>OX243899.1:2441100-7441100 GCA_945859665.1 Anorthoa munda | reverse complement strand
TGCCAATTAGCCATCTCACTCTATCAATCAAGCTCATTTTAAGGCTTAATCTATAGGTACTTTATCTAAGATCATACCTCATCTCTCAAAATCCTAATATACTATAAGTCACAATATAATAACTTATGCGACGTGTCCTATCATGCCGAAAATCAAGTGGCTAATATCCGTCAATGACTTTTGTAACAGGTCTTAAAGTCGTTTAGTAGTGTATGGGAGAATGTAACGAACTTAGATTATTTGAAGAACAGATCGAGCGTACGGTACAAGTTTTTTTTTTTTTTCACAAGCGGTGACAGGGGTGGGCTGCACGTCGGAGGAGGAGGTGGACGGCAGAGTTGGAGGGTTGGTCGAAGCGACCTTTTTGGGCTTGGTGGCTTTGGGGTGGGACTTGCCCTTCTTCCTCTTCCTCTTCCCCTCAGAGGTAGCTTGACAGCTTTCTGAGGAGGAATAGGCGGAGGCGTCATCAGTGTACGGTACAAGAGAGCGGTGCCGCGCTATATATAAGTGTGCGTGACAGCGAGGAGCGGCACTGTAGAGACACGTACATCTTTGTGCGTATAAGGATGCCAGATGTTGGGAAAAAACTACATTTTTTTTTTTTATTGTTCTCAAAAATATTAATGTTACAAATTGTTACTTACAGTAGTTAGTTGTAGTATTTGGACAGAATTATGGTTACCAAATAAATTATAATAGAATTATAGTTATTTAAAATTCACTTAATGATTATTAATAAACTATTGAAAAATAACGCGTTTGGAAATTTCTATATAAAAATAATCTAAAGACATACATCATTCAAAATATTTATTACAATAATTTTACAGAGTTGCACACCTAAGTAGTACTTACTCCTAATTGTAACTTTAAAAGTTGATAAAGAGAGTTTTTTAAAGAATTGATAAGCGATATCATACATATTATTTATTTATTTTAGTACATGCTAATAAATACAGATGAATAGGCCCAGGTTAAAGGAAAGCAAGCAGACTGTATAATGGGTTATTAGGTGGTTTACAATACTATAGCAATATAAGTCTTTATAAAATCTTAATACAAGAACATTTAAATTATAATGATAATAAATTTCGAGAATTTTGTCGTTTTAACAAGAGACAATTTAATTTCATTATGTCTCTAGTTTATGAAGAATTGACACCAAAAACTACAAGAAATTGTATAGGTCCTGAAGAGAAACTATTTTTAACATTAAGGTAAGTAATTGTTTATTATTTTAACTTAATATCTATAGAAGCTAATGGTATGTTCTGTCGTCTTCTGTAAGATCCATAATACACACATAGTATTAAGCTTAAGTCCGTAGCTGCAGGTTCAAATTCCATGTGTGATGCTTGTGATATAGGCGTGTACGCTCTAATGTTACATGTGGACAGCGTATTTTGATTTGTATGCGGAAGGACATTGGCTGATAGTTCGGGGGAATTTAGTTGAATAGCAGGTGTAAGGCCACGTCCGCACAGGCAGGTGGCTTACATAGCGCCTAGAGCCTGGTGGCTTGCATTCTGGCTACTTGCTAGGATTCACGGTGACCGCACTAGAGGTGGTTTGCGTGGTGGGTCGCTAGGTGCCTTAGACATTTGCTGGTCAGCAAGTTGACGAGATGTCGCTTTCAAAAATAGCTCTAAAACTGCTACTTACAGAAAATACATCGTTAAAATATATCATTTCACAGCCTTACCCAACATGTTGGGTTCATGATATAAATAAATCACGATCAAGGTATGGGGAGTTTAATGTACTGTATAAACAATTGCGTAATTTTGACGACAAATTTTACGAATATTTACGTATGACCATAGACACATTTGATCTACTTCTGAGTAAAGTTAAAGGAAAATTAACTCATTTGGATACTCATCTTAGAAAAAGCATAGCAGCCGAAGAACGACTAGTAGTTACATTGAGGTAAGTGAAACGCTATATTATATGTATTATTTTTATTTATTCAAAAAACTTAAAAAACGTAGTAATTTATGAAAAAAGACTCTTCTTGGTCAGAGTGTCATCTTAGCTTCATTTAATTATTTATTTGTAAGTGTTTATGTAACTAATCAAAGCTGAATCATTTTGTTCAGATGAATTCTGGACATACAATTCATATTCTTCTATTGGTTGATTATTTATTTTCGGTACAGGAATATGCATCACTGGCACCGATTGTTGAATATTATTTTCTACAGCTTCCATTTCAGCCAATATTAAATCTTGAATCTTTGATCTTAACCTTAATTTACGCCTTAATGGGATATTTTCCATATAAGGCAAAAGACTTTCAAAAAACAGTAAATCATCGCTTTTTTCTTTAATACTTTCCCTCTGGAGAATTTCAAGTTTCTTCTTTTCTATTGCTAAAAGTTGATCATTGTTTTCGGTTCTGCTCATACGAATTTTTTTTCTTTGTGATGTTTGACTATAACTTTGAGATTCTAGAGTATCATTTGTAACTGTTTCTGAAGTAGAATTAGCCTGCACAGAATCTGTAGTCTGTAGCTCTTCTATTGTTGCGTCAGTTGTTGTAGAATAGTTATCATAATTATCTACACTCAGGTTTGAATCTCTCCCGGAGCTCTCGTTCTTCTTGCTCTTTAAAAATAATAATTGGTCGTAATATTGCCACGTACTTTTACATATTTTATCAGCGCTATCTCCACTCTTTGGCTTATCAATTTTTCCACATTCTTTAAAAAAATATGCTCTCAGATTTTTCCATCTTCCTTTTACTGTTTTGACTGAAACAAAAACCAGCAGTTATTATATTATTAAGCATTAAGTACTTACTTTTTGTTTCAGATATTTGGCTACTGGAGAATCCTATAGGTCTCTTGCTTTCCATTTCCGTTTAGGTCGCACTACAGTTTCTGAGATTATAAGCGAGACATGCAACATTTTATGGATTACACTGAAAGACGAATACATGCCAATTCCAACTATGGAGAAATGGTACGAAATTGCAGATAAGTACTATAACAAATGGAATTTTCCGAATTGCATTGGTGCAATCGATGGGAAGCATATTAGGGTACAGTGTCCATGTAATAGTGGATCCACGTATTATAATTACAAGCAATATTTTTCAATTTTACTACAAGCTGTAGTTGATGCGGACTGCAAAATTATTTTAGTAGATATCGGAGCAGAGGGCCGTCAGTGTGATGCTGGAAATTTTAGAAATTCATCTTTGTTTCACATGTTAGAAACTAATGGCCTCAATATCCCGCCGGAGAAAGAAATTCCTAATACAAATATTAAAATCCCATTTGTGTTAGTTGGAGATGGTGGCTATCCATTATTGAATTATTTAATGAGGCCTTTTTCATTAAGAAATATCGATAACACTAAAACTATTTACAACTACCGACTTTCAAGAGCTCGCCGAAGTGTAGAGTGCTGTTTTGGTATAATGGCAGCAAAATGGAGGATATTGCAGAAAGCTATTGAAACCAAGGTTAATACTGCTATTTCAATTACGAAAGCTGTATGCATTCTACATAACTTTGTTATGACGGAAGATCGATCTATGCTTCAAGAGGACATGGTTTCTACTATTACTAGTGCGCCAATATCCACCAGGACTCAATATAGATTTTCAAACTCCGCATTACGAACTAGAGACATTTTGTTGAATTATTTCAACGGAATTGGATCGGTTACTTGGCAGAACAACTCGTTGCCTGAAAACGTAATCCAACGCCATAATAGACATTCACACGATTAATTTCTTATTGTAAAAATAAATTATCAAGTCATAAATAAATAAATCACTTTTTAGTACTTACCATCTTTTTCTACCTCGACTGCTACCTCTTCCCATAGTTTCTTTAAAACAACTGCATTTTTATGCAGTTCATGACCCGGGTTCCACAGAGGTTCTCTTTTAAAAACTGATGCAATTAATATTTCATCCATTTTTTCTTATAAAATACCACGCGCCTCGCTACAAAAAACCAACACGTTTGTTTACTTGGGTGCACGCTTAGCGACTAGCTAGGCGCCAAGCGCGCAGTGCGGCCGGTCGCGTACGTTCTAGAACGTTCGTTTTATTAAGCGACTCTCTAGGTGACTCGCCAGGCTCTAGGCGCTATGCAAGCCACCTGCCTGTGCGGACGTGGCCTAAATGTTTCAACGTTCAATGATTCATACTTCACGAGTACGTCAAAAATTTCTTTTTTTGCTTTTATTTTAAGACTGGACGGTAGTTTTTGTAAAACATTTTTAACATAGTCTGAAAACATAGCTAGTTCGGGGTCTTCAACATTTCTATTAGCTATAGTTTCTAAAGTTTTTTGGCGTGTGTTGAGTATCAAGCTCCAGGTGTGCTGCTGGTGGTCTTGACTTTATAATAGAACGACTTCGATTGAGAGTATGACTATATATTTCATTAGGTACTGAATCGAGACAACCGATATGTGCGTACGCGCAGGGTGTCGGCGAGCGAGTGGAGGTGGCGGGGGCAGCCCGCGATCGGTGTGTGGTATGAGGCCCGATGTGACGTCAGGAACATATTTCCCGCGTTGAAGAGATGTCTTCAAGATGATGTTGAAGAAACAGGAAGTGGGCATATGTTGTTGTATGCACGTGTGATGATGCCCTTCTTCGTCAGGATGTCGGCGACTCGACAATGCCCGTCAGAGCCAGTCTTCACTGCGACCACTCTGCCCAGCAACCACAGAAGAGGAGTCATGTCCAACACTAAAATCAGTGCGACACTTTTCACACGTAACATCTGCTGCACCACTCATTTGTTTTATAAATGTATACTTATTTTGCAACGTAATATTAAAGGTACATGTGCGTTTAGGTATTTTTGTAATGTAAAAATTAAGAAAATCTGACAGTGCCTCCGACTCAGAACACTGACGCGCAAGAACTAAAACATAACATTGTTTTGATTGTTTGCTGAGTGAAGGTAGACTAGACGGCAATCATCCATCCCGCTCTCGCGCATTCGGAATGAATCATTCCATTCGCTATCTCCACACCGCCCGCTCATGCGTGCTGCGCCGCGCGTTGTCACCCGCGCTTTTGTCACATTTAACGATAGATGCATCATGCATGCCTAAAACTAAAGCGGGGAGAGTTTTGCTCTTACTGGGGACAGCGGGACAGACAGTCAGAAAGCGGGACAGGCCCGCCCAAAGTGGGACGTATGGTCACGTTAAGTCCATATACCAAAAAAGACAGAATGTATTTGTAACCTTTTCAAGCAATTTTAACATCATTTCCTCTACTACCTCCACTCCAAGTGCATTGGCATAACAAGTCTCGTGAAAATAAAATATCTGTCAATGTTTAGGCGCAATCAATAC
Organism: Anorthoa munda; assembly: GCA_945859665.1. Taxonomy (NCBI): domain Eukaryota; kingdom Metazoa; phylum Arthropoda; class Insecta; order Lepidoptera; family Noctuidae; genus Anorthoa; species Anorthoa munda. Next base: position 7,435,770 of record OX243899.1, on the reverse strand, counting down.
CCTTACCATCGGAGCATATCACCGAATACTTGTGCTTTAAGTTTTATCTTACGCTGCTATCCTAATTCATTTAATTGTTGGATGTTATCAACTGGTTTGACATAAAAAGCTGAGTAACTTAATATAGACTTGAGAATGCTGACTTTATACAATTCAGTGATCGGCGAATCTCTTATCGCGATAAAAGTTCCTCCCAGACGTCAATAGGTGGTTTAAATAATCTAGAGATTTTCTCTAAAAATGATGTTTTACTTTTGATACCCACTTTTTAGGGTTCCGTACCCAAAGGGTAAAAACCAGGCTGTATCTCATGAACCGTGATAGCTAAGACAGTTGAAATGAAGAAATACAGATTATTTATTTCTGTTGCCGCTATAACAACAAATACTAAAAACAAAATAAAATAAATATTTAATGGGGGCTCCCATACAACAAACGTGATTTTTTTGCCGTTTTTAGCGATAATGGTTCGAACCCTTCGTGCGCGAGTCGGACTCGCACTTGGCCGTTTTTTTTTCGCTGAATTCCCCTGGATTTATGGAGAAAGTCCACCTCAGTTTTCAAATAGTTTATATTGCGACTGCTGCGCTCCATCACAGCCCCATTTGAAATTAAAACCATGTTTTGCTTCTCATCCTGTGACAAAGTTTCTATAACCTCTGCGACGTATTTATACAGACGCAATGCAGTGTGGTTCAAGCTTGTAGTTCAACCTCAGAGCAGGTTTCAGTCCCTCGAATCGATTGATTATTGGGGTAACATTGTGTTTTGGCCTGTTTTTTTAGTGTTTTAGTGAGCAAGATCGGCAAGGGTAGATTCAAGGGGCTCTGGTTAGCCTCGTGAATTACTTCCCATTGTCTTCCAGTGCCCGTGCCGTTGTATGTTTTACTAACAACTATTTGCTTGTGAGCAGAAGAAATAACTATGCGAAATTTTGTAGCTCTGGTTGGCGTGGAAGTAATTTCTTTTATTAATTTTGACGCGTCACTATTTCCTAAATAAAATTATTTGTGCATAGTAATTCATTATCGCAATCTTAGCAAGATCTTTGCGTAGCCATCGCATCCTCAATTGCTTCCTGCAGCCAATATAGACTTTGGCATAGAATCATGTCAAGTTTGACACTTACGAATGTGTATTTTCTTGTATTTGAATAACCGCAAATACAATCAATGCGACAAGGATAACTAGGTTCCTTTTCGAAAAGATACTATACTAAATGAGCAGCGTTAGACTCCACATCTAAATGCTTTAAATTCCTTTTATTAGTCGCTATAGAAATTTAAAATATGGTTATACCTGTTAATATTTTTGCTCGTTGCAAATAATGTTTTCTACAAATCTTTTTTTCTTCGATGAAAGTTTGAGCTAGTTTTGTTATTTATTTATTTATATATACTTTATTGTACCAAGATAAAAAGATTACATACGGAAACCTTAAAGTAATAACAAACATACAACAGGCGGCCTTATCGCGTTCAGCGATCTCTACCAGGCAACCCAGAGTTAGTCCCAGTATTATGGGACAATCAGATGCTCAGATCAGTTTGCTGGAAGAAATTTCTATTGAAATAAGCAGTACCTTTGTGCTCTTCTATCCGTATTCTTTCTTTTCTCTGTAAAGTGTTTTATGTGTGCATAAATAAATAATGCTTAGTTCATAATAAATTAGTTCTTCGAAGTAAGTTTTATTTAAAAAAATGGAATCAACTAACACTATCGTTAAAGGTTTAGTTTACAAAATCTACTATTACTATTCTTGTTCTTGTAATGCAATATTAGTATGTCGTTTTGTGGCAAGTAAATACTGTTTCTATCTTTCTTTCTATGTTCAAGTCACGTTTAAATCATGGTTTCAAATCGCACCGAACCCAAGTTGTTGCGGTTTAGTAGGACTGGTGTGTGGGCAGTTTTAAAATCTGTGATTATTCCCCATTCGGGAAAAGCATCGAGACATGTTGGATATCTCTTTCGTTTCTTTGATGGTGGTCCTTGAACTTCACGTTTAGTGTTTTTGTTCAAGCCTCCCCATTCTTCTTTAATGTTCCAGAAACTGGAACATTTTCACCAAACGAGGTTTCTTCATGTTTAATATCAATTGAGTGAAGAATCGCCTATGTTCTGACCTCATGGGCCTTTTTTTCTGAGAAAAAGGCCAAAACTATTTCCAAAAACTCTAAAATTATGCTGCATGCGAATAGAACTCACGTTTTTTTATGCTCTGCTCTGGTAATGAAAACGTATCTTTTTTTTTAAATTATATAAAGGCTCGCGCTTGACTACTATCTCACCTAATGGTAAGCGATGATGTGGTCGACGGTGTAACACGCTTGCCTATAAATAACCTATTCACTCTTGACATAAAGACCCCGAGGTTATAGCTATCGGGAAACACAGACTAACGTTCTATCAATACCTAGATACCTAAAAGTACTATTGGTAATTAGTGGTCGGGACGGTAGGTGCATGTGCGTTCGCCGCGCGTGTTGGCATGTCGGGCAAGTCGATATGAGCCGATCTATAGACGCCAGTGTGCATGTACGGGTACTCGAGCTGTAGATTAGTATAATTATGTAAGTCTCTTTTTAAATACAAACTGGGCCGCTCGAGTATGTGTGCATTTGGGCGTGGCGTAGGTCCGTCTGTGTGAGCATACGGCACTCTAAAAATACAAGGCGATGTACTGACCTTTAGATATATCATAATAAAACTATGTGTTCCGTTAACTTTATGATGTAATAATTTTGTTTTAACTAAGAGCTGTATTCACGAGCACACTGCCGATAAACTGTCCTGCAGTTTGTCAGATGATTTGTATAATGTTAACCTATGTTAACCTGGTAATTCACTTCTTCAACTCATGTAATTTTTGTTGAAACAAATAAAATTAAAAAAAAGTAAGTCATCATCCCTTTTATTGTTGCTACTACTGAGACACAGGCCTCCTCTATGTGATAAGGAATGGGCCGTAATCAACCACACGGACCTAGTGCGGGTTGGTGGATGTCACATGTTTTCAAATTTTTTGTTCTAGGACATGCCGGTTTCCTCACGATGTTTTCCTTTACCGTTTTGAGAGCAATGGCAATTAGTAAATAAGATACAAAAAATAAACGTATACCGGTAATGCACTATACTGAATGCAGGCGTCCTTCCTGGTTTCTCTATTCTAGCATTCTTAATAATTAGAACGTCAGAGCAAACCTTTCTCGATGAGACAGTAAAAATCGTAACTTGCTAAATGCCATATAAATTCTCACAATTCAGAGAGTTAAACAGTGCGTATTTACGAAGGTCTTATTCAGGATAATGTAATAGTGGCATAAGTAAGATAATAATTAAACAAATATATTTAATTATTTTATTTCTAAAATGGTCAGTTATATTCCTGATAAAGGTAGGAGAGCAATTGCGGAACTCTTTTCGGGTGACAATAATAAAGTTAGTTAGGTGCTGCCACGCGTCTGGTGTTTGGATCAGAACGATTTTTGACGCTGACAAATTGCATGACGTTGCAATCTATTCAGGTGTTGCACCTTCTCTATTTTGTCACAACTATAAACTTTCAACTCTACATGGAGTGTCCTCTGTTTACAATCGAACGATTGACGCGAATGCCCATTGGCGAGTCTTTTACTAGCGGAGGATTGTAACTACGGAATAGGTTTACCCGAGGCTGAAGGCTGATTCACAGCGTTGTCTTCACTGTCTCTCCCGAAGATATCATGAACCGTTGCCTTCTTCGGAGCGATTGGCCTGATAACTGGCTTCTTCCTCTTACTCTATGATGAAGACTGCGTACCCATAGGGGCAGGGCTCGCTCGTGATGTACTCGTTGCCGACAGTGAGCACGACGGGCATGCCGCTTGTTTCCTTTGTTTGACCTCTTCTCAGGTTCACGCAGCTGAACTTCGTTGTCGGACGCTTCAATATTTATTTGATATGTCTTGAAAAAAAAAGGAAGTTTTTAAAATTTCAATCAATAACGGTAGGCTTTCATTTCGCAATCATTATGTTTGCTTATTCTGTCCTGTAACATATTGTCATCATCATCATCATCATCATCATATCAGCCGAAAGACATCCACTGCTGGACATGGGCCTCCTCCAAGCGTCGCCACTTTGACCAGTCCCGTGCGTCCCGCAACCAGCGGATCCCCGCAACCTTCAACAGGTCATCGGTCCACCTGGTGGGAGGCCTTCCAACGCAACGTCTTCCGGTTCGCGGTCGCCACTCCAGAACCTTTTTGCCCCATCGGCCATCCGTTCTGCGAGCAATGTGCCCTGCCCACTACCACTTAAGTTTGGCAATTCTTCGGGCTAAGTCGGTTACCCTGGTTCTCTTACGGATCTCTACATTTCTGATTCGATCACGCAAGGAAACGCCGAGCATAGCCCTCTCCATTGCCCTTTGGATGACTGTAAACTTTCTGATGAGGCTCATTGTAAGCGACCACGTCTCAGAGCCATATGTCATCACTGTTCATAGACTTTCGTCTTGAGACACTGTGGTAAGTTGGACGAGAAGATACCGCGCAACTTCCCGAACGCTGCCCAGCCGAGTCGGATTCGACGGTTAACCTCTTTCTCGAAGTTGGCCCTACCCAACTGGATCGTTTGTCCCAGGTAGACATAGTCATCCACAACTTCGAGTGTAGAGTCTCCGATCTTGATAGGAGTGGGTGTTACATGGTCATTTACCATGATCTTGGTTTTATCCATATTCATTTTAAGACCCACTCTTTCGGAAGCTCTACCGAGGTCATCGAGCATTGTACTGAGGCTCTCCATAGTCTCAGCCATGACCGACTGACTATGTCACGGCAAACCGAAGGTGAGTGATGTACTCGCCATTAACGTTGATGCCTAGGCCCCTCCAGTCCAGAACCTTGAATACATCCCCCAGCGCAGCAGTGAACAGTTTCGGAGAAATTACGTCTCCCTGTCTCACGCCACGCTGGAGAAGGATTGGTTTCGAAGTCTGATTCTGAAGACGGACTGACATGGTGGCGTTTTTGTACAAACACTTCAAATCCTCGATGTACGGGTAGTCGATCTGGCACCGTTGGAGAGACTGCAGTACAGCCCAAGGCTCGATCGAATCGAAGGCTTCCTCGTAGTCCACAAACGCTAAACAGAGAGGCAGGTTATATATACTCTTCGGTCTTCTGTATAACTTGCCGCAGCGTATGTATGTGGTCTACGGTGCTAAAGCCTTTTCGGAATCCGACTTGTTTGGGAGGCTGGAAATCGTCAAACCTGCTTCGAGACGATTCGTGATGACTCTTGAAAACAACTTGTAGACATGGCTAAGAAGTGAGATGGGCCTATAGTTCTTCAGCCGGGCATTGTCGCCCTTCTTGAAGAAGAGTACCACCACACCCCTGCACCATGTCTTTGGCGTTTTGCCCTCGATTATGACGGAATCAAACAGTTTATGGAAGAGACAACACCCATGTTCTATATACATACTCATACTGTTAGAAAGATTTATTTAGGTTCATATAATGCTTATTAAGAAACAGCATGTGGCTATGTCCGGTAAACATCAGACTGGGGCGGTGCAAACAGTGAGAGGCAGAACTTAAGTTTACATTACTGATATTCCATAGGTAATGGCAGAAATGATCAAATTATAATAACTGCAAAGTTTACAAAAAAATTACATCAATACATACTATCCACATTATCCATCGCTGTTTCTGCACTAGTAGCGGGTTGCAATGGTTCACACTCATTTGAAACTAGTAGTAGGACTTCTGTAAAAAAGCATCACATTTTAATCCTCCAGATATTATTCAAGATAAATACATGACGGGTAATATTATAGATACTTACGGTTTTCAGTAGGCTTGCATTCTACAACCTCAGCTGTGTCCTTATCTAATGAAATTTCAATAAATTCTTCCATTGTCGGAGCATCAATGTAGTCTGTAAAAAAGCATAATTTAAAAAAAACTTTTGCGGTGATTATCAATAATAATTGTGTTTTAATTATTATATGTTAATGTAATCTACAATTGATTGATAGAATAACAATTAATTACATGTGTCTGGCATAAAGGGATTGTACCCCAGTGCGAGTCTTTTTTATAAACTAATAATCATTAAACTTACCTTGACTTTCTTCAGTTTGTGGTAGTATATCGGAGTCGTAAATATTTGCCGAACCTTCGGTGCTTAGAGTAATCATAGTTTTAATTTGCTCTTCCATATTATCTAGCGGAGGTGCTGTGTTCTTACCACCTCCGGTACGGTAAAGTTCCGAGCGTATTGCAGCTGACTTTTTTCTGACCGTACGTTTCAGGCCCTCATATCTGACCTTTAATGTTTTAGCCGATCTAAATGTGCCTCCAGATCGAGCGTTGAATTCGCTTTGGATGTTTTCCTAAGCCTCCCCCCTGCCCCCTCTGTAAACCGTTTTTATTCGTTCATGATTTCTTACTTAGACATGTCGGAACGAAGAAAAACGGGTGTCACTTTTTCAGTTTGGAATCTGTACTGAACGCTGAAAGTCGGTTTTTCTACTTATTACTACCAGGTGTATGATTGTATCTGAAAACTCTTTAAAACTATAATATATACGGCCTGTGAATGTTCATAAATCACTGAAGTGCAATAAATATAATTGATTGAGTGTGGAACGTGAGCATTTTTACTGGTTCATTAACCTCGTCAGTCACCGCTTCATATTAAAGGGCTCGTTTGATCGGCGTATGAAGCCACAGCCCGGCCTCCACACTCCTTGCTGCCTGTGCCTGCATCTGTGCTACTGCCTACCTGCCCGTTAGCCTGACAATAGTTCAGCTGCCTTGACCATCTATCTGTGTGCCTGCCTATCTGTCCTGTTGGCTACTCTACAGCCTACCTATCCGATTGCCTGCTCATCTGCCTATCTAGGGCACACCACGACTGCCTGCCCGATCTACTGCCCACGTCGTGCGAAGCCGGACCTTAATTTGTTATCTATATCCTTTTTCTTAGTTTTAATTTATAATTACTTTACTTTTATTAACTAACGTGGCTTACGTATAGCTCATCTGAGCTATACAGATTTAGATTTGAAACCAGTAATCGAATTACTGGAATAACAGTCAGGTTCTCATATAATGCCTGCATGTTTTTTGGTGACCACCATGTACATGCGAACATTCTCCACTAAACAAATTCTACACATTAGTTTTTGTAGTAATATATTATAAACTCCTTGGTCAACATTGAACGTCTTAAAAATATAATCAACCCTCTCATGAGTCACTCCCACACTGAGCCATGGTTATCCATAATAACTAATTGGGGGCTTTCTTGACAATCCAGTTTAGTCCTATCCAGTGAGCAATTACTAGTTATATCAACCATTCCCATTGACTTTATATCAGCTGCTTGGATCACTACATAAGTTCGTTTATTACAAGCAATATAACCATAAGTCATAACCAATTCAAATGAGCAAGAAGCTGGTATTGAGATTAATGCTGTTTCTTTCTTTGTAGTCACAAACATTCCAAATGACATGAACTCAGGTCTTCTAACTATTTATCATAGACTAACTTATCAGCTGTAGTAGTAGTGTAGTTAAAATACTGTTTTAGGCCTCTTAATAGACCTGATTCTGAAGTTTTACATAGTACTTTGCAATCGGCTGAATTTCTTTTGAATCAAACAAACCAATCTGTAAATCTCCTATCATACTAGATGAAAGACCTCCAAGCTGATTGGCATGAACGTTTCATAATGACCCCTCTGGTGATTCTATCAGGAAATCATTATGGAAGTAGTTCAGTCTTGAGGGGGTGCCTTTGATGTAATTTTAGTACCTCCTGTTGTCTCCATAGAAATGATATTAGAGCTTAACACCATGTTAATTATGTTTCCATCAGATGAAATGTTTTCTTTACACTCCAGTCATTCTTAAACCTCTTATAGACAGTGTAAAATCTATCGTCTGGTTTAAGTGTGTATTTATACCACTTACACTGGCCATAATATGAACAAAAATCACAATAATCATTACCCTGTTTGCAACCATAAGTTGTCAATTCACCTTGCTCAATCTGTTCTCCATTCCAGCCTGAATAGACTGATCCATCTAAACAATTACCGTAATTACACTTACCAGCAGCATACCATCTCCAGGGGGCATTTATAACTTCAAGACTATAATTTGCTGTCCTATATATAGGGATATAAGAGTCAATGGATTGTGTTGCTTGGATAATCATTTTGTCCACCCTGCCATCTTCATATTTCAAACACAAAGTTTGTAAATTGGTCATATGATAATCCCCTGTATATAAAATGTTATATCTCTCATCCATATATATTATATTCTCTGAAGACACAAATGAGGTAACATCACAAGCTTTTGCTAATGAAGTGGTCATGATTAAAGCTAATCCTGCAGCTACTTTAACTTTGTTGAATGGAACTTCATAGTTTCTCTTTGGCAATGGAGGAGGGGGAGTATCATAATCTTCAGTCATAGGAGCTGAGGCTTGGTTTTCACTAACATCTTTAACTTCTAAGTAATGGGTAATAGCAGGATATACTGGTCGGAGAGGTACATCTGGAGCTGAAGTTTCTGGGCTAATGTCTATTAAATCATCATCACTAAGATAGTTCTTCAGTTTCATAGCTGCTCTCTTTCTTTTTAGAATTTTATTATTTCTATTTGTTTTTGCAAAATCCTCAACTCTTTTTAAGCACCTACTCATAATTCTAACTCTCCAAATAATAATCAGAGCAATTAAAGTGATAGCAAAAGGTAATTAAAGCAGATGCAGTTAATGGTAAAGCAAGGGATTTACACTTTTTCACACCTTCATTATGTATACACCATACACTTCATCATGACATATCCATAGAATCTCATAAGCTTCATAGCCTCTCCATCATAACTCGCTTGTTGTCCATTTAGCTGGAAAGTACAGCCCTTCATGCTACCTACGTTTATAATGTTGCCACTGTTAAAGGTAACAGATGGACATGTACTCACCATGGTGATGAATAGAAACATCACAAGTATCTTAAGTATGATTGTTTATGTAATAATTAATTACTTTAAGACGTCTGTGTGTGACAAAATTGAAGTAAAATAATATACCCGCAATTAGGTTTTATTTAACAAAATTCAACATATTTTTACAATGACACAATCAATCCTAACAATACAGTTTCTTTTTTTTTTAAGTTGTTCAATGTTGACCAAGGAGTTTATAATATACTAGCTGTTGCCCGCGGCTTCGCTCCCGTGGGCCACGCCACAGGACCCGTTTTCGGGATAACAAAATACCCTATGTTACTCAGGAATAACGTAGCTTTCTATTAATTGGTGAAATATTTTTTTAAATCGGTCCAGTAGTTTTGGAGCCTATTCGGTACAAACAAACAAACAAACAAAAAAATCTTTCCTCTTTATAATATTAGTATAGATTACTACAGTTTTGCAATCTTTTAACTCAAAAAGATGTCAAACTGTAGTCAGAAGTACTTAATAATAAGTGCTCTCTAAGGCCACATTCGCACGAGAGTTATAAAAGCGTTCTCGATTGACGTGTTCATACGAACGCTTTTAAATCACTCTTGTCTCGTCTCTCGCTTTAGTAAGACGTGGACATGGTTACTGGTAAATTACTAGTAATAGCAATTTGTGTTGCTGGAAGACGAAAAAGGAAACAAAATGGATTCTGGTGTAACACCTTTTTTTTGGTAGATAATTTTTTTGTCAAAAGAAAGTTAGTCATCTAGTTTCTTGCCGGGTTCCACTATTTTTCATTCCTTTTTATGTCGCTTCCTTGTTCTGAACCCGCTGCTGGATTGTCGAGCCACTTCGGAACTGCAATCTGAGATAATGATCTCCCCATAAACACATTCATTTCACTAAAATCACTTGATATTAGTCCAGCGAGTTTTTATTTACTGTATTCTATTTGTTTGTTTTGACGGACTGCCTGCTGTCATTTGGACGTGCGACATTTTCGTTCAGAAACGCGCAAGTTTCCGCTAAGAGTAGGTAAAATTATTTCTTTTGACCAGCGCGGCAGCGTTCGGGTAGCATTCGAGTTTTATTTTGGGATTGCGGGGACGTTGTCCCGTTTCCGTTGGCATGACTCAGGGGATTGCTTATGTTGAAAATGGTAGGAGAACAATCGGATTTTTTGGACGAAACGCGGCGGCGGGGTGCGTTCAAAATTCTCATCCGGGCTGTCAGTGATTAATAGTGTTTTGATGCAAATAAATAAATGATGATGATGATGATGTAATTTGGTTATAAATTGGGCTATGGAGACTTGGAAGGATGAGATTGGGATGGTGTATTTTACGGAAGGGTGATTGTTCCGTGTGATTTCTTCAAGGATTGAAATTCTTTTATGGGTTAGTTGAAATTATAGTGATTTGATTTTTGTGCGATGTGTATCCGAACGGCACTGGGTGACTTGACGTTTTTGCCTTTTTTTGATTAAATTATAACGCCAGAATTTAAATCAGTTGAGGGTAGAAGTAAATCTTCTAAAAAAATGCCAATACCTACTTCGTTTTGGGTATCGATAGATCTACCGACAGATTATGCTACTATATTAATAAATCTCACACTGAAGGTCTCTTTTCTAAACTAAATGGAACCCCGGTATACTTATGCTACTACCTTTGCTAGTTCTAAAATCTGTTTTATGAGTGACATCTAGATTAATTGCTAATTGATGGTAACTTTGGGCCATACTGATGCGTAACAGTTAAAGTAATCTTTGCCAGCTAACTCAGAAACTTGATCTTCTACATAAGGTAAGGGAAACATTTATTTTACAGGGACATTTAAAGCGCGGTAATCAACACAGAGGCACAATGTAAGTGGCGGCGTTCTATTTTGTGAAAGAGCTTACAATCTACGCTCTTTTTTTTTTTCTTAGATCACAGAATAAGCGTAACTGGATTCAGATTGTCGTCTAAGGATGTCTTAAGTCAACATACGGTTGATCAGTGGTAAGCTTAATTTTTGATCTGCGTAATTAGTACAATATCATTAGTGTGTACCCGAAACAAAACAATGTTTGTATTCGGTTAATCTATTTATTCCCACTGCTAGATTAAATGGCTATGGAACAGCTAGAATAAGAGTTAATTATAAGCACGTATGAAGGTACGCCTTTTTCCCACAAGGGTAAACTAACTACCTACAGGACGCCATCTGTTACTATCCTTATACCTTTTGTTACGTTTACGTAAAAACATGGTCATACACGGATGCTGGTAATGCGAATTAGTTTACTCGTAATCCTTATTATTGAGAATATGGCGGCGTGTATAACAAGTGGCTATGGCCTGGCTAGAATTAGAGTTATGGATATTGCGAATATAGAAATGAGAAAGATAACGCACCTGGCAAACTGGCTGTCTCCTGGCAGACTGGCTGTGGTTCCTGGCAGCTCTCGGACCTTGTTAGGACCTCTCCTTGCAGTCACATGCAGCACATGTTGAAGAGTTTGATGTAGTCTTGCTCGGCGTACAGTCGGGTCGATGGCAGAGTGTAGCACACGCTGTGAAGCTCGTAGTGTCGTTCAGTTCGTGAATATGACAAACTTGTTCGATTTTTCTTCAGATTCAGGGTGATCTTGCGGTTGTGGCGTCGATATTTTATTAAAACGAAGCTTACTTTTTGTGTATACCACTTCTGAGTGTAACGGATAAATAAAATTCATGCAGAGCTTTGTTCAGATCTTGTATTCACAATCGAAAGAGACAAATAAATGACTGGCAATCGCTTATATTAAGGGTAGGTTCAGATGACAAGCGCTCAGCGCGCGTTGAACGCGCGTTGAATTTTTGTATAGTGTTCACATGGTGCGCGCTTGTCAGGCGTTAAACGCGCGTTGTTGCGGCCAGTTTGAGTTCTACATTTGTCGAAGATGGACGTAGAAACAGTTTTATCGGTGATTTTATACAGACGGCAGAAACGACACAACAGAAGACGGAGATATTGGGTTGACCCAATTTTGTCAACCAGGCTGACTGAAAGTCAGTACATTATTTTATATCCTAAGTTAAGGCAATTTGAGCCCAAATTCTTTAACTACTTCAGAATGTCCATCAAGTCATTTGATGACTTACTGACTCTCATAAACGATGAACTCGTAGCAGATAAAAACGCTGTGCGATATAGCATTTCACCGGAAGAAAAACTCATAATTACATTGAGGTAAGTTTTTTAATAATCAACATAATCTATAAATCAAATCAACTTGTTTAGGAACAATTTTTTTAAAGAAAAAATAACATTTTGTTACTCGCAGAATAACTAACTCTGATTCATTGCTGACATTAGTTGGTGCTGGCGATGGAGACCCCATTGCTGTAGTATAACCATAATGTGCAAAATTATTTGACACAGACTGCTGTGATCTATAATCATGATAACGAAAGCCTTCAACAGAAGCTGATGACTGATGACGCTGCTCTTGTGATGAATAATTTCTTCGTTGTGATACCGGGTAATTTTGATTTTCATATGTCTGTTGTTGTGGTCCTTGAAATTCATTTTGGTTTTGCAAAATTAAATTATAAATGGCAATTTTAGTTTGAAGTCGCCTATATTCCGGAATTTTTTTAATCTCTTTAACGAGTGACAAACAAAACAGCTTGTCTTCATCGTCATCTTCTTTTGGATGAGACACATTTTTCTGTGCTAAACTCTGCTCTAATATGTTTGCAAATCTTTCATCAGCAGGATTTAATTTTTGTTTTTTTCTTGAAGTAGATTTAGGACTCTTAAAGCCAGAACTTATTTCTACTTCAGCAACCTCTGACGAAGTTGATGCATTATCTGCATCGAAACTACTTTCTGTATCTTTGTTGGCAATTGATGCCTGTAGAAATCGTAGTCTATTATAATGAATATATGTCGAAGTTTTGGAAGCTCCTGATCCAGATTTGACAGTCTTTATTTTCTTCACCTCTCTCATATAATTATCCCGTAAACTCTTCCACTTTTTTTGCAGGGATGACGCTGAAAAAAAAAACAGTATTTAGTAATAGTTTATGTTTGTTTCCAGATATTTGGCCATTGGATGTTCATTTGGGACATTAAGCTACGACTATAGAATTGGCAAATCTACTGTGGCTACTATAATACCACATGTATGTGAAACTATTTGGAAAAAATTAAGGCCCGTTGTTATGAGTGAACCAACGAAAGAAAAGTGGTGTGAAATATCCACGATATTTGAAAAGAACTCAAAGTTTCCCAATTGTTTGGGAGCCGTGGACGGGAAACATATACGGTTAATCCAGCCTGAACACACGGGTTCTATGTATTATAACTATAAAAAATATTTTTCGCTAGTTTTATTGGCGCTAGCGGATGCAAACTATTGTTTTGTGTGGGTTGACATAGGTGCCTACGGTAAAAACAGTGACTCAGGTATATTCAAGAATTCTTCATTGTACAAAAAGCTGACAGAAAGGTCATTAGATCTACCTGAGCCAAAGGCATTGTTAATACAAAATAGACCGACAACGTTGCCATATGTGATAGTGGCTGATGAAGCTTTTGGCATGATGGAGAATTTAATGCGTCCATATGGGGGAAGGTCACTAACTTATGCAAAAAAAAATATTTAATTACCGTTTGACATTAGCACGCCGGTATGTTGAATGTACTTTTGGCATAATGTGCAATAAATGGCGCATTTTACACAGGCCGTTAGATGTTAACATCGGTTTTGCAGAAAAGATCGTAAAAGCGATATGTACACTAAATAATTATGTCAGAATCAGGGATGGCTACAATTTTGAAGACACACTTTATACGCCACCCCTGGAAAATCTAGCCTCACATTATACCGGACGTGCTGTGCGACAGGCGGATAATGTTCGAGTACATTTAACAAACTATTTCATTAATGAAGGAAAAGTAGATTGGCAGGATCGTTATATTTAACTTGTAACACAAACCGATTGTAAATGTAAATAAATATATATACTCACATAATATTTTCTTCTTTTCTTCATTGTCATGTCCTTCACAAAATATAAGGACGAGTTCTTCCCAAGCCCGTCTTCTCAAATTCTTATCTGAATAATCGCTACTTGTCATGTCCCATATCGCAGGACGTTTCTCTATTTCATCAATTAATAATTCCGTATTAAAAGCTTCGGTTTCCATTTCGGACGATTTTCGGACGAACTTGACGAACCCTAAAATACGTCTATCCGCGTCGAAAGCGCGCGCTCAACTGAACGGAAACATAGAAAACCAATGATCTCAAAGCGGCGTTGACGCGTGCTGACAACAGTCGAGCGCTAGCGCAGCGTTGAACGCGCGCGTTACTAAAACGCGCGTTAGCATGTGTACGGCCTGAATAAAATGTATGTAGTTGTAAACGCGCGTTATCAAAACGCGCGTTGAGCGCTTGTCATCTGAACCTACCCTAACACATCCCCACTGCTTGGCATGGCTTGACTGAAGAGGAGGCTTCAATATGGCGGCTTTGCTTCGGCGGGCTCGGCGGGTATTGGTCGGTTGCACGTAGGCTGACGTCACATCCGTAACAGTACCTATTTTACAAGTTTGTTCGTGAGTTTTAAATATTTATTCTATTATGTTGGTGAAGAACGGATTGTTTTGTTTTGGTGAAGGACTAATTATATAGTTTTTAATTTACCTTAAAAATCAAAGAATGACTAAATTATTTTTCTGCCAGTACCTTAGTGCTTGAGAATTATATGTGATTTGTGATACCTAATTATTCTGGTGAAAGAGTGCGCTATGGTTTATGCTTCATAAAATAATTTATGCTACATATAATCTTTTTTTTTTTTTTTCTTTTAAAAAAAACGTTGTCCCACACTAGGAATTTCTTCCTGCATCGTGGGTGCGTTTACAAACATATAAACTCACATACACAAACACCCAGAGCCGGAACAACTATCTGTAGGTTATACAAATATTTGTTCTGTGCGGGAATCGAACCCGCGACACGCAGCGCAGCAGGCAATCGCTCAACCACTGCGCCAACCGTGCGCCCAATCCAATAATCCCAATCTAATAATGGCGGATAGAAGGACATCACCTATTTGGGAATACTTTTGTGATGCCGGCGAAAATAAATAAAGATGTACACTTTGTGGCAACTCGTTATCAGTAAAAGGGGGTGGGCTTTACAATTTAACCCGGCACCTGAAATCAAAACATTCATTAGTTGCAACATCAGCCAGAGAAGCAGTGCCACAAACCTTACTTCCGTCCATCACTGAAACTATTGACGGTGCAAATATGTCTTCAACAAGTACTCCAACCACCACCCAAATTGAAAATGTAGAAAATTCAATACAACATGAAACTCCCGAGCTCATCTGCCAATCAACTGCAGTCATCTACTTCAAGTCAACCAAAAAAAAAATACAACTTCCGTTAGATAATACCTAAAGAGACCAATGTCCGTAAAACAAATCGAAGATCTAAACAGCTTTTGTAGAAATGGTTTCAAAAAACTATTTCCCGTTCAGCGTCGTGGAAAACGAATCTTTTCGAAATTTTGTAAATAAGTTGAATCCTGCCTATCCAATACCGACGAGAAAAACGCTTTAAAATGCACTTTTAGAGAAACATTATAATATTAAAAGTGAAGAAATAAAAGAAAAACTTAAGACTATAAAATATGTAGCTCTTACCACCGACTGCTGGACCTCAATTATTGAAGAATCTTTTAGAGTCTTACATGCTTCAGTGTATTTCCTTTAATGATAGACACACTAGCGAGAATCTCGCTAAAGAAATTAAAGGATCGTGTGAAAAGTGGGGAGTGATAGAAAAAGTTCAGGCAGTCACCACCGATAACACGGCCAACGCTCAAGGTGCAATCGTGGCAACGGGTTGGAGGCAAGTACCGTGCTTTGCCCACACTATAAATTTAAGTGTCCAGACAGCTCTAATAGAAATTAAAGAAACAGGGGATCGAATCAAACATATTGTAGATCTCTTTCGAAGGAGCCCACTAGCTATAGAGCGCCTTAAAGCTATGCAAATTCGATTAGGTGAAAAGGTGCTCAAAGTAAAACAGGAACTAGTCACTCGTTGGAACTTAACATACGACATGTTCCAACGAGTACTTGAAATAAAAACGAGCTTGATAACAACATTGGCAAATGATTACCCACGCGTACCAAATTTAGAAAATGACGATGTGCTTGTTATGACCAAAGCCTGTGTAATTTTAAATATGTTTAAAACAGTAACAGAAATAATGAGCTCCGAGAAGTCAGTAACAATATCAGAAATAATCACACTCACATTTATTTACAAGTAAAATAAACACATTTCTCACAGAAACCCACGATCTACCTGTACCTGTTTACAATATGGCTCAAAAACTAAATGACCAACTGCAAGAAAGATTCAAGAGAATCGAAGACCACAACTTGTTTTCCGTAAGCACCCTGCTCGACCCAAGACTAAAAAAATACGGATTTCCTGAAAGCCGTCAAGCAAGTGCAAGAAAGATTCAAGAGAATCGAAGACCACAACTTGTTTTCCGTAAGCACCCTGCTCGACCCAAGACTAAAAAAATACGGATTTCCTGAAAGCCGTCAAGCAAGCTTTGAAAGAGCCAAAACATTATTATTTGATCTGGCTGCACGTGTTAGTATTGGAAGTACGTGTGACGTCATTAAATCATGGATTTACACTTCTAAGCACAATGGGTTTGCTACAAAATACAAACTGTCATATTTATAAAGCATCTACCGACAAATGTCGAAGTACCTACCTAAAATTATTATTGTGTTGTCAAATACCTACAATTGTTAGAGTACCCACCTGAGTAAATATTGTTGTGTGTACAGGAAATAACTCTAAACTTACATATAAGCCATATTCCTATAAAATATTACGTAATTTATAATGACCATTGTGATGTATCCTGGATTTTATATTGCTATTTTAGTATTATAAGTCTTTTGAGACAATTAATACAAGACTGTCAGTTAAGAATTAAGAATTACTAAATAGGCGATATTAAATTCCATAATTGTCTTTATAAATTACGTAATATTTTATAGGAATATGGCTTATATGTAAGTTTAGAGTTATTTCCTGTACACACAACAATATTTACTCAGGTGGGTACTCTAACAATTGTAGGTATTTGACAACACAATAATAATTTTAGGTAGGTACTTCGACATTTGTCGGTAGATGCTTTATAAATATGACAGTTTGTATTTTGTAGCAAACCCATTGTGCTTAGAAGTGTAAATCCATGATTTAATGACGTCACACGTACTTCCAATACTAACAATTACGTAATATTTTATAGGAATATGGCTTATATGTAAGTTTAGAGTTATTTCCTGTACACACAACAATATTTACTCAGGTGGGTACTCTAACAATTGTAGGTATTTAACAACACAATAATAATTTTAGGTAGGTACTTCGACATTTGTCGGTAGATGCTTTATAAATATGACAGTTTGTATTTTGTAGCAAACCCATTGTGCTTAGAAGTGTAAATCCATGATTTAATGACGTCACACGTACTTCCAATACTAACACGGCCATTCTGACATGTACTTCGTTCTCGAAGTACACTTTTGCTATGATAAGTTTTTCATAATTTTATTACAATATAACAAACTTGTTTTTATTTATTGATGACCATGTTGGTCATCCTGCTTGAATTTCATTTCCGGTAATCGATTACTTTAAAGTTACAAATATATTAACATATGTACAATTGAATATTCTAAAAAAAGGGCAGAGGGAAAAGAAGAGGGAAAAGGAAAGGGAAAAGGAGAGGGAAAATTACTTTAGGCACAGCCACAGGCACAAGCCACAGGCACAGCCATTTTTTTTCTAAGCACAGCCACAGGCACAAGGCCACAGGCACAGCCATTTTTTTTCTAAGCACAGCCACAGGCACAAGGCCACAGGCACAGCCATTTTTTTTTCTAAGCACAGCCACAGGCACAAGGCCACAGGCACAGCCATTTTTTTTTTTTGGCACAGCCACAGGCACAAGGCCACAGGCACAGCTATTTTTTTTTAGGCACAGCCATTTCATTTTTTTTTTATATCTCAGTGGTACAATTGACAATAACTCGTAGTATTTCACCAACCAACAATACATCGCTCGGCCAATTCTGACAATATCTTTGCAAATTATACTGAACTTAGATATTTTCTTCTGACTAAAATCAGATCCACTGAGGGTATATATTTAAATTTTTTCTTGGTCATAAAAGGTACCAACTATTAATTTTGACATTTATCTAGAATGTCAAGCTTCATTGTAATGACCAAACTTTTAACGAACTTGTTTTTATAATTACTTTTCAATATAATGCTAATATTTACCAGAAATAAAACCAAAATAATCCCAACAGGTACCACTAACGATAAAACAATTTTTATAATGTACCATGCCGATGGCCAGGCCCGGCATTATTACAACTCTTCTCTGTCTTTCTCCTGTCAAGTAATTTTTCAAACTACTCGGTTAGTTACACCTACATGGTTTTTATTATTCAAAAATTTACTTTTCATTTATTAGTTTTATCCTATAACGTTTTATTTTTTTAATTTATCTTCATGACTCAATGATAAGAATTAGATCACGATTTGTTTATATCAAAATCTCAATCTCTAATAGCTCTAAAACTAATTGCTTAAATGGATTGTTTATTTTAAACAGACCTATCATGAAAATAACTGCTCAAGAGCTTTTGCCATAAATAAGATTCCTTTTTAATTTTACTCAAAAAAAAAGCCAAGAGAAAACCAGAGCAGAGAGTTTCTTGTAAATGTAAGAATATTGGTAATAATTACTATTCTGCCTCCATTAACTAATAACGATTCTTTGAAAATCCTTTGGGCCCCTCAAGTATGTAAGTGGCAACTAACTGTACTATTACCAAGTTGGGTACATTTTTGCAAAAATACCCTTCGATAAAAATTCTAGACAAGTTTCTGATAAATAAACCAAAAGCTTAGGAATTATCATTTTACGCTTTTAATTCAAACATAATAATCTTTATGATACCAAAGATATTCAACAGTAAATAAAACAAAGCCTCTGACGGCCTTACCACTTTTAGCAGTTTTCGTGCTGCAGCTAGATGTCCATAGAAGAGATTCCATCAGAATCCGATGCTCTGCACGAAGAACCGCAGTTCGAATAGTCTTACAACTTCTAGATCCGCAAGCTATGCAGCTCGCAGTGCCATCGGATGGGACGGCATCGCTAGGACATCGCCTTGGTGCGATTGGACTCAGCGACTCGTCGACACGTTGTTTATGAAAAAGACAAAATGAAATTCATTAGAATTACTGTGTAAGCTAGAGCTGGATCCCACTTCTGATGTTAGAATCATAATGGAACTCCATATAAAAGTATCGATATATGTCAAGATGGTTATTTACTGTGTATCAGAGTTCCTATGTATGTGGTGTATAAGGGAATGGTTTCATGAATAATAGCACAGAAAGACAAGACTAGGTATTTATTTCAATTAGGCTTGTCAATTAATTCATATTGAGGGTCAGATAGCTTACCGCCGTTCGCTAGACCTAGTTCTCGTGGAGAAGAAGGGCAAGAAACTCCACGGAAGCAACTATGGTTGTAAAAGTATTTATAGACATCTTTTACCACCATATGAATATCTTTTATCACAATAAAGATCTAATTCTATTATGGCCATTATTAATCTTGTAACATTTCACAATGTTACATAATCAAAACAACAAGGATAAGGCAAAGAACATAACTAGCCCTTAAATTAATTCAACATAATTATGAATAAAGGCCACAATATGAAAATAGAGTTTCAACACAACCATTAGCAATAATCAAGTTATAATATCAAATAACTTACGTGAAGCTTGTGTAGTCCATCTTTCACAGAATATAACAATTCAGGAAAACAATATCAATATCACAATATAATAACTGGTCTGTACTGGCTTGTAGTTCACAACGAAGTGTGTCAACTTACGAATTACACACTATTTATAGTAACGTCGACCTGTCAAATGTCCCCACCATTTTCTACATTTCTATAAATTATCTCACAATTAGGTCAATAATCAATTCTTGAGTAATGAAACCTTTTTAAAACGTATCAAGACAATTAAGGAATTTAATATCGCCTATTTAGTAATTCTTAATCAATATTCAACAGAATATTGATACTAACTGACAGTCTTGTATTAATTGTCTCAAAAGACTTATAATATTAAAATAACAATATAAAAGCCAGGATACATCACAATGATCATTATAAATTACGTAATATTTTATAGGAATATCATCATTTTGGCTTATATGTAAATTAAGGGTTATTTCCTGTACACACAACAATATTTACTCAGGTGGGTACTCTAACAATTGTAGGTATTTGACAACACAATAATAATTTTAGGTAGGTACTTCGACATTTGTCGGTAGATGCTTTATAAATATGACAGTTTGTATTTTGTAGCAAACCCATTGTGCTTAGAAGTGTAAATCCATGATTTAATGACGTCACACGTACTTCCAATACTAACACACGCGTAGTATTGCCATCATCGGAGCAATCAGAGCCGGCAGTTACTACTGCTAGCTCATCCAACCAAAATGCGGTTGATGTAAGTGCTAGTATAGTATTTGGGCAGAATTTGACACTAGAGTCTTAGCATGTATACAAATCACGAACCCTAGAGCTGCTTCCATAGTAGAGGTAGATAAATACTTTGAGGAGCCTTTACTGGAACGACAAAGAGATCCATTGAAATGGTGGGAAGAAAAAAAAAATTGCTTACCCTAGGTTGTATCAAATTATGCTGAGAAGGTTTTGTATTCTTGCTTCATCAGTACCTTCAGAGAGAGTATTCTCAAAGGCTGGATACATGGTCTCCGAGAGAAAAAATCGTATACTAGGGTCAAAAGTTGATAAGCTTATGTTTCTGAACTTTAACATGTAAATTATATTGTCATTTAACGTTATTTTTATTTTTAATTGGATTTTGTTTATTTTTTAATACTTTTATTATTGTTAGTTAACTTGTCACTATTCAGACTGGTCATGTTATATTGATGTGAAACACCTAATGCGGCGGGTCAGACCGGCGCGTCGCCGTCACCACGCCAACAGCCGGTCTGACTCGATTTTTAATTTTGGTATTAAATTTATTTTTATTTCCTATATAAAATTGATTTTTATTTTCCTCTAATACCAGTCATCAATTTGACATTGAATTTTACAAATTCCCAATCACTTCAATCCGGTACACCACTTAGGACGGATAAACAATTATACATACATTCATATATGTCGACAATAACAAATCAATCAATAAAACCATGCAACACATTCTACTCCCTATAAGTAGCACTTTAAGAACAAGCTTACGTTTGTTCTTACTTTAGTAAAGTCATAGGATCGTAGACATACCTACACCGAATAAACAGGCACACAGCACATGAGGTGTTTACAACGAAGAATAACATTGACTCGAACTCATTCTCAAAACTCACAAGTGTTAACGTGCTTTGTTGTTCTGTGGTCGAACTGTGTAGCTAATCTGTGGTGTGTGCTACTGTGCTACCGCATCAAAATAAAAAGAGCGAGTGACTCTTTCTATCGAAGTGAGTCACTACAAGTGTGCTAGCACATGTGCTGAGTTACCCATCACTAGGGCCCAGAGACTGCATCGTAGGGGCCGGAGACTACCTGGCTGGGGCGGGCTGTCCGGCTAAACCGACTGTTCGTCTATGACCGAGGGTTTGGCTAAGGCTGAGGCCACCCTCAACACCTATAATTACCGAGTGAAAGGTTTGACACTTTATTGTTGAGTATTTGGCACTTTATTGTTTCCATAAAGATCCCACGTTACACTGGGTGCATCCTCTGATTGAACAGAGATACTTAAAAGGGCAATTTGTGACACTGTACGAAGATATTATAAGGCAACATCACGAGATTTTTTAAAATTATTTTTGAATTGCATTTGACGAATTATTGGACATAGCCCCACTATGACCAACAATTCGTCAAATAACACTTCATGATACCAACATGCGTTTGGCGATACCACTTGTGCAACGACTGGTTGTTACGCTGAGGTACAACATTACAGTGCAATTTTTATTTATAAAATCTTATTAAATGTAGTGGTGGGCGATACATACCGTATATAGTTACGAAATCTATATATCGGTATAATATCTAAAAACCGCTTACTGATACGTGCGAAAACTATGTATTACAAAATCTAGATATACGCGTACCGTTCGTTTCGCATCTCTGACTAGTATAAATATCGGTACGATAACTACAATATCTAAAAACCGCTGGCACGTTCGAGGCGACGACGGTTCGAAAACTATGTATTAACAGATTTCGGCCTGATGCGGTGACGTACCTCGCGTGCGACAGAGCGCGAGTGATATAGATTTACAGTAGTTAGAGCGGTATAGGTAAGGTAATATTATTTGCAATGTAAACAATACAAATAAATGATATTGAGCTTATTCATCATATTTTAATGACATAGTTTAGATCTTAAGCTCGTGTATTTAAAGTTTAGTTTAAGTTAAGTTAACTATAGCTATGCATTGCATGCATTTCAAATATTAAATTAAATTATTGGACACTTTCATTGGTGAAGATACTCTTTTCGAAAGAGACCAATAATTTTTAAAATTGCCTAATTATTTAAGGAATAGAATAGAATACTCTTTATTATATACACCATAAAAGGAGAATTTGTCATACTCTTTTAAGGGGTCAAACCCTTTGCCTTGCCGAATCCACTTACGAAATTAGGCTGCTTAGCAGATTTAAAAATACATACGCGTACGCACAATATCTAAACAAAACTTAAATACCGATTTTCGTCAAATATCGTAGCAACCAAAAAACAGCGTATTGGATCAGGTTTGAAAATATCGCGTACGTACAATATCTAGATATTGAAATATATAGTTTTGAAATCAGATATTGAAACTCGAAATCTGATTCAGATACGATTCTCAGAAAAAGCGATACGACCCAGGCCTAATTAAATGTAACAGTCATCTGGCGTCAATTATTCTTCTAGTGAACTTATATTTCTGAGCGTTTTTTAATTAAAGTTTTAAGTTCAGACATGATCACAAAACGAACCATAAATCGCAATAAAGGCAACTGCTTACTTCACATTAATAAGCTTGAGGCACGGTAAGCGTAATAAAGGTATTTTAGCAATAATAAATTAAAACGAGGTAGCCGAGCTAAATGACAGTGCGTTTCGATTTGAAGATGATGACAAGATGATTCATGCGATGGGCGTTGTTCAATGTTACCTTTGGACAATGACTCAGCACTCGGCCCGGCTGACGCGCGGCCCAGATAAAATACTGTTTGGTTGCATCTTACACGCATAGAACACAGACAAATATGTAAATTAGTGTGTACTAAGAAAACATAGTATATAAGCTGTACAATATTGTCAATAAATCAGATTTGAATTTATATTCTTGTCTCATTACCCCTCGCTGTGGCCAAGACACCTTTAGCCATCTCTGATCAGTTCTGCGAGTCTGCTGGGCTGGCAGTGAGTTTACCCTGTCACCAGTCTGTAATCTTAGGTCGCATGGTGCAGACATCCTGAACTTTTATATATACTTATAAAACACTACACTACTACCCTACTACACTACACTACTTTTATATATACTGTAGGTTAGGGCTGTAGGGCTTATAGGTCTTAGAGTCGTAGGGACTGTTAGGCTGTAAGGTCTTAGTAGGTCCTTTAACTTATCATATACTTTCATGTACTGTTACACCCTTAACATTACTGCGGCTTTACGTGACGTATGTTAGGGTGGGCGTACAGGCGTTCAACGCTCCAGTTAAATATGTCGTCGCAAGCGATTTCAGATTGCATTACAACTCGTAGATTTCATAATATTTGTCAACCTGTTAACTTTACTCTGATTGGTTGATCGGGTTGTTCGATGGGACGGCACTTAAAATGTAACGCTAAGGATGCATGGATAAAATCGGTCGGCAGTGAATGCCAGATTGTTGTATCATGAACGCGCGTCACGCGGCGGTCAAAATGCAGCGCGTGCTTGAGTTACTTCCCGAATGGCTGTCGAAATGGCGGTTATCGGTGAACGTGGGTAAGACACAGGCACTTCTAGTCGGGTGCGCCCACCTCCCACCACCCCTCAGGCTGCAGGGGGTAGAGATCTAATGGACCCCCCGGGCGAAATACCTGGGGGTAACCATCGACCGGAGGCTTAATATGGCTGCCCATGTCAAACAGGTCGTCGCAAAGGCAAGAGTGGCGCGCACTAGGGATGGGCAAATGGAAAAAAAATATCGATATTTATCGTATCGATATTTTTCAAATATATCGATATATATCACCCAAGAAATATCGATATTTCGATATATCGATATTTTTTGCCTAATTTGCAATTATTTATAAAAATTGCCTAAATTATCGAAATTTTAAAGCAAATACACATCTGGCTGTTTCAACATAAGTTTTATTATTTAAAAATAAAATTTCGAATTGCTTGACATAAAAAAAGAAACAAAAAAAAACATTATTCAAACCAGTATTTGTCTGATATTAACATCAGGTCATAGAGAGTAATTTTTGTTTGTGTTTGAAGCAAAGAAACTAAACCCATACAGCCTACTGCATATTTTCTAAATTTAAGAAATCGGATTGGTCAAAATCATGATGTGACGCATGAGCAGACAGCAGAGCTTTAAAAATATATCGATTTTGATATCTGAAAATAAATATCGAAAATTGATATATCGCGGGAAAAAATATCGCTAATAAGTATCGATATTTTTCTGAAAAAATATCGATATTTTGATATATCGATATTTTTTACCCATCCCTAGCGCGCACAATGCTCAAACCGGTGCTCTCGTCCCGACATTACGTACTAATCTGGGCGTATATAAGACATATATATGCCCAGTAATAACTTACGCCGTTACTTCTTGGTTCGTCCTAACTTGCGAGACAAACAAGAAACGTGCGCAGTCATCAGTGTGAATAGTGCCGAATAGTGTCTTATGGCTAAGGAATTTGATAACATATAAAATGAGTTACGGAAAATACGTACATATTTAATTAAAATAGGTCCTAAGCGAAGATTAGAATCTAAGGTATCTAGTAGAAAATTAGAAGAATCGATAAATTTATTTTATTTATTTGAAAATTATTATAAAGAAATAGAAGCTAATATAAAATAATTCAAAAATGAGGAGTTAATAATAATAAATGAGTATCGTTATAAGATAGATGAATTATTCATAGGAATTAAAGAGTTATGTGAAAAATGAAGTAGTTACAGTAACTTGTCTTAACTGACTTTGAAAGTTTAAGTGTGGACGAAGGAAAAATTGTTAATTTGATCTTAAGATGAGCACTGAATTTGTTGCCCGTCATGACAAGTGACGAGTTAAGTATTAAGCAGTTAATCGATGGGATCGATTATTACAGTTCTGTTTTAGATAGTCAATCGCAGGAGCAGTTAATTACATTCGTTTTGAAAAGTCGATTGTCTCAGGCAGCAAAATTGAAATTAGCTTGAAATTATGACTCAGTTAAGGATCTATTACACGATATGAGGGTTCAACTATTGCCAACAAAGTCTGCTACGGCAATACAGATCAAACTACATTCTTTCTGCCAAAAGCAAATGTCAATTGAAGAGTACGGAAAAGCCATTACTGAGATGTTTGTGGACTTGACGATAGCGCAATCCGAAGGGAAAGCCAGTAATTACCAGGTATTGAAACCGCTTAATAAGAAACAAGCCATCAAACGGTTTGCCGACGGATTGCGAAACCGTCGATTGAGCACTATCATAGCAGCAAGAAATTTTGAATCCCTCAAAGATGCAGTTCAAGCAGCAGTGGATGAAGAGACTTCGATGCCTTCGAATTCATCAGGTGAGATTATGGTTTTTAATCAAAACAATCGATATAATTACAGGCGTGCTTCAAAAAATTATTTTAGAGGCTGACCTCTCATGGACGAGCGTTCAGAGGCCGCTCAAACATGCCAACATGCGTTGGGGTGACCATAATGAGACAAACCAGGACGCAGGGCGTGGCCGTGCACCACGAGGATCGTGGAGGAATTCGAGAAGATCGAATCGAGGTAGGTCTTCTTTTCATAATAACCGAAACAAGTGGACACGTAATTCGGAAACAATGCATATTATGACCGAGGATGCACCTAAAAATGAAGAATCCTAAAATCAGTTTTTTCGTGCCTAAACATTATATTTTGTCATGTGATAATAACATGGTTGTCGGGCTTTCTGTAAATGGTAGCCCATTCCGATGGTTACTTGACTCGGGTGCGTCAATTTCAGCCATGAGGATGCACCTAAAAATGAAGAATCCAAAAATCAGTTTTTTGTGCCTAAACATTATATTTTGTCATGTGATAATAACATGGTTGTCGGGCTTTCTGTAAATGGTAGCCCATTCCGATGGTTACTTGACTCGGGTGCGTCAATTTCAGCCATCTAATATAAACATCTTGTCGAACAAAATATTCCATGCCATTTAGTAGAGTATTGAGATTAATGGACTTGGGGGCAAAGTACAATCTTTAGGTTTATTTAGACTTAGTAATAGATGACGCAACGTTTAGGCATAAGTTTATTGTTTTTAATTCTTTGCTATGTAAGGCGCATGGAATCATCGGTGACGACTTCTTACGAAAACATAAAGCGTTATTAGACTACAAGAATAATAGTTTATCTTTGCACACTTTAAATGGTAATCCAATCACGTTGTCTATTAAGATATCTGATAGTAAAAAACCGGCCAAGTGCGAGTCGGACTTGCACACGAAGGGTTCCGTACCATTATCGCAAAACACTGCAAAAAAACACGTTTGTTGTATGGGAGCCCCACTTAATTTATATTATTTTAATTTAATAATTATTATTTTTTGAAGAGAATATACAACTAAATATTCTGTGAATATTTCAAGCGTCTACCTGTTGCCGTTATTAATATCGAGCAAAAAACGGCAAAAATATCACGTTTTTTGTATGGGAGCCCCCCTTAAATATTAATTTTGTACTGTTTTTAGTATTTGTTGTTATAGCGGCAACAGGAATACATCATCTGTGAAAATTTCAACTGTCTAACTATCACGGTTCATGAGATACAGCTTGGTGACAGACAGACAGACGGACAGCGAAGTCTCAGTAATAGGGTCCCGTTTTTACCCTTTGGGTACGGAACCCTAAAAAAGAAATGTTTATAATACCGCCCAGATCGGAGTCGATCCACTTTATACAAACTAATATAGAAGAAGAATGTGTAGTTTGTACTTCTGAATGCAGCGAAGGTGTGTTTATAGCTAGCACCTTAGCCTAAAGCCTAAAGCCCACTAGCGGTAAAATACCTGTAAGAATACTTAACACAACTGAGAATGAGTTAACTCTAGATAAACTAGACCCGATTATTCACTGCGCGTCGGATTACAATATTTGCTGTTTTGATAAATGCGACAAAAATGCGGCCCGCGTTAAAAAAATGTTTTCACTGTTGAATACAAAACATTTAAATGAAGAAGAGCAGTGGCGCATACTTTTTCAGTTAACAATTGAAAAAGTATGCGCCAATTATGCTGACATACTTTTTTTTTACCGGGGGATAAACTGACAACTACGCATATTTATCAACACTCTATTCGCGTAAAGCCTAATGCAGAGCCCATATTTGTTAAACCGTATAGGTTACCTCATTTACAGAAACATGAGGTACATAAACAACTCCAAAATATGTTAGCTGACGGCATTATAGAGCCGCGTAAGTGATTGGTCTAGTCCCATTTTGCTGGTACCCAAGAAACTTCTCACACTTAGATTTGCATCAAGCATATTATAATGTAGGTTTAGACCCCAATAGTAGGCAATATACAGCCATTGGCTCCGGGCAATATCAAATGACTAGGATGCCCTTGGGGCTTAAAACAAGTCCTAGTTCATTTTCAAGGATGGCATGACAATGGCAATGGCAGGTCTTAATTTTGAAAAGTGCCTCGTCGATCAAGACGATTTAATTGTGTATGGAAGTTGTCTCAGTCAACATAATAAAAATTTAATCGACGTTTTTGAAAGACTTCGGAAAGTGAATCTTAAATTGAATCCGTCCAAGTGTGTATTTTTGAAAAAAACAATGCTATATTTATATAGGCCTATAATTAGAGGGATGACTCTTACAGCCTGATTTGAAAATTGGTACAACTTTACTGTGTTTCATTAAGTCAGGAAAAGTGCCGCTATCCAAACATTGATTGAATATGCCTGTTAGGACAGGAGCAATTGAGTCAATAATATCTCCAAGAACCCTAACGGATATCCCCCACAAGTCTTCAGTATTTTTTATATTGATACTTTTGAACGCGGTTTTAATTGTATCAATACATATTGATTTAAATTTAAAGGTTGGTATGTCTTTAGTAAAGTTTTCTTTAAGAAGAGCTTCAGCTAATTTAGATGAGGAGGGAAGAGACTTCGTAACCTCTAACGGAATACTGGTAAAGAAATTTTCTAATGTCTCAGCGACTTCTTGCTTAACAAAAATGGTTTGATTAGATATTTTCAAAGACAACTCATTCTGATCGCTTTGTTGTGTCTTTCCAGTTTCTCTATTAATTACTTCAAAGACAACTCAGTCTGATCCCTTTGTTGTGTCTTTCCAGTTTCTCTATTAATTACTTGCCACACAATTTTTATTTTATTATTAGAAACACCAATTTTGTTAATTATTATTTGAGACTTTGCTTAAGCGCAGATTATTTTGAATATTTTGGAATAGTTTCTAACATAAGTGTGAAAAACTTGATCGGAAGTCAAAGATTTTTCGTAATAATAATTCTTAAATTATATAAGATATCTCAGCTTTTTCTCATGCCCACAGTGGCCCATTCACTAAATTTCGATTTGGAATTGTTGACTTTAACTGTTTTTACAGGACACGTTTTATTGAATTCTTGGCAAACTGTAGAAAACAACGTGCCGTAATTTATATTGGGGTCTTTTGAGTCATAATTCCTCCATTGTAATTAAAAACAATGACAAGTTTGATGCTGGTGGTCTGTAAACACACAAGATAGTATGCCCCTCGACCTCTGCTCATGCTACCTCACATAAGCGATCAACAGAGGAAGCAGTGATATCCTTCCTTTCCTTATATTTGAGACGACTATTACAAAATATCAGGGTACCACCACCCACTGTGGATCTGTTGTATGCGCTGGCAACTGAGAAATTATTTACATTAAACAACATCCTATCTGGTTTTAACCAAGTTTCACAAAAACATAGGATATCCATGTGGTATTTATCTACTAACAATTGCACGTCTAAAATTTTGCCGGAGAAGCGATTTATATTTTGATGATATAGTATAATATTACTATTCACCTTCTCTTTTGTCGACTCTAATAGTTTAAAGAATCTACAGTAGTATTATCAGAAAAACTGGATAATACTGTTAAATCACTAAACCTAGTCTCAGTTAAATCATTAATAACTGCGTGTATATTAAAAGCTAACAATGTAGCTAATAAATGTCGACTATTTTTGGGAAGAAGCATATGGTTCCCAATCAAAACAAAATCACTAACAAAATTGTTGGTGACAAAAAACAATAAACGGTCACTATGACGACAAGATAAAATATGCATCAAGTTATTTGAACTAGAAATGTATTCATTTTCCTGAACAAGTAACTTGTCAGAATAGGGCAATGCACATAATATTAGCTTGCCTAATTTTAACTTAAGTAGGATGTCAATACCATTAACTATGTCACTTTTTGTTATACTAAGGCTATTGCCAATAAGAAGTACTACAGTAGATTGCTCATTCAATTGTGTCTGTTGAATATTATGAATAAGCTCATTAAAATTCAGTTTATGATAACAATGTTTCACTATTGTATGTTTAGGACGGTTATTTAACAGAGATCCAAAACCTGTTCCTAATCTATCAGAATATACTAAGAGATTACTTTTGGTGGGGTTCAAAGTTGTTGCAGTATGATTGATGGGTAAAGTTGTTGGAGCAACATGTTGTGACATGAGAGGTGGCGGAGCGGCAGCACAACTACAGGCGAGGTTGTTAGTCAATGATTCATACCTCTCTGCATTATACTTCACCAGGTCCACCAACTCACAGGCCCCCTGCATGCGCTCACTTAACATCTGTTGACTACATTCATATTTACAAAATATTTCCTTAAGTGTATTTTCCCTACTCAATAATTCCCTTTGAACATCATACATTTGTGTACTAGTTTCTAACTTACTATTACATATATTTAATTGGTCTTTTAAGTTTCTTAAATCTCTTCTAAGGTTAACATTATATTTGTAAACACTTTGAGTTTTTAATAGTTTCTTATATTTCTTAATACTTTTATTGATTTTAATATATTTCAAAATTTTATTATGACTACTTAGAATTGGACATTTAGTAATGGTATCATCCCCTGTAAGGTCTATGGTAATGGTGGGCTGCTCACACTCCAGTTTGGATGCACTATCCATCAGCTCATCGTACAGGTTACTGGTGTTAGAAACCTGTCGTTTCTGAGGTCGCTGTTTGAACTCCGTTTTCCTAAATTTTTTGACACCTTTATTTGTTTTTCTGAAGGAGTTAAGGTCTCGGGGCTGCTTTGGTTTGCTGTATACATTTGGATCGATAATATACGACGATGGGCCAATTTATGAGTCAGCATGTGTTTTGATCGCCTGTTGTAATTTGTCTTCTTCCTAGGAATGAGTACCCGATGGTGGAATGTCATTGAGAACCGATCGATAAAAATATTCTTCGATTCATACAGTTTTCGTCGAGACTTAATTACTTCGGCACGTTTGCAGCGTAAAAGTGTATTGCAGCAAGTCGTCGGCTATTGAGCGAAATTCACTTTATGACGCTAGCATCTTCTTTAGTCTTTCTATGGTTTTGGGTGTTGTTTCGCTACTTTTTTTAGAGCTTCTTGAACTTTTACCCACTGTACCAAAAGTTATGGTACCAAACGCGGAGTCACATTTCACCAGCAAATCCTTTGGGTAGGAGTGTTGCTCCCGAATTGGATTTGCTCTGGGTATGGCAGGCAAGCTCTATTTTGTCGACGGCGAGAATATTTCCCAATTATTGTTGGTCTCCTTGGAGTCTTCATTGGGTAAAACCAGTATCGGACTGGGCGCTCGCCAGTTCGAATTATCATGTTTATTTTTATTATTGTTTGTGCTCATCATTTTATATAAGTTGTGTATCCAAGCCAAGCCTCCATACGGTGTAGTCTGGAGTCGGTAGCATTTCTTTTTGGTGAACAGGAAGGTGATGATGAGTAGGGTCTGCGATTTGAGGAGTTTCTCCCCGGTGATGACGAGCAAAGTGGGAGGAGCTCGTGGCTTAATAATAACAGCCGCACGGGTCGATCTTCAAGGTTAAGGGTTCAAGGTGGATGTCTCTAACTATTCTCAATCTCATTTTTACTTTTTTTCTTTCTTTTAATTAGACTTTTTACAATGATTTCAATAATCTTTATAGCCCTTTGCTATGAATAGTTACAGCACTGATAACAACATTTGTGCCACATGTTAAATTTAGTCTTGTTATATATTTTTATTTATTTTTTCCTTTGTATAGATTCTTTTACTGATTGTTTTGTGAATGTGTGAACATTGTAGGCCTTTTAGATTTCTAGACGCTTGTTAACATTTGTTAACTCTCTCGTTTATACAATTATTTTTTTTAGTTTCTTACGACTTATTGTCGGGCCTACGTTGTCCCCCCATATCTAAGCACTAATACTGTAACGTGGAAATATTGTAAAAACAAACCAATTTTTTTAAAAGAGTAACCGTGGAGTTTCTTGCCGGTTCTTCTCCACAGGAAACGACTAACCCGAACCGTGCACCTTTTGTCGACGTTTTATAAGTGCCCATGTAGGCCTATGTGAAATAAAAAACATTTGATTTGATTTGATTTAAGCAACGCTTGACGAGGTCGGTCCGTGGATGGGTGACCATTTCAACATACCGAGTTTCCTCCGTGCCTCGGAAAGCACGTTAAGCCGTTGGTCCCGGCTGTCATTTGAAGATCTTTGACAGTCGTTACGGGTAGTCAGAAGCCTGAGATCTGACACTAGTCTTGTCAAGGAGTATCGTGTTACCCAGTTACTGGGTTGTGGAGGTCAGATAGGCAGTCGCTCCATGTAAAACACTAGTACTCAGCTGAATCTGGTAAGACTGGAAGCCGACCCCAACAATAATTGGGAAAAAGGCTAGGCAGATGATGATGACGAGCAAAGTGGTCACTTGCTGGTTGAACTGAGTTTTCTGCCGATGAAGACGATGGAAGTGTTATGGGGTGGTTCTTAAAATGG
The DNA here is from genome assembly GCA_945859665.1 of Anorthoa munda. NCBI lineage: Eukaryota > Metazoa > Arthropoda > Insecta > Lepidoptera > Noctuidae > Anorthoa > Anorthoa munda. Next base: position 7,403,352 of record OX243899.1, on the reverse strand, counting down.
TTTTTAAAAAACAATTAATTAAACACCGAAATAGAATTTCAATTGATTTTAAGTAAATACAATAAAAGTACGTATCCGCGACGACGTTCAAATCCACACTACCTATCCGGCTCTAGAAAAGTAGCGATGTGTCGTAAACGCTGACAATGCAAAGACGATTCCACGTGTAAGGAACAGCGTGGTCATCACTATTATTTTATATGCATTCGCGTGTATTATAAGATATAACAGCCCCCCGAATAAAATGGAGCATCTGAGATAAAAGATGCGAAATCTAAGATTCAAAGTGGATTGGATTTGGACGTCGTTGAAGATTTACAAATTGTTACATATAAACTAAGTACATTATAATACTATTTTTGATAAACATAACGAGATTTAGTAATGAGATTAATTTTGTTTTGTTACCAAAATGTTTCTTTTCAATGATGTTGGCCTTGATGTTGATAGATCAGGCTCGACAGGTTCTTCAAACACAGATAGTTCAATAGCTTGTTGAGGGTGACTGTGATCATCTACTTTCTTGGTATTATTACATTGGTTGAATATTTCTATGCAGCATGGAGCTTTTGAATTTGGGCATATTAATTTTCGACCTCTGTAGAGTATGTACAATAAGAATATAATAAAAAATGTGTAGCTTAAGGACTTATAAACGAAGCAAATGGTTTTTAAATATTTCAACCAAGACGTGAATCTAGTAGAGCAAGCGAATAAAAAGTTGTCGGAAGCAGGACTTCCGTCCGAGCATTCGTGCGAGAGCGCAGGTGAAGCCACGGGCTTCATTTCGGAAAGCTCTTGCGACTCGCCTGAAACGAATGGTTTTATCGGCCATTCAGCGCGCGGAAGTTTAAGCCACAACGGTCCATTTAGTAGGCTTGTGTAATACATGTACTATGTACTATTAGGAATTAATTCCTTTAGGTGAACGAGAACGAACTATTCTGTTTCGGTCGTTTAAATCGTTCATCTAGTACAGTAGTACAGTGATCGTCTGGCTCGCGAGTGCTGAATCAGAACGAATATGTATTATGTACCGAGTGTCTAAGCGAGCGAACTACTCTGTTTCGGTCGTTTAAATCGTTCATCTAGTACACTAGTACAGTGATCATCTGGCTCGCGAGTGCTGAATCAGAATGAATAAGTACAAGTGTCTGAGCGAGTTGAGAGATTAGAGAAGCGTGCGCGCGAGCGTGATGGACGATGACCGACCTGGCAAACAAGTGATTCCCGACTCGTGAAAATGCCATGAAGTTTTAGGTTACTTATTCGTAAATCAATAATTCATTAAATTTTGTAAAATTTAATGACATTTAAATTATTGTAAATTGTTTAATCGAAATGACAGTCCTAAGCTTGCAAAGTATGAAGGAAAATCAAATATGTATTCCATTACGTACGACTGACTGATGTCTTAAGATCGGTGAACTAAAATGAACTAATAGTACTAGAATACCGAACTAGTTCATTTGTACGATTGTACTAGTTCGGAGCGTTCCTTTCATTGTCCGAGTAAGAACAAGCCTACCATTTAGTCACAACGGATGATGAACTAATTGAGCAGGCGTTAAACCGCGAGAGAGGCAATCACTAGGATTTTCAGACCCTTTCACGTGGAAGAAGTGATCTGCCGAAAGATTCTCATGAATCTTAGCGATACGAATGGCTACGAAGGTGCGCCATCGATGCGGTGCGGAATGAATCTAACTCAAGGTTACAGTTGAATCCGAGAAAGCTTCGACTGCCTCAATGCCGTGCCGAGCTGCGAAAAGATTATAGACTCGCTTTATCACAGTTGATGAGGAATGCGGCGCATAACTCGAGACGAGCTAGCGAAACTACTTTCAGTACTTTCAGTGGCGCGACTATAGATTTCGCAAACTCCAGCGAAACGACGATACTACCGTCAGGTCTGACAACCGGCCGCGCCATCGAAACGCATACTGCGTTTCGATGGCGCGGCCATTTTTGTTTAAAAACTATGCCAAGATTATGTAAAAATTTGTAAAAGTTGATTCCCAAAAGCATAAATTTGTCAGTTATGGTTAAAAAGTTTTAAGGGTTTGAACGTGGCCGCGCCATTGAAACGCGGCGAACCGCGCGGCTACGGAGATCTTTAACACTAAGCGTTGCAGCTTATCATTTCTTTCAATATCACAGATTGTTTACTTACACTAAGATATAGGTACTTATCATTCCATACTTATCATAATTTAGAATCCTTGAGATATAATTTCTAATACTTGCAGGTGGAAAGTTTTCTGTAAACAATAAGTCATGGTCACCCTATCGGAACATTCAAAACGTATTGAATGGCGCGGCCATAGGGTTTTTGGTCTTACAGCTCCTGAAATATAAACCTAGGATATTTTTGTGTATTTTTACATAGTTTGACTAATTCAAATCTAGGGTTTACAAAAAATTTCAGACCTCTGCGATGCTTTTTCAGGGAGATATCGGCGATAACGTGTTTTTCACCGTTTCAATGGCGCGGCCATAGGGTGTTGGTCTTACAGCTCCTGAAATATAAACCTAGGATTTTTTTGTGTATTTTTACATAGTTTGACAAATTCAAATCTTGGGTTTACAAAAAACTTCACACCTCTGCGATACTTTTTCAGGGAGATATCGGCGAAAACGTGTTTTTCACCGTTTCAATGGCGCGGCCATAGGGTTTTGGTCTTACAGCTCCTGAAATATAAACCTAGGATATTTTTGTGTATTTTTACATACTTTGAAAAATTCAAATCTAGGTTTTACAAAAAACTTCAGTCCTCTGCGATGCTTTTTCAGCGAGATATCGGCGATAACGTGTTTTTCACCGTTTCTATGGCGCGGCCGTAGGGTTTTGGTCTTATAGCTCCTGAAATATAAACATACGATTTTTTTGTGTATTTTTACCTATTTCGACAAATTCAAATCTAGGTATTCCAAAAAGTTTCAGACTTCTGCGATGCTTTTTCAGGGAGATATCGGCGATAACGTGTTTTTCACCGTTTCAATGGCGCGGCCATGGGGCTTTAGTCTTACAGCTCCTAAAATATAAACCTAGGATTTTTTTCTATATTTTTAAAAATAATTTACAAATTCAATCTGTCATTTCCCTAAATTTCAGGTCTCTGCAACGCTTAGTTTTAAAGATATCCGTGGCCGCGCGGTTCGCCGCGTTTCAATGGCGCGGCCACGTTCAAACCCTTAAAACTGTTTTAACCATAACTTTGACAAATTTATGGTTTTGGGAATCAACTTTTACAAATTTTTAGTAGTTTTTTTTTTTAATCGCCTTGGCCGCGCCATCAAAACGCATACTCACAACATGGGCGTAAACCGAACCACCGTACGCTTTCTCACTAGCGTCGGAAAAACCGACGAGTGAGAGCCTAGTGTACGACGCCGACATGTCGCAAAAATATCAATTCAGAGATAATTGGCAGTTCAGCGTGAAATTGTTCCCACAGACGAAAAATGCGAGGTGGTGGGACGTCATCCCATCTCAGTTTGACAAACCAAAGCTCTTTGATAAGAAGCTTGAGCTTGAATTATAAAATTATCGGTGCCACGAGGCCTAAAACGTCGAAAAGACGTGCAATGGAAGAAAGAATATTTCGTTTCGTGCAAGGGCGAATATTAGGGTTAACTTGGAATACGAAACAATCCTCATCAGGGAACCAACGAAGTCCCAGTATTTTCTGTGTCGGATCTTTACTTAGGTCCACGCTCTGTGAAAGTCGTAATGACTGGAATATTCCGAAGAACATCGACACTATTGCTAGACCACTTCGTCAGCTAAAAATCACCGAGAGAGAATATTTTTATTAGTTCACGAGCCGAGTCTATAGCTAGCGCAGTGCTAGGTATAGAACTAACCAACCATACATACTTACGCCACATATTATTTTTATTGTGTAGGTGTCACAACAAAAGTAAAAGTGCTGAGAAGTCAAATGTAATTCAATCCATACGTTGGTGCAGTTGGTTTTTTGTACTTTACATTTGGTTGCCGGGTTCTTGTCTGCCGGGTTCTTGTCACAAAAACTTTCGTCATTTTGCAGGTATGTTATTGGTTTTAGCAGTTCACACATGTAAGTTGGTCCATGGTGTAGACATGCCGTTAGTTCCTGTGTGGACATGCTAAAGTATGAATCTTTCTTTAGGTTGACTGCCACATATTCGGCAACAGGTGTTATTGTGGTCATCTTGGTGTTTGTTTGGTGCGGTACAGGTATTATCTTGTACAGTTTGAAACTTTCTCTGGATACTAGAGGGAAAGTAACTTCAATAATGACGAATTTTTGCGTCGCTCTGGCTTTGACTTTCAGTAGTTTGTAAAGATACTGAAGGTCAGTGTCTAAATTAGTGATTGGTAGTGTGAGTTCGCTTGGCATTTGGCCATATATGGTTTGGAGCTCACGTTTAAGTTGCGTTGGTGGCAGTAAATGTATGCTTATTTGACCGTGGTATATATCTGTTAACGCGTCGAGCAAAGTGTCTTGAAGTCGTCTTAATCCTTGCAGCAAGCTGTTTCCAGACATTGCTGACAATGTGAAGTCATTGACGTATGAAATGTTTTGTATTTCCCGTTGGAGAGTGCTCGCGTTTTCTTGTAATTCCATAAGCTTCTTGTTTATTAATTTGTGCTGTTTATTTACAGTGATCTCCATTCTCTTCATAAGGTTGAACTCTGCTTCATTAATAAACCGTTCAGCTTGCTGGATCCTCTCTCTGTATGGAGAAAACTCTCTCGCTGCGCGGATTCCATACTTAGAGTAGGCTAAAAAAAAAAAAAAAAAATGGTAATGGTTAGTTTAAATCAATGGTTTGGTCTGACCTTTATGCTCCAACCGACCGTCTCTGCAATCCGAGGTTCTCCCAATTGCAGCGATCTCCTGGTTCGCGTGGCACTGTATCACTTGGTAGTCACTGTCACTGGTAATTAAATGCTCGAAGGACCTTGTAGAAAGTAGTGCTTGGTGCTATGGTGACCTAACACACCTTTCTTGTAATGATAGGATATGGTAAAAGTTAAAGTCTTGGATTATAAGAGAAACAACTATATTGAAACACTATATAACACTTAGATACACGAAATACTAAATTATGGTAAACTATGTAACTAAATTAATGGTAAAAAGTATGGTAAAATGGTTATGGTTTTGGTTATGAGTACGTGGTGTCTCTGACGAGATCTAAACGCGAACTGGACCACATTTTAGTAATCGAGCGAATGTGCATACTTGCTTTCGATGCAATTATGCATTTTCGCTGTGTGTTCGGTTAAAACTCGAACATATGTCATCCATGTAAATATGTCGCTGCAAAGTGGCGAGAGGTAACTGTGTTCCTTCATCCTGGCATAACTGTTTGATAGTGCGAATAGCTATAAAAGAACTCACCTTAAATTCAAACGGAAGCATTGAAAACTGATAAATTTGAAGTTCTTCTTCCTCATTAAACTGATATAAGATACGTTGAAGCGAAAGATCTTGGAAGCGTATACCTATACGTAGGTACATTTGATATCTGCGGAAATAGCGACACTAAAAAGCCTAAAATTTAACAAGATGTTAAAAAGGTCAGCCTGCAGGACTGGACGGTACCGTTATCTGTACATGCACTGGCATCTAGGACCACGCGCAGCTTAGTAGTCACTTTATCCTCACAAATAACAGTATGGTGAGGAATCTATATTCCTCTATAATGGAGTACTATTACTCCATTTCTCGCTCCTTACAATTTCGTTTGACCAACCCACATTCAGGTACGATATTCTGCACCAAAGAAATATAATTGATCTGTAGATAATCCCGTATGACGTCATCATAAAGTAACTTGACGTTAGGAAGCGATTTAAGTTTACGTTCGAGGCTATGAAATCTCTTGCGAGGCATATCAAAAGAATTTCCTAACACCGACGCGTCTGTTTTCAGTGGTAAAGCTGCAACATACGAGGAGGGATCAAAAAGTAGTGAGAATGAGATAGAATATAATGACTATTGATAACTTAATAATTTATTTTTCTACATAGTTTCAGAGTCTCTCTACACACCGATTCCAGCGCTTTTCCAAGGCTTCAATCCCTTTCAGAAAAAAAGTTTTGTCTTGGTCCTGCAAAAAGCTCTCCACGGCATCCATCACCTCGTTATCGTCTTCGTACCTGTTTCCCCTTAAGTATTTTTTTCAATTTGGGGAACAGATAAAAATCGCTAGCCGCCAGATCTGGTGAATAAGGGGGGTGGTCAACCAATTCGAAGCCAGCTTGCTGAATGGCAGCCATCGCAACTGCCGACCTTTGCGCGGGTGCGTTGTCGTGATGAAACAGCACGCCCCTTCGAAGTTTCCCTCTCCTTTTCGCTTTGATGGCATTCCTCCTCAACCTGGGAATGAAAGCTGCATAATATTGGACTGTAATACTGGTTCCACGCTCCAGGTAATCAATCAATAATATCCCTTCTGAGTCCCAAAATATTGAGGCCATAACGTTGCCAGCCGATGCCACGACACGAAACTTCTTCGGGGTCGGTGATGATGGCCGTTTCCATTGCGAAGATTGCTGTTTTGTCTCGGGATCAAAATGATGGACCCATGTTTCGTCCATTGCACATTGTATTATTTTGAGAATCTAGACGGACAGAAGTCAATTTAGGATCATGTGTTAAAAGATCATTTTAACGGAATAAATTAAAAGCTATCATGTTATACTACAATCTAGTACACTTTTTGGCAATTCACGCGAAACAATAACAGGTAAAAAAAGGTTGAGACGGCCGGCTATCAGAGCCATACCGAACGAGACCGCTCGCTGCTATCGTTTCATTCGTCTGAGTTTGCTCGATGAATACCCTGTGTCTGTGTGCTAGTGGTGATTTTGTGTTGTTATCGTTTTTGTGGGACTTTCAAGGTAAATTTTCATATATTTTTTTGTTATTATTTATCCCTTTTAGTGGTACGGCCATTTTGGAGCTGTCAGGAGGCATCCGTCAAGAACATCTGTTTTTTTTTTGCGATTTGGCCGCGTGTCATTCAAACGACGATATCTCCTAAACTATCCAAGGGAGCTGTTTTAAAGTTATATCGTTGTGATCATTATGAAATAAGCTACCATGTTATGAATGGTTTGGACTAGTTTTGTCTTCTAATATATTTTTAATTCTATTTTAAAAATCAGCGTTAGCGAAATTTGCCCAGTTTATCGTACAAAAGTAGGTAGAAATAAAAAATAAACCAATATTTCAATATTTTAATCATTGTTTTTACATAAATATACTCTATTTCACATTAATCAATCAAAAGAACACATCTCCCCATACATTTTTTTTATGCCCCAAGCTTTACAAAATTACGCCTCAGGTAGTTGACCCGGCCGCCGACCAAAAAGTTGGGTATGTTTAGATTTCAGTTCCACGTACTCTGTAAGAGAAATGCTTGTGTTAGTATTTTTTTTTTATTATAGTTTGGTACACAATCTTATCGCAGATAAAGTATTAGGTGTTAGAATTGTTTAGTTTACGAATAATGAGTCACATTGTAAACACTTGAAAAAGAGCGCTACAAAAGACCCTTTTATAATTTGGGTCACAGAACTCACAGTGCAAGTACTATGGCATTTATTTGAAATATTATTTCACAATTCACATGATGATGATATATACTAATGAAAAAACACAATACAAGGGCATGTTGCCTAAAAAACATCCCAGGAATCTAGACCCGAACAGAAAATTTTAGTACTAGAAAACCCTTGACCGGCAGTAACCGTATATGGTTACTTGGGTTACTTTGTACTAGAAAACCCTAACCGGTAGTAACCGTATATGGTTAGTTGAGATTGGGTTTTTTTATTTATCTTTTACGCAAAATCTTATCGAAGTTAGAGAAACTAAATGCTTTTTACCTATGCGGAAACATATTTACGTATTGGTAATAACGATAGTTTGAATGCACTAATGTATTTTTAATTCTAATTATTGTACTTTAATTTTTCTTTCTTTTCTTTCATTGTAATTTTTGTCTTACATTTAAGAAGTCTGGTATCAAATAATGTATTTTGGATGATGTCTTACTATTTTTGAGTAAGATTTTTGGTAGTAACATTAATCTTTGAGTTGGATAGAATTTAGTGACCGTTGATCCATTTTAGGAACCAAAAATAATATTTGTGCAAGGTTTGCGATTTTTCTGATTTTACTTCATTTATTTTGGATCATAATATTATATACTTTAGGGCCCTTTTAATAAAGTCAATTGATTTTTTTGGAGTTGTTTATTTATTTGGTGCCTAGGCTTATGCCCGGTTTCTGAAGTAACCAGATAAAGTCTCACTAACTATTGATTCATTAAAGTTAAGCAGAAGATAAACATCGTTTAACTGTCACTGCGTTTCTGAATACGAAACAAACCATTCAATAACTATCGAACCGATAACTAGTTCCTTAGTTGTCGCTAGATGGCTCTTTTTAAGAGATCGCGTCTAAAACGTCGGTTCCGCGCCTGTGTTTAGTAGGGATAGGTTAGTTGTAAACAAATAGTCCACTAATGCCTAACCCCTTTCATTTTGCGTATCCATTCCCCACAGAGGGTGATGTGCGTTTGCGTCAGTCCCAATAGTTGTAGCGTTGGCTGAGCTACACGTAAGCCTCGTTAATAAAAATAAAAGTAATTACAAACTAAAAATTAAGAAAAGGTGTATAAGATTAAGGTCCGGCTTCGCACGACGTGGGCAGCTAACCAGGAAACAGGACGGGCAGGTAGGTTGAAGTGTAGGCAGCAGGTCGATTAGGCAGGCAGCACGGAGCAGGTCGGGCAGGTAGGTAATGTAGGCAGCAGGTCAACTAGGCATGCAGCTGGACTGACAGGAACTCCTCGAGTCGTGGAATGCTCGAGAGTGTCTGATGAGCAGGCACCACGACAGTCTAGCAGGCACACGGAGGTAAATCAGACACAGTATAACACGCACGATATATTAAACTTGAGCACTTAGTTTAGTAGTACATTGCAGATAGTATTACTCATACACAAGCTGGATATTAAGGTTTAGAGACTTTCCAGAATAGAAGATACATTTTGTATTTTAGTGCTTAGTAATTATGCGACTTTTTGGATTCAGACCCGATTCAAGACTGCAAAGCCCTCGGCCTTTCCGTCTTTTATATCCACCGCTTGACAGAATCAGAATCAGAATTTAAGTTAGTGACATCTTGTTGTCATAAAAAAAAGTGCAACCTGCCAGTATTCAAAACAGCCAACTTTTCGATGAATTCTGAGAGCGTGTAAATTAATTTTCAATTTATAAAATACAATATTTGAGCTAACCATATTGATAAAAAGAATTTAAATTATATAAATCAAAAGTAATCTTCATAGACTAAGCTAGTAAGAAGCTCTATGACAGAAAATTTAAAAGGAAAAGTATTGACAGCTTGACAACCTGACGTAGGTGTCATAACATTGAAAAATATGATTATTTTATAAGAAAACGAATCGTTTTAGACCGATTCGCAGAATAACAATGTAAACGTATAAAGGATGCGAAGTATAAGTATATGATGTAAAATGTATTGGCATGGAATAATATGAAGTAAGTATTAAGAGACCTAAGTGTGAATTAGGTGAGAACACCAGCTCACTCAGTGAAATAACTAAAATATGTGGTTTAAAATAGCGAAATACCACATAGTGCGGCGGACAAGATCGTGCGGAGGTGGGGTCTCCGCCTCAAGCATATAGACCGAGGCGAAGACGATCGACATCATAGCGTCACCACGCTGCATTGTCAGGCTAGCAGCAGAGATATCTCTGCAACAGAAATAATTTAGAAGCTGTGCTTTGAGGTTACTTGTAACAATAATACACGCTCTCGGGTGATCATGGTTAGAGGTAACAAGGAGCTTACCACCTAGGTTTGATAGTCCTTTGATTTGGCCGCCCCTAACCCACGGCTCCTGAATCAGGGCAATGGCCGTGTTTTGAACCTCCAACCACTTGCGCAATTGGGCCGTCGCTGTCTGGCTGTGGTGGAGGTTTGCCTGCACTATGTTACAGGTTGACGAAGGGGTCGCCATCTTGGGTGGGGCCCTCTTCGTCTTCCTCTAGCTGAAGACCGGCGAAAGTGTCCCCCTCGATGAAGTCATCCTCCGCCGGGCCAGAAGTCGACGACAGCATGATGTCGTCCGGCTCCCCGCCCGACAGAGGAGCAGTGATCGTGGAATTTATCGGGGTGGCCAGCACTGCAGCTGCAGCAGGGTCGGCCGCGGATGCTTCCGGGTTGATTGGCGGGGGGTTGCTCTCCCCTGAATAAACGAGCTGTCTTGTGGCCGGGTCCCATCCCCGAGGGACACACATGAATCTACCGTTGGCCCTTTGGAACTTGATGTACACCGAGCCCAGGCCAAACGACAGCCTGCGCTCGGCGCCCATCAAGGTCGGGATCTGGTCCTCGGGAATGCCTAGGACCACAAACCAGCACGCCTTTTGCCTCTCGGAGCGAATAACGACCCATTTCTTGATATCAATCCATGAGTTTTGATACCAAAGTGTCCTCGCTGCTATGTTGAGGTCCTCATATACCCCACTGTCATCCGGTATGAACGGTATCCCGCAACGAACTTGTTTCTGCAGCTCTGATTGGCCCTTGACAGCTAGCGTGGTGCCATCCGGGATGTCCAAGTCAGGCACCGTCCTCTTCAGCCACGCTACGGTGTAGTCATTATTACTTACAGCTTGAGCGCCCCACTGCCGTATTGCGGCTTGGCGGTGAAGGACGGCGTTTGGCGCTCGGGTGTCTCCATAGTGGGGGATAAGGCCTCGTCAATGATGCTTTTCTAGATCGCCTTGATGACCACATCCGACACTTCTTTTGTTATGACGCCCGTGCGCTCGCAGGTTACCGCGACGCACAGGTGAGCACGTGCAGCTCGGGCGTAGCTCATCAATTCACCCCGCCCGGACCGGTCAAGCCGCTGCCGCTTGTGCCCCCCACGAGGCGATAAGGTCTTGTTGAGAGCCCGCTTGGCCCCGACCTGACCCCCCCGGGCGGTCTGCCGCGACGAGGTTGCCGTCTCTGCTGGGCTGCCCGCCACCGGTCGGCTTGTACCGGACGCAGGTTGCGCTTGTTTCCCCTTTGAGAAACTAAGGGGAAGCCCGCCTTGCCTAACCTCTGTTCCTGCCTTCTTTCCTTCCTGTTCAGCTTCTTACCCTGGGAGGCCGCGGGAACTGCGGGGGGGGGGGGCTAGGACTTGTTTATTTCTATTTTTACTCTTGCCCTTACCATTGCGAGTTTGAACCCGCCAGGTTGGCGCAGACTCTACACTGCCGGACCCGAGGTGGCGGCGCGAAGTGTTCCACGCGCGCCTCTCTTAGACGTTGCTGGGTGAGTCAAACACCTCACTCCCCCCTAACCAGAGATGGAGGCCCGCAGATGCGAGTCGGCACTAGCCGGGGGTTGCGGAAGTATCATTGTTCCCGCGACCCCCAGCGTAGGTGTGAGATGGAACACCGGGGTGGTTTTTTGTCAGTATGAGTCTGACAGATCCCTCCGCCCTCCCCAGGGCGGGGGACATCCAATGAGGATTTTCCACCCAGGAACAAAAAAAATACTACACTGCCAGCTGCTCTCATTTGGCAGGAGACAGCGACCCCGGAGGATGTGGCCTGTGGGTCCACAGTTGGGGGAGGATTAGGAGAAGGATGCCTAGGAGGGCTTGGGCATGTGGTGGGATTTTTCAACCCCAGCTCACCTGCCCTTGCTGTTGGGAGGGAAGGGTCAGTGCTGGTCCCATGCAGCCTTGAGAGGGCCACAAGAGAGTCGCGGTTAGGAGTGGATCTTGGAGTAGGTTCGGGGAGAGGATGAGATAGGGAGGTGTTGGTGAGATTTGGGTGGGGAGGGTTGTGGGTAGGAGTATGTAGGTTGTCGGTATGAGGGGATGGGAAAAGAGTGGATAGCCCTCCACTCAAATAGGGTCGCCCGACGGTTTCTGTTACGTCTATTTCTTAGGGAATTAGACCAATAACGGGGTGGCAACCACGAGAAGGAATAAGCCGGACTTGCCTTGAGGATCTACACGACTGTCGCGCTCTCCCTCAAGACCCCGCCACCCTGCCACTTCTGAGGGATGTGGCAGGGTAGGCCTGCATCTATACTACCATGCCAAGCAGAGTGAATACAAGCAAAGCAAGTTAGAAATCTTCAAAAGCATAGACCCAGACCCTCCCCTAACAAACGCTTGCAAAATTAAAAACTTCAACGCCTGTCTTAAAAGGAGTTCCTCGTGGCGCGAGACCATCCGTGGCATTGAGCCTAGCACGCTGTGTCCGCCTCACCGTCCGAGATAACTCACTAAGTGCTTGACCTTCTCGTTTAGAATCCTACATGTGCAAAAAAATCTGGCAACCAAAAAATCTTTAACCGCCCAAATCAATGACAACTATAACATTTCGCCCCAAAGTTTCGAACCTAAATTAATATCACACCTCTCCCAAAGAGGGTTATCGCACTATGTGGAGTCTAAATTAGGTGAAGGTGAAATCAGAGATGCGGCTAGTATCATATTCAGCAGCGATGTGGTTACACCGTAGCCGGGGCTATACCAGCGCATATGGTTTTAGCCTTTCCAGAAAGATGACTAATTAGGTAAAGGATACGTTCCAAATCAGCCAAAGTTTTATACTCATGTATTATACGATTAAACGTTTCGTAAAAATACGGTAAGTTCTGAATTTCACCGTCGAATATAGGTAATTCAATACGGGGAATCTTTATAGTATGTTCCGGAATACCGACATTTAGCGCGGCTTGTGGAGGGGAGTTTGGTTTATCCAACCTATTGAAAATCTCCTTTATAAAAAACTTTTTAACAAAAAATTAAACCGACTTCCAAAAAAACACTGCAAAACGAAGTCTTTCTTTTCCGAAGTCGGTGTCTTTGGTACATTATTGTTTTCTGTGTTTCGACACCGACTTCGGAAAAGAAAGTTATTTTTCGTTTTGCAGTGTTTTTTTGGAAGTCGGTTTAATTATTTGTTAAAAAGTTTTTATTTATCTCTTTTTAGTTTTGATAGGTACTTCCAATTGCAATAAACATCATATATAGCCAAAGTACATCTCATGACGATTCCAATAAGCCCATACACGACTAGGATACATTGTTTTATTTCGGAGTACCAGTGCCTACCTGCTGGCTTCATCATCAGATCAGTTCGATGGTACCATTTTCATCAGCACTATTTGCTTCATCATAGTCGTTAAACTATTCTAGATATCTTATAACCCATGACATACTTAGCATTAAGGAATTCTATTGGCCATCTGTGGTCTTCTTCACCAGTTCCACTTGACCAAATGTAACTTTCTGACTGCAGATGATTGCATTGTTGATAAAAATACCAAAATCGCTATATGTATGCCTATAATATTTGAGGAGTTCCCTCGATTTCTCCAAGATCCCATCATCAGATCCTGACTTGATGACTATGGGACCAACTGGGAAGTATACCCTTTCAAACAAAAGAAGAATTTACCAAAACGGTCCAGGCGTCTTACAGTAATCGGGGAACATACATAAAAAAAAGATTCCGACGAATTGAGAACCTCCTCCTTTTTTTGAAGTCGGTTAAAAATAATATAAATCGTCAAAGGCCGCTACCGGCTGGTAATTAATATCGTAGTCGGGATCGACTTGCAAGTTTAATAAATTTATCTCATCAACCAAACTTGCAAATTCCTTACGTAATTATCAATAGCGGGAGCTTGAGATAAAAAATTATACCTCGACTTCTCATCTGTTTTCGTTGATAACTGGAATGTTTTATTTATTTGTTCAAAATACAATTGACGCTTAGATTCCAATAATTTAATTTGTAACAAATGTCTATCCACATCCTTTTCCGCCATTGTTGAAACTTAACAATGCACAAACTGAGTTAACAACCCCTGCGACAAACAAATTAAGCGTAAATTTTTACGCGCGATAAAATTAAAAGTTGCGATGCGATTAGTCAATAAGTAAATTAAATATCTGAAAAGTGTACGATGCGATGCGAGCGAAATAACCGCAAATATTACAAGTGGATGCGATAAGTTACCTTTTTTTTTTTTTTTTTTGCTTTGATTAATGCTCATGCATACTGCACTACCACGGGGAGATAGTGCAGTTATGTGGGACTCTAACCCACTAAAACTCGATAAGTTACCTACGATGCGACTTACGTACATACGTACATACGTACTATCACACCGTACAGTTTTTGTAATTTGATTTCATTTCGTCAACACAGCACATCAATGTCATGTCATGTCAATGTCACAAACTGTCAATGTCTATTCATGTTTGCGTTCCATTCCACTGCATTGACAAATGTCATTCTTATACATTAAATTTAATATCGTTCTGTTACACGGTCCTAATTTTCATTTATTTTAATTTGCTTTGTTATTAAACTTGTTATATTATTCTATATGCCTGGACTACAGAATTTAATTATGTGTTTTTGTTATTTTTGCTTTTCTCTCATGTTAAGTACAACCGGCAGGTGGACGGAAATTTATTAGCCGCGTAGTTTTTTATTGTTTTGTTATAGATATTTATTTTATATATTTTATATTTATGCTCAGTCCTAGCAGTGACACTGATTCGTTTCACTCCTTGGATAGTGATGCTCCTTCCTTAGCCGACACTCTAGTTTCACTTTTTTCCGATGTCTCTAGGAACTTTAATGTAGTCCACATAAATGCCCAGAGTATTCCGGCCCACTTCCCTGATATGCTGGCAAGTTTTGACTGTAAGAATATTCATGCGATTCTTATTTCCGAATCATGGTTAAAACCTTGTCTTCCCTCTTCCTCCTACTCCCTACCGGGATTTCAACTTATCAGGAATGATCGCGCGGTCGGTGGTGGTGGTGGGGTGGCCATATATCTTCGTAATTATATTCCTTTTTCCATTGTTAACATGTCCACACAGCCACCCCCACCGAACGCTGGTGAACATCTTTTCTTGGAAGTTGAATTACATCATACTAAGATTCTCCTAGGGGTCTACTACTGTCCTTCTCTTCGGATTAATTTCTTCTCTTCTTTCGAACGTATTTTAGAACTTTTAATCCCCTCTTACAGTCACAGTATCATAATGGGCGATTTCAATACATGTCTACTTAAAAAAGATTCCCGCTCTTCTTCTCTTCGCCATATTGTTGAATCTACCAATCTTTGTATCCTTGATCTTGGTGCCACTCACCATTTTCCTAACTCTGTCCCCTCGCTTCTTGATCTTATTATTGTTTCTTCTTTCGATCACGTCGCTAAACATGGTCAATGTTCTGCCGACGCATTTTCCTATCATGATCTAATTTACACTTCCTATAAAATTCGACCACCTAAGCATAAGTTCAAAACTCTTCTGCTTCGCAATTTTGATGGCATGGACATTGATCGTCTGCAAGATGATGCCAGTAACATTGACTGGACTCCGCTGGTCGCATCCTCGTCCGTCGACGAACAAGTTGATATCTTGACGTCTACCCTCATTCAACTTTACGACACACATGCACCTATTCGAGCTGTACGAGTTAAGCATCTTCCAGCGCCATGGTTAACTAATGAAATTAAAGTTTTACTAGGCAAAAAGGCAGCTGCGAAGTTTAAGTATAAAATTCGGCCCAACGACGTCAACAGGGAGAAATACGTCTCTATAAGGAACCAATGCAGCAAGGTGTGTAGGAACGCACAACGCCAACATATCCATAATTCTGTTCAAAACGGTGATACAGCCAAGGTCTGGAAATTTCTGAAATCATTAGGTATCTGAAAAAAGTCTCATGACACGGTTCCTAAAGACTTGGACTTCAACTTACTTAATAGTCATTTTTCTACTTCGCCCATATTGGATAGGGCCACTAAAGCTACTACGCTTAGTTATCTTTCAAATCTTCCGATACCTGATTATTCTCCTTTTGTCTTAAGTCAATTAACTGCCTGTGATGTTAAAAACAGTATTTTATCGATTACATCCAACGCTGTTGGTAGTGACTGTGTCAGCCGTAAGATGATCATCCCCATCCTTGATAACATTATCCCTGTCATACTTTATATCCTCAATTTCTCTATTTCCAGTGGTGTCTTCCCACAATCCTGGAAAGATGCCCAAATTATTCCTTTACCCAAAAAATCTCATCCTGCATCTTTTTCTGACTATCGTCCCATTTCTATTCTTCCTTTCCTATCTAAAGTCCTTGAAAAACTTGTCCACCATCAACTCAGCACGTTCCTTACCAAACACAATCTGCTAAATCCTTTCCAATCTGGTTTTCGACGCGGACACAGCACTACCTCAGCACTTGTACACATTACGGACGATATCAGGTCAGGCATGGAAGTGGGAAAGTTAACGGTACTTGCTCTGCTTGATTTTAGCAATGCCTTCAATACCGTTGACTTCGACATTTTGCTTGGCGTCCTAAGCTCTTTTAACATATCTCCTCCGGTAATTGACTGGTTTCATAGTTACCTGTTTGGCCGCCGGCAGCGTATTTGCACTGATGAATCTTTTTCTTCTTGGTGTCACACCTCTGCCGGTGTGCCGCAGGGTGGCGTTTTATCTCCTCTTCTCTTCGCACTCTTTATTAATGCTATCACTCATCGACTATCTTCTTTCTACCACCTGTATGCTGATGATCTCCAAATTTATACCCAAGCCCCTCTTGGAGAGTTACCTGATGCCATTGAGACGATTAATATAGATCTGGCTCGAATAGGTGACTGGAGTGCTGAGTTTGGGCTGAAGATTAATCCAACGAAGACTCCGTTCCCGGACTGTTTCTAAGATTGATTGGTCGACGCTTCCCCAGGTTTCTTTCAACAACACCATTATTCCTATTGCTAACACTGTGAAGGACTTGGGGATTTACATCGACAGCACTCTTGCCTGGACCAAACAACTGCAGGAAGTCAGTCGTAAACTGTTTGCTTCTGCGGGCTCCCTGAGACGTCTTCGAAATTTTCTTCCCATCGCCACTAAAATTGCGATAGCACAATCTCTTCTTCTCCCTATCCTGGACTATGCTGATGCCAGCTATCTTGATCTCACCCAAGACCAATTGGATAAGCTTGAGCGACTTCAAAATCTCTGTATTAGATTTATATTTGGCTTGCGCAAATATGATCACGTTTCTGAATTTCGTACTAAGCTCAAATGGCTTCCTATTCGCCTTCGCCGGAATGCCCACATACTCTCTTTGCTTTATAATGTGCTCTTTAATCCTTTTACTCCTTTTTATCTTAAAGAACGTTTTCAGTTCCTCTGTGACACCCATTCTAGGTCCTTGAGATCATCGGAGAATTTAAAATTGACTGTTCGTATGCATTCCACTTCCTTCTTTGACAAATCTTTTACGATTCAAGCAGTGCGATTGTGGAATGCATTACCTATAGAAATAAGACGCGCACAAACACTGCCAACATTTAAGAAAATGGTAAAGGAGCATTACCTTTCACTATAATTTTTTTTTAGTCTTTCCTTTCCCTGTCATATATTCAATATTTATTAGTATATTAGTTATGTAGATAGTATGTATGTATTTTATGTTTTTATGTATAAGTTATATTATTTATTATCTATTGTACACTGACTGCCCTTAATTCTTCTCCTATCGTTTCAGTCCATCCAAAGGTTGTCTGTAAGAGATTGCCCTGTGCGATAAGACCGCCCATTGTACACTTTGTTTGAAAATGTTTGTCCTTTATGTTTTTATTACGATGGGTGCAACCGGAGGATCCAAAAAAATGCAAATTTATTTTAATGAACTAATTTATTACTGTATTACAAAGTATTGAAATTACGACTAATTATACTAAAGTGTCAATTGGTCGATGTCAGATCCAAAAGTGCCGCTCCACGTTTTTATGTTTCTATGGAAAGGTTCGATTGACGTCAATTGGTCACGTTATGCTGAGCTTGCGTTTCGTGCCCGTAGGTGCCGTGTGCAATGTATATGCAGGTATGCCGATGCAGCGATCTATTAAGGTTGACCATGCGTAACACCTCCCCCCGTAGAACAGCGAGTATCGATGGACTTGTTCAAGATGGTCGCTGGTAGACATCCAGGGTCAATCCTTATTTGGCTTGGGTTGATAGTGCGTGGTGATGGGGTTGCATAGACGACTTCAGGGTTGCTGTTGAAGTTTTCTGTGATGTCTCTGGATGCTTTTCTTATGCGTAGCCGACGATAGATTAGAGTGGCGATGAGTGCGCATGTACCGGATAGTGCGAGGTACATGGGTATAGTAGTGTGGTAAATGACGGGATCGGTGACGTCATCTAAATGTACAGGCAGTTGCGTCGCTATCTCGTTGCTAAGCGTGTGAAGTTTTTGTAGATTTGGCGAATTTAGGATGAGCTTCGGATAATTTTCAGGCCTCGACTCGTTGTATAGGGGCATCTCAATGATCTTCACGACATGTCCTTTGATGTGGTCGTCAGTGTTGGAGATAGTGAAGGCGGGTGTTCTCAGGTTACAGTTGAGGGGAATGATTGCCAAATAGCTGCCTCGTAGGGTCCGGTACTGTTCTTGACCGCATGACATCTTCACTTTTGTTGGTACAGGAAAACTTAAGGTATAATGCTTGTCGTCCAGGGTTTCCAGGGCTTCGGTGGTGAGAGCTACGGGTGTCAGCTTGCAGCTGGGTTGAAGTTCTTGATGGACTATGAGATGCTGGATGCAATCTGGTTTGCTCTGGATTTGTAGGTTGGCTGTTGACTCACAGAGATATATGGAGTTTACCTTCAGACATTCTGTCTCTATGTACCTAGAGTCTGAGCTAGAGAGTGCTACGAAAGGTGAGGGTGGTATAAGAGTTTCGTGGTTTCTGTTAGGAACAAGGGAAAGTTTATACAAATTATATGTGGAGGAAACAACTATCGGGACTTTTATAACTACTACTATCTGCTTATTAGAATAGAAGTAACCTAGTTTAATTATAAAAATGCCTAATTTCTACGTCAAGGATTTCGTCATTAGCATATAAAATCCTTAATTTACCTAACATATACTTAATTTCATCTAAATTAAATAAAGAGTACGGGGTACTCGACGCACGAATAAATGTTAGGGTGTTCTCTAAACTTCGTAATTCTTCATAAAGATCTTCTACATTATCTCCTAAGATTAACAGATGTTGGGCCAGAAGGGCGTATTTAATTAAATCTGTATCCCTATTAGCGTTACTTTCCAAAATTAAGTTTAGTGCTTTACTCATCTTATCTTGATTTGAAATTATACTATCTATTATTTGAGAGCTACGTGAAATAAATTTACTATTTAAACTAACATGGTTATTAATTTCTAATTCTAATTTATGCTCATTATTACGTAAGGTGTTTATGGCGTTTTCGTATTTAAGTGCATCGGTGTAGTCTAAATTACCAGAAATTGATTTTATTACAGAACCCAAACCGTCGATAAGGCCTCTTTTACTACGAGTTGATTCAAACATACTAATTTTACTAGTAATTAAATTGATTTTACTATTGAGATGTTTCAGATGAGGGTCGAATAGGAATAAGGTTTTATTGTTAACTAAGGGACTTAATTCAGCCATCTGTGTTTTTACCACTTCAATTTGAAGATGGATATTCTCTAAATCTATACGACTTAGGAAAGAATGGAAATGGGAAACGATCTTTGCCGCTCCTAATTTGAAGGGAAGTAGTCCTGGTCCATTGTCAAGTGATTCAACTGTTATCTCTTGTCCTTGGGCCGGATGTAGGGTCATCAGCCATAGTATTATCCTGTAACAAAGTGGGATCTTTAGGACTTCGCTTAAGGCGAGATTTTGCTACTGGACCGCGTTTCTTCTTCGTATAGATGTGGATTGGAAGATCTGCGAGTACAGTATCTTGCGTATAACGCGGGGCTAACTTCTGTCGAGACGCCATGGGATTGCGTACAAAGATTTGCTGGTCAGGGGTATAGTCCTTCTCGGGTTCTCTGTCCCTGTTACGGGTTTCATTCAGTTGTGTCCTGTCATGTAAGGATGTCTGGTTAATAAGGTCGTATACTTGACTCATTCGTTTCCTATGGTCTTGTGAGTACTGTTGCAGTAAGTGTTCAGATAGGTCAATATCTATTGGGTCTCGAGGGTCAAAGTGTCCAGTTATCAAGTCCAAGGGTCTACATTTTGTGAAGCTATGGATCGAACTATTGTACGCTAGGATGGCATAAGGCATAAGATTAACGACTGGTTCATTTCGTCTCTCTAATTTCAATAACCTAAGATGTTCTAAAATGGTAGAATGGAACCTTTCTACTATGCCATTGTCGTTAGGGGAATGCGCTAATATTTTATGGTGAATAATTTTATGAGTTCGGTTGAATTCTAAGAAAATCTGATTTGTGAATTCAGGGCCTCCGTCCGTGACAATAGTCAATGGGACCCCATGGTGGGTGCAAAATACAAGTAGAGCTTGTACTACACTTAAAGCGGTGCTATCTCTAAGGTGATAAGCTTGTGCATACTAAGAGAAAGCGTCTACAATGGTAAGGAATTTCTCTGTTTGAGCTGTGAACAGATCTAGATGGATAATTTCAAAAGGTTTACTAGGGGGTGGTACAATGTTAAATCTTTGCTTGATGGGGTGACGGTCGTACTTAGCCTGACCACAGATAGTACACTCATTTATGTACTTGGAGATGTGTTCTTTCATCTTAGGCCAGTAGAATTTAGAAGATAAGGCTAAGTAACATTCAGTGATACCGCGATGATTTGTTTTACCTTCGTGGTATTTCTTTATGATGTCTTGTTGACGCAGGTAGTCTTTAACATTCTCTAATTCAACTTTAGTTAGAACCATGTTCATTGAAGAGCTTTTGAAGTTGTCTTGAATTATGGGGATTATTTTATACATGGCAAGAGGAGGATGGATGATTTAACCGGTTTTGACTTTAGGGTTCACATATTCTTTAACTGCATTAATAACGTCGTTAGTCAGGTTAGACTCAGATAGTTGAATGGTAGTTCGGGTATGCGTTTCAAATGGCTTACTCACTGTCGGTCGTTTTTTAATATCGCCTACAAGTACAAAACAGATTTGTCTACTGAATTTATTTAAGGGTTCGTCTGATATTGGCACTTCTAGAATAGGGGCTTCGTTACTAGTGTGAACAGTTGCTGTGTCAGAGTTGTCGAGTATGTCGGGGTTGTTTGTAGGGGCTGTCAGTGTTTCAGAACCTACTGTTGAGTGAGGCTTTTCAGATACATTTACCGCTATAGACATAGCGTCCTCGTTGTTGATTTCAATGCGGGACAATGCGTCGGCGTTAGTGTTCTTTTTGCCTTGCTTGTATACTGTAGTAAAATTGTATTCACTCAACTTAAGTCTCCAACGTGTGAGTCTGGAGCCTGGTTCTTTAAGGCTCATAACCCATTGTAAGGGTTTATGGTCTGTTACTATCTTAAACTTTCTCCCAAACAAGTATGGACGAAAGTATTTAGTAGCCCAAACTATGGCTAATAACTCCTTCTCGACTACACTATAGTTAATCTCACTGGAGTTTAATGTCCTAGACGCGTATGCTAAGGGCTTATCTTGTCCTATAGGTCCTTGAGAAAGAACAGCTCCTATGGCAAAGTTAGATGCGTCAGTCGTAAGCACAAATTCCTTAGAAAAGTCAGGGTACTGCAGTATAGGGTCGTTAGTCAGTAGTAATTTGCACTTTTCAAAACAGTCGATGTAGTTGGGGTCATTGAAGGTGATCTTAGAACCTTTCTTGAGACATTGCGTCATGGGTTTCGTAATGCGCGCGAAGTCAGGAATAAATTTCCTATAGTATCCTAACAGGCCTAAAAAGCGTTTGATCTCGGTAGCTGTCTTAGGAATAGGGAATTTCTGGATGGCAATGATCTTATCGGGGTTAGGCTTAATACCGTCCTTACTTATTACGTGACCTAAGTATGAAGTTTCAAGCTTTAAAAATTCCGACTTATCCATCTGGATCTTAAAGTTTGATTCCCTTAATCTCTTGAATACTTTTTCTAAATTTACCATGTGTTCCTGTAAGGAAACACTAAAAACGACTATGTCATCGAGATATACGAGACATATGACATTTTGGAGGTCCCTGAGGACATTATCCATCACGCGTTGAAACGTGGATGGAGAATTTTTGAGACCCATGGGCATGCGTAAAAATTCAAAGTGCCCATGTTCTACATTGAAGGCCGTTTTGTGAATATCGGCTGGGTCCATTTCTACCTGGTAAAATCCACTTGCAAGGTCTAGAGTTGTGAAGTAATGACAGTTACCAAGTTTATCTAAGATGTCATTAATATTGGGGATTGGGTACTTGTCATCGAGGGTTTTCTCGTTGACTTTACGAAAATCGAAAATTTTAAAAGTTGATATTTAACTGAGTTACCTTATTACATCACATACACAAAACAACTGCAAAAACACACACACTCACACACACACTCACACACTCAAGCGCACACACACACAATATCAACTAAACTCCTTATTTTAAGATAGTTTAGTAGTTAGTTTAGAATAGTTGTGATAAGCGGTACATTTGCGACCTAAAACCCATTTTTCATTATTTTATTTTAGTTTTTATGTAATTATATTGCAAACAACAATATTTTGTGTAAACAAAAAAGGGCATCGAAAAATTTTACGTATACTATGTCGTTTTTAAGAATACCTACAAAGACAGAAATAATAAATTCCTTTATTTTTTACGTTTACCTACCCTAGTAAATAATAAATTACATATGCTGTACTTTGTTTGGTCTACGAAATGTTTTTCTAAATAATATGTCGGATCATGTCATGATTTGTTTACTTAAAATGATACACAAGTACTTTGTTTGGTACTGGGTAGAGTCTGGGTGGCTGTTCATTTTAGAGCGACAGTGATCGTTCGAACATGGCCGTGGCAACATGCTGGCCTGGGAACTGCCCGT
Source organism: Anorthoa munda (assembly GCA_945859665.1). NCBI lineage: Eukaryota > Metazoa > Arthropoda > Insecta > Lepidoptera > Noctuidae > Anorthoa > Anorthoa munda. The sequence continues at coordinate 7,380,404 of OX243899.1, read as the reverse complement.
GTTTCCTTTTGAGTCCAGAGTATTACTTAGTATCATGGTGATAGTACTCTGTAACAAATTATAACTGTGTAGAAGTTACAGGAGATATTTCTCTAGTTTACCCGTATCCCACATTCTGCGCCCACGACTATAATCTAACACCGGTATGTCACTAAGTAGGTCAAATCATGGTCCTATATACCCGGATCTGACATCAGAAGTGAGATACGAGCGGGCTGAGAAATCTCCTGATGAGTGAAAACAGTGAGAATTGTTATTAGCGTGTGGACTCTTTAATAACAGAGTTGCTACATTGTTGTGGATACCTATTTGCGTGTTTATTACTTGGCCAGAGCTACTGAGAAGCTCAATCGATTTGATTGGGTTCGATTCCCATTTTGAGAGTATGATACCATGGGGATAGCTAACCGCTATCTTGTCCTATGTTGTCAGACTGACAAAGATGTGAAGTAATGTGTTTAAGTGAGAACGAGGAATGGTGACATCCCCGGTGAGTGAGTTACCTTTGATTGTATTTCTTTGATGAAACGTATTTCTCGGTTTCGTGAAGTGCTGTTATGCAGTTTGAAGTCTATGCTATGTGACTTTGTTATTTTGAAGTTTTATTGCGATATTATCTACGCGGTTTAATCGAATTTAATGTATTGGCTTTGAAAGAAAGATGCAGAAACCACAGGTAATGACATTCATGTTTCATTTGTCATTACATTGAATGTTTATCATTAATGATAACACTATTCAATTTATTTCGTAACTATTGAGATTGATTAAATTGAATTACATCTGAATCTGTTAAATTGGTTTGCTAAAACATCTTAGAGACATTGAACACCGGAGACAGTATTGCTCGGTTGTTATCACGCTTGGTCAGAAATTGAGAGTTCATCTTCACTGTAAGATTCAGGCGATTTATAACAATAGTCACTTACAAGGTTTGGTGATATGTTTTGTACTGTCTGTGTTTTGCTTGAGTAACTCTGCTTTCCCCTGCGGACAGCGCGGGCGTGATGTTTTTTTTATTATTTGACGAGCTTTTACGTATTGAAAGCAAAAAGTTGTGTACCTAGAGTGTAATGATGACGTCGTTGTCAGCCAAGCAATTAAAGTTGTCCAAAACATCGATGTGGAAGTGATAGGGATGGGAAAAATTAAATAACATCAATGTGAGCGCTGATCTAGCCTTTACAAGCCACTCAGCAGATTAACGAGCAAGCGACTGTTTAGTGCTTGAAGAAGCAGTAGGATATGGCGATTTGCCGTACATCCAGGATGGGTATTCATGTTGGTGAGCTGAGCTTCTGCGTACATTAAATTTACGTCAAGTAAAAGTACGTCAACTTAATTTGTGGTTAATGGTTGGTTGTGTGTAATTGTTTAGCTAACATCGACTACATTGTTAATTGCCCCTTTGGCCTCTTACCAACTGGCGCGACTGTTGAGTTCGGGGTACTGGGTTCGATTCCAGGGTTGGACAGGATTTAATTGGGTTTTTCCGTTGGAAATTACTCAGTGGCAGCCCAGTCAGAAAGCATTATTATGAAATTGTTTACTGAACCAGTAATGGAAAGGTATAAAGTTCGCATAACAGATTTCATTTTGAGATAATGAATAATGTAAAGTCATGAGTATTAGGTTTCAGCTACGTTATCGTGAGTGGTTATAAAAATAACAAACGTTCGTTGTTTATGAATGTGAAACCACTGAGAACTCAATGCCTAATCTAAACAAAGTTTTACAGAGCTTGATTATTATGGCGGCTTAAGTCTTTGCATTGTAGAATCGATTGCTCTTAACTTTCATAACACCAGATAAGCAACATGAGTTCCAAATAATACATCCGGACCTTTGTAACTTGACTACCTTAGCTCAAAGAGCTATTGTTGCGGACTCGTAGGAACTAGACTACGTAAGTGTTTACGTTAGTTGAACCGTGAGACTGTCGGGTCGGCATTGATAGAGCAATGGTTTGGAGGGACTTGGTGTAGTCGACGTATTTACATGGTTTGTAAACCAAACGAATTGCTCTTTTACTGAAAGTATTTATTGAGTTTTAAGACTATGAGATAGAATACGGTAGTGATGATAAAACACATGTCGAATGGATAGTCACTAGCTGCTTACCATATCCTGAAACTGTAACAAAGCTTAAGACAGTTTAGGCCTAGTTGCTTTTTTTTGGCAAATTGATTTAAAATATGCCTGTTCATAGTAAATTAACTTCGTACATGACTTGGTTTGGACCAAATATCAAGGTTATCCTAGGACCAAATATCAAAAATAAACAGTAACAATTGAGTTTTGTAATCTATTGTGATACTCAGTTTGATGCTGATGATCGTGATGATGCGGAGCTGAAACAGCCTTGTTATTACTTGGTGTTACTTATTATAGTAAATCTATGTTGCGGAGTCTTGGTACTATTGAGTTGCTTGAATTGGCGTTTTAGAGTGGTGATTGCTGTTGAGCTTTTAAGGTAGTATTTTACATCAATGAAAATGCCTTGTGACGACAGATAGTTAACTCAAAAATAAATCTATCCGTTGGATATGGAACAACTTAACGAGTCAACTTTAGAGTAGATTTGAGTTCTTGAGTACGTAGGTAGTGGGTTTGGTATAAATCCTTTTATTTTGAAGTATTGCCAAAAGGCCGAACGAATGTTACGTAGGCCTTACGCCTAAAGACAGTTGTACGATAACGACATTGTAAGGAATTTTTGATGATGAAAGCAGAGCAGATTGTTGCAAATATGCTCTTCCGAGTTTCAATGTAAACACTTTGTATTGAAGAAAAGAGTGAAATGGCGAAACAAGATGTTCTTATAGTAGTTTATGTTGTGATGATATCAATATTGATGAATCACTTGTTTATCTTTGATGAAGATACTTTTTGGAGTTGAAGGTGAATGGTCACCATCAGCTTAAGGAGGCATGTTATGTGTAAAAAAAAATATTAACTAAAGTAAAGATGAAAAAAAAAACAAAAAAAAAATAGAGTTGCATTGACATACAAAATTTGACCTCAATATTGCAACTTAATTTATTACAAATTAGAATATTGCCTTCAAGGATTTAGCTTTTCTTTTTTTGAAAATAATTAAAGCTGCAAATTCATTTTATTCAATTCCGTACTACTACTAGAGCAGTGGTGGTATTAGCCGCGACTTGCAAGTTGTGACTCTTGGGTTCGAGCCCGGGCAGGCGCTTTACTTTGTGTAAATTATTTCATTACCACTTCTCTCAAAAACGGTGAAGGAAAACATCGTGAGGAAACCGGCATGTCCTAGAACCAAAAATTCGAAGATATGTGATATCCACCAACCCGCACTGGGCCCGCGTGGTGGATTACGGCCCATCCCCTGTCACAGGGAACATTAATAAGGCTGATGATGATGAAGATGTACTACAATAATAAAAAATAAAATAAAAATGCGATAGACAGATAACGACATGACTTTACTGTCTTAAGATATGATGCCACCAATTTGATTGAAATAAAAATAGCTCATAGTGTAAACACTATTGGAGTCCCATTCAGTATTGTGATTGATTAAGGTCGAGGTTTATCGAAGGAATTTTAAGAGTGATAAACAAAAGTTAGTTAATCTTTAACTCATTGCGTTTTATACGTGCAACTGGAATGTAGTATATTGAGCATACTGAAGCCTATAAAGATACGACCGTGCCTTAAGGGCTATAAAAAAAAAAAAAAAAAAAATTGTGACGACTGTGTTTGTGTGTGTAAATAAGTACACCACTCGAACTGACGATAGACAAGAACCGAGTCTCTTGTTCTTTATGACAAGTAGGTATAAATGAAAGTTGTTATTTAGAAGCGCGGTAGGCAAATTGTTGAGTAAGATTAAGATGGTTTGATAGAGCACAGATAGACGAAAGATTTTTGTGCTATAGTTTTGATTAAGAATAAAGAATGAAATAAAAAGAAACGTTAGTTTAAAGGTGCCATTTAAATTGATGAGGTCTTTTAACTATGCGTTGAGAGACTTAATAGTCGAAATTTACAAGTGCGCTCTCGCTCTATCGTGAGCATTGTAGTGGAATTATAGGGAAGCCGAAAAGTCGGGTACCCATTAATGTAACTGAATGTAATATAGTGACTGGACTATGTATGGTAACAGAGATGACTTGACTGTGAACGATCACAGAGATGACTAGACTGTATGGTCAGTGAGATGACTGGTGTAGCCACGGGGATGGTTACGAGACCTGTTCACTGGGTTGAATATGGTTGTGTGAGCAGTCAGTGAGATGACTGGTGTAGCCACGGGGATGGTTACGAGACCTGTTCACTGGGTTGAATATGGTTGTGTGAGTGGTCAGTGAGATGACTGCTGTAGCCACGGGGATGGTTACGAGACCTGGTCACTGGGTTGACTATGGTTGTGTGAGTGGTCAGTGAGATGACTGCTGTAGCCACGGGGATGGTTACGAGACCTGGTCACTGGGTTGACTATGGTTGTGTGAGTGGTCACTGAGATGACTGCTGTAGCCACGGGGATGGTTACGAGACCTGGTCACTGGGTTGACTATGGTTGTGTGAGTGGTCAGTGAGATGACTGCTGTAGCCACGGGGATGGTTACGAGACCTGGTCACTGGGTTGACTATGGTTGTGTGAGTGGTCACTGAGATGACTGCTGTAGCCACTGGGATGGTTAAGAGACCTGGTCATGATGACTATGGTTGTGTGAGAGGTCACTGAGATGACTGCCGAAGCCACAGGGCTGGCTGTGAGAGTCTAAGGATTTCTCTTAGTTAATTGAAGTCAGAATGACCGAACGGTTGTATTCTATGTTGGAAATATCTGGTATTGCAGATTTACACACGCGGACGTGTGCCACGTAGGATGGCCGTGTCGGATCATGTCATGATTTGTTTACTTAAAATGATACACAAGTACTTTGTTTGGTACTGGGTAGAGTCTGGGTGGCTGTTCATTTTAGAGCGACAGTGATCGTTCGAACATGGCCGTGGCAACATGCTGGCCTGGGAACTGCCCGTGTTTCCTTTTGAGTCCAGAGTATTACTTAGTATCATGGTGATAGTACTCTGTAACAAATTATAACTGTGTAGAAGTTACAGGAGATATTTCTCTAGTTTACCCGTATCCCACATTCTGCGCCCACGACTATAATCTAACACCGGTATGTCACTAAGTAGGTCAAATCATGGTCCTATATACCCGGATCTGACAAATATGTTTTTTATCACTTGTGTAACACTAAAGGTAACTGTGCGGTGATCGAGGCAAACTGTTCCTCCGTAGTACAGTTTAAACTAGTACGGGAAACAGGATGAATCAGTTCAATTTTTTCAACCTTTTAGTGCCTACCTACATAACTGTTTAGAACTGTGCAAGCTTGTAAACTTATTAAGTGCCAAACTATAAACCTGTGGAAGAACTGTGCAAGGTTGCAACCTTATTACGTGCCGCCTGTCTACGAAACTTTAAAAAATTGTCCAAGATTGTTTGTTGTTTTGGGAAATAAAGGTTTTTTTTATTTTTATATCCCGATGGCGAATGCTCCTGCCTCCATGTACCTCTTCAAGAACCACAGGCGCAAAGGTTTGATATCACACACAGTCCTTTTACGTAGATTCTTCAGAAAAAACAACCGAAATACGGAAGCGGGCGGTAAATGCGTTTGCTCGCGAGCACCGACATTAGAAAACCTGTTTATTGGTTGATGATGTATGACAGTTCGGGGTTCGCAATCCAAACGGGCCAATGGCGAGCAAGGGTCACATTAACCCGCGTAACATACAAGCATCCAAACCAGAGTAATTTTGACATATTATGAGTATTTATTATAATTTAAAAATAAAAGCAAGTAATGATTTTAATAAATCTGGCGTAACCAGTATTAGAAAAACTCCTTCGCTGACGCAAGTGGTTAATCGTTCGCGCACCGTGATCGGGGTATACTTATCGAAACTTAGAACAGGAGAGTCTAATGAAAGATTAGCTACACTGTTTAATATGTCACTCAGGACCTTGGAGTAAAAATTGGCATTAACTAGACACCATTTAGTGAGCGATTTTGTAAACATTCATTTAGGTATGGATAATATTTCCAGGCAAAATATGGTTTAAAGGAACTTGTTTTCACCAAAAATAATGAAATTTAAAAAATGAAATGAAATTATGAAATTTAAATTGTAATGAAGAAAACACAAAACTTTCAATAATATGTGATGGAACATATGTTTATATAGAGAAAAGTACTAACTTTTTTATTCAGCGTTTGACCTATAGCCATCACAAGTTACAAAATCTATTAACAACAAGCGATGCGACGATTATGACAAGCTATGTGCTGATGAAGATAATTCTTTTCATTGGATGTTTTATCAAAACGATGTATTTATTTTAGATAGGGGTTTCCGAGACAGTGTAGTAGATCTCCAGTCATTAAGATATGAACCACATATTCCTCCAACAAAGGATAGAAAAAAAAGTCAATTGACGACCGAACAAGCGACCAAAGCAAGATAAGTAACTTGGGTGGTGGAAGCTGTGAATGGCAAGTTTAAAAATAGGTTTAAACTGTTACGCCAAGATAATTTTAATAGAGCATTACCACATACATGTTCGTTGATTTTAAAATTGCTGCTTCTCTAATAAATGCTTTTTATAGAGTAGCCACCGACTTTGTCATTACATTTCGAATATTATATTTGAGAAAATCAACACGCCGAATCTTTTGTTTAATTATATTACACTAAAAAACCTAAACAGGCAAAGGGTAGCGTTCATAAAGATGGAAACTAATCTGCCTCATTTAGAAGATTATCCCCAACTAACTGAAGATTGTATAATAATGATTTCCTTGGGCTCATGTAAAACTTGACAGGTCATAGTGAAAACTTACGGGATGGTGGTGTGTACATGATAGAAATATACTGTGAAAACAATTTAAATAACTTAGAGCAATGCAATATTCATCAAAATAATGTATGGCTGCTTCGGGGAGGTGTACAGTCACGAAACGTTAGATCAAGGATATATTATACCTACGTCCATTATACAATACTATTGTACAGTCTCACGGGTAGACGCACTATAGGAAGTTGTGCCCATGTAAAATCTATAGTATGGTACTTGGGACTACGTAGATATGGGGATGGTTTCCATCGACCAGCAATACATTTAGATGATATTATTTTAGATGCATTTTATAATCTGCCTAGTATCCCAAGTAACACAAACGTGCTGAATAAAGAATAAGAGTAAGAGCAATCATCAAGAGCATAAGCTGAATAGTAAGCTGAATAACGTCTGAGTACCCGTCTATACAGCTGTTATTCAAGCAAAAAGGCCCCAATTTTGAATGCTTAACGCTGAATAACATCTGAGCAAGATCTGAGTAGGAGCTTAATAAAGTTTCAATTAGCTTAATAACCTTTGAATAACAGCTCACATTGCTTTTATTAAGCTCTTACAACTGAGTTACTCAGCTTAATCGAATTGGTTATTGTATTCAGAATTTATTAAGCATTTAAATTATTGTTCACACTTTTACAAACAATATTCATACAAATTGTGAAAATAATTCAATTGGATTAAATATTTTAATGTCGATGTCGAATTTAAATGTGATTTGACATGGTGAACTTATAAAATCGGTAAGTAAATTTTAATTTACAAGTTAGAGGTCTTCTATATGTTAATTGTTAGTGCGCAAGTAATTTTGTCGTGAATAGTATGTTTTTTTTTCATTATTTATTACGCGCCGCGTTAATAATCAAGATAATAGATAGTAAATAGTATTTTCATACATACATAATAGGTCTGACAAAAGTATTTGTGACGAAATAGCTAATACTAGCAATTTTAATCCAACAAAATAACTTGAATCGAGTTGAAAATGTTGTAGTTGTAAGATTAAGCATTTTGGTATCTCGTAAATTCCGTGAAAGTATAAATTACAAAGATTTTTAATGGCGATCGATTGTTTTGGTGTATAATACTGAATAAAAGTGCACACATGCCTTGTTACTAAGCTATAACTTGAAAAAAGTAGTCTCAGTACACTAACTTCTGAATATCAATTATATAGTTGATCACATTTCTAAATTATTCAGATCTTTAGGGTTCTCTAATCGATCTAACAAAAACCTTTTCTATTGTGGAATTTCACGCCCGGCTTTCACTGAATTCATTACATTTAAAATTATAGCGTCTTTGCTTGCATTTTTTTTCGAGAAAATCTCATTTAAGATTAAAAATGTAGTGCACACCACACACACGAAATCTGCTATAGATTTCGCGTGTGTGGTGTGGACTGGGCCCTTGTTTAATCCGTGTTTTGTTATTTGTTTTATGTACAAACGCCAGTACATCAAGCCACCCGAAACTGTCAAATTGAAAAACGTAGCCGTGCAGCTGTCACTTGGCACTGATGGACACCAGACGTACAGACTCTAGAAGGAATCAAGAATATATACGCGAAACCACAACATATTATGGAGAGTCAAGACAAAGTCATGAAAAAACTTGAAGAAATTTATGTGCATGTTGGAGAATTAAGAGTCGCAAATAAAATATCTTATCACAACGTAAATTTTATTTTCTTGTACTGTAATACCTTCTGCTAATAAAATGATCATTTCTTTTTCTATTAAAATTGGCCGAAATTCTTTCTAAGGGACTATTAAAAATTGGATGACCTTCCATGTTTATATTCAGTGATATGTTTTCTGGCAAAATGTTTGTGTTAATCAATATTTTTTAAGTGTCTCAATGACGCCATTGTGCCAGTATTCACCTTGCTCAATAGACTTTATGTGGACTTGTCTCGGTGTATTTAAAATTGTCCTTGGATCATTAGGTAAAATGTCTGGGAATCTTTGATTTAATATTTAGTGCTACTTGTGTGATCTTTTTTCGAAAGCCCATTTTCAAATTTTTCTCGAAATATCAAATTTTTCATGTATCTACATTGTTCTTTTTCGATATCTGTACACTGCCATCAGATGCATTCTCATCTTGTGTGAATCGCAATGCTGTTTGACTTTTTGGGGGACGGAACCCTCTTCATTGCACGGCAACCACGCATGCTGGCTGGGACCGGGTTCAGTTTTGTTCAAACTATTTTCATAAATCTTTTGACGACCAGAAACACTTGGACAATTACTATTGCTGATATTTAAATATTCTTTTAACAATTTTCTTTTGATGTAACCAGTTCTCTTACGTTTTTTCCACGATTTTCGATTCATATTAAATAACGCAAAAAATAAATACGGTGAATAATATTTTAATTAAGCTGGTATTAAGCTATGAGCGCTATAACAACATACATAATATGTTATGGTCTTTAATTTGAATAAGTTAGTTTCAAACTCTCTATTAAACAGGACAAAGCTTAATAAAAACATAAATAATATTATTTATTCAGCAGCTGAATAATTAGTAAAACATAGAATCTTATCCAGTTTGAAGATAAAATAAAAGCAATTATTCAGTATCAAGCTGTTTAATAGAATTATGTAACAATATTATTCAGAAGGTGATACTTTATTCAGCATTGAGCTGTTTCAAGCGCTAATAGCTTAGTAATGCTTTTATAATAGCAATACAGATTATGGATATTCAGACAAATGCTACCGACGGGGCTGTTTTTCAGCTTTAAGCAACCTGAAACGCGTAATGCTAAATAACGTCTGTATAATAATCCTACGGTGATTGGTTATTAAGCGTTAAGAAGGTAAGGACAGAAATACAGAATTTATTAAGCGTTAAGAATTTTATGGGTCCGAACTCAATCTAATCCAGCATTTGGCTATTCCCAAAGCTCTTATACAAACTATATTCATCTTTGAACTGTATAATATGCAAAATGTGTACTTTTATCTTGCTTATGTGTTACTTGGGATATTAGTACGTTCTAAGACGCGGAGAGGCGTCACATAGATGGACCTTAATCAAGTTTACTTAAACTAAGGTAATTTTGTATCGCCACTATTGAATTACTTCTATTTTTATAAGCTATGAATTTTATAATTAATGCTCAAAATACTTGTTGTAACGGGATTTTTCTTGGGAACAATAAAGCACCATATACTGAGAACGATGTTTATTAAATGTAACACTTGAACACGTTACCAAAGTAAATAAATTTAAAAGGGTCGCTGGTTGCAGTTGGCTGGTCAACTTTTTCTCGTAGCAAAATATTTCCCAACTAATTTATAGTTGAGGGTGGAAGAACAAAAAATAAAAAATAATAATAAAACGGAAGGGTCAGAAAGCCTGTCTCCTGAACCGTTGCGTAGCCAGCCAACTCCACTCTGCGACAGCCTGCCTCGAGCAGATAGCCTCAGCCAGGCAATCAGCCCCAACCAGACACCTCCTGAAGTTACAGAATAAAAACTTCTTAGCACAAAAACTCAAATCAAACACAAAGGGTTTTGAGTATATAGAACAGACAGGTCGCTAAAACACTGAAAGTAACATCCTATACACCGGGCTTTACATAGGCGAACACAATGGGTGAGCCGTCCGGCACTCTTCATGATTAAACACACAGAATTTAGGGTTATACAGAGCAGACAACTCGCTACACATGGAAGGTATTATCTTACACACCGGCTTTACATAGGTGAACACAATGGATGAGCTGTCCCGCACTCTTCATGATTAAACACACAGAATTTAGGGTTTTACAGATCAGACAAATCGTTGGAATACGGGAAATATTATCTTAAATACCGGGCTTTACATAGGCTAACATAATGGATGGCCCTTCTGAGTATATGGAAATCATGCCTAAGGTGTATGTAAATATGTATAATTGTATGGAGCTTGTCCACAAACACCCACAAAGGATAGGCCAGCCCAAATAATATAAATGTATCGGCCGCCCTAAGAAACCGAATACTAACTGACAGAGCCTTTAGGAAGTCAAACACGTACCTTTCGGAGGAAGAAAACCCGTAGGGTAGATAGGTCGGCCCAATTTCGACCCCACGCCACGTTGTTCTGAAAGAAACCAGCAAGTCAGCACACAGAACTCACAACGAAATACGATGGGGTCAATCCCCTGAGCAAGGCGACTTACCGTGAGGGATTATGAGCCCAGCTTGGGAACACAATCACGCCGGGTATCACACCACGACGGTTACATGCAGCTTCCAGGCCGCGTATCCACAATCACGCACGCGGTCACCGGCGATTTTTGGCTTCACGTATTCCGTTCAATCACGACAGGCACATACAGGAAACGCTCTGCCGCACAGAGGCCGACGCCCACGCGATAATTCCAGCCCACTCGCAATCTCCAGGCTCTGCTCAAGCCGGTCAGCCCAAGAAAAGAACGCCTCCACGCAGTTCGCCCTTGTCGCCAAGAAAAACTCTCGCCGGGTGCGCTCTCATACCATCATTCTCGAACCGAAAACCTAAAACACCGAATCCCATAAACTGTTTCCTAAAATTTCCGTTTTCGAAGAATTTACGCGGAACAATTTTCCTTCAAAGAAATACACTATCCCAGACCTACGCCTCACCCTACAACTTTCCAAAACCCGACTTAAAATCAGATTACAATAAAACACTATCAATCCCTGACAGCCCGGATGAGAATTTTGAACGCATCCCGCTGCCGCGTTTCGTTCAGGAAATACGATCGTTCTCGAATCTTCTGAACTCAAAGGCTACCATCATTCACATAAGCAATTCCTTGAGGCACGCCAACGGAAGCGGGACAACGTCCTCGCAATCCCAAAACCAAACTCGAATCCTACCCGTGTGGCTAGTCCAAAGAAATAATTAAGCCAATCTTAGCGGAGACGGGCACGTTTCCGAACGAAAACGCCGTACGTCCAAATGACAGCTGCAGTCCGTCAAAACAAACAAAAAATACAGCTTCGGTGCACGGATATCAAGTGATTCTAAGTTATTTTGGTGAAATGAGAGTGTTTAGAGGGAACTCACCGTCCCAGGGTGCGGTTCCAAAGTGGTTCCACCACCCAGCGGCAGTTTTAAAGCGAGGGAGTGATATAAAACCGTACGGGGACACGGCGGAAGGAGGTAATTAATTTTCTTTTGACAAAAATTTTATCTACCACAAAAAAAGTGTTACATTGTGTCTCACTGTTTTTTAAAAACAGATACAGAAATACGTCGTTGAAATAAAATCGATAAAAAATAACACGTTTTTTATTTGTAAAGATCACACATCACAATCATATCTGCGATACGAAATCATCATTCTTTAATTGGTTATTACTTTTAATTTTGGGCGCACGGTTGGCGCAGTGGTTGAGCGATTGACTGCTGCGCTGCGTGTCGCGGGTTCGATTCCCGCACGGAACAAATATTTGTATGACCTACATATAGTTGTTCCGGCTCTGGGTGTTTGTGTATGTGAGTTTATATGTTTGTAAACGCACCCACGATACAGGAAGAAATTCCTAGTGTGGGGCAATGTTTTTATAAAGAGAAAAAAAAAAAAAAAAAATTTTTAAAGTACCAAAACGCCGTTTTGCGCTGGATTTGAACTTAGCTGCCACAGAATTAAATAAAGTACGCGCCAAGAGCTTTCATATGACTTAGGTTTCATCACTGTTGCACAATTTTGAAAATAACAATGGTCCCACCATTGTCCATACAAAAGTGCCCATCCTTTAAATAACAAAGTATTTAATTCTCAATAGCAAATTATACACCATCGTACAATATGGCTGATCGGTTGCGAGATAGCGAGACAGAAAAACCCGTGAGCAGTCCGGATATACTGCCGTAAGTAGACTAAGATATGTGGAATTAATACCACATCCTCCATACTTATTATAAAATAAAAACGTTTTCACGAAAGTTATTTTGCACTTTTTAGTGTTTTGTTTTTGAAGTCGGTAATTTTTTTGCGAAAATGTTTTTATTTCTCTTTTTAGTTTTGGTAAAACATCACTACACAAATTGAGCAAGTTGCATAATAAGGTACCTTAAGGATTAACAAAATACTCAATAACTCAATTTAAGCATTCATGCTGTTTGTCGCTACAGAGTTCGGTTGTATTGCTCCATATCTTGAAAACTGCCTAACCGATTTTGTTAAATTTTGCTCTATGACCTAAGTTGAGATACTTAATCCAATAAAAAAAGAATGATCATGATCCAATTACTAGTTTCGGAGAAATGCGTGGACAAAGATACATACATACATATAACATCCATGCGGACGACGTTACGGATTATCCATTTGTTGTACACCAAAACCTTTTCCAGAATGTAACAAATACTTTCGGTCATCGGTTCAGCCAAACGCAAGAAAATCGCGGACAAACATACATACAGATAACAACATAGATACATACAGGTCAAACTTAAAACCTCCTTTTGAAATCGGTTAATAAATAAGTCTTGTTTTAATTTGCGTTTCAATCGATAAAATGACTCATGGAATTTGCGTACATCCTGCAGTGGCCTTTAAGAGCATTGTAACTTTTGTATTTATGTTCACATGGCATAACAGGCAAATGTTATGCTGCGTACCTGAAAAAAAATCCTTGTCTTTTGGGTTTGTTGAATTAACAGTGGTCGGACATTCCGGTGTAATCAATCATAAAGTTGCGGAGCTAGCAAAATAGCCCTGTAAAACAAATGAAGAACCAATCTACTATACTAATATAACTGCTATGTAGGATGAAAACAGAAATAAAGTGATATATTAAGGAATATTATGAAAGTGAGATGGAGCAATGACTCTTATTAATTGTTTTATTTAAGGCTGTGACTACAAACAGTTGACAATCGACATCTGAGGTTTTACGCCACGCCACTGTCATAGTTTAGAGGAAAACTTAAATTGAAGCGAAAAGTATTTGAAAATAAAACGGACTCTTCCGATGATTTTTACAAAAACATTACCGCACAAGTTCATATTTTAAACTGGCAACTAAAATCTGACAACAGACCGTTCACTAGGCATGGGTTGACGGTTTTTTCGTTGATGTAATTTAACTGTTAATCATCGATGTTTAACAGGTTAAAAAAGCTGTTAAATTATTAACAGTTTTGAATGTTCAACCGGTAGCGTTTAGCGTTAATTTATGTCTACTTTTTCAATCATTGACAATTTTGTATCAAATAATTTATTGATTTCATAAGAATTAAAAAAATAAAATTACATTCTCTTTGTACTCTTTTATTTTCAGGCTTAGCACTGGCTGGGTACAAACAGTATACAAGTGTACTTAAAAGATCATTTCATTTTATATATATTCAAATCAAATAATATTTACATTAATTTTATGTACCTTCATTGTTTTATTGCTGTTTCATTATACTTAACAAAAATATCTTAATATTACTTAAACAATTGAGCTATCTTGTCTCGCTCACACGTGCGAGATACTAGTGAGGTCAACCACGTTTACAATCCGATGCAACGACGCTACGCGACTATGTTCAGTATTGTTCGGAAGTATTCGTTTCACAAACTAGTTGGTTCTCAAAAATGGAAAAAAAATACAGTAAAATAATTCAATGAGCCGTTGACGTAAATTAACAGTTTATATTTTCAACCAGTTTTTTTTAACTGAGTAAAATAATGAGTATTGAATTAATGAGTTTTGTGCGTTGAGGTAATTTAACAGCTATTAGCTGTTTTTTTTCAACCTGTTTTTTCATTGATGATTAACAGTTACCTCGTTGACGAATGAAAGCTCGTAAAATCTATTTATTAATTCAACGACCACCTCTACCGTTCACTGTTATTTTGTCTAGGAATACAAACTTATTACTACTACGAAAATAAAGATCAAAAAAATAGGTAATCTGACATGTGTCATACAAGCCTTCGCCGTGTGAATAGAATAAATATTAAAATTATGTCTGGTACTATACGACTGCCCCATATAAGAACGCAGTATATGACACTTTTAAACGTTTTCAAAAGGAGGAGGTTAACAGTTCGACTGTATTTCTTTTCTTTTTTTTGTTACCTCAGAACTTTTTACTAGGTGAACCGATTTTGATAATTCTTTTTTTATTTGAATGCTGGTGCTTGTCCTGTGGTCCCAACCAATCATTAAGTCCTTTAAACAATTATTAAGTCTTTGGTTCCAGCTCTGGCTGATTGCTTTAATCCACATATAGCACGTTTAAATTTAAGTTAGATGGAACCTGCATATAATCATTTTCATTGAGACTATCATTTAGGAACGAGATGGGTAACTTTAAAATTCAATTTAACACTTAATGCAAACAACAATCTCAAAGTAGAGTATCTTAGAACAGGAGAATATTTTTCATTAAAGTCCACTCCTTCTTTCTTGGTGAAGCCCCTACCCTATATCTCTCTTTGTTATCACTTTCAAATTTCTTTTTGAATACCCACTTGCACTGAACCATTATGTCTGCTTCCTTTTCATCCACTAGTTCCCAAGCTTGGTTTTCTTCAAAAGCCTTGAGCTCCTCCTTCATTGCCTGTTTCCACATCTCTTTATCGGGTCCTTTTATCACCTCCTCATATGTTATTTCACCATACCAGGGCTTCGGCTTCTGCTTGTCAGTAATGCTTGGATTTGAAACTCCATACCTCTCTATTGGTTTTCTTAGACGTTTGCTTGGTAATTCAGGGACTGCCCTTGAATCATCATCTTCTTCACCTAGTGTATGGTCTCTGACGTTGAGTCTTCACGTCTTCTGACGTTGAGCTCGAATTAGTGGTATCAGGTACAGTAAGGGGACAAAATTGCAGTCCCATCTCAATGTTTATAGTCACCTGCACGGTTCTGTGCATATAAATGTGTGCGTGAAGTTTTAACGCAAACAATAAGACATCATACAGTCTAACTACGAGGTGAAGGGGCGTGGTCAACGCCACACAAAGATAAAAATATATACTTACTCGTTTCACTTAGATATAACTACAAAAGTCCGTGTCGAGCCGGTTCAAAACTAAGTCTAAAATTCGTCATAGTAGTTATGGTAACTCGTGGCAGATTCGTGAGAGTGCCACTCCCAAAGCGGGATCCTAATAGACGCGAGTTCAAATCTCGGCTGCACGCAGTTTCTTTTTGTATTTTTGGTAACTTAGACTCATGGTAACAAATAATGACTAGTAAGTTACGCAAAAGGTATGCATCTTAGAATAGGTATAAAATAAAAATAAAAGATTTTTATGCACCCTTTTTTAATATTGTTCATATGGTTGGGCCATTAAAAAAGAAAACAAGTTGAAAATAAAGTAATTTATTGATTTAATAAATTTTATTAACACTAATTTAAATAAGCAGATAAAAAAAAGATAGATAAGTTTTATTTTTTAAATAATAATATGATAACTATTATTATTGAGGCTATAGCTTAATTATTCGTTTTCACTAGGAAAAGAGGATTGAAGCTTAACCATCATTAGTCATTATTTGTTACCATGAGTCTATGGTAACAAATAATGACTAGTAAGTTACGCAAAAGGTATGCATCTTAGAATAGGTATAAAATAAAAATAAAAGATTTTTATGCACCCTTTTTTAATATTGTTCATATGGTTGGGCCATTAAAAAAGAAAACAAGTTGAAAATAAAGTAATTTATTGATTTAATAAATTTTATTAACACTAATTTAAATAGGCATAGGCTCGAGATAAGGCGGGGGCCAAGTAACTTGGCCCCCGCCTTATCTCGAGAATGTGTTGAATTCGTTTCATATCTAGTCTACAACGAATCATTTGTTTTTCTTTTACCCTCACTGGGATAATACTTCTAAAATGTTAGCATATTGTTTTATTGTAAGTGACAATTTGTCTTATTGTGAATAAAGATATTTAAACCGATCTAAGAAATAATTTATTATGTAAAAAAAAGTTTTAATTCTATTACAATATTATTATTTATTACTATTAAATTGATTGTTTTAACTATTAACGGTATTCTATGTAAACATCATATTATTTAAATCAATATTTGGTTCGTATTGAAACAGGCGATGTCCTGGCAATAGTAAATATTTAGCTACAATGCTAAATATTTACTATTGCCATTGCCAAACCATTGTTAAGGTTAAGCTTCAATCCTCTTTTCCTAGTGAAAACGAATAATTAAGCTATAGCCTCAATAATAATAGTTATCATATTGTGGGGGCTGACACGACAAAATGTATAGTCGACGACTGGATACATTGTGTGCGGGAGCGCAGTCCCTAACGAACAGCGGTAGTAACAACATGTGTATAGACTAAAGGCTATAACTTAAACATGTCAGTTTTGAGTGAGAATAATAAACTACTGTGAGACTTCTGTGTCCGTGACTTTCAATTACTTTCCCTACCAAGGCATACACTACCACAGGGACACAACATTGGTGACCCCGACACCGACGCCGACGCGCGACGTAGCCTTGAGTAGGGAACGGAAGTGCAAATATAATAAGTGTCCGGGAATAATGGCGCAACCAACACCGACAGTTGTGAGCGATTTAGCTGCCATCGGGTTATCATCGCGAATACCACCTTTTTGGTCAGACATGCCCAAAATTTGGTTCACACAATTCGAGGCCGTAATGGGACCACAACATCAAAGCGAGCAGGTCAAATATGACATGCTCCTAGGCAAGCTAGCAAAGGAGGAACTGAGCCAAGTGGGAGATCTAATAAGCAACCCACCGGAACAGCAGCGCTACACAGCTCTAAAGAACAGACTACTGAAGACGTTCCAAGCCAGCGCAGAAGCTCAATTTAACAAACTAGTCTCTGAAATGGACCTAGGACAGCAGCGCCCATCCCAACTGCTGGCCAAAATGAGTGAACTAGCAAAAAACTCCGGAGCTGCGGGAGACACCGTGAAAAACCTATGGTTGACACAGCTACCAGCATGGGTTCGTGCGATACTGGCCACTAACAAATCAGACACCAAACTGGACGACCTTGCAGATATGGCCGACAAGATCATGGACAATCTACGCAACGGGGAGCTTTCCGCAGTAGATGGAACACACGCCCATAGCCCAGCACCTACTTCACCAACGGTAGATATAAACATAGAGCTACTAAACCAGCTCAGGAACATGTCATTGGAGCTCAATACACTGCGCAACGACGTAAACAGCATCGGTCTGCGCCAACAACAACAAAGTGGTAGAGGACGATGGAGGCATAATCGTTCCCGTTCTCGTCAAAGGTCCCGAACACCCCAGCGGACACGGCACAATCCGGACTGGTTGTGCCGATACCACTTTCGGTATCGCGAGTCAGCACGGCGATGCGAGACACCATGTAACTGGGCGAAGTTGAACAAGCAGGAAAACTGAAGAGGGTGCAGCCCGAGGCGGTGGTAGCATGCATCAACATCAACGAAAACCATCGCTTGTGCGTTACGGATTCAAAAAATGGTATGGATTTTCTTATTGATACAGGTGCCAATGTATCGGCGATACCAGTCACCAAAGTTAGCTCTAAAAAACGTAACCATGAATGTAATTATAAGCTTTTTGCCGCCAACGGCACCGAAATTAAAACGTTTGGCATTATAACATTAGAAGTTAACTTAGGTTTAAGGCGTAGTTTTAAATGGCCGTTTATAATTTGTGACGTAGTTAAGCCAATAATAGGTGCAGATTTTTTAAAGACGCATCGACTATTAGTCATTCATCATCATTTCAGCCGAAAGACGTCCACTGCTGGACATAGGCCTCCCCCAGGCGTCGCCACATTGACCGATCCCGTGCGTCTCGCATCCAGCGCCTTCCCGCAACCTTAACCAGGTCATCGGTCCACCTAGTGGGAGGACTTCCAACATATCGTCTTCCGGTTCGCGGTCGCCATTCCAGAACTTTTCGGCCCCAACGGCCATCCGTTCTGCGAGCAATGTGCCCTGCCCACTGCCACTTAAGTTTGGCAATTCTTCGGGCTATGTCGGTAACTTTGGTTCTCCTGCGGATATCATCATTTCTGACGTGATCACGCAAGGAAATTCCGAGCATAGCCCTCTCCATTGCCCTTTGGGTGACTTTAAGCTTTCTGATAAGGCCCATTGTGAGCGACCACGTCTCGGTCCCATAGGTGATCACTGGCAACACACACTGGTCATAGACTTTTGTCTTGAGACATTGCGGTAAATTGGACGAGAAGATACCACGCAACTTCCCGAACGCCGCCCAGCCGAGTCGGATTCGACGGTTGACCTCTTTCTCGAAGTTGGATCTACCCAACTGGATCGTTTGTCCCAGGTAGACATAATCATCTACAACTTCAAGTAAACAGTCTCCGATCTTGATAGGAGTGGGTGTTACATGGGCATTCATCATGACCTTGGTTTTGTCCATGTTCATTTTAAGACCCACTCTTTCGGAAGCTCTATTGAGGTCATCGAGCATTGTACTGAGGCTCTCCATGGTCTCAGCCATGACCACTATGTCGTCGGCAAACCGAAGGTGAGTGATGTACTCGCCATTAACGTTGATGCCAAGCGACTTCCAATCCAGAACCTTGAAGACATCCTCCAGCGCAGCAGTGAACAGTTTCGGAGAAATGACGTCTCCCTGTCTCACACCGCGCTGGAGAAGGATTGGTTTCGAGGTCTGATCCTGAAGACGGACTGACATGGTGGCGTTTTTGTACAAACACTTCAACACCTCAATGTACCGGTAGTCGATCTGGCACCGTTGGAGAGATTGCAGTACTGCCCAAGTCTCGATCGAATCGAAGGCTTTCTCGTAGTCCACAAACGCTAAACAGAGAGGCAGGTTATACTCTTCGGTCTTCTGTATGACCTGCCGCAGCGTATGTATGTGGTCTACGGTGCTAAAGCCTTTTCGGAATCCGGCTTGTTCGGGAGGCTGGAAATCGTCAAACCTGCGTGCGAGACGATTCGTGATGACTCTTGAAAACAACTTGTAGACATGACTAAGAAGTGAGATGGGCCTATAGTTCTTCAGTCGGGCATTGTCGCCCTTCTTGAAGAAGAGTACCACCACACCCCCGCACCATGCCTGTGGCGTTTTGCCCTCGAGTATGACGGCATCAAACAGCTTCTGAAGGGCCTTAAGGACCGGTTTTCCACCCGCCTTCAGGAGTTCAGCCGTGATTCCGTCATCACCCGGCGCCTTGTTGTTTTTAAGCTGTTTCAGAGCCATCCTAATCTCGTACAAGCTGACGTCCGGGATATCTTCGGTATAGTGTCGGGTCAATCTAGCTCTTGGGTCGTTTGCTAGACTCGCAACGGGCTTGCTGATTGATGTGTATAGCTGCCCATAGAATGTCTCGATCTCCCTCAGAAGCTCCGGTTTGGCGGATACGATCCTGCCATCGTCGGTCTTCAGTCTCGTGAGCTGGCTCTGCCCAATAGCCAGATCCCTTGCAAATACCTTGGAGCCTTTATTTCGCTCAATCGCGTCTTTAATACGCTCGGTGTTAAAGCGGCGGAGGTCTCTTTTCAAGGATTTAGAGATCTGTCTATTGAGCTGCCGATATTTGCACGCCTCATCTGAAGACTGCAGGATCATCTCACGCCTCTCCTCCATAAGCTTGAGAGTAGGATCAGAGAGCTTTTTGTTTCTATCTGTACGACGGGTCTTGAAAAACTTCGACCCGACCGTATGGACAGCTTCCACGAACCCGTCATTGTATTCGTCCACTGAGCTCCCTAGGCACTCGAAACGATTCTGGAGTTCGAGCTGAAAGCTCTCGGGGTTTTGGACCTGAATCTGTGCTGGACGGAGCGTGGACTTCATCAGTCGAGACCTTTCAAGCTTAATATTAATGTTCAATGTGCCTCTTACCATGCGGTGATCGCTCCCGGTTTTTACCGAATTGATCACAGAGACATCATTGAACATTTGCTTCCTGGTTGACATGATGAAGTCGATCTCATTTTTTGTTGCACCATCGGGGCTCTGCCAGGTCCACTTCCTATGTTCACGCTTTTTGAAGAAGGAGTTCATCATATAGAGGCCCTCCTTCTCCATAAAACTGGCCAGTAGGTGACCCCGGTGGTTCCGACGTCCAACTCCAAATTGCCCCACTTGCAGCTCATCCTCGTCTCGTTTGCCCAGTTTCGCGTTGAAGTCCCCCATGACAACGGTGAAGTGAGTTTTGAAACCATGCATGGCTCTGGAGATATCCTCATACATGGTCTCTACCTCGTCGTCGGGGTGTGCCGAGGTTGGGGCGTAGACCTGTATGACCTTCAGCGAATATCTTGCGGATATTCTGAGTATCAGGTACGCCACCCTGGTCGACACACTCTCGATCTTCACCACGTTGTTCACAAGGGACTTGTGGACGATAAACCCGACACCACCCTGGGACTGCCGGTCACCCTCTCGGAAATAGAGCAGGTTGCCGGATTTGAGGATTATCGAGTCCTCCCCCTCTCTTCGGACTTCAGATAACCCTATAATACTCCATCGCAACCTGCTCAATTCCTCTTCGAGTTCGGTGATCTTTTCGTCGGTCCGAAGTGTGCGCGTGTTGTATGTTGCCAGGTCCAGTCGTCGGTGTTTGTTGGGGTAGCCGGATCCCGTCCGGAGATTCTTGGCACCCCTTGCCATGCCGTAACCTCGACCGCTACCGTAGTCGAGGGTAGGCAGGCTGCCGGGCACTAGGGGCCATTTTTTATTTGTGCTATTCATGGGGGGGGTTTTGCCATAATCGCCACGCTTGGCAGGCGGGTTGGCGATCGCAGTATGGTTGTTATAGAAGCACAGAGAACGCTGCTGCCCATTCTCTGGTTTGTCCCTTAGTCGCCTCTTACGACACCCACGGGAAGACATGGGATGGTGGAATTCTTTACGGCCGGCACCATACGGCACCGACTATTAGTAGACTTACATAATAGGAAGTTAGTAGATTCAGTTACTTATTTATATACTGTGGGCACCATTGTAAAGTACAATGAGTCAACAATCAAGAGTATACAGCAAACGCATCCGTTTCGTGACTTGTTGGAGGAATTTTCTGACATTACTAAGCCCGTATCATTTAAAGAAACATTGCCTATGCATTCGGTTAAGCACCACATCGATACGACCGGACCACCACTGTACGCGAAGCCGAGACCACTCCCACCAGGTAAGTATCAAAAAGTTAAAGACGAATTTCGCTATATGCAGGAACTAGGAATATGTAGACCATCTAGAAGTCAGTGGGCCAGTCCCCTACATGTCGTGCAGAAGAAGGACGGAAATATACGACCTTGCGGAGACTATCGGCGACTGAACGCGGTAACAAAACCGGATAGATACCCGATACCCAGACTGCAAAATTTCACTTACGGATTGACAGGTAAAACAGTTTATACTCATCTCGATATAAATAGGGCATATCACTTTATTGAAGTCGCACCTGAAGACGTGGAAAAAACCGCTATCACGACACCTTTCGGTTTGTATGAATTTCCACGCATGACCTTCGGTCTTAGGAACGCAGCACAGACTTTCCAGAGGTTTATGGACAATACGGTTCTGCAAGGAATCGAGAACATTGGAGAGAAAATAGGTAATGAATATGAGTCATCACTGTCTTGTTATATTGATGATGTCATCATAGCGTCAAAAGATGACGTCATACATAGAGAGCATGTCAGGAAAGTATTCGAGCGATTCCACAGTATTGGCTTGACCATAAATCTCGGGAAAAGTTCTTTCGGTTTGAAAGAAATCGATTTTTTAGGTTACAAGGTTACACCAGAAGGGATAAGTCCCCTACCCGAGAAGGTAAAGGCTATCATTGATTATCCGCGACCAGAGACAGTCGAGGAGCTGAGACGTTTTCTTGGTATGGTAAATTTCTACAGGTCACATTTACCCAAAGCAGCAGAATGTCATATGTATCTCAATAGTTTTCTGCACAACTCAAAAAAGAAGGATAAAACTAAAATAGAATGGGACGCCAAGGCGGAATCCGCGTACGAGAAATGTAAGGTAAGCCTACAAAGCGCCGTAACGTTATCTCATCCGGTCGCTGAAGCTCCATTATCGTTGATGACCGACGCCTCCAATACCTGCGTAGGCGCCGTACTGCAACAGAGGGTTGACGATACCTGGCAACCACTTGGTTATTTTTCCAAAAAGTTATCAGACACACAACAAAATTACAGCACATACGATAGGGAATTACTCGCCATATACATGTCTATCATGCACTTTAGAGATATGATAGAGGGTCGAGATTTAACCATTCATACCGATCACAAACCTCTAACATACGCACTTTCAAAGGTAAGTTCAACCAAAGAAACTCCTAGGCGAATTAGACAATTGCTGTACATTAGCGAATACACTAGCAATATACAACATATCAGCGGCACCGATAATCCGGTAGCAGACGCTTTGTCACGTGTCGAAACTATCGGTTGCCCAACTGTCATAGATTACGAAGAATTAGCAACGGCACAGGAAGGAGACGATCAGATTACACAATTAATACAAGGTGGAGCCACATCGAACAACGTACAATTAAAGCAAGTACATGTTCCCAACGTCAGCAAAAGCGTATACTGCGACGTTGCCAATGGGAATATGAGGCCGTATGTACCACCGACATTTAGAAAAATCGTTTTCGAATCGGTACACAATATCAGTCATCCAGGCGTGAGAACGACTCGTAGGATGATAGCTAAAAGATTCTTTTGGCCAGGTATGAACAAAGAAATAGGTAAATGGGCAAAAACATGCATACAGTGCCAGAGAAGCAAGGTAAACCGTCATGTGATAACAGGAATAGGTAAATTTGAATCCAGCCAACGTTTCGAGCACTTACATGTGGATATAGTAGGTCCACTGCCTACGACACGACACAGTAACAGGTATTGTATCACAATTATAGACCGTTGTACACACTGGCCGGAAGCGATACCAGTTGAAGATATAACTGCGGAGACAGTAGCAAAAGCATTATATGAAAACTGGATATGCAGGTTTGGTTGCCCAAGTAGACTGACCAGCGATCAAGGTAGACAGTTCGAGAGTCAGCTTTTTACTAATCTGTTAAAGTTACTAGGAGTCCAGAGGATCCGAACTACACCATATCATCCCCAAAGTAACGGAAAGATAGAGAGATGGCATCGTTCTCTAAAGGTAGCTTTGTCTAGTAGGTTATCGGACAACAAGTCATGGGACGACGAGTTACCTACCGTTTTGTTCGGTTTGCGAGCAGCCAGTCGGTGTGACACACAGGCCTTAGCGCAGCCGAGTTAGTTCTAGGTCAGACATTGCGCTTACCCGGCGAATTTTACAGCGAGGTAAGTCCAAATTACAATGGTGATGATTATACGTACGTAGAGAGATTGCGAGAAACTATAAACAATCTCCGTCCTAAGTCACGAAGCGCAAGCGATTCGCGGAAACTGTTCATACACAAAGATCTAAGCAGTTGCACTCATGTATTTATTAGGAACGATGCAGTAAAGAAACCCTTAATTCCAACATATGATGGCCCTTACAGCGTCATAAGTAGGGACAACAAGGTTTTCAGGGTACAACTCCCCAAAAGGCAAGTAAATATCTCAATAGAACGGTTAAAACCAGCCTATATGTTAGAGCAGTCAGAACAAATTAAACTGGCCGAAACTAATACAACCAGTGAAAAACAGAACATTAGCAGTAGGAATAGCATAGTTAGTAAGTTTGTTACTTATACCACACGTAGTGGCAGAACAGTTAAGCCACCAGTGCGTTTTTCTAAAACCTAGATTTAAACAAATTCAAACGTTGGACATCATTCTAACTCACTTAGTATTTTGAATAGCATATGCCTATTTTCGCGAACATGGGCAAGGAACAGTCTAAAAACGCTGAAGTAATTATCGCTCAAAATGGAGCAGGTAACCAGGCCCAAGCTGAATTAGAGAGGAAATTAGAATACTACAGTTTAATAACCATAGTGATGGTTGTTTTGATAAGTGCAGTTTGTTTATTTATTTCCTGCCGGTTTTGGGGCAGGAAAATGCAAGGCAAAATGATCGAGCAAGTAGTGTCAAGTATGGAGGAAGGGCGTGGAACTCAGCTAGCTAAAACAGCAGCTCAGCCAGACCCTCAACCTGTTACGGTGCATTATTGAGTACCTAAATCCAGTGAGTTTCTTATATATTTCGTGATTGTGTCCAACGTGTGAATTTAAATTAAGATAAATATTAAAAGTAAGTTAATGTAGTTAATAGTAGTGATTTTAACAAAACATGTATGTCTGTCTCATATTATAGTTGAAAGCCCCATAAGAGAGGCAATTGTACGTAATTAAGTAAAACAATGTTTCGTTATTAGACATTTATTTTTAGATTCAGATTCACAACACTTTGTTATTGTATGACGTATAGCTAGGTAATAAAAGCGATCAAGTGACGAGCGAGCAATGTGCTGACGCCTTGTTTGTTCCTTACTTGAGCGCTCTGGCGACGATAAAGTCATTGTTTAAAATGTAAGAAATGATGTATCGAAATTGATGAAACTTTGATGTTCAGATAGGATATTTTTCAGTTATTTGTAATATTTTTTTTTTTTTAAAAGGGGGGAATATTGTGGGGGCTGACGCGACAAAATGTATAGTCGACGACTGGATACATTGTGTGCGGGAGCGCAGTCCCTAACGAACAGCGGTAGTAACAACATGTGTATAGACTAAAGGCTATAACTTAAACATGTCAGTTTTGAGTGAGAATAATAAACTACTGTGAGACTTCTGTGTCCGTGACTTTCAATTACTTTCCCTACCAAGGCATACACTACCACAGGGACACAACAATATTATTATTTAAAAAATAAAACTTATCTATCTTTTTTTTATCTGCCTATTTATATTAGTGTTAATAAAATTTATTAAATCATTAGATTACTTTATTTTCAACTTGTTTTCTTTTTTAATGGTTGGGTATGAACATGTAATATAATGATTTTAAAATATGGTGTTTGATATTTTTGTGTCAATTAAGCAAATAAATCGCTTTTTTGAAATGTTTTTAGTGTTTTTTTTTATTTTTTAGAGCAGAACTGTGATTCTTTGGATAACGAGGTTTTAGGAAGAAGGTCTCAAGAATCTCAAGAATCGTGCATGAAGTTGCAGGCCACCGCTTATAAGTCAGTCTCAATGAAGTTATATGATGAATTGTGTATAGAAAAATTAAATCAGAAAAATTAAATAATATTATTTTTATGTTGTTACGGGATTTGAACTAGTCTTATAGTGGTTTATCTAGCGGCGTTAACCGCTAGGCCAGATGGACACTTATGTTAGACAATGAAATTAAATACCTCATTCTAACCAAACTAACTTAAAGTTAAATGATTATATATCGCGCTCTCTAGGATTCTTGTAAATGCGATCGATGTTGGCGACAAAACGTGTGGGTATTGTGTTTGAAATCTACCCACAATTTTATAAAGTTTAGGTAAACGTTTGTTTTATATTATAATATCTACTAATGAGGATGGATTTGAAACACCACCACCCACATGTTTTGTGATTTTAATAAATAGTATGACGTTGCGGCCATGTCGCTTTCTCATTGGTTCATTATGAAAGAGTTCGATATACAGATGTGTGTGAGTATTATTTGTCTACAGAAGAATGTCGTAAGTGGGCGATGCTATAGTTTCGTGAAAATAGGACTGCACTTTTGACTGTGATAGTACATAGGTAAGGTCGTTTGGGTCTAAAACTGTTCTGTCATCTTCAATGTCAATCACAATTCTTCCTCCACTGGTTGTGAATCTTCCTACCACTACTATCTGAGTATTATCTGAGATGTGTTCTTTTTCCATAATAGTCACATCCCTGCTCATAGTTATATTCCTTGTTTCTAAGCTGTATAATCTATCGCCGGGTTAAAGGCAAAACCAATTATTTAGCCCAAAAAAGTCAATATAAAGTTTTGCGTAAGCGTATTTGGAAAGTTTGAGATTAAAATTAAGTCCTTAATAATAAAATTATGCCCGTCGTAAATATAAGAGCGTGTTCTATTATTATCTGAGTTTCAAACTGTTGCATACTAAACACAAAAATGTACTTCATTTGTCCAAAAAAAATTGAACTTATTTGAACTCCCTCCTTTTAGTTGGTTTTGCCTGTATAGTACAAATACAAGAGTAGTATATTATTGGGCATTCTATACCACTATCGGCAAGTTGCTCGGCGAGTGCGCCTCGCTGCCGATAGTGGTATAGAATGCCCAATAATTGATAATCGACTCGCCTTTCCACTCGACCGATAAACTCGACCGAGACAGTACATTTTGCTGCGTACTTGATGAGCAACGATGATCATCCATCAACTCTCCGTTTACTTACTCTCTAGTGTATAACTGTATACAACCAATGATCATGCGAGTTTGCTATCGCTCTGAAGGGTGGTACAGAATGCTTAGTAATGAACAATCCACTCGATCAATGACCAGTAACGCAAAAGAGGTTGTGGTAAGTTTATAAATGTTAACGTACTATATACATTCACTCATTTTTAATCGGTTCATTTCCAACAGTAATCATGAAATTTGTAAAACAACCGCAATCGCTGCATGTTGATACAGTCTGCGATGATATTTGTAAGACTAGTTTTCGTCATGGGGAATTATTACCTAACTCAGTACGATGTATCATTTGTGGTCCTTCCAATTGTGGAAAAACCAATTTATTAATTGGCCTTCTTATACACGAAAATGGATTAAGATTTGAAAATGTTTATGTTTATTCAAAAACTCTGCACCAACCTAAGTACATTTTCTTAGAAAGAGTTTTGCAACGGGTTCCCGGTATTTCCCTCCAGAAATATCAGGGAAATGAGGAAGTACTAAGCGTTCAGGACGCAAAACCCAACTCCGTGATTATTTTTGATGATGTTGCTTGTGAAAATCAAAATAACATGCGTGATTATTTTGCAATGGGAAGACACAAATGCATAGATTGTTTTTATCTGAACCAAACATATAGTAAAATCCCCAAGCAGTTAGTAAGAGATAATGCGAACTTAATCATACTTTTTAAACAAGATGAAATTAATTTACGGCATATTTATGAAGAACATGTCAACACTGATATGACATGGATTGAATTTCGTGAAATGTGTTCGAAAATATGGAGTGAACCTTTCAATTATGTAGTGATTAATAAGGATTGCTCCAAAAATAAAGGATGTTATAGAAATAAATTTGACACTTTTGTTGTCTTTGATTAAAAATATTTATATTTAAGAGTGTTACCCTCGCGATATTATTATTCTTCAGACATCGCTTAATCAATCACGAACTTTTTGTTACTATGGAAAAATCACTGAAAAGACAAATTGTTGAGGCTGCAGATGCTGTTAAGAAGAAGGTGCGAAAGATGAGAGATGCTGAGCTTAACAATCAGCAAGTACTGGAATCAGTTTTCAAGCCGGTAACAGAACCACTCAACCAAATTGCTAATGTCAGTAAGCAGGCTTGTGTTCCGCATAATATAGAAAATGAAGAAACCGAAGTTCCGTTTATCGATAAAACTTTGCAAAAAGAACCCACAATTAGTAAAGGAACCAATGATAATAACGACAATGAAGACGAATATGAATCTGATATCGAAAGTGACTCTTCGTACAAATCATTAGTTGAAAACAACCAAGGTATTGATTCGTCATCCTGGTCAGTGTCCTCAGAAGCTCTGACCGATATTCCGTTTGGTGTCAGAAAAGAGGGCGGAAAATTGATGTTAGGTTCTGCTCGTATAACGATCAGTGATGAGTATATCATCGTAGCTGGACGCAAATACCGAAATACGCCTGGTTTAAAACAGTTGCTGTTGAAAAAGAATGCCGATTTAAGCTTGGTTACAGAGAGTGATATGAAACATTATAAGTCGATGCTACTTGACACAAACGCACATCGACGGGACTATGAGCCCAGTAAACCAATCAAAAGTAATAAAGGACAAAAATATTTGCAAATTATTAAGCCTCTATTCCAACTACGAAGTACAATTCAGGACCACCAAACGAAAGGAAAAGGACTACCCTTTACAAAAATGTGGAAGAAAAATGTTGATTTTGTTTATTGGGACGATCCAAATGAATTGGTAGATAGGTTAAAATTACTAATTGCATCTCGAGATGCTGGTAACACAGGATTAGATAATGAAATTATATCTATCATTGAAGAATTGCGTGAAAGTAAAGTTATAAATAAATAAATATTTTAAAATGTGTTTATTTTATTATCAGCTTCTCGATACAATACACCTTAAATATGAACGTAGACAAATTCGGACACTACATTCACAAAAGAATGCGTTTATCAGAGTTATTTGAGTTTAATGAGAACGCATTGTTAAAATTAGAAAACGGAGATTTTGATTTAAAAACATCAAGATTAAGAGGAGTCCGATCTCCAGTAGAAGCAGGCGATGCTGTGAACAAGGATTATGTAGATCGATTGAATGCTAACATGTTAAAAGAATTAAATAACCTGACCGTGAACAAGGATTATGTAGATCGATTGAATGCTAATATGTTAAAAGAATTTAATAACATGATTGGTTCATTGCGCTCTCAAATCATAAAAGACACAAAGGACACAGTTCAGGCTACTTTAAAAGCAAAGATACCTGAGATTTCAACTCATTTGGAAGATAAGTTTTATACCAAAGCAGAGGTAGATAAATTACTACAAAAAACTCCGTAATGGCAAAACAGCAAATTGTTAATGAAATACATAAAGCAGCACGAAGAAATTTCGTTAGACGTCCTGTCATTCTAAAGGGGATCGATGACTTGTGGCAAGCTGATCTGATGGACATGCAAAATTTAAGAAAATATAATAAAGGTCATAATTACATTTTAGTGGTGATTGACTGCTTCTCAAAGTACGCTTGGGCAGAGCCATTAAAATCAAAAAATAAACTTGATGTTACTCATGCATTTAAACGAATACTGATTAACAGCAATCGCAAACCGGTTAATTTACAAACTGATATGGGAACAGAATTTTATAACAACTCATTTCAAACGCTTATGAAGACTTACAATGTTAACCATTACTCAACGTTTTCTACCAAAAAAGCTTCGATCGTAGAGCGACTGATTAAAACTCTTAAAAATAAAATATATAAATATTTTAGTCTGAACGGAAACTATATGTGGTTAGGTATACCGTTAGAGGTTACGTTAAAGATATATAACAACACAAAACATCGTACCATTAAATTTAAACCAATTGAAGTAAATAAATCTTGCGAGTCTGTTATAAAAGAAAATATTAAAAAAGCCTTAAATCATGTAACCGTCCGTAGAAAACCTAAGTTCAAAGTAGGTGACTTTGTTCGTATCAGTAAATACAAACACCATTTTGAAAAAGGTTATACACCTAATTGGTCAACTGAAATATTTACTATAAAAAAAATTAACCATACCATACCAGTAACATATCATATACAAGATCAGCGAAAGCAGGCCATAATGGGAACCTTTTACGAGCAAGAACTTCAGAAATCTTACTATCCTGGTATTTATTTGATAGAAAGGGTTTTAAAAAGAAAAGGATCAAAAATGTTTGTGAAATGGTTGGGTCTAAACAACGAAGAAAATAGTTGGATCGAGAAAACTGCAATAGTGGATTAAAATAATTATATAACGATTACTTTTGCATCATTTCTCTCATTACACATTAGACAATGCAAGGAGGTGAACTTGTTAATACCTTAATTAATAATCTACCGTTCGAACTTCATTTACCCGGCTACAATTATTGCGGTCCCGGAACTAAATTGCAGAAACGTTTATTACGAGGTGACCGAGGTGTAAATAAGCTAGACGAAGAAAACCTAAGTTCAAAGTAGGTGACTTTGTTCGTATCAGTAAATACAAACACCATTTTGAAAAAGGTTATACACCTAATTGGTCAACTGAAATATTTACTATAAAAAAAATTTCCTCCTCTCACTAATATAGGCACGCAACATCCCTCACTTTCGAGGAGTATACATGAAGGATCAGTTACCAAGGACGCCAAAACGGGTTGAATGTGGTGTCGTTAACTTGGACGACTCTAAGAACGAAGGCACGCATTGGGTAGCTTATGTAAAAGTATGCAATTATTGTGAATATTTTGATAGCTTTGGAGATTTAAAACCTCCAATGGAATTAATGCGATATTTTAAGAATTGTAATGTTTTTTATAATTATACAAGATATCAGAAATTCAACACTGTAAATTGTGGACACTTATGTTTAGAATATCTATGGAATTTTTGGAAATAAAACGTATAAAACTTATGCTTTTCTTTTATTTGAATCATTTGCAAGATGTCACTCACATTATCGATAACTGGAAACTCGTCAACTTTATCTACTTACTATCCTAACACGTTGCAACTATATGAACAGTATGAGTGTGCCTTATTGCAT
This sequence comes from Anorthoa munda, assembly GCA_945859665.1. NCBI lineage: Eukaryota > Metazoa > Arthropoda > Insecta > Lepidoptera > Noctuidae > Anorthoa > Anorthoa munda. The sequence goes on along the minus strand of OX243899.1, from coordinate 7,349,086 downwards.
TTCGCAACATTTAATTCTATTCCAAACATTGACAAAACGAATAATAAGTTCTATTATGGTTCTAACGAAGTTATTGAAATACCTGACGGCACCTATGAATTGCAAGATATTAATGATTATTTAAAATCTGAAATGAAAGATGCATCAATCAAACTACAGTGCAATAACAATACTTTAAAAGCTGCTGTATATTGTACAAAAGACATAAATTTTAATAAAGAAGGTACGTTTAGGAATTTGTTAGGGTTTAATAAGCAGATCTTAAAAGCAAATAAATGGCATGTATCGCACTTTCCAGTCAACATTTTACCTACAACAGTGATCAGGATCGAATGTGATATTGTAAGCGGCTCGTACACAAACGGAGAACCCAGGCACATTATCCACGAATTTGCTCTCAACGTGCCTCCCGGATATAGAATTATAGAAATCCCGAAAAACGCGATATACTTTCCAATTAACCAAAACAACATTAGCTGTATACATATCAGGCTGTTAGATATAAATAACCGCTTAATCAATTTGCGCGGTGAAGAAGTGCAGCTGTATTTGCATCTCAGAAGAAAAAAATGATTGACTACAATAAATATATGCATCAACAAATCAAAAATATCAGTTCCGCTCAAGCTTCCAACCAAATAAGAGCTCGCTCTAAGAAGAAAATTAAATTAACTAAAGAAAACAAGGCATTTCTCAAAGCGATCGGTTTGCTAAAATGAATATCTTAGACGTTTTATCTGCTCCGACTTATGACAACACTGTTGAAGGAATCGAATTTCATTCTTACAAGCCCTACGTAACTATTAAAATAAAAAAAAATATTAATGGGGGTAGTTTTTCTGCTTCTATACCCCTCTGTAACATTATCGGTTTTGCAGAAGATTTCAAGAAAGTCGTGATAAATAGTAGGCACGAACTGATATTGCTACGAAGTAACACTAATCTGAATGCTGTGAAACTTAACACCGGGGAATTTGTAGACGACGTTCAGATAAATAAAATCATCTGGCGTGTACCGCATGTTAAAGTGTCCGACAAAGAAAAAATAAGTTTGCTAAAACTGTTAGAAAAAGATCGACCACTCCAGATGATATTCAGAAATTGGGATCTGTACGAATATCCAGCTTTACCTAAAACTACAAAACATACCTGGTCTATCAAAACTTCCTCACAAATAGAGAAACCAAGATACATAATTATGGGTCTACAAACAAATAGAAAAAACAATTCAAGTTCTGATATGTCCCAGTTCGATCACTGTCATGTTCGTGACGTTAGAGTATACTTAAACTCAACTTACTTCCCGTATGAAAACCTAAATGTCAGCTTCGCGAATAACAGAATCGCTTTATTATACGAGCAATACATCAGATTTCAACAGTCTTATTACGGACGTCGCTCGGAACCCTTATTAAGTGAGAAACAATTCAAAGATTTGGCGCCGCTATTTGTCATAGATTGCTCTAGACAAGCTGATAATGTAAAGACAGGTCCTATTGTGGATGTAAGAGTGGAAATTGAGAGTGATTCCGATATACCAGATCAAACTTCTGCATACTGTCTTATATTGAACGACTGCATAATTGAGTACAAGCCATTGAGTAATACTGTGAGAAAAATATCATGAATCCGAATACTATTATTTTAGATGTTCAAGGGTTTAAAGACCTGAACAATAATTTTATAATAAAAGAATTAGCTTTTGCAAGTCGTGATTATACGCAAATATTTTTAATAAAACCGCCATACTTGTTTAAATACTTAACAAGTGACGAAAAGAGACAAGTTAAATGGTTGGAAAGAAATAGAGGTATTTATTGGAATGAAGGATATATTGACTATAGAGAATTTCGGCGTATAATCGTTCCATATCTAGAAAATAAGGAAATTATTGTAAATGGTTTGGAGAAGGTGAATTGGATAAAGGAACTGTGTGTGAATTGTAAAGTATCAGACCTTGGTACAGAACAATGTCTTAGTTTCTCTGTTTTGCATAAAAAATACTGTGAAGGAAGATCTAATTTTAATTGTAATAAACATCTAAAGCAATGTGCTCTTAAAAATGTGCTTTGTTTAAGGAAATATTTAGAATGGGTATAAATGTATGTACTCATATGTGTAATGTATTTAGATTATTGGTTTTAAGGTTTTTAAATAAAAATCAAAATAATGTAAATTTGCTTTTATTTTGTTAAACACCCCCACGCTACTCCACAAATAACACAACCTAATACAAAATTAAATAAAAACATCATAATGAAAATACAAATATTAACTACTTTACAAAAACGGTTAATAAAAGTCAGTACCTATTAAAGATTTTGATATTTTCTTAACTAAAGACTCAGTTTCGTCCATAACACTGTCGATGGGATCTTGAACAATATATTGAGCGTTTATAATAACGTTTTCACTGTCACTATCACTGTCTATGGTTTGAGGATTGTTGTTACACAGATCTACCACTGAAATTTTTATTAACTTAATCCCTTTTCGATGTAGTCGACTCATAACGAAGGATTTTGTAGGATTTTGCTTTATCGATTTTTCCCTGCACCGTTGTTTAAGTTTTTTATCTTTCGTGACTTGTTTGCTTTGCCCGGGTTCACTGCGAAACATCTCGGAGAATCCCTCGTAAGGATCCTGAGCATACTGGCTGAATACAATCTCGGTGTCAGAATTCTGGAACAAAATATAAACACAATTTATACCACTATTCCGCTAGTATAGCGTTTTAATTGGGTTTTCAATCGAGAAAGTCTAGATTTACTTTAGATTAGTGACAAAAGGCTCTGGAAAAATGCAACACAACACAGCTGCGAACACAATCTCTAATTATAAAACAATCATAAAAAAAACGAATTAAAAATATTTTACTCACCGACATGATAACTTTTGATGGAAGTTAAAAAAATATTAAACAGGTGTTCGCGCCGAATAATATTTCGTAAATGATGACAAAATAACTAAATAATTACAAGTCATACTAATATTGTCAACTAAGCGTTTGTGTCTCAAGACTAAGGCCAATGAACTGCAACGTAGGTAACACTTATACAATGACAAACAACGCCTTGTAATCATCACACTTTATTTCATTTTTTGTATAATATTAACATTTATTATTTCCTAAAACTAAACTATGAGTAGGTAACACTTAACTTAAAATTATGATCAAAGTAATTCATTCTTAAAAATAAATGCATGCCCCCAGGCTCGGGTTGATATTTGATCCACAGATATCGATCGTTTGTCATCATTTCTAGATAAAGCAACTTTGTTGACAGTCCGAGTAAATATTTCGTGCTTTATTGATTTAAACATATTATTTTTTCTCCGGATTACTCCACCATTAAATAAAATGGTTTCATAGTCTGATAAGTTTAAATCCCTGACCACGCATGATTTTACTCCTTTTGCTTTTTTAATGATACTATTAGGGGTTCTTATAAAGTTTCGATCTCAAACCAACAAAATCAGTAATATATTTTCCTCCCATTTCATCTTTAAAGAGACCGGGAACCTTTTTATTTTTTAGCGGTATCTGTAAATCATTTGTGATTTCATAGTTACTGCTGTCAAAATATTGTAAAAAATTATATTTCAAATCATTGTAAAAATCGTTGGTGTATATTTTATAGACAAAGGAATCGGTATCTGTGTAACATAGCTGCACTCGATCTTTATAAAAAGGCTTTACAATATTGTAATGAAAGTAATACATGTGTGCTTTTGAAAGTTCTAATACAGTGAAACCTATGTATATAGGTTTATCTAAAATAATTTGATCAGGTTTCATTTGTATTGCAACTAAATTTTCTGATAAAATAGATGCACTGTGGAAATAGGGGTTGGCTATAAGTTTCTCAGCGGATATAAATTTCTTAGTTCGATTGGACTGATCGCACCATTGATTAACTAAATGTACGGTTACTCTATTTTCAGTATTTTCTAATGTTTTTCCAAAAACACTGTTATTTAATAACTTAAAAAAGTCTTGTTCGAAGGAACTTTTTGCTTTCTGTCTTAATTGAGTATTTAACTCTATGTACTGTTTTAAATACGGACTCTGTCTAAAAGTAATTGCTCTATGAATTTTACGTAATATTAAACCATGTTCTAAACATTTTTTTAAATGAACGTAGTGAATCACGTAGTTGTACTTATTATACAAATTTGCTATTAATTTCTTTGTTTTACCTCCCGGGGGTACACATTTTTCGGGACAAAATGGTAAGTCATTATGGTCATTATGTAAATGCTCGGGATACAACAGATCGACTTCTAATATGAAGCCCCAGTTTGCGTTATCCTCTATAGTGGTAACATTAAAATTTGCTAATTCGTTATCACTTAAAAATCTGAAACTAGAGTATGGTAAATACTGACACATGCTAAAACCGTAAAGATTATTACAATCTAAATATACTATGAAACTCTCATTTATATTCAGGCATGTATTTGTGATTGGCTCTAGCATGCCGATGGGAACACATGCACAAACCGCCGCGTATACCGCTTTGTATCATTCTGATGATAGCTAAGTCCGACACGAGTTCTAACTGAACGCCCGTTTTTAGCAACATTGCATCGAAGATAAACTAGGTGCAGTAATGTAAAACGCTGGGTCAAGACTGTAATATTGTTTACAGGTTTTCCGGAAATTTTGAAATATGTCTGTTAACAAAAGCACATCCGTTTTTAAGTATAGATCCGTATACTCGCCGAGGTTATTAATATTGAATTCAGCCCAAACAGCCTGTGCGTGATTATAATCCTCATCTGTAATGTCTTCGTTAGTCAAATAATTATAAAAATTACCCTTAGACGGCAATGATTTTTGATCGTAACATTTCCAATTGGTCATGTAATCATAAGGATATATACCTTTTCTTGTCAATAAATTAAACTGTCTGTCTTTAGAAAAATGAAATCGAAGATTAACAAAATCTTCCACCTGCAATGTTTTAGCGAGCTTGTCTAAACTTGTCCCTAAAAAGTTGAATGAATCTAAAAATCTTATACAAATAAACTCATTATCAGCAATAGGAATAAATTTGGTAAATGCGACGTATTTTTCTTTAGTCTTAGGGATTATTTTAATTGGGCCTGGAATTTCGCCTAACTTTTTTATAAATAAATGACAATCGTACCCGGATAAATTGTGAAAAAATATTGGTATAAATTTTGGTACTTTATGTTGCAAATTACAGTGTCGATGTGCTGCACCTCGATACAGGCCTGTAATATGACAATGATCTCTTACTTTATCGGTCAAGAGTAAATTGTCGCAAATATGACACCTAACGGCACGTTTGAACTCTAGAGAATTGTCATCAGTGAATATCATAGGCTCGCTTTTGGATATAATCTGATGTATTTGTTTTACATCCTCAGTAAGAAAATTTATAAATTTTGAAACACAATCATTGCCGCGATAACTTCTATAGCCTTCAACGCTATCATTTTTATTTGATGACACGACATTGTAAGCGAATGCAGCCGGCACGTGGCGTTTAGAGTATGACGTATTAGCGGTGTTGAAATCATCGCCGGAAATGGGTTCAAGTAACGTTTCGAAATCAGCGTATATGACGAATGGAATGTTTTGTTTCCTATCATAATTTTTAAATTTTAAAAATGAACCTTGTTCTGGTAAAACTGTGACGATCCCCCCACACAAGTGGGATTCAATTTGACTAAGCGTTGGAAAAAACAATAAACAAGTTTCACAGAAATATAGTTTACCATGATGTTTGGTCATCTGATTTCTAACTAAACGAGATAAATCTTTGATAAGACAGTAATGAGAATTATTATTGTTTTCTATAAACAGTAGATGGATACTTTTATTAGACTTATTATTCAACGTTTTATAAAGCGGTCCAATAATTGTCTTCTCGTTTTTTAAACCATACACATATATATTAACAGAAGGATTATTTTTCTCAAAGATAGCTATGTCCGAAAATGTGATTGGAAATGTCAAATTATTAACATTCAAAACATCCTGAAAGCGGGGATAAGACGAAATCCTATCGGGATGTCTATTTGTGGGGTACAATGCCGCCACAACACACCACAAAAAGCAATACTCATCATTGTTCCGAATATTCAAACAAGCTCTTTTACTTTTTATGAATTTCGGCAAAGTTAAAAATTTAGATCCGCTGAGAGGTTGATATTTATTAATATTTAATTCTAAATGTGAATTGCATAAAAAAGTCCAACCACTATCCCTTTCCTCAAATTCTTCAATTTTTTTTAGTAGTAAATCAATAGTTAGTTTATAAATAGAATCAAAATCGTAATTAAAATGTGTAATAATGTTGTTTGTACGGAATGATTTTATTTCTTGTTGATCATTTTTATACATAAGAAACGAAGCAAACAGTTCAAAATTTATTTTGACAGAGGTGTGTTTCTCTATTGAATTGTCTATTAAATGTTTGACTTGTGTACTAATACTTTTGAGAAACACCTCAGGAAAACTATGTATTTGTTCACCTGTCGCTATGATTTTGTAACTTTTGATTCGTTCTTTAAAAGAAGAATTAATAATTGCAACATTATCATACATAGGGATAGAACTATTGTTTTTATGTACATTGCTACGTAAATGACCAGACCATCGACGATTGTCTACAAATACTTTACAATCAGAGCAGTGAGGCATTATATTATTGTTTGAAATCAAAGAACACTTGAAATTATTAGTTCAATAAATTTGGATTAGATAATACTTACAACTAATATTCGTCGTCGTCTTAGGTATACCAGACAAAATATTTTATATAATTAGTACAACTTGGTCAGGACAATTTTACGCTGATTTCAAGATCCTTGTGTAATTTTTCACAGGCAAGTCGGTAATTATGTTTAGGCAGGATGTATCTGAAAAAAAAAAATGGATGCATTAGGTACATAATCTGATTAGGTAAGATACTTAATGGTATATTCTGGGAAGAAAAATATATTTCATAATTACCTGCAAAATATGAAACTATGTATACATAAGAGTACGTGTATCTGCGTGGTCCAAATATGTAGTTATACTTCAAGTAATTTAATAATTCTTCACAGGCAAGTCAGTAATTAATATTATGTTTAGGCAGAATGTATCTGAAACTAAAAAAAAATGGTTTATTGGTACCGATGAAGAATTAGGTAAAAAGCTGTAAATTCTAGAATGAAAAATAGTCATAATTATTGTAATGTTCTAAATAGTTATCGTATTATTGTTGTGTTATATTTGATAATTACCTGCACAATATGAAATGATTCATACATAAGATTATGTATTTGCGTGATCCAAATATGTATGTATATTTCAGCACCCCGATATAACGAACACAGTTGCTCCAGTAGCTGAAATTGTTGTTGTTTCTGGTGTGAGATCAATTAAATATTTATTTATAATAATTAACTTGATTGTACTGTAACAGTTTAGAAAGGTGCTCGCTCCGAGAGACTTTGAGGTAATAAATAATATTTTAGGGATTTTATTTTTTTGTTTTCTTTTTTGTCTACAAAGCAGAAAAATATTTCATCATAAAAGTTGTTATTGCCTAATTGTTACACGTGTGCTAAACATAATTATTTATTTCGCAATCACAATAATCAGCTATTTTGGTTAGGGTTGGTAACAACTTGGTAGGCATTCAAATATACAAATTTCACACAATGCACTTAATCGATTAAAATATATCATAGTATGTCGATAGACGACATGACGATGACGATATCATATAACGTTCATGGTTTCGTCATGCCCGTTACCGTAGTTACAGGAATTATATTATCTATTTATTTTAGGAAATCTAGAGAAGTACGCGGTAGACGGCAGTAAGTTCATTTTTTCTACACGAAACCTAAATGTAGATGATGAAATAATTACCTTGGAAACATTTATTTACTTCTTTAAAATAATAAAATCTATCTGGTTTGTGGCGATTCCGTTCACGCTATCGTTTGGTCAGCCCTAGCTTATTTCGCTGCATCGACATTCGATACAGTATAAAATTTTCCTTCGTCTTCATTTTACCAACGCGTATAATACGACTATAGAAAAAGTTACTTTAACAAAGCAATACCGGATTGATTGTAGTGGATTTAACATTCCTAACTTATAATTCGATTTTAACTTATAAGCCACAAGTTTTTCTGTTCGGTACAAAGTTTTCGCAGTCTGCAAGTGCAACGAAGTGCTCTTGTATAATCGGTCTACAAACACTCCGTGTCGCCTACAATATCAGTGACGGCATTGTCGATAGCCATCCGCTGCTGTCATCACCAGCCAAGTCATCAAACCGAGTGGAACTTCTGATCGGAAAATAATGTAAGTCTGATAAAATAGTCTGTTCGTTTTCATGGATCACACTTGTGATTAGCCTGTCATTTATAACTACATATATTTGTTTGTGAGCGCGTTACTTCACAGATCACCCGATCTGTACATAGTTAGCTCAGTCTCAGTGCTATCCCATTTAAATATTAGAGAACCAGTGTTTGCCCGAACACTTGTGTCCTATAGTATGCCCAGCGCAATGGACATTACTCCATTGGATTAATTAATAATAATTGTGTGACTACATTTCCTCTATCTTTATTTCAGGTCAGACTCTGAGTGTGATTACTCGCAAGCATCGATCACTGGACACAAAGTGAAGGCCAGTCGCAATCCGTCTGCAGACAGCAATGGGAAACGCAAGATGCAGTCACAAACAACAACCGTAACTCGTAGCAGGTGAATAATATTTTGAATTTATTATCTCCTAGTTCTGATTAAATTAAAATAGTAAAGTAGTACGTTTCCACTAATTGAATTATAATAGTGCAATTTGCATAAGTATTCCATTCGCTGATTAGTCACTTGTAATATTTTCTACAGAAATATCCGTGGTGTCGTTCATAAAATATTATGCGATTGTGTGCGCTGCTTACACACCGTTGTTATTTTTTGTTTGCCCCTGCATCTCTCGTTGTAAACATTAACTAATAACAGTTTTCGTTATTATTTCAGTAAAAAAACCAACACTGGCATGGACATATTCGGCATCAGTAAAAACCGCGACATCCCACACAAAGAACATTCATCGGATCACCTAACTTCATTCTTTGTGAACCGCGTAGCCAGCGGCTGTGAGCGCCGAGCAACGAGCACCGACGGAGAGTACTACATCGACTGCAAGGTGTACAAGGCTGACGACGCTCGCCTCACCGACTCCGCCGAGCTGTGGAAGAAAGCGCTCGTCCGAATCAAGTTCCAGACCGACGCGGACTCTCCTCAGTGGCGAAAACTACAAGAGCTCGTGCGTGCGGCTGATATTTTGTTTCCAGACAAACCAACATTTTATGATAATTAAACCAAGTACCTAAGTTACAGTTGTTTATTATTTACAGTAACAACCCGTTAACGCTTTAGTCACAAGCTTTGGTTTGTTACAATCATCGGCCACCATCACTCTCGCTCGACATTCTGTTAACAGCGAATACAAACTCGAGTGATCGGTCGAGTGCAGTAAGTAAACGGAGAGTCGAGTTGATAGTTGACAGTTCATCGTTCTCCGAAACGCCGCATACTGGTCAGACGTATGGAATATAGTGGTAAGGAGTAAGTTACTAGTCAATGGTCGAGTAAAGCTCATCCAGTACGCGACAAAATGAACTGTCTCGTTCGAGTGTATCGGTCGAGTTGAGTGGCGAGTCGAGTATCGATTTGCTCGAATTATCGTTCCAAATCAAGTTCTCAGTACAATGTACTGTCTCGGTCGAGTGGAGAGGCGAGTAGATTATCAATTATTGGGCATTCTATACCACTATCGGCAGCGAGGCGCACTCGCCGAGCAACTTGCCGATAGTGGTATAGAATGCCCAATAATATACTACTTACAAGCATATCTGGAAAACTACTTGCCCTGTTTGTAACAGACTTTGCATTTACGTGAGTTAAAGTATTGTTTTGATAATTTTCTTGTAAGGCTGATTGTTGAAACATACGTTTTGAAACAATTAAAAAAATACGAACAGATAGTTGGTTTTTCCCAATAAATGTCTTTGAATGTAGAATACAAAATTGTACTAACACTACAAGTTACTGATTTGTATGGCTTAAATCATTCAAATTGTGTTATCTCATCCAGTACAAGAAAACATACAAAAAATAAAACTGACCGGTAACAACAAGAAGCATTTATTTTATTATTTTTTACTTTGTATGGACATAAAAGTTTCGTAATCTAAACAAACAATAAAGGGTCTATAAAAAAATTATCACTCAGTGTCATTCTCCGAGTCCTCTGATTCATCAGAAACCGTAACATCAGGTATACGATCCACTTTTTGGCCATCAGCTCTCAAACTTTGTAACCATCCATGATAATCGTCGGGCATGACTCCTTTGTCACAAAGTTTCAATAAATCGTTTTTTTTTGGCTTCTGAAATGCATAATGGTTCTTTATTTAACGTATACAGTATCTGTAGAAAACATGGGTAATTTTTGGCTTGTGGTGGTTCTGTCACAACTTTTTGGACTGGCTCGACGTACTTAGACGAGTCGGGTACCGTAAAGATGGCAATTTTACTATTAATTTTTTTTGAGAGGCTTGTGTTATTGGCTGTGATTCCAAAGAGGGTTCTACATTTTCGAGACCTATATAAAAAAGTTGTTTCAGACATGTCGTAATTAAAATATATTTTTGATTAACTTTTAATGTATCGCATTCTCTTTATTTTATACCACCACATCTAAAGTGGTTTCTTAAACTACAAAACCCTTCCGGACGTTTGGCGCGCTCGGGAATAAGATTGTCGGCCTTCAACTTTGCCATACAACATAGACGTGGTACAGATAACACCTTTCCAGACGCGTTGTCACGGGCTTGTCCGATCGCAGCTCTCACACAAGGAAACACTACACAGTCAAGCCCGCCTAAACAGACAGACGACACTTGGTACCAAAATATCTACATTGGTTGCCAACAAAACCCATCAGCATTCCCAAACTACACAGTAAAAAATAACAAATTGTCTTAATCAGGGAGCCTGCTTTTTGGATAGCTTGTGCAGCCCTAATTTTTTCAGCACAGTCTGTCCCTTAAAATGTATCATCTGGTGTTGCTGTACGTATAGCATCTTGTACCACCTTGTTGACGCCAGCCAAAGCAAAACATCTTCTTGAAGAAGAGTCCCGATAGTGAATTTCTGCAGCTAATTTTGCAGCATCACTTATTTCTTCAACAAGGACTTTACTGTTTATGTTACCCATTAGTACCTTGCTTAATGACTTCCCCAGACAAGTCATGAGTTTTCTTGTTAGATTTTGCCTATAGCTGATCCTTTTATCTCTTTTTAGGGTCGGATCTGAAAGTGAGACTGATATTTCCGCATTCATTAAGGGAGCCACTGCCCTTGGGAAATTGGTAGGCGTAGGGTATTTTTTAATGATGGCCTCTCGAGATTCTATGCCAAGCCCTGTATGTATTATCCTTCGTTCGAACGTCTTCACCTTCATTTCCCAGGGCTTGCAAGAGTTCCTCGGGTAGATTGTCCTCTGATAAGATGAACATAAAAGATATAGACATGTCAATCCGCTTTGTGATAGCGCTAAGTCAATAGTATTCCAGTGTGGAAATGAATTTTGGCATTGTCTATCCGCAGTGTGATAGCGCTTGCCAAGTATTTTGTGTGATTTGACAAAGTGTCCACCCGCTTGTGGTGGCGCTTAGGTGTCGATATCATATCCCTCTATTGAGATCACCCAGGCGTTTGAAGATGGACATTGTAGGTTTACTTTGTTAATTAAAATATAGATATCGTAAGTAACAATATCGTGTTTTACAGACCTGTATTTAATTCTGTCTCCATCTCATTTTGAGCAGGCGTATTCGGTAGAGGTGACAACAGTTCTTCGGTCGGTTCAGTAACGGAAGGCATCGACGGCGGTGAACATGGCGGCGATGAGACTTCGGAATCCACTTCAACTGGTAACTTCTCCAGTTTTCTTTCCAGTTTCCTTATCTTTTTCTTGAAATATTCCTGGTATTTATGCTTCCGTTTACCCATTTTTCGTAAGTACAACGGACAAGAGAATGAGTAATCCACAGAACGTACCGCGAAGAAAAACCGTTAGCATTAGCAGAAACAAAATTTGATTGAAGAATGAAGAACGAACGAAGTTTTAATTTGAATTAGTTTGAATGAGTTTAGTCAATGACAACCGGAAATAGTCTTTTGACTTATGGAAAAACGAAATAAATTATTATTTATGCTATCTTAGGTATAACCTATAAGAATTCTTCGTAGAATTCATATACAACATTAAGACCTTACCTTACTGATGCTTCAATAAAATTATCATTCTTCATAACTTCACTAATTACATACCTTTTTCTTTCGTAAACAAAACCAAATGTAAACGAAACTCACGCCGGTATCTGAGTTCACTGCACTTGTTTTTTCAATATATATTGGACTAAACACCTCATGTATCATGAATATAACCATGGTTATCGATTTTAATATAACTTTGTACATTATTGACTAAACTACTAAGACTATTAAACACGTAATGGCAGTTTAGTGTTGCCTAATGAGAGAACAGATTTTTATATATTTTTTTATTTTCTAGCTTTAAAATAATTGTGATGGCGTTCGTACGATCCCACGCTACTACTTGTAATATGTCTCGGAGAAGGAGTAAGTATAATTTTAGATTTACTCTCTTGGTTGATAAAAAGAATTAATGTATTAAGGGGGTAAAAAGGGGGTTGAAAGTGTGTATGATTTATTTACAGTTTGTAAGTTGGACACATGATATTTTAGATTTATGCTCTTGGTTGATAAGAAAAATTCATGTATGTATTAGTTTTTTATTAAAGTAATTCTACCCCTAAGGGGTTAATAGGGGTTGAAAAGACTGACAGCTGGAGCTGTTGTCACTTCGTTAACAACAGCTCCGTATTAAATAATAATTAAAAATAGTTTATTCACATGTTAAGTGCTATGAAGTAGGTCATTAGTGAAAGTGGACTACAATAGTCAAACCACATTGTTATCTTGTGATATTATTCACAAACAAAAAAGTTATTAGCGACCGAAATACAGACTTTGTAAACTTAAAAGAAGACTGTTTATAATGTCATTATAAAGTGAATTATCGTATTGAATGATAATAATTCAAATTTAAATAATTTATTGTGGGTCATAGGTACATAAGATGTTGTGTTGGTTACAGGAAGATCTGCTTGTTGAAAGACCCTTTATATATTCTTTTCGAATATTTTTGAGAATATGGTTATTAAAGCAACTGGCCTGTAGTTACTAATGGAATATTTGTTATCTTTTTTGTGTACCGGTTTACCGGTAACTCGATGTGTACCGCCTCAGTCGTGAAACATACAAAAAGAACAACGTATACTTTATTTAGTAAGACGACAACCACGTCCTTGTCTAGTGGCTGACATAATCGGTCCAGCGTAATCTACACCTACAGTTTCAAACGGGTAACCCCCGGGAATCAAACGCTGCTGTGGCAAATTACCCATGAGACGAGAGACCACCTGACCTTTCATACGACAACATAAAATACATTAATTATAAACTGATTTAGCTAAACGTCTACCACCAATCGGCCAATAATTTTCTCTAATGGACGCTAGTAAAAGTTGCGGCCCAGCGTGCATAAGTTTTTTGTGCATAAATTCGAACAACAATTTTGTGTTGTCTTAACAAAATTGTGAATTTTCGAGTCGACCTCCGACTCGCATTAATTTATGTTCGTATAGAAAAACTTTGAACTTAATCAATGGACTCTTTTTTGGTAAATCTTTTTTATTTAACAATAGTGTGTATTCTGGAAATGAGTCCTTTTGCGAGAGCCTTATAATAAAATTCAATGACTGTTTTAATTCGTCAGTGCTGAGAAATTGATTTTTAGGTGATCCCTCTTTAGTGTAGATAGTTATAAATTTCAAAACATATGCCACCGACCGTTTAAGAGTAGTGAAATTTGAAAATCTATTAAATTCTATAACTGGTAGTGAACTTGCGGTTGTGACAAGTAAAGAAACTTCGGACCGTATTTCAGGAAGTTTTTCCTTTGGTACTGTAGGATTACTAGGCCATTTCGAGATGTCATATCTCAAGAATTCAGGGCCTGACCACACAAGTCTAAAGATTTCAGCAGACTTACATCTGTACCGCGTGATGTATGGTCAGTTGGGTTTAAATTTGTAGGGACCTGCCTCCAGGAGCATGCAGCTGTCTTGTCCAATATTTCTGCGATACGGTTGCGCACAAACGGCTGTAATTTATTTGGTAACATCTTTAGCCAGCCTAATACAACCGTCGAGTCAGTCCAAAAGGTGACGCTTCTGACTTGAACTCTAAGAGCGTGAATCACTTTTTCATAAAGACGAACTCCAACCAAATTTTTGGCTGTAAGTAAACGTACTAGGACATTAGCATCATGACTTGTACTTCGAACATATAGACATGCACCGTAGGTATGCAATTTGAGATGCGTTACTAAATTTATGCAGGTCTATGTCTGTATACAAGTCACAAAGTATAATCCGTGGAATACTTAATGAATTTAACATTGGTAAGTCACGTATTATAACATTGGACCAAATTTTTAATATATCAGATGGCAACTGATCGTCCCATCCCAATTTATGTACCCAAAGTTTTTGCATGACAGTTTTCATAACAATAATAATTATATACGGAGCCTAGCGATAGACCTAGCGGATCAAAAATCTGAGAAATTATAGAAAGTATCCCGCGTTTTGTCATTATATTAGTAATATTGGGATTAATTGAATAACATAACGCGTCGGGCTCAGTATGCCAGCTCAGACCTAAAGTTATGCAGGGTTCTGTTGAACCAATGTTCAAGCTTAATGAAGAACTATCTGTATGATCAGAAACCACTTGGGAATTATTTGTTTTCCATTTACGTAACGGCATTCCAGCTGAAGCCAGCTCTGCTGTTACCTTATGACGTATTCAAAGTTTTTGCATGACAGTTTTCATAACAATAATATATGGAGCCAATAGACCTAGCGGATCAAAAATCTGAGAAATTATAGGAAGTATCCCGCGTTTTGTCATTATATTAGTAATATTGGGATTATTTGAATTACATAACGCGTCGGGCTCAGTATGCCAGCTCAGACCTAAAGTTTTGCAGGATTCTGTTGAACCAATGTTCAAGCTTAATGAAGAACTATCTGTATGATCAGAAACCACTTGGGAATTTTTTGATTTCCATTTACGTAACGGCATTCCAGCTGAAGCCAGCTCTGCTGTTACCTTATGACGTATTTCAAGGACCTCTTCAATTGTATTGTCCCGAAAGCAAATCGTCGACGTAAAAATCATGTTTTATGATAACAGCAATTTTTTGACGGTGCAATCGAGCCCTACCTGTCTAAGACACCTAGTGGCAAAATACGGTGCGCTAGCGGTACCGTACGTAACCATATTTAACTGGTAGGCTACAATAGGCTTCGAGGGAGCATCCCGCCATAGGATTTGTTGTAGATGCCTGTCATCTGGATGTACTATTACCTGGCGGTACATCTTCTCCACATCTGCGGAGAGGACATATTTATATTTCCTAAACCGAAGAAGAATTGACACCAAGTCATCTTGTACAGTAGGTCCTGTCATTTGTAAATTATTAAACGATACTCCTGAGGTGGTGGGACTACTGGCGTTGAACACCACTCTGAGTTTTGTGGTTGACCTACTTTCACGTTAACGCCATGGTGAGGTATAAAATATGCAACCTTTCGTGGATCAGATACACATTCTGACATATGTTTTAACTCAACATATTCTTTCATGAATCACAATAACGTGCTTTAAATGATAGTTGACCCTTAAACCTGCTCTAATGAAAGCAGACAGTGCTTAGCTCTATGAACAGAGTCTCCTAAGTTATGAGATGACTGTTTTAAAGGTATTCTCACACAAAAACGACTGCCTTCGAGGCGCGTTGTGGTTTGAATGAAATGGTCTTCCCACATTTTCTCCTCTTGAGAATATGCTGATGGCTAACTTCCTCAAGCTGCCAAAAACGCATTAAAAGGTTTCGAATGTCATCAGTATTTGCGCTATCCAATATAGTTTCGGGACTATTAATATTTTGTTACACCTATTAGAACAAATATAACAATTAAACAATGATAGCAGTTTCAAATACGTATTTAATTATGTTCTTTTAACATGTAGGTACATAAGCATAAAATAAAGTTATTGGAGCCTTATAAAACAATAGAATCAAATCACCGATAATTCAAATGAAACTCCAGTAAGCTACGACAAAGATATCCCATAGAAATAAAACACAAATTGCCCAACAGCGAATATTACATTTAAGCGAGTAAAGTGAGAACATAAATAGGTAAGAATTAAGGTAAATACTTAACTTCTTGTTCAAGACACAATATTATATACTCAAAATTAAAAACCTTAGCTATTTCTATGCCGGTTACAAAAAGAACTCCCTCCAAAAAATTCTCCCGGAAAAACAACACTTCGTTATTCCTTCTTCGAATCAAAAAATCAACCTTCATTGGTTCGCGTTGGCGGCGTGCTGATGTCGTCCTCTTATTGGTCCGACGCCCGACGCTAGTACCGCAAAAATCCACCGATGGCAGCACCTTTGCTTGGCGACAGCTGTTGTGCTGACGACGACCGCTACTTGTGTTTCGCGCCATCTAGCGCCTTTTGTGTGGAGTGTCACAATTTGTAAAATTACAAAGTAGAGGAAGCGAATACGGAACTTGGCCACTATGTAGCATAGGGCCTGAAGCTATCCAACCAAGTCTAGTTTCATACAGCACCGGTTTGCCAATACCGAGATTTATCTTTTCTGTACCCAAGAGGTCCCAGAAAACATCTGCACCTATAATTAAGTCCACAGGAGATGATGTATGAAAGTGAGGATCAGCTAAACTTAAATTACTCGGAATATTTAATTCATTAAGATCCAACTGTCGACAAGGAACTTCACCAGTAATGGAAGGTAAGATAAAACAGTAAATATTTTTAGAAAAGTTTTCATTTAATGATTTTATTGGCACGCAACACATTTTACCTATTGGTGACTTAGAATTATTTATACCCATCAGTGACTCGTTAACTTTGATAGTCGGTAAATTTAATAACTTACAGATTTTTTCTGTTATAAGGCACGACGTACTGCCACTGTCAAGAATGGCGCGACCGAGATATTCGTGGTTATTGCCATCATAAACTTTTAATAATGAAGTGGCTAAAAGGTCTCTTCACTTCTCCTTTAGTTTGTACATTCGTCGAGACTTGTGCCGATAGTGTTACGTTATTATTAGCCAATGGTTCAGTCGCTTCACAGCTGTCATTACGGTCACCAATGGTAGTAGATAGTTTAATTGTCGACTTAGCTTTGGCATCTGTAACATGAACAAGTGTGTTGTGCTTGCGCTTACACACTTTGCAACCGCTTGATTTACAATGATTGGCATAATGGCCTGTGCGGAAACAATTGAAACATGTTTTATATTGTGGTAGTAACTCTAAACTCTGTTCATTACTAAGTCCTAAAAATTGTGAACAGTTACTGAGGTTATGTTCACCTCGACAGTTAGGGCACGATTTCATAGAACTAGAACCAACATTAGGCCGACTAGCTGATGTGCTGGTCACAGACACCATACTTTTGTGTTTATTGTTAGGTTTAGAAGAATTATTATTTGAATTATTTTGCGACATTTCAATTGTTTCCAATAAGTCTGAACGATTTCGCAAAAAACCAAGAAGCATTTCTAATGTGATTGACTTCCCATTCGCAAAAAGTTTTAGAATCCAACTTATTTGTAACTATATGAATTAAGAGCGTGTCCCAATGCTCTGTTGGTTCTCCTAATGATTCCAATGAACGCAAGTTCTTGTTTACAGTATCAATTATACGTTTTAAAGTAACAGATGACTCATTCCTAATTGTTTCGAGATTAAATAATGCCGTTACATGATTTTGTATTAAAATCCGCTTATTGTCGAAACGCTCACACAATATTTTCCAGGCGACAGAGTAATTGCTGGCAGAAAACTCTATAGATTGAATTACCACAGCAGCTGAACCCTCGAGAGAAGCCCTAAGGTAATGGAATTTGTTGACGTCATCAATTTCATCATTAAAATGTATCAAACTAGAGAATGTGTCGTGGAACTCCAACCGTTTTTCATAAGAACCGCTGAACTTTGGCAGTTGTTTGGCAGGTAATTTAACAAGCCTACGATTACGCGTTCGTGATGAAGAGTTATCATTTTCCAAAGGATCATCATCCTTAGTTGGTTTTAAATTACGTGTAAGTACCTAACTCTTGAGCCTTGAAAAAGATCTTGTAATATATGGACTCAAACTCGTTTCGCTCATGGAGTTGACTATTGACGTCATCAACTAAACACTCCAATCTTAATTGAACCTCGTCAAATTGTACAAATAAATTTTCTATCTTACCCAAACGTAGTTGCAATTCGCACACCTGTGATGGATTCAACGAATCTTCCAAATCATTGACATAATTAGGGAAAGCTGTCAAACGTCCCTTATAACTTGCCCTTCTTTTAATTAACTCCTTGTTAGTCATTTCGAGACACCGGTATTACACGGAAATATACAAAGGTTACAATTAAATAACATGCCACATGGCTCACAATAACAATAAGTATGTCTCGCAGCTGAAATACAACAAGTTAAAGTACAATAATTTATAGTAATAGAAATCTACCTAACCGACTGTTTTATACCACCTTACACTGATATTAACTTAGCTGAAAAACTACAATAATGCTTAATGATATATTCATATAATTACTTTATAAACAATACACCTAGTTTCTGCTTAATTTAAACAATGCAATCAGTTAACTGCAAATAAATTAATTATCTGGTTATAACAATCAAAGTAAAATAAAGTAGGTAGTACTAACCTTAACAATTTTCGGAAACTTACGCGAAATATTACCTTAAAACAAACCTAATTGAGAGTACTATGTATTATCAATAATACTATCCACTGAACACTGTTTTTATCCACATCCAGCTATCCAATATCTACAAATAAAGCAAGATTTCCTTTGATAGAGAGTTGATATTCACCTTGATATCTTCGGTATAGTGTCGGGTCAATCTAGCTCTTGGGTCGTTTGCTAGATTTGCAACGGGTTTGCATGTTGACGTGTACAACTGCCCATAGAATCTGTCGATCTCACTCAGAAGCTCCGGTTTGATGGATACGATCCTGCCATCATCGGTCTTCAGTTTCGTGAGCTGGCTCTGCCCAATAGACAGATCTCTTGCAAAAACCTTGGAGCCCTTATTCCGCTCAATCGCATCTTTAATACTTTCGGTATCAAAGCGGCGGAGGTCGCTTTTCAAGTACTTTGAGATCCGTCTATTTAGCTGCCGGTATTTCACCGCATCGTCTGAAGACTGCAGAATCATCTCACGCCTCTCCTTCATTAGCTTTAGAGTAGGATCAGAGAGCTTTTTGTTTCTATCTGTACGGCGGGTCTTAAAAACTTAGACCCGACCGTATGGACAGCTTCCACGAACTCATCGCTGTATTTGTCCACGGAGCTCCCTAGGCACTCGAAACGATTCTGGAGTTCGAGCTGAAAGGCTTCGGGGTTCTGGATCTGGATCTGTGCTGGACGGAGCGTGGACTTCATCAGTCGAGACCTTTCAAGCTTGATATTAATGTTCAGTGTGCCTCTTACCATGCGGTGATCGCTCCCGGTTTTCACCGAATTGATTACAGAGACATCATTGAACATATGCTTCTTGGTTGACATGATGAAGTCGATCTCGTTTTTAGTTGCACCATCGGGGCTTTGCCATGTCCACTTCCTGTGCTCACGCTTTCTAAAGAAGGAATTCATCATATAGAGGACTTCCTTCCCATCCTCCATACAACTGGCCAGTAGGTGACCCCGGTGGTGCCGACGTCCAACTCCAAATTTCCCCACTTGCAGCTCATCCTCGTCTCGTTTGCCCAGTTTTGCGTTGAAGTCCCCCATGACAACGGTGAAGTGAGTTTTGAAACCATGCATGCTCATACATGGTCTCTACCTCGTCGTCGGAGTGTGCCGAGGTTGGGGCGTAGACCTGTATGACCTTCAGCGAATATCTTGAGGATATTCTGAGTATAAGGTACGCCACCCTGGTCAACACACTCTCGATCTTCACCATATTGTTCACAAGGGACTTGTGAACGATAAACCCGACACCACCCTGGGACTGCCGGTCACCCTCTCGGAAATAGAGCAGGTTACCGGATTTGAGGATTATCGAGTTCTCTCCCTCTCTTCTGACTTCAGACAACCCTATAATACTCCATCGTAACCTGCTCAACTCTTCCTCGAGTTCGGTTATCTTCTCGTCGGTCCGGAGTGTACGCGTGTTATAAGTACGGGTCCACTCCGGGGATTCTTTGCACCCCTTGCCACGCCATCGCCTCGACCGCCACCGTAGTCGAGGGGAGACGGGCTGCCGGGACCTCGGGGCCGTTTTTTAATTGTGCTTTTCATGGTTTGGGGGGTTTTGCCGTAATCGCCACGCTTGGCAGGCTTGGTTGGCGATCGCAGTTTGTTCTTAAAGTGCACAGAGAACGCTGCTGCCCATTCTTTGGTGTTTCCCTAAGTCGCCTCTTACGACATCCACGGGAAGATATGGGATGGTGAAATTCTTTAAGTCCGTCACCATACGGATAATACGAATAGTATGTTCTAATGATACCATAGTATTAAAAAAAGTTAATTTATAAAATAAAAACCCGACTGCTTATGAAGCGAACTAAAAAGCTGTAAACAAGAAAAAAAAACATGCTGTGCAGTCGGAGGATACATATTCGCGAACTGACCACCTGATTTCTTAAGCTGCCGGGTTTTTATTTTATAAATTAACTTTTTATATTTACAATTTTTTAGTTATATATTTTTTTTGTATTTCTTTTAAACATATAAGTGGTATGTATTTTTGCAATAAGCTCTTAAAACCCTTCATTTTGATACCCTACTCGATGGGTTTAATAAAAAAAATTGGTATCCGCACAATATGGTGCCCAAAATCCGCCAAGTATTTTTTTTTAACTTTACCTATCTAAGAACACTTGGGCGGTCAAGACTTATTTAACTATGACTTAATTATAAAAATCCGTCTAGTGGTTTGGAAGATACGAGGTAATAAAGAATATTACATACATACAAACATAAATGGGAGTCTAAGTGCGGAAAAGGGAGTCCCTACCACTACCACTACATACATACAAACATACTTACATACATACAAGATACGCGCGAAACACATAACTCTTTCCTTGCAGCCGGGTAAAAATATAAATGTTACTAAATAGCCGCTCACGTGCTCGCGGCGACATGACGTCAGCGGTCTGGCACCTTTTACATATGACAGATAATACTCGTCTAGTGTGTATCGAAGTGTGGGGAAATTCAAAACGAACTAAACTAAATGCATGGATATATGAAGTTCCTACTAAATACTAGAGCTGGCTTAAAATGTCAGTACTCCAAACTTTTCCCGCTTGGTGACTAGGAGTCACCATGCGTAATTTAGGGGTAAAAATGTTTGGGGGTGACCGTCACCCTGCGTACGTGGGCGGATAGAAATAAGGGTTACCAAAAGTGTTTTATAATACAACAAGTTATTCAAACCATATTAATAAAATTATTCTATTATAATAAAAATTATTCTATGCTATTCTAATTATTCTATATTAAATTAGAAAAAATAAATTAAAAAGATGACTTTATAAGCCCTTAAGTAAAATTTACGAGTGCAACAAAATGGCGGACCTACAGGGCGCTCTGCGAGGGACGCATATGGTCTACGATCGCCTTATTATGAACATATAAACAATCTCTGGGATGCCTCGCGGGGACATACACGGTTGTGTTTAGTTTAACCTTCAAGAGAAATCCTGCGGGGACTTACGTGGTTATAATAATGTTCAGTGCTTGCCTACTAAAGCACGTAACCTTCAAGGGAGGTTCTGAGGGTTCCTACAAGGTTATTAATTTGCTAGACTATTTACATGTACAAGTGCCTAATCATACTGATAGGACAGTGCTACAGAGTGGATAGTGTGTACCTACATTCCTTCACTTTCAGCATGCCTTATGCTTTCACCTGTTTTTCAGACATTGTGGCAAGCCCAAATATTCAATCACCTGAAAATAAGGAGAATGATCCTCAGGCTCTAGAGGACATAGAACTTGAAACATTCAATGAAATCATTGACTGCGAAGAAGAACCTATTCTTGAGGAGGAAGAACAGTTAGAGGACAATGTATTAGAGATATTCGGCATGGCTCTTCAATAAGAGACAAAAGGAGAGAACCTACATAAAAAAATTGTAGAACGTTGGTTATAGTTAAAAAAGGCCTAGGTGGGTTCTCAGTTTGTATTTTCTCCTTATCCTCCTTGGATAAGGAGAAAATACAAACTGAGAACCCACCATTTACAAACAAAGATATGATAGAATTCCAGGAAATTTTCTTTTTGGTGATAACCTTGCAGACCAAATTAAGACTGCCAAATCAGTCCAAAAGTCAGGAGAAGAGTTGAAAATACCTCAGGTCAAGAAATTCACTCCTCGACCAACCAACATCCAACCATCAGGACCAAGTTTCAGCGGTGCACAAAATAGATCTTTGAACTGGCGGAGCCCTCCTCGAGGCGAGGCGAAGAAGAGGGGGGGGTCCATCAGCGAGGGCAGCAGGCACCACGACAGGCATACAGGAGGCCACCAGAGAAGAAGGATCAGCGCAGGAAGTGAACCCTTAGGTGGGCAGGCTTCACCTACATTTTAGTAGGTGGAAGCAGATAACCAATGATCCAACTATTCTAGATTGGGTCTTAAGTTACAAGATTCCCTTTGAAAAAAAACCACACCAAATCAACATTCCATTAAATGACAAATTTTCTGCCCAAGAGGTTATTCAAATATCATCAGATATCAAAAAGCTTATAAATCTAAAAGCTATAGAAGTTTGTCAATTTCATAAGGATCAGTTCTGTTCACCAATATTTAGCATTAAAAAATCAAATGGATCCTTCAGATTTATTTTGAATTTAAAAGAGCTAAATACTTACATACCTACAGAACATTTTAAGTTAGAAGACTGAACAGTGTGTAAAATCTTGCAGAAAAATGATTTTTTAATTTCCATTGATTTAAAAGATTATTACATGGTCAGCATACATAGAGAAAGCAAAAAGTACCTAAGATTCTTTTTTCAGGGAAAACTTTATCAATTTAATGTCTTACCATTTAGTTTATGCACAGCTCCATTTACTTTTACCATGAAAATTTAAAATTATGAAACCAATTGCTGCATATTTAAGAGAAAAAGGATTTATTTCAGTGGTTTATTTAGATGACTATCTCTGTATAGGTAAAGATTACCAACAATGCTTAGAAAATATGACTGCAACAATAGATATATTAGAAGATTGGGATTACTAATAGAGAAAAATCTAACCTTACACCTAATCAGTACTGCAAATTCTTAGGTTTTATTTTCGATACAGTAAATATGACATAAGATATTACAACAGAAAAGAGAAACAAATGTTTAAAAATAATAAAGGAACTAACAAATAAAAAACAAATTAAAATAAGAATTTTGGCTCAAGGTATTGGAACATTAGTATCAGTTTGCCCAGCTATTAAATATGGTATGCTTTACACCAAAGAACTAGAACGACTTAAATATCTTACATTAAAAAATAATAATGATAACTATGAATTTTCAACTAGGTTAAATTCAAATTGTAAACACGATCTTGAATGGTGGTCTCATAACATTGTATCATCTACTTATCCTATAAGAAGAAGTTGTTACAATTTAGAAATATTCACCGATGCCTCCAACACAGGTTGGGGTGCATCTTGTGGTTCTGAGACTGTCAGTCATTGGAGTCAAGAAGAAACTCAGTTTCACATTAATTCCCTAGAATTAATTGCTGCATTCTTTGGATTAAAATGTTTTGCAAAAGATTTAAAAAATAGTGAAATATTATTGAGAATTGATAATATTTGTACGACGAAGGTCTATACACTTGATTCAAGTGCACGATGATAGTTCTGTACACTTGAGATGATGAAAACCCAGGGATAATGAAATAAACCGCCCGTGTTGAGTGTGGAAAAATCACTAATTTATTTTACTAAACAAGTAGACTAAACGATCGCGCGTATGCAAACGCTGATGTAGCTTAACCTACTTAATATTATGAAATGTGCGGGTTCACCGTACATACTGCCAACTCTGAAGGAGAAGACTAGGGAATTCGTTAAACCTATATGAAACCTAGTGTGTCTAAATACAATAAAAATTATGACTTAGGATAGATGATATAATTTTTTGTTGAAAGCTGATACAAGGTGATTTCAACAATATCTAATCTAAGTACAATGTATACCTAACACTAAATTGTCTGATTATGTTCTTGTTAATATTGCACCATAGGAGAGGTTCCTTTATTTACACTTTTACTAATTTCACTTAACTCACAGATCACTGGCACGGTTTCACGCACGCACTCAGTAGATCTCGGTCCTGTGGGGTCCTCCGCCCCCGGGACTGGCTCACCCGCCGGTACACGTACCTCCAACATCTCACGCTGCTGCGGTGCGGCACTTACTTCTTATAATTAAGTATACGCATATGCCGCCTAAGATAAGAACCAAGGCCAAGGTAACGTACACGACGGAATAATGGTGGATGTCGTGGACGTTTAGTTGTGTAGAAGATTGTTCCTTTGTATTGGTTATTTGGTCTCTCAGCTGATTCCACATATGGGTGTGGTTTTCCGGTACGTCGAAATCGTTTGGCAAGGTTGTGATTATTAGAGAGTTCAGGATGGAAACCTCTGGGACTTCGATTTTTGATCGCATGTTCAAATAGCGTAAGTAATTGTTGTGGGTGTGAATACTGTACGAATCGGATTTCAGTGTGCATCCATAAACTAGGTCAATGATACCACTTCCCCGTATAACTGTCGTTGTTGTATCAGCAATACAAGAAATACGGAGTTCGCATGACTCACAACAGGTGTAAAACCAGGCATTCAAGTTGTGTAACTTAATCCAATAATTGTGTTACGTGGATACTTCTTGTTTACATGCGTTCAAATTACTTACAGTCTGAATATCGCATAACGACTGTTTTATTCCTAAATTGTAAACAGGTTTATCAATGGAGCACAGTAGCGATTGTTACTTATTATATGGAAGCATGCTTGCAGGTCACTATCTGACAGGAGAAGAGGTCTTTTTGTATGTTGTAGGTAATATACGGTGAGCTTGGGACAGTGCAAACGTGATTCGACCCCCTTTTCTGGGGGATAGGTATTATTCTATCTAACTCGAAGATATCGTTGCTCACAAGCGGAATTTTTATCTCTATAATAAGATAGACTGCAATATCATATATAAATATCATATATCAATAGACAAGGGGGTGTTAGATATACTCACTTACATCATATTGCTAAGAAAATTTGGCAATGGTGTGAATCTAGAAACTTGTGGATTTATGCTACATACTGTTACCAACTTCCGGTCCTGGATATACCAGCTCGGTTTAATCCTATAACGTAGTATACCGTAGTTAATGTAATTCATCCTTATTTTTAATAAGACTAATATTTTCACAATTATTCAGTTAGTTCCTTGATTCAATGTATTCATTCTTGATAAACCTCTTAGAACTACATCCGCTTGTTAGCTATTTTTATGTATCAAATAATTACTAGAGTTAATGATTAGGCATGATTCTTTCTAAATATTACTGGCAATAATTGTAATATATTATTGGTTATTTTATTATATAATTCAATTTCATTATAAGTTAGTATTAATTTATTGGAATATTATAAAAAGCGGATATGTTAGGCGGTAGGAGGGATTGGCGGCGACCGCCATTATGGTCACTACAAAACTGTGAGACGTACGCTCTGTAAAATTGTTATTAAGTTAATAGCTGAATAAACCTATTGTATACTATAAGTGCCGTTTCCATACTGTGACGAGCCTGTCCTGACCACTGATTGACAATACATAAATACCAAAGACAATATAATAGCAGATTTTGAATCCAGAAAAGAATTAGGTAATACAGAATGGGAGCTAAATTACACACATTTTCAAAAAATTGTTTCTATATTTGGTGTACCGTCAATTGACTTATTTGCTTCACGAACTAACCCCAAGTGCCAAGACTATGTGTCATGGCACCCAAATCCTGGGGCAATAGCAGTGGATGCCTTCACTAATTGTTGGTCGCATTACTATTTATTCTATGCTTTTCCCCCATTTTCCATGGTACTCAAGACTCTAGAAAAAAATACTTCAGACAGACCAACAGGCATTGTAGTAGTACCATACTGGACTACTCAGCCATGGTTCCCAATTTACAATAATCTTCTAATACAGGAACCTATAATTTTTCAGCCTTTTGGATATCTACTCTCCTTAAACAATTGCAGAACGAGTCATCCCCTACACCAGAAAATGAAACTGATGGCAGGACTATTATCAGGGAAATATTCTTAAGATTGGGTATCAACAATGAAGCAGTTGAAATTATGATAAATTCAATATCCAAGAGTACACTAGATCAATACTCTCCTGCTATAACGACATGGGCAAGGTACTGTAAATTACATAACATTAATATTAATAATCCTACCATAACAGATGTCATCAGATATTTAACTCAGAGGTTCCATGAAGGTTTGTCTTATGGAAGTTTAAATTCAATTAGATGTGCACTGGTCTTGATAATAGGTCCACATTTAGGTACAGATAGTAAAATAAGAAGACTTTTCAAGGGTTTTTTCAGGTTCAGACATCCTAAACCGAAGTATAATATTACATGGGATGTGTCTACTGTTTTAAATTATATTGAAAACAATTATAGTCAGTAAAATGGTTTAGAAACTATTACCAAAAAGACTGACCTTATTAATGTTAGCTACGGGTCAAAGGGCCCAGACTATATCACTGATTAGTATTAACAATATTGTGATTAATGAAGACTGTGTAATAATTAAGATTGATAAGTTGATTAAGACATCAGGGCCAAATAGGATGCAACCCTTTTTTGACTCTTCCCTTCTTTAATAAGGATAATATTTGCCCAGCCAAAGGTGTTATTAGTTATTTAGAGTTAACTAAATCAATAAGAATTTCCAATCTATTGTCTATTTCAACAAGGAAACCTTATAAATCTGTGACACCTAGTACAATCAGCCACTGGGTTAAGAAAGTTATGGAAGAGAGTGGTATAGGCATAAGTATATTCTCAGCACATAGCACTCGCCACGCTTCGACGTCGGCTGCCTATAGTAAGGGAGTAAACATAGATGATATTAGAAGAGCGGCTGGTTGGACGGGTGAGTCAACAATCTTTGCTAGATTCTATAATAGACCTATTATAGATAATAGAAGGTTTTCAGAAGCGATATTTTATAATAATTAGACTACATGACTAGGTAAAAGGACTGATTAATTTTACCTAAGGTTAATTAATGAAACTAATTAATTAATGAATAAGAGGATTTATTTTTGTTATAATAATATGTCAAATATTTCTTATGTTCAAAAATAAATGTTTATTGATTTTACAACTTGACTTTAAACATCTACACTATCATCTCTCATCATACGAGGAGGAGACCACAATGTAGCATAATTAGGAAGTCAAACGAGCTTACCTGTAAGTAAGGTTCGACTTCAACTATGTGAAATTGTGGTCTCCTCCGAAGATGATGAGTCCCTCCCTAACCCCAAGGAAATACCAAGTTAACACTTTGTATAAACCCCAGGTTGTAAAACCAATAAATGGAGATACTGTAACTTAATGAACCATAGAGTTACAGACATAGAAATATAAAATACAGGAGAAGTGGCAAGGGGGCGTGTCGGTGTCCGCGCGACGTGGACAGACTGAGCATGTCACAAGCAAACGGCCGTCTCCGCGAAACAGTGCGCATTCGACATCGTGACAAGTTACAAGAATGCCGTGTTGTTCAGTGGTTTCTTGTAAAAACCGAAGCCTAAACTTTGTGAATCATGGAATCACTTACCATATTTGAGGACAAGTATTTCACTATATTTGTCTTTAAAATCATGAAAAACAACAAATCGTAAAATATTTCTTGCTTCTACTACGTTATTTTAGTTTTCAAATATCACAGCGACTGTACTATTTTTGCATTAAATACATTGCTTCTTAACCATTACCTAAGTTTGTCGCTAAGTGACTGGACAAGCAATGTATAAATCACAAAACGATACTTCATTCAGCAGATGCATCGCGTAGTACGGCCGCTGCTCCTTGCGGCGAGTTAGTGAATTGCTTGTGCAGATCCACTAACGTAAGCTATCGATAAAACTGTCGATTGACGAATGAAATATTGCTATTATAGTTTAGTTTTCAATTTGTCAACCGTTTTCACCCGTTTGGAAAATCGATGTGAAATAATGTTTATTACTTATTTTGATTATTTTACAGCGTAGTAGTGAAATAACCAACCAACTTTTTTTCAAAAAATACCACCCCAATAATATCAAAGTGTCAAGTGCTGCACAAATACCTCCACTTTATAGATCAGTGAGTAAACACCATAGCAAGGTTCAACCATACCTCCTGTTTCAATACGCTATGAAAGCCTAAACCAACGATACCGGATTTTAGATATTTTTAATTTTATGATTTACTTAATAATATATATTTTTAGCTGCATATTGATTATTTATACTATAATATTTTCTGGACATGCCGTTATTATTTATTTTATTTTCAGGTACCCAAAAATAATTTTGTACTATAATAAATGGGCGAATCGATAACTTTCCGATTTAGTCAATCACTAGCGTATATGTAAAATAAATTGCTTTTGCACAGCACAATGAAAACGACCGATGTTTTTGTGTGCGTATGTTGTACGGTGATTGGTATATATATACACGCTGTGTCTGATTCGACGTTCTGATTTAAGAAATGCGGATGTGTGCGCAACTGCGTATCTATTGCCCTTACTGAACTGCATGTGTAGTAGTTGCCGTGTGGTAGGGGCAAACTGGAGACACAGGTTTCCGATATATTTTCGTCTACCACCATACTACTGCCATAGATGTGCCCTATCTCCTTGTTTTAATATATCTATGCTTACAGACTAGTGAGGGGCACGCTTACTGGTGATGTTTGCTCTTCGCTTTGAATATGTGGCGCATAATCGACTTAACGGGACGGGACTACACTATCATCTCTCATCATCTTCCGAGGAGACCACAATTTCACATAATTGAAGTCGAACTTAGGGAATGCAATCTCGAGACGAGATCGCCAAGACGAGATCTCGAGGTATTACAAATTCGATCTCGGCGAGATCTCGCCGAGATCGAGATCTCGAGTGGATTTCAAAATGTATGGTTTTAATTAAATAAGTGAAACATGGTTGAAACTGGTTAGTTGTGATTAGGAGACGAGAAAGATAAACAATATAAATAATTGAAAAAAAAGTCTTTAATTTTCTAATTATTTAGACCCGTAAAATCTTTTATAAACAAAGTACTTATTTAAACAAAAATTTACGTAATAACAGAAATTAACAATTTTTTATTGTAATGTGTGTGACTAAATTAGGAGTGGTTTTGAAAATAGCTTCTTAAAAAACAAATATTACTAAGAGTGCTATCTGATAAACGGCAGCGTATGTCAGTCGCTATGTAGCCAGCGGCTGAAAAAGCTCTCTCAGATTCAACGCTAGTTGGTATCAGCGTGAGCAAGCTGTTGTACGCGAATTGCAATAAAATACCCCTCGACCCACCACATTCGAAGAGATCCATCTCTTTTTTTATCACGGATTCCAGCCGGTCTGTAATCGTAGCTACTCGCGTGAAAGAACTTTTACAGGCTTTCAGAGTATCTTCGAGTTCCTCTTGAAGGCTTTTACTTGAACTTGCAGCAGCAGTACGCAAATTAATATCCTCAGCAATCATTGAAAGCGGCAAGTCATCCTCGTTTGCCAAGTCTCCTGCAGAACTAGTATTTAGTTCATTACCAGTAGCTGAGGCTTGAGAAAGAGTGTCTAATTGTGTAGGGCTGCTGCGATGTAATCTTTTAATTATATTCTTAATTTCCTTTCTTATAACATACTTGCTAGGTAATTGAAAAGTTTCGTCGCCCTTCAATAATTCTAAATCATGCTGATAATTAGCTGGATTTTTTAAATACAACAATGCACCGGTTGCATTTATACGACGCTCAGAGATCCGCTTTTTCATCGACTCAGCTAGTTTTTCTGATAGTGGAGTCTTTAGATCCTCTAACTTGCGAAGCATGAATCGCAACGTATACTCAGCACTTACTAAATCTGTATCGCGGCGACACAATACCTCGACGGCCAATTTTATCGGCTGGAATGTATTTTCGAAGTCGCTAAGGACTGCATGTTCTCCATCCGTGAAAGAGTAATCGGAATTAGAACTGAGAGAGAGATCGATTAACGCCTTGGCCACACATTGTTTTACTTTGTTGTATGTACTTATCATATTGCAAAGGCTAGACCAACGGGTTTTACAATCAAGAACCAGCTGAATCGTCTTACCACCAAACTCCTGCTGAATGTAATTTTGAAGGATATCATTCTTGGTGGGAGAGTTCTTAAAGAGCTTGACACATTTTCTTAATTTAGCTACAATCGATTGGTATTCCGAAGCCAGATCAGGTTGTTCCACAGGTAAAGAAAAGTGTAAACCATCGTAACTGTCTGGGTTATCTTCCAACTCTTCCTCCTCTTCTATACCGCGGTTTGTGTTTTCTTCAGTGTCTTCAATTTCTTGTTCAGAATTAGCTTCTTGTTTTTTTTTATAAATGATGTCTGTTATACCTAACTGTATCCCGTGCGCGTAGCAAAGCTGTTGAAGTGGTTCTATTAGACGACCTATTTTCTTCATGACACTGGCTCCGTCTGTGGTTATACCGACTATGTCATTGTCTAGGGATAAATCATATTTTAATAGATTTTCTTTGAGAAGCTGAACACAAGATTCTGAGGACATACTTCCAAATATGCGTGCCAGTCCTAGATTCCAGAAAGAAGGTTGGTTGTTGACAGTGGTATGAACATTAATATTCAGAAAGCGCCGACTCGTTCCAGACGTCCATTCATCAAAGGAGAGTGTAAATCTATAGCCTTCGTTCTTTAACTTTTGAAGATCTTCTTTCACCTTCATTTTGAGTGTCAGACCATAATTCATCACAATTAGTTTAATAGTGTTTGGTGAAGAAGGCAATTTATAATTGTTACCTTTTGAAGCAAAAAGATTCTTTATGTCCTCGGATGTGCAGAAAACTCTAAAAGGCAATCCGTCTTTCGCTACCATTCGAGAAATCATTTTTTCTTTACTCACGTCACAGTTGGATTGAAAGTAATCACTGATTTTCTTTCTTTTCTGAGGCGTTTGGCATTCGCTATTTTCTTCAAATATAGGCAATGGTGGCACTGCCAAAACTGTAGTAGACGCTGACGAGGATGACGGCAGAGACGACGACGACGATGCATCAAGTTGCAGAGTGGTCGATGTCCTTCTGACTTCCGTATTCAGTATTTTTGTGTCAATTTTATGGATTGCCTTCATATGTACATGTAATCCTTTTGTGTTACTGTTTGTAGTTTTCAGAATAGCTTTACAAAGTTTGCATTGGGCTGTCAAATTATTCACTGCTTTCTTAAAATATCTCCATACCGGTAACGTACTATTAAACTCCACGTAAGGTTCATTTTGATTATTTATCGACATTTTAAAAGTATTAACTTCACAGTCTTGCACTTGTGTGATAATAATATTCAAGTTTTCATTTAATTAATCAATAAAAAACACGTAATTTTAGCACTTTATGACAATAACTGCACAACTAAAACAATTGTAAACAAACAAGTGCCTACACGCTGTCGAATATATCTCGCTTACTTACTCTAGTCAAAACTACATCATTTGTCCTTTTCATTTCGCTCGCCCATAATCGTAAATACTCGGGAATCGGCGGGATAGTTTGCTTATGCCGTCTGCCGCCAGTCAGCGACTCGCTCGCGTGCCGACAGCACACGTCGTGCGTCGCTGGCTACGGCCGCTCAATCTCGACTGGGATCTCGCCATTTTATGCCTCGAGATTGATCTCGAAAAATGAGGCGAGATCTTGCGAGATTGGGATCTCGCGAGATCGAGATTGCATGTCGAACCTTACTTACAGGTAAGTTCGTTTGACTTCCTAATTTTACTGAAAAATTTAAAATATAGATGGCAAATAATAAAAACTTAGAAAAGCGTTTCTTTTTACGACTTTTTCAAGCCAAATCTGTGAAACGAAACGTTATGGTTATGTCAAAATTATTCCAATATAAGCAAACAGCGGGCAGCAAAAACTTTTATTAAAAAGCGCGGGAAATGTTCTACTTGATAGGCGCGAATTTTTTCTCTTTCTTTTCTTTTACAACAAAAATGTTACATTGTAAATAGTGATCAGGAGGGTGTATTTTGTATATGATTGATTATCTTATTTTTTGTGTTAAGTTTATTATTGCACCTTTTTCTGTAGTAAGTTTCTTGATTTTCTATTTTTTGTTGGAGGGGCCCCTGATCCAGGGGGCTTAGTTGCCCAAGCAACATGCTTTTTATCAATACCGTCAAACGAATCGGACATGGAAACAAATATTTCTATTGCTTCTAATATAATATTTTCTGTTTATCCTGCACTCCGATTGCTCACCTCTCTCATCCGCCACATAATATCTTACCAGACCGCTAACAAAATACATTACCAACACCAACCTCCGTATCCCTACACCCAGTGGCCTTTTGAAAATTCATCAGGAAAGAAAATTTCTTAGGTATAGTTAATGGCAGCTTAAAAAAAATAGGAGGTTACCGTATGTCCCTTACTTTTACAGACTTTGACAAAGCAATCATATTTTTGACATACACTTTTACGTAATAATTTTGAAGCTAATTCGAGTAAATCACAAAAATAAGTGCAACGAAAATCCTAGGTGCAAAAAAAATTGGACACATCAATGACAGCGACGAAAGGGTTTAACGCTTGTCAAATATATGACATTTGCATTACACAATACGAATAGTGAAGTTTAACTCGATTTTCCAGGAAATCCTACGGACGTGCGCGGAAACGCACGACACTGTTGTGGAGAAAAGTGGCGGCCTGCTGAAACTTCGGGACGAAATGCCCTCGAAAGAGTCTACGGAGCTGCTGGGCTCCAAAGTTGAAGAGCTTCGCAGGGACATTAAAAGCCTCCAGGATACCACCGTGGACACTGCCGCGCCGATTAGGACGTCGGTCGAATATGTGCGCGGCCTTGTGGAGGGTGAAGCATTATCTTCATCAGACAGAGACACCCCGCTTGCTCGTGATGCACATAACGAATGCCGTGGCCAGCCAAAATCATACGCGGAGGCCCT
This sequence comes from Anorthoa munda, assembly GCA_945859665.1. Taxonomy (NCBI): domain Eukaryota; kingdom Metazoa; phylum Arthropoda; class Insecta; order Lepidoptera; family Noctuidae; genus Anorthoa; species Anorthoa munda. The sequence goes on along the minus strand of OX243899.1, from coordinate 7,315,525 downwards.
AAGCACAACCCGAACTCACAGCCTCATAGTTGAGTCAGTTGATCCACGCCACACCAGCGACGACGTGATAAAGAAAGTAAAGTCCAAAGTTGATGTTGTTGCTCTTGGGGTTGGGATCAGCAGCATACGAAGGCTAAGTAATCAGAGGGTTTCATTTGGCTGCGTCTCCGAGCGGGACAGAACGGCCCTCGGAGAAGCTATAAAGGAGGCAACGCAGGGATTTACCATCGTGACCCCGCCACCAAAGAACCCACTAATCCGCCTGGTGGGTGTCATGAACGAACTCGACAACGCCGCGGTTGAAAGGGTCCGCGACGAGTCGTCATCGGGACAAAGCGCACCCACGAGCCCTCGCATGGCGGCACCCGCATCCGCGGCGTATCCTTCCGCAAGCCTAGTGCCGTTCACCACGTTGGGTGGCGGTCTGAATCGACCGCTGGCCACTCTATATGCCATACCCCAGGGGTCATGGTTGCCCGAATCAGTCTGCTTGCGGAAGAAGTCGAGCTGCGCCTTCTCCATCGAAACCCTATCTGCGGCACTCGTGAAACTCGTGTCTCGCATTCAGTTCCAATTCACCACCCCGCTTCCTTACATCCTGCCATGCTTTCCTCGCCTTATTATGCCTTCTACGCAAGGCCTCCAACGAGGGAGACCACCACTCATATCCTTTATCTTTTTTCCTATCCCCACATGTGCCCAGACATTCACTTGCTGTCCACGCGATTACTCGCGTGAACTCCTCGCATACCTCAGAGGCAGGCTTCGCCCAATCAATCCTGCTCACACGCTCTTGGATCCTTAACTGCGGTTCGGACAGGTTAACTCACACTTGGCCAGGAAGGCTTACTGGATTCTGCAGTAATGTACTATTGCTTTATTGTGTAAATATGCATTACGGGTGGCCAACAAATTTTTTGTAACGATAATGGCAAACAAACGTAAGTTATTAAAACAATTTTATGTATAAACGTTCTTGCAGCGTATTCATTTCAATAAAATTTGTTTTTAAATGGAAAAAGTGTCTTACCTTCTTCATCACCGGATTTGGAATGCTCTTAGTCCCTTTTAGAGACCCAATACGAGATGAAAGCGAAAAAGCGAAATCCGAAGCAAGATTGACCGAAAACCACCGAATGTATTCTGATTAAAAATAAATTCAGAGAGGATCTAAGAAATTGTCATTTTGTAAAGTTAATTAAAGAAGAAATGGACCAAGTGTTGCGTGTCTTCGCACGAAAATGTATGTGGGTGGGATAAAAATATTGTATTAAGTAAAACGAAACGCAGCGGATGCACGAAACGGAACTTTAAGTTATCTGTGGAATATTGTGTCCGTGGAAAAGGATGGAGATTATTAGATGCTTGACGAATATACCTTTTTTTTTTTTTTTTTTTTTTTTTTTTTTTTTTTTTTTTTTTTTGCGTGGAGAAATGCTCATGCATACTGCACTACCACGGGGAGATAGTGCAGTTATGTGGGACTCTAACCCACTAAAACTCCACGGTGTCCTCCTGTGCCGCTTATGGCGGGAACACGGGCACGCGTTAGCACTCACCGCGAACCCGCCGCGGCTGTCCGTCACCGGACCCTCCTCGGGGGATTACCCCCCATCACCGGCGCACCAGAACACACTGTACGCCGTGACCACCCCAGGGACCAACCAGCACATGGGCGCCAGACGACCCCGTTTATGGCGCCCTTGGTCCCCCTGTGACGGGTCAAGGTCAATGGCCCCGCCACCTACCATTGTTCGGCCGCAGGGGATAGGGAGAGCGGCTAACGCAATACCGTCACACCTCCTCCCCTGCGGCCCCACCGCGTCCGCCATCAGACGGTGGCGACCCCGTCCGGGCCGCGGAAGGTAGGGAGAGCGGCGCACCGCAATACCGGCACTCCTCTCCCGCCGCGGCCTCCAACCTTCAGCCGCGACATCGTATGGGACCTGGAAATCTCCATAAGACATCGCGGCCCGCCTCAGTTGCGTTGTCGCCTGTTCCCAAGCGGCACCGCAACCTACCAGTTGGCCGCTACGTCGTCGGCTTAATCGGCAAAAGCCCTGACGAGCGGCCCCTCCTCGGGTTCCTCTTCGCTTCACCGTGGGTGACCAAGCCACGGTTACTGAGCCCCCCCGCCTCGACAATGCGGGAACCCACCGGGGGGTGACGAATATACCTACGGTGTAATTTTGTTTTTTGTGCGTGCTAAAAATAAACAGTTTCAACTAATGCATTAGTTAATTTTGCCATACAATCCCACAAAATTGGGGATTCGTCCGGGATTGGCAAAATAACGACACGAAATACGCCGTTGTGTTTTTCTACGTGGTACCTTAAGACTGTACCTATGCCTTTTGATGTGATGGTCACGAATTTCTTAAGAATGTTATAACGGTTATAAATGGTAGTGCTGTGTGGATGAAACCTTTGGAATGGGTGAATGAAATCAAGTGTTTTATTTGCAGTGTCGATGTTGGTCATGTAAGTAATACTTACCTTAAAGAGGAGGTTGTTCAAATGGTTGAGAGCTATCAACCATGCCAAATTAAAGAAGCTCCTATCCAGCTGAAAATAATAGTGAAAGATGATATTCCGGTGGTGCAACGTCCACGACGCTACTAACGGAGCAGTAGTTGAAGAACAAGTTGCGGAGTGGCTTAATCAAGGAATTGTACGCGTACGTTTCTCTGAATATGCTAGTCCATTAGTTCTAGTTCGCAAAAAAATGGTGCTATAAGGGTATGTGTTGACTATAGAAAATTAAATAGTAAAATTATAAAAGATGAGTTTCCATTTCCGATAATTGGGGATTACATTGAAAAGTAGGCAAAGGTATTTAGTGTACTGGACTTGAAAATTTATTTTTTCCATCTGAATGTCAGTAGTGAGTTAGTAAAGTACACTGCATTTGTGGCTGCACCATGGCCAGTTCGAGTTTTTGAAAGCCCCATTCGGCCTGTCTGTTTGCCCAAACTATTTCATGAGATTTATGACCATAATCTTCAGAGAATTAATATCTAAAGGGATTGTTCTAATGTTTTATTCCAGCTGAAGATGAACAGGAAGCCGTTGATAGATTAAAGTGGCATCTGAGTATGGCTTGCAAATAAATTGATAGAAAGCACAGTTGATATGTCGAAGCATAACATAGTTAGGTCATACGATTGAGAATGGACAAGTAAGGCCTGCCAGTGAATAGATTGACGTTGTTACAAAGTTTCCAGAAACCAAAACATTTAAACAATTGCAAAGTTTTATCGGATTGGCGTCATATTTTAGGCAGTATATACAGAATTTTGCATCTATAGCGCGGCTGCTTACAAATTGACTAACGAAAGATGTCAATTTCGAATTTAATGACGAGCAACGCTGTGCATTCAATTGTTTGAAAGAACGCTTGACTAATAAATCAGTTTTACGAATATTAATCCAAGATTGGAGACAGAAATGCATACAGACGCTTCACGTCTGGCTTATGCTGCTATACTCATGCAGCGATCTGATGATCATAGTGGACTACATCCAATATATTTCATAAGTCGAAAAACGAATGATGCGAAAAAAATACGGTAAAAGGTTTAAAATTGTAACTTATAGCTAAGCATTCCAGATGACACTTAAGAATAAAGATTTAAGTACGAGGGTTGCAAGATGGGCATTGTTTCTGCAGGAGTTTGACTGTGGTTGAACATCGGCCAATAACGAGGATGAAGCATACTTATGCTTTAAGCCGAAACCCATATGTATCAGTAGTAACTCTGCACGATGAGATCAGACAACCACAACAGTTGGATGATGGTCTAAAAACTATATTAGAGATATTACAGAAGAGAACTTATGGTGATTATTATATCGATAATGGATTGCTTTACAAAGGAATGGAGAAGCATTTAGTGGTCCTAAAGTCTATGGAAAATGAAATTATAAAAAGGACTCATGCAAATGGACATTTTTCAAAAAGAAAGATGATTGAATTAAAAAGTAAAGACTATTTTATCAAGAACTTTGATAAGAAAATTGAAGGGTTAATTACAAGCTGCGTTCCATGTTTATTAGCTACGCGTAAAGAGGGCAATCAAGAAGGATTTCTAACACCGATTGAAAAGGAATAATCACCGCTGCTGCATACAATTAATTGGCTCATGAGCAGTTCACCAGATTCGCAATTTACCTGGTTCTCGATTTACCAGATTCTGAATTGACCGGATTCTCATCACACCGGATTCTCCACTCACCAGATTCTTAAATTATCAGACTCTCTACTCACCAGATTCTTAATTCACCAAATGTTGTACTGTTATGTAACAAATTGTTTACGATTTGCAATAGGTACGTTGTTTTAAATGCAGAAATAAGTCCGTAATATATTTTGTAGAGAACTGGCTAGTTATTTTCCTTATTGACATGCATTATTTATGACGGATTATAACACTGACATAATATATAAATAACTACTTAGCAGTAATAAATTTTACAATGCATGTCCTCGAAAAGAGCGTTTTCCAAGCAGTCAATTTGTGCGGAAAGTGTCACTTTTTTTAACTAGTGCTTTTCACTTTTCTGTATTTTTTTAATTTTTAACTCCAACGTCAGCCCGACGCATAGAGTTTTTATTATTAGAGAAAAGTTTAAAAAAATAGTTTAGTACAGATTATCATTCATGTAAAAGGTAAAATAAAACTAATACTTCATTAAAGGCGTTTTTAATTACTCTAGATTTAGATTTTGATCAATAAATTATTAATTTTAAATATTCATTAAATATGTTTGGCAGAAAGTATATTTTACTCGTGTCTTTTTGCGTTACGACGTGACAGCTATTTGCACATGCGCAGTAAATATGCCCGAGGAACATTTAGTTAATCTGTGGATATGCTGAGCGCACTTGAATAAGCCCGCCATTTTATTAATTTTTGCTTGGTTCAGCTATATTTTTTTTATTTCCTCGCACTATGCATAGTAAAATGTTGTATGATACAAGTACGTAAGATGATTTCCGACTCGTGTCGATTTATCGATTAAAAATGCCACTCATCGGAAATCACCTACCTTCCGCACTTGTAGCATAAATAACTATACCTTTATTGTGAAATTGATTTCATTTTAATTAAAGTTTGGTTGGCTTTTTATTTTAATATGGACATGAGCGACGTAAAATTTATAAAAAGTGAAATAAGCAAACCAGTACTACTGCACGCAGGTTACAAGTGTAATTATAATACAGGTTGGTCGGTTCTCGGAAATTTAGTCGCGATGGATCACTTAACCGGAGTGCAACGTGCATTCTGCGTTAAACATTATTACAAAAATCGCGATTCGTGCGATTTGTTCGGCGTGAGTTTGGATTACATGACCTAAATCAGTATCCGAAGGAAAGTGTGATTCGATCGTGGGTCAGAAAGTTCGAAGCTACTGGTTCGACTCTCAAACAGAAGCCTGTGGGACGCCCAAGGTCAATTAACGGACCCTACTTCTTCGAAAATCGACAAGGCTAATCTGTCACTGTAAATTCTGACCGATACAACACAAAAATTTGAAGCCTATAATCGTGCGACATGGTTTCAACAAGATGGCGCGACATGCCATACAGCTAATGCCTCTTTGGCGGTCGTAAACTAGATGTTTGCTGGGAAAACGACATCGCGCCGAGGTGACATTGCATGGCCTCCTAGAAGTCCGGATCTAACGCCACTGGACTTTTTTTGTTTTTTTTGGGGTTACCTAAAAAGTAGAGTCTACTCCAATAACCCAGCCACGATTAACCAGTTGAAGACCAATATCCGGGAAGAAATAGCAGCTATTCCCCGTGCAATGTGCCGGCGAGTTGAGGTTCAGATTCGAAGAATGTTTGCAACGCGATGGTGCACACCTAGATGACGTTATTTTTAAGAAATGAATTTCCCAGATGTAAATTTTTATAGAAATATATCACGCTTATTTGATACATACGCTAAATAATTATCTACGACGATTTCTTCATTCACTGGGTTTTTCTTATTTTCAGAACGCCAAACTTTCGTACGGCTGTAAAACGATTTACGAATGTAAGTTTTTGTCTACAGAAACCTAGGTAGGTACTTGGAAATAAGAGATCGGGAAATGGACACACAATTAGTTTTATTAGGCATGTTTACCTCTCTTCATCGTAAAATTGTCTCAGTTCACCTCGAACTCGTTTCAAAGATTTGCGCGGCCCCGAATATACGTGTCGACTGTACGCCTTCTTGTAAAAAATTGTAAACGTAATCTAAATCTGAAATATAGAAAAAAAAATTAAAAACAAAAGAATATGTTACTTTTATACACAGTATTTGAATAGAATCGTATTTCACAACCATTGAGCAGTGAGTGAAGTCCGATAAATGTCAAAAGTTTTCAACTCAACAGCACAGATACAGTTTTACGCGGGAAGTTTCAACTCATGCAAATTATCAAATGACAAATTATCGACACTTTATTATATTTTTGCTTTAACTCTCAACTTTTATTCCCCAAAAGCCTACAAGTATGTTCGTAAAACGTTTGGGACCTGTTTACCTGCTCCACGTACTTTAACAAAATGGTATAGTCATATTGATGGACGGCCCGGTTTTACCAAGGAAGCATTGGCGGCTTTAAAATATAAAGCCGATGCCAATCCAGATAGTAAAATTTACTGTACTTTGGTTTTCGATGAAATGAAAATAAAGACACAACCACATGACAGTCCAAATGGTGATAGACGATTCGGGTACGTTGATTATGGTTTTATTTATTAACAGATAATACAGATGAAGCAACAGATGTCCTAGTATTTCTATTAGTAGGCATTAATACTCCATGGAAAGTCCCAATCGGATATTTTTTAGTTAAAGGAACAAGTGCTAAGTTAAAAGCTCAGCTTGTAACTAAAGCATTTGAATTAGTACATGAAATTGGAGTGGAAATAAAAGCATTAACGTGTGACGGCGCAAAAGCAAATTTAGCGATGGCCACAGAACTGGGTTGCTGCTTAGTTGCAAATAAACTGCAAACTACCATATTAGATCCTACAACGGGGCAAAGAATTTACTTTTTTTTAGACCCGAGTCACATGTTAAAATTAATTAGAAACACTTTTTCTGACTACAAATGTTTTTACGATGACAATGTAAATAAAATTCAATGGTTATTCGTGGAGGCATTACATAAAATCCAGGAAGAAGAATTATTTTTCATGGCTAATAAGTTGAAAGCAAATCACATATATTATAAAACAAAGATTATGAATGTTCGACTTGCAGCACAATTGTTCAGCGCAAGTGTTGCTGACGCACGTGTGCTTAGTGAAAAACAATTAGATTTGCCAGAGTTTAAAGCATCAACTGCAACTTCAAAGTTTATTTCACTGATAAACGACGTTTTTGATATATTGGATTCTCGGTCACGTCAAAATGGTTTTAAAAGAGCATTAAACTCTGAAAACTTTGAGAAAGTTTTTAGGAAAATGGACGAAGCTCAAAAGCTTTTATTGAGCTTATCAGCATATGTAATAAAACGCAATGGGGAGTCACGTAAAATTGAACTATTAGATTCTCCACGATACACAGGGTTTTTGGGTATTTTGATCTGTATTGAGAGTACCAAGTCGATCTGCCAAGATTTAATACAAAACCAACAAAATGGCCTGAAATATATGCCACTCCACAGGATAAGCCAAGATCACATCGAACTCTTTTTTTCGATTGTAAGAAGTCATGGTGGTTATTGCGATAATCCCTCAAGCTCCCAGTTTAAAGCAATTTATAAAAAAAATCTTGTTAATACAGAATTAACACAAACTGGAACCGGCACGAACTGCATTCCATTGGAGAAAATTACGATACTGAATTGCACATCTGCACTAGAAAAAAATAATGCTTCAACCGTACGACAATACAATAGCAATGAAGCTACTGACGAAGTCAATTTTACCAATTTTACTGACGATTTAATTGATGAGATTGAAGCTCGTAACTTTTTTATCCCCTTTTGCCGAGAAGGTTGTGGAGTATATAGCTGGATTCGTTATTTTCTCGACATCAAAAAAAATTAAATGCAATACGTGCATCAAAGCAAACCGCTTGGGCCGATTGATGAAAAAAGTTTAATACACCAAAAAAGCAGAGGACAGTTACTTTATGCTTCAAAAGACGTAATACTTTTATGCCGGGTTTGTGAAAAAGAAATAAGACGACGTTTAAGTGACGACAATAAAGCTACACGATCTTGTACCACACATGAAATCGTGACACATGCCTTAAAAAAGTTTATTGGCAAAGACTTGTTTTCCTCCATCAGTTATCATTTACACGAAAATGATTTTACAAATCATAATTTGGAGCTGGCAAGGTTAGTAATGGAAAAATATACTGATACATGAATTTCGTTCTTAATGAAAAAAGCAGACCCACAAAAATGTATTCGTCATATTTATACAAGACTAATCCATTTTGAAAACCAGTGATAGATACGATACAACTATCACTGGTTTTTAAAATGATCTAAACATTAAGTTTATTTGATAGATGTTAATTATTGTAGTACATAATAAATAAAGTCAATCTTTATAATAATATCTACCTTTGTATCACTTTTTAAACCTAATATCCCTAACCGAGTTCTTGAATTTATCGATAATGCGTATCGACAGTAATTACAACCACGTCTGACAGCATCTTGTCAGTGTAGTTGCGTCATCTAATTATACTGTCATGACACAGAATGCATCTATGTGAGTATGAAATTGTTAGTGTATTTTTAATTTTTATGTGTGAGTTTCGTAGTAACAGACTATTATTTTTGTGTGAGAATTTGAGAAAGTGTGGGTAGAGCAGATTTCCCCCCGCACAAAATGACAGACAATTTTGTATCGGGAAAAAACGCTATGGCTACTCCCCTCCGGTCCGCCGGTGGCCCGTGTTGCTCTATGACCTACACAGACACACAATATGGCTGCCGGATCGTGCGTTTGCGTTTGATTTTGTTTCCTCATATTTTGTGTGTAATTCGTGATTTTGTTTCTGCTTATCAGACGTTGAGTTGAGATTATTCCTCCGTCCTGATACTAAGACTAAGGCCCGATTTCTGATTTAAGTAAAGCAGCAATAATCAGTTGAGTATTGTCAAATCAGTGTCAAATAATTTAGGAAGCCTTTGAGTTTTTTACGTTTCACAATTATTATTTTTTTCTTTTTTTAAAAAAACGTTGCCCCACACTAGGAATTTCTTCCTGTATCGTGGGTGCGATTACAAACATATAAACTCACATGCACAAACACCCAGAGCCGAAACAACTATCTGTAGGTCATACAAATATTTGTTCCGTGCGGGAATCGAACCCGCGACACGCAGCGCAGCAGTCAATCGTTCAACCATTGCGCCAACCGTGCGCCGTTTCACAATTGAGAATCTACTTAGATCAGTTATGTACCTACTTAAGTATGGATCTGTCAAAGTTCCATTCACATTCTCGTTCACCCTTACGTTCCGTTTTACAAACGAAACCCAAGATATCATAACATTAAGTAATATAAATTTTAAACAGCATTTTAAAAAAAAACACGTTAGTACCTATTACATGACATCATTCAAGATTTAAAAAATCAAGTTATTAAAGATTATAATGCATAATTTAAGCAATTTAATAGGTATCTATCTGAAATGTATGCAACCTATTATGAAACTATGAAACGGATCGTAGATAATCGTGACTTCAAGATTGTCATGGCAACCGTATTTATTTTGTCAATAATGTCACGAAGACAATATTATATTGAAATAACTTTTTATTGCCAAAATCACAGAGAAAAATAATAATCAAGAATTGAAGCTTTAAATTACAAGAAGTAAATCTGTTCCGAGCGAGCATTTGCTGGTTCTTGTGATACCTCGTAGAACTACAGAATATTATAATTATGATCATAATTTCAAAAGATCTCTCAAAAGGAACAGAACCGACACACACAGAATTGAAGCTTTAAATTACAAGAAGTACATCTGTTCCGAGCGAGCATTTGCTGGTTCTTGTGATACCTCGTAGAACTACAAAATATTATAATTATGATCCTAATTTCAAAAGATCTCTCAAAAGGAACAGAACCGACACACACAGAATTTGTGCATCTGCATTGGAATCTGATTGCAATTGTGATTTACCAACAAATAACGACTGTGGAATTTGTGATGCGATTTTTAATGAGTGACCGGGTTTTCAAGATCAAAGGCTTTGCTAGCCATCGAAGAGCCGCCGCGCCGAAAGAAAACAATATAAGTCAGGATCGGTGCCATCGGATATGTGTCGAATATTGTGATGGAGGACTGTGTTGTAATTATTTGTTAATAATCAATATAATATCTGCCTACTTATTTTGTAAAATAATAAGGAAATGAGACTAATCCATGTTGTATCATCTTTATTGTACTCACACCAAAATTATATCATACTAAAGTTATTGCCAAATTCTATACACATTTTCATCGTTGTAACCTTTTAACCCTTTAAGGGGCTCTGTCGATATATTCGACACCATACTTTTTATTGATTTATTTTTAAACTGCTAGGAGTTTGGTACTGCGATAGTCTGTATTCGATTCGGACAGGTCATAGCAAAAACGAAACGCAACAAAGAAAAAAAAAGTATGGCTGACATTGACAGCTGATGACATGTCATGTCATTATTTGGCGGTGTTTTGAAGTGCAAATTTCATCTAAGAATATCTTCGTGAAAAATGAGTAAAAAGGTAAGTTTTCTTTTATGATTTGTTCTAAATATTAAAAATATTGCAGCTAACTCCGTATTTCTGTAATTATTACGTTTTTACATACATATTCAACGAAAAATTATGACGTCGATATATTCGACTCTGCCCGCCCAGGGCTGGGCTAATATAAATCCTAGTACAAAACCCGTCATAACATAATGTAATTTTTGTATAGAATTCTTACAATTAAATTTATGTATAAATATTAGGTAGTATGATTTCATATTTGCTTATTATAGGTGATACCATTAGAGAAGTTGGAAGATGCTCTCGCAGACTTATTTGCTCTGTCAGACGGCGAAAACTCCGAAGACGGCAATGAGAGTGATGAGGACGAGAATGAAGCAGTTTTCTCATCATTTACCAGTACAGAACTTGAGGATATTTTATGTGGATCTGGTCTGAATGAATCACAGCCAACAACATCAACAGTTTCGATTCTACCGTCGTCTTCTAATATGGATATATCTGCCACACATGGTAGTATTGCAGGTAGTACTCAACCTACTCCCTCTAGTTCTAGAATGTCTTCAATAACAAGACCTGTTGCACCTGTGGTTACACAAGCTGATGACACCGATAACTCGGAAGACAGTTCAGAAGATAACTCGGAAGATGATGGCGATGAAGACTGGAAAAAAGTGCAGTTTCCACACATTTCACCTACTGAGAAATTTGATGACATTTTACTGCGACCATCCCAATTTTTTCCTAATCGAAGTTCTCCTGGGGCATATTTCAATATTTTTTTCAATGATGAAGTCCTATTGAACATAGTTGATCAGACAAATTTATATGCAGCCCAAAACCGACAGAAAGATTGGGATATTGTAACATTACAGGAACTAAAAGCTTTTTTTGGTATTTTGATACTTATGGGCATTCACGTACTTCCAAATATATCTCTCTACTGGTCTTCCGATCCTATGTTCCGTGTTGCAGAGATTGCTAATGTTATGACAGTAAAGAGATTTAAAAAAATATTGGCAAATTTACACCTAAACGACAACAGTCAAATGCCCAAGAGAGGTGAAGAAGGATATGATAAACTATACAAAATAAGACCTATGATCAACATTTTGAATAGTGCTTTCCAAAGGGGTGGAGTGTGCTCATCATCGCAAAGCATAGATGAGTGCATGATTAAGTTCAAAGGGCGTAGCACTCTCAAGCAGTATATGCCAAAAAAACCTGTAAAACGGGGCTTCAAAGTGTGGTCGCGCTGTGACAGTCTAACTGGATATTTATATCAATTTGAGATTTATACTGGAAAAAAAGATGACGCCACTACAGAGGTTGGATTAGGAGCCAGTGTGGTAAGAGAACTATCTAAAACTCTGATTGATGAAAAGGTTGAGAATACTCACATCGCCTTTGATAATTTTTTTACGTCCTTTGAGTTATTGCAGTACCTATTTGATAATAATATTTATGCAACTGCAACTGTACGCGCAGATCGTACAAACTTGCCTAAACTTATAAAAAACCAAAAAAAAAAGAAAGATGAACCTAAGCCGCCTCCTCTGGTACTGGCTAAAGGAGAGTACAAATGGCGAGTCAACCAGAACGTCGCATTTTTTGTATGGAAAGATACTAAATTGGTGTATGTATTGAGTACTGCTTATCATCCCCGTCAGAAAACAACATGTAGAAGAACGCAGAAGGATGGTTCGAAGACTGACGTTCCGTGTCCTATAGGAATCCTGGAGTATACCAAAAGAATGGGAGGAGTTGATAGATTTGACCAGAAGAGAGGTACATACTCCATCTCAAGACGTAGTAGAAGATGGTGGATGCGAATATTTTACTTTTTGGTTGATTCTGCCATTACAAATGCCTATATAATATACACCCAAAATGACAGAGTTCACAACCCTATGACCTCCTTGCATTTCCGCACCGTGCTAGCACGTAACCTGATAGACAACTTCAGCTCAAGGAAAAGGACTATGGCACAATCGCCCAACTTTGTAACTAAAAAACCAAAAGGGCCAACAAGTAGACAGAAGGCCATTCACGGAATACCTGATGAACTGAGGTTGAACGATGTGGGGTCTCACATGCCAATGGAGCTACCCAAGTACAGAAGGTGCAGAGCATGCAGCAGCAAAAACCTTAACAAAACATCCAAAATACAGTGCACAAAATGCCAAGTTCCATTGTGCATTGTACCATGCTTTGCTCAGTTCCATACACCCTGAAGGGCAGTGTCGAATATGTCGACACCACGTTTTTTTTAAAAAAAAAAAAAAAAAAATTCTTAAAATTAATAAAAAAAATATATTTTTCACATACAAGTGTTATTTTTTCATTCCCCCAGCCAGGAGCTTCTGCCCCTTAAAGGGTACGTATGCAAGTCTGTATGTTTGGAGGTTTATTAAGGGGTTAAATATAATGACCACCATAAAATGCTTTGATACCCTAAGTTCTTTTACCAAAAATATATACTTGACACCAGAAAAATAAAGTCTAAAATTACAATAGTACTAGCTATCTTAGTCACGACTGCACTTCAAATTGTATTCGAACACCAAATGTAGTAAATGATCACCAAATCTTAGCGAGCAAATTAATGCACTATTTCTACCTAAATAACCCACTCTCATTGCCATAAACTGTAGGCTTACTACCAAATAAAGTAGTATGATGCCATATTAAGTTATGTCTCCGGCTTGCAATCCCCTCCCACCGCACCGCAAGCGCCGCGCTCGCCCGGACACGATCCCCAATTTAGTCACGTGCGAGCACTTGCGTTCGTTGGATGCGTTTTGTTTTCTCTCTGTTGGTATCCATCTTCTTTACAATGGCGAATGAAAACTTAGCGGGACCGAGTTCTTGTGCTCCGCTCTTGAGTTCTTCATCGGAATCAGATGAAGACGAAGATAAAATCACAAATCATACGAAAAAACGTCGAAGGCAAAATAAAGTTTGGGTTTTTGAAAGAAAATTTATAACTGTACGGAGCGCAGAGGAATTTATCAAAAATGAGAAGACATGGTCAATACAAAAAATTCATACGACTGAAGAAGGAGTAAAACGTTACTATCGTTGTAACAAAGTGAAGCTACGGGCTGAAATTCAGTGTTCTGCTGCGATTTATCTTTTATTTGACGCATCATGCGATGATATATTATTATTTCGTACTGAAACATGTCACGACCATGAAAATTGTGACTGTCAGTCGACTAGTGGAATAAATGAGGCAACGAAAAAGGAAATAGAAAAACTATTCGAACTGCGTTTGAAACCTAAATCTATTATGAAGAACTTAAGTAAAATTAATGGACTAGTACTGCCGACTAAGTTACAGTTAAACAATTATCTTAAAATCATACGTAAGAAGAAATACGGGCCATCGGAAATAAGCTTGGGACAGCTTGAATTATGGTTAAAAGAAAACTCTGAAATACCTGATGATGATCACGAAGTTTTTGTTTTGGGCTATGAAATTTCTGAAGATGATTTAGATCAAAACTTCCGGTTCATGTTAACGACGAAATATTTAATTGGTCTATCACGCCAATGTTCTGTTCTTCACGCAGATGCCACGTACAAGCTCATTTGGCAAGGGTTTCCGGTACTTGTGATTGGAACTACAGACAGAGATAAACATTTTCACCCGTTTGGGTTAGCTGTGACAACAGCAGAACGAACGGAAGATTTCGTATTTTTATTTTCCACATTAAAAAAAGCAGTTTTCTCAATCTTCTCATACACTTTAACTTGTAAAGTTTTGGTTTGCGATGCAGCGAAGGCTATACAAACTGCTTTTGCGTGCACGTTCGGAACGGATACAGTCATAAGAATGTGCTGGGCGCATGCGAAAAAGAAGATGCAAACAAGAGTAGAGCAAAGTGTGCAAAAGAAATCCCAAAAAGAGATCTTACAAGATATTGATGCTTTACAGTGTGCCTCAACTCAGGAAATATTTGATCGAGCCAGCGAAAAATTTTTGGACAAGTGGAAAGCTGAAAATGATTTTATTACATACTTTGAAAACGAATGGCTCATACTAAACCGTTTCTGGTATTTGGGCGCATCTCCCGGGACTCCTGCTACAAACAATGCTTTAGAATCTTTCAATAAAACAATAAAAGATGGTGGCACGCTTCGTGAGCGACATCCTTTGGCGCGGTTCTTAGTAATTGCTTCTGAAATAGTCAAGGACTGGTCAAATGAATACATGACTAATACTGAGAGACGGTTCGCTCAACAGTCGACAGTATCTTTAAAGACGTGGACAGAAAGTTACCAATGGGCAAAACTGTCGAAGCAGGTGCCATTAAAAAATAGCACGGAGCTAGTTTGCTCATACAGAATTCCAGCTGGGTCGGATTTAGATTGCAAAAATTGTGAAAAGCCGTGGGAGACCTTTGACGAATACAAAGCGCAACATTTTAGAGAGTGGGAAGTTATAATGCCCCGAGAAAAGGAAAATTGGTTACACGGGACATGCAATTGCCCAAAGTTTCTCAAAGATTACATTTGCAAGCATCTCGTTGGATTGGCGATTCGGCTTAAGCACGTTCAGCCACCTTCAGAGGTCAGAGCTATTCCGATTGGCATGAAGCGCAAAAGAGGACGACCAGCCAAAGCTAAGAAAGCATTAATTGTGCAATAAATCAACAGAAGACTGATACTTCTTAAGATTTTTTAATGTTTATTATTAGTTTATTTTTAAGATCTTTAAACTGTTTCTTATTAGTTTTAAGAGGACTAACATTTTAATATTTTTTTAAACAATTAAAAAAAGGATTATTGAAATTATAAGAGTTTTATTTTTTATCTTAGCATTTGGTTAAATAAACGAAACGCACAAGATTTTTTTTTTTTGGTAGTGGTTTTGGGACATAAGGTTAGGAACTTATTTACTATGTTTGACAAAATATTTTCTTTGCCGAGGGTAATTTACTTTAATCGGGTAACGAGATGTTATTTTTTTGCATGTCATTTTAAATTGAAATGTGGTTAATAATTCGGTGTTCAATAACTATTTTTGGGTTAACAATGATTTTTTTGGAGTCAATTTGCTTAAATAGGTTATCAAGATGTAAAAACTTTGGTAATAATTTTGCATTAAAATGCTGGTTTAATTTTGGTGATCATTTACTACTTTTGGGTTAACAATGATTTATTTGGAGTCATTTTGCCTAAACAGGATAGCGAGATGTTAAAACTTTGGTTATAATTTTACAATAAGATGCGGGTTTAATTTTGGTGATCATTTACTATTTTTGTCTGTTATATGTTACTATATCTGGTGGTAAGTTAAACATAAGCCGTTTATTAATCATACCTCAATGGTCGAATGGATTTGGAAGAATATTATTTTATTCATCCGTTTAGCGGACGACTAGACACTTCAAATATAATTTGGAATACAGTTACACAATGACCAAGATTAGAACCTAGGATATAATAAAAAAACCGGCCAAGTGCGAGTCGGACTCGCGCTCTAAGGGTTCCGTATCATTATCGCAACTAACGGTAAAATATCACGTTTGTTGTATGGGAGCCCCACTTAAATATTTATTATATTCTGTTTTTAGTTGTTATAGCGGCAACAAAATACATCATCTGTGTAAATTTCAACTGTCTTGCTGTCACGGTTCATGAGAGATTTGCATGCCAACTTATGGCGAAATGTGTCATTGTGCTAATAATTTATTTATACCATCTTTTGTACCGCATTTAATGCAAATAAATGGCTTTGACTTTGACAAAAACAATTTTAATTAATTTAAATTATTTTTAAGAATTTGATGTCAATCAAATTGAATGTTCAGTTTGAACGTTTCATTTCATACAAAGTTATAAACACGTAAATTGATATTAAATTACTAATTATTACATTGCGTGAACTTGTTAATCTTTTTTTATGCTGTAAAAAAAGATAATGTGTGTGCAACACTATCGCACTTTTTATGGCATTGTTTTCACAGAGCAAAATAATATATAGGCTATATGATTGTTTTATTAGTAAGTTTTATGGTTTCGTATGTACGTAACGGAATGTGAAGGTGAACAAGAACGTGAATGGCACAAACCGTTGTCAAGCCAAAATTGTTTGCATAAACGGCAATAAACGGTGATCACGCGAAATAAGTACAAATTATTATATAAAATGAGTGACGACGAGACATCTTTATCTTCCTTGGAAGTGCCTCAACGAAGACCGATGCGTGGAAGAAGAGTGTTGAAGTGTGCCCTGAATTATCGGAAACATTATTGACCTGCCGGATTAGATGCAACTATTTCACGCCTGATAGATTTCAGATGCTCGCAGAACGGATGGTCGATGGAGTTGAAACGTTCTGGAGTGGCGACCGTGGAATACGCAGCGTTGGAAGTACTCCCTCTAGACCTTAAGGTCGCAGGAATTTGATGGATGAAAAACGCAAAGGGCTGGTCGATTTGGTGGCGCTTGGGGAAGACCTGTATCCAACAGTAGGTGTCTTTCGGCAGAAATTATGATGATGATAAGTGAAATCTTCAGCAATCATTTTTTGTGCCAGTTTTTATGTTTGTGGTCGCCAGTGGCTTTGCCCGCGAAAACCGAGAGTTATCCAACAGGACAGCACGTTCCATGCTTAACCTATGGGTGCGAAACAATATTATAAAAGGCAGTAGGTAGGAATTACAACAACTAATAACAAGATAATCTACAATGCATTCCTGTAATGATAAGATTGACATGGAGATTTTTTTAGAAATTCGTTTATAGAATAAAAGCTGTGAGATATGAGCCACTTTTTTAAAACTATACAGAATTTTCTGTAAGGGAGATCGGTTATAAAGGAAGGTATAGAATTATAAATAAGAGGTGCCATGTAGACACAACTACGCCTAAATAATTCGATTCTGGGTACAGGTAATTCTAATACATACTGTGTAACTTTTCGTTTATTATTGTTATTTTTAGTATTAAAAAGTGAAAAATTAGTTTTTACAAACTTAGCGATTTCATATATATACATACAAGGAACGGTGAGGAGATTGTGTGCTTTATATACTGGTCTGCAGGAATCAGTTCAGTCCATATTAACCACTCTGCTCGACAAGATTTTGACACATGACACACCAGCTGAGTCGACAGGTTGTTGCAAATTACGTCATGAAATTCAGGAATTTACTTGAAATTTCAACATTCGAATTTATTCAGAAAAATAAGTTTACGCAGCTATTTTACACAGTAAATTTGTAAAAAATATCTTTATTTACATGTTGCGGTCGGTTAAACCGCGTCAGTCTACTGCAAAATGTGTACAAAATACGAATTACTACACCTTTCCAAACGGTAGACAATTTAGATTAGCTCAAAATATGTACATAAACAACCTTTTCCCTTGCTGAAAAGATGCAAAAGGACAACACAAAGATATACTCATTTTATTTCCGTCCTTATGTTCCTAATTTGTCATACAAAAATTCACAAAAAAACAAGCCAAAATCTGGAAAAAATTGCTTAAAATTTTGAAGCAACCTTGCAACATGACATTTCTTTGGTGTTGTTTTTTTTTTGCTGTCCATTCACGAGTCTCATAATCGATTAAAATTGCATTCAGCCTAATCGATTAAGTGTATTTCGATTATTTAAAATTATTCATTTAAATAAATGAGTGATTTTCAAAAATGTATTGTTTTAAAATTAAAATTAGTTTATAGGCACAAAATAAAATAACAACTTATAGTAATAATATATAGTAATAACTATACCTAAATGCTTTCATAATGTTATCAGAACAGTAAATTGAAGAAAAAAATAGGATTCGTGGCTAATTTCGCGCCGAATTCGCCGAACGTAAAAGAATTCAAAATTCAAATTTGGAATGCAGTCGGTATTCAAAATATTTTATCGGGCACATTTTAATTTAAAAGAGAGTTTTAAATTGATCATTTCAGACGGTTTTATACAGAATGATCAGTATAAATATGAGTATGTTTATGTATGACTAGCACTCCGCCCGCGACTTCGTTAGAGTAAGATATTATTAAAACTTTTAAAAACTGGGTATCGTGGATTTGGGTTTGGGTTGGTGGGTTTATTGGATTGGGACGATTCGTTATTTGACTTAAACAATAATAAATTTTAGGTTATCGCCACAAAGTAAAATCTTCCCTTAAAAACTTATCAACCCTTTTTGCCCCGTTGAGGGTCGAGTTTTGAACAACCTAAATATGCTATTCACTCCTTTCTTCTCTTTTTACCCGACTGCCGAAGGAGGGTAATGTGTTTATCAGTCTATGTATGTATGCATGTATGTATGTATGTATGTATGTATGTATGTATGTATGTATGTATGTAAGTATGTATGTATGTATGTATGTATGTATGTATGTATGTATGTTTGTTCCTATGTGGCGTTCTAGAGACCAAACGCGTAGGCCGATTTTGATGATTCTTACGTCAATCGATTTGTCTTAATCCTGCGAGTGTCATTGGCTACATTAAAATTGGAAAAAACAAAAATGGCGGATTTTGGGCGCCATTTTGTGGGGGATTTTTTTATTTTTTTCTTCCAAACCCATCGTGTGGGGTATCAAAATAAAGGATTTTAAGAGGCGATTTCAAAAATATATAACACTTATATGTTTAAATGTACCTAATTCTAAAAAAAAATAACTAAAAAGTTGTAAATAAAAAAAGTTAATTAAAAAAATCAAAAAACCCGACTGCTTAAAAAGCAAACTAAAAAGACGTAAACAAGAAAAAAATCATGCTGTGCAGTCGGAGGATACATCTAGTTTTGGTCCGCCAGCTCGCGAATATGTATCCTCCGACTGCACAGCATGATTTTTTTCTTGTTTACGTCTTTTTAGTTTGCTTTTTAAGCAGTCGGGTTTTTTGATTTTTTAATTAACTTTTTTTTATTTATCATTTTATGTTAGTCAGATTACGCAGTGAGTTGGCTCAAAAAAAACTTTAACACCCCTAAATCCAATCTCGGAGGTAGTTTTTAAAATGTTTTATGTAAATTTTGATCATCAACTTTATCCCCAAGGAATTTGATTTTACATACAAACTAATTTTGACCCTTTTCACTTCCTTAAAGGTTGAATTGCCGCAAAATCGTGCCTTAGTGCTCCCCTAGAAACCCACGTCAAAAACGAAACCCTGTCCAGTAAGATTCTTAGCTTGAGTAAGTTTCGAAAAATGTATAATGACCACCTTTATTGTTTCCTTAGGTTGGTATTTGTGCCAAATTTCAAATTTATTAACCCGGGAAATAAAATTCTTCAAAGCACTTTAACTCCCCAAAACTCGTATTTTGGGACTAGATAAGTAAAACTAATAATGAAAACCTTTATGGTTCACTTAGGATGGGTATTTATGTCAATTTTCAAAATTAATTAACCAAAGAAATATTTAATATGTGATTTATGGGGTGTTAAATTATTTTTGAAATATACTTTATTTCAAAAATAATTTAACACCCCCTAAATCATGTTTTGGGGGTAGTTTCGAAAAACTAATAATGAAAACCTTTATTGTTTATTTAGGTTGGTATTTGTGCCAAGTTTCATGTTGATTGACCCAAGAAATCAGATTCTTCCTTACAAACTTCAACATCCCCTAAATCGTCATTTGGGGGTTTCGAAAAACTAATAATGGCAACCTATATTGTTTACTTAGAATAATATTTGTGCTAAGTTTCAAGAATTATGGCCGAAAGAATTAGATTTTTCTTACAAACCCCTTTTTACCCCCTTAGGGATGCTATTTCCAAAAATCCTTTCTTACTGCACAATTACGTCACTTAAGGAACCTTTCTGCCAAATTTCATGCTTCTAGATGATTTTCAGCTTAGTTGGTTGACAACCATGCCATAACTCGCTTGGAAAGGAACCGCGCAAGAAGATACGCACAAGGTTATTGATATTAATAGTTTTCGGGGAATGCAGATGTAAATACAAACCAAACTTATGTTCTTAAAATGAATAAAAATAAACTTTTAAAAGTATGTATAGAATAACCAATTTTCATAACATTACAACAAACTCGACCGAATTCAAAACCTAACCATACCATACTCTCAACTCATTATTTAATTTTAATACCAGCCTATAATTGTCCCACTGCAAGGCAAAGGCCTCTTCTCATACAGAGAAGGCACGAACATTGATCACTACGCTTGCTCAATGTGGGTTGGCGATTTGAGACTATAAGACCAGGTTTCTTCATGATGTTTTCATTCACCGTTGTCAAAGATTTCTAAAATATACTTAGAAAGTACATTAATGAATTTGAAAATGGAAATCATTGGTATTTGTCCAGATTTGAACCCATGACCTCAGGCAAGGCGAGGTCTTTAGCCACTGGGCCAGTACGACACTCATTGCAATATAACGAATAATCACAAAATCGTTGGTTCCCCGAAACTAAATTTATCTACACTTGCGTTACAAACTTACATAAAAATATACTAGGCACTCTGTATACTTCTGAGACTATCAAACATTAAAAGACTCAATCATTATTATTTTTATACAAAATAATTTTGAATAACGATCGCATTCCGAATTTGAATTTTGAATCGGATAGATAATTCGGCGCGAAATTATCCACGGTTCGATGAAATTGTTTAGTTGGTTGTAGTCAAATAATGTCCAAAAATCTATTAAGATTACTTTAAGAAATAATTAATAGTAATAATTTAAGTACTAATTGTATTTTATGCCTAAATCAGGTTTATTTAAATTTTTAAGAATCGATTTGGGATAATTGCTCATTAATCGAGTCGATAGTATAAAAAAATCGATTGCTAAAATCTTTTTGGCATACCACTATTACAATAAAAAAAACAATATCATTGATGAATTAGAAGTTTTGAACTAAATAAAGTAGTGGTAATGAATTTTACGTATTATTGGACCGGTGCTTGTTAATTACGTTAAGATCTGGGCTTCTTCTTGTTGTTTATTATATTTAGAGACATAGTAGTCATATTTGTAATCATTTTTACATGTGCGTGGGTGATATTTGTGTAAAATAAAAATGTAAACAAACACGATTGGCGCGAAACTTCGACTTTGAATAACAAATAACTTCATTACCACTAATTATTTATTTTGAAATATGGATGAATTCGACCAATAATTAAACAATTAGCAAACCACTACCCCCCAGTTTGGGTGTCCAAAATCTGCATTTTTATGTTTTTTAGCTTCGACCACCACTGTCATCAAAATGGCGATTATCGTATTATTACACTTGTTTTTAACAAATGTAAATTAATAAACTTGCGCACTTAATCTAAAAAAAATATTTGCGCTAACATGTAAGCTTTTTATCCAACTATTTTAATTAAAGCCCCCACATAAGATTCGTTAGGTATCTTAATCAATAATTAAGTTATTAATTAGGATGTCGTATGACGTAAATCTGGGGTCCAAAATGAACCGCGGCTGAGCCAGCGGAGGTATGCTTGTCAAGCCCCAAAATGTACCCCGTCCGAACTATACGGTTAAAAATGGTGCGGATACATTTTTTCTGTGCCAACAGAACTCTACAAACTTCAGAGGAGTTTCCCCAGACAATGATGCCGTAACGGATGACGGAGCAAACATAGGCATGATATACCATTAGCGCAGTAGGTTTGGATGCCTCATCTTTGACTTTTTTTAGAGCAAAAACAAACCTATTAATCTTTATGCATATTTCATTGATATGCTCCCTCCAGGTGAAATGTTCATCCAGTGTTATACCCAGAAATTTTGTTTTGTGTATCTGTTCTACTATTTGGTCCCTATGTTTTATTTTAAGATGGATATTTTTACTCTTCCGTGTTTTAAAATTTAATATTTTAGTTTTATCAACGTTTACTTTTAATGCATTTATATCTAACCATGTGACTATAATTTAAACTAGTATTTATATTGGTCTCGTGTGCTTCATGGTTTTTACCATCTAGGATAACTGTTGTGTCATCTGCAAATAAAACACACTCTTGTTCTATTTTTTGAGGAATATCATTGATATATACAAGGAATAATGGAGGCCCCAAGATGCTTCCCTGTGGAACTCCAAAGTAATTTTGCCGAGGCTGAGAGTTGAAGTTGATGAGACTGTTCACTTTGTCATCAAATTTTGTGATTCGGGTAGTCTGAGTTCTATTTAATAAGTACGATTTAAACCATTCCAGGGCAGGTCCCCTAATACCAATTCTAGATAATTTATCGATAAGAATGGAATGATTTACAAAGTCGAAGGCTTGACTAAGGTCTAAAAACAAAGCTGAGGTTACACTTTTAGAGTTAATGTTATTTATTAAAGATTTAACTAAATTAAATTCTGCTAGTGAGGTGGATTTATTTTTTCGAAAACCGTATTGCTCTTTTGCAAGCATATTATATTTTTCTAAGAAAGAAAGGACTCTTTTGTACATGATTCTTTCAAAAACCTTGGATAGAATTGGAATTAGAGCAATTGGTCGGTAGTTGTTTTTATCAGTTTTAGAGCCTTTTTTATGCAATGGTTTTATAATAGATATTTTGAGTTTATCCGGGAAGCAGCCTTGTTCTAAAGATAAATTAATAATATATGAAAGAGGTTCTGCAATGAATGGGGATATTTTTTTTAAAAGGTCTGTAGAAAAGTCATCATAACCAGTGGATTTTGTGTTTTTTAATGATTTTAAGATACTAAAAATTTCAGCTGGATTTGTAGGATTTAGAAAAATGCTTTTGCCGAATTTGTGCCGAATATACCATGGATAAGAAAAAAAGGATGCCAAATTAAAATCCCGAGGAGAAAGAAAATCTGTTTAAAATAATTGCAAAGTAAGTACCTACTTAATAAATAATTACTAATAATAATACATCCGCAGGGAAGCTTTGGGGCGACCTGGTGGGGAGTGGCGACCCCACGGACCTGATCTCCCGAGAGAAGTCTTATTCGTCATCTCAGGGTTTGCCTTCATTGGCCGGTCAGTGTGGACACTGATGGGGAACCAAGCTCCCACCTCTCTCTTGCATTAATTGGCTGGCCTAAACTCAGAGTTTAGATTCGCAAGAGCAAACGTGCTCGGTGTCACACACAACACGTCATCAGCCTATTAATGTTCCCACTGCTGGGAAACAGGCTCATCTCTGTGCTCGGTGTAAGGAAGTATAATCCAGTAAGATGCTGGTAGGGATCTTGACCAAACTTCCGGGATTATGCTGATAGACGTGGTATACCTCTCCACTCCTCAAGCACCTCCGGATATGTTTGCCCCCATGGCACTACGTCACTCAAGTGCTAGCAACTGTTTATTGGGGCCCATTGATTGAATATGCAAGTCAACTCCTGCCATTTTATAGCAGTGTAGATCAACAGTGGTCAAGCAGGGGCCAATAGTCCTTGCAATAGTTCTACACCAGCCGGGGATTGTCCTTGGGTGCACTTGCATACAGGATTCAAACTTCATACTACTTGTCTACCAAGGCCTCTGCGACAGGCTTCGGGCCCTGATACGCTTTCAAATACCGGACCTTTGAAAGGCTTACCAGGGCCCGAAGCCTGTCAAAGACTCGTCCTGTCAAAGACTTGTCCCGAGATCGTCAAAGACATAAAACAATAATAATTTATATTTGTTATATCTTTAAATGTTTTTTTTATTAAGAATATTTATAAATTTACAAAATAAGAAAACTTTTCATTAAATTAGATAATAATACCAGCCTGTAATTGTCTCACTACAAGGCAAAGGCCTCTTCTCATACAGAGAAGGCACGAGCGTAGATTACCACGTGCGCTCAATGCAGGTTGCACTTATATTAACTATCTATAGGACCAATGTCTAGCAGTGGCCGTCTTTCGGCTGAAATGATGATGACGATGATAAGTCCAGTTTTCCTTCACCGTTGTTAGTATTGTGTACTTCCCTGGATTTTAATCCATGACCTCAAGCACGAAAGGCCCTCGCCTTTCGTGCTTGAGGTCATGGATGGGCCACTGAGCCACCACGACATCTATACCTAAGATATCCTTATCTCTCGTGGTCGCAAGCGTGACTGGTGTTCTCTGCCTGAGTTAGATTACTAGGCCACACAGTGAAATCACCACAATTTTCAGGAAACTTGTTAATCTGTTCGTCCAGCAACTGATCTAGCCCTGATTTTAGATATCAACCAATAACTCTTCAATGGCTAAAGGGCGACGGAACGAAACTTGGCATACTTGTATTTCCGTGGGATAATAATTTCTAACGTAAACACTAGCAGAGACTATACTACTTTTTATTTAACATACTATCTAGATACTCGTGATGTATTTTTTTCAGACACCAAACAGTAATAGACTGTAAAAGGACAGGGGCATATTTTATTTTAAAGAAACAGGAAGCCTGGAAGTCAGTAACGAATGAATACAACAGCATCTGCACGACTGGCCTTAGGGACGAAACGATGTTAAGGCATTTTTATAATAATCTCAAGCATCGTGCAAGAAAGGATTCTGCCAGTGAAAATGTGAGCATACGAAATATTATACTGACCTGCCTACTTACTAAATATACATCATTTGCATTGTTGAGAATAGTCACCAAGAAGGCAACGGAAATCGCCCACTAATATAAATTGACTTATAATATATATGTACATAAATGCTATCCAATTTATATTACAAATGCAAAAATTCGTATGTCTGTATCACGGTTTTTGCTACCAAACTGTGATAAAAATGTGTGCGCCTGGCTGGATGTTTCTTAATCTATCACGCCTTATCAGCTGAGTGAATTTGGATGACTCTTGGGACTCGGATAAACAATAACCTGAATTAGATCATACCTGGACAACAAACTATACCGTTGGTTAAGCCTAGTGTTTTAATAAAATACTTACAAATACTTTTCAGAAGGAAAGGTACCTCAGATCACATACAGAAGATATAAGCATTGTGGAAGCTTCCTACTCGCCACCGCAAATTGATGATTATATTAATGTGGAAGATGTGGATGATGACGATGTACAAGTATGTATTAATTTAATTTGGAAAACTTACAACGTATTTAAAAACATGCTTCGTTAGTATAACAAAATTAAAGCAAATTAAAAGTTTCCACATTGAGTATAATATAAACCTATAAATTTGTAGTGCAGTTTAGTTTGTTCGTTCATGGCAACTCGCACTTGCTTCACACAAATGTGCGAAAGATATACAGGATTGCTGATATCTCGATATTTTCCTATCAGGTCTTAAACTATATGCAACAACTAAGCTGCTCATGAAGACAGGTAGAAATCCAAGGCTTTCAATTGAAAACTCAAATAATGCATAATATATTGTTACTGTAAAAGCCCGAAATAAAATAAAACCTAGGATTTACCAAGTCTTACTCGAAAAGTCAGAAATGTTTTATAAAAATCACTAATTTCGGCCTTTTATCAGAAATCGCAAGTTAAATTTTAGGATTTTCGAAGAGAATAATATCAATTAAGGGCACATTGGCATGATTTAAAAAAATACGTATGGTTTTAAAACATTTACTGTGAACATATTTTAAATAAAAAAGGTCTAACAAACATACCGAGTTCGGTGAAACTAATCAGTACTTGATATTTTTCTCATCATCATTCGTATCGTAGTGGGTTATAGACATTACAATATTTCAACATTTAATGTATATATATTATACTCCAATTAGCTATCTATCTTTCTATTTACTTAAGTAACTGTTTTCTTTGTAGGTTATAGCTGTAAATGAACATCTTAATATTTTAAAGAAGAAACGAGCTGATGGTAAGGTTACCTAACACATCGAGAGTTGATATTATCAATTCTAGTTGATTGTTGAAGTTGGATTAAACCAAAACCTATTTTTTCAGAAACAATTAAGGAAGACTGGTGGTGGGTCGTTTACACCGAGCCTTACCGATGCTGATCGTCAAGTACTATCTGTATTAGATGACCAGATACGGCCAGACCAAAATCCCTATGATGATGCAGCGAATTATTTTGGTAGGTAATATTACGTACTTTGCCTGCGCTTCACCAGGTCTTTACTGATGATGCATGCTGGTTTACGTAAGCACAGCTATGCATTGCAGACAAACCTGCATGTCACATAAAAAAGCCCTTAATCAACGAGATTCTGTTAAGTCCCAAGAAGAACATGGCTACGAATAATTCAAGTGACAAGTAACGTCTTCTTGGGTTCAGGGCGTAGTGACGAGCCCATGTTTCTCTACCGTTATCTACGATTCAGAAAGCATAATGAGCAACCTTTCATGCAAGCATATCACAGTCAATGCCATGTGGTACCCTCCATTAATATGGGAATAGTTATTTATTATGGGAAGCCTACACTTTGTGACGGCCTGCCAAGATGGGATTCACTCTCATTAGTCCGTAATGAAAAATAGTAGCTTCAACTTTTGCAGCTGTTTTCAGTTTTTTTTTTTCAGGTTATCAATTTGAAGTACCATTGACCAATGGAAAAGAACCGAAACCCAACCCTCATCCTCAACCTATTAAAAGACCAACGAAACCACAAAAAAATCAAAAAAAAATCTTGGGCATTAATCATTCGGCAGAAGCGCTAAAGAAAATGTATTTTAAAAAGAAAATCGAAGTCGCAAATTATCAAAAAAAAAAACGAAATGCAAAAATTAAGAATGGCACAGCAACAGGAGGAATTCCAAATTAGAAAGCAGGAGTTAGAAATCAAAATTAAAAAAAAACAGTTGGAAAACTGGGAATACATTCAGACAGTGAAATAGCTGCTTGAATATTTGATTACGTGATTACAGGACCTATCCTTCTCGAGCGCGATGTGAGAAAGGGAGTCGTAATTTTTTCGAAACTATACACTGCTGCACTGAAGGATTTTTTTTTTTTTTTTTTGCTATGTATAGGCCTGTGTTTGACCACAATCTCACCGTGGTCAGTGATGATGTGGCCGATGGTGGTAAGCACACAAAGCCTAGAAGGGAACTGGCTCTCAAGTGCTGCTGTCGGAACACACCGGAAGGTGCTTGGCGACAGATTTTCAACTTGAGGGTGGTTGCCAGCCAGGCGGTTACTACAAAGTACCCTACCACCGTGCTATGGTTTCCTCACGATGTTTTCCTTCACCGAAAGCTCAAGCTCATTGTAGGATTCGAACCCGCGACCTTCGTCTCGGTAACCGACGTCACTACCACTGAGCTATCATCGCCTCGAGGATGTCTTAAAGGTTCTGAACTGGAGAGGACTGGACATCAACATCAGTGGCGAGTACACTTTCGGTTTGCCGACCACATAGTGGTTATGGCTGAAACCATGGAGTACCTCAGTACAATGCTCGATGGTCTCTGTAGAGCTTCTGAAAGTGGGTATTAAAATGAACATGGACAAAACCAAGGTCATGTTGAATGCCCATGTAACACCTACTCCTATCAAGATCGCAGACTACACTCGAAGTTGTAGAAGATTATGTCTACCTGATACAAACGGTCCAGTTGGTTAGGTCAAACTTTGAGAAAGCGGTCAACCATCGAATCTGACTCGGCTGGGCGGCGTTCGGGAAGTTGCGCGGAATCTTCTCGTCCAATTTACCGCAGTTTCTCAAGACGAAATTCTGAGACCAGTGTGTGTTGTCAGTGATTACCTGTGAGACCTAGTCGTGGTCGCTCACAATGGGCCTCATCAGAAAGCTTAATATCACTCTAAGGACTATGCTCGAAGTTTCCTTGCATGATTGCATCAGAAAAGAGGATATCTGCGAGAACCAAAGTTACCGACTCAGCCCGAAGAATTGCGAAACATAAGGTTGCAGGCATCCGCTGGATCCGAGCCGTACGGGATGAGTCTGTGTGGCGTCAACTGGGGGCGGCCTATGTCCAGCGGTGGACGTCTTTCGGCTGAAATGAAGATGATGACTGTAGTCGCCCAAAAGTCAATAATGGAATCCTTTTGATTTGGATGACCACAAAAACTGAACTGTTTATAAGATTCTTTTCATTTTGTATGCTAGCTACAATTAAAATATATTCGTTTAAATGCAAAACATTTATTTATTTACATATACAAATAAACAAGTAGGTAAACAAACAAAAGGAAATCGCAAATTTGTAGATACATAAAAAAACAACTATTAACTTATTTGCAGTTGGTAAACGGATCGCGTCCTATGTCGATGTACAGGGACAACAGCTTTCCAACAGCAAAGTTAATTTGGTCCCTCAATCCAGTTGTTTTTAGGGTTCCGTACCCAAAGGGTAAAAACGGGACCCTATTACTGAGACATCGCTGTCCGTCTGTCTGTCTGTCACCAGGCTGTATCTCATGAACCGTGATAGCTACACAGTTGAAATGTTCACAGATGATGTATTTCTGTTGCCGCTATAACAACAAATACTAAAAACAGAATAAAATAAATATTTAAGTAGGGCTCCCATACAAAAACGTGTTTTTTTTGCCGTTTTTTGCAATAATGGTACGGAACCCTTCGTGTGCGAGTCCGACTCGCACTTGGCCGGTTTTTTTTTCGTTAGAGCAATGTTCGGTGCGAGCGCATTGTTTATAAACTTACAAAACTTTATAAAATGATAGCTTAATGTAATTTTACATAACATGACTCTTCAGCTTGTTGACTACATTGTTCAAGATGATGAACTGGTATTAGAAAAATCAATTATGAAACTTTGCCTCACGCTCAGTGTATGCAACATTTTCCTGTAAGATAGGCAAGTTATAAGATTTTACAATAGCTGTACGGAACCCTCGGTGTGCGAATCTCAATCGTACTTAGCCGGATTTTTTATTGTGTAAAATAACCTTCTACTATTGCCGACCTTGCTGCAAAATGTTGCATATTATTATGCTGAGCTTGAGGTACATTTTCATTATTTATTTCTTCTAATGCCAGTTCATCATCTTCAAAAATGTACTCATCAACTTGAAGAGCCATGTTATGTAAAACACTACACAAGCCACAATCACTTTCAAAACTTTTGTAAGTTTCAGTTGCATTCCCGAATGTAGGCATGGAAATCTTCTTTTTAAAACACCAAAGCATCTTTCAATTGTGTTCCGTGTTGTCATATGGGCACTGTTGTATGCTTCTTCGGATAAAGTGGCAGGATTCAAAAATGGTGTCATAAGATACCTTAGGCATGGGTAACCACTATCACCTAGAATAAGATATGACCCAAAATTTCCATTTTCACTTCTAATTCTTAAATTAGAATCACAAATAGCTTGGACATTTATAGAAAAAAATCCTTTTCTGTTCCAGTATAGCTCTGCTCTGTTCCCTCCTGGTGAATTAATCTTAATGTGAGTGCAATCTACAGCACCCAAGACTCTAGGGAATCTAGCGATTTCATAAAATTGTGATGTCACTGATGGTCGTTCTTGAGCAGTAGGCATTCTTACATACTCCCGTCTTAAATTTGCTATTGCACTGGATATGTTATCAACCACTCTACACACTGTCGCCATGCTCACATTCATGGTGTCCCCCACGAAAGTGAAAGCTCCCAGTTGCATAATACCTGAGAGCTATCAATAGTTGCAACATCGGAGGAATGCAGTCCCGTCGCTGGATGTTATTCTGTAATCTGGATTGAATTTTGTTGTAAATGAAACGAACTGAACTTTTGGTGAAGCGGAACCGGCTCTTGAATTGAATATCATTTAGTTCGGAGAACCAGTCAGGGCGATTTCTATGCACTCTTCTACGCATCCGTTTTGGTTGAGGCAATTCCAAGGAAGATAAAGATGTGTCGTCGTCACTAATTTTATATATTATTTATTTATTACCGTGATCAGCTTTTAAGCGAACAATTGTCAACTATCAAATGTCAAATGTAACGTTGACATCAGTTTGAGAATTCAAGAATAATCAAACGTGTTTTTCTCAGTTGTGAAACGCAACTGAACGTGAATGAAAGTTTTTTGTATGACATAAGGTTTTGCTCAAACCTTGCTCAGCATCGCAGAAAGCTTAAAGTGACAGATGATCAAGAATGACAGATGCTTAAATCGAGATAAGCACATACTTAGCGTCAAATACTCAAATCAGAAATCGGCCATAAGACCTGAAAACTAGTACCTTTTATTTGACTCAAAATTATTTTGCGGTCTTAAATGACATATAGGTATATTTAAGGCTAAATAAACAATGGCGTCATGATATGTTTCGTCTCAAAAAACATAATATAATTCCTTTATACGACACGTCCCATTTAATTAAAGGACTGCGTAATAATTTAATAAGTAAAGATTTAAATTACAAAATTAATAAAGAAACAAAAATTGTATAATGGGATTATTACCAAATGGTGCGTGCCGCAGACAAATCATGTGGTGAGTTGCAACTTTTAGAAAAGTTGACTAAGAAACGTCTTAATCCAGAAAATAAAAATAAAATGCGGGTCAAGACAGCTACACAACTGTTCAGTCACAGTGTTGCTGTTGCTTTGCTGTTGCTGCTGACCACCTTACAGCAAGAGGAGAATTGCCCAACGATTGTCGACAAATAATTGATTTTACGCTAATTATTAATAATTTATTTGATACGTTAAATGTGAACTCCTCTTTTGTACCAAATGGTAAAATTTATAAAGGGCCTGTTAAGCGAAACTCGCCTCACCATCAATTATGGCACAAAACCAAAGAAATTTTAAAAACAACAAAATTTATAAAGAATGTTAAAGTTGGGGATAGAATCCGATTGACTGAAACTATTGTACCATCTTATAACAAATTTAATCAACACTATAGAAGGCATGGAATCTCTATGGAAATTATTGTCTAATAAGTTTGGTTTGGATGCTATGTTGACTAGAAATTTTAATCAAGACCCAGTAGAAAACTTTTTTGGGAGCATCAGGAGCTATGGTACACGAAACATTGCTCAAAACACGGTGGCGTTTGAAGGGGCATTTAAAGCTCTCATGCTTAATAATTGTACTTCGCCACACTCAATTAGAGCAAACGTGAGGAAGACCAAAATGAATGCCTTCAGAGTTTTGAATTCTTCCTCACAGAAACAATTCCTGATGTTCCTGAAAAAAATGACACTATTCATTATAATAATGGAATTTTCTCTGACCAGTCCAACGAACATGATGCTGGTCAGGGCAACTATGTTTGCGGTTGGGTCTTAAAAACAGGTTTGAAAAACATTATAAAAAGTTGTCAATACTGCAGGCTAAATTTATTACACAATAAAGACTAAAAAGGTAATAATAATACATTTATTAAAGCCAAGGAATACCAAAACAAAACATGCTTGTGTTACCCATCTGAGGAAGTAGCAACATATTTCAAAGAAGTCCAAAATGTTGGCACATCGTTTCTAAAGAAAAACAACCCAAAAAATAAAGTAAAAGAAAATATTTTAATATTTTTAGATATTTTAATGGAAGATCCATTTACATGTCCGGATCACAACCATGTTTTAAAAAGATATTTTAATGATACTACAATAAATGTATTTTTCTCAAACGTGCTTGGAAATGTGATCATTATTTTGACAACCTTCTTCGAGATAAATTAAAATTGCTGTACTGTCCAAATACATGCGCGCAGCGGCCGGCAAAAGTTGTATGAAAATTCATATCTGTCGTGTCTAGCGGCCAAATAAATTCCATAGTAAACTCATATCTGTCGTGTAGTTTAAAAATGGAACGATGTTTTACTCCGAAACATGGCAACCAAGGAGGTAACTTATCAAAGGTTTTATTTAAATTTCGAACTGGCTTGCAAATAGAACGCTGTTTATTGAAAAAAAAACAAAGGAACACTTTAACGCGGGAACAATTATTGTTGTTCGTCATTGATTATGACAAAATGAGTTCTAGGTACTACTTAGTTTTAATTTCCGCGCATTATTTGAGAAAATTACTATACAAGCCTTGGCCACAACTAGGCATTGATGGACTTACGTATGTGTGCCTCGGCTTCGCCTCGGCCCACATTTACACGTTCGTCCATCAATGCCTATTTTGCTGGCCGCTGCAGTAATGTACTAGATTTTTAGTTGGTGCAGGTCAGTCAGTCAACCGCATTTTATCTGGTAAAATAAAATATGATGGAGAGGACGAAGTGAAAAATGCTGCCCAAAATTGTTATAACAAGCACAAAAATTATAAAAATAGAAAATAAAATACAATTCAATACTGGCTTGTTTTATTGCAATATCTAACTGTTATCCAAAACTATCTGAAATATAAATGCCAGCAATGAACAAGAACCTGTGCTAATTTCAAAAAGCTATTGTGGTTTTTTTTCCGTAATTTAAATATTTCTAATTCCAATTAAAAAGCTTTTTGAAATTGAAATTAGCACAGGTGGTCATTGCTGGTACCGAAATAAATACTCTGGAAGCTTAGATAAAGTACCTATAGATTAAGCCTTAAAATGAGCTTGATTGATAGAGCGAGATGGCTAATTGGCAGCTCCATGTAAATAATAAGGACAAAAGATTATTTTTTTGTCTTTGTCACCATGGCCGGTTTCTGTTGTTTATCAAACTCTAATACAATGGCAGGTTTGACAAACAAACTCGGTTTTGTTTGATTTTCTGTGATTTCGTGGTATTATGTGTTATTGAGACAAGGAATTTGGGTTATTTATAGATAATAAGTGTAAGTGCGATGGTGGGTTGTAGTGTTCTTGTTGTAACACCAGAACTAACTATTGCTGTCTCATGTGCGGCCACGCCAGTGCTTAATCTATAGGTACTTTATCTAAGTCTGGAAGTGATCCATACCTACCTATATATAGAGAGTACTAGGAGATTAGTTCCTGTTCAGAAATATACCTAGAGGGCGCTTAAAACTGTCATGCATAAATGATACTAGAGAGGGCTCTCTTTTTCCGTATTTATTATATTACTCTTTGATCAACATTACGAGCAACAAATTGAAAATGTATACATTCGAATCATAGGCAAATTAGCTCGCAACGTCGCCGCGTCGCCGCCAAGATTACGAAGAACGGCAACGCTGCATATTTTACCTACGAATAATGATATTTTAAATGTTGCCACACGACAATAATAATTATGTAATAAAATTGTTTACATTGCCATCGTCGATGACGACCTTATCGTCAGTTTTATGTTAATAAAATGTTTATTTTTTAATGAAAAGTAGAAAATAAAATAAATCAATTATTGTACTTATTATATTGTTTTATCAGAATTATAATATCGCCTGCACGCCATCTAGCGCTTACATTTTTAGGGTTCCGTACCCAAAGGGTAAAAACGGGACCCTATTACTAAGACTTCGCGATCCGTCTGTCCGTCTGTCTCCAGGCTGTATCTCATGAACCGTGATAGCTAGACAGTTGAAATTTTCACAGTTGATGTATTTCTGTTGCCGGTATAACAACAAATACTAAAAACAGTATAAAGTAAATATGAAAGGGGGGCTCCCATACAATAAACGTGATATTTTTGCCGTTTTTTGCTCGATATTAATAACGGCAACAGGTAGACGCTTGAAATATTCACAGAATGTATAGTTGTATATTTACTTCAAAAAATAATAATTAATAAATTAAAATAAAATAAATTAAGGGGGGCTCCCATACAACAAACGTGATTTTTATGCAGTGTTTTGCGATAATGGTACGGAACCCTTCGTGTGCGAGTCCGACTCGCACTTGGCCGGTTTTTTACTTGTGATTTCGCCTGCAGGCACTTTTAACTTAATAATATCCGACGTTTAAGTTGGATTTTCCGGCCAATTGGATTGTAGAGACTCATCAAGCCATTGTTGGTGTGTCTGAGGAGCGTGTGGCAAGAGGATTTGCCATAATCAACTACATAAGTATAATCCACGATATTGGTATTACATATTGAATTAATTATTAAACTCAATCAAACTATAGTTGGTGAGTCAAATCATTTACAATCATTTATTGGCATCTATCTATTTACCGCAATGTCTCAAGACAAAAGTCTATGACCAGTGTGTGTTGCCAGTGATCACCTATGGGACCGAGACGTGGTCGCTCACAATGGGCCTTATCAGAAAGCTTAAAGTCACCCAAAGGGCAATGGAGAGGGCTATGCTCGGAATTTCCTTGCGTGATCACGTCAGAAATGATGATATCCGCAGGAGAACCAAAGTTACCGACATAGCCCGAAGAATTGCCAAACTTAAGTGGCAGTGGGCAGGGCACATTGCTCGCAGAACGGATGGCCGTTGGGGCCGAAAAGTTCTGGAATGGCGACCGCGAACCGGAAGACGATATGTTGGAAGGCCTCCCACTAGGTGGACCGATGACCTGGTTAAGGTTGCGGGAAGGCGCTGGATGCGAGACGCACGGGATCGGTCAATGTGGCGACGCCTGGGGGAGGCCTATGTCCAGCAGTGGACGTCTTTCGGCTGAAATGATGATGATGATGAATGATGATT
The DNA here is from genome assembly GCA_945859665.1 of Anorthoa munda. Classification (NCBI taxonomy): domain Eukaryota; kingdom Metazoa; phylum Arthropoda; class Insecta; order Lepidoptera; family Noctuidae; genus Anorthoa; species Anorthoa munda. The sequence goes on along the minus strand of OX243899.1, from coordinate 7,280,425 downwards.
GGCATCTATAAATGCCAAGGTGGAGCCTTCCAGTGGAGAATTTCATAAAGTCGTGAAGAAATTAATGCATTTCGACGAGTCATCATCGCGTAGTATACTACCTACCCTGCCTGCTACACAAAAATAATGTGTGTCATTAGCATTCACATTATTGCAATGTGTATTTAGACTGCATCACAGATAATATTTTAATATTCTGCATGAACGTTTCGCGTGACGTATGGTATAATATGTGTAGAAGCGCATGGTATAATAATATACTCCGTATACTTCGCCCTGGTAGTCTCTTAACAGTTTGGCCCAAGACTACGTCACGATAAGTGTTACCATTGATTGTCCTTTTCAGAAAATTTAGGTTATTTCTCATGTAGTTAATGAAAATAAAATAAATTATTAACTAGCTTAACTATTTAGTAACTCATGTGATTCATCTATTTAGTGTTAAATTAATTTATATATTGAATTATTAGTTCATAATTGCTATTTTAAGTTAAACAATGCATTTTGCTCGGGTAATTCAATCACAAACCGTAGCAACACATCGAATTGACAAGTGTCATACTGACAACTCGCCATTTCATCGCTATTGTCGTGTCGTTCACACCTATAGCGTTGTTTCGCTCGGTGAGCAAAATACTGTGGCTCCCAAACATTTGTGATGAACCCGTGAACTATGAAAGATACACAAGGAAAATTGATAATTATTCCGTACTAAACTGTAAAAACAGAAGTATAAAAGACGGTGTAATAAGGTTTTTTTCTTTTCCCAACGACAAGAAGCTATCATGTGTGGCTTCAATATTTTAACTAACTTCAACTAAAAGAACTGGCATGTGCCTTTCTACATATTATTTCATTTATCTACGAGTTGTAAATTCCATAATTTAAGGCATAGTTGTGTCAGTACGGCTGTACGCCCGAACTTAACCTAACCTAATTAGTTTTTGACTTATTTTAGTCAAGTCAAGTTTTGTGGGTTTTCGTCCCGAAATAAATTAAGTTGGTCCATTTTATCACGACGCAGCGTGTGACTTTTACAACATTTGCTTTGTCAGAGACATTGTATACCTAGACCTCAGATCAAATAAGAATTCTAGATGGAACGTTGCAAACAACAAGATGACGCCGGTTAAAACTACGCCTTGGCATGCCGTATACATACACAATTACACGTAAAACGAAACTACGCCTTAGCTTGTCAGTCGAGCTCTCAGATCAAATAAATACTCGACAGACAAGCTAAGGTGTATTTTCATTCCGTGTCTAAGTAGCCGTGGCTTGGACACCAACGGTGAAGCGAAGAGGAACCCGAGGAGGGGCCGCTCGTCAGGGCTTTGGCCGATTAAGCCGGCGACGAAGCGGCCAACAACTAGGTTGCGATACCGCCTGGCACCAGGTGACATTGCATCTGAGGCGAGCCGCGACGTAATATGGAGTGTCCCATACGATATGGTGGCTCAGGCTTGGAGACCGCGGCGGGAGATGAGTGCCGGTATTACGGTGCGCCGCTCTCCCTACCTTCCGCGGTCTAGATGGGGTCGCCACCGTCTGATTGTGAACGCGATGGGGCCGCAGGGGAGGTCCTTATCCCCTGCGGCCGAACGTGGTAGGTGGCGGGGCCACTGACTTAAACAGGGGGACCAATGGTGCCATACACGGGGTCGTCTGGAACCCATGTGTTGGTTTGGTCACTGGTGTGGTCACAGCGTGCAATGTGTTCTGGTGCGCCGGTGATGGGAGGTACACCCCAAAGGAGGGTCCGATGACGGATAGCCGCGGCGGGTTCGCGGTGAGTGCTAACGCGTGCCCGTGTTCCCGCCATAAGCGGCACAGGAGGACACCGTGTAGTTTTAGTGGGTTGGAGTCCCACATAACTGCGCTATCTCCCCGTGGTAGCATAGCATGCATGGGCATTTCCCCAGGCTAAAACAATAAAATTAGTAGCGGTGCCTGTGATTGTTTTTTTTTGTGTCGAGGGGTAAACTGATTTACCCTTGCAAAGAATTGATCAGGGTTGCTGATATAATGGAGAAATAATTTAGTCAATACCACGATCAACCAATGCACAATAGAAAATTCATTTTCACAAATTTGACTCGGATTGTTCATGATGCCACAAAGGACTTGTATCCTCAAATTCATTATGAGGTAGTACTCTGTTTAGTTCAAACGAGAATCTATCTACAAGTCATCATCATCTTCCTGCCGTCGCCCCATGTTACGTGGGGTCGGCGCAACACGTTTTCTTCTTCCATATCGTCCTGTCCTTCGTCACGCCATCCCTTTTCTTATTCTCATCACTTCGCACATCAATCTCAACGTTCTCATCTCATTCTTTCTACGCGTGAGGAAACTAAATAAAATCATAATGCAATCAATAAAAAAAGAAACAAAGTAAAAAAAATATACAAAAAGGTTCAAATATGTAGAATTAATAAAAATTATAAAATTGTGTACCTATTGTATTATTTTTATCTTTTTCCCCACTAAAAAAGTTTGAGAACCGCAACACAATTGATGACGTAGTCTTGGGCCAATCACGTGACCTAGCTGCCACGGGAAGAGTTTACCTTGTCTTATTATACCATGTAGAAGCGTAACGTAATTGTCACCGCGTGCGCCGTTGTTTGACATAATGCGGGCTCTACACTCGCCCGCGAACCGCGGCCGTGATTCACGGCCGCGGTTCGCGCATGGACACGGTGCGAAAAATATAGCCCTCTACACTCGCAACCTTTCGCATTTACGTTCGCGCATTTGACTAAAATGGACGTGGAAGTTGCTGCTGCTGCTTTTATGTCCTTCATGTTGGCCGGCGTGTGGCGTCCGCCATTGTTTTCGTTTAGTGAAAGTGCGTAAAAACATTGTTTTGTTCAGTTTCATCAGTTATTGTGCGTTTACTGTGATTGTGATATACCGCCGCCAAAATGCTAGACGAAAATGCGGAGCTTAAGCGTTATATTGCGGCCCGAGGTCAATGCAAAGGTACGATAACAAAAATTTGTAATTTCATGGCGGATGGGGCTAAACCAAGGTCTTTACAAGTTTTGAAAGTTAAAAAGGACCTGCTAATAAAGGCTTTTTCAGAATATAACATACGATTTCTTGGCTTTGGTGCCATCTGACAGTGAGAATTTTGATGAGTTCGAGGATAAATATTGTGCAATCTTGTCTCAGATCAATGAATGCATTGCATTGACCTCAGGTGCAGGTGGCGACGCAGAATCTGGTAGATACAATGATGGAAGTGGAAGTAAATTTCAACGCCTTCCGCGAATAAATATAAAAACATTCTCTGGATATTTGAGTGAGTTCCATCCCTTTATAAATCTATTTATATCAGTGGTAGATAAGAATACATCTTTAAGTGATTGTAATAATTTTATTATAGATTTTAGACGTTCAGTCCCTTGAACGTCTCCAGAATTTTTGGAACTTTAAATTAATTTTTATTACCATTACCTATGTGCAATAGTGCTCGTAGACTATGCTTATGTCTGTTTCCTAGATGTAATGAAGGTACTCCTTAATAAACTTAAGCGACTATAGAACTTGTGCATCCGCTTTATTTTTTACCTCCGCAAATACGACCACGTGTCGGAGTTTCGGAAAAGATTAAAGTGGCTGCCGATTCGGCGTCGTCGAAATACCCATGTCCTATCTCTTCTCTCTATACTATCCTGCACAATCCTAATTATCCTCAATATCTTCGTGAACGCTTTTAATACCTCGTGCTGAGATGTAAACCCTGTCGCACTGTCACTTCTCTTCTCCTTCGTCCTCCGCGACACACTTCCAGCCGCTATGATGGCTCTGTCTCTGCTACAGCAGTGCGTCTTTGGAACTCTCTCCCACACTCCCTACACGACAGACCTTCTTTGGAGGTATTCAGGAGGAAGATTAAAGATCATTTCCTTGCGCAATGATATAATATTAGTATGCATTTATGTACGTTTTTATTAAGTATATTTATGTTTTAATTTAATTCACCATAGGTTATTTTAATATTGTACCCTGAATGCCTGCCCTCTATAATTGTCAACTTTCTGTCACTCTAGGAGTTAATATTGGCATACTATTTTTTCTTGTTTCTGTCTCACTGTCTGGTACAACCATACCAAATACACGCGCACTGTAATGCCCGATATAAAATAACTAATAACTGTGGAAATATCTACAAAAAACTATTTGTGAAGTATCTAAATATTAATAAACGACAATTGATTGGTGATCGTGTTTCAATCCAGCAACGGTAGAGTAAATTTTTATTACTTGTACATTTTTAATTTACATTTAATTTTTGACGTTCAAAAGTGCCGCTTATTGGCCTAATTGAAATAAATATATTTGACTTTTGCAACCTGCACCTTAATTGATGGTGGCACCATCAATTCTTTACACAAATTTGGTCCTTCGAGTTTCTCCAAACGCCATTTTTTGGTGGATTGGGCGTAGCCTGCGCCAAGCCGGCAGGAAGTCATCGAAAAGATCGACGACAGTCTGTCTCTATCTTCGGGTTGCGTCGTGCCACCTCATGCCTCTTCGGCATACATCGCCAGCACCACCTACGAAGACACAAGTGCTGTTTTACCGACAGGGCCGGAGAAAAGCATCCAATCGGCAATCGATATTTTAAATTGTCGATAAAGCAGACTACATTAGGCGGATTCAGCCAATCCCACTTCTTTACTAATCAATTGAGAGTTTTAGGAAGTTTCGCTTCCATTGCCGGCAAAATAATATTGCTCTGCTCTTGCTTGAACGACGCTATAAAAAAATTCGTTAAACTGGTACAATATTTGCATGTTTCCAAGCTTCAGGGAAAATACCACATGATAAACATTTTTTTTTTTTTTTTTTTATTTGATGACGTTTCGATTTTAATTCAATTGTATTTAATTATATTACAGCTTCTTACATATGTACATACTTATACCATAAACAAAAGTAAACTATACAAAATTATACTTAAACTAACGTATAAGTAATACTATATACAAAAGAAAGGTACACTTAGGCGTCGAAGTACTCCTCCACATCGCTGTCATCCGGGAACGTGCCCAGAAGACTGGCAGCATTGCCACGTTGAATGGCAATGCTGATTCTCTGCGCAAAGAAAGATCCAGCCCTCCGGTCACGCACAGCGTCGATCAGTCGGCGAGAGATCTCTTTAAAAAGCAGACGTGCACTCGGGCCCCATGTCCCAAGCGTTTCGACCCCAAACGGCTCAAAACTGTAATTACCAATTAGGTTACAGTATTTGCGCCGCTTGAGGGCCTCAGCAGCCGCAGCAGCAGCGCCAGCACAGCCCGCCGAACTAGGAACATGAGATGGCGCAAGGGTGTCGACACAGGTTGCGTCCCACAACAGAGGCCTACCCACCTTCCACGGCACCAACGTCATGCCATCTGGTCTCTTCCCATCGTCACGTACCAAACCGTTAGGTTCTAATACAGCTGGTACGCTGGCGGTGATAAGGGCTCGACGAATAATGTCATTGATGCTGGCGTGTCGTGCTATGCGTCCTGCGCTCTTGCAACAAGACAGGCCATGGTGCCCAAGGCTGCCGACAGCTTCACCACATTGGCACCGATGTGGAGCAACACAAGGTGCGCCTAAGCGTAGACAGGTTGCGAGCCGAAACGAAGAGTCATCCATCATAGTGCCTATGGTGGATGACGGAAGTGCTTGAAGCCACAAACCCGACTCCCATTCCCCCACAGCCAGCAGACGTGCACGCTCAGCAGTACTAGACGATGTATTTATAAGATTTTTTAAACATTTATTATATAATATAAGTAAAGGATAGCATAATGTATCACACGTGTTTTTCCGACCGAAGGAATCCCATCGGGACCAGGACCCTTGGTTGAATCAAGTGATTTTAATTCTTTATGTATTTCATCAAGAGACAGTTGCAGTTTGCATAGGAAGACGTCGTGGTCAGCATTTCTGTGGGTGTTTCCCAAGTTTCCTTCAGTAAATCAATTGTGGCACGAGCTGTGCGACATGTTGCGCCGTCTTGTTGAAATCACAGCTGCACATCATGGTTGTTCAATTGAGGAACGAAAAAGTCAGTAATCAGGGCTCTATAACGGTCACCATTGACTGTAACGTTCTGGCCAATTTGCACAAAACAAGAAATTTGCACAATTTGGAAGCGTTGTTCAGGAGTCAGTCTATTCATGTTGAAATGCCAAACCAAACTAAACACAAATCACTTGACAGCTGACAAAATGGCTACCAGTTAAAACAGTGTTGCCAACTTAAAGTTCTATACCTCTAAAAAAAACACCTTTCATAAAATATACCAATAATTAATTTAATAGATGATTTAAGAGCCACATTTTTTTTATTAAGTTCTATGTCAGGCCCAGAAAAATTGTATTCTGTTTTCTTGACAAACGAAATATGAAAATTTGAATAATTGTAACGACCTGCTTCGACAAATTAAAAAGAGGCTAAAGCAAAGCGTCTTGTAGCGATCATGCTACACTACTCAAAATGTCGAGCACTAAAATTGACTCTCTAACTAGAGAGAACTACGACACTTGGGTAATACAGGCTGAAGCTGTTCTCGTACGACAAAAATTATGGAAATACATCGAGACTGACGCTGCAGTGGTTGATAAAGAAGGCGATAGAGAGGCGAGATCTGAACTTATACTTATAATCGCTCCTTCTCAGCTAAAACAAATAAAAAATTGCACTACTGCTAAAGCATTATGGGAAATATTTAAAGACACGTACGCCAGTAAGGGACCTGCGCGAAAGGCACCCCTATTAAAGCAACTGATCCTAATAAAATTAGAAGGCCACGAGGTAAAAGCTCATCTAAACAAGTTTTTAGATTAGTTGACAAATTGGAAGACATGGACGTAGCTATTAATGAGGATTTGTTAACAATCATGATGTTAAACAGTCTCTCAGATAAATGTGAGAACTTCAGAGTCTCTATAGAAAGGCGAGACACTCTTCCGAAGTCAGAGGAGCTTTAAACTAAAATAATAGAAGAATGTGAAGTAAGTCATAGGCAAAACATGAGTAATAACGACGAACCTGAATGAAACCTCTTTTCAAGAAGAAGCCCTATACCCGTCCTGTAAAATTTTCTAACAAACGTTGTGGTAATATCTTCAAACGCAATAATCACAAAATTTGTATCAATTGCCGGAAGAAAAACAGTAAGAAGCCTAATGAACATCAAACGGACCTCATAAGAACAATTTTGCTATGCAGTGCCTCCTTACTCAAGTAAGGAGTCACTCCGTCACTTATAACGGAAAGTCTGAAAACAGCTCTTGGGTTTTGAATAGCGGTTGTACGTCTCACATGACTTATCAACGAGACTTATTTAAGAATATAGAGGGAATATCCGGAAAACTGAACTTTGCAACTAAAGAACAAACTTCAGAGATTAAAGGAAAGGTACAGTCTCCTTTGTAACGAAAAATGGTAATGTCATAGTATATAGTGGTCCTTCGAAAGCCGTCAAATACAAGGATCGCCATCTTTTTACTTTGCGTCGTTTGGTTTGGAGGCGGAGAAAACTAGCAAACATCGCTCGTACGCACCACGCAAACACGGGAGTTTGGGCGGCGAACCAGCAGCGGGCAGCGACAACAGTCGAAAATCAATAATACTTTCAAGTTATCAATCAACCAAGATACTGCTTTTACCGACAGTCAAAATTTTCTACCAACGTAGCGAGACATACCGCACAGCGATATATACATTCGCACACAGGCAACAACCACATACTTTGTACATCGGCATCTCTAATCGGCCAATCAGCGAACACGCAAAACCGTCATCTACAGGACGTCCGTCAACCACTCAACCGACATTTTTCGCAAGCGCGCACTGGGCAACAATTTGGAACTTCCGACTTCCGCTACGCCATTTTTTTCCACTTTTTTTTTCTCACGGCTCCACGCGGTTAGCAAGCACGCGGTTTATCTTTTCATTCTACAAAAAAAAAATATCTACTATGTCTCAAAATGAAGAAGAAAATCTCGAAATCAATCTACAAACCCTCAAACAGAAGAGAAGCGCAATCAAAGGCAAGCTTACAAGGATAGAAAGATACTTACAGAACTTCGATGCAGATCGTCAATCCATGAACGAAATCAAAGTCCGACAAGGCGATTTAGAACAATTGATTCAGCGGTTCGAGGAACTGCAGTTACAAATCGAATCAATCGACGACGCCGCGGACAGACAAGACATTCACGAAGAAGAGCGGGGTGCCTTCGAGGACAGATTCTATGGACTGAAGGCAGGCATGATGAACGCCTTAACGGCAAGATCGCTAATACCCGTGACGACGGCATCGTCTTCGCGCCACGTTGATCAATTTAACTGTACACATTACGAGCACACCAAGCCACGTGTCAAGCTGCCTCAACTGGAACTCCCTAAGTTCGATGGGGACTTCCGGCAATGGCCAGCGTTTAAGAACATCTTCTTCGCGTCCGTGGACAGTACTGACCTGCCCGTGGTGAACAAGCTGCAGTACCTGAAGACGGCGCTGACGGGGGAAGCTGCGGGCCTCATAGCCTCTCTGCTCATCATTGAGGAGAACTATCCCAAAGCGCTCAAAATCCTAGCTAAGAGGTTTTATATTTTGAGATGTCTTCGGTGAAGGCCAATTAATTAATAACACAATCACTTCAGTTTGCACTCTATTTTATTTATAACAAATTTAATTGTAACAACCGATACATAGCCAGTCTGAACACTAGACCAAGAGAAGCACTGGAAGAGTGAATGTATGAACCAAGGAATATGAACGAGTCAATATACCACACTCTTCCCCGCTTACATAAACTTGAACTTTTACCTTATATTTAAAACATATTTAGTACTACATGGTTATTAGAAAACTCAACATACAAAAATGGTTATTAAACCTAAGTTTACATCATTTTTAAACATGATGTTAATCTGGATATCTGGTATAGGTAATCACATATTATAGTTAGGTGAAGTTAATATTAGTTAACAACATTAATAATGTAATGTAACAGATATAATATATTTATTTATAAACTTTGACTGCAGTTTATTATTTGGTTAACATGTCTCTTCCATCTTAACCCATCGACATCAATGAAATAGGTAGCTCCCGGAATGGACTCCTCAATGACAGTGCCTTTAGCCCAGGGCTTCAGACCCTTTCTATAATCGCGGGTCATGACTTTTTGCCCTACCTTGAAGTGTACATTTCTGAGGCCCCCGTGAGAATCTACAGTTTTATTTTGTTTTAATAACAGATCTTGAAATATTGGTGTAGGTCTTAATAAAGAGAATCGGTTCCTTAATTCTCTCCCCAGCATAAGTCGAGCTGGCGAGACCCCAGTGGTTTTGTGGGGGGTGACTCGGTAATCAGCCAAAAATATGCTAATTGCATAGTTAAGGGATTTGCCACTTTCAACTATTTTAGTTACATTTGCTTTAAATGTCTCCACGAACCGTTCAGCCGCTCCGTTAGTGGCTGGATGGTAGGGAGGTGTAAATGTATGGTTGATACCTACATTCATGCAAAATGCTTTAAAGTCATGGCTAGTAAAGGAGGTGCCATTATCTGTAACTAGATGGATTGGAAATCCATATCTTAAGAACATTTCTTTAAACTTTTGAATGGTTAGACCACTTCCAATATTTGCCATCTGGAAAACCTCAGGCCATTTACTATAACTGTCTATAACAATTAAGAACATTTTCCCAAATAAGGGTCCAAGGTAATCAGCGTGAATGCGATACCAGGGCGATGGAGGTACTGGCCATGGTTTTAAGTTTGTTTTAGCTGGGGTATTTCTATAAGATAAACAATTTATACATTTATTTGTTAACTCAATTACCTCCTCATTTATTTTTGGCCACCAAAAGTAAGATTTCGCAATATCTATCATTCTGCTGCTACCAAAATGGCTCTTATGGAGCTCAACAAGTATATCATTTCTAATAGAATTTAGAATTATTATCCTATGACCCCAAAATAAGCAATGCCTATCTATGCTGATTTCATTCCTCTTTATATAATATGGTTTCATTTCTGTCTCTATTAACTTAACATCTGGCCAACCATCATAGCTATATCTCAATATCTTTGATAATAATTTGTCTTTCTTGGTTTCCTTTTGTATAATTTCCCAATTTACTTTTTCTTTATTTTCATTTTCCCAACTATCAATGTAGTTAGCACATACCTCAAATTTATCATTGAGAATTGTATTGTTTTTGTCTTCTAAAGGGATTCTAGACATATAATCGCCGGATTCCTGTTAGTAGGTATATGTCTGATTATGTAAACGCTGATAGAAATATAGCGTAATGTTGCAAGCGTTTGGCAGCTATCTTTGGAATTCCTTTGTTTGGTCCAAAAATCCTGACTAATGCAGCATTATCAGTCTCAAGTTCAAATTCCCTGCCATATATGAAGTTATAAAATTTGGTAATTCCGAAAATTATTGCCATTGCTTCTTTATCTAAAGCACAATTTTTTTTTTCTCTGTCATTTAACTTTTTGCTTGCAAATGCAATGGGTTTCACTATGTTGTCAGTCCCACGATTTGACAATACAACACCAACGCCGTCTGCTGAAGCGTCACATGTTAATATTAGTGGTAATGATGGATCATAATGAATCACGCTTTGGGCTGATATTAATTTCTTTTTTTATGGCTTCAAAGGAACGCTGACACTCTGCAGTCAATTTGAATTTTTTAAATTAAGTACACTCATATAACGGAGCTATTATGGTTGCCATGTCCTTAAGAAATCGTGAGTAATAATTTATTTTACCCAGGAATGACCTAACGTTTTTCAACACATTTGCGAGGAAAAAGAAACATGTATTGCTTATATCGTTTAATTATTAAAACAATTGGTGAACGTACAATTTTCAAAGCGATATTGGATTGATTTGGATGGCAGTTTCATAGTTTGTGTTACATTGGTGCTTGCCACTTTTTTAGTAGATACTTTCGTTTTCTTCTTATGTAAATGTATTTCGGGTTACTACATCTTTTGTTGTAATATTATGAAGCTCTTGTCGTCTACACGCACCTATAACACGGAATATTAAGGCAACCTGCAACAAAAACAATTAATTAGTTTTTAAGAAGTTATGCTCAGGTTACGCAATTATTTAGATACGTTTAGATTAATAATATTCAATGTACCTTTGTTGCTAGGCACTGACTATCTGGAGCCTCTTTCAAAAACATTTTAAAGTCGGCTGGTGACAAAACATTAGATTTCCGGCCAATATATCCGTCCGAGCCGTCTCTTCATAAATGATATCAGGTACAGTACGTTTTGATATCAACACCATGTTTGACCACCACCAGGAATAGATGCACCACAGGGAGCTGGGCTTTTATGTATTGGAGAGTTCAGTGAAATACGACAAAAATACATTTCCACTTTGCTCTTCCATTATAGGAAACTATCGTAGGCTGCTCATTTAGTATTTCTGGCGAGGCTTAACTCTATCAATAATGTTCATCTTCTGCACGAAAACTGAACATTTCTAAAATAATTTACCACAGCGAAAAATACGATAAAAACAAAATATGAAAATTATGGGAAATGTCGCACAAGTTTTTTTTACAATACCCTTTGCCCAGCAATTATATGGCTCTTCAAAAAAATACACAATTATCAGTAAGAAATACTTTAAGACAAATAAAGGACAATTCAATAGCTGAACTTGCTGTCGATCTTGGCTTTAATGAGGATAAAATATTACAGAAATGGGATAATATCAAATTTTGTCAAATGGGTCATCCATTTGACAAAATTTGATATTATCCCATTTCCCACTTGCAAGTGCTACTTACTTGCTTCAGCAAAATTTTGGGCTCAAGTGGGCAAATACAAAAATGCTGCAGGTATTAACACATATCAAGATTTAGCAGAATTGGCCATTGCAGTTTTGTCGCTGCCACACTTGAACGCAGAAGTAGAGAGAACGTTCAGTTTAATGAACATTGTTAAATTATTAGCCATTTTAGGAGATGGGTTCGAGATGGCGATTCCATTTCAGGCAGACCCGCCGACCACGCGCGCATTTGTGGACGTATCGAGAGACTGGTCGCGGAGGGTAGCGGGATCCAAGGCACGGTGCAATGCAGGCCGACTGCTGGTAGTTGAGGGCCCAAGTAGAGAGCCAATCCCGCACGAAAGGCTGCCCCACCAACTGACGATAAACCCTGGAATGCACCATCGTGTTGGTTGGCGACTATAAGGGAGGGCCGGTGGACATTCCCGAGGTCCCCGCTCGGGTGTCCATCACAGTCTCCAGACTCAGTCCGCAGCCTCCAGACTAGTCCCCCAATGACGGCGTCCTTTCAGTGCGTGTCTGTAAGTTAGTAGCGTGGAACCGCATCTCACTTCCTTCTCCTCACCTTACTTCACTCGCAATAAAGAAATGAAAAAGAGAAAATCGTTCAAAGTTGAACAGCACTCAAATAACACCTCACTATCATCAGAGGTCTGCACTCCAACCTAATAGTAGTCCATCATCACCTGGAGACTGATCCGGCTCTCTTTTTCCTATCGGAGACGCAGATCAGATGACTGTCAGACGTATCGTACTTAACATACCCAGGGTTTATCAGGCCTGCGACAACTTAGTTCCAAAAATGTTGTCCGATTTTGATGAAACTTACACTGTTCCCTAAGTTGAATGCTTAATCCATCCTAAATGAAAAATAAAAAATACATACACTTATGACATTTGGCACATCTGTTTACAAGCCCACATAGAGTTACAAATTACTAAGTGAATATTGTGCATTTCCAACTATATAGCATACAATACATATATAATAGATAACCGCCTTCATTTAAAGTTAGTAATACCTGAGTACTTACCTGATATTCCTGAGTCGCTCGAACTAAAAATTTGATGTTTCTTCTCTTTACAGATTTCATTCGCGGTGTAGAGCAAATCCAAATAAAACAGAAAGCACAAAAAACAATTCTTCCTAGGAGAGGAGGTATATTTTTAATTATATTTTATAAAGGAGAATGCCCATGGACAGTACTTTCAAAAAAATAATTGTATCACAATCATTTCTGGACAATAAATTAAACAAAAATATTTCAAGTATTTTGACTTCTTTTCTAAAAGATTCCGATTGGGGTTCATTTTCTTGAATTAATAAGTATTTAACTTCCGTTTCATAGCTCAAACACATTCCGCCATTTATGTAAGGGTTGAGGCATGTTGACATGATCTGACATCGATTAATCGAAGAATCGTTTTTTTTATAATCTACCTGAAACACTGAATCGATCCAAGGATCTCCTGTACCGAACCGATTCACCTATATAATTTTAAGAACTAATTGATTTTGAAATTGGTTTGATTTATTAGATTAATGCAAACCAAGATAACAAATGAATCATGTTTTTAGAAATCGATTATATTACCAATTTGGTAACATGCCTATAACTGTCAGTCATTTCATTTGACAGTGACAGGCATGTGACAGTAGTCGCCTTTTCATTTGATTTACGAGTATTTCTATGTTGTGTTGCGTCAAGTTTCGGTTTTCGTTCTCCCGTTACGAAATACTTATCTTATCAATACAACACCGCCGTGTGTTTGTGAAAATAATGCTTAATAAGACGGGACTTTATATGTGATTTCCGACATGGCTACGGCTCGAAGTTGGTGTCTCAAATGTTCTTTGATGTTGGCGCCATAATTATATACGCAGACATAATATTTTGCCGCATTTTTGCATTTTAATTCCTGATAATATATTGATCATATCGCTGGCCCCGGGCAATAAAGCGGTAATATCAAAAATTATTACGGGCTTGGATCTACACCGGTAAGTAAGAATAACATTGTATGTCTTACCAGCACTTAAACAGATGTCTAACGATTGCAAATCTTAAATATGCTGGCATAGAGTCCATATTGCTGTGAATCTACTACAACCTAGAAAGGAACATAATTTGTTCAATATCTCTTAACTGCCGCAATGAAAATTGACTAAAGTTGGTACGTGTAATTAGTTAAGGTAACATAATCAAATAAAGGTGTTTTTATCATTACACGCAAATGTTTCGGTCAGTACATTTCTCCATACAAAATGGGCATTCTCCTTTAAAAGAGCTTTTTACAAAATTCACAGCAATAGCTAAGTATTCTTAGTTAAAGAAAAGTAAAGTCCTTAAAATACAGTGTAAAACATTCTACACCAAAATACATGATAATTTTCTTTACACTTGGTTCGCTTCCTGAATAATATCTAAAAAATATTTTCTCAAAGTTTATATTAATACTGTTATTTGGTGCATCATTTAGATGAATAATGAAATTATTCTTTTGCAGCTAATAGGTTCGGTAAAAACTGCAGGTGCTTTATAAATAAAATGAGAAGTATTGCGGTTGAAGAAGACAAGACTCCGAAGACAAATCTGCAAAGATTGGATACTGCTAAGGCTCTAAATTGTACCCGACTGTTCAATACAAAGTTTGATCAAGAGTCACAACAAGCCCAAGACTTTCTACTGATGCAGCTAAAAATAGCAAACAGAAACAAGAAAGCAATGAGATACGCAACCAGTGAAAAGCATTTGGCGTTGACCCTCATGAAGGAAAGCCCGATAGGGTTGTTGCAAAAACTATTTAATTTACCCAGTAAAAGAACATTAAACCGGCTTGCAGAAGATATAATATTTAATGTTGGACTTAATGATAATATTTTTAAAGTATTAAAGCACAAAGCAAAGAAATGGGACTCTAAGAAGAAACTATGCTCTATTTTATTCGATGAAGTTGCATTAACACCTCATCTCACATATGTGGAGTCCCAAGATGAGATAGGAGGCTTCAAAGACTTTGGATATGCAAGAGATTTGAGGTTTACCGACCATGCTCTAGTTTTTATGTTAAAAGGAGTGTGCTCAAACTGGAGAAAGCCAATTGCCTTGTGTGACGAAAAGAAGTGATCACAAAAGTGCTTGAGTCAGATTTGGTACCAATTGCAATCGTATGTGACGAGGGCTCTACATTTAGAACTGCAATAAATACATTGAAAAGGGTCACTGAACGTGTAAGAACTTTGAATAAGGAATATAATGGTGAGTAGATAAACTTTCATAACAAATAGCCTTTGTATGCACGTTGTAAAAGTAGCAGTTGAAAATTATCTGGGATAAAACGTATTCATCATCATTACTTGGACATAATATGCAAAAGTATGTATAAATATATATACTTTTGCATATTATGTCCAGGTTATGGTCTTTCTGCTAAATTTCATCAAATGTGTAGCTCTTAAACCACAATTTGTATATTTTTAGTTTTAAGTTTTTTTTGTTACTTTATTTTCTGGTGTACAGTAAAGTATACATAAATAACAATATAAATTTATTAATCAAATTAACTCGAACTTATTTTATTTTTTGTTTGCAGACCGAACTATTGACATATCAAGTACAAAGTTAAGTGTGGTCTATGATCCTCCACACTTACTTAAGGGCCTTCGAAATAACTTACTAACCAAAGACATGATTTTCAAAGGCAAAGTAGCTACGTGGGAAGATATTCAAACAGTATTTGACTCTGATTGCCAACTAGATCATACAAGAATGCATAAAAAGTTAACAGAGCACCATGTTTATGCAGAGAAAATGAAAAAAAATAAAGTTAGTGTAGCTGCCAGTGGATTGCTTAAAAACACTGCATTATTCAGTAAGCTTTTTTGTCAATGTAATCCAATAATGCTACTTAAATAACCATCTTCTTAATTAATCACTCACTCATTTCATTTTTGTTTATGTATTGAGAAATGAATGAATGTACACTATTTATTTATATTTTGTGATAAAAATAAGGTCCTAATAATTAAGGCATAATCTAATCTTATGTACTAGGGTTTAAACTCTTTGTTGTTGACGGTTTATGTGTTATACTTATAATTATGTAATATTTCAGAAACTACAGCCACGAAATGTTAGTGAGACAATGGCCACGACGAGCGAAGCAGTTGACTTTATTGATAAGCTGTTTGACAGTGTAAATGGATCTCGAGGGAGCACTGTGCAGGGTAAACTGCGTGGACCTGTAAAACCGAACTCGCATCAAATTTTAAATTTTTGGTCAGAATCCAAACGAACATTGAAAAACATTGAATTTATTGATACTAGTAGCAAGAAAGCACAAAAATATAAGAAAACCTATAAGGTTCGAGTTCCTTCTCTTGATAGATGGGTTACAACTATAGAAAGTTTTGAAAGGTTGTCTAAACTGTTGTTCAACAAATATGAAATACAGTATTTCTATCCTAGAAATATAAATCAGGATCCTCTAGAGATTTTTTTTGGTAGAATCGGAGCCATAAACTATAGAAACGTAAATTCTGATGCCAATACTTTCATAAACGCATTCAAATCGCTGCTAATGTCCAGTGTTATGGGTCCACATTCAATATACGCTAACTGTAAGGAAGATAAAGGGGAGACAGTAGTTGATTTTTTTAAATTTGCATCCTCATCCAATGTTGATGACCCATAACAATTAATTTAACCTACCCTTCAAAGAGGTTTTTAGTGCTATACAGGGATATCTCGGGCCTTATTCATGACTACTTAAATAAATATTCTTACAAAAAACACGTAAAAATACATTTAAAAAGTGAAATTATGAGAAAAAATGAGGTAAATTGGTTGGGGTGTACACATCATAAAAACGAAGTCAGAGAATGGTTGCTTAATCTCATGATACGCACCCATGTACATAATTGGTGCAACATAATAAATAAGATTTTAAAAGGAGGTATACAAGAAAAAGATGTTTGCACCTCAACAAATTGCCTTTGAGAAATATAAAGCCCATAGGTTAAGAGGAAAAATAAATAAAAAGTAAATTCTAAAAAGTCGTTTTATTTGTAAATTTCTGAACCTTGGAAATAAATTATAAGAACCCCCTCGCAGAATTTTACGTGGCACATCACTATGCTATCGATATTTTACGACGGATACTTTTGTAGCTGAGCATCACTAGGCGATGAATGACACTAGCGCCTCAAGGCGCATGTTTTTGGAACTAGTCGTCAACCATACCACTGTCCTATCTGTCTCTGACTAGTATATAGTTATGTGTGGGGTTTACCCTTGAGCACAATTTTAAGCCACGCGCGGGTGTATGTTTGCATGTACGCCCGAGACGACATCTGTTATCCAAAACCTTGAGGACTCTAGGTATTCCGTGCTGTGGGCTATGGTGAACACGGGCCTGGATAAAATTATCTACGCCTGTGTCTACCGTTCGCACAGCGGAGATCAGGAGACGACCAGGCTCACAAAGTACTTTAGTGAGGCGGCTGATACGACACAGCTCCTTTTATTTTCTACTAGCTTCTGCCCGCGGCTGCGCCCGCATATAAAGTGTTTTATCATCCCGAGGTAATACAAACTATCTCAAACTATCTCCATGCCAAATTTCATCTAAATCGGTTCAGTAGATCCAGAGATTTCCTCCTACAACCTCACATACTTTATCTCTTTATAATATTAGTATAGATTAAGATTTGATAAGAAATACATATAACTATTATTTTGTTTGTGATTAAATTGGTTGTTTTATTGTGTACTTGGTGTCCTGGCTATAGATCTTTAATATTATTAGGGCCATCTCCCCCGGACTTAACCTAAGTGATGGAACTTTTAATTGTTGACCAACACCATTCGTTCAACTTTACACTATCCATGGTGACCAGGGAAGTGATGAAGAGCACACACGAGTTGTACCTTTATTATATGCATTACTGAATAGAAAAAATTAAGAAATCTATCTAATACAATTCCAGTTATTAAAGGAATATATTCCAGAATGGAAACCACTGAAATATATGACAGACTTCACAAGCAGCAATGAATGCCATATCAGCTATTTTCCACTCAGTTGAAGTAACAGGACTTTCAATTTACTCATAATGAATGGAAGAAAGCTAAAGCGTTAAATTTGACTAAAAACAAACGATTTCACAAACGTAACTCTATCAGCCTTATTACCACTGCTACCTAGAGAATATACCTCAGACGGCTGGTGGTACGTAATGCAAGACAGTTCGGAGTCTAAATAAATACAAGCATTCAACGATTACATGGTAATACAGTGGCTGAAACATGAAAGTTTAGTTCTTTATTACACTACATAGAGACAACTGGCCCCCAGTGCATGCAAGTGTGCGCCCGTTACCACCAGATAAATACCGTAAAGTCAAAGAGGAATTTCGTATTATGCAGGAAATGGGTATCTGCTGGCCCTCCAAGAGTCCGTGGTAAGTCCACTCCACGTGGTACTAAAGAAAAACGGTGTGAGTTGCGACCTTGTGGTTATAGGAAGCTAAACGCAGTTAATAAACCGGACCGGTATCCCATACCTAGACTATCTTTTTGTTGGCTAGTAATTAAGTAAAATCATGCATTTTACTTAATTACTAGCCAACAAAAAGATTTTTCGAAAAATGATGTAAATAGAGCATATCACTGCATAGCTATTAGCCCGGCAGACATTGAAAAGACAAGACCGCAATAATAAAGACATTTGGGCTATTTGAGTTACCCCGCATGACTTTTGACCTGTGTAACGCTGCACAATCTTTCCAGAGGTTTATGGACCAGACGGTTTTAAAAGCCTTAGATTATATTGATGACGTAATAATTGCCAGTTCTAAGAAGTCAGAACATGAAGTTAACTTAGCAAAAGTATTCAAGCGTTTCAATGATTGTGGGGTGACTGTGGTATACTCTCAAATAAATAATAGTCAGCATTTGAATGTTTACGTCTATACATTATTAGATTACCCTACCTTCCTACCTACCAATTTGTTAAAATATTTATTTGAATATCCGCAGCACGGTAAAGATATCTTTACCGTGTCCGCAGTCAGTTCCTTTCTAAATATATGTTAGATTATCATTTTCCGCAATAAAAAGATACGTCAGCTGATTCTACCTACACTTGTTACATAAATTGTCACATCTTAATTTTAAGTCAATATGACAAATGAGGCATCGTGGCGTCCACCGATGAAAAGTTATTCCTTTGCATTGGGCAAATATTAGTTGAATTATTAGTGCAATATCTTAAACACACAACGGCATATTTAATGCGTCTGAACGTTTTTTCGTTTTAAAACAAACAATGACATAGGCGCTAAAGATCTAGCAAGCAACTAAATGAAGTGCTGCCTGAAGACCGCAAATGAACGGAACACAGTTTGGTGGCCAGAGGCGTTTCCTATCAAAGACATCACGGCTATAACGCATATTATTCTGATGGTATGACGCGGGATTCGGGGACTCGGGCAGTCAGCCTCTCGCCTCGGACCAAGTAGGTCACTGTAAGGAAGAAGACAAATAAAAATGTCCTTACGCGTTTTGTGTCCTATTAATTATCACCGTAGTCATGTCACATCATGTGTAGTTTAACGTGGTTAAACAAACTTGTTTTTTCTGTCTGAATAAAATTTAATTTATTATAACAGCTGTATGTTAAGCCGATTTGGTTTGAGGAGGGCCCCCACGACGCGATAAAAGTCGTTCAAATCGAGGGGGTAACTAGAATAATCAAATTTACATCATTACTTTGTTTTGAGAGATGCTATCAAGAAAATCAATGAAACTCGTGTACGGATTATAGTAACGTTACAGCTACTGAACACACCACTAATCATGAAAACATAGTTCAGATAATTAGCACAGAAACTTTGAACTTCGACCAAATTTTAGCAAACCTTAAAATATTATCCGAAAATATAGACTATATGCGCCAGATTCAAGTGATCACTCTGGAAAACCAGAAGAAAATTGTTCAAAAATCAGCCATGCAATCTGTGCCAGATTCAAGTGATCACTCTGGAAAACCAGAAGAAAATTGTTCAAAAATCAGCCATGCAATCTGTGCAGTTAGAGGAAATATCTGTACAACTTGCAGAGACAAAAGAGGGTACAAGCGTTACTTTGTTGAAAGATGCAAACCCTGTAGATACCGAAAGTTTTACACTAAAACCCATTGAAAATAAAATAAATCTTATATCACTGGACTAATTACTGGCATCTATTGCCAGTAATTAGTCCAGTGATATAAGATAAGCAGAAAAAAATAAACTATAAAAGTTCTCATGCTCAGCTTCGAAGGACGAAAGAAATACTTTTATACTATTCCCCCTCTAAAAAGCTTATTTTATTCACTGAAAACAGTGAATAAAAAGCACATTTAATCACTGTTTGGGTGTTTGAATTTAGAACACGCCAATATATATTCGACGTCCATCTCAGTGCAATACAACCTCCTTGCCCATAAAATACTCTATACAAACTCCTTGTGCAAAGAATACTCGACTTTCAAACTCCTTCATCGATTTCATTTTGAGTTTGTTTATATTTAGTATTTTAATAATGATTTTGATTTTAGTCTAGGATGTTTAGTGTATACTTATTTGGATTGTAATTCTAATATTAATTGCATTGGTGTTTAATTAATTATAATTATGTAACGTAACGGAGGTGGTCACTGGCCCCTGAAACACAAGTGCTGTTATCTAGCTCAGCTTCAATTTTCAAAAAATGTGAGGGTTCACATTTTTGTAAATTTTGAAGGTAATAAACCATTTATTTAATATTATTCCTTGTGATGGTATAAAATATATATAGTATGCAACTCTTGAGTAAAACGGATTTATATCGAGGGCCATGAATCTCTCGCGTCGCTCAGGATTTTCACTTGAATCACTCGCTATGCTCGTGATTCAATCATCATGTTAGAATACTTCACTTGTTCGTGATTCATATATGAATTCATAGTGAATATAGGACGGATTTAAAGCGAGGCGCTTTAAATCCGTCCTATATTCACTAGTTGCATAATATACTACTTATAAACTTTCTCTAAACGAGTTGGGAACGTTAGGCGTGACCACACCGAAGGTAGAAGAAGGTAGTCAACGTAGTACGCCCGGTCCACGCCATGCATTGTCCAGATGGATGGTCGAAGGGGTCCAGAACGCCCGGTCCATGCCGCGCTGTGAGTAGGTGGATGGTCGAAAGGGCCCAGTACGCCCGGTCCACGCCACGCGATGAGCAGGTGGATGGTCGACGGGGCCCAGCACGCTCGGTCCATGCCACTTTGTGAGTAGTCGGTTGGTCCAAAGGGCCCAGTGCGCCCGGTCCTCTATGCATGGTATGATGAATTGTTGATTGGTCGAAAGGGCCCAGTGCGCACGGTCCACTATGCATTGTATGATGAATTGTTGATTGGTCGAAAGGGTCCAGTGCGCCCGTGTCACACATGCTATGATGAGGTTGGTTGATCTATATCATATGTCGCAGAGCCATCTTTTTTACATAAAGTCGTTTAAACATAAAGGGTTCAAATGTCAACACTTCAGATGAGCAACGAATATGAATAACATTGATTTATAACATAAATAGTTCAAAACTAGCTTTTGCCCGCAGCTTCGCACGCGTAGACTACATGCTTCTCCTTATCATATTTTAACAGTATGTAGAGAAAAAGTAAAAAATTATGTATGCGAAAGTGTTTCTTAGGACAGACTTATACTTACCTACTTTATCATCAATACGCTCTATCCTTGTCCCGTCCCTATCCCTTCAATATTTCTGTGTTTATCCATGACTAATAATAAGTAATTATAAGCATAAGTAAGTAATTAAAGTATTTCCTTATAAACAACATTTTAAACCATTTTGGATGTCCACGCCAATATCACCAGACTATTTGATGAGCTTACACGTGAACACGCTATATAGAACTGTCCATGGCAAAAGCAATTCGCCCTCAAATCTACACCAGCATACGTCAGAATTTATCCTTGAGCCTTATTAATTGTCATGGCGAAGCAGATTTTCCCGTCCCTATTTAATTACTATATTTTTGCGTTGAGCCTTTTTATAGTTACCAACAGACTTTAAAGTATTAAAAGTATTTTTAATAATTTTTCCTTTGTAAAAGAAGGAATTTTGTACACAACATTTCATCCCCCATGATCCGCCCCCCCATAGACGGAATTCCCAAAAGACCTTAATCTGCTTTTTTTTTATTTTAATCATCAGCCCAAACCCAAAATGCGAAGATCCTAACTTCAAAACTGACCGACTTTCATACAAACTTTCATTCCCTATTTCACCCCCTTAGGGGTGGAATTCACAAAAATTCTTTCTTAGTGGATGCCTGCACAGTATAAAGTATCTATTTGCAAAATTTCAAGTCTCTAGACGATTTTACCCTCATGGGGGTGGAATCTTCAAAATCGCTGAGACACGTGTAAATTATTTTTTAATCTTCAGCCAAAACCCAAAATATGAAGATCCTGACTTTAAAACTGACGGATTTTCATACACACTTTCATCCCCTATTTCACGCCCTTAGGGGTGGCATTTCCAAAAATCCTTTCTTAGTGCTCACCTACACTACCAAAGAAACCTACGTGCCAAGTTTCATGATTGAAGCTTCAGCCGTTTGGCCTGTGCGTTGATGGTCAGTGAGTGAGTCAGTCAGTCAGTCAGTCACTTTCTTCTTTTATATGTTTAGAATAGATAAGTCTTTGTACCAATAAGCATTATAAATTTCTTAAATTAATGGGCATCTCTGAAGTTTAATTAGTTTTCCTTTGTTTTGATTATTTTGTTAAGGGAGGATGTTAGTTATAGATATGTGTTAACAATATTATATGTATGAGGTGAAAATAATTTATTCTGAATAAATGTCAGTGGTTGCAAAACCACCTTCTTGTTTTAATACAAGATACGCGCGAAAAAAACGAAAAAAAGAAGGAGGAGACTTCTTTTTTTCGTTTTTTTTTAATTAAACTTCAGAGATGCCCATTAATTTAAGAAATTTATAATGCTTATTGGTACAAAGACTTATCTATTCTAAACATATAAAAGAAGAAAGTGACTGACTGACTGACTGACTCACTCACTGACCATCAACGCACAGGCCAAACGGCTGAAGCTTCAATCATGAAACTTGGCACGTAGGTTTCTTTGGTAGTGTAGGTGAGCACTAAGAAAGGATTTTTGGAAATGCCACCCCTAAGGGCGTGAAATAGGGGATGAAAGTTTGTATGAAAATCCGTCAGTTTTAAAGTCAGGATCTTCATATTTTGGGTTTTGGCTGAAGATTAAAAAATAATTTACACGTGTCTCAGCGATTTTGAAGATTCCACCCCCATGAGGGTAAAATCGTCTAGAGACTTGAAATTTTGCAAATAGATACTTTATACTGTGCAGGCATCCACTAAGAAAGAATTTTTGTGAATTTCACCCCTAAGGGGGTGAAATAGGGGATGAAAGTGTGTATGAAAATCCGTCAGTTTTAAAGTCAGGATCTTCATATTTTGGGTTTTGGCTGAAGATTAAAAAATAATTTACACGTGTCTCAGCGATTTTGAAGATTCCACCCCCATGAGGGTAAAATCGTCTAGAGACTTGAAATTTTGCAAATAGATACTTTATACTGTGCAGGCATCCACTAAGAAAGAATTTTTGTGAATTCCACCCCTAAGGGGGTGAAATAGGGAATGAAAGTTTGTATGAAAGTCGGTCAGTTTTGAAGTTAGGATCTTCGCATTTTGGGTTTGGGCTGATGATTAAAATAAAAAAAAAGCAGATTAAGGTCTTTTGGGAATTCCGTCTATGGGGGGGCGGATCATGGGGGATGAAATGTTGTGTACAAAATTCCTTCTTTTACAAAGGAAAAATTATTAAAAATACTTTTAATACTTTAAAGTCTGTTGGTAACTATAAAAAGGCTCAACGCAAAAATATAGTAATTAAATAGGGACGGGAAAATCTGCTTCGCCATGACAATTAATAAGGCTCAAGGATAAATTCTGACGTATGCTGGTGTAGATTTGAGGGCGAATTGCTTTTGCCATGGACAGTTCTATATAGCGTGTTCACGTGTAAGCTCATCAAATAGTCTGGTGATATTGGCGTGGACATCCAAAATGGTTTAAAATGTTGTTTATAAGGAAATACTTTAATTACTTACTTATGCTTATAATTACTTATTATTAGTCATAAAAAAATACTGTACTATTCTTATTGGTGACTTCAGTATGAGCAATATAGATTGGAATCAAATCATTAACAGCGGCGTTACTTACACCTGCCCCATTTTCTCAAGGACTAATTCTAAATTAAATCAGGCTCTTTTAGACTTTACCCACATAAATAACCTCAAACAATATAACAGTGTATGTAATGTGAAAGGTAAAATCCTGGACTTGGTTCTTGTAGACCTTCCCGAATGTAAGGTGACTGAAGCGCTTAATAGTCTGACAAAGATCGATCCATATCACCCTCCTCTTGAAATTTCCCTATATCTTAAAGTAAACAATAATTTAAAACCAGAACCTAACATTAGATTAAACTTCAAAAAAGCCAACTACTCTGCTATTAAATCAGAGCTAGAAAATACCGACTGGCATACACTACTCTCCGATACAAACGACCCCAATATAATGTTGGAACGGTTTTATACGGTACTTTGTCGGATCATAGAGCGATATGTCCCATCAACATTAGTTAAGAGTAATTCGCGACCACCATGGTACACAAAAAGCTGGAGAGATTACTGCGAGAAAAAAATTACTTAAGAAGAAGGTATGGTACGTACAAAAACTATATGGATAAAATATCCCTTCGTTGGTGTAGTAAACGCTGTGACAGATTGGCAAGAGAATATTACAACTCCTATATAAATAGCATAGAACAGAAAATAACAACGAATCCTAAGTTTTTCTGGTCCTTCATTAAGTCCAAACGGGGTGTTACTAATGCCTATCCAGCTTCAATGTCAAATGGCGTCAGCGAAACTTGTAATGGCAATGAGATGTGCAACATGTTCGGGACCTACTTTTTTTCAGTATACAATCCAGCTACCCATGCCTCTAACGTAGTCCAAACTTCGCCTTTCTTTGAAAGCCTTCTTTGCAACTCCGACAGCTTTTCCTTGATTCAGATCCCAATGGATAAAATAGCCAAGCATCTCAAAAGCTTAGACATCTCCAAAGGTTCCGGCAGTGATGAAATTCCCCTAACTTTATCGCAACTTGCGCTGACCAACTGGCAACCCCCCTATTCTTGATTTTTAACAAATCTCTCAGCGCTGGTATTTTCCCTAAAAAATGGAAGCTGGCAAAAGTGGTACCGATTTATAAATCAGGTGCTGATGATTTGGTAGAAAACTATCGACCTATATCTATCCTTCCGAGATTTGCGAAGGTTTTTGAAGCAATAGTATGCCACGATATACAAAACTATTTTAGGAAATATCTGTCCGACCACCAGCATGGCTTTACTACTGCAAGATCCACCTGCAGTAATCTTGTAACTTTCGTTGAGCATATTGCTGCTTCACTTGACTCGAACCAGCAAGTCGACGCCATGTACACTGATTTCAGCAAGGCTTTTGACAAAGCTTCCCATGAAGTGCTGATTCAAAAACTTGCTGCGTACGGCTTTGCTGGTTCGCTTCTTAAGTGGCTGCACTCTTACCTAACGGCTAGTTCCTTTTGTCGTGGCCAATGGTTATAAATCTGAAACCATGATCATAACTTATTACAGAATAAGCCCTTTTTTTTAAAATAATGTTAAAATTGCATTGAAGACGAGGCGGTATGGTCCAAGATTTTAGCCTGCCCGAGTAAAGGGCTTATTACATTACACGGTATTCAGGGCCCTGAATACCGGGACACTTCACCTTTCCGAGTCAATAAGGTCGATATTTTGAGAACCCTAACTCCCTAACAGTTATTATACTACACAAAATTAGTGTTTAGGGCCCTGAATACCGTGTAGTGTAATAACCCCTTATGTTGTGACTTCGATACGATATTTTTAATATTTCAAGAATAATGTCCAAAGACGCTAACAAAAAATATAAACAAAAGTATACAAAATCTTGGGCAACAGATCCCGTATTGAAAGGTTCGTAAATTGGTTTTCTATTCAATATTTAAAATGACTTCATCTAATTTTTAATTTATTCATTATACAGGATTGTCTCTTAGATGCACAACGTAATTATAGTAGCGGTAATGATGTTCCTCGAATCGACCATACAATATAAAGTAGTAAGTAGGTACCTACGTACGTATACCGAATGGTGACTGCCTGATTGCTGGAATGTTCGTTTTTTGTTGCTAGACATAATGTTTTATGCCCTGTTGTGTTGGTTTGGTTGGGGCAAAGAAGAAAAACTAATAAATACAGTGTTTAAATTATTAACATTACTAACTTTTTTTATACAATCAGCTTTCTGTTGGTGGGGTGCTCCGTGCTTTCTAGCATGATTTTGTTGTTGACTTTAAGGTGTATTTCCTGCTACTTCTTCTGTTAGCTACTTTTGTTAGCTACTTCTTCTGCTACGTCTTCGTGTTTCGTCAACACATTAAACAAAAATATCTACCCACAACAAGTGTCGTCTCAACAGAAAGTAAACGAGTGAGTGATACGAAACAAGATGTTTTTGTGTAATGTGTAAACGAAACACGTAGCAGGAGGCATACCTTTTACCGTAAAATTATTGTCTGCTTAGACGGGAGGCTATAAAGATAAACTGAATCTAAAATTGAATTATTTTTGCAGATTGGCTGTCACCTGATCCAACCAATGACATTTCTGCTGCCTGCAAATACTGTCGCGTAACATTGAAGGCGCATAAAAGAGATCTGATCAAACATGCAAATTCCGAAAAACATAAAAAGTCTGTAGCTTTGAGCAAAACAGTAAAGTCATGCCAAACATTAACAACTGTTATTAAACCAATCTTATCGGATACAACAAATATAGCTGAATTAAAAATTGCCGCGTTCGTTGCCGAACATACCTCGCTATTAACTGTAGATCATTTAATGTCAGTGGTCCCTCAGTTAGATGTTCCATCAGATATATTGAAAAGCTTGAAACTTCATCGCACCAAGTGCTCCATGTTAATTAAAAACGTACTTAGTCCATGTATGCTTACTGATTTACTGAAAGAGATTGGTGATTCCCCATTTTCTTTAATAGTTGATGAAAGTCCCGATCTATCAACAAAAAAGATAGTATGTGTAATGATTCGTTTTTTTATCATATGTAACGGATAAATAAAATTCGGGCAGAGCTTTGTTCAGATCTTGTATTCACAATCGAAAGAGACAAATAAATGACTGGCAATCGCTTATATTAACACATCCCCACCCAACTAACATTTAGGTGATAAGAATAAGTGCTACATGAGCTATATAAGAGAATTTAAAGAACCTAAGGTCCTATAAAGGCTCTAACATTTGGTGATATAGCGCGTTTTAACTTTCTTATAACCCTGATTTGGGCCCACGAATTTAGAGCTTAAAGTGACTTAATAGTTATAGAGTAGTGATAAATGAGTGACAATAAAGAGCTACAATAGTGCTATTGAAGCAGTGCTTACCACATTAAGTGTATTATAAGCTATACAAAGGTTACAACTGCAAGCTAAAGTATTAATATAGTTATGAAATCCACCCTAATAACATTTTTAGTAACATATTAGTGCTTCCTCGACATTATTCATCCCCGATACAGTGATACTTTAGTATTTGAAAGTGACTTTATGTTTATGAGGTAAGTCAATTAATGTATTTTAGATTACTGCAATGGTGTTATAATTATTAAAACTCACTGCCATGGTAAGTTTTCTGTAACAGTATGTGTATGTTTTCATCTCAATTTTGAAACGCCTTAGAAATAAACTGCATTTGATGATAATATGTAGAAAAAATTTTCATTTCAATTATGATGAATAATAGTTCCTGGTACAGTCTATAGATATTTTAATGGAAAACTAACAATAATATAATAAATAAGTGGGGCAATAATGAGTAGAAAATGTTTTTTCTTTTAAATTTTTTATAGGTTAACTATTTATTTAATGGCGACAATTCTAAATTACTTAAGGATGCTGATAACTCTTATATCCCTAACTTAGTGCTTAAAGAACGATTGTTAGGACTTATATGCCACTTGCAGTTCTACAAGATGGTTCTGAAAGTGAAAAGAAAACAATTTTATAGGTTCAGTTTGCATCATGGTTCTATGTGAACCTGTAAGCTGAACATTTTTAGGGTTCTCTTATTGTTTGAAAAAAACCTTTACATACCACGTACTTAACTGAATAAATCAATGAATTCAATATTCTATTATTTATAATAATTATGAAAGCAAAAGCTTTTGTATTTTGTAAACTAACTTATAGAAGCTTAACTTGTATGTATTTTTACATTATTAAAAAATAAATCTGTTGTTTCAGTAACTATTCCCATATCTTAGTGGTGGTGATGTTAAAGTAACTACCTACTCGACACCGCGCCCAGTTCCAGTCACACACAAGACTCGCCAACATATTTCGGCCTTGCTTTAAATAAAAATCTCGCTTGTTCACCGTAACAAGTTCGTAATACATAGGGAGATCTTAATTGTGATGGATAATGTATGTTGAGTAGTTATCGTTTATAAGTAGATATATCATGTTTATTGTGCCGTAAATAATTCTAGAAGATTTTTTATTTTGTTTAGATTTTGGAAGACATTTTTATTTTTCTATTGAGATTGTTATTTTTTTTTTTTACTTTATCATTGAACTACTAGAAAAGAACTACTTTAAAGTTAAATGTTTAAATTTTTCTAGTTAAATGTGAAAGTTATATAATAGAGAATTTTAGAACTACTATCGTTTTTATAACCTGAATTAGTTCAGTAGACAAAATTTAACGAACATGGTGGTTGCTGAGTCTTGCTCATTGAAAAATATTTGATTGAAATATTTTGCTTTAGGTACCTACTTGTTTGGTTATTTCGCTTGCCATCATACAATTTTTCATTTGCATGGTTGTTTGTACAGTTGCTTGTATGATTCTGTTGGTCCTTTCACATCTGTAATGTAATGACAGTTGCGCGTATAGCCCTCGCCAAACTTCTTGGCCACCCTGAAGTTGGTTTACTGGATGCGCGAGGCATGAAACGGTGCTGTTTTTGTATGAGATTTACTACTGCGCAGCCATTGTAGCCAACTTCAGGGCGGCCAAAAAGTTTGGCGAGAACTATACTGTGCCGGGTCGCAGATGTGAAAGGGCTTTTAACCGAATATGGTACAAATGATCATGCAAAAAGGGCTCAGTACAATTAGAAATGTTGAGGAATTATGCTCAAGCTTTGACTAATTATGTTATTTTTTTATTTTATTTTTTTTACTATGTATAGGCCTGTGTTTGACCACAATCTCACCGTGGTCAGTGATGATGTGGCCGATGGTGGTAAGCACACAAAGCCTAGAAGGGAACTGGCTCTCAAGTGCTGCTTATTATTATGCTGCAAGTGCTGCAAGTATTTCCTTTGTAATACTACTAATACTAAATATATTTTGAATAAAACCAATTTTTTTAAATAATAATATGTTTTAATTTTACACTGTATGTAAAAGAGGTAAGAAGTACAGAAAATTACTGTTGTTAATACAAAATAATTTGCATTTTACGTCTTTAGGATATAATATAATTTCTTTCGACGATAATATGTCTGTTGTACGGAACCCTGTTGTATATTTGTTGCTAGCGCTTGATACATATCGGTACCAAGGTCACTGGGATTGTAATTGTATCTTATATTGATATGAGGACGGTTCCGTGGTATCACATCATAATCTATTGTAGGACTTTGATTTACGAAACACTGTTTCTCCACTACAAATAATTCTTCTCTTGTCACAATGTCATCCTTTTTTTTCTTGTATTAATGAAATTTCATTGTGGTAGTTTTGCAATTTTATTCTTGAATTCTTTGGAAGCTTTTCTCTAAACTCCATTGGTTCTTTTTTTAACTTTCCATGGTTGCATGGTAGAAACATAAATATTACCGAATAAACCCGTTGCACAGCGTAAACTTATATTGTAATAAAACCTAATTTTTGAGTTTAGGTTATATTAAGATGCATTTAGGTGATATAAAATTCTATAACTCAACGTAAAGTGATAATTAAGAGTAATAATGTTTGCATATATTGTTTATGGCCGTATAGAAGTATTTTTAAAACCACTGTATTACCTAAGGTTGACCGAGTAACCCCATTATACAATCATTAATGGTTTAAAGGTGGTTTCCGATTCTTGCAGCATCCAGCTCTATAAGATTTATAATTCACACTATTATGATACTAATAGCTTTCTTGCTAACTCTTCGGGTTCGATTGAACTCGTTAGGTGGTACAAAGTATTTTCTAACTCTCTTTAAGGACTTCAGCTGTTAGTAAGTGTTAGCAGACACCTTACAATTACTTATAGTGTTTTACGCTGCCTAAAGCTATTACAGTAAGCCTTAAGGTGTTACGAAGCATCTAACTAACTCTGTTTAAAGACATGAGCCGTTAGTAAGTGTTAGTAGACACCTTATAATTGCTTACAGTTTCTTACGCTTCTTATAGTTAAAAGAGTGAGCTATATAATGGTTCCCACCAACTCTATGCTACCGCCTTAAGTAATACAATTTTTCTTTGTAACTGTTATTCCTCTTGAAGGTTTAATTATTTATCCTTAACACCATAGTAGAATCGAATGTTATTATCGGAGCTCTTATATAACATTTATAAAACTATAAGAGCTAAAAAAGGTTGCCCTTAGCGCCAAAATGTTTGTTGGGCACTGCTTGGCATGGCTTGACTGAAGAGGAGGCTTCAATATGGCAGCTTTGCTTCGGCGGGCTCGGCGGGCATTGGTCGGTTGCACGTAGGCTGACATCACATCCGTAACATTCGGCCATCCTGGAATCATTGCTCCCGCAATGGGAGCAAAAACATTCATTAGCTTTCAAATAAATCAATTAGGGCTTCAGTACGTACTATTGTTACTAAAAAACAATTACTATTACAGTTACTATTGTTGCTGTCAGATATAGGTGCTTTACTTCTATACGGCCTTAGCCCATTTACCAACTCAGCACCTGTGAGCTTTTGTAACCAGGTAAAACTTTTAGTATCTATAATTTGCCACTACTTTACATATAGCATTTTCAATATGGACTTGACAGGTTCTTGCAAACCATTGTACCGCATTCAATGTAAATGTTTACATTATGTTTATGATAAATACGTCATGGCTTTGAAATTGACTTTAGTTAATATATTATGACCTAATAGTCATCCAGTTTGTATTGACTCTAACTGCACTAATTGTAGTCATAAAAACAACCCTTGTGTACACATGATCACGCTTGCGTTATCTGAAGCTTTCTTTTTACATTCAATATTTGACATTCAAAGTGCCGCCTAGTGGCCTAATTGACTTAGCATTAGTTGGCATTACTTGGCGGCGTTGCATGGCGTTGCATGGCGTTGCATGGCATTGCATGGCTTTGCATGGCATTGCATGGCGTTACTACCACTCTGCAGTAAACTGCGATAGATTTGACAATGTTACCATCTTATGTCACGATTGTAATGTTAAGCGTAACTGTACCGAACACTCTGCAGCATAAGTGGGATACTTTCCCAAGGGGCGTGGGTACTTAAAGAAGAGCCGGTCACCAGGTCACAGAAGGATGCTCCCTTACGTCCTGTGTCCCGTCCCATAGAAAGGGACGCGACAGAAGAAGAGTCAGGGTCAGAAGGGGTCACGTCTGCGTCAGGGTCATCAGCTACTACGGGTACTACGGATTCAAATATTTCTTCGGGCACGGCGACCACTCAAGGAACCACGACTACGGGTACGACTGCGATCACAGCGGTGTCCGAGAAGAATGAACAGAAGAAGAAAGAAGCCGCCGAGAAGATGACCAGAAAAAACCCAGAAGAGGGCCAGGACCAGGGTGTTCATGGCTCATCCACAACCCTGAGGCCCAAGGGGGTCGGTAGTCGAACAAGGTCCATGAAGACCACGAGTTCATCAGCCAGAAGACGCGAGCTGGAAGCCAGAATTGAAGTGGCACGCATGGAGCTGGAGCAAGCACAAGCTGCAGCGAAGCTAGCCCATGCCAGATTGAAAATGGCGCAATGTGAAGATGAAGACTCCGTGGATGAAGACCTGGAAGATCAAGAAGAAAGAACAGCTCAGGTGCAGAACTGGATCGAGACATCAGTATTGGAAGACAGCAACGCAAGACCGCCCGAGCAGCGAGGACAACGCTCCCAAGAACCTCAGAAGGTGAAGCCTGAACAGAACTCCTCACTCTTCTACTCGTTGCTCTGACAGTTAGATCATGTTGAAAGTGCTCTCCATAAATAAGAACTTTTTGGTGTAAATATACTGAATATGATTACGTTAACTTTGTGTGAGTGGACTAAGTGACTGGCGAGCTGTGGAAATATTGGTTGCAACGTTTGTACAGTGATTCGTGGGATAAATCGTCAAGAAATGTATGTATGTATGTTTACAAGAAATGTATCAACCAATGATCATGGCACTTGGAAGCTCCGGTGTGACAATAACAGCAGATTCTGTGAAGACTAAGCTTCTGCAAGATGTGAGAAACTCTGAGTTGAGTGCATTGTACGTTAAAAGCAAGGGGAAGCAATTTGTCAAACAAGTTCAAGATAAAAATAAAACTGATAAAGATATTGTTTTGGGGTAACAGCACAGATAGACGCAGAGCATTTATAGCGCAAAAGAAATGCATCAGAGCCATTTGTGGTATCCGTCCTGACGAGTCATGTAAACCTTTCTTTAAAAAGCTAGGTATATTACCTTTTCCGTCACTATACGTTTTCGAAATATGTAATTATGTTTATAATAATAAGGGATTGTTTAAAAAAGCTTATGAAATTAACTCTCGAACTTGAACCATGCAGACTTGTATTGCAGGATACTCCAAAATCAGCCAAGTATGCCAAAAGTTTCCTAGTCATGTGTATACGCATTTATAATAGAATTCCAAAAGAAATTAAATTGTTATATAATATTAACTCATTTAAAAACAGAAATGGAAAAAATTGAAATGGTTGAAAGAACATATTTTTTATGACATTAAAGATATTTTTTAACAATAAATTTAAAATAATCTTTTGTCATTGCGGATAATGCTCAGATAAATTATTATATTATTGTATTGACCTTATCTGTGACATTGAACAGCAATTAACTAATACTTATTTATTTTGCATGCAATTGATACATATCCTGTATAGCTAAATATGTGGACTTTATATTAATACCTGACTGTAACAACTTTATACCATGTTTAAGGCAAATAAAGACTTATCTAAAGGTCCAAGGTGCTATGTGTGCAATAAATATGGGCACATAAGCAAAAATTTCCGAAATAAGAAAAAGGAACAGACGTCTAATGAGAATACAGATTTTGGTTCTGTCGCTGTGTTATCTGCAACAATAAACAACGAAAATAATTGGTATATTGATTCTGGAGCGTCAATGCATATGAAAATTTACGGTTAATTTTGGCTCTACGATTAAATTACACCTCCAATTTCCACAATAAGAGTAGCTAATGACAAGAAGCTAGTTGTGAAGGCCTGTGGAAAAGTAAATCTAAATGTTTTCAACATGCAAGGCCAGTTGGAAACTATTAAGGTACAGAATGTTCTCTACGTACCTGAGTTGGTTACCAACCTTCTCTCTGTCAGTCAAATAATAAATAGTGGCTGTCAAGTACAATTTGACAAACAAGGCTGTAAAATCTTGAATAAAACAAACAAGCTAGTTGCATCTGCTAAAATGATAAATAATATGTACAGGCTACTTACACATAGTATTCCAGCATACATATCTGCTTCAACAGAGAATGATTTTTATTTATGGCACCAGAGAATGACACATTTAAATTTTGAAGCCTTGAATAAACTGTCAGAAAGTGCAGGAATCAAACTAGAAAATACAGACAAAGTGATATGTATCTCATGTTTGGAAGGGAAGCAAACAAGATTTCCATTCCCTTTAGAAGGTTCCAGAGCACAAGCAAAGCTAGAACTTATTTAATGGAAATAACATCTCTTGCAGGAGCACGCTTATTTCTTAATTTCATCGACGATTTTACCAGGAAAGTATTTACTTCCGAGGTCTGATCCTGAAGTCGAACTGACATGGTGGCGTTTTTGTACAAACACTTCAACAACCTCGATGTATCGGTAGTCGATTTGGCACCGTCGGAGAGACTGCAGTACAGCCCAAGTCTCGATCGAATCGATGGCTTTCTCGTAGTCCACAAACGCTAAGCAGAGAGGCAGGTTATACTCTTCGGTCTTCTGTTTATCCTGCCGCAGCATATGTATGTGGTCTACGGTGCTGAAGCCTTTACGGAATCCGACTTGTTCGGGAGGCTGGAAATAGTCAAACCTACGCGCTAGACGATTCGTGACGACTCTAAAAAATAACTTGTAGCTTTAGGGTTATTTGCTAGATTCGCGACGGGTTTACTGGTTGACGTGTACAACTGCCCATAGAATCTCTCGATCTCCCTCAGAAGCTCCGGTTTGGCGGATACGATCCTGCCATTATATCTGTGTTTGATGAATGTCACCGCACAAATATAATGTTACGGAATCTTTTTATTCAAAACTGAATAAAAAAGTAAAGAATACCAGTACCACCATTTTGCGCCTTCTAACTGAACTGAAGAGTCGTGAATCCAGATCTTCCAGCAAAAGGAAAACTAAACATATAACTGATGGTGACGATATAATAGAAATACAATTAGAATTGTTAAATAATTCTGTAGGACTCGCTTTGGAAAAGTCACATTGATTGTCTCAATGATACGCCTATAATGCCGCGTTTAACCGCAATGCGTATAAAAAAATTATACTCTATGGTGCTATATTAAATGCCGCACTGTTTTGCCAAAAGACTTTGAAGTCAGGCCCTCATTTTTTCAAGAAAAAATATCAAACGTCAATATCGAAATTTTTCGCGAGTGCAATGTGTAAACAAGATGTAAACCATATAAGTTTAATTTGATTCTCGTCTCTTGGCTTACACGTGTGTTCCGAGTGCCTGGTGGTGTTTTAATAAATTTTTGCTACTTTTGTGACGTGTTTGTGTATTTTAAGTGTGTTGTACTTGTTTGTAAACAGGTTTGTTCTGTGATTGTCCTCCTTTTTACCACATACATCCGTAATTATGGATAAAAATAAACTTCCCAACCCCGATCCTCCTGATATCGCAGCCTCCTTGTATTATAAGTGTGTTGTCCTTGTTTGTAAACAGGTTTGTTCTGTGATTGTCCTCCTTTTTACCACATACATCCGTAATTATGGATAAAAATAAACCTCCCGACCCCGATCCTCCTGATATCGCAGCCTCCTTATATCCGCTTCATCCCTCTCCGAATCCTCTCTCGCAATTTGCTGATGTTGTCTGCAGCGTATCCGATATAGAAGTCCTGCAAACTCAGCAAATCACGCGTAAACGACCTGGGAATTCAGAATTACCCACTCCGACATCCAATAAACAAGCTAAGAGCCAAATTGGCAGAGCTAAATATTCAGTCATTGATAAGGGTCCTAATGTCGTCCACGTTTCACGCGTGGAAACTCAGCAAAATTCAGGCACCACAGTTCACCCCGTTAATTTTTAATAGCTAACAGGATTGCAAGCGTTGTTCGTGGTGGAGTCAATAGAGTGGGTTGCAATAGGGTATCCGTGGAGTTTACATCCCCTCAGGATGCAAACGCCTTTATAGTTGACTCCTTGCTTTCCAAACACAGCTATACTGCAGCAATTCCAACCTTCAACATCAACAGGATGAGTGTTGTGACAGGTATTCCCGCAGACATAAATGAAGAAGAGGCCCTATCTTACTTATCTGTACCCTCAGGTTGTGGAGATATATTCATTTCATTTTCAAAGATCTTTATTTATAAATAATTTTTTTACAAAAATGCACTTACCCTAAGACACATTAAAACATAGTAACACAGAACACTTTATGAGGCTACAAAATTCACCTTTCAAAGTTTATGGCAATGATTTTAACAGGAGCTGATTATATCATTAACTTTCAACTACATTATTATGGTAACTTATTAACAGTTTTACAAATTATTTAGAACACATAATTTTGCTGCTTGCATGTAGGTATGCCTAAGTAACTAAAAGTACAATTTAGAATAAATATCAGCTGATCGCACGGTAACTGTAGAAAACTAGCAGCCACTTGACCAGTTAACGATCAGCGGTCGGAACCTCCCTGCCGCCCGCGCTCCGGTGCTACAGCGGCCGGGGCCGGGTTGGCAGCGAGACTCTCAGGGGTCAAGCCGCTGGTCGCTCGCACCTCAGCTGGTGGGAACAAAAGATAGTGATGCGGTAGGCGGTAAGTACCGTATCTATCGATATATGGTAGCTTAACTAATGTTGATGAACATAGATTTGTGATCAAGGGGTTGGAAGTATTAATTTTATTCTTATTATAAAATCTAGATGATATTTTAATTATATGATTGAATAGTAAAGGAAGTTTAATTTGTTTATGAAGTTTCTTGAGATTAGTTTTAAATTTAGTATTATAGGACATTTTAACTGCTTTATTCTGTATGACTTGCAATAATTGGTGGTTAGATAGACATGTGCTACTCCAAACAGGACAAGCGTATGTAATACACGGACGGACAAGTGTAGTATAAATCCTAAGCTTAGTACTGCTACTTAATTTGCTTTTTCGATTCAATAAAGGGTTTAAAGCACCAAGTGCCTGGGCACCCTTAACTCGTAATTCTGATATATGTTTGGTCCAATTTAGTCGACTATCCATTTTGATTCCAAGATAACGCACACAAGTTCTCCAAGGTACTTTATGGCCTGCAACTTTTAGAGTTCTTAAGGGGGGTTGCCTAGCTCGAGAGAAAAATATAGCTTCCGTCTTACCTTCGTTTATTTTGAGTTTCCATTTCCTGAAATAATCAAGAAGTAAGTCGATTGAATATTGTAGACGACCTATTATGAGATCTCTATCGTCCGAAGAGGTATAAGAGGCAGTATCGTCAGCAAAGCAAGCTAATTTGGTTCGAGGTTGAATAGGGATATCATTTATGAACAGGAGAAATAAAAAGGGCCCGATAATCGAGCCTTGCGGAACGCCTGCTGGTACTTTATGGGGTGATGATGAGGTTTCCCTGATGTAAACAAGAAATGTACGATCCGCGAGGTACGACTGGATTAGTTTAATGAGACGCATAGGCACCTCCAATGTGAGTAACTTGTGCAACAGGCCATCGTGCCACACGGTATCAAATGCTTTTTCGATATCGAGCAGAAACATACCTGTGGATTGTCTGAGGTTTAAGTGATGGGATATGTGTTCAGTCACCCTAGCCAGCTGTTGAGCAGTTGAGTGAGTAGCACGAAAACCAAACTGCTCCTGTATCAGAGACTGCTTTGTGGCACCTAATAGTCTGGTATAAATTAGGGATTCAAAAAGTTTGCCAACAGAAGGTAACAGGCTTATCGGGCGGTAATTCACAGGTAAGGTACTGTCTTTTCCGGGTTTTTTAAGTGGTATGATCTTAGCTTTTTTCCAGATATTTGAAATAGCCCAGACCAAAACAACCATTGAAAATTTTTGTAATGTAAACTATCGCTTTCTGTGGCAAGTTTTTCAGTAGCAAGTTGTGGATTTCGTCATGACTAGCAGATTTACGGGATTTCAGTTTTCTCAGCGCTTTTCGAATCTCAAATGGCCTTAAGGGGTTTATAGAATCAGAAGAGAGTTTATAGGTATTTAAGATAGACATAGAATTTGATACCTCATCCTGGAGTTTAGAGTCACAAGCCCAGCTGGTGGTAAGGCTCATGTTTTCGGAAAACGCATTTGCTAAAGCGTTACACTGATCAACCGTGCTAGCCGTGAGGGACCCATCTGAGAGTTTAAGGGGGGGTATATCGGTAGGTCTAGGTTTGAGGGACTTAGTCAGACGCCAAATATCTTGACTGGGATTATCGACTTTTGCCAGTTTAGCATTCCATACGCTATCGACATAATTTTGAATATTTGTATTTATAAATGTTTGAAGGATGTTTATATTACTGCGATTGCTTCTTCTTAAGTTACCACTGGGCAGTTTCCGCTCATTACGACGCAAATAGTTTTTATAGCGGATTAAGCGTTTAATATACCTAGGAAGTTTTGTGGAAGAATCGCTATATACAGCAGTGGTAGACGGTATGGATGAGTCTCTAGCATCAATAATAGTTTGTTGCAAATGAAAAATGGCAGTATCAATTTCCTTTTCTGATTTGAAAGTCTTAGAAAAGTCTTAGTCTAAGAATAATATTTTTATTCAGGTGGGAGCGATACTCATGCCAATTTGCGCAATTAAATCTGAAGTATCGAGTTTTTGGCTTACGACACAACGTACCTCCAATAGTATAGAATGAGGGGTAGTGGTTAGATGACAGGGCTGTTATGGTTTCAACCTCACTAATATAATTAACATTTAAGGACAGCACCAAGTCCGGGCTCGAAGGTCTGCGATTGGGGCAGTAGTTAACTTGAGTAGGTAAGTTTGGAGTATGTATGACGTAATCGGATTCAAGCATGTGGTTAAAAAGTGTTCTGCCTCGCGTGTTTGTATAGCTACTGAGCCAGTGTGAGTGGTTGGCATTAAAGTCTCCCTTGATGACAACATGGGAACCCAAGCCAAACAGTAGCTCAAGGTCACTACGAAGCAGTGCTAGGTTAGGTGACTGATAAACGGATAAGACAGTATGTTCAATTCCTGACACTTTGACAACTATACCGATAGCTTCAATATTTATAGTGTTAGGGACAGTTAGAACCGTATGTTCCAGATCGTTTTTTACAAGAATAGCAACTCCCTGCCCACGACCAGAGTGATGCTTATCTTGGCGGTAACAGGTGAAACCAGGCGTGTTTAAAGTTACGTTTGAGGTTAATCTAGTTTCGCAAATACCAATAATATCGACAGATAAAACACTCACCGCCAAATCGAGCAGTTCATTTTGTTTCAAACGAACTCCATCGGAGTTCCAAGATAATAGGCGAAGTTCAGCAGAATTAGACATGTTTACCGAGATGAGTGAGTATAAGCATGACCTTTTCTAACCAGGACGTGCAAGCAGCAAATTTTATGTTTCTTAAAGCTAGCAAAATGTCAAGCATATCCTTGGTGGTCTCATCATTGAGGTCAGTCGTAAGGTGATCGACCTGAATCTGGGATTTTGCTGGTGCCACGTTGTTAGTTCCTACACCACTACTACACACTACACTTCCTACACACTACCACTGCGGGACTTAAGGGGTTTCACTGACGCTCCACCGAAACCAAGTTTTGCCAGTTCCTCTGGCAAATCCTCTTCAACATACGCCGGAAGACCGTGAAACACAGATTTCGGTACTTTTTCATCTTTTCTGGTGAAAGTAACAAAAGAGGCATTTTGAAGTCGTAGCCCATCTTTAACCGCCTGGTGCCCGTCAGTAGTGTGACAAATAACGGCCACCTTGCCACCATTTCTATATTGGAGGTGAAAGCGATTTGTCAGTTGTGTAATTTGGCGTTTTAAAGCCTCGTGTGTCCAGTCGGTCTTCATGTCCAGGATGATAGGTGGAATATGCCCGGTCTTCATTACTTTGGTAGTTGCTTTCAAGTAATATTCATTCCCAGAAGATTTAGCGACTCCATCTACTGGAAGATCCTGGAATTTGTTCCGCGTTGGAATGTCTCGGGTAATATCAAACTTGGAGTGTTTTGCTACAGCCGTCCGCTTTGGCGTTCGCCAGCCATCTACATTTTCCGATGCTGGTCTCTTGGAATTGAGACTGCCAGTTGATTCCGAGCGTTGAAGGTATTTTTCCATAACTACCAAGAAGTATCGCTAACGGACATGTTATCGATAGTTTCGAATCGACTCTTGGACTCACTACTTTAGATTAGGTAAGAACGAGAGGTAGTAATAGCGAGCGTGCACACGAGACAAGCGCAAGACGCAAACTGAGATATATTAAAAGTACGCCGAATCAATAGAAAGGTTCATAAAGAAGGCATAGTGGAATGGAAACCCACAGAAACATGTTTACTTACCTTTGATGGTCAAGCTTTACCAAAGCGAGTTTACTGCTGCTACACATCCCTCCCTGTAGAACAATATATCTTTCCTACCATCCAATGCTGGCAGTGCTGTCGTTTTGGACATATTGCAAACTTATGCAGGTCGAATCCACGCTGCAGTAAATGTGGCCACGATCACCACGGTGATGGTTGCAACATTTCAGAGGGCGAGGTCTTCTGTGTGCTATGCTCGGGAAACCACTTTGCTAATAGCAAGTCTTGTCCCGAGCATGGTAGACAGAAAGCTATTAAGACTGAAATGGCGGAGAAATCCATTTCCTATGCTAATGCCACTAAATCGCAGTCTTACCGTAAGACTGTCACCCTCAAGCCCAGGACCCATGCCCCTCTTTCTCAATCTTATGATCGAACTGCTCATCAGCAGATAGTAAGCACTCCCCAATCCTCACAGTCTAATGGCTGTGGTCTAAATAGTAATGTCCCCAGCAATAATACCGTTTCGGTCATTGAACTTTTAGTAAAACTTTTACCTACTCTTATTTCCTCTTCTAGTAACTCTCAATTACCGTCCAACGTTGCCGATCAACTTATTTCTCTTTTACTATCGATTAAACATGGCGTCCCGCCAAACTTTTCTCCAGTGGAATGTGAGGAGCGTGTGGCATAAAAAGCACGATCTCATATTCCTTTTGAACAAATACAAGCCATTGGCTTGTTCCATAGCTGAGACTTGGCTCACCCCAAATCTTAGCTTTCGTATGCCACACTTTAACATCCTTAGATGCGATAGATCCTATGGGTACGGAGGGTCGGCTCTCTTCGTAAATAGTCGGGTCCCAATTTCCCCTTTATCCCTTCCTAACCTTCAGGGTAATTTGAGTGTAGGAGCAGGTATGGTTGAAGGTATCACAGTGTTTTCCATCTATATTGCGCACCCTCACCCGGATTTCCTAGTCATATTAAAAAACAACGATATGGCCAATGATATTCGAGATCAAATAATCGAAAATTTAAAGAAGAGTCCACATTTTGCTTTGCAGTTCGACGAATCTACAGATGTATCCGATTGTGCTCAGTTTGTAGTATTTGTGCGCTTTGAAGCAGATGAAAAATCACAGAAGAAATATTGTTTTGCAAAGCACTTCCTGCAAATACTTCTGGCCAGTGTTTGTACGATATGTTTTTAGAAAGCACTTGTAACTACGACATTGATTGGAAAAAATGTATCGCTATTTGCAGCGATGGAGCGAAAGCCATGACTGGTAAAAAAGCGGACTCGTTGCGAGATTAAAATCAATAATGCCAAACGCATCATGGACACATTGTTTTCTTTATCGTCAAGCTCTAGCAGCTAAAGTTTTACCGTCTGATTTAAATGACGTGCTTACGGAGGTAATAAAAATTGTGAATTCTATCAAAGGTAAAGCCTTACAAACCCGGCTGTTCAGAATTATTTGTGAAGACATGGGTTCGCTTCATCACAATCTCCTTAATCACACAGAGGTCAGGTGGCTTTCCAAAGGAAAGGTATTGACAAGAGTTCTAGAACTAAAAGCTGAACTGTTAATATTCTTACAAGATTCTAAATCTGAATATGCTAATCATTTATCTGACCCTGTTTGGCACTTGAAGTTAGCATTTCTGGCAGATCTTTTTAGCCATCTTAACAACTTAATCAAAAGCCTTCAAGGGAGAGAAGAAAATATCTTAACAGCTAAAGATTTCATGACAGTGAAAGCATTTCATGTAAAACTTAAAACAATATATTTGAGTCTTTTCCGTGTGTTCAGAAGACTGTTGATGATAATGCAACAACCCACCCAATCACTTGTAGTAAAAGCTCACATTCCTTCTATGATACAGAGCTTACATAATTTGCAAGAGAAATTATTAACATACTTTCCAGACTTGCACTCTGAAGCTGACAATGGGCGTACGTGGATTTTGGTCCCTTTCTTGGATAAGTCAATAGAATTGGCAGATCTCGCTATAAATCTGAAGGAAAAACTTGTAGATTTAGCTTCTGACGGCGTGCTGAAAATGGAATATCATTCGCAAAGTATTGACGTGTTTAGGATGAAAAGAAAACAAGAATATCCAGAGCTGGCAAGGGAAGCTCTAAAATCATTAGTGCCATTTGCCACCTCATACATGTGCGAATTAACATTCTACTCAATGGTGGACATTAAAACTAAAAAGAGAAACAGACTACTACTAGAAAATGACTTAATCATAAACGTTTCTAAAATAGCACCACGCTTTGAGATTTTTTTTTTAAATAATTAAGCACATCCTTCTCACTGATATTGTATTTTTATTTAGTGTAGAACCTTGTCATTTCTCTTTTGCCGTCGATCACCCGAATAAGGCTTCGCGCCCACCCACAGATTGAAAAACACTCTATAGAGGTATATATAGAGTTACAGAAGTATTAAACAAAGGGTTAGTCATTGGCCTACAATCTACACCAACAC
This sequence comes from Anorthoa munda, assembly GCA_945859665.1. Lineage (NCBI taxonomy): Eukaryota > Metazoa > Arthropoda > Insecta > Lepidoptera > Noctuidae > Anorthoa > Anorthoa munda. Next base: position 7,237,906 of record OX243899.1, on the reverse strand, counting down.
ACTACAGCTAGGGCTACCATTACGTAACTACGGACCAATTTTAAAGTATTCTCAAATCGGTAACTGAAGATATCAATTCCGGACTTACGTAATTATTTTCATCATCAAACAACCAAAATAGTCAACCAATATTAATGCATTTAATAATGTGGCAACACTAAACAAATTAACTACATCAAAACTATACAAACAGGGATTCCCCGCTATTTTCTTTTTCTTTGATATATCTTGCAAAAAGTACAGTAGACGTACAGTATAGAGTTCAATTCAAGTTATTGACAGCCGACGCTGCGCTTCAATGTAAGATGAAACTTGATCTTCAATCAAACGATCTCAGTGGAAAACTAACCACATCTCTTAGAATAATAAGAGAATAATGGAAAGACGAGCAAATGAATTCGGTGTTTTGCAATATTTATGCCGCAGCCATCTGATTAAATTAGCCAGCTAATTGGACCAATAAGCCGTTCATTAAACACTGGCATTCAACTGGATGCATAGGCCGATAGTTATCTGAAGTAGAATCATTCAAAGTTTTAAAGCTGGCGTATTGAAAGTCAGCCCTTTAACCATGACTGACCAAGACTCAGCCAAGTGATTCAAAATTAGTTAAGTTTTTTTTCACTGCGGCGCTTGTAGTCACCACAATAAATATCAACAACGCAAACCGTCAATGTTATGTTTCGTTCTTGTATGCAATTTTAACTGAAAATAAAGTGTGATATTGTCAAAATAGTATGAAAATTTGGAAGTGCCAAATAATACTAGGTCTTCTGTAAGTTTTCGCGAAATATTTGAGACTAAACTATCTAGTCACCCTAACTAAATATTACAAACTCATAAATATCCAATTTAACTAAATGACTACACGACATTCAGCCATCTGGTTAAACGTTGCGCTCAATGACTTGTGTGCATTTCCAAGTACAAAACTGTTTAATTTACAAGGACCAAAACATAAAATGACATGGCGCAGCCGGAAACAAACAACGTTCCTGTTGGTACCAGGCCAGTAAATATATTAACGGATAACACAACGCCAACTATGACGCTCGCCCAACCACCGCCATTGTCGTTCGAAGTGGACCTAGCGAAAAATTTTTAGATTTGGCAACGCCAGGTCGAAATATACATGGCGGCAAACGAATGACACAAAAAAACGTCTGAGACGAGAGCCGCAATAATATTACATTTATTAGGAGAAGAAGGCCAAGATAAATTTGAAACGCTCCAGATATCTGAACAGGAAAAGAAAAACCATGAGAAAGTGCTTCAGGTACTAAAAGATTATTGCCTTCCAAAAAGTAATGAAACAATAAGTAGACATTCATTTTTTGAGAGAAATCAAAAGGAAGAAGAAATGTTCGCAGAACATTTGTGTGAGTTGAAGAAATTATCGTTACCATGTAATTTTGGAAATCTAAGAGATAGTTTGATAAAAGATCGCATAATAGGAGGTATAAAAGAAACAAAAGTAAAGGAAAGACTCCTCCGAGAACCAAACCTAACATTAGAACATTGTATGAATATGTGCAAAACAGCAGAAATTGCCACAGGTTATATATATAAAGCAATTGAAGGAAGAGGAAAATACAAATGTAGATAACATCAAGAGGAAAACTCAGATACAACAGAAACAATCAGAGATACAAAATTCACCTAAATTCAAATGCAAAAGATGTGGTTTTGAACATCAACCTCGCCAATGCCCAGCTTATGGAAAAATATGCAATTACTGTAAAAAACAAAATCATTATGCAACAGTATGTATGCAAAGAAGGACAAAAGACCACACAGTAAAATAAATTTATCAAGAGCAAAAGGACAATGGTACAAATCAGGAGTACATGTTGGGCAGCATTAATGTGAACGACTGGACTGTGGAGTTCAATTTTGTTAACAGTAGCAAAAAAATTAAGTTCAAATTAGACACAGGTGCAGGTTGCAACGTAATTAGTAAGAGAACTTTGGTTAATTTAGGAATAAAAGAACAATTGAAACGCTCAAATTCTATATTAAGAAATTACAACAATTCTAAAATAAATTAGAACAATAGACCTCTTATGTGAAATCAATGACCAAATAGAAATAATTAAATTTCATGTTGTTGATTGTAATTCTGCCCCATTGTTGGGTTTGCCTATAATCCAAAAATTTAATCTGATAATTCGGTTATGTAACATTAATAAGGAAAATATCATAAGTCAATATCCATCTTTATTCACAGGATTAGGTGAAATTAAAGACTATGTTTATGATTTCAAATTGATTCCTGATCATACTGGCAAAGTGATACCTTGTCGACCTGTGCCTATGAAACTACTGGATGCCTACAAAAAGGAATTACAGGAAATGGAAAAGAACAACATAATATGTAAGATAGAAGAACCCACTGAGTTTGTAAATGCAGTTGTAATAGTTAGAAAAATGATAAATCGCTTCGAATCTGTCTGGACCCACAATATCTCAATTCTTGTTTGTTAAGAGAACATTGTAAACTTCCGACATTTGAAGAAATCTCTGCTAAAATGGCTAATGCTAAAGTGCTTAGTAAGTTAGATTGTAGTAAAGCATTTTACCAAATAAAGTTAAGCGAAGCAAGCTCAAAATTGACTACATTTCAAACACCATTTGGTAGATACCGTTTTTTGAGAATGCCTTATGGAGTAAAAGTAGCATCAGAGGTGTATCATAAACAATTCTCTCGTTTGTTTGAAAACATAAGTAATGTTGAGATATTCATCGATGACATGATAATATGGGCAGAAAATCAAGAAAAGCATGATGAAATATTACATAGGGTATTGAAAACTGCAACTGAAAATAATATCACTTTCAATTCAGAAAAATGTATAATAAATACTAATAAGTTAAAGTTTTATAATATAAATACTAATAAATACTAATAAGACATGTTTTTACAGACAAGGGTATTATAATTGATGAGGATAAAATTGAAAGTATAATTAATATGGAAAAACCTGTAGATGTTAATGGAGTTAAAAAATTATTAGGTGTGATTACTTATGTTTCCAAATTTATACCAAATGTTGCTGAGTTAACTGCTCCATTAAGAGAATTGCTTAAAAAAGACAGGAATTGGGAATGGGGTTCAAAGCAGGAAGAATGTTTTAAAATGATTAAAAAATATTTGACATCATCACCAGTGCTACAATATTATGATCCAAATGCTCCATGTTTATTAAGTGTTGATGCAAGTAGCAATGGGGTAGGTGCGGTTCTTATGCAAAACGGTTATCCAGTAGCATATGCATCTAAGGCATTAACAGAAACACAAAAAGCATGGGCGCAGATTGAAAAGGAAATGTATGGCATAGTGTTTGCTTGTGAAAAGTTTCATTTTTATATAATGGGCAGGAATTTTCAAGTTGAGTCGGATCACAAGCCTTTAATTCCTATTTCAAAGAAGCCTCTAGCAGAAATACCAATCAGACTTCAAAAAATGAGACTGAGATTACAACACTATGACAAATCATTATCATATAAACCAGGTAAATTATTACAACTTGCAGATTATTTATCAAGAAATTATTTAAAAACTAAAGTGAAGGATGATGATAACTTTGATTGTAGCATATTATTAGTAGACCTAAAGAAAAAAATGAGTGTGAAAAGATATGAAGATTTCAAGACGAAATGGATATAGATTTACCCTCTTACAAATAAACGCGGTATAAAGTTATACCAGGTATAACAAAGGTATAACCATACATTTTCATAGGTTTATACGAAGGGTACAGGGGAAAAACATGCTATGTCACATTTTTATGTTTTTTGAACTGGCAATGCCATTGTGAAGTATAAATTTGGTAGAACAAAACGCCAAAACACACTTTGCGGTAACATGCATAGTCACTGAGTAATATTCATAGTAAAATATTGATACAGTGCAATAAGCATTGTCCATCGTTGTTAGGTTGACGTTTGTTTAATGACGTCTTGTTTTTTGAGGTTATTTTGTTCGTCCGTTCGTCTTATTGTGTTGTGTCGCGTGTGTTTAATATTATATTTTTATTGAAAATGTCGTCAGAAGAAGAAAACGAGGTTAATTTGAAGCAACCAACCAGAAAACGTAAACTTTACGGTCGATTGTCGGATGTTAATAAAAAGATTAGACTTCAAATTCATGAAACTGGTCCAAGTTGTGATTGCAAGAGATACAAGTGTTTTGAAGCTGTGAATGAGAAACAGAGGGCTAGAATTTTGAAGGATTTCAACCTGTTTCCGTCTAGGGATAAACAAAACCTTTATTTAAGTGGTCTAATAAGTGTTTTGGAAATTCAAAGAAGACGACCTAGAAAAGAAGAACCTGAAGCTAAGTTACATACAGCAAATTACGCTTACAGAGTGAGAGTTGTAGACGAAACCCAGCAGTTTGATGTGCCAGTGTGTGCCTCAGCATTTATTGCAATACATGGAGTAACAAGACAAAGAATACGTTCAATAAAAAAATCGTTACTCACAACAGGCAAAGCCCCAACTGACATGAGAGGAAAACATTGCAACCGTCCTAAAAAACTGAGTCAAATGCTTAAATCTAAAGTCATGGATCACATAAGGTCATTTCGTGGAAGAAAAAGTCATTACAGCTTACATGACAGCTCAAAAATTTTTCTACCAGAGGAGTTGAATGTCAAGAAAATGTATGATATGTTCGAAGACAAAAATCAACTATCCTACAAAACATATCGATCAATATTCGTTAATCATTTTAACATAGGATTTGGATATCCAAGAAGTGATACCTGCAGTACTTGTGATGAATTTCTGGCTAAGGCAAAAGCTCTCACAATAAATCTAAAGAATGCTTCCGAGCTCGAAAAAGGTGACATTGAAAAAGAAATAAGTTACATGAATTGAAGGCTAATGTTTTCTATAAACGAAAAAGAGAAACTAGAATCCAATGTCAGTCATCTTCTCGAAAGGAAGCTATTGCAATGGACTTTCAAAAAAATTTAAGTATGCCGAACATTACTACAAATGACGTTTATTATAAAAGACAACTAACCTTAAATCTTTTTAACATCCATGAACTATCTACATCCAAATCATATTTCTTCTGCTACCCAGAAACTATAGCAAAAAAAGGATCTGACGAAGTTTGTTCATTTCTCCATCACTATATATTTAACATGCTTGATAAAAATACTCGAGAACTAGTGATATTTTGTGATTCCTGCGGTGGGCAAAATAAGAATTATACTGTGTTTCGTTTCATACACTATGTTGTACACTGTGCAAAACGCTTGGATGTGATTAAAATCATATTTCCCATTCGCGGGCACTCATATTTAGAATGTGACAGAAATATGGGTTGCATAAACCAGAAATCACCTTGTGAGACGCCTGATGAGTGTGTAAAAGTGATTCGTGAAGCTAGACAGAAGCCATGCCCCTTTAATGTGATTGAAGTTGATCAACCGCTTGTCAGAAAATGGACAACCTTTCTATCCCCAATGTATAAGAAGACATGTCCTTTTTTATCTCGACCCATAAGAGAAATCAGGGTTGAAAAGGATCATCCAAGATTGATTTTTCACAGAGAACATTACAATTCCTCTTGGACGTCATCTATTCTCATGGCACCTAAAAAAAAGTTGAAATCCCATAATGACTCTCATAGTGCTGGTGAGTTTGTACTGCCAGATCAATCCTATGAAGCAGCCTTCCAGCTTCAAAGGCAAAATTTATGGATATCCAGGCCCTGTCAAAGTTTTGTGGACCAAAAGCTAAGCAATACTTCTCACTGATAAAATATATTGATAATTAAACAATAAATATTTCATGGACATTGCATATTATTTGCCTGTATTTTCTGACTTCGATCTGTTTTCCTGTGCTAACTAACTCAATAAACATAAGAATGAAAAGGTTTTTTTTTTACTACACAACAGAAACAAATATATTTTCTTTATAAATAAATATATTTTCCTTCTATTTGAAACTTTATTGTACCTTTTTTCAAGGATCAAAAGATTAATTTAGCAATTTCTCAGTTCATTATCTTTGTGACATTCAGGGACTGATATCGATACCCGAAATATAGCGATATTTTAAAGAAAATACCAGTACCAGAATCGATAACTGCGGTAAATAGCGATATTTTGTATCAGTTATTTGAGTATCGATATAAAATTATCGATAATCATATCGATACTCAGTACTGATTGATATCAGTACTGAGTATCGATATGATTATCGATAATTTTATATCGATAATTATATCGATAGCCTGATGGCTGCAACGTGTAAGCGGACGGGCGCGCGAGATCTCGGCGCGAAACGGAACGTAACGGCAACAGTGCAGTGTATCAAACGCAGCGTGTAGTGTACGCCCGACGCCGTGGTGCTAATTGTGTGTGTGCTGCATTGAAAATAAATTTTTCAGTATTTTAGTTGTATTGACAAAGGTATACATACGTTTCTGTGGTTTATGCGATGGGGCGTAAAAAGCAAAATAATGTTTATAGGCACTTTAATGTAGACAAAACCATATTGAAATCGAAATGCCTGGTGTGCAACAAGGATTTAAATGTAAGTTATTTACTTTATTAATTACATTCTGTAAGTTTTTGTTACAGTTACAAGCAGAAAACTATCTAACTATTGGTAGGTAATAGATAAAGTGACGTGTGTGTGACTTAAGTGTAGGTATACTACTAAACCAGCTGAGCGGCACTGAGAAATTGTCCAGTAATATCCGTGAGTAATATTGTTTGTAGGTACACGGTATAGCTTGCATGTTTAGGTACATACTTGCGCAGGGTTATTTGCTCCGTAAAAAGGTGGTGAGCGGATCCAGCGACTCGAGCCTGTACACGAGCTACCCGCGCAAGTGTAATTGTTGTTTTGTTCAATTTTGTTTTGTGAAGAGAGACTCAAGTAGCCCGCGCCTTGCTTGCTCCAACTTGCACCGTGTACAAAGACGAGCGAATAACTTGTGCATGTATACCTACTGCTCCCGAAAATAACCCGCGCCTTTACTGGCTCCAGTTACGAGCACCATTAGTCCATAAGTTATGGTCAATTGACCATACATCAACTCAATTCAGTAAATTGTTTTAAATAGCCGCGATCGTTGGAGTCGACAAACTAAACCATACCTACTTAATTGTTTATTGAATTTTGATGACAATGCTTATTTTGCTTTGTATTCGGCCGTATATGGGTACTACCGCGGACACTTCCGCCACCTGTAATTTCATTTTTGCTTGAACTCGTAAAATAGAAGCGTTTTATAGCCGCGCCCCGCGACCTTGAACAGACTAATGAAAGAAAAGACCGGCCGCGCGCACTGTTAACGCACGCCTAAAGAGACTTATTGTTATTTTCAAAATACTGCTATCAAGTATATGGATAGATCTTTGGAAAATTCGTTGTCTGTTAATATTTGCTCGGTCACCCAGGTATTTTACATACTTAAACTACCTACTCTAACTATATTATTAATATTTTTATAATATAAAGTGGAAAAATTTGATTGTTTGCTTGTTACGATTTAACTCAAAAAGTACTCGGCCGATTTTTTAAATCTTTCACCATTAGAAATCTACTTTACCGAGTAACATAGGCTATATAATATCACAATTTTTGAAGAAATCGCGTGCAAAGTGCTAGTATTTATTATAACTAGAATGTTGATGTAATAAATCCTATTATCGCTTACTATTTTGAAGGTTTATCAGATTTATTAGCTAAATAAAATATACTAGGATAAAATATTAGGTATATGCAATAAATAGATTATTACTTACTTACATGCATGTAAATTATTTAAAAAAAATAAGTTTATAATGTAGAGTGAATTAAGACAACGTAAATAGGCACCTACTTGGGATACGTTATCTTAATATTTACACTCCAAATAAAATAAACTAATACTAAGAGGCTGTGACTAAAATGGCTGAGTACGGACGACCGGACAAATTATGTCGAAATTTAGGGTCTGAGGATTCGAAGTTTGACGTCGGAAACCGAAAAGTAATATGATTTGACACAAGTTTTTTTCTTTTGTTTCAGAGTATTAACAGCTCCAATCTCATGAAACATCTTAAAATTCATAAATCAGAATATGAAGAAGTTATATCACTCAATATGACACAAAAGGATAACACTAAAACGACAATCAATGCGGAAATAGTTACCAAACAATGCACTGATCTTGTAACTGTTCATGGCCGTCCTTTAGCTCTCCTTAACGACGAAGCATTCCAAAATATACTATCTTTGATACCTGACTGCGGTGCAAAAGTGTGTTCTCGAAAAATTAGAAACAATATAATTGAAACCGCTGGAAATTTACGTATTGATATGGCTAAAGACCTGCAGGCCAAAATGATTTGCATAAAAGTAGATGTAGCATCACTTTCACTCAGAAGTTTCATGGGAATAAACGCCCAATATTTAGAAGAAGGGACTATTGTACTACAAAATTTAGCAATGATAGAGTTATTGGAAAGACATACTTCAGAACACCTGAAAGAACAAGTTTTGTTTGTTCTGCAAAGGTTCAGGATTGGTCTAGACAACATCTATAGTTTCACAACAGATAATGGAGCAAATATGCTCAAGATGGGTAGGCTACTAAATGAAAGAAGAAATGTTCCAAATCAGAGGACGTCTATTGAAGATGGAAATTATAGCATGGAAAACGTGAGCGATCAAAATGATATCGAGATGGAGGAACAAAGTGCGAATAATTTGGAAGATACTGAAAATATCTCAATGGATTCAGATTCAGACTTTGATTATGACGCTGATACTGAATTTGATATTGATAGACAAAACCACTACACTGAAACAATTACTTCGTCACTGTCAATGCAGTTTCATGAAAACACGACTCAGCAAAGGAATATAGCTATAATAAGATGCGCAGCACATACATTACAGTTGTGTGTTCTAGAAGTTTGCAATAGTACTGAAATCAAACAATTCATTAATGACGCAAGAAAAGTTGCTAAACAGTTGCGTACCCAAAGATGTGCTGCTGAAATAGCCAGAGCAGGAAAGAATCAATCTATCCTAGATTGTCCTACTAGATGGAACTCAACGGTTGATATGATTCAGAGATTAATATCACTAAAAGATATTTGCGACAATGCTCATGATTCAATTTTAACCTTACCGGAAACGACTTGGAATATACTACAAGATTATGTTAATTCCCTCTTGCCTGCTAAAGAACTTTCAAAAATTTTACAACATGAACAGCTCACAATAGGTGACTTTTATTTGCAGTGGCTGTTGTGTAAAATAAAATTAAAAAATATTAACACAGCTCTGAGCACATTGCTGATTAATTCTATGGACAAGAGAGAACACACGTTATTTAACAACGACGCTTTTCTTTGTGCCGTTTTTCTCGACGGGAGAGTAAATGCAATGCTCTCTGATGATCAGCGAGATACAGCAAAAATAAAATTATTAGAATTACATCATCATTTACAAAATCTAAACAGCGATAAAGAAAATGAGCCCCAGTCTTCTTCAACGAATTTGACATCTTTGGCCCAAACCGACACAGATAGCGCAAGAGTTGAGTTAGAAGATTTTCTTAGTGTTAAATATGTCGAGGCTCAAAGTGATGTACGAACTCTTTTAAGACGAGACACCGATAGTACGGAGATGCGACCTCGTACATTTAGAAACATAAATGAAGAATTAATGGCGTTTTTGAATGAGCCTCTACTAAAGTCCACTGAAGAGATTTTAAAATACTGGGAAATGAATAAAATTAAATATCCTGCGCTCTATAAACTAGCTTGTGTCGTTCTTGCTAGTCCAGCTACACAAGTCAGTGTGGAAAGACTATTCTCCAGTTTGAAATTTGTGGTATCAAGGTATCGTTTCAATTTAAATCGCAATTTGATTGAAGATATTATTTTTATTAGGAACAACAAATTATATAAAAAAAATTGAAATAACTTACTTTTACTGATACACTACTGATTTAATAGAAAAGTGATCTCAATAATCCGATTTACATTTTTTTTTCTTACGACTGATTGTTAGTGTCTTTGTCTAAATTTAATGATGATTATTGCCAAAGTTGTTGTGTTACAAACGATTGTTAACATTATTATTAAATATTTACTTTTCAAATCAGTTTTTTCATTAACAGTTTATCAACTAAATTATTCCACCTACTCCAAATACGTATTTAATGGGATTTCCGGGTTAGTCGAATCGTCAGCTCTTCTAAAATTACTTGTAGTCGGAGTATATATCACAACTGGATTTGAATGACTGTTGAGGGTGTCGCCTCTTACAAGCCTGATGAAGTTCAGTATTTGTGGATATGCATTGGAACGACTTTCTTCAGACATACGTTCCAATTCGAATGCTACAAGCCTTGCAACATCTTCGTTTCGTTTATCTAAAGAGTTTTCATTTTGAAAGTCTAGTTTAGGTAAAGCATCAGTCGTATATGAAATTTTATTATTTTTATATTGTCTATATACCATAGCGTCAATTATTTCGGCTTCAGTAGCTTGAATTGACTTTTCTTGTGTAAATAAATCATAACTTTTATTGTATGTGCATCTAATGTTTTTTTTTGTATAAATACGTTCCTGTCTTCCGGATATGATAGACGGTGATGATGGTGGTGAAGGTGACTTAATATCGTATTGACTTTCATCTTCAACGCATTGAGTTTCATCGTCATCCAATTCATGAATAGCTCTCTTCTTTCCTGTAAAACAATGAGTATCAATCCTTTAGATATAATATAAATGTGAGTTAGATTTTTAATTTGTTACGCTGAACGGACCTTGATGAAACTTGGTAAAGAGATAGATTGTGTTTTGAAGAAGAACAAAATTATGTAGGTTATAATAAATACACAATATACGCAGACGAAGTCACTGGCAACAGCTAATTATTTAATAGTCTTAAACAGATAAATAAGTATAGTTAAATACAAACCAGCCTTATTCGATCGCACGTTTGGTGGTAACACTGGATGATTTGGTAATAAATCTTCATCACTTTCGGAATCGTCAGTACTTTTGGGAACAAATTTCATAATTTCTGATAGTGAGGGCGCGCCTCTTAATAATCTGATGATATTTAACATTGTTGGAATGTAATTACGCCCTTCTTCTGGCATACGCTGTAGTTCAAAAGCTACTAGCCTTGCGAAGTTTGTGTTTCGGGTGTCGAAGGGACATTGATCATTATAAATGATTTTTGTAGTGTCTATGGTCGTTTGAACTTCAACATCTTCGTAAGTAACCACTTGTGGTGTCAGACTACAGTATTGCGTTTCATCGTCAGACTCATCAGATTCATCGATAGTAATGCTAGGTAACTTCTTTCCTAGAAATTAAAATTATCTTAGCAAATATACAATAACTTTTTAGCATGATGCCTACATCATGCTAAAAAGTTGGTTTCATGATAGCTACGGTGAGCCACGCGTCGGTGATGAGCAGTGATCGGAGTAGGTACCTACTACTTTGTTTTTTTTTTTTTTTTTTTTTTTTCTACCAAACCATTCAACCGCAAACGTTGATTGTAATATGGACATTCCCCAGGATTCTAACTGTAACTACGGGCTTTAAAAAATAAATCAAAAATGTATTATTCGTTGTAAAACTAACATCAGTTTTTAATTTCATTAACCTGAACCGAGTCCGTCTTATACTTACCCGCCGGGGTGGGTGGAGGGATATGTGTTCGTTCATAATTCCTTAGAACGAGAATAGCTTTTTACTAAGTAATTTCTAACTTATTTAACAATTTATATAGGTATTTCAAATCCCGAGACTCCTGAACTGTCCATATTATGACAACGAATCGTAAGTACAAATAATTTTAGCTCTACCCACTCATGGTGATCATGGGTGATGACTGTGACGAGGCTGGTGTTTATCTCATGCTGATTATCGGCATTGGCGGTCGACGCCATGTCAATTTTTAATAGTGCTGAACTCACGCGCGGTTCTTCCCATAGATTGTACTCATCGTCGACGCGCACGTTGAGTGCGAAACAAAAAACTTAACCAAACTAAAACGAAGTGATTTTACTCGATTAAGATGAGGTAAATTACTTTACATTACTGCTACTTACTTATCTACCTTTATACGTAATTAAGGTACATATTATGTTCCTTATTCACGTATAAAGGTAAGTACCTACTTATAATATTCGCAGACTAGACTTTAGACACACCCGGTAAAGGCGGTGTGTACAAACGGACGAACAAGGACATGGTGAACACAAACATCGAACACTTTGTTCGCATGTGCGTACCGTATCGAACAGAGCGGCAGGAGTCATTTGATCGTATCCTTTACTAAAAAAACCGCGGAAATAATACGTAATTTGCCTTCGTTTGATCCTGTGCTGCGTCGTTATTAATTAACCATTAGTAATATAGCAGGATGTAACGGAAAGGGTTTATACATACTTAAGGGCATGCTACAGACTATCAAACTAATCATGTTTATCATCGAAAAAAATATGTGAAGCACATACAAAATTTCAATACCTATTCGACCTAAATGTTTTGTATTCGATGTTTGTGTGTGAACATGTTTTATTCGTTCGTGCGTACATGCCTTGCCGGTATATTTATTTATTTAATACTTCATGCACACAAACGTACAGAGGCGGACTTAATGCGTTAGGCATTAAGAAACAAACAAACGAAAACAACAAAATTTATAGGTAAAAAATACAAACCAGGCAATCCAGCCATCTTGACGCACCAATCACTAGAAACCAAAATTCACCTAGGTATCAGACGCACGACCGTACCTAGACGTACCGGGAGACGGATGGCGTGAATCGCAAAGATGACGCGGCCGCGGATAAAGGTACTTATTGGTAGTTTATCGGTATTTTAGTATCGGTATCGATACTGATAAAGGCACATTAAAGTATATATATAATAAGGTTTCAGGAGTAAATTCCCTTAAAAAAAAACAAACAATGTTGAACGCATTTAATTATTTTTAATAACAAAAATTAAAGTACCCTACAAATCTGATTTATCGTACTTAACACCATTTATTTTAAGAAATAAGACACCAATCACACATTAACAAAATAGCATGTACTTACAGAGCTTAATAACACCCTTATCAACTTGATTCGATTTGAGAGACAATAACAAATCACGTCGACAACTACCGCACTCTACGAAAGCCAGCGAGCAAATGACCGATACAGCTGCACTCGCTGCCTTTTATACACATCATTATAAAAATAGAAAGTTATTCCCTAAATCGGCCTATCCCGACGTAGCGTCGTCCTCGGCGCGGTCCTTATGATGCTCGACTCCTACCGGGTCCAAGTCTGCAGATGTGTGTTCACCGCTGCTCCTGGTCACTTCAGCGCTAGGTGGTATGGATGCTGATGACGCCCCTGCACCGGGATCACACACTTCATCATCTGAAATATTACCACAATTAAAACTTGCCTTAGGTTTATCAAGTGTAATCTTACAAACCATGCAACTAATAGAATAAACATTTGGGCTTCCATTGTTTTATTACTCAGTCTTCACATCGGCCCATGTTGCGTTATCGGTGGTGTTGAACTGCATCTGTGAACAAATCAGACAGAAGGCGTCCCCGCTGTCTGAGGTTGACGGAGGCATCGCTGAATCGCACGTCAACACTTTCATCATAGACCAATACCTCTCACTATAGGTATGTCTATCAGAACGGAGGCATCACTGAATCGCACGTTCCATCACATATTTATCATCAGTCAATAGCACATAGGCTATGCACATAAGCTACACACATAAGCTACACACATAAGCTACACACATAAGCTATACACATAAGCTATGCACGTAAGCAACATGATCTTGGGGCGGACGGAGGCATCACTGAATCGCACGTCCTTCACACAAGATCATTGATCACGTTATACGTACCATTGCGGACGGAGGCATCACTGAATCGCACGTCCTTCACGCAAGATTATTGGTCACATTATACGTACCAATGTGGACGGAGGCATCACTGAATCGCACGTCCGGCCCAAACAGTCACAGTAAGTGCATGTTAGTCAGCCGATCTGCCACCGTTTCACTACTCATATTTGAGTATGTAAAAAGGCCAAATTAGGAAACTGAAACTTTACAATTGGTGAATGAAGCTAAAAGGGACTAAAAATGAGTAAGCTAAACATAGTCATGGCAGAACGACTCACCAAGACCGCACATGTGTAGGGCCATCATAACTCACCCTCAAAAAAACTTGCACATGACTCTGGACACCATTCACCGTTCCAGAGCACCATATACTCAGCGGCTGCCTGAGTGGTCTTGCCGTATGAACCACTAATGAGTTGCAGCTGGTAACGGCCACTGGGTAGTGTTTTCATCACTCGATATGGTCCACGCATTCCAGGATCTAGTTTACCTGTAGACTGGGAGTATTTGACTACAAAAACCAGATCGTTAACATTAAAAATGCGTGGTGCTCGCCTCTGTCGGTTGACATAAGCGTCTTGTTTAGCTTGGTTTTGGGTTAGCAGTTGGTGAGCTCTGGTTCTGTCCAGCTCCCGCCTGCTTTCACGGTTCTGAGACATCTCAACAGCGACATCACGAACTAACGTCCGAACGACAGGTATGGTGGCTTCCGTACCAACCAAGAGCTTCAGAGCTGAAGTTTGCGTTGTCTTATGCTTGGTAATGTTCAGAACAAGTTGGAGTTTCCACAGTTGTTCCGACCATTTTGAGTGCTTATGATTCGATTCAATACGAATCATATTTAAAACAGTCCTGACGTATCTTTCTACCTGTCCGTTAGCATTGTGCATTTCGGGCGTTATGAAATGAATAGTACAGCCAAATTCAGTTAAAAGTTTAGAAAATCCCGAGGATTCGAACATACGTCCGCGGTCAGCCACCACAAGTTTGGGAGCACCAAAGAGTGAAATTACGTTGGTAAACGTGCGTTTAAGCTCACTCACATCTTGTTTATAAATGGGATATAACAAACAATACTTAGAAAAGGAGTCAACCACCAATAAAACAAATTTATATCCTTCAGATTCGGGTAGTGGACCAAGTACGTCCGTATGTAATGTTTCGAAAGGGGTACTAGGCTTTTCCCAGGATGTAATTGGTTGGTGAGGGGCTCTAGGGACACGTTTACTTGATATGCACACAAGACAATGTTTTATGTATTTTGCTACAAATTGACGAAGACCGGGGAACCAGAAGTACTTGATGATTAAGTCAAGAGTTTTCTCCGCGCAGACGTGCTCATGTTCGTCATGGAAAATTCTTAGTAAGCTTAACCTGTGTCCTTTGGGAATAAAACAAAGGAGTCTAGCTTCTTCGCCCACTGGCGTATATCGATAATAGAGGAGGTCGTTTTGTCGGACGTACCGTTGAGAGTCTAACTCTCCGTCCTGTAACTTCTGCAGAAGACCTTGCGTCTCATCGTCTGCAGACTGAGCGATTTGTGCCCAATTGCGTGGCCTAGATATTTGATGCACTAAGGCATCTGGGACTGGGTTTCGGCTAAGGTAGTCTGCATGTGTCATCATGGTACCTTTTCTATAATCGATACTAAAATCAAAATCTTGTAAATAGATCCACCACCTGGCGACGCGCGGAAGCAGGTCCTTCTTATTTTTGGTGGCTTTAAGGGCGTTGCAGTCTGTAATGACTTTGAAGTTTATGCCAACAAGATAATGGCGAAATTTTTGCAGTGCCCTCACAACAGCCAAAGTTTCTAGCTCGTATGAGTGATACCTGCTCTCGGCGCCCTGGGTGGCTTTACTATAGTAAGCGACTACATGCTTCGTACCATCGGCCTTTTTCTGCATTAATACTGCACCATAACCAATACTGCTGGCATCAGTATGTACTTCTGTAGGTAAGGACTGGTCGAAGACAGACAGTATTGGTGATTTAGTCAAGCAGTCTATCATCTCTTGCCTAGCCCCCTCTTGCTCTGGACCCCAACAAAAGGCGACATCCTTTTTCATTAAGCGTGTTATACAAGCGGTTCTAGTGGCGTAATCCTTGATGTAACGTCTGAAATACCCCGCCAAACCTAGAAACTGCCGGATTTGTTTTACGTTACGCGGTGTCGGCGCATCTACGAGTGCTTGGATTTTTCGGGGGCTCGGCCTAACCTGACCTTGACTTATCACGCGCCCCAAATACTCAACATCCGTGGACAGAAAGGAGCACTTTCTCAAGTTTATCGAAAAACCCGATCTAGTGAGTGTTTCCAGAACCTTTCTCAATAAGCAAATCCCCTCATCGATAGTATGACTCATACAGAGTACGTCATCGACGTATACCAACACGTTGCCAGCCTCAATATGCTCACGAAGGGTGTCGTTAATGATTCTCTGATAGACTATGGGAGAGTTCGTCAAACCGTAAGGTATTCGAAGATACTCATAATGTCCTTCCGGCGTGACGAACGCAGTTTTACGAATTGACTCGTCTTCAATGGCTATTTGATGGAACCCTGTAGCCATATCGAGGCTGCTGAAGTATTTAAAGTTGCCCAGCCTGTCTATGTGGTCGTCAATCAGTGGTAATGGGTACCGGTCTCTAACAGTTAATCGATTGAGTGCCCTATAGTCAACGCACATCCTGTCGCTACCATCCTTCTTCTTCACTAATATTATGGGGCTGGCGTACTCAGAGCTGGAGTCGCGAATGATACCCTTATCCTTCAAATCGCGCACAATTTCTCGAACTTTAAGTTTCTCTGAGTGTGACAGTTTGTAAGGTCGGTAAGCAACAGGTGTATCGTCCGTAACCTTTATAATCATTTTACCGGTTGAGACAGTAGTCGAAGCAGTGCCAGATATGAGGTATTTCGAGAATTGTTTTATTAAGTCTTTAAGACACTCGAGTTCGGCACCCTGAAGGGGTGTGTTAATCTGTAACACGTCATCGGACACTGCGTGAACGGCTCGATTTAGACACTGCTTATCCCTAGTACGCACGTACGTGATACCGTCACGGTTAAGGATATCGGTTCCTATCACAACGGGGGTAGTCATACAAGAGCCTGGGACCACGACAAAGTCGGCCTCAATAGAGATTTCATCAAACTCAATCGTTAACGTAACGTAGGAGTCGGTTTGGATAGCAGAGTCGCTGATTCCTTTCAAAACACGGTGCCGAGGTTTCCGTTCGCAAGTAAAGTGTTTCAATGCATCAGACGAGACTAAAGAGACATTTAAGGCTCCACTGTCGATAAGAACATCGACAGGGATACCCTGGATAATTGCGGTCTTAAGGTCGCTGCTTTGCGAGGAACCTGCCACGGGGGTAGTGCATAAATTAATGTTTCGCTTATTACGTGAGCCTGATCTTTCCTTAGCAAAACAAACATCCTCACTATGGCCCGGTTTTTTACAGAAATTACAGGCTAATTTATTGGTACTATCCGAAGTGATATTAGACGCCTGATCAGCCTTGGGCTTCTTGGGGCAAGCGTTAGATTTGTGTCCCAGTTTTCCGCAGGCAAAACATTTTAAGTTTGATGAACGATTATTAATGGATGGCTTGAAATTATGGTTTCGATTTTCTAACTTAACGCGCGAAGGTTTAGTGTAAATGGATAGAAATGAAACTAGATCGTGTAACTTTAGATTAGCGTTGGCGGTCGCAGCCCTAACCTGAGCGTCTGTTATACCGCGTATGACTATCAAAGTTATCAGTTCGTCACTTAGTCCCTTAACTATTTTGAGGCGTAGTAACGTCCTTCTCGCATACTCAGCATATGTGCTGTACTTATCAGAAGTCGTATGCATCGCGTCATAAAGAATATTTGCGTAATCAAGTTTCCGTGGGCACAAAGGCTTAAACTCGTTAACGAAATTGGTCCACGTTCGGTCACTGGTCACCCACTCATTTAGCCAGGTGCGTGCGTCCCCTTTAAGGCATATCGATACACGCGATAGACACTCAGAGTCTCCCCAGTTACTAGAAATTCTAGCTCTTTCAACTTCCTCACACCACACATCTATGTCATTGATAGTAGGATCGAAGTTAGATACGAAATATTTTTGAGTTTTGTCCGAATTTATCGATCTAATTGCTTCAGCTAATATCCGTGCTGAATCAGTCACAGATTGTTCGTTACGGGGGTGTATGTCGATACTCGGCAACTCGGTCGTAATGCTCTCGGCCGTGGGTATATTTAACGTGGCCGTTGAACTAGGTAACAAAGTTTCAGATATCGGGTTTCTGGACTGAAGGGCCTGAGCGTTCTGTAATTCACTGATCGGGGGAGTGTGAGACCTTATAGGCGCGCCATTATGAACTAGCTGGCTATGACACTCGGTCGAATTACGTAGGGTGAGGCGTTCTGTTTCTAACGTATTTAAACGAGATAGAATCGATTGTAATGTTAGTTGCATTGTCACATTTTGATCGCCTAGATTAAATCGCGGGCGCACCCTACTATTCGATCGAGATCTGCTCGTATGATAAATTCTACTCCTGGAGCGAGAACGGTTTCGCGAACGAGATCTATCCCGAAGTCTATCCCGAGACCCATCCCGAGATCTACGATACCTATCGTGTCGACGTGACCTGTCACGAGATTCATGCCGGCTATCGGCCATATTAAATCACAAAACAAGTAACAAAGTTTTGAAATAAAGCGTTTGTTTGGTGTCTTATTTTTGTAACCGATATTACAAAATTTACAGCAGAATTTAGTGGGCGTTTTTTTGGAAAAGAATCCCACTTCTGAAATAAGGTTTCAGGAGTAAATTCCCTTAAAAAAAAACAAACAATGTTGAACGCATTTAATTATTTTTAATAACAAAAATTAAAGTACCCTACAAATCTGATTTATCGTACTTAACACCATTTATTTTAAGAAATAAGACACCAATCACACATTAACAAAATAGCATGTACTTACAGAGCTTAATAACACCCTTATCAACTTGATTCGATTTGAGAGACAATAACAAATCACGTCGACAACTACCGCACTCTACGAAAGCCAGCGAGCAAATGACCGATACAGCTGCACTCGCTGCCTTTTATACACATCATTATAAAAATAGAAAGTTATTCCCTAAATATATTAATATACTGAATAAAAATATCGGTACCAATATCGATAAAGAGATACCGAAATATCAGTATTTATATCGATAATTCGATATCGATATCAAAATTTTATCGGTATTCAGTCCCTGGTGACATTACATGTTTTTCCCCTGTGCCCTTTGACTTGGTATAACTTTATACCGCGTTTATTTGTAAGAGGGGAAGAGTGTAAACTATTGAAACAATACATACCGTAAACTTAGGTTACTTTAACCCTTAGGGGCTACTATGGCCCAAATCAAGAAAAGATTTTGATTTCCCGCCTTTATTTTGGAGTGACAGATACCGACGTAGTTTGTACTAAAATTCATAGATGGCGATATAGGCGTGTCGGTAAACGTTTTATGGTCGCTAATTCGTTCGTTTTTAACGGTCAGTAGTGTTGACAAGTTGTGACCTGCAAAGTGCCAGAATTTTGTGTGTGCAAACTTTGTATCGTAACAAAATTTTAAGGTAAGTCTGGCTGTCTCTTTGTAGTTGGTCGTATCAGACATGTAAAGGAGATGCGTAATGCCAGATATTGTCCAGTTTTACGAACTTTTTGGTATTAAAATTACAGATATAAAAGTGCAGGGTACTTTGACCCGCAAGTGTAGGTATCTTTAGCCCATGGGCCAAAGTAACCTACAGTTATAGAATTTCATATAATTTCTTGATTATCGTTTTAAAATAAGTTTCTTTTCCTTTTCAGATTATAAAATATAGATATATTGATATGGTGAAGCAATCAACATGCCAAGACACTACAAAAGAAAAGTAGGAAATCGCAGATACGTGGATTATTCCAAGGAGCAACTCGTAGAATGTTTGGCTAGGATACGATCCAAATCACTAACACAAAGAGCTGCTGCTGACCTATATGGCATTCCTCGCAGCACGTTAAAACTCAAATTAAAAAAAATAGATGGCAACAAGCCTGGTCACCCAACAGTGTTTTCTGAAGATGAAGAGAATTCATTTGTGGCCCATATAACTGCTTTATCAGAGTTTGGGTTCCCTTTGACTGACGTTGATCTCCAGTTTATTGTTAAAGATTATTTATCATCACAAGGAAGAGAAGTAAGACAATTCAAAAATAATGTTCCGGGAAGAGAGTGGATAAAAGCTTTTCTCAGAAGACACAAGAGTTTGTCAAAGCGTTTTGCAAATAATATAAAAAGAATCAGAGCTCAAGTTTCAGAAAATAATATCAAAGAATTCATCGAAAATGTGAGTACGGAAGTAGACTCAGTTCCACCTCAAAATATTTACAACTATGATGAAACAAATCTGACAGATGACCCAGGAAGAAAAAAAGTTATATGCAGGCGTGGATCTAAGTACCCAGAACGTGTTTTAAACTCTACCAAAGTCAGTTATTCTGTCATGTTCTGCGGAAATGCTGCTGGAACCGCAGTCCCTCCTTATATTATATATAAGTCAGAGCATTTATGGACTACGTGGACAGAAAATGGGCCTGATGGTGCTCGTTATAATCGAACCAAGAGCGGCTGGATGGATTCTGTAACCTTTGAGGACTGGTTTATCCGCCATTTGTTGCCAATACTAAAAAAACAAGAAGGTCGAAAAGTTGTCATTGGAGACAACTTATCGTCGCACATCTGCAAAAATGTTTTGTTAGAATGCGAGAAACATAACATTAGCTTTATCTGCTTGCTTCCCAATGCTACTCACATCTTACAACCGTTGGATGTAGCATATTTTCGGCCTTTAAAAATTAAATGGCGAGAAGAGTTGATGGCGTGGAAAGAAAGCCAGCAAGGTAGAAAACTCCCTTCAACGCCAAAAGAACTGTTTCCAAGTCTGTTGAAGAAGGCTCTCAATAAATTAACAGACACTTCCACCAATTTGATTTCTGGTTTTAGAAGATCAGGAATCTATCCACCAAATGTGGAAGAACCTCTAAAGAGGTTGCCAAAGCAAGACAGAATTGTTAACATTGAATTGATTGGAGACGTCTTCCTTCAAAAACTGGACCAGGCACGTAATTCTGACATAGCAACCGCAACTAAAACGATTAAAAAGAAAAAAATAGATGTGCCTGCAGGTCGTTCTATTTGTGCAAAAGACGTTTTAGATGCTGGACCTTCTGGCTGTCAGTCTAAATCCCGGAAAATGCTTCAACCAAAAACTACAAAGAAAGTCTTAAAGAAAAAGCCCGTATTATTTGAAAATTCTTCAACAGATTGCAGTGATGCTGATATTATTAGCCTTGCTTCATCTACAGAAGATCTTATCATGGCCTGTGAAGTACCGGAGGACTCTGAAGATGACATGCCATTAGCAACGCCCAATCCTCAGAGCAGTGATAGAGAAGACAATACTATCTGTATCTCACCAGTACTGAAGCTTCCGACGCCCGATCCTCAGAGCTATGATAAAGAAGACAATGCTATCGGTGACTCACCAGTACTGTGGCTTCCGACGCCAGATCTTCAGAGCTATGATAAAGAAGACAATGCTTTCGGTGACTCACCAGTACTGAGGCTTCCGACGCCAGATCTTCAGAGTCTAGATGCTGGATACGAGGAAATAGGTCATGCTCAGAACTGCCATAAGGCAGAGAAAGCCGTTGCTGACTTACCACTACTAAAGCTTTCCACGCCTGATGCTCAGGTATGTGATTACAGAAATGAACCTTCGACGAACTCATCTTTGGTCTGTCTTCCAACACCCAAAGATTATTCGATTGGTGATCACGTTATTGTTTTATGGAATTCTGTTAAATATCCTGGTCTTATCATATCCGAATCTGAAGAAGGAGCAATGGTTTCTTGTATGAAGAAATGTAAAGAATTTTGGCGATGGCCTGCCATAAAAGACGAGCAGCTTTATAGGTGGGAAGACGTGATTAAGAAGATTGGGATTCCTAAATTTATAAAGAAAGGGTGTTTCGTCGTGTCAGAACTGGATAAGGAAAACAAAGTTATCTGTGACTCACCAGTAGTGAAGCTTCCGACGCCCGATCCTCAGAGCAGTGATAGAGAAGACAATACTATCTGTATCTCACCAGTACTGAAGCTTCCGACGCCCGATCCTCAGAGCTATGATAAAGAAGACAATGCTATCGGTGACTCACCAGTACTGTGGCTTCCGACGCCAGATCTTCAGAGCTATGATAAAGAAGACAATGCTATCGGTGACTCACCAGTACTGTGGCTTCCGACGCCAGATCTTCAGAGCTATGATAAAGAAGACAATGCTATCGGTGACTCACCAGTACTGAAGCTTCCGACGCCAGACCTTCACAGTCTAGATGCTGGATACGAGGATACAGGTCATGCTCAGAACTGCCATAAGGCAGAGAAAGCCGTTGCTGACTCACCACTACTAAAGCTTTCCACGCCTGATGCTCAGGTATGTGATAACGGAAATGAACCTTCGACGAACTCATCTTTGGTCTATCTTCCAACACCCAATGATTATTCGATTGGTGATCACGTTATTGTTTTATGGAATTCTGTTAAATATCCTGGTCTAATCATATCCGAAACTGAAGAAGGAGCAATGGTTTCTTGTATGAAGAAAAGTAAAGAATTTTGGCGATGGCCTGCCATAAAAGATGAGCAGTTTTATAGGTGGAAAGACGTGATTAAGAAGATTGGGATTCCTAAATTTATAAAGAAAGGGTGTTTCGTCGTGTCAGAACTGGATAAAAGTTCCTAAGTTCCTATTAGATAAGTTATATTAGGTAGATTAGATTATTAGACAGATACAATATTGAAACCGTTACCTAAAATGTAACTGATGATTCTCATAAAACAGACTGAATTGATGTTAATTTTGATAAGAAAAATAAGATTTTTGTTGTTTTTTTTTTAATATTTTATAAAAACTTTATACTAAGGCTAAACTCATAATAATATAAGTCCCTACAAATAAGTAGTTTGCAAAGCAAAGTGTTGATTATGTTTAATTTTTTAGTAAAAAAATATTTTTTTACTGAGATTTACAAAAAACCTTGATATTATGAATAATTTTCTTTGAAAAATAAACCGAATTTCATGTATTATGGTACTTTAAATCCTCTGCTCTTATTCCCTGCAGCCTAAATTAGCCCTAAATGAAATTTACTATGTTTAAGCTCCTATAAACGGTGTGGGTCAATGAAACCACCTCCAAAGTACAACTTTGGCCCAAAATTAAAAATAAAATAAAATAGTTTTCAGTATTAAATGAAATATATTTTTTACTTTAATTAGTTACTTATATCTTTGTCAAACGATCTAAGGCTGTGCAATATCCATGTGTCCATTAGAGGCCAAGAAATCAAGAGAAACGTAAAAAGATACCCTATTTTGGGACAAAGTAACCTACGTTTACGGTATTACATGGTTGGCCAGTAGATTCCAAAAACCTACCAAATGTTTTGAAATCATATCATACTTTTCATACTGATTTACATGTAATGGAGGGGTTGATTTTTAAAAATAGTTGTGTAATTGTACCAAAATCTTTGCAAAAAGAAATGTTGTCAAAACTCCATTATGTACACATGGGTAGAGAAAACAAAAATAAGAGCTAGGGAATGTTTATTTTGGATAGACATGTCTAAAGATATAGATGAATATATAAAAATGTAATATTTGCACCAAATTTAGTTCTGAAAATTGTAAGGAACCACTAAAACCACATGAAGTACCTAAGGAAGCATGGCAAAAAGTAGGAGTTGACATTTTCAACTTGTACTCAAAAGACTACTTGTTATTAATTGACTATTTTTCAAAATATGTGGAAGTAATAGCTTTATCATCTTTATCTGCAGAATCCACAATAAAGAGTCTTAAACAATGTTTTTCAAGATTTGGAATTCCAACAGAATTACATAGCGATGGTGGACCACTATTTAAATCGGAAATTTTAAAGAAATTTGCAAATACATGGGGTTTTCAGCACATTTTTTCATCACCTTATTATCCAAGAAGTAATGGAATGGTGGAACGACACATAATAACAATAAAAAGGATATTGAGGAAATGTGTTGAAGACAAAAAAGACCCTTATTTATCATTACTAGAATTTAGAAATTGTCCTATTTCTAGTGTAAGTCTCCTAATGAAGTATTGCTGGGTCATAAAGTCAGAGGCATAATACCAAGTGTGTAAACAAAGCTAAATCTGAGTAATGAAAACATTCATGCAAAATTAATGAAAAGACAGAAAACACAAGAAAAATACTATAATAGACATACTGGACCCCTCAAAGAATTAAAGGTTAAAGTTGTGGGACCTGCAGACAGACCCAGATCTTATAATTTATTTACAGAATCAGGTAACATTATAAATAGAAATAGATTTCATTTAAAAAGTAGTTCTAAAACTTGTCCTTTCAAGGAAAATAGTGAAATAGAGTTTTCAGAATTGGAGAATATTGTAAATGATAATAATGCAGATGTTAACAATAGCTTAGAAAGTGAAGATTATTTAAATGATGATAATGAGAAGCAATTGTATGCAGATGATAAAGGTTTTTTTTTACGTTCTCTTTTTACAATTTTGCTCGAAATATTGCGCCACAGACAATATACCGGCAGGTTTATTACGTATCTTTTGCAAGAGCAAAACGATAGCGATCAAAGGCTTTTTGTCATAAAAGACGGAATTACCTGCAGTGTAGGTATGGCACACAATCGTTTGCTAATCGCTCGTTGTTTGTCATATGCACTTATTAAAAAAATAAACGCCATCAACTCTTAAAACTTTTGTTTTGAAAAGCAATTATTGCGCAAAAATGGCTATCGTTTTGCTCTTGCAAAAGATACGTAATAAGCCTGCGGTACTGTTTTGGTTGTCAATCGCCCATTTTGACGTTCGTTTACACTGTTTATCTGATTGAGGTTAGAAACATTTTTGTTATTTTCTCGAAAAATATGCAATACCGTGTAATAAGAGTGGTAGTATTTTAATCAGGGACCCATCCCCTACCAGCTTTAACCACTTTTAACCCTCTCATCATGCCGCTGGATACTAGACCCCAAGCCTTTTCAAGCATTGAGATGCTACTGACTTAAATAACAAATTCATTCATTGATAATTTACGAGAGCTGGCCTGGATAATCTTTCTTATGCTATTGCAGCACGAAACCAAGATTATATTTTGAATAGAAAACCATTCTCTCACTCTCTCTTTATTTTGTTATAAAAGAGTCGGTCTTTTAATAGAGCATTTGCTAACATTGACCTGTCAACCTCAAATAGGGTTGTGAGCATGCCCACCATGTCCACTGTGCCAACAAGGGTGTAACCGCCCCTAGGCCATTCATTAAAAGATAGAACTAACTTTGTCGACGTATGCAGAAAAGCTTGAGAACTAGAAAATAATTATGCAAAAGCAAGCTCTAAAGATTTTAGCAATTTGCCCAAGATATAATAATCCTGGGCTCTCTAATAAGAGGCTTTTAAGAAATGTTTTTATGTTTTTGGTTTTAATTTTATGAATGCCAGGAGAGTGCAAGTGCATCCTTTGGCACCCCCTTCGTGTTTAATTATGTCAATAGGCTGGCGCCTGGCTCCCATAGACACAGCATATAATAAGAAAGAAACTTTTGCAAAACCAATTATGTTCAGATATTTTTTTTCAATTGGGACAATCCCACCGCACTAATCGCAAGAATAGAATAGAAGAGGGACTCCCTTTGCCGCACTTAGACATTATTCCCAAACCACTGCAACTCCTGAAAGCCAGAATCAACAGTGGCAACCACCAGAAAAGCGCCGAGGCAATGAAGCTCGACGAAGTGCCGGAGAATGAATTTAACTGTCTTGGATACTGCAACAAAATTAATCATAGAAGAATAACGGAGAAGTAGGAAAAAATATAAATTTCCACGCCATTTGATGCACTTGAGCAGTGGTGGCCCAGTGGTATCGGCCACAACTTACAAGTTGTAGGTCGTGGGTTTGAGCCCAGGCAGGCGCTTTACTTTGCGTAAATTATTTCATCACCACTGCTCTCAAAACGGTGAAGGAAAACATTGTGAGGTAACCGGCATGTCCTAGAAGCAAAAATTCGAAGACATGTGACATCCACCAACCTGCACTGGGCCCGCGTGGTAGATTACGGCCCATTCCCTCTCACAGAAAGGAGGCCTGTGTCCCAGCAGTGCGAACATTAATAGGCTGATGATGTGTGATGTGATGATGTTCAGATAGTAAAAAAATAATAATATAAGATTCATACAAAGGAAAATTTTTGAAGATGCATTAAGGACGCTGTTACATTTTCGACGAACTCAAATTTAGGTATCAACTCGCAAACAGCAACATTACGCGCACGCACTCATTGAAACTACTGAGCGCTCGATTTTATACATTACTCAAATAATATTGATCCTTGATATTATTTTTTTATTTTATTTAAGTTGATTCAGGAAGGTTAGTTGGCACTTTGGAAATGCATTTGGTAACTGTTACAAACCGTCGTCGTAAAAAGTAGGTTATTATTTTCAACCGACTTCAAAAAAAAGGAGGTGCTCCATCTATTCGACCCATATGTAGGGGAGAGTGTGTATGAAAGAGCCAAGCTTTGAAAGAGCCAATGCGATTTTCTCCCACTTAACAAAATCCTACCATAATTCAATTTTACTCTTTATATGACAACACTGGACAGCTGTCACCCACAGAGATTTGACAGTTCTAGCAAAACAAATGGCTTTTTCCTACGTGGGTAGGCGTGTCAAATAAACATTCGTTTTTAGCTCCCTTATTCAAAATTAATTTAAAATAGTTTTTAATTATATTTCTAAATTTTTATGTACTAAATAACTGACAAATCCACCTTCGCTTCATAATCTCCTATCACTCAGTCACTTTTACTACCACAACACTTCACTACTTCTAACAATGGACAGCAGGCTGGTGCATAGCATGGAGGAGCTAGAGAAGCTGTTTAGCTCTCGCATGCAGCAGTACGAAGAGAAGTTGCAGAGAGCTACAGCTGGCAGTGATACCACACACTCAGACCTTGCATCATTATCAAAGGACTTCACCGAGTTTAAGTATTTTGTCTGCAAATCACTAACACATTTTAAGACCCAGATTGAACTAATGTCATTGAGCCTGGATAATCATGAAACAGTAATGAGGAGAAAGGTTTTGCTGTTTCACGGTATCCCTGAAAGACCTGGTGAGAAGTTGTGCGGCACAATCCTTGAAGTAATCTCCAAACAGCTGAAGATGGATGATTTCAAGATTGATTATCTCAACGTGTGCCACAGACTTGGAGCTTCGCAGAGCAAGACTAGACCTGTACTGGTACGCTTTAATGAGATGGAGCATCGTCGTTTGGTCTGGGAAAGCAAGACCTCACTTAAGGGCAGCGGGATCACTATCTCGGAATTCCTGACCAAAACACGGCATCAAGTGTTTATGGCCGCCCGCAGGCACTTCAGTGTTAATAGTTGCTGGTCTGCGGAGGGCAAGGTAATCGTCATGACGCCGGACAAGTCCCGCCGGAAGATAACATCCATGGGTGAGCTTCGTACTTTAATCGCGCTATTCCCCACTGCAGCCACTGCTGGGGCATCTGAGGACCCTGGGCCTGCTGCTGCAACTGCATTGCCTAAAAACGCAACCCCTAGAGCGAAGGTTGTGAGTGTTAACGCCCAAACCTCATGCACATCACTACGATACCGAGCGGCGGCGCATGGACATCTCTACTCGACGCGCACCGCCTCGCCGCCTCACTCTGCAACGGAGCGCGCCCAAGACAAGTCACAAAATCACCCAAACCAATTTCTGCTAGCCACCGATAAAAATATTGTAAAACTAGATATTATAACTATTATTTCAAGAAGTCAGTGTATCATTGAAGTATAAATTAGTACACACCTAGCACCAATACATTCAAGAAACCCGATTTTACTACATGAACAAACATTATGGCGACCGTGACAGGACATTAATTCTATGCGGGAAGCATAGAATAAGAATTGTACCAGCGAAGGAACCAGAAACCAAGCGAAGTAGAAGCAAATTGGAAGGGAATCCAAGGCCTGGCAGCACGCTGACGTCTTCATATAAGGTGTGCCCGTTCCTTTCCTATTATTTCTTACCTCCTTCAATACCTACCTAAATTCCATTTTCCCGGTATTTCTTTTGTTTGTGCGATCATTGTGTGTGTGTTGCTATTTACCTAAGACAGGGTTGCGGGTGTCTAGCTTTCTGTTGTGGGGTCATTTAAGTACCTACAGTGAGTCGCTAAAGTCGCCTCGTAAAGGCTACCGCTACCAACTAAGGCACGGTAACGGCTTCGACTGCTTAGCTAGGAAAAGCTTATAACAAGCGCTGTTTCTTTATCTGTTTTTGCATATTTAAACGTAAGAACTTCAAATTAGGTACCTACTGATACCTTTCTACTATATAACAACTTTGCATTCCTTGATTACCCTTTGCACGTGCACATTTCATTCCCGCCAAATTCATAGATCGCACGCTAGCTTTGTTTTGCAAGCAAATAAAACCGCATTTTGTAACCAATTCCAGCTCGAACGACCAACGTATAGGTATATACTTACCTACACAGCGAGCGCATCGGGATACGAGGCGAGCGGTGCCTGTACTGGACGAAGTGGGCGTTACCTACCTATACCTACCAAGTGAACTGACGCCGATCTGCAGCTGGTTCATGTACTATGATCATCAGGTTTGCTGGGAGATCAGGTATTTATTAACAAGATTATTAACTTCTATACTTTGGTGGGCGAAAGCCATTTTAAATACTTCTATTCTACATCATGTCTGACACGGAGTTAAAAGACTTAAGGCGTCAAAGGGGATCAATAAAGGGAAGACTAACCAGTTTCAAAAATTATCTAACTGAACTTCAGAATGAAGATTCTATTTCTAAACAACAATTTTTGGAATTGAAACTTAGACTTAACAAAATTGAATCGTTATTCAGTGACTACGACATAATTCAAAATAAAATAGAGATTGTGGATTCCTCGGAGGAAGGGGTCTGTGATAGGGATTCCACTGAAAACGTGTTCTATAGTCAAATTAGTTTAGCGCAAGAGTTAATAGAAAGACACGCACCTCATTTTCAAGAGACTGTTGAAAGCATAAATTCACAAGATTGTAGGAACCCTTCAATTCGGAGTTGTGATAATAATATCAGTAGTGTAAGATTGCCTATAATAAAGCTACCCGTGTTTGAGGGAAGTTACAACAAATGGCTAGAATTTCATGACACATTTAATTCATTAATCCATAGAAATACAAGCTTAAATGAAATCAATAAATTCCAATATTTAAAAGTGTCGTTAGCAGGCCAAGCGGCCTCGGTTATAGAATCTTTAGAAATTTCATCCAGTAATTATGCGGTTGCATGGAAATTGATATGTGATCGTTACAATAATACACGGCAATTAGTGCACAACCATTTAGTATCCCTACTCGTGAATGTACCTACTATGAAGAATTCTGAAACGTCACTCAGAGCTCTTATTGATCACATATCGAAGCACATGCGAGCCTTAACTAGCTTAAATGAGAAAACTGAAAATTGGGATACATTGATTATTTTCCTATTTGGCCAGAAATTAGATGTGTTAACGTCAACCAAATGGGAGGAATATAGAAATAGTCTATCAGAAAACCCCACCCTAGATAAGTTTTATGAGTTCCTAAGAAGTAGGGCAGATGTTTTGGAAATGGTCAGTGCAGGCCACGGCCACGGTGACAAACATACTCAAAATGAAAAGCCACTGAAGTCTATCGATAAACCATCTCGGTCTAATGAAAAGCCACATAAAATGTTTGTTGCTGCTGCATGTAACCAAGACCAAACCAAAACTAAGTCTCGCTCATGTTTTATTTGTGGTGGGGAACATTTAATCTATTATTGTGAAAAATTCAATAGCATGTCAATTGATGATAGAAATTTAGAAATTTCTAAACATAAGATTTGTTCAAATTGTCTGCGTAGTGGACATTTTTCTTATAAATGTACTTCTACTCCATGTAGATTTTGCAAAAGAAAGCATAATTCATTGCTACACAAAGGTAACTTGTCTACGTCCAATAATGTAGAGAGCAAAGCAAGTTCTAATATTACTAATAGCGTATGTAATCCAATCGCACTATCAACCTGTTCAGAAAACCAGGTATTACTATCAACGGCAATTGTTACATTAAATAACAATAAGCAAAGCCATGAGATCCGATGCCTATTGGACTGTGGTAGCCAGTCATCATTTATATCGGAGTCTCTAAAATCTAAGTTATGTATTGAGGGCCAATCTATTCATTCTGTATCTGTAACTGGCATCAATAACATGACATGTTCAGCTCTAGAATGCTGTAGTATAACTATTAAATCTCGTACTAATTCTTATTATAAGGAAATTAAAGCATTTGTAATTCCAGAGATAACTAGTAGCTTACCTAGTTCTAAGGTTGATATATCAACCTTAAACATACCAAAAAATATCACACTTGCAGATCCTAGTTTCTATAACCCATCGCAAATAGATCTGTTGTTGGGAGCTGATGTTTTTTGGGATGTCATTTGTCCTACTAATCAGATCAAATTGGGAGATGCTAACAAACCTGTACTACAAAATTCCCAGTTTGGTTGGTTAGTGGTGGGGCCAGTTATGTGTCCTGACTATGTATCAAGTAAGGAAAGTCGCTGTAATTTCAGTCAAGCTATACGACACCAATTGAAGCAGTTTTGGGAGCTGGAAGAGCTGCCAGATACACCGAAGCTCACGTTGGAGGAACGTGCCTGCGAGGAACACTACGTGCATCACACACGCCGCCTGAAAGACGGTAGATTTTGTGTCACGTTGCCTTTGCGGGATAACCCAGAACTATTAGGTAATTCTGATGCAAGAGCCAAGCATTGTTTTCATTCACTAGAAAAAAGATTCAAAAGGCAACCTGACATAAAGGAACAGTATGTAAACTTCATTAATGAGTATGCTAGTCTTGGTCATTTATCTGTAATAGAGCGACCTGACATTGTAAACCTATTGCCACATCATCCTGTTCTTAGAGAACAGAGTGAAACGACAAAATGTCGTGTAGTATTTAATGCTTCATCTAAAACCGAATCAGGTCTCTCTTTAAATGACTTGCTTATGGTAGGGCCCACTGTTCAAGACGACATTTTCTCAATATTGATCAGATTTCGTGAACATACGTACATAGTTACAGGGGATATTGAAAAAATGTACAGGCAAATTTTAGTTGAAGAATCTCAGAGACACTTGCAAGTAATTCTGTGGCGCGAGAACGATGAGGAATCGATGAAGTATTTACAACTCAACACTGTCACGTATGGTACCTCATCGGCCCCCTTCCTTAGTACGCGATGTTTGATACAGCTGAGTAAGGAGTGTGATGACCCATTGATAAGAGAAATAATGTCACATGATTTTTATGTCGATGACCTTATTACTGGATGTAGTGATGAGTCCACACTTGCAGAGATATATCATCGAATTGTCGAAAAACTGGAATCAGCTTGCTTTAATCTTAGAAAAGTCAAAAGTAACTCAAGTCAATTTCTAACCTCTATTTCAAATACAAGTAACTCTGAGCAAGAAAACTTTAAAATTATTTCATCACCAAGCCATGCCCTCGGAATAGAATGGAATCCTAACACCGATACAATTTTAATGGTATCCTCTAAATTATATGATTGTAACAATGATACTCCATTCTCTAAACGTTCCATTCTATCCTTGACTTCTAGCCTATTTGATCCTTTGGGTTTGCTCAGCTGTTGTACAATTGTATGTAAAATTATTTTACAAATGCTATGGTCTCAGAACCTAGGCTGGGATGATGAGATACCTACTGATGTCAATAAATTATGGAGAAAATTTATTGATAATGTACATAACTTACAAACTATCGATATACCTCGTAATGTGTTTTGTGCTAATCCAGTAACCATAGAGTTACATTCATTTTCGGATGCCAGTATGAAGGCATATTCTGGATGTGTATATGTGCGATCAACTGACGCTCTAGGCAACTGCACAGTTCGACTTTTGTCCGCAAGAGCCAAGGTGGCGCCACTGAAGACTACAACCATACCCAGGTTAGAACTTTGTGGTGCACTTCTAGTTGCACGCTTATGTAACAAAATTTGTAAATCACTACGTTGTGAAATAACTAAGAAAACTTTTTGGTCTGATTCTAAAATCGTACTGGGTTGGTTGTGCACACCTTCAAATAAACTACAAACTTTTGTCGCAAACCGCGTAGTAGATGTTAATGAACTGTGTAATGACAGTAAGTGGCTGTATGTCCCAACCTCACAGAACCCAGCTGATATAGCCTCTCGGGGTGTTTTTCCAAACGAAGTGGCCTCATTGTCACTGTGGTGGCAGGGACCTACATTCATACATGACGGTGAGGAACATTGGCCAAGTCAAAGCACTAATGCAACCTATACAACACTACCTGAAGTTCGGGTAAACACTACTAGGGTCAGCGAAACACCAACTTCTAATTTTGTAATTGATACTAAAAAATATTCTAGTTTCCGTAAGTTAAGAAACATTGTTGCATATATATTCCGTTTCTATAATAATATTAAGTATGTTAAGAATCAAAACAAGCAAATGTTAACGGTTGAAGAATTAGCATGGGCAGAAAATAAGTTAATTTACATAGCACAACAAGAAAGCTTTCCAAATTTTAAGACGCAATGTAAACTAGCTCCACTTGTAAGTTTAAGTCCATTCATTGATGATGATGGATTAATGAGGGTTGGGGGCAGGTTAGAAAACTCACCATATGAATATGAGAAGAAGCATCCTGCTATCATTGATTCTAATCATCCCTTATCAAATTTATTGTTCATTTACTATCATATAAAACACCTGCATGCAGGGCCACAACTTCTCCTCTCACTCATCCGCGAAAGGTACTGGCCCATAAGGGGCAGGACTCTAGCTCGAAAAACTTTCAGAAAATGTGTTCTGTGCACTCGCATGAGAGGAGTAGTTGCCAAACAAATAATGGGAAATTTGCCATCCCCTAGATTAACGCCAGGTTTTCCATTTGAAGTCACTGGAACCGATTTTGCTGGGCCGTTTTTAGTTAGCGATAGAAAAGGCCGCGGTTCTAAGCTAGTTAAATGTTATTTTTGTGTTTTTGTATGTTTCAAGACTAAAGCTGTACACCTAGAATTAGTAAGTGGTCTCAGCACCGAGGCTTTTATCCTGGCTTTACGCCGTTTTATCAGTAGAAGGGGTAAGCCCCTTGAAATATGGTGCGACAATGGGACAAACTTTGTCGGTGCCAGTCGCGAATTAGGTAAATTTATACAGTCTAATTCTAACTCCATGTCAGAGCCTTTTGTAGAGGAAGGCATAAAATTTAAATTTCTACCTGCATACTCCCCAAACTTTGGTGGGCTGCATGAAGCAGCTGTAAAGTCTGCTAAGTACCACTTGAAAAGGGCCGTGGGACATTCCCATTTTACGTTCGAAGAGCTCACCACTTTGATCGCTCAAATAGAAGCAATATTGAACTCACGGCCCCTTTCCCCTCTATCTTCCAACCCTCACGATCTGTTCCCTCTTACCCCAGGGCACTTCCTTATTGGAAGGACAATGACCTCGCTGCCAGCGCCAGATCTTCAGGACGCCAGAGTCAGCTGCCTGCACAGATACGCTAGAATTGAACACGCCAGACAGCACTTCTGGCGTCGGTGGAGCCACGAATACGTCTGCGAGCTACAGCAGCGCACGAAGTGGCAGAAGCGCCACCCGGACTTGTCACCTGGTCAGCTGGTGCTTATTAAGCAGGAGACTTCTCCTCCATTAAATTGGCCTCTGGGACGGATTGAGGCTGTTTTCCCTGGATCGGATGGCGCATGCCGCGTAGCCGATATTCTAACAAATAAAGGAATAGTTCGCAGAGCAGTCAATCGCATCTGCCCACTATTAGATGATAATAACTCTTGAAACTGGAGTTTTCAAGGCGCGGGAGGATGTTAACGCCCAAACCTCATGCACATCACTACGATACCGAGCGGCGGCGCATGGACATCTCTACTCGACGCGCACCGCCTCGCCGCCTCACTCTGCAACGGAGCGCGCCCAAGACAAGTCACAAAATCACCCAAACCAATTTCTGCTAGCCACCGATAAAAATATTGTAAAACTAGATATTATAACTATTATTTCAAGAAGTCAGTGTATCATTGAAGTATAAATTAGTACACACCTAGCACCAATACATTCAAGAAACCCGATTTTACTACATGAACAAACAGTGAGGAAGGCCCGTCGCTGAGTCTGCGGTTGCAGGCTACCTCTGCCGGTAGATGTTCTAATTTATTTTGTTTACTTTTCTAATTTTCTTTCACTTGACATTGACATGATGACATTTGACGTCTGTCAGTCTCATGACAATGTTTTACGTTTCGTTACACTGTACGCGTTTGTATTTGTCTGTACCCGTTTGTTGTGGTGTGATATTCTCGAAAACTTATTTCTTTTTTACCCGACTGCCGAAGGAGGGTAATGTGTTTATCAGTCTATGTATGTATGTATGTATGTATGTATGTATGTATGTATGTATGTATGTATGTATGTATGTATGTATGTTTGTTCCTATATGGCGTTCCAGAGACCAAACGCGTTGACCGATTTTGATGATTCATACGTCAATCGATTCGTCTTAACCTTGCGAGTGTCATAGGCTACATTAAAATTGGAAAATAGAAAAATGGCGGCTTTTGGGCGCCATATTGTGGGGGGCCAATTTTATTTTTTCTTCCAAACCCATCGTGTGGGGTATCAAAATAAAGGGTTTTTAGAGGCGATTTCAAAAATATATACCACTTATATATTTAAATGTACCTAATTCGAAAAAAATGTTAACTAAAAAGATATAAATAAAAAAGTTAATTAAAAAAATCAAAATACCCGACTGCTTAAAAAGCGAACTAAAAAGACGTAAACAAGAAGAAAATCATGCTGTGCAGTCGGAGGATACATCTGGTTTTGGTCAGCCAGCTCGCGAATATGTATCCTCCGACTGCACAGCATGATTTTCTTCTTGTTTACGTCTTTTTAGTTCGCTTTTTAAGCAGTCGGGTATTTTGATTTTTTTAATTAACTTTTTTTCCTTTATTTCTTACTTAATATAACTGTACTTTAAGTTCCAACGACAGCGTACAGGTGGCTTTGTTAGTTGAGCGAATTTTTAATTGTATTTTTTTTTTGTCTGATATTCTGTTTTGGATATATTTATTTTTAGGTATATATTTTTTATCACTTTAGTAAGTACATTATATTTATATATTATTATATTTATTACCAACTATGATCGATGGTGATTTTGATGATGTCTTTTTCTCCTGTTCTTCCTCTTCTAGCAGCTCCCTTAGTGCGGCAAGTAGTTCTTTCTCTCCTTTGACCCTTGGTGATCAGATTGCCGCGTTGTTTTCCCAGTACCCCAGTAACCTCAACATAGCTCACATTAATGCCCAGAGTGTTCCTGGCCATTACTCCGATCTTCTGGCTTCCATTAACTGTGCACATATTGATGCTTTACTGATCTCTGAGTCCTTCCTGAAACCTTCTCTTCTATCTGTTCACTATGCCCTCCCAGGTTTTGTTCTCATTCGTAATGATAGAACAGGGAAGGGTGGTGGTGGTGTTGCCATATATTTGCGGGCTGGTATTCCCTTCAAGGTTATCAGTACATCACCATCTTCCTACTCGGGGTCAGCAGAGCATCTTTTCCTTGAAATCTCTTTACATCACTCTAAAATGCTTCTTGGAGTGATGTATAGCCCTAACCTAAGTATCGATTATTTCGATTCTTTTGACTCGCTTTTAAATGACTTTTGTCCAACTTATGACCACGTGGTCTTGATGGGCGATTTTAACACTTGTCTTCTTAAAAATGACTTGCGTTCTCACAAACTTCAAACTCTCCTATCTTCTTTCAATCTCAGTATTCTGCCTCTCTCCGCTACTCATCATTTTCCTAATTGCACCCCTTCTCTTTTGGACTTAATGATTGTGTCTAAAGTTAATAATATATCTGTTCACGGCCAGCTCACTGCTTGTTTCTCCTATCACGATTTAATCTTCATGTCTTACAAGATTCGCCCTCCTAAGCGCAAGCCATCATATATTTTCCTTCGGAACTACAAGGGCATAGATCTGGACGCACTGTTGCGTGATGCTGGTGCCATCGACTGGACGGAAGTTTTGGAGAGCTCCAGTATCAACGATATGGTAAGTATTTTTAACTGTAAGATACTCAGCCTTTACGATAGCCATGCTCCTATTCGTCGTGTCAAAGTAAAGCATGTTCCGGCTCCTTGGCTCACGCCTGCCATTAAGGATGCGATGGTAAATAGAGATCGAGCCAAAAGGAGGTTAAAGCGCCGTCCTTCCGAGCGCAACCTGAGCTCATATCGTGAGATGCGTAATCACTGTGGTCGTCTGTGTAGAGATGCAAAAAGACGCTACTTTCATAATTCTCTGGACAACAGGAACTCCTCTGAAGTCTGGAAGTTTCTGAAAACCGTCGGCATTGGTAAGTCCCCTGTCGTTGCTAGTAATGATACTGACGTGTGTGCTCTAAATAAGCATTTCTCACTTCCACCCGTTACTTTGGATCCGCACGTCAAATCAGCTACATTAAATAAGCTTTCCGCCTTGCCGATGCCGCGGTGTTCGTCTTTCGATTTCAGTCCTGTGAGTGAAAATGATGTCAAGAAATCTATCTATGCTATCTCCTCCTCCGCAGTTGGTAATGACGATCTTTGCTCAAGAATGATTACTCCTATCCTCTCCTCATTACTTCCCGTTTTAACTCATATTATTAACTACTCCTTGTTTTCTTGCACTGTTCCTGATGCTTGGAAGCTAGCACATATTATTCCGTTACCCAAAAAACCTAACCCAGTCACACTAACCGATTTCAGACCCATTTCCATCCTTCCTTATCTTTCCAAAGTTCTTGAGCACGTTGTTCATCAGCAACTGTCTCTGTTTCTATCTAGTAATGATCTTCTCAGTCCTTTTCAATCTGGTTTCCGTCCTGGCCACAGTACTGTCACAGCTCTTTTAAAGGTGACTGATGACATCCGCTGGGCCATGGACCACAAATCTCTCACGTTACTTGTGCTTCTTGATTTCAGCAGTGCCTTCAACTCTGTCGACTTCGACATCCTTCTTGGGATCCTTAAATCTTTTAATTTCTCCTCTTCCACTATTGATTGGTTCAACTCATATCTCAGGGGCCGCTCGCAGCGGGTACGCCTTGACGAGTTTTACTCGGATTGGTGCCCTCTTGCTGCGGGTGTGCCCCAGGGTGGCGTTTTCTCTCCTCTTCTCTTTTCTATTTTTATTAACTCTGTTTCTAGAGTTATCTCTTGTATCTTCCATCTCTACGCTGACGACCTGCAGCTTTACCATCATTTTTTGAGCCAAGACGTGGAAGCCGCTGTGGCCGCCGTAAACAGGGACCTGGAGTTGATTGGGGAGTGGTCGCGGTCTTTTGGGCTGCAAATTAACCCTAAGAAATCTCAGGCCTTAGTTATCGGCGGCAGGCACATGCGGAACAGGCTTAATGTTGCGTCGCTGTCTCCACTCTGGTTGAATGGAGTTCAGATTGAATACTCGGGGTCTGCTAAAAACCTGGGGGTAATCTTGGACTCGTATTTGTCGTGGACTGCCCATGTCGCTGAAGTCAGTCGCAAGGTGCACTACACATTTCACTCGCTGAAATGCCTCCAGAGCTTCTTGCCCTTGAACACCAAAATCTCCCTAGCTCAAACTCTCATTCAGCCCATCATCGACTACGCCGACGCCTGTTATTTGGATGCCACCGAGGAGCTTTTAAATAAACTTGAGCGTTTGCAAAATGTATGTATTCGTTTTGTTTTCAATCTTAAAAAGTATGACCATGTTTCTGGATTTCGCAAGATTCTCAAGTGGCTCCCAATTCGACTTCGCAGGAACTCTCGGATTTTGTGTCTGCTATTTAACATCCTACATAACCCTAAAACGCCATCCTACCTCCGTGAACGCTTCTCCTACTCCCGTCCTGCGGATGCACCTTGCAGATCGCATCTTAAGAATCTCCTTGATACCCCTTCCCACACAACCGACTTCTACTCCTACTCCTTTACAGTGCACGCGGTGCGTTTGTGGAACTTGCTGCCGCCTGACATTAGGGACTGCCAAACTCTTACAGTTTTCAAAAGAAGAGTGAAAGAACACTACCTTTCCATTCCGTCATAGTTGCATATAATATGTATATTATCTTTTTATACATTTTAGTATTTATTGTTATGATATGTATACATATATGTATGTATATGACAATAAGTTTTAATTGTTACATTGTATATTACTAAACTGTGAATTGTTTTATGTCTTTATTTTTCCCCTCCACACACAATGTCTACATCTCTTTTTTTTATCATTTTCCTTTCGCAGGTATGCTGGAAGAGATTTCATTAGAAATAAGCATCACCTCTGTACCTAATTTTCTGTTCCTTCTTCTTGTCCTTGTATTATGTGTGTGTACAAAAATTGTTAAATAAAAAAAAAATAAAAAATAAAAAAAAAAAAAAAATGGCGTCGTAGGACTGCATTGAAAATATTGAAGCCAAAATGTAAGTATTTTTGGGTTTACTTAAGTTTTTTTGACGAGAAGTGTAAGGCATATGTGGACAAAAGGAATATGTTGTATTGTTATGCATATATTTGGCTTTATTCTACGCAAATATTATTTTTATCATGTTATGTTAAATTACCTGTAGTTTGAGGTTATATTTTTTAATACAAAATGTTTTGAAAGAGCCAATTGTCGAGTCTATGAAAGAGCCGGCTCTTTCATAGCACGAAAGTTGGCTCTTTCAATACACTACTAGCTTTTAGTTTAACATTGCTGTCTTTATAATACCTATTTAATACTGCTAATCTTTCAGACTATAAAAATATGTCTTCACGAGCTTCAGCACCGAAAAAACGGCAAAGGCCCACAACTGCAGTGATAGAAGAGGCTGTACGAGAAGTGACTGAGAGAAATCAGTCCATAAATAAAACGGCATTGTCATTTGGAATATCAAGGGCTTATTTAGCGAAAATCATTAAGAAGGCTAAGAATTCTCAAGAGGAGTATATACATCGCCCAAATATAGGTAACAAACGCATTTTTACTAAAGTTCAGGAAGACTAATTAGTATCATATTTAAAAACTGCATCTAAAATGTGTCACGGTTTGACAAGAAAACAAACAAGAGAATTAGCTTTCCAGTATGCAGACGCAAATGCTATCTGTCCAGAAAAATGGAAGACTGATAAAATTGCATCTGTGGAATGGCTTCGAGGCTTCATGTCGAGACACAAAGATTTGTCAGTCAGAAAACCTGAGAGCACTTCTTTGTCCAGGGCGACAAGTTTTAATAAGACAAATGTTGGCAAGTTCTTTGAAAAGCTGACCAGCGTTTACGAAAAGTATAATTTCCCACCCCACATGATCTTTAATACAGATGAAACAGGATGCAGCACCGTTTCAGCCCCTCCTAAAATCATCGCTGAAAGAGGCTCGAAACAAATTGGACAGGTTACATCAGCCGAGCGTGGTACGCTCGTCACAACTCTGTTTTTTATTAATGCTGCAGGTGGCACTATACCCCCAGTCTTTATTTTTCCACGCGTGAATTATAAAGACCATATGTTAAATAATGGGCCTTCAGGAGCACTAGGTTTAGCCCATGTTTCAGGCTGGATGACTGAAAATAATTTCATGAAGGCTATGGAACATTTTGTGAGCCATGTTAAACCATCAGAAGAAAATCCAGCATTGATTTTATTGGATAACCATGCCTCCCACGTTAATCTCCGTGTGATCGAATTTGCCAGACATAATTTTATAAAAATGCTGACTTTTCCACCACACTGCAGCCATAGGCTACAACCTCTGGATGTCACGGTGTACGGGCCATTCAAAACCAGATATCGAATAGCTATGAATGAGTGGATGCTTTCAAATCCTGGTAAAACTGTTACCATCTACCAAGTTGCACAGTTTGCTAGAGATGCTTACTTAGCAGCGTTTAGTCTGCAAAATGTTACTCAAGGATTCATCAAAACTGGCATTTATCCTTTAAATTCTAATACATTTTCCGATGATGATTTTCTTGCATCATACGTGACCGACAGACCTAATCCAGTTCCTTTTGATGATTCTACGCCAGAAAACGTGAGACCAACAACACCTGAGTGCAGCACTTTTCATATTAACATTTCAGAAGCTCCCAGAATTCCAAATGTTGGATCCATACCCACAGATAGTCTGATTGAAAACATCCCATTGCCAGAAAGTATACAGCCCTCAACATCAGTACAACAATTTGCAAGTCCCGAAGTTGTAAGACCTTTCCTAAAATCAGGACCTAGAAAGAATTCTAAACCTAACAATCGTAAAATGACATCAGCTGTAATCACGGATACTCCTGAAAAAAACAAAATAGAAGAAAAGGAAAGTAAAAACAAATCAAGAAAAAATATTGTTAAGAAAATGACCACAAAACAAAATATCAGGAAACTCAATTCTAAAAAACAGGATGATTCCAGTGACACTAGCGCAAACATGTCTTTGCACGATGATACATCATTAACAAGCTCAGATGATGAAATAAATTTATTAGAATTCAGAAACCGGAATATTAGTTTACAACAAAATCAAAATTATTGTAGTGTGTGTAATGGACACTATTCTAAGAGCAAAGAAGAATGGTACCAGTGCAAAATATGTGGAGGATGGGCACATGAGTCTTGTGGTAACAAAGGAGTCATTAATTTCTTCTGCCAAAAATGTTTTTAATTGTTCTATCAGAGTTTCAATATTATTTGAAACTCTGATTTTTTATTTTTATAAAAGTATTATTTATGATTAAGATTATTGTAAGTTGATTATTTGAGACTGATCAAAACCTGTGATTTTCGCTTGTGTTTAATTTTGATTATATTTAAGTCTATTAAGAGATTTTAATTGTTGAAAAAAATGTTTATTTCTACAAAGTGGAATCCGGCTCTTTCATAGCACACGGTAGCTCTTTCATTGACAGGTTGTTTTGAAAGAGCCGATTTCCCATTTTTTTCTAAGTGGCTATATTTCAGATTTCTAACATTGTTAGCTATTTTTTGTTACTTGGAGTACCATTACTATTAAACTGATTATTAAAAAAAAGTAATTTTATTTAAAAATAAGCAACCGAAAATGACTTTTTTTTATACTTTTTAAAACTGGCTCTTTCACACACACTCTCCCCTATCTGCGATTGTCTTAAAAACTACTGATCCGATATTATTCGTGTTTCCGTCGATAAATGTATGTGTTTTCAGGGAAGTTTTTATTGTATAGGTAATATATTAGGATCTGATAAAGATCTTCGGAGATATACAATGGAACTCTTCAATAACAAACAGCAAATGACCTGCGATTTCTGTGATCGTATGTGTGTGTCAATACACACACATACGATCGATCGATCGGTTTCACCATACCATAACATAACATCACGCTTGTGCGGTTTTAGGGGGTAAACAGATGTATTTAGTATACTAAACTAATTTTCTTTTCGGCAGTCGGTGTCGGTACCTATTGTTTTTCATTTTTTGACACAGGAAAGTTATAATTTTTTAACCGACTTACCAAAAAGGAGGAGGTTCTATGTTTGACTTTATGTATGTTTTTTTATCACATATATTTAATCTATTCTGGCATTATAGGTCCTTACGTAACTATACTTGCCTATTAGGTAGGTACAACTAAAAAGTGAAAAATAAAAAAACTTTTTTGCAAACAAATGGTACCTACCAAAGACACCAACTTCCAAAAATAAAGTTATTTTTCGGGTTATTGGACGACTTGCCCGAATTTAACTCGCCCGAATCGGGCGAATTGTCCACTATTAAAAATATTCATTTTTCTGTGTCGATTCGCCCGAAGTTATTTTATCGGTGGGCGAATCGACCACTCCAATATTATTTAGTGGACTATTGGCCCGAATTTTATTTTAGAGTACAAACAATATAAAAGTACAGTCGTGCTCACCCGTCTCGGAATATGAAGAATTAATCGATGTTAATAGATATTGTATTAGAGACTAGGAAAGCAATTCAAACTATCAGGAGGCCAGAATCATGAAGAAGTATTTGCAGAGCTAGAATCTTTAGCGGTAGAGACTAACAGAGTACTAGGGCTTCAGAATCGAAAATCGCCCGGTACTCTTTTTACCGCTCATGATTCCAGCCTAGCTTCCTCATGATTATAGTCTTTACCGGTACCGAAATGACCTGATAGCGTATAGAACTTTCTCTTTATTTTTTTTTGTAGCGAATATTGCTGTCTCTCTCTTAGTGTTTTGTCTTCTAGCTCTGCAAATACTTCTTCATGATTCTGACCTCCTGGTAGTTTGAATTGCTTGCCTAGTTTCTAGTACAATATCTATTAACTTCTATTAATTTTTCATAGTAAGACCGAGACGGGTGCCACGACTGTACTTTTATATTGTTTGTACTCTAAAATAAAATTCGGGCGAATCGTCCACTAAATAATATTGGAGTGGTCGATTCGCCCACCGATAAAATAACTTCGGGCGAATCGACACAGAAAAATGAATATTTTTAATAGTGGACAATTCGCCCGATTCGGGCGAGTCGTCCAATAACCCTATTTTTCACTTTGTAGTTTTGTTATTTGGAAGTTTGTAGTATTTTTTTGCATTCAAGTTTTTTAATTTCTCTTTTTAGTTTAAAAAACTAGTTTTTGTAATATCACTTTGTTGTAATAATTATGTATTTTTTATAAAAAACGCCACGTGAGATAAGTAGATACCTAAAACGAAATAATTTCCGTTCACAAGGATAAATTTTTTTTACAAGGATAAGAACATTTTGCATTACATGGAACATATAAAATTTTATAATTTTTGGCATTACATTACAGCAGCTAATGACATACTACCCAAAAACCATAAAAATGACACCCATGACGAACATTTGTCTAATCCTTGTCGGCACCATCTTGTATTTTGGTTTTGACCCCATATAATATAATAATATATAATAATAATATAAAACGTTTATTTTTCTCTTCACAAAGTTTGTTACATTCTATGCCTTGCAGTATAAACCAGGGTATAACTTTGTGAGAGACTGGTGCCTGTGATAGGTTTCAATAAGAACCTGTATTACAGGTCACCAGGTCCCCCCCGCGGCCAAAAGCCCATCATGACATACTGATTGACAGCTTGGATACAAGAAAATAGATTTGAAAGAAAGTTTAGCTTCGTAGACATGGATGATAGAGAAATATAATAACAGTTTAAAATACAAATTACCCACATTAAGGAAATACAAGGAAAGACAATGAAAAAGATAAAATATTATACAATAGGTGCTAAGGGTTTAGTTATTAGTATACTAGTATTATATTATCTGTGGTTATCAGATTTTTAGTAAGTAACAGAGTGAGCATGAAGAAAGTAAGTTTGTGTTTGTGTGTGATGTTGTTTAAGAGCTTGAGGTTGTGTGTTGTGGGAATGATCTTATTATATATTATCCGATATAAGCGACCCCAAAAACCATGAAAATGATACCCATGACAAAAAGATGTAAAATTTTTGTCTGCGCCATCTTGTATTTTGGTTTTGACCCCATATTCGATATAAGCGACCCCAAAAACCTTGAAAATGACACCCATGACAAAAAGATGTCAAATTTTCGTCGGCGCCCTCTTGTATTTTGGTTTTGACCCCATATTCGATATAAGCGAC
The DNA here is from genome assembly GCA_945859665.1 of Anorthoa munda. Lineage (NCBI taxonomy): Eukaryota > Metazoa > Arthropoda > Insecta > Lepidoptera > Noctuidae > Anorthoa > Anorthoa munda. The sequence continues at coordinate 7,194,032 of OX243899.1, read as the reverse complement.
CCCAAAAACCATGAAAATGACACCCATGACAAAAAGATGTCAAATTTTCGTCGGTGCTATCTTGTATTTTGGTTTTGACCCCATATTCTATATAAGCGACCCCAAAAATCATGAAAATGACACCCATGACGAAAATTTGTCAAATTATTGTCGGCGCCATCTTGTATTTTGGTTTTGACCCCATATTCGATATAAGCGACCCCAAAAACCTTGAAAATGACACCCATGACGAAAAGATTCGTCGGCGCCCTCTTGTATTTTGGTTTTGACCCCATATTCGAAATAAGCGACCAAAAAACCATGAAAATGACACCCATGACGAAAAGATGTCAAATTTTCGTCGGCGCCATCTTGTATTTTGGTTTTGACCCCATATTCGATATAAGCGACCCCAAAAACCATGAAAATGACACCCATGACAAAAAGATGTCAAATTTTCGTCGACGCCATCTTGTATTTTGGTTTTGACCCCATATTCGATATAAGCGACCCCAAAAACCATGAAAATGACACCCATGACAAAAAGATGTCAAATTTGGCCCCGTATTCGTCATACATACATACATACAAACCGGTTAAAATCATAACCCTCCTCCCACCCATCCACTTCTAAACTTCACCGCCGACAGCTTAACCTTACCCATCCAAATCCTAACCTTACTAACAGCTGCTTAAACCCACCCATCCATTTCTTAACCTTGTCAACAGCTGCTTAACACCACCTATCCAAATCCTAATCTTACCCAACATAATTTCTAAATCACATTATAATAATATTAGGAAACTCAAACATACTTTTATTTCGGCCCCATAAAATATCAACTCCTTTCGATCACGACAAATGACGACGACGGTACGACTCACACCTATGCACACTACAATCTTTTCTATTACTTTTATCATAATTATTTTTTGCGAGAAAGCGATACGCCCGTCCTTCCACGAGCGCTTCTGAGTGCGGAATGATGAGCCTCGACTGGCCTCGAGTGCAAAATGTATGAAGAAGTCGGCAAGTGTTTTATTTTTTGCTAATAATGAAAAAATATAATGATTTAGTTAAAAAATTATTAGCTGAACCTGCAAAGGACTATATATACCGCAATTTTTTATAATTATGAAGATAAAATATGCTGTAAATTTAACTAAACTGGGTCCTATTCGGACCCTACTTTTTTCATTTTTTTGCGATTATTGTGATGGGCAAAACGTATTTGTGCGAAAATTTTGTATGATGTCATACAATTTTTCTGATGCCAATCTGGAGCTGAATATATTATCTTTAAATTGAGACCATGATATCTTCACATCTGTGATTGCATGTACATTAAAAAGGTACCTCAAAAGTACTGTTATTTGTAGAAAAATGTAATAGCGTCCTTAAGCAGGATTCATTCCTTAAATTCTGGCATACCCGCTGCTTTCCTATAGCAAACACCAGAAATAACTAACACCAGAACTACTACATGAACAGATTATTGTAGTGAATTGATGTTTCATGTTTATTGCCTTAATAAAGTTTGTTTGAAACTTTAATACTTTAGAAATTTCTACAATCAGGGTCTTCACAACAACTAGCCAACATTTAAAAAAGAATATTTACTCATTTAAAAAATAAAATAGGACTGCACAACTACCAAACCCAGCCAATTTTACATAAAGCCAACCAGATCCTTAGCTACACATTACTGAGTACATAAGGGTCCCTAGTCGGACACTCTTTCAGAAAGTAAAACTACAGAAACAAAACAACATGAAATTTTTTGTAAATAGTTGACTCCAATAATGCCCAAGTGACTAACGAGACCATGTAAAGAAGGAACAGAACCAGTATTTTTTTTCTACTTTTGTTATCTAGATTTATGAAATCATCCATGGTAAACTATCTTGTTACAACCATCATCTTCATGAAAACCAACAATAAAAACAAGCCAATAGACAGAAAATCGGATATGTACTGACCGAATTACTGAACCAGACACTTATTATCACTAAACATCATAACATGTTTTATCAACAGCTAACCACTAACTGATGTCGAGTTTTCAACGACATCGTGAATAAGTTGAACTACTAATTCAGAAAAAAAAACAAATAGCGGAAATGGCCACAATACAATGTTTAATACATTTGCACTACCAAATCCAGTCTTCAAAATCTTCTAATATTGGTTTTGCCACTAAAGTGATATACCTACCGATCTTCTTTTCGAGTAGATAAAAACTATTTTCAACTTTTTTGAAACCAGCATGCATACACATAAAAAGTAACAAAATAATCTATCCGTTTTTCACAACATTTACACTGATTTTTAAGCTCCAGTTATTATCTTTTTACAATGGAGGAGATACGGCGACGCGAACACAGCATTGGAGGCTTCCGTATTTAATAAATTTAAATTAGAAATTACTCTTCGATTTGAGCATTTCTCATTCGAAATCATCATTCATGCATTTTGTTTGTGACAGGCGTGCAGGGTTACCAACTCCTAAAAATAAATAGCCTTAACATCAACTATCAAGATGAAATACTCCCATATAGCCCTAAATGCCATATTCAAAAGCCCCATAAAAACCTTGTATTGGGTACCTATTCAACAAGAGTATTGTTTAAATAAGTATCTCGTTTTAAAAAGGTAAATAAAATATTACTTAGTTTATTTTTATTTTTTATTATAGCTTAATATAACGAATAAAGATCTATATTGTTAATAAATCGTTTAAGTTCCGACTTGGCGTTTCATTTGAGCTTTCGAAGTCATACATGTTTACTGAACCATTTTTGAAATGGGGTAAATGTTGTAACGAATGATCTATCATCTCGTTTTAAAATTAATCGTGTCATCATTAAACTTTGCAACATTTCATGGAACAATCGGTTTCGTTAGAAATGCATGAAATATTATCTATGCCCAACGTGGAAATTTTTACCCTAAATTTGGGGCCAAAAGCCCTAAGTTGGCAAGCCTGCAGGCGTGACAGCAGTTTAGTTTATGTCATTGTTTTTTTTCTGGGAATTTTCGATTGGCTATGGACTTGGCTACTGAGGCCTTTAAGTATATAGTTTTTTATAATCTATATATTGATAGACCTTCTTCTTCTGGCCCTCCTTATCCTATTTCTCCACTTTGCACGGTCTCGAGATGAGCTGGTGTCCAATTGTGCTTCTGCATCTGCATGTGGCAGGTGGTCATCCGCATCCGCTTTTCGTCATTGGCAAGTTCTGGGCTAGCTTCCTATCGATAGTCGACTATTAAGATCTTCTTTACGTTTTGATTGGATTCGTATTTTGTCCAACCAGAATTTGGCCACCTGGACAGCTCTGAAGTTGACCTCGTTCAAGTCGTGGAAGGTGCAGGTGAATGTGGAGGCAATAAAGGAGGTGGTGCATATCCTGTGAAGGAGCTCCACACTGGCACCGTGTTTGGGGTGGGTCAGGATCGATCTTTTAAGAGTATAAGCAGCAAATACATCTAAAGCATCGAACTATTCGGTAAAAAAAAACACAAAATATTTACCAACTTCCAAAGCAAAACACAAAAAGAGCAAAAATAACTTTCAATGGGAATGTGAACGCAAAGTTGAGCGCAGATGTCACTGGCGGCGCAATGGCTGCTGTCAAATAATTTTTGCTTTGTTTACATCACAATATTTTTGTTATTTTTTGTGTTTAAACCGGTCTATTGTAACGTTGTACGGTTGTACGTTATTATTTACATACACAACATATTGACAACAATAAATGTCAAGTCAAACTACAGATGTTATACCATTAGGGACGTCTTAAGTTACTAACGCAATTAATTAGCTGTCCGTGCTAGTGGTGTGCGCGGTCGGCGCATTCGAACATGTGAATGAGGACCGGTAACCTTCATATAACCTCCGCGGACACTCGACTCACGATGACCAGACATTCGACTTCCTGCTCCGGGCGAAGACGTACGTATTTCACTTGATGCTGGATCACTTGTGACCTTACATACAGTCTTTATATTTATTAAAGCCTAAAGCAAGCAATAATTTTTATTGACTCCTATTAGTCAACGTAACGTTACGTTTCGTTTTTTGAGTGTTGTGCTGTGTCTTTTGTGTGCACTGAATAAAGAGTTTATTTATCTATCTATCTATTTAATTCTGTGTTTTCGCTATTTGCACATGCGCAGTAGATATGCCCGAAGAACTTTTAGTTAATCTGTGGATATGCTGAGCACGCTTGAATAAGCCCGCCATATTATTAATTTTTGCTTGGTTTAGATATTTTATTTTATTTCCTCGCACAATGCATAGTAAAATGTTGTATGATACACGTACGTACTATGATGATTCCGAGATGATTTCCGACTCGTGTCGATTTATCAACTCACTCGCATCGCTCGTGAATAAAAATGCCACTCATCGGAAATCACCTACCTTGCGCACTTGTAGCATAAATAACTATTTCATTTGGTTATTTTTTTAGTTGTAACGAGTTATTTCTTATTTGACTCATGGTAGAAAAATTTACAAAAAATTAGAAAACATTACTTTAATGTGTTGGTATTCTTTACGTTTTAGGATAGAAGTTTAATTTTATTTTCGGCAATCAAAGCCCTCAAGCTTCTGAAGAAATGACAAAATTAAAATTTACTGAATGATAGGTCACAAAATGTATGGATTTGACAGCTTTCAATAGTTATAGCGACGATGCGTTACCTATCGTGATAAAATGGCAGTTCGCATCCCCATTGGGATGTCGGTGTCTTTGGTACCTGTACTTTTTGTCGTTTTGTGACACTGACTGCCGAAACGAAAGTTATTTTTGCTCTTTTTGTGTTTTGCTTTGACAGTCTGTCAATTGTTTGTGAAAAAGATTTTATTTTCTCTTTTAAGTTTTGGTACCTACTCAATCACTAAAAAGTGAGCAAAAATAACCATAATACTTCAATTTACACATTCGTGCTGTTTTTTGTTAAGGAGTTCAGTTGTATGTTCCATATCTTGAAAACTGCTAAACCGATTCCCTAAGTTGAGATAGCTAATCCAATACAAAAAGAATTATCACAATCAGATTACTAGTTTAGGAGATATGCATGGACAAACATACATACATACAAACTTACATACATATATACACTTATGAAATTTGGCCCACGTGTTTAGAAGCTGACATAGAGTAACATGTGTGAATATTGTGCAATTTCAACAATATTACATACATCCGTGTCGAATTGATAACTTCTTTTTTTTGAAGTCAGTAAATACAGATTATATTTTACTACAGCCAAATGTACACACGCACTGACTCGCAACTTTAGTTGCCGGCGACTCAAACTCAGACGCGTACGTCTACGAGTTCTTAATGCTATTCATTTTGGCAGCATAGTGTTATGTTTGAAATGCATACTTTGGGGTTATGTAACCAATATCAGTTCTAACACCTACTTGAATTTCAATTGAGGCAAATTGCCACTTTCACACGCCGTTTTTAAATCGCCAGCGGTTACAGTCTCATCGTGTGGACATTCTTTGAAACTGTGGACTTAGTGCTTAGATAAAGTACCTATAGATTAAGCCCTGGCGTGGCCGCACATGAGATAGCAATAGTTAGTTCTGGTGTTACAATAAGAACAAGAACACTACAACCCACCAACGCACTGACACTTATTATCTATAAATAAACCAAATTCCTTATCTCAATTAACACATAATACCACGAAATCACAGAAAATCAAACAAAACCGAGTTTGTTTGTCAAACCTGCCATTATATTAGAGTTTGACAAACAACAGAAACCGGCCATGGTGACAAAGACAAACAAAAATCTTATGTCCTTATTATTTACATGGAGCTGCCAATTGGCCATCTCGCTCTATCAATCAAGCTCATTTTAAGGCTTAATCTATAGGTACTTTATCTAAGACTTAGTGCGAGTTTTGTCTCAAGCTGGATCGCGTTAACGTAAACGTCAATTTGTATTGAAACTGGATAAGCGCCGTCTAGTGACGGTAAGGATTGTAATAGATCACTAGATAGACAACAGATCTAGTACAAAGCGGTAGGTCAGTAGGATAGAAACATACTCAAGAATAGATAATACTTACGTGTAGTTGGTAATTCAGCAATAACACACAGTTTGGACTTTGAACTATTATTTATTTACCATTTCACACTAAGTTACCATCAACTCCATACAATATATCCACTTAGGTCAACAGTACAATATTTCAAGCCCGCCTAGACTAGACTGACGAACTGACTCAACGCGCCTCGTGTCCGAACAATCCCCCTCCAATCGACAACCGTCATTAGATGTGACGACATTTGACATTCGAATATTTTCTAGGATAATCAATTTAACAACTTTTAAGTACTATTTGATGTTAAATATAAATAATTTAATTCTTAACAAATAAAAGATGTATTTATCAAAGAAAAACCTAACAGGATAAACCTCTTTTTCTATTTTTCATTTTGTCCTATGAGATCGGTTACTTATGTTACGTTATTACGAACGTACTCACACGTTAAACATCTCGGAATCATGATACTTATTCCGAGTTTTTTTTCAAAGTGTATACAAAAAAAAGAGGTTTCTCCTTACCGTCCCCAGACAGCGCTTATCCCGTTTCAATACAAATTGACGTTTACGCTATCTAGCGTGACTAAAAACTCGCACTGAGGCCTAAGCACACTGATCACTCTTCGTATTCTTTTAGTCCATGGATCGATCGCTATAGTGTGCACAGAAATAACATCGGTCACGGACTCACGGCAGGGGGGTGTCACTCCGCAGTTTAGGTACGATCGGCCGGCGGTACCTTGCAGAGGGAATAACGCATTAGGTTGCCGCTTACCGCTCGGCTCGCACGTTAGCCACGTTATTTATATTATGCAGCAAATAACGATAACTTCTAAACGTACTTCTAAGGCCTTTAAAAGATATTGTTGTGTTTACGGGTGTTTAAATAAAGCAAAGAACAATTAATCGATATTAAGTTTTTTTAAAGTACCGAAAGATTTTGAAAGGTAAGCTATTTTGTTGTACCTATTTAAATCATTATATAAATAATCTGTATCTATCGATAGTAGGTGCATAATGAGCACGAATTTTGTATAAAAATTTAAGCATTTTGGTGTTCCTAAAAGAATGAATAGGTGTGTGAAATACCTAAATAGGTACCCACCTACTTAGATCCTATTTCGCCGCACCCGCCGTACTGGGTATGACGTCATACCCGATGCGGCAAGTATTCTGTGACGGTTGAATGGTGAACTACTGCGCCGCCGCACCCGCCGCACTGGGTATGACGTCATACCCGATGCGACAAGTATTTTGTGGCGAGTGAGTGGTGAACTACTGCGCCGCCGCACCCGCCGCACTGGGTATGACGTCATACCCGATGCGACAAGTATTCTGTGGCAGGTGAGTGGTGTAATACGATTTAGTTCGGTGCGTAGCTTGACATTATACCTATCGGGTACGGACCGGGTCTCAGCTGTACATACCCGGTCTGCGTACTGATAAACTCGTACTGGGTTTTTATACCTGTACCAGTAAATACGCACCATCCCTAATGCCGGCTACACGGTTTTAAACAAGCTCCAAACCTCAGTACATATTTATTATTTTACTCTTTGCCTCAGTATGTTTAGAACGCTGCGCAGAGAGGACGTATTTACGCTCGTACCGTTCCATTCATTACAAAACGTCATGGCGCCTAGCCTATCTAAACTTCAAAAAGAATATACTATTAAACTTAAAAATTTAACTTTAATCTTACTATATCTTACTATATTTTTACTAATATTACAAATGTGAAAGTTTGGATGGATGTGTGTATGTTTGTTGCTCAATCACACGGATCAGGATGAAATTTGCCACAGAGATAGATTATAGTCTGGAATAGCACATAGACATCTTTTCATACCGGTATAATGTTACCTTGGGAGAAGAAAACACTTTTCACGCGGGTGAAGCCGCTGGCAGAATCTAGTATAAAAATAGTATTTAATATAAAAAAAATATCCCATTATAACCGCGACTGGGTGTGAGTTCTAGCGAAGTTTGGATTTGTGAATTAAACGATGGATAAAGTTAGAATCACTGTTTAATGTAACACAGGATACAAAATAACACGAAACAAATTATTATAACAACACAAAAGTATTTATAAATCAAGTTTGGTTGGTTTTGCGCGCGTACGATCAGAACGTCGTGTCGGAACCTGATCGGTTGCGACCAGTCGTTGCACGGCGCGCGTATTTGAAAAAGGGCGTTTCGCGCATGCGCGGACTGAATTCAATGTTGGTACATTGGGAGAGGTGTTGCCGTGATTAATATCAAAATTGGGTGACCGCGTTATACACTCCCCCACCAACACACTTAAACGATCCGTTGGTGGGTTGGCATCTAAAGAACGCGGTTTCACACGTGGTCGTCCGCGACGACGGCGTGGTTGTACTGGATCGGAGACCACATTATTACTAGTGTAGTTAGGTGGTTAAATCTGACTGGTGAAACTTGCCTACCAGCTGATTCGAAACTAAATCAGCAACTTCAAAAGTAGTAGGACTTACAATCTTAGTAACGCGATACGGGCCGTCCCGTGTGAGTGAGTGTAGTGTAAGTGAGTTGTAACTAAAACTAAGTCTTCGACTTCGAAACTACGTACATGACAACGCCTCTGGTCAGCAATCTCCTTTCTTTTATCTTGCTGCTGTTCAGCTTTTTCCCTAATTGACTCCCAATTAGTAACAAATCTGCGGAGGTAAGGCGTGATTTGAGGAATAAAGTTTTCTTTGTCTAATATAGCTCTCAAATCGCGCTGAGCATCGAAAGGTGTTCGAATTTCTCGAGCAAACATCATATGAGCAGGACTACATCCGGTAGTAGCACAAGTGGCGCTGTTCATCGCAAAGCATATTTTGGCTAAGAACTTCGGCCATGATCTATGCTCATTCTTCACTAATATGGCGAGCTGCGTCTTAAGATCGCGATTTTTGCGTTCGGCTGGGTTTGCTTCTGGATGGTATAAGGGTATAAGATTCTGTTTAATCCCCAAGACAAACATGCACTGTTGCATCGTAGCTAAACAAACTGTACGCCATTATCGGATATGACGCGACGAGGAAAACCGTATCGGAGGAAGTATTCATTAATAATAAGTGAAGCACAGGTCTCAGCATTAGCTTCGGCTAGTGCATACAACTCCACCCATCTATTGGCAGTATATTCCACTAGTAACACCCACATTTCACCGTTCTTACCCTCTGGCAACGGTCCAAAGAGGTCAATAGCGAGGACTTCTCCACGCTGGTTAAGTACTGGAGTTTGAAGGAAACCAGCTGGTTTTAGATTGCTTAATTTATATCTTTGGCAATCTTCACAGTTTTTAAGGTACTCCATGACATACTTCCTCATAACACTGAAGAAGGGAGGTGAGACGTTCACGCTCGGCAGGGTTGAGAACCACTGCTTCGTCATCACGTAACATTGTAGCTGAACAACACGAGACCTCGTTGCGTGGCGACTCTAATTCTAAAGGATAAATAATACTGTCATCTGAAAATTGCCACGTCAACGCTGCAAAGTCAATAATAATATCAGCGGCGGTAAGAAAATCAATACCCAAAAGAGAATAATTATCAATAGCATCAGGTAAGATAACAAAGTCTAAAGTAACAGTCTTGCCTTGCTTCAAGGTTACTTGTAGATTCGTAGTCAATATGCGGCGTGTCTGCGTAGAACCATCAGCAAGTCGTACGAGCATACTAGTCTCGTTAAAAGGTTGATCACGTTGCTGAAGTAACCTATATAATGAACTACCGGCGATACTACGTTTCGCGGCAGTATCTACAAGTGCTTGACACTTAATAGTACATTGTGATACAAGGGTGGAAAGTACACGCCCGTGTATCACACGATATTTTTCAATACAGTTGTGGGAAATAGTAAAAAAAAATCAAAGGATTAGATTTGTTAATTCACAAAAAAATAAAATTTCCGCGCGTTTTTGCAACTGGACATATTTTTTTTACAACGTAAACAGCCTACACAGCCTATTCGATTTTTGACAAATATTGATGTGAAAATAATTAAATTGAAACTGGTAATTAAATATATTAAACAACCATTTAAAAGACTTTTGAGAATTAAATGCTAAAACGTACGGAATCATTCATTTTTCCACGTATAAAATCTATTCCATTTTATTCTATGTATGAAAACTCCTTGCTACTAAACTTTTTTAAATTGACTTATAACTAAAGGCGCGTTTTTGCAACTGGACATTTTTTACAACGAAAACAGTCTATACAGCCTATTCGATTTTAGACAAATGTTGATGTGAAAATAATTAAATTAAAACTGGTAATTAAATATATTAAACAACCATTTAAAAGACTTTTGAGAGTTCAATGCTAAAACGTACGGAATCATTCATTTTTCCTCGTATACAATCTATCCCATTTTATTCTATGTATGAAAACTCTTTGCTACTAAACTTTTTAAATTGACTTACAAATTTAAAACTAAACTGCAAAACTAATGATCGAGCTCGTAAACAAAAGTCACGACCGCGTAACAGAAAGATGCCTATGCGTAAGATTTAATTTTCGAATCATAATTATAGCCTCTGAAAGTACGCCATGTTTAACAACTGTATTGAAAAATCAATAATTTCAATTTTTTAAATTGGTCTTTCAACACAGGAATTACCAAGGGTGACGCTAGTCAAAGATGATAAATCTATAATTTCATCGTAATCAATTTTATTGTAGAGGTCGATGGTACTAAATTCCTATTTTTGTCCTGAAAATTCATGGTCACCCTACTTTGAGGTTCGGATTTCCGTAATTCTTTAGAAAATCGCATGGTCGCCCTTCTTTGCGATTTTGGTTGAACTCTGTCAACGCGACTATCGAGATCGGGATTATTTACGTAAAATTTATTTGAAGTTGAAAGAGTATTATTGTTATTAATGGAATTTAAAAAAATATTAGAACTACTATGATTAGTCTCCGATCCAATACAATCACGCTTAGAAGTGAAATTCGAACTAAACAGTTAATCCGGCGTTTGAACAGACGGTTGGAGAGGGGGCACTGACCTTTGTTGTTGTTTACGCGATTTTACGAAATTTATCGCGGCGATGTCCGCACTATATTTTGGACAATTTGTACGCACAACACCTCTCTCACCGGACCCGTAACATACAATTTCATTGCCTTGTTTAGGTGTAGACATTTTCAAACTTAACCTACGACATACATTTTTATTATGACCGAATGATTTGCAATACCTACGCACAGAATTGATTGCATTTTGATTTCACTTCACTTTTATTATTTTTTAATGGCCTGAAGGGCGTTTGAGCCGTGCTATCACTAGCTAACATATCACTTTGGCACTGAGGTGTCGAAGACGTCGGCGCGGGCGGCAGCGCTGGCTTGCTCGGCGCATGCGTGTCCGGCGGCGCACGCGAAGTTCGGCGCTGGGCAGTGGTGCTGGGGCTCACAGCGACTGCATCATGAGATGCCTCGTTCAGAGACTTTCAATAAGACGAGCTGTGCGGATGAGTTCCGCGAAGCACTTAACCTCATCTCGTCTTAGACGTTTTTTAATACGCCTATACAACTGACCGTAGACCATGTCAACTTGGACTTTCTCGCTGAGGTCTTCTGGCGGTAATTTTGAAAGAAGACCTCGAGCCTTAGCGATAAATAAATCAGTTTTCTCTTCGCCTTGTTTGTATTGAAACAATTCTTGATAAATTCGATGCGGGGGGCGATGATCTCCGTAGGCACTCTGTAGGTATTCAATTGCCTCCGACCATGAATTAATTTCCAATTTCACGCCCTGCCCAGGTGGCAGGTGCACCAGGTGGCTGCATTGTCAGTCAGCAACATGGATAATTCTCGAAGGGAGTTAGCTTCGGAAACATTTGTGCATTCCCGGAAGCTTTCCACGGCGTCGATGAACGCGTCTACAGATTCAGACGCATCACCAGAAAACCGGGCACTGCAGCTCGCGAAGTTCCCTGATGATGACGATGCTTCGGACCCCGCGGCCATCGCAGGTCGCGGCTTAGCTGCTACCTTTTCAAGTAGCCTCTCGAAGGCTTCGCTCTGCGACCGTTGCAATGTCGCCATCATGGCGGTGACGTGATCCGTAGTAAACGTAACCGGGCTCTCGGCGCCGGATGGTTCATCAAAGTGGTCGTCTGACGAGTGACGATCCTTACGCGTTCGCGGCATTTTGTAATCACTTTATCACGTTTTCGAAGGTTCACAAAAGTTTTTCAAACTTCGGCCCACGTTGGGCGCCATTTATAACCGCGACTGGGTGTGAGTTCTAGCGAAGTTTGGATTTGTGAATTAAACGATGGATAAAGTTAGAATCACTGTTTAATGTAACATGGTGTGTCTATTTTAGTAGTTGGTTTTTAGTACCTAATTGTATTTAGTAATACTTGTATGTTTTCAAATTTGCACCAAGTGCAACCCCATGTCGTGTCCAGGCTATCTTTATCCATTCAAGGTTGCCTGGAAGAGATCGCAGAGCGCGATAAGGCCGCCTGTTGTATGTTTGTTTTAATTTTTGTTTTTTTTTTGTATTGTTTTATCTTGGTGTACAATAAAGTATATATAAATATAAATAAATATAAATAAATAAATAGGATACAAAATAACACGAAACAAATTATTATAACAACACAAAAGTACTTGTAAATCAAGTTTGGTTGGTTTTGCGCGCGTACGATCAGAACGTCGTGTCGGAACCTGATCGGTTGCGACCAGTCGTTGCACGGCGCGCGTATTTGAAAAAGGGCGTTCCGCGCATGCGCGGACTGACTTCAATGTTGGTACATTGGGAGAGGTGTTGCCGTGATTAATATCAAAATTGGGTGACCGCGTTATACCATGCATTTTTTTTTCAGTTGAGTCTTTTCATGACTCCGATGTCAAATCCCAAAGACAGGGCAGGTCTCTTTATATATCGATAAGTTCAGATAATATTTTACGTTTGCTCTGTTGAGTCATTTTGTGCGCAGCGACGCGTCTGCGCGCGCTGGCCGCCTTGGAAGCGCGACTGTCATACGCGTGGTTGTAAACAAGCGGCTACAAGGTTTCAAACAAGTTGCCAACCAACTGGTTGTCAACGCAAGCCTTTCTACCAAGGGCATTTAAAGGTTATGCCAAATTTGGTTTAAAACCACTGTCTACACGGTTTGAAACGGCCGCTTCAGACCAAGCCCCCTACCCTACCCGCCTAACCTACGCCTATCCTACGGTCTACCTGTATGATGCATGATGTTCTAATAAATAAATAAACAAAAAAACATACACTTTGACAGCTCTCGTGTCATAATGCGTTCCATTCTAGGTATTAGGGAATTCTATATTTACTGTCAACCTATTATTTGCAATAAAATATATTTATTTCAGACCTATAACAGTCCATAAGTTGTTAGTGATTAGTAACAGATTGTGCTTAAATGCTACGTTAGTGTTATTATTAGGTACATAAATCTATTTAAAGTAAACTTATACCTATTTCCACCCAGTGTCTTTGGATGGGGCAGTCCACTCTGCCAACAATAATTTTCAGTTTGCGTAGCACTCGGAATGATCAACAATCATTCCGAGTGCTACGCAAACTATTATAAAGCTAAATTATTTTACCGGCTCCATTAGAATAAGCTGGATACCGTAATTTAATTTATACTTTTGTCACTATTTTTTGACGTAATAATCATTGGGCGTTTTTTCATTAGCTGGCCCGGCGGCACCGGCACGGCACCGGCATGGCCATGCACCGGCATCGGCGCCGAGGCATTGTTTTTCCACTGCGTCGGTGTCGATGCCAGTTTTACGCTCGGTGAGTGGTACAACTGGTACAGTAGTACACGGACTTCAGCACGACGACACGTAAAGTACAACGCGTAGATATAACAATGGTATCGTCAAGCCGTCGACTATATTTGTTATATCTTTTACATCCAGACGCCAATACCAACGCAGAGACGTCGAATTTTGGATTCATCCAATACTAAAAGTCAGATACCTAGATGGAACATAATATACCCTATTTGAAAAGTTAAAAATGGAGGAAATTAGGCCGGCGCCGGCACCGGTAAGTAAAAAAGCGAGCAATACATTTTCAAACATTTATGCTAATGGAAAAACGCCCATTGGATAGAAGAATAGAATAACTTTGATGTCTGTGGACGCAGCCTAGTTTTCCACTGACTACTGCCACTTCTTTAAGTTTGTTTACTTGGTCACCGAAATATCATTAAAATCGTACGCATCCTAAGCTCAATGATTTTTTACTTGTGGAGTGAATTCATAACCCAATTTTATTTAAAACTTGGTTTACACAATTTCAAACAATAGAAAGTGCAAGCACTGGTTGAATTGATTATATATTGGTTAAAAAACGAATTGACAGGTACACAACGCAATACATGTCATTCCACAAAGTTATTTTTGTGTGATAATTTGAATTATATTTTCAAAATGTATAGCAAAAGAAAAAAGATAGAGCAACATGATTTGATATATGATAACAAAACAAGGGACAATATCCCTAAAAGAGGATACTACTCCGAGCTGGTTTCAGATATGTCCAAGGATGACCAGACTAGGGACATTTGTACAAAGAAACGAATGAAATTGATATTACAGGTAATCAATTAAATATAATATTAGATCCTAGATTAATTAAATATTTGATAATATTATTAGATCGCTTATTTGCGAAGTGTCGTATGTCTTACTAATTCAGAAATAAATTGATTTATCAACTTTGCATTGGCCATTGAAAGGATTGGTAAATCAATCAAATAACCATATTACTTGTTAAAATTTGTGTGTATTATGTAACGGTATCTAAAGACTTTCATTAAATAAAACCGACCCCAACATTGTTTGGAAAGATTAGGTACTATTGGATTTGTGCTTTTTGGCAACCCTACAAATCTGTGTCATTTATTTTATAGTCTGTTTGATTGGGCGTTTTGCCGGGACTTTCGAGTAATGAAGTGTAGCGGCTGTTTTAATTGTTCTAAAATGAAAACTTATTGGATATTGTGATGTAAAGTTTGTGTAAAGTCAAAGTCAAATTATTTATTTCATATGCTTTTTGATGTCACTTTTGAATGACAGCATTTACAGTTAATGTTCGATTTATTCATTTATCATCACACTGGAACGCCTTACAGCAATTATGCCAATGAAGTATAAACAAAGACAAAGATAAAGATATTTTATTTCAACTAGGCCACCAAGCGGCACTTTTGAACTGTAATTAAAACGACCGATTTGACAGTTCACCAACGACTAACTTTATTTGAAAAGAGCAAATCATTCCTTGCCAAAGACAATCAGTAGTTCACCTAATATTAAACAGGCGGCGTTTGGCACCTAATTTTGATATCGGTTCAACACCCCCACTATATCAAAATTAAAGATAAACATAATTAACAGACATAAAATTTGTTTCATTTACAGTGATAAACAATAAATTTATTTTTTAACAATACCAATTGTTTTCATAAAACTGTAATGTTTAATACCCGGCAACCCTTTAGTTAGAAGGTCAGCAGGCATGCTTGCAGTTGGCAAATACTTGGTTTGCACAATATCATTATTAATAACATCTCGAATGAAATTATATCTCACATCAATATGCTTTGATCGTTTATGAGATTGATGATTATTTGCCAGCCTCAAAGCACTCTGACTGTCACTGTATAGTACAATTTTATTACAACAACCTGTTAACTCAAGTTCTAGATTCTGTAAATAAATGGCTTCACGAGAAGCTTCTGACATAGCCATATATTCGGCTTCACAACTGCTTAAAGCTACTGTCCTTTGTTTTTTGCTTTCCCAAGAAACAGCAGATCCAGATTTAACAAAGCAAAATCCTGTATATGACCGTCTGTCTGTGGCATCACTTGCCCAGTCCGCATCTACAAATCCTTCTAGTTCTGCTCCTTCTTTAGAATACCTTAAACAATAATCTTTAGTTTTTAATAAATATTTTAAAATCCTTTTAGCATAATTCCAATGAACATAAGAATAAGAATTATTGAATTGGCTAAGATAGCTAACTGAATAAGCTATGTCTGGTCGTGTCAGAACTGCTAAGTACATCAAGCTACCTATTAACTTTTGATAAGGCAACTTATCTTCACAAATGTTAGACTTTTCAACATTTAGTTTAGACTCTATTGGAGTATCAGCTGTTTTACAGTTAGACATATCAAAGTTTTTAATCAATTGTTCGATATAATGCTCCTGATCAACTGTAATTACATCCAGACTTTTATTTATGTTAATTCTCATTCCTAAATACTGTTTAACTTGGCCTAAATTTTTTATTTTAAATTTTTGACTTAAGGCTTTTATCAGAGAATCAGTTTCTATTTTATCATTTGAAAATATGATAAAATCATCGACATAAATACCAACAATAGTTTTCTTATTGTTACAGTGATTTTTTATAAATACACAAGGTTCCATTTTACTCTTACTGAACCCTAAATTACACAATGTTTCCTCAACCCTTTGATACCAAGCAAGGGATGATTGCTTCAAGCCATAAACAGCCTTTTTTAATTTTAATACTTTACTTGAATCTTTTACAGTAAAACCTTCAGGAAGATGCATGAAAATACTTTCTTTCAGATAACCATTAAGAAAAGCTGTTGTGACATCCAAATGAGTTATGTCCATATTGTACTGTACACTCAAAGCAAATAATAACCTTAAGGTTGAATGTCTGATCACTGGAGAAAATGTTTCCTGATAATCCACTCCTGCTTTTTGGGTGAAACCCTTAGCTACTAGTCTGGCACGGTATCTCACTTTATTGTCACAATCATATTTCTTTTTTAAAACCCACTTGCACTGCACTACACTTGCGTTGTCAGGAGTATCAACAATCTCCCACACTTGATTGTCTTTGAAGGACTGCAGCTCCTCTGCCATCGCCTGCAACCACTGTTGTTTTTCAGGACCACTGATAGCCTCTGCGTATGTCATTTCACCTTCTATGGACGTAGTACACACATTAGCAAAGCCGTACCTAGAAGGTTTCTTCCTCTGTCTTTTCTCTCTTTCTTTCGTGACAACTGCTGGATCGTCTTGTACATTTCTGGTTTCTTCTTCCTGTACATTCCTGGTTTCTTCTTCCTGTACATTCCTGGTTTCATCTTTTTCTGGGTATGTACTCTGTTCTTCTTCCTTCAAGTCCTCAACATCCTGGTAATCTGAATCACTTGAGCTTGTCTGATCTAGACATTCTAGCTTTATCACAGATTCCTCAACTAATTCCCCCACTGAATCTGTGCTCTCTACAGGAATTGTGACTGTCTCTGTCTTCTCTAATATCACTACATCTCTGCTGGTAGTGATTTTATTTTTTACTGGATCATAAATTCTGTATCCCTTGATGTTATCACAGAAACCAACTAATATATGCATCTTGGACTTTTTGTCCCATTTTGTCCGTTTCTCCTTAGGTATGTGTACCATCACAGGACTCCCAAATATACGTACATGTTGTAAATTTGGTCTTGTTCCAGTCCATGCTTCATAAGGAGTCTTTTCAATACCTGAAGCCACTGACCTGTTTTTTAAGTAGACAGCTGTATTCGCAGCTTCTGCCCAAAACTTTTTGTCCAGATCTGCTTCGAAAAGTAAGCATCTAGCTTTCTCCACTATGGTTCTGTTTGATCGCTCGCTGAGTCCGTTTTGCTCTGGTGTGTAGGGATTTGTTTTTTGATGTATGATGCCTTCTATTTTCAAAATCATTACTACAGTACTCGCAGCCATTGTCTGTTCTTAAGATTTTGATTTTCTTATTCTGAAAATTCTCCACCATAGACTTAAATTCTTTGAAATAGCTTAACACTTCACTTTTATATTTTAAGTAATAAATGAAGGTCATCCTGCTATAATCGTCAATGAATAATAGGAAATAACTAGCACCGCCTATAGATTTCTTCTCCATGGGGCCGCAGATGTCTGAATGAACAATCTGTAGCAATTCTGTTGCACGTGAACCCGTAGGAAATGGTAATCTTGACTGCTTTCCCTCACAACATGTCACACAGCTTGACTTACTTTTTGTAAAGGTGCCTGGATAATCTAATCCTTCAACTATACTGCAACGCTTCATTTTGTTCATGTCACTACTGTTAATATGGCCGAGTCGCTTGTGCCATGTTTCCCCACTGACTTTAGTTGAAGTCAATAAACAACTCTGTGAACACTGTGTTTGTAAGTTCACCTTGTAGACACCGTCAATCAAATCTGCTTCTGCAACCAAATCGCCTATTTCGTTTCTAATTAGACATCTGTTTGGCTCGAAAACGACCCTGTTTCCATTCTTTATCAGTTCACTAACTGATAACAAGTTTGTTGTGACGCTAGGAACACATAACATATCCTTCACAGTTATGTTATAATTGTGACTTGTTGTTATTTCCACATCGCCTGAACACTTTACTGGAACTTTCGTTTTGTTTGCGACGATAATTTCTGGTAAACTTGTCGTAAATTTGGGATTTTTCAGCCAATCTTCGTTCGGAGTGATGTGCCGGCTGGCACCGGAGTCAATGTAAAAATCACTTTTTCTGAACTCGCCACTAAGAAATACGACACTAAAAGCGTTACTTTGCTTTTTTCTTTCTGTTTTCTCGTTCATAAGTGGGCATTGATTGCGATAATGTCCCAATTCTTTACATCGGTAGCAGGTTATTGTTTTCGTGTTTTTGACGTTTGAGTTTGACGTGTTCGACGCACTGGAATTCGCGCCATGTTTGCTTGTGTTGGCACCACCTTTACCGGTATTTTTCTTCTGTTGCCAACTTCGGGCTACTAATGCTGAGCTGCTAAATTCCGATTCATTTGCGTTAACTGATTCCATATCAAGTAATTTGGTCTTGATTGTATCGGCAGTTATTTGTATTCCGGAATGCTCAATAGCCATAATCATTGGCATATACCTTTCTGGTAATCCGGCCAGTAACAATGAACCAACCCATTCATCGTTAATCTTGAATCCCGTGCTGCTTAAACGTTGAGAAGTTTCCACTATTTGTGTCACATAACTCGTCATATTCTCACTGCTTTCTAGTCGTATAAAAATCAAATGACGAAGCAAAGTTATCTTCCGCGAAAATCCTGAATCGTCGAACAAAGAACGCAATTTTGTCCACAACTCCTTCGTGGTGCTTGTCTCCTTTATGTGCACATATAACGATGTATCTATCGTTAAAATCAGCTTCGCTCGTGCTTTAGCATCTGCAGCTTTTGTTGCGGCGTCCGTCCCTTCTTCTTTTAGGTATTTATCGGCTGTCTCCAACACCAATAAGTTTTCGACTGCAAATGCCCAATCGTCGAAGTTCTCGCGGCCTTTTAGCTTTGGCACGTTTGTTATATAGCTGGAACTCATTTTCTTAAGTAACCGACACGAAATACTATCAATAAACTGTTAATTTTAAATCACTTTACAGAAGGGTGAGGCCCATAACCTGTAATTAAAACGACCGATTTGACAGTTCACCAACGACTAACTTTATTTGAAAAGAGCAAATCATTCCTTGCCAAAGACAATCAGTAGTTCACCTAATATTAAACAGGCGGCGTTTGGCACCTAATTTTGATATCGGTTCAACATGAACTTTACATATAAATGATTCTACCGTGCATTCGGAAAGTAGCTTGTTATGGAGAAGAATGCACAAAAAACTCCATACTTACTATAAAAAAAAAAAGTTTTTTTACAATATTTAGGAACATAGGTACATTATTAAATTCATACATTTGGGGACAATGCAACCAGAATAGCACTACACACTATACCACCTACAGGCATAAAGTATTAGAAGTACTCACACATGTACTGTGCAGTTATATAATAGATACTAGAAAAACATTAACATCCGAAGCAGCTAAGTTATGACCAATCCCAACTGACGGCGTCCGTTCACGAACATGACGCATGAATTGGCACCACCCAGCTCAACCATCATGAAGGGAACCGGATGATCCAACTCACGCGCCACCATCAGAGAGACATTTGAGAGAGCATGACACACTCTACAGCCAGGGCACACACAAGTCAACGAACGACACATAGGTACAGTAAATGGTAGATTTACAGTTGGGTACATAGTACTCACACACGTGCTGTACAGTTATGCAATACTAAGGCAATTGAGTTTATACAATATAAATATATACAATTTTTGGAATTAATATACTCAGTGCAAAATATAGAATTTGATATAATTGGATTAGCAGAAGTCAGAAGAATGGGCTGCGACATTGAAGAACACGAAAATTATATATTCTGTTACAAAGGCGAGACGCTTGGACACCATGGAGTTGGCTTTTTGATTAAGAAAAAACACAAAAACAATATTATGGAGTTTAAGGCGTTATCCGAACGAGTGGCCATGCTCCAAATGAAATATAATAACAGTGTACTTTCCATAATACAAGTATATGCCCCAACAGACAGCGCAAAAGAAGAGGAAATTCAAAACTTCTATGACACTCTAGAAAAAGCCCACAACCTTGCTGGTAAATATACCCTTGTTATCGGAGACTTTAATGCAAAGGTAGGACAACCAACGAAGTTTGAAAACCTTATAATGGGAATACACGGATATGGAACTAGAAATGAAAGAGGAGAGAGACTTATACAATATGCTTATGAATACAAAATGTCAATTATGAACACCTATTTCAAAAAGAGAAATAAGCGTAAATGGACCTGGATATCTCCTGATCAAAGAACGAAAAATCAAATCGATTATATTTTAACAAACTACCCAAAACATGTTGAAAATATCGAGGTATTAAATACAATCCAATTTCCTTCGGATCATCGAATGGTCAGAGCCTACTATCGCCTGCAGGGAATAAAGAAAAGCAGACCTTCTTACAGATCATCTTCCAATACCTTAAAAACGGAGCAAGACACAAAATTATATAATATCAATCTAAACAATAACATACAAGAATTAGACACAGAACACCCTAACGAAAACATCCAAACATACTATAACAAACTGGAATCAATTATCAAAAGAAGTTTAGAGACAAAAGAAAACAATGAAAAACAAGACAGAGTAAACAAAATTTTTTCCACACCTACAAGAGACCTCATAGCCAGACGAACAGAACTAATAAAAACTAAACAAAAAACAGTAGCAATGAAAAAAGAACTAACTAAAGTATTTAAACAAACAAACAAAGCTATTAAAAAAGACTACAAAATCTACAGATATAATATAATAGAAGAACATATCAAACGTTACAGAAGCACAAAGAGAGCTTTTAAGGAACTAAGCACACATAAAAAATGGATTCTTAAGGTCAATACAAAAAATAGAGACACAAATACTAGGCAAGACATCATCGATTGTGCCACGGAATTCTACACAAGGCTATATGGTTACAACACTGAACCTTACGACAACGAGGAAGAGTACCACGAAATAGAAGGATACGAAGAAAAAGAAGACCTAGAACAAATCGATGCAGTCGAAGTTTTCGTCAACATCAAAAGACTGAAATCCGACAAAAGCCCTGGACCTGACTGTATACCGAATGAAGCCCTAAAGATTGGAGCACCTGCACTAGCTCGCTCTCTAAGCCACCTCTTTAACATGGCTCTAAACTCATGTCAAGTACCCGAACAATGGAAAAGATCAGACATCATATTGCTTTACAAAAAGAGGGACCCTAAAGACATAGGGAACTACCGCCCAATCAGTCTTCTTTCGAGTATATACAAGCTATTCACATCGATCCTACAATATAGAATAAGCCCAAAAATTGATTCTCTTCAACCAGTCGAACAAGCAGGCTTCCGATCCGGTTTCTCCACAATGGATCACATCCATGTAATGGAACAAATTGTGGAGAAATACAAAGAGTTTAATCGACCTTTGTACCTTGCCTTTGTAGACTATGCCAAGGCGTTCGACAGTATATCACACGACTCGATCTGGGCAGCCCTCTGCGAATGTGGTGTCCATAAAAACTATATAGAAACCTTAAAAGACATCTATAAAGGTAGTACTAGTAGAGTCAAATTAGAAAACCGCGGATCGGAGATACCAATCAGGAGGGGAGTACGACAAGGAGACCCACTGTCACCAAAACTTTTTATAGCCGTGCTGCAGAGTATTTTTACAAAGCTTAACTGGCAGGAAAAAGGTATCAAAGTAGCTGGACATCACTTAAGTCACCTGAGATTTGCAGACGACATCGTTCTTTTCGCTGAGACTGGCCCCGAATTGGAAGAAATGATATGTGTACTAAGTGTCGAAAGTGAAAAAGTGGGCCTAAAAATGAATGAGGACAAAACAAAACTCATGACGAACAGCATAGCTGCCCCAATCAACCTAAAAGGCAAGGTTTTGGAATATGTGAGTAGTTATGTGTACTTGGGAAAACAGCTATCCTTCAAAAACAAAAATACCGAAGAAGAGGTTGATCGAAGAGTACAGCTAAGTTGGAGGAAATTCTGGGCCCTCAAGGAAATCTTAAAAGGCGATTTCTCCCTCCAACAAAAAAAGGTAGTGCTGGATACATGCATCCTTCCGTCCCTCACTTACGGATGTCAGACGTGGACGTATACTTCAAAAATACAAAATAAACTAGTTGTATGTCAGAAAGCTATGGAAAGAAGTATATTAAAATTGAGAAAAATACAGAAAGTCAGAAGCGATTTTATACGAAGGAAGACAAGACTTACTGATGCTCTCCATTATGCGCTTAAGCTCAAGTGGAAATGGGCTGGACACCTAGCCCGTTACAATGACAAGAGATGGACCATAGAGGCAACACGGTGGACAGGACCCAGCGGTAAGAGACGACAAGGAAGGCCTAAAAAACGCTGGACAGATGACATCATTAGGATTGCTGGCAAACAATGGATAAAAGATGCTGCCGATAGAGATAAATGGAACAAGCTGGAGGAGGCCTATACCCGAGAAGGGGTTCCTATCCCTAATAATTAGATTAGTTATGTAAGAGATTAGATTAGATAAGTAATAAATAGAAAACAGAAAGTAGTAACTAAGTTAGTGCTATATATCTAATATTTAAGTGATAGTATTAAGAGGTAAAATGTAAAAAAAAAATTGAAAATATTGTTTAGTAACTTACTAAGGATAAGAAATAAAGGGCTTTTATTATTATTTATTATTAAATATATACAAAATAAAAATAAACACAATAAAAATCTTTTTAACAAAAGAACTAAAACGACTTCCAAAACAAAACACTACAAAGCGAGAAATAACTTCCTTTTCGGCAGTCGCTGTCAAAAACAAAAAGAAATGGTTTTCAAAGACTGCCAAAAAGAAAGTCATTTTGCCCTTTTTTGGTGTTTTGCATTTGAAAAAGATTTTTATATTTATCTTTTTAGTTTTGGTACCTTCGATCTGGCTACGACGTAAACATCCTTTTGTCTTTAACTCCGTCGCTCGCATCTTTTCATATTTCAAACACTATTTATAACGAGGTTTTATTTTCAGGCTAAAACTGACAGACTGGCTCCAATGTTGGTTTCTTTACCGAAACCCCAGAGACCAAAGCTTCTTCTACCACCTGGCCGATGGACAACTTATAGAGAAGATGATAGTATTGTTAGTATACAAACATACATAAACTCACGCCTTCTTCCCACGGGGGTAGTCAGAAAACTACAGAACAGCACCTGCTACGATCCTACCTTGCCTTACATATAATTTTTTTTCATTTACGTTCATATATCTATGATATAATCATACACCCACGACGGTTATGACTACTGCGCACCTGATCTTTCTGTAGAACCTCACCAATAATATTTGTGCGTCCCCTGCCGGCGCTTTCTCTCATGTCTGCCTTGTTAGTTGCCTATCATTCATCCTCTCAACATGGCCAAACCATCTTTTCTCTATTTTTTTGTTAGTATGGTCTTTATTTCTTTTAAGCTTGTATTTATCCGTAAATCAAAAAATCTTCCTATTTTATGTACAAAAAAATACCAATCAAAAATACTGATTCCACAGCAAAATAGTTACCTCAAAATATTAAAATTTTACAATAATTTGAGTTCGTGACGTATCACTATTAATTGAAAAGCATCTCAGAAGTAGGCAGTGACCTGTCGCTGCCAGCCGTAGTCTAGAAAAAACAGCAGTGAGGAGTTGTGGGACGCGGTTGATGAAACAGTCGTCTCGCAGAATGACGCTGCGGAGAGGATGAGGGAGATTTCATCCGCTCACCCGATCCGCAGCAGACGCGCTGGGCTTCGG
Organism: Anorthoa munda; assembly: GCA_945859665.1. Lineage (NCBI taxonomy): Eukaryota > Metazoa > Arthropoda > Insecta > Lepidoptera > Noctuidae > Anorthoa > Anorthoa munda. The sequence goes on along the minus strand of OX243899.1, from coordinate 7,169,722 downwards.
CGGGGGGCAAACAACGCCCTCTTCCAGCCCCCCCTAAATGGGTCCAGGGGCGACGGACTCGGAGACGTCCGTCGTCCGTGAGGGGCCTCAGTAGCCGTGTCTTGGAAACCCACGGTGACCCGAAGAGGGGCCTCTCCTCAGGGATTTTGCAGACAAGCCGACGACGTAGCGGCCAACAAGTAGGTTGTGTTGCCACTTGGGCGACATCGCAACTGAGGCGGGCTGCGATGTCGTGTATCGGAGGCATCGCGGCTAAGGGTTGAAGGCCGGGACGGGTGAAGAGTGCCGGTATTGCGGTGCGCCGCTCTCCCTACCTTCCGCGGCCGAAAAGTGGTAGGTGGCAGGGCTACTGTCCTGACCCGGTGCCATAGACTGGGTCGTCTGGCGCCCATGTGCTGGTTTGGTGATGCGGGATCACCAGAGGAGGGACCGCGGTGGGTTAGTGTTGCCGCCATAAGCGGCACAGGAGGACACTGTGGAATTTTAGTGGTGGGAGTCCCACATAACTGCACTATCTCCCTGTGTTAGTACAGTATTAATGAACATTTCTCCAAGCTAAAAATAACCTAACATGAAGGATCTCAAATAAACTAACATGAAGGATCTAAAAAATCCTAACATGAAGAAGATGACGGGCACTGAGTTCACTCGCTTTGCTCGCTCACTTTAGCTCCCGTCATCCCCTTCGAACATAACCTACCCGTGTCGGCCACCCAAGGCTCCCGAGCTCGCTTCGCTCGCTCTTGGCCTTATCATCACATCACACTTATATATTAGAAGGCGAAAGTTTGTGAGTGTGTATGTGTGTGTGTTCGTATATTTGTTACTTCTTCACGCTCAAACGGCTGGACGGATCTGGATGAAATTTGGCGCAGAGATAGATTATAGTTAGGAATCTAAAAAAAGAAAAGAAGAAGGGCTCCATGTTCAGTGATCAGGGAGCCTGCGACGGGGAGATTCGGAGGCGCACGCAGATGGCCAAGGCTGCTATGAGCAAGATGTCGAGGATATGGCAGAACAGAAATGTCTCCAATAACACAAAGAAGAGACTCGTGAGAACTCTGGTATTCTCGAAATTTCTTTGCGGCTCGGAATCCTGGGCAATTCGCACGGTGGAAAGATAGAGGCTTTTGAAATGTGGTGCTGGAGAATAATGATGCGCATATCATGGTCAGCCAAGCGCACGAATAAGTCCATTCTCGACCAGTTGAACATCAAAACCGGACTCTCCATGATCTGGTACCAACGAGTCCTAAGTTACTTTGGTCACATCGCCCGGAGACAGCCAGACAACCTGGAAAAACTGGTTGTATTGGGCAAGGTGGATGGTAAAAGACCACGCGGACGTTCACCTGCTCGCTGGTCTGACCAGATCAGGGCCATTACAGGACTCACGGTGACCAGTGCTATGAGAAGAGCCGACAGGGTGGCTTGGAAGCACCTACGCTCTGGTGACGGTGCTCTGGTTAATTTGCTGTGCAGTCAGTATTTCTGATATGATTATCTCGCATTAGAGGAAAAAAGGAATGTAGTGTTGATGTATATTTTAAAAATTATCTGCCTGTACTAGTTTTGTTTGTAGTTGTTTTATTTATGTGTAGTAAAATAATTTATTTGATATCAAAGTGTATATAAATTATGGAAATAAATTGATAGGTATTTATTTATTTGATGTGCAATTAATAATATCCCTTTATTTTTATCGTGGGTTACGGTACATTATAACAGTAAGATTCAAATAAGCTGTCCTTTGCAAAAAATTAAAAAGATGAACATCAATCACAAAATATTGCTTAACTTTCAAATTTTGACCGCGACTGTGCTTAGCTTAGTGACTGCTATGAAAGCGGCATTAATGAAGTCCCGTGGTTCAATATTGGCAATTCACCTACATTCTGATCGAATCATATTTTTTGTTTACATTTTTGCTGCTACTGCTATTTTCTAATTTCTAGCAATTTCCATTTGAGACCTTTGTGCCGAAACTGCAGTTCCTCAGCATTGTGTTGCCTAAGGAACTGCCTCGGTTAGTCAAGATTGAGAGGCTGCGAAGGAAATTCCTGGCTGCAAATGTGAAGGTTACAATATCTCTTTAATCCCATAAACTTATAATTACGTTAGTGAGGTTTGAGTCGTTCGTATGTAGGCTTATTTAATATTTGTGAAATTGTGTGATTTGTAAAAGAATAATACAATCTCAACCAGTTTGTCAAAAACCTGCCGACACAACTACCAGAATAACACCTTTTTAGTACGTAATAATTTTTTGATTATTTAAAGCATATTTTTTGGAATACAATCTTAAGTTTGTAATCTCAAGAACGCATGGTTATATTTAGTGACCAGCGGGCAAATAGCGTTATAACAAGAATTACCTGTGTGTTGCAGAAGATGCTTCGTGAGCTCGGCATTCAACCTTACTGGTTGTTACCAGTGAAGGAGTTCAAGGTCACTGACATGGAGCACTATGCTCTCTACAGTCCCTTCCCTAAACTAGATCTAGAGATTTTTGACAACACTGATTTTGACTGCCGGTAAGTTGAAGGCTGATTTTTGCGGTTACTCCTTTTTATACTGGATTCAACAATTGTTTTGAGCAATAAAATCGTTTTTAAAATAATATATTAAATTAGGTTATAAAAGAACGCGATGTTACTTATATGCTATTGAGATGCCAATATAATATAATCTCAATGAGGTATACAATAAAGTATACAATAAATAATAAAAGATTGTTATGGCGACACCTGTCGATGGGCTAACTAGAAATGCGCAGCAAAATGTAAGGAAATCTATTAAACTTTGTATTTTCAGTGTTCCCGAAGAATGGATGTCTTTGGGGATGATAGAGGGTGAGCAGTATCCATGTCCCGGGTTGGCTTATATCCCCAAGGATGATTCAAAACCTACCAAGCACAATGGAGATATAATTCAAATGTTAAACGGTTTGTATGAGGTGGGTACTTCTTGTGCTTAAATTTTTGAAAGTCCAAAAGAGTTATAGTCGTGTATATAACCGTTTTTTTATATAATTCTCTATCATTATGGTATGCGTTGATGTATGACCTTGCGACACTTGGAAGTTTTTTCCCACCATCTTCTGATGCTCGGATGAATATGTAATTGCTGCGTAGTAGAGATCTGGGAAATGGGAGCGATTAGCAGTTCTGGGTGCAATGCTTGGTTCCACATCCATTATAAGTTAGGTGAAGGTCCTCTTGCTGTGCAAACGGTCATTACATCTCCAGGTCAAACGTCTGATCAATCACAGCGGGAAACTCAAGCGCCCTGCAGTGAGACTGCACGAATACGCGCGGCGCAGGGTGTCTCTGCCTAAAAAAGTTCACTGAAAAACGGTGCCAAGATGCATGATGTTGGGCCATGCAGCATCCGAAATCTTGTTTGTCCCTTGGAGAGTGGAGATGGCTGCCTTCCATATTTTGGAGTTTGCTGCGTGGTTTTGTGGAGTGATGGGTTTGGCAAGCGTCGTCAATGACGTCATAATGATGGCGAGTATCCCCTGATCCACAGCCATTTCGTCCCGCTGAAATGAGATCTGGGCTGTAATGAATTTCCCCTTCTGAAAGCTGTTCCACCATCCTTTTTTATGACAGTCGCGACAGCTCAAAATGTAGTAGAGAGATTCCGCAGTATCCAATCCCAAGAGACGAGTGGGAGCAGGTTTGGTGTAGGAACGAGACATGTTATTAAGGAAGAGGAAACAGTTTTCAGAAGTGACTGAAAGGGTGACAGCCTGATGTGTCAGACATGTTCCCGTCTCTCTCTAGAATCAGCAAATTGTCGGGCTGTGTTTGAACCAGCAGCAACACCGGCCACACGGCGTCCTTGTCGACGTCCTCTGCCGCACTATCCGCCGCGGCTGCCTGCTCCGTGCGCTATATCTACATCGCCCTACATAAGTGCCGATCTTGAAGTGTTGGCATCACTTGAATCTGAAAAACGACGATTTCTGTTGAAATTTGATCAACCTGGACTATTCTAATAGCATTCTCCAACGTTAAGTCCTCTGCTCTCAACAAACGATCTGTTGCACCCGTACTCTGTATACCACAAACAACACCGTCGTGAATCAGCACCTCCTCTAAATATTTTGCTTAGTAATCGCAATGTTGTGACATTGATTAACTGACTCTACGTATTCAAGTACCCCTCAAAAAAAAATTCAACATCATGCTTGTCACATTGCTGGTCCAAAACGATTGTCTCAAAGATTTCAAACCTCTCGAGTCCGATTAAAAACAGTAAGCCGGTTTAAACATCAGCTTCCTTCTTTCATAAGCACACCCGATGCTTAACTTAGTAGTTGATTTAAAACTTAAATTTTGACTTCCAGCGCAGCCATACGTTAGTCCGGCTGACTGAGCTGCCCCCTCCAGACACAATGCCGCTGGTGGTCGCGCGTATTCCATAACGCTCTTGATATATCCCTGACGATTTCAACAGCAGAACGAGCCTTTATTATCGTCTTAAACTATATAAATCATTTTTTTTATCGCTGCCAACACGTAGTGTAATGAAAGATAGGTCCGGATGATAACTGATTTAATGTCATAAGTTAAAATTAATAACAAACAGAAAATTCACAACTAAATAAATTCACAATGTAAATTTAAATTTTCGATGGGTTTTATCAGGTCATATGCTATAATAATTATGGACTTGGTCAATATTGAAAAATAAGGCACTGGATAACTGGACTTGGGAGAGTTTGAAATATTGCAATAGGACTTAGGCGAGTTTGATATGATTTCATGATTAGGGTACCGACTCAGACACAATGCCGCTGGTGGTCGCGCGTATTCCATATCCCTGATGATTTCAACAGCAGAACGAGCCTTTATTATCGTCTTAAACTATATAAATCATTTTTTTTTATCGCTGCCAACACGTAGTGTAATGAACGATAGGTCCGGATGATAACTGCTTTAATGTCATAAGTTAAAATTAATAACAAACAGAAAATTCACAACTAAATAAATTCACAATGTAAATTTAAATTTTCGATGGGTTTGATCAGTTCATATGCTATAATAATTATGGACTTGGTCAATATTGAAAAATAAGGCACTGGATAATTGGACTTGGGAGAGTTTGAAATATTGCAATAGGACTTAGGCGAGTTTGATATGATTTCATGATTAGGATACCGACTCAGGAAATTAAAATCAATATTATCATAAAAATATTTTAATTCTTTAAAACATGAATTTACATATTTATAATTTTTGGTTATTTAGATTGCTTATTATACAAATGAGATTAAAATCACAGTTTTGCCTTAGATACTAATCATGAATATATTGAAATCAAAGCAAGAACAATAAACTAAACTAAATCAAATGTCGGAGTCTTTGTTCCCTGATAGCTACAACCTTGGGGTCTTTAAGTCAAGAGTGAATAGGTTACTTTTAGGCAAGCGTGCTTCATCGAAGACCATATTATCGGATAACATCAGGCGAGCTAGTGGTCAAACGCGAGCCTATAGATTATAAAAAAACCTCAGGAATACTGTCATCCTCTTCACCGTCTGCAGATTCAGCATCATGGCCGGGTATAGGCAAGAACCTTTTTAAAATAAATTTTCTCCGTAATTCTGGCCACTGCTCTCCTAAGTGTTTTTTATAGTTTATTAACATCGTCAAACTTCTCTTTTTACATGGTGACACTGCGATTTATTCTATCAGTTAACATTTGTGATATTTTTTACATCTTTTTGTAATGGGTAAAGTTGACTTATGTCATTTCTGTATGGCACTTCACCACGTGCCAGAATTCTTCGCGTCACCATTTCAATAATTATGCGCTTGCATTTACTTATATGGAAGTGCAGGCTCTGTGTGTTTTAAGCACATTCTTGCATGCTTCTTTCCAATCAAATACAGGTACTTTATCAACAACATAATAAATGGTAGCATTAGATAACATCAAATTAATATAGTCATTTGAAATTAAAACGTTTTCTAGACGCCGATTTTTTTTTCATTAGGTAATTTCAAACACTGTCAGGAGGAATAATGTTACTGAAAAAAATATATCAACTTTGGATATATCATTTTGCGTCTCGTACAGCCATTTTGAAACCATCCCAATCAAAATGGAGTTTTTGTTTTGGCCACCACAGCCATTGCGATGTATCGGCCACAAGCCTGACAATTTGTTTCTCCTCCATATTTCAACATTTTAAGCAGTGCCAGACGCAGGATGCTATTTCGCTGGAGCCTTTTGGTGCCCTGTCCTCAGTCCAAACTTACTATGTTAAGACTGAGGACATTCGACGACCATCGACGATTATCCTTGTATGCACTACGCAAGTGTACCCAAGGGCATGCCCCGGGGTGCACTTGCGTTGCAGGACTATTGCATAATATGGAAATGACCTGTAGTGGACTTGGACGAGTTTGAAATCTCTACACATCGAGATCGACATCGACATTGATCATAATTATTATAAGAATAGTCCCTTGCATGGTTCTTCTTTTTCTCTCGAAACACAATTCGTATCATAATCGGTTTGAATATTTATCCGAAAGCGCCTGAGAGTTATACCGTATACTAATTTATTGATCGAAGTGTTGTATTTGCAGTGGGCAAACGTAGCGGCTTTCAGTTATGATAAGAAGACTGATAAATGGGAAGTTATGGCTCTTGATGGTACTAAGAGAACATACACGTAAGTACATTAAACTTTAAGTGGAAAACTACCCCAGGCAAACTTTATAATTATGCTTATTTTTTATATGTCAGGTTTTCACGAGTATCTTAGTTTCGATCCCGATAGTGTAATAAGCGATCGTCAGTAAGACAGTCTTACTAAGTAAGTACACGTTAGAGGTTAACCGGAAAGAGAGAAAGACTAAAGAAGGTAGTTAAAATTCTTACACTCTCGCTCTTTACGTTTGCTTAGCGATCACAGATGAATGCAAAGTTTTGGCGCTCCGGGACATGGAGTTATGCCAACTCAAAATCAACAAATACGGAAAACTCTTTGGTATGGTAATTATTTTCCATAAAAAAACCAGTTGCTTGAAAGAGCGAGCGAAGCGAGCTCGAAAATTCTATCACCTCAGAATGATTGCGTTGTCGACTTATGCAGAAAAGTTTCAAGAGAGTCAATGCAAAGAATCAAGAGCATTTTAAATGCAAAAGCGCACGAAGCTAGCTTGAATATTTAGTAACCTTGCCTCGGATAGTTTTTTATTAGCACTAAAGGTTTTCTTTTACCATTCATACCGACAGATATAGACGTCGATTGCATAAAAAAATATGTTCATTTTATTGAATGTATCCTGAGGTTACTTCTATTTCTATTCATAGGAGTTACTGTGTCGATACATGCAAAAAATCTTGACAAACGATTTTTAGCTCCTTGCCTCGGTTATGTAGGTTTTTTTTACAGACAAGAAGACGGTGCGGCAGGCTAGAAGAGCTTAGTAGTGCTTGTCTCAAAAAAATATACTAGGCTGATAGGGCTCGATTGCGCCGCCCTTCGCTGTCTCCCGCCATGGCTAAGGGTAGATAAATACGCTACTACGTGACTGCGAATGAGGCTGACTGAGGTAGCACGTAGTAAATATATTGAGCAAGTGCAATTAATAGACAGATTAAAAAAAAAACCGAACCGGTTCGAGAAACCCTGTCTCTCAATCACAATGTAATACGTGCTTTAGTATTTTACGCGCCAATTTGTAAACAAAATTTTATTCTGTAAATAAGTGGTGCTTGCAAAGGCAAGCTTGGCGCCCCCTAGGTTATGGCCTGGTTAGCCTGTAGGTAAATCAGGCCCTGAATATGCTGTATGCCTGTAAACGGGCAGAAAATTTGGACGCCTCACAGAATATTACGGAGAAATATTGTGCAAACAGTGCACAATATTTCTCCTCACAGGCTCATAACGGCGTGCATGTATGACTAGATGTATGAACGTGAGTGAAGCAAAATAAGTATTTAAGGATCGTAGCAGGTGGCGTTCTGTAGTTTTAGCCTACCCCCATGGGAAAAAGGCGTGAGTTTATGTATGTATGTGTATATTTTCCTCACACTTTCAATATATTTGCATAAGAACGGCATCTTCAAAATGTTGAGCAATTTTATGGCGCTGGGCGCGTGGCGATTGGTAGCGAGTGAGGCTGGCACAACAAACAGAAATGCGCGAAGAAAGATGTTAAATTTATACACATTATTTTGTGTGCAAAGTAAAATTGACATACATCCACGAAATGTAATGAAAAAATATGTTTAAACTACTTTTAAAGAAATTCGAAATAATTTACCGGATTTTAGTGACAAAATCCGATTTTATTTAAGGCCTAATCTGCAATTCTATGTATATACTTATATTCTTTTATTATTTTGTAGTGTACCTCGCATACGTCTGATGTTCAAAGCGGACGACCCGGACACATTTGCGAAACGTGTTAAATTCGCAGTCGATCTTCGAAAGGAAGTAGAAAATAATCTTAGGTTTGTCCTGAAATTTCTTTCAAAATATTATCAACTAGCGGCCGCTCGCGGCTTTGCTCACGTGGAAAACGTACGTATCGTATCAAATTTCAAAACAATTTTTATAACAATAATCATTTACTGAATGTAAATGATTATTATTTCAAAAATTGTTTTTGATATTTTTTTTTAATACTTATTGACAAGGCTTTACTATACTATTAAACTGGGAAGCGGAAAATTTCTCAATTCTCCATAGCCCAGTTGATAATTGGACGATGAAAACATTTAATTTTCCCCATAGACCAATTGGTCAAATTTCAATTGGTCCATGGAGCACCGACGAAAATGGTCATGGTCGCGTAGATGAATGCCCTCCGGAACAACTGGACAGATTCTCAGCTGGACAGATTAGCAACTGGACAGAACGTGTACAATCCATGACAAAATTAAAGTAAATGAGTTGGGAATATGGACATTATGAAAAAGTGGTCAACATAGGAAAGTGGACGATTTGCTCCAGAGGGTAAGGGCTGAATCTTTTCAAGCTTCGATTTGAACAACTAGGCCCATCAAATTAGCATACCCTAGACATAATTAAATTACTCATGGTTTATTTTTATTTTATCTGAAATTTATATAGACCAGTGATGGGCAAAGTACGGCCCGCGAAAGCAATTAATCCGGCCCGCCGAGTGATGGTCCTTCGACATGAATAGTATATGGCCCGCGATAATTATATTTTGATGGTTCAGACTCGATTAAAAGTTTCAACACAAAATGCATTTTTCCTATAATTCTGGCCCTACTCTGAAATTTCTTAAAATTTAAAAGTCATTAAGAAAGTTTGCCCACCACTGATATAGACCATCAAATACTAATAAATAATTAAATAAATTCTATACTAAAATAATAATATAGTTTTGGCATTGAATGTCATCAATATCACACATCATTTTATTTTGTAAATTTTGAACAGTTTTAAACGTTTCATTAACAATAATAAATTTATTTTGGACTACTAACGCTATAGAAGGTTGGCACCGGCGAATTAATGCCAAAATACCAAAAAAAAACGTCCCTTTTTTGTTTCTACAGTTATTAAAAAAGGAGTCAACAATCAGTGATACCAAAATAAATAAAAGTTACTATCACTGTGAGGAAACAAAACGTCAGCCAAAGCAAATTTTGATTGATAAGCACATAGATTATGTAAAGCAAATTTTGATTGATAAGCACTTATATTATGTTACTTTACATAATCTAAGGATAAGCAGATACAAAATATATTATCGGACTGCGTTAACGAAAAAAAATCAGTTATGACATGCTTAGAACGGCTAAGGTCATTAAAATTATCTCTATATTAGTTTTCTCCCCGTAATCAGAAGTTTTTTTAAGACGAATTGAAGATTTTGTTTAATACTAAATTACCTACGTTAAAACAAATTCTCAATACCAGGAATGTTACATACTCTTTGCTCAATACAACAGATTGTAAGACAGGTCTTATTCTATTGTCGTGACTTTGTGTTTAATAGAATAAACACTTTTTAAATTTAAAACCTATATTTCATTGTTAAATAACTTATTTTTCTCACAACTATACTCTGTCCAGTTGCGAAACTGTCCAGTTGCGCCGGAGGGATTCATTTTTAGGGTTCCGTACCCAAAGGGTAAAAACGGGACCCTATTACTAAGACTCCGCGATCCGTCTGTCTGTCTGTCTGTCTGTCCGTCTGTCACCAGGCTATATCTCATGAACCGTGATAGCTAGATAGTTGAAATTTTCACAGATGACGTATTTCTCTTGCCGCTATAACAACAAATACTAAAAACAGTATAAAATAAATATTTAAGGGGCTCCCATACAAAACACGTGATATTTTTGCCGTTTTTTGCTCGATATTAATAACGGCAACAGGTAGACGCTTGAAATATTCACAGAATGTTTAGTTGTATATTTACTTCAAAAAATAATAATTATTAAATTAAAATAAAATAAATTAAGGGGGGCTCCCATATAACAAACGTGATTTTTTTGCAGTGTTTTACGATAATGGTACGGAACCCTTCGTGTGCGAGTCCGATTCGCACTTGGCTGGTGTTTTATGATCATTTCTATCCTGTTTCTTTTTTTTAAATAATCAAAAGTAATCAGAACGACTGAGGTTAAAGTCAGTACGATAAGAGACAAAATCATTTTCCGTGAAAGAGGATAAATATGTATTTAATTTCTGACCTAGATTCTATTTGTACTTGGATTGCTTGTTACTGCAAGGATTACCGTCCATGCCTTTGCATGTGATGCCTCAAATTGAAAAAATGGTGCTCATTCACCAACAAGCAAAGGAGCACGACGAGGACCACTTGAAATCGCTTAGATACGAGGTATAAATACAAAATTGGAGTCATTCATTACATCCTTATAATTTACTAGTTTTTCCTGCGGCTTCGTTCCCGTGGACCATTTTTCTATCTGGGTAGCTTTCAGCAAAAGAACGTTCTTAATCGAATCGGTAGTTTGAGTAATTACTTTTTACAAACATTTATTTTTGTGATCTTTAGTAAGAAGCCGTTTTAGTTTTAATTACTTGTTCAACACTTGTCGTCTTTCTTTTGCGTTCTTTTTTAATTGAACTCATGCAACAACTTGGTTCTAAATGTTGCTAAAATATTTTTTTAATGTATCACGTTTTGTTATTGGAAATTTGTTAATTCATTGCCAATACTCGCACTTTATTATGAGAGTCTCGTATCAGACAGGAGACCATAGACTATCAAGAGTTTGAAATATTACAAAGCATAATTGAATGAGGTTGCAATTGAGAGGAATCAAATTATTTTTCAGGTGTACCTGCTCTACAATAAGATGGAAGGGAAAATGAAAATAATTTACACTATACAAAAAAACAAAGATTTGTATAATTTTATAGATGTGCCAACTCCAGACTACGTACCTCCAGTGCCTGAATTTGGTATAACACCCATGTCATATATTTATAGGTTGACCATTATATTTTAGGCCTCGACAAATAAAGTTCTTTGTACAATAAAATAAGATTTTTTTGGAAGCATAGAGAAATTATATCAATTCTAGAAACAGTCCGTGTTGTCAAAGATCCAACGAAATATATTTTTTTTCTCTTTCCGTATTTGTTATTTTTTGGGCATAAATGCTTTTAAAAATGATGATTAAGGGTAAGCACTTGGTAATCACAATCAGAATGTAATAACTTATTTGTAATTCTGCACATTCCACCATGTCTTGTACGAAAATTAATTACTAAAATGACATTCTGAACACAAAATAATTAGTAACGGGAAGAAGTTCAATATCAATAAATATTATTGCAGGTAGACTTCCGTGTGTGATGGAGGATTTCCGTGGGCGCCTTGAGTACAACCAATGGTATTCGCTATACGTGCTCACAGAATCGGTTGCCTGCATACATCTTGTCGTAGATGAGTGCCTTAAGGTGATGCTAAGATACTTAGACATGATAGTTATTTGCATTTCCATTCTCCAGAAATCTAGGTGGAAAAACTCTGTCCCTTCATCTGCCATAATTAGCGAAACAATTGTAAAACAATAGAGAGACGTCTATTATAAGGCGTCTCGACGGTTAAATTTCGAAAGGTATTTTACTTTAAAAGATTCGTTTGTATTGAAAATATTTTTTTTATGATCATTTCTATCCTGTTTCTTTTTTTTTAAATAATCAAAAGTAATCAGAACAACTGAGGTTAAAGTCAGAAAAACGGCATTTAAACATAAATCTGACTAGTTGCACACGTTAATTGCAGGTAGAGTCGATGTTGTTCTTCACGGCTAACTATGGCAGAAACGCGAGTTTAGCAGAATTTGACGCGGCGCAACAACATTGCACTTCAATGGTACGTTGAACTTGCAAAAAAATACGAAATAAAGTCATAGGCTACGAGTTTATCACCGATTCTATAACTCTCTAAACCAAAACAGACTGAGGAGGAAAGAGATTACAACGTGTTAAAAATGATATTTCCTAAAATTAATTCGAAAAGAACATTTTTTGAAACGAATTGCCTTAACGCGGCTTGCGGTAGGTGTTGCTTAGTCGAAAACTATCACGTCACAAAACAGCACTATACCCCTCTCGAAACGTTCGGTTTCATTCGGCGTAGTTCATGGATGTCGAGGCAAATAGACTGACAGGAGTTGGTGGCTATTGCTTGTCTCAGGTTCATGTGGCTGATAAACAAAAATCTGCATAGAAGACATTAGGTACAACATCCAAATATTGATTTACGTACCCACATTTATGGATTTTTTGCAGATGTTAAAATATCTTAATATTTCTTGGCTAAATCAAACTGCGCACGCTATAAGGATGTCGTTTCGAGACGTCGGAAAAGGGTATTTTGTATTTTTAATATTGCTGCATATTGTTACGATCTATAGATAGACCAGGGTCGATAATTTTTAAAACCAAAAAAAAATAATAGTAGGATGAAACCCATTAGAAAAGGAGGGGAATATTATAAAAATGAAAGGAAAAATAATTTACGGGCGATCTGAGGTCGGGAAGGGGATGGGGGTGAGTTTTTAAGGGTAAAAAACGGTTTTTCTCGATTTCCGCGAAACTAAAAGTCCTATCGAAAAAAGTTAAATAGCAAAGTTGTAGGTAATAAAAAGATCTAAAACTTTTGTATTTACACTTTTTTCACATAACCTCAAAATTTATGTGAAAAATTTAAAAAACCAAGGTTTTGGTTTTTTATTTTTATCTTTTACAAAAAATTTTCTTTTTTTACGAAATTTGGTGAAAACTTACCTTTTTATGTCCCAAATACGCTGTAATTTATTTGATTAAAAATATTTATTTTATCACCTTATTTTGAATTAATATCGAAAAAACACCCTAATTTTCAATCGAAAATTCACCCGTCAAAATATCAGCTTTTTATAAAACGTTGGTATGTTTTCTGTTCGTTGAAATCTCTACTTTCCGATGGTGAAAAAAAAAATATGTTACCATAGTAAATCTTCTCAGAAAATGCAAAAAACCGAAAAAACTCGAATTCGATTTTTTTTTTATTATTATAAATAATTTTGAGCTATTTATTAAAATTAACACTTTAATTACTCGAAAAACGTTAGATTACATGATACATTGATAAAAAAAATGCAAATAAAAATATACTACTATAATTAACAAACAAATAAGTTAATAAAATTAATATTTAATAAGACATCTACAATATTTGGAGAAAGTTGTCGAATCTTCTTTAAATTATATGCGTAGATGCCTATTTATAACTATTTTAAGATAAATTATATACCTGAGTGACCTACGAAAAATTGTAGCCCATCAAAAGGTATTTCATGGAGAAGTGGGGAAGGGGCTAGCTAGGTCTGGGTCTTACTACATACATACCTACTATTTCGTAGCAGCTGTTACAACCGTTAGCCTAACCAGTATTCGAAATACAGTACAGTATACAACATCGTTTATAAAAATACACGTGCACGCCGAGTTTCTTGAAGATAATTGTGACAAGGTTACTTAAAAAAAAAAAAACTTTTCGAATCTGCATAGGAAGGTAAATACTATCTCTATTTTTATGTGTATCAATCAACTCAAACATAAAAATCGTAATATTTTCTTTAAAAAATAGTATGCTTAACGTAACCTAACCTAAAGATTGAAATTAAATGATCTGCAGATATATTCAAAATATATGAAATATATATGAAAATCGGCCAAAAGTTTGTTATTAAAAATATATTTACGATATATATTTTTTATGTATTTTGAAATATATTTTTTTTTCATGGGTTTAACTAAATTTGTTTGTGCAAAATTAAGGAGATTATTATTTTTTTATCTTGTATTAAAATATATATCGGAGGAAGGTATATCGCTTGTAAACTTATTACTTCAGGTTTGTTTAATTGGCAACATTTAGCTTCTGATCAATTCTCAGTTCGATTTTATTCGATTGACAACACTTTATTTTTCTTATGTCAAAATACTCGATTTGGATTGGATAATACAAGCAGTAATTTGCCGGAAGAGATTCTCTTAGCCAATAAAAAGCAGGGGTGTCATAGAGGCACTCTGAGTGGGTTCTCCCGCCATATTGTGTGGTGAAGTTAAAAAAGATACGCGCGGACGCGCGTTTTGGGAGTTAAAAAGGAGTTGAGAGAAAAAGAGTTGAGAAGTAGCCTAAAGTGGCGTGTGTGAACTTGAACAAGTGTGTTTTAGTTGGGAAAAAGCGAAACGATTGGTGGCCGAATCCGCTGCTTTGATAAAATTGGAACAAGAACTATCTCTAAAACGGCTTAAGTTACCTGCTTTGTGCATCGCATACCCACGATATGCCCACAGACCGAGGGTATTATTGAAGATATCCCTCCTATCTCCGATATCGGAAGTGAAAACAATGCACGCACAAAGCGATGATGGACCAAATGAGACGAGTAATGGTTGGCGCGCTCTGGTGCGTGAAAATTAGCATGGAAGTACCTACCTATCTACCTAATGGAGATGTTTGCCGGCTACTAAAGACAGAAATATCATGTTGCCCGAGTTCAACCGTATAGTGTGGCCTATCCTAGACAATATGCGAAGTCGGGTTGCAGATAATGATGAAGTTAATGATGACATCGACGCAAACGAATCGACGGAACAATCCTGACTAGATACTTAGGAAACGCAACTGTGGTGGTGATGTTCAGGGAAGTATAAACTTAAGTATTCCGACAATAATAAGTACCAATCTAATGCCTTATGAAGTTTAGCCACAATATTGTTTTTCTTGGTTTATAGTGGCTAAAATTTAAAATAAATTGTTATTTTCGTTATGATGCTAAATGAAACTCAGCCAGATTCATACTGTCAGCGGAATTCGCAAGAGATTAAGACCACTTGTGCAAATACAGTGCAAGAGAGCAAACATCCTAAGCTACAACTTGATTCAATAAAACTATAAGCTTGTGGAAATCTTGCTCATAGACATGAATTTTTCAGCCATTCACACAATATGCAACAAATAGCACAGACGTCTGAGCCCTTCAACATGGCTGTGGATACCACAAGACCTGTTGTGACCGGCTGCGTGTAGTGCTACAAGATAAGTGTGGAGCTCAGGTTCCATTTCAAGAGGCAACATACAACCTGCAGTCTACAGCGCTATGAAAGAGGAAATTTAGTGGTTTTATACATGCCGCTGCGGTGATCAATCAATTTAATATTTTCTGATAGCACCTAGGAGTCTGGACATGTGCATGGTTGGCACTGCTGCCTGACCTTTCCGGGAGTACAGGCTTAAAGGTATGTTACTTTGATCTGCATTCAACTATCTGTGCATTGGCATACATTTGTGGCAGCCGAAGTATGTATTGGATTTGGAAGTACCTAAGTTTTATAATTAATTGTTGCATTAATTGCAATTTATAACTATTGCATTATGTTGTTTAATGGAAATGTTTAATGTAAGTTACATGAAAAGAGTAGAAAAATCAAACAGCGCCATCTATGTAATGGTATTGATACTGTATGTTTCTTTCAATAATCATCGAAATTAGATTCGGGACCCCATTATGCCGTGATTTACTGCTTGGGGGAGCTTATTGAATACGAGCATGTTGTTTTTTCGTGATCAATTTAAAAACAAACAAATAATTTTTGCATAGACAGAATGAGAAGTCCGTGCATGTCACGCCATCTTTTAAATCTTTGACGGGCTCAAGCTTTGAAATATTTTGTTTCAAGTATTTAATTGTTTTTCTTTACCAACAAAATAAACAATGACACGATTTTCGCAATTTCATCTTTCTAATGTACTTGGAGCATTGGAATGTGAGAACAAAACGGAAAGAAATTAGATTTCATTACATTATTTTATGTTGCATGATGTTAGAACAATATACGGTTTTGTGACCACTAGTGATGTCACAAGAGTACACACATTTATGAATAGGTTGTTAGTTTACTCACTACTGATAATCGAGAAGTAAGGATACTAGGCATTTTAGCCGTGCATTCTTTATTAATAGGTGTCACTTCAGATTGCCCGTAAATATTATTACCACTGAGTTTGTTGTTGATTTGATCTTCAAGGAAATTTGTGAATATGCTTTTCTTTGAAAATAACGTACATTCTAACTATTCGCGTTGGTATTTTTAATGCAAGTGTGAATCCAGTTATGGAAAGTAAAAAGAAAAATCGTAATAATAGTGTATCTTTTCACATCTTTAGCTGATTGGGATTGTTCTCACAACTAAATTAAAGTATCAGGTAAAAGGGAAAGAAATTTATTTTGTTAACGTTGAATTCAAATATCTTTGTGTAATACATTCGACTATTTTTAAATAATATTTTGGTTCATATCAAAACAGAAAAATCGAATCTCGATATTCTAGGGCGAAATATCGATACGCTGGATCGATTCAGTACTGGATATCGATTGAAAAATTGTTTATTTATTGCCTTTAAATCGATTCGTCGATTAATTGATAACAGATCGCCATCCCTTACTCATCTCTATTAGACAGTGACATGAAAGTGTCAACATTCGAAAAAGTTCGAAAAAGTCGAACAAGACAAAACAAATAACTTTTAACTGTGATATGATTTTTAACTTATAAGTTACTAGATAAAGACTAGATTATTAATAAATCGTTACAAGTCACTGTGAGGATTAAACTTTTAACTTTTGCTTCATTTCAAAGAGTTGCGATAACTTTCAGTTATGAGTTATGTGATCAAGATTATTTTCAAACCCGTGTTAAAGTTTAGTGAAATAGTTTGCTGGTTGACTCGTTTTGCGATCTTACAACCTGGAAATATCACGAGGATTAACGTTACTATAGCCTAGACAGTTGGCGTTTAGTTTTGTTGCTACCAACGGTTGAATAAAGGTAAAGTTAATGTCTGTAGTTGTTATAAATCACTATGTAGGGAACTAACCAACTGATAACATGTCATTCTAACGATACCTACACATAAAAATTATTTAAGTGGACTATGGCAAATGAAAAGTGCAACTAGACATGTAGATGGTGTCTAGAAGACGTATTCAGGTATTATGAGATGCCCGAGGGCCAATAACTGCTGAAGTTGTGGCTGAAGATGAGATAGATGTTCAATTGGCAACATTTTAATTTACATAGAACAGTTTCGTGGGTCAGAGAGATGACAGAGTCAAGAGTTAATTCGGCATTTAAGTTGAAAGTGCATTCTGTGCAGGTAAATATATTTGCTAAGTTATTGTTGATTGTGGACCATGAATGGGACACTTAGGTTCTATTTGATTTGCTTGGTACAGGAGCTTTTGTTTTTTGGAGGAAACTAGGAATAGTTTCCTTGTTCTGTGTTGTTCAACGATGCTTGGCCTCGGTAATCTTGAACATTGTTCAAAAGTTTTAATAATTGTAACATCTCTTTAACGAAAGGTGTGAATTGTGTGATTGTGTGGTGTCATGTAGGCTAGTACCTACCTTGAATAATAAATGTGGAATTTAAAGTATACTGTCAGTAATGGTTGTGGTGTTCTAACTTGTTGAATGTTCTGTGCTGGTCATTGTGAACATACCTAACGTAATTTTGTTTTATTTGCTATCTGAGCAAGTTGGATAAGATAATGTTAACGCAGATGTAAACTCGGTGACATGCGGTGCATGATTTCATTTTCAATTTTAGTTTGCAAAATTGGTAATGTTTGATGTTGGTAGTTATTATACCTATCACACTGAGGGTTTGGTATGAAATCATGAACATAAAATGGAGTTCTTGAATATGCTTTTGGCAGGGTAAGAAATCCTGAATGTGAAGTTGCCGTTGTATTCAGTACTGAGAATGAAGATTGAAATAACTAATTTGATTTTGGTTTAGAGGTGCTGTTTATGGTTATTAGAGTTCTGAATGGTGGCAGCTATGTGTTGCATTAAAGGCTTTGGTTCATGATGAGTTAGAGGAAAGCTGAAAGATCAAGTACCCATTGAAGTAACTGAATGTACTGTGTTGAAGACTGATTCAAATCAATCTAGCAATGGTGAGGTCGTGTGTATGGTCAAAGGACTGACTGTACGGTGATGAGTGGTCAGTAAGATGACTGCTGTAACCGAGGTGGGTTACGAGG
Organism: Anorthoa munda; assembly: GCA_945859665.1. Lineage (NCBI taxonomy): Eukaryota > Metazoa > Arthropoda > Insecta > Lepidoptera > Noctuidae > Anorthoa > Anorthoa munda. Next base: position 7,151,136 of record OX243899.1, on the reverse strand, counting down.
TGAGTGGTCAGAGATGACTGCTGTAACCAAGGTGGGTTACGAGGTGAGTGGTCAGTAAGATGACTGCTGTAACCGAGGTGGGTTACGAGGTGAGTGGTCAGTAAGATGACTGCTGTAACCGTGGTGGGTTACGAGGCCTGGTCAGGATGACTATGGTTGCAGGGTGGTCACTGGGTTGACCATCAGGAGCTACAGCGATTGCTGTGGGACCAAGAAACATTGCTGGATTTGTCAGGGGGGAACCTGGTCCCTCTGGGGCTTTGGAGTCCTGTTATCTGTCTGGGGAAGCCTGGTCCCTCTGGGGCTTTGGTGACCTGTTGTTTAGTGTATGTGGCATGGGTATCTGGCAGTCTTGTTGCTTCGAGAGGACCGGTTGTCTGGGGAAGCCTGGTCCCTCTGGGGCTTTGGTGACCTGTTGTTTTGTGTATGTGGCATGGGTATCTGGCAGTCTTGTTGCCTCTAGAGGAACGGTTGTCTGGGGGAGCCTGGTCCCTCTGGGGCTTCGGTGACCTGTTGTCTGGGGGGAGCCTAGTCCCTCTGGGGCTTCGGTGACCTGTTGTATGTCTGGGGGAGCCTGGTCCCTCTGGGGCCTCGGTGACCTGTTGTTTGGTGTATGTGACATGGCATGTTGTGTTGGGCGTTTGGGTGGTTTCTGGCACACTTAGTGCTTCGAGACCGACTTGGCGTTTGTTGGGAACCTGGTACCTCTGGTGCTTCGGTAACCATTTAGAATGTGTTAATATGGTTGTCTAAATGGTGAGGTGGCTGGTTCGATAGTACGATGATGGTTGTGTACGGTGTATGGTGTGGAGACCTAGATTTACATGGAGAAAACAAATGAACAGTGTGAAAGCTAAGAGAATTCAGTTTTCTTGAGTAAAGATGTACTTGAGTTTTGTTGTAGGCTGGTAATATAAGGTGTTGATTGAAGGTTTCATGTGGAAGATGTTACGACCACGTTATTTTTTTTATTTGGTCAGGAGCGGCCGAACTTAACCTATTACCTATTTTTTTTATCTTGGTTTTTGTTTTTTTTTATTGAGTAACGATGTTGCTCGTCGCTTTACATCAAACGTGGGACCGTTTGAATGTCAAGATGGCCGTATCGGAGGAAGGTATATCGCTTGTAAACTTATTACTTCAGGTTTGTTTAATTGGCAACATTTAGCTTCTGATCAATTCTCAGTTCGATTTTATTCGATTGACAACACTTTATTTTTCTTATGTCAAAATACTCGATTTGGATTGGATAATACAAGCAGTAATTTGCCGGAAGAGATTCTCTTAGCCAATAAAAAGCAGGGGTGTCATAGAGGCACTCTGAGTGGGTTCTCCCGCCATATTGTGTGGTGAAGTTAAAAAAGATACGCGCGGACGCGCGTTTTGGGAGTTAAAAAGGAGTTGAGAGAAAAAGAGTTGAGAAGTAGCCTAAAGTGGCGTGTGTGAACTTGAACAAGTGTGTTTTAGTTGGGAAAAAGCGAAACGATTGGTGGCCGAATCCGCTGCTTTGATAAAATTGGAACAAGAACTATCTCTAAAACGGCTTAAGTTACCTGCTTTGTGCATCGCATACCCACGATATGCCCACAGACCGAGGGTATTATTGAAGATAGCCCTCCTATCTCCGATATATATATAATTTATTCAGGTATATAATTTATCTTAAAATAGTTATAAATAGGCATCTACGCATATAATTTAAAGAAGATTCGACAACTTTCTCCAAATATTGTAGATGTCTTATTAAATATTAATTTTATTAACTTATTTGTTTGTTAATTATAGTAGTATATTTTTATTTGCAATTTTTTTTTATCAATGTAACATGTAATCTAACGTTTTTCGAGTAATTAAAGTGTTAATTTTAATAAATAGCTCAAAATTATTTATAATAATTACAAAAAAAAATCGAATTCGAGTTTTTTTCGGTTTTTTGCATTTTCTGAGAATATTTACTATGGTAACATATTTTTTTTTTCACCATCGGAAAGTAGAGATTTCAACGAACAGAAAACATACCAACTTTGTATAAAAAGCTGATATTTTGACGGGTGAATTTTCGATTGAAAATTAGGGTGTTTTTTCGATATTAATTCAAAATAAGGTGAAAAAATAAATATTTTTAATCAAATAAATTACAGCGTATTTGGGACATAAAAAGGTAAGTTTTCACCAAATTTCGTAAAAAAAGAATTTTTTTTGTAAAAGATAAAAATAAAAAACCAAAAACTAAGTTTTTTAAATTTTTCACATAAATTTTGAGGTTATGTGAAAAAAGTGTAAATACAAAAGTTTTAGATCTTTTTATTACCTACAACTTTGCTATTTAACTTTTTTCGATAGGACTTTTAGTTTTGCCGGAAATCGAGAAAAACCGTTTTTTACCCTTAAAAACTCACCCCCATCCCCTTCCCGACCTCAGATCGCCCGTAAATTATTTTTCCTTTCATTTTTATAATATTCCCCTCCTTTTCTAATGGGTTTCATCCTACTATTATTTTTTTTCACTTTTTATTATTTTTAAAGGCTTCTACCCTGGTCTAAGAGTGGATCGTTCATATCAATTTGTAATTTTAACAGATGGTTCAATATATACGAGAAGAATTGGGAGTTTTATGGAGTCGGTAAGCTTGCCCGATTCATGCAGCTCGTCAGGTTTCGAATGCAGGTAAGCTAGCAATATAAGCTGATTTCTTGCATACTCATTGCTGCAGTTGTACTTACATGACTAATAGAGGGCTACAGTTTATACTGATACCGTATATAAAAAGACGAGAGAAGTGGTGGGACACCCGGTAGGAACAAAGTTCCTTTCACTATATCCTCGGCGCCACGTAAACTTTTACCCTCTCTCTTTTTCGTCTCTCCCAAATATATAACTGACTACTAAAAGTAATACATAAATGTAACTTAGGTACTATAACAAAAGTATCGGTTGGACAATTTTTCCCATGCAGTTCCCAACTACCAAACGCGCCATAAGGAACTTAGTTGCTTTTTCTCGTGATTTCATGGTCGGTCGAATAGTAAAAGTAGTTCATAACGATGAGTACAAATACCCTTTTTAGGGTTCCGTACCCAAAGGGTAAAAACGGGACCCTATTACTAAGACTTCGCGTCTGTCTGTCTGTCTGTCTGTCCGTCTGTCTCCAGGCTGTATCTCATGAACCGTGATAGCTAGACAGTTGAAATTTTCACAGATGATGTATTTCTGTTGCCGCTATAACAACAAATACTAAAAACAGTATAAAATAAATATTAAAGGGGGGCTCCCATACAACAAACGTGATATTTTTGCCATTTTTTGCTCGATATTAATAACGGCAACAGGTAGACGCTTGAAATATTCACAGAATGTTTAGTTGTATATATACTTCATAAAATAATAATTAATAAATAAAATAAATTAAGGGGGGCTCTCATACAACAAACGTGATTTTTATGCAGTGTTTTGCGATAATGGTACGGAACCCTTCGTGTGCGAGTCCGACTCGCACTTGGTCGGTTTTTTTATGTTTTGCTTTTATAATATAATCTATCTATATCTATAAAAGCGAAAGGTGACTGACTGACTGACTGACTCACTGACTGATCAATCAACGCACAGCCAAAACTGCTAAGCCTAGAAGCATGAAATTTGGCAGAAAGGTTCCTCAAGTGACGTAGGTGTGCACTAAGAAAGAATTTTTGGAAATTCCACCACTAAGGGGGTAAAAAGGGGGTTGAAAGTTTGTATGAAAAATCTAATCCCTGCGACCAAAATTCTGAAACTTAGCACAAAAAATATTCTAAGTAAGTGATAAAGATTGACACTATTAGTTTTTTGAAACTACCCCCAAATGATGATTTAGGGGGTGTTCAAGTTTGTATGGAAATATCTGATTTCTTGTGTCAATAAACTTGAAACTTGCCACAAATAATAAACTAAATGAATAATAAAAGTGGTTATTATTATTTTTTTAAACTACCCCCGAAAGACAATTTACGGGTGTTAAAGCTTTTTTGAAAAATCTTATTACTTCAGTTGATAAATTTGAAACTTGACATAAATACCATTTTCTTTCATTGTTAGTTTTTCGGAACTACCCCCAAAAGATGATTTAGGGGATCTTAATTTTTTTTTAAGAATCTTTTAGCTTGGGTTAATAAACATGAAACTTGACATAAACACCAACCTCAATAAACAATAAAGGTTGTCATTATTAGTTTTTTCAGCTACCCCAAAAAGACGATTTAGGGGATATTAAAGTGTTTTTGAAGAATCTTATTTCTTGGGTTAATATATTTGGAAGTTCACATAAATGCCATCCTAAGTAAACAATAAAGGTTGTAATTATTAGTTTATCAAAACGCCCTCAAATTATGATTTAAGGGGTGTTGTAGTTTGTATGGAAGAATCTGATTTCTTGGGTCAATAAACATGAAACTTGAAAAAATGCCAACCTAAATAAACAATAAAGGTTTTCATTATTAGTTTTTCGAAACTACCCCCAAATGGTGATTTAGGGGGTGTTAGTGTTTTTGATAAATCTCACTTCTTGGGTTGATAAATTTGAAAATTGACATAAATACCCATCAGTGAACAGTAAAGGTTGTCATTATTAGTTTTACTTATCTATTCCCAAAATACGATTTAGGGGATAAAACTAGGATCAAATCTAGGAGGTCTTCCGTAGGATCAAATCGCCCCAGCCTGCTACCTATTTAATCGATGTCTTGCTGACATGTTTCTAGGATGAGAGAGAGACGGAGCTATAAAGGACGAATAGCGCTGTCCCTTTTTCATAACGGAATCATGATGGCATTAAGCGTTCGGTAAGGCCCCTAATGTTTATAATTTCCATGTCAGTACGCTCTCCGCTACTGCATAGAACAGTCGATGGCTATGTTCGTCTACATGTGTGAGACGCCATGTTTGTGCACTTACTGCTGCGATGATGACTGGGAGTGGGACCCCACAGACCTGATCAACACTCCCTTTCGCTCTCCCACGGTCACCCTTTTCTACTTCAGCCTTATGATGTCGGAAGAAGGACCTTACTATACCACGGATCCTGCGCAGTTTGAGGTAGTGTTTTGTAAATATTTAGTTAACCTTTTTGATTATTTTTGGACGTAAATATTACAATCACCACTATTGGATCACAAATGTTTTTTTCGTCGCTGCTTGCATATGCAATGACGAACAAAAGAAAAAAAATGGTTAAGCTGCTTTTCAGTCATAGCGAGACTAACGAACAGATGAATAGAAGTCCCAACCTTGATTTAAAACCCAGTCAATGGATTTCAGATAGTGATTCAGCGCCTGTTTCGCGAGATGTTGTACCGCTGCCACTTCATTGCTCAAGTGCACCCCATGATCATGACCGGCCTGGTCTTCGACAAGGAGCTGTTCCTCACATCCATTGGTGAGTCGCAAAAAAATAAAATAGTGTGTCGTTAGGCGATTTTGATATGACAGTGAGATTTCAGGGTAACATCAAAATATATTATTTTTGTTGACTTGAATCATTGTTCAATGTTCAAAAGTGCCGTTTCAAGGCCTTTGACTTTTACAACGTTAATCTTAGGTCTGATGGAGCCGGATGTGGTGGATTACCGGGAACGGTTGCTGAAGGCGTATAGGAAAGCTATCATCCCGTTGAAAGCTTACATGAGGCAATACGAATGTTACAAGGATATATACGTGCTGAACATAGAGGAGTATGTTGAGTAAGTAATATTAGCAAAACCGATCTCTTTCTCATCAGTCTAATACAGTTTACAGTTCGCTTGCTAAGCTTGTTTTACTAGAAATCAAATATTTCAAGCAAAATTAACAATATTATATCAATGTGAGATTTATCTCTTGTTTTGATGAGACATTAAAAGGGCACCCACCGTAGTTTTCTCTGGCTTTGTATGTGACGACGTAAATAATTTTATTCTTTGCCGCCACGTGGCCGCTTCATTCTTGAGTAGGTAGGTCGCGCATAATGTTTTAGTTCGCCACTTATACGCAGTTGGTACATAACTCTAATGCATCTATAAATCCTTTTAACTGCGATAGGAACTACCGTACCGAGAAGCATTCCGCTTCAGAGACTAAGGATGAGGTACAGATACACTATGATGAGAAACAAGACCTCATATGGAGGTTACCTCAATATATCAACATCGGACCTTTTGCTATCAACGTTGACTCCTTGAAGGTTTGTGATTATTTGTGTAATTGCTTTTTCTGTTGTCACGAAGTCGCACTATAAGGTGTTAACAAGGAAACCAGATACTTTTATGCGAGTAAAAAGCTGTTGATGGTGAAAAACCGACCTAGAAAGACTTAGGGTTCGTCAGTTTTCACACGCTCCATCGGCCACTTTTCCACGCTCGGCATGTATTTTACATGTGTTAGCTTTCACACGTAACGGCGTCCATGGCTATACATTCGCCGCCGGGTACCCGGCAACCGGCTACCCGGCAACCAGAGCGTGTGAAAAGGGACTATCTGTCATTAAAAACAAACCACTTTTTTCTGTCAATCTGTATGATTCACATTTTATATGCATATGTTATGGACTAAGTGATTAATACGGCATTATTCATAATGCCCAGGGAATTGGTGCCTCGGCTTCGCCTCGGCCCATATTTACACGTTCGTCCATCAATGCCTCTTTTGCTGGCCGCTGCAGTAATGTACTATTTCTCAAACATGCATGGAAATGTTGTCATTATTTAAAAAAAAGTACACGCGAAGCACCGAATTTACGGACAAAGAAAATCAAATCCATTGCTGGAGCGTTTTTTTGAATTTGGAACATTACAACGCTCCAGCAATGTTGTATGAAACGGCGTGCTGGGGTTATTAGATACTCTTTGATTGGATCTCTTTTATCATTCTTATATACCAAAGTAAGTCTCTTTGCTTAGTACAAATTGCGTTCACTTGGCTGTATAGCCATAAATGCGTTTGCCTTTCGGCACAGATGATAAATAGAAAATCAGGGGCAAAGCTGAAAATTCGTCTTGAACTGTTTTTTAAATATTTAATAAATATAAATTAAAAAATGAGTTCCAACGGTTCAGAGAGTGAAATGGAGATTGATTGTACTCCACCACATTTAAAATCAGAAGCCAAATTGGCAATGGAAAACCTGCGTCCAGCGAAGTCAATAGAAAAACACATGAAAGTATATGAAAATTTTATGATTTGGAAAAACGATATAAAAGTGAGCATTTTCTCCGAAACAGTATTTTAGGCATATTTTAATGAGGTTGCTAAAACTAAAAAGCCATCTACATTATGGGCAATTTATTCCATGCTGAAATGTACAGTTCATGTTAAAAACGGCATTAACTTTACTAGGTATCATTAACTAATTATGAAAATTTAACTACTTTTTTATTTCCCTGCATTCTTTTGAGAAAAGCACTATATATGTGATGTAATCTCGATCGTATAAATGTAATGATGTACTATTATTATTTCAGCAACTGCTTGTTAACAAGCGGTCGGACATAATCAAAGCGCTGCTGTTTATGTGGGCAGAGGAGGTGCGTCTCGTGGTGGATGACGTCATAACTGCCAACAAGAGCATCATGCGAAAGTTAGGGGAGAAGCCTAATACTATAGAACATGTATTCGAGATCAGGGAGTGGATGGAATCGATACCGTTTGCGCTGAAGACGCAAGATGATATTATGAAGAAGGTCCACACGGTACGGCTGCCAAGATTATATTTATAGAATTAATAAAAAGGTGACAATAGGGATGAATCAAATAATAGTCCGTTAGATTTTTTTTAAATAAGGACAACGAATATTTTTGCTTTATTAAATCAATAAAAACCGGCCAAGTGCGAGTCGGACTCGCACACGAAGGGTTCCGTACCATTATCGCAAAACACTGAATAAAAATCGCGTATGTTGTATGGGAGCCCCCCTTAATTTATTTTATTTTAATTTAATAATTATTATTTTTTGAAGTAAATATACTACTAGACTAGTGTATGGCGTGTATCTAAATTTAGAATTATATAGATATTTAAACATAATTAACAGGACTACGAAGTTCTAGACGCGTTCTTCTACGCGTTAGAAACTGATGACTTCAGAGCCCTGTGGGAGGCTATTGGTTGGCCTCTGCACATATCTAAACAGGTATGACTTGTACACAGTTTACATAAATACTTACATTAGCCAGGAGAAAACTTCTATGTTAACTTATATTTTTTGTCAAAAGTTAGTTTAACAAATAAATTCAACTCGCCAGGATGTTTCAAAGGGGTAGGCAGAGAGGTATATATACAGGGTGTCCCAGAAATCGACGTCAAGCCGTAAATGGGTGATAGACCAAGTTATAACAGTTCTCAGAAAAATACGAAAAAAAATCTATCTCATGTTTTTAAAAAATTATGTTCACTTTAAAAATTTACTAAAAAAATCAATCCCTGTAATGGTTCTTTAACTCCAATTGCTACAAATCCCATAATTTATCAATTTTTTTTATTATTATGTAATCTTGAATAATGCTTGTGTAGATTTTTGCCTAAAATTTAAAGCCAACTCCTCCTACTTAGAAGAAAATTAAACTTTTTCAAAACCAAATTATTCAAATTTACTGTTTCGCCCAACTTTAACTGACTGTACTGAAAAAAAATGTACTACGCTAGTTTGGCAAGTAACATGAAAAATTGGCGCATTTAATAAGGATTCAAAAATGGTGTAACACTTGCTAGATTACGTTTTCAATAATTGGTCAAATTTTTTTTTGTAAATAGTATCGGTTTTTACCCAAAATGTCCATACTTCCTTAAAATGACTTTAGCTTACCTAAAGCTTTGCTAAACTCCGTTTCTAGTTCGATAGAGACGGAGAGAGTCATTTTACGAAGTGTGAGCGAGATAAGAAATCGAAATTTTACGTAATTTAAGAGCAAAGTTATGATAGTGACTCAACCTTTTTACTTTAAGTCAGGACCAGTTTTCTCATCTTAGAAAAAAAAAACAAATTATCAGATTTAATTTTTTTTTATTACAATAAATGTTCAAACTGCCTTCCTTCGACGGCAATGCAAGCACGACATCTTCTTAAAAAAGATCTGGTTATTTTCCGGGCAAATCTTCCCCTATTTACAAAGACAACGGCTTCCGTTATTCTTTCCCGCAGCTCGGCTAAATTCTCTATTGTTTTTGAGTACACTTTCTCTTTTACCGCTCCCCAGTAAAAAAAATCTAGGGGATTTAAATCAGGCGAACGGGGTGGCCACAAGATTGTCCCACTGCGCCCTATCCACCTGAGCGGGTATTCTTCATCAAGATGTTCTCTTACTAAACGGGCATAATGCGCTGGGCAGCCATCTTGCTGGAACCACATTTCCCTGTAAACGTTCAGTGGCACGTCTTCTAATAAATCTGGTAAAGTATTTTGAAGAAAATCCAAATAAACTGCGCCATTCAAAATCTCTGGCAGCTCAAAAGGTCCAATTATTTTGCCATTTAGTATCCCGGTCCACATGTTTACTTTAAATCGATACTGTGACTTATCTTGCCTCATCAAATTTGGATTTTCTACATGCCACTCGTGCAAATTGTGCAAATTCATGTAGCCATCTTTTTTAAATGTTGACTCATCGGTCCATAAAATCTTCTCTAAGAATCGAGGGTCTTCTCTGTGCCTTTCTAGCATCCTTTGGCAAAACGCAACTCTGGGAGCGTAATCCCGTGGCAGTAATGATTGTACTCGCTGTACATGATACGGGTGGAACTCGTTCTTTTTTAAGATTCGGTGGGCGGTACTCTTAGATACACCTGTGCTTGTTTCGATTCCACGTACAGAAGCACTTGGGTCTTCTTGGACTGCTTGTAGTACGACGTCTTCGTACGGATTACGATGTCTTCCTTCACCATGTACTTGGTTAGGGAATCGTCCCTCTGATAGTGAACGGTGCACATTAATAAAAACTCGATGATCTGGGTGACGATTGTTCGGGTACCTCTCACGATAAAGTCTAGCGGCTGCATTGGCATTGCATCTGCATTTCCCATAAACGAGGTGCATGTTCGCATATTCCACTGCAGTGTACACAGCCATGGTAGTACTACACAATCACAGGATCAGCAACAGTCCAGAGTAAAGCACAGGTCGTCAGAAAGAGGAATTAAACAGTCCAAATCACAAGCAATTAAGTCCAGAAAACAACGCAAAAAGTGGTAAGTACGGAATCAACATGAACGAATACGGAGATGCGCAGTAAACAAAGCAGCGTAACGTACTGATTTGTAATTGTGTGTGCGTCTGCGCTTACAAAACAGAACAATAACTACTGCTGTCTCATTCGCACTCATCGGTAAATTGTATCTCCGTTTCATGATAAAGGTTGTGTCACTGATAAAGGTGGCGTCACTCTCTGTCTCGCTCACACTTCGTAAAATGACTCTCTCCGTCTCTATCGAACTAGAAACGGAGTTTAGCAAAGCTTTAGGTAAGCTAAAGTCATTTTAAGGAAGTATGGACATTTTGGGTAAAAACCGATACTATTTACAAAAAAAAATTTGACCAATTATTGAAAACGTAATCTAGCAAGTGTTACACTATTTTTGAATCCTTATTAAATGCGCCAATTTTTCATGTTACTTGCCAAACTAGCGTAGTACATTTTTTTTTCAGTACAGTCAGTTAAAGTTGGGCGAAATAGTAAATTTGAATAATTTGGTTTTGAAAAAGTTTAATTTTCTTCCAAGTAGGAGGAGTTGGCTTTGAATTTTAGGCAAAAATCTACACAAGCATTATTCAAGATTACATAATAATAAAAAAATTAGATAAATTATGGGATTTGTAGCAATTGGAGTTAAAGAACCATTACAGGGATTGATTTTTTTAGTAAATTTTTAAAGTGACCATAAATTTTTAAAAACATGAGATAGATTTTTTTTCGTATTTTTCTGAGAACTGTTATAACTTGGTCTATCACCCATTTACGGCTTGACGTCGATTTCTGGGACACCCTGTATGTATACTTAGTAAGTAGGTGTTTAATACACTCATGAAATTTTAGTGCATAGATCAAAATAAATAATGGTGACTTACTTGACCTAACGACCTACGTCCCCTGGATGGGGCAAAGGGCGTCCACAGTAGTCCTCCATCGCGATCGGTCTTGAGCTTCACGCTTCACCTCGCTCCACGTCATACCGATCGTCGCTTCCGCTAACACAGTGTGATGCCAGGTTTGACGGGGACGGCCACGCTTTCTTTAGCCTTGGGGATTCCAATCCAGCGCTTGCTTCGGTATATGATCAGAATCCCTTCGCAGCGTGTGGCCAATCCAACTCCATTTGCGATGCTTGATCTGGCGGTCGATCGGGCTCTCGTGGCATTGCTCCAACAGCTCCACGTTGGTGATGGTCTCGGGCCAGTAAATGCCAAGTATGTGACGAAGACAGCGGTTGACGAAAACTTGGATTTAGCGTGAGATGTCTTTTGTGACCTTCAACGTTTCGCACCCGTCAAGCAACACGGATTTGACATTTGACCCAAAGATTTTGAGTGTAATCCTTCGAGTCAGCGCGAAGCGATGTCCTCTTCACTACCTCCAGTTTCCGACACAACGCTCCCGAGGTAAGTAAACTTGTGGACGCGTTCCACTGTCTCTGTGCCAATCAGCAACGGTGAAGTATTCTTCACACCAGATCTCATCTCTTGGGTCTTCCGGATGTTTATTTTTAGTCCCGTTTCTGCCGCTTCCTGACTTAAATCTTTCAATTTAGCTTGCATGTCAGCGTGGATATGACTAAGCAGGCATAGGTCATCGGCGTAATCCAAGTCCTCTAAGACGTTGGATAATCCCCACTCTATCCCGCGGCGCTTGTTGCCGAAAGGAGACAGCCTTGGCGGACACCTGCGTGTACTGCTATATCATCCCGAGATGAGGCCGTCGTGAGTTACTTTACAGGAGTAATTCTTGTATATACTCTCCAATAGACGGACAATTTTTGGTGGCACTCCCATGTCCAGTAGGCGGGACCACTTCAGCGTATCAAATGCCTTTTCGAAATCGACAAAGGTGAGATATATCTCCCTCTGCCATTCTGATGCCTGTTCTAAAATGAAACGGAGAGTGTTAATCTAATCCGTGCACGAGCGGTTCGCGCGGAAACCAGCCTGCTCTTTGCGTAGGAGAGGATCCACGGCCTTCGATAACCTATCCAGGATAATCTTGCAGAAAACCTTCGAGGGAATTGAGAGCAACGTAATACCTCTCCAGTTATCACATTGACTAAGATCTCCATTCTTGGGTACAGTTATCAAAACACCCCTGTTCCATTCGTCCGGAAGCTCTTCGGTAGCCCATATCCACAAAAAGAGAGGTGTCAGAACGTTGACGGCGGAGGATAAGTCAGCTTGTAGCATTTCCGCAGTTATCAGGTCGAGTCCTGGTGCTTTGCCTGTCTTCAAAGAGAGGACTGCTCCTGCAACTTCCGAAGCTGGTGTTGAGAGGACGGGATGGTGTAGAAATGACTTGCAGAGCATCAGGTGTTGATTTTGCTGACAAACGGAAGACCTCCTCAAAGTGATTACGCCAGCGTAAGCGTGCCCTTCTGACGTCACTATGAGCTGACCGTCTTTAGACTTGAGCGGCTTCTTCTTATACTTGCTGTTACCTGCCAAGGTTTTGGTAGCCTGATACAATTCCTTCAGGTTACCGGTGTTTGCAGCTTGTTGAGCACAACCAGCAATACCATCAGCCCACTGCCTCCTATCTTTGCGGGTGCTGCGATAGATTTCTCTGCGTTTCTGACGGTATTGCATGTTAAGGTCGGCTCGCATGGCGTCATTACGGGTCTCAAGCAGTCTAATATGAAGGTTTCTTCTGTCTTCGATCAGGCTCCAAGTGTGCTGTGATATCCAGTCTTCGCGAGAATGAGTCGGTTTGTGTCCTAGAACGACGGAGCTGGTTTCTGTATAAGCCACTTTGATGCGTTCCCACTCCTCGTCCAATGAGCCCGAACCGGTATCAAGTCCCGAAAAGCGATTACGTAGCTCGATTTGGAACGTTTTACGGATGCCCGGTTCACGCAGTTTGCTCACGTCGAACCTTCTTCCGATCTTGCCGGGTCCTTCAGCCGCACGGGCCACTGCAACCTTAAGCCGGATTTCAGCAACTACCAGATGGTGGTCGCTATCAATATTGGCGCCCCTGCGGTTTCGGACATCGAGCAATGAGGAACACCATTTGGCGCAAGGTGGTCAATCTGGTTCTTAATGACTCCATCGGGTGAGTTCCACGTGTACTTGTGGTTGTCCCCATGTATAAATAATGTTCCTCCAATGGTCAGGTCGTGGTTCTGGCAAAATTCGAAAAATCGGTCTCCGTTCTCATTATAAATTCCAAGCCCCTGCGTTCCCATGTGCCGCTCGTGGTTTGTGTTAACGGTCCCAACCTTTGCATTCAGGTCCCCCATGACTAGGACGATATCTTGTTTCTTGATGCTCCTAAGGGTGGCGTTGAGGGCGTTATAGAAATCGTCTTTGGTATTCTCTGGCGTAGCATACAATGCTACGCCCCAACTAATGGAGAAGATCTAAGAAATAACGATGATGATCTTCCGGGCTCTCGAGTAAAAACGGGCGTACATGATTCGGTCCGAGATCGGCTTCTTGTCCAGGAGGCTATTCTTAGCTACATTAGAAAGGAGGAGCTCTACGCCGTACTCGCGCACGTCTTCCTCACGTTTTTTATCAGAATACAGCAAAGTCAAGCCCCTGGACGTTCTCAGCTCACTGAAGCCGTTTCTTCTCACTTCACTTAGACCGAGTATTTGCAGCTTGAATTCAGCATTACTGCTTCTGCTTGGGCTAGGCTGCTGTCATCGCTAAGCGTTCTTATATTCCAAAAAGCAATTCGTGTCCATGTTTTAAAGCCAAAAGTCGTCGGTAGGGTATCGGTCCGGTTTCTTACTGTTTCAGTTTCATTAATCTATTATTGTCGGGCAAGCGAGTGATTAGCCCACTGTGCCTTAATCCGCTAGCGGGGCTGCCGCTTTATAGCCTACGGCTTTGCTCGGTTTTTTTTCGGGTATCCTCCCTAGTGAGTCGGTTCTGTTTTAGGCGCAGAATATTCGCCCTTAGCCCTGCAACCGTTAGCTCAGCTGCAACTCGGGGTGGTGGAGGCGCGGCGGCGCGGTTGCAGCAGGTCCCAGGGAGAACGACGGGGACGTGGACGACTCTGACTGGCTAGGGCTCTGATCGTTACAGTACTCAACCACGAGTACAGCAGAAGGTATTTTTGGCACTTTATAGGTAATGCTGTTCTCACCAACAGCGATTCCTACCAAAACTTACCCCCGTTTCTCTCCCTACTCAATTAATGGTGGCATAGCTATTATTTTATTACTATTGTTGACGCGAAAGTTTGTGGGGATGGATGCATACTCTTTCACATAAAAACCACTGAACGGATTTTGATAAAACTTTACAATAATAAATCCTAATAAAGAAACTCCTTGTATGTTACAAGGAGTTTCAGATACAGGCGTGAAAAAAAATAACAAACATAAACATAGTACCTGATTCTGAACCCTCTAGTGTTGGAAGTTTACGTCGGTATTTGATAAATAAATAAAAAACTGTTTTTACTGTAATCAGTTCAAAATCGCTATACCAATCTAGCTCAATTAGATTTTTAATTTTTCACCTTTGTTGGCTCACCGACATAGAGTAAAGAGCGGACGGCGGGGGGCGTGTCAGTACTAGCTTGCTGATCTCTATCGTGAAATCAACTGATAGGTAGCGCTTTTGAATATTATTTCCATTGCTGCGTTTATGAAAAAGATAATTGATTCAATTACATTTTCGACAAATTATATATTTTATAATATTCAAAATCGCTACCTATCATTTAAAAAAACTTAGTTCAACATTCGGAAAAAAATATTACAACACGGGGGTCCAGAATCATGTACTGAATCCATAGTATTTTATTTCGCATCGGTGTCAGACACACCCTGTATAAATGTGAAAATATAGTTGGATGTGTTTATTAATCAATCACGATAGAACGGCTGATCAGATCTGGATGAAATTTGGCACAGAAATAGATTACAGTCTGGAATAGCACATAAGCGGACGAAGTCGCGGGCAACAGCTGCGCGATATAATGGATATTTAATTTTATTTATGGTTAAGGTCAAGCCTACCTATTATATTGCTTTTATTGACAGTTATATTCTGTGATAGGTGGAGGAGACAATCGTCTTCTTAGAAGAAGAACAGGAGAAGTTTTGGAAACTGCACCAACAAGACGAACAGACTTTATACGATAAGATTGATATGTTCACCGCTCAGTGCATGACTCTTACACTGCAAAACGACTTTTCTAAGGTAGGTAGTTAAGTTAGTTAAGTTCTAGACCGTAGTAATCAATGTAAAAAAATCTTTATTAATTAAGGTTTGATTTTAACTCTGCCATTGTCGGTCCCAAGCCCGAATGAGAAAGGAGGAGGGTTGGTGTGGAGGAGACCTACCCATGCCGTAAAACTGTCAACGCCGAGTATCGGGCGGTGGTAATCAACCCGACAACCCTGAAAGGACGTAGCGTCTACGGGGCGGTAACCAGTGACCGTGAGGATCTAAATACCCTCTAAAAGACTGACGTGGAAGGACGTGGGAACCCACCGCGCTTATCTTCCCATGAAAACCCCCCTTATGGAATCAGAAACAGAGAGAGAGAGTATGTTGGGCGACCCGACTAACCATCGGCGCCACCCAGTACCCGGGCTGGATGGTGTGAAATTGGCGACCGAAGCTTCCCCTGGGGTGAATCGACAGGCTACAGAGGGAAGAGGTGCTACTGTCGGTACCACAACATCTAAGATCGAGAAGGTCTCAATACGAAACCATCATCGTATTGGCACTTGGAACGTCCGTGGTCTGCTAATGGCGGGTAAACGGACCATCGTAGAGAAAGAGATGGAATCACATAATATCTCCATACTAGGCGTCAGTGAAACACACATGCGTGGTAATGGCCACTTCACCACTGCGGCAGGAAACACCATGTACTTCTCAGGCTGCGAGGATTCGAGTAGGAATGGGGTCGGAATCATTTTGCCGCCACACATGAACAAATATGTCCTCGGTTATAACCCGGTGTCTGATAGAATCTTGACAATGAAACTGAATACCAAACCGTGTGTGCTGAATATTGTACAAATATACGCACCGACGGCACAAGCTCAAGATGAGGTAATTGAAGACTTTTACGGGAGACTGGAGGAAACGTTGAACTCAATTCCTAGTCGAGAAATTAAAATGATCCTTGGTGACTGGAATGCCAAAGTCGGTAGTACACTTGCTGATGATCATATCAGAAGCACAGTTGGAAAATTTGGACTTGGCACTAGGAATGAACGGGGTGAAAAACTGATCGAGTTCTGTATAGACAGAAACCTCAGTATTATGAACACGTACTTCCAACATCATCCAAGACGTTTGTACACATGGAGATCTCCAGGCGATAGGCACAGAAATCAAATCGACTACATCATACTAGATACCCGCTGGAGATCCTCAGTTTCAAATGTGAAGACCTTTCCCGGCGCGGAGTGCGGCGCTGACCACAACCTACTCGTAGCCAATTTCTCGCTGCGCTTAAAGGCGCCTAGACGTCAGCCACCGAAGCCCAGAAGCTTGGATCCTTCTGAACAACCAATCTTCCTAGAGGCGTTAGAGGCAAAACTGAAGGATTGTCCCACGCATGAACACGCTAACGCTGACATGCAATGGGAACACTTGAAGGGCTATATCAATGATGTGCTGTGCCAGGTCTCTGGGAAGAAGAAGCAAGATCAGAAGAAAAAATGCTGGATCTCCGATTATTCGTGGGTGCTCATACAGCGCAGAAAGGACTTAAAAACTAGGGGTTTGCAGGATCGTGAAATAATGGCTGAATACTCCGAGCTCAGCAGAGCTATCCAAGCCAGTTGTCGCCACGACAGGAACAACTTCATTGAGGGTATCTGCAGCGACATTGAGAGACATGCGAACAAGCTACAAACTGCAGACCTTTTTAAAAAAGTTAGAGTGCTTTCAAAAAAGTTCAAAGCTAAATCTTGGGTCATAGAAGATGACGATGGCACTGTGCTACACGAGCTCGACCGCATTGCCGAAAGATGGCGTGACTACTGTGAGCAGTTGTACACGGATCCACATTCAACGCCAGGGGCTATCCCGGACTGGAGGGATCTAGAACTGGAACCCATGATTCTTCACTCCGAAATATCTGCTGCTCTAAAGGCTCTTAAGATAAAGAAGGCGCCAGGAAGCGACCAAATAACAGCAGAGGTGCTTAAAGCTATGGGTGACATGGGTGTAGTAACGCTATTCAAGATTTGCTCACACGTCTGGCAAAACGGTGACTGGCCGCAGGACTGGTCAGAGTCCGTAATTCTTCCGCTGCACAAGAAAGGGTCAACCAAGAACTGCGGCAATTATCGAACCTTGTCCCTCATCTCACATGCCAGCAAAGTCTTGCTCCATATTCTTAACAATCGCATCCGCTACTACCTGGATTGGCAAATTCCACAGGAGCAAGCAGGTTTCGTAAAGGGCAAGGGCACTCGAGAGCAGATTCTCAATGTCAGGCAGCTCATTGAGAAGGCATACGAGTTCGATACGCCGGTGATAATGTGTTTTGTCGACTATAGCAAGGCTTTCGACTGTGTCAATTGGGGTTGCTTGTGGAGAGTCCTGCAGGAGCTCGGAGTACCAGAACATCTCATCGCCCTTCTTCGCACCCTGTATGGCTCAAGTCAGGGAGTCGTAAGAGTCGATAAAACAACCTCAAAACCCTTTAAATTCTACCAAGGAGTGCGCCAGGGATGCATTTTGTCGCCCATTCTGTTCAACGCCTATGGAGAGTACATTATGAGACGTACCTGCGAGAATTGGGAGGGAGGCGTCACAGTTGGTGGTGTGAAAATCACCAACCTGCGCTACGCCGATGACACTACTCTTCTTGCAGCAAATGAGTCGGAAATGGCTGCACTTCTGGAGCGAATGGAGCGGATTAGCGAAGAGATGGGACTCTCCATAAACAGGGCCAAAACCAAGGTCATGGTGGTGGATAGATCTGGGCGGTTGGAGCTCACTGGCGCGTTGGGCCTAGAAACAGTAGTCAACTTTACCTACCTGGGGTCCAGCATAAGTAATGATGGTTCATGCGAGAAGGAGGTGCGCAGGAGAATCGGCATGGCTAAGAGCGCCATGTCTCAGCTTGAAAAGATCTGGAGAGATCGTAACATTTCTGTAAAAACCAACACCAAACTGGTACGGACTTTGGTCTTCTCGATCTTTTCGTATGGCGCTGAGACTTGGACACTGAAAGCTGCAGACCGCAAACGCATCGACGCCTTCGAGATGTGGTGCTGGAGAAAGATGCTCCGTATCCCCTGGACAGCATTTCGGACTAACGTCTCCATATTGCGAGAACTCAAAATCTCCTCGCGGCTGTCATCCGAGTGTCTGCGCAGAGTTTTAGAGTACTTCGGCCACATTGCAAGGAAAGACGGTGGCAACCTCGAGAGGCTCATCGTGACCGGCAAAGTGGACGGGAAAAGGCCTCGTGGACGCAGCCCAATACGTTGGTCTGACCAGATCCGGACCGCTCTTGACTCTACAGTTTACAACGCCCTCCACACCGCCAGAGACAGAAACAGATGGAGAAAGATCGTTCGAGAGAAGGTGATGCAGAAGGGTGGTCACGACCCTCAATACTGAGGAATACGACGCAAGGAGGAGATTGTTTGCAATGTTTTCCTGTTTTAAAGAAGGGATTTTTAGGGAAAAACCAATGCTGAAACCAGACTCCGGTCAAAATAGAAAATCATAATAGGGAATATGCGTTAAAATATTTTTATCTGACCAGTTTCACAATAAATATATCATCATCTGCCTAGCCTTTTTCCCAATTATTGTTGGGGTCGGCTTCCAGTCTTACCGGATTCAGCTGAGTACCAGTGTTTTACATGGAGCGACTGCCTATCTGACCTCCACAACCCAGTAACTGGGTAACACGATAAATATATCTTAAATATATATATATATTAATAGTGAAAACATTATAAAGATTGATCGAAAAAAATATATAAATAATTATGTAGATTATTTTTTATTTCGATCACTCTTTTTCTATTAATTAATCTGTCTCTGTCGCGGAAATGCTTTCAGACATTTCTTTCTTAGTGTAAACTTTAAGGATTTATGACTTCGTCGCTGATGAAGATATTTTAGAAATTCATTCATATTTGTTTAAGAGAGGATCATCATCTTCCTGCCCTTATCCCATGTTACTTGTGGTCGGCGCAACACGTTTTCTTCTTCCATACCGTCCTGCCCCCTGTATCACTGTTACAGACTCCCTTTTCTTTCATATCACTCCTCACACAGTACATCCATCTTTTCTCTGGCCTTCCTCTCCCTCTCCATCCATACACATTTTTTTTTTTATATATTAATTTTTTTACAAGAGCTGATAAGTAATTTATTTAGCCAATAAAAATGCCATGCATATTCCCTATTAAAATACTCAGGACTTCTGTTCAGCAATCTCATTTTCGACTACTAACACAGCGAAGCAGACATGAATCAATGAATGAACACTATACTGTTAAATTGCGTCAACCTTGAAAACAAGAATGATCATCAGACCTTATCTATTGCTTTCTGTTTTTCTCCTAAGGTACATGAGATAGCGAATGACATAAAGAAGGCATGGAAAGCGATGAGGGACGCACAAGACTGGGGTCGGATTCTCAACCAGCGACAGAAACTGTTCGGACAGCCCGTTGTCCCATTCACGGATCTCAACAAGCTTGTCAAGGAGTTCGAGCCCTATAGGAACCTATGGGTCACGGCATCAGGTTACTCATTATCATTTTCTTTTGATATCTAACTGAAGAAGAAAGAAGTATGTTTCTGCAGTCTCAGGTGGACAACCAGCAGTCCACATGAGACTGCAGAAACATACTTCTGCCTAACAAATTGTGTTTCCGATACTACCACAATTATAAGAAAGAAAGAAAAAATATTAGGTCCTTACCTATGAAATTGGCGTTCTGTCGTACTGGCCACTTTGATCTCAAATATCTCCTCTTTGGTTTGGAATTCCAATTTTAAATTTATACAACTATTTACTCATGCTTTTGTGTTTGGAAAACCGTAATTCATTTGTTTTTTCCTCTTTTGGTTTTTTCTTTGCGCCAGTCAGTTTACAAAATGGAAAACTTGAAATATGCTATTGTGGGATCCATCGCAAACCACGTCCGAGTTAGCTGCAGGCTGTAGTGTTAGTGATAAAACTGTTTTAATCCATTTGAAACAAATTGGGAAGGTGAAAAAGCTTGACCCGGACCTTGCTCCAACAGATTACCATTTTTTTCGAAATTTGGATAACTTCTTGCAAGGGAAAAAATTCAACTCCTATGGGGCAGTCCAAAGCGCCTTCAAAGGTTTTATTGATGCCCGTCCGAATGGTTTTTTATTAAAAGGATAATTGAACTACCTATGAGATGGCATAAGTGCATAGATAGCAATGGTACATACTTTGATTAAATAAATATATTATAATAAAAAAAAAACGACTTTCTGTTCCTCCCTTACAAAACGCCAATTTCATATGTAATAACGTAATATTAATAGTCTGTTAATCGCTGGCTGTTCACACTGGCGGCGATTACTCTTTCACCACAAGTTTGTCGCAGCGACAAGAGCTATCAAAGATAATACGTTGGTGATACTTGCTCGGCGATGCTCGCTTGGTGGACAGAACTCACGCCGCCAACGCGTGCAGGACTGACCGCCCGAGCCCGAGAGTGGTGTGATAGTCCGGGAGGTAGTGTTGCAAATCAAAAAGTCATAGTAAGCCGGCTGATATTGTCATCGATGGTTGACCTTATATGACCAATAAGTGAACCAACCGTCAGCTGCTCAAGTAGCGATGGGAGCGGGTGTGGGTGGTTCCGGAAGAGGTAAAAAAATAAAAAAATAAGTCATAGTACGCCGGCTGAAACTTTTTTCATAAATATTTTACATGTACGTCATCATCAGTCAGTAGGTGACCCCGGTGGTTCCGACGTCCAACTCCAAATTGCCCCACTTGCAACTCATCCTCGTCTCGTTTGCCCAGTTTCGCGTTGAAGTTCCCCATGGCAACGGTGAAGTGAGATTTGAAACCATGCATGGCTCTGGAGATATTCTCATACATGGTCTCTACCTCGTCGTCGGGGTGTGCCGAGTTTGGGGCGTAGACCTGTATGACCTTCAGCGAATATCTTGAGGATATTCTGAGTATAAGGTACGCCACACTGGTCGACACACTCTCGATCTTCACCACGTTGTTCACAAGGGACTTGTAGACGATAAACCCGACACCACCCTGGGACTCCCGGTCACCCCCACGGAAATAGAGCAGGTTACCGGATTTGAGGATTATCGTGTCCTCCCTCTCTCTTCGAACTTCAGATAATCCTATAATACTCCATCGTAACCTGCTCAATTCTTGATCGAGTTCGGCTTTCTTCTCGTCGGTCCGGAGTGAAGTTGCCAGGTCCAGTCGTCGGTGTTTATTGGGGTAGCCGGGTCCACTCCGGGGATTCTTTGCACCCCTTGCCACGCCATCGCCTCGACCGCTACCGTAGTCGAGGGTAGACGGGCTGCCGGACACTCGGGGCCGTTTTTTAATTGTGCTGTTCATGGTTTGGGGGGTTGGCCGTAATCGCCTCGCTTGGCATGCGGGTTGGCGATCGGAGTTTGTTCTTAAAGTGCACAGAGAACGCTGCCTGGTGTTTCCCTTAGTCGCCTCTTACAATACCTACGGGAAGATATGGGATGGTGAAATTCTTTACGTCCGTCACGTACGGTTACATCATACTGAGCTGAAAAAACATCGTCAGCTGCATGGTGTAGGGGAGAATATGCGTCAGCCGCTCGCATGAACTTGTAAAAGAAACACGTATGTTGTTTATGTATGTATGTTTTACAAGTTCATGCGAGCGGCTGACGCATAATCCCCCCTCCACCATGCAGCTGACGATTTTTGTTTAGCTCAGTGTGATGTAAAATATTTATGAAAAAAGTTTCAGCCGTTTACTATGAAAAATATTTTTTTTCACCACTTCCGTAACCTCTTAATCCTACACCTACCGTGGATGCGTCAGCTGACGCTTGGTTCACTTATCAGTCATTCGAGATCTATTGAACAAGATGGCAACCGATCGGTGTAAAAACACTACCCAAAATGCAACGCTACCTCCCGGATTATGAGTAATCGCCCGTCGCACAAAGACAATAGCTCATAGCCGAGCGGTAAAACTATAGGAACTACAAACTCGCTTCTTGCCAATTCGTATCTAGGTTCTAGCTCTACTCGTTGCTACAGGAAACAGTTTTCGCGTGTATTGTAAATACTATTTTATCTTCATAAAATATTGTTTCGGTGCAGATTACTTAAAGGCCCGTGAGATCTGGCTTGACAACCCACTGATGTATGTCGACGCGGACACAATAGAACCGCTCGTCAACGAGTACTACAAGACGATCGTCAGGTGCGTGCGCACCTTCGCCGATATGCCTAAAGTGCAGCACGTTGCTAATGTTATTAAGGTAAGTACAACATCACATCTAAATTCCCTGAAGGTGAAGTTGTGAGGTGGTGGTCATTTTGCCAATTCTGTGTGAAGAAAATCCGACGTTATAGGAGGCGAGCGTGTTGAAATAACAGGGCACAATTCTGTACTGTGTACAAGGCCTACGCACAAACGGTTGCTGTAGCCAAAAAAATCGCTTAACCGATCAAATTGTAGTTACCGACATAGCCCGTAGCATTGCCAAACTTAAGTGGCAGTGGGCAGGGTGCTTTGCTCGCAGAACAGATGGCAGAAAGGTTCTGGAGTGGCGACCGCAAACAGGAAGACGTTGCGTTGGAAGGTCTCCCACCAGATAGACCGATGACCTGGTGAAGGTTGCGGGGATCCGCTGGATGCGAGACGCAGGGGACCGATCAATGTGGCGAGGCCTATGTCCAGCAGTGGCCGTCTTTCGGGAGATATGATGAAGTTATTTTTTCCTTTGAGGTCAGGAACATAGGATCAACCAAACTAGATACATCAATATAATATTTTGACTCAAGAACAAATTGCATGGAGATGATTTTTTTTGCAGGATTCTATCGATGAGTTTAGACCACTGATACCGATAATACAAGCGGTGAGGAACCCTGGCATGAAAGAGCGACATTGGAATGAGTTCATGGAAAAGGCCGGTAATATAAAGCATGTATTTTCAAAAGCGATTGATACAAGCTCATTTTACTAATATTTTTTTATAAAACCCATTCTCCTCCAAAGAGACAGAGGGAAACTATCTTTGTAATTAGCTCTTATTAACCGACTTTCCAAAAAGGAGGAGTATCTATGTTCGACTGTATTTTTTTAGGGTTCCATACCCAAAGTGTAAAGACGGGACTCTATTACTAAGACTCCGCGGTCCGTCTGTCTGTCTGTCCGTCTGTCACCAGGCTGTATCTCATGAACCGTAATAGCTAGACAGTTGAAATTTTCACAGATGATGTATTTATATTGCCGCTATAACAACAAATACTAAAAAAATAATAAAATAAATATTTAAGTGTGGCTCCCATACATCAAACGTGATTTGTTTTCCGTTTTTTGCGATAATGGTACGGAACCCTTCGTGCGCGAGACGTACTCGCATTTGGCCGGTTTTTAATGTATGTTTACCGATTGCTCCGTAAAAAGTTTTTTTATTTTCCTCTTAGTGCATATACGTTTATACTCCTCTTTTACCCTCAGGAATTACCGTAACTATGAATGAGAAGCAGACCTTCCAAATGTGTATAAAGCAAGGGCTGGATACGCACGGGGAGCTGATCGCTGAGATCGGCGAGCTTGCCAGTAAGGAGTACGTCATTGAGCAGTCGCTGGATAAGATGCAGGCAGAGTGGGCCAACAAGGTCCTGGAGCTGAACCCGTACAAAAACACTGGTAAGCCAGACACAAAGCTGTAAGTTACAAGATTACTTGTGAGTCATCATATATTTTTTTTTTATCTAATTTTGTTTAGGGGCTTTTATCAAAGACATGTCAGCCCCATCGTGCCCTTTTACATAAATTTCTTACATTATGTACTTTTACATTTCTTAATTAAATATTATTAGTTTATACAGGGTGGGCCAGAAAGAATTGCGAATTTGAAAAAATCATTAAAAAAAAACTAAGTATAATTCACATACAAATTTTTATTTCTATAAAAATTTACATCTGGGCAATTCATTTCTTAAAAATAACGTCATCCAGGTGTGCACCATCGCGCTGCAAACATTCTTCGAATCTGAACCTCAAATTGGTAAAAACTCGCTGGCACGTTGCACGCAGAATAGCTGCCATTTCTGCCCAGATATTGGTCTTCAACTGGTTAATCGTGGCTGGGTTATTGGAGTAGACTCTACTTTTTAGGTATCCTCTCAAAAAAAAGTCCAGTAGCGTTAGATCCGGACTTCTAGGAGGCCATGCAATGTCACCTCGGCGCGATATCATTTTCCCAGCAAACATCTCAATAAAATTGGATCATTTGGCTGTAATTCCTGCACAAGTTGAATTTTATACGGGTGCAATTTCTGCTCTTTCAAAAAAATGCGACGCAAAGATGTTCTGGATACCACAAGTTCGGCTGAACGCTTTCGAGTCGATAGAGCAGGATTACGTTGAACTGAAGCTCTAACTTGTTCAATTGTGTCTTCCATTCTTGTTGACCTTGTGCGTCCCGCAGGCTTCTGTTTGAGAGTCGAACCAGTTGCTTCGAACTTTCTGACCCACGATTGAATCACACTTTCCTTCGGGCACTGATTTAGGTCATGAAATCCAAACTCGCACGCGCACGAATCGTGATTTTTGTAACAATGTTTAACGCAGAATGCACGTTGCGCTCCGGTGAAGTGATCCATCGCGACAAAATTTCCGAGAACCGAGCTACTTAACCCCACCTCCCTCACAGTCCCCTCTCTAAAGCTTCAACCGCAAGAGTGTTTTTAAAATCGTACGCCTTTCTGGCCCACCCTGTATAACGTTACTAAATAGTTAATGAATCAAAATTATTCGTGGAGGACCATAATTAAATGGCACAACTTTTTATTCATCTCCGAAGCTGGTACAGATAAGATGGATTGGATTATGCCTACATCCAACTTATTTATTTTGAAATCCTTTACGAATAACTCGCGTTCTACTCCGTTCCGAGCCACCCCATCAACATATGTTGTACGTCCTCGATTTGATTGCAAACTGTGCAATTAGGAGAATCGGCCTTTTTCATAAGAAATGAGAATTTTGCCGATGGATAGTGCAACTGAGTCTTAATATTTGATTGACGCTGATTTGGATATTCGGTCAGCCTCCTCGTTACCGCTTTTTCCAATATGTTCTGGAACCCATTGCAATCTACATTCTATAATTATTATTGTTTTTAAGTATAATTATAAGTTTTAAAATATCATACGCTATCTGATCAACAGTACGGTTTCACCAAAGGGCGTTGCACAACTGACGCTGGTGTGACCCTAATAAAGAACATCTTTAACGCCTGGGAGGAAGCACAAGACGCCATTGGAATCTATTGCGACCTCTCGAAAGCGTTCGATTGCGTTAACCATGAGACACTATTGTTGAAACTGGAGCACTATGGGGTTAGACATACGGCCCTTGAATTACTTAAATCTTATTTGAAAGCCAGATAATTTAAAGTTCAGGTAAACGGCGTAAACTCTCTAGGGTCTGAAATGACAATGGGCGTTCCTCAAGGCTCTATATTGGGTCCATTCCTCTTTTTAGTTTACATAAACGATTTGCCCCAATTATTACAAAATCAACCGAAGATCGTGTTATTTGCTGATGACACATCTTTGATATTTCAAATAGATCGGCGGTCACAAAATCTTGATGATGTGAATAAGTCTATTTATCAGGTCCAAACTTGGTTCACGGCAAAAAATTTGGTACTAAATGATAAAAAAAACCAAATGTATTAGATTCACATTGCCGAATGTCAATAGTAGCGAATGCGACATCATATTGAATGGGGAAAAGCTGGACTATGTAAATCAAACAGTTTTCCTGGGAATCACTCTGGACAATAAATTGCAATGGGGGCCTCACATAACATCTCTTGCGGGTCGCCTGAGCTCGGCCGCGTATGCTGTTGGAAAGATAAGATAGTTGACGGATGTGGAGGCCGCGCGTTTGGTCTATTTTAGTTACTTTCACAGCATTATGTCATACGGTATTTTACTGTGGGGTCGGGCAGCTGACATTGAATCAATATTAATATTGCAAAAGAGAGCTGTGAGAGCCATTTATAAGTTAAGTCATCGAGAATCTCTTAGGGAGCTATTTAAAAAGATTAATATTATGACAGTTTCTTGCCAATTCATTTATGAAAATATTATGTATGTAAGGAAAAATTTAAATCTCTTTAGTAAAATTAGTGATAGACACAATTGTAATACTAGAAATAAAGATAAGTTAGATCAGCCATCTTATAGAATAGCGAAAGTACACACATCTTTCATGGGGTATTGTGTTAAATTCTATAACAAAATACCTTGTGAGATATTAAAACTTAATGAAAGAAAATTTAAAACAATAATTAAAAGCACACTTTGTAAACAAGCATATTACAAATTAGATGATTATATTCAAGATAAGAATGCTTGGAAACATGCTGGTCCTGCTCCGTAGGGCAATCTTTAGTGTAGAAACTATCAAAATGGTTAATTTGTGTATGGTATAATAATATTCATAATTATTATAGTAACGCTTTATTTTTATTTATTTTCTTCACTATTTGTTTAAAAAATTGACTCGCACACTGTTCCGTTGTTGTTGAATTAGGTAATTTACCTATGTTTGCAATATTTGTAAGTATGTGAGAACCATGTCCCTATTTATCAAGTAAAGGGATTTACCTGTTAGTGCTTGTAATACTTTATACCTATATTTAGTATAGTAGTGCTGGGTGCATCGTTCTCACGTATAAGAATTTATTATTGTATGTACTATTTATGTTAATATTGTAAAAAGCCTTTATTTTTTTTAAAGAGTAAGTATGGAGTTTCTTGTGCATTCTTCTCCATATCAACCTACTTTTCCGAATGCACGGTAGAATCAATTTTTTATAACATGTAATTTTTTTTTAACGTTCAAAAGTGCCGCATAATGGCCTAGTTGAAATAAATACATTTGATTTGATTTGATGCACCTCTGCTGTAGCCAGAATCGCATCGAGCGATATGTTGGAGTGCGCTTTTGCTATCTGAAAAAAATACTACTTTATTTAAATTTTGATTCAAGACATAATTAACTCCTTGTAAATTGCTATGAGCTCCAGCGACATAATTGATATATCACACATAATTTTATATCTAAATCTATTCCCTAAACTCTGATCAAATAACCCTAACCCTGAGTACTCTGAGATGCATCAGTATAAATTTTAGCTATCCGAAATATTTTATGTTCATTTCTGCTACAATATAGTTCGTAGTTTCAGTTACATATTTGGGTTATAATTACGTTTAGCAGAGCTTAAACTTTTGAGTTAAATTTTAATGATATTTTTTTGGATATAGGCGGTCCAGATTTCTAAACTAAACATTTTAAGATAATCTGATGCTGTAATTTCTAGGTGTCTAACGTCATTCCATACCTTCACAAGTAATCAACATCAAGTAGTCATCATCTTGCATACTAAGTATATAAGGAAGTCATGTACGTCTGCGTGACCGCTTCGCGTTCTTCTAAACCGCACACGAGTTTTTGATGTGGTTTTAAATGGCGTTTATAGATAGTTTTTCCGTATATAATACATTATGTTCCTGATAATTTCTGATGAGTCTCAATGGTTTCCGTTGTAAAGTAGCCGAATCGCAAAGATCAAGGCAAATCGAAAGGTTATTTTGTCCGAGATTGCGCTTGAAGTCTCCTTAATGTGTGTATGCAGTGGCGGGCTCAATTGTTATTAGGGCTAACTTGGCTTTAACTTTTTCATCTTCAGCGGCCCTGTTGACACCAAGCTTTCTTGCTTGGTACAGATTTACGTGCCCTCCAAAACCAAAAAATTGTCTACTGTGAATCCCGATTAATATATTAAAAAAAACTAAAGAAACAAATGAAATGTTAATTTTATTAAAGAAATAACAGGCTTTAAATATAAAGTTTATTTGAACTTAATAAGTTCCAAGTCAAACCGTAGTTAAAACAAAACTGTGACAAAACGGTTCCCTTTAAATTAATACAAAAGAACAAAAGATTTCGTAAAAGGGCAATTTCATAGGTAAAGACTCAACAATATTGTAATGATAAGGCCACCGTGCTGGTTATAAAGAGCCAAAATGAGTAAGAACTCGACAAATAAGTGAAACGCGTCTATCCTTCCAGGTACTTATATCATGAAGATTGCAGACGAAACCTTGCAGCTTCTTGACGAACATCTGCTTGGGACTCAGCAGTTAGGTTTCAGTCCCTTCAAGGCGGCGTTCGAGCTTCGAATCCAGGAGTGGGACGATAAGCTTCATCTTACGCAAAGGGTAGTGGAAGAATGGATCGAGTGCCAAAAGTAAGTGGAGATCAATCGAAAGATTTGTATTGATAACAATGGGTTTCACTTAACTGGAACTCGCAAATCACAAAATTAAATGAATAAGGTCTTATTGAAGGTCAAAATTACGTTATACGTAAAAAGAACACCTGCTCTTCACCACTTACTGTTACTTACTTACTGTTTTGGAGGGTAAGAAGTAGTGCAACATACTCTTCAAGACTCGAGACGACAATTTTTTTCGCGCCCCATTTGCTTTATGGGAGCCCCCCTTAAAACACATAAAAATATTGTTTGACAATTTGTATGGCTTTGGGTCAACAAGATGCTTATACTGTAAAAATTTGAAGAATGTAGGTCCAACCGTTTGGCTATAAAACCTGTGTGACAGACGACGGACAGACGGACACGTGAGTGACAGCAAAAACAGCAAAGTTATAAAATAGATATATATTTTATGACGGAATTTTTTTATATGCAAATGTATGTTTTTGAGTGTTTTTATTCATCATATATATGAAGTATCGCAATATTTTTTTAGTAGAATTTAATGTAATAGAATATGCTTTATTTGTGCCGTATGGTGACGGACGTAAAGAATTTCACCATCCCATATCTTCCCGTGTGTGTCGTAAGAGGCGACTAAGGGACATACCAGAGAATGGGCAGCAGCGTTCTCTGTGCACTTTAACAACAAACTGTGATCGCCAACCCGCCTGCCAAGCGTGGCGATTATGGCAAACCCCCCCAAACAAAAGCACACAGAAAAAATGGCCCCGAGTGCCCGGCAGCCCGTCTACCCTCGGCTACGGTAGCGGTCGAGGCGATGGCGTGGCATGGGGTGCGAAGAATCCCCGGAGTGGACTCGACTACCCCAATAAACACCGACGACTGGACCTGGGAACATATAACACGCGAACACTCCGGACCGACGAGAAGATAGCCGAACTCGAGGAAGAATTGAGCAGGTTACGATGGAGTATTATAGGGTTATCTGAAGTCTGAAGAGAGGGGGAAGACTCGATAATACTCAAACCTGATAACCTGCTCTATTTCCCAGAGGGTGCCCAACAGTCCCTGGGTGGTGTCGGCTTTATCTTCCTCAAGTCCCTTGTGAACAACGTGGTGAACGTGGTCGGCCAGGGTGACGTACTTTATACTCAGAATATCCGCAAGATATGCGCTGAAGGTCATACAGGTCTACGCCCCGACCTCTTCACAACCCGAGAACGAGATAGAGACCATGTATGAGGATATCTCTAGACCCATGCATGGTTTCAAAACTCACTTCACCGTTGTCATGGGGTACTTCAACGTGAAACTGGGCAAACGAGACGAGGAGGAGCTGCAAATGGGGCAATTTGGAGTTGGACGTCGGCACCACTGGGGTTACCTACTGGCCAGTTTTATGGAGAAGGAGGGCCTCTACATGATGAACTCCTTCTTCAGAAAGCGTGAGCACAGGAAGTGGACTTGGCAAAGCCCTGATGGTGCAACTAAAAGATCGACTTCATCATGTCAACCAAGAAGCAAATGTTCAATGATGTATCTGTGATGAATTCGGTGAAAACCGGGAGCCATCATCGCATGGCAAGAGCCACATTGAACATTAATGTTCAGCTTGAAAGGTCTCGACTGATGAAGTCCACGCTCCGTCCAGCACAGATCCCGGTCCAAAACCCCGAGACCTTTCAGCTCGGAACTCCAGAATCGTTTCGAGTGCCTAGGGAGCTCCGTGGACGAATACAGCGATGGGTTCGTGGAAGCTGCCCATACGGTCGAGTCTAGTTTTTTAAGACCCGCCGTACAGATAGGAACAAAAAGCTCTCTGATCCTACTCTCAAGCTCAGAAAAAGAAGCGTCAGATGATCCTGCAGTCTTCAGACGATGCGTTGAAATACCGGCAGCTAAATAGACGGATCTCAAAGTCCCTGAAAAGCGACCGCCGCCGCTTTAATACCGAAAGTATTAAAGACGCGATTGAGCGGAACAAGGGCTCCAAGGTCTTTGCAAGGAGATCTGTGTATTGGGCAGAGCCAGCTCTTGAAACTGAGGATCGATGATGGCAGGATCGTATCCGCCAAACGGGAGCTTCTGAGGGAGATCGAGATAGTCTATGGGCAGTTGTACACGTCAAAGAAAGGGGAGAAAGATGTCAACCATCGAATCCTACTCGGCTGGGTAGTATTTGGGCAGTTGTGCGGTATCTTCTCGTCCAACTTACCACAGTGTCTCAAGACGAAAGTTTATGACCAGAGTGTGTTGCCAGTGATGACATATGGCGTTAGCTGCAAAAAAGTTGGGGATCCTTGCAAAGGTTAGACGGTATATCACGCCTGAACAGCTGCTCAACTTGTATAAAGCGCAAGTTTGGTCATGCATGGAGGCTCTGACCTCTGTCTCAGTCTAGCAATAAACTATGTGCCATTTAACAGAGAATGGATGTACTTGGAGCCGATCTTCACTTCTGAAGACATATCGCGTCAGCTGCCCATGGAAACCAAGAAGTATGGGACCATGGAGAGGATTTGGAGACGAATCATGTCAGCTGCAGTCGCCTGTCCTAAGGTTTGTTGACTGAAAAAATACTGTAATGATTTTATCATTAGTTATTGCATATTTTTAACACTTTGAAATCTATTTATATAAAAGCAAAAGGTTACTCTCACTCACCTATCACGAAATATACGAAAACCGCTTGACATAATGAATGTATAAAGATGAAATTTGGTAGAGTGATTCCGCAAGTGCGCACTAAGAAAGGATTTTTGGAAATTCCACCCTTAAGGGGGTAAAAGGGGGGTCGAAACTTTGTACAAAATTTCTACAGTTTGTAAAAGGGACAAGGGAAATTTGACAATTATGCTCTTGATTGATAAAAGGATTTCATGTATTTATTGGTTGTTGAAAATTCCACCCGTAAGGGGGTAAAAAAGGTTTGAAAGTTTGTATGAAATTTCTACAGTTTGTAAAATGGACACGTGAAGTTCTTGATTGATAAAAAGAATTCATGATTTTATTGTTTTTTGGCAATTCCACCCGTAAGAGAGTAAAAACGGGGTTGAAAGTTTGTTTGGCATTTCTACAGTTTGTGAATGGGACACGTAAAATTTTAAATTTACGCTCATGGATGATAAAAAGAATTCATGTATTTATTGGATTTTGGAAATTCTACCCCTAAGGGGTTAAAATAGGGGTTGAAACTTGACATGTGATATTTCTCCAGTTTGGAAGGTAAAACATCTGAAATTGTTATTTTACGCTCTTGGTTACTAAATAAACAATGAGTTTATTTTTTATTTCGGAAATTCTACCTCTAAGTGAGTAAAAAGGGGTTTATATAAAATTTCTACAGTTTGTAAGTTGGACCTCAACTTTTAGATTTATACACTTGGTTGATAAAAATAATTCTACCCCTAAGGAGGTGAAAAGGTGGAAATTTTTTGGACTTATATATTTGAAAATTGGCATATCGTCGGCCTAATTCGTTAACCTATTAATAACCTGCTAAATCCATTGAAAAAAAATGGACTTAGCAGGTTAACGAATTAGGCCGACGATATGTACTAACCTAAGTAAATAGTAAAGGTTTTCATTATTAGTTTTTCAAAATTACTTCTAAAAGGGGTAATATTAGGTGGCGGTATGTGTTTATGAAAAACGCTAGACTAGGATAAGATAGTGAGCAGTTTTTCTGTTTCTTTATAAAAAGATACACACCGCTGTTTAAAGTTATTGGACCTCATTGAACTAGTGTTATAAATAGTGCTGCCCTCAAAGCACGATTGTAAATAAGAAAAGTGAAACACACGGGTTTTAACCTCTGTAATATGAGCCAGCTCAGTTCTTGAGAGGATGAATGGAAGGCGACTAATAAAAGGTATTTACAAGGCAGACATGAATGGTTACGCCCTAGAAGTACATCATCATCATCATATCAGCCGAAAGACGTCCACTGCTGGACATAGGCCTTTCCCACGCATCGTCACATTGATCGGTCCCGTGCGTCTCGTATCCAGCGGATCCCCGCATCCTTCACAAGTCATCGGTCCACATGTTGGCAGGCGCTCCAACGCAACGTCTTCCGGTTAACGGCCGCTATTCCAGAACCTTTCTGCCCCATCGGCCATCCATTCTGCGAGCAATGTGACTAGAAGTACATACACGGATCTTATTCGGTAGGTAATGTTCTTCAGAAGGGCCAGGTGCGCAGTACTCATAACCGGCATCCGTGTATAAATAGATGTATAAAGTTAAATTTAACAAAACAAGTATGTATGGATCGTAGCAGCTGGCGTTCTGTAGGTGTTGTCTATCCTCATGAAAAATGGGCGTCAGTTTATGTATGTATGTAAGAGCTAGCTTTCGAGTGTGATAATAAATCTTTTTTGTATTCGCAGATAATGGTAATATGTCCAGATAGTCGTTTGCTGGATAGCATTCAGGAAGCCCTCCACCTCATGGCAGTTGTTGCCCGTGGCCTCGCCGAGTACATGGAACTGAAGCGGCTGCGGTTCCCGAGGTTCTTCTTCCTCAGTGATGATGAGCTGCTGGAGATCTTGTCGCAGTCCCGCAATCCTAGAGCCGTACAGCCTCATTTGAGGAAGTGCTTTGAGAATATTGCCAAGGTAAGGCTAAAGAATTTTCAGTGCCAAGCGAATAATCATCTATACTAATATTATAAAGAGGTAAAGTTTGATGTTGTGAGTTAGTGATGTTGAGACTTTGTGAGTTTGTGACGTTGTAGGGGTAATCTCTGGATCTACTGAACCGATTTTGAAAATTCTTTCACCAGTAGAAAGCTACATTATTCCTGAGTGTCATAGGCTATAAAATAATAAAAAAAATAGAGATCCTTATGAAAATTGCAATAATGTAACCCAAACTAGCAAAATGTTGCCTGTAAAAATCATTCTTTGGCATGCGCTGTGAAAACTATTGAAAATTATTAGGTAGGTAGGTAGGGCAGGGTAGGCAGGGTAGGCAGGGCAGGCAGGGCAGGCAGGGCAGGCAGGGCAGGCAGGGCAGGCAGGGCAGGCAGGGCAGGCAGGGCAGGCAGGGCAGGCAGGGCAGGCAGGGCAGGCAGGGCAGGCAGGGCAGGCAGGGCAGGCAGGGCAGGCAGGGCAGGCAGGGCAGGCAGGGCAGGCAGGGCAGGCAGGGCAGGCAGGGCAGGCAGGGCAGGCAGGGCAGGCAGGGCAGGCAGGGCAGGCAGGGCAGGCAGGGCAGGCAGGGCAGGCAGGGCAGGCAGGGCAGGCAGGGCAGGCAGGGCAGGCAGGGCAGGCAGGGCAGGCAGGGCAGGCAGGGCAGGCAGGGCAGGCAGGGCAGGCAGGGCAGGCAGGGCAGGCAGGGTAGCCAGTTGACGGGAGCGAAACCCCGGGGGTCAGCTAGTTAACTCATCATTTTATGGAGTTTAAATTAAGTGAACAAAATAATTGAAATACTTGCTACTTTTTGAAGTTTAACTGCCGCACTGGCGATCGTGGCGATCCTTAGTATTGATTTTTAGTACAAAATCTATACTAAGGAGCGGTTTAAGTAACCGTTAAATGTTTCTGAGTGCGGCAGTAAATGTTGCTCAGTCGATACGATATTCACGGCAAATGTTCGTTGTGTGGCTAAAATCGCTTCTCAAATCAGCTTGTGTAAAGCTCATATTATGAAATACGAAGATTCTTACACGCAAGTACTTTGAAATAAAAGCCGATGTTCACGCGTGCGCATCATGTGTCTTCATCATCATCATCATCATATCAGCCGAAAGAAGTCCACTGCTGGACATAGGCCTCCCCCAAGCGTCGTCACCGGTCCCGTGCCGCGAATGTGTCTTATGTCATTATAATATGGTATCAATTTGAATGACTGACGATACATTGTGGTTTCAGGTAACTTTCCAGCCGGATTTGCAGATCTCTCACATGCACTCCAGTGAGGGTGAGATCGTTGAGCTCCGATACAAATTCTACCCCTCCTCTAATGTGGAACAGTGGCTGCTTCTGCTCGAAGATACCATGAGGCATTCAAGTAAGTAATTGTAGTTCTTGGACAGAATTATCAAGCTTGACAAAGAGATCCACAACATCTGCCTAGCCTTTATCCAATTCTATTAAGAAAAGGCGTCATGAGTCTAGCCGGACGCAGCTTACAAATAAAGAGTAATACTTACAGCATAAACTCACATGCAGCAATTTCGTATCTGACCTCTACAAACTAGTTTGGGACTGGGAATTTGAGAAAAAATACATGGATTACTTATTTAATTATAATATTATGCTGAACGAAAAACTATATAAAAACCGGCCAAGTGCGAGTTATACTCGCGCACTAAGGGATCCGTACCATTATCGCAAAAAACGTGTATAGGAGCCCCACCCTTTTTTTTTTTTTTTTTTTTGGTTGGTAAATCTTCCAATGACTTCTCCCGCTCTGGGTGAAGCGGGAGGGCGTGTCAGACTTTTACTGACTAAAACCCACCCGTGTTCCTTCAGTTGCTTGTGCCAGGGCCGCGGTAACTCTCTTTCAAATTTATCCGCGACATGGGAGCCCCACCTAAATATTTAATTTATTCTGTTTTTAGTATTTGTTGTTATAGCGGCAACAGAAATACATCATCTGCGAACATTTCAACTGTCTAGCTATCATGGTTCATGATATACAGCCTGGTGACAGACGGACAGACAGACAGGTAGACAGACGGACCGCGGAGTCTTAGTAATAGGGTCCCGTTTTTACCCTTTGGCGTACCCAAAGGGTAGAAACGGAGCCTAAAAAGAGGTCTTGCACAAATTTGTATATTATTCAACAGAATATCACATCTTTATTCTCTGAAGAGTTGGCCAGCTTCTTTTACTGTTTACTGGTTTCAATAGTACGCGTAGAATTAATCTGTAATTAATATGATTGTTTTTTTATTTGTTGTTTATAGGTTCGTGTTCTCGTGTATCTCACCTGATAGTAAGATAATGATAATTACCATTATCTCTATCATAACATATTTATTTCTTTTAAGGATAGAGAAAGACGTTGACCACTATATCTCCACGGTGTTCTCCTCTGTCGCTTATGGGGGGATACGGGCACGCGTTGGCACTCATCCATGAAAAACAACACACCATGCAGTAACTTTACTGACCGGGTGTAATGATTCTTCCTGGATTATACGCGGATGTTCTGTGCCACAGAGATGATAATTTTGCTTATTCACATATTCACGCTTGCTCATGATGATTTTCGATGAAAAGTTGTCTTCCTCGTGGTCGTGATTTAGAATGGCTTGACGTAGCGTAGGTTACACGCGCTTATAGGTTAAAAGCTATATTTTGTATCTGTTTACATCACAAATTTCGAAGCAGAATTGTCGATGAAAAAATTATAGCATCTTCCGATAGAGTGATGAGTTTTGCGCCATTCTGTACCTACAGTCTAGATATGGGTACTCCAATTAGTTTACGCTAACAAAGTCGTCATCAGAAAGTTAGAATTTAATTATGCACTTCTTTGTATACGACATTGGTGGTTTTTTTTTTCATTCGCCCCACTCGTTTATAATAAAGTAAATCGCATACTTAAAATTTACCCTATGCAGTTGTATGAGTGTAAGAAGACATTGACGGAATGGCTCTTCCCACTTAATTATGATGCCGTGGAAGACATTTTGGTTACCCTGGGTTGAACGTCATGCATATACATTCACACATACACACACACACACACACCAACACACACACAAACGCGGACACTCTTTCACACATACACACATCCACTCATACACACACACATACACACAAAATATACATTCACACACGCATATACACACATGTATACAAAACACACTCTACTTTCTCACACTGCCATAAGCATTCATTTGTCTTTTTATTTTTATTGGTTTAATAAAAATGTGTAACTTATACCAAATTAGCACGATACTATTGTAATAAAACGAGGAGGAGCGAGGTTTATCCCATCACAAGTATCTTCGGATTACTTTCTGGGAAGCCCCGGCAACTAAAGTGTATAGATTTAAGTTAATAAACACATTTTTTTTTTTTTTTTTTTTTTTTTTTTTTTTTTGTCTGGTGCCAAAATGACCAGGCTGCTAGTACTGACTCTGGAACAGGCAACTTAAAATTGCCCGTGTGAGATATAATCTTTCCTTAAATCTATGCCTGCCACCCTTAATGATTGACCCCGAGATTTATTTATGGTCATTACTAAGCAGACCTTATGGGGGAATTGTAATCTTAAACTCAAAGACATAGTCAGAGGGTATCATTGGTATTCGTGATATGAAAACTGATTCCCCCGAGCACATCCAGTAGGTACTCATTCATACAAACTTTAACACCCCTTTATACCCGTTTAAGGGATCAAATTCAAAAAATGCTTAAGAAGTATTTCTTTAATTGTATTGAAGAATAGATATACTAAGTTTCAAGTAATTTTGATGATAAATAATTTATTTTTCTTACAAACTTTAACACCCCTTATTACTTCTTCAAGGGATGGTATTCAAAAAAACCTTAAACACGTGATTCTTTAATTGTATTGAAGAGCATAAATACTAAGTTTCAAGTAATTTTGGTGATAAACAATTTATTTTTCTTACAAACTTTAACACCCCTTATTACTTCTTCAAGGGATGGTATTCAAAAAAACCTTAAACACGTGATTCTTTAATTGTATTGAAGAGCATAAATACTAAGTTTCAAGTAATTTTGGTGATAAACAATTTATTTTTCTTACAAACTTTAACACCCCTTAGTACTTCTCAATAGACTCAACGCATTTGACGTGTTGAGAATGAGATCTAACTCTCTTACTAACATCGCTACAAACAAACAACAGTAACAATTAACTCTCGGCAATCGAAAATTCAACAAAACAAAGAAACTAAAATACATTCAATAGGAAAACAACACCCTCCCCCAAGCCATCGTGGGGGAAAATGACCAACACCCTCTAAGGACAGACAAACAAAAAAGGAATAATAACTGCGACATACACATAGCGACGCTTAATACACGATCACTAAGAACCCCAGAGAAACTCATTGAACTAGAAACTGCAATCGACGAAATTATACCGACCGAATCGAGGAATTAAAAGGCATATCGGAAAGAATAGCAATACTTAACATCAAACTTCCCGTTCAAAATAGCAGAGATGAATCATGGTCAATTATTCAGGTTTACTCGCCAACTGAAGCTGATAAAAAACAAGATTTAAATAAAATAGAAGAATTCTACCAAAAATTACAAAATACTGTTGATACTGCTCACAAAAATATAATAATAATGGGTGATTTTAATGGACAAATTGGGGAATGTCAAAGTGGCGAAGAGTATACTGTAGGAAGACACGGTAATGGCAACAGGAGCAAAAACGGAGAAAGGTTGGTTAACTTCGGTTTAGAAAACAAACTAAGTATCCTGAATAGTTTCTTCAAAAAGAAAAAGAAGAAGAAATGGACGTGGACTTCCCCAAATGGACTCTTTAAAAATGAAATCGATTACATTATGACCAAAAGATTTTAAAGATCTGTCAATTCTACATAATTTAAATTTTAACTCGGACCATAAAATTATTCGTGCTACGTTACGAGGGACACATATAAAGAAAAGTCGAAAGCTGCACACTGAATCGGTACTCTATGTGAACATAAAAAAATAAAGCAGAGATAATGAACAGCTTAAAAGAAATTCTAGAGAGAAGAGAAGAAAAAGAATACAACAAACCAATTGAGGCAACATATTGCGATTTTGTAAATACTCTCAAAATTGAAACCCGAAAAGTGTCTACAAATACTAAAGCCAGACTATCCACCGAAACAATTCAATTACTAAAAGAAAGAAAATTGCTTTTACAAGCCAAGAAAAACAAAGAAACTCGAAAAGAGATTGCAAAAATAAGTAAAATTATCAACAAAAATATAAGGAAAGACAGAAAGCAAAAAAGGGCAAACACTTTCCAATACCATATTAAGAAAACAGGCGGAGCAAAGAAAGCGTTCAAAGAATTAGAATCGAAAAAGAATTGGATGCCAAATATGAAGGATAAACAAGGAAGATGTACTACAAAAAGATCAGATATATTAAATATTGCTACGGAATATTATAAGGAGTTGTATAAAAGCAAACATAATAAACTTGCTACGACTATGACAGATGACGCGCATGATTCTGAACCTATACCGCCAATTCTAGAAGAAGAAACAGAAAGAGCTATTACCACGCAGAAGTTAGGAAAAGCACCCGGTCCAGATCAAATCACCAATGAACTTCTTAAAATATCCATGCCGGTAATTGTCCCTAAATTAACCAATTTGTTTAACGAAATAATAACAGCAGAAGTTATCCCAGAAGATTCGGCGAAATCAATTATAGTTTTGTTACACAAAAAAGGAGACAAAGGAGATATTAACAATTATAGGCCAATAAGCCTAATGTCTAATATATATAAGGTCTTTTCTAAAATACTACTGTTTAGACTAACTAACACCCTTGATGAAAACCAGCCGAAGGAGCAAGCTGGATTTAGGAGCAACTTCTCGACCATTGACCACATACATGTCCTACGCCAGATACTTCAGAAATACAGAGAACACAACAAAATATATTATTTGAGTTTCGTAGACTTCACCAAGGAGTTTGATTCCCTGGAACACCACTACATATGGGAGTCTTTAAAACAACAAGGGGTCAATAAAAAGTACATACGCATACTAAAAATTATCTATGGGAAAAGCACAGCACAAATAAAACTGGAAAGGTCAGGTGAATAGTTCCAGATAGAAAGAGGCGTCCGTCAAGGTGACCCTATTTCGCCGAAGATATTCTCAGCTGTGTTGGAGTTGATCTTTAGGAGACTGGACTGGGATAATTTCGGACTTAATGTGAACGGAGACAAATTGAGTCATTTGAGATTCGCTAATGATTTAATACTTTTCTCCGAATGCCCGATGACCTTGGGAAAAATGCTACAACAATTATCAGACGAAAGTGAAAAAGCAGGTCTCACAATGAATATAGCAAAGACAAAATAATGAGCAATTCCTCACAAAAATATGCTATTACAATTAATAATCAGCAGTTAGAATATGTAAGCGAATATATTTATTTAGGACAATTAGTATCACCGACAGACAGCATGCAGAAAGAAATTGAAAGAAGAATAGCAAACACTTGGAAGAGATTCTGGTCACTGAGCGAAGTAATGAAAAATAAAGTAATGCCTATGACGGAGAAACGAAAAGTCTTCAATGCTTGCATACTGCCATGTCTTACATACGGATGCCAAACTTGGGCCTTAACAACAACAAAATAAATTAAATATATGTCAGAATGGGATAGAGAGAAGTGTATTGGGAGTAAGAAGGAGGGATAAAATACAATTAAAAAAGATCAAAGGAAAGACTAAGTTTGGAAAAGTTCAATCGGTATGCAGAAAATTTAAATGGCGTTGGACAGGACATATGTTGAGAGAAAAGAGAGAGAAATGGACCAGAATTATAACGGAATGGTACCCTAGAGAAAGCAAAAGAAGTAGAGGAAGACAGCCAAAGCGATGGGAAGACGATTTGAAGCAATTAGCTGGGCCAGAATGGTTACGTACAGCAAAGGACAGAAACAAGTGGAAATCCTTAGAGGAGGCCTTTGTCGAAAGACAAGCTGTTAAGAGGGGAGATAAGACGAATGCCGAGTATATGTTTTAGTTTTACTTAATTTATAGTTTTCTACCTCTACTGTTATATTTTTTAAGTAATGTTTAGTCATGTAAGTTAAAATCGAACAGCAATAAAGGCTTATTTTATTTTATTTATTTTTTAGTACTTCTTTAAGGGATGAAATTCAAAAAATCCTTAAATACCTTTTTCTTTAATTATATTGAACCAAAGTATTTGTATAGTTTTTTTTTGTATTTTTTTATTCTTAAAAATGTTTTAGCCATATAACATCGGTTGATAACGTTTGCGCCTACCTGTATTATTTTTCTATTGTGTCGGTAGTAGGATTCAGAAATTGAAGGCAAAGTGGTCTTTCACTATTTGTACCTTCCCGTGAAAATCGAACCCACGAGACCTCCAGAATGAAAGTCCAACGCTCTAGCTATTAGAACACGACGGTAGTGCAGTTTGTGCTCATTTTATACCAATTTATATGTAATTTTTATAATCCGATAAAATAATAAAGTTGTGCAAATTTTGGTCTACGCGAACAAAGATGCGGTCGGAAAGCTATGTTTGAATAATAATTTGCAATAACCCGCCAGAACTGCAAAAACCGGCCAAGTGCGAGTCGGACTCGTGCACGAAGGGTTCCGTACAATTATCGCAAAAAACGGCAAAAAAAACACGTTTGTTGTATGGGAGCCCCCTTAAATATTAATTTTATACTGTTTTTAGTATTTGTTGTTATAGCGGCAACAGGAATACATCATCTGTGTAAATTTCAACTGTCTAACTATCACGGTTCATGAGATACAGCCTGGTGACAGACAGACAGACAGACAGACGGACAGCGAAGTCTCAGTAATAGGGTCCCGTTTTTACCCTTTGGGTACGGAACCCTAAAAACGAAACAGCCAAAATATACACGATTTTCGTCCACGCAGGCGAAGCTGCGGGCGGAAAGCTAGTAGATTATAAAATCCATAATGGTTTTATAAATTCTCAAAGATATTTCATTCGTGGTCATCTGGCTATTGCACATGTTTGGGTTTTGTAGATTGAACTAATTTGATATTTTCATTGGCACTTGCCACTGTGAGTGAAATCTTCCACGTATAAGTTCGAAATTGACTCAAGTCGCTTTTGCTTAGCCACATTTTATATGCCCTCTAATTCAGACTATCTTTTCAAATCTTGTCTGTTCATTATCATGATATTTTGATAAATGTTGCTATGCATGGTATTTTTAACACGCTTTTATTAGCTTGGTATGTATCTATGCATATATGTATCAGAATCTTTGAACGTGTTTTTCATTCCCTACAAAACGTCGGATTAGTTTGAGAGTTTGCACAATTATCAATGACCGATGACAATGCAATAATTTAAATAGTTTGTCTCATTATTCTTACCAGGATCTTCAGGATTAGCGATTGAACTAAAAAAAAGAAAAAAAAATGTTTAAAAACACTAAAAAACACTCTTTAATAGAAAACCAAACTAAAAAGTAGAAAATAATTTTCAAAGAATTAAATTTAAGAATAGTGTGATTAACAAAATATTTTTTTTTTATTGTAAAAAAGCGTGAGGTGCTTTTTAAAACGTGAAAAATAACTTTCTTTGCCGAACTCGGAACTTTTTTGGAAGTTTGTTTTTTTGTTAAAAAGTTTTTTATTTATCTATTTTTAGTTTTGATAGGTACCTCCAAATGCCATAAAATTAATTTATTAACATATATAGCCAAAGTATATCTCATGGCGATTCCAATAAGCCCAAACAAGACTAGGATACATTATTTTATTTCGGAGTGCCAGTCCCTACCTGCCGGCCTCATCATCAGATCAGTTCGATGGTACCATTTTCATCAGTACTATTTATTTATAAGTATTTGCTTCATCATAGTCGATTACTATTCGAGATATCGTAGAACCGTGATCTTCTTAGCATTAAGGTGTTCCACTGGCTATCTGTGGTCTTCTTCACCAGTTCCACTTCACCAAATGATACTTTCTGAGTGCAAATGATTGCATTGTTGATGAAAATGCCGGAATCGCAATATTTGAGGCGTTCCCTCGATTTCTCCAAGATCCTGACCTGATGACTATGAATAAATAAATAAATAATAAAATAATTTTTTTATTTACTGCAATTGTACAAAATAAACACTTATCTAAACACATTGCGTTACAACTAGGGAAAAGTGTTTACGATGAACTCTGGCACCCAATGTAAGATTTAACTTGTGTTTAGGGTGCCAGCGTCCTCGCCTATAATTTGAACATGTAATAGCAGTTTCAAGACGAACACAGTACAATTTATCATTATTAAATTACTAAATTAAAATAAATTTGCTAGCTAATGCATCTTTGATGTGGCCTAATTATGTACCTGTGTATGAATGTGTGTATGTGTGTGAGGGAGAGGTAAATATTATGATGAAAACTTGTGTTTATGTGAGTCTGTATGAATGTAATTATAAACATATCATTCCATTAACTATTTTAGCGAGACCTGTCAAATTTCGATAGCACACCATGTGTGCCACGAGTTAAGCGATCGATATCTGTAGTAAATCTTCAGTCTTATCGTAACTCAATGTCAAGAGCCACTTCATGACCCTGCTTTTGCACCTATTTAGACATTCAGGAGCAATGGAGCAGATTTTATTTATTTTATTATATAAGTGGTTTGACAGTACACCAAAATGACGCTGAGCAAGGGCCGTTCTACATCCGTGTGTTGAGCATACCTCGAAGTGTCTACGCTTTTTGGTATCCTTCGGATCATATACTACAGAGGGATGCTTGCGCAGAATAGTGCCAAGGACAAAGAGCTGTCTCACAGTTAGAACCTGACACTCGGTGTAGAGAGTCACGGTGGGATACCTAAAAGGCTTCGAGGTCATAACCTTGAGAACAGCTCTCTGCGCTCGCTCCAAAGGCAGGAGGATTGTCTTGGGAGTCCCACCCCACACTGTGATGCAGTAGTTTATTATGCTTTGACACAGGGCATAATAAACAGATCTAATAGTAAGGCGATCAGCGGAGTGCCTTAGTTTTTTAAAAATACATATACACTTGCGGACTCGCGATATGAGATTACTAAGGTGAGGTTTCCAGCTCAGAGAACTATTTAGATATACTCCGAGATACTTGGCAGACTCACACCTTTTGAGCTGAGGACAGCCACATTGTGAAGAAGACAGACCAAGTGAGCAGGTATGAGCTCTGAGCACCATTGAATCTGGTGAGGGAAGGTTGGTGGATCGTAAGGAGAAAGGTAAGTATACCGTTTTATTTAAATTTAAGGTTAGGATATTATTTGACAGCCATTTCATCACTGAGTTTAGAGCGAGTTCCGCGTATTTTACTGTTTCGGGCCAGTCACTGCCATGAATTAATAGAACCGTATCATCTGCGTAAGTGAAAATTGAACAATTCATTAGAGACATTTTGCATAAGTTGTTAACATAAATAAGAAATAGGGTAGGACCCAGAATTGAGCCCTGAGGAACGCCAAAACTCAATGAAATGGTGTCACTAATAACATCATTTATTTTAACACATTGAGTTCTATCACACAGATAATCCTGAAAAACTTTTAAGGCATGTCCACGAATGCCCGTAGCTTCCAGCTTAGATAAGAGGTGGGGAATGGACACAGTGTCGAATGCCTTAGAAAGATCCAAGAAGATAGCCAAGCATTTCATTTTACTATCTAATTTAGACACTATATGGTCTACCAAGGCAGCAACAGCGTTTTCAGTTGACCTGCCACGTCTAAAACCATATTGGTTATTACTTAGTAATTTGTGTGACTCAAGATAGTCTACCAAACGATTATTAATGATCTTTTCTAATATTTTAGAGATGGCAGGCAAGACAGAGATCGGTCTATAATTATCTACACTGTGT
This sequence comes from Anorthoa munda, assembly GCA_945859665.1. Lineage (NCBI taxonomy): Eukaryota > Metazoa > Arthropoda > Insecta > Lepidoptera > Noctuidae > Anorthoa > Anorthoa munda. The sequence goes on along the minus strand of OX243899.1, from coordinate 7,106,919 downwards.
CTGTCACCCTTTTTGAAGATTGGGTGAACAACAGCCCTTTTAAAAACCCTGGGAAAACAGCCTGTGGAAATAGAGAGATTGCAGATGTGAGTGATGGCTGGGACAATCGTGGGGAGGCAGGATTTTAATATTCTCGATGAAATGCCATCCCAACCTACCGCAGCATCAGTTCGTAACCCAACAATGAGATTTGAGACCTCCACTTCATCTGTGGGTAGAAGAACTAGCGAATTAGAGGGCAGCGCATCGAGAGAATATTCCGAGGTATACGAGGTGGATAAGAATTTGTCAGCCAAGTTCTTGCCAATATTGGCAAAAAACTCGTTGACTTTATTGACCGAGGACTTTTCATCCGAAGATATACTTAGTAGCTCGTCGGGGGATTTCGCATTGCAACTAGTTCCAGTAACATTTTTTACGACCTTCCAAGTAGCCTTAGGGTTGTTTTTCGCCATTTGGAATTCCTTCCTCTCATATGCGTGTTTTAAATTTTTGAGAAGTTTGTTACAAAAATTACGGTATCGTTTATATGTAATCATCAGAATGAAATTTTCGGGATCTGCCTTCAGCGTACGAGCCATGCTATCTCTATTTCGGATACAGCGCAGCAGTCCATTTGTAATCCAAGGTTTCAGGACTCGACGTTTCGAAGACATGTGCACCGATTTGGAATGATTGGCGATGACGGAGCTAATGATGGAGACCAGAGACTCGGCGGCATCGTTTGGGCCACGAATAGTCAATATTTCACTGAAGTCCATTGATAAAATATCAGTGATTGCAGCTGTGCAATCAGTAACTATGCGAGTATGTTTAGAGGCAGGGTGTGACATCACACGTTGGATGCTAATAATCGTAGGTCTATGATCAGTAATATAAGTATCGAGAACCAGAGTCGTATATTTATGGTCAGATCTTAGCATTACGTGATCAATACAAGAGTTAATACGGGTTGGGAATAGATGTGTTGGAAGGAGGCCGTGTGAGGCAATAAGGTTAAGATACTGATTAGCTTGTTGGGAGATAGAATTTGGAGTGATGTCAATATTGATGTCACCCATAATCACACAATTTTTTTGGGCTGATGTCTGAGCAAGGATCATGTCTAAGCTATTGATAAATTCGTCAAGATTTCGTGTGGAGGGAGAGCGATATAACGCTAAAAGTAAGATATTGTGAGATATTACATTACAGATCAGACAACTAGCACCAGATATAGATGGTTCAGTAACGATGTGAGGTAATTCTGATTTTACATATATTATAACACCGTCATTCTGATTAGTAATTTTGCTCGTGTGATAGGAAACGTACCCATCCAGAGGAGGAACTGTAGAAACCCTCAGCCAACACTCCGAAAGAATCAAAACATCACATGAAATTTTTATTCTGGCCAGGAGCACAAGGAAGCTATCAAAGTTACAATTTACACTGCGTATATTAAGGTGTATTATATTAAGCGACTTGTTAGTGGCATTAATGAAACGACTGCATGACTCAGGTACACAGATATAAGAATCACTCATACCAAAGGAGTCAATATCATTTAAAGTGTCAGAATCGAATGTTGATGTTTGATGTTAAGTGCATATGGATTTCAACCATAGATAAGCGGAATATGTTTATATTAGTATTGTGGATATTTAGTAATTCTGTTTTGGAAGTTGCAAGTAAATTAAGTACAAATAATATAGTCAATAGGATGTTCATAAACGTAGGTATGATATGATTTGTGTGTTTGTAATAACAAGTTCTCAAATGATTATAGTTTTTGAACGATTTAAAGAGGTACGATGTTTGATACAGAGGCTGATATATACAAGATGCATTATATAAAGTTGACAATCTTAATGTTATTATTATAAGGTAAGAAGTAATATTGATAAAAAAGTAAAAATCTGATTTGTAAGAGGATAGTAGTACTCGAGTTTTAAATAAACGAACATGTAAGTATCTAATAAATTCTAAAAGCATGCGATAATTATAGAAATGAGAAGCCTTGCTTTTATTTTGCAGGGGTAAGCAGTTTCTTAAGACAAGAAGTTGATTTAATAACAACGGAGTCCATTCCTTCACGTTCACGAAGAAAAATTTTCCCATTCTGCGACCAACAAAAGTTATATTTGTGGGTTTTAGCAAATGACCGTGCCTCAAAGAATAGCTGCCGCTGGGTGCGAGGGAGGTGGTCGGTGATATAAACTGGTTTGACTTCACCGGGAACACCAATGTGTCCCGTGTTCAGTTTTTCAGTTGATGGCAGACCCTTATTGAACGTACGGCAGGCATCCAGTATTTGATTCTTGGAGGGGACAGTCAGGAACTCTGCAACTATCGGTCTGTTTGATCCTTTTTTTCCTGGCAAACGATATACGTCACGTAGTTGAGGTGGGTTATCAGATGGCTGGACAGTCTCACAGGTTTTTAAAACAATCGAAGTTAAGTCTCTAGCGGATTCTTTCTCAATTGCTGGGATATTCCTTATCTCGATACATGATGATCTCGAGCTCAACTGTAGATCTTGTAATTTATTTTCCAGATCCAGTATGTAATTGCGCTGTTCACTGTTTTCTCTTTCTAATTTTTGCAGTGATTTCTTAATACAATCGTAATCTTGACTGAGAAATTCTACAGTTTTTAAGGTTTCAGCATTCGTTTTTTCCATCGCCGCATTTTGTAGTTTAATTTCCCTCAACTCCGATGTTAATTTCCCAAGCAGGGTGTCTTGGTCAGTTTTCCAAGAAGAAAAAAGCGTCATTATTTTATCCTCGAAATTCTTCCATTCGCACTCCGGAGAGAAGTCTGGTCGAAGTCGCTTGGACCGCGAGGTAATGTTTGAGGTTTCAGGTTCATTAGGATAGCCAAAAATGTCTGGAGTTGAGAAAATAGGAGGATTTTCCGTCTCTTGAGCAGGAGTAGTAGGGGGTGATCGCGCTTTCCTCGGCATAGTACCTGCACTGGTTTGCTCACAACGTTAATTATAGAATTAGCAGGCTAGCTGAAAATAAACCGTTTCGCAGCCAATCAACGCACAGCGCGTAGCACAGTTGTATGGTGTTACGTAGCACTCGTAGCTTATCCACCCGTAGCGGATAGTTGATGATGATGCGCACTATCGTAGCAGGCCGGTGGGAGGTAGAGATGGGATTTTTCGCTTTAGCGACGCCGCCGCCGCCGCCTCGCACACCGGTTACGCTTCAGCACACCAATAAAGGCCCTCCCAGTTATGGTCCGAGTGTTGAAGCAAAAGCGCACACTAAAAAAGGCCCGCGGTAGTTGTCGACGGCCACGGCTGCCACAATGAGTTCGCGAGAAGAACGTCGTATGCGCCGTGCAATATGGGGCGCTTACGCGTTTTACCGCAGAGTACAGTTCGATTGCGACTGACGGTAGGTCAGATTCTTAATTTAGTCTAGTTAGGATTAAAGTACACGCCAGAACACAAAATTATTGTTGCAAGTATATAGTTCCAATACTTCCTTGCGAACTACACTTTTAAACGGCACTTCCAAACACTTTTCGCACGATTTCTTTAATTTTTTTTGCTGAGCAACAACAATCTGCGGTTACACGTACAAACGGCGAAACTGAACTTCACTATGGGACCAAATGGGAAGTATACCCCTTCAAACAAAAGAAGAATTTTCCAAATCGGTCTGGCGTCTTTGAGTAATCGGTGTACATGCATCAAAAAAAATCCTCCTTTTTTGGGAGTCGGTTATAAACAGACTTAGTGGATGAAAGGCGATATCTAGACGCATTACTACAATGTTATCTAATCTCGAAGGACGACGCAAGGAAAGTATAATTACTGTAGCCAGGTTTTAATTTTTTTATTTAGGTTCAACTTGTTTTCCAGTTCGGCTGACTCTAATCGACGGAATTAAAGAGTTATGGGAGATTCCTCGCCCGGAGTGGGTGCTCCGCTGGCCAGGACAGGTGGTGATCGCGGGCTCGCAGACCGCCTGGACAGCGGGCGTCGAGGACGCCATCAACGATTACCGCATGGATGGATTCTTTGAGGAAAACTTGATGCAGGTGACCAATGATTTGAAAAGAGAAAGATTTTACTTTCTTCTTCTCTTTCGTCGTATCATTGATTCTAAATTAAATATGTTTTGACCAGAATTCAGTAACGTCTTCAGCGTTAGCAAAAGTCTTTCAGGATGCAGGTGTTGTTGTTGCAAGCAGAGCACGACATGAGGTGAACCATTATTTGGAATGCAGCTCCGCAATCGCACTTTGGGTTGTTGGAGTACCCAACGAGTTTTCTTCTTTCATCTTTTATGCCAAAATCGAAAACCTATATATATGCTTGCATTTGGAAAACACGAAATTACAATAAAACATGTTATTACGAGTATTTTGGGTTTGTCTTGTCTCGGTTCAGGTAGAATTTGTAGTTCTTCTTTGTGTAGCGAATCATTTTTAGAATGAGTAGTGTTACGTAATAAATAAGGAATAAAATGCATGGTTTTCCTTTTGAGGAATACTGGCATGATGTTATGTTACATGTGTAAGTATGTCTCATTTCCTGGTCAGCTGGACAGCCTGCGCGCGCTGGTGAAGGGTGACCTGACGTTCTTCCAGCGCGAGGTGCTGTGCGCGCTCATCGTGGTGGAGGTGCACGCGCGTGACGTCACAAGCTCGCTCGTCGACGAGAACGTCCGCAACCTCTCCGACTTCCAATGGATCTGTCAGCTGCGGTCAGTAACGTACAACAAAATACTTACTAGAGTGGGCAGAGTGAGCTGTCAGGGTTTTCTAGCTAGCATATCCAGGGCGACAAGTTGATAGCTTAGTAGCTGCGGCTTGCTGAGAGAACACCAAGGATATATTATCTAAAGTTTCAGATAAGACCCTGTGATCAGTGTCTACTTTCAGATTTCCAAAAAGGACACTAAACGTGTAGTGCCGTTCATCTTCACGCAAAATGACATAAATAGACAAATCTCTTGAAGAAATTGTGGATTTGCCCTAAATCAGATAACTATAAAAACTTCGATTTGAACGATTTGTCATTCTCGGTGGTCTCTCAGCAAGCCGCAGCTATCAAGTTTTCGGTCTGAATATGCTTACTCAAAAACCCTGCCAGCTCTTCCTCTAACATATAATTAAATACATGAGAATGACTAAAAGCTTAGACTTATTTCTGGAATAGTAGCGAACCCGTGTTGCCTCTAGTACTGCAGAAGTCCCAGTTCATAGATCCCCACTTACTATCAGATGTTCCGAGGCGTTGAATTGTTTTTCGTGAGAAACAACTGTATTGTCTTCGTCAACGGCTTATTGCAAACTCCGCTAACTTGTAATAAATATTGCAATATTTTGAATTCTCAATATATTGTGTACAGATAATTTAAATACAATAAATTCCATTACAATACGATATTTTATTATCTTGTGTCTTAATATGAAGAAAATGTTTATATTATGCAATTACCCGTTCGTTAGTTTTAAGTAATGGTGTTTTAAGAGAATGAAACATTAAATAAAACGTAAATTTGCAGGTACTACCAGAACGTAAAACCAATGTGGCCACTGGAACCTGATGAAACGCCGGAGATCTTCCAAGACGAGACCACTTTGGACACAAGCAGGTTCTACCGCCAGTTCAGTCTGAACACCTGCGATGTTAAGGCGTTAAACTCCGTCTTTACGTACCAGAACGAATATCTTGGTAACAGGTAAGCTGATTTTATTTTTCTATAATATATCTACGAGTACTATTGAAGGACCGACTTCGTCTGCGTAGCATTAGTACTTCAAATAGCCTGTTTTTATATCGCGCAATATTGTAGGCGCAATAATAATATTATTAATTCACAGTACAAACTTCCACCCTCCTTTCCACCCCCTTAAGGATGATACCGGGATAACTATCCTATGTCTTTCTTTCTATTCATTCAATCCCAAACTATCAAGATACCATTCATTTCAAAACGGTTCAGCGGTTTAGACGTGAATAGGTAATAGGACAGAGTTACTTTCGAATTTATAATATTATTAAGTCGCCCGCGACTTCGATCGCGTGATCCGTATTTTATCCTACAGATGACTTTTTTAGTTTCACCCCCTTAAAGGTTAAATTTCCAAAAATCTCTTCTTAGTGCTTCCCTATATCATAAAAAGAAGCCCTGTACAGTAAAATTCTTTCATAAATCTTTAACACCCCCTAAATCGTCTTTTAGGAGTAGTTTTGAAAAACTAATACTGTAAACCTTTACTATTTACTTAGGTTGTATTTATGCCAAGTTTCAACTATATAAGCCCAACCAATTGCCACCTTTTCATCTCCTTAGGGGTAGAATTTCCAAAAACCAGTAAATACATGAATTATTTATCAACCAAGAGCGTAAATCTAAAATTTCATGTGTCCAATTTACAAACTGTAGAAATTTCTTACAAACTGTCAATCCATTTGTTACCCTTTTAGGGGTATAAATATATGATTTCTTTTTATCAACCAAAATATAAATCTAAAAGTTTAGGTGTCCAACTTACAAACTGTAGAAATTTTATACAAACACCTTTTTAATCTCTTAGGTGTAGAATTTTTTTTATTAACCAAGAGTGTAAACCAACAATTGTAGATGTTTTACCTTCCAAACCGAAGAAATTTCACATAAAGTTTCAACCCCTATTTTTAACCCTTTAGGTATAGAATTTCGAAAAATCATAAATACATGAATTCTTTTTATCAACCAACAGCGTAAATCTAAAATTTCATGTGTATGTGTGTACATACACACACATACACATGAAATTTTATGTTTGTGTTGCATGTGTGTGCATAAAAAAGCTTTATTTTAACACTCGCATGTAGCTTTCGGACATCTCTCGTGTTAAAATCTCGACTTTTTATGCTCGATACGAAATGTACTATTTCGACACAGATACAACAAAACAGCAATTCACAAAGTAACAGAGAAAAATAGCAAAAAAGTACAATCGAAAATTGCGATTAGCGTGTCCATACCGGAAGGGTTACGGGGAGTTTTTCTAGTAGTAGTTAGTCCATCAAAGGCAATTTTTTGTTCCGATGCTTTGTTTATGCGCGACTGTTTAGCGAGAGTTTCTGGATTGTATCCTGGCTTTTGGTACACTAATGACTTAGATTTTAGGTAATTCTGATTGTAATGACTTTAAAATGTAAATAATATGACGTTTAGAACATTCCATTCTTTTTGATGGTAATTGATTGGTATGATAGACTAATAGGTACACCTCTTTCTTATATCTATGGGTACTCCCCTGCCAAATCCATCGGGCAATACCAGCGTGATGTTGGAGTGAGTGATGATTAAAATAAATACATAAATTCCAGCGGCCGCCTGGTGATCACTCCTCTAACGGATCGCTGCTATTTGACGCTGATGTGTGCGATGCACCTCTATTTCGGAGGCGCGCCCGCCGGGCCCGCCGGTACCGGCAAAACTGAGACCACAAAGGTAAAAATACATACATTTATTTGGCAAAAACTGAAAAGGCATACCTGAAAGGCAAAAGTTAGATAATACAAAATAAATTTTGTTTGTTAATAAACCCCAGATATATGGTCTTTTTTATGGCATGCCTCCCACCAGGTGGACAGATGACCTGGTGAACGTTGCGGGGATCTGCTTGATGCGGGACGCATGGGACCGGCCAATGTGGCGACGCTTGGGGAAGACCATTTTATATGTTTATATTTTATATATGTTTTTCAAGTCGATTCCAACGACATTTGAAAAAAAAAATGTAGAAAATAAGAAAAAAATCATTGCCAGCTCTCAGTTAGCCGCAATCTATGGGTTGATTTTCATTTTACTAGTTTACACCTGGGGTTTATTAATAAACATTAATTACAATATATTTAATTAAATATTAAAAATATTGGTATCTCGTACTATTGCGGCAGCTTACAAATAAATTAGGATAAGGACGGTACAATGATGATGCCTTGAATGACCAACAGGATCTAGCGAAGGCGGTGGCTGTACAATGCGTCGTGTTCAATTGTTCTGATCAGCTTGACTACATGGCTATGGGCAAGTTCTTCAAGGGACTGGCTGCGTAAGTATTTTAACCCAGTCAGCAATGATTGCACCGGTAAAGAATGACTCAAGGCAAAACTATGGCTCCTCCGGCACCGGGGGATTCAGTTTATTACTTTGAGCCTGCAGAAAAGCTCCCTGCAGGCCACTAACTGCCATGGCTCACCTGGAAATCTCTCCCGCCTACGAAGCTAGATATCAGCAACTGCAACTCAACTTTCAGAAATTGGGGGGTACTCCGATTACTGATTCACCCATCTGACGATTATAAGTAATAGTAGTTAGTAAGTAGTAGATAGTTGCGATAGTTGCGTAATGTGATTGCGGAGGTACGTCCCAAACAATGTCTCGCCTCTGGTTGTGCTCTTTGTGCAACAACAACTGCACCCTGAAAGACCTAACGCTGTGGACGTGGCTGAATTCTGGTCGAAATACATTAAATTTGGAATCATTGATATGACGCAAAATAAGATAAAAATGTAATATTTGCATGACACGGCTGAACTTATTTATTTACACAAATGTTGTACCTTAATACCTTAGGTATTTTCAACCAGTTAATCAGTAGTGGTGAAGAGATAACATGTCAGGGTCATTGATTAACGCGCGGAATGAGAAAGAAATCTGTGGTATTTTCGATTTTGTAGTATTCACGAGGATCAAATATTTGCGCGATGCTAGACGTAATATTAAAGAATATATTTTTGTTAAGGTCTGGTGCATGGGCGTGCTTCGACGAGTTCAACCGAATCGACATTGAAGTGCTCTCTGTGGTGGCACAACAGGTATCATTGCTAAGGTCCAATTTCGTATAAATTCTTATCATAATAGTAGTTTATGCAATGGCCATATAATAGGGGTTATTAAAACACGAGCGTAGGTTTATCAAATGAGGCGAAGCCGAATTTCATAATAATATTATGCGAGTGTTTTAATACCTAATTATATGCCGTTGCATACACTACTTTATCTTCACTCATACAGTTGAAATAAAACAAAAGTGGAAAGGGAAAAATATTTGGTATGGCGGGCAATTTAGATTCTCATTGCGCAGCGCGCGCATCCACAGACAATGAAACTTCTTTACTATAGCCCATACGCGCCAGAAAATTAAAAAGTAAAAGTGTGCTATAAAAATTAAAAAATAGTAGTTTATGCAACGGTCATATAAAAGGGGTTATTAAAACACGAGTGTAGGTTTATCAAATGAGGCGAAGCCGAATTTGATAATAGTATTACACGAGTGTTTTAATACCTAATTATATGCTGTTGCATACACTATTTTATCTTCACTCATACAGTTGAAATAAAACAAAAGTGGAAAATGAGTTAAGTATTTATTTACTATAATAATTGTTCAAATTTTGAATGTTGCAATTATGAAATTGAATATTAATTGTGGAGCTGGCAGAGGCATTATTGTTACTCAGAGTTGGGGTTGGAATATTTATGTTTACTTCTTTTGCCTTGTTTTCTATAGTATTCATGATTGTGTTTGATACTTGAATCTTACTATTTACGGACTCATCTATGTATGATTCCGCCACTGCCGTAGACTTCCATCCACCGTGTCTTTTGAGCGCTGTAATATCTCCACCACCATCCACTAGTAATGTGGCCGATGTTCTTCGGAAACAGTGTCCAGTATAAGAATCCGGGTTAGGAAGGTTTAGGTATTTAGCAACAATTTTTCCTAAATTACCAAATTTATTTAACCCGATTTTCTGTTTACTACATTTGCCAGCTACGTAATTAAGAAAAAAACTGGGTGTTGAACAAGGATTCGGACGTAGTTCCATGTATTTTTTACATATTTCAAAATATGTTCCCGTAATAGTGAAGGAGCGGTTGACTTTGGTTTTGGTGTTGTAAATTTTCACTAAAATAGTTGTCTCAAATACTTCCACATCCTGAAATTGTATATTATATAATTCTTGTCGTCTACATGCACCCATTATGCCAAAAATTAGTGCAACCTGCAACAATTAATGAGTTATTAAGTACTGTTACATTATACAATAAAATCAAAATACAACATACTATAGCAAAGTTAACAAACTTTTTAGTATGATTAAATATTTACGCACGTTTCACACAGTATTTACCTTTGTAAAAAGATATAGCTTATCAGGTGCTTCATTTAAGAAGTTATTTAACTGAGCGGGTGAAAATGTGTTAGACTTTTTCGCCTTGTAGCCATCAGATTTGCGTTTCAAGAATGCAATGAGTTTTGAATATTTTGTCACATCAACGTTGTGATAGATGCTTAATGTAGACTTAATCATCGAATATTTCGACCACAAGGAAGACACTTTATACTTTTCCGCTAAGTATTGGAAATATGCAAGCAGAACGTTTTCTGAAAATGACATTGCCTTCTTATCCGTTTTCCATGCCAGGAATTCTTGGTAAGTTTTTTTATATAATTTTCTAGATTTTTCTGGAAGTAGGTTGTGCGTTAATGCTGTTGCCGTATCAAGAATGTCGGGTGGTGTAAAATTTTCATCATCACTGCTACTATTTTCAGGATTATCCATATTATTTTAAGATAAATATATTTTATTCCAAACTCACAGCCACGGAAAAAATATTGGGTATGGCGGGAAATATAGATTCTCAATGCGCAGCGCGCGCATCCATAGACAATTACACTATTTTTCTACATTAAGTCAATGAGCCCATACGCGCCAGAAAATTAAAAAGTAAAAGTGTGCTATAAAAATTAAAAAGTTATTTTATGATGCAGTTGTTTGAAAATCGAAGGAAAATGTTGAACTATAATGGTTTTTTTTTAAATTTTACCTATCCACGAATATAAAGTACGTGATTATACAATATTTTTCGAATTCGTATTTGGAACATTACGTTGTGAGTGTAGATAAAATATTTTATGATGCAGTTGTTTGAAAATCGAAGGAAAATGTTGAACTGTAATGGTTTCTTTTTTTAAATTTTGCCTATCCACGAATATAAAGTACGTGTTTATACAATATTTTTTGAATTCGTATTAGGAACATTACGTTGTGAGTGTAGATAATAGTAGTTTATGCAATGGTCATATAATAGGGGTTATTAAAACACGAGCGTAGGTTTATCAAATGAGGCGAAGCCGAATTTGATAATAACATTACGCGAGTGTTTTAATACCTAATTATATGCTATTGCATACACTACTGTAGGGGACGTAGCCAGAGCGCTACGTAATGAAAGGCAAATTTATTTACTTTCAACGTATATTTAGAGAAGCAGCGTGCCTGCTTCATGGGCGGCTTCTATCGGAATCACAATCAAAGCACAGAGGTGTCTTTATATACATGGAAATAGTCAAACTAAAACATTCTATATCTGACAAGTGTTCCTAATTTAATTACCTTGCAAAACTATGTATGTCATGCCAGCCTTATTATATGTAAGGAGTTTGCCTTTTAGGCAGAGTCCTCACATGAGCTACGCCCCTACGAATAGTCGCGCAGAATCATATGAGGTGCTACTATTCTTAGTTTTGAAAGGTAACATCAATCCTACCTTATCCTAACCCGAACGTTTACCTAACGGAGGAATCAATTTTCAATTGAGGTACGGCCCTTAAAAGGGGTAGGCTTAAGTCATGACAAACGAATTACTGTATATGTACTTTCATTCAATTTATGTGCATATAATTACACTGACAAGTTAACGCCGTCATGCTTGAACCTCCTTGCACAAAACCTCCGAAAAAGTAACAAGGCGTCCTCCCGACACAAACACAAATGATGCATCAACTCACATCGACCCGGATGGGGCTTAAATTTCAAAAATTCAGATATGATACAATTTTTCGATCTCGTGCATTTATCAGGCCAGAGAAGGAAAGGCTGGATCGCATCGAATTTCTAATCCTATTCATAGAACTTGCACCAGGGTTTAAATTTATAAATGCTTTTAATTAAACAACAGCCACTAACTGGACCAATGATGTCAACTCGACATCCTTTGCAAAGGCTATGCCCCGTTAGCAAAGTCGGTATCAGTTATAACTATTACCTTAATAAACCAACTGGGTTTATACTAATACCCTGGTTTTAGCCTATGCCTTAATTCGCATAACAAATAAACATTTTCTTCGATGCGTAGCCAACGTTGCCCGCCTCTTCTTCGCCCAGCAGCTTACAACTCATCAGCACATCAGAACATGCAAAAGATAACATTCGTTAATATCGATACTATTTTAAAAAGGTCGACATTAAAACTATCGATACATTTTTTCTACTTCCCCATCCCTACTAACTTCAATGTGTCATATTGACAGTTGACATTCCTATTTATTTTTAAATTTGTTAACGGGCCTTTTCCTAAATAATAATAAAGGGGACCTAAGACACTAAATAACCTTAACCTAATGACATACATCTAATCTAGGCCTAACTCTCCTATTCACCATTTTTATTTATATGTATAACTAGCCTAACTAGCTTATGTTTCTAATTTTCTAACTATCTGGAATGGATCTTAATTCTCTACATAACTATTCCTATCTATGGTCCGGCCTAACTAATCTGTGGCTAAGATGGCGCAAAGAGTATAAATCTAATTTTGATGTGATGAACACTGTGCTTTATAGTGTTGTTTATAGCACAACGTGTCGAACCTATTCTTATAATGAAAACTATGCTTTACTTTTAGACATGGTTTTGACACTGTGCTTTTGTGTGTTATCTGTGGCACTATGTGTCATACCATTTATTAAAATGACATCTATGCCTTCATAGCATTTATTTGCCTTATGGGCTGATAAAGACTTTTTATTAATATATGTCTGTTTCAGACTTAGTCCTTATGGATTTGTATTTGGACTTTGTCTGCGATTTCATAAGCTAATCCTATTTTGTAAAGAAAGACAAGACAGAAGAGTATTTAATTTCATCAAAACATATACAGACAAATCATTCAAATAATTGCATTAAGTTTCTTTCGATGCCCAGCGCGCATCGCAAATTCCTTCTAGGTTGGATCGTATTCATTTGCATGACATGAAAAAAGAAAGCATTGGTTAATAAAACACAATATAAGACATCACAAGAATCACATCAATAATAAATTATTTACAACCCTGTATTTATCCCTAATCTTCTTTCTATAAAATTTCCAAAACTTGCATTTTACGAGAATAAATTGTTTAATGTGATCACAATGCAAATATCCTAACACTAATTTACATCTAAGGCAGACATGAATCGAATTTTTCTTAGCAACAATCATAGTAATATTCTCTCTACCAAATCTAGCTCCCCAAGAAGTTTTAGTACAAATTCCTTTGTATTTAATTCGGCTCATAACCTTTTTATTGACCGCCTTATTTGAATTTTTGTTGGCGCAGTAAGAAACCTTATTATAGACTCCTTTAAATTTCTTACGGATCTCTTTCGGTTTAATTTGGGAAAAACTTTTCTTAATGGCTGTCAATTTCTTTCTTTTCAAAATGACTTTTATAAAATTTTGTTTTATGTCAGATTGAATTATTTCGATATTATTTTCAATATTATGCTCGAAATCAATGGGATTCAGTATGTTTACATCAACATAGCTTTGGCATTCAGATGGAACCCCAACTTGTTGCTCTGACGGAATCTGAACGTGGTGCTCTGCAAGATCAACGGAATTATCGGAGTCAATTGGACTGGTTCGACACATTACTATACCCTCGTCCGCGCTCTCGCTGCTGGATAGGAGATCCAACACGTCGGCAGCCGGGCCGTCCGCGCGCTCGTCCTGGAACACCGACTCCACCTCCAACTTGACATCAACCAGGCTGTCATCTCTGCTGGTTTGGTCAACGTCGCCCTCGAACATGCAGCTCTCTCCATCGGTGTGATCACCATCGCCATCTGTTTCGTCGCCTTCTCCGACAATGTGGTCAACGCTTTTCGCACTGCACTGAATATTGTTTTGTGTTTGTTCGTCCTTAATCACGATACTAGAAAATAAATGTGCATTAACATCCTCACACAATACACCAGGTTGTTTTTTATCGGCTTTTATTTCATTTATTATGCGCTGTTCGCAATAACGACATCTGCGGTGAAATTTTAAGAATTCACTCCTCAAGCAATCGCACAATACTGCAAAGTCCATGTCATATTTAAAAATCATACGATAATAGTAATATGCTGCTCCGTGTAAAAACATTCCTAAGATCAGGCTATAGTCACTCTTTCTCCATTCATTTAATTCGGCCACGGACTTGAATTCGGTTAAGAATTCCTCCAAGCAGTATCCGTCCGTGCCTGAATAATAATTATTCATCATGCTTGCTTTATGCTAAATTACACTAAATACCAAAACCACTTAGCTTTACTCCAGCTTCTTATATTTCCATCCGCTTATGGGAGGGAATGAGAGGTAACAGCCCTTTCTGCTAAAATTTATCTCGCCTTATGTACTTCAATAGGACTTCCCGTGCACTGTATCGCCATGCACACGCGATCTATACCGTCTTTAAATACTTTCGTCTTTACTTATTCACTTATACGTATACTGTACGCCGTATACACGCGAACTATATTTTATATACTCTTTATTTTTACTTTTCATCGGGATTTCATCGTACCCGGCGCATTTCCGCCAAATGTGGGGGACGTAGCCAGAGCGCTACGTAATGAAAGGCAAATTTATTTACTTTCAACGTATATTTAGAGAAGCAGCGTGCCTGCTTCATGGGCGGCTTCTATCGGAATCACAATCAAAGCACAGAGGTGTCTTTATATACATGGAAATAGTCAAACTAAAACATTCTATATCTGACAAGTGTTCCTAATTTAATTACCTTGCAAAACTATGTATGTCATGCCAGCCTTATTATATGTAAGGAGTTTGCCTTTTAGGCAGAGTCCTCACACTACTTTATCTTCACTCACACAGTTGCAATAAAACAAAAGTGGAAACAGAAAAATATTTGGTATGGCGGGCAATTTAGATTCTGATTGCGCATGACTGCGCAGCGCGCGCCTCCTTATAGACCGATAGCGCTAGGTTTTGAGGTTTCAAAAATATTAAAGTTATTCGTGTTTCGCATATAGTTTCCGGACCATTTGCCCAACCTAATACCTAAGTTTGTGTCATCCTAGGTACTTGCATAGGTAGAAATTTAGGTATTTGTCTTTTCGTTCAATACTGGTCGAAAAGAAAATTAGAGATAATAATTTTACTTTCATGATAATAACGAAGTATTAACTGATGTACATAGGCATTTTGTGTCATCTCTGTCCACGGGAATCCTAATATTTAACCAGTACCTAACACGTCGCCCAACTAGCTCTAAAAGAATATTACAATAGGTTAAATATGTATTACTCGTTTTAGAGTACTGATATCTGTTGGTTAAAATATTTTGTGTCGAATTCATCCACGGGTTTTATAGATATTTTATTTTTTTATTACAATACCCTGTAAAATACACAAAAGAAAATGCAAGTTATTAGAGTTTACGTGTTTTTGATTATTATGGTGTAAGAAAACACTATTCATAATTTGTGTCGTTTTTATCCACGAAATCTTATTATTTAAATAAAAAATACTAGACTTCTTCGCACTGTTACATCCCTATTCTGTATTAGTAAATGCTGACACTATTGCATAGTCAGCACTGGCCCACCAAGAAGTTGTTTTGCTCGTTGGTTTCCAGCCAGTTCGGGTTTGGCATTCAATGAGTTGGGACGTATACCGAATTTTCCCCAAATATATTGTATACTAATTAGGAAGTATAAATAAATCTTTTTTAAAAAGATTCGGGACTTTTCCATTCTAACATTTGGTGGCAGCGGTGGGATGAGACATCCCCAGTGTCCTTAAAACGGTAAATACGTCACAGGAAATAAAAGCAGTGCGTGTCTGTGTTCCTAAAAGTGTCCAGTGATTGTGTCGCCCAAAAAGCTCTCCAGCCCGAACTCATCACATCGAAGGTCGACACTATACGACCTGGTCTAAGCCTGGTTGCCACTCCGGGTCCCCTGCGCAGTAAGTGGTGCTAAGTAGTTGAGTAGCACTTGCTGCACCCAATCTATTTTGTATCCAGCGCCGACTCGACAGCAGCCGACGGCTTCTCGTCCATACGTCCAAGGTAGACGTAATCCAGTAGATCCAGAATGAAGAATTCCTACGAGCTGTTCCTGTAAGTCCAAATTACTCTATCCAGTGAAAGTTGTGTGTGTTGTGCGTAAAGTGCGTATATCGTATTATAATCTCGTGTGTTAATTTAAAATAAGATTAATTTTAAATATCTATAATTAGATTCAAGGTTACTTGTTATGAGGCTGCATGCGCCTCGATCCCACAAGTCGTCCTTATCAGTTGTGCATTACATATACATCCGGACCTCACGTAGTTCTCAGAACTTAGTAACTGATAACTTCTATTTGTCTTAGTAAAAACATCACGCCGATACTTCCCGAAGGGTTAAGCAGTGGCGTATAGTTTCTAGCATTCCTTATTAATTTACAAAAGTAAATATGTCGAAATCCGAATCTAAAAAAGACATTAAAGGAGATGAGGAAATCCCATTAAATGTTGTGCTAAAATTCATTAAACCATTTAATGGCGATAGAGACAAATTAACAGCTTTCCTAAGAAACTGTGATAGCGCAATATCCTTGGCGTCTTCTCAACAGGAAGAAGTCGTTTTTAAATTTGTTCTAAGTCAATTGGAAGGCAAGGCAGAGACCGCGTGCTCTATTAAAGATTTTGAAACATGGCCGTCGCTTAAAGAATTTTTGAAAAATCAGTTTGGTGAACGTAAACACTATGCTCATCTACTCACTGACTTGCAAGACTGTAGGCAAGGAAATCAAGAGCCCGTTAGCCAATTTTCTTTGAGAGTAGAAACCTGTTTGCAAAAACTTCTCATAGAAGTAACTGTTTCTAATACAAGGAAGACCGAACTTCCGGGCAGATTAGCCGCGATGGAAGACCTCGCACTCCATACATTTATATTAGGTTTAATCCCTAGAATCGCTAATATTGTGAGATGTAGAGACTACAAAACTTTAAATGATGCCATTAATGCTGCGATATCCGAAGAGAAAATACAGCAGTTCTCTTATCGCAACTTCAACAGGCAGAAAATTACTGAATCCTTTAATAAAAGATATGATACAAATAATACATCTCAAGCAAAAGTTTTTATTAAAAGGAACAATTCCAGTCAACTCAATACTTCTTTCAATGATTCTATGTTCTGCAGGTACTGTAAAAAGCCAGGACACACTCTTGAGTATTGCAAATTGCGTGATTTCAACAATAAAAGATTTTCAAATGGCCCTCAGCCATTTACTCCATTTAAACCTTCGTCCTTTAATAACAGACAAACAGGCGTTAAGCCAGGATCTCGTGTAAACTTCACTGATAATTATGAGGAAGAAGGCAGAGATGAAGTTGACGAATCCATTAATAATATCAATTTAAACTAAATAATGTCCCGTTTAAGTATCGCACGGGGCAAACCCCATTTAATCAAGCCGATACTACCCCTTATATCAAGACCAATGGACAGGGTAACCAGCCCCAAACTCACGGTCTTTCCAAAAGTAGGACCACGCCGCAGGGTAACCAGCCCTATAAGGATGGTCTGAACTCTTTTAATAGTAGGATCACACCGCAGGGTAACCAGCCCCATAAGGAAGGTCTGAACTCTTTTAATAGTAGGATCACGTCGCAGGGTAACCAGCCCCATAAGGAAGATCTGAACTCTTCTAATAGTAGGATCACGCCGCAGGGTAACCAGCCCCATAAGGAAGATCTGAACTCTTCTAATAGTAGGATCACGCCGCAGGGTAACCAGCCCCATAAGGAAGATCTGAACTCTTCTAATAGTAGGATCACGCCGCAGGGTAACCAGCCCCATAAGGAAGATCTGAACTCTTCTAATAGTAGGCTCACGCCGCAGGGTAACCAGCCCCATAAGGAAGGTCTGAACTCTTTTAATAGTAGGATCACGCCGCAGGGTAACCAGCCCCATAAGGAAGGTCTGAACTCTTCTAATAGTAGGATCACGCCGCAGGGTAACCAGCCCCATAAGGAAGGTCTGAACTCTTCTAATAGTAGGATCACGCCGCAGGGTAACCAGCCCCATAAGGAAGGTCTGAACCAACAATCCAATTGTAAACCTGAAAAAGAACTTAAAATATATGAAATCCTTACCCGAGAGAGATACTTACCTTTCATTAAACTACAAACCCTTGTAAATAAAAATCCACTTACCTTCTTGATAGATTCTGGAGCAACACTTTGCGTCTTGAAAAAGAAAAGTGTAACAAGTACTCTGCAATTAGCAGATAGTGATGTTGCAATTAAAGGGATAGATACAAAAAATAAAACTTTGAAAAGTGTAGGAAGTTTTAAACTACAACTACAGTTCAATAAAAATTTAACTATAACCCATCCTTTTCAAATATTTGAAGATATAAACCTACCTTATGATGGTATAATAGGTAGCGACCTGTTCACAAAACATAAGTGTCGCATTAATTATCAGACCGACTCCTTAGAAATAAATAATCTATCTATATATATAAAAGAAGAAACTGACTGACTGATCGATCAACGCACAGCCAAAACCACTAGGCCTAGAAGCATGAAATTTGGCAGAAAGGTTCCTCGAGTGACGTAAGTGAGCACTAAGAAAGGATTTTTGGAAATTCCCCCCCTAAGGGGGTAAAAAGGGGGTTGAAAGTTTGTATGTAATTTCTATAGTTTGTAAGTTGGACACGTGAAATTTTAGATTTACACTCTTGGTTGATAAAAAGAATGAATGTGTTTATTGGTTTTTGGTAATTCGACCCCTAAGGGGGTAAAAAGGGGGTTGAAAGTTTGTATGTAATATTTACAGTTTGTAAGTTGAAGACGTGAAATTTTAGATTTATGCTCATGGTTGATAAAAAGAATGAATGTGTTTATTGGTTTTTGGAAATTCGACCCCTAAGGGGGTAAAAAGGGGGTTGAAAATTTGTATGAAATATTTACAGTTTGTAAGTTGAAGACGTGAAATTTTAGATTTATGCTCATGGTTGAAAAATGAATTAATGTATTTTATTGGTTTTTGGAAATTCCACCCCTAAGGGGGTAAAAAGGGGGTTGAAAGTTTGTATGTAATTTCTACAGTTTGTAAGTTGGACACGTGAAATTTTAGATTTATGCTCTTGGTTAATAAAAATAATTCATGTATTTATTAGTTTTTGGAAATTCTACCCCTAAGTGGATAAAACAGGGGTTGAAAGTATATATGAAATTTCTTCGGTTTGGAAGGTAAAACATCTGAAATTGTAGGTTTACACTCTTGATTAATAAAAATAGCAATGAGTTTAATCATTGCCGGAAATGCCACCCCTAAGGGGGTAAAAAGGGGTTGAAAGTATATATGAAATATTTACAGTTTGTAAGTTGGAATCGTAAAAGTTTAGATTTACACTCTTGATTGATAAAAAGAATTCATGTTTTAATTGGTTTTTAGAAATTCCACTCCCAGGGGGGTAAAAAAGGGGTTGAAAGTTTGTATGTAATTTCTATAGTTTGTAAGTTGGAAACGTAAAACTTTAGATTTACGCTCTTAGTTGATAAAAATAATTAATGTATTTATTGGTATTTAGAAATTCTACCCCTAAGGGGGTAAAACGGGGGTTGAAAGTTTGCATGTAATTTCTACAGTTTGTAAGTTGGACACGTAAAACTTTAGATTTACGCTCTTGGTTGATAAGAAAAATTAAAGTATTTATTGGTTTTTGGAAATTCCACCCCTAAGGACCACCTTTCTCAAAATTTCTTATAAAGTTTCAACCCCTGTGTACCAACACAGGGGTTGAAACTTTATAAGAAATTTCTTCGGTTTGGAAGGTAAAACATCTAAAATCGTAGGTTTACGCTCTTGATTAATAAAAAAACAATGAGTTTGTTGATTTCCGGAAATTCTACCCCTAAGGGGGTTAAAGGTGGCAATTTGTTGGGCTTATATATTTGAAACTTTGCATACATACTAACAGCAAATAGTAAAGGTTGTCATTACAAGTTTTTCAAAACTACTCCTAAAATACGATTACTGAACAAGGCTTGGATTGTGAATTTTACTGTACAAGGCTTCTTTTTATGATTTAGGGGAGCAAACGAGAGATATTTGTTTGGATGAAAAGTCTAATGCCTTGGGAAAAATAATAAAGGTAACATTAGTTATGAAACTTATCGGACACGTCATTAAAGTTTCGTAAATCCTAACTTAAACAATAGCTTATTTTTAGTCGCCTTCACTAACCGCACATAATAAAGTCATCTGTGCCTACTTAGTTGAATAAAATACGATATCATGCGAACGAAGTCGCGGGCGGAGTGCTAGTCATTATATTAAATTATCCTTCGATGAACCAACATATGTCATTGAACCTCGTACCGAAACAGTAATAGAGTGTTCAGTGAAAAACCCTGAATTGAAAGAGGGAATGATATTAGATCAACATATTTCCGATTCCCTTCTTATATCAAATTGCCTTGTTAAAGTAAAATACAATAACAGAATTAATTTGACAATTGTTAATGTATCCGAAAAACCAGTTCACTTAAATGCTAACCTCATGCTTACTTTAAGTCCACTTGACCTTACTCAATGTAATATAACACAACATAATAGTTTAATTAACAGCCTTGAAAGATCCCGGCAATTATCCGAACTCTTGCGAACATCTCATTTAAATGAGGAAGAATTACATTATCTTAGTGAAATCTGTCATCAGTACTCTGATATATTTCATCTACCAGGAGACCAATTAACCTGTACAGATGTAATTCAACACGAAATAAAAACTAATTCCTCACAACCAATTAATGTAAAATCGTATCGATTTCCAGAAATACACAAAGAAGAGGTTAAGTCCCAAATAACCAAAATGTTAGATCAGCAAATTATTAAACCATCAAAATCCCCATGGTCATCCGGGGTATTTGGATAGTGCCCAAAAAGGATGACTCCACCGGTCAAAAGAGGTGGAGAATAGTAATTGATTATAGAAAATTAAATGATATTACTATTGGTGAAAATTATCCAATTCCCCAAATTAATGAAATCTTAGACCAACTAGGTCAAAGTAAATACTTTACAACCCTAGACCTAGCATCCGGTTTTCACCAAATTCAAATGTCTCCAGAAGACGCACCAAAAACCGCATTCAGTGTACCCCAAGGACACTTCGAATTCAAGCGGATGCCGTTTGGTTTAAAAAATGCACCCGCAACCTTCCAAAGAACAATGAACACTGTTTTATCTGGATTACAGGGTGTACATTGCTTTGTATACCTAGATGATATCGTTATATACTCTCATGATTTATCTTCACATATTAATAAACTTATTCTTGTCTTTGAAAATTTGAGAAAATTCCGCCTTAAACTTCAGCCGGACAAATGTGAATTCCTACGGAAAGAAGTCGCCTACTTAGGTCATGTAATAAGTAGTGAAGGCGTTAGACCTAATCCTGACAAAATAAAAGCTGTCGTAGATTTTCCTGTTCCAAAATGCGCTAAAGACATAAAATCGTTTTTAGGTTTAGCGTCATATTATAGAAGATTTATACCAGAATTCTCAAAATATGCTAAGTCCCTTACTAACCTTCTAAAAAAGGATATTCCATTTAACTGGACCAATAATCAACAATTATCGTTTGAGCAATTGAAAGAAAAATTGGTAACTGCACCAGTCCTTATTTACCCTGATTTTACTAAACCTTTTATTTTAACTTGCGACGCCTCAAATTATGCCATTTCAGCTATATTATCCCAGGGTGTAATTGGTAAAGACCAACCAATCGCCTTCGCGTCAAGGACACTTAATAAAGCAGAATGTAATTATAGTGTCACTGAGAAAGAATGTCTAGCTATAGTTTATGGAACTAAAACATTTCGTCCTTACCTTTTCGGCCGTCAATTTAAAATATTGACAGACCATAAGCCCTTAAACTGGCTTTTTAACTGCAAGGATCCTGGCTCTCGATTAATCCGTTGGCGCTTAAAACTAGAAGAATATAATTATGAAATTCAATATAGAAAAGGTAAGACAAATACTAATGCTGATGCTCTTTCGAGATACCCAATAAATCCTTTACGAAACGTGTAGGAAACCCAGACAAATAAAACATTATCTAATAATCATCCAATACCTAATCCTGATAATGTGTCCACTAACCCTGACCAAATACCTACTGATGACGTCCCTCCTTCGCAATCCTCGCCACAATTAAATCCTGGAATCTTAGACTTACCTGATGATTTTATCCTCCCTGAAAACCTGGAACTCCCTGATGACTTTAATATACCTACTCCTCAATCCAGTGAAGTCATTGATGATGATGATACGTATTCCAAATGCCTGAAAACTATAAATAATAGATTAGTGACATTTGATACTAAAATTCTCGAACATAACGAAAATCTCTTAAAGACCAAATCAAAACATATTGTAATACCTACTTCAATCGACTTTGACGAATCCAATCGTTATGTATCTGAAATTATCGGTAACATGACTGAAAGTAAAGAATTCCTTACACTTGAAAGAATTCTATATTCATTTTTGATATCTGAAAAAGAGGATACTACTTATTATTTTTTATTCACTAAAGTATATCATTATGACACGACCACTTATGATGATATTTTCAAAAGCCTAAAGAATTTAAAAAACTATATTTTATCTGCAAATGTAAACGAGTTAAGCATCACGGATTTTAGAAATCCATTTGATAGCCACAGTTTTATAAAGGTACACAATATAATCACGTACCTATTTCATAAAACAAGTGTAACTATTAATATTTATAAAAATATTATAATGTACCCAACTATGAGCGAGATTGCTAAAATTATGCGTGAAAATCACGATATCCCCATTTCAGGTCACTTAGGTTCTAATAGAATGTTAAAAAGAATCCAAGAAAAATATTACTGGCGAAGCATGCGTAGTGATGTTGAAAATTATGTCCGTAAATGTGTGTCCTGCCAAGCTAACAAAGCACTACGTCAAACCAACCGTGCCCCCATGCAGATCACCACAACGTCAACACAGCCGTTTGAACGCGTTGCTTTAGACATCGTGGGTCCGCTTCCTGAAGTTGGTATCGCTAAATTAAAGTTTATTTTAATATTGCAGGACGACTTGACAAAATATTCAGCTGCTTATCCTATCTCTAATGCTACCGCAGAGGAAACCTCTGAATGTCTAATTCATTTTATCGCTCAATTCGGTATTCCAAAAATAATCCTAACCGATCAAGGTACGAATTTTACGGCCGAACTATTCAAACAAACTTGCACCTTTTTAAAAATTAAACAGCTCTGGTCTACCCCTTATCACCCACAAACACAGGGAGCCCTTGAAAGAAGCCACTCAACTTTAAAATAATATCTTAAATCTTTTGTGGATGAAAATCAAACTAATTGGCCCAGATATGTCTATACAGCCATGCTCACTTATAATACAACGGTTCACAGTACCACAAATTTCACCCCTTATGAACTGGTATTCGGTCATAAAGCACTTATACCTTCATCCATTTACGATTCCGCCTTAGAATCTACATATAATAATTACGTTAGGATTTTACAACAACGTCTACGAATTTCTAGAGAGAAAGCTATAGAAAATATACTGAAATCAAAAATAACCTCCAAAACATATTACGATAAGCATACCAAACCAGTGAAGTACAAAGCAGGTGATATGGTATACCTCAAAAATCACTTACGACTCCGTAAAGCTTTATCACCAATTTGGAAAGGTCCCTATAAAGTAATTAAAATAAATGGAAATAACACACTTACTTTATTAATTAACCGTCGGCATGTAAAACATCACTATGATGAAGTTAAACTTGCTGAAATAAATGATTAGTTTTTTTTTTTATCTTTGTATTTAGATAGTAGATTAGTTCTATAACCTAGAATATTATTTCAGGATCGCCTCGGCGTGTATCTCCGTTATCTCAGCCGATGTTATAGAACCCATTAAAGAAAGTACTGGAATCTATTTTGACCCTGAGGGAACTTTGAAAATCTCTAATTATTATCTCCACATATTAGTCCCGATTGACATTGGGTATATACAACCTCATATAGAAAATATTAAGTCCGCCTTAGAAACTGCTAGATTTCTTTGCCAACAGAATGAATTAAGTGTTTCAAAATGCCATAACTTTCTACAACCTTTAAAATCTCGCCTTGACAGTATACTGAAAGATTACAGTGCTATATCTCATCTTATTCCCGATAGAGATAAGAGATCTGCGTGGTTTGCTGGTATCGGTTCTTTTTTCAAACAAGTAATTGGCACAATGGATGAGGACGGCTCAATTAAGTATAATTCTGCAATTCAACACTTAGAAAATAAGAAACTTTCATCTTTCTTAAAAGATAATATTTTGATGACTAATACAGCATTACAAAATTATAATGAAACACTTAAGATAATCAAAACCAATGAAGCTCGATTAGGCAATGCCATTGAAAATTTATCTGCTGTATTAAACAATGTATCTAATATACCTAAAGAATTATATATAGAATCTAAAATGAATGAAATATATAATGAATTGTTTTCTAGTTTACTAACTTTATCTTTTAAACTTGATGATATTATTAACGCTATAATGTTCACTAAGAGTCATTCTATACATCCCTCTATCTTAACCCCTAAACAACTCTATGAAGAGTTAATACATAGTTTTAAAGATTTACATAAGGATAGTGTACTACCTATTAGTTTAAGTTTAGATACTATCCATATGTTAACCGACTTAGCACAACTATCGTGCTATTTTATAAATAGTAAAGTAGTGTTTGTTATTAAAATTCCCTTAGTACATAAGTCAGAATACGTTTTATATAAACCTATCTCTGTACCTATCCCACATGATGTGGACCAGCCTCATTCCTATGCTATGATTATACCTCATTGTAATCATATAGCTATAAGTAAAGATAAAATAACATATGTATGCCTCCAGGAACTAAGTAAATGTGTTAAAACTGTTAATCAGATTTATATTTGTAATAATATCGATGTATATTCAATTCAAAATATGCCTACTTGTGAAACAGAAATGATAAGTAAAATTATAAATAAATTGCCTGAACAATGTGAAACTAAATTAATTCATGGGAATATAGATATTTGGCAAGAATTAAAAAACAATAAATGGTTATTTGTTAAATCAGAACCAACTAAACTTACCATTGAATGTAATTCACAGATAACAGAGTACAAACTATTAGGTACTGGTGTAATCAGTCTAGAACCGGCATGTAAAGCTTATTGTAAAGATAGGGAACTTCTATCTAAACCTTATTATAAAACAGTTATTAAACCTATCATTTCTGATTTTAATCTTATTAGTGATCCTTGTTGTGACATAGATAAATTCAAGTTAGTTAAACCTAAATTAAAACCTTTAAAGTTAAATGACGTACATCTTGAAAAACTTGTAACTGTTTCAAATCATCAATTAATGTCAGATATTGACAAAATTATTAATGAACCTAGCCCATTCATAAAATATGAATCTCATTATCCAATTATTACTTATTGTATAATCATTCTATTTTTAATTTTTATATCATATAAAGTTTGTAAAAAGTTCGGTAAATGTCCAACTTTTAAAACTAAGAATGAATCTAACAGTTTAGCAGATGAACCTCAGGAATTAGAAGAAATTCCAGCTCCAAGACTTCGCATATCTCCCTGAAACTTATGTAAAAATATATAAGTTTCATCTTGTTGGGGGGGTTGTTACATCCCTATTCTGTATTAGTAAATGCTGACACTATTGCATAGTCAGCACTGGCCCACCAAGAAGTTGTTTTGCTCGTTGGTTTCCAGCCAGTTCGGGTTTGGTATTCAATGAGTTGGGACGTATACCGAATTTTCCCCAAATATATTGTATACTAATTAGGAAGTATAAATAAATCTTTTTTAAAAAGATTCGGGACTTTTCCATTCTAACAGCACGAAGGGCGACCGCAGAGAAAAGAGCGGGCGCGCGCGGTGGGTGCCTGCCGGCCAGCCAGACTCGCAGCGCTTTTATTTGTTTACATTAGGTCTTTGCAAGTTGCAACAAACAAGTGCGTACTTTATTTATAATGTATTTGATTGATTAATGCCCACTTGCACTAAAAACTAAACTCCGAATTAGTTGCTAACACGAGGTTAAATTGACAATATTGTATAACAAACAGTCAATTTAACCTAGTGTTAGCAACTAACTATGCGCACGTGGGCCTTAAAAGTTAGTTATGAAGCTATGAAAGACTAAAATGGAGATTGAATATAATAAATGTGTTATATCGACACCCAATATTATTAACATTGTAACTCAATATAGCATGGTACAATTTTAGGTTTCTTGTTACTAATTTTAATTGCTCTTTCAGTTTTGATAAAACCACTGCAAGTATGATTTTTGCAATGTCACAATGTACAGATTGTAAAGAATTTTTAATATGAAAAGCATTGTAACGACCGTTACACTGGGGTCATGATGGTATTTGAAGAAAGATTTTTTCTGTAAATATTATTGTATCTTATTGTACGATTACCAATTATACCGACAAAAAAATCATTGATAAATATTATTGTAAGCAACAATTACATGCGTATCAATGTTAAAAAGACAAATGTTAATTGCTATGGAAGAGCAAATTTTTTTTTTTTTTTTAATTCTTTTTTCTTACACCAGTGCAGCGATCATGCTGGAGGGGAGATAAATAAGCTTTCGTTAGCGCTAATCCGCCAGCTGGTTCAGGGGGCAACGGCAACGGGGGATGTTGATTCGCACACGGCCAATTGCTTGGACCTTCTGCTGACAACAGATACAGACCGATACTCTGTGTCGATAGTTTACCTTGGGTTGCGAGTCACGTATGTCAGAAAAGAAGACCTTCAACAGCGCTGCCAAGTCCTGCAAAAAGGTGTTGCAACGGCCGAATAGGGACATAAGTTGCTTCTTACCCAGCAAGTGGTCCCTGGGTAAGTCGGTTAAGTCGAACTTCTGCCATCCTTCATTACCACCACTCTGCGGGTGACGGGTCGCTGGCCCGCTTCGTTGAGGAGAAGGCAAAATTATTTGCCTCTTTTTGCGACATCTTTGCGTCTGCATTCTGGTGATGCGCGGCCCTTTCTTTCTCCTAATAGGTGTGAGACATATGTCAGATATTCGCATCCATCAAAATAACGTTCGTAGAGTGCTGGGCAACCTCGACTTGAATAAAGCTAGTGACCCCGACGGAATACTAGCACTTGTCCTTAAAACTTGTGCGCTCGAACTGTCTCCCATCTTGACACGTCTATTTCGCCTTTCGTATGCAACTGGAAAAGTGCTGAATGCTTGGAAGGAAGCTAACGTACAGCCCGTGCCCAAGAAGAACAGTCGTGTGCTTAATATTAAGCTCCTGGCATACCTAGAAGCTAATGACATCCTAAGTGATTGCCACTATGGTTGCCGCTGAACTCGTTCTACAGGGGATCTTCTAGCGTATGCCATTCACATCTGGAGTGAGGCAATCGAGAGGCACAGGGAGGCGCTTGCCGTCTCCCTCGACATCTCGAAAGCTTTCGACAGGGTCTGGCACGGAAGCCTTATTAGTAAGATTCCTTCATTCGGTTTGCCTGGTGATGGTATATGTGATTGGATTGCAGAATTTGAGTGGTTATCGATGGGTGCTCGTTGGACCAATTGGATATTAATACCGGAGTCCCTCAAGGGTTTGTACTCTCAGCAACATTATTTTTGCTGCATATAAACGATCTGCTAAAAACTTGGGTATGCAGACGACAGCACTGTTGCTGAGAGGTACTTGTCTATCCTTGTACTTTGTGAGGCTATAGTGGAGCGTTTGAGCTTATCCTTGAAGCCAGTCTCCAAATGGGGCGATGCCAATTTGGTCAGGTTCTTTGCTGCTAAAACCCAGTCGTGTCTTTTCTCTGTTAAAATGACCCAATTCCACTGGGCTCCTTACTTCTGAGGTGTAAACGAGCTGATAATGGACCATCTTGAGCAACTTGGCGTAACGTTTAACACGATCCTCGATTTTGGTTCATACAAAGGCAAAGGCTCAGCTGGCTGCTATAAAGTTGGGTATACTCGCAAAGGTGAGACGGTTCTTCACGCCAGAACAGTTGCTCAAATTGTATCAAGCGCAAGTTCGTTGATGTATGGAGTACTGTTCTTATTTCTGGGAAGGCTCTGCCAAATACCAGCTTGATGCACTTAAGTTTATAATAAAACGGGCCAAGAAGCTCTTCGGCAATGAGGAACTGGTAGAGTAAAAGCTCCAGAGCCTTGAACATCGTCGCCGAGTTGCCAGCTTATCGGTTTTTTATCAGTTGCATTTCGGGGAGTGTGCAATGGAATCACATGATCTCATTCCACCTAGCCCGTTTCATCATCAGACTACAAGACGCACGGCGATGTGCCATCGGTACATGGTAGACATCCCACCCATACGCAATAAACGTTTTGGTAATACGTACAATATGCGTTCAGCTAAAGAGTGGAATTCCCTGCCGAAGTCTGTTTTGCCCGATAGCTACAACTTAGGAGTCTTTAAGTTAAGAGTGAATAAGTTACTTTTAGGCAAGCGTGCTCGCGTTTTAGCTCGATGTGCCTCTGGCTTCAGAGGTATTTCGATAGCTTACTCAATATTAAGTAAGGTTATAGATCTTACGAACAATGGCATAACGCTAAGATTGCAATGGGTTCCATCTCATGTAGGTTTGAGCGGTAATGAAGAGGCTGATAGACTAGCAAAATTAGCGGTTACTCAAGGTCAAGAATACTTTGTAATACCTAATTACTTAGAACAATTGAGTATTTGCAAAACAATTTGTTATGATATGTTTAAGGAGTATTTTGACGAACGAAGTAGGGAAAAGGGTATCTGGTATAAAACTATACAATATCAGCCTCCTCAAATACCGTTGTTTGCTATCAAGGAAATGAGTAGGTATCATATTGTTCTGCTTCATAGATTACGCTCTGGTCACTACCCATCCCGCAAGTTTGGTTATTTGATGAAGAAAGTGCATTCTCCCAATTGTGAAACATGCGGAACGGTTGAAAATGTTCACCATCTACTTATGGAGTGTACTAAGAACAAGAAGGAAAGAGAGATACTGTTGAGCAGAGTAAAAGTAAACGAATATGATATTGGTCCATATGTAAAAGTTTTAGCGCAACCTTCACCTGAGATAGCAAACCTACTTACTGATTTGTTTAATATTAATAATGTATAATGTATTGGTAGATGTAGATGTAGCTAATAAGTTAATTAGTTAGTTGATGTTGCGAATAAGTTTAAGTTATGATGAGGCTGACATGCCATTGTGGATAAAAGCCTCCTTTAAGAATTTAGTGGAATTCCCTGCCGAAGTCTGTTTTGCCCGATAGCTACAACTTAGGAGTCTTTAAGTTAAGAGTGAATAAGTTACTTTTAGGCAAGCGTGCTTCATCATGAACCACGTCATCGCTTACCATCAGGTGAGGTAGTGGTCAAGCGCAAGCCTACCTAATATAAAAAAATGAATTCCCCCTATTGCAAATTGTCCACCCAGTGGACAGTAGAACATAGAGCAGTGATAGCCCAGTGGTAACGGACGCGACTTACAAGTATGGTCGTGGGCTCGAACCCAGGCAAGCGCTTTACTTTGTGTAAATTATTTCATCACTGCTCTCAAAACACTAAAGTAAAAAAAAAACTGAGACATGTAACATCCATCTATCCACACTGGGCCTGCGTGGTGGATTACGGCCCATTCCCTCTCACAGAGAGGAGGCCTACACGCACAATGGACCAAATGGGAGTCTAAGTTCGGAAAAGAGGGTCCATCTATCCTATCCTTATGCTTATCACGCCTTTCGTTTGCAATTACTTCTTCACACTTTTTTTTATTATTCTACTTACTCATATATCTGTAATATTGAATAAGTCTAAAAACATTTTTATTACATACCTACTCTTAGTTTTTCTCCAAGACTATTTATGCTGATACCATTAATGATGAACTAAAAACCTATTATCGACGTCAACACTGCATCTTTCTTTACAATGATAACATTTCAAATAAGTGTTTAGATTTAAGAAGAAAAACAATATATGGTTAGAATAGTAACTTAAAATTCCAATATGGTTAAAATAGGGTGCTAATTAAACAGGCTTCTTTTTAATATCATTATTCGCCCCCAAAAATGTATGTTGCCTTCTAAATTACTAAGTCAGCCACAATTAACGAGCATCTAAATAATACTATGTTAGCCACTAGTTATCTTCTATGTAAACCACTCTAAATACAACTCAGCATGATGGTTATTTTTTAGCATCAAAATTTTTAACATGCATTCTAACAGTAAATTTCTAAAATACTATTAAATGACATCAAAAAATATATTTATTTAGCTTCTAATTTTTTAACTCAGTACGTTTAAAATGTAACTCATGCCATATTAATTGATCGTAAAAAAATTGCAAAAACATTTCATCAAATAGTATATTGGCCACTAATATTACCAGAAGCTATTGAGGAGAGACAAAATAAAAGACTATATTTTTTGGTTTTAATATAGAATAGGTGCAAGTTGGATTAGTATTTATGCGACAGAGTCGACGGAGCCCCGCTGCGCGGGGCTCCTATTTCTGTATGCAGGGTTTAAAGTAACCTAACACGAAGGAGATGACGGGAGCTGAGTTCGCTCGCTTTGCTCGCTCACTTCAGCTCCCGTCATCTCCTTCGAACCTAACCTGTCCGTGTCGGGGTGCCCTAAGCTCCCGAGCTCGCTACGCTCGCTCTTGGACTTATTCATTGACCGTCATTTATTATTTTAAATATAATATATCATTTAAAATTCCTCGTCAGAACAGTACAGTGGTACTTCATTTTCACTTTTAAACGTCATAACTAATTATTACTCATCGAAAACTTTAATTTAATTACAGCGAAAACAATTGCAATACGAACGCACGAACGACAATAAACAATTACATGTGATCAACTCAACTCGTCGTCACATGAATCGAATGGCGCTCTCTGATTGGTGCAAATGGCCGGTCGCTGTCGTCTCGCGTACTCGCGCCAAATCATGCAGTGGCTATTTTCACGATAAAAGAATATGATGTATTGTTTTACATGCTAAGTTATAATAAATTATGCTTTCTTTCTTTCTTCGATAGAAGCTTGAATTATATTTTTTTGAGGATATTGCGTTGAAGCTGTAAAACGTAAAATGGTGACAAGATATAAAATCCGTGGCCGAGTTAGTAAATTACGTGGCAATGTATAATAAGAAGGACAAGTCACAATAATTGATGATCTTTACTTGACGCTTTCTGTAGAATATTTAGTTGGCGTTGCAAAAAAGACGAATTAGTTTATTAGAGGTTATGTCATTTTCCCGTTGCTTAGTTATAAAATTAGAAGTTTAATCACGTGTCCAATAAATAATTTTGTGGCTAGACTTATTATTTCCCGTTAAAATATAAATAGTCCGAAATTTAAAATGTATTTATTTATTTATATATTATATAACATTGTTCATTTATAATTACAATGCAATTATTCATTTCACAAAAGGAGTTCTTACCTTACTCTTACTCATAGAAATACGGTTAAGAGGCAGACGAAAAGGTCTGTTCTTGCTGATTTTATGATATAAAGTTGTAGCAATGTGTAACTAAAGTTACAATGTTATTCATATTGGGGGTCGATATGTGGTTAATGAAAGGGGATTATTAAATTTCATAGAATCGAGCATCATAAGGGATGTCGGAAAAGCAGACTATTTTAGGGACCGTGATGAAATAAAACTATACATAATCACTATCACCACACAACAAAAATATCTAGTATTTTTTTTACTTCGTGTACTATTTGTTTTGCTGACTGTACACTACCTACTCGAAGCGGGGCGCGGGATATTGAGAAGCAGTATAACGAAAAAAAAAGGTAGGTAGGTATCGGCATATCAATCTACCTACCGCTTTCAGGTTCAAATTCGAAGCGAATTAAAGCGTCAATCCAAAAAAAAATATTGACCGTCTTCTAAGCATGGACCATTGACAATCGTAGGTAATAAGATTGCAGACGCGTGCTTTGTACAAAATTCGCACGTCATTATGTTTATCTCTATAGGTTACACATTTGTTAATGAACAAATGTGAGTCATTTGTTAATGAACAAATGTGAGTTCACCCTTGAGTCTCAGTTCTCCGGTGTTCCAAGGAATCTTAATGTAGTCCATATTAATGCCCAAAGTATTCCGGCTCATTACCATGACATGCTGACTAATCTTGACTGTAAGAACATTCATGCAATTCTAGTTTCTGAATCATGGCTAAAGCCATGCCTTCCATCCACTTCCTACTCTTTACCCGGATACCAACTAATTAGAAATGATCGCACGGGCTGCGGTGGTGGCGGTGTTGCCATATATCTTCGTGCTAACATTCCTTTCTCAGTTGTTCATATGTCATCACAGCCACCACCGCAGAATGCTGGCGAGCATCTCTTTTTAGAAGTCAATCTGTATCATTCGAAGATTCTGCTTGGGGTCTATTATTGTCCCTCTTTACGTATCGACTATTTCTCTTCTTTTGAAAGTCTCCTCGTTAACATAATCCCTTCTTACAGTCACACTATTATAATGGGGGACTTCAACACTTGTCTTCTCAAACAGGATTCAAGATCTTCATCTCTCCTTTCTATATCACATTCTTGCAATTTGTCCCTTCTTCCCTTAGGTGCCACTCATCATTTTCCTAACTGTACACCCTCACTTCTTGATCTTATATTTGTTTCTTCTTCTCAACATGTCGCTAAGCATGGACAATGTACAGCTGATGCCTTCTCCTACCATGACCTTTTATTCCTTTCCTATAAAATTCGCCCTCCGAAGGCTAAACCTAAGATACTCCTCCGGCGTAGTTTTGGTGGTATGGACATTGAGAACCTCCGTGAGGATGCTGGCAACATTGACTGGTCTGATGTCATTGGCACTGAGTCGATTGATGTCAAAGTCAGTCTACTCAGTGCCAAGCTTCTCCAGCTGTACGACGTCCATGCCCCTGTTCGACCCGTAAAAATGAAGCACCTGCCGGCGCCGTGGCTTACAGACGGCCTAAAAGACCTACTGCAGAAGAAAGCAACAGCTAGAACAAGATTTAAAAGCAGACCAAGTTCTTTTACTCGAGAGAAATATGTTGCAATCCGGAATCGCAGCAACCGGGTGTGTAGGGATGCTCAACGCCGCCACATTCATAAGTCCGTTGAAAACGGTGACCCAGCTAAAGTCTGGAAATTTCTTAGATCAATGGGAGTGGGGAAATCACGCCAAGATTCTATTCCTAAAGATATAGATCTTGAATTACTTAATCAACATTTTTCTACTTCCTCTAACTTCAATGGTACTATCAAAGCAAAAACGTTAAATGATCTTTCGTCTCTTCCCACTCCTGATTATTCACCCTTCGTCTTTAATCAGTTCTCCGATTGTGATGTTAAGAAGAGCATAGAATCTATCTCGTCTAATGCTGTTGGTAGTGACTGCATCAGTCGCAAGATGATACTCCCTATCCTTGACGAAATCCTTCCTATCATCTGCCATATCCTTAATCATTCCATATCCAGCGGTGTTTTTCCCTCTTCTTGGAAAGAAGCCCAAATTACCCCTCTTCCTAAAAAGCATAATCCTGTTTCCTTCTCAGAATTCCGTCCTATCTCCATATTACCGTTTCTGTCCAAAGTCCTTGAACGCCTTATCCATAACCAACTTAGTACATTCCTGTGCAAGAACCACCTCCTTAATTTTTTCCAATCCGGGTTTCGTCCAGGACATAGTACTACAACAGCTCTTGTTAGCATTACGGACGATATTAGACTTGGTATGGAAAATGGAAATCTGACGGTTCTTTCCTTATTAGACTTCAGCAATGCTTTTAACACCGTCGATTTTGATATCTTACTCGGCATACTTGGCTCTCTTAACATATCTCCAACGGCAATTGATTGGTTTCGTAGTTACCTGTGTGGCCGCAGACAACGTATTTGCATTGAAGGTTCTTCTTCGTCATGGTGCAATACCTCTGCAGGCGTACCGCAGGGGGGCGTTCTATCTCCTCTTCTCTTCGCTATTTTTATTAATTCTATTTCCAATGAACTTCTCTCGTCCTACCACCTTTACGCTGACGATCTGCAAATATATTCGCAAGCTCCGGTAGAAGAATTGTCTGAGGCAGTTGATATGGTCAATAAAGATTTGGAACGTATTTCTTATTGGAGTTTGACTCACGGTCTGAAGGTAAATCCGACGAAGACTCAAGTCATTGTTGTCGGCAGTCCTAGGTTGCGTTCGAAAATAAACTGGTCGCAGCTCCCCCGGATTGTCTTTGATGGCTCAGCTATTCCATACAGCGACTCAGTGAAAGACCTGGGTATTTTAGTTGACGGAGACTTTTCGTGGGGTCCTCAGCTGCAGGAGGTTAGTCGCAAGGTGTTTGCATCTGCGGGGTCTTTGCGTAGACTGCGCAATTTCCTTCCAACTGCCACCAAAACTGCACTCACCCAATCCCTCCTTCTCCCAATCCTCGATTATGCCGATGTCAGTTATTTAGATCTGACTGAAGTGCAGCTAGATAAGCTTGAGCGACTCCAAAACTTTTGTATTAGGTTCATATTTGGTTTACGCAAATATGACCATGTTTCTGAATTTCGAAATAAGCTCAAGTGGCTGCCAATCCGCCTTCGCCGGAATGCCCATATTTTATCTTTACTCTACAGTATTCTGTTTATTCCTACAACCCCCACTTATCTCAAAGAACGCTTTAAGTTCCTTCATGACACACATTCTAGACACTTGAGATCATCGGAGAATTTGAAACTTTTGATGCCTGCTCATTCCACTAAGTTTTACGACAAATCGTTTACGGTCCAGGCTGTACGTTTGTGGAATGAGTTGCCGTTGCCTGTTAGACAAGCCCAGTCACTGGCTTCCTTTATGAACCTAGTTAAAAACCATTTCCTTTCTCTCTAACGCTCTTATATATGGATCAAATTTCTTTCATCATTAATCAATTTATATATATTTTTTTTTATTTTGTCTTGTCCCTCCTTTCTTTGAATTTGTTAACATGTAGTATTATGTATGTATATATTTAAGTATATATGTATGTAAGTGTATGTGTATATAAGTTTTTGGATAGAATTTATTATAAAAATAATGTTTTGTATATATTTATGTTTTTAATATAATAACAGTACACCACAAACTACCCACTTTTTTCATTCTAAGTTCTTTAAGTCCATCCAAAGGTTGTCTGGTAGATATCGCTGTCAGCGATAAGACCGCCTTTGTACCCTTATAATTAAGATTTTATTGTAAAAAAGATGTGTAACTTTTATGGTGTACAATAAAGTATATTCTATTCTATTCTATTCTAATGTGTAACCTATAGAGATAACATTTATATCCGCTACGTAATGACGTAGCGGATATAAATGTCAATCAATATTCGATATAATAGGTATGTTATTTATTTATGAACGCTTCGCATCTAAGAAGAAATCGTACCGAACGAACGTGTGTGCGTGCGTATGCCGCCTGGCCGCCTCCGCCCGCTTCCACCTCAACCATTGTTTTTGTGTTTTATTCATTTAAATACATATGCGTGTGTTAGAATCATAATGGAACTCCATATAAAAGTATCGATATATGTCAAGATGGTTATTTACTGTGTATCAGAGTTCCTATTATATGTGGTGTATAAGGGAAAGGTTTTATGAATAAAAGCACAGAAAGACAAGACTGGGTATTTATTCCAATATAGCTTGTCAATTAATTCATATTCAGGCTCAGAAAGCTTACCGCCCGTTCGCTAAACTAGTTCTCGTGTAGAAGAAGGGCAAGAAACTCCACGGAAGCAACTATGGTTGTAAAAGTATTCATAGACATCTTTTACAACCATATAAATATCGTATATAACAGATCTAATTCTATTATGGCCATTATATGATGAATCTTGTAACATTTCACAATATTACATAATCAAAACAACAAGGATAAGGCAAGGTACATGACTAACCCTTAAATCAATTTAACATCATTATGAATAAAGGCCACAATATGAAAATAGAGTTTCAACACCACCATTAGCAATAATCAAGTTATAATATCAAATTACTTACATGAAGCTTGTGTAGTCCATAACGAAGTCTCTTAACTTACGAATTACACACTATTTATAGAACAAGTAAACTTGTCAAATGTCCCCACCATTTTCTACATTTCTATTAATTTTCTCACAATTAGGTCAATAATCAATTCTTGAGTAATGAAACCTTTTTAAAACGTACAAAGACAATTAAGGAATTTAATATCACCTATTTAGTCATTCTTAATCAATATTCGAAAGAATATTGATACTAACTGACAGTCTTGTATTAATTGTCTCAAAAGACTTATAATACTAAAACAGCAATATAAAATCCAGGATACATCACAATGATCATTATAAATTACGTAATATTTTATAGGAATATCATCACTATGGCTTATATGTAAGTTTAGAGTTATTTCCTGTACACACAACAATATTTACTCAGGTGGGTACTCTGATAATTGTAGGTATTTGACAACACAATAATAATTCAGGTAGGTACTTCGACATTTGTCGGTAGATGCTTAATAAATATGACAGTTTGTATTTTGTAGCAAACCCATTGTGATTAAAAGTGTAAATTCATGATTTAATGACGTCACACGTATTTCCAATACTAACACGGCCATTCTGACATGTACTTCGTTCTCGAAGTACAGTAGATACCCTTTTTGTACAATTGTAATATTTTTTTTTTTAGTTTTGCCAATTGTCTAGATGTGTCAAGTCCCCTCCACCCGCTGCTAGTGGGATAGACTTGCACCAAGTATAACTATACATCATTAATCTAAATAATATTACACTAACCAACAATACATCGCTCGGCCAATCTGACAATATTCTTTCAAATTGTACCGAACGTAGATACTTTCTTCCGACCAAAATCAGATCCAACAGAGGGTACATATTTAAATTCTTTATTTAACCAACTAACTCCGCCAAACTCAGAGGTCGCAGAACGCTGCTTGATCATAAAGATTCAGAGGCCCGTCTCGACTTGTTTTGACAGAATCTTATTCAAACAATAATTCTGTCAAACTCAGAGGTTGCAGATCGCTGCTTGATCATAAAGATTCAGAGGACCGTCTGGACTTGTATTGACAGAATTTTATTCAACTTAATAATTTTTCTAATGCACCATGCTGTTGGAACGACCTGGCATTATTATAACTCCTCTCTGTCTTTCTCCCGTCATGTCTCTTTTCAAACAAACTATTCAACAGTAAGTTACACCCACATGGTTTTTATTATTCAAAAATTTTATTTTCATTTATTTGTTTTATCCTATAACGTTTTTTTTTAATATATATTCATGACTCAATGATAAGAATTAGATCACGATTTGTTTATATCAAAATCTCAATCTCCAATAGCTCCAAAACTAATTACTTAAATTTATTATCAGATCGTGAAATGCAAGGTATGAAATAATTAATTGGATTGTTTATTTTAAACAGACTTATCATGAAAATAACTGCTCAAGAGCCATTGCCATATATAAGATTCCTTTTTAATTTTACTCAAGAAACAGCCAAGAGAAAAACAGAGCAGAGAGTTTCTTGTAAATGTGAGAATATTGGTGAAAACTACTATTCTGCCTCCATTAACTAATAACGATTATTTGCAAATCCTTTGTACCCCTCAAGTATGTAAGTGACCACTAACTGTATTATTACCAAGTTGGGTACATTTTTGCAAAAATACCCTCCGTTAAAAATTTTAGACAAGTTTCTGATAAATAAACTAAAACCTTAGGAATTATCCTTTTACGCTTATTCAAACATAATATTATATCTTTATGATAACAAAGATATTCAACAGTAAATAAAAACAAAGCCTCTGACGGCCTTACCACTTTTAGCAGTTTTTGTGCTGCAGCTGTCAGCTAGATGTCCATAGTCAAAATCTGATGCTCTGACCATAGTTCGCCGATCCATGGACCAACTGCTCTTACGGTAGCATGAAGAACCGCAGTTCAAATGGTCATACAGATTCTAGATCCGCAAGCTATGCAGCTCACAGTGCCATCGGCTGGGGTGGCATCGCTAGCACATCGCCTTGATGCGATTGGACTCAGCGATTCGTCGACACGTTGTTTATGAAAAAGACAAAATGAAATTCATTAGAATTACTGTGTAAGCTAGAGCTGGATCCCACTTCTGATGTTAGAATCATAATGGAACTCCATATAAAAGTATCGATATATGTCAAGATGGTTATTTACTGTGTATCAGAGTTCCTATTATATGTGGTGTATAAGGGAAAGGTTTTATGAATAAAAGCACAGAAAGACAAGACTGGGTATTTATTCCAATATAGCTTGTCAATTAATTCATATTCAGGCTCAGAAAGCTTACCGCCCGTTCGCTAAACTAGTTCTCGTGTAGAAGAAGGGCAAGAAACTCCACGGAAGCAACTATGGTTGTAAAAGTATTCATAGACATCTTTTACAACCATATAAATATCGTATATAACAGATCTAATTCTATTATGGCCATTATATGATGAATCTTGTAACATTTCACAATATTACATAATCAAAACAACAAGGATAAGGCAAGGTACATGACTAACCCTTAAATCAATTTAACATCATTATGAATAAAGGCCACAATATGAAAATAGAGTTTCAACACCACCATTAGCAATAATCAAGTTATAATATCAAATTACTTACATGAAGCTTGTGTAGTCCATAACGAAGTCTCTTAACTTACGAATTACACACTATTTATAGAACAAGTAAACTTGTCAAATGTCCCCACCATTTTCTACATTTCTATTAATTTTCTCACAATTAGGTCAATAATCAATTCTTGAGTAATGAAACCTTTTTAAAACGTACAAAGACAATTAAGGAATTTAATATCACCTATTTAGTCATTCTTAATCAATATTCGAAAGAATATTGATACTAACTGACAGTCTTGTATTAATTGTCTCAAAAGACTTATAATACTAAAACAGCAATATAAAATCCAGGATACATCACAATGATCATTATAAATTACGTAATATTTTATAGGAATATCATCACTATGGCTTATATGTAAGTTTAGAGTTATTTCCTGTACACACAACAATATTTACTCAGGTGGGTACTCTGATAATTGTAGGTATTTGACAACACAATAATAATTCAGGTAGGTACTTCGACATTTGTCGGTAGATGCTTAATAAATATGACAGTTTGTATTTTGTAGCAAACCCATTGTGATTAAAAGTGTAAATTCATGATTTAATGACGTCACACGTATTTCCAATACTAACACGTGCATTAAAATGACACAAATTTACAATGTCGATTATTCATGCATTTATGATATAGAATATGTGAACTCTAATGATTGTAATATTTTTTTGAAGCGTTTGTAGCTTGGTAAAACAAAATAAATTAAAATCTTAAAATTCCGTGCTCTAATTTGGCACAAATTTATTTAATAGGTATATGTAAGTGATCTAAGAAAGGAAATAGTTATTTCATAAATTGTAATTTTTTTTTTGCACTATTTTTTACATAATGACTGTATGTCAGTTTGCACTGGGCAAATATGACACAAATTGGGTTTGCACACTCCACAAGCTATCCTAGATAAGATACCATAATTATTTTAAACTTTAATTTTTTTTTGCCTGTTTTAAGCAGAATAAAAAGAATCAACCACAAAACATCGAATTACTGTAAATGCAAGTAACAGATGTGACACAAAATGCAAAAATAAGCTACATAGGTACGACTGTATCCACAGGCAAAAAATAAGCAACTTTAGAATTTTTAAACTTATGGCATCAAAATAAGCCAGCGCTATCGGTCTATTAGACAATGACAGTACTTCAATGAGCCAATAAATTAAAAAGTAAAAGTGTGCTATAAAAATTAAAAAGTTATTTTATGATGCAGTTGTTTAAAAATCGAAGGAAAATGTTGCACTGTAATGGTTTTTTTTTTAAATTTTACATATCCATGAATACAAAGTACGTGTTTATACAATATTTTTTTAATTCATATTTGGAACATTACGATGTGAGTGTAGATAAACACTTTTATTTTAAAAAAAACCATTACAGTTCAACATTTTCCTTCGATTTTCAAACAACTGCATCATAAAATAACTTTTTAATTTTTATAGCACACTTTTACTTTTTAATTTTCTGGCGCGTAAGGGCTGTAGTAAAGAAGTTTCATTGTCTGTGGATGCGCGCGC
Organism: Anorthoa munda; assembly: GCA_945859665.1. Taxonomy (NCBI): domain Eukaryota; kingdom Metazoa; phylum Arthropoda; class Insecta; order Lepidoptera; family Noctuidae; genus Anorthoa; species Anorthoa munda. The sequence continues at coordinate 7,066,484 of OX243899.1, read as the reverse complement.
TGCGCAATGAGAATCCAAATTGCCAGCCATACCAAATATTTTTCCCTTTCCACTTTTGTTTTATTTCAACTGTATGAGTGAAGATAAAGTAGTGTATGCAACGGCATATAATCAGGTATTAAAACACTCGCGTAATATTATTATCAAATTCGGCTTCGCCTCATTTGATAAACCTACGCTCGTGTTTTAATAACCCCTATTATATGGCCATTGCATAAACTACTATTATAATTTGGTGCAGTAAAACGTTGATTTATTTTAGAGAATTATTACGTGTCTGTGGGGAGTATTGTGTCTGTCACCAGATTATTGAAAACAACGTAAGTTTATAATAAATCGCGTGATTTAACTCTTTCTTCTTAATAAGGCACGAGAATATTTTAAACTGTCAAATTGGATATATTGTACTTGAAATTATAGATAAATATACATCTATAATTTATAATCTTTCAAGTTCAAATATACTGCATAAAAGATAGCTTGATGCCTGCGACATATGTCTAACTGAAGTATACGTTATTGTTAGCCTGTCAAACGCTGTTGTTACTGTATTGATATTGACAGCTGTCACAGAGATCAAGCTATATTTAATGAAGTATAGTTACAAATCCACGGTGTGTCCAATAATTCGGTGACATATTCATGTGAATTTCTCCACAGAAAAGGTTTGGGTTTGTTGCAATAAAAAAGTAATCTGATTCTGTTTTAAGGTGGTAACGATACAGAAAGCGCAGATCGCAAAGCAAGACAGATTCATGTTTGAAGGCGTTGACTTGCCGCTCAAGCAATCCTGCTCAGTCTTCATCACGATGAACCCTGGATACGCGGGTATGTAGAATATAGAACTGAGATGGATTATTAAATTTACAATCGTTAAATTGCTCTAAACGTTTTTGTCGGGTGTCTGTTTCGTTTTAACACCTCCTACACTTAATGGCGTAGTGCTGTTTTTTGGCAAAAAGATGCAACGCATATTTTGTATAGTTCAGACGACGTCAGTCGCCAACGACCTTGAGGGAGCAATATGCGCATTAGTTTCACACAAGTTGTACGCAAAATACGCGCTCGGTCGTGGAGTTGCGGAAACCAGCCTTTTTTTTTTTTTTTGATCTCGCTGGGAAAAAATGCATTACGCATACCCGCCCATTGGGGGAATGGGGGGGCTATGTGGGACTCCCCGGGCTGACTGACCCGGTATACCCACTAAAATAACCCAGCGGCACTCCCGCATCGTCTGAGTGGAGGAGGACTGGGAAACCGGCACAGCCTTTACTTCCAGTCCTCCGCCGACGACCGCCCGCCTTTACAGCGGGGCCTTCACGCCCCTCCCTTAGTGGAGGGGCCCGGGAACGACCGCAAGTGCTCGGCCGTTCCCGCCCGACGAGGGTGGTGATTGGTGCAATGCGAGCGAAAGGCGCCCCCGCACCTGTCGCCCGCTAATCACCACCAGGAGGTGGGAGGAGACGATCGTATAACCGCCTTCTCCCACCCCTTCTTCGCCTGCGGAGCGGCGGCGCGAGAGGATCGTCCTCCCGCGCACGCTCCGCCGCCTCCTTTTGCGACATCACAACCTCGCAAAAGGAGGCAACCGCCGCCCAGGCCTCCTCACTCCCCAGCATGGAGTTGACCACGCTGGGAAGTGAGAGGTCCCGCCCAACAACATCGATCAGGGCACGGCGCAGCTCAGCCCAGGCTGGGCACACCTCGAGGGTGTGCTGCGCCGTGTCCTCCGCCGCGCCACAGTCATGGCACGCTGGGGTTTCCTCCCTCCGGATCCGGTGCAGGTGCGTTCCGAAACAACCATGTCCGGACAACACCTGCACCAAACGGAAAGAGAGGAAACCGTGTGGCCGCTCGAGCCAGCCCCGCAGGACTGGACCGAGCGCGTCCAGCGTCCGGCGGCCAAAGGTGGCGGTGGCGAGGTCCTCCGTCCAATGGACGACGATTGCGTCCCTCGCCTCCCGCCGCACGGCCTCCCGCTCCTCCGCGGCGGGGCGCTCCCCGAGCGCCTTACGCCGCGCCGTCCATTCATACACTCTGGCGAGCACCCATGCCTCTAACTCCCAAGGAGGTGTGCCCGCCAGAGCGCACGCCGCCGTGAAGGCCACCGAGCGGTAGGCTCTCGCCACCCGCTGTGCAATGGCCCTTTGGGGCCTGCGGATGGCGGTCGCGTTCTCCCTCCTTTGAAGGGAGTCCGCCCAGATGGGGGCCCCGTACAGGGCCATGCTCCGCAAGATGCCGGCATACAACCGCCGGCATCGCACCTTGGGCCCCCCCAGGTTTGGGAGGAGCCACGACAGGGCATCGGCGGTCTTCAGCAGGCGCGTCGACAGCCCACTGAAATGTGGGCCGAAGCGCCACCTGCTGTCCAGCACCAGGCCCAGGTACTTCAACTGGGCCCCGACCTCGATTCTGACGCCCTCCACGACTACGTGGGCATCAGGAGGGTAGCGCTGCCGAGGCCCGTGAAAGAACACGGCCTCGGTCTTGTTCAGCGCCACCCTCAATCCTAGCCGGCGGATCCTATCTGCGACCAAGGATCCACCAGCCGAGGCCAGACAGGCCGCCTCCTTGAAGTCCCTCCCCCGGGCAACGAGGAGAGTGTCGTCCGCGTAACATATGACACTCGTGCCCTGGAGGAGGGTGCCCCGCAGGAGCCAATCAAAACCGATGTTCCACAGGGGGGGGCCTAGAACCGACCCCTGCGGAACTCCGGACTCCGCGCCGTACCTCCTGACCGTCGCCGTATTGTCCACAAGGAGGACCTCTCGGTCCTCCAAGTAGCTGGCCAGGAGGTCCCGCATGTATTGGGGCACTCCGTGGTATCGGAGTGCCTGCAATATCGTCGAGTGGGGCACGGAGTTGAAGGCGTTGGCAATGTCGAATGACACCGCCAACACTCCGCCCCCCGACTCGACCGCCTCCTGCACCTGGCCCTTCAGCAGGGCCAAGGCGTCGATAGTCGAACGCCCCTGTCGAAATCCGAACTGGGCGTCCGACAGATCTGGTCCCACCCCCCGCAGTAGGCTATTCAGCCGGTCGGCGACTATCCCCTCGAACAATTTACCGACCTCATCGAGCAGAACGATGGGCCGGTATGCCGAGGGGGAGTTCGCCGGGCGTCCCTCTTTTCGGAGGAGGCAGAGCTGCCCCTCCCTCCACAGTTTCGGGAACCTCCCAGCCGTAAAGCACGCGCTAAAGAGGTCCCGAAACCTGTCCTCCATCTGGGAGGCAGCTATTGCCACCACCCGTGCGGGGACGCCGTCCGGTGCGGAAACCAGCCTGTTTTAACCCAACTTAACCTAGTTTCACACACGCGTCACCCAAAATTCAATAGTTTTTTTGTACTATCCTTATTATTCTAAGACTTTAAAAAAGCATGTGATCAAAATGTAGATAATTAAACTTTCTTTGCAATGGTGAAAACTTCATTTTCAACAAGGTTTTGGTGCCTTTTTTTGTCCGTGTAAGACATAAATTTACAAATTAATTACACAATACATATAAAACTCAAAATGCTCTTAGATCAAATTATTAAGAAAATGGTCAAATGAAACATAAATTAAAAAAAAAAAACAACTAGGCGTTAAGACGTGATTCTTATTTTAAAATAGCTACTATGGAGTATCTGAATATGCAGTCTCGTGGAGCTGGTTTGCTCGTCAGTCTTCCTAAACAGTCCAGAAACGTTGCATCTTTTACCAAAAGAATTCACGCATTTCGAAATTGGAATTACGGTGAATAGTGACTACATCGGATGACAGTTGCGCAACCTTGGATGTATGGAGAGGAAAAAGAAGGACAAATAAGAGATGGATGAATTTAACGGCATGAAAGGAAAGGAAGTGAATGATAGCGAGACGGTTAACAACGGAGAATCTTACTAATACTATTATTATAAAAGCAAAAGTTTGAGAAAATGGATGTTTTTTAGGGTTCCGTACCCAAAGGGTAAAAACGGGACCCTATTATTAAGACTTCGCGATCCGTCTGTCTGTCTGTCCGTCTGTCACCAGGCTGTATCTCATGAACCTTGATAGCTAGACAGTTGAAATTTTCACATATGATGTATTTCTGTTGCCGCTATAACAACAAATACTAAAACAACAAACCATAACTAAAAACAGTATAAAATAAATGTTCAAGGGGGGCTCCCATACAACAAACGTGATTTTGTGGCCGTTTTTTGCTTAATATTAATAACGGCAACAGGTAGACGCTTGAAATATTCACAGAATGTTTAATTGTATATTCACTTCAAAAATTATAATTATTAAATTAAAATAAAATAAATTAAGGGGGGCTACCATACAACAAACGTGATTTTTTGCAGTGTTTTGCGATAATGGTACGGAACCCTTCGTGTGCGAGTCCGAGTCGCACTTGTCCGGTTTTTTATTATTTCACGCAATAACTTCTGATTTAGACCTATACAGTACAGAACCTTTACAGTAATATAGCTTTTGGATTTTTTAAATGTTTGTTTTACTTTGTATTTAATGATCTTTAAACTGCGTTATACCTAGAAGTAGATACGTTTCGATCGGCTATCTATCGAACTACGTAATTAAACACAATATCTTGCGAAAAAATCTGGATCCAAAGAGTAAAACTTTTGTACGGCTGAAGCGATTTACATCACACAACTAAGAACACTCTCGACAAAATCACCTTTCAAACAACAAACCCAAATCAAAATCGGTTCATTCGTTTGGGAGCTATGATGCCACAGACAGACACTTAGAAACATAAATAGACAGATACACTCGTCAAACTTATAACAACCCTCTTTTTCCGTCGGTGCGGTTAAAAATAAAGAGTGTTGCGTGGACCCGTAGTAACATTAGGTAAAGGCTACAATTATAATGATGGTGCTGTTGCTAGGTCTGTTTCTGTTGTTGGTTGATCGTGACGCTTTGTGCCCTTGTCCTCCAGGCCGCACGGAGCTGCCAGACAACCTCAAAGCGTTGTTCCGCCCAATCGCTATGATGGTACCTGACTACGCCCTCATTGCTGAAATCTCTCTTTTCTCCTTCGGCTTCTCTGAGGCCAAAATCTTGGCTGGCAAGATTACGACCACCTTTAGGCTGAGCTCGGAACAGCTGTCGGCCCAGGTCAGTTCATATTTTATTAAATAACATTATTACAGAAAATCAAATGAAATCCAATGTAAAAAGAAGTTTGATTTCATCACTATTTAAAGTAAAGGCATTAATCGGCGCTTTTGAATGGAAAATTTAAAAGTTGAAATGTTTATAGTCTTAGCATTAATAATAATTTATTTGGTGTCACATTTCATGCTACATGCATAACAAGGCCCCTGCGGGTTGTCTTCGGCCCCTGATACGCCCTTTTTGTTTTCAAATTGATTTCAGAATCATGATTATCCTATATAAGGAGAGGAGCTCGTGGCTAAATAATAACAGCCGCACGGGTCGATCTTCAAGGTTAAGTAACGCTTGACGAGGTCGGTCCGTGGATGGGTGACCATTTTCAACATACCGAGTTTCCTCCGTGCCTCGGAAAGCACGTTAAGCCGTTGGTCCCGGCTGTTATTTGAAGATCTTTGACAGTCGTTACGGGTAGTCAGAAGCCTGAGATCTGACACCAGTCTTGCCAAGGGGTATCGTGTTACCCAGTTACTGGGTTGTGGAGGTCAGATAGGCAGTCGCTCCATGTAAAACACTGGTACTCAGCTGAATCCGGTAAGACTGGAAGCCGACCCCAACAATAATTGGGAAAAAGGCTAGGAGATGATGATGATGATGATTATCCTATATAACCTGTGCGGTGGTTACCACAAGTGTTTCATCACAGATCTTTGGAAATCTCTTATACTTCTGTTATATTCTTAATGGTATTATAATTTCCCAAGGACCACTATGACTTCGGTATGCGTGCAGTAAAGACGGTAATTACGGTCGCCGGAAACCTGATCCGGCAAATGCCCGACGGAGATGAACGGCAGATCGTACTGCGAGCGCTGAGAGACGTAAATGTACCCAAGTTCCTTGCGAATGACCTGATACTGTTCAATGGTAAGTGAGAAGTTTCCATTCTTCAAATTATTATTAAGTCTTTAACTATGAAATTACCGTTTTTATTAACGGGTCACTTTGAACTGTAAACTACGATTTGACTTAGGTTAAAAAAAACTTTATGTGAAAGGCATATTATTCCTTAATATAAATTTGTTATTCATTTGATTCTCAGGGTGTTTTTTGCTATATCCACCATCCTTAAACTGGATATAACAAAAAAATAAACTGACTTCCAAAACAATACACTACAAAGCAAGAAGTAACAATAAATGTAATGTAACAATACAATACAAGTTTTGATTTTATTTTTTTAGTTTTGTTATGTACCTCTAATTACCATGAAAATCATTAATCTCTAAAGTATCTCTCTTTAATATATCTTTAAATTTAATCTCTCATGACGATTCCAATAAGCCCAAATTTACTAGGATTCCTTGTTTTATTTCGGAGTTCCAGTGCATACCTTTCGGCTTCATCATCAAATTAGTTCGATAGGTACCATTTTCATGAGTACAATTTATTTATAAGTATTTGAATAGACAATAATAGAATAGAAATCAATTTATATACCAGTACCACATAACATAACATCACGCCAGTACGCTCTACGTACGCAGATATGTACAGTTCACCTTGGTACACTCTCATTTCACCGGTTATGGTCAGTTTCCTGATATTCAGGTAATCTATTCTGGCATTATAGGTACTTTACGTAACTACTAAAGTGAAAAATAAAAAAAAACATTTTTACATAGGAATACTAGCGACTTCCAGATAAGAAAACTACAAAGTGAAAAATAACTTTATTTTTGGAAGTCGGTGTCCATAACGCAATAAATTGGTCAAGACACCGACCGACATCATGTACCGACTAGTACATCGGTAGTATTTTTTTGTAAAAATGTTTTTCTTCGGTATTTAGGTATTCTTTTTTTTTTTTTTTTTTTTTTCTTAACACTAATCCCCGCCAACGATATTGGCGCCTTATGTGCTCAACCTCAGTCATTCCGGTCAATCTTTTATGCCTCTCGTACATTCATTCTTCATCCTAATTCTTTCTTGCATTCATCATCTTGCATTCTGTGGGTAGGAGTCCCACTTTTATTTAGTCTAGTCTACGGGCATAATTTATTTATTATAAAAATAGGTAAAATACAAAGTGCTATAATATGTACAAACTGAGCAAAATGTGCTATTTATCACTTGTTGAGCAACAGAGCTGTACATCACAGATACACAAAAATGCAAAAGGTGCTTTTATTACAGAGGAATACATTTAGATCACAGAGAATACAGTATAGCTAGGGATAAAACACAACAGTGCTGTTTATCACACAAAAATATTAATTTACACAGTCTAAGAACTTAGGTACTAACATAAAATACTGCCGGCTATACGTGTCCTTGCTGCATTCCGTGCTTACATTTGAATATTGTGCAAAATACTAATGAAGCACGGTGCGCTTCAGGTTTTGTTCCTGTGTATAACCGCAGTGGCTACTCTAATACAGTATTCTATGAACTTTTCCCTCGTCTTTTTGTCCATGAGCCCATGCAGGCTCTCCCTCGTTATTTTCCTGTCCAGCTCACATTCAAGTTGGTAGCGCTCCCTGATAAATAACGGGCATTCTACAAGTATGTGCTGGACAGTCTCTGCCACGCCTGGATCGCAGACGCACGATGGGCTATCCTTACACTTGAAGCGATTCAAGTATTCAGAGAACCCACCGTGCCCCGTCAAAACTTGCGTGAGGACGCCTTCGGGCCGCACCTGTTGTACGATACGGAAAGCCGCCATTGCATCCGGAAGAAACATTTTCGTCACCGAAGCAGTCTCGCCCGACACATATCTTCGGTATTTAGGTATTCGAAGCGCTAGTGCTGAGCTGGCTGGTACTGGTTTTTTTTTTTTTTGCCTGGAGAAATGCTCATGCATACTGCACTACCACGGGGAGATAGTGCAGTTATGTGGGTCTCTAACCCACTAAAACTCCACGGTGTCCTCCTGTGCCGCTTATGGCGGGAGCACGGGTACGCGTTAGCACTACCTCCTGGACCTGGCTGGTCCCCGGCTCGTGCAAAGTGCTTTTAGGTTTTCCATCTGTAATTTTTCAGTAGTAGAACGGAGTCTGGGTCTTTGTTAACTGGTTGATGGAGCAATAGGCTCGCCCATTTAGGGTACGTCCAGACAGAACATACGCAATTCCAGGATCGTTTTTAACGGATCCGTCGCTACTGGCGGTGATGTTCACATCACATTTAGTCAGTGTACCACCAACTTCCAAACAAAACGGATCAGTATTTTAATACTGTTGTGTGTGTGAACTAGCTCGTATAACTATCTACGCCATTGCCGAATAGAAACGTAAACGATAAAGCGGACCTGTAAAACGGACTGCTGTATATTTTATCGGATCGTTGTCGGTTTTTTACTGGATCTGGATTACTGTCATGTTGTTTGTGAACTCTTTCGTACTATAGATCCTATAAATACGCCCACATATGACCCATTTATTATTTTACACATTAAACATTTCATTATTCATTTATTTAATTGTTCATTTTTTGCCCTTATTTTTCTGTTTCCTCAGTTATTTTTGCTAAACCTCTTGGGGAATACAGGCGTGATCTTATGTTTATGTTCAGGTATAATATCGGATCTGTTCCCACGCGTGGAGGTGCCGATCGTGGACTACGGCATCATGGAGACTTCCATCAGAAACATGCTCGTCAAGAAAGGATACGACGATCTATATTGTGAGTTACCTGGTCATTTTCCTGGTCTTTGTCTATGTTACTTGAAGTCGGCGCTACAAGTTGCAGTGCAACTGAATTTTTAGTTCAAAATGGTCTAAGAGCTTTCTCATAAATTTTGATGCTGTATTAAATCACTCGAAGTACTTTTTTTGTCCAATTTTAACATGCTGGAACTTTGTACTCCACTGCTACTGGAACAGCTGGTACTTAACATTCATAACGTATTTGTGGCAAACTACTAATGTTAAAATTATTAGTCAGCATGAAATTACCTTTTTAGGGTTCCGTACCCAAAATGGTAAAAACGGGTCTCTATTACTAAGACGCCGCGGTGCGTCTGTCTGTCCGTCTGTCACCAGGCTGAACTATCTCATGAACCAGACAGACATGAGCTAGACCAGAATTTTCATAAATGATGTATTTCTGTTGCTGCTGTAACAACAAATACTAAAAACAGAATAAAATAAACATTTAAGTGGGGCTCCCATACAACAAAGGTGAACATTTTGCCGTTTTTTTCGATAATGGTACGGAACCCTTGAAAGAATTTAAAAAAACCGGCCAAGCGCGAGTGCGACTCGTATATATATATTACATACCATAGTTATTTTTTATTAACTTTTTGACTGTATTGTTCGCAGCCTTTATTTTTAAAGTGATACAGTTATATGAAACAACGGTGGTGAGACACGGCCTTATGTTAGTTGGGCCAGCCGGTGCGGGAAAAACAAAGGTAACACACACACACACACAAAATCACACATACACCAAATCCTTTGCTTTTTCTGAACTTATTTCACTATCTTAACGAATATTTTAAAGAGGTAAAATTTTAGGTATTTTTTTTTGTAATGGGTAATCTCTGAAAGTACTGATCAGATTTCGAAATTTCTTATTCACGGGAGTGAAGATTCGGGGAAAAAGGTCGTTATTCATGAACAAATCAGAATAAAGGCGCTTGTCAAAGTGAACTGCCTACAGCTATTAGTACACGTATTTAAAAATTGTTGGAGGACTAATTTAAAACCTTTATCTTAGGCCGAAAGACGGCTGCTGCTTATAGAAAATGAGGCCAAATTATTAAACAGGGTTATTATGTGCGTTTGTTTATATGTTTTTACCCGACTGCCGAAGGATGGTAATGTGTTTATCAGTCTATGTATGTATGTATGTATGTATGTATGTATGTTTGTTCCTATGTGGCGTTCCAGAGACCAAACGCGGTGACCGATTTTGATGATTCATACGTCAATCGATTCATCTTAACCTTGCGAGTGTCATAGGCTACATTAAAATTGGAAAATAGAAAAATGGCGATTGTGGGGGGCCAATTTATTTTTTTCTGCCAAACCCATCGTGTGGGGTATCAAAATAAAGGGTTCCAAGAGGTGATTTCAAAAATATATAACACTTATATATTTAAATGTACCTAATTCGAAAAAAAATGTTAACTAAAAAGTTATAAATAAAAAAGTTAATTAAAAAATCAAAATACCCGACTGCTTAAAAAGCGAACTAAAAAGACGTAAACAAGAAGAAAATCATGCTGTGCAGTCGGAGGATACATCTGGTTTTGGTCAGCCAGCTCGAGAATATGTATCCTCCGACTGCACAGCATGATTTTCTTCTTGTTTACGTCTTTTTAGTTCGCTTTTTAAGCAGTCGGGTATTTTGATTTTTTTATTAAAACGTTGAGAAGAAGTACAGATCCGATTTCCTGACCTAGTTAAAGCCGTTTGTTCACGACGCGTCACACGACTCGACAAAATGTAGTCAAGATTCAATGCTTCATATATTTGTATGGACCGTTTGTTCATTACACGGCACCGCACCACACGCGACACGATTTACAAACGGGTTTTCGGCTATGTCGTCAATGCCGCTATGTCGTCACGTCTTTTTGCGGTGAAGATTTAGCGGCTGTACATAACAAGTATGAGCTTGTTGACGACACGACACACCGCACCGCACGGCTCACGCGTGTTTCATCAGTCATCCCTCACGCGCTTATAAAACAACACAAGTGCACTGCAGTCACATCACATAGAGGATGCCTCCTCTCATAGAGGGATTGGGCTATAATCCACCACGCGGGCCCAGTGCGCATTGGTAGATGTCACATGTCTTTGAATTTTTGGTTCTAGGACATGCCGGTTTCCTCACGATGTTTTCCTTCACCGTTTTGAGAGCAGTGGTGATGAAATAAATTACACAAAGTAAAGCGCCTGCTCGGGTACGGACCCACGACCTGAACTCGTAAGTTGGGACCGTAACCACTGGGCCACCACTGCTCCTGGGTGCACTGCAGTGTCGTTGCAGAATCATGTCTAGTGAACAAACGCACGGACGACAGACCGTCTGCAGTGTGTCGTGTGTTAAAAAACGTGACCGCAAATCGTGTCGTGCGGTGCCTCGTGAACAAACGACCTAAGGCTGCAAAAAACCGATGGATACGTGGCGTACAGGACCGATCGATGTGACAACACTTGGGGAAGGCCTATATTCAGCAGTGGACAGCTGAAATTATTATAATGATGATCTGGATAGAAGTTGAAAATAACTAGTAAAAAACAATATTTTTCCTATTTTTGCCATCTACCCCTTTTCTCTCATTCTTTACCTCAAAAATCGATTTTAGTTTTTATGTGACTCGCGCACGAAAGTTCTTAAGTCATCGGATAACATAAAACTTAAAATGCCAATGCATTCCACTATCTTCCTGGACAAATCTTTTACTGTCCAGGCCACTCGTCTATGGAATGCATTGCCTGTTACAATAAAACGCGCGCAATCATTACTGATCTTTAAAGGACTGGTGAAGGAGCACTACCTGTCACTGTGACCTTATTCTTGTTGGAGCTGTATTGTTTTCTAGACTTTATATTTATATGTATTTATGTATCTATTTTAGTATTTTATATTTAGTGCTTACTATGTTTGATACTTATTGTTTTATTCAAACTTGCACCAAGTGCAAGTGCCCCATGTCGTGTCCAGGCTATCTCTCTCCATTCTGGGTTGCCTGGAAGAGATCACAGCACGCGATAAGGCCGCCTGTTGTATGTTTGTTGTTTTTTAAGGTTTCTGAATGTAATGTGTTTATCTTGGTGTACAATAAAGTATATATAAATAAATAAATATCTTAGTTCCCCAGTAATTCCTGTTTACTTTTCTTCATTTTCTTCCCTCACTAGTGTTACGAAACTCTTCGAGACGCGTTAACGGCAATCAAAGGGAAGCTAGCCCCCGACGGATTCCCGTTCACTCCCGTTCACACATTCGTAGTGAACCCTAAGTCTATAACCATGGGACAATTGTACGGAGAGTTTGATATGCTGACACATGAATGGTAATGTTCTACAGTACATTTTTGGTTTACTAATGATAAGCATAAATTATATAGTCATAATTTACATTGGCATACGAAATTCAGCATAGTGATCATTGCGCATTAGGCATACATTTTTTGCCATAATTTTTATTGGCATAAATACTGTTGACATAATAATAATAAAGCATAATTTTATAAAGCATATTGTTATAAACGCATAATGATATTTACGATATAACTCATATAAAAACCAACATGTTCACACCTTAACCTAATCCAATAGAGTCATTTCCAAATTATATTAAATAATGTAAGTACATTTTTACACACCTTTTACATATCATTTTTTTTAGGTTAAAAAAATATTATGCCTTAAAAATGTATGTAACTCCAAATTATGCCAAAACAAATTAGACAAAATGACATTTATGCTAACCTTTGCATTATACCCAAGTATTATTATTATTACATTTTAGTGTTATTGTGCTAATAAAAGTAATGCCTAAAAAGTTATGCGAAAAAGGCCTTGAAATTGTATGCCAAGAGGGAGATTCCCTACAATTTTAGCTTTTCAACCCTAGACTGGCTCATTGGTCTAGTTTCTGCAAGCGCAACTGCCGAGCATGTGGCTAGAGCCAGGGCCGCGGTAACTCTTTTTCTAATTTAACGATGTGTGTTCTTATGTTCCTAATATAATTTCACAAAGGTATTTTTTTTATTAAAACAAATGTGATCTTAAATATAGTTTATTTATACCTGCCGATTTTGGGTACATATTTACCGATATTTGTGGGCAACTCTACCGATTTCGTCTTTTGACGTTCGAGACCACTGCATGAGCGGTTAAACCGCTTGACGCGGTTTCATCGCGGTTGACCGCTATGGCTGTCAGCAGCTATTCCAATAGCGTCAGGCGGCGGGCCGCTTCAATGAACCGACCTAGAATTTACATTCTGAAAACGATATCGGTCATAATTTACATCATAGAAAATAAACAACTAATGTCACGGGTTTTCTAGGCAACGATCATGACGGCTTTATGGTACCTACGGATAAGGCAATAGACCATCATGGCCAACCACACATGTTCTGCTGTTTACAAAAAGTTTATAAAAAAATACCTATAAGTCCCAACAAATAAAAATAAGTTTTTTGCGATCATGTAAAACAATCATTTTCAATTACTTACTATTTATCTAAAAAAGAGCATAGACTATGAGTAGATGTACCTCTGAAAGTAAATGAAGGAAAAAGAGAATGACAGGATTGTAGCAGTTGGCGTTTTGTAGTTTCTGCCTACTCACATGGGAAAAAGGCGTGAGAGATATATTATGTATTTATGTTATAAAAGTGTGTCAACTAGCCTCACTCCTGTGTCCGTTTGATAACAGGACTGACGGCATTCTGTCAAGTTTGGTCCGCGCTGGCATTGCAGTTGAAGACGCTGACAAGCGCTGGTATGTTTTTGATGGCCCCGTGGATGCCGTCTGGATTGAGAACATGAATACTGTGAGTGTACTTTGTTTTAAATGTGGTTAATTAATATTTTATCTGCTCTCATATTTCTAAGAGTATATAAAATGGCGGGTGGGCCGGTTTCTCGAACGTCTTTGTCTCCTATCTAGGCCAGTGTAAATCGACACTAAATAAGGTAAACATTGCAAATCATGGTTATGCTAATGTAACTTTGCAGAACTCAAAAAATGTGGGCAATCGAAAATATGGGGAAGATATCTGTACTACGAAAAAGATTTTGAGAGTTGTTTTATTATTAAGACGACGACTAACGCCAACGACCTTGAGGAAACAAAACGCGCACCCGTTTCGCACCCGCGCGACCCAAGATTTAGTAGTTTTTTGTACTTTCCTTATTATTCTACGACTTTAAAAAAAAGCTTCAGATCAAAATGTAGATAATTAAATTGTCTTTGAGATGGTGTCGATTTCATTAAAATACGGTTTTGGTGCGATTGTCATGTTTTTGTCCGTTTTAGACATAACTTTTTTTTAGAGGAGCTCGTGGCTAAATAATAACAGCCGCACGGGACGATTTTTTTTTTAAATTTTGTTTTTTTAAATAAAGCTATGCCCCACACTAGGAATTTCTTCCTGTATCGTGGGTGCGTTTACAAACATATAAACTCACATACACAAACACCCAGAGCCGAAACAACTATCTGTAGGTCATACAAATATTTGTTCCGTGCGGGAATCGAACCCGCGACACGCAGCGCAGCAGTCAATCGCTCAACCACTGCGCCAACCGTGCGCCCAATTTTCAAGGTAAAGCAACGCTTGACGAGGTCGGTCCGTGGATGGGTGACCATTTCAATATACCGAGTTTCCTCCGTGCCTCGGAAAGCACGTTAAGCCGTTGGTCCCGGCAGTCATTTGAAGATCTTTGACAGTCGTTACGTGTAGTCAGAAGCTTGAGATCTGACACCCACCAGTCTTGCCAAGGGGTACCGTGTTACCCAATTACTGGGTTGTGGAGGTCAGATAGGCAGTCGCTCCATGTAAAACACTGGTACTCAGCTGAATCCGGTTAGAATGGAAGCCGACCCCAATATAGTTGGGAAAAGGCTAGGCAGATTGAGACATAACTTTTTTATTTTTTTATTAATTAATTACACTGTGTTATACGAATAAAACTCAAAATGTGCTTAGATCAAATTATTAAGATATGTTACATGAGACCATGTAACATATATTTTTTTCAAAATATTACGACTAGCCGTTTAGACGTGATTCTCATTTTAAAATCAGCTACTCAAGGGAATCTGCGCCTTAACTAAGAACGACATCGTGCTGTTCCTTCACATCTCGCGCACTCCCCTTTGTAATAGTTTTCACCGACTTCTAAAAGTTAGACGACCGAAAAAGGAGGAGGTTCTCAATTCGTCGGAATCTTTTTTAGTTTTATGTATGTTCCCCAATTATCAAAAGACGCTTGGACCGACTTGTAAAATTCTTCTTTTGTTTGAAAGGGTATATTTCCAGATGATCCCATTGTCATCAGGTCAGGATCTGATGATGGGATCCTGTAGAAATCGAGGGACCTCCTAAAATATTATAGACATACATATAGCGATTTTGGTATTTTCATCAACAATGCAATCATTTGCACTCAGAAAATATCATTTGGTGAAGTGGAACTGATGAAGAATCATCAGTTTTAATTGTTTTATTCATTTTTCACTTAATAAATTCTATTATCAAGACCACAACAAATCACCAAAAATGATATTAAAATAGCATTGCCATATAAAATGTTTGCAAATAATTCGAGTGTCTACTTTCGTTTGCCAGACTCTATCACGGTTCATGAGATACAGCCTGGTGACAAACAGGCAGACAGACAAACAGACAGACATACGGACCACGGATTCTTAGTAATAGAGTCCCTAAAAATTAGAACAGAAAAGAAAATACAATAGGAAACATTTATTCGACACAGACACATACAACAGCAATCATTTCGCGTATTGGTAGTATTCCGCGTGGTGCGCAGCGAGAACATGTTTTTCGAAGATGCATATTTAGATTTAAACTACTGTAACTGGTCTTCAACATAGTACTTAAAAAAAACCGGACAAGTGCGAATCGGACTCGCGCACGAAGGGTTCCGTACCATTATCGCAAAAAAACGGCAAAAAAACGGCAAAAAAACACGTTATTTGTATGGGAGACCCACTTAAAAATTTATTTTATTATGTTTTTAGTAGGTATTCAAAAAAATCAAAATCAAATGTTTTTTATTTCACATAGGCCTACATGGGCACTTATAAAACGTCGACAAAAGGTGCACGGTTGGGGTTAGTCGTTTCCTGTGGAGAAGAACCGGCAAGAAACTCCACGGTTACTCTTTTAAAAAAATTGGTTTGTTTTTACAATATTTCCATGTTACAGTATTAGTGCTTAGATATGGGGGGACAACGTAGGCCCGACAATAAGTCGTAAGAAACAAAAAAAAAATTGTATAAACGAGAGAGTTAACAAATGTTAACAAGCGTCTAGAAATCTAGAAGGCCTACAATGTTCTTCACAAAACTAAATATAACATGTGGCACAAATGTTGTTATCAGTTCTGTAACTATTCATAGCAAAGGGCTATAAAGATCATTGAAATCATTGTAAAAAGTCTAATTAAAAGAAAGAAAAAAAGTAAAAATGAGATTGAGAATAGTTAGAGACATCCACATATTTGTGTGTGCCGTCCAGAAGGAGCAAAAATGTTTATCTTCAACGTAGTCCTTGATTTTGTAATATGCTTTTTTAATAAGGACACGTTTGATGTAGTTTTTGAACTTTCCATCGGTCAATTCTATAACTGGCTTTGGCAACTTGTTATTTGTTGTTATAGCGGCAACAGAAATACATCTTCTGTAAATAAATTTTCAATTTCAACTGTCTAGCTATCACGGTTCATGAGGTACAGCCTGGTGACAGACGGACCGCGGAGTCTCAGTAATAGGGTCCCGTTTTTACCCTTTGGGTACGGAACCCTAAAAAGCGAACTAAATCAAGCTTTGGGATTTTAATGTCGATTTCTACTGGGCTAATCTATCTAAAGTGACGCTTTTTGCACTAGTTCAATTTATTTACCGCGTTCTACCTCAGTCAGCATCAGTCGCAGTCACGTAGTAGCGTATTTACCCTAAGGCCAAGAGAACCATGACGGAAGGCAGCGAAAACATGCAGCCCTACTAACCTAGTATATATTTTGAGACAATTACTACTACAGCCTCTTCTACCCTACCCGTCTTGTCTGTCAAAAATAAACCTTATCTGTCCAAAATTGGTTTTCCAATAAATTCGTGGCTTCTTTAAAATTTCAGGTATTGGACGACAACAAGAAACTTTGCTTGTCAAGTGGAGAGATAATGAAACTGACTGACCGCCAGCGCATGATATTCGAGGTGGCAGACTTGGTAGTGGCATCGCCAGCTACTGTATCGCGATGTGGTATGGTGTACCTAGACTCTCAAGTGGTTGGTCTACCACCGCTTGTCCATGCCTGGATCAAGAGTAACTTGCCACCGGTGAGTTTCTTCTTTTTCGAGTCGATAAATAAATTTTTGAGATAGTTTGAGTCCAGTAGGTAGATGACCACGTTAATTGCAACATCGGTGGCGTTCATTAAGGTTACACTAGTCGATCATTCTTTCTTATAAACGTAGTCTAGCAATGACTCCACTGTTTGGCGATGTACGTTCAAAATAAAAAATTATATCAATTTCTCTCATCATTATCTAACCCTGTATGGAACCAAAAAAGAAAAAAGATATTGAAACTTATGAGCGTCGAAAGTTCCATATTTCAACACTAATTTTAACGCATCTTTGGGCGGTACCTGGGGTCACTTGTCCAAGGGAATGTCGAGTTAGACCGAGACGTAACGCATCGGATCAACTCAGGATGGATGAAATGGCGACAAGTCACTGGAACAACTTGCGACCCACGGATGCCCCTCAAGTTAAAGGGTATAATACTGTATGGATCAGAATATTGGGCTGTGAAAAAGATGGATGAAAGGAGATTGCATGTAGCAGAGATGAGAATGTTGAGGTGGATGTGCGGCGTGACGAGATTGGATAGAGTGAGAAATGAGTATATTAGAGGCAGTTTGAAAGTAGCGCCAGTGGCAGAAAAGTTGAAAAGAAACCGTTTGTTCTAGTATGGTCATGTGATGAGGAGGAATGAAACGCATGTTACTAAAAGAGTTATGAATATAAATGTGGATGGATGGACAGGGAGAAGAAGGCCAATGAAAAGATGGATGCACTGTGTGAAGAGTGATATGAAAGAAAAGGGAGTCAGTAATAACGTGACGGGGGACAGGACGGTATGGAAGAAGCAAATGTGTTGCGCCGACCCCAAGTAACATGGGATAAGGGCAGGAAGATGATGATGATGGGCGGAAATAAATACCATAAGAAGAAGGAAAATTGCAAAACAGCCACGATACAGGGATAGATTAGTAGTTCAACAATGCAAATAATTTTATTTTGAAAATATACATTTAGTCGTTTTTCATGATATCTAGACTCCCAAAGGTCTGTTTATAAAATTTTGCGCGCTCGTTTTCGTTCTAAATCATCATCCATTTCGCTACAAACTTGCAAAATAGCTCATTCGTACGCGAACTAGCTTCTTACTGCTCATCACAGCATCTATCACTTTCGCTCGTGTTGTCGGATGAAATATCATGAATTTTTAACCCTGCGCACAAATCAGTTCGTGCCGTCGACTAGTGCAACCTTAAGTTCTCAAAAGTGCAGTTGTATGGGCACTTAGGGCACGTTTCCCATTTGTCTGGTCATAGAGTTTCGTCTTGAGACACTATGGTTGAGACAAGAAATTGTACAAGATTGGTCGTATTACCGCGCTGCCATGCTTGACGAGCAGTCTTTCAGCATTTAAATCACTGTTAATTTGATATCGCGTTATTGTGCCAAAACAAAACATTTTTTAAACGAAATTGTGTATATTTTAATCTGCCATTACAGGTAGCCGACCCCATCCGCAAAATGTTGCCGCTTCTAATAGAGACTTATGTATACCCTGCTCTTGAAGTGTTGCGTTCAGATATGAAGGAAATGGTAGCGTCCCTCGACTGTGCGTTGGTACTCAAGTTTCTAGAGCTACTCGACTACCGCCTTAGGCCTCTGACAGGGAAGGACGACAGACCTCCGCCAGCAGTCGCCTTCATGGGTTTAATGCGTGAGTTTACCGATGTGTTAATTAATTTATCACTAGCTATCACCCGCTGCTCCGCTTGCGTGGTATTAGTACTTCCCCTATTATCTTTATAAATTACTAGCTGTTACCCGCGGCTTCGCTCCCATGGACCACCCCACAGGAACCGTTTTCGGGATAAAAAACAGCCTATGTTACTCAGGAGTAATGTAGCTTTCTATTGGTGAAAGAATTTTTCAAATCGGTCCAGTAGTTTCGGAGCCTATTCGGTACAAACAAACAAACAAAAAAATCTTTCCTCTTTATAATATTATATATATTATATTATATTATAGTATAGATAAGCCTATGTATTATTTTAATTCTATATTAATGTAAAATTTCAGAAAACACTGTTCAGTAGCTTTGTGTGGTGTTTAATGTTTCTCTTTATGAGGCCTTTACTCTGCAATGGGACAGTATCAGGCTGGTATTATAAAACAATTACCCCTTTTTCGATTTAAATCGCAAGCACGATACACAATATGTCTTTTATTTTGAAGCTCGCTTGGCTCCCCTGTGGGTGGTGTGGTCATTGATCTGGTCGGTGGGCGCAACCTGCGACCTGAACAGTCGCGCCATCTTCTCTGAATTCATCAGACAAGCTACCACCGCAGCCGGGCTTAAGCCGCTGTTCCCGGCTGAAGGAACTGTCTATGATTACACGTAAGTACTCGTATAGTAGGACCGTAGTAAAAGGCATTACTATAATTATTACTAACTTTTCTCTGCGGTTTCGCTCCCGTGGCCCACCCCACAGGACCCACCAAGAACAGCCCACGTTATCAGGAATAATCGGGCGCACGGTTGGCGCAGTGGTTGAGCAATTGACTGCTGCGCTGCGTGTCGCGGGTTCGATTCCCGCACTGAACAAAAAAAATTATATGACCTACAGATAGTTGTTCCGGCTCTGGGTGTTTGTGTATGTGAGTTTATATGTTTGTAAACGCACCCACGATACAGGAAGAAATTCCTAGTGCGGGGCAACGTTTTTTAAAAAAAAATAAAAAAAAATAATGTAGCTTTCTACTGGTGAAAGAATTTTCAAAATCGACTAAGTTGTTTATGAGTTTATCCATTATAGCTGTTCCACGCGGCTTCGCTCCCGTGGGCCACCCCACAGGACCCGTTTTCGGCATTAAAAAATAGCTTATGTCACTCAGGATTAATGTAGCTTTCTATTGGTGAAAGAATTTTTTAAATCGGTTCAGTAGTGACGGAGCCTATTCGGTACAAACAAACAAACAAACAAAAAAATCTTTCCTCTTTATAATATTAGTATAGACAAACAAACAAACTTACAAACAATCAAATCTTTCCTGTTTATAATATTAGTATCGATGTAGAAGTGTAGATCTCGGGAAAAGCAGAACATTCAGCTTTCAATTTTTTTTCTCAGCTTACTTACCCATATTCTTTTTGCAGTTTTTTAGTTTTAATTAAATAAATAGGCCTGCGTTGAACTTTAGCAAAACAGCTATGATATGAGCTGCTGCTGTCATGATGCATAAGCCCGAAAAATCCACGGTTCTGGTGATATAGACGATATAGTACCGAAACCACGGGTGTAACCTTGTTTCTAACCGACGAAAAAGAAAGAGGCGGTTCTCAATTCAATATGTATATTTAATTCAAAATTCAAATTCAAAACGTTTATTGCGAACTAAGTGTATAATGTTGGTGTTATGTTATGTTAGTACTTATGACTTAGCAGCCTTTTACAAGCATTGCAATTATCATTCTCCTGTCCTTTTCATCCTAAATTAGCAT
Organism: Anorthoa munda; assembly: GCA_945859665.1. NCBI lineage: Eukaryota > Metazoa > Arthropoda > Insecta > Lepidoptera > Noctuidae > Anorthoa > Anorthoa munda. The sequence continues at coordinate 7,045,847 of OX243899.1, read as the reverse complement.
GCATTAAACATTATTTATTTTACAATAATACAATTAAATTGAGAAAATATAGTTAAAATAAAATAATAATGTCAATAATGAATTTAATACAATTATTCAGCAATATCAATGCCATCCTTTTCAGGTAGTACAAATTATAATTTTGTATGAAGTTAAATAGGATAGACAAAATGTTATTGTTTGTATAGGCACAGATAATATAATACTAGCATAGTATAGGACAGATTGCCACTTGAGATAAAATCGTTATTTTAAGCTAGACTATAAATATTCTTTTACTGAGTAAAAACATTTTTGGATTAGGTATAGTTTTAGCCTTTTTTGGAATATTATTTCTGATTTTTCAGTTTTAAACGTGTTGGGCAACTTATTATATATGTTTATTGCCATATAATATGACCACGCATTTATAAGTATGACCACGCATAACTTTTTATATAGTAATCCGATTTCAAATTTATTATTTGATGTTTGAGTATACCTCAAAATTGGTCCCATTTAAATTTCAAAAATAATATCTACTCCTAAAGGTAGAAAATAAGGATTTATTGATAATTTTTCACTGAATTTTCAATCATTTACTTTCACCCTTAGTCTTGTTCACATTTAACTCATCCCTTTTAACTTAACAGCTAAAATGATAAGAATGTGGAACAAGTGGACGTGTGGTATTTGGGAAGTATGTTCACAAGGGATGGAAAGATTGAAGAGGATGTGGAAAGGAGAGTGAATGCAGGAAATAAAGTGAATGATACGAGTACATGCGGTTGTGACCAGTCATTCGATGTCTCCGGAGGCTCGACTGGCCGTTCACAACGTGCTGGTGCAACAGTTGTGTATGGAAGTAAAGGTATGTCAAAAAAGACACGAAAGTAGGATTAATGCAGTAGAAATGCATTCCTTGCGAAGTATGTGTGGTGTAACTTTAAATGATAGAAAGAAGAATGATGTAATAAGACAACATTGTGGTTTAAAAGAAGATCTAGTGACGAAAATTGAAAAGAGTAGTATGCTATTATGGTTTGGCCATGTTGAGAGGATGAATAAAAGGCCACAAGCACGACTAACGAAAGGCCTGAAGGGTATGAACGTGAGTGTAGGTAAAGAAGTATGTGAGGATCGTAGCAGGTGGCGTTCTGTAGTTTCACCTGCCCCCATGGGAAAAAGGCGTGAGTTTAGGTATGTATGAATTTTCAATTGTGAACCGATTCTGTTAAAATTAAGCAAACTAAAAAGCGAAAATAAAGTTTTTTAACAAAAAAAGGAACCGACGAAATAACGAACAAAAACGCAAAAAAAAAGCATTTTGAGGCGGCGGGCGCCAAACATAAAATATGATACGAGTAACATAAATATAGAAAAAAACAGCAAATAAAATATCTAAAATACTTACAATTTTATTGTGATGTATCGTTGGATTCTTCTCCTTATACACAAACGTTATAAGAATCAAAAGTTAAATACAAATAGATGGTGGTTTATGACCTGCATGGTCTTGCAAAATAATAAATACTATGTTACTGTTTTTAATATATACCAATTGATGTGTATTATGGATGATATAATTTGATTACAAACAATACAAAATGATAACCCAAAATAATGTATCAAAATTTCTTCATTGATGAAGGCGATTGTTATATGAAATCGAATCGGTACCAAATTAGATCATCACTAAATTAAACGAGCAATTCTTGTATATATGTATATACTAGCACTCCGCCCGCGACTTCGTTCGCGTGATTTTGTTTATCCTATAAATGATTTTCTTATGTGCAGTTAGTGAAGGCGACCAAAAATAAGCTATTATTAAAGTAGATATATAGGGTTTATTGGATTGGGACGATTTGTTATTTGACTTTAAGAAAAATAAATTTTAGGTTACCGCCACAAAGCAAAAATTCTCCCCTAATAACTTATCTACCCCTTTTTGCCCAGTTGAGGGTCGAGTTTTGAACAACCTAATTACGCTATTCACTTTATTCTTCTCTTTTTATTTTTCGTTTATATTAGTCAGATTGCGCGACCCCTAACCCTATCTGGGGGGGAGTTTTAAAAATGTTTTATGTAAATTTTGATTATTAACTTCATCCCCAAGGAATTCGATTATTCATACAAACTAATTTTGACCCTTTTCACCTCGTGCTTTAGTGCTCTGCCCTAGAACCCCACGTCAAAAACGAAACCCTGACCAGTAAGATTCTTAGCTTGAGTTAGTTTCGAAAAACTTATAATGACAACCTTTATTGTTTCCTTAGGTTGGTATTTGTGCCAAGTTTCAAATTTATTAACCCAAGAAATAAGATTCATCAAAAACACTTTAACACCCCCTAAATCATCATTTAGGGGTTGTTTCAAAAAATAATAATAAAATCTTTTAATAGTCATCTGTGGCAAGTTTCAAGTTTTTTGACCCAAAAAATCAGATATTTCCATACAAACTTCAACACCCCCTAAATCGACTTTGGGGGTTGTTTCAAAACACTAATAAAATAAATAAAATAAAATAAAATCTTTTAATTCAGACTATTAAAATGTCCATATTTTGTTAGTATTACATAACCTTTATTGAGATTGGTATTCACGTCAGGTTTCAAGTTTATTAACTGAAGTAATAAGATTCTTCAAAAAACCTTTAACACCCCTAAATCGTCTTTTGGGGGTAGTTACAAAAAATAATAATAACAACCTTTATTATTCAGTGTTAATATTTGTGGCAAGTTTCAAGTTTATTGACCCAAGAAATCAGATTTTTCCATACAAACTTGAACACCCCATAAATCGTCATTTGGGGGTAGTTTCATAAAACTAATAATGTCAATCTTTACTTAGAATAGTTTTTGTGCTAAGTTTCAAGAATTTTGGTCGCAGGAATTAGATTTTTCATACAAACTTTTAACCCCCTTTTTACCCCCTTAGGGGTGGAATTTCCAAAAATCCTTTCTTAGTGCACACCTAAGTCACTTGAGGAACCTTTCTGCCAAATTTCATGCTTCTAGGCTTAGCAGTTTTGGCTGTGCGTTGATTGATCAGTCAGTGAGTTACCTTTCGCTTCTATAGATATAGATATAATCTGAATCTCGGAAACGGCTCGAACGAGGTCGAGGTTTTCGGGGGTGATAAAACGTGCTAGCTAGGTTTAATTTTTAGAAATCATGATTTTCTCTAGTTTCACCCGAGCAGAGTTCGATGGCCCAGGTATTTAACTCATTATACATGAGATTAGACTGAATTGTGGAAATATAATTGTAGTTATTTGGTAGGTATACCTCTGACTAACCGTTCGGGGATAAAGCAGTTTGTATTAAAAAAGTGTAGTTTATAAAGTCGTTGTCCTATCTGCATCAGACTCAACGACGGTGGGTTCACTGACCCGACAGAAGATGGCGAGCCGGCGAACCCTTTCTGGTATAACTGGATGGCGAACTTGGAGCCATATGTTGTGGATCCAGAGTGGCGGTTCGCGGGTTAGTACTTATATTTGAATAAAGAATCTGATATATTTATGAAGTATTGCCACAACAAACTTTCAAACATGACAAAGTTCAAATTCGTTCGCAATCCTTCACCGTTATTTATTTATAAAAATTTCGACATTATTTAGTGATTACTTAGCACTACATTTTCATAAAAATACATTCTATATTAAATTTTCTATAGAGAATTTAAATAAAGAATCGGCTAATCAGTTGATAAATAGCTTTAGAACCTTGAGAAATGTTCACCCAAACCCACAAAGAAACTTGAATAAAAACTGTAATCCAACTACGATATTTTAGGGTTCCGTAGTCAACAAGGAACCCTTATATATTCCATATATATATTCGCGATATCCGTCTGTCCGTCCGTCCGTCCGTCCGCAGCTTAGCTCAGAGATTCTTAGTGCTAGAAAGTTATAATTTGGCATAGATATACATATTAATCACGCCGAAAAAGTGGTAAAAAAAGAACAAAGAAAATATTTTTTTTAGTTTACTTCCTGTACGTATAGTGTGTATGTATTTTTTTCTCATCTATTCCATGGTGTGGTATCGTTGGATAGGCCATTCAATTATATTATAGTGCAATTTTTGTATATATGCATAGTATGCAGGGGGTTTCGGCGGCGATAAATCGATCTAGCCGGGTTTAATTTTTAGAAAACGTCGTTTTCTCTATTTTCACCCGAGCAGAGCTCGGTCGCCCAGGTACTTAAGCTTTAAATGGGCAATTTTTGTTTGACTCAAGTCCCCCCCCTGCCAGCTAAATGGTTGCTTTTAGATATGTGAAAAAATTCACGGCAGTATTATATGTAACGAAATTAAAAGGAAAACTATCAAAGCTAAGTAGGCTTTACAAGTTAACGAGTAATAGTCGACCAACTTATAAAATGTACGTGGAAAAGTACTTGGACATTCCCGGGGGGGCTCGGGCGTCCCCGCAGTCTCCCGGCCAGTCCCCCCATTGATGGCTTCCTGTTAGTGCGTTGCCAGCTTGGAACCTCGTCTCACTGCCTTCTCCTCCCCTTTTTCACTCAAAATGCCCCGGAAATATAAAAGAAAAGCGGTGCAGCGGCAGCACTCCCTGTCACTTCAGCAACATAAGAGGGCTGCATCTCGAAGCAGTCTATCACCTCCTGGTGACTGATAGACCAGCTCTTCTTTTCCTTTCAGAGACGCAGATCGGATGTCCGTCAGACGTGTCGTACTTATCATACCCAGGGTTTACCCTGGAGCTTAATTTTAAACCACGCGCAGGTGTATGCATGTACGCCCGAGACGACATCTGTTATATGCGTCTACGAAATCTTGAGGACTCTAGGTTTTCTGTGCTCTGGGCACTGGTGGATCTGGATAAAATTATCTACGCCTGTGTCTACCGATGGCACAGTGGAGATCCCAGTGGAGTGGAAGTCCCTGTCAGAGTCTGTATTTCCTGATAGCTACAACCCCCAAGTCTTTAAGTCAAGAGTGAATAGGTTTCTTCTAGGTAAGCGTGCTACATTGTCGACCACATCATCGCTTACAATCAGGTGAGATAGTGGTCAAGCGTGACCCAATCAATAATAGAAAATATAAAAATATTGTATATTGATGTATGGGGACAACAGTTTTCAAACGGCAAAGTTAATTTTGTCCCTTCGTTAGAGTAATTTTCGGTGCTTTCATTGTTTGTGCTGTGCGCTATTCAGACTCACACTTAGCCGGTTTTTAACACGCTTTTTTTTAGCCTGTGTTACCCGGGACATAATATCGAATCAATAGAAATCTTAGTTTAGGCGCTACGAAGTAACATACGTAATTACAAACATACAGACATAGACTGGTAAAATCATAACCCTTCCTTTTGGCTTCGCCTTAGTCGGGTATAAATTGATTTCGGTGTCGGCTGGTAGAGAATGCCAGATGGCATTAAGTAGCCATAATGATGTGATGATTATGTCTACCTGGGACAAGCGGTTCAGTTAGGTAGGTCTAACTTCGAGAAAGAGGTCAACCGGCGAATCCAACTTAGCTGAGCAGTGTTTGGGAAGTTGCGCGGTATCTTCTCGTCAAACGTGTATCAAGAAGAAAGTCTATCATTTTATCCGAAAGATATTCATCAGTGGACGTCTTTCGGCTGAAATGATAATGAATGATGGTAAGGTGCTGAAATCAAACGATCACATTGGTTGAATCCTAATCACGACTTTGATGTCGTCTGTGATTGGTCGAATCCTGAATGTCTCCACTCAACACCACTCGTCTCTAATTCATCAATGAATCTCCCTATCTTTTCATAACCATGTCGGGGTCGGCTTCCAATCTAACCGGATGCAGCTGAGTACCAGTATTTTACATGGAGCGACTGCTTGTCTGACCACAACCCAGTAACTGGGTAACACGATACCCATTGACAAGACTGTAGTCTGGTTTACTGTTTTCTGACTATCCATATTAACGACTGTCAAAGATGTGCAAATGACCGGAGGGCCCAAAGGCTTAACGTGCTTTCGGAAACACAAAGGGACGCCTCCGTTCTAAACGTTCGAAAGCATCGGTAATTCGGTATGTCATTAATGGGTTCCCACCCACAGACCAACCTCGGAAAGTGTTGCTTAATCTTGAAGACCGACCTGTGCGGGTATTATTATTCCCTCTTTGTGTCGTTTCCCCAATGCTGGAGGTTGTGACCACATTATTGGTTCAAAATGACCACCTTTATTATGTTTCTCCACTTGCTTCTACTTTGCTTTTGTGGCTTTAGTGTTCACCGTGGTTCGGATTTGGTCTGAACAGCGCATTGGCTACCTCTGGGTCGTTTGCCCTTGATTTTACCAGTGAAAATTACCTTAAGTGGGTTATCACCAGAGCATTATGACTGTAATATTATACGTAAGTTCAAGATCTTGCGGAGGCACACATTCGATAATCTTGACCTTTTCAACTTTGAGCTCCTGCAGGATCGAAATGTTCATCCTGTGTGCCGTCCAAGATTACCAGCCATTATTAGCTCCTCAATAAGAAAACTCTGCTTTATCAATAAAAACTCTCATCGCAGACATCGAAGTTCCGACGATGGACAACGTGCGCAGCGCAGCGATCCTCGGTTACAAGGTGGCAAATTATAACCACGTACTGTGCGTGGGCCCCACAGGCACCGGCAAGACGGTCACCATCACCTCCAAGCTATCCAGAGGGCTGCACAAGAAGTTTGTCTGCGAGTTCCTCGTCTTCTCTGCTAGGACGTCTGCCAATCAGACTCAGGTAATCTTCTTCTTCTTCGTGTTGCTGGCACAACAGTAATTCAGATTTGTTTGCTCCAAAACTTTGCCACGGCATCGTCGGTGACAGCGCATAAGTCACTTTGTCTTCATGCGTTGGGGCAGAGGGTAGGATAGGAGGTGCAGCATGGTTTGCGATTCCGCTCCATACCCACACCAAGCTGCTAATCCATCAAGGTAGTCCTACTTTGTGAGATTGGAGTTTTATCTTCCTACTGAAACTGTTTTGGGACTTCCAAGTAGACCACGGAAGGTTAAAACCTGCGGACATATGCTCACTTGGAGATAAATAATGAGTGGGTGAGGGGAAAAGTGTCCTGCCACAGTTTGAAGCAGGTGTCGGTTGGGTTTCCTGATAAAATAATGTAACGCATTTATTGCGGGCAAGCAAGCATACCTTAAGAAAATTAAAAATAGCATGTGCAATTATAATTTAGAAATTTAGAATTAGCTATCAACACTAATAAATTGTTTGCGTTTTATTAAAAGTTTCAAGTTGATTGTATATTTCTAAATGGTAATCTAGTTCCTAAAGTAAAACACTATGATGATAACTAGCCTGATCGCAGCTGTAAACGTACCCTTTGTGCCGGTATTGGTTGACGAAGACGTTGATGTGTGATGTCCTTTGATACCTACCACGTATCGCACACGTAGAGCAGCATGTTATGACATGATGTGATGTAATGATTCAGGACGTAATAGACAACAAGTTGGAGCGTCGTCGTCGCGGCGGGTTCGGGCCGCCGCCCACCAAGAGACAGGTGTTCTTTATCGACGACCTCAATATGCCCGCACTGGAAGTGTTCGGAGCTCAACCGCCTATAGAACTGCTGAGACAGTTCATGGATTTTTCAGGTACGGCATTTTGGTATTACCTGCATAGTTTAAAGCGACAACAGCCGCTAACGATCTTGAACAATTTTTCTTATAAACTCACGCGTTTTCCCGTGCGGGTAAACAAAACTCCACTGCTACGATTCAACATTTTTTTCTTTATTTTGTTTTTGCTCCATTTCCTTTTGTACATCTGGGTGGGATAATTATCCCGTTTGCCTCCAGGTTGGTACGACCGCGAAAATATTGGCGAGTTCAAGACGTTGGTGGACGTGGGCATAGTGGCGGCTATGGGCCCGCCCGGTGGAGGACGCAACCCTGTAACCATGCGCCTCATGAGGCACTTCCACTACATCTCCTTCACCGAGATGGAGTACGCCAGCAAGGTACCTGATTTAAGAAAGAAAGAAAAAATATTTATTCTTGACGCGAACAGGAGACACGCTACAAAAGAAAACCAAATTAATTAAAAATCTAAAAACCCAACTGCTTAAAAAGCAAACTAAAAAGACGTAAACAAGAATAAAATCATGCTGTGCTGTCGGAGGATACATTTTCGCGAGCTCAAGCTTCTCTTTTCAAGCAGTCGGGTTTATTGATTTTTTTAATTAACTTTTTTTATTTACAACTTTTTAGTTATATTTTTTTAGAATTAGGTACATTTAAACATGTAAGTTACATATATTTTTGAAATCACCTTTTAAAACCCTTTATTTTGATACCCCATACGATGGGCTTGGAAGAAAAAAGAAATACCCCATAAAATGGCTCCCAAAATCCGCCATTTTTTCCCCTGTGACACTCGCAGGGTTAAGACGCATCGATTGACGTTAGAATCATCAAAATCGGCCAACGCGTTTGGTCTCTAGAACGCCACATAGGAACAAACATACATACATACATAGACTGATAAACACATTACCCTCCTTCGGCAGTCGGGTAAAATTTACAAAACATAAAAAACAACCCAGGCGCGGCCAAAAAGACTCAGCATATGCAGAGATATTCAAAAAAGTATAAATATTGCCGATCTGCATTTGCTATTTAGATATTTTATTTTCTGTTATTTATTTCGATGGGTTTCAGCTAACGATACAATAAGTCATGGCCCACCTGTGCGTTAATTGCTACACCATTGATTAACAAGAAAATACCAACAAAAATTCATTTAAACACTAGTGAAATAAAAGTTTTTAAACCCTTTTTCAGTACACCATTTTTTCTACAATCCTCCAATCATGGTGTGACAACATGAACCCCAAAGTTTCGCCGCTTATTCGCCAGCATCCCTTCCTCAAGGCTTCTATAGAGATCTTCTATGCTTTGGTGGAAGAATTGCTGCCGACGCCGAGCAAGTCACACTATACCTTCAACTTGAGGGACCTCAGTAAAGTCTTCCAAGGGATGCTGATGGTGGATCCCAAAAATGTTGAGGTTAGAAAACACCTAAGATGATTAGTTTACCGGAATAAAAGAATTTTGCGTAAGAATATCACTGTAGTCATCCCAGGACCCATCGATGTTGCGACTCTTTGGGCAGGACTATGTTCAGCAGTGTCCAATTTTCAGCTGAAGGGATAATGATGATGGTCCAGGGTTGTGGTAGCCCAGTGGAAGGAAAACATTGTGAGGAAACCGGCATGTCCTAGAACCAAAAAAATTAAGACGTCACCATCTACCAACCCGCACTGGGTCCGCGTGGTGGATTACGTCCCCATTTCCTCTCACAGAGTGGACGCCTTTGTCCCAGCAGTGGCAACATTAAGAGGCTGATGATAAACATGAGGATTAATTGGGACGTATTTATATTCTCTACACTGTCAACTGATAGTCACTCTTGTATAAGGACATTGAATAAAGTGACATTGGATACTGGTTAAGCAGTACCATAATATACAGTAGTTCTACATATCGAGTAGTTTTGGCTAACATAATTATAATTTGCCATAAAGGTGCAGGTATAAAAGTGTGGATGAATTCTCTCTTAGAACTTATCGAATCTGCCAAGCCTTTTCCAAAATATTTTGCGATCCGCTTCCGTCTGACCGGATGGAGTTGAATACAAGTATTTTACTTGGAGCGACTGCCTATTTAATCTCCACTACCCAGTAACTGGGTAACACGATACCCCTTTTCGAAATTTCGACTATCCGTAAAGACTATCAAAGATCTACAATAGCTTTGCATGCTTTCCGAGGTACGGCGCGGCGTTGTCTCGGTATGTAATTGGATGGTCCATCCACGGATTGACTTCTTCAATCGTAGTAACTTTACCCATACAGAGTTGTGACGTTATGCTACATTTCGCTTCAATGTACCGAGAGTCTAGAGAATCTATTGTTTTCGAGAGTCTGCCTGTCCTTGTTGCTCTACTTAAGTCTTGCTTCAGGACGAAGATGAAGTCATCAGGCTATGGTACCACGAACATCAGCGGGTGTACCAAGACCGGCTCGTGAACGATACTGATCGCAAGTGGTTTATGAAGTATGTATCTAGTTAATCCTCCTTATTGCTTAAAGTCAGCTTATTATGTTTATAGTAACTAAAATAAGTTACAAACGATTTTCGTTGCTGTGGTAGGTAACTGATTACAAGGTTTATAATTTGAATTGGCTATCTGTTAGCTCGTGGAGGATGGAATAAAGTGGACTGTATTTTAAAGGCGTATGATTTTAATGCCGTTTCATTACAAATAGTAAAAGTCCCGGACAAGCAATAAATAATTTAGATTAAAATGTGTCTGTCGCGGTGGAGTCCGTAGTAGCGAGTGTTGGTCGAGCCGCGCTGGCCACACGAGATGGACCGTGTTCAATTCCCAACACTACCCTACTTAAGGATCAAAAAAGGTTCTAATTTTTTCATTAGAAAACATAATTTTTATTTTCTTTTATACCGCAAAGTTTTGATTTATAATGAACAAATGTTCGTAGAAATAATTTATTTTAATTACACTACTTAAAGGAACTTTTGATTAGGTATGTTTCTTGGGTAGAAAAATGATAACATGAATATTGTACATTATTAGTATTTTTTGCTTTATCAAATAAATAAAAATTGACAAAGACAAAGCGCATCAAAGTTCAGGAGTGGGGGCTTGTGACGTCGCTATGTCAGTATAAAGTGTAGCACACCGTTACGTCACACGATGTTTCAACTCAATTTATCGTCATATTTTTTTGTTTACGTGCCAAAAGTAAAATTCATGTCCAATATTATTATTTTTTTTTGAACTGACGGACTAAATATATATTTTTTGTCAATATCCCTATTGTCAAGCAAAATATGAAGCTAGTTGCACATTCGCAAGCGTAGGTAGGTCCCTATGAAGAAGAATGTGCAACTCCACGGACACTCTTTTACTATAATAAATTCGTACCACCTACACAAGCCGCTAGCGATCAGCGTCATTGAACCGTTAGATGAGGATCAATAATGGTTCAATTTCGAGAAAATCTTTTTTAACAACTCGAGGATTAATTCTTTTCTTTGTATCTTTTTTTTTTTTCTGATGTCACTTCGTCAAAGTTTAACTTTAAATTTTCATTACAAGGTGTGCCCTTGTAATGAAAATTTAAAGTTAAAGTTTTAGTGGTAAGTGGATTTACAGAGATTTTTCCCATTCAGTTTGGTGGAAAAGAAGATTCGTTCAGAATTCGAAAAGGACCCGGTGGAGATGTTAAGTGGTCGGCTGATGTTGTTCGGAGACTTCATGGACATCGGTGCCGACGATAAGAAGTACGTCGAGATTACAGATCAAGTGGAGGTATGTCACTAAATTAGACTCTCTAGAAGTCTAGACCAGCGATGGCGAACCTTTCTTAGAGAACACTCCGTTAAATCTATATATAATCATTATAGACTCCGAAACGGATGGACCGATTTTAATGAAATTTTCAGACAATCTTTAGATTGACCCAGCGTGCTGCGGATATCTCACTTCACTCACTTTGGTCACTTTGGTGGCGATCGGAGCATTTCTTTTTTGAACTTTTAACGCGGGCATAGCCGCGGGTGAATCTTCTGATTTTCATGTCTTATTATTGTTTTTATTATTTAACGATTCCTTTGATCCTTTAGCTATTGAGTAGTGTAATTCAATTTTAGATGTTCTCCCTCCTCCCTTTTCTATGGAGGTTTGCGGAATTTTACACCCTGTTCCACCTACCTCCAAACTGGTGACCCACGAACATGAACATCAGCGTAGGCTTCGTGCAACGCTACTTCATCGTGACGTCATCATCACTTTCTCAAGCTTTCGAGCAGCGAGTCACACAGCCAGCCAGGGCATCTACAGGGGTATCCTGACCACCAGCTTGCAACGGACGCGCATTCCTGGTCATCACCCTCAGTTTCTATCATCACCGCCCCGACCCGCTGGAGCCAGCAGCACTGTCCCGACTTACTGGAAAATCATCACCGCTCAGACCCACTGGAGCCAGCAACACTATCCTGACTCACTGGGATATCATCACCCCGACTAACTGGGGCACAACCGCATACAGTTCCGACTCACCGCGAACTCTGCGACTTCCGGTTTCGATTAACGGGCACCAACCCTCCACTGGCCAGGCACGCATCACAAGATGTAGGGCCGACTCAACCTGCTATCGACCTCCGGTCTCCGAAGGGGAGTGATGGAGCGGCACGAACGCCGGCACTTACGAACTAATGACATGACGTCAGACAAATCCTGCATCACGAAAGGAAAGTTTTCGGCGCGATTTGAGCACATACAACAGTCCGACAATAACCGTTGGGCAGTTGCCCAGACGCAACACCCGTCTGGTCGGAGTATCCTCCCTTTTCTATGGAGGTTTGCGAAATTTTACACCCTGTTCCTCCTACCTCCAAAGATACATGTATACTGGCTTTATTAACCTATGCTTGTCAAACTTGGTACCTTACATAACAAATTAAAACCAAAATCAGATCATGTCAAAGGGTATGGAGAGAAGTTTATTGAAAATTGGAAGAATTAAAAAAAATGCACATAAAAATATAAGTAAAAGAACAAAGGTTACGGAAAACTCAAATGGCGCTGAGTTGGTCCATAGCCAGATTGACAGTCAACCGATGGGCTTACAGGATAACATCCTGGAATGGACCACCAGGCACTAGAAAGAGAGGTGGACCAGCTGCCCGGTGGGCAGACGCCAATGAAAAATAGAAAAATACGCAAGTCTCTAGACTTCACCTCACCTTCACCTTCGAAAACGAGGAGTTCTTATTACCGTAGTCAAATTTTTTTTTTATTAGTAGTGTTTATAAATATTCTACTTTTTGTAATTATTTTTAGTAAGAGATATATGGCCTTTTTATTTTATTTTATTTATTTATTTAATAATAATATATTTTAATAAGTTTTTTTTTAGTTATTATTATATAGCATATTGTTACTTTTTTGTAAGTATTTATTTTCTGTTTTTACCCGACTACAAGGCAAGGGTTATGTTTTTCGCCCGTATCTTGTATGTATGTAATATTCTTTATTACCTCATATCTTTCAAACCGCTAGACGGATTTATATAATTAAGACATTGTTAGACTGTCTTGACCGCCCAAGTGTTGGGCGCCATATTGTGGGGATTCCAATTTTTTTTTTTCTTCCAAACCCAACAAGTGGACTATCAAAATTAAGGGATTTAAGAGATGGTTACAAAAACATATACCACTTATATGTTTCAAAGTGGTTCGATAAAGAGGAGAATACACACTCGCGAGCAAATTTTACTTTTATTTCAGTTGGACGAGGTGCTAACCCATTACCGTGAAGACTACAACCTGTCGACAACAGCTCCCCTAGACCTGGTGCTGTTCGAAGACGCCGTGGCACATCTATGCAGGGTGGCGCGTATCATGAGACAGCCCATGGCCAATGCATTGCTGTTAGGCATGGGGGGCTCCGGTAAGTAGAACAAATCAGAGCTATTTACAACTATTCAATTCCATCCCAAATCGAATGGTTATTTTTATGGTAAAAATGTTACGGATTCTTCAAATACAGAGACGGCGCGAGGAACTAAAGTGCGAAAGTATATTACCCACTGGGCCAACAAGACATTAAAAAAAATATTATTAACTAGCTGCCGCCCGCGCCCGCCTGCGACATGCGGCATAATGGCGCCCGCCGAGTTTCACTTAAGTTTAGCGGCTGTGTTGCCTACGTCTGCGATTTGTGTTTCGATGAAGTATACTGTTCCGTATTCGGTTTGCTATCTTGACTCCTAGAATACTTCGTTCCATTGCTCGCTGGCAGAGCCTGAGTGCAATCTTTTGACGCTTCGTTAATGATCACGTTTGCGCTCCGTAGGTGAGGATAAGCAGGATGCACATGTCCATTAGTTTATTTTTAGGGAAAGTGGAAGTGGTCCTTTCATTACGTTTTTCATTGAACAATATCTTTTGCGATTAGGACCGGATTATTTTAAACACAATGAAAATGCAACATCAAATTACTGGCAAACTCGTGGCATTTATTTAAGACACATAATAATACCACTATACTACACACACACACACAGATCAAATACAGCTACTTACATATTATTACACGGAGAAGAGAAGAAGTGAAAGAGGCCTGTTGCGCCCGCGCACAACGGTTTTGTTCCGTCCGCTTTCACCCCTCTCGACCTACTCGACGCGGATCGCTGCGTTACAGGATTGGTCCACCGTTGGCCAATCCTGGCTCATTACTTGCCATTGGTGCGATTCACGCGCGCGCAAAGTTAACAGGAAACAAGACAATGGTTTACAGTTAAGTCAAAACAATTTCTTAGAGACAAACACACACAAAGGCTTACAGTTATAACAAGACAATAGCTTACAGATAAACACACACGATACTGTACAGTTAAACATGATACAATAATATTCGATAGTGAAATGAGTTGCCTACAATATCTTTTCCAGGCGTTTTCAGTGAGTGGAGCAACTTAAGCACTATTAATATATATATTTTCAGGTCGTCAGTCCATCTCGCGGCTCGCGGCCCACATGAATGAGCTAGTGTGTTTCCAAATCGAGATCACGAAGGCGTACGGCGTGACTGAGTGGCGCGATGACCTCAAGCATACCATGCTCAAGGCCGGCGCCGACAATAGGGGCATCTCGTTTCTGTTTGCCGATGCGCAGGTGACTAAACCTCAGTTTCTGATTTAATTTTGAGATAAGATCGTGTCTCGCATATATATCCCTGGTTTCTCGAAGCTCGATTATCGGGATGTTAACTTGATCGATGAATAATCGCCGGTTAACTACTGTGATTGGTTGAATGAATTTTCAACAGCAGATGACGCATGCTTAACAATTTGTCTCAATAATTTAGCTTTAAAAAACCCGGTGTTAGTGCCATAGTTTGACAGGTTTTCAGGCTTTAATAGAGTTTGAAAAATAATCGACTTTAAATTCTTAATTCTGAAACCAGGTATCATCATCAACATATTCGTCTAGTCTTTTCTCAATTATGTAAGGGTCGTTTTCAAATCTATCTGAATGCAGCGGCATACTAGTATTGTACATAAACTCACTGCCTTTCAAAAGGCCAATTGTTGTGCTTAACCTTCAATTTCAAGTCGCAAACTTATCTCGGCGATCAAAGTGATCATCTTGTCAAAATTTAGGGAAATTAGTGACATACTGAGAATGATACTAGAATGCAAATGTTCCTTTAAAATAATTATGGGCATTGCTCTTTACGCTTTCAAAACCCAGTTACTGGGCAGCACTGGGCCCCTTGGTATTTTAACTTATCTTGTGGCCCAAGAAATAACTCGGACACTTCGACCCATTGGAATCTATTGTGGTCCCCTAGATAACCTACTCCTCCCCAATCTCGTTGAAAGAACTCACTCTCTTTATAAATTTTACAACGAGACTAGGAGATATGAGCCTTTAGTCTTTAGGTTTTGGACATCCAAACCCTAGGAGACTCATTCGCTTACCAGCCAGTGTATTGCAAGGTGCTCTATGCGTTCTGTATGTTTCCCAGACATCCGGTAAAGGCGTACGACCTATCGGAGTGGCGGAAACCATTTTCAGTTTTTTTTTGTGTATTCAATCATCAATAGAGTTGATATATTATCTAACTGCAACGTAACATACATAGATAAATAGACCTTGTTGACCGGTCGTCGCAACATGATTTCTAACATGGTTATCTATTAGTCGTAATTTGAGTAGTCGACCTCTTTTTCTTGTTAACCAGTCAAACTTTCGAAATTTGCATTCCAGATAAAAATGGAATCCTTCCTCGAAGACCTAAACAACATTCTAAGTTCGGGCGACGTGCCGAACATTTACGAAGCCGAAGATTATGACAAGATCTACCAAGCGGTGCGACATGCTGTGATGGAGATGAATCTGCAAGCCACTAAGACCAACCTGTTTGCATGCTATCAGCGTCGAGTGCGGAGTAACATGCACATCGTGGTCGTTATGAGCCCTATTGGAGAGGTGAGGGACTACATTGAACCGTGTGTTTATATATTTAAGGTTGTATTTAGCTAGTTGCCGACGTAGTAGACATGAGTCTCTAAGCCACTAAGACCAACCTGATCGCATGCTACCAGCGTCGAATGCGGAGTAACATGCACATCGTGGTCGTTATGAGCCCTATTGGAGAGGTGAGGGACTACATTGAACCCTGTGTTTATATAGTTAAGGTTGTACTTAGCAGGTTTCCGACGTGATAGATCGCTTATTTTCTATAGAGATCATTGTTCAAGCCAATAAGAGCACTGTTTGCATGCTATCAGCGTCGAATTTCATACACGCACGCCGGTTACGAGTACTGCGCGCAACTAGCCATTCTGAAGAACATCACCAATAAGATGTCTTTCTAGGGCTAGAGCATCCTCTCTCGGCGTTTCCACCCATGCCTGCATTGTTAGTCGCCTTTCATTCATCCTCTCAACATGACTAAACCATCTCATCATACTCTTTTAAACTTTGGCCACCAAATTTATTTATTTTATTATAGCTTCTGCCAGCGGCTTCGCCCGCGTTAAAAGTGTGGTACTATCTCAAGGGAACATTATACCGGGATGAAAGTAGCTTATGTGCTATTAAAGACTATGATCTATCTCTGGGTAATTTTATCCAGATCCGTTAAGCCATTCTGGCGTGATTGAGTTAAAAACACCCATCCAACCATTCAAACTTTCATTTATAATATACTAGCTTCTGCCAGCGGCTTCGCCTGCGTGAACGTCGAAAATTATCCCGAGGGAACATATTCCCGTGATAAAAAGGGTCAGTCAGGAATTGCACATATATCCTTTGAGCTATTCCTGACTATAATCTATCTCTGTGCCAAATTTCGTCCAGATCCGTCCAGCAGTTTGAGCGTGAAGAAGTAACTAACATACACACTCACAGACTTTATAATATTAAATATAATTATATAAGTGCGATACCTATATAGTATAGATTTATATTATTTATTATTTATATGCAACTCGTCATGTGCAGATATTTCGCGCGCGCTTGCGCCAGTTCCCGTCGCTGGTGAACTGCTGCACCATCGACTGGTACAGCGAGTGGCCCAAGACCGCGCTGGAGTCCGTGGCGCATCACTTTTTCGAGAGCATGGGGGAGCTCACTTTGATCTCGAATGAAGTTATTGATGCTATGGTGGTAAGTATTCTTCTTCCTAGCTTGTGGATGGCAAATCATCATCATATCAGCCGAAAGAGATCCACTGCTGAACATAGGCCTACCCAAAGCGTTGCCACATTGACCGGTACGTGCGTCTCGCATCCAGCAGACTCCCGCCACCCTCAACAGGTCATCGGTCCATCAAGTGGGAGGCCTTCAAACACAACGTCTTACGGTTCGCGGTCGCCACTCCAGAACTTTTTGTCCCCATCAACCATCCGTTCTGCGAGCAATGTGCCCTGATTACTACTACTTAAGGTTTAAATATTATTTTTGGCCCAACGCATTACATAAGCGGACCTTATGGCTGCGTCGGCGAATGGTATTGCCGTTGGTAAATTTTGAATAAGTACTATTTATTGAACTGTCTCGTTGGTCTTGCGGTCGCTATTGCGGCTGCTGAGTGTAAGGCCTGGGTTCGATTCCCATGTTGGGCAAAGTAAAATTGCGATTTCCCATAAGGTTTTTATCAGTGCCAGCCCGGACTTGGAATTAGTCATCGATGTCGTCGTGTGAATTAGGGTTGAGTCACCCACGTCCGTACGATAGCAACCCATAAGATTCTCTACACGTGGCTCCCGGGTGGTGCTAATCAGGAGACTAACTGGTGGTAGGTTACGGCCGTAGGCTTGCGACCACCCACCGGGAAAACAAGTACAGCAAAGCGGCCTAGCCGCGTCCCGGTGCTACCCTCGGTGTAGCCAACTAGAGGAGTAGGAAAACAATATATCACGGGAATTTAACGCGATGATTTCGATTATTTATTTACCTATTAAATAGTAGTGATATATTGTTTTCAATTATGAAACGCGAAAGTTTTAAAGTTAATAGAGGAGTAGGGTTGAGATAGCTGTTCCACTGCATGCTGATCAGCCTGACGCGCGCTTTTATGGGCATATCGGGAGACTGGTCGCGTAGGGAAACAATCGAACAGATCGGATGTCCGTCAGACGTGTCATACTTATCATACCCAGGGTTAAACCTGCAGCAATTCGGCTGCTGGATACAATTATCTACGCCTATGTCTACCGATCGCACAGTGGAGATCAGGAGACAACCAGGCTCTCGGAACATCTGCGTGAGGCGGCTGATACGGCACAGCAGCGGTACCCTTCAGCACAATTTGTGATACTGGAGGATTTCAATGTCCACCACCAGGAGTAGCACTTCCCATACCAGTGCACTGATCATGCTGGACGAGCGACGCAAAAGCTTGCGCTTACGTTAAATCTCATCCAGCTGGTCCAGAGAGCAACGAGGGTGCCGGATGTTGACACACTGTCAATTGCTTGGACCTTCTGCTGACAACAGATCCAAACCGCTACTCGGTGTCGGTATCTTGTACGAGAGCTTTATTGGTAACCTTGCTTCATTCGGTCTGCCCGGTGGTCTGTGCGACTGGATTGCAGACTTTCAGAGGGACCGGTCTATACGAATGGTTATTGATGGCGGCTCGTCTGACCAACTAGATATAAACGCCGGGTTCCCTCAGGGGTCGGTACTCTTCAACAATATTGTTCTTGCTGCACATAAACGACCTGCTAAAACCCGGCACCTTTGAGTATGCAGACGACGGCATCCAGCTTCCGAAACGCGCGCTACTGGGTCTCAGATCCAGTAGGCGATGGTTGCGCTTGAATCCGTCCTTGAAGGCCGTCTCCGATTGGGGCGATGCCAATCTGATCAGATTCAATGCTGCTAAGACCCAGGCGTGTCTTTTTTCCGTTAACAGGAGCCAATTCTGCAATATACCGTGCTGATAACGAACCATCTTGAGTTTCTTGGCGATACGTTGACATCAACCCACAATTTTGATCCATTCATTAAGGCAAAAGCACCTGGCTGCGACAAAGTTGGGGATCCTTGCAAAGTTTAGACATACTTCACGCCAGAACAGTTGCTCAACTTGTGTCAAATTCGGTCATGCATGGGGTACAGCTGCTCTCATCACTGGGACGGATCTGCCAAGTACCAGCTGGATGCACTTGAGTAGATCGAAAAACAGGCCAAGAGGCTCATCGGCAATGATATACTGGTCGAGCTGGAGAGATACATACAGAGATACTGGTCTGGACTGGTTGAACACCGCAGTGACGAACGAACGGTGTGATGGTTTTTATAAGCAGTATAATCTTTACCGTGCAGTAAGCGTGCGATTTGTGAATATTTGTTTAAAATAAGTACAAGTACTTAATTATTATGGCAAAGAGCAGTAATTATAGAAAATATTGTGCTGTTTTTGGTTGCTTGAATTCTTCAATAACGCACCCAGAGATAAAATTTTTCAGATTACCTGGAAACTCCGAAAGGGAAGACTATAAAATATTTTTATATACATCCTAGTATGTAATTTGTTTTTTTTATATTTTGTTATTTCGTTTTTTCCACCGAGTAAAATACCTGGATTAATTAATAATTAAGTGGATATGGTGAAAAAAGTATTAGGGTAGGTAGGGTAGGGTAGGTAGGGTAGGGTAGGTAGGGTAGGGTAGGTAGGGTAGGGTAGGTAGGGTAGGGTAGGTAGGGTAGGGTAGGTAGGGTAGGGTAGGTAGGGTAGGGTAGGTAGGGTAGGGTAGGTAGGGTAGGGTAGGTAGGGTAGGGTAGGTAGGGTAGGGTAGGTAGGGTAGGGTAGGTAGGGTAGGGTAGGTAGGGTAGGGTAGGTAGGGTAGGGTAGGTAGGGTAGGGTAGGTAGGGTAGGGTAGGTAGGGTAGGGTAGGTAGGGTAGGGTAGGTAGGGTAGGGTAGGTAGGGTAGGGTAGGTAGGGTAGGTAGGGTAGGGTAGGTAGGGTAGGGTAGGTAGGGTAGGGTAGGGTAGGGTAGTTAAGGTTAGGTAGGGTAGTTAGGGTTGGGTAGGTAGGGTAGGCTAGCTAGGGCTAGATGAATGTTTGGTGTTTTAATGGCAAATCAAAGTTTGCCGGGTCAGCTAGTTTATTATAAAAATGTACTACATGATTAAAGTACTCATTATTATTAACTACAAAAACTATTTTTAATTAAACTTTTTATCCAAATGAGGCTTTTTTTACAATTAAATTTAACAATAAAGCTTTTCGTACTCTCAGTCAAGGCGCAAATATTTTTCAGTCGCAAATTTATAAGGATGTTTTTTTATTAAATCAACTAATCAAAAAACACAAAATCTATTTTTGTTGAACAATTCCTATTAACTACTTTATTTACTAAAAAACTAATATTGGCAATCACAAAACTAGAAAGAAACTCAGGTATGTAGATGAAATTAAAATACTGTACGCGAGCAGCCGTATCGGGTGTTTACGTACCGTGCGGCGTGGCGCAGCTGTAGGTAAGTAATTCAAGGTCAGGGCCGAGTCACAGTACTGTTAGATATCTTTACCGTGCCTAGACGCACCGCGCCGAAAAGGTAATCGGCGAAATGTAGTTCGGTAAAATAATACATATGCCACATGATACTTGGATGATCTAAAAATATGTCAAATAATGCATATAGCGAAACAAGTCGTCGGTCAATAGTTTTTGGTAAAATGAAATCCGAACAAAAAAAATCGGAAAGTGATTGGTTCCCCCTCCCTCCTCAAGAACGAAATTATCAGAATTGTTAGGATTCTTTTGATTTCGCAGTCAATTTAACAATATGATTTCATATCTAGAAACAAAAAAGGCATGCTAAAGGCAGAATTGTCATCCATAAGATATAACAAATTTTCAGTCTTGGCTATAGATTGTAACATGTGCAGTTATTCAGTGGAATTAACAATCGCTCGATGCTTGATTCCTAAAATGTAAGTAGAGTAAATAGAATTTTCTTCTTTTGTTTGTAATCATATTTTTAACGGGTAGTATTTAAACGCAAATCAAAAAATATCCTTTTTCTATGCAATAAGATTCCGAATTCCCATCAAAATTACTGATTGCACAGCAAAATATTCAACTCAAAATATCACTAAACACACTACAATTTATTTTCGCAGCGTACAGCGATTTTTCCTAAAGCAAAAGCTTTTTCATCAATACACAGCTAATAATCTTAATGCACATTATACATGTTAACTCTTTTTCTTTTAAATATAGCTTCTATTTTTATATTATTTACAGCAGTTTTTCTAAATAAAACAGCATTTTATTAGTCACAGTCTTCTTATTATTTATTAATTACCACATAATGAGATCAGCAAAAAAAAATATAAAATGAGATACAAAATTGTAATTTATTGAATTATTAAAGCGGGTCTTGCTTTCGCGGGGCGTCCACGCTTCCTTTTTTGCCCAATAGGCACATTTTTAGCTTCTGCAGGTGGCGCCACGTACTTGAGTCGGAGAGAAACAGTGGGCGATACAAATGTTTAAAACAAGGACCTGAAAAAAAAATGTCGACGGAGCCCCGCTCCGCGGGGCACCTATTTCTGTCTGCAGGGTCTAAAGTAACCTAACACGAAGGAGATGACGGGAGCTAAGTTCGCTCGCTTTGCTCGCTCACTTCACCTCCCGTCATCCCCTTCGAACCTAACCTATCTGTGTCGGGGTGCCCTAAATTCCCGAACAAAGTCAAAATTTACGAACCTTTTGACAAATATCCAGTCTTTACGCGCGAGATATACTGCTAACACCCGACGACACGACCTAGCGATCTCTATCTTACTCGCTCGCGCCACTCTGCACTCCAGTGACGAAAAAGCGCGCGAAGCCGCGAACCTTTTTCAGTTAATTTGTTCTGCTTTTAGAAATAATGCAATGTGACAGGATTTTTTTGTTATAATAATCATCAAATTTGCCGAGCATGGCTTCTTGAAAATTAAGACAAATATGATGAACAGGTTTTGTTGTACTTACTGGTTAATATGCGACTGGGATAGTTATTTTGCTATGAAATATGGAAAATTTACTGTGCAGTCAGTATTTATGCTATGTATGTAGTATTTTTGTACAAAACTAAATTTAACTGTATTGCATTATGAGGAAAATAGTAATGTCATATTGATGTATAATTTCGAATTATCTGCAGTTTGAGTTTTGTTAAACATTTAGTTTATTTGTAGTGAAGTAAGTTATTTGATGTAAAAAAGAATATAAATGATGAGTATGTATTGATAGGCGATTATTTATTTGATATGCAATTTATAATATCCCATTTTTAACTAATCTCTCAAACCTTTTTAAACGTAATCTAAAATATATGTATTTTATGTAAGATTTCTGTACTGTTAACAAAACCATTTAAAATTTTGGAGACCAAAGTTACTTTACTATCTATTATTAATTGATTGCTTCTCAACTGAGTGATGAGAGAATTGCGAATTGCGTCACTATAAATCTAAATTACGATTTTTATTTGCAATTACGAGGTTTTATGGTGTTTAACCATATGGTGTTACCATATGGTTGCTTATGCATATGGTTGCTTATGCATGCTTATATAAGTAGACAATAAAACATATATTTTATGTGGTATTTAATTAGTACACAAAGTTTTTTAATGTCTATAGCATTAAACATAATAATAATTGAACTCGTGGCTAAATAATAACAGCCGCACGGGTCGATCTTCAACGTTAAGCAACGCTTGACGAGGTCGGTCCGTGGATACCATTTCAACATACCGTTGGTCCCGGCTGTCATTTGAAGATCTTTGACAGTCGTTATGGGTAGTCAGAAGCCTGAGATCTGACACCAGTCTTGCCAAGGGGTATCGTGTTACCCAGTTACTGGGTTGTGGAGGTCAGATAGGCAGTCGCTCCATGTAAAACACTGGTACTCAGCTGAATCCGGTAACACTGGAAGCCGACCCCAACAATAATTGGGAAAAAGGCTAGGCAGATGAGCATTAAACATAATAATTACTGTGTTTATGTGAATAAAGGTTGCCCAAGGGTTATACACTGACCTGTAAAAAACCTTCTTTTTGAAATCTTTTGCTTTAAAACGTTCAGAATACAGTCTTGATTTTTTGTAAAATTTCAGCGACGAACAGTAATTTCACATTGTTGGCGTTTTTTGGTATCATATGGCCGGTTTTTTTTTCTGCATCCAAAAACAATGCTGATGCATTCTTGACCAAAAGCTAGCAATATTATTATTTGGTTTTTGAACAAAAGTTATTCTTAAAAACAGTCAAAAATAGTTCGGTAACTACAAACAGTAGTAGACACCACGTTGTTATGTATACTCCAATCCGTCAAGCGCCATCTGGCGGGAGCATTTGGCAGTTATGTTCGCTATTGTTGGATGTTTCAATAATATTTGTCATAATAGGTGCATATAGATGACAAGAATTATATAATATACGAAACAATCAAAACGTCTCTGGAAAATGCAGTAAACAGAAAATCAGCATATTATAAATTTGGTAATTTAGGAAAAATAGTTGCTGAATACCTTCCTAACCCAGATTCATATACTGGACACTGTTTCCGAAGAATGTCGGCCACATTATTAGTGGATAGCGGTGGAGATATAACTGCGCGCAAAAGACATGGTGGATGGAAGTCTACGGCAGTGGCGGAGTCATACATAGATGAGACCGAATTTTTTGTCAACTACCCTATTATTATAATAAATAAATACTTAACTCATTTTTCCACTTATGTATGCAACGGCATATAATTAGGTATTAGAACACTCGTGTGATACTATTATCACACTCATGTTTTAATAACCCCTATTATGACCGTTGCATAAACTACTATTATCGGAACTCTCGCTCGTTTTATAGGCCCGGAGAAAAAGAAGGAGGATAGTGATTTATGACTCAGTTCGCACGTTTATAATGTACTATAATGTTTATAATGTAGTGGTCTGCCCTGGATTTGCCTGGGTTAAAATAATTTGTAGCCTATAACCATCTGGACTGGAATAATGTATCTATCAAGTGATGAGAGATTTATTCAAATAGGTGTAGTAGTTCCAGAGTTTACCCTTTACGTCTGAACAAACTCACAAAATTCGGATTCTCCCTTCATAATATTGGTTAATAAAATTATTTTATCAACAGTCGGTATGTTGCTACGCGCACCAATCCGTGGTGGAAGCGAGCGATCGTTTCAAGGAACAACTGAGCCGCATCAATTACGTCACTCCTATGTCGTACATGGAGATGCTGGGCGCGTACGCCGATATGTTCCGCAAGAGGCAGAAAGCCATCCTCTCTGAGTCCGACGCACTCAAAACAGGTAAGATTCTTACAAAGCCAGCTTTTTTCTCCTTCACTTTTATGTTCCATCCTATAGGAATCAAGCATTTTTCCGAGATAAAATATAGTACTGCAAGAGAGTTCTTCTAAATAAAGGATTTGTGGAGACCAGTGGAACAGTACAGGTTAAACAAAAGAAATGAAAAAAAAAACGCGTTTCATCAAAACCATAAATGGAATGCATGTGTTGGAATCAAAAAGGAACTCTATATAAAAGTATTGATATCTACCAAGATAGCAAGCTTTAAATGTCAAGGTGGTTGTTGGTTATTTACTGTGTATACAGAGATCCAATGTATGTGGTGTGTATGGAAAGGGTTTTATGAATAAAAGCATAGAAAGACAAGACTAGGTATTTATTTAAATAAGGCTTGTCAATTAATTCATATTTAGAACGCTCATTGAGCTTACTGCCGGTCGCTAGACTAGTTCCCGTGGGGAAGAAGGGCAACAAACCCCACGGAAGCTCTTTCATAGTATTTATCGATATCTTTTACAACCACATAAAGTATTTACAATATTATAGAATTATACAATCAAAATAACAAGGATAAGGCAAAGGACATCGACTAGCCCTTAAATCAATATAACATATTAGGAATAAAGGCCAAAAATTTTTTTTTTTTTTTTTATTGTCTATAGGCTTGCGCTTGACCACTATCTCACCTGATGGTAAGCGATGATGAGGTCGACGATGAAGCACGCTTGCCTAGAAGAAACCCATTCACTATTAGGAATAATATGATATAGATACCGTTTCAATACAATCATTAGCAATAATAAAGGTATAATATCAAATAACTTACGTTTTTCTTGTGTAGTCGATCTTACACCAAATATTAATGATTCAGAAAATATAATAATATATCTGGCCTGTACTGGCTCGTAGTTCACAGTAAAAAGTTCCCTCAACTTATGAATTACACACTATTTATAGTAACGAGTCGACTTGTCTCAATACGTCAAATTTTAGAAAATGGCGCGGTATCCCCACCATTTTCCACATTGCTATAAATAATCTCACAATTAGGTCAATAATCAATTCTTAAGTAATAAAACCTTTTTAAAACGTATCAAAACAATTAAGGAATTTAATATCGCCTATTTAGTCATTCTTAATCAATATTCGAAAGAATATTGATACGAGTACTAACTGATACCCATATACTAATTGTCTCAAAGGACTTATAATACTAAAATAGCAATATAAAATCCTGGATACATTACAATGATCATTACAAATTACGTAATATTTTATAAGAATATCATCACTGTGGCTTAAATGTAAATTTAGTGTTATTCCTGTACACACAACAATATTTACTTGGTGAGTTCTCTAACAATTGTAGGTCATAAATCATAAATTATTTATTTATTTGCAAACATGGGTACAAATTTACATTGATGTTTTCAGTTTATATAAGTAATAAAGTTCTCCATGTTTAACCATCACATGGGTATGCAAATAATGAAAAGTAAGTAGGTACAAGATAAAATTAAATTAAATATGTCAGTCTCATGAAATAATTATTATAATATTTAAATGTCAGAATAAAAAAATAAATAAAAATAAAAAAAATCAATAGAAATTTAAATTACACACAAATAAAATTAAGTTCGAAACAATTGAAATACCAATTCAAATACTTATTCAATAATACATTACAGTCAGATTTAAAACTAATACAAACTAAATTAAATATAACAAATTGATTATTCATAACATTAGTCATGTTGATTTTTCTCTAACATAATAAATCGGATGTAGTAGGCCTAGCATTTTTCGTTTAAATAGTCATTAATGTGATAGTAACACTTTGCAGTTAAAAATTTGTGGAGTATTTTTTTAAATTGATCCATATTTTCAATTTCAATTATGTGCTTAGGTAGCTTATTGTAAATTTTGGGTGCCATACCAAGAATGTTTTTATTAAAAATTGCTTTTTTATGTGGTATTGTGCATATTTTATATTTGTGTCGTAAACTCTTTGGGTGATTGTATAAGTGTATATTTGCCTTAACATATTTTGCTACTTCGTATATGTAGAGACAGGGAAGTGTAAGCAGCTGGAGCTTTTGGAAATGTGGCTTACAACTGTCTGTGCTTTGAATGCCACATATTGCCCTTATGCACTTTTTCTGTGCTTTGAACGCCATTTCTCTATCGGGCGAGTTTCCCCAAAATATAAGTCCATATCGCAGAGAATACAATACATATCCGTGGTACGCCATTAATAATGTTGACCGATTTGAAATTTTCCTTAAGTTGTAAAGGGCATATGAACACTGACTAAGTTTTTTGCATACATTTTCAATATGTATTCTCCAGTTCATCTTTTTATCGATCCAGATACCTAAGAATTTAGTATTGTCAGTCTCCTGAATACATTTGTCACCATATCAAATATCTAGTTTTGTATTGTTCGTTCTTTGTTCAAACGAAATGTAGGTTGTTTTTCCTAGATTTATTTTGAGATTAATTTCAGTGAGCCAGTTTATTATGTCATTTAAGTTTTTATTTATGTCATTTTCGAAAGTCTCATCATTTTCGCTTCTAAATAACATTGTGCTATCGTCCGCAAATAAGATCATCGGATTAGAAATAATTTTAGGCATGTCGTTAATATATACAATACAAAATAATGGTGCTAGGACACCTCCCTGTGGTACTCCAAATAAAGAATTGCGATATTCTTTTTTTTTTCTTCTTTATATTCAGACGTGTATGTAATTTCTGTTTTAGTGTATGGGCAGATTTTCTTTACACATGTACATTGTTGCCGATTCATTAGATATGATTTAATAAGTTGAAGAACATTACCTCTGATGCCATATTTCTCCAATTTGTTAAGGAGTATTTTGTGGCTAACGTGGTCAAAGGCCTTAGACATGTCCATAAATAATGCAACAACAGGCGTTCTATTGTCAATATTTGTAAGTGCATGTTTGACAAGCGCATAAATAGCGGAATTAATGCTGTTACTTTGCCTAAAACCATATTGTTCCCTGGTTAAGACTTTATTGGTTTCTAAAAAGGAATATACACTTTTATAAATAATTTTTTCAAATATTTTAGAGAAGACTGGAATAAGGGCAATGGGTCGGTAGTTACTAGGATCTTGCCTGTCACCTTTCTTAAACATTGGTTTTATTATAGTAATTTTTAGTTTTTCTGGGAATACACCCTTTTCAATGCAATCATTGATAATGTGACTAAGTACGGGTGCAATAATGAAAGATGTAGCTTTAATCACTTTGGTGGTTATATCGTCATATCCAGCGCTGTTTGTATTTTTCAGAGAATTTATTATTTTAATAATGTCAGCTGGTACCGTTGGTATCATAAATATTGAATTAGATGTTGTGTCAGTAGTCGATCGACTTCTAGCGAGAACGGTCGCGTCGCGTACGCTCTTGCACAAGTCTGCGCTCGTGCACAAGTGCTGACGCTGCAGCCTAATTCCGCCGCGTATTGCCCTCGCGGGCGGTGCAATGACCTACTGTCGTAAGTGAATCATGCATAATTATGAGAATTTGCGGTAAGTTATAGTTTTTATAATTATAACTTGTAATCAATTATGGGTTCGCCGGGTAAAATAGTACTCAAAACTGAACTCGAACAACAGTTGTACACCCGGTACAAAGAGGAAGCAAAAGAGCGCCAAGAACTGCAGCAACTAGTAGAAGTGCTCAGTAGCCAGGTAGAAGCCTTGCAACACCAGCTGAAACTTATCCAGGAACAAAAGAATGTTACTCCCGAGAAGGAACATCCGACGAATGAAAGGCCTCAGTCAACAGTCGAATATAAGACTGATGAAGAGGACCTTGCCAGAGAAACAGAATGGGTACGACAAAAAAGTAGAAAGAAAAGAAAGCTAAATGCGTCACTGTCTCCAGTATCACAAGGAGCAAGCCCCATTGAATCTCAGGCTGTTAAAAAGGCTGAGCAACCGAAAATAAAAAAACAGCCCCCACCTCCCCCAGTCATAGTAGAAAATATCAGAAACTACCAAAAGTTTTATGATCTCCTCTTGACTTGCTCAAATAAAGATTCCTTCATGGTCAAAATGATGAACGGAGATACTGTCAAAGTAAACGCCAGGGATGAAGACTCCTACAGAGCGATTACTAAACTCTTGTTACAGAATAATTGTCTCTGGCACTCTTATGAGAACAAGCAAGATAGACCAATTAGGGTTATAGCCAAAAATTTACACTCAACATGTTTGCCAAGCAGAATAGTTGAAGAACTAACTGCTAACGGCTTTAAAATCCAGGAAGCGGTAAACAAATTAAGTTGGAGGACTAAGGAACCTCTAAACATGTTTATGCTTGCCTTTCAAAAA
Source organism: Anorthoa munda (assembly GCA_945859665.1). Lineage (NCBI taxonomy): Eukaryota > Metazoa > Arthropoda > Insecta > Lepidoptera > Noctuidae > Anorthoa > Anorthoa munda. The sequence continues at coordinate 7,017,104 of OX243899.1, read as the reverse complement.
GAGGAAGACATAAATAATATCTATGGTATTAAGACCATATTAGGTTGTAAAGTAGAAGTGCAGCCTTTAAAAACATCCAAGCTTATCCCACAGTGTAAGAGATGCCAAGCATATGGCCATACACAGAAATATTGCTCCAAGGAACCTAGATGTGTAAAGTGCACTGGTAAACACCTTACTAAAGATTGCACAAAATCGATAGCAGACAAACCCAAATGTGTTCACTGTGGTGAGCCACACCCAGCCAACTACAGAGGATGTATGGTAGCCAAAGAACTGCAACAGCTAAAAAACAAAGCCTTAAAGAAAAAGGTTACTACACCTGTCACTCAGGCTCTTAGTGCTAAGAAGAATCTCAAAGAGTATCAAAGGGTATCAAATAATGTGTCTTATGCGCAAGTAACGAAACCTCGTGAATCACAACCAACAGTACACGGTCCACAACCCTCCAAGTCAATAGACGCCGATACAAATGAAAATATAAACAAAATTTTAAATATTTTAACCTCATTTGAATTAAGGTTGAAAAATCTAGAAAGTAGTGCTACACAGCTACACCATATAACTCAAAAATGAAGAACACTCTTAAAATAATGGCGTGGAATGCAAATGGACTCCTAAAGCATCAAAACGAGCTAGAGGTGGTCCTTGCAACAGAAGAAATTGATGTGTGCCTCATATCGGAGTCTCATTTCACAAGAGAATCGTATATTCACCTTAAAGGGTATAAAATCTATCATGCACTGCACCCTGTGAATAATGCGAGAGGAGGAAGTACCCTTATAATAAGAGAAAACATCTACCATTACCTCGAATTTAAATATGAAGAAGAGTTCATACAAACTGTAGCCGTTAGGGTCAAAACTAAACTTCATCACATTACAGTAGCAGCTATATACTGCCCACCAAAGCATGCTCTGAAAATAGAGCAGTACAGAAACCTACTAAAACTTCTTGGCAACACGTTTATATTGGGAGGTGACTTCAATGCAAAAAACATACGTTGGGGATCTAGGCTAACCAACACTAAAGGAAAGGAATTGCTTAGTGCTATGCGAGAAATCAAGTGCAATGCAATATCAACAGGAAAACCTACTTACTGGCCTACTGATGCTCAAAGAATTCCAGATCTGATTGACTTTTTCATTTATAAGAATCTGTCAGCTACATATCTTCACATAGAGGAGGGATTTGATATGAACTCTGATCATTCCCCCATTATCTTAACCTTAAGTGAGACCATAATTCAGAAAGAAAGCAATGCAATTTTAGTTAATAAGAACACGGATTGGGATAGCTTCAAACTCGACCTAGACAACATCATTGACCTTAAAGTACCACTCAAAAACATTCAGCAGTTGGATGAAGAAATAACAAAATTTGTGACAAACATTCAAAGCTGTGCTTGGGGAAATACACCTCTTTTGAAAAGAAAAGTCGCAAGTCATAGATATCCGTTAGAAATAAGAAACCTCATAGCCATAAAGAGAGCTCAGAGACAAAAGTGGCAACAATCAAGATATCCACTTGACAAAACAATGCTGAATAGGCTTACAAGAAGATTAAGCAAAGCAATACAGAACTATCATGATGATGCAACAAAAGATTGCCTTAGCCAATTAACAAGTAGTGGAAAATCAGAACACTCACTATGGAAAACATATAAACGTTTAAATAAACCCATCGTCCATGCTTCACCCATTAAAAAATTAGATGGCAAATGGGCCATGAGTAATGAACAGAAAGCAAATATATTTGCAGAACATTTAGAACAAACTTTTCAAACCAGCGGTGAGGAAAGCTCTGAAAACGTAACACTGGATGTCACTCACCATGACGACCTCAATATAAAACTGGTTACGCCAAAAGAGGTAAAAAATATGATAAAAAACTTAGCCAAAAAGAAATCGCCTGGATACGACCTTATCACTGGTGAACTCCTTCAAAATCTGCCACGAAAAGCCATAGTAAAACTTACAACCCTTATAAATGCAACATTCAGGTTGAAACACGTGCCTGATATCTGGAAAGTTGCTGAAGTCATAATGATCCCCAAACCTGGAAAACCACCCCAGGAGGTAACATCATACAGACCTATATCACTTTTACCAATCATTTCAAAACTATTTGAAAAACTACTCGTAAGACGCTTAAAACCTATAATAGAAGACAGAAAACTGATTCCAAATTACCAATTCGGCTTCAGAGAAAAACACTCCACGATAGACCAAGTACATAGAATTACCAACATTATAGAAAAAACTCTAGAAGAAAAAAAAGTCTGTTCTACAGTATTTCTAGATGTAGCACAGGCATTTGATAAGGTTTGGCATAAGGGTCTTATTTATAAGGTAAGGAAAATGCTGCCAAAACAATTTGCAGACATTTTGGAATCCTACCTAACAGAGAGGACGTTTAGAGTCAGACATGAAGATGCTTATTCCGATCTCAAGCAAATAAAAGCTGGTGTACCACAAGGAAGTGTTCTTGGCCCAATCTTGTACCTATTGTACACCTGTGATATCCCAGAAATGGAAAACAACTTCATTGCAACCTTCGCTGATGACACAGCCATCATGGCTATAGGTGTCACTCACAAAGAAGCTGTAAATAAAGTACAAATTGCTGTCAACTCCATCACCAACTGGACAAAAAAATGGCGAATTAAGTTAAATGAGTCCAAATCAACTCATATAGACTTCACAAACCGAAGACCTAATTATACACCGGTATACATTAACGGTTGCGTAATACCTTACGAAAATACAGCCAAATACCTAGGTATGACGCTTGACGCAAAACTTCGCTGGAAGGCTCATGTCAAAAAGAAACGCCTGGAGTTAGACCTACGCTACAGGAATATGTACTGGCTACTTGGCAGACATTCATCATTGTCAGTATACAACAAAGTACTTCTGTACAAACAAGTACTTATGCCTATATGGGCATACGGTATACAGCTTTGGGGCTGTACAAAACGTACCAATATTGAAATAATTCAAAGATTTCAAAATAAGGTACTTCGGAGTATAGTAAACGCTCCCTGGTACATTAGAAACGAGGACATCCACCGGGACTTAGGAGTGGACCTTGTCGCTAAAGTCATAAAAACATACGCCGAAGCTCATGAACAAAGACTTCATAAACATGTGAATGTCGAGGCTATTCAGCTCCTTGACACCACGGACATAGTAAGGAGACTGAAAAGGACTAAGCCTTTTGAATTAGTTTAGTGATTGTTACGGAGTGCAGTGAGTGCTACCTTTTAAAAACACAAGAACTAAGTGTCTTTCCCTCATAATAGAGACAATAAGAAAAGTGCCAATGGACACATTCTTTAGTACCTATACATTTACTAGGAAATTAAGTTAAATTTAAATTACTTATTAGCCTCAAGGCTAGATTGTAATTGTTATGAGGTAACCATTCGGTTACAACATAATGAAAAAAAAAAAAAAAAAAAGATTTTGTGTCAAATGTCGGCATATTATTATAGTTAATGTCATTCTGAGATTGAATTTGATTGATAAAATATTCATTAAAAGATTCCGCAATTTGTTCTGGACTGTTAATAACTTTATCGTCAACAATTATCTTGTCTATTCCTTCTTTTGGACAATTTATTTTCTGTTGGTTAATTATACTCCATGTAGCTTTGCTCTTGTTTTCAGAATTGTGTATAGTATGAGAATTTTGGGCTTTTTGTGTTTGTTTAATTATGTGTTTCAATCGATTAGTGTAGGTTTTAAGTTTGTATTTGTTTTCTGGGTTTGGTGACTTTCGATATTCCCATAGCATGTCCCTTTTCCTTTTGGAACATTTTTTTAGTCCCGTTGATATCCATTTAGGTCTTTTATTTACCGAAATTTTTATTTTATTAGTTGGAAAACATAAATCATAAAAGAGTTTATATATGTCATGAAACTCATCAAATGCATCATTGGGATCGGAGCACATATATACATCATGAAAACAGAGACTTTGAAGACATTCTTTAAATTTTTTGATATTTTCATCGCTATAGTCACGTTTCTGAATGAACCAATGAGATAGCGTGCAAGTTTTCTAGACACGACATTTTAATAGTTGCGCCGTGTGATCCGATAATGCGAATTCTTTAATCTCACATCTGCTACCTCTGGTATTGTGAATTATGTTATCGATGCAGGTCCCACTGCACAGACGTGTTGGTGATCGAGTACCCAAAATTAGATTATAACTGCGCAATAAGTTTTGAAAGGTCAAAGATGTTTTGCTATTTTTGCAGATATCTATATTAAAATCTCCACATAGTATGATCTTATTATTTGGTTTCAGACAAATTTCTTTTAAGATCATGTCCAAATGATCAAGAAACATAGATAGTTTATCTTTTTTGTTATTTGGCGGTCTATAAATACACAAAATTATGATAGGGTGAGACAAGAGCTTAATTGCACAACATTCCAATAGATTAGGTATGGCCCATTTCCTTACGTTAATAACCTCAAATGTATGTGTGTTTTTGACTAGAATGCATGACCCCCCATTTCTATCATCCCTAGTGTAGGATGTTGCTAGTGAATAATTAGCAATATGTAAATGTTGATGGTCACCCTGTTTCATGTTGTGTTCCGTTATACAAAGGATATCAATTGACTTACCTTCTTCTGAGAGTTCACTAAGATGTATGCCTAATAGATCCGATATACTTATTAGACCATTTATGTTTTGGTGCATTATAAATATGTGATTATAAACGAAAAAAGTCGCGGTTATCTATAGCCTTATCTATATGCTTATATGTTATTGGTATTTCGTATGCCTCTTGAAATAGATCTAAATCGTAGAGTATATTGCTTACAATTCGGTTGTGTATGTTTCTCATCCGTAGTTATTTGACAACACAATAATAATTTAGGTACGTACTTCGACATTTGTCGGTAGATGCTTAATAAATATGACATTTTGTATTTTGTAGCAAACCATTGTGCTTATAAAGTGAAAATTCATGATTTAATGACGTCACACGTACTTCCACTTGTAACACATGCTTAGTACGCATTTACAGTACAGTACAGTTCGCTCTAAAACAAAATTTTTACAAAAATTATTACACAACATATTTATTAAATAAATAAATAAACATACAACATCGAATAACACGATATTTAAAAAAACCTTTAATTCAATTCAATAGTGGTAAATAATAGTAATTCTAGTAAAGGACAGCACTATATTTGCCGGACCAGAGGTGGCCCAGTGGTAACAAGAGAGTGGCCATGACTTACGTGTCATAGATCGTGGGTTCGAACACAGGCAGGCGCTTTACTTTGTATAAATTATTTCATCACCACTGCTCCAAAAAACGAAGTACGAGTGAAGGAAAACATTGTGTGGAAACCGGCATGTCCTATAACGAACCATTCGAAGACACGTGGAATAAGGCCCATTCCCTCTCACAGAAAGAAGGCCTGTGTCCCAGCAGTGGGAACACTAAAAGGATAATGATGATGATGTTATTTGCCAGGGTTATCCAAGTTGAACCAGACAGAGATCGAAGTTAAGGAGCTTCAGATAGAGCTTGCGGAGCTGAAGCCGTTGATGGAGAAGGCGGCTGAAGAGACCAGGCAGGTCATAGCGCAGATCGCCACTGACACGGTTAGTACCTTAATACTAGTCACAATCTCTTCTTCTTTCTAATCGCTCTCTCACTGCTGAGAATCGTGACTCCGTTTGAGACGGTCGGTTGTTCTCCATCTGTTGCGATCAGCAAGCTGGTGGAGTGCAGTGCTGATATATCTCCAGATGCTCCGATATTTGATGCGACACTTTTAGGGGCTTCGGTCTCTCTAGGTCTTTTAGCTTCAATTTTGTCGGATACAATAAGACGTTCTATATTGTTGGTTCCTATGCTGGCAATGTGGCCAAAGTAACTCATGACTAGGGCATGAATATCGCAATCTCGGAACGAAATTTGCGATATTTCAATTCCGATACTGAGTGATCCAATATCGGCATCAGAAAAAAGCCTATATTTTATCTCCTTGTGAAGCGCCGACTGCGATAGCGCGGTTAAACCCGTTGCCTACGGTGATAAGCAGTGATGGGATCAACGGGTGCTTCTTTACTTAAACTTCACTTGAAAAAATAATATAGAGATGCCTTGATAAAGCCAGAATTAACAGTCCTGATATTGGTAAAAATGTTACTATAAGAATAAATAGAACCCGATGTAACAATGATCGAAATAACAATAATATTTTCATTGAATAAAGCTTAGGTTGCGGGCATCCACTACATGCAAGACGGGATCGGTCAATGGTACTGTTGAGAGGGCTGTTTCGGAATAAGTACCAATTCTTATTAAACTTTGTCTCAAATTTCTAATGTGTTACTTGCTTGGACACCTCCATAAAATTAATGCTTGATATTTTTTAGTCTTGTGCTGGTATTAAATAAAACAAATTAGTCTATCCCTTCACTAATCTGTTGATTGCATCAACTTCTACTACTTGACTATAATCATTGTCTCTACATTTTTTTTATTTGTTACATTAGAATAGAATAGAATACTCTTTATTATGTACACCATATAAGTTACAGAAATTATAGACGAAGAAAATATTACACTGGGTGACACAATGGGCGGCCTTATCGCTAAAAGCGATCTTTGACATTGTACATTGATTTTGAATAATATAAAGATGAGATAATTATATTTTCCTTTTGCTATATTTTATTAAGTTAAATATAGTAGTTTCACGAAATAAGTTAATCTCAGCAATCCAGGATTCATTTAATGATGCTCCTGGTTAAATCAAACGAATAAGACTATTCTAGTCTATTAAAAACGATAAACTTAATACGAATAAACAAAAATAAGTTGTTTGAGGATCGTGACATTTACGTATAGTAAATAGTCTCGATACTCAATCGTCCTAGTTAGTCGTTTGTATTTTCGACAGTTTTCAAATTATTCCCTTTATCAAGTCAGCCGGGCGAGCACGGCATCTGTGAAAGGCTTGAGTCACGCATTTTATCACGGATTTTGTAGTAGTAGCAGTAGGTCGTGCTCGCCCGCCAGCATTTTAATATTACTCGATCAAAATAACTGTGCATTTGGCGCTGTCACGTCACTCTGACGTTCGACTCTCGCTATTGGCACATGGGGAAAACGCGAGGCGACGAGCGTGTAGGCGGGAATGGGGTCGCCGACAGACACACACAGTTATTTCGACAGTGTTGTACGTTTTGAAGCTTCGAAAATGACATTTGGCAACTTCAAAACAAAGATCATAAACCTTTGACCAGTGTCTTATCGACGTCAAACTTTCAATCGGGCAGGTCATACTGTAGATAGCCACTGACACGTTTAGCACCTTAGGCGCCACCTCCGCGAACCAGTGTATCGACACGAGTTCGCCCGGCTATCATCTGGTGATCTCCAATTATTCTTCTGCCAGCATATGGTCTCTACTCGCGACGGATCACCAATCGGAGGTTATTATGGCTATTCGCTCGCTTTTATGCAATGTGTATTTTTGCCAACCGCAACGACTCGATGCGGGTCGTGACGGACTGCCTGTCCACAAGAAATCGTAAACAATTGTTCCCTCGTTAAAATTTCCGCGATTGAGAGTAGCGTGTAGGTCGAATCGCGGATCACAGCGAGCGCGCTGCGAGTCGTCGACGATTTGATCGTCGTTGTCACTCGGCGCATCGCAGCGATAGTATTGCGTTGTGGAGGCAAGTTCATGGAGATGTTAAGGAAAGAAATGGCAGGACGATAATATATCACCACGATACACTCGTTCGTGGAGGTGGCACCTTAGAACTATAAGAGCTTTGTCCTACGTCTCACCTCTCTAAAATAGATAAATCTAATCTCTCGAATAATTGTCGTCACTTCGAAAACAGAACAGATGGGAACAGAGTGCACTTGTGCGCTATAATATCTCCCACACCGATGGTTATTTTCGGCTGACATTGACCGTCGGGACTTAATTCGAACTGGAGAATTTCTCAGTTATCGGGTCGAACGGTTTCCAATGATCTCGTTAATCCTGTGTTTATTTGTTACTCAGGCAATAGCCGAAGAAGCTCGTGAGAAGGTGGAGAAGGAGACATTAATGGCGGAAAAGCTGGCCGCCATTAACTCGGCCATGACAGAAGACGCCATGAAGGATTTAGGTCTGTGGTCCTCCATAGGGATGCCGCGCACCCACGGTATGGGACGGCACGGCGCGGCGTGTCAAAGAATTGATTATTAATGATTCGGTATGCCGTGCCATGTCGTGCCGTCAGTGAGCGCCGGCCCTTACTTATTTGGCACAAAACATATCGACATATTTAAAATTAACATTTTCTGGAATTGAACATAAAAATTGTATGTTCTTGTTTAATCAACTCTTCTAAGCACAAAATTATGCAATATTAGGCTCTTGATTCACATTTTAAAGATTATTTGAACGGACCATTTAAAATTCATGCCAATAGAAGGCGCAGTTTTAAATTTCTGAGGCAATCCACTCGGTTGTTTAAATTTGTATTGTAACACATTTTGTTGCAATGAAATTGTAAAAACGTGCAAAAAAATACTATTTAATAAATCGTCACTGTATTTAAAGAAAAAAATATTCACGAACCTAGTAAACTCTTTTACTTGCAAGTGGCTGCTAACACTATCTATAGCCATGGAACGGAACTAAACGCGGTCAAAGTAATTATAAAAATAATCATCTTAATCAGAGGAAATCGCTAGTTACGTCGGCAGGGTTTATTTGTATGGGCATACAGATGCATCATGCTTGGTGGTTAAATAAACCTAAATAAGGAGCGGATTGTGGGCGGTAATTTTGGGCTGATTCTAGATTAATAAACCTGGAACATTCGATAAAAAAATACTCTTTACAAAACAGTTAACCTTTGTATGAAGTAAAAATGTAGGGGAATATATGACGCTTTTGAGTAAGGTTTCAGAAAGCGACGTAGCCAAACGGGAAACGAAAGCATGTGTTACTCACAGTTCCAGCAATGTGTGAAGATCTTCCGTGGATCCACGTTTTCTTCAAATTCTTCAAAATACTAGCAGCACTGAAATTGGATTGTACGGAACACACAAACATTGTCCTTTCACAGTTACACGGTGACGGATTATCAAAATAATTAAAGATTCACAAATAGACCAGGCGGGCGCGCGAGCGACGGCAACTTTGAAACATGTTTAGAGAATGCTGGTCTCGGTCGATTTGACATATACCTTATGGACTAGGAAAAAAGAGGGTAGGAAACATAATTCATACAAGTTGTACCCTCAATTTAAATATGAACGCGCAGCAAAATAAAACAAAATCCAACAATGCTCGTATTATATTATCTGTGGAAGTATAATTTGATCAATGAAGTATCTATTATACCTATGTTATTTTTTATTTAATTGCCCACGTCCGTGTGTCACTGCGGGGTGCCAACTGAAAACCATCGGTGTCTGACGCCCAGCAAATGCAGAGTTGGTAACCTTTTCGGTATGGGCACGGTCAGCTCAATTAGTCTCTGTACTTTTTTATTACTATCTTTCACTCTGTGTTTGTTGCTGTTGTTTTGTGTCCGTGTCATATCAATGTACTTCTATTCTATTCTAAATGCTGACAGAAATCGGGGGTAAGTCGTACCATGATAAAGTACTGATTCCATTGCAACATTCCAGTGCCTTTGTGGTCACAAATGGTCACTTAAAAATCAACTGAAAATATAGAACCTTCTTTTTTGAAAGTCGTTTAAAAAACTATGTAGGTAAATCTATTAAATTGCATAAAAATACAAATAACGATTAACATAACATCACGTCCAGCACAGATCCAGGTCCAAAATCCCGAGAGCTTTCAGCTCGAACTCCAGAATAGTTTCGAGTGCCTAGGGAGCTCCGTGGACGAATACAGAGATGGGTTCCTGGAAGCTGTCCATACGGTCGGGTCTTAGTTTTTCAAGACCCGACGTTCAGATATAAACAAAAAGCTCTCTGATCCTACTCTTAAGCTTATGAAGGAGAGGCGTGAGATGATCCTGCAGTCTTCAGATGAGGCGTGCAAATACCGGCAGCTCAAAAGAAAGATCTCTAAATCCTTGTAAAGAGACCTCCGCTCTTTAATGCCGACCGTATTAAAGATGCGATTGAGCGAAATAAAGGGTCCAAGGGGGTTTCAAGGGATCTGGCTATTGGGCAGAGCTATCTTACGAAACTGAAGACTGACTGAAACCGGAGCTTCTGAGGGCGATCGAGACATTGTATGGGCAGTTGTACACATCAATCACGAAGCCCGTTGCGAATCAAACAAACGAACCAAGAGCTACATTGACCCGACACTACACCGAAGATATCCCAGACGTCAGCGTGTACGAGATTAGGATGGCTTTGAAACGGCTTAAAAACAACAAGGCGTCCTGAAGGTGGGTGGGAAACCGGTCCTTAAGGCCCTTCAGAAGCTGTTTGATTCCGTCATACTCGAGGGCAAAACGCCACAGGCATGGTGCAGGGGTGTGGTAGTACTCTTCTTCAAGAAGGGAGACAATTGCCGGCTGAAGAACTATAGGCCTATTCAACTTCTTAGCCATGTCTACAAGTTGTTCTAAAAAGTCATCACGAATCGTCTCGCGTGCAGTTTCGACGATTTCCAGCCTCTCGAACAAGCCGCATTCCGAAAAGGATTTAGCACCGTAGACCACATATATACGCTGCGGCAGATTATACAGAAGACCGAAGAGTATAACCTGCCTCTCTGTCAGTTCGACTCCAGGATCAGACCTCGGAACCAGTCCTTCTGCAGCGAGGTGTCTCTATGACCAGTGTGTGTTGCCAGTGATGACATATGTCTCTGAGACGTGGTCGCTTACAATGAGCCTTATCAGAAAGCTTACAGCCACTCAAAGGGCAATGGAGAGGGCTATGCTCGGAGTTTCCTTGCGTGATCGAATCAGAAATGTAGAGATCCGCAACAGAACCAGGGTTACCGCCATAGCCTGAAAAATTGCCAAACTTAAGTGGCAGTGGGCAGGGCACATTGGACCGGGACCGGTCAATGTGGTGACGCTTGGGGAGGCCTATGTCCATCAGTGGACGTCTTTCGGCTGATATGATGATGATGATGATGAAATTGACAGCTGCCAACGACCTTATTTTTTTAAATGTTACAAGCGCGGAGCATAGTGTTGTAGGTAAGACTCAATCATGTGGTACATCGAATCGATGTGACATGACTCCTTAATTTAATTTACTTATTGATATAAATAAATGCTTGATAAATATAAACGTAATATATTAAATAATATAATATTATAAAGAGGAAAGATTTTTTTGTTTGCTTGTTTGTACCGAATAGGCTCTTTACATTATTACTGAGTGACATAGGCTATTTTTAATCCCGAAAACGGGTCCTGTGGGGTGGCCCACGGGAGCGAAGCCGCGGGGAACAGCCAGTATTAAATATAGCAGTATTAATGCACATAGTTCATAAACTTTTATTGTATTAATTACGAATTCAACAATAAAATAAATGCGATCGATAGATCCAAGTCTGCCCAATAAGGGCCGCTAGTTTCTTTACAAATTATTTCTTTTTGTCGTGAAATATGTAGTTCCATTTTCGAACTACTTCGATTTTCGATCAACTATGAATTACTCAAGATCACATCACATCATCAGCCTATTAATGTTCCCACTGCTGGGACACAGGCCTCCTCTCTGACTACTCAAGATACGACACTATTTTTATATAACGATAAAGTGGCAACCTCCCAAATGTCAGTTTAGTCTACGAAATTAATCTGGAGTGAGGCCATCGAGAGACACGGGGAAGCGCTAGCCGTCTCCCTCGACATCTCGAAGGCTTTCGACGGGGTCTGGCACGAAAGCCTTATTGGTAAGCTTCCTTCCTTCGGTCTGCCTAGTGGTCTGTGTGATTGGATTGCGGACTTCCTGAGGAATCGATCCATCCGAGTGGTTATCGACGGCTGCTCGTCCGGTCAGTTAGATATCAACGCCGGCGTCCCTCAGGGGTCAGTGCTCTCGGCAACATTATTCTTGCTGCACATTAATGATCTGCTAAAACCCGGAACCTTTGGGTACGCAGACGACAGCACTGTTGCTGAGAGATACGTGTCCGACGCGCGGGCTACTGGGCCTCAGATTCGGTCTCTCCGGGAGGCCATGGTTGAACGTTTTAAAACGATTTATTAACAATATAAATATATATAAATATTTAATTCGTTATAATAAGCTCTAATAAAAAGTAATTAAAAAAAAAAAGTAATTAAAAACGCTTGAACTTGTCCTTGGAGGCAGTATCCGAATGGGGCGATGCCAATCTGGTCAAGTTCAATGCCGCAAAAACACAGGCGTGTCTCTTCTCCGCGAAAAAGAGCCAATTTCACCCGGCTCCTTCTTTCCGAGGTGTAACCATACCGTTAACGGACCATCTTGAGCTTCTTGGCGTAACGTTGACATCGACACTTAATTTTGGCCCATACATTGAGGCAAAGGCTCAACTGGCTGCCAAAGAGTTGGGGATCCTTGCGAAGGTGAGACGATACTTCACGCCGGAACAGCTGCTTAAGTTGTATCAAGCGCAAGTTCGATCTTGCATGGAGTACTGCTCTCACCTCTGGGATGGATCTGCCAAATACCAGCTTGATGCACTTGAGTCGATTGACAGACGGGCCAAAAGGCTTATTGGCAACGATGCACTGGTCGCCTCAAAGCTCCAGAGCCTCGAAAATCGTCGCCGAGTTGCCAGCCTGTCGGTTTTTTATCGGTTACACTTCGGGGGGGAGTGTGCGACGGAACTGCACAATTTGATTCCGCCAAGCCCTTTCCATCATCGGACTACAAGACGTACGGCCATGCGCCATCGGTACATGGTGGACATCCCTCCCATACGCACAAAGCGTTTTGCTAATACTTTCATTGTGCGCACAGCTAAGGAGTGGAACTCCCTTCCGGGGTCTTTGTTCCCTGATAGCTACAACCTTGGGGTCTTTAAGTCAAGAGTGAATAGGTTTCTTCTAGGCAAGCGTGCTTCACCGTAGACCTCATCATCGCTTAACATCAGGCGAGATAGTGGTCAAACGCGAGCCTATAAACTATAAAAAAAAAAAAAAAAATCGGTGATTAGATAAACTATTTAGTTTAAAGAGGTATTTGTGTCGGGGGCTTTTTTAATTATTCTTGTTAAATATCTGCAGAGGAAGCGATGCCAGCACTGCGCGCAGCTGAGAAAGCGCTTCAGGAGCTGAATCGTAATGACGTCGTGGAAGTTAAGGCCATGAAGAAGCCCCCAGCCGGCGTTGTTCTCGTCATCGAGTCTCTCTGCGTCGTCTTCGATATCAAGCCCGTCAAGGTACTGATGATGATGATCCCATCTAGCCGATTTCGGCCACAGCGACCGCATTCCATGACTTTTTATTGCGGTTGCGAGCACAGATTTGTTCTGCTACGATCCTTACATACTGCATTTGCTTTATTCACGTTCACACATCAACTACTGACCACCAGCTGCTTCGATCCTTACTTACTGCCCTTGCTTTACCTCGCCATACACACACGGCGGTTATGAGTACTGCGCACCTGGCCTTTGAACAAGATTACCAATAAGATCCGTCTATTACTTCTTCTTCTAGGGCGTCCCCTCAGCCTTTTATAGACCCTAGAAGAGGACATAAGACATCAAGATGATTCTATATTGACCACACTATTTTTGCAGGAACAAGGCGCAAATTATGGCGAGAAGATCCTGAACTATTGGAAACCTGGTTCCCTTATGTTATCGGATCCAACAGCTTTCTTGGACTCGCTCCTGAAGTTTGATAAAGATACCATCACAGAAGATATGGTCAAAAAGCTCAAGCGGTTCATCATTAACCCCGATTATGATCCTGTAAAGATTATTAAGGTACATTTATTATTTAACCAACTCTCAATAAAGGAGAAGTTTCTATATGTTCGACTGTATATATGTTTATGTTGGTCCGACGAGCCGTCATCGATAATTATTCGAATGTACCGATCACATAGAGACGATTCGTTCGATTCATTCGGGACGGCGATGAATCCAAATAAATAAAAATCATGTAAATTGGTCGAGCCGTTCTTGATTTAAATGGTGTAACTAACCCAACTTCACTGTCAGCGATAAGAACGCCACTGTAGGTACCCATAGTTTTTTTTTTATGAGCTATCTATTTTAGTGTACAATAAAGCTAATAGTAGTAGTAGTTTTACTATTCTAGCCTTTTTTCAAAATTTTGCAACCTCTCAAATTCGAAAAATAAACAAATTCAATTTATTGCATCCATAATGTCCAATTTATTGCATCCATAATGGATCGATGTTTGTTACTTAATCACGCCAAAACGGCTTAACGGATTTGGATGAAATTTGGCACAGAGATAGATTATAGTCTGTAATAGAACATAGACTTTTCATCCCGGTATAATATTCCCTTGGGATAATAAAAACTTTTTAAGCGGGCCATGCCGCTGGCAGAAGCTAGCATATCATAATTCCCTCCAATACGAATTTAAAGTCTTTTCTCGTATGTGCCAGGTGTCCAAAGCCTGTCAATCGCTGTGCATGTGGGTGCACGCCATGTACAAGTTCTACCACGTGAACAAGGCCGTCGCGCCCAAGAAGGAAGCCCTGGCCAGAGCCACCAGGGAATTAGCTATCGTTGAAGGTACAACACGGTAAAAATAACTGTGCACATCGACTGTTGTCGTCTCCACTCCCGCCTACCCGCGCGGCGCTCCGCGTTCTACTCGTGCGTCAATAGCGAGAGTCGATCGTCAGAGTGTCGTGACAGCGCCAAGTGCACAGTTATTTTGATCGAGCAATATTAGAAATGTGTCCTGGCGGGCGAGCACGGTCTACTGTGAGAGGCTTGAGTCACACATTTTTATCACAGTTTGGGGGCAAAATCCGTGATAAAATGTGTGACTCAAGCCTATCACAGAGGCTGTGCTCGTCCGGCTGAGTTGATAAATGAAAGAATTTATTTGAAAACTGTTGAAAATACAAATGACTAACTAGGGGGATTGAATATCGAGACATTTACAGTACGTAAATTTCTCGACTCTCAAACAACTTAAAATGGAGAAAGCAAAACCACTGTCTTCAACTTGCCTGCACCGCGTCATGAGTTTTTTCGGCCACATTGTCGCATAGGAACGAACAATATAGAACGTTTTATGGTCATCATCTGCCTAGCCATTTTTTTTTAAATTTCTCTATAGGCTCGCGTTTGACCACTATCTTTTCCCAACTATATTGGGGTCGGCTTCCAGTCTTACCGGATTCGGCTGAGATTCTGCGAGATGCTGCTGCTGATTCCGTATGCCGACCGCTCTTCCTTTCTGTGGACGTGGTATCCTGGGAATTTGCACCTATATTCAGGTCCCAGGAGTGTCTTACTTATCAGCGCCACACCGATATCCTGTTCCCTCAGGAGATGGCGGGGGGATGCGACTTTTGGGATGCGATTTTTGAGGCCGCCAATGAATCATCCTCAGCGGCTTAGTGTGTAAGTAGCGCGGCCAAGCCGTTGAGGGTGACTTGCTCCACGTCATGCCCCTGTCTGATGGCCTTAATAAGGTCCATCAACAGCTGGGTGGCGCAGGCAGTGAAGTCGTTGTTTTGCTTATTAGCTTTCCTGTCAGCTGTCACCTGATTGGTTTTCTTGTTTTGGCTAGCGCCGGCGGATTGGTCAACGCTGTATTTGGTTCCAATTTGCCCAACAGATGGCGCTCCTCCGGCGCTAGCTGTCGCCTCATTGGTTGTTGGTACCTGCGCCTGTTTTGAGACAGGGCGTGCCTCCTGAGTCGCTTCCTGGGTCACAGAGGGGTTGGTTTTTCTACCCTTACCCCCCCCTTTTCTTTTTCCTTCGCCCTGAGGAGGCAGTTTCTCCGCGTTGAGTGGGCCCGTTTGCTGCCGCCATCAGTGATTCTCGCCTTGGGACTCTTCGTTCGGCTGCATCTATGTTTGAACCACTTTCTGTGGTCGGCGTGAAGAGGCGGTCGTGATGGCAGTAGTGCCCGCCCGCCTGTGTTTAATCTCACGTTGGTACACGGGACACTTGATGTTATTTGCTGGGTGCCCTTTGAAATTAGCGCAGGTGGCCGCTATTATTCTTCCCGTGGGCGTGGGCAGTCACGTGCCACATGTCCCTCTCCGCACCTTACACAGGTGAGTGGGCGATAGCACTGGTGAGAGCTGTGCCTAGAGATTTGGCACCGATGGCATTGGGTGGGCCCACGTTTTCCACGCCAAGCCTCTATTTTGACCCCCGCATCAACATGAACACGGAGGTATCGTAAATGACTCTGACATTTTCTGTCTTGGCCAGCACGGCGTGGAACACGCAGCTGGGTCTTCCTAGGTTACGTGCCGCACAAACTCCGGCTCGTAACCTAAGCTTCGGAGGTCCTTCTCGATCTCCTGGGGAATTTCTTATCAACGTTCCTTTTCCAGGGTGGTCAGGTACCTCTAAACCACCCTGTATTCGTCTTCGTTCTCCGAGGAGAATCGAACTCCCTGTCCGTATGGTCGAGCGTTTGGTGGTCGTCCTAATTTAGTCGCTAGAGCCCTTAAGTGGGTAGCCCAGTTGGGCAATTTCTTCACTACTAAAAGTGGGTAGCGAGGGCGCTTGTTTTTAGCCGTTTTTGCCCCATTATTGTCGGCTGCATCGGGGTTGGGGATAGGTGCAGGTACGTCACTTACCCCTGTTGTCCTCTTCCTGTGTGCAGAGGCGTTGGACGTCCCAGGTGACAGGGTACGTAGCACGGCCTCGGCGAAAGAAGGCGAATTTGCGCTCTGTCGCTCGTGCATTTGTGGGCGCTGCGAGTTTGGACTGTAGCGCTTCGTCTCCTCGGTTGTCTCATCCGGGCTCCTGCGTCGTCTCAAAGCCCTTCCTCCCGTCTGAAATTCAAAATCTAAATCCATAGACGGGTTTGGCGACGTCGAACACTGGACCCAAATAAAAAAAAAGTGGACATTGATAGTAGACCGCTGATATTTTTTTTATTGTTAAATACTCAGAATTATTAGTTTTCTAACATATGTGATTGCCATCAAGGTTTTTGAGAAATTGAATAAAATGTAATAAAACAAATAGAAAAAAAAAAAAAATTACAGAGAAGTCTCTTTTTATTTATTTGACATTACGCTTACATTTTATGTGCTAAAGTAAGGCTATGATTAAAAAAAGCGAGCAATTAAACTTTTTTTTTTTTTCTGTCACTATTATCGCAGAGATAGGCAATAAGTTTTTTCGAGACAAATACTCAGAATTATTAGTTTTCTAACATATGTGATTGCCATCTCGACATCGCTTAAGGTTTTTGAGAAATTGAATAAAATGTAATAACTCCCATACGGAACGGAACGTGGTGCAGGCATTCCAGCTGTGGTCGTATGTGGAGCAGGCATATGTGCTGCTTCTTGGGGAGCGCGGGTCGTGGAGCGCAGCGGTGCGGGTGCGCGAGGCGCAGTTGTACGCGCGGGTGGATGCGCAGAATAATTTGACGCAGCACTGGAGTGTGCAAGGCGAGGTTGCTGTGTTGCAGACCGAGATGGGTTGGTGTTGGTACGTGTCCCCGATGACCCTTGGCCTATGTGGGTATTCGGAGATACCGAAGAAAAATTTGATTCCGCCGTACGCGTGGCCGTTGGCGGATACGTCAGTGTTTTTACAGGGACAGGGCGGCACTTTGTGGGAGCACTGTACCTGTTGGTGGGTGATGTGGGTGAGGGTGTAGAATCGGCGGCAATCTGCCTACCTTGCCTCCTCGTAGTGCTGCCTTGTTGGCTGCGATGCTGCTCATCCGCTGGTTAGGTACCAGTCGTCATGATATTTTTTTATGCCCCAATGTTAACGCAGTACTGGCCGTGCGCCCGCTCAGAGCCAGAATGACAATATTGGGTCAATAATATCCTTTGGGACAGTGTTTTTTTTTTAATATTATTTATACCATTGCCCCTTTAAAAAGCTTAATTTATTGATGTTCTTTTAATCACTTTTTTGGTGTTTGAATTTAGAATGTACCAATATATTCGACCACCATCTCAATGCCTTGCGCTAAAAATACTCCTTGTGCTTTTCGCCTAAATCTTTATTTTTCTCGTAGTCATGGTATAAAGTATACTCGTAGTATGCAACTCTTGAATAAAACGGATTTATATCGAGGGCCATGAATCACTCGCGACGCTTAGGATTCTAAAACTTGAATAACTCACTATGCTCGTGATTCAATAATAACACTCCCTACGGTCGTGATTCATGATTATTGAGTCATTAGAATCCTTCACTTGCTCGTGATTCATCTATGACCTTCGCTTTAAATCCGTCCTTTATTCACTAATTGCATACTATTGATTTACATATGCTACTTAGGAAGTATAATAATATGAAAGTTATGAAGACATTCTAGCCATAAATTTTGCTGTGTAAAAATATTTTAAACATCCAAGACGTTTTGGTGGAGTATCCAAAAGTAGCGTAATAATATCGCGTCGTTATTTTTTTTTAAAGCAAACCTATTACATAGTTACACGAAAAAAACAATGTTTTTTTTTCATAACTTTTAACCTAGCCGTTATTGAGCAGTATGCTTTAGAAAGTAACCATTTTACGGTACTAAAGCGGTGGATGGCCCTTAATAATTACAGACCTAGGGAGGGACCATAAGCTCTTAGAGTAAGGTACAACTTGTACACATCTGTCCCTTACGCACACTCAAAATAACCTTACTCTAAGAGCTTATGGTCGCCCCCCCAGATAATTCAAATCAATAATAATCTCTAAGAATCACTTTGTAACAATGAACAAATAAACTTATTCTTATATCTGTTCCTCTGGTAACTGATTTTTTATTCGTTTTCAACAGCAATGCTTGCTGCCGCAAAGGCCAAGATGCAAGCGTTGCTGGAGGGCATCGCCAAGCTTAACGCATACCTCATGGAGAAGGAAGAGGAGAAAAGGCGCATGGAGGAGGACATCAACCAGTGCCTCGCGCGCATGGACCGCGCTAACAGGTCTCTTATTTATTTAAAACTTTATGCACATAGGTACACAGCGGACTATATGCCTTAGCCATCCTCTACCAGTCAACCAAGGGTTATGAAGAGATAACATGGCAAGTGCATTATTTAAACCGTTGGAGGCAAAACAAAAACCGGCCAAGTGTGTGTCAGACTTCACAAATTTAGGGTTCCGTACCAAACCGCAAAACCAAATTGGTTGTAATAGGAAAAATAAGGGATTTTCAAAGAAAAATCTGATTTATCAATATATTGTTAGTAAAATATATGTAATAATAAACATTATCACCAAATTTGAAGTTCATAGGTTAATGGGAAGTAGAAATATACAGGATTTATTTACACTGCGAGCTCTAAACAACGATACTCGACTCGATAGGGTAGGCTAAAATTTTGGGTCAACAAGATGCATATACTGTGAAAATTTGAAGACTGTAGCTCCAACCGTTTGGCTATAAACCTGTGTGACAAACGATAGACAGACAGACAGACAGACACGTGAGCGACAGCAATAGGGCTCTGTTTTGCCCCTTTGGGTGCGGAACCCTAAACAATAATAATCCTTCTCCCCGCTGAAAATAAAACCGCACCGTTTGAAAGCATACCGACTGGTGGCCGCCCTGATTTCGAGAGGAAGCGCGTTCCAGAGAAGAATAAATTGAATATGAATGAAAGAGTGAACAAAATCAGTAATATGAGAAGGACATAGTAGGAGAAGATTTTGTCATTTCATACACAGAGAATGAACTGAGTTATTTCTTTATCCACATATAAAGTACATGAATATGGAATATGCATGAAATAATATTTGTTACTAGCTTTGCCAGTTTGCCTGCGACTTCATCTGCGTAGCATTAGTACCTTTATATATTACAAGCTGTCCCGGCGTACTTCGTATCACCTCAAAAATATATATGGGAAAATGGTGTAACTAACACGACTTTGTTTTGAATTTCAGGGGGTGACCATAAGCTCTTAGAGTAAGTTTATTTTGAGTGTGTGTAAGGGACAGATGTATATGACTTGTATACATCTGTCCACAAAACCGGAACTAGTGTACAACGCTATGTTCATTTTGGTCTGTGTTCTTTTATTGTTATGTATCAGACATGGCGCTGTGTTCGCAAAACGTATGGAAAAATGAATTTTCTACATAATTTTGTTTTTTTTAGGGTTCCGTACCTCGAAAGGTTAAAACGAAACCCTTATAGGATCCGTACGTCCGTCTACGTCCGTACGTACTGTCTGTCTGTCTGTTAAGACCCTTTTTCTCAGGAACGCGTAGAGGTATCAAGCTGAAATTTATATCAAATACTCACTAATACTAAAAATACTACTGTCCCTTAAAGCTGTGCAAAATCTTCTAAGCCAACGCAGTCAAAAGATACAGCCGTTTATGCCGCAAATGTCCGCAAATTTTCGACACTCGCAAGGGAATCAAAACCTACAGGGTACTTCCCGTGAACTCAGAATCTTGAAATTTGGTACGAGCAACGTCTTATAGCACATATAAAGGAAAAATTGCGAAAACCGTTAATTTTTAGTTAATAAAAAAGTAATCAGTCAATCATATTATAAAAATATTTTTAATAATTTTAAACTTACTACCCATTTCCTCATGAACGCGTAGAGGCATTAAATTGAAATTGCTGACAAATACTCAGGTCTATAAAACCTTTAAGCTGAGGTTTGTATGGAACCCTCGGTGCGCGAGTCCGACTCGTACTTGGCCGGTTTTTTATTATTGATAGGCTCGCGCTTGACCACTGTCTCACCTGATGGTAAGCGATGATGTGGTCGACGATGTAACACGCTTACCTAGAAGAAACCTATTCACTCTTGACTTAAAGACTCCCAGGTTGTAGCTATCAGGAAATAGAGACTCTGGCAAGGAATTGCACTCCTTAGCTGTACGCATAATAAAAGTATTCCTAAAACGTTTGGTGCGTATGGGTGGGATATCCACCATGTACCGGTAACGTATCGCCGTATGTCTTGTAGTCCGATGATGGAACGGGCTAGTAGGAATTTGTTCATGCAATTCCATCGCACACTCCCCAAAATGTAACCGATAAAAATCGACAGACTGGCAACTTGGCGCCGAGTCAAGGCTCTGGAGCCTAGACTCGACCAGTATCTCATTGCCGATGAGCCTCTTGGGCCGTTTTTCGATCGACTCTAGTGCATCCAGCTGGTACTTGGCAGATCCGTCCCAGAGATAAGAGCAGTACTCCATGCATGACCGAATTTGCGCTTGATACAAGTTGAGTAACTGTTCTGGCTTTAAGTACCGTCTCACCTTTGCAAGGATCCCCAACTTTTTGGCAGTTTGTTGAGATTTTGCCAACGTAACGCGAAGAAGCTCAAGATGGTCCATTATCGGCACGGTCACACCACGGATAGAAATACATGGTGAAATTGGCTCCTTTTAGTGGATAAAAGACACGCCTGGGTCTTAGCAGCATTGAACCTGACCAGATTGGCAACGCCCCACTCGGAGACTGTCTTCAAGGACAGATTTAAGCGCCCAACCATGGCCTCCCGGAGAGACCGGTCCCTCAGGAAGTTTGCTATCCAATCGCACAGACCACTGGGCAGACCGAATGAAGGAAGCTTACCAATAAGGCTCTCGTGCTAGACCCTATCAAAAGCCTTCGAGGTGTCGAGGGAGACGGCAAGCGCTTCCCCGTGGACGATGGCCTCACTCCAGATGTGAATGGCATACGCTAGAAGATCCCCAGTTGATCGATTTCGGCAGAAGCCATATTGGCGGTCACTGAGGATGTCGTTAGCTTCTTGGTATGCCAGGAGCTTGGAGTTGAGCACCCGTTCCATATTCTTAATGCCCTCTGCATTGACATGGACGTAACTGAGATGAATCTATAGTTGGCCGGGTCAACCCGACTGCCCTTCTTGGGCACAGGCTGAACTTAAGCTTGCTTCCAAGCATTCGGTACTTTTCCAGTCTCATATGAAAGGCAAAACAGGCGGATCGGAGCCAGTTCAGGCGCACAAGATCTCAGAACAATTGCCGGTATCCCGTCGGGGCCACTAGCCTTGTCCACGTCAAGGTTGCGCAGCACCCTACGGACGTCCTTGTCTCGCATCCATCAGGAGGAGAGGGCTGCGCGTCACCAGAATCCAGGCGTGAGGATTCCCCAAAAAGAGAGGCAAACAAGTTTGCTTTCTCCTCAGCGGAGTGGGCCAGCGTTCCGTCGGGTTTCAACAGTGGTGGTAGTGAGGGCCGTCAGAAGTTCGATTCAACTGACTTAGCCAGGAACCAGAACGCTTTACTTAACGCTTTACTACCGGCTGGGTAGGAAGCAAGTTTGGTCCCAATACGGCTTATGTGGTCAAACCGAGCCCTTCGCAATATCCTCTTGCAGGACTTGGCATTCCTATTGAAGGCTCTCTTCCACTGACTCACGTCGCAGACTTGCGCGGCAAACCATGGCCGGTCAACGCTAGACATTGCTACGTCAGAGAACGGAATGTAGTACTCCATTCCCTGACGCAACACATCAGACATGGCGTCCGCGCACGACGAAGGATCAGCCGAAGAAAAGCAAGTCGGCTGCCAAGGATAAGATGCGTAGAAAAAACGCATCCCAATCTGCTGACCTATACCGCCAAACCCGCCTAGTGCCTCTTGGGCTAAAGTGCCTCTTGTTTTTCGTTAATATTGCCGATATTTTAATAGTTTTTCTGCTATTTGGCGGAGATAAATAGACAAATCAAAGATCATAATATATGCCCTTCCCTGGATCTTAAACTATCTCCATAACAAATTTCATCTAAATTGGTTGAGCGATTTAAGCGTGAAAAGATAACAGACAGACAGAGTTACTTTCGCATTTATAATACTAATTAAAGTATGGATTTTACCAGTTTTTTGATAAATATACAATACTAATAATAACAAACTGGCCAAGTGCGAGTCTGACTCGCGCACAGAGCGTTCCGTATAAACGGCTACATTCATCAAAATAAATAGGTAACATTACTAACATTGCTCGAACGCAGGGACAAAATTAACTTTGCAGTTCGAAAACTGTTGTCCCCTTATTACATATTATATACAAAATGTTTACTTTTCCAAGTACATTTAAGAAGTTGGTCGACTATTACTCGTAAACTTTTAAAGCTTACTTAGCTGAGATAGTTTTCCTTTTAATTTCGTTTTATACTACTGCCGTGATTTTTTAACATGTCCATAAGCAACCATATAACTGGCAGGGGCGGGGCGGACACTGAACTCTAAAAACAATTAGCAATTTTAAGCAAACGGATCCCTGAATCGAAAAATGGTTTTTATAGACCCGTAATATTTTTGGATGACCTATCCAACGATACGAGTACCCCAAACCATGGGATAGTTGATCCATACATTTATGTTTGCATAACTTTGGGCGCACGGTTGGCGCAGTGGTTGAGCGATTGACGGAACAAATATTTGTATGACCTACAGATAGTTGTTTCGGCTCTGGGTGTTTGTGTATGTGAGTTTATATGTTTGTAAACGCACCCACGATACAGGAAGAAATTCCTAGTGTGGGGCAACGTTTTCTAAAAAAATAAAAAAAATAACTTGTCAGATTGTATGGATCAGCTGTATTATTGTTTGTTGAATTTTTAAAAGTCATAGAAATAAAGTTGTTGTTTATTATATGCTACTCCTAATCCATAGTTTATTTGCAATAAAATTAAAGTTTTAAATCCTGTTATAGGTTACTGACCGGATTGTCGAGTGAACGCGTCCGCTGGATCAATACCATCGCGGAATTGGAAGTCGCTATTATTAATTTGATCGGTGATGTACTTCTTAGTGCATGTGAGTTGGTCACATAAACTTTTATTAATAATTATTAACTTGTTTGTTCTGTCTCCTGCTTGATATGGAGGGAAGTGGAAATTATGTTATATGTATAATCCTTGATTATATAGCCTTGCCCTTGGCCTTGTTCTATATCCTTGTTTAGTTTGTGTGTCTGTATATATATTAAAATATATATGTATTTGTTTTTCTACTCCTCCTTTATTTTTTTCTGATTAATTTCGTTACGGTATCCAAGACAGTTAAACTCATTCTACGGGACTTTGTCGAGCTTCATTTCCTCGGCGCATTCCTGGTGGTGCAGAGGTTTGGAAATAATGCGGTGGGATTGTCCCCCAAACTTTTTTATTAATAAATACTGTACTTTAAGGCCCGGTTCCTGAATTGAAAATTGAGAGTTAATAACGTTTCAAAGCTTATGCTTGCCTATGCTTTTCTCAACTATATTTGGGTCGTCTAAACGGACGGACTGAGTATTTGACATGGAGCGTGTTATGTAGGTGTATAGAGACAAGTGGGGATAAGCTATGGTATGGCTTGGTGGGAACCGCTTTTGGTGGTAACAGCATTACCTAAAAAGTGCCAGAAATAGAAAGAAGGAAGGAAGGAAGGAAGTTACACCTCAAACTGCTCGAGACGCGTGATGATGCCGAACCGCTCTCAATACCGCTGCGCAAGGCGATTTATCGCAGTACACAATGTTGACATACACATATATAACAGTGCAACCGCCTATCTGACCTCCACAACCCAGTAACTGGGTAACATGATACCCCTTGGCAAGACTGACAGATACCCTAGCTTTTGACTATCCGTAACGACTGTCTGATCTTCAAATGACAGCCAGCCAACAGCTTAACGCACTTTCCGAGGCACGGAGGAATCTTAGTCTGAAAAGGCGGTCACCCATCCACCCATCCACGGATCGCCCTCGGCAAATGTTGCTTAACCTTGAAGATCGCCCGCGCGGCTGTTAGTATTTATAATAATAATAAATAAAAAAAAAAATTAAAAAAAAATAATAATAATAAATTATAGACCGATAACATGTTTACCGACGGTCTATAAAGTTCTTACATCCATTCTGAGAGCGAAAATTAATCAACATATTGACAATAACTCCATCATGTCCGCTTCTCAGAATGGATGTAAGAATGGGTCCCACGGTACTAAGGAGCTGCTCCTCATAGACATTGCTATTAGCCAACAGGTTCGCCGTTCCCGCAAGGATCTGGCGACATGTTGGATAGATTACAAGAAGGCCTATGACTCAGTGCCACATACATGGCTCATGAGGGTGCTGGAGTTGTATAAAATTGATGCAACACTGCGCGCCTTCCTGACGTCATGTATGGGGCAGTGGAGGACGGTCCTTCACTATCCAGGATGTCGACAGATTCAGGAAAATAGCGAACCTATAAGGATTGAGCGCGGAATATTTCAGGGCGACAGTCTGAGTCCTCTGTGGTTTTGTTTAGCCCTGAACCCTCTAAGTACATTGCTGGAGGGTTCGGGCCTGGGCTATCGGTTGAGAAGAGGTGGTCAGGTCATATCACACCTCCTTTACATGGATGATCTGAAGCTCTTTGCCCCCAACAACTTTCAACTGATGAAGCTACTGAAGGTGACAGAAACCTTCAGTGACGCCATCAGGATGGAATTTGGTGTGGACAAATGTGCAGTCATGCATGTAAAGCGAGGGGAGATTATGGAATCCGTGGGAATACAACTCTCGGATTCCATACACCTTCGATCCCTTTCCTCAACCGAAACTTACAAGTATTTGGGTATGTCGGAAGCATTAGGCATCAATGCTAGTGACGTGAAACAGTCGTTGAGGGAACGCTTCTTTGGCCGCCTGAATAAAGTACTAAATAGTCTTTTATCAGGCGGAAACAAGGTGCGCGCCTTCAACGGCTGGGTCATGCCGGTCTTGATGTATTCTTTCGGCATACTCAAATGGACTCAGACAGAACTTGACGCCCTGGATAGGAGAGTCCGCACGCTGCTTACCGCAAATCGTATGCATCACCCACGGTCATCGGTCATGAGACTGTATATCCCGCGGAAGTGTGGTGGTCGAGGCTTTTTAAATGCTAAGACCCTGCACAACCGCGAGGTATGCAGTCTTATTTATTTATTTATTCAATAAGGCATGCCAACAACATATTTACAAATTCATTGCGGAGTCAGTTACATACAAGATGGTCCTGTGCAAACATGTCAGTTACAGGCGTGCACATCATTCACAGTCTTTAATTAAAATTAAATTAAAATTTATGTTCGCGAATATGAAATTAATCGAGTAATATGTCTTTCAATTGAAATAAACCACAACGATTGCACTTAAATTAATGTAGAATTGAACCAAATTGTTGTAGAATAAAAACTAAAACAAATTACAATTACAATAATACATTAATTACTAGTAAGGTCAAATATAAAAATTACAATTAGATCACAATAAAATACTAGTGAGTCAAGGACAAAATTAAATTAAGTTACAATTAACTAAATTAACACAAATAAAATACCATCAATGTCACAATTAAAATTAAATTAAATAACATCACAAAAAAAAACTAGTGTGTCAAGGTTAAAATATAATAAAATGATGTCAAACTTAGTTGATAATCTTAATATTTTGAGTACACAATAAATAAAACAGAGCAGGCAAGTCGGGCGAGACTACGGATCAATCTGCGTGACCTTAGACTTGAACCGAGACAGAGAGTCAAAGAAGACATCCATGTCCTCATTGCAAGAGCTGATCTTGTTGTATGTGCTCATCATCCTGTTCAAAGGAGCCGAACGCCCGAGATTGGTACGAGAAGTTTTGCAAATGAATGTACTGCGAACTCTCGTTGCCCTAACAAGGCCCCGGCGTGGTACATCAAGGCTGATTTGTTTGAGTAGTTCGGGGGTGCATGTCATGTTATTGACAATCTTGTACAAGAATATCATATCCGCTGAGGCCCTACGGTCTTGTAAGGAGGTCAAATGGAAATGGCACATACGCTGCCTGTAGTCGGCTCTGTAGGGACAGGTATGATCCTTGAATCGCAGATAACGCGTAAAATGTCTTTGAATCCTCTCGATGCGGCTCGTGTGAACATTGTAGGTTGGGTTCCAGACCGGGGATGCGTATTCAAGCGTGCTGCGCACAAGACAGTTGTAGAGAATTTTCATAGCAAGCATGTTATGAAATTCCCTACAAGTTCTTTTTATGAAACCGGACATCCTAGCTGCCTTTGCAACAATGTTGTCGATGTGCAAGCTGAACGAGAGGTCACTACTAAGAAGCACGCCAAGGTCGCGGATGGTCTCAACTTTCTGCAGTGGAGTACCCGCAATCGAGTAGCGTGATTGTATGGGTTGTTTTTTACGCGTGAAGGAGACATGGTGACATTTTTTTGCGTTTAGGATCATTCCGTTCGCATCGCACCAGGACTGCAGTGCATTGAGGTCGCATTGAAGTAGTTCGGCGTCCTCATGCGAGGCAATACTACGATAAATTTTAAGGTCATCCGCGAATAGAGAGCATTGGCTATGTCGAATGCAGTCCAGTAAGTCGTTGACGAAAACAATGAACAAAACTGGCCCTGCGTGCGATCCCTGAGGCACCCCAGATGTTGCGGCATATTCTGAAGAGTAGTAGCCCTCCACCACCACTCTCTGTCTCCGCTGATCCAGGTATGACCTGAACCACTCCAAGAGGCTGCCGTACACGCCATGACTTTCCAGCTTTAAGAGTAACAGTCGGTGATCGACTTTGTCGAAGGCGCTACTGAAATCTGTGTAGAGGGCGTCGACCTGCGCTCCAGCGTCAACGGAAGCTGAAAGGTCACTTACATAAGACACCAAGTTTGTAACGGTGGACTTATTGTTGCAGAATCCGTGTTGCTGGGGCGCTATTTGTGATTGTATATGAGCAGTTAGCACGGGACACACAATGGTCTCGAATACTTTTGAGAAGATAGAGAGCATCGATATGGGTCGATAGTTAGCCGCGTCAGCTCTGTCACCCTTTTTGTATACTGGAACAACGTTTGCTTTTTTCCATTCGCATGGGAAAACCGCTGCAGTTAGGGATTTCTTAAATATAAGAGTGAGTGGGAGGGCAAGGTAGCGAGCACACTTTTTAATAAAGTCTTAGGGAATACTTCCAGGCCGCCGACGTGGGTATGCATCGAGATGTGGTAGCGGTGGACAAGGGCCTTACCCCGCTCTCCTTGGCTAACGAGAACTGGCGCAAACCTATAGTATTAGATACTAATGACCGCAGGGAGGTATGGCAGAGCAAGGAGCTTCACGGACGCTTCTACCGGGTCCTACATGGGCCCGATGTAGACCTTTTAGCGTCCGTGGCCTGGCTGCGATTTGGTGACCTTTTCGGGGAAACCAAAGGTTTTGTCTTTGCGATTATGGACGAAGTTATGATGACGAACAACTACCGGAAATACATTGTGAAGGATGGCACAATTGACATCTGTCGGGCATGTCACCGGCCGGGTGAATCTATCCGTCACATTATCTCCGGTTGTTCTAGTCTGGCTAACGGAGACTATTTGCATAGACACAACCTTGTAGCCAGGATTATCCATCAGCAACTTGCTCTTAAATACAATCTTGTGGAATCGGAAGTGCCTTACTATAAGTATGTGCCCGACCCAGTTCTCGAAAATGGAAATGTCACGTTGTATTGGGATCGGTCTATCATCACTGACAGGACTATTGTTGCCAATAAACCTGACATAGTGGTGATAGACCGACTAGAGCGTCGCGCAATGATTGTTGATATAGCGGTCCCCCATGACGAGAACCTCGTGAAGGCTGAGAGAGATAAGAAAAGCAAGTATCTTGATCTGGCTCGCGAGGTTGTCGACATGTGGGATGTGAATACATCAGTCATTGTGCCGATAGTCGTGACGGCCAATGGTATAATAGCCAAGAGCCTCGACGAACATCTGAGGAGGCTCTCGTTGGGCAGCTGGATTAAGGGCTTGATCCAGAAAGCGGTACTCCTGGACACGGCGCGTATAGTCAGGAGGTTCCTCTCTCAGGAGCCCTGACCACCGGTAGCTTGGACCCTGTTCCCGATACCGGTGGGCTACTATTTTTGTATTTTTAAATGTTTTTTATTTTATTTTTTATAGAATAATATTTAAAAATGTAAAAATATGTATATAAAATGAATAAATGAAATAATAATATAATAATAATAAGCCCTTTATTCTGAACTACGCATACAAAAACATAATAACATTAATTTGGTTTAAAAAATGTCCCGCAGTTCAGCGTGCCTTTTGGCATAGGCCTCTTCTAACAACTTCCACTGGCTTCTGTCTCGCGCCACCCTTCTCCAGTGGCGACCAGCCGTCAGCTTCAGATCATCCTCCCATCTTGCATGCTGGCGTCCTCTGTTGCGGTACCCGTCTCTGGGGTACCAGTCGGAGACAGTTTTGCTCCATTTATCTTGGGTCTCTCGGATCATGTGGCCGGCCCATCTCCACTTCTGTTGGTCTATTCGGCTAATTATGTCTGTTACCTTAGTTTTCTGTCTTATTTCGCAACTTCTTACTTTATCTTGCTTCCTTTTTCCTGTCATGCTTCTCTCCATGGCTCTCTGGCATCGCTCCAACTTTTCTCTGTGGTGTTTCGTGAGGGACCAAGTTTCGCACCCATAGGTAATGACTGGAAGTACACAGGAATCAAAGACTTTCCTTTTTATTGACATGCTTAGCTCCTTGGATTTTAAGACTTCTTTCAGTGACCAGTACTGCTTCCAGCCGTTCGCTATTCTTCTACTGATTTCTTTGGTGGTTTGGTCTTTGTGAGAAATAATCTGCCCTAGATAGATGTAATCTTGCACATATTCAAGCAACTGGTTGTCAATTTTTATAGCTATTGGTTCGGAGTTTGTAATTAATTTGGTTTTGTCTTTGTTCATAGTTAGACCTACTTTCGAATTTAAGCGATTTTATCATTGCTATCAGTTGTTCCGGATTTTCTTCAAACAGCACTATATCATCCGCAAATCTTAGGTGATTAAGTTTTATACCATCCACGTTTATGCCAAAGTCGTTCCAGTCCAGTTTGCGGAAGATACTTTCCAGTACGGCAGAGAACAGTTTCGGTGACAGAGGGTCCCCCTGTCTTACCCCCCTCTCGATCTTAAACTTCTTTCCTAGAGTTTCCAGTTGTATCCTCGCTTCGGTATTTGAGTAGATGTTTTTAATGATTTCGATGTACTTTGAAGGTATACCTTGTTGTTCCAGGCTTTCCCATATGGATTTGTGGCTTATGCTATCGAAAGCTTTAGAGTAGTCGATAAATGCCATGTACAAGTTTTTGTTATATTCCTTATATTTCTCTACTACTTGTTTCACTGTGTGTATATGGTCCAGTGTAGAAATTTTTTGTCTAAAGCCGGCTTGTTCACGTGGTTGGTTTTCGTCGAGCTTTTTGCTTATTCTTTCTAAGATGACTTTAGAGAATACCTTGTAGATATTTGACATCAGACTTATGGGCCTATAATTTCCTATGTTTTCTTTTTGGGCTTTCTTAAATATAATAATGATGTGTGATGTTTTCCACTGTGTGGGGATTATACCAGTCTTCATAATTTCGTTGAATATTGATGTAAGTACGGGTAGAAGCTCGTCGAGAGTACCTTTGAGAAGCTCATTTGTAATTTTATCCGGGCCTGGAGCCTTTTCCATCTTTTGACTATGTATTGCTTTTTCTACTTCGTTTGGGAGTATTTTTGGTTCTGATTCCACTTTGTGCAGTGTTTCGCTTAGATCTTTTGTTTGTTTTTTTTTCTGGATTTGAGTATAGGTCCTGGTAAAATTTAGTAGCTATTTCGTTGATACCTTTTCTGTTCGTATAAATATTATCTTTCTTATTGAGTTTTGGTATCCATTCTTTGCTTACTTCTCTTAGTTCCTTTAGTGCTTTCTTTACACCACCTGTTCTCTTTATATGCCTTTCTAATGTTTCCATCCTCTTAGTCTTCCTATCTTTTCTGATATTCGCTCTGATTTCCTTAATCAGTTCAGTTATCAGTTCTATTATTACTTTTAGGGTACTTCTGTAGCAAGATTTTTCTTTTTTCTATAAGTTGTAGTGTTGTGTCACTTAGTCTGTATTTATTCCTACCCATGTTCCCAGTTTTAACACTGGTTAGTTGTTTTTCTAGCTTACTGTACTTTGCAAGAGCATCAGTTGCGCTATTTTTCGTTGACATTTCCTCAGCTGTTTCGATAAGGGACTTAGCGATTTTCTTTAGGATTTCGTTACTGTATTGTTGGTTTTTGTTAGTAGCTACATTTTTTCTACTTTTCCTTGGTGGTTCTATTGTTAAGGAGCTTCGTACCATACGATGGTTTGTATTAAAGTTGAGTTTTGTCACTACTGACGTATCCGTGAAGGCTTTTGGATAGCTAGTTATTATGTAGTCAATCTCGTTTTTATAGGTGCCGTCAGGGCAGATCCAGGTCCACTTATTCTTCTTGTTTTTTTTAAACAAACTATTGAGAAGCGTTAAGTTGGTGTTCTAGTAGGAATTCAACTAGCAGTTGTTAGTATTTAACACTATGTAAATTTCATAATAGTAATAAATGTATCTATCTATGCATTTTAACGCTAAAGTTTGACAGTAATTCTGAATTTCAAATGCTGACTGCAACACGACGGTTTAAATAAATAATGTAATCCAAATCATAAATATTTTGATATTGTACTTTTATTAGTATTGTACTTAAACTTTAAAAACCTATTTTGTGGTCAGGTGCCGTGGGATACATAACGCCGTTTACCGACCAATTCAGAAGAGACCTTCTTGGAAGATGGATAACCCATTTAGTAGTAAGTGATTCATCATCTGCCTAACCTTTTCCCAATTATTATTGGGGTCGGCTTCCAGTCTTACCGGATTCAGCTGAGTCCCAGTGTTTTACATGGAGCGACTGCCTATCTGACCTCCACAACCCAGTGACTGGGTAACACGGTACCCCTTGGCAAGACTGGTGTCAGATCTCAAGCTTCTGACTACCCGTAACGACTGTCAAAGATCTTCAAATGACAGCCGGGACCAACGGCTTAACATGCTTTCCGAGGCACGGAGGAAACTCGGTATGTTGAAATGGTCACCCATCCACGGACCGACCTCGTCAAGCGTTGCTTAACCTTGAAGATCGACCCGTGCGGCTGTTATTATTTAGCCACGAGCAATAAGTGATTAATTTTGTTGCTGCCAAATACGTACTACAAAAGACGTAAACAAGAAGAAAATCATGCTGTGCAGTCGAAGCATACACATTCGCGAGCTAGCTGACCAAAACCTGTATGGAGGATGAACTGCACAGCATGATTTTCTTCTTGTTTACGTCTTCTTATGCAGTCGGGCTTTTTGATTTTTTGAAATAACCTTTTTTTATTTATAACTTTTTAGTTAACATATTTTTATCGAATTAGGTACATTTAAACATATATGTGTAATATATTTTTAAATCACCTATTAAAACCCTTTATTTTAATACCCCACAAGATGGGTTAGGAAGATAAAAAAATTGGGCCACCACAATATGGCGCCCAAAACCTGCCATATTTCTATTTTCCAATTTTATTGTTGCCAGTGATGATTTGAGTTACGCAAGTTTAAGAAGAATCGATTGACGTAAGAATCATCAATTGGTCTCTAGAACGCCACATAGGAACATACATAAATACATTACCCTCCTTCGGCAGTCGGGTAAAAAATAGACCTGAGGCCCTAGCCAAGTGACATCATCGAAAGCGTGGCGATAGCGATCGGAAAAATGACATTAATGTATGGGAATGTCAAACGCTATTGAAATGTCACGTGACCATGACATTGACACGTGACGTTTTGGCATTTCGACCATCGCCATCGCTTACGTCGAATGACACTTGTCTAGAGCCTCAGGGGCCGAACTATAACGTGTCAAAGCCATCATGATATCGCTGCAGTGAAAAAGAGATAGTGCTCTTTGTCCATAGTCCTGTCTCTTGCTCACAGTGAAACCATGTTTTGACAGGTCATTGTAAGGCCCTGAGCCTTGAGCCATGCCAACCATGAGCTCTTATAGGTTATTTCTATTGTGCGTAAGGGACCGGTGTATATAAGTCAGATACATCTGCTCCTTGCTCAAACTGTATATAACCTTGCTGTAAGAGTTCATGCTAGGGTCATGACGTCCCCCCCCGGTGGTTACCCGCATTGTCTAGGCGGGAGTGCTCAGTAACCGTGGCTTGGACACCCACGGTGCAACGAAGAGGAACCCGAGGAGGAGCCGCTCGTCAGGGCTTTTGCCGATTAAGCCGACGACGTAGCGGCCAACTCGTAGGTTGCGGTGCCGCTTGGCGCGGCGACATCGTGACTGAGGCGGGCCACGATGTCTTATGGATATTCCCAGTTCTCATACGATGTCGCGGCTGAGGGTTGGAAGCCGCGGCGGGAGAGGAGTGCCGGTATTGCGGTGCGCCGCTATCCCTACCTTCAGCGGCCCGGACGGGGTCGCCACCGTCTGATGGCGGACGCGGTGGGGCCGCAGGGGAAGAGGAGTGTCGGTACATGGAAAAAAAAAGAAAGTGTCATGATGTCGCGTAAATTCTAAACGCCGTAGTCAAAGTTGAGTGTTGAGTTGAGTTGAGTGAACATTATTACAGCTGTTGGCCAGAAACTGGTAAACAATATTAGAATAGAATCGAAAACATTTATTCGACATAGACCAGAGTCGCTAGACAAGTTATATTCGATGTTAGCGATGGCGATGGTTGAAATGCTAAAATGAGAGGGTTGATTACGTGTCATTTCGAAAACGCTTGACATTCTCATATTTTTTATTTTTTTTCTATCGCTACCGCCACGTATTCTTTGATAGTATGCCACTTGTCTAGGACCTCTGGCCACAATATAGACCCGTAAGCGGCACGCACTACTGACAGCATCGCGACAACCGCTTAGGGGTCTCGTCGATGCGCATGTTTGTAGACACTTTCCGTACTGTTCGTCCGTATCTATACTGTGCTCTGGCTTAGAAGAAAATCTTTTCTGTAGCGTTAAAACCAGATGCTAACGTCAAAGACGTCATGTCACGCGTAATTGAAAAGGGATGTTTCCTGAAAGAAAAATGATAATTCTATTTAGTCCGTCAGTGAGATTATCAAATAATATTGAACCTCTATTATTTTGCTTTATCTAATAAATAAATATTGACAAAGATAAAGCGCATCAAAGTTCAGGAGTGGGAGCTTGTGACGTCAATTTTCAGTATAAAGTGACACCGTGACGTCACACGATATTTTAATGCACTGTATCGTCAAAATTTTTTGTTTACGTGTTCAATATTTTAGGTTATCTAACTGACGAACTAAATAGATATTTTTTGTCGACTAACAGGGTAAAAGATTTTTAGTTGGTTTCATTCGAACGCGTATGCAAATGCCCAGTGTCGCCGCTCACTTTCAGTTCTGTAGCGTGTGCGTGTCTAGGCCTACAGTACAAACAAAAACTGCGGCCTATACCGATAGGGTTACTAACTCAAATTCTTCTCCGTGCGATGTCTTCAGGAGGTGCAAGTCCCGCACACGGAGGGCGCCACACCGCTGACGACGCTAGGCGACGCCGTGCAGATCAGGTACTTCCACTCCTACTTAATATTACAAGCTTGTATCTACCTGTCCTGGTGTCAGTAATCAAATTTGGCAAGGATTTTTTTAAATATAAACGCTATATTGAAAGCTTGTTTTATAAGTGATGAATGTTTGTATGTTCGGATGTTCTTAAATCAAATACGGTTTTCAAGAAAATTTACACCACCAGCGCCACTTTAGCGAGAAGTCTTTTACTTGGAAAACGTGCCAGGTGCCTGGACCTTACGTTTCAGTGCTGCCGCCGTACATTATTTCCAACCAAAAAACCACCTCAACGGCTGCACGGATTTAGGTCTCGGATAGACTATTACCTAGTTTAGTCATAGAATGCTTTTAAGCGCGGTAGAACGTTTCCGCGGCATAATTTTCGACTTTTCTGCGGGCGAAGTCTCTGACAAAACTAAATTCATATTTTCTTAAAATATTGATAACTTGTGTAATGTGTTTTACAAGCTTTTATTTAATTTGCCTTGTTACGTAGTTAGGGTTTAATCTGGCAACAGAATTTTAAAACAGTTATAAACCGATTGAGCTGAAATTGCATTGCATGGTTAGCTTATTATTTAATATTTAAATTATTATTATTTAATAGGCAGAGGTGGCTCAGGCAAATAATACTTGGAAGGATTTGGGGTAGGATTTTGCCCATCAGTGGGATAGGCTAATATAAAAAAAAACACAATTTTAAATTCTTAATACTGTTGTGAGTTATTCCCTACTCCCTTACTGATTGATGGCGGTGGTAATTAATATGACACAAAACACGTTAGGACATTTGTCTACTTCACAGACATAAATCTAACTAGATAACGGAAGTCCCTCCATCTGTATGAAAAAAAAATTAAAAACAAATTTAAAGGGTCTTTCAACAAGGACGGGTCGATGTTAAAATTTAATAAAACAAGATGTGTGTGAGATATTAACGAAATTTATTTTTTATTTAAAAGGCCATTAGGCCATTTATGCCAATTATGGATGGAATATGACATCGTTCAAATGTCCGCCGCGGCTTCGTATGGTGGCACGAATCCGAGAGGTCCAATTTTTAATGACTCTGCTGCATAGATCCGGCTGAATCCGAGCGATGGCCTGCGTTATGTTGGCTTTCAGGGCAACGGTCGAATGTGGTTTATTGGCATAGACCTGCGACTTCAGAAAACCCCACAAGAAAAAATCTAGCGGATCTCTAACTCTACCCTCAAACCGTTCATGCAGAATGTCGATTGTGTCGTTCGCTGTGTGGCAAGTAGCGCCATCTTGCTGGAACCACATGTCGTTCACGTCCATATTGTTCAATTCAAGCCAAAATAAATTGTTTATCATTGATCTGTAGCGCTCGCTCGATCTATGCAGCAGAGTCATTAAAAATTGGACCTCTCGGATTCGTGCCACCATACGAAACCGCGGCGGACATTTGAACGATGTCATATTCCATCCATAATTGGCATAAATAAGCCTTTTAAATAAAAAATTAATTTCGTTAATATCTTACACACATTTTGTTTTATTCAATTTTAACATCGACCCGTCCTTGTTGAAAGAACCTTTACTTATCAATGAAAGAAAACATTTTCAATGCCTCGGCAAACTTTTTCTATACAAGTTTTTAAGCTGACATGGTCACAATCATTAGAATTAATATTTGTTTCGGGATATTTACCATGTATATTTTGATTTTGATTGAGAGCTCGATATTTCGGCACCGTTACAAGCGCCATGATCATGATGATGATGATTTTTTCTATACAGTATTACAGCTCAGTATGGCATAAAAAGGCATTTTTCTAGATTTCGGTGGATTTTCGGTGCCGATAATGCTAAATGCTCAAATTACGATCATTGATCATTGATCGTAATTTTACTCCGTTTTTTGATACGCGAAGTAGAAACAATCGCGTCATCTAATTATATTTACATCTGTGGTCTACTTCCATGCAGTAGCCTACTTGGTCCGAGGCGATTGGCTAACTGCCCGAGTCCCCGAGCTCCGCGTCGTAACATTACAACAATTTGTGGCGTCAGCCCTTACACTGTTAGCAAAATTCAATATGACCGATTTCGACACCGCTTGAATAATTCTATTTTCTATCTTGCTTTGTTTACCGCAGGACATGGCAGATGTACGGTCTACCTCGAGACCCGATGTCCGTGGAGTCAGCGGTGCTGATATTCAACTCGCGAAGATGGCCGCTCATCATCGACCCTCAAACTCAAGCTAATAAGTGGATTAGAGCTATGGTAATTATATCTTTGTCGTAACTAATTTCAATAAAAATCTTATTTCTTGAGTTATAAACTTAAAACTTGGCAAAAATACTAACCTAAAAAAATTATAAAAGCTTTCTCATTGCTTTTAAGAACTAACCCCTAAGGACGATTTAGGGAGTGTTAAAGGTTTTCTGAAGAATCTTATTGCACAGGGCTTCTTTTTTGATTTAAGGGAGCAAGAAAGGGTTTCCGGAAATTTTACTTTTTAGGGGATGAAAGGGAGAAATGAGTATGAAAAATCTGATGCTTTGGATATTAAGTGAATAAAGAAAATTTCCAATGACCTTTCGTGTGTATGTGAGACTGGGGTGATTTGGTTCTACGGGTGACTTGGTACATAAAAATTATAAAGGCCATAAACATCTTCGATTGATTTAAAAAAATGAAACCCAACTCTACTATTAGTTCTATTTCGCCGGCTTTATTACTTTAGTAGACTTGGAATTACTATTTTAAAACAATTTGAGATGCTAAGTAGCTTTATTATTTTTATGAACCAAGTATTCCGTAGGATAAATCGCCCCAGTCTCCCCTATAAGTCGTGGATGAGACAATAGATTTTCTTTTGTTTCGCTAATTACACGTACACGAAAGGTTAATTGTTTTTGTACCTAGTCATGTGTTGTTAAAGTTTGTTTGAGTGATCTCACTATGCGATACGACTAACAAACGAAAAAAGAGAAAAAAAGAGAGTTAATAATCTATTTTTTACAACCCAAAATGAACAATTTTTATGGTTGTAAAAAATAGGTTATTAACTTATTTAAAAGTGAATGGGTTTCTTTAGAAATGTAATGAGTAATATTGTACCTACTGCTGCTACCTCTGTTCATACAAACTAGGCATTATGATTGAATGCATTTGGTGGAGTTTTAATTTTATTTAATCAAAATATGTATTGTTATTGCGGGTATTTTGTTTGTATTTGATTTCGGGGCATAAATATATGTATAAGTAGTATTTAGATTAGTTTAAGGTTGTGTTAAGTGGTTGTAGGTCGTGGCTTCTAGCCCAGACAGGCGCTTTACTTTGTGTAAATTATGTAATCACCACTGCTCTCAAAACGGTGAAGGAAAACATCGTGAGGAAACCGGCATGTCATAGAACCAAAAATGCGAAGACATGTGACATCCACCAACCCGCACTGGGCCCGCGTGGTGGATTACGGCCCGTTCCCTCTCACAGAGAGGAGGCCTGTGTCCCAGGAGTGGGAACATTAATAGGCTGATGATGTGATGTGTGTGTTGAGAGAGAGGGGGCGGGCTGTAAAACAGCGTTACCAGCGTTGTGGCTATGCTGCACACTGATCAGCATTTGCTGAGCCCGCTTCTTTTACCACACTGAATGTACTCATATTGAAACATCTGTGTTTGACACTATTTAGTATTAAGATTGTACACGTACAGTGTTTGGTAATAAATGTATTATTTCTTTCTTTCTTCTCACCGTCGACCACATCATCGCTTACCATCCGGTGAGATAATTGTGAAGCACGAGCATATTGAAAAAAATGCAGTTGGCAAACTGACCGCGACTTAGCTCGATGTATGGGGACAACAGATTTCCAATGCCAAAGTTAATTTTCCTTTTAATCCAGTTTATCTTTTAATTAGAGCAATGTTTGGTGCTTCCATTGTACATGTACACCTTCAGTAAAATAACCTAATAATTTTGGAGAATGCAGCTATTTGTACGGAACCCTCGGTGTGCGTGTACGGCTCGCATTTGGCCGGTTATTTTTTATTAATTTAATAATAGCATATTTTTGGTCGTCTTATTAAGCTTTATGTAACTGCTCATAAGGAGTCATCTATAGAATAAAAACCGGCCAAGTGCGAGTTGGACTCGCGCACGAAGGGTTCCGTACCATTATCGCAAAAAAAGGCAAAAAAATGCGTTGTTTGTATGGGAGCCCCAATTAAATATTTATTTTATTCTGTTTTTATTATTTGTTGTTATAGCGGCAACAGAAATACATCAGCTGTGAAAATTTTAACTGTCTAGCTATCACGGTTAATGAGATACAGTCTGGTGACAGACAGACAGACAGACGGACCGCGGAGTCTCAGTAATAGGGTCCTGTTTTTACCCTTTGGGTACGGAACCCTAAAAACGAAGTCACGCAAACAAAGTTGCAGGGGAAGTGCTGGTGTTATTTCGCAAAATTCAACATCGTTTTAAACATTAAATGTTTACAAAAAATGTGTACGCAAATGGATAAAAAACGATCCATTCGTTTTATATGCAGTTAGTCTGCTCAGTGCCACAGCTGACTTGATAAAATATGGAATTTGGAAATTGACGAACGTTTGCAAGAATAAACTATAAAGTACATATTTTTTGTAGACTGTTTTGTAACGTTTATTGATCAACGTATTCTATAATTTCAGGGCAAACTAGAAGGCTTGATAGTATGCAAGCCAAACGACAGAGATCTACTGAGGAACTTCGAGTCTGCACTCAGGTTCGGGAAACCGATCCTTTTGGAGAACGTTGGGGAAGAACTGGACCCGGCTTTGGATCCGGTTTTAAAAGTAAGTGAAGCAGTCATAGATTTGAATAGTATAGATGCGGCCGTCTGAATCTTTGCTTATATGCGTTTCATCATCATCATCATTTCAGCCGAAAGACGTCCACTGCTGAACATAGACCGCCCCCAAGTGTCGCTATTGACCGGTTCCGTGCGTCTCGCTCGTTGAGCGGATTCCCACAATCTTAACCAGCAGCGTTATTGTGTAGTGAATTCGGCAAGGCAAAGAGTATGAAAAATCGACCAATCACATTTTTTTTTTTTTTTTATAATTTGTAGGCTCGCGTGTCAAACGCGAGCCTATCACACTATCACTATCTCGCCTGATGTTAAGCGATGATGTGGTCTACGGTGAAGCACGCTTGCCTAGAAGAAACCTATTCACTCCTGACTTCCACACGCCGGACGGTAATCCACATCGCGTCTTTCATCTCGCAAGTGATGTTTGCCTTGCTGATTTCATTACGCAATAAGGGTGCAGGTCATCGGTCACCCTAGAGGGAGGCCTCCCAATGCAACGTTTTCCGGTTCGCAGTTGCCACACCAGAACTTTTCGGTCCCATCGACCATCAACCTTATGCGCTTACCATACAAGAAAAACGGTATTTTTAATGGCTAGTGCACACGATCGCTTCCGAAGATAGCTGGCCACGTGGCGATTTAGCTTGAGTCTAATATGACCTATGTAAGACCAAATTGTGGCGTCAGGATAACGCTGTGCGAAATAGAGTGTTATTTTACAATGATTTTGACCCCGATAACTTGGGTTTCATATTAGTTTGTTCTTTTTTAAGGGTTCCGTACCCAAAGGGTAAAAACGGGACCCTATTACTAAGACTCTGCGGTCCGTCTGTCTGTCTGTCACAACAGTTGAAATTTTCACAGATGATGTTTTTCTGTTGCCGCTATAACAACAAATACTAAAACCAGAATAAAATAAATATTTAAGTGGGGCTCCCATAGAACAAACGTGATTATTTTGCCTATCTTTGCGATAATGGTACGGAACCCTTCGTGCGCGAGTCCGACTTCGACGTCACGATTAAAAATTGATATTGGTGCGAAATTTCTTCCACTCTGAAACTGAATCTTTTCTAATAGCTTATGAACTCGTTTCGCCTGCGTAAAAAAATTGTCGGGGGCTCAGTAGCCGTGGCTTGGACACCCACGGGGAAGTGAAAAGGAACCCGAGGAGGGGCCGCTCGTCAGGGTTTTTGCCGATAAGCCGACGACGTAGCGGCCAACAAATAGATTGCGGTGCCGCTTGGGGGCATCGCAACAGAGGCGGGCCGCCATGTCCGGTGCTGGTATTACAGTGCGCCGTTCTCCCTATCCGGTAACAGTCGTCACCGTCCGACTGGTGGCGGACGCGGTGGAGCCGCAGGGGAGGAAGAGTGTCGGTATAACGTTGCCCGCTTTCCCTATCCTCTG
Source organism: Anorthoa munda (assembly GCA_945859665.1). NCBI lineage: Eukaryota > Metazoa > Arthropoda > Insecta > Lepidoptera > Noctuidae > Anorthoa > Anorthoa munda. The sequence goes on along the minus strand of OX243899.1, from coordinate 6,976,295 downwards.
CGGCCGAAGAGTTGTAGCTGACTGGGTCACTTTCCTCACCCGTCACAGGGGGACCGAGGGTGCCATTCACGGGGTCGTCTGGCGCCCATGTGCTGGTTTGGTGTCTGGGCTGATCACGGCATGCAACGTGTTCTGGAGCGCCGGTGATGGGGGTTACTCCCCAAAGGAGGGTCCGGTGACGTACAGCCGCGGAGGGTTGGCGGATGTGTGCTGACGCGTACCCGTGTTCCCGCCATAAGCGGCACAGGAGGACACCGTGGAGTTTTAGTTGGTTGGCGTCCCACATAACTGCGCTATCTCCAATTCGCACCACCGTTGTACCATTCGTGTATCACTTTCCACCTGTCTGACAGGAATCGGTATCTCAAAGAACAAATCTGCGGATCGCATTTTCGCGGGTATAGACCTCGTGAGATCCAAGATTCGCAGCGTTGCTATGGGCCCCAGCGTTGCGTCTTAGCTTTGTGATCCGAAGGCCTATATTCAACAATTGGTGATGTTGAATACAGGCCTGCGGATCACAAAGCCAAGATAATCCAATCCGGTTTACATCCGGAAGTGAGGATACAATAGCAAACCATTCCCCCAAAAAAAAAACCGGTAGAGCCTCGTCCCAAGTAATATTGCTAACCAAAGTTTCTTCAAGGACCACTTAGCCAAGAATATGACAGGAGTGATCCATCCATTGGGATCAAATGTCCGGGCAACAGTTGACAAAACCAAGCGTTTCGTCCAGGTCTGGGGAATATCCAATTTAAATCGATAGGTGAAGATATCTTGGACGGGTATTACAGTATACCAAGGACGGCAAGCAAATTAGGGTTGCCAAATGTAATGGATTAATTATTTGTATTGAATTCACAAGAAAAAAAATTGTTCTCCCAAAATGCAAACTAAATAATAAGATAATAAACTCGGGCGCCAGGGAGGTTCACACAGTACCAATACAATAAAGGTTGCCGGAAAAAATTAATCGGAAGAGTCAGACTATTACTCTGCCGGTGGGAGGCTAAATAACTGCGCTATCTCCCCGTCGTAGTGCAGTACGCATGAGCATTTCTCCACGCTAGAAAAAAAAAACCTACTCATGAATCTTCAAATTAAATATTTGTTTCTAATCATTAATTCTTCTTTCCAGCGTCAATACTTCAGACAAGCTGGTCAGCTGGTGCTGAAGTTAGGTGACTCCCTAATCCCGTACATACCCGGCTTTAAGCTGTTCATGACCACTAAGCTGCCGAATCCTAAATACAAGCCGGAGGTCTCTGTCAAGGTCATGGTTGTCAACTTCGCTCTGGTGCCCAGGTAAATACTACTTGGTACTCGGACCTTAAATAAAGATTGTGGATTTTTGTTACTAAATATCCAAAAGGGATAGCCTCAAAATGTGGTTCTGCAGTTCTCTCGAAACCAGCATTCACTTTTATCATCATACTTTACTTTGTGTAATTTATTTCATCACCATTGCTCTCAAAACAGCGCGCGGCGTCGTAAAACATCGTTAGGAAATCGGCAAGTCCTTGAACCAAAAGTTCGAAGACATGTGACATCCACCGACTTACGCTGGGCCCGCTTTGTGGATAACATCTAATTTACTCTCACAGAGTGGAGGCCTGTGTTATATAGAAAACCGACTTCTAAAGCAAAACACTACAAAGCGAAAAATAACTTTGTTTTCAAAATTCGGTGTCTTAGACACAGACTTCTGAAGACTAAAGTTATTTTTCGCTTTGTAGTGTCATGTAATGGACAAATTTAATAGTAAGTTACGAGGGCAGTTTGATAAATCCGTGACTTCTGAAAAAAAATAGTTCCCGGAAAAAAAGAATATATCATAATCTTTGCCAATACATTTTGTAAAGGCCCTCAAAATAGGCGTTTGTTTCAGTGATGACCATTTCATTAGAGCCAAATCTTCTTCCACCTATTTCTTTAGGTTTGGAAACAGGAAATAGTCACAGGGGGCCTAATCTGGTGAAAATGCTGCATGAGGTAGCAGTTCGTAGCCTAATTTATGGATGTTTGCCATGGTGACTACGCACGTATGCACCCGTGCATTGTCTTGATGGAAAAGCACTTTTCCTTCACCAAATGCGGTCGTTTTTGCTTCAAATCAATATCGAATTTGTCCAAAAGCTCTGAATAAAATTCGCTGGTGATTGTTTTACCCTTTTAGAGGTAGTCGATATGAATCACACCGCGTGCATCTAAGAAAACTGTGGTCATGTCCTTATTGGCTGATAGACCCAATTTTGCCTTCTTTGGTGCACGTTCCCCTTAATGTTTATCAAGCATGTCCTTGGTTTCGATGATGGTTTTTTTCCGAAAAAAATAATGCTTAATCAGCACAGGAAATTCACATTTTCCCATTTTCGTGAAAATCCGCGGTTGCCTGCTTTAAATGGCTGGCAAACACAAACCCAAGAACGTAGCTTGCTCATATTTTTACATTAGCCTATTAAAAGATGGTAGTTGACAGAAGTAGTGTTGCCATAAAAAATACTACGCGAGAAAATAAAAAAGTCACGGACTTATCAAACGTCCGACCTATAATGCCCACAGTGATGCCAGAAAAGATTACCCGAATAACATGTAACTAACAATAACATAACCGGTGGTATGAGAGTATACCAGGGTGAACTGTATTTATTTATTTATTATATTCTTTATTGTACACCACAAAAATATATACACAGGACAAAAAACATAAAAGCAAGTGTACAATGGGCGGTCTTATCGCACAGGGCAATTTCCGTACACATCTGCGTACCCGTTTAGTGCATACTGGCGTGATTGTATGTAATGAAATGGCGTAAACAATAAACAGACTAGCGATTGCTATAATTCCGAAAGATTTGCCGTCATTTATTGAAGTGTTCTTTTGTATTTTTTCCGAATTTCTTTATAAGATCTTTACTAAATTTAAATGGATCCATTTCGAAACTTCTTACGAACAAAAAATATTTTTGCAAATCCGTTTATATGTGACGGTTATGGGCATAACCGACACATATAAGGTTTTGCATAAAATACACAAAAAAAGTTAATTTAAAAATCATAAAAATCAAAAACCCGACTGCTTAAGAAGCGAACTAAAAAGACTAGGCAAATAACTCAACCTGAAACAGAAGTCATGGAAAAGGAACCTCAACAACCAAACAACCCTTGTGAAGCAAGCGGGCAAAATCCGTCTCCACCTCCTTGGCAACTGGTCCCTACTCCCGGCCACAACAAAATGAGGAAGATAAGTGACTTTCCTTTACAGGCTGAAAGAACTGTAACCAGTAACAGGTTCGAAAATCTAGGTCTTAACAGCAACCCTAAAACACCTAATAAACCTCCACCGATTGTGCTATATGGAATACAAGACGTAAAAGAGCTTTCAAAACTAATAGAAACAGTAAGCAACAAAGACCAATTTAAGCTTAAGATAATAAACAAAAGTCTATTGCATTACTTCCGTGCAACACGGATGAATACAAGAAAGTTATAACAGTAATAAGAACCAACGGTCTTATTGTCTATACCTTCACTCCTAAGGACACCAAAAGCTACCGCATCGTCATCAAAAATCTCCACCAGAGCACTCCACATGAAGCTATCATTGAAGCTATCGAGTCTACTGGCAAGAAAGTGAGGGGTGAAATAGTCAATTCGCGATACGGACCTGACAAAAAACCAACTTCCACGTTTTTTGTCAATCAATAAACCAGGCAGTGACAATCCAGCAGTTAAAAACATCACGTACATTTACAACCAAAAAATAAAAGCAGTCGGGTAAATAGAAGATCCTCGAAAATCTAAAAGCATTGTCCAATGCCAACGCTGTCAAGAATATGGACACTCCAAGAACAATTGTATGAGGCCATTTAGATGTGTCAAGTGCGGACAAAATCACAGAACTTCTGATTGTGATAAAAAATACCGAAACACACCAGCCAAGTGCGCTTTATGCTCATGTGATCACCCCGCTAACTACAAAGGCTGTCAAATCTATAAATAACTAATCGCTCGGAGACACAAAAATAACCCACAAACACGGAAGCCAATCCAGTCAATCACCATGTCAACTATAGCCACTGGGCCACGCCTTCCGCCCAGTCATATCACCGAAGACCATAATTTACCACACCAAAAGACCTATGCACAAGCTGTAACTGAAAATGCCAACGCACCAACTACGAACTATGAGAAACATAACACTACGAACTCTGTACTAAATAATATCCTCCTAAGGCAAAGTGAAAAGATCGATCTTCTAATTCAATAAATAAGCTCCATGCTGGGTCTTATAACAACACTCGACTCCAAACTATCAAAATGACTTCACTACACATCGCAACGTGGAACAGTAACGTGGTCTCGCACCGAATACACTTGAATTGGAAACTTTCCTTAAATCTAACAAGCTAGATGCATGTCTTGCCCCCCGGTGGGTTCCCGAATTGTCGAGGCGGGGGGCTCAGTAACCGTGGCATGGTCACCCACGGTGAAGCGAAGAGGAACCCGAGGAGGGGCTGCTCGTCAGGGCTTTTGCCGATAAGGCGACGACATAGCGGCCAAAAAGTAGGTTGCGGTGCCGCTTGGGGGCATCGCAACTGAGGCGGGCCGCCATGCCCGGTGCCGGTATTACGGTGCGCCGCTCTCCCTATCCTAACTGCGCGATCTCCCCGTGGTAGCGCACTATGCATGAGCATTTCACCAAGCCAAAATAAAAAAAGATGCATGTCTTATATCTGAAGCACATACGTCTTCTAGAAGCCGAATATGCATTCCAGGATATAGTGTATATTTCACATCACACCCCGATGGCGGCGCTCACGCTGGCTCGGCGATTTCTATCAAAAACAGTGTGAAGCATTACCTACTACCACCTTATACAAGCTACTACAGTGCGAATAGAGGACCGCTCTGGGCACCTATACCTCTCGGTGGTGGTATACTGTCCACCACGTTATTATTTCAAGGAAGCCATGTTCACGGAGTTCTGCCAGACGCTAGGAAATCTATTTATAGCTGGTGGAGACTGGAATGCAAAGCACACATATTAAGGAGCCAGAACAATAGTAGCAAGAGGTCGTAAATTGAAAAAAAGCATTGATTCAAATAGGCTGATGCCACACTCTACCGGTGAGCCGACATACTGGCCCACTGACACTCAAAAGACCCCAGATCTCTTAGCCTTCTACATCACCAAAAATATATGCCAACTGTATGTCCACGTGGAATCTAGCCTCGATGGTTCTTCAGACCACACACCTGTTATTTTTATTATAAGCACTACAATCACACATCGCGAAACATAAAATGATAACTTGCATAATGCAAAAAACTTCCGAGCTTATCTGGAATCCAATATCTGCCTCAATGTTCCCCTAAAAACTCCTGCAGATATTGAAAATGCGTGCTTGTATATCACTAACTTGATGCAAGTGGTAGCTTGGTCTAACTCTCCCGAAATGGATTCAACAAACCGTTATTTACCAATATCAATTGAGACTCGCAATAAAATATCGGAAAAACTAAGTCTACGTAGAGTGTGGCAGCTCTCTCGCAACAGAGAGGATAGAACAAGACTCAACCAAGTGATAGCAGATATCATCATCATCATCATCATATCAGCCGAAAGACGTCCACTGCTGGACATAGGCCTCCCCCAAGCGTCGCCACATTGACCGGTCCCGTGCGTCTCGCAACCAGCGGATCCCCGCAACCTTCACCAGGTCATCGGTCCACCTAGTGGGAGGCCTTCCAACGCAACGTCTTCCGGTTCGCGGTCGCCACTCCAGAACCTTTCTGCCCCATCGGCCATCCGTTCTGTTGATAGCAGATATATATAGCTTTATTTACATAAGAAAAAGTATACAATTCAGTGAAGTCCCTGACTCCTGTGCTAGATGATTAACCTGTGTTACAGGAGCCAGTGCTCTCTCCCGGCAACAAATACAGTTTAATCTTATGCATTAATTATCACTATGAAATTAAAACAAAAGTTGTAAAGAGAAAAATAAATGGTTTGTTAGTAATAACTGTAATGGTGAGTGTGTGTGTGCGTGTGTGTGTGTTGTGTATGTGTGGTGTGTATACATCTACATCAATTGTATGCACTAAGGAAAGGATTAGTATCACTTGAGCGTTATTAAAATCTGCTCAGTTTCTTCGTATCTGAGAGACATTAGCCATGACCTAAGGTTCTGTTTGACCCTTTGCTTGTTTATTCGGTTGTAAATGTTGTGTGCACCATACTGTAGTCTGGTAGTACTGTAGTACATGAGTTTTGGGCACCATACTGTAGTCGCGCTAGTGCAGAACGACATTGAACGGACGGACATACAGGAAAGCCTATTCGTCTACTAGTGATGTTACTGTCTAATGGCATCTTGGAATGACGACGCAAGACAGAGCGGAGAATGTATAGTCTATGTATATATGTATGTCTCACTGTTAATATCTTGGCATCGGAGTACAGCTGGGCGGTGGGGTAGTCTCTTTGACGGAAATACATCACATTGAGTACAGCCCGCTGAGCTCGTTCCACCCTAAGCATCACGGTTTTAAAAGTCCCACCCCACAGGAATGCAGTAACTTAGTATAGACTCACACAGGGAACGATACACAAGAGAAGCCGTTTTAATGTCAGCCGAGTGTCTTAGTAGCTCCTTAAACAAATACATAAGTTTACGAAGCCGGGAGCACAGAGAATCTGTCTGAACATGCCAATCCAGCCTTTCGTCGATATGAACACCTAAGTATTTAATGCTTGGGACCATAGTCAGACAGGTACTGTTGCAAGATGCTGCATCGTGACAAATATATGCAATTATTGTTTTAGATTTTGAAGGTGGTTTAGGTGCGTTTGGCGGTTAATATTGAATTACTTTGGTCTTGGATATATTGAGCGTCAGTAGGTTAGTGGAAAGCCAGTTCATAACAGTTCGCAAAGTAAGTTCAGTTCTATGCTTGGCTTTGTCCCAGTCCTTATCGCATATCAACAGTGCTGTGTCATCTGCATAAGTAAAAATGTCACATTGAATGAGCGGAAATTGACAGAGATCGTTAATATATATTTGAAATAGCGTGGGTCCCAAAATACTTCCTTGAGGTATGCCGTAGCCGATAAACTCTTTGTTACTAAAAATGGAATCAATCTTAACACTTTGGCTACGCCCACTGTGGTAATCTTTGAAAATATTTATTCCCATGTGCTCCATTTTGGCCAAAAGTCTGGGAATGGAAACTGTATCAAAAGCCTTGGTTAAATCTAGGAAGACACCATAGCATTTAAGGCGATTGTCCAGCTTGTCAAGGCGTTTCACAAATCAGAGACAGCGTCTTCCGTGGAGACAAAACTCTCTCTGAGCGAAAACCGTACTGGTTGTTTGCGATAAGCTTATTTTTTAATAAAAAATTAGACAGATTGGTGTTGAGGATTCGCTCAAACAACTTGGACAAAGAGCTAAGCACTGAAATTGGCCGATAGTTGGACACGTCGTCCTTGGCTCCACCTTTGTACACCGGATGGACTATTGCACGTTTGAAAGCTTTCGGAAAAATACCAGAATTCTGCTAGCTTGCTTGATAATGTTAGAAGGGATGTTGTCCCATCCCATTGCACAATCACTGCGCAGCCTATTAATTGTACTTATTATTGGTTTTTCATCAACCAATGGAATAACTAGGGAGTCCATTGGGGACGGGGAAGAAGATGTGTACGAGGATTGGTTGCTGCAGTCAAATTTTGATGCCAGGTCCCTTCCAACATTTACAAAATTTTATTGGCTTTGTTTAGTGATTCGATAGGGTCAATAGAGGATTTTAGCAGAGCATTAGGCAGGTGTTTCTATTTGTTGCTATGTGTAATAGACTTAATGACTTTCCACGTAGCTCTCGGGATGTTATTAGCTTTTTGAAATTCGGCCTTCTCATAGGCACGTTTAAATTTTTTCATATCGAAGCGAGGTGTTTTTTGAGCGGGATCTCACTGGTTTTTCTACGTCGAGGAATATGGCAATAGGTAGATGATCAGTAATGTGGGTGTCCAGCATGGCAATTCTGGCGGGGGATTTAGTTTTCAACATAACATGGTCCAGACAGTTATCCAACCTTGTCGGCATAGTATGGGCAGGTAAGAGGCCATGGGTTGCCGTCAAAGATAAATAATCATCCGAACGACGATCAGTATTGTCTGGTTTGATGTCAATATTAATATCGCCTATTATCATAACAATACTAATATATCAACAGAGAGGACAGAACAAGACTCAACCGAGCGTCAGCAGATCTAAAAGCCTCTCTTGCTGAAGCAACCAACGAATCTCTTAGGCGAAAACTGGAAATGATGTCTCCAACCGCAAGCGGTCTCCATTCCCTAGGGAAAGCTATGATGGCTATGGGTCAACAACAGCATTGCTTACCTCCACTTAGAACAGGCAACTCTTGGGCACGTACTGACTCAGAAAAAGCCGAAGTATTTGTAACCCATCTGGTCGATATAAACCTAATGAAAGCGATGGCCCTGAAGATTCACAAATAGATATTGAACTAAATGATAAAAAAAGATATCCAATCTATCATTTCATAACCAACCTCTTTAATGCAACCTCCCGAGTCTGCTACTTCCCCTCTTTATGGAAAATGTCGGCAATATGTATATGATTATCCACAAGCACGGTAAACTAAACAATGAAGTCACATCATACAGGCCCATTAGCCTTACGCCAACACTGTCCAAGCTCTGGGAACGCATCTTGCTGACTAGGCTAAAACTGCATCTTGAGGTAAAAAATGTTATACCCGATCACCAATTTGGGTTTCGCAAAGAACATTCTACAGTGGAGCAAGTACATAGAGTCTACAACACTATCAGACAATGCCTTGAGAAGAAAGAGTACTGCTCAGCTGCATTTATCGATATCCAGCAGGCTTTTGATCGTGTATGGTATAAAGGCCTATTGTACAAAATAAAAAATACCCTTCCGCCTTCAATCTATCTTCTGATGAAGTCTTACCTGAATGACAGGAGTCAAGCAACGGAGCGCGCGTTCTTCTCTTCAAACGTGCAGCGTTGGAGTACCCCAGAGTTCAGTCCTTGGTCCTGTGTTGTACAATTACCCACCCACCCATGACCTTCCTCAAGTTCCTAATACAACGGTAGCGACCTTCGCAGATGACGCCGCATTTCTTGCAACAAATAATGACACAGACCAAGCCTGAACGAAGTAGCATCCTCCAAAACTAACTTACACTAACGAGTGATTGGTTGAGCACATGGCGCGTAAAAGCGAGTGCCCCCAAATCTCACCAATAACATCATATGAACTAAGTAGTATTTTACGAAAGATATTGATCGTTTTCGTACGCAGGCCACGCACGTTCTGATATATTTCTGTTTTAAATCCAACTATAATAAAATATATAACAAAAACAGATAAGTTGTATAGTAAAAGCGCACAAGATTGTCTTTCTATTAGAAATAAGTAAACTACGAGGGTAGAAGCTAATAACTGGCGATAAGTTAATAGGCACTGCAATGCACAGTGTCCGACAAATAACAATTTTAAGAAATGTACGACCGTCGACTTATGAATAGAAACAAAAGGTGACGAGCAAAGACAAGATAAGAAACGCTCGGGGCAGATGGCATCAACGAACACGATGCTGCATTCAAAATTGTGGCATAACACAAAAGATCATAATTATATTGGAAAAAAATATATGAGTAAAAATTATATTTAAAAGACTTTAAAAATACAACATTTAAGTAAGAACCAGAAAACCGGTATAAGCTATGTTTATACTCGTAAAGCTACATTTTTGTAACGATATCACTGACTACCAGGGTAAATTATGTATCATAACAAAATATGAAATATTCTATGTAAAGTAAATTAATAAGTTATTTAGTATTAAATATACATTGTATAGTGATATAGTAGTGATAGTGGTAAAGCGCGAGCCTATCAATAATCATTATCATCATCATCATTATTTCAGCAGAAAGATATCCACTGCTGGACACGCCTCCCCGCGTCGCACAGTGGTGCAGGTAATACGGGCATGCGGAAAATATTATATTTAAATGAAAAGATGTTGCGTTTCTTCATAATACTTTATTAAAATTATATAATGTATGTACCAGTATATAAAGAGAAAGATATAATACGTATTTTTTTTTTATTAACATGAAAATATTCATCATATTTTTTTCACATGAATTCAATTATAAATATTATGCAAAATATACATTTAATGCTATGTATACTTACACGGCATGATAAAGTGTTAATTACCCTAATGCACTTTTTCTTAATTACAGAGCGTCATTAGTTAAGCACCTGGTATTTCCAAGATCGCAGGTTATCGCAGTCTAAACTGATATTCTTAATCTAGTTCTAATTTGGGTCTAATTAAAGTATATTATTACGCATCGGTCGATAACGGAGATTAGTTATGATCTCATGATTGAAAACAAAAGGTTCCAAATGACCTTCTTCTCTAAAAATGTAATAGCAAGGAATTCTCATTATATCATAACATTATGTTTACGTATTTTATTAATACACACAATAAACTTATGACTAAACTAAAAATAAAAGTTGATTATTATAGTATTTAGGTTCTATTCATACTTGAAATAACAAAATTTTCTCCACGAATTTTTTTAATTCTCGATCATCCTACTTTGGCATCATATAATTAAATACTATAAAATTATTTATCCGTATTAATTTTTAGACTAGTCTCTACTAACATTCTAGTATGTGTGTACAAAATTGTATACATTTTAAACAAGAATTTAACGCGATGATTTAGATTATTTACCTATTTAACCCGACGTTTCGATCGTGTTGCAACGACCGTGGTCCCGTGTCCACTTTCGTTGCAATACGATCGAAACGTCGGGTTAAATAGGTAAATAAATAATCTAAATCATCGCGTTAAATTCCCGTGATATATTGTTTTCCATTATGAAACGCGAAAGTTTTAAAGTTAATATTTTAAACAAGGTCGAAACAAAGGACTTTTTTCCGCCCTTAAACCAATGTGCGTCGTCGCCATATTGACCGATCCCGTGCCAAAAAAAAAATATATCACTTTGCCTGACTGTACAAATGGCACTGAATTAGTAGTAAAACATCTGGTTTTATTCTCCGGGTCGATTCTAATCGGGTCGAGTGGGCACAGACCCAAAAAATCACTACAAAGCGAAAAACGAAGAAACGAAAACAGGAACACCGATTTCCGAAACTGAAGTTATTTTTAGTAGTGTATTTTTGGAAGTCGGTTGTATTTTTTTGTAAAAAAAAAGTATTTTTGGTTCGCTTCTTAAGCAGTCGAGTTTTTGATTATTAAATTAACTTTTTTTTATTTACATCTTCTTAGATACTATTTCTTTTTTTTGAATAATTTTTAGACACATAAGTGATATATATTTTTGTAAACAACTCTTAAAACGCTTCATTTTGATAATCCATCCGATGGGTTTGAAAGAATTAAAAATTAAGACCCTTACAATATGGCGCCCAAAAACCGCCATAATTGTTTTTTTTAACGTCACTTGTCTAAGAACACTTAAGCGATGAAGACGAATCTAACGATGTCTTAATTAATTATATAAATCCGTCTAGCGGATTGCAAGATATAAGGAAATAAAGAATATTACATACATACATAAAAGATACGCGCGAAAAACATAACCCTTTCCTTGCAGGCGGGTAAAAAATACCTCCGCATTGAGAACCTCCTCCTTATGGGAAGTCGGTTAAAAAACAACGCAACCATGGCGATATGGTGACTTAGTATAAGGGCGAATATTGCAATGCCTGAATCTTGCTTAAAAGTGTGCAAGTAGCTTGCATGCCATTGTGATTCACTAATCAGAAATTATAATGTGAAGCTTCTTGCATTTCCACACTTAGGTAGGCCCTAGCGGTGTCGACCTCTCGCGTCCGGCCTTGGTTCAGGTCATGGTATGGAGCGAGAGGTCATGGAAAGCTGTCACCTCCTTCTGCGAGGTAGTAATGCTCGCGAAGGAGAAGGCGGAACGCGTGAGGGAGACGCAACAAAGACGCCCTCACGCCCCTAGCCACCGCAAGAGACGCCCTAGGCGTCGGCAGTCACAAGCAGTTTCCCGGCCACGTTAGCTCGCCGTCCAATAAGGAACAGACCCGATTCGACGGCGCGTAGAGTTCCACATCAACCTCAAAGAGATGTCAGCAGAAACTGGCGGGTTCCGGGGTAAAATTGAAAGAGACTTACCGCGGTCCTAGCTCAAGCAACTGAAGGAACGGGTGCGTTTTAGTCAGTAAAAGTCTGACACGCCATCCCGCTTCAAAAATAAAGGTCGACTCCTTAAACAGTGCAACCATTTACAGAACTCTTTTAATTTCAGCGGTCTAGCCGAACAACTGCTATCTACCGTAGTAGCACAAGAGCGGCCCGACCTAGAGGAACTGCGTGGTCAGCTGATCGTGTCGCGTGCACAGATGACTGCGCAGCTCTCGGAGATGCAGGCAGACATCCTGTACAGCCTGTCCAACAGCGAGGGCTCGCCCGTCGATGACCTGCCGCTCATACTCACTCTCGAGGCCATCAAGATTAAGAGTGAGGAGATCATCGTGAGTAAAAATTTAAGAGAGTCCTTTTTCTTTTTCTTTTATATAAACGTTGCTACACTCCAGAAATTTCTCCTGGTTCGTGGAAAGGTATACTTTTGTGCATAGCGGTTCCAGTGTCACTAATGCAGCCGCACTGGAAATTTATGAGAAACCATTCGAGCGCAACGACACCAACAGTGGTTGACTGGAACGCGTAAGCGACACTTATTATTAGGAGCTTAGGACCTTCTTTCCGAAAACGTTTTTTATTGCGGCTTTGCTTTACGTTAAGTCTAGCCAGGATGCACTACGTACGGCCTTAACGGCCTGTCCATCAACGAGGGCTAGCCCGTCGACGACCTGCCACTCATACTGACGCTCGAGGCCATCAAGATTAAGAGTGGGGAGTTTATTGAGAGTAAAAGATTGAAGAGAGTCCACATTAAAGATACACTTTCGAGCATAGCGGCTCCAGCGTCACTAACCACGTATTATTAGGCGCCTAGCCAGGATGGAAGCGGACTTTTGTATGGCCTGTCCAACAGTGAGGGCTCGCCCGTTAACCATGTGCTGCTCATACTAACGCTTGAAGCCATTAAGATTATGAGTAGGCGGCTTTTTTATTTTTATTAATTCTTTGGGAGCAGTGGTGGCCCAGTGGTATCGGCCGCGACTTACAAGTTGTAGGTCGGGGGTTCGAGCCCAGGCAGGCGCTTTACTTTGTGTAAATTATTTCATCACTACTGCTCTCAAAACGGTGAAGGAAAACATCGTGAGGAAACCGGCATGTCCTAGAACCGCCCGCGTGGTGGATTACGGCCCATTCCCTCTCACAGAGAGGAGGCCTGTGTCCCAGAAGTGGGAACATTAATAGGCTGATGATTTGATGTGATTAATTCTATACTGTTCCACCACTGAGGAGGTTCTAGCTAATCAATAACAACTGCACGGGTCAAACTTCAAGGTTAAGCAACGCTTGCCGAGGTTTGTCCGTAGATGGGTGACCATCTATCACATACCCAGACTTCTTCGTGCTTAGGTATGAACGTCATTTGTAGATTCTTGACAGTCGTTACGAAGAAGCCTAGAAATCTGACACCAGTCCAGCCAAGAGGTACAGAGTTACCCTGTTTCTGGGTTGTGGAGGTCAGACAGGCAGTCGTTCCTTGTAAAATACTGGTACTCAGCTGCATCCGGTTAGTTTAGAAGCCGAACTCAAATTGCTTGGCAAAAGGCTAGGCAGATTGATTGATTGAGTCCTTTTTAAAAAGGGTAGTGAGCGCACCTGTGGTTCCTCTGGTATTTTAAAAAGGGTTGGGAGCGCACCTGTGGTTCCTCTGGTATTTTAAAAAGGGTTGGGAGCGCACCTGTGGTTCCTCTGGTATTATTAAAAAGGGTAGGGAGCGCGCGCACCTGTGGTTCATCTGGTATTTTCAAAAGGATAGGGAGCGCACCTATGGTTCCTCTGGTATTATTAAAAAGGGTAGGAAGCGCACCTGTTGTTCCTCTGGTATTTCCACGGAGCACATGCCGTGGGTATTCCAGACGTCCTTAGGTGAAGGTAACTATTTACCATAGGATGGGCTGATTGTGTTCCTCTGAAGGCGTAAAATTAAGCCTGGCAACCGCTCTAGAAGATAGCCAGACTGAGTTAGGTTAAGCCTAGCCAGGACGCAAGTGGATTGACAACACAAAAAAATGCCACTATGACGGGCGAAACAAGTACCTCTTATCTTCGCCAAGCGTCTTATTACACCCGTTAATTCGCTAGTAGCTAGAAGTTCAAAAAGTGTTGATTCCGCAGCCTTATCGAAAAAAAAACGTTTTAAAAGCTTTTATTTAACTTTCCTTGTTATACAAATCTACTAACTGTATTTTAAATAAAATATTTTTCGTTTCATTTTCACGTTTAGTTTGGATGAAAATGGACGATTAGCTAAGTGAGATCATTCTAAACCCAATATGGCAACCGCACGGGATTAATTAAAGGGGTTTGCAAAAAAAAACACTTTTATTTAAAAAAATATTATATAAAAGGTTTTATATAAAAGGTTTCAAAGTTTTGTTTATAATGGTTATTTTTTTTCTAGATAAAAGTAGTGGACATAGAGCGCACATCAATCGAGATAGACGAAGCCCGCAGCGGATACGTGCCAGTCGCAGAGCGCGGATCCATTCTGTTTTTCTGTCTATCCGACATGGCCAATGTAGATCCGATGTACCAGTACTCGCTGGAGTGGTTCGCCAAGCTCTTCGTGAGGGCCATGGCCGAGACAGAGCCTAATGGTAAGTGTGTTATTATTATAACGAGTTGTTCCTCTGTTAGTCTGACATGGCCAACGTGGATCCGATGTACCGGTCCTCGCTGGTGGTGTACGGTAAGCTCTTCGTGAGGGCCATGGCCGAGACGGAGCCCAATGGTAAGTGTGTTATTATTAGAACGAGTTGTTCCTCGGTTAGCATGACATGGTCAACGTGGATCCGATGTACCAGTACTCGCTGGTGGGGTTCGCTAAACTCTTCGTGAGGGCCATGGCTGAGATAGAGCCCAATGGTAAGTGTGTTATAATTAGAACGAGTAGTTTCTCTGTAAGTCTGACATGGCCGACGTGGATTGGATGTACCAGTCCTCGCTGGTGGTGTTCGGTAAGCTTTTCGTGAGGGCCATGGCATAGACGGAGCCCAATGGTAAGTGAGATGTGTGGTGAGTAGGGCATGCATTTCGAAATTTCGAAATTTCATAGTTTCGAAATTTCGGACCATATTTGCATGTTTATTAATTTCGAAATTGACAGCCTTAATTTCGAAATTTCGAAACTGGATTTAATTTAAATGTTATGTTATTTTTTTATACAATAATTAAATTTATTATTGAAACCAAAAGAGGATCATCTGAAAATTAGTCTGAATACAAATCTAAAGCCAATTAGACCGTTGCGTTGGGCCATTTTGTGACCATGTGTGCTAAAATTACAATAAAACAAAGGCTAACCATGGTGTTAAATAAATAAAGAAGAGTGAAAAAAGCTCGGCCATTTAAAAAAAAACCGAGCTTTGTATTAATGGTGGCCAGTGAGGGGAATACTTTGACAAGGTGTAAAATCGTTTGCTGGGAAAGCCAATATTTTATTTACTATTGGAGGGCAACCATCGCCTGAACTTTTGGGAAAAAAAAACAGGTAGTGTGGTATTTTTACCTCATTAAAACCAAACCGGTGATCTCATCAGCACTTCTTAAAATACCACATCCTTGGGGAGCCTATAAAGTAGTCTCCCTTGAACCTCGCTGTGGATGGCAGCACGTGATCACTGTGTCACTGTCTTTCCTGAGGTCACTCGGTGGACGGACATAGACCCCACTCTGAGCGCCCGAAACCCCGGCGTTCCACCTGCCTTAAATGTTAAAGGCGGGGTTTCGGCGTGTCTACATCGAGGTGGTTGCCTCCACGATACCTTCTTCTATGAATGGGATTGGCCTTCTCATGATTCCACTCGGTGGCTGTTTCACTCTAGTTTTCTGTCTCTGCCAGCATATTCCTCACTAATATTGGCAGAGACAGGGCTCGCCCGATCCTGGCGACTAAGACCCACCGCACAAAGGTCTAAGAAGGCACTCCTCGAGCGTGTGCCGTGCAGAATCCAAGTTGCCTCTACAATGATGGCAATTTACCGTGACCTATCACCCAATCCTATTCAGGCACTCACCGAAGCAACCGTGCCCGATCAGTACCTGAATATGCATGTAGGAGATGCTCTCCGCTCTTTTCAGCCATATGTGCTATTCAAATGACCATTTGCCGCTACAGGCTGTTTATTTTAGTCCTGCAGCGTCGGACATCTGACAGTCTATTTCTGCCTCCGATGTTGGGCAGCAGTCTATACAAAGCACCCACTGGCCTCCCAATGCGGGACAAAGGGAGCTCGAAATGTTTTTCGAAGCCCCAACGTACATGGTTAAACCAAGATAGTGGACTTGCGCATCTCCTATTGTCACTAACGAGCTGGATGGCACTCTACTCTTCGGCAGCGCCTCAATTTTATGAGGCGCTATCTGTAACTATCTTCAACCCCAGCTCGCGAATCAACGCTGACCGAACGCCTCTTGCCACTCCGAGCTTGGAAAGCTGGTTGCTATCGTCGAAGTATTTGTAGTAGAAAAAAATCACTTTGTTTGAATATAAATTGCACTTAGGCACCTCTCCAGACTAAAAATTCTGCGTTTTGAGTTTATTTAAAGTATTTTTTGATTTTCCATATAGTTGGTTCCACAGTTTCGATATTTCGAAACTGAGAAGTCCAATTTCGTAAGCTAATTTCGAAATTGAAAATGTACGAAACTGCACGCCCTAGTGGTGAGTTGTTATTATTAGAACGAGTTGTTCCTCTCACACACATTCTGAATTCCACTCTGAATCCAGACTTGGAATTCATATTATTATTTAAGAAAGCCCGGCAATGCATACAATTTCATTATGCCCCACACACATTCTGATTTTTGAATGATTTACTATTTGCCTACATTCAGATTATGAATTCCGACTCTGAATTCAGAGAGGAATTCAGAATGTGTGAGTTCTGCCTTAGTGTGTGTTATGCTTTTACAAGTATATTATGGTGTTATGCTGCGTATGTTATATTGTATCTGTTGTTGTGTGTGTTATATTGTATTACTAGCTTCTGCCAGCGTCTTCGCCCGCGTGAATTTCATAAATTATCCCGAGGGCACATATTCCCGGGATAAAAAGTATCCTATGTGCTATTCCTGATTATAATTTATCTCTGTGCCAAATTTCATCCAGATTTGCCCAGCCGTTTGAGCGTGAAGAAGTAACAAACATACAAACACACTCACAAACTTTCGCCTTTATAATATTAGTGTGATGTTATCTGGTGCATGTTATGTCAATGACATAAACATCTATTTTCAGAGGACATAATTGAGCGTGTGGAGGTGATAATAGTCCACTTCACTTTCCTACTCTACCAGAACGTATGCCGCAGCTTATTTGAGCGACACAAGCTGTTGTTCGCCTTCCTGCTGTGCGCCAGAATATTGTTGGATAAGGGCGTTATAAAATTAGAAGAGTTCAACTTCATGCTGAGTGGGGCTAAGCTTGATATTGTGAGTTTACTTTGTATTATGTCTGCCTATGTACCTTGTTGCATGAATCTTTAATTAATAAATATTAGACACTAGTTTGCCCCGCGACTTCGCTCCCGTGGCTCACCACACAGGACCCGTTCTCGGGATAAAAAATAGCCTATGTCATTCCGGGAAAATGTAGCTTCACTTAGGTGAAAGAATTAAAAAAAACTATTATGTAGTTTTTGAGTTTATCCATTACTAGCTTTCCGCCCACAGCTTCGCCTGCGTGGGCTACACAATTTTGGCAGTTCAGGCGGAATATTGCAAACTATTATCCAAACATAGCTTTCCGCCCGCGTCTTAGTTCGTGTCAACTACAAAAATGCTCAACTTTATTATTTTATTGAATTATAAAAAGTACATGTAAATTGAAATAAAATAAGCTTAAACTGAACTGCCGTCGTGTTCTAATAGCTGAAGCATGAGACTTTCATTGTGGAGGTCTCGTGGGATCGATTTCCAGGGAAGTTACAAATAGTGAAAGACCTGAAACCTGGCTCAATAGTAGTGTACTGAGTAGTGAACTATTTAATGATAGGTATGTTGTCTACAGAAGAGACAGGGAAACAACAGACTTTCATCCTAATAAAGATGATCATTCTGATTGCTGTATCAACTAAAATCAATTAAATACGTACTGATTTATGATAAAGTAGATGTGAAGATCTTTGGGTCACTATTGATGTTTCGACTACACATTAATCGCGACAGCTGGCTCTCTGTGCAGTTTATTTTCCTTCACCTGTATATCTTCCCTCAACCGAACATTTTATCGAACACTGTAACAATGTGTTTGAGACAACCGACATTCCCGTTTGTATAGTGGATGATTTCAATTTTGCCAAAATAGCCTGGGACCCAGGTGCCGTTAATAGTTCACTGCCCAGCACTTGTTTGAGATTATTGGAATTCATGAATGTGTGTAAACTTGCTCAGCACTATTTAGTTAAAAACTGTTTGGAGCCAAGATCTAATCATATCTAAAATACCTTAATGCACCGTAAGAGAATCCAGTTGTTCTTTAACCGTTGTTGATAAACTGCATCCCCCGCTTGATATTACTTTATCATTATTGAAAGAATCTAATCTCCCATACAATAAGCTTAACCAGAGATTAAACTTTTACAAGGCTAACTACGAACATATTAGAACCTATATACTAACTACAGTCACTACTTGTCACATGGCAGAATAAGCATAGAATGGCAACACTAAGCTAATGCTAGTTAACGAAAAAACCAATTAACTTTTATAGTAACCCATCAAACCCAAAGGCATACGCGACCCATTCGAACTTCCCGCGGTCAACTCCCGCGGAAGCTTCTCGATGCGTGTTCGCACCGAGCATGCATGCGAGCAACGCCGCCTGAACGAGAAAGTCAGTCCATTAAAATGTACTCTGTGAGTCAGTCTGTAAAGCACCTCCGCGCGCACGCGCACCACTCACGTGTTGTGTGCGCGCCGACTGCTCGCCGCGCTATACCTAAGTACCTAACGTTTTCGCCGCGTCTCACTAACTTTTATGTTTTGTTTGTCACCGAATGTAATCTATAAATCTAGATTTAAGGACTCGTACTTTTACTATATATATAATAATTTAATACCTACTATGAACAAATAATTAAAAAATAATTAAAAGCACACTTTGTAAACAAGCATATTACAAATTAGATGATTATATTCAAGATAAGAATGCTTGGAAACATGCTGGTCCTGCTCCGTAGGGCAATCTTTAGTGTAGAAACTATCAAAATGGTTAATTTGTATACGGTATATTCATAATTATTATAGTAACGCTTTATTTTTATTTTCTCTATTTGTTTAAAAAATTGATTCGCACACTGTTCCGTTGTTGTTGAATTAGGTAATTTACCTATGTTTGCAATATTTATAAGTATGTTACGCGGTGCTAATCTATAAGGATCGCCGAGACAGCATTGACCCAAATCAACACTGCACACGGCTCGACCACGCAGTGCAGCGTCAGCAGAAACGTGCCGCGCGATGACGACAACAGCGGCTTCGCAATAACGGAAACGCGGACCCAAATTCATAATTGATTCACACTTCGAACATTGTCAACCTCTTAGAAATAATTAACTTGTAACTTTTAGTATAATTAAATTTTATTAAATAACTTTTGTTTTTTTTTGGATCCTCCGGTTGTAGCCCACGTAATTGGCGCAGTCGGTAGGATACCAGTAAAGTAGAGTCAGTGTCGTATCGAACGATTAGTCTACGGGTATCCGAACCTACGGGAGCTGCAGTCCAGAGGAGAATCCGACTCTCGATTCGTCAAGAAGAAGCAATGCTGTAAGTCCTTGAATCTTTCAAGTCCTTGCCTATCTTACCCTTAAGTATCCTTGAATATCACAAGCCCTAAGTTTAATCCTTACTATATTCTTATATCCTGTCCAATCTATGTTCATGATATTATTTTTTACTTATAATTTCTGTATGTGTGTAAGTTTTTAGCGTTCAAGATTTTCCATCCAACGGAATATCGATCTGATAGGTTAGATAATAGTGACCGAAGCAGGAGTAGGCTCGCGGCTATAGACGAGAACAGGAATTTAGGCGCGATGTCGAGCGACGACGTAGACACGATTTATAAATCCCTGAGATTAGTGCCGGAGTTCGACGGGAACCCGCACGTACTAACCCGTTTCATTAGTATATGTGACCAGTTGGTAGTTACTTATTTTAAAACCGCAAAAGGTTATGAACTAACGAATTTAGCCCTCATTAACGGAATTTTAAATAAGGTTACGGGACCCGCTGCTAGGCATATTAATTCCAATGGTATCCCGGATACCTGGCAGGGTATTCGATCCGCCCTGATCAATAACTTTGCTGACCATCGAGATGAGACCGCTTTATACAGCGACTTATCCTTGCAAACCCAGGGTTCCAGTAGCCCTCAAGAATTCTATGAAAGGTGCCAAAACTTATTTAGCACCATAATGACTTATATCTCGCTTCACGAGACAGTTAACACCACTATTGAGGCTAAACGAATGCTATATAAAAAGTTAACCCTCCAAGCTTATCTGAGGGGTCTTAAAGACCCCCTAGGCTCTAGAATACGTTGCATGCGTCCCGAGTCCATGGAAAAGGCATTGGAATACGTGCAAGACGAACTAAACACGCTTTACCTGCAACACCGCAATGAGGGAGGACCCAGTAGAAAGGACTGGGCTCAACCACAACCGAATCATCATTTACCTTTGAACAATTTCACCCCCAAAGTAAACCCTGTTAACGTTCCTGTCATGCCTGGACCGTCAAAACAATTTGCGTTCAATACGCCTGGCCCGCAGCGACAGCAGTCAATGCAGCCTTATGCTCAAGGATGGAGGCCTAGCATGCCTATGCAACAGCAACCCCGTGGCTTAACCCGTACACAACAAATGATGCGCGCCCCCTTGCCATTTTATCACCCGCAAAGTAACGTCTTTAGAATGCCTCCTAGACCTCAACCGCAACCACAATCAAGTTATAATAACGCACCTAAGCCAATGAGCGGCGTTAGTCCTTTTGTGCCCAAAACCTTGCCACCCTCAGGTCGCGATTGGAGACAGTATGGTAATCCACCTCCGAACAACTATTTCAGGACACGCGAGGTTAATTTTAACAACTTAGACTACGACTATGATTATAGTAATTGTTACTATGCCGATTACGAACAAGATTATTATACTAACGAACAGTACCCCGAATCTGGATATTATGAGGATTCGTATCCCTACCACGACACTCCTTCGGTAGAAGAGGTAGACCAAGATACCCAACCAGCTGAAAATTTTCAGAAGGTATCCAAATTAGAAAAACCAAAATAGAGCTCAACTTTCATATACAGAGGCAACTCGGATTTATTCAGATTCAGGATCCACCACTTAAGTTACTAATTGATACAGGAGCCAATCAATCGTTTATAAGTCCAGAAGCCGTAAGCAAATATTTTAACCATATACCACTAAACTATGAGCCATTCGAAGTAACGAATGTTCACGGGACGTCTAAGAATGACTATTCCATTACTTTGCCATGCTTTTCAGAATTAAACGAACATTCAGATGTTACATTATTCGTTTACAAATTTCATAATTACTTTGACGGACTCCTAGGCTTTGATTTGCTTGAAAATTGGGGAAGTAAAATCGATCTTAACCGTAAATTACTAATAACACAGAATGCACAACTACCTATACAGATGTATGACTCACGCAATGTTAATTTGTATGAGGACATAATATCAGCTAATTCATCCAAGTTAGTTAGAGTACCTATTAATACGTTGGATGGTGAAGTAATGATCGAGGATCAAGTCATCTGTAGTTGCTTAATTTCAAACTGTATAACTAATGTTAAAAATAACCGTGGCTGGGTGGAGATTACTAACCCTACGTGTAACGACATCATCTTTTCAATGGACCGCCCCGTAGAGGCTGAGCTATTTAACATTGAAGTTGAAGGTACTGCAATTCCATCAGATCGTGTTAATGCCGTACTTTCTCGTCTCAGAACGGAACATTTAAACCCAGAGGAACTTGCTAACTTAAAAAACCTCTGCGCGAACTATGCCGACGTCTTTTATCTCGAAGGCGAATCATTGACATTCACAAATAAAGTGAAACATCGCATCCGAACAACTGATGAAATTCCAGTACACACAAAAACTTATAGATATCCCTATGTCCACAGACAAGAAGTCAGAGATCAAATAAGCAAAATGCTTGATCAAAATATAATACGACCATCAGATTCGGCCTGGAGTTCCCCTATTTGGATCGTACCCAAAAAGGCGGATGCTTCTGGCAAGGTTAAATGGCGACTTGTCGTGGATTTCCGAAAAGTCAACGAGAAAACGATTGATGACAAGTATCCCATACCCAACATTACAGACGTACTCGACAAATTAGGTAAATGTCAATATTTTAGTACCCTGGATTTAGCCAGCGGGTTCTATCAGGTCGAAATGAACCCTGAAGATATACATAAAACGGCGTTTAATGTGGAAAACGGCCATTATGAATTCCTTAGAATGCCGATGGGGCTTAAAAATTCTCCATCGACATTTCAAAGAGTTATGGATAATATCCTTAGAGACCTAAACCACATCTGCCTGGTATATCTGGATGACATTGTAGTGTTCAGTACATCCCTGCAGGAGCATATTAATAACCTGGAAAAAGTATTTAAAAGATTGCGAGAATCTAACTTTAAAATTCAAATGGATAAGTCCGAATTTTTAAAGTTAGAAACTAGCTTTCTAGGCCACATCATTTGCAACGAAGGTGTCAAGCCAAATCCAGACAAAATTAAAGCCATAGAAAACTACCCTCTTCCTAAAACAGCAACAGAAATCAAACGTTTTCTCGGACTGATCGGTTATTATAGGAAATTTATCCCGGATTTTGCTAAATTAACTAAACCACTAACTCAATGTCTGAAAAAGGGTAGCAAAATAACTTTGGATCAAAAATACATTAATTGCTTTGAGCACTGTAAAAAACTCCTTACTAACGACCCTATTCTGCAATATCCAGATTTCAATAAAGAGTTCATTCTAACAACCGACGCATCTAACGTTGCGATCGGCGCCGTCCTATCCCAGGGAGTAATAGGTTCAGATAAACCCATAGCGTACGCTTCACGTACTTTAAATTCTAGCGAGTTAAACTACAGTACCATTGAAAAGGAATTGTTAGCAATTGTTTGGGCCACCAAATATTTTAGGCCGTATTTATTCGGTAGAAGATTTAAAATAATTACTGACCATAAACCCCTTCAATGGATCATGAACTTGAAGGAACCCAATTCGAGACTCACAAGATGGCGGCTAAAACTGAGTGAATTTGATTTTTCAATAGAATATTATTATTATTATTAAGCCATTTATTCCCAAAAAAAAAAATGATAAATACATTAAATTAAAAAAATTAAAAAATAGAAACATTCATAAATAAATTAAACTCATAACATGCTCAAAAATAATTACATTAAATTGAAAACAATCATAAAATTAATCATAAATAATAATTGAATAAAATAAAATAAAAATAATCAATTAATAAAGTATAAAAATATGTCCAAATCAATTACAAATGTTCTAATTTATTTATTGGGTGCCCAATTTAGGGCAAAGGCCTCCTCCATCTTACGCCATTCCTCTCTGTCCTGGGCTATTCTAGTCCAGGTGGGGCCGGCCACAGCCGCAATATCGTCGCACCAGCGGCGTCTGGGTCTGCCTCGGGTGCGTGGCGCATCTCGTGGGTACCAATGGAGAATCCTCTCACTCCAACGTCCATCTGTGGCTCTGGCTACGTGTCCTGCCCATCGCCATTTTAACTTGCAAGCTAATTCTCCAGCATCTATTATTTTTGTACAGAGTCGTATGTCTTTGGATCTTTTTCGGTCTCTGAGTTTAATTCCTAACATACTTCTCTCCATTGCTCGTTGGAAGGCTCGAAGTTTGTTTGTGACTGCTTGTGTTAGTGTCCAACTTTGACAACCATAGAGTAGAGTAGGTAATATGACAGTGTCCATTGCTTTCTTTTTCCGGCGAATAGGGATGCGGGATTTAAATACATCTTTCAATGACCAATATCTTCTCCATGCATTCTTTATCCTGCGATCCACTTCAGTTTCAGTAGGTTTATTAAATGAAATATTTTGCCCAAGATAAACACAATTGTCTACGTATGCGATTGGCCTGTCCTGTATCGCTGTTGGTACTCTTATGCCATTAGTCAAAAGACATGTTTTTTCAGCATTCATGTAAAGACCGCATTTTCGGCTCTCCTTATCTAATGACTTCAACATGCGTTTAAGTTCTGCGTGTGTTTCGCTTAGCAAAACAATATCATCCGCGAAACGGAGATGATTCAGGAACTCGCCGTTTATGCTGATACCGGCATTGTGCCAATCTAACTGTCTGAATATGTGCTCCAGAACCGCGTTAAACAAGCTAGGAGAAATGGGATCCCCCTGCCTTACTCCTTTTTTTATGTTAAATGGCTCTCCTTTTTTTTCCAATTTAATGACTGCTTTGCTGTTCTTATAAATCTCTTTCAAAATGTTTACATATTTTAAATGAACTCCTTGTTCACGAAGAGAGTACCATAGAGATTTATGGGAGATAGAGTCAAATGCCTTGGAGTAATCCACGAAGGCTATGTAGAGCTCTTTATTGTGTTCGTTGTACTTCTCAATCAATTGTGTTATTGTGAATAGGTGGTCGTTTGTAGAGAAACCTGATCTGAATCCTGCTTGCTCTCTAGGTTGGTTTTCGTCTAATGTCTTCGAGATCCTTTTTAATATAAGACTCGTAAATAATTTATATAGGCCCTGAAGCATACTCAGTGGTCTGTAGTTGTCCATTTTGCCTGGGTCTCCCTTTTTATATAATAAGGTTATAATCGCAGTGTTCCAGTCAGGTGGTATTGACTCTTGATTCAAGATTTCGTTGAATAAAGTGGTTAAAATGGGTGTTATTGGCTCTCTGATGGCTTTTAATAGGTCATTTGTTATGCGATCTTCTCCAGGGCCTTTTTTAAGTTTTAATTGTGGGATACAGTAGCTAATTTCGCACTCTAGAAATCTCGGTACACTGTCTGAGTCGAATTTCTCCTTATCATATATTAAGTCTTCATGAATGGCAGTATGCTCATACAGTTTTGTATAAAATTCCGTTGCAATTTTTAATATTTGATTTCTGTCCGTTACTTGTTGACTGTTTTTGGTTAGTTGTGTAATCCACTTTTTACTGGAATCTAGTCTTTTGTAGGCTCTTTTGATCGACGCAAACTTCTCTAGTTCATATTCAATGATGGTATATCTATGTTCTTTGGATTTCTTTTGTATTTGCTTTCTAATAAGCTTGTATAACGCCGATAAATGCTTCTTTTCTATTCTAGTTTTGTTTTTCTTTTCTTTTAATAGAGTCCTTTCCTTTATTAGTCTTTCTAGGTTTTCTTGGATAAGAGGTTTATTACGCTTTTTGTTGTTGCTAAGTTTTTTATTACTGTTTCTAATTTTTGTGACTAAGGTAGAGTAGGTGTGCTGTATGTTTGTGAATTCTATGTTATTTATTTCTTCTGAAAAACATTCCTTTAAATACTCTTGCTCAGGAGGTGCAATATCAGTAATATTTTTCTCTCCGAAATGTTTTCTTGAAGTGATTAGCTTGTTATGGAGTGTTAGTGATGCCCGCACCATTCTATGGTCAGTAGGATGTGTAGTAGATATGATGTGCAGGACGACGTAGGCCAATAAGTTAGATTTAAGTAACTTTGAGGTGTTACTTGTTTAGTATTTTCATAGATATTTTAGTCTTTAGTTTGAGCCAGTGCCAGATTCATTTCGTTATTCACTTTATTACTTTACATTCATGGTACTTTTCTAGAATATCGATTCGTTCCCACGGGAAAGTTTTGTTAATGGTTTTAGCCATGTGTTTAGGACCTTAATGAGTCGGACGGGTTTATGATTCGACCGTAATTAAGATCTATTGTATGTCAATATTGTAAAAAACAAGTTAATGTTTTATAGTTGTCGGAACGGTCGATATTATAGCGAGCATTGTTGACCGTACCCTGCTAATGGTTATGTTTTTATAGCAGGCATTTCCTGGACCCAAAAGTAATTGCGTACCATTCTGTACATTATGAATAGTGTAGTAAGTAAAAGAATATTCCATTGAATATGAACCGAAGCCGCCGGCTCCTATAAAAAGGTCCGTGCGGTTCTGAAACGACACAGTTGGCAATCGGCAACAGAGCTCTCAACAATATATAAGCTTCACGATACAGTAAGCCAAGAATACAAAGTGTTTCACTCTCTCCACCAATCCCAGTCAACAGTTAATGTACACATAAGCGTGCACATTTAATGGTCCTTCGAGCCGGATGCTGTGGATAGAGCGAACGAAGATCGTGAAGAACGTATTATTGAGAAGATAGAAGAAATCGGTTGTAAGAATGCCGGTTACACGCTCAGAGGAAAAAGGCCGCAAGCAACCTACAGAACAGACTCCGGAAACAGGCACGGCCTCTACAGTCACAGGAAATATCGCCGCAGAGATGACCGAACATACAGCCACCCCGTTCTCCGCGACGACAGCGACCTCCGCCGTGCCCTCATCCGCGACCGCCGCGACCTCCGCCAAAGCACCCTCTGCTACTGCTGTGACTCGGAAGCAATCGATGAAGCCGCCTGTCGCTGTCACCGACGGTAAAATGGGAACCTCTACAGTAATAAAAAAGTTAATTAAAAAAATCAAAATACCCGACTGCTTAAAAAGCGAACTAAAAAGACGTAAACAAGAAGAAAATCATGCTGTGCAGTCGGAGGATACATCTGGTTTTGGTCCGCCAGCTCGCGAATATGTATCCTCCGACTGCACAGCATGATTTTCTTCTTGTTTACGTCTTTTTAGTTCGCTTTTTAAGCAGTCGGGTATTTTGATTTTTTTAATTAACTTTTTTATTTATAACTTTTTAGTTAGCATTTTTTTCGAATTAGGTACATTTAAATGTATAAGTGTTATATATTTTTGAAATCACCTCTTAAAACCCTTTATTTTGATACCCCACACGATGGGTTTGGAAGAAAAAATAAAATTGGCCCCCCACAATATGGCGCCCAAAAGCCGCCAATTTTCTATTTTCCAATTTTAATGTAGCCTATGACACTCGCAAGGTTAAGACGAATCGATTGACGTATGAATCATCAAAATCGGCCAACGCGTTAGGTCTCTGGAACGCCACATAGGAACAAACATACATACATACATACATACATACATACATACATACTTACATACATACATACATACATACATACATACATACATACATACATACATAGACTGATAAACACATTACCCTCCTTCGGCAGTCGGGTAAAAAGAGGCATCGCTGGTCTGCCAGAGCCGTGCGGACCACAGAATCCTCGCAGCCCCAGCAAGAGGGGTAAAGGAGAGGGATCCAATTCCAGCAAATCTAAAGCATACAAGATAGCCAAGGCAAGGGAAGAATTGCTGCGCCTTCAAGTTGAATTAGCCGCAGCACGCCTAGCTATACTAGAAACAGAAGATACAGAGGAAGAAGAAGATGATGTCTGCGTATACTCGGCAACAGAGGTAGAAGCACGGGTAGACAACCAAGTCCCTCCACCCATCATAGACAACCCGCATCAACCGCCGCCCGCAGCCTTGCCATCCAAAATAGCAGCAACCCAAGAAGGAACAGAAGATCCTGAAGCTCACTGCCGCAGCCAGGAGAACCCTACGAATAACCAGTCGGCACCGGCGGGAGCCTTTTTAAATACGCAGTTAAGACAAGCAATAAAGAAAACAGAAAAGAGGGGAGGAAATAAGTACCTTCCAGTCCCCGTTGAACTCCTCAAAACAGCAGAAGAACTCCTAATGCGTTCTTCACAAGAAGATAGCTTCTCACAAGAAATAGAAGATATCAAAAGGGAAAAGCAAATCAGCAAAGAAAGTCGTCTGCATCAACTGAGCATCGAGTACACTGCAGGCGTTTTGAGGTTGAGAAGTCGAATGGAAGCAGCAGAGCAAATAAAGGAGAACGTCAGAAGACCCATGGTCTTGAACGGCAATCACCCGATAGTGAAGTTGTGGATTAAAAGCATTCATCGCCTCATGCATCATGCCGGAATAGAAGCCACAGTGAACGAATGTCGCCAACAGTACTGGATTCTACGCGTACAAACAGTGACGCGCACAATCCTCAGACAATGTCTGCACTGCAGAATGAAGACTCAAGCGCCACCGCATCCAAGAACGGGAGATCTACTCTCGTGTCGCCTCGCCCATCACAAGCGACCGTTTACTTACACTGGGGTAGATTATTTCGGCCCTCTCACCGTAACAGTTGGCCGCACGAATCAGAAAAGATACGTAGCAATCTTTACATGCCTAACGACAAGATCGATTCACCTTAAGATAGCAGCGTCACTCAGCACAGACTCTGCGATTATGGCGCTCAGACGCATGATCGTTCGACGTGGTTGCCCCACTAAGATCTGGTCAGACAATGGGACGAACCTGAGAGGAGCGGACAAGGAGCTGAGGCAATCCGTTGATATCGCGACAGCGGAAGAAGCAGCTAAGAAGACCATCTCGTGGCATTTCATCCCTCCTGGTGCACCATTTATGGGAGGGGCCTGGGAGAGGATGGTGCGATCTGTAAAGACGGCGCTGGCAGCCACCCTGCACGAGCGGCACCCTACGGAAGAGGTCCTATCAACTTTGCTGACAGAAGCGGAGTACACAGTCAACAGCAGGCCACTCACACACGTATCAGTGAACGCAGAGGACCCGGAGGCACTCACTCCAAACCACTTCCTACTCGGTGGACCAGGAAGAGCGGCACTCAGACCAGGAACCTTTAACGACAAGGACACGATCACGAAGACGCGCGCTGCCCAGAGGCTAGCCGACATCTTTTGGACGAGATGGTTGCGGGAATATCTGCCTGATCTCCAAAACCGGCGGGAGCCCAATGGAAGAGGAGCTAGAGTAGCAAAAGGAGACTTGGTCCAGCTCACAGACAGCAATCTGCCCCGAAACGTGTGGCTCCGCGGTATCGTCACTGCAACGTATCCTGGTCCCAATGGCATCGTGCGCACTGTCGACATCAAGACCAAAGGAGGTGTGCTACGAAGGCCGGTGAGGAAGCTGGTGGTTCTGCCCTTTGGAAGACGTCACTCCAGCACCGGGACAAGCTGTGACAAAGTCACACGGCGGGAGTAATGTGCAGGACGACGTAGGCCAATAAGTTAGATTTAAGTAACTTTGAGGTGTTACTTGTTTAGTATTTTCATAGATATTTTAGTCTTTAGTTTGAGCCAGTGCCAGATTCATTTCGTTGTTAGTTATAATTACGTTTGTATTACTTATTCACTTTATTACTTTACATTCATGGTACTTTTCTAGAATATCGATTCGTTCCCACGGGAAAGTTTTGTTAATGGTTTTAGCCATGTGTTTAGGACCTTAATGAGTCGGACGGGTTTATGATTCGACCGTAATTAAGATCTATTGTATGTCAATATTGTAAAAAACAAGTTAATGTTTTATAGTTGTCGGAACGGTCGATATTATAGCGAGCATTGTTGAACGTACCCTGCTAATGGTTATGTTTTTATAGCAGGCATTTCCTGGACCCAAAAGTAATTGCGTACCATTCTGTACATTATGAATAGTGTAGTAAGTAAAAGAATATTCCATTGAATATGAACCGAAGCCGACGGCTCCTATAAAAAGGTCCGTGCGGTTCTGAAACGACACAGTTGGCAATCGGCAACAGAGCTCTCAACAATATATAAGCTTCACGATACAGTAAGCCAAGAATACAAAGTGTTTCACTCTCTCCACCAATCCCAGTCAACAGTTAATGTACACATAAGCGTGCACATATGACATCGACGTTATAGATACTGTTATTGTTTTTTGTTAGGATGTAGTCAATTTCATTCCGTGTAGTGCCATTAGGGTGCAGCCAAGTCCATCGTCGTTTCGGTTTCTTCTTGTAGTAGGTATTTGAAACATGCAATTGATGTTCAAAACAAAAACTTATTAATAGCTGACCTCTTGGACTTCGTTTCCCGTATCCCCACGGTCCCATAACTAATTCATCATCATTATTGGGCAGACCAATCTGAGCGTTAAAATCGCCTATGATTAATGTCTCTTTGTTTGTGTTTTCCATTGCTTTTCTGAGGTCCTCGTAAAATTTATCAATTTCTTCCAATGATGATTTTTCTGTTGGGGCGTACACCTGAATAATATTAATAGTTTTACATTCAATGTGTATGCTTAACTTAGCCACTCTGTCAGAGACTGGTACAAAATCTTTAATGTTTTCTTTTAATTCTTTCCTTATTAAAAATCCAATACCGTTCCTGTTATGGGTTTGTCCGTAGTACATAAAGATATAGTCCTCATGCTCTATTATTTCCTTGCCTTTAAGTTTTGTTTCGGAGAGTCCAATAATATGCCAGTTTAGCCTAGCAATAGCGTATTCCAATTCGGTAAATCTCGACGGATCGATCAGTGATCTCACATTCAATGTGCCAATGTAGAGGTATTTTCTTTTTCCATTGTTTAGGTTAATTTTATTTTTGATGGAGGGTTCTGGTCTACTGCTCCCACGGGGACCAACCGTACCGGGAGAGTGATAGAATATAAACAAGGTAAATGCAATACTAACGCGGATGCTTTATCACGGCTTGAAATTAATAATGAAGAACTAATGTCTATTGTAGCTAACCCTTCAGAAAATAACCCTGCCCTTGATGACTCTAGAACCATTACGGCTACGGAACCCGCGGATGACTCGGGTACCGCTACAGTCCACACAGATAATGAGAACCCCATCCTAGAGGTTCCCATTTCTGACGATCCATTAAACAAGTTTACGAAACAGATTATTTTTAATATAGTAGGAGATATAAAGGGTCGAACAATTGTAACAAAACCCTTTGACACCCACACACGAATCAACATTCAAGTGTCAGAATCAAATTTAGAGGAGGACGTAGTTAATGCAATAAAAGAGTACGTTCATCCTAAAATTAAAACAGGGCTACTAATAAATCCAACTTTAGGCATGTACTCAATAATTCCCATTATTCAAAAGAACTTTAAAAATTCATCAATGACCTTAACGTTAACCAAAAAGGAATTGGATAACGTTAGAGAGTACTTGAGGCAACAGGAAATTATTAACAAGCATCATGATGGGAAAACTAACCACAGGGGTATTAACGAAACTTACTTAGCTCTATCTCATAAGTACTACTGGCCGAAAATGCGCGAACATATAACGAAATTTATTAACGAATGTACTACTTGTGGTCAGGCAAAGTACGACCGCAATCCGACCAAACAACAATTTAAAGTAGTTCCACCAGCAAGTAAACCATTTGAAATAGTACACCTCGATTTATTAACTATTCAAAGCGAAAAGTTTCTAACTTTAGTAGATTCATTTTCAAAGTATGCTCAGGCGTATTACTTAAGAGATGGAACAGCCATAAGTGTAGTACAAGCCTTGCTTAGCTTTTGCACTCACCATGGAATACCATCTACCATCGTTACTGATAACGGGACAGAGTTTACTAACCAACTAATAGCAGAATTCACAAGGTTACACAAAATTCAACACCATAGGGTTGCACCACATACTCCGAATGAAAATGGTATAGTTGAGAGATTCCACGCTACCATATTGGAACACCTTCGTATCCTTAAATTAAGTCAAAAAGGTGAATCCGTGACTAACCTCATGCCCTACGCCCTCCTAGCTTACAATAGCAGTATCCATAGTTTCACAAAATGTAAACCTATCGAAGTTATTACCGGACATTTTGATCCCCGCGATTCCTTTGACATAGATTTATCCGCTCATTTGCTACAGCAGTATATGACTAGTCATAAAGAGAAAATGACTACTGCATATAATGCAATACATGAGCTATGTATCGAAACCCGCAAGGAGTCTACTGATAGTCGTAACCGTCAACGCGAACCAGAAGTCGATTACTCACCTGAACAACAGATTTTTGTAAAGAATCCATTTGCTTCCAGGCAAAAATTAGCTCCTCGATACACTCATGACGTTGTTATGGCGGACCTCCCTATCCACATCTATACAAGGAAGAAACGCGGTCCTGTTGCGAAGTCTAGGCTAAAAAGGGTTCCTAAAACCGCCCGATTGTTACAGGAAGCTCCTGATTCTACACCTGTTCCTGCGAACAGCTCTATCTCAAGAAATAAGACTTGAGAGCCTGGACGATGGACCTGGGATTGTACCCTTTAAATTAGGCCCAGCTAAGATCTTATCACACCACCATTCCTTCATACAATACGTTAATTTAGACACTCTACAAGATAAAATAAATTCTATTGATAGCCAATTACTAACCAGCAGCCCTAATCTTAATAACCAAACCAAATCATTATTCCAGCCTCATATAGATTACCTGAGATCCAAACTCAATAGTGTATCCGAACAATTAAAATCTTTCGAGATAACTCGTGTAAAAAGAGGGCTCATAGATGGTCTCGGTAGTGTTGTGAAAAGCATTACAGGAAATTTAGATTATACCGACGCATTACATTATAATCAAGCTATAAAATCTCTCGAAAACGATGAACACAAATTAGTCACTGAATTCAATCAGCATGTTAGTCTAACAAAAGAGATGTCCACTCAATATTCTAAAATCATTGACGATATTGTAGATAACCAGAAAAAAATGGCAGCCCTACTAAATAGAATTAACGAAAGCAACGCAGATAGAGATCATGATTTGATAAAATACGCACATTTAGCTCAAATACTTATTATCCTTAGCGATAACGTAGATACAGTTTCACAGGAACTAAACCGGCTGCAGAATGTTCTAGCATTTATAAAAACCTCTACAATGCACCATTCCATTCTCAGCATAGACGAAATACGCGCTATAATAAATAAATTAACAAGTTTATATAGTAGTGAGAAAGTAGTAGATATAGATATAAGAGAATATTATAATATAATTAAGTTAGGTTCATATTATGTAAGCAATAATATAGTTATAGTATATAAGTTTCCAATATTTCAACCGCATACATAC
The DNA here is from genome assembly GCA_945859665.1 of Anorthoa munda. Classification (NCBI taxonomy): domain Eukaryota; kingdom Metazoa; phylum Arthropoda; class Insecta; order Lepidoptera; family Noctuidae; genus Anorthoa; species Anorthoa munda. The sequence goes on along the minus strand of OX243899.1, from coordinate 6,942,902 downwards.
GATCTATATAAGTTATCAATAATACCTAACAAATATCATGAAGTCCTCATTCCATCCTCTCCTTTCCTAGCCATCTTCCAGAAAGATTCTAAGAACATAGAGGCTGAATGCCCGAAGACCAGCAAGTGGTTCATATGTGAGGAGAAACGAAGTCTACAGAGTCATTCCTCTCAAGATTGCATACACGAACTCATCACCACGCAAAGGAAAAGTTCAACATGCAGACCTGTCGCTATCACCTTGGACCAGCCAGCGTACGAGGAACTTGATGATAGATACTACACCATCAGCTTCCCGGTTCCCACGAAGGTTCATCTCTCCTGTGGACAAGACCTGTACAAAGAAGTTCAAGGAAGTTACTTACTCACCATACCGCAGGACTGTTACATAGAGACACCACAGATCACTATCGCCAATAAGAAAAATCGTCTGAAGGGTCACGTATTGAAGATTATGGACCTACCTCTAGAAGACATAGATAATCAGCTTCCAGTCCCGACACTAAAATTGAACTCAATAAACTTGGACCACCTACATGCAGCCAATATGAAGATAATGCAACAACAGCCACATATTCCAGCTAAGAATGACTACGGAATCTACCACACCACGATTCCAATGTACATAGCACTAACCGGTGCATGTGCACTCATGGGTTACTTTATCTACCGACGGTACTGGTCAAAATCTAAGAAGTCTCCAGACGAGGAACCACAATGTCACCCAAGGTGTCCAGAAAGAATTTACGCTCTTCCTGAACCTAAAGAGAGGATAAGCTGCAACCAACCCCCACCTCAATTTACTACGAAAATCATCGGTGGTGGCTGCTCTTCGGGGGGAGGTGTTACGCGGTGCTAATCTATAAGGATCGCCGAGACAGCATTGACCCAAATCAACACTGCACACGGCTCGACCACGCAGTGCAGCGTCAGCAGAAACGTGCCGCGCGATGACGACAACAGCGGCTTCGCAATAACGGAAACGCGGACCCAAATTCATAATTGATTCACACTTCGAACATTGTCAACCTCTTAGAAATAATTAACTTGTAACTTTTAGTATAATTAAATTTTATTAAATAACTTTTGTTTTTTTTTGGATCCTCCGGTTGTAGCCCACGTAATTAGTATGTGAGAACCATGTCCCTATTTATCAAGTGAAGGAATTGACCTGTTAGTGCTTGTAATACTTTATACCTATATTTAGTATAGTAGTGCTGGGTGCATCGTTCTCACGTATAAGAATTTATTAATGTATGTACTACTTATGTAAATATTGTAAAAAGCCTTTATTTTTTTAAAAGAGTAAGTATGGAGTTTCTTGTGCATTCTTCTCCATATCAACCTACTTTTCCGAATGCACGGTAGAATCAATTTTTATTATATGTAAATTTTAACGTTCTAAAGTGCCGCATATTAGCCTAGTTGAAATAAATACATTTGACTTTGACTTTGAACATACAATAAACTTGAATTCCTCTACCATACTTTAATTTATAATGTTTTTTTATCCGTGGTAAACCGAAAAATATAAATAAAAGGCCCGTTTTGACAGCTATAAAAACACTTAATATTAATTAAACTTGATGCTTGCGAATGATACTCGTTGTCATAGTGTATCGATAACATAGTATTTAATTAGGATTATGAATTTGATTTATCAATTTTCTTACGTAGAAAGTTATCGCGGCATGTAAAATGAGAAACGTCAACGGACTTCTTAGATTGTGACGACTTTAGCGATAAAACCGCCATTGATTGTACATATAGAATTAAATTTTTGTAAAAGAGATGTGTTTCTTTTTTGGTGTACAATAAAGTAAATATATTCTATTCTATCCTATTCTATTGATGGCTTACAGGAGATAGAGAACCCGGAGCCGAAGTGGATCTCCCCGCGGATGTGGCTGGAGATGCAGCAGCTGGCCACGGTCAGCACCATGTCGACCGTCCTTGCCGAGTTCCAGACCCATATCAAGTTCTTCCGGACCTTCTACGACTCGTACACGCCGCATAAGTAAGCCTAAAGCTTAAAAAACAATGTTTTTAATACTTAGTTTCTGAAACATCACGTAACAATTAAAAGAGTAGTATTATCTTTTCTCTCAAATCTGATTTTTATTAAGCATAATATGTATATAGGTACATTTGCTATCTAAAGGGTTTCTCAATTGACGCGGATAGATTTTGGCGGCCCGTGGCGGCCATTTGGTTATGGTGACTCCTATCAAATCTTTTGTTTATTATTCAGTTACTTATGCCAAATCACCATGGCAAGTTATACGATTGAACAGCACGTTCTAATGATAAATCTTTATTATCAAAATGAGTGTTCGTTGGAGCAAACGTTGCGCGCATTGCGTCCATTTTACGGTAGACGTGGTGGCCCTTCACAGTCTACTCTTCAACGTAGCCGAATATGGGAATTGCCGTATATGGGACGATACCAACCCACGTGAGGTTCATCAGGTGATAATACATCCTAAAAAGTTACCGTTTGGTGTGGATTTTGGGCCGGCGGCGTCATTGGTCCGTACTGACGAAAGACGACGCTCTGGTGAGGCGGTCACCGTCAACGGCGAGCGCTACAGAACGATGATAACCAGTTTTTATGGCCGGCGGCGGTCGGAGGCTTTTCTCCGGCAAGAGCCGGTCCTCGATGCCTGCTAGGCAGGCTCTCACGAAGGCCCTTTCCTCCTGCATAACCTTGCGGAGGGTTTCCTCAAGGTCGAAGGAGGCGGGGCCTTCTGCCGCAGGTCTAGGCTCGGCTTGGGTTGGCCGGGCCGTGGCTTTAGCCAGCTTTAGGTGCAGCTGACTGACCTCCGACTGCAGGCGATCGACTCTCGCCTGCAGTTGCCGCGTTTCGTCGGAGGTCTTCCGCTGCACCAGCTCCGCGACGATGCTACACATGCTCGCGGCCCGGCATTTCAGGGACTTTTGGAATGTCCCTTTCAAGTTTGAGGACTTGGAGGCGACCTCCACAATCCCCTCCTCGTCCTCCTCAGCCATTCGCTGTAGCTCGGCCAAGGAGTGGTCCGCATACAGGTCGCGGGACGCACCGTACCCGGACATGGCACGGGTGACGCGCGCCCGTTCCTCCTTGGCCGCAACCCGCTCCTCCAGCTCCTGCTGGAGCTGTGTCCGCCGAGCCAGGTCCAACTGGCGTTGGGCAACAGCGAGACCCACGTCGTGGGTGTCCGCTGCCGTTGTCGGCTTTTCAGCCTTAGCCTTTTTCTTTTCCTTCGCCGAACCAGTCGAGGAGCTGTCGGACCCATCTTTTAGGAAACTGAAGCGCGCCTTCCGCTTCCGCGATCGCGATCGAGAACCTTCCTCGACCTCCATCGAACTGGCAATTGACACAACGGACTCGTTATCGGAGTCCGACTCATCCGTCCTTCCTCCGTAGAAGGTCCTACTCTCCTCCGACGCTGAGGTGTCGCGGTGGCCCTGAGAAGATCCTTTTGGTTGGCCCTGAGAAGGGCCTTTTAGGAAACGCCCGGTTACGGTGGTCAGAACTGGGACGTTTCCAGGGGATACGACGTGGAAGTAAGAACTGTGAGGGGATCCGCCGTTTTAACCTAACCTAAAATAGGTATGTGCCCGACCTAGTTCTCAAAAATGGGAATGTCACGTTGTACTGGGATCGGTCCATCATCACTGACAAGACTATTGTTGCCAATAAGCCTGACATAGAGGTGATAGACCGACTAGATCGTCGCGCAATGATTGTTGATATAGCTGTGCCCCATGACGAGAACCTCGCGAAGGCTGAGAGAGATAAGAAAAGTAAGTATCTTAATCTGGCTCGCGAGGTTGTCGATATGTGGGATGTGAAGACAGCAATCATTGTCATATACTTCACGTTTACAATAGTAGTAGGATTAGTCAGAAAACCTCTCTGTATTGCAGGTTGACGTTCCCGAAGCCGCTGGAAAGTCAGTACGACTCATTTCAAAAGCTGCTCTTTCTCAAGTGTCTCCGGCCCGACAAGATCATTCCAGGGTTTCAGGTCAGACCATTTCACATAAATATTTGCAAAAAAAAATTGAATTATTTTTAATTACTTTATTTTTATTTTTATTAAATATGATGGAATAGATGGTCAGCGACTTCTAGTCGAACCGGTTGCAGTTGGGTCTAGTATTTTAAATGAGCCGCCTGCCTATCTGGCCTTCACAACCCAGTTATTGGTATAGTTATGGAGTCTGGTGCCAGATCTACCTAGCTATCTCTAACGATTCACCTCCAGAGACCCTAGACAAGTAACATTCCAGCAACGAAGGCATGGTGATAGCGCCTAAAAAAATTACAAACATTTATGGGCATGTCAAAAGCTATCGAAACGCAGCATGATCAATCCCCTTCGATCAATAATACACTACACGCACAATCCCATACAAAACTGCTCTTTAAAACTCTCGCCAATCGTGTTCCTACGTAATTCTAAGAATTCTAGTTGAAATAAATATACACTTATGCAAATTCAACCTTAAAAGCAATAAACAAATCACAAAATCACAAAGCTATGTACAAACAAAAAACAATAAAAAATGTATGACCTTTCTTCGCTGCTCAACATACATCATCTGCCAAGCCTTTTTCCCAATTATTGTTGGCGTCGGCTTCCAGTCTTACCGGATTCAGCTGAGTAACAATGTTTTACATGGAGCGACTGCCTATCTGACCTCCACAACCCAGTAACTGGGAAACACGATACTTTTTGGCAAGACTGGTGTCAGATCTCATGCTTCTGACTACCCGTAACGACTGTCAAAGATCTTCAAATGACAGCCGGGACCAACGGTTTAACGTGCTTTCCGAGGCACGGAGGAAACTCGGTATGTTTGAAATGGTCACCCATCCACGGACCGACCTCGTCAAGCGTTGCTTAATCTTGAAGATCGACCCGTGCGGCTGTTATTATTTAGCCACGAGCTCAACATACATGAAAACAAATTGAATCTTATACGCATATTTTAAAGTCTAAATTACAAAGTTTTCAGAGCAGTCGATGTTTGTTAGAATATTTGGCGCGTTGTCGACGCAAACGTTGGTCAAACAATCATAATATTTGGTAATTGATTCATATTTACTATTTAATTCGGTTTTTACTTTATGAAAAACACTTAAGCTAACCGCAAAAAAGAAATACCTTCCAAAATCTCAGTTTTACGATGGTTATTTGCGCAATATTTGAACGCACACTGCGACATTTTGACGTTTCAATGTCGATGATGAGGGTCTCATTATCATCATCATATCATTTCTTTTTTTTTTATATTGTAGAAATACCACACTGCCTGGTTTTTTTAAATGGACGAGCTTCTTTGACTCTTTTTTATTTATTTAACACCATGGTTAGCCTTCTTTTTATTGTAGCCTTTGTTTGTGTTATTGTAATGTTAGCACACATGGTCACAAGGTGGCCCTACGCAACGGTCTAATTGGCTTTAGATTCGTATTGAGACTCATTTCCAGATGATCCTCTTTTGGTTTCAATAATAAATTTCATAATTGTATAAAACAATGACATAATATTTAAATTAATTAATTAAACCCAGTTTCTAAATTTCGAATTTATGGATGTCAATTTCAAAATTAATAAACATGCAAATATGGTCCGAAATTTCGAAACTATGAAATTTGTAAATTTCGAAATGCATGCCCTAATCATGACGTTGTCACGTTAAACTATCGTCAATTAACCGACTTTACAGACAACCAATTTTTTGTTTATTGTGCTTAATGTAGGTATCCAAAGATAGGTATGTCATTAAATCTTATTTTATCTTTATCTTATCTTTCCTGACTGCTTTAGGACTACGTGGTGACGGGTCTAGGCGCGAGGTTCGTAGAGCCGCAGCCCGCAGACCTGGCCGCTCTGTACGCAGAGTCCGACCCTCTAGCCCCCATCATCTTCGTGCTGTCCACCGGGACGGATCCCGCTGCTGGTACGTCATCTGTGTTTGCTATTATATTCCGTCCAACCATTAATTTTACATGTGACATATAATTTTACATAGCACGCCTATGAAGTTCCATCATTACTAACAGGCTGAATGGCTGGCTTATGAAGTGCTTCTACTTTTTGGAAGGTTACATCAATCCTTCCTAATCCTTACTCGAACCTAACAGAGGAGTCACATTTACAATTGGGTTGTTGAATTTAAAAAAAAATACGATTATTAAAATTTATTTTGAAACTATATATAGCATAAATTATATTGTCGTTGCAAAAATCTCTTAAATATTTTTTTTCAATTTATTATAAGCAATTGAAAATCGATAAAATTTTAAAAAGAACCACCTGTCTACGAACGGGCCATGATTGGTCGCCATGTTGGTGACGTCATAACGTTCAAGGAATTTCACCATAGTACAGTGTCACGTAAATTGACTAAAAATATCCGAAAATTAGTGCAAAAATATTATTTATAACAGCAAATTTTATTTAGACATGTGTGATAAAGGATTCATAAAGGCAAATTTCGAAAAGATATCCATCTGATGGACGGTTTGGAAAAATTGAGCATAAGTAAAGTAGTCGTAAGGAATATTACGTGATAGTGGACCGCGACCGGTGTTTGTCATTGTTGTCCATTGTACACATTACATTTAGAAACATAATTGTCATAATGTAATTGTTGTTACATATGGGAAGGTGATATTCGTGTAAAATACAAAGCTAACAGACACGATTGGCGCGCAACTTCGACTTTAGATATCAAAAAACTTCATAGGTACCACTAAATATTATACAACCCGAAATCTGTGGAGCCTTTATTTTTATTTATTTTTTGCATAACATCCTTAAAATTTTCGGTATTTTTAATTATTTGCATATCTTAATATATATATTTCTTGTGTGCGTGTGTATGTGACTGAACTCCTCCTAAACGACTGGACCGATTTTGATGAAATTTTTTGTGTGTGTTCGTGGAGATTCGAGAATGGTTTAGATTTACAATATAGGGTAGGGTAGGGTAGGGTAGGGTGGGGTAGGGTAGGGTAGGTAGGGTAGGTAGGGTAGGTAGGGTAGGTAGGGTAGGTAGGGTAGGTAGGGTAGGGTAGGGTAGGGTAGGGTAGGGTAGGGTAGGTAGGGTAGGTAGGGTAGGGTAGGTAGGGTAGGTAGGGTAGGGTAGGTAGGGTAGGGTAGGTAGGGTAGGGTAGGGTAGGGTAGGGTAGGTAGGGTAGGGTAGGGTAGGTAGGGTAGGTAGGGTAGGGTAGGTAGTTAGGGTAGGGTAGGTAGTTAGGGTAGGGTAGGTAGTTAGGGTAGGGTAGGTAGGGTAGGTAGGGTAGGTAGGGTAGGGTAGGGTAGGGTAGGGTAGGGTAGGTAGGGTAGGGTAGGGTAGGTAGTTAGGGTAGGTTAGGTAGGGTAGATGAATGTTTGGTGTTTTTATGGCAAAACAAAGTTTGCCGGGTCAGCTAGTCCCTTTATAATATTAAACACAAATATCTATATAATATAATTACAAACACTAAAAAACTTTGTAGAACAAAAACGTGAAAATATTAATTCGGTACATTTTCAAATATCTCTTAAATGCGTCGACCGATTTTCACAATTCAAACAGAAATATTAGTTTTACGCCTATATCCGTCATTTAAAATTAAAATAATGAATATGTCTCCATAAACAAAAAATCATGTTTTCAAGTTACGTAATTATACAAAAATGTCAACTTTGCTCGAAAGTTCCCTTAAAAATTTTCTTTTCTCAATCTTTAATGATCAAATTAAGAAATTAATCAGAATCTAATACTAAATTAGAACAAGATAACAACATAATTAACATATTCTAATTGGAATCTAGTTAGACATAGAACATTTCTCAAAACTTTAGTACAGTTTGCTAGGTTGGGTATTGCGCGAATCACATAATAATGGGGAGTTATTTGTAATATTCGTACATAATGATGCGAAGCAAGCACGATAACTTTTAAGGTTCGATATTTATGATCAATGTATTCGATATTCATCAATATATTGACAATAATAACAAGATGGAATTGGTTATAAGTCAAAACACTGTTTATGGTATGTGCCACAATGAGTAGAAATGAACGTTGTGACGTCACACAGGCTCGGCTTTGTTCGGAAAACTGTCGGGGTGTTTTCGGTACTGGATTCAAAAAAATATTTTCGATTGGATTTTACTTTGTAAATACAATGAAAAAAAAAAAACTAAAAATAGTTTTGTATGAAAACTTTTATATGATCTTTCCATTTATTACAAAAAAAAGTTGGTTCAACAAACCAATTGTGGTACAACCCTCAAAAGGGGAAGGCTTAAGTTATGACAAACGATTTATCGGATACTCCGATATGTGCTTTTGACTTCAGCTGGCATGCGCATATGCACTAACAAGTCAACGCCGTCATGCTTGGTCAAAACCTCTGAAAAAGAAACAAGGCGTCCTCGAACTGGCAGCTCTCTCCATCGGTGTGATCGCCATCGCCATCAATTGTGTGGGTTTCACCGCCACTGCGCTCAATGTTTTCCTCACTGCACTGTACATAGTCTTGTGTTTGTACGTCATTAATCACGATACTAGAAAATAAATGTGCATTAACATCAACATAACTTTGGCATTCAGATGGAACCATAACTCGTTGTTCTGACGGAATCTGAACATGGTTCTCTGCAAGATAAACAGAATTAGTGGAGAAAATGGTACTGAAACGATACATTACTATACACTCATCCGCACACTTGCTGTTGTACAGGGAATCTAACTTTGTCATGTATGGCTTAGTTCGTTGTTCTACAATTATATACCTAACTCGAATTTTGAATGAAAATATACCTAAAATTATGAATAAAACTCAGCGATTTTTGAGTTTCCAACAAAATCGACGGAGAAAAGAATACCATAGTTTCTTTATTTATTTTTAGTGAATTTAACGCCATCTATTATCAAGCAGCAGAACTAGAGACACTGTGATGAAAAATTATACGCCTGCACTAAGTATACTAGATGTCTCTACAAGTATAATTCCTTTACCCCTGCTATAATATTCAATCATGTATTTTTCCAGACCTGTTAAAGTTCGCGGATAAGATGAAGATGGGCAAGCGTTTCGAGAGCATCTCCCTGGGACAGGGTCAGGGACCGTACGCTGAAGCCATGATGAAGACTGGCAGCGACTTTGGAAACTGGGTGTTCTTCCAGGTACCTTCATTTCTTTCAAGTTTTATTTTCCGGCGACAAACGAGTAATAGGAACAAATTTATAGAGGTATGCTGAACAGGGTGATCCATTGAGACGGGAGGATCTGACTAGACGGATATTGTGTTCGGTGGGAAACTATCCGATGGTTGTTATCGGGCTGTCGTATATCGTCAAATCGCGTTAGGTACTTTGATTGAACCTTGCGTTGTAAAACTTGTATGACGTTAGGTCTTGTTTTAGTTTGTATGTGGCTCTATAGATGTTGCTACAATTTAAATAAACTAGCGGAACTCCGCAGTCGTGATATCTTATGAAAATAGGTCTAGCGGTCGCAAGTGGCTCTGCAGCATGACGTTCATCTAAACATCTATTTAGTCAAAATCTAGGGTTTGTCATGCGAGAAACCCGTGACTTTACTAACATGGCAGCAGTGAAATCACTTTATAATGCGTTGGTGCGAAGCAACTTGGAAACTAGTGCTATCATCTGGAATCCTTATGAGACTAAATATTCTCAGAGTGTGGAAAAGATGCAGAACAAGTTGACACGTTACCTATTTAAAAGGCAATTTGGCGTCTACCCAAGGTCGTCGCCAGCCGATGGGCCAGGGGGGAGGGCAAGTTGATATGGAGAATGAGAAAAGTATGAATTGTAGGTAAATTCGAGAGCACATGAAGCTTTCCACTTGTAGTACGAGTCTTACATCTACAGCGATTGTAATAATATCGGTACAGAGTGTAACGTGTAAAACTGCTCAACTCTACCGTACACGTTGTGCACGGCAGAGCGATCAAAATTTTCAACGCTTTTACCGTGTCGGAAAAGAAGGCTTTTGCCTCTTTTAGGATATCAACAATGGTTCGATCTGTTGGGTTTGGTTTATATATATTCATTCAAGTTTCGACGTATGGTAATGATCAATAAAGTAAGTCAAGTCAAAGACTTTAGGACTTTGGTTGCTTTACAATTGGCAACTTTTTTATAATCTCTAGGGGAGGGCAGCTGCCCCTCCCTGTCCCCCCTTGGCGACGCCCTTGCGTCTACCCGTTTTACCCGCTTATGTACCCAACTCTCTTTTTAATAGGGATGGTTGGGTACTATAAGTTGGAAGTAAGGCGCAATCTTGCTCTGGTCAAATATGTCTTTATGGTTTTTCGTGGGATGCTAAACAATCCACAAATCTTAGAATCGTTGGGATAACTCGTTCCAAACAGTAGGCTACGGTTGGGGCCGAGGCAGAGTATCTTTGAAACTCCGGTAGCCCGTACAAACATATTAAAGTTTGCTTCCGTGTATCGGGTAATTACGATTATTAATAACATCTCTCAGCGATTGGACATTTTTTCCTGCTCTTTGGCGGAATTCCAGAGGATGACAGTGAGTGTATTGTCTTCTATGTAACTTGTCGTCACTGTATGTAACAGTCGCATTGTATGACTACTTTTATTACCTTGGGTTTTTACCTTTATAAATAAATGTATGTGTAAAAGAATAAATAAATCAGTAAATAAATCAGTAAATAAATATTTAAATAGATAAATAAATAAATAAATGAATAAATAAATAAATAAATAAATAAATAAATAAATAAATAAATAAATGAATAAATAAATAAATAAATAAATAAATAAATAAATAAATAAATAAATAAATAAATAAATGTTCTACATGTCCCTCGGCAATCGTCGCATACAAACGAATGCTAATTTCCATGTCCATCAATTATTAGATTTATCGTGTTAATCGTGTAAGTATAATAATATGATAGTGAAATATATAGAGCTGTGAAAATAGCAGCTTTCGTCCCATTTTTTTAAATAATAACATTATGTTAAAAGAGTAACAACTCTATATACTTCCAAGTTGATTGAGAGCGTCCGGTCTGCACCAAGCGCAAAGGGCAACTGATAGAAATCTTACGACTGACGAAAGTCGACGTTTGCCGAGGGACATTAAGAATATAGTTGTACTTAGAATTAATATTTGTTTCGGGATATTTACCATGTATATTTTGATTTTGATTGAGAGCTCGATATTTCGGCACCGTTACAAGCCTTTGCGGGTGGGTGATATTTACGAGCTGACATATCTGTCTACCCTCTTCCTCACTCGTTTTTCACGCACGATGCCGCTACTACCAGAACTTTTCTCACTAGTTACTCGACACTGTTCACGACAGACGATGCTCACTGTATCAACTTTTGACACTCGTTCAGTAGTTCTACGACCTTTACATAGTTGAACCACTGGATTCCAGGCTCTCGACAATTGAAAACCGTCGTCCCTATTGAAGTTTCTGCACTTGGTTATTTCAATTGCTTCCCGTACCATTCTAGGTATGTAATGGCGTTCAGTCGAGATAACCTGTGGGTCATGTAAATCGATCCAGTGGTTTGGCCCTGATTCGAGAAGATGTTCTGCTATGGCCGATTTTTGGGGATCGTTATTTTTCACTGCCCTAATGTGTTCTTTGATTCGGCAAGCAACAGTTCGCTTCGTCTGTCCAATATATGATTGCCCACAACTGCAGATAATCTTATAAACCCCAGGCTTTTCCAAGGGAAAGTCATCTTTAGGCGAACGCAACATTTGGGATACTTTCTTGAAAGGAGTGAAAATAGTTTTTATGCAGTACTTACTAAGAATGTTTGCGACTTTGTCTGTCACTCCCTTCACGTATGGCAAAAATGCTGGTTGTCTCTCGACCTTGTACTTCAATTGTTTATTTGATGTGCCCCGATCATGTGGCAAGATCTTTATCCCGTATCCATTCCTCTGTAGGACTTGTTTTACATGCGCTAGTTCGCCAGTAATATGATCCTCGTCGCAAAGATCATAAGCACGTTTAGTGAGTGACGTCACTACAGAATTTAGATGCCGTGGATGATGGTGTGAGTCCCCGTGTAGATACCGGTCAGTATGAGTAGGTTTCCTGTAAACTGAGTGGCTTAGAGAACCGTCCTCGCGTACTTTTATTGTTACGTCCAGAAAGGCGATAGTCCTGTTTGAAAATCAAAATATACCTGGTAAATATCCCGAAACAAATATTAATTCTAATGATTGTGACCATGTCAGCTTAAAAACTTATATAGTTGTACTGTACAGGTCTGCCTATCTTTTTGGAGAAAACCAGCGTGATGTTATGCTATGTTTTCTTTCATAGCTCTGCCATCCAAGTCAAAGTTGATTCAAATCCATCCATTATACATTTGTCGTGTTCCAGAACTGCCACCTGTCTCCATCCTGGATGCCGGTCCTGGAGCTGAACGTGGAACACATCCAGCCGGAGCTGGTGCACAAGGACTTCCGCCTGTGGCTCACGTCCACGCCCTCGCCGCACTTCCCGGTTGCTCTGCTGCAGAATGGTGACCAGCTCAACATGATCTTAATAATAAGTCAAGAGTGAATAGGTTACTTCTAGGCAAGCGTGCCTCATCGTCGACCACATCATCGCTTACCATCAGGTAAGAGCAGTGGTGGCCATAGACGGAAATCCACATCGCGTCGTTTCATCTCGCACGTGACTGGTCAATTTTTCTTACTCTTTGGCCTTTGCCTTGCCTAATTCATTACGCAATAAGGTTGTAGGTGCGCAGTACTCATAACCGGCGTGCGTGTTTGAAAGAAAGAAAGAAAACAGAAAACACATACAAACAAAACTGCATAAAATGCAAAACAAGTATGTAAGGTTCGTAGCCGATGGCGTTCTGTAGCTTGTGCCAACGCCAAGGCATGAGTTTAGGTTGGGTTTGTATGTACGTACTACGTTTGATAATATTGCCCAGTAAATTGATATTATATTAAGTTCGAAATTAACTTATCACCTAGATAATTACACATTGTAGTTTTATGACATGCAAGTGATAGCATCATATTACGGAACTAACATTTTTCTTATTTATTATTTCAGGTTATAAGATGACAGTGGAGCCACCTCGAGGCATAAAAGCGAACCTTTTGAAGGCATACATGAAAGAAGTGCCTGATCATGTGGAGTTTTTCAACTCAGCGGAACCCAAAGTTCCTCATTTTAAGGTAAAACTATGTACTCTTTTAATTAGGTATATTAAACGACGATATTCTAGACACACATGTGCCGTATGGGTCACCATAAAGGACGTAAAGAATTTCAACATCCCATATCTTCCCTTAGGTGTCGTAAGAGGCGAATAAGGGACACACTGTCCTCCAGGATTTTACAGTCCGGGACGTGATTTTCGAGGAGGACCTTACTGGTTCATAGTCAGTTCGTGTGTATTTGTTGTTGGGTTTTTTCAGCACGCCGAGGGTTCGGTCTTAATCAGTTGATAGGATTTTCCGTACTCTTGCGGCCTCATTATTTGTCTCAATGGATTCACAGAATTGCCGCAATGCTGTCCTCCTGGTGGTTCCAATCTATTTTTTGTAAACATATTGGGACTTTTTGTATATCTCCCAGTCTTCCGGGAGTCTCGTGTTTTATTGCTCTGTTAAATTGCTTACGCAGCGTATCTCTAAGTTTGCCAAGTTCAGCGTTCCACCAGGGAGTCTTCTCTTCCCTGCTTTGTGGCGCTCTTGGTTTGCAGTATGCATGGTAAGGTTCTGTTAGGTATTTGGATAGTTTTGTTACGGTGTGTTCTAATAGAGCTTGGTCCCTACGGTTACGAGTGCTAGGTGTTCAACTAATAGGCCAGAAGGCCAGAAGGCTTTTATACCCGGGCAAATTTGTACGCCTCGGGTTTCGCCTCGGTGCGGGTTTTTAAGTGTTTGTAGTTAGCGTAAAGCGGATTCTTCTGTGGTCTGTCGCCTTTTCTGTAGCAAGTTTGTTTTGTTTTGTTTGTTTGTTTGTTTTTTTAAAAAAACGTTGCCCCACACTAGGAATTTCTTCCTGTATCGTGGGTGCGTTTATAAACATATAAACTCACATACACAAACACCCAGAGCCGGAACAACTATCTGTAGGTCATACAAATTTTTGTTCCGTGCGGGAATCGAACCCGCGACACGCAGCGCAGCAGTCAATTGCTCAACCACTGCGCCAACCGTGCGCCCAAAAGTATTAAGTCTATGATCGTTTGTCCTCGGGCCGTGACCCAAGTGGGTTCTGAGCCGCGGTTTACGATGTTAAGATTAGTAGAGAATAAAAAGGTGGATAGTACCTCTCCTCTGGAGTTCGGTGTGACACTGCCCCAGAGCGGGTGGTGGACGTTCGAGTCGGTGCAGATGATCAGGTCAAAACTGGCGCGCTCGTATTTGAGTTTTTTGTAGTTTGGATGGTGTTGAGGGGCGGTGGTGGTGGCGGAGTGGAATTAGTCGGAGACGGATCCATCGGATAATTCCTCCGTCTCCATATCCTTTTATTTGTCGTCGTCAAGTGTATGCCCCGGCGATGAGGCAAGGAGTTGTTCGTTCCAGCCAGGTGATGCGGGCGGTATAGTGTCGGCGTCATCGGCCATTGCCGCTCGGACCATATCCTCCTCGAGTTGGACAATGTCAATGTCACTCGTCTGTGTCGTCATCGGTTTTGTCGTCTTTGTGTCTGTGCTGTCAGTCTGGGTGACGGAGGGGTGGGTTGTGGGCCAGAAACGCACGTATATCGACCCTAGCAGGTATGATATCCATCGCTCCCGCCGCAGGACCTTTTCAGCTTCCTCCAGTGGCACACCAGAGTCAGGTATTTCCCGTGGCGGTCGCCACCGATAGTAGTTGCCCTATACAGCAACCGGAATACCTGACGAGTCAGAATACCGTGGAGCCTTTTCACCTCACCTCTGTAGCGAGGGACGAAGAACGAGGTTTGGATACGGGTGGGCACGTCGCTCTGTTTGAGTACTGTCTGTGTCTGGTCATTGTCGGGGAGAGACTGCAGGATCACCGACAGCGAATGGAGCCGCATCGATCAGTCCCGCGGCCGGGGTTGGGCTATCAGCAACCTGCCCACCCGCTCGGTATCATGACAAGAATTGCCTGGCAGTCCGGGTCGCCCCACCACGGATGTCCGTATACATTCGCGTTGGGTCAACCGAGCCTTCCCCGAGGATATTACTACTCTCAAATCCGGAATTGAAAATATAAGAATAACAAATTGTTACGGAATTCCGGAATTACGAATTCCGATTCCGTAATGCATGCCCTAAGACTCGCACGCTCCGCAAAGTCAGCTGGCAGTGGAAGGCAAATGCTGAAACTCTTTCTTAGTGGAAAGACAAAACTGTTTTACTGCGGTCCGATCAGTTGTTTACCTCCGTTTCCGCTCATTACCCTTTTTGTGTAAGGCGGGCATACTATAAAATAGAACATAGAAACAATAATTGCTCTTTCAACACTATCATTGTTAAAGTTCAGCAATAAAGGCTTATTTTAACTCAACACCAACACACTATTTAATTTCATACACCCACACAAACACACACTATCACACATACGCACACATCATCATCATCATCATTTTTAATTTAGATTTAATGTTTGACGTTCAAACGTGCCGCGTATTGGCCTAGTTGAAACAAATATATTTGTTTTTTTTTTTGACATCACACATACATACACACCATCACAATCACACACAACATAGGTACATGCATAACTATACATACTTGATTATATACTGTTTTCTTTTAGTATTAGATTTAATTAAGAACTAAACTAAGACTGTAACTTATTATATTACCTATTACATGAACAACAATAAATGTGAATGGAACGAAGGAGACTGGATCTCACGACACAGGGAATCCTAGTGTGAGTTCCAGGAAGCAACGCATTTGAATGTAATTTCTTAACAATAAAAAATATTCTTCTATTCTTCTTCTTCTTTATTTTAATGTAGTCCTTGCGGTCATGTAATTCCTTGCGGTCATATAATTCCTTGCGGTCATATAATTCCTTGCGGTCATATAATTCCTTGCGCTCATATAATTCCTTGTTTCGACTCCCAGATGGGGCATAGAGTTATTTGATTTAGTTCCTTATGGCAAACCCCGTTAGGTATTTGTCAGTAGAATTCTGGGTTCTGGATTTGTTCTCAGTTGATGACAATAATAGGACCCTTGTACATGGAACTAAAGTGACAGTGGGCAGGACACATTGCTCGCAGAACAGATGGTCGATGGGGCCGAAATGGCCGAATGGAGACACGACGTTGGAAGGCCTCCCTCTAGGTGGAGCGGTGACCTGCAGCCTTATTGCGTAATGAATCCGGCAAGGTAAAGGGCAAAAGAGTATGAAAAATTGACCAATCACAAGCGAGATAAAAGACTTTATTTTTTCGTTTCGATGGTACATTTGATCAATATGATTGGTCGATTTTTCATACTCTTTGCCTTGTCGAATCTATTACGCAATAATACTGCCGCTCAAAGTTGCGGGTTGGTAAAATACTTAAAAAATAACATACTGAGTTATGGATATTCTCTTATTAGAATCGTTTGCGCTCGAGTAAACTCTGGTTTGGTCGGTTTTTAAAGTTCCGTACCCAAAGGGTAAAAACGGAACCCTATTACTAAGACTCCACGGTCCGTCTGTCTGTCTCTCTGTGTGTCTGTCACCAGGCTGTATCTCATGAACCGTGATAGCTAGATAGTTGAAATTTTCACAGATGATGTATTTCTGTTGCCGCTATAACAACAAATACTAAAAAAATATAAATTGGTACGGAACCATTCGTACGCGAGTCCGACTCGCACTTGTCCGGTATTGATAATTTTTACGATATTACTATATTTCCGTAAGGCTAGATGTATCCACGCAAACGAAACAAGAAGTATGTAATAATTGTAGCAGGCGGTGTTCTATAGTTTCTACGTACCCCCATGAAAAAAAAAGCGTGTTTTTATGTATCCTACTTCCTAGTCCTAATATTATAAATGCGAACGTTTGGATGGATGTATGGATGGATGTTTGTTACTCAATCATGCCAGAACGGCTGTACGGGTCTGGATGAAATTTTGCACAGAGATAGGTCTAGTCTGGAATAGCACATATGCTACTATTTATCCCGGCAACACATATGTTCCCGTGGGATAAGAAAACACTTTTGGAAGCCGCTGGCAGAAACTAGATTATAATATTGTCTTTATTCTCGTTCCAGTGGCTACTATTTGCGCTGTGCCTGTTCCACGGCGTGGTGCTGGAGCGTCGCAAGTTCGGCCCCCTCGGCTTCAACATCCCCTACGAGTTCACTGACGGTGACCTGCGCATCTGTATCTCTCAGCTGCATATGTTCCTCATTGAGTACAACGAAGTGCCTCTCAGGGTGATTTTGAACAATTTATGTCCTTTTGAAGGATATTTCCCCACTACCAACTCAGTCGCCATAAAAACGGAAAACCCTCGTTTAATGTCAATAAATAACGAGCTTAATTTACTTATTTTAAGGAAAGCTTACAGACTAACGACAAAAAAAAACGGAGGTAAGAAAAATGACTAAATACCAGCTTCCAGATATATACATCGAGCTACAAATCATTTGCGTTGACATGTCGTATAATACAGCAATACATAGAATAAAAGAATAATAATATGTAACAATTTTATAATTTATGTAATAATTTATTGACAAAAAGTACAGAATTTCAAATGACAGTTAACTTAGGATGCAATTGGTGAAGTACATAATACACGATCTATGACCCCCATGCTAGGAAATTCCTGTGTTGCAGGGGCCATCTTATAATAGGTAGACAAATATAAAAATTGAGTCGTGCAACATCAAACAAATACAATTATTATGAAGCATAACATTTACATCAAAGAAACAAAAACTATTTTGGACTCTTTTCTGACTGCCGCCAAAATATTCTCTGCTTAAGTTCTTTCGAATCTTATGTGCGCTGGTGCAAAAGAGATTTATTTAAAGTGATTAAGTCGAGTTTTTACTGGTGAAATGAGGGTGTACAAAAGAGCACTCTGGCCAACCCTCCGGGGAATACAGGCATAATATTATAATTATTTTTCAGATGTTAACATACACGGCGGGTCACATAAACTACGGCGGTCGCGTTACTGACGACTGGGACCGGCGCTGCTTGCTGTGTCTGCTGAACGACTACTACTCCATGTCCGTGCTGTCCGAGCGCTACATATTCGACGAGGCCGGCGCTTATCGCCAGGTGAGTGTAGCTTATCGCCAGCTTAGTGCTAGCTTCAGGACGGGCGCTGCTTGCTGTGCCTGCAGAGTGACTACTACTCCATGGCCGTGCTGTCCAAGCGCTAAATATTCGACGAGGCCGGTGCTTATCGCCAGGTGAGTGTAGCTTATCGCCAGGTTAGTGCTAGCTTCAGGACCGGCGCTGCTTACTGTGTCTGCTGAGTGACTACTACTCCATGTCCGTGCTGTCCGAGCGCTACATATTCGACGAGGCCGGCGCTTATCGCCAGGTGAGTGTAGCTTATCGCCAGCTTAGTGCTAGCTTCAGGACGGGCGCTGCTTGCTGTGCCTGCAGAGTGACTACTACTCCATGGCCGTGCTGTCCAAGCGCTAAATATTCGACGAGGCCGGTGCTTATCGCCAGGTGAGTGTAGCTTATCGCCAGGTTAGTGCTAGCTTCAGGACCGGCGCTGCTTACTGTGTCTGCTGAGTGACTACTACTCCATGGACGTGCTGTCCGAGCGCTACATATTGTGGTATTCATTCCACATCACTTAGTCTACTTACGTTTTATAACAAACTATACAAACCTCTTTATAACTTTTGAAATTGTATCAATTCATGTTACTCATTTTTATGTATTCTTTGACAATGTAAACACCTGAAAATAGTGCGATTTCTTTTAACATCCAAAACTTATTTTTACTGCTAATTTGTAAAAGTCATAGATTATTTTATACTCTGACATTTTTATCTGTTATGACATTTTATTTATTTATGTCTGTCTATTTTATTTTCTTAAGCCATAGACATAACATAGCATGGACTACCTAGACCTTCCTTAAGCTAGTTGTACATTATTATAAGGGCAGCGACAGACTGCCCCTCCTCTGTGAACCGTTTTTTATTCGTTCTGGACTTAATTTCTTAATTGAGATTTGAAATTGAAATTTGGAAGGGATGTCAGAACGAGGAAAAAACGGGCGTCAGCTTTTTTAGTTTTGAATCTGGACTGAACGCGAAAAATCGGTGGACTACTTAATACTACCAAGTGTATCTGAAAATTATTTGAACTATAATATATACGGCCTGTGAATGTTATCAAATCATTGAACTGCAATAAATATAATTTATTGAGTGTTTGACTTGATTATGAGCATTTTTACTGATTCATTAACCTCGTCGGTCACCGCTTCATATTAAAGGCCTCGTTTGATCGGCGTATGAGGCCACAGCCCGGCCTCCACACTCCTTGCTGCCTGTACCTGCATCTGTGCTACTGCCTACCTGCCCGTTAGCCTGACTATTAGTTCAGCTGCCTTGACCATCTATCTGTATGTCTGCCTATCCGTCCTGCTGCCTACTCTACTGCCTACTCTACTGCCTACCTGCCCGTTAGCCTGACTATTAGTTCAGCTGCCTTGACCATCCATCTGTGTGCCTGCCTATCCGTCCTGCTGCCTACTCTACTGCCTACTCTACTGCCTACCTGCCCGTTAGCCTGACTATTAGTTCAGCTGCCTTGACCATCCATCTGTGTGCCTGCCTATCCGTCCTGCTGCCTACTCTACTGCCTACCTGCCCGTTAGCCTGACTATTAGTTCAGCTGCCTTGACCATCTATCTGTTTGTCTGCCTATCCGTCCTGCTGCCTACTCTACTGCCTACCTGCCCGTTAGCCTGACTATTAGTTCAGCTGCCTTGACCATCCATCTGTGTGCCTGCCTATCCGTCCTGCTGCCTACTCTACAGCCTATCTATCCGATTGCCTGCTCATCTGCCTACCTAGGGTACACCACGTCTTCCTACCAGACCAGCTGCCTGGTTAGCTGCCCACGTCGTGCGAAGCCAGACCTTAGTTATTTATTATTTAAATCCTTTTTCTTAGTTTTAATTTATAATTACTTTTACTTTTATTAACGTGGCTTACTTTTAGCCCATCTGAGCTATACGTAAAGCTACAATATACGACGAGGCCGGCGCTTATCGCTAGATGAGTGTAGCTTATCGCCTGGTTAGTGCTAGCTTCAGGACCGGCGCTGTTTGCTGTGTCTGCTGAGTGACTACTACTCCATGGCCGTGCTGTCCGAGCGCTACATATACGACGAGGCCGGCGCTTATCGCCAGGTTACTGATAGCTTCAGGACCGGTGCTTTTTGCTGTTTCTGCTGTGCGACTACTACTCCATGGCCCTGCCGTCCGAGCGCTACATATACGACGAGGCCGGCTCTTATCGCCAGGTGAGTGTAGCTTATCGCCAGGTTATTGCTAGCTTCAGGACCGGCGCTGCTTGCTGTGTCTGCTAAGTGACTACTACTCCATGGCCGTGCTGTCCGAGCGCTACATATACGACGATGCCGGCGCTTATCGCAAGGTGAGTGTAGCTTATCGCCAGGTTACTGCTAGCTTCAGGACCGGCGCTTTTTGCTGTTTCTGCTGAGCGACCACTACTCCATGGCACTGCCGTCCGAGCGTTACATATACGATCATGCCGGCTCTTATCGCCAGATGAGTGTAGCTTATTGCCAGGTTAGTGCTAGCTTCAGGAAAAAGCTGCTTGCGGTGTCTGCTGAGTGACTACTACTCCATGGCCGTGCTGCCTGAGCGCTACATCTACGACGAAGCCGTTTCTTATCACCAGGTAGGTGTAGCTTACCGCCAGGTTATTGCTAGCTTCAGGACAACGCTGCTTGCTGTGTCTGCTGAACAATTACTATTCCATGGCCGTGCTGTCCGAACGCTACATATACTACGAGGCCGGCTCTTATCACCAGGTGAGTGTAGCTTATCGTCAAGTTAGTGCTAGCTTCAGGACCGGCGCTGCTTGCTGTGTCTGCTGAGTGACAACAAATCCATGGCCGTGCTGTTCGAGCGCTACATATACTACGAGGCCGGCTCTTATCACCAGGTGAGTGTAGATTATCGCCAGGTTAGTGCTTACTGAAGACCGACGATGGCAGAATTGCATCCGTCAAACCGGAGCTTCTAAGGGAGGTCGAGTGGTTCCATGAGCAGTTGTACACGTCAATCAGTAAACCCCGTGTGGTGGTACTCTTCTTCAAGAAGGGTGGCAATGCCCGGTTGAAGAATTGTAGGCCTATCTCACTTTTTAGCCATGTCTACAAGTTGATTTCAAGAGTCATCACGAATCGTCTCGCGCGCAGGTTTGACGATTGCTAGCCTCTCAAACAAGCCGGTTTCCGAAAATTCTTTAGCACCGTGGACCACATACATATGCTACGGCAGGTTATACAGAATAACCTACCCCAGGGTATAACCTGCCTGCCTGAGTTTGTGGACTATGAAAAAGCCTTCGATTCGAGCGAGACTTGGGCTGTACTGCAGTCCAACGGTGCTAAATAGACTACCGGCACATTGAGGTGCGAGGTGGTGGTGTTTGTACAAAAACTCCACCATGTCAGTTCGACTTCAGGATTATACCTCGGAACCTATCCTTCTGCAACGAGGTGTGACACAGGGAGACGTCATAACTTTGAAACTGTTCACCGGTGCTCTGTAGGATGTCTTCAAGTTTTTGGACTGGAGACGGCTAGGCATCAACGTCAATGGCGAGTACATTACTCACCTTTGGTTTGCCGACGATATAGTGGTAATAGCTGATACCATGGAGGACCTCAGTACAATGCTCGATGACCTCAGTAGAACTTCCGAGAGAGTGGGTCTAAGAATGAACATGGACAAAACCAAGGGGATGTTGAATGCCCATGTTGCACCCACTCTTATCAAGCGGAGACTCTACACTCGAAGTTGTGGACGATTTTGTCTACCTTGAACAAACGGTCCAGTTAGGCCCAACTGTGAGAAAGAGGTCAACCGTCGAATCCGACTCGGCTGGGCAGCGTTCGGGAAGTTGCGCGGTATCTTGTCGTCCAACTTACACAGTGTCTCAAGACGAAAGTCTTTGACCAGTGTGTGTTGCCCACGATTGTTTATGGGACAGAGACGTGGTCGCTCACAATGGGCCTCATCGGAAGGCTTAAAGTTACCCAGAGGACAATAGAGAGAGCTATGCTCGGAGTTTTCTTGCGTGATCGAATCAAAAATGAAGACATCCGCAAGAGAAACCAAGGTTACCAACATAGCCAGAAGAATTGTCAAACTTATGTGGCAGTGGGCAGGCCACATTGCACGCAGAACGGATGGCCGTTGGGGCCAGCAAGTTCTAGAGTGGCAACCGCGTACCGGAAGACGCAGCGTTGGAAGGTCTCCCTCCAGGTGGGGCGACGACCTTGTCAAGACCGCGGGAGTTCGGTAGATGAGAAACGCACAGGACTGAACAGTGTGGCGACGCTTGGGGGAGACCTATGTCCAGCAGTGGACGTCTTTCGACTTTAATTGTGCGCACAGCCATGGTAATGGTATTTACAGTATTATATCTCTATACAAACGGTCGGAACGCGAGTCATACCTACGCGCCTCGAATTCGCAATACTCTCGGTACATTTTAGAGTTGCGAACTCGCCGCAGTGACGAACGAACGGTGTGCAGGTGGTACACGCGCGACTGTAGGTATTTATTTCAAGGGCAGGGCTGAGTCACAACACTGTATAGATATCATTACCGTGGTACAGCTAAGGAGTGGAATTCTCTGTCGGAGTCTTTATTTCCCGATAGCTACAATCTAGATGTCTTTAGGCAAGAGTGTACTTCTAGGCAAGTGTGCCTCACCGGCGATCACATCATCGATTACCATCAGCTGAGATAGTGGTCAAACGCGAGGCTATCAATAATAATAATAAAAGTATAGGCGTGATATTATGTACATAAAATCAATGTTACTTTGTCACAGTTATCACCATCACTTACCGTAGAAGACTACACGAAGTATATTCGCACTCTGCCGCTGTTCGACGACCCCTCGCTGTTCGGACTGCACACCAACGCAAACATCAGCTACGCCATGACGGAGACCAACTCTTGCATCTGTTAGTATTCTCAACCAATATAATAAAGACGTAAAAAAACTTTTGCAAAAAATACAACCGACTTCCAAATAAAAACACTACTTTACTTCATAAACGATAGCTTGATCTTTGCGACATAATTATGTCAAACTGACGTATACGTTATTGTTAGCCTGTCAAGCGCTATTGTTACTGTCAGAGAGTTTGGTTACTGTATTGATACTGACAGCTGTCGTAGAGATCAAGCTATCTTTTATGAAGTTTAGTTCCAAATAGTTTTAATTTTGAAAGTCAGTATTTCTGGCTTTGTTCGATTTTTGACACCGACTCAATCAGAATTGAGAACCTCCTCCTTAGGTATTTTGTAGTCTGTTAAAAACAGAGAATGGGATCGTGGCTCAAGGCAGACTTCCAAGCCAGTAACGCCCGGCATTGGAAATTCGCAGAAAGAAGATCCTAAACGCCGTGTAAAATGTATCACTTACACGTTCTAGCCAACCACAGTCACTTTGGCCCCAACAGTGTCGCTGCGCTCAAATGGTGCCTACACATCTTAGATAAAGTACCTATAGATTAAGCCTTAAAATGAGCTTGATTGATAGAGCGAGATGGCCAATTGGCAGCTCCATATAAATAATAAGGACAAAAGATTATTTTTTGTCTTTGTCACCATGGCCGGTTTCTGTTGTTTGTCAAACTCTAATATAATGGCAGGTTTGACAAACAAACTCGATTTTGTTTGATTTTCTGTGATTTCGTGGTATTATGTGCTAATTGAGACAAGGAATTTGGGTTATTTATAGATAATAAGTGTCAGTGCGATGGTGGGTTGTAGTGTTCTTGTTCTTGTTGTAACACCAGAACTAACTATTGCTGTCTCATGTGCGGCCACGCCAGGGCTTAATCTATAGGTACTTTATCTAAGCTACACATACACATTGACATACTGTAGACATTTCACCGTGATGACTTAAGTGAAGTGAATTTGTAGTAACCTGTCAATCCCGTATTGATTGGTTGGAATGTCAGGTTTATGACACTTTGAGCTTAGTTCAACTAAGTCATCACAGTGAGACGTGTACAGAATCGACCGACAGTATCGCTGCGTTAGTGACGCCTACCTTAAAAAAAGGTAATACAAGAAATCTAAAAAACTTAAGAAGCGAACTAAAATATGTAACAAGAAGAAAATCATGCTGTGCAGTCGGAGGTTACATCTGGTTTTGGTCAACCAGCTCGCAAATATGTTTAGTTTGCTTCTTAATCAGTCGGTTTTTTGTTTTATCTTTAATTATACAGCCTATTTCACTCCCACAATTGAAACGAATCCACTCACTCTGTTCGACTGAACTGTACTGTAATCCATACAAAACGCGTGAGCGCCATGAGTGTCATGGCGCTTAAGACGTTTTGATCGCGAGTAAATTAAAGTCTATAAGCGATCTAGCGCTGCATGTTTTAATAGTTTGAATATACAACATAAATAATGTTTAGCGCTGCAGCGAGTTTTAGTTGTAACTCATCAGCAATTTAACAAATGGTTTACATCACACAGAACAGAAAAAAACGCCTTCTACAGGTTTTCATGAATTTTCTTGTCTATCGATAGAATGTATGTCATAATTAATAAACAGGACGGTAACGGCTTACGTGTCGTAGTTCGTAGATTCTATATTTTTTTTATTTTATTTTTTTAACTTTGCCGCACACTAAGAATTTCTTCCTGTATCGTGGGTGCGTTTACAAACATATAAACTCACATACACAAACACCCAGAGCCGAAACAATTATCTGTAGGTCATACAAATTTTTGTTACGTGCGGGAATCGAACCCGCGACACGCAGCGCAGCAGTCAATTGCTCAACCACTGCGCCAACCGTGCGCCCAGATCAAAAATTATTTCATCGACACTGCTTTAAAAACGGTGAAGGAAAACATCGTGAGGAAACCGGCATGTCCTAGAACCAAAAAAATTAAGACATGTATCTACCAATCCGCACTGGTCCGCGTGGGGGATTAAGGCCCATCCCCTCTCACAGAGAGGAGGAATGTGTCCCAGCAGTGGGGACATTAAAAGGCTAATGATGATGATGATGATGCATGTAATGGAAATCAGCTGCATAAGCTTTGAATGGAAATCGACCCAACAAATTTTGGAAAAGGCTACATAAGCTTGATTGTTATAAAGACGTACAGTTGTTTGTTTGTAAAGGGTATCCTCTGGAAGTACCGACCATCCGATTATGATAATTGATTCACTGATAGACTTTTCGTAATATTATCAGGTCGGATCCGAAAAAACTACTCTATCGCTTATAGGCCCGCAACCTCCATTGGCATTGACAAGAGAGGATCCTCCGACGTCGGGCCGTTGTATATATATTTATTTACGCACAAAACTATAAAAATAAAGATAGAAGAGCACAGAAGTGCTGCTTCAAAATGTTAAGGGTACACTAGTCGAAAATTCTTCCATACAAACGTAGTCTGGCTTTTACTCCGCTGTTTGACGATGTACGTTCAAAATAAAAAATATATCTATTTGTCTCATCATTATCTAGCCCTATCTGGAAGCAAAAAAGTAAAAAAAATATTACTTGAAAGTTATGAGCTTCGAAAGTTCCATATTTCAACACTAATTTTAACGCATCTTTGGACGCAAATAAGTACCATAAGAAGAAAGAAAATTGAAAAACAGCCTCCATACAGGGATAGATTAGTAGTTCAACAATGCAAATAATTTTATTTTGAACAGATACATTCAGTCGTTTTTTCATGATATCCAGACTCCCAAAGGTCTGTTTATAAAATTTCGCGCGCTCGTTTTCGTTCTAAATCATCATCCATTTCGCTACAAATTTGCAAAAGTGTGTATTCGTACGCGTACTAGCTTCTTACTGTTCATAACAGCATCTATCTGTTCCGCACGTATTGTCGGTTGATATAGCATGCATTTTTAACCCCGCGCACAAAATAGTTCGTGACGTCGACTAGTGTACCCTTAAATGTTCAAATCGCGCGGGTAACATAAATTGCGCTAAAGTCGTTACAATTTAAGAAGTCCGATTTGACAGTTATAAAATTACTTTATATAAGTTTTACTTAATGCTTACGAATGATACTCGTTGTTATAGTGTATAGAATTATAATATTATAATTATTAGAATTATAATATTAAGTTATCGCGGCATGTAAAATGAGTAACGTCATCGGACTTCTTAAATTGTGACGACTTTAAGTCAGTCTCTGTTTATCACAGAAAGGTTTACAAAGAACAATGGCAGGCGCCCATACATTGTTTTAATAATAATAATAATAATAATAATAAAAGCCTTTATTCGCTGACCAAAATTCAGTAGGTACAGTTTTAACTTAACTATATAAATCATACATTGTTTTAGCTGAGATTAAATTCAAAAGTCTTTAAATTAAAAATATCTGGTTTAACTCAGGGTGATGTTCTGAATTAGTTTGTGCAAGAATTTTTGTTCGAGAATGTAGAGAATAATAGATATTCAGTCATAAACTTTTGTAGGTTATGTCTGGGTAACTTTTAATAATGTGTTTAATATGTAATATTACTCAATTTCGTGGAAGTAAAAGGGGAATATCGCATTAGTATTTCCCTTACCTAGTTATTTTAGCATGAAATGTGTAGAACTCTTTGGAAAGAGTATATTTATTTAAACTAAGTGGCTTTGACGTGTATCAAAAGGTCGTCAACAACCAAGCTATATTTTTTTTTAGACTTGGGTACTAGTCTTTTTGCCAATCATTAATTGAAAGTAATTCATTTATTTCTACTACACTACAATATTCTTACCTACCTGCAAGGAATATCTACACTTCGACATAAACTGTATTGTTAACTCATTTACTGCAATAAATACAATAATGATATTATTACTTAATATATTATAATGGCAACACTACGCTAAAGAAATGAACTAAAAAATCTAATAACTTTTTATTTATTATGTTTGTTTTTAATCTATTTTGGACCAGGCCTAATTATACTTTAAAAAACATAGACAATTAATAGAATGTCTTTCGTATATAACTCACTTTCAGACGCTCAAATTTAAGTCAGCTAAAATTTCGCCATTGTTCTTTGCCAAATTTATAAGCTTTTATTTACGAGTAGTTGTTAGTAAGTTAAGTTTGATCCACTTCGCAGTGTTGGATTGACCTAAAATTTTGCACACGGTGCAATTTTTAAACAATAAAACTTGTAATTTTCTTATATTAAGCTTGATTGTGTTTTATCTTTTTGCTAGGTTTGAGAAATCTAATAAATATACTCGTAATCAATATTAATTATTGTTCCCCACAGTCACTCTACGTGACCTGCAACCTAAGGAGATGGTGGCGGCCGGAGGAGCGTCCATCGAGACCATCATAGAGCTAGCCGCCACTGACATCATGCATGTGCTGCCCGAGCCGCTCGACACAGAATATATCAGTGAAACGTAAGATCATTACTGATATATATCCTATAAATAGTATAGGATATATACTAGTAATGATAAACGAACAATATTATGTGTATAATATAATTATATAATAATTTGTAATCATGTTCACGAAAACGGCTTTAACGACTTCCATAAAATTAGCAATATAGGAGTTTTCGGGGTCGAAAAATCAGTAATAGCACACAGGATAGTTTTTATCCCGCGAATATTATCCCTCGGGATACTTTTCAACTTTCACACGGGCGAAGCCACTGGCAGAAGATAGTCTATACTAATATTATAAAGAGAAGTCGTTAAGACTTCCATAAAATTAGCAATATAGGAGTTTTAGGGGTCGAAAAATCAATCTAGTTTTCTCTATTTTTACCCGAATAGACCTCGGTCGCCCAGGTACTAATAATTATATGTATTATAAAGGCGAAAGTTTGCTTGTGTGTGTGTTTGTATGTTCGTTACTTCTTCAGGCTCAAACGGTTGGATGGATCTGGATGAAATTTGGCACCGAGATAGATTATAGTTAATATAGCACACAGGATAGTTTTTATCCCGGGAATATTATGCCTCTGAATACTTTTCGACTTTCACACGGGCGAAGCCACTGGCAGAAGATAGTAAGACATAAATGGACAACACATATAAAATATATCGAAATTTAAACAAACATATCTGTTGTAGAGCAGTGGTGGCCCAATGGTAAAGGCCCCGACTTACGTATCGTAGGTCGTCGCTATGTGCGGACCAGTGCCTTCCATCGGATCACCGGCTGGGAGGCAAGAAATGCGCTCCACGCAAGAAACGGGCTTTGCTCGCTCCCGCTGCGTCACATGAATCGGCGCCGGCACCACTGAGTGCGGGTCCTGCGGAGGTCATAGACACCTCGCCTTCCCAGCCCTAAAGGTCATCCAGTGCAACCTGAACCACTGCCGCAACGCGCAGAACCTTTTTCTGCAAACTGTTGCGGAGTGTTCGGTTGCCTTGGCGGTGGTAGCAGAGCCCTATGGCCTTCGCGACCATCCTCGCTGGTTTCGAGACACTGTGGACTCTGTTGCCGTTTACTGGGCTGGTGGAGGCGGACGGCTTCACTGCTCCCTACTGGGTAGTGGGCAGGGATTTGTTGCAGTGGAATGGGGACCTCTGGCCGTAGTGGGCTGCTACGTGTCTCCCAACATTTCCCTCGCTGAATTCGAGGGATATCTGGACGGGGTTGCGAACTGCATTCGATACAAATGCTCACCCCGTCCGGTACTTGTCCTGGGTGACTTCAACGCTCAGTCCAGAGCTTGGGGAAACACCCGGGACACGCCGAGGGGACACGTGGTACAAGACTGGGCGGTATCGCTAGACCTCCGACTTTTAAATCGGGGGTCCGCAGCGGAAAATGGCCATTCGTATCGCACGAGGATACCGAACGGTATCCTTTGAGGCGGCAACTCTTCTGGCACGCTTTTCTCCGCTTGACATTCTGGCTGATATGGATGCGAGGGTTTATAACCAGATTCGTGCCATTCGCCGGAATGGTGACAGCGTGCCGGGATCGCTATAGTAAGGCTGAGACGGCAGGAACGGCGACACGCGCTCGAGCGGTGGCGAGAGCGGCTACAGCAGCCGCAATTTTCGTGCAAGCGCGTTGTCGAAGCCATCCTGCCGCACTTCGAAGCCTGGCTGAAAAGAGAGGAGCGCATCTCCTACAGGCTCACTCAGGTACTGACCGGACACGGTTGCTTCGGTGAGTACCTGAATAAGATTGGGCGAGAGACCACGGCAAATTGCCACCATTGTGGAGGCGACCTTGATTCTGCACAGCACACGTTCGAGGAGTGTCCAGCGTGGCCTCTGAGCGGCAGGTCTTGGTCGCCGGGATCGGGCGAGACCTGTCTCTGCCAGCAGCTGTGGGGGCCATGCTGGCAGAGACAGAAAATTGGAGGGAAATGGCCTCCTTTTGTGAGACTGTGATGGCCCAGAAGGAGACCGCCGAGCGGAATCGTGAGAAGGCCGATCCCGCTCAAAGAAGAAGGCGTCGGGGAGGCAACCGCCTCGATGCCTAAAACACCGAAACCCCGCCTGCGTAATAAGCAAGCGGGACTCCGGGGTCGCAGGTGGTCAGATTGGGGACTCTGTCCGCCCACCAGGTGACTTCGGGAAGGACGGCAGCACAGTGATCACGTGCTGCCGTGCACAGCGAGGCTCAGAGGAGGCACTTCTTTCAGCCTCCCCAGGGATGTGCCCTTACAGGCGTTGCACAGAGGGGGTTCCGGGTTGGTCTTTTAAGAGGTGACGGGGCCCTTTCAGGTGCAGATGGTGATCACCGGGGTGGTTTTAGTGAGGTAAGGCCTATTACCTCTCTCACAGAGAGGATGCCTGTGTCCCAGCAGTGGGAACATTCGCTGTTCGTTGCCGATCTGTTCGCGAAATAGCCATCAAACATCCCTTTCTAATTATCAACTTTGACCATTGTACCCTTAGATGTTTTTGGTATTTGGTTTGGGTAACTTCTTTGGTGTACAATAAATTGGTGTGATGTGTTTAGTGTAGTCTTTTCTACATACACTCATAACGTCATGCTTTTTTTTCTATGGAGGTAGGCAGAAACTAATCTCTATCTGACTTGTATACATCATGTCTCTTACGTACACTGGAAATAACCTCGCTCTAAGAGCTCATGGTACGGCGCCAGGACGCCATCTGCGATCATTGAGTACCTGATCCTTTCCTTGCTTTGTTTACGTTCATACATATATCTGGTAAAACAATACACTCCTTTTTTGGGCAGTCGTGTAAAAATAGGCAATAATTTGTTTGCAGATATCCTGTGTCATACAAAGAGTCTCTGAACACGGTGCTCATACAAGAGGTCAACCGTTACAACAAACTACTTGGCGCTATCAACCAATCTTTGAAGTAAGCATTCACTACAATTCCGAACTTCCTTATGCCAGGGGCTCGTGGTTAATAACAGCCGCACGGGTCGATCTTCAAGGTTAAGGGTACACTAGTCGAAAATTCTTCCATACAAACGTAGTCTGGCTTTTACTCCACTGTTTGATGACGTACGTTCAAAATAAAAAAATGATATCAATTTGTCTCATCAATGCATGGAAGCAAAAAAGTAAAAAAAAATAACTTGAAAGTTATGAGCTTCGAAAGTTTCATATTTTAACACTCATTTTAACGCACCTTTGGGCGCAAATAAGTACCATAAGAAAATTGAAAAACGGCCTCCATACAGGGATAGATTAGTAGTTCAACAATGCAAATAATTTTATTTTGAACAGATACATTCAGTCGTTTTTTCATGATATCCAGACTCCCAAAGGTCTGTTTATAAAATTTCGCGCGCTCGTTTTCGTTCTAAATCATCATCCATTTCGCTACAAATTTGCAAAAGTGTGTATTCGTACGCGTACTAGCTTCTTACTGCTCATAACAGCATCTATCTGTTCCGCACGTGTTGTCGGTTGATATAGCACGCATTTTAACCCCGCGCACAAAATAGTTCGCGCCGTCGACTAGTGTACCCTTAAGCGACGCTTGCCGAGGTCGGTCTGTGGATGGGTGACCATCTTTACATTGCGAGATGCCTCTGTGCCTCAAACACGTGAAGCTATGTTTGTGTTTTTTTTCTCCTGCTCCTCCGTTATTCGTTTCTGAATTATTTCGTTGTGGGATCCAAGACAGTTAAATTCATTCGCCGGGATTTCGTCGAGCTTCATTGCCTCGGCGCTTTTCAGGTGGTCGCCACTGTTGATTCTGGATTTCAGGAGTTGCATTGGTTTGGGAATAGTGCGATGGGATTATCCCAATAAAAAAAAGCACGTGAAGCCGTTGGTCCCGGATTGTTATCTGTACAACTTTATCAGTCGTAAATCAGGATATCTGGCACAAGCCTTGCCAAGGGGTGACCTGTTACACAGTTACTGGGTTGTGGAGGTCAGATAGTCTACATCCGCATTGACTAGAAGCTGATCCAAATATAGTTTGCGAAAGGCTAGATAGATTGATTGTCATGACTCTTGTACAATATTCTCCCCGGCACGTAAGTTGGCAAGGGTCATTAGATACGCAGAAGTCGTTTTTTAGGTCTCTTTGGTAGTGAGAGTGTAGCGGGGCGCGTCGAACGTTGATACAAATCCAATCGCGTCGCGACCACGTACCGTTCGCTCTATGTGGTGGTTGGTCAGTTCGCGCAATATGCGCGAACTTATACCCACTACGCCAAAACCTTGCCAACTTACATGCTTCGGCAATCATCGCATTTCCGAATACAAAAGAATGCTAATTTTCATATCCATCAATTATTAGATTTATCTTGTATAAAAAATTTAATTCACTAAGTACTTTAATGTTCTTTTGTTTTGGTTTCCGTGTGAAATAAACAAATAGAGCTGTAAAAATAGCAGCTTTAGCTTTCCACCCATTTTTTTTAATAAATTACAATGTGTTAAAAGAGTATTTACAACTCTATATAATTCCAAGTTGATTGAGAGCGTCCGGTCTGCACCAAGTGCAAAGGGCAACTGATGGAAATCCGACGACTGACGAAACACGAAGTTTGCCGACGGACATTAAGAAAATGTTGTGTGTTGTGAACTAGTTATCTTTCTTTCTGTATAGCATTGAGTTTGTTACTCTAAAATTTATTGTTATATGGGGTGTCTCAGAATGCTGTTTGGTTTTTTATATTAAAAAAAAGAACACTAGAACTTATTTAAAATTCAAACTCGTTTTAACGTAATAAAAACGTTATTTTGCCATAAAGTGATATAATATTATTTTAAACGAAACAACTGTTGTTCATATTGTCTGAAAGTGAACTGCGTCCTGAAATATGGGCTCGGCTCATCTTCTATTATATTCTTGTGCATAATATTTAATAGCTTTAATAATTAATAATAATGTTCAAATTGTAAAATTTTATGACGAAAAAAATATTTTTATACTGTTATATTAAATACCTGTTTTTGAATTTTGTTTAAGTAAAAATATAATTCAGTAGTGCGTACCCTTCACTTCGTGACACTCATTTAGCCTGGAACTACAATTTTCTATCACTCGCTTTGTATCATCACTCTTGGAATAGCTTTTATAGCGTCTGTGAGTCATTGCTTGCTTTTGTAGCAGCTCATACTTAAATTACGTCTATACTATAATATTATAGAGAGGAAAGATTTTTTTGTTTGTTTATTTGTTTGTTTGTTTGTTTGTACCAAATAGGCTCCGAAACTACTGGACCGATTTAAAAAATACTTTCACCAATAGAAAGCTACATTATTGGAGAGAACTGCCATATCAAGTCAAGGAATTATCGGCCCTTACTTTTTTGAGGACGCTCCAGCGAGTGAATGAAGATTTTAATTCCATGCTAAATGGGTGTCTGGAAGTGGAGGGTGCGCATATAAAACTTCTTTTGTTTAACAGTCAGGGGAGTAGTAAGTTGTTAGCGTCGTCCGATTCCAGCCAGTCGGCCTTTTTGTAGGCGGCGGAAGGTCTAGTTAAAATCGTTGACAGCCTATAAACTCTCACCAGTGGCTCCAAGTAGCTGTTTTGCACGCAGCGGCCACACCCCGGTAACCACGTCGACTCGTCTGCTAAACCTGGTAGAGAGGGGCTTAAGTGTTTCGGCACTTACGTCTCGGCCGCAATGACAATCCTCCTTCGGTGGCGAGGCAGTTAGGCATTGTGAAAGGCCTTAAGGGCGACGGTAGGAGACATAGTTATCGTTCGGCCAGACACTGTGTGGCGGGTAAACCACCAACAATAGCATTCCCAAGGAGGGTTGGTGTCAGGCTGGCGGCCGACCGTAAAATATTTGCCAAATCCTCTGCAACATGGTTGACATAAATGGAATGCGCGATAGGATTAGGGCGTACCCCACAGGCGACGCGTAGGGGCAGCACCCAGCACCAGTGGGAAATGGACTAGGGTTGTTGCATCACCCCGGGCGGGGGCAACGTAAGAAGCGAGCTCGAATGACGTGACAGGGGACAGGACGGTATGGAAGAAGCAAACGTGTTGCGCCGACCCCAAGTAAAATGGGATAAGGGCAGGAAGATGATGATGTTTAACAGTCAATAAAACGAGTTTGAAGTTGAACTAATCCTAGTGATTTTTTTAATTATCAAAAACGAAAAACATTCTAGGTTACCTTATATAAACTTTGAATTTGGCTGACTTCCTAATAAGTTTTATATGGTTACAGAGATATGCTGAAAGCCATGAAGGGTTTGGTGGTGATGTCCGAAGCTCTGGAAAACATGGGAGGAAGCCTGTCCATGAATGTGGTGCCCGAAATGTGGAGCTCTAAGGCGTACCCTTCGTTGAAACCGCTTGGTAAGTTTTTTTCTAGTTATGATATATGGAAGTGGTCTTGGAGAAGGACCTTGAGTATTTCTTTTAGCAGACGCTCGCGCGGCTTTTATTTTGTTACTAGCATCTTCCAGCGGCTTCGCTCGCGTGAATGTCGAGAATCCTTAATAAAGCTTTTTATCCCGGGTATATCCCAAGGGAATGTTACCTTGGGATATGCCCGGGATACAAAGCTTTATGAATTTATCCTATGTGCTATTTCAGACTATAATCTACCTCTGTGCCAATTTCATCCAGATCCGTCCAGCTGTTTGAGCGTGAAGAAGTAACAAACATACAAACACACACTCACATACTTTCGCTTTTATAATATTAGTGTGATAGTTTTAAGATTCACTATGTACCTAATAATGAACAAATATACTTAGTCTTATTCTTAAACTTATCCTTATTTAACTAACCTTGTTAGTTATTATGTGTGGGTTAAATTCTGCAAC
The DNA here is from genome assembly GCA_945859665.1 of Anorthoa munda. Lineage (NCBI taxonomy): Eukaryota > Metazoa > Arthropoda > Insecta > Lepidoptera > Noctuidae > Anorthoa > Anorthoa munda. Next base: position 6,908,463 of record OX243899.1, on the reverse strand, counting down.
TGAATTTTTAAACAGTTGTCAGATGACAATGCATATTTTTTGTCTGCCTAAGACCTGTACCAATTTTGAGCTGTACGCAAATTATTTTGCCACAATTTCTTGGCTATTTCGACCGGTCCATTCTATTTCTTCTGCCCAGCTTAAATACTGGCAAGTGGTGGGCGGCCTTTTTGTGGATAGATTTTTTAAATTTTTACGTCCAATAAATAGTTATTATCAGCGTAATTTGAATAAAGTACTTTGGATTCAGCAGCTCAATAGACAGATCTCCAAATCCTTGAAAAGAGACCACCGCCGTTTTAATACCGAGCGTATTAAAGAAGCGATTGAGCGAAATAAAGTGACAAAGGTGTTTTCAAGGGATCTGGCTATTGGGATGAGCCAGCTCACGAAACTGTAAACCGACGATGGCAGGATCGTATCCGCCAAACCGGGGCTTCTGAGGGAGATAGAGGATTTCCCCTCTTGACAAAAATAAAAAAAAACCCTACTTACTCTACCCTACCTACCCAGCCTACCTAGGGTACCCTACTCTACCTACCATATCAACCTACCCTACCCTACCTACCCTACCCTACCTACCCTACCCTACCTACCCTACCCTACCTACCCTACCCTACCTACCCTACCCTACCTTACCTACCCTACCTTACCTACCCTACCCTACCCCACCCTACCCCACCCTACCTACCCTACCTTACCCTACCTTACCCTACCTACCATACCCCAACCTACCTACCCTACCTTACCTACCCTACCCTACCCACCCTACCTAATCATGTAGTACATAATTTTTATGTATCATTTTTCGCAACATTTTGCTACTTTGGGTTATATTATTGCAATTTTCATAAGGATCTCTATTTAAAAAAAATATATTATACCCTATGTTACTCAGGAATAATGTAGCTTTCTACTGGTGAAAGAATTTTCAAAATCGGTTCAGTAGAACCACCAGAGAACCAGAACCAGAGATTACAACGTCACAAACTCACAATTCACTAACTTACCTCTTTATAATATTAGTATAGATACAAGTTTAAAATCGCCCACCCGTCTTGAGCAAACGTGGTGATCAATGTTCGTGGCTTTTCGTTCTTTTCTGAATGAGAAGAGGCTTTTGCCCGTTCCGTTAGTGGGACAGTTACAGGCCGGTATTCAAATTTTCTTTCCCCTCCAGCGGCGTGGGTCAAAGACCTATGTCTCCGCGTGCAGTTCATGGAGGAGTGGGCAGCTCATGGCATCCCCAAGGTGTTCTGGATCTCGGGCTTCTACTTCCCGCAGGCCTTCCTCACAGGAGCGCTGCAGAACTACGCCAGGAAACATGTCATCGCTATTGATACCATCGGTTATGCGTTTGAGGTACATTTTTTAAATGTTTTTATACGTTCGCATTAAAACGACGACAGTCGCCAATGACCTTTAGGGAACAAAACGCACACTCGTTTCACACCCGCGAGACCCAAAATTTAGTAATTTTTTGTACTTTCCTTGTTATTATATGACTTAAAAAAAAAGTTAATTAAAAAAATCAAAAAACCCGACTGCTTGAAAAGCGAACTAAAAAGACGTAAACAAGGAGAAAATCATGCTGTGCTGTCGGAGGATACATCTTCGCGAGCTGGCTGACCAAAACCAGACGTATCCTCCGAAAAATCGATTGACGTAAGAACCATCAAAATCGGCCCATGCGTTTGGTCTCTAGAACGCCACATAGGAAAAAGGCAAATACATACATACATACATACTTACATACATACATACATACATACATACATACTTACATACTTACATACATACATAGACTGATAAACACATTACCCTCCTTCGGCAGTCGGGTAAAAAAGCCATAGATCAAAATGTTGATAATTAAATTGTCTTTGAGTTGGTGAAAATTTCATTAAAATACGCCCGGCGGTTTTGGCGTGATTGTCCTTTTTTTGTCCGTGTAAGACCAAAGACTTTACAAATTAATTATACTATGTTATACGAATAAAATTCAAAATGTTCATAGATCTAATTATTAAGAAATTGGTCTAATGTAACATATATAATTACCCAAAACATTACGACCAGCCGTTTAGGACGTGATTCTCATTTTAAATTCAGCTATTGAGGGGTATCGGCGCCATAAGCCTCCAGAGGGGCCATTTTCGTATTTTTAGGAACATTCGCATACCAATTCCAATCTATCAAAAGCCTCTCAAATTTCCTTACGTTTTGACAAGTTTTAAATTTTGTAATAATGTCAATGAGAAGAGACGTGACATGAATCTGAACGCTTTTTTAGGCACTAGAATTGGGCTTCAGTATTGATTTGTTTAGTAGATTCATACACTATGGAGATTTGCAGTGTTATAGCAATTTCTTTCGACTGTCAACCCCCAGTTTGCGGATCAGCTACCAAATTATTAAGTGCCTGTCAACTACTGTGTTTGGTTGACTGAATTATCTACGGCCAACCGTTTTCCTTGACATGAATTAGATTGACTTGTTGCTGAACTTCGTTCCCTAAACTGGGTGGGACAACTTTTAGCCTCGATATGCTTTGCATTCTATTTTGGGATCAAATCTATGAGTTATATCCCTAGGCGCTGTCGCAACCCCCCAGCAAGAAGCCGGAGGACGGCTGCTGCGTGCGCGGCCTGTACCTGGAGGGCGCGCGCTGGGACATGGGCGACCTGTCGCTCGAGGAGAGCCGCCCCAAGGAGCTGCACGTCCGTAAGTATCCCATACTTGTGATACATTATTTATGAATTAAAGAAAAAACTTACAAAAACAAGGTTTTCCGTATTTCTCCAAGCCCTTTCATTACATACCCACAACTTGAGGGTGCATAAAAAATATTGGTCCGCCATCTTTAGGAGTCCGCCATATTGGATTTAGTTTAATGTCACTTGGTTAACCGTGCATTGTCATACAAACCAAACAAATACACACATCCGTCAAAACAACGTTAGGATTGTATGTGAATGTCGCGCTGTTCTTTTGCTTCTATTAATATTAATTATTACAATAGCAATACACTCGTCCCCTATTAAAAAGGACTTAAACATAACTGGCGGAACGTGGGTGTAATACTTCTGCCAAACCCTTCGGCGAATTAGGGCGTGATGATAAAAAAATATATTATATCCTCAACAGAAATGGCGATCATATACATGAAACCGGAGCAAAATCACAAGCTGCAGCAGGGGCTGTACGAGTGCCCCACATACAAGACCTTACTCCGCGCGGGCACTCTGTCCACGACGGGCCACTCTACTAACTATGTGATGACTATCGAACTACCGACGCATAAGCCACAAATGCATTGGATTAAGAGAGGCGTTGCGCTGTTCTGTGCGCTTGATTACTAGGGTTTTTTTTTATTCTAGGCTGGCATAACTAGGCTAGAATAAATAAGACTGATTTAGACTGACTATATTAACTACTTGCTTTTAACCACGGCTATTTCTCAACTAATATTATAAAGAAGTACAATTGTATGTTTGGTTTTAATTGTAAATCTCTGGAACTACTGCTTTGGTTATGAGAATTCTTTCAGTTATATAAATCTACACTATTACTGAGTGTCATTGGTTACTTTATATCCTGGAATAGTAGCCTATCTGTTTCTGCGTGATAGGCTACGATAGCGAGCGATTAAAAAGGTAGTTTTATATTACTAGCTTCTGCCAGCGGCTTCGCCCACGTAAATGTCGAAAATTATCCCAAGGCAACATAATCCCGGTATAAAAAGTATCCTACGTGCTATTACAGACTATAATCTATCTCTTTGACAAATTTCATCCAGATCCGTTAAGCAGTTCTTGCGTGAAAGAGTAACAAACATACAAACACACACTCACAAACTTTCGCCTTTATAATATCAGTAGGATAGGCTCGCTCTTGACCTCGATCTCATCTGATGGTAAGCCCTGGGTGATGCCTATGATGGGGCGAGGGAACCCAGAAGATGCCTGTTCACTCTACCAACTATGTGATGAACTTGGTGACTATCGAACTACCCAAGCATAAGACACAAATGCATTGGATTAAGAGAGGCGTTGCGTTGTTCTGTGCGCTTGATTATTAGCACTATTGTCATTCTGGCCTGGATGAGAATGATTTTGACTGACTAATTAGATCGAGGTGGCGACATTGAACCGTTGACCGATGATGATGGTCACAGTGGACCAATGGCCAGCAGCCTAACTGCGTAAGTGAATTCCCCATCAATCAACCAATCACATAGACGGAAATCCACAACGCGTCTTTCATCTTGCACGGTTGCGGGGATCGATGATCGACGCACTGGACCGGTCAATGTGGTGACACTTGTGGACGGCCTATGTCCAGCAGTGGACATCCTTCGGCTGACATGATGATTATGATGATGATGATAAAAATAATTAGGTTTATAATATCATCATCTGTGTTCCCTAACAACTATGACTCGTCAGTCTTCAAAGCAAGAGTGAACAGGCATCTTCTGGGCTCAAACCCTCTATTCAAATTCATTTATTGTTTGTAACAGGTGGAAAAGCAGATATTATCATAATAAATATATAGATCGCTGCAACATACCCACAGGGCGTACAATATTGAATAGTCATATAAGATCTATTCTATCATTATTCATGTTAAAGTACATTATCATTCGTTAATATTATTAAATGCAAAAAAAAATATAATATGTCAAAACGTCATGTCAAGAATACAATATTTTTCATAACAAAACTCATTCACCTCATTAATTAATATGTCAAAACTCATGTCAAAATTACATTATAATTCATTCATGTTACACTCTCGTCAAAATTACATTGTAATTCATTCAATATCGTCGGTATACATTAGTCAGATTTAAATTCAACAGTCACATACATTTTTTATCATTGGTCAATATTGCATCATTTAAAAATTCATCGATCGAGTAGTAGCTTTACTTATTAAAAATACTTTGAGTTTGTGTTTGAAAATATTCAGATTTTAGATGTTTTTTATGCAATTTGGTAATCTGTTATAATTTTATATCTCTATCCCAAATATACTTATCTTGAATTTATCTGTTCTGCATCTAATAACACTCAACATATTAAACATACATACTATATAATATACATACATAACAACATATTTCTATCGGAGACATCATCCATCGTTTACCATCAGGAGTGATTTAGGCATAAGGAATATCTAAATAGTATACTTACTATAACAGTTATTAGTATACCCACATCTTCACTCTTGTCGCCTATCCTGGCAACGTATTTTTTATGAGAAAAAGTAGCCTATGAAACTCAGTGGTAGCTGTCTGGCAGCGAAACGATTTTCGTAAATATCTGTACTTACAGAACTTTGACAAAACATTTAAATAACCAATTTTAGTTCTTTATAAAGTAGTATTTTTATGGCTAGAAACTAGAAGTTTGAAATATTAAGTTCATTTATTGCATTCTTACTTAGTTACATGGAAATGACAAGGACCGACTGTGATTTTAAATGCCAAGTTTAGTTGTGACTTTGAAGTTGAACAACTAAATACGTTTTACAATTTACATTGGAGGGAACCATGTTTTCTTTTAATCTATTCTGTAACGGAGTTACAGTTGTTAGCTTTAGTCGCTTGTTATTGTAATTGTTAATAATGTATTGTTATGTTATGTTTATGTTTGGGTTAATAAATAAATGATTCATTTTATTATTTTTGTGTTTCATTAAGCCCCTCTTGCTGATCAGATAGTTGGTCAGATAGGCAGTCGCTCCATGTAAAACACTGGTACTCAGCTGAATCCACTAAGACTTGAAGCCGATATGGTTATGTGCATCTGGACCGAGGGCCCATTTTTTAAATCCTTGCGAAACGAAATAAGACTTAAAGGGAAATTAGTTAAAAATAGTAAAAACATAAAGCAATGGGCCTAGAATTTCTTAAACGTGAATTAAAACAGTTATGATTAAATTACTTGGGCCCTCAATCCAGACGCGTATGTTAGAATCATAATGGAACTCCATATAAAAGTATCGATATATGTCAAGATGGTTATTTACTGTGTATCAGAGTTCCTATTATATGTGGTGTATAAGGGAAAGGTTTTATGAATAAAAGCACAGAAAGACAAGACTAGGTATTTATTCCAATATAGCTTGTCAATTAATTCATATTCAGGCTCAGAAAGCTTACCGCCCGTTCGCTAAACTAGTTCTCGTGTAGAAGAAGGGCAAGAAACTCCACGGAAACAACTATGGTTGTAAAAGTATTCATAGACATCTTTTACAACCATATAAATATCGTATATAACAGATCTAATTCTATTATGGCCATTATATGATGAATCTTGTAACATTTCACAATATTACATAATCAAAACAACAAGGATAAGGCAAGGTACATGACTAACCCTTAAATCAATTTAACATCATTATGAATAAAGGCCACAATATGAAAATAGAGTTTCAACACCACCATTAGCAATAATCAAGTTATAATATCAAATTACTTACATGAAGCTTGTGTAGTCCATAACGAAGTCTCTTAACTTACGAATTACACACTATTTATAGAACAAGTCAACTTGTCTCAATACGTCAAATGTCCCCACCATTTTCTACATTGCTATAAATAATCTCACAATTAAGTCAATAATCAATTCTTGAGTAATGAAACATTTTTAAAACGTATCAAGACAATTAAGGAATTTAATATCGCCTATTTAGTCGTTCTTAATCAATATTCGAAAGAATATTGATACTAACTGACAGTCTTTTATTAATTGTCTCAAAAGACTTATAATACTAAAATAGCAATATAAAATCCAGGATACATCACAATGATCATTACAAATTAAGTAATGTTTTATAGGAATATCATCACTATAGCTTATATGTAATTTTAGAGTTATTTCCTGTACACACAACAATATTTACTCAGGTGGGTACTCTAACAATTGTAGGTATTTGACAATAATAATTTAAGTAGGTACTTCGACATTTGTCGGTAGATGCTTAATAAATATGACAGTTTGTATTTTGTAGCAAACCCATTGTGCTTAAAAGTGTAAATTTATGATTTAATGACGTCACACGTACTTCCAATACTAACACGGCCATACTGACAAGTACTTCGCTCTCGAAGTACATAGCCATTTCTTTTTTATTTTTTTTTGGGCACAGCCATTTCTTTTTTTTTTTTTAGACACAGCCATTTCTTTTTTTTTTTAGGCACAGCCATTTCTTTTTTTAGGCTCAGCCATTTCTTTTTTTTTTTTAGGCTCAGCCATTTCTTTTTTTTTTAGGCTCAGCCATTTCTTTTTTTTTTTAGGCTCAGCCATTTCTTTTTTTTTTAGGCTCAGCCATTTCTTTTTTTTTTAGGCTCAGCCATTTCTTTTTTTTTTAGGCTCAGCCATTTCTTTTTTTTTTAGGCTCAGCCATTTCTTTTTTTTTTAGGCTCAGCCATTTCTTTTTTTTTTAGGCTCAGCCATTTCTTTTTTTTTTAGGCTCAGCCATTTCTTTTTTTTTTAGGCTCAGCCATTTCTTTTTTTTTTAGGCTCAGCCATTTCTTTTTTTTTTATTCTCAGCCATTTCTTTTTTTTTTAGGCTCAGCCATTTCTTTTTTTTTTAGGCTCAGCCATTTCTTTTTTTTTTAGGCTCAGCCATTTCTTTTTTTTTTAGGCTCAGCCATTTCTTTTTTTTTAGGCTCAGCCATTTCTTTTTTTTTTAGGCTCAGCCATTTCTTTTTTTTTAGGCTCAGCCATTTCTTTTTTTTTTAGGCTCAGCCATTTCTTTTTTTTTTAGGCTCAGCCATTTCTTTTTTTTTTAGGCTCAGCCATTTCTTTTTTTTTTAGGCTCAGCCATTTCTTTTTTTTTTAGGCTCAGCCATTTCTTTTTTTTTAGGCTCAGCCATTTCTTTTTTTTTTAGGCTCAGCCATTTCTTTTTTTTTTAGGCTCAGCCATTTCTTTTTTTTTTAGGCTCAGCCATTTCTTTTTTTTTTAGGCTCAGCCATTTCTTTTTTTTTAGGCTCAGCCATTTCTTTTTTTTTAGGCTCAGCCATTTCTTTTTTTTTTTAGGCTCAGCCATTTCTTTTTTTTTTAGGCTCAGCCATTTCTTTTTTTTTTAGGCTCAGCCATTTCTTTTTTTTTTTTTAGGCTCAGCCATTTCTTTTTTTTTTAGGCTCAGCCATTTCTTTTTTTTTTAGGCTCAGCCATTTCTTTTTTTTTTAGGCTCAGCCATTTCTTTTTTTTTTAGGCTCAGCTATTTCTTTTTTTTTTAGGCTCAGCCATTTCTTTTTTTTTTAGGCTCAGCCATTTCTTTTTTTTTAGGCTCAGCCATTTCTTTTTTTTTTTAGGCACAGCCACAGGCACAGCCACAGGCACAGCCACAGGCACAGCCACAGGCACAGCCACAGACAGCCACGGGCACAGCCAAGGGTACAGGCACAGCCAAGGGCACAGGCACAGCCAAGGGCACAGGCACAGCCAAGGGCACAGGCACAGCCAAGGGCACAGCCACAGCCAAGGGCACAGCCACAGCCAAGGGCACAGCCACAGCCAAGGGCACAGCCACAGCCAAGGGCACAGCCACAGCCAAGGGCACAGGCACAGCCAAGGGCACAGCCACAGCCATTTCTTTTGTTTGTTCAATATCTCAGTGGTAAAAATAACAAAAAAATGGGAATTCAATAACTCAATATTATTTCACCAACCAACAATACATCGCTCGGCCAATTCTGACAATATATTTGCAAATTGTACCGAACGTAGATATTTTCTTCTGACTAAAATCAGATCAACAGAGGGTATATATTTAAATTCTTTATTTAACCAACTAACTCTGTCAAAATCAAAGGTCGCAGATCGTTGCTTGATTATAAAGATTCAGAGGCCCGTCTCGACTTGTTTAGACAGAATCTTATTCAAACAACTAGCTCTGTCAAACTCAGAGGTCACAGATCGTCGCTTGATCATAAAGATTCAGAGGCCCGTCTTGATTTGTTTTGACAGAATTTTATTTAACTAAATCGTTTTTCTAATGTACCATGCTGATGGTACGGCCTGGCATTATTATAACTCTTCTCTGTCTTTCTCCTGTCTTGTCACTTTTCAAAACAAACTACTCGGTAAGTTACACCCACATGGTTTTAATTATTCAAAAATTTACTTTTCATTTGTTTGTTTTATTCTATAACTATTTTTTTAAATATATATTCATGACTCAATGATAAGAAGTTACTTATTATGTAGCTGTTCTGATAAAACCGAACTATGTTAGCTGTGTGGTCACAGAAAAACACATTCTTAGACATTCACACACTAGTGTTCTTGTCAGTTCATCTTTATGTCCTAACAAAATGAATTAGCAAGCTGTGCTAATATTTTTAGCACTTTTGTTTAGTTTGCAATAAATTATTGTAATTCTACCTCTGTATACCATTAGATCACGATTGGTTTATATCAAAATCTCAATCTCTAATAGCCCTAAAACTAATTACTTAAATTTATTATCCGATCGAGAAAAGCAAGGTAAGAATATATTAATTGGATTGTTTATTTTAATATTTCTGAAGATTAGAATATTTGTTTTATTAATTAATACAGACTTTTCATGAAAATAATTGCAAAACAGCTTTTGCCATAAATAAGATTCCTTTTTAATTTTACTCAAAAAAACATCCAAGAGAAAACCAGAGCAGAGATTTTCTTGCAAATTATTGGTGAAAACTACTATTCTGCCTCCATTAACTAATAACGATTCTTTGCAAATCCTTTGTACCTCACAAGTATGTAAGTGGCCACTAACTGTATTATTACCAAGTTGGGTACATTTTTGCAAAAATACCCTCGGATAAAAATTTCCATAAAAATTCTAGACCAATTTCTTATAATTAAACTGAAAACCTTGGGAATTATCGTTTTACGCTTATTGAAACATAATATTATATCTTTGTAACATCAAAGATATTCAACAGTAAACAAATAAAAACAAAGCCTCTGAAGGCCTTACCACTTTTAGCCGTTTCGTGCTGCAGCTGTCAGCTAGATGTCCATAGTCAGAATCCGATGCTCTGACCATAGTTTGCAGATCCATGTCTTACAGCTTCTAGATCCGCAAGCTATGCAGCTCGCAGTGCCGTCGGCTGGGTCGGCATCGCGAGAACATCCGTCTTGGTGAGAGTGGAGTCGGGTGACTCGTCGACATGTTGTTTATGAAAATGACAAAATGATATTCATTAGAAATCTTGTGTAAGCTAGAGCTGAATCCCACTTCTGATGTTAGAATCATAGTGGAACTCCATATAAAAGTATCGATATATGTCAAGATGGTTATTTACTGTGTATCAGAGTTCCTATTATATGTGGTGTATAAGGGAAAGGTTTTATGAATAAAAGCACAGAAAGACAAGACTAGGTATTTATTCCAATATAGCTTGTCAATTAATTCATATTCAGGCTCAGAAAGCTTACCGCCCGTTCGCTAAACTAGTTCTCGTGTAGAAGAAGGGCAAGAAACTCCACGGAAACAACTATGGTTGTAAAAGTATTCATAGCCATCTTTTACAACCATATAAATATCGTATATAACAGATCTAATTCTATTATGGCCATTATATGATGAATCTTGTAACATTTCACAATATTACATAATCAAAACAACAAGGATAAGGCAAGGTACATGACTAACCCTTAAATCAATTTAACATCATTATGAATAAAGGCCACAATATGAAAATAGAGTTTCAACACCACCATTAGCAATAATCAAGTTATAATATCAAATTACTTACATGAAGCTTGTGTAGTCCATAACGAAGTCTCTTAACTTACGAATTACACACTATTTATAGAACAAGTCGACTTGTCTCAATTCTTCAAATGTCCCCACCATTTTCTACATTGCTATAAATAATCTCACAATTAAGTCAATAATCAATTCTTGAGTAATGAAACATTTTTAAAACGTATCAAGACAATTAAGGAATTTAATATCGCCTATTTAGTCGTTCTTAATCAATATTCGAAAGAATATTGATACTAACTGACAGTCTTTTATTAATTGTCTCAAAAGACTTATAATACTAAAATAGCAATATAAAATCCAGGATACATCACAATGATCATTACAAATTAAGTAATGTTTTATAGGAATATCATCACTATAGCTTATATGTAATTTTAGAGTTATTTCCTGTACACACAACAATATTTACTCAGGTGGGTACTCTAACAATTGTAGGTATTTGACAATAATAATTTAAGTAGGTACTTCGACATTTGTCGGTAGATGCTTAATAAATATGACAGTTTGTATTTTGTAGCAAACCCATTGTGCTTAAAAGTGTAAATTTATGATTTAATGACGTCACACGTACTTCCAATACTAACACGTACATAAACTGGTATAGCCTAAATCTCAGAAAGTACTATCCCTGGGTTAATCATTTTTAGGGTTCCGTACCCAAAGGGTAAAAACGGGACCCTATTACTAAGACTTCGCGATCCGTCTGTCTGTCTGTCTGTCTGTCTGTCTGTCTGTCTGTCTGTCTGTCTGTCTGTCTGTCCGTCTGTCTCCAGGCTGTATCTCATGAACCGTGATAGCTAGACAGTTGAAATTTTCACAGATGATGTATTTCTGTTGCCGCTATAACAACAAATACTAAAAACAGTATAAAATAAATAATAAAGGGGGGCTCCCATACAACAAACGTGATATTTTTGCCGTTTTTTGCTCGATATTAATAACGGCAACAGGTAGACGCTTGAAATATTCACAGAATATTTAGTTGTATATTTACTTCAAAAAATAATAATTAATAAATTAAAATAAAATAACCCCTTAATTTATTGATAATTTAAACCGTTTATTTGAATGTTTGTTACAAAAAGCTTGTAAGTATGTAAATTGTATTTTACAATATCAGACTATTTTTAGGTTATATTTATGTGAAGTAATTAGTTTTCTTATATTTATACCGATCGTAACCGTTTATTTGAATAGTTGTTACAAATAGTTTGTAATTAAATTGATGTTACGATATCAGAGTATTTTTAGATTAAGTGAATTAAATAGTTTTCATAAATTTATACCGATTGTATTTTATTCATCGAAATGAATTTGATTGATTTGCGGATTGTTATTGGTGCTACATATACTGTCCATAGAAACAATGACATATGATTTTCCGTCCAAAAAAGTAACAAAATCATATGTACCCTACAAAAATTTCTCCTATGAAAAATTAAAAATCTATTTTCTCTTAAAGTATTGCATTTAGAAGAACGGACGATATGTGACATTTTAATAAAAAAATAGTAAAATAACTTATTTTAATTTGACTTAATCTATGAGGTTGAACCTAGTCAATAAAGCCGAAAATATTGGGCTCTCAGTCCAGACGTTATAGTAAAATTCGATTCTCATTTACTTTATAACAATTCACTTTTGTGTCATTATTTCTTTTTAACTAATTTACAGAGGTATCTAAGCAAAATATATTAAAGTCCTATTCATCTATCTTCAGATAAATTCATGTTTTGCAGATTCCTCAGTAGAGACATTAAAGGATTGAGGGCCCTAGATATACCGCCAAAAATCTGTAATGTCATATTCTACAGATTTGGGCATTTCTTAAAATATTTAAGAAATTCTTAACTAAATTCCTAAATAAAAATGATTAAGCCAGAGATAGTATTTTCTGAGATTTAGGCTATGCCAGTTTATTCACGCGTCTGGATTGAGGGCCCAAGTAATTTAATCCTAACTGTTTTAATTCACATTTAAGAAATTCTTGGCCCATTGCTTTATGTTTTTACTATTTTTAACTAATTTCCCTTTAAGTCTTATTTCGTTTCGCAAGGATTAAAAAAATGGGCCCTCGGTCCAGATGCACATAATATGGTTGGGAAAAGGCTAGGCCGATTGATTAAAGCCCATTTGCACGAAAAACTTAATTCGAGAGATATAATCATCACAATCTTAGAACTCCAATGACGTTTTTTATTTTACATGCTGCCACAACTTTATAAGAACGTTCCTTCATAATCCTTATTACTATGTTACCCATACACTATAACAACGAGTATCATTCGTAAACCTCAAGTTTAACATAATTATATAAAGTATTTTTAAAGCTGTCAAATGCCACTTCTTAGATTGTCACGACTTAAGCACAAAGTACGTAAGCGGTGGCGCGCCGCAACTTTATTTAGAAATCAAACGAATTTAAATTAACTGTAAAGCGCCTGCCTGGGCCTTGCTTTTGTGTAAATTATTTTATCACCACTGCTATAAAAAACGGTGAAGGAAAACCTCGTGAGGAAACCGGCATGTCCTAGAACCAAAAATTCAAAGAGATGTGACATCCACCAACCCGCACTGGGCCCGCGTGGTGGATTACGGCCAACCCCCTCTCACAGAGAGGAGGCCTGTGTCCCAGCAGTGGGAACATTAATAGGCTGATGATGTGATGTGATGAGATGTGAAATTAACAGTTTGTCATACTATATTATCAATTTAACCTTGTGTTAGCAATTAACTCTTTCGTGCAAGTGGACCTAACATAGGTTTATGAACAACCCTATTCCTGAAGATATTATGGGAAACAATACAGACCTCGAGAACGGTGGCTCTAGACCACGCGAGGTGACATTATATCACCGATGACGATTGTTGAAAAATCAAAATGTAAGGGATTGACAAAGTTACATTTCGGTAGCCCATTTCTCATTTGCGTGTGAACTGCGGGACCACATCAATTTGACGATAGTGATTATTAAAACTGGTCCCTCAATCCTCACCTCCACTGAAATATGTACTAGCTGCTAGACGGGAGGAATATCAGAAATACTATTGTACTTAACTTTTAGTAAAAAGTTTCTACTAAATAATAAGTATCTACAATAGTGTATTTCATACCGCTTAGCTAAGATATTTTTTTTTTAATCCTATAGAGTATAGAAAATAGAGTAGTGTAACACGATGAAACAAAACGTAGACAGTACTATTATACTTCATTTGTTCATTTGCATTAAACGAAAGTGATGGTCTGTGAGGGCTGAGGGCCCGCACTTCAAGGGCTGTAGTTTTCAATATATATATTTACGAATTCCCAGATTTGTTCTACAATTGTTTTAAGTCTACTACTACTAAATCCTACGATTTTTATTTTGCGAAATACCAGTGTGATCCCTCAATCTACACGCACATGATTTTGGGCGGTGGGCTGGGAACACATTACAGTCACACAGTATTTATTGGTAATCTTTGGTCACAATTAAGAGTATGAGTAATAGCAAGCCAATCTCCAAAAAAAAAAACTTTGACTGTCACAGACACAGAACTTATATACCCTAGAGGGGTCACAGACTCACAGTAACCTTAACCGTGTACTGCTACCACCTTACAAATGGTGGGGCTCCGGACCGCCTGCGTGGCGGCCAGGAGGGCCTACACGCGGAGCCGGCGGCGCACCACCCGATCTCAGGCCGGGGAGGACCGTCTCTACGCCTCTTACCGAGAGGCAAAGACGGTTCTCAAGTCGGCAATGTGCGCCGCCAAGGACTCGGCGAGGGCCGAGATGCTGGAGGGTCTCGACAGAGATCCATACGGGAGACCGTAAAAGCTGGCACGGAGCCAGCTGCGGCCCTATGGTCCCCACTGTCGGAGACCGCGTCCCCGTTCCCGCTCGGGTGGTGGCAATCGCTGCCTTCCAGATGGAGGACAAGTTTCGGGACCTATTCAGCGCGTGCTTTACGGCTGGGAGGTTCCCGAAACTGTGTAGGGAGGGGAACTGTGTACGGCTGGGAGGTTCCCGAAGCTGTGCCTCCTCCAAAAACCAAATTTTAATATTCTGAGTTTACGGAAAGTACCTTGTAGGTTTTGATTCCCTTGCGAGTGTCGAAAATTTTCTTGACTGACAGACGGATGGACGGACAACAAAGTGATCCTATAAGGGTGCCGTTTTTTCCTTTCGAGGTACGGAACCCTAAAAAATAATAAAAAAGGTAGGTAGGGTAGAGTAGGTAGGTAGATATGCAAGGTAGGTAGGTATGTGAGTAGGCCGGTAGGCAGGATTGGTAGGTAGCTAGTTGACGGGAGCGAAGCCGCAGGGGACAGCTAGTAGTTTATAATATAATATTAAAGTATCATGGAACGAACCGAAAGCATTATTCGGTTCAGAAATAAAATGTCAGAAATAAAGCCCTATCACAGACATAAATCTTTATGTCTGTCGCCCTATAGCTCTAGCTATCGATTGTTTCATACGGGCACAGATAATTTTGGTATGTAGCTATGGAGATTATTGATTGCAGTGCCACCATTCGCCCGCAAAAATCTTACAGCACAAAAAAAAAACTGAGACAAAGGTACCTACAAGTTAAAATAAAATCGTGTCTGAAATTTCATTTCTCAATATTGATACCGCCATCTATTGGGAAATAGAAATACTACAGATGTTTCCTGGTAGTACAAATTACAACTCTGTTTTGTATAGTCTACCTACGGTATAACCCCAGGGTTCATCAAATAGTACATCTTCAAATGTACAGATGGCACTTATCGAAAAATAAAAACGCTTCACATTTTGGCACAACAAAATCACATTT
This sequence comes from Anorthoa munda, assembly GCA_945859665.1. Classification (NCBI taxonomy): domain Eukaryota; kingdom Metazoa; phylum Arthropoda; class Insecta; order Lepidoptera; family Noctuidae; genus Anorthoa; species Anorthoa munda. The sequence continues at coordinate 6,892,878 of OX243899.1, read as the reverse complement.
GCTTTTCCAAAATCTTTCTTCATATTATGTAAATCTAAAATACATCAACGATACAATAATTCTATTGTTAGTTAAGTTAACAAGGTGGGGAACCCATCATGATACTCTTACAAAATAGGATTTGCCTCTTCTACAAGTATCATAGAATGAAATTAGAATTAGGTAGATAATTATTTAGGTACGAACAAATTTATTGTGATGTGATTTTGAAGTGCGGAGTTTTCAGGTGGTAGATTCCACTGTGCGATTTTAACAGATGGCACGTCAGGATACTTACCTACTCAACTTTCTTTATAAGAAAGCCAAAATTAACTTCTTTTTACAAGCTTTTATTTAACTTGCAATGTATGTTTGTATGTAGGTGTTCGGGTCAAATCTTGCAACTGAATTTTAAAGCAGTTATCCTCCACCGATTAAGATAAAATTTAGCATACACGTTTAATTTGGATGACAATGCATGGTTAGCTGAGTGACGTCATTCTAAATCCAATATGACGAATGGCCCAAGATGGCGGAATAGTTATTTTTTGTGCACTGCCATGATATGGGTATCAAATGCAAGGGTTTGCTGAGAAGAATACGAAAAAAGCTTGTTTCAAAAAAAAACCGGCCAAGTGCGAGTCGGACTCGCGCATGAAGGGTTCCGTACCATTATCGCAAAAAAAGATCACGTTTGTTGTATGGGAGCCCCACTTAAATATTTATTTTATGCTGTTTTTAGTATTTGTTTTTATAGCGGCAACAGAAATACATCATATGTGAAAATTTTAACTGTCTAGCTATCACGGTTCTTGAGATACAGCCTGGTGACAGACAGACAGACAGACAGACGGACCGCGGAGTCTTAGTAATAGGGTCCCGTTTTTACCCTTTGGGTACGGAACCCTAAAAAGGATTTTTCAATGAATAATTTTTTAATCTGATTGTGTCAAATTTTCATTTTTAGTCTTAAAAGTAATAAGTCTCTATAACGGCTGGACCGATTTAGACGTCCGTGCAAAAAAAGCTCATGAAATAATGAACAAAACCGTTATATAGTCCCCGGCATGTAACTTGGCAAGGTTTTGGCGTAGTGGGGGTAAGTTCGCGCATAGTGCGCGAACCGACCAACCACCGTATAGTACGAACGGAACGTGGACGCAATGCGATTGGTCAGTCGATCCTTGTGTCAACTGACTAACCAATGGCGCGCTCGGTGCATTGCTAAACGCTTCCCGCGTCCCGCTAGGTAACCAAAGAGACCTAAAAAATTACTTGTGCGCATCTAACGACTCTTGCCAAGTTAAGTGCCGATAACTATAATTGTCAGTAAGTTTTAGTGGCATTTAAGCTGTCTAAGGAATTTGATGCGAACGAAGTCACGGGCAACAACTAGTTAAAAAATAAAAGACAAGACAAGACAAAGATATTTTATTTCAACTAGGCCACCAAGCGGCACTTTTGAACTTTACATGAAAATGATTCTACCCTGCATTCGGAAAGTAGCTTGTTATGGAGAAGAATCCACAAGAAACTCCATACTTACTCTTTTAAAAAAAAAATAGTTTTTTTTACAATATTTAGGAACATAGGTACATACATTATTAAATTCATACATGTGACGACAATGCACCCAGAATAGCACTACCCACTATACCACCTACAGACAAAGTATTAGAAGTACTCACACAAAATAAGTTTTCATTCTGTTATAATGTTATAGTAAAGTGTAGCGTGCCCTGTTCTAATGAGATTTTTAGTTTTGTAGATCAAATTCTTCAAGAACCAGCCATAAGGATCGGAACAACTGCATAAACCCCTTCAGGATGAAAACGCGTGAGGTTTTTATTGCCATAATATTCAGCATGATAACGCGTGTTGCCAGCATTAAAATTTGCATAGTTGTAAAGTGGCACAACATTAGAGCTTATCGAACGCGGCCGGATGGTTTATAACTTCCGTTTCCGTGCAAAATGGCGGCTTCACGTCTCTGTGGTATGGACACTGTATTTTTGTGTTTAACCCTTTTTTGGAAAATAATTTTCAACGGAACGATGTCGGAGGTCCTCGTGGTTAAATATTAACAGCTGAACTAGTTGATCTGTCAGGATCCTTGGGTGGGTGACTAGTTATCCATTGCATACCGATACCCGTCCGGGCCTGAGGCGAGTATCATATAGGTATCTATGATCACAGATCGATGACTCATATTTAAAGACCGGATTATATGCAACATAAAAAACATGCATGCAAATATGCATTAATATTTGTAAAATATGCAAGATTAAAGTTTTAGAAAACGAAAAAAGGAAAAGAGTTGGTAAGTTTTAATTATTTTATTTCTAAATCAGCATACAATTAGTAATTTATTCAATCATAAATTATCAATACCAAAATGTAACAACTTTGTAGACGATAACAATGCACTACATACATTATTATCAGCCTATTAATGTTCCCACTGCTGGGACACAGGCCTCCTCTCTGTGAGAGGGAATGGGCCGTTATCCACCACGCGGGCCCAGTGCGGGTTGGTGGACACATGTCTTCAAATTTTTGGTTCTAGGACATGCCGGTTTCCTCACGATGTTCCTTCGACAATGCACTAAAACGAAAAATCATTAAACATTTTTGTAAACATAAACAATCCGGTAGATACGTGTTCTAAATGTCTTCAATCAATCAAATATTTTTATAAGTGAAAATTGTTTGTGTATAGAGCGAAATTTTGGTTAAAGAGTTTATTATTACACTCATTAATAGGGTAATCTACCGAAAAATATAATAAATGTAGCGAAAATATGCATCATCACTAGATATTAGATATAATATGCAATTTCGGCTGTGATTTGTGTAAATATGCAATTTCGTATGCAAATATGTAAATGCATAAAATCCGGTCTGTACTCATATTTATATGATAGTGTAATATAGACATATGAACCATATCGTCTTTGATAAAATACTTTTAACATTTGTTGTTAGATAGGATCATAGAAATAGGAGCTATACAAGACAAATAGCCGTGTCCCTTTTTACCCGACTGCCGAAGGAGGGTATTGTGTTTATCAGTCTATGTATGTATGTAAGTATGTATGTATGTTTATTCCTATGTGGCGTTCTAGAGACCAAACGCTTAGGCCGATTTTGATTCTTACGTCAATTGATTCGTCTTAACCCTGCGAGTGTCACTGGCTACATTAAAATTGATGAATAGAAAAATGGCGGATTTTGGGCGCCATATTGTGGGCGCCCAAATTTTTTTTTTCTTCCCATCCTTTCGTGTGGGGTATCAAAATAAAGGATTTTAAGAGGTGATTTCAAAAATATAAATGTAACTCATACTAAAAAAAATAACTAAAAAGTTATAAATAAAAAAAATATCAAAAGATCCGCTGCTTAAAAGGCTAACTAAAAAGTCGTAAACAAGAAAAAAATTATGCTGTGCAGTCGGAGGATACATCTGGTTTTGGTCAGCCAGCTCGCGAATATATATCCTCCGACTTTTTAAATTTACTTTTTTTCACTTATGTCTTCTTTTTCCGCCATGGTACTCGTATAAAGCTTCTGATCTTGCCATATTGAATTATAAAATTTATTTTCATAATTTATTGATACAAAATCCGTCCATAAAATTATGTGATTTTACTTTTTCAGTTTTGCTACCGATATATTCTAAATTCTAAGGCAATTAAACATTGTGACGGTTTTATTGACGGAAATATAATAATATGTGGAGGCTTGTTATTAGCAATTTTTATGGTCGTCGGTTCGTTCCTGGTGGCGGTTCGAGGTCGGTTCTAGAAAATTGTCGGCTCGGGTCGTCCTGTGATGTTTTTTATACTACATGCTGTAACAACTGTAAGCTTTCTTTAAAATAAATAATAAAGTAAGCACAACGAATTTTTGGCGTAAGTTTACAATGTTTAGTGGATGTGGTATTTCATTAAAGTTACAATTGTCTGAATCCTACGTCGGACATTATTTTTGGGCTTACTAACTTAAGTCTACGTGAGTTCATCCCTCACTAAATACTATATATATATATCACACACCGGCATTACAATTTTAGTTTCTATTTACTACTTATATTAATGTTATTAACTATTTTGTTACTTATTTCTATTGATACACTGCTTATGTTATTTACTATTTTGTTTTCTTATATCTATTGGTACACTTTCGGGGAAAATGCATGGCAGTGCGAGCAGACCAGTCCCGGCCGACGGTTCCGGTTATAGAACCCCGTCGTTAGGACGTTAAGGTGTGTATGACTGACTCGCTCCACCATGCAGCTTTACAAATATATATATATATAATTATTTTGCTTTACAGGGTTTAGACAGGGTGATGGTTTGGGTATGTGTTTGGGTTGGAGTTTTTGGATGGGACTTGTTAGGTGGTGTTTTGGTGATGTCTGCTGACCAGGGTCTTCGCCAGCGTGAGCAAGGCCTCTATGACGACTACGTCTCGATGCTGCATGGCCGTCTTAAGATTGTAGTTGACGACCGTTTTAGTCGGCGCATCCATCGCCCTCTTAGCAAGGCGGCCTGCGGCGTCATCGGCGTCGTCGGTGTAATAGACGCAACTGACTGTATCATGGGACTTTAACAAAACTGGTGAAATATGTGGGTGTAATAAAGGCGTCATGTTATGTAAAAGTAATTGAAAACCCGTTTCCAAAACTGTTATCGTTGGCGTTCAGAATATATTAATGTCGGCATTCGCATCTAGTCGTCATCATCGCATTACCAGTGCTATCGCGCTCTCAGCGCACTTTATGTCTTCCGTTTCCTGCGCTGCCGCCACACATTCACACATTGCTTAAATACCTTTTTAAAATCATTTTTAGCCTAAATCAACTGTTATCCGAGGCTATGCGACCTGAGAGGGTTAAAATGTGGCATTATCTAAGAAGCGTTATTTTTATGAGGATTTTTTAACCGATTGCGTTATATTCCAAAGAGAGGGTTATGTCTATAGAGTTATGCGGCACAGAGTGGAAAGCTTTGCATCATTCTTTAAAAATTGAGGATGCTCCTACCAGACAGACTGGTGGTGTGTCCGGTGGGTACCTCACTGGTCGTTGGTTAGTAATTTTGTAGTTCGTATGTAGCGGCAGGTACAGAACCCGCATGTCTTTACCACATGTCAGTATGTGTGTTCATTTCTAGAAAACATCGTGAGAAAACCGGCATGTCCTAGAACCAACAATTGGAAGACATGTGACATCCACCAACCCGCACTGGACCCACGTGGTAATTAAGTAGTAGATTTAGTGGATTACAGCCCATTCCCTCTCACAGAGAGGAGGCCTGTTTCCCAGCAGTGGGAACATTAACAGGCTGATGATGATGATAGTTCGATGGGTATTCGAGTAACGTTTTAAGGACCATATAGAATCATGTCGAGGGGTGAGACTATTACTGGAAACCCGGGACAAATACAAACTCAGAACTACTATTAAGAAGGTCCTTTAAAAACTCCTCAATCAATCTGCCTAGCCTTTTCCTATGTTCGGGTCGGCTTCCAGTCTAAACAGATTCACCTGAGTGCCAGTATTTTACATGGAGCAACTTTATATCTGATCTCCACAACCCAGTAACTGGGTAACACGCTACCCCTTGGCCAGACTGGTGTCAGATTTCAGGCTAGTCCCGTAACGACTATCAAAGATCTTCAAATGACAGCGGGGACCAACAGCTTAACGAGCTTTACGAGGCACGGAGGAAACTTGCTAAGTAAAGGCGGTCACCGATCCACGGATCGACCATGGCAAGCGTTGTTTAACCTTGAAGATCCGATCCTTGCTTTTTTTATTTAGTCACGAGCTCCTCTAACACCCCCTCCGCCTAAGACACCAAATCAATCAATACCCTGCCGCAGTCTTTGTTGCCCGATAACTTTAAAGGTACAAGTTCGTAGCCGACTGCAGACAGCAGCAGCAGTAGCTGCGTCATAACACGGCAACACGTCGTGGCGTCATGTCGCTGCAGTCATGATTCTGAACCCGACTGCAAACGGCAGCAGCAGATGGCAGCGCCGTATTCCTATTGGTTCTGATAGTTCCGTGAGCAAGATGTCTGACTACACTCACTTACTACTGTTCACTACTGAAATGCAGTCGGGCGATACAACGTCTGGGATCGTGCGACGTGTAGTCGGGCAACGTGCCGTTAGCTGCGGAAGGTATTTCATAGAAATACATAGAAAACAGTAGTGTCTGCAGTCGACTATGAACTTGTACCTTAACCCCCCTAGGTCTTTAAGTCAACTCAAGAGTGAATAGGTTACTATTCACTCTTGAGTTGACTTAAAGGCAAGTGTGTCTTATAGTCAGCCAGTTCATTAATCGTCAGTTACCATCAGGTTTGATAGGGACAAGCGCGAGTCTACCAATACTAAAAAAAACCTGTCCTAGAGTCATCGCCAAGAACCCACGAAACAAATCCCATAAACAACGCAAGTAAATACCTTAGCCACGCTGCGTCTCTCAAATCGATTAATAGAAGTGAAATGAAGCGTATTCCATGCCGAGTGTGTGAACTAGGTTCGCTCCGGGCCGCTTACTAATTCCAAATAGCGATACCCAAATGAGTTTGTGTAACTTGTTGGTGCTGATTACGTGTCGAGATGGCGATAGAGATTGGGCATAAAGAAAGAGAGAAAGTATAAATATTTGGCACAAAACCTAAGGTTCAGGAACACAACAAGTTTGCCGGACACACTGAACAATTAGTAAAATCATTGACTTATGTAAGGACAGAGCGTTTTTTGACGCCACAGTTTAGTCACACTAAACCGAAACGAAATCGAAACGCGTCAGGTATCGCTGAGAGTTTATGAATAAATATTAATATCACTATAGGTTTGAAAAAATACAAAAATATAAAGAAAGTGTGCCTCTCGTCTGTGCCAAATAGGTCCAGTTCAGCATAAATGCCAGACAACTAGTGCCTGACGCAGATTTTCAACTGAACCTAAGGTTGTGAGGTCCGTTGCCACACTCATAGGTCCTGTACGTTTCGCATCCACCGGACGCCGGCAGCCTTGACTAGGTCGTCGTTTCACCTAGTGGGAGGCATTGCAACGCAACATATCCCGGTGCGCGGTCACCACTCTAGAACTTAACGGCTATCCGTTCTGCGAGCAATGTGCCCTGCCCACTGCCACTTAAGTTTGGCAATTCTTCGGCCTGTGTCAGCATCCGTGGTTCTCTTGCGGATGTCTTCCTGTCTGATTCGATCACGCAAGGAAACGCTGAGCATAGCTCTCTCCATTGCCCTTTGGGTGACTTTAAGCCTTCTGATGAGGCCCATTGTGAGCGACCATGTTTCGGTTCCATAATTCATCACTGGCAATACACACAGGTCATTAGGTCTAGAACATACCGCGAAATTTCACGAATGCCGATTCAGTTTTATAGTGTTTACCTAAATGTTATGTTACTGTGATGGCATGTGTGACGGACGTCGACAACCATCGCTTAACTATGAACATCCACACACACACACACATCACATCATCAGCCTATTAATGTTCCCACTGCTGGGATACAGGCCTCCTCTCTGTGAGAGGGAATGGGCCGTAATCCACCACGCGGGCCCGAACATCCGTGTGGCTGTTATTACTCAGCCACGAACTCCTCTATTAGGAAAATTTGATAATGCGGAAACCACAGAACAGTTAAAGATTGTTAAAGTTAACTGTTTTGTGGCAGAAACAATACCGCGCAACAATTTAATCAGAAATTTATTCAACTGGCTGTGTTGGATGGTATGTGTGGGTCAAATCTGGCAACCGAACCGATTGAGCTGAACGTTTGATTTGGATGACAGTGCACGGTTAGATAAAAGATTCTTTTAAAAACTGATTTTTTATTGTTCTTATTTCAACTTCGTTTCCAGCCATAACAGCCGCACGGGTCGATCTTCAAGTTTAAAGAACGCTTGCCGAGGTCTGTTAACAAACCAAGATTCCTCCGTGCTTCGGCAAGCATGTTAAGCCGTTGTTCCCGGCTGTCATTTTAAGATCTTTGACAGTCGTTACGGGTAGTCAGAAGCCTGAAATCTGACACCAGTCTGGCCAAGACGTATTGTGTAACCCAGTTACTGGGTTGTGGAGGTCAGACAGGCAGTCGCTTCATGTAAAATACTGGTACTCAGATGAATCCAGGTGGACTTGAAGCCGACCCCAACATAGGGAATAGGCTAGACTGGTTGATTGAACTTCGTTTCCAAAGACCACGAAGTTTGAGTGTCACGTAATAGGGCTCTTAACTTGAATCGACGCCAACGTACAAGATTCCTGAAGTTTGTTCATTAAACGGGTTAGGCTGACCTGTAGTCAAATGCGAAAAGTTTAATTGTAACAAGTGTTCCTGACTGCGTTATTATGTATATTAAGATGGCAGCCTTTATTGATATTGTTTTACATTGACTGTGTACAACTTTATTATTTTCAACAGATTGCAACAAAAATAAAACTATAAACTAAAACATAACATACACTTATATACATACAATCGCGTATAAAAAGTGGAAGAGGGTTCATTGGTCGTCAAATTCGTCCACATCATTGTCAACTGCCTAGAATGCTGGTAGTATTGCCACGTTGGATAGCAATGCTTATTCTTTGGCCGAAGAAAAGCCCAGCCCTCGTCACGTGAAGAGTCGACTAACCGTTTACTTATATTTCGAACACTCACGAAGTTCTCAGAGCCCATGGACCTAATGTTTCGACCCCAACAAATACAATTAAAAACAATTTTGTTATAAGAGTATGGAGTTTCTTGTGCATTCTTCTCCATAACAAGCTACTTGAATGCACGGTAGAATCAATTTTTATTACTTGTAAAAATATTTGACTTTATATTTGACTTTGACTTAGACAAATAATAGTTACAGATTCTACGCTTACACGAAAGTTTACCCTCTGCTTTTTTGATATCAAGGGGAAGCACGTTCCAGAGTTTAATAGTTGAGAATGTGTAAGAATTAGATATAAACCCAGTGCGGTGAGCATATTCCTTATATTGAGAAGTAAGTTTTTGGAAGCTCGAAGGTAAAGATTGTGAGAAAAGCCCAACACTTTAAATAATCAGGAGTACAAGGATCGTTCATGATGGTGAAGAGCATGCAGAGGTAAACGTGTGATCTTCTCTGATGGATAAGCAGCCATATAAGCTGAGAACGGAAGGAAGAAATATGATCATATTTCAAAGTTAAAAAGCTCAACACTATATTCCATATTTTCCACATCCATACTAATCTTATTAGGGGAAAGCACAGATAATGCGTAAGTAACTCAGTCTGTGTGGCTATCTGTCGGTTTGTTACCATGGATTGGATAAAACATAGCAAATGGGTAAACCATAACTTGTATTAGGAAATGGAATACTTTTAATTTTTTACTTTTCTTACCATTTTCATGCGAGCGAAGCCGCTGGCAGAAGCTAGCATAACTATTTAATTTATAATTAATTAGCAATACAATCAATTGGTACGTATATATACAAAAATACATGTTTTGATGATCACTGGAACCTTTCTTGGTACGCATATTATTACCACAAATTTTTATACCAAAGGCGTATGAGAAAACTCCAACTTTTGTTATAATATTTTCCCAAAAGATTATATTTTTTAGAGGTTTCCTTTTCAAATTATTTTTTTCTTAAAAACACATTAACGAGTTGTAAGCCTATCAAAAGTTACGGGTTACACCGCCTCGGATGGAAACTGAGGAATTTTTAATTTTTCTTCCGTCGTCCCCTGAAGTATGAGAAGCGAGATTCTTTCTTGTTGCGTTTGAATTTTCTTTTCATACTTTTATTGGTTTTTTAAACGTTTTGGTACCTAGCTTTAGGGGACATTAACCTTTAACTAAGCGACTGTTATGAAAAGAAAATAAACGACTTTTTAAGAAAATCGTGTTTATTTATTTATAGGATAGTTCTACGAGTACGACAAAAAGACAAATTTTACTGTTATACAGAGAGGCTTGTAATGAATATTTTGAGAGTTCACGTCACCCTGATATTCGACATCAGCACGTAGAAGGGTGCTGATGGTGATCACCGGGGTGATCACCATCCAGGCGGCTTTTGAAGATTTCCCTCCGTTAACAAAAAAAAACGGGCCAAATGCGTGTCGGGCCACGCGCAGTAATAGGGTTCCGTAGTTACACAATAATGCAGACTAAGAAGAGGGTTTTTTGTTGTTATATAAACATTAAAACGGTTTCAGCAGCACACAACGTCTTAAATCGGATCCATATAGGGCGATGGTAACTGAAGAAGGAGTTATAAAATTCAACATCACAATTTAAGTTAGAATAAATATAATAATTTGAATACTGCAGTATTGCCGTTACGGAGATAGTCTTCGTTACAATCTCCAAATATTTACAAACTGAAAAAAAATATTTTATTTAGTATTAATTACCAACAACCTGAGTAGGTTAGTAGCTCTCAATTACCAAAAAGTAAAATTTCAAAATTTCAATGATAGGAACAAACAACCAACGTAAATAAGCTTCAATAAATAATATGTATGAAGGACGACAATTGCGAAAGGAGCCGATATGACCGCACGTTAGAGCCACTGGGAATGGTATGGTTCGTTCCTGAATCCTCGCACGCACGCTCCTTGTTTCTTTCTCTTTCGGAATTGGCAAACAAATTAATGTATTCACTATTTCGTTCTCGAAAGTTCTTCGCTACTCAATTAGTGATGTAGTCGGGTCGGATATAGACTTTATAGATTGATATTGACAAAAGAAAATAAGTGATTTAATATTTCTATTAGATAATATTATAAAGAGGCCCGCCCGCCTCAATGAACATAATTAAATTAGTACATAATTTCAAATTGATTTTATTTATAAAAATATTAGTAATAATAAAAATATATAATAAATAAATACTTCAAAAAAAAAACTTTTCGTTCGTTATTCGAGCTTAAACATTATTAATATAAAAATCATTATTACTAAGGATGTTATGATTTTATTTTTGTATATTTTTACATGGTTCATAAGCATATATTTACTATCTGTTTTACTCAACTAAGAACGTTATTTAAGTATTTTTTCAATGACATTTGTAAAAAAAAAATACCATTCCAAGTACATTTTATAAGTTGGTCGACTATTACTCGTAAACTTGTAAAGCCTACTTAACTGTGATAGTTTTTCTTTAAATTTCTTTATTTTATTTTATTTGGGAAACTTACACATGCAATAACAAACATAAGCATACAATTAGTTCAACACAATCCAGAAACAGTTTCCACAGATTAATATACAGGTAAATTAACCTAAGTTAACAACAACCAGTTTAAAGTATATAAGTTCACACAGTTTAAAGAAGTCACAATTTAATATTATATTATTGTATAACACTCACACATTATATTATTTAAATTTATATGCCAAAATATTTCTTATGCAAAACCTAAATTTGGGTAGAGAAAGGTGAAAAATATCTAAATCTTGATTTTATTTTTTTGAGATTATGTCGTTGTACAGACGACATGCTCTTTTAATAAAAATATTCTTGCCGTAATTGGTTCGGGAGAAACCAATTTGGTTCCGAGTTCCCCTGCGTGCATTTAAGCGTGGACAACCAAAACTTATTTTGCTGAGAAGATAAGTGGAGTCCAATTGGCCTCTAATAATTTTATATAAATATACTAGATCTCGCGCTGCACGATGTTCCTCCAATTTCTGAAGCTTAAGTGTATGATCAGTTCCAGAGTATAAATATAAATATACTACACCCGTGATTTTTTTACATACCCGAATTTGGTAAGGACTTGACTCTAACATAAATTTTCAATTTAAAGCTTAATTTTATGCAAACGGTTCTCTGAATAAAAAAAAATATTTAACAGACCCGTAAAATTTTTGAATGGCCTATCCAACGATACCCCCATGGGAGACGAGAAAAAATAAACATTCCTACTTTACGCCTATAGGGAAGGAAACTGAAAAAAAAAATCATGGTCTTTTTAACTACTTTGACGGAATTATTAATGTGTAAATCCATGCCAAAGTATAGCTTTCTAGTACTCTGACTTTACTTAGTGTAAATTATTTCATCACCACTGCTCTCAAAACCAGCATGTCCTAGAACCAAAAATTCGAAGACATGTGACATTCACCAACCCGCACTGGGCCTGCGTGGTGGATTACGGCCCATTCCCTCTCACAGAGAGGAGGCCTGTGTTCCAGCCGTGGGAACATTAATAGGCTGATGATGTGATGTGATGATGTGTGCGTTATTATTGATCGACTTACGATTTTTTGTTCTAGCAAATCTGCTTTTCTCCCAGGACATTAAAAAGTTAAATAAACGCCGTGATTAAATATTTCGTCAGAAAAATTACGCCAATTCAAATCAAAGAAGACTTGGACTTGGGATTTTGACTTTTAACAGATTAGATGCATGAATCTGCGCCATCGTATTCTATAGTAAAATAGCGGGCAGCTTTGTCCAAACAAGCGAGAGAGAGCGTGTAAGATGACCCGAGGAAGGAAGGCCTTCGACGTCCACCACACCAGAAATCTGTGAAAAAACACAAAATGGTATTAGAGGACCGACGATTGAAACTGTACGAAATAAGTGACACTATAGGGATTTCAAAGAAGCGGGTATTTCATATTTTTACGACGAACAGGCATGAAAAAGGTGTACGATGGATGTCACGTTTGTTGACCACACACACACATCATCAGCCTTTTAATGTTGTTGTTTGTTGACCGCTGAACAAATATTCATCCGGGTTGATTTGAACTCGGTAGTATGGAAAGTTGTATAAAGCGCTGGAGCATAGATTGAACAACGCTGGAGCACGAAATTGTAATACCCAAAATCAGATTAACGAAAACTAACAAGTCTTTTCTTATAAACAGTATACGTTTCTATAACAAGTTGCCAAAGTCAGTTATAGAACTGACCGATGGAAAGTTCAAAAACTACATCAAACGTGTCCTTATTAAAAAAGCATACTATAAAATCAAGGACTACGTTGAAGATAAAAATTTTGGCTTTAGCTCTTTCTGCGCATGCGGCTTCCCTGGTAACTCATAAACGGTACAAATATGTGGATGTCTCTAACTATTCTCAATGTCAGTTTTTTCTTTTTTTTCTCTTCTTTTAAATAGACTTTTACAATGGTTTTCAATCATCTTTATAACCCTTTGCTAAGAATAGTTACAGCACTGATAACAACATTTGTGCCACATGTTAAATTTAGTCTTGTTATACATTTATTTTTTTACCTTAGTATTAGATTCTTTTACCGATTATTTTGTGAATGTGTGAACATTGTAGGCCTTCTACATTTCTAGATGCTTGATAACATTTGATAATTTTTTATCTCCTTTTACTTTTTATTTTTAGTTTCTAACGTCTTATTGTCGGGCCTACGTTGTCCCCCCATATCTAAGTAATGCTGTAACATGGAAATATTGTAAAAACAAACCATATTTTTAAAAGGGTAACCGTGGAGTTTCTTACCGGTTCTTCTCCATAGGAAACGACAAACCCGAACCGTGCGCCTTTTGTCGACGTTTTATAAGTGCCGATGTAGGCCTATGTAAAATAAAAATAAATGACTTTGAATAATGAAATCGAGATCAGGGGAGAATATGTGGCAAATAAATCATTTTTTTATTTACTTTTTTAGTTAGTATTTATTGTTAGTATGTAGTGTAAAGTACAAAAGTGCCAAGCAAATACAAGAACGGACTGTATTCGACTTAATAGAGACAATATTTAAGAAAAGTGCTATTGGACAAATTCTTAGTAAAGAAAATTTAATAGTTTATGTTATAATTAAATTACTTATTAGCCTATTTATAAGGCTAGATTGTTAATAAGATTAGGGACGATCCTTTTGTTGAACCCTAGGACAAGGCGAAAAAAAAATACTTTGTTTTCTTGGTCGGGCCGAGAACTTTTTATTCAGTGTGTGTATATGTTACGGACCAAGTGATTAATACGGCATTATTCATAATGCCCGGACAATTGGAATTGGCTTGAGTTACTTTCACTGCAAAAATATATTGCAGACATTGTTGCTCAGCCTCAATTACGATGAAACGGAAGACATCTTAGCTGAACAAATAAAACTTAAATAAAACACCTACATACATTTGTACTGACATATATATGTACATCTCTACACACACGAACTACACACCACACACAACCTACACAAATCACGCAGTGAACACATACGCAAACGCCCTGGTTCCAATAGTAACACTCTTCCCGAAATCCCGACCATAGTTTAATATTGTTATCGTGGAAATTATTGGTCAAATTTTAATATTTTATAATTTTGATTTCGTTTTGATTTTGATTTTAATTATAGTTTTAATTTTTAATTTAAATAATTTTACAATTGTAATCCATGTTATTCATTTTAAATGTGTAATAAGTTAGAAAACAGAAAAAGACCGCCTACCTCTTGACGACAAACAGGCGTGATGTTATAAGTTAATATATGTCCGTATTAGTTAGATATTCATGATCATATATCAAGTAGCCCTCTATTTACTTATGCAGCAATATTTCGCGACGCGATACGCTTCTACAACAAACGTATCTATATTAAGCACGGGCTATACATACTCAGTCGCTTACTTACCGAGGTTAGGGGTGGATGTGTCCGACCGCCCTTCGTTTTACGTAAAAATATAACTCGGGAAAATAAAATAAATTGTAAACTTCAAATAGTGCTGTGCCTGTTCTAAAATAAAAATTTAAAGAGTGATTGTTATTTTCGTAAAAGTGGAAACTTTTTTATGAAGTGATTTTTGTTTTTGTGTGTTTGTGAAAATATTTGGTGATTTTGAAAATAGTTATTATAGTGCTAGTGTTGGTAATTTTGTGCTTATTGGAATTAAGGTGAGTGGTAGAATTAGGATCTGCAACTAAATAGGTATTTGAAAAATATAATGTAGTAATTCGTGAAACTATTTTTTTAGACACCTAGGTAAAAAGTGAAGTTGTGTGTATTTTAATTTATTTCGGTATTAATACGGAAACTAAACTAGAAACGCTGAAAAAAAGGCGTTGAATGTTATTTAAAATTATTTGTGATGATAAATTATTTAAAAAAAAATCTGATAAGACAGACGTGGTTCTGTCCGAAAAATAACGTTAAATATTGCCCGAATTTTCCATTTCACCGGGCAACTTGCCCGATTTTTATTTCCCTAAAAATTTAATTTGTCGTATTTTATCAATCAAGACATTAAAAAAATAACCAACACTAAGTAATGAAATGATTTCTTTTTTCATAGTTCGTAGTTGCCGGCAAGAATGGTGATTCTGAGAAGTTCTTTCAATCTGTTAGCCAGGTATGGTGAATAAACAAATGTTGTACAATCTGTTAACCAGGTAGGATGATTTTAAAAATCTCATCGTAAACTGTTAGCCAGGTATGGTGATTCTGAAAATCTCTTCCAATCTGTTAACCATTTATGGTGATTCTAAAATCTCTTCCAAGATGTTAGGCTAGTAGCTGATTCTGAAAATCCCTTGCAATCTGTTAACCAGGGGTGATTCTAAAATCTCTTCCAAGATGTTAAGCTAGTGGCTTATCCTGAAAATCTCTTCCAATGTGTTGCCCAAGAATGGTGATTGTAATCATTTCTCTTATGACTGTGATGGTCGCAACGGTGTCGCTGCGGTGGTCAATACGCTCGCAATTTACTGTATGAGATTTAACATAACTGGTGAAATGTAGGTGAACTGTAGGTGCAACTCTGCCTAACCCTCCTGGCAATACAGCCGTGATGTTATGATATTCTCCGATGACCGTTAATTGCAGTGGTTAGTTTGCGAACCTTCCTCGTTAACGCTAACAGCAAGAGTTAAGGAAATTGTCGAGGCGACCCCGAGTTTAATGACCTACTTCTAAAGTACTAAGTTGAGGTCACTTTAATAGGTGTTGCCTAAGTTGATCTGTACTCTTATTATCCGTGTCCTTCAACTCGACGCACCTCGAATTATCAAATTAACAGTTATATTGTGTTATTTATGGGCGTAAAAGCAAATTAGGTCTAGTAGCGGGGTATTGATTCGAGATTCGGTATCTAGATGAGTCAATTGGTAACAAGGATTAAACAATTTAATATTCGAAAACTGGCACATTTTTGCCCGACTGCCGAAGGATAATGTGTTTATCAGTCTATGTATGTATGTTTGTTCCTATGTGGCGTTATAGAGACCAAACGCGTTGGCCGATTTTGATGATTCTTACGTCAATCGATTCATCTTAATCCTGCAAGTGTCACTGGCTACATTAAAATTGGAAAAAACATAAATCGCGGATTTTGGGCGCCATTTTGTGGAGAAAAAAAATTTTTTTTCTTCCAAACCCATCGTGTGGGCTATCAAAATAATAGATTTTAAGAGGCGATTTCAAAAATATATAACACTTATATGTTTAAATGTACCTAATTCTAAAAAAAAATAACTAAAAAGTTGTAAATAAAAAAAGTTAGTTAAAAAAATCAAAAAACCCGACTGCTTAAAAAGCAAACTAAAAAGACGTAAACAAGAAGAAAATCATGCTGTGCAGTCGGAGGATACATCTGGTTTTGGTCCGCCAGCTCGCGAATATGTACTTTGTTTTTAACAGACATTTCAAGTTGAAACTGTACTTGTGTTTGTTTGAGGGCTTTAAAAACTGCATATATCTCGGCAACTAAATGCCAAAAACTTGACCCTTTTTGCTTGGACGCCCACATTTATTGACATTAATCGTTGGTTTAAGCGTTGTCATGGCGATTGAGTCGAGCGGAGTTCCTTCAAACGGTCTTTGAATATGGTCATTCGACATCACTGAATTAAGTTTTAGGAAACCATTTTCGTGTGGGAATCTGAAATTAGTAGCCTGAAATTGCAATGTGTCAATGCTTGTGATTTCTTAAATTTGTAATTTGTCCTGCAATAATATAAAGGATACAAACATCTTTTTTACAAAAAAAATTCAACCGACTTCCAAATAAAAACACAAAAAAGTGAAAAACATCTTCTTTCTTTTCTTTTTTTTAAAAAACGTTGCCCCACACTAGGAATTTCTTCCTGTATCGTGGGTACAAACATATAAACTCACATATACAAACACCCAGAGCCGGAACAACTATCTGTAGGTCATACAAATATTTGCTCCGTGCGGGAATCGAACCCGCGACACGCAGCGCAGCAGTCAATCGTTCAACCACTGCGCCAACCGTGCGCCCAACTACAACTATTTCGGAAGTCGTGTTCTTGTTTCTTCTCTTTGTTTTTTGATACCAACTTCCGAGAAAGAAGTAATTTTTCACTTTGTAGTGTTTTTATTTGGAAGTCTGTTGTATTTTTTAGTAAAAAATAATTTATTTTTCACTTTTTAGTTTAGTTTCACATCTATAATTCCCACAGTTATGCCGAAATAGGTTACCCGAATAACTTGAAACTTGAACACAACCGGTGCAAATTAGAGTATACCAGGATGAACTGTACATATCTCCGTACCCCGATAAAGTGTACCGGCCTTATGTTATGTTATGAAATGGTAAACAATAAACAGACTTGCTATTGTAGCAATTCCGAGAGATTCGCCGTCATTTATTGAAGGGTTCTGTAGTATATCTGCAAAGTTCAGACTAAATGGGACAACACGAGAAGCACCTTTCAAATAAAAAAAAAAATGATCAAAAGCGGTTCACCTAGCAAAAAGCTCTACGTTAAATACTTTTAGAACATTATCACAAAAATAAGAGTACAAACATATTTTGTTAACTAGCATACAGTTGAAGGCTCTCACCACAGATAATATTAATACGTAACAGTTATTTTCTAAATATAAAGCAAAAATAAAATAATAAAGGTCATAAATAAATTATTTATCAACTTACGAGCTATTGCCAGTAAAAAAACTGGGTAAGTGCGAGTCGGATACGCGCACGAAGGGCTCCTTACCACTTAATTTATCATAATTATGAGAACAACGTGTTAGTGTTCTTTTAAATTAATTAAAAAAAAACTTTTATTCATCATTTATATTTTTAATTTATGAAAAATTTTACTATACATTGGTTATGTTGTACATAACCAAGTAATCAAAACGAATTTATGACACAATCAACACGCCTAAGAACTGAAAAAATCTACTGCAAGAAATAATATTTTTTTATTGTAAGTAATAAATTGAAGTTGCGGGTATACTTACGTGAAATACTCGCCGCATAACACTGTAACAACACCAACATATCACGTCTGCTTAGCGACCATATGTCACTGCAGGGATCCAGCAGAATATCAGCGTCAGGTATATTTGCCTGACACGTGCTGAGCTGGACTCCCATTTGGTGCAACCTTGAGACGCACACCGCACTGTGTTTTGATTGTCATACCTAAAGTTACCGGTGTCACTTTTACTTTTATTTCTGTAGGTATGGTTTCCTTTTTTCTTTTTATGTTGGTACCTTGTTTTTAAACATACATGTAAATTGTGTGAATATAATTAAGACTTTGTGTGTTGTGCTGTGTATTTTGTGTGCACTAAATAAATGATTTATCTATCTATCTATCTTCTACATAGGTAGCATTTTTTCGTAGTAACAGAAGAGGATTCTGTGGAAATATACGGCTGTAATTGAATATAACTGGATAATTCGTTTAACAAGATTAAATTGGATTAATGAAGGATATATTTAACTGCTATTAATTTGTTTAAATAAACACGTTTACCCCTTTGAAGTTGAGTGTTTGTCAAACTTTACTTTAGCCTGAAAATCTGTCAAACTGACAAGATCTTAACTCCAAATACTCTATTCAGACAACAAAAAATAATCAAACTATATAAGATTTTATGATTTGATGAACAGGTCTGTAAAAGGCAGACATACGAACGGCTAGACTGGCATAGTAAACGGGTAGGGACCCTTTATGTACGGAACCCTAAAAAAACGCTGACTAGCATAACTTTATTTTTGTAACCGTTGCGTGACGTCACGACACTTTAGTAATTAGCATGCAACGCTACAGTATACAGATATACCTAACAATCATTATTTTACCTTTGAATTCTTTTGTCGCTGTTTTGTGAACGAGAATATTATAACGTTTGTATTATGTCGACCGTGGCCATTTTGGGGAAATTGCGGTTTGAAAATCAAAATAATTTTCAACTTTGATTTTTAGAAATTTTTTCATTTCATTCATACATTTTAGAAATGAGTTACAGACTGTAAATAAGCATAAATAATTATGAGAATGCAACTATTGACAACAAAATTCCTGTAACATTTTGTGAATCTGAACCCTCGTATGTTTTTCACCAATAACATGGCTAGCTTAGCTCGAGTTATAAAAATGTATGACTTATTTCATAAATTTTTATAACTAGCAAGGTAATGTTTAAGATAAATATTATATTACTATTTAAATAAAATAGACGAGACTTTACATATTTCAAACGGTATGACAAACATTCGGACGATGACAGAGAGAAAGCCCCAAATACTCTCTACTGGCTTCCGCCCGCGTCCCAAGGGATAAAATACCTATTTTAACGGGATAAAAAGTAGATTACAGACTAAAATCTATCTCTATGACAAATTTCATCCATTTCGGTTCAGCTGTTCTTGCGTGATTGAGTAACAAACATATATAACAATAGTAGTACGAATTACGATGTAAAATGGTGCAAGTGTTTGTTATGACTTAATGCACAGGCGTCTATATTTCATTCAATATTTTTTGAGAATTCATTCCCTGAAGGAGTTCAATAGAGGGTGAAAGTTTGTGTGGAGCTTATAATTTTTTATCCGACTGTATATAAATCCCGGTACACGGTTTGTAGGCTGAAATAAAGTTTCTCCATCGTAGAAATAACTATGAAGTAATCTTAGTTAGAACGAGTCTGTGTTTCGCACATTTGCGCGACTTGTTCATAAGTTAGTTAGTATTTGTATGTTTCTCTTACCTTATTACAAGTACTTAACTTGTTAGAAGTAGTTCTGAAAGGTCAACGTAATCTCAGTAATCTTTATTGGTATTAAATTGTGAGATTGCTATTTGTTTGCGTAACATCACGCTTCTGTGCACAGGAGAAGTAGGCAGAGTTGTTGTTACATCTACGATACGCCAGTTGTGTTAACTGCTATGTAGTTATAATAGGAGAATCTCAGATACCGGTAATTCCTGAAAAAGCCAATAATTTAAGACTCCAACCTCAGAATCTAATACATGAATGGTATGGACTTTAAGAGACTTTGACTCTGAGTGTGTTTTAGTGTTTCTTCTCAGATTTGTCAACCAGGAAACACCGGCCTCATTTTTGTAGTTTCGCTCTATTTGTCCAACAGCTGGGCGAAAACCTGCCTCTCTTTTATTCACACAATTCTGTCTTTTCGGTTGTGATGACAACACGTCACACTAGCTATCTCGTCGCTATCTCTAATACTCACTCTCACTCTCTTTCACTAATACTCTACTTTGTACATGTAGTCAGTTTCCCATCTCGTCTCAAACCGTATTGTAGTTTGTGTCTCTTTCCCAACTCGTCCGACGCATATGTTCAATGTACAGTAACGCACAAAATTATAAAGTAAATAATCCTCGATGCCATACGAGTTCAGATCAAATGGATATTAATGCCGGTGTCCTTCAGGGGTCGGTACTCTCAGCAACATTGTTCTTGCTCCACATAAACGTTCTGCTAATATCCTTTGGATATGCAGACGACAGCACTGTAGCTAAGAGATACGTGTCCGACGCACGCTAATGGGCCTCATATCCGGTCTCTCCTGGAGGCCATGGTTGAGTGCTTGAACCTGTCCTTGAAAGCAGTGACCGAATTATCCTATATATTTTATTTACATATTTTGTACTTAATTGTACATAAGCGTCGGACGAGTTTATTTATTTATTTATTTATTTCAATAAGGCATGCCAACAACCTATTCGCAATTACATTTTATAGAAAGAAATTTAGTAGATATTCCTGTGCAAACAGGTCAGTTATAGGAATGCACAGCACTCACAGATTAGGACTACGAAATAGTTATTTTACAAAAACAACAATATAAATAAGATACAATATTAAAATTAGAATTAGATCACAATTGAATTATTATAAACTAAAATTTTATCAAGATTGAAATAAAATTAAATTACAAATAAATATAAAAATCATTTAAAAAAAAATACTATTATGTCACAAAAAATATAAAAAAAAAAATAGAAGAGTTGGGAAAGAGACGAAGTACGGCTTCAGACGAGTTGGGAAACTGACTATATGTACAAAGTTATGTATTAGTGAAAAAGACCTATTAAAGATAGCGATGAGATAGCTTGTGTGACGAGTTGTTATCACAACCGTCTTTTGGTAGTGCCAGCCAGTCCTTTCGAAAATGTGTAATTCGACCGATTTGCACTAGTAATTTTATTAGACAATACGTGCGCGACCTCGCTTATCAATGCAATTAAAATTGCGCCACCCCACCATAAAGGTTCCTCAAATAGTTAAATCATTTACCATTAGCACAAACACGTATGTTACTATGAATAAAGCTGTAATTATCTTTCATATTAACATAATACATTAACATTTATATAATTCGGAATCAGTGAAGCTTGATTCGATTGTAACTATCAGCGATTCAACACTATTCGAGTATGTCGATTCAGGCGATTCATGCACAAAGCCGCGAATTACTGTTTATTCTTAATTATATATAATAATATTTACCTATTTTTTTAGTGTCTTTATAGAGGATTACCTAAAAAACACTAACAACCTCGCAGGAATATATTGCTGATATCATAAACAACAACTTTTCTTCTATGAGTTTTAAAATTCAACAAAAAATATACAGCTGACCAATAAATTTATGTTCGCATAACTCACCAGAATGTGATGGATGACTAGTGTGTGTTGCCAGTGATGAAATATAGGTCTGAGACGTGGTCGCTCACAGTGGGCTTCATCAGAAAGCTTACAGTCACCCAAAGGGCAATGGAGAGGGATATGCTCGGAGTTTACTTGCGCGATCGAATCAGAAATGTATAGATCCGCAGGAGAACTAGGGTTACCAACATAGCCCGAAGAATATATTGTTTAAAGTTTGTAAAATTCTCCCGGTAAGTCTGTACAATGCTCGATGACCTCAGTAGAGCTTCCGAAAGAGTGGGTCTTAGAATGAACATGGACAAAACCAAGGTGATGTTGAATGCCCATGTTACACCCACTCCTATCAATGTAGGAGACTCTACACTCGAAGTTGTGGGCGACTATGTCTACCTGGGACAAACGATCCAGTTGGGTAGGGCCAACTTCGAGAAAGAGGTCAACCGTCGAATCCGACTCGGCTGGGCAGCGTTCGGGAAGTTGCGCGGTATCTTCTCGTCCAACTTACCACAGTGTCTCAAGACGAAAGTCTATGACCAGTGTGTGTTGCCAGTGATGACATATGGCTCTGAGACGTGGTCGCTTACAATGGGCCTCATCAGAAAGCTTACAGTCACTCAAAGGGCGATGGAGAGGGCTATGCTTGGAGTTTCCTTGCGTGATCGAATCAAAAATGTAGAGATCCGCAAGAGAACCAGGGTTACCGACATAGCCCGAAGAATTGCCAAACTCAAGTGGCAGTGGACAGGGCACATTGCTCGCAGAACGGATGGCCGATGGGGCAGAAAGGTTCTGGAGTGGCGACCGCGAACCGGAAGACGTTGCGTTGGAAGGCGTCCCACTAGGTGGACCGATGACCTGGTGAAGTTTGCGGGGATCCGCTGGTTGCGAGACGCACGGGACCGATCAATGTGTCGACGCTTGGGAGAGGTCTATGTCCAGCAGTGGACGTCTTTCGGCTGATATGATGAAGGTGTATAAAGAATTTCAACTGTCTACTCTCTCTTACTTTAGGACGAAGGTTATGAGTCAGATACTCATACCTTGTACTCATACCTACGTCTTGTGGTCACAAGCGCTACTGTTGAGCGTGTGATCCTGGGTTAGATGCCCGAGTCGGACAATGTGTTATTGGATTTTTCCACCTGGAATTTTTCAGTAGCAGCCCAGATTCCAGATTTGTTCCCGATTTTCGGCAATAGGGTTACCTTATATGGGACTTAAATATAACTGGAGAAATATGGATAAACGTCTGCCCAACCATTTGGTGAATACAAGCAGGCAGGAATGATGTTATGTAGGGTAAGATAACCAGTTATTGGTACTAGAGAGTGCCTCCCCTAGCTTCGTAATCAAATGCCCTGAAAATCATATTGAAATGCACTAGCATACATACATTATAATGTCATCGAAGAAAATATTCTAATCATTATTTTAAGAGTTTTTCCATCCAATGAAATAGTAATTATGCATATATTTTCACTCAATTATAAAAAAGTTCTATCTGAAATCCTATTAGGTACAGGCATGGCAATTCCAATATTGCGTAATCTATTTTATTTTTATCCTATAAATTCAGAAGTGCCAATAACTCGAGAAGAATATACAAATAAATTAAATGTAAAAGTCTTTGTATATCTGGATGTTTACATGTTTTGATCAATCACGCCTCAACGGCTGAACTCTGTAGTACATTGCCGTGGATACAATTAATTAACTTTCGGTTACATAAAGACGCTGACAATAACTAGTACTTAGCGGCTAAGTGCGAGTCGGACTCGCGCAGGAAGGGTTCCGTACTTGGTAAATTGCGGTTTACGATTTATGACGTATTAAAAAAAAACTACTAACTAGATCTCGTTCAAACCAATTTTCGGTGGAAGTTTACATGGTAATGTATATCATATATTTTTTTTAGTTTTATCATTCTCTTATTTTAGAAGTTACAGGGGGGGGGGGCAACCAATTTAACCACTTTGGAAGTGCAAACTATAAAGTTTAGAAAAAAAATATATTAGGAATCTCTTTATCATTTTTGAAGCCCTATCCATAGATACACCACACACGAACGGGACTGATGAAAAAAAAATGCGAGTTTCAGTTCTAAGTATTGAGAAACCCCAAATTTTTTTGTTCTTTTTCTATTTTTGTGTGAAAATCTTAATGCGGTTCACAGAATACATCTACTTACCAAGTTTCAACAGCATAGTTCTTAAAGTTTCGGAAAAAAGTGGCTGTGACATACGGACGGACAGACAGACAGACATGACGAATCCATAAGGGTTCCGTTTTTTGCCATTTGGCTAAGGAACCCTAAAAAACACGTTTTCCAATGTAATTAGTCCGAAATTACGGATATATCTGTCTCTACGATCAGGTAGCTACAGTGTGTATTTCCTTAGATATTCCTTGATGAATTAAAACATTAGGTAGATATTTGTGATATCTACTTAATGATACTACACTACATATTTTGTAAATAGTGTGATATATTAAATGTCTTGTCTTATGGCCGATGTCTGATTTGGACATAAGGACGTGTCCCTAAGTTAATACCAAAGTTTGAAAGGTTTTTAGGCCAACGTAGAGTTTGACAGATACATAAAGTCTTAAACTGACCAATAGTAATCAGCTTGATTTTCGAAAATAAATAATTTCAATATCACCATTTGACCCCCACATAAATACAATAACAACGAAACTCTGATAGCCTATAATTAGTTAATCATAACTTCTTTCAACAAAAAAATAACAATAGCTTCGGGCAATCAAGCTAACAAAGAAAAGATAGTAAAAATATACGTTTCCATGAGTCCCGAACGCACAACGTGAAAACTTTCCAAGTAAGACGAACTTCGTGAATAAATCCGTTGCGATATCGTCACGCGATTCGAACATTACCAGCCGATGATGTTATTGGCAACATACGAAAATGTTTTGTATCTAAAGTTTCGGAACTTCCGAAATTTTGCACCTCGTGTGGAACGACTCGAAATTGTGTTAATGATCGAATTACGAGTGTTGTAATTGATTTTTTTGTTGAATAATAAGATAACTTTTAATTGGTTTGGATTACGTTTTACGTGTAGGTTTATTTTTGACTGATCTTTAGGTTTTTTGAGCCCTAAGTTTTTCTGAGTTAAGTTTCACGATTACTCACAAACGCTTTCACTACCTGGACAGGGCTACCTAAATTTATTTATTAATTAACCGACTTAACAAAAAGGAGGAGATTCTATGTTCGACTTTGTTAGTTTTTTTTTGTGTATGTTCACCGATATTTCCGTCAACTGTGGACCGATTTAGAAAATTCTTTTTTTTTTGAATGAGTATGTTCCGAAATTGGTTCCATTTTAATTTAGTGAAGATCTGATGAATAGAGAGATTGCTGCAATTGCATGTCTGTTTATTGTTTATACCATTTCATAACATAACATCACGCACGTACGCTCTAAAGGGGTACGCAGATGTGTACAGTTCACCTTGGTACACTAAAAAACTTTTTTGAAAGTCGGTAGTATTTATTTGTATTAAAGTTTTTTCTTTATGTACAGTCAGGGGTCAAAAGTGTAGTCTTACCCTCCCAAAACTCAAATGACCAGTTTTTGTAGAAGTAGTTAAATTATCCACAATTTATTTAATATGTTGTATAGAAATTAAAGCATAGATTTAAACTTCTAACCGTGAAAAGTTGAAATTCTAATGCCTAAAAAAAATGCCGCTGCTGTTTTGGTATAGTGTGACTGCACTTTTTATATTTAACTGTACACACAAAACATTTAAAAGAGAAAGCATTTATAAACAAGAGCACAAAGGTACTGTTTATTTCAAGGGAAATGTAATTCCTCAAAAAGCACAAAAGACAGTAATATACATATGGTTACCATATTATGTTTCAATCATTACATTATCTTTAGTATGGACTTCAAATGAAACTTTGACCTCGGAGTTAATTTCGTTGTTATTTTTAATTAAAAAAGTAATTAATTTTATCAATTTTCAAAATAAATATAATTTATTTGTTGGCTGGGAAACACTAGCTTCATCTTATTCATATTGACTAATAAGATATACGAAAAAGAGTGTTATTTTGTTTAACCAATTTACATAAAAAAGTAATAATATGAAATAAATAATAATAATATTAAATATATAAATTATACCTTTTATTAAATCCTCAACGTTACTAACCATTTGGTGAGCCAGGTAACACGACCCAATCTTGTACATAGATGTTTTGAACTGCACAGTGAAATATTCATCTCCCACAAAGAAAAACATATAACAGTACACTTATAGCAGTCATTAGTATATCAATAAGAAACGTGGCACTGTCTGAAAATACACAAGAGAGTGTAATATGACGTCCAAAAATAGATTCTAATAACATCGATAACTCCTTCAAAGAAAAAACCGTCCCACTCTAGACAATCGAAATGATATTATTTGATCCATTGACACAAATTTTCCCCTTGTAGCCTAAGATCCCACGACAAAAATCTGCAGGTAAACGTGTTTTATATTAAACTTAATTTTCATGAATGATACTTGATAGTAGAAAAGATTACTGCAGGATTGTCTGGAAATATCTTACCGTTATTACCTTAATTGAATAAATTGAAATTTATGTTTGATAGTTTACCTCAAACATATAACATTTTCAAGTGAATACAACGTCATATGAAAGGAAGTGTTGTAGTTCTTTTTTTTAATTATTATTCATGACCCTATATACAAGTCTTTCAGTCTGATACAAATTCTAATGCGGATGTAACAGATTCTAATGTTTTTTTGAGTATTTGGCAGCAAATTGTATCGAGTCTGCATTCCCAGTGAGCTTTGTAGAGGTAATACTACAATAAAATACTCCGCTCCACTATCCCGAGATCGGTCGGGAGTCAGTGATTTCACATATTGTCCAGTTACGTAGACAGTTGAGACACAAAACTACACCAATTTTATATAACATTACCACTAGAAATCAATTTGCAAATAATATTAATAGCCACTGAACTTACTCGAAAAAAGCCCGACAAAAACTCCTGTAGAAAATTGGAAATATAAGGTTGGCAGCTCTCAGTTTGCATCTGTGGATTTGCAGTTTACCTGCAAAACCTAGCAACCCACAAAGAATGGCTTAACTGAGAGCTAGAAAATGTTGCATACTCATGATACGAGAGAAATTTCTAGTAAAGAACAAAATTTAAAAAAAAAATAGTTTTATTGCGGCAAGGCAACCCTGCACCTATTTTACTATCTTACTAATATTATAAATGCGAAAGTTTGGATGGATGTATGTTTGTTACTCAATTACGCCGGAACGGGTGATCGGATCTGAATGAAAGGAGAATGCCCATGGACAGTACTTTAAAAAAAAAAATTGTATCACAATCATTTCTGGACAATAAATTTAACAAAAACATTTCAAGTATTTTTACTTCTTTTCTAAAAGATTCCTATTGGGGTTCATTTTTTTGAATTAATAAGTATTTAACTTCCGTTTCATAGCACTTTTTTTTTTTTTTTTGTTTGGCGTCTCGCAGTTTTCAATCCAAGTGATTGGCTACTGCTTAACCGGACTATCCTGTGGAGACTAAACTAAACACATTCCGCCATTTATGTTAGGGTTGAGGCATGTTGACATGATCTGACATCGATTAATCAAAGAATCGTTTTTTTTTATAATCTACCTGAAACACTGAATCGATCCAAGGATCTCCTGTACCAAACCGATTCACCTCTATAATGTTAAGAACTAATTGATTTTGAAATTGGTTTGATTTACTAGATTAATGCAAACTAAGATAACAAATGAATCATGTTTTTAGTAATCGATTATATTACCAATTTGGTAACATGCCTATAACTGTCAGTCATTTCATTTGACAGTGACAGTCATGTGACAGTAGTCGCCTTTTCATTTGATTTATTTGTATGTTGTGTTGCGTCAAGTTTCGGTTTTCGTTCGCCCGTTACGAAATACTTATCTTATCAATACAACACCGCCGTGTGTTTGTGAAAATAATGCTTAATAAGACAGGACTATATATTAGTGATTTCCGACATGGCTACGGCTCGAAGTTGGTGTCTCAAATGTTCTTTGATGTTGGCGCCATAATTATATGCGCAGACATAATATTTTGCCTCATTTTTGCATTTTAATTCCTGATAATATATTGATCATATTACGGGCTTGGATCTACACAGGTAAGAATAACATTGTACGTCTTACCAGCACTTAAACTGATGTCTAACGATTGCAAATCTTAAATATGCTGGCATAGAGTCCATATTGCTGTGAATCTACTACAACCTAGAAAGGAACATAATCTGTTCAATATCTCTTAACACCCGAAATGAAAATTGACTAAACTTGGTACGTGTAATTAATTAAGGTAACATAATCAAATAAAGGTGTTTTTATCATTACACGCAAATGTTTCGGTCAGTACATTTCTCCATACAAAATGGGCATTCTCCTTTGTAGTATATTTGGGATGATAAAACACTTTTCACGCAGGCGAAGCCGCTGCCAGAAGTTAGATATTCATTAAAATAAAAAACAATATACATGCAGGTTTTTGCCGTGGGATCTTAGGTTAACACAGTTCCCCCTTGGTGATGTCCGTAATGTCGAGACAAAAAACTTTCGAAGCATTCTTCACACGGCTGAGTTGGCATGACAGTTGGGCGGACATGCCCTGAACGCTGTCTTGGGACTTCTTTGACGGTAAACGAGGCATCAGCAAACATGTTTTTTTTTTGTAACTTATTTTATTTTGTTTTACTGCTTAGTTGGTCTAGTGTTCGCAAGCACTACTGCTGAGATCTTAGGTTCGATTCCTGGGTCGTGCAAAGTGTTGTTGGGTTTTCCATCTGGAATTTCGTAATTACAGGCCGAGTCTGGATTTGTGTCTGGTTGATGGCAAGAAGCTCTTTATAACCTATGTTTGCAATATTTGTAAGTATGTGAGAACCATGTTCCTATTTATCAAATGAAGGAATTTACCTGTTAGTGCTTGTAATACTCCATACATTTACGTAGTATAGTAGTGCCGGGTGCACCGTCCTCACCTATATGAATTTATGTATGTATGAAAAGTTTTTTTTTTGTTTTATAAGAGTAACTTTGAAGTTTCTTGTCCGTTCTTCTCCATAACAAGCTACTTTTCTTAATTGTCGGTAGAATCAATTATTATTAATTTTAAATTTATATATTTGACGTTCAAAAGTGCAGATTAAAATAAAATCGCTTAGTTGAAATAAAGATTTTTTGTCTTTTCAAAATAACTGGTGATGTGTGGGTGCAGCTTTGCCCCACCTTTCGGGGAATATAGGCGTAATGTTATGTTCATGTCCAAAAATAATAATAACTAAAATGTAATACATTATTTATCATTTCGCAAACATGGATACGTTTTCATAATATATTATTACAATATTCATCCATTTAATTTATACTGGTCGCAAATATTCATTACGTTTTGTATAAATTGTTCTCCTGAATCGTAATTAAAATCATTCAGAATTAATCGCAAGGCTACATTATTGAACAAATACATTTAGCTGCTATGTACAAACGTAAGCACCAATGAATCAGTTGATTGATTGCGTAATACACTAACAATCTGTTTCGTTACGACAATTCAACAACGTTCATCGTATTATTTATATATTTTTTATTATTTAATTTTTTTCATTATTGAAATAATAAGTACAGTCCTGGTCTTCTCAGAACATCTGTGTAGGATCTGGGTGACCCGAGGGTTTGTGTTCTTATCTGGGTGGCACCTATGTATTCAAGGAGCACGCGCGCGACGGTTTCCTCAGCCTCCATGCACGTCCTGCACAGAGGACTGTCCGTTATGTCTATTGTGTGGAAGTGTTTGTTAAGTGAGCAGTGTTCCGTGATGGTTCCCGTCATCAGGCGCAGGCCATTCCTGTCAGGGCGTAGTAGACGCCTGGTAAGCCCAGGTTGCCTGGAAGAGATCGCGGTATGCGATAAGGCCGCCCATTGTATGTATTTTAGTTTTAAGTTTCCTTTTCTGTGTTTTAACTTGGTGTACCTACAATAAAGCATATATAAATAAAAAAAATAAATAAATAAGCCTACCTTAACTTAGCCATAATGTTATAACTATCCTTTACTAAATCTTCCTTGATTTTTGTTAAGATTGAAGATTGATTGTCACTCAATCCACATGTATTTGTATTTACGTAGTCGAGATGAAAAATCTCTGTGTGTTGCCTTCTCGGATCAATCTTTCGTAAACGCTTCCAAGTCTTTATGTCTGCGTTTACTTGTAGCGGTTAAATGTGGTTGGTATGGACAGCCGCTGTTGCGAAGCCGCGGGGAAATCTTCAAAAATACAAAGATATGAGGCAATAATTAATAGAAAGATCCAATAACTGCCTCGTTAAATCTAGTAAAATCATGTAGGTTTTTTTATATTTTTATTTTAATATTATACCGCGGACATGTGGCACTCCGCGATCTTTTTTATAGTGGTTTTATTTTGTTTGTTTCTTATTTTTTCATTAACGTTACAATTGTCTGACTCCTACGTCGGACATTATTTTTAGGCTTACTTAACTAACTTAAGTCTACGTGAGTTCATCCCTCACTAAATACTATATATATATATATATCACACACCGGCATTACAATTTAAGTTTCTATTTGCTACTTATATTAATGTTATTACTATTTTGTTGCTTATTTCTATTGATACACTGCTTATGTTATTTTGTTTTCTTATATCTATTGGTACATTTTCGGGGAAGATGCATGGCAGTGCGAGCAGACCAGTCCCGGCCGACGGTTCCGGCTATAGAACCCCGTCGTTAGGACGTTAAGGTGTGTATGACTGACTCGCTCCACCATGCAGCTTTACAAATATATATATAATTTTTTGCGTTTCAGGGTTTAGACAGGGTGATGGTTTGGGTATGTGTTTGGGTTGGAGTTTTTGGATGGGACTTGTTAGGTGGTGTTTTGGTGATGTCTGCTGACCAGGGACTTCACCAGCGTGAGCAAGGCCTCTATGACGACTACGTCTCGATGCTGCATGGCCGTCTTAAGATTGTAGTTGACGACCGTTTTAGTCGGCGCATCCATCGCCCTCTTAGCAAGGCGGCCTGCGGCGTCATCGGCGTCGTCGGTGTAATAGACGCAACTGACTGTATGTCTGGACACCGCCACTACCGCGTGGGAGATGCTGTCGTGGACCTGAAGCCTCCTGGACTTGGTGTTGATGATGATGACGCTGTCGTAGGTCGACCCCTGAGCCTCGTGTATGGTTAGCAGGCGCGACCCTTCACCGGACCCACCACGAAATCATGTAGGTTAGTAGGCCTGTTCTATTATTAAACTTCAAGACTAGGGGAGTACCGCACAGCCGACTAGTATCGAGTGTCTACCGTAAGTACGGTTACAAGAAATGAATCTGTGATTAACCGGTTGAATGCTGTAATTACCGAAACAATTGGAAAGCCATTGTGTGTCGCGTGAGTCCGCGTTTCGGACACCCAAGGGGTAATTTTTTGAAATCTATACTTAATAATTATAAAGCTGAAGAGTTTTTTTGTTTGAACGCGCTAATCACAGGAACTACTGGTTGGAATTGAAATATTTTTGTGTTGGTTAGTCCATTCATCGAGGAAGGTTATAGCAGAGCATAAATGAAAAATGTTGCAAAAACTGGAAAAATTATTCATTTTTGAGAGCTTCCGTTGCGTAAGTGGTTAAAGTTACGCAATATTCGTGTATGTAGGGTAGGTAGGTAGCCAGTTGACTGGAGCGAAGCCACGTGGGACAGCTAGTTTCTAATATATGAATAGCCATTTTTTTTCGTGTAGTTGAGAAAAGGTTAAGCTTATTTATTTTTTTAGCCACACTTGTCGTGGTAGGTCCGTGAAACCAACCACTATTTATTAAGAATCTCCGGGTCACAAAAAGTTCGTCTCACAATCTTCTCTTGCTTTGTCCTTCTTATACTTCTGATTTTATTCATTCTTTCTTTCACATTCAGTCCATTCTTCTCTGTAATGCGCTTCCTCTCGATATCAGGACGGCCACCAGCCAAGTAGCCATGCATTTAAGTGGAAGTTGCAGCATTATTTTCTACACCAATAGCAGAGTCGTCTCAATAAACTTCCTTTCTTTTATCTTTTTTTTTACGGTTTGTACCTTCAAAAGGCGCCTGGAATTTTGGGGAAAAACCAGGGAGTGTGGGATTTTTACCTCACTAAAATCACCAAGTGATCACCATCAGCACGTCGAAGGGACCCCGTGACCTCTCAAAAGACAACCCCGGAACCCCCTCTGTGCAACGCCTGTTAGGGAACGTCCCTGGGGAGATTAATAATGCACCTCCCCTGAGCCTCGCTGTGCACGGCAGCACGTGACCACTGTGCCACGGTCTTTCCTGGAGTCACTTTGTGGGCAAACAGAATCCCCAATCTGACCGCCGATGACCCCAAAGTCCCGCCTGCCTACAGGCGGGTTTCGGCGTTTTAGGCATCGAGGCGATTGCCTCAACGACGCCTTCTTCTCCGAGTGGGATCGGCCCTCTCACGATCCCGTTCGGCAGCTCCTTTCTATTACCTAATATATATATTTATAGGAATTGGTCTATTTATTATAGTTAGTATATATGTATGTCTATTTCATCTATATATAAACATTTTACTTTAGTAATTATTTCTTTTTTTATACACATGCCTCAGTCATTAAGTCCGCCTATGTACAGTAAAGGGTCAAAAGTACAGTCTTACTGTCCCAAAAATTAAATGGCTTGTTTTTTAGAAGTTAAATTATCCACAACTGTTTTAATCGGTTATATAAAGGGTCTTTCAACAAGGACGGGTCGATGTTAAAATTGAATAAAACAAGACGTGTGTGAGATATTAACGAAATTTATTTTTTTATTTAAAAGGCCCATTTATGCCATTATGGATGGAATATGACATCGTTCAAATGTCCGCCGCGGCTTCGTATGGTGGCACGAATCCGAGAGGTCCAATTTTTAATGACTCTGCTGCATAGATCGAGCGAGCGCTACAGATCAATGATAAATAATTTCTTTTGGCTTGAATTGAACAATATGGACGTGAACGACATGTGGTTCCAGCAAGATGGCGCTACTTGCCACACAGCGAACGACACAATCGACATTCTGCATGAACGGTTTGAGGGTAGAGTTAGAATTCCGCTAGACTTTTTCTTGTGGGGTTTTCTGAAGTCGCAGGTCTATGCCAATAAACCACATTCGACCGTTGCCCTGAAAGCCAACATAACGCAGGCCATCGATCGGATTCAGCCGGATCTATGCAGCAGAGTCATTAAAAATTGGACCTCTCGGATTCGTGCCACCATACGAAGCCGCGGCGGACATTTGAACGATGTCATATTCCATCCATAATGGCATAAATGGGCCTTTTAAATAAAAAATAAATTTCGTTAATATCTCACACACATCTTGTTTTATTCAATTTTAAAATCGACCCGTCCTTGTTGAAAGACCCTTTAGAAATTAAAGTATAGATTATAACTACTAACCGTGACAATTTAAAAGTCTTCTGTCTAAAAAAAAAATGCCGCTGCTGTCTTTGTAAAGTGCGACTGCACTTTTGACCCTTACATATTCCTGCATGTTGCATAAAGTTTAAATAAATAAGTAAATGCATGTTTAGCTGTTGGTTCTGGCTGTCATTTGAAGATCTTTGAAATAATAGTCAAGAGCTGGAAAATTTGACACCAGTCTTATCAACGGGTATCGTAAAACAATGTATCACGCGAATTTAACGCGATGATTTCGATTGTTTATTTACCTACTTCACCTGACGTTTCGGCCGTGTTGCAACGACCGTGGTCCCGGGTAGACTGGTGTCTCGGTGTATTGTACTCTGGCTACCGTACTGGCTCCGTTGGGGCAGAAAATTCTTCCTCTACCCTCACATTTCTCACACAACTCTGACCGTGTCCTTATTCTGTAAGTTCACCGACTGCTCAAAACGAGGTAATGATTTTTGAATCACTGGATTCCACGTCGCGGATAATTTGTAACCGTCATCCCGATTGAACGTTTTGTGTTTTTTTAATTTCAATCGTTTCACGCACAATACTTGAATAGAAGTTGCGTTCCGTGGAGAGGACTTGTGGACGATGAAATTCAATCCAGTGATTGCTGCCACCTTCTAATAGGTGTTCTGCAATCGCCGACTTGTTGAACTGCCGGTTTTGTTTTTAAATTATGAAACGCAAAAATTTTAAAGTTAATAACGGCTATCGTGTTACTCAGTTACTGGGTTGTGGAGGTTTGGAAAGGAGTCGTTCCTTGTATAATACTCAGATACACTTGGATAGACTCCAAGCCCGAACCCAAAATAACAAAAAGCCCTCTTCTCAGTCCGCATCACTGTGCAACTACGGAAACTATTACTGCGCGTGACTCGGCACGCACTTAGCCGGTTTTTTCACTCTACTAGTGGTGTCTCATCCCATACAAAGAAACCGTGCCGACGTACTGTACTGTTTATACTGATTATTTTATTTACATCGATCGCGTTCGGTAACGTTCCACGGATATAGATGGTGATCTATCTATCGCTGTGGAACGGAAACGAACGCGATTGATTTCGAAAAACGCTAATTACGTCGGCACGGTTTCTTTGTATGGGATGAGGCAGCATACAGATGTATGCTCATATTATATTGTCTGTGACTATACGTACTCGTAGTTTTATTTGAACAAAATGGATAGCTCCAAACGAGATGAACCTGACTAAAAATGAGTCAGTCCTCTGCTACTGATGTAAGAAATTGTCAAAACGTGACATTCATGCTAAGCAGTCCAGGAACTAGCACATTAGTTTAGCCGACTACCCTCCGAAAATATTGTGTTTGACAACACCTAAGAGGTGCCCCCGAAAAAAGTAGTGAAAACAAACTTTTTCGATTCGCTATTAAAACCGGTAAACCGTGCCGAAACCTATCTCTATCGAAACTATACCGGATTTTTATTTATCGTTTCCCGTTTTACCCGCGAGCGGTGTTAGTATTGTTTGTTGTGAATTAAAAAAAAAAAGTTTAAAGTTTTTTTTTTGCTTTGTTTGTTTTTTTTCCTTTTTCACTGCCGTTGTTATTGAAAACTCTTGTGATGTTTCATCAATAGAGAAGGCTTTTCTACTTTTTATAGGTCTGCCTGCAATTTAAAATACATTTAAAAGGAAAACTGTTTATATCGAAATCAGAGCAGTTTTCAGTTTACTTTTTTGCTCGATTTACATTTGGCAAGAGTAAAGACTGGTGATGACTTTTTGATGGCTTGTATATGAATGCATATTTTTATAAGGACTGAGTAGAAAAAACCAGCCAAGTGCGAGTCACACTCGAGCACAGTGGGTTCCGTATGAACGCTACATTCACCTAAATAAATAAGTAACATTACTAACGTTCATAAACAATGAAAGCACCGAACATTGCTCTAACGTAGGGCCAAAATTAACTTTGTCGTTATATTGATTTAGGGGTACAACCCCCATAAATCAATATACAAAATTTTTACATTTCCAAGTACATTTTATAAGTTGGTCGACTTTTACTCGTAAAATTGTAGAGCCTACTTAGTTGTACAAGCTTTCCTTTTATACCATATTTCCCACGGTAGTAGTATATTTCGTCATATATACTACTACCGTGATTTTTTTCACATATCCAAAAGCAACCATTTAGCTGGCAGGGAGAGGGACACTTGACCAGCAAAAATTAGCCATTTAAAGATTAATTTTACGCAAACGGAGCCCTGAATCGAAAAATGGTTTACACAGACCCGTAATATTTTTGAATGGCCTATCCAACGATACTACACACCATGGTATAGACAAGAAAAAAAACATCCCACTTTACGTGTACAGGCCTTAAATTTTTCTTTTCATAAATTTTACCACTTTGTCGGCATGATTAATTTGTATAACCATGCCAAATTATATCTTTTTAGTGCTAAGAGTAACTGAGCTAAACTGCGGACGGACGGACGTATAGACGGACATTGGGAAACTATAAGGGTTCCATGTAGACTACGGAACCCTAAAAAGCTTATAAGGATAGAATTTAAATGTAACCTTGTCTCTATATGGGACTTGCGCACATGTTGCGTAGGTACTACTAATTCTTTATTTGATAATGCTTTTTTTACAGTCTAGTGAACGCTTATTAGCAGTGTTCAAAATTTACTTATTTTTTAGGGTTCCGTACCCAAAGGGTCCCTATTACTAAGACTCCACGATCCGTCTGTCTGTCTGTCCATCTGTCACCTGGCTGTATCTCATGAACCGTGATAGCTAGATAGTTGAAATTTTCACAGATGATGTATTTCTGTTGCCGCTATAACAACAAATAAAACAGAATAAAATAAATATCTGAGTGGGGCTCCCATACAACAAACCTGACTTTTTTTGCCGTTTTTTGCGATAATGGTACGGAACCATTCGTGCGCACTTGCCCGGCTTTTTTCAAAAATTGTATGATTTTCTGATAAAACTTGTACATAGAGGTACCTAATAAACATGAAGATTTTCACACAACAATAATATTCACTGCCAAAATTAATTATAAAATTACGTTAAATGTAACAGTTTAATGAAATACATTAACTCATTAGTGTTAGTAACTGAATCTTAATTAGAACTTGACAATGAAATCCTAAATTTAGTTTTTAATTAATAACAAAAATATATTAAGTCGTTAGTATGATGGAAAGAATAAATTAAAATTTACTGAGAAGATACACTACGGTGCGGTGGTGGGGGTGTGGTGGTGGTGGTGGTGTAGTACTACGGTGTGTATCTGTGGTGTCGTGTGAGGAACAATATGAAAAAAACCGGCCAAGTGCGAGTCGGACTCGCGCACTAAGGCATTATAGACCTGAGTATTTGATATGAATTTCAATTTAATACCTCTACGCGTTCATGAGGAAAGGGGTAGTAAGTTTAAAATTATTTAAAAACAAAATATTACAAAAAAATTACGGTTTTCGCAATTTTTCCTTTATCTGTGCTATGAAACTTTGCTTCGTATCAAATTTCAAGATTCTGAGTTCACGGGAAGTACCCTGTAGGTTTAGATTCCCTTGCGAGTGTCGAAAGTTTGCAGCATAAACGGCTGTATCTTTTATTGCGTTGGCTTAGAAGTTTGATTTTTTCACAGCTTTAAGGGACAGTAGACCTGAGTATTTGATATTAATTTCAGCTTGTAAAAGGGTCTTGACAGATAGACGGACGGACGGACAACATAGTGATCCTAAAAGGGTTCCGTTTTTTTCTTTCGAGGTACGGAACCCTAAAAAAGGAGTGAATATTATAATATAGCGTGGATCAGATAGACAGCTTTATATAAATGACTGATATTTAGCTTGCAAGGGTCAGCCCCGTACAAGTCTGCTGAGTTGACAGAGAAGTATGGAAGAAGAAGACATGCCTCACTTTGATAGATGTGTCAAGAGCTAGGATAAATTTACTACAGGTTGCCCCGTAGTCAATTTTTTTCCGTTTATGCAACATTTTTCCGTTATGCTCCGGTCGTAGCGTGATGTTATCCTATAACCTTCCTCGTTAAATGGACTATCCAACAAAAAATAGATTTTTCAATTCCAACCAGTAGTTCCTGAGGTTAGCGGGTTCATACAAACAAACAAACAAACTCTTCAGCTTTATAATATGAGTATAGATATGCCGTCGGAAGATGTGTTCGATAGCCTGCCGAAATTTGTATCAGGAGCACAAAGGTGCATTGAAGGAGACAAAGAAATTTGAAAAATAAAAAATCTATTATTAGTTTTATTGTTGCATTTTTATGTTTAAGTATATTTTGTAAGGTAGATAGTTTAATAGATCTGTATAACATTATTTACTCTGTGGTATAACATGGTCTTGGAATACTGTAACATGTTGTACTTATTGGTGTGAAATAAATAAATAATAAAAATGTTTCGCCGAACCCAAAAAAAATCTATTTAAATTGGAATAAGTGCAAGAGTTGATATTTATCGCCAGTTTTATTAAAGTTTTTCTTAAATGTTCTCTGATGATGATTTGGATCTTATAAAATATTTTTACATGGAAAAATATCTTCCTAGATTCTCAAGGATATTTTCTCATCTTCTCAAGACGTATGTACCCCCATCACGGGATCATATCGTTTCAAAATTACATCACGAGCCGAAGTACAAGGAAACGAACTCTCGTCTAATTTTAACGAAAACAGTATGGCCGCCGCGATAAGCGCTTGAATTTTATAAGCCATAATAAATATTATAAGTAATCAGTCACTGCTTTGATCCCCTTATCTTCCGAACCAAACTACGTATTAAATTAACTTTCTTTACAAAAGGGATGAGGCAGTTGTCAATCGACTCGCCCAAGAATTTAGTCGATTCAATTTTAGATGAATCTGTAATCGACTTTAGTGATTTTTTTGGCAAAGTTCGAGTGTTTTTGGGTTAGATTAATCACGGCTTCATTGTTATCCTATATTGTTTCCACCACTGGGACACAGGCTTCCTCTCTGTGAGAGGGAGTTCTAGTATCCACCACGCACGCTGTGGGCTGGTGGATGTCACATGTCTTAGATTTTTTAGGCCTAGGATATAGACGTTTTGAGACTTGTGGTGATGAAATAAATTAAGCATTGTAATGCGTCTTGCTAGATCTAAACCAAAGAACACGGCAGTCTGGGCCGTTACCAATGGACAATCACAGCTTATAAAATTATAAATGAATTATCTAAAAAAACTTATAAACAAGGAAAAACGAAAAAAGATTTTACGATTAAAAATCACTTCAAACCAATGAACTCCAGCAACTTTGGAGAGAAGTTTTAAAACATTTTTTTTTCTTGTTGATTCTTTATTGTGAAATCCGTTTAGTAAATTACTCGTCTAATCGTCGCGTCGCAAACACGACCCAATAAACTCCTTAGAAAATCAATCTTCGTTTAATTAACTACTTTGAGACGGATTCTCGTAAATCGATCCCTTGGAAACTGTCTTCCAATTTAATTTGACGAACCCAAGGTAAGTAGGCAATTGCTTTTTTTTTTATCAAGATTGAACTTTGCGAAGAATTTTATGGTTAGGTAAGCTATAAAAATTCTTTATTTGAGGTTGGCTTTTAATAACGTATGTTTGTCATATTTTTATTGGTGAAATTTCTTTTGTGAAAATTAGGAGTTGTTTTTTTTTCATTTTTTAAGCCATCTTTAACTTAGGCGTAGCTTGTACAACAAGATGGCCACATATTTGCACAACTGAATATACTTATGTCCAATAAAGTGCGAAAAAAACCGGCCAAGTGCGAGTCGGACTCGCGCACGAAGGGTTCCGTACCATTATCGAAAAAACGGCAAAAAAATCACGTTTGTTGTATGGGAGCCCCCTTTAAATATTTATTTTATTCTGTATTTAGTATTTTTTGTTATAGCGGCAACAGGAATACATCATCTGTGAAAATATCAAGTGTATCACGGTTCATGCCTGGTGACAGACAGAAAGACAGATCACGGAGTCTTAGTAGTAGAGTCGTTTTTACCCTTTGTGTCCGGAACCCTAAAAAAGAAAGAACGTATCACATCTCAACTCCCATACAACCGAATTCGCGAATAACAGCTAGATGCTTGCTTACCTATACAACACCATATCTATCCGACTACCCTCCAATAGCCCCAATCGTTATATCAAACACAATAAGTATACTCATATCTGTCGTCGAAAGAAGAAATAAGCAACAACCCTCTCCACCCCCTCCACGCGTCTAGACTGGACAAGAGGGGGAAGAGGGCGGAATCTTGGCCGATATTTCAAACGGACAAAAGATAATTTGAGATGGAACATTATCGAAAAAGCCTTTGGACACGTCCGCGAGATCAAAGACCAATTGCTTGGACGATTGTCAAGAGTTGTCCTGTGTTTCTTTTGATGTTTAACTGATTGTAAATAAGTAGACAGCCTATCTGATAGTCAGCGCAGTGTATGGACATCTAATGACACCGTAGTCATTATCTATGGATGTCTACGATTTAATTCCCCGATTTTTTTTAACATGATTTTGGTATGTATGTATCTATGTAACGGAATCTTCAAACGTGATTTTCACCCCTTTCAAAACGTCGGGTTAATTTGAAACTTTGCACGCTTATCAAGGAACGATGACAATATAATAATTTAAATAGTTTGTCCCATTATCCTTACCAGGATTTTCAGGACTAGCTATTGAACTAAAAAGTGAAAAATTACTTTTTATTCAATTGACCATTAGTCCAGTAGCCAGAAGAATATGCCCTTTGATAATTCAAAAGTTTTTTATTTTCGCTGGGTGGATACCTTATGTGAATTCAACGCTATGTACAAAAATGCTAACAGTTTAGAGTTATGCAATAGGCATAAAGTAGGTATTTCCTATTATTTCGTGTTATAACAATAATATAAAATTTAAATTTAAATAATTTACTGTTTCTTTATTAGTACTATCTAAACTTTATATTAGTGAAAATGCTAACAGACACGTACTATGGAACAAAGGAAAACTGAAAATGGCTCGTAACTCTTTCAATAAAAGATTTAAGTTTTCAAATCATTTCCTATATGCATAGAGGGATTAGTTATACGTTACAACAAAAGTTCTAACAACTAAGTATAATGCTGCACAGGTTATTGTATTTTTACATTGTGATTTGCGAAATATTGAATTTATGTTTATAAATTTGCGCCTACATATTCGAAATAATAAACTCTACTACCATACGAAAGTTTAAACACTTATGTGCAATGCTAGTTTAATAAATCAAATACAATTTGGGTATTGCGGGGCGCGGTGTAGGTATGTACGATCAGTATAAATTCTTCGAACCATACAGACCACAGAGGCCCACATCATAAACGGACTCTTCTGATGATTTTTAGAAAAACATTACCGCGCAAATTCTTATTTCAAACTGGCGTCTAGTATCTGACAGATCGTTCACTGTTATTTTGCCTATGAATGCAACCTTATTGCTACGATAATAAAGATCACTAAAATAGGTAATCTGGCATGTGTTATACAAGCCTTCCCCGTGCGAATCGAATATATATTAAAATTATGTCTAGTACTGTACGACTGCCCCATATAAGAACGCAGTAGGTGACATATTTTTATAATGGTTTTATACCCTGATAATCTTATTTATATTATTTTAATGAGTTTTAATGTGCTGCGATGGACTGTGTAATTTTAACCAGGAAATTTATAATTTGAATTGAGATTTGGTGCTTTAATTAATAAATTTTATCATTATTTACAATAGGAAAGTCCCTTCAAGTTGTAAAAACACCTTAAATTAGCAAATGTCCGGTACTTAATAGGTATTGAATTATCTTGTTTAGAGATATGTAAAATATTTAATAGATTTAGGACACCATTAATATCATTTGTATTATTACGTACAGTTCACCCGTAAGCCTTGTTTAGTACTCGCTTATTATTATTTTTTTTCGTTTAGTTACCTAACACAAGATGACATTCATTATAGGCTAATTCAAATAATATTTTTGCGCCATCCTGGAATATAATATTTTATGGCATTTACTAGGTTTTGATGTACAGCAATCGTGTGGTAAGGTCACGTGGTGCCGATTTTTCGTTATAATAGAGTTTAAAAACTAATAGATAGGGCGCAATAGACACGATTATATAAAATTTAAACCTTTAAAATAAAAAATGTTCTAAATCTTGGTAAGCGTATCACAAAATTGACACCTAAACTTGCCGGACTCACTAGGGTTGCTACTATATTGATTCTGAATAAAAAAAATGAGTAGGTAATATTTTACAAACATAAATACATCGATTTGTTTAAGCATACATCATATCATGCTTACAGTGTCATCTACTAAGGCTTAGTGGGTAACACTGCTTTTATTGTATTAGGTTTTAGGACCAGCGATGAAGTCAATTTAGTTATGTGACAGTTGCACCGGTTATAAGATGTTTGATATTTCTACAGTCACATCTGTTTGGAAAAGGCATTTGCTTGGACTTTTCCCTAATATGTTGGGGTTGACTTCCACTGTTTTCAGTCGAACCAGACGCATCTGAATACCAGTGTTTTATATGAAGTGACTGCCTACCCTGCCAACCCAGATTATACGGTAATCCTACTGGATAATACGGTACCCTTTTGTTAGGGTGGCCGCAGACTTTCGGGTTTCTGACGACCCGTAACGACTGTCAAAGATTCACGATACGGAGAATTTTATTATTCTGTCATCTCGATATACTGTCAGCACGGCAGGTACGACTATTCTGTGTTCTGTGAATATTTGTTTCTTATTCTTTTTATAGGAACAAAGAAGGTTGAAATCGTATTCGGTTTCGCGCCTCATTCAATGCATTCGGAGTGGAGTGTCATCGCGCCCCGCAATACCCAATTGTATTTTATTTATTAAACTAGCATAGCACATAAGTGTTTAAACTTTTGTATGGTGGCAGAGTTTATTATTTCGAATATGTAGGCGCAAATTTATAAACATAAATTCAATATTACGCAAATCACAATGTAAAAATACAATAACCTGTGCAGCATTATACTTAGTTGTTAGAACTTTTGTTGTAACGTATAACTAATCCCTCTATGCATATAGGAAATGATTTGAAAACTTAAATCTTTTATTGAAAGAGTTACGAGCCATTTTCAGTTTTCCATTGTTCCACAGTACGTATCTGTTAGCATTTTCACTAATATAAAGTTTAGAAAGTACTAATAAAGAAACAGTAAATTATTTAAATTTAAATTTTATATTATTGTTATATCACGAAATAATAGGAAATACCTACTTTATGCCTATTGCATAACTCTAAACTGTTAGCATTTTTGTACATAGCGTTGAATTCACATAAGGTATCCACCCAGCGAAAATAAAAAACTTTTGAATTATCAAAGGTTATGTGGAAAATAATTGTATCCCTACTGGACTACATTAAAACGTGCTTGTTAGTTTTTTAAGACAATATATCGCACCTCCGATAAAATAGGGTTACAAGTCGAAAAACCTGGATTTTCAGAAAAGCGAAAATAAACTCGCGTTTTTGTTAATCAGTCTTTATTCTTAAATTATTATTATTATGTGATACAAATTATACATATTTGTAAAGCTTACAAAAAATACGTTTTAATGGTATACGCTGTTTTTAAATTTTCCTGAAAACAAACCTGAAAATTCCCAATTGTAACAGTATTTTAGATAACTATTCGAACTTCTACTAACAAAAATATAATATGACAAATGTAACAATTCTTATTATAATAAAAATCAAGCAGTTCTTTAAACTTTTTTGAACTTAATAAGTATTCATACAGCTGTAGAACAAAAAACTTTAACAAAAACATTCAAAACTTCTAATTAATAAAAAATATAAACAATTCTAGCCATCACAATTTCAATGAATCACTTTACAACACAAGTTGA
Organism: Anorthoa munda; assembly: GCA_945859665.1. Lineage (NCBI taxonomy): Eukaryota > Metazoa > Arthropoda > Insecta > Lepidoptera > Noctuidae > Anorthoa > Anorthoa munda. Next base: position 6,849,482 of record OX243899.1, on the reverse strand, counting down.
GGTAGTCTATAATTAAGCTACGCTTAAATAATATTTTTTTAATGTTCTCCTTAAAAAAATAATGTTAAATACTTTGTAGGAACTATAATCATCACTATAAAAATCAAAATCACAGATAATGTCTTAGTTACAGTCATTTCTTAATTAGGGCATATAATTTAAAAAAAATGTAGGTATTAGTATTAGGTAATTCAATATTCAATTACAATTGGTTGTAAAAAGGCGCATAGAACCGTGGTATATGATTACTATTAATCAAACTCATCAAATCAGCTTTCTTCCTCTCGCTTATTGAGAGCTGTCTGACGTAAGCAGGCTTTAGTCCAGGCAGAACCTCAGGGTGTGTTCGCCAAATTTTTGATTCCGAAAATCCTTCGTCTTCATAAGAATTCTTGTAATACAGAACACAAGGAGTTTCTTTCATGAATTTAACAACTCTGACGTCTTTCAATTTCATGTTACCCGTACTGAAGCGTAGTTCTGCATGTAATTTCTTCAGGGATAAAAAGTCACTATAGGAAACCTCATTCACCGAGTATGGGGGTCCAGTTTTTTTGGCTGTTCTTATAATTTGTGCATACTGAGAAGGCACGTAAATTGGGCCAGATTTTAAACTTCTTTTAATGCATTTCTCAATTACCGAATGAACCGAGTCGCCTTCATTTTGAGTATGTCCCGTCACCAAAAATTTGTGTGTAATAGATTTCAGTTTATCGTATTTGAGTACGCAATAGGCGTATAGAGCCATTATAAACTTGTTTTTATTTTGTCCTCCACAGTTGTCCGAATAAAAAGTTATATCAATGGCAGAACCATCACTGATTTGAGACAATCTTTTCTCTATGAACTGTAGGATACAACTTCCAATTTCATCTGAACCACGATTTCCTGTGCCCTCGTGCCAGAAGTACGATTCAGTTTTTTTTGTTGCAAGGTCGGACACCGTAAAGTTAAAGCAGTTTAATTTACTTTTGTAGTAAAAAACAGATACGTCACCTTTTGGAACTGGCAGAACAGCTTGCAGATCATAAACCGCTATTATATTTGTTTCAGAAGCGTGGTCTTTGTCGCACTGTTTTTCCTGTCTTGACAATTGCTTTTCCTTAAGGTGTTGATTATACTTCTGTTGAAGAAGTAATTTGTCCTCTGCATTTTCATAAGCAACACACAGCTCACAGCGATCCTTTTTTGGCACAAAAAAACCTAAATTGAACTCTGTGTTAAAAATTTTGGCATACATGACATAATTGCTGTGAGGTACACTATTGCGCTCACATTCTTCTACGTACTCACGATGAAGATCAGCTATCGTTTTTCCACCCTCGATGAACTCTCTTTCAGTTTGCTGTCGCAAATAATGGCTTTCGATGCGGGGGATTGAATTTATGTGTTTTCGAATGGATTCCTTTACACAATCAGGTAGTTTGTGATGACTGTGATGTTTGCCCCTCTTGTCCTCTTCAACGGAACCAGAAAATGTCCTCTTCTTGACTACAGTCTGTATTACTCTGTTATTGATGTCTATTGTATTCATGAAGAATGTCTTGCAGATTTGGATTTTACTTCCCATTTTTGTTAAGTAAAATGCATTATTTAATTGTCTTCCTTTTTGAGTAGTCGTGTATCTATATTTTCTTTTTATTGGCGCCATATGCCTGCTGACAAAATCTCTTTGGCGGTTAATATCTTTAAGCTCCCAGAATTCTTTAAAAACAGCTTCTCTATCTACTTCTGAAAATTTTTCCCTGCACTTCAACCGACAGCGTTCGCTACACGGTGGCTTAATTTTTCTAGCATCCTTTTGCACCTTTGTTTTTAGTGTTACGTAAGCAGATCCGGCATTTCTAAGGATTTTACATTTATTTTGTAACCATTCTGTCGGTTTAGCTACACGTTTTCTGCTTGGTTTTTTCGTGTCCGGTATTGGTGTGTCATCTGGATTTGAGTTCAACGATGGAAGTACGTCAACAGCTGGTCCTTCAGTTTCGGAATCGTCAGACATTTCAATGGAACGACGTTGCTCAATTTCAAAATCGGGGTCTTTCACCGAATCATCACTGTCCTCAATTGAAGTTGAACTGGAAGAGTCTGAGGAAGATGTACTTTCTGTATCTGAAGAAGAATCAGCTGAGGCATCAATAATAGGGTTGCGAATTTGCTGGGAGCTCTGTTCTCTAACTTCGATTGAACTTGTAGATGGTATTGCTTCAGTGTTATTAGCGGCAGAATTACTTATTGTTATATCTGTAAATGCAAAATTAAATCAACAATAATAATGACGACTCAACTTAGAGCCAACTTTCAATTAAATAAAATGAAAATAAATAAAACCTTTGTAGGTTTCAGCTTCGGTATCAGCTATGTAATCTTGATTGTCTCTGGCGAGGATACATTGGGGTTTATCGGCGCAAAGTTTCCCGGTTCGCAGATTTTCAATAATTTCAAAATCCGATTTTTCTCCTGATTCTGAAAAATTACAAACATGATAAAATTAAGTTGGTTACATAAAGTTACTAAAATAAGATCATCATTCAGAATAACTTAGCTATTAACTTTTAGAATGAAAAAGTTACCTGGTAAAAACAAGTAGGTAAGGTAAGTATAGTAGGCATCTTACCTTGCAAGTTTGATCCCCCAATCTTTTGACGATCATCGGCGGGTGTTTTTTCTTTATCACTTAGGGCTAAACGCAGAATTGCGTCATTACGTTTCATTTTGACCCTAGAATCATAAATCCAATTCCAAGCAAATAATCCGAAAATACCTGAACGTTGTTATAAAACAAGATTACAAGTCGAAATATTCAGACAAAACATGCACATTTTTCGTCAAATACCGTTACAACGTGAAGTGTAACACTACATTACAATAAATCCTATCTAAAATACTGATACAATACAAAATATATCACTTTATTATAGAAATATTGAACTAATTTAATTCAATCCTTTAACAATAAACTGTAATAATTCGACTTGTAACGGTTTATTAGACAAATTGATGTAAGCAACAAGATTTTGCCTTTCTGAAACACTGTTATATTTTAATTTGTAACACTACTTGTCTCAACAAACGCACGTCCACCTTTCATAAAACTAAATGTAACACTAATTGAGAACATTCTGGAGTCAAAATGCTTTAGTCATGTAGTGTTACAACTCCATCTAGCGGCGAGTTTTAGAGTTACAGATGTAACCATTTTGGAGAAGATAGTTAATAAAATTTTAAGTATTTCTGTATATTTAACGCAAAATTCGACTTTTTCGAGTTGTAACCCTATTTTATCGGAGGTGCGATATATTATAAGACTTTGAAGTTGAATCATCGGCAAACTAGACTTTAGCCTGAAATATGTCAAACTTTGGCATTCAAGAAGGGCTTAGACTTTCTTAAGGGTACACTAGTCGACGGCACGAACTATTTTGCGCGCGTGGTTTAAATGCATTTTATATCAACCGACAACACGTGCGGCAGAGATAGATGTTGTGATGAGCAGTAGGAAGCTAGTTCGCGTAGGAATACACACTTTTGCAAATTTGTAGCGAAATGGATAATGATTTAGGACGAAACCGAGTGCGCGAAATTTTATAAACAGACCTTTGGGAGTATGGATATCATAAAAAATCGACTAAACGAATCTGTTCTAAATAAAATTATTTGCATTGTTGAACTACTAATCTATTCCTATATGGTGGCCGTTTTCCGTCTTCTTATGGTATTTATTTGCACCCAAAATGCGTTAAAATTAGTGTCGAAATGTGGAAATTTCGACGCTCATAACTTTCAAATAATATTTTTTTTCTTTTCCGTACAGGGCAGATAATGGTGAGACAAATTGATATCATTTTTTATTTTGAAGGTACATCGTCAAACAGTGGAGTAATCGCCAGACTACGTTTGTATGGAAGAATGATCGACTAGTGTAACCTTAACTCAATATGCCCAATGCAGAAACCGGTTAAAACTCTTGGCCTGGCAACGAACATTACCGGTTGAATGCCGTAATTACCGAAATAGTTAAAAAGCCATTGTTTCTCGCATGGATCCACGTTTAAGGCACTCAAAGGGTTAAGTAACGTAGCAGTGCTTTTCCAAAAGCTTGTGAGTTCCGACCATAGATTTAAGAAAGATAAACGTTTTATATGTAAATCCTTTTTCATCAGACCTAGATGTATTGATATTGAATAGAATAGAATAGAATATTATTTATTTATAAGGTGGTTACAATAATATTAAGAACCCTTATACATTCTACCATTTTGGCATGCAAACATTGATGCAATTTATCATCAAATATACAAACCTTGATACATTACACAACTAAAATTTATCAGCTAGATAATCCGACACGGAATAGTAACATTTATTTAATAGAAGTATACTTAGTTTATTTTTGAAAGTTGTTACTGATTCCTGTTTTATGGAATTAGGAATGTGGTTAAAAATAACCAGTGCAATACCAAAAATACTTTTCCTCTTCAAAGCAGTTCTATATCCGCGTGCGTAACAAATTTTGGTATTGAGATAGCAAAGTTACATTTCGGCATCTGCTTTCCGATAAAGTAGATGTATAGATGTCGATTCCATTTAACATAAATAAAAAACCGGCCAAGTGCGAGTCGGACTCGCACACAAAGGGTTCCGTACCATTATCGCAAAACACTGCAAATAAATCACGTTTGTTGTTTGGGAGGCCCCCTTAATTTATTTCATTTTAATTTTTTTTTTTTTTTTTTAATTGAATATACAATTAAACATTCTGTGAATATTTCAAGCGTCTACCTGTTGCCGTTATTAATATCGAGCAAAAAACGGCAAAAATATCACGTTTGTTGTATGGGAGCCCCCCTTAAATATTTATTTTATACTGTTTTTAGTATTTGTTGTTATAGCGACAACAGAAATACATTAACTGTGAAAATTTCAACTGTCTAGCTATCACGGTTCATGAGATACCGCCTGGTGACAGACGCACAGACAGACAGACAGATGGATCGCGAAGTCTTAGTAATAGGGTCCCGTTTTTACTCTTTGGGTACGGAACCCTAAAAAAAGCAATTTCTAAAAATTTTAAGGCACGGAAATGTTAACAAATTATGACTTTAAAAAGTTTGAACACAGCTGTCAGTAACATAATAAATATGTCGGCATTTCTAAGATATCAGCAGTCTTCCCTACAAATATAAAATCTGTTTTGAATACAATATCTGTTTTGAGCTAATGAGCTCGGTTATGGGGGTCAGATGGGCAATTGTTCTATGTAAAATACTCAGCTGTTATTACCTTTTTGTTTTTTTTGTTTGAGCTATTGTCATTAGATGATGCATAATCATCGTCAGCCCATTAATTTTCCCACTGCTGGGACACAGGCCTCCTCTCTGATGGAGAGGAAATGGGCTTTAATCCACCACGCGGGCCCAGTGCGTTGGTGGATGTCACATGTCTTCGAAATTTCGGTTCTAGGACATGCTGGTTTCCTCACGATGTTTTCCTTCACCGATTTAGAGCAGTGGTGATGAAATAATTTAAACAAAGTAAAGTGCCTGCCTGGGTTCAAACCTACGACCAACGACATGTCAGTTGGGGCAGTTACCACTGGGCCATCACTGCTCTAGCATGTACCATCAATACATATTATACAAGAAAAATAAAAAATAACCCTCTATTTTTTTTTATTTCATGCTAGATAATTTTATCTAGTAGTAGAAACGTTTCAATCGACTATCTATTGAACACGTAATTATGACACGATATCTTGCGTAAACATCCCGATTCAAATAGTAAAATGCCGAACTTCAGAACGGCTTCACCGATTTTCATTAAACATAGCTGAGAACACTCGATTAAAGAAATAAAAAACGAAATCTAAATCGGTTCATCCGTGTAGGAGCTATGATGCCACAGACAGATACACAATCACACAGGTACATACGTCAAACTTGTAACAACCCAGCTTTAGCCGTCGGGGGTTAAAACAAAGTCCCCCGCCGCGTCCGTTCGCGATAAACTCAAAAAATACTAAACGGATTTTCATGCAGTTTTTACCAATAGAAAAAGTGAGAAACGAGGAAGATTTTTATGTATAAATTGTCACGAGCGAAGCCGGGGCGGATTTTAGTGTTATATATTTATCAGTGTACAGGAAATATTACGTGAATCCATGTATAATTCTGGTTCAATATCGTCCCGAACATTCAGATTATTCTCCTTCGTTTTGTACTGAAATATGAATGTACTTCCATTCCATAATATATTGTGTATTAAGTAACATAAAGACGGCGTGGGATGTTTTGTAAAAGGCTTATTTTTCTTTAGTACATGTTTTTTTGGGATAATAATGTTTGGCATATACCTACTTTCAAAGAATCAACGAGTATCCCAATTGCGTAATATGCTCGTACTGACAATTGATTGAATTTCGACAATGATATTCAAGAACAGGTATACATTTCATTGATCTAAATTAAGTAACTAAATAGTTGTAGGTAGAGTTTTCGAACTCAGGTTTTTCCCTTACTTTGTGTTATTGTTTCATCACCACTGCTCTCAAAGCGGCATAGGAAATGCTCCAAAACCAAAAAATCGAGGACATGATGACTTCAATCAATGACCACTATGCTTAAAATCTTTGAAAGGCAATTGTCTGTTCAATATTGCCTGTTCATCGAATACTAAATCTCTCCCTCTCAATTACCGTTAGCAATTACAAAAAAAAAGAAACTTCAATTATATAGAAAATATGATCAGCCTGTAGTGGAACACATCACTGGCCTCCTCTCTGTGAGAGGGAGTGGGCTGTGACCTGCCAGTGCGGATTGGTGGCTAAGTCTTGGAATGATTGGTTCTAGGACATCGAACACAGGCCAGTTTCCTCCCGATGTTTTCCTTCAACGTTTTGAAAGCAGTGGTGATGAAATAAATTAAATATCGTCAAGAAATCGGCATGTCCTAAAACTTGATTTTCTCAAGATGTTTTTCCTTGTTTCACAAGGTTTCTGAAAACTCCAGGTAAATTGCGCTTTACATTCAAAACGCATGTTGGCGAACGATTCCAAAATAATATCAGTATGTGATGCGTGAACGTGATGTGCGTTGAAATTGAGGGGTTCCCATAAAATATAACGATGTCAGGCTTTAGGACAGGAATTAAACGGACAATATGGAGGGGTTCGTAGCAAGCAGCGTATCTACTAAGGTGGGAAGTAATACGAGGTACCAGGGCACAGTGTTTTATAGACCCAAAAAAAGTGACATCGGCTTTTTATTGGCTATTTCTACTTAATAGTGTATTACAAATGCACGAGTAGAACTCCCATGTGTCAATTTTGTGTACTTGATTTTTAAAAAAATCGTAAAGTTTTCGTAACCTTGAAGTCCAAAAGACCAAAAAAAAATCGTAAAAAAAAAATTGTACATATTTGAGCTTTATTCATATTTCAGGTTTATGAAGCAATTCAAGGAGAAAATTATTCCGTATTTATATAATCAAAAACGATTATTGAACCCACGAAAAAAAATATTTTACCAAAATCACTAATTATTTTTTTATTCATTTTCTAGCTCGAAGTAGAACCTCTGTCTGGTACAAATAGATTGCTTTTACTAAGGTCTATCACCCATAAAAATATGACTTTCAACTTGGGCCTAGGTTTCGAGAAAATGATTTTTATGTACCGAGGTCAAAATTCTAAATTTAGGGGTATCACAAGGGTCAATTATTATTGGGTTTTTACAATCAACTGAAATTAATTATAATTTAGTTTAAAAGTATTTATGACTTATCGATCATAGTGCATGTTGCAGATATAGTCTATTGAATCGTAAACAATAACACCCATGATAACTCAGATAGGTTAAGTAGAAGGTAATCGCAGGGACTCCTGTGTATTTATTTGGTAAGTAGTAGACAGACTGTCGCAGAGAACGTCATTATAGGTACGGCGTCAGTAACATGTCTTCAACAAGCCTACAATGTCACAGGACCTCGGTCAGTAGCGCACTGAATTGACCCGTGGCCGTGATTTCGACAAGAGAGCAAAATAAAAAAAAACGAACTTAGCTATCTCTTTCGCACTTACCTAATTTCATGACACAATGACATGAGTGCGTAACAGGAAGTAATAAATTTCGCATGCATTCTTTCTTTATCTAGTTAAGATTGCACGCTTTGACGCGAGGAAGCGAGCTGGCAACGTGTGGACGCGGGAGTCGTTAATCTGTCGGTGCTCACCTATTAACAGATACATCATGTAGAAAATGCTAAGAATTAAAAAAAATGTCCTGTGGCTAAACTACTGGATATATTCGTTTGCATATTTATGTGTAGACTGGAAATATCATGACTTATACGGAGTTTAATTTATTGTCATCTCTACCCTATAATAGTATAGGCAGGTGTTTATCAGACAGTAATCAAACTAAGAAACCAAGAACCCAATTATGGGTTACTTTGGTACTTCTTAGTTCTATATACTATTACATTTGTATGTTTATATATTTTGTGTACAATTTCACGTGAAAAGTGTTTTAAAATTAATTGTTAGAATTATAAATCATTATAGAAGATAAAAGACCTGCGGATTTTATGTAATAAAAACTAATCGTCACAAAAGGTCAAAATCGTGACAACCCTAACACATATGTTTGAAAATAATTTTCTCAAAACCTAGGCCCAAGTTGAAAGTAATATTTATATGGATGATAAACCTTGGTATAAGGAATCTGTTTATACCAGACAGAGGTTCTACTTCGAGCTAGAAAAAAAAATAAAATATAAATACTGATTTTGATAAAACATTTTTTTTTGCGAGTTCTATTGTCGTTTTTGATTACTTAAACACGGCATAATTTTCTTCTTGACTTGCTTCATAAAACTGCAATACGAACAAAGCTCAATTATGTACAGTTTTTTTTATAAGATTTTTTTTTGTTCTTTTGACCTTAAAGGTCACGAAAACTTTGCGATTTTTTTAAAAATCAGTCATTCAAAATTGGCACATGGGAGTTCTACTCGTGCATTTGTAATGAACTATTAGGTAGAAACAACCAATAAAAAGCCGATGTCACTTTTTTTGGGTCTATAAAACACTGTGCAGGGTTCCAGGGTTAGGGGGAGTTAGCGTTGGCAGTGTCCACAAATGGCACAATTTTTCTTTAAATTACCGGCCGGGCACAGGCCCGAGCCAAAGGCTAGGGTCCCAGACGCCGAGACATATTTCTCTTATTTTTTTTATTGCTCAAAAAAATCTATTCGAGGCTGGGTGACACAATTGCCCATACAAATTGTCCAAAAATGTAAGTGCATTCAATTCATGTCTCGTGAACTTGTATAAGATAAATATAGTCTTTTAGAAAAGCCCGAAAAACTACTTCTTATGTCGGTTTTACCACTCAGCCATCATTTTCCTGTTCCGTCCGGGATGACACGTTACGTATGCAGCGGCTTATAAGCAAATTAATTGTATAAGTATCGCAAAAATTTCGCGCAGTCTCGCATCTCGGTGTGAGCTGGCCTTTAGTTCGGGCGAAAACTATTAAAACTAAAGACGAAGAAATACCCCTGTTTTTGACCGACCGTATAATTAATTAGGGAGCCGCTTTGTAAAAGTTCGGGCACATAGCTAACTTTCATGGGGTCTCACCTTCGGTGTGGGCTCGTGTAAATTAGAAACTATTGCGTTCCTGTCGGTTTTGAGGATTCTTAGCGTAATTTCAGAGTACGATTTGGATTTGTCAGTTGAATTGGTGTCCGTTGATTTCATTTCTTCCTCACATCTAAAATTCTAAAATAAAATTGATGCAACTAAGTGTATATAATAAGTGTCCGTTTGTAGGAGGTTGTCTCTGAATCATGATCCGATTTCGAAAATCCTTCCAGTGTTAAAAAGCTACATGGTCGCTAAAGGTTAACCGGGCCTTAGCACGGCCCTGATATGTGTGGATAAAGGTCTATCCACACATATCAGGGCCGTGCCCGGGACGTACACGGATGTGTGTGAACGAGTTCATATAAAATGTACGTACCGATATTTTTTTGAGCTCCTGACGGGGCACGGTCTGTCCACGTCCTGATATGTGTGGATAGACCTTAAGTGTTCTGTAAAGCCTTTTCTTGACGGCGCGACGCAATTTAATTTGCGTCGATAGGCGATATCGCGCACGTATTTTCTAAGAAAAATTCAAGTGCGTATTGGCTTCCATGTGAGCATTTTCACTTAGTACGGTGTGCTATAAATCGAATTGGTGGTGGGTTTAGTGCGAGTTTTGTCTCACGCTGCATCACGTTAACGTAAACGTCAATTTGTATTGAAACTGGATAAGCGCCGTCTGGTGACAGTAAGGAGAAACCTCTTTTTTGTGAATAAATTGAAATAAGAGATCGTTTACGTTAACGCGAGTGAGCATGAGTAAAAACTCGGAATAAGCTTACAGGGCCTTACTGATGCCTTACTGATTCCTTATTGACTATTATTGCCGAAAAATGCACGGTTCACGGTTTTTTACTTTTCAAACATAATTTACTATCGTTAAGGTTTTAGTTTACGAATTCTACTTACACTGTTCTTGTTCTTGTAATGTAATGTTTGTATGTTGTTTTGTGGCAATTAAATACTTTTTCTTTCTTCTTTCTTGTTTATATAAGGCTACGGGAGTGAAGCCGCGGGAAACACTAGGTGTGTTTGTGTGTTTCTGTCTTTCTGCGCAAATAATTTTAGCCATAATGTCAATTTTATATGGTACTCGTATGGTGTTGAAGGAATGGAATGGGGCAGGGCTTTTGCTCAGTTTGGAAATCATTCAAAGTTTGTTTTCATCGTTAAACTGAAATGCAATTTTTTTTCTAAGGTCTACGTGCGATTGCGAGTACCAATAACAAATCAGAAATGATGAATAACACACAAAGAAACATACATAATAACCACAAAAATAATGACACATCATCATCACATCATCAGCCTATTAATGTTCCCACTGCTGGGACACAGGCCTCCTCTCCGTGAGAGTGAATGGGCCGTTATCCACCACGCGGGCCCAGTGCGGGTTGGTGGATGTCACATGACTTCGAATTTTTTGTTCTAGAACATGCCGGTTTCCTCACGATGTTTTCTTTCACCGTTTTGAGAGCAGTGGTGATGAAATAATTTACACAAAGTAAAGCGCCTGCCTGGGCTCGAACCCACGACCTACAACTTGTAAGTCGCGGCCGATACCACTGGGCCACCACTGCTCATGATGCCTTATTGACTATTATAAGCCTAAAAATGCACGGTTCACGGTTTTTTACTTTTCTAACATAATTTTACTATCGTTAAGGTTTTATTTTACGAATTCTATTTACACTGTTCTTGTTCTTGTAATGTAATGTTTGTATGTCGTTTTGTGGAAATTAAATACATTTTTTTCTTCTTCTTGTTCTTCTTTCTTGTCCATGTAGATAAGGCTACGGGAGTGAAGCCGCGGGAAACACTAGGAGAGTTTGTGTTTCTGTCTTTCTGCGCAAATAATTTTAGCCATAATCTCAATTTTATATGGTACTCATATGGTGTTGAAGGAATGGAATGGGGCAGGGCTTTTGGTCAGTTTGGAAATAATTCAAAGTTTGTTTTCATCGTTAAACTGCAATACAATTTTTTTTTCTAAGGTCTACGTGCGATTGCGAGTACCAATGACAAAGCAGAAATGATGACTACTGAATAACATACAGAGGTACATACATAATAAACACAAAAATAATGACATAATGGAACTGTAATCTACCAAACATCTGTCTGTAAAACCTAAACACACAATAAAAAGATTTGATTTGATAATGACAAGGACCGAAGGTAACATATTGAAAAGAAAAGAACTCAATCAATCAATATTAATCAACTTTACTCAATCAATATTAGCAGTAGTAGAAAATAGCGGTCAAAACTTTAAAAAATACGCCCTCATTCGCTTCAAACGACACCCACAGAAATATCCGCTGGAACATAAACAGAACAGGATAAAAATATTCTGAAACTTTTAGTTCCTCTTACCTACTTTGAAAACAGTGACACATACTGCTCATTAAAAGTTCCAAAGCCTGTTCTACCTTTAGAGGAACTAGTGTACATTCAGCAGCAGTCTAGTTTTTTCACGATCATTGTAGTGGTCACAGTGTAATAAAATTTGTACAAAAAATGCTTGCTCTACTGGTTTTTTTTACACTGTGACCGTTGAAAGAAATAAAAATGGTAAAGTATTTTTTAAGTGAAGCTAGCTTCTGGTAGGAAAAATGGATCGAACGGTATTCAAAAACAAAGTTGTCTTTATTATGTATGAAATATTCATATTTGTATGGTTGCAAGAAGAAATTCTGATCATTAAAATAGGTATATTAAAGCGTCTTTAAACGCGTGCAATAGCACATTTAGGGCGGTGTTGGGGCTACCCCGCCAATGCAGCGCCTCGGGCATATTCACGGTGGCGCCCACTGAATGCTCTCACGCGACGATGCGCAAGCGGTGCGCGTCTCTGGTGCGCAGAGTGCGGGGCAACGCCAACACCGTCCTGGCGATGACTGCAAACAGACTAGATTGCCCATATATCCAGCAATGCTGCAGCAGTCATATCGTTATATTGTGAGTGTTCATTTTTGTCTGTGCTTCTTATTCTGTCTGTATCTATTTATAAACTGCCGAGCAATGAAAAAGTTCCACCCACAAAATGCCGACAAACACCTTAATTTAATTTTTCACATTTAATTTAATTGTTGAACACAATATGTACGTTTTTAGTCGGTAATATTCTGATGCGCTGTTAAATGTACTTCAATATTGCAGACGGCGTCATTAAGCTAGCTTTTCCCGTTTAGGAGTAATTTGGTGCTATGTCACTGGAACTTTTTCATTGCTCGTTAGTGTATATCTATTTGTAAATGAGTCTTGTTACTTGACTAACTACCAACTTTCTCATTTTATTTTATTTATTTAAAACTTGGTTACAAGAAATTTATCATCTTAGTAGGTCTATAAGTCAAGAGTGAATAGGTTACTTCTAGGTAAACGTGCTCCATAGTTGACCACACCAACGCTTACCATCAGGTGAGATAGTGGTCGATCGCAAGCTTAGCCATAAATAAAATAAACTATATTTCGTGTATATTATACACGTAAATACACGCCGTTCTCCCATGGAGGTATGCAAAGACTACAGACGGCCACCTGCTGCGATTCCAACATACTCCTTTTGCTGCATTTACGTTACTTTTGTGCGTGTATGACCATACTAGTTACTAGTTAGTTTTCTATAATATCTACGTAGTATATCTACTATGTATTCTTTAAACTTTAATAACAATTTGTCTAGTATTCCAGACTGTCTCAAGACGTGCATTATCCTCTGCATACACTACAATGAATAAAATGGACATTACGAGATATTCCACTCCACCAGAACAATCATAAAGGGTGCATTTTGAATAGTTTTCTTCGGAACTGGCTGGCAGCCAGAAGCAGACGATGTTGGGTGACGTAACAATGTTTCTTGTTTGTGAAGTCAGCCAAGTGCGTCCGATTAGGTAGGTAAATAGAACGGGGTAGCTGCAAAATACTTGAATCAAAGACAGGCGCCAATAATGTTATGAAAAATTGGCAGATACGTCGTTATTTATGGGGGCAAAATGACCCTATTTAAACGTCGATTTTCCGTTTTGAGACGGGTAGATTTAAGGAAAGAAGTGCGTCTCTTTCTTGCTTTATGCGTTTGAGAGAGATGGTAGTATCATCGAATCGTTTTCGTAAAATTTTATATTTTCTGAACTAGAGAGGGGCGATGTATACCGCTGACATCTTGGATAACGAGTGTTCAGAAAGACATTAATAAAAAAAGTTAATTTCAAAAATCAAAAAACCCGACTGCCTAAAAAGCGAACTAAAAAGATGGAAACAAGAAGAAAATCATGCTGTGCAGTCGGAGGATACGTTTGCGAGCTGGCTGACCAAAACCAGATGTATCCTCCGAATGCATGATTTTCTTCTTATTTACATCTTTTTAGTTCGCTTTTTAGGCAGTCGGGTTTTTGATTTTTGAAATTAACTTTTTTTATTTATAATTTTTTAGTTATTTTTTTTAGAATTAGGTACATTTTAACATATAAGTGTTGTATATTTTAAAATCACGTCTTATAACCCTTTATTTTGATACCCCCACACGTGGGGTAAGGAAGAAAAAAAAATTTGGGCCCCCACAATATGGCGCCCAAAATCCGCCATTTTTCTATTTTCCAATTTTAATGTAGCCAGTGACACTCACAAGATTAAGACGGATCGAGTGACGTAAAAACCATCAAAATCGGCCAACGCGTTTGGTGTCTAGAACGCCACATAGGAACAAACATACATACATATATACATAGACTGATAAACACATTACCCTCCTTCGGCAGTAGGGTAAAAAGTGTGGTCTATCTACTGACGTTGCTTATCAGCGGAACAAGTGGCACCAAAAGACTAGGAAAGCCAATCCCAAGAAACGGTAAGTAGCGAGGTGGAAGATGTAGTTTATGTAGTTCAAATTAGATTGGAGTCCAAAATTAGACTGAAGTTTGGACTCATATACCAAGAAATCCTAAAAACTGGCTGTCAGTCTGATAGCTTTCGAGTTTTAAACACTTATTTTTTTCAATGATTTTTCTCATGGCAATTTCAACTACCTAAATGTATTTCATTACCTACTGCATATCTGATTGAAATTAGTAACCTAGTTTTCAGTCTATAATCCCCTTCATAAAAAGACAGCTTTAAAATATATAATATGAATTAATTTTTACACCAAAAGCTAATAACTGTTTGCGGTTTTTGTGCAGAATTTCCGGAATGTTTTATATTAAGCGCTTCAGCTTAAGCGATTAAGCCGCTTTAAGCTGTAAGCGATCAAAAGAGTGTTGTTGATACATGGAGGGTATTATTGTAATTTATATATGTAGGTATTTACGGCCGAGCGAAGAGGGTTAGGGTTCCGCTCGCTAGTAAAGGCGGAATTCCAACAAATAAAATTATTACCGCTGCTCTAAAAACGGTGAAGGAAATCGTGAGGAAACTAGAACCAAACATTCGAAGACATGTGACATCCACCAACCCGCACTGGGCCCGCGTGGCGGATTAAGGCCCATTCCCTCGCTCACAGAAAGGATAAACGCCTTACCAAGCGATTCTTTGAAACTGCTGTCAAACATAAAAACCCCCTAATAAAAGAGGCCACCCGCTATGAACCCTCCAAAATATCTAGAGTTCGCCGACCGAGGCACACTCTCACCACTCCCGATGACGCCACCACCCTACTCCAAGAGAGTCGTAGGGAAACTAGCACAATTAAAAAGTACAACACAAAATCGTTCCATCCTCGCCGCCGAGGACCGTCGCGAAATCCCCATAATACTGGCCCCGATGTAGTTCAATGCAGCCCGCGAATTGCTGAACAAAATCAAAATAGTGATAGTGGAGTTTCTTGTCAGTTCTTCTCCACAGTAGGTACCTTACGAACTGATGGTAAAATCAATATTAGCAATAATAATCAAGATCCAGCTTGTCCCCTTGCTGTCCCTTCCAGCGACGCCCTGAGCCGAGGTTCGACCCCACCTGGGTTAGCCCTCAGCGTAGTCGCTTAGGTTTAGAACTTTGTGCCTGGCTGGAGGCTTAGTTTAGTCTCCACAGGATAGCCCGGTTAAGCAGTAGCCAATCACTTGGATTAAAAACTGCGAGACGTCACATAAAAAAAATAAAAAAAACACAGAAAGGATGCCTGTGTCCCAGCAGTGGGAACATTGTGTAGCTGATGAAGATGATGATATAAAGAGGGGCATGTTGGCGCAGTGGTTGAGCGATTGACTGCTGCGCTGCGTTTCGCGGGTTCGATTCCCGCACGGAACAAATATTCGTATGACCTACAGATAGTTCTTCCGGCTCTGGGTGTTGTGAATGTGAGTTTATGTTTGTGAACGCACCGCCGATATAGGAAGAAATTACAGTGTGGGGCAACGTTTTATTAAACAAAAAAAAATAAAAAATGTGCACGGAGCTCGTGGTTAAGTAATTACCGCCACAGGTTGATCGTCAACACTCACCAAGCTATTACGTACCAGGACTCTATGGTTCGGAAGCCAGAGAATCTGACACTATTCTTGTGGTTGCCAAGGTGTATCGTGTTACCCAGTTACTGGGTTGTAAGAGGTCAGATACCAGATATATCACAATAATATTTTAAAGACGAAAGTTTGTATGCTTGTGTAGTTTGTATGATTGTTACTTCTTCACGCTCAAACGGCTGGAAGGATCTGGATGAATTTGGGCACCGAGATAGATTATAGTCTGGAATAGCACAAAATGCACTTTTTATCCTGGGAATATGGACTCTTGGGATAATTTTCGACATTCACGCGGGCGAAGCCGCTGGCAGAAGCTAGTTCAATATTTTTGGAAAAGAAAAATTACAATGATGTAGAATGTGTACGGAGAGGATTGACATATTAATTACGCGATTCAGCTTAGTGCGTATCGCGGCCGTGACGAACAGTAGAAACTACCGCTATTTTTTTTATAAATAACAAAGGTAACGTAAATAGTACACGTGCATAGCTTAGCTCTGAGAGCTATAGCAATGTGCCTTTAATTGCAGGTGAAGTCGCGGGCAGAAATGAGTAAGGAATATTTGTAGGCCTATGGAATGGATGGAAGTTATATCCCAAAGGGTAAAAACGGGACAATTTTACTAAGACTCCACTGTCCGTCTGTCTATCTGTCTGTCGCCAGGCTGTATCTCATGAACCGTGATAGCTAGACAGTTGAAATTTTCACAGATAATGAATTTCGGTTGCCGCTATAACAGCAAATACTAAACATAGAATAAAATCAGTATTTAAATGGGGATCCCATACAACAAACATGATCTTTGCCGTTTTTGCGATGCTGGTACGGAACTCTTCGTGCGCGAGTCCGACTCGCACCTGGCCTTATTTACATAACAGAAGGCCTGTATCCCTGTTCTCCATAGAGATTAGCAGCGGAGTATTACGTTATTGTTATTCAACTATGTTTAAAGTTCCAAGTAACGCGAGCATTTTGGAACTGGGACGCAAATATAGTTTTTGGGTTACTTAAGCCGACCTGATTAACAGGACCTACTTTTGACTACTCTACGAACAAGACGGCCACCATGTCAATTACGAGCTTTTATTTTTTTTTCGTTAATTTAAAAAAAAACAATCGTGAGAGCAGTGGTGGCCCAGTGGTATCGGCCGCGACTTACAAGTTGTAGGTCGTGGGTTCGAGCCCAAGCAGGCGCTTTACTTTGTGTAAATTATTTCATCATCACTGCTCTCAAAACGGTGAAGGAAAACATCCACACACACACACACACATGCACACACATACATCCCCTACATACATGTCCTAGAACCAAAAATTTGAAGACATGTGACATCCACCAACCCGCACTGGGCCCGCGTGGTGGATTACGGCCCATTCCCTCTCACAGAAGGGAGGCCTGTGTCCCAGCAGTGGGAACAGTAATAGGCTGATGATGTGATGTGATGTGAATCGTGAAAATGAGACTCAATAAAAGTTTCAAGTAACTTCATGTCCAGCGTAATAGTTATTTTTCCACTCCACTTTCAATTGCTATTTTTCTAAAATAATATTTTCTCAGACAACGTCGGAGAGCAACACAAGTATATAATAGGGAGTTATTTGCCCACAGCCGGACGTATGCCGCGGTGAAGATTTACTAGCTACGTGCATGCTACGCCGTAGCGTCGTAGCACTCAGCTACGCCGTAGCCGAGGGTCAGTAAAGTATTTTTATTTTACTTTTCTATATTTTTAAACTGTGTAGGATTGAGAGTACTAGACTCTGTACTGTAGTGTTTATTCCGTTAAAGTTTTCTTACATTTTACGATTTTATTTCCACAAAATGTCTGTAGGTACAGAACGGTATACGCTTCTATAACAAGTTGTCAAAGTCTGTTATAGAACTGACCGATGGAAAGTTCAATAACTTCAAACGTGTCCTTATTAAAAAAGCATATTATAAAATCAAGGACTACGTTGAAGATTAAAATTTTAGCTCCTTCTGCGCATGCGGCTTCCCTGGTAACTCATAAACGGTACAAATATGTGGATGTCTCTAACTATTCTCAATCTCATTTTTCTTTTTTTTTTTCTCTTATTTTAATTGTTTTTTTACAGTGGTTTTCAATCATCTTAATAACTCTTTGCTAAGAATAGTTACAGCACTGATAACTATATTTGTGCCATATGTTAAATTTAGTCTTGTTATACATTTATTTTTATTTTTTTTTACCTTTGTATAGATGCTTTTACCTATTGTTTTGTGAATGTGTGAACATTGTAGGCCTTCTAGATTTCTAGATGCTTGATAACATTTGATAACTTTTTACCTCGTTTTACTTTTTATTTTTAGTTTCTAACGTCTTATTGTCGGGCCTACGTTGTCCTCCCTTAACTAAGTAATGCTGTAACATGGAAATATTGTAAAAACTAACCATATTTTTAAAACAGTAACCGTGGCGTTTCATGCCTGTTCTTCTCCATAGGAAACGACCAACCCGAACCGTGCGCTTTTTGTCGACGTTTTATAAGTGCCCATGTAGGCCTATGTAAAATAAAAAAAATTGATTTGATTTGAACGAGAAGTAAACTACACGTGCGCCGATACACCTCTGTGTGTAGGGACTAGAGACGTGCTAGTAATATACATAATATATGTTTCATACTTCCTACACTGTGGATTTTTCAAACAAACATTTGCAAATGTTGGCAAGAGGGTGATACAATAATTTTCTTCACCCCATCTGCAATCGTCAAGCGCGTTTTGATAACGAGTGCGGGGTAAGAGGGCGTGGTAGAACCAGCTTCTCAACGTCACCTGCATTCAAAGCTCTTTCACAGGTGACAGACGATGCACTGACGAGATAGCTCTGCTGGAAAAACTTTGCAAGGTAACTTCAGGACTTTTAGCTAAATATGAAATATTGTCTCCGTTTTCGTGTCAAGCTATAATCACACTTAATATTATAAAGGCAAAAGTTTGTGAGCGTGTGAGAGGTTTGACAACGGGGAGCGGATCCTACAATCCAAAATCGCAACCATATTTGGCTATGACCGACATTTTGACTAGAATTGGACCATTCAGCCTCCTCCTGCACATCATACGTCGCTATCTATACAATTTACTATAATAATAATAATATTAT
Source organism: Anorthoa munda (assembly GCA_945859665.1). NCBI lineage: Eukaryota > Metazoa > Arthropoda > Insecta > Lepidoptera > Noctuidae > Anorthoa > Anorthoa munda. The sequence continues at coordinate 6,830,245 of OX243899.1, read as the reverse complement.
AAAGAGGAATGACTTTTTTGTTTGTTTGTTCAGAAACTACTGGACCGATTAAAAAAATTCTTTGACCGATAGTTAGCTACATTATTCCTGAGTGATTGTATTGCTAGTACGGTATAAATACTTCCGCACGGTACAGGAGCGATCAGTTCTGTTCCTCTCGTGCATAGTAAATAAAGTGTGTCCTCCGTAACAAAGTCACAATATTGTGTAATACAGATTGTAATTATCATCTGCCTAGCCTTTTTCCCAATTATTGTTGGGGTCGGCTTCTAGTCTTACCGGATCCAGCTGATTATCAGTGTTTTAAATGGAGCGACTGCCTATCTGACCTCCACAACCCAGTAACTGGGTAACACGATACCCCTTGGCAAGACTGGTGTCAGATCTTAGGCTTCTGACTATCCGTAACGACTGTCAAAGATCTTCTTCAAATGACAGCCGGGACCAACGGCTTAACGTGCTTTCCGAGGCACAGAGGAAACTCGGTATGTTGAAATGGTCACCCATCCACGGACCGACCTCGTCAAGCGTTGCTTAACCTTGAAGATCGACCCGTGCGGCTGTTATTATTTAGCCACGAGCTCCTCTGTAATACAGATTGTAATTGTTAAGTTAAAGTTCTAATATTTATTGGCTTATGTTTAACTTACCACCAGATATAGTAACATATAACAGACAAAAATAGTAAATGATCACCAAAATTAAACCCGCATCTTATTGTAAAATTATAACCAAAGTTTTAACATCTCGCTATCCTGTTTAGGCAAAATGACTCCAAATAAATCATTGTTAACCCAAAAGTAGTAAATGATCACCAAAAGTAGTAAATGATCACCAAAATTAAACCAATGACCAAAAAGATTATAAAATTTCTGGGAGCAACTTGGAAGTAGCGCTCGCCGGCCGCTGCCGCGGCACCGCTCGCTTTGCTCGCTCGGCTCGCGCGCGGTTGGTCACAGTTCTAACCTAACCTAACCTATTTTACAACATTAAATAGCGCAATAATTTGCTATTAAAATTTGGTGATCAATTTACTAAATTTGGTGATCATTTACTATTTTTGTCAGTATATTACTAGATTTGGTGGTTAGGGGTTATCGTCACAAAGTTTTTTTTGGTGGTCATTATATTTATTCCCATATTTATTTAGTGGTAGGGTATCGCCGATTACTTAAACAGTGATTCTACTTGATGATTGTAGACTAAATTTTTATAGCGAACACTGCGTCTCATTTTGCACCCAGAACTAGCGCACAATTGTACCGCCTGACATTCGGGCGCGTACACCTGGAATTGAACCCAGGATCGCATGGTCAGCAGTAACGCTTGCGGCCACTAGACCAACGCGGCAGATAACAATAACGTTGATTAATAGAAAACATGAAAACTGAAAAGGTTTAATCTCAAGATTAGGAGCACCAAACCCTCAGAATAATGCCCGAGGAAAAGTATAAAAATTCCCTTTGTCTCATAACCCAGTGTAATTATCCAGATGTCACCTCTAAACAATGGTATCACACAAAAGGATTAATGCCTAAAACCTCTGAATTGTGTACAACCAGAATTCTCATTGGAGTAATCCCCAAACGGTTTGAAGATTCGGCTGACGTAGGATGGCGGATTACAGCGACTTACTTATGCGACAACCACTGTTAATGTGATATTAATTTTAACGCTGTGTCGATTACTTTCTGGCAACGAGGATAACTCTAACGATATACATTGAAAAAAAAAGTTAATAAAAAAAATCAAAAATCCCGACTGCTTGAAAAGTGAACTAAAAAGACGTAAACAAGGAGAAAATCATGCTGTGCTGTCGGAGGATACATCTTCGCGAGCTGGCTGACCAAAACCAGACGTATCCTCCGACTGCACAGCATTATTTTCTCCTTGTTTACGTCTTTTTAGTTCGCTTTTCAAGCAGTCGGGATTTTTGTTTTTTTTTATTAACTTTTTTTATTTATAACTTTTTAGTTAATTTTTTTTCGAATTAGGTACGTTTAAACATATAAGTGTTATATATTTTTGAAATAACCTCTTAAAATCCTTTATTTTGATACCCCACACGATAGGTTAGGAAGAAAAAAAATTTTTGGGCCCCCGCAATATGGCGCCCAAAAACCGCCATTTTTCTATTTTCCAATTTTCATGCCAGTGACACTCGCGGGATTAAGACGAATCGATTGACGTAAGAACCATCAAAATCGGCCCACGCGTTTGATCTCTAGTACGCCACATAGGAACAAACATACATACATACATACATACATAAATACTTACATACATACATAGACTGATAAACACATTACCCTCCTTCGGCAGTCGGGTAAAAAAGGGATAACCGAACAGTTTTGTAACTTTGAATCTAAGCTTTAATTTATCTTACTAATATTATAAAAGTGAAAGTTGAAGTTTTTTATTTTATTATTATTGATAGGCTCGCGCTTGAATACTATCTGGAAACACAGACTCCGGCAGGGAATTTCACTCCTTAGCTGTACGCATAATGAAAGTATTTCCAAAACGTTTAGTGCGTATGGGTGGGATGTCCAGCATGTACCGATGGCGCATCGCCGTACGTCTTGTAGTCCGATGATGAAACGGGCTAGGCGGAATTAGATCATGCAATTCCATTGCACACTCTCCGAAATGCAACCGATAAAAAACCGACAAGCTGGCAACTCGACGACGATGTTCAAGGCTCTGGAGCTTTGACTCGACCAGTGCCTCATTGCCGATGAGCCTCTTGGCCCGTTTTTCGATCGACTCTAGACGAGACTCTAGATGGGTGTATGTTTTCAATCACACCAGAACGGCTGAACGGATCGGGATGAAATTTGGCACAGAGACAGATTATAGCCTGGAATAACATATAGGCTATTTTTAATCCCGATATGATGTCCTCTTGGGATGCTAAAACACCTTTCACGCGGGCGAAGCCGGTGGAAAAAGCTAGTTAGAATATTAACGTTAATAAAATACTTCATACATAAGTAATTAGTAAATGGCTAGTAAGACATAGTTCGACAGTCCCAATAATTTCCTAACCAGCAACCAAGTATTTGGTAATTGTTAACTAAAATCATCTTTTTTTTAACTTTACTAGCAATAATGTTATACAGAACCTTCGCCGAAAATAAATATTTCAAGCTCTGTAATATAACAGCGTAATAGGGATGAAGAAAAACATTCTATTTTATCCATCAGTTAGATAACATAAAAAAATTACCGAGATACAGTGCGTTGAAATATCATGTGCGGCGTCTCGGTGTGCTGAGAGCAGTGGTGGCCCAGTGAGAGCAGTGGTGGCCCAGTGGTATCGGCCGCGACTTACAAGCTGTAGGTCGTGGGTTCGAGCCCAGGTAGGCGCTTTACTTTGTGTTAATGATTTCATCACCACTGCTCTCAAAACGGTGAAGGAAAACATCGTGAGGAAACCGGCATGTCCTAGAACCAAAAATTCGAAGACATGTGACATCCACCAACCCGCACTGGGTCCGCGTGGTGGATTACGGCCAATTTCCTCTCACAGAGAGGAGGCCTGTGTCCCAGCAGTGGGAACATTAATAGGCTGATGATATGATGTCATGATGTCACGGTGTGCTAAATTTTGTACTGAAACAGTGACGTCACAAGCCCCCACTCCTGAACTTTCATGCTCCTTATCTTTGTAAATTTTATTTATATAATAAAGCTAAAAATACGGGTCTAATATTATTTGATAATCTCACTGACGGACTAAATAGAATTATCATTTTTCTATCCAAGAAACATTCCTATAATGCCAGGGTCACTTTTTTAAAATTCCGCATTGATTTTCCGCGAAGATAATCTTACCTTAATATTTTCCCTGGCTAGGCTGGGCTTCTTGGACTCTTTGGTCATAGAATTTGCATTTTCATCCAATGCTGCCAGTGTTCTGGGGACTTTGTCCATTGGAAGTCGACTATAGATGTGGACGAATTTGTTAATGCCCAATGAGTTCTTCCCCTCTCCCCTTTTTACACAAGTTTATACATAATTATTAGTATCATATTGTTAGTTATTCTTAAGTTACGTTGGATAAAAAAAAAAAAAATTGTGACTCGCACAAGAGGTACAGACGGAATAAAAAAACCGGCCAAGTGCGAGTCGGATTTGCGCACGAAGGGTTCCGTACCATTATCGCAAAAAACGGCAAAAAAATCACGTTTGTTGTATGGGTTTATTGTTGTTTGTTGTTGGGGGTAGAATAGAATAGAATATACTTTATTGTACACCAAAAAATGTCTTCTTTATAATTTATCTTTTACAATAATACTTATTTCTACGGGTACAAAGGCGGCCTTATCGCTGACAGCGATATCTACCAGACAACCTTTAAAATATATGCGCAGGAGTACCAGGCTTACTGACATAGCCCGAAGAATTGCCAAACTTTAGTGGCGTGGGCAGCGGATGGTTAATATGGCCGAAAAGATCTGGAATGGCGACCGCGTACCAGCAGACGCAGCGTTGGATAGCCTCACACTAGGTGGACCGATGATCTTATTAAGGCTACGGAAATCCGCTAGATGCGATATATGGGCTTGGGGCAGGCCTATGTCCAGCAGTGGACGACTTTCGGCTGATACGATGATGATGGTGTAGGTACTGAAAAAGAAAGAAGAAAGAAAGAAAATATATTTATTAGGCACAGACTAAAAGACACAACATAATATTATACATCAGATAAAATACAAATAAAATAAAAATATAATAAAGTCTGACGTAAGAAATCAGTAGGAAAGTATGCCTCACGGCTGCGCCAAAAAGGCCCAGTTCAGCAAAAATGCCAGACAACTAGTGCCTGACGCTGGTTTTCAACAGGGCCTGATGTGTGAGGTGACGAATGTAAATCAGTTTTTTACTGGAAAGTGACGTGTGTATGTATACTTAAATAAAATAAATTTGTATCCGTTAAAATAGTGACGAATATGGGAATATGTACATAAATAGTGTGAAAACGAACGAACTGATAATATTCATAACAGCCTGTCTGCAATGCAGTAACTGTTACCCAAAGACTTACCAGCAGAAAAACGGACACCTATCACCGACAAATAAAAAAGCATTTACAGTATCCTAACATTCATAATCACTATGTATTCAAGGCTACATGTTTGTGGAGCTAATTATAATAACCTCAAGCAAAAACTGTCGCGTGCCTAACTTATAATGTAGGAAAACCAAGGTCTCTATGTGACCCTATTTGGTCCATGTTAGCTCTGATATGAATCTGTAACCTTATTTTGAAGTAGAATTTTGTTATTGACAAGGTAAAATGTAAACAGTCTTTTCTGTATTACATTAGTGGTTTAACAACAGTCGGAGGTCGTGGCTGAATGACAACAGCCACACGAGTCAATCTAAAGGGTCTTTCAACAAGGACGGGTCGATGTTAAAATTAAATAAAACAAGATGTGTGTGAGATATTAACGAAATTTATTTTTTATTTAAAAGGCCCATTTATGCCATTATGGATGGAATATGACATCGTTCAAATGTCCGCCGCGGCTTCGTATGGTGGCACGAATCCGAGAGATCCAATTTTTAATGACTCTGCTGCATAGATCCGGCTGAATCCGAGCGATGGCCTGTGTTATGTTGGCTTTCAGGGCAACGGTCGAATGTGGTTTATTGGCATAGACCTGCGACTTCAGAAAACCCCACAAGAAAAAGTCTAGCGGAACTCTAACTCTACCCTCAAACCGTTCATGCAGAATGTCGATTGTGTCGTTCGCTGTGTGGCAAGTAGCGCCATCTTGCTGGAACCACATGTCGTTCACGTCCATATTGTTTAATTCAAGCCAAAAGAAATTGTTTATCATTGATCTGTAGCGCTCGCTCGATCTAGTTCTAGCTCGTAAAGACCCTTTACAAGGTTCAGCAACGCTTGCCTAGTTCGGTCCGTGGATGGGTGGCCATCTTTACGAGCTTTTAGCGAATTTCCCCCGTGCTTCGGAAAGCAGGTTTAGCCGTTGGTCCTGGCTGCCAATTGAAGATCTTTGACAGTCATTACGGGTAGTCAGAAGCCTGAGATCAGACACCAGTCTTGCCAAGCGGTATCGTGTTAACCAGTTACTGGGTTGTGGAGGTCAGATAGGCAGTCGCTCTATGTAAAACACTGGTACTCAGCTGAATCCGGTTAGACTGGAAGCCGACCCCAACATAGTTGGGAAAAGACAGAAGCAGATTGATAAATGGTTAACGAGGTTTAAAAAACGAAAACCCGACCACGGCAAACTTATGATTGTTTGCGTTTTATGAAGTTTAAAGCGTGTAAAATTTATGATATGTTTACATTTTTCAATTTGATGTCAAACTCAATACACTTATTTTTTTATTTTCGTTTTGTATTTTGTAATTCGGTGGATGCGAGAAGCACAAGACCGATCAGTGTGGCGACGCTTAGACGAGAAACTTAGATGATTTTGTAATTCTTAGACATATTAGATTTTACGAGATTTGACGCAGAGAATCCATACTTTAATAATACCTTACTTGTCCAAATCTTATGAGCAGTTTAGGTGCTACGAAGGAACAGATGAACAACCTCCCATCTCTCCGTTCAGTCGGATAAAAATGGAGACTATACTCTGTTCACTTTGTTACATTTATGTGAAGAAATCCTGTTTCAATAATTTGATTAAATCCCAAGTCCCTTTGGAGGAAGCTTCTTCCACACCAATCAACTACAGGCTAAGTACAACCATAACAATGGAAAAGACCCTTGAATGATAATAAATATCGAGCAAATACTGTCAAATTTGATTGAGTTGACTTATTTATTTATTTGTTTATAAACCCCCGCACTAGAACATCATCATCATCGGCCTTATAATGTTCCCACTGCTGGGAAACAGGCATCCTCCCTGAGAGAGAGGTAATGGGCATTAATCCACCACGCGGGCCCAGTGCGGGTTGGTGGATGTCACATGTCTTCGAATTTTTGGTTCTAGGACATGCCGGTTTCCTCACGATGTTTTCCTTCACCGTTTTGAGAGCAGTAGTGATGAAATAATTTACACAAAGTAAAGCGCCTGCACGACCTAGGAAACGCAAGTCGGGGCCTTTACCACTGGGCCACCACTGCTCTAGAACGCCTTGCAGCAAACACCAATGCAACACAATCTTATACGTAAGTCACTGTTTTTCTTCACTGATGTCCAAGCTAAACTTAAAAAGTACACATGAATCGAAAAAATCACATTGGTACTTGTCTGGATTCGAACTCACGAGCTTAAGCATGAGAGACGCAGTCCTAGCCGCTGGGCCACCACGACATAACATTAAAGTTTGTTTTAACAAAATCTATCATTCATCATCTGAAAGCAAAAAATTGGCGTTAAAAGGCCGTCATCTAATAAAAACATTAGTTCATAAATCTTACATACCTACATCAAAAACCTAACGAACTGATTTTTTTATTAAACTACAGCTCACGAGTTAATGATGGAACGTTATCATAAAAAACGTAGACAAGTTCATCTAATTTTAGAAGTCACATTTATTAAAGTCCGTCCCGATATTGGCATTTTTTCGCCCAATACGACGTTAGTAGGCTGCTGCAAAAAAGTGCCATTCGCTGGAAAAATTGGAAGTTTTGACACCAATGGCGATGGTACTAGGGATGTAGTGATTTATGTTTAGTAAAATATTCTCTTTAGGATAGTATATACTGAGGGCTATGCTTGGAGTTTCCTTGCGTGATCGAATCACAAATATAGAGATCCGCAAGAGAACCAGGGTTACCGACATAGCCCGAAGAATTGCCAAACTCAAGTGGCAGTGGGCAGGGCACATTGCTCGCAGAACGGATGGCCGATGGGGCAGAAGGGTTCTGGAGTGGCGACCGCGAACCGGAAGACGTTGCGTTGGAAGGCCTCCCACTAGGTGGACCGATGATCTGTTGACGGTTGCGGGGATCCGCTGGTTGCGGGACGCACGGGACCGGTCAATGTGGCGACGCTTGGGGGAGGCCTATGTCCAGCAGTGGACGTCTTTCGGCTGATATGATGATGATAATGATTATATACTGTCTATTAAGTTAAAGATGTTATTGAGATGGTGTATTTATAAATTCATCATGTATTTAATAATTTAATTGAATGAAGTGGTAACTTAGCAATATTTACTTCGATAATATTCTGTCCATTATTTTTGCTCTGTTACATGAGTAAGTTTTTTTATCATTAGTTAACTCAACCAATGGTTAAATATGCTGACCAATATGTTTAAATTCCGGTATAACGCGTTTATTCACCAATTCATGGCATCTCAAATGGTGAAATAAATTTAAGAGTTAATTATTCGATCATTTGTTAGAAAAACAATTAATGAATGTTTGATGGCGCGGGTGGGTACTAGCTGGCTAGTGGTTGTATCTCCATAGGTTTTATTTAATTAAGAAAGGGGGAAAGAACACAAGATTGAGAAAGGCTGCTGATTTCGCAACTAAGGATAGAAAATTGACCAACCTTAGCACCACGGTGGGCAGTCCAGCTCGGGGCCTCGATCCAGGGGCCAGCACTGCTGCGACCTTGATGCGCTCTTCTCGGTCTTCTTGACGATGAGGACGATATGAGGGTTGTGTACGGCACGAAACAACCTCAAGGGGCGGTTTTAATCCAAAATTGTGGATAAACAGAAAAAGCGGCACAGACACGACCACGCGGCGGCGATGTCGGTCATATTCTACCTCAGTACAAAACCAAGCAGCGAAAAGTAAAAAATATAAAGTAAAAAGCGGGTAGAATAAAACTATACCTAAAATAAAGAAGCGCCAACGAAACGGTGCGAACATGCCCCCGGCCTTAAAACCATCGGTTTTAAAAATACACTAAACTATAAGCCGGGGAGCGGGAGAGGCGCTATTGCGAAGGTAGAGGTCAAAGGCGGACGGCAGGTCTCTTATAGATCCCTGTCGCCGTCTTAACAAGAGCGACTCTACTGATCCCGTCTTTGCCGGGATAGGTTTCAAGAATTATACCTAATGGCCAAGATAGAGGTCCAACGTTATCAGTAACTACAACCACGACGCTACCTATCTTTATAGGATCTGAATGAGTGTTCCATTTCCCTCTGGATTGCAAAAGGTGAAGATATTCACGTTTCCATCGTTTTGCGAATGATTGCACCAATTGATCTAATAAAGCGTATCGTTTCTTTAAACTAGTGTCATCACCGGTAGCTTCGCAAGCGGGTAAACTCTTTAGCGGCGTAGACATCAGGAAGTGCGATGGAGTCAATGCGCTTAGCTCAGACGGATCTTCGCTAAGGGGCGTGAGCGGACGCGAATTCCAAACGCATTCAATTTGTGTTAAAACAGTTAACATCTCTTCGTAGGTCAACAATTGAGAACCTATAACCCTATATAAATGAGTTTTGAAGCCCTTAACAAATATCTCGTAATGTCCACCGAAATGTGGAGTGCGCGGCGGATTGATTTTCCACGTTATTTTATGTTCGGCCAACTCGGTAGAGAACGCAGTTTTATACTCATCAGAATTGACTAAAGCGTAGATGTCCGAAAGAGCGTTCTTCGCACCGACGAAGACGGTTCCTGCGTCAGAGTACATAGTTTGCACAGCACCCCGTCTGGCTAGAAAACGTTTAAACGCTGAGAGAAATGTACTCGTACTAAGATCGGTAGTCAACTCGACATGAACAGCGCGAGTGACTAAGCACACGAAAATGCATAGATATGCCTTAATAGAACGAACGCCACGTTTACGTTGCGGGATAATACTAATAGGACCCGCGTAATCGACAGCCGTGCGTGTAAAGGCTTTAGCTTCAGTTACGCGGCACGCGGGTAAGTCCCCCATGAAGGGATGCACGGCCTTGGGTTTAGCGCGGAAACAGAAATTGCAATTATGCACGATACGACGTACGACATTACGACAAGACAGTATCCAATAACTTTGCCGCAAAATTGACATAAGAGCCACCGGACCAGTATGACAGTTGCGGCGATGATAGTGCGACACAATCAAATCGGTGATGCGGTCTTTATGCGGAAGCAGCAAAGGATGCCGCTGTTCATCGGTCAAATCAGCGTTACGGAGTCGACCTCCGACTCTCAATAAGCCCTCACTATCAATAAAGGGGGAGAGGCGTCTTAACGCTGTGCGACAATTTTTGTTTGCTCTTAAACGTGCAATTTCGTCAGAAAAGTAAAATTCTTGTAAAGCGGTAATTAAGATCTTTTCAGCAAAAATCGCATCCGATGCGGTAATAGATTTAGATCGCGGCAGTTTACCTAAAAACTTGTAAACGTAGATAACGGAATGAAGTAGCACCGTCCACTTAGATACGCGATGCGACAATGCAAGAAGTGGATGCGGGTCTACACCTACATCTGCTACAACCGGTAATGAAACCACTTTGGTTTCCGGCAACCGTACATCGATGGCACTAGTGTCGACAGAGGTAACAGGCCACGTGTCGACGCTCTGTTGAAGCCATGATGGTCCACTGAACCACATCGGGTGCGACAACAATTGCTTCGGAGACAAACCTCGCGATAAGCAGTCGCTAGGGTTGTCGGTACCGGGAACGTGAAAGAAATGTTCCGCGGGAAGGCAATCTAAAATTTTTGTAACACGCGTAGCGACGAATGTTTTCAAAGTTTGAGGATCCGAATGAATCCAATATAATGCGACCATTGAGTCGGTTAAACAAAATATATTTTCAATATTATGACGCGGTTTATAAGTGTTCATAACTCGTTGCACCAGTTTAGACATAAGTAAAATGCCACAGAGCTCAAGTCTGGCAACCGATATCGTTTTGAGAGGACCGACTTTGGATTTCGCGCACACCAGGTTGACAACCGCTGGGGAGTGGGAATCTTGCTGAACTTTGACATATACGGCGGCTCCGTATGCTCGTTCACTCGCGTCGGAAAATGCGATAATAGTGACGAGGTTATTCCTAAACACCTCAAGATGACGCTTTATCTTTAAGTCCCCGTAATGCGGGCAGTTCGCGAAGATAATTCTCCCAGAGAACCATTACATTCTGGGGCGGCTTGTCGTCCCAATCCAGCTTGAGAACAAAAAGCTTCTGTAAGATTAATTTCGCGTAAAGAATAGTTGGCGCGATTAAACCTAAAACATCAAACTGGCGAGCAATAACCGATAAGATGTTGCGCTTGGTAAATGGACGGTTGTCAAGAGCGACAGAAAAAGAAAAAACATCTGTGGTAGGAGACCATTCAAGGCCAAGAACCTTTAGACTTTGATTAGGCTCATCGAAATTTACTTTTGAAGAATAGCGGTGGGTATCAGGCAATGATTCGAGTAACTCTGCTGAGTTACTGGGCCATTTCATAAGGCTAAAGCCCCCGGCCGTAAACAATCCTAACAGCTCATCTCTTAGCCGTAAGGAGTCCTGGACGGTGGGAACGGAGTAACAAATATCATCCATGTAACAATTATGCACAACAACATCTGCGGCGCGCGGGTAAGATGCGTGTACGTCATCACAAAGTTGTCTTAAAACTCGCATGGCGAGGAAAGGACTACAGCGCAATCCAAAGCAAACGCGGTTAAATTGATAGGTATTAAGCGGTAAAGTACTATCAAAGCGGTATAAAATTTTTTGAAACATTCTGTGATCCTCGTTAACTAAAACCTGTAAAAACATCTGATGTATGTCACTGGTAAAAGCCACGGGATATAATCGGAAATCGAGTAAAATTAAAAACAAATCGTTTTGTAAATTCTCACCCTGATATAACAAATCATTGAGTGATTTACCTGAATCAGTTTTGGCGCTGGCGTCCATAACCATTCGCACCTTTGTAGTTACTTTATCTTGCCTAACAACGGCATGATGTGGTATATAAAAACCCGTAGGTAGCGAACCAGCATCATCAAGTAACGAGATATAACCCTTCGATAGGTATTCCTTAATAATCGCGTCATATTCCAAACGCAACTCTGGGGAAGCGGTTAACTTACGCTCCAAGTACATATAACGACGCATAGCAGTTTTGTATGAGTCACCGAGCTCAGAAGGGTCGCGCGCAAAAGGTAACGCTACACTATAACGTCCTGTGTCATCACGTGACACGCTTGAGACAAACAGCTTCTCGCACTCCCTAGATGCGGCGTTCAGCGGGCGCTCGGGCGCTACTTCTTCGAGCTGCCAGAACCTTTCTAGCATATTTGATAACGGAGGTTCATTCTGTACAAACGAGCACAAAGAAACGAACTCAGTAGAAGGATTACTAATAGGACAATTTCCTACGATTATGTAACCAAAAATCGTTTGTATACCGGTAGGTAACCCGGGCGGACCATTTACGCGTCCCGAGAGTAAAATTTCGGCAAACTGCGGTGCACCGATGAGGATGTCAATTTCCCCAGGTGAATAAAAACTACTGTCAGCTAACTGAACGTGGTTTAAATAACCGAGCGAAGCGGGCTCGATACGAGCAGAAGGCAAATTATCCGTAATTTTATCAATACGTAACGATAAAAATATTTTACTCACGCTGGACTCTCCAGCGTGAGTAAAATATTTTTATCGTTCGAAAACAAATTTACGCTGACGGAACCCTTAATCGGATTAGGCGATGAACCGATCCCCTTTACAATAGCACGCGTTATTCGATTAAAATTTACGTTAAGTTTTGCTAAGCATGTCGTTGTAATAAAATTGTTTTGCGATCCGGGATCAATAAGCGCGCGAGCATTGTGCAACACACCCGCAGAGTCAGGTATTAAAACTTGAACCGTGCCTAAAAGACAGGTAATATTATTATCTCGGCGGTTATTAAAATTGCACAACGAAATGTTATTTTGTACCGGAGGAGGCGTCGATAGTGCTGATAAAGCAACATGTACCTGCGGGGCGGTAGATGTCGGCGCCGGCGGAATAACATTATTATGCGCGGGCGCTACGCCGGGCGCAGGAGGAGTCAGCTGTTGTTTTCTACATAACAGCGAGTGGTGCCTACAATTGCAATAGCGGCAACGTACTTCCGACTTACAAGCTACGTTATTATGGGACAAACTGAGGCAGTTCGTGCATCCATTTCGAGTTTTAATAAAATTAAATTTATCATCCAGCGGTAATTTTTGATATTTAAAACATTTAAACAAGTTGAAATGATTTTCCAACTCGCAAAACGGACAAGATTTATTTTTATCCTTTATCTGCACCGGCGCGCTAGTACCTACAAAGGAGTGGGTAGACTTAGAAACATTTTTGTTCATGTCGGTACCGACGCGTTTCGTCGTAGCGTTTGCCGAAGTGCGGTCTAATATTTTCGATTGTTCACGCAGAAAAGTGATCAAGTCCTCGTAGCTAGGCAAAGCAGTCTCTCGCTTAAACATTTCAAAAGCGCGAGCGGTCTCCGGGTCTATTTTCTTTAAAGCGAAATAAAGAAGAATAAAATCGGACAAGTTGCTAAGTTTTAACGTTTTTAAACTCGACACGGCAGACGCAAAATGTTCTAAAAACGAGTCTAAATTCTTAGTGTTAGCAACGGAAAAAGATTTGAATTCAAACATTTGATCCAAATACGCGGTGGCTAAATAACGTTTGTCTTCATATTTGTTGACCAGCGTGGTCCATATATCAAAGTATAATTGTCAGCGTTCGGTGTAATTCCTGACACAGTAGAAAGTGCCCGGCCCGATAACTGTCCTATCAAATATTGAATACGTTCGTTATTAGTAAGATCAGTATTCTCGTGTATTCCTAAATGTTTCATAAAAAGTCGACCAATTTGCGGGTAAACCGGAAAAACTGACTAACTCTAATTTGGGCAGATTCAAATTTGATTTTTTATAACTGTTACTGGAAGACGATTTTTCAACTTTGGGTATATCCCGGCCAGCAACTATTTTGTTGGCTTCATATTTGCAACGACAGTATAAGTCCTCAAATGTAGACAAACTTTGATAGTTAGGTATGAAATCTGGATCCAACATCAAATTCAACGTATTAAATTCATCGACAATTTTTATGAATTCGTCGCGCATAGTATCAATGGAGACCATACTACATAGAAAATTCTCCACCTTACTAGGGTCCGAAATCATTTCATATCTTGAGTCATAAATTCTCTGAAGCCTAGCATAAACTTCATCGCGTTTCCCTACGAGCCTTTTAATGGTTAAATTAAGCTTATCTCCTTCCGTAGAACTCGCAGGCATTATGAGATTTTGTTAAAAAATATTCAAGTTATAAAATACCCGAAACAGCGTTACTGACTGCAACATAGACTTCGAGAACAAAGGAACGCTCGGAACGGAACGGCCGGTGATAACACGTTCTTATATACGTACCGTCGTTAATTAGCTTAAAGACTTTTGACAAAATGCAATATAAATACGTTTAGATACTTACTAAAAGTAATGCAATTTGTCCGTTAAGAAATGGAACACGATAAATGATAAATTATAGCGGGTAGGTAATTACAGCAGGTAAATTACCTTCGTAACTAAGCGGTAAGAAAAATAGTTTTAAAACTAAGCGGAAAAATAGGAACTAGTTTTGAAAACTAAGCGGAAACACAAATAGCGGGATATAAAAATGTGATACTCGGTTAAAGGCCGAGAAATAATGTAAGGTGCGGCTCGAAGGCCAAAAAAAATGATGGCGCGGGTGGGTACTAGCTGGCTAGTGGTTGTATCTCCATAGGTTTTATTTAATTAAGAAAGGGGGAAAGAACACAAGATTGAGAAAGGCTGCTGATTTCGCAACTAAGGATAGAAAATTGACCAACCTTAGCACCACGGTGGGCAGTCCAGCTCGGGGCCTCGATCCAGGTGCCAGCACTGCTGCGACCTTGATGCGCTCTTCTCGGTCTTCTTGACGATGAGGACGATATGAGGGTTGTGTACGGCACGAAACAACCTCAAGGGGCGGTTTTAATCCAAAATTGTGGATAAACAGAAAAAGCGGCACAGACACGACCACGCGGCGGCGATGTCGGTCATATTCTACCTCAGTACAAAACCAAGCAGCGAAAAGTAAAAAATATAAAGTAAAAAGCGGGTAGAATAAAACTATACCTAAAATAAAGAAGCGCCAACGAAACGGCGCGAACAATGTTAGCATATTAACCAAGTTAACTACGGATCAAAAAACTAGGCCTAAGAAAGCCTACGACTACTGGAATTATAAACTTGAAAGTTTGTGAGGATGGATGGATGTTTGTTACTCTTTCATGCAAAATCTACTAAACGGACATCAGAATAACATCGGAACATCAGAATAAGACATAGGCTATAATTTATAAAGATATTGGGAGAAGTACTAATACCACACGGGCGGAGCCGCGGGCTAGTAAATAATACATAAAGAGATTTCATTTGGATTTGGATTTTACTAGGTGTCGGCGCAACACGTTTTCTTCTTCCATACCGTCCCGTCCCCTGTCACGCTATCACTGCCTCCCTTTTCTTTCATATCACTCCTCACACAGTCGATCCATCTTTTCTTTGGCCTTCCCCTCCCTCTCCTTTCATCCACATTCTGTTTAGATTTCCTAATCGTTAGATAATTTTGTTATCCAAGATGCAATGGACACTTATAAATAGTGAGCAACACCAAGCAAAAAGTCCATACAACGCAAAACTGACTTAAATCTCGACTAACAAAGCATCGACTAACGGGCTCACGTGTCCCATCACTAAAGCGAACTCGAATGAGCCCAACTAATCTTGCTAAAAAACCACCACGAGCGAATTCGCCCGTAGGGTTGCCACAAATATACTTGGTTATAAAATAAAGCTACGCTTCGATACGTTACGGCAAATAGAAGGTACTTTTGTTGCTTTGGCGAATGTTTATTGGCTGTTGGATTATATATAAGAAATGCGCCCTTTTTAGGGCTCCGTACCCAAAGGGTAAAAACGGGACCTTATTAATAAGACTCCGCGGTCCGTCTGTCTGTCTGTCTGTCCGTCTGTCACCAGGCTGTATCTCATGAACCGTGATAGCTAGACTGTTGAAATTTTCACATTAATGCATTTTTGTTGCCGCTATAACAACAAATACTACAAACAGAATAAAATAAATATTTAAGTGGGGCTCCCATACAACAAACGTGATTTTTGCCGTTTTTAGGGTTCCGTACCTAAAGGGTAAAAACGGGACCCTATTACTGAGACTCTGCGGTCCGTCTGTCTGTCCGTCTGTCTGTCTGTCTGTCTGTCCGTCTGTCACCAGGCTGTATCTCATGAACCGTGATAGCTAAACTGTTGAAATTTTAACAGATGATGTATTTCTGTTGCCGCTATAACAACAAATACTAAAAACAGAATAAAATAAATATTTAAGTGTGGCTTCCATACAACAAACGTGTTTTTTTTGCCGTTTTTTTGCGATTATGGTACGGAACCCTTCGTGCGCGAGTCCGACTCGCACTTAGCCGGTTTTTGCGATAATGGTACGGAACCTTTCGTGCGCGAGTTCGACTCGCACTTGGCCGGTTTGACTTTCGTGGGTCTGTTTGTTGGAAGTGCAACATGTAAAGTCCTGGATTCGATTCTTGATTCAGGCAAAGTGTGATCGACTTTTTCATTAGAGTATTTTTGGCAGACATAACATATAGACACACATAATATGATGCCGGTTTTCTCCAAAGGGTTAGGCAGAAAGAGAGGAAGAGAAGAGAGTTTTGTACCTAAATGAGATGTAACCTTGACTGGTGAAGCGGGTGAGATTGTTCTCAGTAACCAACGTTATGAGTAGTGGTTAAATGTGTTCCAGTGGTGTTCAGAACTTCTTGTTTAGCTACTACTTTGGCGTTTTGATGGGGTTTTTTGAGATTAAAATAAAACAAGTTGTCGTTACAAATGGTCGTTAGCGAATATATACATATATAAGTATACATCTATCGAGGGAGAAGGTACGGGAACAAAATGGGCCAATCACAGCAATCTATCGCGTCATTTAGCTGTGGTATGATTGGCTTACGATAAAGGTGATAAAATTCCGTTTGGATATTCATCCCAAACAAGTAGTCTTTTGAAGTTATACCTTAAAAAGATATTATTAAATTAGCTGTCCCACGCGGCTTCGCTTCCGTCAACTGGCAACCTACCAACCGTACCCTACCTACCCTACATAAATGAAACCGCTTCTGCAGCGCACGCAACGGAAGCTCTCAAAAAGGAATAACTATGCCCGTTTTTGCAACATTTTTCATATATGCTCCGTTCCTATTGGTTGTAGCGTGATGTTAAAGAGCCTATAACCTTCTTCGATAAATGAACTATCAAACACAAAAATATTTTTTTATTTCTGACCAGTAGTTCCTGAGATTAGCGCGTTCAAACAAACAAACAAACTCTTCATTCTTTTAATATTAGTATAGATTAAATGAGTTTTTTTCTTAGATTTATTCCCACTTCAACCTGCTAAGCCTTTTTACACGGAGCGACTGCCTATCTGAACTCCACAATCCAGTAACTGGGTAACACGATAACTCATGTTTAGAATGTTTGCAGAATATTTGTTTGAATCCCGTATCTCATTACAAAAACAAATAAAATCAATGCCAGTAGGTTATTTAGAAACTATCATTTTGCCCTATTTGCTTCATACTCCGGTAAAAACAATGATTGTATCCAAGGCCGTCTTTAACTATGCTGGAGCCCTTGGGCACACAAGAATTTGGGGCCCTTTTGGAAAGTAAAGAAAGCGAATTATACTAAATTTTTTCTGCTATGATTTTCTATTTATTATGGGTAATCAAATATATAATATAATAATTATGTCATTAATGATATTAGTATGCTGCTGGGTGTTTGGTTACGATTACGATAGTGGTTTCTTTCGGGATTTCTGTTTAGCAAAATCTTCTATTAATATCCTAAAAGTAAATTTTTTGAAGGATGTCACTTTCTATGCACATAATTGACAAATTACTTAGTCGTTCTTGTAAAATTGTTGTTCGCAATTAATTTTTTATTCTCTTATGCTGCGAAAATGAACGCTCTCCACTACAATTGGTAATCATTAGGCAAAGGAATATTCTTGTAACAACTTCAACGTTTGGAAGTTCCTTCTCATTTATATGACTTTATGAGGTTAAGTAAGGTTGAGATATTCAAATCCGCTGATTGCTTTGCTATGTTTTTTAAATATTGGAAAACATTCTATTTTGAGTTCATATGCATTAATATCTTTATGATAAAATTCTGCAAATTCATTACATTTTTCCAAAATTTTGTCAAAAATTTTAAGACAAAAGTAAGTTTTATTTTCGACCCCGGGTGCTCACTGTTACTGAAATGTTTTGAGAATAAATGTGAGAGAATTTGTCGGTTGTCGGTCCTTCGGGGCCCCCTGAGGATGGGGGCCCTGGGCACGGGCCCCGTGTGCCCGTATGGTAAAGACGGTACTGATTGTATCCATGGAGTACGATATTCAGTTCCGGCGCCAATGTACCGAATTCGTTGGTTTGGGTTACATTCATTTTTTAAACTTCGGTCATTCATTCAACCGGTCATTCAATCAAGTAACTTCATGGTCTTTTAGTGGGTTTACTGAAATGAAAACTGTAGATTTTTGGCAGTAAAGTTAGTTTATAACATTGAAAGGCAAAATAAACCGAACAAGTTGAGCTTAGTGGTTTATTGTACACTGTATGCCTATAATGCTTTCATGTAAATGTAAAAAAAAAATAAGGACGGTTACGCACTACACGTCCGTGTCCGTGATCCGTGTCCGTGAACCGTGTCCGTGTCCGTGATCCGTGTCCGTGAACCGTGTCCGTGTCAGTGAACCGTGTCCGTGTCCGTGATTCGTGTCCGTGATTTGAGTTCAGAGTTCAAAATTTCTGAATTATGACAGATTCTGACGCATAGAGTTCGGATGTAGTACGTAAGCTTCCTTAGAAGAAGTACTACAACTAAAGGGTTTTTCAACTGGCGCGGGTAGATATTCGCGGCCCGTGGCGGCCATATTGTTTTGGTGACATCTATCAAATCTTTTGTTTACAAGTGGCGTAATAATGGCGCAAGTTTACGATTGAACAGCACGTTGAAATGATAAATGTCTACATGAGCGATTTGAGGGTAATGTTACTCGTATCTCTCACAGGAGTGATGTGAATTGGCCACCAAGGTCATGCGATTTGACCCCGCTAGACTTTTGAAGTCGCAGGACTATGCAATCACACCACAATTGACCGATGCCCTAAAGGTGAACACATTCACACAGGCCATCGCTCAAATTTAGCCGGATCTATACAGAAGAGTCATTGAAAATTGGACCACTCGGATCCGTGCCACTGTAAATAACCGAGGCGGGCAAATGCCCGACATCGAAAAACGACTGAAATCGTTCAAATGAACGATGTCATATTCTACACTTAATGGCACAAGCGGGCCTTTCTAATAAAAAAAGAATTTTGTTAATACTTCACACACAGCTTGTTTTATTTCATTTCAACATCTACCTGCCCTTATTAAAAAACGCTATACTTCGGAACCGAACTTACACGGACACAGATTGGATGTAGTGCGTAACCGCCCTAACTGGGTTATCGTGTTACACAGTTAATGGGTTGTGAAATTCTAAAAGGTAGATTTTAATTCTAAAAGGTAGGTAGAAGTAAACATTCCATGTAAAGTACTGCACCCGGTTAGACTGGAAGCCAACCTCAATATAGTTAGGAAAAGCTACTAGCGCACACAACATAAACAAAAAAAAAACAGGCCAAGTGCGAGTCGGACTCGCGCACGAAGGGTTCCGTACCATTATCACAAAAAACGGCAAAAAAAATACGTTTGTTGTATGGGAGCTTAAATATTTATTTTATTCTGTTTTTAGTATTCGTTGTTATAGCGGCAACATAAATACATCATCTGTGAAAATTTCAACTGTCTAGCTATTATGGTTCATGAGATACAGCCTGGTGACAGACGGACAGACAAACATACAGACGGATCGCGGAGTCTTAGTAATAAGGTCCCGTTTTTACCCTTTGGGTACGGAACACTAAAAAGAAAAACAAACCGACTTCCGAAAAAACACTGCAAAGCTAAAAATAACTTTATTTTCCGAAGTCGGTGTCTTTGGTACCTATTGTTTTCCGTGTTTATACACCGACTTCGGAAAAGAAAGTTATTTATCGCTTTGCAGTGTTTTTTTTGGAAGTCGGTTTGTTTTTTTGTTAAAAAGTTTTTTATTTATATATTGTTAGTTTTGATAGGTACCTCCAAATGCTATAAAATTCATTTAAAGCCAAAGTACATCTCATGACGATTCCAATAAGCCCAATCACGACTAGGATACATTATTTTGTTTCGGAGTTTTAGTGCCTACCTGCCGGCTTCATCATCAGATCAGTTCGATGGTACCATTTTCATCAGTACTATTTATTTATAAGTATTTGCTACATCATAGTCGTTAAACTATTCGAGATATCTTATACCCCATGACATACTTAGCATTAAGGAGTTCTATTGGCCATCTGTGGTCTTCTTCACTAGTTCCACTTCACCAAATGATACTTTCTGAGTGCAAATGATTGCATTGTTGATAAAAATACCAAAATCACTATATGTATGCCTATAATATTTGAGGATTTCCCTCGATTTCTCCAAGATCCCATCATCTGATCCTGACCTGATGGGACTATGGGACTAATTGGGAAGTATACCCTTTCAAAAAAAAGAAGAATTTTCCAAATCGGTCCAGGCGTCTTTGAGTAATCGGGGAAAATACATTAAAAAAAAACCCGTCCTCCTCCTTTTTTTGAAGTCGGTTAAAAATAAAACTTAGACTAAACAACAATAATATAAAAGAGAGAAAACAATTTATAAAGGTAACATTGAGTCTCGCACGCCTGTGCCAAATAAGAAAATTGGAGACTACGTTTATATCAAAAGGTAGGAACAATTCTTCAATGGCAAACAAAATATATTTCGAACGACAATCGCATATACAACAAAAGATGGCCGAAAATCGAACAGAACATCCAATCCAGAATCGCATTTAACTTCTCGTCCGACGAAAGAATTTTATTTATCTCCATACAATTTTTATTATGCACGTCACTTCAATTTTAATTTTCAAGTAACAAAGTCGATAATCGCTTGTCTCTGGTGTCGTCTTCGTGGTATAGAACTTGCATGAAGAGAAAAATCTTGTATTGACTGTATACTTAAGATGGGCTTGTAACCGACTGTGCAAATGAAAAGTTATGTCATGTGTTTGTTTTATGGGGAGGTGGTTTTGTAACAGATAACTTATTGTTTCTTTTAGAATACTTTATAGGTGAAGCTAGTTGAAACAACTGCTGATTCGCAAAATGTTGAAAAAAATAAATAAAACCGTTTTTAGAATGCTAAAAACAAAAATTAACAAGACGTGAGTCAATTCTTAATTCAATTCAAACTGAACTTCGTCCACTGGAGTGAAGATTTCAAATCGCATAACAAGTAAATTTTTTGAAGCTGCAGACATATTTCTCCAATTAATTTATTAATTTATTTCCATCTTTATTTCTCTAGCAATAAAGATGCATCTTAGTCAATCCCTTCGTTTTTTTGCAGAGTACGACTGCACTTTTGACCCTTGTCTGTACAGTTATATGTCAATTCGTAGTTCAATTCAAACTGAACTTTGACCACTGGAGTGAAGGTTTCAAATCTCTTAACACGTAAATTTTTGAGAAAAATGATTCTCCAATTTTTCTCTAGCAATAAAGGCAATTTACTAAAGGTATACTTTTACCCCGTGACCTATTTATATGCATCACACGACATCTTAAAAAAAAATACATCATAAAGGAATGCCAAAAAAATAAATTATGTCATTATTCAATCCAAACTCAAGATTAATCACCAGTCAGATTATTACGGATATATTTAAAACAATCTTTTGCTCGCGACTTCGTCCGCGTCAAACCCACTGTATACTAATATTTTTGTACTTGCGATAAATTCCGAAAGGATCTTGAAAAAGCTGCATCTAAAGCGATCCGTTAGGGTACTTAAGGCGCAGATTCCCTTGAGTAGCTGATTATATAAAACGAGAATCACGTCTAAACGGCAAGTCGTAATATTTTTGAAAAAATATATGTTATATTAGACCATTTCTTTAATAATTTGATCTAAGCACATTTTGAGTTTTATTCGTATAACACAGTGTAATTAATTAGTAAAGTTATGTCTAAAACGGACAAAAACACGACAATCGCACCAAAATCGCTGGGCGTATTTTAATGAAATCGACACCAACTCAAAGACAATTTAATTATCTACATTTTGATCTGAAGCTTTTTTTTTTAAAGTCGTAGAATAATAAGGAAAGTACAAAAAAACTACTAAATTTTGGGCCGCTCGGGTGCGAAACGGGTGCGCGTTTTGTTCCCTCAAGGTCGTTGGCGTTAGTCGTCGTCTTAAAGTAGGTATACTTTTGCCCCGTAACCCCGTTATATGCAGCATATGTACAATGTCCGATTCTTGTCCTTGGTTTGGCCCCGCAATGCGGCAGGCACTTTAATATTTTAGTTATTCGTGACATATTGTCTCAAGAACCATCCAGCCAATATCCTTGGTGGAAACGTAAATGGTGGGTAAAAGGATATAATAAAAACCGGCCAAGTGCGAGTCGGACTCGCACACGAAGGGTTCCGTAGCATTATCGCAAAACACTGCAAAAAAATCACGTTTGTTGTATGGGAGCCCCCCTTAATTTATTTAATTTTAATTGATTAATTATTGTTTTTTGAAGAGAATATACAACTAAATATTCTGTGAATATTTCATGCGTCTACCTGTTGCCGTTATTAATATCGATCAAAAAACGGCAAAAATATCACGTTTGTTGTATGGGAGCCCCCCTTAAATATTAATTTTATACTGTTTTTAGTATTTGTTGTTATAGCGGCAACAGGAATACATCATCTGTGAAAATTTCAACTGTCTAACTATCACGGTTCATGAGATACAGCCTGGTGACAGACAGACAGACAGACGGACAGCGAAGTCTCAGTAATAGGGTCCCGTTTTTACCCTTTGGGTACGGAACCCTAAAAATGATATATTTGGTTGTGTTGGCTTATGAACTGTTTTGTGGAAAAATGTATGTCAGTGGATTAATATTAATATTATTATGGGGTATAAGATTGTAGTTCCCTAGTTTGTAAAAATGTATTATCTTTTCTAAACAAAACACTACTTTTGTAATCCATCTAACAGTTTTATTATTTTATTTTAAGGTTTAGCAATCAAAAACTTTTTAACAAAAAAATTTAACCGAGTTCTAAAGCAAAATACAAAGCGAAAAATTACTTTGTTTTCCAAAGTTGGTGTCAAAAACAAAAAACAGTAGGTACTTATCAAAGACACCGTGTTATTTTTCGGTTTGTAGTGTATTTTTTTAAAGTCGGCTTGATTTTTTTGTTTTTTTATTTTTTTATTTTTAGTGTTGGTACCTCATATTACCATGAAAATCATTTATTACCAGAGTAAATATCATTTCAATTCTTAGCTCAAACTCGACTAGGATACATTGTTTTATTACGGTGTTCCAGTGCCAGTGCAGTAGGCCATCCGGCTTCATCGTCAGATCAGTTGGATGGTACCATTTTTATCAGTGAATTTTATTTATATGTATTTACTTCATCAAAATTGCTTAACTATTCGAGATATCTTATACCAATGACATACTTATTAAGGAGTTTCAGTGGCCATCTGTGGTCTTCGTTATCAGTTCCAGTTCACCAAATGATACTTTCCAAATATAAATGCTTGCCATGTTATTGAAAATACCAAAATCGCTATGTCTGCCTATAATATTTGAGGAGTTCCTTCGATTTCCATGGGATCCCATCATCAAATTCTGATTTGGTGTCAATGGGACCACCTCAAAAGTATACCCTTTCAAACAAAAAAATAATTTTGCAGATCCGTCTATATTTTAGGGGGTTACGCCCGAACACATCTTGGTGCTTTTAAACTAAACTGGTGTTTTTAACCGACTGCACAAAAAGAAAGAGGTTCTTAATTCGAAAGTCTCTATTTTTACCCGACTGCCGAAGGAGGGTAATGTGTTTATCAGTCTATGTATGTATGTTTGTTCCTATGTGGCGTTCCAGAGACCAAACGCGTTGGCCGATTTTGAGGATACTTATTCGCGAGCTGGCGGACCAAAACCAGATGTATCCTCCGACTGCACAGCATGATTTTCTTCTTGTTTACGTCTTTTTAGTTTGCTTTTTTAAGCAGTCGGGTTTTTTGATTTTTTTCATTAACTTTTTTGAAATCGCCTTTTAAAACCCTTTATTTTGATACCCCACACGATGGGTTTGGAAGAAAAAAAAATTTTTTTTCCCACAAAATGGCGCCCAAAATCCGCCATTTTTTTTTCCAATTTAAATGTAGCCAGTGACACTCGCAGGATTAAGACGAATCGATTGACGTAAGAATCATCAAAATCGGCCAACGCGTTTGGTCTCTGGAACGCCACATAGGAACAAACATACATACATACATAGACTGATAAACACATTACCCTCCTTCGGCAGTCGGGTAAAAATAGAGACTTTCGAATTAAGAACCTCTTTTTTTTGTGCAGTCGGTTAAAAACACCAGTTTAGTTTAAAAGCTCCAATATTTATTTGTAGTTTCTCTTTAACTTTTATAAATAATAAATAAAAAAGGGTTAAGGTTAAGTTAAGGTTGTAGGACGATTCGCACGAATTTAATTCGCCCGAATTGTGCGAATCGACCCTATTTAATAATATATTTTTTTCGGTGACGATTCGCATGAAGTTAATTTATTGGTGTGCGAATCAAACACTTCAAAATTATGTAGTAGAAAACCATAAAAACTTTGTTTTATTTAAAGGTGACTTTGTCGAAAGTGTTCTTAGCTAAGTTTAATTGAAATCGGGTCAGCGGTTTATAAGATATCCGTATTTCATTCTTTGAATCTGGCTTTTTTCGCACGATATCGTGTTATTATAACGTTTTTCGATAGATTGTCGTTTGAAGCGTGTCTACTACTAGGTATACTATATGTTGTTTAAAAAGCATGAAATAAAAATTAAATTATAAATTAAAAAAAACCCCATCACAAAAACCTCTTAAAAGCAAAAAATAAGGCTCCAACTCGCGTCGGCGGTTTTTTAAATTTATAATTTAATTTTCTTACCTTGATGTTGCCTATCTTGCACGGCTATGTGTATCAAGACGCACTCGCGGAAAGTGCGAAGTGGATTGAATCGTGAGCACATAAAGTAACTAGTTAGTAAGTTAGTTACCAATGCGTGTTCATTAGCGAATTTCCTACTTTAACTTAGGGATTCCTATTTAATTATGTAAGGTTTATAAGTGCCTTTATAGACGCTTGGAGCAGTCAGAGCAAACAGCCACTGTTCACAGTGGTGAATAGTACTAATGGGTTACCTATCATTAGATCGAAAAACATTTGACCGAATTTCATTTCACCTAAAACTTTTCAACTTTTATCGTTTCATTTTTTTTACTTCATCGAAGTCACGTCTGCCACTGTCTCAGTTGACCTATTATGAATTCGATTTTTTTCGTAACTCCGACTTTTCACTTGGGCGAAAAACTTTTTACCGAAGTTACACTTAGCCGAAATAACATTTGTTCGAAATATTTATTTTTAAACGCATATCAAAAGGGTAGGTAGGGTAGGGAAGGTAAGGTAGGGAAGGTAGGGTAGGGAAGGTAGGGTAGGGAAGGTAGGGTAGGGAAGGTAGGGTAGGGAAGGTAGGGTAGGTAGGGTAAGGTAGGGTATGAATGTTTGGTGTTTTTATGGCAAAACAAAGTTTGCCGGGTCAGCTAGTTAAATAATAAAAATGTCTAATGCATGACAGCTTATAAATCATTTGCATGAAAATTCGATATAAATACGTAAACACAGACAAGACTGCGTGAAGTCGATTTTGTTGTTGTTTAAAATAACCAATTCTTACATCGTGAATTTTGAGCAAAGAAAAACCCTTTTCTAAAAACGCAAAGCTGTCAGAAAGATAGTCCTCTTATTATGACGACGGATCGTGTGACATCCGGATGTCTGTGGATTCATCAGCCTTTCCAGCCTTCACTTTACAACTCGCACGTGTACCTAAAAAAATCACTCACACATTCTTTCTCAACAAAAACACAATAAAACACCTTTCATTAGCAAATGAAACTAAAACATCAATACTACTATTCCGGGGTCTATAAATATCCGTAAATAGCAGTACCTAAGACCTGGAATATTACTCACTGTAACCTACTCAACGTAAAAGGTACGGAATACTTGTCAACAAGGTCTAAAAAACAAACCGCAGGTAAAGACCAGGCTTTCCAAACGCAGTATTTTCCCAGCCATGGACCATTTAGCAGCAGGTAGGGTAGACTTAAATGGCTCAGACGTAGGGCTGCCAAATCGAATCGGGTAATGGACAAAATATTGTAATTTCGAAGGACAGAGTTATTGGAGCGCATTACGATTTTATTACACGGGGCTAGGAAGTTTTTTGGCGTTTTATCCGTGGTTGGTAATGAAAAATTTGATCGACATACGTTTGTGGGTTTCGCGGAAGCCGATTACAGGACCGATTTTAGATTTTTTATAAAAATGACACTGCTATCTGTTTGCAAAGTGCGAAAGTAAAGGCGATATCAGTTTTGACCGTTCTTTGGAGCAGACCAGGCCCTAGACAAGATACATACTATCGTCGCAAGCGTGGCGATAGTGATTAGAAAAATGTCAAAATGTGGGCGAATGACAAAACCTACCGAAAAGTACATTTTGGCATTTTGACTATCGCCATTGCTGACATCGAATGACACTTATCTAGATCACAGTGTCAGATTGCCAATTGGATAGATGATCATGATCACCTACTGTTTTTACCTGAATGCGGGAGGGTGGGTAATGATTATCGAGCTTATGTATGTATGTCTATTTCTATAGCACGGTCTACAGCCCAAACGGCTTGACGGATACTTATGAGGTGTCGTTAGAGTTGTCTCAGTTGTGGGAGTGACATAGCTTATATATTTTTTTTGTTTTTCCGCCCTCTAAAAAAAAGGCGGTGATACAATTTTTGTTTTCGTTTTTATAACAATATGGGTATCAAATGAAAATTACTTAATGTACCATTCCAGAAATATATAGTGGTTATGGCTGAGACCATAGAGGACCTCTGTACTATGCTCGATGATCTCAGTAGATCTTTCGAAAGAGTGGGTCTTAGGATGAACATGGACAAAACGAAGGTTATGTTGAATGCCCATGTAACACCCACTCCAATCAAGGTCGGAGACTCTACACTCGAAGTTGTGGGCGACTATATCTACCTGGGACAAATGATCCAATTGGGTAGGGCCAACTTCGAGAAAGAGGTCAACCGTCGAATCCGACTCGGCTGGGCAGCGTTCGGGCAGTTTCGCGGTATCTTCTCGTCCAACTTACCACAGTGTCTCAAATCGAAAGTCTATGACCAGGGTGTGTTGCTAGTGATGACATAAGGCTCTGAGACGTGGTCGCTTACAATGAGCCTTATCAGAAAGCTTACAGTCACTCAAATGGCAATGGAGAGGGCTATGCTCGGAGTTTCCTTGCGTGATCGAATCAGAAATGTAGAGATCCGCAAGAAAACCAGGGTTACCGACATAGCCCGAAGAATTGCCAAACATAAGTGGCAGTGGGCAGGGCACATTGCTCGCAGAACGGATGACCGAAGGGGCAGAAAGGTTCTGGAGTGGCGACCGCGAATCGGAAGACGTTGCGTTCGAAGGCCTCCCACCAGGTGGATCGATGAACTGGTGAAGGTTTCGGGGATCCACTGGTTACGAGACGCACGGGACCGGTCAATGTGACGGTGTAGTTTTTATGTATGCGATGCGCCTGGATGAGTAATTAAAAGGGATTTATAGTAAGGAAAGCAGGAGAGCTTCAGTCTGTGTATAGTCTGTGCCCCTATGTTTTCCTTTTTGATGATACATTATCTTTAAAAGCACTAGAACCCACAAAAAAATCTCAAAATTGCTCTGTCAACAGAGGCTTATTGTACAAATTTAACAACTAAACATGAAAAAAGAAAAACATAGAAGCACATGATTTATCTTTTTTATTCAATTTAAGGAATATATTTTAAACTAGCTTCTGCCAGCGGTTTCGCCCGCTTGAAAGTCGAAAAATATCCTGAGGGAACATATTCCCGCGATGAAAAGTATCCTATGTGCTATTTCAGACTATAATCTATCTCTGTGACAAATTTCATCCAAATCCGTCCAGCCGTTTGAGCGTGAAGAAGTAACAAACATACACACTCACAGACTTTCGCCTTTATAATATTAGTGTGATTCGTCCAATACTTTTTACTTAAGAAATTTAGTCGGAGCTCTCTGACCGAAGATTTGACCATTTCATTTAATTTATTCATAAAACAATTTACATTGTGTTGAATATATACCTACACATGCAATTTACATAAAAATACAATGAACTATGAATTATTAAATAACATTTCAAGATAACATTCAAAATATAATGCCAAATAGTTTTAAATATAAAGTCTAACTGTTTTGTATATAATGTCAAACAGTTTACACAGTTACAGTATAAAGTCTAACAGTTTTGTATATAATGTCAGACCTGAACATAACATACATAACATATATTGCAACTTAATAAAAAGCTTGTAAAAACTGTTTGGTAGTTTAATTATCTACCCAGTGGTTACTCTAGCATCATCAACGGACATTAAAAATCCTCTTAAAAACATTTCGCTTCATTGCTAACCCTACAAACGTATTCCATTAAGTGGAATGAACGAATTTTATATACGCTGGCACCTTGAGGTGAGCAATCAATATTAAAGGGATCTTTTGAGCAGTGTGTCGACACGCGATTGTGTTTCGGAGAATAAAATTGAACTAGTGAAAAATGGTCTTGCGTTTTCATAGAGCCACCGGTGAAGTGTACTTAGTGTAGTTACTATATAATCCTAACTTAATATAGTAACTACCTAAATCTCTACATATTTTATTATGTTAGAGGGCTTTCCAGGTATTTTTAGGATAATAATATTGATAGCAGGCGAAAAGTTTTGCAACAAGCGCAAGCTAGACCAAGAGCTAGATATTTTTACCCGGTTGTTTTTCATAGTTTTTTGCTGACCGCAAACTATGTAATTAACCGGCGGTAAGGAAAGGGTTATGTTTTTCGCGCGTATCTTGTATGTTTGTATGTAGGTAATTATCTTTATTAGCTCGTCTCTTTCAAACGCCTTGACGGATTTTTATAATTAAGGCGCCGATTCCCTTGAGCAGCTGATTTTAAAATGAGAATCACATCTAAATGGCTAGTCGTAATTTTTTCGAAAAAATATATGTTATATTAGACCATTTTCTTAATAATTTGATCTAAGCAAATTTTGAGTTTTATTCGTATAACATAGTGTAAAGTTATGTCTAAAACGGACAAAAACACGATAATCGCACCAAAACCGCAGGGCGTATTTTAATGAAATCAACACCATCTTAAAGACATTTTGATTATCTACATTTTGATCTGAGGCTTTTTTTTAATATATAATAATAAGGAAAGTACAAAACACTACTAAATTTTGGGTCGCGCGGGTGTGAAACGAGTGCGCGTTTTGTTCCCTCAAGGTCGTTGGCGTTAGTCGTCGTCTTAAGACATCGTTAGAAAGATCTTGGCGGCCCAAGTGTTCTTAGATAAGTGCCGTTAAAAAAAAAGAAACATGACGGGTTTTGGGCGCCATATTGTAGGAGTTGCAGTTTTTTTATTCTTCTAAACCTATCGAGTGGGGTATCAAAATGAAGAGTTTTTAGAGTTGATTACAAAAATATATGCCACTTATATTTTTAAAAGTCATTCGAAAAAAATTGTAAATAAAAAATCCGGCCAAATGCGAGTCAAACTCGCGCACGAAGGGTTCCGTACCATTATCGCAAAAAACGGCAAAAAAATTACGTTTGTTGTATGGGAGCCCTACTTAAATATTTATTTTATTCTGTTTTTAGTATTGTTGTTATAGCGGCAACAGAAATAGATCATCTGTGAAAATTTCAACTGTGTAGCTATCACGGTTCATGAGGTACAGCCTGGTGACAGACAGACAGACAGACAGACAGACGGACCGCGAAGTCTCAGTAATAGGGTCCCGTTTTTACCCCTTGGGTACGGAACCCTAAAAACGAAATAAAATCAAAAAACCTGACTACAAAGATGTAAACAAGAAGAACATCATGCAGTGCAGTCAAGTGTTACAAATGTGCAGCAAGAAGTTTGTTAAAAATGAGCCCTTTCCTTAAGTTTGCCGTCAGTCATTACTTCACAGAATTTGATCCTTATTAGCGACACTATCGAATGGTGTAACCATTTTTGGGTTCGATTCCTGGCTGGGAATATTGATTTAAAAAAAATCCTGTGATGCCTTTTTAGTGTTCATCAATATGCCTTGTGACTCCTTTGAGTATTTTTCGCTATTCGTCATAGTTTCAGATGTGGTTATCAACTGCCACTTGAAAAACTCACCCTTGATATACGCATGCTTACTATGTATTGCCAGTTCCTTGCCAAAACTCATAATCTACTTTCACTAAAACATTGAAATATTGAATATCTATATCTCCACACATATCAGGGTCGTGCCAGGGATGTGGACGGACCGTGCCTCGTCAGGGGCTCAAAAAAATCGTCCGAGCCGTACCCGTGCACGGACGTGTGTACAAATACAAATATCTTTATTTGTTGGTTAGATACAGATGTTGTGGTTATTGAAGAACGCTATGTCTAGCCGTCATCGGCGTACAAATAATAATTTGGCAAACATGCTGATTATAATAAGTTATCACAAATAATTAAATAATTCTAAATTAAATAGTCGAAAATAAAAAGAAAAAAAAAAACATTCCAATAAAATACAATAATAATAATACATTCTAGTATAAATTGTCAATTAAAATGTTAAAACAGAAAAAAAAAATGTGTAATTACAATGTGTCAGTTAGGTATTCGTTCACCGTATAATATGTTTTTTCATACAATATTTTCAGAAAAGCCTTTCTAAAATCGTCTATGCTATTCATTTCTTTAATTTGTCTAGGGATCTTATTATAGATCCTAGGTGCCATTCCTAAAAAACTTTTAGCATAAAGAGCAGTGCTATGTGGCTTAGTGCATATTCTCTCAATTTGAGCCAATGATGGGGATCATTGGCTCAAAAAAATATCGGTGGGTACATTTTATATGAACTCGTTCACACCAGTACTCATATGCGCTTTACAATCTAGCAAAAATAGTGAATGAGTCCGTTGTTCTAATTTCCTACAAGGCATATGTCACATCTACATTACGTTTTGGCATAATATATTGGGGCAATTCCACGGACAAAGAAGTTGCGTTTAAAGCCCAAAAAAGATGTGTGCGTGCGGTGTTTAAACTGAAACCGACTGATAGTTGTTTTCCGTATTTCAGAAATTTAAACTGTTAACATTGCCCTGTATGTACCTACATATTTGAGACAGCAGTATTTGTCAAATCCAACTTCCATCTATTTGAAACCTTGAGATCTAAACGTCGCAACAGAGAGAATATGCACTAAGCCACATAGCACTGCTCTTTATGCTAAAAGTTTTTTAGGAATGGCACCTAGGATCTATAATAAGATCCCTAGACAAATTAAAGAAATGAATAGCATAGACGATTTTAGAAAGGCTTTTCTGAAAATATTGTATGAAAAAACATATTATACGGTGAACGAATACCTAACTGACACATTGTAATTACACATTTTTTTTTTCTGTTTTAACATTTTAATTGACAATTTATACTAGAATGTATTATTATTATTGTATTTTATTGGAATGTTTTTTTTTTCTTTTTATTTTCGACTATTTAATTTAGAATTATTTAATTATTTGTGATAACTTATTATAATCAGCATGTTTGCCAAATTATTATTTGTACGCCGATGACGGCAAGACATTGCGTTCTTCAATAACCACAACATCTGTATCTAACCAACCATATAAAGATATTTGTATTTGTACACACGTCCGTGCACGGGTACGGCTCGGACGATTTTTTTGAGCCCCTGACGAGGCACGGTCCGTCCACATCCCTGGCACGGCCCTGATATGTGTAGATATACCTTAAATCTATTATAATAAGCTAGGTTTAAACCCCAAAACACGCTACTAAATTACCACAAACAAAACGTATCTACGACCTACGTAAGTTACCTGTAAAGTAAACAAAACCCCTGTAATAATACTAATTGCCTTTAAATTGAAAAAAGCCATAACAACATGATCCACTACGCCAATTGAATTTCGTTACAATTACAGAAAACCATATAATATGATTTCCATAATAATACAAACAAGGGTAATAATGGGTCGTTTTATCGTGACCTGGGGCTATTACAGCCGAGAACTTCCCTCATAGCATAGTTTACCTACTTACCAAGCGTTAATGAGTTTTACCTAATGCAAAAGGTAAATTTTTGTGGTGTTATCTAAATGGAAAAGGGAGGGAATGGTATTTTAGGAATAATCATTTAGCGGCACACATCGTGTTAGAGTTATGTGTATAGAGAAACGTAATTATGCCAACTGCCTGTTTGGCTTGGTAGTCATAAGCGCTACTACTCAGCATGTCTTCCTAGGTTCAACTCTCGGCTCGGGCAAAGTGTTGTTGGATTGTTTTTTCATCTGGAATTTGTCAGGCTTATTTTATGTTGGAAAATGACTTCTCCTGCTCTGGGTGAAGCGGGAGGGCGTGTCAGACTTTTACTATCTAAATTCCACCCGTGCACCTGCAGTTGCTTGTGCCAGGGCCGCGGTAATTCTCTTTCAAATTTATTTGCATCCCAGTCAGGCCCTAGCTGACTCCGTCAGTTTTTTTGACATATCTTGAACACTAAGCGCTGTCGACCCGGGCCTGATCCTTATCGGACGGCGTGCTACCGATTACTCGACGTCCGCAAGCCCGCGCCTACGGTGACCGCGGTTTCCAACGCGCAGGGCGTCTCCGTTGCGTCTCCCACACGCGTTCCGCCTGGAATTTGTCAGCAGAGTCTGGATTTGTGTCAATACTAATAATTCGGTTGATGGCAATAAGCTCGCCCCTATAACATGGGCCCCCTAAACATAACTGACGAAACGTGTCCCTCTGTCTTACCTCTCGAGGATTACACGCGTGATGTTATGTTCTGTTGGAAGACGTTTAAATTCAAGTCGCAATATAAACTGCGATAAGCAATGACAAAAAGAACCCTACTAGCCCTTTTCATTATCAGACTCCCAGACATACAGCGATGCGCCATCGGTACATGGTGGACATCCCACCCATACGCACTAAACGTTTTGGGGACACTTTTTTTAAGGAGTGGAACTCCCTGCCGGAGTCTGTGTTTCCCGACAGCTACAATCTAGGAGTCTTTAAGTCAAGAGTGAATAGGTTTTTTCTAGGCAAGCATGTTACACATGGACGGCTTGACCATGTCTGATCAAACCCTCTATAAAATAAATAAAGATTATAAGCATGTTACACCCTCGACTACATCATCGCTTACAAACAAGTGAGATAGTGGTCAAGCGCGAGCCTATCTTTTTTTTATAGTCGCACAATAAGAAGTAACCTAAATGTAGGGAAAAAAGAACGGTAACCGTTGTGTCGAAGAAGACGGTTGTCTAAAGTCCAAGAGTTGGCTTACCGGGGCACGGGGGTTCCTCGATATATGTATGGACGGTCACCCATCCACGGCCTGACCTCGAATAGGATAGCTTACCTTCCTTACGATTGACCCGTACGGTTGCGTTTATTTAGCCAAGAGCCACATTTTTTTGTGCCTTAATTGCCGTGTTCCAGGGTAGAACGGAACGGTGTGATCATATTTATAAAACGGCTTTTGCAATTTAAATTAACAATTTTCTCCAAGAAAGTCATAATGAACCCTCAAAAAAAACCGGCCAAGTGCGAGTCGGACTCGCGCACCGAGGGTTCCGTAAAAACAGATACATTCACCTACATAATTAGGTAAAATACTGAAGTTAATACGATGAAATAACCATTTTTTCACATATCCAAAAGCAATCATTTAGCTGACAGGGACACACTTGACTCTAACAAAAATTAGTAATTTAAACCTTAATTTGACGCAACCGGATCCCTGAACCGAAAAATGGTTTTCAAAGATCCGTAATATTTTTGAATAGCTTATACAACGATACCCACACTATGGGGTAGTCGAGCAAAAAAAACATCCCCACTTTACGTGTACAGAAGGTACCATAGAAAAGTTTTTTTTCATTATTTTATTTTACCACTTTATCGGCGTGATTAATATGTATAATCATTCCAAATAATAGCTTTCTTGTATTAGTAGAAGTAGTAAGAGTCTCTGAGCTAAGCTGCAGACGGACAGACGGAGATGGCGAAACTATAAGGGTTCCTTGTTGATTACGGAACCCTAAATAATCATAATCATATCCCCACATTTGCAATTTATGCCAAGCGGAAGTCATAAAAGGCGGATAATAGCGTTACAGTGTCGATGTAGTGTTTGCTAGCGTGCGCAATGCTAATATTACGTACAACGATATTTGGATTTTGAAACGCCATATGTTAAAAACGTAGAAGGTTAATAACAACAGCCGTGTCTTGGATGAGCGATTATCCATTAAATACCGAAACTCTTCCGTGCCCTAGCTCCATAACAGCCGCACGTATTGATCTTCAAGGTTAAGCAAAGCTTGCCAAGGTAGTTCTGTGGATGGGTGACCATATTTACACAGCCAGATTCCTTCAAGCTTCGGAAAGCGCGTTAAGCTTTTGCTCCCGGCTATTTGAAGATCTTTGTCAGTCGTTATGGGTAGTCGAAACCCGGGAAATTCGACATCATTCTCCATAAGGTGTAACGTTCGTGTTACCATTTTACTGAGTTGCTGAGTTGTCAGCTGGTCAGTCAGGTCATGTAAAATACAGGAATAATAATAATACAAATTTCAAAAAAAAATGGCTTCAGCCCCTCGCACGCCTTTCAAAGGACCCTAGGGTCCCGAGATTGTCAAGACATGTGGATTCGGTAAGTCTGGAAGTGGACTCCAACAAAGCTAAGCAAATTGATTTAGACACATTTATATGATTATAACGTAACATAACATCACGTATATTTCATAGACTATTTGCATAGGCAAATAGTCTCCATTAGCTAGACTAGAACAAACGGAGAGATAATGTGACGGATGGATTCCCCCGGCCGGTGACTTGCCCGACAGATGTCAACCGTGCCGTCCTTCTCAATGTATTTCCGGTAGTTGTTCGTCATTATAACTTCGTCCATAATCGCAAAGACAAAACCTTCGGTTTCCCCGAAAAGGTCACCAAATCGCAGCCAGGCCACGGACGCTAAAAGATCTACATCGGGCCTATAATATTTATTATTTATCCACTAATAACTTCATATCCAATAACAAAACATAAAAACACGAATGTGAAGACCCTTATTACTGCCTCAATAAAGATATTAACCCGTGATTACAAATTGAAAAAAAAAAACTAATCTATTTTATGTGGATAGCGTGGCCCCTACGAATATGATTACCGACTTTTGAATACTAAACTAGAATAACTGTTATTTGAAGGGAAAATAGTTTTGTTTAAGCTGAGGAAAAGTGATTCAATGTTAATTTATTGTTGTTTTTTGTTCACACGCAACGCTTTTGTTGCGAAAGTCTTTGTCTTGTTGCTCGCATAAATTGCTAGAACTTAAACGATTATTGTATAAAGCAATAATATTGTATTATAATGGTTTTAGGTTAGTTAGAGAATTAGTTTGAAGGGCAGGTTACATAGGTAGTTGTAGTGTATGGATTTATCGATGTTCAAGGTTAAGCAACTTTATTGTTTACTAGCTGTTCCCCGCGGCTTTTCTTCCATGGGCCACGCCACAGGACCCGTTTTCTAAAAACGACTTCGAAAAATAAAGTTATTTTTCGCTTTGTAACACTACAAAGCGAAATATAAATTTATTTTTTGTTCTGAAAGTCGGTTAGATTTTTTGTTAATATGTTTTTTATTTTACTCTTTTCAGTTTTGGTGGGTACCTCCAATTAACATGAAAATCATTTATAGCCAAAGTACATCTCATGACGATCCCAATAATCCAAACACGACTAGGATACATTGTTTTATTTCGGAGTTCCAGTGGCCATTGTGGTCTTCTTCATCAGTTCCACTTCACCAAATGATACTTTCTGAGTGCAAATGATTGCATTAATTATGAAAATACCAAAATCGCTATATGTATGCCTATAATATTTGAGGAGTGCCCTCGATTTCTATAGGATCTCGTCATCAGATCCTGGTTTCCTTATAATGGTA
Source organism: Anorthoa munda (assembly GCA_945859665.1). Lineage (NCBI taxonomy): Eukaryota > Metazoa > Arthropoda > Insecta > Lepidoptera > Noctuidae > Anorthoa > Anorthoa munda. The sequence goes on along the minus strand of OX243899.1, from coordinate 6,793,858 downwards.
CCACCCTTGGGATATCTCCTTTCCAACAAAAAAAGAATCATCAAAATCGGTTCATAAACGACGAAGTTATCCGCGAACACACATAAAAAAATAAAATATACGGTCGACTTGAGAAACCTCTACCTTTTTGGGAAGTCGGTTAAAAATAAATAATCACATCACATCATCAGCCTATTAATTGTTCCCACTGCTGGGACACAGGCCTCCTCTTTGTGAGAGGGAATGGGCCGCAATCCACCACGCGGGCCCAGTGCGGGTTGGTTGATGTCACAAGTCTTCGAATTTTTGGTTCTATGACATGCCGGTTTCCTCACGATGTTTTCCTTCACCGTTTTGAGAGCAGAAATAAATAATGAAACCATATAATTAAAGCAATAATTGTCTGAAAATTTTGTTGTACGAAACATTGTAATAACAAAAATGACTGACTGATCACTGCCTGGTCTAATAGTCTTGAACTCTAACTAGTGTTTATGTAATGATTTAATTGCGCGTTTCGACCTTTAGGTAGTCGACAGAGCACTTAAAATAATTCGAGCATTTATTCGGTCTATCTATAGTTTTTATTGTAATTGCAAAAACCTACCTTTCCTGTAAATAAATAATGTATAGTTTATATAATGTACTGATAGCCAGAGCAGTGGTTGCCCAGTGGTACTTTGTGTAAATTATTTCATCACCACTGCTCTTAAAACGGTGAAGAAAAATATCGTGAGGAAACCGGCATGTCCTAGAACCAAAAGTACGAAGACATGTCCACCAACCCGCACTGGGCCTGCGTGGTGGACTAAAGCCCATTACCTCTCTCACAGAGAGGATGCCTGAGTCCCAGCTGTGGGCACATTATAAGGCTGATGATGATGATGGCTGATCGCCGTAACTTGATTGTCACAAATCTTAATTATATCATCATTTCAGCCGAAAGACATTTAATGCTCATGCTAGACATTATGTAAGCTGCCTCATGGCATCACTACTGCGTCACTTCTGGAAATAGGCTTCAAAAAAAAAAAACAATTAACAAAATAAAAATTCCGTAGTCGGGTTACAGTTTTTTACCCGACTGCCGAAGGAGGGTAATGTGTTTATCAGTCTATGTATGTATGTAAGTATGTATGTTTTATGTATGTATGTATGTATGTATGTTCCTATGTGGCGTTCCAGAGACCAAACGCGTTGGCCGATTTTGATGATTCATACGTCAATCGATTCGTCTTAACCCTGCGAGTGTCACTGGCTACATTAAAATTGGAAAACAGAAAATTGGCGGTTCTTTTTATTTATTTTTTTTAATTTTTGTTTTTTTTTATTGATTATAACTTTGAATTTAATCAATTGACAATTTGTTTGTATTCAATTTGTGTATGAAAAAATTTTATTTGATTTGATTTGGAGTGTACCTTTACTAACACTAGTTTTATAAGGATTTGTTACTAACAAGATATGGACTGTAAATTGTCTGAACTTTGAAATAAATTTTTTTTATTTTTTTTTTTGGCCGCCATATTGTGGGGGACATTTTTTTACTTTCAAAGCCGTCGTGTGGGATATCAAAATAAAGGGTTTTAAGAGGTGATTTCAAAAATATATAACACTTAATGTATAAATGCACCGAAATCTTAAAAAAAAATAAGTAAAAAGGCCTAGACGAAGTGGCATTCTATGAACTATGTATAACCATTGTTAACAAGCAAAAAGTTTGATAAAAAAAGTTAATAATAAAAATTAAAAATAGGATACGTATTCGCGAGCTGGCTGACCAAAACCAGATGTATCCTCCGACTGCACAGCATGATTTTCTTCTTGTTTACAGCATTTTAGTTGGCTTTTTAAGCAGTCGGGATTTTTAATTTTTATAATTAACTTTTTTTATCAAACTTTTTGCTTGTTAACAATGGTCATACATAGTTCATAGAATGCCACTTCGTCTAGGCCCTGTCATCCTCAAACATTTTCAGATAGCAACAACAACATTTTTAACAATAAAAAGATTATTATAATCCAAAATCGATCGTAATTTCAAAGCCTAATGAAGCGATAAAATACACATTTCAATCTCCACACCTAATATGATTTATAACATGAAATAGATCTTCGAAAAACTCGCGACTTTTCTGTATCGAGTAACCTCATTTGTTAAAACGGGCTTTAGGAGAATGTAATAATGTATTGAGTAAGCGTACCCAACGTGGCAGCCATTTTAAATAACGTTTTTTACTCTATTATTTACTGAACAATGAATTAGCTCCGAATTTGTGTCAAAGGTTAAAGTTATGTCGAGAATCCGAATATTAAATAGGATGAAACATAAAAAACCGGCCAAGTGCGAGTTGGACTCGCACACGAAGGGTTCCATACCATTATCGCAAAGAACGGCAAAAAAATCACGTTTGTTGTATGGGAACCCCACTTAAAAATATAAAAATTTGTTGTTATAGCGGCAACAGAAATACATCACTGTGAAAATTTCAACTGTCTAAGCTATATACGTCTGGTTTTGGTCAGCCAGCTCGCGAAGATGTATCCTCCGACAGCACAGCATGATTTTCTCCTTGTTTACATCTTTTTAGTTCGCTTTTCAAGCAGTCGGGTTTTTTGATTTTTTTAATTAACTTTTTTTTAGGAACCCTATTGCTGTCACTCACGTGTCTGTCTATCCGTCGTCTGTCATACAATTTTGTTCTGAAGATTTTTTTTATTTCTCATTGTGGTCACTCACGTGTCTGTCTATCCGTCGTCTGTCATACAATTTTGTTCCGAGGATTTTTTTAATTTCTCATTGATGTCACTCACGTGTTTGTCTATCCGTTGTCTGTCATACAATTTTGTTCTGAAGATTTTTTTAATTTCTCATTGATGTCACTCACGTGTCTGTCTATCCGTCGTCTGTCATACAATTTTGTTCTGAAGATTTTTTTAATTTCTCATTGATGTCACTCACGTGTCTGTCTATCCGTCGCCTGTCACACAATTTTGTTCTGAAGAATTTTTTAATTTCACATTGACCTATTAACTTGAAATTTGGTGATAATGTTTATTATTACGTATAGTTTACTAACAAGCACCAATATATTGAAAAATCTGTTTTTCTTTGGTGCGGAACCGATGTGCGAAGTCCGACACGCACTTGGCCGGGTTTTAGATAAGTTGACACGTTGAACATTACGCCGAAGGGATATACAGAGAGGTTTTACACGCAAAGGTTAGAAATAAATCTCACCTACCACAGACTTTCGTAAAAAGTCGGCTTTCTACGAGTTTTACAAAAAAAAACATTTAGAATTTTAGGTAAATACTTTTGAAGATGACTCATTCAAATGTATGACATTCATTATTTTTAAATTTATCTAATTTACCTGAAAAATACAGGTTAATTTGATGAATTTAAAAATTATACAGACAATGGATTCATAGAACAGAATTGTTCAATAATTACCTGATATAAGCTCATCATTCTTTTGACTTTGACTGTTTTATTTTGCCGCGATATTGAAAGAAAGTACGAAATAAATCCAGTTCATTTGGCACACAGATACACACAATGTAGATACAAATAAAAGGGAACTTAATTTTAAAACAATTACATACATAAATTGGAGGGGTATCCTCCAATTTATGTGTAATTTTATCGAAAAATATTCGACAGTTACTGAGTATTTTATTCTAGACGACAATAGAAAACACAGACAAAACACTCTAGACAAAGTGGCATTCTTTCAACCATGGCGATGGTCGATATGACTAAGTTTAATATAAAACTGGAAGACGCTGCGTTTGAAGGCCTCCCACTAGGTGGGCCGATGACCTGGTTAAGTTTGCGGGAATCCACTACAAGCGAGATGCACACACAGACCTGGTCAATGAGGCGACTCTTGGGGGAAGCCAATGTTTAGCAGTGGACTCTATCGGCTGAAATAATGATGATTTATTGGCAATAATAGGCTTGTTCGTGTTGGGTTTGGCGACAAATTTAAGCGTAGATTTAAACCGAAAATCATTTCACTTAAAAGCTTCTCATTCCTCTGAACTCAATCCTTAGACAATCACAATGGGTTTAGCTATAAATTTTATTGTACCACCAATTAATGGTAAAGTCCTTTAGGAAGTGATTCTCTTAATTGAACAGACACTTAAAAAACAATGGATCTATTATTGGATCAGGCTCACATTCCGGAACATTGGAACTCAATAGATCTTTGTATTTACTGCAAGAGGTAGAAAATTGTTCGGAGCGAAAGATTTTCTGTTTCTTGTTATTAAATTAAGACCGCCCATTGTACACTTGTTTTTGTGAATGTTTGTCCTGTACATATTTTTGTGGTGTACAATAAAGTATATAATAAATAATAATAAATAAATTTAGCGCGATTCCTTCGGGTGGGAGGGTTATTTGCTGTAGACTTGGCAATTGTTTTATATTTGAATTACTTTAAAACAGGATGACTTCTAAATAAGGAGCATTTATGTTACTTTAGAAAAAGTTGATTTCTAAGGCCCTTATTTTAAGTCAATTTGAAGAACTTCTTCTCAAATCAAGCAACGGAAAACCCTCGATTAATGTCAATAAATAAAAAGCCATAATTGTCGAGATAATTTGAGTTTTAGTAGGGGTAATTCAATGATTGTTTTCCAAGAGTCAAAAGTACTCATGATCCATGGAATGGTAATAGAGAAAGTTGTAAAAAAGCTTGAGTCCACCCAAGGAAAAAATCTCTTGTTTAACATAAATGTACTGAACCGCTGATTTCAAAAAATGTTCGTATTTTTGACTACTTTGACCACCTTTTTTTTGGGTTGGAAATCATACAATTACTTCTCCCGCTCTGGGTGAAGGGCGTGTCAGACTTTTATTGACTAAAACCCACCCGTGTACCTTCAGTTGACTTGAACCAGGGCCGCAGTAACCCTTTTTCAAATTTATCCGCGACCCAGACAGGTATCGGCCCTAGCGGATCCCGTCAGTTTTTATGACATCTCCTAAAGGCACGCGTGGAATACAACGCGCCATCGACTCGGGCCTGGTCCTTATCGAACGGCGAGCTACCCGTTACTCGCCGGTTGCAAGCCCGCGCCTAAGATGGCCGGGAATCGGCATGCTCGGGGCGTCTCATGCAGTGACTAGGAGCGTCTCCGTTGCGTTTCCCTCACGCGTTCCGCCTCCTCCTTCGCGAGCCTTACTGCTTCGCAGAAGTAGGTGACCGCTTCCCATGCCCTCTCGATCCATACCATGGCCGAAACCAGGGCCGGAAGCGGGAGGTCGGCATCGCCGATACTTTGACCCCCTAGAATAAAGAAAATTAATTAAATGTAACCCAGAATGATTATTTCAAGCGTTCTTCTTTCTTTTCGATTAACTTAAATATGGTCTGAACTCTTCAGATTTTATCCAACCAGTATGCAGGTACTTGGACAGCTCTGTCAATTGCCACGTTCAAATCTTGAAAGGCACAGATGGTCAGGCATGTACGGCAGGCAAGGAGATGGGCCATATCCTGCGAAGGGGCTCCACACTGGCACTGAGTTGGATGGCACTGTATTTGGCCAGGTTGTTTCTACAGTGGTCAACTTTTTGCGTGGAGAAATGCTCATGCATACTGCGCTACCACGGGGAGATAGCGCAGTTATGTGGGACTCTAACCCACTAAAACTCCACGGTGTCCTCCAATGCCACTTATGGCGGGACCACGGGCACGCGTTAGCACTCACCACGAACCCGCCTCGGCTGTCCGTCACCGGACCGGATTCCTGTGCTGTCACGAATCAGCTTTAGATGCAACAGCCCGGTCTCCCGAGTTCCCGTTGTATAAACATATTCAAAAATAAAAACAAGTGCAAATTGGTCGAATTGCATCGCATTGCATCCATGTGAATGACTTGCAATCTCGCTTAATAAAAAACGCTTATCGTTGTAATATAAATCGTATCGCGTCGAGATATCAGATAGAACGTATAACTTGACTTTCTTTATTAGAGGCACATAGTAACACGAGATTTTTTTTAATTGTTTTTTTGATTGTCTTGCGCTTGACCACTATCTCACCTGATGGTGAGCGATGATGTGGTCGACGATGAAGCACGCTTGCCTAGAAGAAACCTATTCACTCTTGACTTGAAGACTCCCAGGTTGTAGCTATCAGGAAATACAGACTCCGGCAAAGTTTTCGTTCAGTTTCAGCGTTCGAGTTCAGGGTTTTAGGTACCTCAAAAGCTAAAAAAAGGAATCCTTGTAAGAACACTCTCTTGTCCGTGTGTCTGTCTGTCCGTGTGTCACCACAGATTTTCTCAGGAACGGGTGGACCTAGCAAGTTGAAATTTATACCAGATGCTGAGGTCTATATTTCTTATTAGGTCAGTCGGTAAATCAAGGTCTTGAGTCAACACGATAAAAAGTTTTGGGCAAAGGACATGGCTAAACAACTGCCCTTAGCACGTCTAGAAATTTCTCACTAGCTCGTAACATTCAAATATTCATTAATGAATTATTATTATTTATTATTCTTCTAGAACTTTCGTGCATTAATCAAATAATTAAAAGTTATTTCATGTTTTTGTTTGACAAGAAGAACATAAGATTCCGTTCTACGAAAAATTGTAGTCAATAAACCTACTTTTAAATACATTTGCGTAAGTCGAAACGAACAGTATTCGTTATTATTTAATATTGTACCTATCGCAATACATCTCAAATATTCATTAATGAATTATAACAGTTTTATTATTCTTCTAGAACTTTCGTGAATTAATCAAATAATTAAAAGATTTTTCATGTTTTTGTTTGACAAGAAGAACATAAGATTCCGTTCTACGAAAAATTGTAGTCAATAAACCTACTTTTAAAGACATTTGCGTAAATCGAAACGAACAGTATTCATTATTATTTATTTTTGTACCTTTCGCAATACATCTCAAAACCTTAGAGATTATCTGATTTCTAGAAATTATTGGCAAAATCTGAAAAGCAACGGCGCTTAAATAGTGCAGACATTATAAAGTTCGATTCGATTAGAACCAAATAAAAAAAAAAACATGTTGGGGGTGTCATGGGAACTCACTTTGAACGAAGTACCTTTCGCCGGGTATTATGTATTAATACAGAGCCAACTAGTATGGTCTTAAGTTTCAATTGCGTATTGATTCATCATGAGATGCATAAACTGTGGTGTAGCAACAAATGAAAGATCTTCAAATGACAGCCGGGACCAACGGCTTAACTAGCTTTCCAAGACACGAAGGAAACTCGCTATGTAAGATTGGTACACGATGGAACCACGGAATGACCTCGGCTAGCGTTGCTTAAGCTTGAAGATCGACCTGTGCGTCTGTTATTATTAAGCCACGAGCTCCTCTGAACGCCTTAATAAAGTATCATAGTAAAATCTTATTCTTTTACAAGTTTGTATACCTATTAATGTAGGCGTTTCTACGATTTTATTTTCAGGATTGTGACGATATAAAAAGTGTCTGTAACTTTTTTCATACGAAATACGCATATTCAGCTATTCAGAATTACATATTACTAGTTAAAATGTTTATTCATTGCTAGGGCAGTCGTCCATACTTTATTTAGCCATGTCCTTTATATTATCGCGAAAACCTTAAGTACCAAAATTTACCTGAATTTTCAAGTTTTTAAAATTTTCAGAATTTTCCCTTTACATGTGCTGACAAGACCTTGCTTTTAACCAAAATTGACAATTCTAGGTCAACCGGAAGTACCTATAGGTTTTGGGTCGAAAACCTATATTATGGTAGTTCCCGTTGACCTAGAATCACGAAATTTGACAAAAAGTAAGGTACAGCACAAATAAAGGAAAAATTTCAATACGAAAAAAAAAAGTGTGTCCCCATACATACTTGACGCCAGCCTTGGTACGGAACCCATTGTGCGCGAGTCCCACTCGCACTTGACCGTTTTTTTTTTCATCTGGATACATATTACGGTTAAAAATAAAAGCTGTAAGCCGTGTGACAGACAGACCTAAAAAAAAAACTCACAACATTTTAGTCCAAGAGCTCGGTATCCGACGAAGGTCGACAGTTCAACAATCGATACCCTTTGGGACCCGTATCTTGTCACAACACTGTTCTTATAAAGCCTGAAGTACCCTTTTAAAGGATATTTGCTCTGGACATGAAACATTAAATAATAATGTAAGTATCGAGGACTGAAAGAGCGATTTCATTTATTATTTTATTATGCGTTTTTTGAGAAAGTCTCTTCTCGGGGAATACTGTTATGATGTGCTGTAAGGTTTGGCTTAGGGATAAAGATACAGTTTTGGTGCAAAATTTCTTAACCAATAAAACATTAATTAGTCATTTTAAAAACTGTAGGTTTTATTAAAAGCCTGCTCCCACGGATTAGTAATTAAATCAGGCTTTATACTTTTTCTTTGTCGAAGAAAAAGGCCTCCATAAAAAAAACTGGAGTCGGAGGATACATCTGGTTTTGTTTAGCCAGCTCGCGAATATGAATCCCTCGACTGCACAGCATGATTTTCTTCTTGTTTACGTCTTTTTGGTTCGCTTCTTAAGCAGGCGGGTATTTTGATTTTTGGAATTAAGTTTTTTTATTTATAACTTTTTAGTTAACATATTTTTTCCGAATTAGGTACGTTTAAACATATATAAGTGTAATATAATTTTGAAATCCCCTCTTAAAACCCTTACAAAAAAGAAATAACCCTTAAAGGAATTTGGGCCCCCCCAAAATGGCGCCCAAAAGCCGCAATTTTTCTATTTTCCAATTTTAATGTAGTGATACTCGCAAGGTTAAGACGAATCGATTGACGTAAGAATCATCAAAATCGACCAACGGTCTATAATATTTTTAGGTTATCTAACTGACGGACTAAATAGATAGATATTTTTGTCAACATCGCTATTACTGAATATGTTCTAGCTAATACAAAGTGTAATAAAAAATATCTTCAAGCAGTCATTGTGCCAGTAGGTAGTAGTAAAATGTAACTATGCAAGTAGGTACTGAAATAGTATAATTATAAAAACAATTTCATATGTATTTCACAAAACTGCGACCCATATTCGTTTGCCGACGACCCTTCGTAAATAGTGATTACGCGGTACAAAGCAGGCTAAATCGTACAGCGTTGGTTGGAATTACGTACTGATGTTACATGCATGCGAGCCTATCAAATATTGCAATTTAAATTTATAAATAGTGAGGGCTTTTTACAAAATTAATTGCTCCCAACATAATGAATTACTTCAAATCAAAAAAGTCCATGGCTAAGTATAAACAGCCGCACGGTTCGGTCTTCGACGTTAATCAAACCTAGCTGTGAATGGTCTCAGAATTAGTGACTACCTTACATAGCGAGATTTCTCCGTGCCTCGGAAAGCACGTTAAGCCGTTGGTGCCGACGGCCATTTGTATATCTTAGACAGTCCTTACGGTAGTCAGAAGCCAGAAAATCTAACACCAGTCTTGCCAATGAATACCGTGTTACCCAGTTACTGGGTTGTGGAGGTCTGATAGAAAGTTGCTCCCTGTAAAATACTCAGCAGCATCCGATTAAATTGTAAGGCGACCCCAACTTGACTGGTAAAACGCTAGGCAGATTGATTGCTTGCCGAGGTCAGGATGGGTGACCATCCACAACACACCGAGACCCCTCGGCCACGGAAAGTACGATAAGGGAAAGGTGAACGGCAGATTTCGTACCGCATACTTTTTTTGTTGTTCGGTTATAGAATTTGTACCACTTATTAAGGTAGTTGCCTTAATAAGTGGTACAAATTCTATAACCATTTATTTTTATGCAAGTTTAATATTTTTAGAACTTCAGATTAATTAATAATATTAATAAAAAGATTTTAATAAATAACCGTAACAAAATCGTACCCCAAATGCAGTTATGTGTTAGAAGTTGCCTTATGTAAAATAACACAAATATTGAAATGATAATTAATTATTTAGAAATAGAAATAGCATTTAATATACTTAATCAAGCTCATCAATATCAAACTGTTGCAATCCGCTGTTGAATATAAGTATCTCCTAATGCCCTGAGTAGGTACAATCCTCGCCTCAATCTACCTACTTAATGGTAAGTAAAACACTACAAAGATGGCAACAAACAATTTAGAACATTTACGTTACGCTTTATGGAACAATATGTAACATTTACCTATATGTATCAATCTACATTATTGGTACACTAGTACATAACCTTAAACAAGTTCTAAAAATCTATGAATTTAAAAAGTGATTATTTATTATTAACTACCAATTAAAACAAAAAATATCCCAAAACCGAAATTTTATTAGCGGTACGAAATTCCCATACAAGCCTGCCGTTCGCCTTTACGAAAAATGGATGTCAAGGAAAAAGATGGATCGTTTTTGGGAGGAATGATATGAAAGAAAAGGGAAGAAACAAAACGCATTGCGCCAACCTCAAGTAACGTCATGTTAATTATAAAGAAATGTACAAAGCAAAATACGTAAAGAAATGTTAAGCTTTTGAACATCAAACGTCCTTTGAACGTGACTTCAGTGGAGATCATAATGTGACTTGTAATTCGTTAATGCCCAAATTCTGTGACTAATTTATGCAAAAATAGTAAAAAGTTGTAGTTAAAGTAAGTAAAAGTTCCAACGAATTGAGAACCTCCTCCTGTTTTTGAAGTAGGTCGGTTTGAAGAGATTTTAGAGTGAGTATCTTACTATTAAATTATAAATGCGAAAGTTTGGATGGATGGATGTATGTTTGTTACTCAATCACGCCAGAACGGCTGAACGGATCTAGATGAAATTTGGCCCAGATATAGATTATAGTCTGGAGTAGCACATAGGATACTTTTTATCCCGGAAATATGTTCTTGACCGTTTATATCTATTTTAGGTATCCCAAGGGTGGTACCATGATAAGGAAACAAGGGTCTGATAATGGGATCCTAGAGAAATCGAGGGAACTCCTTATATATTATAGGCATACTTATAGCGATTTTGGTATTTTCATCAATAATAAATCATTTGCACTCAGAAAGTATCATTTGGTGAAATGGAACTGATGAAAAAGACCACAATACGCGTTCGCCACTCCAGAACTTTTAAGCTCCAACGGTCATCCTTTCCGCGTGCTATGTCCCCTGCTCATCATCCACCACCACCAACCGGGCACAAGTCCAGACTCCGGCCGGACTGCTACTGTGAAATTCCAGATGGAAAAACTCAATAACACTTTGAGCCGACTTGGGAATCAAACCCAGCAGCATGTTTAACTGTAGCGCTTGCAAACAATACTACGCTATCGAGGCAGTGACTCTGGTCGCCGCCGGGTCGCGGTGTTCCATATTCTGTGGGTTTTCTAAAACCTAACAACTCAGTGATAATGTTAGGTCTCAAAAGTCATTATAGAACAAAGTTTTACCAAACATTTTATGTATTAAATCTATTATTTCTTCTGCCTAAAATATAGAGTGGATTTATGGGATAGTGTTATTGTTAATTTATTTAGGACACTGAAAATGTATAGTTTCTTTTGTAGTTAAGAAAGTAGTGACAACCTATGTAATTAGGTTGTGAAGACTGCCTTCAAAGAGGCAGTCATCATCTGCCTAGCCTTTTTTCCCAATTATTGTTGAGGTCGGCTTCCAGTCTTACCGGATTCAGCTGAGTACTTGTGTTTTACATGGAGCGACTGCCTATCTGTCCTCCACAACCCAGTAACTGGGTAACACGATACCCCTTGGCAAGACTGGTGTCAGATCTCAGGCTTCTGACTACCCGTAACGACTGTCAAAGATCTTCAAATGACAGCCGGGACCAACGGCTTAACGTGCTTTCCGAGGCACGGAGGAAACTCGGTATGTTGAAATAGTCACCCATCCACGGACCGACCTCGTCAAGCGTTGCTTAACCTTTAAGATCGACCCGTGCGGCTGTTAGTATTTAGCCACGAGCTCCTCCTGCCTTCAAACAGGCAGTCGCTCTATGTAAAATACTGGTATGCTGAAAAAAAAATGCAGCTGTATCTGATTAGCCTTTAAGCCAACCACAACATACTAAGGCTTCCTTTCCACTTGCCACAACCAGGTGGAGCCAACCATTCAAATTGCATAAAAACTCCGCTCCGCTGTAGTGGACAGGGATTTTAAAACTAGTTTAGAGAAACTCAGCAGTGAGGAGGAGCGGGCAAGAGGAGCGGGGAAGCGGAGTGGGGAAGCGGACACAAGAAAACATGCTCGTAAAACCGTATGCTACTTTTCAGAATGTATTGTTTTGTTACGGTACGGTTACGGAAGGTGGCATACGATCACGGTAAATTTTCGGGAATATTTTCTTGTTTCATACTTTTTAGAGCGTGATTTTACAGTAGTCAGGTTTTAGTTTTTTAACTATTTTTTACATATGTAAGTAAACTCGACTGCGTTTCTGTAAATAAAGTTTTTTATTGTTTTACAAAAGATTGTTTCATAAAGTAAGTAGGTACTAACTGCTTTACAAAATATTACTTTACCTGTAAATAAAGAAACAACATTCAAAGCTTATTATTTCACAAATATCGTCTCCTTTAAATCCTTCAGGTATTATAGATAGTTTTTCATAACCTCCAAATCACAATGACATACAGAACACCGTAGTGTCAGTTCACCTCAGTCAGTCATTCATTCCTACCTTCATGCAATCTATATTATTGGTCATTCTCACTCGCGCTTGGACTAGCGCGGGTGAATTCAAATTAAGGAAATGATAGATCTGAAAGTAAGTAATACTTTCCTTACATATGTATTTGATAGTCACCACAAGGCATCGTGTGCCAGGGTCAATGACCAACGCGTAGAACTGTCCCAAGTGCCAACAGCTTATGAACCGAGTCAGCAAATTGGACTGTGCGTAGTGCGACTGAGTTCAATCTTGTGTCACAAATCGAGCCCGTGACGTCACTTTGCATATGCAGTAGTAGTACGGACATCAAGTAAAGGCCAGTGGATATTACAGCAGCATCGAACAGAAAAGCCTAGTGCGGCGCGCCTGTAGTGTTTGTTGTTTCAAACATTGTGGTAGCTTGTTAGAACTGTGATAGTTGTTTGTTTTAGCTTCGTATTAGTAAATTCCTAATTATGACTGCCTCGATGCTCTAGTCACAAACGCTACTGCTTAGCACGAAACCCCAGGTTCGAATGGGCCGTACAGCATTATTGGCCTTTTCATCTGGAATTTGTTGTAGTCCGGAGCCTGGATGTGTTGACAAAAGAGTGCTTTCAAAGATAGAGTAAACATACTTCTTAAAAGGGGCGAGTCTATTGCTATGGATCGTGCACGAATCCAGACTCCGGGCAAAATCCATTAAGTTAAATCTATACTAATATTATAATGCCGAGTTTGTTTGTTTGTTTGATTGAACGCGCTAATCTCAGGAACTACTTGTTGGAATTGTAAAATTATTTTTGTGTTGGTTATAAGGCTATATAACATCACGCTACAACCAATAGGAGCGGAGCATAAATGAAACATGTTGCAAAAACGGGCAAAAATATTCCTTTTTGAGAGCTTCCGTTGTGTGCGCTGCGTAAGCGGTTAAAGTTAGGCAACTTTCATGTATGTAGGATAGGTAGGGTAGGGTAAGTAGGTAGCCAGTTGACGGGAGCAAAGCCGCGTGGGACAGCTAGTTCAATAATATTCTGCTCGACCGGGGACTCGAAGCCAGGGGCCTAAGTCTATGTGATTGGTCAATTGTACATATTCTATGCGCTTTGCCTTGCCGAATTAAATTACGGTGCTGGCTGCTGGTCCTCTTGCTGAATAGTACCGGTTTTTTTTAGGGTTAAAAGGGTAAAAGCGGGACCCTATTACTAAGACTCCGCGGTCCGTCTGTCTGTCACCAGGCTGTATCTCAAGAACCGTGACAGCTGAAATTTTCACAGATTTCTGTTGCCGCTATAACAAAACAACAAATACTAAAAACAGAATAAAATAAAAATTTGGGTGGGCTCCCATACATTTTTTTTGCCGTTTTTTGCGATAATGGTACGGAACCCTACGTGCGCGAGTCCGACTCGCAGTTGGCCGGTTTTTTAATTGGGACAATCCCACCGCACTATTCCTAAACCACTGCAACTCCTGAAAGCCAGAATCAACAGTGACGACCACCAGAAAGCGCCGAGGAAATGAAGCTCGACGAAGTCCCGGAGAATGAATTTAACTGTCTTGGATCCCGCAACGAAATTAATCAGAAAAGAATAACGGAGGAGTAGGAAAAAACATAAATTTCCACTTCCCTCCATATCAAGCAGGAGACAGAACAAACAAGGCCACTAGGCACAAAGGGACGTTTACAACTGGGATAAGCCCAGTTGCCTAGCACCACGGATAAAAATAAGAATTAATAATTAATGGGTCCTAACATTGTGAGCTGCTATGTTTGATACCAATAATAGGTATGGCAAAAACGCTTGAACGCACGGAAATTTGTTCTAGTTTCCACAAGGTCCGTATAGTAAACAACTCCTGAGGTAGCTAGCCTCTACATTATTCAACATAATATTACGTTCATTCTGCCAAAGAATACACTCCCATAAGATATGATGTGCAGATTGTACATATTCGCAGTCAGATGTAGAACACTGACATAAAGGCGAGGCAACGAGCTTGAAGGAAAACAATTTACTTTTAAAGTTACCATGCCCTGTGAGAAATTGGGCAACACAGTGATCCACCTTCAGCCACGTCCTGGCCAGCCGAACGCGAACGGATGGAAAGAATTGGTGGAGATGTCGGCCCTTGATGGAATTATCCCACCTACATTGCCATTCGGATAAAAGTTCCTCCCAGACGTCAATAGGTGGTTTAAATAATCTAGAGATTTTCTGTTCTCGTGTAAGTTCGCGTCCGTGGTCTCTCGTGCGGAATAGTACATTGCAGCACGTCGCTGCACTTCAAGGTCGACCGGAAGTACGCCAGCAAGTACCGGTAAGGCCTCAGTACTAACCGTCCTGTACGCTTTGCATAAGAATATCAAAGCCAAACGCTGACTCTGAAGCAACTTACGTCGCACCGCCCCTATGGTGGCCCTAAATAATATAATATAATATAAATAATAATAGTACCGCTTGCTTCCACTAAACCGACGTGGCAAATTATAATTTCTAATTCTACTAATAAATGTGTCTCTCGTGTCTTGTACCTACTAAATACGATCCTGGCAAAATGTCACGGTCCATTGAATACCTTATTCCGCCCAGTACTTTTATTTTATTGCTATTTAAGACAGTATTTTATTACGAGTATTTCCTTTGGCTCATATTTGAAATAGCTATATGGGCCGATAAATGCAATACTGTACTTTAAAAACAATACTTACGACTGTTTAGAAATGATGGACTGTAGGTTCTAATATCTATAATCATAAAGGAAATTATAACTTAGAAGGTTACGCTTTTCATTTTATAATCGTACGTTTAAGTTATATTAGTGAAATTCAGCTTCCAGTACATAAATAAAAGGCATAAAAATATATTCTTCCTTAAAACGCCTTTCGTTTGTTTTCCGTTTTAACCCCAATAGGTTATGTTATTCTTCTCTTGACTTGATTCATGAATTGCACGACTTTCTGTTATTTGTCAACACAGGTACAAAGCTGGAATTAATTAAGTTTTAGAACTAAAACTTGTTACTAATCAAAAGTTATCGTCAAACCATCAGCTGTACTACGTCGTAGTCAATCTGCTACGATAGCATCGTAGAACTCTGCTGTATCGTAGCAGACGACCAATCTGCTACGCGTCGGCCGTCAAATCATTATTCTTTAAACATTCATATGCAATGGACGTTTCATGTGATACGTGCAGTTTGTGTTTAGAATAAATAATCATGTCACATTTTCAAAGAGCGGTTTTTAATACCTTATATGCACATTCCGTGTTTTCTTTCATCGGATCAGCGTATATACGAGAAACATGAGCAACGCAATCCCATTAATTGCTTACGTAATTCAGTGCAGTGTTTCTATTCTAATTAAACGCATATTCCCGTTTGTACTGGCGACGTATGTAAACCCCATTTAGTATTAATGCTGCTGTTTTGTCGCACCTTAATTACAAGCAAACTTGCTGGAAATTGTTCAATTTTTAATTATAATACTGGATTAAGGAAGTGACTGACTCTGTTTTGTGAATTTGTCGAGTTGCTGCTTTGTTCTGGGTGGATGGCTGTTTATTTTGATTCCATATTTTCTATAGGTAGTGGTAGGGGCTCCTTTTTCCGCGCTTAGACTCCCATTAGGTCCGTTGTGCGTGGGGGGTACTGGCTAACGTAGCCAGCCTAGCTCCGGCTAAAAGCAAGGTAGGTTTTACCACTTCATATATTGACAAAAATCATCATGCGTCTAGCCAGAAAAATAACTTAACATTATGTTCTCAGTCAAACTATAGAACTAACTAGATCTTCGCCCGCGTGAATGTCGAAAATTATCCCGTGGGAATATATTCCTGTGATGAAAAGTATCCAATGTGCTATTCTAGACACAAAGTATGAACAAACATTTAAATCAAATCCCAGAATAATTCAATACGGAGTGCCCCAGGGTAGCATACTGGGGCCACTTTTGTTCATAATTTACATAAACGATTTACCCAAATCCATAAAACAGGAACTAATACTGTTTGCAGATGATAGCACCGCTATTTTTACGCAGGACCAACAAGACGACTATGAAACAAACATTAACAAATCTCTTAGAGATATCATAAACTGGTTAAATCTAAACAACCTAAAAATAAACATTGCAAAGACAAGCTACATGACTTTTAAAAATAAAAACTCAAAAGCAACAAAAATTCACATTAACTATAAAAATGAAACATTAAAAGAAGTTAATACTACAAAATTTCTAGGCTTTCACATTGACTCTGGGCTCAACTGGAAAATGCAAATCGATCATATCTGCAAAAAATTGAATCAATCTTCCTATGCTCTCTACATGCTAAGAAAAGTTGTACACGAAAGTGCATTACTAAGCGCTTACCATGCATATGTGGGTTCTACACTCAAATATGGTGTTCTTTTTTGGGGTAATTCTCCCAACAGAGAATATGCGTTTAAAGCCCAAAAAAAATGCATTAGGAGTATATGTGGACTTAAACAAACTGATACATGTAGAGCACTGTTTACTAGATTAAAGATTTTAACTCTCCCTTCAATATATATTTATGAGGCTGCAGTGATGATAAAACGCGATATTGGTAATTATGAAACATTAAGAAGTGCACGACATAAAAATGTGTTGAGTGTTATTAGATGCAGAACAGATAAATTCAAGATGAGTATATTTGGGATAGGGATAAAAATTTATAACAGATTACCAAATTGCATAAAAAACATCGAAAGTCTGAATATTTTCAAATACAGACTCAAAGTATTTTTAATAAGTAAAGCATACTACTCGATCGATGAATTTTTAAATGATGCAATATTGACCAATGATAAAAAATGTATGTGACTGTTGAATTTAAATCTGACTAATGTATACCGACGATATTGAATGAATTACAATGTAATTTTGACGAGAGTGTAACATGAATGAATTATAATGTAATTTTGACATGAGTTTTGACATATTAATTAATGAGGTGAATGAGTTTTGTTATGAAAAATATTATATTCTTGACATGACGATTTGACATATTACATAATTATATTTTTTTTTTTTTTGACATGTTATAATATTAACTAATGATAATGTACTTTAACATGAATAATGATAGAATAGATCTTATATATGACTATTCAATATTGTACGCCCTGTGGGTATGTTGCAGCGATCTATATATATATTATGATAATAACTGCTTTTCCACCTGTGACAAACAATAAAGGAATTTGAATTTGAGACTATAATCTATCTCTGTGCCAAATTTCATCCAGATCCGTCCAGCCGTTTGAGTGTGACGAAGTAACAAACATACACACTCACAGACTTTCGCCTTTATAATATTAGTGTTATATTAGTGTTCCTTTTCATCTAACTACAGGCGTAATTCATACTTAGTGCGAGCGAGTAAAGATCTTAACCTATTGTGTAAGGAATTCTCGTTTGATGTGTTTACCACTAAAAGCTCATCAGTGCGTAAGCAGCTTAACCTTGACTTTTTCAAAAATGGATAGTGTGCAATATTGTCCTTTAGCGTTAGTGATTTAATTTTTAATTAATTAAATTTTTCTGATTGTTGTGCCTGCTGCTAGTGATCCCTAAGATCTCTTTAGAATTATTATATCTCTAGCCGTGAGAACCTGTAATTGGCTTAATGTAACATACTCAACTTGTTTATTAATTTTATGTATAGCTGTTGGTTTTCCATCTAATAAATAAATATGTGGAATTTTCAGAGTGATAGTTTAATACCTAAAAAATTCAAAACAAAAAAATGGTGTATAAAGCCGTGGTTAGAGCTAGTCAAGTCTAATCTCCAAAAAAAAGGCTTAGCAAGCAACATAAAATGACAAACATAAACTTACTAACTACGTTTTTCTGTGGTTACTGGGTCAGTACTGAAATTCTGTTGCCTCATAAAAATTCTATTCACTTTGTCGGAGAAAATTTGAGCTGTATACATACCTACACGGGCACAAAAATCTGGAATGTGCTTTTCAGGGTGCATAGGATTTATAATTTAAGTCCCGAAATGGTAGTTTTACCGCCGGAGCTATGAGATTAGCGGGTAAAAATTTTCGATGGATTTTTAAATATGTTTAGTTATAAAAGGAATAGAGGTCACTGTGAAGGGGTATGTCTGATAAAATAATATTATTTACATAGATATTTTCAAGTTTGAAAAATAACTTTGTATAGGTACAGTTCAACTATTTTCTCAATGTCTCTCGGCAAACTTCGTGTTTCGTCAGTCGTCGGATTTCTGTCAGTTGCCCTTTACATTTGGTGCAGACCGGGCGCTCTCAGTCAACTTGGAAGTGTATAGAGTTTTGAATACTCTTTTAACTTAATGTAATTTATTTTAAAAATGGGAGGAAAGCTGCTCGCTGCAGTTTTACAGCTCTATAAAGTTCGCACGGAAATCAAAACAAAACAACAACAAAGTACTTAGTTCTGAATTCAAATTATTACACACGATAAATCTAATAATTGATGGACATGTAAATTAGCATTCTTTTATATTCGGCAATGCAATGATTGCCAAGGGACATTAAAAAAATTGTTGTACTGTACCTCCTTATGTTTTCCCTTTTAGTACACAATATAAAATATTGTAGTACGTATGGACGACGTATGAACAAAAAAAGAAACAAAAAAAACCGGCCAAGTGTGAGTCGGACTCGCACACAAAGGGTTCCGTACCATTACCGCCAAAAACGGCAAAAAAATCACGTTTGTTGTATGGGAGCATTGGGAGCCCCCTTAAATATTTATTTTATTCTGTTTAGTATTTGTTGTTATAGTGGCAACAGAAATACATCATCTGTGAAAATTTCAACTGTCTAGCTATCACGGTTCATGAGATACAGCCTGGTGACAGACGGACAGACAGACAGACAGACAGACGGATCGCGGAGTCTTAGTAATAGGGTCCCGTTTTTACCCTTTGGGTACGGAACCCTAAAAAAGCAAAAGGAGTGTGCAAAGATGATAGCAGGTAGCGTTCGATGGTTTCTGCCTTCCCCCATGGGAAAGCGCGAGTTTATGTACCTACAAAACAAAATCTCAAAGAACACAGAGAACGTACATATCAACATGTCATGACTTGTGTCATATCTGTCCCAAGTTCCAACATATGTCATGCATGTATCTGTTTCTTTACATCAAGGGAATAGCCTCGCAGTTTTATTTCCTTGAGGGCAAGCTACGCTACTGATTTCCTTCTAAGGAAATTGTATAAATTATTGCATGTGTAGAAGCATTGCTTTCGGTAATAAATCTAAAGCTGTCGGGAGGAAGATCGATAACTTTGGCTATATTTCTTTAGAAAGAAAGAAAGTAAGAGATTTTTATTCTGTGCTACAACTTTTGCAGCAGGCTATTTTACAAGTTTTTATTTAATTTGCAATGTATGTATGTAAGTGTGTTCAGGTCAAATCATGCCTCTGATTTTTTAAGCAGTTTTCCTCAACCGATTAAGATGAACTTTTGCATACACGTTTAGTTTGGATGACAATGTGGTTAGCTAATTGACGTCATTCTAAATCCAATATGGTGGACGGCCTAAGATGGCGGACTAGATATTGTTTGTGCACTGCCATGATATGGGTATCAAATGAAAGGGTTTACTGAGAAGAATACGATAATATATTTTTAATGAATAATTTTATTTTTAGATTAGAATATTTAAAATCAGCCCAATTTACATAAAATATAACCATATGATTAGTTTAAATTAGTGATATCCAAAGTGGTCTATATTGAACCTCAGGGGTCGACAACGACCTTAATGAGGTCCAAGATAACGAAAAATTTAATTGGGGGTCCATGAGATGTAAATGTCAACGATCCTGGTTGCACATAATGTTACTAGTATCATCATAGGCGCAGTAGAAATTCTTGTTTTTAATTGTTAAACATAATATATACTTTGTTTTGACTTAATTAACCAATTAATTTTAATTTTTCCAGATTTCTTGATTGCAGAGGTGAAAGGACCACACATACTGTAAGTAAGCTAGTTTTTTTATTTACATATTAAAAATTATGAAGCAAGAATTAAGTTCTAAATACCGGTTTGATGATCATGGCAAAACAATAATTGCTGTAGATATTATGGCCAAAAGGAACGTACCAGAATCGAACCCTCAACCGCTGAGTTTGTTGCTCAGCTAGAGCGCTAATCCAATCCACACATTGTAGTGGGCACCCCATTCTTCGATGATAAATCGTTCAAAATCTCGGCCAAACCCACAGTGTACAGTCGACATCAAAAGTGTACCTAATAAATTACCTGATTGTAATGAGTAACTAAAGGTGAATTCTGGTTCCTACTTAAACAAGTGCGAGTCGGACTCGCGCACGAAGGGTTCTGTACCATTATCGCAAACAACGGCAAAAAACACGTTTGTTGTATGGGAACCCCACTTAAATATTTATTTTATTCTGTTTTTAGTATTTGTTATTATAACGGCAACAAAAATACATCATCTGTGAAAATTTCAACTGCCTAGCTATCACAATTCATGAGACACAGCCTGATGACAGACGGACAGACAGTTAGACAGAAGACGGACCGCGGAGTCTTAGTAATAGGGACCCGTTTTTACCCTTGGGTACGGAACCCTAAAAACGTTAAAGACGATAAACTTAAAAATCTAGGGAAATTATAGGTTTAATTGGGAGATGACCGACTGCGAACGTTATTGAAAATACGGGCATTGGCAAGGATATCAAATCCTTT
This sequence comes from Anorthoa munda, assembly GCA_945859665.1. Classification (NCBI taxonomy): domain Eukaryota; kingdom Metazoa; phylum Arthropoda; class Insecta; order Lepidoptera; family Noctuidae; genus Anorthoa; species Anorthoa munda. The sequence goes on along the minus strand of OX243899.1, from coordinate 6,772,498 downwards.
TAAATAGTTTCAATCAAAGAAATGTTACTTATAATATGATAAAGCTAATGGTTAAACAATATGATGGAGGTTATGGTTAAATAATATTGATAGAGGTTATAACAGTTTAGTAATTTTTAGGGTTTCATCCAACGCCAACGGAATTCTAAAAGATATGTTTTGAAAGAATACCCTTTTCTCCTGTCAGTTTTGTGAACATGAACATAGCTTTAACTTATGTTGTACCACGACAAAATACCTAGTTTTTAGGGTTCCGTAGCCAAATGGCAAAAACGGAACCCTTATGGATTCGTCATGTCTCTCTGTCCGTCTGTCTGTCTGTCTGTCTGTCCGTCCGTTGTCACAGCCACTTTTTTCCGAAACTATAAGAACTATGTTGTTGAAACTTGGTAAGTAGATGTATTCTATGAACCGCATTAAGATTTTCACCCACAAATAGAAAAAAAACAATAAGTTTTGGGGTTCCCCATACTTAGAACTGAAACTCAATTTTTTTTTTCATCCAACCCATACGTGTAGGGTATCTATGGATAGGTCTTAAAAAATGATATTGAGGTTTCTAATATATTTTTTTTTCTAAACTGTGCGTGGTAAAATGTGCGTGCCAGCCCTGTAACTTCTAAAACAAGAGAATGATAAAACTAAAAAAAATATATGTTGTACATTACCATGTAAACTTCCACCAAAATTGGTTTGAACGAGATCCAGTAAGTAGTTTTATTTTAATACGTCATAAATCGTAAACCGCAACCGTCGTTACCAAGTACGGAACCCTTCGTGCGAGAGTTCGACTCGCACTTGGCCGGTTTTTGTGATAACCCTTAGTGTATGAATCCGATTCACGCTAGCTAATAGCCAAGAACATCTGAGGACGCTCTCGTTGGGCAGCTGGATCAAGGGCTTGATCCAGAAAGCGGTACTATTGGACACGGCGCGTTTAGTCACTCTAATCATCACCTCTCTCAGGAGCCCTGACCACCGGTAGCTTGGCTTGGTCCGATACCGGTGGGCTGCTATATTTTTATGTTTTGTTTTTTAAATGTAAAAGTATGATAATAAATAAATGGAATAACAAACTAAATTTAAGTCCAGGTTTCCTCACGATGTTTTCCTTTACCGTAATGAGCGATGAATAAGATAAACTTAGAAAGTACATTTGAATTGATAAAGTCACATTGGTACTTACCCTTCTTTGAACCCACTAACTCAAGCTCGAGAGTATCCGTCCGTCCGTTGGTCTTAGCTACTGGGCCACTACGACATTCATCAACATCATCAACCTCCTATCCTTATCTTATCCCAATTTATTTGGGGTCAGCGCAGCATGTCCCTTTCTTTCATATACACAATTGATAATGTGTTTCTATTGCCGGGGTGTGGAATTCTGGTGACCTTGTAATACATGTTCTTATAACCTACCACAGGCTCCAGAGTTTTATGACCATTTGTTTTGTGTGTTTTATGCCAATATTTATTTATTATTTACTAAGTACTACTCTGGATTTTCTTAAAATGAATCGATGTATATAAATCAATTGCTGTTCGTTTGTCTCGCTAAAACTCAAAAACGGCTGGACTGATATGAATAATTATTTTTTTGTTTTGTTCACGGATACCTACCCTAGGGTAGGGTTAGGGTACCTACTTACCTACCTACCCTACCTAGGTAGGTTGTGTATAGGCTCGCGTTTGACCACTATCTCGCCTGATGTTAAGTGAAGATGTGGTCAACGGTGTAGCACGCTTGCCTGGAAGTAACCTAATCACTCTTTACTTAAAAACCTCTAGGTTGTAGCTATCAGAGCGCGGGAAGGCATAACGGGAGCAAAGCCGCGGGTACAACTAGTAACTAATACATTTTCAATCGCTTAATTCACCGTCATTCTAATAGTTCCGTCCTTACTTGCCTTACTAATTTTTTGCTATAAAACAACAATATAACATCACGCCTATGCCCCAAAAGGATAGGTAGTGGCGCACCTATCGTACACACACATTTTACCATTTACGCTTAAATCCCATGTAATAACTAATATTAAATGTATTACTTAATTGTATCATTAATCGTTTATAATGATTTATGTATACTTCATAAAAGATAGCTTGATCTCTGTGACAGCTGTCAGTATCAATACAGTAACGTATACGTTAGTTTGACATATGTCGCACAGATCAAGCTATCTTTTGTGATGTATAGTATTATTTCTGGAGGAAAATTGGCTTCTAAAAAAAAAAACCCTTGTCTAGTTTAGGAGGCAGCAGTTCGCCCTTGTTTTTGTCTCTTTGTACAACATTTATTATTTAAAAACTGTGTATTGAATTATTTTAATTTGCATTAGAGTACACAATAAACAATTTTATTATATTTTTTTTATTATAATAGGGTGCAAGCCTATTGCTATGAACCGGGCACGAATTCAGACACCGGACTGCTATTGAGAAATTTCAGATGGAAAAACTTAATACTTTAGGTCCTGATGAGGACCTAAATTAACGAGGTAGACAACAAAAACATATTTTACCCTTATTTGTGTTATTAACATAAACGTACCTTATAAAGTCCATAAGTAAACTGTAAAAACCCACGACACGATATCTTGTGTAAATACCCCGATTCAAACAGTAAAACGCCCAACTTTGGAACGGCAAAACCGATTTTCACATAACATTTTTTTAAGAACACTCCCGATAATGTTACCTTTAAAACAAAAAATACTAAATTAAAATCGGTTCATCCGTTTAGGAGCTATGATGCCACAGAGAGATACACAAATACACAAACACACAGGTACACACGTCAAACTTCGTCGGTGGATAAAAATAGAGTAAAATAGTTTGAAAACACCTTACCACGGCTCTTACTTAACACAATGATGTAAAAAATACGTGCACCCTCGGAGTACGCAAATAACCTAAGTAAATCTCCTCTACACTGACTTCATAACAGGGCCCTAACATTCTAAATTAGTGTCGAAATACCCTCGCTAATTTGATACAATATGTGGATTATAAAACGTTGGAGGAAAATGCGAGTTTATGTAATAATATGTTTTCTTAGGATAATTAAAAACCCTTTTCGCGGGCGAAGCCGCTGGCAGAAGCTAGTCTGAAATCGGGCGCAATCGGACAATATTATGTTTGACAACGTGATTCCCACTCGAGACAAAGAACAGCTCAGAGAGCCTCACAGGGCCTCAGATACGGTCTCTCCGGGAGGCCATGGCTAAATGCTTGAACCAGTTCTTGAAGGCTGTCTCCGAAAGGGGCGATGCCATTCTGGTCAATTTCAACGCTGCTAAGACCCAGGCGTGTCTTTTTCCCGCTAAGAAGAGACAATTCCACCCGGCTCCATCTTTCTGTGGTGTAACCTGTCTTGCTTAGAGTATATAGACTATAGTCTTAAGAGATCATTCTCTTAATTGTAATTGGAGTATGTAGCTTCTTAGTAGATAGGGGTTTAGTTTATGATGTTCTTTGAATTAGTCTTGATCATTTAGTGGCCTACTATATGTTTGCGATTATGAATAAATTCTGCTTGTCTTGGATTGTAAGTTCACCATTTTTTTTAATAATAATAGTAATAGTCCTCCAGATGGAATTTCGGCATTTCGGCTAGCAAGAGTGTTCGCAAACGCAAGTGCGGCAATAGAGAGTCTATTGCCTCACCATCATAGTCCGATGGGACGGTAATCAGACACGACCGGAGAGAGATCAGGCGTAGTACCAACGGGTTTACGCGCTTTCCGAAGTACGGGCGTATCACACCGCCAACTTCCAAACTCCCAAAGCCCAAAACCGAGAAATTACTAATGGAAAAACCTAACCCAATATCACTTTTTGTCCAATCTGGACATCGAACCCTGAACCTTATACTCAGCAGCAACCACGAGACCAATGAGACAGTCAGTATATGTACAGTGGCTTTTAAAGACACAATCCTTTCAATTGTTGTCATAGTCTGTAAAAGAAAATATAATAGAAAATATTTATACGATACGGACAACAATAAAGAGCAACAAACACAAAGTTACAGAAAATAATGGAAGAAAACTTGTTAAATAAAATTGCTCTCAGCGTATCCTTACTGAAAGGGCTACCAGCTCAGCATTTGCCGACCGTTTGAAACCTAGCGCTGGTTTTCAATTGATATCCTGCAGTGATATAGAGACGAATTTCGAAACAACCTTTGGGGATTCGTCACCTAAAATTATCGTATCCAAATCAAGTCACGTCTGTACGAAACTCCCCAAAAGCATTATCATGATCAGACCGGTTATTCAAATACATTTGAGCAAAGTTTACTGCCTGGTGCTTGGGCCCTAGGATTATGTCCGAAACGCCTTAAGCTCGGTTCTTGGCTGACATTTGTGTCCGAGTTCCCCTAACACTGTAATCTGTCTGGTGTCTGTCTACCATCTGCCTGGCTTAAGTTATGTGACAGAGTAGGTTTAAAGCAAAAGTATTAGGTATTCTAAAACTTAGAGTGGAGTAATGTGCCTTTGTAACAGGATTATTAGTGTCAAGGGAGTTGAAACAAATGAATGACTACAAAGATTTTTTGGAAGTCTGACAAAATTTAGCTTGGTTTAGTAGGTAATTAGTTTTAGTTTTCTCTAACGTTTGTACCTAATTTAAATAAAATTATTTTTCGCATGAGAACCTCGAGGCTGTAATTTGTAACAAAGGTAAGTTAATCCTCAAAATTACAACAACACAAGGCTACTAGAAATTCTGTCATACACAACGGACACAACAAAAACCATGTCTAAATTATCTCGGTAAAGAGCAAAAGAAATAAAGAATTTAAACAAAAATAATTCTTACCACGCAGACCTTAATTTTCAAGATGAAGAACTTTCCGAACTAATAAACTGCCGAGCAATGAAAAAGTTCCACCCACAAAATGCCGACAAACACCTTAATTTAATTTTTTCACATTTAATTTATAATTTGAACACAATATTTACGTTTTTAGTTGGTAATATTCTGATGCACTGTTAAATGTACTTCAATATTGCAGACGGCGTCATTAAGCTAAAGTAAGTATTGTTGAAATGAAAGCACTACAATTTATGACGGAGAAAAACGAGTTAGTATTGCGATCGCATCAAGCTAACAAAGGAAAGTAAGCTGCCAAAAGATTATTATTACTCATTCGTCTGTTTTGTCTTCATTCTGTAGACTATCTGGCTTATTGTCATGGTCATCCTGGCTTATAAGTATAGATACATAGTCTATTTTTACCCGACTGCCGAAGGAGGGTAATTTGTTTATCAGTCTATGTATGTATGTTTGTGTGGCGTTCTAGGGACCAATCGCGTTGACCGATTTTGATGATTCTTGCGTCAATCGAATCGTCTTAACCCTGCAAGTGTTACTGGCTACATCAAAATAAGAAAATAGAAAAATTTCGGATTTTGGGCGTCATATTGTGGGAGCCCAAATTTTAATTTCTTCCAAAATCATCGTGTGGGGTATCAAAATAAAGGGTTTTATGAGATGATTTCAAAAATATATTACACTTATATGTTTAAATTAAAGTTGAACCAATGCCTGCAAACCAAACACTGAAGTGGATGCTGGGAAGACATTCACAAGTATACTTAGACAGTAAATTACTAATTTATAAAACCATACTGAAGCCCGTATGGACCTACGGCATCGAACTCTGGGGTACAGCTAAAAACTCCAATGTAGAGATCCTGCAAAGATTCCAAAATAAGGTGCTGAAAACCATATCAAATGCTCCATGGTTTACGAATATATCTGAGCTACATGATTGCCTAAAAATTAACACCATAAAAGAAGAGATTGAGCACAGAACAACACAATATAAATTGCGCATTGAATACCACGTCAACAGTCTGGCTGCTGTACTGACCGACCCACTGGAACACCGTCGACTGAAAAGACATCACACATGGGACATACTCTGACATAGTCGAGTAACAAGTGGAGGGTCGCTCTCACTGGAGGACCGTCCTCGAAGCGCCAATATGCAAAGAATGCATCTGCTAATGGCTTGAGAAGCCGATCGCAAGATTATATTTAAAAAAAAAGATTTTATATGTTTAAATGTAACAAATTGGAAAAAAAAAAAGATTTAAATAAAAACAAAAACTCGACTGCTTAAGAAGCGAACTAAAACTAGGTAAACAAGAAGAAAATCATGCTTTGCAGTCGGAGGATACATCTAGTTTTGGTCAGCCAGCTCGCGAATATGTATCCTCCGACTGCACAGCATGATTTTCTTCTTGTTTACGTCTTTTTAGTTCGTTTCTTAAGCAGTCGGGTTTTTTATATTTTTTTATTAATTCTATCATTTTGATTGTTTTTGGGTTAAATGGCCGATATCTTTATTACTTTCTCTCTCGTTAGTCCACTGGTCCTAAGTGCTATTGTAAAGAGTAATATCCTGAAGCTCTAAACTACTATACAAGTGATATTCTATCAACCGAAGCATCATGTTAGCGATTAGAAAAATATAAAGAAATTCCAAGTTTTATCAAAATGTAAAGTGATCAATCCATTTTAGTAATTCGACATCTAATGTTACTTGTGGAGCCTCTGGATCTGATAGCTTGGCCGAGCATAGTAGTATTGGGTTTTGCCGTCTGGGATTTATCAGTAGCATAAACCGGAGTTTGAATCTGTGCCTGGTAGATGGGAATAGATTCACCTTCGATCAATAATAAATTGAGTGTGCTATTTATCCCATGTCATTTTATAGCCGTGTAGATCAACAGTGGTCAGGCAGAGGTCAATAGTTCTCCTATAGTTTTAGGTTATCGATCCACGAAACCTCCCAAACCCAAAGCCCAATGTGTTTTGTCTCTAAATTCTGCAATAGTCCTGCAGAAGCCGGGGATTGTCCTTGGGTCCTCTTGCGTAGTGACTAGTGCATACAGGAATAATCGCCGGTTGGTATCACATTTCATCCACATGTCTTACAAGGCCTCTGCGAGTTTCAGCGCCTAGTACGCCTTTCAAAGGACCAGGACCCTACGGTCCCGAGAATCTCAAAGATATAGCAAACACAATGATAATAAATATCTTTATTGCCCAAAAATACAGATAATTGCAGGTACTTTAAGTTTACAATTTTTGAATTTATGGTAGAGAACATTTACATTAAACATTTGGATGCTGCAGAAATCTGTACACAGTAGATTAAATTCTGTCAACTAGTATATTTTGAATCTTAAGAGACAGTTTACACGGGACTGAAAAATAACTTGCGAAATATGGGGGTACACCTCTGCATAAACCCTCGTTTGATGAGCGTTATGGATATTTTTATCCTTCATGGGGTTATGTGCTCTGAATAGGAATTCCTAACTTCACATAGTTTAGTTTGCTTAATTAATTGTTGATTGCAGAGTTAGATTACCTAATAAAAAAAACTTAACACTTTTGCCTCTTCGTATAGTATAGCTCATTACACACACATACACAGATTACTGGCCTTCATACAGAACATAACTTCAGCCATATGTTCCCTTTTTTACCATAGAGTCTTTATGCAGATCTGTCCTTTGTCGAGGACACGAAATTATGGCACAGATAAAACTTTTGTAGCGATGTTATCCTTTTTACTTTCTGTATCACACAAAATGTGGCCGTTTACCATATTTCGGCCAAGGAAGGCTTTAATGTCTCTTTTGTGCTAGAGTAATCACTTAGTGGTGGATTGTTTTTATTTATTTTAGAATCACATATTTTGTTTGGTTTTGTGTATGGTATGTATAAAGTACGTTAAGTTGTTGGTCTCGGCTATAATTTCAAGATCTTTGACAGTCGTTACGGGTAATATAAGAACTAGGCAATCTGATATAAGTGGTGCCAAGAGCTATCGTGTTACCCAGTTACTGGGTTGTGGAAGTCAGAGGTCAGGTACGTAAGGATGGCAGCTGGTAAATAAATAAATAAAAATATTTATTGCTCTTCCACAAAGGTTTCTTATAAGCTATTACATAATGGTGCAATCATCATCATCATCTTATCAGCCGAAAGACGTCCACTGCTGGACATAAGCCTCCCCCAAGCGTCGCCACATTGACCGGTCCCGTGCGTCTCGGTCGTCTCGTCTCAACCAGCGCATCCCCGCAACCTTCACACAGGTCATCGAAACACCTGGTTCCAACCACCAACCAAGGCAGGAGGCCTTCCAACGCAACGTCTTCCGGTTCACGGTCGCCACTCCAGAACCTTTCTGCCGAATGATGCAAGAATGGTGCAATATTACTTGATAAATCCATTGTGGGAGACTGGCATCTGTACTAGGAAATCCTGTAACACAGATTACCAGGCATGACCTGGTGAACATCTACAGTTTCTGCTTATGAAAAAGGTGTGACTTTATTTATGTATGAGTTTTGGGTGATAAAACTACTCAGATTGCTCAAATCAAAATAGAGAAAAATTAATGAATGGGACTTCAATAGGAAACCACGGGGTCATGATACATATTATTAATTCCTCATCTTTATTGGTAGTCTTGTTTCACTCATTAGTTCATAGTCTAGATCAGTTCCTTGCAGTCTAAAAAAAAATTATTCGAATGGCTTCATCCTCTAAACTATAACCAAACAGAAGACCTTTTGCACATACAGTCGTAAAATTAGGACACAAATAGCAAAAATACCTACCTACCTATATACTTAACACTCACCCCTACACACTCCACACTCCACATATACTCATACACATACACTCTCCAAAAAGCTACTTAAACTAAATTCATAGAATAAAATAATAACTTCTATTTCTATTTAACTACATTACAATTTAATTAAGTTTTATCTCTGTGTAACCATGTAAAAATATTTTCCTTACCTACTTGGGAAGAGACTGGGCCCCACAATACAGGGAATCCTAGTGTGGGATCCAGGGAATTTGTCAATAACTAGCACTTAAGTGTTTCTATGTAATGTATTATTGTTTTAATATTGTACTGTGTAGGAGCAGTGGTGGCTCAGTGGTATCGGCCGCGACTTACAAGTTGTAGGTCGTGGGTTTGAACCCAGGCAGGCGCTTTTTTTGTGTAAATTATTTCATCACCACTGCTCTCAAAAACGGTGAAGGAAAACATCGTGAGGAAACCGGCATGTCCAAGAACCAAAAATTCGAAGACATGTGACATCTACCAACCCGCACTGGGCCCGCGTGGTGGATAACGGCCCATTCCCTCTCACAGAGAGAAGGCCTGTGGCCCAGCAGTGGGAACATTAGGCTGATGATGTGATGTGATGTGATTGTACTGTGTAAAAATTAACGGAATAAAGAATTTTTATTATTAATAAGTTGTTTGATTCTTAGCTGTTAGTATTTACCTCACGTTTGCTTACTGTCGAAGTCACCAGGGCCTGATTAACCCTTAGGCTAATTAGGCTGCAGCCTAGGGCGCGAGGATCGAGGGGGCGCGCTGAAATCGTGTCTCTGCACATTTAATCTTCTCATGCACTATTAATCTAGCATCATTGCATCTACCCTACATATTTGAACTAGACCGAGACAAAACACTTAAACTAAATGCGCTAACGGTGAACTAAAAAATGCTTGAGACTCCCTGATTTTTACAATAAATTTAAAAAACCGCGCCTAAAGCAAACACTGACTTGTCACTCGAATCAAAAGACAAAAAGGCAGAGATTCTCCTTCGTACTTGTCATCATCATCTGCCTAGCCTTTTTCCCAATTATTGTTGGGGTCGGCTTCCAGTCTTACCGGATTCAGCTGCGTATCAGTGTTTTACATGGAGCGACTGCCTATCTGACCTCCATAACCCAGTAACTGGGTAACACGATACCCCTTGGCAAGACTGGTGTCAGATCTTAGGCTTCTGACTACCCGTAACGACTGTCAAAGATCTTCAAATGACAGCCGGGACCAACAGCTTAACGTGCTTTCCGAGGCACGGAGAAAACTCGATATGTTGAAATGGTCACCCATCCACGGACCGACCTCGTCAAGCGTTGGTTAACCTTGAAGATCGACCCGTGCGGCTGTTATTATTTAGCCACGAGCTTCTCCTTCGTACTTGTCATCCTCTATAATCGATGAATTTATTTTACTTCTCGCTGACGAAGTTCGACTTTTGATTATAGGAGAAATAAAAACAGCAAAATATTATTCGATTAGCATTGATTCTACTTCAGATATATCACACACCGATCAGTTGACATTTTTAATTCGTTATATTTTGCCTGATGGAGAACCTGTCGAACGCTTTGTCACATTTTTACCCAATTGCGGTCATACAGGTGAAGACATGGTGAAAGCTGTTCTTGCGACAATTGATAAAACTTTGGAACTTGATATTAAAGACTGTCGTAGCCAAAGTTATGCTAGCAATGTCTGGTCAATACAATAGTCTTCAGTCAAGAATTAAAACTGTAAATCCTTTGGCTACTTTGGTTCCTTGTGCAGCGCTTTCTCACCAACTCGTGAGATCGGCTGCCGCGGAAAGTAGTGACGAGCCAGCTGCTTTAATTACACTGGAACAACAACTATACAATTTGTTTTCTGGATCTACAAGCCAATGGCAAAATTTGCTATCCAAATTGGATGAAGAATCGACGGTACTCAAAAATCTATCAAAAACTCGATCGAGTGCGCGAGCAGAAGCAAGCAAAGCCCTATACAGTTCATGCAAACGTAACAATTCTGGAAGCATTAAACTCTATTTGCGAAGATGAAAATCAAAGTAAAGAGACCAAAATAAAAGCAATATTAGAAAAAAAAATAACTAGAAATTACAATTACGTTTTGCTTTTGGAACTCTGTGCTCGTAAAGTTTCAAATCGTTAGTGCACAGCTACAAGCAAGTTCTGTTGATTTATCTAACGTTGTTACTCTTTATAAGACATAACATGCTTATCTTGATACGTTGCGTAACGAAAAATAGTTATATTTAGTAATATATAAAGTCAATATTTTGAATAAGAGGGAATCAAAGATGCGAAGTGACCACATACACAAAAGATGTAAGAAGAAGAAAGAAACCAAAATTTAATTTTGATGAAGTTAAAACGGGACACATTGAGTTAGAAGGAAGATGATCTTTCATCGTTAATAATTATTATGCAGCTATTGATTATCTTAAAGTGCACTTAAAAACCGGCAAGTTATTTATAATACAGTAAACACAAAGTTTGGTTTCTTATGGAAACTGCATGAACTAGACGACAGTGAATATATTAGAAGTAAAGCAAAGGAGTTAAAACAGCTATATGCCACTGATTTAAAAGAAACTTTTGCAGAAGAATGCGTCCATTTGGCGCAGTTTTTAATATCTGACACTGAGCCGAGCATTTTATTTCTGCCAGAACCCCAAAGGATTTGTTGTAGTTATTAAATTTTTTTAATATTTCATGCACGTTCGCGAATGTGGAGATAATATTAAGAATGTTACACTAGTAAACAAAGTCAAAACTAATATACTACTTTTTAGGCCGACCGTAACACACCTGGCGGGGGCGCGTCCTTATAATTAGCCTAGGGCGGTCAGAACTCTTAATCAGTCGCTGGAAGTCACTGATATGTTTACTAACGAACATATCTGATTCTATATCTTAGACATGACTGGAACTCTAGACATTAAACATTCAGTCAACGAAAGCGACGCGAAAGCAATTGGAATAGTGTCACGTGATCAATACCTTACATTTGGCAAATGCCAAAAATGCGAATGCGAAATCGACCATCGTCTTCTGATGAGTGAATGAATGTGAAGTGAAGTGAATGATACTTTGTCTAGAACCTCGGATACTAACATCACAATACTTATAATCAGTACATATAATACACTAGCTGACCCGGCAAACTTTGTTTTGCCATAAAAACACCAAACATTCATCTACCCTACCTAACCTACCCTAACTACCTACCCTACCCTACCCTACCCTAACCTACCTACCCTACCCTACCTACCCTACCCTAACTACCTACCCTACCCTACCTACCCTACCCTACCCTACCCTACCCTACCCTACCTACCCTACCTACCCTACCTACCCTACCCTACCTACCCTAACTACCTACCCTACCTACCCTACCTACCCTACCCTACCCCACCCTACCCTACCCTACCCTACCCTATCTCTCAAGTTGGATCGAACTGCACATGGTGTGCGAATTTTATTATAATCGGTTAAGTGGTTTAGGAGTCCATTGAGGACAAACATTGTGACACGAGATTTATATATATTAAGATTTGTAGAAAAGGCATACATAGAAAATATAAAAAAAAAAATAGGTATGGTAACAAAACACATTTTCAGCATTTTTGGAATGTATTTTTTGCCGCTTTGTATGTTTAGTTGTACACGCATCACGTAAAATGTATGAAACCAATGTAGATAACTTTTATACATAAAAATTGTGCGTAACGTGAAGTATTACTTAGTTTTTTAGGGTTCCGTACCCAAAGGGTAAACACGGTACCCTATTACTAAGACTCCGCGGTCCGTCTGTCTGTCTTTCTGTCTGTCTGTCACCAGGCTGTATCTCATGTACCACGATAGCTAGACAGTTGAAATTTTCACAAATTATGTATTTCTGTTGCCGCTATAACAACAAATATTAAAAACAAAATAAAATAGTTATTTGAGTGGGCCATACAACATACGTGTTTTTTTGCCGTTTTTTGCGATAATGGTACGGAACCCTTCGTGCGCGAGTCCGACTCGCACTTGGCCTGTTCTTTTTTCATCGCAATCGGTTCACTCTATCAAAAGATATATGAATTTAAAGTGTTCAAGAAGTAAAATATCACATCATTCGCAATTCAAATACTTGGACTGTTGAACTCCATATTCGAAAGATGGCGTTCTGCATTTGACGTAATTTTCTGAATGGCGGTGTTAGGATTCTCCGCGGAAGAAAGACCATAGAAAAAAAAGGTAGGTAGGATAGATAGGGTTGGGTACGGTAGACAGTTGACGGAACCGAAGCCGCGGGCATCCAGATTGCCTCAGTAGCTGCTCGAAGTTTATTTTGTGCGCAATTGATTATAATAATAAGATTAACTTAAAAATAACTGGCGAAAGGTTTACTGATTTTTTGGAAGTCTGACAAAATTTAGTTTGGATTAGTAGGTAACTAGTTTTAGTTTTCTCTAACTTTCGTACCTAATTTAAACAAAATTACTTTTCGCATAAGAACCTCGAGGCTATAATTTGTAACAAAGGTAAGTTAATCCCCAAAATTAAAGCAAACAAGGCTACTAGACATTCTGTCGTTCACAACGGACACAACAAAAACCATGTCCAAATTATCTCGGTAAAGAGCAAAAGAAATAAAGAACTTATACAAAAATAATTCTTACCACGCAGACCTTAATTTACAAGATGAAGAACGTTCCAACACTAATATAATTACTTAGCATTCTGTTGAAACTAAAGATAGTATTTTTGAAATGAAAGCACAACAATTTATGACGGAGCAAAACGGGTTAGTACTGCGATCGCTGGCATCAAGCTAACAAAGAAAAGTAAGCTGCCAAAAGATTATTATTACACATTCGCCTGTTTTGTCTTTATTCTGTAGACTATTTGGCTTAATGTCATGGTCGTCCTGGCTTATAAGGATAGATGCATAGTCTATTTTTCTATCAATATTATTGTTTTTGAACCGATATCTTTATTTCTTACAATAGATATACGATATCGATAGAAGATTGACTTAAAAATAACTAGTGAAAGGTTTACTGTGTATAGCTTTAACATCACCTAAGCCTTCGAGGACACAGGCGTGTGATTATATTATAAACGATTTTGTTAAATTATAGTCTGAAAATTAATCTCAAAACTGTCTAGATGACCTATATTTATTTATTTAATACTTCATGCACACAAACGTACAGCGGCGGACATAATGCCTTAGGCATTTTCTACCAGTCGACCTTTGGGTGATGGAGAGACAAATTTATAAATTGTACGAAGAAAAAAAAACGAGTATATTCTTAAATGCTACTGTATTAAGGACATTTCGCCCCAGAAGTGTTTTATAAATAATTGCGATTTATTTTTTATGTTCCGAAGAGAAAGGTAAATTAGATTACCTTTATCCCGTCGAACTTATGGTGGTACTTTATCAATTTTCAAGGGAAGTTTTTTCAAGTTTTAAAAGGACAATTTTGAAGATGACTGCGTAATTTTGCCTTGCTATTAATCTGAGATACGTCCTTTTGTGATTGATGACAATTTTTAAGTTGATCCTCTATAGATAAAAATGGTTGGATAAATTACTAGTCCACTGTTTCCCCTTACCAAGGAATATCATGATACTTGCAATTGGGTTGTGGAGGCCGACGCTCCATTTAAAATACGGTTTACAGCTGCACCCAATAAACTTTGAGGCTGACGCATAGTTGAGTATATTACTTACTCTCTCATCTGGAACTGATTTAGTTTCAGCACAGATAATATAATACTAGCATACAGATACCTCATCATAGGAGGCATAGGAGCTCGTGGCTAAATAATAACAGCCGCACGGGTCGATCTTCAAGGTTAAGCAACGTTTGACGAGGTCGGTCCGTGGATGGGTGACCATTACAACATACCGAGTTTCCTCCGTGCTTCGGCAAGCACGTTAAGCCCGTGTTGGTCCCGGCTGTCATTTGAAGATCTTTGACAGTCTTTACGGGTAGTCAGAAGCTTGAGATCTGACACCAGTCTTGCCAAGGGGCATCTTGTTACCCAGTTACTGGATTGTGGAGGTCAGATAGGCAGTCGCTCCATGTAAAACACTGGTACTCCGCTGAATCCGGCAAGACTGGAAGCCGACCCCAACAATAATTGGGAAAAAGGCTAGGTAGATGATACAGATGCCTCATCCCATACAAAGAAACCGTGCCGACGTAATTATCGTTTTTCGTCTGATTAAGATGATTATTTTTATAAGTACTTCGATCCATTCAACGGCTATAGATGGTGTTAGCAGAGACATGCAATTATAAGGGTTTTCTCGGTACGTAACATTTTTTTTCTTTAAATACAGTGATGATTTGTTTTATAGTATTTTATTGCACGTTTTTACTGTTTCATTGTACCAAAACGTGTTAAAATACAAATTAATAAAATCGAGTGGTATGCCTCAAACATATAAAACCGTGCCATCTATTGGAATCAATTTTAAATGATCCGTTCAAATAATCTTTCAAATGTGAATTAAGAGCCGAATATTTCATAATTTTGTGCTTAGGAGAGTTACAAAAAAATAACATGCTATTTTTGTTATCAATTCTAGAAAATGTTAATTTTACACACAGTTCAATAACAAATCGATGCATATCGCGCCATCTAGTGACATTTATTTGAACCAATTTTTTTTTTGCGCTGGGCCCCGTTTTTGTTAATTCATGGAGGGTTACCAACATAACCCGAATAATTGCCGAACTTAAGTGGCAACGATCGTGTACTGGAAGACGCTGCGTTGGATGTCTCCCTCTAGCTAGGTGGACCAATGACCTGGTTGAGGCTGCGGGAAACCGCTGGATGCGAGACGCACAGGACCGGTCGGTGTAGTGACATTTGGGAAATGGCGACCCTTGTCTATGTTCAACCATGTACGTGTTTCGGTTGAAATGTTGATTTTTTCAGTCCGTTCTTCTTTAGAATGCGCTACCTCTCGATATCAGGACGGCCACCAGTCAATATGCATTTAAGCAGAAGTTACGGCATTACTTTCTACACAAATAGCAGAGTCGTCTCAATCACCTTTCTATTACTTTTTTATATATATTTTTTTTTTTCGGAAATTTATATGTATGCTTATTCACATCCTAGGCGACCACTGAAAATCAGCGCCGTGCTGTGGGTCGCCCATGGTACAGCATTATGCTGAGTGGAAGCCTTCTTGCCACAATCACGACATGCATCTGCCTGACATCTTTTTCACCCTATTTCTTTTCTCTTATAAGCAAAATGTAGGTAGTATATTATGTTATTATTGTTTGATTTATTTCTCGTTTCCAGTTAGTAAAGACTAACTTAATTTTAGTACTACCAATACTATTTTAAGGGTTTAGCTAAAGTATGTTCTTATATTGTATGTCGTTTTGTGACAAATAAACACTTTTTCTTTCTTTCTTTCTATATGTATTCTTCAAATTGTCCTTAAATAATTATTTCTATTTTTTATGCACCTGCCATGTTATCTCTCCACCATCCTTGGTTGACTGGTAGAGAATGCCTCAGGCATTAAGTCCGCCTATGTACCTGTATGTTGCATGAAGTTTTAATAAATAAATATGATGAATCTATGGGTCGCCTGCCACATTGAATCTGCACCTTAAAGGTCTATCCACACATATCAGGGCCGTGCCCGGGACGTGCACGGGACGTGGACAGACCGTGCCCCGTCAGGAGCTCAAAAATATATCGGTACGTACATTTTATATGAACTCGTTCACACACGCCCCTGCCGGGCCACGGTCCGTCCACGTCCCTGGCACGGCCCTGATATGTGTGGATAAACCTTTAGAGTCACCTTCAGCTACTTAAATAATTGCTGACACATCATCTTTAAAACACTCCAAATAAACAATTGAAAAGCATTTAAGATTCACATTTATCTAGCTCCAACATTTCACAACGCCATATAATTTATCGATATTTTGATTTACTGTTGAAAACAGTGCTTTGTAATATGAAGTGCAAAGGCGTGTTTCAAAATCGTGGCGAACTCAAAGATTGCAATAAGACATAAAGGGCCGTATTCTGTTTTGCGGAAAATTGCAGCATTGAGTTTGGAGTGCTCTCTGTGTGAAAAGATGGAAATGTAAATTGCAACGGAGAAATGTGCGTTGTGTTCTTTTTTATGTTCGTTCATAATGTAGTAATTATAATTATTCATTTCGATATGCCAAATAAAAAAAATCTCGTTTTGTACTAAAAATCTACGAATATTATAAATGTGAAAGTTAGGTTGTATGGATGTTTCTGTTTGTTACTCAATCACGCAAAAACGGCTGAACGGATTTAGATGAAAATCCCCCAGAAAGGGGACAAATAATAAGGTATTGCCAAAAATTATTGGCCGCTTTCATCGGTGAAGATACTCTTTTCGAAAGAGTTCAACAATTGTTGGCAATACCTTATTATTGAAAGAGTATTTGTCTTACTCCTTCATGGGGTAAAACCCTTTGCCTTGCCGAATTCATTTACGCAATTAGGCTGCTGGATTAACACATATGATCCTTTTTATACCAACTCCCACGCGAGGGAATCCGCTAGCAAAAACTAATCAGAGATATAATTAGATACATTAACCGAAGCCCAGATTTATGGAGCTCGTGGCTAATTAATAACAGCCGCACGGGTAGATTTTCAAGGTTAAGCAACGCTTGCCGAGGTCGGTCCGTGGATGGGTGACCATCTTTACATAACGAGTTTCTTCCATGCCTCGGAAAGCACGCTAAGCCGTTGGTCCCGGCTGTCATTTGAAGATCTTTGACAGTCGTTACGGGTAGTCAGAAGCCTAATAACTGACACCAGTATGGCCAAGGGGTATCGCCAAAACCCAGTAACTGGGTAACAACACAGTTACTGGGTTTTGGAGGTCTGAAAGACAGTCACTCCATGTAAAATACTGGTACTCAGCTAAGTGCGGTTGGACTGGAAGCCGACCCCAATAATTATGATGAATCGTAGCCTAGATTTCTTCTGTTGTCAAGGTGACTGAAATCCTTGAAGACTTTGAACATGGCCCTTAGCAACAAACGGAATCTTTATAACCAATTCTAATACCAATTTACTATTACTTCATTTTATACCTACACGAAACATAATACGCATTCTCTGAATTTATAATACCCTACCCTCTACCTCTCCTTTGAAAATTACACTGAGTAGTCCATCTAGAGCGAAAAGATTAGGGTTGGTACTTATCCTTTGCTTAAGATCTACCTGACTCGAAGATTTAAGGACATTGAAGTATTTGTTATCTTTGAAGGGATGTCTGATCTTTACAGGCTTGTGTTGGTCTATTGATCTTTGTCGGTTCGCCTTTGATACCTATTTATTTTAAGTGGCATGGCACAGGCAATCACTCTGATTCTAGTTCCGATGTACATTTAGCAAAATGTTTTGGATTGACTGTGATTCGCTGTGTTGTCGCTATTTTATGCGATTGACCTTTCGTATAAAACCAGCACTTCGCCCGCGACTTTGTTCCCGTGATCCGTAGTTTATCATTCAGATGACATTTCAATTTATTTTTTTTCTCAAAATTTGAATTTCCAAAAATCCTTCTTAGTGCTTCCCTATAGCATAAAAAGAAGCTCTGTAAAATAAAATTCTTCAAAAATCTTTAACACCCCCAATAGGAATAATTAATAACTCCCTTAGGAGTAATTTTGAAAAACTAATATTGAAAACCTTTACTATTTACTTAAGTTAGTATATATGAAAACTTTCAAATATATAAGCCCAACAAACACACACACTCACAATGTAACTAATCACGTTATGTATTGGCGAATAACTTAAACGACATTCCACTATAACACGTAGTTTTGTCTACACGAACAATCGGTAACTCTCACTGTTGACTATATTCTCTTTAGGTTTTTATCACGAATTCACAACTCAATCCAACCCGCCAATTCTCACTCGATTCCTTGTGTCCTTTGCTGTTCGCGCCAAAAACTAGCGTGTAGTGTTAACGTCAAGTTGACATCTGTCAAAGTCATTTGAAACCATAGCGCTCTTCAGAACGATATCTTAGAAATGACATATATAAAACAAAAGTCAACAAAAGCAAAATAAAATATAAAAACAAAATAGTATCTTTGACAAAGCAAAAAGACAATCCTTAGGTCGGGCTCCCACACCTGGCACCAGGGGCTGGTCTGTGTTAGCAAACTTACGCTTTGAGCTGTCAGCGACAGGCCCTGTGGGCTTGGCTTTGTTGATGCAGCCCTACTTTGCCTGGCTCCTTCAGAGCCGGCAAGGTGGCGTGGTCTTAAGGGAAAGCGCAACGGTCGTGTAGATCCTCAAGGCAAGTGTGGTGATTTTCCTTCTCGTGGTTGCCGCCCTGTTTTTGGTCTAATTCCCTCTGAAATAGACATAACTGAAAACACCGGGCGACGCAACACAGGGGTGGCTAGGTCATGTCCCTGGGTGTCCACCATTGAGCAAGATGATTGACAATTGATGGATAGCAATGACCTCCCGCGTGTTTGTGCCGTGCGCGGGGACCCGTACGGAAGGATGATGGGATCCTGGTGGCTGAGCCGATGAGCGTAGGTAGTTTAACGTCTCGGAGGCAACACTCCACTTTGGCCCGGATTTCTTCTCACACGGGAGGCCGTAGCCTAGCCAGCTACGGTCAATCGGCTGCGGGGTCCGGTCAGACGACCCCCAGGTGAGTTCACTCCCATTAGGGGCTTGCAGACGGCGGCGCTCGCTCGCATCGCTAGTGGTAGCGGTGTGAGTTGGTGCCGTGCAGTCTCGTGTGCAAGTAATGGGGGTGGGGCTATATCCCTCGACTAATCCCTGGTGCTACCGTAGCATCGCCACTTGAGCACTCCATGGCGGGTGGGGATAGTCGAGGGATGAAAATTCTTATCGGGATTTTTAAATGGATTTATTAATTAAAAAAAAACACAAGGTGAAAGGACCGGCGAAAGCTGGGACTACGCTCCAAAAGGCGGGACCGGCGAAAGCTGGGACTGCACACCAGAAGGCGGGACCGGCGCAAGCCTGGACTGCATTTTCCTTGGCAGGAACGACCAGAGGCGAGACTGCAGTGGGATCGTCCCGAGGTGGGACTGCGGCGGGACTGTCAAATGACGGTACTGCTGCGGCACTGTCGAGGGTCGGCACTGCTGTGGGACCACCGAAGGGCGGAACTGCAAACCAGCCCACCGGGCATAAAGGTGCTGCCAAAGCTGGCGCGACACGGGGCCCTTGCGTTAGAGGTCGAATGACCTCGGACCTTGGGGCCCCGGACGCGACCTGCAAAGACAGCACCTCGTCGTCTCCCGGTGGCCGGCATGAATCAGGCTGGCTTCCGGTTGGACGATCTGGGGAGCAGCGGAAAAAGCGACAAAAGCTGAGACAGCAGGCGGCTTTAGAGAGAACTCCTACGGAGGGCCCATCAAAAAGACTACTGCTCTCAGCGGTGACAGCGGGGACATGGCGGCCAAGAGGATGAAGACCCAAGGGCAATCATCCTCAACCGGATCCTTTAGGGATGCGGTGGCGGCTGTGAAACTCGCTTTCATCACAGGCAAGTACCCGGAGGAGTACTTGAAGGCGGAAGACTTGGTGCCGATCCAGGAGCTCATAATTGAGAAACTGGAAGTGGCGCCAAATCCTCTTTTCTCATGGTTGCTTCCGGAGTTGTCGCGGGTGCAGTTCAAGTATCCTGTGACAACTCTGAAGCAGCTAACTGGTTTCGGGGTGCCATCCACAATATGGAACTGGGCTCCCTGAAACTCAAGGTCGTCGACGCCAAGGACCTTCCAAAGCCAGTCAAAATGGCATGGAAGAGTCGGAACTTGGCGTTGAAAGACTTCCCGGGCCATTCGACTGCTCCAGCGGCTTAACCCTGCCTTGATGACGGACGACTGGAAGGTCGTGAATACTCTCACTGAGCATACCGTCGTATCGTCCTCATGGACGGGGTGTCCGCTGGGGTCATCAAGGCCGCGGGCTTCTCTCTTCCAGGAGGAATTGAACGTTACTCGTTCAAGCTCCTGGAAGAGGACAAGGGAGAGGCACCCATTGCGGAAGCAGAAGTGGAGCCCTCCGAAGATGGTCCACCGCAGGGTGAGGAGGCCATCAACGAGGTCTCTGCTGACGACGTAGCGCAAGAGGCAGAGATCCAGACCGGGGCGTCAGAGGCGGACCTCGAGGATGACATCTTTGAGGGCCTCGATACCCTGGGGATTGAGTCGCCAACTGCTCTCGAGGAGGGTGCGATGGAGGGGGAGCCTCAAAACTGAGACACCCCAACAACAACACAAACCCATCAAGATATTCAAGATGGAAGGACTAAGGTGTGTACAAATCAATTTGCATCATTGCAGAGCCGCTACTGCCCTTCTGGCTCGGCAACTGAAGCTAAATACATCCGACATTGCCTTGATTCAGGATCCTTATCTGTATAAGTGGACTATAAAAGGCTTAGGTGGGACAGGAGGCATGGTGATCTATGACTGTCCAACTAATGACGCGAGGACTTGCATCTATATCAGGGGCGGTATAGAGGCAATGCCCTTACGTACTTTCCGTTACAGGGATCTCACAACAGCTATGATCCAAGTGGGGACGGGAACAGAGAAAAGGAGAATCATCCTTGCCTCTGCCTTCCTCCCATATGAACAAAAGGAACCGGTAACACCTCTTATCAGAAGACTGGTTGACTACGGCAACCAAGAAAATCTCGACCTGATACTTGGCTGCGATGCAAATGCACACCACGTCGTTTGGGGCAGCTCAGATGCCAACAAACGAGGGGAGGATTTGTTGGACTTTGTGGTAAGCTCTTCTTTACAAATCCTTAACGCAGGCATAAACCTACTTTCAGGACCTCTGCGAGAACTGAAGTTATTGACCTGACACTGGCTTCAAACAGGGCCAGCGCTCATATTGAAAATTGGCATGTATCGGACGAAATCTCTCTGTCTGACCATAATTCTATATGCTTTAGGTTTAGGACGGCGGGAGAAGCCGAAACTAGACGAAGGAGAAACCCAAGGCATACAAATTGGGAGTCATACAGGAGGGACCTCGGAGTAAATCTAGGGAGCCCTAAAGGTAAGCTCAATTCCATACTGGATATAGAATTCGAAGCGGACAGAATCAAGGCGGGCATCATCGGTGCATGGGAAGATAATTGCCCAGAGAAAAAGACCTTTTGCAAAAAGGTACCATGGTGGACTCCTGAACTAGCCAAAATACGTCAGGAAACACGACAGGACTTTAATGATGCAAAAGCCAGGCAGCGGCGCAACAAACTCACCAGCAACACATCTGTCTGAACTTGAATCTATACAGTATTGTGCAAAGTAATAAACAAAACATAAAACACGAAAATAAATTATTGTTGTAAATATGAAAATTACCCCTTCTAAATACAATTAGTGTTTATGAAAGTTAGCCTATACTCGTAATTATAACTCAAATGTAAATGACATTTCAACAGAAATAAAACACAGCTGCGGGTAACCTATATTTATGTATATGTAAGTTTCATTAATATATAAGTAAGTTTATACATTTTCGTATACAAGTTGTTATTTTTCGATATTATTTTGTACCAGTTCACAATGTTGTCCTTTTTAACCCAAAGGTTGACTGGTAGAGAATGCCTTGTGGCATTAAGTCCGCCTGTGTACCACTATTGTACATGAAGTTTAAATAAATAAATAACCTAAGCCTCCAGGCTTGCTTTTGATACCTAAATAATAATTACAATGAATTTCAGAACTTCCAGTTTTATTGTAAACATGATATTAACACATTAGGTATGTGTTATTGGCAGGGAATAGAGTTCCGTGACCGCTCGCCTCGCCCCTTTATGGGGGCGACGTGACTTCCAGAGGAGTACCCTTAAACCTGACGAAACATCTTGGTTGTTCTAGTAAATCCTGAAATACAGTTGGATTCCTAAATTGTATGTAGCCAAAGCACAAGTATTTTCAGAACCCCCCTCAGACGGAGCCGCGGACACGGCTAGTTAGTTCATTATACATTTATCACAACCAATCTCCCTCTATCATTGAACCTCGGTTGTTCACGCCCAAAATATAAAACATTTACTCCACGCGTACATTTTCATAAAAAATACATAAAGCTCCAAAACACCTTACTTATTTATTTATTTAGGTGACCGCAGAAATCAACGGCATCCATCTTTGAATGCCCGAATGACCCTTTAATTCAGCAGCGAGGGCCATGAATACACTTTCTATTGAAAGCGTGGTGAATCAAATCCCTTCGCAAAATCTACTAGGTTTACTTAAAGCTGGAACTACGTGAATGCTTGGTAACGTAGGAAGAACGATTTAGATTGTAATCAACGGAATAATACGACTTTGAAGGAATGAGGAAAGCATTTGTTCGCTGAATGAATTTACTGGCGTATTATTAAGGGTCTCAATGCAATTTCGCCGATTGCTAATCTCATTTGTAAATGTACGTTTCATAACGGAGAGTTTATTGAAAATGAGGAGAGCGATAAATTGGAAATAGCAGCAGGTATTTATCTGTATAGAATCGTCTTATATTAAATCGGAAAAATTATTGGTTGAGTCCGTCGGTGATCCGTAGACCAATTGAAATTTGACCAATTGGTCTATGAGGAAAATTGCATGTTTCCATCGTCCAATTACCAATTGGGCTATGGAGCACACTGGACGTAAACCAAAACTATGTTCCATTATCACATTATAACCCTGAGTTCACACTAGTTTCCTATACTTTGGGTTCAAAGAAGCCTTTGTTATATTCTTTGGTTCACATCAAAAGTCATGCTTGACGTGACCATTTATTCTTTGACTCAAAACGGGACATTGGCCACAATTCGGATGTGGGATCTTCGAAAAAGTTTTTCAGTAAAAGGACATTTTTCAATACTCAAAATGTAGTTTTTAATGGCTGATACATTTTTAAAACGCTTTCCAAGGTAGGCTATAAGAGCAAGCCATCTGGTTTTGCTATAGCCCGGCATTTGTTGATATATCGTTTCAGTTTCGGCGCAAAACTCCTTTAGAGCTTCAACTCGAATCGTGTAAATATTTTAAAAAAATATCTTCACAATAATGCTTTCGTAATCTAAGGGTAGCCTGTGTGCAGCAGATTTTATTGCATTGTGAATTACATGGGCTCCACATCCAATGTGTTCACGTGTTAACGAAATTACAATAATCTCTGGAAAACCAATTAATAGGTAATTGGTTTTTCAGAGATTATTGTAATTTCGTTAACACATGCGGCGGTCTTCCGACCGGCTCGACCACTCAAATTTTCGCGTGGTAACAGAAAACGGGACACTTTTGCGTCCCAGAGTTCATTTCTGGTACACCGGGACTCGTAATTATAAAAAAGGACAGTCCTGTTCAAAACGGGACGTCTCGTCACGTTAGTCATGCTTCGTCAGTTTGGAAAATTTTTGAGTGCACAGTTGGGTCGTCAATTTGAGTCTTTTTTCGAATAATGATGACCTAAAAGAATATAATACCAGCTTGTTCCTGTCCCACTGTAGTGTTAAAGCCTCTCCTCATACAGAGAAGGCACTCGCATTAATCATCACGCTTGCTCAACGCTGATTGGCTATTTCAAACTTATATAAACTGTAAGTCCAGGTTTTCTCATGATGTTTTCATTCACCGTTGTCAGCGATGTACAAGATAATCTAAGAAAGTACATACAATTTGAAAAAGTCATATTTTGCGATAGTAAACTTTTGCAGTAACGTACATCGCGGTAATGAACTTCGCAACAATGGGGTACACTCACTTGTGACCTAAAATAATCACATCACATCACATCATCAGCCTATTAATGTTCCCTCTGCTGGGACACAGGCCTCCTCTCTGTGAGAGGGGATGGGTCGTAATCCACCACGCGGGCCCAGTGCGGGTTGGTGGATGTCACATGTCTTCGAATTTTTGATTCTAGGACATGCCGGTTTCCTCACGATGTTTTCCTTCACCGTTTTTGAGAGCAGTGGTGATGAAATAATTTACACAAAGTAAAGCGCCTGCCTGGGTTCGGAACCCACGACCTACAACTTGTGGAGTGAAAAGTCGTACATATATAATTAATTGTAGAAGTAATTAGCCCCATCTCTCAAAGCGAATGTGTGAAACAAAGAAATCCAGTAAATCAACGTCGTTTAGAAAGAAGCGTTCTTAAGAACCTTCATCAAGTGACTAATGAGGTGAATACAATCAATTGCTGTCCCAGAATCGATAGTAGTTAAGGAAAATGGGCCCTTTATTGAACCTCAATATAATTAACCAGAAGGATCGACAATTCAAAGGTAATTAATTGTAATAATAGCAAGGGAATTAGCGTGATATTTATTTTATATGTAAGGTACTCCAACGACTTATTCAGTAATACATATTACATATAAGAACGTATATGTCTATTTCTATGGTGATTTTTTCACCGCTTTAGTGCCGTTAAACGGTTACTTTCTAAAGCCTTCCTTAGTAACGGCTAAGTTAAAAGATTTGAAAAAAAATAATATTAATTATTGATTCATGTACATTATTTTAAACACAAGTATTTTTTGTGCAACTAATAGTTTTACTTTAAAAAAATAATTAACAACACGACATTTTTTCGCAACTTTTGGAAACTCCTCCAAAATGACTTGGATGTTTTAAAATATTTTTACACAGATAAACTGATGGCTGGAATTTCTTCATAACTAACATCGCATATGTAAATCAAATAATATTTAGCAAAAAATACTGTTCAAAAGGAGGTTCAATATTGATATTTTGGCATCGAGCGGGCGCACGGCCAGTACTGCGTTAACATTGGGCGGTATATAGCGCCTTAAAGAAGTACACAGCTTAAACATAAATAAAAAATACATACAAATTATGAAATATTTTCCAAAGTGATTTAAAATAAACTGAACTTATTTTTTGTTACAATTAAATATAAATAAGAGCTACTTTAACCTAGGATGACAGTATAGAGAGAATACAACATCTGATTTACTTAATCAATAAATAAACAATAGATAGCTACTCAGTTTATTTTTTTGGTGATTATTAGGTATACGTAAAACGACTGCAATAAACGTGATCAAAATGTTATAATGTTGTAAAATTTCATCTTAATCGGTTGAGGATAACTGCTTTAAAATTCAGTTACAAGATTTGCCCCGAACACACATAAATACATTGCAAGTTAAATAAAAGCTTGTAAAATAACAAAATTCGAATAATAGATTCGAATGCCAAAGAAAGAAGAGGATTGACGTTGAGATTAGATCGAATCTAGATTTTAAACACTTCTAAATGTGAGAATTATGGACCTCTGATTTAAAATATATGTTCTTAAACGTCTGTTACTTTTATCTAAATCATGGGATATGGATCATTATAGGTTAAACTCGCCTTTGTACATAAGTTGTCGTTGTGTATTTGTTTTGTGTACAATAAATAAATATGAGAATATGGAAAATAAATGATTAAACACTAGCTGGAGCCCGCGGCTCCGCCCTAGTGGTATTATTACTTATTCCGTTATTTTTATGAACAACTATCTTCTGCCAGCGGCTTCGCCCACGTAAAAGTCGAAAATCGAAAATCGAGGGAAAATATCCCCGGGATAAAAAGCCTATGTCCTATTCCTGATCTATCTCTTTGCCAAATTTCATACAGATCCGTTTAGCCATTCTGGCGTGATTGAGTAACAACATACACACATCCATCCAAACTTTCGCATTTATAATATTAGTAAGATTAAAATAAAAACCACCCAACAAAAATCGTAGCTAACTGAAATCGCTCCGCAGATCATTTCTCTGAATTAACATAGTACCCGCAACTTACATATTCAGTAGGGTTACTGCAACAGTAAACTCGGGTAAATGAAATATGGGTTTAGGAGTTATAAGGACCCCCACTTAAAGCTTGCCTTGCCCGAGGCGTTTAAGGATGTAGAGAACAATAATAGGGCCTTAAGTAAGGCAGATCAATAAACAAAAGAGCTCGGGCTATTAGCTTGATGAAGTGAATTTGGGATTCAAGTGGGTTTAATTCAAACCATGTGTGTAGAATGATTAAGATTGCGTAAATCAAAGGTTGTTTTTTTAGGGTTCCGTACCCAAAGGGTAAAAACGGGACCCTATTACTGAGACTTCGCTGTCCGTCTGTCTGTCTGTCTGTCTGTCTGTCATCAGGCTGTATCTCATGAACCGTGATAGTTAGACAGTTGAAATTTTCACAGATGATGTATTCCTGTTGCCGCTATAACAACAAATACTAAAAACAGTATAAAATTAATATTTAAGGGGGGCTCCCATACAACAAACGTGATATTTTTGGCGTTTTTTGCTCGATATTAATAACGGCAACAGGTAGACGCTTGAAATATTCACAGAATATTTAGTTGTATATTCTCTTCAAAAAATAATAATTATTAAATTAAAAT
The DNA here is from genome assembly GCA_945859665.1 of Anorthoa munda. Lineage (NCBI taxonomy): Eukaryota > Metazoa > Arthropoda > Insecta > Lepidoptera > Noctuidae > Anorthoa > Anorthoa munda. The sequence continues at coordinate 6,745,364 of OX243899.1, read as the reverse complement.
AAAATAAATTAAGTGGGGCTCCCATACAACAAACGTGATTTTTTTGCAGTGTTTTGCGATAATGGTACGGAACCCTTCGTGTGCGAGTCCGACTCGCACTTGGACACACCAGTTTTTTTTTGTATCGATAGGCTCGCGTTTGACCACGATCTCGCCTGATGGTAAGCGATGATGTGGTCGACGGTGAAGCACGCTTGCCTAGAAGTAACCTATTCACTCTTGACTTAAAGACAAATTTCCTCAACATGACCAAACCATCTTAACATACTCTTTTCAATTTTAGTCACTACATCTTCTTTTAAACCACAACGTTGTCTTATTACCTCATTCCTCAATCTATAATTTAAAGTTACACCACACATACTTCGCAAGGAACGCATTTCTACTGCTTTAATCCTACTTTCATGTCTTTTTTGCCATACCCAACCTTCTTTATCTTTCAACATAATTTATAAAATTGTTTATTATGAAAGTGTTTTTATATGTAATTTAATAAACTAATAACCCAGCATTGCAATTTGTGATTTAGTTTAAAATAAACGGATAGCCATCACACAGTTAAGCCCTGTGACGTTTTTGATGTGTGGCTAAAACCAAATGCAAAATAGGTAAGGTATTATGAAAATAAATAAATAATACCTATTTTGTAATTACAGAAATAAATCTAAGTAGATGGCGCGAATGTATGTACTCCCCGTGACATAAAAGGCAGAAAAAGGATAGCTATCAAGGAAATTCATACCACCAGTTGGCGCCACTTCGGCAAGAGGTCTAAACGTAACTTATGATATCAACTTGAATTTTTTTGAATTTATTGAATTTATTCAATTCTTAAATTTGACCAAACTCAAAAAACAGAAGCATTTGAGAGTTTCTGTCACCTAGTGTATAATTATAATTTCAGAAAACCCTCAGTGAGAACATTGCTCTTACTTCGATTTGATTTGTTTAACGTAATCGGCACCGGACATCAACCTACATATAATACATATTGTGCCGTAATGAGCTGTAAATACTTTACAAAAATGTCGGCCTAGACATGGAAACATTTTCTTGCATTGGTAAGTACAATTCTTAAATTTTGTGTGAAAAAGTGTCACGCTTGGTTTACATAAAGATGGAGGGAATCTTGTTAGATTTATGTCTGTGTTTGTAACTGAACAATGTTGACGTATTTTATTCCATCTATAAATAAAACGATCTTTTCCAGTAATTGTATTTGACAGCGAACAATTTATCTTCTAGTGACTTTCTATTGACAAGGGGACAGACTATTACTGTCATTGTACCTATTAAATATTTGTTTAACTATTTTAAATATAAACTTATATTATACCTACACATGTAAGTCTGGATGTTTGTATGTTTGTCGAGAACGAAAAAGAAAGAAAGAATCTAATATTTTATTTTTTATTAAGCACGCTTTAACGGCTGGCATTAGGATTAAATTTAAAACAAGGGTAGAACATGGCCAAATCCCCAATTGCGTAACACACGTTGTTCACAATCTGAAGAAAATTCCTAATCCATCATTCATCATATTTGAATAAAACCGGCCAAGTGCGTGTCGGGCCATGCGCAGTAATAGGGTTCCGAAGTTGCATAATAATGCGGACTAAAAAGAGGGTTTTGTTGTTGTTACATGAACATTAGAACGGTTTCAGCGGCTCACATAGTCTAAAATCGGGCCCACATAGGATGATGTCTATTTTTAATCTATATTCTCGCGTTTGACCACTATCTCGCCTGATGGTAAGCGATGGTGTGGTCTACGGTGAAGCACGCTTGCCTAGATGTAATCTATTCACTCTTGACTTAAACTAAATAAGGACTATCTGGTAAGAAGAGAAGTTATAAAATCCAACTTCGCAACTGAAGTTAGTTTTTTTTTTTTTTTTTTTTTTTTTTTTTTTTTTTCTGCGGGGCGTCTCACAGCTCAGTCAGAATGACTGGTAGCTGCTTAACCGGACTTTCCTACGGAGACTAAGCTATATAGCCTCCAGCTAGGCAAAAAATTACTAAACCTAAGCGACAACGCTGAGGGCTACCCCAGTTGGGGTCGGACCTCGGCTCAGGGCCGTCGCTGGGGGGACAAGCAAAAGCTGGATCTTGACAAGTGATTCTACCATCCGTTCGGAATAAGCCTACGTGGAGAAGAACGGACAAGAAACTCCATTTCATATCTAATAATTTAACTAATGCTCAGCTACGCGGGCTGGCAAGATTTTAATTGAAGGGATACGCGACGAGCCTCGGCGGCGAGGACTGACGAATCGGTTTGTATTTCTACGTTTGTATATTCTACTCCATACCTAGGCTCTTAAGGAGCAGAGTAGAGATCGTGAGGAGTCAGAGGTGAGCCTCAATTGGCGAAACTTGGTTAGAAACGGTGTAGGTGCGACTTAAATGCGCACCCATTGACCGTTTCTATAAACGAGGCTGTCTAGCTCCTCGGTTATGTTAGGGTACCGTTTGAATAGGTCGTTGGATTGGGCTTGGGTCATATCCCCGGCTGCCTCGATCCTATTGATCTCGGCAGCCAGCGATCTGGCCTCGTCCGTCATCCAGATTTTGTACGCACTGATGATGGTATCAGATACGCAGCGTCTGGGTTTGGGCGTGGATAGAGACGGGCTCTTAGCAGCGGCAGAGGTGGGAGCCTCCTGTCGGCTTTGAGCGGGCATGGGGACTATGGGTGCCTGAGGGGCCGGAATGGGATGATCCATCAAGCCTGGAAGCTGTTGGACGGTCTGGGGAGCCACATTTTGGTGGTTGAGCTTGCCCCATGGCGAAGCCCTCTGAGGGGCTAGCCGGGGAGGGGGTTTAGTCGAGGGAGCTTGGCGTGCTTGACGCTCAGCGTGGATTTTGGCCAATCTAGGCGCAACTTTGGGGGCTTTAGGACAACCCTTGTAGTTTGCCGTGTGACCGACTTGGTCACATAGCACGCAGCTGGGAGGCTCCGTGCATTCGGCAGGGTTTTTGGGACGTGTGCACTCTTTTGTGCCGTGATCCCCTCGGCACTTAACGCACCTGGGGCGGACAAAACAGTGTTTTTGGCTATGGCCATATTGTTGGCAGTTGTGACACTGACCAACGACAAAGGGACGGTAAGGTTTCTCGATAGAGAACCCTGAAAGGGAGCAGAGAGTCTTAATTTGGAAAATAGGGGCATAGGACTCGGTAGGGTCGCACTCGACCATTACCATATCGTATTCCTGTCCACCTCTTGCTTTACGCATGCGGTGGACGGCAATGACAGGGACTTTTTGAGCGGCAAGATCCGCATAAATCTCATCGACTGGGATTTCCTTCGGAATGCGCCGGATAACCACACGGGTGGGCGCTTCCGATGGGAGAGAATAGGTATGGAACTCTATCCTCAAGGTTTTTAGGAGCCTGGAAAGGTTCCTGAAATCAGTAGGGGTCGGGAGTAGGATTTTAATGCCTACCTGGCAAGCGGTGGCACTAAGAAACTTGATTTTGCGTTCATCGCAAATTTTAGAAACTTCCGTCCACTTGGCCTTATCGTGGAGGAAGATAGGAGGGCATTTCTGCTTCTTAGGAATAGCAGCAGGGCTGGGGTCGCGGCTCGACATTGGGGAAGCGTCGGCCTGAGTTAGGGGACTACGGGAGCGACTCCTGGGGGCTGGGGAGCGATCTGAGCGCCTAGACCGCTGGGAAGCGGTGACAGGGGTGGGCTGCACGTCGGAGGAGGAGGTGGACGGCAGAGTTGGAGGGTTGGTCGAAGCGACCTTTTTGGGCTTGGTGGCTTTGGGGTGGGACTTGCCCTTCTTCCTCTTCCTCTTCCCCTCAGAGGTAGCTTGACAGCTTTCTGAGGAGGAATCGGCGGAGGCGTCGTCAGTAGTTTCATAATCATCGGAATCATCCTTATGATCATCACCGGACATGGGTTCGTCAACGAGTGGACTGTCAACGTTCGGGGAGGCAGGATTTTCCGAGAAATTAATCGGAAATTTGAGAGTTGGGGTTTTAGTGGGCGCAAGCGTCGAAACGGGGGCGGGCGCCGGGTTGCCGATGGGCATGGGCTCCGGGGCGGGTATGGGAGGAGGGGGGGGGCATGTAGCAAGCTTATGCAGGATGAAGTTAAGCCTTTGCTTATTCACGCTGACCGGACTGGGATCATCCGACAACGCGTCCTTGACGAGCTCTATCAACGCTTCGACAGGATGCATCCTGTCGCTGTTGATAGAGCTAGTGCAAGTGAAGGAAAAGGGAGTGAGATATTCCCCGGGTGGACAGGCCCGGGGATGTGTGCAATCCTACACTCCCAGTCGGGTTAGACTGGGAGGTGAGTATCTGGTGAGCCCTAAGCTTGATTACCTGCCACCAATCTTATTGGGTGGCAGGGCCCTAAGGTACCGGTAAACCCACCGAAGGTGGGCCACCCACCACTGTGTACCAAAAGTCTGGTACGTCGGGATAGAAAACACCCGACCGTGCCAGGTGTAAGCTGTGGGACGAAGCGGGGGTTGACTAGGCTATCTACCAAGGCCAACTGATCCCGCTCCCGACTCCAATGACTGCCGTGTCCTTATGGGACTTGGCGGGTGCTTGGGGCACACCCTCACTGGCTTGTTAGCACCGCTAGGTTTCCCGCCAGGGACCACACAAGATGTGGATTTGAGCTGCCACTACTAGTAACCAAAGTTACTAGTAGCGACACCTTTGGAGCGGCGTGCGAAGACGCGACGACCGCAGTGACGTCACGCAGAGGGGCGCGACGAGACGGAGAGTGGGGGCGCCGGAGAGCGCGGTGGGGCGACGAGCAGCGAGACGTCCGCACGGAGCGACGGCTGGCGAGCTACCTCAACTGAAGTTAGAAAAATATTATCTATTTGAGTACCACCGCGGGTGCGAATTGCGAAAGGAGCCGATACAGCGATAGAGCCACGGGGAATGGTATAGTTCGTTCCTGGATCCTTGCGTGCACGCTCCTTGTATAAATCTCTTTCGGAATTAGAAAAAAATCGTATGTATTCACTTCTAATCTCCTCTAATACCGCAGATTAGAGGTGAATCCTCTAATCTGGGGTATTCACTATTTCATACTGGAGAACTTCACGCTACTCAATTAGTGATGAAGTCGGATCGAATATTGACTTTTTGAAGGATATCGACAAAAGAAAATAAGTAATTTGCTTGAAAATCGAATCTAATTTGACTTAACCTTAACGTTTTAATTACAAAACGTCGAAAATACTTCTGCACTAACACAAAATAGACTCCACCGCGCGCATGCGCCGTATGGACTACGGATTGGTACTGCCAACGACTACGGCCCTCCAATGCGTTATTCGAGCTTAAACATTATTAATTTAGAAAACATTAAGGATAATCAATATTAAGGATGTTATGATTTTATTTTTGTATATTTTTACATGGTTCATAAACATATATTTACTATCTGTTTTACACAGCTAACAACATTATTTAAGTAATTTTTCAAGGGCATTTGTACAAAAAATTTACGGTGCCAAGTACATTTTATAAGTTGGTCGACTATTACTCGTAAATTTATAAAGCCTGTTATGATTTCATTTTTGTATATATTTACATGGTTCGTAAGCACTATATTTACTCTATTTTACACAGCTATCAACTTTATTTAAGTAATTTTTCAATGGCATTTGTACAACATTTTTACTGTTCCAAGTACATTTTATAAGTTGGTCGACTATTACTACTAAACTTGTAAAGCATTGTTATCCGTGATAATTTTCCTTTTAATTTCGTTATATTTACTACTGTCGTGTATTTTTTCACATAGCCAAGAGCAACCATTTCACTGGCAAGGGGACACACTTGACTCTAACATAAATTTGCAAGTTAAAGCTTAATTTTACGCAAACGAATATCTGAATCGAAAAATGATTTTAACGAACCCATAATATTTTTAAATGGCCTATCCAACTATATCCCACACCATGGGACAGATGAGAAAAAAAAATACGTCCCCACTTTACGTCTATGGGAGGTACCCGAAAATAAATTATTTTTCATGATTTTATGTTACCACTTTGTCGGAATTATTAACCAACACACACACAACAACCAACCAACCACAAGACACACCACCACACCAAGACACATTTTCTTTTTTAACCGACTTACCAAAAAGGAGGAGGTTCTATGTTCGACATTATGTTTGTATTTTTTTTTTGTGTATGTTCACGCATATCTCCGTCAATTTTGGAATTTTATTTCGAAATTGGTTCCATTTTAATTTGGTGAAGATCTGATGAAGGACTTCGAAGATATACAACAGAACTCTTCAATAAATTACGGCAAATCTCTCGGAATTGCTGCAATCGCATGTCTGTTTATTGTTTACGCCATTTCATAACATAACATCACGCCAGTACGCTTTAAAGGGGTACGCAGATCTCTCATTTCACCGGTAATACTCTAGTTTCATGATATTCGAGTAATCTATTCTGGCGTTATAGGTACCTTACAAAACAACTTGTACAACTAAAAAGTGAAAAATAAAAAGCTTTTTACAAAAAAATACTACCGACTTCCAAATAAAAAGACTACAAAGTGAAAAATAACTTTATTTTTGGAAGTCGGTGTCTATAACGCAAAAAAATGGTACCTACCAAAGACACCGACTTCCAAAAATAAAGTAATTTTTCACTTTGTAGTCTTTTTATTTGGAAGTCGGTAGTATTTTTTTGTAAAAAGCTTTTTTATTAAGAAGTGACTATCAATTCTTAAAAAAAGATAATGTGTCTCGCATACAAATGTTGGCCATCTGACGACAACTTTGTATGGAAAGTCAATTTTTTTTGAGCAAGCAGTTTTTTCCTGGCCATTACTGTCCCACTGGGCAAAGGTCTACTCCAAGTCTTTCCAGACATTATTTTTAAAATATGTTCACAAATTCCCTGACATAATTGGAAAAAGGCTGGACAGATTGATTTTAACCTATTCTAATATTTGGCAAGCGAAATAAATGAAACAACTGAAATGACTTTTATCTATATCTGACAAACTTTCAGATGACCCAGAAGTTTTCTGTAAACCTGAATTTAATTAATTAGTAAGGGCAATGGTTGAGAAAGTGTCAATGGATTACCCTCATCCAATTATTGCCGCTTTCCCCAATGATATATGTGCCTTCGTATCACAATGAGACCCACCATTGATGTTTTAAAAAAATATCTGCAAACAAACAAATAAACTTTTAAAACGAAACATTTTTTAAATCTCATCAACACACGTACTTTCGGGATTTTCCACTCGAATAATTCCTTTCATTATAATTGGAATCTTGGGGTGGATTTCGCGAATCTCTGGGGTGGGATAGGCCCCCGGAATCCGGGTTTTACTTTGAAAGGCTCACACGACATGACCTTAGAAACTCCTCTACCCGGTCTCGAGGGTCCATGATGAGTTGGAGAGCAATTACGAACCAAGATATGGAAATTAACCCAAATAAAAGATACCAGCACGTATAATTGCTCGGAGTCGTAAAAATTATAATGAAGAGTAAATTCAGTTAGATTTCACTTTAATGAAGGCATTAATTTTGCTGACTAAGATCTTTTTTCCGTGTCTGAAGTGGGTTTCCGTTAGGGGAATTCATAAGTCAACTTATGTTTTTTATTCTCACCCGGAGCCTTTTTCGGGAAAAATTAAGATTTATGGTCAGGAAAACCCTTTTTAGACTTTAACTTCTGTCTTACAAATGTGGAGGTACGGCCTCGGTTTATTCTTCATCAGGTTGTTAAGGAATGAGTGGAACAATTCCGACGTATATTGCTGCCGCTTGTCTGCGACTTAAGTGACGGGTTTCCGGCTCTGGATATTGATTCCCTCGGCTTCGTTCCTTCTAAGAATAACATCTGTCACGAGCGTCGTAACAGCGGGCATTTGTATATTGATATCTGGAAAATCTGCTGTCCCTAAGGTTTACATCGGCGAAATGACGGTAAATCCGTGTAAAGCTTACTATTTTATAGATAAAAGAAATGATCTTATAAGCTGAGTGGATCCTGTAAATACATTGGAGGATACCTTTAATGAAAAAGACGTAAAAGGAAATATACAACAAGAGGAAGTTACTCCCAACCTGTTATTATTCAATAAAGCTTGCATGATTAAAAGCCATTAGGAACATTTTGCATGCTGGCAAAAATGTGTGGAATAAAAAACCGATAAAAAAACCGGCCAAGTGCGAGACGGACTCGCGCACGAAGGGTTCCGTACCATTATCGCAAAATACGGCAAAAAAATTACGTTTGTTGTATGGGACCCCCACTTAAATACTTATTTTATTTTGTTTTCAGTATTTGTTGTTATAGCGGCAACAGAAATACATCATCTGTGAAAATTTCAACTGTCTAGCTATCACGGTTCATGAGATACAGCCTAGTGACAGACGGACAGACAGACAGACGAATCGCGGAGTCTTAGTAATAGGGTCCCGTTTTTACCCTTAGGGTACGGAACCCTAAAAATCGTTTCCTAAATATGACAAGGCCATTTTGCACAGGGACTTTAAAACGGGCTGTTTCATAACTGGGCCAAGGCTCCATCGCGTGTTTGATGAATTGCCATAACGTGTGCTGTCCTGCAAATCCTTCAACCATTTTTGAAGCATAAATCTGTGGCCCTCACCATGACTACAAGATCCCAACTCTTTATTCTATGATAATTGGTCGTGAATATAAACCCTTTGTCTTTTATTTACAAAAAGAAAGAGATAAAGATATGACATACAAATAAAGGAATCCTGGCATTTTGTCGGCACGATTCCATTTCAACTATTTGTCAGGATCGCAAAATTTGGGTCCATGATGAATACGCTTTTTACAGCTATCGTGTTTTTTATCTGTAATGCTGCGTTTTATGTTTTCGTTGACGTTTTTAATATATTACATCAAAGGTTTTAGGGACATCGAACTTGACCCATTTCCATGGAAGATCTACGAGTATCTGATTTAGTCTTGGTTTGACTTTGATAGGTAAAGGCGCGCAGGGAGCGCACATTTTAAGGAAATTAAATATAGCTGGCTAAATGTGGATGTACTATTAAGGCGTAGATACCCCTCAGTAGCCGATTTCAAAATGAAAATCAAGTCTAAACATTCATTGTTGTTATTTGGAAATAGTAGATTATTGCATCGAGCGCAAAGTGAGTTATTAATGCACTCGTGTTAGTAAGTGCGTAATCTATTTTTCTTTCAATTACCAAACTACCTACGTGATAAAATATACTTACTCAAAATAAAAACTCAAGTTAATGAAAATATTTATCCCGCGACTTTTGCGGCAAAAGGTTATTAACAATTTAATTTGCATTTATACTTTCTGGAGTTGAATTCATATCGTTATCGCCGTCTATTTCCATTTATTTTAACTTTTCTTGCTTAATATGAAGTATAGTTCTCGCCAAACTTCTTGGCCGCCCTGAAGTTGGATACAATGGCTGCGCAGTAGTAAATCTCATACAAAAACAGCACCGTTTCGTGTCTCGCGCATCCGGAAAGCCAACTTCAGGGCGGCCAAGAAGTTTGGCGAGGACTATATCAAAGTTTTACAATAATACAAAATGTGCGCCATGTGTTTTTTGATCTAATGCATACATTTTATATTCAACTTAATGGTAGACATTAAACCTTTGTGGTAAATTTATATCAAAATAAAAAAACAGTGCATTAATGAAAAACTGTGCAACAATGAGATTTTATATAACATTTCTGCACTGTTTTGGTTCTAAGCAAAACCAAACCTTTGGTGCTTATACGTCCTTTGTGATCGGTTTTGAAGTGATTAGTGATAACATTACTACATAGTTGAAAGAAAAAATATATGTTACATTAGACTTTTTTCTTACAAAATTTGATCTAAGAAAATTTTGAGTTTTATTCGTATAACATAGTGTAATTAATTTGTAAAGTTACGTCTAACACGGACGTAAAAACGACAATCGCACCAAAACCTTATATTTCATAACCTTATAAAGGGCTTATGTTAATGAAATTTTCACCATCTGAAAGTCAATTTTCTTATGTACATTTTAATCTAAGCTTTTTTTAAATTCATAAAATCATAAGGAAAGTACAAAAACCTAAAGAATTTTTGGTCGCGCGGGTGTGAAACGAGTGCGCGTTTTGTTCCCTGGCCGTTGGCAACTGTCGTCGTTTAAAGTTATAGGCACACTTCTGCTTGACCCATCGGGTAACACAAGGGTAGTGTTTTGTAATGTTAGTCCACGAACTTAACTTTTTCTCTATCCAAAAGAAAATCTGTTCTTTCAACTTAAATGAACTTTATTTTATATAGTTTTCAAGTTATAGCTCAAGATTTACAATTTATAAAATTTACGACAACTTAAATATGATTTTATTTGCCGCACGTTATCTCGCTTTAAATGTTATATGTCTTATCAAAGTTGACCTTAAACTGCGTAACCTTCAAAGTGCGAAGATACGGGTACTTATTTTTTATGGTGTGACCTTTAATACCCCATGAAAAACACATAAAAGTCCATAGCTACGAGTACTATTAGTATGTTTCGCGTGATAGAGAAGTTGACAATGCAGGTAGCCGTTGATTTATAGGAAAGAACCTTAATATAGGGTATTTTTTACCCCCAAGTAGGCTAGGTTTATGGACTGCTAATAGCGCGTAACAAGACAGGCATAATGGAAAGTTGACAAAACATATTATTTCCCCATTTGGTTCTTTGTCAATACTTAGAGCTTCTGTTTTGTGAAATTGCCTGTGATTGGCGCTGACATGTTTGTTTGCGATGAAATTACTTTTGTAATAAGTAGCTATTTTCCAACTTGTTCCATTTAGTGGGTTCAATACCCGTTCGGATGTCACGTCGAGAAAATGAGAAAGTTTTGCTTTGTAGAGCACCCAAAATACACAGAATGTTCGCGTGCATTGCTCGCAAAAACAGTATTTTTTATTAAATTTCAGAGATGATTACAGACAAAAAAATGTAATTAAAAAGTTCAATGAATTAAAAGAATATACAAAAGAGAGTTCCATATATGTGGCCGAAGCACTTATTTCAATTAGGTCATCAAGGTTACTTGTCAAGAAGAATTATGTCAAATTGTTTTTAGTTGCTGTGCTTCCTCAAGTACTTTCACTGCTGCATTTTTATCTCAAAAATGGCTCCATAGGAGTGAATAAACTTTATAAATAAATTTAATAATTTAATCCAGAGAAGAGTCCAGATTACATTCAGACAATTAGCTCTGTTTTGTAATCAGGGACTCGTTATCTCGAAGCGGGGTCTCTTGAAAATTTGACATGCGTGCGTGGAATTAATTAAACATTCTCCCTTTTGTAATGTTTTTCGGGTTTTCTGTATGTTTAATACTAGATTAAAATTCGTAATTTTTTTCAGAATTTGATAAATTGATGAAAAACGAGCGAATAATTATTAAAGCTCGGCAAATTCGTACGTGACACTCCCATGGTCCGCGCGGGTGGCGGGGGACGTAATGGGGGACGTTATGAGGGACGCCAATGAAGCGACGGCGCGATGACGCGACGACGACGCGCCCGTCAGGTAACCCCGTTCCGCGCGCACGTTTTATTACCCCCGCTGCCTAAAGGGCTTATTACACTACACGGTATTCAGGGTTCTAATCCCTAATTTAGGGTAGTGTAATAACTGTTAGGGAGTTAGGGTTCTGAAAATATTGCTTCGGAATGATTTAGTGACCCGGTAATCATAATCATAATCATTTATTGCATTCATGTAGTTTACAAAGTTGTTACAAATATAAAGGTTTCATACATGAACCCTGCTAGGGCACAGCAATATAAATAGTTAAAAATGCTACAGTGTCACAAATAAACAAACTACTGTGCTTAAACAAACACTGATTATTACATGCTTATCAAGTGTCCAACATTTATTTTTTTAAACAAGTAACTGTATGTTAAAATATAGGCTATGTGAGAACAATTTGGTCATCATTTCCATTCATAAATTAAAATAAGATAAAAATTAAATTAAAAACAAACAATTAGGTCATCATGTCCATTCATAAATTAAAATAAGATAAAATTAAATTAAAAAACAAACAATTAGGTCATCATGTCCATTCATAAATTAAAATAAGATAACATTAAATTAAAAAACAAACAATTTGGTCATCATTTCCATTAATAATCATAAAACAACATAGGTAGGTCATAATTCAAAATTGTAGTAAGTGTTGTGTGTATTGTGTTCAGGTATGAATTTCAATGTCAAAATTTACTTATCGTCAAAGAATTCCTTTAGATTGTAATACGATTTTAATATAAGGTATTTTTGAAGACTGTTTTTAAATTTATGTTCGTATTCTATGTCCTTAATTGAATTTGGAAGCTTATTATATATTTTAACGCACATGGCTAAAGGTCCTGAATGGAATATACTTAATTTTGAGCTTGGTAAGGCTAATTCATTCTTGTTTTGGCGTCTAATACTGCGATGTTGCGGGCGAAGGTCCTTAGTGAGTGGGAATAGTGCCGGGTGTTTTCTTATAAATTTGCTAACTTCTAAAATATAGACCAGTTAGTGTAAGGACTTTGTATCTTACAAAGAATGGCCTGCAGCTTTCTGCGTTATCTATATTGGCAAGAATTCTTATGCATCTCTTTGTAGAATAAAAAGTCTATCCCTGTCTACACCATTGCCCCATACCACGATTCCATAATTTAGCCAGGAGTATGCGTAGGCATAGTATGCTGTTAGAGCAGTTTTAAAATCGGTAGCTTTTTTAAGCTCCCCCAAGGCATATATAAAGCTGGCTAGTTTGTTTGCCAGTGCATCTATATGGGCTTTCCAGTTTATATTGGTATCAATAGTCAAACCCAACAGTTTAAACTCGTTTATGCATTGCAGCTTTATGTTGTTGTATGAGTAATCTATATCTAATTTCCGTTTTTGGTATGGTCTATATTGCATGAGCTTTGTTTTATTAAAATTCAATTCTAAGTTATGATCCTTTAACCATGCTATTATTTTGGAGAGCTTATCATCCAGACTTAAGTTTAGGTTTTCTCTATTGGTATAAGGAAAAATGATGGAAATATCGTCAGCAAATAAAATACTTTGAGCGTCAATTTCTTTAGGGAGGTCATTAATATAAACTAGAAATAATAAGCATCCCAAAACGCTGCCTTGTGGTATCGACATTGTTGTTTTTGCTTTATTCGATCTTACGCGTGTTATTTGGCCAGTGTGTGGGTCGCTATGTTCTACTTCTACGAATTGCTCCCTATTTTCTAGGTACGAACAGAACCACTTGTGTGCTGTACCTCTAACACCTATCGCATATAATTTATTTAGTAAAATTTCGTATGAAACTCTGTCGTAGGCTTTGCTCATATCCAGTAAAATCCCTATTGCGTAGTTTTTGTTATTGATTATATTTAAAGCTTCCTGGATATACTTAAATATTGCTAATGTCGTGGATCTATTTGTCCTGAACCCATTCTGGATATCGTTGAATATTTTATATCTTTCGCAATAAGAATAAAGTCGTTTTGACATCGCAGTCTCCAATATTTTCGAGAAGGTCGGTAGCAATTATTATTATTATTAATCCATTTATTTAAGGTGACAGGGCCCATATAAAATAACTTAAACCTAAACATACATTATCATGGAGTTAGTAACAATACAAACTTATACCTATGTTAGTAGCACAATAACATCATCATTGCTTCAGTATTCCAGATGAAATACTGGAGCAACGATTCATGTGAACACAGTCCAGCCTGTCAGCAATCATGGCCAGGATGCCGTTGGAGCTGGCCCGCACCCTGCGCACCAAGGATGCACATCTTTTACGCATCAATGCATAAAAGCAATCGACGCGCAGTTCTGCAAACATCCCTGATGCGCTACAGAAGCGAGGCAGCCCCATCAGCACCCTGAAGGCATTATTATACTGGACGCGAAGGGCGCTGTACGATTTTTGCGTAAAATGAACCCACAGGCTACAGGCGTAAAACGAGGTACAGAAGGCCCTAAACAGAGTCTTCTTAACCCCCGTAGAAGCACGTGAAAACCTGCGGGCAATCATATTCGCTCTGACCGACAGCGCTCTCCGCTCTCTCTCAATGTCGTCATCGTCCCTGAGGCTAGTGGTCAAAACGTGCCCAAGGTACTTAAAAGTCTGTACCCTCGACAAAGGTACACCATTCATTTTAACATGAGGCACCGTTTCTGGATATTTTCCAGCAGCCCCAAACACCATAACGACACTCTTCCGCACATTATACAATAGGCCGTGGGCACTAGCGTAACTTTCACAAAGACTCACCAACTTTCTAAGGCCACAGATTGAGGCACTGAGCAGCACCATGTCATCTGCATAGCTAATGTTGTTGACACATATGCCATCAATATAACATCCGACTCTGGTGCTGCTTAGCTCCACAATCAACTGGTTCATGTAATGGTTAATGAGTGTGGGAGAACTTAGACCCCCCTGTCTCACACCACATTCCAAACCATATGAACTGGAGTACGCCCCGTCCCACCTAACACTGTTGACCTGGTTTCCGTACCAAAATTTAAAAATATTTGTTACTTCAGGTGGTAAGTTAGCATCATTTAGCTTCTTCCAAAGAGTGTCGTAGGAAACCAAATCAAAAGCACTCGATAGGTCGAGGAAACAGGCGTACACTGTCGTGCTACGGCTTGTATAGTACTCCACAGCGTGCTTAAATCCCAAAATCGCACTTTCAGTGGACAACCCAGGTCGAAATCCAAACTGGTTGTCATGCAATTGTACATGCTATCGGCCGATAATTACTAGTGTCAGTCTGGTCTCCCTTTTTATAAATTGGTTTCACTATTGATACTTTCAGTAGGTCAGGGACTGAGCCTTCATCTAAAGACTGATTAATTAAATAAGTTAGCGGTAACGTTAATTCTTCAGCGCATGGTTTTATAAGTATTGGCGGTAGCTCGTCATGCCCATAACTTCGCTTGTTTTTCAACCTTTTTATAATAAATTAAATTTCGTTAGGGTCAACAGGTCTAATGTAAATGAAGTTTTCACTTTGTGAGCAGGTAGGACGGCCAGTTGGACAAACGTTCCCGTTAGCGGTATCCAGCTTTCCCACTGACACAAAATAATCATTGAAAGCGTTGGCAATGGTAGTCGCGTTCTCCGTCACAGTATTCTTTACCCGCAATTTTATGTTGTTTATTGGTTTTTTGTTATTCTTATTTGTGCGCTCTTATATTATTTGCCACATTGTTTTAGTTTTATTTTCAGATTTAGTCATAATTCTTATGTAGTTTAGTTTTTTAGAGTGGGCTACTGTTCTCTTAAGTAATTTTTCGTAACTCTTATAGTACTTGTCCAATATATTGTTATTAGTTGTAGTCATTAATGCTTTTAGTTGTCTTTTATGCTTGCATGCTATTCTTAATCCAGTTGTTAGCCATGATTTAGATGATCTCTTTTTAATTTTTATGGTTTTCTTTGGTATACACCGATTTAATATATTTTGTAAGGTGTTATGAAATGACAGATAATTAGTATTTATATTTTGATTTTCGTTTATTATTTTACTCCAGTCTAGTTTTTTTAGTTCTTGTTTAAAATAATCTATGTTTTGTTTGTTATAGATCCTTTTTAGAGTTAATACTTGTTTTTTATTAATTATTGGATCGTGAGTAGGTATAGTGATTGCTATTCCTCTGTGGTCTGAGAGTCCAAGCTCCACTACTTCTAGATGGCAATTTTCGTGTGCGTTTGTAAATTTTAGGTCAATACACGTGGCGCTTGATGCTGTTACTCTGGTAGGTTCCGTCACTAGTTGTCGAAAGTTGTACTTGGTCATAGTATTTAGAAAATTAAATGAATTGCGATTTTTCTCAAGGATATTTACATTGAAATCCCCGCCTATAATTATGTGTTTATGTTTGTCCTTTATGTTAATTTTAAATAGCAGTTTTTCCAAAGATCTATAAAAAAATTCGGATTCCCTATTTTTTTGGGGCCAATAGATAACTATTAGTAAAAGATTCATTTTAGGAATCTCTACTGCACACGTTTCGAATATAAATTCAATTGTCATTTCCGTTAAATCGTGTCTATCCTTGAATTCAATATCGTCTTTTAAGAATATGCACACACCACCCCCCGCATAGGTTGGACGGCAGTATTTGGCGCCTACAGTATACCCTTCCAAACTCAGTAGGTCTTTTTTTAATTCTGTAATCCATGTTTCCGTAAAACAAAGCGCTTCTATTTTATGTTCGTTCGTGATTGCTTCTAATAGGTAACGTTTATTTTTTAGGCTTTGTATGTTTTGATACAGCAAGTTTATATTTTTGCATGAATGTGTTTGTGTACTACTTTTTGATTTGTTGTTGTTAAAGAAAAAACTTAGGGCTGGTTTGTGGTTGTGAGTCTGTAGATATTTCTGTTTTATCCGACTGTGAATAGTCCACCTCAAAATCTTCATTGTTTAGGTTGGTTATTGTCATAACAAGATCCTGTAGGTCTGATACCACAACTTTTGTGCCATTATTATTCACTGCGCCCGTGCGCTGATTATACATATCGTAGTTATAGGAAAGATTTAGATTAGAGTCCAGTAGGTATGCGTAATTAAATGTCTGGGTATCCAAATATAAAAGATTACTAAAAGTTTCTATTCTACTATTGTACAGAGTATTGCCATAATTTTGCTGTTCTACATAATAGTTATTATCAAATTTAAATTTATAAGTAGGTAGACAAATAATGATATTAGTATGGTTTATTGCAATAATTTTTTCTCGAATAAACATGACTAGATCTACATAGTTCTGCGTTCTTCGAAAGTCCTCTTCGCCGATGTAAACAATACAGTAGTCCTTACTTGTTAAGTTTTGAACTTTTACGTCAATATCCTCAAGTATTTGCTTCAGTCCACATTTTGGTTTGCGATAGTGGCAAATTTCGTAGTTTCGCAGGTTAGTTTCCTCTGTAGCGGTGTATAATATATTTGAAGTCTCGCTGCTTAATAAACATATTTTTGGTTTGTCTATACTAATAGTCTGCTTGATGTGGGTTCTGCTTGGCTGTGGTGCTCGAGTAGTATTAGAACGTTTTTGTGTTATCTCACGTTTATTAGTCTTGTCATTTGTGTTTTCAGATGCGTTATTTAAATTGTCTGTTTGGGTCTGTTTACTATTTGTACGTCTGTTTGTAGTTTTCTTTGGCGTAGATCTTGGTTTGGCGGGGCTATTAATTTTTTTAAGGAGTTCGTTTCTTTTAGCCAGTTCGTCGTTTTTTTTCTTCAATTCGCTATTCTCCAGAGAAAGCGACTCAATTTCATTATGCGCGCTGTTTAGTTGCAATGTGATTCGTTCGATTGTTATTTTTAATGTTTTTAGTTGTGATTCATCATCGTCCTCAGACATGTCAGGCATGCTGTTAATAGTTACATTTTGAGACATATTACTGACGTCTTCTGGTTCTGAGCGGGTGCGCGTGCGGCGGAACGTAATATTCTCCAGAAAATTCATGATTCTACCAAAATAATCTTGTGTGGCGAGGTTCGAACCAGAGCTCTTTGCGTCAAAGTCTAATGTGTTGGCCTACTGGCTACCTGTTCAGTACGGTTAACATCGAAAAAGCAGGTCGTATTCCGTTCAATTAGTATTTACACTTCCTAGTCAATAGATGTCGCTACTTGAGTCGTATGTAATGAGTATAATATTATTTTGTGATAGTGCAACACTTAGTATTAAGTATCGATTGATGACATGTCAGTTCACAAGTTAACCACGAGATGGCGTGGTTTAAACTTAATGTCAAATAAAAAACGGATACATTTATGTTACAATTTGATTTTGTGATTGAGTTTTTGGATAAATCGTTTGTTTACTTCTAGTTCACTTTACATTTCTTTTATTACATTGGTTTGGAGCCTTCACAAATCTCTGATCACTGTTTATTACTATTTGTCACTGTTTCGCACATTGATTTTGCAAGTCATTTGTTTACCCGTTTTAATAAACGGTATTCAGGGCCCTGAATACCGTGTAGTGTAATAAGCCCTTTAAGGTTACCCTAGTCAGTCATTCTTCCATACAAACATAGTATGGCGATTACTCCACTATTTTAAGGTGTACGCTCAAAATAAAAAAATGAAATATATTGTCTTATAATTATATAGACCTGTATGGAAACAAAAAAGTAAAAAAAAACGTGTATTTGAAAGTTATGAGCGTTGAAAGTTCCATATTTCAACACTAATTTCAACACACCTTTGGGCTAAATAAATGCCATAAAAAGAAAGGAAAATTGCAAAACTGTCACCACACAGCAGCAGCAGCAGTTAAAAAATACAAATAATTTTATTTTAAACATATACATTCAGTAGTTTTTACATGATACTCATACTCCCAAAGGTCTGTTTATAAAATTTCGCGCGCTCCTTTTCGTTCTAAATCATCATCCATTTATTATTTTTATGCCATGAATGTGTATTCGTACACGCACTGGCTTCTTACTGCTAATCACAGAATTTATCCCTTTCATACGTGTTGTCTGATGAGATGCATTTTAACTCCGGCCACAAAATAGTTCGTGCCGCCGACTGGCTCTAATTTGCTCCTTTTATTACCCCTTAAAATGACTTGGGATTTGAAGTATCGGTTACCCGTTGGTCTACTTAGTAGTCGCTAGCGCTACTGCTAAGTACGGAGTCCATTTTTTTTTTGTTTGGGAATTCATCCAATGACTTCTCCCGCTCTGGGTGAAGCGAAAGGGCATGTCAGACTTTTACTGACTAAAACCCACCCGTGTTCCTTCTGTTGCTTGTGCCAGGGCCGCGGTAACTCTCTTTCAAATTTATCCGCGACCCTGACAGGAAGTACGGAGTCCGGATAACATTCTCGGGTGAGGCATTGTTATTGGGTTTTGCTGTCCTATCTGGAACTTCTCAGAAACAGCACGCAGAAGGGATTTATGACAGGTTAATGGCAATAAAATTGCCATATATTCCATGGGACTGGCATAATTATTTCGCTGTACCTAGTAAACTGTCTAATCCTTCGCGAATAGGGTTGCCATCCGTCCGATTTTCCCCGGATTTGTCCTAGTTTAGAAGGCGTCCGGGGAGCGTCCGGGTCGGGTTTTTTTTGTAGTCCAGGTTTAAAGTCTTCAAATCACCAACGGCAATTTTATACCGATTTCTCCGTCAATTGTGGACCGATTATGAAAATTCTTCCAAAACTGAAATTATTTTTCACTTTGTAATGTTTTTAATTGAAAGCTGGTTGTATATTTCAGAAGTCCCTTACAATAATCTTTTAAATGAACGGAGCTTAAATAGTTCGCTACGCCACGTATGTAATAAATATAATGGTCTATTTGTGAATATGGGATACAGTCAATTTGTACCACGAAGACAGCGCCATCTTACTGTTAATATTTGTAGAAACTTACTGAAAGAAATATTACATATTGATTTCAAAACTAAATTTGTGACATATATTAAGCAAAATCGAATTCTCACTAAGCTAAAACCTGACCAATCAACTCAAACTTGTAACATACCTGGCGATGCTGTTATTACTGCCTGTGACAAATCCACTCAAACTTGTGACATTCGTGATGACAAAATTACTAACTGCAACTTGTCTATGTGTATGGACAAAGTGCCAAAAGCTGGTAGTAGCAATTTTTTTCGTTTATAAATACTTAAATATCTTTCATCAAAATGTTAATGGCTTGATTGGTAAGTCGGACCTACTTACTCTCCATTTAGAAGAATTATGGGACAAGGGACAAAACATTGACTTATTATGTATCACTGAACACAATATGATGAATGGAGATCAGTTTCATCTATTTATCCCTAACTACGAATTAGCTACGTTTTCAATGCGGAATACTAGGCGTGGTGGTTCATGTATCCTTATAAATCGTATGCATAAGTACAAAACCATTGATTTAAGTAAATTCTACATAGCTAACGTCCTTGAATGCTGCGCAATAGAATTAATAATACATAATTTAATAGTGATTTGTATCTACAGACCACCCAAAATTAAGAACGACTGTTTAGAATTATTTTTCGCAAACTTGGATGGTATTTTACGAATGTGTAGCCTCTGTGATTTAAAAAAAGTGATTATTTGTGGTGATTTTAATATAGACACTTTGACACAATCAAAACCATTTAGCAATTTTCAAGCTCTTCTTTTAAACTATGATTTAAAAATTGGCATTCACCAGCCTACACGATTAGCTAGTGGCAAATGCATAGACAATATCATTCATAACATCCGAGGTACTAAGTGTGCAGTACTTGATCTTGCGCTGTCTGATCATACTGCCCAAGTGATCAAATGCCCTGTGAAAAAAACTTGTTCCATTAAGCATTGGTATGCTCTGAGGCGCGACTATTGCCAAGAAAACTTAACTAAATTCTTTGACTCTCTTCATAATCTTGGTTTTGGAGAGGTATATCTACACGACAATCCTGAGGAAGCATTTAACTGTTTTTATGAGCTATTTATGCTTTTTTATGACCTCTGTTTCCCTTCAAGGAAAATAAAAATCACTCAGCGTAAAAAATCAAACTGGATTTCCAAGGGAATTAGGCTCAGTAGTAAGCGTAAAAGAGACATGTTATGGCAATACAGGCGAGCCCCTTCTTCTAAAAATAAACTTTTATTAAAGCAGTATACTGCTCGTTTAAAGAAAATCATATCATTGACCCAAAAATCTCAGAATGACTTTTACATAAATTCGGCCAGGAATAAATCTAAAGCGACTTGGAGCATTATCAATAAAAATAAGATTAATTATCCTAGAGAAAATATACCTGAATACGTAACAATAAATAACAATAAAATAAATAAACCTCGACTAATTGCACAAGCCTTTAATGACTATTTTATAGACGAAATTCAACCTAATAATTCTACTCCTTCCTATGCAAATATTGATACTAACTGTCACTCCATATTTATTCCTCCTACAGTACCAGCAGATATAGTGGCTATAATTCGCTCTTTAAATAATACCAATAGCCATGGATATGACGGCATCATTACAAAAGTGGTCAAACATGTAGCGCCATTAATAGGACCTGCTATGAGTTATATCATCAATCTTTGCATTGAACATGGCCATTTTCCGGACAAATTAAAAATTACTGTAATTAAACCTATTCATAAAAAAGATGATAAAAGTATCATGGGTAATTATAGACCCATAGCACTTATTCCTATTTTTTCCAAAATTATAGAAAAGGTAATATACAATAGCCTTTCGTCGTTTTTTGAAAAGTATGATCTCATAGTCAGAGAGCAATTTGGATTTAGGAAAGGTAAATCCATTAATATGGCGATCTATGACGTAATCGAGAAAATTGTTTCTAATGTTGATGCTAGAATTCCAGTAGCGGCCTTGTTCATGGATATGTCTAAAGCATTCGACCATGTAGATCATGGTATACTGCTGAACAAATTAGAGCGATATGGGATTAGAGGAACTGCATTAAAACTGTTACAATCTTATCTCTCTAATCGCACTCAAATTACAGCACTCGATAGGCTTTGTGCGAGCTCGAAAGTTGAAAGAACATATAAGTCACGTCCTAGAAAAACTACTTTTGGTGTTCCCCAAGGTAGCATTCTTGGCCCTCCATTATTTAACATTTACATAAATGATATGCCTAAGGTCAGTAAACATCAGATGGTCTTATTTGCTGACGACAGTACTATTTTATTCTCTAGTAATGACATTAATATTCTTGAAAATGACATAAATGACGATCTTAAAAATATAATAAATTGGTTAGTTAATAATAATCTGAAAATAAATCTTAACAAAACTAAAATAATGACATTTAATCAAAGAACAAATAAACCGAAACTGAATATAAAATATGGTAACGTAGCAATCTCTGAATGTGACATCACAAAATTTCTGGGTCTTTACATAGATAATCGTTTAACTTGGAAGCAACATATCGACGCTTTGTCAAAGAAGCTTAGCCAATTTGCGTATGCTCTGTACAAACTTTCAAAAACAGTTAACCGCATTACAGTACAAATAGCTTATAATGCTTATGTGGCTTCTGGCATTAGGTACGGAATAATTTTTTGGGGCAACTCCACTGACAGAGACATTGCTTTTAAAGCTCAAAAGAAATGCTTACGATCGTTTACCAAATTGCAATCGATTGATAGTTGTAAACCATTGTTTAAGGAACTTAGTTTGCTCACTCTACCGTCTATGTACATATATGAAATGGGAGTGTTTGTTCGCTGTAACCTGCATTTATTTGAGAAACTGCGCTCTCGCCGTTATCAGAATACCATTCATGTTACCTCTCATAAAACCGCATTTTTCGGTAAAAGTGTGCTAGGTATGGCCCCAAAAATATATAACAGTATACCAGCAGCTATTAAAAATAAAGAGTGTCTGGGATCCTTTAAGAGGTCTTTGTTTAAATTCCTTGTAGATAGATGTTATTACTCCGTCACTGAGTTTACTACTGATAAACAGAGGTATGACGATTCCGACTTGCCAATTGGACATTTATGATTTGATTTATTAATAAAGTATAATTGTGTTTATTAATCTATAATTATAATAACCTGTTTAACTATTGACATATTTTAAACTGATTTATTTTTAATGTAATCTGACATGTAAATTGACATGCTACCTTAATTGTATTATTTTATTTATTTTTTATTTTTGTTGACATATTTTAAATTGATTTATTTTTAATGTAATCTGACATGTAAATTGACATGTTACCTTAATTGTATTATTTTATTATTATTTATTGTTGCTTGCTAATTTTAATTTGCATGCTATTGTCAATTTTGTACGCCAGATATTGGCAAAACATAGTGCACATATTATAACAATACTATCTGTAACCATACCTATGTTTTACAAAATAAATGATTGATTGATTGATTGATTGATATTTTTGTAAAAAAAATATATTTAAACTACATTTAATTTAAAAAAGTTATGAAAATTAATAAAATGTTGATTTATAGCCAATAAAACTATATTTTATTCTACTAAGTAGGTAACTTAGAAAAAATACTCTGTTTAAATGTCCGGGTTGCAAGCGCCAAAATCCGGGGTATTCACGCTTCTTGTTCTGGTTGGCAGATTTAAGAGATGGCAACCCTATTCGGGAACACAGTCGTGAAGTTATATTTTATGTTCATGAATTAAGATTGCACAATCAGTGATTTAACAATCGCGTTTAATTTTTAATTATGTCCTTGGCTAAGGTTTTTCCACAGCAGCCATAGGTCATTAGTGGCTACCTATAATGACTTAATTCACGTCAATAACCGTCTCGTGACCGTTATCGCCATCTTGGTAGTCAAAGTCGGTTTTCATAGCTTTATCGTAAAATGCAGACTTTATTTTCGTTCAAGCACTTATTATGTAATTTATTCTAAGTAGGGCTAGGTTTTATACTGAGCTAAAGTGATAAGTTTTGGGTATAAAAGTAAAGTGTAAAGCCAGGCTAACATTATAATATTAGTCCATTTATATACGGTAAAGTTTGGTTTGGATGTTTTTTGGGTCCTACTTTGGCACTTTTAAACGGTTGAACGGATTCGCATGGCGTATGGTTGGGCAGTGAAAGATTACATGATTTTCAAAGCGTGGTAACTAATACAAATAGACTATGTATACAAAAACTAAACAATCATTTTAAATTGATGCAAAAAAGAGGAAAGAACTCATTGGTCAATAAAAAATATCGTCTCCATCAGTGGGGAACTTGCACAAAATACTGGCAGTATTACTACATTGAATGGCAATGCTGATTCTATATTTGTAAAAACAGTTTTAAGATTGCTGTTTTTTAGGGTTCCGTACCCAAAGGGAAAAACGGGACCCTGTTACTGAGACTTCGCTGTCCGTCTGTCTGTCTGTCTGTCACCAAGCTGTATCTCATGAACCGTGATAGTAAGACAGTTGAAATTTTCACAAATGATGTATTCCTGTTGCCGCTATAACAACAAATACTAAAAACAGTATAAAAATAATATTTAAGGGGGGCTCCCATACAACAAACGTGATATTTTTGCCGTTTTTTGCTCGATATTAATAACGGCAACAGGTAGACACTTGAAATATTCACAGAATATTTAGTTGTATATTCTCTTCAAAAAATAATAATTATTAAATTAAAATAAAATAAATTAAGGGGGGCTCCCATACAACAAACGCAATTTTTTTGCAGTGTTTTGCGATGATGGTACGGAACCCTTCGTGTGCGAGTCCGACTCGCACTTGGCCGGTTTTTTAATTTACATAAATCACCGGATGATTGCAGACACCGTTAGTTTATAATGAATCTAGTGAGACTATAAATGCCGGATATATTGTGAACAGATCATTTCAAACGCAAATATCCCATCAAAATTCTTTAGTTTCAAATATATTGATGCCGTATTAAGAAGAAAGTGTTTACAATATCACGCGATTCTTTATAAACTTACGGTTCGCAATAATTCGGTGACATATGTACACTTACCATATCCATATCACAAATTCTTGCTTATGACACCAATATACGGTCTGATCAAAGTTCCAATTAATTTAAAAGCATCACTTGGTATTCCTTTCAGTATAAATATAACAGTTTATAAAACATTGCATAAATACAGTGGGAGAATGCGATCAATTCATGCAAAAATTACTGTGGTACGTAATATATGCTTAGTTCATTGGCTAAGGCGTCGGGCTTTCGAAAGAGAGTTCACGAATTCACTTACCGTTGCGTTGATTATTAAAATTCTACCCTTTTTTATCCCGTAAATATTTACACATCCAGTGAGATACTGTAGTGCTATTCTGTAAAAAAAAGAGAGAGGCACAGGACCTCTCTCTTTTTTCTCTCTCTTATGGATATTCGGTTGGAACGGAGTTTGATTCATTAACTTTACAATCTTTCAGTTTAGTAAAAAAATACGAAACTGAAATAACAACAACATAGCTGATGTTCAGTGTAAAGACACAATAGCTACTGCTAGCGTAGGCACTGTATGTGTCTTGTCAGCGCGCGCTCGTACATCTTCGGTTTCCTTCGTGCGCCTCCAGCTCTCTCCTCGGCGTCTTCTTTCGTGCGGATCTTCGCTTGTACTAACCTGCATGCAACAAACTGTGCCTCGCACAACTTTTCACGCAAAAATGTTTATTTTTATATTTTTATTAAAATAAAAGGGTTCATAAACGTTAAAATTATAAAAATATTGCATTTTCTCAAAATTGACGGCAAGTTGAATCGATTGAAAAAAGTTAAAGTTTCCTAGGTGATCGAGAAGTGCTTCAAAAATCACAAAAAAAAAGGTGTCGGATTTTGGTGTCGTTTTTTTTTATTTTACACTTTTTTCGGTCTGGCCCCCCAGTCCGCAAACAAATCAGAACCGTAACGTGCGATAAGGAACTCCGTTCCAAAAAGTCACCGTGAAAACAAAGGTGAATTGAACATGAACTGACCTGTCAATCCCTAACAATGACTAGATTGGCAGCATACTACAAACTCACTTCACCTATGGATTCACGGTGAAATTTTAACAGAATATACCGCCTGGCCGAGGTACTAAAGCAGCGTGAAAAAGCTAGTAATACAAGTTTACAAGAATGACAGTTATAGGTACTGGGACAGGACAAGAGGATCTAGACAAGTGATATACTATCAAGAAAAGCGTCGCGATAGCGATTGGTAAATTGTCAAAAAATTAGGACCGTGCCCACTCGACCCGCTTAGACTCGACCCGAAGAATAATACCTGGATATTTCTGTTTTGATAGGCGTAAATACGTCGATGTATAGCCGGACAGAAAAGTGTCGATTTAACGCTTCAGACGCGAGAGTGTAAAATTTTAATAATGTTTGGATAAATAAATCATTAATTAAACAGGAAAGTACTTATCCTTTTTTTAATTATTTATCAATTAAGTTTCTTGCAGTGTTTTAAAGCATCAATAACTTTTGTCCTATCTCTTAGAATAGAGTAGAATACAAAAAACAACAGCAACAATCAAATAATAACAGTCTATTACTCAAAAAGTACAAACAATGTTCAAGAAATATAATAATATTTCTTGAACCTTGTTTTTACTTTTGTATAAATTTTATTATTATTTGTTTGTATATCTTGTTCTTTACTTCATTTGTAAAATTATGATAAGTTCATTAGAAGTTATGAGAGAATAGATAAACATACATACACAAGTAACGGTCAAAAACAGAACCCACCATTTTGCTTCGCCGTAGTCGGTTAAAAATTGAAACATGCCAGAAACCAATGAAGAGAAGTATTCTTAATTTGAAATTTAGAGTCGAGAAACGACACAGTGAAATAACCAATAATAATGTACAAACAAGATATACAAACAAATAATAATAAAATTTATACAAAAGTAAAAACAAGGTTCAAGAAATTTGTTGTTTGTTGTTATAATATGTTGTTATAGCGGCAACAGAAATACATCATCTGTGAAAGTTTTAACTGTCTAGCTATCACGATTCATGAGATACAGCCTGGTGACAGAAAGACAGACAGACGGACCGTGGAGTCTCAGAAATAGGGTCCCGTTTTTACCCTTTGGGTACGGAACCCTAAAAAGCGTTGTGCGTACCTGACTAATGGATCCCGGAGTACAAAAGGTCCAACATTTACGAGGCTGAAATCAGAATGCTCAATGATGCGTCCGGAATATTAAAGTTTACGAGAGGTAAGTGGAATTTCAACAGGCTTCATGATAAAAAAATAACCTATAAAGGGTGTAAAAAATGAAGAAGCTCGTGGCTAAATAATAACAGCCGCACGGGTCGATTTTCAAGGTTAAGTAATGCATGACGAGGTCCGGTCGGTCCGTGGATAGATGACCATTTTCAACATAGCGAGATTCCTTCGTGCCACGGCAAGTACGTTAATTCGTTGGTCCCGGCTGTCATTTGAGGATTTTTGATAGTCGTTACGGGTAGACAGAAGCCTGAGATCTGACACCAGTCTTGCAAAGGGGTATCGTGTTACCCAGTTACTGGGTTGTCGAAGTCAGATAGGCAGTCGCTCCATGTAAAACACTGGTACTCAGCTGAATCCGGTAAGTTTGGAATCCGACCCCAACATAGTTGAGAAAAGGTGCCATCATATTTTAAAAGCTTCATCTGCCCATGTTTATAAACAATTTTCTCCTAGGATGTCATAGGAAATTCCCAAAAAAAAAAAAACGATTTTCATACAAAGTTTTCGTCAGCTGACCAAAATTTGTATGGGAGATAGATATTTTTTTTGAGAATTGTCTATGACAGGGATGGCGAACCTTTATTAGAAAACGACCCATTTTTTTATGGCTATTTTGAGCCAACAAAGTATTTTGACTTGGTGTCTTAATTGACAAAAAATAAAACTATATGCTATTAATTAATCAATTCTTTATTTGCAACCAGAAATTCTTACAGCAATCCTAATATTTATAAACAGTTTTATGTTGTATTTTAATAAAAGTAGGAGTTGGTGTCATTTTTAACCCCTGACGGAAAAAGAGGGGTGTTATAAGTTTGACGTGTGTTGCAGTGTATCTGTGTATAATATGTGTGTCTGTATGTGGCATCATAGCGCCTAAACGGATGAACCGATTTTGATTTAGTTTTTCTTTGTTTGAAAGGTGACTTTGTCGAGAGTGTTCTTAGCTATGATTGAATAAAATTGGTTTAGCTGTTCAAAACTTATTTTATTCTTTGAATCTGGATTTTTTCGCAAGATATCGTGTCATTATTACGTGTTTCGATAGATTGTCGATTGAAGCATGTCTGCTACTAGGTATATTATATGTAGTTTAAAAAGCATGAAATAAAAATTAAATTCGTTTTTTTTTAATTTGTAATTTTATCTTGTTTTTAAATAAAAGTAGGAGTTGGTGTCATTTTAACTGTAGCAAATTATCTGGATGCTAAATAACCTCATTTTGGCGTGTCCGAAATATTTTGTCATGTGCCACCACAGGCAGGCGTGCCATAGGTTCGCCATCCCTGCACTATGATTTCGAAAGTTGTTCATTTATATAAGCAGCAGAAGTATGTAAAATATCATCGCATTTTGTTGTTACACCCTGTATGCGTACTGAATATATGGCGTTGAAGCGTTTAGAATGTATAAAGAATAATCTAATGGGTATTTGAGCGATGTATTATACTTGAATTCATAATCAACGTCATTATTCACGTCATTACGTCATTCGCGAGGTTTTTGCTGAAAATCAGCGCTGTTGACGATAGGTTCGTCTGAAGTCACGGCATTAAGCTGAGCAATGACCTATTCTTGCACAGATGCGACGCACAGCCTATTTGCCCTTGTTGTTTCAAAGATGGATAATTTTCCACTCAGTAATCGGCATTTCGTTAATTTGTGATTGTTTTGTTTGTTTGTTTTCATTTGGTAATGTCGAAACATATTACGCAAGTAAATTGTCTTTGGCCTCTCACCCACAGATAACTGTTTATTGCTCTCATCAAGCAATAGACAAAATTTGACAAAATTTTATAATTTTTTGTTTTAAATACGAGGCTTTTGGCTAATTTGTGAATTTGGTGAATGCCACTCTTTATTTTGTATTGTGCGTTTAGTTTGTGCAGAATAAACAATTTTTCTTTCTTTCTTTCTTTCTTTTCTTTAATCCGAGATAATTTCAATCCATTGCCACCAGCTCAAGTATCGACTTTAGCATTGTGTATTTTAAGTTTATTTTTCATGTGACTGTATATAAATAGCTTTAAAAAAATATTGGTTGCAATGGAATTTGATTTTCGGTAACTCGCAGCGTAGCTGCTTCACTGCGAAGATGGTCGTAAACCATTACACAGATACAAATCCAGATTTCAGGGTGTTACTGAAAATTGTCTGTTCGGGTCAAATCTTGCAACTAAATTTTAAGACAGTTATCCTCCACCGATTAAGGTGAAATTTTGCATACACGTTTAGTTTGGGTGACAATGCATGGTTAACTAGGTGACATCATTCTAAATCCAATATGGTGGACGGCCCAAGATGGCGGACTAGTTATTTTTTGTTCACTGACATGATATGGGTAACAAAAGAAAGGGTTTGCTGAGAAGAATACGAAAAAAGCTTGTTTTAAAAAAGTTTTTAATGAATAATTTATTAACTTTACAACAATCGTCATCGTTGATATAATGTTACTTTGGTAAACTTCAATAGTAAAGTATACAGCATGAATATAGGTTATAAACAAAGTATAGGTAATTTTGATTAAACAATCGTTTTTATAACAGTAAAATGTAACTAAAACCTATAAAAAATCCTTAAAACATTTTAAACCAGAATAAGATTTCTACACTCGTAAATATAATTCGATTGAATTTGAAGGCAGACATATTTCAGTAGTAGCCTGAAATATTAAATTCGTCGTTGGCTCGACGCCGCATGAATCAGCAACAAAATCTGTAACAAAGATTTTGATATTCAGGAAATAATTGCGAGTTTTTTGGATATGTTCCTTTGAACGCACTGGGTATTTAAAACGAAGCGGTTGTTGGAAAAATATAAAATGGGGAGTAGCTGTTAGCCGATTTATTAGAAATATATTTTTTTATGATGAAATTGTATAAGATGTACTGAGAAAATATCGTTTTGAAGGCAAATGAATGATCAACGCACGCCGGAACAGCTGCTTAAGTTGTATCAAGCGCAAGTTCGATCTTGCATGGAGTACTGCTCTCACCTCTGGGATGGATCTGCCAAATACCAGCTTGATGCACTTGAGTCGATTGACAGACGGGCCAAAAGGTTTATTGGCAACGATGCACTGGTCGCCTCAAAGCTCCAGAGCCGCGAACATCGTCGCCGAGTTGCCAGCCTGTCGGTTTTTTATCGGTTACACTTCGGGGAGTGTGCGACGGAACTGCACAATTTGATTCCGCCTAGCCCTTTCCATCATCGGACTACAAGACGTACGGCCATGCGCCATCGGTACATGGTGGACATCCCTCCCATACGCACAAAGCGTTTTGCTAACACTTTCATTGTGCGCACAGCTAAGGAGTGGAACTCCCTTCCGGGGTCTTTGTTCCCTGATAGCTACAACCTTGGGGTCTTTAAGTCAAGAGTGAATAAGTTTCTTCTAGGCAAGCGTGCTTCACCGTAGACCACATCATCGCTTAACATCAGGCGAGATAGTGGTCAAACGCGAGCCTATAAAATATAAAAAAAAAAAAAAAACTGTGTATTTATTAGACTTCATCAACAAAGGTACAAAAGCAGACTTAATGCCTCAGGCAATTTCTCCCAGTCAACCATGGGTGGTAAAGAAATAACATGGCTTGTGTACTTGTCGTATTCTGCTAAACGTAACACTTAAATAAATATATATATTACTTTTATGGTGTTTTTTTTTGTATATTACTTTTGACTTTTATGGTGTACAATAAAGTATAAGTATATTCTATACTATTCTATTCTATATATATTGTTGAGCTTATAATTGAGCCTATAACAGGCTCACAGCTGGTAAAGGCCTCTTCTTATACTGAGAAGGCATAAATGACGATCGCAGTAAATTGTTTGTACTACGGTCAAGCGAACCTAGTTCGATAAGGATACAACCTTTTTGGAACGAAATTCCTTAACCCGGCTTGCGGTAGGAGTTGCCTGGTAGGAATTGTCATGTTACGACAAATCATTATGCCCTCTGTCGAGACTTTCAGTTCCGTCCAGCGTGGTTCGGAGTTCGGATATTACCGTCAAGCGCTGGCCGCCATTCTTGTTTACTTGTTTTATCTAGTGGTTTAGAGTATACATCTATTAAATAAAATTGTTTTTCAATTACTAACAATTTTATAAAAACTTTATAGTTATCAAGTCAATTATATTTTGTTATTTTTTTTATTCTTACGTGGGTTGCTGAAATCGTAAGGAACTTTTTTCCTGACGGCTTGGGTACCCCGACACCACACGTATTTTTTGTTACGAAATAAAGGCACTGTTTATGTGAAATTGTTATCATGAATGTGCGATAAACTATACATGGAAGGAAGCTGTTACACCATAATAAAAAATCTTCGCCTTTTACGACAACGAAGACAAGTTTGTGTGCTTCTAAGAAACAAGGAAGGATTCAGCAAAAATAAAAACATGAAATTGAGCTTTAAGCTTACTGCAATGTTATGTTTACGACTTGAAAATCGCGTGGCGAACTTTTACGGCAGTTGTTAGTAGTTTTAGTTTTTATTACTTTCGAACAACGTGGCCCAGACATTAAAAATACAGTTTTACTAGACCTAACTGAATATTTTATGAGTCATTTCGTGATATATTTGATTTTGTGGATTAACTGTAGGAAGGTTTAATGGAGTTAATTGAGCTTGCAGTTCGGGCAATTTGGTTATAATTGTAAAGTTTTTTTGCGGTTACAGTTGTCTTTAGATTTTACGCTAAATTTTCGTATCGGGCATAGTCTGGGTTTAATTCCAGAATTGGGATAAGTGTTATTGAGTTACTCCATCTGGAATTTTTCACTGGTAGCCCGGATTCTGAATTTTTGACCGCGTCCCTTGCACCCGTTACTTGTGACTTAAACAGAACTTATAGAGAAATGTGGGAGTCACTTTTGTCATTGCTCCTTGGAGGAACAGGTGTGATGTTGTGTTTGTGTTGAAAGAACTATTAATTATTCTGAGTGTCACAAAAAATAACGCTCGAGAAATGCAGCGAGTTTCCAGCCCAGTGCGTAACCATCCACTCGGAGGATTTTTTTAACGCCCTCGTGGCAAAATAACTTCTTGTCTCTTTTTTATTCTTCTATAATTTGTACATTTCATGCCACACTGACTTTGACTGCTTGAAAATCTACTTAGATTTGAACTCTTACTTCTTTTTTAACCGACTGCCGAAGGAGGGTAATGTGTTTATCAGTCTATGTATGTATGTATGTAAGTATGTATGTATGTATGTATGTATGTATGTATGTTTGTTCCTATGTGGCGTTCCAGAGACCAAACGCGTTGGCCGATTTTGATGATTCATACCTCAATCGATTCAAGTGGAGTATCAAAATAAAGGGTTTTAAGAGGTGATTTCAAAAATATATAACACTTATATGTTTAAATGTACCGAAATCTAAAAAAAAATAACTAAAAAGTTATAAATAAAAAAAGTAAATTTATAAAATCAAAATACCCGACTGCTTAAAAGGCGAACTAAAAAGACGTAAACAAGAAGAAAATTATGCTGTGCAGTCGGAGGATGCATCTGGTTTTGGTCAGCCAGTTCGCGAATATGTATCCTCCGACTGCACAGCATGATTTTCTTCTTGTTTACGTCTTTTTAGTTCGCCTTTTAAGCAGTCGGGTATTTTGATTTTATAAATTTACTTTTTTTTTATTTTGTTTTCTTGAAAGTTCTATTTGTAAAACAAAGGTTTAAATATGTACATACTTAAACACTAAACAAAAGTAAACTATACAAAATTATACTTAAACCAACTACTTACACTATATACAAAAGAAAATTCTTATTTTTGATTTACTGACGTCATATTTATCTATAAATCTTATTGTATTTTTAGGACAATCATTGTGTGTTTCGGTAAGTTTATGGCAAACTAGCTTCTGCCCCTGTGGGCACTTTTCACGGGACTTT
Source organism: Anorthoa munda (assembly GCA_945859665.1). Lineage (NCBI taxonomy): Eukaryota > Metazoa > Arthropoda > Insecta > Lepidoptera > Noctuidae > Anorthoa > Anorthoa munda. Next base: position 6,712,697 of record OX243899.1, on the reverse strand, counting down.
TCACGTTGACAAAGACAGCTTCGTCAACATGAAAAGTGTTATAATCTCCCAAAGGAATATAAAAAAAAAAAGGCTAAGTGCGAGTCGGACTCGCGCACTAAGGGTTCCGTACCATTATCGCAAAAAACGGCACAAAAATCACGTTTGTTGTATGGGAGCCCCACTTAAATATTTATTTTACTCTGATTTTAGTATTTGTTGTTATAGCGGCAACATATATACATCATCTGTAAAAATTTCAACTGTCTTGCTATCGCGGTTCATGAGATACAGCCTGGTGACAGACAGACAGACAGACAGACAGACGGACCGCGGAGTCTCAGTAATAGGGTCCCGTTTTTACCCTTTGGGTACGGAACCCTAAAAATCAATCTGCCTAGCGTTTTGCCAACTACATTGGGGTCGGCTTCCAATCTTACCGGATTCAGCTGAATACTAGTGTTTTACATGGAGCAACTTCCTATCTGACCTCCACAACCCAGTAACTGGATAACACTGTAACTCTTGGCAAGACGGGTGTCAGATCTCAAGCTTCTGACTAACCCTAACGACTGTAAAAGATCTTCAAATGACAGCCGGCACCAACGGCTTAGCGTGCTTTCCGAGGCACGGAGGAAACTAGGTATGTTGAAATGGTCACTCATCCACGAATCAACCTCGTCAAGCGTTGCTTAAAATTGATGATCGACCAGTGCGGCTGTTATTATTTAGCCACGAGCTCCTCACCCCAAAGGAATATTATAACGGGATGAAAAATAGCCTGCGTTAAACCAGTTTTTTTTTATATTTTTTTATTAAATCTTTGTTTTTTTTATTAAAACACAAATATTTAAACTTTCGCATTTCTTATATTAGAAGGATGAAACAAAATATCTATCAAATGTTTGAGTTTTCCAAAGCATCTCAAATCGAACTAACTTTTTATGCGACATCTAATAAAAGTATTCAGCATTGACTGGATATGATAAATTGTTTTACATCATTGAAATAAAAAATCATAACATAAGATATCGCTTTATTCGCTACAAGACTGGTGGCTGGTTAAGTCTTCGCGAGACAGATTCGACTGCTACTTGGGCGAAACAAATCAATGTTGCATCCGTTCAATCTGAATATCACCATTTCGTAAACATATCTTTGTTGTATTTACCTACAGTGACATGCTGTTGCCGCTCTTTTATTATGTTTCATTTTAGAAAATGAATTAATAAACATTATTTTTAGGGTTCCATACCCAAAGGGTAAAAACGGAACCCTACTACTAAGACTCCGCTGTCTGTCTGTCTGTCTGTCAGGCTGTATTTCATGGACCGTAATAGCTAGACAGTTGAAATTTTCACAGATGATGTATTTCTGTTGCCGCTATAACAAAAATATTAAAAACAGAATATAATAAATATTAAAGTGGGGCTCCCATACAACATCATCTGCCTAGCCTTTTTCCCAGTTATTGTTGGGGTCGGCTTCCAGTCTCACCGGACTCAGCTGAGTATCATTGCTTTACATGGAGCGACTGCCTATCTGACCACCACAACTCAGTAACTGGGTAAAACGATATGCTAATGGGGCTCCCATACAACAAACGTGTTATTTTGCCGTTTCTTGCGATAGTGGTTCGGAACCCTTCGTGCGCGAGTCCGACTCGCACTTGGCCGTTTTGTTTAATTAATTTCATTAAAGTATTTTTCTTCTTTTTGGGGGATGCAAAGAAAATTAGAGGACCAAATTTTGGCATAAAGGATGCCTTCGTGTCCGTGACTATCTTTTTGTCCTCTCTTGTTTACCGTCTCCTACAGGGTCTGTTTCTGTCTACTACAGGGTAGAATCCATACAAAATAGAACCATTTTCTGCTAACCTGAAGGTATACTGACTTTTAACGGTATCTACTGCCCCAAGATATAATAAGACGTATGGGTGTCATTGATTACGTGCGTACGAACTACTCAGAACTCGCCAGTGATAAGATATTTGTATGATATGGGATGGTTCCATTTATAAACAAATACGTGGTTACATGGCTAGGATTTTTGTCTAGATGTATGAACTTTACTCCACGTGGGTAGAAAAAAGTTTATTAAAAAAATCATAAAGCCCGACTGCTGAGGATACGTATTCGCGAGCTGGCTGACCGACACCAGATGTATCCTTCGACTGCACAGCAGCTGCTCCGACAGCTTTTTAAGCAGTCGGGATTTTTTATTTTTTTTATTAACTTATTTATTTATTACTTTTTAGTTATTTTTTTTAAGATTTAGGTACATTAAGCATATAATAAGTGTTATATATTTTTGAAATCACCTCTTAAAACCCTTTATTTTGATATGGGTTTGGAAGTAAAAAAAATATTTTGTCCCCCGCAATATGGCGCCCAAAATTTAACGTAGCCTGTGACACACGCAGGGTTAAGACGAATCGATTGACGTATGAATCATCAAAATTGGCCCACGCGTTTGGTCTCTGGAACGCCACATAGGAACAAACATACATACATACATACTTACATACATAGACTGATAAACACATTACCCTCCTTCGGCATTCGGGTAAAAATCACGTTAAAGAAAACAGGCATTAAAAAGATCGGTGGCACAATATTATTAAGTGAAAGTGTAAAACAGTACGCCTTTTCTAGGCTTAGCAAAATAGGGACGATAACTAAAAAAAATTTTAATCCGTCAGTTAGATTTCCAAAAAATATTGGACACGTATTTTTTCTTTAGTCACGTTAACAAAAAAAAATGACGATACAGTGCGTTACAATATCGCATAACGCATGCCTTGGGACACTTTTTACATAGAAGTTACGTCACAAGCCCGCACTCCCGAACTTTTTCACGATTTATCCTGGTGAATTTTAGTTGATTTGAATAAGCAAAAAATACGTGTCCAATGTTTTTTGATAATTTAATCTCGGACTAAATAAAATTTGCTGTTTCGTACCCCGTCATCATCCCTATTGTTAAAATTGCTTTTTCCTTAATCCAAATATTATAACATCTGCATACCTTATTCCTGACGTTGTTCGGAATAGTCAGTGCATATTACTCGCATCGGTAAAGGTTACCGAAGCAAAAGGAGTATGTATGGATCGTAGTAGGCATTCCTTTCTGCCTACTTCCATAGAAAAAAGACGTCAGTGTATGTATGTCTATATATTACGTATATTATGTATAGGTATAGTATTGTAGCCAGAGGTGCACATGGCTCGCAGAACGGATGGTGATGAGGCCGAAAAGGCGAAAATAGGCACAGACGAAGTTTTTAGTGGGTGCAAGCCCCACATTTGCATTAGGCATTTTCTTCGCCGAATAAAAAATAAATAATGGTGGGCCGATGATCTGGTTAAGGTTGCAGGAATCCGCTGGATGCGAGACGCACAGGATCCATCGATGTGGTGTCCCTTGGGAGGGGCCTATGTCCAGGAGTGAAAATTATGTTGATGATAGTTTGCAAATATTTGGATGCTGTTAGCATTTCAACTAAACCAAAATGCCTGAAGCACTAAACAACATACCTTCTCACTCATTTTTCCAAGCAGCAGATTTCGTATTACTTAGTAAAACAATAAAAAAAAACCGAGTTAGCATCGAAATTTTGAAGAGCCAGCAAGACTTGCTATACAAATATTTTTATTTGGATCTTTCCGGAAAGTTCTCAAAGGAAGCACTCATTATGTAAATATGCCTTACTGAATCCACTTCTAGGAGTTCTCTCAAGAAATCCTGGAGCTACAGAATACAAAGGAATTAGAGTTCAACATTTTAAAGTTAATTTAGTTTGCTTTCGATGCAACGTGCAGTGTTGAGTTTGTATCGAGCGGAAAGTGTGTTGTGTTTGAGAATGAGATTGTGTAGGGTACAATCAAAGGATATATGTCTTATGGGAATGAGAAAGAAAGACAGGCAGCAATAAAAAATAAAATATTTTTAAAACATAATTCTAATGGCAACAAAACAAAAAAAAAAACATAGGTATTCAATGAGCCCAAATGGTGCTTGTCTGGCTAAGGAGTTTTTATGAACACTTTCCGGCTCCTACGTGAGATCAGTTCCTTAGTAAATATTATTTAAATATTTTCAGACTTACATAAGAACGCTAAGTTTCAGCTTAATATGCACTTATTCCACCGCCGACGAGTAAGCGATTAGCTAGCGACTATTTTCTTGCTGAAAAAACGTACAAAAGATATAAGATAGCCTGTTAATAGAAGAGACACAAGTTTGTCGCAGCAACAAGAAGTATCAGAGTTATACTCGCTGAGCGAGCATCGCTCAGCGATACACGCCTGCTCGCTAGGCGGTCAGAACTCACGCCGATAGTATAGACCAACCAACAATCATTTCTACCTACAGTGCAGCCGCCCCCAGCGCGTGGTGCGAGTAATCACCCGTCGCATAAGAACACTCGCTTATAGCCCAGCCACAAAACTATCGGAACTACACACTCGCTACTCGCCATTTAGTTTCTAGTTTTTCTCTTTACTCGCTGATCGTCGGCGGTGGGACAAGTGCCGACGGGAGCTGAAGTGAGCGAGCAAAATCGGATGCCAGTAAGTATTGTTAGTTGCCGGACACAATTCTAAAGCATGGTAATAAAGCTTGCTATAATAAAAGAGAGCTTCCAAAACCGAATATACTGACAAGAGACCGGCTACTATCTTCTTCTTCTTCGTCGTATCGATGATTCCTCAATTATATAAGTTATGACCAGAATTCAGCCACGGTAATAGCGATTTTGATTTGCCTAACAAAGGTCCTTAAGGGTGCAGGTGTTGTTGCACAGATAGCACGATAGGAGGTGAGTCATTGTTTGGGAAGTAGCTCCGCAATCGCACTGCGGGTCATTGGAGTACCCCCATCTAACTGAGTTATGCCTGCAGCGACCCACTTGGCTTCGGAGTCGGTTTAAAGATTTCCAGGTGGGCCATGGCAGTTGGTGGCCTGCAGGGAGCTTTTCTGCAGGTTCAACACTGGCTACTATGAGAATGGGATAGTTGTCAAGGACAATAGCGGGACGACCCAGGATGATGATCTTATCAAATCATTCCTCAAAATTTCAGAAGGCATATGAATGTAAACGTAGCAAAAGGAATATGTAAGAATAGTGGCAGGGGGCGTTCTGTTGTTTCATGGAAAAAAGGCGTGAGTGTATACTATGTATGTACTTGTATATTTGCCATTATGTATGTATATGTGCCATTTGGTGACCCTTTCGGGTCAAGGACGAAGTTATGATGACGAAAAACTACCAAAAATACATTATGTAGGACGGCACGGTTGACACCTGTCGGGAATGTCACCGGCCGGGGGAATCAATCCTTCACATTATCACTGGTTGTTTTAGTCTAGCTAACATAGACTATTTGCATAGACACAACCTTGTAGCCAAGATTATCCATCAGCAACTTGCTCTTAAATACCATCTTGCGGAATCGAAAGTGCCTTACTTTAAGTATGTGCCCGACCCAGTTCTCGAAAATGGCAATGGTTTTATTGGGATCGGTCTATCATAACTGACAGGACTATTGTTGCCAATGCCTGATATAGTAGTCCAAGAAAATTAGTCAAATTAGGGCAAGAATCTCGGAATGAGAGATAGTCGGCTATAAAGTTGTATAAACCTTTATTTTGACACCCTAAAACTTGTCTCAAAACCTAAATAATTATAATTATTAATAAATATATAATTCTAAATAATTTGAGTTTTTTATTAACTATTACATCATATTTTTTTTTTTTAATAATTCAGTATCTATTCATTTAATAACACTTACCTACTCGTGTAATTATAAAGTTATTAAGAGAAATACTTTCATTACATTTTAATTATAATCTTATTTATACTAATTACTTCCTAACTAAATAAAAAGAAAAAATTATTTAGAATTATATATTTATTAATAATTTATAAACTTTATACGGCGTGTTTTTAATCGGGACTACAGGTGTCAACCTGTAGTTCAAGGTTGGTTCAAGTTCAATGCTTCAAGTTATAAAAAAAAAAAATATACAAAAGTTGTAGAGAATTTAATCGTCTATAATATTTATAGTACATACAAATAGCATAAAACCCATAGGAAACGAGATATTTGCAATACATGTGTAAAAAACAATTTTTTGACCTTTGACCTTGAAATATCTGTAGACGCGGACACCCTACGATAAGTAGGTTTTGAGACAAGTGTTATGGTGTGAAAATAAAGGTTTACACAAGTTTATAGCCGACTATCTCTCATTCCGAGGTGAAACCCCTAATTTGCCTGGACTATAGTGGTGACAGACCGATTAGAGCGTCGCGCAATGATTGTTGTTAAAGCGGTCCCACATGACGAGAACCTCGTGAAGGCTGAGAGAGATAAGAAAAGTAAGTATCTTGATCTGGCTAGCGAGGTTGTCGACATATGGCTTGTGAATACAGCAACCATTGTGCCAATAGTCGTGACGGCCAATGGCATAATAGCCAAGAGCCTCGACGAATATCTGAGGAGGCTCTTGTATGGCAGCTGGATTAAGGGCTTGATCCAGAAAGCGGTACTCCTGTACACGGCGTGTATAGTCAGGAGGTTCCTCTCTCAGGAACCCTGACTAGGTAGGACCGGTAACTTGGACCCTGTTTCCGATACCGGTGGGCTACTATTTTTAAATGTTTTTATATTTTATTCTTTTAAATGTAAAAGTCGTTTGACCACTATCTCACTTGATGTTAAGCGATGATGTGGTCGACGATGGGGCACGCTTGCCTAGAAGTAGCCTATTCTCTCTTCTATAAATAAATGGAATAATATTATTCAACTTGTATTTTCTGCTATTTTTAATAGCAGAATATACAAGTTTGACACAACTAGGGGACAGAGAACTCTTCTCTTCCCTTCTTCTTCTTTTCTTCTCTTGACAGAGTCTCTTGGGGACCAATGGCGTAATCGCGAAATAAATATTCCGAAGGAGACCGATGATTTTCAGAAATAATAGTTACAAGCATATTTTATCATAAGCCAGATTTGATCCCATAGTAAAAGTTAATATAACCATGAGTACTTTTACACCCTGAAAGATAGCCAAAGAATTAACTCTTCCTGAGTAGTGTTTATTTATTTTTCTTACATTGAAGAACACTGCTCCCCTGCCATAAATTAAACCTATCCCATCCTAGTTCCAAGTAAAAGAATTTAAATGTAAGAACATTATAAAAGCGAGTAAAAGTTTAGTGCTTTGCAACCTTGCTTACCTACCTGAAATTAAAACTTGACTGTGAGAAGCGAGGTATTAACTAAACCCATTTAATAGTTCTGCGGTCTCTTGTAAAGGAGACCTGTTGATATCTGTATATTCTAACTAAGTATAAACCTTTGGTAAATAAACTTTGTCCAAGAATACCACAATTTGGCAATAATCTTGGCAACTTTGGGATGGATTTGAAAGCCGCCTCGTGGCTTAGTCCAGTGGTCATCATCGGAAGGTTTGGGTTCTATTCACAGGCCGAGTAGTGTTTGCTAATCGATATATATACATATAATAAATCTGTGGAAGTTGTTTTTGTACATCGAAAATATTTTCAATAAAAAGGGTGGTTAAAGATCAGAAGAAACCATTTTTGGATTTTTTGTCTGTTTGTCGTTTTTAGGGTTCCGTACCCAAAGGGTAAAAACGGGACCCTATTACTAAGACTTCGCGGTCCGTCTGTCTGTCTATCTGTCTGTCTGTCACCAGGCTGTATCTTATGAACCGTGATAGCTAGACAGTTGAAATTTTCACAGATGGTGTATTTCTGATGCCGCTATAACAACAAATACTAAAAACAGAATAAAATAAATATTTAAGGGGGGCTCCCATACAACAAATGTGATATTTTTGCCGTTTTTTGCGATAATGGTACGGAACCCTTCGTGCGCGAGTCCGATTCGCACTTGGCCGGTTTTTTGTCTGTTGCGCACGCATCATGTAAAATAAACGAAACCAATGTAGATAACTTTTATACATAAAAAATGCACGTAACTTGAAGTATTACTTAGTTTTAGTTTCATCGCAATTTGTTCACTCTATCAAAAGTTATATGAATTTAAAGTGTTCAAGAAGTAAAATATCACAACACAAGCAATTCAGATACTCGGACAGTTGAACTCCATATGCGATAGATGTTTTTGTGCATTTGACGTCATTTTCTGAAAGGCGTTATTAAGACTCTCCGCCACAGAATGACCCTTGAAAAATTACCTACTTGCCTGGTGGCAAGGTAGGTAGGGTAGGGTAGGCAGTTGTAATGTAGTAATAAATAGAGTAAGTAATAACAGCCTATTCATGTCCAACTGCACGAGCTTCAATCACGACACTTATTGCGGGTTGCCGGTTTCAGATCTGTTCATATTAACTGCCTCGGTCTAGTCTACCACTACTGTTGATTATGCTGACTGTCCTTGAGTTCGATCACCAGGTTAGGCGTAGTTTTAAGTAATGCTTGCCGAGGTCCATGGATGGGAGAGCTTCTAGTCAGAAGCCTTGAAAACTGTCACAGTCTTGCAAGTTATATCGTGTTACCCAATTACTGGGTTGTCAAGGACAGTTAGACTGGAAGCCGATAGCAAAATACCTAGGAACAAGCTACACCGAAATAGGTATTCCTGCTACAAAATTGTGTGTTCAGTTTACTTCCAAAAGCGTGAATGCTGTTGGAGGAAACAATTTAGTTTGCCGATATTCGTTTTAGAGCAGATAGAAGATAAAATACAAGTGCAGGAAAAATGCATTTACAGTCCACAGAGATTTCGTTTCGGTTTCGATTTCCCAGATAATGCTAATCTATCGGACTTTTATTGAAACTGTTTTGAGGTGGGTGCTGAGAGCTGCTGCTATGTTTGCGGAAGAACTATGGGTTAGTTTGTTAATATGGCATTTCGTCTTTCCTGTATAGTGTTAAGGGCACACATACGAGGGGAGGTCCAGGAGTTTGTGAAATATTTTCCTTAAAATACATCTACTTATTAGGGATTTTTTCACTTACTTCTGGACTTTCTTATGTAGGTGTTTGTTCTCAGAATCGCAAGTTAAGGCGCCTCCCCGAGCAAAACGGTGCGCTAGCCGTTTTTGTGCAGTTTTAAGAGCTATCTAATCGTTATTTAAAAAGAAATATCAATTAATAATAGTAGTTTATGCAATGGTCATATAATAGGCGTTATAAAAACACGAGCGTAGGTTTATCACATGAGGCGAAGCCGAATGTGATAATAATATTACGCGAGTGTTTTAATACCTAATTATATGCCGTTGCATACACTACTTTATCTTCACTCATACAGTTGAAATAAAACAAAAGTGTAAACGGTGTTAGATTCTCATTGCACATGACAGCGCAGCGCGCGCATCCAAAGACAATGACACTTCTTTTCTTCATTAAGTCAATTAGCCCAAACGTGCCAGTAAATTAAAAAGTAAAAGTGTGCTATAAAAATTAAAAAGTTATTTTATGATGCAGTTGTTTGAAAATCGAAGGAAAATGTTGCACTGTAATGGTTTTTTTATAAATTTTACCTATCCACGAATATAAAGTACGTGTTTATACAACATTTTTTGAATTCATATTTGGAACATTACGTTGTGAGTTTAGAAAAAAAAAAACTTTAGATATCTACATAATATAGATTCCAAAATGGTAGTACACTACTTATTACAATACTTTTTTTTAAAGAAGTGTATGTTTCACTAATCTCCTTCCAACAAAACATATATATATATAAGATAGATAACATGCATCTCCTCGTAAAGTGTTCATTAATTAATTTTTGTACTAACACTAATGGATAGTCAATTTGATAACGAACATTTTGTAAGTCTTTTTTTTTTTCAAAAGACCAATATTCCATTTAATAAAGATTTTATTTTAAAATCAGGGCGTATTCACTACTGTAATTCATGCGCCACCAGTGTGCCACTAGGGCACTAGGAATGCTTAAGATTTTTTGGTCAGGGTACGGCCTTAAAAGCCATCATTATAATAGGCGGCGCCATAAACTTGGTACTTACCATGACGTTACAAAACGATCATGGTTCTTATGTACTGCACTGTCAAAATACGTCACAGTACGGCTTCAGATGATAGACCTGCTAAAATAATGAAAAAAAAAAAACAATGATATTTATAGGTATTTCATTTTAGCATGGCAATAACTATCATTGCTCTCTCCATTATATCTCTTCGTTGGAAACTAAACAATAAACCATGTATATTTTTGTATTAGTAAATAATGTTTGCCTTTGCATCTCTTTAATTACGTTTTTTTTTTTAAATTCAGAATGTAAATTAACACCATGCTAATAATAAAAATCTATCTATACTAGTAGATTAATAGAAATATACTTATATAGCTTTCCCCAAAACGTCCGCCCGCGCCCTGTACTGCAACATACCGTTAAAGCTGGCAAGAGCCTTAAAAATCTCAGCAGTCTTTCAGCCTAATAGCATTTAATACAAAAGTATTTAAATTCCTAAACCTCATTATCACTGACACAGCTCCAGAAGAAAATCCAGTACTTATTAAAGAACTAAATGTCTTTTAAAATAAGCGTCATTAATCCTAGAAGTGAAATTAAGACGAGCGCTTCCCTGAGACTCCAGAGACCTGTCTTTAGTTAAAGACTAGCTTTTTCCCGCGGCTTCGCTCGCTTTTATATAGATTTTGTCAATCAATTCTGGTTGTCGATCTACTTGTTCAAGATTCTGATCTCTTGGTACTTTGTGTTGATCCTGGTACTTTTTCAGCTGGACAACATAATTATACGTTTCATATGAAATTCAGCCCTCGCCCATTTTGCCCCCGTCATGCATAAAGAAGTAGCTTATAATCGTTGCTATCTATTTCTGAACCATTATTCTTTAAATTCGGTTCAGTGTTCTAGCGTGAAAGCGTCACACAAACAAAGTCAGTTTTGTATTTGTAATATTAGTTAAGATGTTAAGGAAAACAGGTTTTTGACAAAGATTAGTTATGTAGAATGGATATTACGTAAAACGCGCGGGATGAAAACAAAACCTTTGTATTTTGAGGAGGAAAATGGCTATAGAGTGAATCAGGACGATGGGTTTAGGGTAAGTTCATGTTCTGCCCCTTACATGGGGTCCAAATTGTTTATTCACAGGGAAGTAAATATTCGTTTATGAACAACTAACTTTATCCCGCAGCTTCATTTCTGTGGCCTACCCACAAATATTGAGCTATCAGTGATATAATTGTCAGTATAGTATATCCAGAGATGAACTTTTACGAAAAAAATATAAAAACAACATATCTCTTTATTCTTATTGTTATCAATACACAAATTGTGGAAACAAGTTCCTACTAGCATTTCAAATTAATTATCACATCACATCCCCAGCCTTTTAATGTTCCCACTGTTGGGGCACAGGCCTCCTCTCTGTGAGAGGAAATGGGCCGTAATCCACCACGCGGGCCCAATGCGGGTTGGTTGATGTCACATGTCTTCGAATTTTTGGTTCTAAGACATGCCGGTTTCCTTACGATGTTTTCCTTCACCGTTTTGAGAGCAGTGGTGATGAAATAATTTACACAAAATAAAGCGCATGCCTGGGCTCGAACCCACTACCTACAACTTGTAAGTCGCGGCCGATACCACTGGGCCACCACTGCACTAATTATAAACAGAAACATTGTATTCACAAAATATAATTATGCCATTTCATTGTCAAGTGTTAACTGGAACCGTGCTCAAAAGGGTTTAAAAAAGGTAAACATAATACTAACATTAACATTAGAAACGGGATATTTACCATATTTACTGTTTGTTGCAAGAAACAAACAGTAAACATGGTAAATATCCCGTTTCTAATGTTAATGTTAGTGACCATGACAGTTTCAAAACTTATATAATACATAATATTTCGTACAAATTGTAATTTTTCGTTCTCTGCAATTTTTCTAACGCATTCTAAGGCCTATTTGCGTCAAATCTTAATTTAGAGTTGATTGCTAATACGAGGTTTAATAACAAATATGTAGTGACCGAGGACGAACTGTGAGCCATGGTATGCGGAGAGGCCGCACAGATACTGGACATCGGTACCATCGACCTAAGTGCGGAGTCTGTTTAGAGTTTGCCAGGTCAGCCATGGCAACGCGTGCCCAGGCTCTCCGATGGCCCTATGAAATTGTCAGGTGGCATGAGCTTCTTTTGCCAAAGGTCGAATCTCTCTGAGGTAGTGTAACCATGGGATGGCCCATGCATGCTATGATTTTATTTCGGCTTTTATGACTCCGAGGCAGCTTTTTAATCGGCTTGCCATAGTCCTGCAAACTTCTAGGGATGCCGATTAGTAGATACAACTTTCGTACCGGGGTCGATTTGAAACAGCTAGTAGAAATCAGTGGCATTAAGAGCTGTATTCACTAGGTTGGAGTGGGCGGAGCGACTTCATACTGGACATGCATATTCACCAGTGGAGAAGCATAGGCCATTACAGTTGTTCGCAGGACTTGGGGAGACACCTCCATCTGGTGGATATAAGGCGGCGCAGTAGGTTGTTCTTAGTATGAACTTTCATTTTAACATTCTCGCAGTTCATCCTATAGTTTAGGGATCTATCTAATGTAATACCCAGATAAAAAACGACTGAGATCGGAAATTGTGGTGGAAAGCTTGACCTTAATCACCTCAAAATCATTGGCTTAGCAAGTTAATTCTAAGTCTGTATATAGGAAGCGAGCCGTGTTAGGGTTCACTTGTTGGTCATTGGTATGTGTTGAACAGTGATGGAACCAGTACACTACCTTAAGGCAGCCTTTTCTTTTAAACTCTCCACCTAGTCTTATCATCTAGGAGGCTAACTTATAATTGACGGTTACTGGGAAGTTCTCGGAGCGCCCATGAATTAGCCGCGAAGTTAGCCGAACGATGCACGACAATTCACGAACACTGAGTTTCGATGCGGATGAAATTTTCTGCCAATTTTAGCCTGAAACCGGAGCTAAGGCCAAAACTAGATTTTTAACCGAAACTGGCCGAAACGGAACCTTAGGTCGGTCTTTACAAATATGTTATACATTATTAGCTACTAACTCGGAATTAGTAAAATAGTCCAGAGTGGCGCAAGTGGGCCTAAGTAAGTCTTTAAACAATAACCAATATCTTTAATGAAGAATATTATAAAACAGTATGTTGTGTTACAGTTTTAGTGTAGTATAAAGTAAATACAGTCTATCTATCCAACTTGTATCCATCTAACCAACATTTATATTGGTCTATATCAATATCCCAGTTATTCTACGGTGTAAGGGGGTTATAATAATAAAACATTCATGGTTATGACTGCTCACCGTTCATGGCGTCATTTTGTCTCGTGAACATTGAAGCAATGTGTCTTTAAGAGAAGGGGAATAAATTTTTCATTTTATGTAGATCCCTATGTCTCATTCTATGGCTTTAGAAGGGGATGTAAAGGGGAACAAACATTTTGTATCTCAAATTATTATGTTATCTACCTGCGCGGCGGAGGTTTTTTTTTTCTTTCTCTTTTTGGCACATAAACCTTTTAAGGTTTTCGACAAGTGTTATGCTGTACAATAAGTGTAAATTAATGTACCTATTGAAAAATAAAAGAAAAATAAAATAGTATAGACAAATAATTTAATTTTTTAATAATTTAATTTCTTTATTGTTCAAGAAAAATACATTTTATAACAGATAAATCACTGATCTCCACACTAGGATTCCCTGTGTCGTGGAGGCCAGTCTCTTTCATCATAGTTCAGGAATACAGTGTTTTATTGTAGCCATATATAACAAAAAGGATAAGTTAAACAAAAACAAAAATAATAATAAGGGGATGCATGGCACCCCCTTATTGGCAAATGACACCTTTCAATCTATTGACTTCAACTGGGCAAAAGTTTAGGCTTCAGGCTGCTGGATGCTGCTTACCGATGGAATAAGAAGATATTTTATGTAGACTCCCAATAAATTGAGATGGTGGAAAAGCAAAATAATCGTGAGGATCCCTGAATTAATTTTATTTCCATAAATGTGTGACAACAGGCCATTAGACAACAATTGGCTACATAAAGTACAATATTCCACAAAATTGGCAGAAACTAGCAATTCCTTTAAAGCGACATCATATTTCAATGTGGAAAGGCAGGGCTTGGCAACGTGCACGCATTGCATACTAAAAACTTCAAGATGTATAGGTCGCAGAGTTAAGAACTTACTCCTGGCATCGTGTCAGCTAACGGGACAAAATATACGATTTATAAAATTTAAAGATGGCCGTCTATTACATAAATGCATAGTAATGCGTTTAATTCTTCTTCTATAGGTGGTTTGGTGCCTACTGAAAGTTGCTACGTTGATGGTATCATACCTACATGAATGTAAGTATGTGTAAATTTACAGCTAAATCAACTACAATGTGGATCACGGCAAATGTCCGGCTACATCGCGGTAGACGGTAGGCGAAGATGGCAGGACGAATTTGACTGACGACTATGCTTGTGCAGACTTTAATCTTCCCTATAATTGACTATAGTGACGTGTGCTTCTTTGACCTGAACGCGGTATTCCTGGATAAGTTTGATAGGCTCCTCAACAACTGCATCCGGTTCATATTTAACCTGAGGCAATATGACCATGTGTCGAACTGTAGATCACAGCTGAAATGCTCACTTCGACCACGCTTTTCTCTCTACTCAACCCTCCCACCCCTCCTTCATCCCTCCTCCCTCCCCCCTCCCCCCCCTCCATCCTTCACCCCTCACTTTAAATATCTGTTTACTTCACACTCTAGGAATCTGCGTTCGTCTAACTATCTTCTCTTGCTGTGTCCTTCTCATACTTCTGATTTGATTCATTCTTCCTTTCATATTCAGTCCATTCTTCTCTGGAATGCGTTTCCTCTCGATATGTATATGCATTTAAGCGGTAGTTGCGGCATTATTTTCTACATCATTAGCAGAGTCGTCTCAATCACTTTGCTATTAATTTATATATTGTATTTACTGTAGTAAATATATGTATGTTTATTTTAACTATAAATATATGTTTTTATTCAATTTTACTTCAATAATCTTTTATTTTTTTTACGCAGAGATAACATGGCAGTTATCTCTCCATCACCTTTGCTAGACTGGTAGAGAATGCCTCAGGCATTAAGTCCGCCTGTTTGTTGCATGATGTTTCAAATAAATAAATAAACTTGATGCCTATCGACAGGATTGGTTCACAATAGCTCTAAATTAAGAGGAATGGAAGGAAGAAAGAGAGGCTTTTGCCCAGCAGTGGGGCAGAACATGGTGAATAAAAAATGTAAAGAATTAAATATACTCGTATCTTAGGTGGATGTATAACGAAGTGCCTAATTTCCTCATATATGTATTCCTTTTTAGGGTTCCGAAGTCAACTAGGAACCCTTATAGTTTCGCTATGTCCGTCTGTCCGTCCGCAGCAGAAAGCAATAATTTGGCATGTATATACATATTAATAATTCCGACAAAGTGGTAGCATGACATCATGAAAAATATTGTTTTTTCGGGTACCTCCCATAGACGTAAAGTGGGGATGTATTTTTTTTCTCATCTATCCCTTGGTGTGGGGTATCGTTGGATAGGCCATTCAAAAATATTATGGGTTTGTTTAAACTATTTTTCGTTTCAGAGAACCGTTTGCGTAAAATTAAGCTTTAAGTTGCAAATTTATGTTAGAGTCAAGTGTCCCCCCCCCTGCCAGCGAAATGGTTGCTCTTGGCTATGTAAAAAAAATTACGGCAGTAGTAAATATAACGAAATTAAAAGGAAAATTATCACGGATAACAAGGCTTTACAAGTTTACGAGTAATAGTCGACCAACTCATAAAATGTACCTAGAACAGTAAAAATTTTGTAAAAATGCCATTGAAAAATTACTTAAATAAAGTTGATAGCTGTGTAAAACAGAGTAAATATAATGCTTACGAACCATGTAAAAATATACAAAAATGAAATCATAACAGGCTTTACAATTTTACGAGTAATAGTCGACCAACTTATAAAATGTACTTGGCACAGTAAAATTTTTGTACAAATGCCATTGACAATTTACTTAAATAACGTTGTTAGCTGTGTAAAACAAATAGTAAATATATGCTTATGAACCATGTAAAAATATACAAAAATAAAATCATCTCATCTGCCTAGCCTATTTCCCAATTATTGTTGGGGTCGGCTTCCAGTCTTACCGGATTCAGCTGAATAACAGTGTTTTACATGGAGCGACTGCCTATCAGACCTCCACAACCCAGTAACTGGGTAACACGATACCCCTTGGCAAGACTGGTGTCAGATCACAGGCTTCTGACTACCCGTAACGACTGTCAAAGATATTCAAATGACAGCCGGGACCAACGACTTAACGTGCTTTCCGAGGCACGGAGGAAACTCGGTATGTTGAAATGGTCACCCATCCACGGACCGACCTCGTCAAGAGTTGCTTAACCTTGAAGATCGACCCGTGCGGCTGTTATTATTTAGCCACGAGCTCCTCATACAAAAATAAAATCATAACATCCTTAATAATAATGATTTCTAATTAATAATGTTTAAGCTCGAATAACGCATTGGAGTGGCCGGAGTCGTTGGCAGTACCAGTCCGTAGTCCATACGGCGCATGCGCACAGTGGAGTCTATTTTGTGTTAGTGCAGAAGTATTTTTGACGTTTTGTAATTAAAACGTATAAGTAAAGTCAAATTAGAATTTATTTCCAAGCAAATTACTTATTTTATTTTGTCGATATCCTTTTATTGAGTCAATACCCCCCCGACTCACCCACGACTTCATCACTAATTGAGTAGGTAAAACTTTCCAGAATGAAATAGTGAATACCACAGATTAGAAGATTCACCTCTAAACTGCGGTATTAGAGGCGATTAGAGGTGAATACAAACGATTTTTAACGCGCGCTCGTATCGGCTCCTTTCGCAATTCGCGCCCGCGGTAGTACTCAAATAGATAATATTTTTCTAACTTCAGTTGCGAAGTTGGATTTTATAACTCCGTCTTCAGTTACCAGTTAGTCCTTATTTAGTTTAAGTCAAGAGTAAATAGATTACATCTAGGCAAGCGTGCTTCACCGTAGACCACATCATCGCTTACCATCAGGCGAGATAGTGGTCAAACGC
Source organism: Anorthoa munda (assembly GCA_945859665.1). Lineage (NCBI taxonomy): Eukaryota > Metazoa > Arthropoda > Insecta > Lepidoptera > Noctuidae > Anorthoa > Anorthoa munda. Next base: position 6,695,547 of record OX243899.1, on the reverse strand, counting down.
GAGAATATAGATTAAAAAAAACATCATCTTATGTGGGCCCGTTTTTAGACTTTGTGAGCCGCTGAAACCGTTCTATTGTTCATGTAACAACAACAAAACCCTCTTTTTAGTCCGCAGTATTATGCAACTTCGGAACCCTATTACAGCGCGTGGCCCGACACGCACTTGGCCGGTTTTGTTATTTTTTGTCCTAGATAGTAATGCTAAAAACGAATCCTTTGCAAAGTAGTTCGCGAAGACAACTACTCTCCTATTATAGTATAATTTCTGCTACGCCGTATATGATCCCGCTGTCAAGTCAGACAATGGAGCAACAAAAGCACTGAATGCAGATGATAAGTCCCCAGGATTCCCGACGTTTTCTCAGCACTAACTTAGTTTCGGCTCCAGCAAAGTGATATTTCTAAAAGTTTGCTACAATTGTTACTTAGGTACCGCGTTTCTGGGATTTGGCTTGACGAGCTTTGTTTTAGTCTAGTCAGAGAATATTTTTCGTAAATATATTAAAACTGCGTTCTGTTACATCCCTATTCTGTATTAGTAAATGCTGACACTATTGCATAGTCAGCATTGGCCCACCAAGAAGTTGTTTTGCTCGTTGGTTTCCAGCCAGTTCGGGTTTGGCATTCAATGAGTTGGGACGTATACCGAATTTTCCCCAAATATATTGTATACTAATTAGGAAGTATAAATAAATCTTTTTTAAAAAGATTCGGGACTTTTCCATTCTAACATTTGGTGGCAGCGGTGGGATGAGACATCCCCAGTGTCCTTAAAACGGTAAATACGTCACAGGAAATAAAAGCAGTGCGTGTCTGTGTTCCTAAAAGTGTCCAGTGATTGTGTCGCCCAAAAAGTTCTCCAGCCCGAACTCATCACATCGAAGGTCGATACTATACGACCTGGTCTAAGCCTGGTTGCCACTCCGGGTCCCCTGCGCAGTAAGTGGTGCTAAGCAGTTGGGTAGCACTTGCTGCACCCAATCTATTTTGTATCCAGCGCCGACTCGACAGCAGCCGACGGCTTCTCGTCCATACGTCCAAGGTAGACGTAATCCAGTAGATCCAGAATGAAGAATTCCTACGAGCTGTTCCTGTAAGTCCAAATTACTCTATCCAGTGAAAGTTGTGTGTGTTGTGCGTAAAGTGCGTATATCGTATTATAATCTCGTGTGTTAATTTAAAATAAGATTAATTTTAAATATCTATAATTAGATTCAAGGTTACTTGTTATGAGGCTGCATGCGCCTCGATCCCACAAGTCGTCCTTATCAGTTGTGCATTACTTATACATCCGGACCTCACGTAGTTCTCAGAACTTAGTAACTGATAACTTCTATTTGTCTTAGTAAAAACATCACGCCGATACTTCCCGAAGGGTTAAGCAGTGGCGTATAGTTTCTAGCATTCCTTATTAATTTACAAAAGTAAATATGTCGAAATCCGAATCTAAAAAAGACATTAAAGGAGATGAGGAAATCCCATTAAATGTTGTGCTAAAATTCATTAAACCATTTAATGGCGATAGAGACAAATTAACAGCTTTCCTAAGAAACTGTGATAGCGCAATATCCTTGGCGTCTTCTCAACAGGAAGAAGTCGTTTTTAAATTTGTTCTAAGTCAATTGGAAGGCAAGGCAGAGACCGCGTGCTCTATTAAAGATTTTGAAACATGGCCATCGCTTAAAGAATTTTTGAAAAATCAGTTTGGTGAACGTAAACACTATGCTCATCTACTCACTGACTTGCAAGACTGTAGGCAAGGAAATCAAGAGCCCGTTAGCCAATTTTCTTTGAGAGTAGAAACCTGTTTGCAAAAACTTCTCACAGAAGTAACTGTTTCTAATACAAGGAAGACCGAACTTCCGGGCAGATTAGCCGCGATGGAAGACCTCGCACTCCATACATTTATATTAGGTTTAATCCCTAGAATCGCTAATATTGTGAGATGTAGAGACTACAAAACTTTAAATGATGCCATTAATGCTGCGATATCCGAAGAGAAAATACAGCAGTTCTCTTATCGCAACTTCAACAGGCAGAAAATTACTGAATCCTTTAATAAAAAAAATGATACAAATAATACATCTCAAGCAAAAGTTTTTATTAAAAGTAACAATTCCAGTCAACCCAATACTTCTTACAATGATTCTATGTTCTGCAGATACTGTAAAAAGCCAGGACACACTCTTGAGTATTGCAAATTGCGTGATTTCAACAACAAAAGATTTTCAAATGGCCCTCAGCCATTTACTCCATTTAAACCTTCGTCCTTTAATAACAGACAAACAGGCGTTAAGCCAGGATCTCGTGTAAACTTCACTGATAATTATGAGGAAGAAGGCAGAGATGAAGTTGACGAATCCATTAATAATATCAATTTAAACTAAATAATGTCCCGTTTAAGTATCGCACGGGGCAAACCCCATTTAATCAAGCCGATACTACCCCTTTTATCAAGACCAATGGACAGGGTAACCAGCCCCAAACTCACGGTCTTTCCAAAAGTAGGACCACGCCGCAGGGTAACCAGCCCCATAAGGAAGGTCTGAACTCTTTTAATAGTAGGATCACGCCGCAGGGTAACCAGCCCCATAAGGAAGGTCTGAACTCTTCTAATAGTAGGACCAATGGACAGGGTAACCAGCCCCAAACTCACGGTCTTTCCAAAAGTAGGACCACGCCGCAGGGTAACCAGCCCCATAAGGAAGGTCTGAACTCTTTTAATAGTAGGATCACGCCGCAGGGTAACCAGCCCCATAAGGAAGGTCTGAACTCTTCTAATAGTAGGACCAATGGACAGGGTAACCAGCCCCAAACTCACGGTCTTTCCAAAAGTAGGACCACGCCGCAGGGTAACCAGCCCCATAAGGAAGGTCTGAACTCTTTTAATAGTAGGATCACGCCGCAGGGTAACCAGCCCCATAAGGAAGGTCTAAACTCTTTTAATAGTAGGATCACGCCGCAGGGTAACCAGCCCCATAAGGAAGATCTGAACTCTTCTAATAGTAGGATCACGCCGCAGGGTAACCAGCCCCATAAGGAAGGTCTGAACCAACAATCCAATTGTAAACCTGAAAAAGAACTTAAAATATATGAAATCCTTACCCGAGAGAGATACTTACCTTTCATTAAACTACAAACCCTTGTAAATAAAAATCCACTTACCTTCTTGATAGATTCTGGAGCAACACTTTGCGTCTTGAAAAAGAAAAGTGTAACAGGTACTCTGCAATTAGCAGATAGTGATGTTGCAATTAAAGGGATAGATACAAAAAATAAAACTTTGAAAAGTGTAGGAAGTTTTAAACTACAACTACAGTTCAATAAAAATTTAACTATAACCCATCCTTTTCAAATATTTGAAGATATAAACTTACCTTATGATGGTATAATAGGTAGCGACCTGTTCACAAAACATAAGTGTCGCATTAATTATCAGACCGACTCCTTAGAAATAAATAATCATTATATTAAACTATCCTTCGATGAACCAACATATGTCATTGAACCTCGTACCGAAACAGTAATAGAGTGTTCAGTGAAAAACCCTGAATTGAAAGAGGGAATGATATTAGATCAACATATTTCCGATTCCCTTCTTATATCAAATTGCCTTGTTAAAGTAAAAGACAATAACAGAATTAATTTGACAATTGTTAATGTATCCGAAAAACCAGTTCACTTAAATGCTAACCTCATGCTTACTTTAAGTCCACTTGACCTTACTCAATGTAATATAACACAACATAATAGTTTAATTAACAGCCTTGAAAGATCCCGGCAATTATCCGAACTCTTGCGAACATCTCATTTAAATGAGGAAGAATTACATTATCTTAGTGAAATCTGTCATCAGTACTCTGATATATTTCATCTACCAGGAGACCAATTAACCTGTACAGATGTAATTCAACACGAAATAAAAACTAATTCCTCACAACCAATTAATGTAAAATCGTATCGATTTCCAGAAATACACAAAGAAGAGGTTAAGTCCCAAATAACCAAAATGTTAGATCAGCAAATTATTAAACCATCAAAATCCCCATGGTCATCCCCTATTTGGATAGTGCCCAAAAAGGATGACTCCACCGGTCAAAAGAGGTGGAGAATAGTAATTGATTATAGAAAATTAAATGATATTACTATTGGTGAAAATTATCCAATTCCCCAAATTAATGAAATCTTAGACCAACTAGGTCAAAGTAAATACTTTACAACCCTAGACCTAGCATCCGGTTTTCACCAAATTCAAATGTCTCCAGAAGACGCACCAAAAACCGCATTCAGTGTACCCCAAGGACACTTCGAATTCAAGCGGATGCCGTTTGGTTTAAAAAATGCACCCGCAACCTTCCAAAGAACAATGAACACTGTTTTGTCTGGATTACAGGGTGTACATTGCTTTGTATACCTAGATGATATCGTTATATACTCTCATGATTTATCTTCACATATTAATAAACTTATTCTTGTCTTTGAAAATTTGAGAAAATTCCGCCTTAAACTTCAGCCGGACAAATGTGAATTCCTACGGAAAGAAGTCGCCTACTTAGGTCATGTAATAAGTAGTGAAGGCGTTAGACCTAATCCTGACAAAATAAAAGCTGTCGTAGATTTTCCTGTTCCAAAATGCGCTAAAGACATAAAATCGTTTTTAGGTTTAGCGTCATATTATAGAAGATTTATACCAGAATTCTCAAAATATGCTAAGTCCCTTACTAACCTCCTAAAAAAGGATATTCCATTTAACTGGACCAATAATCAACAATTATCGTTTGAGCAATTGAAAGAAAAATTGGTAACTGCACCAGTCCTTATTTACCCCGATTTTACTAAACCTTTTATTTTAACTTGCGACGCCTCAAATTACGCCATTTCAGCTATATTATCCCAGGGTGTAATTGGTAAAGACCAACCAATCGCCTTCGCGTCAAGGACACTTAATAAAGCAGAATGTAATTATAGTGTCACTGAGAAAGAATGTCTAGCTATAGTTTATGGAACTAAAACATTTCGTCCTTACCTTTTCGGCCGTCAATTTAAAATATTGACAGACCATAAGCCCTTAAACTGGCTTTTTAACTGCAAGGATCCTGGCTCTCGATTAATCCGTTGGCGCTTAAAACTAGAAGAATATAATTATGAAATTCAATATAGAAAAGGTAAGACAAATACTAATGCTGATGCTCTTTCGAGATACCCAATAAATCCTTTACGAAACGTAGAGGAAACCCAGACAAATAAAACATTATCTAATAATCATCCAATACCTAATCCTGATAATGTGTCCACTAACCCTGACCAAATACCTACTGATGACGTCCCTCCTTCACAATCCTCGCCACAATTAAATCCTGGAATCTTAGACTTACCTGATGATTTTATCCTCCCTGAAAACCTGGAACTCCCTGATGACTTTAATATACCTACTCCTCAATCCAGTGAAGTCATTGATGATGATGATACGTATTCCAAATGCCTGAAAACTATAAATAATAGATTAGTGACATTTGATACTAAAATTCTCGAACATAACGAAAATCTCTTAAAGACCAAATCAAAACATATTGTAATACCTACTTCAATCGACTTTGACGAATCCAATCGTTATGTATCTGAAATTATCGGTAACATGACTGAAAGTAAAGAATTCCTTACACTTGAAAGAACTCTATATTCATTTTTGATATCTGAAAAAGAGGATACTACTTATTATTTTTTATTCACTAAAGTATATCATTATGACACGACCACTTATGATGATATTTTCAAAAGCCTAAAGAATTTAAAAAACTATATTTTATCTGCAAATGTAAACGAGTTAAGCATCACGGATTTTAGAAATCCATTTGATAGCCACAGTTTTATAAAGGTACACAATATAATCACGTACCTATTTCATAAAACAAGTGTAACCATTAATATTTATAAAAATATTATAATGTACCCAACTATGAGCGAGATTGCTAAAATTATGCGTGAAAATCACGATATCCCCATTTCAGGTCACTTAGGTTCTAATAGAATGTTAAAAAGAATCCAAGAAAAATATTACTGGCGAAGCATGCGTAGTGATGTTGAAAATTATGTCCGTAAATGTGTGTCCTGCCAAGCTAACAAAGCACTACGTCAAACCAACCGTGCCCCCATGCAGATCACCACAACGTCAACACAGCCGTTTGAACGCGTTGCTTTAGACATCGTGGGTCCGCTTCCTGAAGTTGGTATCGCTAAATTAAAGTTTATTTTAACATTGCAGGACGACTTGACAAAATATTCAGCTGCTTATCCTATCTCTAATGCTACCGCAGAGGAAACCTCTGAATGTCTAATTCATTTTATCGCTCAATTCGGTATTCCAAAAATAATCCTAACCGATCAAGGTACGAATTTTACGGCCGAACTATTCAAACAAACTTGCACCTTTTTAAAAATTAAACAGCTCTGGTCTACCCCTTATCACCCACAAACACAGGGAGCCCTTGAAAGAAGCCACTCAACTTTAAAAGAATATCTTAAATCTTTTGTGGATGAAAATCAAACTAATTGGCCCAGATATGTCTATACAGCCATGCTCACTTATAATACAACGGTTCACAGTACCACAAATTTCACCCCTTATGAACTGGTATTCGGTCATAAAGCACTTATACCTTCATCCATTTACGATTCCGCCTTAGAATCTACATATAATAATTACGTTAGGATTTTACAACAACGTCTACGAATTTCTAGAGAGAAAGCTATAGAAAATATACTGAAATCAAAAATAACCTCCAAAACATATTACGATAAGCATACCAAACCAGTGAAGTACAAAGCAGGTGATATGGTATACCTCAAAAATCACTTACGACTCCGTAAAGCTTTATCACCAATTTGGAAAGGTCCCTATAAAGTAATTAAAATAAATGGAAATAACACACTTACTTTATTAATTAACCGTCGGCATGTAAAACATCACTATGATGAAGTTAAACTTGCTGAAACAAATGATTAGTTTTTTTTTATCTTTGTATTTAGATAGTAGATTAGTTCTATAACCTAGAATATTATTTCAGGATCGCCTCGGCGTGTATCTCCGTTATCTCAGCCGATGTTATAGAACCCATTAAAGAAAGTACTGGAATCTATTTTGACCCTGAGGGAACTTTGAAAATCTCTAATAATTATCTCCACATATTAGTCCCGATTGACATTGGGTATATACAACCTCATATAGAAAATATTAAGTCCGCCTTAGGAACTGCTAGATTTCTTTGCCAACAGAATGAATTAAGTGTTTCAAAATGCCATAACTTTCTACAACCTTTAAAATCTCGCCTTGATAGTATACTGAAAGATTACAGTGCTATATCTCATCTTATTCCCGATAGAGATAAGAGATCTGCGTGGTTTGCTGGTATCGGTTCTTTTTTCAAACAAGTAATTGGCACAATGGATGAGGACGACTCAATTAAGTATAATTCTGCAATTCAACGTTTAGAAAATAATGATAAGAAACTTTCATCTTTCTTAAAAGATAATATTTTGATGACTAATACAGCATTACAAAATTATAATGAAACACTTAAGATAATCAAAACCAATGAAGCTCGATTAGGCAATGCCATTGAAAATTTATCTGCTGTATTAAACAATGTATCTAATATACCTAAAGAATTATATATAGAATCTAAAATGAATGAAATATATAATGAATTGTTTTCTAGTTTACTAACTTTATCTTTTAAACTTGATGATATTATTAACGCTATAATGTTCACTAAGAGTCATTCTATACATCCCTCTATCTTAACCCCTAAACAACTCTATGAAGAGTTAATACATAGTTTTAAAGATTTACATAAGGATAGTGTACTACCTATTAGTTTAAGTTTAGATACTATCCATATGTTAACCGACTTAGCACAACTATCGTGCTATTTTATAAATAGTAAAGTAGTGTTTTTTATTAAAATTCCCTTAGTACATAAGTCAGAATACGTTTTATATAAACCTATCTCTGTACCTATCCCACATGATGTGGACCAGCCTCATTCCTATGCTATGATTATACCTCATTGTAATCATATAGCTATAAGTAAGGATAAAATAACATATGTATGCCTCCAGGAACTAAGTAAATGTGTTAAAACTGTTAATCAGATTTATATTTGTAATGATATCGATGTATATTCAATTCAAAATATGCCTACTTGTGAAACAGAAATGATAAGTAAAATTATAAATAAATTGCCTGAACAATGTGAAACTAAATTAATTCATGGGAATATAGATATTTGGCAAGAATTAAAAAACAATAAATGGTTATTTGTTAAATCAGAACCAACTAAACTTACCATTGAATGTAATTCACAGATAACAGAGTACAAACTATTAGGTACTGGTGTAATCAGTCTAGAACCGGAATGTAAAGCTTATTGTAAAGATAGGGAACTTCTATCTAAACCTTATTATAAAATAGTTATTAAACCTATCATTTCTGATTTTAATCTTATCAGTGATCCTTGTTGTGACATAGATAAATTCAAGTTAGTTAAACCTAAATTAAAACCTTTAAAGTTAAATGACGTACATCTTGAAAAACTTGTAACTGTTTCAAATTATCAATTAATGTCAGATATTGACAAAATTATTAATGAACCTAGCCCATTCATAAAATATGAATCTCATTATCCAATTATTACTTATTGTATAATCATTCTATTTATAATTTTTATATCATATAAAGTTTGTAAAAAGTTCGGTAAATGTCCAACTTTCAAAACTAAGAATGAATCTAACAGTTTAGCAGATGAACCTCAGGAATTAGAAGAAATTCCAGCTCCAAGACTTCGCATATCTCCCTGAAACTTATGTAAAAATATATAAGTTTCATCTTGTTGGGGGGGTTGTTACATCCCTATTCTGTATTAGTAAATGCTGACACTATTGCATAGTCAGCATTGGCCCACCAAGAAGTTGTTTTGCTCGTTGGTTTCCAGCCAGTTCGGGTTTGGCATTCAATGAGTTGGGACGTATACCGAATTTTCCCCAAATATATTGTATACTAATTAGGAAGTATAAATAAATCTTTTTTAAAAAGATTCGGGACTTTTCCATTCTAACAGTTCGCATTTTGCAAAAGATATCAGTATCTTTGGGTAGGGTAACTTTTATGTCACTCTGTGTATTAATTTGTTTATAAGAACAATCATTTGACTATAAAAATGACAATGACTGTTGTGTTATCTGCTGAATTTTTAAGAGAAGACTTCCCCTTATACCAATTTATTTGAGGTCGATGCTACAAGTCTTCTTCCATACTTCTGCTCTCGAGCTATCACCTTTCACACAGTTCATCCATCGTTTATTTGGTGTTCTTCTGTTCTTATTAGACATTATCCAGATTGACACTGCAAACTTTTCTCAAGATATATTCTTTATTCCTTCGTGTCACATTCGCCATATAGCATGGAACTGAAAATTATAACAACTTTTATAATATTGGTGTATGTGGATACTCGTACACCTCTAGGAGAACAAGGGTAACCAAAATATCCCGAAGTAGCAGTGGGCAGGGCACCGTGCTCTTAGAACGGATGGTCGATGGGGCCAAAAAGTTCTGGAGTGGCGACCGCGAACCGAAAGACTCAGCGTTGGAAGGCTTCCCTCTAGGTAGAATCCGCTAAATGCGAGACGCACATAACCGATCGGTGTGGTGGCACTTGGGCGAGGCTTATGCCCAACAATGGATGCCTTTTGGCTAAATAATGAATAAGAAAATAAATATGACCACCTGATCTATCAATCCTTTGTTGAATGCCACCCGCATTTATATTTTGCTATGAAACAAAATGTTCTGATAAAAAAACATCAGCTGAGCTTATGCTATCCTAACCTGAGTCCCAATGTCACGAAACCCTTTAAACCCAGATCATTCGGAAACACACAAACACAACCCAAATTACATATAAAGTACCCTCAAAAAAGAATATTTTTATTCAATATTGTTCTACAAAACCAGGGGCGACATTGTAACAGATCTCAAATTAGAAAAAAAACCGGCCAAGTGCGAGTCGGACTCGCACACGAAGGGTTCCGTACCATTATCGCAAAACACTGCATAAAAATCACGTTTGTTGTATGGGAGTCCCCCTTAATTTATTTTATTTTAATTTATTAATTTTTGAAGTAAATATACAACTAAACATTCTGTGAATATTTCAAGCGGCAAAAATATCACGTTTGTTGTATGGGAGCCCCCCTTTAATATTTACTTTATACTGTTTTTAGTATTTGTTGTTATAGCGGCAACTGAAATACATCATCTGTGAAAATTTCAACTGTCTAGCTATCACGGTTCATGAGATACAGCCTGGAGACAGACGGACAGACAGACAGACAGACAGACAGACAGACAGACAGACAGACAGACAGACGGATCGCGAAGTCTTAGTAATAGGGTCCCGTTTTTACCCTTTGGGTACGGAACCCTAAAAACGAACACGTTTTGTAAAGGCATACCGTTTTGTTTGAACAGAAAATATTTTACGCCGGGTACCTACTAGCTATTAAAAATGTCGCTTGTATGAATGAAAAAAATATTACATGGATGCTTTTTTGCCTACTTCAAAAGAAAGGAGGTTATCAATTCGATATGTATTTATATGTAATATTTTTGGAATTGCACAATATTCACATATGTTTCTCTATGTAGGCTTCTAAACATATGTGCCAAATTTCATAAGTTTATGAATGCATGTTTGTTTGTATGTTTGCTTGTATGTTTGTTTTGTTTGTTTGTTTTGTCCAAGCATTTGTCCGAAACTAATAATCGGATCGTGATCATTCTTTTCTTATTAGAATAGAATAGAATAAAATAGTTCTTTATTTGCACAGAAATTAGGTACAAGTTAAGTTAAGTTTTAATGTATTGGATTACGTATCTCTCAACTTAGGGAATAGTGCAAGTTTCATAAAAATCAGTTCAGCAGTTTTTAAGATATGGAACATACACCCAAACTCCTTAGCGACAAACAGCACGAATGTAAATTGAGTTATTATGGATATATTGCCAATCCTTTATGTACCTTACTATAAAACATGATCACTTTTTAGAGTTGGTGTACTAAAACTAAAAAGAGAGAAATAAAAAGATTTTCACAAAAAATAAACCGAATTAATACTAAAAATTGCAAAATAACTTTCGTTTCTGCAGTCGGCGTCGAAAAATGATAAAAAAACCAGCCAAGTGCGAGTTGGAATCGCGCACGAAGGGTTCCGTACCGTTATCGCAAAAAACGGCAAAAAGAACACGTTTTTTGTATGGGAGCCCCACTTAAATATTTATTTTATTCTGTTTTTTGTATTTCAAGTTCAAGCTATTTATTCAGTAACAATTTACATTGCGTTCGAAATAATCAGCATGAAACAGTTGGTATTTGATGTACAATTAATCAATAAGAGAATTCAATTTAAATTAGAATAATGTGTAAAATTAATTAAATTAAAATAATATAAAAACCATGCACACATAATTAAAAATAACAATGTCAATAAATTAATAGCAATTAAAAACGAAAACAATAATCAAATATAACAATGTCAATAAATTAGTAACAATTTAAAATATGTAATAAATGTCCAACAAAAATTATACCACCTTAGTCACAAACAACATGTAATTTTGAGCACGATGAGTTGTAATAACTCATCTATTGAGTAGAGACATCTTTCCAACAGATATGCCTTGAGCCTTGCCTTAAATGAGCCTGTGTACAGTATGCTTTTTAACTCCAGCGGTAATTTATTAAATATTTTAACTGCCTGATACTGTGTACTGTGTTTGACTATATCAAGAGCCGGGGTGATTTTGTTTGCAAAGTCTTTCCTACGCGTTTTTTCCCTGACCAGCCTGCCCTCGTTTGCTTCGTAGTCATAGATGTATTTTTTTAAAGTGTTTAACAGTACTACTACATAAAGGCTAGGTACTGTGAGAATGCCAAGTTCTACAAAATATGGTCGACAGGTGTCTTATTGAGAGATGCGGACAATGGTTCGGATCGCTCTTTTTTGGAGAATGAATGCCCTTTGCCAGTTGTAATGGTAGCTATTACCCCAAAACTGTATACTATACCTCAGTTTGGACTCAATCAGCGCATAGTATACCATTTTTAAATGTTTTATGCTCACTTCATCCCTTAGAGTTCTTAAGGCATAGCAAGCCGATGATATTGATGCGTCCAATGCTGCTAGTTCTTTCTTCCAATTTAACAAATCATCAATATGAATTCCCAAAAATTTAACTTCCCTGACAAGCTCAATTTTCACTCCATCTAGCTCAATGTCCATAGTATCCTTGCTGCGCGCAGTGGTTTTAAATAACATAATATTGGTTTAAGACGTATTGATTATAGGTATATTTGCGTTAAACCAAGAATGAAAAGTCTTCAGAGCTTCATTCACCTTAACAGTAAGGTCATGGATATCATTAGCTGCAACTATAGCATTTGTGTCATCCGCAAACACGACAAGTTGCATATCCGGCAAAAGTTTACTTATGAAATTGATCAGGTCATTAGTGAATAATATGTACAATAAAGGTCCCAAAATTGATCCTTGAGGCACTCCGGCTGTAATGTTTATCATAGATGACCTATAGTTGTTTTTATACCCGTTTGGTTTTGTAGAATCAAGTTCGACAAACATTTTTCTATTATTAAGATATAAAGAGAAGAGCTGTAAGGCCTTACCTCTTACGCCATAGTGCTCCATTTTTGTTATAAGTAGTTTGTGGTCAATAGTGTCAAAGGCCGCGCTTAAGTCTAAGTAAATACCCGCTACCCTCATTTTACAGTTTATTTTGTTAACTACATCATTTAACAAAGTATAAATTGCATCTCCAGTACCCACATTTTTCTGGTATCCAAATTGTCTCAGATTAATTACTTTGTACAAATTCAGATGTCTACTTAAGCGGTCTTTTAAAACTTTTTCGAAAATTTTTGCCAGCGTGGGTAACAAAGAAATCGGCCTATAGTTTGTTGGATCAGTTTTTGTGCCCCACTTATGAATTGGGGCGATCTTAGCAATTTTTAACTGTTCCGGGAAAATGCCTTCTACAATGCACTTATTATAAAAAGTCGATAGTGGTGCAGATAAAACTAGTAAATTGTCTTTAATTACTGATATTGGAATTTCATCATAACCACAGGATTTCTTGTTTTGCATACTATTCACTATTTTAGAAATTTCATCAGGGGTAGTAAGTGAGATATCCATATCGTTTTCCACTCTTTTCGTACTTTGTTGAAGAAAAGCGATAGCATCTTGACCATTATTTCCAGGCATGATGTACTTGTGATCAAATTGCTTTACTAGAAAGTCGGCTACTTCCTCTGGGATATCTATTATTCGGTTATCTATTTTAAGTTGAATTTCCGCCCTCATTGCTTTAACCCTGTTTGTACTCTTATTTATAACTTTCCAGATTTCCCTACTTGAATTTTTTGATTGATTTATTTTTTCAGTTACTGTAAGTTTTTTAGCATTCGAGATTACCCTTTTATAGATTCTAACATAGTTTTTTTTGTAGTTAAGGACACTAGCATCAAGTTTGTTTCCACTAGAGCATAAGAGTCGTTTCATTTTACTTGATGTTTTTATACCTCTCGTGACCCACTGTAATTGAAATTTACGCCTTATTTTAATTATTTGTCTACGTTTCCTAAAACTGTAATGAAATACCTTACCAAAGGTCTTTAAAAAAGTGTTGATTCCCATAGCTGTCCAATTATGTTCACGTATTCGTTGTCCAAAACTTACACCATTTTTATAATTAAAAGCTCTCTTATTTACAGTAATATGATTATTACTATCAAAGTTATCAATAGCATTTTCCAAAGCAAATGAACCCAGTAGTGCCCCGTGACCATCTGCCAAGCCATTGTGGTCTACTACACATCCCTCTACACAGTCATCAGGCAAGTTAGTCAAGATGTTGTCAATGCACGAATATGAGTTATTGCGCATAAACGTATGAGTTGTTATGAGATATCTAAAATTAAAGCATGTCAATAGGCTAATGAATTCAGTTCGTTTTCTGTTCTCTGTGAGCATGTTGATATTAAAATCTCCACAAATTATACACTTCTTATTAATTAGATGCTCCAATAGTTTTTCCAAGCTCTTCATAAAATTATCAAAATTCTTATCATTAGGATTACGATAACAACAACACAGATAAATACCTGTATTAATATCCTTTATACAACAAATTTCAAAGCTCTCTACCCTATACAGTTTATTTATTACGTCTATAACTTCAACTTTTCTGTCTTTATAAGCTAAGATTAACGTTCCCCCTCTCATCATTTTATTTCTAGTATTGCAAGATGCAAGATAATAATTTTCTAGATTTAATAAATTTACAGTTTTATCTTTCAAAAAATGTTCACATAAACAAACATAGTCTACCTTTCTTTCCAGCGCTTCTAAATAAATGGATAATTCATATTTCTTATTGCTAATACCACACACATTTTGATGACATACATACATATTACATTGAAGATTAGATGAGACTGAAAACATACTTGTACTTGATGCAATAGCAGTATACTTATCACTCACGAAAAAAATCCGACTGTTGTGTCTGTTGTGAAACGTCATCAGTCTGTGACGCCGAATTCACAAGTCTAACTTGTGTGAGGATACTGTCATCAGTTTGAACAGAAGCATTCTTAAAATACTTTTATCTACTTTGGTTTTCGTCATCTGCCATTTTTATAATATAATTTTGGTAACTAATCATGTAATTTTTATGCAAAATTTCTCTGTGAATTAGTCTACATGCTTGCAACTTGTTTACATTTTTTGGTGGTCTGTCATAATAATTTAAATCTAAAGAAATAAACATTGAATTTTCACAGTTATTACACACAAGTTTTACTAAATTATTTAATGCATTTGTGTTTAAGAATATATTATCATAAATTTTACCCACCAATACGTTTGTAGACTTTAACTGGCATATGGTATAGTGTAAATATGTCTGAACTAACATCGGATTTCTATCATTAGAGCCTGCCAGTATCAATACAGTAGAAAAAAAAAAAAAAAAAAAATACAAAATCAGACCTGGTGAAATCTGTGCACAAAGATACACAAGACTTCAGTACTTCATCCACCGTAGCATGCGGTTTTATATGTGAAGTAACGAAAAATGAATCCCCTAAGTAATATTGAAGTATTTTTCTTACACCATATCCAGTTTGATCTGCAAAAATCATAACTCTGTGCTTCCTTTCGCTGAATTTTTGCTCAGTCTAGTAGTACAGGCGTTGAGTGATATTGTTACATCCGTAGCAGATCTCTTATCAACCGTTGTAGATTCCTCCGTTATTATTGAAGTATTGGATTTGTCGTCTACCGTCAGTGTTAAATGGGAATCATTTATTGGTGTTATGAGAGGAGAATCCCTAGATCTTGTTGGTGTAGAGTAATTGCTGTTATTCTGTAAGCTATTCCGGAAACGTCTCGGTGTAGTGCTCCTTCTGTCTGATAAGGTTACCTTTTTATATACATCAATGGTGGTTTGGCAGTGCCCTAGGTCCATCTTCAATCTAAAATTTTCGCTATTCAAGTTCTCAATCTCAAAGTGTGCGCTATCTAATTCTGCTGTTAGCTTCTTGATGGTATCATTTAGGTTCATAATTGTGTCACTATCATTTAAGGACGTATTTGGCTCACTCATCATTGTGGTATCAAGTAATGCTGAATTATTATAATAGATATTGTCAAGTGAACTAGACTTATGAGGTTTCCTAAAAGTTACATTTTCAGATTCCATAATTATTATCGGGTATACTCGTCGTGTCACCACTGAGAAAGCAGCGAAAAGGCCAATAAAAATATTAAATAACTGTAGCAATAGCAAAGCAAACGAAAAATGGCCAGCAAAACTTGCAATAGGCAGGAAAAAACAAACAACAGAAAAAGCAAAAAGCAGCAAAAAAAAAATTGTTTTTTGTTTGAGATAGGATTGCTGTTATATCGTCTTAGGCTCTAGACAAGTGAAATTCTATCAGCGAAAGCGTCGCGATAGCGATTGGAAAACTTCATGAGAATGCCAATAGCTATCAAAATGTCACGTATCAGTCCCTTACATATTGACATTTTGACTATAGAACCAAACTCTATACCTTCTCCGATATAATATGTTTAAACCCTTTTGTCTCTGTTCAAGTGGATTGACTGTTTCTTAGAATACGAATACACCAAGAAGCATGACTTGAAGATTCCTGTAATTTACTTATGATAAAATAAAGAAAGAAAGAAAGAAAATATATTTATTTGGCACAGACTAAAAGACACAACATAATATTATACATCAGATAAAATACAAATAAAATAAAAATATAGAAAAAAAGTTAATTAAAAAAATCAAAATACCCGACTGCTTAAAAAGCGAACTAAAAAGACCTAAACAAGAAGAAAATCATGCTGTGCAGTCGGAGGATACATATTCGCAAGCTGGCTGACCAAAACCAGATGTATCCTCCGACTGCACAGCATGATTTTCTTCTTGTTTACGTCTTTTTAGTTCGCTTTTTAAGCAGTCGGGTATTTTGATTTTTTTAATTAACTTTTTTATTTATAACTTTTTAGTTAAATTTTTTTTCGAATTAGGTACATTTAAATATATAAGTGTTTTATATTTTTGAAATCACCTCTTGAAACCCTTTATTTTGATACCCCACACGATGGGTTTGGAAGAAAATTTAAAATTGGCCCCCCACAATATGGCGCCCAAAAGCCACCATTTTTCTATTTTCCAATTTTAATGTAGCCTATGACACTCGCAAGGTTAAGACGAATCGATTGACATATGAATCATCAAAATCGGCCAACGCGTTAGGTCTCTGGAACGCCACATAGGAACAAACATACATACATACATTCATACATACATACATAGACTGATAAACACATTACCCTCCTTCGGCAGTCGGGTAAAAATACAGAAAAACGGGCACATTGCTCGCAGAACGGATGGCCGATGGCGCCGAAAAGTTCTGGAATGGCGACCGCGAACCGGAAGACGATACGTTGGAAGGCCTACCACTAGGTGGACCGATGACCTGGTTAAGGTTGCGGAAAGGCGCTGAATGCGAGACGCACGGGATCGGTCAATGGAGCGACGCCTGTGGGAGGCCTATGTCCAGCAGTGGATGTCTTTCGACTGGAATGATAATGATGAAACACAGACTGTCAAAAAGTACGTATGTACTTTACTGGTATTTACCAGTTAATAATTGAAAGGTGTACTTTAATTTATTAACTAATTCAATATTAATTTGGAACAAGCTCTTGCCAAAAGCTGCGCCCTGCGTGAAAGTAAAAATTATCCTTGAGGAACATATTACCAGGATCCAGTTCTTGGTCTACCCGTGTGCTAAGTTTCATCCAAATCAGTTCAGCATTTGAGGCGTAATTAATTAAAAAATATACAGACATTCACGTGAAAGTATTAGTAGAAAGACGTATTTTGCTAGAGCCTTTATATTCTCCCCAATTACTGGTATCTAAATTTACAGCTATAAAAAAATTAAATTCAGAGTGATCGAGGATCAAGTCAAATTCGTGCGATAGGAAATACCCATTAATGTCCAGCAGTGGACTTTTTGAAGCTAATGATGTTGATAAGCGCCAAATTGCTTTTGAATGAGTAGGCTACCCATATCTGCTAAAAAACCCAACCTGCGGTTTTTTATTACCTAGCATCGACACAGACCTTAAAAATAATAACAAAAACAAATCCGCACACAAAATACGACCGACCTCAGGCGCTTCCAGCAACACGGATACGTATGTCAACATTAAAACGCTTCAAAGGCCGAAAAAAATATGTTTTTATTTATTCGGTACCCAAAACAGGGTTCGTAATCATTCGGTACTGTTTGCCCCTCGTGAATTCATAATGCTGGGACTCTGGGACCAGAGACAATGGGTGCCTGAAGATAACAAATTACGTCACACTACGGACTTTCTCTTTGGATCTGCATGGTCATTTCCGCAGGCTTATTATGTATCTTGCAAAAGGAAAACGATGGCGATTTTTGGGGCATAATTGCTTTTTAACCGACTTTGAAAAATGAGGAGGTTTCTCAATTCGACCGTATTTTTTTTGTGTTTTCGCGGGTAATTTCGGCGTTTGTGAAATGATTTTGATGAATATTTTTTGTTGGGAAGAAGATATCCCAAGGGTGGTTTCATGATAGGGAAACCAGCATCTGATCATGGGATCCTAGATAAATCGAGGGAACTCCTCAAATATTATAGGCGTACATATAGCGATTTTGGTATTTTCATCAATAATGCAATCATTTGCACTCAGAAAGTATCATTTGGTGAAATTAAACTGATGAAGAAGACCACAATTACCACTGGAACTCCGAAATAAAACAATGTATCCTAGTCGTGTTTGTCGTGTTTGTCGTGTCTGTACGTGGAATCGTCATGTTAATTGAAGGTACCTACCCGAACTAAAAAGAGAAAAATATAAAACTTTTTAACATAAAATCAAACGGGAAGTCGAATAACGGAAAACAATAGGTACAAAAGACACCGACTTCGGAAAAGAAAGTTATTTTTCGCTTTGTAGTGTTTTGTTTTGGAAGACGGTTTGATTTTTTGTTAAAAAGTTTTATTTAATCACGAATACGAACGATGTATCAGCGAAAGGCCACACCATAGCGATTTTAAGATAGAGCTGCCTCTATCGAACAATTACTTAACTAAAATATATATTTGATCGCAAAGTAATCATCGCGATTATTTCTTATGACGTATGGTTTTGACATATGGTTATGACAGCAGCGCGAAAGCCATCTGCGAGCAAATTTGTCTGTTAAATGAAAATAAAATGTTAAAGTTAAACAGAATCAAACATTATCGAAAAACGAAAGAGATATTATTATAACAGTTTAAAGAAATATATTTGTTTCTCTGGACGAAAACGCAGTTTTTTAGGGAAGCTGTATGGGCGTCGTGCCAATTGACGTCATGTGGCACGACAGACTTTTCTTTCTAATTCTCAACTTTGACGCTTTATAACTTCGTCTCTGATCGAGATATTTAAAAAAATCTTTTATCTTTGTTTACTATAGTTAATAAATATTTCATTTAGCAAATAAAAAAATTGATGCATATTCCCTATTGACAACGGCGTCTATGCTTACACATTTGCTGTTTCAAGTGATGTTACGTATGTATGAAGATTATGTAGATCATCAATTACAGTCAAGTGCACCTGTAGTTCTGTATTACAGGTGCACCTGTATTACAGGTACCACAGGTATACCTGTGATCCGCACTCAAATGTAACGAGTGATTTAAATTTCATGAGTTGCTTTGAGGCCGCCATTGCACGTTAATGCAATTTGAATTGCCATTCGATATGGTTGTACACATACATAAACTCACGCCTTATCTATAGGTTATATCTATATGGGGGTTGGCAGAGACTACAACGCCACCTACCGCGATCCTTATTAGGGTTCCGTACCCAAAAGGTAAAAACGGGACCCTATTACTAAGACTTCACGATCCGTCTGTCTGTCCGTCTGTCCGGCTGTCACCAGGCTGTATCTCATGAACCGTGATAGCTAGACAGTTGAAATTTTCACAGATGATGTATTTCTGTTGCCGCTATAACAACAAATACAAAAAACAGAATAAAATAATTTTTTAAGTGGGGCTCGCATACAAAAAACGTGATTTTATGCCGTTTTATTGCGATAGTGGTACGGAACCCTTCGTGCGCGAGTACGACTCGCACTTGACCAGTTTTTTTTACATACTAGATTCTGCCAGCGACTTCGCTCGCGTGAAAAGTGTTTTCTTATCCCAAGAGAACATTATACCGGGATGAAAAGATGCCTATGTGCCAGACTATAATTTATCTCTGAGCCAAATTTGATTCAGATCCACCCAGCCGTTCTGACATGATCGAGTAACAAACACACATCCATCCATCCAAACTTTCGCATATATAATACTAGCTTCTGCCAGAGGCTTCGCCCGCGTGAATGTCGAAAATTATCCCAAGGGAAAATATTCTGGGGTAAAAAGTATCCTATGTGCTATTCCAGACTACAATCTATGTCTGTGCCAAATTTCATCCAGATTCGTCTAGCCGTTTGAGCCTGAAGAAGTAACAAACATACACACTCACAGACTTTCGCCTTTATAATATTAAGTGTGTTTAATTAATTAATATTAGGAGGAAGTAGGATTTATATTGAATCCAGTGCTATTTGGTACAAAATTTAACTGTGAAAACTTAGCTGTCACTAGTAGATACCAGAATTGAAGGCAAACTGACAGTTCAATTTACAACGATTTCTCCCCTTTCAATTTATTCTTTTTTGTTTATATTTTTTTCTCTCTCTTGTCTGTATCTTCAAATTCAAATTCATTTATTTGGTTACATTTATTCCTGTGCGAGTCATAAAAAAAATCTTTCCTACTTCTGATCTGAAGAACACATTTCTGGTTATTAAATTGGTTGTATTTTAGACATCTACTCTGCTCACCAATGTAAACAAAATTATTATATTCATTCAATTATATTTAATGAAATTGAAGCTTGCGCCAACATAGGAGAAAAATTTTTTTTTTTCGTTTATCCTCGCATTGAAACGCCTTAACTTATACTAACTACTTGTATAAGTCTAGGTTTCCTCACGTTTTTTTCCTATTGGTTTTGTATGACTGTTTCATACTGGAAATTCTAGGACAAAGGGCGTACCCCTTAAAGTAAAAAAGACCTACTAAGATATCCCTATCAATAGGTACCTATTATTAAGCCAGACGGCCGCAATGGTACCAGCCCCCGCGATCAACTGCACGCAAAAACATACATAATTGCCTTTTTCCGTAACTCGTATATAAAAACGTAATCCCTTTAATAGTCACATTAGAGAAATAAAAGAAGGTTCATTCTTACCACTGAGGTGGGTATGCCCGAAATGTGTTTTGGGCCACCGTGTCATTAGCGCAGCCTATTCTCAACTACGTTGTACGTTGTAGTCGACTCGTATAACGTAAAGCAACTTAAAGCAGCGTGCTTTTTATACATATCATAAAACAAACGCTTTCGTGGCACTCACTTGGCGCTATGCGCTATTTGCTTAATACGTTATAACGCAGTATCGCACGAATCGCGCGCAACACAAAAACGTAAATAAAGCAGAGGGAAGAAGCAGGGGGTGCCGGGCGGGCGCGGTTGTTATCACGCTAATATGCCTACGCTATTTTGCTTCGTGCTTTTTAGTGCAAACAGTGATATGACACGTAATATTGAGTATAGACTATTAGACTATACTGTGATTTTTAATTTCGTGGACTAAACTGACAGCTGCTATTGACCTTATTTTTTTTAAATGTTGCAAGCGCGGAGCATAGTGTTGTAGGTAAGGCTCGATCATAAGTGATTCATCGAATCGATGTGACATGACTCCTGAATTTATTTTTACTAGTTGGTGTAAATAAATGTTTTATGAATATAAACGTAATATATTTAAATATAACAGTATTCATACACATAGTTCATGAACTTATGTACTATTGTGTTAAATATGAAATCAACAATAAAATAAATGCAATCGATAAAATTAAGTCTGACATAAATGAGTAGAAACTAAATATGGGCCGCTAGTTTCTAAACAAATTATTATTTTATGTCATGAAAGAGTTTCATTTTCGATCTACTTCGATTTTCGATTAACTTTCGATCACTTAGGATAGTTAGGGTACGACACTATTTTAATGTAACGATAAAGTGACAACCCCCCAAATGTCAGTTTAGTCCACGAAATAAAAAATCACATTATAGTACATTTTTTTTTATACATTGCCCCACACTAGGAATTCCTCCTGTATCGTGGGTGCGTTTACAAATATATAAACTCACATACACGAACACCCAGAGCCGGAACAACTATCTGTAGGTCATACAAATATTTGTTTCGTGTAGGAATCGAACCCGCGACACGTAGCGCAGCAGTCAATCGCTTAACCACTGCGCCAGCCGTGCGCCTAAAATTGTGTAAGTAAGGACGATTGATTGAGAGATTGTGTTGTTGTTTAATGTTTTGTTTTAGTGTGTGTATAGTGGCCGAAAATGTCTAAAAGAAATAGTGATTCACCAATATGAAACTTAAAGTAGTGAAGTAGAACTGAAAGTATGAAGGAAATTTTATTGTTTATGTTTTACTGCTCCATTTTATCGGTAAATTCTTAAATCCAACGCTAAGAGCTGCGAGTTAACAGTCACCGCACTTGCTTTATATTTAAAGCGTGTAAAATAACGCGCTTAAAATATAAAGCTTATAGCACTAAGCAAGTTATTGTCAAATAGCAACTTTGAACACTACTAAACTGGAAGCAGTTAAATATCAGTATTTTACATGCGACTTTCTATCTGGCTTAAACCCAGTTACTGACTAACACGATACAAGATAGTCATTTGTCAGATTTTCAGGGTTCTGGCTCAAACTTTTGTTTCAAATTCACAGCAGAAATAAAGCAAAGTACTTTGCAGCCAACCGTTGCGGTCCAAAGTTTAACCGATCTATTTTGAACCTAGTCGAATTTTAAAGACTTGGTACATACCAATGACATGGTGAAATAAAACAACCCACCAATTTTTATCGTCATGCTAAGCATAGACATCTTCATAAGTGTCTTCTTTAGAGCTCTATGTTAAGATGCTAATGATATTTAGAAGTTGCCACTACAAAATTGCTGTCAATAAAAAGTCATCAATGCTTGTGATTTATTTATTTGAACTATGCAAACAATTTGTATTTGGTAACCTACTGCGATATATTTTACTATATAGGCCACAACGACCCTTAGATTAAAAGGTTTAATCGTTCAACCCTCCGCCTGCCGCTCGCGTAAGCCTAACGGATCGTATTGACACGTCCCGATTGCTGGCGAATAGGCTTGGCAGGCGACAGGTTAAAACATTATATTGAATCAAGAGCCTGTAGAAAATGTGATATTCTAGCAGCGAAATATTTATTATAATATATATATATACCTATATATGATAAATAAAAGTAAAATTCAAAAAGTTTTGCATTGACAAGTACTATCATATGTGGCGCCGTTAATTCGATACATTTTAGCATTTGGATAATCGCTATAACTGATAGTATACTAATTTGCCTGTCAGTCTAGTGCCCAAGACTAGGTATAAAATACCAGCCTGTAATCAGTCCCACTGCAGGCCAAAGGCCTCTTCTCATACAGAGAAGGCACGCATTGATCACCACGCTTGCTCATTGCGGGTTGGCGATTTCAGATTTATATATTATCTATAAGTCCGATATTATTACGTATCTTGCAAGAGAAACGATAGCGATTTTTGCGCAATAATTGCTCTTCATTATAGAAGTTTTAGAGTTTTTGGCAGTTTTTAGCGAGCGATTAGCAAACGATTGTGTAGGACCTACCATACCAACACAGTAGGTGATTCTGACTTGTATGATATAAAGCGTTTGATCGCGCGAAATAATAACAGCCGCACTGGTCGATCATCAAGGTTAAGCAACGCTTGACGAGGTCGGTTCGTGGATGGGTGACCATTTCAACATACCGAGTTTCCTCCGTGCCTCGGAAAGCACGTTAAGCCGTTGGTCCCGGCTGTCATTTGAACATCTTTGACAGTCGTTACGAGTAGTCAGAAGCTTGAGAGCTGACACCAGTCTTGCCAAGGGGTACCGTGTTACCCAGTTACTGGGTTGTGGAGGTCTGATAGGCAGTCGCTCCGTGTAAAACACTGGTACTCAGCTGAATCCGGTAAGACTGGAAGCCGACCCCAATATAGTTGGGAAAAGGCTAGGCAGATTGATTGTTTCTTACGTAATAAGCATGCAGGTCCAAAATAAACCTAGAAAGTACATATTATGAATTTGAAAAAGTCCCATTGGTATTTGTCCGGATTTGAACCGATGACCTCAAGCACGAGAGGCGAGGTCTTTAGCCACTGAGCCACCATGACTACAGATTCCAAAAACGCTTCTCATAAATAAGAGGTACTGAAACTGACTCGCAGTTTCGACGATTGACCTCTTTCTCGAAGTTAGACCTACCTAACAAACTACTAAAAAGAGTAGCCTACATTTCTTTAATTATTATTTTTGTTTGTATTTAGAATTTCTGGTAAAATAGTCGTACTGTTTTGTAGTATTATTATTCATTAAATATTGTAAACACTTATTAATATTTATTATTATTAGAAGAGAAGCCTTAATTAATTTTGCTTTATAAGCCATGATATTTTCTTCAGTCGTATTATAAAGGAAAATGAATTATTTAGTAAAGTAAAATGAGTGGGAGGATCCACTCATTTTACGTTGGTTTGTTGTGGTAATAAATACAGGAGAAATTAAATAACATGACGCCTGTTATCTTGAAGGATTGAGCAGAAATGTATTAATATACCTACATTGAAGCCCCACGTCAGGAACTCGTATCGATCGATCGATCTTGACGAGGTCGGTCTGTGAATGGGTGAAGGGTCAGAAAATCTTGCAAAGAGTTATCGTGCCCCGTTACTGGGTTGTGAAGGACAACTGCATCTGATTGGACAGGAAGCCGGCGCCAGTATTAGAATGATTAATTGAAGCCCCATGTCACACGTTATTGAGACCTTTTTTCATCAATCTAGCAAGAATTCAGTCACCAGTAACACATATTTCCCGAGGTAGAATCTTTAAGGATATCATTTTCTCAATTCAAGAAAAAAAATACATCTCAAACAGAAAAGTTGCTTTAGTTGCTTCTGAGATTTTCAACGCAAAACAAAGTTCCAAAGGCTATCTATTGTTATAATAACAGAGCTGGATGGATAACATACACATTACATACCGACATTCTTTCTCCAAACATCATAATCAAACATAAAACTAACATTACTTTACCTATAACATGAAAAAGAAAATAAAGATATATCCCACTGAGTGGCCATAAAGGAAAATTAAGATTTTCGTACGTTACCTGAGACACAAAATGTTGGCGACCTCGAAATACCTTCGGGCCGATTTATTTTTTACGTAAAATTTGCCAGAGAAAAAAGTAAACGCTAAGCACTGGAGAGGTCAATTTATATCCTACAGTTTATTAAGGAGAGGATTTTGTGTAAATCGGTGGTATTTTTTCGAATGAGAACACCGAATGGTAGGCCTTCCAATGTCCTACAATAAAAGAGATCTTGTGCATGGGACAAGTTATGAACTCTAGACAAGTGACATACTTGAATTTTTTTGTTTTTCTTTTTATATAGATTTTTTTGGATTACTTTTATTTTATTTATGTTTTTTTTTTTTGAAATGCGGGTTTTTAAGTTAATATAAGTGACATAATATCAATGAAAGCGTCACCATAGCGAGTAGAAAAAATCCAAAATATAACGGAAATGTCAAGAGCTATCCAAATGTTACGTGATCAATCCCTTATATTTTGGCTTTTCGACCGTCGCCATTGCTGCTAACT
Organism: Anorthoa munda; assembly: GCA_945859665.1. Lineage (NCBI taxonomy): Eukaryota > Metazoa > Arthropoda > Insecta > Lepidoptera > Noctuidae > Anorthoa > Anorthoa munda. The sequence continues at coordinate 6,669,991 of OX243899.1, read as the reverse complement.
CTAAAGGAAATTCGACGTCACACTTGGTCTAAACTCTTGAGGAAATTCGACGTCACACATGGTCTAAATTCTAGAGGAAATTCGACGTCACACTTTGTCTAAACTCTAGAGGAAATTTGACGTCACACTTGGTCTAAACTCTAGAGGAAATTCGATGTCACACTTGGTCTAAATTCTAGAGAAAATTCGACGTCAACCATTGATTCAAATCAATCGAATTTTGTTATGCTTGCAACTGGGCTTCTTACAGGGTTGAGTAATGGGCCAAAGATAGCTACATGATACGGATTCACTAACCTACTTATTAGTTTTCTTCCGAAAACTTGATTGCTTTTGTAAAAGCAAAACTATTGTTTGAGTTTTGTAGTAACACTCACAACAAAATCAGCGGCATTTTTAGTTCAAACAATGTTAATACAGGGCATACATAAACTCTCGTCTTTTTTACATGGGGGTAGGTATCTAACTTACAATAGAATTTGAAGATCGTAATAGTATAGAAAAACCGGCCAAGTGCGAGTCGGACTCGCACACGAAGGGTTCCGTACCATTATCGCAAAACACTGCATAAAAATCACGTTTGTTGTATGGGAGCCCCCCTTAATTTATTTTATTTTAATTTATTAATTATTATTTTTTGAAGTAAATATACAACTAAACATTCTGTGAATATTTCAAGCGTCTACCTGTTGCCGTTATTAATATTGAGCAAAAAACGGCAAAAATATCACGTTTGTTGTATGGGAGCCCCACTTTAATATTTACTTTATACTGTTTTTAGTATTTGTTGTTATAGCGGTAACAGAAATACATCATCTGTGAAAATTTCAACTGTCTAGCTATCACGGTTCATGAGATACAGCCTGGAGACAGACGGACAGACAGACAGACAGACAGACAGACGGATCGCGAAGTCTTAGTAATAGGGTCCCGTTTTTACCCTTTGGGTACGGAACCCTAAAAACATGTATTCGACATAGACACAACATCAAAAAACACAGAGTAATTAATAAAAATAGTACAAAAAGATTATCACAAATTGTGCTGAGCGTGACCGCCCATACCGAAAGGGATACCAAATCAGCATTCTCGAGGCGTCAGACAGTACAATCGGGTCCGAACCGCTTTCTCTCACAATTTGGACCACCTCACAAAGTTTCCATTTCAAACAGCGTAATGGCAAATTTGCCGTGCAGAGGCACCTCTTCACACCATTTGCAAACACTTTGATGTCCAAATTGTAGCCAAATTTTTGGACAAGCCACCCTTTGTAAATCCAATAACGTTTTGTAATGTAAATAAGGACTTTAGCAATGGTATTATTTGGAGTTTTTTTTTGGACAAAGTGATCACAATACTACAGTGATTTGGACCAAAGTGATTTGGACCAAAGAGGGTCGGAATGTAAAAAAATGTTTTTTAAGGTTATGGTTTTCGGCTCAAAGAATTGGAAGAGTTTAAACGAAATCATTAAAGTGTTAAAGAGTTTTCGAAAAAGATTTTTGTATACGATTTATTTATTATCGTTTGTTAGAAGGCTTTGCTAGCTTTTTGGCCGTGTCTTATTTACAAACTTTTGAAAGCTTATTCGGTAGGCACTAACTCGCTATTCGCGAGAGCAATGGTGGCCCAGAGGTAACGGCCGCGACTTACAATTTGTAAGTCGTGGGTTTGAACCCAAGTAGGCACTTTACTTTGTGTAAATTATTTCATCACCACTACTCTCAAAACGGTGATGGAAAACATCGTGAGGAAACCGGCATGTCCTAGGACCAAAAATTCAAAGATATGTGACATCCACCAACCCGCATTGGGCCCGCGTGGTTGATTACGGCCTATTATTCCCTCTCAAAGAGAGGACAACACGCAATTATTGCTTTCTAAAAATAAATTTAGAAAATATCTCTTTGTTTCTAAATGTGTTGTCAATAGTGACATTTTTAATTACTTAGAAGTGCTTCGGCAAATTTCATAAACTTTTAAGGTTTCTGATTTATTATGTGTTCTTGTCATTCTTGAAAGATTTTTCGAATTTAAAGCCCACACTAAACTAATATTGTTAAGAGGTAAAATTGATTGTCTAAGCGTGTTAGTAGTCGCAGCGGAAAAACGTCGAATTTATTAATTTCAGATAAGCAGATAATTAGTTTATGACGTCGTGTAATTGTGTATAGTAAGTATAAATTTGTGTATCCAACCATTGGGGAGCTATTCAACAAAAACTGTTTCCGCTGGAACTACGTCATCCTAGCGGCACCTTTTTTTTCCTATGCACGTAGATAAAAAAAAATACATTCAATAATTAGTTTGAAACGAGAGGTAAATGTGTATGCTTAAATGAAATTTGTGTGACATAAAACTGCGAAGATAATCAAGTTTCCGCTGCGCTGACGTTTGGCTATTTGATGAAAATCATATAAAACGGCTTAGTGCAGAGTTGATTTTTTTTACGCACTTTGCTTTGAATTTGTGTGTAATGATTGTGAAAACAGAATTTGAAAAAATCTTACCGTTCAAGTACCAGTAAAAATCCTAAGATTTACTTATTCATATAGGCTTTTACAGTGGGCCACATATTTGTTATTTATATTAATTAAAAAACTGATTCTTTATGTTAATGTTATTATTACCTACTTTGTTAATAATATTGTTTTTTTTTCATTTTAATTAGTCATTAACCAATAAATACTTTTATGAGTATAATGTTAATACTTACAGTTGTTTTATTTTCGTCTAAACGATTGTGTACGCACCTGTACGAAACTATTACACACAATAACGATGCTATACTGGAAATTTTAGAATGTTAGCTCTATATACTGCACGGCCGCTTTTTTGTAGCCATTCAAACTTGGTCGGTTTATCCATGAATTGCGGTTGTTCTGGTATTTTTATTATATCTCTTTAATTATTTAGTGTAATGAGCTGAAATTTTACATGTGAATAGTTGCATTAATACACGAATTATCGCCATATGTTTTACGTTGCATTTCCATTAAAATGTCCTAAAATCGGTTGTAATACAATATAGTGGTCCAGTCGTAGTAAATTATGCGACTGCTCATTAATTACTAAGAACACATACATGAAACTTGGCAGGACTTTGTAGACCCTTACAAGATACAAATAAACGTTATAAATTAGGCTTTAGTGTTCCTATTTTAAGTACTTGGACCTAAAAACCTTATTTTACTTTTACGTGTATATCTTCTGAACGGTAAGATTTTTTCAAATTCTGTTTTCACAATCATTACACACAAATTCAAAGCAAAGTGCGTAAAAAAAATCAACTCTGCACTAAGCCGTTTTATATGATTTTCATCATATAGCCAAACGTCAGCGCAGCGGAAACTTGATTATCTTCGCAGTTTTATGTCACACAAATTTCATTTAAGCATACACATTTATCTCTCGTTTCAAACTAATTATTGAATGTACTTTTTTTTATCTACGTGCATAGGAAAAAAAAGGTGCCGCTAGGATGACGTAGTTCCAGCGGAAACAGTTTTTGTTGAATAGCTCCCCAATGGTTGGATTCACAAATTTGTACTTACTATACACAATTACACGACGTCATAAACTAATTATCTGCTTATCTGAAATTAATAAATTCGACGTTTTTCCGCTGCGACTACGTACACGTCTAAGCTACGTTTGTAAAAGCTGATTAATTTAAATATATTTATTTATTCGTAACACATATCACTATGTGTCATAAAACAGTTTTGGTACATGGTGTAGCCTCTGGAAGTACTGATTCGATTACGGAAATTATCAATAGCTACAAGATAGTTAGTATCATAGACAAAAAATATATATTCTGAAAAACGAAATTGGGAAAAAGCTATAACAAATGATATATAAACGAGACAGACGGCAGTCTCGTTTATATATCATTTGTTATATCTCATCAAATATGGACACAATAATGTACCAACCGTCCACGTATCTTGTCCTGTCCCAAATTAATACATTACTATAATTAGTTGTTAGGCTGATAATACACCGATAGCATCAATCTAATGGTTCACATCAATGGTAGATACATGCCGTGGAATTTTCGATAACTGCCCGCACATGTAAGGTTCTCACGCATGGGGTCGAAATTGTTGTATTATATCGAATTTTTCAAATATGATATCAAATGTAGCTGTGTTTTCAAGGATTTATTTTAGAGAAGGATATGGTAAATAACAGTAATCATCTGCTGGTGATTTAAAAGGTGATAGGAAGTGGTAGAATAACTGTGTTGTTATAGGAACAAAACTCGGTTGCTACAAAACCTGATCTTCGATGTTTTTAACTTCGGCTCTTATCCAAGTCATTTTGAAGGAACTCTACTCGACTCATTTGCCACGGAAAACCCCTATATTAATGTCAATAATAGTATATTATGCAACTAGTGAATTAAGGACGGATTTAAAGCGAGGGCCATAGATGAATCACGAACTAGTGAAGGATTCTAACAACTGAATCACGACCGTAGGGAGTGATGCATGATGATTGAATCACGAGCATAGCGAGTGAGTCAAGTTTTAGAATCTTGAGCGATGCGAGTGATTCATGGCCCCCGATATAAATCCGTTTTATTCAAGAGTTGCATACTATATATATTTTATACCATGACAAGGAATAATAATAAATAAATGGTTTATTACCTTCAAAATTTACAAAAATGTGAAACCTCACATTTTTGAAAATTGAAGCTGAGCTAGATAACAGCACCTGTGTTTCAGGGACCAGTGACCACCTCCGTTACGTTACATAATTATAATTAATTAAACACCAATGCAATTAATATTAGAATTACAATCCAAATAAGTATTCACTAAAGATCCTAGACCAAGATCAAAATCATTATTATAATCCTAAATATAAACAAACTTAAAATTAAATCATCGAAGGAGTTTGAAAGTCGAATATTTTTTGCACAAGAAGTTTGTATCGAGTATTTTATGCGCAAGGAGGTTGTTGTTTGTTGCATTGAGATGGAGGCCGAATATGTATTGGTGTATTCTAAATTTGAACACCAAAACAGTGATTAAAAGTGCTTTTTATTCACTGTTTTTAGTGAATGAAATAAGCTTTTTAGAGGGGGAATGGTATAAAAAGCTTATATTGAACTTATTATTTTAAGGCTTATTTTTGCCTTATTTTTTTAAGACTCATTGTCTTAATGTAGAAAAGTAGTGTCATTGTCTATGGAGGCACGCGCTGCGCAGTCATGCGCAATGAGAATCTAAATAGCCCGCCATACCACATATTTTTTCCGTTTCCCCTTTTGCTTGATGTCAACTGTATGAGTGAAGATAAAATAGTGTATGCAACGGCATATAATTAGGTATTAAAACACCCGCGTGTTATTATTATCCCACCCCACGCTCGTGTTTTAATAACCCCTATTATATGACCATTGCATAAACTACTATTAACTGTCAATTTAATGATTCGAGGTGGACTTGAGTTGCATGACTTAGACTAAGTTTTCCCAATGGAACTAAACGCGATCAGCAAATCTAGACCGTATTCTAGAGTTGTCATAATTGTTGTGGAATATTGACACTGACAGCTAGTGAGCTGTCAGTGTCAACTAAACACCAAAGAAAATCAGCACATCTCTATAGTGAACAGATGAGCTGAGGCTTTAGACAAAGTGTCATTCGATGTCAGCGTTGGCCAAAACGTAAGGGATTGATCACGTGACATATCGATAGAGCTTGATAATCCAACACATTGCTGAAATTTGCTCTATATCATCAGGATGGTCGTGATTTACTAATTTCATGATCTTCTTGATATTTAGTTTTTATAATTCGTTTTATTTTTATTTTTATGTGTGGCATTAAATTATTTCGTTTATTCAAACTGTCAGCTAACGCCTTCCAGCGTTCGCAACCCAATTATTCATGAAGAAAACACTGAAATGAGTGTCATACATATTCGAAGACCTGCTCATAAGAGAAATCGCTAAAAACATTATTCTGTTCACGATCGAAGGCTAAACTTTTGCTGTTGGCTCAAAATGTCTCTCATTGAATCGAGTGTATCAAATTTTACGAGACTACATTGATACCCAACGTTAGACGTTCTTCGCATGAATCGAATTGAAAAATAATGAGAAAGGACACATAAAAAAAGAATATTCTTCGTACAAATACATTTCCAGTCTAAGATGACCTCAGATTATATAAAGTTTCTGTGAAATGAGAGGTCAGATTATAATGGCAGCGTATGGCTTGATAGGCCTCGTTCCTTTCCAGTCTTTTTTTTTTATTTTTTTTTATTTTTTTTTTTTTTTCTGCGGGGCGTCTCACAGCTCAGTCAGAATGACTGGTAGCTGCTTAACCGGACTTTCCTACGGAGACTAAGCTATATAGCCTCCAGCTAGGCTCCTTTCCAGTCTAAGCTAACCTAGTATTTATACGCTTTCTTTGCAATGAGAGGTCAAGTTATACTGGAAATTTTGCTTGATAGGCTTCATGCGTACGTTCGATGTTAAGGAAAATACGTTTAGTTGATAATATTCGGTATTCAAGGATTATAATGTCTGTTTTGTGTGACGGCTCTATAATGGTTCTTTGGTGTGTTGTATTCCTTGTATGGTATTTTAAGGAACGCGTGTTTTAGATTATTGGATAGAAGATACTTCATTATATGGGCGAGAAGTTTGTATTAAAATATCTTTAAATTACTTTTATCTACTCTCATGTCGTAATATTCGAATTATAAATTTCAAAACGAGTTTATATTGACATACTTTATAAATACAATACCGAAATTTTAAAATAGAATTTCATTATAACACAATTTCTCTAACAAAATAATGCTATAAAACATTTTTTTTCTATTACGATACAGGCAAATCCAAGAAGTTAGTCACTAAGGAGTTTCCATCAATTATTTTTTATAATGCCATTTTTATAGTACCTATTTTAAAAAGATTTGATTCCAATTTTAACTTGTCTATGATAATGCCCGCTTTACGCTTAGCACGCACTGCGATTTTTATTCGCGCGTATTTTGTCTCTTTCTACCTGTTCATAGAGCTCAAAATATTAGCGCGAATTAAATTCGCGCCGCGGTGGATTCTGTGGCAAAACACGGCTTTCTTGCGTTATTATTTCCGCACGATTTTTTTAACGCAATGCGAGCAGCTTCATACAATTCTATAGGTTGCGGAATGGGCGCAAAAATTCGCGCGAATATATATCGCAGTGTGTGCTAAGCTTTAGCGCATGCGCGGTTAATGCGGTGATGTGCTGGGTTTTGGCGCCATTCATACGTTTTGCAGGTTTTGCTGTACTGAATTTCATGAGTTTATTAAATTTTTGCTTAATAATGTCTGATGTGAAATGTGAAGAAAATTTAACCCCGCCCGATATTTTAGATGCGGCAATGGAAATTACTCATAATGTATTACCGGCAAAGTCGAGAAAATTATATGATAAATGCTATCACGACTTTATGGCATGGAAAATGCAAAAAAAGGTATTTAGTAGGTTCAATCCCAATGTATGAGTGTAGATAAAGTAGTGTATAAAACTGCACATAACTAGGTATTAAAACATTCGTGTGAATACTATTAAAACCTCGCCTACGGCTCGGTTTTTAAACACACACTCATGTTTTAATACTCCTTATTATGCAACAGTTTCATAAACTACTATTATCACCATTATGTTTATTCACACTAAAAAGTTAGATAACGAAAAGTGACCCAGACGAGTATTCGGCAATCATAACTTGGGCTTTAAACAAAGAGACATTGTGTCGGCAATAGCGATTGCCAAAATGCCAAAAATGTTTGGGATTGATCATGGCACGTGTGCTAGGTATTGTACCTAACACTTCGGGCGGCCGGAGTGGGCTTTCTACGCTGCACACACATCTGCGTGACCGTGACCCATATGCATCGGTTTGTGAGTGCGCAGCGCGGCTCGGCGAACCACACGCTACCACGAACTCCACCGTGACCACAGAATAAATATACAAACAGTATGGAGACTACCAACAAACGCTCGAAACGGCACGCTCACACAAACATTCGCATCGACGAGACCACTAAGCGGCTCGCACTACTGACAGCACCGCAGAAGTGCCCGAGTGGTCTCGTCGGTGCGAATGTTTGTGTGAGTGTGCCGTTTCGAGCGTTTGTAGGTAGTTTCCATACTGTTTGTATATTTTTACTGTGCGGTGATTGTCAACTTAACTTAAGACGACGACAGCCACCAATGACCTTGAAGGAACGAAACGCGCACTCATTTCACACCCGCGCGAACCGAAATTCAGTCGTTCTTTTGTAATTTCTTTATTATTCTCTGACTTTAAAACAAAAGCCTAAGATCAAAATGTAGATAATTAAATTGTCTTTAAGTTGGTAACAATTTCATTAAAATACGCCTGGTGGTTTTGGTGCGATGGTCGTTTTTTTGTCCGTTTTAGACATAACTTTACAAATTAATTACACTATGTTATACGAATAAAACTCAAAATTCTCTTAGATTAAATTATTAAGAAAACGGTCTAGTGTATAAATTTTTACAAAAAAAAATGAGAATCACGTCTAAATGGCTAGTCGTAATAACTAGCCATTTAGACGTGAATCTCATTTTAAAATCAGCTATTGAGGGGTATCTGCGCCTTAATGTCCTATATCCACTAGATGGGGCAGAGGGCGTCCACAGTAGTCTCCCATCTCGATCGGTCTTGAGCTACACGTTTCACCTCGCTCCACGTCATTCCGATGCTCGCCGCTTCTGCCACACACGGCGCGACGCCAGGTTTGACGGGGACGGCCACGCTTTCTTTTTCCGTGGGGATTCCAGTCCAAAGCTTATTTGGGAATGTGATCGAGGCCCTTTCGGAGCGTGTGGTCAATCCTTCGCCACTTGCGATACTTAATCTGGCGGTCGATCGGGCTCTCGTGCCATATCTCCAACAGCTCTACGTTGGAAATTCCGGGAATACGAAAGTCGACAACTCTTCCTAAAATCGTTTTTTTTTGTACGGGACTGTTTATATTTTGTAAAGAAACGGCACTAAACCATTCGCCTAAAATATACAGACCACTTATTTCATCCACGAGCCCACAACGTGATCTTCCAATCATCATGATAATATTTTTTGGTAATAAAAAGTTTGTTTCAAAACAAACAAAAAATACTTAAGTACTTGTTACAAAAATAAATCACCAACAAATCCTCCTAAATAGAAAACACACACGATCCAAGAAAATATAGACCGCGGAATTACGAAATACGTTCAACAAATTGCCTGTCACAACTCACCCTTAAGGCATTAAGTATCCGCGAATGGAGTCCCTTAGCAATTTAGACCAGAATCAATGATGAATAATTTGAAAATCCTGAAACTAGTTAACCAGGCTGGGTCTTTGGAAATGAGCCAGAACATTCCAAGTCGCTCGGCGAATCCATAAATTTGTGCCACGTGAATTATTTACCGACGGAACTTTATGCTAAGTATTTTAATCAATTTTTATTTTGTGATGGGGGTGCGGGAGGGAGTATGTCTTCTGTCATTTCATTATTGAAATTGGAAGGAGAATGTGGTGCAAATAGCTGCTGCGCTGCATGTCGCCGATTCAATTCCTGAATGAAACAAATTTTCTATGACGTGCAGATAGCTATTCGTGTATGTAAGTTTTGATGTTTGTAAACGCACCCACGTGGAGCAACTTTTCCCAAAAAAGAATATTGTTTAGTTCATCAATCCTTTTAACTTATCATAGCTTTAACAGGGACAATACGACATTACAGAAAATATGTCGGTCTTAAACTGTCCATACCATACTACCGGATGCAAATGAAACTAAATAATAACGACCACAGTTTTCTTAGGTAAGTTAAACTGAACAATAAAGAAGTCCACTGTTAGCACGAAGTACGTAAGCGGCGGCGCGCCGCAGACAGAGGGGCCACTACGAACAAAGCGTCATTTTGCACACACACATTGACATTGCGATTATACAGGGATTCTTGGGCAATATTTGACCGAGCTCAGTCGCGGCTGTCACGAGTGCTTTGTGTGGGCGTTTGCCACGTCATTCATAAAGTACTGTAAAGAGTTTGCATTGGCAGGGTTGCCTTTATTAATTGTTACAGACCGAATATACTTTATATTCTTTAATATTTATAAAGGATCTGGATGGTATTGTCAGGCCACCTGAAGGACATAGCACAGGGTACTTTTATGTGATAGGACATAGGTACGTGTAATTTGATACATGAGTGTAGCTATTTACGTAAGCTGCGGCGAAACCTTTCTGTGCTTTCTACTTTGTGGTCAAGTGTTGACAAAATGAATGAACGCTATTATTACGCCTGCAGTTTATTTGGTTGCTTAAGTACAACAAAATAAAAAACAGGCCAAGTGCGAGTCGGACTCGCGCCCGAAGGGTTCCGTACCATTATCGCAAATAAAAGGCAAAAAAACACGTTTGTTGTATGGGAGCCTCACCAAAATTTTTATTTTATTCTGTTTTTAGTATTTGTTGTTATAGCCGCAACAGAAATACATCATCTGTGAAAATTTCAACTGTCTAGCTATCACGGTTCATGAGATACAGCCTGTTGTCAGACAGACAGACAGACGGATCGCGGAGTCTCAGTAATAGGGTCCCGTTTTTACCCTTTGGGTACGGAACCCTAAAAAACAGTGCGTACTCGTTCTTCAAATGTACAATTTGGTTTTGTTTTGTTTTAAAATTCAGAATCAATATAGTAGCAACCCTAGTGAGTCTGTCAAGTTTAGGTGTCAATTTTCGGAACGGCGGGCGGGAGTGGCCCTTCTGTATACTTTCTATTTTGTGCTGTCAGTATCTATGTATATTCTAAAACAATGATGACATTGACAATTGATCGCATTCAGTTTCATTGGTGAAATTCACCCTTAACAACATAAAGTGCTTTCTGAGAATGTATTTCCGACTATTAATATCGTTATATAGGTACAATGGACCTCTGTCAATACCACCCAAATAAACCTATAATATTGTAGAAAGCAAATATCAATTATGAACTTACTTGTTTCAAAACTTCCAATACTGTTTGAGAAATGAGACCTATGATTTGGATGTTAGCCGCAGAACACAGAATCACTGTGCCGGCAGTTTATAGTGGTGCCATTTATAATAATACCATCCATACAGTACTCAGCCTTGAAGTCAGCTACAATGGCTGCGCAGTAGAAAATCTCATAAAAAAATAGCACCGCAAGCTAATTTCAGGACGGCCAAGAAGTTTGGCGAGTACTGTACTTCCTACTTAATATTATAAATGCGTCTGGATGGATGGAAGTTTGTTACTCAATCACGGCAGAACGGCTGAACGGATCTGGATACAATTTGGCAAAGAGATAGATTATAGTCTGGAATAGCACATAGGCTACACTTTTTATCCAGATAGTCCGAGTGGCCTTATGCGATAATATTATAAATGCGAAATTATATCTGTCGGAGTGTGTATCTGTTTGCCGGATTTAGGTGCAATGAGGCACACGGGCCAATCAAACAGCACAGGGCCCGCGTAGTAACATTATAGGATGACTATGCTTATGCTCGTGCTAAGGTACGCGGGCAGATCTTGGCCTGGACTTAGGATACTTTTTACATAATAATATTTTAAAATTCTAAAGTAACTCGTGTCGGCTTGTCAAATTTCACGCCTAAACCGCATCATAAAATTTGTATGAATCTAATTCTATACTAATATTATAAAGCTGAAGAGTTTGTTTGTTTGTTTGAACGCGCTAATCTCAGGAACTACTGCCTGGAATTAAAAAAAATATTTTTGTGTTCGATAGTCCATTTATCGAGGAAGGTTATATGCTATATAACATCACGCTACGACCAATAGGAACGGAGCATAAATGAAAAATGCAGCAAAACGGGAACGAAATATTCCTTTTTGAGAGCTACCGTTGCGTGCGCTGCGTAAACGGTTTTAGTTACGCAACAATCATGTATGTAGGGTAGGTAGGGTAGATGGGAAGCCAGTTGACGAGCGAAGCCGCGTGGGACAGCTAGTTTTGGTATAAAGATAAATTGGACCTTGGAGAATAAGATACTTATAAAAAGTGCATCCCGGGAGTACATTCTCATGAGGGTTATTTCCGACTTTCAAATTATCGATTGTCATAAACATTGTCAGAATTGTCAAGGACTGTCTATTTATATGAGTAACACTCAATGACACTTTGGTTCGTATGTAAAGATTTGACAATGCCGTCTCTGGCGTCGCCATGTTCTATGGATACACTGTTTTCATAAAGTTCTAGCACCAATCACAACTAAGTAAATAAACTTTCTTACTTGAAATAATATGTTCAACTTTACTTCTACTATATTATTTATATAGTTTGAATTGTTTCTGATTTGACCTAAATTGAATTTTGGAGTAGAAAAATGTAGAACTTGTTAAAAAAACCTAAAATACATTCTACTTTACGTTGAACACACACCTTATTTTAAACTGATATTAGTGTTAGAGTTGTTGAGGAGCTCATGCCTAAATAAAAGTAACAAAAGCCGCACGGGTCGATCTTCAAGGTTAAGCAACGCTTGACGAGGTCCATGGTGAGGGTGACCATTTTAACATACCGAGTTTCCTCCGTGCCTCGGAAAGCACGTTAAGCCCGTTGGTCCCGGCCTTTATTTGTAGATCTTTGAAAGTCGTTACGCTTGTTGCCTCGCCTTTATGTCAATGTTCTGCATCTGACTGCGAATATGTACAATCTGCACATCATATCTTATGGCAGTGTATTCTTTTGCAGAATGAACGCAATATTTTTTGAGTAATGTGCAGGCCGTATCTGGAGTTATTTATTATATGGACCTTGTGGAAACTAGAACAAAAGTTCTATGCGTTCAAGCGTTTTTGCCATACCTATTATTGGAATCAAATATAACAGCTCACAATGTTAGGACCCATTACTATTTTTTTTTATCCGTGGTGCTAGGCAACTGGGCTTATCCCAGTTGCAAACGTCCCTTTGTGCCTATTGGCCTTGTTTGTTCTGTCTCCTGCTTGATATAGACAGAAGTGGCAATGATGTTTTTGTTTTCCTACTCCTCCGTTATTCATAACTGATTAATTTCGTTGCGAGATCCAAGACATTTAAATTCATTCTCCGGGGATATGTCGAGCTTCATTGCCCCGGCTCTTTTACGGTGGTTGTGTTGATTCTGGCTTTCAGGAGTTGCAGTGGTTTGGGAATAGGGCGGTGGGATTGTCCCAATTGATTAACTTTTGGGCAACACCACTGCGGTCTACTTTATAAAAAAGACGTTAAAACAAAACGCATGAAAACTGAAATTGTATCACATTTCGCGACGATAAGCGATATCACACTATAATATTATAAAGGCAAAAGTTTGTGAGTAGTGTATGTTTGTTACTTTTTCACGCCAGAACGGCTGAACGGATCTGGATGCAATTTGGCACAGAGATAGATTATAGTTTTTTTATGCCGGGAATATGTTCCCTTGGAATAATTTTCGACTTTCACGCGAGCGAAGCCGCAACTCCATAAAACGATTAATCGAAAAACAATTCAACAATTTACTCATAGCTCTGTCCCAAACTTTAAATTCCCGAAACATAGCGTGTATCCATCCCAAACTTCGACATATTCTCCACAATTGACGCCAAGCTCCAACAATTAATTGTTACCAGATAAATGGTCATACACTCCTCTATAAATGCCCAACATACCAGGTACCGAGGATGGTTTCCCGACCGTTACGGTAAACCACAAGTTTCAACTATTTGGAAAACCACCCCCGCGTCCGCAGCAGTTAGATTGTGTTTTTAAGTGATTTCGCAAACTTTCTAGTTTCAAAGTTGGAGAGTGATTAATTAATCAAATGTGTGTTAAACGGAAGGTTATTGATCTTTGATTAAGGCTGAGTTTAAAGCATGTGGATTAAACTTTATGCTGTTTTTAGAGTCAAAATTTGTAAGCTGTTTTCGTTTGAAAGAAAAATTGAGAAGTATTGCGTCATGTTAATAGGGATGTTTCCTGGGTAGAAAAAATATAATTATATTTAGTCCGTCAGTGAGATTATCAAATAATATATTGGACACGTATATTTTAATAAATAAAAATTTACAAAAATAGAGCGCATCTAAGTTCAGGAGTGGGGCTCGTGACGTCACTTTGTTAGTTTATATTGTAGCACACCGTACGTCACACGATATTTCAACGCACTGTATTGTGGTATTTTTTAGGGTTCCGTACCCAAATGGTAAAAACGGGACCCTATTACTGAGACTCCGCGGTCCGTCTGTCTGTCTGTCTGTCTGTCTGTCACCAGGCTGTATCACATGAACCGTGATAGCTAGACAGTTGAAATTTTCACACAGATGATGTATTTCTGTTTCCGCTATAACAACAAATACTAAAAACAGAATTAAATTAATATTTAAGTGGGGCTCCCATACAAAAAACATGTGTTTTTTGCCGTATTTTGTGATGACTCGCACTTGGCCGGTTTTTTTGTTTACCTTGCAAAAGAAAAAATACATGTCCAATATTTTTAAGTTAACTAACTGACGGACTAAATTGATATTTTTTGTCAACTACCCTGGGAAAATGTTGATTAAAAAAAACTTGATTTAAAAATGTACCTTAACGTCAATATAAAAATAGTAGATATGGTTCAATAGCACGATATATTTCTATAGGTATATCGGCCGACAAATTTCCAGAATAAACGTAAATTTTTCGAGGATTCTAGAAAAGGTATTGTTAGACATTGACATTTGACAAGTCTGTTTTTTATGAACTTTCTTCAAAACGGTTTATTGCGGCGGCCGTACCAAAATATCTGTGTTTATTTGTCTTTAGTTGTTAGTGTTGTTATTACAGGCAGTATACGTATATCGTCTATTTTTACCCGACTGCCGAAGCAGGGCAATGTGTTTATCAGTCTATGTATGTATGTATGTTTGTATGTATGTGTGTATGTTTGTCCCTATGTGGCGTTCTAGAGACCAAACGCGTTGACCGATTTTGATGATTCTTACGTCAATCGATTCGTCTTAATCCTGCGAGTGTCACTGGCTACATTAAAATTGGAAAATACAAACATGGCGGATTTTGGGTGGCATTTTGTGGGAAGAAAAAAAAAAAATCCCCTTCGTGTGGGGTATCAAAATAAAGGATTTTAAGAGGCGATTTCAAAAATATATAACACTTATATGTTTAAATATACCTAATTCTAAAAAAAAATAACTAAAAAGTTGTAAATAAAAAAAGTTTATTAAAAAATCAAAAAACCCGACTGCTTAAAAAGCTAACTAAAAAGACGTAAACAAGAAAAAAGTCATGCTGTGCAGTCGGAGGATACATATTCGCGAGCTGGCGGACCAAAACCAGATGTATCCTCCGACTGCACAGCATGATTTTTTTTTTGTTGTATTACAGAACGTTTATTTGGTGCAATAAAGGACACAAAATACACTAGTGAGTGACCCAATTCGAAGTTATAAAGACTGTGTCATGAGACCACGAATTTAAATAATTTTCAATATTACAGTCGGAGGGTTCAAATTTGTTCATTTTTAGGGTGGGTCAGGTAACAGCTATTACCGACTGTAACTAAAAATAACATAACATGACGCCGAAGGGTTAGACAGAGGTTTCATTATCATCCCACTATTAATGTTCCCACTGCTGGGACACAGGCCTCCTCTCTGTGAGAGATGACATAGACAGAGGTTTACCTACCACCAATTTGTGTACCCACATTTCACTACTTAGCTTAAGTATGTATCATGTTAAAGTTTTAAGGGGTAAGAGCCCGTGATCTGACGCAAATCCAGACTTCGATCTGCTAAGAAATTCCAAATGGAAACCCTAATAACACTCCCCGACCTAGGAGAGAGCAGTGGTGGCCCAGAGACAACAGCCGCGACTTAAAAGTTTTATTTTATTTATTTGGGAAAACAAACGACTGCACACTGCAGCAATACATGAAATTTGGGCACAAAGAAAAACAAATGTGCAATCAGCGACGTTTTCCACATAATATAAAAACATTTTACAAAATTAATGCGACGTGCTCTTACAATATTTAAATAAAAAATAAATAAAATCAAATGACAAAGATAGAACCAAACAGCCGCAGTGTTCAAAAAGCGGCCGTGAGGTCGCGTAGTTGTTCTAGGTGAGTCGTAGGAAGTTGTGCAGCTACTATTTATCATGTAGTCAACGGTGTTCTGACGTGTCCGCTTTGTGCTCGGAGTTTTTCGGCCAAGGGTGGATATGCAAGTCACATGAGAGCACATAACAGAGCAGCAAATCTGAGCTCTCAACCACATTGAGTAGCCAATGATTGCGGTCGCTGTGGCCGAAACCGGCTAGATAGCATCATCATCATCATCAGGAAGTTGTAGGTCATGGGTTCGTACCCCGGCAGGCGCTTTACTTTGTGTAAATTATTACACCACCACTGCTGTCAAGAACGGTGAAGGAAAACATCGTAAAGAAACCGGTATGTCTTAGAAAAAAAATGCGAAGATTAGTGACATCCATCAACCCGCACTGGGCCCGCGTGGTGAGTTACGGCTCATTCCTTCTCACAGAGAGGAGGCCTGCACGTACAACGGACCAAGTATGAGTCTAAGTGCGGAAAAGGGGTCCATCTATTCTATCCCCGACATAGGAATCAAACCGAAGACTCATATTTAGCAGTAGCGTTTTTGTTCACTAGACCATTAAGGGTCGATTTGATTTTGGGCCCTAAGTCAGTCGTGCCTTAAAAAAACATTTAACATAATATAACATCAGGCCTCTATCCGCGAAGGCTGAGGCATAGTTGCTCCTGTAGTAGATACAGCCAAATTTCACCAGTTACATCACAGTCATTTAATTTCTTAAACAAGAACAATTTCAAAATTAAGTCATAAGTCATTTATTTCGGAACAATATAACATTGTGTAGAAATTTTGTAAAATAAGCAAGTACCATTAAAACATTCCGATCAACAAAGAAAGTAAAAATACTAATATAAAATGCAACAAATTCAAATCAATAATCATGTACATTCCATTTAAAACAATCAATAATACAATAATAAAAATAGGTCAAATATAAAAAATAATAAAAATAGAATGTCAATGAAAAAGAAAATACAATAAATCAATTAAAGTTCAATAAATACCCATTAATTAAACAATAATAAGAATAGAATGTCAAGTATAAAAAAAAAAACAAATTGTTATAAAAAGGTCAATAATATGTCATCTAATAGTATAAGAGAGCAAAAAAAAAAAAATGTCGAAGATAAAAATTTAAATTATTACAAGAGATCAATAATAATGTCATCCAATAATATAGTCTATGAATAATACAATAATTAAAATAGCATGTCGTTATAAAAATATCAATATTATGTCAAATATACGGCAAAAAGTTCAAAAATAATAATATTTAATATACCATTTCAAATTCATTCAGAACAATAATAATTACGATTGTTGTCTATCATCAAGGAACTCATCGACGCCGTAATAGCCTTTCCTCAATAAATATGTCTTCAATTTGTTTTTAAATAAGTTTACGCTATTAATGGTTTTAAATTCTAGGGGTAGCCTGTTGTATAGAAATACTGATTGGTATCTGGGACTGTGATGAACAACGTTTAATTTCGGCTGGATTGTGTTAGGCAAGTCTTTCCTACGCGTATTATCTCTAACTTGTCGTTGTTCATTAGTTTCCGATTTGTGCAAGTTCTTGACAAAATTGGTTAACAGCACCAGTATATAAAGGCATGGCACTGTCAAAATATTAAGTCTAATTTAAAAAGCCCCGACACATTTTTATTTCATGCTACATAATTTATGTAGTACATAGTAGAACACGTAATTATGACACGATATCTTGCGTAAACACCCCGATTCAAACAGTGAAACGCCCATAACTTTTGAACGGCTGAACTGATTGTATTCAAAAATCGACAAAATCACCTTTCAAACAAAAAAAACACTAAATCAAAATCGGTTCACCCATTTGGACGCTACGATGCCACAGAAAGACACACATATACACAGATACATAGCAACACACGTCAAATTTATAACACCCCTCTTTTTCCGTCGGGGGTTAAAAATGGTCCTCTTACACCTTACATACACATACATATATTACATAGGTACAAATGCTCGTTGCATTTAATTTTATAAAGACGTCACCTGCTCACATATTAATGAAACTACGTGCCGGTAACACAATACTTTGTCCTCTCCACAGAGCATGACGACGAACTCTGTGGCCACTGCTAGAGAGCAAAACTTTCCATACAAAGAAATCGTGTCAGTGAACGTCACCGTTCATACATAGAGATTGACAGCCAGTAAGAATTAATATTTCAATTAGGCCTAATTGAAATAGAGAATTTTACTTTGACTTATTGACCTTAAATATAATTAGCAGAATGTGGGTGGTCTATTAGTGCACTTTTGCCTAACTCTCCTTGGAATACCAGCGTGATATAACATTGTGTTGTGCGCTTATACTTGCTGCCAGGAGTTCCGTGCTCTGTGCCCCTCTATCTAAATTACTAAGAACTCGAAACGCCTTCCGCGTTCTCTGTCATTACCGCATGTCATTAGGAAACTGACACAATGAGACTGTATCAAGGTAGCGAGCTGAATTCAGGAATGCCTACTTGGAGAAATGTTTGTTGAGAATTCGTTCGAAAAGTTTTTAATTTTCCTTCACATTGGAAAATTAAAAACTTTTCGAACGAATTCTCAACAAACAGTTCGGTCGGATAGGTTTGCTAACTCTGTATCCGATTAGACTTGAATACAGTTGTGAAAAGGCTAGAAAGATTGATTTTTGAAAAGTTGCAAGTTATCTGTCAAAAATCGGTTAAATCTGCGTTTTCAATTTGAACAGCCAATTTCTATTACTGGACATATATTCTTTAGGAATAATAAAAAGGTTATTAATTTGTCACACGCCAAAATCTCAAAAAAAGCTCTATATTAATTTATTGGGAAAATACAACGAGAACCAAAATTGATTAGCTATTTCACGAAAGCACCGATTTCACTTAACAATTGCAGCATCCCTATGAAATAATTTATGCTTTAGGTTTAAAGGTAACCCTTTCAAGGATAAGTGAGGTCGAACTGTGGGGCATCCCTAAACTTACTCTGAATATACATGGTGTTTTTGAGAAGGGATAGGATGCCAAAACCTGAGACAGAAATAAAGAAGAGTGGTTTAGGAAGACTTACTCCGAGTTTCTCAGCTCAAAATTATCGCAGGATTCATGTGACAAAAAGCTCGCGTTATCTGCTGTGATTGGTTGAATGAATTTTCAACAGCCAATTACAGCAGATAAAGCGTGCTTGACAATTTGTCACATTAATTCTGCGATTATTTTGAGCTGAGAAACTCAGGGTTAGGGTTGTAAGGCTCTAAAACGGTGAAGGAAAACATCTTGAGGAAACCGGCATATCCTAGAACCAAAAATTCGAAGACATGTGACATCCACCAACCCGCACTGGGCCCGCGTGGTAGATAAAGGCCCATTCCCTCTCACAGAGCGTAGGCCTGTGTCCCAGCAGTGGGAACATAAAAAGGCTGATGATGATGAGGATCGTAAGGGAGAAATAAGAAATGGATTTTTCCAGAATCCAATGTATGGTTTCTAATGAAAACTACCTATGTATATGAAGAATAATAACGTTGGTTAATACTGCTCACAGAAATTTGAAGTTTTGCCTGAATTGATAAATTAGCTAGATAATTATGTAGAACTTTGACTTCGAGTTTTGTAACATTTATTTAGACTTCATGCACATAGGTACAAAGGCGGACTTAATGCCTTAGGCATTCTCTACCAGTCAACCTAGGGTGGTGGAGAGATAACATAGCAGGTGCATTGTTTAATAATAAAAATAAAACCAGTTAATATGTAACATACTAAAATAGATAAAATACACGTACATATATATTGAAAATATATAATTATAAGGTAACAGAAAAGAAGAAAGTGAGATGACTCTGTTTAGGTGTTTTGAAAGTAAATCCGCAATTTCCGCTTGGATGCATACCGACTGGTGGACATTTATTATTTATTTATTATTATTTTGTATTTATTTGTTTACCCTCGCACTGGAAAGCCTTACAGCAATAACACCAATGGACCACAAATTTACAAATACAATATAAGTCCAGCAGCCGTATTGCGTAAGTGCATCTCGCATGTGATTGGTCGATTTGGTCGATTGGATAGAGTTACACTTCTTTGCGCACTTACGCAATACGGCTGCAGGTTTCCTCACGATGTTTTCCTTCACCGTTGTCAGCGATGTCCAAGATAAACTTAGAAAGTAAATATGATGACTAAAAAAACTACTAAATACAAAAAAAAATATTCAAAAAAAAAACACTCCCACAACGGCCACAACACACCAAACAATTTTTTTTTTTTAAATAATTGTATGTATGTGACATATAATTATAAAAAAACTTGAGAGGTGTCAAGGGACACCCGGATGGAACGATACGTTGGGCGCACGGTTGGCGCAGTGGTTGAGCGATTGACTGCTGCGCTGCGTGTCGCGGGTTCTATTCGATTCCCGCACGGAACAAAAATTTGTATGACCTACAGATAGTTGTTCCGGCTCTAGTCTGGGTGTTGTGTATGTGAGTTTGTATGTTTGTAAACGCACCCACGATACAGGAAGAAATTCCTAGTGTGGGGCAACGTGTTTTAAAAAAATAAAAAAAATATATCTCCAACGGCACCATTAACTAATCCTTCACTTACATCGATGTTTGTTGTGGTAAGGTAATACTTTCCTTCTATCTAATTGAAGCTTCTTGTTCTTGATTTTTAGATCCAGTTATTATATCCTTTGCTATTGAGATGACTTGCAAAGTTGTTGTTGTTGTTGAGTTGTTGTTGTTGTTGAGTTGTTGTTGTTGAAAATAACGAAACGAAAATAACTGGCTTGCTTTCTATGAGAGAGAGAGAGAGACAGAGACAGACAGAGAAACACGCGCACGCCGCACGGCTTACAACTATACAACTATAGTCAAAAGTGTCGTTACAACTTTTGGTCTTAATTTTTTCCGTCTAGCCCCCTTTCGCATCGCGCGATAAGGAACTTCGTTCCAAACAAAGACTTTTTTTATAATCCCTTACTGTCCCGCTGTACAGCTGGGTACAGGCTGCTCTCCTTCCACCTCTCTGTCTAAGGTTTGTCTTTGGTAAGACGTTCGAAACGAAAGTTATTTTGCACTCTTTAGTGTTATGTCGGTTTATTTTTTGTGAAAAGGTTTTTATTTCTCTCTTTTTAGTTTTAGTACACTATCACTAATAAGTGGGTAAACTCTATACGAATAGTAAGGTACATGTTTTACACATTCGTGCTGTTTGTCGCTAAGGAGTTCGGCTCTAGGTTCCATATCTTGAAAACTGCAGAACCGAATTCGATGAAACTTATACTATTTGCTAAGTTGAGAAATATCTAATCCAATAAAAAAGAATGATCACGATCTGATAAGTAGTTGCCGAGAAATGAGTGGACAAACATACATACATACAATATACACTTATGAAATTTGGCAAACATGTTTAGAAGCCCACATAACGTATCGAATTGATTACCGCCTTTTCTTTGAAGTCGGTAAAAATACTTACAAAAATAAGTGTTCATACTCTTACAAAACATGAAAAAAATACGCGCACGCAAACATTATTATTTTTTTTATTAAATTCCTTCACGAGTTCAACGAATTGCACGTCAGGCCAAAATAAACCGCGCGTTCTTAATATTATAATTTGAAGGATAAAGTGTTGTAATGCCGAAAATCTTGGCTTAAACGTGTATTCCGCTCACGAAAATGAGTTGGCCGGATGTGTGATGTTCCTAAAGGTTATAATCGTATGTATATAAAATATGGTTTTAATCTTGTTTAAGTAAATAAGATGTTTTATGAGCTAGTCATGATTTTGTGGTACAAAGTTTTCTGGTAAACGTTAAAATTTATATTTCTATACTATATTAGTATATATAAAGAGGTAAAGTTTGTGAATTGTGAGTTTGTGACGTTGTAGGGGGTAATCTCTGGATTTACTGAACTGATTTTAAAAATTCTTTCACTTGTAGAAAGCTACATTATTCCTGAGTGTCGTAGGCTATAATATATTTTCAAAAATATTAGAGATCCTTGTGAAAATTGCAATAATGTAGCCTTTGGCGTGCGCTGAGTAAACTATTGATGATACATAAAAATATGTACTACATGATTAGGTAGGGAAGGGTAAGTAGGGTATGGTAGGTAGAGTAGGGTTGCTAGGGTAGGGTAGGTAGAGTAGGGTAGGTTGGGTATGGTAGGTAGATGTTGGGGAAGGTTTACAGAGCGAAAACACATGGAATATCGTTAAGCATATTGTAATAGGAAGGTATAAGATAAGTATAGTAAAACATGGACAACCGTACAAAAGACAGTACAAAGCTATATTCTATAGCTCGTTCAAACTAGACAGTTCTCTATCTAGCCAGTGGCTATTGTTAGTACATGAAGGTGATATATCTTCAACAGTAGAGTAGGGTAGGGTAGGTAGGGAAGGTGGGTAGAGTAGGCATGGTAGGTAGGTAGTTAGGTAGCCAATTGACGGAAGCGAAGCCCCGGGGGTCAGCTAGTTCGCTATAAATTCGCCCGCGTGAAAGCTGTGTGATCTTATCCCAAGGGAACATTATACCGGAATAAAAAGTAGCCTTTAAGCTATTCCAGACTATAATCTATATATGTGGCAAATTTCATCCAGATCCGTTCAGCCGTTTTAGCGTGATTGAGTAACAAACAAACACATCCATCCAAACTTTCGTATTTATAATATTATAAAGTAAGATAATAAAATGCGGAGTCTGCTTTCAAGAATTATGCTTGTAAGATAGACGAAACATTTAAAATTAATATGGGATCAAAGAAATTCAAATTGATGTAATTAATAATTATAAGTATCTCAAGATTTTTTTATTACAAGAAAATTGAGAATACGCATAATGAAGGGCATAATGTGGCCTTCATTAGTTGAAGGGCACATAATGTAATTCTATAATGAACATTTTATTTGTTCTCGTATCTATGTCGTAGCCAGACCGCACAGTTAGCCATTTCATAAAGTAGACATTCCACCGATACACACTTAACGCTTTGGAATTTTTGGGAATACTTTTGTTGTGCGTACAGCTAAGGAGTGGAATTCTCTGTTTGATTCTGTGTTTCCTGAAAGCTACAACCTTCTTTAAGTCAAGAGTGAATAGGTTACTTCTAGGCAAGCGTGCTTCACCGTCGACCACATCATAGCTTACCATAAGGTGAGATAGTGATCTCCCTCGGTGGGTTCCCGTATTGTCGAGGCGGGGAGGCTAAGTAACCGTAGCTTGGTCACCCAGGGTGAAGCGAAGAGGAACCCGAGGAGGGGCCGCTCGTCAGGGCTTTTTTCGATAAGCTGACGACGTAGCGGCCAACATGTAGGTTGCGGCGCTGCCTGGGCAACATCGCAACTAAGGCGGGCCGTGATGTCGTATGGGGCCGCCCAAACCTATACGATATCGCGGCTGAAGGTTGGATGCCGCAGCGGGAGAGGAGTGCCGGTATTGCGGTGCGCCGCTCTCCCTACCTTCCGCAGCCTGGACGGGATCGCCACCGTCTGATGGCGGACGCGGTGGAATGGGAGGAGGAGTGTCGGTATAGCGTTGGCCGCTCTCCCTATCCCCTGCGGCCTAAAAATGGTAGGTGGTGGGGTCATTGACCTTGACCCGTCACAAGGAGACCAAAGGTGCCATACACAAAGGTCCCTGGGGTGGTCACGGCACACAATGTGTTCTGGTGCGCCGGTGATGGAGGGTATTCCCCAGAGGAGGGTCCGGTAACGGACAGCCGCGCCGGGTTCGCGGTGAGTTCTAACGTGTGCCCGTGTTTCTCGCCATATGCGGCACCGTGGAGTTTTAGTGGGTTAAAGTCCCACATAACTGCGCGCACAAATCTCCCCGTGGTAGCGCAGTATGCATGAGCATTTTTCACGTTAAAATAAAAAGAAGGAGAGAAAGTGGTCAAATGCGAGCATGTCATTAATAATAAAAAAATAGTCGGGAATTTCGTGAAATTCTGGTATATTTAGAAATATTTCACTGTTACTAGTCATATCATGAAGTAGATTGACCGTTATGGATCATTTGAATAAACGCAACAATTTAATGATATTCCCAAAAATTTGAATCATATTTCACGAAACGGCCGAATATTTCATTAAATAGCCAATTCTACGATCTGACTACGCCATCTATAACCTACTGATAACTAACTAGTTTAAACCACAGATTATAGAGACTTATGCCTCAGCCATATTGTCACGCCATACTCATCATCAAAGATCGGGCAGAGATCCAAACCCTAACCGTGTTGGCGCCACTCAAGACAGCGTGTAGGACTAAATGTTTGAAGACAATAACCGGCCTGTAACATGTTGCAACTCGTTTACGAGCAATAAATAGAACTATCACCTATTGAGACTAAGTTACGAGTATGTAATGGTGGGTATTTTCTGTCTCTAGGTTATCCGCAAATAATCTAAGTTGGAGGTTGTGTGTTTGAGCCTGGAAAGTCTTGTAGCAACATTGTATTTAACTTCATGTTTGAACTCAGAAATTTTTTCTAGAAATTTTACTCCGCCGCGACACAATGCGAATGGCGATTAGCTGTTAATATTTAGTCTCATCAACTAACGTGCGCATGACAATTGGTCAAATTGATTTTGCGATATTTTCCTTTACACTTACTTTTTTTTTCTTTTTACTTTCTTTTTCATTTAAGTCGTTAAAAACTTTCAATTTGACTGTGTGATGATGCTTAGGAAAAAAACCCGAAAAAGAAACCGATTAGTGTTTTGAATCAACCAGAACTCTACCCCTCAGTCTCATTAAAGTTATCACATCATCATTATAATCAGCCGTTTTCATGTTCCCACTGCTGGGACACAGTCTACCGTTCTGTGCTAGGGAATGGGCCGTAATCCACCACGCGATTGGTGGATGTCACATGTATTCGAATTTTTGTTTCTAGGACACGCTGGTTTCCTCACGATGTTTTCCTTCACCGTTTTGAGAGCAGTGGTGATGAATTTATACAAAGTAAAGCGCCTGCTTGGGTTTGAACCCACGACCTATAACTTATAAGTCGCGGCCGATACCACTAGGCCACCACTGCACTCATTAAAGTTATAATATGTAGGTATTTATAAAAGTCATAAAAATGTGAAAAAAGCCGGCCAAGTGCGAGTCGAACTCACGCATGAAGGGTTCCGTACTTGGTAAATTGCGGTTTACGATTTATGACGCATTAAAAAAAAACTACTTACTAGATCTCGTTCAAACGAATTTTGGGTGGACGTTTACATGGTAATGTACATCATATTTTTTTTTTATTTCTTCATTCTCTTATTTTAGAAGTTACAGGGGGATACAAGTTACTTCTCGCGCAAACTATTCAGTTTAGAAAAAAATTATATTAAAAACTCAATATCATTTTTGAAGACCTATACATAGATACACCACACGTATAGGTTTGATAAAAAATAAATTGAATTTCGGTTCTAAGTGTGGGGAACCCCCAAAATTTATTGTTTTTTTTCTAGTTTTGTGTGAAAATCTTAATGTGGTTCAAAGAATAATTCTACTTACCAATTTTCAACAGCATAGTTCTTATAGTTTCGGAAAAAAGTGGCTGTGACATACGAATGGACAGACAGACAGACATGTCAAATCCATAACAACAATAATGGTGCGGCAAACAGAATCCAGTCTAGCTATACATATTTCATCTGAGAGTGATTTAAACAAGATTGTGTGAGAATTATTTTACATATTTTGCGCCTTTTCATAATTTGTTTCAGTTTAAATTGCCATTTCTTATTGTTTGGTTCACTAGTAGTATTTATCCTAAAGAAACATATGTTTATTGTTTCTAAAATAAATTTTAACTTTGTGTTTTTTCAGAGAAAGGTGAAAAAATTTGTCGTAACGATTTTATTTTGGGAGAGATTTCTTGAGCTTCTTATTCATAAATTATTAAATGGCGCTGAGAAACGTGCCATGGGCTGTACATCCAAAGGTTTTTATTCCAGTGACACTTATTGTCTACCTTGTTGTTTTGTTGAGTGTTCTGAGTTTTACATTGCACATTCAGTACTAATTTAAATATTTTCTATCAAAACGTGCGTGGATTGCGCACTAAAACTAATCTGTTTTGTAATAACTTGTAATAGAAATCAGAAATTAAACGAGCAGAGTATTGTTATTGTTCTTTATTTTGCATGGAAATCACTTTATAAATGTTCAACAGGTGCTTTTACAAATTTTCTCTAGTCGCTAAACCGCCAAAACAATCTAACTCTTCCAACTTTTTTTCCGGAACCCCGTTTAAAAAAAACCATTCTATATCAAGTTTGCAATCGACTTCCGTTTTAACAAAAATAATGATGTCTACAGAACCGGATTAAATTTCCAATGTTGCCAATACAATTAAATATTCTAAGAAAACTTCTACAAATTACACCACTAGGTAGTCAACTATATTTAGTAACAATATTTAGTAACATTATAATATGAAGCTAACATTCGGCCTTCCTGACATTAAGTTTGTCCTCAAACTATAAATTGTTACTTTATCACCATTCAGCAAAAGTCTTTGAAACTAAAGTACTTAAATAGGCAATATTTATACAATTCAAGAACACAAAATGACAATCGTCATACGTCGTTTATTGCACCGTAAGCTTCACTGATCAAGCGATCGAAAAATACAATCTGTCACGTTTTACACTAATACAATCAGTCACGTTTTACACTAATACAATCAGTCACATTTTACACTTTTATAATCAGACACATCTTACACTATTACTATTAGTCACATTTTACACGACAATCCAATCAACTCACACTGTACACTCATAACACCACAAGCTTCACTGGCCAAACTCTCTCTCTTGCCATTATACGACTTCCAATGAGCAACATACAATAATTAAGAAAATAAAATCAGTCACATTTTACGCTCATTGCACCGCAAGCTTCACTGGTCAAGGCTTTGCCAGCCACTGTACGACTTCCAATAAGCAACTTATAATAACTAAGAAAAATACAATTAGTTACCTTTAGACATTAGTCTAAAGGTGTATTAACAATCAGTCACATTTTACGCTCATTGCACCGCAAGCTTCACTGACCAAGCTCTCTCACTTGGCAGCCACTGTACGACTTCCAATAAGCTACTCATTCGGTCACATTTAACACAAGCCACTCATTGCACCGCAAGCTTCACTGGACAAGCTTTCTCACTTACCAGCCACTGTACGACTTCCAAAAAGTGACTAGTGAGGTAAGCTAGATTCTGCACATGCCATACATTGCACCGCAAGCTTCACTGGACAAGCTCTCTCACTTGCCAGCCACTATACGACTTCCAATGAATGACCTATGCGTTAAGTGGGAGATGCACCGTGAGACTTCGCCGGCGGTTGATTATTTATCATGAGTTTCGATCTATCTAAACTCATGAGAAATAATTACTATCGAGCCAACCACCCCACGACTTCCATCTCATAATAATGTTAATTTCCGTATTTAAATGATAGCTTAACCAATATATTCATCTTCTAATTTGCTTTTTATTCATCTTAATTATTTCCTCTAGGAGGTAAAACTGTACAATAACATGTAACAATATCATTTTAGTTTTAATTTCCTCTCCACTTTCAAGCAATTGTTAATAATTATAATACAGTTAGGTAAATAATCTTCATCAATTATCAAATATCTTTTACAATTAATTAAACATCATAAATTAATGTTTATTGTATTACACTCACTTAATCAATTTAATCATTCTTTTCAGAATCAGATTCAGAACTCAATTCATTAATACTTGTGCTTATCCATGGTTGTATCTGATCCACAGCCCAAATATTGCAATAGTGCTTTTTGCCAATGTTAGCCCCAGGTATGCTTGAGACTTCATACCTGTCATTATCTAAAACTGCCGATATTCTGTATGGCCCTGAATATACAGGTAATAACTTTTTACTTTGACCTTCATTATGACCTATCTGTTTCTGAATTTTTACCAAATCTCCTACTGCATATATCTTAGCTTCTTTACGTGTCTTATCAAATTTATCTTTCTGTTTGCATTGATCTTTCGATATGTGTTCGCTAACTTCGGTTCTTATTTCACTAATGTCCCTATCTGACTGCCTTGTGTCTGAAAATATTTCATTCATAATATTCTCACTACTATGGGTTAAATTACGACCAAACAGAGCTTCCGATGGAGTTTTCCCGATACCTTTATTAAGAGTATTATTTAAACCCCATTGAATGTTTCCTAACTCAGTATCCCATTTGGCCTCTCCCAATTTATCAGTATATGAAGCTAGCGCACCTAACACTGTTCGATTATAGCGCTCCACCTGGCCGTTGGCCCGAGGGGAGGCGGCAGCATTCAGAACGTGTTTAACGTGGTTTTTCTCGCAAAACTTACGGAACTCTTCGGAGGTAAATGAAGTGCCTTGATCGGAGATTAAACGCTTAGGGTAACCAAATGTTGTGAAAACATCTTCTAAGGCCCTAATAGTTAAACCTGACCTTAAATTGCGCAATGGTTTTAAAATACAGAACTTAGTAAAACCGTCTACAATTACAAGCAAGTAAGCATTACCCCTTGAACTTTTTACAAAGGGGCCCAGGTGATCAATATGAACTGTCTCAAAGGGAATATTATTTTTTGGTATGGGGTGTAAAAATCCTTCCTTTTTTTCCCGAAGGCATTTTACCGTAAGCACAATGTAAGCAAGACTTCACATATTTTGTAATAAACTTTTTCATCTTTGGAAACCAAAAATCCTTTTGAATTTTAGTTAAAGTTTTATCAACCGAAAAATGACCAATATCGTCATGATTTTGCTTACATATTTGCCATCTGGCCCCCTTTGGAACTACCCATTTTATTTCGCCATTAACTTTTCTAAATAATCGGTTACGTTTTAAAACAAAATTTTGTTTTATGTCAATTATCTCATCGTACTTTGGATCATTTAATATATCTTTAATAAAACATATTTTAGGATCGGTTAATTGAATACTGAGTAACCAATCGTCTTGTGTGATGTTTAACACTCTTAATAAATCTAAATCGTTATTTGTATCGCAAGCATCGTGAGGGTTTCTACTTAACGCGTCTACGTGGGTCATACTATGATTAGGGCGATAAATAATCGTGCAATCATACTCCTGTAACGTCAGCCACCATCGGGCAATTCGTGGCAGAATGTCTCGCTTACAAAAAGTTGATCGCAATGCATTACAGTCCGTGACTATAGTGAATTTTAATCCAAGTAGATATACACGAAAGCGCTGAAGTGACGTAACTACTGCTAACGTTTCTAAATCGTAGGCGTGAAACTTTTGTTCATCAATATTAGTTTTGCGACTAAAGTAAGCAACTGGCCTTACAGGAGCTTGACTGTTTTCCTTTTGCAAAAGTATTCCTGCCAGTCCAATCTTACTTGCATCGGTATGCAGTTCTGTGATAAAGTTCGGATTATACAAAGATAACAAAGGGCGTTCTGTTAATTTATCTTTAAGAGATTGAAAAGCTACTACTTGTTCAGCTTCCCATCTCCATGGACAGTTCTTTCTGGTAAGATCAGTCAGTGGCCTTGCTATTATTGAAAACTTCTCAATAAACTTGCGAAAGTAACTAGCCAAACCTATAAATTGCCTAACTTCGTGTACATTTTGCGGTTTGGGAAATTTTTTGACAGCCTCAATTTTAACTCTACCTGGTTTAATTCCTTCGTTAGTAACTTCGTACCCCAAATACTCAATAGAAGTTTGAAAGAAATAACATTTCTGTAGATTTAAAGTTAATTTGGCCTCATTAAGCATTTGAAAAGTTTTCTCTAATTTTTGAATGCCTTCTTCAAAGCTTTGTGCTGGTATTATCAAGTCATCCATATATGAAATAGCTGGCTTTTCAGATGAAATGTTACTAGACCCTTGATCAGAATTTAATTTAAGGGCCTGGTTCATGATCCTTTGGAATACAGAGGGTGCATTGGCTAGACCAAAAGGCATCCTCTTAAATTGATAAAGACCATCAGGAGTAACAAAAGCTGTGACGTATCTGCTCTCCCTTTTTATAGGCACTTGATAATAGCCACTCATCAAATCTAAAGTTGTAAAGAACTTACAACCACTTAATTGATCCAACTGATCCTCTATCAATGGTAGAGGGAAGTGGTCCTTAACATTTAAAGCTCTGTAGTCTACACACAAACGATGTCCCCCAGTTTTCTTCGACACAAGTATGATTGGACTAGCATAACATGAAGAAGACTCCTCGATAATGTCATGTTCCAACAACTCCCTAACCATTTCTTGCACTAGCTCTCTCTCTTTATAACTCAGCCTATATGGTCTATAAACAACAGGGGTGCTATTGGTTAAGTTTATTTCCATTTCACCAAGATTAGTGCAACCCAATTCTGAAAGATTTTGAGCAAAAGTAGTTCTATATTTTGATATTAAATTTTGTATTTTAGTAATTTCTTCTTCTGTTAATTTTGAGTTAATATTAACCTCACAAGCTTCAATGGGACTATACTCTGATTGTAAACTGAAGCAACTTAATTCTTTTTTATTACTGTTAAAACCTATCTTGTATGCTCTAACTAAAAGCATATGCTTTTTTAAATGCAATGGTGCACCATTTAAAATTATTACAGGAATATCACACTTGTTCCCCACTATTTTTTACACCCCTTGCTTTATGCAGTATTGACAATTATTGTTATAACGGTAACTATCTAAGACAAATATCAGAGAGTCCTCAACTGTAGACGTGTAACATTTAACTAAATCTGTATTACCACTAGTGTAATCCGAGGAAACATATAATTTAATAATGCTACTAATTTCATGTTCAATACCAGGCAAGATTCCGGCACAAAAATTCTCATGTTCCAAAATCTCAAGACTACTGTTAGTTTTTATAACTAAAATATTTGGCAATTCGGTGAAATTTTGTCCAACTAACAAGGGTACATGTAGTTGTTCAGATGCAACAACATAAGTTGTGATCAAAGCCTCCACCCCATCTATAGTTAGCAATATTTCAGCTTTACCTATAGGTACAATATGCGTCTCTCCTACTCCTTTAATAACAGGTAAAGAACTATTGCTAATCACTAAATTGTTCTGATATGCCAACGTATCTCTAATAAGTGTGCATTGGCTTCCAAAGTCTATAAAACATTGAACCATATTAGAATTATTATTAATCGAAGCCTTCTTGTAATATTTATTTTGTGGATTTTCCGACTCTGGAGTAGTGGTCATCAAAACCCGTTTATCTTGATTATTTTGGTTTTTATTTTTGTTTGAAAAACAATCTTCAGTTTTATGGCCATATTTTTGGCAATGGTCACATTTAAGTATTGGTTTTGTACATTGTAAAACTCTATGGCCAGTTTGTTTACAATTAAAGCACACAGATACATTATTAGACTGCCTGCATTGGTTTGCAAATATTACAAATAATCGAGGAACTATTAGGCACAGGTTTATATTTATTTTTAGGCATAAAGTCACTTTGATCACGACACATGTCCTTAAGATATTTTAATAAATCTTCAGGTTGAACAAAACGGGCTGAAGATGCACCTGCTCTAATGGTGCGGTCCTCAAGACCGTGAACAATGCAATCTACTGCTTTCTTGCCTGATATATCACATGCATTCAACAGAATCATTTTATCATAATAGTACTCATCAAGAGAATCACCTATTCTATATTTCTTTTCCAGCATTTCAAATAACAAAGCACCATAATTAGTGTCAGCAGGAAATGCACGTTTTAAATTATGTTGCCACTCGGACCATGTATATTTAATAGTTTTAAGTCCTTCATACCATTTTTTGGCATGACCTACTAATCTGGGCAATGCAAAATGGGTTGTTTGTTGATCAGACCAACCATAAATATGAGCACATTCATTGACTTTAGTAAGCCAAGTATCTATCCTTTGATTTTTAATGGACGGGTCAAATTCAGGAATTATATTTTTTATCACATTTTAATGAAGAATACGCAGAATGATCAGGTTTCACACAAGAGGAAATAAAGCTCACTAAATCATGCAAATTGATCGGCAAATTCAAATTATTTGGGATACTCCCCATACCTCCAACCCCCGTAGATCTTGGCACTGAATTTCGATCAGCCTCCGCCACACGGCTTCTGTTGGCGTCTGCGTGACATGGATCAGCAAGCCCTGAAGGTCCGGGCACTGAGTATCGTTCAGCCTCCGCCACACGGCTTCTATTTGCGTCTGCGTGACATGGATCAGGAACAGAAAAGCAATCTTCGACCGCCACAGAAGCAGCCAAAGCTTCTGGTTGTCCCGTTGGAGTTACACATGATCTGACATCATTGGAAGTTCTACTCGAACTTCTGCTTCTCTCCCTCGTTCGGCGCGTTCTTTTGGATTTCTTCTTATTTTTGTGGGTACGGGTATGATTAGTAGAATGTGAAGGTCTTTTATTCCTTCGGCGTTTTGAATGTCTCTCTCGATAGGAATAATCACTTGCTTCAATAGATGAAGAGTCACTAGGTACACGTTTCGGCATAGTTATTAGTTAGGTTTACCACACCGTATTGTTTATAATAATGTCTGTATTTAACAGGAACAAAAACAATGGTATCCAAAAAAAAAATTGTCCATAAATTTACTTGATAATTGAAGACTTAGTCCAATTGCACTTTTGGGCACTTTACTCCACTTCTGATAATAGAAATCAGAAATTAAACGAGCAGAGTATTGTTATTGTTCTTTATTTTGCATGGAAATCACTTTATAAATGTTCAACAGGTGCTTTTACAAATTTTCTCTAGTCGCTAAACCGCCAAAACAATCTAACTCTTCCAACTTTTTTTCCGGAACCCCGTTTAAAAAAAACCATTCTATATCAAGTTTGCAATCGACTTCCGTTTTAACAAAAATAATGATGTCTACAGAACCGGATTAAATTTCCGGATTTAAGTTTGATTATGCATCTGTTTGTTTCCAAAAAAATAAAAAAAAATAAAAAATAAATAAGGGTTCCGTTTTTTGCCATTTGGCTACGGAACCCTAAAAAGTACTCAATGCCTTTCATTATTAAGCAGAGGGCTTATCCCCCCAGTGGAACCATAACAACCTGATATCGGAATTACGACAGGATAATGACAAAAGAGATACCATTACTTATTCGTATTCTTGAGCAACTTGATTAAGTTACAAGATTAATTTGATGGTTTTCAGAATAAACTCATATTTAACGTTAAGTATTCTCTTTGATTTACCTTAATGATCGTATTATATTCCTGGTACACAATTTCTTAACTTAATCTCGGGGTAAGTTGATGGGGAATTATTTAATAGGATTTTGTATTTAAACCTTGTTTCGAAGTTAGTTCGGTTAACGGTTTGAGGATTCTCTTAATGAAGTTAGGGTCATTTTTGGCAATTATTGTTATTGAATGACAGGATCTTAATATTTTATTTTTATTTTTACAGTATTTTGACATTCACACTATCTTTTTAGAGAAACAATCATTTATTCCAATAAAAAAACAACTTAAAAAAAAAATAACGTTGTTGTTATATTATTTTTATTATTATCATAAACATGTCATGATCATAGTTAAACCCACGGGGAGTGTTTGGGTGAACAGGCTAAATTGTATTCGTGAGAGAAACACTTAATCTTGAGACAGAACAGACTTCTCACCATCATATTTTATTAATCCCCTGCCTGATGTAAATGCACCCTTTACAAGTAAGGGCGAGGTTTGTTTGATAGCGGGTAGCGGGTGGAATATAGCGATTTATGCAATTCTTTTTGTATCAGTATTAAGTAGTGTGTTGATCATCATATTATTCAACCTGCCCACTGTCCAGGGACAGGATAGGTCCTGCCCCTATCCCACAGCTGGGCAAAGGTCGTCTCCATAGCCTTCCACTGTTCCCGATGTATTGCCTTCTCCGGTCAATCTCATCTGAAATTATTTAGGGTCTGTATTAGCAACAGAATGCACCTGTCAGTGTCGTACGTCAATGTCATCTTAACCTCAACTTAGAAATGCCACCTAGCTGGTCTGACAGAAACTAACACGGGACCAAATACTTAATATTAATTACTAATAATAACCTGCGACAATTAATAAAATAAACCAGTATAGTGTCCAAACATCATTCAATTAATATTACAAGGTCAGCGCAACATGACCTCTTTTTCCATACTAGTCCCTTAGTCTTTATCGCAGTCATTACCTTTCTAGTCTTATCAACCTTTCATTAATCGTTTATTTGGTCTTTCCTTTCTCTTATAGACTATGAAAATTCATAAATCGAAACTTTCCTGCCAAAAGTTTCGTGAATTCTCCGCATCAAGTCACGTTCCTGATACTTTGAATAGGACCAAATATTTTATAGTGCGATCGACCCATCAATAAATCTGCATAGCCTTCAAGTTTAACCGAATGTTCAAAAAATCAATCAAAATCAATCACGCCTCATTCGTTTGGATTTGGTAGTGAAAACAAAGACGAATTCTAATAATTATAATTAAAAAAAGTTTCAGTTCAAGTTTCTCGAGTTCAACGTGCTGTGCTGGCGCTGCCACTGCGGCTGCAGAGAACCTCAAGCGGCGGAAATATAATAACCTAATCGGTAGTTATATTTTCGAGCCGTTTGGGGTTGAAACTCTTGGTCCGTGGGGTCCGAGTGCTCACGCCTAGTTGACACTTCGCGTGACCCAAGGGCTGGCTTTTACCTTGGTCAGAGAATAAGCATTGCCATACAACGTGGCAATGCTGCCAGCCTTTTGGGTACATTACCAGTGGGGAACGATATGGAGGAGTTTTTCGACGCCATATTTTAGTTAAGTATATTTTTTGTTTTAGTTAGTGAGTAGTTTTTGGTTAAAGTGTATAGGTTTGTAGTTTTAGTTATTTAAGTATTTTATACACTGTATTAAAAAAGGTTCACATTCTAGTCTCATTTCATTTTGCTAAAGGAAAACCTTATTAAATGTGAACTTTAACACTATACACTACTTTGGTATTGTGAATTAATTAAAAACAATAATGTATGTAGTGACTTTTGCGTTATTGTTAACTACAGTATTAATTCCACGCTTTCATTATGGCTTGTCTTTACAGTTCGTGGTTTTGAATTAAAAAAAAGATATTAAACGTGCCACATTTTTTGCACGCATGTGCATATTTTTGTCTATACTAATATTATAAAGAGGTAAGATTTTTTTGTTTGTTTGTTTGTGTGTTTGTTTGTACCGAATAGGCTCCGAAACTACTGGACCGATTTGAAAAATTCTTTCACCAATGGAAAGCTACATTATTCCTGAGTGACATAGGCTATTTTTTTATCCCGAAAACGGGTCCTGTGGGGTGGCCCACGGGAGCGAAGCCACGGGGAACAGCTAGTACAAAATAAAATGAAATATGACCCAATGGAAATACGAAGTTTGTTTATAGACCAAGTTTTTAATGGCACACATTAAAGCTTCTGTTTCTAACAGATTTCATAACTGAAAACATACTTAACTAAACACACATATCAGACAATGGTATATTTTTGTGCTTTGTAATAAATCTACATATTAGCTAAGTGAAGGTAGAGGAATTTGTTGGTAACCACCCTTGATAACAATTCCTAGTAAATTGAATCTTCATTAAGATTGTAACAATCTAATTGTAACCAATGTGCGATAAATTTCTTGGGCTCTAGCAACAGTGAGATTCTATCGGCGATAGCGATTGTCGAAATGTCAAAATGTTTGGAAGTAACCACTTGACATTAATGTTTCATAGTATGGCAACGTCATCTAGTAACGAGAGGAAGAACTAGAAGTAGCTGGTAGCGCCATCTCGTATCGAAAAGCAGAAGTAATCTTCTCGAAAGCTCGTATTGAATTAAACTTTCCAGAAGGTTTGAGCCGAACATTCTAGAAGATTCTCGTCGCTTCGGGAGCAATGGGTTCGAGAGTCGAATATCTTGGTAATAAGTTCTCGACGCATCAAAAACGGTCTAGAAAGTCCCAGAGACATTGCCCGGGCATACAGGGCGGGTTCGTCATGGGACAGTTTCGATTTGGAAACGATACAGACCGATCGAGAAGCGAAATAGTGCGAAGTAATAAAATGTAGAAGTGTTTATGTAATAAAGAGTGATTAAATAAAGTTTGCTGTTTAAATAATTTATCCCTGAATCACAGCTCGTAACTATATTATAGCCCATGTATCTTACATTTTTGACATTGCGACAATCGTTATCGCTGATTTAACATCACTTTTTCTGGCTTTTATAGTTTTATTTAGTGGAAGTAATATTTAACAGTAAGGTAATAACCATTAATTTCTCAGACTGAACAGTGAACTGTATTAGTATCTATATTTTTGGTTTATAAATGTATACGTAGCACCGAAATTCCGTAAGCGGTTAGTTTTCTTATTGCTCTTAAAATACGCTTCTGAAAACAGGTGGTCTACACACAGTTTATTTCATTCAGAAATAAACTAAAAACAGGCAGAATTGTCAGATTTCAACAGATTGGCATTATAACATATTTATTCAGGCTTCTTCTGGGTAAGCTCACTCCATCGTCGACTCTATCTCTGTCACCTCTGACCTAGACTAGAGTCAAGAGCAAACACATAAAAAAAAAATATATATAAAAAAAAAACTATGCCTATTTGTGTATGGAAATAGGCAGCCGATGTCCAAAAATAACCCCTGTCAATATTCACTGTCTGGATTATTTATATTCATATTTAATGCAAAAAGTGAGGTTTGGAAAACTGTCTGCGCGCTATTTTGCGCATTGATATGATTCGGAAAGGATTGGCAGATGAGATTCAAAAAGCAATCAGACTTGGTACATATGTACGAAAATGATGAGTTATTTGAGTTTCAAATATTGGTGGTGTAACTTTGAGTACTATTTGCTGGTATGTATGTCAGGCGCTTTCATTATGTGCATTAATTTATTCATTTAAAAAAAATTAACCGACTTTGCAATTAGGAGGAGTTCCTATGTTTGACTTTATGTTTGTTTTTTTTTGTGTATGTGCCCGATTTCTCCGTCAATTGGGAACCGATTAAAAAGAAAAAACAGGTAAAGATCTGATGAAGATCTTCGGAGATATACATCAGGACTCTTCAATAAATGATAGCAAATCTCTAGGGATTGCAGCGATAGCATTTCTGTTTATTGTTTATAACATACCATCACGCCTGTACGCTCTAAGGGGTACGCAGATGTGTACAATACACCTTGGTACACTTTCTTTTAACCGGTTATGTTCATTTTAGGTACCTTACCATAGAACTTGCTAATAAGGTACCACAGCAAAAAAAGTAAAAAATAAAAATCTTATTTACAAAAAAATACAAGTGTTTTTGTTTTCTCTTTTTAATTTTTTGACATCGACTGCCGAAAAAGAAGTTATTTTTCACTTTTAGTGTTTTTATTTGGAATGTCGGTTGTATTTTTATGTTACTTTTTTCTATACA
Source organism: Anorthoa munda (assembly GCA_945859665.1). Classification (NCBI taxonomy): domain Eukaryota; kingdom Metazoa; phylum Arthropoda; class Insecta; order Lepidoptera; family Noctuidae; genus Anorthoa; species Anorthoa munda. The sequence goes on along the minus strand of OX243899.1, from coordinate 6,632,308 downwards.
CAAATAGTATATAACGCTATGAATATTTTTATTTTTTATGTACTTTATCCTGAAAGTCAGAATGAACAGTGGCAACCACCAGAAAAGCGCCGCGGAAATAAAGCTCGACGTCTTGGATCCCGCAACGAAATGAATCAGAAAACAATAAAGGAGGAGTAGGAATACAAAAACATAATATCCACTTCCCTCCATATCAAGCAGGAGACAGGACAAACAAGACCAATAGGCACAAATGGACGTTTACAACTGGGATAAGCCCAGTGGCCTAGCACCATGGATGAAAAATAACATTAATAATTAAAAAAAAAAAAAACTTTATTTCGGACAAGTAACATCCATATGGGTTAGTAAATGAGAAAAACTTATACCTATGTTAGTACACTCTTAATTTCTAAATCATAACATGTAAAAAACTTATTTAGTGACGAGGTTGTTGTTCCGAATGCATTTCAGAACAACATCCCCTAATAACGGAGTGTCGTACCTCCAAGCTATGGTTTTATGGCTGGAGTTGGAGCTAGCGCGTACTCTGCAGAGCAAAGAGGCAGATCACTGCCTGACGATGGCATGGAAATCATCGACACGAGAATCCGCGAACATTCCTGATGCACTGCAGAAACGGGGCAGCCCCATCAACATCCTAAACCCATTATTATATTGGACCCACAGGGCGCCGATAGCCCGCTGAGTGTAGTTGATCCACAGCACGTGTAAAATATTTGGCAATAAGCTTTAAAAACGTTATTTTTACTGCCTTGCTACAACGTGCAAACCTGCGTGCCAACATGTTACAATGGACTGCCAGCGCCCTACGTTCCCTCACGATATCTACCCGGTCATCAAGGCTGTCGGTGACATAGTGCCCCAAGTACTTGAACTGGTACACTCGCTTCAATTCATTCCCCCTGAGTTTAATCGGGGGCACGTATTCCGGACATTTACCACCGACAGCCTTAAAGACCAAGTATTCGCTCTTTCTGACATTGTAGATAAGGCCATGCTTCTGAGCATAGCCCTCACAACATGTCAGAAGTTCTCTAAGCGCCCTAACCGTTGGGCCTAAAAATAAATTATAATGGGTCCTAACAATATATAAACAAATACATCGCCATGTTTGCCGATATATTTGGAATTAAAGTTCTCATAAAAAGACTTTCCCTACAACTATCTCGGCAATTCGACACTTTAGGACACCATATCCCAAGGGACATTTTTTGTTTATTTAAATGTGTCCTTGACCCATATATGTCAGTTACATTGTGCGCTACAACTTTGTATAAAAATTAAATTGATGTGTGACTATCACATTTTGTTTCAGTGCCTTTTTTGTATTTTTAGTAAAAAAATAAAAAATCGGACGCACGTTTTAAAAAAAATTACCACTTTAAATTGTTGATATGTTTTTGGGTTGGGCCGATCAGATAAATAGCAAACACAGCACAGCTGCATCGGTTTAAACTGGCATTCAACCCAAGCATAGTTAGAGATTGTTTTTTTCTATTGTGTTTTAATCATGCAAAAACTGAACAGATTTTGTTGTTATTTTGGACGGTGACAGTATAAATCCAGAGGGTAATTTTTATCCCGATGAACTCGACTTGATTCTTTTGGATAATCAAAAACTTTTCTCGCGGGCCAAGCCGCAGCAGAAGTTAGTATGATATTTACATATTCATTGCCTAACTGACATGCCATTAATGCAATCTTTATTTTTGTTTCAGATTCAATTATTCGTGAACGTTTGCAACAGTAAGTTTTTAACCATTTTTTAATGTTTTCTTTTATTGGCCTCTTTCGAAAAGAGTATCTTCACCAATTTTGCCTTGCCGAATTCGCTTACGCAATTAGGCTGCTGGTGAAGGTTACGGGAATACTGATAAGAGATGCACATGAGCGGACGATTAGGCGATACTTGGAGAGGTCTATGTCCAGCAGTGGATGTCTTTTGGCTGAAATTATGGTGAAAAAAGTAAAATCTATCTATTTTTAACCGATTTCAAAACGGAGGTGGAGGTTCTCAATTCGATTGGTATTTTTTTTTAATTTATGTACACTGAATACGCTGAGATTTATGATCTGATTTACGTGATCTTTCTTTAGTTTGATGTGGAATAGTTGCCATTTGGTCCCATAAAAATTTAGCAAAGTTTGACCCTGTAGTTTTCATTTTATGAACAATTTTTTTTAAATTTATATTTATTTTTGTTTACGTGGACGATGTAATTTTAATTTGTGTACGGCTTTTTTAGGAGTTTTTATTTGGGTAATCTATTCTAGCATCACTGTGGGCATTATAGGTACATTACTATAGCACTTGTCCACTATGTACCAATAAAATGTGAAAAATAAAAAAAAATAAACAAAAAAAAAGCAAAACACTGCAAAAAGTCGGTTTCTAAAAAAACAGTAGGTACTAAAGTCACCGACTTCGGATTTTTTTTTTTTTTTTCGATTTTTAATGTTTTGCTTTGGAAGTCGGGTTTTATTTTTTTGTTTAAATGTTTTTTTTATGTTAAAACTGTCATAAAATATTGTCAATTTAACCTCGTGTTAGCAACTTAGTCTGAGTGTTAGTGTTGTTGCTAAAAAGGCTAGGTATCTTTCTAAATGACAACCACATAGACAGAGAGACAGTGTAGGCTTAGCAAAAGGGGTTCTTTTGGCCCACTTCGGGCATTCCCAAATCCTAAATTATTTCTACACCTACCCAAAACTTATCACTCTAAACCCAACAGTAATTAGCAGATGAAAAATGCCTGTTAATAAAGAAAAATCGATAAACAAAGGCGCGCCGCTTTTAGTCTTTTTTTTTTTTTTTTTTTTCATTATGTTGTAACCGAATGGTTACCTCATAACAATTACAATCTAGCCTTGAGGCTAATAAGTAATTTAAATTTAACTTAATTTCCTAGTAAATGTATAGGTACTAAAGAATGTGTCCATTGGCACTTTTCTTATTGTCTCTATTATGAGGGAAAGACACTTAGTTCTTGTGTTTTTAAAAGGTAGCACTCACTGCACTCCGTAACAATCACTAAACTAATTCAAAAGGCTTAGTCCTTTTCAGTCTCCTTACTATGTCCGTGGTGTCAAGGAGCTGAATAGCCTCGACATTCACATGTTTATGAAGTCTTTGTTCATGAGCTTCGGCGTATGTTTTTATGACTTTAGCGACAAGGTCCACTCCTAAGTCCCGGTGGATGTCCTCGTTTCTAATGTACCAGGGAGCGTTTACTATACTCCGAAGTACCTTATTTTGAAATCTTTGAATTATTTCAATATTGGTACGTTTTGTACAGCCCCAAAGCTGTATACCGTATGCCCATATAGGCATAAGTACTTGTTTGTACAGAAGTACTTTGTTGTATACTGACAATGATGAATGTCTGCCAAGTAGCCAGTACATATTCCTGTAGCGTAGGTCTAACTCCAGGCGTTTCTTTTTGACATGAGCCTTCCAGCGAAGTTTTGCGTCAAGCGTCATACCTAGGTATTTGGCTGTATTTTCGTAAGGTATTACGCAACCGTTAATGTATACCGGTGTATAATTAGGTCTTCGGTTTGTGAAGTCTATATGAGTCGATTTGGACTCATTTAACTTAATTCGCCATTTTTTTGTCCAGTTGGTGATGGAGTTGACAGCAATTTGTACTTTATTTACAGCTTCTTTGTGAGTGACACCTATAGCCATGATGGCTGTGTCATCAGCGAAGGTTGCAATGAAATTGTTTTCCATTTCTGGGATATCACAGGTGTACAATAGGTACAAGATTGGGCCAAGAACACTTCCTTGTGGTACACCAGCTTTTATTTGCTTGAGATCGGAATAAGCATCTTCATGTCTGACTCTAAACGTCCTCTCTGTTAGGTAGGATTCCAAAATGTCTGCAAATTGTTTTGGCAGCAATTTCCTTACCTTATAAATAAGACCCTTATGCCAAACCTTATCAAATGCCTGTGCTACATCTAGAAATACTGTAGAACAGACTTTTTTTTCTTCTAGAGTTTTTTCTATAATGTTGGTAATTCTATGTACTTGGTCTATCGTGGAGTGTTTTCTCTGAAGCCGAATTGGTAATTTGGAATCAGTTTTCTGTCTTCTATTATAGGTTTTAAGCGTCTTACGAGTAGTTTTTCAAATAGTTTTGAAATGATTGGTAAAAGTGATATAGGTCTGTATGATGTTACCTCCTGGGGTGGTTTTCCAGGTTTGGGGATCATTATGACTTCAGCAACTTTCCAGATATCAGGCACGTGTTTCAACCTGAATGTTGCATTTATAAGGGTTGTAAGTTTTACTATGGCTTTTCGTGGCAGATTTTGAAGGAGTTCACCAGTGATAAGGTCGTATCCAGGCGATTTCTTTTTGGCTAAGTTTTTTATCATATTTTTTACCTCTTTTGGCGTAACCAGTTTTATATTGAGGTCGTCATGGTGAGTGACATCCAGTGTTATGTTTTCAGAGCTTTCCTCACCGCTGGTTTGAAAAGTTTGTTCTAAATGTTCTGCAAATATATTTGCTTTCTGTTCATTACTCATGGCCCATTTGCCATCTAATTTTTTAATGGGTGAAGCATGGACGATGGGTTTATTTAAACGTTTATATGTTTTCCATAGTGAGTGTTCTGATTTTCCACTACTTGTTAATTTGCTAAGGCAATCTTTTGTTGCATCATCATGATAGTTCTGTATTGCTTTGCTTAATCTTCTTGTAAGCCTATTCAGCATTGTTTTGTCAAGTGGATATCTTGATTGTTGCCACTTTTGTCTCTGAGCTTTTAGTCTGAGGCAATTATTTCGGCAACACCTTGTATAGCCTAGTTAGGGTTCGCGGTTGTTTGCAGACTAAAGAAGGTTATTTTTGTAGTAATAGCTATTTACAGTTGTAAGTTTGGCCTTATAAGTAAGTTTATTTTAGTAGGAGAAGTAATAATGTGGAATACTGTATTTAATAAAGAGTAAACTTATTCAAAATACAAAGGCATTTAATTGCGGTTGGCAATCCGGATAATCGCGAAACCGTATGACCGTGTTCTGGATAATATAGTCATAACTAATTTGGGTTTTGTTTATAACACGTTACAGTCGGCAAAAAATGTTTTTTTCTACTGAATTGGATCATTTACATTTTTCGTTTCTCCAAAATCTTACAATTTAAATTAAATGTTTCTATTTAAAGTCCTTTTTTCATTATAGTAGACAAACAAGGCAACAAAAAATATTTAAGGTAGTCGACGGCACGAACTATTTTGTGCGCGGGGTTAAAATGCATGCTATCTCATACGACAACACGTGCGAAAGTGATAGGTGCTGTGAAGAGCAGTAAGAAGATATTTCGCGTACGGATACACACTTTTTCAGGTTTGTAGCGAAATGGATGATGATTTAGGACGAAAACGAGCGCGCGAAATTTTATAAACAGACCTTTGGGAGTCTAGATATCATGAAAAAAGTACAAAGTGTATATTTTCCAAATAAAATTATTTGGATTGTTGAACTACTAATCTATCCCTGTATGTTGGCCGTTTTTAAATTTTTCTACTTCTTATGGTATTTATTTCCGCCCAAAGATGCGTTAAAATCAGTGTTGAAATATGAAACTTTCGACGCACATAACTTTCAATTATATTTTTTTTTACTTTTTTAGGGTTCCGTACCCAAAGGGTGTGGTGTTCATTCCACATGTCTTAGTTTACTTACGTTTTATAATATATTTTACAAATTTCATCACCGTAACTTTTGAAATTGTATCATCTCATGTTTTCCATTTTTATGTATTCTTTACATTGGTTTAAACCTGAAAATCATAAGATTTGTTTTAACATCCAAAACTATTATATTATTTTTAACTCCTGTCATTTTTATCTGACATGACATTGTCATTATTTTATTTTCTTAAACCATAGACATAAGATACCATTCTCTATAGCTTATTAAGCTCGTTGTACATTATATTTTTCATTATAAGGGCAGCGGCAGACTGCGCCTCTGTAAACCGTTTTTATTCGTTCATGATTTCTTAATTCATATTTGAATATAAAATTGAGAAGACATGTCGGAACGAAGAAAAACGGGTGTCACTTTTTTAGTCTTGAATCTGCACTGAACTCTGAAAGTCGTTTGACTACTTAGTACTACGTGTTGTACTATTGAATCTGAAAATCTCTTTAAAACTATTATATATAAGGCCTGTGAATCTACCAATTCTGTGAAAAGCAATAAATATTATTTATTGAGTGTGGAACTTAAATCTGAGCATTTTTACTGGTTCTTTAACTTCTACGGTCACCGCTTCATACCAAAAGGGCTTCCTGCCCATCCAGCTGCATTGATCAGCATATTAAGCCACAGCCCGACCGCCACACTCCTAGCTGCCTGTTCCTGCACCAGTGCTACTGCTACTGCTACCTGCCTGTTAGCCTGATAATTAGTTCAGCTGCCGTGATCTCTAGAACTATCTGTGAGCCTACCTATCTGATTGCCTGTTCATCTTCCTACCTCGGGCATTCCAAGCCTTCCTGCCCGTCAAGCTGCCTAGCTGTGAGATAACTACCCACGAAGTGAGAAGCTGGACTACCCACGATGTGAGAACCCGGACTACCCACGACGTGAGAAGTCGGACCTTCCTAGTTGCCCGCGTCGTGCGAAGCCGGACCTTAATTTGTTAATTATATCCTTTTCTTAGTTTTAATTTATAGTTACCTTTAATTTTATTAACGTGGCTTACGTATAGTTCAACTGAGCTATACGTAACGCTACAAGGGTAAAAACGGGACCCTATTACTGAGACTCCGCTGTCCATCTGTCTGTCTGTCTGTCTGTCTGTCACCAGGCTGTATCTCATGTATCAATTTTCACAGATGATGTATTTCTGTTGCCGCTATAACAACAAATACTAAAAACAGAATAAAATAAATATTTAAGTGGGGCTCCCATACAACAAACGTGTTTTTTTGCCGTTTTTTTGCGATAATGGTACGGAACCCTTCGTGCGTGAGTCCGATTCGCACTTGACCGGTTTTTTGTTTCCATACAGGGCTAGATGAGAGAAATTGATATCATTTTTTATTTTTAACGTACATCGTCAAAAAGTGGAGTAATCGCTAGACTACATTTGTAAGGAAGAATGATCGACTAGTGTAACCTTAAGTATCGTCGACGAGTCAAATAGACACCGCTGTAAACGCTTTAGGCCTTGTCCAGAGTTACAGCGCGGTGACTTGAGTGGGCGCGGTGGCACGATTAGGTGGCCATAGTGCATCGCGAGTTGTTAGTAGAGGCTAGATGTTACCACAGAGTAAAACCAACAGACGATCACTCGCTAGCGAGGCCGCTCCGTCACATCGTATTATTCGTCCGCCATAAAGGTGAGGCCAAACGAGCGTATTTTTTTGGGCTGTGAGCCGCGTAAAATGAGTCGTGGAATTTACGCTGCATTCGGTTTCATACAAAATTTCTATTTGTATCACACGGCGACGCAAAATGAGTGAAATATTCCAGTAGAATTTAAATAACGCGACTCAAAACTCACCACTCACAACTCATCAAATTACGTTCGTTTGACTTCACTCGTGTCTGGCTTAGATGATCTAGTGCCAAAAATCCAAAACTATTACGCTATAAATATTAACACTGCCATTTCTGTGCTGCCATCTATAGTTCCTGCACGTCATAATAACCACTTCGGTTGCTACCGACAAAAAAAAAGGGACGCACTATACCTTTTTACAGCAAAACCGAGATAAAAACATTTCGGTATCAGCAAACAAGATATTTCTGTTAGTATTCAATTTATTTAAATTTTCTTTGAGTTTCCATGCTCGAGTTATAATAGTGAAAAGTCCAATTGCACTGCAAAAATGTTTAACATTTCAGGTGTTTCCTATTCCTTTTTCTCCGTTTTGTGTGTTGGTCAGATACTTTTTGCGACTGGCAGTATGAACCCCAATAGCGGTTTCGTTTGTTTGATAAATCTCAACCGCCTCAGCACCCGCGCAAGCTCCTTACCAAGTCCGGGGCCTTAGACAGCGCTGTCTATGAACAGCCAGACGCTGCCAAATATGACAGCAGCGTGACATTACATGATAAATACATTCACGGATATTGATTTGTATTGAAGGGAGCAGACTGCGAGGTTATTTTGAAGTGTCTGAATGTTTGAAGTATTGAAATTATTTATTTCAGCATTTTCTGGGTTCTCGTAAAAATTTAACACAAAATCTTTAAAAGATGCGTTGGTTACTCTATTTTCTTAAACTGAGTTTATTTGAACTAATCGTGATTAGTAGAGCAGTAGTGGCCCAGTGGTATCGGCCGCGACTTACAAGTTGTAGGTCGTGGGTTCGAGCCCAGGCAGGCGCTTTACTTTGTGTAAATTATTTCATCACTACTGCTCTCAAAACGGTGAAGGAAAACATCGTGAGGAAACCGGCATGCCCTAGAACCAAAAATTCGAAGACATGTGACATCCACCAACCCGCACTGGGCCAGCGTGGTGGATTACGGCCCATTCCCTCTCACAGAGAGGAGGCCTGTGACCCAGCAGTGGGAACATTAATAGGCTGATGATGTGTGATGTGAATCGTGATTAGTTACCTTGGTGAAATCGGCCCATAGTCGGTTAAAAGAAAGAGCACATACAAACAAATGGCCGCGAATATTGCTAAATGTTAATCTAAGACTAGAACAAAACCACTAGAACATTTGATTTAGGTACTAAACTAGACAAAGTAGCTCAAGTACCCATTCCACGCAAGCTGTGAGAGTCAGTACATAATAATAGCCAATTTTAGTAGTAATAAAATATATCTGTTCGCGTTAGCTCAGAAAATATTATGAAGCTTGCAAAATCTAGAAAATTCTAGATAAATCTCAGTTTAGTTCTAGAAATGTTTCATATTTTGGGGCTTATAGTCTGAGATCCCAGTTCTAAAATTTGCATTTTATTTTGGATCGAAGTTAATTTTCATGAATGATATAGTATATAGTAGAATATATTGCTGTAGGATGGTCCAGCAATATCTATCCGCAATTAAATACCTTAATTTAAAAAAAAAAATGTATTTTTTGTATGACTAGCTTCTGCCAGCGGCTCCGCCCGCGTGAAAACCGAAAAATTAATCATGCCCGGGATAAACAGTATTCTATGTGCTATTTCTGACTATAATCTATCTCTGTGCCAAATTTCATCCATATCCGTCCAGCCGTTTAAGCGTGATGAAGTAACAAACATACAAACACATACACAACCACTCACAAACTTTCTTTATAATATTAGTGTGAATTGTGATTCGATAGTTAACCCCAAACATAGTTATATTTAATGAACGGCCTAGGGATCCAATTAGCTGGCTAATTTAAACAGATGGTTGCGATAAATATAAGTTTTTTATTGTGAATCCCATGTCATTTGGAAAGTAATGCAGAAAATAGGAAAAAAAACCGGCCAAGTGCGAGTCGGACTCGCACACGAAGGGTTCCGTACCATTATCGCAAAACACTGCAAAAAAATCACGTTTGTTGTATGAGAGCCCCCCTTAATTTATTTTATTTTTATTTAATAATTATTATTTTTGAAGAGAATATACAACTAAACATTCTGTGAATATTTCAAGCGCCTACCTGTTGCCGGTATTAATATCGAGCAAAAAACGGCAAAAATATCACGTTTGTTGTATGGGAGCCCCCCTTAAATATTTATTTTATACTGTTTTTAGTATTTGTTGTTATAGCGGCAATAGAAATACATCATCTGTGAAAATTACAACTGTCTAGCTATCACGGTTCATGAGATACAGCCTGGTGACAGACGGACAGACAGACAGACAGACAGACGGATCGCGAAGTCTTAGTAATAGGGTCCCGTCTTTACCCTTTGGGTACGGAACCCTAAAAAGGTGCCAGCTCTCAGTTAGAGTCTGGTGGATGCGAAACGCACAGGACTGATCAGTGTAGCGACGCACGACGCTTGGAGAACGCCATGTCCAGCAGTGGACGTCTTTCAGCTGAAATTATGATAATGATGATACCTATTGTAAATGCGATATCTTTATCTTTGCTCCAACCTTCGAACAAGGTTCACAATACCAAATTCCCTTCATTGTCAATATTTTTCTTTTCAATAGAAATCGGCATCCGAAAATTTACATCCACTAAATATTCGACGAGCGTACTGCAGAGTTGAGAAAAAAAATAATAAATATCTTTCGTTTATCGAAAAATTCCATACAAATATTTGAAAAACACAATATACAGAAAAAACCGACAGGGATGTATTCTACGAAACGCGAATAGTTTTCATGTTTTTATGTAAGTGAGGATTAATATTTACCCGTTTGATGTATGATATTTTTTGTACGAAAAAATCTGTGGTCTTTTTAGGGCTGAGCCAGCGGTCTTTATCGGTTTTTGACGTGAGGGATGTATAATTTTTGTAAGGGTGGGTGTTTTATGATGATCTAGCGCACAGAGCATTGAACAGCTTTGGTGGGCACTGCTAGAGACAGCTTTGTCAAAACTATTCATACTAACAAACCAAACAATAATGAATGTCATCGTTTACTCTTAGAAATGGACAGTCCGTGACAATTCTGACTATGACAGCCGGAACTTGTACTCAGTGCACATCGCGCGGCACGAACATGATTAGTAACTAGTTTTCTTTTATCCAGGGCATCTGTGTGCCAAGTTTCGTCAAAATTTGATCATCGGTTTAGACTTGAAAACGTAATAGACGCACTTTCGCATTTACAATATTAGTATGGATAGCCTCTCTAGTCGCAGTATATTCCGTGCTCTGTATCTAGCTAGTCTGTTATTTAGAGTCTTTGTGGAACTATTTACACATATTATATATATATATATACACCCAAAAAAATATTGTAATCACGAGTAACACAGATAACAAATTATGAGACTACCTACAGAAAGGATTCACAACCCCCCTCTGTGAAGGGGGAAGTGGTTAGAATAAAAATTTCCATCAATGTCCATCGATTTTTGGGGCGGGAAGTGGGGGGGTAGTGACCACTACCCCATTGGACCATCCCCACCCCGCGAAACCCCATGATTACGGAGATATCCATGATATTTTTTTTTGGCTCCTATTTCTGTCTGAAGGGTCTAAAGTAACGCAACACGAAGAGGATGACGGGAGCTGAGTTCAATCGCTTTGCTCGCTCACTTCAGCTCCCGTCATCTCTTCGAACCTAACCTGTCCGTGTCGGGGTGCCCTAAGCTCCCGAGCTCGCTTCGCTCGCTCTTGGACTAATTCTCATTTTTTTACCTCACGAAAAACAGTGTAGTTGAAATAAAACGACATCGATTTTTCAGTTATTTTTTTTGGAAAAGCTACGAGTTTTCACAATCTAAAACTTTGCTGTCTCCTTATACTAAGATCTTTCTGCCATAAAATTACGGTTATCCACTTCAGCGGTCCAGTAAGTAAAGTTTATCCCGGGCTTGTCCTATGTTGTTGATGGCTATAAGAGGAGGAGAATACCGAAGATACGATGGATAGGATGTGTCAAAAATAAAACCTTTGTCTAGAAAAGGGATGAGTACACTGAGATGACGACTAAAACGTTGGGATATAAATAACAGTAATGCCATGACTTGAAATAATCATGAAATTCGTTTTTCGTCACTTGTTTTTAATGATCTTGACTTGAACAACAAGTTACTCTTTTTTTTATTCTGTTCCAAATTGACGTGCTCCCAGGTCGTACCCGTAACCCCTTTTCGACATGTATGACATTATAACCTCAACCTAAAAATCAATGCATATTCCCTAAGTTATTTCGTCTACAGTAACATCCCCCATCCGTCCCTGCGCACATGGTGAGACCCCGTGCAATAAATCCATGTATGGCGTCACGTGACCCCTATTTTTCACCTAGTAAAATGCTAAAGCTAGTAGCAATCGTATTTGGTCATGGAAAAGGGGGTACTCTCGTAATGTTTATTAGTTTTTTCGATTAATAGTTATTTCTTTTTTGTGCCCTGTCCCTTTTACTTTTTAAAGTTTTTTTTTTTAATTTTAATGTGGAACTCCAACCCATTCAAAATCCACGGTGTCCTCTTGTGCTGCTGTCTGTGGCAGGAACACGGGCACGTGTTAGCACTAACCGTGAACCCGCCGCGGCTGTTCGTCACCGGATCCTCGTTTTGGGGAGTGCCCCCCATCACGGGCGCACCAGAACACATTGCACGCCGTGACCACCCCAGGGACCAAACCAGCACGTGGGCGTCAGACGAACTCGCGTATGTTGTGCTCTGTCCCTAGGCTTCTTTCTAAATATTTCACTTCTTCAGAGCATTTGTTATGGTCTTCTGATTACCTCTCTTCTCATCTTGTATTATTAGTTATCTTGCGCAACACACCCACTTTTCTGCCATTTTGTACTCCCCTTTTGCCTTCATTTCGGCATATATCCAGGCTCCGGGAATCTCAATAACCAATCGCAGAGGAAAGGAAAATCGCAATAACACTGTTCCTGACACCGGTATCGAAAGCTTCATTAATATTAAAAAGAGTTAAAATAGTTTGTTCGTGTATAGGAGGTAGTTTCTGGAGGTAAATAAGTATTTATTTACTCAAACATGAGTACAGTACACACAACAAATAATTTCCAATATCACAGATAATATAATACTAGCATAAAGATGCCTCATCCCATACAAAGAAACCGTGCCGACGTAGGTAATTAGCGTTTTTCGTCTGATTAAGATGATTATTTTTATAAGTACTCCGATCACGTCTGGTTCCTTTTCACGGCTATAGATGGTGTTAGCAGCGACTTGCAAGTCAAAGGGTTTTCTCGGCTCGTGATTTTTCTTAAAATGCAGTACGTGTAAATGCAATACGTCTTTTTAGTTCGCTTCTTATAAAGCAGTCGGGTTTTTTTATTTTTTGAATTATTTTTATAACTGTACAAACGTGCGAAAAATACTATAAAACAAATAGTCACTGCATTTCAAGAAAAATATGGTCACGAGCCGAGAAAACCCTTTTCCTATTTTCCAATTTTAATGTAGCCAGTGACACTCACAAGTTTAAGACGAATCGATTGACGTGAGTATCATAAAAATCGGTTAACGCATTTGGTCTCCAGAACGCCACATAAGAACATAAATACATACATACATTAGCCTCCTTCGGCAGTCGGGTAAAAAAAACAACGCAAATTTACTCATCTATTTTTAATTCCCCACAAGATGGTCCAATATACCTAAAAAAAACTAACGTTGGCATAATATGGCCTAAGTAAGAAGGGTTGAATTACCTCAGTCAAGGTGAGCCACGGGAAAACTTGATTTAGGCCGCATCTGTTCCTGAGATTTCATTGTTTTTTGGGTTCCGTAGACGTATGGCAAAAACTGGCGTGTTAGTTTTAGCTAACGCTAGCTAGCGTTTTTGTGACGATTTTGATATGTGCAATTAAGCAAAGCTATGTAAGTAACGGTTTTCATAAAATATTAATAAAAGAAATCGGTAATAACCTACCTACCTAACTTTATCTAATATTTTTATTCAAATAGAGTTAGAAACTATATTTGACTACTTACACTAACAACCAATTAGTACGAAATTAAATCTAAACTACTTTACAAAATCCTGCGGAACCAAAATGCCTGTCCAAAAGACAATAAAAAAAAAAAAAAAAGAGAAAATTATTGTAAAAGAGATGTGTAACTTAATTTTTTGGTGTACAATAAAGTATATTCTATTCTATTCTATTCTAATAGACCTGTTTTTCTATCTTAGTAGAATTGCAATACAATTTGTGTTTCTATTTCTCCTGGACCTACTTGTTCATGTAACGGATAATCCGGTATCTGGATAGAACTAGATTTAACTAGAATTACCCGGATAGGCATAATAAATAAACTGAACATCTAATCCGATTGCTTGCTACCGAGTTTGACCTTATAATCAGATTTGGCTGGATTAATGTCAATACTTTCGAAACGTTGGTGAGTTTTGTTCATCGGTTTTAGATGTTGGGAACAAAGTTTGTACTTCGTTCCTGAATATTGGTTTATGTCTATTTTGAGACAAAATGTGGGCTCTGTGAACCTAGCACCCGACCTTGGCAAAAATTATCTTTTTTTGGTTTGATTGAAAGGTATCGGTAAGTAGTAGATAGTAGTGAAAATTATTTCGTTAGTAGTGGCGCCAAAAAAAAAATATGGACAGCAAAAAAAATGATCGCCCCCGACATTGCAAAACCTAAGTTTTTCCGGTTGCATCTGGTAGGTAAGCGTAAGTAGTGGATTGTAGTGTATTTTTTTCGTTTGTAGTAAAATAAAAAAAATTGAAAAAAATATTTTTATTTTCAACTTTTTTCCATATCGACAAATTAATTTGGAACGCTTACACGATAACTATAAACACTGAAAATGACTAAAAAACGTTGGTAGAGGTATGTAAAATTTTTTAGTTTAATTATTTTCGTTTGAAGTAAGATGAAAAAAAATTAAAAAAATATTTTAAGTATCGAGTATTTTTTCATAAAGATGAATTTTGTTTGAAAGCCTATACGGTTACTACAAACGGTAAAAATGACTAAATAACGTTGGCAGAGGTATGTAGAGGTTTGTAGTTTAATTATTTTCGTTTGTAGTAAGCTGAAAAAAATTAAAAAAAAACATTTTAGGTATCGAGTATTTTTTCATAAAGATGAATTTAGTTTGAAAGCCTATACGGTTACTACAAACGCTGAAAATAACTAAATAACGTTGGCAAAGGTATGTAGAGGTTTGCAGTAATTTTTTTTTTTTTTGTAGTAAGCTGAAAAAAATATAAAAAATATATTTTATGTATCGAATATTTTTTCATGAAAGATGAATTCAGTTTGAAAGCATATACGGTTACAACAAACGCTGAAAATGACTAATAGACGTTGGTAGAGGTATGTAGAGGTTTGTAGTTTAATTATTTTCGTTTGTAGTAAGCTGAAAAAAATTAAAAAAAATATTTTAGGTATCGAGTATTTTTTCATAAAGATGAATTTAGTTTGAAAGCCTATACGGTTACTACAAACGCTGAAACTGACTAAATAACGTTGGCAGAGGTATGTAGAGGTTTGTACTTGAATTATTTTCGTTTGTAGTAAGCTGAAAAAAAATAAAAAAAAACATTTTAGGTATCGAGTATTTTTTCATAAAGATGAATTTAGTTTGAAAGCCTATACGGTTACTACAAACGCTGAAAATGACTAATATACGTTGGTAGAGGTATGTAGAGGTTTTAAGTTTAATTATTTTCGTTTGTAGTAAGCTGAAAAAAATTAAAAAAATATTTTAGGTATCGAGTATTTTTTCATAAAGATGAATTTAGTTTGAAAGCCTATACGGTTACTACAAACGCTGAAACTGACTAAATAACGTTGGCAGAGGTATGTAGTTAAATTATTTTTGTTTGTAGTAAGCTGAAAAAAATATAAAAATATATTTTATGCATCGAGTATTTTTTCATAAAGATGAATTTAGTTTGAAAGCCTATACGGTTACTACAAACGCTGAAAATGACTGAATATCGTTGGCAGAGGTATGTAGAGGTTTGTAGTTTCACCGTATATGCTTTCAAACTGAATTCATCTTTCATGAAAAAATATTCGATTCATAAAATATATTTTTTATATTTTTTTCAGCTTACTACAAACAAAAATAATTAAACTACAAACCTCAACATACATCTGCCAACGTTATTCAGTCATTTTCAGCGTTTGTAGTAACCGTATAGGCTTTCAAACTAAATTCATCTTTATGGAAAAATACTCGATACCTAAAATATTTTTTTAATTTTTTTCAGCTTACTACAAACGAAAATAATTAAACTACAAACCTCTACATACCTCTACCAACGTCTTTTAGTCATTTTCAGCGTTTGTAGTAACCGTATATGCTTTCAAACTGAATTCATCTTTCATGAAAAAATATTCGATTCATAAAATATACTTTTTATATTTTTTTCAGCTTACTACAAACGAAAATAATTAAACTACAAACCTCTACATACCTCTACTAACGTCTTTTTGTCATTTTCAGCGTTGCTAGTAACCGTATAGGCTTTCAAACTAAATTAATCCTTATGAAAAAATACTCGATTCATAAAATATATTTTTAATTTTTTTCAGCTTACTACAAACGAAAATAATTAAACTACAAACCTCTACATACCTCTGCCAACGTTATTTAGTAATTTTCAGCGTTTGTAGTAACCGTATAGACTTTCAAACTAAACTCATCTTTATGAAAAAATACTCAATACCTAAAATATTTTTTTTATTTTTTTCAGCTTACTACAAACGAAAATAATTAAACTATAAACCTCTACATACCTCTGCCAACGTTATTCAGTCATTTCCAGCGTTTGTAGTAACCGTATAGGCTTTCAAACTAAATTCATCTTTATGAAAAAATACTCGATGCATAAAATATATTTTTATATTTTTTTCAGCTTACTACAAACGAAAATAATTAAACTACAAACCTCTACATACCTCTACCAATGTTTTTTAGTCATTTTCAGCGATTGTAGTAACCGTATATGCTTTCAAACTGAATTCATCTTTCATGAAAAAATATTCGATTCATAAAATATACTTTTTATATTTTTTTCAGCTTACTACAAACAAAAATAATTAAACTACAAACCTCTACATACCTCTGCCAACGATATTCAGTCATTTTCAGCGTTTGTAGTAACCGTATAGGCTTTCAAACTAAATTCATCTTTATGAAAAAATACTCGATGCTTAAAATATATTTTTATATTTTTTTCAGCTTACTACAAACGAAAATAATTAAACTACAAACCTCTACATACCTCTGCCAACGTTATTTAGTCATTTTCAGCGTTTGTAGTAACCGTATAGGCTTTCAAACTAAATTCATCTTTATGAAAAAATACTCGATACCTAAAATATTTTTTTAATTTTTTTCAGCTTACTACAAACGAAAATAATTAAACTACAAACCTCTACATACCTCTACCAACGTCTTTTTGTCATTTTCAGCGTTGGTAGTAACCGTATAGGCTTTCAAACTAAATTCATCTTTATGAAAAAATACTCGATACATAAAATATGTTTTTAATTTTTTTCAGCTTACTATAAACGAAAATAATTAAACTACAAACCTCTACATACCTCTGCCAACGCTATTTAGTAATTTTCAGCGTTTGTAGTAACCGTATAGACTTTCAAACTAAACTCATCTTTATGAAAAAATACTCAATACCTAAAATATTTTTTTTATTTTTTTCAGCTTACTACAAACGAAAATAATTAAACTACAAACCTCTACATACCTCTGCCAACGTTATTCAGTCATTTCCAGCGTTTGTAGTAACCGTATAGGCTTTCAAACTAAATTCATCTTTATGAAAAAATACTCGATGCATAAAATATATTTTTATATTTTTTTCAGCTTACTACAAACGAAAATAATTAAACTACAAACCTCTACATACCTCTACCAATGTTTTTTAGTCATTTTCAGCGTTTGTAGTAACCGTATAGGCTTTCAAACTAAATTCATCTTTATGAAAAAATACTCGATACCTAAAATATTTTTTTTATTTTTTTCAGCTTACTACAAACGAAAATAATTAAACTACAAACCTCTACATACCTCTGCCAACGTTATTCAGTCATTTTCAGCGTTTGTAGTAGGCTTTCAAACTAAATTCATCTTTATGAAAAAATAGTCGATACCTAAAATATTTTTTTAATTTTTTTCAGCTTACTTCAAACGAAAATAATTAAACTTAAAAATTGTACATACCTCTACCAACGTTTTTTAGTCATTTTCAGTGTTTATAGTTATCGTGTAAGCGTTCAAAATGAATTTGTCGATATGGAAAAAAGTCGAAAATAAAAATATTTTTTTAAATTTTTTTTATTTTACTACGAACGAAAAAAAATACACTACAATCCACTACTTACGCTTACTTACCAGATGCAACCGGAAAAACTTAGGTTTTGCAATGTCGGGGGCGAACATTTTTTTTGCTGACCATATTTTTTTTTTGGCGCCACTACTAGCGAAATAATTTTCACTACTATCTACTACTTACCGATACCTTTCAATTCTACCAAAAAAAGATAATTTTTTTCAAGGTCGGGTGCTAGGTTCACAGAGCCCAAAATGTGGTGTGTCACTACTTGTACTAAAGCAATTTTTGGACGGTATTTTGTATTTGAAGTCATAACATAGGAAACTCCTGTATTCGCTAGAGGGTTGGGACATCGTGCCAGCTATGTTTAATTCCTATGTAATAGTAGGCGAGCATATTGCATATTTATCAGGCAACAAATGTAGACTCCGGGCTGTTACTATGAAATACAAGATTGTAACGCCCAATGCCTCTCCATTGGGCGTTACATGCTCTATGCTCGGAGTTTCCTTGCGTGATCGAATCAGAAATGTAGAGATCCGCTAGAGAACCAGGGTTACCGACATAACGAAGAATTGCCAAACTTAAGTGGCAGTGGGCAGGGCACATTGCTCGCAGAACGGATGGCCGATGGGGCAGAAAGGTTCTAGAATGGCGACCGCGAACCGGAAGACGTTACGTTGGAAAGCCAGGTAGGCCGATGAACTGATGAAGCTTGCGGGGATCAGCTGGTTGCGAGACGCACGGGACCAGTCAAAGTGGCGATGCTTGGGGGAGGCCTATGACCATGAGTGGACGTCTTTCAGCTGATATGATGATGAACGCCCAATAACACTTTGCCCAACCCGGGCATTGAACCCAGGACCTCATCCCTAGCAGTAGTGAGACAGTCATTCATTAATAAAGTCTTTGCCGTAAAGCAAGTGAAGAGATGAAATGTAAGTGCCTGCTCTTTATAAGATGGCTCATACAAAGTGGCCAGTAAACTAGACAGTCACTTCAAGGTCGTTATCTCATAATTTTTTATTTGTTTACTAGCACTTCGCCCACGACTTTGTTCGCGTGATCCGTGTTTTATCCTACAGATGACTTTTTAATAAAAAAAAATATACAAACTTTTATCCCCTAATTCACCCCCTTAGGGGTTGAATTTTGAAAAATCCTTTCTTAGTGGATGCTTACGTTATAAGAGGAATACGTGTGCGAAATTTTAAGTTTCTAGCCCTAAGGGTTTGGCCTGTGCTTTGATACATCAGTCAATCACTTTTGCCTTTTATATATATAGATTGAATCGTACGAACATTTTCGACCCGCGTGTGCTTTGGCCCGTCAACTATTATAATTTGTTATAACGCGCCATGCTCCCGTAAAAAATAAAGTTAAATCATAAAACCCGTCTGCTTAAAAAGCGAACTAAAAATACGTAAAGAAGAAGAAAATCATGGTGTGCAGTCTGAAGATACATGTGCAACTTGCTGGTTGATCAAAACCAGATGAACCCACCGATTGCATGGCATGATTTTTTGAAAAAAAATTGAGCCCCACAATATGGTGCCGAAAAACAGCCATTTTTCTATTTTCCAATTTTAATGTAGCCAGTGAAACTCGCAAGGTTAAGATGAATCCATTGACGTAAGAATCTTTGGCCAACGCGTATGGTCTCTAGAACGCCACATAGGAACAAACATACATACACTGATAAACACATTACTCTCCTTGTGCAGTCGTAAGTCGGTAAAAAATGCGCGAAAGAATTTGAACGCTGGCCGGTTGACGGGCCAGTGTGCTCTAACGAGGGAGGACAGATGGATGGATGGATGGACAGAGAGGTTAAAGAGAGGATAGATTGAGTGTAGAGCGACATGAAAGAAGTACAAGCTGCTGATAGCTTGACGGTCGACAGGGAATAAAAGAAGCACAAAACATATTATAATACGCCGACCCCAAATAACATGGAACAACGGCAAGGAGGAGATGATGATTATGATCGAATTCATCAGAAAACCATCCCAGAAACCAACACATCGTGTCTAAAAGGATAACACATTATCTTTAGGTCATTGCGCCCTCTAAAGCAGCTAAATAATAAGTACCAACATTTGGAATGCCGTTCGTGTCTGCTACAACAATGCGATCCTTTGTCCTGCTCTCGACTAATTTGCTTTGACAAATATCTTCAGGCTTCCTCGGATCTCGTTATGTAGCTTTACTTGTTAACGCTGATCAAAATTGTAGTGCACCTCTTGTGAGTTTCATCTTTTAAGGAGATTCATCTGTAAACGCTGCTTTGGCGAAAGTCTCAAAAGCGATAATGTTCCAAATATGAATTAAATGCGTGAAGTTGTCGTAGTATTCCGGTCAAATTAGACCAAAAAATAGGGGTAGATTTACAGTAATTCGCATAGAGCTGAAAATTGGTACAAATGTTCGGAACATCATTATAAATGAAATGTAAAAAGTCCTCATTGATCCCACACTTGCAAAAAATAATATTTAAGGTCAAAGTTCGCAAATATGGGTTTGTTGGGTTTTTTTGCCGAAAAAACGCATATTTTTTGCTATGAAGATAGGAAGTTCAATATATATTTTTCCTAATAATAGAATTTCTATTACGAGGAAATTCTTTCATTTCCTCGTATTGCCCTTTGCCCACAATCTTTTAAGATACAATTTATGCTACGCCCACATCAAGGAAAATACAATTACAAGGTTATGCAAAAGAATGTCGAAAAAAATAAAAAAAGCTTTTTTACAAAACATTACCCTCCTTCGGCAGTCGGGTAAAAATAGTACCAACTTTCAAATAAGAAAACTACAAAGTGAAAAATAACTTTATTTTTGGAAGTTGGTGTCCATAACGCAAAAAATTGGTACCTATCAAAGAAAGTAGTTTTCTTATTTGGAAGTCGGTAGTATTTTTTGTAAAGAAAGTTTTATTATATTTCACTTTTTAGTAACCTAATAGGCTAGTAGTTAAGGGGAATAAATATAATGACCACCAAAAAAAACTTTGTGACGATAACCCCTAACCACCAAATCTAGTAATATACTGACAAAAATAGTAAATGATCACCAAATTTAGTAAATTGATCACCAAATTTCATAAGTGCTAAAACCGTAAGATATCAAATCTAGTGATTTGGTCAATGAATCAGTCCAAGAGCGAGCGAAGCGAGCTCGGGAGCTAAGGGCACCCCGACACGGACAGGTTAGGTTCGAAGGAGATGACGGGAGCTGAAGTGAGCGAGCAAAGCGAGCGAACTCAGCTCCCGTCATCACCTTCGTGTTAGGTTACTTTAGACCCTGTATTCAGAAATAGGAGCCCCGCCCAGCGGGGCTCCGTCGACTCTGTTGCGATTCTAAATTTAATTTTGGTGATCATTTACTATTTTTGGTGATCATTTACTATTTTTGTCAGTATATTACTAGATTTGGTGGTTTGTTAAACATAAGCCGTAGTTAAGTAAGGTACCTATAATGCCAGAATAGATTATTCGAATATCATGAAACTGAACATAACCTGTGAAATGAGAGTGTATCAAGGTGAACTGCACACACCTGCGTACCCCTTTGGAGCGTACTGGCGTGAAGTTATGTTATGAAATAGTATAAACAATAACATGCGGTTGCAGCAATTCCGAGAGATTTGCTGTTATTTTTTGAAGAGTTCTGTTGTATATCTCCGAAGTTCTTCATCAGATCTTCACCAAATTAAAATGAGACCAATTTCGGAATATATTCTTCAAACAAAAAAATAATTTCCAAAATCGGTTCACAATTGACGGAGACATCGGGAAAAAACAAAAAAAAACACAAAGTCGAACATAGAACCTCCTCCTTTTTGGTCCTTTTTAACCGACTTACGGTAAAAAGACACCTGTTTTAAAAATGGATTTTTAATCGATTAATAATGACGGCTAAGATATATGTAATAAAACGCTACGTTAACCCTAAATTTCTTTTGATAAGCTAAAGTGACCACTGTGAGTTTTAGACATCTGAAATCTCAGAGAATGATATTTTTAAAATTAGCAACACTTCCTACTCTGTTTAACCAAATGCTGTAACATGGAAATATTGTAAAAACAAACCATATTTTTAAAAGAGTAACCATGGAGTTTCTTGCCGGTTCTTCTCCATAGGAAACGACCAACCCGAACCGTGCGCCTTTTGTCGACGTTTTATAAGTGCCCATGTAGGCTTATGTAAAATAAAAAAAAATGATTTTGATTTTGAAATGCTTTTGCCCCACAATGATAATTACAGACCAAAGAAAAGATGCAAAAGACTCTTAATTTAACCTACGTAGGACTCAAATATTAGACCCAAATTGGCTTGTCCAATAGTGATACAAAAACGCCTTTGCCCCGTTTATATACACAGTATTTTTACTTTAAAACAGCGTTGACGTGAGCCACTTTCGGAGACGCCATTCCAAATTCTTTCATCCCATAATGCACTTTTGAAAAAGAAACGTTCGTGAGGTCCAAAACACCGCAAAATACATTTTCTTTTCGTCTATATTGCATTTGGTAGTGATAAACCTTTGACCCCGAAACTTTAGGGTCAAAATAGAGAATTTTCCCAGCCGTGTAGATCGACCGATTTAGGGTAACCCCAACGACTTTTGAGATTTTAAGTTGGTTAAACCTGTTCCGGTTACGGGTTTCGTAATTTCAGGTAGAATGGGACCTACATTCTATTGTTATTTAACCGAAAAATTGTAAAATATAATGGTGTTCGTAATTGAGGGTAGATTGGAAATCATTCGTCCTCGAAACTTCTGCGTTAGTTAAGGCAATTTTCATAAATTTAATCCTTTTCAGACGTAACAGAGGGGCAATTCCTACATTTTAGAGAAAATATTTCCAATATCAATCTCAATATGTCAGAGTAAGTCTAAGACGGAATTGTTGTTCTAAATTATATTTTCATATATATTTATTCTTTTTACAAGTTTTATAGCTATTACCTTGTTTTCCGGCAACAATTAATCCATTTTTCAAGCACTTCCTGGGACACGATTATGTTGAAACTTGTCGTATGTAACTTTGGAAAAATTAAAAAGTATGGTATTATGGAGCTGGGGGGTAACCATAAGCTCTAAGAGTAAGGTTATTTTGAGATCGCGTAAGTGACAGATGTATACAAGTCATATACATCTGTCCCTTACACACACTCAAAATAACCTTACTCTAAGAGCTTATGGTCACCCCACAGATCTCATGATGGAGCCGGAAGGTAGCCATAGCAACTCCTGAACCAGATAAGAGCTACCAACGTGCTTGGGCTCATCAGATCAGATATTGACGTCCGATGAGCTCAAGCACAAAGAATAATTAAATATTACATTTAGTACCTTTCAGTCATAAAAGTTGTTTTACAAAAAACTTATTTGCAATAAGCCTGTCAGGTAGAATTTATCTGACTATTTGTGCAGTGCAAAACCAATAACAAGAAATCTAGGTTTCATTTTAAAGTCTATCTTCTCCACATAAATCTAGGTGATAAAGCCGCTTTATGAACCAATAAAGGCTAGATTTATTCATAGACAGCACCACAAAAATCCCACATTATGTACTAGTAGTCGGATTCCTAAGGACTCAGATGACGCAAGAATTTTCTTACAGCTGCACTTCGCGACATGTTAATGGCGAATGTGAACATCGTTCAAAATCCTTGGAAACATTTAAGCACGCGGCCGCCGCGCGGATGCCATGAAAACTGCGCCGCATATGAATGCCACCTCGCTCCGATCGCTCCAGACAGTACGAAGATGCGCAACGTTCATTTGTTTTTCCACTACCTTGTCTATTATGTAACACATTGCCTAAGAAATTCGTTTCGAAATATGAACATTTTATTTTATTCATTTTTTTTAACTGTCATGATGATACTGAACCTGTTACCTCTCGAAAAAGTGCGAGTTGATTGTGTGTATGTATTTAGTCTGTGGTTTTTAATCTGAACGTTTCTAATAAATTGTTGTTGGAACTTATTTGCATTTAATTAAGTAAGCTCATCAGGTAGTAGAAAAAGAATTGTTCGTGTCTCGCATAAAAAGGCTTTAGTTGCAACGACCGTGGTCCCGGGTAGGCTGGTGTCTCGGTGTACTGGCTCCGTTGGAGCAGAAAATTCACCCTCTCATTTCTACACACAACACTGACCGTATCCTTATTAAATAATCTAAATCATCGCGTTAAATTCCCGTGATACCATTTATCATCTAGTTCACTGCACTGTTTGATATTATGAAGTTAGGAACTTTTGGTATTGTCGTAAAAGCTAATGCCTTATAGTAACAATCCAACCTTATGCCGCCTCTCGGGATAGTTGTCATATCAACATTCAACATCATTTCCCATCTAATTCACTGCAATTTTTGATAAAAGGATTTTTTATAATTGGTATAGTCGTAAAATCCGGTACAGAAGTTCGTTCTAACCACTCGTAAACAACTATATTGTGAGAAGCACTTTTACTTAGGTGTTTATTGTACGGTAGCTTACTTTATAAACGACTTTTAGTAATGGTGTATTAATACTAAAAGAGAGAAATAAAAACTTCGTCGGTCGGTTTATTTTTTTGTGAAAAAGTTCTTTTTGCATATTTTTTTAATGGTGTTCGTCCATGCCTGCCGCAAATAACGATTTTTCTTTCTTTCTTTTTACTATTCAGAGGCCGCTGCGGCGTATCTGTGCTCTGTGGGTTTGACACTGGTGTTCAAGTACTAGGATTGTATACATTGAAGGATATCATTATGGTGGGACATTGAATGACATGTGGCGGCGGTTTTGGCTGACCTAGTAGCATTTGCTAGTTGTGGGTAAGGTTTGCAAAAAAAATTGTAACACAATAAATTACTTTTTAACCAAAAAAAATTGTAACGGTCTGAATGGAGGGTTCTGAGAGGAGCCACTCAAGTGAGTGGGCACGACAAGTGCCAATATTAAATGTCACGGATTATTAAAAACATTAAGATATTATGTTGCCCATGTTAAAAAAAACAATAGTTATTGTTTCAATTAATAGGGATTTAAAAATTGGCATGCTATTGTGTTCTGCTGTTTCCAATAGCATGCACTAAAACATATCTGCCACGATACCGCGAACGCATGATATCTTGATAATAATCCATCCTTTTTGCATATCACGCGATTCGCATGAAAACACGATAAATCAACTCTTTTGCTGTCCCTCCCGTAGCAATTTTACTGTCACTCTAGTAAAATTGTTACGGGGCTGATAGAGTGACTGATCAACATGCCAAGTCACTCTATCAGCGATGGCATTGATCGAAATGCCAAAATGTAGATACGCTGATAGATTGTCACCTGACTGGAGGCTCAGGACAGAGATTTAATTCTGTCCATTTGTTTTACTAATGCGGCCATTTATTATAATCTTAAACGAATTGATCATTTTATGAAAAAGTATTTTTCTAAGACAAATTGTATCTCATGTTTTTTGCCTCCGAAAATTCAATCCTTTCAACGTAAATCAGTAACTGTACTAATATTTTCAAACTTCGCACGTTCGCTGGCTTAAAACACTAGAGCAATAATAAGTCTGTAACAAATTAATTACTTTGAATAAAACTTCTTAACCAAAACAGTATTTCTTCGGAATAAAAATGTCTTCATTATTTCCACAATCTAGTTCTTAATGAGATGACTAAAATTCTAAGTCAGTTTTACAACAGAAGATAGCTAAGGTCTCGCACAGACCAGATATTTATTTCCCTCTGCAGCAGAAGGACAGATAAGCATAATCCCTGAATAGCAAAATCCCAGATTAGCAGAAGGACAGATTTGCATAAAGGCAGATAATGTACTGTCGCCGTCAAAAAAGTTACAAATCCTAGTAACCTTATTATAAGTTTGTGACCTCTTTGATTTATATATCTAAAGGTCATGCATGGAGTACTGCTCTCACCTCTGGGACGGATCTGCCAAATACGAACTTGATGCACTTGAGTCGATTAACAGACGGGCCAACAAACTGATCCGCAATGATGCGCTGGTCCACTTGAACACCGACGACGAGTTGCCAGCCTGGCGGTTTTCTATCGGTTACATTTCGGTGAGTGTGCGATGGAGCTATATAGAGCAGTGGTGGCCCAGTGGTATCGGCTGCGACTTCCAAGTTGTAGGTCGTAGGTTCGAGCCCACGTAGGCTCTTTACTTTGTGTAAATGATTTCATTACCACTGTCCTAAAACCAAAAATTCGAAGACATGTGACATCCACATACCCGCACTGGGCACGCGTGGTGGTTTACGGCCCATTCCCTCTCACAGAGAGGAGGCCTGTGTCCCAGCAGTGGGAACATTAATAGGCTAATGATGTGATGTGATATGTGCGATGGAACTGCACAATTTGATTCTGCCTAGCCCTTTCCATCATCGGATAACAAGACGTACGGCAATGCGCCATCGGTACATGGTGGATATCCCACCCATACGCACGTCGCACATAGCGTTTTGAAAATACTTTCATTGTGCGTACAGCTAAGGAGTGGAATTCCCTGCTGACGCGGCGTCTTTGTTTCCTGATAGATACAACCTAGGGATCTTCAAGTCAAGAGTGAATAAGTTACTTCTAGGCAAGCGTGCTTCATCTTCGACCACATAATCACTTAACATTAGGCGAGATAGTGGTCAAACGCGAGCTTATAAAGAATAAAAAAACCTACTACTCTCAAATAAAATTTTACCAATTGTAACTATTCAATTTTATTTTTGTTTTCTGTGTGGGTCTGTACCTTCTGCTTTTATGCAAATCTGTCCTTCTACTAATCTAGGATTTCTCTAGGACTAATCTAGGCTGACATTTTTATGCAAAAATGTCAGCTGTGGTCTTAAATTAAGCCTGCCAGGTTTTATATTAAAATATCCTCCACAACTAACGAAGCTTAAGTACACTTTTCGTGCCTTGAACTGGCTACTGGGCTTGCTAACGAAGTTATGTTTTTATTGCAGCTTATTCCCTTTTACTTTTGACTTGGAAAGCAGTGGTAGCCCGGTGGTAACGACCGCGACTTACAAGTTGTAGGTCGTTGGTTAACCCAGGCTGGCGCTTTACTTTGTGTAAATTATTTCATTACCCCTGCTCTCCGGTGAAGGAAAACATTGTGAGTAAACCGGCATGTCTTAGACCAAAAAAAAAACAAATAAATGTGACATCCACCAACCCGCACTGGGCACTGGAGGTTGATGTTGTTGGGAGTCTTAGTGCGGCAAAGGGATCCATCTATCCTATCTTTTGATTTAAGATATTATGTCCCTAGCTGGGGCAGAGGGTGTCCACTGTAATTCTCCGTCGCGACCGGTCTTGTGTTTCTCGCCTCTGCCAATACGCCAGGTTTGATGGCTTTTTCCTTGAGGATTCCAATCCATGGCCTGTTTAGCAATGTGATCGATGTTTTTCCAGAGCGTGTGATCAATCCATTAAAATTACTACTGTAGAATCACCTGTAAATGAACTTGTCCTAAAAGTAAATACCTTGTATCATATAAATTATGTGTAAACCAACGGACAAGCCAATTTATTTATTAGTATATAAAAATGTCATTACTACTTTATGAAAAAAACAGTTTTTGACTGAGTCGTCCCTGTCATCCTGTAACAGAATTTAAATATGTCGCATGATCCACGATGATGACGATGATGAGGCCTTCTAGATTTCTAGACACTTGTTAACATTTGTTAACTCTCTCGTTTATACAATTTTTTTTTAGTGTCTTACGACTTATTGTCGGGCCTACGTTGTCCCCCCATATCTAAGCACTAATACTGTAACATGGAAATATTGTAAAAACAAACCAATTTTTTTAAAAGAGTAACCGTGGAGTTTCTTGCCGGTTCTTCTCCACAGGAAACGACTAACCCGAACCGTGCACCTTTTGTCGACGTTTTATAAGTGCCCATGTAGGCCTATGTGAAATAAAAATCATTTGATTTGATTTGATCCTCGCGCGCTTGTTTACTTAAGCTTACGTATCAGGGGGGTGACCATAAGCTCTTAGAGTAAGGTTATTTTGAGTGTGTGTAAGGGACAGATGTATATGACTTGTATACATCTGTCACTTACGCGATCTCAAAATAACCTTACTCTAAGAGCTTATGGTCACCCCCTGCTTGCCTATCTTCGACTTGTGCTTTCGTATCATCTATCTGTACTACTTCTCGTATTGACTTTCTCCTTCTATTCTTCAAACATATGTGTACGTGTGTGGACTAAAATAAACAAAGCAAGTGAATCTACGTTTTTATTCATCTCCTGTACGTACCTACTTCACTACATTACTATATTAGTCTATGATTACTATTGTATCAGATTTAGATTAGCTATTTTCGCATCGCTCTTAAATGTGAACACGAGAATAACCCGCAAAACACAAAGCGATTTTTGTGAAGGCCTAATCAAAACAGTTCAACTGTCTAATCCCAAATTGTCAGTCCAAATTGACGTTCAACATTTTCATATGCAATATTCAACATCAAAGGTGAAATTGCTCGTGTGGCCAACCCTTTTACCAATTAAGTTAAATTACCCTATTTTAGGCCTGGGTTCACCACAATAGTTCGATTGGGTTAGATTTGGAACCGCAAACTTTCTATTGGGAAATTGGGACCTCGGCGGGTTAATGTCACTGTGTGATGAAATGTTGATGACGTATTTGACTACAGTTTTATTTGTTTTGTATTATCATTTTATAACAAATTCTGGGATTATAGAATATTCTTACTTTATTGAACACCAAAATAATTACAAATCTCGTTAATGTTAGCAAAGACTAATAAGCTAATTATTTTGTACTTATAGCAATGATAATCAAAATAAAATACAGAAGCAAATCAAAACTATATTATATTTATTTATACAAGTTTACAGTAATCGAAAAATGAACTTGGGAAGATGTTATTCAGCCGTTCGTCAGTCTGAGAAAAAAGGCCGCTCTGCTCGTGCACAGCCCTACTTACTACAACATAAGTTAAATACTTCTGTAGACGTCAACGGCCGTGATTTTCAAATATTCTGCCGCCAGTTGACAGCAGTTTCGCGCCGTAGAATCGGTGTTGCCAATAGTTAGTCGTATTATCTAGTCCCGCTATGCTAGACTCGTAAAATACCTACTAAAAAGTTTCGCGATGCACGCAACCACATTTGCGGGTAGTGATGAAGAAAATAGTTGCAGTGTAATATTTAATTTAAAAAGTAAATTTAATACGTAATTTCGTGTTCTCCTTTTTCTCTTTTTATGATTTGCGTAGGCAGGAAGTCCACAGTAACTTTGTAAGTTCTGGATTATGTTTACAATACGGCGTCGCACTGAGGAGGATACACAACTCGACACTCAACTGATCGGAAGGTAAAACTTACGTGGATCATGATGCTCTTGCGAAACAACGAGAACTTTATTGCAAAAACCGGCCAAGTGCGAGTCGGACTTGCGCATGAAGGGTTCCGTAACATTATCGCAAAAAACGGCAAAAAAATCACGTCTGTTGTATGGGAGACCCACTTAAATATGTATTTTATTCTGTTTTTAGTATTTGTTGATATAGCGGCAATAGAAATACATAATCTCTTAGAAATTCAACTGTCTAGCTATCACGGTTCATGAGTTACAGCCTGGTGACAGACAGACAGACAGACAGACGGACCGCGGAGTCTCAGTAATAGGGTTTCGTTTTTACCCTTTGGGTACGGAACCCTAAAAAGGATAGAAAATAAATAGCGCTTTAATTTTTTTAAATTGAATTTAAACACTTTTCTTTCCAAATGTACCTTCCATTGTATACGTAGAATCGAAACATTTTAGTAGGTATTTTTCGAGTCGACTAGAGCATAGGGACTAACTGACAAATCTCTTTTACAGAAAATATAATTCAATGGATACAATGGTGGTATTTTCGCTTTTGATAACCTTTGGGTTTACTGAAAGACTTTGGTATTGTACGGACGACTCTATTCGTGTTTTTAAATATATTTATTTAATACTTCATGCACAAAAACGTACAGAGGCGGACTTAATGCCTTAGGCATTTTCTACCAGTCGACCTTAGGGTGATGTAGAGACAAATAGTGGTAGGTGCAATATTGAGAATGAATCACGATACGTAATATTTATTGAAATACAAAGATATACATACAAACCATAAATACATACACACTATATACACAAAAAAGTAAATAAACTAAATACACGAATATACATAAACAGATAATTGGAGAACATTAACGCTGTGACGATACTACTGCCAACTTTGAACTTCTTACGAATGTGCTCGCGAACTTTCACTTTGAATGCTAATCGATTGGGTGCCATCCTGATTTCTTGAGAGAGCGCATACCACAGAGAAATAGACTGAACGAAGAAAGAACAGTGAATGAAGTCAGTCTGGTGAGTGGGACATTGAAGAAGACGGTTGTGTGAAGAGCGAAGATTTTTATTGTGGTTGGCGCAAATATATTGAAAGTGAGGGGCCAGATAACTAGGAGCATTGGAAGATGCAAGAAATGAAAACAAGGTAGTTAATTCCCTTTGCTCTCTGCGCTGGCGTATGGGCAACCACTTTAAAATTGAGCGATGCGCAGAGACATGGTCATATTTACGCAAATTAAAAACAAATCGAATGCAGTAATTTAGAAGACGGTCCAGTTTGTTGAGGAGATCTGCATTCAGGTCATAATAGCACACGTCACCATAATCAATAATAGGAAAAATCAATGTCTGCACAAGCATTGCCTTCGTGTTCGAGGATAAAACATTTTTTAAACGATACAGAGTCCGCAACGTTCCAGTGATCTTCTGACTGACACTAGCAACTTGAGTACGCCAGTTAAGGGCGCTATCGATGCGCAAGCCTAGGTCCTTTACGTCAGTGCTAAAAGGAACAATCGTACCGTCAAACAGAACAGGTGGCAAAGTTGCACTATCCACTTTACCGATGTTTCGAGGACTACCAATGATGATCGCCTGACACTTATTGGGGTTTACAGCAACGCCAAACCTATCCGACAAGGCTTTTATAGCTATTAAGTCCTCGTTTAATTTTTCGATAACATCAGGTACTTCGTCCACATTCCCCCGACAGTACAACTGAAGGTCATCTGCATACAGATGATACGCACACTGAAGTACAGAAGTAATGAGATTAATAAAAATCGAAAACAGAAGAGGAGAAAGTATGCCGCCTTGAGGAACGCCAGTTTCCAAGTCACACCAACGAGATGAAGAATCTCCAACGTGCACCGACTGCTGAAGCTCCTGAAGGTAAGAGGTGAACCATTCCAGTGCTTCGGGGGAGACCATCAACTAGGACAGAATGGCTAACAGGATTTCGTGACTGACAGTATTGAAGGCGTTCGAGAAATCGACCAACACTAGTACAGTGACTTTGGTATCTTCCAGTCCCATCCTAATATCACCAGTCACTTTAAAGAGGACAGTCACAGTGCTGTGCCCGGGCCTGAACCCAGATTGTAGAGGGCTAACGAGTGAATTACTCTGTACAAAGTTTGAAAATTGTTTGTGGACACAGGCCTCGAGCACTTTGGAAAGGAAGGGAAGGATAGATATGGGGCGAAAGTGGGTTGGAAGAGTGGGATTGGAAACTTTGGGAAGTGGACGAACAAAAGCTTTACGCCACAAGGAGGGAAATACTCCGGAAAACATGGAAAAATTTACAATATGGGTGACGGGAGGTAGGAGGTGATTCAGAATGGTGATGATCATACCACGAGAGATATTATCACATCCCACCGCTTTGGATTTAATGGAAAGAATGATCTTTTTAATCTCTCCCGGTTCAACTGGAATGAAACGAAAAGATTTAATGTGAGGACGCGTTAGACCAGAAATAAGATACAGCGTTTGTTGCTTAGTTAGACGATCCATGGTAGGCACAGTGGAGAAATGACGGTTGAGATCATCTAAGTCAATCGAATTGGGAAGGTCTAAATGTCGCGGTTTGCCAATACCAAGCGTTCCTAGGAACTTCCAGATATCGGCAGAAGAAGAAGTAGAAATATTTTCCAGAATGTGGCAGCGTTTAGCATTGCGTATCATCTGGTTACATCTATTTCTTGCAGCTTTGAATAGCGCCCAGCTCTCGTTCGTACGATCCTGTTTATATTTTCGGAACGCGCGGTCCCTGCGTCGCATCGCCATCTTTATGCCACTTGTCATCCAAGGCGCAGGAGGACGCTTCAGTTTCACTTTTCTGACAGGTGTGTGACGGTTATAAAGGTTGACCACAACATCATTGAAGATTGCTACCTTATCGTCAACCGAAGTAGCCTCCGTCATAATCTCCCAGTCAATCGCAGATGCATCCATCTTGAGTTTCTCAACGTCCATCCTGGCAAAACAACGCCTGTACAGAACCATGGGTTTAGGTTTGGGAGGTATGAGGATATAGGAAAGAAAAATCATGTCGTGATGAGAGAAGCCAGGAGCGTTATGTTGACCATGGGATGAGACAAGGGAAGGATTCGAGGTGAGGATAATATCGAGCCAGGTGTCATCGCCAGATTTGTTATGATGGGTCGCCTGAAGCGGCAACACGTGCAGACTAGCTGACTCGATAAGATGAAGAAGCTTACGGGATCTAGGGGAGTTTTGAGAAAGGAGGTTAGTATTGAAATCACCCATAATGATGTGATGTGCATACTCTGAACCCAAGGATTCAAGAACTGATTCGAATTCAGTGAAGTAATCGACAGTGGAGGGACAGTAGACAACACCGATAACGGTCTTGGCTCCTTTGACGCAAACTTCAAGGAAGATAAACTCAGCAGAAGCAGAATAGTTAGAAGAGGAAGTAGCAAGTGTATATTGTTCGCTAAAACGAAGCAAAAACGGTATTTTTTATCCCATAGAGTGGCAAATAAGAGGGCAGCCCACCTGATAGTAAACTGTCGCTTTCTGTGGACGTCTGTAATATCAGAGACTTGAAGAAAAATCTATATAATCAGATAAGTGGTCCTCATGTTATATGTATAAGAACACAAAAAATACAGACGATGCTTCCTACAACATGTTAGGATAATTACATTATATTAAATATTTTCATATTAATTTCACGTGTACTATAAGATAAATATATATATATATACTATACTATTTCAGTCTCTATATATGCAACTCACGGCATCATGAAAGTTACTCCAGAGTAAACGATATCAATTAAAAGTTTCTTCCAGGATATCATACGGGCAACTTGTGTTGCCAATGATAAACATGCCGTGGGAGCTCGTTCATTTTATAACGAATGAGCAGGAATTCAAAAGTTATGTGAATGAACTGTAAAGAAAAGTTATGCTAAATAATAATTATGTATCTTAAAAAATCTTATTTATACTAATATTAAACATGCAAAACTCTGTCTGTCTGTTTGTTACCTGTTCACGTTGGCGTAACAGATTTGGATGAAATTTTAACCGCAGGTCGACCATGTACTCCGACTTTTTATCCGGGGTGTATGTTTCCTTGGGATAACTATCAAGCGGGTGAAGCCGCGGGCATAAGCTAGTATATATTATAATAAAGTAAGTAACATTGTTTTTCTGAATGTTATTAGGAGGTAATCTTTGGCAGTAATGATTCGATTACGAATATTCTTTCAGTTACCCATAGATACGGAATTGAAAATTAAATGGTGTTTATGACAGACTAGCGGACGCCTCGCGGTTTCACCCGCTTAGTTTCCGTTCCCGTGGGAATACAGGGATAAAAAGTATAGCCTATGTCACCCGGGGATAGTGTAGCTTCCCAACGGTGAAAGAATTTTTAAAATAAGTCCAGTAGTTTTTAAGTTTATTCGTTACATACAAAATAAAAAAATATTTCCTCTTTATAATATTAGTATAGATTGATATGTCTAAAGAATGGTCACCCATCTATTAACTGGGCTGCACATATCAATATGAAACAAGCAACAGTAATTAAGTCACGAACCCCAATCAAAAATCACGTTTTTACAAAAAACCGGCCAAGTGCGAGTCGGACTCGCACACGAAGGGTTCCATACCATTATCGCAAAATACTGCATAAAAATCACGTTTGTTTTATGGGAGCCCCCTTAATTTATTTTATTTTAATTTATTAATTATTATTTTTGAAGTAAATATACAACTAAACATTCTGTGAATATTTCAAGCGTCTACCTGTTGCCGTTATAAATATCGAGCAAAAAACGGCAAAAATATCACGTTTGTTGTATGGGAGCCCCCTTTAATATTTACTGTATACTGTTTTTAGTATTTGTTGTTATAGCGGCAACAGAAATACATCATCTGTGAAAATTTCAACTGTCTAGCTATCACGGTTCATGAGATACAGCCTGGAGACAGACGGACAGACAGACAGACAGACAGACGGATTGCGAAGTCTTAGTAATAGGGTCCCGTTTTTACCCTTTGGGTACGGAACCCTAAAAAAACATCAATTTAATTTCTATCCCTACATGCATTCAAAAAAGCGCAAAAAATATTCTGATTCAGTTTTAACCGCTGCAAACCAGTTTAGTTGCCGCTATTGGTTTTGCCGACCGTACAGGGTGTATAGGAAGCATGGCCGGATATCGCCTCTACATCATACAGCACTCGATGCAAACGTGGGGAGTTTTCGGGTTTACTATGTATGTATCTTTTTGAGTATCTAAGGGATTTTAGTTTGCTTCTTCATGCTGTTAGTAGAGAATATGGTTGGTATTTTTGAAACGTAGATATTTCGGAAATCTGATTGATATACAGCTTGGCCAGAAAGAGTAGAAAAAAAATTGAGGTCGCCACTATCGTTTATATGGCATCATTTATACTACAATATAAATGAATTTGATACTTGAAGTATTTTTAAAGATAAATCAGAATGGGGAAAGTCGTTAAATCAGATGCTAATTTTTTTTTCTATCTTTTAAATAAAAAGCCTAGGAGAGTAAAAACATCTTTATTATAGTAACAATATATTTTCTAATCACTATCTAAATATTCTACACCCGACTCTATGCTTGGCTGTTACATACTTCCATTTACCTTATCAGTGGGATACATGCCTGTTTTTCCTGAAGCGTTAAATTGAGGTGTACATTTTTAGGGTTCCGTACCCAAAGGGTAAAAAGGGACCCTATTACTAAGACTCCGTGGTCTATATGTCCGTCTATCACCAACCTGTATCTCATGAACCGTGATAGCTAGACAGTTGAAATTTTCACAGATGATGTATTTCTGTTGCTGCTATCTCAACAAATACTAAAAACAAAATAAAATAAACATTTAAGTGGGGCTCCCATACAACAAACGTGATATTTTTGACGTTTTTGCGATAATAATTCGGAACCCTTCGTGCGCGAGTCCGACCTCGCTCTTGGCCGGTTTTTGTTTTCTCTATGAATAAGGCTATACTTATGTGCGACTCATTCAGTTTAGTAGTCCAATAACTATTACAGGGCTAATACACAATCCACAACAAACTGAAACCTATTTCCAACAACCCGATAACATCACAATGTATTGGAGCAACTGAAACTAGTTCGAACCCAATTAAAACATTACACACAATAATAACAAGATCCCCTATCGATAAAACTAATAAATCATTAACTTTTAATACAATATTAACTGACCGCGAATAACCGTTCAATTAACTAACTGGAGTTAATGGTAATCTGTTTGTAGATACCATAGAATACGGAATCTAAACTATAGACAGTACCAATCTGCCTAGTCTTTATCCAACTATATTAGGGACCTGCACTTGTAGCCAAGTTGACAATCTACAATCGATAACGGTAGTAGAAAACGAATCAATGTATGGGAATGACACATCTGAACGTTAAGTCACTTGGTCAGACCATACAAATAGAAGGCGTTAACGATTGTAGAAAGAGATTCAATACGAAACATTTGTAACTTGGCTAGGGGGGCTGATGACGCGACGAAATTAAAATTGTATCGATAGGTAATATCAGAACACATTGCTCGCAGAACGGATGGCCGTTGGGGCCGAAAGGTTCTGGAGTGGCGACCGCGAACCGGAAGACGATATGTTGGAAGGCCTCCCACTAGGTGGACCAATGACCTGGTTAAGGTTGCGGGAAGGCGCTGGATGCGAGACGCACGGGATCGGTCAATGTGGCGACGCCTGGGGGAGGCCTATGTCCAGCAGTGGACGTCTTTCGGCTGAAATGATGATGATGATGAGGCAATATCGTACACGTATTTTCGCATGAAAATAAATTGCTTTATTGCCTTAATAAGTGGTCCTTCCTTCTTTAATCGGTCCCTCATTACTGAGGATCGCGGTCACTGGACCCCTTTAAGCGGACAATCTGCCTCCATCGATTCCGGTCCAAAGTTGCCATCACCACCTGCTGAAATTTGCTTGAGGACGTAGCTTCTTTCACTTGGTCAGACCATCGTGTTGGCGACCGGCCTCGTGCTCTTTTCCCTTCGGTATTACCAACAATGACCAGTTTTTCCAGACTTCTATTTCCCCTTCGCATTACGTGACCGAAGTAGGTCAAAATACGCTGTAGGCATACTGTAGACAATCTGGTCTTGATATCGAGTTGGCAAAGGATAGACACATTTGTGCGTTTGGCTGTCCATGGTATTCGGAGCCGCCTCCAGCACCACATTTCGAATGCATCTACCCTCTGTCTTTCCCTTGCTCGGATTGTCCACGTCTTAGCTCCATAGAGGAAAATGGGGAAAATTAACTAATAAGTGGTACAAGTTCTATAATCGAACAACAAAAAAAGTATGCTGTACAAAATCTGTCGTTCACCTTTCAAGTGTAAATCAGTGGTATTGCACCGCATAGCGTCCATGTGAACGTTCTTGCAATTTCTTTTGCTTATTGGTGGGATATAATGGAATCACGTCGAGCTACCAGGAAAGTCGCATGGGTTTTACTTTCAGTCTAAACTTTTTTGGTCTCTTGATAAGAAGAACACAATGCTGCGGTATGCGGTACTAAACACATAACGTATGAAAAACATCTAGAATGGTGTTTTGTTCAGTCGCAATATGCGTCACCGGTCAGGAAGATTATTTTTCCACGACCATATATCGCAGCGTTGTTCGTTCCAATCAAGAGACCAAAATTTACAGAATACTTCTGTTTACCAGTATTTCAGAGCAGTGTTGGCCCAGTTGTAACGGCTGCAACTTATAAGTTGTAGGTCGTGGGTTCAAACCCAGGTAGGCGCTTTACTTCGTGTAAATTATTTCATCAGCACTTTTCTCAAAACGGTGAAGGAAAACATCGTAAGGAAACCTACAATTCGAAAACATTGTGGTATTCATTCCACATCTCTTAGTCTATTTACGTTTTATAACACACTTTATAAACATCACCTTCATATCTTTTGATATTGTATCAATTCATATGACTCATTTTTATGTATTCTTTGTACTATTTGCACCTGAAAAGAATATTTTTAGTTGTTTTTACATCCAAACCTTATTTTTTCTGCTAATTTGTAAAAGACATAGTATTTTTTATACTCTGACATTTTTATCTGATGACATAATATGTCTATTTTATTTTCTTAAGCCATAGACATATCATGCCATGGACTATACCTTCTTTAAGCTCGTTGTGCATTATAATTTTCATAATAAGGGTAGCGGCAGACTGCCCCCTCTGTAAACCGTTTTTATTCGTTCGTCATGATTTCTTAATTGAGATTTTGAATTTGAATTCCATAAGATATGACAGAGAACGAAGAAAAACGGGCGTCACTTTATTAGATTTGAATTTGGACTGCACGCCAAAAGTCGGGTTTTCTACTTAATACTACCAGGTGTACTATTGTATCTGAAAACTCTTTCATCCACCAACCCGCACTGGGCCCGCTTGGTGGATTACGATGATGATGATGACCAGAATTTTACATGGCACGATTTCTTATTTGATCTCCACAACCCAATAACCGTGTACCAAGATAACTCTTGGCGTTCCTTCTGACTACCATAACAACTGCCAAAGATCTACCAATGACAGCTGGGACCAACGGCTTAATGTAATTTCCGAAGCACAGAGGAGTCATTACTCACGTAATGTATGGTCATCCATTCATGAACCGAGCTCGTCAAGCTTTAAGATGACGACTAACGCCGACTAACGACGGGAACAAAATGCGCACCCGTATCGCACCCGCGCGACCCAAAATTTAGTAGTTTTTTGTACTTTCCATAATATTCTACGACTTAAAAAAAAAAACTTCAGATCAAAATGTAGATAATTAAATTGTCTTTGAGATGGTGTCAATTTCATTAAAATACGCCCAGCGGTTTTGGTGCGATTGTCGTGTTTTTGTCCGTTTTAGGCATAAATTTACTAATTAATTACACTGTGTTATACGAATAAAACTCAAAATATACTTAGATCAAATTATTAAGAAAATGGTCTAATATAACATACATTTTTTCCAAAAAATTACGACTTGCCGTTTAGAGGTGATTCTCATTTTAAAATCAGCTACTCAAGGGAATCTGCGCCTTAAATATGGATTTGCTTGAATAGACTTTCCATCAAGCGAGATAACTGTCAAGAGCTGGCATAACACAAAGAAGCTGGTTGTTTTTTGGCAACCACCAGCCTTGCTTTGTATATGTGACAGATCACAAAACTATGAAACACTGAGCATTCACGGGACTGTGAGACTGTGTATATAAAACAAACAACACTATCCCTTTTTCACAGCGGAATCATGATGGTTTTTACAAGTTATAGTATGGCCCCTGTTCAGTCCATTTTCTTAACCATTCTTCACCGTAACTATTATAGGTATAATCCTATATTTAAATTTAGAAAGCGGACCATGGCATTCTAAACATCACTTTTATTTAATTTTATTAATAATTGGCTCGCGCTTGACCACTGTCTCACCTGATCGTAATCGACGATGTGGTCGACGATGAAGCACGCTTGCCTAGAAGAAACCTATTCACTCTTGACTTAAAGACTCCCAGGTTGGTTGGTCACTTATTTTATTGTTGCTTCTTTCGAGCACAGCGAGCTTCAGACGCTTCTTCATTCTCCCCAGGCCCTAACAGGCTTTGCACAGAATAGATAGGGTTCCAGGGTGGTCTTTAAAAAAAAAGTAAATAAAAAAATATCAAAAAACCTGCTGCTTTTTAAGCAGTCGGGTTTTTTGATTTTTTTAATTAACTTTTTTTATTTACAACTTTTTAGTTATATTTTTTTAGAATTAGGTACATTTAAACATATAAGTGTTATATATTTTTGAAATTGCCTCTTAAAATACTTTATTTTGATATCCCACACGATGGGTTTAGAAGAAAAAAATAAAATTTTCCCCCCAAAATGGCGCCCAAAAGCTGCCATTTTTGTTTTTTCCAATTTTAATGTAGCCTGTGACACTCGCAGGATTAAGACGAATCAATTGACGTAAGAATCATCAATATCGGCCAACGCGTTTGGAACGCCACATAGAAACAAACATACATACATACATACATAGACTGATAAACACATTACCCTCCTTCGGCAGTCGGGTAAAAAGA
The DNA here is from genome assembly GCA_945859665.1 of Anorthoa munda. Lineage (NCBI taxonomy): Eukaryota > Metazoa > Arthropoda > Insecta > Lepidoptera > Noctuidae > Anorthoa > Anorthoa munda. The sequence continues at coordinate 6,592,864 of OX243899.1, read as the reverse complement.
GGTCACGGTTTTACTGAGGTGAAAATGCCTCACTCCCAGATCTTTTCCCCAAAAGAACGCCTTTTGAAAGTTTCTCCCTGATAACAAAGGAATAGGTACTTGTTTGTGGCGGAGGTTTACCATGCTGCATTGGATTGACAGGTTTTGAAAAATTATTGATTGACAACACGCCGACGTCCTTTGTTCTTTTCAAACTTGAGTACAGAAATTACCTGTGAAAACAAATACACGAAACCTGGGAAAAGCCCCAGTCTTCGAGCGTACTCTGACCAACGTTGGATCATAATTATAACAGAGTGATATTTTCAAGTGGGCATGGATAGCCCAATCCGAAACTAAGTATCAGGAATAGCGAAAAAAATCAAAGAAGGCTCGGGCCGATTTTGATAAAAACTAAAACTACATTCAATACAAGTGACATTCTATCATCGAAAACGTGGCGACAGCGAAGGTCAAAAAGGCAAAATTTCATGAGATTGACAAGCGATTTTTAATCACACGATAAAAAAAAGTTTTGGTTTGGTAAAGTTATCGCTATAACATAGATAGTATATAAACATATAAACAGCCGTAGAAAAACAGCTGGCTAATACTCCTAATTATTTTACAATGTATTTCCTCGAAAAGAGCGTTTTCCAAGCAGCCAAACTGTGCGGAAAGTGTCACTTTTTTCACTAGTGCTTTTTTCTTTTTTAAAAAGTACAGGAAAGTATGTACTTTTTTTAATTTTTAACGCCAACGTCAGCCCGACGCATAGAGTTTTTATTATTTGGGATTTTTTTTACTAATTAGTTAAGTACAGATTACCATTCATATAAAAGGTAAAATAAAACTAATACTTCATTAAAGGCGTTTTTAATTACTCTAGAGTTTGATTTTGATTAATAAATTAATTTTAAATATACATTAAATATGTTTGGCAGAACGTATATTTTTCTCGTGCCTTTTTGCGTTTCGACGTGACAGCTATTTGCACGTGCGCAGTAGATATGCCCGAGGAACTATTAGTTAATCTGTGGATGTGCTGAGCGCGCTCGAATAAGCCCGCCATTTTATTAATTTCTTGCTTGGTTCATATATATTTTTTTATTTCCTCGCACAATGCATAGTAAAATGTTGTATGATACACGTACGTAAGATGATTTCCGACTCGTGTCGATTTATCCACTCACTCGCTTCACTCGCTCGTGAATAAAAATGCCACTCATCGGAAATCATCTACCTTCCGCACTTGTAGCATAGATAACTATTAATCCCCTTCATAAGAATTGGCCTTCAGAAAAATTCAAGACATTTATGGGTTCCACAAAACCTTTTAAAAAAAATCTTTGTAGAACTAAAAACTTAGATGCCTAATAGTTTTTTCATTAAAGAGGATTCATCATTTTCTGTGACGCGTGACTGTATTCAAAAATAGAATTCAATTAAATAAGGCAAAAACTTTCCTTTTTAGCTACCGCCCACATCCTTTGAGATTCCGATCAGGGTAAGTTAATATGCTGGATACTCACACACATACACTCACGCACGCATACACACACACGCACGCATAAACACACACGTACACACAAACACATACGTACGCACAAAACACACAACTACGCACATACAAACACGTGCACTCCTCACACATCAAGAGCTGCTTAATTAGATACCACCTATCGCGGATAAATTTGAAAAAGAGTTATCGCGGCCATGGCTCAAGCAACTGAAGGAACACGGGTACCCACCGTGGATGAAGCGAGAGGGCGTTTCAGACTTTTAGTCAGTAAAAGTCTGACAGTGATTTCCCCCAAAAAAAAAAGATACCACTTAGGGGAAGAATGAGACAGCTCCGACACAAGTACTTACAACTTACTGCGACTGTCTCAGTTTATGTATAAAATGAAACAATGTTTGAGATGAAATAAATATTTTTGTATTTTTAACCGACTTACCAAAAAGGAGGAGGTTCTATGTTCGACATTATGTATGTTTTTTTTTATGTATGTTCACCGATATCGCCGCCAATTGTGGACCGATTTTGAAAATCCTTTTTTTGTTTGAATAAATATGTTACGAAGAAGCGGCGAAGATCTGATGAAGAACTTCGGAGATATACAATAGAACTCTTCAATGAATAACGGCAAATCTCTCGGGATTGCTGCAATCGCATGTCTGTTAATTGTTTATACCATTTCATAACATAACATCAAGCCAGTACGCTCGAAAGGGGTACGCAGATCTCTCATTTCACCGGTTATGTTCAAGTTTCATGTAATTCGGGTAATCTATTCTGCCGTTATAATATATATACTTACTAAACAACTTACCTATTAGGTAAGTAAAACTAAAAAGGAAAAAATAAAAAAACATTTTTGCAAAAAAATACTACCGACTTCCAAATAAAAAACTACAAAGTGTAAAATAACTTTATTTTTGGAAGTCGGTGTCCATATTGCAAAAAAAATGTACCTACGAAATACACCGACTTCCAAAAATAAAGTTATTTTTCACTTTGTAGTTTTTTATTTGGAAGTCGGTAGTATCTTTTTGCAAAAAAGTTTTTTGTATTTTAAACTAAGCTTGAATTGTACGTTTTAATAACCCGTCTAGTGGCAAACACTGCATTAAAGTTTTGTATAATTTATGTACCAACATTAAAATTCGTTGGAAGGTCTCCCCCCAGGTGGACCGATGACCTGGTGAAGGTTGCGGGGATCCGCTGGTTACAAGACGCACGGGACCGGTCAATGTGACCATATTACTAAGACTCCGCGGTCCGTCTGTCTGTCTATCTGTCTGCCTGTCTGTCTGTCTGTCTGTCACCAGGCTGTATCTCATGAACCGTGATAGCTAGACTCTTGAAATTCACAGATGATGTATTTCAGTTGCCGCTACAACAGCAAATACTAAAAATATAATAAAATACATATTTAAATGGGGCTCCCATACAACAAACGTGTTTTTTTTTGCGATATTGGTACGGAACCCTTCATGCGCGAGTCCGACTCGCACTTGGCCGGTTTTTAATTTAGTAGACTTAGAAATGACAGCTGCCAATGACCTTATTTTTTTGTTGCAAGCGCGGAGCATAGTGTTGTAGTTAAGGCTCAATCATAAGTGATTCATCGAATCGATGTGAAATGACTCCTCAATTCAATTTTACTAAACGTAACATATTTAAATATAACAGTATTCATACACATAGCACAAAAACTTTTATTGTGTTAAATATGAAATCCACAATAAAATAAAAGCGATTGATAAAATTAAGTAGAAACTGAATAAGGGCTGCTAGTTTCTATTTTCTTTGCCGTGAAATAGTTCCATTTTCGATCTACTTCGATTTTCGATCAATTTTCGATCAATCAGGATAGTCAGGATACGACACTGTTTTTATGTAACGATAAACAGACAACTCCCCAAATTAGAATTAATATTCGTTTCGGGATATTTACCATGTATATTTTGAATTTGATTGAGAGCTCGATATTTCGGCACCGTTACAAGCGCCATGATCACGAGAACTCGTGATCATGGCGCTTGTCATCCCGAAACGAATATTAATTCTAATGATTGTGACCATGTCAGCTTAAAAACTTAAACTCCCCAAATGTCAGTTTAGTCTACGAAATTAAAAATCAGAGTATAGACGAGTTTTTAAAACGTATGTTTAATAATATACAGTTTAATTTAAAAACACGTCTAGTTGATAACACCACTTTAATGTTACGTATAATTTATGTACCGGCATTAAAATTCTAAACAGCAACTTTCTTTGTTCAACAAACCAAAAAATTACTCAACGTAAAGAAAAATCTAACAAATTTCTTAATTCTGAGGGGTTTGAACTGCGATAATTTATTACAAGGAGTCAACTACATCATTCTCGTACCTATCTTAATTAAATCTAAAAAAAAATACTATTAATCAGTACTTAATAGTTACTTAGAGGTTTTGATTTTGTGAACAAAGCAGCATTTTATTACGTTGCAACACTATACTTTAATTTTACGAATTAAATGTGAACTTTTAATACTAGGCTATTTGATAAGGGAATGCAGTCGAATCTATGCAGCATCAGTTCACCCAGAAGAAGTCGTCTAGATTCCAAACTAAGAACATTATAATGACTCAGTAATTGCTCATAGGAGACTTTAGGACGATAACATTTATCCCCAATGAACCTAATTCCCCAATTAATTTATCTTTCAACAAAATGTATCAATGTTTATTATGAATGTAATTTTATATGTAATTTGATTAATTATCATATGTAATATTGTATTTACTCAGCATTGCAATTTGTAATTAAATTTAAAATAAACGGCTCGCCATCACACAGTTAAGCCCTGTGAGGTTTTTGTTGTGTGGCTAAAACCAAATGTAAAATAGGTTAAGAATTTTGGAAATAAAATAAATAAATAATTTCAAAGTACGTAAATATTTTTTCTGAACAATTTCTAGCCTATACTTGTACTTATCATATAGAGGATCCCAAATTTGGTCAGCGTCAAAATTGCGACCCAATCAGGGTTTTATATAATATTAAGAATGTAGAGAGAGATCCGGATTAGGATATCATTTTTTAACTCGGTTGTATGTTCCCTTGGGATACTTCCCTATTTTCAAATGAAATGAAATGAAATCGTTTATTTGCAGATTAGATGTTCTTTTTGTAGAGAGTCCCTATACATTTTGCCTCACGGCATGCAAATTTTTATTATATAATTTAATAAACAGAAACATCAATATTTTTATAAATTATCATCATTTCAAAGCAATAACCAGTCAAACATAAAACATATAAAATGGCTTGAAACAGGTAATGAAAAATGATATAGGTTATTATTAGCAAAACATTATTTGAATACAACAATAAAGACATTAATATAATAATAATCAATCATAACAATGAAATTTCACCACAGTAATTGGAAGTTATAAGAATGAGATGAATAATATTAGTAATGTCAAAATAATAATCAGATGTCAGATAAAATCTCTACAAGTATGAATGTCAATTTAATATAAAATTAATTATGTGCTAAAATATATAAATCAAATGTCAAATAAAATCAATATAATTAAGTCATACCTATTTAAAATTCGTCTAATGTCAACAATAATAATACAAATGTCAAAACAAAAGAATCTACCATAACATTGGAATAAAATAGAAAATAATAAATAATAAATGTCAACAAAATAATTACAATGTCCAAGCAAAAGATTTATCATTTTAAAAATCAGAAATAGTGTAGTAACACTTGTCCAATAACATTTTTGATAACTGTTTTTTAAATACATTGGTTGGTGATTCTAATAGGCTATTGGGTAGCTTATTATAAATAAGAAGACCCATGGATAAAATATTTTTTTTTAATAGGGCTGTTTTGTGACCACCTGTATAAAGTTGATTTATATATATAGACCTTATGGGTCCTGTGCGTTTTAACGAATAGGGCCATTTCAAGAATATATAAGGATGGTAATGTGAGAATTTTTAATGATTTAAATACTGGTACACAGCTTTCTGTAGACTTCAGACCGGTCATCGATCTAAGTCAACGTTTTTGGGCCCTAAATATTCTTTCCCTTTCACTACAATTACCCCAAAATATGACTCCGTATCTTAACAATGACGCAACTAAGCCATGGTATGCTGTCACTAGTGTTTTTAAATTTACTTTTTTGGAAAGTATGTAAAGTAGATAGGCAGATTTACTTAGTTTTTGGCAAACGTGTTCAGCATGGGGTTTCCACGTCAGTTGACTGTCGATATGTACTCCTAGGAATTTTGCCACTGAGGTTGTATCTACAATTTGGTCTTTATATTTAGTAATTATGTTATCTGGCTGTAGCCGCTGATAATAATGCATCACTTTGGTTTTATGTAGATTTATAACTAGGTTATTTTTATTGAGCCAATCAATTATTGCTTTAAGTGTGGTGTTTATATCTTTTTCGTATTCTGCTTTGTCGACGCTTGCAATTATGGCTGTGCTGTCATCCGCAAATAAAGTCATTGGATGACGAATTTGGCGAGGCAGATCGTTGATGTATAGTAAAAATAACAGTGGCCCAAGTACGCTACCTTGCGGCACCCCAAATTTGGTTGTTCTACATGTAGATCGGTATTTGAATTCCCGTTTTGTTTTGGTACATACTCTTGATATCCCTGTGTATTGATTTCGATCAGTGAGGTATGATTTTATTAGGTTTAATACGTTGCCTCTTATACCATAATCATTTAGCTTTTTTTGAGGAGCGTGTCATGTTTTACATAGTCAAATGCTTTCGTCATGTCTGTAAATATAGCACAAACAGGGTTTTTAATATCCACATTAGTCAAAATCACCTTAATAAGCTCAAATATAGCCATATTGATATTTTTATTTTTTCGAAAGCCTTTTTGCTCTTCGCATAATATATTATGTTTTGTAACAAATTTATAGATAGATTCATAAATTATCATTTCAAATATTTTGGAAAATACAGAAATTAAAGCTACTGGCCTATAGTTCGCCATATCTTCCTTTATGCTTTTTTTATGTAATGGTTTTATGATAGTTGTCTTTAGTTTTTGCGGAAATATACCTGAGCTAATAGATGCATTTATAATATGACTTAGAGGATTTGCTATTATATCAGCAACAAATTTTACAACAACGGTAGAAACGCCATCACAACCAAAACTTTTTTTATTTTTTAAGTTTTTTATTACCCGTATGATATCTTGAGGCACCACAGGGGGCATGAACAAAGAATTTGGGATAATAGTACTGCCACCCATTTTTTTCCGAGCGTTAACAGTAACGTCCTGCACCTGGTCCACGAAGAAATCATTAAACGAGTCCGCAATCTGCTTAGGATTTTTTATGACTTTGTTTTCCTTATTTATTTGCAAAATAGGTTCTTTTATTTGATTACAATTATTAATTAACTGCCACGATGCCTTGGATTTATTTTGAGAGCTGTCAATCAGGTAATTATTTTGAGCTTTTTGAGGGAGGTTTACTATTCTTTTAAGTCTCTGTGAATAGTTTTTGAAGGTATTTTTATTTTCGCATGTAGGTGCTTTTCTGTATTTCCACAGCAGATTTCTTTGTTTTTTGCTACATAACCTTATTCCTCGCGAAATCTATTTTACTTTTTTATTAGATTTTAAATTAATTAATTGCTTAGGAAAACAAAGATCGTAGAGTAAGCGAAATTGATCAATAAAATGATCATATGCCTCATTGGGGTATCTGTTTCAAATGTTTCATGGAAAGATAGGCATTGGAGGTGTTTTTTAAATAACATTAAGTTTTCTCTGGATAATTTTCTTCTATTAATGCGCCAAGAATTTAATATGCATGTTTTGTTTACCCGGATTTTTAAAATTTGAGCAGTATGGTCGGATAATCCCAAGTCAATAACTTCACTTACAGATTTTTGTCTGGAATTATGAGCAAAATTATCCAAACAAGTGCCACTTTTCGGTTTAGTTGGTTGATTCAATTCTAATTTAAGATTATAATTCAACAGTAAATTTTCAAAGTCTAATGCAATGTTGTTTCTTTTAAGTGTATTAATGTTGAAGTCCCCGCAAAGGACGATCTTTTTATTGGCTTTAGTACACAATTTTTTTAATAAGATATCTAAATTATCTAGGAAAGTATCAATACATGACATATTCGGCGGTCTATAGATAGATGCATACAATAATCAATCTCTGCTGTAACAATTCTATTGCACAATATTCAAATACACCTGTGATAGACGTGTTAGGAAGTTCTTTATATTCAAATCTATTTCGTATGAGGATGCACGCTCCTCCACGCTTCTATTTATTTCTTGAATATCAGGATGCAAGTTTGAAATTCGGTGAGGTCAATGATTCCTGTCCTGAAGTTACGAAGTGTTCGGTTATGCATAATATATCGATGTCAACACCTTTTTCAATAAGCAATTCTTGGGTATGCAGCGTCAGCATATCTGATTTATTCAGAAGCCCGGCGATGTTTTGATGCATAATGTTTATGTGGTTGTAATAGAAAAAAACTGATCATTTGCTGTGTTATTAAAGAACTGATTAGTTAATAACTCGGGGTTATGTGTTACAGGTAAACCGTCTTCAATCTCGATGTGACTGTTTTTTGAAACTCCCTGAGACCCGAACAATTTGTAATCTATCTGTATGTTGGACATGATCTGTTTGAAGATGTTTCTCCATCCATACTTATTTAATTTCCCTGTACTGTAGGAGAACATGTCAAATGATAGGTTGTGATTGCTATCAAAAAAATAGGCATATTTGTAATTCTTGATGTCCATACACAGAAGGTTATTGAACATCTCAACTTTATAGTTATGGATTAATGCCCCTTTTATATAAGTTGGAGCACAAACAACAACATTTGTGTGAGTAACATTTCGCAAGGAGTTTTTCAAATTATCAAGGATGTCTATATACTTATTATCTCGAAGGTCATTTTCTCCAATAATAATCAAGCAATAATCTTGCATTGAAAAGTCTTTCAGTTTGTTTTCGATCCCGGCCAAGAAATTCTCTGTGATGACGTTTGGTAGTAAGTAATGACAATAATTGAATTGGCCCGAGAAGACTTCTTCGACTAGCGGTAATGTTCCCTTTGAGCAACTGCTACTTATTATGGAAAGTCTATTTTTATGTTCCGGCTTTGTAACCCCTGATGGTTTTTTTTCAGCAATGTCACCCAATTGAGAATTAGATGTCATCTTTTGTTTTTGAGTCAGAATGTCACAATAAGTCATATCAGAGGTTTGTGTTTCTTTACTGAGCATGTCAATTTTTATTTCCTTGTTCAATGTCTTAGAGTCATTATTTAAGGCTAGTGGTGCGGTTATGTAGTGACTAGACTTTTTTTTGCGTAATGAGGATGGTGTTCTACTTTTCCTTTCAGGCGCTAGGCAGATCTTTTTGCAAGTTTCGACATTCTTGAGAGATATTTGCAGGTCGGATTTTAGTCGGAAATTTTCGCTGTTAAGGTCTTCTATCTCCTGGTGTGCGCTCATAAGTTGCATCTTTAGTGTTTGAATTTGTAGATTCAGGTCGTTAAACATTTCATTGTCGTTAAAATTGTCATGCAAACTGTCCGGTATGCTCATCATTGTAGTGTCAAGTATGGTTTTCTCATCGTCATTTGTCAAGGTAGATAGGTTAGTCAAAGATCCAGTGTACTGTTTCCGATGGGTGACGTTATCATTATCTGAGTCCATGTTTTTTTTTTTTTTTTTTTTTTTTTTTATTTGTGATGGGTTTGCTCTTGACTCTAGTCTAGGTCAGAGGTGACAGAGACAGAGTCGACGATGGAGTGAGTTTACCCAGAAGAAGCCTGTTCACTCTAACTTTGAAGAGATTCGGGTTGTAGGCGTTCGGAAACACAGACGCAGGTAGTGAGTTCCATTCATTCGCTGTGCGCATTATGAAGGATGTCTGGAAGCGCTTAGTGCGAATTGGTGGAATGGCAACAAGGTAAGGATGGTAACTTGCAGTGCGTCTAGATGTCCGATGGTAGAAGGGGGCTGGTGGGATGAGGTCGTGGAGTTCTTGAGCACACTCACCGAAATACAGTCTGTAGAAGACCGACAAGCAGGCAACCTTGCGGCGATGAGCCAAGCTATGTAGCTTGGCATCCGCCAATTCTACGTCGCCAATGAGCCTCTTGGTTCTGCGTTCCACCGAGTCAAGCGCGGCAAGCTGATACTTAGCTGAGCCATCCCAAAGGTGGCTGCAATACTCCATGCAGGATCGGACTTGCGCTTTGTAAAGGGTTAAAAGCTGTCCAGGCGTAAAGTATCGCTTCACTCTATTCAGGATACCCAGTTTTTTGGCCGCAATTTGGGCTTTGTACTCAATGGAGGCGCCGAAGTTGAGATTGGATGTCAACTCCATGCCTAGGAGCTCGAGCCGATCAGTCACAGGAACAGATGTACCCCGAAAAGTAGGAGTATGATCGAAAAGACTCCTTTTAGCGGTAAAAAGACACGCCTGTGTTTTGGTGGCGTTAAAGGAGACCAGATTGTCATCACCCCACTGGGAGACAAGGCTTAAGGTCAAATCTGTCCGCTCCACCATAGCCTCTCTCAAGGAACGAACTTCATCCACGCTGGTTTTTGCGCTGGACAGGTATCTCTCTGAAACAGTACTGTCATCTGCGTACCCAACAATACCAGGCAGAAGTAGGTCATTGATGTGCAGCAGGAAAAGAGTTGCAGAGAGAACAGACCCCTGAGGAACTCCGGCATCAATAGCCATAAGGTCAGAGGAGCAGCCGTCAATTACTACTCGGATCGACCGTTCACTGAGGAAGTCTGATATCCAGCTACAAAAACCAGCGGGGATGCCATACGCAGGAAGCTTACTGAGTAGACTCGCGTGCCAGACCCTGTCAAAGGCCTTCGAGATATCAAGCGACACAGCAAGTGCTTCGCCGTGTCTCTCGATGGCTTCGCCCCAGCAGTGCGTGACATACACAAGAAGATCGCCAGTTGACCGTCCCCGGCGAAAGCCATACTGACGGTCACTGAGGAGATTATTGTCTTCAAGGTACGTCAGCAACTTACTGTTGAGTACCCTTTCCATAACTTTGGACAAAATGGAGGTAATGGCGATCGGACGGTAATGAGCAGGGTCTGCACGGTTGCCTTTTTTGGGCACTGGTTGCACATTTGCAAGCTTCCAGGATTTTGGCACCATTCTTTTTACAAGAGAGAGGCGGAACAAGCGTGTCAATACAGGAGACAGTTCAGGCGCACACTGCCTCAGCACTCTCGCTGGAATGCCGTCAGGCCCGCTGGCCTTGTTCACGTCTAGACTGCACAATACTCTCCGGACCTCTTTAGTGTGCACAGCGATCTCCGGCATCGAAGAGTCACAATGAGGTAGAGTAGGTGGTTGCTTGGAGCCAGCGTCCAGACGTGAATTGCTAGCAAAGAGAGATGCAAATAAATTTGCTTTCTCACTCGCAGAGTGAGCCAGCGACCCATCAGGTTTCAGCATTGGAGGTAATGTGGGACGACAGAAATTCGTTTCAACCGCTTTAGACAGGGACCAAAACTGTTTACTACCCGGAGGGTGTGATGCCAGCTTGGCCCCAATACGTCCAATATGGTCAAAACGTGCCCGACGCAGAACCCGCTTGCAGAACTTGGCGGCAGAATTAAAGGCTCTTTTCCTCGCGCGAACCCTACGTGCTCTAAGTTTGCGGGCGCGGGCCCCGACCCAGGCTTTGTAGGCAGACTCTTTTCGGGCCACTGCGTGGGCGCATTCTGCATTATACCAAGGTCGGGATTTGTGACCGAGCGGAATGTCGGAGAATGGAATGAAATACTCCATTCCCTGTCGAATCACATCCCCAACCGCGTCCGCACAGCTCGAGGGGTCACCCGAGGAGAAGCACACATGCCGCCAAGGATAAGACGCAAAAAAGTGCCGCATCTCGTCCCAATCTGCTGACTCGTATCGCCATACTCGTCTCGTGCCTCTAGGACTGTCATCTGGAGGAGAGCAAGTCGACACGGATTTCACCAGACAGTGGTCAGACGTTCCCAGCGGGGCTGAGACCGACACCGAATGACTGTCCGGATCAGTTGTCAGCAGAAGGTCTAAGCAATTGGGTGTATGGCCGTCAACATCCGGTACCCGCGTTGCCACATTCACCAGCTGGGTTAGATCTAGCGATAGAGAAAACTTGCGCGCCTCCAACCCGGCATGGTCAGTTTTCCGGTACGGGTACAACCACTCTTTATGATGGGCGTTAAAGTCCCCCAGAAAATTAAGCTTCGCTGTTGGGTACCGTTGCTGGGCCATGTCAGCCGACTCCACGAGGAAATTAAAAAGCGCTGTCGTCTCCTGGTCACCGGTGTGCGATCGATAGACGCCGATGTAGAGAGACTTCTCCACGCCAGTGTCCACAAGTAGCCATATGGCAGAAAACCCCGATTTCTCAAAGCAACGGAGACGACGACAACAAATGTCATCGCGGACGTACACACAGACCCCAGCCTGCTTCTTGAACTTGTGTTCAAGAGAGTAACCCGGGTAGTTGAGGTACGCCACGTCCGACGGGGTTGTTATCTTCGTCTCCGTTAGGAAAAACAGGTGCGGCTTCTCGGTCTCAAGGTGGTGGTGGACCGGATCGAGATTAGAGTGCAGCCCCCTGATGTTAGTGAGGTGCACTTTTAGTGGGAGGAAGTGCAGCCGTTGTTTCACCATATTCTTCTTAGCTTTGGTCATATTTTGAGTTATAGAGTTTGCTGGGGAAGAAGTCGAACTGTCGAGGTGCTGCTCAGTGAACCAAGTGGAACACTGGTGCTAACCCAACCTATGGGGAACTCATTTGGAGACTGCGGGGACGCCCGAACCCCCCCGGATATGGCCACCGGGTCCTCCCATCCAGTCGCCAGCTGGCACGGTGGAGCATACCGGGATTTTTCGCGAGTTGGCGGGGCAGCCTTTGGCACGTGGCTGGCGTGCTACTTGGGCCCCCTACTGACTGCGGTCGGCCAACGGCTGGCACCGTGCTTCGGATCCCGCTACCCTCCAAAATGAGCTACCTGGCAAGTTTTGCCCAGAGACCAAGACCGGTTCTGAACAGCGCAACTGACATCCTCCTTCTCCCCCAAAGGCACTGGCACTCCCACACACCGACGGAACACAGCAAGCTGTTTGGCGCCGGACTCCGGTGGGATGGTGGTCGCGAGCCAGGCGGCCCCTTGCGGAGCCTACCACCGCTTAAGTGGGATCGTTCAGCCGTACCACAGGCAAGCCTGTGGTGCCGTTGCCCGGGATGGATCCCATACCCACCCCAAAAAGAGTTTTTGTAGAAATGCGATTCTTTGTTTATGTGACTGTGGCGCCCTCTGATAGCGCTTATTTAACTTTGAGTATTTTGTATTCAGAAAATCTCACAAAAAGACATCAGCTGTGCAGCCGAGATTTGAACCTGGTGCGAGATTGCGATTTTATGTCTGATGTAGGTGTCTCAGCCTCCGAGCCACAAAGTAGTTATTGTTGTAAGGTGAAATTAAGTACCGTATCTCAGTGAGGCATTTATTTGAATTTAACAAGGCGGTTGATATGATTAAAGTGTCAGGATTTTTTTTCCCACTTGACGTAGGTAGACCTTTTCGAGAAAAAAATATAATATTTGTCACTTCTTGGTTTGGTTTTATTTTCTCTTTGCACACTTTAATACTATGTGGTGGATTGTTTGTTTTAATGATAGTCACCAGATTATGGTCACTGTAAGCTGTCACTTTTATAGTTTGTCGTAATCACTATTGTTATTTGGTCACTTATATTTTAGTCACTGTTAGTTAAGTCACTATTGAATAAATTAGTTTAATCACTTTCCCATTACTAAATTGGGCCTGTAAATACTGTTTTTTTAATGTAAAAAGACTGTAAACATTTTTAAATTAAAAGTAAATACGGAACTTATTTATTGAGGTGTCAAGCGAAACAGCGCCAGCTACCCTCGAACACTTCACGCGAGCGAAGTCGATGTTAGAAGCCAGTTTTTGTTAAAAAAAAAAAAACTATTTATCAATAACTCGTCATATTATATGCGAACAAGGCAGAATTTTAAGGGGATAAATATAATGACCACCTAAAATTACTTTGTGACCATAACCTCTATTACCTAAAATTGTACTATGAAACCCAAATTTAGTAAATTGATCACCAAATTTAGTAAATTGATCACCAAATTTTAATAGCAAATTATTGCGCTATTTAATGTTGTAAAATAGGTTAGGTTAGGTTAGAACTGTGACCAACCGCGCGCGAGCCGAGCGAGCAAAGCGAGCGGTGCCGCGGCAGCGGCCGGCGAGCGCTACTTCCAAGTTGCTCCCAGAAATTTTATAATCTTTTTGGTCATTGGTTTAATTTTGGTGATCATTTACTACTTTTGGTGATCATTTACTACTTTTGGGTTAACAATGATTTATTTGGAGTCATTTTGCCTAAACAGGATAGCGAGATGTTAAAACTTTGGTTATAATTTTACAATAAGATGCGGGTTTAATTTTGGTGATCATTTACTATTTTTGTCTGTTATATGTTACTATATCTGGTGGTAAGTTAAACATAAGCCGAATTTTAATTACGTTGCAACATAACTTTTAATAAATCATGTTGCAAATAAGGTGCGGTTTTAAAATAACAGATTTCGGATATCTCTAACTAAACATACGAATGCTCGCTAGAAACTAGAGATGGATTAATTGGCGCTTAGTCATCATCATCAGCCTTTTAATGTTCCCACTGCTGGGACACAGGCCTCCACTCTGTGATGGGCATGCCACAATTGCGGCGGTAAGGCTCCTCTTTGAGGAGTGGCTTGAAAGGCGTCACGGCGTTCTTACCTTCCGACTGATGCAGGTCCTCACCGGACAGGGCTGTTTCAGGAGGTTCCTGTTCAGGATAAGGTGGGAGGAAACGCCCGGGTGTCACCATTGTGTGGACCGCCTGGAGGACACGGTGGAGATATGCCACGCTTGGGCGGAGCACCGCCGTGTCCTCATGGAGGCGATCGGCAGTGGCGACCGCCCCCGTCCGGCCCTGGTCCAGGCCATGGTATGGAGCGAGAGGGCATGGGAAGCTGCCTCCTCCTTCTGCGAAGCAGTAATGCTCGCAAAGAAGGAGGCGGAACGCGTGAGGGAGAAGCAAAGGAGACGCCCCGGGCGTCGGGAGTCGCAAGCCGATTACCGGCCACCGTAGGCGCGGGCTTGCGGACGGAAAGTAATGGGTAGCTCGCCGTCCGATAAGGACCAAGCCCGAGTTTACGGCCCATATTATTCCTCGCACGCCTCTAAGAGATGTCAGCAAAAGTGATGGGGTCCAATAGGGCCGATGCCTATATAGGGATCCGCGAACCCAAATTTATCCATTACACATCATAAATTTGGAAGAGAGTTACCGCGGCCCTGGCACAAGCAACTGAAGGAACACGGGTGGGTTTTAGTCAGTAAAAGTCTGACACGCCCTCCCGCTTCGCCCAGAGCGGGAGAAGTCATTGGAAGATTTCCGACCGAAACAATAAAAAAAAAAACGCCTCCACTATGTGACAGAGGGAATGGGCATTAATCCACCGCGCAGGCCCAGTGCGACCAAAAATTCGAAGGCATTTGACAACCACCAGGTTGTCTGTCTTTGAATCTTTGGTTCTAGGACATACCGTTTTCCTCACGATGTTTTCCTTCACCGTTTTAGAGGAGTGGTGATGAAATAATTTACACAAAGTAAAGCGCCTGCCTGGGTTCGAACCCACGATCTACGCACGTAAGTCGGGGCCGTTACAACTGGGCCACCACTGTGTAGTTACTTAGTGAATTATAGCAAATAACAGAAATAAATCGGCAGTACTTACAAGATCAGTGTGTATTATGAAACCATAGATTTAAATAATATAGATATGGCATTCAAAATGTTTGCTAATTCGCTTTTCTTGCGCAAATGACTGCTCCCGATGATAACCAACCACATGGTGAGTTTGCTTCAGTCTACGTACTTGTGACCAAATTGCGGCTTAAGATGAACGCGCGGTCCGCCCAGTCCTTACTACATTTATATTTTAAAATAAATGCATAAACTATCTATCTAATGCATGAATCTATTTATAGAAATGGACCAACTAGACCCCGACTATCCGACTAAATTTTAAGTTGCCTAGTCAGCAAGTCGTCTAGTCAGCCAAGTCCATACAAGAAACTTTCGAAGAACATTGGCGTGTAAAGGAAAACTAAAGAAATCCCTGAGGCGTGGTTAAGACGTCTGCTCGGAATCCGAGGAAATGCAGCAGGAAATCTATGTTGACGGCTCGAATACAAATCGGGTGAAGTGCTTATATATATATATATGTTAGTGAACTTATTTCGATATATGTATAATAGAAATAAGTTCCCTTGCTAGGATTATTTGAAGCCCATTTCAGTAAGCCTCTATGGTAAGAGATAAATGATGATAACATCATTCTCTTCCCCTTATCCTAATTTATGGGTCGGCGCAACCTGTGTACTACTTACAGACTTCTTCACTTCACACTTCACTTCAGTGGTCACACATTATCTAGCCATTATCCTTTTTTGTACAGTTCATCCACTGTTCCTTTCAACGATTTTTGGTACCAACACCAATAATCGTTGAAACATATTATTAAGTACAGTCTGTTCAGTCTGTTCCTGTGACTGATCGGCTCGAGCTCCTAGGCATGGAGTTGACAACCAGTCTCAACTTAGGCGCCTCCATAGAGTACAAAGCCCAAATTGCGGCCAAAAAACTGGGCATCCTAAATAGAGTGAAGCGATACTTTACGCCTGGACAGCTTTTAACTCTATACAAAGCGCAAGTCCGATCCTGCATGGAGTATTGCAGCCACCTTTGGGACGGCTCCGCTAAGTATCAGCTTGCCGCGCTTGACTCGTGGAACGCAGAGCCAAGAGGCTCATTGGCGACGTTGAACTGGCGGATGCCAAGCTTCACAGCTTGGCTCATCGCCGCAACGTTGCCTGCTTGTCGGTCTTCAACAGATTGTATTTCGGCGAAAGTGCTCAAGAACTCCACGACCTCATCCCACCAGCCCCCTTCTATCATCGGACATCTAGACGCACTGCAAGTTACCATCCTTACCTTGTTGCCATTCCACCAATTCGCACCAAGCGCTTCCAAACATCCTTCATAATGCGCACAGCGAATGAATGGAACTCACTACCTGCGTCTGTGTTTCCGAACGCCTTCAACCCGAATCTCTTCAAAGTTAGAGTGAACAGGCTTCTTCTGGGTAAGCTCACTCCATCGTCGACTCTGTCTCTGTCACCTCTGACCTAGACTGGAGTCAAGAGCAAACCCATCACAAATAAAAATAAATAACATGTTATTTTATAATTATCTTTTTTTTTTGCGTTTTCACATGACTTTTAATAGTTACAAGTTTGTCATAAATAGCCCGCACTCCCTGCTAGCTTCTTTCACTCGGCTGCATTCGTTTTTAGGGTTCCGTACCCAAAGGGTAAAAACGGGACCCTATTACTAAGACTTCGCGATCCGTCTGTCCGTCTGTCTCCAGGCTGTATCTCATGAACCGTGATAGCTAGACAGTTGAAATTTTCACAGATGATGTATTTCTGTTGCCGCTATAACAACAAATATAACGCTATAACTAAAAACAGTATAAAATACATTTTAAAGGGAGGCTCCCATACAACAAACGTGATATTTTTGCCGTTTTTTGCTCGATATTAATAACGGCAACAGGTAGACGCTTGAAATATTCACAGAATGTTTAGTTGTATATTTACTTAAAAAAAATATAATTATTAAATAAAAAAAAAATTAAGGGGGGCTCCCATTCAACAAACGTGATTTTTTTGGAGTGTTTTGCGATAATGGTACGGAACCCTTCGTGTGCGAGTCCGACTCGCACTTGACCGGTTTTTATTTATTACTGCGCGGTTCACCGTCGACTAATAATGTCACCCAGTCACGAATCGAGTTATACAAGTTGTAATATTTTTCTTTGCTGACAACACTGATGGATTTTCTTTTCTCTATGTTAATAAATGAGAGACATGTTTCGAGTTTTAATGTTTTGGAATATTGATGAAGATTTTTTTGTGCTTTTGTTTTGAGATTGTCATTTTTTTAAATGATGGTCAGTCTTCATCAGGCGGAAGCATTAATGAATCAATCAATCAATCATTTATTTCGGACAATGATCCATAATTTGTTAGTAAACACTTATATGACTATGTTAGTAAATTTACATAATTTAATAATAACAACCTAATAAAAACAATAATCCATACATACAATAAAAATAAAGAAATAAAAAATAAATTAAGAAATAATCCAAATCAGTTCATATCCCTATTTCCCGTTGCACTGGAGCTGCGGCTGTGCAAGCGGGTTCAGTACCCCAGGAAAGGGCAGTCCGGTTTATCCGCAATAACCCTTAAGATACCATTTACGCTCCCCCGCATCCTGTGCATCAGGGATGCTGACCTCTTCCGAATTATCGCCTGAAAATATGAGGACCGATTAATAACTTCTTTTAGTACTGTCCTGTATTGGGTTAAGTTTTATTGGATTTTTTCTTTGGAATTTCTCAATAAGATCTTGGAGTCCGGATATGTGCCCAGTTCATGGCTCGATGCCTATTACATGGGACTTACACATAACTAAAATTCAGGGTACATGAGAGGTAATATAACTGGCGAAATGTGAGTGTACCTACTTTAGGTACACCCCTGCTTAACCTTCCAGGGAAAACAGGCGTGATGTTATGTCATTTAAAGCAGAATAAGTGTTATAAAGTTAGTGAACTTCAGTCACTTCATGCATAGCCCAACCCAAATGTCCTTGAAAAAGGTCAATGGCGAAATAAGTACAATAAAAGCATGTGTAAGGGAATTGTGAGGTTAAAAAGTTATTTAAATTGCGTGTCGCAAATGTTTTTTATAAATGCTTGAAGTTTTGTAGTGGCAATAAAATGCTGAAAAATGGAGTTTAGGATTTCGTTTGTGTGGACAGTGAGATGGCATAAAAATGAAATTAATGCGACTTTTAGATTGAGACTATTTGAGAATAAATAAATTCTGTCAGATTTTATTTGTTTTGTTTGTCTCTTGTGGATCTGATAATTTCAGATTAGGGCAAGGGAATGATGATCTCTCCCAGGACCAAATATACAGTCAGAAAAAATATAGTTTATCACATTAAGGTTTCATCTCTTCACTCGCACCTAACTGTCACACTGTCTGTCTGTCTGTCTGTCTGTCTGTCTGTCTGTCTGTCTGTCTGTCTGTCTGTCTGTCTGTCTGTCTGTCTGTCTGTCTGTCTGTCTGTCTGTCTGTCTGTCTGTCTGTCTGTCTGTCTGTCTGTCTGTCTGTCTGTCTGTCTGTCTGTCTGTCTGTCTGTCTGTCTGTCTGTCTGTCTGTCTGTCTGTCTGTCTGTCTGTCTGTCTGTCTGTCTGTCTGTCTGTCTGTCTGTCTGTCTGTCTGTCTGTCTGTCTGTCTGTCTGTCTGTCTGTCTGTCTGTCTGTCTGTCTGTCTGTCTGTCTGTCTGTCTGTCTGTCTGTCTGTCTGTCTGTCTGTCTGTCTGTCTGTCTGTCTGTCTGTCTGTCTGTCTGTCTGTCTGTCTGTCTGTCTGTCTGTCTGTCTGTCTGTCTGTCTGTCTGTCTGTCTGTCTGTCTGTCTGTCTGTCTGTCTGTCTGTCTGTCTGTCTGTCTGTCTGTCTGTCTGTCTGTCTGTCTGTCTGTCTGTCTGTCTGTCTGTCTGTCTGTCTGTCTGTCTGTCTGTCTGTCTGTCTGTCTGTCTGTCTGTCTGTCTGTCTGTCTGTCTGTCTGTCTGTCTGTCTGTCTGTCTGTCTGTCTGTCTGTCTGTCTGTCTGTCTGTCTGTCTGTCTGTCTGTCTGTCTGTCTGTCTGTCTGTCTGTCTGTCTGTCTGTCTGTCTGTCTGTCTGTCTGTCTGTCTGTCTGTCTGTCTGTCTGTCTGTCTGTCTGTCTGTCTGTCTGTCTGTCTGTCTGTCTGTCTGTCTGTCTGTCTGTCTGTCTGTCTGTCTGTCTGTCTGTCTGTCTGTCTGTCTGTCTGTCTGTCTGTCTGTCTGTCTGTCTGTCTGTCTGTCTGTCTGTCTGTCTGTCTGTCTGTCTGTCTGTCTGTCTGTCTGTCTGTCTGTCTGTCTGTCTGTCTGTCTGTCTGTCTGTCTGTCTGTCTGTCTGTCTGTCTGTCTGTCTGTCTGTCTGTCTGTCTGTCTGTCTGTCTGTCTGTCTGTCTGTCTGTCTGTCTGTCTGTCTGTCTGTCTGTCTGTCTGTCTGTCTGTCTGTCTGTCTGTCTGTCTGTCTGTCTGTCTGTCTGTCTGTCTGTCTGTCTGTCTGTCTGTCTGTCTGTCTGTCTGTCTGTCTGTCTGTCTGTCTGTCTGTCTGTCTGTCTGTCTGTCTGTCTGTCTGTCTGTCTGTCTGTCTGTCTGTCTGTCTGTCTGTCTGTCTGTCTGTCTGTCTGTCTGTCTGTCTGTCTGTCTGTCTGTCTGTCTGTCTGTCTGTCTGTCTGTCTGTCTGTCTGTCTGTCTGTCTGTCTGTCTGTCTGTCTGTCTGTCTGTCTGTCTGTCTGTCTGTCTGTCTGTCTGTCTGTCTGTCTGTCTGTCTGTCTGTCTGTCTGTCTGTCTGTCTGTCTGTCTGTCTGTCTGTCTGTCTGTCTGTCTGTCTGTCTGTCTGTCTGTCTGTCTGTCTGTCTGTCTGTCTGTCTGTCTGTCTGTCTGTCTGTCTGTCTGTCTGTCTGTCTGTCTGTCTGTCTGTCTGTCTGTCTGTCTGTCTGTCTGTCTGTCTGTCTGTCTGTCTGTCTGTCTGTCTGTCTGTCTGTCTGTCTGTCTGTCTGTCTGTCTGTCTGTCTGTCTGTCTGTCTGTCTGTCTGTCTGTCTGTCTGTCTGTCTGTCTGTCTGTCTGTCTGTCTGTCTGTCTGTCTGTCTGTCTGTCTGTCTGTAGTCTAGTAATAGGGTCCCGTTTTTACCCTTTGGGTACGGAACCTTAATTACAGTTTTTGAATAACCAATGAAATACAGAATTAGTAGTTTTATTGGTAGGAACAACAAACTAAATAATACCCAATAAACACAATGCACATAAAAATATTTATGAATTCTTACACAATCTATCTATTCCCACACCGCATCGGGATTTGGAGTACTTAACGTTACATGTAAAATG
Source organism: Anorthoa munda (assembly GCA_945859665.1). Classification (NCBI taxonomy): domain Eukaryota; kingdom Metazoa; phylum Arthropoda; class Insecta; order Lepidoptera; family Noctuidae; genus Anorthoa; species Anorthoa munda. The sequence goes on along the minus strand of OX243899.1, from coordinate 6,572,156 downwards.
TCTGGACATTTTTCTACAAATCATACTTTCTTTTAGAACTTTTCAATTATACATTTGAGCCTCTAGATAAGTAACATTCTATGAACATCAGCGTCGTAATAGTGATTATTAAATTAATTTAATTGATTAAATATCACGTGATTATTTCTTAACATTTTGGCATTTCAACCATCGCCGTCGCTGAATAATACTTTGTTTCGAGTCTCTGGTCACTAGGGCTTGCAATCCGGATAACAGGATAACCGTATTATCCGGATATCCGCCGATTTTCATATCCGGATTTTATTTGAATCACCATCCGGATTTTTCGGATTTTACGGATAGTTGTATTTCTCTTTTAAATCACACTAATATTATAAATGCGAAATTTTGTGAGTGAGTGTGTGTGTTTTCATGTCTGTTACTTCTTCACGCTCAAACGTCTGGACGGATCTGGATGCAATTTGGCACAGAGATAGATATGAAATAATAGCACAAAAATACACATTTGATACGCATTTTTATCCTGGGAATATGTTCCCTTGGGATAATTTTCGACATTAACGCGGGCGAAGCCGCTGGCAGAAGCTAATCCTTTAATATAAATAAAGCTACAGTAGAAACAATCTGTGAAAAAGATGCAAACTTACTGACTGCTGACACAGCGTTAAGATTTCAGATATTATCGCAAAAAGATAGCATAATCAGTAATGAACTTCTAGTAACACTCAAAAGAAGAATATCACAACGATGAGTTCCAGAAATAATCGGTGCAACGACATATTTACACAACCCTCACAATTTTATGAAGAGCGAAGTATATACGACTGTCCTTTTGAAAATCCTTCAAATGAATCTGAGACTGACGATTGTTAAAATTATTTCTACATTTTATGACACACAACAATCAGATCAAACAGTCATAACTTCAGCGGACAATACACAAGATACAGAAGGTTGCTCTTCTTCAACTGTAAGCGTATCAATTAATACACAAATATGAGAAGAAATCATCCGGTTAGTCAGCCATCTTCTGCGCAGCGACCGACTTCTTCAACAAATGATTTAGACACCACCACTCAGATGGCAGTATTTGATGATAATGGTCAGAGAAGCAGGAATTTAGAAAGGGTTTGTATTGTATTGTATTATTTCGACGGGCTGTTTCCGCAACTCCACGACTAGCGCGTATTTTGCGTACGGTAGAAAGGGTTTACAATGTACATTTGTCAATACCACCGACCAGCGTTGAAGCTGAACCATTTACTTCCATGAAAGTAGATTCATTAGATAGTTAAAGTTTTTTAAGATCATATTACCAGAATTTGGATAGCAAAATAATTTAAGAATTACGTAATATTATATTATAAAATGTTATTCGATTGTATTAAGATAATTTCTTCATTATTGTTTTATAATATTTGATTTATACTATTGTTGTTTAATGATTATGATTACTATGAATGATCTGATTTGCCAGGAAAACTGATATTTTCATTTAATTATTATCTTTTAAACAGGTTGATTTGATTGGGATATAGTGATTTGTAATAAATGTAAGATCTCATTTTAAATTAGAATTGCTTTTAGTATGAGAAGAATAGATTCAAATTATTTGTGCGGGATCGGTGTTTTATTGTATAATTTTAGAAAGTGAACAATTTTTTTTGTGTTGTTGCTTGAAATATTGGAATAGTTTATTATTTCTTTGTCATTTTGCTTGAGAGTCTGATTAAAACGTATTACAAAAGCTTATTAGATTTATTTATAATAAAATCTAAAAAATGTCCGTATTATCCGTATTATCCGCATTATCCGGATACTCCGGATAGTATAATAATAATATCCGTATTATCCGGATAGTGAAATGGAACGGATATTGCAAGCCCTACTGGTGACCCTAGGTGCGGCCAAAATGAAGAACTACTATAGTCTACGTAGTCTATGGTTATCGGGCGGTGTATTTGTGTATTTTGTCGGCCAAAATGAAGAACTACTATAGTCTACGTAGTCTATGGTTATCGGGCGGTGTATTTGTGTATTCAGTGTGTTGGACGATTCTTTTGTTGGCGAATAAAGGTGTCGGGAGTGCAAAAGGGTGTTTTTATTTTAGTAAAACTCTTGTTTTTTTTGTGAACTGGTATTGTGATGTAGTGGAGAGTTGTTTAAAGTAGTGCTAGTTATGAAATCTAACATTACCATAAATATACTGTTCGTTCTACTGCTGGCAACAGTCTTCTTTTTCCCATCACCACTTAACTCTGTTTTCTGCTAATGCGGAACAGGCCTGGTGGCTAAGACCTCGCCTCTTTTGCTTGAGATCGTGGGTTCAAATCCGGGCAAGTTCCTATCAATGTGACTTTTTCAAATTCATAATTTTACTTTCTAAGTTTACCTTGGATATCACAGGTAACGGTGACGGAATACATCGTGAGGAAACTTGGACTTATATAGTTAAAGTAAGTCTGAAATAGCCAAGTTAGAGGCCTGTGGAGTTCCCAGAGGCAGCTTAATTAACTCTCACTCCAGAGGTGGCCACATCCTCACACGAAAAAGAAAGAAGTTCTTTTGGCAGGTTCAGAGGTTCACCTATAGTACATCCACATTTCGCTTGTAAATTTTAACCCCTTGAGTCCCCGAAACGTGGATCCACGCGAAACAATCTTCCGAATGCACGGTAGAGTCAATTTTTATTACTTGTACATTTTTTATTTACATTTAATTTTTGACGTTCAAAAGTGCCGCTTATTGGCCTAATTGAAATAAATATATTTGACTTTGACTTTGACTTTGACAATGTTTTTTTATTAGAAATGTCCGTCAGTGAGATTATCATCATAATATTGAACACGTGTTTTTTGATTTACCAAAACAATAAAAAAATACAAAGATAAAGAGCATCAAAGCTCAGGAGTGGGAACTTGTTACGTCACTTTGTCAGTATAAAGTGTACTAACGGCGTGATGTCACACGATATTTCAACGCAAAAGAAAATAAACGTGTCCAATATTTTTAGGTTATCTAACTGACGGAATAAAAAGATATTTCTTGTCAACTACCCTATTGTTTCGGTAATTACGGCATTGAACCGGGTATTAGTTAGCGAGGTTATTGCCCGACTCGGGAATCGAACTCAGGACCTCATGTTCAGCAGTAGCACTTCCGACCACTGCACCAACGTGGCAGTCAGTTAAAATAATTATGGCTAGCGGCTTCGCCCACGTGATAGCCGAAAATTATCCCGAGGGTACATATATTTATTCCCGGGATAAAAAGTATCCCATGCTGAGATAGGGGCCTTTTTGCTCTCTATTTTAGTTATTGTTAAATTTATTGCTTATTTCTCGTGTCCCCTGTGCGGGTCACAAATAAATATTGTTTCTTCTTCTTCTTCCTATGTGCTATTTCTGACTATAATCTCTATCTGCGCCAAATTTCATCCATATCCAGTGTGACTGAGTAACAAACATACACACATCCATCCAAACTTTCGCATTTATAATTTTAGTAAGATTTTATGAATAAATGCGATCTCTTAAGAGAATATAAACACCAGTCTTTACAAAACGTTATTGTTCTTAAATTTCAGTAAGAATTATATTTTTTCTAAGACGATTACAGAGATAACAAATAAACGGTTCCATTTTCTCTTCCAAAGTCTGTTGCCGATTATTCGTCGACAGATTTTGTAAGACAAGCTTTGGTAAGAGGTATCGGATGTCTTAAAAATTATAGGAAAATGCATGGAAAATGTCGCAAAATTTCTTAAAATGGAACATGGCTTGCTGAACAAGCTAGCTTACTTCAACAACTGCCTAGCAGTTGTTGAAGTAAACTCAAATTTTAACTGATTATATTTTATTTTTATTTAATAAAAAGAGAGGCTTTTGCCATTCAATCTATCAACTAAGAAATAATGACTGGTTTACTAATGATAAGCATAAAATATTTTAACATAATTTACATTGGTATAACGAAATTCAGCATAATGATAATTACGCATAAATGTTCTGCGATAATGTATATTGCCATAACTGCATAATAATAATGAAGCATAATTTTATAATGCATAATGTTATAATGCTTTATAAAATTATGCCGCCGCACCTTAACTTATCCAATTGATTCATGATTAATAGATGAATAAATATTATGCCTTAAAAAATATGCAACTCCAAACTATGCCAAAACAAATTAGACCAAATGACAGTTACGCTAAACTTTGCATATAAACGATGTGATGATGATGTGATTTATTTATTTATTTATTTATATACACTTTATTGTACCAAGATAAAAAGATTACATACGGAAACCTTAAAGTAACAAGAAACATACAACAGGTGATGTGATTTAAAAAACCCTAATATAGCTATTGAAAGGGAAAAAAAGTGGCAACACTGCCCAAGTGACATGTCAAATTTGTGCTCCGTATTTTAAAATTAGATTTAATTATTATATACGTAAAATTAGTGTGTAATTACAAGTGAAAACACAATAAAACGGCATAAATACTTAGGATTATTGTTTTCCTGGCGAAGTAATAAGTTAAATAAGAGTTTTTGCCCCGGTTGTCGACCGGTAACCTATCGAACAGCTGACGACGGCATTATACGGGGAGTATTGTTTACTTACGTTTTATAATTATAGCATACAATATTACTTAACTTTGTAATACACTCTCCTTTAGTTTTAACGTAACAATTTTGCTAATTTCGCACTCTAGTGTTTATAAATCGTTTCGTTGACAGCGTAAAAACGAAACAAAATCAACATTAGGCCCATTTAATTAGTTCTATTAATTGATTCTTATCCTTCACTTATACCAAACGCTTATGATTTTTGCATAGTTAAACTATTAAACTGCATTAATTTAATCACACATATATATTTTGGGTACCCTACCCACATTAAATAAAAGTAAACTGAAAGGCAATCAAAAGTAAAAAAAGCCAATTCAGCAGCCTACCTAAGAATTAAACTCCCTTTCTTCATTGTATTATTACCTACTTGTACTTTTCTTTTTATTTTTTGTTACTTTTCTCCATTTTCAGCTTTTCTGTCTTTTGTCTATTCTTTTGGTTCTCACCGTTTCTCTAATTCTACTTTCAGTAACTATCCCGAAACCATGCCTATGATGACACGTAAAGCTACTGCTCAGGACTTGGAATTTAAACTAAGAACTGCACTCCAAGAGCTCAAAGAATCGCAACATCAATGTCAGGCAATGTTGCAGGAGAGAGATGAATGTGAAGTAGAAGTGCAAAATGTCATCTCTAAAAACACAAGCCTTAAGCGGGAGCTAGTGGTGCTGAGTCAACAATATCAGAATGTTGTTGATGAACGTGACCAACTGCGGGTAGTCACGGATGGTTTCCATAATTGCAGTGATTTGTATGAGGAGGCTTTAGGTAAAGTTAGGGACCTAGAAGATGAATTGGCTCATGCTAATTCTCTAATCCAAAATCTGCAAAAAGAACAATCATGTACTCAGGTACAGGAAACATGCCATTTATATAGTGAATTAATAAAATCAAATTGTAAACCTCATTCCATAACCACTATTGACCTGACTGAAGATTCCTTATTAAATGAGACAAATAGGTATAAAGTTAGTCATAAAAAATTGAAAAAGTATGCAAAATTTAATAAAATAATTAAAAATTATACCCAGTACAGGAAACAACACAAAGTTTTCTTAAAAAATATTCCACTCAGAAAAGAACGTGTTGACCTGCTTAAAAAATTAAATAATTACCAGATCAAATTAGAAGACAGCATAAAAATCTATGAAATTGACACACAGCGCTTACAAAATGATATTCAGGTACTTGAGGATAAACTGGGCTCCCTTTACAGTAAATATGTTAGCTCCCAGTTACAAATTAAGGAACACATTCTGGCCGCAAACGAATTGCTGATGTGTCAATGTAATTGTCAGATAGACTCAAACCTGAAGGCTGTTCAGCCAAAGACAATGGAGGTCCAGCCTCGTGCTGAGAGGGTGTCTCAGGACAGTGTCTTTGACCTAGACATTCCTGATATTTCACAGGAAGTGTCTCAAGTTGACCGGCCTGAGACTGCATCCTTTCCAACAAATAATTGTCATCATGGTTTTAATTCGGTTATGTTTGCAGATGGTATTGGAAGAGGTTTAGGTAAATTATTAAATAGCAATCAGAGTTATTCAACTTTGAATTGTTGTATGCCTGGGTCATCTTACAAGCATATCATGGAATCTGTAACAAATAATGTATACAAACCAGATACCAATGTAACTGTCTTTATAGGTAACAGTTTGGATGTAAAAAAAGATGACATCACTGAGTGTGTAACGGAGTTATTAAAGTTAAATTGTAATAAAATCGTATTGTGTGCTTTTCCATATTTGGAAAAATTGTCTAGTAGACAAAATAATTATATACACATGCTGAATAAGCATGTTCATTTCCTTGTCAGCCATTACAGCGACAAATTAGTTTTTTTGGACATCAACATTTTTGTTGATAAATTAAAAACGACAGGCAATACAGTGTATCTGCCTATTAGGGTAAGACGTCAAATAGCGAGGCTATTATCTTTTACTATAAACTCAGACATAAATAGTATGTCGAAGGCATGTACTGTAGTTGATATTAGTAGTAATACTAATATACAGGTAGTCAATAAGTTTAATAACGTTAGCACTTCTGCTATTAATATTTATAGTTTAAACTAGTTTGTAGGACAAGGGAGGGTACCAACAACGAAATAGTTACTAGTACATCCACCATCAAGAAGGTACCTTCTTGCTCTCACTTAGTTAATTTAAAAAAAGGGGCTAAGCAGAATTCCTTGAAATTATTCCATCAAAATATTCAAGGTTTTTCTGCGAAGCAATTGGAAATAGAACTGTTTTTGGAAAAAACAATGTTTGAAATTGTTTGTTTTACTGAGCATTGGCTGAAAGATCATACAATGCTAATTAATTATGAAAATTATACCGTAGGTAGTTGTTTTAATAGAAATATTATGTTACGTGGAGGTTCACTTATATTAATTAAAAATGGTATTAAATCAAAACCTCGTAAAGATATTGTAGATCTATCAGTTGAACATAGTGTTGAACTGTCATGCGTTGAGCTGGATAAGCATGTCATAGTGTGCGTTTACAGACCCCCCAATTATGGTAACTACTCTATATTTGAGTCAGTGATGGAAGATGTTTTGGCAAAACTTGCAATTGGAAATAAACTAATCATAATCTGTGGTGATTTTAATATAAATATTTTAGAGAGTAATTCAGATAGCAGTAGATTATTAAATCTCTTCAAATCATTTAATTTGTCACATGTGTTTATGGAACCAACACGAAAAACTGTAACTTCTGCTACATGTATTGATAATGTATTTTGTTGCTGCGACTACTTAGACAAAGCCATTATAAATTGTCTGCCTTCGGATCATAGTGGGCTATTGGTAAACTTTGAGTCCAACATACCAATTCAACAAGTGCAGATTCAATCCAGACCAATAACATCCGGTAAATTAAATCAGTTTAACAGCAGTTTAATTAGTAAGCTAAGTGATCAAGACCTTACAGTGAATGATGGTAATATTCTATATAAAAAAGTTTTCTCAGTAATCCAAAAGGAGTTCAATAATTCTTTTAGGAAAAAAACTAAAACTGTATGCCCTAAGTTTTTATTCAGTGACTGGGCGACTGAAGGACTCAGGAAAAGTAGGGAAAGACTTTACGAGCTCTATGGCCTTAAGCCTTATATTAACACTGAAACTTTTAACAAGTATGTTGCTACTTATTCAAAAATTTTTAGAAATACGTGTAAAGTAGCTAAGGCTTTATACATTGGTAATAAAGTTAAAACCGCAGAAAATAAAATCAAGACTGTTTGGAAAATTATAAACAATGAAACGAACAGAAACAAAAGAAATAATACTGATTACACGCTTGAAACTACACATGGACTTATTAGAGATAACAAAAAAGTTGCTCAAGAATTTGTGGATTTCTTTACCAGCATCCCAATTAAAACTACTGAAACCATAAATTCTTCGCCCTCACTTGCTTCTGGTTTATTAAACGCAAACGTTTCAGCCTGCCCGACAGAATTTAACTTTTCACATGTAAACCCAATAACAGTAATAAAAGCTTTTAAGCAAATCAAGATCAAATTGACCGAAGATCTATGGGGAATGTCCATCAAAGTTTGTACCTCCATTATTCAGACTATAGCGCCGTACTTAGCTTTAATTTTTAATTTGTGTGTAGATCAAGGAGTCTTTCCGGATCTAATGAAACATAGTAAGGTTATACCACTTTTTAAATCCGGGAACAGTAAAGACACAAATAATTATAGACCAGTATCGGTGCTGCCGGTTTTCAGCAAGATATTTGAAAAGATAATGCTAAATCAGATGCTCATTCATTTTAATACGAATAACATCCTACACGATAAACAGTATGGTTTTACCAAAGGACGTTGTACGACTGACGCTTGTGTCACCTTATTAAAACATATCTTTGAAGCGTGGGAAGAGGCACAAGATGCCATAGGGGTTTTCTGCGACCTGTCGAAAGCATTTGATTGCGTTGATCATGAAACATTACTTTTGAAACTTGAGCATTACGGGCTAGGCCAATCAGCGTTGAGTTTAGTTAAATCTTATTTAAATGATAGACAGCAATTAGTTCAAATAAACGGTGTCAATTCGTCCGGGTTAACCGTGAAAATGGGGGTACCCCAGGGTTCAATTTTGGGTCCTTTCTTGTTTCTAGTCTACATTAACGATTTACCTCATCTATTGAAAAACAATCTAAACATGGTGTTATTTGCTGATGACACTTCGTTGATTTTTAAGATAAATAGACGTACGAGTAACGTTGACGATGTGAATACCGTCTTGCGACAGGTTCAAAATTGGTTCACAGCTAATAATCTAGTTTTAAATGCTAAAAAGACTAAGTGCATAAAATTTGTCTTGCCGAATGTCAAAAGTAATGATTGTGACATTTTATTAAACAAGGAGAAGCTAGAATTCGTCGATAAAACGGTTTTTCTGGGGATCACGCTAGACTCGAGGTTGCAATGGGGGCCTCATTTAATATCACTTGCGGGGCGGCTAAGCTCGGCAGCTTATGCTGTTAGAAAAATACGTCAGTTTACTGATGTCGATACCGCAAGATTAGTCTATTTTAGTTATTTTCATAGTATAATGTCTTACGGTATCTTACTATGGGGAAGGGCTGCAGACATTGAGTCAATTTTTATTCTGCAAAAACGAGCCATCAGAGCGATATACAATCTTCGCCGGCGCGATTCTCTAAGGGAACTGTTTAAGAACATTAACATCATGACGGTACCTTGTCAATATATTTATGAAAACATCATGTATGTTAGAAAGAATTTACATCTTTTTAGTAAAAACGGTGACAGACATAATTATGTTACTAGAAATAGGGATCAACTAATTCAACCAGGTTTCAGGCTGGCTAAAGTAGCATCATCTTTTATGGGGTACTGTATAAAATGTTACAATAAAATTCCTCCCCACATTCTACAACTAAATGAGACGAAATTTAAGACTTGTATAAAACGCACACTATGTAGGCAAGCATATTATAAGTTGGGGGATTACATCGCTGATAAAAATGCTTGGCTCAATGCTGGTCCTGCTCCGCAGCCACTAGGGCGCAAGAACAATTAGTGATGGGCAGAAAAGTATCGAAGTATTGTTGGACATGCTGAAGACTGTATGCAAATTTTTGTATTGTATAAACTCAATTTCTTTTAGTATTATATAATTGCACAGCACATGTGTGAGTACTATGTTCCGACTGTAGATAAATCTACCATTCACTGTACCTATATGTCGTTCGTTGACTTCTGTGTGCCCTGGCAGTTGAGTGTGTCATGCTCTCTCTAATTTCTCTCTGATGGTGGCACATGTGTTGGATCATTCGGTTCCCTTCATGATGGTTGAGCTGAGTGGTGCCGATCCATGCGTCATGTTCGTGAACGGGCGCCATCAGTTGGGATTGGTCATAACTTAGCTGTCTCGGCCTGTTAAAGTGCTTTTTTTTAATTATTTGTTACTCTAGACGCTTTTACGTACACGTCTTTTTACATCGTTCTCACATATATGTATTTTTTCAACAAGAATGATGTAACCAAAAACTTGTAATTAAAACTGATGGAAAAGAGTGTCCGGGGAGTTTCTTGCAAATTCTTCTCCATTGAGACCTACAGACGCTTGCGAATTTGCAACTAGAGTCATCTTTTTATTAATTTTTTGTTTGACAATTCAAAAGTACTTCTAAAGTTTAATTGAAATAAATACCTTGATTTTGATTTTGATTTTGATTTTGAAAAACCAAAATTCATAATTGAATATTGAATATCACTGGACCTGAGGAACGATTCCCGCTCCGTAGGGCAATCTTTGGTGTGAACATAATCAAATTTGCTAATTTGTATTCCTATTCGTAGTTATTGTATTCTTATGTTATTTTTTATATTTTTAAAGAATTTGACTCACACACGGTTCCGTTGTTGTTGAATTAGGTATTTTACCTATGTTTGGAATATTTGTAAGTATGTGAGAACCATGTTCCTATTTATCAAATTAATGAATTTACCTGTTAGTGCTTTTATTTCTTTATACCTGTACGTAGTATAGTGTGTAGTGCTATTTTTGGGTGCATCGTCGTCACATATATGAATTTATTAATGTATGTACATAAGTAAACATTGTAAAAAAAATTTTTTTTTTTTAAAGAGTTAGAATGGAGTTTCTTGTGCGTTCTTCTCCATAACAAGCTACTTTCCGAATGCACGGTAGAGTCAATTTTTATTACTTGTACATTTTTAATTTAGATTTAATGTTTGACGTTCAAAAGTGCCGCTTATTGGCCTAGTTGAAATAAATATATTTGACTTTGACTTTGATTTTTTCGTTCCTCGGGTCTTCAGAACTAAGGAGTAGGCTAGCGGCCATGACACATTAAAAATTAAAAAGAATAATACCAGAGTATAACTGCCCCACTGCAGGGCCTCTTCCCACACACAATGTCCACGAGCATTAATATCCTCGCTTGCCTCTAGCACAGATTAATATAATACTAGCATACAGATGCTTCATCCCATACAAAGAAATGCCGACGTTCCTGGCGTTTTTTTTCTGATTTTACTGATTATATAGTTACATCGATTGCGATCAGTTCCGATCCACGGCTATAAACGGTGTTAGCAGCAACTTGCAAGTTAAAGCATTTACTCGTTGTGGCAATTATTTTCTTTTAATACAGTGACGGTTGGTTTTGTAGATTCTATGCACGCTTTTACAGTTTCATTCTACCAAAATGTGTTACAACAACAATACAAATTTAAAAAATCGAGTGGCATGCCTGAGAAATTTAAAACCGCGCCATATATTAGAATCAATTTTAAATGATCCGATCAAATAATCTTCAAAATGTGAATTAAGAGACTATCTATACTATATATTATTACTATCTAATATATATAAATCTCCTGTCACGATGTTTGTCCGCGATGGATTTCTAAACTACATAACCGATTTTAAATTAAATTGGCACACCGTGAGCAGTCTGGTCCAACTTGAGATATAGGGTAGGGTAGGGTAGGGTAGGGTAGGTAGGGTAGGTAGGGTAGGGTAGGTAGGGTAGGGTAGGGTAGGTAGGGTAGGGTAGGTAGGGTAGGTAGGGTAGGGTAGGGTAGGGTAGGTAGGGTAGGTAGGGTAGGTAGGGTAGGTAGGGTAGGTAGGGTAGGTAGGGTAGGTAGGGTAGGTAGGGTAGGTAGGGTAGGTAGGGTAGGTAGGGTAGGTAGGGTAGGTAGGGTAGGTAGGGTAGGTAGGGTAGGTAGGGTAGGTAGGGTAGGTAGGGTAGGTAGGGTAGGTAGGGTAGGTAGGGTAGGTAGGGTAGGTAGGGTAGGTAGGGTAGGTAGGGTAGGTAGGGTAGGTAGGGTAGGTAGGGTAGGTAGGGTAGGTAGGGTAGGTAGGGTAGGTAGGGTAGGTAGGGTAGGTAGGGTAGGTAGGGTAGGTAGGGTAGGTAGGGTAGGTAGGGTAGGTAGGGTAGGTAGGGTAGGTAGGGTAGGTAGGGTAGGTAGGGTAGGTAGGGTAGGTAGGGTAGGTAGGGTAGGTAGGGTAGGTAGGGTAGGTAGGGTAGGTAGGGTAGGTAGGGTAGGTAGGGTAGGTAGGGTAGGTAGGGTAGGTAGGGTAGGTAGGGTAGGTAGGGTAGGTAGGGTAGGTAGGGTAGGTAGGGTAGGTAGGGTAGGTAGGGTAGGTAGGGTAGGTAGGGTAGGTAGGGTAGGTAGGGTAGGTAGGGTAGGTAGGGTAGGTAGGGTAGGTAGGGTAGGTAGGGTAGGTAGGGTAGGTAGGGTAGGTAGGGTAGGTAGGGTAGGTAGGGTAGGTAGGGTAGGTAGGGTAGGTAGGGTAGGTAGGGTAGGTAGGGTAGGTAGGGTAGGTAGGGTAGGTAGGGTAGGTAGGGTAGGTAGGGTAGGTAGGGTAGGTAGGGTAGGTAGGGTAGGTAGGGTAGGTAGGGTAGGTAGGGTAGGTAGGGTAGGTAGGGTAGGTAGGGTAGGTAGGGTAGGTAGGGTAGGTAGGGTAGGTAGGGTAGGTAGGGTAGGTAGGGTAGGTAGGGTAGGTAGGGTAGGTAGGGTAGGTAGGGTAGGTAGGGTAGGTAGGGTAGGTAGGGTAGGTAGGGTAGGTAGGGTAGGTAGGGTAGGTAGGGTAGGTAGGGTAGGTAGGGTAGGTAGGGTAGGTAGGGTAGGTAGGGTAGGTAGGGTAGGTAGGGTAGGTAGGGTAGGTAGGGTAGGTAGGGTAGGTAGGGTAGGTAGGGTAGGTAGGGTAGGTAGGGTAGGTAGGGTAGGTAGGGTAGGTAGGGTAGGTAGGGTAGGTAGGGTAGGTAGGGTAGGTAGGGTAGGTAGGGTAGGTAGGGTAGGTAGGGTAGGTAGGGTAGGTAGGGTAGGTAGGGTAGGTAGGGTAGGTAGGGTAGGTAGGGTAGGTAGGGTAGGTAGGGTAGGTAGGGTAGGTAGGGTAGGTAGGGTAGGTAGGGTAGGTAGGGTAGGTAGGGTAGGTAGGGTAGGTAGGGTAGGTAGGGTAGGTAGGGTAGGTAGGGTAGGTAGGGTAGGTAGGGTAGGTAGGGTAGGTAGGGTAGGTAGGGTAGGTAGGGTAGGTAGGGTAGGTAGGGTAGGTAGGGTAGGTAGGGTAGGTAGGGTAGGTAGGGTAGGTAGGGTAGGTAGGGTAGGTAGGGTAGGTAGGGTAGGTAGGGTAGGTAGGGTAGGTAGGGTAGGTAGGGTAGGTAGGGTAGGTAGGGTAGGTAGGGTAGGTAGGGTAGGTAGGGTAGGTAGGGTAGGTAGGGTAGGTAGGGTAGGTAGGGTAGGTAGGGTAGGTAGGGTAGGTAGGGTAGGTAGGGTAGGTAGGGTAGGTAGGGTAGGTAGGGTAGGTAGGGTAGGTAGGGTAGGTAGGGTAGGTAGGGTAGGTAGGGTAGGTAGGGTAGGTAGGGTAGGTAGGGTAGGTAGGGTAGGTAGGGTAGGTAGGGTAGGTAGGGTAGGTAGGGTAGGTAGGGTAGGTAGGGTAGGTAGGGTAGGTAGGGTAGGTAGGGTAGGTAGGGTAGGTAGGGTAGGTAGGGTAGGTAGGGTAGGTAGGGTAGGTAGGGTAGGTAGGGTAGGTAGGGTAGGTAGGGTAGGTAGGGTAGGTAGGGTAGGTAGTGTAGGGTTGTTAGGGTTGGGTAGGTAGGGTAGATGAATGTTTGGTGTTTTTATGGCAAAACAAAGTTTGCCGGGTCAGCTAGTCTATACTAATATTATAAAGAGGAAAGATTTTTTTGTTTGTACCGAATAGGCTCCGAAACTACTGGACCGATTTAAAAAATTCTTTCACAATAGAAAGCTTCATTATTCCTGAGTAACATAGGCTATTTTTTTATCCCGAAAACGGGTCCTGTGGGCTGGTGCACGGGAGCGAAGCCGCAGGGAACAGCTAGTATTCCATAATTTTGTGCTTAGGACAAGAACATACGATTTTAAGATTTATAAAATTCTAGAAAATGTTCCATCCAAAGTCGAAAGTCCATCTTAGCGCTGGGACCCCGTGCCTTGAGTAACTTATAAGAACAGGTCTAATTCTCTGACTGAGCTACAATCATCTCTTACCATCAGATGAGATAGTGGTTAATCCGAGCATCCCAAGAGTAGAAAAACTCACTATGCTAATAAAAATACGGTAATTTAATTTAATGTCTTGCTTTTTGTTTACTTTTCAAACAAAAAAACAATGCTCTTTATATATAATAACCTCGTCAAAGAATAACCAGTACTCAGTACTTAACATTAAAATAAAACAAGATAAAAACCTCTTTGATATCAAAAGACCTCTAGTTGTCCAATCTCTTGTCAAGCCTCATTAAAAAGGGCTGTATGAATAAAGTAAGACAATATTTAAACAAGAACTTATCCTTTCTAAAGTGAGGTCATTCTACTTGGAGCTTATACTGAATTAAATTAAATAATACAGAGTTAGTGCGTTTGTCCACCGCCGCCGTCACCGAGACGTTAACGAGAACGTGATGATGGCCCGATGTAGCGCCACTACAACATAAATACTTTTTTTTTATTTGCTTGGATAAATGCTCATGCATACTGCGCTACCACGGGGAGATAGTGCAGTTATGTGGGATTCTAACCCACTAAAACTCCACGATGTCCTCCAGTGCCGCTTGGCGGGAACACGGGCACGCGTTAGCACTCACCGCGAAACCGCCGCAGCTGTCCGTCACCAGACCCTCCTCGGGGGAGTCCCCCCATCACCGGCGCACCAGAACACACTGTACGCCGTGACCACCCCAGAGACCAATCAGCACATGGGCGCCAGATGACCCCGTGTATGGCATCCTTGGTCCTCCTGTGACGGGTCAAGGTCAATGGCCACGCCACCTACCATTTTTCGACCGCAGGGGATAGGGAGAGCGGCTAACGCAATACTGACACTCCTCCTTCCCTGAGGCCCCACCGCGTCCGCCATCAGACGGTGGCGACCCCGTCCTGGCCGCGGAAGGTAGGGAGAGCGGCGCTCTGCAATACCGGCACTCCTCTCCCGCCGCGGCCTCCAACCTTCAGCCGCGACATCGTATGGGACCTGGGAATCTCCATAAGACATCGCCGCCCGCCTCAGTTGCGATGTCGCCTGTTACCAAGCGGCACCGCAACCTACTAGTTGACCGCTACGTCGTCGGTTTAATCGCCAAAAGCCCTGACGAGCGGCCCCTCCTCGGGTTCCTCTTCGCTTCACCGTGGGTGACCAAGCCACGGTTACTGAGCCCCCCCGCCTCGTCAATGCGGGAACCCACCGGGGGGGATGGGCTGATATACTAGCAATACAAAATACATTTAAACTTGCCCACCACACCGGTGCCGTGACATCGCACCGTTGCGGTTTTTGTTTTCAAGATAGTGATTTGTATACAACCGAGATTGTTTTGGTGGACAAACGACCGCCAGAAAAAAACTCGTTCTCGAGGACAAACGCTCTAAGGAATCTTCGTACCGGCAGTGCCTAAAATCGACAATACTCAATCAATCTGTCTAACCGTCTTGGGGTCTGCTTCTAATCAAACAGGATGCATCTGAGTACCAGTATTGTACATGGAGCGACTGCCTGTTTGATCTTCACAACCTAGTAAATAGGTAACACATTACTCCTTTGGCAAGACTATTTTCTGAGTACCCGTAACAAGTGTCCAAGATCTACAGATGACAGCCGCGAACAACGGCTTAACATGATTTTCGAGGCACGAATCTTAGCTTGTAATTAATGTTCACTCATTCATTCTCGGAAAGCACCCGTGCTTCTGTTATTATTAAGCCATAAGTTCCACTCGAGACACTTTTACTAATCAATAGTCCCATACTAATCCATATCCATACTATAAATGATTGTTTCTCAAACATGCTTGGAAATTTGAGAATTTTTTTGACAACCTTCTTCGAGATAAATCGAAAAATGTTGTATGAAAATCCATATCTGTCGTGGTTTAGCGGCCAAACAAATTACATAGTAAACTTATATCTGTATATCTGTTGTGTAATTTAAAAATGGAACGATCTTTTACTCCGAAACATGGTAACCAAGGAGGTAACATATCAAAGGTTTTATTTAAATTTCGAACTGGCTTCCAAATAGAAAGCTGTTTATTGCAAAAAAATTAACACTTTAAGGTTACACTAGTCAACGGCACGAACTATTTGGCGGCGGAGTTAAAATATTTTTGTATCTCATCCGACATCACGCAGGAAAGAGATAGACGCTGTGATGAGCAGTAAAAAGCTAGATCGTGTTCGTATACACACTCATAACGCTGTGTGACGCACACATGCGCCGACAGCGCGGCGGTGCGTTTTTTTTTTTTTTTTTTTTTTTTTTTTTTTTTTTTTTTTTTTTTTTTTTTTTTTTAATACCTGGCGTCTCGCAACTCTGTCAAAGTGACTGGTTAGCTGCTTAACCGGGCTTTCCTACGGAGACTAAACTATATAGCCTCCAGCTAGGCAAAAATTTACTAAACCTAAGCGACAACGCTGAGGGCTACCCTAGTTGGGGTCGAACCTCGGCTCAGGGCGTCGCTGGGGGGACAACTAAGGCTGGATCTAATAAAGTGATTCTACCATCCGTTCGGAATAAGCCTACGTGGAGAAGAACGGACAAGAAACTCCAATTAACTAATTAGAATTAACTATGGCACAGCTATTCGCGGGCTGGCTACATAAATAATGACTGGGACTTCGCGGCGGGGCCTCGGCGGCGAGGGCGGACCAATCGGTATGTATGCTACGTTTGTACTATTTACGAACCCATTGACCGTCCTTGTAGACAAGGCTGTCAAGTTCCCTAGTAATGCACTCGTACCTCGAGAAGAGGGCACTGCATGAAGCGGGGGTGAGAGAGCCTGCATTCCGGATTTCTGCATCCAGAGCACGGGCCTACGCGCTGATAATATGGAATACGCGCTGATAATATTCTCAGCGACGCTCAAATATGGCTTGTGCCCGGAGGGGGCTACAGGGGGCGGGCACATGGCGGCGGTGTTGGTGGAAGCCACCTTCCGGTTTTGTGCGGGCATGGGGGCAGCTGGGGCCACTGAGTCGGGGACTGGATTTGGAGCTGCAATGGCGTGGGCCATCAGCGCTGGGATAGGCTGGGAGTAAGTCTGAGGAGCCACACTTTGGTGGTTCAGCTTACCCCATGGTGAAGTCCTTTGAGGGGCTAGACGGGGGGGGTGGTTGGGAAGAGGGAGCCATGCGCATTACGTGCGCATTGTATCGCTTGGCCATTTTAGGCGCAAGCTTGGGGGCTTTTGGGCAACCCCGGTAATTAGCTGGGTGCCCGACTTGGCCACAGATCACGCAGCTGGGAGGCTCCGTGCACTGTGAGCGGTCTTTGGGACGGGGACAGTCCTTAGTGCCATGATCACCCATGCACTTAACGCACCTGGGTGTTGCATAGCAGTGGGCCTGAGAATGGCCATAAAGTTGACAGTTGTGACACTGTCCTACAAGATGGGGGCGGTAGGGTTTCTCGATCGAAATGCCCGACAGGAAGCACACGGTCTTTATATTGAAGATCGGGTTGTAACCCTCAGTAGGGCTACAGACAACTAATACAATATCGTACTGTTGTCCGCCTCTCGCTTTATGCAAGCGGTGGACTTCAGTGACGGGGACATTCTGGTCAAGAAGGTCCTTACGGATCTCCTCCGTAGGGATCTCTTTTGGGATTCGTCTAATGACTACACGGACGGGCTTTTCCTCAGGGAGGGAGTAAGTATGGAACGAGATGTTCCTATCTTTGAGGTACCGGGTTAGATTCCGGAAATCAGTGGGAGAGGGGAGTTGGATTCTGATGCCTTGTTGGTATGCAGTGGCTTTCGTGTAGTTGATTTTCCGCTCAACACAAGCGTTTGAAACATCGTTCCACTTGACTTTATCCTGAAGATAAACAGGTGGAGGGGGACGGAGGTTCTTATTGGTAACTATTACCATGGGACTGGGGCTGCGGTTGGACCGCTGAGAAGAAGCAATGTCAGGGGTGGGGGTGATTTGCCTTACGGGCGAGGCCGGTGGCAGAACTGATTGAGGAGAGGTTTTTGATACCGCCATTTTGGCCTTGGTAGCATTTAAGGGACTATTCCTCTTTTTCCTCTTTCCTCCAGAGCAAACTACGGAGTCACCATCGGAGGAGACGGTGTCATAGTCGTCTGACCTATCGGGGACATTTGGGTCTACTGGGTCGTCAGCGACTGAGTCAGCTTGGTCAGCCATAGCTTCCCATTCATCGTCAGTGCTGAGGGTTGCTCCCTCTTCCATGGGGGAGTCATCATCGTCCGCCCAGATGTTCTTGGACTTGGACTTGGGCTTAGATTTATGAAGGGCGGCTATGCGCTCCTTATAGCTTTTATAAGCTTTGACCTGAGAGGATATGGGAGAAGGAGGATCTCTCCATGATCGGGTTTTCTTAGGCTCGACGGCCGGTTGAGAAGTTATCGAAATCACAAGTGATCTGAGTGAGTGCCTTTCATTTAGGCATTTTGACCATCGCTGTCACTGGTAGAACGACTCTTAGTCTGGAGCCTCAGTGTCCTCTGTGAGTGGTCAAACGCGAGCCTATAAATAATAATTTCCCAAGCAATGACTGTCATATTCATAGTCAGAATGTCATTGGCCGTCAATTTCCATGAGTTAACGGTGACAATCACTGTCGTCATTATTAGTTTGTATGGAAAGTTTTACCTATGCCGTGTCTAGGAATATCCGTCGAGTTGTCTCCGTGCACTGTGTATAACAACTCGGTACAGTTTAAATACAGAACAGTTTAGAAATGAAATAGAACTGGTATTCTGTCATTGTTTTATAGTTTCCAATTTTCGCTTTGGAACGATGTTTCAGTGCAGTCCTCACTAGAGCTTAAGAGTCTCTTAGAGCAAAAGGTATTATTTACTGTTTAATATTTTATAGGTAATAAAATTTTCTGTCTATTTTGAGTTTAATTTTTGTAGAATAGAGATTCGAACAGAGATAACCATCCACAAACATCCAAATAATGTAATGTCTTCGTACATGTAGATGACACGTACATGAGATAAAAATGTTTGTTACAAGCCCTGTAGATTATCAAAACCAAAATTTCGATTGAAGACCATTCAATAAAAAACGACGACCAAAAAACCCACTATAAATATTAGTCAAAGAAAATTAAACGAATAAAACCATTAAATTTTTTTTTTTTTTTTTTTTTTTTTACTATGTATAGGCCTGTGTTTGACCACAATCTCACCGTGGTCAGTGATGATGTGGCCGATGGTGGTAAGCACACAAAGCCTAGAAGGGAACTGGCTCTCAAGTGCTGCTGTCGGAACACACCGGAAGGTGCTTGGCGACAGATTTTCAACTTGAGGGTGGTTGCCAGCCAGGCGGGAACTACAAAGTACCCTACCACCGTGCTATGGTTTCCTCACGATGTTTTCCTTCACCGAAAGCTCAAGCTCATTGTAGGATTCGAACCATGGACCTTCGTCTCGGTATCCGACGTCACTACCACTGAGCTATCATCGCCTTAATCTTAAATATAGATCAAAGAACCTTCTTTGAATCAAAAGTACATTTTAAAATCCAAAGTCTTTGGATACATACTCTACCCAAAAAACATTACAGTATCTTTCATATTGCATCGGAGCAAAGAAAAATCTGCCATAAATGACAAAACAAACATTTTACAGTGTCATCAAAAGAATATATTATCTTATCCATACTACAGAGTACACTTTAGTATAATGAAAGGAATCAAAAGGAATAGAGTCGTTGAGCCGCGAAATGAGACGGCATCCAGAAATGACAGACGTTTCAGATGATGCCTTTAGACATTTTTGTTGCGAACACAGAGGATTAAGTTGGAAGGCGAGCCTGTTGGGGGATTTGCTGGTTCCTTGAAGGATAAAGGCCCGCCTTTTTACAATGGAGGTCGACAGAAATCACCGTATAAGTTGTTAAGCTGACATGGTCACAATCATTAGAATTAATATTTGTTTCGGGATATTTACCATGTATATTTTGTTTTTTGTTGAGAGCTTGATATTAATAAAAAAAAAAAATATACATGGTAAATATCCCGAAACAAATATTAATTCTAGAAATTACAAATAGTATCAAAAGAAAGAAAGAAAGAAAATACATTTATTTAGCACAGACTAAAAGACACACAATATAAGTACTACATTCAAAATAAATATTAACATCAGATAAAATAAAAATAAACAAAAAAGTATAACATCTGACGCAAGGAGTTTGCAGGAAAGTGTGCCTCACGGCTGCACCAAATAGGCCCAGTTCAGCAAAAATGTCAACTGACTGACTGTCTTGTCAGTATCAGGTAACTATTTAAAATTATTTAATCAACTGAGAGATAAGCTATGCAAACGATGGCCGCACGGGTCTTTACTACCCTTCAAGGTAGACTCATGACCAAGTGAGGTCTTATGGAGTTTGCTGGAATCTAGAAACGCAATACTGATGGATTTGGAAACGCTTTGGGACGGCCTAAGTCGACCAGTAGACATATTTTAGCTGCAATAATGATCATAATCCCTCCCCGTACTAGGCCGCAATGGTAAGCGTACACCGTGAACCGCTATCGCTACGTATCTGAAAGCGTGTAATTTTCATCATCATTATATCAGCCGAAAGACGTTCCCAGCTGGACAAAGGACGTCACCACGTCGACCAGCCCTATGCTTCTCGTATCCAGTGGAAACGCAAAAAATAATTATACCATTCACCGTTTAAAAATACGCTTCTGCACCTATCTCAAAGTATACAAATCCAAGCTTAGTGGCATGTTCAGACAACAATTAAATTAACCCGAACAACATGCTGGCCTAGTTTCCCATCCATACGTTGAGCCCGTCTATACGACACGTAATTCGTGATGAGCTTAGGGCTAGGATCGCTTTACACAGCACGATCTTTTATTCATTGTGTATTACGTCACGAGAACGCGACGACGTCCCTGAGGGTTTTGTCAATTATCTTGTTAGATCCGTTATCCGTTCAGGGAGATTGGAGGCTGGAGAAGTTTGCTCTGCTTTCGAGTCGATACATTAAGAATCATGCGATCGATTTTTGTTTGGGCCACTCTTTGGGACATTTAATCTTTGGGATATTTAGAAAATGGGAGGTTTTGCAATAACGTACTTAACCCTTCAAAAGTAATGTAATATTGTTATTATCTAGAAATACCTAAACGAAATTGAATATGAAACTCCGTCTTATATTCCAGATAATTTCCGCTATTTTCTAGCTGTTTACCGGTGCTATCCGGTATGAAACGGTTTGAACTGGTTTAGCGACGGCGTGGATATCAGGATAAATCTGCTTCTGCGGTGTATTCAACGGTCGAGAGGCAATAAACGTTAACCTTTTGTTGAATAGTAAATACGAATACGGTGTTTTATCCAGTTTATGTATGTGAGGGTTTTTTTGCGAGGTTTATTTTCTGTGTTATTGCGAGCGTTGCGGGCGTAGTCGGAGATTAACTATTTATACTAAAGAAAAGGAAAAAATAAATACTATAGAGGTTGGCTTGAATCAAGTTATTTAGAGGTTTTCAGAGGCAGATGTTTGAATAATAGAGTACTTGAAGATTTTAAAGTATTTTTTAATATCACGTAAATAACACAGTCAAAATTGTAGAAAAGCAACAGGATACATAAAGATGAAAGTTAACCAAGTTTGCTGTCCTCCTTGATAAAATCAGAAACTTTTTCACCAATCATAATCACGGGTGCGTTTGTATTTCCTCTTGTGACGACAGGCATGATACTAGCATCAGCTACTCTCAGTCGCTGTACACCCATCACTCGCAGTCTACTATCAACAACACTGACCATTGCACACGTACCAACATAATTACTCAGCCCAGTAAACATGCATCCAGCGTAGCATTTCCAGTAATCATCACTGTCTTTTTTCAAATTCACTGCAGTCTGAATTTCTGAAATACGTTGTATTAACTACGGGAGTAAAGTCTTTAATATATTTCACCAGATCATCAAGATCAGCTTTGTTAGTCAAATACCCAGTAGTAATTACTGGAGGATCCATTGGATTTGAGCTCCTTATTGTAACATCCCCTCTAGATTTTGGACGAAAATTGTCAATTTCGTTGAACAACCCCATTTTTCCCATCATTGACACGTAAGTATTATCACATATATCATAACTTAGTCTGTAACCAAAGGAGCAGAAGAATAAAATCATGTTAGCGTGTGCTGAAAACGACATCGTTTTCAGCACACTTCTGACTTTTGTCACTTTTGTCACCAATTCTGACTTTTGTCTAATGCTGTAAATCCCATCGTAGGAGCACCTAGCATAATGTTAGGATGCAAAGGTACGGGGTCGCTTTTTTCCATGGCATGGAGAATAACAACTCCGGTATGGTCTTGCAAATTCTTCCCTACTGGGAGATCTGATACAACATCAATGTTATGGCATTCTAAATCTTTTTTAGGACCGATTCCTGATAGCAAAAGTAGCTTCGCCGAGTTGAATGTACCAGCAGAAATGTTAACTTCTTTGGATGCTTTTATATTTATAGTCTTTCCATCTTCTAAAATAGCTTCTACTCCTACGGCGTTTTTATTTTCATCGAAATTTACTTTTTTGACTAAAGTGTTTTATAGCACATGTAGGTTTTTACCGTTCTTAGCTGGTGTCAAAAATGATAAAGCACTGCTCCGTCGGCCACCTGTCGCTACATAAACAAATGCTCTGGAATATCCCAGTGCACTTTCTGGATCATTAATTATATCATTACCAAGCTCCTTAACGCTTTCTAAAATATTAAATAATGTATTACTAGGATGTCTTGTCAGACCTGCTAATCCATTGATGCCATGATTAGCTATATCTGGTGACAAGATAAATTCAGCGTCTTCGATTCTCTCACTTTTCATAAAATACGGAAGTACGTTATCCTGTTAGAAATATATAGTGTAGGTAAACCAACCAATTTACAAAGTTGAGTCAAGAAGACTCTTTATATGAACATATTATTTTTGGTTGGGTTACCCTTTTTAAACTCTATTGTTTTGTACTGTTCGATTTCTTTGTAAAACGTTATCTTGTGAAGCATGTCTTTTTACTACTTATTAAAACTGCTATACTAAAATACTTCATAACCTTTCATTTACGTATCAACATATCCCAACCCCATGTAGGATCCTTAGTTATTTCTGCCCAGTTGTCATAATCTGTTGGATGTCCTCGAGAATACAGCATATAGTTGAGAGCGCTGGCACCTCCTAACATTTTGCCCAAACTCGGTTCAAAGTAAGGCTTTTGATGTTTTTTTTTGTAAACTCATCGTTTTCTCTAGTATAATTCCAATCAAACCGAGATCTTTTTAAAAATAAAGTGCTCTCTGGTACCTGTAAAAGATTTTTGTATTACAGATTATTCCGCATATATTTTATAATTACTTTTTCAACTTATGTATGTATACTACTGTACTCTTTTTACTTGTACTTTCTATCTTTGTCAACCATTTTACTCTAATAACTACTATGGAAATACTCGTTAATAATAATCTACGTAAAACTTACAACGCCTTCAACGGGAGCATCTCCACCAGCTTCAATAAGAAGAACATTGATGTTCTTATCTTCTGTCAGTCTGTTTGCTATCACATTGCCGGTTGTACCTGGACCCACGATTAAATAGTGAAAACTGGCACCATCTGAACAATAAACAATTAAATTATCATGTGTGCTTTTTTTATTAGTGAGCATATCTGCGAATACGTTTAAATGTTTTAGTTGGCTCTATCTAGCAAAATCTTGATGCTCCAAAATTTATTTAAATTCATAACAAACTTGGCCCAATCTTCTTTAAACGAATATTTTTAAGGCATAAAATTTTTATTTAATATAATTATTGTTTGTTTGTGTCCGAATTTACAATGGCATATTTGTAACATAGCTGAATTTTATTTGGCATAATTACCTTTGGCAAAGTTAAAATTCTACATAATTTCGTTTAGCGTAAAGTTTATGTAGAGCGGCGATTATTTGGTAGAATTTCACTTGGCAAATTATGAAGGTGACAGAATATCATTTGGAATAATTTTATTAGGTATATTGCCATTTCCATAAAATAGCATTTTTAACCAACTTTCCAAAAAGGAGAAGGTTATCAATTCGATTGTATTATTATTTTATATTTTTATGTGTGTTACCTCAGAACGTTTTACTAGGTGGAACGATTTTGATGATTATATTTTTATTTGAAAGCTGGCTTGTCATATGGTCCCATTTAAATATCATCATGAAGAACTTCGGAGATATATATCAGAAATCTAAACATATAAAAGAAGAAAGTGACTGACTGACTGACTGACTGACTCACTCACTTACCATCAACGCACAGGCCAAACGGCTGAAGCTTCAATCATGAAACTTGGCACGTAGGTTTCTTTGGTAGTGTAGGTGAGCACTAAGAAAGGATTTTTGGAAATTCCACCCCTAAGGGCGTAAAATAGGGGATGAAAGTTTGTATGAAAATCCGTCAGTATTAAAGTCAGGATCTTCATATTTTGGGTTTAGGCTGAAGATTAAAAAATAACTTACACGTGTCTCAGCGATTTTGAAGATTCCACCCCTATGAAGGTGAAATGGGGAATGCAGTTATGGGAATAATTAAATCGTCTAGAGACTTTAAATTTTGCACATAAATACTTTATACTGTGCAGGCATCCACTAAGAAAGGATTTTTGTGAATTCCACCCCTAAGGGGGTGAAATAGGGGATGAAAGTTTGTATGAAAGTCGGTCAGTTTTGAAGTTAGGATCTTCGAATTTTACCTACCCTACCCTACCCTACCCTACCCTACCTACCCTACCCTACCCTACCCTACCCTACCCTACCTACCCTACCCTACCTACCCTACCCTACCTACCCTACCCTACCGGGTTAGTCCCACATTACCCCGATCCCAGTTGACCCCGTCCCACTAGACCCCGATTTATTTTTCTATAGAAACTCAATCAAAAGTCCATTTAGCTTAAAAGTAACGTCAGCAGATAATATGTTAAACAAAATTTTATTATTTACTCAAATTATAATACTAGTTTTAAGGATCAGGAAAAAATTATAAAGTCTTGCTTGGTTAAGGTAAATATTATAATTAGAAAATACAATATAGAGTCTCCTAGAGCAATCACAGCTTTTAACTATTATCACAATAGTTCCTTTTTCAATACAGAAAATCATAATACCTACTCTACATGGAACTTTAAAATAATTTAAAAAATACGCACGAACAGTCGGGTTATTGGACGATTCGCCCGAATTTAACTCGCCCGAATCGGGCGAATCGACCACTATTAAAAATATTCATTTTTCTGTGTCGATTCGCCCGATGTTAATTTTAGAGAACAAAAAATAAATAGTATAGTCGTGCTCACCCGTCTCGGAAATAATATGAAGAATTAATCGAAGTTAATAGATATTTTATTACCCAAGATATTATTGTTGTTGTTATTTTTAGTATTTTGATATGCGTTTAAAAATAAATGTTTCGAACAAATGTTATTTCGCCTAAGTGTAACTTTGGTAAAAAGTTTTTCGACCAAGTGAAACGTCGGAAAAAAATCGAATTGATAATAGGTCAAATGAGAGAGTGGTACTTCGATGAAGTAAAAAAACACGAAACGATAATTGTTGAAAAGTTTTAGGTGAAATGAAATTCGGTCAAATGTTGTTCGAACTTATGATAAGTAACCTTTTAATAGTGGTCGATTCGCCTGATTCGGGCGAGTTACATTCGGGCGAATCGTCCAATAACCCGAACAGTCTCACTTTCAGGAAATATTTTTTATAATCTAGCATAGTAAAAGTTAACTCTATAATTATATTTTAACATGCAAAATTAGTTTCACTTTTACTATTTGTTTTACAATACAGATAAAGATGCAAAATTCAACTATAAAAATAATCAAATTTAATAATAAAAGTTAGAAAAACAAAACTAATCCTTACATTTAAATCAGTCTTTTCAAAATACATACAAAACCAAAAATATTTTTAAAATCGTTATAAAAATTAGATCATAATTGATGGCCACTTCTTCACTTAATTGGCTAACTGTTACAAGCACTTCATTTTTGAAAAAATCTGATACACATTTTTTTTTTTTTTTTTTTTTTTTTTTTTTTTTTTTTTTTTTTTTTTTTTTTTTTTTTTTTTTTTTTTGTGGTACATGTTTAAATTGAGTATTTACAAAGTCACCTTCAGTGTCCAATTTCACTGCACCACCACATCTTACTTTTTTTTTATTACTGCAGGTCCAAACACTCGAATTTTTATTTTGTCTATGTAAGACATAGGCATGCCCAGCATATAATAAACACTTTCCCCAAATTAGTTTTTCGTAAATACGTAATTGCGCTCGCGCAAGGGCAAGGTTGGAGAACCTGCTTCCGACTTGTTTGAGTAACACACTGAAGTTTCTTATCAGTTGCAAATAGCATTAGCAATAAGTTAGTATTCGTAAAAGAGATAAAATTACAATTCTGTTGTAAGTAAAAAGAGACAGACTGTTTTCTATTGAGTTTTTATTGTCCAGCCAGCCGCACTAGTTCTATTGTTCATTATAACTGCTATTGGTGCCCGCTTAGATAACATTTTTGCAACCCTTCTCGCCCGGCTGTGCTTCAAATATTATAGTACATTGTGATACAAGGGTGGAAAGTACCTAAGACCTACACGCCCGTGTATCACACGATATTTTTCAATACAGTTGTGGGAAATAGTAAAAACAAATCAAAGAATTAGATTTGGTAATTCAGAAAAAAAAAAATTTCGCGCGTTTTTGCAACTGGACATATTTTTTTTACAACGAAAACAGCCTACACAGCCTATTCGATTTTTGACAAATGTTGATGTGAAAATAATTAAACTGAAACTGGTAATTAAATATATTAAACAACCATTTAAAAGACTTTTGAGAATTAAATGCTAAAACGTCCGGAATCATTCATTTTTCCTCGAATAAAATCTATCCCATTTTATTCTATGCATGAAAACTCCTTGATACTAAACTTTTTTAAATTGACTTATAACTAAAGGCGCGTTTTTGCAACTGGAAATTTTTTACAACGAAAACTGTCTATACAGCCTTTTCGATTTTAGACAAATGTTGATGTGAAAATAATTAAATTAAAACTGGTAATTAAATATATTAAACAACCATTTAAAAGACTTTTGAGAGTTCAATGCTAAAACGTACGGAATCATTCATTTTTCCTCGTATAAAATCCATCCGATTTTATTCTATGTATGAAAACTCTTTGCTACTAAACTTTTTAAATTAACTTATAAATTTAAAACTAAACTGCAAAACTAATGATCGAGCTCGTAAACAAAAGTCACGACCGCGTAACAGAAAGATGCCTATGCGTAAGATTTAATTTTCGAATCATAATTATAGCCTCTGAAAGTACGCCATGTTTAACAACTGTATTGAAAAATAATTATTGTTGTCATAAATTGTAAAGTATATTTGTTAAGTATGATTTGTGTAACATTTATTTTATATTTTTGATACATTTTATTCAAACTGTCTTGTTAATACTATGATTTGACACTATACAAAATTTCAAATAAACTACTTATTGGTCTTATGTATTTCAAAAAAACATACATTTTAGTACTTTTTATGTCAACCGTATGAATTGAAAACGAGAGAAAAATAAATGTAATTATATTTATCGTATTTGGGGTCTAACGGGACGGGGTAAACTGGGATCGGGGTAATGTGGGACTAACCCACCCTACCTACCCTACCCTACCTACCCTACCCTACCTACCCTACCCTACCTACCCTACCTACCCTACCCTACATACCCTACCCTACATACCCTACCCTACCTACCCTACCCTACCTACCCTACCCTACCTACCCTACCCTACCTACCCTACCCTACCTACCCTACCCTACCTACCCTACCCTACCTACCCTACCCTACCTACCCTACCCTACCTACCCTACCCTACCTACCCTACCCTACCTACCCTACCCTACCTACCCTACCCTACCTACATACCTACCCTACCTACATACCTACCCTACCTACATACCTACCCTACCTACATAACTACCCTACCAGTGTAGATAAGGTACCAATTTTTTTTTTCTTTATTTTTTTTTCATAAGATCCTTCTCCTAACAATAACAAACACAACAAAAAAAGAATGAGCGAAATCGGTCCAGCCGTTCACGCGTGATGCCGTGACCAAGAGAAATAGGGATTCATTTATATATATATATAAATAGATTACGTTGAGAAAATTTTATAATTATAAAATTAAATCAAAATTGAAATAAGTATAAAATGAAATGCCATCATGGATGGATGGAGGAAATGAAAATTATTTTGTATGAATCATATTGAAACAATCCAAACCATCCATTGGTTTTTCACACGCCATACCCGCAGATTCGATTGTTGTAAAATGGTCGTAATAAGGTCTACATCTCTTTCGGGTATCTCTGAACTTGTATTTTAACTTTCTTTGTGCATGGGGCCCACCCTCAGCTGCAGCGTCATCGGGTTGATTATCAGTGCTGGGCTTGCTAATCATCTCTTTTATAATTTGTTCCCGAAATTCTAAAATACTTAATTTTCTTTTCCTTTTCCAAATTTTTGGTGAATAACCCAAGCATTTACTAACATTGTGCCACAGACAAACTCAATGATCAGCTTGCGGTACCACTTTAGGGTTTTCTAAGGCTAGTATAAGTACGACGCCGTCTGATCAGAAATATCTACCCCCTTTTTAACATTATTATAATCCAAAACAAGTGAGAGAAAGCATAATTCCTGTCCGTGTCTACCGGTGGCGCACCCCGTCCGGGCAAGATTTTTGGTTCATGGGGCGGTGATGTACCACCGGTGGCCAAATGTAGATTTGCGCCGTAGGATACCAAGTACCTACTCATGAGGAGCCAGTCTGAACGTGTTAATAAGGCTCAAGGACAAACTCTGACGTATGCTGGTGTAGATTTGAGGTAGAATTTCTTTTGCCATGGACAGTTCTATGTAGCGTGTTCACGTGTTAGCTCATCAAATAGTCTGGTGATATTGGCGTGGACATGCAAAATGGTTTAAAATGATGTTTATATGGAAATACTTTAATTTAATTACTTACTTATGCTTATGATTACTTATTATTAGTCATGGATAAACACAGAAATAGTGAAGGGATAGGGACGGGACAAGGATAGAGCGTATTGATGATAAAGTAGGTAAGTATAAGTCTGTCCTAAGAAATACTTTCGCATTACAATTTTTTTTACTTTTTCTCTACATAATGTTAAAATATGATAAGGAGAAGCATGTAGTCTACGCGTGCGAAGCCGCGGGCAAAAGCTAGTCTTCAATAAACGACGGCAAATCACTCGGGATAACTTCCGCGGTCTAGACGGGGTCGCCACCGTCTGATGGCGGACGCGGTGGGGCCGCAGGGGAGGAGGAGTGTCGGTATAGCGTTGGCCGCTCTCCCTATCCCCTGCGGCCGAAAAATGGTAGGTGGCGGGGCCATTGACCCTGACCCGTCACAAGGGAACCAAGGGTGCCATACACGGGGTCGTCTGACACCCATGTGCTGGTTTGGTCCCTGGGGTGGCCATGGCGCACAGTGTTCTGGTGCGCCGGTGATGGGGGTTACTCCCCAGAGGAGGGTCCGGTGACGGACAGCCGCGGCGGGTTTGCGGTGAGTGCTAACGCATACCCGTGTTCCCGCCATAAGCGGCAAGGAGGACACCGTGGAGTTTTAGTGGGTTTGAGTCCCACATAACTGCGCTATCTCCCCGTGGTAGCGCAGTATGCATGAGCATTTCTCCAAGATTTTTTTAGACTTTATTAATATATTCATCAGTCTGCAATTATATTGCAGATTGAGGATCCCTCATGTTTAAAGACCCTTAACTTTAAGGCCATCACCACAAAATTATTACAAAAGATGTCTAGAAACTAGGGTTGTATAGAAACTTCGTCTACGCCTCCACTAGTGCGGCACTTCTCCAAAACATCCGGCCTCCATATCTGCCTCCGTTTTTTTGGTTGTGAATGGTGGCTGGTAATGGACCGAATTAAAATTTGTAGCTCGTGAGTTTGAACCTACACTCTTTGTGCTGTAGCATGGTGCGGGTGACAGTGGTGTTTTATTTGTAGACTAGAACATTCTGATTGGGTATAATTTAATTTACCACAGTTATTAATAATTTAATATATTACGAATGAAATAAAGCTGAAATACTAAGTCATAATTTTGTAAATCGCGGCAACTTTCAAGAGTCAAACGAAATGTCACATGTAATTTATTACACAAAGAAATTGGTAAATTGTAAATTACAGAATTTACCACTGCTCTCAAAAATGTGAAGGAAAAATTTGTCAAGAAATCGGCTCGTCCTAGAAAAAGACATGTGACATCATCCTGCACTTGTGTTGAGCTCAGCTCTGCAGCATCGCCTCTGCATCCGCCTCCGTTAAAGTACATATCTACAAGAAACAGTAGCTAAAACAAATACTGTGTCAATGAGTGCGTATCGGGTACTGCGTAGTGTATGAGTGGTTGTGTGTGTGTGCAAATGAGTTGTTAACACAAGTGGTTTATCTACGCAAGTTGAGCAAATTACTGTTTAGTTTACAGTCGGTCGTATTTGCTTATATTTGAGCTCTATTTCCGTTGGGCGAGGAATGGTAACATTACGTAATTTACACTTAGTTGACTTTGTCTTTATTTCTATTTGGTTAAGGTTTTCTTTTTATATTTACTTAGGACCTAGGCAATTAAGTTTTGTTTAGTTATTAAACATTATTTTACGTTCAACATTATCTACCATCGACCAATATATTCCCTGCAGTCGGAATATTAAAAGGCTGATAATGACCAATATATTCGGCGTCGGTTCAACGTGTCTTATTTTTTCATCATCTTCATCAGCCTTTTAATGTTTCCACTGCTGGGATGCTGGCCTTCTCTCTGTTAGAGGGAATGGACCGTAATCCATCACGCGGTCCAATTACGGGTTGGTGGATGTCACATGTCTTCGACTATTTTTCATATTTCTCAATTTTTTTTAATATTGTTCCTACACTGTCCCACTGCTGGGCAAAGGTATTCCCAATCCATCATTTTTCTGAGCCACCTTAAACCAGCTCTTATCACATCTTCCTAGGCTGGCCTTGACGGTACATTCCATCTTCATTCGTATGAGCAGTTATAGTTTTACAAATATAAAATCTTTTTGAAATCAGTACTTCCCCACTTCACTTAAAATAGTTTTAAATAGCGACACGGCCCCGGCTTTGTACGGGTTTTAGAGTATTTATGCCTATATATTTTTTCGTAAAATAAGTACCTCTACCATACCTAGTATCTACCATAAACAAAACAAAAATGCGACCTTTTAATTTTACATTCAAATAATTCACTATGTAAAATAAATCCAATGCAATTGCAATCTGCCAACAAGGTCATCACCTAATTGCAAAAACTGTAAAATTATAATCATTCGCTTCAAAAGTCTGTTTATTATATATATACGCGCGCGTTATCGCTCGGCTTATAATTATAGCAACATACAGTGGGCGGCAGCGAATTATTTTCGCGCGCGCTAGTGTTTATTTTACTTCCTATGATATTCATTTAAATTATATGGTGTAAAGGATTATCATATTGTGCATGAAATACTTAAGGTAACTAAAGTATTTAAGTTCATCAATATTAATACTGTATCTGTCTATATAGCTTGCCAATTATTATCTCATTGTACGTGACCATGGTGTAGTAAGCTATCCTTAATATATATATATGCCATCGTGGACTTTTATTTATAGATCTATAAAAAAAGGAATATTTCCACCATACATTGTTTTGTTATATCTCAAAGGGATTAGGCAACGTTTTCGATGAAAGCTCCCAGGCGGCTTGACTTTTTCAGAATTTTCAACATCATCTGCCTAGCCTTTTTTCCCAATTATTGTTGGGGTTGGCTTCCAGTCTTACCGGATTCAGCTGAGTACCAGTGTTTTACATGGAGCGATTGCCTATCAGATCTCCACAACCCAGTAACTGGGTAACACGATACCCCTTGGCAAAACTGGTGTCAGATCTCAGGCTTCTGACTACCCGTAACGACTGTCAAAAATCTTCAAATGACAGCCGGGACCAACGGCTTAACGTGCTTTCCGAGGCACGGAGGAAACTCGGTATGTTGAAATGGTCACCCATCCACGGACCGACCTCGTCAAGCGTTGCTTAACCTTGAAGATCGACCCGTGCGGCTGTTATTATTTAGCCACGATCTCCTCACAATTAATGTTATATTTAAACATATTTAATCACACTGTCTATTGGTGAAAACAGCATGAAAAAAAAAATGTAGTGAAGTAACTAAATATAATCCGGTAAGCAATTAAAATCTAAAACGAACATTTGTATTCAACATATGAACTCCCAATTAGGTGCGATGGCTTCACAGCTCTCAAAGGAGTAATCCCATTAAAATCACTGCTTATACTTAATGACATGTATAATTGAGGTAGGGTTGTTTGAGAACGTTCGGTAGTCGTATTTAACGTTAGTTATTTTTGTACTTTGTTTTATCTTCAATTTATTCTAACAAGATTATGGCTTTTCCTCATCTGGGCGGGCAGAAACTACAGAATGCCACCTGCTAAGATCTTTACATACTATTTATGCTTCGTTCTTAAATCTGATCAAATACGCACGCCGATTATGAGTATTGTGGCACCTGGCCTTTCCGAAGAACATCATCAATAGGTCCAGTGTATGTACTTTTAAGGCTTCTCACCTCGGTCTTTCCACCTACATCTGGCTTGTTAATTTATATTAGTCGTCTTTCATTCATTCTTTTAAGGCTTCTCACCTCGGTGTTTCCACCTACATCTGGCTTGTTAATTTATATTAGTCGTCTTTCATTCATTCTTTTATGGCTTCTCACCTCGGTGTTTCCACCTTCATCTAACTTGTTAATTTATATTAGTCGTCTTTCATTCATTCTTTTAAGGCTTCTCACCTCGGTGTTTCAACCTACATCTGGCTTGTTAATTTATATTAGTCGTCTTTCATTCATTCTTTTAAGGCTTCTCACCTCGGTGTTTCCACCTACATCTGGCTTGTTAATTTATATTAGTCGTCTTTCATTCATTATTTTATGGCTTCTCACCTCGGTGTTTCCACCTTCATCTAGCTTGTTAAT
This sequence comes from Anorthoa munda, assembly GCA_945859665.1. Classification (NCBI taxonomy): domain Eukaryota; kingdom Metazoa; phylum Arthropoda; class Insecta; order Lepidoptera; family Noctuidae; genus Anorthoa; species Anorthoa munda. Next base: position 6,538,827 of record OX243899.1, on the reverse strand, counting down.
TTATATTAGTCGTCTTTCATTCATTCTTTTAAGGCTTCTCACCTCGGTGTTTCCACCTACATCTGGCTTGTTAATTTATATTAGTCGTCTTTCATTCATTCTTTTAAGGCTTCTCACCTCGGTGTTTCCACCTACATCTAGCATGTTAATTTATATTAGTCGTCTTTCATTCATTCTCTCAACGTGACCGAACCAACAAAGCATACTCTTGTTGCGACTACATATACATCTTCTAACCCGTAACGTTATCTTACTAAATTCATCATCATCATCATTTCAGCCGAAAGACTCCCTAGGCCTCCTCCAAGCGTCATTTATCATTTATCAAACCATTCTACCTAATTTGTCCTTTTCTTGTGATCTTTAACTAATTGAAGCGTATAGATGGGAAAATTATACACATTTTTTTCATTACTAAATTCGTTTGCAAATAATCCATCTGATGGATTACGGTCTGTACTCATCGACAATACTCCACGGGGTTTGCCGATGTGTTATATAACCTTATAGACAAAGTGAAAATGTGTGGTATGTCTGCTATTTTACCGGGCCCCGTGTCTTTCTCATTGGTTCACATTGATGCATTTACGACAAAAAGTGGTATAGAAGTTATTTGTCGGATGAATCGAGATAAAAATATTTTTATTAAAATTTATATAAAATTTAAGTACATTTTGTTAATTGTATTAAAATTTCAGTTAAAAGTTCGTTTGAGGGTTATAAGATGAAGGGAATAAGACCAAAAACCAATGGAAGCACCTTTTAAAAGATGATATAGCCCGATAGATACAACCTAGGGATATTTAAGTCAAGAGTGAATATGTTACTTCTAGGCGAGCGTGCATCACCATCGACCAAATCATTGCTTACCATTAGGTGAGATAGTGCCTATCAATAATAATAAAATAAAATGAAACTTAAACAAAACTGCTGCAATGAGAGTATACCAGGGTGAACTGTTCATACCTGCGTACCCCTTTAGAGCGTACCAGTGTGATGTTATGTTATGAAATGGTGTAAACAATAAACAGACATGCGATTGCAGCTATCTCGAGAGATTTGTCGTCATTTATTGAAGAGTTCTGATGTATATCTCCGAAGTTCTTCATCAGATCTTGGTGAAATTTAAATGGCACATGCCAAACACCAGCGTTTAAATAAAAAATCATCAAGATCGGTTCACCCAGTAAAAAAGACAGAGGTAAAAAAAAAAAAATACTTTTCCTTTTTGGGAAATCGGTTATTATTCTTTATCTACACTTACAACGTAATGTTCCAAATACGAATTCGAAAAATATTGTATAAACACGTACTTTATGTTCGTGGATAGGTAAAATTAAAAAAAAAAACCATTATAGTTCAACATTTTCCTTCGATTTTCAAACAACTGCATCATAAAATAACTTTTTAATTTTTATAGCACACTTTTACTTTTTAATTTTCTGGTGCGTATGGGCTCATGTCATTGTCAGTTGTCTGTGGATGCGCGCGCTTCGCAATGAGAATCTAAATTGCCCGCCATACCACATATTTTATCCCTTTGCACTTTTGTTTTATTTCAACTGTATGAGTGAAGATAAAGTAGTGTATGCAACGGCATATAATTAGGTATTAAAACACTCGCGTAATATTATTATCAAATTCGGCTTCGCCTCATTTGATATACCTACGCTCGTGTTTTAATAACCCCTATTATATGACCATTGCATAAACTACTATTAACCTTCTTTAATACGAAGTGACAACTGAGATGTTGACGAATAGAAGAAGTGATTTCACACGACATATTTGGCAACGCTAAAAACAAGAAAAAAAAATAAAGTACAAGTGAACTCAAATAAAACAACCCTAAAGGAAGTTGTCATTAACAAACACGAAATAAAAACTTTTTGGACTTGATGTCAAAAACTAAATTTTACAACGCCATATATCTCACGAAAAATGTAAGAAAGGCTGAACTTCCCCTGAATTTGGTAGCCGTTTTGTACAATTCATTAAACGCTGAAAATAATACCATATATACTCAACTCCGCTAAAATTCAAACGTTATTCATAAAAAAATGAACCTGAAGTGGGTTTTAGTCGAAAATTTGCATGCCTGCTTTGGTGTGTGGCCCAAGGTTTGCAAAGAAGAGAGACAGAGCATTTATAGAAATAATAATGCTATCAGAAATTTTACTGTTAGTTAGGTTCAGGGCATTTGGGTAAATAATGTGCTATGAAATGGCTTTAAGAAAACTTTTTTATAAAAAATATGACCGACTTTTAAAAACAAACACTACAAAGTGAAAAGTAACTTTTAATTTCGGAAGTCGGTGTTCCTGATTTCGTTTCTTCGTTTTTTGACACCGGTTGTAATTATTTGTAAAATAGACGTTTTTATTTTTTACTTTTTAGTTGTGGTACATAATGGACCAGTTCTAAAGGCTAGGCTAACCTATCATGCCCAAAGTGATGCCAGAATAGATTAACCCAATAACATGAAACTTAAACAAAACTGGTGGAATGAGAGTATACCAGGGTGAACTGTTCACACCTGCTTACCCCTTTAGAGCTTACCAGTGTGATGTTATGTTATGAAATGGTGTAAACAATAAACAGACATGCGATTGCAGCTATCCCGGATAATTTGTCGTCATTTATTGAAGAGTTCTGATGTATATCGCCGAAGATCTTCATCAGGTCTTGATGAATAAATTTAAATGGGACATAATGACAAGCTCCCGCTATCAAATAAAAAAAAGAGTCATTTAAATCGGTTCACCTTGTAAAAAGTTTTGAGGTAACAATAAAAACAGTCGAATTGAGAACCTCCTCCTTTTTGGGAAGTCGGTTAAAAAGAGGATGGATTATGTGAAAGATTACACATAACATATCATAACATAACATCGTGCCTTTGTGCCTCGAAGTGTTGGGCAGAGGTGGTGCTAAGTATATCTACTCATATTTCGCCAGTTATTTTTAACTCCCATGTAATATGGAGTGAGTCTATTGCCATCAACCGGGACCAAAACCAGACTCTGGGAGATGGCAAAACCCAATAACACTTTGACCGACCCGGGAATGGAACCCTCGACCTCATGCTCAGCAGCAACCAACAAGGCATCCCAAATAAATTGCAATAAGAATCATAACGATTTAAAAAATTCTTGAGTGAAATTCTGTACAAAGTAATTTTGGTCGCCCAAGTGATTTCAGGACCGACTATTATCCACATCTCGGCCACGGTAATGATAGTGAGAAGGTTCTAGCATACTCGAAATATTATTATTGAGCATAAGAGTTGAACCATACATATTGCGGCAAGAATTTCCATGAACCGCTGTTGGTATATTCACGTGGTCTCGAGTAGTGGTGAGTAAACAATGTACCCGTCTATTTTAAATACCTTTTTGTAATTATTTTATAATGTAAAGTTAGTAGAATGGGTCTGCCTCGTAAGTTGTTAGCATGCGGGCTGAGCGTAAGGTCTTGGTCTTGCTATTCCCAGGACTTGCAAAATAGTTTTTGGCTTTCATCAGGAATTTCTCAGTAACAGCAATTTTTTTTTGGGCTTGGATGTCGTTAAATCAAATCAAATCAATCAATCAAATCAAATATTTTTTATTTCACATAGGACTACATGGGCACTTATAAAACGTCGACAAAAGGTGCACGGTTCGGTTTCGTCGTTTCCTGTGGAGAAGAACCGGCAAGAAACTCCACGGCTTCAAACATCCAATGGCTTCTCCCACTTCCCCACTAAAAAGCCTCTCCAAAATCCTAATTCTTAATCCCAGGCATTCTTTTTCTAAGCCACATCAAATCAGCCTTTGTAGATTAGGCCTCTAGGTGGTGTCGCCATTTTTTTCTGGGCCTTCGTGGTTTCAGCGTTTATATTTAATTTGCCCTAACTCTATCACGCTTCTTTCTTCTAACTTGCACTGTTTTCCCCATACACAGTACGAGTGTAAGTTATTACTCGTAATTTACAGTTACAATTCTGCATATGACCCGCCACTGTGAGCCGTTAAATAATGTCAAAAACATAGAATGTTTATTAAATTTAATAACTTTTGAAAACTGCGAGTTGAATTGAAGTAGTAAGCTATATTGGGGAACGGGAATTGTAATATTGAAATGGTGTTGTCAACATTTTAGTGCTATATTTTTTATACAATTTCAGTACAATAGTCGGGAATGAATGGCTGGTTTATCACGTTTCTTGGGTTTTTAATTGAATTTGCATTTGAGTAGGTGTATAGAAGTTTTATCGAAGTATATTGAACATGAATGTTTTTAATATTTTCAAGTGAGACGTCATGGTTTTGTGGCCTGCTAAATGCGAAGATTCAGGCAACAGCTAGCATTAAATATTCCTGTATTATTATATACCTACCAATCTAAATGAGTGTTTAGTTGTGTGGGCGATATTTAGGCAAGGGTAAATTTTCCGTTTTTGCGTTATAATATTACCCACGAGCGATATTTTTTACCACCATGGTAGTTTGTTATTTTTTCATTTGCCAGTTTTGCCTGAGGCTGGCTGTTTTGGTATGAGCTGAGTGAAGTTATTTTTGTGCGTTGTCATGGTGATTTTGACCTGATATGAAAGTAGAGAGGAGAGCAGTAGCGGCCCAGTGGTAACGGTACCGACTTTTGTGTCGCAGGTCGTGGGTTCAACCCAGGCAGGCAAATTACTTTGTCTAAATGATTATCGAATAAGCACTGCTCTAAAAACGGTGAAGAACAACATCCTGAGGTAACCGGCATGTCCTAGAACCAAAGAGTTCGAAGACATGTGACATCCACCAACCCGTAGTGGCCCCGCGTGGTGGATTTAGGGCCCATTCCTTCTCAAAGAGAGTTTATATCTTCTTATTTCTAACTTAATTTTGTAAACATCATGGAAATTATCTTCAGGAATCCTGTAAACATACGTAGGCAAATCTTCTAACCAGGACGATCACAATATTTTACTGCGAGCCTTCATAAAATCAATTTACTTTGGTATGTGATATTTTCTTTTAGAGGAGCTCGTGGCTGAATAATAACAGCCGCACGGGTCGATCTTCAAGGTTAAGCAACGCTTGACGAGGTCGGTCCGTGAATGGGTGACCATTTCAACATACCGAGTTTCCTCCGTGCCTCGGAAAGCACGTTAAGCCGTTGGTCCCGGCTGTCATTTAAAGATCTTTGTCAGTCGTTACGGGTAGTCAGAAGCCTGAGATCTGACACCAGTCTTGCCAAGGGGTATCGTGTTACCCAGTTACTGGATTGTGGAGGTCTGATAGGCAGTCGCTCCATGTAAAACACTGGTACTCAGCTGAATCCGGTAAGACTGGAAGCCGACCCCAACAATAATTGGGAAAAAAGCTAGGCAGATGATGATGTGATATTTTCTTTTATCAATTTAATGAGATTATATTAAATTATTAAGCTCGTCTCGCCAGCTGGTAACCAAATTATGTTTTTTGTTTTTATTATGTTGTTTTGAATTTTATTACGAAAGACTTTAAAGAACCTTTTGGATAAAAAACACAGATTTTTGTCGCTTTCTGATAATCGTACTTTTTTAAAGGTCATTCATAAGCTTTTTATTCTGTTGTTAATTGTTTGTGGATTTGTAACAATTTTGATAGCCTTGTGCCACGAGGAGATAATGCAGTTATGTGGGACTCCAAACCACTAAAACTCCACGGTGTCCTCCTGTGCCGGTTATAGCGGGAACACGGGCACGCGTAAATTTGTGAGTGTGTGTGTGTATTTATATGTTTGTTAATTCTTCACGCTCAAATGGCTGGACGGATCTAGATGAAATTTGGCACAGAGATAGATTATCGTCAGGTATAACATAAAATATACTTTATATCCCGGAAATATATTTCCTCGGGATAATTTAAGACACGCGGGCGAAGCCGCTGGCAGAAGCTAGTACGTTGATAAAAGGCTAGTCGCTCTGTGTATGTAAATAAAATGGCCGCACACAAGCTCGACTCTAAACGGCTGATTTAGTACCCATTGTTGGCGTTTGTCGCACGATATTAATATGTATGCGGTAGCGGAACAATACATCGATTGTCACGGGGTAAGCAGTGAATGGAGTGTTATATGTGGTTAATGAGTATGTCAAAGTACATACGACGCTAATATTCGATAGCTAAATGAACAAAGATCAATGAGCCATACAAAGACATAAATGACATTGTAAAAAGAAAGAAAATGTATTTAATTGCCACAAAACGATGTACAAACATTAGTAGATTACAAGAATAAGAACAAAAAAAAATATCAAAAGCATGTGACATTCGGTATAGGTATTTCTAAAATTTCGTAAAAGTTATAAGATATGATTCTGATTTGTGATCCTTGATAGTGTTATGTAGAAGGACGCAATGCAAAAAAAAACTATTATACCACGCTATGTAAAATAATAAAAATATAGGTTTAGTTCTTTAAATAAAACTAGTGGAAAAGCTTGTTGCTAAATAATAACAGTCGCAAGGGTCGATGTTCAAGGTTAAGCAACGCTTGACAAGGTCGATCCGTAGATAGGTGACCATCTTAACGTACCTAGATTCCTCCATGCCTAGGCAAGCACTGTTGGTCCCGGCTGTCATTTGTAAATATTTGATAGTCGTTACCGAGAAACCAGTCAGAAGCCAGGAGATCTGTCACCAGTCTCGCCAACGGGTATCATTATAGAAGAAGCCGACCCCAACAAAGTTGGGACAAAGCTAGATAGATTGAGTTCTTTAAATAAATCAAGATTTCTACCAATAACTTGTCTTGGAAAGCGACCTGCTGCATTCTCCTTTGAGAAAACAAATATATACTTACACTTAATCTTGAACAAGGGTCCCACGGTTGGCGCTGTGGTTGAGCGACTGACTGCTGCGCTGCATGACCTACAGATATAGAGTTGTTCCGACTCTGGGTGTTTGTGTATGTGAGTTAATATCTTTGATAACGCACCCACGGTACAGGCAAAATTCCTAGTGTGGGGCAACATTTTACTAAAAACAAAGAAAGAAAAGATCATAATTAAAAAAAAAAAACAAAATACCCGACTGCTTGAAAAGCAAACGAAAAAAAAAGTAAACAAGAAGAAAATCATGCTGTGCAGTTGGAGGATACCTATTCGCGTGCTGGCGGACCAAAACCAGATGTATCTTCCGACTGCACAGCATGATGTTCTTCTTGTTTACTTTTTTTTTTCGTTTGCTTTTCAAGCAGTCGGGTTTTTTTATTCACTTTTTTTATTTACAACTTTTTAGTTATTATTTTTTAGAATTAGGTACATTTAAACATATAAGTGTTGTATATTTTTGAAATTGCCTCTTAAAATCCTTTATTTTGATACCCCACATGAAGGGTTTGGAAGTTTTTTTTTCCCACAAAATGGCGCCCAAAATCCGCCATTTTTGTTTTTCCAATTTTAATGTAGCCAGTGACACTCGCAGGATTAAGACGAATCGATTGAAGTAAGAATTATGAAAATCGGCCCACGCGTTTGGTCTCTAGAACGCCACATACATACAGGAACAAACATACATACATACATAAACTTCGGCAGTCGGTAAAAAGGTTTTCGTTTAAAACAAAAATCCCAAACGATAAAAATGCCTCATCACAAAACCAGTGGAAAATCAACTAGGTTGACAATGAACTAGGTTGACAATGAACTAGGTTGACAATCAACTAGGTTGACAATCAACTAGGTTGACAATCAACTAGGTTGACAATGAACTAGGTTGACAATCAACTAGGTTGACAATCAACTAGGTACACAATCAACTAGGTTAACAATCAACTAGGTTGATTGTCCACTGGTATTGTGATGATCGCACATTAGAATTATATGAGAACGCCTAATTTATCACTCCATTCATTCCCTACTCAGTGTCCACCATTGTAATTTAGGAAATAATGGGAACCACAGTATGTGGCGGCGTAACTAAAAGAGTAATTAACGCTAAAACTCGGCTTCCTAAATAAATTGATAGTGTTTTGGTATCTGGTGTAATTAGGAAGAATCAATTTACACGGAATTGGGCCGCTCTTGTATTTGTTATTGTTCCCTGGGGCCAAATATGTTATTATATTCTTTGGTTTATTTGGGTTCTGTTATAGGAGATAATTACTTGGTATTATCTGACTAGCCTTTTCAAAAATATGTTGGGTTCTGCTTCCAGTATAACCGGACACAGTGTAACGTAGATTTGGGTTCGGGGTACATAAAGCACAAGTTTACAGTTGTCAAAACTCTAAATGAAACAAATGCATTCCACCGATTAGCACACAAATTAAATCGAAATTATATTCTTCAAAAACATCGAAAACATCGTGAGGAAACCGGCATGTCCTAGAACCAAAAATTCGAAGACGTGTGACATCCACCAACCTGCACTGGGCCCGCGTGTTGGATTAAGGCCTATTTACCTCTCTTCCAGATACGATGCCGGTGTGATATTAGCTGATGGTGTGATATTCTTCTACAATCCTGAAACAAAATTGAAATTGTACACAATCGTTGAATTAATGATATTAAATACCTAAATAATGCCACATACAAGTCGCGCAGAATCTGAGAAATCCGGAATGTCCGAACAAATGTCAGATATCAAACAGATGCAGCTCCTAATCGGTCCCACAACTCAGCAACAAGGTGGTGGTGTCAAAAGAGATGGAAGACATACACCTTGGTTTACGATCACGAAAATTGGTAAGCTAACACTCTTCTAACAAAGATTCTCCTCGAACAAAACAAGTGTTACAGCAGTTACCAGTATTTAACATAAAGCTACTGTATATCTCTCCTCCACAATCAAATAACTGGGTACCTAATTATAAGACTGGTTATCAGACCGCACGTAAGGTGGCTACACAAAAACTAAGTTTAAACTAGCCCTGAGGCTCTAAACAAGTGAAATTCAATCAACGCATTTCGCAGACGGAAGAACTATTACAACAACCCGAAATTTACACACACTAACACCCACCTACACACACATACCATCCACCCACGCGCACACATACACACACTCGCGCACACACACATCCACACACACTCACACACATATGCAAAGTTATTGAAGACCAAAGGAGCATGCGCATCTTTTATTTCTGTTTGTTTTTTTTTCTTTTTTTTTTCTATGTTTATTTTTTAAATTATTTTATTGTACAGCTTATAATATGTTATGAAATGTACCACAAATAGGCGAAGACACTGGCTCCTGTCACACAGGTTGCTACCTAGCACAGGAGCCAGGGCTTCAAATAAGTATGTTACACCTATATTTTGTGTCAATAAACAAGTTCATTATTACTATTTCCGCGCGACAGCGTTTGGCAAAATGTCAAAATGTCGAAATGTCATCAGTTTCTTACGCCATCACTGATAGAATGAAACTGTTCGCGACGAGACTCACCAACCAAGTGAATGGTTTTTGTAAATAAAGTATGTATTAGAGTCATACGTCTGCTCACGCCCGAGCGCCAAGTAGGAATGAAAATGTTGTAAACACGTCGGTCCTATTTATAAGCTCGGTATGTAAGGGTATTTTAAATCGCATTTTTAAGGTAGTAATATAACGTCCTTAACGTTTATTTATGCGTATTGGGTTTTAGTAATACCAGATTAATAGAATAGAAGCATTGAAATATATAAATATTATAGTCTTCATACTTAAAACGTAAAATCAATTTCATGTGAATGCGTGCGTTCGCTGCGCCCGCCTAGTTCCGAATGGTGCGCCAGATGGCGGCGGGTAGTTTTATATGTTGGCGTTTTGCGTACAAAAATTCTGGTAGCTTAAAATCATGTTTTAGGGGGTTATATTATGTATTAGACATAATTTTAGTACATAGGAATGATATAATGTGGAAAATGTATAGTTTCCACCATTAATATGTGAATATTGACGTGATGTCTCAGGAAGTGAATTTAGGACATTTAGGTCATTTTAGGGTATATGGGGGACCTAGATCAAGACGGGAAACCTATATACAGTTCAGAATTAGTGTACTGCTTTATATAAAGCCTATTTACCTGAGATATCATGTCGGTATATAGTGTAAAACGCGCTGTTTATGGGAGTTTCGACGGGACTATTCTTTTAGGTGCCCTAAGCACCTAGAAAATATGTAGGTGTACTGTTAAAAGTACTACCATTGGAAAGCTCGTCGAAGGGGCTTCCAGACGGTCTTTAGACGAGAAAGATCGCCCGGATAGTTTCCGACATACTCAGCGCGGAAAAATGTAAACAAACAAAATTGTTGAAATTTGTAGACCCTTCAGGTCGAATAACTCCCTGAAGGGAATAGATGTACTTATTATAGAAGTACTTTCGGATGGCCCGTTGGACTAGCTATCAAGCCATCCCTTTAGAGCGAAAATCGCTCATATAGTTTAGGCACAAATCCAGACATGGTAATCTGGACTTGTGATTTTTGGCCCGTTTTTTGGCATTCCCAGGGACTATACACCCCTGAGACTTCCAAAAATAAGGAATTTTCGGGGACTTCCCGATGGCCCGATAGACGCGCCATCGTGTCGTCCCATAATAATATAGAATCGCTTAAGTAGTTTAGGAGATAGCTAGACACAAAGGGAGTGACTAGCTATCGAACTAACACTTTTTTGGGTACATTATGTACAAAATGTATATATATACTTGTGGAGGCACTAGAACTGTAAAGTGCTCTCCTTCAGCCACCAGGCCACCCATATTCGGTGGTGATAGCTTGGATGGTCTGAGTAGAAATTCAAGTAATAGAATAAATTGTCTAAAACGTTAAGGAGCGTGTATTTAAGGGATGATATCCCACGATAAACGTCCGAAAATAAGCTTTTTTAAGCCGCCCATAGACGACTTGCTGAATTTGTCAGCAGGTCACCCCAACCTATAGTACTCTCTGGGCTAGGGATGTTGTTATACAACTTTCCGACATGAAAATAAGGGAACTTGCCCCTTTTTTCTATAGATATAGCCTAGGGACGCTATCAATGCCTGGATATAGATGTATGGATTAGATACTGAGATAGGGGGTGCTACTGTGCTACAGTACACCGAAATCCAGGCGTTGATAACACCATGGAAGGGATAGTACAGACTTAAAACCCACTGTCGGGTAAGGGATTTTTTTGGCAAATAAAAATTATTTTCGGCACAAAATCGCGGGGCTCTCGATAGTAGTAACGACCGAGGGTATAAAACACCCTCGGTCCAAAGATAGAATCGTAGTCATCGGCCATAGCCACTAGAAACAAGTCACTTGAACTTAATTAGTAGTTACTTGTTGAGAGCCCTAAATTCGTACCAAGTTTTAAATAATTGAAGTGTTTTATTTAATTAAACAATTATCATCCCTGCATCCAGCTCAAAGAAGCAAGTGTGAATTAATTTCACAAGTATTAATCAATTGAAGCTGCGCATCAACATTTAATGGTCCTGTCAAACCGGTTTGATCAGCTGCTTGATTAGAAGTCCTGAGGCAACATTCCACAGAGGTTACCAGATCCAATCTGAAGAGTCAATGTTCTTCGGGCGTCCAGCGCGCCATCCGGGAGATTTACGACCTCCCTTCTCGGGGAAGGCGATCACGCTACGTCCGCAACATTTATTGGTCCATTCGAGCCGAATTTCACCAGCCTGGAACCTGGAAGAACAGCTCCAGGACGTCTAAGAAAAAGAAGGAAGAATCGTCGAAAATAAAATAAATCCGACACTAAATAGATTTTGTGCCGGATTTTAGAAACCTGGAAAACCGGGAAGAAATACTGAAATTCCACCAGGGATAGAGGAAATTCAGCCGCACAATATGCTGCCTTCAAACTGAAGATTGAAGCCAGGAAAGCAGCTCCAGGACAGCGGGAAGAAATAGTGGTGGAATTAATTTGTCGAATTCCTGACGAATTAATTTCACAAGAAACAAATTGAAGTCGAGCACCGCAGAGAATAGATCCTGCGTGCCCAAGCCCACCGCTGGACCAAAGAGGTAAATTCCGGGAGACAGTTATTAGAACTACTCTCTTGTTTTTAATAACTGTTAGAAGATTGAATATATTTCCTGTGAGCTGCAAAAGTGCCGTATGAAGACTGATGTGCATATATGAAGCTATAAGAATAGTTCCTGAAGACTTATCGCTGAAAACCACCCTATGTTCTCAGTGATTTGTTCTGGAACTGAACGCTGGTTTAATTTTACCAAGAATATGCGTTTTTAAGCCTGAATTGCGTCTTTTGCGTCGAGCAAATAATTCCTGAAGGCTTATCGCTGAAAACTACCCTTACGTTTTTAGCGATTTCGTTTGAATACTAAGCGCCCGTCTAAACAAATAGAAGACGTGCGTTTATGAAACTGATGTGCAGCTTTGATGTTTGAACAAACATATCCTGAAGGCTTATGACTGAAAGCAACCCTTAAGCTTTCGGGAATTTTCGAAAATTGAAATTTCGTCAAATCGAAAGAAGATACGTACTCAGAAGATTGAGTTACGACTCTGACGTCTGGAACAAGCAGCTACTGAAACATTATCGCTGAAAAGTACATTCGACTTTTCGGTGATTGATATTTCGATTGAATTATAGTCAATCGTATTGAAGATACACGTTTTGAGAAAAAACAAACGTGTACTACAGATGTCTGAAGTTTCATAAGGACTTATCACCAACCGTGAGTTTTTGGTGATTTGAATTTTTGGAGATTGAATTATAGTCAATCCACTTGGTGAATTTTTTGAAAACTGACGTTTTGACCGTCGGAAATTATGGGAATTAGGTCTTGTGTCGTAAATAGACGTTCTGACCGTCGCAATAAAAATATTGAACTGGAACTCATGCTGATAGGTTGACGTTCTGACCGTCGAATATTAACCAATAGAAACAGACCAAGTAGCTTCCACAAAAATAACCAGTATAGAATGAACTTCAGACTCAACATTGAAACCTTCTCGGAACGAGAAGACTTTAGAAGATAGACGTACAGCCATGCCGATGACTACCCGGGGTGACACCCGTATCGAACATAGCCGTCCGCCGTCAACTAAAATGACTCGGCCACGGAGAAAAATAGTTGGGAGCTAGCCAAGAAATACAACTTGTGCTTTCGCTGCCTATGTCGAGGCAGCCACACTTGCAGGTCAAAGCGGTGTGGCGAGGAGGGATGCCACCAGAAGGCCCGACGTTGAAGGGATCCGCAGGAAACGGTGACCAGTTCAAGAACCCAGTCGAGCCAGGCGTTCCTCAAGATAGTGCCGGTCCGGGTCATCGGACCGGCGGGAGAGGTGGCGACATACGCCCTCCATAACAACTGATGATGCCATAGATCATCAGTTGCGCGAATTTTTCGCTATAGAATCGCTGTGCATAAACCCACAGCGCCCCGCCTCATACCCTGGGAATAGGGCAGAGGATCCACACTTGCAGGTCAAAGCGGTGTGGCGAGGAGGGATGCCACCAGAAGGCCCGACGTTGAAGGGATCGCAAGAACCCAATCGAGCCAGGCGTTCCTCAAGATAGTGCCGGTCCGGGTCATCGGACCGGCGGGAGAGGTGGCGACATACGCCCTCCATAACAACTGATGATGGCTTAGATCATCAGTTGCGCGAATTTTTCGCTATAGAATCGCTGTGCATAAACCCACAGCGCCCCGCCTCATACCCTGGGAAAAGGGCAGAGGATCCACACTTGCAGGGCAAAGCGGTGTGGCCAGGAGGGATGCCACCAGAAGGCCCGACGTTGAAGGGATCGCAAGAACCCAATCGAGCCAGGCGTTCCTCAAGATAGTGCCGGTCCGGGTCATCGGACATCGGCGGGAGAGGTGGCGACATACGCCCTCCATAACAACTGATGATGCCTTAGATCATCGGTTGCGCGAATTTTTCGCTATAGAATTGCTGTGCATAAACCCACAGCGCCCCGCCTCTGACCCTGAGAAAAGGGCAGAGGACATTTGAATCAAATGAACGTCCAGTTAGCAAATGGACATATAGAAACCGCCACGTTATGGCGTAATAAGCATGCTGAGATGCCAGATAGCTATGAGACAGCTCTAAAGAGGCTCGTCTCAACTGAGAAGAAGCTGGACAAGAACCAGGTACTTCGAAGAAGATACTCAGAACAAATGGACATATAGAAACCGCCATGTTATGGCGTACGCGAATTTTTCGCTATAGAATCGCTGTGCATAAACCCACAGCGCCCCGCCTCTGACCCTGAGAAAAGGGCAGAGGACATTTTGAATCGAATGATCGTCCAGTTAGCAAATGGACATCATGGGAGGCGCCTGGGAGCGCCTAGTCCGCTGCGTAAAAAACACGCTGTACAATGTACTTATAGAAAAACACCCAACTGAAGAGGTGTTGTCCACACTGATTTGTGAGGCAGAGTACATTGTGAATAGCCGACCATTGACACATGTGTCAGTAGACAGCGATGATGATGAGTCCATCACACCGAACCACTTCCTGCTCGGTGGGTCAGCCAGACTACCTACACCTGGCGTATTCACTGAGCAGGATATAGACAGCAGGAAAGTATGGCGACGATCACAGATCCTCGCTGATATGTTCTGGAGCCGCTGGGTCAGAGAGTACCTGACTGAGCTCCAAAACCGGCGGGAGCCACATAGTAGTGGGCCCAAACTTAATGTGGGCGACCCCGTCCTGATAGCCGACGGCCAGCTGCCTCGAAACACATGGCCTCGAGGCCGCATTGTAGCCGTGTATCCAGGAATCGACGGAGAAACCCGGACTGCTGAGGTGCGCACACTTGGCGGCATCCTGAAGCGTCCGGTGAAGAAACTCGTCCCACTGCCTCAGTAACCAGAGACGCCGGGGCGGCGATCATCCTTCGGTGAGCCTGGCGACGGCATCCGAGACTGCCACTCGTCGCTCACCATGGGAGTGCAGCGCCGCGCCGACATCACTTCGAGCCTGCACGGCACTGCACGGCGGGAGATATGTTCGCGACGAGACTCACCAACCAAGTGAATGGTTTTTGTAAATAAAGTATGTATTAGAGTCATACGTCTGCTCACGCCCGAGCGCCAAGTAGGAATGAAAATGTTGTAAACACGTCGGTCCTATTTATAAGCTCGGTATGTAAGGGTATTTTAAATCGCATTTTTAAGGTAGTAATATAACGTCCTTAACGTTTATTTATGCGTATTGGGTTTTAGTAATACCAGATTAATAGAATAGAAGCATTGAAATATATAAATATTATAGTCTTCATACTTAAAACGTAAAATCAATTTCATGTGAATGCGTGCGTTCGCTGCGCCCGCCTAGTTCCGAATGGTGCGCCAGATGGCGGCGGGTAGTTTTATATGTTGGCGTTTTGCGTACAAAAATTCTGGTAGCTTAAAATCATGTTTTAGGGGGTTATATTATGTATTAGACATAATTTTAGTACATAGGAATGATATAATGTGGAAAATGTATAGTTTCCACCATTAATATGTGAATATTGACGTGATGTCTCAGGAAGTGAATTTAGGACATTTAGGTCATTTTAGGGTATATGGGGGACCTAGATCAAGACGGGAAACCTATATACAGTTCAGAATTAGTGTACTGCTTTATATAAAGCCTATTTACCTGAGATATCATGTCGGTATATAGTGTAAAACGCGCTGTTTATGGGAGTTTCGACGGGACTATTCTTTTAGGTGCCCTAAGCACCTAGAAAATATGTAGGTGTACTGTTAAAAGTACTACCATTGGAAAGCTCGTCGAAGGGGCTTCCAGACGGTCTTTAGACGAGAAAGATCGCCCGGATAGTTTCCGACATACTCAGCGCGGAAAAATGTAAACAAACAAAATTGTTGAAATTTGTAGACCCTTCAGGTCGAATAACTCCCTGAAGGGAATAGATGTACTTATTATAGAAGTACTTTCGGATGGCCCGTTGGACTAGCTATCAGGCCATCCCTTTAGAGCGAAAATCGCTCATATAGTTTAGGCACAAATCCAGACATGGTAATCTGGACTTGTGATTTTTGGCCCGTTTTTTGGCATTCCCAGGGACTATACACCCCTGAGACTTCCAAAAATAAGGAATTTTCGGGGACTTCCCGATGGCCCGATAGACGCGCCATCGTGTCGTCCCATAATAATATAGAATCGTTTAAGTAGTTTAGGAGATAGCTAGACACAAAGGGAGTGACTAGCTATCGAACTAACACTTTTTTGGGTACATTATGTACAAAATGTATATATATACTTGTGGAGGCACTAGAACTGTAAAGTGCTCTCCTTCAGCCACCAGGCCACCCATATTCGGTGGTGATAGCTTGGATGGTCTGAGTAGAAATTCAAGTAATAGAATAAATTGTCTAAAACGTTAAGGAGCGTGTATTTAAGGGATGATATCCCACGATAAACGTCCGAAAATAAGCTTTTTTAAGCCGCCCATAGACGACTTGCTGAATTTGTCAGCAGGTCACCCCAACCTATAGTACTCTCTGGGCTAGGGATGTTGTTATACAACTTTCCGACATGAAAATAAGGGAACTTGCCCCTTTTTTCTATAGATATAGCCTAGGGACGCTATCAATGCCTGGATATAGATGTATGGATTAGATACTGAGATAGGGGGTGCTACTGTGCTACAGTACACCGAAATCCAGGCGTTGATAACACCATGGAAGGGATAGTACAGACTTAAAACCCACTGTCGGGTAAGGGATTTTTTTGGCAAATAAAAATTATTTTCGGCACAAAATCGCGGGGCTCTCGATAGTAGTAACGACCGAGGGTATAAAACACCCTCGGTCCAAAGATAGAATCGTAGTCATCGGCCATAGCCACTAGAAACAAGTCACTTGAACTTAATTAGTAGTTACTTGTTGAGAGCCCTAAATTCGTACCAAGTTTTAAATAATTGAAGTGTTTTATTTAATTAAACAATTATCATCCCTGCATCCAGCTCAAAGAAGCAAGTGTGAATTAATTTCACAAGTATTAATCAATTGAAGCTGCGCATCAACATTTAATGGTCCTGTCAAACCGGTTTGATCAGCTGCTTGATTAGAAGTCCTGAGGCAACATTCCACAGAGGTTACCAGATCCAATCTGAAGAGTCAATGTTCTTCGGGCGTCCAGCGCGCCATCCGGGAGATTTACGACCTCCCTTCTCGGGGAAGGCGATCACGCTACGTCCGCAACATTTATTGGTCCATTCGAGCCGAATTTCACCAGCCTGGAACCTGGAAGAACAGCTCCAGGACGTCTAAGAAAAAGAAGGAAGAATCGTCGAAAATAAAATAAATCCGACACTAAATAGATTTTGTGCCGGATTTTAGAAACCTGGAAAACCGGGAAGAAATACTGAAATTCCACCAGGGATAGAGGAAATTCAGCCGCACAATATGCTGCCTTCAAACTGAAGATTGAAGCCAGGAAAGCAGCTCCAGGACAGCGGGAAGAAATAGTGGTGGAATTAATTTGTCGAATTCCTGACGAATTAATTTCACAAGAAACAAATTGAAGTCGAGCACCGCAGAGAATAGATCCTGCGTGCCCAAGCCCACCGCTGGACCAAAGAGGTAAATTCCGGGAGACAGTTATTAGAACTACTCTCTTGTTTTTAATAACTGTTAGAAGATTGAATATATTTCCTGTGAGCTGCAAAAGTGCCGTATGAAGACTGATGTGCATATATGAAGCTATAAGAATAGTTCCTGAAGACTTATCGCTGAAAACCACCCTATGTTCTCAGTGATTTGTTCTGGAACTGAACGCTGGTTTAATTTTACCAAGAATATGCGTTTTTAAGCCTGAATTGCGTCTTTTGCGTCGAGCAAATAATTCCTGAAGGCTTATCGCTGAAAACTACCCTTACGTTTTTAGCGATTTCGTTTGAATACTAAGCGCCCGTCTAAACAAATAGAAGACGTGCGTTTATGAAACTGATGTGCAGCTTTGATGTTTGAACAAACATATCCTGAAGGCTTATGACTGAAAGCAACCCTTAAGCTTTCGGGAATTTTCGAAAATTGAAATTTCGTCAAATCGAAAGAAGATACGTACTCAGAAGATTGAGTTACGACTCTGACGTCTGGAACAAGCAGCTACTGAAACATTATCGCTGAAAAGTACATTCGACTTTTCGGTGATTGATATTTCGATTGAATTATAGTCAATCGTATTGAAGATACACGTTTTGAGAAAAAACAAACGTGTACTACAGATGTCTGAAGTTTCATAAGGACTTATCACCAACCGTGAGTTTTTGGTGATTTGAATTTTTGGAGATTGAATTATAGTCAATCCACTTGGTGAATTTTTTGAAAACTGACGTTTTGACCGTCGGAAATTATGGGAATTAGGTCTTGTGTCGTAAATAGACGTTCTGACCGTCGCAATAAAAATATTGAACTGGAACTCATGCTGATAGGTTGACGTTCTGACCGTCGAATATTAACCAATAGAAACAGACCAAGTAGCTTCCACAAAAATAACCAGTATAGAATGAACTTCAGACTCAACATTGAAACCTTCTCGGAACGAGAAGACTTTAGAAGATAGACGTACAGCCATGCCGATGACTACCCGGGGTGACACCCGTATCGAACATAGCCGTCCGCCGTCAACTAAAATGACTCGGCCACGGAGAAAAATAGTTGGGAGCTAGCCAAGAAATACAACTTGTGCTTTCGCTGCCTATGTCGAGGCAGCCACACTTGCAGGTCAAAGCGGTGTGGCGAGGAGGGATGCCACCAGAAGGCCCGACGTTGAAGGGATCCGCAGGAAACGGTGACCAGTTCAAGAACCCAGTCGAGCCAGGCGTTCCTCAAGATAGTGCCGGTCCGGGTCATCGGACCGGCGGGAGAGGTGGCGACATACGCCCTCCATAACAACTGATGATGCCATAGATCATCAGTTGCGCGAATTTTTCGCTATAGAATCGCTGTGCATAAACCCACAGCGCCCCGCCTCATACCCTGGGAATAGGGCAGAGGATCCACACTTGCAGGTCAAAGCGGTGTGGCGAGGAGGGATGCCACCAGAAGGCCCGACGTTGAAGGGATCGCAAGAACCCAATCGAGCCAGGCGTTCCTCAAGATAGTGCCGGTCCGGGTCATCGGACCGGCGGGAGAGGTGGCGACATACGCCCTCCATAACAACTGATGATGGCTTAGATCATCAGTTGCGCGAATTTTTCGCTATAGAATCGCTGTGCATAAACCCACAGCGCCCCGCCTCATACCCTGGGAAAAGGGCAGAGGATCCACACTTGCAGGGCAAAGCGGTGTGGCCAGGAGGGATGCCACCAGAAGGCCCGACGTTGAAGGGATCGCAAGAACCCAATCGAGCCAGGCGTTCCTCAAGATAGTGCCGGTCCGGGTCATCGGACATCGGCGGGAGAGGTGGCGACATACGCCCTCCATAACAACTGATGATGCCTTAGATCATCGGTTGCGCGAATTTTTCGCTATAGAATTGCTGTGCATAAACCCACAGCGCCCCGCCTCTGACCCTGAGAAAAGGGCAGAGGACATTTGAATCAAATGAACGTCCAGTTAGCAAATGGACATATAGAAACCGCCACGTTATGGCGTAATAAGCATGCTGAGATGCCAGATAGCTATGAGACAGCTCTAAAGAGGCTCGTCTCAACTGAGAAGAAGCTGGACAAGAACCAGGTACTTCGAAGAAGATACTCAGAACAAATGGACATATAGAAACCGCCATGTTATGGCGTACGCGAATTTTTCGCTATAGAATCGCTGTGCATAAACCCACAGCGCCCCGCCTCTGACCCTGAGAAAAGGGCAGAGGACATTTTGAATCGAATGATCGTCCAGTTAGCAAATGGACATCATGGGAGGCGCCTGGGAGCGCCTAGTCCGCTGCGTAAAAAACACGCTGTACAATGTACTTATAGAAAAACACCCAACTGAAGAGGTGTTGTCCACACTGATTTGTGAGGCAGAGTACATTGTGAATAGCCGACCATTGACACATGTGTCAGTAGACAGCGATGATGATGAGTCCATCACACCGAACCACTTCCTGCTCGGTGGGTCAGCCAGACTACCTACACCTGGCGTATTCACTGAGCAGGATATAGACAGCAGGAAAGTATGGCGACGATCACAGATCCTCGCTGATATGTTCTGGAGCCGCTGGGTCAGAGAGTACCTGACTGAGCTCCAAAACCGGCGGGAGCCACATAGTAGTGGGCCCAAACTTAATGTGGGCGACCCCGTCCTGATAGCCGACGGCCAGCTGCCTCGAAACACATGGCCTCGAGGCCGCATTGTAGCCGTGTATCCAGGAATCGACGGAGAAACCCGGACTGCTGAGGTGCGCACACTTGGCGGCATCCTGAAGCGTCCGGTGAAGAAACTCGTCCCACTGCCTCAGTAACCAGAGACGCCGGGGCGGCGATCATCCTTCGGTGAGCCTGGCGACGGCATCCGAGACTGCCACTCGTCGCTCACCATGGGAGTGCAGCGCCGCGCCGACATCACTTCGAGCCTGCACGGCACTGCACGGCGGGAGATATGTTCGCGACGAGACTCACCAACCAAGTGAATGGTTTTTGTAAATAAAGTATGTATTAGAGTCATACGTCTGCTCACGCCCGAGCGCCAAGTAGGAATGAAAATGTTGTAAACACGTCGGTCCTATTTATAAGCTCGGTATGTAAGGGTATTTTAAATCGCATTTTTAAGGTAGTAATATAACGTCCTTAACGTTTATTTATGCGTATTGGGTTTTAGTAATACCAGATTAATAGAATAGAAGCATTGAAATATATAAATATTATAGTCTTCATACTTAAAACGTAAAATCAATTTCATGTGAATGCGTGCGTTCGCTGCGCCCGCCTAGTTCCGAATGGTGCGCCAGATGGCGGCGGGTAGTTTTATATGTTGGCGTTTTGCGTACAAAAATTCTGGTAGCTTAAAATCATGTTTTAGGGGGTTATATTATGTATTAGACATAATTTTAGTACATAGGAATGATATAATGTGGAAAATGTATAGTTTCCACCATTAATATGTGAATATTGACGTGATGTCTCAGGAAGTGAATTTAGGACATTTAGGTCATTTTAGGGTATATGGGGGACCTAGATCAAGACGGGAAACCTATATACAGTTCAGAATTAGTGTACTGCTTTATATAAAGCCTATTTACCTGAGATATCATGTCGGTATATAGTGTAAAACGCGCTGTTTATGGGAGTTTCGACGGGACTATTCTTTTAGGTGCCCTAAGCACCTAGAAAATATGTAGGTGTACTGTTAAAAGTACTACCATTGGAAAGCTCGTCGAAGGGGCTTCCAGACGGTCTTTAGACGAGAAAGATCGCCCGGATAGTTTCCGACATACTCAGCGCGGAAAAATGTAAACAAACAAAATTGTTGAAATTTGTAGACCCTTCAGGTCGAATAACTCCCTGAAGGGAATAGATGTACTTATTATAGAAGTACTTTCGGATGGCCCGTTGGACTAGCTATCAGGCCATCCCTTTAGAGCGAAAATCGCTCATATAGTTTAGGCACAAATCCAGACATGGTAATCTGGACTTGTGATTTTTGGCCCGTTTTTTGGCATTCCCAGGGACTATACACCCCTGAGACTTCCAAAAATAAGGAATTTTCGGGGACTTCCCGATGGCCCGATAGACGCGCCATCGTGTCGTCCCATAATAATATAGAATCGCTTAAGTAGTTTAGGAGATAGCTAGACACAAAGGGAGTGACTAGCTATCGAACTAACACTTTTTTGGGTACATTATGTACAAAATGTATATATATACTTGTGGAGGCACTAGAACTGTAAAGTGCTCTCCTTCAGCCACCAGGCCACCCATATTCGGTGGTGATAGCTTGGATGGTCTGAGTAGAAATTCAAGTAATAGAATAAATTGTCTAAAACGTTAAGGAGCGTGTATTTAAGGGATGATATCCCACGATAAACGTCCGAAAATAAGCTTTTTTAAGCCGCCCATAGACGACTTGCTGAATTTGTCAGCAGGTCACCCCAACCTATAGTACTCTCTGGGCTAGGGATGTTGTTATACAACTTTCCGACATGAAAATAAGGGAACTTGCCCCTTTTTTCTATAGATATAGCCTAGGGACGCTATCAATGCCTGGATATAGATGTATGGATTAGATACTGAGATAGGGGGTGCTACTGTGCTACAGTACACCGAAATCCAGGCGTTGATAACACCATGGAAGGGATAGTACAGACTTAAAACCCACTGTCGGGTAAGGGATTTTTTTGGCAAATAAAAATTATTTTCGGCACAAAATCGCGGGGCTCTCGATAGTAGTAACGACCGAGGGTATAAAACACCCTCGGTCCAAAGATAGAATCGTAGTCATCGGCCATAGCCACTAGAAACAAGTCACTTGAACTTAATTAGTAGTTACTTGTTGAGAGCCCTAAATTCGTACCAAGTTTTAAATAATTGAAGTGTTTTATTTAATTAAACAATTATCATCCCTGCATCCAGCTCAAAGAAGCAAGTGTGAATTAATTTCACAAGTATCAATCAATTAAAGACACGCTGCCTTCACAACATTTATTGGTCCTGTCAAACCGGTTTTGATCAGCTGCTTGATTAGAAGTCCTGAGGCAACATTCCACAGAGGTTACCAGATCCAATCTGAAGAGTCAATGTTCTTCGGGCGTCCAGCGCGCCATCCGGGAGATTTACGACCTCCCTTCTCGGGGAAGGCGATCACGCTACGTCCGCAACAGAAACTTTGTATAGACTGTAAAGCCTCAAGACAGAAACAACTAGAAGTCATAGAGGAGGTTTTTGCACAACAGGGATCACAACCAACTAATAGTAACACAAGTATTTACAATTGCAAACTAGAGTTTTTCTTTGCAGAGAATGTCAGTAGCCCCTCGAATTCAACAATTCATGGTAAGTAATAGGAATCGCTCCTAAAACACCCAATTCGTCCCAATCCATCAACTGAGTCCCACTCATCCCTTAAGCTGCCAAACCCAGGACTAACGTCGATCGACAAAATGGCCGTTAACCCAGTTATGGCGCCCGTACGAGGCTTTTATTTCTTTCCCTTTGACTGATTAACTAAGCCAACTGTTACACGGTCTTTCAATTAACTGATCGACGAGTTTAAACGAAGTGTTTTATCCGTTTTTGTTTAATTTCACTGATTGAATGTTCTAGTAGGTTAGTAACTTTTTTTTTTCAATAAACTAGCTTTTTATCACCGCTTCGCTCTCGTGGCCCACCCCACAGGAGCCATTTTTGGGATAATGTAGCTATCCATAGGAGTAAGAATGTTTTAAACCGGTTAAGAAGTTTTTGAGTTTATTGTAATAAACAAACTTAAAAACAATCAAATCTTTTCTCTTTATATTATAGTGTAGATGTAGAAGCTAAATGTAGATATAGATGTATATGAACAATAGAGTAAATTATTAAAAAAAACTATTTAGTTCGTCAGTTCCTAAAAATATTGGACACATATTGATTCTTTTGTGACTTTAACAAAAATTACGACTATACAGTGCGATTAAATAGCGTGTGACGTCACGGTGTGCTACACTTTATACTGACAAAGTGACGTCACAAGCCCCTACTCCTGAATTTTGATGCGTTTTATCTTTGTCAATTTTTATTTATTTGATAAAGCAAATAATATGCGTCCAATATTATTTGATAATCTCACAGACGGACTGAATAGAAAACAATATATCACGGGAATTTAACGCGATGATTTAGATTATTTATTTATATATTGTTTTCCATTATGAAACGCGAAAGTTTTAAAGTTAGGCCTGAATAGAATTATCATTTTCTCAGGAAACATCCCTATTTGGGCAATTCCTGTGTAAAGTAAAAGAACATTTGCATCACAGTAAAAATCTATTTAAAACATCTCTCTCCCTGCATTTTCACAAGTTTTTGACAATGGTTGTCGCCGAGATGATATCGCAACTTGAATTAGAACAATACATGAAATAGAAGATGTGGATTGTGGCGATCACTACTGTAACTCAACCATCATATACTGACATATAGAATGGTGCCTAAGCTAGGCTTTAAGGGTCTGTTTCAGGTCACCAGGTCTCCACCCTCTACCACCAATACCACCACTATTAGCCAGTTGGGTTCCCTTCACTCAATGCTGGACAAAGGCTTCTCATTGCTTGCACTGTATCAAATAATTGTATAGTAGGCATACATCTAGCCACCATGCAACTGCTGAAAATCTACGCGAAAATCTTCGACTTCTTCGGCTCAGCAGTTGCGTTACCTTTCAAGCCTTCAAGTTAGGACATTAATAAAAGAAACCCAAATTCTAAATTTTTCACCAAAAGTAAAAAAAAAAATTTCATTCAGAAAATCCAGGTGCTAGAAGGAAAAAGAGAAATGAAAAGGGATGATGGTATAAAGATTACCAGAAAAGAAGTATGAACGTAAACGAACAAAAAGGTATATAAAAAATTTTGTAGTGGTATTCCGGTTTCTGCCCATTCACATGGAATAAAGGCGTAAGTTCATGTATGTGTAATGTCATTATCCACCTACAAATGACCGCAATAGATCTGCCACGGTTGACTTAACGCTAAACGGTTATACAATTTGCAATAATACGAGTTAGGAAATCAGTTTACCAAGTGATTAAAAGTTATAATAGTATCCCACGAAACTCAACGTGTTACGGAATTGCAGTTTGGTTTGGAGAATGGCTGCGAACTATTGAATAGATGTATTGAGTATATTTCATGTAATTGGGAATGGATTTATTAAATTTTTTTTTTAATTTTTTTTTTTAAACTTTGCCCCACTCTAGGAATTTCTTCCTGTATCGTGGGTGCGTTTACAAACATATAAACTCACATACACAAACACCCAGAGCCGGAACAATTATCTGTAGGTCATACAAATTAATTATGTTTTAATTACTGTTTTCTGAGTCATTCTGTTTTGTTATATTTTTTTCTAAGTATTACCTACATCTTCTGAAAGGCCAGGTGCGCAGTACTCCGCAAAGCCTAAATGTATGAACGTTA
Source organism: Anorthoa munda (assembly GCA_945859665.1). Classification (NCBI taxonomy): domain Eukaryota; kingdom Metazoa; phylum Arthropoda; class Insecta; order Lepidoptera; family Noctuidae; genus Anorthoa; species Anorthoa munda. Next base: position 6,513,818 of record OX243899.1, on the reverse strand, counting down.
ATGAAGATAAAGTAGTATGTAAGGATCGTAGTAGGTGGCGTTCGGTAGTGTCTGCCTCCTCATGGGAAAATGGCGTGAGCTATGTATGTATTGCAAACAAATTGTGTTACTTATTCAAAACTTCTTGGTCTCACACCAAAATGCATTTTTTTTGTTTGGCTCGCACTTGACCACTATCTCACCTGATGGTAAGCGATGACGTGGTCGACGGTGAAACACGCTTGCCTAGAAATAACCTAATCACTCTTGACTTAACGACAATCTAAAAACGAAATTACAAAATTTCAGTGTGAAAAATACATTTAACCAGCCTGTAATATCAAATCAAACAAGGTATTTTGAAGTGGAACCCACCTTTTGTCAAAAGCCATAAACGGTAAAAGATCTTACCCTTGACTCAAATTCATGAACTCCTCAAAGCCCTGCCTGTAGCCAAGTTGATAATCTACTATCGATAACGCTAGTAGAATATGAGTCAATGTATGGAAGTGACACATCTGAACGTTAAGTCACGTGGTCAGACCATACAAATATTAGGCGTTAACGATTGTAGAAAGAGATTCGATACGAAACGTTTGCAACTTGGCTAGGAGGGCTGGTAGATCTCCACTTAAGGCGCAGATTCCCTTGAGTAGCTGATTTTAAAATGAGAATCACGTCTAAACAGCTAGTCGTAATTTTATGGAAAAAATATATGTTACATTAGACCATTTTCTTAACAATTTGATCTAAGCAAATTTTGAGTTTTATTCGTATAACACAGTGTAATTAATTAGTAAAGTTATGTCTAAAATGGACAAAAACACGATAATCGCACCAAAACTGCTGAGCGTATTTTAATGAAATCAACACCATCTCAAAGACAATTTAATTATCTACATTTTGATCTGAAGCTTTTTTTTTTAAGTTGTACAATAAATAATAAGGAAAGTACAAAAAACTACAAAATTTTGGGCCGCGCGGGTGCGAAACGGGTGCGCGTTTTGTTCCCTCAAGGTCGTTAGCGTTAGTCGCCGTCTTAACGAAATGATTGCATACAAAATAATATTTAAAACATTTGCAAACACAAGATGGGGTACCGCAATCCAGCCCCAACGCAAATATGATCACAAACTTGCGCCAAGTTGCGGTATTGAATTCGATATTGTTGAAAAAGCACGGTAAAAGATATGAACGTACTCATATTTCAGACCACAAGAACTAGCTTGTTATTTTTATAAAATCTACTCTAGACCCTACAAGGTCTAGATGAATTTTATAGTGAATTTGTGGGTAGTTTAGGTTTTTATAGGGTTAAGGGTAAAAAGAAAATGTACTTTTATATTTGTTTCAAGGTTGAAAAGTTATTTCTCTTTTTGCAGTATCGTAAAAGCTTTTTTAGGATTATTATTAATTAACGGTTAGTATTCGGACGGAGCAAACTTCGCTTCCTCTGAATCCGGATCGTATGTTAGCGCAATTACATAAAAATGATGCTACCCAAAGTTTGACTATCTACTAACAACTCTTATGAGGTTAAAAAAATGGTATAGAAGCTTTAAAAATGGAGATAATTAAATTATTAATTATTTCAATTGTCATCACTCCTAATATTTTGATAGTTAAAAAAAACTCCCTGAAAAGCAGAACCTAATTTCAAACACAAGCCTGAAAAAATACAGTAGCTAAAAAACTATTGCACGAACATGGTTTACGCTTGACTCAGTTTTGCCTGAAAATGAGAACCGTTATTTAGTTCTAGCACATTTTTGGGCGAGTATAAACTACTTTGATTTAATTAGGTCCTGCTGGATGTCACTAACGGTTTATTGGCGCCCAACATGTTACAGAAAATAGGGAGCTTTAAGTTAAATTTTGAGATCTCTAATAATATGTTGGTGGCTTTTAAAATGTTTGTAAAAAGTTCACGTAATAATGGTTGGGTTTTTAGACAACATGGTATATGTATCTTTTTTAATCGTTAGTGTAATTTTTTAAGTTTGCCAATAACTAACTCAATTGTAGACAATAATTTTATGTTCACAACACCATGACAGAGCCAAAAAAAATAAACATCTATTACAAAAAATGCCTTTAATTTTTCTGCATATTTTTAAACCCACAACAGAGCGTCACAGCCGTACAAACAATTAAACGATACATTCCATTTGTTAAAACAGTGATAAATTGTAACAACCCAAAAACCAGTTAATCCGCTGAACTGTCGAGCGCTTCATTTGGAGGGTAGTCGAAATTTTAAACGGATCGACGGCCCAGAAAATTAATACCAAGTTGGCAGTAAAAACATCCGGCTGTCAAGTGATCCTTCTTAGCATTCATGAGGAATCCGGAACAACTGTAGAGAGAAATGGAAACTAAATGTGGTTTGAGGGTAGTTTCTAGTTATAGACAAAGCGATTGCACGTAATTGTCTCGTCAAAGTTATGGTTCAGAAATTAAGTTTGCTTCTTACTGCAACTGTATAGCACTTGGTTCGTGGAAGTGTTGCAGTAGTACGTTTGCTGTACCTGTTGAGTGCTTTAACTTTATAGAAGAGTATCGTTTTTTGAGAAAAAGTATGTAATAGTAACTCTGTTATTGCTATTGGATTACAGAAATCCATTTAACTAAGATAACCGCAAATACTAACATAACGTTAAAATCGCAATTACCTGTGTGTGTGTGTGGCGATTTATTACAAAATTAACTGAGTACCTTGTATCTTGATGAATATCGCAAGGGCTCTCAAGCCGTTTCCATACTTGTTTCCAAAGGCATAAAAATGGTAACTACATGCTTTTTGTCTTTTGTGTTAGAGGCATGAGTAAAATTGTAGAAAAATAATAGCGTTATTTAATTTTAACGAGTTTCTGATCCTCCTCATATATTTTCCCCGTTACAGAAGCGATGTTTGATCTTGTCAATGTATATTATTGTAACCGTTCCCGAAACTCTTTGTCTCCGAAACGTTTACGGTGTGCAAAGCAATTTTCTTAATATCTTTTGTATCTTTCTCCTGTTTGGCAAAATCCTGGCTTAGGAAAATAATTTAAAACATTCTTCCCTATTGTCTGTCGTGCCTGTTTTGGGTACTTTCTATCCAAAGCGGCTGTTATTAGGGATTTTGTCGCCCAATAACGATCTAATATGGGATCGTATCTATGTATTTGGTTACCATATTTGTTGGAATAATGTTAAACACAACCGATGCCTGAATATAAAAAGTAATTTAGTTCCTATAGACGCTTTTCTTACATAGACTATTCCTCAGGATTGTTATTTAAATAATCATATTCTTATTTTATAGACTGTACTAGAAATTCATCGAAATAAGATACTTATAAAGTAATGGCACCAGACAGTGTTTCGTTGGAGCATGTTCAAAGAATATTGAAATAAATATCTTGTATATTATCGAATCCTTATATTCGTACTTTTAATAAAAATACAACATAAGATATGATAAGCGTTCTGTATATTTTCTCATTTCAATGTAACCGTTTAGCGACTCTTCTAAGCAAAATTGCAAATACGTTCACATGGACGCATTATCATCATCATCATCAGCATATAGCAGTCCACTGCTGGCCTCTCCAATAGCACGCCATTTACTTACACGCCATTTACTCGACAATACGCACTCGCTATCGACAATACGCACTCGCTACCGAGCCGAATCGCACGTGTTTCCTAATTGCTACGGAGCTATTATCTGCGCACGCGCAATCGTTAGCAAAATGAAATGTACAAAGTGTTCCAAAACAGTGACTAAAAAGTCTCCTGGATTGCAGTGTACAAAGTGTTGTAAGTGGTTGCACGCATCATGTGCAGGAATCTCAGCCGAACAATTAACAGCATTAAAATCGACAGAGTCTGTGGATTGGAAATGTCGCTCATGTGTGGGTAACTTGAAACCCAAGCGAATTTCCTGTATCATGCCAGACCCTGAGGATGACGATAATACTGACACCGAGATACTGAGTAACGCCGTGTCGTCTCATATTATCATGGAGCTCCGTCGAGAAGTACGGGAAACGATCCGGATTGAAATGCAGTCTATCCAAACAACACTTCAATTCTTCTCAGACAAAATTGATGATTTCGAGGATAAATTTAAGTCATACGATACCCACCTGAAAACACTAGAAAACCAATATAACGATCTCAGGAATCAGCATAAAAACCTTAAGCTGCATAACGAGGCCTTGGAGCAAAAAACCGCTTCGATGGAGCAAGCAGCGCTCGCAAATCAGATTGAAGTCTGTGGTATTCCTGAACAGGAAAAGGAGGAAATACAGAACGTCACATCCAAATTATGTACAGTATTTGACCTCAACCCTGATGATATACTCAAGGCCTACCGAAAAGTTAGCCGTGCTAAGAGGAACTCCAAGATGACCCAGCCCCCGGCAATTATTATCGGACTCCGTGAAGGCAAACGAGACCAGTGGCTGCTGGCTTCAAAAATAAAACAAAAATCCTGCAAAGACATGGGAGGAGAAGATGACAACAAAATATACTTCCGTGAGTCACTTTCACCACATATCTCTTTTTTGCTATGGAAAGCTAAGTCTGAACTGAAAGACCAGTATAAATATGTATGGTATAAAAATGGTCACGTTTTGGCACGGAAAAATGAGAATGATAAAGTCCGTCACATTAATCAAGAAAGCGATATAAATAAACTGAAGATCGCATCACACGATGTCAGAAACTGATTTTCCTACGATTCTTACTACAAACCACCGTCAATGTCGTCAATATACCGGCGACCAAATATATACCATTGATAAAGATACCATGGCTGAATCAACGATTCAAGAAAATAACCACAATACGTGGTCATCCTTTATGAAGAGTGTTGAAACTAAACATAATCGCCTAAATGTCCTACACGTCAACATTCGCTCAATGCTCAAAAACTATGCCCATCTTGAGTACATAATATCGTCGAGCCCTCACCTCGTACACATTATAATAATAACAGAAGTTAACTTGTCAGATAACTGCGTAAATCTATTTCAACTCCCGGACTATAATATGTACTCGCAACTTCGTAGTTATCGTAAAGGCGGCGGTATAATTATGTTTGTGCATAACAGTATTAGTTTTACGCGGATACCTACAACTACAAGTTTCTATGAGTGTATAACCGGCGAGATTGTTACGAACTATGGCTTCAAACTATGTGTATGTGCAGTGTATCGGCCACCCGAGTTGAACAAAACGTCTTTTATAAAGGAACTCTCAAGTGTCATTAGTTTATACCCACGTACATGTAATTATGTGTTATTGGGAGATATGAACATTAATCTTAAGCAAATAACACCTGTACGGACATCATATTTAAATTTTATGAGCGAAAATGGTCTCGAATGTGGAATAACCCAACACACTCGCGTAGAAATAAAAGATAATTCACTTACTAAGTCCTGTATTGATCATATATTTGCACGCCTAATGAATTGTAAGGCGGTGTACTCATCAGTAATTAACTATAAAATAGCAGATCATTATATAACGGGTTTAACACTTGTTCACAATTCACGGCCTACAGGCAATAATTCTAAAATTATAACTAAGCTAGATAATGATAAGTTACGAAATGAATTGTGTAATATAAATTGGAAGACTGCGCTAGATTTAAAAACACCCACTGAAGTGTTAAGATTTATAACAACAAATTTTAGTGAAATATATGAAAAATGTAAAATACAAACCAAAATTAATTTAGGCAAAAGGCATGTTAGTACTTGGATTAACGATAGAATGCGACATATGTGTAACAAAAAGATCGAGTTATATGATATTTGGAAAAAAGATGAAAATAATGTAAATAATAGATTATTGTATAATATGTATAGAAATAAAACAAATAAATATATATCTAAAATTAAAAACAACTCAATTAGAAAAGAGGTGTCAGAAAATTTTAGAAATACTAGAAAAATATGGCAAATAATTAACAATATGTGTGGGAAGATGTGTAATGCAGTGGATGATGTAATTAAAAAGCATTTTGATGATGACTTTAGTTGTTTAAGTAACAAATTTGCTCGTGGTTTTGAAGACAACATCAACAAAATTTGTACAAATTGTGAGGCACCTCTACTGCATGACACGTCCTTCCAAGAAATGTCTAAGGTGTCTATGAGATTTAAAAAAGTCAACGATAAATTAGTTTTTAAAATAATTAGTCATTTGAATAAGAAAAAAAGTCCGGGTATAGATAGCATTCGAGTTAGTGACCTTCAGTGTATAAATTCTGAAATAACACCTGTTATTACTCATTTAATAAACTTATGTATTTCCACGTCATCCTATCCTGATGAATTAAAGACTGGCATAATTAGACCCATAAACAAGAAAGGTCCCTACAATGACATAAATAACTATAGGCCTATTACTATTCTACCTAGCATAGACAAAATAGTGGAGAGGTATATAGGTAATGAAATTAATACTTTTTTGTCTAGCAATAATATCATAAATAACAAACAGTTTGGGTTTCAGAAAGGTCGTAACACTACGCAGCTACTATCAGCTTTTTCTGATGAGGTCAATAAGCATTTGGGCGCTCGCGAACAGGTGCTTATTGCCCTCATCGACTTTAGCAAAGCATTTGATACTCTGCGGTATAAAACATTATTCAGTAGACTTGAACAGAGTGGTATACGGGGTCCTCTTTTGAAATGGTTTAAAAATTACCATAATAATCGTCATACTGTAGTTCGTTTGGGCAATTTCCAAAGTGAAAAAATACCTACTAAAATGGGCACCGCCCAAGGTTCAATAATTGGCCCAACTGAGTACTTATTATACGTCAATAACATGTGTAATATTATTCCGGAGGACTGTGTGTACCAGTTTGCCGATGACACTTGTTTGGTAACCCATCATAAAAACATAACTGAGGCTCAAACAGAAATGCAACGTTTATTTGATGACCTCTGTAAATGGGCACACGATGCAGGCCTGGTTATCAACGCTAGTAAAACCAAGATTATCCATATACACTCTCCTTATATGAAGATCAGACAGGTACCTAAGATAACTGCGCATGACCACCAGTGCCTGCATCGCGGGCCCACTGCACGCATGTGTGCGTGTCCTACGCTAGACGCTGTCGACCAGCACACCTATCTCGGACTCATTATTGACAAACATTTCAATTGGGGATCCCACATCGAAAGTGTAAGTAACAAACTCAGATCTATTAACGCCAAGTTGGCTATCCTCAAATATAAACTTCCCTTCTACACGCTACGCATGCTATATCTCGCTCTGGCAGATTCCGTCATAAGCTATGGCCTAACTAGTTACGGACGTTCCTTCAAAACTTATGTAGATAAAATATATAGACTACAACTATGTATACTCAAGACTATTGTGCCAAAGAATATTAAACTTAAATATAAAGATGATGAGTACGGTTTATTTAAATATTGTAAAATTATGTCAGTCTTTGATAAATTCAGGTCGGCAATTATCTTGGACAAATTTAATAATATCAGCTCCTTAACTTTAAACAACAGACCAAAACAGTTACGTGATCTGGATTACTTGCCAACATATAAACTACCTACAACTGTAAATGTGTATGGCACGAGAACGTGGGAGTATATATTACCTGATACTTTGAATAAAATTCCTAAAACTGTGCAGTCAAATATTGTCACTAGCACATATAAAAAATGTAAATTTATCTTAAAAAAATATTATATTACTGGTGATATTACATCTTAAGTTTTAAGTGGGTATAAGTATATGTTTAGCTACTTTAGTAATATGCGGTGCAAGTTTGCTACCTCCACTTTGTCACATAAACCTTTTAAGGTTTTAGACAAGTGTCATGCTGTATAATAAGTGCAATTTAATGTTTATTGAAAAATAAACGAAAAAAAAAAAAAAAAAAACTTAAATTTTCAGCAACTCTCGCCTAGCTGCTACCAGCCATCCTGCGAAGATCGTCGCTCCACCTAGTCTGAGGGCGTCCTACCTTACGTTTACCAGTTCGCGGTCTCCACTCAAGAACACGTCTACCCCAACGGTCATCTGTTCTACGGCTAATATGGCCACCCATTGCCATTTCAGCTTGGAGGAAAGGATTTTCGACAGTTGGGTTAGAATTTAGAAATATCTATATTTATAGAAATGTCGAATAGTGGATTGAGAGGCTTTAGACAAAATATAATTCTAAAAGCGACGGCGACAGTCGAAATGTCAAGATGTAAGGTCACGTGACTTTACGATAACGCTTGACAATTCCGCACATTTTGACATTTTTAGGATTCCGTAACCGAAGGGTCCAAAAGGAGCCCTATTGCTGTTACTCACGAATCCGTCTGTCACAAAATTTTGTTCCGCAGAATTTTTAACTTCCCATTGAAACTTGAAATTTGGTGATAATGTTTATTAGTACGTTGGTATATTAAACAAACAAATACTAATATATTCTAAATTTGGTACGGAACCCTAAATGTGCGAAGTTGGACAAGCACTTGTCCAGTTAAACGCTATCGCAACGCTTTCGATGGTAGCAGTTATCATAGACAAAATTTTAAGTGAAAACTTTTTTCTGTTGTGCTTTGAAATTCGATGAAACGAAAAAGCGAACACATACATATGAAACAAAAAAATCACATAAAAAAAAAACATACGTTTATAGGTTGTAACGTGCGAGAGGATGAGATAGAATATTTTTGTAAGTTTTTACTTCTGTAGCGTGTGACCTCGCTCATGTGATTTTTTTTGTAAATTGTGTCCTAAACAAATAGGAACTAATTTCCCATAAAATCTTTGCATATTACGAGCTGCACATCCAAATTAGGGACGAGAATATCAAAGGTAATATTGACTTGTTAAACTGGACCATACGGGTACGGTTCGACGTTCTAATTATAGTCGGCACCGGCTATCGCTCAAAACCATCGTGCGCCCATTTTGCGTAGTAGTGACTTTTACTTTCTTTCTCAATGATATTAAAGTAGAAACGAAAAAAAGTAAATACAAAAGTAGATACGTTTTACCGACGCCGACTTCTACGCGGCAGTACAAACACAAGCTAACAAGCTTGAGTACACGTAGTCTGCTGTTGCTGTCTGCAGTCGGCTACGAGCTCGTACCTTAAGACCTTAAGTGACAACCTATCATCGAAAGCGTGGCGATAACGATTGTAAAAAAGGCAAAATTGTATAGGATTGACAAGCGATATTGAAATATCACGTGATCAATCCCTTATATTTTGACATTACGCCTATCGTCTTCGCTGACATAGTTTGCCACTTATCTTGAGCTTCTGGTTATGGTTGAGGCAATCCATTGGATGCGAGACAAACAGGACCGGTCGATGTGGAGACACTTAGGGACTATGTTCAGCAGTGGGCATCTTTCAGCCGAAATGATAAAATACATATATACACACAGATACACACGTCAAACATACAACCATTGAGTTAAATGTACTACGTACTAGAGAAGCTATTTCAAACAAAAGATTGCACGTAATTCGGTGACAGCGGGGCAAAAGGGGGCGGGGGGAGGATTATGTTCTCATAGATAAACAATCAAGGCGCGCAGATGAACTTTTTTTTACTCTTTGACATTCACACAAACATGGCCACCCTCCCGCTTCCGCGGTGACGCGACGTCACGATTTACAATAAATTGATAAAATATAATTAAATTAAGCGTGTTTTCAAGTTACTGATGAAAACTCACTCCTTGACTTTTACTTTTATTTCTCGAGTTGTTTGAACAGTATCTCAATACACACGAAGGCATTTTATAAGAAATAAAACTTAGTAATCAAACGTGTCACGTTGCAGCGAGCGCTTGTAAGAACATAGACTAAGTGAGTTGGAGTACGCGAGCTCTAACGCGTGTTACAAACAATTGAGTTGAGGAGTCTCCTCTAGTACGTAGTACATTTAACTCAATGCTTACACTCTTTTTCCGTCGGGGGTTAAAAAGAGTTTTTTTATCACAATAAACATTCGCTACCATTCTAATTTATTTTTAACCCAACAGCAGAACGCGCTTTCTATCTAGAAATAAATTAGCACCTGTCAGCGATAGTAATTAAACCGAACGATCCACGCCACGACGGAGACGTGTCACGGTGGCGTGACACGCTGTATCGTGTTTCTAATGGCAGACAAGGTCGGGGAATACTAACAAGCTATACAGAAGAAACATTTGTTCTTCTAGTTTATTTTGAGGTATTTTCGATTATAAAACGGTTAAACAATAGAATTTTACTATTGCACAATGTAACCTCAAGACTGTATTTTTAGAAGACGTAGGCAGATATGTATACAACACTCTCGATACATAAGATACCAGTTTTAGTTTCATGTATTTTAAACAATAATTTTGTCGTCAAAATAGTGGTTTAATTAATTTAAACCAAACTCAAATTTCGAGACAAAAAAATGAGTAGCTCGCCAGCCGTCGCTCCGTGCGGACGTCTCGCTGCTCGTCGCCCCACCGCGCTCTCCGGCGCCCCCACTCTCCGTCTCGTCGCGCCCCTCTGCGTGACGTCACTGCGGTCGTCGCGTCTTCGCACGCCGCTCCAAAGGTGTCGCTACTAGTAACTTTGGTTACTAGTAGTGGCAGCTATTTTGGCCCTTCCGGGCAAATCCACTCTTTGTGGTTCCTGGCGGGAAACCTAGCGGTGTTAACAAGCCAGTGGGGTGTGCCCCAAGCACCCGCCAAGTCCCTTAAGGACACGGCAGTCATTGGAGTCGGGAGCGGGATCAGTTGGCCTTGGTAGATAGCCTAGTCAACCCCCGCTTTGTCCCCCAGCATTCACCTGGCACGGTCGGGTGTGTCTACCCCGACGTGCCAGACTTCTTCGGTACACATTGGTGGGTGACCCACCTTCGGTGGGTTTACCGGTACCTTAGGGCCCTGCCACCAATCTTACCGAAGGTGGGTCACCCACCAATGTGTACCGAAGAAGTCTGGCACGTCGGGGTAGACACACCCGACCGTGCCAGGTGAATGCTGGGGGACAAAGCGGGGGTTGACTAGGCTATCTACCAAGGCCAACTGATCCCGCTCCCGACTCCAATGACTGCCGTGTCCTTAAGGGACTTGGCGGGTGCTTGGGGCACACCCCACTGGCTTGTTAACACCGCTAGGTTTCCCGCCAGGGACCACAAAGAGTGGATTTGCCCGGAAGGGCCAAAATAGCTGCCACTACTAGTAACCAAAGTTACTAGTAGCGACACCTTTGGAGCGGCGTGCGAAGACGCGACGACCGCAGTGACGTCACGCAGAGGGGCGCGACGAGACGGAGAGTGGGGGCGCCGGAGAGCGCGGTGGGGCGACGAGCAGCGAGACGTCCGCACGGAGCGACGGCTGGCGAGCTACTCATTTTTTTGTCTCGAAATTTGAGTTTGGTTTAAATTAATTAAACCACTATTTTGACGACAAAATTATTGTTTAAAATACATGAAACTAAAACTGGTATCTTATGTATCGAGAGTGTTGTATACATATCTGCCTACGTCTTCTAAAAATACAGTCTTGAGGTTACATTGTGCAATAGTAAAATTCTATTGTTTAACCGTTTTATAATCGAAAATACCTCAAAATAAACTAGAAGAACAAATGTTTCTTCTGTATAGCTTGTTAGTATTCCCCGACCTTGTCTGCCATTAGAAACACGATACAGCGTGTCACGCCACCGTGACACGTCTCCGTCGTGGCGTGGATCGTTCGGTTTAATTACTATCGCTGACAGGTGCTAATTTATTTCTAGATAGAAAGCGCGTTCTGCTGTTGGGTTAAAAATAAATTAGAATGGTAGCGAATGTTTATTGTGATAAAAAAACTCTTTTTAACCCCCGACGGAAAAAGAGTGTAAGCATTGAGTTAAATGTACTACGTACTAGAGGAGACTCCTCAACTCAATTGTTTGTAACACGCGTTAGAGCTCGCGTACTCCAACTCACTTAGTCTATGTTCTTACAAGCGCTCGCTGCAACGTGACACGTTTGATTACTAAGTTTTATTTCTTATAAAATGCCTTCGTGTGTATTGAGATACTGTTCAAACAACTCGAGAAATAAAAGTAAAAGTCAAGGAGTGAGTTTTCATCAGTAACTTGAAAACACGCTTAATTTAATTATATTTTATCAATTTATTGTAAATCGTGACGTCGCGTCACCGCGGAAGCGGGAGGGTGGCCATGTTTGTGTGAATGTCAAAGAGTAAAAAAAAGTTCATCTGCGCGCCTTGATTGTTTATCTATGAGAACATAATCCTCCCCCCGCCCCCTTTTGCCCCGCTGTCACCGAATTACGTGCAATCTTTTGTTTGAAATAGCTTCTCTAGTACGTAGTACATTTAACTCAATGGTTGTATGTTTGACGTGTGTATCTGTGTGTATATATGTATTTTATCATTTCGGCTGAAAGATGCCCACTGCTGAACATAGTCCCTAAGTGTCTCCACATCGACCGGTCCTGTTTGTCTCGCATCCAATGGATTGCCTCAACCATAACCAGAAGCTCAAGATAAGTGGCAAACTATGTCAGCGAAGACGATAGGCGTAATGTCAAAATATAAGGGATTGATCACGTGATATTTCAATATCGCTTGTCAATCCTATACAATTTTGCCTTTTTTACAATCGTTATCGCCACGCTTTCGATGATAGGTTGTCACTTAAGGTCTTAAGGTACGAGCTCGTAGCCGACTGCAGACAGCAACAGCAGACTACGTGTACTCAAGCTTGTTAGCTTGTGTTTGTACTGCCGCGTAGAAGTCGGCGTCGGTAAAACGTATCTACTTTTGTATTTACTTTTTTTCGTTTCTACTTTAATATCATTGAGAAAGAAAGTAAAAGTCACTACTACGCAAAATGGGCGCACGATGGTTTTGAGCGATAGCCGGTGCCGACTATAATTAGAACGTCGAACCGTACCCGTATGGTCCAGTTTAACAAGTCAATATTACCTTTGATATTCTCGTCCCTAATTTGGATGTGCAGCTCGTAATATGCAAAGATTTTATGGGAAATTAGTTCCTATTTGTTTAGGACACAATTTACAAAAAAAATCACATGAGCGAGGTCACACGCTACAGAAGTAAAAACTTACAAAAATATTCTATCTCATCCTCTCGCACGTTACAACCTATAAACGTATGTTTTTTTTTTAAGTGATTTTTTTGTTTCATATGTATGTGTTCGCTTTTTCGTTTCATCGAATTTCAAAGCACAACAGAAAAAAGTTTTCACTTAAAATTTTGTCTATGATAACTGCTACCATCGAAAGCGTTGCGATAGCGTTTAACTGGACAAGTGCTTGTCCAACTTCGCACATTTAGGGTTCCGTACCAAATTTAGAATATATTAGTATTTGTTTGTTTAATATACCAACGTACTAATAAACATTAGAGCTAGCCAAGAAATACAACTTGTGCTTTCGCTGCCTATGTCGAGGCAGCCACACTTGCAGGTCAAAGCGGTGTGGCGAGGAGGGATGCCACCAGAAGGCCCGACGTTGAAGGGATCCGCAGGAAACGGTGACCAGTTCAAGAACCCAGTCGAGCCAGGCGTTCCTCAAGATAGTGCCGGTCCGGGTCATCGGACCGGCGGGAGAGGTGGCGACATACGCCCTCCATAACAACTGATGATGCCATAGATCATCAGTTGCGCGAATTTTTCGCTATAGAATCGCTGTGCATAAACCCACAGCGCCCCGCCTCATACCCTGGGAATAGGGCAGAGGATCCACACTTGCAGGTCAAAGCGGTGTGGCGAGGAGGGATGCCACCAGAAGGCCCGACGTTGAAGGGATCGCAAGAACCCAATCGAGCCAGGCGTTCCTCAAGATAGTGCCGGTCCGGGTCATCGGACCGGCGGGAGAGGTGGCGACATACGCCCTCCATAACAACTGATGATGGCTTAGATCATCAGTTGCGCGAATTTTTCGCTATAGAATCGCTGTGCATAAACCCACAGCGCCCCGCCTCATACCCTGGGAAAAGGGCAGAGGATCCACACTTGCAGGGCAAAGCGGTGTGGCCAGGAGGGATGCCACCAGAAGGCCCGACGTTGAAGGGATCGCAAGAACCCAATCGAGCCAGGCGTTCCTCAAGATAGTGCCGGTCCGGGTCATCGGACATCGGCGGGAGAGGTGGCGACATACGCCCTCCATAACAACTGATGATGCCTTAGATCATCGGTTGCGCGAATTTTTCGCTATAGAATTGCTGTGCATAAACCCACAGCGCCCCGCCTCTGACCCTGAGAAAAGGGCAGAGGACATTTGAATCAAATGAACGTCCAGTTAGCAAATGGACATATAGAAACCGCCACGTTATGGCGTAATAAGCATGCTGAGATGCCAGATAGCTATGAGACAGCTCTAAAGAGGCTCGTCTCAACTGAGAAGAAGCTGGACAAGAACCAGGTACTTCGAAGAAGATACTCAGAACAAATGGACATATAGAAACCGCCATGTTATGGCGTACGCGAATTTTTCGCTATAGAATCGCTGTGCATAAACCCACAGCGCCCCGCCTCTGACCCTGAGAAAAGGGCAGAGGACATTTTGAATCGAATGATCGTCCAGTTAGCAAATGGACATCATGGGAGGCGCCTGGGAGCGCCTAGTCCGCTGCGTAAAAAACACGCTGTACAATGTACTTATAGAAAAACACCCAACTGAAGAGGTGTTGTCCACACTGATTTGTGAGGCAGAGTACATTGTGAATAGCCGACCATTGACACATGTGTCAGTAGACAGCGATGATGATGAGTCCATCACACCGAACCACTTCCTGCTCGGTGGGTCAGCCAGACTACCTACACCTGGCGTATTCACTGAGCAGGATATAGACAGCAGGAAAGTATGGCGACGATCACAGATCCTCGCTGATATGTTCTGGAGCCGCTGGGTCAGAGAGTACCTGACTGAGCTCCAAAACCGGCGGGAGCCACATAGTAGTGGGCCCAAACTTAATGTGGGCGACCCCGTCCTGATAGCCGACGGCCAGCTGCCTCGAAACACATGGCCTCGAGGCCGCATTGTAGCCGTGTATCCAGGAATCGACGGAGAAACCCGGACTGCTGAGGTGCGCACACTTGGCGGCATCCTGAAGCGTCCGGTGAAGAAACTCGTCCCACTGCCTCAGTAACCAGAGACGCCGGGGCGGCGATCATCCTTCGGTGAGCCTGGCGACGGCATCCGAGACTGCCACTCGTCGCTCACCATGGGAGTGCAGCGCCGCGCCGACATCACTTCGAGCCTGCACGGCACTGCACGGCGGGAGATATGTTCGCGACGAGACTCACCAACCAAGTGAATGGTTTTTGTAAATAAAGTATGTATTAGAGTCATACGTCTGCTCACGCCCGAGCGCCAAGTAGGAATGAAAATGTTGTAAACACGTCGGTCCTATTTATAAGCTCGGTATGTAAGGGTATTTTAAATCGCATTTTTAAGGTAGTAATATAACGTCCTTAACGTTTATTTATGCGTATTGGGTTTTAGTAATACCAGATTAATAGAATAGAAGCATTGAAATATATAAATATTATAGTCTTCATACTTAAAACGTAAAATCAATTTCATGTGAATGCGTGCGTTCGCTGCGCCCGCCTAGTTCCGAATGGTGCGCCAGATGGCGGCGGGTAGTTTTATATGTTGGCGTTTTGCGTACAAAAATTCTGGTAGCTTAAAATCATGTTTTAGGGGGTTATATTATGTATTAGACATAATTTTAGTACATAGGAATGATATAATGTGGAAAATGTATAGTTTCCACCATTAATATGTGAATATTGACGTGATGTCTCAGGAAGTGAATTTAGGACATTTAGGTCATTTTAGGGTATATGGGGGACCTAGATCAAGACGGGAAACCTATATACAGTTCAGAATTAGTGTACTGCTTTATATAAAGCCTATTTACCTGAGATATCATGTCGGTATATAGTGTAAAACGCGCTGTTTATGGGAGTTTCGACGGGACTATTCTTTTAGGTGCCCTAAGCACCTAGAAAATATGTAGGTGTACTGTTAAAAGTACTACCATTGGAAAGCTCGTCGAAGGGGCTTCCAGACGGTCTTTAGACGAGAAAGATCGCCCTTATGTCTTAAATTATCCCGAGGAAATATATTTCCGGGATATAAAGTATATTTTATGTTATACCTGACGATAATCTATCTCTGTGCCAAATTTCATCTAGATCCGTCCAGCCATTTGAGCGTGAAGAATTAACAAACATATAAATACACACACACACTCACAAATTTACGCGTGCCCGTGTTCCCGCTATAACCGGCACAGGAGGACACCGTGGAGTTTTAGTGGTTTGGAGTCCCACATAACTGCATTATCTCCTCGTGGCACAAGGCTATCAAAATTGTTACAAATCCACAAACAATTAACAACAGAATAAAAAGCTTATGAATGACCTTTAAAAAAGTACGATTATCAGAAAGCGACAAAAATCTGTGTTTTTTATCCAAAAGGTTCTTTAAAGTCTTTCGTAATAAAATTCAAAACAACATAATAAAAACAAAAAACATAATTTGGTTACCAGCTGGCGAGACGAGCTTAATAATTTAATATAATCTCATTAAATTGATAAAAGAAAATATCACATCATCATCTGCCTAGCTTTTTTCCCAATTATTGTTGGGGTCGGCTTCCAGTCTTACCGGATTCAGCTGAGTACCAGTGTTTTACATGGAGCGACTGCCTATCAGACCTCCACAATCCAGTAACTGGGTAACACGATACCCCTTGGCAAGACTGGTGTCAGATCTCAGGCTTCTGACTACCCGTAACGACTGACAAAGATCTTTAAATGACAGCCGGGACCAACGGCTTAACGTGCTTTCCGAGGCACGGAGGAAACTCGGTATGTTGAAATGGTCACCCATTCACGGACCGACCTCGTCAAGCGTTGCTTAACCTTGAAGATCGACCCGTGCGGCTGTTATTATTCAGCCACGAGCTCCTCTAAAAGAAAATATCACATACCAAAGTAAATTGATTTTATGAAGGCTCGCAGTAAAATATTGTGATCGTCCTGGTTAGAAGATTTGCCTACGTATGTTTACAGGATTCCTGAAGATAATTTCCATGATGTTTACAAAATTAAGTTAGAAATAAGAAGATATAAACTCTCTTTGAGAAGGAATGGGCCCTAAATCCACCACGCGGGGCCACTACGGGTTGGTGGATGTCACATGTCTTCGAACTCTTTGGTTCTAGGACATGCCGGTTACCTCAGGATGTTGTTCTTCACCGTTTTTAGAGCAGTGCTTATTCGATAATCATTTAGACAAAGTAATTTGCCTGCCTGGGTTGAACCCACGACCTGCGACACAAAAGTCGGTACCGTTACCACTGGGCCGCTACTGCTCTCCTCTCTACTTTCATATCAGGTCAAAATCACCATGACAACGCACAAAAATAACTTCACTCAGCTCATACCAAAACAGCCAGCCTCAGGCAAAACTGGCAAATGAAAAAATAACAAACTACCATGGTGGTAAAAAATATCGCTCGTGGGTAATATTATAACGCAAAAACGGAAAATTTACCCTTGCCTAAATATCGCCCACACAACTAAACACTCATTTAGATTGGTAGGTATATAATAATACAGGAATATTTAATGCTAGCTGTTGCCTGAATCTTCGCATTTAGCAGGCCACAAAACCATGACGTCTCACTTGAAAATATTAAAAACATTCATGTTCAATATACTTCGATAAAACTTCTATACACCTACTCAAATGCAAATTCAATTAAAAACCCAAGAAACGTGATAAACCAGCCATTCATTCCCGACTATTGTACTGAAATTGTATAAAAAATATAGCACTAAAATGTTGACAACACCATTTCAATATTACAATTCCCGTTCCCCAATATAGCTTACTACTTCAATTCAACTCGCAGTTTTCAAAAGTTATTAAATTTAATAAACATTCTATGTTTTTGACATTATTTAACGGCTCACAGTGGCGGGTCATATGCAGAATTGTAACTGTAAATTACGAGTAATAACTTACACTCGTACTGTGTATGGGGAAAACAGTGCAAGTTAGAAGAAAGAAGCGTGATAGAGTTAGGGCAAATTAAATATAAACGCTGAAACCACGAAGGCCCAGAAAAAAATGGCGACACCACCTAGAGGCCTAATCTACAAAGGCTGATTTGATGTGGCTTAGAAAAAGAATGCCTGGGATTAAGAATTAGGATTTTGGAGAGGCTTTTTAGTGGGGAAGTGGGAGAAGCCATTGGATGTTTGAAGCCGTGGAGTTTCTTGCCGGTTCTTCTCCACAGGAAACGACGAAACCGAACCGTGCACCTTTTGTCGACGTTTTATAAGTGCCCATGTAGTCCTATGTGAAATAAAAAATATTTGATTTGATTGATTGATTTGATTTGATTTAACGACATCCAAGCCCAAAAAAAAATTGCTGTTACTGAGAAATTCCTGATGAAAGCCAAAAACTATTTTGCAAGTCCTGGGAATAGCAAGACCAAGACCTTACGCTCAGCCCGCATGCTAACAACTTACGAGGCAGACCCATTCTACTAACTTTACATTATAAAATAATTACAAAAAGGTATTTAAAATAGACGGGTACATTGTTTACTCACCACTACTCGAGACCACGTGAATATACCAACAGCGGTTCATGGAAATTCTTGCCGCAATATGTATGGTTCAACTCTTATGCTCAATAATAATATTTCGAGTATGCTAGAACCTTCTCACTATCATTACCGTGGCCGAGATGTGGATAATAGTCGGTCCTGAAATCACTTGGGCGACCAAAATTACTTTGTACAGAATTTCACTCAAGAATTTTTTAAATCGTTATGATTCTTATTGCAATTTATTTGGGATGCCTTGTTGGTTGCTGCTGAGCATGAGGTCGAGGGTTCCATTCCCGGGTCGGTCAAAGTGTTATTGGGTTTTGCCATCTCCCAGAGTCTGGTTTTGGTCCCGGTTGATGGCAATAGACTCACTCCATATTACATGGGAGTTAAAAATAACTGGCGAAATATGAGTAGATATACTTAGCACCACCTCTGCCCAACACTTCGAGGCACAAAGGCACGATGTTATGTTATGATATGTTATGTGTAATCTTTCACATAATCCATCCTCTTTTTAACCGACTTCCCAAAAAGGAGGAGGTTCTCAATTCGACTGTTTTTATTGTTACCTCAAAACTTTTTACAAGGTGAACCGATTTAAATGACTCTTTTTTTTATTTGATAGCGGGAGCTTGTCATTATGTCCCATTTAAATTTATTCATCAAGACCTGATGAAGATCTTCGGCGATATACATCAGAACTCTTCAATAAATGACGACAAATTATCCGGGATAGCTGCAATCGCATGTCTGTTTATTGTTTACACCATTTCATAACATAACATCACACTGGTAAGCTCTAAAGGGGTAAGCAGGTGTGAACAGTTCACCCTGGTATACTCTCATTCCACCAGTTTTGTTTAAGTTTCATGTTATTGGGTTAATCTATTCTGGCATCACTTTGGGCATGATAGGTTAGCCTAGCCTTTAGAACTGGTCCATTATGTACCACAACTAAAAAGTAAAAAATAAAAACGTCTATTTTACAAATAATTACAACCGGTGTCAAAAAACGAAGAAACGAAATCAGGAACACCGACTTCCGAAATTAAAAGTTACTTTTCACTTTGTAGTGTTTGTTTTTAAAAGTCGGTCATATTTTTTATAAAAAAGTTTTCTTAAAGCCATTTCATAGCACATTATTTACCCAAATGCCCTGAACCTAACTAACAGTAAAATTTCTGATAGCATTATTATTTCTATAAATGCTCTGTCTCTCTTCTTTGCAAACCTTGGGCCACACACCAAAGCAGGCATGCAAATTTTCGACTAAAACCCACTTCAGGTTCATTTTTTTATGAATAACGTTTGAATTTTAGCGGAGTTGAGTATATATGGTATTATTTTCAGCAGGGGTCACCAAATTTGTGTACCGACCTATTTTGTGTGGTTACTTAATAATTTATGCCGCGCTTTGTCTTTGCTGTCGATTCGACAACGAAAAAATTTTCTCATCAAAATATTCATTGTTATTCAAAGTCAAAGTCAAATATATTTATTTCAACTAGGCCAATAAGCGGCACTTTTGAACGTCAAACATTAAATCTAAATTAAAAATGTACAAGTAATAAAAATTGACTCTACCGTGCATTCGGAAAGTAGCTTGTTATGGAGAAAAACGCACAAGAAACTCCATACTCTTTTTAAAAATAATATATGTTTTAAAATGTTTACTTATGTACATACATTAATAAATTCATATATGTGAGGACGATGCACCCAAAAATAGCACTACACACTATACTACGTACAAGTATAAAGTAATAAAAGCACTAACAGGTAAATTCATTAATTTGATAAATAGGAACATGGTTCTCACATACTTACAAATATTGCAAACATAGGTAAAATACCTAATTCAACAACAACGGAACAGTGTGTGAGTCAAATTCTGGGAAAATATAAAAAATAACATAAGAATACAATAACTATGAATAGGAATATAAATTAGCAAATTTGATTTTGTCCACACCAAAGATTGCCCTACGGAGCGGGACCAACATGTTGCCAAGCATTCTGATCTTGAATAAAATCATCTAATTTGTAATATGCTTGTTTACAAAGTGTGCTTTTAACTAAAGTTTTAAATTTACTTTCATTTAGTTTTAATATATCACAAGGTATTTTGTTATAGAATTTAACACAGTACCCCATGAAAGATGAGTGTACTTTTGCTAGTCTATAAGATGGTTGATCTAACTTATCTTTATTTCTCGTATTATAATTGTGTCTATCACTGACCTTACTAAAGAGATGTATATTTTTCCTTACATACATAATATTTTCATAATTGAATTGGCAAGAAACTGTCATAATATTAATATTTTTAAATAGCTCCCTAAGAGATTCTCGGTGACTTAAATTATATATAGCTCTGATAGCTTTCTTTTGCAATATAAATATGGATTCAATGTCAGCCGCTCGGCCCCACAATAAAATACCGTATGACATAATGCTGTGAAAGTAACTAAAATAGACCAAACGCGCGGTCTCCACATCCGTCAACTGTCTTATCTTTCTAACAGCAGAAGCGGCCGAGCTCAGCCGACCCGCAAGAGATGTTATGTGGGAACTCCATTGCAATTTGTCGTCTAGAGTGATTCCCAGGAAAACTGTTTGATTTACAATGTCCAGCTTTTCGCCATTCAATATGATGTCGCATTCGCTACTTCTAACATTCGGCAATGTGAATCTAATACATTTGGTTTTTTTTTCATTTAGTACCAAATTGTTTGCCGTGAACCAATTTTGGACCTGATGAATCGAGTTATTCACATCATCAAGATTTTGTGACCGCCGATCTATTTTAAATATCAAAGATGTGTCATCAGCAAATAACACCATTTTCGGTTGATTATGTAGTAATTGGGGTAAATCGTTAATATAAACTAAAAAACCGGCCAAGTGCGAGTCGGACTCGCACACGAAGGGTTCCGTACCATTATCGCAAAACACTGCATAAAAATCACGTTTGCTGTATGGGAGCCCCCCTTAATTTATTTTATTTTAATTTATTATTTTTTAAAGTAAATATACAACTAAACATTCTGTGAATATTTCAAGCGTCTACCTGTTGCCGTTATTAATATTCAGCAAAAAACGGACAAAATATCACGTTTGTTGTATGGGAGCCCCCCTTTAATATTTATTTTATACTATTTTTAGTATTTTTTGTTATAGCGGCAACAGAAATACATCATCTGTGAAAATTTCAACTGTCTACCTATCACGGTTCATGAGATACAGCCTGGAGACAGACGGACAGACAGACAGACAGACAGACAGACAGACAGACAGACAGACAGACAGACAGACAGACAGACGGATCGCGAAGTCTTAGTAATAGGGTCCAGTTTTTACCCTTTGGGTACGGAACCCTAAAAAGAGGAATGGACCCAATATCGAGCCTTGAGGGACACCCTTTGTCATTTCAGACCCTAGTGAGTTTACGCCGTTTACCTGAACTTTAACTTGTCTGGCTTTTAAATATGATCTAAGTAACCCAAGGGCTGTATGTCTAATTCCATAGTGCTCGAGCTTCAACAATAGTGTCTCATGGTTAACGCAATCGAACGCCTTCGAGAGGTCACAAAAGATTCCAATGGCGTCTTGTGCTTCCTCCCAGGCGTTAAAGATGTTCTTTATTAGGGTGACACCGGCGTCAGTTGTGCAACGCCCTTTGGTAAAACCGTACTGTATTGTATCTATTTTTACATATTTAAACTTTATTATTTCAATTTTAACAACGTTAATACCTCAAATCAAATAAAAAGTCAAGACAGGAACGTTGCAAACAACAAGGTGACGCCAGTTAAAACTACGCCTTGCTGTATACATACACAATTACACGCACACACGTACAACGAAACTACGCCTTACCTTGTCAGTCGAGTTCTCAGATCAAACAAAAAGCTGTTTGCAACGTTCCATCTTGACTTTTTATTTGATCTGAGGTCAATACACGTGACGATGTAAAAGCCAGGGTTGGGAATTGGTGGCTTTAAACCTTACAGACCGCGATAGACCAAAATTTACAGTAATTGGTGACCCCTGAACTATAGAGTTGGTATGTGTTATTCAGGTGTGCATTTTAATGAGAAAACAATTGAACAGCACCTACTATCGGTTTACATAATTATAAGTATGCGAGAATAAAAATCCGTATGATGATCATTAACCAAACTCACAAATATATAGATTTTCACATTTTATTACCAGCTCATGCTTGATGCTTCGCCATCATGATATTCGAAAACCATCCCATGGGATCGTACCAGTGAGATAAAAAGTATTCGTTGTCCTATCTTTTATTTGGACCAAGTCCTAGCCGTGATCCAAATTAAAAACCGGCCAAGTACGAGTCGGACCCGCGCACGAAGGGTTCCGTACCATTATCGCAAAAAACGGCAAAAAAATCACGTTTGTTGTATGGGAGCCCCACTTAAATAATTATTTTATTTCAGTATGGCAACAGAAATACATCATCAGTGAAAATTTCAACTGTCTAGCTATCACGGCTCATGAGATACAGCCTGGTGACTGACGGACAGTCAGACAGACAGACAGACAGACGGACCGCGGAGTCTTAGTAATAGGGACCCGTTTTTACCCTTTGGGTACCGAACCCTAAAAATGAGCAAGTGACGTGTGATTAACAAACATAAAGAGTTTCATATTATTATAATAGTAGCTAGTATAAGTAGGAAGGATTGCCAACTATTGTCGGTTTATAAACATACGTGGACACATCTAACATAAAGTTGTGATTACCTACGAACAGTGCGTGTATTTCTAACTTTATTCATACATTGAGTTAAAAGTTGTAAAACTAGATACATTATACAGTGCTATGTTGTTAACCTGTCTAGTCTACAGGGACCTAACATGTTCATTTTTAGGGTTCCGTACCCAAAGGGTAAAAACGGGACCCTATTACTAAGACTCCGCGATCCGTCTGTCTGTCTGTCTGTCTGTATGTCTGTCTGTCCGTCTGTCACCAGGCTATATCTCATGAACCGTAATATCTAGATAGTTGAAATTTTCACAGATGATGTATTTCTGTTGCCGCTATAACAACAAATACAAAAAACAGTATAAAATAAATATTTAAGGTGGGCTCCCATAAACAGACGTGATTTTTGTGCCGTTTTTTGGTCGATATTAATAACGGCAAAAAATAATAATTATTAAACTAAAATAAAATAAATTAAGGGGGGCTCCCATACAACAAACGTGATTTTTTGGCCGTTTTTTGCGTTAATGGTACGGAACCCTTCGTGCGCGAGTCCGACTCGCACTTGGCCGGTTTTTTATTTTCTTTACTTCATCAGCTTTTCACTGTACAGTCAACCACACGTCAATTGTTATAATTTGACATTATCAGGCGTTGTATTTCGTGGCAGTAAGGATGGTTTTAATAGTTCCACTGTAACTAATGACATTGCCCGTTTATACAACGCTAGGACGAAAATTAATAAACAAACCTGCCATCTCAAGTCAAATTCATAAAGTAGCTTCTCACTTTCGAGGTGAAGACAAAATAAATAATAGTTTAAAAACAGGCTTTAATAGAAAAGCAAACTAAAACGGGATCCTATTACTAAGACTCCGCGATCCGTCTGTCTGTCTGTCTGTCTTTCTGTCTGTCACCAGGCTCTATCTCTGCGAGAATGGTACGGAACCCGTCGTGCGCGAGTCCGACTCGCACTTAGCCGGTTTTTAAACACACTTTTATAAATCATAATCATAATCATTCTTTATTTGCTCAAACATGAGTACAATACACACAACAAATTGTCATTATGTAAGAGATGTTAAAAAAAGAAGTAAAATACAGAGCGTCATGTTGGTATGTATCTATGTAACAGTATCTTTGAACGTGATTTTCATCCCTTTCAAAACGGCGGATTAATTTGAAACTTTGTACACTTTTTTTGGACAAACTATTTAACTCAAGGATAATGCAATAATTTAAATAGTTTGTCCCAGTATCCTTACCAGGATCTTCAGGATTAGCGATTGAACTAAAAAGTAAAAATAAAAATAGTTTATTAAAACTAAAAAACACGACTTAAAGAAAAGCAAACTTTTGTTTGTAAAGCGTGTTTTTAAACTATTATTTATTTTGTCTTCACCTCGAACGTGAGAAGCTACTTTATGAATTTGACTTGAGATAGGAGATCTTTTTATTAATTTTCGTCCTAGCGTTGTATAAACGGGCAATGCCGGTAGTTACAGTGGAACTATTAAAACCATCCTTACTGCCATGAAATAAAACGCCTGATAATGTCAAATTATAACAATTGACTTGTGGTTGACTGTACAGTGAAAAGCTGATGAAGTAAAGAAAAAAATCACCATCATATTTATAACTAGCTTCTGCCAGCGGCTTCGCCCGTGTGAATGTCGAAACGTATAACGGTTTGAATTCATTTATTTCTAAAGATTACAAATCACTTGTACAGAAATAAATACTAAACATTACTTGAATTATACATTTTTGTTTTCCAGTAGTAGCAAGAGCTTTATATAGTTAACATTACGAATATATGGAGGTAAGTGTTAAAAGTTTTGTAATGTCCACCGCCATGCGGCGCGCTGATGCGGTCGACGTGCGGTGACTCGTTATCTTTGTTTTTATGTTTGAAATCTAAGGACTCGTTCACACCAGAGTCAAATAGTTAAACTAGTTATTTATTTTATTTATGACCTTTTAAGATATGGCTCTTTAGTAGTTTTTTAAATAGTAATAACGATTGTGCATTTTTTATATCCTTTGGTATTGAGTTATAAAGTTTTGCTCCCTCATGTATTATTGTTTTTTTTCCATAGTTAGTTCTTATTCTTCTCCATTGAGACCTACAGACGCTTGCGAATTTGCAACTAGAGTCATCTTTTTATTAATTTTTTGTTTGACAATTCAAAAGTACTTCTAAAGTTTAATTGAAATAAATACCTTGATTTTGATTTTTGATTTTGCACTAGGTATATGTAAGTCTTGTGCGCGCCTCATAATACGTTTTTGTACCTGTATGTTTTTTTTAAATGTGATTTGTGTGTGGGGGTCAGATACTGGTAGTGAAATAGGACTTTTATAATTAAATTGATTGAAAATTATTTATAAAAGTATCCCAAGGGAACATATTTTCGGGGTAAAAAGTATCCTATGTGCTATTCCAGACTATAATCTATCTACGTGCCAGTTTTCATCCAGATCCATCCAGCTGTTTGAGCGTGAAGAAATTACAAACATACAAACACACTCCAAACTTTCGCTTTTTTAATAATAAGTGTGAAGTGTGATGTGATGATAGTGTGATCTTAGGAAACAAGTATCCTCTTAAATGTGTTTCGACGACTTGAAAATGGACTGTGGTATGTATGTATGTCCTCTGAGTTTGTTGCGAAATTTACTTCGGAGTAGATAGATAGAAAACATGGTCTGTGCCTTCCAGTTTAAATATTAACGGATAAAAATGTTTATATATGTTTATAAACCAACTTACAGAAATAAAGTTTATATCACTTATCTAACAATGTCGGTACATACTAACTAAAATTAACAATTTAGCCTCCCAATTTGCGAATAATCAACAGCAAACAACGTCCCTATTTAAGCCATTACCAGCAGGTGTATAAGCAGAGATATAGTCCATGAATCCGCCGTAATCTCCGTACATGATAGCGTCCACAAGGCAGTTATAAGCCCCAGTAAGATAGCCTAGGGTTGCCATACGGAATATTGTAGTACTGACGTCTTTACTTGGTGATCCATTGTTGAACTATTAGCTATTGAAATGGTTTATTTTAATGCTCTGAAAATTATCTCAAAGTTTTTTTTATACAGTAAGTAATTTTTATTTGGATTTTTTCGCATACGGCTTTTTAAAATGACCAGCCTTTTTAACACCTGACGGAAAAGGAGCGGAGATAAGTTTGACGTCTGTTTCTGTGTGTTTTTGTATTTGTGTATCTTTGTGGCATGACAAACTGATGAACTGAACTGATTTTGATTTACTTATATTTTGTTTGAAAGGTGACATTATCAGGAGTGTTCTGAGCTATGTTTGATGAAAATCGGATTAGCCGTTCAAAAGATATGGGCATTTTACTGTTTCAATACGGGTATATGCGTAAAATGCCGTGTCGGGGGTTTTTAAATTTTACTTGTAATCATAATTATGTTTGAGTTGGCGGCGTCCAATCTGACTTTTTCAACCGACCTAGGTCCTGGGTAACACGATACTGCCATGCAAGATTCGGTTTTTGATATGTTGCTCGCAATATGCAATGTTGCACTGTTGCTGGCAACATGTCGATGTTCCGTGTGCTAGAGAACAAAGGACGTCATTAATGTTTCTTACATCAAAACTAGCTCTTTATCCCAAAAAAAGATGTCTTCCTGAAGAATAAGCCATTACACTATCAGTTGCATTCTTCTTCTTAGCGTATCTATTGCATATAAAAAAAAATAAGCTCAACGTACTCAACGATAGTATAGCTTTTCCTCATTGAAATAATTTTTGAAACTGGATTAGAACTGCCAAAAATGTCCTCCTACATTAAACAAATTTCTTCCTCTAAACAATTCTTATAGGTAATGCTAGTTTAGTTAAAGTATTAATAATGTCAATGTTCCGTTTAATAATATATTATGAAGGCATTAACCAGCACTATTTTCATAATTTCCTTTCATTCTAAGTTCTAACACTTCTAGAGCTTCACAAAGACGGTTCACTCCGGGTATTATACGCATGAGTGAAAGTGTTAACGATTTATTAGCAGAAAGGGGAAAGAGATTTATATAAAGAGGAAACTCATTTATTTTTACGCTTATTATTTTAAACGAAAAGAATTTGCGTCTCTTTGTTTTGGGTTTGTATTTCTTTATTTTGGGTTGTTAGAGTTTGTTTTATTGTGATTTGTATTAAATAAATAAAATTTTCTTTATTCAGGTAACTTTTCAAAACCCATTTTACATTTTACATCAGAATAATAAAAATAAAAATAATATCAGATAAATTAACGGTCAAAACAAAAAGTAATGTCAAATCCAGTCACAAGTAAAGTCAAAGCAAAATAAAGTAAAGTAATGTCAAATCAAAATTACATCCGATACAAAAATAAAATAAATATAAAATAATTTAAAAAGCATTAGTACCTCCTTTCCGGCATTGGCACAGTGACATGTCTGTCAGAACAATGCCGGATGAAAGGGCAATCCAACCTTTCCGCGATCATCGCCAGGACGGTGTTGGAACTGGCCCGTACCCTGCACACCATAGAAGCAGCGCGCTTGCGCATAACCGCGTGAAAACCATCGGTGTGTGCCTCTGCGAACATACCCGAGGCGCTACAATATCGGGGCAGCCCCATCACCGCCCTAAACGCATTATTGTATTGCACCCGTATGGCATTTAAGCTTCTTTTGGTATAGTGAGCCCAAAGACTACACGAGTACAGTGATGTGCAAAAGGCTCTAAATAGCGTAAACTTTACATCGTTCGAGCAACGGGCGAATCTGCGAGCAACCATATTGGCTCTCACAGATAACGCCCTTCGCTCCCGTTCAATATCTGCATCGTCCTTGAGGTCGCCAGTCAATACATGCCCAAGATATTTGAACTGCTCAACTCTTTCCAGAGGAGCACCATTCAATGTAACTGGAGGTAAGTTCTCGGGATATTTTGCACTGGCGGTCCCAAAGACCATCCATTGGCTCTTTTTTACATTATACAACAATCCGTGGCCACAGGCATATTCCTCGCAAGTCTGCAACAATTTCCTCAGGCCACAGACCGACGCGCTCAACAGCACCATATCGTCAGCATAACTTAAATTGTTGACACACACACCGTCAATGTGGCAGCCGACATGCCGACTGCTGAGCGCCGCGATCAGACCGTTCAAATATAAATTAAACAAGGTAGGGGATGTTAAGCCACCCTGTCCAACTCCACACTCAAGCCGATACGAATCCGACATAGCCCCCGCCCACCTGACACTATTGGACTGGTGCGCATACCAGTATTGGAACACACTAATTATCTCCTGTGGCAAGTCTATACTTTTCAACTTGTCCCACAGCTGGTCATATACCACAAGGTCAAAAGCCTTGGACAAGTCGAGGAAACACGCATACACAGGCGTCTTACGATCCAAGTAATATTTGACGGTATGCTTCAAACACAGTATCGCGCTTTCGGTGGACAGCCGGGGACGAAACCCGAACTGGTTATCGTGCAACGTTACGTATTTATTTAACTGTGCATTAAGCATACCGTCAAACACTTTAGCAATGACAGTGGCAAGAGAAATAGGCCTATAGTTACTTTTATCAGTAAGGTCACCCGTTTTATTCTTCACTATAGGCACTACCACCGTTTTCATGAAGTCGGCTGGCAAGTAGGAATGGCTCACGCACAACGAGTAAAACGTAGCCAAGACCCTAGCAACGTGTGGTCCGGCGTACTGTAGGTGCTCAATGCTGAGCCCATCATGTCCGGGCGACTTGCCTCTTGATATACGCCTTATGGCGTTTGCTACATCATTCGTCAGGAAGGTAGTCCCTACCTCTTGACTGCTTATGTCAGCATTGAGCACCCTCCCCGCCGAACCTAAAGGAGACTGTACCAAAAAATGATTCCTAAATAGGTTTGCTATGGCCTTAGGGTCATTGACGCCATCGACGCTCACAGGAAGGCCCGGCCGTACATTTACTTTATTGGTACTCTGCCAGAAACCGCGGAAATCCCCGTTGCAATGTTTGACAGCCAGAGCGTCCATTCTTATTTGGTCCTGATGATTTTGGCACCATTTCAATCGAGACTTGAACACTCTTCTGCTTTTGCACATCTCATCGTATAGAGGTCCTGACTTAGGTCTACCACATAAGAGCCAATACTTGAAACTACATTTAGCCACCCTGTGAGCCTCACTAACGTGTTTATTCCACCCCGATAAGCGCGAATCTCCGCCCTTCCTCGTGCTTCTCCGACTCGCCACTGCCGCCGCATCACGGAGGGCAGTAACAATGTCGGCGTAAAGTGTATCTAGAACATGCCTGTGACCACGGTCGCTACAAAAACAGTCAGCACAGTTAACACACTCAACAGGAAAGTGTATCAATTTTAGCCGCTTATGACACTCTTTGGCATACACAGAAACCTGTTCCTCACTTTTTGTACCCCATACCACATCTTTATTTAAATTAATAATATTTGGCGCAACCTTGGGCGTAAGTACTTTTAAATCACACGTAATTATAAGTGGAAAGTGATCCGACCATAGAGTGTCATAACTAACACTTACACCAACAACCGTCTGCTTAGCCGAGTGAGTAGCCAAACAGTGATCCAACCAGCTGCTAGTCCCGTGTACATCACTTATAAAAGTAAAAGTACCCGAGTCCAACCCCAGCACATCTATGTCTATACATGACCATTGTTGGTCGTTACAAATATTCATAAGCTCACCGAAAAACTTCTCACCCGGGGAAGCGTTCAGGTCGCCCAGGATAAACACAGATTCAATTCCATATTCGTCAATAATAGCACTTATCTCACTCAAACAATCAGTAAAATCTTGCAAATTATCGACAGAGTTTGTTGGCATGTAAACACTCATTACGATAACTTCTCTTTCACTTGTTGTTATTTTAATAGCACAAATACGGGCGTTATCACACCGCAACACTGACACTTGTTGAAACGCACCGTATCTCCACAACAACGCGACGCCGCCGTAGGGACGCCCGCGCAGTATGCCCGCAGACGTATCAACCGCCGATGTCGCAGTGTACCCGAAACCACTGTCGATCGTGCCGATGTAGGGTATGTCGTGCGGCATCAACCAAGTCTCCTGGAGACAAACCACATCACACGACCGGCACAGGACTCTGACGTCATCGACGGAGCGCTTCACATTCTTACAGTTGAAAGTAGCAAATCGATAAGAACCATTATACATTATTTAGTTGGTTTGTGTCACCGGCGTCAACACAATGTACACCGTTCGTTTTCTTGTGTCTAAAATTCACAAACCTCCGAAATATGACACCTGCTGGCCATAAAGTTTCGTCCATATACTTTGGCAGATTGGACTCTGCTATGAGAAACTTGTATGCTTTATGTCCCCTTTCGAATTTCATATTATTTTTTTCTAAAGTTACTGTTTCCTGCGTCTTATTGTAAATATGTCTTGTTATGTCAGTTTCTAACGTTGACATATGCACATTCGTTATAAATATAGGAATTTTCCTATCTGCGCCTCGGAATGTGCACTCTAAATCTCTGGCTATCCCCGCTTTGCCCATGAAGCGGTATTTCGTAGTGTTTTTACGATAAGAAACTGTCTGCCAGCCTCCGTTATCACTATTGGCCAAAGTTTCGGGCTGTGTGCCCAACCGCCCCGATTGACGCCGTCCATAACTGCGTATGTTTATATGCGTAGCAGTCAGCTGATCCGCCACCTGCGGCGGTGTACTTAATGCGTCTGACGTCACCACGGCGCTAGCCACATAACCGGTTTGAGCGCTCATCTCTTGTCTAGACTGACACTCCCCCTCCGCGCCCGCGCTCGCCTCATGACGCGGCAGCAGCGGCCGATCGGTTCCCGCTCCGCAGCCCGCGCTCCCCAGCCCACCTTCCTCCGACCGTTGAGGCTCATTTGAATCGCGTTCACTTTCTCGAACTACCCTCGTTTGCGACCACTGTGACCGTATGATCGGCGCATTGCGAGATGATGACGACAGTAAATCGTTTTTTAATCCCAGAACGTCCGTTTTTATTTCGTTCACACTATGCTGCGTTGCATATGTCGATTTTATACCTTCTATTTCGGCTTTCAATAGTTGCATATCCTTTAACAACTTAGAACAATCCAAGTGATCTAATAAGATCGGGGGTAATTTGTCTAGCTGCTTTGCCACAAAAACAGGAATAATATCGGGCTCTGCCGATTTAAATAGATTTATAATATCCGATAGATCCCGCTCCTCCTTTCCTCTGTTTTTTCGTAATATTTTTCTTGTATCCGTTGGAATTGACTCGAACAAAAGTGATTTCGAGCTCTTGATTTCTTCGCTTGTGAAATTTCCCTTACAAACGCGCACTAGCGTATCTTCGTCTACGACTGACACTTTATTTTGCATGTAACACAACATTTCGTCAATGACGATGTTACACATATTGCACTTTGCAACGTTCGTCATTTTATAAAAAAAACACGAATCCCGCTACGTACACAAAACACGCCCGACGCTTTGGGGTGCGCGCGCGAAACTGATGGATTAAGTGAATGGTACTTTGTATTGAGTGATGGGTACTATGTCGTAGTGGCCTAGTGGCTAAGACCTCGCCTGTAGTGTTTGAGGTCATGGGTTCAAATCCGGGCGAGTACCAATGTGAGTTTTTCCTTTGAAGATTGTCAAAGGTTGTTTGGATTGGAAAGATTTTGGATATCATTGATTGAATGTAACTTTGTCTACCAAGAACGTCTGACCGCAGATCACAATGAGCTCTAGTTATAAATACCAATGCAATTCATCTGATAACTAAGATCAAATCTTGGATACACATTTATCTGCCGAGCCTTTTTTCAACTAGGTTGGGGTCTGATACCAGTCTAACTAGTACGCTGGTACCAGTATTTTACTTGGGGCAACTATTTAACCTCCACAACCCAATAACTGGAACACCCTCTTGGCAAGACTGGTCTCAGACTTTCCAGATTAATAATATCCGTAACGACTATTAAAGATCTACAATCATCATGGGTCATCAGGTTCCTTTCATGATGGTTTTCTTTTTATTTATGATTGGCTCGCATTTGAACACCATACCACCTGATAAAGTGATGATGTGGTCGACGATAAACGACGCATGCTTGCCTAGAAATAGCCTATTCACTCTTGACTTATATACCCCCATGGTTGAACTAAGGGATGCCAACCCATGCGTTATGTTCGGGAACGGGCGCCATCAGTTGGGATTGGTCATAACTTGGCTGCCGCGGCCTGTTTTTAATTAATAAAAATAGTACCAATGTGACTTTTTCAATTCATATGTACTTTCTAAGTTTATCTTGGAAATCGCTGACAACGATGAAGGAAAACATCGTGAGGAAACCTGGACTTACAGTTTAGTATTTGCAAGTTTGTGCTCCATTGGTGTAATTGCTGCAAGGAGTTTCAGTGCGAAGGTAAACAAATAATTGTTGGTGTTGTTTGTTGTACTCTAGACCCACGCACACTTATTTTTACATAATTCTCACATACTCGTATATGTAATTTTCTAACAAGAATGATGTACCCAAATGCTTGTAATTACATTTTATTGATGAAAAACAATGTCCGTGGAGCACGTTCTTCTCCATACAGAAGCTTGCGAATTTGCAACAAGCTTAATTTTTATAGCATGTCAATTTTAAAAGTACCTTTAAAAGGTTTGATTTAAATAAATTATTTGTATATGTGTATTTGAGGCGCTAACCTTGAAGATTAAACTCCAAGTCTACAAGTACCTAGTAATTTACCTCGTAATAGACCTCATTATAGATTTATTTGTAGACTAAAAAGCACCCACTTCCCAGCCCCAAGTCCCAAGTTTTATTCTTAATCAAAATTCATAACCGTTTTCTATTGGAAGTGCTCTAGATTTTACTGACACGGAAAAAAACTGGAAATGTCCGTTGAGAATGTTTTTTAAATGTTAAAATCTTTTAAGATTCGAATCGCAGTTATTATGCGAGGTTTGCTTGTGAAAAAGGAAAGGTTTTCACTTGTCTATTGAAATGGGTTCTGTTATGTAACAGTCACGCTATTTTCTTAAGGGATTCGCAGCTTCTTGGAAAATTATAGCTGGAAAAAATGTGTTTATTTGTATATGTTATGGACCAAGTGATTTATACGGCATTATTTATTATTTATAATGCCCAGACAATTTGGAAAATGCCCAATATGAGTAGGAAATATGCTAAAATCTATTGAAATAAGACCGGGCTTTCTGAATAATGCCCATGACTTATTAGGCCGGGTAATAGCAAGATGTCCTTTTTTCATTAATTTTAATGTTGACTTTGATTTTAATATAAAATAGGTAAGTACGATTAAACCAACAAAGTCGACGGAGATCCGCTTCGCGGGGCTCCTATTTCTATCTGCAGGGTCTAAAGTAATCTAACATGAAGGAGATGACGGGAGCTGAAGTGAGCGAGGAAAGCGAATGAACTTATCGAATCTGTCCTATCCGTGCCGGGGTGCCTTAAGCTGCCGAGCTCGCTTCGCTTGCTCTTGGACTACGTACGGGCGAACCTTTATTACATATTTAAGAGATATTAAAGACATACAAATAAGACTGATAAAGTTTCTGGTTAGTAAAAATGTTAAAGATAAGTGCAACAAAGAGTATGAAAAGTTATTTCCCATCTGTAAAATTCTACCCATAGAGAAAAAAGTAGAATATTTGATAGGTCTGGAATATTATTATAATGATAATTTTAAGGTTAATGTTAAAAACAAGTACAACACACGTAGGGCTAGAGAGAATAAACTGGTTCAACCAAAGATAACAAATTATTATGGTAAGAGAACATCTAAGTATTTGGTACCTAAAGTGTTTAACAAAATAGATTTATTAAGAGAAAATGTAAAAAACATTATACAGGATAGCAAACAGAACTAAATATGTACATAAGATTAAACCATAACAGTATATAATATATAAGTAGTTGATTTGTAAGTAAGGTGGTGCATTGTGATGTAAAAGAGCGCCTCTCGCCATCAAACGTAAAAGTTTGGCGAGTTTAGAATTAAGTAACACATCTGTATTAAAATTACATTAAATAAATAAATAAAAATAAAAAATAAAAAAAACTAATTCATTGAACATAATTATCGAATTGCCCAACCGTTACATAGCAATATTCATAATGAGTAGACAATGTGATAAAGAAGTTTAAATCAGTATTCATTACATTGCCCGATTTGACTTGCTCATAATGCCCGGGCATTATACATAGTGCACTGATCAATCACTTAGTCCATGACATATATATGTGAGGGTATAATGTACCTTAAGGTTACCGTTATGCACAAAACAATATTATGAAATTTTATAAACGAGATTTATAGACAGTTTAAACTTTACTACAGTTACAATTTATTAAAGTGGTAAATTATAATATAAACTTACTTTATAAAATTAAAATAACAAGTATTTTTATTAACAAACCAAACAACAAAAATTTATTTGGGTCCTAAATATTTTTTTTATAACTAACTCTTTTTCTAAATTTGAAATTGTAGATGCTTTTCATTCAATCACACCTCAACGGCTGAAGAGATGTGGACAAAATGATGTATACCTGGATTATGATATAACTTACTTTTTGTCCCTGGAGTACCTACGTTCCCTTGGGATAGTTTAAATTCATTGGCAAAAGTTAGTTGTAAATAAAACCCCACATTAAATATAATCTTGTGATAAACTTTATAAAGAATCAGCTATTTCTCGATTCGCTACGCTCTGTTAGTTCCCGAAGAGTTAAACGTAGCCGTAGAATAGTTATAAGTTACGTATACCGCCGTCAGCGAAAGTCGAAGATGTTAAGTTTTTGGTATATTTGGAAGTTATTTTTTTTTTTATTTGTCCGTTGGGTCGCGTTTGACCACTATCTCACCTGATGGTAAGTGATGATGTGGTCGACGTTGAAGCACGATTGCCTAGAAGTAACCTATTCACTCTTGACTTAAACACCCCTAGATTGTAGCTATCGAGAAACCCAGACTCCGGCAGGGAATTCCACTCGTTAGCTGTACGCATAAAAAAAGTTGTTCCCAAAACGTTTTATGCCTATGGGTGGGATTTAGACCATGTACCATGTACACCAGACCATGGACTACCAGTAGTCCGATGAAGAAACAGACCAGGTGGCATTAGATCATGCAATCCATCGCACACTCACCACACTAATCGCACTCTATTTGTATTTTTCCTACTCATCCGTAATTCTTTTCTGATTTTAATTTCGCTGCGGGATCCAAGACAGTTAAATCTGTTCGCCGTGAATTTGTCGAGCTTTATTGCCTTGGCGCTTATCTGGTGGTTACCACTTTTGATTCTTGCTTTCAGGAGTTGCAGTGGTTTGGGTAAAGTGCTGCGGGAATATCCCATAAAAAAAACCATCGCACACTCTCCAAATGTAACCGATAAAAAACCGGCCAAGTGCGAGTCGGACTCGCACACGGAGGGTTCCGTACCATTATCGCAAAACACTGCATAAAAATAACATTTGTTGTATGGGAGCCCCCCTTAATTTATTTTAATTTAATTTATTAATTATTATTTTTTGAAGTAAATATACAACGGAACATTCTGTGAATATTTCAAGCGTCTACCTGTTGCCGTTATTAATATCGAGCAAAAAACGGCAAAAATATCACGTTTGTTGTATGGGAGCCCCCCTTTAATATTTACTTTATACTGTTTTTAGTATTTGTTATAGCGGCAACAGAAATACATCATCTGTGAAAATTTCAACTGTCTAGCTATCACGGTTCATGAGATACAGCCTGGAGACAGACGGACAGACGGATCGTGAAGTCTTAGTAATAGGGTCCCGTTTTTACCCTTTGGGTACGGAACCCTTAAAACCGACAAGCTGGTAACTCGGCGAAAATAGTATTGTAACATAGTTTACGATATTAGTTTTGGTAATTGGAATTATATTCTTTAGCAAGTTTTATGCAGCTAACTGGAAAAACTGTGCTTTTCATACAAGATTGTAAATATATGCTACAAAAAAATAACTACGGAAATGTACATACCATACCTCTCTGCCTATCCTTAATAACATAATAACATTTAACCTTGACACAAACCATAAACAATCATCATAACCGTTCCAATTCCTTAGAACCACAGATAAAGTAGCGTTAGCTAGTAATGGACCGGATTTCTCAATATGGCGTCCGGAAATTGGCTCTGCAGCGGTTATTAGGGCTAACAGGAAGTGACGACTTTGGAAGGATTGGGCCGTAAACGATTATTTCGTTTGTGTATATTATATATATATAATATACACTAGTTCTGTTGTAATGGCTATTTGTTTAGTTGAGCGGATAAGATTTCTGTAGTTTGGTATAAGATATATAAGTTTCTCACATGAGTTCGACATTTACTTTATGTGTTATTCTGAGTGTAGTTTGTTAAGATTTTGTGGTTTTAATAATTATGTTCGAAGTCTTTAATAAAAAAAAGGAAAAAAGGCGATACACCGAATATTCTGTATCATTTGCAACTCACGTACTTTTATGGAGTTATATACTCGCTGTCCCCTGCGACTTCGCCCCCGTCAACTGGACCCCAACAACACCTACCTACCCACCTATCTTACCTACATACCTACCTACCTACCTTACCCTATCCTACCCTACCTACCCTCCTATCCGGCTATTATTATTTTCCGTTTCGGTTATTACCCGGCTGCAAGGAAAGGGTTATGTTTTTTATATATATAATTTCATCAAAATTAGATGAACGGTATAGATGGATACACCGATATACAGATAGACAGACTGACAAGGTTACTTTCGCATTTATATTAGTTATTAGATAAGAGATAAGATAAAAAAGATAAAATTTATTGAGATCCATTCTATACATACATAAAGAACAACAGAAATAAAACAAATAATATAGTATGTACAAGAAAATACAAACATTACGTGCATTAAAGTAGTCCTAGACCCCACACTAGGATACCCTGTGTCGTGGGATCATCCTTATAAAAATATCGCATTGAAAGTATCCAAAAAATATTTCTCCGTTTTCTGTGTTTTCGCCTCCGTATTTGATATCTTTCTGAAAATTGCTTAGATAGAAAGATTTTGGATATTTGTAAGAAACTCCATCTGCAACTACTTAGGAATCATCGTAGGATGGCGGATTGCACATATCTTTTAAAATATTGTCAAATGAGATCTACTGTCCTGATCTCCTGCATAAACTGCATTTCAATGTTCCCCAGAGATCAGTAAGATTTAATCCACGTATCTTTATCTCATTCCTCTCACAGAGAGGAGGCCTGTATCCCAGCAGTGCGAGCATTAATAGGCTGATGATGTGATGTGATCTCCATCCCCTCCTCTTCATCTAACTACAGGCGTAATTCATATTTGATGCGAGCGAGCAAAGATCTTAACTTATGTGTAAGGAGTTCTCGTTTGATGTGTTTACCACTAAAAGCTCATCAGTGCGTACGCAGCTTAACCTTGACTTTTTCAAAAGTGTCATTCTTTGGACAATCAGAAAGATGATAAAATAAAATGACTAACTAATTTTATTTTATCATCTTTCTGATTGTTGTGCATATTACTAGTGATCCAGATCTCTTTAAAATTATT
This sequence comes from Anorthoa munda, assembly GCA_945859665.1. Lineage (NCBI taxonomy): Eukaryota > Metazoa > Arthropoda > Insecta > Lepidoptera > Noctuidae > Anorthoa > Anorthoa munda. The sequence goes on along the minus strand of OX243899.1, from coordinate 6,475,792 downwards.
ATATTTTGTAACCTATAATTGGCTTAATGTAACGTACTCAACTTGTTTTATTAATTTTTGTTTGTTATCCATCTCATAATTAAATAAATAAAAAGGAATCCACAGTGTGTTTAATTGAGCAACGAACATACATTTACTTTGCCTATGTTCTTGTTAATAGTCACCTATCTTTTCCATTAAAATCTAAAAAAAAACTATTTTAATAAAGTTAAAATACAGAATATTAGCTTCTGCCCGCGGCCTCGCCCGCGTTTAAAGTATTTTGTCAACCCAAGGACCGGGATAAAAACTATCCGTCCTTCCCAGTGTGATTTAAGCGTAATAAGGTAACAGACAGACAAACAGACAGAGTTACTTTCACATTTATTATATTAGTATGGATGCATACTTAGACATTATTAAATATTTTGAATTTTATAATGAAGACTTTCTTAAATATTTTAGTATTTGAATTTTATAATGAAGACTTTTTCTATATTTTGATTTCTACGAAACTCGTATATTAACGTGTGTTACGTGTATACACGTTATTATACGAGTACACTTTTATCAATTAACTTTTAATCACACGAAAACATGCCCAATTAAATCGTTATTGGTCTAATATTCTTCGTACGAACTTATTAATAAATATATTAAATATAACGTTTCATATATGTTATAATTAGCTTACTTATTACTTTTGTATCTTTTCAGGTCGCTGCTGAAGCAAAAATATACCGAAGTAAGTGGGATCCAATAAGTATGAATTTATCTTAAGTAGATTTTATCAATAGCTTGCCAATAACGTTAATTTGCCAATTAAGGTTATTGGCGCCCAAATGGGACTCTGAAAAATTTATTAATATAAGTAAAATGATTTATTTTAAGACCGCAGAGTCCTCGAATAATAGTTCATGGACTTTAATACAGCTGAAAATATAGAACGTGGAGTATCTACGTACCCTAAAAAAAGAAATAACAAGTTTTGTAACTTTAACAAACTTTAGTTATTAGAAAATAAACTTTGTAGTCCAGTCATTTAAGCATTAATTAGGGGTCAACCTCAGAATGAAAGATAATTATCTGGAAACTCGTATACCAGTAGTATCGTAGCTTATTATCTCTCATTCCGAGGTTGATCGCTAAGTTGGCTGGACTATTAATAAAATAATACATTACTAATGTATTACCAAATAGAAAAACTCTGTTATATTGCTAGTAAGACGTAGTTCGCAAGTCAAAATAATTTCGTAACCAGTAACCAAATCTTTGCTAATTAACTAAAAATTCAGAGTGAGTGTATTTACAGATGCTTCGTTGACCATTCGACTACTGGGATTCCTGACAGTATTTCTACTTCTTTTATTACTAACTTCAAAAAAAGGAGGTGTATAAAACCTAGACTACGGATGCGCAACGTATGTCAAAAGTCCAAAGCGACCAAAATCACACCTCATCCTTTCAACATTTATTAAAGGGCACGGGTGCTTGCCTCGAAATAGGACGTAACTTTTCAAATATACCGGTCAGAAACCGAGCCATCAATCCCGTTCTAACAGGGGAATTTTCAGGCAAAATTCTTGCATGGCACGAAAAAAACCTAGAAAAATGTCACACGAAATATCAGGGAAAAATCAGGCGCTGTCGTATGAATAGTTCTTCAGCATGCCAAAGTGTCATTGAAAACGACTGCGGGTAGTTCAAGAGGAAACTGAACTGTCGTGTTTTGAATTTAGGGTTGGTTTTACTTTGGTGAAGGCAACTAATTATCGCTACCGTCTGGCTTGAAAGAAAGAAGTGGGAGAAGCCAGTGAAATCATGCGCGACGATAACCTATAATTATAAGGAGACGATTAATAACGGAGGGCTTCTTTAGTGATGTGCCACTGATTTTATCGATTCATTAATTTGTGATACTTTTAAGACTAACTTTGATACATTTTGATTTATTTATAAGTAAAAAATTATAAAAAGATAGGCAGAATAGTTTTAGTTACAGATAACCGTGTGTATGAACGTAAATGAAGCAAAAGGAGTATGTAAGGATCGTAGCAGGTGGCGTTCTGTAGTTTGTGCCTACATCCATGGCAAAAGGGCGTGAATATATGTTATGTTTGTAAGTTATAAAATTAAAGGAATAGTTTAAGTTTTACACTTGTACTATTATTAATTCTGTGGTTGTACAAGCTTAGGACAAGGACGCTTAAAATTTATGTTTCACATTATATTCGATTACGATCACAATGTAAAGTCAATTTCATTAATTACTGCTTATTGAAACTACAATATCTTTTTTACCTTACAGCACCATTCCATTATTTTTACCAGCAGCGTAATCGTTTTATCATTTACACTCAAATAACATTAATCGATTAATGGATTTTATAACGATGCTTAATTCGTTAAATCTATCGATATAATCTTGAATGACGTAAGCACTATGGCTCCATGACTTGTACCCATTGTGACGTGGGCTATTGATTAGACTTTGATTTCTATAATCTATACGGACGGCAATTATGTTTATTATAGGCCCTGTAATAGGTTTATTATGACAGTAGGTAATTATTTCTGGAACATTCTATAATATTTCCTGATGCGCGACTCAATTTAAGGCATAGCACGCACTGCGATTTTTATTCGCGCGTTTTTTTTCCCCTTTCTGTGACCTATGCAAATGTATGAAGCTGTACGCATTGCGGAAAAAAATTCGCGCGAATTTTTGTGCAAGTCAGTCAAATTGTCATTGTACATAAGCTGTACTATTGTATGTTTTTGTAATTGTAATAAAGACCGGACACTATCGTAGTCCTAAAATCGTCTTCTAGAGCGGGCATGCGCTTATATAACAAATTGCCAAGTTGGTTTATTGTGGTCAACAATGAGAATTTACCAATAGTGACGTCATACTCAAAGAAATAACATGGCGATAATTTGGTGAAAATACTTTAGTTACCTACAAAGGATCTACGGAACTTGAAACTTTATTTCTATCACTGAGGAGGTTAAAAGATCACAGAGATATAAATAAGACCCCATTGTTAGAAAGAGATAAACATACTGTTCACACGCACGTTCGTGTCGCGGCCAGACGTAGGACGGACTGAGTTCAATCAAGCTGGTCAGCTTGTGTTTGTATTGCCGCGCAGACATCGGTATCTACCTTAGTATATTTATATATAACATCACTGGCGGTAACAGATTGAACTGCAATAAAGAAATAGCAAAACAAAACGATGATATTTCACATCACCGTTATACCACGCGTATAAGCAAACGTCCGGACTACCGTATCTTTATTATTTAAATCTTCGGTTAAACTGTATATCCTATTGACGTCAATAGCAGTTGGTTAAACTTTACCGATAGTTTCAAACAATTCATCTCCATACATTGACATTCGATATCGTATTTCAAACAGCAAACATCGGAACAACGTTAGGCAACAGCTGAGAAACAACAAATTAATTTCAACTGGCAAGTCCGTAGATATTCGGAAGCCGCAGAGCAGAATACAGCAAATGCTAGACAAACTACCGGTCGGGGCGAAGTTCGGACGTCGATTGGCACGATCGTTAGAAATTCTTAGAAGGAGGGTAGTCTGTTACTTATTAGAGGTGAAATTGACTGGCTGTTATAGATGACTTTGATTTTGTTTGGTTTGGGTGTTTATATTTCGACATATTGTATCCTTTTGGCAATCAACATACCATCACGCCTGTATTCTGCAGAGGGCTATGCAGATCTATAGTAAACCCACACATTTCGTAAGTTATGTTAAAGTCACATGTAATAGGGTGCGAGCCTGTTGCTATCAAACGGGCACAAAACCAGACTTCATTCTGCTACTGAGAAATTCCAGATAGATACCCGGGAAGGCGAACCCAAGACCACTTGATTAGGTGATTCCAGATGATGATGTAACCTTTTGCACAAACAAAATTAATTTCGCATTAAACATAATTAGATGAAGAATGTATGTTTAGTTGATTCCTATTTTATACTAATCATTGTTAATAATGCTGGCTTTTACATTGAACTTATTAATAGCTAATCTATATTTATATCTATACTAATAATAATATTATAAAGAGGAAAGATTTGTATTTTTGTATGTAACGAATAAACTTAAAAACTACTGGACCAATTTCAAAAATTCTTTCACCGTTGGGAAGCTACACTATCCCTGTATTCCAACGGGAACGGGAACTATGCGGGTGAAACAGCGAGGCGTCCGCTGGTATTATCATAAACAGGTTCTCATTTTTAGAATTTTCGACTTATTTAGCTATTTATGATTTTAGGCATATTTACTAGTATAATTGAGTTAGTTAAACTCAATTAAAATTTTAATAGTTTTAACTTTTTTTTTTGTCTATAGGCTTGCGCTTGACCACTATCTCACCTGATGGTAAGCGATGATGTGGTCGACAGTGAAGCACGCTTGCCTAGAAAAACCATTATATTTGCGTAATATAATGGCAGAACCGCACGCAGTCATTCACTTAGTGTTCTACAAAAAAGGTCATCTTTAAAATGTACTTTCACTTACAAAATGTAACCCAATATAGTTCAGTCCATTCGACGGGTACCGAAATATCGCTGTTTTATTTTCTTAACGGTGTACAAGATTATTTAGTCGTGCCCAATCAACTTTGGTTTTGAGGCAGATGGCTGTGCATCCTCGAATTACGAGATACTCTTTACTTATACCCGTTGTTTCGACAGATGGTTAGCTATCTAGGGTTAATATTCCAATTACTCACCTATTGATATAAAGTCCTGTAATTTCAAAATAGCTAACAGTATAGTTAGTAATTAATTATACCTACCTTTAAATGAATGGTTAAACTGGGGCATAAATTGTTAGCAGTCCCAACTGGGCGCCAGTAAGCGCTATTGGCGCCCAACACGGGACCTACGTTACAAGTGAAGTCATTAATCATAGAATAACATTACATTTGAATTACTTGAGGCAACAAACCTTATCAATGGTCGCTCTAGTTGCGATTCTTTTATATGTCGTTTTGGCATTATACATTAAGCGTTATTATATTGGCCATGTTTTATTGTAGCGTCTAGCAGGTCACAACTATTTGCCAAGTCGTTGACATGTTATTATATTGAGTAATTACAAAAAAAAATGCTTACATTAATTTGTGTAAAAGAAGAAAATTGGACAGGTACACACGAGATATGCATCTCTTATTGTTTATATTAACCGTCTCTTCATCGTGCCGTTTTCGTGAAACTACCCAAAAAAACATGGTGTGCAGTTCACACGTGGTAGAAGTGAAAACTTCAAAAAAATTCACATCACACATCACATCATCAGCCTATTAATGTTCCTACTGCTGGGACACAGGCCTCCTCTCTGTGAGAGGGAATGGGACATAATCCACCACGCGGACCCAGTGCGGATTGGGGGATGTCACATGTCTTCGAATTTTTGGTTCTATGACATGCCGGTTTCCTCACAATGTTTTCCTTCACCGTTTTGAGAGCAGTGGTGATGAAATAATTTGGGCTCGAACCCACGACCTACAACTTGTAAGACGCGGCCGATACCACTGGGCCAACACTGCTCTCAAGAGAATGAGATAGAATATTTTTTTTATTCTATATCATTGTCTCGAGCGTTAAATCCTACAGATATAATATGTGTTTGTCTCCTTTAAATGTCACTTTTTGTTTCATCGATTTTCAAATCAGAACGGAGCTAAAGAAGATTGCACTTTAAAAATAGAACCGAATATTATAGAACATGGCTCAACTCACTTATCCATAGGCACAATCTCACATTAATGTAATCTGGTAACAGCTGATAACATTATACAACATCAATTATGACTAAATGCTAAGATTGAGGATATACGATAACATACTTACGACTTACGTCATGTTATCTCGAGAATACATGAATCTGTCTGCGTAGTACCTGATTTAGCTCTCGAGGTAAAGCAAACAGAATTAGTCGGGCAATTCGGAGCAACCTAGAAATCAGATCCAAAGGCAATTTTCTAGAGTGTTCTTTAAAGTAAGCAAGATTTTTGGAATATCTGGGAATAGAAAGGGTGTATAAAAGGTAATGGAAGCTAACCTAAGGATCGTATTTTGCGATTTGTTAGGACTGTGCAGATGCAAAGCTGCCATTATTTTTAAGGACTGTTATGTATGTTCAGCAGTGGATAGTAGATGTTTCTGAATGATAAAAGTAAAATATCTGAAAAAAATTATTGAGATATAAACTTGAAATATTCGAGAGATTACCATCGAATGACCGGTTATTTTGGCAATTGTTTTTTGAACGCCTTTATCTAGTAGTATACTTTCAACTAATCATAATATTATTGGATTTATGATCGCTTTAAAATTGTGACTTTTAACAAGAATCTCTTCCGCAAGTCCAATGAGCTAAGGGTAAAAATAATCATTGTGTGCTCTGACACAGCCAGATGGCACGCAAAATATGACGGGACAAGCTAGACAAAATTAATACCAATGATGAGTACTAGTCCTGGACCATAATAGCTTGAAATCGAAGTGGTTTTTGCTTAGAACTGGAATGATGAACCGGCGTGCGGGTATAAACGTATATGAAAAGGAGTATGTAAGGATCGTAACAAGGATGTTCTGTAGTTTCTGCCTACCCCCATGGTAAAAAGGTGTTAGTTTATGTATGTATGTGTAGGATGGTTCTGGTCAACTGTAACCACAAATAAGAACGTTCGTTAAAGTAGTTAGTATCTGCAATGCAGTTTTAATAAAAGTATCCACAAATCAGTATTCCGAATCTCCAAAAGACATAGTAATTACGGACAAACTAATGCACCTAACTAAAACTGGCGCAGTCGCTGTTCGACTGACATCGCCCGAGTTTCAGTAACTAAGCTAATTACGATATCAGTTCTATCCAGTGGTTTTGCTGTTTGTGATTTTAAAAGTGATTTATTTTTACAATTTAAAATCTAACTTTCGTCTAGCTTTGTAGCGTTGCCTTAATTAGGGAATTTCTTTCCATCATTGCTGATTTTGAGGACAAAAATGACAGATACCTTAATAGTGGGTATTTACTTACGTGGTCCGAGATATAATTATTATTTGTACAAGCTTTTTCTCTCAGCTTCGCTAATGTGGTCTATTTCACAGGAACCGTGCATTTTTTAGGGATATGGGGCTACGGGTAGTCTATGACTCTGGGAGGCGACGCCGGGAGGGGACGCCCTAGAGAGACATACATAGACCTTATTGGTGATGTTCTTCAGAAAGACCAGGTGCACAGTTCTCATAACCGGCGTGCGTGTATGACAAGATGTACGAACGTGAGTGAAGCGAAAAAAGTATGTGAGGTTCGTAGCAGGTGGCGTTCTGTAGTTTCTGCCTACCCCCTTGGGATAAAAGCGTGAGTAGCTATATATCAGTTAAATATTTTTTTTGATCGGGGCAGTACTTCTAGATAGTACTTTTTAGAAGCAAACAATTTTACCTCTTTAAAATATTAATTTATATAAAGCGATTTTATTTTTAGGAGTGCAGTGTTGGCCCACTGTTATCGGCCGCGACAAACCCAGGAGGCGCTTTATTTTGTGTAAATTATTTCATCACCATTGCTGTCAAAACGGTAAAGGAAAACATGGTGAGGAAACTGGCATGTCTTAGAACCAAAAATTCGAAAACATGTGACATCCACCAACCCGCACTGAGTGCGCGAGGTGGAATACGGCCCATTCCCTCTCACAGAGCACGGGCTGCACGCACAACGGACCAAAAGGGGTCCATCTGTCCGATCGTAACGTGGTACAAAGTTCATCGCTTATTAAACCTATTTCTCGGAACCTATCAATCTGTACCTATAGCTAATTGGCAAACTGAGTCCAAACCTAAATTGTTAATTCACGATCAGTAAACCAATACCAAGACTAATTCGAAGTTCCCATTATGGTCAAATGGTCCACGTACAACGGAACAAATGGGAGTCTAAATGCGGAAAAGGTAGTCCCTACCACTACCACTAACACTATGGTCAAATGGTCAATGTGTTGCACAGTTAATTAGTACACAATTTCTGAGTTTGTCAGACCTACAAGAATATGTGGTTTTATCGCTCGATCTGGTATATGAAAGATAAATCTTTAAAACTAAGAAGGGCCAATTCTATAATTATAATTTGCAACTGATTATTCATTCGTCACCATTATTTCATTCAACAATTTAATTTAAAAAACTTGTGAAATTGATTAAATAATACCCAGTTTCGAAAGACCAGTGAAGTTAACTACAGCCACGTTTATCTAGTCATCGCAAGGACGACTGCTGAGTGTAGAACCCTCGGTCCAATTATCCGGATCAAGTAAATTGTTATAGAGTTTCCCATAAGAAATTTGCACGTAAAACGGCCAACCGTTTAGGACCAATCTTGCGGCGGATCTTCACGTAAAAAATCATATACGATTCCCATCCTATCGGACTATAAGAGTGACGAAAGAGGGAGTGACCTGTGATTGCGCACACATTTGTCCGGAGTACTTGGTTAGTCGCTGTTGGAGAACGAATTTGGTCGGGGAATTATTTCAAGGTTAAAAATGTTTACTTATTTTGTTTTTAATAGTTTAACGATAGTTTGACACGCAACTCTTAAAATCGATATGCGTATAACAAGAGTTCATTTTAATCATTATAACGTTTATCTAAGTTGTTAATGCCGCTTGATAATTCATATCAAACAATTTTATTAAATGTATATCAAGAAATACTTTTTGAGGTTATTAAAGTTTTTCATTTTGTTTTATACATTTCTACTAACCACAGTAGTTCCATCGCATGAGCAAACTACCTTCCGCGCGCCGCTCAATAGAGTAATTGATATATATTCCAAATTTAAATTATCTATGGAAAAGAAATAAGCATATTAATATGGTTAGCTAATTAGTATTAAAATTAATCATATTATAATTAAATTATTTTTATAAAAATAACCTATTTTCTTTCTTACAAATTGATCTATATTTTCTTTGCATTTCATTACCTCTATAACCGCTTGTTCTATTGACGTTAGCTTTATTGTATTATAGATGAACAAAGATGCTCTAAGCTTCTGTGTCTAAGCTGCAAGCCAGGCTCAACAATTGCTCAATTCGATATTCAGAGCGTGGTCCACTGGGCTTTGTCCAAGTTATTAGTTCAAGAAGTTTAACGGCATTGGTTGCAACCGGAACTTCGGTTTAGAGATATTGCTTTTACAGTTTAACAAGAGGTTTGGCTTTGAAACTTAATGCCTTCAGTCTACGGATGGTTGGGCTTACTGATCGTAGTGTTTTGAAAGTCCATTGGTTTTAGTTGAAGGCCCCCTAAGGCCTTCAAATTAGATTTATATGCAATTAAAGGAGAATGCCCATGGACAGTACTTTCAAAAAAATAATTGTATCACAATCATTTCTGGACAATAAATTAAACAAAAATATTTCAAGTATTTTGACTTCTTTTATAAAACATTCTTATTGGGGTTCATTTTCTTGAATTAATAAGTATTTAACTTCTGTTTCATAGCTCAAACACATTCCGCCATTTATGTTAGGGTTGAGGCATGTTGACATGATCTGACATCGATTAATCGAAGAATCGTTTTTTTTATAATCTACCTGAAACACTGAATCGATCCAAGGATCTCCTGTACCGAACCGATTCACCTCTATAATGTTAAGAACTAATTGATTTTGAAATTGGTTTGATTTACTAGATTAATGCAAACCAAGATAACAAATGAATCATGTTTTTAGAAATCGATGATATTACCAATTTGGTAACATGCCTATAACTGTCAGTCATTTCATTTGACAGTGACAGTCATGTGACAGTAGTAGTCAGTAGTATGTTGTGTTGTGTCAAGTTTCGGTTTTCGTTCTCCCGTTACGAAACACCTTATCAATACAACACCGCCGTGTGTTTGTGAAAATAATGCTTAATAAGACAGGACTATATATTTGTGATTTCCGACATGGCTACGGCTCGAAGTTGGTGTCTCTAATGCTCTTTGATGTTGGCGCCATAATTATATGCGCAGACATAATATTTTGATGCATTTTTGCATTTTAATTCCTGATAATATATTGCTCATATTACGGGCTTGGATCGGTAAGTAAGAATAACATTGTATGTCTTATCAGCACTTAAACAGATGTCTAACTATTGCAAATCTTAAATATGCTGGCATAGAGTCCATATTGCTGTGAATCTACTACAACCTAGAAAGGAACATAATTTGTTCAATATCTCTTAACTGCCGCAATGAAAATTGACTAAAGTTGGTACGTGTAATTAATTAAGGTAACATAATCAAATAAAGGTGTTTTTATCATTACGCGCAAATGTTTCGGTCAGTACCTTTCTCCATACAAAATGGGCATTCTCCTTTACTGGCGTTCCGCCGTAGACGATCGACGATGGAATTTCCACTCAGTGGCCATAGTCCTTAACTGACTCTCTTTTCTTTCATAATGTTCATACTTGTCTTTTCTTTTGCCTTCAGCTCCCTCTCCATTCATCTATTTTTCTGGGAAACATCAACTTTGTATTTGTTAATATCACTTAACAGGATCCTATTTTACTTAAACAAAAGTTTCGCAATCGCAAATAGCCGTCAGAGAACTATAAAAAAGGTTCTCAAAAAGGCTCTAAAAAAGGTCATCTTTAAAATGTACTTTCACTTACAAAATGTAACCCAATATAGTTCAGTCCATTCGACGGGTACCGAAATATCGCTGTTTTATTTTCTTAACGGTGTACAAGATTATTTAGTCGTGCCCAATCAACTTTGGTTTTGAGGCAGATGGCTGTGCATCCTCGAATTACGAGATACTCTTTACTTATACCCGTTGTTTCGACAGATGGTTAGCTATCTAGGGTTAATATTCCAATTACTCACCTATTGATATAAAGTCCTGTAATTTCAAAATAGCTAACAGTATAGTTAGTAATTAATTATACCTACCTTTAAATGAATGGTTAAACTGGGGCATAAATTGTTAGCAGTCCCAACTGGGCGCCAGTAAGCGCTATTGGCGCCCAACACGGGACCTACGTTACAAGTGAAGTCATTAATCATAGAATAACATTACATTTGAATTACTTGAGGCAACAAACCTTATCAATGGTCGCTCTAGTTGCGATTCTTTTATATGTCGTTTTGGCATTATACATTAAGCGTTATTATATTGGCCATGTTTTATTGTAGCGTCTAGCAGGTCACAACTATTTGCCAAGTCGTTGACATGTTATTATATTGAGTAATTACAAAAAAAAATGCTTACATTAATTTGTGTAAAAGAAGAAAATTGGACAGGTACACACGAGATATGCATCTCTTATTGTTTATATTAACCGTCTCTTCATCGTGCCGTTTTCGTGAAACTACCCAAAAAAACATGGTGTGCAGTTCACACGTGGTAGAAGTGAAAACTTCAAAAAAATTCACATCACACATCACATCATCAGCCTATTAATGTTCCTACTGCTGGGACACAGGCCTCCTCTCTGTGAGAGGGAATGGGACATAATCCACCACGCGGACCCAGTGCGGATTGGGGGATGTCACATGTCTTCGAATTTTTGGTTCTATGACATGCCGGTTTCCTCACAATGTTTTCCTTCACCGTTTTGAGAGCAGTGGTGATGAAATAATTTGGGCTCGAACCCACGACCTACAACTTGTAAGACGCGGCCGATACCACTGGGCCAACACTGCTCTCAAGAGAATGAGATAGAATATTTTTTTTATTCTATATCATTGTCTCGAGCGTTAAATCCTACAGATATAATATGTGTTTGTCTCCTTTAAATGTCACTTTTTGTTTCATCGATTTTCAAATCAGAACGGAGCTAAAGAAGATTGCACTTTAAAAATAGAACCGAATATTATAGAACATGGCTCAACTCACTTATCCATAGGCACAATCTCACATTAATGTAATCTGGTAACAGCTGATAACATTATACAACATCAATTATGACTAAATGCTAAGATTGAGGATATACGATAACATACTTACGACTTACGTCATGTTATCTCGAGAATACATGAATCTGTCTGCGTAGTACCTGATTTAGCTCTCGAGGTAAAGCAAACAGAATTAGTCGGGCAATTCGGAGCAACCTAGAAATCAGATCCAAAGGCAATTTTCTAGAGTGTTCTTTAAAGTAAGCAAGATTTTTGGAATATCTGGGAATAGAAAGGGTGTATAAAAGGTAATGGAAGCTAACCTAAGGATCGTATTTTGCGATTTGTTAGGACTGTGCAGATGCAAAGCTGCCATTATTTTTAAGGACTGTTATGTATGTTCAGCAGTGGATAGTAGATGTTTCTGAATGATAAAAGTAAAATATCTGAAAAAAATTATTGAGATATAAACTTGAAATATTCGAGAGATTACCATCGAATGACCGGTTATTTTGGCAATTGTTTTTTGAACGCCTTTATCTAGTAGTATACTTTCAACTAATCATAATATTATTGGATTTATGATCGCTTTAAAATTGTGACTTTTAACAAGAATCTCTTCCGCAAGTCCAATGAGCTAAGGGTAAAAATAATCATTGTGTGCTCTGACACAGCCAGATGGCACGCAAAATATGACGGGACAAGCTAGACAAAATTAATACCAATGATGAGTACTAGTCCTGGACCATAATAGCTTGAAATCGAAGTGGTTTTTGCTTAGAACTGGAATGATGAACCGGCGTGCGGGTATAAACGTATATGAAAAGGAGTATGTAAGGATCGTAACAAGGATGTTCTGTAGTTTCTGCCTACCCCCATGGTAAAAAGGTGTTAGTTTATGTATGTATGTGTAGGATGGTTCTGGTCAACTGTAACCACAAATAAGAACGTTCGTTAAAGTAGTTAGTATCTGCAATGCAGTTTTAATAAAAGTATCCACAAATCAGTATTCCGAATCTCCAAAAGACATAGTAATTACGGACAAACTAATGCACCTAACTAAAACTGGCGCAGTCGCTGTTCGACTGACATCGCCCGAGTTTCAGTAACTAAGCTAATTACGATATCAGTTCTATCCAGTGGTTTTTCTGTTTGTGATTTTAAAAGTGATTTATTTTTACAATTTAAAATCTAACTTTCGTCTAGCTTTGTAGCGTTGCCTTAATTAGGGAATTTCTTTCCATCATTGCTGATTTTGAGGACAAAAATGACAGATACCTTAATAGTGGGTATTTACTTACGTGGTCCGAGATATAATTATTATTTGTACAAGCTTTTTCTCTCAGCTTCGCTAATGTGGTCTATTTCACAGGAACCGTGCATTTTTTAGGGATATGGGGCTACGGGTAGTCTATGACTCTGGGAGGCGACGCCGGGAGGGGACGCCCTAGAGAGACATACATAGACCTTATTGGTGATGTTCTTCAGAAAGACCAGGTGCACAGTTCTCATAACCGGCGTGCGTGTATGACAAGATGTACGAACGTGAGTGAAGCGAAAAAAGTATGTGAGGTTCGTAGCAGGTGGCGTTCTGTAGTTTCTGCCTACCCCCTTGGGATAAAAGCGTGAGTAGCTATATATCAGTTAAATATTTTTTTTGATCGGGGCAGTACTTCTAGATAGTACTTTTTAGAAGCAAACAATTTTACCTCTTTAAAATATTAATTTATATAAAGCGATTTTATTTTTAGGAGTGCAGTGTTGGCCCACTGTTATCGGCCGCGACAAACCCAGGAGGCGCTTTATTTTGTGTAAATTATTTCATCACCATTGCTGTCAAAACGGTAAAGGAAAACATGGTGAGGAAACTGGCATGTCTTAGAACCAAAAATTCGAAAACATGTGACATCCACCAACCCGCACTGAGTGCGCGAGGTGGAATACGGCCCATTCCCTCTCACAGAGCTCGGGCTGCACGCACAACGGACCAAAAGGGGTCCATCTGTCCGATCGTAACGTGGTACAAAGTTCATCGCTTATTAAACCTATTTCTCGGAACCTATCAATCTGTACCTATAGCTAATTGGCAAACTGAGTCCAAACCTAAATTGTTAATTCACGATCAGTAAACCAATACCAAGACTAATTCGAAGTTCCCATTATGGTCAAATGGTCCACGTACAACGGAACAAATGGGAGTCTAAATGCGGAAAAGGTAGTCCCTACCACTACCACTAACACTATGGTCAAATGGTCAATGTGTTGCACAGTTAATTAGTACACAATTTCTGAGTTTGTCAGACCTACAAGAATATGTGGTTTTATCGCTCGATCTGGTATATGAAAGATAAATCTTTAAAACTAAGAAGGGCCAATTCTATAATTATAATTTGCAACTGATTATTCATTCGTCACCATTATTTCATTCAACAATTTAATTTAAAAAACTTGTGAAATTGATTAAATAATACCCAGTTTCGAAAGACCAGTGAAGTTAACTACAGCCACGTTTATCTAGTCATCGCAAGGACGACTGCTGAGTGTAGAACCCTCGGTCCAATTATCCGGATCAAGTAAATTGTTATAGAGTTTCCCATAAGAAATTTGCACGTAAAACGGCCAACCGTTTAGGACCAATCTTGCGGCGGATCTTCACGTAAAAAATCATATACGATTCCCATCCTATCGGACTATAAGAGTGACGAAAGAGGGAGTGACCTGTGATTGCGCACACATTTGTCCGGAGTACTTGGTTAGTCGCTGTTGGAGAACGAATTTGGTCGGGGAATTATTTCAAGGTTAAAAATGTTTACTTATTTTGTTTTTAATAGTTTAACGATAGTTTGACACGCAACTCTTAAAATCGATATGCGTATAACAAGAGTTCATTTTAATCATTATAACGTTTATCTAAGTTGTTAATGCCGCTTGATAATTCATATCAAACAATTTTATTAAATGTATATCAAGAAATACTTTTTGAGGTTATTAAAGTTTTTCATTTTGTTTTATACATTTCTACTAACCACAGTAGTTCCATCGCATGAGCAAACTACCTTCCGCGCGCCGCTCAATAGAGTAATTGATATATATTCCAAATTTAAATTATCTATGGAAAAGAAATAAGCATATTAATATGGTTAGCTAATTAGTATTAAAATTAATCATATTATAATTAAATTATTTTTATAAAAATAACCTATTTTCTTTCTTACAAATTGATCTATATTTTCTTTGCATTTCATTACCTCTATAACCGCTTGTTCTATTGACGTTAGCTTTATTGTATTATAGATGAACAAAGATGCTCTAAGCTTCTGTGTCTAAGCTGCAAGCCAGGCTCAACAATTGCTCAATTCGATATTCAGAGCGTGGTCCACTGGGCTTTGTCCAAGTTATTAGTTCAAGAAGTTTAACGGCATTGGTTGCAACCGGAACTTCGGTTTAGAGATATTGCTTTTACAGTTTAACAAGAGGTTTGGCTTTGAAACTTAATGCCTTCAGTCTACGGATGGTTGGGCTTACTGATCGTAGTGTTTTGAAAGTCCATTGGTTTTAGTTGAAGGCCCCCTAAGGCCTTCAAATTAGATTTATATGCAATTAAAGGAGAATGCCCATGGACAGTACTTTCAAAAAAATAATTGTATCACAATCATTTCTGGACAATAAATTAAACAAAAATATTTCAAGTATTTTGACTTCTTTTATAAAACATTCTTATTGGGGTTCATTTTCTTGAATTAATAAGTATTTAACTTCTGTTTCATAGCTCAAACACATTCCGCCATTTATGTTAGGGTTGAGGCATGTTGACATGATCTGACATCGATTAATCGAAGAATCGTTTTTTTTATAATCTACCTGAAACACTGAATCGATCCAAGGATCTCCTGTACCGAACCGATTCACCTCTATAATGTTAAGAACTAATTGATTTTGAAATTGGTTTGATTTACTAGATTAATGCAAACCAAGATAACAAATGAATCATGTTTTTAGAAATCGATGATATTACCAATTTGGTAACATGCCTATAACTGTCAGTCATTTCATTTGACAGTGACAGTCATGTGACAGTAGTAGTCAGTAGTATGTTGTGTTGTGTCAAGTTTCGGTTTTCGTTCTCCCGTTACGAAACACCTTATCAATACAACACCGCCGTGTGTTTGTGAAAATAATGCTTAATAAGACAGGACTATATATTTGTGATTTCCGACATGGCTACGGCTCGAAGTTGGTGTCTCTAATGCTCTTTGATGTTGGCGCCATAATTATATGCGCAGACATAATATTTTGATGCATTTTTGCATTTTAATTCCTGATAATATATTGCTCATATTACGGGCTTGGATCGGTAAGTAAGAATAACATTGTATGTCTTATCAGCACTTAAACAGATGTCTAACTATTGCAAATCTTAAATATGCTGGCATAGAGTCCATATTGCTGTGAATCTACTACAACCTAGAAAGGAACATAATTTGTTCAATATCTCTTAACTGCCGCAATGAAAATTGACTAAAGTTGGTACGTGTAATTAATTAAGGTAACATAATCAAATAAAGGTGTTTTTATCATTACGCGCAAATGTTTCGGTCAGTACCTTTCTCCATACAAAATGGGCATTCTCCTTTACTGGCGTTCCGCCGTAGACGATCGACGATGGAATTTCCACTCAGTGGCCATAGTCCTTAACTGACTCTCTTTTCTTTCATAATGTTCATACTTGTCTTTTCTTTTGCCTTCAGCTCCCTCTCCATTCATCTATTTTTCTGGGAAACATCAACTTTGTATTTGTTAATATCACTTAACAGGATCCTATTTTACTTAAACAAAAGTTTCGCAATCGCAAATAGCCGTCAGAGAACTATAAAAAAGGTTCTCAAAAAGGCTCTAAAAAAGGTCATCTTTAAAATGTACTTTCACTTACAAAATGTAACCCAATATAGTTCAGTCCATTCGACGGGTACCGAAATATCGCTGTTTTATTTTCTTAACGGTGTACAAGATTATTTAGTCGTGCCCAATCAACTTTGGTTTTGAGGCAGATGGCTGTGCATCCTCGAATTACGAGATACTCTTTACTTATACCCGTTGTTTCGACAGATGGTTAGCTATCTAGGGTTAATATTCCAATTACTCACCTATTGATATAAAGTCCTGTAATTTCAAAATAGCTAACAGTATAGTTAGTAATTAATTATACCTACCTTTAAATGAATGGTTAAACTGGGGCATAAATTGTTAGCAGTCCCAACTGGGCGCCAGTAAGCGCTATTGGCGCCCAACACGGGACCTACGTTACAAGTGAAGTCATTAATCATAGAATAACATTACATTTGAATTACTTGAGGCAACAAACCTTATCAATGGTCGCTCTAGTTGCGATTCTTTTATATGTCGTTTTGGCATTATACATTAAGCGTTATTATATTGGCCATGTTTTATTGTAGCGTCTAGCAGGTCACAACTATTTGCCAAGTCGTTGACATGTTATTATATTGAGTAATTACAAAAAAAAATGCTTACATTAATTTGTGTAAAAGAAGAAAATTGGACAGGTACACACGAGATATGCATCTCTTATTGTTTATATTAACCGTCTCTTCATCGTGCCGTTTTCGTGAAACTACCCAAAAAAACATGGTGTGCAGTTCACACGTGGTAGAAGTGAAAACTTCAAAAAAATTCACATCACACATCACATCATCAGCCTATTAATGTTCCTACTGCTGGGACACAGGCCTCCTCTCTGTGAGAGGGAATGGGACATAATCCACCACGCGGACCCAGTGCGGATTGGGGGATGTCACATGTCTTCGAATTTTTGGTTCTATGACATGCCGGTTTCCTCACAATGTTTTCCTTCACCGTTTTGAGAGCAGTGGTGATGAAATAATTTGGGCTCGAACCCACGACCTACAACTTGTAAGACGCGGCCGATACCACTGGGCCAACACTGCTCTCAAGAGAATGAGATAGAATATTTTTTTTATTCTATATCATTGTCTCGAGCGTTAAATCCTACAGATATAATATGTGTTTGTCTCCTTTAAATGTCACTTTTTGTTTCATCGATTTTCAAATCAGAACGGAGCTAAAGAAGATTGCACTTTAAAAATAGAACCGAATATTATAGAACATGGCTCAACTCACTTATCCATAGGCACAATCTCACATTAATGTAATCTGGTAACAGCTGATAACATTATACAACATCAATTATGACTAAATGCTAAGATTGAGGATATACGATAACATACTTACGACTTACGTCATGTTATCTCGAGAATACATGAATCTGTCTGCGTAGTACCTGATTTAGCTCTCGAGGTAAAGCAAACAGAATTAGTCGGGCAATTCGGAGCAACCTAGAAATCAGATCCAAAGGCAATTTTCTAGAGTGTTCTTTAAAGTAAGCAAGATTTTTGGAATATCTGGGAATAGAAAGGGTGTATAAAAGGTAATGGAAGCTAACCTAAGGATCGTATTTTGCGATTTGTTAGGACTGTGCAGATGCAAAGCTGCCATTATTTTTAAGGACTGTTATGTATGTTCAGCAGTGGATAGTAGATGTTTCTGAATGATAAAAGTAAAATATCTGAAAAAAATTATTGAGATATAAACTTGAAATATTCGAGAGATTACCATCGAATGACCGGTTATTTTGGCAATTGTTTTTTGAACGCCTTTATCTAGTAGTATACTTTCAACTAATCATAATATTATTGGATTTATGATCGCTTTAAAATTGTGACTTTTAATAAGAATCTCTTCCGCAAGTCCAATGAGCTAAGGGTAAAAATAATCATTGTGTGCTCTGACACAGCCAGATGGCACGCAAAATATGACGGGACGAGCTAGACAAAATTAATACCAATGATGAGTACTAGTCCTGGACCATAATAGCTTGAAATCGAAGTTGTTTTTGCTTAGAACTGGAATGATGAACCGGCGTGCGGGTATAAACGTATATGAAAAGGAGTATGTAAGGATCGTAACAAGGATGTTCTGTAGTTTCTGCCTACCCCCATGGTAAAAAGGTGTTAGTTTATGTATGTATGTGTAGGATGGTTCTGGTCAACTGTAACCACAAATAAGAACGTTCGTTAAAGTAGTTAGTATCTGCAATGCAGTTTTAATAAAAGTATCCACAAATCAGTATTCCGAATCTCCGAAAGACATAGTAATTACGGACAAACTAATGCACCTAACTAAAACTGGCGCAGTCGCTGTTCGACTGACATCGCCCGAGTTTCAGTAACTTAGCTAATTACGATATCAGTTCTATCCAGTGGTTTTGCTGTTTGTGATTTTAAAAGTGATTTATTTTTACAAAACAAAATCTGACTTTCGTCTAGCTTTGTAGCATTGCCTTAATTAGGAAATTTCTTTCCATCATTGGTGATTTTGCAGACAAAAATAACAGATACCTCATTAGTGGGTATTTACTTACGTGGTACGAGATATAATTATTATTTGTACAAGCTTTTTCTCTCAGCTTCGCTAATGTGGTCTGTTTCACAGGAACCGTTAAATTTTTAGGCATACGGAGGTACGGGTAGTCTATGACTCTAGGAAGCGACGACGCCTGGAGGGGACGCTCTAGAAAAACATACATAGACCTTATTAGTGATGTTCTTCAGAAAGGCCAGGTGCGCAGTACTCATAACCGGCGTGCGTGTATGACAAGATGTACGAACGTGAGTGAAGGTAAAGAAGTATGTAAGGATCGTAGCAGGTGGCGTTCTGTAGTTTCTGCCTACCCCCATGGGATAAAAGCGTGAGTAGCTATATATCAGTTAAATATTTTTTGTGATCGGGGCAGTACTTCTAGATAGTACTTTTTAGAAGCATATATAAACAAACAATTTTACCTCTTTAGAATATTAATTTAGATAAAGCGATTTTATTTTTAGGAGTGCAGTGTTGGCCCACTGTTATCGGCCGCGACAAACCCAGGCAGGCGCTTTACTTTGTGTAAATTATTTATTTATTTATTTATTTATTAACAAGGCACACCAACGACTCAATTACACATTAACATTACAAAGAAACATCTAGAAAAGATTCTGTGCAATCAAGTCACTTATAGGCATGCACATCATTTACAACGTAAGTCGCATGCATTTTAAAAGTAATATAAAACAAACATAAAATTGAAAAAAATAAACTAAAATTGGTTATAACATTCTTGTAAATACATTTTAAAATAAAATTAGAATGAGAGAATTAAACAATAATAGAAATATACAAATTATTATAAAATTCAAAAGTTATACCTATATATATATGTCATTGATATGATTTATTTATATAAATAGATTTTTAATATGTACAACTGACTATTTCTAATCTTATGACTAATAACAAAACAAACTTACATACAAAAGGGAGAGGGAAAAGGACTCATAGCGCATCAAAAAATTCTTCCACATCGATGTCAATGGGAAACGTGCCCAGAACGCTGGCAGCATTGCCACGTTGAATAATAATAATATTGTAGTGACACTACCTTCCGGATCGCTACATGTCTGCGACTAGGTACTCCCAGCGGAGCTCCACATCGCTGTCAATGTGGTGAAGCAGTCGACCGCCTCGGACACCATGGCCTATCCTGCAGTAGGAGCGCTGGTCGGATAGCACGGCACGCCAGCATTAATGACATCATACGTCGAGCTCTTGTCACCGCCGGGGTGCCAGCTGTTTTAGAACCCAATGGCTTGGCACGCGACGATGGGAAGAGACCGGATGGGATGACCATAATGCCTTGGAAGTTGGGTAGGCCTTTGGTGTGGGATGCAACATGTGTCGATACCCTTGCGCCATCCCATCTTCTTAGCACGGCGGGCTGTGCTGGGGCAGCTGCTGCTGGTGCAGAAAACCTCAAACGGCGCAAATATAACAACCTTATTGGCAGTTATATGTTTGAGCCGTTTGGGGTTGAGACATTAGGTCCATGGGGTCCGAGTGCTCATCGAGTTTTTCGAGACATAAGTAAACGGTTAGTCGACTGTTCGCGTGACCAGAGGGCTGGCCTTTTCTTCAGCCAGAGAATCAGCATTGCTATTCAACGTGGCAATGCTGCCAGCGTTCTGGGCACGTTTCCCATTGACATCGATGTGGAAGAATTTTTTGATGCGCTATGAGTCCTTTTCCCTCTCCCTTTTGTATGTAAGTTTGTCATTGATTAAATTAGAATTCAACCGTTATTAAAACTAAATAATTGTAAAAGAAAAAGCTAAATGTCAAGTTATATTATTAAAACTTAATTAATTATTAATGAAATTAAAAATGATTAAAATTACCATTCCATTATTATATTATATTATTATTTCATCACGATTGCTGTCAAAACGGTGAAGGAAAACATGGTGAGGAAACTGGCATGTCTTAGAACCAAAAATTCGAAAACATGTGACATCCACCAACCCGCACTGAGTCCGCGAGGTGGAATACGGCCCATTCCCTCTCACAGAGCACGGGCTGCACGCACAACGGACCAAAAGGAAGTCTAAGTGCGGAAAAAGGGGTCCATTTGACCTATCGTAACGTGGTACAAAGTTCATCGCTTATTCAACCTATTTTCTTGGAACCTATCGACCTGTACCTATAGCTCACGGTCAGTAAACCTATACCAAGATTAATTCGAAGTTCCCATTAGGGTCAAATTGTCAATGTGTTGCTTAGTTAATTAGTACGCAATTTCTGAGTTTGTCAGACCTACAAGAATATGTGGTTTTATCGCTCGGTCTGGTATCTTCGAATTCGAGATTTGTTCCGGTCGGATCCCCTCGATCTGATCCCCTGCTGGTTTTTTTTTTATTATTTCCTTTCTGATCCACTATTAACTTTGACATTCCGGTCTGATCCCCTTACTCTTTTTGACAGGTAAGTACAGTCAATAGAAAACAGTTGTTTATGTAAATAATATTTGTTTTTATTTGTTATGCGTTGAATATCATCAACACGTCAGACCTATGTATTTCTTCACAATTTCACATTATTTGCCATATATTGTGAAGGTCCAGAGCTTTTTCTTTTTTTTTTTTTTCGCCTTTCCGGTACCAATGTAGCACAATGCATACCTATATTTTTGCAGGTAAACATTATTCATTTCATTTTCATTTGCAAAGATCTTTATTATACATAAGCTTTAACAAACAAAAATGCACTTACCTAAGTCACATTTACACATTATACACAGAAAGCACTTTATGAGGCCACTTTCGCCTTTCAAAGTTTATGACAATATGAATTTATTAAACTGATAATATCTTTAACTTTTAACACAATAACATGGTAACTTTATGACATTATTTGCAAATTATTTAGGAAAAATCATAATTTTGCTGCTTGCACAAAACAGTAAACATTATTAAAA
Organism: Anorthoa munda; assembly: GCA_945859665.1. Lineage (NCBI taxonomy): Eukaryota > Metazoa > Arthropoda > Insecta > Lepidoptera > Noctuidae > Anorthoa > Anorthoa munda. The sequence continues at coordinate 6,453,494 of OX243899.1, read as the reverse complement.
AGGGTTCAAACCGGCTGCGGTGACTTGGCTAAGACGAAAATGTAGAGTCGTTGTTCCTCAATACACGTTTTCATTACAATAAGAATTACGAACATAATTATTTATTTATTTATTTAACAATTTTAAACCCTATACCTATATTTAGTGGCTGACTGTCCAAAAATCTGTTAATAGATAACTAGGGGATCCGACCGGTATAAAATATTGAAATTTATTTGTGATACCCTGAACGGTGGATCAGACCGGAATAGAAAATATTATAAAAAAAAAACTGATCCCCCAGATCAGATCGAGGGGATCAGACCGGAACAAATCGAATTCGAAAACCTATATGAAAGACAAATCTTTAAAACTAAGAAGGACCAATTCTATAATTGCAATTTGCAACTGATTATTCATTCGTCACCATTATTTAATTCAACAATTTAATTTAAAAAACTTGTGAAATTGATTTAATAATACCCAGTTTTGAAAGAGTTAAAACTACAGCCACGTTTATCTGGTCATTGCAAGGACGACTGCTGAGTGTATCAGTGTATCCGGATAAGGTAAAGTGTTATAGAGTTGCCCATAATAAATTTGCACGTAAAACGGCCAGCCGTTTAGAACCAATCCAGCGGCGGATCTTCACGTAAAAAGTCATATAGGATTCCCATCCTATCAGACTATAAGAGTGACGAAAGAGGGATTGACCTGTGATTGCGCACACATTTGACCCCAGTAATGTGTCCGGAGTACTTGGTTAGTGGTCGCTGTTGGAGGAGAATTTGCTCGGATAATTATTTCAAGGTCAAAATATTCACTTATTTTGTTTTTAATAGTTTAACGATTGTTTGACACGTGACTCTTAACATCGATATGTATAAAACAAGAGTTCATTTTAATCAGTAAAACGATTATCTAAGTCATTTTGTTCTATACATTTCTACTAACCACACCCTTTCTAGCAATGTAGTTCCATCGCATGAGCAAATTACCTTCCGCGCGCCGCTCAATAGAGTGATTGATATATATTCCAAATTTTAATTATCTATGGCAAAGAAATAAGCTTATTAATGTAGTAAGCTAACTAGTATTAATCATATCATAATTAAATTATTTTTATAAAAAAAAAGTTAATTAAAAAAATCAAAATACCCGACTGCTTAAAAAGCGAACTAAAAAGACGTAAACGAGAAGAAAATCATGCTGTGCAGTCGGAGGATACATATTCGCGAGCTGGCTGACCAAAACCTGATGTATCCTCCGACTGCACAGCATGATTTTCTTCTTGTTTACGTCTTTTTAGTTCGCTTTTTAAGCAGTCGGGTATTTTGATTTTTTTAATTAACTTTTTTATTTATAACTTTTTAGTTAACACTTTTTTCGAATTAGGTACATTTAAATATATAAGTGTTATATATTTTTGAAATTGCCTCTAAAAACCCTTTATTTTGATACCCCACACGATGGGTTTGGAACAAAAAATAAAATTGGCCCCCCACAATATGGCGCCCGAAAGCCGCCATTTTTCTATTTTCCAATTTTAATGTAGCCTATGACACTCGCAAGGTTAAGACGAATCGATTGACGTATGAATCATCAAAATCGGTCAACGCGTTTGGTCTCTGGAACGCCACATAGGAACAAACATACATACATACATACATACATACATACATACATACATAGACTGATAAACACATTACCCTCCTTCGGCAGTCGGGTAAAAAAGGCCTATTTTCTTTCTTACAAATTGATCCATCTTTTCTTTGCATTTCATTACCTCTATAACCGCTTGTTCTATTGACGTTAGCTTTATTGTATTATAGATGAACATAGAAGCTCTAAGCTACTGTGTCTAAGCTGCAAGCCAGGCTCACCAATTGCTCAATTCGATATTCAGAGCGTGGTCCACTGGGCTCTGTCCAAGTTATTAGTTCAAGAAGTTTAACGTCATTGGTTGCAACCGGAACTTCGGTTTAGAGATATTGCTTTTACAGTTTAACAAGAGGTTTGGCTTTGAAACTTAATGCCTTCAGGAAGATCTGGTAACCGGAATATTGACTACAGCCTATCTATTAATGATAACATCATAAAATCAGACTCACAAGTCGCAGTGGCTTTTGAAAATTTCTTTTCAGATATTCCCATTTCAACTACTAAATCCCTAAACTCATCACCTTCTGTTGCTGTGTCTATACTAAAAGAAAATGTTAATGTTTGTGATTCGGAATTTCTTTTTGAACATTTTACTTGTAGAGACATAATTAAAACCTTTCACACTTTAAATGTTAAAAAGACTGCAGATCTGTGGGGACATTCTGTAGAAGTTGCTAAGTCCATTATTGACATTGTCGCACCTAGTTTAGCTATTATCTTTAATAATTGTATAGACAGTGGGGAGTTTCCTGACCTAATGAAAAATAGTAAAATAATACCTTTGTTTAAATCAGGTAGTACTTCAGACCCTACAAATTATAGACCTATTTCAGTACTACCTACGTTTAGTAAAATATTTGAGAAATTAATTTTAGAGCAATTGCAAAGATTTTTTAATAAACATAAATTATTACATAGCAAACAGTTCGGTTTTACAAGGGGTCGTTCAACTACTGATGCCGGTGTTGAGCTTTTAGGACATATTTATAATGCATGGGAAGATAAGTGCGATGCCTTGGGAATATTTTGTGATTTGTCCAAGGCATTTGATTGTGTTCTTCATGAAACGCTAATCAGGAAACTCCGCCACTACGGGATCCGGAACAGCGCTCTGGCTCTTCTTACTTCATACTTGAGTAATAGGATTCAGAGCGTTGACGTTAATGGAAAAAGATCTCCCGGATCTATAGTAACAATGGGAGTCCCGCAGGGTTCAATTCTTGGCCCTTTCTTGTTTCTTATTTATATTAATGACTTGCCTTACCTCATAAAGGATAACCATGATATAGTGTTGTTTGCGGATGATACTTCACTTTTGTTTAAACTTAAACGTCAGCAGCTGGTTACTGACGATGTAAATAGCGCGATCTCAAAAGTAGTTCACTGGTTCAATGTTAACAATTTACTTTTAAATGGAAAAAAAACCAAATGCATTAAGTTTACCCTACCTCACGTTAGGCAGGTGAAAACTGATGTGATGTTAAAGGGCGAAGAATTGAATCCTGAAAATAGCATAGTATTCTTAGGCCTAACTTTGGATGCTAAGCTTCAGTGGGGCCCACATATAGATAAATTGTCAAAGAAGCTAAGCTCCGCAGCATATGCTGTTAGAAAGATTCGTAATTTAACTGACATAGAGACAGCCCGTTTAGTATACTTTAGCTATTTTCATAGTGTAATGTCGTATGGTATTCTGTTGTGGGGAAATGCCGCCGACATCCAGACTATCTTTGTTTTGCAGAAAAGAGCTGTTCGATCAATTTATAAATTAAGCCCGAGACACACTCTCAGAGAGAAATTTAAGGAGATTAATGTAATGACTGTGCCTTCTCAGTATATTTATGAAAATCTTTTATATGCCCATAAAAATATAAAATTGTTTAAAAAATACAGTGATATCCATAACATAAATACTAGGAACAAACACAAATTTGTAGTACCTACAACAAGGCTCAAGAAAATAGGTGGCTCGTTTAGATGTCAATGTGTACGCTTTTATAATAAGCTTCCAAGCGACGTACAAGGTTTAAGTGTTAATAAATTCAAATCATTCATTAAACGTAAGTTGTGCCAGAAAGCGTTTTATAACATTAAAGATTACGTTGAGGACAAAAAGGCTTGGGATTGAGCTGCTCCAATTAATTTCGTTTTTTATTTTTTTTATTTTGCTTCATGGATTTAGTTTTTAATTATATTTTAATATTTTTAATTTTTCTTGCAATGACAAGAATATTTACTTTTTAAAGTATTATATTATTTTATTTTAATTATTGTGAATGTGAAGACTATGTGGATTATTCTTTTTTTTAATTTTAATTTATCTTAGTTAGTTTTTAATCATGGTCTGGCAGTTTGAGTATTTATGCGGCCTACCCGAATGTCCTTTCTTTGGTATTGTTCGTCAATTCGTTGAGCTCCTTAAATTCTAAGTTGAGCTGCACGGTTATTGACAAATGCGTGCACTGACTGGACAGGTCCACTCAATCTGGCTGGTTCTTTTCTCAAAAGACCATTTCAGACATCAGTCTACATGGTCTTCACATGATCTAACCAAGTTTTTGTCTGGACTTTAAAAGAGACTGTGACCTCTGAGTTTGTTTCGGCCTTTCTTCTCAGAGTAGTCAGACAGGAAACGCCGACATCATCTAGTTTTAAAAAATATGATCGACATGTGAAAGTGTTTGTACAAACCAACTTACAGAAAATAAATCATTTATCATTTATCATAAGAACTAATTGATTTTGAAATTGGTTTGATTTACTAGATTAATGCAAACCAAGATAACAAATGAATCATGTTTTTAGAAATCGATGATATTACCAATTTGGTAACATGCCTATAACTGTCAGTCATTTCATTTGACAGTGACAGTCATGTGACAGTAGTAGTCAGTAGTATGTTGTGTTGTGTCAAGTTTCGGTTTTCGTTCTCCCGTTACGAAACACCTTATCAATACAACACCGCCGTGTGTTTGTGAAAATAATGCTTAATAAGACAGGACTATATATTTGTGATTTCCGACATGGCTACGGCTCGAAGTTGGTGTCTCTAATGTTCTTTGATGTTGGCGCCATAATTATTATGCGCAGACATAATATTTTGATGCATTTTTGCATTTTAATTCCTGATAATATATTGCTCATATTACGGGCTTGGATCGGTAAGTAAGAATAACATTGTATGTCTTATCAGCACTTAAACAGATGTCTAACTATTGCCAATCTTAAATATGCTGGCATAGAGTCCATATTGCTGTGAATCTACTACAACCTAGAAAGGAACATAATTTGTTCAATATCTCTTAACTGCCGCAATGAAAATTGACTAAAGTTGGTACGTGTAATTAATTAAGGTAACATAATCAAATAAAGGTGTTTTTATCATTACGCGCAAATGTTTCGGTCAGTACCTTTCTCCATACAAAATGGGCATTCTCCTTTACTGGCGTTCCGCCGTGGACGATCGACGATGGAATTTCCACTCAGTGGCCATAGGCCTTAACTGACTCTCTTTTCTTTCATAATGTTCATACTTGTCTTTTCTTTTGCCTTCAGCTCCCTCTCCATTCATCTATTTTTCTGGGAAACATCAACTTTGTATTTGTTAATATCACTTAACAGGATATTATTAATCAAAAATTTGCCCTAGATCACTTTTGCGAATTGGGGATTGTAAAATTCATTCCTATTTTACTTAAACAAAAGTTTCGCAATCGCAAATAGCCGTCAGAGAACTATTCTAATAAAGCTCACGACATCGTCAAGGGTGACTGGCCAATGTTTACAGTTCATTGCGACGCCATCAGATAAGCTGTTGGACAGACAGAGGGGTCTTATATGAGACCTGTCTTTTTACTTTGAGAATTCAAAAAAAAAGAAATCGTTTGCCGAGGTATCAGCTTATGATGCGGATGAATGAGGAAAGTACAATAATAGAACAATCAGGTAAGATAACTAAATGAATGACGGAAAGACTGTCTGACTGATAATATGGCTAGAAAAGGGTTAAGGTTACTCTTAGGGCGGTTACGCACTGCATCCGATCCAAATCTGAGAAATTTTGATTCCGAAGTAGCCGCACTACGCACTACATCCGATCCGAATCCGAGAAATTTCGGTTCCGAAGTAGCCGCATTACGCAATACATCGAAACACTATCAGTCATAATTCAGAACATTTTGAACTCGAAACTCATATCACGGCCTCGGATCGGATGTCGTGCGCCGGAACCACCCTTACTACTCAGTGGACGACTAATCATAAAATAAAATAAACTTTTTTGCAAAAAAATATGTACTACCGACTTCCAAATAAAAAACTACAAAGTGAAAAATAACTTTTTTTTTGGCAGTCGGTGTCTTTGGTAGGTACCAATATTTTGCGTTATGGACTACCAAAAATAAAGTTATTTTTCACTTTGTAGTTTTTTATTTGGAAGTCGGTTGTATTTTTTTTTGCAAAAAAGTTTTTTTATTTTTCACTTTTTAGTTGTACCTACCTAATAGGCAAGTTGTTTAGTAAGGTAACTATAACGCCAGAAAAGATTACCCGAATATCATGAAACTTGAACATAACCGGTGAAATGAGAGATCTGCGTACACCTTAAAAGCGTACTGGCGTGCTGTTATGTTATGAAATGGTATAAACAATGAACAGACATGCGATTGCAGCAATCCCGAGAGGTTTGCCGTTATTTATTGAAGAGTTCTGTTGTATATCTTCGAAATCCTTAATCAGATCTTCACCAAATTAAAATGGGACCAATTTGGAGACATACTCTTTTGAACAAAAAAATAATTTTCAAAATCGGTCCCCAAATGACGGCAATATCGAAGAAAAAAAAATCTTACATGAAGTTGACATAGAACCTCCTCCTTTTTGGTAAGTCGTTTAAAAATATAGAGAAGTATGGAAAAAGAAGTCATGATAAATTGGGATATGAGTTTTGGATGCAAACATGCAACTAAAAAACTGGCCAAGTGCGAGTCGGACACGCGCACGAAGGGTTTCGTACCATTATCGCAAAAACGGCATAAAAATCACGTTTGTTGGTTGGGAGCCCCACTTAAATATTTATTTTATTTGTTGTTATAGCGGCAGCAGAAATACATCATCTGTGAAAATTTCAACTGTCTAGCTATCACGGTTCATGAGATACAGCCTGGTGACAGACAGACAGACAGATGGACCGCGGAGTATCAGTAATAGGGTCCCGTTTTTACCCTTTGGGTACGGAACCCTAAAAAGAATTGAGATCACCGCAAAATGGCGCCTAAAACCCGCCTTTTTGTTTTCAATTTGACTGAAGTCATTTTCACTCGCAAGGTTAAGACGAATCGATTGACAAAAGAGTCAAAAAAACGGCCTACCCGTTTGGTCTCTAGAACGCCACATAAGAACAAACGTACATACATAAATAAAAAAACATAAATAAATAAACTGATAAACACTTACCCTCCTTTGCGTCGCGCAGTCGGGTAACAATAATGTTTGAGCTTCGAGGTTCTAAAAGGCGCCCCATGAATTGAGAATTTCTGATACCCAAGAACAAAATCAAGTTCGTTTATGAACGACTTCGCTAGTTGGTACCAGCTAGTTTTACAAGCACCACAAGTGACGTCATTTCCATACATTTTCTCCGACCACCCGCATAGGTTGCGATACGTTAGTCAGTTAATATTAACGCAGAGTCAACAAAGGGGGTCTTAGAACAACAGCAGAGACACACGACTCGTTTATTTTGCAAACACGCCATCTCTGGCAGCCGCATCTTCACGGCTGTACGCTCTGGGGTATACAGAGATTTTAGGTGTAGTTAGTTGGCAGGTCTCAACATTTGTACTTGAAAACATGAGGTTAAGAGTATGAATGTTTAATAGCTAAGTCTACTTTTCTTCTTACAAAATGTAGGCAAGTACTAGGATGTTTCCTAGGTACACAATTATAATTCTATTTAGTCCGTCAGTTAGATTATCAAATAATATGGAATCCGTAATTTTGTTTTATTAAATAAACAAAAATTTACAAAGGCAAAGCGCATCAAAGTTCAGGAGTGGGGGCTTGTGACGTCATTTTGTCAGTATAAAGTATAGCACACCTTGTACCATCGTAGTAATTTTTTGTTTACGTGCAAAAGAAAAAATACGTGTCTAATATTTTTAGGTTATTTAACTGACGGACTATGGACGGACTTTTTGCTTTTTGCCAACTACCCTATTACCCGCTGCTTCGTTTCAGTGGCCCAATCCGTCCGCAGCTTAGCTCAGAGAATCTATGTATACTTTGGCATGGATATACAGATTAATAATTCCGACAAAGTGGTAAAATTAAATAATGAAAAAATATTTTTTTTGGGGTTCGTTCGTTCCTATAGACGTAAAGTGGGGATGATTTTTTATTCTCGTCTGCACTTTTGTGTGGGGTATCGTTGGATAGGTCATTCAAGAATATTATGGGTTTGTTAAAACCATTTTTCGATTCAGAAATCCCTTTGCGTAAAATTAAGCTTTAAATTGCAAATTTATGTTAGAGTCAAGTCCCCCCCTCTGCCAGCGAAATGGTTGCTCTTGGCTATATGAAAAAAATCACGGTAGTAGTAAATATAACGAAATTAAAAGGAAAACTATCACTGAGAAGTAGGCTTTACAAGTTTACGAGTAATAGTCGACCAACTTATAAAATGTACTTGGAACAGTAAAAATTTTGTACAAATGCTATTGAAAAATTACTTTACAATGCATGTCCTCGAAAAGAGCGTTTTCCAAGAAGCCAAACCGTGCGGAAAGTGTCACTTTTTTAACTAGTGCTTTTTACTTTTCTGTATTTTTTTAATTTTTAACTCCAACGTCAGCCCGACGCATAGAGTTTTTATTATTTGAGAATAGTTTTACAAATTAGTTAAGTACAGATTATCATTCATATAAAAGGTAAAATAAAACTAATACTTCATTAAAGGCGTTTTTAATTAATCTTGATTTAGATTTTGATCTATAAATTAATTTAAAATATTCATTAAATATGTTTGGCAGAACGTATACTTGCTCGTGCCTTTTTGCGTTACGACGTGACAGCTATTTGCACATGCGCAGTAGATATGCCCGAGGAACTATTAGTTAATCTGTGGATATGCTGAGCGCACTTGAATAAGCCCGCCATTTTATTAATTTCTTGCTTGGTTCAGATATATTTTTTTATTTCCTCGCACAGTGCATAGTAAAATGTTGTATGATACACGTACGTAAGATGATTTCCGACTCGTGTCGAAATCACCTACCTTCCGCACTTGTAGCATAAATAACTATTAATAACGTTGTTAGCTGTGTAAAACAGAGTAAATATATTATGAACTAAGTAAAAATATGCAAAAAATAAAATCATAACATCCTTAATAATAATGATTTCTGAATTAATAATGTTTAAGTACGAATAACGCATTGGAGTGGACGGAGCCGTTAGCAGTACGGGTCCGTAGTCCATACGGCGCATGCGCGCGGGGGTGTCTATTTTGTGTTAGTGCAGAAGTATTTTCGATGTTTTGAAATCTAAAGTCAAATAAGATTCGATTGCTAAGCAAATTACTTATTTTCTTTTGTCGATATCCATCTATAAAGTCAGTATTCGACCCGATTACATCACTAATTGACTAATTGAGTATCCACAAATCAGTATTCCGAATCTCCAAAAGACATAGTAATTACGGTCAAACTAATGCACCTAACTAAAACTGGCGCAGTCGCTGTTCGACTGACATCGCCCGAGTTTCAGTAACTAAGCTAATTACGATATCAGTTCTATCCAGTGGTTTTGCTGTTAGTGATTTTAAAAGAGATTTATTTTTACAAAACAAAATCTGACTTTCGTCTAGCTTTGTAGCGTTGCCTTAATTAGGGAATTTCTTTCCATCATTGGTGATTTTGCAGACAAAAATGACAGATACCTTAATAGTGGGTATTTACTTACGTGGTACGAGATATAATTATTATTTGTACTAGCTTTTTCTTTTAGCTTCGCTAATGTGGTCTATTTCACACACACACAGGAACCGTACAATTTTTAGGGATACGGGGGTACGGGTAGTCTATGACTCTGGGAGGCGACGCCGGGAGGGGACGCCCTATAATGTGATTTTTTATTTCGTGGACTAAACTGACATTTGGGTGGTTGTCACTTTATCGTTACATTAAAATAGTGTCGTACCCTAACTATCCTGAGTGATCGAAAGTTAATCGAAAATCGAAGTAGATCGAAAATGAAACTATTTCACGGCATAAAAAATAATTTGTTTAGAAACTAGCGTCATTTATGTCAGACATAATTTTATCGATTGCATTTATTTTATTGTTGATTTCATATTTAACACAATAAAAGTTCATGTACTATGTGTATGAATACTGTTATATTTAAATATATTACGTTTATATTCATAAAACATTTATTTACACCAATTAGTAAAAATAAATTCAGGAGTCATGTCACATCGATTCGAGGAATCACTTATGATTGAGCCTTACCTACAACACTATGCTCCGCGCTAGCAACATTTAAAAAAATAAGGTCAATAGCAGCTGTCAGTTTAGTCCACGAAATTAAAAATCACAGTATAGAGAGACATACATAGACCTTATTGATGATGTTCTTCAGAAAGAGTGCGCAGTACTCATAACCGGCGTGCGTGTATGACAAGATGTACGAACGTGAGTAATGGTAAAGAAGTATGTAAGGATCGTAGCAGGTGGCGTTCTGTAGTTTCTGCCTACCCCATGGGATAAAAGCGTGAGTAGCTATATATCAGTTAAATATTTTTTGTGATCGGGGCAGTACTTCTCTTTAGAAGCATATATAAACAAACAATTTTACCTCTTAAGAATATTAATTTAGATAAAGCGATTTTATTTTTAGTAGTATAGTGTTGGCCCACTATTATCGGCCGCGACAAACCCAGGCAGGCGCTTTACTTTGTGTAAATTATTTCATCACCATTGCTGTAAAAACGGTGAAGGAAAACATGGTGAGGAAACTGGCATGTCTTAGAACCAAAAATTCGAAAACATGTGACATCCACCAACCCTCACTGAGTCCGCGAGGTGGAATACGGCCCATTACCTCTTACAGAGCACGGCCTGCACACACAACGGACCAAAAGGGGTCCATCTGTCCGATCGAAACGTGGTACAAAGTTATCCGCTTATTAAACCTATTTCTCGGAACCTATCAATCTGTACCTATAGCTAATTGGCAAACTAAGTCCAAACCTAAATAGTTAATTCACGGTCAGTAAACCAATACCAATATTAATTCGAAGTTCCCATTATGGTCAAATGGTCCACGTACAACGAAACAAATGGGAGTCTAAGACACTATGGTCAAATGGTCAATGTGTTGCACAGTTAATTAGTACACAATTTCTGAGTTTGTCAGACCTACAAGAATATGTGGTTTTATCGCTCGGTCTGGTATCTTTGAATTCGAAAACCTATATGAAAGATAAATCTTTAAAACTAAGAAGGACCAAATCTATAATTGCAATTTGCAACTGATTATTTATTCGTCACCATTATTTCATTAAACAATTTAATTTAAAAAACTAGTGAAATTGATTTAATAATACCCAGTTTCGAAAGACTAGTGAAGTTAAAACTACAGCCACGTTCATCTAGTCATCGCAAGGACGACTGCTGAGTGTAGAACCGTCGGTCCAATTATCCGGATCAGGTAAAGTGTTATAGAGTTTCCCATAAGAAATTTGCACGTAAAACGGCCAACCGTTTAGGACCAATCCTGCGGCGGATCTTCACGTAAAAAAACATATAGAATTAGAGTGACGAAAGAGGGAGTGACCTGTGATTGCGCACACATTTGTCCGGAGTACTTGGTTAGTCGCTGTTGGAGGGCGAATTTGGTCGGGGAATTATTTCAAGGTTAAAAATGTTTACTTATTTTGTTTTTAATAGTTTAACGATTGTTTGACACGCAACTCTTAAAATCGATATGTGTATTACAAGAGTTAATTTTAATCAGTATAACAATTATCTAAGTTGTTAATGCCGCTTAATAATTCATATTAAACAATTTTTTTAAATGTATATCAAGAAATACTTTTTGAGATAATTAAAGTTTTTCATTTTGTTCTATACATTTAGGTTTTACTAACCATAGTAGTTCCATCGCATGAGCAAACTACCTTCCGCGCGCCGCTCAATGATATATATTCCAAATTTAAATTATCTATGGAAAAGAAATAAGCATATTAATATGGTTAGCTAATTAGTATTAAAATTAATCATATTGTAATTAAATTATTTTTATAAAAATAACCTATTTTCTTTCTTACAAATTGATCCATCTTTTCTTTGCATTTCATTACCTCTATAACCGCTTGTTCTATTGACGTTAGCTTTATTGTATTATAGATGAACAAAGATGCTCTAAGCTTCTGTGTCTAAGCTGCAAGCCAGGCTCAACAATTGCTCAATTCGATATTCAGAGCGTGGTCCACTGGGCTCTGTCCAAGTTATTAGTTCAAGAAGTTTAACGGCATTGGTTGCAACCGGAACTTCGGTTTAGAGATATTGCTTTTACAGTTTAACAAGAGGTTTGGCTTTGAAACTTAATGCCTTCAGTCTACGGATGGTTGGGCTTACTGATCGTAGTGTTTTGAAAGTCCATTGGTTTTAGTTGAAGGCCCCCTAAGGCCTTCAAATTAGATTTATATGCAATTAAAGGAGAATGCCCATGGACAGTACTTTCAAAAAAATAATTGTATCACAATCATTTCTGGACAATAAATTAAACAAAAATATTTCAAGTATTTTGACTTCTTTTATAAAACATTCTTATTGGGGTTCATTTTCTTGAATTAATAAGTATTTAACTTCTGTTTCATAGCTCAAACACATTCCGCCATTTATGTTAGGGTTGAGGCATGTTGACATGATCTGACATCGATTAATCGAAGAATCGTTTTTTTTATAATCTACCTGAAACACTGAATCGATCCAAGGATCTCCTGTACCGAACCGATTCACCTCTATAATGTTAAGAACTAATTGATTTTGAAATTGGTTTGATTTACTAGATTAATGCAAACCAAGATAACAAATGAATCATGTTTTTAGAAATCGATGATATTACCAATTTGGTAACATGCCTATAACTGTCAGTCATTTCATTTGACAGTGACAGTCATGTGACAGTAGTAGTCAGTAGTATGTTGTGTTGTGTCAAGTTTCGGTTTTCGTTCTCCCGTTACGAAACACCTTATCAATACAACACCGCCGTGTGTTTGTGAAAATAATGCTTAATAAGACAGGACTATATATTTGTGATTTCCGACATGGCTACGGCTCGAAGTTGGTGTCTCTAATGCTCTTTGATGTTGGCGCCATAATTATATGCGCAGACATAATATTTTGATGCATTTTTGCATTTTAATTCCTGATAATATATTGCTCATATTACGGGCTTGGATCGGTAAGTAAGAATAACATTGTATGTCTTATCAGCACTTAAACAGATGTCTAACTATTGCAAATCTTAAATATGCTGGCATAGAGTCCATATTGCTGTGAATCTACTACAACCTAGAAAGGAACATAATTTGTTCAATATCTCTTAACTGCCGCAATGAAAATTGACTAAAGTTGGTACGTGTAATTAATTAAGGTAACATAATCAAATAAAGGTGTTTTTATCATTACGCGTAAATGTTTCGGTCAGTACCTTTCTCCATACAAAATGGGCATTCTCCTTTACTGGCGTTCCGCCGTGGACGATCGACGATGGAATTTCCGCTCAGTGGCCATAGGCCTATAACTGACTCTCTTTTCTTTCATAATTTTCATACTTGTCTTTTCTTTTGCCTTCAGCTCCCTCTCCATTCATCTATTTTTCTGGGAAACATCAACTTTGTATTTGTTAATATCACTTAACAGGATATTATTAATCAAAAATTTGCCCTAGATCACTTTTGCGAATTGGGGATTGTAAAATTCATTCCTATTTTACTTAAACAAAAGTTTCGCAATCGCAAATAGCCGTCAGAGAACTATTCTAATAAAGCTCACGACATCGTCAAGGGTGACTGGCCAATGTTTACAGTTCATTGCGACGCCATCAGATAAGATGTTGGACAGACAGAGGGGTCTTATAAGAGACCTGTCTTTTTACTTTGAGAATTCAAAAAAAAAAGAAATCGTTTGCCGAGGTATCAGCTTATGATGCGGATGAATGAGAAAAGTAGAATAATAGAACAATCAGGTAAGATAACTAAATGAATGACGGAAAGACTGTCTGACTGATAATATTGCTAGAAAAGGTTTAAGGTTACTCTTAGGGCGGTTACGCACTGCATCCGATCCAAATCTGTACATACAATATGTACAATACACTGTATGTACAATACATCCAAACACTATCAGTCATAATTCAGAACATTTTGAACTCGAAACTCAAATCACGTCCTCGGATCGGATGTAGTGCGCCGGAACCACCCTTACTACTCAGTGGACGACTAATCATAAAATAAAAAAACTTTTTTGCAAAAAAATATTATTTATTTGGAAGTCTACCGACTTTAGTAAGGTACCTATAACGCCAGAATAGATTACCCGAATATCATGAAACTTGAACATAACCGGTGAAATGAGAGTATGTATCCCTTAAGAGCGTACTGGCGTGATGTTATGTTATGAAATGGTATAAACAATGAACAGACATGCGATTGCAGCAATCCCTAGAGGCTTGCCGTTATTTATTGAAGAGTTCTGTTGTATATCTTCGAAGTCCTTAATCAGATCTTCACCAAATTAAAATGGGACCAATTTGGAGACATACTTTTTCGAAAAAAAAAAGAATTTTCGTTATCGGTCCCCAAATGACGGAAATATTGATGAAAAAATAAAAAAATAAAAACTTACATGAAGTTGACCATAGAACCTCCTCCTTTTTGGTAAGTCGTTTAAAAATATAGAGAAGTATGGAAAAAGAAGTCATGATAAATTGGGATATGAGTTTTGGATGCAAACATGTAACTAAAAACCTGCCAAGTGCGAATCGGACTCACGCAGTAAGTGTTCCGTACCATTATATGCCCATAAAAATATAAAATTGTTTAAAAAATACAGTGATATCCATAACATAAATACTAGGAACAAACACAAATTTGTAGTACCTACAACAAGGCTCAAGAAAATAGGTGGCTCGTTTAGATGTCAATGTGTACGCTTTTATAATAAGCTTCCAAGCGACGTACAAGGTTTAAGTGTTAATAAATTCAAATCATTCATTAAACGTAAGTTGTGCCAGAAAGCGTTTTATAACATTAAAGATTACGTTGAGGACAAAAAGGCTTGGGATTGAGCTGCTCCAATTAATTTAGTTTTTTATTTTTTTTATTTTGCTTCGTGGATTTAGTTTTTAATTATATTTTTATTTTTTTAATTTTTCTTGCAATGACAAGAATATTTACTTTTTAAAGTATTATATTATTTTATTTTAATTATTGTGAATGTGAAGACTATGTGGATTATTCTTTTTTTTTAATTTTAATTTATCTTAGTTAGTTTTTAATCATGGTCTGGCAGTTTGAGTATTTATGCGGCCTACCCGAATGTCCTTTCTTTGGTATTGTTCGTCAATTCGTTGAGCTCCTTAAATTCTAAGTTGAGCTGCACGGTTATTGACAAATGCGTGCACTGACTGGACAGGTCCACTCAATCTGGCTGGTTCTTTTCTCAAAAGACCATTTCAGACATCAGTCTACATGGTCTTCACATGATCTAACCAAGTTTTTGTCTGGACTTTAAAAGAGACTGTGACCTCTGAGTTTGTTTCGGCCTTTCTTCTCAGAGTAGTCAGACAGGAAACGCCGACCTCATCTAGTTTTAAAAAATATGATCGACATGTGAAAGTGTTTGTACAAACCAACTTACAGAAAATAATTCATTTATCATTTATCATTTATCATTATCGCAAAAAACGGCACAAAAATCACGTTTGTTGTATGGGAGCCCCACTTAAATATTTTTATTTAATTCTGTTTTTAGTATTTGTTGTTATAGCGGCAACATATATACATCATCTGTAAAAATTTCAACTGTCTAGCTATCGCGGTTCATGAGATACAGCCTGGTGACAGACAGACAGACTGACCGCGGAGTCTCAGTAATAGGGTCCCGTTTTTACCCTTTGGGTACGGAACCCTAAAAAGAATTGAGATAACCACAAAATGGCGCCTAAAACCCGCCTTTTTGTTTTCAATTTGACTGAAGTCATTTTCTTTCACAAGGTTAAAACGAATCGATTGACGAAAGAGTAAAAAAAAACGGCCTACGCGTGTGGTCTCTAGAACGCCACATAGGAGCAAATGTACATACATAAATAAAAATACAAAAATAAATAAACTGATAAACACTTAACCTCCTTTGTGTCGCGCAGTCGGGTAACTTTAATGTTTGAGCTTCTTGGGTCTAAAAGGCGCCCCATGAAATGAGAATTTCTGATACCCAAGAACAAAATCAACTTCATTTATGAACGACTTTGCAGGTACGTACGAGCTAGTTTTACAAGCACCACAAGTGACGTCATTTCCATACATTTTCTCCGACCACCCGCATAGGTTGAGATACTTTAGTCAGTTAATATTAACGCAGAGTCAACAGAGGGGGGTCTTAGAACAACAGCAGAGACACACGACTCGTTTATTTTGCAAACACGTCATCTCTGGCAGCCGCATCTTCACGGCTGTACGCTCTGGGGTATACAGAGATGTTAGGTGTAGTTAGTTGGCAGGTCTCAACATTTGTACTTGAAAACATGAGGTTAAGAGTATGAATGTTTAATAACTAAGTCTACTTTTCTTCTTACAAAATGTAGGCAAGTACTAGGATGTTTCCTAGGTACACAATTATAATTCTATTTAGTCCGTCAGTTAGATTATCAAATAATATGGAATCCGTAATTTTGTTTTATTAAATAAACAAAAATTTACAAAGGCAAAGCGCATCAAAGTTCAGGAGTGGGGGCTTGTGACGTCACTTTGTCAGTATAAAGTGTAGCACACCTTTTACCATCGTAGTAATTTTTTGTTTACGTGCAAAAGAAAAAATACGTGACTAACATTTTTAGGTTATTAGACTGACGGACTATGGACGGACTTAATTATATATTTTTTGCCAACTACCCTATTACCCGCTGTTTCGTTTCAGTGGCCCAATCCTCAGAAACTGTGCATTTTTTGGGTTCCGAAGTCCGAAGTTCCGTCCGCAGCAGAGAATCTAAGTATAATTTGGCATGGATATACAGATTAATAATTCCGACAAAGTGGTAAAATTAAATCATGAAAAAATATTTTTTTTGGTGTTCGTTCGTTCATATAGACATAAAGTGGGGATGCTTTTTTTATTCTCGTCTGCTCTTTTGTGTGGGGTATCGTTGGATAGGTCATTCAAGAATATTATGGGTTTGTTAAAACCATTTTTCGATTCAGAAATCCCTTTGCGTAAAATTAAGCTTTAAATTGCAAATTTATGTTAGAGTCAAGTGTTCCCACCTGCCAGCGAAATGGTTGCTCTTGGCTATATGAAAAAAATCACGGTAGTAGTAAATATAACGAAATTAAAAGGAAAACTATCACAGAGAAGTAGGCTTTACAAGTTTACGAGTAATAGTCGACCAACTTATAAAATGTATTTAGAACAGTAAAATTTTTGTACAAATGCCATTGAAAAATTACTTTAATAACGTTATTAGCTGTGTAAAACAGATTAAATATATTATGAACTAAGTAAAAATATACAAAAAATAAAATTATAACATCCTTAATAATAATGATTTCTGAATTAATAATGTTTAAGTACGAATCATTGGAGTGGACGGAGCCGTTAGCAGTACGGGTCCGTAGTCCATACGGCGCATGCGCGCGGTGGTGTCTATTTTGTGCAGAAGTTTATTTATTTATTTATTCATGAATAAGAGACAACCATACAAAGTAACTTAATAATTAACACATAATAGACAAAAATCGTTTAAAATAATTTTGACAATAAAATTTAGACAGGTCGGCAGTTGGAAAATATGAAAAGGTAGACTTGGTTGTCTTTGGAGTGATTCGCCCTATCTCCTCGTACTAGTATAAAACTGTATCACGAGCGGATAGTCTTCCTCAACCATAGAACAACAGATTCCCAAAAGGTTCCAGTTACAGTTACATATAATTAGGCAGATTGATTACTTAATCTTTGATTGGCATAGGTAATAAATTTTGGTAATTTTACAGTTATATTAATTAAGATACATGATTGGAATTGTCTATGTTGTTTTGTGTTTGGATATGGGTGTAGGGATATGTATATGTATTATGTATGTGTACAGTTATGTGTGCTCTATCATTTATGCGCCATGTTATACCAAATTATTTAGCAGATTTTCAGTGCTGTTATAGTCTAGAGTTTTCAAATATTTATCTATAGTTTTTTTGCATGTTTGCCTGTCAAGATTCTTCAATCCTAGATCTTTACTTACTTTGTTGTAAAGGCTAGGTCCGAGATAATTGTGAAATTTGTGTGCAAAAGTCAAATAAGATTCGATTGCCAAGCAAATTACTTATTTTCTTTTGTCGATATCCATCTATCAAGTCAGTATTCGACCCGATTACATCACTAATTGAGTAGCGTAAAACTATCCAGAACGAAATAGTGAATACCGCAGATGAATACATACGAAATTTTTCAAATTCCGAAAGAGAAATAAACAAGGAACGTGCGCGCAAGGATCCAGGAACAAACCATACCATTCCCCGTGGCTCTAACGCGCGCTCGTATCGGCTCCTTTCGCAATTCGCACCCGCGGTGATACTCAAATAGATAATATTTTTCTAACTTCAGTTGCGAAGTTGGATTTTATAACTCCTTCTTCAGTTACCAGCTAGTCCTTCTTTAGTTCAAGTCAAGAGTGAATAGGTTACTTCTAGGCAAGCATCCTTCCCCGTAGGCCACATCATCGCTTACCATCAGGCGAGATAGTGGTCAAACGTGAGATATAAGTGCAAAGAAACATCATCTATGTGAGCCTGTTTTTAGACGTTGTGTGCCGCTGAAACCGTTTTAATGTTCATGTAACAACAACAAAACCCTCTTCTTAGTCCGCATTATTATGCAACTTCGGAACCCTATGCGCGTGGCTCGACACGCACTTGGCCGGTTTTCGGAGATAAAGTTTTCTATTGCACTCAGCCATAGTGTAGGGAGAATTTCTAAATCTATTTTAAAAGTTGGTAACTTATCCCTCCACCATCTTCAAATCAAAATCCAAAATGGCGGCTATAAAAAATCAAATTACGCGTCAAATTTTTTTTACCTAATTTTAGAAAATATTATGTTGGTTCCATGTTTTGTTACTTACTGATTTTATACACCGTATATAAACAACTAAAATGATAACTTAAGCATAGTAGTTTCAATATTGCTTGTGTTCAGCAAGTACTCATATTTACTCAATAACTTTTTGTCTTGAATATGTAAAACGAAATTGATGAATTTGTAACTAAAGCGTTCAGACTTTCAGAATTTTTAAAGGAATAGTAAATACTGATGTTTAAAAATTTGGGGAAATATGTGTGATAAGTACTTGAGCTTACTGCCTACGGTCCGTCAAAATTTAGTACCTTTGCAGATACTGTTTCAATGACCCTATCCTCTTTATTAAGAGACGCGAAGTAGATTGCCAAATAATGACCTCTTGAAAATGTATGGGCATTGTGAAGATTATATTAATGGTAACTTTGCTCTATGTTCGACTATAGTATAAAATTTATAGTGCAGCAATACTGGCCACCTATGGGTATTTATAATACCTTAATATTTTTATTTTCAGTTTATTAGCAGAAGTTCAAAATTAATAGTATAAAATTGTTCTTCTATAAAAACACTATGCGATACGCCAAACGCAAAACAGGGAACATTTCATAAAAACAAAGCGAGTGAGTTGACTCCATTTTTCACAGAACAACGAGATGAAACTAGTGTTTGGGGGTATCCATTAAAAGTGGGAGGTTAGGTCAAAACTGGGCGCACAACTACCGCCCAAAAAAACTGCTGGCGAAAGCATAAACGAGAAATTTTTGGAGCAAGTTCTAGCTGGATGTGATATAAATAAAAGCCGTTTTAATTTGCTGTGCCTCGGTCACAATTACTTGTTAGTCGAATGGTTGTAAGCGCATTGCTGTAGCTCAGCTGTGTGCGTGCAACAACTAGACCTGGGTCGGGCAATGTCAGTGGGGTTTTCCATCAGAATTTTCTCCATAGTAGCGCGGAGTCTAAATTTGTGCCTTGTAATCAAGTCTAAAAAGTTTATAGATAAAGGAACTTTGCCAGTAGTTTCGATCCCGAGACCGCAGTATAAAAACGTTTAATTTGAAAAATGCCCCATGTGAGTATGCAATATCATATTGCATATAAAAACAATAAAATTAATTAAATTGAACGAGCTTTCTGAATAATGCCCAACACTTATTGGGCCGGGTAATAATAAGATGTGTTTCTTTTAATTATTTTAAATGTAAACATTGGTTTTAATATAAAATGGGTAAGAACAATTACTATTTAAGCAACAAAGTCGACGGAACCACGCTGCTCAGGGCTCCTATCGTTCATACCTATTTTGTAACTGCAACCTTACATGAAAGAGCGAGCGAAGCGAGCGAACTCAGCTCCCGTCATCTCATTCGAACCTAACCTGTCCGTGTCGGGTGCCCTAAGGTCCCGAGCTCGCTTCGCTCGCTCTTGGACTAATTCATTGACCATAATTACCGAATTGCCCAACTGTTACGTAGAAATATTCATAATGACCATTCAATGAGATAAATATAGAAGTTTAGATCAGTATTCATAATACTGCCCGATTTGCTTTGACTAAATTCATAATGTCCGGGCAATATACATAGTGCCCTGATTAATCAGTTGGTCCATGACAGATACATATCAAAAGCGCACGGGTGTTACAAACTCTTTCCCTATATGCACAATACCCTTTGTCCTATTGCCACAACAAAACTCCACAAACATTTTAAAAACATTTCGAGTCACAACTACTAAAAAGAAGTCCATTTCACCAAACAAACGGACCGTACAACCGCTGTCCTTCCGGACTAACCAGCAAATATTTCTATACCGCATCCTCTCTATGTATTTCTCTGTTCTAAAACCCAGCGCAAATATTCTAGAGCAAAGCCTTGTTGGCCGGCTGCAGGCTATAAAGTATGTTTATCTGAAACAACTGTTGGTGCCTTTTCAATTGTAAACTGTTCTGTTAAAGTTGGAGGTAATTATTGCAGAATGGTTTCTTTGTATCTTTAATTAGCTGTGGTAAATTGTAACTGATGTAAGTAATCCTACTACTATTATAAATAGGCAACTTTCGATATATAGATTGATGTTTGTTACTTCACGGTAATAGGGATGAAAAAAAATAAATAAAAATAATGTACTAATGCCATTGAAAAATTACTTAAATAAAGTTGATAGCTGTGTAAACAGAGTAAATATAATGCTTACGAACCATGTAAAAATATACAAAAATGAAATCATAACAGGCTTTGCAAGTTTACGAGTAATAGTCGACCAACTTATAAAATGTACTTGGCACAGTAAAATTTTTGTACAAATGCCATTGAAAAATTACTTAAATAACGTTGTTAGCTGTGTAAAACAGAGTAAAATATTATGAACTAAGTAAAAATATACAAAAATAAAATCATAACATCCTTAGTAATAATGATTTCTGAATTAATAATGTTTAATTTCGAATAACGCATTGGAGTGGACGGAGCCGTTAGCAGGACGGGTCCGTAGTCCATACGGCGCATGCGCGCGGTGAAGTCTATTTTGTGTTAGTGCAGAAGTATTTTCGACGTTTTGTAATTAAAACGTTAAAGTAAAGTCAAATTAGATTCGATTCGGCCCACATAGGGGGCCCGTTTTTAGACTTTGTGAGCCGCTGAAACCGTGCTAATGTTCATGTAACAACAACAAAACCCTCTTTTTAGTCCACATTGTTATGAACCCTATTACTGCGCGTAGCCCGACACGCACTTGGCCGGTTTTGTTTTAATTATCTTTTTTTTATTTATAACTTTTTAGTTAACATTATTTTTTTCGATTTAGTTACATTTGAACATGTGTCATATATTTTTGAAATCACCTCTTAAAACCCTTCATTTTGATACCCCTCACTATGGGTTTGTAGGGAACAAAAAAAGCATCCATTTTTCTATTTGTCAATTTTAATGTAGCTAGTGACATACGCATGGTTAAGACGAATCGATTGGCGTAAGAATCATCAAAATGCGCCCGGCGGTTTTGACATAGTCGTGTTAGTCAAAACTTTACAAATTAATTACACTAAGTTACTCGAATAAAACTAAAAAAAATTTGCAAATCTTATTAAGAACATGGTCTAATGTAACAAATATTTTTGCAAAAAAATTATGAGCTGCCGTTGATCTAAGCCTTTTTTTAAAGTCATGAATAGTAAAAAAAGTACAAAATATATTTTTTGTACTTTTCTTACTATTCAATGACTTATATTTGTTTTATACTTACACATAATCATAAATACTTTGACTTACCTTCTATTTTTACACTATTTTGTTTCTTATTTATTTATTATATTTTATTTTTAAGTATTTTCCGTTTCCATGAGTGTGTTCGTGGCATCAGCAGTGGGCCTTATCAGTATACTAGCGCAGTGTTATTTTCTTTTTGGGTATCGCTGCACATGATGAAATAGGAGCCTTTTTGGTCTCGCACAGGGTTTAATTTTTTTATTATTGTGAAATTTTTGGTTTTTGCATTTTTCCCGTGTCTATTTTTCTTTTGTTTCTTTTATCATATTGTCTATGGGTGCTAATTAAACAGGCTTCTTTTTAATATCATTATTCGCCCCCAAAAATGTATGTTGCCTTCTAAATTACTAAGTCAGCCACAATTAACGAGCATCTAAATAATACTATGTTAGCCACTAGTTATCTTCTATGTAAACCACTCTAAATACAACT
Organism: Anorthoa munda; assembly: GCA_945859665.1. Lineage (NCBI taxonomy): Eukaryota > Metazoa > Arthropoda > Insecta > Lepidoptera > Noctuidae > Anorthoa > Anorthoa munda. The sequence goes on along the minus strand of OX243899.1, from coordinate 6,430,804 downwards.
CAGCATGATGGTTATTTTTTAGCATCAAAATTTTTAACATGCATTCTAACAGTAAATTTCTAAAATACTATTAAATGACATCAAAAAATATATTTATTTAGCTTCTAATTTTTTAACTCAGTACGTTTAAAATGTAACTTACGTGTAAAATTTTTAACATGCATTCTAACAGTAAATTTCTAAAATACTATTAAATGACATCAAAAAATATATTTATTTAGCTTCTAATTTTTTAACTCAGTACGTTTAAAATGTAACTCATCCCATATTAATTGATCGTAAAAAAAATGCAAAAACATTTCATCAAATAGTATATTGGCCACTAATATTACCAGAAGCTATTGAGGAGAGACAAAATAAAAGACTATATTTTTTGGTTTTAATATAGAATAGGTGCAAGTTGGATTAGTATTTATGCGACAGAGTCGACGGAGCCCCGCTGCGCGGGGCTCCTATATCTGTATGCAGGGTTTAAAGTAACCTAACACGAAGGAGATGACGGGAGCTGAGTTCGCTCGCTTTGCTCGCTCACTTCAGCTCCCGTCATCTCCTTCGAACCTAACCTGTCCGTGTCGGGGTGCCCTAAGCTCCCGAGCTCGCTACGCTCGCTCTTGGACTTATTCATTGACCGTCATTTATTATTTTAAATATAATCAACTCGTCGAATCGAGATGTGATCAACTCAACTCGTCGTCACATGAATCGAATGGCGCTCTCTGATTGGTGCAAATGGCCGGTCGCTGTCGTCTCGCGTACTCGCGCCAAATCATGCAGTGGCTATTTTCACGATAAAAGAATATGATGTATTGTTTTACATGCTAAGTTATAATAAATTATGCTTTCTTTCTTTCTTCGATAGAAGCTTGAATTATATTTTTTTGAGGATATTGCGTTGAAGCTGTAAAACGTAAAATGGTGACAAGATATAAAATCCGTGGCCGAGTTAGTAAATTACGTGGCAATGTATAAATAAGAAGGACAAGTCACAATAATTGATGATCTTTACTTGACGCTTTCTGTAGAATATTTAGTTGGCGTTGCAAAAAAGACGAATTAGTTTATTAGAGGCTATGTCATTTTCCCGTTGCTTAGTTATAAAATTAGAAGTTTAATCACGTGTCCAATAAATAATTTTGTGGCTAGACTTATTATTTCCCATTGTCTATTAAATTCGATCATCGGTTCAATCCTCTGTTAAATTTCCCATAGAATATCATACATAACGTATTTTGTCAAAAATAAAAACGACTATCTAATAATATATAATATATCTATCTAATACCTTTCTGAGCAGTGGTGGCCCAGTGGTATCAGCCGCGACTTACAAGTTGTAGGTCGTGGGTACGAGCCCAGGTAAGCGCTTTACTTTGTGTAAATTATTGCATCATCACTGCTCTTAAAACGGTGAAGGAAAACATCGTGAGGAAACCGGCATGTCCTAGAACCAAAAATTCGAAGACATGTGACATTCACCAACCCGCACTGGGCCCGCGTGGTGGATTACGGCCCATTCCCTTTCACAGAGAGGAGGCCTGTGTCCCAGCAGTGGGAACATTAATAGGCTGATGATGTGATGTGATGATACCTTTAAACGAGCAATTTTTGTATATATATATAACCTGAATCTCGGAAACGGCTCTAACGATTTTCTTGAAATTTAGTATGCTGGGGTTTCGGGGGCAATAAATCGATTTAGCGAGGTTTATTTTTTAGGAAACGTCGTTTTCTCTATTTTCACCCGAGCAAAGCTCATGTACTAAGGTTTAATAATGCATATTGTATTCGAACTTAACTATCATATTTCCTAAATAATTCCCTTTATTCTATAGCATAAAACGAACGACAGAACGACCTACTTACTAGTACCATAACTACGTATATGGTAGCATAGTGTATTGTGGTTATATGAATAGTGGTAATTAACGGTCAAATAGTAATTAATTAGCGGCTTATAAGCCAAGCCATGAACGGTAAATACTGTAGTTGGTGAGTAAATGAACAGCATGTGTGGTTTTAAAACAACGTTACATAGTCCATTCAACTGCTTCGTTGGTCTAATGGCGGCAAATGTAATAGAGATGTTTCCTGAGTAGAAAAAGGATAATTACTATTCTATATAGTCCATCAAAGAGATTATCAAATAATATTCGAGACATATTTTTTGCTTTATCAAATAAATAGAAATTGACAAAGATAAAGCGCACCAAAGTTCAGGAGTGGGGCCTTGTGACGTCACACGATATTTCAACGCACGGTATCCACGTAATTTTTTGTTTACGAGGCAAAAGATAAAATACGTGTCAATATTTTTAGGTTATCTAACTGACGGACTAAATGGTTTTTTTGTCATCATCAATATAGTTGAGCTTGAGGTTCGATACCCATTTCGGCAGTTTAATGGGTTTTGGAATTTCTCAACTGCAGCCCGGAGTTTGGATCTTTGCCTGGTCGATGACGAAATCTGGATGGTGACTTCTGACTAAATCCTCGAGGTATACAAGCGCGATGTAAAATTATTTTGAAAATTTTAAAGTGTTTTTAAATGTGATTTTTTGTGGCATTGCGAACCTTTCTCTTATTTGTAAAATTTTTGTCCACCCTAGTGTTATGCATTTTTTTCCGTATCAAATTACCTGTGCGAAAGGACAGTAGAATGAATTATTACATAACGACAAAATTATTTTTTTGAAATAAAACGTGCCACTTAAGGTTCCCCTAGTCGACGGCACGAACTATTTTGTGCGCGAGGTTAAAATGCTTGCTATCTCATCCGACAATACGTGCGAAAGAGATAGATGCTGTGATTAGCAGTAAGAAGCTAGTTCGTGTACGAATTAGCGCTTTTGCAAGTTTCTAGCAAAATTATGATTGAGAACGAAAACGAGCACGCGAAATTTTATAAACACCCTTTGAGAGTCTAAAAACGACCAAATGTATATTTTCAAAATATAATTATTTGCATTCTTGAACTATTAATCTATCCCTGTATGGTGGCCGTTTTTTTTTTTTTTTTACTATGTATAGGCCTGTGTTTGACCACAATCTCACCGTGGTCAGTGATGATGTGGCCGATGGTGGTAAGCACACAAAGCCTAGAAGGGAACTGGCTCTCAAGTGCTGCTGTCGGAACACACCGGAAGGTGCTTGGCGACAGATTTTCAACTTGAGGGTGGTTGCCAGCCAGGCGGGTACTACAAAGTACCCTACCACCGTGCTATGGTTTCCTCACGATGTTTTCCTTCACCGAAAGCTCAAGCTCATTGTAGGATTCGAACCCGCGACCTTCGTCTCGGTATCCGACGTCACTACCACTGAGCTATCATCGCCTTAAAAATGTCCGTTTTGCAATTTCCATTTTCTTATGGTATTTATTGCCGCCCAAATATGCTTTATAATTAGTGTTGAAATATGAAACTTTCGACGCTCATAACTTTAAAATTATTTATTTTTTTACCTTTTTGTTTCCATACAGAGCTAGATAATGATGAGACAAATTGATATCATTTTTTATTTTGAACGTACATCGTCAAACAGTGGAGATTACTCCCTAGACTACGTTTATATGGAAGAATTATCGACTAGTGTAATATTAATGGCAAAGTAAAATCCAAAGCCAAAGTTAAATCATTATTTCAATAAGGAATAAATTATTTGACTTTGATCCAGCAAAAAAAAATATTGAGCGATAACATTGCCTATTTTAAAATTTTTTCACACATTTATAAGGGTGAAAGTTTGTGAGTGTGTGTATTTTTGTGTGTTTGTATGTTTGTCACTTCTTCACGCTAAAACGGCTGGACGGATCTGGATGAAATTTGGCACAGAGATAAATTATAGTCAGGAATAGCACATATGTTCCCTCGGCATAATTTTCGAATTTCACGCGGGTGAAGCCGCTGGCAGCAGCTTGTTCTTTTATAAATCTGTTTTTCATCCGTATCATCATCATCATCATATCAACCGAAAGACGTTCACTGCGGGACATAGGCCTCCCCCAAGCGTCGCCACATTGACCGGTCCCGTGCGTCTCGCATCCAGCGGATCCCCGCAACCTTCACCAGGTCATCTGTCCACCAAGTGGGAGGCCTTCCAACGCAGCGTCTTCCGGTTTGCGGTCGCCACTCCCGAACTTTTCATCCGTATACAATAAAGTAAATAGTGTTGTACCAACACCACATGTTGAGTGACAGAGATTTTTGCCTGTTTCGGATATTGTGACCGATTTCCGTACCGATCAAATATTTGGCCTACGGATAGTAGTTCCGGGGTTGTCGTCAGTGAATGTGTGTTTGTAAACACACCCAACACACTAGAGAAAATTGAAGTAAGGGAAAAGATTTTTTTACGGCACTAAAGCGGAGTAAGGGCCTTGAGGATTTACCTACATTATTACACCTCTTAACAGCTCTCAAAATTGCTTGTGAACAACATAATTAGGTACCTACTGAAGAATTACTTTGATTATAGTAGTAATTACAGTAATCAGGAGCCGGAAAATATGGCACCTGTGTTGGCAAGGACAATCGTGTTAACCAGTTACTGGGCCAACGCCTTCTTGATTTCGTTGTGTGAGAGAGATTGTCGAGACTGAGTTATACAGGACTAGTCAATCTGCCTAGCCTTTTGCCAACTATGTCGGGGTCGGCTTCCAGTCTAACCGGATTCAGCTGAGTACCAGTTTTTTACATAGAACGACTGCCTATCTGACCTCCACAATCCAGTAACTGGGTAACACGGTACCCTTTGGCTAGACTGGTGTCAGATCTCAAGCTTCTGACTACCCGTAACGACTGTCAAAGATCTTTGACAGCCGGGACCAACAGCTTAACGTGCTTTCCGAGGCACGGAGGAAATTCGGTATGTTGAAATGGTCACCCATCCACGGACCGACCTCGTCAAGCGTTGCTTAGCCTTGAAGATCGACCCGTGCGGCTGTTATTAAATAGCCACGAGCTCCCCCTTATAAAGGTTAAATAGAACTATCCCTTTGTCACAACGGATTCATGATGGCAATGATATATCATAGTAGCTGATATGTACGTAGTTGTTCCACGTAAAATACGGTACGGTACGGCTTCCAGTCTAACCGATTGGAAGCCACTTAACAGCTCTTAAAATAGTTGGGCGAAGGCTCGGCAGACTAACTTAAGCAAAGAAATAATAGTAAATAATAAACATTTACCCCGTCCATTGTAAAGTAATTATCTAAAATGTTTACGAAACAGTGTCTGTTTCTATTGAAAACTGTTAATCGGCTGAATATATATCTTTTGGCGAAAACATACAAAACTATTTCAATTAACACGTCAATTATCTGACACGAGTATTAACAAGATAACGTTTTGTTTGGTCTTTACTGTCCAATGATCCTTTTCAGTCTGTTTATATATGCGGCAATTGAATCCGTCTGTTTGTTTTGTACGAGTACACGGAGCAAGGAGCGAAGGATTAAACAATACATTTTTAACCTACAGTAGCATATAATAATAATGCTTTATTTGTTAAACACACTCAATCAATCAAGTCAATTTGTCCGGGTTAACCGTGAATATGGTGGTACCCCAGGGTTCAATTTTGGGTCCTTTCTTATTTCTGGTCTATATTAACGATTTACTCCATCTATTGAAACACAATCTAAACATGGTGTTATTTGCCGATGACACTTCTTTGATTTTTAAGATAAATAGACGTACGAGTAAAGTTGATGACGTAAATATCGTCTTGCGACAGGTTCAAAATAGGTTCACAGCTAATAATTTAGTTTTAAATGCTAAAAAGACTAAGTGCGTAAAATTTGCCTTGCCGAATGTCTAAAGTACTGATTGTGACATTATGTTAAACAGGGAGAAGCTAGAATTAGTCGATAAAACGGTTTTCCTGGGGATCACGCTAGACTCGACGTTGCAATGGGGTCCTCATTTAAGATCACTTTCAGGGCGGTTGAGTTCGGCAGCTTATGCTGTTAGAAAAATACGTCAATTTACTGATGTAGATACCGCGAGGCTAGTCTATTTTAGTTACTTTTATAGTATAATGTCTTACGGTATCTTACTATGGCGAAGGGCTGCAGTCATTGAATCAATTTTTATTCTGCAAAAACGAGCCTTCAGAGTGATATACTCTTCGCCAGCGCGATTCTCTAAGGGAACTGTTTAAGGACATTAACATCATGACGGTACCTTGTCAATATATTTATGAAAACATCATGTATATCAGAAATAATTTTAATCTATAAATAAGAAGAAATAGGGACCAATTAATTCAACCAGGTTTCAGGCTGACGAAAGTAGCATCATCTTATATACTGGTACTGTAAAACGGTTACAATAAAATACTTACCCACATTTGTGGTGTTCATTCCACATGTCTTAGTTTACTTTTGAAATTGTATCAACTCATGTTTCTCATTTTTATGTATTATTTGATGATGTATTCACCTGAAAAGCATCCAAAAACTTATTTTTACTGCTAATTTGTAAAAATCATAGAAGATTTTTAATTCTGTTATTTTTATCTGACATGACATATGTCTATTTTATTATCTTTAACCTTCTTAAACCTTTTATTTGAAAACTCTTTAAATTATAATATTTACGGCCTGTGAATATCTATCAAATCTTTGAAGTGCAATAAATAAATATATTGTGTGTGGTTCCCTAAAGAGAGCATTATTTCCTGGACCTTACCCTCGACAGTCATCTCTTAGAATCAAAGACCTCGTTTGATCGGCGTATGAAGCCACAGCCCGGCCTCCACGAACTTCGCTGCCTGTGTCTGCACCTGTGCTACTGCCTACCTGCCCGTTAGACCGACAATTAGTTCAACTGCCTTGACCATCTCTCTGTGTGCCTGCCTATCCGTCCTGCTGGCTACTCTACAGCCTAACTATCCGATTGCCTGCTCATCTGCCTACCTAGGGCACACCAAGACTTCCTGCCCGATCTGCTGCACTGGTTAGCTGCCCACGTCGTGCGAAGCCCGACCTTAATTTGTTATATATATCCTTTTTCTTAATTTTAATTTATAATTACTTTATTTTTATTAACGTGGCTTACGTATAGCTCATTTGAACTATACGTAACGCTACACATTCTAGAACTAAATTAGTCGAAATAAGGTTGAAATTTAAAACTTTTATAAGTTGGGGCATACATGGCTGATAAAAATTCTTGGCTCAATGCTAGTCCTGCTCCGCAGCCACTAGGGCGCAAGAACAAATGATGGGCAGAAAAGTTTCGAAGTATTGTTGGACCTGCTGAAGACTGTATGAATATATTTGTATTATATAAACTCAATTTCTTTTAGTATTATATAACTGCACAGCACATGTGTGAGTACTATGTTCCGACTGTAGATAAATCTACCATTCACTGTACCTATGTGTCGTTCGTTGATTTCTGTGTGCCCTGGTAGTTGAGTGTGTCATGCTCTCTCTAATTTCACTCTGATGGTGGTACATGTGTTAGATCATTCGGTTCCCTTCATGATGGTTGAGCTGAGTGGTGCCAATCCATGTGTCAAGTTCGTGAACGGGCGCCATCAGTTGGGATTGGTCATAACTCAGCTGCCTCGGCCTGTCATTGTATTTTTTTTTAATTGTTTGTTACTCTAGACGCTTTTACGTGCACGTTTTTTACATCGTTCTCACATATATGTATTTTTTTAACAAGAATGATGTAACCATAAACTTGTAATTAAAACTGATGGAAAAGAGTTTCCGTGGAGTTTTTTGCAAATTCTTCTCCATTGAGACCTACAGACGCTTGCGAATTTGCAAATAGAGTCATCTTTTTATTTATTTTTTGATTGACAGTTCAAAAGTACCTCTAAGGTTTATTTGAAATAAACTATTTGCTTTTGATTTTACACAGTAATCAAATTACAAAATAAAAACATCATAAGAACAGTAAATTTAGTTTTGAGTTCACTATAAGTATCACAACTGACATCTAAGCTAGGTTACAAAATATAACCTGTGTTAAGGAAGCCAGTTCCATTCCCCAAAATAACTTATTAAAAAATAACAGCCTCGTGGGTCGATTTTCAAAGTTAAGCAACTCTTGCCGAGGTCGCTCTGTGGATGGGTGACCATCCTTAGACTCCTCTGTGCCTCGGGAAGTACGATAGACTCTGTTCTTGCTTTCATTTGCAATTTTTGACAGTCATTAGAGATAGACAAAAATTTGCCGATTAGAACATTGATGTCCGCATAACCAAGATAAGTCTAAGGACTCAATTTATAGATTCACATAATATCTTGTGTCGCGACCTTATGCACGTCACATTTCAAACGAAATACGAGCAGTTCCAACTGTAAGATATATATTAAATCAAATAGTCATTAATTTAAATAAATCTTTGTCAACAATCATCAATCAAATCATAGTTATTTTCTTTGATTTATCAAAGATTTTAAGCTCACTTAACATATTTAACACCACCACGGATAATATAATACTAGCATACAGATGCCTCATCCCATACAATGAAACCGTGTCGATGTAACTAGCGTTTTTCGTCTGATTATACTGATTATTTTTGTAAATCTATCGTGTTAAGTTCCGTTCCATGGATATATACAGGGTGTCCCAGAAATCGACGTCAAGCCGTAAATGGGTGATAGACCAAGTTATAACAGTTCTCAGAAAAATACGAAAAAAAATCTATCTCATGTTTTTAAAAAATTATGTTCACTTTAAAAATTTACTAAAAAAATCAATCCCTGTAATGGTTCTTTAACTCCAATTGCTACAAATCCCATAATTTATCATTTTTTTTTATTATTATGTAATCTTGAATAATGCTTGTGTAGATTTTTGCCTAAAATTTAAAGCCAACTCCTCCTACTTAGAAGAAAATTAAACTTTTTCAAAACCAAATTATTCAAATTTACTGTTTCGCCCAACTTTAACTGACTGTACTGAAAAAAAAATGTACTACGCTAGTTTGGCAAGTAACATGAAAAATTGGCGCATTTAATAAGGATTCAAAAATGGTGTAACACTTGCTAGATTACGTTTTCAATAATTGGTCAAATTTTTTTTTGTAAATAGTATCGGTTTTTACCCAAAATGTCCATACTTCCTTAAAATGACTTTAGCTTACCTAAAGCTTTGCTAAACTCCGTTTCTAGTTCGATAGAGACGGAGAGAGTCATTTTACGAAGTGTGAGCGAGATAAGAAATCGAAATTTTACGTAATTTAAGAGCAAAGTTATGATAGTGACTCAACCTTTTTACTTTAAGTCAGGACCAGTTTTCTCATCTTAGAAAAAAAAAAACAAATTATCAGATTTAATTTTTTTTTATTACAATAAATGTTCAAACTGCCTTCATTCGACGGCAATGCAAGCACGACATCTTCTTAAAAAAGATCTGGTTATTTTCCGGGCAAATCTTCCCCTATTTACAAAGACAACGGCTTCCGTTATTCTTTCCCGCAGCTCGGCTAAATTCTCTATTGTTTTTGAGTACACTTTCTCTTTTACCGCTCCCCAGTAAAAAAAATCTAGGGGATTTAAATCAGGCGAACGGGGTGGCCACAAGATTGTCCCACCGCGCCCTATCCACCTGAGCGGGTATTCTTCATCAAGATGTTCTCTTACTAAACGGGCATAATGCGCTGGGCAGCCATCTTGCTGGAACCACATTTCCCTGTAAACGTTCAGTGGCACGTCTCAAAAGGTCCAATTATTTTGCCATTTAGTATCCCGGTCCACATGTTTACTTTAAATCGATACTGTGACTTATCTTGCCTCATCAAATTTGGATTTTCTACATGCCACTCGTGCAAATTGTGCAAATTCATGTAGCCATCTTTTTTAAATGTTGACTCATCGGTCCATAAAATCTTCTCTAAGAATCGAGGGTCTTCTCTGTGCCTTTCTAGCATCCTTTGGCAAAACGCAACTCTGGGAGCGTAATCCCGTGGCAGTAATGATTGTACTCGCTGTACATGATACGGGTGGAACTCGTTCTTTTTTAAGATTCGGTGGGCGGTACTCTTAGATACACCTGTGCTTGTTTCGATTCCACGTGCAGAAGCACTTGGGTCTTCTTGGACTGCTTGTAGTACGACGTCTTCGTACGGATTACGATGTCTTCCTTCACCATGTACTTGGTTAGGGAATCGTCCCTCTGATAGTGAACGGTGCACATTAATAAAAACTCGATGATCTGGGTGACGATTGTTCGGGTACCTCTCACGATAAAGTCTAGCGGCTGCATTGGCATTGCATCTGCATTCCCCATAAACGAGGTGCATGTTCGCATATTCCAATGCAGTGTACACAGCCATGGTAGTACTACACAATCACAGGATCAGCAACAGTCCAGAGTAAAGCACAGGTCGTCAGAAAGAGGAATTAAATAGTCCAAATCACAAGCAATTAAGTCCAGAAAACAACGCAAAAAGTGGTAAGTACGGAATCTAAATGAACGAATACGGAGATGCGCAGTAAACAAAGCAGCGTAACGTACTGATTTGTAATTGTGTGTGCGTCTGCGCTTACAAAACAGAACAATAACTACTGCTGTCTCATTCGCACTCATCGGTAAATTGTATCTCCGTTTCATGATAAAGGTTGTGTCACTGATAAAGGTGGCGTCACTCTCTGTCTCGCTCACACTTCGTAAAATGACTCTCTCCGTCTCTATCGAACTAGAAACGGAGTTTAGCAAAGCTTTAGGTAAACTAAAGTCATTTTAAGGAAGTATGGACATTTTGTGTAAAAACTGAGACTATTTACAAAAAAAAACTTGACCAATTATTGAAAACGTAATCTAGCAAGTGTTACACCATTTTTGAATCCTTATTAAATGCGCCAATTTTTCATGTTACTTGCCAAACTAGCGTAGTACATTTTTTTTTCAGTACAGTCAGTTAAAGTTGGGCGAAATAGTAAATTTGAATAATTTGGTTTTGAAAAAGTTTAATTTTCTTCCAAGTAGGAGGAGTTGGCTTTGAATTTTAGGCAAAAATCTACACAAGCATTATTAAAGATTACATAATAATAAAAAAATTAGATAAATTATGGGATTTGTAGCAATTGGAGTTAAAGAACCATTACAGGGATTGATTTTTTTAGTAAATTTTTAAAGTGACCATAAATTTTTAAAAACATGAGATAGATTTTTTTTCGTATTTTTCTGAGAACTGTTATAACTTGGTCTATCACCCATTTACGGCTTGACGTCGATTTCTGGGACACCCTGTATACATGGTGATTTATCTATAGCCGTGGAACGGAACCGTAAAAAAATAAAAAGTACCCTATGTGCTATTCCGGTCTATAATCTATCTCTGTGCCAAATTTCATCCAGATCTGTCCAGCCGTTTGAGTGTAAAGAAGTAACCAAAATACAAAAACACAGACACACACTCACAAACTTTCGCCTTTATAATATTATTGTGATATTACATTTGTTAATTTTTTGTTCATTTATAGTTATTTTTTTAAAGATTCGTATTCTTTTAATTATTTTTATTTGGAGACTGCTAAGAGGAAGTGTTTGGAAAGTTAAATATGAAGCGGAAAATTCTCAATGCCCTGTGGAAATTATAATAAAATGGTTAAAAATTTATAATCATTCAAAAACCTCATTTTAACACTCAAAATTATATTTGATGGAAATCAGACCATTTCATTGAATTTGACGATTTTCAGCAAACTTAATTTCGAAAGCTTTATTGATATTTAAAATTAGTATTTCCTTAAATTGTCGCAAAATTAATTTTGATCAAAAGACAACATAAAACAGCAAAAAAAAACAATACAAAAAAAAAAAAACAAACAAATACAAAAAAAAAACAAAAAAAAAACACAAACGCGCGCACGTGCTTAAAAAATACATTTTAAAAGCATTCTATGTAGACTTAAGACTAAGGGATTTTGCAATAATTGAGTGTGAGTTGGTGAGTTGTTCAGATAAAAAGAAAGTAAACCATTATTACTATTTTTTTATAATTTTTATATATACTTACACCCTATTTTACATAAATCAATCATTAGATCACACCTCCCCATACATTTTTAAAATAACACAAGCTTTCAAAATCACGCCTCAGATAGTTGAGCCCCAGGTAGTTAAAAAAATTTGGAGCCTAAAGTAGTGGGGGCTGGGGTTGGCGGCTGTCTGTGTGGTTATATGTCATTCATGCCTATTTCACTACATATATATAACACTACATGTAGGTACTTGTACGACTGAGATAAGCATAGTTTTGACACAAAAAATAGGTCAAATGTTGACATCTGTGAAAACTACTGGATCAGTCGGTGTCACTTTACACTGGATAATAGAACGGGTGTCATTCCAACCGATGCGATGCTAGGTATTGATAGGTCACTTGAACATCAGTTCACCTCAGTAATCCCAGCGTGATTTTACAGAATACCGCTACGGCTTACTTGAAGCTCACTTCACCTATGTCATCATGGTTCGATGATTACTGAATCGACCGGCAGTTTTTTTATGATGCGCTCAAAACTGCAATTTTAAAAGTAAAAGCATCTTTTCGTGAACACAACTCCAGATTACATAGCAAGTCTAAGTTAAGGATAATGTACCCATTCCTAATCTAGATTAAGTGCATACGTGTTTCTCTCGATTAAAAACTTAAATCTATATTATAAACATCGCACTCGCATTTAGACCAGACCCATAACTGAGACCGAAAAAATTTCAAAAGAATATTAAACTGAAATTGGTGTCACTGTACATTTGATCACCAGTAAACCATCGTCGAATAAACGTATGATTCAACGAACTCCGGCAGTAGCTATAATGCTATACTTTTGACTTAAGGATTCAGCGATAATTACACTAAGAAAACATGATCAAACATATATCTAATGTGCAAAAAAAGCTTTTAATGTTAATATTCTATAACAATTATGACACTGACCACTAGGGAACTCGGTTTGGGATCCTTTTAGGTCCAAGACAAGCTGGTCACGTCCAGTTTTGTTGGTGAAATTCGCCCTTGGTTAGGAGTGTTTTAAGTCGTTGCGTTTGATTAATATTATTTCCGCCTTTTGTAATTTTAAATTTATACTCCACAAACCTATCATTTCATCAGGCTTCTTCACTGTAAGAGGGAGGAGTGTGCTGTAATCCACCACGCGGGCATAGTATGAATTGATACATATCACGTCATGTTTTCTAATAATGGTTCTAAGCCATGACGCTAGGCTTCTTCACAGTTTGAAGCAGTGATGAAACAAATTGCAGAACACTTCCACGTAATGTAAACATCCAAAAAATACTGTAGTTGATTTACTGCTTGATATTTTGACTATGACAATGTTAGTGATAATCACGAAACAGGTTTGAAACATTTGGCGTGTGGATCGCAGATAACATCTAGATTAAAAACACTTGTGGCGGTACGTCGTAGGTAGGTACTAGTGGTTCTTTAAAGGTATTCTGCTGCAGTTCTGTTTAGATAAGGATCTGTGTTTAACAAAACAGAAATAAATTGGGGCGTAAGTTTTAGGAATTATATTTCGTGATTTGCTAGTTTGATTGGAATGTTTGTGTTGTTATGCTTATGTTGAGATGGCAGGCATAGGCTAAATAATAACAGCCGCACTGGTCGATTTGCCCCCCCGGTGGGTTCCGTATTGTCAAGGCAGAGGGCTCAGTAGCCGTGGCTTGCTCCCCCCGGTAAAGCGAAGAGGAACCCGAGTAGGGGCCGCTCTTCAAGGCTTTTGCCGATTAAGCTGACGGCGTAGCCGCCCAGAAGTAGGGCTAAGGGTAGTAGCTTGGTAACAGAGGCGACATCGCAACTGTCCCATACGATATCGCGGCTGAGGATTGGAGGCCGTGGCGGGAGAGGAGTGCCGGTATTGCGGTGCGCCACTCTCCCTACCTTCCGCGGCCTGGACGGAGTCGCCACCGTCTGATGGCGGACGCGGTGGGGCCGCAGAGGAGGTCCCTATCCACGGTGGCCAAAAAGGGGTAGGTGGCGGGGCCACAGACCAGACCCGTCACAGGGGGACCAAAGTTGCCATACAAGGGGTCGTCTGGCATCCATGTGCTGGTTTGGCGGTCACGGCGTGCAATGTAGGATACATGCATAATGCGGCGGTGGTGGGGCGTACATCCCAGAAGAGGGTCCGGAGACGGACAGCCGCGGCGGGTTCGCGTTGAGTGCTAAAGCGTGCCCGTGTTCTCGCCAAAAACTAGTCGATCTTCAAAGTTAAGCAACGCTTGCCGAGGACGGTCCGTAGATGAGTGACCATCTTAACATACTGAAATTCCTCCATACCTCGGCAAGCAGGTTAAGCTGTTGATCCCGGCAGACAGTCGTTACAGGTAGTCAGAAGCCAGGTAATCTGATACCAGTCTTGCTAAAGGGGTATCGTATTACCCAGTTACTGGGTTATGGAGGTCAGTTAGGCAGTCACTCCATACTGGTACTCACCCGTATCCGGTTAGACTCCAAGCCGACCACAGCATAGTTGGGCAATGGCTAGGTAGATTGATTGATAGCGCCTTACTTACAACTTAGTGTTCGACTTACAATTAATCGGATGGAGGTACTCCAATTAGCTGCAATGTGATTGCGGTGCTAAGTCCCAAACAATGCCTCATCTATGTTCGTGCTCTCTATGCACAAAAACCTGCACATTGAAATACCTTTACGAGGCTAATCCTAACGCTATCGATGTGCATCAAAGGCATCAAAGGTTATCAGGTATCGCAAGCTCCAATTAGCCGCAATGTGATTGCGGTGCCACGTCCCAAACAATGCCTTACCTCTTGACGTGCTTTCTGTTCACAAAAAGCTGCACACTGAAAGACCTTTACGAAGCTAATCGTAACGCTGTCGACGTGCATAAAAGGCATCAAATGTTATCATGTATAGCAAACTCCAATGAGCCGCAATGTGACTGCGGTGCCACGTCCCAAACAATGCCTCACCCCTTGTCGTGCTCTGTGCACAAAAACATGCAAGCTGAAAGACCTTTATGAGGCTAATACTAAACGCTGTCGACGTGCATCAAAGGGATAACAAACTCAAATTTAGCCAATGTGTACAACACACATGTAAAATTAAAGCCTATTGCTGTGAACTGGGCACAAACCCTTATAATGCCCTAATAATGAGAAATTCCTGACGTAAAATTTAGCCCAACCTGAGAGTCGAACTATTCGATCAGAATCATAATAAACGCAACAACAAATATAACTCAAACACCCAAGTTATTGTACTTACATCAACACAACATAGTACAGACACTTTACAACTTATAAAGCAACACACCCGAAAGAAATTCATATAATATTGCTTCAAACACGCTTTGGTTAGAAACTTGTGCGTGTTACAAGCTGGTTGAATAACTAACAAATACGTTAATTAATACGTGATGTCATAAGCTTGTCGTCAGAGCTTCGAATCTTGTTTGCGGATTTTCAGGAGAAATTTTTGGGAAGTTTATTGATGTCGAAATTTGGGTACAATAAGGTTGTTGTAGCTTTAAATATTGACGGTCTAAACATAATTTTCATTGTGCTAGGGCGACTGCTAATGTTGCAGAAAACCTTAAACGGTGCAAATGTAACAACCGGATTATTGACAGTTATATATTTGGACCGTTTGGGGTTGAACATTAAGTTCATGGGGTCCGAGTGCTCATCGAGCTATTCGAGACATTAGCAAAAATCTCGTCGATTTTTCACGTGAACAGAGGGTCGACCTTTTCTTTAGCCAAAAATCAGTATTGCCATTCAACGTGCCAGTGCTGCAGTGTTCTGGGCACGTTTCCCATTGACATCGATGTGGACGATTTTTTTCCCTATTGTATATAGGTTTGTTTTATTAATTAGTCGTATGTTTTAGAACATTCAATTGTATATGTTAATAAATTATTGTTCATGTTTGATTTATAACTATATATATAAAAGAAGAATCTGACTGACTGATCGATCAGCGCACAGCCAAAACCGCTAAGGCTTAGAAGCATGAAATTTTTCAGAATGGTTCTTCAAGTATCGTAAGTGAGCAATAAAAAAGCATTTTTGGAGAGTCTTCCCCCAAGGGGTTAAAGGGGGTTGAAAGTTTGTATGAAAAATCTTTTTCCTTTGGCCAATATTCTTCATACTTGGCACAAATAGTTATCTAAGTACATGATAAAGGTTGTCTTTATTAGTTTTTCGAAACTACCCCCTAAGGCGATTTAGGGGGTTTTGAAGTTTGTATGGCAGAATGTTATTACTTCGGTAAATAAACTTGAAAATTGGCATAAATACCAATCTACGTAAACAATAAAGGCATTATTAGTTTTTCGAAACTACCACTAAAAGACGATTAAGGTTTTTTTTAAAGAATCTTATTTTTTTGGTTAATTAACTTCAAACTTGACTTAAATACCAACCTTTGTAATCAAAAAAGTTTGTCATTATTAGTTTTACCACACTACTCCCAAAAGGCGATTTAGGGGGAGTTAAAGATTTTTTGAGGCATATTTAGGTTAATAAACTTGAAACTTAGCACAAGTACCAACCTAAGTCCCCCCCCGGTGGGTTCCCGCATTGTCGAGGCGGGGGGCTCAGTAACCGTGGCTTGGTCACCCACGGTGAAGCGAGGAGGAACCCGAGGAGGGGCCGCTCGTCAGGGCTTTTGCCGATAAGCCGACGACGTAGCGGCCAACAAGTAGGTTGCGGTGCTGCCTGGGCAACATCGCAACTGAGGCGGGCCGTGATGTCGTATGGGGTCTCCCAAACCCATACGATATCACGGCTGAGGGTTGGAGGCCGCGGCGGGAGAGGAGTGCCGGTATTGCGGTGCGCCGCTCTCCCTACCTTCCGCGGCCTGGACGGGGTCGCCACCATCTGATGGCGGACGCGGTGGGGCCGCAGGGGAAGAGGAGTGTCGATATAGCGTTGGCCGCTCTCCCTATCCCCTGTGGCTGAAACATGGTAGGTGGCGGGGCCATTGACCTTGACCCGTCACAAGGGGACCAAGGGTGCCATACACGGGGTCGTCTGGCACCCATGTACTGGTTTGGTCCCTGGGGTGGTCACGGCGCACAGTGTGTTCTGGTGCGCCGGTGATGGGGGGTAATCCCCAGAGGAGGGTCCGGTGACGGACAGCCGCGGCGGGTTCGCGGTGAGTGCTAACGCGTACCCGTGTTCCCGCCATAAGCGGCACAGGAGGACACCGTGGAGTTTTAGTGGGTTAGAGTCCCACATAACTGCGCTATCTCCCCGTGGTAGCGCAGTATGCATGAGCATTTCTACACGCTAAAAAAAAAACAAAAAAAAAAAAAAAAAAAAAGTACCAACCTAAGTAAACAATAAAGTTCGTTGTTGTTAGATTTTCGAAGCATCCCTCAAAATATGATTTAACGGGTGTTAAAGCTTTTTTAAGAAGTTATGCCTTGAGTTAATAAACTTGACATAAATACCAACCTAAGTAAACATTAAAAGTTGTCATATTTTTATTGTTCATCATCGTATATAGTATCATTTTGGGGCTAGTTCCGAAAAAAATATAACCCCAAAAAACAATGTAGCGGGTGTTAAAACTTACTAAGAATCTTACTGCATAGGGTTACTATTTTGATGTAGGGGTCTAGGAGAGCACTAAGAAGGAATTGCCGGAATTTCAACCTATATTTTTTTTGTATTAAAAATCTAATTCCTTGGGGATAAAATAAATAATCAAAATTAACAAAATATTTTTTTAAAACTACCCACTCAGTAGGGTTCAGGGGTGTTATTTTTTGAGGAATCTTACTGAGCAATTTAATTAATTTAAAGGAAAAAAGAAGAAAAATGTGAATAACATGTTAAGCAAACTATGTTAAGGCAAATATACACTTATACAATCATCCAAAGAGTTTACGACACAAATATAAAATATGCACAATACCACATAAAAAAGCAATTTTTAATAAAAACATTCTTGGTATGGCACCCAAAATTTACAATAAGCTACAGCACATAATTGAAACTAAAAAAATGGATCAATTTAAAAAATACTACACAAATTTTTAGCTGCAAAGTGTTACTATCATATTAATGACTATTTAAATGAAAAATGCTAGGCCTACTACATCCGATTTATTATGTTAGAGAAAAATCAACACTAGTCTTATGAATAATCAATTTATTAATTTTAATTTGGTTTGTATTAGTTTTAAATCCGACTGTAATGTATTATTGAATAGGTATTTGAATTGGTATTTCAATTGTTTCGAACTTAATTTATATTTGTGTGTAATTTAAATTTCTATTTTCTTTTTATTTTATTTTTCTACATTTAAATATTATTATAACTATTTCATAAGGCTGACATATTTGATTTAATTTTATCTTGTACTTACTTCTCATTATTTGCATACCCATGTGATGGTTAAACATGGAGAACCTTAATACTTATATAAACAGAAAACATCAATGTAAATTTGTACCCATGTTTGCAAATAAATAAATGATTTATGAACATATTTGGGTTGTTAAAAACTCGACACTCAATGGAAAAAAGGGGTTATTAAATTTTTAGGCGAGGATTTCATTTTGTGGCGGTAAATGTTATTCTTGGTGTTATTCTTTGAGTCAAATAAATAATCGACCAAAAACAATAAATTCTAGATTTCTACGATACCCCATTTTTAGGGTTCGGTAACCAAAGGGTAAATACGGGACCCTATTTCTAAGACTCCCTCTTCTCTTTGGCGATAACTATAGACTAGGTGGATGACGTTCCCTAAGAAGGACCTAATATTAGCAGCAAACATTTACAGGATGTTTCAAACAGGTTCACTCACGGCGCAATGCAGTATTTCTGCGGTTTGCCGTTTCGGTAATAACCTGCCTTTACTTTTACTTACAATTTCTGCTAATGCAGCGAAATATCTTTCGTTTGCTATTACATTTCTTTGGAGGAACTTGGAATTATTTCTGTCAGAATTTCTTGGTTGTTATAAAGAGGTGGAATTGAATTTCGGTGGATCATAAACACATTCTTTTTTGCAACAATTTAATTATGATGCTGATGAAGTACTGACTGAAAGTTGTTACTTATAGATATCATTGGTCACATGTACATGTAATTTCACTATCACGTCTTTTAAATTGAAGCACTGCTATGACATGTGGTTGTATAGTAAACAACAATGCTGCGTGGAGGCTGAAACACTGCAACAGACTTGTTTAATACTACATTTTAAAATCATTATTATTGTGGGAGCAGTGGTGGCCCAGTGGTATCGGCCACGACTTCGTGGGTTCGAGCCCAGGCAGGCACTTTACTTTGTGTAAATTATTTCATCACCACTGCTCTCAAAACGGAGAAGGAAAACATCGTGAGGAAACCGGCATGTCCTAGAACCAAAAATTCGAAGACATATGACATCCACCAACCCGCACTGGGCCCGCGTGGTGGATAACGGCCCATTCCCTCTCACAGAGAGGAGGCCTGTGTCCCAGCAGTGGGAACATTAATAGGCTGATGATGTGTGATGTGTGTGAGCAAGAGCCTTCATGCAACAGGACCCACCCATGACCACGACCACTCTGCCAAGAGTGCCCGAATAAGAAGGGATGGGGAAGGCCTTTGCCCAGCAGTGGGACTTCTTCTTCTTCGTCGGTACACTCTTGGCAGAGCGGTCGTGGTCATCATGTTGCAGTGAGACTTCGGGTTGCCATAATTTGTTTAACGACGCCATCCGTCTATATCGGCCGTTATTCGTGTGCACTCATTCAATGGGCCACCCACTGCAGACTTAATCTGGTAGGTCCATCGCATGGGTGACCTGCCGCGCGCTCTCGTTCCTTCCACTCTACAAGCCGCTCGATAAAGTCGTTGCCTCGTCGGGACACGTGTCCAAAGAACTGGAGTACTCGAGCTTGGACTACAGCCGACAGACGCTGCCTAATACCAAGCTCTTGAAGGATGGATATATTAGTGCGAAACACTGTCCAGGACACTCCAAGCATTTTTCTCCAGCACCACATTTCCAGAGCGTCTATTCTCTTCCTCTCACTGTCTCAGCGTCCAGGTCTCGGCTGCGTATAGAAATATGGGGAATACAAGTGCTCGTATGAGCCGGATTTTCGTAGCTTTGCAGCAGTGGGACAACATAGTTTAAATATCCTGTATGTGAGTGTTGTCTGAGAACAACATATAAACCAATTGCCTGTCTTTCTAGTAGGCACTACCAGATGGAATCTATCGCTACGAGATCGTTTAAAAAAATCTAATCTAGGGATGTTTGCTCATAGAAGTACCACCATCTTATCTATTTCTATACGATACTTGTATTCTTCACTACACCTTTATAAAACCCAAAAAAATACTTCCCTAAACTAACCATCCATTTTAAAATATTCTGCCAACATGCCAAAATCCTCTACCGCAGCAGCTTAAAACTTTTATGCCGCAATTCAATCACTTTATTAAGGGTTTCGTAAGTTACGGAGAATTAGTGAGTAGGTAGTGATAGTCGGTGATTGCACTGACAAGGGACTAATCCAATCAGATTTGGGCATAACTGCGGTATGAGTACTGATTGTTCGTGATAGGTAGTTTGTAAAGTATTTTAAACCTCATTGGTTTAGTGGTTGCAAGCTTCTGCTGAGCATGTCGTCCTAGGTTCGATTCCCGAGTCGAGCAAAGTGTTATTGAGTTTTTATTATTTATTTATTAAAACTATATGCATAAGTACAAAGGCGGACTTAATTCCTTAGGCATTTTCTACCAGTCAACCTTAGGGTGGTGCAGAGATAAAACAAGGCAGATGTAACTAAATGATAGGATGAATAGAGAAAAGAGTATATATTTGTATAAAACAAGGAATAATAAATATATACTAAATACATAAGTAAGATTTATTTACATAGATAAAAGTATATACAGTGTATAAAATACTTAAATAACTAAGACTATAAACATATACACTTTAACCAAAAACTACTCACTAACTAAAACTAAAAATATACTTAACTAAAATATGGCGTCGAAAGACTCCTCCACATCGTTCCTGGAGCTGGACTGGTAATGTACCCAAAAGGCTGGCAACATTGCCACGTTGTATGGCAATGCTTATTCTCTGACCAAGGTAAAAGTTTTCTAGATTTCTAGACCCTTGTTAACTCTCGTTTATACAATTTTTTTTTTTTTACTTTCTTACGACTTATTGTCGGGCCTACGTTGTCCCCCCATATCTAAGCACTAATACTGTAACATGGAAATATTGTAAAAACAAACCAATTTTTTTAAAAGAGTAACCGTGGAGTTTCTTGCCGGTTCTTCTCCACAGGAAACGACCAATCCGAACCGTGCACCTTTTGTCGACGTTTTATAAGTGCCCATATAGGCCTATGTGAAATAAAAAACATTTGATTTGATTTGAAAAGCCAGCCCTTGGGTCACGCGAAAATACATACAAGCCTCCTCAAGCTTTCGAGCAGCGAGTCACACAGCCAGCCAGTAACCACGGCATCTACGGGGGTATCCTGACCACCAGTATGCAGCGGACGTGCATACCTGGTCATCACCCTCAGCTTCTTTCATCACCGCTCCGACTCACTGGAGCCAGCAGCACTGTCCCGACTCACTGGGACACATCATCACCGCTCCGAACTACTGGAGCCAGCAAAAACTATCCCGACTCACTGGGATATCATCACCCCGACTCACTGGGGCACAACCGCATACAGTTCCGACTCACCGCGAACTCTGCGACTTCCGGTTCCGACTCACGGGAACCAACCTTCCACTGGCCAGGCACGCATCACAAGATGTACGGACGACTCAACCTGCTATCGACCTCCGGTCTCCGGAGGGGAGTGATGTAGCGGCACCGACACCGCCACTTACAAAGTAATGACATGACGTCACACAAATCCTGCATCGCGCAAGCAAAGTTTGCGGCGCGATTTGAACGTATACAACAGTCCGACATCAACCGTTGGGCAGTTGCCCGGACCAGACACAACACCCGTCTGGTCGGAGGATCCTCCCTTTTCTAAGGAGGTTTGTGGGACTTTACACCCTGTTCCGCATACCCCCAAACATATAAAAAATGTATAGCTGGAAACTGGCTGTGTGCATGGTTGATGGCAAAAAGCTTGCGTACTTATTATATTATGTTATTACGTGGGACTCAAAAATAACTGCATTATGTGGGTGTCCTACTACCCACATAAAACGTTTGTATACTTTTTAGTTGGATGTAGGTGAAATCACCAACACGCACTTAGCAAGCGTTATGTTTTCGTAGATAGTACGATGTTGCGGCCTATTAGTCCTAATTAAATCTACAGGTCAAGTCAAATTTGACAAGCTATTTTAGACCTAATTTCATCAACAAGAGGTGCAGAAATACAAACACTTCCCATGTAACACAGGTTCAATTACACCGGACTGCAGTGTTGCTACGGTGGCGGCGTAGCGAGGTAATCGTGTCAGGACTACGCCGTAGCAGATAACCAAACCGCTACGCGCTACGAAATGTTTGGATCATTTTTTGTTTTTGAATGTGGTTGGAATAATTTTTTGTTCAGGAATTTGAATGACTACCTACCATAGATATTCGTTTATGTGTTTTATTGTTTAAATATGACCTTCTTTACAAGCTTTTAATTAACGTGCACTGTATGTATACAGTATGTTTGTATGTATGTATGTAAGTGTGTTCGGGTCAAATCTTGCAACTTAATTTTAAAGCAGTTATCCTCCACTGATTAAGATGAAATTTTGCATACATGTTTAATTTGGATGACAATGCATGGTTAGATAAGTGACGTTATTCTAAATCCAATATGGTGGACGGCCCAAGATGGTGGCCTAGTTATTTTTTGTGCACTGTCATGATATGGATATCAAATGAAAGGGTTTGCTGAGAAGAATACGAAAAAAGCTTTT
Source organism: Anorthoa munda (assembly GCA_945859665.1). Taxonomy (NCBI): domain Eukaryota; kingdom Metazoa; phylum Arthropoda; class Insecta; order Lepidoptera; family Noctuidae; genus Anorthoa; species Anorthoa munda. The sequence continues at coordinate 6,407,926 of OX243899.1, read as the reverse complement.
TTTTTTATTTATTAAATTATTACTCAAAAGTAACGTCAAAAGCTGTTACTACTAAATTTCGATGCGCTCTATCTTTATAATTATTTTATTCATTTGTTAAAGCAAAAAATACATGTCCAATATTATTTAATGATCTCACTGACGGACTAAATATAATTATCGTTTTCCTACCCAAGAATCATCCCTTTTAATGAGATATGAACATTAATAGACACATGATTGATGATTTTTTCCATCTACACAAAGACTTCAAAATCATTTACGACGTAACATCCCTATGCTCTAAAATTAAATGTACCTTTTTCAGGAAACCTAATACATACCGTATCGGCCTCGTAAAATATACCCACGCCCACAACAAAGATTGCTCTTGACCGTTCTAAATCTATTCTTGTCGAAGCAACCGGATCCCATTGCATTATTGAGCACTAATTTGGATTGCTGTCTGAAGATAGAACAGGTATTTATAGACGAATATTAATAAGTCCCTGTTATTTTTATTAGAGTAAAAATATTGTATGTATATTTTGAAAAATGTTGTGAAAGTCCCTATGTTCTATTTTTATTCGTATTAATAACTACAAACTCCATGTTAATTTGAAAGACGTTTTTTACTATTTTTCAATGTATAGTGTCCCATAGGAGGGCTTGACAGTTATTTTATTGATTGTGTTTATTTGCGTTTAACATCCAAACCCAAACAATCCTAGAAGAAGCGAAGCACTCATCATCTGCCTAGCCTTTTTCCCAATTATTGTTGTGGTCGGCTTCCAGTCTTACCGGATTCAGCTGAGCACCAGTGTTTTACTTGGAGTGACTGCCTATCAGACCTCCACAAACCAGTTACTGACTGGGTAGCACGATACCCCTTGGCAAGACTGGTGTCAGATCTCAGGCTTCTGACTACCCGTAACGACTGTCAAAGATCTTCAAATGACAGCCGAGACCAACGGCTTAACGTGCTTTCCGAGGCACGGCGGAAACTCGGTATGTTGAAATGGTCACCCATCCACGGACTGACCTCGTCAAGCGTTGCTTAACCTTGAAGATCGACCCGTGCGGCTGTTATTATTCAGCCACGAGCTCCTCAAGAAGCGTAGCACTATCTAGAGAAATACAAAGATAGATTAACCAACCATCCCAATCTCCTTTCACAATCACTATTGATGCCAAATTATACTAAGAGACTCAAAAACTATATAGCTATTGTGCTGCCTGATTAAGTAGAATTTGGACACTGGTCCTGATTCTGTAAAACTGTGATGTATCTTGCCACACATCTGATCATAGTCAGGGATGACTGATAGCAGATGAGACTAAGAAAAAAAATGCGTTTGACCCCTATCTCCTTTGTTAATGAATGATTATTGTTTCACCGCAGCTTTGTTCCAGTGGCCTTTCTCACGGACACCTTAAAATTTTCTGAGAAAAAATGTAGCTGCTTAGTAAATTTACTTAAGCAGATCAGAACAGCTAGAGATTACATTCAACATACAAACAATTTAACCTCATTGTAACATTAGTTTTACCTTCGCCGATTTGAGCCACTTCCAGCGCTTCTAGCTTCTGCCGGCGGCTTCGCCCGCGTGAAACTCGAAAATTAACCCGAGGAAACATATTCCCGGTATAAAAGTGCCAAATTTCATACAGATCCGTTCAGCCGTTTGAGCGTGAAGAAGTAACAAACACACTTAAAAACTTTCGCATTTGATGTACTGGTAATAGCTGAAAACCTATTTAAAAGTAAAGTTTATAAACGTAAGGATTGAATCCATGACAAATAAGACTATGTATATAGCGCCAAACTAAAATTCGCTAACCTAGAATCTTGCCGTTCATACAAAAGTTATTTCTCCTGTTAGCATTTTTTTCCCGTAACACAAACAAATCACTGTTCCGAATACTAGTGATTTTTACTACAAATAAAGTTTGGTCAAACTGAGTCAGACTAACTGTTTGCTAGCCTAGACCCGAAGCTCAGTTTTTTGTATCAACTGTTAGCTACTAGCTTGTTGTTTTAAGCTGTTATTTAGGCTTGAAAATTGTGGTTTTTTACTCACCTACGGTTAAATTTATCAATTTAGAGAGGCGTATAGTTTTTTCGATGCCCCTTGGTTTTTATTTATTCATGTCGACGGACTGGCAAAAATATGAATTAGTTATTGTTGTTGTGGGCAACAAATCACAATAATTCAAATCAAATCATACCTATGTTTCACAAAATAAATGATTGATTGATTGATTGAATTAATTTCATATTTATTTATGACTTGTTTTGATAATTTTAGTACCCCGTTGGGCAAGTATTGAACATTTTCTAGTTGTATGTGCTTTGAGATAAAATCTTGCTTTAAGAATAGAGGAAGACCAAAAAGACGATGGATGGATTGTATGAATATGCAAGAAAGATCACTAAGTATGCAAGTATGATATATATACTAATGATAAGTATGCAAGAAAAAAAACATGTTTCAGCGACCACAAATTAATTGGGATGAGGACAATGATGAGGAGAATGATGCTGATACTTGGAGCCTCTAACTTTTAAATTCTCTATCGGAAACAGAATGAAATTGGATTAGATTTTTATAGAGCAGTTGGGCTTAAAAGTATGCAAAAGTACTTAAAAAAAACAGAACATTGTTTGGCGAAAAACGCATAATTTATAACTATTGTAGCAAAAAGTGAAAAAGTCCCAAAATTTCGCAGTTTTTGGCTTATTACGCATCGAGCACATGTATTTTGAAGTTGCAAGTTTGGATTCACGGTACCCTAACTGGTCCATATAACATACTAAACATCCAGAATTACATCATGCTTTACGATTTTAGCCATTTTTAGTGTCGATTTCTATTGGACTAATTCATCAACTCGAAAGCATGAGAACCAATAGTAAATACACTAGACCGAAACTGTTTGACGTCGCTTTCGAGTTTTGTTTTTCACAATAGTTAATCTACTATTTCTTGATTATATATAATGTTTATTTATTTTATATACTCGATTGTATTTCCAAGATCACTAAAATTCGCTGCGGGCAAAAAATCACTAAAATTTCAGCGTGTATCGACTAAGCAAGCATGGGGGCAACCGTGGGATTCAAGACTCACCATAAACAATTTTTTCTATAGACATTCTAATACAATAAGGTCGAATTTAGCTTCAACGTATGTTTCCTCAGCAATAAACTTGCTATCTATTTAATAAAACCGAAAACTTATTAAATCTATGAATGATAAAGTGTCAATTAGTTAACCCATCTTTCTGTCATTATAATGTCTACCAGCATTTCAATATCTACTTGACGTTTTATTATTTGGCATTTTTCTTTTAATTTAAAAACTTGTTTCTGCAACCGAAAAAGTTCGTTACTTTTTGAAATGGAATATTGTTTTGTACTTTTTTCTTTTTAAATCATAATTTATAATTGAAAAAAAAAATATTCGACTGCAATTAATACATTGGTCAAAATTGCATGAGCCTTTGACACAGTTTTTATATTATTTAAAACGTTTTTAGTAGGTACACCATGAGTGGAATAACAAGAAAACTTTAATGTTTGAATTTTTTAAATGAATTATCGGCTGACTGGGTAATGAATCAACTTGCTTGACTGTACATTTATAAACTCACGCCTTTTTCCTATTAGGTAGGCAGAATTTATAGAACCACACCTGCTAAGATCCTTACATACAAGGAGTAACTTATTCAATTTTCCATACGCTTTCGCTTAAAAACCGAATGACTCAATACACAAATAGTGAATTTATCTAATTCTACATTCAACATTGCACTAATAGACTCTCTAAAGTCTAAAACATCTTAACATAACGATGCTCAATAATTTTAATTGGTGTCAAGAGTATCCAATTAGTACATTCTCAAAATTCCCATTAACGAAGTTTTAACCCAATTAAAGCTTCTATCTGTGATGTTAATGTATGAACAAACGTATTAACAACGGGTTCAACTGAGGACGCTATGTCGAAGCGGAATTTAATATAAATTGTATGATGAGCTAGCTTATTGAGGTGCCTTAGTTTTGAAAAATCAGTTGCAATTATGAATACAACATGTCAACGTGCTTGTATTTCACGAAGGGTTGTGCAGAGAAGTATCCACATTGCGTCTGTAATGTTGAAGTCCCATGCGAGACATAATCATATAATGATCACACTGCTGGGACACAGGTCTTCGTTGGTCAGTTATTTATTTCAGTCACTTATTTTTAACTATTTGATACCAGAAATTTTTGAACAAAATTTTCGTTCACCGTTTTGAGAGCAGTGGCCTTGTAATAACCTGGTTAATGGCAATAAACAATCTAATTATTCAAGTCCTGGGTTGCTAGTGACAAATACCTAATTGAACAGGAAATCACATACGGTGTCGGGGTACTTCGCGAGGTGTCGGTGTTTTAGAGGTGAAACAAGGTTTACATGAGATGATACAATGTTATGTTAGTAAAATAATGAAATGATCATGATTATTACAAGGTGAAAACAATCAAACTTGAAATGTTAGTTCATCTCAGCATCCGTATCTTTCGTGCCCCGGAATATGTTCGGTGTTTTCACCGAACACCTTACTTTGCAATATCGGCCTGACGCGTTAACCTAGTTTAATGTTAGCATAAATATCCGCCCCGAAAAGCAAGTCAACTGGTCGACTTTTGTAAAATTCCGGGTCGGCTAAATTAATGTTTTGTATGTAAGTCCAGTTTGGCTTAGTGAATGTTTGGTTGGGCAAACTTTTGATAAGTTCGTTCATGATGAGGACATCTGATCCGAATTCAAAATTGTTGTACGTAGAGGCACACTCTAAACTCATCATCCCCTTACATCTGTTTTCCTGTTGCCCCACTCCAAAGATGACTCCTTTACATCGCCGTCTCTGGATCCCTAACATCTGAGCAGCTCCCTCAGTTCGATTTCGCGATTCCATCGCGAGTCGCAGCGCAGTGCGGTCGTGTATAGTGACTGTGTTCCCCAGTGACTCATTGACTTTGTGTATCCTCATCTGATTGGTTGTTGATTGGAATTTTTAATTCCCTTTTACACCTTGGGTGATCTTATGGACTGACTCCGCCTAATGGGCGGTCTTAGAGTGAGACAAATGGATTAAAATCGTGTCATCCAAAATTGTGACGCTTTGGTATGCTTCCTGGTGGCGGTGGATTTGAACCGGCGTCTGTGGCATTGGCAGTCGCGTGATATCGTCCCGTGCCATCCTAACTAGTCATCGAGCGTCGAAATTGCGGTCCCCGTGTGTAAGCAGTGCTACGCGCTGACGTCATCGTGAGTGCTACAACGTGCCGCGTGACTGCTACGCGCCTACGAGCCTGCGCATCGACTACGCGGTGTGCCGCTACGGGAGTATCTAAGATTGTCGCTTATTAAATATATATTATATTGCTTGCTGCTTATTTTCTTCTGCACTAAGGTCGGATTCAGGTTGGCGCGTCGCGCGTCGTAATGTCTCGCTTGAAGCGAACTTCGCCGGCTACGCCCGCATCTATCAGTAGCATGGCTCAGTCAGTGTCTGATTCCGACATCCCTCAGGCAGCTGCGAACAGTCCTTATGAAGGTGGCAATATCACCTCGCGCTATAAGCGTCCGAGACAAGTTTTTTCGCCTGGCAGCGAATTGCAGGACTTCAAGCGGGAAATTTTGGATATGCTCAATACATGGAAGGCGGAAGAACAAGCAAATTTCTTAAAGTTTTCCCAAGAACAAAGCTCATCCCTTGCTAAATTAGTCTCGGAGGTAGCCGAGCTTAAATCGCAAAACTTAGCCATTCAAAAAGCTAACATTGAAATGGAGAAGACGGTAATTTTCATCAATAAACAGTACGAAGACTTGATGAAACAAATAGATTTACTACAAAAAGAAAAACAATTATACAGGGATTGTATACGAAATTCTGAAATGAAAATCGAAGACTTGCAACAATTATCACGTTCTTCTTGTGTTGAGATTCGCAATGTACCACTCAAAGAAAATGAGTCTGCGAAGGATTTGTCTGCGGTTGTTGCCCGGGTGAGTGCTGCCGTCGACGTGCCTCTGAAACATGATGATATCCGCGATGTTTACCGACTACCTGGCAAACCAGGTGCCGCCCGGCCGGTTGTTGCCGAATTTGCCACGGTGGAAGCGAAGAACATGTTACTAAGCTCGGTACGCTGCTTCAACAACAAGCAACCGAAAGAGTCTCGTCTCAGTACTAAGAACATAGGTGTTCTCAGCGACCAGCGACCGTTGTATGTCAGTGAGTACCTCCCAGCCAGCTCTAGAAAACTATTTTTTGCTGCACGAGAATTTGCAAAGCTTAAGGAGTATAAGTTTTGTTGGACGGCCAATGGTAACATTCTGTTGCGGAAAGAGGAGGGAGCCAAACCAATACTGGTCAAATCCGAGCAGACGCTACGGGATTTAGCACAAACTAATAAATGACTATTTAACTACCACTTATCATTGTTTTTTTATATAGGTATCATATTAACTTACCTTATTATGAGTTGTCACTTCATGTCTAAGATTTTTAACACCATATGTTTTGCTTATGTATTAAAAACTATCCACCACTACAATCATCACTCACATACACAATACCCCTGCAACACTCACTCTCCATCCATAAACCACTGTACATTCACTCTCTCGACCGTCACATACATATCCACGCCGAAAACACCACACCTAACATTATATAATCACCCCTACATCATGATTTTTAAAACTGACACTTATACTTTCTCCTTTTTCGTTGACACTGAACTCTTCTATACAATACCTGCTTCAGTTACTGTTGCCTCATCTTCTCATATATGGTTAAATTTGTGCACCCCTTTATTTTGGAAATTATTATTACCTTTCAATGACTAACCACATTAATGCCCTTGAAATAGAATTGGATGCCTACCAAGTATCAAAATCATATAAATTACCGTTAGGCGAATGTATATCAAAAATACCGAAGACACAAAGACACTTATCCATACTTCAACTCAACATTCGCAGTTTAAACAAAAATTTTGACAATTTTATAGCTTTCCTACATCTCCTTAGAATTGAATGTGATATCATCATACTGACAGAGTGCTGGCTAAGATCTGCTGTAATTCCCAATATGAATGGTTATAATGTACATTTCACAAAAAATACAAAAAACCAGAATGATGGGGTGGTTATGTATTCTAAATCTTCATTGCACTGCAGTGTCTCTGAACCTGATATTAATGACGCAAACTGTCTTCTTTGCAAAGTAGACAATAATGTTGGCATCTTAGCCATATACAGATCACCTTCGTACAACCACATTGATAGTTTTTTAAACAGTCTGGATTCCATTTTAAAACCCCTAACAAAATTTCAACATGTTGCCTTAGTCGGTGATATTAACATTGATATCAAACCTAACAACAATGACAGACATTCGCACGAATACCTCACTTTTACTGCATCCCATGGTTTATTACCGGCGCACTTATATCCTACTAGAGAAAATAACTGTTTAGATCATATTCTCCTTAAAACCAAACAACCAGGAACTTCTATTGTGATAGACTCACCTATTACCGACCATTTACCTGTATTATTGAGTGTCAACCTGGATGCTCCTAAACCCAAACCCACCTGCACTGCTAAAGTTGTTGACATTTCAAACATCCAAAAGGCTATTGAGAGTGCTGATTTCACCCCAATCCTTTGTTCTAATGACGCTAATGAAGCAGCGCATACTTTAACAACTTTACTGACTCACATTATTGACAAACACACCCGCTTTTCCAAAGTCTCACGAAAAAACCGTAACATCAAGCCCTGGATCACTCCTGGCTTACTACGCTGTATTAGAAACCGGGATAAAATGCATCTAACTCTAAAAGCACAACCAGACAACCCTATCCTTAAACTAACGTACTCTCGCTATCGCAACTTTTGTAACTCTTTACTACGGAGATTGAAAATAAATTACGAGAAGACTGAATTTATGAAAAGGAAAAACAATTCCAAAGCAACATGGGATCTCATTAAATCCATAACCCATTCAAAAACTACTCCCTCACCACCGAAGGAACTGCTGCACCTCGAACCTGACTCACTTGCATCAGCAAACAGAGTCAACAACTACTTTGTTAATTTAGGCAAAGACTTAGCCACAAATATACAGCAGAGTCAGAATGTGCCACCTCACTCTTCAAGTTCGGACTCAATTTCTAACTCAATGTGTGTCCTAGAAACCGACAACTCGGAAGTAGAGCAAATTATAATTAACTTGAAATCAAGTTCTGTAGCTGGAATTGACGGTATTTCTGGACACATATTGAAGTTAACGCGCAATATTTTAATCCCCTATATCACCCATATCTGCAATCTTGCTATATCTACCGGTGTTTTCCCAGACACTTTCAAAATTGCTCTAGTCCACCCTATTCATAAGGGAGGGGACAGAGGCAGTGTCAAAAATTATAGACCCATATCTATTTTACCAACCATCTCGAAGATTCTGGAGAAGATTTTGAACAACCGTTTGCTTAAATACCTGAATGCTTATAAACTTCTCTCCAAAAACCAATATGGTTTCAGAGCCGGAATTGCAACAGAGGATGCGGTTATTGCATTCTCTGAAAAAGTGACTCAGCTCATGGACAAGAAGCAGCGGTGTCTGGGTATATTTCTAGATATTGCGAAAGCTTTTGACACTGTCTCTGCGCCCATACTTCTATCAAAACTGGAACGCATGGGAATTCGTGGTCCTGCACTTCACATTTTTTCTAGTTATCTAGAAAATCGTTTCCAACATGTTAAATTGGATGAGGTAATAAGCGATAAAGCTAGAATAGAATACGGCGTCCCACAAGGAAGTATTCTAGGCCCAACCTTGTTCCTCATCTACATTAATGATCTGTGTTCCCTTCCATTAACAAATTGTTCCATATTTACCTACGCTGATGATACAGCCCTTCTCTTTCATGGCAATGATTGGATTGAAACAGAAAAATATGCTCAGATGGCGCTGGACATTGTCATGAATTGGTTTAACAAAAATTTGTTAACCTTAAATGCGGAAAAAACCAAACTTGTTTCATTTTCTTTAAGTAAAAAGACTCATCCAAATATAACGCCTACTATTAAAGCTCATACCTGTTCTGAAAAATCCTGCTGTTTCTGTCCCTCTCTGACAGCCACATCTTGTATAAAATACTTGGGCGTGCAAATTGACAAGAATCTGAACTGGTATAGTCATCTGGACAATCTAGTCACCCGAACGCGCAAACTCATTTCCATCTTTAAGAAACTCCGTGGTTCGGCGGACTCAGAAACACTTATGATGGTCTATTACTCACTCTGTCAGTCTCTTCTCCTGTATTGTTTGCCAGCTTGGGGTGGCGCCTGTAAAACATACTTTCTGAAATTAGAGAGAGCTCAGAGAGCTGTTCTCAAAGTTATGTTATGTAAGCCCTATAGATACTCTACATTGGAACTTTTTAGGGAATGCAGGGTTCTGTCTGTGAGAGGGTTGTTCGTGTTGCAATGTGTATTGAGGAAACATCGACTGCCTTTCACAGTAAGTACTAAACGTCGCGTAGATATTGTCCTTCCACCAGTTAGTCTCAAAACTACCTTCGCTCAACACCAATTCACCTACCTCAGCTATATTTTATATAATAAAATCAATAAGTTTCTCCATATCCATAGCTTAAATTATCACCAATGCAAAAATTCAGTTAAAGAATGGCTGCTTGAGAAATCGTATGACGAAACCGAAAAATTGCTCTTACCATATGCCTAAGACAGATCTCCCCTCATTTATAGTATATAACTCACACACACACTCATACATACTCCCCACTTTCACATTTACTCACACGCACTACACATACTACACCTACCACAACACACTCACTCTCACTCTAACACAATTTTTATTTTTAATTATTTTTTCTGTATTATTAATAGTCATTATTTCCTTATAGTCATTATATTGTTATGTTAGATATGTTACTGGTGAATACAGATTTTTGACCTTCTATGTACCCCCTTATGGAATCACTGGTCCCCAAGTCACAGGCTATAAACCTAGTTTGGGAGCCAGGAGATAATACCTTACGCACATTATGTTGTGTTATATTACTGTACCTGTAACCTTTGTAAAATAATTATTGGAAATAAACATTTTATTATTATTATTATCCCATTTATTTATTTTATTTACATATCTTTACATTTTTAAATATTATTCTATAAAAAAATTAAATAAAAAAACATTTAAAAATACAAAAATAGTAGCCCACCGGTATCGGGAACAGGTTTTTTATTATTATCTCCTTTATTCAATACATTTCTTATTATTTACATTTTTAAATATTTTTATAACAAATTAAAAAAAAAAACATTTAAAAATATAAAAAATAGAGGCCCACCGGTATCGGGAACAGGGTCCAAACTACCGGCGGTCAGGGCTCCAGAGAGAGGAACCTCCTAACAATACGAGCCGTGTCCAGCAGTACTGCTTTCTGGATCAGGCCCTTGACCCAGCCGCCTAACGAGAGCCTCCTAAGATGTTGGTCGAGGCTCGTGGCTATTAAGCCATTGGCCGACACGACTATCGGTACAATGATCGCTGTGTCCACATCCCACATGTCGACAACCTCGCGAGCCAAGTCAAGATACTTGATTTGCTTATCTTTCTCGGCTTTCACGAGGTTCCCGTCATGCGGGACGGTAATGTCAACAATCATTGTACGCCTCTCGATTCGGTCCACCACCACAATATCAGGCTTATTGGCTACAATAGTCCTGTCAGTGATGATGGACCGATCCCAGTACAATGTGATATTGCCATTTTCGAGAACTGGGTCGGGCACATACCTGTAGTACGGTACCTCCGATGCCACAAGAGTGTATTTCAGAGCAAGTTGCTGATGGATAATCCTGGCTACAAGGTTGTGCCTATGCAAGTACTCTTCGTTAGCTAGCCGAGAACAACCAGAGATAATGTGGCGGATCGATTCACCCGGGCGGTGACATGCCCGACAGATGTCAACCGTGCCATCCTTCACAATAAATCTCCGGTAGTTATTCGTCATGATAACTTCGTCCATAATTGCACAGACAAAACCTTCGGTTTCCCCAAAGAGGTCACCGAAACGCAGCCAGGCTACGGACGCTGACTGATCTACATCGGACCCATGTAGGGCCCGGAAAAAGCGTCCGTGGAGCTCCTTACTCTGCCATACCTCCCTGCGGTCGTTAGTCTCAAGCACTACAGGCTTGCGCCAGTTCTCATTTGCCAAGGAGAGCGGGGTGAGTCCCTTGTCCACTGCCACTACATCTCGATGCATACCCACGTCGGCGTGTAGAAAATATTCTCTGAGATTGCATATCTCGCGGTTGTGGAGGTTTTTGGCATTTAAAAAGCCTCGGCCTCCACACTTCCGCGGGATATACAATCTCATGACCGACGATCGTGGGTGATGCATTCGATATGCAGTCAGCAATGTTCGGACCCGCCTATCCAGGGCGTCGAGTTCGGTTTGAGTCCATTTGAGTATGCCGAAAGAGTACATCAATACCGGCATGACCCAACCGTTGAAGGCGCGCACCTTGTTTCCGCCCGAAAGAAGGCTATTGAATACTTTCTTCAGGCGGCCAAAGAAGCGTTCCCTCAACGATTGCTTCATGTCAGTAGTGCTGATACCTAATGCTTCCGACATACCCAAATACTTATAGGTTTCGTTTGGAGAGAGGGATCTCAGGTTTATGGAATCCGCGAGTTGAATTCCCACGGATTCCACAATCTCCCCTCGCTTTACATGCATGACCGCACATTTGTCCACACCAAACTCCATCTTGATGGCGCTACTAAAAGTTTTAGTTACCTTCAGTAGCTCCATCAGCTGAAGATTGCTGGGGGCAAAGAGCTTCAGGTCATCCATATAAAGGAGGTGAGATATAACCTGACCACCTCTCCTCAACCGATAGCCTAGCCCTGAATTCTCCAGCATCATGCTTAGAGGATTCAAGGCTAGACAAAACCAAAGTGGACTCAAACTATCGCCCTGGAATATACCTCGCTCGATCCTTACAGGTTCGCTATTCCTCTGGATATTTCGACATCCTGGATAGCGAAGGACTGTGCTCCATTGCCCCATACACGATTTCAGGAAGGTGCGTAGAGTTGTATCTATTTTATACAATTCTAGCACCCTCATGAGCCATGTATGAGGCACCGAGTCATAGGCCTTCTTATAATCTATCCAACATGTCGACAGATCCTTTCGGGAACGCCGAACCTGTTGGCTAATGGCCATATCAATAAGGAGTAGCTCCTTAGTACCGCGGGACCCGTTCCTACATCCATTCTGAGAGGCCGACATGATGGAGTTATCGTCGACGTGTTTATTAATTTTAACTCTCAAAATGGATGTAAGAACCTTATAGACCGTCGGTAAACATGTAATAGGTCTATAATTTTTGGGTTCCGCAGTGCTACCAGCCTTGTGGAGCAGGTGGGTAATTCCTGTTGTAAGGAACTTGGGTAGCGAACCAGACTCTAAGGCTGCCTGGTACTGAGATGCCAAACGAGCGTGCGACCTCTGTAGCCATTTTATCCAGAAGTTGTGCAGCCCGTCCGGCCCTGGAGATTTCCAGTTCGGTAACGGACGGACTGCACGGGCTACATCTTGGGGGCTGATCGTGATAGCCCCCATTTCTTCTATTGGATCGCACGCTCGTTCGACCTCCCGAGTCCATTCACCTTCGGTGTGACTGACAGGCACCGACCAGATGCTGCGCCAGAATGAACACATAGCGTCATCATCCGGCAGACGCGTATCAGTCACACCTTGGTCGGGTCGCTCCCAAGCCCGATAAACCCACCTTTCATTACTTTGGAATGTGCGATTCTGGGTGTATCGCTCCACTCTCCGCCTGTACCTACGAATACGGTTTGCCCATGCAAACACTTTTTGTTTCAGGAAGTCGATGCGCTCTGTGACATGGGATATATAGTCTCGGGGGCTGACATCAGTCCCCGAAAACGCCCGTCTCACAAAGCGCATCACCCTTGGGCGATTATTGCCCTCCCTGAAACAAATTAGTTTGCCGATGAGTGCTCTGGCCCCACCAATACGACGTTCGATCCTGCACTGCCAAGCCGGTACGGCTGGTTTCGGTCGTGTAGCTCTGTCATCTGAAAATTTGACGTGGGCTACACGACATGCCGCTACAGCCGCGCAGTACATGATCGAATGTGTATCAGTGAGGTCTTCGCAGTCATCAAAATAGTTTGACAACTGCGAATCCAGAGCAGCCACCAGCGCCCTATTTTTGTTATGCATGGGCAAGCGAGGTAATCGTGGCCTAAGTTCGGGCTGCATGTAGCGATATTCCCGAATAGCACACTCCAAAGCACTCCTCAATTCATCATTGTACTGGGTACTTACGTTTGTAACCCTGTCACTACTCTCCACGTCAGCGTGGTTGGACTGTGGTGGCACCACATCCTGCGACGAGGGTGCAGTGACACGGTTACTCATTTCAGTTCGGAGGCGATCAAGTACAGTATCATCCAACATACGATTACGCTGGATGACCCGCACCTGATCCGAAAGTCGTTGGGCTGAAACGTTGACGGCTGGCTCAAGCACCTGAAACAAAGAGAGCATCCGGACACGGTACGCGGTCAGGTTGTTTCCTCCCTCTGTAGCCCCAAAGTATGCGCGCATGACATTTTCATTGATGGATAGTGTCCATCTCATGCGCTGCACACTTCCGCCGGGTGCTGGGACCCTATCAGAGACCGGTAAGCCTCGAGGTCCTAAGCGGTCCGGCGGCCGGCGTCCTCCCCATCGACGCGCAGGTGGTGGTGTCGTCGGCGGAGAGAAGTACTCGTCGCTCGAGCTCGACGCAACTGACACGGCCGGTGACACAGCACTCACAGTGGGGCTGGTTTCCGGCGGCGGCGAGGCGGAGCTGGGCGACGAGGCCGGAGGTGGTAGGCGTGCTTGTCTAGCGGCGGCAGCTCTCGTTAACATGACGGCGTCGTCTTCATTTTTCTTTTTTTTTTTTTATTATTATTATTATTATAGTTATTAAGGATATCTGGGACCCTTGGTCGATCAACGCACGCATGGTTTGGTAAGTTCCATCCACACCTTTGACCTTCACTAGAGCCGTAGCTAGAAGTATCTCCCCTTTTTCATCTTGGGAAGTATTTACGGAGCCCGTCACGGGTTCATTGCGCGTTCCATTTTGTTTCGTGTTGTCAGCGTTCGCGAATTTCGCAAATGCGTCATGTAGAATTGTGTTATGTTGATCTTGGCATTTTCGACATGTTAATTTGGAGTTGCATTGATTTCCGAAATGGCTAAATAGACAATTTGTACAAAGTTTTAATTTGGTTGCAGTTTTTAGCCTTTCGTCGTCACTCATTTTTAAATATGTTTTGCAATTATAAATGCCGTGTTGATTATTACAGAGTGGGCATTTTATTTATTTAATTATTTAATTTAGGTTCACCAACAGTTGTTACAGATATTACACAGATAGGAACATATAAGTAATTGTGTCTTAAATCTAACTGCACAACCAATTACAGGCAAACACCACATGCATATTGCTCTTTGTAATTGAAAAAACTTAATGTACTAAAATTCTAGATAATTATATTATATTAAATACTAATAATAATACTAATTACGTCTAATAAACTTCGATATTGAGTCTGCGTGGACGTCAACCAGGTCGCTGCGTTCGTTAATGAGTTTGCACATGCGGGGTATAGGCGAATTAGCACCAAACACTGTATGGCGAGGAGGTGGAGCTAAGGGAGTTATGGGTTTGCGAGGTGGTCTACGGGGTACTCTGAAATTGAACCTACATACCAATTGTGGGCAGTCAATGGTGTTATTGAGCAGTTTATATGCGAATCTCAAATCCAAGAGCTTCCTTCGAGCTTCCAGGGTACTCATTTTGTAGCAGCCTAGTTTATCAAGGTAGGGGAGATATTTAAATTGCCATTAAATGTTGCGGACGTAGCGTGATCGCCTTCCCCGAGAAGGGAGGTCGTAAATCTCCCGGATGGCGCGCTGGACGCCCGAAGAACATTGACTCTCAGATTGGATCTGGTAACCTCTGTGGAATGTTGCCTCAGGACTTCTAATCAAGCAGCTGATCAAATCCGGTTCGACAGGACCAATAAATGTTGTGGCGCTTCTTTGAGCCGGATGCAGGGATGATAATGGTTTAATTAAATAAAACACTTCAATTAATGTTTCTTGTGAAATTAATTCACACTTGGTACGAATTTAGGGCTCTCAACAAGTAACTACTAATTAAGTTCAAGTGACTTGTTTCTAGTGGCTATGGCCGATGACTACGATTCTATCTTTGGACCGAGGGTGTTTTATACCCTCGGTCGTTACTACTATTGAGAGCCCCGCGATTTTGTGGCGAAAATAATTTTTATTTGCCAAACAAAATCCCTTACCCGACAGTGGGTTTTAGGTCTGTACTATCCCTTCCATGGTGCTATCAACGCCTGGATTTCTGTGTAATGTAGCACAGTAGCACCCCCTATTGGTGTATCTAATCCATATACATTTATATCCAGGCATTGATAGCGTCCCTAGGCTATATCTATAGAAAAAGGGACAAGTTCCCTTATTTTCATGTCGGAAAGTTGTATAACAACATCCCTAGCCCAGAAATGTACTATAGGTTGGGGTGACCTGCTGACAAATTCAGCAAGTCGTCTATGGGCGGCTTAAAAAAGCTTATTTTCGGACGTTTATTGTGGGATATCATCCCTTAAATACACGCTCCTTAACGTTTTAAACAATTTATTTTATTACTTCAATTTCTACTCAGACCATCCAAGCTATCACCACCGAATATGGGTGGCCTGGTGGCTGAGGGAGAGCACTTTACAGTTCTAGTGCCTCCATAAGTCCATATGTACGTTTTGTACATAATGTACCCAAAAAGTGTTAGTTGGATAGCCAGTCACTCTCTTTGTGTCTAGCTATCTCCTAAACTACTTAACCGATTCTATATTATTATGGGACGACACGATGGCGCGTTTATCGGGCCATCGGGAAGTCCCCGAAAATTCCTTATTTTTGGAAGTCTCAGGGGTGTATAGTCCCTGGGAATGCCAAAAAACGGGCTAAAAATCACAAGTCCAGATTACCATGTCTGGATTTGTGCCCAAACCATATGAGACCATATTTTATGTTGGACACGTGCATCGATTTCGCAACTGCTCTATTTCCGTTGCTTTGGTTGTTTTTAGTTTGGTTGCTCGAGATGTTGTAATGATTTTTTCTATGGTTAGATGTTTGATGTTGATAATTGTTTTGATGAGAAATTTTCGGGGGTACGCTGTCTTTTCGTCGAACCGTTTCCAGAGATGTAAATTTTGTTTCCAGAAATTCTAGGAACTCTGCGAGTACAGGAAGTTCTTTCGAATTCTTCAGCGACTCTATGTAGTCGGTGTATGTTTCTGTATCGAGCTTTTGACCTAGAACGTGTACGATCATAGGGTCCCACGATGTAGTGTCAACTCCTAAGTTTTTGATGGCATTAAGACATTCCAGCGTGGTGTCATGCATCCGCTTAATCTGTTGTAAAGATTGTTGTTGTATGTTGGGCAGGCCTAATAGAATGTTCATATGAGACGAGAATATTAATTTTTTGTTGTCATACCGATGGGTGAGGATATCCCAGCACGCCAAATAGTTATCAGTACTTATCGACAGATGTTGGATTAGTTTCTCGGCTTCTCCTCGAACCTTACCCTTTAGATACTGCATCTTTTGACCGCTTGATAGCGAAGGATTGTTATGAATGACCTCCGTAAATAGGTCTCTAAAGGACACCCATTGGTTGTAGTTCCCGTTAAAGTTCGGTATCTCCAGTTGAGGTGTTGACTTTTCCCTGTGCGCGACTGACCACATTTTCGTGTTAATAGCCCTTTTCAGGTTGTTGAATATGTTCTCATACTTATCATACATGTTGTTGTATTGATCGTTGTCTCCCTCTAGTTCGGTCTCGATCTCCCAATGAAGCTGGTCGATAGCTGACCATCTAGCCTGTAGTGACCTCAATGCGTCCTCAAATTCCCACTTATCGGAGATAGAGTCCACGTCCATGTTTGCGGTGGTACGCACAAATGCTTTAAAATTAGCATACTGTTTTTTCAATAAATCGTCTAGCTTACTGTTAGGCTCCCTGTTCGACACCTGAGATGGTCGGTCGCTCAGCTGCCTTGAGACAGTTGGTCCCGCCTCCTCACATGTTTTCTCCTCTGCGCGCATACTCGGCGTCGCCGGAGATCTGTCTCGAGCTGTTGTTTGCTCACCTGTTGAAAGGCTTCCTGTCTTCATGAACCGAAGCTGATACTGTTGGTTGATCAGGGCCTTGGTTGACTCATACACCGTCCTTGTTTTCTCATATTCTCGGTCGGTAAAATAAGGATCAGTCTTACTTACCTCCATGTTAATTCGCTCATGATTACCTTGGTAATCATTCCAATAGTTCTCCAAAGTGTTAAGCTTACGCTTAAAATACTCTACTGTTTTCCTATCAGCACTATCCTTTTTCAAGTTAATGCCAAGTTTTTTGATGCTATCATAGATCATTGATTGCGTTTCAATGAGGTCCGACATTGTTATAGGATGTTGAATACTGTCCTTATTGACTATAAATAAGGAAATTTATTACTTGTTTTCTCCGCTGTTGGTACTCAGCCTTTGCTGCTGCTCCACTGTTCAGCTCCAATGTTCTCTCCGACCGCCTCACAACGTACACACACTGTTATTTGTTACGATAGTTCAGGTCACGCACAATGAAATTCCGAATTTCCGAAATTACGCGACGCGTGATCCGGCTCGAAGGACCAAAAATTATGTCGGGGTACTTCGCGAGGTGTCGGTGTTTTAGAGGTGAAACAAGATTTACATGAAACACTATTTATTTCTTTACACTCTAATGTTCTTAATGCCTAAAATGTTACGAAATGTTAAATGAAATGTTTGAATACACCCGGCTAACGCGGTAGACAAAAGTGCACTGATTATAATATAATTAAACTAGGTTAACGCGTCAGGCCGATATTGCAAAGTAAGGTGTTCGGTGAAAACACCGAACATACGGTTAATTACATACGGTTTTCAAAAAGGAAAGTCCACAACATTAGCATGTTTTAACCTAATCCACAAAATCATTACTAATTTAGATAAGCGACTTAAGACAACAGGCGTATTTTTTGACATGTCGAAGGCCTTCGACTCCGTATAACACAAATTGCTAATAGACAAAATTGAAAAGTATGGGATACGGGACCCAGCTCTTCAATGGATAGAAAGTTATTTATATAACTAAAATGCAGTGTGTAGAAATCGAAAAAATTAATAGTAAACTAGAACTAAAATCTTACAGATCAAACTATAAAAATAACAAGTATGACCTTCCTGAAGTTACTAATCACCCCTGTTTTCTGTTCGCCGATGACATTTCGTTAATAATGACATCTGATAATACTGACATTAATAAATATACAACTGACATCTATACTAATCTATACTAATATTATAAAGAGGAAAGATTTTTTTGTTTGTTTGTTTGTACCGAATAAGCTCAGAAACTAATGCACCAATTTAAAAAAATCTTTCACCAATAGAAAGCTACATTATTCTTGAGTGACATAGGCTATTTTTAATCCCGAAAATTGACCCTGTGGGGTGGCCCACGGGAGCGAAGCCGCGGGGAACAGCTAGTAAATAATACAATTGAAAATAACCTTCGTGTGTGTAAAACTAATTTTATTCAATTTAGTATTTATGGACGTGAAAATAAATCTTTGGACATCAATTATAGAGGACTTAAATTAAAAGAAGTAAACGTAACGACATTTCTCGATAACACGATTGATAAACACTGCAACTGGAAAGCCCACGTCAATAAAGTATGCAACAAAATAAATAAATTCGTGTTCGTTCTGTACGAACTCTCAAAAACATCAGCTTTAAAAACTGTATTATTTGCATACTATGGCTACGTTGATTCTGTGTTGGGATGGTCTTATTGCCTGGGGTTACTCAACAGAAAATCAGAGAGTGCTCATTGCACAGAAAAAATGCATCCGCGCCATAGCGGAAATACGCCCATGGGAATCTTGGAAACCCATTTTCAAAAAATTCAAAATACTAACCCTTCCAAGCCTGTATATCTTTGAATGCGCTAAATTTGTTAAAATTCACCCGGAATTATTTAAAAAAGCTCATGAATTGTATCCAAAAAGTAATAGGCATAAGAATAGAATATTTTTGCCAATAATCCCTAGGACAGCACTATATACTAAAAATAGCTATGCAATGTGTGGTCGCATATTCAATGCTATACCTGACACTATCAAAATCTTACCAGTCAATAAATTTTCAAGGTATCTTAAATTATGGCTATTGGATAAGATTTTCTACTCTGTAAGCGACATATTTAATAGCGAGTTGAAAAATTAATAACCCCATAATCATTAAGTCTCGGACATATTTTTTTTTTAATTTGTTTGATAATATAATCAATTTCTCAATAATGTAATTTATTAATTATAACTATAATAGTATTTTGTAACTTTAAATAAATATTAACCCAAATGTTTGCATGTCACATTATTATGACTAAGTGTTATGGATCTGTATTATTATTTATGTTAAGACCAAAATTTTACCAACACTTATTGCGAATAAATTGATTTGATTTGATAAAGGCGAAAGTTT
Source organism: Anorthoa munda (assembly GCA_945859665.1). NCBI lineage: Eukaryota > Metazoa > Arthropoda > Insecta > Lepidoptera > Noctuidae > Anorthoa > Anorthoa munda. Next base: position 6,388,146 of record OX243899.1, on the reverse strand, counting down.
GTGAATGTGTTTGTCTGTTTGTTACTTCTTCACGCTCAAACGGCTGGACGGACCTGGATGAATTTTGGCACAGAGATAAATTATAGTCTGGAATAGCACATAGGACTTTTTATCCCGGAAACATGTTCTCTTGGGATAATTTTCGACAATCAAGCGGGCGAAGCCGCTGACAGAAGCTAGTTAAAAAACAAATAAAAACCTCTGACACATTTTTATTTCATGCTACATAATTTATCTAATAGTAGACACGCTTCGATCGACAATCATTTGAACACGTAATTATGACACGATACTCGTATCTTGCGATAACAACCCGATTGAAACAGTCAAAGGTCCATAAAATTTGAACGGCTGAACCGATTCTCATCAAACATAACTAAGAACACTCACGATAAAGTCCAAATCAGTTTATCCGTTTAGGCATCTAGGAGCTATGATGCCACAGATAGTTACACAAATACACAGGTACACACGTCAAACTTATAACACGCCTGTTTTTCCGTCGGAGGTTAAAAACTCCAATAATACTAGACCAACTCATAATTGTTACCCACTTATATTTTCTTACATAGTTCATGTCATGAGTATATTTTTCATCTGATCATGTAAATATTCCATTCAACAGTATTTTGTGTCAGTTTACGTCTTACGGAAAAGTCATCAAAAGAAATGAACTTATCCATTACTAGTAAGTTGGCACTACCGGCTGTCAAATAAGATTGTGTCCGGAAAAGTTGTGCCTTCTGCAAGTCATGCCAACTGAACAGAAAAATATGAGGGACAAAAATTATAGTTTCTTTTCGGAACAGTTTTTTTTGATGACCTAGATTTAAAGATGTCTTGACGTTTAGTCCTAATTCAGGATTTTTTTCATGTTGTGCCTGATGCCTAATGGCAGCACCAGTAAGTCAATTTGCCATAATATAATTAAGGGCCTATAACGCTTGCTTTGTGCGCAAACCTTACATCTTAAGGAAGACTATAATCACACAATTTTATGGGTTTACTCCATATTTTTAATAAGGTGTTTACGGCCACTCAGTTCAGTCGTTTTTTTGATGAACCAGGAAAAGATGGCGTCGCGATTTACACGGGGAAGAGTATCCCCTATATTCTGACATAGCCTGAAATTGATATTGAAGCAATAAACATGACAGGATAGGCTTGTTATTATTGACATTTATTACAGGGTTGTCATGATGACTGAGACGATTTGAGCGTAATAAGTTATCTCTTAAAATAATATAAGAAAATTCATGAATGGACAAAAAAACGCCCGCCTTCCACTGCGTGTGGAACGGGCTCCGTACGGAGTCCGTTTAACTTGAAATGGCGAACTGCATAGAAGTGCTTCCACTTAATAAGAGTGTGCAGGCAGTGTGGGTGTAAGTGGGCAGGGCACATTGCTCGCAGAACAGATGGCTGATGGGGCAGAAGAGTTCTGGAGTGGCGGCCGCGAACCGGAAGACGTAGCGTTGAAAGGCCTCCCACCAGGTGGACCGATGACCTGTTGAAGGTTGCGGGGATCCGCTGAATGACGGACGCACGGGACCGGTCAATGTGGCGACGCTTGGGGGAGACCTATATCCAGCAGTGGACGTCTTTCGGCTGTATGATGATGATGATGATGAAGGAGCGGACTAAACAAGTTGAAGAGTCACGAACTCCACTCCACTCGAATCGCAACACTGATTTTAATACGAGTACTTCCACCGCGAACGAGTAAGCGGGATTGAGCAAGTTAAAATGGGTGCGCTGTGGCATGTTGTCACCCGCTAGTTTTGAACGGACTCGCACGCCCCGCAAACTCCGCTGGCAGTGGAAGGCAAATACTGGAACTCTTTCTTAGTGGAAGTGCACAACTATTTTACTCTGGTCCACTCAGTTCGTTACCTCCGTTTCCACTCATTATCCTTTTTTAGTGGAGCAAGGCAGGCATTAGACTCTGATGAATGAGATTGCGGAATGAACTGGACTCCTTTATAAAAGATTAACCCCCGACCGCAATATACCTACTGGGAGAAGTGGAAGGAGGGAAGGAAAGCCCTCTAATGGAATAACACAGGTGTATGAAAAAATTTGGTGTTTTTAAACAAAGGTTATCAAATTGAATACACACCGGTGTAGATAAATATTGATGGAATTTGATTAAATTTTGTGTTACGCGCTCCATATACCTTTATTTGCCGATTTTATTGGGTCCGGCAGTGAACTATTGTTTGACAAATATTTTTGCCAATTTGAATGTTACCTGGGTCGTATATCAAACACTTTTTATTTTGTTTTCTACAATATTGATAATTTGGAACGAGTAAAACTCTCTGTTAGCGTATATGTTCCTTAGACTACCACGAACATAATTCATCAGCGTAAAAACTTAAAAAAGATAAATGAGTCCCATTGTGAACATTTTTCTTACTAGCAACAAAACTAGTTTAGTATTATTTTATTAAAGTTTATTTTCTAATAACTTAATTGACAAAATAAGTACATACGTAACAACTAAATAAAACTAAACTATACTAACTTATACTAAACGTAATAACTTACATAACAACAGCCAGATACACCTAGGCGTCGAAGTACTCCACCACATCTTTGTGGGTGTTTCCATAAATGAGAGGAACGAAGGCTATATCTAAATTTTGGTCCAAAGCAAGATAATCGGATAAGTGCGAGGGTCGAATGCATGTTAATTTTGAAAAGATTTTTCCGAGACATCGTTAAAATGTTATATTTTCTGTTCAATGAAATTTGGAAAGGTTCGCAAGTCCCTATTTTCTTTTTCGGTGTAAAACAAGACTGGTCAAGAATCACTTGGGCTCACTTGTCCCAATCTTTTCCATTATTCAGTCGAGATCGAGCTCAAGAACTGTCCCTTCAGAAAAAAAAAATAGGATACTAAAAATACTTTACAAAATGATACTCCAACATTACATGGCTGAAGACTCGTTTCACAGTGTTCCGGTACGCACTAGTTGCTGCATAATTTAATAAAATTTAACAGAATTTATATTTAATCAAAGCATGGTCATTTCGAATGATAAATTAAACAGTAATATGGCAGATCAAATGTAAAATGTAAAACAAGTAATGCGGTTTTCAAATACCAATAATATATTGCCGCATTTGTATAGCATTTGTGTAAAATTAACACATTTTGCTGATAGCAATATTAAACTTTGGTCAATTAATGCCTTTATAAAATAAGTAGGGATTTACCAAAGCGTTTGACACGAATTACATGCGATTTCGGGTAATTATTATGTTTGTTCATTATCCACATTGAATGTCCTGAATTATGTTTGGCATTTAAGCCTTCCATTAGTTATCTAAATTCAATCAATTAATAAATATTACCAGAGGGTAAAACACGAAATTCGGCATATCTGAAAGCATAACATTGTATAATCAGCTTATAATGTTCCGACTGCCGGGGCACAGCCTTCCTCACTGTAAGAGAAAGTGGGCAGTAATACACACCACATCTAATAATGCTTAATCTGCTAATTATTAACAGGGATCCCTCAAGGCTCTACTTTTGGCCCAATTCTTTTTACATTTCCTATTACATTTGAAAGTATAATTTTCACATAGAGATCAGAAATCCTTAGGCAAAGCAAGATGCATTAGGAGGTAGATAACAGCATAATTTAACGTAAAACAAAGGTACCGGGAACGGGGATTAAGCTCAAGAAAACAAATCATGTTGTTTCATAAATTTTCAATTTCATACGCAGTGGTAGCTACTTAGCTTCGCCGAGTTATAAGTGGTTTAAGTAAAAGGGTTAAGCGTTAAAAGGATGTCTCGTAAAATATTATGAAGAATAATTGTAACCATGACAGAAAAATTGCTCGTAATAATGAGAAGCCTATGCTATAAAATTCCTTTAAAAAGGAAAGACTCGAATGAGGTTAATTAATTTGTTAACATAAATGAAAAAAGTAAAATTCTTAAGAAATGTGTTCGATTTTGCTAACCTGAAAGTGAATATTGAACATTAATATGTATCTACTAGTTTATAGAAGAAACACATACAAAACTTCATATTATCTATTTTCTACATGAAGTGTCTAGATTATTTCTTCATTGAAAAACCTCAATCAAATTTCCCCTTTAATATCTCCGTAGCCAGTAACTTCCCAGGTATGCTCCAGTCCAAAAAAAGTATTAGAATGATGGGAAAAACAATAATGCATCAGGCATTAAGTCCGTCTAAATATGTGTATGTTACATGAAGTTTTAATAAATAAATAAACATGTAACTTGCGACTTTTATACATCCGTTATACAAGTTGCTATTATAGGTACTTCATTCTCATAATTCTCCATGCATTCTAGCTCAAATAATCTCATGACTTGAACCGCAATTCCATCAGGAATAAAGTAGCCAGAACAAGCGCCGTACAACAATATAGGTAAGGTATTTCACCGACATTCTCCCACCTGACATCACAGCATAAATTCCAGAACTACCAATAATGTATTCTTCTAGAAATTCCATAAAACTTGGCCTGTATTCTTGAGATTTGATAATAATAGCTTCTTGGTTCTATGATCGATATGCGATTTGAAATCGGTTTTGATTAACAATCGAAAATTGGTGGGTGTGTTCTCGAAGAAAGTGATGTGAGATTGATTTCTCTCCATATTAGAAGATGTCTGTTCTTTTCAACAGTCGTGACCTTGCTTCAGCATTTCTTCTGACCTATTGTAAAACACGGAATAAATGGAATATGTAAATAGCTTTTATTCTTAATTCTTTATTGTACACCAAAAACAACATTACATACAGTGTGATAATAAAGTACATGTACAAAGGCGAGCTTAACTCAAGGTTGAGTTCTCTTACAGCAAACCCTAGGGTGACAGAGAAAGATGACATTATATAGGGCAGGATCCAGTGTAAAATTTTAAAATAACTTATGACGATTTAAATAAAATATATTTACATAAATACATATTTTTATATACATACTAATATTATGTCATTGCGCAAGGAAATGCTCTTTAATCTTCCTTTGGAAGACCTCCAGATAAGACCTCCTTTTATTCATATAACGCGGATCTTATTTTGTTGACTGTCATTCTTCAAAACTTGTTCTCTAGCAAAGAAAAAGGACAAGCATTAAGAATCACAGATACTCAGTTGTTGCACTGGTTGTCAACGCTCGTTCCCTAATAATTCATCTAATAGACGAAAATTGGGCTATATTAGTAGATAATCAGTGTAACAACTGACTATCCGTGGTTCTCAATTCTCGTCCTTTTTCTTTGCATGCAGAACAAGTTTTGAAGAATGACAGTCAACAAAATAGGATCCGCGTTATATGAATAAAAGAGACAAATAGAAACAGACACCCAAGTCACATAAAATATAATCAGAGCGTGCCTCTTCATATCTAGGACGGCAGAGAGGCTCCAGTACCCGTAGTATCGCATGAAGTTGTATTAAATTAGGATAAAACACATCGGGTGCCCGCACCTAACACAGAAAAGAACGTTTTCTTTTGTCATTGAGCAGGAGAATAGTAGAAGTATATTTGTATAGTGTTTCATAGACGGGACATTTATTTCAAAAACATGGATAATTTACAGAAACTTTTGATTTGGCAAGAAGTCTGACAGTTCGTTAGAAAATAACATTTGCGAAGTTTCGAGACAAAGAGCCAATTTGTCTAAGCGGGCATTTTAACGAGCTATCTCAATGAGCAGAACAATAGAAATGACAGCCATCTACATTACAAAATAAGTAAGAGGCTGGTGTGTTGAAGAGTAACAGGATAGTGGAGGTTAGAAAGGCAACAACCCCAAGTCATCATCATCATCAGCCTATAGCAGTCCACTGCTGGACATAAGCCTCTCCAATCGCACTCAATTTTGGCAGCTCTCATCCACCCTGTGAAGATCATCGCTCCAGCAAGCTTCAGGTCGTACGGCTAATATTTATTAGGTTTATTATTAAAAAAAAAAAAAAAAATTGGTTTCTGTACCCAAATAGTAATAACGGGACCCTATTACTAAGACTCTGCGGTCCGTCTGTCTGTCTGTCTGTCACCAGGCTGTATCTCATGAACCGATAGCTAGACAGTTAAAATTTTCACAGATGATGACTGTATTTCTGTTACCGCTATAACAACAAATACTTAAAACAGATTAAAATAAATATTTTACTGCGGCTCCCATACAACTAACGTGATTTTGTGCCGTGTTTTGTGATTATGGTACTCGTATGGAACCCTTTGTGTGCGAGTCCGAATCGCACTTGGCCAATTTTTATTTTATTTTGAAAGCTCGTCGTTCCAAGTTAAATATTGATATTCAGCCTGCTGCTTCTGGGTAGACCGGAAGCTGACCACAACATAGTGGGATAAGGCGAAATATACTAAGCCAGGTGCAATTAGTCCTAACATTAAAAGTTACTAAATTAACAGGGCAATAAATTAACAATTTGTAAGTTTTAGAAAACTGGTGGCTCTTGCGTCAAAATTTTAGGTCACCTTCACCGACCTAGGATGATAAATAGAGGGTGTCTTTTTCTCGTAACTCCGAGAACACAGCTTCGATAACCATCCCGAAATTAAATATTCTGTGAACGGATTTTAATTACTAAAGTTAGTTGTTAAATAAATTAGTCTGCCTTAGTTTCTTATATCTTAATTGATCGTTGTATTAATTTTATAAATATTAATAACTATTTTAATAAATCAGAATTAGATTGAAAAGTTTGAACAGAAAATCTGTGAAAGTTAAATCTAATTTTAATATACTCGAAAGTACAGCGACCTTCGCGTCCAGTACAACAATGCATTTTGGGTGCTGATGGAGCTTCCCAGGTACTGCAACGCATCAGGGATGTTTGCAGAAGCTGCCGTGGACTGCTTTGACGCGGTGATGCTGAAGGCATGCGCATTCTTGGTTTATAGGGTGCGGGCTAGCTGCAACAACAACTTGGGGCCGTACTTTGACGTGAAAAAGAGATACCGCTATTTGTATTGTATAGCACCGTCTCTCTCTCACAGTGGAACCATTATAATTTTGACACGTTACGGTACAGCTCCATAACCTAATAACCAGTAGTAGGTTAGAGTGTGTGTTTGTGAAGCACTGCTGTAAGTTTTTGACCGGATATGTGACCTTGCAGTAGTGGTGTCAGAACTGTGTATGCATTGTTTTGATAACAGAATTTGTAAGTAGATTGTTACTAACATTATGATTATTGTTACTTGTCAATAAATGATTTATATTAAAGCACCTACTTTTGGGGGCCATCTCAGTATCGCGGGTGTATGAAAGCCAAATCAGTGTCCTCTTTTCTGCTATTTAGAAAAGTCGTTTACCAATTCCAACTGTAGTGGCAAATTCGTACGTGACACTACCATGGTCCGCGGGCGACGGGATACGACTTAAGGTAGCGGGGGTGGTAAAACATACGCGCAGTATGGGGGTCACCTGAAGGGAGCGTCGTCGCGTCATCGTAACGTCCCCCGACACCCGCGCGGACCATTGGAGTGTCACGTATAAAAATTTGCCAAGCTATAGATTATGAAGGTATACGCGCAGCTTGCATCCCGATTCTCGCAGCCGATTTCGTGTCGTTTGTATATCTGAATGTTTGTTAATAACAAACTTTGATTAGTACATAGTACACTACTCATCCCTGTAGTATGTTCTCATTTGTTAAGTTTTATCTTCACAGCAAAAGTCTAGTCGTAACTAAAAAAATATTTTAGCTCAGCAAAAGAAATAAAAAGTAAAACACACAAACTAAAGTTACCGCTGTATATTGCATCCGATATTCGGTTTCCCGTTAACTGACAACGATTGACAGCGGTCCGATTTCTCAATTTAGCGATTGAAATAATCGTTTCTCGTCCTTCTATTTCTTGAAATATTCCCCAGAGCTTTAGGTTTTGTAACAAACAAATCATGGTTTATCAATAATGTGATAGGGATTCCATTAAAGGAACCTTGATTTTGACTTGTCTAAACTAATCGGTTACATTTCAGGGAGTATGCTTTGGAATTGCATGAACTAATTCCTCCTAGACCGTCCCAACATCGGACTACAAGACGCACGGCGCTGCGTCATCGGTACATGGTGGACATCCCACTCATACGCACCAAACGTTTTGGGAATACTTTTATTATGCGTACAGCAAAGGTGTGGAATTCCCTGCCGGAGTCTGTATTTCCTGATAGCTACAACCTGGGAGTCTTTAAGTCAAGAGTGAATAGTTTTCATCTAGGCTGGCGCGCTACATCGTCGACCACATTATCGCTTACCATCAGGTGAGATAGTGGTCAAGCGAAAGCATATCAACAAAAAAAATGTGACACTGTCTTTTTCTGTCACATGAGACAAGAAGAAAAGAGATCAGTCTGCTTAACTGTTTCCCAACATAAAGGATGCAGCCGTGTCACCTGTATTTTACCTGGAACGAGCTTTTCTGATGGCCGCTTACAATGGGCCTATCAGAAGACTTAAAGTCACCCAAAGAGCCAAAGGGCTTTGCTCGGAGTTTCCTTGCGTGCTCAAATCAGAAATGAAAATATCCGCAAGAGAACCAGGTTACCGACATAGCCTGAAGAATTGCCAAACTTAAATGGCAGTGGCCGGGCACATTCATCGCAGAACGGATGGTCGATGGGGCAGTCACAACGTTGGAAGGCTGCCTCTAGGTGGAGCAATGACCTGGTCAAGGCTGTGGTAATCCGGTGGATTCGAAACGCACAGGACCGATCAGTGAGGTGACGATTAGGGGATGCCTATGTCTAGCAGTGGACGTCTTTCAGCTGAAATGATGATGATGACTATGATGAGCCCTTCTGACCGCCACAACCCAGTGACTGGGCAACGCGACATCAATTAACACCAATCGAGGCACGGTGGAGTCTCTGTATGTAATATAAACCCATCCACAGACTAGCCTCGGCAAGCATTGCTTTACCTATTGTGGTATTCATTCCACAGCTCTTAGTCTTCTTACGTTTTCTTACATTCTTTTCAAATCTTCATCATTACTTTTGAAATTGTATCAACTCATGTAACTCTTTTTATGTAGTCTTTGATAATGTATACACCTGAAAAGCATACGATTTGTTTTACATCCAAAACTATTATATTATTTTATACTCTGACATTTTTATCTGACATGATATATGTCTATTTTATTTTCTTAAGTCATAGACATAAGATACCATGGACTCTACTTTCTTTAAGCTCGTTGTACATTATAATTTTCATAATAATGGCAGCGGCAGACTGCCCCTTTGTAAACCGTTTTATTTCGTTCGTCATGATTTCTTAATTAATATTTGAATTCCATAAGACATGACAGAGAACGAAGAAAAACGGGAGTCACTTTTTTAGTTTTGAATCTCGACTGGACGCCGAAAGTCGGTTAACTACTGAGCATTATAATACCAAGTGTATTTTCTATTCTGAAATCTCTTAAAAACTGTGAATTTTATAGCTTGTTTAAGATATATTATTTTCTGAAGTGCTCCAATGAAATATATAGTGTGTGGTTCCCTAAAGAGTTCATTATTTCCTGGTTTTTACCCTCAACGGTCATCTCTTGGCATCAAAGGCCTCGCTGTTTGACGTATTGAGTCATAGCCGGCCTCCACACCTCTTGGTGCCTACCTACCTGTCCGATTGCCTGCCTTGACCATCGACCCTCGCTGCCTGCTCACCTGCCTACTAGCCCGATTGCCTGGTTGTCCGTTGTGGTGACTGCTCACCTGCCTACCTCGGGCATTCCACGTCTTCCTGCCCGTCCAGCTGCCCACATCGTGCGAAGCCGGCACTTAATTTTGTTATCTATATCCTTTTTCTTAATATTAATTTATAATTACTTTTACTTTTATTACCGTGGCTTACGTATAGCTCGTCTGAACTATACGCAACGCTACACTATAAAATCGACCCGTGCGGCTGATATTCATCAACAACAGCCTTTCTAATGTTCCCACTGCTGGGACACAGGCCTCCGCTCTGTGAGAGACAATGGGTCGTAATCCACCAAGTGGGCCCCGGGTGCGGGTTGGCTGATATTATTTGGCCAAGAAATATACTAATAAAATTTTTAGACTTTTAAACTAGTTTGAACTGAATGTTTTCAAAGGAGTTAAGGTCAACATGTCAGAATATGCTAATTATTAATATGCCTATTTAAAAAAAGCTATTTATTGTTATTGTTTTTAGTTGGTTATGTTTTATTTCTTTTTTAATTTTATGTGCATGTACTTTTAGGATTTATATTAATAATGAATGTAATGTAATGTTAAGTAATGTATCAAACACAATGTAAACTGTTCCTGATAAATATATAATTAAATTAAGTTTAGTATTTAGGTTTTACTATACACACTTCATAACAATTAGTACACATCGTTTGACAGCTATTAATTTTGTAAGTTCCTTGTTTCTAGGAAGATTATTAAGTTACTATCTACTATATAAATTTAAATACTAGCTAGCGTTGAAAAGTTTGGCATCCTTAGGTACATAAACAAAGTGACATTTTAAGGGGAAAGCGCACCTAGACGCACCCCAGGAGCTACACGCGCCGCAGTCATCGCATTTTCTCAAGACGCGCAATCCACGCCAAACGCGCCGAACGCGATTCATTAATTATATTGTTAACCCTACTTTGGCTAATATTTTTGCTTTTTCCCTCTTTAGTGTTTCGTGAACATTTGATAACAATACCAGTATCACTAAACACGTTTTTGCCTTTTCCTGGTTTGAATTTGAGCGAAAAATATATGTCTATGTACCTGAGCCTGCACGCGCACAGTCCGCCTTCGTGAACGGTCTTGAGCTTTACGCGTCTCCTCGCTTCACGTCTTTCCGATGCCCGCCGCTCCTGCCAACACGGTGCAACGCCGGGTTTGAAAGGGACGGCCACGCTTTTTTTTCCTTTAGATTCCAATTTAACGCTTGTTTGGTTATGTGATCGGCAACTCTTTGGAGCCAGCGATCAATCCATCTCCGCGACACTTGATCAGTAGTCGTTCGGGCGAGACAATCTTTGAACCTTCCACTATCTTCTTTCCTTGTGGAGTCTTGAACTTCTGCCAATTACCTGCCTACCGCAATAAGGCGACAATTCAATTCAGGGCACGCACAAGCAAGTTGATCTCGTTCCATTATCGGGTCTACGGGGAAATCGGTGGCAGGTACATAAACAACTCAATCGAGTATTGTTCGGTCAATTGGGGGTCAATTTTAGTTCAGTATTGTGATATTGATGGGCGGTGGCTGGGACTGGAATAGGCTGGAGAGGTTTCTAGGTTTTTTTAACAGTTGTTCTGTGACAACACATCAGGAAGAAAAAAAACCGGCCATGTGCGATTCTAACTGAAGAAACGAGAGTTCCGTAACAGCTAAATCACTAAAATAATTAGGTAACATTATTGAAGTTCATAAACAATGAAAGCACCAAACATGTGTTTTTATTTCGCTACAAGTTTACGGTTTTCAAGTTTTTTGCACTGTAAGACATTGCTTCTTGCCAAATTTCATGATTCTAGGTCATCGGGAAGTCGCCTACAGCTTTTGAATTCCTTGCGAGTGTCAAATATGCGTCATAAACGGCCGCATCTTTTGATTGCATTGATTTAGAAGTTCGATTTTTTCACAGCTTCAAGAGATTGCAGACCTGAGTATATTAAAAGATTTCGACGAAGTGATCCTATATGGGTTCCTTTTTTCCTTTTGAGGAACGGAACCCTAAATATGGAATAAACTAAACAACTTTTTCCACCCGGGGATTGAAAATAGGACTCCAGTTTATCTAGGATCTTTTGACGTTTGAATGACATCGTCTGGGGAGTGCTGTTCGTAAACATTTATGGTTTTGTGAAAATTATATCGAAATGAAATTAGTTCACAAGAGAAAAACAGCCGAAACAAACGATGGACAAGGCCTTAGAAAAGTGGCATTCGCTGTCAGCGAAGGCGATATTCGTAATGTCAAAATGTAAGGGATTGATCACGTGTTTTTCGATATCGCTTGTCAATCCCATACAATTTTGCCTTTTTACCCGAATGCCGAAGGAGGGTAATGTGTTTATCAGTCTATGTGTGTATGTATGTTTGTTCCTATGTGGCGTTCCAGAGACCAAATGCCTTGGTCGATTTTGATGATTCTGACGTCAATCCATTCGTCTTAACCTTGCGAGTGTCACTGACTACATTTTGATCTGATTAAAATATAAAATAGAAAAATGGCGGCTTTTGGGTGTCATATTGTGGGGTCCCAATTATTATTTTTTCCAAACCCATCGTGTGGGGTATCAAAATAAAGGGTTTCCCCACAATATGGCGCCCAAAATTCGCCAATTTTCTATTTTCCAATTTTAATGTAGCCAGTGACACTCGCAGGGTTAAGACAAATCTATTGACGAATGAATCATCAAAATCGGCCAACTCGTTTGGTCTCTGGAACGCCACATAGGAACAAACATACATACTTACATACATACATACATAGACTGATAAACACACCTTCTGCAGTCGGGTAAAAATGCTTCAGAAAAAGAAAGAAATATGGAAAGTTATCAACAGCTTCCCTGTAGTAACCACCTGTGTCTTCAAACATCCTTCATACCCCAGGAGGATTTTATTTATGACCTCGAGCTTTCATCGCTTTGTTCTCCTTTTAAAGATTGTAATAATGTATGGAGGAGGAAAAAACTTTGAGAATAATTTATCTATGTTATAAAGCTCGTGCACGTGGCAATATGAAAATAACTGCACGACTTTCGAGGTTACGGGTAGTATGAAGCCTGAAATTAGACACGAGTATCAAGGGGTATAGTGTTACCCAGTTATTGGGTTGTGGAGGTCAAAAAGGCCTCCATTCCATCATCATCACTGCTGGGCACAGGCATCCCCCAAGTGTAGCTACATCGAGAGTGCATGTGTATCGCATCCAGCGGTTTCCCGCCGCCTTTATCAGGTCCTCGGTTCACCTAGATGGAGGCCTTTCAACGCTGCGTCTTGCGGTACGCAGCCGTCACTAAAGGGCTAAAAGGCTAAGGAGATTGATAGATTGAAGGTACATATACATATCAAACAAAATAAAACATATGATGGATAAAATGGAAATATTTTATTTTGTTCCCATCGACAAATTACGAACAATAAATAAACTATACTTCATATAAAAATCTTTTTTGAAAAAAATACTACCAACTTCCAAGTAAGAAAACTAGAAAGTGAAAAATTACTTTATTTTTGGAAGTCGGTGTCTTTGGTAGGTACCAAATTTTTAAGTTATGGACACCGACTTCCAAAAATAAAGTTATTTTTCACTTTCTAGTTTTCTTACTTGGAAGTCGGTAGCATTATTTTCAAAAAAGTTTTTTTATTTTTCACTTTTTAGGGAAGTAGTTAAGTAAGTACCTATAACGACATAATAGATTACTCGAATAACATGAAACTTGAATATAACCGGTGAAATGATAGACCTGCATACCCCTTTCGAGCGTACTGGCGTGATGTTATGTTATGAAATGGTATAAACAATAAACAGACATGCGATTGCAGCAATCCCGAGAGTTTTGCCTTTATTTATTGAAGAGTTCTGTTGTATATCTCCGAAGTTCTTCATCAGATCTTCACCAAATTAAAATGGGACCAATTTCGGAATATACTCTTTCAAACAAAAAAACACAGAGAGCAGGCCTGTGTCCCAGCAGTGGGAACAATAATAGGCTGATGATGTGATGTGATGTGAAACAAAAAAAGAATTTTCAAAATCGGTTCACAATTGACGGGGATATCGGTAAACACACAAAAAAAAAAACATAATGTCGAACATAGAACCTCCTCCTTTTTTGGTAAGTCGGTTAAAAAGATAACTTCTCTGCGACATATATGTCAAACTGACGTATACTTTATTGTTACGTTATTGTTAGCCTGTCAAGCGCTATTGTTACTGTATTGTTACTGACAGCTGTCGCAGAGATCAAGCTATATTTTATGAAGTATTGGCTGTATGTTGTCTGTCAATGAATTATTTTAGAATTCTCTAGTAGAAAATATTTCACCGTGATACAATTTTGTTTTACTGTGTGTTTTAGATGTTAGAAAATAATTATCTCCTTATATATAATTAGTATAAATAATGTAATACCTTGAATATAATTAATTAATTGATTCTTGTTGTAGTCAATGGGCCTTATCAGAAAGCTTAAAGTCACCCAAAGGGCAATGGAGAGGGCTATGCTCGGAATTTCCTTGCGTGATCACGTCAGAAATGATGGTATCCGCAGGAGAACCAAAGTTACCGACATAGCCCGAAGAATTGCCAAACTTAAGTGGCAGTGGGCAGGGCACATTGCTCACAGAACGGATGGCCGTTGGGGCCGAAAAGTTCTGGAATGGCGACCGCGAACCGGATGACGATATGTTGGAAGGCTTCCCACTAGGTGGACCGATGACCTGGTTAAGGTTGCGGGAAGGCGTTGGATGCGAGACGCACGGGATCGGTCAATGTGGCAATGACGCAATGTGGACGTCTTTCGGCTGAAATGATGAATGATGATTGTTGTAGCCTATACGTATTATAATGTTATGCTATCATCATCATCATCATCATCATCAGCATATTAACTTTCCCACTGCTGGGACACGGACCTCTTCTCTGTGAGAGAGGGAATGAGCCTTACTCCCTGACGCGTCGCCGCGTCGTTTGCATACCATGTGTGCGTAAGTTATAGTAGTTTTTCGTGTATTTTCGTGTACGCATAATGAAAGCATTTCCAAAACAATTAGTGCGAGTCCACCATGTAACGATGGTGCATCGCCGTACGTCTTGTAGTCCGATGATGAACCGGGTTTCATTTTAGTCAAAAGGCGTTCACTCCAGGCCTTTCTTAAGCGTTGCCATATCAACCGGTCCTGTGCTTCTCGCATCCTCATTTTGCTCAGTCTCGGTAAAATAAAGGAGCCTGTCTTACTGCAGAAAATTAAGTATTCTAATCTTAGACACAAACACATAAAAACACCCACAGCCTTCGAAAATTAGTGGCCAAAAGAGCACTAGTGAATTCCCGTCGGCTCGGCTCTAATTAAATGGCAAAAATCGACTCGAGTCGGCTTGACCCAGTTGCGGGACAATTGAGTAGACGAGAAATGGTTGGGCCAACTCGCCAGAGTGGGGTGTGTGTTGGGAGATGTAGAGAGTTATGCTGGTTTATTTACTAGGTTTCCTACGTCAGTAGACGTCATTAGAACAATGAATGACATTTCGTCATTGCTTGAATTTTGCTGCTTCGATTACTTTGCTTCGATACTAAGGTACTGCGAAGCTTGTTATATCGATTCACTTTAGTTCGATGTAATGTAACTTCGAAATAGGTAAGCCGATTGGAATGTTATTTTTTGTCGTTACTGTTTATTTTATGAAACAAAACTGATAAAAAAATAGCATTTCTTTTATTTTTGAGCGCTCTCTCTACTTTTAACAATTTTTTATAAGATGTGCTTTTAAAAGTGGTTGTTATTGTTTGCGAAAACCTTTTTTATAAATACTTTTTTTAGAAGGTCACGAATTCACGATACATGCTACAGGTACTGCTTAGACGTAGCAATATGCTATGATACATTTCGCCTTTCGAATGTTAAGATAATTTTCACTGTCTTATACCTTCTTGCTCGGTTTTAGGGTTCCGTAGTCAACAAGGAACCCTTATAGTTTCGCTATGTCCGTCTGTCCGTCAGTCCGTCCGTCCGCAGTTTAGCTCAGAAACTTTTAAGTACTAGAAAACTATAACTTGGCATGGATATACATATTAATCAAGCCGACAAAGTGGTAAAATTAAATCATATTTTTTTTTATTGTGCCCCCTGTACACTGTAAAGCGGGGATTTTTTTTTATCATCTGTCCCATATTGTATTGTTGGATAGGTCATTCAAAAATATTACGGGTCTGTGAAATCTATTTTTCAATTCAGAGATCAATCATCATCATCATCACCCTTTTAATGCACCCAGCACCCACTGCAGGGACACAGGCCTCCTCTCAGTGAGAGGGAATAATTCAGAGTCAAGTCTGCCAGCTAAATGGTTGCTTTTGGATATGTGAAAAAATCACGGCAGTAGTATTTATAACGAAATTTAAAGGATAACTATCACAGCTAAGTAGGCTTTACAAGTTCACGAGTAATAGTCTAACAACTTATAAAATGAACTAGGAAAAGTAAACATTTTGTATATTGATATATGGGGACAACAGTTTTTGAATGGCAAAGTTAATATTGTCCCTTTGCTAGAGCAATGTTCGGTGCTTTCGTTGTTTACGAACGTCAGTAATGTTACATATTTATTTTGGTGAATGTAGCTGTTTATACGGAACACTCTGTGCGCGAGTCAGAGTCTCACTCGGCTGGTTTTTTTAGTTGATAATTTAATTTAAAAATTCCTTGTTAAGTAGGACCATCTCAAGATTTACCTCGATATTTTGTTTGAAGGCCCATATAAGGAGCAAAAATTTGCATTAAAAAAATCTAACTACCATTCCTAAACAAACGCTTCTCGCTTATATTTAAGCCACACACTAAAGTGAAACATACAGCTGTAGGCAATCTGTAACACGTAGTAATTAGCTAGATTTTCATACCTTGTTGCAGCTGCGGAACTTATGCCCAACCACTTTTAAATTTATAAGCCCTACTTGTAACGCTTCTAACTGGTTTACCTACCTAACAGGTAGCTAGAAGGTAGTAGAATAAAAACCAACTGAAGGTTAACAATTTTATTAGATTTCAGGGTCGGGGTTGCCACTCGCGGTCCGAAGTACGTTGCGTAGCCACAAGATAGTGTACCACTGGCCTTAGAGTTAGAGGCGTCCGGTGATGTGTAGTACAGTTCCGCTCGTTGCTAGATCCCGGGAAGCGGTGGTGCAGAGTAGGTGGTAGGTAGTCCCGTAGCGCGGCGACACAGAGTTAGGCAGCTAACAGTGCGTTAGGGTAGGCCAACACACACGCTAGGTAGTAGCGGCAGCCGGTCTGAAGCCGGGGTAGGAACCCCAACACTTTGGGGTAAACTTCACGGTATTTATTAAAATAATGAAGAATGCCAATTATTAATTAAAGATTGATTGGATTTTACTGGAGTAATTTTTCATAGGATAAAATGTGGGCAGAAAGTCAATGCACCTCGCCTGCTCGCTCACAGACTACTTAGAGATACTTGTGCTCGCTCGCTCACGGTCAATGCAATGACATGCCTCGTTCAAGCACTTTAGTTCCTCGCGGCTCGCACCAACTTCACCTCCCTGCGTTCAAAAACTTAGCTTGCGTTGATAGATAATCAACCGTTCGGATTTTATTATAATTTGATTATTTTGTGTTTTTATTTTTAATTAAAAGAAGTTAAGTATAGGCAGATTGTAACGAAATCGTTCGAGCTTAATTTACTCAAATGTTTCTGTGTTTATTGGGAATTTATAATTAATTTGTAGTTTATTTTGTTTTGGAACACGTTGCTTGGGACGACTTTTGGCTTGCATAAAAATCATTTTGATAAGGTCGAGTTGGAGTGAATGACTTAAAAATTGTCTTCAGTATCTACGAACCCACAAGTACGGAGTCTTATCAACCGGAACAAAAATAGCTGACCTACAAGATACATTTATTTTACAACAACTCTCACAAAGCCATTCCTATGGTATAGATGCTGGTTTGGTGAAACTATTGCTATACTAACAACTGCCAATGACTGTATATATTAAATTGTCATACAAAATGTAAACACAAGGACGAAATGTATCCATAGAAAGGTAGGACCCTCCGTTATCTATTTCTCCCGACGTTCTTGTTCATTCAAAGCTCCTCTGTATGAGATGTCTTTCAGCGATAAAACCATCCATTGCAGGCCCACTTATATATTTTGATTAAAATGGTGTACTATGAAATATAAGTACCGTATGGTCTCGGACGTAAAGAATTTCACCATCCCATATCTTCCTGCTGGTGTTGTAAGAGGTGACTAAGGGACATACCAGAGAATGGGCAGCAGCGTTCTCTGTGCACTTTAACAACAAACTGCGACCGCCAACCCGCCTGCCAAGCGTGGTGATTACGGCAAACCCCCCCTTGGGGTAGGCCTATGTCCAGCAGTGGACGTCTTACGGCCGATATGATGATGACGATGATGATGATTATGAAATAAGACCTGCTGGTTGGAAGCGTGACTGTTGAGTGTGGCTGTGGGGTTCCGGGTCTGATGTCCAAAACAAGCAAAATAGCAAAATCAACAGCATATTCTTGCCTTTGTCGTAGTTTATTTGGGGTTGGTATAACATGTTTTCTTCTTGCTTACTTCTTTTTGTATCATAACACATAACATCACGCCCGTATTTCCCAAAAAGTACCTAAGGTAGGCACTATAGTACACACATATTTCATATTACCTTCTGCCCGCGGCTTCGCCCGCGTAAAAAAGTGTTTTATCATCCCAAGGGAATACAAACTATACTATGTCATTTTCAGGATCTCAGACTATCTCCATGCCAAATTTCATCTATATCGGTTCAGTAGATCCAGAGATTACCTACAACCTCACAAACTTTCGCACATTTAGGGTTCCGTAACAAACCGCTAAAGCAAGTTAGTTGTAATAGAAAAAATGAGAGCATTTCAAAGAAAAAATCTAATTTTATCAACATATTGGTATTTGTTAGTAAAAAATATGTAATCACAAATATTATCACCAAAATTGATGTTAATGGGAAGCTAAAAAATCTAAGCAGCAATTTTGTAACAAAAAAGCTGACTTTGGTGTCTTCCTTTGTTTTCCAATATTTTTTCAAACAAAAAATACAGTATTTATTTACTTAACGAGTTTTAAACAACGATACCCCACTTGGTGGTGATGGGGTTGCCTTTTTCTTTGTGAGGCTCCCTTTAAAAAGTCTTAAGACATTTTATGATTTTGATTGATTTGTATGGCTTTGAGTCAACAAATTGCCTAAACAGTAAAAATTTGAAGGTAGGGCAGGTAGCTCCAACCGTTTAGCTGTAAAACCCGTGTGACAGACGACAGACAGACAGACAGACGGAAACTATTAATGCTCCGTTTGGACCCTTTCGTGTACGGAACTCTAAAAACGGCAGTAACAGCCAAGTTCTATTAAAACTTAGCGCACCAACAAACGAACTATTTACCTTATTCATTGAATAAAATATAAATTCATGAAAACTCTGAAAACTGAAAGTTTGGCCTGAAATATTTATAGTTAGCTGCGCTGTTTATATTTCAGGTTTACCTTTTAAAATGTTTTTAACCTTAAGCTCACTTTGAACGCTGGTTGGTTGTTTTAAGATACAAGAAGACGTAATAAGTGAAACCGCTTTTTAAGATAGAAGATGTTCAATTTTATGTGGACTAGCTGAATCATGATAAACTTCTAAAAGTAACGTCTGTTGTCCTAAATCATCATCATTATTTTAACTGACAGATGTCCACTGCTGGACATAACACTCCTCCAAACTTTGACCCGCATACTATAAATCAATCCAAAAACATCTCATAAATAAAGCATCTTATAAATAAATCGTTATTCATTCGTTTTTGATTGCTGCTCAGTAATAATTTTAAGGATGAATTTCACCAACAATTTTAACTCGACGCGATCAGCAAATTTAATCCGCGTTCCAGAGCTGTCAGTGCCAATGTTTGACAACAATGACAGTTTGAAATCTGTGTAGATGTGCCGACCGCCTTTAGTTTAATTTCAAAATTCTCTAAATATCTATACTAATGATAGTCGAGGAAGATCGAGGAAGGTTATAGGCTATATAACATCACGCTACGACCAATAGGAACGGAGCATAAATTAAAAATGTTGCACATATTATTCCTTTTTGAGAGCTTTCGTTGCGTGCGCTGCGTAAGCGGTTAAAGTTACGCAACATTCATGTATGTAGGGTAGGTAGGGTAGGGTAGGGTAGGTTGGTAGCCAGTTGAGGGGAGCGAAGCCGCGTGGGACAGCTAGTTTAAAATTAACATGCTTAAACTCAACCTCTTTCTGCCGCAGTATTCCGATCTTGGTCTTTCTGAAGAACATAACGCTAAATTATTCGATTTAATATGTAGATATTAGTATAAAGATAATTATTTATTATATAAGCTTTGTCTCGCGATTTTGCTCTAGAGGCGTATTCTATTGAGAATGTGTATTTTTCCGGGCAAAATAGCCAAACACTCGAAAGCTATAATTATAATAATGCACAGCTTTCGTGTGAAAGAATTTTCGTAATGGCATCCATATCTATAAACATACCAAGAGGTACTCCGG
The DNA here is from genome assembly GCA_945859665.1 of Anorthoa munda. Taxonomy (NCBI): domain Eukaryota; kingdom Metazoa; phylum Arthropoda; class Insecta; order Lepidoptera; family Noctuidae; genus Anorthoa; species Anorthoa munda. Next base: position 6,367,826 of record OX243899.1, on the reverse strand, counting down.
GTATCTCCGGGACTTCGTCGAGCTTCATTGCCTTCGAGCTTTTCTATTGGTAGTCACTTGTTTGGCTTTCAGGAGTCGCAGTGGTTTGGGAATAGTGCGGTGGTATTGAAAAAAAAAGCCAAGATGTACATACAAATATATCATTACCGTCATCATCATTTCAACTGATAGACGTCCATTGCTGAATATAGGCCTCCCCCAAGTGTTGCCACAAATATATAAATAATAGTAGTTTATGCAATAGTCATATAATAGTGGTTATTAAAACACGACCGTGGGTTTATCACATTAGGCGAAGCCGAATATGATAATAATATCACGCGAGTTTTATAATACCTAATTATATGCCAGTGCATACACTACTTTATCTTGACTCATACAGTTGAAATAAAACAAAAGTGGAAACGGAAAAAATATGTGGTATGGCGGGCAATTTAGATTCTCATTGCGCATGACTGCGCAGCGCGCGAATCCATAGAAAATGACACTACTTTTCTAGATTAAGTCAATGAGCCCATACGCGCCAGTAAATTAAAAAGTAAAAGTGTGCTATAAAAATTAAAAAGTTATTTTATAATGCATTTGTTTTAAAATCGAAGGAAAATGTTGCACTGTAACGGTTTTTTTTAACCTATTCACGAATATAAAGTACGTGTTTTTTTTTCTTCATATTTGGAACATTACGTTGTGATAGTAGGATAAACAATTTTACATTTCAATATTAGTTTATTTTTCAAATCAGAAACTATAAGTTAAAATATTAATTAAGTAGCTGTTTTTAAAAACCGTCATAATATCAACAACCGAGGCGTCCAACTTTAATTTACTTAAACGAATTACTCAAAAGGACAATTCCTTACTTTATTTTATTTATCAAGAAAATAAAACGGCTCTAGCTCTCATTAAAGATTGAGCAGTGGTGGCCCAGTGGTAACAACCGCGACTTACAGGCGCTTTACTTAGTGTAAATTATTTTATCGACACTGCTCTCAAAAACGGTGAAGAAAATCATCGTGAGGAAACTGGCATGTCTTAGAACCGAAGACATGTGACATCCACCAGCGTGCACTGGGCCCGCGTGGTGGATTACGGCCCATTCCCTCTCACAGAGAGGAGGCCTGCACGTATAATGGAACAATTGCGAGTCTAAGTTCGGAAAAGGGGTCCAACTATCCTATCCTATCCTATCCTCGTTGACGATTCGGCAGACAAGCCCGAGGAAGCACGAACACTTCCGAAGTTTCACGAACATCACCGAAGTTGTACGAAGAAGTTTCTTATTACAGGCTGCTTTGAATGTACTAGCGAACTTGGTGCAGCTACTTTAGTTTACAGTACAAGTATTTCTTTCAGAAGAAAATCGATTCAGCAGTATGTAAGATGAGCTTTTTCATTGAAAAATGTGGCTGAAATTAAAAAGAGGACGTTGGGTTTACAGCATGGTGTAAATAAAAGTAGAAACTATAAGAAATGTGTAAATACTATGATACGGGTGCTACTGTATTGTTTTCACTATTACCACAGATAATATAATACAAGCAAACAGATGCCTCATACCATACTTAAAAAACCGTGCCGACGTAACTAGCGTTTTTCATCTGATTATACCGATTATTTTTTTGTAAATCGATAGATAGATCACCATCTATATCCGTGGCACGGAACGGAACGGAACCGAACGCAATTGATGTACAAAAAATAATCAGAATAATCAGTATAGAACGTCGGCTCAATATGTATGCTATACGGCCTTACAAATATTTGTTTTGTGCGGGCATTGAATCCGTGGCTTGCAGTGCAGCAGCCGATCGCTCAACCACTGCGCCAACCGTGCCGTCAAATACTATTTCGAGTATACAGTGACACTTACTGATACCTTTGTTTTATTTGAAAAGTTTTGACAATACCATATCTACTCTTTGTCCTGCCTATTATTTTACTTTTGACAGATGCACGCCTATGAAATTTCATAATTATTAACAGGCAACCATAGACAATCAAATATAATACTTCATGGACGCTTACAATAGTGAAGTGACGTTATTTTTCGTTCCGTTATTCCGTTTAATAAAAATTAACAGTTAATTCGAATTTACCTAGCAGTAAATATCGCATTGTAAATTGAATATTTGTTACATTATAATAATATATACTAATATTTGTTTGTTTGTTTGTACCGAATAGGCTCCGAAACTACTGGACCGATTTAAAAAAATCTTTCACCAATCGAAAGCTCCATTATTCCTGAGTGACATAGGCTATTTTTAAACCCGAAAACGGGTTCTGTGGGGTGGTCCACGGGAGCAAAGCCGCGGGGAACAGCTAGTATAATTATAAATAAGATTTGCAGTTAAGGTTCGTCTTTCCGATGAAGGTTAAATTTTAAAAAAGTAATATTGGATATAAGTATATAAATATAGAAAATCAACAAATAACATTCTTGTGATTTTATTATGATGAATCGTTGGAATAAACTGAAATTTTTATTTGAATAAAATCATGTGTTCATCATCAACATCAGCCTTTTTACTGTTCCCACTGCTGGGACACTAATCTCCTTTCTATGAGAGGAAATTGGCCGTAATCTACCACGCGGGCCCAATGCGTTTTGGTGGATGTCACATGTATTCGAACTTTTAGTTGGACATTTCGGTTTCTTCACGATGTTTTCCTTTACCGTTTTGAGAGCAGTGGTGATAATAACACGCCTGCCTGTGTTTACACCCACGACCTAAAACTTATAAGTGGCCGATACCACTGGGCCACCACTGCACTGCCGCTGCAAATCATGTGTTATCGTATGATAATCGAAAAAAAAATCTTCATTAAATAAGTCGATTGTTATAAGAAATCGAATCGGTACCGCATTAGTACATCACTATACTTCATAAAAGATAGCTTGATCTCTGTGACATAATGTCAAACTGACGTATACGTCATTGTTAGCCTGTCAAGCGCAATTGATAATGCATTGATACAGACAGCTGTCGCAGAGATCAAGCTATCTTTTTTGAAGTATAAATCATTACTTTTTGAGCTGTCGAAATAAAATAACAGGCAGGACGGAGAGTTGCAGAGGCCACTATGGCGCCTCGAGGCTCTAGACGAGTAACATTCCATTATCTAAAGCATCGTAATAACGATTGGAAAAATGTCAAAAACGTATGGAATTGTCAAGCGCTATCGAAATGTCACGAGATCAATCCCTTACATTTTGGCATATCGACCATCGCCATATCTGAAAATGAATGACACGTCTTGTCTAGACCTTTCGGTGTTCTGTGGTATTCGTAATGAAAGCCAGGCTTTGAGATAAAGAATACCTATATTCCTGCTTAAATTATTATTATAATTTCTTGAGGTTTTTCTTACGTGCTTGTTTCGAGATTGGGTAGATAGTTTTCAACTCGAACGGATCTTATTCAGAAGCTTATCAAGCGGAGGGATTGTGAGTTGAATCACACGATTTTTTTATTTTTAATAATACTTCACCACTTACAAGGGTAACCTGTTGTTATAACTGGAAAATTTTATGAAAACAATTTTATCGTCTGAAGAGCTATTCTGTAAAATCTGACCGTGACAACTTAGGTGAAGTCAGCTGTCAATCCCAAATATTCATCATCAGCCTTATAATGTTCCCACTGCTGGGACACAGGCATCCTCTCTGTGAGAGAGGATGCCTGTGGGCCTTAATCCACCACGCGGGCCCAGTGCGTGTTGATGGATGTCACACATGTCTTCGAGTTTTTGGTTCTAAGACATGTTTTGTTTCCTCACGATGTTTTCCTTCACCGTATTAAGAGCAGTGTTGATGAAATAATTTACACAAAGTAAAGCGCCTGCCTGGGTTCGAACTCATGACCTACGACACGTAAGTCAGGGCCGTTACCACTGGGCCACCACTGCTCTGCCCTAGCATTAGTTGAAATGAAAACTCACTACAAAATTCACCTAATTTGTCACGGTGAGTCTACAGATTTGGCCGGCCGGCTGTTAGACAATACGCCTGACAAACATAATTATAAAAATGTATAATTAACTTTGCATGCTGTCTATCGCATCATATTGTACACTTAGTTTATATTATTGCTTGTATTATAAGGTTATTATTAGTATAACAATTGTAGATAGGCCAATAAATAAATAAATATGTTTTTTTTTGCGTTTAAAGCCATATCACTACATATTATAAAACAAAGTCCCCCGCCGCGTCTGCACGCGATAAACTCAAAAACTACTGGATGACTTTTCATGCGGTTTTCACCAATAATAGTTTTATAAATAATAGATTAAAAAAACTAAAATACACGCTTTAATAGAAAACCAAACGAAAAAGTAGAAAATAATTATCAATAAATTTAAATCAAAAATTTAAATTTCATTGTAGAAAGCGTGGGGTGTTTTTTAAGACATTTTCAAAATGACTACTTTTACCAATATCTGCCAATAAAATGTTATAACAATTTTCATCGGTCCTTGATAAGTGTGCAAAGTTTAAAACTAATCCGACGTTTTAAAGGGGGTGAAAACCACGTTCAAAGATTCCATTACATAGATTCATAGATACATACATACTAACCTAATAAAAGCGTGTTAAAAAAAGAGTGGCAAACGAGGAAGGTTTTTTTCATGACATGACAGTTTCCCATACGGACCCTGAAAAAGAAAATAACGCAACTAAATGCATGTTTCTATCAAAATATAAATATATTTTTTTTTTTTTTTTACTATCACAAAAGAAAATATCTCCACAAATATTGACTCCAACCTATTACCCGTATTGTTTTCACAATATTCACAATAATAACGTTTACAAACAATAAAACGATCTCGCCAGGATCTAGGCAATGGCTAGAACTTAACTTTCATTCGACGCGGGGACAGTGCAAACGGCTCAGTGAAAATGCGAGGCAATACAGAGGGCGGCACCGAAACTAGCGGGGGACACAGCTTATGGTAATTTAATTTCGGATGGAAATTGCAGAAGTTTGTTTTCTAGTTGTGTTCTGTGAGTTTTTTTGATGGTTTGGAAGCTGGTAGAAATGTGAAAATATTATGATAAATAATAATACATTGTTACTTAATATTCTTCTGTATTGTTACAGATACCCAACAGCACCCAGTTTAGACAGAAGGTACACACAGTAGACAGTATTTAATGAGTTTATGTATGTACGGAAAAAAATATTGGTGACCGCTTTTTCCTAGATACTTAGAAGCTTGAGGCCTTTTTAAAAATCAACGAAAGTGTAGAGGTAACGGGACATGGTGAAGTCCCAATACCTCCTTTAAGTAGGGAATACCCTCCGACCAGATGAGTGTGTTTGGTGAGCAACAGCCGATGGTTGTTGCGGGCCTGATGTATCAAAATCAAAATCAAATGTTTTTTATTTCACATAGGCCTACATGGGCACTTATAAAACGTCGACAAAAGGTGCACGGTTCGGGTTGGTCGTTTCCTGTGGAGAAGAACCGACAAGAAACTCCACGGTAACTCTCTAAAAATTGGTTTATTTTTACAATATTTCCATGTTACAGCATTAGTGCTTAGATATGGGGGGACAACGTAAGCCCGACAATAAGTCGTAAGAAACTAAATTAAAAGATTGTATAAACGAGATAAAGAGTTAACAAATGTTAACAAGCTTCTAGAAATCTAGAAAGCCTACAATGTTCACACATTCTGTAGCGTTACGTATAGTTCTGACGAGCTATACGTAACTCACGTTAATAAAATTAAAAGTAATTTTAAATTAAAACTAAGAAAAAGGAAATATATAACAAATTAAGGTCCGGCTTCGCACGACGTGGGCAACTAGGAAGACAGCAGGTCGGACAGGAAGTCGTGGTGAGCCCTAGGTAGGCAGATGAGCAGGCAATTCGATAGGTAGGCTGTAGAGTAGGCAGCAGGACGGATAGGCAGGCACACAGATGGATGGTCAAGGCAGCTGAACGAATAGTCAAGCTAACAGGCTGGTAGGCAGTAGCACAGGTGCAGTCACAGGCAGCAAGGAGTGTGGCGGTCGAGCTGTGGCGTCATACGCCGATTTAACGAGCCCTTTAAATAAAATTAAACAGACAAATGTCATGTCAGATAAAAATGTCAGAGTATAAAATATACTATGATTTTTACAAATTAGCATTTTAAATAAGTTTTGGATGCTTTTCAGGTATATACATAAATAACAAAGAATACATAAAAATGGGAAACATGAATTGATACAATTTCAAAAGTTGAGCAGATGAAATTTGTAAAGAGTATTAAAAACGTAAGTAAACTAAGAGATGTGGAATGAACACCACAATTCACAAAATAATCGGTAAAAGAATCTACACAAAAAAAAAATATTTAAAATAAGACAAAATTTAACATGTGGCACAAATGTTGTTATCAGTGCTGTAACTATTCTTAGCAAAGGGCTATAAAGATTATTGAAATCATTGTTAAAAGTCTAATTAAAAGCAGGAAAATAAGAAAAATGAGATTGAGAATAGTTACTAATAAACGGCACAAATATGTGGATGTCTATCCACATATTTGTTTATGAGTTACCAGGGAAGCCGCATGCGCAGTATGTGTTCGAATCCAGCGGAGAACTTTGATTGCGCCATGTAGGATTTATGCCACGACGCGGTCGTGTCCTTTTGTAGTTCGTATTTGGTGGGATAGATGCCGCTACAAATGCATGGTTAAAAATTATAAAGCATAGAATGACTTCCTGTTCGAACGGTTTTTTTTTGTTTTCCAATATAATATATGAAGCCTCAGCGTCTATACGGTCATATCAGCTAAACGCAATCTTCCTGGCCCCATATCTATTATAAAAGGTAAATACTTATGTATTTGTTCGCACATCACATCGCGATGGCCTCAGTATTGCTAGGGTCACAGTGAATACTTTTCCGATACATTTAACCTCGTAAGCGAGTAGTTTTACACGCGGGTTCGTTTGTATAGTACACTGATTTAGATAAAGGATTTGTGGGGCTAAGTCTAAGCTTGGAAGCTATGTTGCAACCGTGACCTTTTCTTGTAAGATTACATAATATATTGAAATCTGTTTGTTTGTTCGTATTTTTATGCTCTTCCACATCGTTAACAACTTAGCCCCTATTCTGAAGGCGCGACGTGATTCAATTTATATCACACATGTGATTTTAACTAAGCGATACTGCATGTTCACATGAATGCAATGCGATGCAATTCGACTGATTTGTGCTTGAAAATTTCATGAAAAATACGTGCGCAATATCGCCCATCGACGCAATGGAAATGAGACTTATTGCTTGTACTTGCAAGAAGGTTACAGGTATAGTAGGTACTAAAGGCACTAATGCGACTAAGAAAGAGACTATTGTAATTAATAATTATGATTATTATGGAATATGAAATTGAATTTATTTGATGTTGTATTTATTTGTTTGTATTTATCTGTGTGATTTTGTATTTATTATTGAATAATTTAAAGATTTTGTCTGATATGGGTTTAAGACCTGAAATAAATGAATTTAATTTAATTTAATGCGCTGGGTTACCAGTTACTTTTTTCTAAATATTGGTTAAACGTTACTTTTTAGGGTTCCGTAGCCAAATGGCAAAAAAACTGAACCCTTATGGATTCGTCAAGTCCGTCTGTCTGACTGTCCGTCCTTATGTCACAGCCACTTTTTTCCGAAACTATAAGAACTATGCTGTTGAAACTTGGTAATTATAAATATATTCTGTGAACCGCATTAAGACTTTCACACAAAAATAGAAAAAAAAAACAGTAAACTTTAGGGGTTCCCCATACTTAGAACTGAAACTCAACATTATTTTTTCATCCAACCCATACGTGTGGGGTATCTATGGATAGGTCTTCAAAAATTATATTGAGGTTTCTAATATATATTTTTTCTAAACTGAATAGTTTGCGCGAGAGACACTTCCAACGTGGTAAAATGTGTACCCCCTCCTGTAACTTTTACAATAAGAGAATGATAAAACTAAAAAAAAAATATGATGTACATTACCATGTAAACTGCCACCGAAAATTGGTTTGAACGAGATCTAGTTAGTAATTTTTTTTAATACGTCATAAATCGTAAACCGCAATTAACCAAGTACGGAACCATTCGTGCGCGAGTCCGACTCGCACTTGGCCGGTTTTTTTCTTGCCCAGATTTTCTGAAATTTGACCTGTCACCGGATCGGTTATTTTATTATTTATTTATATTCACCTAATGGTAATTAAGTAACTTATAAACCACAAAATCATAGTAATGGACTAACTTTTATTTAAACTGATGAATGCATGAGAGTGAATACTTTGTTGGTGACAGGTAATTTCAGAATCGATTTAAAAAAATCTTTGTTTAATAGAAAACGGGAAATTATAAGTCTAGCCACAAAATTATTTATTGGACACGTGATTAAACTTCTAATTTTATAACTAAGCAACGGGAAAATGACATAGCCTCTAATAAACTAATTCGTCTTTTTTGCAACGCCAACTAAATATTCTACAGAAAGCGTCAAGTAAAGATCATCAATTATTGTGACTTGTCCTTCTTATTTATACATTGCCACGTAATTTACTAACTCGGCCACGGATTTTATATCTTGTCACCATTTTACGTTTTACAGCTTCAACGCAATATCCTCAAAAAAATATAATTCAAGCTTCTATCGAAGAAAGAAAGAAAGCATAATTTATTATAACTTAGCATGTAAAACAATACATCATATTCTTTTATCGTGAAAATAGCCACTGCATGATTTGGCGCGAGTACGCGAGACGACAGCGACCGGCCATTTGCACCAATCAGAGAGCGCCATTCGATTCATGTGACGACGAGTTGAGTTGATCACATGTAATTGTTTATTGTCGTTCGTGCGTTCGTATTGCAATTGTTTTCGCTGTAATTAAATTAAAGTTTTCGATGAGTAATAATTAGTTATGACGTTTAAAAGTGAAAATGAAGTACCACTGTACTGTTCTGACGAGGAATTTTAAATAATATATTATATTTAAAATAATAAATGACGGTCAATGAATAAGTCCAAGAGCGAGCGTAGCGAGCTCGGGAGCTTAGGGCACCCCGACACGGACAGGTTAGGTTCGAAGGAGATGACGGGAGCTGAAGTGAGCGAGCAAAGCGAGCGAACTCAGCTCCCGTCATCTCCTTCGTGTTAGGTTACTTTAAACCCTGCATACAGAAATAGGAGCCCCGCGCAGCGGGGCTCCGTCGACTCTGTCGCATAAATACTAATCCAACTTGCACCTATTCTATATTAAAACCAAAAAATAAAGTCTTTTATTTTGTCTCTCCTCAATAGCTTCTGGTAATATTAGTGGCCAATATACTATTTGATGAAATGTTTTTGCAATTTTTTTACGATCAATTAATATGGGATGAGTTACATTTTAAACGTACTGAGTTAAAAAATTAGAAGCTAAATAAATATATTTTTTGATGTCATTTAATAGTATTTTAGAAATTTACTGTTAGAATGCATGTTAAAAATTTTGATGCTAAAAAATAACCATCATGCTGAGTTGTATTTAGAGTGGTTTACATAGAAGATAACTAGTGGCTAACATAGTATTATTTAGATGCTCGTTAATTGTGGCTGACTTAGTAATTTAGAAGGCAACATACATTTTTGGGGGCGAATAATGATATTAAAAAGAAGCCTGTTTAATTAGCACCCATAGAAAACTACACTTCACTACAGCAATCTAGGCAACTTTTGATTCTGGAAAAAATGCTCGATAATTGTAGGATAAAGCTAGCCTCCCAATAATTAATTTATATGTAGGCTCAGACTGTGTAATTGTCAGGAAAAGCCATTATTGCATAGGTTCTTTCTTTCGGGTAAGATGTTAAACAAACCAACTTCTTTGCTTGTATGTAGGCTCACAATGTAACTAATCACGTTATGTATTGGCGAATAACTTAAACGACATTCCACTATAACACGTAGTTTTATCTACACGAACAATCGGTAACTCTCACTGTTGACTGTATTCTCTTTAGGTTTTTATCACGAATTCACAACTCAATCCAACCCGCCATATTCTCACTCGATTCCTTGTGTCATCTCCTGTTCGCGCCAAAAACTAGCGTATAGTGTTAACGTCAAGTTGACATCTGTCAAAATCATTTGAAACCATAGCGCTTTTCAGAACGATATCTTAGAAATGCCGACATATACATCGTTTGTTTTACAAACAGAAGTTTGGGCACAGCACTACTCATAATTACTGGAGAATTGTGCCTTAATCTCTGAAGCGATTAAAAAAAATCTTCCTCTAATAGAAAACTACACTTCACTACAGCAATCTAGGCAACTTTAGAGTATGGAAAAATTACTCGATAACTGTAGGATTAAGATAGCCATCAATTATTAATTTATACATTGTAATACAAACAGAGGTTTGTGCACAGTATCCTCATAATTACGGGGGAATTGTGCCTTAATCAACTGATTAAAAAAATATTTCTCTAATAGAAAACTACAATTCACTACAGCAATCTAGGTAACTTTTGATTATGGAAAAATTACTCGATAACTGTAGGATAAAGCTAGCCATCAATTATTAGTTTATACATTGTTATACAAACAGAGGTTTGTGCACAGTACTCCTCAGAATTACGGGGGAATTGTGCCTCATATACAACGACCTAAGTACCAATAGCACTGCCATCGCTAAACTATGAATGTGCGACGTTTCTGCTTGCTTTGAATCTAGGTGTAGTAAAATGTTATGACAGCATACAACCTCCATCGTCAGCCATGTTTGTGCGCTGTGGCCTAGTAATACTCATTAGCATGTGCTATAGGGTTTAACCTCAAATGTTAAGTATGTTTTTGCCGGTTTAACTTTAAATAGACAGACGGAAAGGAGCTTAAGGAGGGTCGATGACCTAAAAGTCTACACAAAGCGTCGCGGTAGTGTATTTCTTTTTCCCTATGCTCGCGCTTGACCACTATCCCATCTGATTGGAAAATAAATTAAAAATCTTATTCAAAATAAAATAAACCAACTTGAAAAGCAAAACACTAAAAAGTACATAAATAAATTTCGTTTTAGAATTCGGTGTCTTTGGTACCTCTTGATTTTATTGTTTACGAAAACGAAAGTTACTTATACACTTTTTAGTGTTTCGCTTATGAAGTCGGTATTTTTTTTTTGTGGAAAACTTTTTATTTCTTTCTTTTTAGTTTTGGTACACCATCACTAAAAAGTGAGCAAGTTTTATAATAGTTTTATAGTACCTAAAGGATTGACAAAATATCCAAAGTAACTCAATTTGCACATTCGTGCTGCTCGTCGTTAAGGAGTTCCGTTGTATGTTCTATATCTTGAAAAAAACTGAACCGATTTTGATGAAACTTGCATTATTCCCTGAGTTGAGAAATACGTAATACAATAAAAAAAATACATACATACATAGAGTAGCAATGTGAATATTGTGCAATTCCAAAAATATTATATAAATACGTCTCGAATTAATAACCTAATTTTTTTTGAAGTCGGTAATTAATGTATGGAAATGCTAAGCGCTATTGAAAAGGCACGTAATCAATTCCTTAAACTTTTGACCTTTGACATCGCTGACGTCGATTGACATTTCTCTAGAGTCTCTGAGTGTGTAGAAAAAGTTACATTCTATAAGCAATGACGAATTGAAAAACAATATATCACGGGAATTGAACGCTATGATTTAGATTCCCGGGACCACGGTCGTTGCAACACGGCCGAAACGTCGGGTTAAATAGGTAAATAAATCAACTAAATCATCGCGTTAAATTCCCGTGATATATTGTTTTCCATTATGAAACGCAAATGTTTTAAAGACAATGACGAATTGTAAAGACTTGATCACGTGACATTTGAACAGTGCCTAACAATCCCTTAAAGAACAGCGGTCACGGCATACATGCTGTTACTCGACTATAAAATGTCGCGGACTTGAATGACGTTTATATTTAAAGGTGCATTTTGAGAATGGTACATTCTGCGATTGAACCTCGATATTGCTGTTAGAATATAATTTTCCCTAGATTAGACTCTGGTTAGGATTTAGGAACGTGGCCATCCATAGGCATTTACCTAATACAACGCTAATTAGCGATCATCGCAAGTTCACGCAAATTTTAGTCGTACGAATCCTCGATCAAACATGTCGAATAAATTTCCTAATTGAAATTCGTGCGATGCGGTCGCGTAACTAAATTTTAATGTTTGATAATCTATTCGCACGAACTAAGTTCGTACGAACGCGCGATCAAACATATTGATGTCGAATAGGTGTCCTTATTGAATTCGCGCGATATTCGCCTTGCGTCGTCTGGGTCTTTTGTAGTTCGTATGCGGTTATAATCGTCTCTGATTATGTTGCATGGGTAGTCACATAATGTTTGTGGCTTACACAATATAGGTAATCATAAAATGCAGACCCATCTCCATGTAATTCAAAACATGGATTACGAAATTCGTTAATGTCTCATTTTCGACAAAGAACTTTGCTTTCTTTCCACGTCTCTTTTTTTTATTGCTATTGAGACCTGCAAAATATGTCATCCACATATTTCCCGAAGGTAAAATCTGAGTGTTTTCGTCGTCTTGCGTTCCTGGATCCGCAGGCGCTCGTGTCGTCAATTCGCGCGATGGTCGCGTATTCGCATTTAGACTTTGTAATCGCGCGTCCACGCGATGGACGCATCGCTTATATGGGCGATATTCACGTATTAGCGTTGTATTAGAACAACGCCATAGAATATGAAAAAGAGACGCTTGGGCGAGGTCTATATCCAGCATTGGACATAGACAGATATATAGATAGATAGTCTTTCAGCTGAAATGATGATGATGAAACACGATAGTAAATGGCGATCAGCCAGTAACAGAACATAACATACTAAACTACATATATTGATGTGAAGAAATAGTAATCTAGAAATCATTAGAGCCCTTGATCATCCACTCTGACTGGCTTATTTTAATTAACCTATCAATAACAATTCAACAGTCTCAAAGATAAACTAAGAACTTACTTGTAAGATCAAAAACAGCACACTAAGTACTGCCAGATTAAGATTGCCCAACCTGTGGCTTATAAAGCCGATACCTAACCTCAAAGCCACCACGAACATAAACCTTTACAGAAAACATTGAAACTATCAATTTCAAACTCCGTCCAGGATTATCCTTACTCCAAAACAATTAAACTTAGTGCCCGCATAACGCACCTAATTCAACACGTATTCAGCATAGAGACGTACGTGTCGCGTGTTGGTCCGTACGTGATCTGTACGAGTACCCCACGTGATCCGTACGTGACCCCGTCGCGTCCCAGTTACGGTGACGCTCGGTTACGCGTAATATACATACTGAAGCGCAATTGTTTGAAAGATCGTGTCGATAATGGTGCACGCAAGTGTAACTGTATGTTATACAAGGTGATTTTTTATTCGATGGTGATTTTTCGTAGTGTATAACATCGTACAGTCGTGGGACACACAATATCATATTTATATTGTTTTTTCTCTTTTTTATTGTTGTATAGTTTTAAGTTTTCTTATTGTTCGTCTTTATTTATATTGTATGCTCTAATGGCTTGTAGCAAATAAATGTATTTTCTTTCTTTATTTTCTTTTCACTCCCTCTCACAGAGAGGAAGTCTGTGTTCCATCAGTGGACACATCATAGGCTGATTATATTTATACTTCTGGTATTTTTTCATGAATATGAATAACTTTCAGTATCCTGAAATATGATGAATATTGACTGTCCTGCACATTAATGTTTTCTGCACCGTTGTTTTTGAGCTGTGAATTGTCAGCGCTGAGCAAAACGTTAACAATCCAGAGGGCCTAGACAAGTGGCATTCTAGCGTCGAAAGCATGGCAATAGCGATTGTCAAAAAGAAAATTGTATGGGATTGACAAGCGATATCGAAAAATAACGTTAACCCTTACATTTGACAATACGTCTATCGTCTTCGCTGGTTTCGAATAAAACTTGCCTCAGTGCTTTGGCAAATTATACGGAACAGCTTGTTTTTTTTCTTGCTAATTAATGAGTTTTTTCACTCACTGTTTTTTCACCTTGATAGAAAAAAAAAGTTAAATTAAATTCAAAGTCATCCTGTATAATCACGATTGAACAGCAGAAACATCGGGACGGCGAAAACGTGAATTGAGCGAGAGATCGTGAGTTCAATCACCGCGTTCAGCACTTTTGGCGTGAAGCCACTGCAAGCTCTTGTTTAATCATTACTAGCTGCCGTTCGCGGCTCTGCCCGCGTGAAATTACGAGTAGTAGTTCAACGTATCCTACTAATCCTGCTAATAATATAAACGCAAAAGTTTGTGAGGATGGATGGATATTTGTTACAATTTCATGCACAAATGACTGAACAGATTTTGATGAAACTTTACAGTAGCATAGCCTAATGTCAGAATAACACATAAGCTAAACTAAGTCCACGCAAGCAGTGTAGCTAGTATCATAAATGTGAAAGTTATAAGGATTTTTGTCATGCAAAATCTAATAAACGGTTTTTGATTAAACTTATCAGAAATATGGGTGATATACATGATGCGTATAACCTCTAGAAGATTTCTAGTAAAATCACACGCGCTTGAACCTAAATTATTAGAGTACTCTAGGCTATAATTGCTGATTCAGCAGTGCTAATTTGAAGGATAATAATAGGTACGCAGATGAGACGAAAGGCAATGGACAAAGTTCAATTTACTTATTATGCCACATACCTTTGAAACAGCAATTCCCATGCAGATGCAGATGGATGTTACGTTCGGGAAGGTGCTCACAGACTCGATACACTATGCTGGCCAGCGGTACACAACACAGTAGGTCTAGGTAATACGGATAACACTTTCATGTAGGTTCGATTAAGAGGTTTGGGCGAGATGATGAGTGATGACCGACGTGCGCGCACCCAACCGTGGTTAAAACGAGAAGACGACGAAGATGGCCGGCGGCCGGTCGTCAGGCGGCGGCGTGTTGACGGTGGCGCCACCGCGCGGGATATCACCAAAACAACGATATGTGACACTTAATTAGTAAGTGGAACCATTAAACCAATGCCTCTCAATCGCCCTATGGTGATGTAATAAAATATAATAATCATAAATTACCAAGCGTAACCAATACATATTAATAAAAAATAGGCTATAAGTTATAAGGATTTACGCGCAATTAAAAGTTGCTTGAAACTTCAGTTTATTTAATTTATAATTGTCAGTTACAAATAAAAAAGTTGGAAAAGAAGTTAAAACCTGATAATAAAAACATTTAAGTAGCTAACATTAACATTAGAAGCGGGATATTTACCATGTTTACTGTTTGTTGCGAGTTTGTTTAAAAATTTATATTTAAGTAGCTATTTCATGTGTTAAAAAGAAGTATTTTTAATAATTTGGTATCTAATTTATACACGTGTATTTAAATAACTTCGTATCCACGTAAACCATTTAGTCAATGCCTGTGAACACACCGTTCCACGTATTTGAAACACAAAATAATTATGAAAACTTCATTGCCTAACATAATATTCGTAGAAATTTTCATCGTTCATTAGAAGGTGTATTAACTTTAATGAACCATTAAATTAAAATGGCTTTATTTATGTCAACTGTAAACAAACGCTCGACAGTTATTATAATACTAACGAAATAAACAAAAGATGCTCCTTTATGTGGTATACTAATGATAACCATAAAATATATGCCCATAATTTACATTGACATAACGAAATTCAGCATTATGATCATTAAGCATAATATTATTAGGCATAAATGCTTTGCCTTAAATACTGTTGGCATAATATTAATGACGCATAATTTTATCAAGCATAATGTTCTATATGCATAATGATATTTACACAGAAATGTTCTTAGGGATAAAACAAACATGTTCGGGGCTCAATGGTGGCCCAAGAGCAACCCCCGCCGAACCTTAAGGCGACAACAAGCCCCAGCAACCTTGAGCGAATGGGAGGAGCTTGCTCCGCATCCCCGCGACCCCGCAACTACACGCTCGTAATTTCGTAGGGTAACCATACGCTTCAGACGGTGAGGACAACTGCCTGATTATTTTTTTAATGTAGTGAGAAATAATAAGGTAGCATTCTGATAATAAATATTATTTTAATAGTGGTAAGATCCTACTAATATAAAAAATGCGAAAGTATGGATGAATGGACGGATATTTGTGCTTAAATCATACCAGTATGGGTGAACGGTTCTGGGTGAAATTTGGCACAGAGATAGATTATATAGTTCGGAATAGCACATATATTTCATCCCAGTAAAATGTTCCCTTGGACTAACAAAACACTACACACGGGCGTAACCTCTAGCAGAAGCTAGTGGATTATATATTTACATAAGTAATCAATGTGCCCATTCATATAAAGAAAACTAGCTGTCCCCCGCGGCTTCGCTCCCGTCAACTGGCTGGGTAGGTACCTACCTACCTACCTACCCACCCTACCCTACCTACCCTACTTACCCTACCTAACTACCTACCTACCCTACCTACCTACCAATTTTTTTTACTAAAGGTAGTCTATGTCTTTCCTCAGGATGCCATCTATCTCCTTGCCAAATTTCATTGAATTCCGCTTAGTGGTTTAGGCGTGAAAAGGTAACAGATAGACAGACAGAGTTACTTTCGAATTTATAATATTAGTATGGATACTAAGTAGGTATAAACATATATTCATATCTACAAAATAATAACAAGTGATAAAAACATAAAATAAAGACGTGTGATTTGTGTGCATGGGCGGATCAAGGGGGGGCCGGGCGGCACGGAGCACTTGAAATAAAATGATGTGAATTATTAACATTATTTTATTGGCTTTAAAAATCCTCAAAACTGAGTACATTCACATCCATACGATATGTCTCTTGGTTGTTTGTATTATCTTTCTTGTATTATGTCATCTTGTGTACTTGTGTCTATCATCATTGCTAGGTTTATCATCCGTTCTTTTTTTTTTCTTTGTCTGCTTCTTCTTTTCTTTACGTTCCTGTATAGCACTAACTATGTGCCCTTATTGCCATGTTCCTTGCGTGTCTTGAATCGTCCAGTTCGGGAAGCATGCAGTCATTGTAAAATTTAACCAACTTATCTTTCATTTTAAGTTCCCAAAATGTGTCACCCTAGTTAATTTGTTCTATTTTAACAGGAAAAATTTTCCCAGACCAAATACCAAGTATACATATAGATTTGCCTGTTATGTGCAGCTGTTCCTCTATTTGGTACCACCAATTATGTTCCTTGTTTATTATAAGGTTACGTTTTGAAAACTCTATATCAGTATTGCGCTAAAAGAAAAGAATAAAAAGATATATAAATATTGACATGAGCCGACTATACTACAACCATTGTTTACCTTCCAGGGACTGATTCCTCATTTTCTATCTCTATGTAAAAGTATTCCTCATCAGATAAAGTTGTTTCAATTACTTCAGAACTGGAATATAATTACAAAGATAAATAAAATGAAACAACCTAGAAGTGAATTAGTACATTACGTGTTTCGAACAAACATGCTACTACAACTACAACAAAAGAAAAACCATAACAACAACATTATATGTAATAAACTTTACATTATTACGTTAGTACGTATAGTTAGTAAAATATTTTAACACAAAAATTAAACCGACTTCCATGTCGGTGTCTTTGGTTTTCGTTTTTGACAATGACTGCCGAAAAGAAAGTGTTTCGTTTTGGAAGTCGATTTTTTTTTGTTAAAATGTTTTATTTTTAGTTTTGTTCCTATATTACCATGAAAATACTCATTATTAAAAACTACTCTTCAGATCTAGATCAAATTTAAATGGCACCAGCTTTCAAATAATATATAATCATTAAAATTGATTCATAATTGGCGAAGTAATCGCGTAACAAACATACAGTCGAACTGGGCACATCCTTTTTTCAAAGTGGGTTGAAAACTAGGAGGTATCGCATTCAAGAATATATCATATAAATATCCGTATGATCCGACTATGTTAAAATCATTGTTTACCTAGCAAGGACTGATTCTTTATTTTCGGTTTCTTTGTGAAAGGATGCCCCTTCAGATAAAGTTGTTTCAATTACTGCAGAACTGAAATATAATTACAATGATAAATAAAACGAAACAACCTATATTCTATCCGCTGGGGCAAAATATAAAAGCTAAACAAACCATAAAAAGATAATAACCGACATTTAACCATTGCACTCCCCCCTCCTCCCAGTATCCGCGCCTGGTGTTTCCAAATATAAATAAATACTCTTTAACTAGTAAAAAACTATAAACAGCAGCCTAATTGCGTAAGTGAATTTGGCAAGGCAAAGGGTTTGACCCCATGAAAATATATGAACAATTAACCAAATAACACTAAAGTCGGAATATTAAATTAGGGCACAGGAAAAATATAAAATTAGGGTATGCATTTACCTGTCGGTACTTATGTCCATATTTTCATGCTCAATAAAAGGAGTTGCATTTTTCTCTTGTTCTGTATAGCCGGACCTACAATATAAATGTATGTATGTAAGTATAGATAAACCATAATCTCATATCATGCGAAGTTAGAAAGCTAGTACATGACGTACTGCCGCAAAATAGACCCAAAGAATCATCTCACCCATCTCCGCATCCGGAGATGTAATTCAGGTACAACACGGTCAAAATAAATGTGCACCTCGCTGGATTGCGAACCCACTTCTGCCTACCCGCGCGGCGCCCCACGTTAGTCCCGTGCGCCAATAGCGAGAGTCGAACGACAGAGTGACGTGACAGCGCCTAGTGCACAGTTATTTTCCCCGAGCGTAACGTACTTGGAATACTATACTTACAAAAATGCCAATACATTCACATACTTTTGAAACTGTTATCCGGACTGATTAAAACTTTAGGAAGACATTGATAAATTTATTAATAATTAAAATACGCTACTTACCCAAGTAACCTATTTTTTTCATTATAAGGCATCTCTTTTTCAAAAGTTTGGATTTACCAGCCATTTTAGCGCGAACCTTATAAACAAGCGAATAAAATTGTGTCCTATTGCTCCGAGCGGGCGAGCGTCAGCGTCTACCCGTGACAGTGGTCAGCGATGCACTGCCGCCCGTCGCCCGGTAGAGCCCCCGCTTCAACGCGCACCAAGTTTAGTCGGCAAAACTAATACCCTTGATTTACTTAACACAATTTAAAAAAAAGCTCTAGATTAAAATTTTGATAATTAAATTGCCTTTTAGATGGTGAAAGTTTCATAAAAATAGGCCCAATGGTTTTTGCGTGATTGTCGTTTTTTGGTCCGCGTTAGACATTACTTTACAAATTAATTAAACTATGTTATACTAATATATTTTAAAATGTTCTTAGATGAAATTATTAAGAAAACGCTCTAGTGTAACATATATTTTTTTCCAAAAAATTACGACTAGCCGTTTAGACGTGATTCTCATTTTAAAATCAGCTACTCAAGGGTATCTGCGCCTTAACCTAATTCAATTGAGTGAAAGTAACTTGTTATGGAGATGAATACACAAGAAACGCCATACTTACTCTTTTAATAAAATATTTTTTTTACAATATTTAGGTACATAAGTAAAAACATTAATAAATTCATATATGTGAGGACAATGCACCCAGAATAGCACTACACACTATACTACGTACAGGCATAAAGTATTAAAAGTACTCACACATGTACTGTGCAGTTATATAATAGATACTAGAAAAACATTAACATCCAAAGCAGCTAAGTTATGACCAATCCCAACTGACGGCGTCCATTCACGAACATGACGCATGAATTGGCACCACCCAGCTCAACCATCATAAAGGGAACCGGATGATCCAACACACGCGCCACCATCAGAGAGACATTTGAGAGAGCATGACACAGACTCGCGAGGTCTACAGCTCACAGAGCTACTAGTTTATATTGTCTGATTATTAACTTTTAAAACTTACAGTGTAATTTAGAGAGGAGTGATGTAAAAGAATTGACAACTTAGCACAATCATAACATTGTTTAAAGTGACAGGTTAACTGCCTACATACCAAATAGCTTGCTCGCCGGTACAATACCGCCGCTAGGTGGCCTAACTAACCTCTGCCTAAATTGGCTGTCGTTTAGGCAGCCGGGCTGCCTTGTAGCCCATATAGCCAATTTGCCATAACGCCTCTGATTCGGGGCTTTTGGTAAACGAAGCCATTCGGAAATATGGCTGTAGTAAAATATGCAAAGGTGAGCGAGTGTGGTGGTCAATATTGGTTCGATGTCAATGTCATTTTGACAAACTGCATTAAAATTTTGCTATTAAAGTTGAGACTATCGTATACAAAATAAAAAATGTGGGCATTTTAAATCAAGAAATTGTAAATACGAGTATATGAAAAAAAATACTGTAGAAAATACAGATTCTAATTAGTTAGTTGTAACTCCGCGGACGATATTTGTATGACGATAATAACTAAACAGCGGAATACGAGATCAATAATAAAATAATAATAATAAAATTCTTTATTACATTCATTTTTACACAGTACAATATTAAAACAAAAATACATTACATAGAAACCCTTATGTGCTCTTTATTGACCAATTCCCTGGATCCCACAGTAGGATTCCCTGTGTTGTGGGGTCCAGTATCATCCCAAGTAGGTAAGGCAAATATTTTTATATGGTTACACAGTTTATCAATATTATGAGTTTTACATTTTATTATTTGTCAACATTAAAATTTGTTATATACCCACACCCATCACATTTGCATTGCACATTTTTTTTACATTTAATTTGTGGTGTTACTTAATTTGAACTTGTATATTAGGCAAATTATGGCACTACACAAACACACGTCCTTAGCTTGTAGTGCCAATACCTTCTCCTCATTTAATTCCAACTTCAATGAACCATTTTTTTCACATTTCCCTATATTCTTGTATATAAATATATATTGTGCAAAGAAAGAACTCTCGTTTTGCCGTCGGTGGATGTTATAGCAGGATTGACTGCTTTATTGAGATCCCTGGATCCGCTTGTCAATATCATCTGACATCCCCCTATATGGGGGAATCCACATACATAATAGGATCTTGCGGTCCCCATACATTTGTGTTTCAAAGGATATGGGGAATTTCGGTTAAGAATTTCTTTTTTACAACATGTTTTTGGGTATAAAATGTGTTGGTATGTGTTTTCTATTTTGGGCTATACGTAAGGTTTTACAATGAGTTTTTGTGTTTTGTTTTTATGTTTGCAGTAGGTGTAGGTACATGATTTGTGTTTTTTTATTATTTTTATGCCATTTTTACTTAATCTAAGAAACTGTATATATACCTACTCTTTTAAATAAAGTTTTAATTTGGATAGATGTGCGTATGTTTGTTACTCAGTCACACCAGAATACCTAAACGGATCTGGATGAAATTTGTCACAATCACAGAAAATAATAACACGTAGGCAACAACCCGTAACACGTAACACGTAGGCTGGAATAGCACGTAGGCTTTTCTTCCCGGTATAATGTTCCCTTGGGATAAGAAAAAACAAATTTCACACGGACGAAACCGCTGGCATTAGCTAGTATCAAATAAAGAAGATTCATCTGAAATTGGATGCAAGACGTCCTAGAACATTAAACAAGATACACTTTTCATCTCACCAAATGATTCCCTTGGCCTTAAAGCCCACGCGAAGAAAACTCACGAGCGAAACCAAGTACATTTTACAAACATATAATTCCTATTTTTTCACAAATTATATGTCAAGAAATGTCGTCACGTTTCCCAAAGAAGGAACGAGTCGGTGCTTCCTAAAGCAAATTGAAACAAATTCCTTTAAGAAAATAACAATAGTCTGGAGCAAATAGATAAAGAAAAATGTAAAATGTAGGCAGGTCTTTACTCCCTAATTCCGGGGAAAAATACACAGTAATGAAGGGTGAACGTTTTCAAAGGGAAAGCAACTATGAACATTTTATAAGGGAATGTATAGATTTTAAATGACAATGTTTGTAAAGGGAAATAGTCACTTTTGAGTTGAAGTACAAAACGCTAAGGGTCAATTGAATTGTTGCTACTAGTTTCGCTGTTGTAATGTAATTAAAGTTTTCTGTTTTGCTCATTTCCTTCATCAGGCATATTTCCGAATTTCCTTGATATTATGAACTAGGTTCTGCCCGCGACTGTGTTTGCGGGGACTTCAAAATCTATAAATTATATATTGTAATGGTTGTTAGCCCCGGAAAGAATTCATCGTGACTGGTCTCCTGGTTGTTTGTGAATCTTTACCGCTTATGATTCCAGTCTGTCTCCGAGTTCCTGCTTCCTCCACAGTCTAATCTAGAAAGGCATCTTCGCCACATGTTAATTCACGTTATAAACCATCAGCGTGTAAAATTTCGTCGAAATTAAAACCGTATTTGCGTGATTGAAACACAATCATCCAAGCATCAAAATTTTCACATGTATAACATTATTATAGGATTGGTTGCCGGAAATACTTGAAACCTCAAAATATCCCTACTTATACAAGCACGAGGCAACAATTCGTTCCGCAATTTGAACCACTAAGAATTTTGACAGATCAAAGTCGACATACAGGTGACTCATTAGAAAAAAACCAGACAAGTGCGTGTCGGACTTCGTACATTTAGGGTTCTGTACCAGATCGCAAAATTAAGTTGGTTATTAATTAATGAGGAGGAGCTCGTGGCTAAATAATAACAGCCGCACGGGTCGATCTTCAAGGTTAAGCAACGCTTGACGAGGTCGGTCCGTGGATGGGTGACCATTTCAACATACCGAGTTTCCTCCGTGCCTCGGAAAGCACGTTAAGCCGTTGGTCCCGGCTGTCATTTGAAGATCTTTGACAGTCGTTACGGGTAGTCAGAAGCTTGAGATCTGACACCAGTCTTGCCCAAGGGGTATCGTGTTACCCAGTTACTGGGTTGAGAAGGTCAGATAGGCAGTCGCTCCATGTAAAACACTGGTACTCAGCTGAATCCGGTAAGACTGGAAGCCGACCCCAACAATAATTGGGAAAAAGGCTAGGCAGATGATGATTAATTAATTAGGGAATTTCAAAGAAGAAATCAGATTTATCAATATATTGGTATTTGTTAGTAAAATATAAGTAATAATAAACATTATCACCAAATTTGAAGTTCATAGGTCAATGGAAAGTTATAAATTTTTTCGGAACCAATATTTTATAAAAATAGCTGGCTATAGTGGCTTCTTAATCCTTTGTTGCACATCATTTTTCAAAACAAAAAATCACTGCATGTATCTACTTAACGAGCTCTAAAAAACGATACCCCAATCGATGGGGTAGGTAAAAATGTTTTTTTCGAGCCCCCTGTGGAAGCCCCCCTTAAAATGATTGAATAATATTTTTTTACATTTTGCATGACTTTGGGTCAACAAGATACTTACCTTACCTTACTTTTTTTTGTTTTAAATACGAGGCTTTTGGCTAATTTGTGAATTTGGTGAATGCCACTCTTTATTTTGTATTGTGCGTTTAGTTTGTGCAGAATAAACAATTTTTCTTTCTTTTCTTTTCTTTCTTTCTTTTTAGGGTTCCGTACCCAAAGGGTAAAAACGGGACCCTATTACTGAGACTTCGCTGTCCGTCTGTCTGTCTGTCTGTCTGTCTGTCTGTCTGTCTCCAGGCTGTATCTCATGAACCGTGATAGCTAGACAGTTAAAATTTTCACAGATGATGTATTTCTGTTGCCGCTATAACAACAAATACTAAAAATAGTATAAAATAAATATTAAAGGGGGGCTCCCATACAACAAACGTGATATTTTTGCCGTTTTTTGCTCGATATTAATAACGGCAACAGGTAGACGCTTGAAATATTCACAGAATATTTAGTTGTATATTTACTTCAAAAAATTATAATTAATAAATTAAAATAAAATAAATTAAGGGGGGCTCCCATACAACAAACGTGATTTTTATGCAGTGTTTTGCGATAATGGTACGGAACCCTTCGTGTGCGAGTCCGACTCGCACTTGGCCGGTTTTTTTTTTCTATACTGTGAAAATATGAAGACCAAAAGACGAATGATTAAAATCATTTGGTTGTAAAACCCGTGTGACAGACGATGGACAGACAGACAGACTGACACGTGAGTTGTCACTCACGTGTGGCAAATAGGGCTCCGTTTGGAACCTTCGGGTACGGAACCGTAAAAAATATCAACAAAACAGAGCAAAATCCAAAAACGCCGCGGATCATTTTGTCACGTAGGGAGCACAAGGCTTCCGTGACTTAGGGCAAAAATATACATGCCACTAGCATGTATGTCCTTATGCCATAATAACTTCTGTTTGATGAATATCACGATGGCATGCTAGATATACTTGCATTATTTTATGCAAGTAACAGTCATATGTATTTTTACCGGACTGCGGTGAAGCCAAAAAAAAAGTTAATTTCAAAATCAAAAAACCTGACTGCTTAAAAAGTGAACTAAAAAGACGTAAACAAGAAGAAAAACATGCTGTGCAGTTGGAGGATACATCTGGTTTTGGTCAGCCAGCTCGCAAATATGTATACTCCGACTTCACAGCATGATTTTCTTCTTGTTTACGTCTTTTTAGTTCGCTTTTTAAGCAGTCGGGTTTTATGATTTTTTTAATTTGCTTTTTTATTCATAATTTTTTAGTTATTCTTTTTTTGAATTAGGTACATTTAAACATATAAGTAAGATATATTTTTGAAATCACCTCTTAAAACCTCTTTTGATACCCCACACGATGGGTATGAAGAAAAAAAAATTTGGTCCTCCACAATATGGCGCTCAAAGCCGCCATTTTTCAATTTTAATGTAGCCAGTGACACTCGTAGGGCTAAGACGAATCGATTGACGTAAGAATCATCAAAATTGGCCAACGCGTTTGGTCTCTAGAACGCCACATAGGAACAAACATACATACATACATACATAGACTGTAAACATATTACCCTCCTTCGGCAGTCGGGTAAAAAGGAAGGGTTATGATTTTAGCAGTCAAAATTGTTTTATTTTATTTTTGTACTTTGCCCCACACTAGGAATTTCTGCCTGTATCGTAGGTGCGTTTACAAACATTTAAACTTACATACAGAAGACACCCAGATCCGGCACAACTATCTGTACGTCATACAATTATTTGTTCCGTGCGGGAATCGAACCCGCGACACGCAGCGCAGCAGCCGATTGCTCAACCACTACGCCAACCGTGTCATCTTATGCCACCTCCACACGCTCGCCGAACAATGGCGGACAGCAAACAACAAACAACGAATACGAACGTGTGGATGGTGGTTTGATTGTGTTTGGCTGTTTTTGTTTGTGTTCGCCCGTGTTCGGCATCGGTGTCTTTTTTTGTGCAAAAATCACAAATTTACGTATCGTGACATTTTGTGTATCCTAAGCTAAATTGTAAGGAATAATGAGGAGTTTAACCCAAAATTAATCGCTGACACAACAAGCTCGTCGTCTGCCATGTTTGCCAATCGGGAATAGACTAGTATGTTTGCCAAGCGTGTAGATGCCGTGTTTGTGTTGGGTGTTTGTGGTCAGTGTTCGGCACGTGTTTGCTGTTCGCCCTGCAAACAGCGAGCGTGTGGAGGCGGCATTATGAACATTCTTTGAATGATAGTCAGCAATATCGCTTAAAAAGTTACGGTCCCTATAGGCTACCCTACTATAGGCTGCCTCGGCAGCAAGGTCGCCAGAAAAAGCTAGTCTGTGACACTTTGTTTAGAAGCCCTTGACTCTATATTGTAAAAAAAAAATAAGTTAGAATTAACACATAGACATCTCTTTATTTATTATTTATTTATTATATTCTTATTCTTTGAACAGTTTCTAACTTCCTACACCTAGTAGGCTATATTACAAGCTTTTATTTAACTTGCAATGTATGTATGTAAGTGTGTTCGGGTCAAATATTGCAACTGAATTTTAAAGCAGTTATCCTCCACCGATTAAGATGAAATTTTGCATACACTTTTAATTTTGATGACAATGCATGTTCAGTTAAGTGACGTCATTCCAAATCCAATATGGCGGACGGCCCAACATGGCGGACTAGTTATTTTTTGTGCAATGCCATGATATAGGTATCAAATGAAAGCGTTTGCTGAGAAGAATACGAAAAAACTTTTTTTTTAAAAAGATTTTTAATGTATAAATTTATTTTACTTAAAAATTTATAGATAGAACGTACCTAGCACATAATCCTTCTGAACATCACCACTCAAGGTCTGGTCTATTTTTTACCCGACTTCCGAAGGAGGGTAATGTGTTTATCAGTATATGTATGTATGTATGTATGTTTGTTGCTATGTGGCGTTCTAGAGACCAAACGCGTTGGCCGATTTTGATGATTTATACGTCAATCGATTCGTCTTAAGCCCGCGAGTGTCACTGGCTACATTAAAATTGGAAAATAGAAAAATGGTGGCTTTTGGGCGCCATATTGATGAGGACAATTTTTTTTTTCTTCCAAATCCATCGTGTGGGGTATCAAAATAAAGGGTTTTAAGAGGTTATTTCAAAAATATATAACACTTATATGTTTAAATGTACCTAAATCTAAAAAAAGATAACTAAAAAGTTATAAATAAAAAAAGGTAATTAAAAAAATCTAAAAACCCGACTGCTTTAAAAGCGAACTAAAAGGAGAAAATCATGCTGTGCAGTCGGAGGATACATCTGGTTTTCGTCAGCCAGCTCGCGAATATGTATCCTCCATATGTATGGTCGACGGTGAAGCAAGCTTGCCTAGAGGTAACCTATTCACTCTTGACAAAGACCCCAAGGTTGTAGGTAACGGGAAACACAAACCCCGACAAGGCATTCCATTCCTTAGCTGTGCACACAGTGAAAGTCTAAAAATAAATTCAGGACTAATCCGACGAATCAGATCACCATGGTAACCTTACCGGGGCCAGTGATCACGATGATTGAAAATGATCCGTGCTGGCGAGTAACACGCAAGAATGGATATCGCTTGAATTCAATCACCCTGCCTACAGTAATCGTTGGTGGCGCGTATTATTGAATACAACATATTCAATAATCACACATTCAGATAGTACGAGAACCCTCTGCAATAATCTGCAGGTGATTTGTTTTTGAACTGGAACTTGATTTTTATGAATGATTGATATCGGAATAGATTACTGGCCTGGCCGCATCTGGCCGCAAAACGTTTTCTGTTTTTTTTAATTGTTTTTATTTTAACTTTGCCGTACGCTAGGAATTTTTCCTGTATCGTGGGTGCGTATGTAACATCATCTAGCTCTCAGTTAGGTAAACTCGTAACCCACAGGTTGCGGCGAACTGAGAGCTGACAATCTTATTACCCGGCTGCAAGGAAAGGGTTATGTTTTTCGCGCGTATCTTGTATCGGTATGCGTATCGTGTATGTATGTATGTAATATTCTTTATTACCTCGTATCTTTCTAACCATTTGACGGATCTTTATAATTAATGCATCGTTAGATAGGTCTTGGCCGCCCAAGTGTTTTTAGTTTTTATTTTTGTTAAAAAAAAAACGGCGGATTTTGGGCGCCATATTGTAGGGGTTGCATTTTTTTTTCTTTGAAACCCATCGAGTGAGGTATCAAAATGAAGGGTTTTAGAGGTGATTAAAACTAAAAAGTTGTAAATTAAAAATGATAATAAATCAAAAAACCCTACTGCAAAGATGTAAACATGAAGAAAATCATGCTGTGCAGTCGGAGGATATTTATAGTTTTGGTCAGCCAGCTCACGAATATGTATCCTCCGACTGCACAACATAATTTTCTTCTTGTTTACATCTTTGCAGTAGGGTTTTTTGATTTTATTAACTTTTTTATGTCCTATTTTCTACACCAATTTCTTTTAAATGATGTTGGATTCACTTCAAAATTTTATATATTTGGGGTAAAGTATCAAACACACATTTTAATTTATTTGATTATGGCAATTGCGGATAGATATTTCCAGGCAACCCTGCAGCAATATATTCTACTATCAAGTATAATTAATGAAAATTAAGTTCAACTCCATGAGTGCCTAAAACGTGGATCCACGAGAGACACAATGGCTTTTTAATTCTTTCGGTAATTATGGCATTCAACCGGTTAATCAAAAACTCTTGTAGATTTCTGCGGTCGGATCTTAGGCTAAGATAATAATATAGGTATTAAATGGCTACCGGTGTGTGAAATGTTGATATACAGTCAGGTGCGGTTGGCTGGCGGTGGTGTGGAGTTTGACTGTTGTTGATAAGGAAATATTATTCGGCTGAATTTAATAGTTCACGTTTTTGGAATTTTACTTTATTGAAGTCGACAGTGTGATTTGGTTGTAGTGTATTTTGTCCCGGTATGTGTTTTTGCGGAAAATTAGGAGACCTCCGCGTTGGTCTAGTGATCGCAAGCGCTATTGCTGACCATGCGATCCTGGGTTCTATTCCCGGTTCGAACAGTGTTATTGAGTTTTTCCATCGGAAAGGAGATGTACTATGTACACTATATGTAAAAATCGCTGTATAATATAGTAACCGTTTTTTATTGTTAATTTTCTTTAATTTCACTTCGTTTTAATGTACACTCAAATTAACTTTGTCAAGTATGTAAGTGTAAACAAGAAAAATCATGCAGTGCAGTCGGAGGATACATATTCGCGAACTGGCTGACCACCTGATCCTCCGACTGCACAGCATGATTTTTTCTTGTTTACAGCTTTTTAGTTCGCTTCTTAAGCAGTCTGGTTTTTGATTTTTAAATTAAATTCGTTTTTTTTTTACTGTCAAAGACGTCAGTGATGACCCAAATCTAACATCTCCTTTTTCAGTGGTAGCCCGAGTCTGGATTTGGATCTGGGTCTTGGATTTGCCCGGTTGATGGCAATAGGCTAGCCCTATTAAATGGAATTGACACATAACTGGAGAAATGTGGGTTTATCATAAGTCTATCTATGCTAAACCTTGCAGGGAATACAGACGTGATGTTATGTGTACCAGCCATCTCTACCGAAACTGGGAGCGGAGAAAGTGAATTGTTATGGTGGTAATTAGGAGAGGCCTATGTCCAGCAAAGGACTGCAGAAGGCTGAGTTTATTTATTAGCTACTAGCTCTTGCCCGCGGCTTCGCTCGCGCACTTTTACTTTAGAACTTCTTAAACCTTTCTTTATAGGTACTTTATTAAAAAATCTGTACATAGTCCATATAAACTTACACCCACTGTGAATTTTGAAAAAAATTCCTTAGTGGATGCCTACGTCATAAGAGGAATACGTGTGCGAATTTTTAAGTTTCTAGCCCTAAGGTTTTGGCCTATTTTACCCTCTTAGGAGTAAAATTTAGAAAACGCTGAAATACTTAACTCATTATTTTTGCCGTATTCAATTCATACGAAATTTTAAGCAAATATGTCCAAGGAATAAAAAGTTTCATACAAACTTGTATCCCCTATTTCACACCCTTGGGCGTTGAATTTTGAAAAATCCTTGTTAGTGGATGCCTTCGTCATATGAGGAATACGTGTGCGAAATTTCTATTTTCTAGCCTTAGGTTTGGCCTGTGCGTTGATACATCAGTCAATCACTTTTGCCTTTTATATATTTAGATTTATACTACAAAGCAGAGTAGCACAGTGCAGATTGTGCTCTTTTTAAACTCCCAATTTGACCTTCAAGCGGGAGTTCTTATTTCGACGGTAGCGGGCGCACCTAACCTTAAAGGACCTATAGAAGTTTTCAGGGATTAAACAAAAAATATCTACATTTATATTCATACATTATCTATATTTGTGCATAAACAGTTTGTTAAAATTAAAAACAAAATCTTAGAATTAAACAACTTTCTTTGGGTCAGGAACAAATATGTAAATGCAATTTAAAAAAAAAAAACATTTTTGTTTTATGTTTTTAGGTTCTTTTTTCAATCTGTTGTTGAAATCAAATAATAGACTTCAAACTGTTTATTATGAACTTAGGTCTAGTTTACTTCAAAATCAGTCTTCTCTTCAAGATAAAATTAAGGGGCGCGATAAGGGTTTTTGTGACTCTCGGCACGGCGAAGAAAAGAATGGAGTGGCGTTCGTGCGTAGTAAACTAATTACTGGCTACTGGAAATCTTGATATTAGTAACGAGAATTTTGATTTTTTGAATTTTGAGAATGTATCGAATGCGGTTGATCCTACGCTGCGGCGACCGCTTGAACGTTAAGGTTCATATTTTCGTACACAGCTTTTCATGCGGGTTATAAAAATTACACAACACATTATATATTTTTTTCAATTCATCTAAATTCATATTTGTCAGTGGAATGTTTAAACAAAGAAGCATGGATTAATTAAGAATTTTCTTCAAAATCCATTATGGTAAAAATTTCTTCACGCAACTACAGAAGTGAAGTTATGGCTATCACCAGTCACCTATCTTACCAATTGTTTGAAGTGAAATCATCTTTAGCCGCGTTAAGGTCTATCCACACACATCAGGGCCGTGCCCGGGACGTGCACGGGACCTGGCACGGCCCTGATATGTGTGGATAGACCTTTAAGCGATTTTTGGTAAGGGCAAAACTTATAGGTTTGCGGTAGTGACATGCTAATGTAACAGCGTCATCGACATACTAATGTGATGTGTGACGGATTAACAGTTTGCCACACAAACATACGGGTATTCCAAAGTGTTAAGTCACAGTAAAAATATACAAACAGTATGGAAACTACCTACAAACGCTTGAAACGGCACACTCACACAAACATACGCACCGACGAGACCACTCGGGCACTTCTGCGGTGCTGTCAGTACTGAACACCGCGACGTGACGAGTCGTCACGTATGTTTGTGTGAGTGTGCCGTTTCGAGCGTTTGTAGGTAGTTTCCATACTGTTTGTATTTTTACTGTAGTTAAATTTTCACTTCTGAGTTGCCATGACAGCCTATTTTTTATTAGCATGTAATGTCCCATTACTGGACAAAGGTATCCCCAAAGCCCTTCCAGGAATTGCTAGCCCGCACGATCTCTTACCTATTACAGCCATATATTATTAATAAACACGCTTTACAAACTCAACTCTACCAACGTTTTCTTTAACGATGATTACCTCTTCAATACAAAATAATATTACAGATCGTTTACTCGAGTTCTCTCTAATTTTGACCTATATAAATTCGAATTTCTCTTAATGTTCTATATCCTCGACGTTTACTAAATATAACCGTACCAATGTTTTCCAAGAATACCTTTGATACCTGAATGTTTTAGAAAATCTATTTAATTTTATATGATAACTGTTTTACACCTAAAACTGGCAGACACGCAAAACAAAAGGCTATATGCCCAAAAAGAGCAGCCAGAGATATACCAATAGAACGCCTATACTTCAAAGATCGTCATATTGCCATTTACCGGGCACTAATTAAAATTCCTGGCTGCTAATTACGAAATTCCTTATTGTACAACCCAATCACACTTTATCTTCCCCCATATCCGGGGCCTCCCCCAAATGTCGCTTCATTGACCGGTCTTGTGCCTCTCGTATCAAGCGGATTAGCAGCCTTCACCAGGTCATGGGTCTACCTAGTGGGAAGTGGAAGGCCCAACACAACGTTTTCTAGTTTGCGGTCGCCAATCCAGAACTTTTCGGCACCATCGACTATCCGTTTTGCGACCAATTTGCTCTGCCCACTGCGACTTAAGTTTGGCAATTCTACGGGCTATGTGGGGTAACCCTGGTTCTCTTGCGGATTTCTTCATTTCTGATTCGATCACGCTAGGAAACCCCGAGCATAGCCCTCTCCATAGCCCTTTGGATGACTTTAAGCCTTCTGATGAGGAGCATAGAGGTTAAATAAAAAAAAGATAGTAGACACTTTTTCAGGCATTCGCCTGGTATTCGTTTAAAAACCGGGACATATATGATGCATCTCGAATTTTTTAAGTTATTTTGTTATTATTGTTATTGATAGGCTCGCGCTTGACCACTATTTCACTGAAGATAAGCGATGATGTGGTCGAGGATGAAGCATGCTTGCCTAGAAGTAACCTATTCGCTCTTGACGTCAAGACCCGTAGGTTATAGCTACCAGAAAACAGACTTCGGCAGGAAATTTCACTCCTTAACTGTACGTACTTACGTACAATTTTCTTTTTTCGTGGCGACGTTACATTTAATTAAATTGTTTGGGTAGATAAGCCATGTTTATTGCAGTGTCAGAAGCGTACATGGAAAGTTACGCATAATTAAATTCTCAAAGTCCCATAATATGGTATTTCTTAAAAGGTCCTTTACCGCGGTAGATACCTCTGCCACCCCAAAACCTTGAAAGCTATTTTGAAATTGGACTACATAGGGATTCTTGACAATCGTCGTTTTGTCGCGAAATGAAACAGTTAATATTCTCACTATCGAAATAATTTTAAAGTTACGCATAATTAAATTCTCAAAGTCCCATAATATGGTATTTCTTAAAAGGAGGGCCCTTTACCGCGGTAGATACCGCTGCCACCCCAAAACCTTGAAAGCTATTTAGAAATTGGACTACATAGGGATTCTTGACAATCGTCGTTTTGTAGCGAAATGGAACAGTTAATATTCTCACTATCGAAATAATTTCCTTTCCAACTTTGTTAGTTTTGCCTTCGTCCTGTGGTGGAATATATGGGCGGTTAATTGGAACGGGCGCATTTCTGTAGGTATAAATAAAAAACTTTTTTACAAAAAAATACTACCGACTTTCAAATAAAAATACTACAAAGTGAAAAATAATTTAATTTCTTCGGTAGGTACAATTTTTTTTCATCATGGACACCGACTTCCGAAAAGAAAGTTATTTTTCACGTCGGAAGTCAGTAGTATTTTTTTTACTTTATGCTACACAACTTTTAAATGTAACACGAAAATCCTATTGTAAACTGAAATTCCATCTAATGCGCTGGCATGAACATGAACTATATCAGTATAGTGAGCGATGGATGGTTTTACACGGATATATTCCAACAACATACTTTGCATTTTTTCCATTCTATCGACTTCAATTATTCCGTTCAGAGGATTTGCTCTAAATTTTAAAAATTGTGGCTTGCGTGCTCGGTGCAGCTTGTAATGAGATGATTACTGAGCTGTCTCTTGATTTCGACCCCATGCATGGTGGAGCAGTGTTATTCAGATTTTTTTAATATAACCCGATATCTGGAGTTTTGGCCAGTCAATTCACACTTTATTAATATTATACCTAAATGCAAAAAATATTCTGTGTGTCCTGGGTTAAGGCATATACTACTTTTATCCCGGGAGCTGTCTGTCTATATGAATCAAAGGGTAATGTTATATTTGATTCCTGCTACAAATAACTAACCCGTATATTTTCAACCCCGTTCTTGGAACTAAGTAAAATGGAGAACGTCTTCCCACTATTAGCTGAAAGCGAGTGACATTTAAACCAATTTGTTGGCATCTTTCATTCTTAGTACTTGTACTATTTATTCTGTGTTCTTAGTTAACTCTTGACTTCGACAACTCTTGTATAGCAAGGACTATTTCTTCGTAATAACTGTATTTAAAATATCGTTTTAGCTCGTCTTTTGTTATAGGGAACTATTTTTAACCGACTTACCAAAAAGAAGGTTCTATGTTCGACATTATGTATGCTTTTTTTTATTTTTTGTTTTCACGCATATCTCCTTCAATTTTGGACCGATTTTGAAAATTCTTTTTTTGTTTGAAAAAGTATGTTTCGAAATTGGTCCCATTTTAATTTGGTCAAGATCTGATGAAGAATTTCGAAGATATACAACAGAAATCTTCAATAAATTACGGCAAATCTCTCGGGATTGCTGCAATCGCCTGTCTGTTTATTGTTTATACCATTTCATAACATAACATCACGCCAGTACGCTCTTAAGGGGTACGCAGATCTCTCATTTCACTGGTTTTGTTCAAGTTTCATGATATTCGGGTAATCTATTCTGGTTTTATAGGTACCTTAACCAACTTGCCTATTAGGTACGTACAACTAAAAAGTGAAAAATAAAAATACTACCGACTTCAAAATAAAAAAAACTACAAAGTGAAAAATAATTTTATTTTTGGAAGTCGGTGTCCATAACACATAAAATGGTACCTACCAAAGACACCGACTTCCAAAAATAAAGTTATTTTTCACTTTGTAGTTTTTTTTATTTGGAAGTCGGTAGTATTTTTTGTAAAAAAGCTTTTTATTTTCATATTGTTTGTATCATATTTTTAGGAACATGAATGGAGTAGAGAACCTGCCCTAAAATAGGACGGTGGGATCCAGCAAACAAATATATATAATAATATATTTGTGCGTGAATGAACGTATCAAAGTAAAATATGTTGGTATGTACGGAAGAAGCTGGTGGGGAACAAGATGGCGTTCTTAACCTCCTCTATTTAAAAGCCTCAAAATCCTAACCTTGCCTTGTCTGTATATTAACAGTCTATATGAAATAGCTTTTAAAAGTCATTACAGGAAAGTTCGTGATACTTACTTACTTACTTATTTTAAGTTAGAGCTTAAAGTACCTTGTGCAGGCACGGCTTTGATGAGTAAAAGCTTCTTCTGTATGGCCCAGAGAATATTTAATAAGTTGCCCTGCTTAATAAAAAGTCTCAATTTAGTAAATTTTAAGAATAAATTGCGTAATATATTAATACAGAAATGTTACTATTGTGTCAGTGACTATTTTGATGACAGTTCTTTGACATAATAATATTTGTATACCAATAGCATGTCTCTTAAATAAATATGTATAATGATGACTTTGCAATTCTGTGGACAATATCACTTTTCTTTTCTGACAACAATAACTTATTGACATTATAATTATTTATTAATAACATGATCGCATTTATAATTAATTATTGACATTACTTGACATATTAAATTTAAATTACACAAAAAATTGATATTGATTACGGAATTATTATAAATTAATTTACCTAATTGGCAAAAGCCAAAAAAAAAAAAATGTGAAATGTGTGTGTGTGTGTGTGTGTGAATGTGTGTGTGTGTGTGTGTGTGTGTGTGTGTGTGTGTGTGTGATGTAAATGTATATTTGTACGCCACATGGCAAAACATATAGAAACTTGTATTACTCGTATTGTAACATCTTGCACACTGCTGTAACCTACTTATGTTTACAAATGAAGACTGATGGATTGATTGATTGGTTTAGTTTTTGGCCTACTCCCATGGGGAAAAGGCGAAACAGTTTACGATTGTCTGTATGTACGTATGTAATGACACGGTTTTCAATATAAAAACAGCCGCCTATTACCAAAGATTAAAATCGACAACTAAAATAGTTCAAGCAAAAAAGTAAAGGAAATTGGTAACTATACACTTCATTTCTTCATGATGCATCGGGTTTTGCCTGGTTAGTATGTGAAAACGTGTAATTATCCACCAAATCTAAGCGAGGAACTTGCACGGCTCGACGATGTGCAGCGAAGCTGTGGAACCCAAACATCTAGGCAGCTATTCTCGTTTACATAGTGTATCTATCGATCCTACGTAACAATCTAAACTGGCACTCCAACATTCTAGTCTCATCTCAAAGATCAAAGTGTAATCTTCATAACTCAAAAAGTTTTCAAGTAAAATTGCCTTCAGTCCAAAGAATTCCAAAGGTATTCAATCAAATTGCCTGATTGGTAGAAATAGCTATTCTTTCTTTGGTTTAGGAAGGGAACTGCGGCAATCTGATGCTATGGTATGATCATGTGATGCGGAGGAATAAGGTAAATATCATTAGGAAGTTTTGTGTATAAATGTGGATGGCTATTTCCATTACTTCGAAGAATTGCCAAACTTAAGTGGCTGCTGACCTGGTGAAGGTTGCGGGAATCCGCTGGTTGCAAGACGCACGGGACCGCTCAATGTGGCGACGCTTGGGGGAGGCCTATGTCCAGCAGTGGACGTCTTTCGGCTGATATGATGATGATGATCTTGCAAAAATGCCCCAATTCAAACGGTGAAACGCCCATAACTTCTGAAAGGCTAAAACGATTTCATCAAAGAGAATAAGAAAACTCGCGATAAACTCCCATTAAACAAAAAAAAACATTTTACAAAAAAATACAACCGACTTCCAAATAAAAACACTACAAAGTGAAAAATAACTACAATGTCAAAAGTCGGTGTCAAAAAACGTAGAAACAAAAACAAGGTGTTCTTGTTTTTGTGGTACATATCTATAATGCTCACAGTTATGCCACAATAGATTACCCGAATAACATGAAACTTGAAAACAACCGTTGAAAATAGAGAGTACCATATTCGCGAGGTGGCGGACCAAAACCGGATGTATCCTCCGACTGCACAGCATGATTTTCTTCTTGTTTACGTCTTTTTAGTTTGCTTTCCAAGCAGTCGGGTTTTTTGATTTTTTTAATTAACTATTTTTATTTACAACTTTTTAGTTATTTTTTTTTAGAATTATGTACATTTAAACATATAAATGTTATATATTTTTGAAATCGCCTCTTAAAATCCTTTTGATACCCCACACAATGGGTTTGGAACAAAAAAATTGGTTTGGTCTCTAGAACGCCACATAGGAACAAACATACATACATACATACATAGACTGGTAAACACATTACCCTCCTTCGGCAGTCGGGTAAAAACGGGACCCTATTACTATGACTCCGCGGTCCGTCTGTCTGTCTGTCTGTCTGTCTGTCTGCCCGTCTGTCACCAGGCTGTATCTCAAAAACCGTGATAGATAGACAGTTGACATTTTCACAGATGATGTATTTCTGTTGCCGCTATAACAACAAATACTAAAAACAGAATTATTAACAACAAGTACTAAAAACATACAACAAATGTGATTTTCTTGCCGTTTTTTGCGATAATGGTACGGGACCCTTCGTACGCGAAACTTAAAAAACCGGCCAAGTGCGAGTCGTACCCGCGTCCGACTCGCACTTGGCCGGTTTTTTTTGTTCCTCTTGATCGTAGTTACCAATAACTGTTGGTAACTACATCTTTTGTTTCTCTCTGGTTACTCTATATACGATGCCAGATCCCGGACTCCAATTTGCTTTGAAGTTGTGAACGAAAGGTTGCTAGCGAGTTGTGCGCACAAAATTGTGTTTGAAGAATGCAATTGAACGCGCAGTGGGAAATGAAACGGGCAGAATATCGATCTTTAAGGATAGGTAACTTTCTTATAAATACGTCTGAAGAATATCAATATTCTTCGCACTGTACCTATGTCAATATTATCAACCTACTCATGTTAATAATAAATATGTTTAAGTCTTGATGTTTGTTTTTAGGGTTCCGTACCCAAAGGATAAAACGGGACCCTATTACTGAGACTTCGCTGTCCGTCTGTCTGTCTGTCTGTCTGTCTGTCGGTCACCAGGCTGTATCTCATTAACCGTGATAGCTACACAGTTGAAATTTTCACAGATGATGTATTTCTGTTGCCGCTATAACAACAAATACTGAAAACAGAATAAAATAAATATTTAACTAGGGCTCCCATACAACCAACGTGTTCTTTTTGCCGTTTTTTGCGATAATGGTACGGAACCCTTTGTGCGCGAGTCCGACTCGCACTTGGCCCGTTTTTCAATAACTCTTTAACGGCTGGAAGGATTTGTATGCACAATGTTAGGTATATAGAACCAGGCTATGTTATCAAGGACTCCCACGCAGAACGGACCGAATGGGATTCTATGTGCGGCAAATGGAGTTCTAACAATACTATTAAATACACCACGCTAGCTAACGTTGCCAGACCAGAACATTAAGTCCAGGCTTCCTTTCGATGCCGATAATATAGTTAATATAACTAATATAGTTCTAGCAAAAAAGTAAAGGACATTTGTTACTTATACACTTCATTTCTTCATGATGCATCGGGTTTTGCCTGGTTAGTATGTGAAAACGTGTAATTATCCACCAAATCTAAGCGAGGAACTTGCACGGCTCGACGATGTGCAGCGAAGCTGTGGAACCCAAACATCTAGGCAGCTATTCTCGTTTACATAGTGTATCTATCGATCCTACGTAACAATCTAAACTGGCACTCCAACATTCTAGTCTCATCTCAAAGATCAAAGTGTAATCTTCATAACTCAAAAAGTTTTCAAGTAAAATTGCCTTCAGTCCAAAGAATTCCAAAGGTATTCAATCAAATTGCCTGATTGGTAGAAATAGCTATTCTTTCTTTGGTTTAGGAAGGGAACTGCGGCAATCTGATGCTATGGTATGATCATGTGATGCGGAGGAATAAGGTAAATATCATTAGGAAGTTTTGTGTATAAATGTGGATGGCTATTTCCATTACTTCGAAGAATTGCCAAACTTAAGTGGCTGCTGACCTGGTGAAGGTTGCGGGAATCCGATGGTTGCAAGACGCACGGGACCGCTCAATGTGGCGACGCTTGGGGGAGGCCTATGTCCAGCAGTGGACGTCTTTCGGCTGATATGATGATGATGATCTTGCAAAAATGCCCCAATTCAAACGGTGAAACGCCCATAACTTCTGAAAGGCTAAAACGATTTCATCAAAGAGAATAAGAAAACTCGCGATAAACTCCCATTAAACAAATAAAAACATTTTACAAAAAAATACAACCGACTTCCAAATAAAAACACTACAAAGTGAAAAATAACTACAATGTCAAAAGTCGGTGTCAAAAAACGTAGAAACAAAAACAAGGTGTTCTTGTTTTTGTGGTACATATCTATAATGCTCACAGTTATGCCACAATAGATTACCCGAATAACATGAAACTTGAAAACAACCGTTGAAAATAGAGAGTACCATATTCGCGAGGTGGCGGACCAAAACCGGATGTATCCTCCGACTGCACAGCATGATTTTCTTCTTGTTTACGTCTTTTTAGTTTGCTTTCCAAGCAGTCGGGTTTTTTGATTTTTTTAATTAACTATTTTTATTTACAACTTTTTAGTTATTTTTTTTTAGAATTATGTACATTTAAACATATAAATGTTATATATTTTTGAAATCGCCTCTTAAAATCCTTTTGATACCCCACACAATGGGTTTGGAACAAAAAAATTGGTTTGGTCTCTAGAACGCCACATAGGAACAAACATACATACATACATACATAGACTGGTAAACACATTACCCTCCTTCGGCAGTCGGGTAAAAACGGGACCCTATTACTATGACTCCGCGGTCCGTCTGTCTGTCTGTCTGTCTGTCTGTCTGCCCGTCTGTCACCAGGCTGTATCTCAAAAACCGTGATAGATAGACAGTTGACATTTTCACAGATGATGTATTTCTGTTGCCGCTATAACAACAAATACTAAAAACAGAATTATTAACAACAAATACTAAAAACATACAACAAATGTGATTTTCTTGCCGTTTTTTGCGATAATGGTACGGGACCCTTCGTACGCGAAACTTAAAAAACCGGCCAAGTGCGAGTCGTACCCGCGTCCGACTCGCACTTGGCCGGTTTTTTTTGTTCCTCTTGATCGTAGTTACCAATAACTGTTGGTAACTACATCTTTTGTTTCTCTCTGGTTACTCTATATACGATGCCAGATCCCGGACTCCAATTTGCTTTGAAGTTGTGAACGAAAGGTTGCTAGCGAGTTGTGCGCACAAAATTGTGTTTGAAGAATGCAATTGAACGCGCAGTGGGAAATGAAACGGGCAGAATATCGATCTTTAAGGATAGGTAACTTTCTTATAAATACGTCTGAAGAATATCAATATTCTTCGCACTGTACCTATGTCAATATTATCAACCTACTCATGTTAATAATAAATATGTTTAAGTCTTGATGTTTGTTTTTAGGGTTCCGTACCCAAAGGATAAAACGGGACCCTATTACTGAGACTTCGCTGTCCGTCTGTCTGTCTGTCTGTCTGTCTGTCGGTCACCAGGCTGTATCTCATTAACCGTGATAGCTACACAGTTGAAATTTTCACAGATGATGTATTTCTGTTGCCGCTATAACAACAAATACTGAAAACAGAATAAAATAAATATTTAACTAGGGCTCCCATACAACCAACGTGTTCTTTTTGCCGTTTTTTGCGATAATGGTACGGAACCCTTTGTGCGCGAGTCCGACTCGCACTTGGCCCGTTTTTCAATAACTCTTTAACGGCTGGAAGGATTTGTATGCACAATGTTAGGTATATAGAACCAGGCTATGTTATCAAGGACTCCCACGCAGAACGGACCGAATGGGATTCTATGTGCGGCAAATGGAGTTCTAACAATACTATTAAATACACCACGCTAGCTAACGTTGCCAGACCAGAACATTAAGTCCAGGCTTCCTTTCGATGCCGATAATCATATCAAGTTTTCGTTGCCACTTTTTTTCTTTAACAATCTCGGGACTCTGAGTACCCGGTCCTTTGAAAGGTGTGCCAGGAGCTGTAGTCAACTCGCAAAGGCCTTGTTAGACATGAATCATAATATTTGACACCAATCGACGATTATCCCTGTGTGCTCTTTTGTTTTCATTTTTTTTTCACTTACACAAGTCATTGCCACTTATTATTAATAGCTATACAAATATTGAACCTAGTAGTAAGAAAAGCCTATAGATGTTTAAGTGTTATATTGTTTATTATATTCTATCCCTGATAATATAATTACGACTATCTGCCTACGTAATGGGGGCTTCCGCGTATGAATTCGCCGCTAGAGTCGCTGGTGTAGCGTAAGGTCTCCGATATTATGTCAATTTCCACTGTTTGTGTTGTGAGTGGGCGGGTTTTATGCTTATTATATTATTGTTGTGAATATTTTGCGATACCTCAGCAATTATGAGTTATTTTATTTATTTATTTTCTTTCGGGATAAAAAACAGAAGTACAATTAAATGTGATACATACTATCTAATTAAACAAAATACTTATTATACTACTAGCAACATTATCCACTTATTACTAATTTGATAATTATTAATGCTACGTGCTAAAAAAAAAAAGAGAATACATGAGCAAAGTTTCTAACAACGAAATTTATGAACACAAACAGAGAAGAAAAGAAAAATACACCACTTAATAATTTATAAACAGAGAAGAGAATCGACTAGAGATTTCCTAAATTGTTGTACTGTTAGATTAAAAATATCAAATTATGGGTCAATTAATGTCAGTGCTTTATGTTATTAAATATAATTTAAATGTAAACTTAGTTTTCACGTCCGTAGTAAATACTTAACAAACTTTGACAGCTATACTTCTGCCCCCCCTAGCCAAGTTACAAACGTTTCGTATAGAATCAATTTCAACAATCGTTAACGCCTTCTATTCCTATGGTTTGACCACGTGACTTAACGTTCAGATGTGTCATTCCCATACATTGATTCGTTTTCTGCTAGCGTTATCGATTGTACAAAAACACACAAAAATAATATATGCCTCATCAATCAGCATTTTCTCTACTATGGTCGGCTTCCAGTCTAATCGAATGCAGCTAAGTACCAGTATTTTACATGGAGCGACTGGCTATCTGACCTCCACAACCCAGTAACTGGGTAACACGGTACTCCTTGGTAAGACTGGTGTCAGAATATCTGGCTTCAGACTACCGTACCAACTGTCAAAGATCATCAAAATGTCAACCGGACTTAAGGCGGTTACGCAGTACATCCGATCCGTGTCCACAAAATTTCGGTTCCGTAGTAGCCGTTGTACTTCTTGTAGGGAAGCTTACGCACTATATCCGAACTCTATCCATCATAATAATCTTGCTAATATTATACATGCTAAAGTTTAGATGGAGGGATGGATGTAAGTTTGTTACTCAATCACGGCAGAACGGATTTGGATAAAATTTGTCACAGATAGACTAGAATAGCACATAAGCTATTTTGCATCCCGGGAATATGTACCCTCGGAATAATTTTCGACTTTCACACAGGCGTAGCCGCTGGCAGAAGCTAGTCTGTCATAATTCGGAACATTTTGAACTCGGAACTCAAATTACGGACACGGACGTGAAATGCGTAACCGAGGCACCGTTCCGAGGCACGGAGGAATCTCGCTATGTAGGGATGGACACCCATCCAGGGATTGACCTCGTCAAACGTTGCTTAACCTTGAAGATCGACCCGTGTTGCTGTAATTACCTATCTAGCTATGAGCTACTCCTCGATAGATATAATAAAAATATCACAAAAAAAATTGGACGGTATTGAATGAAGTACTCACTCTCTCAATAATGTTACTCCAACATTTCAGATTCTCGTCACACGGCTCATATTTCTCACGCCATCGATCCCTGAATACAAAACTATAAATAAATCTAGAAATGACTCATATAAATAATGTTTTGAGTGCTACTCGCGTGAAATGAGAAGTGTGATAGAAAACATTTCGGCTTCACTCCGCCTTTACGTATAAAAACCAAGAATTCACGAGCTGTATTGAGACCTTGCATGTGTTTCTCAATTTTTTTTTGTAACACCAAGATGTATAAGATATGACTTATTAATTACATATTTATTTAAATCAATAGATATTATGTGAAAATAAATAAATAAACTTTTGAACGAAATATTATAAAGGTAATAACCTCCTCCTTTAATTAAAGTTAGTAAAAAACATGAACTAGATTTTAAAATTCATTGAAAAACTTTAGAGCCCCAAAAACTTAAAATAATGTAAAAGTAATAATGTTTTTTACTAATTAAACAAATACATTCTTAATTCTAAAACTTGTTACTATTTCATTATTCTACAAAAGTGTGTTTAATATTTCATTCACCAACTAGCTGTAGGCAAGAGCTTAATAAAGAGTGATAAATTCTTTTAATTTGTCATGCAAAAAGCATGACAAAATAATTTGCTCTTCAAAACAACATTGTACGTCATTCAACACCGATAATCGTCGTCAACACCGATAATAAAAACCAACCACGAAACAAACTTTCAAAAAGTTTCCATTCAACGCGCCGCCCGCTTCGGGGGTCACAACTGAAAAGTTTGAGAACATCAGAGTATGCAGTACCTTTTATTGAAACACATTATGTTCCCGGGAAGGCCTCAGTACTTCCTGGTTTACGAACAGTTGCCTACATTAACCCGAAGGTAAGATGAGGGGGAAAATAAGAAAAAAAAAAATTGAAACACTGGGACTGTTGAATGGGAATTGGGTCATAGTTACCGTACAGACTAAATTGAATTTTGGTGAGCGAGAATTTTGGCGGTCTTAGACAAAGGTTGTGGGTAGTCTTGCCTGCTTTTTAGGAGGTCGTAAAGGTATTGCCTTTAAAGTATATTTTTGTTTAGTATTAGACGGGATAGAAGCATTTGCTAATAGAACGAAATGTTTACGTTTTTGCTGATTAGAGAAGGTATAAGTTTGAACGCCTTACGTTTTCTTAAAGTATGGTTACAGTTGTTACTATATCTGGTTAGGGGAAGATTCAGGGATTCTGTAGGGCTGTTATTAAAAAGAAGACTACAGTGTTTCTCCATAAGCCGGAGACTCTAATACCAGAAAGATCTAGATGGCATAGCTAGATTTTTATGGTATTCGATTCTCATCACAAGCACCCAATTTCTTTTTCCTTGAAGTGGTAGCAAATAACTTTATATAAAATTAACTTTTATTACATATATATATGCTCTATTTTATGTAAAATTTATTTTAAGACTTCGCTCTGGACACAATCCATTAGCGAAGTTTGCATTTCCTATGAAAAAAACTGATTCACCGAATTGCAGAGAATGTAATCAAATTAAGGACGTGCAGCATTTGCTGATGCATTGTGTCCGCAACAAGCGTGAGAGGAAGTCACTTTTGAGAGAATTAGACTTAAATAGGCTTAGCGTGAGATTAATACAATTAATTTTATCCCAACCAACTTCAGAAGGCGCCAAAAAGTTATGTCATTTAATAACAGTTCTTTATCGGTGACTTCTATCTTTGTCACAAAGTGTTTTAGATATTGTTTAATTGTTTAGTATTTACGTCTTTTTAGTTCGCTTTTCAAGCAGTCGGGTTTTTTGATTTTTTTAATTAACTTTTTTTATTTATAACTTTTTAGTTATTTGTTTTTTCGAATCAGGTACATTTAAACATATAAGTGTGATATATTTTTGAAATCACCTCTTAAAATCCTTTATTTTGATACCCCACACGATAGGTTAGGAAGAAAAAAAAATTTGGGCCCCCACAATATGGCGCCCAAGAACCGCTATTTTCCTATTTGCCAATTTTTATGTAGCCAGTGACACTCGCGGGGTTAAGACGAATCGATTGACGTAAGAACCATCAAAATCGGCCCACGCGTTTGGTCTCTAGAACGCCACATAGGAACAAACATACATACTGTATACATATGTATGTATACAGTATGTATGTTTGTTCCTATGTGGCGTACCACATAGGAACAAACATACATACTGTATACATATGTATGTATACAGTATGTATGTTTGTTCCTATGTGGCGTACATACACACATACATACATACATACATACATACATACATACATACATACATACATACATACATACATACATACATACATACATACATACTTACATACATACATAGACTGAGTTCTTTATCGGTGACTTCTATCTTTATCACAAAGTGTTTTAGATATTGTTTAATTGTTTAGTATACATAAACATGTGTTAATTATGTTACAATGGTATAAGGCACGATGGGGTTGACATATTTGTTTAAATAAAAACCCCAAAACAAATAAAGAAAAATATATATATATATATGCTTTAGAAAAAGTTTTATTCTAGCAGCGATAGCGATTGTGAAAATGACAAAATGTTGAGGACTGATCACGTGGTTCATGACTTTTTGATATCAGTG
This sequence comes from Anorthoa munda, assembly GCA_945859665.1. Classification (NCBI taxonomy): domain Eukaryota; kingdom Metazoa; phylum Arthropoda; class Insecta; order Lepidoptera; family Noctuidae; genus Anorthoa; species Anorthoa munda. The sequence continues at coordinate 6,322,946 of OX243899.1, read as the reverse complement.
ACAACTTCACTTCTCTTTAATCTAAACTAGCGGACGCCTCGCGGTTTCACCCGCGTAGTTCCCGTTCCCGTGGGAATACAGGGATAAAAAGTAGCCTATGTCACCCGGGGATAGTGTAACTTCCCAACGGTGAAAGAATTTTTGAAATCGCTCCAGTAGTTTTTAAGTTTATTCGTTACATACAAAAATACAAATCTTTCCTCGTTATTATATTATAGTTTAGAATATACTATAGATTATTCTGTACATTTCAAACACGATCAAACCCCTTTTTACGGCACAAAGATTCTAACACCGAAAAATACTACAAAAACAAACCATACACCGACCATTTTCCACAACCTTATAAAGGAAAATACGCTGCAAACAAAAAGAGCGTATTTACCAACTACAAAACGGTGTTCAATGTGCCCAAAATAAACACTAAGTATAAGTACTTAGCGCTAATGGTTAAAATCAGGGCTACGAAATTTCGGATCCGGATACAGAAATAATATAATGCCGGTTTCGGATACGGTCACGGACATGAAATTATTTCGGATTATTCGTTAGTTTCGGACACGGATATAAGTTTTTTAAGAAATTGTAAAATTAGAACACAAAGATTAGTTTTGATTATGCCAACCAGAGAGATTGTATTAGAATAGAGGGAACATATTTACGACGAAACAGAAACTGTCAATTCTTTCGTTCTTGCTTATAGAAAAACTCTATGAAAAAAAAGAGACAAACATAGACAAACGCTACCATCCCGAACGTCAAAGAGATAACTTTTTAGTCACTGTTGTAACCCATCGGTTAGCAGCTCTAATTAAAGATTTTCGCTGTTTTTACGCTTTGATTCGTTTATATCAGGAAGAATTTTGTTGTTTCATTATCTACATGAACCATGTCGTGTGTGGCTATCGGTTGCAAGAATAAAATGAGTGTATTAACAGGACATACTCAAAGGATATCTTTCCACAGGTGAGTTATCGACTAGCATACTGAAATTATTGTGCAGGGAATACATTTCATAGGCTGTCCGGAATAAAGGAATCTTAGTTCTAAATACGTCGAGGACGTGTAGTATCATTTAAACCTTTCTATTTAGTGAAATAATTAACTTTTATGCGTTCGCTGATAGAGCTATGACAGTTTACGTACTTACGTTCTGATGTTAGAGATGTGACAAAAGTCACAAGAAAGATTTATCGATACTGTATTTTTATTTTACTTACTTTAATGTATTTCTTAAAGTTTATTTGTTATTATTAATCTAATATTGATTGTGCACAGGTTCCTAAGAGTACTTATTTAAGAAATAAGAGGATCAAGAATATAAAACGAGCTAACTGGAAACCTTCACCATATTCTCGCTTGTGTTCACTGCATTTTATTGAATCATGCTATCGCTATCCCTCGAGATGGATACAGGTTGATGAATCATGTTTATTTTCACATTTTATTTATTTAACCATTAATGTACACACACATAATAAATAGACAAGAAGAAGGAACAGAAAATAGGTACAAAGGTATGCTTCTTTCTAACGAAATCTCTTCCAGCATACCTGCGAGAGGAGAGTTGCAAAAAAAGATATGTAGACACCGTGTGTAGAACTTTTTAAAATTAAATTATTATATTTAAACCATTTTGTTATTATTTATTTTGTTACTTTTAAACTTATACATACTCGTCTTTGAACTTTATTTTCAGTCTTGCACAAGAACTAGCATACTATATATCAGTATATTGATGAGTACCTGTTTGTACATATAGATACAGTCGTACGAGTGTACCAAAAACTGTCACTTTGATCTCATGATGTACCTCGTTTTTGCACAAGGTATGAATAAACATTATTATACAACGCGTATAATGCGTAGAAAAATTACGAAAGAGTACAATTATACTCTTACAATGACTGATAAGTTCACTCTTTGTACGAGTACACATTCACTTTTTAAATAATTATAAAGAATCCCTAAAAAAACGTAGAATAGCCGCAGTCAGGGACGATTCTTACAGATATTTGACCAAATTTGTATAAAATCATCCTAAACTAAACTCGATAATATCGATATGACAGTGGCACAGATCTAGTTCTGATATATGTCTATAGATAAGTATCTATAGCATCTTCGGTCACACTGGCACAAAAGATGGCATAGACAAAAGTATATCTATCTCTTTTTGCTTATGACGTTATCTGTTAGTGTGAAAGAGAATACCGATATTGAAATTGCGTCTTAAATATGTTACCTCTATTCTAATACAAACTCTCTGATGCCAACAAACATGCAAGTGACGCGCGCGGCTTGTTTATCGGCTCAACCTGGCATAAAAACTTTTTATAACGTGTCTCATTTAGACTTGGCCACTATCCGATTTTTTTATATCGATTTTGGTTTTTGTTTCGGATATTCGATAGTTTCGGTTACGGAGCTTCTTAACATCCCTGGTTAGAATAGGTTTGCTGGCTCATCGCCTATTAGTGTCAATCAACATTGAAAAGGACATTGGTAATGGAATACTTATTAGAAGCCTTTTGTGTACTGTGTTTGTCGTACTTAAGTAGGTATACCACTCTTTTAGTGGGTAAAACTTTTATGTTGGTATTTGTTATAGCGGTTTGAGAAACCTCTTCATCCTTGTGTCTATTATAAAAAAGTGGACTATATTTAAAGGGTGCTGGCAATAGTGCGTTGAAAATAAGCGGGCAAATATTCACGGTCGGCGACGACGACTTTCTGATCATTCAAGATCCACACACTTCACACAAATATTTTTATATCCGCGAGGCGGGTTAATAGACACGGTTCACAAGGTTCTCTGCAATCTAACGAATTAGATGCATCAGTCTCCAGCCATGTGGCTTGGAAAGCTGTCGGTTGAGACACGAAGCCCGGTCACGTTGAAGATTTGGTTCGTTCTGGCGACCTGTCATCAAGGCGTACATGAAGGGAAAAGGAATGAGGAAGAAACGAGATAATTAGGATATCGATCGCCCGCGAAATCTCAAATGCGTTTGTCCATGTATTCGGTCATTGATTTATGACATTTACAAAAAATGGCGCTAACAGTATTGTTTATGTTTTTGTGTAGTAACAGGCGGGCGGATCATGGCACACCCCGTGCCGTGATCCGCCCGCTATTTGCTTCACTTGATATTTTATTAGCGATAATAATAGTAAAAAACTCAAAGATCTATGGATTGACATCATATTCATTTAGTATATGATTCTGGACCCACTAGTGTTGGAAATTTTCGTAGGTTTTTTCCTATACTTGAAAATATTTATTTTTATAAATTTTTACCTTTTTTCACAAGAAACAGCAATGAAAATAAAATTCAAAGCGCTTTCTATCTGCTAATTTCCTAAAGTTCACGATAGAGGTCTATGCGCCAGCTAGTACATACATGCGCCGCGCCGCGTAAAAGTGGACGGCGACCCTTTAAAATAGATCGGCGGTCACAAAATCTTGATGATGTGAATAACTCGATTCATCAGGTCCAAAATTGGTTCACGGCAAACAATTTAGTACTAAATGAAAAAAAAAAACAAATGTATTAGATTCACATTGCCGAATGTTAGAAGTAGCGAATGCGACATCATATTGAATGGCGAAAAGCTGGACTTTGTAAATCAAACAGTTTTCCTGGGAATCACTCTAGACGACAAATTGCAATGGAGTTCTCACATAACATCTCTTGCGGGTCGGCTGAGCTCGGCCGCTTATGCTGTTAGAAAGATAAGACAGTTGACGGATGTGGAGACCGCGCGTTTAGTCTATTTTAGTTACTTTCACAGCATTATGTCATACGGTATTTTACTGTGGGGCCAAGCGGCTGACATTAAATCCATATTAATATTGCAAAAGAGAGCTATCAGAGCCATATATAATTTAAGTCACCGAGAATCTCTTAGGGAGCTATTTAAAAATATTAATATTATGACAGTTTCTTGCCAATTCTTTTATTCTTAATATAAAAATATTATGTATGTAAGGAAAAATATACATCTCTTTAATAAGGTCAGTGATAGACACAATTGTAATACGAGAAATAAAGATAAGTTAGATCAACCATCTTATAGACTAGCAAAAGTACACTCATCTTTCATGGGGTACTGTGTTAAATTCTATAACAAAATATCTTGTGATATATTAAAACTAAATGAAAGTAAATTTAAAACTTTAGTTAAAAGCACACTTTGTAAACAAGCATATTACAAATTAGATGATTATATTCAAGATAAGAATGCTTGGCAACATGTTGGTCCCGCTCCGTAGGGCAATCTTTGGTGTGGACAAAATCAAATTTGCTAATTTATATTGGGTGCTAATTAAACAGGCTTCTTTTTAATATCATTATTCGCCCCCAAAAATGTATGTTGCCTTCTAAATTACTAAGTCAGCCACAATTAACGAGCATCTAAATAATACTATGTTAGCCACTAGTTATCTTCTATGTAAACCACTCTAAATACAACTCAGCATGATGGTTATTTTTTAGCATCAAAATTTTTAACATGCATTCTAACAGTAAATTTCTAAAATACTATTAAATGACATCAAAAAATATATTTATTTAGCTTCTAATTTTTTAACTCAGTACGTTTAAAATGTAACTTACGTGTAAAATTTTTAACATGCATTCTAACAGTAAATTTCTAAAATACTATTAAATGACATCAAAAAATATATTTATTTAGCTTCTAATTTTTTAACTCAGTACGTTTAAAATGTAACTCATCCCATATTAATTGATCGTAAAAAAATTGCAAAAACATTTCATCAAATAGTATATTGGCCACTAATATTACCAGAAGCTATTGAGGAGAGACAAAATAAAAGACTATATTTTTTGGTTTTAATATAGAATAGGTGCAAGTTGGATTAGTATTTATGCGACAGAGTCGACGGAGCCCCGCTGCGCGGGGCTCCTATTTCTGTATGCAGGGTTTAAAGTAACCTAACACGAAGGAGATGACGGGAGCTGAGTTCGCTCGCTTTGCTCGCTCACTTCAGCTCCCGTCATCTCCTTCGAACCTAACCTGTCCGTGTCGGGGTGCCCTAAGCTCCCGAGCTCGCTACGCTCGCTCTTGGACTTATTCATTGACCGTCATTTATTATTTTAAATATAATCAACTCGTCGAATCGAGATGTGATCAACTCAACTCGTCGTCACATGAATCGAATGGCGCTCTCTGATTGGTGCAAATGGCCGGTCGCTGTCGTCTCGCGTACTCGCGCCAAATCATGCAGTGGCTATTTTCACGATAAAAGAATATGATGTATTGTTTTACATGCTAAGTTATAATAAATTATGCTTTCTTTCTTTCTTCGATAGAAGCTTGAATTATATTTTTTTGAGGATATTGCGTTGAAGCTGTAAAGCGTAAAATGGTGACAAGATATAAAATCCGTGGCCGAGTTAGTAAATTACGTGGCAATGTATAAATAAGAAGGACAAGTCACAATAATTGATGATCTTTACTTGACGCTTTCTGTAGAATATTTAGTTGGCGTTGCAAAAAAGACGAATTAGTTTATTAGAGGCTATGTCATTTTCCCGTTGCTTAGTTATAAAATTAGAAGTTTAATCACGTGTCCAATAAATAATTTTGTGGCTAGACTTATTATTTCCCATTTATATTCCTATTCTTAGTAACTGTATTCTTATGTTATTTTTTATATTTTTCCAGAATTTGACTCACACACTGTTCCGTTGTTGTTGAATTAGTATTTTATCTATGTTTGCAATATTTGTAAGTATGTGAGAACCATTTTCCTTATTATCAAATTAATGAATTTACCTGTTAGTGCTTTTATTACTTTATACCTGTACGTAGTATAGTGTGTGGTGCTATTTTTGGGTGCATCGTCCTCACATATATGAATTTATTAATGTATGTACATAAGTAAACATTATAAAACATTTTTTTTTTCATCGTTCTTCTCCATAACAAGCTACTTTCCGAATGCTCGGAGTCAATTTTTATTACTTGTACATTTTTAATTTCGATTTAATAATGTTTGACGTTCAAAAGTGCCGCTTATTGGCCTAGTTGAAATAAATATATTTGACTTTGACTTTTGACTTTGAACCAACAAAGGAGAATTATTAAAAATCTAATTGAGCTAGATAGGAATGACGATTTTGAACCGATTACAATAAAAAAGTCAGATATTTTAATTTTTAGGCAAAAACCTAAGAAAAATTCTAACACTAGGGGGTCTAGAATCCCCCCCAGTAATGCCCGCGAAAGAGGAGGCAGAATGCGTTAGGGAGATGCAACAGAGACGCCCTCGCGCCTCTAGCCACCGCAGGAGTCGCCCCGGGCGTCGGGAGTCGCAAGCCGATTCCCGGCCACCGTAGGCGCGGGCTTGTGGACGGCGAGTAATGGGTAGCTCGCCATCCGAAAAGGACCAGGCCCGAGTCAACGGCGCGTAGTGTTCCACGCGCGCCTCTAAGAGATGTCAGCAAATACGGACGGTGTCCGTTAGGGCCGATGCCTGTCTGGGTCGCAGATAAATTTGAAAAAGAGTTACCGCGGTCCAGGCTCAAGCAACTGAAGGAACACGGGTGGGTTATAGTCAGTAAAAGTCTGACACGCCCTGCCGCTTCATCCAGAGCGGGAGAAGTCATTGGATGATTTCCCACCCAAAAAAAAGGGGTTCTAGAATCATGTACTATGTATAAATCCATGGTATTATTTTTCACACCGGTGTCAGACTCACCCTGTATATTCAGGACTTGTTACAGTTGTTATACTGATAGAATGAAAATTTGCCTTACCTTAATTAGGCTACAGACATCCCCAACAATGGAGGCATTGCTAATCATGCGTTACCATTCATAACACTACCTCCGATAAAAGTGGATAACTGCAAGGAGCCCTTTGTAAAAGGTATAATAACGGTAGTTACTTCCTGAACTAGTTCCGTGATAAAGCTAGCAATAATCTTTTGTGACACACATAACATAATATCATCATCATCACCATCATTATCAGCATATAGCAGTCTACTGCTGGACATAGGCCTCTCCAATCCCACGCCATTGGTCTCAATTTTCGGCACTCTCATCCAGCTGCTACCAGCCACCCTTCGAAGATCTTCGCTCCACCTAGCCTGAGGGCGTCCCACGTTATGTTTACTCATTCATGGTCTCCACTCGAAAACACGTCTACTCCAACGGCCACTTCAGCTTGCTTATTCTCTGAGCTATGTCGACAACTTTGGTTCTCTGGCGGATCACCTTGTTCCGGATTCGATCCTTCAGAGAAACCCCGAGCATAGCCCTTGCCATAGCTCGCTGAGAGACCTTAAGCTGATGGACCAGCCGTACCGTGAGTGTTCACGTCTCGGCGCCGTAAGTCATAACTAGAAGGACGCAACAACTGAAGACTCGTGTCTTTAGGCTCTGTTGGATTCGCGATGAGAATACTCGACGAAGTTTCCTAAAATGGCCAATTGTCATCAATTGGGTTGTTGAATTAAAAAAAAAATACGATGTTTAATTTTTTTTTTGAAACTTTACATATCATAAATTATATTGTCGTTGCAAAAATCTCAAGAATATTTTTTTTCAATTTATTATAAGCAATTGAAAATCGATAAAATTTTAAAAAGAACCACCTGTCTACGGACGGGCCATGATTGGTCGCCATGTTGGTGACGTCATAACGTTCAAGGAATTTCACCATAGTACAGTGTCACGTGAATTGACTAAAAATATCCGAAAATTAGTGCAAAAATATTATTTATAACAGCAAATTTTTTTTAGACATGTGTGATAAAGGATTCATAAAGGCTAATTTCGATAAGATGGACGATTTGGAAAAATTGAGCATAAGTAAAGTAGTCGTTACGTGTTAGTGGACCGCGACCGGTGTTTGTCATTGTTGTTTACACAATACATTTAGAAACATAATTGTCATAATGTAATTGTTGTTACATATGGGTAGGTGATATTCGTGTAAAATAAAAAGCTAACAAACACGATTGACGCGCAACTTCGACTTTAGATATCAAAAAACTTCATAGGTACCACTAAATATTATACAACCCGAAATCTGTGGAGCCTTTATTTTTATTTATTTTTTGCATAACATCCTTAAAACTTTCGGTATTTTTCATTATTTGCATATCCCTTTATAATATTAAACACAAATATCTATATAATATAATTACAAACACTAAAAAACTTTGTAGAACAACGTTTAAAACGTTTTAAACGTAAAAATATTAATTCGGTACATTTTCAAATATTTCTTAAATGCGTCGACCGATTTTCAAAATTCAAACAGAAATATTTGTTTTACGCCTATATCCGTCATTTAAAATTAAAATAATGAATATATCTCCATAAACAAAAAAATATGTTTTCAAGTTACGTAATTATACAAAAATGTCAACTTTGCTCGAAAGTTCCCTTAAAAATTTACTTTTCTCAATATTTAATGATCAAATTAAGAAATTAATCAGAATCTAATACTAAATTAGAACAAGATAACAACATAATTAACATATTCTAATTGGAATCTAGTTAGACATAGAACATTTCTCAAAACTTTAGTACAGTTTGCTAGGTTGGGTATTGCGCGAATCACATAATAATGGGGAGTTATTTGTAATATTCGTACATAATGATGCGAAGCAAGCACGATAACTTTTAAGGCTCGATATTTATGATCAATGTATTCGATATTCATCAATATTTTGACGATAATAACAAGATGGAATTGGTTATAAGTCAAAACACTGTATAAGCTATGTGCCACAATGAGTAGAAATGAACGTTGTGACGTCACACGGGCTCGGCTATGTTCGGAAAACTGTCGGGGTGTTTTCGGTACTGGATTCAAAAAAATATTTTCGATTGGATTTTACTTTGTAGGTACAACAAAAAAAAAATTAAAAATAGTTTTGTATGAAAACTTATATATGATCTTTCCATTTATTACAAAAAAAAAGTTGGTTCAACAAACCAATTGGGCATAAATCCAAACTCCGGGCTGCATCTAAGAAATTGCAGATGGGAAAATCTAATAACATTTTTCCCAAGCCTGAAATCGAACTCAGGACTTCATGTTTAACAGTAACGCTTGCAACCTCTGGACCAGGGGTCACCAATTATTTTTATTTGGGGTCCGTTTCTTAAAAATAATATGCCCGTCGCGGTCCGTAAAGCCAAAAGCCCCATTCCCCCGGCCTTATAAATAATAAACAAATGTAAGTATGTACCAAGATATTTTTTCAAATATTAACGAGAATCTAGAAGTGAGACGCACGGGACCGGCGATCAATGTGGCGACACTGGAGGTAGGCCTGCAGTGGACGCGTTTCGGCTGAAATGATGATGATGGTGAGGATGGAATATATCATGGATAGGTCCGCACAAAATAGGTCAACTGTCCGAACTGACAGATGCCTGCATTAGTTACCTACTTATTAGGGTACAAAGGTTAATGAGTCCATTCTTTTTCACGTAACGTCCGGCGTTCCCTTCTTAATTATATTTTCGAAAACATTCTCTCTTAATTAGAAATAACAATCGCAAATGATGCGTCAGTTTCCATCAACGTCATAAACATGGAGAAAGGAGTGAGAGCGAATTTCACCAATGAAACAGAACGCTATTAGCACATCTAAATGGTATGTATGGTAGCAGAGCTGTCAGTGTCATTTTATAGCAATGATGACACTGACAAATCTTAAACTCGGATAAGATACGTAGATCGCGTTCAGTTTCTTATGCAAAATTCGCCCAGATTAATAGCATCACGAAATTTATTACTCTGTAGAAAGAGACAAGTACTCTCTTTTCTATATGTAGAAGTGACGAACGTGACCAATAAAACAGAACTACAAGGCTGCAGTCACCCAATCCAAATTCTTGAAACGACAATTACTAGTCGCACAATTGCTTTATCTCTCTCACTCTTTTATTTATTTATTCTAAAGGAGATGTTCCAGAAATGTATGAAGCCTGAGTACTTTATGTAAAAATAGCTTAAAAATATAGTAACCGTTTTTTATTGTTAATTTTCATTAATTTCTCTTCGTTTCAATGTAAACTCAAATTAACTTTTTCAAGTAGAGCAACACAACATAAAATTAAACATGGTGGATCAGATCAGCAGTATGTCATTTTTAAAATGACATTCGATTGACGTGTCATCGTAATAACTGCGTTAAAAACATCACTAATTCAATTGCAACAGAGGAGCCATCAATCAATATCCGTAGTAATAGACTGGGTTGCAAAACTAAAACAATCACTAAAAACTCCGAAACATATCCAATTCACAGTCAAAGCAAAGAAAGACTCAAAGACATCACTTCTTAAAAATTTCAAAGTCGTCAAACGTCATATCGAAACTGTCTTGGCTGCCCTAAAAATAGGGTAATCCTAAAAAGAAACCCCCCTTCTTCAAATTAATTTATTAGTATTTTTATGCCATTCCCCTATTTTTTCCTATTTATCTATGTAGTGTATATAGTGGTGGCCCAAAATTAAACATCTCCTTTGTTTACTTAGCTATTTTTACTCCGTTTGACCTCAGTAAAGACTCAGTCGATTCTCCATGTCTTTAGCTTATACAAAATATTGTCACGTAATATTGAATTGATACTCCATTTACAAAATTACAACGGACTCTCCGAGTTTTGTACGAAATTATGAAACAAGTACCTTTCCGCACATTTTGATTAGGAGTCAACGAAGCGTCATTCGCTGGAGAATTAATTAATTTCGATAATTATAATAATGCGAAAAGAATGATTTTATGAATGAGTTCCGTAATTAAGTTTTGGGGACAAAGTTTTTGATAATTGGATCACAAAAACAGTCATTTTATGTTTGTTTAAACATTTTTCGGTTAGTTAGTTCGGTTGTTTTCTCAATTAACTCTTTGTCTAACTGTTTGTCTTTGAAATTTTACCTTTTCCGGTAATTTTACCTTTTCCGGTAAAAGGTTTAAAAGGTAAAATTTTAAAACACAAATCAGCTGGTTCTGAAGTGTTTTACAGTTTTTTTAGCTTCAATGTTATTAAAGATCACGAGATACGCTCTGTAAGAGTATTGAGAAAATATGTTCATGAAATTATATTTCTTAGAAAATGACTTCTTAGCCACTGTAGTGACTCATCAGGCTCAGTACGTATAAGATTCTACTGGCCACGCCACAACAACGCATCCATCCCAAGATCTTTCAAGAAGATCAGGGAGAAGATAAGGGTTGGGACATGGAATGTCCGGGGCATGCTTCAACCGGGGAAAGTGTAGATTATAAGCAAGTAGCAGAAGTGTTACCATCTTGAGATTCTGGGGATTACGGAAACCCACATGACATTCTCAGGTTTCTTTGCCACGGCTTCTGGACATACCATCTACTTTTCGGGACTAGAAAGCGCAAGCAAAAATGGAGTAGGCGTTAGTGTATCTCCACTGATCAACAAGTCTGTTCTCGGATACATTCCAATGAGTGACCGAATAATGACCATGAGAATTAACACAAAACCATCCAACAACCAACCAACTTCTTAGTCGTCGGAAACAGAAATCGAGGAGTGTTATAGACTGCTGGAGAACACTCTTAAAAACTTCCCCAGAAGAGAGATCACCCTCTGGATGGGAGACCTGAACGCAAAGGTCGGATCAACAATGCGTGAGGACCATCTGAGAGAAGTAGTCGGGAAAAATGGTCTGGGGGATAGAAATGGTAGAGGTGAGATGTGGCTTCAATTTTGCGCAGAAAACTCTCTCACTATCATGAATACCTGTTTCCAGAACCACCCAAGACGTCTATCTATATACTTGAATAATGCCAGGAGTTTGCTTCAGAAATCATATTGACTACATTGTAGTCGCAAAGCGAAGGAGAGCCTGCATTAGCAACACCAAGACGTACTCTGGAGCCGACTGCGGAAGTGATCATAAGCTTTTGGTGGCAGAAGTGACCATCAAGCTAAATCGAGTCTAAAGATCTACAAGTTCCCCCGTGCGTGCCATAAAACCTAGAATTCGTCAGTGAGTTTGTGTATCTGGGCTCCATGATCAGCAATCAGGGAGGCTGGAGTGAGGAAATTCGGAGACTTACGCAGATGGCCAAAGCTGCTATGATCAAGGTGTTGAGGATATGGCAAGATAGGAATATCTCTAATAACACCAAGAAGAGACTCGTTAGAATCCTGATATTCTCAATTTTCCTTTACGGCTCCGAATCATGAGCAATTCGCTTGGTGGATCGAATAAAGATTAAGGCTTTCTTGATGTGGTGCTGGAGGAGAATGTTGGGCAGAAATAAGTCCATGCTCGACCAGTTAAACATCAAAACCAGACTCTCCACGATCTGCTACCAAAGAGTCCTAAATTACTTTGGTCACATTGCCCGGAGACAGCCAGATAACCTGGAAAATCTGGTTGTAGTAGGAAAAGTGGATGAGAAAAAGCCACGCGGACGCTCATCCACTCGGTGGTCAGACCAGATCAGGGCGATTACGGGACTCACGGTGACCACTGCCTTGAGAAGAGCCGAAGACAGAGTGGCTTGGAAGAAGCTCGTCAATGACTCCGTGAAAGCTTTCCAAGACGGGCACGACCTTCAGTAATGAAGACAACGAATAATAAGAAGAGTCAATGCAGAAGAAAAAAATATGGAAGTAAGTATTATCTACTTCCATAATACTTTTCCAGTCCTATACTCCATAGGTTTAGGTAGTTAAAAAAGGGTAAACAAAAAAAACCACGTGACTCATAGATGCAAAACCTTTTATTAAAATGTTAAAATCTTATTATTTATAGTCACATATTAATAGGCTCATTCCCTCTCACAGAGAGGAGGCCAGTGTCCCAGCAGTGGGAACATTAATAGGCTGATGATGATTATTAGGCTCTATTCTGAATCTGACTCTGATGAACTCTCTGTCACATTAATAATAAAACGTTCAGTTGTGTCATCTATAATTTTGTCTAATTTATACATTTTCTGTTCTTCTTTTATCACATGACCCTCACAATTTTTCCAATTCTCTGCAGTTACATTAGCCAAAGCCTCTGGCAAAAGAATTTTTAGGTCAGCCATTTTAAAAGTTTTATTTTTCTCGGCTACAAACCCCTTAACTTGAGCCCATATTAACTCAATTGGATTGAGCTCACAGTGATATGGCGGCAGGCGCAATACTGTAACACCATATTCCTTGGCTAATTCATCCACAACATAGGATTGGTATTTGTGTTTTTCATATTTAACTTTTATTAAAAGTTGTGCTTTTAATTCAGCTTCTTCAAAAGCAATATTTTTTTCTCTTAACCACTTCTGAATATCAGCCTTTCTTGATGCGGTTGTTGGCACTTTTTCTTTTTTTCTACTGTGATAGGGTGCATTATCCATCACCAAAATGGAGTCTTTTTCCAGTTTCTTGAAAATTGTGGTGATCCATTTCTCAAAATTATGTGCATCCATTTCTGAGTGGTAATCACCGTCACCCTTAGCTGCTTGAAATATAAGTTCACCTCCTTCAACAAAACCACTTGATGAACCTGAAACATAGTTTTAAATAACATTGAACAACTGATTAATAATTATATTTTCTTATAATATGAGCATCTCACATGGTCCTCGCCAAACTTCTTGGCCTCCCTGAAGTTGGTTTACCGGATGCGCGAGGCACGAAATGGAACTGTTTTGGTATGAGATTTACTACAGCGCAGCCATTGTAGCCAACTTCAGGGTGGCCAACAAGTTTGGCCAGAACTATACTTTGACTGAAAATGTTAATTTATTATACTTTGACTGCCTCATTGGTCTAGTGGTCGCAAGCGCTACAGCTAAGCATGAAGTTCACAGTTCAATTCCCAGGTTGGGCAGTGTTATTGGGTTTTTCTATCTAGAATTTTCAGTAGCAGCATGGACTCGTGGAGTTGTGCCCGGTTATTGGCAATAGGCTCGCCCACTATTACATGGGACTTAAACATAACTGGCGAAATGTGATTGTACTACTATAGATACACTTCTGCCCAACCCTTCGGGGAAACAAGGAGTGATTTATTATGTTTATAACAAGCTTATAAAATAATCATCATGGCATTTCTATTAAAGGCTATGACGTAATATTCTTACCAATGTGGCCTAAAATAAGGCGTTTTCCTTTCCCGCTGGGATTCTTTAACCCTGTAGACAAACCCTGCCTGTGAGCCTCTTTACAGCATGTTATTGTAGTATCTTGCCATGTTGACGATTTGGTATGTCCTGCAAAAAACAATATTAATGAGTTTACAAGATATTTACAAAGTTGTGACAGTGTACAATAATTATTTTAATAACATATTAATGTTGTTATCATACCTTCATTGACCCATGTTTCATCCAAATAATATATTTTCTTCCCGTCTCTTCTATATTTTGCAATCTCATTTAAATACTTAACACGCCATACTGCAATATCTGGTTTGTCAATAAGCATACTCTTGCGACTGCGTTTGGAGTATTTAAAGCCTAATTTTTTCATCAACTTACACATTACATCTTTTTTTATATTAGGTAGACTGTCATCATTATTGACACTTTCCATAACTTTTTCTATAGTTGGCATTTCATTTGAAAAAAAAAACATATGGACTTTTCTCCTCACTGCGGCTAAATCCATATCATCGAAACTGTCGATTTGGCTTGGTTTCCTTGCCGGTGGAGGAGGAGACTCCACTCTATGCAATGTTTTGTATTGGTTAATAACCCTGTACACAGTTGGTACAGACATACCCATTATTTCACCAGTTTTTTGCACTATGTCTGTTTTTGACGGAAAACACTCTTTGGGCCATGTTTCTTCTACATATTTAAACACATTTATCAATGTCTGTTTCTCAGATGATGAAAGAGGTCCGGTTTTCAAGCGTTTCTTCTTCGGTGATGGAAATGTGTGTACGAAGTTCGTCTGGCTAGTACCAGCCTCGGGTTCACTCATTTTTCCACGATAATAATTAAAAAACCAATAAAGATAAATAACAAAAACTAACAATAACTAAATAACAAAAACAAAACAAAGAAACGAGCTAATATTATCACAATTCAACAAAATCGATACGAAACACGCTATTCGCAAATGTCGAGAACGCTGTCAACAAAGGCGTCTGGTTAACCGACTAAACGTAATACCTGCCACTTCAGTTGACAAACTACGTCACAGTTGTACTCTTCAATTTAGCAACGTTATCTAATTCGTTGTATTTTATAAAAGGTTTGGGGAACCTGTCTTTTTAGGCTCTTTTCTAAAGACAGATTACTAAATATTATATTTTTAATATAAATCTAACTAAAAATTGTGCTCAAGCAGTTACATCTACGAAGAGCAGTTTAAGAATAAATGATAAAATTGAACATACTAAAATAAAAGAGGAAACTATCGTGTGATCTAAAATCAATTTAATTTTTTTAGAATGTATTTTTAAACAAGAAAGTGTCAACTATAAAAAACTCTTTTTACGATTTGTTTACCCTTTTTTAACTACCTAAACCTTTAGAGTATAAAATAGCATTGCTGAAATGCCCACCTCTGATTTCTGAATTAAGAAGAAGTTCAGTTTCTGTCAAAACATGTAAAAATTTTGGCATTGGGATAGGGTTTGACACATTTTAATTCAGTTCAAAAATCAGCCTTCAGTCCCGGTTCAAAAGATAAATATATTGGAGATTACGCCATAATAAAAACACACAGGTATTTCTCAACACAAATCACATATTCCAAACTGCATAAGTGTGAGTGCTAAATCCAGGACTGTCACCTTATCGAATAAAAGTGAAGAGCAATAAACAAACTTTTAGTTTTGGCGATAAAAAGCAAAAAAACAGAAACATTTTAGGGCTGAAATCGTCGGAGAATCGCTCAATCGCTTTCATCGAGATTGTTTGGAAACTATTGGAGTTTTGTCGGTTAGATCGAAACTGAAAATTGTTATATAGAAAAGAATTTTTGCCGGAGTTGTCTTTTTAAACAAAGGCACCGGTGAAGTTTAATTGTGCTTTCGTGAGCTCTTTGATCGAGATGAAGTCGGTTCGGATGAACGGCTTGGCTAAATTGTTTTTTAAGTTACTTTTTTTTGTCGTGTTTATTTGTTGGCTTTTATTTTGTACGGAATTTATGATGACTGTACGACTAATTGGCGATGTTTTAAAATTTAAAGCGAATGAAGTAATTTTTTGGTTCGACATACCTGGCAGAAATAAACTCTTTTTACTCGACTGCGGGAGGGTAATGTTTATCGAATGTATATATGTCCATTTTAATAACACGCTCTACAGCCCATACGGGTTGACGGATTATGACGTACGAGTATGAGGTGTCATGAAGTGTATTCGTCTTAATTGTGGAAGTGACATAGGCTACATAATTTTTAAAACATGGCGCTGCCCCTCAAAAAAAAGGGGGATGAAGCAATTATTTTTTCCTTAATAATAAAAATAGTTGTATCAAATGAAAGCCACTAAATAGACCATACCAAATATATATGTAAGTTTCTTTAACTTTTATGCTACTATTTTGCCACAAATTCAAGATAAGCGTAACTTTAATAGCAAAATAAATAATCTTTTACCACATAACTTATTTGGAGAAATTGTTCATTAATAAAAACTAAAAATTTTGAAACAAATCAAATTATTATAAAAACAAAAAACCCGACTGCTAAAAAATAATTTACCCGTTTTTAGCAATAAATCGTTTTGTATGCAAAAATCTTTCTAAGGTTTTTGTGATTAGTCTGTTCCTCTGGCAGGTTATCATAAGATTCATTAGAACTGTTTTAGCAACTAAATTACTAAATTTAAACGTTGATAACAAA
This sequence comes from Anorthoa munda, assembly GCA_945859665.1. Classification (NCBI taxonomy): domain Eukaryota; kingdom Metazoa; phylum Arthropoda; class Insecta; order Lepidoptera; family Noctuidae; genus Anorthoa; species Anorthoa munda. The sequence goes on along the minus strand of OX243899.1, from coordinate 6,306,114 downwards.
CAGATTTTTGTTAAAATGTTGATATCATCAAAAAACGTTAGATTTATGGGCTGTGGCGGTAAAACGGTAGATTAGTACCGAAAGCGGTAGATCTAGCAAAAAAATCCTAGATTTGGCAACACTGATCATGGCGACGGATCATACTATAAGGACGGTGCGAGAGAGTGAGAGATAGAGAAGGATAGAGAGGCGCAAATTGTACTTATTATAAATAAAGTGTAAAAAAATGTGTGTGTGTGGTAAAGTGTAAAATACATAGTTCCCAGCAACTGAGCTCACCTTACTTTATTGGTGATTTTAGGTACTACGGCTTGTGCAAATCGACAGATTGTGTTATTCCCTATATCCTTGGATGATTTCCTTTAAAAAAAAGCCCGCTCGCGAATGACCAGGTGACTTTTTTTTTGCAACTTTGTGACTCTCCTTATGTCACGCTCAAATTATCAGATTATTGAAATGCACACTTCTTAACTCACCTTGCCTTAATCTGACGTGCTCGAGTTTTTCTAACGATCGTTTTTTAGGGTTCCGTACCCAAAGGGTAAAAACGGGACCCTATTACTGAGACTTCGCGGTCCGTCTGTCTGTCTGTCTGTCTGTCTGTCTGTCTGTCTGTCTGTCACCAGGCTGTATCTCATGAACCGTGATAGTTAGAAAGAAAAAAGGGAAAAAAAAAAATAAAAAAAAAAATATGGTAGAAATGTATATATACTAAGAAGACTGAGAGAGAATTACTTCTAAAAAAAAAAAAAAAAATTTAATTAAAATCTCAAGAAAAATAACTACTTAAAGAAGAAGTAAAAAAATAACAATTCAAGAAAAACCAAAATTAAAAAAAAAAATAACATATTCATAATTTTAAACTTATTTTTAAAATAAATTAAAACTTAAGAAAAACAATAAAAAAAAAACAAAAAAATAAAAAAACAACTCAAGAAAATGCACTGGAGGAGGCCTATACCCGAATAGGGGTTCCTATCCAAGAAAATGAAAAGTGTTAAGTGCAAAAAAAACAAAAGTGAAGAATGTAATATAAGTACTAAATATATGTTTATCTACACTCACAACGTAATGTTCCAAATACGAATTCGAAAAATATTGTATAAACACGTACTTTATGTTCGTGGATAGATAAAATTAAAAAAAGAAACCATTATAGTTCAACATTTGCCTTCGATTTTCAAATAACTGCATCATAAAATAACTTTTTAATTTTTATAGCACACTTTTACTTTTTAATTTATTGGCGCTTATTGGCTCATTGAAGTACTGTCATTGTCTAAGGAGGCGCGCACTGCGCAGTCATGCGCAATGAGAATCTAAATTGCCCGCCATACCAAATATTTTCCCGTTTCTACTTTTGTTTTATTGCAACTGTATGAGTGAAGATAAAGTAGTGTATGCAATAGCATATAATTAGGTATTAAAACACTCGCGTAATATTATTATCAAATTCGGCTTCGCCTCATTTGATAAACCTACGCTCGTGTTTTAATAACCCCTATTATATGACCATTGCATAAACTACTATTACACATATTCTGTAAAGTCTAAGGATAGGAAATAATAAAGGCTTTTTTATTTATTTTTTTTATTTTTATTTATGCGAAGTGCTATCGAAATGTCACTTGATCAATCACTTACATTTGACATTTAGATCATCGCCATTGCTGATAGAATGAAAGAACGAGGTTAGAGCCTAATTTCAACAACCCAAGAAACAGTACATTATCAACAGTATCTGTCCCTGCTTAGCCTTTTTAACCCCCGACGAAAAGAGGGGTTTTACAAGCTTGACGTGTGTACTTGTGTGTTTGTATTTGTCAACGGCATCATAGTTCCTAAACGGACGTAACGGTAACTTTATCGAGAGTCTTCTTGTCTATATTTGATGAAAATCGGTTTCGCCGTTCAGAAGATATGGACATTTTACTGTTTGAATCGGGGTGTTTTCGCAAGATATCGTGTCATTATTACGTGTTCAATGGATTGTCAATCAAAGCATGTACCTAGCATAAAATAAAAATGTGAAGGGTGTTTATAAAATTTTAAATTTTGCTTGTATCGACTATATTGAGGACGGCTTCCAGTCAAACCACATCCAGCTGAGCACCGCTACCAAAACTCAGTAATCGGGTAACACAACACCCCTTCCCAAGATAAGACAACACCCCCCCTCCCTGACCAAGTCCCTTGGCAAGACAACTTTCATTCTGGCTTCCGACTACATTCCAATTTATATCGCATTATAATTTATTCACGAATATGAAACTTTCTTAATAAGACCAACAAAGTTGATTACTCGAGCTTAAGTAGCCAATAAATTTTGTTTCGTGTACCTCAGCATTAATGTTACATTTTGTTAGTTATTTTTATTTTCATTGTTGACGTTGGAACGTAGATTTTTTTTACCTGTATTGTTTAACTGTAATTACTGGACTACGCGATGCAAAGGAGGGTAGTGCCTTTATCAGTTTAGGTTTTTATGTATGTTTGTTCCTATGTGGCGTTCTAGAGACCAAACGCGTAGGCCGATTTTAATGGATCCTACGTCAACTATTGTCACTGGTTACATTAAAATTAAAAAAGATAAATGGGGGCTTATAAGCGCCATAATGTGAGATTCCCAATTACTTTTTTTCTTCCAAACCCATCATGTGGGGTATCACAATAAAGAATTTTATGAGATGATTACAAAAATATATAACACTTATATGTTTAGAATTAATTCGAAAATAAAATGATAACTAAAAAGTTATAAGTAATAAATGTTATTGTAAAAAGAAAGCGAACTAAAAAGACGTTAACAAGAAGAAAATCATGCTGTGCAGTCGGAGGATACATACTCGCGACCTAACTGACCAAAACCATATATTATGTATCCTCCAACTGCGTTGGCTTCGGACGGGCTTTTGATTGTTTAATTATATATTCAGTTTTTTTGTTCCACTGCTCTCAAAACGGTGAAGGAAAACATCGTGAGGAAACCGGCATGTCCTAGAACCAAAAATTTGAAGACATGTGACATCTACCAACCCGCACTGGGCCCGCGTGGTGGATTACGGCCCATTACCTCTCACAGATAGGAGGCCTGTGTCCCAGCAGTGGGAACATTAATAGGCTGATGATGTGATGTGATATTCAGTTTTTTTGTATATATTTTTCAGTACCAACCCGTACGTTGGATTTGTGCTTTGCAATTAACAATATAATCGCCCCTATTTGGTGTATGGGGCTTAAACATACCTGGCAGAATGATTCGATGGCAAAAGCTGTCGCTCACGGCGAATCGCAATGTCGCTTCGCACCTGTCTGTCGTTATTGGAACTCAGTTCCTAAGGCGTCCCATACATATACAATATTATTGCGCAATATTGATGCTTATCGCACGTTATAGTTCTGATTTTTTTGCGAGGCTTTTTAAAGTGATTTTTGTGGCACTTCCCGATCACTTAGGAAACAAAAACATATTTTTCAATCGATTCAGCTTGCCTTCAATTTTGAGAATATGCAAAAATATTATAATGTTAACGTTTAAATATCCTTTTTTATTAATATAAATAATAATTTTTGATGTGATAAATTGTGCGAGGCACAGCGTGCTGCATGCAGGATAATACAAGGGAGACGCCGCGTCGAAGAGAGAGCTGGAGGCGTACGAAGAAAACCGAAGACGTACGAGCACGCGCTGACTAGACACATACAGTACCTACGCTAGTAGCCGCTATTGTGTGTATACACTGAGCATCAGCTGTGTCTGCGCCACATTAAAAATAGAAATTAAATATTATAAACACTTACTCACGCATTCAAAATTATTACAATAGCAACACTTCATTCTTTTCACATCATTCAATCTAATACGCGAGGACCAATCCTTTAACTCCCGCGCACTCCCATTCCTACTTCCTAGTTCCGGTCATCCGGTCATTCCGCTCATCAGTTGTATAAAAGTCGCAACTCCGGAAACGCGTATGCGCGCCCGTTGCTCCCGCTCTCAAAGAAAACTCAAGTAAAAGTGTTGTGTGTGAAAAACAGACTCTGTGGGTGGCTTACCAGCATTCAACTATAGTGAAAACTCCACTGCTAAAACTATCGAAGGACACTCTTAACCAAAGCTCCATTCCTGCACCTGTAAGTACCTACCTATCTGCCTTTTTTCCGCTGCGCCCACAAGTCCTGGTCCCTCTCGCCGAATAAAAAAACATAATAAACTCTCTCAATCACTCATCTAACCACACACAATACGCAAACGCTTCCTCACTCAATTATTATTTCGAAATTACGGCAGCCATTGTCGCATTTCGTGTAAATCGCCAAGTGCACCGCATCCGCAAACAAACTCGCTTAATCGCATCCAACGCACACTCTTTTCGCTATTTAATTATTTGTGTATTCATATTTTGATATCCGCATATATATTTTACGCTTAATCCCCCGCATTTAAAAACATTTAACGCATCCACGCACGTAATATTATTACTAGATACCTACTCTCAAAATGGCGTCAACAAGACAACCAAAAAAGAAGACAGCCAGTGACGATGAACACGAGGTTGATTCAAAACTTTCTTTTCTCGAAGCTAAGATGGAGAATCTATACCAGATTATGCAGAATATATACGATCTTAGCCTAAAGGTTTCCGATCCAACATTTCAATCGCAATTTCTAGCACGCATTCAATCGGTAGATATTATACGATCAAATTTCATGGATACTCTGGACTCGTGTGTTATGGCTCGATTAGAAAATGATCCATCCACAAAACCGAACTACGCCGCCTTACAATCTTTTGACGAACTGTATTGTTACGTAAAACATACAGCATCCACGCTCACACAAAATAATTCTAATCAAAACACTCCAGATAATTCTCATAAATATGATTTGTTAAACCGCAAGTTACCACCTCTCAAGTTAGTTTCGTTTGATGGTTCACCATATAATTGGTCGCCATTTTACGAGAATTTTAGAAGTCTAATCCATGATAATCTGCATCTCTCAGACGCCGAAAAAGTTCAATATTTAATAGGTTCTTTGTCCGGCAAAGCATTAACCGTTTGTTCAGGTATTACACCTACCGCTAATAATTATCTTATAATTTGGAATTCTCTATTAGAAAAATACCAAGATATTCGAGTACAAGCTTCTATTTACGTACAACAAATAATTAACTATAAACCAAATCAATCTATTGATACATTTCTCGAACAATTTTACTCAGCAGAAGCCGCTTTACGCCGTTTAAATATTGACGATCTCTCAGATTTTATTGTTACCCACGTCGCACTTACTAAACTCGATAAGGAGGTAGTGAACTTGTTCGAGCAATCGCATAGACACATTCAAATACCTACATTCGATCATCTTTCTAAATTTCTTAAGGAACAAAGTAAAATACAAACGCTCCGCAATCCTAGCTCAAATACAAAACCTTTCTTTACTCAACGCTCCTCAAATAATTATTATAATAATAAAACATCAAACTCTAAACCAACTCAAGCATTCGTCGCAAATACTCATTCACCCGCAATACAAATACGCTCATGTAAAATCTGTAATGATCCTAACTCGCATCCTCTATATAAATGTTCATATTTTGTTAATCAAGACCCGCGTGCTAGATTTGAATTAGTATATAAACATCGTTTCTGTCGTAATTGCCTAGGATTTCACGATACTAAATTCTGTAAATCAATAAATACTTGTTCCAAATGTCAACGCAAACATCACACACTCTTACATATAGAAAACTTTCATAATAATTTCAAAACCAAACAGATGTCCCCGCGATCGGATGTCGAACCTAACGCACAGCCGCTGAACCATCGGTGTAAAAACACGCAGCCCGCGCCACTTGTCTCGTCCGTGCCGCCACCGCCCGCAAGCGCCGCGCCCCGCGCCGCTCCCCTCTCTACCGCTCTGCCTGCCGCGATCGAGTCGAACGTTCCGTCGGGCGCCGCCGCCGCTGATAAGTTTGCGCGCCAAAATTTAAATGATCTCGCGTTATCAATGACCGCTTCTACTTGTAATATTGATAGTTATAGTACTACAGTTTTGTTACCTACTGCTTCTGTATACGTTTATACAAATAATAATTCAAATAAGATTCGCGTGTTTCTAGATACAGGTTCAATGAGTAATTTTATCACAAAATCGTGTTGTGAACGCCTTAATTTAGTCATTAATCCTGATAACTCAACCATTCTTGGTATAGGCCAATCTAAAGTGTCTTCTATTGGATTTACGACATTTAAAATATTTTCCCGCTTTGATTCACGCTGCTCGTATATTATTCATGCTCGCGTAATAGAAAATATTACCGACGGCTTACCTAGTCTACCTATAGATACGTCAAAATTAATTCATTTACGCAACTTACCTATGGCTGATGATGCATTCCATTTACCGGCTGAGATCGATTGTCTAATTGGCAACGAGTTATTCCCGTTCCTATTGGGCAGTGGAAAGGTTACATTACCCGGCTCATCGGTCGTCGCTGTACAGACTACACTAGGTTACATTGCCATGGGTAGGGCAGATTGTAACAACAGCTTAAATACTCGCACTCCTATCTTTAAAAATAATAAAACCTATAATAATAAATCTTTTTTCTGCGCTACCGCATCTAACTCACTTGAAACTCTCACTCAACGCTTTTGGGAATTAGAAAACGTCCCTGATAAAGTTCACATGAGCCCTGATGATCAGGCCTGTGACCTTATCTTTAACGCTACGCAATCACGCGATGATACTGGCAGATATACTGTACAGTTACCGTTTAAAACTCCATATTCTGAATTAGGAAATTCTCACGCTATTGCTCACCGACGTCTCATTAATTTAGAAAAGAAATTAGATTCGCATCCTGATATTCGTAAAAATTATAACGCCACTATTCAAGACTACATAGATCAAGGATATCTGTCAAAAGTTGATAATCCCTCTCTTGAAATTCCGCACTATTATATTCCGCATCATGCTGTTTATCGCCCCGATAAACAGTCGTCTAAAATACGCATAGTTCTTGATGCTAGTTGTAAAACTTCATCTGGTAAATCTCTAAATGACATTTTGTATATTGGGCCTAATTTACAAAGTAACATATTTGACTTACTCATAAATTTACGCATGTTCTCCATCGCTGTAGCAGCTGATATTGAGAAGATGTATTTTCAATTAAAACTCGACTCTAAACATCACGCCTTTCAACGCATTTTATATAGGTTCGATAACGCTAGTAAAATAGAAACTTACGAATTCAATAGAGTTTCCTTTGGTGTTTCAAGTTCGCCATACTTGGCTATGAGGGTGATTCGCCAACTTGCTGCTGAAAGTAAATATCAGTACCCACTAGCCGCATACGAGGCTGAAAATCATATGTATATGGACGATTATATATGTTCGATAGATGGCGCTGATAAAGCCGAAAAAACTCACCGCGAAATGGTCGCTATGTTTAAGTCCGGAGGCTTCAATCTTATAAAATGGGTCTCAAATAGTTCTAAATTAATGGATAAAATCCCCGCTTCGCATAAAAATCCGCAAAATATTAATTTCGACACAGACGCTAACTCAAACGTAAAAATTGTAGGTATGCAGTGGAATCCTGTAGAAGACACCTTTCAATTTAAAATTAACGCTATTTCTCTCAAATGCACAAAACGCACAATTCTCTCCGCAACCGCTCGCCTGTTCGACCCTTTAGGTCTTATCGCTCCTGTAACAGCATTCATGAAGTTACTCGTTCAAGAATGTTGGAAACATGAACTTGACTGGGATAGTCCAGCACCTACGCATATTGAAAATAAGTGGAATCAATTCCACAAAGAACTCGCTTATCTCGAACAAATTAAAATCCCGCGTCATGTAGGTATAACTTCGGATGCTCACGTGACATTCCTCGGTTTCGCAGACGCTAGTGAGCGCTGCTATGGTGCAGCCGTATATTTAAGGGTTAGCGCAAATAATAAAGATCACGGATCTGTTACTCTACTCACCTCAAAATCACGCGTCGCTTCACTCAATAAAATGCCGCTGGCTCGCCTGGAACTCTGCGCTGCACTCTTGTTAGCTAATCTTCTCACCGCTGTAAAAGATACTCTAAGGAAACGCTGTCAAATTGACAATATTTACGCATTCTCTGACTCAACAGTAACACTTACGTGGATACACTCACCCGCATATAAATTTCAAACATTTGTCGCAAATCGGATAACTGAAATAAATTCTAAATTAGCCGCTAAACATTGGTTTCATATTAATGGACAAGAGAACCCCGCTGATATTGTTTCCCGCCCTATAACGCCTAAATTACTCTCAAATCTAGATATTTGGTTTAACGCTCCTCATTGGTTCTCATCTCCTGTATGTCAATGGCCTATTAAAACATTTAAAATTGATTCTAGTAATTCGGAATTCATGGAAATTAAAACTACTACGCTATCCGCTAAGGTCATTCAACCTGAAACTACTCGTCCTATTCAAGAATTAATTGATCGCGTTTCTAGTTACTCAAAATTACTTCGCGTCGTAGTATTTATTCTACGCTTTTCTAAACGTCTTAAATCTAATGGATCTATAACAGTCTCAGATTTAGATACCGCTGAAATATATCTCATAAAATATGTCCAAAATTTACACTTTTCGGAAGATATGGTCAACTTAAAATTAAATAAACCAATAAATAAAAAACTCTTAAAGCTTAATCCATTTATCGACTCAAATACTATCTTACGAGTAGGTGGAAGATTAACTCACTCTCAACTCGATTACGGACAAAAGCATCCGATATTACTACCGCAAAAAGATCGCGTAACTAACCTCATAATTGATTATTATCATATCGTTAACCTTCATACCGGTCCCGCTCTATTATTATCTATGATAAGACAAAAATTTTGGATAATTTCCGCTAGAAACATAGTTAGACAAATGGTTCACAAATGTAATAAGTGTTTTAGACTCAATCCAAAAAATACTTACCCTCCAATGGGTGATCTGCCCGCTTTTCGAGTTTCGGAAGTGAAACCATTTGTTCACACCGCTGTTGACTACGCTGGTCCTTTTTTCATAACTCATATTCGCAAACGTGGAATCAAAAGCCAAAAGGCTTATATCTGTCTGTTTGTATGTTTAACGACTAAAGCATTACACTTGGAACTTGTTTCTGATCTTAGTTCTGACTTATTTCTCGCCGCTTTTAAGCGCTTTATATCTCGCAGAGGTCCTGTTTCGCTAATATATAGTGATGGAGGTACCAATTTTATTGGAGCAAAACGTAAACTCAACGAAATTTACTCTCTTATACAGTCCAAATCGCATATTAATTATATTAGTCAACAGTTATTGTCTGAGCATCGCGTACAATTTAAACATAGCCCGCCTTATGGCCCGCATTTTAACGGACTCAGCGAAATAAGTGTTCGTTGTGTCAAAACTCATCTTTATAAAGTCATAGGTTCTCAAATACTCACTTACGAAGAATTTAGTACAGTGCTTATTCAAATTGAAAATTTGCTAAATAGTCGACCTCTATGTGTCTTAAACTCGGATCCTTCCGATATTACCGCATTAACGCCTAATCATTTTTTAAACATAACCCCGCTCAAATTCTTACCCGCTGAAGATGTTACCGACATCAATGAAAATCGCTTATCACGCTATCAATTACTCAATAAAATAACGCATTCATTTTGGCAACGCTGGAATAAAGAATATCTTACTTCTTTGCAAGAAAGAGAAAAATGGAACTCTCCCTCAAAACCTATCGAATTGGGTACTATTGTCGTAATTAAAGACAATCACTCTCATCCTCTTAATTGGCCTCTAGGGATAGTAGATGTGGTTTATCCTGGAAAGGACAAAATTGTTAGAACTGTTAAAGTAAAGACCGCGACTGGTTCCTATATAAGGCCAGTAGTTCGGATTTGTCCGTTACCTTCGCAATAAACTTAATATTATCTACTCGCTATCTTTTTTTTTTTTTATAATTACTCTTTCTCTCTCTTAAATATCTTAATTCTTAAATTATTTAGAGGAAACCTCTAGGCCGGGAGAGTTGTCTGCGCCACATTAAAAATAGAAATTAAATATTATAAACACTTACTCACGCATTCAAAATTATTACAATAGCAACACTTCATTCTTTTCACATCATTCAATCTAATACGCGAGGACCAATCCTTTAACTCCCGCGCACTCCCATTCCTACTTCCTAGTTCCGGTCATCCGGTCATTCCGCTCATCAGTTGTATAAAAGTCGCAACTCCGGAAACGCGTATGCGCGCCCGTTGCTCCCGCTCTCAAAGAAAACTCAAGTAAAAGTGTTGTGTGTGAAAAACAGACTCTGTGGGTGGCTTACCAGCATTCAACTATAGTGAAAACTCCACTGCTAAAACTATCGAAGGACACTCTTAACCAAAGCTCCATTCCTGCACCTGTAAGTACCTACCTATCTGCCTTTTTTCCGCTGCGCCCACAAGCTGTGTTTGATAATGATACTGATATCATCGTAGTCACATTGGCGCGTCACGCCTGTCTACAGAAACCTTTATACTTTCGAAGAAGAACACGTATTGATATTACTTTTACCTATTTAGTTTTTATAGATGTCTGATCTTTTCGTAGTAAATATGTGCCTACTAGGTACCTAACCTAGCAGGCACATATTTTTCTTACATTCTAGTAATCCAATTTGTAAAATGGTTCCTAAAACTCTAGACGGGGCGACATTTTGAAAGTAGAAAACAATGGTAGAATAACAATAGTTTAGAGACAGTTTTCACCTTAAAAATATTATGCTAGCAGTTTTTCTTAACCTTAAAATGTAAGTGCCTAAAAGTAAGGGGGAGTAATACGTGGGACTTAAACATAACTATCAAAATGTGCACAAAATGCCGACAAACACGTTAATTTAATTTTTTAACTTTTAATTTAAAATTTGAATATTTACGTTTTTAGTTGGTAATATTCTGATGCGCTGTTAAATATACTTCAATATTGCAGACAGCGTCATTAAGCTAGCCTTTCCCGTTTGGGAGTAATTTGGTGCTGTCACTGGAACTTTTTCATTGCTCGTTAGTGTATAAAAACCGGCCAAGTGCGTGTTGGCCTTCGCACGTTTAGGCTTCCTTTCTAAATGTAGATTATATTGGTATTTTTTAGTAAAATATACGTAATATTAACGTTATCACCAAATTTCAAGTTCATAGGTCAATCGGCAGTTAAAAAATACTTTGGAACAAAATTTTGTGACAGACAACGGACAGAAGGACACGTCAGTGACAGTAATAAGGTTCCGTTTGGACCCTTATTACTGTCACTACTGTCACCGGTTAGTACGGAACCCTAAAAATCTACGCTTATACTTTAGGTGGCTTTAATCCTTACGGACCGCGACGGACATAATAATTATTTTTTAAAAACGGAAAACAAGTGAAAGCAATTGGTGACCCCTGGTTCAAACCCCCAAAGCCCTGGTCCTCAGGACGTGGAAAACTGTATGCTTAAGGGGCGGGACAAACAGAAAAGAAGTAAGACGGGGACGCGTCTGCGACGCCCTTTTAATAAATTTCATACAAAATGTTTAGAAGAGTCGCTAAACAAAATAAACAGAAGAGACAGGGCGCGGACGAGACGCGGTCTATTTTGTACGCGTCCTCGTCTTACGTCTTTTCCATGTGTCCTAAGGCTAAAAATCTTCAAAACTTGGGTGGTCCAGCAATGAATGTCTTTCACCTGATGATGATTAAGTCCAAATAATTCTGACATGAATTTTTCTTTAATCTTCCTCCAATGTGAGAGCTTCCTAAATATATGTCACAAACGCACTGCTTGCATACTAATGGCACAACTCTGCCTATACGCGGGATGAATAATCGGCGGAACTTCATTCATTATGCCAGAACAGTGAACACATTGAGAAATGTCCGGAGCGCTGGCCTTTGAGAATTTTCGAAGGCATATTTTCTTGGATGCTTTTGTAATGGTAACTGGTTTCAGTCAGCATCAATTGGGTATTTTAAATTGAGAAATGAATATTGGATTGCTAGCAGTCAACACAGTCATAATTTTCGTCAGCAATTTAACAGGAAATATTTAATCACATGGCTGCATCAATATTTCTTCTTGAGTCCTACCTTTTTACCCGACTGCCGAACGAGGGTAATGTGTTTATCAGTCTATATATGTATTTATGTATATATGTTTGTTCCTATGTGGTGTTCTAGAGACCAAACGCGTTGACTGATTTTCATGATTCTTACGTCAATCGATTCGTCTTAACCCTGCGAGTGTCACTGGGCACATTAAAAAAGGAAAAAAAAACTGCGGATTTAGGGCGCCATTTTGCGGGGTATTTTTTTTTTCTTCGTTTTTATCAAAATAAAAGGTTTGAAGGGGTGATTTCAAAAATATAAATCTTTTATCTACATTGCCATTGAAAGTTCGCCCACTGCTGGACATATGCCTTCCTATCACAACGTCTGGTCCTGTGTTTAACTCATCCAGCTTATTCCTTTGGTTCCCACCAGCAGATCATAGTCAGCCCACCGATCCTTCTAATGCTGTGCCTTCGAATTTGCCACTCCAAAACCATTTAATTTTTTATTTGATAATTTCCTGCACTACTTATGAAATAGAATTTTAGTTACATTCAAATTAAAAGCTGGCACTTTTTAACCGACTGCCGATTAAAAGTTAGATAGGATCCTTATCCGAACAAAATATACCTAGTATTTCGCCTACCTAGTATTATAGTAGTAAGTAATATACCTAGTATTCACCTGCAGACTATACTGAGAGGCAGAACCGAGTAACAAGTGCATCGTTCATTATTCTCTAACTCATTCAAAACCTGCACAGGGCTGACTCCTTATAGTTTTTATCAAGGTTGTGTAACCATGAAATGACAAAAATTATTTACATAGAAGTAATAGTTATGTGATGTGTTGTTTGATTTATTTGGGAAATAAATGATTAAAAGGTAGAATCTCGGCTTAGGGTTGAGTCTAGGCTCCAGGGGGACATATTTTTTTGTTTCTTTTTTTTTGGTTGGGAAATCATCCAATGACTTCTCCCGCTCTGGGTGAGGCGGAGGGCGTGTCTGACTTTTACTGACTAAAACCCACCCGTGTTATTTCAGTTCCTTGAGCTAGGGCTGCTGTAACTCTTGTTCAAATTAGGGGGTCTACTCCCTATCTCCATCAATGAAGTTACGGGCCCCGTCCGAAAGTATTCCGTAATTTCAAAGTGAAAAAACAAGTGCTAAGTTCAATTATTCGGCCCGGTAAAACACATAGGGAGTAGGTACAACTGACAAATTGTGTTGTCATTCATACTTAGTTCGGGCCCCGAACGAATCATCCGTCCGTAGGTAATACGGAGTATGAAACGCTCGTAACAAAGGCCAAAACTACGGATTTCATGCTTAGTGAGTAGATCCCCTAAGCCTTGAACATCGGCGCCGAGTTGCCAGCCTGTCGGTTTACTATCGGTTAAATTTCGGGGAGAGTGCGATAGAATTGCGTGAACTAATTCCTCCTAGCTCGTTCCATCATCGGACTAAAAGACGTACGGTGATGCGCCATCGGTACATGGTGGACATCTCACTCATCTCACCGAACGGTTTGAGTGGAAGTCTCTGCCCGAATCTGTATATCCTGATAGCTACAATCTGGGAGTCTTAGTAAGTAAAGGGTGAATTAGGTTTCTTCAATGGCCAAGCGCGAGCCTACTAATAATAACATAAAATATATAAAACTATAATTGTTCCTCGGCTTCGCTGCCGTAGCCTGTCCTGTAGGACGGTCCACTAATCTGAAGTAAAAAGCCTATGAAACGCCGAGATAACAAAAGTTTCTATACTTTCTACCAGTGAAAGAATGTTCATGATCTACTTCCAGAGATTACCTCCGAAGTAAAAGAGGTGCCTTTTATCTGTTCTGAGGTGTCTTTGGTACTTATTGTTTTCCGTTTTTCGACACCGACTTCAGAAAAGAAAGTTATTTTCCGCTCTGTAGTGTTTTGTTTTGGAGGTTGGAAACGAAATTAGTAAAAACTAGTGCCATCTATCAGGACTTGTAGGAACTTCTTACACCAAAAATTTAATTAACAGATAAAATATACGGCAGAAAAAATGATGACAGTGAGGATGTTCCTGACATAATATTTGGAGAGGAGTTGTGAACTTAAGTTACTTTGCGATTTTCGTAATAATATAGACACATTTAGTTTTTGTGATTTTACTTGAGTAATAATAAAGATAAGGTGATGTTTTTTTTTTTTATTTTTTATTTAGTAGGAAACTTGCAATAGTTTATTTCATTGAGTAAAAAGCCCTAAATCCAGTAGTTCAATATGCCTTAATTTTGGTTTCAGCACGTTTTCGGTGCATAATAAATGTACGAAGTTTGAAAGTCAAGATACGAGATTTTTAGCTGCATATGTACGAGGGATTTTATTTTACGGTTGGCAACCCTGCAAAGGCTACTAATTCTAAAAAAACCTTTACAAAATGGAATCACAATTAAAACAGGGAACAAAGTTGAGACTACCCTTTTTTGTAACGTTTTTTACCTGTTCCCTAGGTTAACTGAGCTGTGGTTCTGTATTCCTTAAAGAGTGGAAGTAGAAGTTTTTAGAAAGTTTATTTAAGGGAATAATGTATTACCTACCTACACTTTTGTTATTGTTTATTAGGTACTTTATTAATGGCTTTTTATGGTTGTCAAGTCACAAGTCTTTTCAAGGGGTATTGAAGCTGAGATGGCCAGTCGCTCCAAATAAATAACTGGTATTGAGCTGCATCAGATCATTGTCTTAGAGGTCGCAGTCCAATCAGATGGTCAGACCAAGTCCGCATATCGTTGCACACCAAACTACACGATGCACTCCATGATGCAAAAGACAGGCTTAGATAGCGCAAACTGGTAAAGGGAAAGTTATGCTCAGTAATGAGGAACCCGTTGCGAGGATGAGGAGATCAAAATATATATATATATAAATTTATTCATCAAAAATGGTTACAATTTATTTATCCTAATCAAAAATACAGAAATACTAAGGTTGTTTGTTTTTAAAGATAGAGTGAACGACGATGTCTGTACTAGTACAAACTGTGTTACAGACACCGGCGCCTTCCTCCTAATTGAACTGAAAATAATACAGTATAATTTAATAATGATAATTTGTTATATGACAGAATAAAATAAAATAATTTAAATTAATAAAATAATATAATTTAATTAAGGGACAAACCAGAGAATGGGCAGCAGCGTTCTCTTTGCTTCTATAACAACCATACTGCGATCGCTAACTTGCCTGCCAAGCGTGGCGATTATGCCAAAACCCCCCACATGAATAGCACAAATAAAAAATAGCCCCTAGTGCCCGGCAGCCTGCCTACCCTCGACTACGGTAGCGGTCGAGGTTACGGCATGGCAAGGGGTGCCAAGAATCTCCGGACGGGATCCGGCTACCCCAACAAACACCGACGACTGGACCTGGCAACATGCGCTATATTTTTCTGGGGGAGGCCTATGTCCAGCAGTGGACGTCTTTTGGCTGAAATGATGATGATGATGATGAATTTAATTAATACTATGAATTTAATTTACAAGCATGTGTTAGTATTGGAAGTACGTGTGACGTCATTAAATCATGAATATACATGTTTAAGCACAATGGAATTGCTACAAAATATAAACTGTCATATTTATGCCAAATGTCGAAGTACCTACCTAAATTATTATTGAGTTGTCAAATACCTACAATTGTTAGAGTACCCACCTTATAAGTCTTTTGAGACAATTAATACAAGACTGTCAGTTAGTATCAATATTCTTTCGAATATTGATTAAGAATTACTAAATAGGCGATATTAAATTCCTTAATTGTCTTGATACGAAACGAAAGATGTCTATGAATATTTTTTTTCTTCTCCACGAGAACTAGTTCTAGCGAACGGGCGGTAAGCTCTCTGAGCCTCAATTTGAATTAATTGACAAGCCTAATTGAAATAAATACTTAGTCTTGTCTTTTTGTGCTTTTCTTCATAAAACCTTTCTCTTATACACCACATACATAGGAACTCTGAAATATCGATACTTTTATATGGAGTTCCTTTATAAATCTAACACATGCATAAATGTGTGTGTGTGTTAGCGTTTATTACCTATTGATGAATATTACCTACCTAGAGAACAGACTTTCAGTTTCGTCATAAGTTAGAGCCTGTAATCATTTACAACACTCCTACAATTTTGGGTCATACGTTAACGAAGAATGCTTACGCAAGATTATTTCGAAAGCAGTGGTCACGAACGTCATAGATAGAGATCGGTAGAGTTGCCAGCTAAAATTATATATTATATTATATACCGATATTTGTACCCAAAATCGGTATTTGACAAGAAAATACAATATTCAATCAAATTCGTTTATTTATTAAAAAAAAAAACTTACAGACTAATTTATAACAATCATACTTAAGTATAATTATCTTTTATACCAATATTCTTTGGCCACAGCCGCGGTCATCATCGAATTAATTTCAATACCATAACAATTAGCTGTATTAAAAGTCGTTTTAGCATCCAATAAATTAAAGTTTGCTTATTTGAGGTAGCAGTTTCGTAGTTTCCTTACTGATTTCAGACATCTCGATATCAATACGTAAAATGCCATTAAATCAGAAAATATTGGGCGTATGTTTTGCTATAAATATTGGTTTAAAACTCATACCTACCATTCGAAATGGCATTATTACCGTATCGGTGTTACTGTTAAAGTCCAAATAACAGCGAATCTTAAGATTTCCCAGAAAAACCTAAAAAATCTTCTTAGAAATTTAATACTTCCGTTAGACTAATAAATCAGTTCTTAATCGTTTATTGTACATCAAAAATAACATAGACATACTCGTAGTACACAGTGATTTGATAGTTCGTGTACAAAACCATATATAGTATTATTCCAAGTTAAGTTTTCTCCCAGCAAAACTTTGAGTGATAATGTAGGACCACATTACAGGGATGGATCCAGTGTACAATTTTTATGCATAAATAAATCTATATTAAAGTATTGCATTAATATGGCGATATTTTTTAACTTACAACTGAGATAAACCCAGTTGCCTAGCACCACGGATAAAAATTATCAATAATATTAATGGGTCCTAACATTTTTAACGACATACTGCAATCACTAATAAGAATTAAGTACCACTTATCTGACAGTATGGAAATAAAAGAGTCTGTCAGTCCGTGTGAGATTGAAATAACCCTAACCAATATTACGATGAACCTAATTTGTAGTACCTCTTTGATAAATCCCATAATTAAAAAGAGCATTGACCTAACTTCAGGCTAACAGCGACAACCAGCGTAGTCCAACACATGCAGTGTTGCATGTTACCAAGTCATTAACATATAAAAAAAACAAATAAACACCCACTAAAAATTCTTCATTATAAAATTGAAATAAAATGTTACAACTAAAAGCTTGCCGCAGACAAGTGCGGCGTGAAAATGCGACAATGTAATTTCAGAGAAGTTTTTCTGTTGGTAGAGGAATTTTAGATAGATTATACATATAGGTAAATACGTTATAGTAGTCACAGTCACAGCGGATCTTTGTATCTCTGAATTTGGCTTTGACAACCATTGCGCAAGAGACAGTATGTTATCGAGTATACTACATAGAGTAAGCTAGATACGACGATGCAACAAACGTGAGCGAGTAAAAGAGACAGTTATACAATGATATCTTCATCTTCAACATTGACACAAAAATAGCTACTGCGCAGTGTCTTGAACCAATTCAGATACACAAAGATCCGTTGTGAGTATTATACGTGGCAAAATAATAACAGTCGCACGGGCCTATAGGGCCTCCCTCTATGTGGAGAGATGACCTTATTAGGGTTGTGTAAATCCGCTGAATGTGAGACACACTGGACCGATCGAGGTTGTGACACTTGGGGGAGGCCTATGTCCAGTAGTGATCGCCCTTCGGCAGAAATTATGATGATGATGATGATGGGTCAAAGAACAATGGCAGGTGCCCATACATTGTTTTAGCCGAGATTAAATTCCTACGTCATTAAATGAAAAATAGCTGGTTTAACTCAGGGTGATGTTCTGAATTAGTTTGTGCAAGAATGTCGAGAATAATAGATATTCAGTCATAAACTTTTGTAGGTTATGTCTGGGTAACTTTTAATAATGTGTTTAATAGGTAATATTATTCAATTTCGTGGATGTAAAAGGGGAATATCGCATTAGTATTTCCCTAACCTAGTTATTTCAGCATGAAATGTATAATATACTCTTTCGAAAGAGTATATTTATTTAAACTATTTTAATTAAGTGACTTTAACGTGCATCAAAAGGTCGTCGTCAACAACCAAGCTATATTTTTTTAGATTTGGATTCTAGTCTTTCTGCCAATCATTAATTGAAAGTAATTTATTTATTTCTACTCCACTATAATATTCTTACCTACCTACAAGGAACATCTACACTTAGACATAAACTGTATTGTCAACTCATTTACTGCAATAAATGCCATAATGATATGATTACTTAATATAGTTACTACTTGTCACTTAGCAGATAAAATATATAATGGCAACACTAAGCTAAAGAAATTAACTAAAAAATCAAATAATTTTTTATTTATTATGATTTTTTATCCGTTTTGAACCAGCCCAATTATACTTTAAAAAACGTAGACAATTAAAATAATGTTTTTCGTATATAACTCACTTTCAGACGGTCAAATTTAGGTCAGCTAAGATTTCGCCATTGTTCTTTCAGGGTTAACCACCGTTGTTGATCCATTGATGAGTGATCTTCCCTTACATACTGAGATCCGTCTTGTGGTTAAGAAAACACGTTAAGGGCCTACAACCGCTTTAGTGCCGCAAAACGGTTACTTTCTAAAGCATACTCCTTAGTAACGGCTCGGTTAACAGTTTTGAAAAAAAAAGATTTTTACGATATTTTTTCGCAACTTTTGGAAACTCCTCCAAAACGACTGGGATCTTTAAAAATATTTTTACACAGAACAATTGATGGCTGGCATTTCTTCATAACTGAATTAGCATATGTAAATCAAATAATAGTTTGCAAACAAAACTGTTCAAAAGGAGGTTCAATATTGATATTTTGGAAACGAGCGGGCGCACGGCCAGTACTGCGTTAACATTGGGGCATATATATCGCCTTAAGCCGTTGATCCCGGCTGTCATTTGTAGATCTTTGACAGTCGTTACGCACAGTTAGAAGCCCAAAAAGCTTAGTGGGTTTGATAACCAGTCTTACCGAGTATCGTCTGACTCAGAAACTAGGTCGTGGAAGTCAGATATACAATTGCTCTATGTAAAATACTGGACTTCCGGTTAGACTAGAAGCTGGCCAAAATATTTATGAAAAGTTTAAGCAGATTAATTGTAGAGTAATTTTGAAATTATTTCGATGAAAACTCGTCAAGTTGTCGCATTGTCGCGTCCCACCTGTCTGCGAGAGCTTAAAATCTTTAACAAATTGCACAAAACATTGCCAAGCTGCACCGTCTCATAATTATATTGAAACAATTCTGCAATTACACTGGCAACCCTGGGTTTAAGGGGAAGTGCAGTCATTGTTTCTCCTTCGTCTTACTCGCTGGTTTTGTTATGCAAAATAATGAATTCGTCAGCCGAATGGGTCGGCTGCATTATACTATGAAATATCACACTTTGCTTTTAGGTTTGGGCTGTAGTGGGAGCTAAGCGATAACACCTTCGAGGAATTTTAAAGGTCATAATAAATAATTAGTGAAACTACACTTACTTCATAGTTGCGATGTATTGGACAGCTGATTACGGGATCAATGCCCGCTGGTAGTATGGCTACACATAAAATTTGGGTTTGGAAATCATTTTGTTTTGTTTTTTCAACAGGTAATATTTATGAATTTTTGCTAATATAATATTTTTTTATAAATTATGTTTTTCTTAATTAGCCGTTATTTATTTCTGCATTATTTCGTTGCAGGAACCAAGAAATTTCATCGTCAATAGTTTTTCTGGGAATCGCCGCTTCATTGCCTCGGCGCTTTTCTAATGGTCGCCACTGTTAATTCTGGCTTTCAGGAGTTGCAGTGGTTGGGAATAGTGTAGTGAGTCTTTCGCAAAAACAGGTACTTGAATTTAACTACATTTGAACGAAGTTACTTGAAGCAAAAATAGGCTATAACCTAAATAAGGCCGACCGTAAAAATACAATACAAATCTCTAAAAATCGCCCACTCTTGACCATTTTCTAGAACTTTAGCTAGGAGAAAAAGTGTCTCAACAAAGTACCCAGCATCCAACAAATTATGTATATTTATGTATGTACGAGTAGTTTCAAAAAAAACAAAATAAAATTACCCACAGTTCTTTGTCCAAGAAAAAGTTGTAGAATTTAAAGTCGACTAAGAAATTAAGTTTGGAAACTAGAACCCATTCAAAGAAATTACCTTTTTAAAAAAGTGTTTAAACTGAATTGGTAGCATTTGTTCAGAGACTATGAAATTTTGACACATTTAAGTTAAATTACTGAAAGCAACTTTAGTTACGTCTTCGGGGGAAACTTTTGTGGATTTTTACCCGACTACGGCGAAGCCAAAATGAAGGTTGATGATTTTAGCGGTCTATGTAAGTATGTAGGTATGTTTGTATTTGCGTACATTCCTCCGTAGCGCCTAAACTATTCATCCGATTTTGATGAGTTCATCGTTATTATGGTCCGGGTAACATAGGTAAAAAAATCCGTAGTCGGGTTACAGTTTTTATTAAAACTATTTTTTAGTTTGGCAACCATATTTTTTGTGCACTATTAAAAACGACACTTTTTTAAACATATCAGGTATGTCACCACTTATTAATCAGTCATATAAGTACGTTTTATGATAAATGAAGTATGAAACGAATAGTTTCGTTTTAAACCAACAAGACTTTTTCCAAGTGATTTTATAGATACGTCATTGCGCACTGTTTACTGCGCACTTCATGGCGAAAGATTGCTTAAAGACCAAAATACAGACATAAAAGGGAACGTTTACGTTTTGCTCGGCAATATTTAAAACTGGGGGGCTATAGTAGTAGAAAAAGAAAACATCTGCGAAATTTTGGTTTTGGAACTTCGTTTGAGGATATTTAGTTTGCAACCATATTTTTTGTGCCATATTAGAAATTACACTTTTTTACTATATTTTACCAGCGATTTTACCCAACTTTATATTATGGTAAGGCAACATTCTTTTTTTCTAATAAAGGAATCTCTATCCCCAAGTTTCATCTAAATTCGTTCAGTCGTTGGGGTTGAAAACAATAAAAAGGATTTTCTATATTATATATTCGTACCCAAATAATAAAACGAAAACTTCAATGAAAAAAATAATTGCGAACTTTTTTCTTACTAGAAACTAATTTAAACTAGTTTTGTAATATTTAATTAAAGTTTATTTTCTAATAACTAACGTTTGCTTAAAGTTAAAAAAACGTTTGTTCGATCTTAACCGAATGCCTCACGACTTGTTAAGGCGGAGTGAGTGTCGGAATTTTTCATATCCCTGACCAAAAAAAATTCTAAGTATCGCTCCATCAGGCAAACAGCCTTTACTTGGGCACAGGAAGTTCATTAATTCACGGTAGCCTATTTCGGATAGGCCGAGTAAAAACCCGCAGAAGCCAAAATAATGAATGTTTCCACAAAGAAAATTAAGCACGTATAATAACAACTGCCTTATGCTTATCCGAGGTTTTGGCCTAATGTTTTAAAGATCCTTCATTATAATTTTTACATGAATTAGGTAGGAAAGTTTTCCTTGGTTGAGAGGTAATTTTTGTTGCAAATACTTAGTCGTACTTCATTTTACCATCTTCTAAAGGTATTTTTTTGAAGTTTAGTAAAAAGGAATGATGCGAGTGATTGAAAATGGGCTTTAATCATTGAATAAGGAAATAAAATCGTTTGTTCCCACTAGTTCTACTGAACAGTTCTACGGTAGAACTAATGGGATTATTTTTTCTCACTAGTACTACGATTTTAGGTAAAATCTAAAGAACTATTGGGATTCTCTATTCCCGCTTGTTCTACTGAACAGTTCGACGGTAGAACTAATGGGATATTTAGTTATCACTAGTACTAATCAAATAAATGAGAGAGCATCTTTAAAATTTATGATGATTCACTAATATAGGGCAAGCTTCATTGATTGTACTTGAGTGTGATGTTTAGACCTTTAACGCAGTTGACCAATTTTTTTTTTTTTAATTTTTATTAGAATTGAACTTGAGATAGTTTGGAACAGGATCTATTATGAGGCTTCAAAAAAACGACGAAGCGGTTCGATAAAAGGTAGGTAGTGCCCTTGTGCTTCGCTTGGCTCGTCTTGGCCGGGGCACTAACGTGCACCCAAATAAAGGGTCTTTCAACAAGGACGGGTCGATGTTAAAATTGAATAAAACAAGATGTGTGTGAGATATTAACGAAATTTATTTTTTATTTAAAAGGCCCATTTATGCCATTATGGATGGAATATGACATCGTTCAAATGTCCGCCGCGGCTTCATATGGTGGCATGAATCCGAGAGGTCCAATTTTTAATGACTGCATTCCCTCTCACAGAGAGGAGGCCTGTGTCCCAACAGTGGGAACATTAATAGGCTGATGATGTGATATATGTGTGCGATTGTAACCATTAAAATTAGTTTACATTCATGAGTGCTTTCACCACCTAAAAGACCTAATACCTACCCTGATTTGATAATTTTCGTACTAAAACTACCTTTTTTCAAACAGACATAATTTTCAAACAATCAGAACGAACTTTCATTTGATCAACCATTTCAAAAGTCAATCAACATTATGGAGTCCACTCCACCAGCACTTGCGCCCTATTGTAATTGTGTACAATGCAAATGTAACGCTACATCGGCATCGTTCAAAATCATTGTATTGATTACAATATACTGAAATGGAATGGAGTGGGCTCTTCGTGAGCTAATTGAGTATGAAAATGAAATAAAAATTATGGGATATTTTAAAATTTCAAATGCTCATGGCTAAATAAAAACAGTCGCACGGGTCGATCTTCAAGGTTAAGCAACACTTGCTGAGGTCGACCATGGTTCGTTCAATGGTCGGCAGGGACAGGTCATTTCTCACCTCCGAAACGAGGGTGCGACGTGGCTCCTGGCACATTCAGCCAGCGTATGAGTGACTATACACATCCGCCAACCTTTTTGGAGTGCATGTGTGATATTAGTTTAAAAGGCCCATTTATGCCATTATGGATGGAATATGACATCGTTCAAATGTCCGCCGCGGCTTCATATGGTGGCATGAATCCGAGAGGTCCAATTTTTAATGACTGCATTCCCTCTCACAGAGAGGAGGCCTGTGTCCCAACAGTGGGAACATTAATAGGCTGATGATGTGATATATGTGTGCGATTGTAACCATTAAAATTAGTTTACATTCATGAGTGCTTTCACCACCTAAAAGACCTAATACCTACCCTGATTTGATAATTTTCGTACTAAAACTACCTTTTTTCAAACAGACATAATTTTCAAACAATCAGAACGAACTTTCATTTGATCAACCATTTCAAAAGTCAATCAACATTATGGAGTCCACTCCACCAGCACTTGCGCCCTATTGTAATTGTGTACAATGCAAATGTAACGCTACATCGGCATCGTTCAAAATCATTGTATTGATTACAATATACTGAAATGGAATGGAGTGGGCTCTTCGTGAGCTAATTGAGTATGAAAATGAAATAAAAATTATGGGATATTTTAAAATTTCAAATGCTCATGGCTAAATAAAAACAGTCGCACGGGTCGATCTTCAAGGTTAAGCAACACTTGCTGAGGTCGACCATGGTTCGTTCAATGGTCGGCAGGGACAGGTCATTTCTCACCTCCGAAACGAGGGTGCGACGTGGCTCCTGGCACATTCAGCCAGCGTATGAGTGACTATACACATCCGCCAACCTTTTTGGAGTGCATGTGTGATATTATGTTAAATCTCGCTCACTATCCTATGTACCGACGTGTCAGCCACATAAAGTTGTCCAATACATCGCTATGTCACTACATTTAAACATGACATGTACACAGAATTTAGTCACAAAATGATGTTTGTGCACAGCTTTGTGTGTCCGTTTTCATATTCCTAGTGCCGACCTTTTAATCTAGGCGCCGTGATTAAAGTGATATCACTGATGGATGTTTGAATGTGAGAGATATGTGTCGTGATATCACAGAGAGATAGCAGTATAGGAATAAAAATGGCAGGCTTAGGAATTTTGTTACCCTTTTTAGTGTTCTGTACATTCATCTTAGTAAGCATTAATTGCAGAATAAAAACCTCAAGAGATTATATTATAACCAGTCTAGATATGTTTAAGGCGATATATACGCCCCAATGTAAACGCAGTACTGGCCATGCGCCCGCTCGATGTCAAAATATCAATATTGAACCTCCTTTTAAACAGTTTTGTTTGCAAAATAATATTTGATTAGTTATGAAGAAATTCCAGCCATAAATTTTTCTGTGTAAAAATATTTTTAAACATCCAAGTCGTTTTGTTTTCAGTTTCCAAAAGTTGCGAAAAAATATCGTGTTGTTAATTATTTTTTTAAAGCAAAACTATTAGTTACACGAAAAAACCTTGTGTTCAAAATAAAATTATGTACATGAGTCAATAATAAATATATATATATATTTTAAACCTTTTAACCTAGCCGTTAATAAGAAATATGCTTTAGAAAGTTACCGTTTTACGGCACTAAAGCGTATGTAGGCCCTTAATGTGTGGTGTTACTTTAATGTCTCCGGTGGTTTCGATTCCTAGAGTAATGTGTAATTAGATTTATCCATCTAGAATTTATTTATTGAACCCTAGGGTCTAAACAGCTCCAAAGTTGTGCCCGACAATAGGATCTAGGCTGTCCCTGTTCAATCCAATTACATGGGATTTTAACATAACTGGTAAAATTAGCACTTATGTTTATCCCTTCTTAGGTTATTACCCTCATGATATAAACTCTCATTTATTTATGACTTTACGCACACAAAAAATATAGTAACTAAACTAAACTCTGTACTTTTGTGTGCCTTAATGCCTTAGGCCGCTTATTTATTTTTTACTTCGCCCACGACTTAGACAAGTCTTTTATTTGTTAAGAAAAGGTCTTGCTTCTACTTACATCATTATTGTCTTGACCTTATCACAATTCATTTGGGGTCGCCGGGGTTAGGTTATCTACTACTGAGATGACCACCTTTCTACGCTCTTTTCTACAAATACCACCTTTCACCTGGGCGACCGAGTTCTGTTGAAGTGAAAATAGACAAAACATTTTTTTTTTCGGATTTTCCCATATATGAGACCTAAGTAGATCGATTTGTCGCCCCCGAAAATCCTATATTGCAAATTTCATCGAAATCCTTAGAACCGTTTTCGAGAACGTGATTACAAATATACATTTTTATATAGGTATAGGCCTTAGTGCGAGTTTTTACTCACGCTCAATCGCGTTAACGTAAATATCAATTTGAATTGAAACTGGATAAGCGCTTCTGGGGATGGTAAGGAGAAACCTCTTTTAACCGACTTACCAAAAAGGAGGAGGTTCTATGTTCGACATCATGTAAGTTTTTGTATGTTCACCGATATCTCCGCCAATTGTGGACCGATTCAAAAAATTATTTTTGTTTGAAAGAGTATGTTCCGAAATTGGTCCCATTTTAACTTGGTGAAGATCTGATGAAGAACTTCGGAGATATACAACAGAACTCTTCAATAAATAACTGCAAATCGCTCGGGATTGCTGCAATCGCATGTCTGTTTATTGTTTATACCATTTCATAATATAACATCACGCCAGTACGGTCGAAAGGGGTACGCAGATCTCTCATTTCACCCGTTATGTTCAAGTTTCATGTTATTTGGGTAATCTATTCTGGTGTTATAGGTACTTACATAGCAACTTGCCTAATAGGTAGGTAAAACTAAAAAGGGAAAAATAAAAACATTTTTGCAAAAAAATACTACCGACTTCCAAATAAAAAACTACAAAGTGAAAAATAACTTTATTTTTGGAAGTCGGTGTCGATATCGCAAAAAAATGTTACCTAGGAAAGACACCGACTTCCAAAAATAAAGTTACTTTTCACTTTGTAGTTTTTTATTTTGAAGTCGGTATTATTTTTTTGCAAAAAAGTTTTATTTGTATACATTTTGACATAAGAGATCGGTAACGTTATCACGAGTGAGTACGTTAAAAACTAGGAATAAACACACTGTGTGCAATTCTGAGTTTTTTAACGTGCTCACTCGTGTTAACATAAAAGTCAATAAGAATTGAAACTGGATAAGCGCTTCTGGGGATGGTAAGGAGAAACCTCTTTTTTTAATACTATTTGACATAAGAGATCGCTTACGTCACTACGCCACTTGCTACGATCCTTAAATACTACTTTTGCGTTGTTTACGTTCATACACCACACTATATATAAAAATATATTATAATATATTATAATCAGCGACCAATTATAATATAATTATAATTTTATATTATAAAGTTTGTGAGTTCGTGTGTGTGTGTGTGTGTTTGTATGTTTGTTACTACTTTATGCTCAAACGGCTGGACAGATCAGGATGAAATTTGGCACAGAGATAGATTATAGTCTGGAATAGCAAACAGGATACTTTTTATCCCGGGAATATGTTCCCTCGGGATAATTTTAGACTTTCACGCGGGCGAAGCCTCTGGCAGAAGCAAGTACTAACACCACGCGGGCGGGGCCGCGAGCGGCAGCTAGTTTATAAGTCAAAAAGATACTTCAACTTACTAAAGTCTGCAAAATATTCACCTTTATTCGGCAAGTGGAACGATCAAAAGCATATATTTTCCTAACCCTTAAAAAAGCAAACAAAACTAGAGATAACAATATCTTTTTTACATCGTTAAAACACAAAAGTCGAGCACACAACACATCAAAAGAAAATATATTCCCACTACTTTGTTGTACCGGTAAACGACCAGACATTTTGATCCGTCCTTGAGTACACTGTAACACTACAAAGAAACCTGGTCCTTTGAACTAAAAGCTAATTATGTGTGAACTTAAAATATTCATCGTTGTTGGAATTTGGATGTGAGTTGGGACTATAATGGGGTTTCTACTTAAGGTTCCCCTAGTCGACGGCATGAACTATTTTGTGCGCGGGATTAAAATGCATGCTTTATCATCCGACAACACGTGCAAAAGAGATAGATGCTGTGATGAGCAGTAAGAAGCTAGTTCGTGTACGAATTAGCACTTTTGCAAGTTTGTAGCAAAATGGATGATGATTTAGGACGAAAATGAGCGCGCGAAATTTTATAAACAGACCTTTGGGAGTCTAGGTATCATGAAAAAACGACAAAATGTATATTTTCAAAATAAAATTATTTAAATTCTTGAACTACTAATCTATCCATGTATGGTGGCCGTTTTGCAATTTTCCTTTTTCTTATGGTATTTATTTCCGCCCAAAGATGCGTTAAATTTAGTGTTGAAATGTGGAACTTTCGACGCTCATAACTTTCAATTTATATATTTTTTTACTTTTTTGTTTCCATACAGGGCTAGATAATGATGAGACAAATTGATATCATTTTTCATTTTGAACGTACATCGTCAAACAGTTGAGTAATCCCTAGACTACGTTTGTATGGAAGAATTTTCGACTAGTGTAACCTTAAGCGTCTGACTTTGAAATAACAAGGAATATTACACGTCTAACATAACATATCATCACGCATGTATACCCCGTGGGGCTGGGCAGAGGAGCACTAATAATACACCCATATTTAACCAGTAATGTTTAAGTTAAAATAGAGAAAACGAGAAAACTTTTTTTTTAGCTATTTCGATTTATCGCCCCCAAAACCCCCTGCATACTAAATATCATGAAAATCGTTGGAGCCGTTTCCGAAATTCAAATTATATATATGTAAACAAAGTGCGTGACACTTCATTTAGTTTGTACTATGTTTTGTACAGTTTGAATTTTGTCGTGTAAAAACTTTGATGTATAATTTATCTGTGAACTTTATAACGATAGGTATTTTAATACTTCCATGGATACAAGTATATACAGTGTATAAAATACTTAATTAACTAAGACTACAAACATAAACACTTAAACCAAAAACTACTTACTAACTAAATCAAAAAATATACTAATCTAAAATATGGCGTCGAAAAACTCCTTCACATCGTTGTCCACTGGTAATGTGCCCAAAAGACTGGCAGCATTGCCACGTTGTATGGCAATTCTTATTCTCGGACCGAGGTAAAAGCCAGCCCTTGGGTCACGCGAAGTGTCAACTAAGCGTTTGGAAAGATTCTGTGAACTTGTTTGATTCTATGGAGCGGTCTATCATACTGAAGGATTGATACAGCATGATAAATATAGAGGTAAAGTGAGAACTATATTGTAATTTGAATATTTAAATAATAGTGATTAATAAGACTGGTGAAACAATAGCTTTAAATGTTGTTTCTCTTTTCAGGTAAAATTAGTAAATTATTAATATTAAATAAAATTTGTCATTTAATATAATTTTCTCTTTTCAGTGCAACTCAATTTTGGTTAAAGTTTTACTGTTCATTTTTCCAAGGATAATTATAAATTAATCACACATATATCCTAATATATATTAATATTATAAATGTGAAATTCTGTGAGTGTGTATGTTTGTTACTTCTTCACGCTCAAACGGTTGGACGGATCTGGATGAAATTTGGCACAAAGATAGATTGTAGCCTGGAATAGTACAAATGATACTTTTTATCCCGGGAATATGAACACTTGGGATAATTTTCGACATTCACGCGGGCAAAGCCGCTGGCAGAAGCTAGTACATTATATATATACAAGAATTGATTGTTTATAGGTATTAGATGTACTAGGGGCGAGTCTATTGCTATCAATTGGGTACAAATCCAGGTTTCTACTGAGAAATTCCAGATGAAAAACCCAATAACACTTAGCCCGACTCGGGCATCGAATCCAGGACCTCATGCTCAGCAGCGCTTGCGACTACTAGACCAATGAAGCAGACATTCTTCATGTAATAAATATATTATTTTCTAGCTGTGTCCACGGCTCCTCTTCCGTCAACTGACTGCCTGCCCTACCCTACTTACCTTCCTGCCTACCCTACCTAACCACCTACCATTTTTTTTCTAGGGTCATCATTCTTTCACGGAGATTCTTAACACCGCCATTCAGAAAATGACTTCAAATGCACAACCGGATCCAATATTACTGACTAAATAGAAAACAAATACACAGAAAACATCAGACACATACACCTAACTAGGAGTTGAAAAAAAACAAACAAGTTTTCTAAGACCGCTTTAAGTATTATCTGAACAAGGCTTCCCATTGCTCGCAGAACGGATGGCCTATGGGGCAGAAAAGTTCTGGAGTAGCGACCGCGAACTGGAAGACGTTGCGTTAGTAGGCCTCCCACCAGGTGGACCGATGACCTGGTGAAGGTTGCGGGGATCCGCTGGATGCGAGACGCACGGGTCCGGTCAATGTGGCGACGCTTGGGGGAGGTCTATGTCCAGCAGTGGACGTCTTTCGGCTGATATAATGATGATGATGAAATAAGACCGCGTACCACCGCCTCCGCAGCGCATCAACCTTCGATAACCTCCGATTTAAAAGTTTCGGCACCGAAACCGAATTAATTTTTCAACAATTGTGTCATGATTTAATAACAAACATTTGCCAATGGATAGAATTAATTTTTATTAATTTCTAACTTTTTATTTTAACATTCATATTCAAAAGCCCTTAAATGGCCAAATTGAACTAAATGATTTAACTGTAATCCAAACTAATAGACCTTCACACTTATAATATTAGTAGTATGATTTGCTTATCCAATAATTGAATAAACATTTCAGCATCAAACTCTCAGACACTATCAATAGTTTCAACCGAAAATTCAAATTGTGTCCAAAAATACTTGTACACTTGCCAAATTCGTAACGGTTACAAGGCTAGAGAGTTTAGCCGGCGAGCCTTTTAAGCCTTCAAATTATTTCGTGGTTAATTTAACTTTGAATTTTGAACATTTACAAGAAGCTAGTCAGACCGGAACAAATCGGAGGATCGTCTGTGTGACAAAAACAAAATTTAATTTTGTTTGCAAAACAAATGAATATTGCGACTTCATACGTATTGCAAGCGATACTACGACGACGACATGACAAAAAACATTGTTGCTATGAAACGTCGCGCCGGTCTGCGATGCTTTTAGCAAGACCAGCAAGAGGTTCTTTTCAGTACCCCCACTTATCATAATTTGTTCCATTTTGACGATGTTGATATTTGTTATATATAATACTATGATCCCCGGCTTGTAACTTGGCACGGCTTTGGCGTAGTGGAGGTAAATTCGCGCATAGTGCGCGAGCTGACCAACAACCATATAGAACGAATGGAACATGGACGCGACGCGATTCGTCATCGATCCTCGAGTCAACTGACCAACCAATCGCGCGCTCGGAACGGTGCTAAACATTCCCCGCGTCCAGCTTCCATGGAACGGCCACGGAAGTCTGTTCTCTGCAACAGCGAGCTCGTCCCTATGTTTTCCCTTGGACCCAGCGTGGTGCGAGCGAGAACACGTCCAACATGGTAACAAAAGAAACCTAAAAACTACTTTTGCGCATCTAATGACTCTTGCCTAGTTACGTGCCGGAAATTATACCACGTCTAAAAATTGTCTGCTGGACTACTAGACAAACGCTACTAGATAAATAATCTAAAGCGATTATAATTTTAGCCCCATATTCTACGTATTTGGAGAAAATAACTTACCCTTTTATTTTCAGTCAGTTCCTCCACTCAAATGATTTAAATTTACAGTTATTTATTGACATTAAACTGGATTTTGAGGTGAAGGAAAACATCTTCAGGAAACTGGCATGTAATAGAACCAAACATTCGAAGACATGTGACATTCACCAACCCGCACTGAGCCCGCGTGGCCGATTACGGCCCATTCCCTCTCACAGAGAGGAGGCCTGTGTCCTAGCAGTGGGAACATTAATTGGCTGATGATGATGTGATGTGAAACTGGATTTTCAGCCGAGGTCTTGGCGACTGATTCGCTTTCAATGGAGGAAGCTTCGTAAACGGCTTAGAATATAGAGGTTACTGTCGCAATTAATTACATAGTCTGTACAAGAAAATATAAATCACGACGAAGTAATAAAAACGCTAGTTGGTACATTTAGTACCTGGTCTATTTGACAATTGCAAACTAAAAGCACCAAACTCTTACAGGCTTAAAAACAAGGATTCCTAAAGCGTTCCTATTTTGTACACCCTAAAAAAACTAACAAGTAAAAAGTCATTAGGTCATAAATATTCCAAACTGCTTTCCGAGTCTTTAAATAAATCTAGCGGGTGACTTTTTACCTACTATTGCCCGCTTTGGGACAAATATTGCCTTCTAATAATAGACTTTTTGAATCGCTTTTTAATCTTTAAAATAGCTGTTGCGAATTGAGGGTAAACTTGGTATCTGTTGTTTTGGAAGTGAAGGCTATTCTGGGATTCATTTTACTTGATCGATTGGGTGTATATTTAAACTAGCTGACCCGGCAAACTTCGTTTTGCCATAAAAACACAGATTCATCTACCCTACTTACCCTACCTACCCTACCCTACCCTACCTACCCTTCCCTACCTACCCTTCCCTACCTACCCTTCCCTACCTACCCTTCCCTACCTACCCTTCCCTACCTACCCTTCCCTACCTACCCTACCCAACGTACCCTACCCTACCTACATACCTACCCTACATATGTAGGTAAGGTACCAATTTTTTTTTCTTATTTTTTTTTCATAAGAACCTTCTCCTAACAAATAACAAACACAACAAAAAAAGAATAAGCGAAATCGGTCCAGCCGTTCACGCGTGATGCCGTGACCAAGGGAAATAGGGATTAAACTACTAAACGTTGACAATTTACAAAATGGCTTGCTCTATACAGAGTGAGTTACTATGAGGAATAACGAAAGACATTCAAAGGTGTCACGAGCCCCTATTTTGATGAAAATTAAAACTGCATCAAAGGATTCTTGAAAAATCAATCATAGCCAGGAATCGAACCAGTTGATTTTGGAATTGAAAAAACAAATTCTGTATTATTACACCATCCAATAGTGTCGCTAATAAGGATAACATTCTGGGAAGTAATGACATACGGCAAACTTCAGGAAAGGCTGATTTTTTTACAATATTCTTTTTTTTACTAGGAAAATAAAACAAGGACTATCAATTTAATCATTTCAAAATAAAGTAAAAAACAAAATTATTTTTTCACTCTCTTGGTATAATAATTATGTATTGTTATATTAACAAATTTTACATATTTTTGCTGCAATTAACGTAGTTCAAACTTATCTAAAGAGTTTAACCATCTACTCAAAAAGACTAACATATTTTTAACCCAAGAATTTTTCTTCTTTAATTGTATTTTATGGATCATACGAACCTTACATACATACATATTACATAAAGTTATAACCGGGACGATTCTGGCTTGACTCCTTATTAAATTGGGAAAAAAATATAAGTGATAATAATATTTGGTGACTATAAAAGGTCACAGTATTTTAATCAAATAAATTAAAAAAATACATCCCCACTTTACGTCTATGGGAGGTACCCGAACAAAAATATTTGTCATGATTTTATGTTACCACTTTGTTGGAATTATTAATATGTATATACATGCCAAATTATAGCTTTCTAGTACTTAGATTCTCTGAGCTAAGCTGCGGACGGACAGACGGACAGAGAGAAACTATAAGGGTTCCTTGTTGACTTCGGAACTTTAAAAACGATAAAAGATGTAAATCACTATACATAAATGGGTGTAATAAATGAAAATAAATTCCAGAGAGATTGTAATGAGCTACCAATCCCGACCCCATTAATATTACTAATCGGTTCTGTGAATGCCGCGGCATCCGTTCACCACAGAATAGTATTCGTAAATCAGGTATCAAATTGAAAACGTAAATTCTTAGTACCTGCTTGTTTGACGATTCGAAGATCTGTTGGATTCATCATCATCATCAGCATTTTACTGTTCCCACTGCTGGGAGACAGGCATCCTCTCTGTGAGAGAGGGTAACGAGAGGAGTGAAGGATTTGTTGGATTATCATTTATTTATTCGTTTATCTTCGCACTGCAATCCCATGCAGCAATTATAGCAAAGGAGCACAAAGTTCTACTTACTATAAGTCCAGGTCTCGTCACGATGTTTTCCTTTACGATTGTCAGCAATATCCAAGATGCACTTTAAAACCACATGTGAATTGATAAAGTTACATTGGTTTATGGCATAACTGTAAAGTGTTTAATTTCTAAGATTCGTTTCATGAGTTTTCAAAACTGAAGTCATCATAATCTTTATCCACAGCCTGACTTCGCCCACTGTCGGGCAGGGGCCTCTCTTTTCATGCGCCATTCCCCACACTCCTCTGTTAGTCTTCCTTATCCTGGTGTCACCCATGATTTCAACAGTGTCTTCTAATGCCGTCTCCACACACTTGCCGAACAATGGCGAACAGCAAACAACAAACAACGAACACGAACGTGTGGATGGGTGTATGATTGTGTTGGCTGTTTTTGTTCGCCCGTGTTCGGCATCGGTGTCGGTTTTCGTGCACAAATCAAAGCGTGTCCGACGAACGTGTTTGTGATGTATCCACACTCTTGTCAGTTCAGTAGTACGCGCGAGCTTGCGGGCGGCGGACGGAGATAATAGTGGTGATCAAATTTAGTAATCGTGTCATTTTGTGTATCGTAAGCTAAATTGTAAGCAAAATGAGGAATTTAACCCGAAAGTAATCGCTGCCACAACAAGCTCGTCGTCTGCCATGTTTGCCAGTCCGGAGTAGACTAGCATGTTCGCCAAGCGTGTGGATGCCGTGTTTGTGTTGGGTGTTTGTGGTCAGTGTTAGGCACGTGTTTGCTGTTCGCTCTGTTTGTGGTAAACAGCGAGCGTGTGGAGGTGGCATAAAGTTGAAGTACTTAAAATAGATGACAATCAGAAATGGCTTATTACAGTTACTACTTTTTAGATTAATTGAAATTATTAGTAAAAGGCTAACAACCGCTATTGCCATGCTAAAACGAGATATGAGTACATATTTATTTTTTATTAACATCACGCATTCGCACCCGTCTTTTTCGAGGTTTCCTATAACTATTTAATTTAAAAAGGCTATTTCTATTGCCAACACTGGGAACAAATCTAGGCTTAGGGAAACTACGGGAAACTTTTTAATGGAAAAATAACTCCAAAAAATAAAAACACATATTATAGAAAAAAAACCCGCAATTTCAAAATGTAGCAAAAATAAAATACAAGAATCCCTTTTTGTGTTACTAAGTCTTTCTTTTGCTATAAAAACAAAGCGTCCAAAAGGCCCAGACACTTCTGGGGTCACCATAAATCACGAGACCGACCCGGGATTCGAAGCCGCAATAAATATTTCAGCTGACAATTACTTGGGCAAGTGTACTTAAGTATCCAACGTTTAAAGTATATTGATGAGTTACACCAACTTTAATGAAAGGTGGGTTGTGTTGCACATGTGGAAGGTGTAACAAATCTCAGCGCGATTTGCTGTCAGTTTATTAAAAAAATCAAAAAACCCGACTGCTTAAAAAGCGAACTAAAAAGCCGTAAACAAGAAGAAAATCATGCTGTGCAGTCGGAGGATACGTCAACCAGTGGTTTTCGTCAGCCAGCTCGCGGATACGAGTACGTATCCTCCGACTACTTAAACTTTTTTTATTTTTATAATTTTAGTTATTTCTTTTTTTAGATTTCGGTATATATATTTTAGAAATCACCTCTTAAAACCCTTTATTTTGATACCCCACATGATGGGTTCGGAAGTAAAAAAATTTTTTGTCCCCCACAATATGGCGCCCAAAATTCGCCATTTTTCTATTTTCCAATTTTAATGTAGCCAGTGACACTCGCAGGGTTAAGACGAATCGATTGATATATGAATCATCAAACGCGTTTGGTCTCTGGAACGCCACATAGGAACAAACATACATACATACTTACATACATACATACATAGAATGATAAACACATTACACTCCTTCGGCAGTCGGGTAAAAAGACAGTATTTTGTGCTGTTTAATTCAATTGTACCTCATCTGCCTAGCCTTTTTCCCAATTATTGTTGGGGTCGGCTTCCAGTCTTACCGGATTCAGCTGAGTATCAGTGTTTTACATGGAGCGACTGCCTATCTGACCTCCACAACCCAGTAACTGGGTAACAATATACCCCTTGGCAAGAATGGTGTCAGATCTTAGGCTTCTGACTACCCGTAACGACTGTCAAAGATCTTCAAATGACAGCCGGGACCAACGGCTTAACGTGCTTTCCGAAGCACGGAGGCAACTCGGTATGTTGAAATGGTCACCCATCCACGGGCCGACCTCGTCAAGCGTTGCTTAACAAAATCAAAAAAAATCAAAATCAAGGTATTTATTTCAAGTAAACTTTAGAAGTACTTTAGAATTGACAAACAAAAAATTTATAAAAAGATGACTCCTAGTTGCAAATTCGCAAGGCGTCTGTAGGTCTCAATGGAGAAGAATTTGCAAGAAATTTCCCCGGACACTCTTTTCCATCAGTTTTAATTACAAGTTTTTGGTTACATCATTCTTGTTGAAAAAATACACATATGTGAGAACGATGTAAAAAGACGTGTACGTAAAAGCGTCCAGAGTAACAAATAATTTAAAAAAGAAAAAAAAAAAGCATTTTAACAGGCCGAGACAGCTAAGTTATGACCGATCCCAACTGATGGCGCCCGTTCACGAACATGACGCATGGATCGGCACCACTCAGCTCAACCATCATGAAGGGAACCGAATGATCCAACACATGTGCCACCATCAGAGAGAAATTAGAGAGAGCATTACACACTCAACTGCCAGGGCACACAGAAGTCAACGAACGATACATAGGTACAGTGAATGGTAGATTTATCTACAGTCGGAACATAGTACTCACACATGTGCTGTGCAATTATATAATACTAAAAGAAATTGAGTTTATACAATACAAAAATTTTCATACAGTCCAACAATACTTCGATACTTTTCTGCCCATCACTAATTGTTCTTGCGCCCTAGTGGCTGCGGAGCAGGACCAGCATTGAGCCAAGCATTTTTATCAGCGATGTAATCCCCCAACTTATAATATGCTTGCCTACATAGTGTGAGTTTTATACAAGTCTTAAATTTCGTCTCATTTAGTTGTAGAACCTTGAAGATCGACCCATGCGGCTGTTATTATTTAGCCACGTCAATTGTCAATGATAAAATATAACGTCTGTTTTCCTCGACAGGTAAGGTAGAGGTTAGGCACTTATATTACACATTATGATTAAATCAATAAAAAAGGTTATATTTTATTAAGGGAATAAATATAATGACCACCAAAAAAAACTTTGTGACGATAACCCCTATCACCTAAAATATATACTAATCAGCAAAAAAAATAAACCTAAACCAAATTTAGTAAATTGATCACCAAATTTCATAAGTGCTAAAACCGTAAGATATCAAATCTAGTGATTTGGTCAATGAATCAGTCCAAGAGCGAGCGAAGCGAGCTCGGGAGCTAAGGGCACCCCGACACGGACAGGTTAGGTTCGAAGGAGATGACGGGAGCTGAAGTGAGCGAGCAAAGCGAGCGAACTCAGCTCCCGTCATCACCTTCGTGTTAGTTTACTTTAGACCCTGTATTCAGAAATAGGAGCCCCGCCCAGCGGGGCTCCGTCGACTCTGTTGCGATTCTAAATTTAATTTTGGTGATCATTTACTATTTTTGTCAGTATATTACTAGATTTGGTGGTTTGTTAAACATAAGCCTTTTATTAATACACCTAATTTCCTAGAGTTTAGAAAATTCCATTACTTCTACTTATAAAGTTATTGTAAATGTGTGAGTGTGTGTGTGTGATGTGTGTGTTGTGTTTGTGTGTGTTTACGTGTGTGTTTGTGGGTGTGTGTGTGTGTTTGGGTATATTATGTTTGATATTCAATCGAGCCTCGTCAGCTAAGGGGATTTAGATGAAGTTTAGCCCAGATTAGGTAACCCTAATCTGGGCTAAACTTCATCTAAATCCCTAAATCTACCTACTTCGAGAATGAACCTACATTAATATGTACAATTTCATCTTTCACGCGGACGAAGTCGCTGACAAAAGCTAGACTATTTTCAAATTACTAACACATAGAAAATAAACGAACAAGCATTGTATATCATGCTATATCAACGGTTCAACAGATATTTTATACAGGTTAAATTTCTTGTTTTTAGGGTTCCGTAGCCAATAAGGAACTCTTATAGTTTCGCCATGTCCGTATGTCCGTCCGTCCGCAGCTTAGCTCAGAGACTCTTAGTACATTATACACTTAGTTCGCAATAAACGTTTTGATTTTGACTTTGACTTGTACTAGAAAGCTATAATTTGGCATGGATATGCATATTAATCACGCCGACAATGGGGCTTTAGGTTATATCCAGTACACAGTGGGATGTTTTTTTTGTCACAGGATGGGCGATTCAACCATGTTTTGATACAGGAAACCGTTTGAGTAAAATTAACCTTTAAATTGCAAATGTTTGTAAGATTCATGTGCCAGCTAAAAAGAATGTACTTGGAAAAGTAAAAAAAAATATTTTCGTTTCAGCAATGTTCGGTACATTCACTGTATAAGAACTTTAGTATTTTTACATAATTATGTAGTTCAATGTAGCTGTTTGTATGGAAACCTCGGTGTGGGAGTCCGACTCGCACTTGGCCGGTTTTTAAAACGCAAACTCTGGAAGTGATGACTGAATGAATATGTTACAAGCGCAAAGGCGCGGGTAAAAGTAAGATTTATTGTCGTTGGATCCCAGTTTTGAATCCCATTTTAATATTTTTGGAGTTGGGTCCTACAATAGCTAACCAATCTTATTCCTTACTCCCTAAGTACACTTTAATTCACCATCTACTAACAAATGAAAACCAATGATGAATATTGGATCATAAAGTTCTACATACAATACATTACAACACATTTACAGTACAATACATTTATTTAGGCCACTATTGCTTTGTGCCTTACATCCAAGAAAAGGTCTTTTAGCGTCGTTACGGACCCCCAATTACACTTTAGTTTTATGGGTTCCGTACGATATTACGCATGTTATTCGTTACAATACTTTCAATGAATCGAAATAAATGTAAGGGTTTATTTCGAGGTACTTACATGTTTTTTTTTATTTGGAATTATTTCTAATAAATAGTGCAATCATGTTGCTTTAATGATATGAATCGAATTGTTGAAATTATTTATTAGTTTTAACTGGAGAATATTAAAAAAAAAACATTCAAAAATACAAAAACCCGACTGCTTAAGAAGCGATATAAGTTTTTAAGCTGACATGGTCACAATCATTAGAATTAATATTTGTTTCGGGAAATTACCATGTATATTTAGATACAACAAAAACTGATATCGAGCTCTCAACCAAAATCTTGTAAACAAAAAATTACATCAAAAATTCCGACTGCTTAAGAAGCGAACTAAAAAGACGTAAACAAGAAGAAAATCGTGCTGGTGGATCGTGGTTTTGGTCAGCCAGCTCGCGAATATGTATCCTCCGACTGCACAGCATGATTTTCTTCTTGTTAACGTCTTTTTAGTTCGCTTCTTAAGCAGTCGGCTTTTTTGATATAATTTTTTATTTATAACTTTTTTGTTAACTTATTTTTTTTCAAATTAGGTACATTTAAACATATATGTGTTATATATTTTTGAAAACACCTCTTAAAACCATTTTAGGTGTTAAAAAATGGGCCCTTACAAATGGCGCCCAAAAGCCGCCATTGTTTTTATTTAAAAAAATTAATGTAGCCAGTGACACTTGCATAGTTAAGACGTTTGACGTAAGAATCATCAAAATCTCTAGAACGGCAAATACAGGAACAAACATACATACATATATACATACATACAAACATACATATATATATAGACAAACAAAATACCCTACTTCGGCAGTCGGGTAAAAATGTATTTTTCAACTATAAAGTACTAATTCAAATGCATGCCGAGATTGCTCTGTGAATGGCTTGCTATCCGTAACATATAAATACTCTTCCGTGTCTCGAAAAGTACGTAAAGCCGTTGTCTGTCCATCGATGATCTTTGTCAGTCGTTACGGATATTCAGAAGCCTGAAATCTATCACCAGTCTTACTTAAAAGGATATCCCATAACCCAGTGGATAGACGTACGGCGATGCGCCATCGGTACATGATGGACAAGCGCAAGCCAATTTTAAATAAAAAAGGCACTTCAAGCTAAATATACTGGTAATTAGCTGCATTC
This sequence comes from Anorthoa munda, assembly GCA_945859665.1. NCBI lineage: Eukaryota > Metazoa > Arthropoda > Insecta > Lepidoptera > Noctuidae > Anorthoa > Anorthoa munda. The sequence goes on along the minus strand of OX243899.1, from coordinate 6,266,556 downwards.
GGTAAAGGCTGGCTCCCAACGACCAAGCAGATTGAATGATTGAATTACATTGCCCCATTATGTTTTATTGCTCACAGTATAATACAAAATCAGAAAATTACAAAAAGAAAGGTTATTGCAATCAGCGCCTTTATGCAGAAAACCTTCGTGTTTTAAGGTTGCACTAGTCGACGGTACGAACTATTTTGTGCGCGGGGATAAAATGCATGCTGTCTCATCAACAGACAACACGTGCGAAATAGATAGATGCTGTGATGAGCAGTAAGAAGCTAGTTCGCGTAAGAATTAGCACTTTTGCAAGTTTGTAGCGAAATGGATGATGATTTAGGACGAAAAATAGCGCGCGTAATTTTATAAACAGACCTTTGGGAGTCTAGATATCATGAAAAAAAACCGGCCAAATGCGAGTCGGACTCGCGCACGAAGGGTTCCGTACCATTATCGCAAAAAACGGCAAAAAAATCACGTTTGTTGTATGGGAGCGCCACTTAAATGTTTATGTTATTCTGTTTTTAGTATTTGTTGTTATAGCGGCAACAGAAATACATCATCTGTGAAAATTTCAACTGTCTTACTATCACGGTTCATGAGATACAGCCTGGTGACAGACAGACAGACAGACAGACGGACCGCGAAGTCTCAGTAATAGGGTCCCGTTTTTACCCGTACGGAACCCTAAAAACGACTAAATGTAAATCAAAATAAAATTATTTGCATTGTTCAACTACTAATCCATCCCTGTATGGTGGCCATTTTGCAATTTGCCTTCTTATGGTATTTATTTCCGCCCAAATAAACGTTAAAATTAGTGTTGAAATATGGAACTTTCGACGCTTATAACTTTCAAATATTTATTTTCTTTACTTTTTTGTTTACATACAGGATTAAATAATGATGAGACAAATTGATATCATTCTATATTTTGAACGTACACCAGTGGAAGTAGTACAAACAGTGGTGACTACGTTTGTATGGAAGAATGATCGACTAGTGTAACCTTAAGGTATTTACGTGAGCTCTGTAAGTACTGGCACCAAACCGACCAATGAGGGGCGTGTTTTGCAATTTTACTGTCACATCAAAACAGATGGTGACGGGTTACAGTGGTGGTTACAGATTGGAAGTTTGTAATCTCTCGAGATAGTTCATAAACTTACATAGTATGCAATAATCCAGTGACATATGTATCTCATTTGTAAATGGTGATTTTGTTCCATGTGAGAATCAAAAACATGATACAAAGCGCAAAAACCCCAATTGCAGCCACTGCACTGCGGTGTTTTAGTGAACGATTTAAATTCATTGTAGGTAACTTTATTAAAATCGAACCGGAAATTTTAAGTTCGACTTATGAGAAAGAAACAAAGAAAGAAAGTTTTTTTTTTCTCAATAACAGGGATATAACAATAAAAACTTTTTTACAAAAAGTACCACCGATCTCCAAATAAAAACACATAGTCAAAAAACGAAGAAACAACAACAGGAACACCGACTTCCGAAATTAAAGTTATTTTTTCTTTTGTAGCGTTTTTATTTGGAAGTTGGTTGTTTTTTTTTTTGTAAAAACAGTTTTTATTTTTCACTTTTTAGTCTTGGTTCATAATGGACAAGTTCTATAGTAAAGTACCTATAATGCTAAAAGTTATGCCAGAATAACATGAAATTGCACATAACTGTTGAAATGAGAGTGTACGAGTACAGGGGTGAACGGTATACATCTGCGTACCCCTTTAGAGCGTACCGGCGTGATGTTATGTTGATATATGAAATGGTAAAAACCATAAACTGACATGCGATTGCTGCAATCCCGAGAGATTTTTCGTCATTTACTGAAGAGTGCTGTTGTATATGTTCGAAGATCTTCATCAGACCTTCACCAAATTTAAGTGGGTCTAATTCGGTAATGGATTCGAGAATTATTAAACCAATTCAATATTCGCGGCGTAATCGCGTAATAAATATACAAAAAAACATGCAGTCGAATTGAGAACCTCCTTCTCTTTTGAAGTCGGTTAAAAAGATAAAAGTAGTCGGCACTATAATGCTTATGTTAATAGTACTCCTTAGTGGGGTCTTTCCCCACAGCTACTTGGCAAACGTCTAGAATCGGAACTTCTAGGCAAGTGAATTCAATCGTAGATTACACCATTGTTAACCATCAGGCGAAATATTGTCCAATCCTTTTCCTAACTCTGTAAGGGTCAGCTTCCAGGCTAACTGGATTCAGTTCAATACCGTATTTCTTCCACATGGAGCCTCCACAGTCCACATACTTCGGTAAAACAATATGCCTTGATAAGCTTGTCAGCAAACGCGAGCCTGTCGAGAAGTTATATATTTGAGTCGTTTGGATTTGAAACATTAGGTCCGAGTGCTCTTCGAGTATTTCGAGATGTAAGCAAACGGTTAGTCGACTCTTCACGTGACCAGAGGGCTGGGCTTTTCCTTGGCCAGAGAATCAGCATTGCCATCCAACGTGGCAATGCTGCCAACGTTCTGGGCACTTTTCACGTTTTTCAGCGATGTGGACGAATTTTTTGACGCCCTATGACCCCTCCCCTTTTATACGCGTTCGTAGTTTTATTTTATATTTATTTAACTGTATATATTGGTAGTTATTGTTAATTAAGTATTTTATACTATGTTAATTTTAATTAAGATAATTGAATTAAAAAAAATATCTAATCGTAAAACCATATGCGCCATTATCTATGTCACAAAACTGTTTTTGCAAAACGTTTCTTTTGCTATCTAGGTGACTACTTATACAATAAAGCTCATAAGTTGTTACATAAATTTAGTCTCACAAAGCATTAATGCAAAAAGAGGCTAACTGACTGGCTACTAAAATTAAACTATGATGATACTGAAAACATCATTATACAAACCTAAACAAAAAATCACACACTCTCACACACCATCACACCCACACATTCACCCATACTAAAAGTCTACTAACATTCGTCTCGCATACTTAACCTAGATATTAATCAAAATAAATAAAACTTAGAAATGTTGTATAACACCTTACTACATTCTGTTAGCGCGCTTAGTACATAATTTATAAAATGAAAATGTAAAGGGGTGGGATCCTGGTGTCCTGAAACACAGGCCACGAGCCTAGCTTAGGCACCAGTCTCCCACAATATATACTTACCTATGTGGTGTATCATTGTAGAATCTGACCAATGTAAGATAATTTATGTATATTGTGGTGAGAAATTAAATAAAGTTATTATTATTATTCCATTTATTCATTTTATTTACACATTTTTACATTATTAAATATTATTCTATAAAAAATAAAATAAAAAAACCATTTTAAAATACAAAAATAGTAGCCCACCGGTATCGGGAACAGGATCCAAGCTACCGGTTGTCAGGGCTCCTGAGAGAGGAACCTCCTAACGACACGCGCCGCGTCCAGGAGTACCGCTTTCTGGATCAAGCCCTTGATCCAGCTGCCTAACGAGAGCCTCCTCAGATGTTCGTCGAGGCTCTTGGCTATTATGCCATTGGCCGTAACGACTATCGGCACAATGATCGCTGTATCCACATCCCACTGTTTAGTATGTTAGTACATGTCGACAACCTCGCGAGCCAGATCAAGATACTTACTTTTCTTATCTCTCTCAGCCTTCACGAGGTCCTCGTCATGGGGGACCGCTATATCAACAATCATTGCGCGACGCTCTAGTCGGTCTATCACCACTATGTCAGGCTTATTGGCAACAATAGTCCTGTCAGTGATGATAGATCGATCCCAATACAACGTGACATTGCCATTTTCGAGAACTGGGTCGGGCTCATACCTATAGTAAGGCACTTCCGATTCCACAAGATTGTATTTCAGAGCAAGTTGCTGATGGTTATTCAGGCTACAAGGTTGTGTCTATGCAAGTAGTCTCCGTTAGCTAGACTAGAACAACCGGAGATAATGTGACGGATGGATTCCCCCGGCCGGTGACATGCCCGACAGATGTCAACCGTGCCGTCTTTCACAATATATTTCCGGTAGTTGTTCGTCGTTATTATTATTATGTCATAGTTAGGTAACGACTCCTTCCTAGTTTGTCAAAGCTTGATATCACGGTCGGCTTTTCCTTAACGTGGTCCTACCTCATGGGTCAAGGTAATTAAATTAATGGGAATAGTCCTAAGTCGGCGGGTCTTAGGACCAACCACAGATGTAGAGAGAGAGACAGAAGTGCTAATGCTGTATTTTAGAAAATGTCTATGATTTTGTTAAAAAAAATAGGAAGGTGGGCAAGTCATAAAATCTTCTCCCTGAAAGACCTTTGTGCGGCAAATGATGACGCTGTTGACGTGGCTGAATTCTGGTCAAAAGATATTTAATTTTGGATTTTGATTTTGACATCGATACAACGAAGAAAATAAAACCGGCCAAGTGCGTGTCGGGCCACGCGCAGTAATAGGGTTTCGAAGTTGCATAATATTGCGGACTAAAAAGAGGGTTTTGTTGTTGTTACATGAACATTAGAACGGTTTCAGCGGCTCACAAAGTCTAAAAACGGACCCACATAGGATTTTTTAATCTATATTCTCGCGTTTGACCACTATCTCGCCTGATGGTAAGCGATGATGTGGTCTACGGCGAAGCACGCTTGCCTAGATGTAATCATTCACTCTTGACTTAAACTTAATAAGGACTAACTAAATAAAGAGTAACTGGTAACTGAAGAAGGAGTTTTAAAATCCAACTTCGCAACTGAAGTTAGAAAAATATTATCTATTTGAGTACCACCGCGGGTGCGAATTGCGAAAAGAGCCGATACGAGCACGCGTTAGAGCCACGGGGAATGGTATAGTACGTTCCTGGATCCTTGAGTGCACGCTCCTTGTTTATTTTTCTTTCGGAATTAGAAAAAAATCGTATGTATTCACCTCTAATCTCCTCTAATACCGCAGATTAGAGGTGAATCCTCTAATCTGCGGTATTCACTATTTCATTCTGAAAAGTTTTACGCTACTCAATTAGTGATGAAGTCGGGTCGAATATTAACTTTATAGAAGGATATCGACAAAAGAAAATAAGTAATTTGCTTGGAAATCGAATCTAATTTGACTTTACTTTTACGTTTTAATTACAAAACGTCGAAAATACTTCTGCACTAACACGAAATACTCCACCGCGCGCATGCGCCCCATGGACTAGGTTCTGGTTCTGACAACGACTCTGGCTACTCCAATGCGTTATTCGAGCTTAAACATTATTAATTTAGAAATCATTATTATTTAGGATGTTATGATTTTATTTTTGTATATTTTTACATGGTTCATAAGTATATATTTACTATCTATTTTACACAGCTAACAACGTTATTTAAGTAATTTTTCAATGGCATTTGTACAAAAATTTTACTGTGCCAAGTACATTTTATAAGTTGGTAGACTATTACTCGTAAACTTGTAAAGCCTGTTATGATTTTATTTTTGTATATTTTTACATGGTTCGTAAGAATTATATTTACTCTGTTTTACACAGCTATCAACATTATTTTAGTAATTTTTCAATGGCATTTGTACAAAATTTTAACTTGTCCAAGTACATTTTATAAGTTGGTCGACTATTACTCGTAAACTTGTAAAGCCTTGTTATCCGTGATAATTTTCCTTTTAATTTCGTTATATTTACTACTGCCGTGAATTTTTTCGCATAGCCAAGAGCAACCATTTCGCTGGCAGTGGGGGGGGACACTTGACTCTAACATAAATTTGCAACTTAAAGCTTAATTTTACGCAAACGAATCTCTGAATCGAAAAATGGTTGTAACAAACCCATATTATAATATTTTTGAATGGCCTATCCAACGATACCCCACACCATGGGAAAGATGAGAAAAAAAAATACATCCCCACCTTACGTCTATGGGAGGTACCCGAAAAAAAAATATTTTTCATGATTTTATGTTACCAATTTGTCGGAATTATTAGAATAGAATAGAATAGAATATACTTTATTGTACACCAAAAAATTAAGTTACACATCTCTTTCTTTCTTTCTTTCTTGTTCTTTCTTTCTTTTTTATTAATATGTATATACATGCCAAATTATAGCTTTCTAGTACTTAGATTCTCTGAGCTAAGCTGCGGACGGACAGACGGACAGAGCGAAACTATAAGGGTTCCTTGTTGACTTCGGAACCCTAAAATGTCATAAAACCTTCAGGTTTATTAGTTACGCTTCTGCCAGCGGCTTTGCCCACGTGAAAAGTGTTTTCTTATCCCAAAGAAACAATATACCGGGATAAAAAGTAGCATATGTGCTATTCCAGACTATATTCTAACTCTGTGCCATATTTCATCCAAATTCATTCCGTCGTTTTTGCGTGATTGAGTAACAAACATACACACATCCATCCAAACTTTCGCATTTATAGCATTAGGGGAAGGTAGTCTGACTTTTACAACTCTTTGATTAATTAATAAACAAATAAATAGTGACAATTTAAATGCAAAAAAAATATAGTGTATTTTACTATATCTACCTTTCAGTTCTGAGTTTTTTTTTAATAAAAACGTTGCCCCACACTAGGAATTTCTTCCTGTATCGTGGGTGCGTTTACAAACATATAAACTCACATACACAAACACCCAGAGCCGGAACAACTATCTGTAGGTCATACAAATATTTGTTCCGTGCGGGAATCGAACCCACGGCAGCGCAGCAGTCCATCGCTCAACCACTGCGCAAACCGTGCGCCCAGATTCTAAACATGATATTGAAAACTTCGCTCGATCAAAAAAAAAATTCAAAAGGACTCTAAAACGATGTTTTTTTGATCATATTCTTACTTTTGTTCATTATGAAAGATTCAGAACCTAAAACACATGTCTAAATAAAGTTAACAACCTATAGAACTTTATTCTCAGGATTGGCGAGGCCTTGGCGAGGTAGGACCTATGCCTTTTTTTGTTGGCGCTCGACTGCCCGCTAATATATCGACTGATTTATTATGAGACCATAGTGTAACAAAATCTGACTGATTTAGTAGGTTAGGAAAGTTTTTCAACAAACTACAAAGTAGACCGAAATATTCGTCATGGGTATATTTTATTTTGTTTTTTTATGGTTTTTGGGGTCGCTAGATACAAATTTGGGGTCAAAATGAAATTCCAAGATGGCGCCGACCGAAATTTTTTAAACTTTCGTCATGGGAGTCATTTTCATGGATTTTTGCGTCGCTAAATCCTAATGTGGGGTCAAAATGAAAATACAAGATGGCACTGACCGAAATTTCTGAAATATTCGTCATGGGTGTCATTTTCATGGTTTTTGGGGTCGCTAGATACGAATTTGGGGTCAAAATGAAATTCTAAGATGGCGCTGACCGATTTTTTTGAAACTTTCGGTCGCTAGATACGAAATTGGGGTCAAAAAGCTATCTTGTAATTTCATTTTGTCCCCATATTTGCAAAAAGCTACCCCAAATACCATGAAAATGACACCCATGATGAAAATTTCGGCAATTTCTATTGGCGCCATCTTGGACTTTGATTTAATTAAATAAAAACAACCTAAAACAATCGAATGTTTGTAAACCCCAGTAGAAATATTGTTTTGATAAATGTGTCTATTTAGTCCATCCTTTTATGTTTTCAAAAATTTAGATAGTCAAATAATTGAATGAAATACGATTTAGGCATTTTTTCAAACTATAATATTCAAACAAAACAAACAAACAAATTTTTATTTAATCAAAAATTTTGTACAAAGTTTTAGCATTGGCCCCAAACTAGGCGTGCCTGTACCTTGGGTACCAATTTGGAGGGTTTACCATGAAACATTTTTAATCTTGATCGGTAACATAAAAAAAAAAAAAAGTTAACTTAAATTACACAACATAAAATATACAATACAATTACAGATAAACATAAGAGTTGCCAAAATAAAATTAAAAGAAAATTTATTAGAAAAAAATTTGAATTTTTTTTTTTTTTTTTTTTTTTTTTTTTTTTTTTTTTTTTTTTTTTTTTTTTTTTTTATATTCACAGATTTATCTAAAACAATACGCTTAAAAATTTCGTTATTACTACGCATTATAATACAACAAACGGTTTGGCATCAACTCTCTTATTTTATTAACTATTAAAAACAATAGTAAAATAAGCCTTCTCTACACACCTTTACTGTGGCACTTTTGTCGGCATTACGCACACCTTTACTGTGGCACTTTTGTCGGCATTACGCACACCTTTACTGTGGCACTTTTGTCGGCATTACGCACACCTTTACTGTGGCACTTTTGTCGGCATTACGCACACCTTTACTGTGGCACTTTTGTCGGCATTACGCACACCTTTACTGTGGCACTTTTGTCGGCATTACGCACACCTTTACTGTGGCACTTTTGTCGGCATTACGCACACCTTTACTGTGGCACTTTTGTCGGCATTACGCACACCTTTACTGTGGCACTTTTGTCGGCATTACGCACACCTTTACTGTGGCACTTTTGTCGGCATTACGCACACCTTTACTGTGGCGCTTTTGTCGGCATTACGCACACCTTTACTGTGGCACTTTTATCGGCATTACGCACACGCGACTGCGCCGCTCGCTTCGCGGAAACAGTGGCGCGTTAAATATCTACTGTACGCGCCTGCTCATGTTTTGAGAGCAAATCTTTATTTGTGTGTTTTGCATCTACCACCACTTATTTTTTTATATTCAATATTGTGAAGGTAGATGGTTGGGCTAAGAAAATTTTGCACTCATCATTTTGGCTCCGTTAAAGAAAGTTGTAAAAATTAATATTATACGGATTTCAATTCATCTATGAGTTTTCTTCAAGAAATTCCAATCTTGTGCGTAAACAAGAAATTTGGCGACCGTGACAGGACAATTATTTCAAAAATTCAGTACAAATAACGTAGTACAAGAGTTGCGTCATACTCGGCGATACAAGAAGAACGAAAACTGGAGGCTACTACAACAACAGCAGCCAGGCTGGTCTTCCGTGCCAACGAATCAGCTAAAGATCGTACCGGAATTCCATCGAGTCAAAATTATCAAGAAGTTAAGTGCCTTCCTTTGTTCCATTTTATCCACAAAAGTACCTACAACCAATTTCCAAATTCACACTTAATCCGTTCTAAAACTCCTCTATTCCAATTGTTTTGTCTTTATTTGTGCTATATCCTTAATTTTATAGATTTATCGTGCCAAATAAGTGCATGGGTAAAGTACCCACATAGACCGTTCCATATACAATTATATAGAATTTATCTTTCCAAATTTACGTCTTTGTTCATTCAATTTATTTGTAGAATACGTAAATAAATCATAATCCTTATTTGTCATATTCCTACCTCAATATATTCGGTTTTTCCCTATATTTAAGCCGATTTGCCGAAATTTTCAGGCGTAATCCTGAGGGCCAATTCACTTCATTGAGTCTGCAGCCATAATCGCCCGTCTGCTGAACGAGGCACTGCAGCCAGCCGAGACCAGGTTCCCAGAGGTTTGCCACCGACGAGAGGAGCGTGAGAATATCATTGTTTTATTCCTTTTTCGAACCGGTTAAGCATTGTCGATATATTCAATTCCATTGGTTTAAATTATAATACTAAAGTTATAAGCTTGATTTATTTGATTTACATTTCAAAATGACGCATGATGGTGGCGATAAATCCTCTGCCAAGGTGTCTTTAAAGGAATTACTAGTAAAACGTAGTTCAATTAAAGGACAAATTACAAAATTTAAAAACTATTTGGATAAAATTAGTAAATTACCTGAGTTATCGAATATAGAACTTGCGGAATTGAGTCTAAGATTAACCAAGTTTCAAGGATTATCGACAAGGTTTGACGATTTGCAGACAGAGATTGAAGTTCTAAATGCTCCAAATATTCTAGTAGAACTTGATGAGCGAGAACGCATTGAACAAGACATGGTTCAAAATATAGCTATAGCCAAAACAGAACTAGAACAATATAGTAGTGATGCTGATGGTAAACGCCGTCATTCTATTTTTGTTAATGCGGACTCGGATCATCAAAACGTGGGTTTTAGACTACCTCAAATACAAATTTCTAAGTTCGATGGATCACACTTCCGCTGGCTCGAATTTCGTGACACATTTCTTAGTTTGATTCATAAAAATGAGCGCATTCAAGATATATATAAGTTTCATTATTTGGTTTCTTATCTGGATGGTGACGCTGCGCGTGTCATATCAAATCTCGAAGTATCTTCGGCTAATTACCGGGAGGCTTGGAAACAGGTTTGCGAGCGTTACGATAACAAAAGAATTCTCATGAATCATCACCTAGATTCTCTAATCAATATTCAACCAATCACGCGTGAATCAGATTGTTCTCTTCGATGTTTTGTTGATAACATCACTAAAAATCTAAGAGCTTTAAAGAGTTTAGGTCTACCTACAGATCACTGGGACATGTTGCTAATATTTATTTTCTTGCTTAAATTGGATAGTCGTACCATACTAAAATGGGAAGAACATCGCAACACGATGGATTGCTTGAACGATGTGCCCACTTTGGAGCAATTTAATAAATTTATAATTTATCGCGCTAATGTGTTAGAATCATTTAATTAGAATAAATCTATAAGCAATAACAATAATTCCAAATCACAACAAACCCCACGTGTCTCGTATAATCAGTCACAAACAAATAATAATAAATTTTCTTCTAATAAATCAAGCCGTAACCAAAATACCAATGTCTTTACTACTTCACTAGCTCGTAATAATTCTTCAACTGTTTTTCTGTGTGTAGTATTTAATGGAAATCATAGGATTTATGATTGTCCTACTTTTAAATCAAAATCCATTCAAGAGAAAATGTCATGCATATCCCAATATAAATTGTGTACAAATTGTCTGCGCCAAGGTCATCCTGCATCTGAATGCGGCATGGGTTCGTGTTGGCATTGCAATCAAAGGCATAATACTCTTCTCCACGACCCTAGCGTACTAGCCAACTGTAACACAACAAATACAAATAACGATGGTACAAAGGAGACCGTAGTGGCTTTTTCTCAGCCAGGCCATAGCCATGTATTTTTGTTTACGGCTATTATAGAAGTTCACAACCCTCTAAATAACAAAACCGAAAGGGTTCGCGCGCTGTTAGATAGTGGCAGCCAATCCACTTTCATTACAAAATCCCTGCAACATAAATTAGGTTTAATGTGCAATCCGTTAAATGCATTAAATGTTATAGGAATAGGAAATAATCAATGTGACACAATAGTGGAAAGTTGTGTTACTCATCTAAAGTCAATCCATGGCACTTACCAAGTTAAGTTGTCTTGCTATGTACTAAATCAACTTACCGGAGATATTCCAAAGGTTTCCGGCGATATACATCATCTGAAAATACCAAAGGATATTATATTAGCTGATCCTAAATTCAATGAACCTGCTTCGATTGAGATACTCATCGGTGCAGATATTTTCTGGGATATACTAGTTGGCGGACAACGCTCCCTAGGCCCGAGTAATCCTAAATTACATAATTCTAAATTAGGTTGGCTTATAGCCGGCCCTATTAATGCACAAAAATACAATCAAAATATTCAATGCAATCATGCAATTGTTCCAAACAACAATATGGATGAAATGCTTAATAAATTCTGGGAACTCGAGAGTCTTCCTCAAAGAAAGATTCTCAGTCCCAACGAAAAAACATGTGAAAAACATTTTCACCAAACCACAACTCGTTTGAGTAATGGCAGATTCAGAGTGAAGTTACCACTAAAGGCCTCCTCCGACTGCCTCGGTGATTCTTATAATCAAGCTAAAAAACGTTTTAAAAATCTTGAAAAACGATTTAGAAAAAATCCGACACTAAAGTCGCATTACGTAGAATTTATACGTGAGTATTCAAACCTAGGACATCTTTCAGAGTCAGCTGTTGCAATACCCAATCCTTCATATTTTTTATGCCATCATGCTGTGTTCAAAGAAGACAGTGAGTCTACCAAGATTCGAGTAGTCTTTGACGGCTCGACTCCTACAACCTCTGGCTACTCTCTAAATGACATCTTAATGGTTGGGCTTAATCTGCAAAATTCTCTATTCTCCATTTTAATTAGAGCACGTCAATATAAGTACATTTTGACTGGCGACATAGCTAAAATGTATAGACAAATTGCTATGGATCCAAGTGATTGTGATCTTCAATTAATATTATGGAGAGAAGATGAGTCGCAGCCCATCCGAACCTTGCGATTAGATACTGTCACTTACGGTACTGCAAGTGCCAGCTATCTTAGCACTAAATGTCTGTGGCAGGTAGGAGAAGAGTGTGATGACGAATTAATCAAAACCATAATACAAAATGACTTTTTTGTCGATGATGTTATTACCGGCTCAGACAATGAAGATCAACTAATATACATACAAGGGGCACTCTCTACTGCTCTAAATGCAGCTTGTTTTCCCCTACGAAAATACAAAACTAATTTACCTGAACTATTCCATAATATAGAAATGAATACAAAGGAAAAACTTACCTTGAGTGAATCCTCTAGTACTCTTGGTCTAGGTTGGCATCCAAGTGATGACACGTTCAATTTTCCTGTAAAAAATAATTATATAAATAATACAATAATTACAAAAAGATTTATAATGTTGCAATCACTTCGTATTTTTGATCCACTTGGGTTGTTAAGCCCATGCACAATTCAATCTAAAATATTAATTCAAAGGTTGTGGATCAAGGGAATTGATTGGGATCAACCTGTACCCGAAGATATACAAAAAACCTGGAATGAAATTTCAAATAACTTACCGTTGCTTGCAGATCTTCATATTCCACGTAGAGTAATCGGTGACTCACCAAAGTCCATAGAACTGCATTCATTCAGCGACGCCTCTCAAGTTGCCTACGGAGCTTGTATCTACATGCGAATGATGAACGAAAACGGTGAGGTGACGGTGAAATTATTATGTTCGAAATCCAAGGTGGCTCCTATAAAGACCACAACCATACCTCGCCTCGAACTTTGCGCGGCGTTGCTTTCAGCTAATTTATGTAAATCAGTTACTGGGTCCTTAAGACATAAACCTACAAAAATAACGCATTGGTGCGATTCTAATATCGTACTATGCTGGATAAAAAACGACCCAAGTAAACTAAAAACCTTTGTGGCGAATAGAATTGCTGAAATTTTAGATCTTACTAATCGCAAGGATTGGCGTCATGTTCCCACTGACGTTAATCCAGCCGACCTAATTTCTCGAGGTGTAAACGCCCATCACCTTCGCGACAATTTGATGTGGTGGCAGGGCCCGTCTTTCTTGTACAAGGATGAATCAAAATGGCCTAAATTACATCAAAATGAAGTCATTGATTTACCTGAAATAAGAAGTCATTATGTTAATTTACCTGAATCCACATTCGATTTCAATGTATTTTCAAAATTTTCAAAATTACAAAGAATCTTTGCATATATTCTACGCTTTTTACACAATTCAAAAATATCAAATAGGCTTAATCGATTATCCGGCCCTTTAACAGTCCATGAATTAAGTAATTCATTTACTTTTATTTGTCGAGTTTCACAGAAACAATCTTTTCCTCTAGAATATAAAAGAATTCAATCAAAATTATCATTATTGCCTAAATCCAAATTACTATGTTTGTCTCCTTTCTTAGAGCTCACAACTAATCTAATAAGAGATGGGGGGAGACTACATAATTCTAATTATTCATTTAATAAAAAGCATCCAATACTCTTGGATTCTTCTCATTATGTAACAAAACTTTATTTTGTACACGAACATTTACGAAATTTGCATGCTGGTCCACAGCTATTGCTAGCAACGGTCAGAGAATCTGTATGGCCTATAAACGGAAGACGATTAGCTAGAAGCGTTGTGAGGCAATGTGTTACTTGCGTGCGTGCTCGTGGGCAAACCATATCTCCAAAAATGGGCAACTTACCAATAAATCGTGTTTCCGTTGATTTTCCTTTCAAATCTGTTGGAATGGACTACGCCGGTCCTTTCTTTATACTACATCGCAAGGGACGTGGTGCTAGGTTAGTAAAATGCTACTTATGTCTATTTATTTGTTTACGTTTTAAATGCGTTCATTTAGAACCCGTCAGCGACTTGACTAAAGAAGCTTTTATTATGACATTTCGTCGATTTGTTGCCCGCCGTGGCAAACCAGCGGAGGTTTGTTCTGACAACGGACGAAATTTCGTTGCCGCTGCTAAGGAAATTAGCAAATTTCTAAAATTAAATAGCGAATCTCTTTCTCAGTTTGCAGCAGGGGAAGGAATAAAATTTTCATTTATACCTGCTTATAGCCCTCACTTCGGTGGCATTTGGGAAGCTGGAATAAAAGCTGCTAAATATCATATTAAAAGAGTCATGGGAAACTCCCATATATCATTCGAAGAAATAGGTACCTTATTCGCACAAGTAGAGGCAGTTTTAAATAGTCGCCCCTTGTGTCCAATGTCTTCATCCCCTGACGATTTCCTATCCTTATCCCCAGGGCACTTCCTGATTGGCAGACCACTAAATGCGCTGCCAACGCCAATAACTCAAGACGACTGCAACATACCCCATCGTAACCGGTACGCTCGCCTCGAGCAGATAAGGCAAGACTTCTGGAGACGCTGGCAAAAGGAATATATCTCCTAACTTCAACAACGCACCAAATGGAAGGTTGATGCTAGGAAGCTGAACATCGGAGATCTTGTCATTTTACAAGAGGACAATACACCACCACTAAATTGGCGCCTCGGACGTGTCACCAGACTTTTCCCTGGACCAGACGGCACATCCCGAGTCGCAGACGTCAATACAACCAAGGGCTGCGTGCGTCGATCTCTAGTTCGCCTGTGTCCCCTGCCTACGTGTGAAGATTTTCAAGGTTGAAGATCTACGTCCTTCAACGGGGGGAGCTTATGTACGCGCCTGCTCATGTTTTGAGAGCAAATCTTTATTTGTGTGTTTTGCGTCTACCACCATTTATTTTTTTATATTCAATATTGTGAAGGTAGATGGTTGGGCTAAGAAAATTTTGCACTCATCATTTTGGCTCCGCTAAAGAAAGTTGTAAAAATTAATATTATACGGATTTCAATTCATCTATGAGTTTTCTTCAAGAAATTCCAATCTTGTGCGTAAACATCTACTTCGCCGGAAAAAGCTAGCCTTAATTACAAGCTTCTGCCAGCGTGAATGTAGAAAATCATCCCGTGGGAACATATTCCCGGGAGAAAAAGTATCCTATGTGCTATGGAACAGTGAAGGAAATCATCATGAGGAAACCGGCATATCCTAGAGCCAAAAATTCGAAGACATGTGACATCCACCAACCCGCACTGGGCCCGCGTGGTGGATGACGGCCCATTCCCTCTCACAGAGAGGAGGTCTGTGTCCCAGCAGTGGGAACTTTAATAGGCTGATGATGTGTGAGGTGATGTGATGTGCTATTCCAGACTATAAACTATGTCTTTGCCAAATTTCATCCAGATCTGTTCAGAAGTGTTTGCCTGAAAGAGTAAACACAAACTTTCGCCTTTATAATATTAGTGTGAAATAGTAAGAAGCTCTCTCAGCAAACATGGGCCATGATTTATTTATTTATTTAATAAATAAATAAAAAAATCTACAGCTCTTAAAATTAGTGTGAAATAGTAAGAAGCTCTCTCAGCAAACATGGGCGATGATTTATTTATTTATTTAATAAATAAATAAAAAAATCAACAGCTCTTAAAATTAGTGTGAAATAGTAAGAAGCTCTCTCAGCAAACATGGGCCATGATTTATTTATTTATTTAATAAATAAATAAAAAAATCAACAGCTCTTAAAATTAGTGTGAAATAGTAAGAAGCTCTCTCAGCAAACATGGGCCATGATTTATTTATTTATTTAATAAATAAATAAAAAAATCAACAGCTCTTAAAAATACCTTAACACACTTGTTCGAAACCAATAAAGGTTTCGTCCTTTTTTTGTTATTTTGATGCAATACTGTGTCAACTCGCTGTCATCGATATTGACAGTTTTTAGTTGGGTTGAAGTTGGCAACACTGGAAAATTTGTTGATATCGCGAGACGTAACACATTGATCTTGTGATTCGAATTTACGTTCGCGATCCGCGAGTGGTACTGTGACTCGCCCGTGCATTTGTTTGTGTATATATTTAGCGCGCAGCGAAGTATTTTTGTCGGGAACGTGTCTGGTGGTCTGCCGAGCCAGGCCACATCGGTTGTTATTATATATATTTTCCTCCTATATCCCCCGACCGGACACTGGATTGAACGAGACCAGGATACTACCGCGGGGACAAATGTAAGTTAGTATAGATGTGAGTTGTGTGTGCTTGTAGACTTGTGGGACCACCTTCCAACTATACGGGAAACGGTTCCCCAAAAAACAAACCCCTAGTTACCGCTGCCGCGTATCGCGGTTTCGCCAATATAGACATTGTGGGATCCAGGATTCGCAGCATTGCTCATGGGCCCCAGTGTTGCCTCTTGGCTTGTGATCCGCACGCCTGTATTCAACAACACTTATTGTACTACTATTACGGCCAATTACGGATTAACAATTTATTAACTTTACAAATAAAATTGCAACAGAAACTAAGAACAACAAAACATATCTAATATTTGAAAACTCGTGTGAAGTGTGCAAGATGAGTTGTGTGTGAGTGTGTTGGTGGTAGTGGTGGTAGGGACTCTCTTTTCCGCACTTAGACTCCCATTTGGTCCGTTGTGCGTGGTGTGTGAGTGTGTTATAGTATTGTATTATGCGTTTCAAATGAGAGGAAAATCGACTAACCCCCAGCAAGCTACAATCGGACAAGACCGCACAGCTAGCAACACAAAAATCGATTTCAAAAGCCTAGGGTCAGTTATTAATATTAACCCCCAGATTACGAAACAAACCATTCCGCCGCCAACAGCACAATCCTGACGAATCGCGTCACAATGAGCGAACCATCCTCTCATTCGGAACGCACAGTAGTGTTAGTGTATTTTATAGTGTGGTGTAGTCTGTGTAGGTCTGTATTTGTACCTTCCATTCAATTCAATTCCTAATAGTTTAATTCAGCTTTAGCTTTATTAGTCAGTTCGCCACATACAGAGGTTAGTAATAGAATGATATCATAATTATAATTGATGCCTTCCAACGCTGCATAGTGATATGAAAAACACGACTGAAATCATGAACGTTTGCCGGAAACACCATACATATTTTACGAGTGGTTCCGGAAATATGTATGCAGGTATCTGAAACATTTTTATTACGTTCCTGTTGAACTTCTGTTATGAAATAAAGCTAGCGCATTGCGATTTTATATTGGTGCATATTTAGAGGATTCAAGTAGATCAAAATCTGTATCAACATCATCATCATCTATACAAATTAATAAAATTTAAGTGTCTGTATGTAATATCAAAATAACAACGTTTGAAAATATATACGGTACCAACAACAAATAAGCAATTTTTAAGATTTTTGTGTGTCTGTCTATCTGTCTATCTGTTTGTACCGGGTAATCTCCGAAACGGCTGGACCGATTTTGACGGGACTTTCACTGGTAGATAGCTGATGTAATAACGAATAACATAAGCTACGTTTGATCACGAGAAAATTCATAGTCCCAGCGGGAAAATAAAAAAATAAAATACAATTTTTTTTACGAGTTTGACGTGGATGAAGTCGCGGGCAACAGCTAGTATATCAAAAGTCAAGTCAAAAAGTCAAATATATTTATTTCAATTAGGCCAATAAGCGGCACTTTTGAACGTCAAAAATTAAATGTAAAAAAAAAATGTACAAGTAATAAAAATTGACTCTACCGTGCATTCGGAAAGTAGCTTGTTATGGAGAAGAACGCACAAGAAACTCCATACTTACTCTTTTAAAAAAAAAAAATGTTTTACAATGTTTACTTATGTACATACAATAATAAATTCATATATGTGAGGACGATGCACCCAAAAATAGCACTACACACTATACAACGTACAGGTATAAAGTAATAAAAGCACTAACAGGTAAATTCATTAGTTTGATAAATAGGAACATGGTTCTCACATACTTACAAATATTGCAAACATAGGTAAAATACCTAATTCAACAACAACGGAACCTTGTGTGAGTCAAATTCTGGAAAAATATAAAAAATAACCTAAGAATACAATAACTATGAATAGGAATACAAATTAGCAAATTTGATTTTGTCCACACCAAAGATTGCCCTACGGAGCGGGACCAACATGTTGCCAAGCATTCTTATCTTGAATATAATCATCTAATTTGTAATATGCTTGTTTACAAAGTGTGCTTTTAACTAAAGAGGAAAAATATATTATAAAGAGGAAAGATTTTTTTTTTTGTTTGTACCGAATAGACTCCGTAACTACAGGACCGATTTAAAAAATTCTTTCACCTATGAAAAACTACATAATTCCCGAGTAACTTAGGCTATAAATTATTAAAAAAAAAATAGAGATCCTTATGCAAATTGCAATAATGTAAGCGAAAGTAGCAACATTTTGCCTATAAAATTCGTTATTTGGCTTGCGCTGAGAAAACTATTGATGATATATAAAAATTATGTACTACAATATGATTAAAGTACTCATTATTAACTACAAAAAGTATGCGAGAGCATAATTATATCTCACTATCATAGCTAAGTCACAATAGCAGCTTTTGTGTTCTAGATTTTAATTAAATCGCTGGTAGAAACAAAAGTTGGTTACATTCGTATTTATTCAAATAAATAGTTTAACAAATTGGTGGTTAGGGTGGGGTAGGTAGGGTAGATGGGTGGGTAGGTAGGTAGGTTAGGTATGTGGGCGGGTAGGTAGGGTAGGGTAAGTAGTCTATGTAGGATAGGGTAGGGTAGGTAGATTGATCGGTAGAGCAGGTGAGTAAGCTGGTAGGTAGGTAAGGTAGGGTGGGTAAGTAGGTAAATAGGGTAGAAAGGTAGGTAGTGGGTGGTGGGTAGGTAGATAGCAAGTTGACGGGAGCGAAGCCGCGGGGGTCAGCTAGTGTTTTATAAAGTTAGAGCTTGCAAACATAGTAATATTTTATGACCGGTAACGATTTTCGAAATATCAAAATGTATTGATTGACATCCGTGTATATCACTTGGTCTCTAAACAAAGTGTAATTTGATCAGTGAATGTAATGGTCGCAATGCCAAATTGTAAGGGTTCTGTCGAAGTAGTGATTTTCGAATGTATGTGTTGTCGAAGTTTGATCTGTCGGACTAATGTTAGTCGAATATATGTTCTGTCGAAGCAATGAGTAGTCGAACTATTGTTTTTCGAAATTGGGACCGTGTCGAAATAATTAACTGTTGAAATTCAGTATGACACTGGTCACTTGCTTAGAATCTCTGTTTGTTATTTCGCACATCAGACAGTCTCTTAAGACTTTAAGACAGTTTTACTACGTCGCCGTCTCAAAAAACCCACAGTATATTATAAGGTGTTGCATCATCCATTTTCTCTACACCCTTGTCCAAACCCTAGTTAAAACTATTCAAGTCCAGTTTGACGGCTCTTTGGCTCTATATATCATATGGGTTCTATTTATTCATAGGTGAGCAAACGGCATTCGGGTCAGCCCATTATTTATCTGGGGGATAAGTAAGGATAGAGGTCTCAGATCATCCGAGCGTGGGAGAGGTTTATCCGGGATTTCGAACTGTGAAATCGTTTGTGATTTTTTAGACGTTCTGGGCTAGTTTCTGGCTGGATATGCCGTAATGAAGTCCATTTTTAGGGTTCCGTACCCAAAGGGTAAAAACGGGACCCTATTACTAAGATTTCGCGATCCGTCTGTCTGTCTGTCTGTCTGTCTGTCTGTCTGTCTGTCTGTCCGTCTGTCTCCAGGCTGTATCTCATGAACCGTGATAGCTAGACAGTTGAAATTTTCACAGATGATGTATATAATACTAAAATAGTATAAAGTAAATATTAAAGGGGGGCTCCCATACAACAAACGTGATATTTTTGCCGTTTTTTGCTCGATATTAATAACGGAAACAGGTAGACGCTTGAATTATTCACAGAATATTTAGTTGTATATTCTCTTCAAAATTAATAATAATTAATAAATTAAAATAAAATAAATTAAGGGGGGCTCCCATACAACAAACGTGATTTGTTTGCAGTGTTTTGCGATAATGGTACGGAACCCTTCGTGTGCGAGTCCGACTCGCACTTGGCCGGTTTTTTTCTTTTTTGTTTTGTCTTAACGTAGTTGTGATAGGAATTGAAGTTGCAGGCAGCTTGTTCACCATGTTGTGTGTTTTTAACATCTGACAGGAAAAAAGGGGTGTTATAAGTTGGACGTGTGTACCTGTGTGTTTATATATCTGTCTGCGGCAACATAGCAGTTTGAAAGGTGACATTATTGAGAGTGTTCTGAAAGCTGTTTGATGAAAAAAAGTTCAGCCGTTTAACAGATATGGGCGTTTTACTGTTTCAATCGGGGTATTTTCGCAAGACATCGCGTCATAATTACGTGTCGCGATAGATTGTCAATCAAAGCATGTATAAACCTACACAAATTTATGTGGAACAAAAATAATGAAAAAGAAATTGTCAGGTGTTTTGGAAATTTTAAATTTTTATTTGTTCTTTCTTAGTTAATCTGAAGGAGTGTTCATCTTACTGTGAGTAGATATTTTCAGGATCTTGCTAATATTTCACAAATAATATTTTCTTCCTTCGTGATGTTGGTTCTGAAATTACAACATAACATAACATCACGCCAGTGTTCCCCGAGGTGTTAGGCAGTGGTGTGCATAGCACATTCAAATTTTTTCAGTTACGTGCAAGTTCTATGTAAGTTCTATATAATAGAGACGAGCCTACTGCCTGCTATATATATATATGGAAAAACCCAACAACGCTTTGCCCGACCCAGGAATCAAACCCAAGACCTCATGCTCAAATGCAGCGCTTGACCACTAGACCAACAAGGCATCATCATCATCATCTGCCTAGCCTTTTCCCAACTATATTGGGGTCGGCTGCCAGTCTTACCAGATTCAGCAGAGTACCAGTGTTTTACATGGAGCGACTGCCTATCTGACCTCCACAACCCAGTAACTGGGTAACACGGTACCCCTTGGCAAGACTGGTGTCAGATCTCAAGCTTCTGACTACCCGTAACGACTGACAAAGATCTTTAAATGACAGCCGGGACCAACGGCTTAACGTGCTTTCCGAGGCACGGAAGAAACTCGGTATGTTGAAAATGGTCACCCATCCACGGAGCGACCTCGTCAAGCGTTGCTTAACCTTTATGATCGACGGTCACGGTCACGGACGGACGATCGTGTGGCTGTTATTATTTAGCCACGAGCTCCTCCAGACCAACAAGGCATACTATTCTTAAATGATTATGTTCATAAATGAAATTGCTTTTTACCTCGTAAAGGCATTATCTTTAAATGGTTTTCTTTGGCTTTCCTGGTTCTTTCCGAAATGAACAACAATATTTCCTCTCTTTATTTTTCTTTATTTATATCCTGGAATATGAAAAAAAAATATTAATACAAGATAACAAAGACTGTTCCATTATATTAGAAATTCATAATAAACGTTCTACACTAATCTTCGACATTAGCGTGTCACCCAAATAAATGGAAGCCTTCATTTCCTTGCTTCTGACATGTGATTAAACAAATCCCCACCATAAAGGAACGGCCCGTTAAACAAAATAGGGCCTGAAAAATAACGGGCCGTACCATAAACGGGCCGGTACCATAAACAGGCCTTTGGAATAACACATTACCGATAATGTTACCCGAAACACTTTGCAGGTTTTAAAGGCCCAAAATTAAAAGCATTTTGTATTGAATTAAGATGCCATTTAGCGACGTCCTAACATAATATGGGCCTTATTATTTTATAATCTGGTTTGGTGACAAAATCTCAATTTAAAATAGATGTCTGAAATATTAATTTTGTTTTTGAAATAGCTAGATTGTAATAATAATCATTATTTTTAGTGACTGACATAGCCCGAAGAATTGCCATACTAAAACGGCAGTGGGCAGGGCACATTGCTCGCAACACGGATGGCTGTCGGGGCAGAAAAGTTCTGGATTGGCGACCGCGAACCGGAAGACGTTGCGTTTGAAGATCTCCCACTAGTTGGACCAATGATCTGGTGAAGGTTGCGGGAATCCACTGGATGCGAGCAGCACGGGACCGGTCAGTGTGGCGACGCTTGGGGGAGGCCTATGTCAAGCAGTGGACGTCTTTCGGCTGATATGATGATGATAATGATGATGATTTTTAGGTTATTGCATTTTCGCTTTCAATCTTAATCTGCCTAGACTTTTACAACTATATTGTGCTCGGCTTTCAGTCTAAACGGATTCAGTATTATACATGGACTGACTGCCTATCTGACCTCCACAACCCAAAAACTAGCGACTCAATGTCAGCATAACAGACGCTTGCCAAACATGGCTCTTTCCATCCCCTGGCGGTACACGCGCGCGCCAATTTGGCTCAAGCCCTGGGCCAGAGCAAAGCTGTGTTCTGGAACAAGGTCCACGCGGGCCTGCCGGTGAATGAGCATGCGGACGAGTTGGTGAAGGAGGCAGCATTGACGTTACGGAGGAAGCCGGACTACAACCAATATCCGTTTTCATATATCAGGCGACAGATCCGTTTGGAATCGCTTGATGAGTGGAATCGGAGATATGTGTCGGGCGAGACGGCCTCTATGACGAAAATGCTTCTTCCGGACGCCATAGCGGCATTCCGTATCGTACAACAGGCGTGCTCACGCAAGTTTTGACGGGGCACGATGGGTTCTCTGAATAATGGAATCATTTCAAGTGTAAGGAGAGCCCAGCGTGCGTCTGCGATCCAAGCGTGGCAGACTGTACAGCATATACTTGTAGATTGCCCAATATTTTCTAGGGAACGCTACCAACTTGAATGTGAGCTGGACAGGAGATTAATGAGGGAGATCCTGCATGAGCTCATGGCTAAGAAAACTAGGGAAAGGTTTATAATGTACTGCTTAAGTGTGGCCTCCACAGTTATTACACGAAACCGAAGCTGAAGCGGCTCTGTGCTTCATTGATATTACAATAATATGCAATTATAATAAGTAATAAGTACAGGAAGTAGCACAAAACTGTAAACGAGCAGTATATTAAGATAGTACCTATGTAGTGTATCAGAATTGGACTGCTAGAATGAAACCGCACTAAAATGTTATTTTTTTTTAAATCTACAAGTGAAATCTTGTATCTTGGCTTATCGTGCTTACCGAGGCACGGAGGCGTCTCGGTATATAGTTTAGGAATGGTCACCCATGTTGGCAAGCTTTGCTTAGCCTCGAAGATTGACTCGTGCGGATGCTATTATTTAGCCACCAGTTCCTTTTTCCTCCTCCAATCTACTCAGAAAATAATGAACTAAATTAATACCAGTTTGAAATTCAGTACCTCAATTTATAAGTTTTTTTCTGAAATAAAAATATTAATCTATTCATAAGCAATTATGACATTTTCCTCGTCGAATTTAAAAGCTAATGGACTTTCATTGGAACTTTTTTACCGAGTTTCTAGAATAGAGAAAATGATTTGTATATAATTCGCTACTACGGACACTTTTTATTTTTGTCCTAATTTTTTCATAAACTGTCACAAGTTTTCATTAAGGTTTTCATTATCCATCGGAAAGTTTGGAATAAAATACACCAAAATAAAGTTCTCACTGACCATAAAAACGTTTAATTTATTAATTACGGCAAACTCTCATCAAAAACTAAGTGTATTTTTTTTTTTTTTTAACTTTGCCCCACACTAGGAATTTCTTCCTGTATCGTGGGTGCGTTTACAAACATAAACTCACATACACAAACACCCAGAGCCGGAACAACTATCTGTAGGTCATACAAATTTTTGTTCCGTGCGGGAATCAAACCCGCGACACGCAGCGCAGCAGTCAATTGCTCAACCACTGCGCCAACCGTGCGAAAAGTTAATATTGGATAGACATATTAATCTTAATCTATCATAATAACTAATAGTAGGTAAAGGGTTATCTTAGCAAGAGGATCATCATCTACATAATCAGCCTATTAATGTTCCCACTGCTGGGACACAGGCCTCCTCTCTGTGAGAGGGGATGGACCGTAATCCACCACGCGGGCCCAGTGCGGGTTGGTGGATGTCACATGTCTTCGAATTATTAGTTCTAGAACATGCCGGTTTCCTCACGATGTTTTCCTTCACCGTTCCTCACGATGATCAGTAGAAACTTATTATATTTCACTGAAAGAAAACTACACCTCCGCTACAGTCCCGACAAGTTTCTTCGGAAAAGATCAAGTAAGGGAAGCCACGGGCATGGCTAAATTATAATCATAATAAACAATTTATTTCAGTTTACAGAAAAAGAAACTTTGTGATTGTGCGTACAGCTAAGGAGTGGAATTCCCTGCCGGAGTCTGTGTTTCCTGATAGCTAAAATCTAGGGGTCTTTAAATCAAGAGTGAATAGGTTACTTCTAGGCAAGCGTGCTTCACCATCGACCACATCATCGCTTGCAATCAGGTGGGATAGTGGTCAAACGCGAGTCTACCGTTAATAAAAAAACCGGCCAAGTGTGAGTCGCACTCACGCGAAGGGTTCTGTACCTACTATTATCGCAAAAAACGGCGTTTGTTTATGGGAGCCCCACTTAAATATTTATTTTATTCTGTTTTTAGTTTTTTTTTTTATAGCGGCAACAGAAATAAATCATCAGTGAAAATTTCAACTGTCTAGCTATCACGGTTCATGCGATAAAGCCTGGTGACAGACGGACAGACAGACAGACAGTTAGACGGGATCGCGGCGTCTTATTTAGTAATAGGGTCCCGTTGATACTCTTTGGGTACGGAACCCTAAAAATATACTAGAATAGCTCCTATAAAAGATTAGTCAGTTTGCAGAATTGGTATCGAAGCGAACTTCCTCACTTTATAAACCAGCGGACTTCTTCAATAAACTATCAGCTCACCCCTCACCTTACAATATAAATTAAACTCAGTTTAACTGTAAATCCTCAAAAGCCCTCGGCTCAATTTACATCAGTTAGCAGTTATTACTGCAAGCCGGGATTACGTTCTCTAACGCTCCGTTAAATGGGGTAACTGAACTAAGCGAGTCTTAAGACTGCCTTGTTCTGAACTCCTGTTACCTTAATCTGTGCTAGATTAAGGTAACAGTAGTTTCATTTTTATAGGTTTCTTTTTGGGGGGTATTTTACGCGGTATTCGGCAACGTTTTAATGGATAAATAAATTGATCCGCTAGAGCAATGCTTGTTCTAGTCAGCTCGTGAAATTGTGGTTATGAAAACTACAAACCCCTGTTTTCTAAAGTTTTGGATGATATTCTCGTTCACTTAACCAATGTTGTTTTTTTTCGTTTAACGAACGAAAATATCATCCATGACTCTATCAAGATCTTTTCAAAACACACTGGCCGTCTGTAAACAACTGCACTCAGTTTCAAATATCGAACTACAAATGGGGTGAATAGCGATGCAGCGGTGAAAGGGAACAAAACTTTAATTAGGATTTTAACTTTAATACCACTTTATTGGTTTCAAACAAAGCATCGTTTGTTTTAATAATTAATTAGTGTATTGGAGTACCTACTTAAATGCTGTAGTTTTTTTTTAAATAACTTGATAATTTCCTTTGAAGTTTTGTTCTATTTACCCAGGCATTCCTATTCACCCTGTTTGACGGTAATATAGCAAAAGTGTCAGTCGGACACTTCACCACTTTCTAAACTTTACTTCACTTTCTTCTTCACTTTTTCCCGTGTAGCTCGCATCCGCCAAACGCGCGATAAGAAACGTAGTCCCAATAACATAAAAATATCGGTCCTACTAAAGCTAGACTAGACAAAGTTACATATCTGCGTTATCGATTGTTGCCAAAATGCCCAGAACGCTGGCAGCATTGCCACGTTGAAATTGCCAATAAATAAGTTAATTAAAAATATCAAAAAACCCGACTGCTTAAGAAGCGAACTAAAAATACGTAAACAAGAAGAAAATCATGCTGTGCAATCGGAGGAATGCGAGCTGGGTGACCAAAGCCAGATGTATGCATGTATGTGATTAAAAGAGTGAGGAATAGAAACGTTAATGTAAGTCGAGGAGACCAGAGAAAAACTTGACTGATTGTATGAGGGACGACATGAAAGAAAAGGGAGTGAATGATAGCGTGAGCGTTGACAGGGGAGAGTAGAAGAAGAAAACATGTTACGCAGATCCCAAATAACATGGAACAAGGGCATGAAGATAATGGTTTAATTTTCATCGAAATAAACTACCAAAATATGAAAATGTATGCTACAAAATAGTTCTTAAATGACCTCGCTGCAGATATTTCCCTATAATAGGAAACCATAAAAGATTGCACGTAATTTCTGAGAGATCGTACAACTTCCTAGCAATCGCTTCGTTTATTTTGCCTCCAGCGATAAATCAGGAATAGGGCGGGGCCCAGAATGCTTCCCTGAGGAACACCTTAACTATAATTTTTTGCTCATAGCTAATAATATCATATATTTTATAAAAGCAAAGAAAAGAGAGTGAGTAGACGACCGTGAACGTTGACAGGAGAGAATAGAAGAACACGCGTTACGCAGATCCCACTTTACATGAAACAAAGGCAGGAAGATAATGATTTAATTTTCATCGAAATATACTACCGAAATATGCAAATTTATGCCAAAATCTGTTCTAATATGACTTTGCTACAGATATTTCCTTAGAATACCAAGCCATACAAGGTTGCACGTAATATTATCTTGGAGATCGTGCAACTTCCTAGCAAAATATATTTCAATGAAGATAGTATATATATATATATTTTTTTTTTTTAAGAAAAACTTTGCCCCACACTAGGTATCTGTATAATATTTTGCCGCGATATATTCTGAAGGCTGCTTATATCTCGTGAGCTGGAGTTTAGAGCCAGGAGGAATAGTTTTCTAAGGTTATTTTTATATAATAGTGATCTTTTAGATAGTAAGCGGTTTATATTTAAAATGGAAGGATTACAGTACACCAAACCGCGTCTCTTGATCTTTAGAGAAGATTAAATCTTATGATCGAGATGGGCAGACGACATTGTTGTTATCGCGAGTAGAACTTGTATGAGGCTGGCACAGGAACGTGGGGATTGGCACAGGACTTAGATAAAGTACCTATAGATTAAGGCTTAAAATGAGCTTGATTGATAGAGCGAGATGGCTAATTGGCAGCTCCATGAAAATAATAAGGACAAAAGATTATTTTTTGTCTTTGTCACCATGGCCGGTTTCTGTTGTTTGTCAAACTCTAATATAATGGCAGGTTTGACAAACAAAATCAGTTGTTTGATTTTCTGTGATTTCGTGGTATTATGTGTTAATTGAGACAAGGAATTTGGGTTATTTATAGACAATAAGTGTCAGTGCGATGGTGGGTTGTAGTGTTCTTGTTCTTGTTGTAACACCAGAACTAACTATTGTTGTCTCATGTGCGGCCACGCCTGGGCTTAATCTATAGGTACTTTATCTAAGGCACAGGATAAGAGAGGTATATGCTCAGCAGTGGGCAAAGTCGGGCTATGAATAATGATAATGAAATCTGCAGCAACAAAATTAATACCTACATCTAATAAATCTGTAGAAAATTCGTTTATGTACATCGAAAATATTTCCAAAAAAATTGCCAGGGTGTTAAAGGATAACCAATAGAACCCATTTCCAGCATTTTTGGAATTTTTGTCTGTTTATCTGTTTAGTTGTGCACGCATCACATAAAATGTACAAAACAAATGTATATAACTTTTATAGTGTAAATGAAGATAGTTTTTGTTTTAACGCAATCGGTAAACACTATCAAAAGTTAGATGAATTTAAAGTCTTCAAGAAGTAAAATATCACAACACACGCAATTCAGATACTCTGACACTTGATCATCATATTCGATAGATGTCGTTGTGCATTATTTGACGTAATTTTCTGAATTGCGGTGTTAAGATTCTCCGCGGAAGAATGAACCTAGAAAAAAGTAGGTATATAGGTATATACGGTAGGCAGGGTAGGTATATAGGTGGGTAAGTAGGGTAGGCAGTTGATGAGAGCAAAGCCGCGGGTACAGCTAGTTATTTTCTTAGTATAAGTAAGGATAGTTTTAGTCTTTTTAGGGTTACGTACCCATAGGGTAAAAACGGGACCCTATTACTAAGACTCCGCAGTCCAGTCTGTCTGTCTGTCTGTCATCAGGCTGTATCTCATGAACCGTGATAGCTAGAATGTTGAAATTTTCACAGATGATGTATTTCTATTGCCGCTATAACAACAAATACTGAAAACAGAATAATATAAATATTTAAGTGGGGCCCCCATACAACAAACGTGATTTTATTGCCGTTTTTTTGCGATTATGGTAAGGAACACTTCGTGCGCGAGTCCGACTCGCACTTGGCCGGTTTTTTTATTGTAGACCCGTCATATTTTCAATATGACTGCGGTGACCAGTCAAAAGTATATGACTTACATGCTGGAGTGCACCAATTGCCAATATAACTGCACTTTTGAGGAACTGTCGAACACCATTGACGCTGCAATTTACCTAGCTACCTAATACTTAAAAAGGTAACCATCTACTAGAATAGAAGCAGTTTTATCTTTCTAGGTTTCAATAGCCCAACTTTGAGGCAGAGACTACACTTCTTTCTTAAAAACCCCTATGCAAAACTCGCGGGCCCTTGATATACCTTTGACACCCACTAACCCTGCTATATGATCGCGAAAAATACCTAACATGCATAATATTCCTCCAACAGTATATCCCCAGCATACCATTTGACAGACCCGTCACGAACCGAAATAATAGCACCAGAAATTAATTGCCTGCAGACAAAAACTTTAACAAAACGTTGGTTAAAAATGACAGTTCAGACTGTAACCAGCAGCAATAAAAGATATAATTTAGCAGGAAACCATCAGAATGCCCGTCAAAGTGAAAGTTGGCGGAAACCTGGTCAACGTGCCGTGTCGACGCGAAATTACAATGCCTACTAAAATGAAACAGCCCCACAGTTTTACAAATACAGATATTTATTTTAGTACTGGATGTGACAGGGTTGCCAACAGTACTCTTATATTGAGTATTGTACTTTATTTCACTAAGATGGATTTCTTCTTTAATATTTGTTAAGCAAGGCATGACACGACATATTTATTTAATGGCAAATCTTCAATTCTTTAATATTAATATACAAAAGCAATAGAGAACATTTAAATATTCAATTTATTTGACTCTAGTTTTGAATTCAATTAAATGAGTTCCTGTACTTCACTAATAGAGTTATTAGGTTTCTTCTACTTCACTAAAATAGTAATTATAGTATTTTCGGTAATTATTGCAAAGCGAAAAACAGAACTGCATTAAAATTTATGCCATCATAAAAAAAAACTTGTTACGCAGAAAGTTCAGTTTTAACAATAACACATACTGTTTTTAAAAGCATAATATAAAATATATAATAAATAATTAATACTCTATAATATATAATCAGATAATAATAAATAAAGTACTCTATTTCTTCGATCAAAATTCGGTAACCCTGTGTCAGTGTGGCTATGTGTTGACAGGCAGAATGGTATAAATAATGACAGCGCACGCTGTAGCCGAGTTTGGATTTCATTTCAACACGAAACATTATTGTTGTATGGTTCACATAATAATATAAAAGTTAACCTGAGGGTTTGAGTTGAAAACTCAAACCCTCAGGTTAACTTTTATTTATAAAACCTATTTACTATTTACACCCTTATTTATAAAAATGTCGACATTGTTTAGCAATTGCTGAACACATTCCATATTCAAATGTTCTATAAAGAATTTGAATAAAAAATCTGCTAATCAATTGTAAAACAGCTCAGAGATTTTTATAAATCAGGCCCTTTGTGTTGTATGTGAGATATTGTATAATAAAAACCTACTAATACTTAATTATCGTCGCTTCAGAAACCAATACAAAATCAAGCGATGCCATACATACATAAACTCACGCCTTTTTCCCATGGGGGTAGGCAGAAACTACAGAACTGGATCTGCTATGACCTTACATACTTCTTTTGCTTGATGCCATTGGATGTTGAAAATTCATGCAACCATTCACAGTCAATATATACTAATATTAAAAAGCTGAAGAGTTTGTTTGTTTGTTTGAACGTGCTAATCTTAGAAATTAATTAGTGAAATTGAAAAAAATTATATATAACATCACGCTACGACCAACAGGAGCCGGGCATAAATGAAAAATGTTGCAAAAACGGGAAAAATATTCCTTTTTGACAACTTCCGTTACGTGCGCTGCTTAAGCCGTTAAAGTTACGCAACATTCATGTATGTAAAGTAGGTAGGTAGCCAGTTGACGGGAGCGAAGACGCGTGGGACAGCTAGTCTTTAATAAAATTGTAACTCAGGGGAAAAAGTTTCTTATGTCGTAATCCAGTACATAGTCTATTCAAATACCAGTTTCATCTGAATCTGTTCAGTCATTAAGACGTGACAAAGAAATAAATAGGCAGACTGAGTTATTTTTGCATTTATAATATTACTAGCTTCTGCCAACGGCTTCGCCCGCGTGAATGTCGTAAATATTCCCGAGAGAACATATTCCCAAGATAAAAGTATCCTGTGTGCTATTCTTGACCATAATCTAACTCTGTGCCAAATTTCATCCAGATCCTTCGAGCCGTTTGAGCGTGAAGAAGTAACAAACCTACAAACACACACACGCACACTCACAAACTTTGCTGGCTTTTATACGTGTAATTCTGATGTATAAGCTATATTTCAGTAAAGTTTCATCAAAATCCATTCAGTAGTTTTTGAGTGAAAGAGTAACAAACAGCCATCCATCCATCCTCATAAACTTTCACGTTTATAATAGTAGTAAGAAGATGGATTCCTTTCTGAACAAATTATAATAACTTCACGCCTGTACCCCGAAGGGCTAAGCAGAATTGCACATATAGCATAGACAAGACAGATATATTAGCATGGATAGTATAGAGTTCCTTGATGTGACATCATTGACGTATATATTACTTGTGTAAGGACCAGGCCAACCGCGCGACTAAATGGCACCAGCGCACTGGTCCTAAAATTGCAGTTTAGGACCAACGCGACTCAGTTGGCAGTGGTCCGTGTGCGTGTCTCTGACTAGTATATAGTTATCTGTGGCGGGAGTGAGCGAGTATTTGCTTGTCATAAGAAGGTTTCTATAAAATGTTAGCTGAGCATATCCTTCCTTTCGAAATCATTGTGTGACATTCTTTTGAGAGAAAACGCCTTTGGCTTGCACTAGGATAAAACAGACCAATATTACTATCACCGCACAAAAAAGGCCAAAAAAGCCCATATCCAATGCCCCATCTAGTGTTCCTACATCCGCGCGACGCTCACAATTTTCACTTTGTGTGACTGCGACAAAGGCGACCAGACCACTAGATCTATTGTTGAATTTTTAACAGCCTTCTGCCATTTAAGCCTTATTGTACGCCTTTTTGTGTAAAACGTTATAATCTGACAATTGTCCTTAATCTGTATTAAATTTTGTTGTAATATGTTTTTAACATTTAGTTAATTTAAAATTTATTTGGCTGAGGAGCTCGTGGCTGAATAATAACAGCCGCACGGGTCGATCTTCAAGGTTAAGCAACGCTTGCCGAGGTCAGTCCGTGGATGGGTGACCATCGTAATATACCAATATTAACCGTAATGACAATCTGGTAACCGGAATGCACATAGCTGGGAACAAATTATCGAAAGCGGCTGACGGACGCGTCTGACAGCCGCGACTGATTTGTGTGCACAGATCAATAAATACAAAAGTTAATTCAAAAATCAAAAAACCCGACTGCTTAAGAAGCAAACTAAAAAGACGTAAGCTAGAAGAAAATCATAATGTGCATTCGCGACCTCGCTGACAAAAAACAGATGTATTTTATTTTTACTTTCTTTTTTTTCTTTCAGACATAGACTGGTGAACACATTACCCTCCTTCGGCATTCAGGTAAAAACATCCAGCGGGCTTCATGTCTATCGGCTGTCCGAACGCCCAAGGTTACGTCCCGGACTTACGTCCGACAGTTTGCACAATTTTTTGTACATTCTTTAACCAGATATTCTATAAGTCGCAGCTGTCAGTCGCGTCCGTTAGCCACGACAGATAGTTTGTGCCGACCTTGAGCCATTATTCCCGGCTGTCAATTGTTAATCTTTGACAGTAGTTACGGGTAGTCAGAAACCAGGATATCCGACACCAGCCTAGCCAAGGGGTATCCCGTATAAAACAATGATGCGTAGCTCGGCATCGGCTTCTAGTATAACCGGATCAATTCAGCCAGAAGTCGTTCACAGCTGGATGTAAGTAACCCTCCCAAAAGGGTTGCCACATAGTCCAGTCTTGTGCTCTTCAGTCTTTGGATCCAGCAGATTCCCAAGTCTCTCAGCAGCAGCCTAACTGCTTAAGTTAATTCGACAAGGTATGACTCCATGAAAGAATATGAAAAATTCCCTTTAAATAATTAGGACATCATCATCATCATATCAGCCGAAAGACGTCCACTGCTTGACATAGGCCTCCCCCAAGCGTCGCCACACTGACCGGTCCCGTGCTGCTCGCATCCAGTGGATTCCCGCAACCTTCACCAGATCATTGGTCCAACTAGTGGGAGATCTTCAAACGCAACGTCTTCCGGTTCGCGGTCGCCAATCCAGAACTTTTCTGCCCCGACAGCCATCCGTGTTGCGAGCAATGTGCCCTGCCCACTGCCGTTTTAGTATGGCAATTCTTCGGGCTATGTCTATTTTACGCGATGGGTATTTTACGCGGTATTCGGAACCGTTTTAATGGATGAATTAATTGATCTGCTAGAGCAATGCTTGTCCTAGTCAGCTCGTGAAATTGTGGTTATGACAACTACAAACCCCTGTTTTCTAAAGTTTTGGATGATATTCTCGTTCACTTAAACAATGTTGTTAAACGAACGAGAATATCATCCATGGCTCTATCAAGATCTTTTCAAAGCTCACTGGCCGTCTGTAAAAAACTGCACTCAAAGTTTCAAATATCAAACTACAAACGGGGTAAATAGCGATGCAGGGGTGAATGGGAACAAAACTTGAATGATTTTAACTTTGATACCACTTTATTGGTTTCAAACAAAGCATCGTTTGTTTTTATAATTAATTAGTGTATTGGAGTACCTACTTAAATGCTGTAGTTTTTTTTTAAATAACTTGATAATTTCCTTTGAAGTTTTGTTCTATTTACCCAGGCATTTCTATTCACCCTGTTTGACGGTAATAGAGCAAAAGTGTCAGTCGGACACTTCACCACTTTCTAAACTTTACTTCACTTTCTTCTTCACTTTTTCCCGTGTAGCTCGCATCCGCCAAACGCGCGATAAGAAACGTAGTCCCAATAACATAAAAATATCGGTCCTACTAAAGCTAGACTAGACAAAGTTACATATCTGCGTTATCGATTGTTGAAAAGTAAAAGTATTGGGGATCGACTACGTGACATTTTGGTATTATCATCATCATCAGCCTTTTAATGTCCCCACTGCTGGGACACAGGCCTCCTCTCTGTGAGAGGGAATAGCCCGTAATCTACCACGCAGGCCCAGTGCGGGTTGGTGGATGTCACATGTCGAATGTTTGGTTCTAGAACATGACGGTTTCCTCACGATGTTTTCCTTCACCGTTTTGAGAGCAGTGGTAATGAAATAATTTACACAAAGTAAAGCGTCTGCCTGAGTCACACACGACCTACAACTTGTAAGGCGCGGCCGCTGCCAATGGGCCACCACTGCTCGATATCGTACGGTAGCACAATTAGGGCTTTTTGACGATCGTTTTGATACAATGTCACTTTGTCTAGCTAGAGTTTCTTGGGCTCTAGATAAGTGACAATCTATCAAAGAAGGGTCACGATATCGATTGGAAAATCTTCAAAAACGTTATGGGATTGCCTAGTTGAAATGTCACTTGATCTATCCCCTTACATTTT
Source organism: Anorthoa munda (assembly GCA_945859665.1). NCBI lineage: Eukaryota > Metazoa > Arthropoda > Insecta > Lepidoptera > Noctuidae > Anorthoa > Anorthoa munda. The sequence continues at coordinate 6,232,451 of OX243899.1, read as the reverse complement.
GGCACTTCAACCATAGCTATCACTGACAGTTAGGCTTCCGGTATAAGCTTGACAGTTAGGCTTCCTTAACATATTGGTGTTTCCTAGTAAAAGCTGTTTAGTCAAATATGAATAGTACCATGAGAAATTATATTCAGGGAAATCTCGTTTGACTGGAAGGCATAAAATTGGTTGGCATTGTCTATATGCAGAGAAATTCTAGGCAGTGTAATCGAAGCAAACTCAGCGTTGGGATGCCAATTCGGCGCGGCCTGTTTCAAGCAGTATTAATTAGGTCTACTTCCGCTATATTCTACGTAATTACCACCACTCAGCTCAATCATCTTGACAGTTATATATATATATATAATTCATTTTTAAATATTTTTTTTTTATTTTTTTTTACTTTATATCTTGTGATTTATTGACATGAATCGAACAGTTTTTGTCTATTGTGATGCAGACTAAGAACTTAAAAAATAGATCCTAGCTTAGAGATTGCTGCCATCGACAGAAAAATTAAAAGTAATAATATATCTTTGTATAGACGTGAGGATTGGAACGCATGTGATTAAAAGAGTGATGAATAGAAAAGTTAATGTATAGAGAGGAAGAACAGAGAAAAAATTAACAGATTGTGTGAGGAACAACATGAAAGAAAAGGGAGTGAATGATAGCGTGAGTGTTGACAGGGGAGAATATAAGAAGAAAACATGTTACGCAGATTCCAAATAACACGGCACAAGAGCAAGAAGATAATGATTAAATTTTCATCCAAATAAACTACCAATATATGAAAATGTATGCTACAAAATCGTTCTAAAATGACCTCACTGCAGATATTTCCCTACATTAGGAAACCATACAAGAAACCACGTAATTTCTGGGAGATCGAACAACTTCCTAGCAATCGCTTTGTATAATATTTTCCCTCCAGCGATAAATCAGGAATAGGGTAGGGCCCAGAATGCTTCCCTGAGGAATACCGTAACTATAATTTTTTGCTCATCGCTAATAATATCATATATTTTATTAAAGTAAAGAAAAGGGAGTGAGTAGACTACCGTGACCGTTGACAGGGGAGAATAGAAGAAGAAAACATGTTACGCAGATCTCAAATAACATGGGACAATGGCAAGAAGATAATGGTTTAATTTTCATCGAAATAAACTACCAAAATATGAAAATGTATGCTACAAAATAGTTCTAAAATGACCTCGCTGCAGATATTTCCCTATAATAGGAAACCATACAAGGTTGCACGTAATTTCTGAGAGATCGTACAACTTGCTTGCAATCGCTTCGTATAACATTTTGCCTCGAGCGATAAATTAGGAATAGGGTAGGGCCCAGAATGTTTTCTTGAGGAACACCTTAACTATTATTTTTTGCTCATCGCTAATAATATCATATACTTTATTAAAGTAAAGAAAAAGGAGTGAGTAGAAGACTGTGACCGTTAAAATGGGAGAACCTAGATCCCAGGTTACATGAAACAAGAACAGGAAGATAAAGATTTAATTTTCATCGAAATATACTACAAAAATATGCAAATTTGTGTCCAAAATTATTCTAAAATGACCTCACTAAAGATTATTTCCTTAGCATACCAAGCCATACAAGGTTGCAACTAATATCTTGGAGACCGTGCAACTTCCTAGCAAAATGAAGATAGTATATTATCTGTATAACATTTTGCCACCAGCGATATATTCTGAAGGCTGCTTATATCTCGTGAGCTTGAGTTTAGAGCCAGGAGGAATAGTTTTCTAAGGTTATTTTTATATAATAGTGATCTTTTAGATAGTAAGCAGTTTATATTTAAAATGGAAGGATTACATTTACACCAAACCGCGACTCTTGATTTTTAGAGAAGATTAAATCTTATGATCGAGATGGGCAGACGACATTATTGTCATCGCGAGTAAAACTTGTATGAGGCTGGCACAGGAACGTGGGTATTGGCACAGGACTTAGATAAAGTACCTATAGATTAAGCCTTAAAATGAGCTTGATTGATAGAGCGAGATGGCTAATTGGCAGCTCCATGTAAATAATAAGGACAAAAGATTATTTTTGTCTTTGTCACCATGGCCGGTTTCTGTTGTTTGTCAAACTCTAATATAATGGCAGGTTTGACAAACAAACTCGGTTTTGTTTGATTTTCTGTGATTTCGTGGTATTATGTGTTAATTGAGACAAGGAATTTGGGTTATTTATAGACAATAAGTGTCAGTGCGATGGTGGGTTGTAGTGTTCTTGTTCTTGTTGTAACATCAGAACTATTGTTGTCTCATGTGCGGCCACGCCTGGGCTTAATCTATAGGTACTTTATCTAAGGCACAGGATAAGAGAGGTATATGCTCAGCAGTGGGCGAAGTCGGGCTATGAATAATGATAATGAAATCTGCAGCAACAAAATTAATACATCTAATAAATCTGTAGAAAATTCGTTTATGTACATCGAAAATATTTCCAAAAAATATAAGCCAGAATGTTAAATGATAACCAACAGAACCCATTTCGAGCATTTTTAGATTTTTTGTCTGTTCATCTGTTTAGTTGTGCATGTATCACTTAAAATATACGAAACAAATGTATATAACTTTTATAGTATAGTAAACGTAGATAGTTTTTGTTTTAACGCAATCGGTAAACACTATCAAAAGTTAGATGAATTTAAAGTGTTCAAGAAGTAAAATATCACAATACACGCAATTCAGATACTCGGACAGTTGATCTTCATATTCGATAGATGTCGTTGTGCATTTGACGTTATTTTCTGAATTGCGGTGTTTAGATTCTCCGCGGAAGAATGAACCTAGAAAAAAAATTGGTAGGCAGGGTAGGTATATAGGTGGGTAAGTAGGGTAGGCAGTTGACGAGAGTGAAGCCGCGGGCTCAGCGTTCGTTTCTTAGTATAAGTAAGGATAGTTTTAGTCTTTTTTTTGTAGACCCGTCAGATTTTCAATATGAGTGCGGTGGCCAGTCAAAAGTATATGACTTACATGCTGGAGTGCACCAATTGTCAATATACCTGCACTTTTGAGGACCTGACGAACGCCATTTTAAAGATGAAACATGTGTAACATGATACATGAATATGCACATATAGATGGAAAGATAATTTTACTGGAAAGAGGTTTTGCCTCACTCGTCGTACAAAATTAAAATAATATGTTATTAAATAAAATAGGCAATTATAAATTGAATAAATTAATATCAGCTTCATTTATAGAATTAGAGTCGGTACAAAATAAAGTCAATAATTCAACATACAATCAGAGTCAGTACAAAATGTAGTCAATATTAATTACAGACAAAACATGTCAATATTGAATAAAATTTTTCAAAATTAAATTCAAAATTTATCATAAAAATATCAACAATGTTATAGTAGCACTTATCAGTAAGCTGCTTTTTGTCATTCAGAATTTTATTGTATAATAATGGGGCCATGCATACAACACTTTTCTCAGAAGTGCTGTTTTGGCCGAGTGTGACTGCACCCAAAGTTCATACTGCTCACGGCTCAAGCCATTGACACTGCAGGTTAGCTAGCCACCTGTTCAACTTTGCCCAACTTTGAAGCAGAGAGTAAACTTTTTTCTTAGAAACCACTATGCCAAACTCGCGGGCCCTTGAGATACCTTTAGTTAAATGTAGCTTAATTTGTAATAGTTGACACCCATAACACATATTAACCCTGCTATTTGATCGCGAAAAATACCTAACATGCATAATATTCCTGCAACAGTATATCTAGTCCCTAACTTTCCAAGCAAACCATTTGACAGAACCGTCACAAACGGAAACAATAGCACCAGAAATTTCCGTTTGATCCCACTAGTTCTACTGAACAGTTCTACGGTAGAACTAATGGGATTTTTTTTTCTCACTAGTACTACGATTTTAGATAAAACAAAATAGTAGAACTATTGGGATTACAACAAATTATTATAGTAATCCTAAATAGCAAGGCTATATTGTAGTAGTTTGTCAGTTACCTCTCTTGGGTGTAAGAAAAAACTCCTAGAAAAAATATTTAGTACATTTTATTTTTTAGGACCTTCATGAAATTTCAACAAACAAACTTCAATGAAAATCAAAATACAATTGATTTCATGATAAATAGCAGTTGCGAAGAAGCAGCAAGTGGGAAGGAGTCAGCGCTACGAGCATTTAATAGAGGTTTGGCAAGCATAAGGAGTAAAGCCTGCAGACAAAATCTTTAACAAAACGTTGGTTAAAAACCGGCCAAGCGCGAATCAGACTCGCACACGAAGGGTTCCGTACCATTATCGCAAAACACTGCAAAAAAATCACGTTTGTTGTATGGGAGCCCCCCTTAATTTATTTTATTTTAATTTAATAATTATTATTTTTTGAAGAGTGAATATTTCAAGCGTCTACCTGTTGCCATTATTAATATCGAGCAAAAAACGGCAAAAATATCACGTTTGTTGTATGGGAGCCCCCCTTTAATATTAATTTTATACTGTTTTTAGTATTTGTTGTTATAGCGGCAACAGGAATACATCATCTGTGAAAATTTCAACTGTCTAACTATCACGGTTCATGAGATACAGCCTGGTGACAGACAGACAGACAGATAGATGGACAGCGAAGTCTCAGTAATAGGGTCCCGTTTTTACCCTTTGGGTACGGAACCCTAAAAATGACAGTTCAGACTGGCAGCAATAAAAGATATAATTTAGCAGGAAACCATCTGAATGCCCGTCAAAGCGAAAGTTGGCGGAATCCCAGCCAACGTGCCGTGTCGACGCGAAAGTACTCTTATATTGAGTATTGCACTTTATTTCACTAATGTGGACTTCAATATTTATTAAGCAAAGCACACCAACGACATATTTATTTAATGACAGATCTTCAATTGTTTTTTCTTAATATACAAAAGCAATAGAGAACATTTAAACACTCAATTTATTTGACTCTGGTTTTGAATTCAATTAAATGAGTTCCTGCCACTTCACTAATAGAGTCATTCGGTTTCTTGATCTTCACTAAAATTGTTATTATACTCGTAGTCTTTTCGGTAATGATTGCAAAGCGATGGGATAAGAAAAGCAGGACTTCATTAAAATTGGATAGTATTTATTTTTATTTATAACGAGCGAAAATAAATTCAAATTAAAGGTGTAAAAAATACTGAATATGGCTTACTGAAACACTAAGTGGGAAACAAACAGTGAGCGAATACAAATGTTAAAAAACAGCGACTTGCGACTTTAAAATAAAAGTTTGTCGACAGAGCTCTGCTGGTCGGGGCTCCTTTTTCAGTCTGCAGGGTCTAAAGTATCCTAACATGAAGCATGAACTTCGAACCTAACCTAACCGTTTCGGGGTGCCCTTAATTCCCAAGCTCGCTTCGCTCGCCCTTGGACTAATTCGTTGAAAACACGAATACACCCGACGAGGCGGCATCGCGGTTTTTCTGCTATTTTCAAAAGAATAATTTGCTAAACTAGAACCCCAAATGCTATTAAAATATTTAACAAAATTGTTACCACATTATAAGAGGTGACAAAGACAAAGATATTTTATTTCAACTAGGCCACCAAGCGGCACTTTTGAACGTACATAAAAATGATTCTACCGTGCATTCGAAAAATAGCTTGTTATGGAGAAGAATGCACAAGAAACTCCATACTTACTCTTTAAAAAAAAATGTGTTTTTGAACACCTCTTAAAAGGTATTACTCAAACCGGATAAATAATTACTTACTTAGTATAATAGTCGCCCATTCAGCATATTTTTCGCCCGGTTAATCTAAATCTAAATCTTTAAAATTTATGCCTTGCTTAAAAAAAACTTATGTTACGCAGAAAGTTCAGTTTTAACAATAACACATACTGTTTTTTAAAACTCTGTACTCTAAATAAATAATTAATACTCTATAATATAAAATCAGATAATAATAAATAAAATACGCTATTTCTTCGATCAAAAGTCGGTGTTAAGTGTAGAAATATAATACTCATAAAGATGTAATCGATCTCAACGCTATTTCATAACTAAATTCAATATTTTACAAGTTAGTACCGGATAGCTCGATAGATGGCGTTGGGATCGAATTACATCGCGATATGGTTTCGTTACACGGCAAACTATACATGGTTCGGATTTACAAATTAAAATTGTCTCGCTCTGAGGTACTGCATTTCATTTGAGTATCCCTGGCTTCAAGGCACCTTGTACTGATATTGTACATGGTCCTTACGAGCCGAAGGGCGTTTTTGGAAGAACACAAGTGACAAGTATTAGTTACGCTACTTGATAAGAGGTGGCGCTAGTAGTCGGTGAAGTTATCATAAGTTGCGGATTATGTGCTGAGGAGAACTTCGACTTCAACTGGACTTTGTGAGTAGTGAAGTGCATAAGTGGACACAAAACTGTGAGTACATTCAAGTGTTTATTAAGATAGTGCAATATTCGGGAATTCAAGTAATTGCATGGACTTAGTAAAAAGTAAAATCAGTGTGCGATCGGTCAGGAACTTAGAATAGTTTCGATAAAAACGACCAGACGTCGAATCTATGCCCGATTTTTCACCGAATTTGCAAGTGTCAAAACACTTAGAAAAATTCTCTCTTGTTGAGACTTAGAAAAATTCCCACGGGTTGACACTTACAAAAAACACCGTTGTAGTACAACATGGAGAAGGAACTAAAAAGGTTGAAGGATCTTAAAGGACAGATTGAGAAGGGCTACATAAACTACAAAAAGTCGCCGAAAGACCGAATAAATTACACTTATGTGGAGACACGTCTAGAGACGTTAGAGACTCAATTTAAGAATTTTTCGGAAAAATATGAAGGAGTAGTAGGCGAATGTGAAGACGACGAATTATATGTATTCTTTCAGGAAGACGTTTATGAAAAGGTTTATGAAACGTATTTAATGTACAAGGTTGAATTAAAAAATGCTCTGTCTCAATTAAAGGTTCCAAGTTCCAATAAAGAAGTTAGCGATGGTTCATCTGACAGTGTAGTAAGATTGCCAAAGATTGTTTTACCTACTTTTAGTGGCAAATACACAGAGTGGTCGTCGTTTCGAGACTTGTTCCTATCATTAGTCCACAATAATAAAAAACTTGACGACGTGCAACGTCTTCACTATTTAAAAACGCAGCTGTCAGGTGAAGCAGAGCAGCTTATAAGGCATGTTCCTATAACTGATCTAAATTATAAGAAATGCTGGGAAATGTTAGAACATAGGTTTAACAATAAGAAATTTATGTCCACATGTATTTTAAATCGACTATTTGGTCAGCGTAATATTGTAAGCGAATCATCGAAGGCACTTAAAGATTTACTTGATGTTACAAGTGATTGTTTGCATGAACTTACGAATATTGGAATTGATGTAAGTTCGTGGGATATTATTGTGGTTTATGTTGTAAGCTTGAAGTTGGACGTAGAATCTAGGAAGCAGTGGGAACTGCATGTTAGTAAATCATCCGACGATCTACCCACTTTTAAACAGTTTTGCGAGTTTTTAGAGTCACGTTTTCGTGCCCTAGAATGTGTTGAACCTAAACATAAATCAAAAGTCAATAATAATTCTACATCTCAAGCTAAAGTAAGGGAATAAATATAATGACCACCAAAAAAAACTTTGTGACGATAACCCCTATCACCTAAAATATATACTAATCAGCAAAAAAAATAAACCTAAACCAAATTTAGTAAATTGATCACCAAATTTCATAAGTGCTAAAACCGTAAGATATCAAATCTAGTGATTTGGTCAATGAATCAGTCCAAGAGCGAGCGAAGCGAGCTCGGGAGCTAAGGGCACCCCGACACGGACAGGTTAGGTTCGAAGGAGATGACGGGAGCTGAAGTGAGCGAGCAAAGCGAGCGAACTCAGCTCCCGTCATCACCTTCGTGTTAGTTTACTTTAGACCCTGTATTCAGAAATAGGAGCCCCGCCCAGCGGGGCTCCGTCGACTCTGTTGCGATTCTAAATTTAATTTTGGTGATCATTTACTATTTTTGTCAGTATATTACTAGATTTGGTGGTTTGTTAAACATAAGCCCTAAAGTAATGCATGGTACTACTAGCGTTTCATGTCCACATTGTTCTGAGAGCCACAAGCTCAGCAATTGTAAGAAGTTTTGTCAGCTAGATATTGATGGACGTCGTGCCACTTCACAATCTTTGGGTGTCTGTTTTAATTGTTTGGGAGGTAATCATACTTCCAAATTTTGTCGTGTTCTTTCAAAATGCCGTATATGTCAGCGTAAGCATCATACGTTGCTACATCCTAAGAACCCTGTTGGAGCCAGTGGGGCTACTACGTCAGCGGATCCTGTTATCCCACCTGAACGTACTTCAGAGCCAGTACAGGAGGTTAGTGCAAATATAGCAACTCATTTTGTGAATGGACAAGCGCAGGGTCAAGTCTTGTTAGCCACGGCTTTAGTAAAGGCCGAATCACAGAATGGGTGCTCTCAAATTTTGAGAGCTTTGTTGGATCAAGGATCACAAGCATCCTTCATAACTGAGGCAGCCGCGCAATTGCTTCGCCTAAAGAGAGTAGTTTCGAAGACTACTATTTCAGGTATAGGAGGGGGGAATGGCAACATAGTTTCTAAACATGTGGTGAATATTAATATACAATCGTTGCAAGATCCCTCTTTTACCGTGAATGTTACTGCGCATGTACTAAGCTCACTGACCTCAGTTATGCCAGATACCGATTTTGAACTTGAAAATTGGCCAGAAATTCACAGTATACGTCTAGCGGACCCAAAGTTCAACTGCCCTAATAAAATCGATATTTTATTAGGAGCTGAAACATATTGCCGTATTTTAAAGGAGGGTCTGATCAAGAGCCCAGCGGGCTCTCCGGTCGCACAGGACACGCATTTAGGCTGGATTGTGTCAGGCCATGTTAGTAAGACCAACAAGATTCTAAACTCCCATAATACTGTGATCGCGATGCACACTCAAATTGAAGAGAACGAAATGTTAAAACGACTATGGGAGCTAGACTCTGAACCTGCTCTAGCGAAAAGGCTTCTTACGCCGGAAGAACAGGCCTGCGAAGAGTTTTACGCAAAGACGACGGAAAGAGATGAGAACGGGCGTTATGTCGTAAAATTACCTTTTCGTTCAGAAGATCCACCTTGTAAATACGGTCATTCTAAAAATATAGCTGTAAAAAGATTGCTAGGATTAGAAAGGAAGTTGGGTAGGGATCATGAATTAAAACAACAGTATACTGATGTGATAAAAGAATATTTATTGCTGGGTCACATGGAGAAAATTATCGACGAGGCTGAAAGAAATAAAAGTGATGCGGTTTACTTGCCCCATCACGCAGTGGTTAGACAGGATAAACTGACCACTAAGGTAAGAGTGGTTTATGACGCGTCGTGTAAGGGGACAAACGGGGTTTCCTTAAATGACACCTTAATGGTAGGACCCACTCTTCAGGCAGATTTGAGACATATTGTCATGAGATGGCGACAACATCCGATCTGTCTGACCGCCGACATAATAAAAATGTATCGCCAAATCAAAGTAGCTCGATCTGACGCGGATTTCCAAGGAATTGTCTGGAGAGAGGATCCTGACAAGGAGATAGAAGACTTCCGACTTCTGACGGTCACCTTTGGCACATCATGCGCTCCTTACTTGGCTGTCAAGTCGTTACATCAGGTTGCTTGCGATGAAGGTAGCAGGTATCCATTGGCTGCTGAGAGGGTGAAGTCTGATTTCTACATGGACGATCTGATGACTGGGTGCCAATCTGAAACAGAAGTAAAAATAATTTATAATGAAATGAATAGTTTATTAGCGAAAGGGGGGTTCCAATTGCAGAAGTGGACAAGTAATAGAATGTCCTTATTGGAAACCTTAAAGGAAAGTTCTGGTAGAGACTTGGAAATAAAAACGGATAAAGTAACTAAGATTTTAGGACTTACCTGGAACCGGAACACAGATGAGTTCGATTATTCTGTAAAGATGTCACCTCCCGCTGCACCTGAAACAAAAAGAATGGTCATATCAGAAATATCAAGACTTTATGATCCGTTAGGATGGATAGCGCCGTGCATTATAACGTCAAAGGTTTTCATACAAAAGCTGTGGATTAGTGGCATAGGCTGGGATGATGAACTGCCACCAGATCTCTCACAAGATTGGAGATATTACAGGTCGGAATTAGAGACACTGGTGGATTTTTATATCCCCAGATGGATAGGCAGAAGGGAAGAAGATATTGCTATAGAGCTACATGGCTTTAGCGATGCGTCAAATATAGCTTATGCGGCTGTTGTGTATTGTCGCATTGTAGATGCTACTGCGCAAATACACTCGCACCTCATAACCGCCAAGACAAAGGTAGCTCCTATTAAGCAGATATCCATTCCACGGCTGGAATTGTGTGGTGCTGTTTTAGTAGCAAAATTATTAATTGAAGTAGCTGAAGTATTGAACGTTCCGAAGGCTAATATACACGCTTGGACCGATTCATCTGTTGTTTTGGCCTGGTTGAATGATCATCCAAGCCGTTGGAAAACTTACGTGGCCAATCGCACTTCAGAGATCCTTAGTTTGTTAGACAATTCACAATGGGCTTACGTTAAATCTAAAGAAAATCCAGCGGATATCGCTTCTCGTGGAGCACCTCCAGCGATTCTCTCTCTCTCTTCAGTCGGTCCCTCATTACTGAGGATCGTGGTCACTGGACCCCTTTAAGCGGACTATCTGCCTCCATCGACTCCGGTCCAAAGTTGCCATCACCACCTGCTGGAATTTGCTTGAGGACGTAGCTTCCTTCACTTGGTCAGACCATCGTGTTGGCGACCGGCCTCGTGCTCTCTTTCCTTCGGTATTGCCAACAATGACCAGCTTTTCAAGGCTGCTATCTCCTCTTCGCATTATGTGGCCAAAGTAAGTCAAAATACGCTGTAAGCAAACCGCAGACAATCGGGTCTTGATATTGAGTTGTGAAAGGACAGACACATTCGTGCGTTTGGCTGTCCATGGGATTCGGAGCATCCGCCTCCAGCACCACATTTCGAATGCGTCTATCCTCTGTCTTTCTCTTGCTCGGATTGTCCACGTCTCAACTCCATAGAGGAAAATCGGGAAAACCAGTGCTCTGACCAAACGCGCTTTGGTTTTGAAACTTACACCACGATTTTTCCAGATGTTCTGGAGACGCGTCATAGCATCTTTAGCCATGGCTATCCGTCGCTTTATTTCCGGGACGCAGCTGCCTTCATTATTAATACTAGAGCCCAGATAAATAAAACTGTCTACGATATCGATACTCTGGATGCTATTGGCGCCCGCAAGCTTTCCCGCACGATCTATCACCATAAGCTTGGTTTTCTGCCTATTTATTGCAAGCCCTAATTTGCCGCTCTCCACCTCCAGTCTGTGCAGTATCTCCTTCATGTCGTCAAAAGTTGTAGCAAGGAGAACGGTGTCGTCTGCATAACGCAGATTGGAGATGCGCTTTCCACCAACAGCAAACCCCTTTTCCCAGCCCTCAAGAGTTTTCCGGATTATATACTCTCCATACACATTGAAGAGCAGAGGTGAGAGGATGCATCCCTGTCTAACGCCTTTCTTGATGGAGAACACATTTGAATAGTCGGTGTCTATTTTGACGAAAGAGCGGTTGTTGATGTAGAGGCATCGGACTAGGTCAATAAGGTGTTTCGGCGTACCCATGTCGCCCAGAACCTCCCACAGCCTATCCCACTGCACGCAATCAAAGGCCTTGCTGTAGTCGATGAAACACAACAAAACAGGGCTGTTAAATTCTCGGCTTTTTTCAATAATTTGACGAACGTTCAGGATTTGTTCCCGCGTGCCTTTGCCTTTAACAAACCCGGCCTGTTCTTCTGGAATTTGTGGGCCGAGAAAGTGTTTTAGCCTGTTGTTAATAACGTACAGGAGTATCTTGCTGACATGTGGGATAAGTGCAACTGTCCTATAGTTACTGCAGTCTTTGGTAGAGCCTTTTTTGTAAAGCGGAACGAATAGGGACTCTGTCCACCCCTCAGGCCATCTCCTGGTCTTCCAGATGGAGTTGCAGATGCTTAGAATCTGCTTCACACCTTTGGAATCCAGGTTTTTGAGTAACTCGGCTGGTATTCCATCTTTACCTGGAGATTTTCTAACCTTGAGACATTCAATGGCATGTTCGACCTCTGACTGCAGAATTTCGGGTTCTTGTGGTGATAAGTCTGTTTGCGCGCCGTTCGTGACAGGTTGACCAGTGTCATAAAGTGCTGCGCAATACTGTTTCCAGCGTTCCAGAACCCGATCTTTTTCAGTAAGTACGTTACCCGCCTCATCTGCGATCGTGCAGGTTTTCGTACTACGAGATTTTGACAGCTCCTTGACCCTGCGGAAAAGATTTCTAGTCTCGTGTTTCGCAGAATTCTGTTCGAGATCAGCACAGATGTTATTGATGTACTGGTCATAATCTTTGCGGCAGCTTCTCTGGACCTCTGTGCTGAGTTGGTCATATAACCTTCTGTTTTCCTGTAAGGTCAGACCCTTTCCCTTTAATTCACGTCTGCGAAGAATTAGGTCAGCTGTTTCCGAAGATATAAAAGGCTTCATGGTAGGTTTAGGTAACATATTTTCTTTGGCAGTTCGCACAATAATTTTTTGCAAAGCCTTCCACGTGACGTTTGGGTCAGTAGCGTCACTTAGAGAACATTCAGGCACTTTATCTTATTATCTTATCTTATGGAGGGGCCGAGAAATATCTCGGACACTTCGACCCATTGGGATCTATTGTGGTCCCCTAGATAACTTACTCATCCCCAATCTCGTTGAAAACTGTTTTCATGAGTTTTACAACGAGACTAGGAGATATGAGCCTATAGTCTTCTGGTTTTGGATATCCATCCCCTAGTAGACTCATTCGCTTACCAGCCAGTGCATCGCATGTGCACAGAAGGTGCTCCATGCGTTCCGTATGTTCCCCACACAACCTGCACATTGGTGTCGCGGTTAGACCCATCTTCATGAGCATGTCGTTGGTTCCAAAGTGCCCAGTAAAGGCCCCTAGCAGGTAGCGGATTTGCCCCCTGCTCATGTTCCAAATGCATTCCCGGGCTCTGAACGTAGAGCCTAGGAATTTCTTGGAGTGTTGCAGACCGGTATTGGCGCTTTGCACGAAGCAAGCTTTGTTCTAGGCCACCACACTATGCTTCCGTATGTGATAATAGGTATTATCATTGTCCGGTACAGCCATCGTATCACTTTGGGCTTTAGCCCCCAAGTTTTACCGTAGGTGGAACGACACATGCCGAACACTCGTAAGGCCTTTGTCGTTATATTTTCCACATGAGTTTTCCACCTGAGTTCTTTATCAAGCGTTACACCCAGATATTTAACTTCGGTGGACCAGGGCAGCTTTATTCCATTGAGGGAGAGCTCTCCTAGGTTTTCTAGTTGTCTCTTCCTCGTGAATGGAATAATGACTGCTTTGCTTGGGTTGATAGAGAGGTGGTTCTTTGTACACCATTCCTCCGTCATCCTCAATGCCTGTTGTAATAATCCAGACACTATGTTCGGGAATTTACCATTGACCATTATTGCTATGTCATCTGCATAGCCTACTGTGTAGAATGGTCCGGTATTGAGTTTGGTGAGTAGCGAGTCTACTACCAAGCACCACAATAATGGTGACAGCACCCCGCCTTGCGGGCAACCTCTTGTTGTTTTTGCACTAAGTCTGTCTCCCATCAGTTCCGATCTGACTATTCTGCTTCTCAGCATATGGTCGATCCAGTTGCACGTGGCATCGTTGATGCCATGTTCCTTTGCAGCAATGCGTATGGACTCAAATGTTGTTTTGTCAAAGGCTCCCTCTATGTCGAGGAAAGCCCCGACACAGATCTCTTGTCCCTCTAGCGCAACCTCAGCTCGACTCGCAACATAGTGCAATGCCGTTTCAGTAGATTTGCCAGGGCTGTAGGCGCACTGTAGTTTATGTAGAGGGAATACTTTCAGTGGTCCCTCTCTTAGATACCTGTCTACCAGTTTCTCCAGAGTTTTTAAGAGAAAGGATGATAGACTGATGGGCCTGTAAGCCTTAGCTTCTTCATAAGTCGGTCTACCCACCTTCGGTATAAAGGTGACTTTGACCTCCCTCCATGCCTTGGGTACGTATCCAAAGGCTATGCAGGCTCTGTAGAGCTTACTTAGATGGGGTATCAAAACAGATGCCCCTTCCTGCAATAGTATTGGGTAGATGCCATCCGGACCAGGGGATTTGAGAGGCTGGAAGCCCGCTATGGCCAGCTTCAGTTTATTTTCATCTACCACTTCCTTTGCCGTGAGCCAGTTACTTTTGGACGTGTGCCTTGTTAGCTCGTCCCTCGCGACTGGTTCCTCTTCATCGCTATTGCGCAGTATACATTCCGGGAAGTGGGTCCTAAACATCACGCCCAGAGTGTCCTGTCCAGTTTCCGTGAGACACCCATTCTCATCCTTTACAGATGATAGTGGGTTTGTCTTAGTTATGGACATTGCTTTGCACAACCTCATTCCACTTGGCAGAGTTTCGATGGAGGTGCAATGCTGTCGCCAATTGGTTCTTTTGGCCTTGCGTACCGCCGTATTATACCTCGTTAGCATGCTATGATAGCCAGAAAAATCCTTCCTGGCTTTTGCATCATTAAAGGCCTGTCGTGTTTCCTGACGTATTTTGACTAGTTCAGGAGTCCACCATGGTACCTTTTTGCAAAAGGCCTTTTTCTCTGGGCAGTTATCTTCCCATGCACCGATGATGCCCGCCTTGATTCTGTCCGCTTCGAATTCTATATCCAGTATGGAATTAAGCTTACCTTTAGGGCTCCCTAGATTTACTCTGAGGTCCCTCCTGTATGAGTCCCAATTTGTATGCCTTGGGTTTCTCCTTCGTCTAGTTTCGGCTTCTCCCGCCGTCCTAAACCTAAAGCATATATAATTATGGTCAGACAGAGAGATTTCGTCCGATACATGCCAATTTTCAATATGAGCGCTGGCCCTGTTTGAAGCCAGTGTCAGGTCAATCACTTCAGTTCTCGCAGAGGTCCTGAAAGTAGGTTTATTGCCTGCGTTAAGGATTTGTAAAGAAGAGCTTACCACAAAGTCCAACAAATCCTCCCCTCGTTTGTTGACATCTGAGCTGCCCCAAACGACGTGGTGTGCATTCGCGTCGCAGCCAAGTATCAGGTCGAGATTTCCTTGGTTGCCGTAGTCAACCAGTCTTCTAATTAGAGGTGTTACTGGTTCCTTTTGTTCATATGGGAGGTAGGCAGAGGCAAGGATAATTCTCCTTTTCTCTGTTCCCGCCCCTACTTGGATCAGAGCTGTTGTGAGATCCCTGTAACAGAAAGTACGTAAGGGCATTGCCTCTATACCGCCCCTGATATAGATACAAGTCCTCGCGTCATTAGTTGGACAGTCATAGAGCACCATGCCTCCTGTCCCACCTAGGCCTTTTATAGTTCCCTTATACAGATAAGGTTCCTGAATCAAGGCAATGTCGTATGTATTAAGCTTCAGTTGCCGAGCCAGAAGGGCAGTAGCGGCTCTGCAATGATGCAAATTGATTTGTACACACCTTAGTCCTTCCATCTTGGATGTCTTGATGGGTTCGTGTTGTTGTTGGGGTACCTCAGTTTTGAGGCTCCCCCTCCATCGCACCCTCCTCGAGAGCAGTTGGCGACTGAATCCCCAGGGTATCGAGGCCCTCAAGGATGTCATCCTCGAGGTCCCCCTCTGACGCCCCGGTCTGGATCTCTGCCTCCTGCGCTACGTCGTCAGCAGAGACTTCGTCGATGGCCTTCTCACCCTGCGGTGGACCATCTTCGGAGGGCTCCACTCCTGCTTCCGCAGTGGTCGCCTCTCCCTTGTCCTCTTCCAGGAGCTTGAACGAGTAACGTTCAATTCCTCCTGGAAGAGAGTAGCCCGCGGCCTTGATGACCCCAGCGGACACCCCATCCATGAGGACGATACGACGGATGCCGGTCTGCTCAGTGAGAGTATTCACGACCTTCCAGTCGTCCGTCCTCAAGGCAGGATTAAGCCGCTGGAGCAATCGAATGGCCCGGGCAGAGTCCTTCAACGC
Organism: Anorthoa munda; assembly: GCA_945859665.1. Taxonomy (NCBI): domain Eukaryota; kingdom Metazoa; phylum Arthropoda; class Insecta; order Lepidoptera; family Noctuidae; genus Anorthoa; species Anorthoa munda. The sequence goes on along the minus strand of OX243899.1, from coordinate 6,216,351 downwards.
CAAGTTTCTACTCTTCCATGCCATTTTGACTGGCTTTGGAAGGTCCTTGGCGTCGACGACCTTGAGTTTCAGGGGGCCAAGTTCCACATTGTGGATGGCACCCCGAAACCAGTTAGCTGCTTCAGAGTTGTCGCAGGATACATGAACCGCACCTGCGACAACTCCGGGAGCAACCGTGAGAACAGGCAGAGGATCCGGCGCCACTTCCAGTTTCTCAATTATGAGCTCCTGGATTGGCACCAAGTCCTCCGCCTTCAAGTACTCCTCCGGGTACTTGACTGTGATGACAGCGAGTTTCACAGCCGCCACCGCATCCCTAAAGGATCCGGCTGAGGATGATTGCCCTTGGGTCTTCATCCTCTTGGCCGCCATGTCCCCGCTGTCACCGCTGAGAACAGCACGCGGTCTCTTTGATGGGCCCTCCGTAGGAGTCCCCTCTAGAGCCGCCTGCTGTCTCAGCTTTTGGCGCTTTTTTCGCTGCGCCCCAGATCGTCCAACCGGAAGCCAGCCTGATTCATGCCGGCCGCCGGGAGACGACGAGGTGCTGCCTTTGCAGGTCGCGTCCGGGGCCGCAGGGTCCGAGGTCGTTCGACCTCTAACGCAAGGGTCCCGTGTCGTGCCAGCTTTGACAGCACTTTTATGCCCGGTGGGCTGGGTTGCAGTTCCGCCCTTCGGTGGTCCCACAGCAGTGCCGACCCTCGACAGTGCCGCAGCAGTACCGTCATATGACAGTCCCGCCGCAGCCCCACCTCGAGACGATCCCACTGCAGTCTCGCCTCTGGGCGTTCCTGCTGAGGAAAATGCAGTCCCGGCTTGCGCCGGTCCCGCCTTCTGGTGTGCAGTCCCAACTTTCGCCGGTCCCGCCTTTTGGAGCGCAGTCCCAGCTTTCGCCGGTCCTTTCGCCTTGTGGTTTTTTTTATTAAAAGTATCCATTTAAAAAAATACCGATTGAAAATTTCGTCCCTCGACTATCCCCACCCGCCATGGAGTGCTCAAGTGGCGATGCTACGGTAGCACCAGGGATTAGTCGAGGGATATAGCCCCCCCCCATTAGTTGCTCACGAGACCGCACGGCACTAACCCACACCGCTACCACTAGCGATGCGAGCGAACGCCGCCGTCTGCAAGCCCCCAATGGGAGTGAACTCGCCTGAGGGCCGTCTGACCGGACCCCGCAGCCGATTGACCGTAGCTGGCTAGGCTACGGCCTCCCGTGTGAGAAGAAATCCGGGCCAAAGTGGAGTGTTGCCTCAGAGACGTTAAACCGCCTACGCTCATCGGCTCAGCCACCAGGATCCCATCATCCTTCCGTACGGGTCCCCGCGCACGGCACAAACACGCGGGAGGTCATTGCTATCCATCAATTGTCAATCATCTTGATCAATGGTGGACACCCAGGGGCATGACCTCGCCACCCCTGCGTTGCGTCGCCCGGTGTTTTCAGTTACGTCTATTTCAGAGGGAATTAGACCAATAACAGGGCGGCAACCACGAGAAGGAAAATCACCGCACTTGCCTTGAGGATCTACACGACCGTTGCGCTCTCCCTCAAGACCACGCCACCTTGCCGGCTCTGAAGGAGCCAGGCAAAGTAGGACTGCATCAACAAAGCCAAGCCCGCAGGGCTTGTCGCTGACAGCTCAAAGCGTAAGTTTGCTAACACAGACCAGCCCCTTCAGGCACTTTATGTTCAATCGCTTTTCTAAAGGCTTGTAGGTCAACATGGCGCATGTTCAGTGTGCGTTCTTGCTTGAGGAGTTTTCTCAGCCGAAGTCGTATTGTGGTGACTAAAAGCTGGTGATCAGAGCCACAGTCTGCCCCCGGGTATGTTGTGGTATTCATGACAGACGATTTCCATCGGCTCTGGATGAGGATGTAGTCTATCTGGTTTCTAAAACAGTCGCCAGGAGAAATCCAGGTATACAAACGTCGGATATGTTGTTTAAAACAGGTGTTCGTTACGGTAAAATTTTCCTCACTACAGAACTGAAGCATACGTTCGCCTCTCTCGTTTCTGTTACCGATTTCATACTTACCGACCACCCGCCGAAGATGTTCGTCGCTGTCTGTTTTACCGATTTTGGCATTAAAATCACCCAAAACTACCGTTATCTCCCTTTTAGGTATTTCTTGGAGACATTTTGCCAAAGCACTATAAAAGTTTTCAATTTCGTCCTCGCTAGATTGGGCGGTAGGCGCATATACCTGTATGATGTTCAGCTTACAGGGAGTTGTGTTAACTTTTATGGCTATTATTCGGTCGTTAATCGGCTTGTAACCGCTGACATACTTATCTATGCTTAGTGGTACCACAAAGGCGACGCCCCTCGAGCTCTCATTCTCAGGTCCTGAAAAGTAGACTTTGTTCGACTGGTCAGTCGAAAAGTAACCAGTATTTCTCCAGTGTGTTTCGCTGAGTCCGAGGATAGTGACTCCCTTCCTTTGCATTTCACTCTCTACTATCTGGAGTTTGCCCGGTTGGTTTAGGCCGCGTACATTCCAGGTGCCAAGGCGGTGAGGCTGTCTAACTGATTTCGGTTTATCAGTAACATAGTTTCCATGTGTTGCCTGATCTGACACAATCACATGGCCGGTAGCAAATTTCACACCACCATTCCCGGTTTGGTGGCGCCGGGCGTCAGCCGGATCGCTCAACAGATCTACATCGCTATTCCTTAAATCCATTGTGACTCTCGTGGGAAGTAGTGCAGTGGTTTCCCGTTGCCTTCTGCACCAGACATTTTAAGGGTTATTTAGACCCTAAGGCCACTGCAGCCTCTTCCAAACCAGTTGCCCGGATGGGTGTATAGTTATCCAGCGATTCTACTTAATGATGATCTATGAAAACGAGGACCAGTTTGGTTAAGAAATGATCAGATAGAGTACACAAAACCTAGCGCAATATGCACTAATGAAGAGAAAAACCCGGTTAAGGTTCATACTGCTAATATAGCGCCGGACTTTGAAGTAATTTGGGGAACTAGGTATTCGTCATTGACACGTTTAGTGAGGGTTGTTGCGTACTGTAAAAGGTTTCTGCATTCAGCTAGAACTCGTAAAGCAAAAATTAAGGTTACTACTTACCTGTCAGCTTCCGAAATTCGCGAATCCTTGAATGTGTGCATCAGACAAAGCCAACAGCAATGGTTTCGTGCAGAGTTGACGGCCCTGAAAAATAAAGTTTCATTAGACAAATCGAGTTCTCTGTATAAATTAAATGTATTTCTTGATCAATTTGACATATTGCGCGTTGGAGGAAGGCTGCGACATTCTCAACTACTCGATGATACAAAGCATCCAGTTGTTATTCCTCATGACTCAAGTTTGGCTAAGTTAATTGTAGCCGACGCTCATGAAAAGACTTTTCATGGAGGACAGCAACTGGTACTCAATTTTATACGCACCAAGTATTGGATTAGTCGCGTAAAGAATATTGTGAAAGCTCATATACGTCGTTGTGTTCCCTGTATTCGATATGCAGCGACCACGAAACAACAGTTTATGGGAGAGCTCCCGGCTTGCAGAGTGACACCCAGCAAACCGTTCCTTAACTCGGGTGTCGATTATGCGGGCCCCATTAACATGAGAGTCTCAAAGGGTCGTGGACAGCGGTCGTATAAAGGATACATCTGCTTATTTATATGTATGGCCACGCGCGCAGTACACATCGAAGCTGTCTCAGATTTAACCACTGAGGGTTTCCTGGCAGCGTTCAAACGGTTCGTTTCTAGGCGAGGTCAGTGTCGTCATATATGGAGCGATAATGGCACCAATTTTGTGGGCGCTGCCAAGGAGCTACAAATCCTTTTCAATCAGGAAAGTTCGATGTTTAAAGACATCGCAGCTGCTCTTGCGACCTCTCAAACAGAATGGCATTTTACCCCTCCCCACGCTCCAAACTTTGGTGGACTGTGGGAAGCAGGGGTAAAAAGCGTAAAGCATCATCTGAAGCGTGTGATAGGTGACTCTACGTTGACGTTCGAAGAGCTGTCTACCGTCCTTTCGCAAATTGAGGCATGCCTCAATTCTCGGCCCTTGTCTCAGGGTAGTACCGATCCAGAAGATCCTGTACCACTAACTCCTGGCCATTTCTTGGTGGGTCATCCATTGGTAGTGGCTCCAGACTACAATTATGAAGATGCCACAATTAGTACTTTGCGTAGATGGCAATTAGTGCAACGTATGGTGCAGAACTTCTGGCGTAGATGGAAACAGGAATATTTGACAAACTTCTTCCAACGGCATAAGTGGAATATTCGTAGCCCCGATTGTAAAATAGGTGATGTAGTTTTAATAAAAGAAGATAACTTACCTCCGGCTAAGTGGTTATATGGTCGAATTATGCAGTTACATCCGGGCAAAGATCACTTGACGCGCGTTGTCACTATTCGTTGTAAAGGCACTACGATTAAACGTCCAATTCCGAAATTGTGTTTTCTTCCTGCTACTGAATAAGCAAATTCATGTTAAAAATAGGAATTTTGAAACTGTAACCTGGTACCTATATTGTGTTTGTTGTATTTTCTGATAAGGTTGTGGTTTTAAGATATTTCATTGTAGTATTTGTGATTTAAAAAATGTGTTGTAGTCATCAAACTTATTACCTACTGTGTTTTCATCGAGTTCATAAGAACTGCACATTGTCATGAAAAAGGTTTATTTGTATGTTGTTCTTCTAGGAATTTGTTAATTGATAAGAATTTGTTGTATTTTTCATGTTTTAATTGAAGCCGTATCTGTCCACTATGCTGTAAATCAATGTAAAGAAGCCGTCCACTACTTAATTAGTTTTGTAATAAATTGTCATACAGTCCATTGTTCTTGTTGTTGCTGAGTTTTTTCATGGTGGGCGGTGCGAAAAGGAACAGGTTCCTTTTGGTGGGCGGAATGTTAAGTGTAGAAATATAATACTCATAAAGATGTAATCGATCTCAACGCTATTTCATAACTAAATTCAATATTTTACAAGTTAGTACCGGATAGCTCGATAGATGGCGTTGGGATCGAATTACATCGCGATATGGTTTCGTTACACGGCAAACTATACATGGTTCGGATTTACAAATTAAAATTGTCTCGCTCTGAGGTACTGCATTTCATTTGAGTATCCCTGGCTTCAAGGCACCTTGTACTGATATTGTACAGTCGGTAACCCTGTGGCTATGTGTTGACAGGCAGAATGGTATAAATAATGACAGCGCACGCCGTGGAGTTTGGATTTAATTTCAACACGAAACATTATATTTGTATGGCTTACATAATAATGTAATAGTTAAACCTGAGGGTTTGAGTTTTCACCCTTATTTATAAAAATGTCGACATTGTTTAGCAATTGCTGAACACATTCCATATTCAAATTTTCTGTAGAATATTTAAATAAAAAAATAGTTAATTAAAAAAATCAAAAAACCGACTGCTTAAAAAGCAAACCAAAAAGACGTAAACAAGAAGAAAATCATGCTGTGCAGTCGGAGGATACATCTGGTTTTGGTCCGCCAGCTCGCGAATATGTACTATTTTTATTTACAACTTTTTAGTATTTTTTTTTTAGAATTAGGCACATTTAAACATATAAGTGTTATATATTTTTGTAATCGCCTCTTAAAACCCTTTATTTTGATACCCCACACGATGGGTTGGGAAGAAAAATTTTTTTTTTCCCTATATAATGGCGCCCAAAAACCGACGTTTTTATTTTTTCCAATTTTAATGTTGCCAGTGACACTCGCAGGATTAAGACAAATCGATTGACGTAGAATCATCAAAATCGGCCAACGCGTTTGATCTCTCGAACGCCACATAGCAACAAACATACATACATACATAGACTGATAAACACATTACCCTCTTTCGGCAGTCGGGTAAAAAACCTGTTAATTAGAGATTTTAATAAATGAGGCCCTTAGTGTTTTATATGAGATATTTTATAATTATATCAAACCAATACAAAAGCGATGCCATTGGCTGTTGAAAATTCATGCAACCATTCATAGTAACAGTCCAACTATATACTAATATTATAAAACTGAAGAGTTTGTTTGTTTGGTTGAACGCGCTAATCTCAGAAACTACTGAGTGAAGTTGAAAAAATATTTGTGTGTTGGATAGTCCATTTTTCGAGAAGGTTATAGGCTATATAACATCACACTACGACCAACAGGAGCCGAGCATAAATGAAAAATGTTGCAAAAACGAGAAAACTTATTCCTTTTTGACAACTTCCGTTACGTGCGCTGCTTAAGCCGTTAAAGTTACGCAACATTCATGTATGTAAAGTAGGTAGGTATCCAGTTGACGGGAGCGAAGCCGCGTGGGACAGCTAGTCTTTAATAAAATTGTAACTCAGGGGAAAAAGTATCTTATGTCGTAATCCAGTACATAGTCTATTCAAATACCAGTTTCATCTGAATCTGTTCAGTCATTAAGACGTGACAAAGAAATAAATAGGCAGACTGAGTTATTTTTGCATTTATAATATTACTAGCTTCTGCCAACGTCTTCACCCGCGTGAATGTCGTAAATATTCCCGAGAGAACATATTCCCAAGATAAAAGTATCCTGTGTGCTATTCTTGACCACAATCTAACTCTGTGCCAAATTTCATCCAGATCCTTCGAGCCGTTTGAGCGTGAAGAAGTAATAAACATACAAAAACACACACACACTCACAAACTTTGCTGGCTTTTATACGTGTTATTCGGATGTATAAGCTATATTTCAGTAAAGTTTCATCAAAATCCATTCAGTAGTTTTTGAGTGAAAGAGTAACAAACAGCCATCCATCCTCATAAACTTTCACGTTTATAATAGTAGTAAGAAGATGGATTACTTTTTGAACAAATTATAATAACTTCACGCCTGTACCCCGAAGGGCTAAGCAGAATTGCACATATAGCATAGACAAGACAGATATATTAGCATGGATAGTAGAGTTCCTTGATGTGACATCATTGACGTATATATTACTTGTGTAAGGACCAGGCCAACCGCGCGACTAAATGGCACCAGCGCACTGGTCCTAAAATTGCAGTTTAGGACCAACGCGACTCAGTTGACAGTGGTCCGTGTGCGTGTCTCTGACTAGTATTTAGTTATCTGTGGCGGGAGTGAGCGAGTATTTGCTTGTCATAAGAAGGTTTCTATAAAATGTTCAGATGGGCGTATCCTTCCTTTCGAAATCATTGTGTGACATTCTTTTGAGAGAAAACGCCTTTGGCTTGCACTAGGACAAAACAGACCAATATTACTATCACCGCACAAAAAAGGCCAAAAAAGCCCATATCCAATGCCCCATCAAGTGTTCCTACATCCGCGCGACGCTCACAATTTTCACTTTGTGTGACTGCGACAAAGGCGACCAGACCACTAGATCTATTGTTGAATTTTTAACAGCATTCTGCCATTTAAGCCTTATTGTACGCCTTCTGACAACAATTGTCAGATTATAACGTTAAATCCTTAATCTGTATTAAATTTTGTTGTAATATGTTTTTAACATTTAGTTAATTTAAAATTGATTTGGCTGAGGAGCTCGTGGCTAAATAATAACAGCCGCACGGGTCGATCTTCAAGGTTAAGCAACGCTTGCCGAGGTCAGTCCGTGGATGGGTGACCATCGTAATATACCAATATTAACCGTAATGACAATCGGGTAACCGGAATGCACATAGCTGGGAACAAATTATCGAAAGCGGCTGACGGACGCGTCTGACAGCCGCGACTGATTTGTGTGCACAGATTAATAAATACAAAAGTTAATTCAAAAATCAAAAAACCCGACTGCTTAAGAAGCGAACTAAAAAGACGTAAGCTAGAAGAAAATCATAATGTGCATTCGCGACCTCGCTGACAAAAAACAGATGTATTTTTTTTTTACTTCCTTTTTTTCTTTCAGAAATAGACTGGTAAACACATTACCCTCCTTCGGCATTCAGGTAAAAACATCCAGCGGGCTTTATGTCTATCGGCTGTCCGAACGCCCAAGGTTACGTCCCGGACTTACGTCCGACAGTTTGCACAATTTTTTGTACATTATTTAACCAGATATTCTATAAGTCGCAGCTGTCAGTCGCGTCCGTTAGCCACGACAGATAGTTTGTGCCGATCTTGAGCCATTGTTCCCGGCTGTCAATTGTTAATCTTTGACAGTAGTTACGGGTAGTCAGAAACCAGGATATCCGATACCAGGCTAGCCAAGGGGTATCCCGTATAAAACAATGATGCGTAGCTCGGCATCGGCTTCTAGTCTAACCGGATCAATTCAACCAGAAGTCGTCCACAGCTGGATGTAGGTAACCCTCCCAAAAGGGTTGCCACATAGTCCAGTCTTGTGCTCTTCAGTCTTTGCATCCAGCAGACTCCCAAGTCTCTCAGCAGCAGCCTAATTGCTTAAGTTAATTCGACAAGGTATGACTCCATGAAACAATATGAAAAATTCCCTTTAAATAATTAGGTCATCATCATGTCAGCCGAAAGACGTCCACTGCTAGACATGGAAGGCCTCCCCCAAGCGTCGCCACATTGACCGGTCCCGTGCGTCCCGCATCCAGCGGATCCTCGCAACCTCCACCAGGTCATCGGTCCACCTGACAGGCCTGAGAGGCCTTCCAACGCAACGTCTTCCGGTTATAATTAGGTATTGCCAAAAATTATTAGACGCTTTCATTGGTGATAATACTCTTTTCGAAAGAGTCCCATATTTTTTTGGAAATACCTAATTACTTAAAGGGAATTTGACATACTCTTTCATGGAAGACCCTTTGCCTTTCCGTATTCACTTACGGTTTTAGGCTGCAGGTCTTCGGCCCACCTTGTAGGAGTCCAGGTAACGCTGTCTCTTTCGATTCGCTGTTGCCAATCCAGAATCTATCGATCGTATTATGTTAATACAACGTAACCTAACCGTATCAACCTTCACCAGGTCATCGGTCCACCTGGCGGGAGGCTTTCCAACGCAACGTCTTCCGGCTATAATTAGGTACACCTGTAAATTCCGAAGGTAATATGCAGATAGTGATCCCAAAAGCTACAGCTACTTAGCTGTTGCGAACACTTGACAAACACCGTACACCGGCACACAGGTGACACTTGTCAGAAACGTGAGTTCCCACGTATGACTGTGTTGTTGGTTTTTACACTGCTAATTTTTCAGGAGGTCAGGATGAGTCAGGATTTGTGTCCGGCTTAAGGCATCAGTCTCGTCCACTATTACATGGAACTTATAATATATGAATTAATGTTATGATAAAATTTACCTTTTCTGCCTACACCACTCTTTGGAAATAGAGGCGTGAAATTATGTAGATAGTAATAAGATTTCGTAAATCCCTAAAACATAGGTATTAATTTACTCTTACTAGCATCAGCTCTTAGAAGTGTTATTAGACGAAAGGGCTTTTAGTAAAAACATAGGTACGCATATGTCTACCCAACTCTTTGGAAATACAGGCGTGAAGTTATGTAGATGGTAATAAGATTTCTTGAATCCCTAAAATATAGGTATTAATTTACTCCTACGAACATCAGCTCTTTGAATTGGTGTCAGACGAAAGGGCTTTTAGTACAAACATAGGTAGGCACGTTTCAATATCTAATATTCAAGATATGTAGGGAATGATACTTGATGCCTTTGAATGTTCAAGCGCCCTTATTCACTTAGGTACGTCTTGTACCTAAAATAGGTGCCGAAGTGTGTTGCTCCTGAAGTCTAACTTAAAGGCTTTCTAAATCTGTTTTCTCTTTGTTTCAGATATGGCGAAAATGAGTCAAGTTTTGAAACTGGATTGCCGATCATAATAATTATTTGGTTAGTAACGTATTTTTTTAAATATATTTTTCAACACACTTGCTCATAAAGTGGCTCTAATTTCACCGCAATTAGGCAGATAAGGACACCTGTAATCAAACTGTGACTTTTTCATTGCTATTATTCACAAGTGAGTTATAGATTATTATTTTAATTTAATTGGTTGAGTTGCTTTGTTCTTAAAAAAGTTTCGATACAAAAAAGATAGTGCTCAATAGTACAAATAAATTAATGTATCTATTGCTTGCTCATTTCATGCAACTTCGTATTTAAATAGATAATTTCAACTTGTACGTGTTTAATAAATAAAACTTTCACTCAAATATAACTTTTGTTTTCTCTCTAATAAAGAAAACTTGATATTCCCATTTTGTACGTGGCTAAAACGCTATCCGGGAAAAGCCGAAAAAAAAAACTTCATTCTTATAGTCTATGGCCGATCACCATTGTTAGATGCGCACGCATAGGAAAACTGATTATTTTTTCCCGCCATTGCGAAAAAAAATTCACAACTCGTTTTCACTGTTGAAAATGATTTTTTAGTATTATTTTCTTCACAAGTGTGTTGAAAAACGTCGTATGATACAAGTATGTAATGTTGGTGATTACCGCTGAGGCGCCATTGAGACCCGAGCCGTTAGGTGAGGGTCTTAAGAGAGCCGAGGGTAATGTACTATTTATTTTATTTCTTTATTGACGTTGAGTGACGATGTGCTAATGGAGCCCTACATAGAAGTAAGACGAATCGATTGACGTAAGAATCATCAAAATCGGCCAACGCGTTTGGTCTCTAGAACGCCGCATAGGAACAAACAAACATACATACATAGACTGATAAACACATTACCCTCTTTCGGCAGTAAGGTAAAAACAGCTAACCTATTTTAGGTAACTTGCCCTAGGTAAACTGCTATTGTTGGGCTTTACAGACAGTATTTATCAAAATTCCAGAATCAAGAAATTGTAATTTACAACGCTCATTATTGCACAAAGTATTGAATCTATGGCATCCATGGCCTCTACTGAATGAAAACTAATATTAGTACAAATCGTCAATTCCACGAAACTATTTTCATAACCTAGTTCAACAACCCTTGCCCGAAGTGCCGCAGAATTTCGTGACAAAACGAACATTTAGTGTTGCCTGTGTCAAAATAGTATTACTTAAATGACGTTGATTGATGGTGGCAGCACAGTTGGCTGGATTTTTCCAATTGTAACTATGTTGCACTTGGAAATCTGTCGTTTGTGGGATTGTTGATAATACTAATAAGGTAAAAAATAACGCGTTTTTGGAGTATTTGGCAGCAATAAATATATATATTTATAATTATAATATATTATTGGGCGCACGGTTGGCGCAGTGGTTGAGCAATTGAGTGCTGGGCTGCGTGTCGCGGGTTCGATTCCCGCACGGAATAAATATTTCTATGACCTACAGATAATTGTTCCGGCTCTGGGTATTTGTGTATGTGAGTCTAAATGTTTGTAAATGCACCCACGATACAGGAAGAAATTCTAAATTTAAATAAAACTAGTGTGGGGCAACGTTTTTAAAAAAGAGAAAGAGAATATAATAAATGTGAACAAGACTAAGGTAATGGTGTTTGAAAGAGAAGACGATGTATCGGAGTGTGAAGTGAAAATAAATGATAAGAGTGTGGAGCAAGTTAACGAGTTTGTATATCTGGGAAGTATGTTCACAAGGGATGGAAAGATTGAAGAGGATGTGGAAAGGAGAGTGAATGCAGGGAATAAAGTGAATGGTGCTAAGATACATGCGGTTGTGAGTTGTGATTAGCAAATCGATGTCTCCGGAAGCTTGACTCGCCGTTCACAACAGTGTGCTGGTGCCTACACTTATGTATGGAAGTGAAGGTTGGGTATGGCAAAAACTATACGGGTATGGTAAATGATAGATTGAGGAATGAGGTAATAAGACAACGTTGTGGTTTAAAAGAAGATGTAGTGACTAAAATTGAAAAGAGTATGTTAACATGGTTTGGTCATGTTGAGAGAATGAATGAAAGGCGACTAACGAAAGGTATTTACAGGGCAGACGTGAATGGAAACGCCGGAAGGGGACTTCCTAGAAAGACATACATATAGACCTTATAGGTGATGTTCTTCAGAAAGGCCAGGTCAGTACTTATAACCACCGGCGTATGTGTATGACTAGATGTATGAATGTGAGTGAAGCAAAAGAAGTATGTAAGGATCGTAGCAGGTGGCGTTCTGTAGTTTCTGCCTACCCCCATGGGAAAAAGGCGTGAGTTTATGTATGTATTTGGCAGCAAATTGTATCGAGTCAGCCTTCCCAGTAAGCTTTACGAAGGTAGTCAATACTACAACGAAATCCCGAGATCGCTTCTGTCAATGATTTCACATACTGGACAGTATAGTTGTGTAGACAGTTGAGACACAAAACTACACCAATTTTATATCACAATATCCACTAATCAATTTGCAAATTATATTAACAACCGCTGAACTTCACTCGAAAAAAGCCCGCCAAAAACTCTTGAATTAATCAACTAGTAATACCAGCTTAAAATTGTGTAAAATCCTACAGAGAAAATATCTCTTCTTATGCATATGAGGATTAATCACCAACCACTTGCTTTAGTTAGTGATTATTGCATGTTTTTACGATGTTGTTCTTCAATAATTGTTATCGAAAACAGCCATCATTCAAGTGAATCCTTAATCAATAGGTATAGCTGTTATGCTAATCTCGGACTAGACGGTTTTGGTTTCTATATAAAACTTATGGTGACTTCATCATCTGCTAATCCTTTTCCAACTAACTTGAAACCGAGTTCCAGTCTGTACCGGAGACAGCTGAATACCTATATTTTACATGGAGCTACTTCCTATCTGGCTTTCACAACCCAGTAACTGGGTAACGCGATATCTTATAGTACGTATTATATGTTTAAAGAAATAGTTGGTAGTAGAATAGATTACTGGGTTGACTGGTAATATCTAGCCGCTATCAAGATATTAAATTTTATAATAAACACATTACCCTCCTTCGGCAGTCGGGTAAAAAACCGGCAAATTGCGTGTCAGACTTGGCACATTTAGGGTTCCAAAGAAAAATCTGATTTTTCAATATAATGGTATTTGTTAGTGAAACATACGTAATAATAAACATTATCAATAAAAAAAAATATTCGGAACAAAATTGTGTGACAGACGACGGACAGACAGACAGACACGTGAGTGACAGCAATAGGGCTCTGTTTGGACCCTTCGGGTACGGAACCCTAAAAAGAATACCTGCAGATTTTAACGGTGGGATTTTAGATATTGAAGTATTGAAAGTGCAATATGTTACTAACGCAACATATTTATTGTCTAAACTTTATGCACATGTACAAAGGCGGACTTATATTGCATATTGCGACGTCTGTATACCTATACAAGTGGGTAGGCAGCACTCAAAGTCACATGTTTCAGTAAGTGATGAATAATATGGCTTGACGTTGATGGATGATGGATAACTGAACTGGTACCAATTCGAGCCCAGTATAGAGTTATTTTTAGCAATGGTGCTGAATATTTTTTTAAGATTGATTTTGTATGGATCATGTGTACACATTGGATCACATACAGGAGACGAAGTTGGTCTGTTTAAACGATTTTCAAACAACATACTTGACACGCAGACCGAATCGACTATTTGTACCACGCAACACAAACATCTGTTAAGTATTGAAGTCGACCAATACAGCCTCTTACAAGCAAACAAAATCATAATATCGACTAACTAACTCACTGTATGTGCCACGGTGTGTGTGGCAACCTAACCAATAGTGCGCAAGAAGAGTTCACACACATTTACTGTTGTGCCATTGCAATTTCTGCCTGACTAAATTCGCCTCCTTTTATTTTTGTCATACTATATACCTGGAAGAGAGATGCAGGAGTTTATTATTCAGGCGTTTCCTGAGACTCTTCACTCAAGTTTGACGAATTACGTCGTTCCATCGGGTCCGTGCCCACTCGACCCGTTTAGACTCGACCCGTTTAGACTCGACCCGTTTAGACTCGACCCGAAGAATAATATCAGATGTTTTACTACCAATTCAGTGCCATTTGTACAGTCAGGCAAAGTAATATTTTAATTTTAAATAACTTAATCATACATAGAATATTTAATATGTTGTTATGATACATAATTTATCCTGGTAGTTTAGCTTTATAAAGGTAGCCTCTATCTCGATTAAATGGGTTTTCTAGAAACAATAGACGAAGCGGCTCAGTCGTTCCAGAACTTAGTCCTTAGATTATCAATGATTATTGTGAGATTTTTATTGCTGAGATAAACTAATTTACTACTACTACTTTAATACAAATACAAAGCGTGTACTATATTAAAAAGGATAAGTACTAACTTGTTTAATTATTGATTTATTTATCCAAACATTATTTTAATTGTACACTCTCTGTGGTGCAAGCGTTAAATGGACACTTTTTTGTGTGCCTATACATCGACGTTTTTACGCCTATGAAAACAGAAATATCCAGATTGTATTCTTCGGGTCGACTCTAAGCGGGTCGAGTGGGCACGGACCCGTTCCATCTAAACTGGCATCTGAGTGTACTACAATTATGGGTTCATCCCTGCCCAAACCTATGTTATCTAAGTTTTAAGACTTCCGCCGCCACATTTCTCAGTTCTTCGTAACCAGCCTTAAAATACCCAAAAGTAAATGGTACAAGAGCCCACACTGTCTCGTGACAGCACCCCATAACCGAGGCACGACACTCCCATGTTAAAATACTTAATATTTATGATGTCATAAAAAGCGATAGTTTGTGCCTCATGTAAGTTACCTTGAACCTATGAACTGTTAGTTTATTGTATATTTGGTAGCTCTCGGAGATTCTTTGGACTATTTTTTTTGAGCACGGTGAAGTATATGTCAAAGTTATCAAATGATAAGTGTTCCTTGAGCTCTATACTAAGGCAGTTGCCACCGCCGACGACGAAGCGACTAGCGACTATTTTCTCGCTGAAACGAACAAAAGATTCAGTGTTCTTATTTCGAGTTTTTTAACGCACTCAATCGTGATAACGTTAACGATCTCTTACGTCAATTTGTATACAAAAAAAAAGGTTTCCCCTTACTGTCACCAGACGACGCTTATCCAGTTTCAATACAAATTGACGTACGACACGTAATATATTAATAGTTGATCGCTGGTTGTCACTGCCTGCGAGTACTCTCTCTCCGAAACTACTTATCCGATCGTGATCATTCTTTTTTTATTGGATTAGGTATCTCTCAAATTAAGAAATAATATAAGTCCATCAAAATCGGTTCAGCAGTTGTCAAGATAGTGCAGCACGAATGTGTAAATTGAGTTGTTATGGATCCTTTCGCTACCTGCGCTGCTTTCTTTTCCTTTCGTTTTTAGTCGGTGTCATAAACGACAAACAAATAAGAGGTACCAAAGACTTCGACTGCCGAAACTAATTATTTTTGCACTTTTTAGTGTTTTGCTTTGGAAGTCGTTATATTTTTTTTAAAAGGTTTTCTATCGAAGATTTTCCATCTACCATTAAGTTGACAGTATCTCATGTCTCTGTGCGATTGCATGGGAAGGCAAAATGCGATCAATGTTTTTGCGGAATAAATTAAATCCTGATTGTCGGTGGGGCATCTATCCTAAACATAATTGACATGGATTAGGCAACAAAATCAAAATCATTTATTTTTATTTTACATAGGCCTACATGGGCACTTATAAAACGTTGACAAAAGGCGCACGGTTCGCGTTGGTCGTTTCCTATGGAGAAGAACCGGCAAGAATCTCCATGGTTACTCTTTTAAAAATATGGTTTGTTTTTACACTATTTCCATGTTACAGCATTACTTAGATATGGGGGGACAACGTAGGCCCGACAATAAGATGTTAGAAACTAAAAATAAAAGTAAAACGAGATAAAAAGTCATCAGATGTTATCAAGCATCTAGAAATCTAGAAGGCCTACAATGTTCACACATTCACAAAACAATCGGTAAAAGCATCTATACAAAGGTAAAATAAAAATAAATGTATAACAAGACTAAATTTAATATGTGACACAAATGTAGTTATCAGTGCTGTAACTATTCCCTATGTGGGATAGATGTCCCAAAATATAGAGGTTCGCAAGAATCGCTAATTCTCTGTAAATACTAAACATAATGTTTTTTACTTTTCATAAATTTGTAGATAAAAAACCAAAGTAGCGGCCAGTTTTACAAATTAAGTATTTTGCTTTTTGTACTGAGAGATACAGAGTGATTTCAAAAATGTGGCAACTATCCGGCTTTTAGGGGGAAGCCGTGCATTCAGTCAATCTTCATCCTTTAAATTATCTCTAAGAAAATATTCCTCGTTGGTCTAGGTAGTCGAACAGAAAAAAAAAAAAAAAAAATTCTTTATTCAATTAAGCCATTAAGCGGCACTTTTGAACGTCAAAAAAATAAAAGTAACAATAATTGATTCTACCGTCCATTCGGAAATGTAGCTTGTTATGGAGAAGAATGAACAAGAAACTCCACAGTCCACACTTACTCTTTTAAAATAAAAAGTGTATTACAAGTATTTGGTTACATAATTTCTTGTTGGAAAAAAATACATATATGTGAGACCGATGTAAAAAGACGTGCACGTAAAAGCGTCTAGAGTAAAACAAACAATTAAAAAAATATCAATACATAGGCTATTAAAAACAGGCCAAGGCAGCTAAGTTATGACCAATCCCAACTGACGGCGCCGGTTCACGAACATGACCATGATCAACCATCATTAGGTCCTTGGTTCGATTCCTGGATCGAGAAATGTGTTAGAGTTTTTTTCATCTGGGATTTCTCACTAGAAGACCGGAGTCTACAATTGTTCCCGGTTGATGACAATAGCTCTATTATATGAAGTTTAAACATATCTGGCAAAATGGCATATTTACTATAGCTCTGTCGAACCCTTCGGGCAAAACAAGCATGAATTTCTATATTTCCTTCTCAGAATCCAATCTTAGGCGATCCAATAGCCCATACATCACAAATTCACTCAAAACTCAATTTCAGTGAATGTTAAATTAAATTACTTCTCAATCCGAAGTATGTAGAGCTCGTTTGATAAGTACTGTAACCACATTAGGAGTTAGAAACAGGCTTCTGAATGTGACCTTGTAATACTGAATTATATCACAGACTTTAAGGTTGTTGCAGATAGACGCGACGCGACAATTCGAGAACTCTACTAAGAAAATAAGGAAGAAAAATATTGTATTTGTAACTCGCAACAAGAAAAAAAATCTTCGCGAGCTGGCTGACCAAAACCAGACGTATCCTCCGACTGCACAGCGTGATTTTCTCCTTGTTTACGTCTTTTTAGTTCGCTTTTCAAGCAGTCGGGTTTTTTGATTTTTTTATTTATAACTTTTTAGTTATTTTTTTTTCGGCTCAGGTACATTTAAACATATAAGTGTTTTATATTTTTGAAATCACCTCTTAAAGTGCTCACACACTTCACACTTGCTCATAAAGTGGCTCTAATTTCACCGCAATTAGGCACATAATGACACCTGTAATCAGACTGTGACTTTTTCATTGCTATTATTCACAAGTGAGTTATAGATTATTTTTTGAATTTAATTGGTTGAGTTGCTTTGTTCTTAAAAAAGTTTCGACACAAAAAAGATAGTGCTCAATAGTACAAATAAATTAATGTATCTATTGCTTGCTCATTTCATGCAACTTCGTATTTAAATAGATAATTTCAACTTGTACGTGTTTAATAAATAAAACTTTCACTCAAATATAACTTTTATTTTCACTGTAATAAAGAAAACTTGATATTCCTCATTTTGTACGTGGCTAAAACGCTATCCGCGAAAAGCCGAAAAAAAAGAAACCTCATTCTTACAGTCTATGGCCGATCGCCATTGTTAGATGCGCGCGCATAGGAAAACTGATTATTTTTTCCCGCCATTGCGAAAAAAAATTCACAACTCGTTTTCACTGTTGAAAATGATTTTTTAGTATGATTTTATTCACACGTGTGTTGAAAAACGTCGTATGATACAAGTGTGTAATGTTGGTGATTACCGCTGAGGCGCCATTTTTTTTTTTTTTTTTTTTTTTTTTTTTTTTTTTTTTTTTTTTTTTTTTTTTTAAAAACGTTGCCCCACACTAGGAATTTCTTCCTGTATCGTGGGTGCGTTTACAAACATATAAACTCACATACACAAACACCCAGAGCCGAAACAACTATCTGTAGGTCATACAAATATTTGTTCCGTGCGGGAATCGAACCCGCGACACGCAGCGCAGCAGTCAATCGCTCAACCACTGCGCCAACCGTGCGCCCATTGAGACTCGAGCTGTTAGGTGAGGGTCTTAAGAGAGCCGAGGGTAATGTACTATTTATTTTATTTCTTTATTGACGTTGAGTGACGATGTGCTAATGGAGCCCTACATAGAAGTAAGACGAATCGATTGACGTAAGCAACATCAAAATCGGCCAACGCGTTTGGTGTCTAGAACGCCACATAGGAACAAACATACATACATAGATTGATAAACACATTACCCTCTTTCGGCAGTAAGGTAAAAACAGCTAACCTATTTTAGGTAACTTGCCCTAGGTAAACTGC
Organism: Anorthoa munda; assembly: GCA_945859665.1. NCBI lineage: Eukaryota > Metazoa > Arthropoda > Insecta > Lepidoptera > Noctuidae > Anorthoa > Anorthoa munda. The sequence continues at coordinate 6,197,890 of OX243899.1, read as the reverse complement.
TATTGTTGGGTACCATCTACAGACAGTATTTAACAAAATTCCAGAATCGAGAAATTGTCATTTACAACACTCATTATTGCACAAAGTATTGATTCTATGGCATCCATGGCCTCTACTGAATGTAAACTAATATTATTACAAATCGTCAATTCCACGAAACTATTTTCATAACCTAGTTCAACAACCCTTGCCCGAAGTGCCGCAGAATTTCGTGACAAAACGAACATTTAGTGTTGCCTGTGTCAAAATAGTATTACTTAAATGACGTTGATTGATGGTGGCAGCACAGTTGGCTGGAGTTTTCCAATTGTAACTATGTTGCACTTGGAAATCTGTCGTTTGTGGGATTGTTGATAATACTAATAAGGTAAAAAAAAATAACGTAAAAATGTGTAGGTACCAATAACGTGTCATGTGCCATTTTTTTTTCCTGACCCATAGGATTTAGGATTTTTTTTCAGTCGGATACATAGATGAGTTTTAACATTCTTTATGCATTAGAATGCAGATGTAACAAATGCAATTTTTTTTTGGAGTATTTGGCAGTAATAAATATATATATATATATATAATAAATGTGAACAAGACTAAAGTAATGGTGTTTGAAAGAGAAGACGATGTATCGGTGTGTGAAGTGAAAATAAATGATAAGAGTGTGGAGCAAGTGAACGAATTTGTATATCTGGGAAGTATGTTCACAAGGGATGGAAAGATTGAAGAGGATGTGGAAAGGAGAGTGAATGCAGGGAATAAAGTGAATGGTGCTAAGATACATGAGGTTGTGAGTTGTGACTAGCAAATCGATGTCTCCGGAAGCTCGACTCGCCGTTCACACACTTATGTATGGAAGTGAAGGTTGGGTATGGCAAAAACTATACGGGTATGGTAAATGATAGATTGAGGAATGAGGTAATAAGACAACGTTGTGGTTTAAAAGATATGTAGTGACTAAAATTGAAAAGAGTATGTTAACATGGTTTGGTTATGTTGAGATAATGAATGAAAAGCGACTAACGAAAGGTATTTACAGGGCAGACGTGAATGGAAACGCTGGGAGGGGACGCCCTAGAAAGACATACATAGACCTTATAGGTGATGTTCTTCAGAAAGGCCAGGTGCGCAGTACTCATAACCGGCGTGTATGACTAGATGTATGAATGTGAGTGAAGCAAAAGAAGTATGTAAGGATCGTAGCAGGTGGCGTTCTGTAGTTTCTGCCTACCCCCATGGGAAAAAGGCGTGAGTTTATGTATGTATTTGGCAGCAAATTAATTGTATCGAGTCAGCCTTCCCAGTAAGCTTTACGGAGGTAGTCAATACTACAACGAAATCCCGAGATCGCTTCTGTCAATGATTTCACATACTGGACAGTATAGTTTTGTAGACAGTTGAGACACAAAACTACACCAATTTTATATCACAATATCCACTAGGAATCAATTTGCAAATTATATTAACAGTCGCTGAACTTCACTCGAAAAAATCCCGCCAAAAACTCTTGAATTAATCAACTAGTAATACCAGCTTAAAATTGTGTAAAATCCTACAGAGAAAATATCTCTTCTTATGCATATGAGGATTAATCACCAACCACTTGCTTTAGTTAGTGATTATTGCATATTTTTACGATGTTGTTCTTCGATGATTGTTATCGAAAACAGCCATCATTCAAGTGAATCCTTAATCAATAGGTATAGCTGTTATGCTAATCTCGGACTAGACGGTTTTGGTTTCTATATAAAACTTATGGTGACTTCATCATCTGCTAATCCTTTTCCAACTAACTTGAAACCGAGTTCCAGTCTGTACCGGAGACAGCTGAATACCTATATTTTACATGGAGCTACTTCCTATCTGGCTTTCACAACCCAGTAACTGGGTAACGCGATACCTTATAGTACGTATTATATGTTTAAAGAAATAATTGATAGTTGAATAGATTACTGGGTTGGCTGGTAATATCTAGCCGCTATCAAGATATTAAATTTTATAATAAACACATTACCCTCCTTCGGCAGTCGGGTAAAAAACCGGCAAATTGCGTGTCAGACTTGGCACATTTAGGGTTCCAAAGAAAAATCAGATTTTTCAATATAATGGTATTTGTTAGTGAAACATACGTAATAATAAACATTATCAATAAAAAAAAATATTCGGAACAAAATTGTGTGACAGACGACGGACAGACAGACAGACACGTGAGTGACAGCAATAGGGCTCTGTTTGGACCCTTCGGGTACGGAACCCTAAAAAGAATACCTGCAGATTTTAACGGTGGGATTTTAGATATTGAAGTATTGAAAGTGCAATATGTTACTAACGCAACATATTTATTGTCTAAACTTTAAGCACATGTACAAAGGCGGACTTATATTGCATATTGCGACGTCTGTATACCTATACAAGTGGGTAGGCAGCACTCAAAGTCACATGTTTCAGTAAGTGATGAATAATATGGCTTGACGTTGATGGATGACGGATAACTGAACTGGTACCAATTCGAGCCCAGTATAGTGTTATTTTTAGCAATGGTGCTGAATATTTTTTTAAGACTGATTTCGTATGGATCATGTGTACACATTGGATCACATACAGGCTTAAAATCAGAGACAAAGTTGGTCTGTTTAAACGATTTGCAAACAACATACTTGACACGCAGACCGTATCGACTATTTGTACCACGCAACACAAACATCTGTAAAGTGTTGAAGTCGACCAATACAGCCTCTTACAAGCAAACAAAATTATAATATCGATTAGCTAACTCACTGTATGTGCCACGGTGTGTGTGGCAATCTAATCAATAGTGCGCTTCTTCACACACATCTTCTGTTGTGCCATTGCAATTTCTGCCTGACTGAATTCACCTCCTTATATTTCTGTCATACTGTGTACCTGGAAGAGAGACGCAGGATTTTATTATTCAGGCGTTTCCTGACTTTTACTCTTCACTCAAGTTTGACGAATTACGTCGTTCCATCGGGTCCGTGCCCACTCGACCCGTTTAGACTCGACCCGAAGAATAATACTAGATGTTTTACTACCAATTCAGTGCCATTTGTACAGTCAGGCAATGTGATATTTTAATTCTAAGTAACTATAATTCTAACTTAATTATACATAGAATATTTAATATGTTGTTATGATACATAATTTATCCTGGTAGTTTAGCTTTATAAAGGTAGCCTCTATCTCGTTTAAATCAATTTTCTAGAAACAATAGACAAAGCGGCTCAGTCGTTCCAGAACTTACTCCTAAGATTATCAAATGATTTTTGTGAGATTTGTATTGCTGAGAAAAAATAATTTACTACTACTACTTTAATACAAATACAAAGCGTATACTATATTTAAAAGGATAAGTACTAACTTGTTTAATTATTGATTTATTTATCCAAACATTATTTTAAAATGTACACTCTCTGTGGTGCAAGCGTTAAATCGACACTTTTTTGTGTGCCTATACATCGACGTTTTTACGCCTATAAAAACAGAAATATCCAGATTGTATTCTTCGGGTCGACTCTAAGCGGGTCGAGTGGGCACGGACCCGTTCCATCTAAACTGGCATCTGAGTGTACTACAATTATGGGTTCATCCCTGCCCAAACCAATGTTATCTAAGTTTTAAGGCTTCCGCCGCCACATTTGTCAATTCTTCGTAACCAGCCTTAAAATACCCAAAAGTAATTGGTACAAGATCCCACACTGTCTCGTGACAGCACCCCATAACCGAGGCACGACACTCCCATGTTAAAATACTTAATATTTATGATGTCATAAAAAGCGATAGTTTGTGCCTCATGTAAGTAACCTTGGACCTATGAACTGATATTTTATTGTCTATTTGGTAGCTCTAAGAGATTCTTTAGACTATTTTTTTGAGCACGGTTAAGTATGTGTCAAATTTATCAAACGATTAGTGTTCCTTGAGGCTTACTAAGGCAATTGCCACCGCCGACGACGAAGCGACTAGCTTTCGACATTTTCTCGCTGAAACGAAGAAACGGACAAAATATTCAGTGTTCTTATTTCGAGTTTTTTAACGCACTCGATCGTGATAACGTATACGATCTCTTATGTCAATTTGTATACAAAAAAAAGGTTTCCCCTTACTGTCACCAGACGACGCTTATCCAGTTTCAATACAAATTGACGTACGACACGTAATATATTAATAGTTGATCGCTGGTTGTCACTGCCTGCGAGTACTCTCTCTCCGAAACTACTTATCCGATCGTGATCATTCTTTTTTTATTGGATTAGGTATCTCTCAACTTAAGAAATAACACAAGTTCATCAAAATCGGTTCTGCAGTTGTCAAGATATGGAACATATAACCGAAGTCCTTAACGACAAACAGCACGAATGTGTAAATTGAGTTGTTATGGATCCTTTCGCTAACATACTATAGAACTTGCTCCGGAAGTCGGTGTCATAAACGACAAACAAACAAGAGGTACCAAAGACTTCGACTGCCGAAACTAATTATTTTTGCACTTTTTAGTGTTTTGCTTTGGAAGTCGTTTTATTTTTTGTGCAAAAGGTTTTTAATCTATCGAAGATTTTCCATCTACCATTAAGTTGACCGTATCTCATGTCTCTGTACGATTGCATGGGAAGGCAAAATGCGATCAACCTTTTTGCAGAATAAATCAAATCCTTATTGTCGGTGGGGCATCTATCCTAAACATAATTTACATGGATTAGGCAACAAAATCAAAATATTTTTATTTTTTTTTATTTTACATAGGCCTACATGGGCACTTATAAAACGTCGACAAAAGGCGCACGGTTCGCGTTGGTCGTTTCCTATGGAGAAGAACCGGCAAGAAACTCCATGGTTACTCTTTAAAAAAATGATTTGTTTTTACAATATTTCCATGTTACAGCATTTCTTAGATATGGGGGGACAACGTAGGCCCGACAATAAGACGTTAGAAACTAAAAATAAAAGTAAAACGAGATAAAAATGTATCAGATGTTATCAAGCATCTAGAAATCTAGAAGGCCTACAATGTTCACACATTCACAAAACAATCGGTAAAAGCATCTATACAAAGGTTAAATAAAAATAAATGTATAACAAGACTAAATTTAATATGTGACACAAATGTAGTTATCAGTGCTGTAACTATTCCCTATGTGGGATAGATGTCCCAAAATATAGAGGTTCGCAAGAATCGCTAATTCTCTGTAAATACTAAACATAATGTTTTTTACTTTTCATAAATTTGTAGATAAAAAACCAAAGTAGCGGCCAGTTTTACAAATTAAGTATTTTGCTTTTTGTACTGAGAGATACAGAGTGATTTCAAAAATGTGGCAACTATCCGGCTTTTAGGGGGAAGCCGTGCATTCAGTCAATTTTCATCCTTTAAATGATCTCTAAGAAAATATTCCTCGTTGGTCTAGGTAGTCGAAAAGAAAAAAAAAAAAAAAAAATTCTTTATTCAATTAAGCCATTAAGCGGCACTTTTGAACGTCAAAAAAATAAAAGTAACAATAATTGATTCTACCGTCCATTCGGAAATGTAGCTTGTTATGGAGAAGAATGAACAAGAAACTCCACAGTCCACACTTACTCTTTTAAAATAAAAAGTGTATTACAAATATTTGGTTACATCATTTCTTGTTGGAAAAAAATACATATATGTGAGACCGATGTAAAAAGACGTGCACGTAAAAGCGTCTAGAGTAAAACAAACAATTAAAAAAATATCAATACATAGGCTATTAAAAACAGGCCAAGGCAGCTAAGTTATGACCAATCCCAACTGACGGCGCCGGTTCACGAACATGACCATGATCAACCATCATTAGGTCCTTGGTTCGATTCCTGGATCGAGAAATGTGTTAGAGTTTTTTTCATCTGGGATTTCTCACTAGAAGACCGGAGTCTACAATTGTTCCCGGTTGATGACAATAGCTCTATTATATGAAGTTTAAACATATCTGGCAAAATGGCATATTTACTATAGCTCTGTTGAACCCTTCGGGCAAAACAAGCATGAATTTCTATATTTCCTTCTCAGAATCCAATCTTAGGCGATCCAATAGCCCATACATCACAAATTCACTCAAAACTCAATTTCAGTGAATGTTAAATTAAATTACTTCTCAATCCGAAGTATGTAGAGCTCGTTTGATAAGTACTGTAACCACATTAGGAGTTAGAAACAGGCTTCTGAATGTGACCTTGAAATACTGAATTATATCACAGACTTTAAGGTTGTTGCAGATAGACGCGACGCGACAATTCGAGAACTCGACTAAGAAAATAAGGAAGAAAAATATTGTTTTTGTGAACAAGAAAAAAAATAACAAATAAAAAAAGTTAATTAAAAAATCAAAAAACCCGATTGCTTGAAAAGCGAACTAAAAAGACGTGATTTAATTTACTTTTTTTATTTATAACTTTTTAGTTATTGTTTTTTTTCGGATCAGGTACATTTAAACATATAAGTGTTTTATATTTTTGAAATCACCTCTTAAAATCCTTTATTTTGATACCCCACATGACAGGTAAGGAAGAAAAAAAAAATTTGGGTCCCCACAATATGGCGCCCAAGAACCGCTATTTTCCTATTTTCCAATTTTCATGTAGCCAGTGACACTCGCGGAGTTAAGACGAATGGATTGACGTAAGAATCATCAAAATCTGCCCACGCGTTTGGTCTCTAGAACGCCACTTAGGAACAAACATACATATACACATACATACTTACATACATACTTACATACATACTTACAAACATACTTACATACATACTTACATACATACATACATAGACTGATAAACACATTACCCTCCTTCGGCAGTCTGGTAAAAAAGGAACCCGTGCGAGTTTAAATAGGCTCCTATGTACACTATTGACTAGAAGTTCCCGCGGTTTCACTCTCGTGGCCTAATCCATTTTCCAGGATAATGTGATTGTGTATCATTGGATGAATGTATATCAATGTATATAAATGTATATCAATGTATATTAATGTATATCAATGTATATCAATGGAAGAATGTTTTGAAATTAATATAGATAGGCTCGCATTTGACGACAGTAACTGATCGTAAGCGATAATGACTGTGGTTGACGATAGAGCACGCTTGCTTTCACTCTTGACTTAAAGTCCCCCACGTTTTGGCTACGAGAAAACACAGACTTCGGTAGGGAATTCCATTTCTCATAAAAATATTTCTACGGACATATTATCCGTGTCTGTTAAAAGGCGCTTCGACCCCCGTCTGTAAGCCTTTAAAATACACGAATATGTAAAGCTCATCCTTCTAAGAAGATGCCAAGTTAATATGACTAATTATTTCTGAAAATGTTAGAAATTATAATTGTATATCTTTATGCTTACTTCGGCTCGGAGTAAGTTGATAATTTTCTGCTTTAAATGTTTTGAAGCATTTTCGACGGCTTATGTGAGCTTTATCGGGGAGGCCTGATAAATTATGGAGTTTCTTGTTGGTGCGACACGTATTTTCTATGAAAATTTCAAGTGCCAATCGTCCGTATTGCATCACATTACAGCATTATTAGAGCAGTGGTGGCCCAGTGGTATCAGCCGCGACTTACAAGTTGTAGATCGTGAGTTCGAGCCCAGGCAGGCGGTTTACTTTGCGTAAATTATTTCATCACCACTGCTCTTAAAACGGTGAAGGAAAACATCGTGAGGAAACCAGCATGTCCTAGAACCAAAAATTCGAAGATATGTGACATCCACCAACCCGCACTGGGCCCGCGTGGTGGATTACGGCCCATTCCCTCTCACAGAGAGGAGGCCTGTGTCCCAGCAGTGGGAATATTAATAGGCTGATGATGTGATGTGATGATGCATCACATTACACACACACACACATATTTTCGTTTTTTGCGAAAAAAAACTTGTTTGGAGCAAAAAATTTTTTATTTTATTTATTTTGGGTTTGCTCTTGACTCTAGCCTAGGTCAGAGGTGACGGAGACAAAGTCGACGATGGAGTGAGCTTACCCAGAAGAAGCCTGTTTACTCTAACTTTGAAGAGATTCGGGTTGTATGCGTTTGGAAACACAGACGCAGGTAGTGAGTTCCACTCTTTTGCTGTGCGCATTATGAAGGATGTTTGGAAGCGCTTGGTGCGAATTGGCGGAATGGCAACTAAGTGAGGATGGTAACTTGCAGTGCGTCAAAAAATCGTTTATCAGTGTGATATAAAACAAATCGCATTGAGCAATCAGAAAGTTCGCTTAATAAATTAATAGTACAACACCCTGTAGGTACATACAATGCCTTGGTTGACGATTTTAGTTATTTTGAACTAGAATGTTGACCGTTTTTTATGACATAGAATTCAATCCAATTTACCACTTTCTATCGATAGTTTCAGCACATTTTCTGATCATCATTATCAGGCTTTTAATGTTTCCACTGCTGGGACACAGGCCTCCTCTCTGTGAGAGGAAATGGGCCGCAATCCACTACATGGGCCCAGTGCGGGTTGGTGGATGTCACATGTTTTCGAATTTTTGATTCTAGGACATGCCGTTTCCTTCACCGTTTTAGAGCAGTGGTGATAAAATAATTTACACAATGTAAAGCGCCTGCCCGGGTTCGAAATCACGACCTACAACTTGTAAGGCGCGGCCGCTACCACTGGACCACCACTGCTCCATTTTCTGATACAAAGATTGATAGGGCATTTTCCAACAGAATTTTTGTCACCTTGCCCAAGTCAGACTATAAAATGGTTTCTACAAGTTGCTTTTTAGGGTTCCGTACCCCAAAATGTCCAAACGGAGCCCTAATGCTGTCACTCACATGTTTGTCTGTCCGTCGTCGGTCACACAATTTTGTTCCGAAGAATTTTTTCACTTCACATTGACCTATGAACTTCAAATTTGGTTATAATGTTTATTATTACGTATATTTTACTAACAAATATATTCTACATTGGGTACAAAACTCTAAATGTGCGAAGTCCGACACACACTTGGCCGGTTTTTAATGATCAGTAAGATTCAATTTCAAATGTATTTGGAAAGTACATATTAATGTGATTCACTTACGCAATGAGGCTGCCGGTTCTTAGAACTGCCGGGATGCGGAGTGATATTGTACAAACTAAAACGTATCTACCATAATATTTGTATAATCTCAGCCACAACCAACAACGTCGTCGGGAGGGATATGAAACCTTAATTGCTAAGCTCTGCAAACAGATACAAGATTGCAGGATGTTATTATTAACGAAAACGAATGCGTGGGTAAACTACAGTTTAATTATAGCGAGGTTTATGGCATTACGAATGCCTTGTTGGCCGAGCAAGCGCTACTGCTGTGCTCATGGGCCTGGGTTCCATTCCCGGGTCGGGCAAAGGGTTATTGGGTTTTTCCAGGAAAGTGAGTGCTATGTACCAACTGTAAACCTACCATTTACCGTAACTATATGTCGCTCGTTGACTTGTGTGTGCCCTGGCAGTTGATAGTGTGTCGTGATCTCTCTAATGTCTCTCTGATGGTGGCAAATGTGTTGGATCATTCGATTCCCTTCATGATGGTTAAGCTGAGTGGTGCCGATCCATGTATCATGTTCGTGAACGGGCGCCATTAGTTGGGATTGGTCATAACTTACTGCCTCGGCCTGTTTTTAATTATCTGTGCAAATATTTGCTTATGGCTTATTAACTAGCATGACTTTTAGTCACATGACTTCTTTCTTTCTTTTCTCCACTACTTTCCGATGCAAAATAATGACTTATACACCCCACATCTTAATATATATATTTCTTGTGTGCGTGTGTATGTGACTGAACTCCTCCTAAACGACTGGACCGATTTTGATGAAATTTTTTGTGTGTGTTCGTGGAGATTCGAGAATGGTTTAGATTTACAAAAAAAAAAAAAAATGGAAAATTAGGGTAGGGTAGGTAGGGTAGGGTAGGTAGGGTAGGGTAGGTAGGGTAGGGTAGGTAGGGTAGGGTAGGTAGGGTAGGGTAGGTAGGGTAGGGTAGGTAGGGTAGGGTAGGTAGGGTAGGGTAGGTAGGGTAGGGTAGGTAGGGTAGGGTAGGTAGGGTAGGGTAGGTAGGGTAGGGTAGGTAGGGTAGGGTAGGTAGGGTAGGGTAGGTAGGGTAGGGTAGGTAGGGTAGGGTAGGTAGGGTAGGGTAGGTAGGGTAGGGTAGGTAGGGTAGGGTAGGTAGGGTAGGGTAGGTAGGGTAGGGTAGGTAGGGTAGGGTAGGTAGGGTAGGGTAGGTAGGGTAGGGTAGGTAGGGTAGGGTAGGTAGGGTAGGGTAGGTAGGGTAGGGTAGGTAGGGTAGGGTAGGTAGGGTAGGGTAGGTAGGGTAGGGTAGGTAGGGTAGGGTAGGTAGGGTAGGGTAGGTAGGGTAGGGTAGGTAGGGTAGGGTAGGTAGGGTAGGGTAGGTAGGGTAGGGTAGGTAGGGTAGGGTAGGTAGGGTTTTTTTTTTTTTTTTTTTTTTTTTTTTTTTTTTTTTTTTTTTCTTTCTTAACTCTAATCCCCACCAACAAAATTGGCGCCTATTAATTGCAAACACATCCGTACCATTCCTCTTTCATTCCTCTCGCACTTTTATCCTTCATACCAAGGTTCATCTTGCATTCATCCTCTTGTATACTGTGTGGGTTCATTTCAATAACTACGGGCATGTTTTATTTATTTATCACAGTAAACTTAAAATACAAAAAGAAAAATATACAAGAGTTCTGTTTATCTCAGAAATACAGTCGTGCAAATAGTGCTGATTAAGAAAAATATAGAATACAAGGTATCACAAATTGTGCAAAAGTGCAGTTTATCACAGGAAATACAAAAGGTGCTTTCTATCACAAGCGTACATTATTGCTAAGGATATAAAAACACAAAAGTGCAGTTTATCATAACAATCAGTCTTACACAATTTAGAAACTTAGGTACTAGCATGAAATACTGCCGGCTATACATGTCCTTGCTGCATTCCGTGCTTGCATTTAAATATCATACAGAAATATTAATGAAGCACGGTGCGCTCAGGTTTTATTCCGATGTATAACCGCAGTGGCTACTCTAGTGCAATATTCCAAAAACTTTTCCCTGTGTTTTTTGTCCATGAGCCCATGCAGGCTCTCCCTCGTTATTTTCCTGTCCAGCTCAGATTCAAGTTGGTAGCGCTCCCTGATAAATAACGGGCATTCTACAAGTATGTGCTGGACAGTCTCTGCCACGCCTGGATCGCAGACGCACGATGGGCTATCCTTACACTTGAAGCGATTCAAGTATTCAGAGAACCCGCCGTGCCCCGTCAAAACTTGCGTGAGGACGCCTTCAGGCCGCACCTGTTGTACAATACGGAAAGCCGCTATTGCATCCGGAAGAAACATTTTCGTCACGGAAGCGGTCTCGCCCGACACATATCTTCGATTCCATTCATCAAGCGATTCCAAACGGATCTGTCGCTTGATAAATGAAACCGGACACTGGTCGTAGTCCGGCTTCCTCCGTAACGACAATGCTGCTTCCTTAGCCAACTCGTCCGCTCGCTCATTCCCCGGCAGGCCCGCGTGGGCCTTGATCCAGAACAAAGTCACAGCTTTGCTCTGGCACAGGGCGTGAGCCAGGTTTGCGCGCGCGCGAACTGCCAGGGGATGGAGCGAGCCATGGTTTGCAAGCGTCTGCAATGCGGACATTGAGTCGCTGTACAAGCCATAGCTCGCCTCTTGCCGCGCGAGGATCACTTCTGTCGCCTTGCAAATGGCCAGGAGTTCCGCCTGGTAGACTGTGCAGTACGCGGCAAGGCTAAGTTTGAGGTTCCGGATTTCGCCATCATTATCCCAAATGGATAATGCGGCTCCGACCTTCCCCTCAATCTTGCTGCCGTCGGTGAAGATTCGCACCGCCTGCACATTGTTACTGTCTAGTAACTCTTGATCTTCCAGGCACATGAACTCCAGGGGCAATTGTGTAGCTGGATGAGGGGCTTCTGCAAATCTTACCGGACTCTCGATCTCCCTGTCTCCTGGCACAAACCGGGATGACCCTCTCCTCGCTTCATACAGGGCGGCTGCCTCTTGTATGCGCAGGTCTAGAGGTAGTATCCCAGACAGTGCCAGCGCCGAGTTCAGAGAGACAGTACGGTAAGATTTGCAGAGCTTCTGAGCAAATCCTCGTTGAACAGAGCCTAGCTTCTTCCGTATACCCAACTTTTTTGTAGCGGGTGCCCAGGCTGCGGCTGCGTACGTTACTATGGGCTCAATCGTTGCTGTGTAAATTGTGTGTATGACTTCCGTGTTTAAACCCCAGCTCACCTTTGCGGCTCGGGACAGTCGCTTATATACGTTAGCTGCCCTCTTGCAGACGTTCGCGGCATGCTCATTAAAAGTGAGCTTTTCGTCTATGGTTAGACCCAGCAACTTCATTTTCTTGACCATACCGATGTCGACCCCGGCCATGTTCAGTATTGGAGTGTCGTACTTAAGCTTATTGGTTATGGTCATCGCACAGGTTTTGTGCGGTGCAAACCTCAGCTTATTTCGGACGCCCCAACCCTGAACATGGGCGAGGGCTGCATTGGCAGATCTTGAGACTTCAGTCGCCGTGTCCCCATCCACGACCGGGTAGGTAGGGTAGGGTAGGTAGGGTAGGGTAGGTAGGGTAGGGTAGGTAGGGTAGGGTAGGTAGGGTAGGGTAGGTAGGGTAGGGTAGGTAGGGTAGGGTAGGTAGGGTAGGGTAGGTAGGGTAGGGTAGGTAGGGTAGGGTAGGTAGGGTAGGGTAGGTAGGGTAGGGTAGGTAGGGTAGGGTAGGTAGGGTAGGGTAGGTAGGGTAGGGTAGGTAGGGTAGGGTAGGTAGGGTAGGGTAGGTAGGGTAGGGTAGGTAGGGTAGGGTAGGTAGGGTAGGGTAGGTAGGGTAGGGTAGGTAGGGTAGGGTAGGTAGGGTAGGGTAGGTAGGGTAGGGTAGGTAGGGTAGGGTAGGTAGGGTAGGGTAGGTAGGGTAGGGTAGGTAGGGTAGGGTAGGTAGGGTAGGGTAGGTAGGGTAGGGTAGGTAGGGTAGGGTAGGTAGGGTAGGTAGGGTAGGGTAGGTTTTTTTTTTTTTTTTTTTTTTTTTTTTTTTTTTTCTTAACTCTAATCCCCACCAACAAAATTGGCGCCTATTAATTGCAAACACATCCGTACCATTCCTCTTTCATTCCTCTCGCACTTTTATCCTTCATACCAAGGTTCATCTTGCATTCATCCTCTTGTATACTGTGTGGGTTCATTTCAATAACTACGGGCATGTTTTATTTATTTATCACAGTAAACTTAAAATACAAAAAGAAAAATATACAAGAGTTCTGTTTATCTCAGAAATACAATCGTGCAAATAGTGCTGATTAAGAAAAATATAGAATACAAGGTATCACAAATTGTGCAAAAGTGCAGTTTATCACAGGAAATACAAAAGGTGCTTTCTATCACAAGCGTACATTATTGCTAAGGATATAAAAACACAAAAGTGCAGTTTATCATAACAATCAGTCTTACACAATTTAGAAACTTAGGTACTAGCATGAAATACTGCCGGCTATACATGTCCTTGCTGCATTCCGTGCTTGCATTTAAATATCACACAGAAATATTAATGAAGCACGGTGCGCTCAGGTTTTATTCCGATGTATAACCGCAGTGGCTACTCTAGTGCAATATTCCAAAAACTTTTCCCTGTGTTTTTTGTCCATGAGCCCATGCAGGCTCTCCCTCGTTATTTTCCTGTCCAGCTCAGATTCAAGTTGGTAGCGCTCCCTGATAAATAACGGGCATTCTACAAGTATGTGCTGGACAGTCTCTGCCACGCCTGGATCGCAGACGCACGATGGGCTATCCTTACACTTGAAGCGATTCAAGTATTCAGAGAACCCGCCGTGCCCCGTCAAAACTTGCGTGAGGACGCCTTCAGGCCGCACCTGTTGTACAATACGGAAAGCCGCTATTGCATCCGGAAGAAACATTTTCGTCACGGAAGCGGTCTCGCCCGACACATATCTTCGATTCCATTCATCAAGCGATTCCAAACGGATCTGTCGCTTGATAAATGAAACCGGACACTGGTCGTAGTCCGGCTTCCTCCGTAACGACAATGCTGCTTCCTTAGCCAACTCGTCCGCTCGCTCATTCCCCGGCAGGCCCGCGTGGGCCTTGATCCAGAACAAAGTCACAGCTTTGCTCTGGCACAGGGCGTGAGCCAGGTTTGCGCGCGCGCGAACTGCCAGGGGATGGAGCGAGCCATGGTTTGCAAGCGTCTGCAATGCGGACATTGAGTCGCTGTACAAGCCATAGCTCGCCTCTTGCCGCGCGAGGATCACTTCTGTCGCCTTGCAAATGGCCAGGAGTTCCGCCTGGTAGACTGTGCAGTACGCGGCAAGGCTAAGTTTGAGGTTCCGGATTTCGCCATCATTATCCCAAATGGATAATGCGGCTCCGACCTTCCCCTCAATCTTGCTGCCGTCGGTGAAGATTCGCACCGCCTGCACATTGTTACTGTCTAGTAACTCTTGATCTTCCAGGCACATGAACTCCAGGGGCAATTGTGTAGCTGGATGAGGGGCTTCTGCAAATCTTACCGGACTCTCGATCTCCCTGTCTCCTGGCACAAACCGGGATGACCCTCTCCTCGCTTCATACAGGGCGGCTGCCTCTTGTATGCGCAAGTCTAGAGGTAGTATCCCAGACAGCGCCAGCGCCGAGTTCAGAGAGACAGTACGGTAAGATTTGCAGAGCTTCTGAGCAAATCCTCGTTGAACAGAGCCTAGCTTCTTCCGTATACCCAACTTTTTTGTAGCGGGTGCCCAGGCTGCGGCTGCGTACGTTACTATGGGCTCAATCGTTGCTGTGTAAATTGTGTGTATGACTTCCGTGTTTAAACCCCAGCTCACCTTTGCGGCTCGGGACAGTCGCTTATATACGTTAGCTGCCCTCTTGCAGACGTTCGCGGCATGCTCATTAAAAGTGAGCTTTTCGTCTATGGTTAGACCCAGCAACTTCATTTTCTTGACCATACCGATGTCGACCCCGGCCATGTTCAGTATTGGAGTGTCGTACTTAAGCTTATTGGTTATGGTCATCGCACAGGTTTTGTGCGGTGCAAACCTCAGCTTATTTCGGACGCCCCAACCCTGAACATGGGCGAGGGCTGCATTGGCAGATCTTGAGACTTCAGTCGCCGTGTCCCCATCCACGACCAAGACTATATCATCCGCGAACGCCTGCACGAAAATTCCACGCTGCTCAAGGTCCTGCAGTAGTGGGTCGAGAACGAGGTTCCACAGGATTGGACCACCGATCGACCCCTGGACACAGCCCTTGCTAGTCTCTCGCGTGCATTCCTCCCCGGCATACCGAACCTTGACCTTCCTACCGTCGAGATAGCTGTCTATCAGCCTCCTGACGTTGACCGGGCACTTTTCCTCAGCCAGTCTGACCCTTATGGCTGGCCACCAGGCGCTATCGAAGGCGCCCTCTATATCCAATGACACCAGGACAATTAGCTTCTTCAGCCTCAACTTGACCTGTACGTGCTCCACTAGCGTATAGAGGGCATCCTCGGTGCTCCTCTGGGGCATGAAGCCAAACTGACGAGTACTAAACCGCGGTACAAGCTGATATTTTAGACGCGCTACGACCATCCTCTCCAGGATCTTCCCCAGAACAGGCAGTAGACCGATTGGTCTGTATGCCTTAGGGGTGGTATAGCTATCCTTGCCCGGCTTTCTGAGGACTACGACTGTAGCCTCCTTCCAGGTGGTCGGGAAGTGTGCCAATTCGAGGCACTTATTGTAGAGGGCAAGGTAAGCGTCCGGGTCCTGGTGGATCGCTCGACTGCAGATATCAGAAGTCAGTCCATCCCCTCCTGGTGCCTTTTTGGGATTAAAACCCGCCACGGCGGACTTCAGCTCCAGCGTTGTAAATGGGGGATCATGATGTTCATCATGGGCCCACTCATTTACTCGGCTGGCTGCTTCTCTAATTCGCCTGTGGTCAGCGTTGTCCTGGTCTACTCTGTCTTCGGGGTAGAACGTATCCGCTAGTAGGGCGGCCGATTCACTCGGATTGAGGAATGCACCATCGCTGCAAAGGGTCAGTTCTTCTTGCCTTTTGGCGGTCCTACCGATGATCCTGTAGAAACTCTCCCAAACTCCCTCACGATCCTGCTTCCGGCAAAACTCCTTCCAACTGGCGATTTGGGCATTCTTCGCCTGCATCTCATACTCTTCTTTTGCTTTCAGGTACTCGCCAACGACCTTCGCTCGCCGGACCAGCGCGGCATTGCGGATGCGGTTCTTCTTCGTCATCACCTCCCTCTTCTTCACAGTGAGCTCCTCGGACCACCACGGACAGGTGATTTTAGTTTTCTTATTTATTTTTGGGATAGCACTCTTACTAGCTTCTGTGATAATATTTATATAATTTACAACTGTTTCTTCTAATTTTACTTTACTGTTTATTTCTTCTATTATTTCTAAATTGATATTATCTCTAATTTTAAATTCTTGTAGTTTGATCTTGAAGTCTTCCCAATTTGCTTTTCTGGTGTTGAACATCCTAGTAGTTCTAGTGATGTTAACACCTTTTTCCCTTTTCGTATTGACATTAAAAAATATCGTGTTGTGGTCCGAGGATGTTGCTCCTGTGTCGACCCGCCAGCCGTCCACCAGGTCAAAAAGGTCGAGCGAATATGCCGTGACGTCCACGTGGCTTTTATACGCTCTACCACCTCTGATGGTGTCAAAGGTGGGAGCGTCACCAGCGTTTAGCACCTGAAGCTCCAACTCGTCCAGGGTAGCGGACATTTCCTCTCCCCTGGGATCTTCTTTGATGCTGCCCCACCAGGCACTTTTCGCATTCGCGTCGCCACCTATCAGCAATCTACCGTTGGCCACTTCCGCATTGATCCGGGTCATCTGGTCCAAGTATGGCCCTATGGGTTGGTCTGGCTCGAAGTAATAAGAGACTACTGCGATTTCCCAGGCTTTGGTTCGGATCCCCACCACAACGATGTTATTTGAGGTGAGTTTCGGGTAGGGTATGACGTCCAAGTCATGATCAAAGACGGCTATCGCAGCTTTAACCCTCCCACTTCCATCGACCTCACACTGGTAGATTCTCGCTCCACGGTAGCTCTTCATACTTCGTGCTCCTCCCACATACGGCTCCTGAATCAGTGCCCACGAGATCTTCCGTTCACTGGCCTCTATAAAGAGTTCGGTGGTCGCCAGTTCCTTGCGTTGAAGATTCGCTTGGGCCACTCGGTATGGTCTTGCTGTTTGTTGGGCAGGAGTCCCCGGGGCGCCCTTAGCAGTACGCTATGGATGAGCGGGCTATAGCATCCCATCTCCTTCTGACTGTGCACTCTGAGCTGAAGGCGTGATGATGCGTGCTGTCAATTTTGGCCCGTATGCAATTGCAACAGGTCGGTGGTAGCCCGGCGCTCCAGTCCGCGCACTCCGTCCTCATGTGAGGTCCGCCACAGTGGCTGCACTTTGCCACGGTATCCGTGCAAGTGCGTCGGCTATGCCCATACCCGAGGCAGAGCGAGCACTGGACAAGCGGGGACTGGTCTTCGACCCTAACCCGCTTAAGTTCCAAGTGCACCGACCCATCCTCGAGCATGCGCCGCCAGACTTCTGTGGCGACCCTCAGCACTAGGTGGCACATGTGCGGGTTCCTGTGGCGTTTCCTATATAAAACTTCCACTATCTTCTGTTCTTCACTTAAGTCTTTGAAGATGTGGTTGTTTTGGTTTTTAAGAGCTTGCATCATGTCGTCGTTGCTGTTAAGCTGCACAACGTCCCTTAACACGACTTGAGGATTCTTATTTTTAATATCCTCTGTCTTCAACTCAGGTGCTTTACTCAGTCTTTCTCGCAGCTTTTGTCTCTCTCCCTCCGTGCGACAACTCATTATGACTTTTCTATCCTTCGCCTTGCGAACTTTGTCGACTTTAATTCCCCCTTCCTTTGCGTTCACCACCTTTCGGATCCTGTCCAGGACTTGCTCACTGGTTTCCTCCTCGTCCTTGGCCGTCACTGCGATCGAGTGCAGTGCCGAAAGTTTAGGCGTTTGTATGACAGGCCGACTTGCCGCTACACTGGCGTAGGAGAGCTTCTCCATATGCTCTTGGCCAGTTTGTAGTGCCTCCTTCAGCCTGTCCATTTTTGCGCTGTTCTCGGCCAAGTTCCGACTGTGCTCCTCCAAGGCCTTTCTAAGGGATTCAGTGTCCACGACTCTAATGGCCTCTGGAGAAGGAGTAGGAGCATCCCTTGTCTTCTGCGCCTCCTGGACTTGGGTGTAGGTCTTATTGGTTGGGGGTTGTCTAAAATTTTCCAGCTCTTTAACGAGCTGGTATAGTCGGTCCGCCTGTGCCTTTACCTCAGCCTTTATTTCATTTTTTGTCGTTTTAGACGTTGTCATTAACGACTTAATTTTGTTTGAGCAATTTCTTGCCTCGACAACTTTGCTTTTTTGGATGGGCGGGCTTCCCACCTCAAAAGATATAGCCCCCCTTGCCGTCGCTGTTGGTGTTTGGACTGGCTTTTTCGGGGGAGTTCTTTTGGTTACTGTTTTGCCCGCCTCCCATTCACCCACGCTCTTCCTAACGCACTGCGTCGAAGGCCCTGCCACCTCGGGTGTCTTCTCTGGGCTTTTTTCCAGGGGTTTTATTGTTGCCGGGCGCTGAGTAGGCGTACGCACTCCGGGCATTCCGCTCATCCTGACTTTGGAGGTTTATGGGGATTAGTGTTGCGTCTAAGAGGGGTGGTGTAAAAAGCACCCCAATTGTGTGTAAAATAAAATGAAAAGGGGGGTATTGTAAAAGATATCCCGCTTTGTGTGTCAGTGTTGAGGTTCCCCTTCTCAAATAGGGTACTAGTCAACAGAGTTAAAATCTAATAATTAAGTCCTAACCTATAGTATAGCAGTACAATAGTACTGCTATATGTCCTAATCTAAGAATTTTACAATTTAAGTTTGCAGTAAATGCTGAAGTCTTATTTTTGGTATAGTAGCAAAAGGTACTATACCAATTAAAAGTTTACTTTTTGAGCGAATAACGCTTAAAAAAGTCTTAGCCTAAGTATAGCAGCACAATAATGCTGCTATAAGTCCTTATCCTATTACAAAAACTTTTAAAATCAAGGTCTGGTACTGCTCAGCAACTGATGTCGTCCGAGTCTGGGCGTTTGGAATTGAGTCTGCCCAATGTCAGTGAACTACCCATTGAGGAAGTTTTTGTCAGGTATGGCTGAGCTGGTGCAGAAAAGTTGCCTTCTGCTGGGGCCAATCGAAAGGGCTCCTCGAGCCGGTCAGGATAAGTCCAAGCTCGGGTGGTCCAACTCTAACCTGGACCGAGATAGGACAAGGGGGGTGGGGGGGGTTAGACACTAAAAGAAGGTTGGGGGAGGGTTTTGTTGGAGCCAAAAGATAGGGCTCCTCAAGCCCGTCACAGTGGACCCAAGCTTGGGTGGTCTGCCTCTATCCTGGGCCAAGATAACCCAAGGGGGTTGAGGTAATTAATTGAGGAGGGTTGGGGAGGGCGGGGGGGTGCAATATCCGAAGTTTGGAGGGGGTGAAGTCGGGGGAGGGAGGGGGGAGGGTTTGAGGGGTGGTATCTATTGGGCCCAAAAAATAGGGTTCCTCAAGCCGGTCACGATGGACCCCAACTTGGGTGGTCTACCACTATTTTTGACCGAGATAACCCTAGGGGGGTAAGGTAATTTGAGGGGGGTTGGGGGGGGGGGGATAAATACTGAAGTTCAGAGGGTGTGAAGGCGGGAGGGGGGGGGGGGGGAATATTAAAAGTGGGGGGAGGGGGGGTATTTGAAAAGGGGAGGGGGACTGTTCAACACAAGTCCAATCTCGGGTGACGTCAGGCCAGAGATTGAGGAGTTCCCTCGAAGTTTCCTGCTGAGGATTTGTGGAGCTGTTCTATAGTCAGCTCTATAGTCAGTTCGGAACAGGCAGGTATGTCTGTAACACTCCTCAAAATTTTTCAAGATCAGGTTTTTCGGACCACGTTTTTTATTCGAGGTTAAGTACCGAACACGTGGTCTCACTGATCTGTAATTACGCTCTCGAGTTTTCAATTTAAAAATCTGAAAGTCAGAATATAGCAGAGGGCCACACAGAGGGTCAATATCCCGTAATAAAAAAGGTATGCCTTCGCTTTAGATTTCGAGTTATTCACTAGCGAAAATCACTTTGAGGTTATGTTGAAGAACTGCACTGTAAAAACTTAGTCACACACTCTTGAAAAGTTTTGTTGTCGGAAACTTCACGACTCGTCGATGGCCCATAGGTGGGCAAAACCAGTATTTGTCTCTCGCCCCCAGGCGAAGTCTTGGAAGAAGGGTGGTATTTCTTCTTTCGCCTGCAGGTCTCCGGTGTTGCACCGGAAAAATCTGGAGGACACCTCAGAATGTGCGGGCAGCGAGGGCGCAGCCCAGCACTCCAAAAAATCAGGGGCTCACCACTCAGAATTCAACAGCGTTTAAGGGTTTATGAAAAATACTTTCTGAATTTTTCTTCTTTTACCCAGGAAAAATCCCAAAAGTGGAGCCCGATGACTTCTCTTGGTGCGCGCATACAGCACTCACTAGCCCGAACACTTTGAGCTAACACTCACTGAAAACTGCGATAAGTTTCCGATTTTCCCGATTATTGAGCGCGGAGTCGTTTAAAACTGAACTAGCGAGGGCGGGGGATCGCGAGAGACTAGGGTAGGGTAGGTAGGGTAGGGTAGGTAGGGTAGGGCAGGTAGGGTAGGGCAGGTAGGGTAGGGCAGGTAGGGTAGGGTAGGTAGGGTAGGGTAGGTAGGGTAGGGTAGGTAGGGTAGGGTAGGTAGGGTAGGGTAGGTAGGGTAGGGTAGGTAGGGTAGGGTAGGTAGGGTAGGGTAGGTAGGGTAGGGTAGGTAGGGTAGGGTAGGTAGGGTAAGTAGGGTAGGTAGGGTAAGTAGGGTAGGTAGGGTAGGGTAGGGTAGGTAGGGTAGGGTAGGTAGGGTAGGGTAGGGTAGGTAGGGTAGATGCATATTAGGTGTTTTTATGGCAAAACAAAGTTTGCCGGGTCAGCTAGTATACATATATATTTGCACACGACATGACCTAAAAACTTCGCCCGCCCTACATACACAAAATTACGTTTACACTACATAATAAAACACAACACAAGGCTCTCTACGAAAACACAGCACTAACCCTTCATCAAAACAGGAACTTATAAATTATAAACAGAAAAAATAATAAAAACAGTTTGCGTGTGAGTAGTGATGGCGAAGGACCGATTACTAATATTTACTGATGGTTGTTGGAAGTAACAATATAAGTTTGACAATAATGTAGCTAGTTTGTAAGGAGCTGTTGGCTAAATAAAAAACTTTTTAACAAAAAATTAAACCACCTTCCAAAAAAACACTGCGTTAAAAAGTTTTTTATTTATCTCTTTTTAGTTTTGATAGGTACTTCCAATTGCAATAAACATCATATATAGCCAAAGTACATCTCATGACGATTCCAATAAGCCCATACACGACTAGGATACAATGTTTTATTTCGGAGTACCAGTGCCTACCTGCCGGCTTCATCATCTGATCAGTTCGATGTTACCATTTTCATCAGCACTATTTGCTTCATCATAGTCGTTAAACTATTCGAGATATCTTATAACCCATGACATACTTAGCATTAAGGAATTCTATTGGCCATCTGTGGTCTTCTTCACCAGTTCCACTTCTTCAAATGTTACTTTCTGAGTGCAGATGATTGCATTGTTGATAAAAATACCAAAATCGCTATATGTATGCCATAATATTTGAAGAGTTCCCTCGATTTCTCCAAGATCCCATCATCAGATCTTGACTTGATGACTATGGAACCAACTGGGAAGTATACCCTTTCAAACAAAAGAAGAATTTTCCAAATCGGTCCAGGCGTCTTTCAGTAATCGGGGAACATACATAAAAAAAAAGATTCCGACGAATTGAGAACTTCCTCCTTTTTTTGAAGTCGGTTAATAATAAAAGCCGCACGGATGGACCTTAAGATTAAGCAACGCTTGCCGAGGTCTGTCTGTGTATGGGTGACCATCTTTAAGGCACAGATACCCCTCAGTAGCTGATTTTAAAATGAAAATCATGTGTAAACGGCTTGTCATAATTTTTTGAAAAAAATATATATTACATTAGACCATTTTCTTGATAATTTGATCTAAGAAAGCTCTAAATTTTATCCGTATAACATAGGGCAATTAATTTGAAAAGTTATGTCTACCACGGACAAAAAAAACGACAATCGCACCAAAACCGCCGGGCGTATTTTAATTAAATTGTCACCATCTCAAAGACAATTTAACTATCTACATTTTGATTTCTGGCTTTTTTTAAGTTATAGATATAACTAGCTGTGGCCCGCGACTTCGTCCGCGTCAAACTCATAATTTTTATTTTTTTAGTTTCCCGCCGGAACTATGAATTTTCTCGTGATCAAACGTAGCCTATGTTACTCGTTATTATATCAGCTATCTACCAATGGAAGTCCTGTCAAAATCGGTCCAGCCGTTTCGGAGATTAACCGGAACAAACAGACAGGCAGACAGATAGACAGACAAAAATCTTAAAAATTGCTTATTTATTGTTAGTACCGTATATACTTTCACGTGTATTCAATAAAACGTTGTTATTTTGATATTACAGACACTTCAATTTTATTTATTTGTATGTATAGATGTATAGATAAGAAAAGTACAAAAAGCTTCTGAATTTTGGGTCGCGCGTGTGTGAAACGAGTGCGCGTTTCGTTCCCTCAAGGTTGTTGGCGACTATCGTCGTCTTAACTAGCGAGATTCCTCCGTGCCTCGGAAAGCACGTTATGTGGTTCCCGTCTATCAGGCACCAGGTAATCTGACACTAGTCTTGCCAAAGAGTATCGTGTTACCCAGTTACTGGGTTGTGGAGGTCAGATAAGCTCCATGTAATTTACTGATACTCAGCTGCATCTGGTTTGACTAAAAGCGAACTCCAATTTAGTTAGGTCAAAGCTAGGCAGATTGATTGAGTTTGTTAGGGTCAATCGGTAAAAATATTTACAAAAAATAAAAAGGAAAATGAAAATGATAGGGCATCATCATCATCATCGTCATTTCAGCCGAAAGACGTCCACTGCTGGACATAGGCCTCCCCCAGGCGTCGCCACATTGACCGATCCCGTGCGTCACGCATCCAGCGCCTTCCCGCAACCTTAACCAGGTCATCGGTCCACCTAGTGGGAGGCCTTCCAACATATCGTCTTCCGGTTCGCGGTCGCCATTCCAGAACTTTTCGGCCCCAACGGCCATCCGTTCTGCGAGCAATGTGCCCTGCCCACTGCCATAGGGCAAATCGTCTTCAAAATAAACTTCTTGGTGTCATCTTCAGAAAGGTCAAATGCGTAGTACTTACAATCTGCGTGCTTCTGCCTGTAAGCCTCTGATGGTCGTATAACATCAGAGGCTTGAGACAATCATTGTCTTATTCTATCAGTGAAGGCTATAGTCGAAATGTCAAAATGTAACATTCACGTCAAATGACATTTTTATAAATTTATGTCATTTTTACCCGACTGCCAAAGGAGGGTAATGTGTTTATAAGTCTATGTATGTAAGTATGTATGTATGTATGTTTGTTCCTATGTGGCGTTCTAGAGGCCAAACGCGTGGGCCGATTTTGATGGTTCTTACGTCAATCGCTTCGTCTTAACCCCGCGAATGTCACTGGCTACATTAAAATTGGAAAATACAAAAATGGCGGCTTTTGGGCGCCATTTTGTAGGGAAGATTTTTTTTTTCTTCCAAATCCATCGTGTGGGGTATCAAAATAAAGGATTTTAAGAGGCGATTTCAAAAATATATAACACTTATATGTTTAAATGTACCTAATTCTAAAAAAAAAATAACTAAAAAGTTGTAAATAAAAAAGTTAATTAAAAAAATCAAAAAACCCGACTGCTTAAAAAGCAAACTAAAAAGACGTAAACAAGAAGGAAATCATGCTGTGCAGTCGGAGGATACATCTAGTTTTTGTCCGCCAGCTCGCGAATATGTATCCTCTGACTGCACAGCATGATTTTCTTCTTGTTTACGTCTTTTTAGTTCGCTTTTCAAGCAGTCGGGTTTTTGATTTTTTAATTAACTTTTTTTTCCAATGTTTATCGTGATGCTTTTGTTTATTGAATGTCACTTATTTAGGTTGTTAGAGGCTGACCTCAAACGTACTTTTTGCGTGTTCGATTTCCGAATTCGTTTTCCGTATTCGGAGAGCCGAAAGTGGAAAACTTACGTATGCGGCCAGCCTAAGATGTATGTATGTAAACGATGCAAAATAAGAACATACGTAGGTAAGTACGAGCTGATTCACTGCTCAATACCCTGACTCCTCAGCATGCGGATGTGGACAAATTCCACTCCAATGTGCGTGTGTTGAAAGGGTTGCAAAGACTGTTTTAGCGACTAAATTAGTTAATCAGAAATTATTGAATAAATATTATGAAATTGTTGAATTATTACTGAATTTAAATTATTATTATTGGATTTATATTTGATTTGTTGAATTATTTTTATTGAATTATGATTTGTTTATTAATGTTAGTGTTAATTGTAAATTATTATTAATTATGTTTGTCTTATATATGTACTTATAATATTATAAAGAGGAAAGATTTTTTTGTGTGTTTGTTTGTACCGAATAGACTCAGAAAGTACTGGACCGATTTAAAAAATTCTTTCACTTATGGAAAGCTACATTATTCCGGAGTAGCTTTTGTGTTCTAAAATTTAATTAGATCGTCGGTTGAAACAAAAGTTGGTTACATTCGTATTGTAGTAAATTCTTATTTTAATAAATAGTTTAAAAAATTTGTAGATAGGTAGGTAGGGTAGGGTAAGTAGGGTATATAGGGTAGGGCAGGGTGGTTGGTAGGTAGGTAAGGTAGATAGGGTAGGTTGGTAGATAGGTAGGTTGATAGGTAGGGCAGGTGAGTAGGTTGGTAGGTAGGTAAGGTAGATAGGGTAGGTAGGTAGGGTAGGTTGGTAGATAGGTAGGTTGATAGGTAGGGCAGGTGAGTAGGTTGGTAGGTAGTTAAGTTAGATAGGGTAGGTAGGTAGGGTAGGTTGGTAGATAGGTAGGTTGATACGTAGGGCAGGTGAGTAGGTTGGTAGGTAGGTAAGGTAGATAGGGTAGGTTGGTAGACAGGTAGGTTGATAGGTAGGGCAGGTGAGTAGGTTGGTAGGTAGTTAAGTTAGATAGGGTAGGTAGGTAGGGTAGGTTGGTAGATAGGTAGGTTGATACGTAGGGCAGGTGAGTAGGTTGGTAGGTAGGTAAGGTAGATAGGGTAGGTAGGTAGGGTAGGTTGGTAGATAGGTAGGTTGATAGGTAGGGCAGGTGAGTAGGTTGGTAGGTAGTTAAGTTAGATAGGGTAGGTAGGTAGGGTAGGTTGGTAGATAGGTAGGTTGATAGGTAGGGCAGGTGAGTAGGTTGGTAGGTAGGTAAGGTAGATAGGGTAGGTAGGTAGGGTAGGTTGGTAGATAGGTAGGTTGATACGTAGGGCAGGTGAGTAGGTTGGTAGGTAGGTAAGGTAGATAGGGTAGGTAGGTAGGGTAGGTTGGTAGATAGGTAGGTTGATAGGTAGGGCAGGTGAGTAGGTTGGTAGGTAGTTAAGTTAGATAGGGTAGGTAGGTAGGGTAGGTTGGTAGATAGGTAGGTTGATAGGTAGGGCAGGTGAGTAGGTTGGTAGGTAGGTAAGGTAGATAGGGTAGGTAGGTAGGGTAGGTTGGTAGATAGGTAGGTTGATAGGTAGGGCAGGTGAGTAGGTTGGTAGGTAGTTAAGTTAGATAGGGTAGGTAGGTAGGGTAGGTTGGTAGATAGGTAGGTTGATACGTAGGGCAGGTGAGTAGGTTGGTAGGTAGGTAAGGTAGATAGGGTAGGTTGGTAGATAGGTAGGTTGATAGGTAGGGCAGGTGAGTAGGTTGGTAGGTAGTTAAGTTAGATAGGGTAGGTAGGTAGGGTAGGTTGGTAGATAGGTAGGTTGATACGTAGGGCAGGTGAGTAGGTTGGTAGGTAGGTAAGGTAGATAGGGTAGGTAGGTAGGTTGATACGTAGGGCAGGTGAGTAGGTTGGTAGGTAGGTAAGGTAGATAGGGTAGGTAGGTAGGTTGATACGTAGGGCAGGTGAGTAGGTTGGTAGGTAAGGTAGATAGGGTAGGTTGATACGTAGGGCAGGTGAGTAGGTTGGCAGGGTAGGTAGGTAGTCAGTTGACGGGAGCGAAGCCGCGGGGGTCAGCTAGGGAAATTATATAATTATTGACTGCACGTGTTGGGTCAAACTGTAAGTGCAGAGAGTTATTGCGATTAATAAATACGTACAGATAGTAGCAAGTGGCATTCTGTAGTTTTTATCTATTTCCATGCGAAAAATAAGTGACTTTAAAATTAACCTTACAAAATACCTCTGTCAGCTTAACTCCATTAATGTTGCAGTATTGGTACGAACGAAGGCCTCGCTGAAGCAGTGAATTTTTGCTTACTTGCTATTTTTATCGGAAGATAAAAAATACGGGACCAAACTTGTAGTTACGATTGGTTGACTGGTTACTAAAGGAATCGTTTATTTATTTAGGAACCGGGAGTTAATTGGTGTAATTCACGTGTGCCACCTTCAAGGAGAGGGCGGTCTGATCAAAAATTGACCTTATTAGGCCGAAAGTACGGCATTTCGTAGTGATTTTCGCTTGGAAACTTTTTCCGACTAAAAACGAGAAGTTACGTAACTAATTCAATATTTGTTTTGGTTAACGGTACAGCGTGACATAATTTATGTTTAGAACTAGCTGTGCCCGCGGCTTCGCTCCCGTTAACTGACTGCCTACCCTACACTACTAACTTTCCTGCGTAACCCTCTTACTTAAATACAATTTTTTTTTCTAAAGTTATCATTCTTTCGCGGAGAATCTTAACACCGCCTTTCAGAAAATGACTTCATATGCACAACGCTATCTGTCGAATATCGAGTTCAACTGTCCGAGTATCTGAATTACGTGTGTTGTGATAATTTTACTTCTTGAACACTTTAAATTCACCTAACTTTTGATAGAGTGAACCGATTGCGATGAAACAAAAACTTAGTAATACTTCAAGTTCCGCAATTTTTATCTATAAAAGTTATCTACATTGGTTTCGTACATTTTACGTGATGCGTGCACAAATAAACAGACAAAAAGACAAAAATTCCAAAAATGCTGGATATGAGTTTTCACTTTCATATCTCGGTCATTGTCGTCGTCGTTTCATGTTATTTTGTTTGGGTTGACATCCAGTATAACCTGCCAGTTACAACCACTGTTTATCTGACCACCACAATTCAGTAACTGGGTGACATCATACCTTTTGGCACGACCGGTTTCGGATTTTCTGTCTTCTGAGTGCTCGAAACGACCCATCGGGACTAATGGCTTAGCGTCCTTTTCCAAGAACGCAGGGGTATCATCATCTGGGGTGGTCACGGCGTGCATTGTGTTCTGGTGCGCCTGTGATGGGGGGTACCCACCAGAAGAGGGTCCGGTAACGGACAGCCGCGGCGGATTCGCGGTGAGTGCTAACACGTGCCCGTGTTTCCGCCACAAGCGGCACAAAAGGAATTAGAAGTTTTAGTGGGTTGGAGTCCCACATAACTGCGCTATCTCACCGTGGTAGCGCAGTATGCATGAGCATTACTCCAGGAAAAAAAAAGGTTTGTCGTCATCATCAGCCTTTTAATGTCACCACTGCTTGGACACAGGGCTCCTCTCTGTGAGAGAAGGAATGGGCCGTAACACACCACGCGGGCCGGTGCGGTTTGGTGGATGTCCCATGTCTGCGAATTTTTGGTTCTAGGACATGCCGGTTTCCTAACGATGTTTTCCTTCACCGTTTTGAGAGCAGTGGTGATGAAATAATTTACACAAAGTAAAGCGCCTGCCTGGGTTCGAACCTACGACCTACAACTTGTAAGTCGCGGCCGATACCACTGGGCCGATACCACTTACCGCAGGGGTATTTATATAAACTTTGGCAATAATTGCTTAAACTCTTTATGTTTTACTAACTCAATAAATATATTATGCATCGTAAGTTCAAGTCTAGGTCAAAGATATTAAAAAAGTTCTCATATATTATCATATTCATAATGGACTATAATAAC
This sequence comes from Anorthoa munda, assembly GCA_945859665.1. Taxonomy (NCBI): domain Eukaryota; kingdom Metazoa; phylum Arthropoda; class Insecta; order Lepidoptera; family Noctuidae; genus Anorthoa; species Anorthoa munda. The sequence continues at coordinate 6,169,688 of OX243899.1, read as the reverse complement.
TCAATTGTGATTTCTTTTTTACGACAAACACAATTTTTTATCATTCCTACGCCTGTCAGTCGTGAAATTGTTTTTCGGGGAAGTAAGCCTTTCTTTTTAGGGTTCTGCTTGAGAATGAAAAATCCTTGCGAATCCATGCCGTAGGTACTATATATACTCGTACTTTCATGCCAATTCTTTCGTTTTTGAGCTATGTTAGAATAATCTCAAAGCTTTTTTGTTTAGACACGGTTTGTTTTTGACACTGTAAAGAAAGATTGGAGGCTTGTACATCATACCTTGATATCTATGTCATCGTGTAAAAATTACAAGATTCCCTACATATTCCAGGGCTCTGCCCTTAAGCGAAAACGATTGTCATAAATCTAAAATGTTTGGGATTAAACACGTGTGATTATATATCCTGTAAATAATATGGTTATTTTTTGGTGTTTATTTATTTAACCATTAATGTACACCATATAATAAAGATACAAGAACATGAAGAAAGAACAGAAAATAGGAACAAAGGTACGCTTATTTCAAAGAAATCTCTTCCAGCATACCTGCGAGAGGAGAATTGAAAAAAAAGTGTGTAGAGGGGAAATAAAAAGAAAAACGTATCAAACAATCCATTATAAACCAGAATAAAATATAACTTATTAATATATACTGTCTTAGACATGCAATTTCATAAATTAAATATTACAATAATAAATAAAATAATTATGATTTAAATAATTTTAATGTTATGTATGATGAATTGCAACTATGACGGAATGGAAAGATAGTGTTTTTTCACTCTGTTTTTAAAAACAGCAAGGGTTTGTTCCCTAATGTCAGGCGGTAAAGAGTTTCACAACTGCACCGCTTGCACAGTAAAGGAATAGCAGTAAAAGTCGGTAGTGTGGAATGGGTTTCTAGAAGATGCTTAAGATGCGACCTGCACACTTGCACAGTGCATCGGAAGGACTGAAGTAGGAGAAGCGTTCACGGAGATAGGAGAGCGTTGTGAAGAACGCTAAATAGCAGACACAAAATCCGAGAGTGCCTGTGAATTTGAATAGGGAGCCTCAAATTTAGTAATGACGGAACCCTTTCTTTGTTTCTGAACCGCTTTCGACCTGTTTCTTCCTGTCCACATAGATTATATCATCACTTTGTACTGTTTAGGAAATTCTATTAGGCTCTAGGTGAAAATCCTGGCTCAGCGGCGTTTCGTGGAAGGTACGTCAATTACTTTTATTAAAAGAAACACCTCTAGGCTCTTTTTTGATGGACAGGATGAGGATAAAGTTGAATATTTTTAGTCCTATAGGAAATCTTTGAAAGAAAGTAGCGTTGGGATTTGATTTTATGATTATGAATAAATAACAATTGGAGACTACACATATTATTTATAATTACAGGTTTATTTATGAAAAAAATTGTCATAGTCGACAATACAACGACGACGACACGAAAAAATAAAAAATGTTATATTTGTTAACCGTTTATAAAATAAATCTATGTAAAAAAAAGCTTTTTAGTTGTACCTACCTAATAGGCAAGTTGGTTGAGGTACCTATAACGCCAGAATAGATTACCCGAATATCATGAAACTTGAACAAAACCGGTGAAATGAGAGATCTGCGTACCCCTTAAGAGCGTACTGGCGTGATTTAATGTTATGAAATGGTATAAACAATAAACAGACATGCGATTGCAGCAATCCCGAGAGATTTGCCGTAATTTATTGAAGAGTTCTGTTGCAGATCTTCACCAAATTAAAATGGGACAAATTTCGAATAAAAAATAATTTTCTAAATCGGTCCAAAATTGACGGAGATATGCGTGAAAATATACAAACAAAAAAACAAACATAATGTCGAACATAGAACCTCCTCCTTTTTCGTATGTCGGTAAAAATATTACATTGTCCCGTCCGCATCTGTCTGCAGTTATAGCCTTTACGTGTTCCACTTACAAAAACGCACGCCTTTTTCCCTTGGCGGTAGGCAGAAACTACAGAACGCTTACCTACTATGATCCTTACATATTCCTTTTGCTCCGTTTACGTCTTTACATCTGTTTCTACACGCACGCCGCGCCGGTTATTTGAACTATGCACCTGGCCTTTCTGAAGAACTATTCCCATCACCCTTACTACCTACTTGTTCTTTTCTTTAAAATGGGTATATATATACTCGTATCTTGACCGTTATTGATGACACACTGAACTTATCACCACTACCAATATCACAGCTGATACAGGACAATGTATCAAAAAGCATACTAAGGATATTGCCGGAAAAGATAGTCCACGACAGATTAATAATAACATTAGGAGATAAGAGAAATTGCTCCACTATTACCGTAGGATAAAAAGATACAGAATGCCAACTCTGTACAATGCGATAATATAGATTCTTATGTACGACGGCGATCTTAAACACATGACGGTCGCGAGTGAGCTTGCTCTCGCTGTTCGTGAAGCGTGTGCGTGCGTTTATTGCTCGATCTGTGGAATCATACCCTCTTACAAATAAACGCGGTATAAAGTTATACCAAGTATAAACCTATGAAAATGTATAGTTATACCTTTGTTATACCTGGTATAACTTTATACCGCGTTTATTTGTAAGAGGGATAGAGTACAAAATCACCTCACCACAAAATAATAATTTATAATACTCGTGCCAGTAAATGTCTGTTGAGCACAAGTTTCGGCTATCATAGTGATAGTATGAATGATCGACGATGACAGATGGAAAGTTTTAACAATGCCGTTTTTAGCAATGGTCACCGAGTCATCTCGAGGTTGTTTATTTTACTCTAGATGATTGTACGTGCATGTCTTTTTACATCGTTCTCACTTAAATGTAATTTTCCAATCAGAATGATGTAACCAAATACTTGTAATTAAATCTTCTCCATAGAGACCTACTAACGCTAGCAAATGTGCAACTAGCTTCATTTTTGTATTTTTTTTGCTGACAATACAAAAGTACCGTAATGGTTTAGTTGAAATAAGATGTTTTGGATTTGATTTGGTTGATCTCAATACTCTGTGTATGGAGACAAACTTCTGTACCTATCTATTCTGTGGTTTCACACAGGATTTATCTAATATATTATTGGATATACACGCACTTTCGTCTTTGTCAGTATTTGAGGTCGAACTGACCTCAGATAAGGCGGAACATTAATAAGGAGACTACTGTGTCGGCAGCCATTTTGTTGAAAAGAGGAAAATCGGTTATTACTGTAAATCATGACGTAATAAAGTTCTTTATTTAAGTGGGTACTTTAGACGGTTGTGTCTGTCCTACTCGAACATTTTGTGAAAGCTAAGGGATTATTTTCAAAAAAATGCGCGGTAATGTTCTGTAATCTACTAGGTATTCATGTTATGCTTACTGCGATTTGGTAGTGCTTTGATTTTTTGGCAATAAATAAGTATTAGAACAAGGGCAGGAAGATGATGATTTTAAGGTTTATCCACACATATCAGGGGCGTGCCAGGGACGTGACAGGGCCGGGTCCCGCCAGGGGCTCAAAAAAATATCGTTGGGAACATTTTATATGAACTCGTTCACACACGTCCGTGCACGGGACGTGCCCGGGCCCGTGCACGGACGTGTGTGAACGATGTGTGTGACAGGGCACGGTCTGTCCAAGTCCCGTGCACGTCCCGGGCACGGCCCTGATATGTGTGGATAGACCTTAAAGGTCTATTCACACATTTCAGATTTGGGTAATGAAATAATTTGTACTTTCGTTCATTTGTGGCCAAACATCTAGATATCTACCTTCTTCATCCACTATATCTTTCTTCATTTCATCAGCCCACATTTCAAAACCTTTTAATACTTGCACAACAACAAAAATAAACCAATCCTTTTTCTCCTTACTTTCCCGAATTAGACCTACTAAAAACAAGCCCACAAAAACACTTTACTTCCGCCTTCCAAGGCCAAAGCCTTGAACTTGTATACTTTTGAACCCTCCCACGTAAAACATTAATTATTTTACATGTGTAAGCAAATCATGGCCGACCTCGTTTCTAAGGCCTAAGTATACTGTCTGGACTGAATAGATAAGTTGGCCTGGCTATTTATCACGTCCTAAGGTTTATGTCATTTGTGTTAAAGGCTAATTTGAAGCCGTTTTGGTACAACATCGACTAAGGTATAAAGGTCTTAAGGTGTTGAGAAGTTACTTACAATTTTATAAAATTATTTAAAAATAACAAAAAACCCGACTGCTTAAAAAGCGAACTAAAAAGACGTAAACAAGAAGAAAATCATGCTGTGCAGTCGGAGGATACATCTGGTTTTGGTCATCAGTCAAAAAGTTATTTTTGCACTTTTTAGTATTTTGCTTTAGAAGTCGGTTTATTTTTTATAAAATTGTTTTTATTTTTATCTTTTTAGTTTTAGTACCCTCACGCTAAAAAGTGAGCAAAGTCTAAAGTAATTAATTTAGATAATCGTGCTGTTTGTCGCTAAGGAGTTCGGTTGTATGTTCCTTTTCTTGAAAACTGCTGAACCAATTTTGATGAAACTTGCCCTGTTCCCTAAGTATAGAGATTCCAACATACACTTATATAATTTTGCACACGTCGTTAGAAGTCCATATAAAGTATCATATGTGTATACTGTGCAATTCCAACAATATTACATACATACGTGTCGAATTGATTACCTCCGTTATTTTGAAGTCGGTAAAAAATACTAAGTAGACATTATGACATGAAACCCATTAATTATAATTAGTACCTATGGATCACTGTAAAGTTTTCAAACTACATCAGTGAAGACTTTCCTATAATCTTCCATAATTTTCCGACTTCTCAATAGTAAGTCTTGTGACAAATATGTGTCTTGCAGGTGATAAAACTAACATTACTGTTCTCATATCGCACCTGGAGTTTATGTGGTACCGGCTGCTATACGCACACCATCGTTTAGACAGGTTGAAGGATATGTCCTGTAGTAAAGAATCAAAAATATTCGATATACTAAATCTGTTTAGCTTTGGTTAAGTGGTCTTGCTTGAGAGCAGTGATGGCCCAGTGGTATTAGTCGTGCAGGGTTCGAACCCAAGCAGGCGCTTTACTTTGTGTAAATTATTTTATCACCACTGCTCTCAAAAATGAAGAAAACCAAAAATTCGAAGATATGTGACATCCACCAACCCGCACTGGGCCCGTGTGGTGGATTACGGCCCATACCCTCTCACATAGAGGATGCCTGTGTCCCGCTAGTGTGAACATTAACAGGCTGATGATAAAATGGTCTTGCTGGCTACTATTTTCTTAAATATTTTTGGCTTATCATCTAGCTTTTATCGCACTAGAAAAACGTGCTGTTTAACAGACAAAGATTTTTATCATTTTAATCGTATCTGCAATTAAAAAAAATCGTATATATACTTAATCTAAAAAATATGTCCCGAGCACTAGAATTTTTTCCTTTACAGTACATGTAAAATCTCGCAAACATCTGCAAATGCAATTTAATTAACATCTGTAAATTGCCACCAATCACATCGGGTTATAGGACGATTCGCACGAATTTAACTCGCCCGAAAAGTGCGAATCGACCCCTTATAAAAATATTAATTTTTCTGTGGTTATTCGCCCGAAGTTATGTACTCCAAAATTATGTAGCAGGCGATTCGCACACACATTGTGTTTTATGCAATACCGTTAAGATAAAGTACACTCAAGTACAGAAGTATTAAGGATTAAATATTGTTATTGATATGTAATGAGACGCAAATTAACTAAAAATTTCTTTATTAAAATAACTAGTATATGATTTGAGCACGTATTCTACATTGGGCACCCACTTAAACAGAAACTGATTAAATGGCACCTGAGGTATGCCACATATGGCCCTATTTATTTTTTTTCCTAATTTTACTCCGGGCGATTATTGGCTATGGATTAAATTCAAATTCAAATTCAATTTATTGCATCCATAATGTACATACAGGTGTTAAATATAGGTTACAGAAACAATTATGGACCCTGTCGGGCACAGCAACATTCTAGATACAGTCAGTGTCTAGGAGAGAGGAATAGCGCTTAATATTTTTGCATAATAACATTTCAGTTGTATTTCCTATGTTTTTATTTGGTATAATGTACCTACTAATATGTCTATGTTTTTCTATTTTTATGTCATGTTATGTACTATTATCGTCTATTATTACCTAATTATTAATTTATTCACCTAAATTGAATTAAAATTAGTATGTTTTAAATGCATAATTTATATTAAATAAAATTATTATTAATGCTTATTATGTCTATTTATTAATGTCGTTTTACATAACGAGTTATCTTTATTTTTAATTGAATTGAATTTATCCGTCAAATGTTTTTAAAATTTGTTTTTATTTGGTAATATATCTATATTTTCATATTTTTATGTCATGCCATGTCATGTACTATTATTATCTATTTATTAATTAATTCACCTTAATTGATTTAAAATTAGTATATTTGAAATGCATAGTTTATTTAATTATATGTCCTTATTATATTTTGAGTCAAATGAGTGATCTTTATTTTTTATTGAATTTATCCGTCAAATATTCTTCAATTGTGTAATAGCTTTTATTAATTAAGAATTGTTTTAATTTATTTATAAATATATTGTTTTTATTTACTTGTTTTATATTTTCCGGTAATTTATTATATATTTTTATTGACATTGCGTACGGACTAGAAGAGTGCAATTTAAGGCGAGAGGAGGGTAGATCTAGTCTGTTTCTGTGGCGCAACGAATAATTTGTTTGCATGTCTTCCCGTGTGTTGTAAGTATCTGGGTATTTGCGGACTAGTTTACATAATTCTAAAATGTAAATACCAGTCAAGGTAAGGATTTTGTATTTCTGGAAATAAGGCTTGCAACTGTCTGTTTGTTCGATGTTAGTTATTATTCTTATCAGCTTTTTTGTAGGATAAATAGGGAGGGAGCGTCCGTGCTATTTCCCCATAAGATAACGCCATAGCTAAACCAAGCGTGGGCATACGCGTAGTATATCACTAATGCGGTTTGCAGGCTGGTAGATTTTTTAATTTCACGGAGGGCATATGAAAACTTTCATATTTTCGATTTAACTTTCTGTATGTGGGTTTTCCAATTTATATGAGTGTCTATTGTTAAACCTAAGAGAGTGAAATCATTAACTGCTTCTATTTTATGTTCATTGTACGTATAGTTTAAATAAATTGGATTTTTTTGCCGGGGGTGAAAGGTAATTAATTTTGTTTTGGTGAAGTTAATTTCAAGATTATGTTCGCTCATCCAATCTATTATTTGATTAAGAATGGTGGTAAGTTTTTCGTTAATATTATCATTTATTTGGCATGAGGTGAGGATAGAAATATCATCAGCAAACAATACACATGGCCCGTCTATGATTTTGGGAAGGTCGTTAATGTAAATAAGGAATAACAGGCCGCCTGCTACACTTCCCTGGGGAATAGATGCATGTATTGGTCTAACATCTGACCTAATACGCTGTGTTTCTTTTTTTACCTTATCATGATATTCAACCTCTACGAATTGCTCTCTGCCCCTTAAATATGATGCAAACCAGTCATGGGCTTTCCCGCGTATTCCTATTCCGTATAGCTTGTTTAATAGAATTTTAAATTGGACCTTGTCATACGCTATGGTCATATCAAGCAGTATTCCGACTGCGTATTGCTTGTTATTTAATATATTTAGAGCTTCTTGGATATACTTGTAAACTGCTAATGTTGTTGACCTATTTTTGCGAAATCCGTTTTGGCAATCATTAAATATGCTATATTTTTCACAAAATGTATATACACGATCGCACATTGCTTTTTCAAAAACTTTTGATGCTGTGGGCAGAAGGGCGATCGGTCTATAGTTGTTTGGGTCTGTTTTGGCATCTTTTTTATGAATTGGCTTTATTAAGGCTTTTTTCAGTTGGTTTGGGAATATGCCTTCTTCGAACGATTGATTTATTAACATATAAAATGGAAAGGTAAGTTCATCAGCACACTGTCTGAAAAGACTTGGTGGGAGTTCATCTACGCCGTAGCTATTTTTATTTTTTAGGTTTTTCAAAATTTTATTTACTTCGTCTCCATCGACTGGGCTAAGAAACATGGTATTTTCGGTGGGGTTAATCACAGAGGGTTCTCTTGATTTGAAGCTGGCTGTCTGGGTGCTATTTTCTCCAATGGATGCGAAGAAGTTATTAAATATGTTAGCTACTTGTTTAGGTTCACATATTAGGTTTGTCGTTTGTAAAGTTATATTTTGTTTATCGTTTTTAGTTTTTTTATTTGTTCGTTCTTTTACAATATTCCACATGGTTTTAACTTTATTTGTTGATTTATTCATTTTATTTATGTAGGATAATTTTTTTGCCGTTGTTATAGTATTTTTTAGGATCTTTTCATATTTTTTATAGTATCTCGTAAGAACTGGATTATTTATTTTTAGGGATAGTAATTTTAATAGTCTTTTATTTTTACAAGATTGTTTTATACCAACGGTTAGCCAATAATTATTATGTTTTGTTTTCAATTTAAGTCTACGTGTAGGGATACATTAATCTAAGATGAATGCCAGTGTGTTATGAAAAGATTGATAGTTCTCATCTATATTTTTATTTGGCAGTATGATATTGTTCCAGTTTTGGTTGTTTAGTTTGGATTTAAATTTTTGTATATTACTTGTGTTAAAAATTCTTTTATTGGCAAACCAAACAGACTGTTTAGGTTGTTGTTTTTGTATCATATGTATGATTGTTCCGCTGTGATCTGAAAAACCTAGTTCTTCTACGGTTGTATACATATTGTTATCGTTAAAATTAGTGAATATCAAATCCAAACATGTTGATGTGGTTTGTGAGATACGCGTAGGTTCTTTTATATGTTGTACGAATTTGTACTCTAAGAAAAGATTGATCAGTAGGTTAGTTTTTAAGCTATTTTCTAAAATATTTATATTAAAATCTCCTCCTATTATTACGTTAATTTTTTTATATTTTTTATTTAAAATGCATTATTTGTTTTAATTGGTTTATAAAAGTCTCTTCCTGTCTTCTATTCCAGTACATAACAACTATAATAAGGTTTTGCTTTAATAGCTTACATGCACACACTTCTATACAATATTCAATAGTCATATCCCTAATATCATAACATTCTAAAGACTCTATTTGATCTTCCAATACAATACAGACACCGCCGCCACTTCGAGAGCGACGACAAAACGATGCTGCAGTTTTATATCCGCTAAAATGTAAAACATCTAATTTATCCTTGTTTAGCCAAGTCTCGCACATGCATATTGCTTTATAGATAGGTTTGTCATTGATAAAAGTGTAACACTTCTAACTGGTTTACCTACTTAAAAGGTAGCTAGAAGGTAGTAGAATAAAAACCAACTGAAGGTTAACAATTTTATTAGTTTTCAGGGTCGGGGTTGCCACTCGCGGTCCGAAGTACGTTGCGTAGCCACAAGATAGTGTACCACTGGCCTTAGCGTTAGAGGCGTCCGGTGATGTGCAGTACAGTTTCCACTCGTTGCTAGATCCCGGGAAGCGGTGGTGCAGAGTAGGTGGTAGGTAGTCCCGTAGCGCGGCGACACAGAGTTAGGCAGCTAACAGTGCGTTAGGGTAGGCCAACACACACGCTAGGTAGTAGCGGCAGCCGGTCTGAAGCCGGGGTAGGAACCCCAACACTTTGGGGTAAACTTCAAGGTATTTATTAAAATAATAAAGAATGCCAATTATCAATTAAAGATTAATTGGATTTTACTGGAGTAATTTTTCATAGGAAAAAATGTGGGCAGAAAGTCAATGCACCTCGCCTGCTCGCTCACAGACTATTACGGTAGTGTTGAGTCAGGTAAGTAGGTCTCGTTATATTCAAGTCGTCATGGTTCAGCGTTTGTGATTTTCTTGTGCTACCTTCAACTGTCATATTATGTGCGTTAGTGTTCTGATATAGAATAAACCTTTCTTCTCGTTGCTTCTTTCTTTTCTGTAATGTTCCTTTATCAAGGTATTCAGATACACTTAAACCTAAACCTTTCAAATAACCCGCGTTTTCGAGTATGTATTTGGTCATTCTTTTGCTAATCAATTCCACCCGCAGCGGCCGTCTAAGTCCGTTTCGCCCTATTCTATTAAGTTCTTCGATATAACCAGTGAGATTGACATTCAATGTATCTTGAAAGGCAAATATTATCCTATCTTCCATGTCTCTTTCAGTCTCGTTATAATATTCGTTAAGGCCGTGGATAACAAATGTCTTGGATGTGTCGTTCATGGAGGTATCGTTCACGCTCACATTCATGTTTTTGTTTCGTAGCTCGGTTATGTCTGTTTTAAGTTTTTCATTTTCAATGTCAAGATTTTTTATTTTTTCTTTTATGTGACTGATGTTAGTGTTAATTTTTGTTTGTTCTAGCGAAAATTTCTCAATTCTCTGGCTTATTTCCTGTTGAAATTTTGATACGTCTTTATTAATTTCAGATTGGACAGTGTTTCTAATTGCTGATAAAATTGATTGATGCTGCAATTCTAATTTCTTGTCTAATAGTTCGCTAATTTTTCTTAAAGTTATAGTTTCTTTAGTCAATAGGGTCGGTGATGTAGTTGTAGGGTTGTCAATAATAATCGGGGATGAATCATAATCTTTGGTGTTTCCTAGAATGCTTTGGTCTTCCTGTGTTTGGTCGTCAGCTGACATTATCGTGTCGTCAAGTGTCGGTGGTGAATGTCTCCTAACAGGTGTGACGTCAGTTCTGTTTTGTCTCGTAATATTTTTGCACGATGGACAGCGCCAAGAATTGCTTAACTTGCTCTTATTTTCAATATAGTAGGATGAAGTTATATTCATGCATCGGTAGTGGTACAGTAAATTGCAAGTACTGCAGCTGAGCAATTCTCCTCGAGCTATTTGATGTTTACAACTCGCGCAATTCATTTTTGTAGGTGTAGGGTAGAAGAGTTAGGCGAAGAAATTTTGAGTGTCACGATGAATGTGTCGCTTTGGTGACTCACCTCAGTGGGCGATGCGCGGGTTGTTGTAGGTCAGGAACACAGATCGTTAGAATAAAATTTTAAAATGTTTAAACTTATATCTCTTTGTTGGTTTTATTTATAGTTTTGCACTTATCACCATTGGTTAGCTCGTTTGATGATCTTCACTTTAGTATATAACACGAAACTTATTCGTAGCTTTGAACCGCCTTTTTTATTTAAATTTGTTAGCAACTCGTAACACGTCTTTACTGCTCGATAGCGCTCACTCCAATATGATTAGGTACTTACTAGTATTGGGACGTTTCTTTTTTAGGACGTCAAAATCAAAGATTCGATTAAATTCAGTAGAGAGTTTAATGACATGATAAAAATATAACTTCCTCTTTTGCTTGTTTAGGTAGATGTTGACATTATAAGCATTTATACCCAAACTACCAGAAGGCCAGAATCATGAAGAAGTATTTGCAAGGATAGAATCATAAGCGGTAGAGTCTAACGGAGTACTGGGACTTCAGAATCGAAAATCGCCCGGTACTCTTTTTACCGCTTATGATTCCAGCCTAGCTTCCTCATGATTAAAAACTCCTGGTGCTTAAGTTAGTCTTTACCGGTACCGGATCATTCCGGTACCGGTAAAGACTAACTCAGGTCATCCTGATAGCGTATAGAGCTTTCTCTTTATTTTTTTTTGTAGCTAATATTGCTGTCTTCCTCTTATTGTTTTGTCGCCTGTCTATCTTATCTAACTGGCGCATCTCGACTTTTTAAGTGGTAATTACATATTTAATGAAATGCTTTCCTACATTCTAACTGTAAAATATCTATTAACTTCGATTAATTCTTCATATTATTTCCGAGACGGGTGAACACGGCTGTACTTTTTATTTTTTGTTCTCTAAAATAAAATTTGGGTGGTCGATTCGCACACCGATAAATTAACTTCGGGCGAATCGCCACAGAAAAATTGATATTTTTAAAAGTGGTCTATTTGCACTTTTCGGGCGAGTTAAATTCGTGCGAATCGTCCAATAACCCATAACATCATGCGTCTACACCAACACAGTTTACACATATAAATTCAGTATGAGGTATTAAAATTACTATATTTCTATCGATCTTTATTACTATAATTATGAATAATTCACCTAGAACACTTACACGATCTCTAAAATCGCCAAACGCATTTAACAATTAAAAAAACGTAAACTACCATCAAGAATATGGACACCATAGCCAGTCGGCTATTATGATCGTGCGTGTCATCTGAAAAACCATTCCCCTTTCCGTGCGGTAAAGATGGTCGTAATGTCTTCTTTGCTTTGTGTGATATTGGCACTAACGTTTGCTATATATCTTTTTATGGACACCCGACCGACATGTCGAGGTGCGTCGTCTTTTTTTAAGTGTGATGACTTTTTTCGGGTTTTCGTATACCTATTAGTTTTAACCTGGAGTTTTTGGATATAATTTATTTTACTTTGTGCGATAGACATAAACAGTCACCCCAGTCAGTCAGTCTGGGCTTATCCTAGTTGTAAACGACGATTTGTGCCTATTGGCCTTGTTTGTTCTGTCTTCTGCTTGATATGGAGGGAAGTGGAAATTAGGTTTTTTTTCTACTCCTCCGTTATTCTTATCTGATTAATTTCGATGCGGGATCCAAGTCAGTCGAATTCATTCTCCGGGACTTTTTTTTTTTATTCAGGATCTACCGCGGACATGTGGCAGTCCGCGCTTTTTTATAGTGTTTATTGTTTGTTGTTTTTTTTTTTCATTAAATTTACAATTGTCTGACCCCTACGTCGGACATTATTTTTGGGCTTACTTAACTAACTTAAGTCTACGTGAGTTCATCCCTCACTAAATACTATATATATATGTATATATTACACACCGGCATTACAATTTTAGTTTCTATTTACTATTTATCTTAATGTTATTAACTATTGTGTTACTTATTTCTATTGATACACTGCTTATGTTATTTACTATATTGTTTACTTATATCTATTGGTACACTCTCGGGGAAGATGCATGGCAGTGCGAGCAGACCAGTCCCGGTCGACGGTTCCGGTTATAGAACCCCGTCGTTAGGACGTTAAGGTGTGTATGACTGACTCGCTCCACCATGCAGCTTTACAAATATATATATAATTATTTTGCTTTACAGGATTTAGACAGGGTGATGGTTTGGGTATGTGTTTTGTTCGCCGGGACTTCGTCGAGCTTCATTACATCACATAACATCATCAGCCTATTAATGTTCCCACTGCTGGGACACAGGCCTCCTCTCTGTGAGAGGGAATGGGCCGTAATCCACCACGCGGGCCCAGTGCGGGTTGGTGAATGTCACATGTCTTCAAATTTTTGGTTCTAGGACATGCCGGTTTCCTCACGATGTTTTCCTTCACCGTTTTGAGAGCAGTGGTGATGAAATAATTTACACAAAGTAAAGCGCCTGCCTGGGCTCGAACCCACGACCTACAACTTGTAAGTCGCGGCCGATACCACTGGGCCACCACTGCTCTCATTGCCTCTGCGCTTTTCTGGTGGTCGCCACTGTTGATTCTGACTTTCATGAGTTGCAGTGGTTTCGGAATAGTGCGATGGGTTTGTTATAAAGCAGTCATTGTCATCTTCCGGCCCTTGTCCCATGTTACTTACGTTTTCTTCTTCCATTCCGTCCTGTTAGCCGTCACACAGTTCATCCATCTTTTCTTTGGCCTTCCTCTCCCCCTCTATCCATCCACATTAATTATATTCATTACTCTTTAATAACATGCTACGTTAGTAGTAATAAGTAGACGCTCCTCGTATTGTAATTGGTATTCTGCTGCATCCAGTTAGATTGTAAATCCATTGGTTTTAAAATGTAGATACCTACCTGGAGTTTTTGGAGATGATTTATTTTACTTTGTTCGATAGATATAAGCAGTCATCCCAGAAAGGCTACGAAGATGATCCCCCGGTGGGATCCCGCATAGTCGAGGCGGGTGAGCTCATTAGTGGTTGGTCACCCACGGTGAATCGAAGAGGAACCCGAGGAGGGCCCGCTCGCCAAGGCTTTTGCCGATAAGCCAACGACGTAGCGGCCAAAAAGTAGGTTGCGGCGCAACTGAGACGGGCCGCGATATCGTATGGGTGGAATCGCGGCTGAAAGTTGGAGGCCGCGGCGGGAGAGCTGGTATTGCGGTGCGCTGCTCGTCCTACCTTCCTAGGCCTAGACGGGGTCGCCACCGTCTGATGGCTGACGTGCTGGGCAGAAGGAGTGTCGGTATATCGACAACGCTATATCGACACTCCTTCACAACCCTCCTCCTCCTCCTCAACAATCCTCTGCGGCCGAAAAATGGTAGGCGGCGGGACTACTGTCTTGACCCGTCGCAAGGGGACTAAGGATGCCATACACGGGTAGTCCGGAGCTTATGTGCTGGTTTGGTCACTGAGGTGGTCATGGCGTGCAATGTGTTCTGGTTTGCCGGTGATGGGGGGTACTCCCCCAAGTTATTTCTCCTCCGGTGATGGACAGCCGCGGCGGGTTCTCGGATGAGTGGTAACGTAACGCGTGCCAGTGATCCCACCATTAGCTGCACAGGAGGAGTCCGTGGAGTTTTAGTGGGTTGGAGTCCCACATAACTGCGCTATCTCTAGTTTACAAGAGTATTTCGCCTAATAACAACTGAGTTTATTTTTCAATTACGCTCACGTCGGTATTCCATATTCAAAGACAATATTTTATTTTTCTTATTAAGTATTTGGTGTATTCATAGCTCTCTAGGTACCAAAGCTTATTGATGAGATCTTAGCCTCTTGGGGGTCTCGCAGCAATACATAAATATGCGTCTCAGTAGTTGAGGCTTTATAGCTTCATTCTCCATAACGCAGCGGTCCTTGGGAGACAGGCCTTTTTTTTCCTGCTTTGTTTAATTTTATTCTTCCACCCTCAATACTGATAATAACCGAGTTAAAAGTTTGACCAGCCAACTGCAACCAGCGACCCTATAAACATATTTACTTTTTTGACGTGTTCGAGGGTTTCACTAAATAAACATATATCCCAGTATTTGGTGCTTTATTGTTCCCAAAAAGAAATCACGTTACATTGGCGTCCACAGTAGTCCTCCATCGCGACCGGTCTTGCGCTCCACGCTTCATCGACAGCCACGATTTATTTTACGTTGGGGATTCATGACCTGTTTATGAACGTAATCGAAATCCCTCCGGAGTGTGTGGCCAATACATCTCCACTTTTGACGCTTGATCTGGCGGTCGATCGGGCTCTCGTGGCATTACTCCAACAGCTCTACGTTAGAGATGGTCTTGGTCGTCAGTTCGGCCAGTACATCTCCGAAGAAGAACATCATTTTACCCTGTGTTTACACACACAATCAGTTTAGCTCGAGACAAAATCCAAAGAGAGAAAAAAACAAAGCGAACTCCAAGTCGATCAGAAACGAATTCACGCGTTGATACAAACTTATTACAAGTTCGCCATTTCAGTCCATGAGAGTTTTCATGTTTCAGGGGTTTTGCCTGAAAAAACTTCCCTTTTAAGACAGTCACATTCTGGCCCGTACCGGTAAAGTTCGCCTTCATAATCGTTTTCAAAGTTATAAACGAAAGACTTTGGAGTAATATTACAGATTTCCGCTTGCTTGCCTTAGGATTTTGGATACTTGACGAAATTTAATGTGAAATTTTGACTTTGTACTAAGTGCTTAAATTTGAATTTTATGTGGGTGTTTAACAGGTTGATAAGTATGGATCAGTAAGATATGTTAATGTATCATATCTGTCACTGAGAATCAAATACTTTAAATCAATCAGAGAGTTCGTGGCTAAGTAAAAATAACCACGCGGGTTGATCTTCAAGGTAAGCAACGCTTGCCGAGGTCGGTCCGTGGATGGGTGACCATTCATTACATACCGAGAGTCCTCCATGCTTCGACAAGCATGTTAAGACTGTCATTGATGATCGTTGACAGTCGTTACAGTAGTCAGTAGCCATGAAATCTGACAACAGTTTGCCAAGGGGAATCTTGTTAACCAATTAATGGGTTGTGGAAGTCAGATAGGCTGTCACTCCATTCATGGAGTTCTTCTTCATTCATTCACTCCATACTGGTACTCACTGGAAGTTGACCCAAACCTAGATAGAAAATATCTAGATTGATTGAGTATAAATCACCTTACTACTAAATTGCATTTGGATAGTATTGAAACGAGCGAAAATAAATTCAAATTAAATGTGTGAAAATACTAAATACGGCTTCGCATTACATCACATTATCAGCCTATTAATGTTCCCACTGCTGGGACACAGGCCTCCTCTCTGTGAGAGGGAATGGGCCATAATCCACCACGCGGGCCCAGTGCGGGTTGGTGGATGTCACATGTCTTCGAATTTTTGGTTCTAGGACATGCCGGTTTCCTCACGATGTTTCGTGTTTTGTGTTTTTTTTTGTTTGTTTGTTTTCCTTCACCGTTTTTGAGAGCAGTGGTGATGAAATAATTTACACAAAGTAAAGCGCCTGCCTGGGCTCGAACCCACGACCTACAACTTGTAAGTCGCGGCCGATACCACTGGGCCACCACTGCTCTCTACTAAATACGGCTTACTGAAATACTAAGTGCGCGACAAACAGAGGGTGAATACAAATGTTTTAAACAGCGATTTGAAAATAAAAGTTTGTCGACGTTTTTCTGTCTGCAGGGTCTTAAACTTGAGACTCTAAAGTAACCGTTGAAAACACGAATACACTCGAACTCCCGCGCTGCACAGCGATGTCGCCTCGATGGTTGTTCAACTATTTTCAAAAGAATAATATGCTAAATAGAAAAAAAATAGAACCCCAAATACAATTAAAGTATGTAACAATATTATTACCGCAGCTCACAAAAACCTACTCAAACCGGATAAATAGTTGCCCATTCAGTATAGTTTTCGCCTGGTTAATAATTTCCCGTTGCATTTTAGAGATTTCATTATTTTTATTTGTTTTTGTAAAATTTCCTTTGACGGTGTCCTTGTATATTTTTACTAATTAAGAAATGGACTATATTATTAAGCGCCTTGAAACATATCAAGTTTTAAAAACGATCCCTGGTTTATTAAAAAGCCGAACCAACCGTAAATTATCACCAAGCAATTCGAGGCTTTTTAACAAGCTTTTAAATAACTTGCAACTGAATTTTAAAGCAGTTATCGTCCACCGATTAATATAAAATTTTGCATACACGTTTAATTTGGATGACAATTCATGGTTAGATAAGTGACGTCATTCTAAATGCATAATGGCGGACGGCCCAAGATGTTGGACTAGTTATTTTTTGTGCACTGCCATGATATCCACTTGTGGAATACAAACCTCTCAGCAACATTGTATGCAGGTTATCATGATTGCTATTGTGGATATTCAAGGCTTTTAAACAGAGACAAATGAATGTATAATAAAAGAAATCGCTATATTGTATTATAAAACATTACACGTGTTTTTAATTAAGCCAATTTCCATTTTCAAAATTAACGAAACATGAAAAAACACCAGTTACTTGGATTGAACGTAACAGAAAAATATACTGGCGTGAAGGATTTTTACCCTATTCTAATTATCAGAATTTGGTTATAGATATTTTAAGAGATAAATGTATCTACGTTAAAGGTTCAGAAAAAGTGTTGTGGTTAAAGCATATTTTAGAAAATAGTAATTGTAATATATTTAATTTAGAAGATAAAGATTGTTATAGTTTGATAAGTTTATACGATCAATATAAATATTCTCAAGATTTATATAACTGTATTTATCATGACTCTGTATGTGCTTTAAAATATGTATTGTGTTTAAATAAATGGTGCTATGATAATAAAATTTTAAAATAATCATTTTCTTCTTTTATTTCTATACTACGGTAAAAAGTTTCCTATCCCTCCCAATTACGACAAGGTCTTCAAATCATTAAAAGCTGTAGTGGGAGTTTTATAGAAGATTGGGAGATATGTGACGATCCTTGGATGCTATCCTTACATGCTATAAATTTTCCTCATTGTTTTTATTTAAATGCTGTGAAGGGAAGAGAGTATATATTTAATACTCGACGCAAATTATAAATCGAGCACAAATTCATCAAAACCTCACAATACTCAATCTATATTATGAGATATATCGCAGATCACGATTGAAGTGGGGGTTCTGGATCACGCGCTCGAGCGAAGCGAGAGCAACTCCCCGATTATACACTACTGGTATCAAATGAAACTGATGACTGAACTGCTGAGAAAAATACGAAAAAAGATTGATTTAAATAAAAAAAAATAGGAATAAATTATTATTTCAACAAAATAATGAACTAACTTTTCTATCTTGTAAATTAATAACAGACAGAATAGCACCGTAATTAAACTATCACTGGTCTTAATTAGGTAGTAATTTTGAACTAATATGACTGCAAAATTGAAACCGGAAAAACTCTAACGTATTCTTATTTTCATTTGATTTTCTATGGCCGATACCATGAATTGTTTGTTGGAGGGACATTTTTCTACTTTAACCGTCACGATTGGTAAAATTGACCGTTGATCGTTTGTAGTTTGTTTTAATTAATAGACACAGAGAATACTGCTGCATCAAAATCTGAATAGCTCATGTATCTAAATCCTTGGTTTACCCATTGGTTAAGTTGTTAAAGATTAGTAAAACAAAATAAAAATGTTTTTACTGTGTAAATGTTTAACTTTTTAGGGTTCCGTACCCAAAGGGTAAAAACGGGACCCTATTACTAAGACTTCGCGATCCGTCTGTCTGTCTGTCTGTCCGTCTGTCTCCAGGCTGTATCTCATGAACCGTGATAGCTAGACAGTTGAAATGTTCACAGATGATGTATTTCTGTTGCCGCTATAACAACAAATACTAAAAACAGTATAAAGTAAATATTAAAGGGGGGCTCCCATACAACAAACTTGATATTTTTGCCGTTTCTTGCTCGATATTTATAACGGCAACAGGTAGACGCTTGAAATATTCACAGAATGTGTAGTTGTATGTTTACTTCAAAAAATAATAATTAATAAATTAAAATAAAATAAATTAAGGGGGGCTCCCATACAACAAACGTGATTTTTATGCAGTGTTTTGCGATAATGGTACGGAACCCTTCGTGTGCGAGTCCGACTCGCACTTGGCCGGTTTTATTTTTACTTATTACCTTTCCCCACACTAGGAATTTCTTCCTGTATCGTGGGTGCGTTTACAAACATATAAACTCACATACACAAACACCCAGAGCCGGAACAACTATCTGTAGATCATACAAATATTTGTTCCGTGCGGGAATCGAACCCGCGACACGCAGCACAGCAGTCAATCGCTGAACCACTGCGCCAACCGTGCGCCCCTTTCTGCTCCATCGGCCATCCATTCTGCGAGCTATGTGCCCTGCCCACTGCCACTTAAATTTGGCAATTCTTCGGGCTATGTCGGTAACCCTGGTTCTCTTGCGGATCTCTACATTTCTGATTCTATCACGCAAGGAAACTCCGAGCATATTTATTTATTTATTTATTTATTATATGCTTTATTGTACACCTTAAAATACAATTATAAAAAGAAACTTAAAATTAATACAAATATAATGGGCGGCCTTATCGCATTCCGCGATCTCTTCCAGGCAACCTGGTATGGACAGTAATTGTCTGGACATGAAGTGGGGTTGTCATTGGTGTGACAATAACATTGTTAAAATACTATATTATAATAGATACACAGATAAATACATATGCTATGTAATATATACATAAATACATACATACTAAATATAACGGCAATAAAAATAAATTATGAATGACTGACAATCGCAATCACAATGTCTGTTTAAAATCAACACGCTAAGACGAAGACAGCGACAGGTAATGTTCCTTTACCAGTCTTTTGAACACAGGCAATGATTGAGCACGTTTGATTGGATCTGGCAATGCATTCCACAGACGAGTAGCCTGGACAGTAAAGGATTTATCCAAAAAAGTCGTGCAATGTGTAGTCCTCTCTATTGTCCTTTGTGTGACTGTAAGCTTTCTGATGAGGCCCATTGTAAACGAACACGTCTCAGAGCCATATGTCACTGTACCTAGCTATAAGTAAATACTTTTTATACCCTGAACTCGACAAAGTTTGGAGCAGTTTATTTCTAGTTGTTTATGTTTCAAGTCGAAATAACCTTATCAAACAGAGCCCACGAAACGCCTTCTCTTACCTCAGTGTAAATCAAACACCTGTAATAAACTCTTTGTTGAATTAGGCAAATTGAGCGCCTACATTGTGCTAACAACTTTAGGCTTATTTTAACTCTCTAAATTAATGTTCCCCATCTGACTGGTGGTTTACACCTTTACAAAATGGCATCTTATGCCTCACCAAAACACCGAAAAAGTTCTTACACTGAAAGCGTTCCAATAGCGATTGGAATAATTACAAAGGACATTGAGCGGGTTTGGTCGAAATTCAGTCCAGACATGGGAGTGTTCCAAATGATTCTTAGCAACAAATGCTCCTAAAAAAAGCGGTCCCAGGATTAAAAAGTTATGGTCGTAACAGATCGGAAAAACCTTTCGAATTCGTCACATTTATGTAGGTACACTACATAAATGTAACGAATTCGAAAGGTTTTTTAATGAAACTCAAAATGTGAGTGATGGTGTGTGATGAGTGTGTGTGTGTTTCTCGTGTCTCCTGTCCGGGTCACAAATAAATATATTTTTCTTTCCTTCTTTCTTTCCAAGGACAGCACTTTCAAATAGCCGTTGTTTTTTAAATGGTTTGGTTAGTCCAAGATCCCATTAAATCAAATCAAATCAAATCAAATGTTTTTTATTTCACATAGGCCTATATGGGCACTTATAAAACGTCGACAAAAGGTGCACGGTTCGGGTTAGTCGTTTCCTGTGGAGAAGAACCGGCAAGAAACTCCACGGTTACACTTTTAAAAAAAATTGGTTTGTTTTTACAATACTTCCATGTTACAGTATTAGTGCTTAGATATGGGGGGACAACGTAGGCCCGACAATAAGTCGTAAGAAACTAAAAAAAAAAAATTGTATAAACGAGAGAGTTAACAAATGTTAACAAGCGTCTAGAAATCTAGAAGGCCTACAATGTTCACACATTCACAAAACAATCAGTAAAAGAATCTATACAAAGGAAAAAATAAATAAAAATATATAACAAGACTAAATTTAACATGTGGCACAAATGTTGTTATCAGTGCTGTAACTATTCATAGCAAAGGGATATAAAGATTATTGAAATCATTGTAAAAAGTCTAATTAAAAAAAAGAAAAAAAGTAAAAATGATATTGAGAATAGTTAGAGACATCCACATATCTGTGCCGTTTATGAGTTACCAGGGAAGCCGCATGCGCACAAGGAGCTAAAATTTTTATCTTCAACGTAGTCCTTGATTTTGTAATATGCTTTTTTAATAAGGACACGTTTGATGTAGTTTTTGAACTTTCCATCGGTCAATTCTATAACTGGCTTTGGCAACTTGTTATAAAAGCGTATACTGTTTATAAGAAAAGACTTGCTAGTTTTCGTTAATCTGAATTTGGGTATTACAATTTCATGCTTACTGCGTGTATTTAAATTATGGAAATCGCTTCTAGTTTTGAAAAGCCCTCGATTTTTGCGGACATACAAAATACATTCCAATATATAAAGAGAAGGTAGAGTCAGTATATCGATCTCTTTAAATTTTTCTCTGAGGGACTCTCGTGGACTCATTTTATAGATTGCGCGGATTGCCCTCTTTTGTAAGATGAAAATTGAGTCAACGTCTGCTGCTGATCCCCACAGCAGAATGCCATAAGACATAATACTGTGGAAATAAGCATAGTATACTAACCTAGCTGTGGCTACATCGGTTAACTGCCTTATTTTCCTTACTGCATATGCAGCCGAACTTAACCGACCCGAAAGAGTTCTAATGTGCGCGCCCCACTGCAATTTTGAATCGATAGTAATCCCTAAGAATACAGTTTCCTTTATAACTTCAAGATTTTTGCCGTCAAGATTTAAATTTAGGTCACGTTGTGGTACATTTGGTAAGGAAAACTTCAGACATTTTGTTTTTTTAGCATTCTGTAAAAGATTGTTAGCTGCGAACCATTTAGAGAGAACAATTAGACTTTCGTTGACATGTAAGACATCCGTATCTTTCCTATCTATTTTAAAAATTAGCGAAGTATCATCAGCAAATAGAATTATATCCGATAATTTGGCCATCATAAAAGGGAGATCATTAATGTAAACAAGAAAAAGGAAAGGGCCGAGAATTGAACCTTGGGGCACGCCCATCTTGACTAGAGACCCGGAGGACGTCGCCCCATTAACATTTACTTTTTGCTGTCTGTTTGATTAATAGGAAAGCACAAGATCAGCAGATTTTCCTCGAATTCCGTAGTGGTGTAATTTACAGATCAGTGTGTTGTGGTCGACGCAGTCGAACGCTTTCGAGAGATCACAGAAAATGCCAATGGCATCCTGGGACTTCTCCCAAGATTCCAAGATGTGGCTGATGAGTTTTACTCCCGCGTCCGTTGTCGACCTACCTTTCGTGAAACCAAACTGTTGACTATGCAAGATCTTATTTGAATTGAAATGAGACAACATCTGTTCCAGCATGATTTTTTCATAGATTTTACTCAATGCTGGAAGCACGGATATAGGCCTATAATTAGAGGGATCACTCTTACAGCCTGTTTTGAAAATTGTTACTACTTTACTGTGTTTCATTAAGTCAGGAAAAGTGCCGCTGTCCAAACATTGATTGAATATGCCTGTTAGGACAGGAGCAATTGAGTCAATAATATCTCCAAGAACCCTAACGGATATCCCCCACAAGTCTTCAGTATTTTTTACGTTGAGACTTTTGAACGCGTTTTTAATTGTATCAATACATATTGATTTAAATTTAAAGGTTGGTATGTCTTTAGTAAAGTTTTCTTTAAGAAGAGCTTCAGCTAATTTAGATGAGGAGGGAAGAGACTTTGTAACCTCTAACGGAATGTTGGTAAAGAAATTTTCTAATGTCTCAGCGACTTCTTGCTTACCAGAAATGGTTTGATTAGATATTTTCAAAGACAACTCATTCTGATCGCTTTGTTGTGTCTTTCCAGTTTCTCTATTAATTATTTGCCACACAGTTTTTATTTTATTATTAGAAACACCAATTTTGTTAATTATTATTTGAGATTTTGCTTGAGCGCAGACTCTTTTGAATATTTTGGAATAGTTTCTAACATAAGTATGAAAAACTTGATTGGAAGTCAAAGATTTTTCGTAATATAAATTATATAAGATATCTCGGCTTTTTCTAATGCCCACAGTGGCCCATTCACTAAATTTCGATTTGGATTTGTTGACTTTAACTGTTTTTAAAGGACACGTTTTATTGAATTCTTGGCAAACTGTAGAAAACAACGTGCCGTAATTTATATTGGGGTCTTTTAATTAAAACTGGCATTACAAAGGTTGCTAAAAACATTATTATTAAAAGAATTTAATTTATTTTTAGTGAGACGTCTTAACCGAATTGATTTAGCTAGGTTAATTTTTTTATCTGACTCAAAAGATACTAGTTGACCAGTATGGTCTGACCTTACGCCACTAATTAAAAACGAATCTTTAACTTTACAATTAGTGAATACATTATCTATGCACGTAGCTGAAGTTGCAGTTATTCTTGTCGGTTCATTAAATAAATATTTTAAGTTAAATGATTTAAACAATGAAATGAGCTTACATTTTTCAGGTGAATTGACTAACAGATCTATATTTAAGTCACCACAAACAAAAACTAATTTATTATCTCTGAAAAGTTTACTTAATAATTCTTCCATTGTAATTAAAAACAATGACAAGTTTGATGCTGGTGGTCTGTAAACACACAAGATAGTATGCCCCTCGACCTCTGCACATGCTACCTCACATAAGCGATCAACAGAGTAAGCAGTGATATCCTTTCTTTCCTTATATTTAAGATGACTATTACAAAGTATCAGGGTACCACCACCCACTGTGGATCTGTTGTACGCGCTGGCAACTGAAAAATTATTTACATTAAACAACATCCTATCTGATTTTAACCAAGTTTCACAAAAACATAAGATATCCATGTGGTATTTATCTGCTAACAATTCCACGTCTAAAATTTTGCCGGAGAAGCGATTTATATTTTGATGATATAGTAAAATATTACTATTCGTCTTCTCTTTTGTCGGCTCTAATAGTTTAAAGAATCTACAGTAGTATTATCAGAAAATACAGTAGTATTATCAGAAAAACTAGATAATACTGTTAAATCACTAAACCTAGTCTCAGTTAAATCATCAATAACTGCGTGTATATTAAAAGCTAACAATGTAGCTAATAAATGTCGACTATTTTTGGGAAGAAACATATGATTCCCAATCAAAACAAAATCACTAACAAAATTGTTGGTGTCAAAAAACAATAAACGGTCACTATGACGACAAGATAAAATATGCATCAAGTTATTTAAACTAGAAATGTATTCATTTTCCTGATCAAGTAACTTGTCAGAATAGGGCAATGCACATAATATTAATTTCCTTAATTTTAACTTAAGTAGGGTGTCGATACCATTAACTATGTCCCTTTTTGTTACATTAAGGCTATTTCCAAAAAGAAGAACTACAGTAGTTTGCTCATTCAATTGTGTCTGTTGAATTTTATGAACAAGCTCATTAAAATGCAAATTTGCACATTGCCCAAGACGTTAACCGTGAAACGATCTAAGTAGGTCGTATATATAGGAAAATTCATTTTCTCCGTATTTTAACGCAAAAAGAAATAGCCCGCGCAATGTGGTCGCAATTTCGCCACCGCTGATGTCGTCTGAAAAGTTTATTGATAAAGATGGTGATACACTTTGGCCAAGGTTGCGGGTTCAAATCTCAGCTATGGATAGGTATTTTTTGTCTTCGTTTCGATTTTTTTTTATTTTTTGTTTTGAATTTCATCTTACTTTGGAATTCCAAAATAAAGTGCTCAGGGATGCTGTGTAAATGCACCATGGTACATAAGAAATGACGATCTTCACCGTGACCTTAAAACGGAATCCGTCACCACCATCATCCAAAAATTTGCTGAAGCCCACGAATACAGACTTCATCGACACGTGAATGTTGAGGCTATTCAGCTGCTAGACAATACAAACTTAGTGCGTAGACTAAAAAGAACTAAACCTTTTGAATTAGTGTAGTGTAAAGTGAATGAATAATAGTGACCACGCTGTGCTATACATATAACACATGATCATAGTGTTTTTAAATTCTATCAGACTCTAAGAAAGTGCTACGGACTTGTGTAAAAGTGCAAATGGACACTATTCTTAGTTTTAATATAATCTATAACGTAACATATTAAGTTAGAGTTAAATTGCTTATTAGTGTTTTAGGCTAGATCGTAATTAATTATTAAGAATTTTGTTTTAAAAAAGTATTAAAAAAAAAATGGAAAAAAATACTCTGTTTTCACCCGAGCAGAGCTACTATGTAATAACAGAGAGAAATGGAAATAATGGGCGATACCTGCGAACAAGAGTGAGACAGCCCGGGATGATAAAAACACTTTTTACGAGACGAAATCAAAACAAAATTGCAGCCAGTAAATGAATAATGGAATAAATAAAACCAATAAATTATTATGTTTAACATTAAAATAACTTCGTGGAAAAAGTCATTATAAAAGTCAGAATATCGGAATCACTAAAGTACTCTTAAATTCTTAATAAAGCGTAATAAAAAATCCGGTCTGAAAAATTTAATTAAGTAAGTTGTACTTTATTTAACAAAGTACTTTTTCTTAGGTCTTCCACTGAGTCTGAGCGCTGCCTACACGCATTAAAATGACTACATTAAAATGATTTATGCAACCACTTTTTAATTTACTCTTACACGAACTTCGTAAGACGAACCTTAGGACGTGACCTAAGAATAAGGGGCTAGCGTATTTTTGCGTAATTTACGTCATAAAAGAATTAGTAGAAGATTTTTTTTTCTTTTCTGTAGGCTTGCGCTTGACCACTATCTCACCTGATGGTAAGCGATGATGTGGTCGACGGTGAAGCACGCTTGCCTAGAAAAAAACCATTCACTCTTGACTTAAAGACCCCTAGATTGTAGCTATCGGGAAACACAGACTTCGGAATTTTTGTTGAAGACGTTTTGGGAACTGACTTAAGTCTTTATTAGGTAGTAAATGTGTGTGGTACTCACAGTACTCTTTATTTAGATCATCGGAAAATCTATAATTGAGTATTCGTATGCATTCCATTTCCTTCTTTGAAAAATCATTCACGATTCAATCAACTCGGTTGTGGAATGTATTACCTATTGAAATAAGACGTGCTCAAGCACTGCCAACGTTTAAGAAAATGGTGAAGGAGCATTAACTTTTACTTTAATTTTCATTCTTCTCGTTTCTCTGTGATATATTTGATATGTTTTAGTATTATATGTAATATTGTATGTATGTATTGTATGTTATTAAGTCTAAGTAATATTATTTTTGATATTTTGTACACTGACAGGCCTAAATTCTTCTCTTATCTGAAGGATAAAGTTCATCCAAAGATTGTCTGTAAGAGCAATCTCTTACAAACAGCGGTATTATCGCACCAGGCAATCCTAATGTGATAAGACCGCCCACTGTACACTTGTGTTTGTGAACGTTTGTCCGGTACGCATTTTGTGGGTACAATAAAATATATAATAAATATATGATAGTTTTTATTTATTTAAATTGATTAAAATAAAAACTTTGACACGTTTTTTGTCTTTACGTGTCCATTCGATTTAAATAAAGCTAAATCGCTGCAAAATATATTTAAGAACTTGGTGAGGTCGGTTTTTCCGATACGACTACTCTGAAAAAAAACACGGAAACAGATTCAGAGGTCATATCTGCTCAAATCTTCGTTATTCTTTCCTCAACTCTTCAATAACAGAGTTCTGTGACTTTGTCCAAGAACTTGAATAAACAGTCTGCCCACCCGATGGAAAAAGTGGCCACAATTGCATAGATGGATATCTGCAATACCACAGATATCTCATGTGTATACCATTCCAGATTAGAGACCATGGTGGCACATGGTAGGTACATTTATTTATTTATTAATCACAAAATCCACAGCTTTTAATAATACCTTAACACACTTATTGTACTACTGTTACAGTCAATTAAGGATTTACAATTTATTAACTTTAAAAATAAAATTGCAACAGAAAGTAAGAACAACTAAACATAATATCTAATATTTGAAAACTCGAGTACCCTCGTACTCGTGTACTCGTGTGTCTAGTTTAAAAGTGTTATTAACTAATTTCTGAATTAAATTGGCACCTTAAAATTTTTACTCAGGTATTGAGAAGATGGCGGCGTTTTTGCCGCAGTCGATATAAGGCGACGCAAAATGTCCGGTTTACTTACGTCTGATCCATTATTTATTAGAAGCCAAATTAAGTTGTTTACTCTCTTGCTAAGTTTGTGCCGCTTCTGGGAAATCTATCAAATACAAGTATTGAGAATATTGCTACACGCTTTATAATTATAATAACTTTTGACGAAACTGTGAAAAAATTTGCTCAAATTTCGGTGTATGTATGTATATAAGTTAATTAAATAGATTATATATATACGATATAATATTATTTGTGGATAGAACAGAACCGAGTTGTAGTTAGCTTATCTTCGCCACAATTAAGAAAAAGTAAAAATTTGCAATAGGATGTTGATAAAAAATAACGATTTAGTCCGTCATTTACTATTGTTTCTATTTCCACGTTAACAAAAAATGTCGACGATACAGTGCGTTGAAATTTCGTGTGACGTCACGGCGTGCTACACTTTATACTGCAAAGTGACGTCACAAGCACACTCCTGAACTTTGATGCGCTTTATCTTTGTCAATTTTTGTTTATTTGAGAAAGCAAAAAATACGTGTCCAATATTATTTAATAATCTCACTGACGGACTACATAGAATTATCATCTTTCTTCAGAATCATTATCATAATCAATCATTAATTATCATCATTCTACCCAGAAAACATTTCGAACACTATTGCGTAAGCCATTAATATAAAATCAATGATTCGATTATAGTCCTTAATTTTCTTGCTCTTATTTTTTTGTGATAATGTTTGGAGCATCTGAATTGAATATTTTTAGCTTATGACAGCAAAGCTTTTAAAGCATTCTGCAGTAGAACAAAATGGTCAAGATATGTGACACTTTCGGCCAGAAATACCTTCTCTAATATTTAGTCGTAAATAGAATATGATAACTAATACTTGGACCATGGTATTTTGAAGTATTTCAAGGTTCTTAACGCGCGTCATTGGAATAAAATGAATTATGTGTTCAGTACAGCACACATCAGCGTTATGCGTTCGGTTCAAGAGACCAAAGCTTCAGTAGGACCACGGCAATACAACTACTGGATTCAAACTCATTACCTCCCTCTAGACTGAGCTATTGTCGCCTAATAAAGCTATTTCCCTCATTTTGTCTAAAACTTTTACAGCAACAACACGTATTTAGGTCGTTCTTCTTTCACCCACCTTGCGACATAGCGAAAGTTGGAAGATTTTTTCTTTAAAAATTGTTTCTTGAAAGTACGTAAAATTTGTACTATTTTAATTACGCTTAGTTTCAAGACAGTTTCTTTTATGGGATCAATTTCGAGGTTACTTAGTCTCATTTTGAGAGGATTAAAAAAATACTTATTGCGTAAGTTTAAAATAACTATTGGGATTTTAAATAGCTGATTAAAATACATAAAAGTACCCGATTTTGTTCAAAAATTTTATGATTCTAGTACAATATTTATCTTCACATATATTTATGTATTACAATTGGTAAAACCAAATTTTAAATCAATGTATTTGCATTAACATTAACCGGCGTGTGAAGAAGTACGTAATGATCGTAGCAGGTGGCGTTCTGTTGTTTCTGCCTACCCCCATGGGAAAAAGGCATGAGTTTATTTATTTATTTATTCTTTTACACATACATTTATTTTTACAGGTAAAACCCAAGGTAATAAAATTAGTCATACAATGCGACTGTTACATACAGTGACGACAAGTTACATAGAGGACAATACACTCACTGTCATCCTCTGGAATTCCGCCAAAGAGTAGGAAAAAATGTCCAATCGCTGAGAGATGCTATTAATAATCGTAATTGCCCAACACACGGGAGCAAACTTTAATATGTTTGTACGGGCGGGTTTGTTTGGTATTATGTATGTATGTATGTATTTGCATTAAAATCGCTAGATCTTATTACTCTCGACTAAGTAAACAAAGATGTATACAAGTTGTTTATTATGTTATGATTTTACCTTTTGCAACTCAAACGGCCATTGTTCAAACAAATTGAATTGCCTGAATAAATAATATTGAAAGCTTTTACTTAAATTCAATTTTCCGTTTGTTTCAGAACCCCATGCGTCGGCTGACGAGCCCGCTCCAGGTATGCTACGGCACGAGGAAATGACCAACACCACAGCAAAATGGACCATAAATCCTGGACGGCATGGATGAGAATCGCATACATAATACTCGCGCTGCTCACCACCACGGTAGCAGACTTCACGACAGAGTGCCAGAGGCCTTGCGACTGCAGATGGCAGTCCGGGAATAAAGCTGCCATCTGCTCCAACTCAAGCCTCAAAATAGTCCCAGCAAATCTCAGCAACGACATACAAATACTAGATCTATCAAACAACAATCTACAACAACTACACCAAGAAGCATTCAAGAAAGTAGGCCTAAGTAATCTCAAGAAACTCTTCCTCAAAGAGTGCAGCATCGAAGTAGTCCACAAAACTGCGTTCGTAACTCTCGCAATCATGATCGAACTAGATTTATCGAAGAACAGAATCCGATCACTGCACCCTGAAACGTTCAAAGGCACAGAGAAACTGAGATTAATTAACTTAAGCAACAACTTTATAGATAAGTTGGACGATGGTATATTTCGCAATTTGAAGTATCTACAGAAAGTAGAAGCAAGCAACAATAGGATACACCGTATAGGTACGAAAGCATTCGTCAACTTGCCGCAGTTGAAAATATTGAGGTTTAATGGGAATAATTTGAGTCATATGAAACCGGAAACTTTGATGGGATTGAGAAACTTATCCGGGTTAGATTTACACGACAATCCATGGCGTTGTAACTGCAACCTCCAGACGTTTCGTGACTGGGTGATCAGTCACAACCTATACACCCCTCCCACGTCGTGTGCCGAGCCAGCATCTGTACAAGACAAACTTTGGAACGAATTAGACTCGTCTAACTTCGCGTGTCGACCGACAATACTCGAGCCCGTGCCAGACGCAACGGTCAAAAGTTACGATGAAAACGTGACTCTAACTTGCAAAGTAGTAGGGAATCCACCACCTGAAGTTGGCTGGCGATTTAACGGTAAAACTATTGAAATGAAGGCTTTCGGTGAGATTAGATACACCGTAGCCGAGAATACTATGGATTTGATTCGATGGGTGAATCTGACAATTATATATGCGCGGTACAGTGATAGAGGTAACTATACTTGCGTCGCTGAGAACCCTGGAGGTCGCGATGAAAAGACTTTAGCCCTAGTGCTTTCAAGATATGGAGGAGTAGGTACCATAGCTGGTATGGACACTGATTCCTTCGAAATATTAGTTGGCTGTCTAACAGCTATAGTAATAATTTTTGGTGCAGTACTAGTGGTATGTTATTTTACAACCCAAAACAATGAAATTAAAAGACTGATAAAGAACGATGCTCGTTCTTCTAATGGGGACGTGTTAATAGAGGGGTCCGAAGCTTCTGAAACTGAGAAGGGGATGAAGATGGAGGTGAACCCAGTGTCGAAGCCGCCTAGGAAGTATGAAACGCCACAATCCTTTACGAGTGAAGCTACAGAAATGTCGGAACTGAATAGGACTTTACTAGACAACGAATCTGTATTAGGTAAGTTATTACATTATCTATAGCATTTTATCTTAAAGTAAGTATCTAGATTTTCTGCGAGGGTTTTAAATGAAATATCTAATCACAGTTAGCTGTATCCATAGAATATTTGTATGTTCAAATTCGGCACCCAACTTTTTTAAAGCTTACAAAACTTTTGATGGCTGGTTCTTTAATCACTCATGATTGAGAGAGATTTTTCAGCCCAAATCTTTCAAAATGCCAAATATTCCTTCGTAGGTGTTATTTTGATTCTGGGAGATAATAAATTATTCAATTTATCATAACAGTTTTCCTGTGTAATCATATATGATTCATTCTTTTGTTTTACACTATTGTTTTTCTAATTGGACAGTGATTATTATTATGATCGTTACTCACATTATTTTTGGACGAAACAATTCAACTTTTGAACCATACATTGAAATAAGATATAGATACTTTATAGCCGTCCGATCGTTCGCTTATGCACGTCAACCATAAAAGAAACATGGCATCTTTAATATCTCACACACACGATCGTTCCCGAAGATATGTTCTAGGTATGGTCCAAATTGTGGCGTCAGAAAAACGCGCGGTCCTTCTTGTCTTTGTTTAAAATAAATTACTCTTCCAACAAAGCTAGTTACACTGTCTTTCAAGATAGCCAAACAAAGGCATTCACTACATGTCCTCTACAATTTACTTACAAGCGAAGTGGCCACTGGACAAACCTAGAGTAGTTGGGTACGAACAACATCGAACGATAAAGTACAGTTCACACTGACATATGACCCAATGCTGCGCGATTTTTACCCGACTGCCGAAGGAGGGTAAATCAGTCTTTGTATGTATGTATGTTTGTTCCTATGTGGCTTTCTAGAGACCAAACGGGTTGGCCGATTTTGATGATTCTTACGTCAATCGATTCGTCTTAACCCTGTGAGTGTCACTGGCTACATTAAAATTGGAAAAGAAAAAAATGGCGGATTATGGGCGCCATTTTGTGGAGGAAAATTTTTAATTTTTTGTTCCCAAACCCTTGTGTGGGGTATCAAAATAAACGGTTTTAAGAGGTGTTTTCAAAAATATATAACACTTCTAAAAAAAATAACTAAAACGTTGTAATTAAAAAAATAAAAAAACCCGACTGCTTAAAAAGCGTTAGCGAACTAAAAAGACATCTGGTTTTGATCAGTCAGCTCGCGATTATGTATCCTCCGACTGCACAGCATGATTTTCTTCTTGTTTACGTCTTTTTAGTTCGCTAACGCTTTTTAAGCAGTCGACTTTTTTGTTTTTTTTAATTAACTTTTTTTATTCTTAGTACAGTACTTATATCGATTTACTTCCTACTAAAAAAATATAGACGAACTTAGAAGCTGCTTTCTGAAATCGGTTGAAACAAGGTATACACGTTGCGTCATCTCGCCAAAAGTTTCACAAGCAGTTTTACTAATGAGTATCGTGTTACCCAGAAACTGGATTATATGGGCCAGATAAGAAGTCGCTCCATGTAATATCGTTATTCAGGAGCGTTTGGTTAGATTAAAAGTCAACACTAATGTAGATGGTATAAGGTTTAAAGTCACTAGAAAAAGTGTCGATATGCCAAAATGTAAGAGATTTATCACGCGATTTTTCGATATCGCTTGTCAATCCACGCTTTCGATGACAGAGTGTCACTTGTCTTGGGCCTAATTTCACTTTGTATAGAACCCCAGAGTCGTTCGGTCGCATAGCAGTGTCGCGTCTTGCGTCGTGTAGCGGTGTGAACTTGCCTTTATATGTCGGCGGTACGCTTAGCAAACTGGAAATTGAATGTAGGTGAACTCGTGCTGATGTCTAAGAAAAATGTAATATGTGCTAGCCAGGTGCCTTCAAATGAGTTTGTAAACGTAGAGAGAAAAGTAAAAATAAATAGTTTTGTTAGTCACTTTGTTAGACATTTTGCAGTTTGGGAATAATAGTATTAAAGGAAGAAAAAGAAGAGAAGTCAAATAAAAACCGGCCAAGTGCGTGTCGGGCCACGCGCTGTAATAGGGTTCCGAAGTTGCATAATAATGCGGACTAAGAAGAGGGTTTTTTTGTTGTTACATAAACATTAAAACGGTTTCAGCGGCACACAATGTCTAAAAACAGGCCCACATAGGATGATGTTTTTTTTTAATCTATATGCTTGCGTTTGACCTCTATCTCGCCTGATAGTAAGCAATGATGTGGTCTATGGTGAAGCACGCTTGCCTAGAAGTAATCTATTCACTCATGACTTAAACTAAGGAAGGTCTAACGTGTAACTGAAGAAGGAGTTATAAAATCCAACTTCGCAACTGAAGTTAGAAAAATAGTATCTATTTGAGTACCACCGTGGTTGCGAATTGCGAAAGAAGCCGATACGAACGCGCGTTAGAGCCACGGGGAATGGTATGGTTCGTCCCTGGATCCTTGCGCGCACGCTCCTTGTTTATTTCTCTTTTGATAAATTTCGTATATTCACCTCTAATCTGCGGTATTCACTATTTCGTTCTGGAAAGTTTTACGCTACTCAATTAGTATCACTACTGTAGTCGGGTCGAATATTGACTTTGTAGATGGATATCGACAAAAGAAAATAAGTCATTTGCTTGGCAATCAAATCTTATTTGAATTTAGATTACAAAACGTCGAAAATACTTCTGCACTAACACAAAATAGACTCCCCCGCGCGCATGCGCCGTATGGACTACGGGCCGGTACTGCCAACGACTCCGGAAAATCCAATGCGTTATTCGAGCTTAAACATTATTAATTTAGAAACCAATATAATTAAGGATGTTATGATTTTATTTTTGTATATTTTTACATGGTTCGTAAGCATATATTTACTCTGTTTTACACAGCTAACAACGTTATTTAAGTAATTTTTCAATGGCATTTGTACAAAATTTTTACTGTTCCAAGTACATTTTATAAGTTGGTCGACTATTACTCGTTTTTTTTTTCTATGTTAATAAAAACTAAGGTTCTTAATAATAAATTACAATCTAGCTTTAATAGACTAATAAGCAATTTAACTCTAACTTATTATTATATTTTATACAGTTCGGTAGCACTTTCTTAGAGTCATTTCTTACATGTATAGCACAATATTGTTTGCTATTATTTTTTCACTTACAACACACTTTTACTACACTAACTCAAATGGTTTAGTTCTCTTTAGCCTACGCACTATGTCCGTGTTATCTAGCAGCAGGATTGCTTCCACATTCACATGTCGATGAAGTCTGTGTTCGTGAGCTTCAGCAAAGTTTTGAATAACGGTGGTGACGAGTTTCATTTTAAGGTCGCGGTGAAGGTCGTCATTTCTGATGTACCATGGTGCATTAACAGCATCTCTGAGTACTTTATTTTGGAATTGTTGTATAATTTTAACATTGCTTTGTTTAGTACAGCCCCATAGTTGGATACCATACGTCCAAATTGGCATAAGAATATGCTTGTATATTATAATTTTATTGTGTATTGATAGACAGGATTTCCTTCCAAGTAACCAATACATATCTTCTTTTTGACGTGGGATTTCCAACGAAATTTAGCATCAAGAGTTATGCCGAGGTTTTTGGCTGTATTCGCATACGGCACTTGCATGCCGTTTATATAGACTGGGTGGTAATCGCAGTGTTTATTAGTGAAGTCAATGTGAATCGATTTTGACTCATTCAGTTTGATCTTCCACTTTTGTGTCCAGTCGTAAACTTTTTTCACAGCTAGTTGAAGTTTTTCTACTGCTTCTTTGTGTTTTGAACCAATAGCCATAATAGCAGTATCATCAGCAAAGGTCGCTATGGTGTTGTTTTCCAGCTCTGGGATATCACATGTATATACCAAGTAAAGGATTGGGCCTAACACACTTCCTTGTGTACTCCGGCCTTAATAGTTTTTAGTTCAGAATATGCGTCCTCTTGCCTTATCCTGAACATTCTGTTGCTTATATATGACTCTAGAATATCTGAAAATTCGGGGAGCATGCGTCTGAGTTTGTAAATATATCAGACCCTCATACCAAACTTTGTCGAAAGCTTGTGCGACATCTAGAAATACGGTGGCGCAGACTTGCTTGTTTTCGAGCGTTTTATCAATGATGTTTGTTATTCTGTGTACCTGGTCTATGGTAGAATGTTTTTCCCTGAAGCTAAATTGATGGTTCGGAATAAGATCTTTTTCTTCTATAATTGGTTTTAGCCGTTTTAATAAGAGCTTTTCAAATAGTTTCGATAGTACTGGCAGCAGGGAAATGAATATATAAGATGATGCTTCATGGGGTGGTTTCCCAGGCTTCGCAATCATAATGACTTCAGCAACTTTCCATGGCTCAGGTACATGTTTTAGCATAAATGCAGCGTTAATAAGTCTGGTCAGCTTAACTATGGCTTTGCGCGGGAGGTGTTTTAGGTGTGTTATGAGGTCATAACCCGGGGATTTCTTCGAGCTTATGTTGTTTTTAATTTCTCTCACAACTTCTTTAGGAGTTACAAGCTGAATTCTTTGGTTTTGTGATACATTTTCACTCTCAGATATTTCTATGGAACTTTCATTGGGTTGAAAAGTATCTGCTAAGTATTGGGCAAATCTTACCGCTTTTTGTTCATTGCTTATAGCCCAAAGTCAAGTCAAAGTCGAATATATTTATTTCAATTAGGCCAATAAGCGGCACTTTTGAACGTCAAAAATTAAATGTAAATAAAAAATGTACAAGTAATAAAAATTGACTCTACCGTGCATTCGGAAAGTAGCTTTTTATGGAGAAGAACGCACAAGAAACTCCATACTTACTCTTTTAAAAAAAAATATGTTTTACAATGTTTACTTATGTACATACATTAATAAATTCATATATGTGAGGACGATGCACCCAAAAATAGCACTACCCACTATACAACGTACAGGTATAAAGTAATAAAAGCACTAACAGGTAAATTCATTAGTTTTATAAATAGGAACATGGTTCTCACATACTTACAAATATTGCAAACATAGGTAAAATACCTAATTCAACAACAACGGAACCTTGTGTGAGTCAAATTCTGGAAAAATATAAAAAATAACCTAAGAATACAAAAACTATGAATAGGAATACAAATTAGCAAATTTGATTTTGTCCACACCAAAGATTGCCCTACGGAGCGGGACCAACATGTTGACAAGCATTCTTATCTTGAATATAATCATCTAATTTGTAATATGCTTGTTTACAAAGTGTGCTTTTAACTAAAGTTTTAAATTTACTTTCATTTAGTTTTAATATATCACAAGGTATTTTGTTATAAAATTTAACACAGTACCCCATGAAAGATAAGTGTACTTTTGCTAGTCTATAAGATGGTTGATCTAACTTATCTTTATTTCTCGTATTACAATTGTGTCTATCACTGACCTTACTAAAGAGATGTATATTTTTCCTTACATACATGATATTTTCATAAATGAATTGGCAAGAAACTGTCATTATATTAATATTTTTAAATAGCTCCCTAAGAGATTCTCTGTGACTTAAATTATATATGGCTCTGATAGCCCATTTTCCATCGCTGTTTCTGATGGGAGGTATTTGCATAATCGGCCTTTTTAGTTTTCTTGTAGCTTTCCAAAGAGAGTAATCCGTTGATTGGTCGTTGGTTAGCTGCACAAGGTTGGAGTTCAGAGTTTCATCCTCAAATTGTATAATTTTCCTCTTCAATTGTTTGGTTAGGTTATTTAATAGTGTTTTATCCCGCGGGCACCTTGTGTGCTGCCAGCAGACTATTACTCGTAAACTTGTAAAGCCTACTTATCCGTGATAGTTTTCCTTTTAATTTCGTTATATTTACTACTGCCGTGATTTTTTTCACATAGCCAAGAGCAACCATTTCTCTGGCAGGGGGGGGGGGGACACTTGACTTTAACATAAATTTGAATTTAAAGCTTAATTTTACGCAAACGGATCTCTGAATCGAAAACTGGTTTTAACAAACCCATAATATTTTTGAATGGCCTATCCATGCCAAATTATAGCTTTCTAGTACTTATATTCTCTGAGCTAAGCTGCGGGCGGCCAGACGGACAGAGCGAAACTATAAGGGTTCCTTGTTGACTTCGGAACCCTAAAAATTATCATTGTTGATGACTTAAAAATGTCATAGACAGCCTGATTGCCTTTCATCAGATGCCACGCCATCTCTCCACCAAAATTAAAATATTTGGTAAATTTAGAAACAAACGTAGATACATATTTAGGTATTTAAATAATTACCATCTATCTTCACAGGTGTTAAAAAAGTAAACTAATTCGACAGGACGGCTATCAGTTATACAGACTTTAAGACAACGAAGTGATCTTATAAGGGTACTTTTTATTTCCTTTTGAGGAATGGAATCAGAAAATTCATCAGTCTATCAATACCTTTTCAAAACACACGGGTCATCAGTAAAAAACTGACCTGAAAATTTCAAATAATATGTATTAAACCAAGTGCCAGACAACACTATCCCTGGACACTTTTCCCCATGTAGCTCCAATCCGCCAAACGCGTGATAAGGAACTTAGTTCCAAAAGCACGAACTTATAAGTTACTTTTTCAAGATATCACGAGCTAAAGCTTGAACATGTAATAAAAGCAACGCCAGAGTTTTCTCGTTCGACACGTTCGAACACAACTTCGCAAGTTACCGTGTTATTTTACCTAATTAACATATTTGCTCCCTCGTGCAAAGATAAACAGAGAACCCATTTAACCGTAAAAAGAGTAAATTAGTACAATTTTAATGTTGCCAGTGACACTTGCAGGGTTAAGACGAATCGATTGACGTAAGAATCATCAAAATCGGCCAACGCGTTTGGTCTCTTGAACGCCACATAGGAACAAACATACATACTTACATACATAGACTGATAAACACATTACCCTCCTTTGGCAGTCGGGTAAAAAGGGTACAAATCGACACAGGACCCCCACCCCAGATAACAATTACCTACTTGAGCAATACAAATTGCCCGTCATGGTCCGTTGGTTAAACCTTTTAAATTTGTTTATCATTTTGTTCAATTTCTCCCCGTTCCAAATAAACAAATTAAGGCAGGAACTGATAAAATTATTCCGTACAAACTTTTGGCACAGAAATTCGGACGAATTCCCCTCTTAATTCACTTTGATCTTGCGTTTTGTACAATCAAAGTTATTTTACTCGATATGAAATAGGGAATTTATTTGTTTAAATGTAACTAAACTGATGGTTAGCACTGTTGGAGTCGAAAAATAATTGTTGAGGTTAAATTATTCATTAAATGTTTTTGTTACTATAAAGGTTTGCAGGCAAAGTCTAATTTGAATTGTCGAATAATAGGTACACGGTTATTCAAAAATAAATAATATTATTTCATTTAAAAGCAATGTCTCAAAATAATACAAGCTTGTTGCCGATAAAAAAAGCAATCAATTTTTATAAAGAAATAAATTTTGAAGCAGTAAAATTAAATTATGACTTTGGTGCACAGCAAAATAAGAAATAGATTAGGCACCGAGAAAGCAGCCAAATTAGTCTTCCTTTTAAAAAAAACTAATTTCGAAAATAATATAAGGCTAATAAAAATATCTATCCGGTAAAACCCAAAGGGTGCTAATTAAACAGGCTTCTTTTTAATATCATTATTCGCCCCCAAAAATGTATGTTGCCTTCTAAATTACTAAGTCAGCCACAATTAACGAGCATCTAAATAATACTATGTTAGCCACTAGTTATCTTCTATGTAAACCACTCTAAATACAACTCAGCATGATGGTTATTTTTTAGCATCATAATTTTTAACATGCATTCTAACAGTAAATTTCTAAAATACTATTAAATGACATCAAAAAATATATTTATTTAGCTTCTAATTTTTTAACTCGGTACGTTTAAAATGTAACTCATCCCATATTAATTGATCGTAAAAAAATTGCAAAAACATTTCATCAAATAGTATATTGGCCACTAATATTACCAGAAGCTATTGAGGAGAGACAAAATAAAAGACTTTATTTTTTGGTTTTAATATAGAATAGGTGCAAGTTGGATTAGTATTAATGCGACAGAGTCGACGGAGCCCCGCTGCGCGGGGCTCCTATTTCTGTATGCAGGGTTTAAAGTAACCTAACACGAAGGAGATGACGGGAGCTGAGTTCGCTCGCTTTGCTCACTCACTTCAGCTCCCGTCATCTCCTTCGAACCTAACCTGTCCGTGTCGGGGTGCCCTGAGCTCCCGAGCTCGCTACGCTCGCTCTTGGACTTATTCATTGACCGTCATTTATTATTTTAAATATAATATATTATTTAAAATTCCTCGTCAGAACAGTACAGTGGTACTTCATTTTCACTTTTAAACGTCATAACTAATTATTACTCATCGAAAACTTTAATTTAATTACAGCGAAAACAATTGCAATACGAACGCACGAACGACAATAAACAATTACATGTGATCAACTCAACTCGTCGTCACATGAATCGAATGGCGCTCTCTGATTGGTGCAAATGGCCGGTCGCTGTCGTCTCGCGTACTCGCGCCAGATCATGCAGTGGCTATTTTCACGATAAAAGAATATGATGTATTGTTTAACATGCTAAGTTATAATAAATTATGCTTTCTTTCTTTCTTCGATAGAAGCTTGAATTATATTTTTTTGAGGATATTGCGTTGAAGCTGTAAAACGTAAAATGGTGACAAGATATAAAATCCGTGGCCGAGTTAGTAAATTACGTGGCAATGTATAAATAAGAAGGACAAGTCACAATAATTGATGATCTTTACTTGACGCTTTCTGTAGAATATTTAGTTGGCGTTGCAAAAAAGACGAATTAGTTTATTAGAGGCTATGTCATTTTCCCGTTGCTTAGTTATAAAATTAGAAGTTTAATCACGTGTCCAATAAATAATTTTGTGGCTAGACTTATAATTTCCCAAACCCAAATGGCTGTCCAGTCGAGAGCTATTTACTAGTTGACTCTATTTCCAAACTAATGTCTGATTTTTTCCCTAACTAATACTTAAATTTCGTAGACTAAACTGACAGCTGGCCATAACCTTATTTTTTTAAATGATCCAAGCGTGGATCATAGTGTTGTAGTGCGGTATTTTTTTTTATCTATTATAGTCTCGCGCTTGACCACTATCTCACCTGATGGTTGTAGGTAATGTTCAATTATAAATGATTCATCAAATCGAAGTGACTTGACTGATAAATTAATTTAACTAATTGATGTAAATATATGTTTTATGAAATACTTTTTACTGATTTTAGCAAATAGCTAAATAAGCCGCATGGGTTGATGTTCAAGATTAAATAACGCCTGCCGAGATGAGCCCATGGGCCATCTAATACATACCAAATTTCGCCCGTGCCTTGGTAAGCCATCAATTGCAGTGTAGTTTTTCTTGACGGTAGAATCAATTATTAATCATTAAATTAAAAATGTTGACGTTCAAAAGTGCTGCTTAATGGCCTTGTTGAAATAAAGATTTTTTGTCTTTATTTGAACTACAAAACTGTAAGTAAGTAGCTCTCAATGGGACCTCGCCTTTACATAGCAAATCAATATGGCACTGATACTCAACCATAGACATGAACACAACAAAAGTGATAAAAGTAGAAACAAGAAAAAACATCATCTTACTATTACGCAGAGAAATACATATGGGTTAAAATGGTCAATATTATTCGCAGTTTGCATACTTTATTATCTTAAAATAAACAATGCAAACACAATAATGAACGAGAATTCAGTAGATACTCCTTTCCTTTCTCCGTTCCTTTGCTTCCGAAACATAAACAAATCCCCAAGGTTTACACATCTTTTATAATAAGTTCAAGACAAACATGTTTCGTAGTTGCCGATTCCACTACCATCAAACACTCAAACGGATTTGAAAAATTTCTGTGGATATCTTTCCATATTTAGCTGTATATACATTTAAGGGTACACTAGTAGACGGCACGAACTATTTTGTGCGCGGGGTTAAAATGCACGAAATTTTATAAACAGACCTTTGGGAGTCTGGATATCATGAAAAAAAACCGGCCAAGTGCGAGTCGGATTCGCGCACGAAGGGTTCCGTACCATTATCGCAAAAAACGGCAAAAAATCACGTTTGTTGTATGGGAGCCCCACTTAAATATTTATTTTATTCTGTTTTTAGTATTTGTTGTTACAGCGGCAATAGAAATACATACATCATCTGTGAAAATTTCAACTGTCTAACTATCACGGTTCATGAGATACAGCCTGGTGACAGACAGACAGACAGACAGACAGACAGACAGACAGACAGACAGACAGACGGACGGACGGACGGACGGACGGACGGACGGACAGACAGACAGACAGACGGACCGCGAAGTCTCAGTAATAGGGTCCCGTTTTTACCCTTTGGGTACGGAACCCTAAAAACGACTAAACGTATCTGTTCAAAATAAAATTATTTGCATTGTTGAACTACTAATCTATCCCTGTATGGTGGCCGAATTTTCCATCTTCTTATAGTATTTGTTTGCGCCCAAAAATGCGTTAAAGTTAGTGACAAAATGTGGAACTTTCGACGCTCATGACTTTCAAACATATATTTTTTTTACTTTTTTATTTCCATACAGGGCTAGATAATGATGAAACAAATTGATATCTTTTTTTATTTTGAACGTACATCGTCAAACAGTGGAGTAAAATCCAGTTCCTTACGTTTGTAAGGAAGAATTATCGACTAGTGTAACCTTAAGGTAAGGAAAGGAAAGATCGTGTACTTCGATCTTTTGATCGTGTCTCTCAGGGATCGATCTCAGTAAATTAGAAATGTATAGCTAGCAAGACTAAACCCCATTTACAAAATTAAGAATTTGAAATTGGTTATTTGTCAAATTCTACTTTGATTTGGAGGGAAGTGGAAATTTATATTTTTTCCTACTCCTCCGTTATTCTTTTCTGATTAATTTCGTTGCGGGATCCAAGACAGTTAAATTCATTCTCCGGGACTTCGTCGAGTGTCATTGCCTCGGCCTTTTTCACGTACAATTTTAAAACAAATTTACTTACCAATGAAAGAAAACATTTCCAATGCCTCGGCCAACTTTTTCTATACATTCTTTACAGCTCAATATGGCATCGCATAAAAAGACATTTTTCTAGATTTCGGTGGGTTTCGAGTGCCGATAATGCTAAATGAATTACTCGGTTTTTGACACGCGAAGTACATACAATCGCGTCATCTATAATAGTTAGATTTATATCTGTGGTACCTAGATTAAGATTTCCTTTCATACAACGGTTGCCAACAACGGGCTCTTCTAAATTCGAATGAGTGTTCAAATCAAGCCAGAACTATTTTTCTTCCAGCCTGAATGTTATAAGATTCTCTTGAGCAAGGAAACTTCACAGTACATATGAAAAATTTACGCAAACACCTCGTAAGAAGTGTTTTGATGCCGAAATGTCTTCATTGGGTCACTGTACCTTTACAATAGAATATGAAGTTTAATGACCTCCCAACTTTTTGGCGCCAATTGTGGCGAAAATTCAGAAAAATTTGGCAAAAGTCGGGGGCCCTCAAATGTCAACAGCTTTGACTTGTTTTCCAGATTATACGTTTAGAGTTCCGGCAAAAAATATTTGTTTTAACCATTGTCAGTGTTATTTTCTTCCTGATTTCGGTGTAGGGAAAAAGTTGGGTGTTTTTATACAAATTGAAGGACATTTGAAGTATTGTTGTTG
Source organism: Anorthoa munda (assembly GCA_945859665.1). Lineage (NCBI taxonomy): Eukaryota > Metazoa > Arthropoda > Insecta > Lepidoptera > Noctuidae > Anorthoa > Anorthoa munda. The sequence continues at coordinate 6,126,908 of OX243899.1, read as the reverse complement.
GTCAAAGGCCTGGCTTTAGGGACTAAATTTGTTTAAACCATTACTGTTATCAAAAGAAGTGGTATTTTTTTGTTGACGAAAATGCTAGAAAGCCTCTCTTTACTAACTAAATTATTATTGTTACCCATTAATCGTCTGTCTTTTGTCAACAGCATCAACCGAGGACAACAGCCGGCATCAAGAAGTAGAACTACCAAAAATATCCCACGAAGCATTGCTCATGGACCTCCTAGCCCAAGAGCGCCATGCGTACCCACCGGACCTCCTCGCATTCCCTCTGAGAGGTACCCAAATTTCCCCAGCCGGAGGATCTTCGCAAGCCACAGAGAGTCCAATCAAATCTCCAGTATACGGGGTGACAGCTATCAACCCTGCCCTTTACAGCAGGTTTCAAGACCAAAACTTCCAAGGTTCCATACCCCTCATCAACTCTAAAGGCTACGTCACGTTGCCACGGAGACCAAGGATGGTTCCCGATAGCAGTCTTCGTCCCCAAGTGTTCTCTACCCTGAATGGTGTCATACCTTACTATGATACATTCAATATGAGGTTCTTCAACCACGGAGGGAACTATTACAGTTTGAACAAGAGTGAGATAGATTTGGGTCCTATTGGGAAATTGCCTTCGTACGTTGATGATGAGGAACCTGCTCCCTCTCCTGCACCAGGGACTCCTCCTGCTACGATCCCTAGGATCAGCTTGAGTTCACCGAACATCCACAATCAGCTCCTGACTTTACAAGCCATGTCTGTGAATCAAATGATCAAGTCGGAACAGAGGCCTTTGAAGATAACCCTTGCGGAAAACGAAAGCCTGATAAAGAATCATGACTTTAAATCAGGTTACTCAGTGAATGTTGTTAGTGGGACCTTAGGAAGGTCCAGTACTGCTCCCAAACCACCTCCTAAACCTAGAAAAAAGGTTGCAAGTGAAGTGAAAGAACCGTTTTTGATGAACGCCTGTAAAAATGCGACCCAAGTGTAGATTATAACTATGGTGATGTACTCAAAGTTTGTAAAAAGGTTATTTTAGAAGGAGAATCGAATTTCGTATTGAAGTGTTTTTAAAGTGAATAAATATAATGACCACCAAAAAAATCTTTGTGACCATAACCTCTATCACCTAAAATATATACCAATCAGCAAAAAAATTTAACCTAAACCAAATTTAGTAAATTGATCACCAAATTTTAATGAGTGCTAAAACCGGAAGATGTCAAATCTAGTGATTTGGTTAATGAATCAGTCCAAGAGCGAGCGAAGCGAGCTCGGTAGTCCGACACGGACAGGTTAGGTTCGAAGGAGATGACGTGAGCGAGCAAAGCGAGCGAACTCCGCTTCCGTCATCACTTTCGTGTTAGGTTACTTTAGACCCTGTATTCAGAAATAGGAGCCACGCGCAGCGGGGCTCCGTCGACTCTGTTGCGGTTCTAAATTTAATTTTGGTGATCATTTACTATTTTAGGCAGTATATTACTGGATTTGGTGGTTTGTTAAACATAAGCCTTTTTTAAACGGGTCGGTGTTGTTTTAAGTTTCAATTAGTTTATCAATTTCATTGAAGCGATGTAAACAGTTTTCCATTTCGGAATCAAAAGCCAATATGCCAAGGCCCTTTATAATTAAATTAATTTTAGGAGATTCCAAAATAAACCGATTTTAGAGTAATTTTTCGGCGCCCCTGTTCTACTGTGGAACTGACTGATTTAAATTAGGTTAGTTGCCTAACTAAATGCTAAGCTTTAATAAACATAAAGGTCTACTTAAACATAAATGCTACTAAAATCATGCTATTATCGACAATTATGACTTTAACGTTCCTATTATCGTCTTCCCGATAGTTTTCCGGTACTTATAATGACTCAGTTTCTTCGTGGCTGTAATGACGATCGTTGGGGTAATCAAAAAGATATAATAATAAAATTTTATGCTTTGTATATCATTGAAGATGTCAGCTGAGATTTTTGGTTAAGAAAATTTGAATGCTTTTCTGTCGTTAGGTATTGAAAGATCAGAATTGACATTGCTGAAATATATACGCATGGATGTCTATTCAAATATTTGTTGATCTATTAATTGAATGAATTGGGTTTCAATCTAGATTCTAGAAACAATTAAGTTATTTGATCGGTTGTTACTATTTTGATCCAGTAATCCGAACAAAGCCTCGTATACAAAGTGACATTCTAGTAGCGATATCTATTGTCAAAATGCCAAAAAATTTTGGTATTGACACGTGCTACCGAAATGTCACGAGGTCAGACCCAACATTTGTAGAATGTGACAGTTCTTATCATCTGTACAATTCACAGAACAGAAAAAAAAACGCTGTCTTCTCTGTTCTGTGCGCGGTAGAACGTTTTCGCTGTATAAATCAATATTTTCTTAAAATATATATATCTTGTGGCAAATTTTTTACAAGCTTTTATTTAATTTGTCTTGTTACGTAGTTAGTGTGTATGGGTTAAATCTGGCAACTGAATTTTATAACAGTTTTAAACCGATTGAGCTGAAATTTTGCATAAACGTCTGGTTATTAAATTATTATTATTTAATAGGCAGAGGTGGCTGAAAATAATACTTGGAAGGATTTGGGGGACGCATTTGCCCATCAGTGGGACAGTATAGGTTCATATAAAAAAAAAACAATTTTAAATACTTTATACTGTTGTGAGTGGTCCATACGCCCCTACTGATGGTGCCGGTAATTAATGTAACACAAAACAGGTAAGGACATTTATTTTTCATCACACCTATTCGAAAAACGACAATTGTTTATAGAGGATAGCGGGAGCCAAATCCAATTTTGCGCCCGTAGGAGTTTGAGCTTTCTCTTTTCTGATTGATCCGCTTCGTGCTTCTGATAGATTTGCGTAGTTGGGTTGGAGGCGCTTGCGTGAAGGTCTAATGTAAAAAAAAATATCACTAACATTCAATTCTCTATGGTGATAAACTCATTTTTGTGATTGGTTAGTAAGGAGTTAGTAATTAGTATTATACTTACTCTTTGTTGATAAGTATGTGAAGTTAACCAAATAGGTCGAACGCGTATGTTTGAATAAGTTACTGGCTGGTTCTAAGTTATGGCGGCAATGAGATTAAAAAAAACTGTAGTTCTTTCTTTAAATTTATTTTACAATGCATGTCCTCGAAAAGAGCGTTTTCCAAGCAGCCAAACTGTGCGGAAAGTGTCACTTTTGTTCACTAGTGCTTTTTACTTTCCTGTTTTATTTTTTATTTTTAACGCCAACGTCAGCCCGACGCATAGAGTTTTTATTATTTGAGAAAAGTTTATAAAATTAGTTACGTACAAATATCATTCATATAAAAGGTAAAATAAAACTAATACTTCATTAAAGGCATTTTGAATTACTCTAGATTTAGATTTTGATCAATAAATTATTAATTTTAAATATTTATTAAATATGTTTGGCAGAACGTATATTTTACTCGTGCCTTTTTGCGTTACGACGTGACAACTATTTGCACATGCGCAGTAGATATGCCCGAGGAACTTTTAGTTAATCTGCTGAGAGCGCTTGAATAAGCTCGCCATTTTATTAATTTTTGCTTGGTTCAGATATTTTTATTCATTTCCACGCACAATGCATAGTAAAATTTTGTATTATACACGTACGCAAGATGATTTCCGACTCGTGTCGGAAAAATGCTACTCATCGGAAATCACCTACCTTCCGCACTTGTAGCATAAATAACTATTTTCTCGACATTTTTTCACACTAGGCTTCGCCATAGAGGAAATACTAGTTTCGAGTAGGTAGGTACTCGTAGCTTTTTATTTTTCTCTTAGGTAGTGATGAAAAATAGTGTGTAACATTCAGGGACAAAATGTTTTGTTCTCGGGCGGCGTATATTGAATTCCTCGCTAAGCTCAGGATTCTACGTTAGAATCCCTCGCTACGCTCGTGATTCTACTATAGAATCCGCTTCGCTTAGCTCTGAATTCAAAATAACGCCCTGTAAGAACAAAATATTACTTTGTCCCCTTGTAACACAAATAACTATGTCTACTTCTTTACAGTGGCGAGAGGCTAACTGCCGGAGTCCCCGAGTCCCGCGTCGTACCATTACAATAATGTGCGGCGTGAGCCCTTACACTGTTCCTCCCCGTTTTTAATAAAATTGCTTGTTTTCGGATTCTTCGTATACCGGTATGAGTCGGTTCTTCAGCGTTTCGTACTACTTGGTTGCCGGAGACGCCAGTATTATATCACTTGTTTGCTAAACGTTGTCCTTGACGAGCTTTGTAACTAGCAGATCATATTTGCTCACATCTGGCAGCTTCTGATTCGTGACGACGGCTTCAAACGTCGCAAACCACTACCTAGGTTGGTCGTCCCAGGCAGTGGGATCTTCGACGTTAAGGATATCTGCGCCACCTCTATGCATGCCGTCGCTGTTTTCACCATTCACTGAGCCCGAACCTGCAGGTTGAGCCATTTTATTTCAATTTTACGAGTACTGTTCGATTTTTTAACGACTAGCTTCTGACAGCGGCTTCGCCCGCTTGCAAAGTATTTTATAATCCCAAGGGAACATTATACCGGGATGAAAAGTCAAAAAAATCTATATCTGTGCCAAATTTCATCCAGATCCGTCCAGCCGTTTGAGTGTGAAGAAGTAACAAACATACAAACACACTCACAAACTTTCGCCTTTAGTGTGATGATTTAATCACCACCCAAATTATTTACAGGAGTGTGAGTTAGTCTCCATGCTAGTACAGATGGTGGTGGTAATTTATACGACACAAAACAAGGTAGGACATTTATTGGTCTACTTCCTTACAGTGACCTACTTGGTCTGAGGCGAGAGGATAACTGCCCAAGTCCCCGAGCTCCGCGAGTTTTACAACAATGGGCGAGTCAGCCCTTACACTGCCCTTACTAGAATTCAAGATGACCGATTTCGACTCCGCTCATATAATTTTGTTTTCTGTCTTTCTTCGTTTACCGCAGGACATGGCAGCAGCGACTGATCAAGAGTTCTGACCGCCCTAGACTAATTAGGGGGACGCGCCCCCGCCATGTGTGTTACGGTCGACCTAAAAAGTAGTATATTAGTTTTGACTTTGATTACTAGTGTGAAAATTTGAACATGGTTCATACTACCTATAAAAGTTTTCAGATCGATCTGCAAGCGAAAGTAACGTTGTCCTTTAATCTGCACGACATTCAACCTTAGGGTGCCAAACCATTTTTTTAGCTGACCGTACATAAAGGCAAAGCACCTCACGCATTATACGACCAAAATTATGACAAGTGACTGCAGGCTACCAAGTAGAAAACCAAATCAATGGAGAGAATCAAAAAAAAAAAATAACTCTGCGACAAAAGGTGCACGGTTCGAGTTGGTCGTTTCCTATGGAGAAGAACTGGCAAGATACTTCATGGTTGAGAGACGCAGGGGACCGGTCAATGTGGCGACGCTTGGGGGAGGCCTATGTCCAGCAGTGGACGTGTAGACGTGGACGTCTTTCGGCTGATATGATGATGATGATGATGATGACTTCATGGTTACTCTTCTAAAAAAATGGTTTGTTTTACAATATTTCCATGTTACAGTACTTATTAGTACTTAAATGTGGGGGGACAACGTAGGCCCGACAATAAGTCGTAAGAAACTAAATAAAACGGCCAAGTGCGAGTCGGACTCGCGCACGAAGGGTTCCGTACTTGGTAAATTGCTGTTTACGATTACTGACGTATTAAAAAAAACTACTTACTAGATCTCGTTCAAACCAATTTTCGGCGAAAGTTTATATGGTAATGTACATCATATATTTTTTTTAATTATATCATTCTCTTATTTTAGAAGTTACAGGGGGGAGGACACATTTTACCACTTTGGTCTCTCGCGCAAACTATTCAGTTTAGAAAAAAAAAATATTAGAAACCTCAATATCATTTCTGAAGACCTACCCATAGATGACGCGTATGGGATTGATGAAAAAACATTTTTGAGTTTCAGTTCTAAGTATGGGGAACCCCCGAAATTTATTCTTTTTTTTTCTATTTTTGTGTGAAAATCTTAATGCGGTTCACAGAATACATCTACTTACCAAGTTTCAACAGCATAGTTCTCATAATTTCGGGAAAAAGTGGCTGTGTCATACGGACGGACAGACAGACAGACATGACGAATCCATAAGGGTTCCGTTTTTTGCCATTTGCTACGGAACCCTAAAAAAGAAAGTAAAACGAGATAAAAGTTAACAAATGTTAACAAGCATCTAGAAATCTAGAAGGCCTAGTTTGGCCGCATAATTTGTATTGGCTTAATTAATTTCTATAGACAACTTAGTTTTTGCGGCCATTGACCATGGGCGTGGTCATCTAGTGTGTGAAGTTGCTTCGACTTTCAGTAGTTTTTAAATATTTATTTATTATTATTTATTTTTATTTTTTTGTTATCTTTAAAAAAGACGAGAGGCATCATACTAGTGAAACATTTTTGCAACTGATTAATGATTTATTTGAAAATTGTAGTAATTAAGTAATTATGTTAGTAATATTAGATGAGCAGTGGTGGCCCAGTGGTAACAGCCGTGACTTAAAAGTTGTAGGTCGTGGGTTTGAGCCCAGGGAGGCGCTTTACTTTGTGTAAATTATTTCATTACCACTGCTCTCAAAACGGTGAAGGAAAACATCGTGAGGAAACCGGCATATCCTAGAACAAAAAAATCGAAGACATGTGACATCCACTAAACCGCATTGGGCTCGCGTGGTGGATAATGGCCCATTCCCTCTTACAGAGAGGACGCCTGTGTCCCAGCAGTGGGAACATTAATAGGCTGATGATAATGATGATGATGAAACACGGATAAGACTGCGTGAAGTCGCTCACTACCACCACTGCTGAAACCCGACGGAACACTGGCCCACTCCGCTGAGGAGAAAGCAAACTTATTTGCCTCTCTTTTTGCGGAATCTTCACGCCTGGATTCTGGTAACGCGCAGCCCCCTCCTTCCCTTGACGGATGCGAGACGAGTATGTCGGACATTCGCATCCATCAAAGGGACGTCCGTAGGGTGCTGCGCAACCTTGACGTGAACAAAGCTAGTGGCCCCGATGGGATACCGGCAATTGTTCTGAGAACTTGTGCGCCTGAACTGTCTCCGATCCTGACACGCCTGTTTCGCCTTTCATATGAGACTGGAAAAGTGCCGAATGCATGGAAGCAAGCTAACGTTCAGCCTGTGCCCAAGAAGGGCAGTCGGGCTGACCCAGCCAACTACAGACCCATTTCAGTTACGTCCATTCTCTGTAAGAGTATGGAACGGGTGCTCAACTCCAAGCTCCTGGCATACCTAGAAGCTAACGACATCCTCAGTGACCGCCAATATGGCTTCCGCCAAAATCGGTCAACTGGGGATCTTCTAGCGTATGCCATTCACATCTGGAGTGAGGCCATCGAGAAGCACGGGGAAGCGCTTGCCGTCTCCCTCGATATCTCGAAGGCTTTCGACAGGGTCTGGCACGAGAGCCTTATTGGTAAGCTTCCTTCATTCGGTCTGCCCAGTGGACTGTGCGATTGGATCGCGGACTTCCTGAGGGACCGGTCTATACGAGTGGTTATTGATGGCCGCTCATCTGACCAACTGGATATCAATGCCGGGGTCCCTCAGGGATCGGTACTCTCAGCAACATTGTTCTTGTTGCACATAAATGATCTGTTAAAACCCGGCACCTTTGGGTATGCAGACGACAGCACTGTTGCTGAGAGATACGTATCCGACGCGCGTGCTACTGGGCCTCAGATCCAGTCTCTCCGGGAGGCCATGGTTGGGCGCTTGAATCTGTCCTTGAAGGCAGTCTCCGAGTGGGGTGATGCCAATCTGGTCAGGTTCAATGCTACTAAGACCCAGGCGTGTCTTTTTTTCCGCTAAAAGGAGCCAATTCCACCCGGCTCCTTCTTTCCGTGATGTGACCGTGCCGATAACGGACCATCTTGAACTTCTTGGCGTTACATTGACATCGACCCTCAATTTTGGTCCATTCATTGAGGCAAAAGCTCAACTGGCTGCCAAAAAGTTGGGGATTCTTGCAAAGGTGAGACGGTACTTCACGCCAGAACAGTTGCTCAACTTGTACCAAGCGCAAGTTCGGTCATGCATGGAGTACTGCTCTCATCTCTGGGACGGATCTGCGAAGTACCAGCTGGATGCACTAGAGTCAATCGAAAAACGGGCCAAGAGGCTCATCGGCAATGAGATACTGGTCGAGTCTAGGCTTCAGAGCCCTGAACATCGGCGCCAAGTTGCCAGTCTATCGGTTTTTTATCGGTTACATTTCGGGGAGTGTGCGATGGAATTGCATGAACTAATTCCTCCTAGCCCGTTCCATCATCGGACTACAAGACGTACGGCGATGCGTCATCGGTACATGGTGGACATCCCACCCATACGCACCAAACGTTTTGGGAATACTTTCATTATGCGTACAGCTAAGGAGTGGAATTCCCTGCCGGAGTCTGTATTTCCTGATAGCTACAACCTGGGAGTCTTTAAGTCAAGAGTGAATAGGTTTCTTCTAGGTAAGCGTGCTACATCGTCGACCACATCATCACTTACCATCAGGTGAGATAGTGGTCAAGCGCAAGCCTATCAATAATAAAAAAAAAAAAAAAAAAAAAGTCGATTTTGCAGTGATTCGTTTCTGTCACTAAATTTTGCAGCACAACATATTGACTTTCTATGACACTATTTCAATTTTAAATTAAAAATGATAACAAGTTACCGGCTATATATTTTGTGACTAAATAATATTCCCTAAAATTTTGTTTCGGTTTGGTTTTGAGGCTTCGGCCAAAAACAAAAAGTTATTTTGTAAATCGGTGAAATGTAGTTCAGTAAAATAATACCTATGGCAATTGATACTTCGAAGATCTAAAATTATGTCAAATAATGCATACAGCAAAAAAGACGTCGGCCAATAGTTTTTGGTAAAATGAAATTCGAACAAAAAAGATTCGGAAAAGTGATCGGTTTCCAGGTTGCGGTGCCGCTTGGGTGAATCGCAACGGGCAGGCGGGCCGCAATGTCCGGTGCCGGTATTATGGTGCACCGCTCTACATCCTCCGCGGCCTGCACGAGGTCGCCATCGTCTGGTAGCGGACGCGGTGGGGCCGCAGGGGAGGAGGAGTGTCGGTATAGCGTTGGCCGCTTTCCCTAACCCCTGTGGCCGAAGAGTTGTTGGTGGCGGGGCCACTGTCCTCACCCGTCACAAGTGGACCGAGGGTGCCATTCACGAGGTCGTCTGGCGCCCATGTGCTGGTTTGGTCCCTGGGGTGGTCACGGCGTGCAACGTGTTCTGGTGCGCCGGTGATGGGGGTTACTCCCCAAAGAAGGATCCGGTGACGGACAGCCGCGGCGGGTTCGCGGATGTTTGCTGATGCGTGCCCGTGTTCCCGCCATAAGCGCCTCAGGAGGACACCGTGGAGTTTTAGTGGGTTGGAGTCCCACATAACTGCGCTATCTCCCCGTGGTAGTGCAGTATGCATGAGCATTTCTCCAAGCTAGAAAAAAAAACCTACTCATGAATATTCAAATTAAATATTTGTTTCTAATCATTATTTATTCATTCCAGCGTCAATACTTCTGACAAGCTGGTCAGCTGGTGCTGAAGTTAGGCGACTCCTTAATCCCGTACATACTCGGCTTTAAGCTGTACATTACCACTAAGCTGCCGAATCCTAATTACAAGCCGGAGATCTCTGTCAGTGTAGTTTTCATACATAGAATAAAATGGAATAGATTTAATACGAGGAAAAATGAATGATTCCGTACGTTTTAGCATTGAACTCTCAAAAGTCTTTTTAATGGTTGTTTAATATATTTAATTACCAGTTTCAATTTAATTATTTTCACATCAACACTTGTCTAAAATCGAATAGCCTGTATAGACTGTTTTCGTTGTAAAAAAATCCAGTTGCAAAAACGCGCCTTTAGTTATAAGTCAATTTCAAAAAGTTTAGTAGCAAGGAGTTTTCATACATAGAATAAAATGGAATAGATTTTATACGAGGAAAAATGAATGATTCCGTACGTTTTAGCATTTAATTCTCAAAAGTCTTTTAAATTGTTGTTTAATATATTTAATTACCAGTTACAATTTAATTATTTTCACATCAACATTTGTCAAAAATCGAATAGGCTGTGTAGGCTGTCCAGTTGCAAAAACGCGCGAATTTTTTTTTTTTTTTTGAATTAGCAAATAAAAAAAATTCTTTGATTTGTTTTTACTATTTTCCACAACTGTATTGAAAAATATCGTGTGATACACGGGCGTGTAGGTTATTGCAAATGAGCTGTCATTAAAAACCCTCGCCTTCGGCTCGGGCTTGTTAATGACAGCTCGTTTGCAATAACCTACTTTCCACCCTTGTATCACAATGTACTATTTCGAAATCAATGACGAACAACAATAATTATTACCGTGTTAAAGTGTTTTTTTTCTATAAACAGCTTTCTATATGCAAGTCAGTTCGAAATTTAAATAAAACCTTTGATAAGTTACCTCCTTGGTTACCATGTTTAGGCGTAAAAGATCGTTCCATTTTTAAATTACACGACAAAATAATGCACAATTTCCAAGCATGTTTGAGAAAAGATAACATTATTTAAGCATTTATGTATAGTTATTACTATAAGTTGTATTTTATTTTATGCCTATAAACAGGTTTCTTCTGATTTTAAAACAATACATTTTTGATAATCACTCATTTATTTAAATGAACCGAGTCGATCGAAATAATTTTAAATAATTGTTTCATACAATTAATCGATTAGGCTGAATGCAATTTTTAATCGATTATGAGACGGGTGAATGAACAGCACAAAAAAAAACAACACCAAAGAAATGTCATGTTGCAAGGTTGCATCAAATTTTTAAGCAAATTTTGCCAGATTTTGACTTGTTTTTTTTAGAACATTTGTATGAAAAAATAGGTATATAAGGACGCAAATAAAATAAGTATATCTTCATTTTCTCCATTTGCATCTTTTCAGCAAGCGAAAAGGTTGTTTATGCACATATTTTGAGCAAATCTAAATTGTCTACCGTTTGGAAAGGTGTAGTAATTCGTATTTTGTACACATTTTGCAGTAGACTGACGTGGTTTAACCAACCTCAACATGTAAATAAAGGTATTTTTTACAAATTTACTGTGTAAAATAGCTGCGTAAACTTATATTTCTGAATAAATTCGAATGTTGAAAGTTCAAGTAAATTCCTGAATTTCATGTGAACGTTACCCCAACAGGAAAGTTACTCCTAGAGTGATATGAGTGGAACGTATACTTAGTGCGTAATCTGCTATGCATGTGCGCCACATAAAAAATAAGTGCGTGTCGTAGTTTTTGAAAAAAACCGAAAAAACGATTCCTGCTAGGGTAACGTTGTTCCAGCAGGAAAATTCTAAACGAATGATCGGAATGAGAAATATTGTGCATGGGCAGAGAGCTTATAGTTGTGCAAAAAAAGTGCACCGAAAATATAACTGGTGCGTCATCAGGTTTTCGAGTTATTGCATTTCCTGCTGGAGTAACGTTTTGAAGAATCGTGTATCTCTAAAACCATTGTACGTGCGCCTGTAGAATAAACATACACGAGTAGCTCTTGATATGTGCGTATTTGTGCCGGAATTAGTTTTAAGGAAATATTTATAATTTTCAAGTAAATGCGCTTTTTAGAAAACCCGAAAAAAGTTCGCAGTGCCTAAATGAGAAAACGTATAAGCTCGCTGAGAACTGTATTCAGTCCATCTTGACGCTTCTAATAACCATAAAAAGTTTCAAAAGCATACATGCTTGCGTTATCGAATAATATTGCTAAAAGTCAAAACGAGGTTGTCATAACTTTGACGGCAAAATACAAGAAACTGACTCAACCCAAGATAGGTAGGTGTAAACCACAAGTATGTGCGCTTAGTCAAAAATATATAGTGAAAATATTCAGCTTGGAATGTTTCTTATTAAGTAGATTTAATGAAAAAGCTAAACATGTAAACAAAGGCTGGTTATCCGACCAAATTCGAATGACTACGAAAAAGCGACGGATTCATACATATCGATGACCTTCTTAACTTTACTCACGAACCGGTTGTAGCGTGTTGTGCCTGAGTACACTGAGGTAGAAAATTTATAGAAAAATTTACTTGTTATTGGATTATATTTTACTAGCTGTCTTGTTGTTTGTTTACTTGATTAGGTAAGTACATTAGAAAAAGTAGTGCCAAGTTATAACCCATCTTCTTTATTCCAAATTTCATTAAAATATATTCGGTATTTTGAAGACACATCCAGACATTTGCCTTTATAATATTAATAGAAAAAAGTACTTTAGAGAACAAAAAATAGATGGCGGCTGTTTTCAAAAAAAAACGTTCAAGTTATGTGGGATGAATACCGACTACAAAAAAGAACCTACAGATAAAGTTCATAAATTAAAAGCCAATTTTACTGTTTGTATTTTAGTACTTAAGTAAATGAAAAACAAATATGTGATTTTAAATAATAATGACTACACAAGGTACAAATAATTTGATTGAACTGTTTTCCAATATTAATAGGTTTGTAATTTGATCTGTGATTTGATGCCATAATTACTTTAAGAAACAAAATTAAGGGAATAAAAATAATAATTTCTACATCAACAAGCTCTTTCATTTGTTATGGTCACAAGGTGCATTTAATGTATTTTTTAAATTAGTCCCCAAAATTAGGTCATAGAGTCTAGCAAACGAAAGTATAGACTGAAAAAGCGCGGAAAATTTAAAAAATATCAGCATAACAACCCCAAAACTAGTATGAAATATCTGGAATAACCTAATTTGATACTTTAGAAATATTTATTTTATTTCGTCTGAATAAAAATACAATAGGTAATTGAGGTAGGTAATATTATAGATATTATGTATCAATCTCAAAAAAAAAACAACAGTATTCTGTAATAATTTTGGTTTATTTAACTTATTAGCGTCATAATAACTTATGAAATCTAACAACACACGTAACAAATCTTGGTTATTTTTTTATGCAATATTTCTCCTGATGTTTTTCTTGATATTTAGACATCATGCGAAACGACATCTCCCGTAATCCACTTTGAACTGTTTTATTAATTTTTCACTTAAATAAATGCTATTATCAAGACCACAACAAATCACCAAAAATTGATGTTGACATTAGTATAACATTGCCATATAAAAAGTTTGCAAATAATTCGAGTGTCTACTTTCATTTGCCAGACTCTACCAACAAACGTTTGAACGCGACTGTACGGACAACAGCTTAGGTTTAATACGTCCAATTAAGAAGGTCATCGATATGTATGAATCCGTCGCTTTTTCGTAGTCATTTGAATTTGGTCGGATAACCAGCCTTTGTTTACATGTTTAGCTTTTTCATTAAATCTACTTAATAAGAAACATTCCAAGCTGAATATTTTCAGTATATATTTTTGACTAAGCGCACATACTTGTGGTTTACACCTACCTATCTTGGGTTGAGTCAGTTTCTTGTATTTTGCCGTCAAAGTTATGACAACCTCGTTTTGACTTTTAGCAATATTATTCGATAACGCAAGCATGTATGCTTTTGAAACTTTTTATGGTTATTAGAAGCGTCAAGATGGACTGAATACAGTTTTCAGCGAGCTTATACGTTTTCTCATTTAGGCACTGCGAACTTTTTTCGGGTTTTCTAAAAAGCGCATTTACTTGAAAATTATAAATATTTCCTTAAAACTAATTCCGGCACAAATACGCACATATCAAGAGCTACTCGTGTATGTTTATTCTACAGGCGCACGTACAATGGTTTTAGAGATACACGATTCTTCAAAACGTTACTCCAGCAGGAAATGCAATAACTCGAAAACCTGATGACGCACCAGTTATATTTTCGGTGCACTTTTTTGCACAACCATAAGCTCTCTGCCCATGCACAATATTTCTCATTCCGATCATTCGTTTAGAATTTTCCTGCTGGAACAACGTTACCCTAGCAGGAATCGTTTTTTCGGTTTTTTTCAAAAACTACGACACGCACTTATATTTTATGTGGCGCACATGCATAGCAGATTACGCACTAAGTATACGTTCCACTCATATCACTCTAGGAGTAACTTTCCTGTTGGGGTAACGTTCACGAATTTCATGACGTTATTTGCAACAACCTGTCGACTCAGCTGGTATGTCATGTGTCAAAATCTTGTCGAGCAGAGTGGTTAAATAACTGCACAGCACATGTTTGAGTAATTTTAATACTTTATCTACACTCACAACGTAATGTTCCAAATATGAATTTAAAAAATACACGTACTTTATATTCATGGATAGGTAAAATAAAAAATAAAAAACCATTACAGTGCAACATTTTCCTTCGATTTTCAAACAACTGCATTATCTTTTTAATTTTTATAGCACACTTTTACTTTTTAATTTACTGGCGCGTATGGGCTCATTGACTTAATGTAGAAAAGAAGTGTCATTGTCTATGGATGCGCGCGCTGCGCAGTCAAGCGCAATGAGAAATCTAAATTGCCCGCCATACCACATATTTTTTCCGTTTCCACTTTTGTTTTATTTTAATTGTATGAGTGAAGATAAAGTAGTGTATGCAACGGCATATAATTAGGTATTAAAACACTAGCGTAATATTATCATCACATTCGGTTTCGCCTCATGTGAAACCTACGCTCGTGTTTTAATAACCCCTATTATATGACCATTGCATAAACTACTATTATACCTGTACGTAGTATATTATGTAGTGCTATTCTGGGTGCATCGTCCTCACATATATGAATTTATTAACGAAATTGTAAAATTGGGTGGATTCCTTCACCCCTGCTATAATATTCAACCACGTATTTTTCCAGACCTGTTAAAGTTCGCGGATAAAATGAAGATGGGCAAGCGTTTCGAGAGCATCTCCCTGGGATAGGGTCAGGGACCGTACGCTGAAGCCATGATGAAGAGTGGCAGTGACTTTGGCAACTGGGTGTTCTTCCAGGTACTAACTACATTTCTTTCAAGTTTAAGGTTCTTGCGACAAACGAGTAATAGGAACAAATTTATAGAGCTATGCTGAACAGGTTGGAACACAGGGATAGAAAGTTCTGCATCCACCGTTGAAAAGGGAGGATCTGCCGACTATACGGGTGTTCTGTTCGGTGGGCAACTTTCTGATGGTTGTTGTATATCTTCAAATCGCGTTAGGAACTTTGATTGCACGTTGTAAGACTTGTGATACGTTGGGGCTTTTTTGGTAGTTTGTACGTGGCGGTAAAGATGTCGCTACAATTTAAATTAACTAGTGGAACTTAGCAGTCACGATGAGTATTAGATAGGTAATGAAAATATGTCTAGCGATCGCAAATGACTCTGTAGCATGAGGTTCTGAGTGGAATAGGGATGTTGACAAAACATCTATTTAGTCCGTCAGAAAGATTAACTAAAAATACTGGACTAGTATTTATTCTTTTGTCACGTAAACAAAAAATCACCATTCAGTGCGTTGAAATATCTTGTGACGTCACGCTGTGCTACACTTTTACTGACAAAGTGACGTCACAAGCCCCCACTCCTGAACTTTGATGCGCTTGATCTTTGTCAATTATTAAATACGCGTCCAATATTATACGATAATCTCACTGACGGACTAAATAGAATTTTCTCAAACATGCTTGGAAATTCGAGCATTATTTTGAGAACCTTCTTCGAGATAAATCGAAATTGCAGTACTAGCCAAATTCATGCGAGCTGCGGCTCGCAAAAGTTGTATGAAAATCCATATCTGTCGTGTATTTTAAAAATTGAACGATCTTTTACTCCGAAACATGGCAACCAAGGAGGTATCAAAGGTTTTATTTAAATTTCGAACTAGCTTGCAAATAGAAAGCCGTTTATTGAAAAAAAACAATTGAACATTTTAAGGCTTAGCACGCACTACGATTTTTTTTCCGCTTGTTCTGCAAGAATAATATTGATGACAGAGAGTGTCCGGTCTGCACCAAGTGCAAAGGGCAACTGATAGAAATCTTACGACTGACGAAACTCGAAGTTTGCCGAGTTACATCTACACTAATATTATAAAGAGGAAAGATTTTTTTGTTTGTTTGTTAGTACCCAATAGGCTCCGAAACTACTGGACCGTTTAAAAAAATTCTTTCACCAATAGAAAGCTACATTATTCCCGAGTGACATAGGCTACTTTTTAATCCCGAAAACGGGTCCTGTAGGGTGGTCCACGGAAGCGAAGCCGCGGGAAACAGCTAGTTAAGAATATAGTTGTACTGTACAGGTGTGCCTATCTTTTTGGAGAAAACCAGCGTGATGTTATGCTATGTTTTCTTTCATAGCTCTGCCATCCAAGTCAAAGTTGATTCAAATCCATCCATTATACATTTGTCGTGTTCCAGAACTGCAATCTGTCTCCATCCTGGATGCCGGTCCTGGAGCTGAACGTGGAACACATCCAGCCGGAGCTGGTGCACAAGGACTTCCGCCTGTGGCTCACGTCCACGCCCTCGCCGCACTTCCCGGTAGCTCTGCTGCAGAATGGTGACTGGCTCAACATGATCTTAATAATAAGTCAAGAGTGAATAGGTTAACTTCTAGGCAAGCGTGCCTCATCGTCGACCACATCATCACTTACCATCAGGTAAGAGCAGTGGTGGCCCAGTGGTAACGACCGCGACTTAAAAGTTGTAGGTCGTGGGTTCGAACCCAGGCAGGCGCTTTACTTTGTGTAAATTATTTCATCAACACTGCTCTCAAAACGGTGAAGGAAAACATCGTGAGGAAACCGGCATGTCTTAGAACCAAAAATTCGAAGACTTGTGACATCAACTAACATGCACTGGGCCCGCGTGGTGGATTACTGCCCATTCTCTCTCACAGAGGGAAGGCATGCACGCACAACGGACCAAATGCGAGTCTGCGGACCAGAAGGAGTCCATCTATCCTATCCTCCTACCATCAGGTGAGATAGTGGTCAAACGCGAGACTATATTAAAAATAAGCGGCACGACACGGTTGGCGTAGTGGTTGAGCGATCGGCTGCTGCACTGCGTGTCGCGGGTTCGATTCCCGCACGGTTCAAATATTCGTATGGCCTACAGATAGTTGTTCCGGTCTGGGTGTCTTGTGTATGTGAGTTTAAATGTTTATAAACGCAACCACGAAACAGGAAGGAATTTCTAGCGAGGGGCAACGTTTAAAAAAAAAGAAATATATCACCAAATTAAAACCAGGGCGATAGTTTGAGTCCACTTTGGTTTTGCCTAGCCCTGAATCCTCTAAGCATGCTGCTGGAGAAATCAGGGCTAGGCTATCGGTTGAAGAGAGGTGGTAAGGTTATATTTTCGAAACACCTACGTGGATATGCATCGAGATGTAGTAGCAGTGGACAAGGGACTCACCCCTCTCTCCTTGGCTAACGAGAACTGGCGCAAGCCTGTAGTGCTTGACACTGACGACCGCAGGGAGATATGGCAGAGTAAGGAGCTTCACGGATGTTTTTTCCGGGCCATACATGAGTCCGATGTAGACCAAGTAGCGTCCGTAGCCTGGCTGCGTTTCGGTGACCTCTTTGGGGAAACCGAAGGTTTTGTCTGTGCAATTATGGACGAAGTTATCATGACGAATAAATACCGGAGATTTATTGTGAAGGATGACACGGTTGACATCTGTCGGGCATGTCACCGCCCGGGTGAATCGATCCGCCACATTATCTCTGGATGTTCTCGTCTAGCTAACGAAGAGTACTTGCATAGGCACAACCTTGTAGCCAGGATCATCCATCAGCAAATTGCTCTGAAATACACTCTAGTGGCATCGGAGGTGCCGTACTACAGGTATGTGCCCGACCCAGTTCTCGAAAAAGGCAATATCACATTGTACTGGGATCGGTCCAGGACTATTGTAGCCAATAAGCCTGATATAGCCGTGGTGGACCGAATCGAGAGGCGTGCAATGATTGTTGACATAACCGTCCCGCATGACGGGAACCTCGTTAAAGCCGAGAAAGATAAGCAAATCAAGTATCTAATAATACATGATTTGCTTATCTTCTTCTATAAAATATCCATTTTTGCAATGACTTAATCACCTGCTCGTGTCCACTTCTAGTAAATGTTACCAGCATAAGATATCTAGGTGTTATGATTGATGAAAGATTGGACTGGAGCACTCAAGTTAAAACTCTTACCGGGCGTGTACGTAGATTACTCTATATTTTTAAGAATCTTCGTCATTCTGCCGATCTATCAGTGATGCATACAGTATATGTTGCACTGTGCCAATCAATTCTTAGTTATTGTATACCTGCATGGGGTGGTACTTATAAAACTTTGTTTCTGCAATTAGAAAGAGCCCAGAGATACCTCCTAAAAGTCATAAATTATAAACCGCGTTACTACTCGACTGCGGACCTATATAGGGAATGTCAATTATTAACCGTTAGACAGTTATTTGTCCACCGTACCATACTTCGGAGACATTCACAACTTCCCCTTAGTAACCGGATTTTACAAAAAAGACGCGGAGCACTTGTTTGTTCTCCTGTACAATGCAGGACCAGTTTCGCATTACGTCAATATGACGCATTGAGTTCTAGAGTTTATAACAAAATTAATAGTATAATCTCACTGTATAAACTTAATAAATATAACTTGAAAAATAAATTAACTAATTGGCTTAAGTCTTTGAATTATGAAGAAACAGAAAAACTCATATTAATTGTTAAGTAAAATACATCTCAGTGAATAAAATATAATATATAGATAAATAAATAAATTTAATGTAAGTGAAATCAATATTGCACACAGATTGATGTTATAATGACATGAGAGCGGAGAGCCGCCGAATCCCGAAATACGAGCTAGTCTCAGCTTGGGAATCAGTGTGTTATTTATAATTGCCCCACTGTACAATTATTTACCATTACCATTGTGTTGCATTGATTTATTTATTGTACTTTTTGAAAGAAATAAAATATTTATTTATTTATTTATTTATTTATTTATTTATTTATTTATTTATTTATTTATTTATTTATTTATTTATTTATTTATTTATTTATTATTTATCTTGACTTGGCTCGCGAGGTTGTCGACATGTGGGTTGTGGACACAGCGATAATTGTACCGATAGTCGTGTCAGCCAATGGCTTAATAGCCACGGGCCCTTTACCAATACCTTAGGAGGCTCTCGTTAGGCGGCTGGGTCAAGGGCCTGATCCAGAAAGCAGTACTGCTAGTGGACACGGCTCGCATTGTTAGGAGGTTCCCCTCTGCCGGTAGCTTGGACCCTGTTCCCGATACCGGTGGGCCTCTATTTTTTATATGATAAATGTTTTTTTTTTTATGTGTTTTATAAAAAATATTTAAAAATATCGTAAATAAGCAATTTATTGAATAAAGGAAATAATAATACCAGCCTGTAAACCTGCCCGACCCTCTTCTCATACAGAGAAGGCCCGAACATTGATCACCACGCTTGCTCAAGACGGGTTGGCGATTTCAAACTTATAGGTATTAACTATAAAGTCCTGGTTTCCTCACGAAGGTCAAGGTCTTTGCCACTAGGACACCACTAATGATAATCATTTTTAATTTCAGAACGAGCAAGAACTTGGTGGTGAACCCATCCGAGCGGCTGCACTGCGGAGCTTCTTGTCAAGACGTAGCGGTTCCGGTAATACACTCCAGCGGGACCCCACCCGGCAGGGCAACTACTACGTGGAACTGCGTGTTTACAACGCTCGGGAAACGGAGGCGCTCGACAGCACCGACCTCTGGAAACGGGCACTAGTTACTTTCAAATCGGCTGTTGATGACAGCAGTCCGGTATGGAAAGCAGTCACAAAACTTGTGACATCTGCTAATGAAGATAATCGGAAGATACAACCGATACTCTATCAGTCTAAAGTATTAAAAAATTAGGTAGGTAAGCGTCTCTTACCATAATTAAAGGACCCATAATATGTTTTTTGCTATTTCGATAATTATACCTAATATAATAAACTTGTTTAAAAACATTTAGAGTGCCTATAATATAATATATACCTATATTTTCTATTTTTGCTCTTTTGATTATTTTAATATAATCCAGTCCAGTAATTCTGACCTTGAATCTTTATTTTGATAATGTTTTAAATTCTAGACTAGTAATTTTGACCTTGAAGAACAAAACTTGACCTTGAATCTTAATTTAACCTTAATTAAGGTACAACTATAATTTTGGTGAAGATAATTATATTCACCAAAATTAAAGTTGTACATTAATTAAGGTTAAATTAATGGACTATTGTTTAACTGTTTTGTATTACATATAATCAAACATGAAGTTTTGCCCAGATTGTAAGGTTTATATCCAAAAATATTCATCACATAAGAAAAGTAATCAGTTAAACTTTTTCATAATTAAGATTCAAGATCAGTAATTCTGACCTTGAATCTTAATTTTGAAGATATTTTAAATTCTAGACTAGTAATTTTGACCTTGAAGAACAAAACTTGAAACAACTTTAATTTTGGTGAATATAGTTAAGGTTAAATTAATGGACTGTTTTGTATTAAATATAATCAAACATGATTTTGCCCAGATTGTAAGGTTTATACCCAAAAATATTCATCACATAAGAAAAGAAATAAACATAAATCAAACTGTTGGTTGAGTACTGATTTTGATAAAGAGTAAATAATAGCTACTGCTTTCAAAAATAGAATTGTTAGTTACAGATTTAATCCAATAAGTTTAGATAACATATCACCAGAGATATTTTTATCAGATATTTCTTGCATGATTTACAAGATTATTGATACATTGCGATTAAAACATCGAACGATTCAGATACAATTTGAGCTTTTTGTACTGTTACCTAAAAACGACGAATTGTCTTGGAAATCTTTCAATACAAAGTATTATGTGATAATTCAGAATACTAATTTCTGATTTTTGATACATTTCTGATAGATTTAATATCTGATATAGAAATATATCAAATGCTAGAAAAAAGTATCAGAGGAAGTCTTGCTCAATGCTCGCTGCGGTATGCAAAGGCTAATAATAAATATTTGTCAGACTATATCGAAAAAGAACCCAGCATGTTTTTAGTTTACTTAGATTGTGTCAATTTATATGGTCATGCTACGACACAAAGACTTCCCACTGGCAATATTAGATTTTTAACAAAATCTGAAATAACTTTATTTAAAATTGCATCCGTTTCTGCTGATAGTGACGAAGGGTACATACTTGCAGTTGATATTTATTATCCTCCTGATATACATGACGCGCATTCTGATTTGCCATTTGCGCCAGAAAAATTATCCGTTCCTATTCCATCTGTTAGCAAAAATATGAAACTAATTGCTAATCTGTAAACATAGATATGTCATCTACTATGCTCACTTACAATAATGTTTAAAGAATGGTCTTATATTATTAAATATCCACAAAATTCTAGCATTTACTCAAAAAAATATCTTAGAACCATACATAAATCTTAATACAGTACTCAGACAAAAAGCTTACTCAGATTTCGAAAGAGATTTTTTCAAGAAGCAAAATAATACAATATTTGGTAAAACGATTGAAAACAAGTAATTAGTTAATGTGCGGAAAGATAGTTTTATTAAGACCAATAAAATAAAGGGGGCAGAAAAATATGTGAGTGTCCCTAATTTAAAAAACATAGCTACTATATTTCACTATTCTGTTATGAAGAAAATATATAAAGATGGCATAAAGCGTTGTTATACTGATCCTGATAGTCTTTTGTATTTAATACATACAGACGATTTTTATAAAGACATGAAACAAAATATAAAATATTTTGATACTTGCAACTTTGAAGAAATAGTACATTACTGCAGCGGCCAGCAAAAGAGGCATTGATGGACGAACGCGTAAATGTGGGCCATACGTAGTATCTCTAAGTAGTCTGTGTGTGGGCCGAGGTGAAGCCGAGGCACACATACGTAAGTCCATCAATGCCTAGTTGTGGCCAAGGCTTGTATAGTGCTTTTCTCAAATAATGCGCGGCAATTAAAACTAAGTAGCACCTAGAACTCATTTTTCAAAATCAATGACGAACAACAATAATTGTGCCCGCGTTAAAGTGTTCTTTTGTTTTTTTTTCAATAAACAGCGTTCTATTTGCAAGCCAGTTCGAAATTTAAATAAAACCTTTGATAAGTTACCTCCTTGGGTGCCAAGTTTCGGAGTAAAAGATCGTTCCATTTTTAAATAACACGACAGATATGAGTTTACTATGTAATTTATTTGGCCGCTAGACACGACAGATATGGATTTTCATACAACTTTTGCCATGTATTTGGCCAGTACTGCAATTTCGATTTATCTCGAAGAAGGTTGTCAAAATAATGCTCAAATTTCCAAGCATATTTGAGAAAATAATGTTTATGGTATTCCGAAAGCGAATAAACAAATACCTGGCTATTTTAAGGATGAGATGGGTGGAGATATCATTACTGAGTTTATTGGTTTGAGGGCTAAACTATATTGTATAATATAAATAGTTTAAACAATATAATTAAAGAAGCTAAAGGAGTTAAAATCAAATCAAATCATTCTTTATTTGCTCAAACATGAGTACAGTACACACAACAAATTGTCAATATGTAAGAGATGGTAATGGTAAAATACAGAGCTTCATGTTTGCCTTAGTTTATAATGGCATGCAAATATTAACAATTGTTAGGTTTTGATCATTTTTAACTAATAATGGCTAGTTTTAAATAAAAACGAATAATCTTATTTTACAGTTTGCTTATTTGTCAGAGTTTTTATTGTATATAAATACCTATATGTCTTAATAATTGCAAAGGGCTGTCATGGAGGCGATCATTTTTTATGGTAAACACTCGGGACTTTGTCGAGTGTTTCTAGCTAGTACGAGTAATGTGGCTAGAGGACACATTCGGTCGGAGGCCGTCGCCTGAGACGCTTGGTTAAAATATAGTGCTCAAAGTCATAGACCTTCCTTGTTGTAAATTGTATTTCTTGTTTAGAACAGTTTTCTTACATTATAAAAGTAATGAACAGTTTGAGTTTGATTTCACACATCACATCCAAGTACCTACTAGTAGTAAACCCGCTGACTGCTACATCTCAGAAGTGACAAGAACAACAAAAACGTAAGTACACGCCCAAATTGTAACTATAATTCGTTGATGTGTTTTTTAATTTGATTGTTGGTCAGTCACGAATCTGTACAACATAACGAGACCCGTGAGACCATAGTCTTCTTAAGATGATACATTGACTCTTCGTCTTCTTAAGATGATACAATGAAGTACCATTGCATTCTTGTTTTTGCATTTTGCTAGCGTCATGTATCATCATATTGAACGTTAATGTTTTGTTATCTTGTTTGGCTTGTCTATCACATTTTTCAATTACTGTTCAAATCTAAATCTGTTCACACCTTAAACAATTGTCGGTTCATGTGTCATGGGTTCGAATCCTAGTCATTACTTAGCACCTTATCAATAAGATGAGTGAGCCAGAGACATTGTAAGGTTATCTAATAATAATCAACAAAGAAAATTGTGTCGTATTTGGTCTATATAGATCTCTCAGAAATCAGCCAGATTTGGTTTTGGCGCTTATCAAGCGGGGCGTCACCCGGTACCCCAAGCGAAACACTTGATACCGCATTCTTCGCATGGGACTCAAATGTTTACACTTAGAACTCGCTATTATATAAGCTTTGAAACTTGTTTGTATAAGTTATATTATACAAACAAGCAACTTGTTTGTATAATATAACTTATACAAACAACAACGCAACACACAACCAAACACAAACAAACAACAACTTGTTTGTATAATATAACTTATACAAACAACAACGCAACACACAACCAAACACAAACAAACAACAACTTGTTTGTATAATATAACTTATACAAACAAGTTTCAAAGCTTATATAATAGCGAGTTCTAAGTGTAAACATTTGAGTCCCATGCGAAGAATGCGGTATCAAGTGTTTCGCTTGGGGTACCGGGTGACGCCCCGCTTGATAAGCGCCAAAACCAAATCTGGCTGATTTCTGAGAGATCTATATAGACCAAATACGACACAATTTTCTTTGTTGATTATTATTAGATAACCTTACAATGTCTCTGGCTCACTCATCTTATTGATAAGGTGCTAAGTAATGACTAGGATTCGAACCCATGACACATGAACCGACAATTGTTTAAGGTGTGAACAGATTTAGATTTGAACAGTAATTGAAAAATGTGATAGACAAGCCAAACAAGATAACAAAACATTAACGTTCAATATGATGATACATGACGCTAGCAAAATGCAAAAACAAGAATGCAATGGTACTTCATTGTATCATCTTAAGAAGACGAAGAGTCAATGTATCATCTTAAGAAGACTATGGTCTCACGGGTCTCGTTATGTTGTACAGATTCGTGACTGACCAACAATCAAATTAAAAAACACATCAATGAATTATAGTTACAATTTGGGCGTGTACTTACGTTTTTGTTGTTCTTGTCACTTCTGAGATGTAGCAGTCAGCGGGTTTACTACTAGTAGGTACTTGGATGTGATGTGTGAAATCAAACTCAAACTGTTCATTACTTTTATAATGTAAGAAAACTGTTCTAAACAAGAAAT
Source organism: Anorthoa munda (assembly GCA_945859665.1). Classification (NCBI taxonomy): domain Eukaryota; kingdom Metazoa; phylum Arthropoda; class Insecta; order Lepidoptera; family Noctuidae; genus Anorthoa; species Anorthoa munda. Next base: position 6,102,216 of record OX243899.1, on the reverse strand, counting down.
ACAATTTACAACAAGGAAGGTCTATGACTTTGAGCACTATATTTTAACCAAGCGTCTCAGGCGACGGCCTCCGACCGAATGTGTCCTCTAGCCACATTACTCGTACTAGCTAGAAACACTCGACAAAGTCCCGAGTGTTTACCATAAAAAATGATCGCCTCTATCAATCAACAAAGAAAATTGTGTCGTATTTGGTCTATATAGATCTCTCAGAAATCAGCCAGATTTGGTTTTGGCGCTTATCAAGCGGGGCGTCACCCGGTACCCCAAGCGAAACACTTGATACCGCATTCTTCGCATGGGACTCAAATGTTTACACTTAGAACTCGCTATTATATAAGCTTTGAAACTTGTTTGTATAAGTTATATTATACAAACAAGTTTCAAAGCTTGTTTGTATAATATAACTTGCTGACCGTGAATTAACTGTAACAAAGGAAATGATAATCATACGTAAATGATGATAATATGATGAACGTAATGTCTAGAACATTACTGTACATAATCTTAATTGTTGTGAAAGACCACATTTATACATATGATTGACTTGAAAAAGGGCTAGACGGATGCAAAATAATTGCCTTCCTAACACTTCTTAATAGGCTTAGAATTCAATAATGTGCGGCTCTAAAGTTCTCTTTTGCCGCGAGATTTCAGACTATGGCGAAATCTCCGGGCCACGGCCCACTTTACCAAGTGGCGCGGAAGTGAGCTGCGGAGATGAATCCCACAAGCGGACATCGAGACGGGCCGTGCGCAGCTTGAGATGCTGCAGTAGGAAGTACGGCGAGAGCGCGAACGTTTGCGGGCTGCCGAAGACCAGCACAACACATCGCGTCGTGACAACGAGCTACGGGCGGCCAGGCGTCGCCGCAGCAGCTAAACGTCAGCGCGTCGCCGAGGTGACTGTGCTCGCGCTGCCGAAGACCTGCACAAAGCGTCGCGTCATGGCAGCGAGCCGAGTGGTCAGCCGTCATCGCAGCGTCTCCACGTCGGTGTGAAGATGAGACAACGAGCCACGTGAAGAGGAAAGCGCGAGGCGCGGACAGCGGCAGCGCGACCGCGATACACTGATTGACAGGTCACGTAGTCCTCCTTTTTATTTGATAGCATTAAAATCTTTAGGAACGGTCTAGCTTTGCCACCCGTGAACCAAAGTGCAGCAAAATCACTACAGAAAAATGATCAACTTTGATTGTTCGTCCAAAAACCATCGGATGGACGTTTGTTTACGTAAGTTGAATGCGTGCGCTTCGGTATATAGTTGAGATGAAAGTATCACCAGTCATTTTGCTAACTTAAAATAACAAGGGTTGGCCACGACGTCGCGCAATAGTTTAAGTAGGTGCTATTCTATTTATTGGGCAAGAATGGCAAGAGAAGTTATCGAACGCGTTTCCGTGCGAACTAAACTACGCCTAGACCTTTAAAAATATGATTAGCAGAGAGCAAGCGTAACGAACCTATGGAGGTGTATTGTTATGAAAAATAACGTCTTATTTATCAAAGCGAAATACAAATAGTAGGCACCTCATTTTTCGCACAACACTAAGCCGCTGTGAAGTGCACACGTTGTAACTAGTAGTAGTAGTACTGTAGTATTATATGATCTGTGGTTTTAATAAGGTTGGTTGTGCAACTGAAACGAGCTACTGTAAAATAGATGATAGAATAACAAACAGTAGTGATGCGGTACAAAAACTGTGAGAACTTATTTAAAACGATTAAACAACAAAGACGCACGTGTGGTGATAATAAGTAATAGAACCTGTTTCTAATCGGTATATGGATAATAATTATTACCTACATATAAAACAGTAGTGTGAGTTGTTATGTACTAGAGAGCTAGGTGTATCTCACGATAATGTCCCCACGGATATGATGAAGGGATCTGGGATAGCGCGACATGGCTGTCAATGTAAAGATTGTTAATGTCAATGTAGTGGTAGCTAGGTCATGCGACTAACATTCTCTTCCCTATGTTTACAGTAAAATGCAATTTGAATTTTAATTTGTCTAGTATTTGAAGCAGCTAACTACGAGTATAATCTAATTTTCTACAGAGATTGCAAATCGTTAAAGTTGTTGAGTTATTATTGTTTGGTTGAATATAAAAATAAATAATACCAGCCCGTTACTATCCCACTGCAGGACAAAGGCTGTTTCTCATACAGAGACAGCACGAGCATTGATACCACTCTTGCTTGTGGCGGTTTGGCGTTTTCTAATTAATATTAACTGTAAGTCCAGGATTTCACACCGATGTCCAAGAAAAATTTGAAAGTATTTGGAACTGACTATCTGAAGTAAGATTGGCACCTTTTCGGATTGGAACTCACGACCTACCAGCTCGAGAAACGATGTCTTAACCACTGAGCTACCACGAATAATAAAGTAATCTCTACAAATATTAGATTTAAATAGTTCAAAAAGTACAGTCAACCTAATTTATGTAAACAAACTAAAAATATTAAAGTTCTCTTGATATACAATTTATGTCAAACTGTCAATTCCTATGGTATTGCAATGTTGACCATAGGGTTCGTTGTAGTAGGTCATAAAGAGAATAAAAACTCTAAACGGTAGATAACGCGATACAGCAGACATTGTGTTTTTACATAATTGTTTGCTTATAGAAAGAATCACAGAAACATGTTTTATTACAAAAGACAAGAACAATTTCTAATAAATTAAACAAAAGAAAAATGTCAAATGATGCAACGTCAAGTAGATGTATTTTAATAAAGCAAGATTGGTAAACCAATAGTCACCATCTTACTAAATTGGTACCAAGTTTGTTGACTGAGAAAATAACATCTTTAAGCAAATTTATACCTAATTATATTAGAATGCCAGCAGTAAAATACGCTTACGAACCAGGAATCATTCGAGCTTGCAGTGCTGGTATCCTTTTGATATTTTTTTTAATAACATTATTAATAGTTCATAGTCGCACTATTGAGTTGGATTTAATATTTATAAAAAATGAATATGAAGAAGATATATTAATGTTCATTCACGGAGCAGTCTCTGAGACTCTTAAATACAATACAGTCAATTGTTTATTTGAGCTTCCTGTGGTACACAGACGAACTTATAGAAGAAAAGAATGATAAGAACTCTATAATAATTAATATTGGGAATGAGTTGCTTTATTCTGAACTCGTGTTGACAATGACATCTTGTTGAGGCTTTCAAAAAATAGAATGTCAATATGTTTGGTATAATTACCGTCGCTAAGGTTCTTTATTTGTGATCATTATGATACTAAAAAAACTATTACTCATGCCTGAACGATGTTGGTACCCTATTTCTGTACGCATAAAATTGAAGTATAGTATGAAATACGTGATAAACGCGGCAGCTAGTCCTAAAACAAACGGGCAAATAAAGTACGAGTATAGTGATGGAAAACCACACCATGATAGCAAGATTCTAATCATGGATTGGTATGTTTTAACAATGATGCCGCACCAATCGATATAGAAAGCAGACGCCAAACAACAGTGGTTGTGGAGCGTATGAAACCGTTGATTCATGTATACAGTGGTCCAATTGTATCGTTTACCACCTCTGTAACTAGAGATTTTTGCAAGGAGTCATAAGAATGCCAGTTTATTATACCCCAAAAGTTGAAAGAAGAACTGTCAAAAAGTGAGATTTAAACAAATAATCGTTTTAAATAATATTCTGTCAAATATTGGGTAGAATATGGTATTAGAATAATTTGGTATGGGTACAGAATGCCAACTTAACAGCTTAAGCTACGGAGAATGATGTGATTGGATGTGTTTCACCCTGGTTGTGTGAAGCCTTTCTTATACTTATTATACCCTTCTTGTTGGGTTGAGCCGAATTTAAGAAACTGTTATGTACAGAATATTATTTGTTGCTGTTACAGGTCAGGACGCGAGGCATCCTGGCTAAGAATGTTCTTTCGGCTATCGGCTTGAGCGTAAATCGTGGGCTCTTGCTGGTGTCGCGAGGGATGCTGCTGGGTGATAGTCAGGGACCTCCGAACTGATGGCGTGAGGGATGCCTGCTGCCTGGTTGAGACAAAAGTCCTTTCGGCTATCGGCTTGAGCGTAAATCGTGGGCTCTTGCTGGTGTCGCGAGGGATGCTGCTGGGTGATAGTCAGGGACCTCCGAACTGATGGCGTGAGGGATGCCTGCTGCCTGGTTGAGACAAAAGTCCTTTCGGCTATCGGCTTGAGCGTAAATCGTGGGCTCTTGCTGGTGTCGCGAGGGATGCTGCTGGGTGATAGTCAGGGACCTCCGAACTGATGGCGTGAGGGATGCCTGCTGCCTGGTTGAGACAAAAGTCCTTTCGGCTATCGGCTTGAGCGTAAATCGTGGGCTCTTGCTGGTGTCGCGAGGGATGCTGCTGGGTGATAGTCAGGGACCTCCGAACTGATGGCGTGAGGGATGCCTGCTGCCTGGTTGAGACAAAATTCCTTTCGACTATCGACTGGAGCGTAAATCGTGGGCTCTTGCTGGTGTCGCGAGGGATGCTGCTGGGTGATAGTCAGGGACCTCCGAACTGATGGCGTGAGGGATGCCTGCTGCCTGGTTGAGACAAAATTCCTTTCGACTATCGACTGGAGCGTAAATCGTGGGCTCTTGTTGGTGTCGCGAGATGGTTTAAAGATTCCTCTCGACTATCGACTGGAGCGTAAATCGTAGGCTCTTGTTGGTGTCGCGAGATGGTTTAAAGATTCCTTTCGACTATCGACTGGAGCGTAAATCGTGGGCTCTTGTTGGTGTCGCGAGATGGTTTAAAGATTCCTCTCGACTATCGACTGGAGCGTAAATCGTGGGCTCTTGTTGGTGTCGCGAGATGGTTTAAAGATTCCTTTCGACTATCGACTGGAGCGTAAATCGTGGGCTCTTGTTGGTGTCGCCAGATAGTTAAGAATTAATTGTAAGAAGTTTATACTGTTTAAGATTATATAATTGTTAAAAGTTACTTTGTGTTCACTACTTTGTTGGTTTGTATAAGTAATAATGACAAGTTTCTTCTCCATTGGTGTCATAGCCTCACGGCGTTCCAGTGCGAGAATAAACGAATCATAAATAAATGATATTGTAATAAGCTCGAGGTGCATTGTCCTCAAAATATTGTGAAACATTTTTTTTAAAAGAGTAAGTTTGGAGTTTCTTGTCCATTCTTCTCCGTAACAATCTACCTTTCCGAATGGACAGTAGAATCAATATCATTACTTTTAACTTTAAATTAAAATTTATTGAAATTCAAAAGATAAACGTTTTGACTATGACTTTGACACTACTCTGTTTAGTTTGTAAAAGTTATTAAAGTAGTTAATTAATTAACAAGCTCGAACGACTAGCCAGGAACCCGATTGTTAGGTTTCCACCTGGAGTCGTGTGCAGGGACGCACACGATGTCAGGACGGACGATTGTTAGGTTTTGATCATTTTAACTAATAATGGCTAGTTTTAAATAAAAACGAATGATCTTATTTTACAGTTTGCTTATTTGTCAGGGTTTTTATTGTATATAAATACCTATATGTGGATGGAATACCTATATGGAGGCGATCATTTTTTATGGTAAACACTCGGGACTTTGTCGAGTGTTTCTAGCTAGTACGAGTAATGTGGCTAGAGGACACATTCGGTCGGAGGCCGTCGCCTGAGACGCTTGGTTAAAATATAGTGCTCAAAGTCATAGACCTTCCTTGTTGTAAATTGTATTTCTTGTTTAGAACAGTTTTCTTACATTATAAAAGTAATGAACAGTTTGAGTTTGATTTCACACATCACATCCAAGTACCTACTAGTAGTAAACCCGCTGACTGCTACACAATACAATATAAATCAAAATAAAACAATTCAAATAAAAATAATAAAAATCAAAACAAAACAATAAAATTCAAATAAAATAATAATTCCAAAATAACAATAAAAATAAAAAATAAAAAAATGTACAAATGTCAATATTATCATTCCAGAATGTCATTTAAATTATTAAATCATTATTATGTTATAATGTCAAAATTCATAAAATTTATTAGTATTATCAGAAAAAATAAAAACAAACAACATTCAATCAGTTAAAAAATCTATTTCTAATAAACTCACAATTGAGAAATATAAAAATACTTTGAATATTGACATAAATCTCAGAGATACTATGTATGTCATTCGATCTAAAAATCATAAGTTGTATACACAGAAAATTAATAAATTAGTACTTGGAAATTATGACAAACGTCAAATAAGAAAAAATTATACTGTACCTCGGGGTCATCATCGTACTATGTTCTAAGATGTTTATTTTTGACTATGTACCTGCTTAATTTTATTGTCTACTATTTACTTTATTTTATTTTATAATGTTACAATAATATTGTACGGTGCACGTACATGAGTTTAAAATTGTTTGCTAAGTAAGAGTTGTGCAATAAGTAGGCTCACACCTTTGCACTTACACGTGCGACCTACATTAGATATTATGATAATCACGCAGCAGCAGCAGCGAGCAGAGCAGTGATGATGCATTGTTTCAATATTAATTTTAGTGTTCAATTAGACGTGGTTTGAGTCGGACAACTTGCATTTTTATTTCTTGATTCCAGCCCGTTGGCACTCATTGACATTTTACATTAAATTGACATTTGCATTGCATTGACAATAGTTAATGTTAAAGGTGTATTTGCATTTGCACCCTACATTGTTTTTTTTTGGTCCTTCGAGCCACACAAACGATGGATAAACCGTCGAAGTCAACTGCAACTAGGTCACCTAAAAGTATGCAAAATAACTTCGCATCGAATAATGATGACGAAATACTATTGGCCACTGCATTATTGCAAGTAGAAACAGCTGATGGCGATTACATCACACTACGGGCGTTAGTTGATCAAGGCTCACAAATAACCCTGATCACTGAGAATGCAGCTCAAAGACTGGGAGTAAAGCGTCAACAGCTAAACGCGAGCATAAGTGGGATCGGCACACTATCCAACAGGAGCAAAGGAAAGGTGAACCTACTTTGTCGGTCCGTACACAACGACTTCCAGTTCACCACGGAAGCATTAGTCATGCCACGGGTGGTAAACAATCTACCTAACGCCACCTTTACAAAAAGAACTTGGACTCACGTAACAAACATCACATTAGCCGATCCAGAGTACAACATATCAAGGCCCATTGACATACTTCTAGATGCACAGGTATTCTCTGAAATCCTAATGAATGGACTGATTAAGGGAGAGACTAATGAACCCATAGCTCAACAGACTCGCTTAGGGTGGATTCTGTCAGGCAACGTCAGCAAGACATTCAATTGCAACGTGGTGATAAACCAAGTGGATGACTTGACAAAATACTGGGAAATGGAAGACATCAGTGGGGATGCATGCAGTTCAATGACGTCAGCGGAGAGATACTGCGAAGAGTTCTTCACTGCAACAACAAAACGTCTGAAAAATGGCAAATATGCAGTTCGTTTGCCAATGAAGCCTAATTACGATCAGCTATTAGGAAAATCAAAGCCACGTGCAGTGGCACAATTTATGCAATTAGAAAGGCGATTATGCAGAGATGACAAACTGTCAGAAAACTATGTCAAATTCATGCAAGAGTACTTGGAAATGGGACACATGAAAGAGAGTAAGCCCGACTGCAACCCGTCATGTTACTTACCTCACCACGGAGTCCTTAAACAGGACTCCTTGACAACCAAATTAAGGGTTGTTTTCAACGCCTCACAGAAGACTGACACAGGTTACAGCCTGAACGACTTGATGGAGTGTGGCCCGAAGCTTCATCAAGATCTACTGACACTACTCATGGGATGGCGGCGATACAAGTATGTCTTTACAGCAGACTGTGAGAAAATGTATCGCATGATCTTAGTGCATGAAGAAGATCAAGAATTGCAGAAGATAGTATGGAGGGAAACTAACCAAGGTCCCCTTAAGGAGTACAAGCTATGCACAGTGACATATGGAACCAAGGCGGCACCATTTCTAGCACTTCGGACGCTAAAGCAATTAGCAAACGATGATGCAGAGAAATACCCGTTAGCAGCTGACGTCATTAACAACGAAATGTATGTCGATGATGTACTAAGTGGTAACAACTCCATCGAGCGAGCACAAGAAATGCAGTACCAACTCATCAACATGCTGAGCGGAGCAGGACTAACGCTACGGAAGTGGTCAAGCAACGAGCCGACCTTGATTAAAGGTTTATCATCATCAGACCTAAACCAAACCACAATGCACTTTACAAACGATGGAACTACAAAAGCCCTGGGTGTACAGTGGAACCCTACATCTGACACTTTTGCATTCACTAACAAAACAAACTTTGACAACAATAAACCATTGACAAAACGGAAACTACTGTCCGAGATATCAAAAATCTTCGACCCACTGGGCTGGCTGACACCTCTGACATTGAAAGCAAAACTGATGTTCCAAAGCGTTTGGCTGTCAGGATGCAACTGGGATGAAACCTTACCTACAGGCGTACAAGAAGAATGGAAGCGGTTTACAAGCGACTTGCACAACATAACGCGATACGAGATACCGAGATGGTTGGGCGATACAACTAAACCCTTCCAAGTACATGGATTCTGCGATGCCTCAGAAAAGGCCTATGCATGCACTATATATCTACTGACATTAGACAGCAAAAACAAGCCCTTAAGTCGATTAATAGCAGCAAAATCTAGACTATCTCCAATCAATAACAAATTGACATTACCACGGCTTGAACTATGCGGAGCCTTATTACTTTCCCGATTAATGAAAAAGGTCCGGAAAGCAGGCAAGTGGGACAACATCGACAACAACATATACGCCTGGACGGACTCCATGATTGTACTAGGCTGGCTGCATGGTGACGTCACAAAATGGAAATCGTTCGTGAGCAACAGAGTGCAACAAGTGCATGAAGTCATCCCGAAACAACACTGGAGGTACGTCAAATCAGAAGAAAACGCAGCAGACTGTGCATCACGCGGCATCAGTTGCTCCCAGCTATTGCAACATCCTTTGTGGTGGCAAGGACCAGAATGGGTGAAAAATTACAATGACAAAACAGCTGATAAAGTTGAAATCATACCGACAACATGCGAATCAAAACAAAAACAAATGAAAGCGTATGTTGTGAAATTCGAGCCGTCCTCAATTGTAATTGAGTTATTAGATCGACACAGCGACATGGCTCACATTACAAGGGTCACAGCGTGGATAAAACGATTCATGAACAACTGTTCGAAATCCAACACAAATACAACTGCATATTTAACATCAACAGAACTACAAAACGCTGAAAATCTTATACTAAAACAGATTCAATTACATACCTTCAAAGACGAGATTATGAGACTGAAGGAAAATAAGGGTTTAAGCAACAAAAGCAACCTTTTGAATTTGAACCCATTCCTCGACAAACATGACATTTTGCGAGTAGGGGGAAGGTTGCATAACTCGAACCTAAATGAAGACACGAAACATCCAATTCTGCTACCACATGACCACAAATTGACAGAGTTATTAATTTGGCAAGCACACAGTACAACATTACACGGAGGTCCGAAGCTAACCCTAACACATCTACGCCAAAGAGTATGGATAGTAGGAGGATATCGCGCCGTTAAGAAGGTGTTACACAAATGCGTACCATGTCGCCGATTTCATGCAAAAACCTCAAACCAGATTATGGCAGATCTACCAGAGCCGAGAGTGACAGTTTCTCGCCCTTTTACACATACAGGGGTTGACTTTACTGGCCACATTGAGATCAAGGCAAATAAAGGCCGAGGCGTCAAAACATTGCTGGCGTACGTTGCCGTATTTGTTTGTCTGGCAACAAAGGCTATACATCTGGAACTTGTGTCAGAGCTGTCCAGTATAGCATTTTTATCAGCCTTCAAGCGCTTCTGCGCCCGTCGAGGTACGCCACGTGACATGTACAGCGATAACGGCACGAATTTTGTGGGTGCTAACCGGATTTTACTGCAACAATATAAATGCATTGTAGACACCATTGACAACCTTTTCTTGGGAAAAATATCAGAGATGGGCATTAAATGGCACTTCAATGCCCCAGTATGGCCAAGCGCAGGCGGACTATGGGAAGCTGCCGTGAAGAGCATGAAGTATCATCTAAAACGGGTCATTGGAGATCAGCGCCTGACGTACGAAGAATTTACCACTCTACTATGCCAGATTGAAGCTTGCCTGAATTCACGACCACTTTGCACCGTAACAGAGAACGCCGAAGAAATCAACTGCTTAACGCCTGGACATTTTCTAACCGGCACATCGCTAATGACTATTCCAGAACCGGACATTGACAATACGTATAATTTAGGCAAGAGATGGCAAAATTGTACAGCAGCTCAGTAAGGATTTCTGGAAAAGATGGTCGCAAGAATACCTTCAACAACTCCAAACAAGGCTAAAATGGAAACGACAAACTACCGATCCTCGAGAAAATGATATTGTTTGCATCAAGGATGAAAGATTACCGGCAGGCAAATGGGCTCTGGGTCGTGTAGCAGAGCTACATACAGGAAAAGACGGCCACACGAGAGTTGTCACATTACAAACTGCAAAAGGAGAAGTTAAACGGCCGATCACAAAACTCGTACCACTAGTTGAGGTTGAAGAAGAAAGACTTGGCGATACCATCACATCTACAAAAAACAGACGGAGCCGACCGAAAAAGCTTACCTGGCACAGCTTGATATGCTACACATTGATGCTGACCATGGCATTTATAACGCCCACTGTTCAACAAGACATGAAGCTTACCCCACTGACAAAAAATCAAACGATTTACTTTGACAAGATTGCAGACTTACAAGAAATACGAGATGAATGGAAATTAGTATTCTACTACAACATGACAAACTACTGGCGAAACGTCGACACTCTGCAAAAATTCGTGTCTCATATAAAAGGATATCGTTGCGAGGACTGGATGATGCAATTCCACATTTTAATCAACCAACTCGAACAGAGCATGAACGAACTGGACTATTACAATAATCTGCTGAAGTCCCAACGATTAATTCAACACAGATTCAAAAGAGGATTAATCGACGGAGTGGGATATGTTGCCAACTCACTATTTGGAGTACTAGATCAGCATTTCGCAGAAAAGTACGAACACGACATCAATTCCATTCAACACAATGACAACCACTTATTACACCTTCTCAAAAATCAGACAAGTATTTTGGAAACCGAGCATAACATCGTACAACGCAACGAAGCGACAATGGTAAAGCAGTTTACCTTGATGAATGACCACCTTACCAATCTGGAAAATAAAACAGAAACGAATAAACATGACACCGCTAATGCATTCTACATCATTACATCGGCACTAGCTGCAGAAAAAATGGCCCAAAATCTAAAGGAAATCCAAGAAACCCTCATCAATACGCTGACAAACATGTACCAGGGTCATATGGACGTACACTTACTATCACCAACTCAAATGCAAACCGAATTAGATAGAGTAGCTAGACAACTACCCCGCGATGCCACGCTGCCAGAAGTCCAGAATGATGTACGAGACATCTACAGAATGTTCAGAATACATGCACGCATTACACAGCAATATTTACTGATGGAAGTAAAAATACCCATTCTGAATGATGCTCTATACGAGCTGAATAAACTTATAAGCATACCTCAACGTATTGGCATAAATCGGGTGATGTACGTCATCCCAAATTCGGAACTAATAGCATTTAACGCCAACCAATACTCATTCATACCTCTCGAGCAATCTGACGTTCAAGAATGCCAAAAGATCCAGGACAAAACATTGATGTGCAAATTAAACCACCCTATCTATCGCACCGGTGACCGACGCAAGTCAATTTGCGATGTACAGCTGATCCGAGACAATGAAGAACACAGTGTGTACTGTCACACGGAAACAAGGGAATGCGCTGACAAGTGGGTAAAACTACACCAGCAAAACACATGGTTTTATTATTGTTGTGGCACGTGCGAAGTGCAATTAGTTTGCGGTGCTCAAATGACATCGGAGTCGTTACATCACTCGGGTCTGATTACACTTAAACGAGGATGTAACTTGCAGGGTGACTCATTCATGTTGCACGCATACATAGAACATAAAAGTGACGTCATAGTCAACGAACCATTCGCCATGATCATACCCACGATCTCTCCCATCAACAACATCATCAATACGTCGATCCGCAACTCGTCATTGCCTATCGAAACGCATGAAGAAATGTTCCAGAAGATTGACACACAACTGCGCTCGATTAAAGAGCAATCAAACCTGGAAACGTTATCCCCCCATGACATTCACCACTACACCGCAATCTATGTCGTAATAACGATTAGTATTGCTCTGTCTGTAACATCGTACGTGTACTTTTGGAGAAAGACGAGCACCAAAAGACAGGGGGAGGGTTCGCGAGATGCGATAAGCAGAAGAGGACGAGAAGAAGAAGATGACATCGAGGGCGGGTGTAGCAAAATCAACAAACGGGTGTCAAAAGTGAACGAAGTGATAAGTGTTGATCGCGCCTTAAGTGAAGTGAAATTTGACACTGAAAAACATAGTGACGTGTGTGATTAGGGAGCTTGACAATTATATTTATGGATTTTAAGTGTACAGTTACATAATATCTACATTAGTCATACAAATATTTTACATTACATATTATACCTAGTACCTACTACATCAGTGCTCTGCATTAGTTTCTACAGTCGTTCTTGTCTTAATTTTATTTGATTAATCTTTAGTTCAGTAGCTGTTAGCAGTCTTGTGGTGGCAATATGTACGGTGCACGTACATGAGTTTAAAATTGTTTACTAAGTAAGAGTTGTGCAATAAGTAGGCTCACACCTTTGCACTTACACGTGCGACCTACATTAGATATTATGATAATCACGCAGCAGCAGCAGCGAGCAGAGCAGTGATGATGCATTGTTTCAATATTAATTTTAGTGTTCAATTAGACGTGGTTTGAGTCGGACAACTTGCATTTTTATTTCTTGATTCCAGCCCGTTGGCACTCATTGACATTTTACATTAAATTGACATTTGCATTGCATTGACAATAGTTAATGTTAAAGGTGTATTTGCATTTGCACCCTACAAATATATCATTGTATGAACAATATATTCTCGTGTATTATAATATTTCTCGTTTTATTTCTCATTTTATGTAAATAATATACTCATTTGTCTAAAGAAGTAACTATAACCTGAGTCTGAGTTCAATTCTCAGTTCAAATAAATGTTTTAAACCTTCCTAAAGGAATTAATCAATTAATTATAATTAATTAATTATTAATTATTATTTTGTCAGAAAAAATGACAATAGGCTAGACTCTTATTATAATGTGATAGTATTTTACTGTAGCGAGCCATCTAGTAAGTAAGTGATGAACTTGGTAGTTAGTCAAGTCCAACTTAATTCCATGTTTAAATTATAGATGGCATGCATTATCAGGTTCGTTCTCATCGGTTAATTAATTTTTTAATTTGCATCCAAAACTTCAAAATATGGGCGCAATGCGAATGACATTAATGACATTTACAACGAATGAATGAACGACTGGATATATTGCATTACACAAATGCTCACAAAAGAGACTTTAATCCTAAAGGTCAAATAAAAGGTGATAAAGGAATAAAATATCGTGAAATAATCAGAATATTTTTTACTGAAACGTTGAATTATAACATTCACGCCAAACTTGGAGGCAACTTGCCAAAGTTAAAGAAGTACAAAAACAACACCAACTTGGTATATTGGGATGATCCCAATAAATTGGTTGAGAGATTAAAGTTATTAGTCGCTTCAAGAGATGCTGGCAATACAAATCATGATAATGAAATTTTATCGATAATTGAAGAATTAAAAGAAGCTGACATAATTATAGAATAAATAGTGGAGATAGTATGCTTTTCATCCACTATTATTGGTGGGTTCAAGACAAATGTTGATATACTGAATTAAAAATATGAGTAAAGCCGACGTAGTCAACGAAATTCATAAAAATGCAAGACTAAACGTTCCACCAAGACACGTTATTATGAAAGATATAGATGACCTTTGGCAAGCAGACTTAATTGATATGCAATCAATTTCTAAAGAAAATAAAAATTACAAATTTAATCTTGCTGATATTGACACATTTTCGATATCCGCCTGGGCCTTTCCTTTGAAAAGTAAGACAAAGGATAGTGTATGCAATTCTTCGAAGATTTTGTTGGTTAGGGCGTGTTCAAAAAATCTGCAAACGGATAATGGAACAGAATTTTATAATAACATATTTCAAAATCTTATGAAATCTTCACTATCACTACATAGTATAAAACTTAGTCGCTTTCCGCTGTCTGTCTGTCCCTATGTATGCTTAGATCTTTAAAACTGCGCAACGGATTTTGATGCGGTTTTTTTAAATAGATAGAGTGATTCAAGAGGAAGGTTTATATATATAATAAATGTATAATATAGTAGATAAACACTGATAATTTTAGAGGTTTCTAATGTGATGTCGTAAATAAACACATTTTTTGCGCTTTCATTGTAAACGCTGGCTGAACCCTATGAGATAGATCAAAATAATATACTACAGTATTATACACCTTAAAAAGGTCTACAAAAAAATCTGCAATGGTATATGTTTATCTCTTAAGTAACTATAACCCACAATAACCATTTTTATCCTTTACTTTTTACGAGAAATGATGCCTTATTTAAGAAGCGATTTTAAGCAATACAGCATTAATTCTTATCCAATTAAGTACTTAAATACATTGTGCATTTAATGTAGATCAATATGGCCCTTTAGAGCATGTAATTTAAATGAATATTTTCGAAGTTATTACAGATTTAAAATGCAGGGACATAGCGGGTAACTGATTCTGTTACTCTATGGAATAAATTTCAAGGAAATATGGCCAGTGATATTCTGATTCGGCGACGGCGAGAGTTAGTTTCAGATGATGTACTATATGATCAAAATTTGAATTGAACAAAGTAGTGCAATTACTTTCGGGTAAATCGATCAAGGATTTTGGGCTGCCGATGCCAGATAATACTAGTAACTCACATTTAACGAATAGTGCCGAATACAATACAACAAGAGAAACATCATACGATCAATCGAAAATTTTACAAAATATAGCTCAAGATGAGCCACGATTGAACATTGATCAGATAAAAGTATTCACTACATTACTATCATCATTTGATAACAATGAAGGAAAAACATGTGTCCTTGATGCCCCAGAAGGTACAGGAAAAACATTTTTGATCAAATTGCTTTTAACAAAAGTGAGATCTACCGAAAAAATTGCATTAGCTGTCGGGTCATCCGGCATTGCCACTACGCTTTTAAAAGGAGGCCGAACCGCACACTCTATATTCAAGCTTCCGCTGAAAATAGCCACCGATGATAATAACAGCGTCTGTAGTGTTTCTAAACAGAGCAATACAGGAAAAATGATGGGCGACTGCTCATTAATAGTCTGGGACGAAGCCACTATATCAAACAAGACGTCTGTGGAAGCACTGGAGAAGGCACAGTCATTACATTAATCTCCTTAAATTTCTCTCTGAGAGAGTATCTCCGGCTTAATTTATAAATTGATCGAACAGCTCTTTTCTGCAAAACAAAGATAGTCTGGATGTCGGCGGCATTAACCCACAACAGAATACCATAAATTACACTATGAAAATAGCTAAAGTATACTAAACGGGCTGTCTCTCTATGTCAGTCAAATTACGAATTTTTCTAACAGCATATGCTGCGGAGCTTACCTTCTTTGACAATTTATCTATATGTGGGCCCCACTGAAGCTTAGCATCCAAAGTTAGGCCTAAGAATACTGTGCTATTTTCAGGATTCAATTCTTGTTCTCAGGAGACTTTCGTCAAATCCTAACAGTTGTGACTCGAGGAACACGTGCTGACGAAATAAATGCTTCCCTAAAAAGATCCAACCTTTGGCCATACGTCAATAAATTAGAGCTTAAAACTAACATGAAGGTTTCATTGTCTTCACGTGAGAACAGGCTTTTTTCAGAGATGCTGCTAAAAGTTGGCAATGGAGAGTTAACACAAAGTGATGGAATGGATTAACCTAGAAAACCCAAAGGCTTTCTAGGTTAATCCTTCCAACCAACTAAACCCAAAGACCCTACCCTAAGGATTAACCTAGTCAGAGTTGGTCAACAATATCTGTCTCTAGGTTTAAAGAGAGAGCGATTCTGTCACCAACTAACGAACAAGTAGGTAAGGTAACTTGACTATTTCAAAGATTGATGCAACGACGCAAATATACTACTCGGTCGATACTGTTCTCAATTTGGAAGAAGCTGTTCATTTTACTACAGAATTTCTTAATTACTTGAACCCGTCTGGACTCCCTCCTCATAAAATGGTGTTGAAAGTAGGTTGTCCTGATATTTTATTATGAAACCTGAATCCACCTAAACTTTGCAATAGCACAATATTGCTGGTAAAATCACTAAAAACTTTCATAATAGTGTGCACAATACTCACCGGATGTGTACCGGAGAAGACGTATTGATTCCCCGAATTCCTCTGATACCATCATAGTTACCGTTCCAATTTAAACGCCTACAATTGCCGGTAAAGATATCTTTTGCAATGACTATTAATACATCGCAGGGTAAAACTTTTAACGTTGCAATGTCGCTCTTTCAAGAGTAACCTCTAAAGAAAACATGTTTGTCAAAAAAGCTGTGAACGTTGTATATAAAGACATTCTGTAGCATATTGCAGCATTGCACCCGTGCGAAGCCGGGGCGGGTCGCTAGTATTACATAATAGTAGTTTATGAAACTGTTGCATAATAAGGGGTAATTAAAACTTAGTGTGTGTTTAAAAACCGAGCCGTAGGCGAGGTTTTTAATAGTATTCACACGAATGTTTGCTGGTAATAAATTATGAGTAATTTCCTTCGCCGCATCTAAAATATCGGGCGAAGTCAAATTTTCTTCACATTCACTGATATCAGACATTTTTAAGCAAGAATTAAAAAAACTCATGAAATTCAATACAACTAAACCTGCAAAATATGAATGGCGCCAAAACCCAGCACATCACCGCATTGAGCATGCGCTAAGGTTTAGCACGCACTGCGATTTATATTCGTGCGAATTTTTTTCGCCTATTCTGCGACCTATGGAATTGTATGGAATGGTAAAAAATCGTGTAGGAATAATACCGCAAGAAATCCGTGTTTTGCCACAGAATCCACCGCACCACGGCACGAATTTAATTCGCGCGAATATTTTGAGCTCTATGAACATGTAGAAAGAGACAAAATTCGCGCGAATAAAAATCGCAGTGCGTGCTAAGCCTGAAGCGGGCATTGTCATAGACAAGTAAAAATTGGAATCAAATCTTTTTAACCTCATGTTCTCTTGTTTTTAACCTCTGTTTTTTTTACCTTCTTTAAGAGCGGACAACCCGACAAACTCTTCATACAAACGCTCGTACGTGATTATGCCGTTGTAACACATATATCTTTGATTTTTTTTAACTAATAGGTATCTTGTGCACTATATCTAGGTTTCTATAGAAGCAGAAAATAAAAATTTGGAGAAACCAATTCAGTATAAGCCTCCAAAAATCTGGATTTTTGCACAAATTTTACCTGAACTTTGACCGTTCATAATGTATTCATAAATTGTAAAAGTAAAGAAAATATCTCGATAGAAACCTTACAAATGTAATGGCGATTCTAAATGACTAATTTTTATTTCACAAACTTATAAGGCTTATTCATAAACACGTAACACCTGGAACATGTTTTATGAAATTTTCGAACACCATTTTTCGTTCAATGTTATCACGTTCTCACTTGCTTGTTAAAGCCTGTGCTACACGGTCGCCAACCAAGCACGTTGCATCTCTTCATCCCGGTATAATGTTCCCTTGGGATAAGAAAACACTTTTCACGCGGGCGGAGCCGCTGGCAGAAGCTAGTATATTTAATATAGGTACATTTAAAGTAAAAGAATATACTTTAAAAAAAATTACCATGCATTTTTTTTTTCAGTTGCGTCTATACATGACTCTGATGTCAAATCCCAAAGACACGACAAGTATCTGTATATATCGATAAGTTCCGTTATTACTTTGCTTTCGCTCTGTTGAGCCATATTTTGCCCGTGCGTCTGCGCTCACCGCCTGCAGAAGCGCGACTGTCATACGCGTGGTTGTCAACAAGCGTCTACACGGCATCAAACAAGTCGCCGACCAACTCGTTGGCAACGCACGCACGCCGACCAAGGGCGTTGGAAGGTCATGCTAAATTTGGTTGGCAACCACTGTCTACACGGTCGGGAACGGCCGCTTCCGACCAAGGTGACCTTGGTTTTTGGCTTGGTTGGCGACCGTGTAGCACAGGCTTCACTCGGGCGGCCGGCCGGCCGGCGGCGATCGCCCGCGAGTGACCGGCGGAAGTTACCGAATGACAACCGAGCGTTCAGGCGCTATCTCTCTCTTTTCGCATTGCCTCTTTTTCAAGCATTGCGCTGAATGAAACAACAAGCTTTTCGACCGTGCTCGCGTTGGCGATATACGGTTCGACAAGGGTCCTCTTAATGAATTATACTAATTTTTTTGAAGCTTAAAATGGTATTGTGTTTTATGTTTGGAGAATTGGGGGTTCTGGAACATGCGCTCGAGCAAAGCGAGAGCAAGTGATCCAGAACCCCCAATTCTACCCTACTCGTGCGCCCAAATAGAGCCGAAATAAAAAGGCACAAGTAATAACTAGATCATTTTATTGTTTTATAATAGTTATGTACAAAGTTATAACAGATAAATGCCGCCGCCGCTGTCACCGCTAATACTACTCGTCCTCGTGCAGCGAGAACAGTTTGGCCACCTCGAACAGGTCCTCGAACTCGCCCTGCGCCAGCACCTGCACACACAGCTCCGTGAGTCGGCACACACACACACACGCACCCGAGGTGAGACGTCGGTGTGACCAAACGGGGTTCAGTATACTTACCCTGAAACTTACTCTGAAACACCGGCATAATAATCGTGACATCGTCTCGTCATTATAAATGTTTGTGCACGTAAAACAAAACATTTTACATTGGCTCAACAGTCTACTACGGAAGCATACAAAATTTTACTTCATGTATTAAATTTATGTACAATATTTTTTTTTTTTGTAAAGTTTCGAGACTTATTTCACGATTATTTTGCCGGAATTTCAGAGGCGATGATACATCCACTCTACGTTAGTAAATTTTTGAAGTTAAGATATAAGTATAGGGATCCTTGGTTACCTGGCGCGCCACGTGCATGCGGTTGAAGAGGTTCCACAGCAGCACGCCCACCACGCGCTTGTCGCGCACGTAGAACACCACGCCGCGCTCGTAGCGCCGCTCGTCCGGCGCCGGGCTCGCGGCACTCGCGCGCAACGGCGCCGACAGCTGCTCTGCCGGCGCGCCGCCGTCCACCGCCGACAGCTGCTGGGCCGGCGCGCCGCCGTCCGCCGCCGACAGCTGCTCGGCCGGCGCGCCGCCGTCCGCCGCCGCCGCCGCCACCACCGCCTCGGTCGGCACCGTCGCCGCGCTGTCCGCCACGGCGTCCGCGGAGAACACGCCTACGGTGGGCAGCCGCGAGTCGATAATACCGATGGCCTGCGGGCAGAGGGGCGTGAGACATGCACGGGGTAGAGCTGGAGAGGGCAGGGGGAAGGGGGCGGCGCTCACCTCGTAGCCGAGCTGCGGGCCCAGGTCGCTCCAGAACATGCTCTGGTGCGTGTAGTGCTTGGGCGGCGCCACGGCCGCCATGTTCTCGCCCGCCAGGCGGCCCGACACCACGGCGTGGTCGTGGTGCTCCACGCGCCGCCGGCCCAGCACCACGTCGTAGAAGCACGCCACGTCGCCGGCCGCATACACGTCGGAGCGCGCCTGCAGCTCCGCGTTCACCAGCAGCCCGCCCAGCGTCGGGTGCGTCTCCAGGTCGGAGGCGAGCGCCAGCTCGTCGTCCACCTCGCTGCCCACGCACTCCACCACCAGGTCGGCGCGGACGTCCTCGCCGCCCTCCAGGCGCAGCAACACGCCGGAGCCCTCGGGCGTGCCCTGCAGCAGCTCGGCGTGCGGCAGCAGCGTGACGCCCGCCTCGCGCAGGCGCCGCGCCGCCTCGGCCGCCAGGTAGGGCGGCAGCACGGCCGCCAGCGGCGCTTCCTCGCGGAACAGCTGCAGCACGGTGCGGCCACCGGGCTGCAGGCGCTCCGCCAACGCCGCGCTCAGCTCGGACGCCAGGAAGCCGCCGCCCAGCACTGCCACGCGCTGCACCTCGGGCCGCTCCAGCTCGCGCGCCAGCCGCGCCGCGTCGCGCACTCCGCGCAGGGCCAGCGCGCGGCCGGCAGCGGCGGCGTCGCGCAGAGCTTCGGTGCGGCGCGCGCGCACGCCGGTGGCCAGCAGGCACTTGTCGTACTGCACGATGACGGGCTCACGGCCAGGCGCGCGCAGCTCGGCCTCGTGGCGCACGGCGTCCAGGCGCACCACGCGCCAGCCGCGCGCCACGGCCGCACCGCCCGCGCTGTCGGGCAGGCCCAGGCGCTCCACGGGCGTGTAGAAGGCGGAGGGCTCGTAAGCCACGGTGCGGCGGCGGCCGTTCCACTGGCGGAAGGAAAGCGCGTCCAGATGCGGAGCGCGCGCAGCCAGGTCGGGCTCGCGCCACAGCTCCTTACTGAGCGGCGGCCGCATGTAGGGCAGCTCGAGCTCGGTGCCCACCAGCAGCACGCGCGCGTCTGGCCGCGCCGAGCGGATGGCGCGCATGGCGGCGAACGAGGCCGTGCCCGCGCCCACCAGCAGGTACTGCACGCGCCGCGGTATGTCGGCGCCGTCGCTGGGCACGGGCGTCTCCTCGGGAATGCTCTCTTTCGTGTCCTCCACCACGTTCACGATTTCAAGTTGGCGCTTCTTGTCATCGCTCAGCTTTTTATAGGCGTATACCTGAAAACAAGAACGATTTCCACAGATGTAAGAGGGGTGAAACTAGTCTGTCACCAAAGTGTGCTGTGTGAGTGTACTGACCCCGCCGAGAGACGCGGTGACGGTGATGGCTGCGGCGGCTAGCATCCAGGAGCGCGACTGGGAGGACGGCGGCGGTGGGGGCGCGCCGGGCGGCGGGGCGCCGGGGGGCGCGGGGGGCGCGGCCGCCGCCGGGGAGGGGGTCGCGCCCGCATGCTTGCTGCCGCCTCCCGGCGACGCTAGCACCGTCTGGAAGGAACACACAGATTTTTATTATTCAAGTGATGCAGAAAATTTACAGATTGAAAACAACATGCTTTTGTCATTGGAATTTACTGCATGACCAGCAGACTGTCAAACAGTTTATGAAAATATTGAATTCAGAAATGCTGACCTAGTGTTCACAATGGAATTTTGTTTGAGCATTAAAGTATGATAAAAACCTACCGTTCTGTATCGTTTTATTTTCCTTGGAAGCTTGAAAAAAAAAAACATTTTGAATAACTGTAGTAAAACAAGTAACAAACGTTCCAATTTTTCTGTAATCAAAATACGACGGTATGTTGTCAAGTTCGCGTAATGGGAGTTTAGATTTATCAATGAGGGTAGTTGTTAATCGGGTCATTACATTGCGGGCCACGGTATTGCATCCGCGGATAGATCCGTACGTGACCGATGCCTATACGCCCATGCGGGGGTGTCGCTATCCAAGGCATCGAACAACGTGTGAATTATGTAGAAAAACAGAGTTAGGAAGAGATGACATTTTTGGAGTCTTGGCCACGTCGCCGAGGTAAAACCATGGTTTACCATTGGCACAAGAAGACGACCCGCGGCCAGGACGACCAACAGACGTGACTGCTCCGGACTTTATTCAAAAAGATAAAAAAATAATATTGGAAGATGCTTGATTAAAGAAAAACGGCTCGCAGAAATGATTGGGGGTATCCGATACAACCATTTTTAGGGTTCCGTACCCAAAGGGTAAAAACGGGACCCTATTACTAAGACTTCGCGATCCAGACGGATCGCGAAGTCTGTCTGTCTGTCTGTCTGTCTGTCTGTCCGTCTGTCTGTCTGTCCGTCTGTCTGTCTGTCCGTCTGTCTCCAGGCTGTATCTCATGAACCGTGATAGTTAGACAGTTGAAATTTTCACAGATGATGTATTTCTGTTGCCGCTATAACAACAAATACTAAAAACAGTATAAAATAAATATTAAAGGGGGGCTCCCATACAACAAATGTGATATTTTTGCCGTTTTTTGCTCGGTATTAATAACGGCAACAGGTAGACGCTTGAAATATTCACATAATGTTTAGTTGTATATTTACTTCAAAAAATAATAATTAATAAATTAAAATAAAATAAATTAAGGGGGGCTCCCATACAACAAACGTGATTTATATGCAGTGTTTTGCGATAATGGTACGGAACCCTTCGTGTGCGAGTCCGACTCGCACTTGGCCGGTTTTTTTTTATTCTTCACGATCATCTTTTCATAACTAAGGTCAGCGATATATTATAGACGGGTGCAGAGAATGCCATCCGGCGGCCGCCGCAAAAACGACAGCTTGTGGACCGCTGTAGTCAAGACCAAGATGGCTTTCTGATTTTCCAGATCAGACAAACCGGATATTATCATCCTGATCACATCCTGATCTGCTGTCAGGGCCTAGCAATTATTTTTTAATCCCAAAGAAGAAAAAGAACTTCTAGAGGCCAATCTTTCAAGCGATAAAAAGATGAAACAAGAAAACATTTTTTGGATGGTATACAAAGTCATTGAAAGATCTGAAAATGAATTAGTGATATTGCAAATATGGTACCAGGGATATTGACAAAGAAAAATAAATTTGTATTTTTACTCCTGACCCCTTTCTGTGAACTTAAAAATGCTCCCTCATATACATCCTCGTAATGCCGGCTGTACATGCCCGCGCGAGCGCCCGAGCAAACGATGTACATTGAGTTTTTAAACAAAATACTTCATAATTGAACTCAGTACTGAGAGAGAGAGCAATGTACATCATCCAGTCATCCTCGAGAGTGTACAGCCGGCATAAAAGTATTTGACTTGGTATTATCTGAAGCAGTTCCAACAAATTCTTGCCATGTACATCAGAATCGCGGGTGTACTTTTCAGACTAGCCTAAATTAATTGCAGTTATTTGGTACCATATATGTACCTTTACGCACCTCTCCTGAACATCTGTGTAGCTACCCGTACAATTGGGTTGTTGAATTAAAAAAAAAGTCTTATTTTTAAAATTTATTTTGAATCTTTACATATCATAAATTATATTGTCGTTGCAAAAATCTCTTAATTTTTTTTTTTCAATTTATTATAAGCAATTGAAAATCGATAAAATTTTAAAAAGAACCACCTGTCTACGAACGGGCCATGATTGGTCGCCATGTTGGTGACGTCATAACGCTCAAGGAATTTCACCATAGTACAGTGTCACGTAAATTGACTAAAATATCCGAAAATTAGTGCAAAAATATTATTTATAACAGCAAATTTTATTTAGACATGTGTGATAAAGGATTCATAGAGGCAAATTTCTAAAAGATATCCATCTGATGGACGATTTGGAAAAATTGAGCATAAGTAAAGTAGTCGTAATGAATATTACGTGATAGTGGACCGCGACCGGTGTTTGTCATTGTTGTTCATTGTACACATTACATTTAGAAAGATAATTGTCATAATGTAATTGTTGTTACATATGGGTAGGTGATAAAAATAAAAAGCTAACAAACACGATTGGCGCGCAACTTCGACTTTAGATATCAAAAAACTTCATAGGTACCACAAAATATTATACAACCCGAAATCTGTGGAGCCTTTATTTTTATTTATTTTTTGCATAACATCCTTAAAATTTTCGGTATTTTTAATAATTTGCATATCCCTTTATAATATTAAACACAAATATCAATATAATATAATTACAAACAGTAAAAAACTTTGTAGAACAAAAACGTGAAAATATTAATTCGGTACATTTTTTAATATCTCTTAAATGCGTCGACCGATTTTCACAATTCAAACAGAAATATTAGTTTTACGCCTATATCCGTCATTTAAAATTAAAATAATGAATATATCTCCATAAACAAAAAATCATGTTTTCAAGTTACGTAATTATACAAAAATGTCAACTTTGCTCGAAAGTTCCCTTAAAAATTTACTTTTCTTAATCTTTAATGATCAAATTAAGAAATTAATCAGAATCTAATACTAAATTAGAACAAGATAACAACATAATTAACATATTCTAATTGGAATCTAGTTAGACATAGAACATTTCTCAAAACTTTAGTACAGTTTGCTAGGTTGGGTATTGCGCGAATCACATAATAATGGGGAGTTATTTGTAATATTCGTACATAATGATGCGAAGCAATCACGATAACTTTTATGGTTCGATATTTATGATCAATGTATTCGATATTCATCAATATATTGACGATAATAACAATATGGAATTGGTTATAAGTCAAAACACTGTGTATGCTATGTGCCATAATGAGTAGAAATGAACGTTGTGACGTCACACGAGCTCGGCTTTGTTCGGAAAACTGTCGGGGTGTTTTCGGTACTGGATTCAAAAAAATATTTTCGATTGGATTTTACTTTGTAATTACAATGAAAAAAAACTAAAAATATTTTTGTATGAAAACTTATATATGATCTTTTCATTTATTACAAAAAAAAAGTTGATTCAACAAACCAATTATATTTTAACACGTTCCGGGACACTTGACTATTTGCAAATGTAATGATATGACACTTCAAAATCCCATACATTTTGTCATACCGTCTACAGCCGTACTACCTCATTACATATATTTTTAAATTTTACGCCGTGACACTAAATATCAACATCATTGTACTTGTATGGCTCAGTCTACGCCTGTCGGCGGTGTGCATGTGTTGTTTTGGTGCATAAGCACTGCGTATGTGTGTGTTGAAAAATTACTCGAAAAGAGTTTGCCGTGACACCCACGAACAAATGAAGTCGCGTGATGTGACACTAGATCATGTGCTTCTTAGGAATACTATGGGCAAGCAACGGCTATCGACGGTTTGCCAAATTACATGAAATAAAGTTCACCGCCCTTAGCCGTACTGTCACGTAACGATATACCGACATAACGTCAAGAGGCGGTCTGTCCCGGAAAGTGTTAAAAACTAGGTACACCCGCCATCCTGAGGTCAGAACCAATATATGTAGCTAAGTGCACTGTATAAGTAGATTAAATATCATTGTACAGGAGTAGGTACACAGATTTTTAGGAGAGGTACGTAAAGGTACACAGAAGGTACCAAATAACTGCAATAAATTTAGGCTAATCTGAAAAGTATTAAAACATAGCCAACTAGTGACATAAGCCTCAAAGTTAAGATGTATTATCTTACATTACTTAACTTATCATAACAATCATAATTGTTCAATCATCTTGAACAATTTGGAAGTATTATCACTTATTGGCCAAGTAATGTTCCAAGACGATTTTAAATAGACCATTTGTAATCAAACTAAAGTTTTGGTTAGTTAAAATATTTAAGCTTTGTCTACTGAGAGTCAGTTTGTGTTTCCAAAACCAGATATGTAATTATCTGGGATATGCTGAAAAGTGTCACCACATGACCTTCACTAGGAAACAAAACACACTCCATCTTTGTATTCTCTTAACGGTCTAACACTGCTGAGGGTTAGGATAGGACAGATGGACCCCCTTTTCCGCACTTGGAATCCCATTTGGTCCGTTGTGCGTGTAGGCCTCCTTTCTGTGAGAGGGAATGGGCCATAATCCACCGCGCGGGCGGGTTGGTGGATGTCACATGTCTTCGAATTTTTGGTTCTAAGACATGCCGGTTTCCTCACGATGTTTTCCTTCACCGTTTTGAGAGCAGTGGTGATGCACTGAATTACACAAAGTAATGAGCCCACGACCAACGACTCGTAAGTTGGGACCACAGGACCACCACTGCTCTAAAGACATACACAGATGGCGCAAATTGCTGAAGGAACCACTGTTCTGTCCGTGTGGTTCTAGGTCATGCCGGTTTCCTCATGATGTTTTCCTTCACCGTTTTGAGAGCAGTGGTATTGAAATAATTTACACAAAGTAAAGCGCCTGCCTGGGTTCGAACCCACGACCTATAACTTGAGGACTTGTAAGTCGCGGCCGTTACCATTAGGCTACCACTGCTCTCTCTGCTGAGAGGTAGCACAATTCGAAACCTGGGAGTATGCCTCGACAATCAGCTCACTTCTGTTACACAAATAGACAATATCGTCAAAAAGGCAACCAAAAACTTAAGATTTCCCAGGCGTATCTGCCAAGACTTGTCCGTGCACATCCTTAAACTTTATCTACATCACACTCGTCAGAAGTGTACTGGTCTGTCCACTACATATTGCAGGTGTGGAATCCTATTTATAAGGTAGAATATCTATCTATTTAGCTATCTATAACCCATCGAATTGAACGCGTTCAAAGAGTCTTCACCGGGTATCTAAGACATCGCAACGGACACGCCCTGGGCGGCGGGAGTCCCAAACCGATTTCTGGCCACCGTAGGCGCGGGCTGCGGATGGCGAGTAATGGGTAGCTAGACCATGCCCGAGTCGAGTGCGCGTAGTGTACCACGCGCGCCTCAAAGATATGTCAGCAAAAACTGACGGAGTCCGCGAGGGCGATGCCTGTCTGGGTCACGGATAAATTTGATACAGTGTTAACACGACCCTGGCTCAAGCAACTGAAGGAACAAGAGTGGGTTTTAGGCAGTAAAAGTCTGACACGCACTACCGCCTCACCCGCGAGAAATTTGCGAGCGGGGAAGCCATTGAATGATTTGTCAATTTTTTTTTATCTAAGACATAAGTCGAACAGCTGTCCACACATACACAGAGCTACTTATACTACAGCTACTCTCGAAAATTGCAGAAAATACATGGACCAAATAATGCTGTTCAAAATTGTGAAAGGTTGGAATGGATGATATAAATATATTTGTCACCCGCAGTAATCAACCCAGGCCTGACCATAAAGTTGATTTATTTGCACCTAATGCAGCTCAAACAAACCATTGCCATTGAACCATTACATGAGGAACTATAATGAGAGCCACTATCACACCAATGTCATTGACATCGCCAACACCTTGGCTCAATTTCGTTGACTTTTTTCTCAACATTTTTAGGAAATTTTATTTTTGTTTATTCCATTATTGACTAATTCTATATTTATTATTTATTTATTTGTTATTTATTTATTATATACTTTATTGTACACCACTTAAATAATAACAGGACAATATTTTTAAAGATAAGTGTACAATGGGCGGTCTTATCGCACAGGGCAATCTCTTACAGACAACCTTTGGATGGACTGAACGAGAGGAGATAGACATAGGGCTGTCAGTGTACAAAAACTATCTTGATAATATTACTTAGATATTACATAAAATACATACATACCAATAAAATAATATACTAATAAATATAAAATATAGAACAGAGAAAGGAGAAGAATAGTTACAGAGAAAGGAAATGCTCCTTCACCATTTTTTTAAAGGTAGGTAATGTTTGCGCACTTCTTACCTCAATAGGTAATGCATTCCACAAACGAGCTGCTTGAACCGTGAAAGATTTGTCGAAGAAGGATGTGGAATGCATAGGAATGCTTAATTTTAGGTTTTCCGATGATCTCAAGGACCGAGAATGTGTGTCACAGAGGAACTGAAAGCGTTCTTTAAGATAAGAAGGACTATATTGTATCCTGAGAATATTTATTCATTACTTTTTTATTATTCATGATGATTTATTAAGTCTATGTTTTCTTTTGTTTATTTTTTTACTAATGATTAATGATTATTATTGATTTTGCATATGTAACTACATTTAACTATGTAATTAAATATGTAAGTGCGGTGCACACCTTTAAGTGAATAGTTCACTGTAGTTAGTACAATAAATTGTAATTAATTTATAATAGATCAATGTTTCTGTGAAACATTTGTGAGTGTGCCATAATAATAAATAAATAATATTGAATTAAAACATTATTATTGTTCTTCATTACACAAATTCAGTATTCTTTACAGTAATATTTTTATTATGACATCAAATAGGGTAGTTTACTGAAAATTAGTTTTTGTCTGTCAGGTTGATTAATAAAAAATATTGGAATATTTTTTTCTTACATATTTTTCTTTTGAATGTAAACAAAGTGACGACGATATAATGCGTTGAAAAATTTAGAAATGTCACGCAGCTGGTACACTTTATACTGTCTTAGTGACGTCACAAGCCCCCACTCCTTTGCCCAACTTTGATGCGTTTTAACGTTGTAAATTTTTATTGATTTTGTAAAGCAAAAAATAAGTGTGCAATATTATTTGATAATCTCACTGACGGACGAAATAGAATTATCATTTTTCTACCCAGGAAACATTCCTATTGTATTTATTTTCTTGCATGGACATTATTTGGGTTCATGTTCACAAACTCATACGCTAATATGGCTACACTTGACATTACTTACCTGTGCCGCGGGCGCCTGAGTGGTGAGCGAGCTGGTGCCTGCAACAAGTCACAAGTTTACAGGTGCAGCTGTTGGTAAGCCTGTTGGCTGCAAGCGGTGAAACAGATAATACTTTGCAAGTACTGCAACTATGACCACAACTTATCAATTAATGATTTATGATCCCGCTTAAGCACATGGAATTTTAATTTTAAAATAAACTGGTAATTGATTACAGGTACATTAAAACAAAATCATGATTATGTACGGCTCAGAAAGAACAAGAAGAAATATAATGAGGTTATCTGCTATCATAATAAGCTTAAATGGTCAAATAAAACTATGAATTAGCAACATATTATTTGGTAAGTTGAATACAGGAAAGACTTACGGAAGAGCTTGAACACATCTCTTCTCGATGCCGATAGTAGTTCGAGCGATTGACTCTCGATGTAAAGTGCAGATACGGCTCTCACTCTAAGCATAACTAAACTATTTCTCACTTCCCACAAAGACGCAAAATCTGTTCTTTCTAATAATTTACCACAGGTTTGATGGATGACAATTCAATGAAAACCTATATGCTCGTTCCCATACATCTTTGAAATATTTTAAAATTGTTGCGAAATTAGGTTTGCCGCTAGGTTAAAATTCTGGTTACTATATTGTCTGCTCTACTGCTGAGTGCTGCTGGCTGTGCTAGTGCTACTATTTTGACATTGACAATTTTGACACATTTTTTTACTTCGACACTTGCGCTGGCGTTAGTCTCTGGCATGCAAAGACAATAAAAGGGACATTTTTGCTCCCCGCCCTCCTCCAAAACATCTGAGTTCTTCCGTGACAATACCTATCTCATTCAACTTTTTTATAAGCTTTAGGTTTTTTACCTACTCCTCCGTTATGGCCCTGCCACACACTCGTCGAGTGGCATGAGAAGTAGCGAGGAAAGAAGGCAGAAACGTAGTGTGGCAATATTACACGTCTTGCCGCTCGGTATGCTCCTCGTCATGGTTATGCCCACCGCTCCCTGTTTTGTTGGTATTTTGGGCGCGGGTCAAGAACTTAGTGCGGAGCGTTGAGAATATTCGCGCGAGTAGGGCAGTGTGTGGGCAAAAAGGGCGATTTCGTGGCAGTATGAGGTTTAGAGCGATGAGCAGCGTGAGAGCATAGTGTGGCAGGGCCATTACTCTTTTCCGATAATTAATTTCGTTGCGGGATCCAAAACAGTTAAATTCAATCTCCGGGGATCGTCGAGTATCATGGCCTAGGTGGTTTTCTGGTGGTCGCCACTGTTGATTCTGGCTTTCAAGAGTTGCAGTGGTTTGGGAAAAGTGCGGCGGGACTGTGCAAAAAAAAACGTTTTACCCTAATGTTGTACAGTCGGTAACAGCTGTTACCTGACCTAACCTAAAAACGAACGAATACAATATTAATACAGTAGTATTATATTAATTATACAGTCGGAACATAGTTCTTACACATGTGCTGTGCAACATGTGTGAGAACTATGTTCCTCCTGTAAATCTACCATTCATGGTACATAAGTGTCGTACATTGACTTCTGTGTGCTTCTGACAGTTGAGTGTGTCATGCTCTCTCTAATGTCTCTCTGATGGTGGCACATGTGTTGGATCATTCGGTTCCCTTCATGGTTGAGCTGAGTGGTGCCGATCCATGAGTCATGTTCATGTACAGGCGCCAACTATTGGGATTGGTCATAACTTAGCTGCCTCGGCCTGATATTGAATTTTTGTTAAATTGTTTGTTACTCTAGATCAGTGATGGGCGAAGTACGGCCCGCGGGCCAGCTCTGGCCCGCGAAAACATGTTCCGGCCCGCCGACGGTCCTTCAACCTGAATAGTATATGGCTCGCAATAATTATATTTTGAAGGTCCAGAAATATAAAGTAAATTCTAAAAGCCTTAGAAGAATAATAGACGCTTAGGTAAAAGAGGCAACTAGACTAGCCGCATAGTTCATGATTGCGTTGCGGGTCGCGGGGCTTGGACATATTTATTTACAGAATACAACGGTAAGCCAGTATGTCTTATATGTAATGAAGCAGTGGCGGTATTTAAAGGTTTTAACCTCGCTCGCCATTTTAACACCAAGCATGCTAAAACCGAATACAAGTGAAATTATAATTTTTAAAATTTGTGCAAGTGTAATGCTGTAATGTTTTTATATGAATATGCATTTTTCCTATAATTCTGGCCCTCCTCTGAAATTTCTTAAACTTTCTGGCCCCCCATTAAGAAAGTTTGCCCACCACTGCTCTAGATGCTTTTACGAGAGACGTATATCTGGTTATGGTCAGCCAGCTCACGAATATGTATCCTCCGACTGCACAGCATGATTTTCTTCTTGTTTACGTTTTTTTAGTTCGCTTTTCAAGCAGTCGGGTTTTTTGATATTTTTAATTAACTTTTTTTTTAAAGTTAGCGTTACGTGTTAAAGATCGAATTGGCATAACTGTATTCTATACTATTTATCAACCTTGAAAAGTCGTTCTAGTTCGATAAGCTCATTCGTATCGAATAACACTTATCTACTGCTAATTGCAGAAGGTTCAAATTATGGGGGGGAGGCCACAGGCCTGTTAACGATGGTCTGCAGCTTTGCCGTTAGATTCGCCATCTCCTCCTCGAAAGCCGCGGTCGTGAGTAGGCCTCTGTCGCGGCTACTCGGGTCTGTCTCTGTGTAACTTGGCTGGTTGAGGTCCTCTTTGAGCCTTGCCAGAGTTTTCCGGAGGACGTCCAGCTGGTTGGCGATGCTGGTGAGATTTGTGTCGAGGCGTGATAGGCCGGCCCCCATAGTGGCCCACTTGGGATCCCCTAGGGTCCTTGCACTTTCTTGCCTCGTCCTCTCGTGCTCCTTTTGGTTTTTCAGGCTCGCCATTGCGACCTGACCTTTCAATTCCTTTATTCCGTTTAAGGCGACAATTTGGTGTTGAACCGTGACCGAGTCTATCTTCTAGTGGGGCAGCTCATAGTAAGGTGGGTCAGGTAACAGCTATTACCAACTGTACGAGTAGAAGATAGAACAGTTTCAACTTCTGACCTCCTGTTAAGATTTTACCGTACAAAGTTTCATTTTATTTATTTCATCTTTAATATAATTAGCATTACAGGATTGTGCCTATAGATACTTACATATTTATGTTACATAACATATACTTAGATTTCCATTGCCTAGCCATCCATACATATTTACAATATAAGATATTAATATAGTGTGAAGGTAACTCTGTATGTCTGTTAGCTTTTCTCGCTTAAACCGCTGATTGATTGAAGGTATGGAGAGAGGGATGGACATTGGATAGATATTTTCCCGGAAAATATCCACCCCGGAAGCCGGAAGGTTGTATGGTGAACGAATCATTTTCATTTTAGTAAGACGGTACTCCGCGGTACCCTGAAAGTGAAAACTACACACTTTGAACATCAAAGCAACTGTCTGACCGTATACTGGAACTCTGGAACGCCCGAACGCATCCCTTTGGAGGTGTCAGCTGTCTGTTGCACTAACAATGTCAGTTTGTTGCTTTGTCAATCAATGAAAGATCAATTTTGTCACCGAAGAGTCCGGTGTGCCGTGAATTCTGAAAAAACTCGTGAAGATATCAAAGTTGTGCATATTTTTTGTCGCTAACGGTTTAACTTTATTTTAAAAGCTTACTTTTGGATATAATTGTATTACATTGACGGTAGCTGAAGTAAAACAAATCAAAATTCCTCCTGCCTCAGTGAATCAGGGATCTTCTCTCCGAACTGCTGATTGGTACGTATCACATATGCACGCACCGAGATATCTATCTGCGAAGTTCCCGAATTATATCGAGGGATTGCTCGACCGTACGATTTTTGTAGGCAGATGAACAGTGAAACAGTGAATATTGGTACAATCACCTTCTATTTATGATTTTGTAAAATAATATTATTGTATCTTTTTAAAAACTCAAAGCAGAGTCTAATAAGAATTGTAAATAACAAGATCACAACAACAAGAACATAATTTACCTAAAATGAGCTACTTATTAAATCTGTCGTATTATATTCTACACAAAATACATACAGACACATACATAACATCACACCAGCACCTCTAGCTAAGTTGACAATCTACAATCAATAACGCTTGTAGAAAGAGATTCAATACGAAACATTTGTAACTTGGCTAGGGCTGTTGACCCTGAAGGGTCAGACAGAGAAACCCAAACAAATACAACAAACCATGATGTTATTTGTATTTTTCTATAAGTACCTATAATATAATACTACTAGCTGACCCCCAGGGCTTCGCTACCGTCAATTGGCTACCTACCTACCATACCTACTCTACCCACCTACCCTACCCTACCCTACCTACCCTACCCTACTCTACCTTACCTACCCTACCCTACCTACCCTACCCTACTCTACCTTACCTACCCTACCATACCCTAATTACTCTACCCTACCTACCCTACCTTCCCTAGCCTACCTTACCTACCCTACCCTGTCTAATTATGTAGTACATATTTTTAATGTATCATCAATATTTTTCTCAGCGCACGCCAATGAATAAATTTTATATGCATCATTTTGCTAGTTTGGGTTACATTATAGCAATTTTCATAAGGATCTTTATTTTTTTTTAAATATATTATAGCCTATTACACTCGGGAATAATGTAACTTTCTACTGGTGAAAGAATTTTCAAAATCGGTTCAGTAGATCCAGAGAATACAACATCACAAACTTTACTTCTTTATAATATTAGTATAGATTACCACAGATGACAATACTAGCACCTGTATGATGCCTCATCTCATAAAAAGAAACCGTGCCGATGGAACTACTGTTTTTCGTCTGATTAAACTGATTATTTTTCTAAGAACATCAATTGCGTTTGGTTCTGTTCCACGGATATAGATGGTGCTAGCAGCGACTTACAAGTAAAAGGATTTACTTGGTTTGTGAATACTTTTTTTTTTAAATACTTCATTGATTTGTTTTTACAGTCATTGGACCAAAATGTGATTTGATAAACTTCCTTCAA
Source organism: Anorthoa munda (assembly GCA_945859665.1). Lineage (NCBI taxonomy): Eukaryota > Metazoa > Arthropoda > Insecta > Lepidoptera > Noctuidae > Anorthoa > Anorthoa munda. The sequence goes on along the minus strand of OX243899.1, from coordinate 6,068,614 downwards.
TTTAAGATGCCCCATCAACATCCTGAATCCATTACTATTTTTAATTTAGCTGTAACTTTTAAGTGCTAGAATGTTTTAAATGGATGTTGTAAACAAAATTAGTCCATGTTCAATAGATAATATGACATAGGATTAGGCCATGCAGAACCGCATCCGGTTCCAGGTTTTTGAAAACAGGGTCTGGTAAGCAGTTACAACCGGGCGAACCGGTTCCCCCGGTTCCGGTTGATATTTTTTTTTTACGATTATAAGTCATAGAGAATTTGACAGAATAAGCAATTATCAGTAGAAATATGAAATAAAATAGTTTTCATTTGTCTAATCAACATATACATTTGCAAGTTTTGTAACAAATTAGACATTAGTAACAATACTTAAGGTATAGCCCTCGCCAAACTTCTTTGCCGCCCTGAAGTTGGTTTACCTTACCGCATGCGCGAGGCACGAGACGGTGCTATTTTTATATGAGATAGCTGTTGCCCGCGACTTCGTCCGCGTCAAACTCGTAAATAATATTTTTTTTATTTTCCCGCCGGAACTATGAATTTTCTCGTGATCAAACGTATGTTACTCGTTATTACATCAGCTATCTACCAGTGAAAGTCCCGTCAAAATCGGTCCAGCCGTTTCGGAGATTTACTACTGCGCAGCCATTGTAGCCAAGTTCAGGGCGGCCAAGAAGTTTGGCGAGGGCTATACCTAAAGTGTTGTTACTAAGAATTGAACTATACCTACTTTTCTTTTTCTTATATTTATTACTATACTTCATAAAAGATAGCTTGATCTCTGCGACATATGTCAAACTGACTTAGACATTATTGTTAGCCTGTCAAGCGCCATTGTATAACACATGTACATATGGGCTATGGATTGAATTAGGACATGGGATGAGATAAAAAAAAACCTAATTAGCCGCCCAGCTCGTCAGTGACAGTTGGAGATGCGCAAACCCAGGTGGCTCGATACATTAACTGTCTTGGGTTAACCCTGGATGGACGGTGGGGCTTCGAAGAGCATTTCGAGCGCCTGCGTTGAAAAGGCAGTGGGTGCTTTGCATAGACTGCTACTCAACTTCGTGGGACCATGGGAAGAAGTTCGCCGCCTCTACGCGGTGTCGTGCAAACGATGGTCCTTCATGGGACGCCTGTTTAGTCAAGCAGACTGTCCCGGTACTCCCGTTTGGCCAGTCCGACCCTGCTTCTGGGCCTTCTTCTGGGTATCCGGTCTCTCCGTGAGGCCATTATTGAGCGCGTGAACCTCTCCTGGAAGGCAGTCTCCGAAAGGGCGATTCCAATCTGGTCAGTTTCAACGCTGCTAAGATCCAGGCGTGTCTTTTTTCTGACTGTGGTGTTACGTTGACATTGACCCTCAATTTTAGTCCATAATCATCATCATTTCAACCGAAAGACGTCCACTGTTGGCCATCCTCAAGACCTCAAGCGTCGCCAAACTGATCGGTCCTGTGCGTTTCGCATCCACCGGACTCTCGCAGCCTTGATCAGGTCGTCGCTCCACATAGAGCTCCCTCTAACGCTGCACGCTATGACTTCCGGTACGCGGTCACCACTCCGGTACTTTTCGGCGCCAACGGCCATCCGTTCTGCGTGCAATTTGCGCTGCCCCTGTGGCAATTCTTCGGGCTATGTCGGTAACCTTGGTTCTGTATAGTACAGTGTTGTTGAACAGTTTGTTTTGCTAATTCTTTACAAATAAATATGTAAGGGTCACCTTTGCAATATACACAACAAGGGGATGAACTGCTATTGGTGTGAGCAGAGTCATCTTTATCGTTCTTAGTATCCCATGCTACGACATGATATGCTTTGTGACCTTGTATCTTCTCTTTTGCAACTGTAGTAGTGATGGGAGCAATTAGCTCGAGCGTACAAAACTTAGATTCGAGGCACTTCTTCAACGTCACCCACGTAGACAACTCATCGCTATTCTCCTTGTAAGCATCCTCTTATCAACACTTGTATTGAATCCAAATTCTGCGCCACTAGAAATATTAGGATAGGATCCCAAGTGGCGGTGTTTATTACCATGTTATTTAGACTGTTGATGCATTCTGCTGCATTATCGAGCAAAGCTTTAATTTGTGTAGCTGACGGGTTGCTTAACTTTTTCTGATAGAAATTTCGTTAAAACTGACGACACAATCATCTTTATGCTGCCGTACCGAAACGACACATTTTTTTTTTTGCTTTCTGGAATACTCGTGCATACTGCGCTACCACGGGGAGATGGCGCAGTTATGTGGGACTCTAACCCACTAAAACTCCACGGTGTCCTCCTTTGCCGCTTATAGCGGGAACACGGGCACGCGTTAGCACCCACCGCGACCCTACTCTGGGGAGTGCCCCCCATCACCGGCGCACCAGAATACACTGTGCGCCGTGACCACCCCAGGGACCAAACCAGCACATGGGTGCCAGACGACCCCGTCTATGGCACCCTTGGTCCCCTTGTGACGGGTCAAGGTCAATGGCTTCGCCACCTACCATTTTTCGGCCGCAGGGGATAATGAGAGCGACCAACGCTATACCGACACTCCTCCCCTGCGGCCCCACCGCGTCCGACATCAGTCGGTGGCGACCCTGTCCAGGCCGCGGAAAGTACTGAAGGTAGGGAGAGCGGCGCACCGCAATACCGGCACTCCTCTCCCGCCGCGGCCTCCCACCTTCAGCCGCCATAACGTATGGGTTTCGCCATATCGTGAGGCCCCATACGACAACGCGGCCCGCCTCAGTTGCGATGTCACCCAGGCAGCACCGCAACCTACATGTTGGCCGCTACGTCGTCGGCTTTTCGGCAAAAGCCCTGACGTACGTAGCGAGGAGCGTTCATGGCGCGGCGCAGCGAGATGTTCTGCTGCGCGCGGACCTTCTGTTTGTTCGACAAACTCGTGAGGACGAACCAAGCTGGAGCGGCGTATGTTAAAATTGATCTAGATTTTGATGAAATTTGACATGTAGATAGATTGAGACCCTGGGACATAGGATAGTTTGTATTCCCTTGGGATGATAAAACACTTTCCACGCGGGCGAAGCCGCGGGCAGAAGCTAGTCCTACTAATCCTACTATCCTACTAATCCTACTTCCTACTTATAATATTATAAATGCGAAAGTTTACGAGGATGTATGTTTGTTACTCTTTCACGCAAAAACTACTGAACGGATCTGGATGAAATTTGGCACAGAGATAGATTATAGTCAGGAATAGCACATAGGATACTTTTTATCGCGGGAATATGTTCCCTCGGGACAGTTTTCGACATTTACGCGGGTGAAGCCGCTGGCAGACGCTAGTAATATTATAAATACGAAAGTTTTTGAGGATGGATGTATGTATGTATGTTTGTTACTCTTTCACGCAAAAACTACTAAACGGATTTGGATGAAACTTTACAGTAATATAGATTATACATCAGAATAACTCATAGGCTACAATTTAAAATGATTTTTTGTAATTTGGTCATAATATAACGATATATATCAAGTAAGTCGGAAAAAATTCTGCCCTCTGAGAGCTATCTTCGCGTGCACTGCCTAAGCCGTTGGAGATACACAAATATAATGTACTGTAGGATTGTTTGTCTTAAATAGTACTAAATAAAAATCCGTAACAGCATATATCTACCTTTTATGTGGAAGCCACTATGACCAAAATAGTAAACCTTAAATACAATTAAATAGTATACAATGCACATTTTAGAATATTTATCAAACTTTTATCAAAATCGACACATTAGACGCTTTGAATATTTAATGTAGATAAACTTTGTCTTTTACACTAAGTAATTTGAACGCATAGTTTAAAAGTTATCACGATAAGATTGACATGAATGGAGCTCGAGCGACATATATACGCGCGGCGGGTAAAGCGGAGGAGCGGGGGGCAGGGCGATGTGATCCAAGCAATGACGCGTACATATTTTCGCTGAACGTAACAAATCAAGTAACATAGTTTACAGGAGTATAATGCAGTAGGTAGGACCGCCAAAACTGAAATCACATTCTGTAACTTGTATGGTGTACATAATAAAGAGTATTCTATTCTATTCTAACTTATATTATAAATTAGCTGACCCGGCAAACTTTGTTCTGCCATAAAAACACCAAACATTCATCTAACCTACCTACCCTACTCTAACAACCCTACACTACCTAACCTACCCTACACTACCTACCCTACCCTACCCTAACTACCCTACCCTACCCTAACTACCCTACCCTACCCTAACTACCCTACACTACCTACCCTACCCGTCCTACCCTACCCTTCCTACTCTACCTACCCTAAGATACCTACCCTACCTACATACCTACCCTACCCTAAACGGTATATAATCAAGTAATGCTTGACTGACACGAACAGTAAAAGGAAGTAACCTTTGTTGGTCCCATTTGTTAATCAGTGTCATTGTATGTTTCATGGCTGTGCTGATCTGTTTGTGATGAAATTTGATATGGATAATCTCAAGCCTGGGGAAGGACTTAGGCCACTTTTTATCAACACACCACACAGGCGTAGTTTATAATAAAACTGTAACTTGATTGACTAACACACCCAGCGGTCGACGCACAACCGAAACCAATTATGAGCTTAAATTAGCACTAAGAAGGGAATTCGATAATTCCACCTCCAAGGGTGGCGTCCTTATTGGTGGGTTGGTTTGTTCAAAGATTGTATGGAATCCATCAGTTTTGAAGTAAGACATCTGAAATTTCGGATACAAGATACAGTAAACAAAAATATGGTTTGTCACAAAACTTTATGTGGCAGACCAAATTCCACGCGAGCGAAGCCGCGGGCAAAAGCTAGTCATTAATAATTATTAAAAATAATTTAATAGTATTTACAATTTCGTTTCTGTTTCCGCCAAACTTTCCTTTTTTTTACATTTGTTCCTGTTTTGTTGTGTGCAGGCGGTTGGAGATGTTGGCGGCGTGCGAGGCGGGCGACGTGTTCGCGCTGCTGGAGGGCGGCGCGGCGGGCGCACGCGACGCCGCCGACGCGCTGGCCGCGCTCTACTGTGGCGTGCGCGAGCCCTGGCTGACGCGCGCGCTGCTGGCCTACCACGCGCGCACCGGCTCCGCGCGCGTGCTCATGTTGCTGGCGCGCGCGCCCGAGCTGCACGCGCGCCATCTGCTGGACGCGCTGCAGGAGCAGCTGCGTGGAGAGCGTGCCTCGCGCCACCACGCGCTGGCGGCCGTGGCGCCGCTCGTGGCGCGCCGGCCCGCCTGGCTGCACCGCCTGCCCGCGCATCCTTTGGCGCGTGAACTGCTGCGCGCTGCGCGTCACGAGCGCGAGCCTGTGCCATTGCTGCACGCGCTGCTCGCGCTGGCGGCGCTGCTGCCGGCCGCGCCCGCCCTGGCCGCCGCGCACCCCGCCGAGCTGGCCGACGCGCTGCTTCGCCCCGCTGCGCTCGAGCCGTCGCCCTCGCCAGCCGCGCGCGCGCACCTTCAGCTGGCGCAACTCGCGCTGTTCCACGCGCTGTACGCCACGCACCCCTGCACTTTGCTGGAGGCGTTGCGCGCGCAAGGCGCTGAGCTGCCTGCAAGCGCGCGCGACCCGTGGGAGCGCGGCATGGGCGCGCTGGCCGAGTCCGTGCGCCTGCACCCCGCACTGGTGACGGGCAGCCGCCTGCGCGAGGCCGACCCGGGCCGCTGGGCGCGCCAGGAGCACCACGACGTGCTGGCCGAGTGCCGCCGCCTATCCCTGCACGCGCGCGCCGAGGACGCCGCGCCGTCGCCCCTGCCCCTGGTGGCCACCGCGGCGCTGCCGGCCCCCGCGCCGCGCGCCTCCCCGGCGCCGGGCTCGGGCGCACACGCGGCGCGCTCGGCGTCCAGCCTGCGGCCGGGCACCGAGCCGTGGTTCGCACTGGGGGACCGCTGCGGCGCCGACTCTGCGCCACACACGCCGCTGCCGTGCGACGCGGACGCCGCCGAGCCACCTGAGGCTGCGGTGGAGGCTACCCCGGAGAACACACCAGCACGGGAGACGCGTGCGCAGTTCCGCTTCCCGGCGGAGTCGGGCGCCGTGCGCGCCATCGGGCGGTTCTCGCGGCCCGCGTCGCCGCCGCGCAAGGAGACGTCGCCGCTGGCGGGGGACGCGTACACGTCGCGGCTGGCGCGCGTGGCGCACGAGCGGCGCGCGGCGGACTCGCCCGTGCCGTTCGGGGGCGTGCCGCCGCCGGCCGGCGCCGTGCGGCCCGAGCCCAGCAGGCCGGCGCCTGGCGACGCGTTGGAGCCACTCAACGTGGAGGACCGCGAGGTGCTGGAGCTGACGTCGCGCGCGCAGCATGAGGAGTGGGAGGCAGGCGTCGCGGGCGGCGGGCGGGAGCGCGCGCGGGCGCTGGACCCGCGGCGCTCCCCAGCACTGGCGGCCCGCCGCCGGGCGCCGGCGCCGCTGCGCTCGGCGTCGTGCGGCCCTCGGCTGGCGAGCGCGGCGCAGCAGTCGGTGGCGGTGCAGACGGTGGACACGTGGCCGGAGCCCTACGAGTTCGTCATCGCTGACTTCTTCCGCGCTATGCCAAACGACACTCGTCGCCAAGTAAGTAGTCTATCTTCACCTAGCCCTATTGAGCCACGATTGAAAAAGTTGGATTTACGTACGGCAGTGCGCCATAGGTACATGGTGGACAATTTGACATCCCACCCATATGGACAAAACGTTCTGGTAATACACTCAGCGTCACAAAAATCGCACCTTTTCGAAAATAGCATTCAAGCCTGTCCAGCCATAAACACATTATAGAAAAGAAAATAAAGTTTATGGAGAGAGACGGGAAAAGCAATAATGGATTGAAAGAAGGAGAAAAGTCTACAACAGTAATTCAAAAATGTAGAAGAATATGAAATTAATAAAATCTATCGCATTGAGATTTCGTCTATAAAAAGAAATTCAACGTTTTGCCATAACCAGGGACCGAAACCGGTATGATTAATACCGGTATATTTCGGTTAGGTACAGGTATTTTAAAAGGTTACCTTAATTTTTAAATATTGAAATCAACCTTTATTAATACCGGTTACCGATATAAAAGTTACCTCTATCTTACACGTGCCGTCCGTCGGCATTAGTCAAACTGTCAAAGGGCGTCGCCTGTGTGTGTGTCAAAGAATCGAGCCTACCCGCGAGCGCCGGTGAACGCCGACCAATCACGTCTCTGGCTGGCACGCCGCACGCAGCACGCCGCACGGCGACGTGTCTCTCAGTTCGCTAGCGAGGCGTGTGTTGGTCGTGTTGGATAGTTTTGTTGGCTTGGTAAATTAAAAACATATTATTTTACTTAGAAATGGGACGAAAGCAAAAAGGTTTTTTTTTTTAATAAATGCATTTAACAAACAGCGAGCGATTAGCAAACGATTGTGTAGGACCTGCCATACCTACACTGTAGGTACTGCCGACTTTTACTTTGCGTTCGACCGCTATCGTTTTGCTCTTGCAAAAGATACGTAATAAGCCTGCCGGTTTGGGGGATACGATCCTGCAATCATCGCTCTTCAGTTTCGTGAGCTGGCTCTGCCCAAAAGACATATTACTTGTAAAGACCTTGGAGTCCTTATTCCGCTCAAACGCGTCTTTTATACTTTCGGAATTAAATCGGTTGGGGTCGTTTTTCAAGGACTTTGAGATCAGTCTATTTAGCTGCCGGTATTTCAACGCATCGTCTGAAGACTGCAGGATCATCTCACGCCTCTCTTTCATGAGCTTAAGAGTAGGATCAGATAGCTTTTTGTTCCTATTAGATCTGTACGGCGTGCCTTGAAAAACTTAGACCCGACCGCATGGACAGCTTCCACAAACCCATCGCTGTATTCGTCCACGGAGCTCCCTAGGCACTTGAAACGATGGTGGTGTTCGAGCTGAAAGGTGTCGGGGTTTTGGATCTGTGCTGGACGGAGCGTAATGTTCAATGTGCCTCTTACCATGCGGTGACCGCGCCCGGTTTTCACCGAATTGATCACAGAGACATCTATTGCTTCATAAGTTCGAAAAATTTGTCTTCTCAACAACGTAAACAACGCAATGAAAGTTGTATAACTGTCGAAATGAAACAGATTATGTCGATTAGCTGACTGCTGACCACATCATTATACGACCATTTCATGAAATGGTCGAACTGTTCATGACAGTGTTTTAATAAAAAACACTGTCAAAAAAATAAAAAGTGTAGGTACTGTGCTAGCGCGCTATTAGAAAACGGGCGTGTACGTTTCTCAGCAAGTTAAATAAACAAACTTGATTTCTATGATGAGAGAAAAAGATAACCAAATGGTATTTTACCAATTTACGCCACAAAAAGGCGAACTAAATAAATGTAAACAGTACTTGCATGCAGATGCACACACACGTACTACAGCACGCACGACGATCTCCCTGGTAATGTATTTTCTAATGCCAACAAATTGTCGGCATTGCGAACATTCTGTTTCTTTCTAATCCAGGTCCTTTTTAGGTAACCTAAATAAAGGTAACCTTTTTCTTCTTCTTGGAATACCCAGATAGCGGTTACCAAAATCGTAGAGGTAACCGAAATACGTCGATACCGGTACCGTAATTTATAAGGGTTTTCGGTCCCTGGCCATAATTGACGCATCCCTCTTAGATGTTACCAGTAAGAAGTGGCATATTGGTAATAACTCCATCTTTTTGTACTGGTAATTTAAGGAGACGGTGTAATGTAGATCCACCGACCAATCGTGCTGCAACTCCAGTGAGGGCACCGACTTTTACTACTGGTCGTCGACTGGAGCTTTTTTTTTGGGCCAAGCTATTTAAATTATTGCATTGTCATCGGTCCTTGATAAGTGTGCAAAGTTTCAAATTAATCCGACGTTTTGAAGGGGGTGAAAATCACGTTCAAAGATTCCGTTACATTGATACATAGATACATACATACCAAGCTAATAAAAGCGTGTTAAAAATGAATCGCTAAATGTGTTGCTAAGCCCAAATCTCGAGAACAGCTAAACCCATTTCGCTTATTCTTTTTTTGTTGTGTTTCTTATTGTTAGGAGAAAGTTCTAATGAAAAAAAAAAGATAAGATAAGAAAAAACAAAAATTGGTACCTTACCTACATAGGTAGAGTAGGTATGGTAGGGTAGGTAGGTTAGATAGGGTATGGTAGATAGGGTAAGTAGGGTAGATGAATGTTTGGTGTTGTTATGACAAAACAAAGTTTGCCGGGTCAGCTAGAAAAAGAGCCTTTTATTTTTGAAATAAAAGGCTTTTTTAATTTAATCCCCTGGAAATTTGAGGTATCTGGATCGAACGTTACAAAGATTAGGTTTCGTTTTATTTATTCTTACGAAATCTGAAGATTTGTCTTTCGAAGAGGAGCGGAAATGTATAACGTTAATTTTATTATATAAGAATAAACTTTTACAACAAATTTCTGATAGGATTTTTCTATTGAATAATTAGTTACACAGAAATAAGTGTTACTCTGTTATAGTATATAAGTAATTATCTATTAACCACCTGCGTAAAGCCCTTCTGAAGCAGACCATCGGTTTTTTAATTTGGTTAGGAATACTGTTATAAATCTGAATACACATAGGATAGTAGCTTCGCCTATATCGTTCCGTTTTCATTCTAGGAATAATTAATCTATTAGGATATCTAGTTCTGAACTTATCTCCCAGTTTTTCAAATATCTCGAAATCGTGATTTTTTAAATAAAAAACATGTTAAATCAAATATTGTACATGTAAGTGTTTATTTCAGTTCAAAGACTATTAAATGGTCTCTAATCCTTTTCAATTGTCGTAGAGTGGCGATTCGAGTCAGCCGTGCGAGAGACTAGACGCGTACATGGCGGAGCTGTATGCCGGGCGCCAGGCCACGGGGGCCGCGCGCGGCGCCGACCTGGCGGAGCAGCTGGCGCTGGCGCACGCGCAGCTCATGTACGAGCGCTGGCGCCGCGACGCGCACGCCGAGCGCAACCGCCGCCTGCTGGGCCGCTGTCGCCACATGCGGGCGCTCGAGCTGCACAACGCGGCGCTGTCCGACCGCCTGCGCGCCGCCACGCGCGAGCGCGACGAGCTGCGCGCGCGTCTGGTGCCGCCGCCCGCGCCGCACGCGCCGGCGCCCGCCTCGGACGCCGCGGGGCTGGAGGCCGAGCTGGCCAGCGAACGGGCCGCGCGCCTGCGGGCTGAGGCGGCGCTGCGCGAGGCTGAAGCGCAACGCGCGCTGGACGCCGCCGAACTGCAGCGCACGCGCGGGGAGTCCTTCGAGGCGGCGCGACACGTGGAGGCGCTGGCACGCGCAGCGCTGGCGGCCGAGCGGCGCGCCGAGCACGTGCGGCGGCTGCGGCGCGAGCTGCTGGTGCTGGCGGAGCGAGAGGCGCGGCTGGGAGCGGCGGCGCGGGGGGCGGCCCCGGCCCCGCCCGCAGCCGACGAGCGCGCGCTGCGGGCGGCCTGGGCGCGCGCCGAGCAGGAGGCGGAAGCCGCGGGAGCGCGCGCGGAGGCGGCATCAGCACGCGCTCACGAGCTGGAGACGTTGCTAGCGGCGCGCGAGGCCACGGTGGCGGAGCTGAAGCGCTGCACGCGTCACGCGGCCGAGGAAGGCGCGGCACGGCTGCGGGCGGTGCGCGACAAGTACGCGGCGCTGCAGCGCGTGGTGCGCGCGGGCGAGGCGCGCCAGCTGGAGCGCCTGGCGGCCGGCGCGGGGCCCGGGGGCGCGCGCCCCCCTCCGCCCGCCCCGGAGGACGCACGCAGCTAATCATGAGGGGGGGGCGGGGGCGCGCGCCCCGGGACTCGCAGGCGACGTGTGTCGCGCATGTAGGGGAGTGAGCGCGGGGGGGGCCTCGCCGACGTGACGTGTAAGAGCGTTGATAAAGAAGTATGGAGTCAGTGGTGACGGCGCGCGGCGGCCGGTGCGTCACTTGAAGGTGTTTTTGACAATCATTCAATATATTATTCTTATCTTATCTGTACACAAAAGTGATTGTTTGCCTAATAGAAATCAGTGGATGCAAGTTGTAATGCTCACGCTACTGTCAGCACGGCGCGTGGTGTCACGCGGCGTGGGTGACGCGTGAGACGCCTCGCTTGTTGTAGTTTGTTTGAAATATGAATATTATGTATCGCATACAAATGTAACGCTTGTCACATTAAGTTTGAATGTACTCATCGATGACTATGATTCTTGTTTGTATCTACATGTAATCTTTACTGGGAATAAATGAAAACAGATTTTCGTTCAAATTAGTCTTTATCTTTATCATTAAAATCCACGAGCGGACATCGCATAATAATACGTCATACATAGTATATTTGGTACAAAATTCACAACAAAGTATAATATAAATAGTTAAAATATCAACAAACTCTTATTTACAATGTACAAAATATACAAATACGTACAAAAGAATCAACAACATAAGACTACGATATGGTATTTGGTGTGTGTCGGGCGGGTCGGGCGGCTCCGCTCAGGGCAGCGGCTCCACGTAGTTCTCGGGCACGAGGCCGGTCTTGCCGTTGAGCGTCCCCCGCAGCCAGCCCGGCTCGCCCGACGCCGCCACGTTGGTGATGATCTGGTTGGGCTCGAACGACAGCTCGCCGTCGCTCTCGCCCAGGCACGCGTACAGGGTGCGCACGCGCGTGCAGCGCCCGGGGGCGGGGGCCGCGCTGGCGCCGCGCGGGGGCGGGGACGCGCTGTGCGACGACACGGACTCTGACGACGAGCTGGAGCGCTGCGCCGCCGCGCCGCCCCCCCCGCCCCCCGCGAAGTGCTGCAGCAGCTGCTGGTGGTGCGGCGAGTAACGCGCGCCCACGCCCACCATGCGCTCGCAGCCGCCCACGCTCACGCCCAGTCGCTCCACCAAGCCCTGCAGACACCAAAGATTACTATTATATACTGGAAGACACCACACACACGTCAGTACACACACAATGTGATGCACGAACAACAACAGTATTCGAAAAACCGGCCAAGTGCGAGTCGAACTCTGCTAGAACATCACGTTTGTTGTATGGGAGCCCCACTTAAATATATATTTGTTGTTATAGCGGCAACAGAAACACATCTGTGAAAATGTCATCTGTCTAGCCATCACGGTTCATGAGATACAGCCTGGTGAGAGATGGACAGACAGACGGACCGCGGAGTCTTAGTAATAGAGTCCCGTTTTTACCCTTTAGGTACGGAACCCTAATGATGAGATAGGTCAATATTAATGTGGTTGATTGATGTTAAAATATCTAAAGAATATAGAGGAATACTTACAATATCATTGCGCGCGGAGATGGGCACCGATGTGGGAGATGTTCTGCAACAAATAACAACAACAACTCATCAGTAACATTGCGGCAACACGTCTGACAACTACATCGTCAACTATCCGCAGCACACAGCACACAACTACATCGTCAGCTAGAGCAGTGGTTGCCCAGTGATAACGGCCGCGACTTACAAGTTGTAGGTCGTGGGTTCAAACCCCGCCTGCCTGGGTTTACTTTGTGTAAATTATTACATCACCACTACTCTCAAAAACGGTGAAGGAAAACCATCGTGAGGAAACCGGCGGATGTCTTAGAACCAAAAATTCAATGACATGTGACATCCGCCAACATGCACTGGACCCGCGTGGTGGATTACGGCCCATTCCCTCTCATAGGAAGGAGGCCTGCACGTAAAACGGACCAAGTGCGAGTCAAAGGGGTCCATCTATCCTATCCTATCCTACATCGTCAGCTATCCGCTGCACACACGGCTTCATATAGTTGACAGCTGCATCACAGTTGACTCGTGCTATACGTATATCCTGATTAAATATTCGTAAAATATAACACTCAATTATGTAAATATTAAACTTCTCACTGGATAAATATATCTTCACAAAACTACTTGCTGGCTAATATTAATGGCTACTATTATTTTATCATAGAGATTAGCGCTAGTAACTAAAATACAGACGTCTTATCGTGGTTTCGTTCAGCTATGGATGTTTCATTTTCTAGCCCACAAACCCAAAACATTAATACTTGTATAGGTTTGTCAAAACACGTTGTACACGTTTTTTTGTCAATATTCATTATTTTTATAAAGAGAAGACTTCTGGCCAGCAGTGAGATACAAATAAGGCTAACAACTATTAAAAATTACAAAAAAAATCTATGTACACAAACAAAATTAAATGATTAAATATGTATTTTAAATTCGTCTGTTGAATGAATTAATCGGCAATCAAATTAATTAGAGGGTATGTTGAACTACGAGCGTCAGATGATTCTGGAGCTGAAAAACAATATATCACGGGCATTTAACGCGATGATTTAGATTGTTTATTTACCTATTTCACCCGAAGTTTCGGCCGTGTTGCAACGACCGTGGTCCCGGATAGACGTTAAATTCCCGTGATATATTGTTTTTCAATTATGAAACGCGAAAGTTTTAATGATCCTGGAGCTAATCAGCGACAGTACGAGCAGCGCGCGCGTGACAGGCGCACAGCTGACGAGCTGCTCGTCAGTAACACTGGGATGTTCACAGAAGAATAAGCAGGAGACACCTACCCAGCAATCACGAAGCCAGACAGGCAGATGATCATTTTGCACAGAGTATGGTAACACACAGCACAGACACAACACTAGTAGTACAGTATAGCACGAGCACGGAGCGCGAGCAGCTCTGGGCGCGGCACTCGGCACAGTGCGGGCTGAGCCGGCGCGCGCGCTATATACGGCGCAGGCGGCAGGTGCGCGCGCATCTGCCCGACTCCCGAGCGACCACCTCACTGATTTCAACCCCGCCCCGCCTGCCCGCCTGCCTGCCACGCGAATCCTTTGCATTTTACCATCCAACTTATTTTATTTTAATGAACAAAGGAGTCGGGCATCCTACCTCATAAATATCCTATTATAGTCGTCACAATCTAGGAACTCCGTTGACGTTTCTCATTTTATATGCCGCGATAACTTTCTACGTAAGAAATTGAAAAATCAAATTCATAATCCTAATTAAATACTATGTTACCGATACACTATGACAACGAGTATCATTCTCAAACATCAAGTTTAATTGGAAAACTTTGTTTTGCCATAAAAACACCAAACATTCACCTACCTTACCTACCCTACCCTACCCTACCTACCCTACCCTACCTACCCTACCCTACCCTACCCTACCTACCCTACCCAACCTACTCTACCCCTACCAATGTAGGCAAGGTACCATTTCTTTTTCTTATTTTTTTTTATAAGAACCTTCTCCTAACAATAACAAATACAACAAAAAAAGAATAAGCGAAATCGGTCCAGCGGTTCACGCGCGATACCGTGACCAAGGGAAATCGGGATTCATTTTTACCCGACTGCCGAAGGAGGGTAATGTGTTTATCAGTCTATGTATGTATGTATGTAAGTATGTATGTATGTATGTATGTATGTATGTATGTATGTATGTATGTATGTTTGTTCCTATGTGGCGTTCCAGAGACCTAACGCGTTGGCCGATTTTGATGATTCATACGTCAATCAATTCGTCTTAACCTTGCGAGTGTCATAGGCTACATTAAAATTGGAAAATAGGAAAATGGCGGCCTTTGGGCGCCATATTGTGGGGGGCCAATTTTATTTTTTCTTCCAAACCCATCGTGTGGGGTATCAAAATAAAGAATTTCAAGAGGTGATTTCAAAAATATATATCACTTATATATTTAAATGTACCTAATTCGAAAAAAATGTTAACAAAAAAGTTATAAATAAAAAAATTAATTAAAAAAATCAAAAAACCCGACTGCTTAAAAAGCGAACTAAAAAGACGTAAACAAGAAGAAAATCATGCTGTGCAGTCGGAGGATACATCTGGTTTTGGTCAGCCAGCTCGCGAATATGTATCCTCCGACTGCACAGCATGATTTTCTTCTTGTTTACGTCTTTTTAGTTCGCTTTTTAAGCAGTCGGGTTTTTTGATTTTTTTAATTATTTTTTTTTTATATATATACTAGCTGACCCGGCAAACTTTGTTTTGCCATAAAAACACCTAATATTCATCTACCCTACCTACCCTACCCTACCCTACCTACCCTACCCTACCCTACCCTACCTACCCTACCCTACCTACCCTACTTACCCTACCTACCCTACCCTACCTACCCTACCCTACCTACCCTACCCTACCTACCCTACCCTACCTACCCTACCCTACCTACCCTACCCTACCTACCCTACCCTACCTACCCTACCCTACCTACCCTACCCTACCTACCCTACCCTACCTACCCTACCCTACCTACCCTACCCTACCTACCCTACCCTACCTACCCTACCCTACCCTACCTACCCTACCCTAATTTTTTTTTTTTTTTTGTTAATCTAAACCATTCTCGAATCTCCACGAACACACACAAAAAATTTCATCAAAATCGGTCCAGTCGTTTAGGAGGAGTTCAGTCACATACACACGCACACAAGAAATATATATATTAAGATAGATTGTTATAGCTGTCAAAACGGGCCTTTTATTTTTTGACAACTTTAAGAACTTAAAAGTTTATAACTTGTCACAAAACCGTAGGTATATTACCTAAGTAAATAACTAAGTTTGGAACATTATTAGATTTCAATTAACATCATCCAGCCTTTTAACGTTCCCACTGCTGGGACACAGACCTCCTCCGTTTGAGAGGGAAGAGGGTTAGTTTTCAATATAGCATCGTAATAAGAAAGGGGCACTTACACCCTACGGGCCCGTTTCTGAATGGAGAAACTGACAATGTGTCAAACCGTATTTTAATGGCAAAGTTTGCCAGGTTTTCAAGCTAACTGAAATTCTTAATTCAAAAATCCGAGGGGAAATAGGTTGCTTGAAAGATCTTATTCTTTCGTTTCTGCTACTGTGGTTTCAGCAACTACAAATAGGTAAGCAACGGTTTTTTAATGTTCGTTTTAGGCCGAGTAAGGTAATAAGGTTCTTAGAGAAGGAAAAGTAGCTATGGAATTTGTATGAACTCAGATATTCACGTTGTCCAACAGGGCATTTGTCGGGTCAACTAGAGTTGAATAATTACCTAGTCAGTATGCTCGCGCAGTAAATATAAGCTATAATAGGTAGATTGTTTATGAAGAGCCGAAATTTTTCTTTTTACCCGACTGCCGAAGGAGGGTAATGTGTTTATCAGTCTATGCATGTACTTGTTTGTTCGCATTGGCCGATTTTGATGTTTTTACGTCAATCAATTCGTCTTAACCTTGCGTGTGTCACTGGCTCACTGGAAAATAGAAAAATGGCGGATTATGGGCGCCATATTGTGATGCTTAATTTTTTTTTTTCAAACCCATCATGTGGGGTATAAAAAAAAGGGTTTTAAGAGTTGATTTCAAAGATATATAATATTTATATGTCGAAATGTACCTAATTCGAAAAAAAAATGTTAACCAAAAAGTTATAAAAAAAAAGTTAGGTAATTCATAAAATCAAAAAACCAGACTGCTAACTAAAAAGACGTAAACAAGAAGAAAATCATGCTTTACGTCTTTTTAGTTCGCTTGTTAGCAGTCGGGTTTTTTTATTTTTTTTATTAACTTTTTATAAGTTTAAATATGGTAAATATATCTTGATCTATCTGTATCTATGAACTTGTATCAGAAAGACAAGAGAATGAATGAAATTGATCATTTCCACGACTCGATTATAGGTCTCGATATCTTTTTAACCGACTTCCCAAAAAAGATGAGGTTCTCAATTCGACTGCTTTTTTTTAATGTGTCAGAACCTCAGAACTTTTTACTAGGTGAACCGATTTTGATGATTCCTTTTTATTTGAAAGCTGGTGAATATCTGTTGAAGAACTTCGGAGATATACAACAGAACTCTTATTTCTTTGTTAAACAAAAATATTCTTCTCATTTCTCCACCCCTGGTAACTCGGTGAGTTGTGATTCCTATAACAAAGAGTGTGAAGCGGTGGAGCGCTGCCCTCGCGGCCTGTGCACCATGGCCAGGCATATATCGTGCAGACAGGAGGCAGTGCCCGCGATGCGGCGGCGCGCAGGTGGCAGGTGAGCATTCCGCGCACGCGCAGCTGCCGCGCGGCATTCTTATCTCTCGTAAGGTTTCGGCCAGCCGGCGCTCCGCCCCCCTCGCCCCGTGCGCACCCGCCTGCACCGCGCGGCGCATCTTGTAATTAAGTGCAAAATAATATCGGGGTCACCGCCAGCCGAATTGCGCAAGTGAATTCGGAAAGGCGAAGAGTTTGACCGCTATCAAATCGACCAATTACATACGAGATGAATGACCCGATGTGGATTTCCGTCTGTGTGATTGGACGATTGATAGCGGTCAAATTCTTTGCGTTGCCGTAAAAACCCTTACGCAATAAGGCTGCAGTTCACCGCACAACGTTTACGTTACGTTTCCAAATCCGCGAAGGGCGTTCCTCATCGAAATCGCCGCGTAAGACCTTGTCTTTTAAAATGGAAGATAAATTCAAAAGGTTTAAGATTGAAATCCGTTCTTGTACAATAACATAGGGCGCGCGGTGCGCATTGTATGCCAGCTGTTCACATTTTTTGTGCGCCCTCGACATCTGCCGCGCGATCACAATAAGGAACGTCGAAAAAAAGCGCGTTCTACTGAAAGACAGCTCTGCTGACAATACAATCTTATAGGGACGTTGGCCTCAATAGAAAATACGTTATAGTTATAAGCATTTTGAATTAACTTCCCTACGCAACATCAGTAGTTTGACTGATATATGGACAAACTGATTTCATAATATTGTGTCCATGTTGCAACAAGTAATATTGCCCAGTATATAGAAACATACAAACACACACAACTG
Organism: Anorthoa munda; assembly: GCA_945859665.1. NCBI lineage: Eukaryota > Metazoa > Arthropoda > Insecta > Lepidoptera > Noctuidae > Anorthoa > Anorthoa munda. The sequence goes on along the minus strand of OX243899.1, from coordinate 6,050,815 downwards.
AAAATTCTTTCACTAAGCTTTTTATCCTGAAAAAACCGGCCAAATGCGAGTCGGACCCGCGCACGAAGTGTTCCGTACGTACCATTATCGCAAAAAACGGCAAAAAAAAACACGTTTGTTGTATGGGAGCCCCACTTAAATATGTATTTTATTCAGTGTTTAGTATTTGTTGTTCTAGCGGCAACAGAAATACATCATCTGTGAAAACAACTGTCTATCTATCACGGTTCATGAGATACAGCCTGGTGACAGACGGACGACAGACGGATCGCGGAGTCTTAGTAATAGGGTCCCGTTTTTACCCTTTGGGTACGGAACCCTAATAATTAACAGACATCTGGGGCGGGCCACGGACATAAAGCTACATACTAGCTTGAATAATAATGTTAATAATTATGTAGTTATTACAATAATTATCCATCAGCAACTTGCTCTGAAATACTCTATTGTGGAATTGGAGCGCCGTACTACAGGTAATAAACATGTGCCCGACCCAGTTCTTGATAAATAATAGCAATATCACATCGACATCTGACAGGACTATTGTGACAAATAAGCCTAAGTGGTGGTGGACCGAATCGAGAAGCGTGCAATGTTTGTTGACAAAACCGTCCCGCATGACGGGAACCTCGTGAAAGCCGAAAAAGATAAGCAATTCAAGTATCTTGACTTGGCTCGCGAGGTTGTCGACATGTGGTATGTGGACTCAGCGATCATTGTACCGATAGTCGTGTCGTCCAATGACTTAATAGCCACGAGCCTCGACCAACACCTTAGAAGGCTCTCGTTAGGCAGGTGGATCAAAAGCCTGAAAGCTGTGTTCCCGACACCGGTGGGCTACTATAATATTTATGTTTTTTATTATAAAGTGGCTAAATAATAAAAGCCGCACTGGTCGATCATCAAGGTTAAGCAGCGCTTGACGAGGTCGGTCAGGATGGGTGACCATTTCAAAATACCGAGTTTCCTCCGTGCCTCGGAAAGCACGTTAAGCCGTTGGTCCCGGCTGTCATTTGAAGATCTTTGACAGTCGTTATGTTACGGGTAGTCAGAAGCTTGAGATCTGACACCAGTCTTGCTAATGGGTATCGTGTTACCCAGTTACTGGGTTGTGGAGGTCAGATAGGCAGTCGCTCCATGTAAAACACTGGTACCCAGCCGAATCCGGTAAGACTGGAAGCCGACCCCAATATAGTTGGGAAAAGGCTAGGCAGATTGATTGATTATTAAAGTGCCTTTTTAAAAGAAATACATAATTATTTTTTTTAAAACCAGTCAAATGCGAGTCGAACTCGTGCGCCGAGGGTTCCGTACCTACCCATAAGTTTTAAATAAATGCCCATGGACAGTACTTTCAAAAAAATAATTGTATCACAATCATTTCTGGACAATAAATTAATCAAAAATATTTCAATTATTTTGACTTCTTTTCTAAAAGATTCCTATTGGGGTTGATTTTCTTGAATTAATAAGTATTTAACTTCCGTTTCATAGCAAACACATTCCGCCATTTATGTTAGGGTTGAGGCATGTTGACATGATCTGACATCGATTAATCGAAGAATCGTTTTTTTTTTATAATCTATCTGAAACACTGAATCGATCCAAAGATCTCCTGTACCGAACCGATTCACCTCTATAATGTTAAGAACTAATTGATTTTGAAATTGGTTTGATTTACTAGATTAATGCAAACCAAGATAACAAATAAATCATGTTTTTAGAAATCGATTAAATTACCAATTTGGTAACACGCCTATAACTGTCAGTCATTTCATTTGACAGTGACAGTCATATGACAGTAGTCGCCTTTTCATTTGATTTATTTGTATGTTGTGTTGCGTCAAGTTTCGGTTTTCGTTCTCCCGTTACGAAATACTTATCTTATCAATACAACACCGCCGTGTTTTTGTGAAAATAATGCTTAATAAGACTTATAAGACAGGACTACATATTTGTGATTTCCGACATGGTTACGGCTCGAAGTTGGTGTCTCAAATGTTCTTTGATGTTGGCGCCATACTTATATGCGCAGACATAATATTTTGCCGCATTTTTTCATTTTAATTCCTGATAATATATTGATCATATTACGGGCTTGGATCACACCGGTAAGTAAGAATAACATTGTATGTCTTACCAGCACTTAAACAGACGATTGCAAATCTTAAACATGCTAGCATAGAGTCCATATTGCTGTGAATCTACTACAACCTAGAAAGGAACATAAATTGTTTAATATCTCTTAACTCCCGCAATGAAAATTGACTAAAGTTGGTACGTGTAATTAATTAAGGTAACATAATCAAATAAAGGTGTTTTTATCATTACACGCAAATGTTTCTGTCAGTACATTTCTCCATACAAAATGGGCATTCTCCTTTAGATTTTCGCAAAAACTTGTAAGTATCAAAATTGACCTTGATTTTCAATTTTTTTTTTTTAATTTATCCTTTATTTGTGCTGTAGACCTTACTTCTTCTAAATTTCCCCATATCTTTTTATCGTGTTGACTCATGACCTTGATTTTTATACACGTAATAGGGCTTATAGACCTCAGTATCTGATCTGACCTCAACTTGCTAGGTCCACCCGTTCCTGAGAAAATCGGTGGTGACACACGGACAGACGAACAAGAGGCTGATCTTATAAGGGTTCCTTTTTAGGGTTCCGTACCCAAAGGGTAAAAACGGGACCCTATTACTAAGACTCCGCGGTCCGTCTGTCTGTCTGTCCGTCTGTCACCAGGCTGTATCTCATGAACCGTGGTTGCTAGATAGTTGATATTTTCACAGATGATGTATTTCTGTTGCCGCTATCTATAACAACAAATACTAAAAATAGAATGATATAAATATTTAAGTGGGGCTTCCATGTATGGGATACAAACATGATTTTTTGCGATAATGGTACGGAACCCGTCATGCGCGAGTCCGACTCGCACTTGGCCGGTTTTTTTTTACTTTTTGAGGTACGGAAGCCTAAAAATGTATTGAAATTGAATAAACGAGAAAATAAATCCACTGTGCTCTCACAAAATATGGACTAAATGTTTACAAGTATGGTTTTTGTTATTTATTCAGAATAATGAGGGTACCTTACAGGTGCAAGATAGACGCAAACACGGCGCGGTCGCATTCCATAATACGAATTTGCAATCCATAATAAACACTGTCTGTCTGTCCGAAAGCTGACCGCTACCGCTGAACCGATTTAGATGAAATTTAGTATGGAGACCCTGCGAAGGACATAGGAGAGTTTTTATCCCGGCAGTCATCCTTAAGGGTGTGAAAGTTTGTATGGTGAACTAATAATTTCTCAAGTAAGGCGACCCACACCTACCATACCACCACCACCTACAATATTATTGTGCGATATAAAAAAAAATGCTATTTGAAGTACTAATGCTACGCAGACGAAGTCGCGGGTATTATATAAGTACATATACATTTATATATATTTGAAGTACTAATATTATTAACGTGAAAGTTTGTAAAGATGGATGGATACATGTTTATTTTATAAAGATACTAGCTGACCCGGCAAACTTTGTTTTGCCATAAAAACACCTAATATGCATCTACCCTACCTACCCTACCCTACCCTACCTACCCTACTTACCCTACCTACCCTACCTACCCTACCCTACCTACCCTACCCTACCTACCCTACCCTACCTACCCTACCCTACCTACCCTACCCTACCTACCCTACCCTACCTACCCTACCCTACCTACCCTACCCTACCTACCCTACCCTACCTACCCTACCCTACCTACCCTACCCTACCTACCCTACCCTACCTACCCTACCCTACCTACCCTACCCTACCTACCCTACCCTACCTACCCTACCCTACCTACCCTACCCTACCTACCCTACCCTACCTACCCTACCCTACCTACCCTACCCTACCTACCCTACCCTACCTACCCTACCCTACCTACCCTACCCTACCTACCCTACCCTACCTACCCTACCCTACCTACCCTACCCTACCTACCCTACCCTACCTACCCTACCCTACCTACCCTACCCTACCTACCCTACCCTACCTACCCTACCCTACCTACCCTACTTACCCTACCTACCCTACCCTACCTACCCTACCCTACCTACCCTACCCTACCTACCCTACCCTACCTACCCTACCCTACCTACCCTACCCTACCTACCCTACCCTACCTACCCTACCCTACCTACCCTACCCTACCTACCCTACCCTACCTACCCTACCCTACCTACCCTACCCTACCTACCCTACCTACCCTACCTTACCTACCCTACCCTACCTACCCTACCCTACCTACCCTACCCTACCTACCCTACCCTACCTACCCTACCCTACCTACCCTACCCTACCTACCCTACCCTACCTACCCTACCCTACCTACCCTACCCTAATTTTCCCATTTTTTTTTTTTTGTAAATCTAAACCATTCTCGAATCTCCACGAACACACACAAAAAATTTCATCAAAATCGGTCCAGTCGTTTAGGAGGAGTTCAGTCACATACACACGCACACAAGAAATATATATATTAAGATTGTGTGAAGTACTACTACCACGCGGGCGACATCTAGTAGTGTAGTTCTCGCCAAACTTCTTGGCCGCCCTGAAGTTGGCTACAATGGCTGCGCAGTAGTAAATCTCATACAAAAACAGCACCGTTTCGTGTCTCGCGCATCCGGAAAGCCAACTTCAGGGCGGCCAAGAAGTTTGGCGAGAACTATATTATAAAAGCGTAAATTTGGAAGGATGAATTGGATCGATTGGATTTTTGGGCGTTCAAAAGTGCCGCTTATTGGCCTAGTTGAAATAAATATATTTGACTTTGACTTTTGTATTTTTGTTACTAAATCACGCCAGAACGGCTGAATGGATCTGGATGAAATTTGGCTACTTTTCACCCCGGCAAAATGTACGGTTCACGTAGAATAAGTTTCGACTTTCACGCGGGCGGAGCCGCTGGCAGGAGCTACTTTGTAACATAATCAAACATAAATATCAGGTCACCAATAGCAACCAGTTCAAACAAAGCGCGCACCCGCTGTCAGACAAAAAAACTAGTGAATGCGGCGCGGGCGCACAGGTGATGCGCGCGGGGCGGTGCGGGCGGGGTCCGTACGGGGGTAATGAGGCGAGGTCTCTTTTTTTTCTGATATGTCGCGAACAGCTGGCGCGCGCAGCCTCCCAGCGCCGAGTCAGGTAGGCGCTGTCTCAATATCAAAAAACCGGCTAAGTGCGTGTCGGAATCGCGCACGAAGGGATCCGTACCATTATCGCAAAAATTTACAAAAAAATCACATAATTATGTTGTATGGTCACTTAAATATTTTTGTATTCTGTTTTTAGTATTTGTTGTTATAGCGGCAAAAGAAATATATCATCTGTGAAAATTTCAACTGTCTAGCTATCACGGTTCATGAGATACAGCCTGGTGACAGACGGACAGACAGGCAGACGGACCGCGAAGTCTTAGTAATAGGGTCCCGTTTTTACCCTTTGGGTACGGAACCCTAAAAACCAATCAAGAAATGTCCCAAAAACCTACAAAATGACAATAAGTACTATTTGTACAGTTCAGCCTTCCTCATCCAGAGAACAAGCGTGATTATTTTGCATGATGACTTCGATGTTTAGCAATATCTTATAACTCGAATCCTTTAATCTTCTCCGTTACAGACAGTTGAATGAGTGAAGTTCCGAAGGTGTAGACGAGACAAATTCTAGGTGACACTGACGGCTAAAGCCAGAATACAAAAGAAATCGCGCTCTGAAAAGTATGAAACAAGTCAATGTTCTTAGAGGATAGTCGTGGGCGTATAATCCTGAATCGGTTGTTGTCACCTTCCTCCGACATAATACATAACCGTGTAGGTACAAGTGTTTAGCTGTAATCCGCCACAAAGCAGGAGCGGCATGCTTATTACGTATGTTTTGCAAGAGCAAAACTATAGCGATTTTTGCGCAATAATTGCTCTTCCATATAGAAGTTATAGAATTGTTGGTTTTAAATAAGTGCATTTGACAAACAGCGAGCGATTAGCAAACGATTGTGTAGGACCTACCATACCTACACTGCAGGTTATTACGACTTTTATGACATAAAGCGTTACGCTCGCGATTTTTGTCTCCTTCTACCTGTTCATAGAGTTCAAAATATTCGCGCGAATTTTATACAAGCCGCGGTGCGGTGTGGTGGATTCTGTGTTGGCTTCCTTGCGGTATTATTTCCGCGCGATATTTTTACCGTAGTGCCTGCAGCTTCATACAATTCCATAGATCGCAGAATGCGCGGAAAAAAATCGCATTGCGTGCTAAGCCTTACGTGATTAGTGAGCAATCGTCGCAGATTCGTGGCCATACACATCGTACCCTCCTTACCGTGTAGCGGCTCATCTTCAGAATACGACGGCAAAAAGCTCAGGTAGCATCTGTGGGTTTGCTGGACCCGCGAGCTGAAAGCGTGGCCGGCACGCGTCACAATACCATTTTTTTACTCGCTTGACGAGAATGAAAACAAACAATAGTACTAACAAATCTGTGATTGAAAGGAAACGAACGCGGATATGGGTTCTTTAGGAGACATCTGTATCTTATTATGCAGGTTAACGAAGTCATACTCACATTGTGTCACACTAAGTAATGTCACAGTAAAAATATACAAACAGTATGGAAACTACCTACAAACGCTCGAAACGGCACACTCCTACAAACATACGCACCGACGAGACCACTCGGTCACTTCTGTATGCTGTCAGTACTGAGCACTGCGACGCATACAAACAGTATGGAAACTACCTACAAACGCTCGATCGAAATATGTTTGTGTGAGTGTGCCGTTTCGAGCGTTTGTAGGTACTGTTTGTATATTTTTAATTTTTTACTGTGCCAGCGTGCAGCGGCTGAATTGATCATCATTTTTACCCGGCTACAAGGAAAGGGTTATGTTTTTCGCGCGTATCTTGTATATGTATGTAATATTCTTGATTACCTCGTATCTTTCAAACCTCTTGACGGATTTTTGATAGGTATTGGCCGCCCAAGTGTTCTTAAATAAGTGCCGTGAAAAATAAAACATGGCGGATTTTAGGCGCCATATTGTGCGAGTCCCATTTCTTTTTCTTCCACACCCATCAAGTGGGGTATCAAAATGAAGGGTTTTAAGAGGTGATTACAAAAATATATACCACATAAATGTTTAACCTCCTAAGACCTTCAGTACATATTTATGTACAAAATAATCAACCCGTCAGTCCCAACACTATTATCAACTTGTACTCATAGACCTCGCGTACATTTTTCTGTACAAATTCTTGAACTCTCCAGCTCGTTTTGAAATTATGCGGGCCTTCTATTGATAGTTAAACATGCTTTGGTGGATAATATTGTTTGTGGTTTTCAATATTACGAATATTACTTACCCTCAGAGCAATGACTAAAGCATAGAGGGAGCGTGAAATTTCAGTCTAGTCATACGCTTTATACTTATGACACATTCAGTGTGAAAAACAAGGACAGGTATATAGTTATAAGGGTTGCTTATAGCAATGCTGTCCACATTTTTTGTTTCGGTAGTGATGTGCCATATTTTGCAGAGGTATCGATATAAATTTATTTTTGACAGATATTTTACTTATTGGAATGAATTTACGTTATTTTCAATTTCGCAGCTTAGCGTTCCTTCCGAAGCATGAAATCATCTTACTTTTCTTTTTACCGACTTATAAAAGAAGGTTATCAATTCGATACGTATGTATGTAATATTGTTGGAATTGCACAATATTCACATAATATAAATATGTTAGGTACTCTTTGTGGGCTTCTGAACACGTGTGCCAAATTTCATTCCTGTTTGTATGTACGTATGTTTGTATACGCATTTCTCCGAAACTAGTAATCGGATTGTGATTATTCTTTTTTTATTGGAACTCAACTTAGGGAACAGTATAAGTTTCATCAAAATCGGTTCTGCAGTTTTCAAAATACTCCGTAACGACAAACAGCACGAATGTGTTAATTTGGTATATTGTCAAGCCTTTAGGTACCTTGCTCATTTTGTTTTAGTGATAGTGTACCAAATGTGATGGTGTGTATTAAAAAGACGGATAAAAAAACTTTTCTCAAATAATAAACCGACTTCCAAAGCAAAACACAAAAAAGAAAATAACTTTCGCTTTGGAAGTCGGTGTCGCAAGACGAGAAAAATATAGCAGGAAAAGACACCGATTTCCGAAACGAATTTTGTTTACAAAGCTTTTTAGTGTTTTACTTTGGAAGTCGGATTATTCTTTATGAAAAAGGATTTTTTATCTAAAATTTATGAAATGAAATAAATACAATCGGATCAAAACGAATTTGTATTTAATATTTGTGGATAAAAAATAAAATAAAATGAATATCGAATAATTTAAACTGCTTTCTTTTATTCTACTGTCCTTTAAATATTACAGTTTTAGTCAAATGTGACCTTATTTTTTCTTGGCTATCCCCAGTTTTCTTTGTTATGTAGTGAATTCTAATATTTAAATAGTTCTGCGTAATTGTTTTAATTAACAGTGCTCTGTGGTCTTCTGTGAAGACATTCTCCAACCCGTGTTCAATTATATTGGCAAAGACGTTCGTAGGTAATAGAAGATTGCTGACTATTAAAATCATATTAGTCATGTGTTTCGGCAATCCTAACATTCTTGTTCCATTTTTTAATTCATACTCGCGGAGTATCTTTTCACTCACTCTACAAACTTTGGCAGTACTGGTAGATGGTTTTATTAACCCACCCCGATCCTTAACACCAATTAACAAATAATTACTGTCTTTGGTTTCGAGGCTTTGTAAACATACTTCACAAATCATTTTCTTTTTTAATGATCGCACAACACTCCCTGCTATATAGTTTACAATATCTCTGGCGTATTCTGAAAGAGCACATGGATCATAAATGTAGTCATGTTCATTTGTTTCCAACAGCGCTTCATCACGTTGCAATACGCGGCCACTAGAGGTACAGTTGTTAAGGATTCTGCAGAATTTCTGCGGACTGTAATTAAGAATTTTAATTTCTTCTAATGGCAAGCAATTCCCTGTGGCACTTTCTTTAAACTCAGCGTGCACAATTAATTTTTTGTAAGCAGCTCGAAACATTTTGGCTGAAGGATTATTATTAAAACCACACATTGATCTTATAGCACCAAAAAATAGTTCAATATGGTCTTGATTCATTTTGTAACTGCAAAGATATTTCATTACAGAGTTTTCTCCTTGAATTAACGTTTCATATAAATACAGCAAAGATTTCATACATATAATGAATCCAATGAATCCCGTTGATCTGTTTGTATGTATAATTCTAGTTCCATTATATTTTAATTCGGAGATATATTTTATAGCCGTTTCAAAGAATAACTTCGTTTCTTCTATATTAAAACTTGCTGTGGCTCGCTTCCAGCCCTTTGCGCGCATCGACCTGCTATTGAGGACATCAAAAAGATTGTTGAAAGTTCGGATGAAACAAATGGTGCCATCGCAGTCAGAAAAGCCTGGAATCCCTTTTATTTTACAATACTCCAGGGCGTCAGCTACTGAGGTACTCAATAATTGAGTAGCTAAGCGCACTTTCATTTTTTGCTTTACAAAATTGATGTGTTCATTTTTTAATTTATTGGCCAAATGCAGTCCTTCTTCATTTTGAAGTTGATTAAGTAACTCGATATAATGCCAATCAACATTCCTGCCTTGTATATCTATATTTTTTTTTTGTCGGCAAATGTGTTTCTCACTAGTTTAATGTTATGGCAGGGATCAGGCCAAATGCAAATACTTAAACCATTGTTTTGAAATCTGTACAGCTGCGATGACAAGTCACAACCTAAATCTGTGCACATTGCCTTATTTGTGGTTGCACCATCAAATGTTAATGTTACAACATTTATACCAGCTTCGTTCAGTAACGTTAAACATTGCTGGACTAGGGTAGCTTTTTCATGTGCTGTAATGGAATCTATTAAGAAGTACCCCACCGGAATCTTCCAGTTATCGTTGATAGATGTCAACATAAAAGTCAGGGCTTCTCTAGCTAATGGTACTGCATCGGAGTCCAGTTCACAACCCATGTTAACATAGCCAAAGTAATTGGTGCCATCCCACTCTACTATTTTACGTATTGCCATTTCATCCATACTTAAGGCACAAAATATTGGTTTTGCTTTGTTAGCATCTACGCGTAACTTTAATGCATTAAAAGCTTCTGTGGTGAATCCTGGATTGCAGTCAATGCCTTGATACCACTTGCCGATAGTTTTGGGATGCGGCAGCACGTTATCCAACTCTTGTCGTACAAAGTTGTAAGCACGTGGTGATAAATAATGTAATGTCACGGCAAACTTTTGCAACTCTAAGTCATATGTTCTATCAACATCACCTTGTTTTTTTTCTAAATACCTCTCTACAACTTTATTATTTTTAACTGCATCTAATATCAAAAGCTTATCTTGTTCTAAATTTTCTTCGATGAGTATTTCTTGGAGTCTATCCTGCAAAGTCAAATTTTTCTGCTTCAAACGTTTAGTTTGTCTTCTAAGCGCATTAATTTTCAAAAGGCGTTTCCTGCAGAGTTTCTTTGATTTTTCTAAATCCTGTTCTAGCTTTCTTATTTTGTTTGTTAGTGCTGAACAACATAACGAGCTCGAAATTGGCGTTTCATTTTCATCTATTGCCATAGCGTGAGAAGAACCCTGAAAAATAATAATAAGTATATTTTTTTTTTCTCCGATAGTGCAATGCAAATAATATGTTTTAAAACCTATGTCGGATTTTCAGCTACAATTTGAACTTGACACAGTGTTAAATGGACAGCTTATAAAGGTACCTACTTGGCTTTCAGCATGATCTATTGTAGGAGAATTGTGATCAATTTGTATAATTTGAAAAGGCTCTCGTCCTGGATTTGGGTGTAGATTCTCATCATCATCATCATCCTGAAATAATGAAAGCTTAGTAAAAAATACTATCTGGCTTCAGACTCATTATGCCTCTATCTGTAGACATAAGTAAAAAAAAAATCACTGATATGCAACACTACAATACAATAACATACAAAATGTCTGGAAACAACAAATAAAACTAACTTGGTGTAATTAAAACAATTGGTAAAGGTTAACATGTTCACAACAAGCCCCATACAAACCTTTTAGTCCGCCCCTCAAGTCTGCAAGTAAATCAACTGAAGACACAAGGAAATCATTATTTTTCACGAAGCTTTGGGGCACAGGACTGTGAACGTTTTGAGATAGGCGAAAAACGTGAATTGCCCACTCAACAAGAAGACTCGACAAGATGGCTTTACTTACCAATAATAGTGATGGTATGGCGCCAGGTTTAAGCCTTCTCCATTTATCGCTACTTATAAAGCAGTCGTCCGTAAAATGTTTAGAACATATTCGGCTATGCTTTGTCCAATAATTTCTGGCTCTTGGAATCGCTTTACACCAATTCTCTTTCTCATTTGGAGTCATACTGAAAAAGAAAACGATACCTTCTCCAATTTATGGGTATAAAATTATCGTATCGATAAAAAGTAGGTACAAGTACTTCTACATCACTAGCTTAACATAATCTCAGAAATTAACAGATTATTTTTTTGAAAATTAATTCGCTATTACATCATAATTTGTAATAAAGATAGTTTGAAGGGATCATTATCAATCTAATATATATGTTATAAGTGACCACATCCAAATAATTCGCGTGTTTTTATATGAAAACTGAAAAAATAACACTTACCGATGAAAGCTTACAAATTCATTGTTTTCTTTCCGTGACGAATGCGATTTACATGATAACACAAAACAAGCCATGTTAACAGCTTATTTATCTGTCCTTTGAACCTTATTTTTTACAATATTACGCAAAAAATCTATTAGTTTTTAATAAAACAATGACCCAACACACGTACTTATTTTCACGACGTAATATACGACTAAACCAAATAGTTTGTACGGTTAACCGTGTACTAAGCAACAATTGTGCTTTTTTAATTGATCGTATAATAAGAGACCAAGTATGACCGTTTGACAATTTCGGAATGTCCATTTAGCTTTAAGCATAGATAAATCCATATGCGTTTGTCTCTTTTAAGTGTACAATCTGAGTCATAAGAGAGAAGAGCTTAGATATATCTTAATTTGTCCCTAATTTGTACGCTCCCTCTATGCTTTAGTCATTGCTCTGAGTACTTACCGATTAACGTCATCTGTCAAACAAGAAAGGATGGTGCTAACGAAAAGATGGCGCCTCCCGGTCGCGCAGGTAAATATAAATCTTGGTTTATTGTTAAGATCACAATCGATTTTATGCAAAATATTTATTAATAAATACTGGATAATAAGTAAATTATTGTATTGTTTTCATTATTTAAACTGTATAGTATTAATTTAAGAATAATCTTCATTCATTTATTTTGTATCAAACTAATATGTACATTTTTCTGCACATCGAGACTTAAGACCAAAATAATTTTGTAAATTTTTCTGTACTTTGGGTCTCAAAGTATAATCGTAGTTTGGCAATGATTTTTTCAAATATTTTCTCATTCTTCCATAGAACTCGCAGATGAGGAAATTTGTGATTTCCTAAGCCATTCAAATTTTGAAGATGATGAATACAATCCTCCAAAAAGATGATAGACCTCTATTTTCTGTTCCCTTATCTAGGTTAAGACAAAACGAGGCAGAGTCAGAGAAAATGTTTTTGTCAGAAGGGATTTTTGAGTTTATTTTGATTTTATAAGAATAATATATCAATTAACTTTTACTTTTTTTTTATGAAGTTTTTTTTTATTGTTTGAGATTATGAATCTATTATATTTGTTTATCCGAAGAATTTTAGTTTTTTATGTTTGAGATTATGAGGCTGAATTAAAATACTGAAATATTAAGACTGAAAATTGTGTTTTTATATTACATAATAATTTGTTTATGAATACATTTCTTATTACATGAATATGATTAATTTTCCTTAGCCAAGCTATCGGTAAAATCTGAGACCCAATGAACATTTTTATGTAGATATTATAATTGCATTTAAATAGCCCATTGCTAGTCCAGATATCCACATTCAACCTAAAAATATATAATATTTGCACAAATAACCCAAATAACTAATAAAAAACTAATTTATGTCCCTGTGCCTGACAAGGTATATTGAGCCCTGGGTCAGTCAGTGGTGGGAGGTCAAAGGAAATCCAAAAAAAAATGATAACTAAAAAGTAGTAAATAAAAAAAGTTAATTTAAAAATCAAAAACCCGACTGCTTCAGAAGCGAACTAAAATCCTGTAAACAAGAAAATGTGTGTCAAAAGCTGTGCAGTCGGAGGATACATATTCGTGAACTGTCTGATGCCCTGATCGGTTGCCGGGTTTTTGATTTTCTAAATTAACTTTTTTACTGGCTTTTCTTTAGTTTCTGACTGAGTGATATTTATTTATTTATTATATACCGATTGTACTGATTGCTGTTTAATACGTACCTACTAGAAGTATGTAAGGATCGTAGCAGGTGGCGTTCTTTAGTTTCTGCCTACCCCCAAGGGAAAAAGGCGTGAGTTTATGTATGAATGTATGTACGTACCTACTAGATTAGAGGTGTTAGATTAAGCTGACAATTTGCATACATTTTTGTTTCTCGTGACAATTCAATAAAAAAACTTGTACCTAAATATGTATTTTTACTTGTTTACAGATTTATAAAGGTATAGTTCTCGCCAAACTTCTTGGCCGCCCTGGAGTTGGCTACAATGGCTGCGCAGTAGAAAATCTTATACAAAAACAGCACCGATTCGTGCCACACGTGTGAACTTCAGGGCGGCCAAGAAGTTTGGCGAGGACTTTAGCCTGGTAAATAGCTAATTCTAGATGTTTCTATCCAAAAATGATACGCAAAATGACCGTGGGCAACTATTAGTTAATGAAAAAATAGATTTTTACTGTACTACTACGGGCTTCTTTTTTAGGGTTCCGTACCCAAAGGGTAAAAACGGGACCCTATTACTAAGACTCCGCGATCTGTCTGTCTGTCCGTCTGTCAGCAGGCTGTATCTCATGATTCGTGATAGCTAGACAGTTGAAATATTCACAGATGATGTATTTCTGTTGCCGCTATAACAACAAATACTAAAAACAGTATAACATAAATATTTAAGGGGGGCTCCCATACAACAAACGTGATATTTTTGCCGTTTTTTACTCAATATTAATAACGGCAAAAGGTAGACGCTTGAAATATTCACAGAATGTTTAGTTGTATATCCACTTCAAAAAATTATAATTATTAAATTAAAATAAATTAAGGGGGGCTCCCATACAACAAACGTGATTTTTAATGTGATGGCAACAGAAATACATCATCTGTGAAAATTTCAACTGCCTAGCGATCACGGTTCATGAGATACAGCCTGGTGACAGATGGACAGACAGACAGACAGACAGACGGATCGCCGAGTCTTAGTCATAGGGTCCCGTTTTTACCCTTTGGGCTAAAAAATATGTATCACGCGAACGAAGTCGCTGGCGAAGTGCTAGTATATACATATATATAAGAATTGCTCGTTTAAGGGAATTAGATTAGATAGATAAAGAGAGAGCCCGAATTTTGTTGGTTTGTTCAGACGTAATTTGACGTAACCCCTAAACCACTTCACCGATTTGAAAAATCTGTCACGATTTGAAAGCTACATTATTCGAGATGGTTATAAGCTATAAATTATAATAACCCAGGCAAAGTCGGGGCGGGCCACAAGTAATATTATAAATGTAAGTCTGGATGTGGAGATCCACCCGGCACTTCCGGCACAGCAGCGCAGGCGCACGGAACAGGAAGCGCCGTGTATGTGGAACAATGAGCACCGGGACTTTCTAGCACCTGAACAGGCATTTAGCATACGGCCATCAGGCGGGCACCGGCGGTGGAGAGGCAACTCACCTGATACTTCTACAAATCTTACTCTTAACTTAAGGTAATATATACGCCCCAATGTTAACGCAGTGCTGGCCGTGCGCCCGCTCGATGCCAAAATATCAATATTGAACCTCCTTTTGAACAGTTTTGTTTGCAAAATATTATTAGATTTACATATGCTATGTTAGTTATGAAGAAATTCCAGCCATCAATTTTTCTGTGTAAAAATATTTTTAAACATCCAAGTCGTTTTGGAGGAGTTTCCAAAAGTTGCGAAAAAATATCGTGTTGTTGATTATTTTTTAAAGCAAAACTATTAGTTATACAAAAAAACCTTGTGTTCAAAATTATGTACATGAATCAATGATAATTTCTTTTTTTTTCAAACCTTTTGACCTAGCCGTTACTAAGGAGTATGCTTTAGATAGTTACCGTTTTACGGCACTAAAGCGGATGTAGGCCCTTAATATTATAAAGGGATTGTATAAACTTAATTTCTTTTAGTATTATATAACTGCACAGCACATGTGTGAGTACTATGTTCCGACTGTAAATCTACACTTCACTGTACCTATGTGTCGTTCGTTGAGTTCTGTGTGCCCTGGCAGTTGAGTGTGTCCTGACAGTTGAGTGTGTCTAATGGCTCTCTCTAATGTCTCTCTGATGGTGGCACATGTATTGGATCATTCGGTTCCCTTCATGATGGTTGAGCTGTGGTGCCGATCGATGCGTCATGTTCGTCAACGGGCGCCATCAGTTGGGATTGACCATAACTTAGCTGCCTCGGCCTGTTATATTTTTTTTAATTGTTTGTTACTCTAGACGCTTTTACGTGCACGTCTTTTTACATCGTTCTTACATATATGTATTATTTCAACAAGAATGATGTAACCAAAAACTTGTAATTAACTGATGGAAAAGAGAGTTCGTGGAGTTTCTTGCAAATTCTTCTCCATTGAGACCTACTGACGCTTGTAAATTTGCAACTAGTCATCTTTTTAGGGTTCCGTACTCAAAGGGTAAAAACGGGACCCTATTACTGAGACTCCGCGGTCCGTCTGTCTGTCTGTCACCAGGCTGTATCTCATGAACCGTGATAGCTAGACTGTTGAAATTTTCACAGATGATGTATTTCTGTTGCCGCTATAACAACAAATACTAAAAACAGACAAAAATCAATATTTAAGTGGGGCTCCCATACAACAAACGTGATTTTTTGCAGTTTTTTTGCGATTATGGTACGAAACCCTTCGTCCGCGAGTCCAACTCGCACTTGGCCGGTTTTTTTATTTTTGTTTGACTATTCTAAAGTACCTCTAAGGTTTAGTAGTTAAGTAAAAAAGCTGTATGTTTGTTTGTAATGGGCAATCTCTGGCAGTACTAATCCGATTACGAATCGAAAAATTACGATCCGATCTGTTTTTGCTATATTTGCGGCGTATTTATTAAAGTGAGAGAGAAAAAGTATGATTTAAGTACAAATTTAAAGATTTGCAAGGCATATCAAGCTTACTTCCATCTACATGTTAAAAATCAAGACAAAAAATGGGATCCAAATGTGTCATTGAACTCTTGCAGATACATTCTACTATATACATGGACTATATTTTGGGGGTTGATAAGATAAACTTCTACTGAATATGTCAGGAAAAGTAAAACTGTTCATTTTTAAACATTTGGATTCTATTTTAAAACTTCTATTGTAAAAATGAATCATAAATGGATATTCGGTATCATTTAATAAATCATCTCTGTCTATTTGTTATGTATTTTTAATGATATGAATTTTTACACATAAAAGCAAATTCATAACAATTTTTTGTTCTTATTCTTATTTCTTGGTACAAAAGCAATAAAAATAAGGTATGTATAACCCGTGCGCAAAAATGCTGTAAACCGGTGTTATTAGGTAAGTGTGATTGTTATACTACCCTCATAATATAAATGTAAAAGTTTGTCTGGATCGACGTTTGTTACTTTTTCACGCAAAACTACTGAATCGATTTTAGTGAAGCTATATTTATGATATAGCTTATACATCATAATAACACATAGACTATTAGAATTTTAAAACTACAGACAAATTCAGTACTTACTTCATTAATCAATAAAAAATCTTGGGTGATGAAGGCGTT
Organism: Anorthoa munda; assembly: GCA_945859665.1. Lineage (NCBI taxonomy): Eukaryota > Metazoa > Arthropoda > Insecta > Lepidoptera > Noctuidae > Anorthoa > Anorthoa munda. The sequence goes on along the minus strand of OX243899.1, from coordinate 6,033,724 downwards.
CGTTTCAAGGTTCTAAATCATTTGGAATCAACCGGAATGAGGTAAACTGGGTTGAAGGAAAGTGCCTGACGCTTGTTGGCGGATTTTTTATAGGATTTACAGGTGAGTGTTCCGAGTGGCCCTGATTGCACAATCAGAAACATGTCAACTCAACATCACAACACAGATGGCAAAAGCGTCATAAGCTGCCTCTGGACACGCTATCGTATCACAGGCAGCGTGGCTGAACGACATGGAAGACGATCTCGCATCACCATTTGCAGACAGCACAAGTACCTACATCCAAAATACTGCTCGACGAAATCGTACCATGACCGCCGTGATGTGGGATACGAGGCTCTTCAGACTTGCTGATAAGCGACCAAACCACCCGAAATCGTTTACGTGAAGTGGATCTGCGTTCTCGAAGGCCGCTGAGAGTTCCACCTATGGCAACCCGTTGGATTGCCATTCGTATAGCATCTTATATAGGGCCCGTTTACAATGGGCTCACGAAAACAGAAAATAGAAGGAAGAAGACTGGCGTTGTTTGCTTTGCCGATGAATCTTGTTTCGGTATGAGGCCGGATACAAGACGTACGAAATTTTGTCAGGAAGCTCATCAGGGGGAATAATAATGGTTTGGGCCGGTATTTCAATCGGCGGAAGAATCGACCTTATTTCAGGGGCAACCTCAATTCTCAGATTTCTGCGGCGAGCATTGTTTCAGACGTGATCATCCCTTTGCGACGCCGGTTGGATGATTCGTTTCGACTTATGCACGACAATACACGTCCACACACGGCTAGTCGTAACACGCACTATTTCCGATGCATGCATCAACGTTCTGCCGTAGCCTACTCAATCGCCAGACCTCAACCCGATTGAGCAAGCATGTGATATGCTCCAAAGAAGAGCTCTGCCGAGTATGGATGCCGTGCATACCCCATAACTTTTTGACGTGTTAGTAAGGACGTGGGTGGCCATTCCTCAAAGTTTGATGAACTGATTTTAAGCATGCTAAATCGCTGTAATTGTGTGATTCGTGTCAATGGTGGAAACACATATTATTTATTGTTTTATCTTTTCAATCATAAATTAAAAATCTTAATTTTTGCCGTTTTTGTCATTTAATTAATTCAGGTTAATTGCCCACAATTTTCGAAATTTTTACGAAATATAGGGATAAGTTGTTAACTTAAACATGGGAATTAAAGTAAGAATCCAGTCTGAAAAACCAGATTTGGTCAATATTTATTGGATATTTTTTATAATTAAATACATTTTTAATTATAAAAAATATCCATTTAATATTTAAACCTATTATACTACTCCTTTTAGACCTATTACATTATTAATTATTAACATACCTCAGAAGGCCTAATAAGCCCGTAAAGAAGTCATTTGACATTTGCATGTGTCAATTTTGTGTCTGAGATAAAAAAAACCGGCCAAGTGCGAGTCAGACTCACGCACGAAGGTTTCCGTACCATTCATTATCGCAAAAAACGGCAAATAACAGGTTTGTTATATGGGAGTCCCTCTTAAATATTTATTTTATTTTGTTTTTAGTTTTTTTTTTTATAGCAGCAACAGAAATACATCATCTGTGAAAATTTCAACTGCCAAATCACGGTTCATGAGATACAGCATGGTGACAGACGGACAAACAGACAGACGGACCGCGGAGTCTTAGTAATAGGGTCTCGTTTTTACCCTTTGGGTACAGATAATATAATACTAGCATACAGATGCCTCATCCCATACAAATAAACCGTGCCGACGTAACTAGCGTTTTTCATCTGATTATAACGATTATTTTTTGCAAATCGATCGCGTCCGGTTCCGTTCCACGGCGATAGATAGATCCCCATCTAAATCAAGATGTACAAAAAATTATCAGAATAATCAGTATAGAACGTCGGTACGGTTTATTTGTAAGGAATGAGACACCCTGCTTTGGGTACGGAACCCTAAAATTTTTACTCTCTGGGTACGGAACCCTAAAAAACAGACATTTGCTCGTAGCGCCTACGTCTATTGTCTTATGTCAGATATAGTTGTTGAAAGCACTCGACAATTCGGTCAATTTAATACTGATACAACTTGGTTGGTAGGAGCAGGCTGTGCAAGTCAAACACATATGTTTTCATATTGTTATTTTATTACAAAAAAATACCTATAATGTTATGTACAGACGCCTTCTTCAATTAAGCCCCTTCTCTGGTGTATCAGTGTTGGAGGTGAAATGAATGCAAGCGTCAGTACATTCTCATAATAATAATTATAAATATCTGATCTACACATGTTTTGGCATGCACATCTACTGTTTACAAAGGTTCAAATAAAGTCATCAGACCATCACTGTTCACAGACATAAATAAGAGCTCACCACGGACAAGTGCACACATCATTCAACCCTCCTGTACAATATTTGGTACACGAGCGACCGCCACACGCACCTTTATTGCGTAAAGCCGCCTCCACACGCTTGATGTTTGCCACAAACAGTGGCGAACAGCAAACACGTGCCAAACACTGACCACAATCACCCAACACAAACAGATTTGGCGAACGTGCTTGTATATTCCGGATTGGCAAACATGGTGGACGACGAGCTTGTTGTGGCAGCGATTACTTTCGGGTTAACCTCCTCAGACCAATCAGACATTTTTCCTTACAATTTAGCTTAGGATACACGAAATGTAACGATTCGTAAAATTTTACCACCACTATTAACACCGTCCGCCTCCCGCAAGCTCGAGCGTACTACTGAACTGAACAAGCGTCTGGATACATCGTAAACACGTTTGTCAAACACCCTTTGATTTGTGCATAAAAACCGACACCGATGCCGAACACGGGCGAACACAAACAAAAACAGGCAAACACAAACAAACACCCATCCACACGTTGTGTTTGTTGTTTTGTGTTTGCTTTTTGCGATTGTTCGCCAAGCGTGTGGAGGCGGCATAAGGATCCAATTAGACACGATCCGTCACCTCAGAATATGGGACACTCTAATGTCATGCACAGACCGAGGTTTATTTATACACAATCGGAATGGCAATCCTTTTCATTTTGACAGTACTTACCTACAACTAAATCTTTTGCTTCATGTTTGTAAAATTCATCAAAAAACTCGTTGGATACTGTGGCATTGTCAAAATGTAAGGGAGTTGTAATTCCGAGTGGATTCGCAACTAGGGTGCGCATGCGCTTTGCTCGCATGAGATGCACTCTCGACATGACAGTGAGATACTGTATACAGACTAACCTAGAACCTGGAGTGGTCAACGAGGCTGTCTTCTCATCTTGCGGTACAATGTATTGTAGTACAACATCGTTTTTTTTTTACATAAAATATGCAGACAGCCTAACTAAATACTATGATATAAATTAGTGTAGTTAATGTATTAAAAGAGCCATCTAGCGACATCATTCTAAACTAGAGTAGTTGTGTGCTGTAATATGCATTGGAAAATTGGATCACAGTAGCCAACAGAGTATGTTGTGTAATTGGAATGACTAGATAGCGAGATCATGAGTTAGTATGCAGGTGGATATGTTAGAAGTCAGTGGTGCGCAGCACGCAGGGCACGTACCTGAGCGCGCCGTTGTGCGGGGGCGGCGCGGGCGGCCCGGGCGGCCCGGGCGGCCCGGGGGGCGGCTCCTGCGCGAACACCAGCTCGTAGTGCTCCAGCAGCGTCTCCACCAGCACGTTGTAGAACTTGAGCTCCAGGATGGAGGCCACGGTCTCGCGCTCGGGCCGCAGCAGCGTGGGCCCGAAGCACACGGCCAGGTTGGACGTCGACATGAGGTTCTTGTCGCAGTGCGCCGCCACGCTGTGGGGAGGCAGGCCGCAGGGTTAGTGTCTGGTGGCGCACACACGCGGCTGTAGCTACAGGCACGGCACTCACTTGCACAGATGCGTCACCACCAGCTGCAGCATGTCGCGGTTGGGCGGCGGCAGCGCGCGCACCAGCGCCGCCACGCCTGCCGCGCGCTCCGAGCGCCGCTCGCACTCTGCAACACCACACAACACGCAGCTTAGCACGGGACAGTACACAGCACTGGTTCATGCAGCTCTAGTCACCACTAATAGTACATGTCGTGTCGAGCATAAAAAGTCGAGATTTTAACACGAGCGATCTAGCCAATCGTCGAAAGCTACATGCGAGTGTTAAAATAAAGCCTTTTTAAGCGAGACACGAACGATTCTTTTTCCACTACCTGGTGAGCTTACTTAATTAAATGCAAATAAGTTCCAACAACAATTTATTAGAAATGTTCAGACTAAAAACCACAGGATCCATACAACCAACGCAAGCTTTTTCGAGAGGTAACAGGTTCAGTATCACTCTGCCAGTTACATAATGATCCGTAGAAAAGTAATTTCGTAACTGTTATTATGTAATTTTGTTTCTTTATAATTTTTATTTTATAATCTTGGGTCTAAATGTTCATATATTGAAACGAATTTTTTAGGCAATGTGTTATATAATAGACAAGGTAGTGGAAAAACAATCTTAAGTAATGGCTGGTGTGGCATCACCGCATGACTAACCAATAATTATTTCTAATCTAAGTTATTCATGATTTATTTCTCCATGACTAATTCAATATAGAACTATTAGCTGCCTACCGAAAAATTCAAGTTATTAATGTACAATTTAAATAATATGTATCAGATCCATAACTAGAAGAAATTAAAGTATGCGCTTGACGTACTGGCGACGGCGATGAACTGCGCGTGCAGCTGGCGCGTGAGCAGCGGGTCGGGCAGCGAGCGCAGGTAACTCTTGAGCGCCGACGTCAGCGTCTTGGTCTCCCAGTCCAGCGGGTCGTGCAGCGCCGGCAGGCGGCGCCCGGGGGCGGCGCACTGCACCAGGCGGGCCACCTTGCTGGCCACGCCCGCCACGCGGTACAGCCCCTGCTCCTCCAGGCCGCGCGCCTCGATGGCGCCCACCAGCCGCCGCACGAACGTGAAGCCCGCCTCGTCCAGCGCGCACTCGTGCTCGCCGGCGCGCGGGGCCGGCGCCGCCACGAACAGCGCCGGCGCCGCGTCCACCGCCCGCAGCCAGGCGGCCCGGTCGCGCTCGCTCAGCGCCTGCAGCGTGAGGGGCGGCCGCTCGCGCTCCTGCGGCACGCACTCCCAGCAGAAGCGCCGCTCCACGGGCTCGGAGCAGCCGCGCGCGCCGCACACGCACAGCGCCTCCGTGCCGCTGGCCTGCACACACACACACACACAGTGTCGCTCAGTGTCTCCACGCACGCGTGTGTCGCACCCACATCGCACACTCACCGTCTTTACGTTGATCTGGTTGTAGGGTGTGAGCGCGAGCTGGCGCGAGCTCTTCTCGTACGTGCAGTAGTGCTTGCTCCACGTCGTCGTGCCGAACGCCTCTGTACACACATACATCAAACGTTACTTTAACAGACACGCCACACGCCACACGCCCGGCAGGTTCGCACTGTAGAACTGAACGCTACACCTAATTGATCCCACGTTACATGAATCAGCAGTTAACAACATTCTCTGAATGCTAATAGTGAATGGACAGCATCACAGTTACTCTCTGCGTTAATATTATTAAGAGGAAACGTTTGTGCGTTTAGATGTAAAAGGCGGAACAGCTCATCCAATTAAAAACGTTCTGGCACTGATAGAAATCTGCACTAGCCTGACTGCCTAAGCTTTTTATTTCGAAATAATTCTGTGGAATAAACCAGGAACGAAGCCGCGGGAAGTTGGGTTTTATCTTCTCGTCCAATTTACTGCAGTGTCTCAAGACAAAAGTCTATGACCAGTGTGTGTTGCCAGTGACCACCTATGGGACCGAGACGTGGTCGCTCACAATGGGCCTTATCAGAAAGCTTAAAGTCACCCAAAGGGCAATGGAGAGCGCTATGCTCGGAGTTTCCTAGCGTGATCATGTCAGAAATGAGAATATCCGCAGGAGAACCAAAGCTACCGACATAGCCCGAAAAATTGCGAAACTTAAATGGCATTGGGCAGGGCACATTGTTCGCAGAGCGGATGGCCCATGGGGCCGAAAAGTTCTAGAATGGCGACCGCGAACCGGCAGATGATGCGTTGGAAGACCTCCCACTAGGTGGACCGATGACCTGGTTAATGTTGCGGGAAGGCGCTGGATGCGAGACGCACGGGATCGGTCAATGTGCCGACGCCTGGGGGAGGCCTATGTCCAGCAGTGGACGTCTTTCGGCTGAAACGATGAATGATGAAGCCGCGGGCAAAACCTACTAACTTGTATTTAATTAGTTTTATTTTTTGGTTATGATTGTAGTGGAGTAGATATGCTTGCTATGTTCTATGTTATGTTAGGTTTGATTTCCGCACTTAGTCCCTCAAATGGACCTTTGTACGTGGGCCATGGCGGCCGTTGGGTGGTCATTCCAACCAGCCCACCTCCCTCCAGAAGTCAATTAGAGCTCCTAGTTTCCTCAGAACATCCGTGTAAGATCTGGGTGACCCGAGGGTTTGTGCTCTTATCTGGGTGATATGCTTGCTTCCAGCAGGGTTTTTGAGCAAGCATATTTCGGCTTGCTGCACAATTGTGGCAGCTCGGCCTCGGACACAGTCGTGTATAGTACGTCGTGTAACATATGTGTACTCACTCTTCTCCATGAGGAACAGATAGCCCGCGCGCGAGCCACCGCCGCCCGCCTCCTCGGCCGCCTGCTCCTCCTTGTTCTGCAACACACGCACACGCACAGTCACACTCTGACACAGTGCCACACAGTGTCGCACACAGCGTCACACAGCGACACACTCACCATCTGGCGCACCTCCATCATCTTCTTCATGAGCGACTCGGTCTGCTTGCTCATCTCGTCGAAGTTGCTCCGCGTCTGCAAGCGCGCGAGGGTTAGTCAAGCGCACACGACACGCCACGCTACAAGCACTCACTCACTACATAGTTCCTATAGGCGGTTATGTTATACGCGAATATTGCTTCGTAACAGCGGTCTTGGTAAGAGTTTGAAGTTGTATATTTGTCAAAAAGAAAAATTTGAGACTTTAGCCTAAAAATCTGTCAAATATTTGGTATAAAAGTAGTAAGAGCTTAACTTATTCTTAATTTTGAAACTGTAGACTCTATAGTCGTGTCAATTACCGCTATGGGCACGCTAAACCGTAGAGCTAAAATGTGTCACAGAATGTTTTTCGTTTTTGATACTTAAAAAAGGTACTAGAATTAGTTAAAGTCGGTTTATTTACTGTTGAATTAATGAGCAGTTTTCCAATATTGTTTATTAAAAACAATGTTTAGTAAATGGGCATCCACCACTTCATGACACTCAATTTTCCTGTAACTTCAATCAAATCTTGAATCACACGCAAAAAAGTGAGGGACCGACTATTCCTTGACGTGATATGTTAGTCCAAAGAGCCCAGATTAAACGCTTGCTGATGTTCTCCTATGGGGCTACTTAAAAAGTAAAGTTTACAAACTAGTGCCAACCAACCTGAATGTTTAAAAGCAAGCAAAGACTCACAGACGAAATAAATAATGAAAATTTTTGTTCCAGGCCAAATGAGTGTCAGGAAGTGGATGGTGCGAATTTACTTAATTTCGTTTTTTAATTATAAATAAAATTGAAATATTACTCATTATTTCAACAGTCAATAAACCGAGTTTTAACTAATTCTAGTACCTTCTTTTTAAGTATCCAAATCAAAAAAACATTCTGAGACACCCTTTATATGCACCGGTACTAGTGGGAACACAAGCTGATAGTGATTTGTGGCGCCAACTTCAGTCGCAGACTCTCACACACTCGCACTCGGAGGAACATGCACGGCGCCACTCTATCACGTCAGCTATACACTCAGGACGATGAGGGGAAGAGCCCGTCATGTATGATTGTAAGTGTGAAACGCAGATCAAGTCAAACTCATGGAAGCCGTTAGTGTTGTTTAGTGCGACACATACACGCGGCACCTACGAGCTGCGGGACAGGCGCGCGGCAGCTGCGGGCGCGGCCTGCACAGAACAGAGCTCGTCACAGAGAGTCGGGGTGTCGGAGGTTGTGTGTGTGAGTGGTGTGGGGGACACGCTCACCCGCTGGATGCGCAGCTGCAGGTCCTTGACGCGCGGCTCGGCGTCGGCGTGCACGTCGTGCGCCGTGTGGTGGAAGGTCCACCAGCCGAACACGAAGCCCAGCAGCGTCTCCACCAGCTCGAACTTCTTGCGCTCCTGCACGGCTTGCAGCTGGAACACGTACTCCAGCGACGCCTGGCAGAAGTCACGCTCCGCCATGTCCATCGCTGCATCCGCCTGCGCACAAGACGCACAAGTCACATGCTATACCTAGGTACTCCTACGCAAACAACTATTACTACATGTACGAGAGAGGCATTATTTTTCTATATTTTTCTTATTCTTGGTATCTTTAGTTTTTTTGTCAATTGACCAAGAGAGCCCTGGCACTCATAATACAAGTTAAGTGCGTGGGCAGAGGCACAAGTTGTCATAGGTACAATGCCACCTATCGAAGGCGTTTTATTGCGTTAATCATGAAACATTACTTCTGGAACTTGAGAATTATGGACTAGGCCAATCACGTTTAAGTTTAGTGTAATCTTATTTGAATAATAGACAGTAATTAGTTCGAACAAACGGTATCAATTTGTCGGGGTTAAACGAGAAATAGGGTGTACCCCAGGGCTCAAGTTTAGGTCCTTTCTTATGTTTAGTGTACATAAATGATTTACCCCCATTTATTGCAAAACAAACTAAAAATGGCGTTATTTGCCGATGACACTTCTTTTATTTTTAATATGAATAGATGTACTAGTGACCTTTACGACGTAAATAATGCCCTGATGCAGGCCCAAAATTGCTTCACCCTAGACCAGTGGGGTCCTCATTTAATATGTCTTGCAGGACGGATAAGTTCAGCATATGTTGTTAGAAAAATCGTCAGTTAACTGATGTAGATATCGCGAGGCTGGTCTATTTTAGTTGCTTTCAAAGTATAATGTCTTACGGTATCTTATTATGGGGAAGGGCTGCAAACATCGAGTCTATTTTATTCTGCAAAAAGAGCCATCAGAGCCATATAATATCATGATGGTACCTTGTCAATATATCTATGAAAACATCATTTACGTGAGAAAGAATTCACATCTTTTTAGTAAAAACGGCGACAGGCATATCTTTGTGTTCAACCAGGTTTCAAACGGGGTAAAGTAGCATCATCTTTCATGGGGCATTGTATAAAATGTTACAATAAAATACCGCCCCACATTCTAGAACTGAATGAGACGAAGTTTAAAACTTGTGTAAAACGCACATTATGCAGGCAGGAATATTATAAGTTGGGTGATTACATCACTGCTAATATTGCTTGGCTCAATGCTAGTCCTACTTTTACAACCAATAGGGCGCAAAATCTAAGTGATTAGCGAAACATGATTGTTTTGCTAATCAAAAAACTCTATACCTAAAGTAATCAAGGAATCGAAATCACTCCCAACTTTTAAAAGGCTATTAATTTTAACATCTTCTTGCTTAAAAGGTGATCTCCATATCACGTATGTTAATGCTTTATGTAATTGAAATAAACATTTTTTTATTTTTTTTTAGTTTATTAATGCACTGATTCTAAGTTTTTACCGTTATTAGGGTTCCAGGGATTAAATATTAATCACGACGACAAAGTGGTAAATAATATCATGAAAACAATTTGTTTTTAATACCTCCTGTACACGTAAAGTGGGGTTTTTTTACTCATCTATCCCATTGTGTGGGGTATCGATGATAGGCCATTCAAAATTATTACGGGTCTGTAATGGTTCTTTTTCGATTCAGGAACCCGTTTAAGTAAAATTAAGCTTTAAATTTCTAATTTTTAATTAGAGTCAAGACCCCCTGCCAGATAAATGGTTGCTTTTGGATATGTGAAAGAATTCACGGCAGTAGTATATATAACAAAATTAAAAGGAAAACTATGACAGCCAAGTAGGCTTTACAAGTTTACGAGTAATAGTCGACCAACTTATAAAATGTACGTGGAAAAGCAAAAATTTTGTACATCAATTGTATACAGTTTTCGAATGGCAAAGTTAATTTTGTCGCTTCGTTAGAGCAATGTTCGGTGCTTTCATTGTTTGTGAACTTTAATAAAGTTACCTATTTATTTTGGTAAATGTAATTGTTTATACGGAACCCTCTGTGCGCGAGTCAGACTCGCACTTGGCCGGTTTTTAACTCCCGACAAAGAGGGGTGTTATAAGTTTTATCTGTGTATTTGTGTATCTGTCATAGCTCCTAAACGGATGAACCGATTTCGTTTTTTTGTTTGAAAGGTGTTTTTATCGAGACACTCTCGCTCTTAGCTATGTTTGATGCAAATCGGGTCAGCCGTTCAAATGTTATGGGTGTTTTACTGTTTGAATCGGGCTGTTTCCGCAAGTTATCGTGTCATAATTACGCGTTCAATAGATTGTCGATGAAAGCGTTTCTATTATAGATAAATTATGTAGTATGAAAAAAAAATTGTCGGAGACTTTTTAATTTTTTTAAATTTACTTCTATCTTATTTTAATGCCTTTTTGTTCGTCATAGGAGTGAATAATTGTATTGTTTTTGGGTGCTAATTAAACAGGCTTCTTTTTAATATCATTATTCGCCCCCAAAAATGTATGTTGCCTTCTAAATTACTAAGTCAGCCACAATTAACGAGCATCTAAATAATACTATGTTAGCCACTAGTTATCTTCTATGTAAACCACTCTAAATACAACTCAGCATGATGGTTATTTTTTAGCATCAAAATTTTTAACATGCATTCTAACAGTAAATTTCTAAAATACTATTAAATGACATCAAAAAATATATTTATTTAGCTTCTAATTTTTTAACTCAGTACGTTTAAAATGTAACTTACGTGTAAAATTTTTAACATGCATTCTAACAGTAAATTTCTAAAATACTATTAAATGACATCAAAAAATATATTTATTTAGCTTCTAATTTTTTAACTCAGTACGTTTAAAATGTAACTCATCCCATATTAATTGATCGTAAAAAAATTGCAAAAACATTTCATCAAATAGTATATTGGCCACTAATATTACCAGAAGCTATTGAGGAGAGACAAAATAAAAGACTATATTTTTTGGTTTTAATATAGAATAGGTGCAAGTTGGATTAGTATTTATGCGACAGAGTCGACGGAGCCCCGCTGCGCGGGGCTCCTATTTCTGTATGCAGGGTTTAAAGTAACCTAACACGAAGGAGATGACGGGAGCTGAGTTCGCTCGCTTTGCTCGCTCACTTCAGCTCCCGTCATCTCCTTCGAACCTAACCTGTCCGTGTCGGGGTGCCCTAAGCTCCCGAGCTCGCTACGCTCGCTCTTGGACTTATTCATTGACCGTCATTTATTATTTTAAATATAATCAACTCGTCGAATCGAGATGTGATCAACTCAACTCGTCGTCACATGAATCGAATGGCGCTCTCTGATTGGTGCAAATGGCCGGTCGCTGTCGTCTCGCGTACTCGCGCCAAATCATGCAGTGGCTATTTTCACGATAAAAGAATATGATGTATTGTTTTACATGCTAAGTTATAATAAATTATGCTTTCTTTCTTTCTTCGATAGAAGCTTGAATTATATTTTTTTGAGGATATTGCGTTGAAGCTGTAAAACGTAAAATGGTGACAAGATATAAAATCCGTGGCCGAGTTAGTAAATTACGTGGCAATGTATAAATAAGAAGGACAAGTCACAATAATTGATGATCTTTACTTGACGCTTTCTGTAGAATATTTAGTTGGCGTTGCAAAAAAGACGAATTAGTTTATTAGAGGCTATGTCATTTTCCCGTTGCTTAGTTATAAAATTAGAAGTTTAATCACGTGTCCAATAAATAATTTTGTGGCTAGACTTATTATTTCCCATTGTTTTTGAGCGAATCAAATTTCTTAAACCGTAAACCGTATTTGTTGCTGCTGCCAAGTGAGATGGCACTACCGGTACCGGCCTTAATCCTAATTGCCCCTGCCCATATATTAAAGTGGTTTCGTTGCCGCAAGGCAATAGCGGTCAAATATCTATTTGGAGACACGTGAGCAACAAATTATGTATTGCTTTTGCTTACTAAATAATTTTGTTGATTACGATACATGTCGGTTCAAAACAGTTCAATGACTTTATTACGGTTTGTGAAATTATGAATGTCAATAAAAGTAGGTGTGTCAATGACAGCTATTACCTTCTTATTTAGCACCAAGTATAGAAGCAAAGTGACTTAAGACGACGACTAACGCCAACGACCTTGAGGGAACAAAACGCGAACTCGTTTCACACCCGCGCGTCTCAAAATTTAGTAGTTTTTTTCTACTTTCCTTATTATTCTATGACTTAAAAAAAAGCCAAGTAGATAGTTAAATTGTCTTTGAGATGGTGTAGATTTCATTAAAATACGCCCTGCCCTCTTTTTAATACATCAATGCGCCCAGCGGTTTTGGTGCGATTGTCGTGTTATTGTCCGTTTCAGACATAACTTTACAAATTAATTACACTATGTTATACGAATAAAACTCAAAATTTTCTTTGATCAAATTATTAAGAAAATGGTCTTATGTAACGTATACTTTTTCCAAAAAAATACGACTAGCCGTTTAGACGTGATTCTCGTTTTAAAATCAGCTACTCTGCTATCTGCGCCATGTATCGACTGGCCAATGGACAATGGACAGCACTCGCTGTGTCGTGTGCTACGTCGTCGTTGTGTTAACTACTAACTACAACGCGACCAGTGCTTACTACATGACACATAAACCTTTACGCATAAAAATACTATGTTTTTTTTAAATTATGAATGAGACATGACACCACGATCCCGACAGAGTGACCATCTGTCGAGGGTACTATTATAACTGCCCACTGGTTGCCGTAGTGCCTATGCGCTAGTGCGCTCATCACAACTACACTTAAGGATACCCTAGTCCAGTGATGGGCAAAGTACGGCCCGCGAAAGCATTTCATCCGGCCCGCCGACGGTCCTTCGACAAGAATAGTATATGGCCCGCGATAATTATAATTCGACGGTCCAGAAGTGTAAAGTATATTAATCTTTCCTGCCTACCATGGCAGGGCCTTCGAATAAAAGTTAAATAATATTTTATAACATTTGTGCAAGCATGTAATGCTGTAATGTTTTTATATGATTAAAAGTTTCAACACAAAATGCATTTTTCCTATAATTCTGGCCCGCCTCTGAAATTTCTTAAACTTTCTGGCCCCCCAATAAGAAAGTTTGCCCACCACTGACCTAGTCGATCATTCTTCCATACAAACGTAGTCTGGCGTTTCAAAATAAAAAAATATATCAATTCGTCTCATGTAGCTCTGTATGGAAACAAAAAAATATTTGAAAGTTATGAGCGTCGAAATTTCCATATTTCAACACTAATTTTAACGCATCTATGGGCGGAAATAAATACCATAAGAAGAAGGAAAATTGCAAAACAGTCAGCATACAGGGATAGATTAGTAGTTCAACAATGCAAATAATTATATATATAATTATATATTATACCTCCCAAAGGTCTGTTTATAAAATTTCGCGCTCGTTTTCGTCCTAAATCATCATCCATTTCGCTACAAATTTGCCAAAAGTGCTAATTCGTACGCGAACTAGCTTCTTACTGCTCATCACAGCGTCTATCTCTTTCGCACGTGTTGTCGGATGAGATAGCATGCATTTTAAACCCGCGCACAAAATAGTTCGTGCCGTCGACTAGGGGAACCTGAACTAGACGACTGCGCTAGAGGTTGCCCGCTCAGAGCGGCAAGTGATACGCTACCTCTTGGAACACGGCCTCCGGCTTCTTGGTGGAGAGCGACAGCGTGCGCTCCTGGCTCTGGCAGAACTTTGCAGTCTTCTTGTCGAATTTTTTCTTCCCCTCCTGCAACATGAGCGCGTAGTATATAGCGAGACGTGAAGTTAGGGCGGGTTCACATTAGGTCGGACCGACAGTTTTATCGGAACAACAAAGCTGTCGGAAGCAAATTGGCATATATATGTCGGGTTTAGTCAATAGTACGGACGTCAAAACAAATGACAAGCACGCCCCTGGCGGCAATCAAGAGTAACTACGCATTGGCACGCTTTTTATAAGCAGTTGCGTGGTGGGGAATAGGGCAGTTGAATACTGACAGCCTTAGAGCTAACACGTCGTAGAATCAGTGTCGATCTGTAATTAATAAGCAAGAATGTAACTTTTGTCTATTTGAATAAACTCAGTGTATCGAATAATTTGTGTGATTTCATTTTAAAGATTGTACCCCCCGACCTACCCACACACGATGTCTTAACCTAAGGGAATACATCCTGACTGCCCGATGGTTTGCATCTATCGGCCAGCCTTGATGCGACATATATTTCAATAGCGCTGTTCACATTAGGTCATCACGACCCGATAAAACTGTCGGCTACGGCATTTCTGTCGGGTCGGATATAATATTGGCATACTGCTTTGTATAGCTCTCAAAACAGTGAAGGAAAGCATCGTGAGGAAACCGGTATGTCCTAGAACCAATAATTCGAAGACATGTGACATCCACCAACCCGCACTGGGCCCGGGTGGTGGATTAGGCCCATTCCCTCTCACAGAGAGGAGGCCTGTGTCCCAGCAGTGGGAACATTAATAGGCTGATGATGTGATGTGTGCTTTGTATAGCGCCGTTCACACTTATCGGCTCGTAGAGGCGAAGACACCTGCCCGTTTTCGCCAGAAGTTTTCCGGCGTGCCCGCAGGGAGGACACGTTTATAAACATGGGGACGAAATAATGATTTCTGAATGAAATAATACAGAAATTTAGATTTCTCTTGTAGAAGACAGGTGTTTGAGAACTTCGTCGTCGTCCATTGGACATAGAAGCCAACTCGCAACTGCTTTGTGGCAAGTCGGGTAGCGGTTTACGACGGAGATGTTCACATTACATCAGACCGGCACGGCAGCTTATAATGTGAACACCATAACCCGATAGTCGGTCAACGGTCAAATTGTCGGTCCGACCTAATGTGAACCTGGCCTTAGAAGTGACGCTTCGCAATCACGCGTGCAGCTCATAGCGGGACACGTGCGCGGATTTGAGAGCTTAGTGTGAGTTTTTACTCACACTAAGAGAGATCGTTTACGTTAACGCGATTGAGCGTGAGTAAAAACTCGCACTAAGGCCTCTGATCTTATTACGACGAGCTATTCTCGGCGTCACGGTCTGCCGCAATGACGAGCCACTCGGTGACATGAACTTACATTACCTCTATGTTCTCCCATACCTATTAGATCGTTACCACATCTTACTTATGGGTCTCTTGATATTTTACTGTGACTGTTAACCACGCAAATGCAATCGATATCGAATCAATAACAAGATAATTCATCATCATCATATCAGCCGAAAAACGACCACTGCTTGACATAGGCCTCCCCAAACCACAGAATAAATATACAAACAGTATGGAAACTACCTACAAACGCTCGAAACGGCACACTCACACAAACATGCGCATCGACGAGACCCCTAAGCGGCTCGCACTGCTGACACTGCAGAAGTGCCCTAATGGTCTCGTCGGTGCGTATGTTTGTTTGAATGTGCCGTTTCGAGCGTTTGTAGGTAGTTTCCATACTGTTTGTATATTTTTACTGTGCCCAAGCGTCGACACATTGACCGGTCCCGTGCGTCTCGCAACCAGCGGATCCACGTAACCTAAACAAGAAGATAAATTATCTGTGATAAAATATTTTTAGTCATTTAGGTGGTGTTACCTTGACGGCGCCGATGTGCTCCTTGCGGAAGCGCTCGAGCGGCTGGATGATCTGCTCGTGCGCACGCCCCAGCTGCAACACGACAACACCTCGTACATAACATGTCTCAAGATGACATACATACACGCGAAAATTTAAACAAATCCTATCAATGTATCAGCTGAATGCTATTTTCAAACTGGAAATTAGCTGCCGGATCTCACGGAACCAGCTCTTCCCGGGTACGTGAAAGCTACTATTTTATTGAACATTAGGGGCATGTTCCCAGCTCCATATCTGTACAGGAGGTTACATTAGCCTTGCTACCGGCGTCAATACTGAATGTGGTCCTGTAGCAACAGAGTTAAGACTACGACAGTCGCCAACGACCTTGAGGGAACAAAACGCGCACTCGTTTCACACCCACGCTACCCAAAATTTAGTATTTTTTTGTACTTTCCTTATTATTCTTTGACTTTAAAAAAAAGCCTCAAATCAAAATGTAGATAATTAAATTATATTTGAGATGGTGTCGATTTTATTAAAATACGCCTAGCTGTTTCGTGCGATTGTCGTCTTTTTGTCCGTTTTGGGCATAACTTTACAAATTAATTACACTATGTTATACGAATACAACTCAAAATTTTCTTAGATCAAATTGTATAGAAAATAGTCTAATGTAACATATATTTTTTGAAAAAAATTACGACTTGCCGTTTAGATGAGATTCTCGTTTTAAAATCAGCTACTCAGGGGTATCTGCGCCTTAAGTTGCGCAACGATTTCATAAGAGGCTCGTTAAAACTTATAATCGTAGCAGGCCAGACTGCGCGAAGGATACAGCGACATAATCCGCCACCGTGCGCTGTGCGTCGTGCTGGTGCACGGTCAACTAGTTTTGCATTACATTTCGCGAACGAGAGTACAGCTTGAGTAACAGTAGGATACTCGTATCTCTAAAATTCAAGAGCAATGCGCTTCATGTCGATACTGAGCTGTATTGTTTAACACTATAATGTGATTTTTTGCACTATAATGGAGTTTCTTGTGCGTTCTTCTCCATAACAAGCTACTTTCCGAATGCACGGTAGAGTCAATTTTTATTACTTGTAAATTTTTTATTAACATTTAATTTTTGACGTTCAAAAGTGCCGCTTATTGGCCTAATTGAAATAAATATATTTGACTTGACTTTGACTTTTATTTCGTGGACTAAACTGACATTTGGGGGGTTGTCACTTTATCGTTACATTAAAATAGTGTCGTACCCTAACTATCCTGAGTGATCGAAAGTTAATCGAAAATCGAAGTAGATCGAAAATGAAACTATTTCACGGCATAAAAAAATAATTTGTTTAGAAACTAGCGGCCCATATTTAGTTTCTACTCATTTATGTCAGACTTAATTTTATCGATTGCATTTATTTTATTGTTGATTTCATATTTAACACAATAAAAGTCCATGTACTATGTGTATGAATACTGTTATATTACAATATATTACGTTTATATTCATAAAACATTTATTTACACCAATTAGTAAAAATAAATTCAGGAGTCATGTCACATCGATTCGATGAATCACTTATGATTGAGCCTTATCTACAACACTATGCTCCGCGCTTGCAACATTAAAAAAAAAATAAGGTCAATAGCAGCTGTCAGTTTAGTCCACGAAATTAAAAATTACAGTATAGTGTAGAGAGGGTTAGCCTTAGCTACAACGTGGGGGCATGTCCTTGTAATATGAATTTGACATTCAGAAGGCAGCGAGTGATGCAGTGCCAGTTGCCACAGATCGTAATGATTCGACAGCTATTGTCTAGACAGCAAACAGCGCAGCCGCGAGGGGCAGCCGCTAGCCGGCGCGCCTGAGTCAGTCTCCTTTGTTCCCCGCATGTCTGTCTCTTGTCGCCGATTAGCCTCGCGCACAGATAATATAATACTAGCATAAAGATACCTCATCCCATACAAAGAAACCGTGCCGACGTAACTAGTGTTTTTCGACTGCTTATTCTGGCAATTTTTTGTACATCGAACGCATTCGGTTCTGTTTCACTGTGATAGATAGATGGTGTTAGCAGCGACTTGCAAGTAAAAGGGTTTACTAGGTTCGTGAATATTTTTTTCTTTAAATACAGTGAAGGTTTGTTTTCTAGTATTTATTTGCACGTTTTTACAGTTTTATTTTGCACCAAAATGTGTTAAAATGCAAACTTTAACAATCGAGTGGAATGCCTCAGAAATTGAAAACTGCGCCATCTATTGGCATCGATTTTAAATGATCCGTCTAATAATCTTTGAAATGTGAATTAAGAGCCCAATATTCGATAATTTTGTACTTAGGAGAGTTGATTAAACAAGAACATACAATTTTTGTGTTCAATTCCAGAAAATGTTAATTTTACACACATTCAATAACAGATCGAGGTGCATATCGCGCCATCTAGTGAGATTTATTTGAACCAAATTTTCTTTCTTAGCAATGAGACCCCGTGCCTCGCGCCGCAGTCAGTCTACTATACCACAGATAATATAATACTAGCATACAGATGCCTCATCCCATACAAAGAAACCGTGCCGACGTAACTAGCGTTTTTCGTCTGATTAAACCGATTATTTTTTGTCCATCAATCGCGTTCGCTTCCGTTCCACGGCACGGCGGAGATAGATAGATGGTGTTAGCAGCAACTTGCAAGTAAAAGGGTTTACCTACTCGGTTCGAGAATATTTTATTCTTTAAATACAGTGAAGGTTTGTTTTTTTTTTTGTTACGGTTTCTTTGCACCAAAATGCGTTACAATGCAAATTTAAACAATCGAGTGGAATGCCTCAGAAATTTAAAACGGCGCCATCTATTGGCATCAATTTTAAATGATCCGTTCAAATAATCTTTGAAATGTGAATTAATAGCCCAATATTCCATAATGTTGTGCTTAGGAGAGTTGATTAAACATACAATTTTTATGTTCAATTCCAGAAAATGTAAATTTTACACACATTCAATTATAGATCGGTGTTAACGCGCCATCTAGTGAGATTTATTAGAACCAAACTTTCTATGAACCCGTGACTATACTATCGGCCCGCACCGGAACTCACACAGTCACACACACTGTCGTATAATTAACTTAGTCCAGCGTCATAACATGCTAGACTTATTTAGCCCTGTATGGCTGTACTATAGGTATGACCTCGCCCGATCATAATAGATAAAATATACAACTAATGTAGTGCCTACTCTTACTATCAAAGCAAGTGTGAATTAAACGATGGTGTTGACAAATTGAGTACAGTACTAGCTACTTCATGTAGAAACACGTAAAACAGATCATCATACCAGCCAGTAGCACCGTACATACATTTTATTGTATAAAAAAACCGGCCAAGTGCGAGTCAGACTCGCACACGAAGGGTTCCGTACCATTATCGCAAAACACTGCAAAAAAATCACGTTTGTTGTATGGGAGCCCCCCTTAATTTATTTTATTTTAATTTAATTATTATTATTTTTTGAAGAAAATATACAACTAAATATTCTGTGAATATTTCAAGCGTCTACCTTCTGCCGTTATTAATATCGAGCAAAAAACGGCAAAAATATCACGTTTGTTGTATGGGAGCCCCCCTTAAATATTAATTTTATACTGTTTTTAGTATTTGTTGTTATAGCGGCAACAGGAATACATCATCTGTGATAATTTCAACTGTCTAACTATCACGGTTCATGAGATACAGCCTGGTGACAGACAGACAGACAGACGGACAGCGAAGTCTCAGTAATAGGGTCCCGTTTTTACCCTTTGGGTACGGAACCCTAAAAAACTAGCTGACCCGGCAAACTAGGTTTTGCCATAAAAACACCAAACATTCACCTACCCTACCTACCCAACCCTACCTACCTTACCTACCCTACCGCTTATTCTTTTTTTGTTGTTTGTTATTGTAAAGAGAAGGTTCATACGAAAAAAGAAAAAAAGAATTAGTTCCTTACCTAATTAGGTAGGGTAGGGAAGGTATGTAGGTAAGGTAGGGAAGGTATGTAGGTAAGGTAGGGTAGGTATGTAGGTAAGGTAGGGTAGGTATGTAGGGAAGGTATGTAGGTAAGGTAGGGAAGGTATGTAGGTAAGGTAGGGAAGGTATGTAGGTAAGGTAGGGTAGGTATGTAGGTAAGGTAGGGTAGGTATGTAGGTAAGGTAGGGTAGGTATGTAGGTAAGGTAGGGTAGGTATGTAGGTAAGGTAGGGTAGGTATGTAGGTAAGGTAGGGTAGGTATGTAGGTAAGGTAGGGTAGGTATGTAGGTAAGGTAGGGAAGGTATGTAGGTAAGGTAGGGTAGGTATGTAGGTAAGGTAGGGTAGGTATGTAGGTAAGGTAGGGTAGGTATGTAGGGAAGGTATGTAGGTAAGGTAGGGAAGGTATGTAGGTAAGGTAGGGAAGGTATGTAGGTAAGGTAGGGTAGGTATGTAGGTAAGGTAGGGTAGGTATGTAGGTAAGGTAGGGTAGGTATGTAGGTAAGGTAGGGAAGGTATGTAGGTAAGGTAGGGTAGGTATGTAGGTAAGGTAGGGAAGGTATGTAGGTAAGGTAGGGTAGGTATGTAGGTAAGGTAGGGTAGGTATGTAGGTAAGGTAGGGTAGGTATGTAGGTAAGGTAGGGTAGGTATGTAGGTAAGGTAGGGAAGGTATGTAGGTAAGGTAGGGTAGGTATGTAGGTAAGGTAGGGTAGGTATGTAGGGAAGGTATGTAGGTAAGGTAGGGTAGGTATGTAGGTAAGGTAGGGTAGGTATGTAGGGAAGGTATGTAGGTAAGGTAGGGAAGGTATGTAGGTAAGGTAGGGTAGGTATGTAGGGAAGGTATGTAGGTAAGGTAGGGAAGGTATGTAGGTAAGGTAGGGTAGGTATGTAGGGAAGGTATGTAGGTAAGGTAGGGTAGGTATGTAGGTAAGGTAGGGAAGGTATGTAGGTAAGGTAGGGTAGGTATGTAGGTAAGGTAGGGTAGGTATGTAGGGAAGGTATGTAGGTAAGGTAGGGTAGGTATGTAGGTAAGGTAGGGTAGGTATGTAGGTAAGGTAGGGTAGGTATGTAGGTAAGGTAGGGAAGGTATGTAGGTAAGGTAGGGTAGGTATGTAGGTAAGGTAGGGTAGGTATGTAGGTAAGGTAGGGTAGGTATGTAGGTAAGGTAGGGTAGGTATGTAGGGAAGGTATGTAGGTAAGGTAGGGAAGGTATGTAGGTAAGGTAGGGTAGGTATGTAGGGAAGGTATGTAGGTAAGGTAGGGAAGGTATGTAGGTAAGGTAGGGTAGGTATGTAGGGAAGGTATGTAGGTAAGGTAGGGAAGGTATGTAGGTAAGGTAGGGTAGGTATGTAGGGAAGGTATGTAGGTAAGGTAGGGAAGGTATGTAGGTAAGGTAGGGTAGGTATGTAGGGAAGGTATGTAGGTAAGGTAGGGAAGGTATGTAAGTAAGGTAGGGAAGGTATGTAAGTAAGGTAGGGAAGGTATGTAGGTAAGGTAGACCCTACCTACCTACCCTACCTACATACCTAGGGTAGGTAAGGTACGAATTTTTTTTCGTATGAATCTTCTCTTTACAATAACAAACAACAAAACAAGAATAAGCGAAATCAGTCCAGCCGTTCACGCGTGATGCCGTGACCAAGGGAAATAGGGATTATTTTTATATATAGATAGATGATTATTGAGGTCAATCCATCAGTTTAACTAATACAATAATAAGCTACCGATAAATAGCTGGGAGTCTCGAAGGAAGTGCCGCGGTGCTACCGCCGAGCGCGGTGAGGTGCGGTGACGTGGTGAGTTGGTGACTCATGGAATGAAAGAGGCAGAATTCTTCATAGTCATTTATTAGGAATTCGAGTGGTATACAATGCGACCAATTCCATTATACGCTTAAGGATTCCACACATTCACTAGTGGTACTTATAGCGACAGGTTTTAAATAAATAATAGTTTAAAAATAACTAAAAAACACGCTTTAATAGAATACCAAACTAAAAAGTAGATAATAATTTTCAGTAAATTTAAATTAAGAACAGTGTGTAAAGTATAAGTGTAAAATATTTTTTTATAATATTTTATTGACATATTGGTAAAAGTAGAGATTTTTTAAAATATCCTAAAAAGCACCCGCTCTTTTACAATATATTTTTTTTTATCACACTGTTCTCAATTTAAATTTATAGAAAATTATTATCTACTTTTTTTAGTATGGTATTCTTTTTTAATTTTGTGAAACTTTTATAAACTTTTTTAGTTCAATCTCTAATTCTGAAGATCCTGGTAAGGATAATGGGACAAACTATTTAAATTATTGCATTGCCATCGGTCCTAGATAAGTGTGCAAAGTTTCAAATTAATCCGACGTTTTGTAGGGAGTGAAAATCACGTTTAAAGATTCCGTTACATTGATACATACATACCAAGCTAATAAAAGCGTGTTAAAAAGCCAAATAACTTTAGAAATTATAATTAGATGCTAAAACATGCGATCCTCTAACATTGCAAAACTATTGACTGCTAACGTTTTAAGGTAAATATTAGAAGCCACACACACAGAGACACTTTCAATACCTTTATCTATAAATTCTCCGTTAGTGCAAGTAGAAGATGCACAAAGCGAGGGCGCCTCGCGGCCGGAGGGGGTGAATCATTACTCATTCATCATAATTCATAAGTCAGTAATGTCATACGTGCTCGCCTCTCGCCTCGCCCCACGCACTTACGGGCTAACCTATGTGCAAGCAGCAGGATCCAAACACGGACGTCAGCCACTAAATACAAAATGTCTCAATTTCTAAAACAAACGGTACCTTTATAATTAACATACTTATTAAAGTGGCTCTAAACCCATAACAAGAAACTTGATATTCAAAACCGAGAGCGAAAATACAGGTTAAATAAGAACATAAAATTATATGAACTCATCAAGTCATCGAGAGCAGTTTCACTTTCGCGTATTCGAATGCCCCCGCTTGGACGGGCGAGGCGCCGGGACTCGATCAAAACCATCTTATTTAATTAAAGGCTAGCAGACGATGCCGCCGCGAGAACTATGAGGTTGTTTACTACACGAGCCATCCGCTACCGCTCCAGCAGGCCAGCTATAAGTCCCGGTGCATGTGAAGACGCGCCGGCGAAAACGACAGCTAGCTAATCAAGTTGCGCGCACGTCTATCGTCGTCGTCCTCCGGCAGCGGCAGCGGGGCGGCGGCGCACGTAGGTCCTTTTTGCTAATCTACGCGTGCAAAAGTACGTCACTTTCTAATTGTGTAGTTAAAGTGTTTTAAAGCAATATTTTGAATCATATCTCGTACTAGTACGAGGTACAATGGTACTTGAGCCACATTTTGTGATTTGTGTTTTTCTAGAATACTTATGTTCGAATACAAAAAATGTGAAAAAAAAATACTAACCTTCCAATTTCTACGGAAATATGTGTGTTTGGTGTGTGTATTTTTGATTATCGTAGTATCCATAGCATATAGGTATAGGGGGCATAGGTAGGTAGATGTATTTATAAAGAATAAAAAACAAAAGTAATAAATTGTTTAAACTTTTTCTGGTGCATTTAACAATAATAACACAGATTGAGGTAGGCTGCCACTTAATTTTGGCCTTACTCTCCGCAGGGATGATATAAGAGGATCAGAAGATATTAGCAGTAGATGGAACATGTCCTCAATATTTACTATTCTCGAAAATTTGCGTGAATTTGAAATTTCTCTCTGAAATTTCTAATGTTTTTATTCCGATGTTCCTGCGCTTCTTCCGAAAGCTCGCCTATCGATATGAAAAAAAAAAATGTACGGTTACTTTTTCTCCATTTAAAAGCAAACAGCCCACATAAGTTTTTTATTATTTTCGAAAATTTTATTTTGGATGCCTCGTCAAACTCGTCATAATTCGTCGTGTCTTTAAAATATTTTAGTATTGCATCGATTTACTATTCTCGAAAATTTGCGTGAATGAAACTCTCTGAAATTTCTAATGTCTTTATTCCGATGTTCCTGCGCTTCTTCCGAAAGCTCGCCTATCGATATGAAAAAAAAAAATGTAGGGTTACTTTTTCTCCATTTAAAAGCAAACAGCCCACATAAGTTTTTTATTATTTTCGAAAATTTTATTTTGGATGCCTCGTCAAACTCGTCATAATTCGTCGTGTCTTTAAAATATTTTAGTATTGCATCGATTTACTATTCTCGAAAATTTGCGTGAATGAAACTCTCTGAAATTTCTAATGTCTTTATTCCGATGTTCCTGCGCTTCTTCCGAAAGCTCGCCTATCGATATGAAAAAAAAAATGTACGGTTACTTTTTCTCCATTTAAAAGCAAACTGCCCACATAAGTTTTTTATTATTTTCGAAAATTTTATTTTGGATGCCTCGTCAAACTCGTCATAATTCGTCGTGTCTTTAAAATATTTTAGTATTGCATCGATTTTTCGGCCAGCGATATTTTTATCACACCAAATGTTAAAAACCTCAATACGTTTTACACCGTCTGCCATATCTAAAAAATAAAAATAAATACTTACGGCGGAATATGGCACGCAAAACTTGAAATCTTGGTAGCTTAGTTAACTAAAGTAATGGAAAAAAAACATTTCAAGACCAATCCGGTCCAATCATAGTAGTTCTAATCTGATAAAATTTAATTTAATTCTCTATTTTAGTACTATTTACTCATGTTTTCATTTTGCAAGTATATCGACAATACAAAATTTTATTGAAATACATGTTACGGAATAATAAAGCCATACCTGTGCGCTCAAGTTCCATAGTAACCAATGAAACAATTATCTCATAAACAAACATATAAGTGACTTTAAACTCCAACGCTGACTGGCAGACTTACGAAGTGCGCTAGCACGCGTCAACGAGTTGTAACTTCTACATTTATTTGTTCGTTCCATATCGCACGATCTGTTTAGACAATGAGTGTTTTGTTTTGCCTGGTTATCTAAATATTAATTAAAATTGGTTATAATATATTTGTACCGCCTAAAGTTTATGACTTTTGCACGCATAGATTAGCAAAAAGGACCTACGTGCGGCGCTCACGTAATGCTGCACTAATTATGTCAACGCCCTCATTAGCATGCACCCCGCGAGGCGCACTAGAGGACGTGTTCGCTGCTCGCTGTATCGAAAGTGATTCCTGAAGGTCGGCGCGTAGCGCGTGTTTACCAACAAGGCCGCTCGGACATCGCTCCCGCCGCACGCCGCTCCGTGCACTGCGTGTCATACGAGTACGAGTCCCACACATCTCTACGCACCCGAACACGCACTGGTTTGCTTTGACATTGGATAGATTCGATCACAAGTAGCGTAGTATGTATTAAATATATCTTCCACTGTCCGTTGATCTTAGAAACACATTCGTGATTTATATACAAGAAGGCCACACGAGCGTAACCGCACAGCGCACAGACGGTACTCGATATTAACCATATCACAAACAGTTTCTATTTATACTTAGAAAACCTAATACAAGCTATCAAAGTTTACGTGAGATTTAAATCTGAAATATACGCGGGTCCGCGGATGCGGCAGACTAATTGTCGAGCTGAAGGACCCTGTGATGCGGGCCCGCAGGCCTCCGTGTACCACCTCAAGGCTCTATTAGCTACAGCCAGCGGTGGCAGCATGGCTACAAGCCCGTCAACTCGCAAAGGCAAAACCCGGTGACCGTTGTGGCCCTTGTGGCGCTAATCGTTTTAGTTACAACTTACAAGTCAAGAGTCTCGAGCATCAATCACCTGAGGACGCTCTCGTTTTGCCAAACAGAATTCCAGAAAGAATGTTTATTTTTCCTGCCTCGCCTGGAAAGAGACTATTTTGCTGAGGTAGATGTATTCTGGAACATATGCAATCTCCACACCTCCTAAACACAATTTCTGCTGGACGCTATTGGTCATGAGTTTGGTCTTTAACATATTCATCCGAAGTCCAATCTCGAGGCTCGTCTTGTTAAGGTCACTCAGCATTACGCCAAGTTCAGCTGTCGATGATGAGAACAGGACGAAATCTTCGGCGAAACGGAGGTTAGTCTACCTTTTCTCGACAACGACAACGCCTTTATCTGCCCAGGGATCAGATAGTTTTCTAAAAACCTCTTCAAGAGTGGCAGTAAACTGCTTGGGGGACAGCGGGTCTCTTTGTTTGACGCCTCTTTCAATAGGAAAGGATGGTCATGTGGTATTGATTTTTACAGCTGCTGTACTATTACGGTATACCTATCACCAGTGACCTACGTGATGATGGCGACATAGAGCGCGAGCGTATGGCGTTGGCTGTGAGGAGTATATAGTAATATGCTCGCCCGTAGGTTTGCTCGCTGCAAGGCAGACGTCAAAGTTAGTTTATTTAAGGCGTTCTGTCAGTCCTTCTACACGAGCGGCCTGTGGGTGTCATATACGGGCCGAGCCTACAACGTCCTGCGCGTACAATACAACAACGCTTTCAGGATGCTACGAGTATTGCGGTTGTCTCCACGTTGCAGTGCATCGGGAATGTTTGCTGCAGCTCGCACGGACGGCTTTTATGCTATCATGCGTAAGAAAGCAGCTTCCTTACTGCAACGCTTGCGTAGCACTCGGAATGGCACCCTGAAAATGATTGTTGGCAGTGTAGACTGCCCCATCCAAAGACACTGGGTGGAAATAGGTATTGGTTTACTTTAAATAGACTTAAGTACCTACTAATAACACTAACGTAGCATTTAAGCACAATCTGTTACTAATCACTAACAAGTAACAACTTATGGACTGTTATAGGTTTGAAATAAAGATATTTTTTTTATTTTTTATAGCTTTTAATAAGTTGACATAGGTGATATCTATGTTTTTATTGAGGAGGGCATCAAAATAGTGAATCATGGTGAATGCTATCAAACGCTTTGGTGTTCTCCACGAACGTTAGATATAGAGGAATTCTAAATTCAGTGCACTTCTCTATCCTAATAGGATCTAAATATAGGCCCTAAATATTTATTTTTAAACGCATATCAAAATACTAAGTGAGAGAGAAACAGTGGGCGAATACAAATGTTTAAAACAGCGACTTGAAAAATAAAATTGTCGACGGAGCCCCGCGGAGCCCTATTTCTGTCTGCAGGGTCTAACTAAAGAAACCTAACACGAAGGAGATGACGGGAGCTGACCCTAACCTATCCGTGTCGGGTGCCCTAAATTCTCGAAATCGCTTCGCTCGCTCTTGGACAAATTCTTTGAAATAATTAATTAATAAAAATGTCTAATGCATGACAGCTATTAATTAATAAATCATTTGCATGAAAATTCGAAATAAATACGTAAACACAGACAAGACTGCGTGAAGTCGATTTTGCAGCGATTCGTTTCTGCCAATTTTGTAGCACAACATATTGACTTTTTATGACACTATTTCAATTTTAAATTGAAAATGCTACCAAGTTACCGGCTATACATATATTTGTGACTAAATAATATTCCCTAAAATGTTGCTTCGGTTTGGTGAAAATATGGCAAATGAAAAAAGTTCAAAAGAGGCTTCGGCCAAAAGCAAAAAGTTATTTTGTAAAACGGCGAAATGTAGTTCGGTAAAATAATACCTATGGCAATTGATACTTCGATGATCTGAAATTATGTCAAATAATGCATATAGGAAAAAAAAACCTCGGTCAATAGTTTTCGGTAAAATGAAATTCGAACAAAAAAGATTCGGAAAAGTGATCGGTTCCCGGCAATTTGGTGTTCCTGAACTGCTTTGCAGAGCGGCTCATCCCACCGTCTCTTCGATGATGGGTTGTAGGGGGGGGGGGATTAGAATTTGGGCAAGCGAGTCTCCAATCATCAATGGCCTCGGTGAAGCACGGCACATAAAAATCAATCAGATCTTATCAATTTCTCAGTGCCATGGATGGACCGAGGATACAAATAAAGCCGGTAAGGTAATTTTGCGGACGCCGAGGCCGAAAAATGCGGATGGGAAGAATAGCTTGAGCCCAAGCTCGGTCATCCATGTTCACATTTAAAATTAAGATGAGTGTATGACGGATAGTTTGGTCCATTTTTTCTAAAAGGTGAGAGTGCTTCCACAGATGAGAAACATGAAGGAAATAAAACGCCCGCGATTACTAAATTGCCTAGGTAGTGTATTGTTGTCCTTGTGGAGGAATGCTGGGCAGTTTGGGAGTTGATAACCAATAATGGTTATGATATTGCCATGATATTACAGTAGGTATAAACCTACTGTAATATCATGGAGGCGCCGATGTGCTAGTTTGTGTGTGTGGTACTGACCATGCGGTCCCGCTCGTCCTCGATGGTGCGGATGAGCGTGGCGAAGTGGTGCAGCGAGCGGCTGATGACGCGCTCGTCCTCCGTCATGGAGGCGCCGATGTGCTAGTTTGTGTGTGTGGTACTGACCATGCGGTCCCGCTCGTCCTCGATGGTGCGGATGAGCGTGGCGAAGTGGTGCAGCGAGCGGCTGATGACGCGCTCGTCCTCCGTCATGGAGGCGCCGATGTGCTAGTTTGTGTGTGTGGTACTGACCATGCGGTCCCGCTCGTCCTCGATGGTGCGGATGAGCGTGGCGAAGTGGTGCAGCGAGCGGCTGATGACGCGCTCGTCCTCCGTCATGGAGGCGCCGATGCACGCGAACTCGAACTGCTCCATGCTGGTGGCCAGCGCCATCTGTGCCGCGCCCAGACCTGCACAGAGGGGAACGTACACATGAGCCGGCTGCTGCTTGTAACAACACTACAACGATGACGCTCGTCTGTATGCGCAGGTGGGACATCTCAGATAGCCGCGTGTGACGTTCTTCCTCCCAGACAGAAAAAAAGACAGTAGGTGCGACTGTAGGATCTGTGAGTTAGGTTTATGTGTCCTTGGATCACTAATAAAGAACTTATTAGTCATCAAAGGTTGACTCGAACACTTAAGGTACATTTTATTAGCTTTTTTATTATGACTGTACTTTGTTCTTGGTAATGTCATTTATGGAAGAAATAACCGTTCTTATCAGTACGACTGAAGTTCGATATGGAGAGCAAATACGCAGCTCGCCAGGAAGCATTGTGTGATCGTATAGCAAACGACGAGTGCTCACTTAACTTTGTAAGTTTTGATTGAGTTAGAACTGCAACCATTTGAAATACGAGTACCTACGTATCTTACGTAACTAATCAACCACCAAAAATATTATAGAATAGAATAGAATAGAATAGAATAGAATAGAATATTCTTTATTATGTACACCATATATGTGTCTGATACAGCGATTGAAGAAGTAAAAGACACAAATTTCTTACACATTTAAACTGGAAGGCACATATTGATAAGATTAATAAAAAAATATCCAGTGCCTGCAACGCATTGTCAGTTCTGGCAGAAACTACAAATCGAATTGTTACTAGAAATGCTTATTTTGGAAATGTTTACCCACTGTTAACTTATGGTGTCATTTATTGGGGAAACTCGACAAACGTACAATCCACATTTATTCTTCAGAAGAAATGTCTTAAAACAATATATAACATGTATAGTACGGAATCATTAAGAGATGTCTTCAGAACGGAGGGTTTTCTGACACTGACTGGTATTTATATACTGGAATTATGTATATTTGATAAAAATAATATGCAATATTTTAATTTCAAATCAAATTCAAAAAGAAACATTAGAAACCAATATAAATACGACATTAATTTACCGTCTATTAGCAATATGATGTATTATAAAAGTACCTATGTTACTGCTATTCGTGTGTACAATAAGTTACCGCCAGCAATCAAGCAATTAAATGGAAATATATTTGAAACTAAATTGAAAAAAATGTTAATTGATAATGTATTTTACAATCTGCATGAGTTTTTTGATAAAAAATAATATTTGTAAGTACTTAATTTCTAAGCACTATTGCATATCCGACTTGGATAGACTGTTGAATCTAAAAATGTAATGTTTATTAATAAGAACTTAATGTACACAGTTATGCAATAAATATATCTTTATCTTTATATAAGTTACAGAAAGTATAGACGAAGAAAACATTACACTGGGTGACACAATGGGCGGCCTTATCGCTAAAAGCGATCTTTTCAAGACAACCTTTGGATGGATTTTAAAAATGGAAGGAAATACAGTACTGTAGGTAGTCTTTGGTGTACTATTTATATATAAAATAAATACATACATATATATATATTATATAGACAAATATATACAGTAATAAGTATGGAACAAAAGCATAGAAATCAAGGGGAGAAAAACCACTATTAAAGAGAGAGGGTCTCTTTACCATTTTTTACCCGACTGCCGAAGGAGGGTAATGTGTTTATCAGTCTATGTATGTATGTATGTATGTAAGTATGTATGTATGTATGTATGTATGTATGTATGTATGTATGTATGTATGTATGTATGTATGTTTGTTCCTATATGGCGTTCCAGAGACCAAACGCGTTGACCGATTTTGATGATTCATACGTCAATCGATTCGTCTTAACCTTGCGAGTGTCATAGGCTACATTAAAATTGGAAAATAGAAAAATGGCGGCTTTTGGGCGCCATATTGTGGGGGGCCAATTTTATTTTTTCTTCCAAACCACGATGGGTTTGGAAGAAAAAATAAAATTGGCGGAGTCGGAGGATACATCTGGTTTTGGTCAGCCAGCTTGCGAATATGTATCCTCCGACTGCACAGCATGATTTTCTTCTTGTTTGCGTCTTTTTAGTTCGCTTTTTAAGCAGTCGGGTATTTTGATTTTTTTAATTAACTTTTTTTTAAAATGGGCAGAGATTGAGCACGCCTTATTGACACGGGCAAAGCATTCCACAACCGCACCGCTTGAACCGTAAAAGATTTGTCGTAAAAGCTGGTGGAATGCATCGGCATCTCTAGTCTCAAGTTTTCCGATGACCTCAGATATCTATTATGTGTGTCATGAAGGAGCTTGAAACGTTCTTTGAGATAAGAGGGGGTTGTAGGATTTTATAGAATACTGCATTACTGAATACTGTATTATACAGCTTACTTATGTAACTGTTGCCTTTTTTTATTTGTGATATTTCGCGTTTGACCCCTATCTCCCTGATGTGGTCAACGGTGAAGCACGCTTGCCTAGAAGTAACCTATTCACTCTTGACTTAAAGACCCCCTAGGTTGTAGCTATCAGGTAACAAAGACTCCGGCAGGGAATTCCACTCCTTAGCTGTACGCACAATGAAAGTATTTGCACAACGCTTTGTGCGTATGGGTGGCAGTGGGATATCCACCATGTACCGATGGAGCATGGCCGTACGTCTTGTAGTCTGATGATGGAAATGGCTAGGCGGAATCAAATTGTGCAGTTCCATCGTACACTCCCCTAAATGTAAATGATGGAAAACCGACAGGCTGGCAACTCTTCGTCGGTTTTCAAGGCTATGGAGCTTTGAGTCGACCAGCGCATCGTTGCCGATCAGCCTCTTGGTCCGTCTGTCAATCTACTCAAGTTGATATTTTGCAGATCCGTCCCAGAGGTGAGAGCAGTACTCCATGCATGACCGAACTTGCGCTTTATACAAGTTGAGCAGCTGTTCAGGCGTGAAGTACCGTCTCACCTTTGCAAGGATCCCCAACTTGTTTGCAGCCAACTGAGCCTTTGCCTCAACGAATGGACCAAAATGGAGGGTCGATGTCAACGTAACAACAAAACGGTCGAGATGGTCTGTTATCGGCACGGTTACACCACGGAAAGATGGAGCCGGGTGGAGTTGACTGGATTGATGGACTTAGCAGCATTGAAACAGACTAGATGGGCATCGCCCCATTCGGAGACTGCCTCTAAAGACAGGTTCAAGCCCTCAACCATGGCCTCCCTAAGAGACCGGATCTGCCTGCTATAGTTATAGAATGAACAAATGTCAATGTATACGAGGATGGCGTTGTAATTTGAATTAAAATGCACTATTGTGTATGAAGGTATTTTCACTTTATGTATGAAGGCATGTCTGATTTACCCACAGGCTAACCAGGCTATAGAGTAGGGCGCGAGGATCGAGGGATCGCCAAGCTTATCTTTGCAAGCACTTGAAGTGAATATGAGGTGATATTTACAGAATAAAATTTAGTTCACAAATTCGCGCGCAAAATCCTAAAGCACGTATTATTACATTGTAAGATTTCAGGACACGTTTTCTCGAAAGTTTTTGCTTCCTATCTACCCAGTGAGCCGCTTATATTACACTTGTTCATTTAATTTACCGCGTTCTATCTTAGTTAGCCTCAAGAGCCATGGTGAGCCAGCCTAGCATATTTTTTGAGACAAGCACTACTAGGTTCTTCCTATCGCCTGTCGCCCCGCCTTCTTGTCTGTCATAAGAAAACCTTACCTATCCGAAACAGGGCGAAAACAAAAAATCCAGCTCGCTTCGCTCGCTCTTACAATCTCGTTTGTCAAGGTTTTTAGCATGAGTCGTCACAGTAACTCCAATTCATAATAACATTGAAGTAGCCTTAGGTTACATTCAATTAAATGAACGTAAAAAAATTACCTACCCGAGGTGACGGGCAAAAATTTTCTCGTACATCCTTATGCTCCTTATAATATGTTGTGCCGTAAAAGTAACACTTTTCAAGGCTTATTGCCAAATTCTGTATACGGGCAATCTATAGGTCAATTATACTAAGAGATCGCTGGATGGCCAGCACGTCCAATATAACAATGCTTTCAGGATGTTGAGACTGCCCCATTACTGTAGCGCCTCGGAGATGTTTGCGCAAGCCCGCACAGACGGATCGCAGTATTAGACGCCAAAACAAGAATGAATTAGCCTTACCAAGCTCAAAATTAAGTATATTCCATTCAGGACCTTTAGCCATGTGCCTTAAAATATATAATAAGCTTCCAAATTCAATTAAGGACATAGAATACGAACATAAATTTAAAAACAGTCTCCAAAAATACCTTATATTAAAATCGTATTACAATCTAAAGGAATTCTTTGACGATAAGTAAATTTTGACATTGAAATTCATACCTGAACACAATACACACAACACTTACTACAATTTTGAATTATGACCTACCTATGTTGTTTTATGATTATTAATGGAAATGATGACCAAATTGTTTGTTTTTTAATTTAATTTTATCTTATTTTAATTTATGAATGGACATGATGACCTAATTGTTTGTTTTTAATTTAATTTTATCTTATTTTAATTTATGAATGGACATGATGACCTAATTGTTTGTTTTTAATTTAATTTTTATCTTATTTTAATTTATGAATGGAAATGATGACCAAATTGTTCTCACATAGCCTATATTTTAACAAACAGTTACTTGTTTAAAAAAATAAATGTTGGACACTTGATAAGCATGTAATAATTAGTGTTTGTTTAAGCACAGTAGTTTGTTTATTTGTGACACTGTAGCATTTTTAACTATTTATATTGCTGTGCCCTAGCAGGGTTCATGTATGAAACCTTTATATTTGTAACAACTTTGTAAACTACATGAATGCAATAAATGATTATGATTATGACGGTTTCTAAGCGATTATACGAAAAAAAACAGCGTCGCTACTGAGGAGAGTGAGGGAGAATCAAAAAGGCATCCTGAAAACTGTAGCTGAGAGCTTCGGCTCTCCGATTCTGAAGCTTGTGTGGAGGTTGATTGTTACTAACACTATGTAATAAGTTTTTCTATTTTACTAACACTATGGATTATTGCGTCCGAAATAAAGATATTCTATTCTATTCTTAATGCTAGTTCTATTAAACTACATTCGACTTTTATATTTATCGGTATGAATGGTAAAAGAACATCTTAAATAATTTTTCATCACACCTATTCGAAAAACGACAATTGTCTATAGAGGATAGCGGGAGCCAAATCCAATTTTGCGCCCGTAGGAGTTTGAGTTTTCTCTTTTATGATTGGTCCACAATAAAGTTGCACAATAAAGTTATTTGTGTTACAAGGGGACAAAGTAATATTTTGTTCTTCCAGGGCGTTATTTTGAATTCAGAGCTAAGCGAAGGATTCTATAGTAGAATCACGATTGTCGTGTTTTTGTCCGTTTTAGACATAAGTTTACAAATTAATTACACTAAGTTTTACGAATAAAACTCAAAATTTTCTTAGATCAAAATGGTCTAGTGTAACATATATTTTTTCCAAAAAATTATGACTAGCCGTTTATACGTGATTCTCATTTTAAAATCAGCTACTCAAGGGAATCTGCGCCACTGGGGTGGTCAGAACTCTAAATTAGGCCCTGTATGAAGGTGGATGAAAAAATACAGTTTGCACTGAACAACTGACGCGTCTACTTTAGGTTATGGGCTTATCCCAGATTTGTCAAGTTTTTAGGTATAAAAGCAATTTCGATACGGTCGTGTTGTGCAAGATGTCAACGAACTATTTAGTCCTTAGATAAAGTACCTATAGATGTAGCCATGGCGTGGCCGCACATGAAACAACAATAGTTATAGTTCTCGCCAAACTTCTTGGCCGCCCTGAAGTTGGCTACAATGGCTGCGCAGTAGTAAATCTCATACAAAAACAGCACCGTTCCGTGCCTCGCGCATCCGGTAAAACAACTTCAGGGCGGCCAAGAAGTTTGGCGAAGACATTATTAGTTCCGGTGTTACAACAAGAACAAGAATACTATAACCCACCATCGCACTGAAACTTATTATCTATAAATAACCCAATGCCTTGTCTCAATTAACACATAATACCACGAAATCACAGAAAATCAAACACGACCGAGTTTGTTTGTCAAACCTGCCCTAACATTAGAGTTTGACAAACAACAGAAACCGGCCATGGTGACAAAGACAAAAAATAATCTTTTGTCCTTATTATTTACATGGGGCTGCCAACTAGCGATCTCGCTCTATCAATCAAGCTCATTTTATGGCGAAATCGTACTTTATCTAAGATTTAGTCAGTATGGCTTCAGGTTGAAGCACTGGTCGTGGTCTAGAATATCGACGACGAGTTGCCAGCCTGTCGGTTTATTATTGGTAACATTTCGGGGAGAGCCCGTTCTGTCATCGGACTACAAGACGTACGGCGATGCGCCGTTGGTACCGATGTACATGGTGGTCATCCCACCTATACGCACTAAACGTTTTGGGAATACTTTCATTGAACGTACAGCTAGGCAGTAGGTAGAATTCCCTGCCGGGGTCTGTTTCCCGATACCTACAACCTAGGGGTCTTTACGTCAAGAGAGTATAGGTTACTTCTATGCATGCTTTACCGTTGACCACAGCATCGCGTACCTTCAGGTGAGATATTGGAGAAACGCGAGCCTATCGATCTAGAAAGCATCAACTTATTCATTACATTTCATCTTTTTGTTTGGCACTGAACTGTCTGCAGACTGTATGAGTGTACGTGAAACCGCGCTCGCAATGAATCGTCTTTTAAGTTAGCGCAATCAGTGTAACAAAAGGTGACAAAGAGTTAGAGATCTACTCGCAGGGATGAGTCTTGAGTAGCAGCTGGGACGTGGCTGGGAGCAGGGAGGTAACAAGACGAGAGGGCAATAGGGATGTTTCCTGGGTAGAAAAATGATAATTCTATTTAGTCCGTCAGTGAGATTATCAAATAATATTGGACAAGTATTTTTTGCTTTACCAAATCAATAAAAAATTACAAAGTTAAAGCGCATCAAAGTTCAGGAGTGGCGGTTTGTGACGTCACTAAGGCAGTATAAAGTGTACTAGCGGCGTGACTTTTCACGATATTTCAACGCATTATATCACATCACACATCACATCATCAGCCTATTATTAATTATCTTATTAAATATATATTATAATATTCCAACTGCTGGGACTCAGGCCTCCTCTCTGTGAGAGGGAATGGGCCGTTATCCACCACGCGGGCCCAGTGCGGTTTGGTGGATGTCACATGTCTTCGAATTTTTGGTTCTAGGACATGCCAGTTTCCTCACGATGTTTTCCTTTACCATTTTGAGAGCAGTGGTGATGAAATAATTTACACAAAGTAAAGTGCCTGCCTGGGCTCGAACCCACGACCTACAACTTGTAAGTCGCGGCCAATACCACTGGGCCACCACTATCTACGCATTCGCATATCGTCGTCACTTTAGTTTACGAGTCAAAAGAAAAATACCTATCCAATATTATTTATTAATCTACCTGACGGACAAAAAACTAATTTTCAGTAAACTACCCTATTATGTCAATGTACGTAATGACATAGGTAAGTGGATTACGGATCATAAACGTGGCACAGTCGGTCATACGTAAATGTGAGCATATTCATTACACATTGCAAGGTCAGTTTTTGTGTCGCGTTCATTGTATGAGCGTGTAAACACATCTCGCGGCTGTGAGTGCGATGTGACTCATCCCCACAGCCGTACACCATTTGATGACAATACCTGAGCTAACTTTGTACTTTCCCAAAATTGAAAAAGGTGTTAAGAAATCCACTCATTACGTAAGTATATTAATGTTAATTACGAACGACATCGACGTCGCCTGCTCGTGCTCAAGGACGAGATTAAGAAACGTGCAGATAGTGAGTGTAAATTGTCCAATACCGCGATACCGGGCGATAGCAGCGATTTCTCACTATCGAGCGCATCTTATCGAGCGCGCGCGACTACTTCAAGCTACACAAGCGGGACATGGTGCCGTGGTGGTCTCAGACTCTGACAATTGAGCTCGACGTATTGTTAGAGTAGCCACGGCGGCAGTGCGGTCGGCGCAGACTCTCGGCGCTATTGAGAGGGCGGCAAATAAGGTTCATCTGACATGGCAGTGGGCGAGGCTGATAAGGTGCCTGACTCACGCGCCATTGTGAGAGTCGTGCAACGACCGACACGGAGTCTGCGCTCAAGCACAGTTATTGAACACTAGAAATATAATATGTTATTTAAAATATCACCTGATATTTTAAATATTTGCTTGTTTTTTTATTCTAGATTGAAGGGTCTCACGGAAATGGGTACTCACATCTGAGATAGACAGCCACCATAATGATGACTAATTTCTTTTATTATTTCAAAATTAATCTAAATCTGTTCAGCAGTTGCAGCATACTATAGATAATATTATGTAGTAAGTTGTTGTTATAACTGATGTTGTGTGGGCACACTATTTTATTCATCAATACACTGCCACACATACATATTGAAACAATCAATCAACGTTGAAATATTGAATCCAACGAGTTCAGATGCATGCTATCTTCTACAACAAACATAATTTAATATCTGGTTTAGATAGCACACTATTGTGCACAAAAACATAATCTCAGCATAGTGCACCACTTAAGGAACATACTAATGCTCTCATTAGTATGTCGGTACATGACAATGTATAACAACATATAGACATGCAGGTGCAGTCTCCATTGCATGTGAGCGGTGAGTAGTCACACTAATTAACAAAGTCATTGACACACATACGGCCACACACACACACATGAATCACTATTGAAGGGATGTGCGGAGTGTAGTCTCACCTGGTCGTACTACTGAGTGCATGCATTCAAAGATAAAGGAGGCGATCAAATAGGAACACAGCAAACATCAAAACTAGAACTGATTATGGTAAAACAAAGAAATAATTGAGCTGTCATTAGATAATGTTAAATTTATAGACCGTACAGGTGTCCATACAACAGACAATATTATGAAACACTATTCTAAAAGAAGCATTTCAAAGTAAACATGTCAACATGCAAACGCAATAGGTGTACATAGTGACATACATGATGCACGGTGCACTCGCGCTTGTGTGTGTGTGTGTCACAGACTGCACACAACACTGCCCACTGTTATCAGCTGCAGACAAGCGAGTGCTCACAACAACAGAACAAGGTGCAGCCCCAACACTCGACACACTAATGTGTACAGCTCACTGAGATGCAATCAAACATTATGCTATAACTTTAACACACAAGTAACACAGCATTCATCCTTCCTTGTTGACATCGTCTTTGTGACAAGAATACAACAATAGGGATGCAGTGCGGCGCCAGTGAGTGAGGGAACACTAATTGTTTACTGTGATATCAGAACACCACCCCCTTCGCTACAGAGCTGCACTAGCGATTGACAGGAATTCTAATGCATGTAGAGCAGTGCACGGACACTTGCAGGCACACTTACGCTTGGCGGCCTGCACCACATCCTTGACTTCTTTGATGAGCCGCTTGATCTGCTGGCTGGTGCGCTCCAACTCCTTCTCGTGTCTCTGCAGGTTCTCCCGGAACTGGGGGCTGTCCGCCAGGCACTCGGTGAACTCGAGCGGCTGCAGGCCCACGCCCATCGTCACCCACTCGCGCTCGCTTGGCTCACTCACGGTCACAACACCATGCACTTTCACCGCGCGCGCTCCTGCGCCAGCATCGCGACCAGCCGCACCGCACTCGCCTCCACTGGACGGACTCGCTTGCGATCAGAGCGAACTGACCACTAGCCACTACTCTATCACTACACTATTGAGCAAAACGAATAAAAACGACGATCTAAGTCCCTGAGATTGATTGACGATAGCTGCGTAGCTGTCAAATTGTCAGACTAAACTGCAATATTGCCATTAACAAATACTTTGAAATTCAAAAAGACGGTCTACAAAAAAAATAATCTACGATGCCTTAACAGAACGGTTCTCTTATTGGCCTATTAATAATAATAAAGAGAACTATATGATGTTTCTACACTCGTCTCAAATGTAATTTTGGTAATGTTCTACGGCAAACAAGTCCACTAAATTATTTACTAAAATATTTGATGGTCAATTATAATTCAAACATATTAAATTTCATGTTTGATCCAGAATAGAAACAGAAAAGTGACGATAATTATATTTTGAATATTTTTTTAACATTATAAGTTGCACAATTTATTACCATTAAGCATATAACGTATTAGCTGGCAACACTTTTGTCATATGCTTGCGTTTCTTTACGCTCAAACCATTTTCC
This sequence comes from Anorthoa munda, assembly GCA_945859665.1. Classification (NCBI taxonomy): domain Eukaryota; kingdom Metazoa; phylum Arthropoda; class Insecta; order Lepidoptera; family Noctuidae; genus Anorthoa; species Anorthoa munda. Next base: position 5,994,984 of record OX243899.1, on the reverse strand, counting down.
GAGTAAAAAATATCATTTAAATCATTAGTCAAAGGAGTCACGAGCCTGATTTTAATTAAAACTAAATTTGCAACGCAACATTGGAATTTTGAAAAATCTATTATAGGTAGGAATCGAACCCGTTGATTATGAAAAACCGGCCAAGTGCGAGTCAGAATCGCGCACGAAGGGTTCCGTACCATTATCACAAAAATCGGCAAAAAATCACGTTTGTTTAATGAGAGCCCCACTTAAATATTTATTTGTTGTTATAGCGGCAACAGAAATACATCTGTGAAAATTTCAACTGTCTACCTATCACGGTTCATGAGATACAGCCTGGTAACAGAGACAGACAGATAGATGGACAGTGGAGTCTTAGTAATAGGGTTCCGTTTTTACCCTTTGGGTACGGCACCCTAAAGAATAACCACATGCTGTATTATTATAATTCGATAGTGTCGCTAATAAGGATTAAATTCTGGGAAGTAATGACATAAGGCAAACTTATGGAAAGGGTTTATTTTTCGAATATGCGGTCAGCTTTAGTGAGATGTTCTGTACCGTTCATTAGTTTATTATGCTCTTCTATATGGTGTTAGCCCGGCATTTAGATCACCTGTGGGCTAGGCAGAGGCGTAGTAAAGACAACCCACATTGCCCCTATTGTCGCAAAGTTGTCAATTATAAAGAAATATTTTTGGCAACCACTAATATCTAAAATGGCCCGCGTGGTGGATTACGGCCCATTCCCTCTCACAGAGGCCAATGTCCCAGCAGTGGGAACATTAATAGGCTGATGATAATGAATTAATAACAAAAATATGTACCTAGTACATTTTGATGCCAGTTGGCAAACTTTGTCATTGAAACCGATCGGCTCGGCCGTATTGGATGTCTGTATATAATATAATGCACTCTTTAGTATTGGAGCCGAGAGACAATAGTGAAATATACCTATGTCGTCTATCAAACGACATTTTTCAACACACTTTGCTTCAGAGCAATAACTAACTTGCATCAAAACACACACTTGCCCAGCACGCAGCCAGCCAGTTTTTTGATCCGTAGCTAACTAAAAAAATAGTTAAATAAGCTAACCAACGGTTTCAAATTTCTGTAAAACAAGTTTATTCATCAATAGTTAGTTTGATAAATGGTCAAATAATTAACTCTCTAACATATTTGACCATTTGTGAGGCCAACTCTGGTTCAGGTTTGTTGCTGTAGAACGTTATTTTTCATATCTTTGCCTGTGTCTTTGCATTGCACAGGGTTTACAGTATGCAGCATTCAGATAACTACTCAGGGTCGTCTAAGATTCAATAAATAAAATGCAAGAGTTTTAAAAGTAAGATTATATTGTGAACTAATGAGTAAACAGTATCGGAGGGCGAGTGTCCTTGCACGGCGGTCACTCGTCCTTGGTGGTGGTGGGCGCGGGGGGCGCAGGCCCGCCCTCCTCGTCCTCCTCCTCCGAGCCAGACTCTTCGGCCGAGTCGTCGTCGTCCGATTCCGAGTAGGAGGAGTAGTCTCCTGTGTCGGCGCCTGCCCCGTAGCTGGCGTAGCTGGTGTCGCCGTAGCCGGCGTCGGCATCGTCGTCGTCCTCCCCGGGCAGCGCGGCGCCCTGGCGGCCGTAGCGGTGCGAGCGCGTGGACATGCTGAGGTCGTTGGTGACGTGCGTGGGGTAGGCGCAGCGCGGACAGGGCGGCGCCGCGCGGCGGTCGCAGCGCACGCCGCGCCGCCGCACGTGCTCCTCGCAGAAGCACGTCTTGCAGCGCAGGCACGAGTACTGCCCCAGCCGGTTGCACGACTGGCCTGCGGGACCACCACACGTATACATGAGTCGATGATAGTCGGAGGATTCTCGGATTTAGGGCACGCTTCAAAGGGGATTCATAAAGACCGAAGAAAAATAACACAGACTTGAAATATTAAAAAACTCGCCAAGTGCGAGTCGGACTCACGCACAAAGGGTTCCATACCATTATCGCAAAAAAACTCTTTTGTTGTATGGGAGCCCCACTTAAATACTTATTTAATTCTGTTTTTAGTATTTGTTGTTATAGCGGCACCAGAAATACATCATATGTGAAAATTTCAACTGTCTAGCTATCACGGTTCATGAGATACAGCCTGGCGACACACGGACATATAGACAGACAGCGGAGTCTTGGTAATGGGGTCCCGTTTTTACCTTTTGGATACGGAACCCTAAAAAAGAGTAAATGAATGTTGCTCGCATACCATAACCACATTCGATAAGAATGGCGGCTTGTATTACGACATAATATATAACACAATCGATAACGGCAATAAGGAGATCACTAGTACAAAGATTGTGCCAATACTGGCGAGTTTGGGTTTGGTAACCAATCAGACAAGCACACAGGGCGAGTGGAGCGCTCGCATCAGTGGTGTCAGTAGCGGCAGTAAGGGGAGGTACTCACACTTGTAGGTCTCAGACTCCAGCACCTGGCAGGAGGCCTGGTGCTCGAACTGGTCGTCCTCGCACAGGAAACCCTGGCAGAAGCAGCAGCGGAACACGCGGCCGCCGTGCTCCCACACACCTGCAACACACACGTATTTAAATTGTTGGCACAGATACGCATCAGGCAGTGGTTGGCACTTGGCGACGGTGGATGGTGTGCGTACCTCTCTCGCACTCGAGGCATACGGCGTCCATGAGCGGGCAGGTGCAGGCGTGCGCCGTGAGGCACTTGCGCCCGTGGCACACCCAAGCCTCGCAGAAGTCGCAGATGGCACCCTGCACACAAGTACATTGGTTAATGATTAGACAACTATTATCACAACATCTTTCCATGAAACAAAAGCAGTTACTAGAATAAGCCAGGTGCGAGTCGGACTCGCGCACGAAGGGTTCCTCTATACAAGACAGACAGATAATGGTACATCGCAAAAAACGGCAGAAAAATCACGTTTGTTGCATGGGAGCCCTACTTAAATATTTATTTTATTCTGTTTTTATTATTTTTTGTTATAGAAGCAACAGAAATACATCATCTGTGAAAATTTCAACTGTTTAGCTATCACGGTTCATGAGATACAGCCTGGTGACAGACAGACAGACAGACGGACCGTGAGGTCTCAGTAATAAGGTCCCGTTTTTACCCTTTGGGTACGGAACCCTAAAAAACGGCAATAAAATCACGTTTGTTGTATGGGAGCCCCACTTAAATGTTTATTTTATTTGTTGTTATAACGGCAAAAGAAATACATCATTTGTGAAAATTTCAACTGTCTAGCTATAACGGTTCATGAGATACAGCCTGGTGACAGACGGACAGACAGACCGCGGAGTCTTATTAATAGAGTCCCGTTTTAACCCTAACAAAAATTTAAGTATGTTAGATTATGTGGAAACACGCATTTGATTACTGTGACCAAATCAAAGGTGCATGCATGGCAGGTACCACTTTACAGAACACACCAGATTGCCAGGTTCAATACCACAGTTATACTATATTTCTATGGTTATACTGCACTATCCTCTCTAAGGAGACATTGTGTGTGGCTCTAAAGTATCGCTGGTCATGTTCCTGAACAAGTTTTACCAGATACATGGACATGAAAAAATCGCAATTACATGATAGATGTCATAAGAGGGTAGATGATATTTTGGGGGTATGTGGAACAGGGTGTAAAGTCCCACAAACCTCCATAGAAAAGGAAGGATCCTCCGACCAGACGGGTGTTGTGTCTGATCCGGGCAAGTGCCCGACGGTTGATACGACTGTTGTATACGTTCAAATCGCGCCGCAAACTTTGCTTGCGCGATGTAGGATTTGTGTGACGTCATGTCATTACTTTGTAAGTGGCGGTGTCGGTGCCGCTACAATATATTAAAGCAATATCCACGAGCTATGGTGTTTGAAAAGCAATATATGGAAAGACAGCAGAGACAGTGGTGTCTCATCCCATACAAAGAAACCGTGCCGACATTCTATACTGATTATTCTGTTTTTTTTTGCACATCGATCGCATTCGGTTCGGTTCCGTTCCGTTCCACGGATATAGATGGTGATCTATCTATCGCCATGGAACGGAACCGACCGCGATCGATTTACAAAAAATAATCGGTATAATCAGATGAAAAACGCTAGTTACGTCGACACGGTTTCTTTGTATGGGATGAGGCATCTCTATGCTAGTATAATATTATCTGTGGCAGAGATGAGCAGTGGTGGCCCAGAGGGGTCCCTACTTACGTGTCGTAGGTGATGGGTTCGAACCCAGACAGGCGCTTTACTTTTCATGAGACGTGTAACATCCACCAATCAGCACTGTGCTGTGTGGTGTGGTGGATTAAGACCCATTCCCTTTCACATATAGAGGAGGCCTGTGTCCCAGCAGTGGGAACATTAAAAGGCAGATGATGCCAAAAATGGAGCCTACCAGAAACCCAACATAATAAAATACAGGTATGCCAGCATATCCCTATGGCAGTGCAAACGCCTGCTAGGCAGGAATTGGGGGATTAGCCCCATGCTCCCAGCCCCAAGCTAATACTAGAATGTCACAACGCACTAGAACAGATAACTGTATCTAGCCGTAACACGGTGACACTACAATGGATAAAGGGACACAGCGGATCGCTGGGCAACGACGCGGCTGACGAGCTTGCGAGGCGCGGATCCAGCTCGACGATCTATGGACCCGAACCTATTGTACCCATCCCCTTTAACCAAATACGCAGGTGGCTACAGGAATTCACCCAGACACAGGCGGAGAACTGGTGGGCCTCGGCACCGGGCTGTAGGCAATCCAAAGAAGCTCTGCCATCCTTGGAAAGTAGGCTTACCAGGCGTCTTTTACGCCTGGACAGGAATGGCCTGCGCCTGGTGACGGGGACCATCACGGGACACTGCTCACTCAACAAACACTTCCACACAATAGGCATAACGGACAGTCCTCTGTGCAGGGCGGGCATGCATGGAGGCCGAGGAAACCGTTACGCATGTTCTCTTTGAATGCACAGGTGTCACCCAGATAAGAACACGAACCCTCGGTTCACCTAGATCTTACACAGATGTTTTGAGAAAACCAGGAGCTCTAATTGACTTCTGGAGGAAGGTGGGCTGGTTGGAATGACCACCCAACGGCTGCCATGGCACACGTACAAAGGTCCATTTGGGGACTAAGTGCGGAAATCAAACCCCCCTAACATAGAACAAGTATGCCAGAATGGAATAGAGACAAGTGTATTGGGCTTAAGAAGGAGATACAGAATAAAATTAAAAAAGAAATTTAAAAAGTTCATGTTGCATGGAAAATATTGAAATGGCATTGGACCAGACATTTGCTGAGAGAAAAGTGGACAAGAATAATTACAGAATAGTACCCGAGAGAAGTAGGGGAAGGCAGGTAGAGCGATGGCAAGACAATCTCAAGAAAGTAGCAGGTCCAGAATGGATACAGGTAGCTAGGGACAGAGTCAAGTGAAAGCCCTGGAGACGAGGGGATAAATAATCAGGTGAGAAAAATATATAAATAGTACTAAATGTAAATAGGTTATAATCTCATTAAAAAAATTAAAAATAGTTTTTATTGTCAATAGGTTAATTAACAACAGGTTAACCAGCAATAATAGCTTATTTAATTTTGTTTTTGATGATGATGATATGGAAAAATTGATGTGACCAAGACTATGGTACTAATACAGTAACTACATAGCTTCATGGATCAGACTCCACATAAAACCTCAGACTCCTAAGGCATGGCCAACATGTTAATTGGCCTAGCTTCTGATTTGAGTTATTTGAATAAGTTTGAAACTAGAGGTAGACTCACCACCATGGCCAGCCCCGTGGTGTAGACGCCGGGGTGGCGCACCACACAGTCCCCGGACTTTAGCATGCACTTCACCTTGCCACAGTGTGCGCACGTCGGCAGCCGCTGCACCGCCTGGCAGAAGTAGCAGAATGCGCGGTTCTTCTGCTTTCTGCGACAATAACAATTGTAAATTTCTTCATTATACCTAGATTTATGAATGTAAGTAATAAAGTTTTATATCTATACTAATACACTCGCGAGCAATAAAAAAGTTCCAGTAATATAGCATGAAATTACTCCTAAACGGGAAAGGCTAGCTTAATGATGCCTTCTGCAATATTGAAGTACATTTAACAGCGCATCAGAATATTACCAACTAAAAACGTAAATATTGTGTTCAAATTTAATGTGAAAAAATTAAATTAAGGTGTTTGTCGGCATTTTGTGGGTGGAACTTTTTCATTGATCGGCAGTTTATTATAAAGAGGTAAAGTTTGTGAGGTTGTAGGGGGTAATCTCTGGATTTACTGAACCAATTTATATGAAATTTGGTATGAAGAGAGTTTGAGACCCTGGGAAGGATATAGGATAGTTAGTATACCCTTGGGATGATAAAACACTTTTTACGCGGGCGAAGCCTGGGGCAGAAGCTAGTCCTAAATAAAACTGCGACAGTGCAGGCTAAGAGGCTCTTTATAAAGTTTTATTCTATGTTAAATTGCAACGCCTAAAAGGCGCTGCCTGGCAAATCAAAACATAGAAATCAACAGATTGACGTGGCAATAAAGTTGTGAGTGTGTTCCCAGAGGAACAAGGAGGCCGCAGGCGTCGGAACTCGCATGCACAGTACAGATAGGGGGAGGTGGGAGCATTACTTCAGGCACTTGTCGCAGTCCATGGGCACGTTGCACGGGTGCGCCGCCAGGTCCACGTTCTCTCGCGCATTGCGGATCTCTTTCTGCCGCAGCTTCTGTTTCTCGGCTTTCTTACGCTGACCTGTCTTCTTCTTCGGCATTGTATTTGTATTACCGTTAAAGTTATATAAAATTTAATTAAATAGAGCTAGAAATATCAGCTGATCTAAATAAAATTCACACTTCTTTGGCAAATCAAATTGACAATGACAGGGCAGAAGTTTGGGCAGGAACGCAGGGCAAGCCGTCTGGTTGACATTGACACATTTGACATTGACACATTTGTCATTGACACTGACAAGAAGCCTGTCTGAACTTGGCTTAAAACATTCCGATACAATCAGAATATATTACCGCGCACTAATCAATCATAGCTATTTCCCATAGGGGTAAGCACAAACAACAGAACACAACCGGATGAGCAAGTTTATGTAAACATTTTTTTTATTTTCTCATTATGTTTATCCACTTCTCACTTTTTAATATTAAAAAAAATATCCTCTATAGACAAAATATAGCCAATGAATAATTATCACACTCTACACTATCACATCACACTAATATTATAAAAGCGACAGTTTGTGAGTGTTTTTGTATGTTAGTTACTTCTTCATGCTCAAACAACTTCAACTTAGGCTAGCTACGAATATATACATCCTGCTTCTATTTTTTATTCTGTCTATTTTTCATTTTGTATGTTTTTATTTTTATTAGGTTTTTAACTTTTTTAACTTTAAATTAATATTTATATTTTTAAATAATTTTGTTTTTCTGACCTTAAGGTGTAAGCTGCGTATACCTGTAATTGGCAAATATACCAGCACCTTTATTTTTCTTTGTTTACAAAATGTTTTGTATGTAATGCTGTTGTTGTTGTTGTTGTTACCTTATAATAAATAAATAAATAAACGGCTGGACGGATCTGGATGAAATTTGCCACATAGATAGATTGTAGTCTGAAATAGCACATAGGGTACTTTTTATTCCGGGAATATGTTCCCTTGGGATAATTTTTAACATTCACGCGGGCGAAGCCCCTGGCAGAAGCTAGTTAGCTATAAATCGCTTAATTAAAAGTTTCTGTTCAAATTAAACCCTTAGTTGCGTTCCAATTTAAATCTGACTTAAGTTTATTAAAAGGTAAAAATATGTTGACAATGCTGAGTGAAACTGTAGTTGTAAAGAAAAGTTTTGGTTTCGTTCAAGAATAAGAAATATTCATGAAACATTTTTTTTTTACTCAGAGCACAAAATAGAACACCGCCGCTTACGTGCTTTGTGTTTGTATCAGATGACTGTTACAAGTGTTACAGTATTCATTTGTTTCATGTTCATGCACATTAAATGGAAAACGTTATCTAAGCAAGTACCGGTATGCCTTTCGGGAAAAATCAATAACATCATACAAAATGATCACGTTTCCAAACGAATTCTATTATACTTCCAATTTATGTAGAACAGCAGTTTTCTTTGTATAGGATAGAAATAACAGTATTCTAATTTTGTTATTTGCTACAGCTGCGTACTTGTTCAGCCAAGCTTCTCGCTTTATCAACACGAGAATCAAAACAAACATTTATATTTATTCTCGTATCCCCCGTGCAGTCGTGCGCTTCGCGGGGAGTCGAACGTTGCGTTATTACCGTTCGTTAGTTGATGTCTCCACTTAGTGGTGCGCAGTTTGTTTTGCAGAGTAGTTTGTTTATGAGTTAAGAAGGAAGTTCGCTTCGCAGATACTATGATATCTCCCGTGGACCTGGTACGTACGCTGCTATTGTTCTTTCTTCTTTGTTATTAAATACTTTGTTTGCCTGTTTTGAAACAGATCAATAACTTTCTAGTTCATTGTACGAGTTGCTATGCGTTTTACGTACTACCTAACTATATACCTAATTACCTACCTAGGTACAATATTACTGCCTGTACCTACCAATAGAATAGTACCTACAAGTAGCTAATAAACCTCGCTCTTTGTGATCGGATAGCAATACCTACTCTATATTCGTTGGGATTGCATTGACAAATTTAAAATATATTCACTTGAGTCTCTAAATAAACTTGTGGAAAAAGTTTTCGTGTACCTAGATAATAATTTAAAAAAAATATATAAATCAGATAAAAACCCGATTGCTTAAGAAGCGAACTATAAATACGTAAACAAGAAGAAAATCATGCTGTGCAGTCGGAGGATACCTACATATTTGCGAGCTGGCTGACCAAAACCAGAGTCCAGATCATTGATGTATTTAATACATCAATGGTCCAGATGTATCCTCCGACTGCACAGCATGATTTTCTTCCTGTTTACGACTTTTTAGTTAGCTTCATGCAGTCGGGTTTTTTTTAACAAATTTTTTAGGATTCCGTACCCAAAGGGTAAAAACGGAACCCTATTACTAAGACTCCGCGGTCCGTCTGTCTGTACGTCTGTCACCAGGCTGTACTTACCTAATGAACCGTGATAGCTAGACAGTTGAAATTTTCACAGATGATGTATTTCTGTTGCCGCTATAACAACAAATACTAAAAACATAATAAAATTAGTATTTAATTGGACCCCACCATACAACAAACGTGTTTTTTTTGCCGTTTTTTGCGATAATGGTACGGATCCCTTCGAGCGCGAGTCCGACTCGCACTTGACCGGTTTTTTTAATGCTACTAGATACTTCTCCCATGCTCCTCGCGCATCGTTTACTAAAACGAAACCCGCCACAATAATTATGAAATGGCTTATTATGGTTTGTTAGGTATGGCTTTTGTTTTGTCTATGTTCTTACTGTAGGTATACATCGTTAAATTTTGGTCGTTTAAATCCCGTGGAGGGTCGATCCGGTACATGAAACAATAGCGATTTGTATATATAAAATAAAAAAAATAAAATAAAAAAGTGCAAAAATTACTTTCGTTTCGGAAGTCGGTGTTGCAAAATAATAAAACAAGAGGTACAAAAGACACTCTTTTTAGTTGAAGAATTAATTATTTGATCATTTTTTTAGAACAACAATTGAAAAATAAACGCGTTTTACCGAAATTCTGCCGAGAGCTATTATTTTAACGATTTTTTTATGTTTTGGGGATATTATATGAATAGTCAATCAAGCGAAAACTGACGATATATCTATATTTTTCACCCGATAATTATCGATACTGTTTGAAAACGTCGATACGATACATATCGATATATTTTTTTCACTTGCCCATCCCTCGACGAACGCTCGTTCTTTTGACAACAGTCAACACAAACAATAACACCAGGGAGTTTTTGGCGGGATTTTTTCGAGTGAAGTTCTGCGGCTGTCAATATTTGCAAATTGATTCCTAGTGGATATTGTGATTGATGATTGATTGATTGCTGTAGTTTTGAGTCTCGACTGTCTACGCAACTGGACAATATGTGAAATCATTGATAGAAGCGATCTCGGGATATTGGAGTGGAGAATTTTATTGATAAGTTGACTACCTTTGCAAAGCTTACTGAGAAGGCTGACTCGATACAATTTGCTGCCAAATACTCCAAAAACATTAGAATCTTTTACATCCGCATAAAAACCATGAAGTCATGAATAATAATGATTAAACTGCTGATGGTATGCCAATGCCCGCATAATAATAAAAAAAAAACAACACCAGCTGACCGGCGATGAACGCCAGGCAGTTCAGAATATTGATGTTCCTATAAATAGTATCTAGAATTTAAAATTTATCAAGTCACTCGTTTTGATATTCGAGGTCGATTAAACTGGTAATTGGTAGACTGCATTCCAATCAGATGGGCATGGTCCGCATCATAGAAATATAAAATACAGTTGTTTGTTGTATCTTGTTTATTATATCTATGGTCCGCATGTCGAATGATTGTTCGAACCCAAATTCACGAGCTTGTTCATGTACGAACGAGTAATATAAAAGTGATGAGAGCGCCACTAATGGTAATAACAACCAAACAACCCAATCCTCCGTTTCTCTGCAGTCGGGTATAAAGTCTCATACAAGTATCTAGTAGTATGATGAGATACAATACTTGCGCAAGTAAAACATCTTTTTAATTGTAAGTATGTGTTTTTTCCATAGATATAATAAACAAGTGTATTTTATATTTCTATGGTTTTTTCAGTCTATGTTAAAAACATATAGGAACTATATTTAACACCCATGTAGTGTCAAACCGAATCTTCGGCTTCGGCCAAAAATACCTCCTTCGGTTTCGGCTAAAATATATAGAAGTCTGAACCGCGTAAATGCGCAAATGCCCAGAGCGGCAACAATGAGGGCCAGTAAAATGGAAAGTGGTTGGCGGATCCTAAAACGAGTGCGAGTCGGATTCGCGTACGAAGGGTTCCGTAGCATTATCGCAAAAAGTCGTAAAAATCACGTTTGTTGTATGGGAGAACCACTTAAATATTTATTTTATTCTGTTTTTAGTATTTGTTGTTAAAGCGGCAACAGAAATATATCATCTGTGAAAATTTCAACTGGACATACCGGTTTCCTCACGATGTTTTCCTTCACCGTTTTGAGAGCAGTGGTGATGAATAATTTACACAAAGTAAAGCGCCTGCCTGGGCTCGAACCCACGACACGACGTAAACTTGTAAGTCGCGGCCGGTACCACTGGGCCACCACTGCTCCCCACTGCTTGTTCCGCCTTATCAAAATAAATAATATTGATCACTATTATTCTAATCTCAAAGAGGTTCAAAGAACTGCTGAATGACGTGTCAAAACTATCATGGTTCGACTGTGAAAAAGGGATAGAAATAGGTATAACTTGTATGCATCTGAACCTTACGCACACTCAAAATAACCTTGCTATTAAGAGCTTATGGTCACGCCCCTGAAATGGCAAACGATATACTCGTATATATATATAGCTGACCCGGCAAACTTCGTTTTGCCATAAAAACACCAAACATTCAACTACCCTACCCTACCTACCCTACCTAGCCTATCCTACCCTACCTACTGTACGCTACCCTACCTACTCTACCCTACCTGCCCTACCCTACCTACCCTACCCCCTACCCTACCTACCCAACCCTACCTACCCTACCCTACCCTACCCTACCTACCCTACCCTACCTATGTAGGTAAGGTACCAATTTTTTTTCTTATTTTTTTTTTCTGAGCCTTCTAACAATAACAAACACAACAAAAAAATAATAAGCGAAATCGGTCCAGCCGTTCATGCGTGATGCCGTGACCAAGGGAAATAGGGATTCATTTATATATATATAGATATCTCATAATTATAGGTAGGTAGTAGAATACGATGTATAGGTTGCACCCGGTTGTACACATAATATTGAATCGATCATCTTCCGTCTCCGGCTTGGTTTACTAACACTATCTTGTCGTTTGAAGCGCAACGCGGTTTGGATTGTTAGAGCCTTAGATAAAGTATCTATAAATGTAGCAATGGCGTGGCCGCACATGAAACAACAATAGTTATTTCTGGTGTTACAACAAGAACAAGAACATTACAACCCACCATCGCATAAATAACCCAATTCCTTGTCTCAATAAACACATAATACCACGAAAACACAGAAAATCAAACACGACCGAGTGTGTTTGTCAAACCTGCCATAACATTAGAGTTTGACAAACAACAAAAGCCGGCCATGGTGACAAAGACAAAAAATAATCTTTTGTCCTTACTATTTACGAGGAGGGATCAAAAAGTAGTGAGAATGAGATAGAATATAATGACTATTGATAACTTAATAATTATTTTTTCTACATAGTTTCCGAGTCTCTCTACACACCGATTCCAGCGCTTTTCCAAGGCTTCAATCCCTTTCTGAAAAATAGATTTGTCTTGGTCCTGCAAAAAGCTCTCCAGTTCCACGGCATCCATCACCTCGTTATCGTCTTCGTACCTGTTTCCCCTTAAGTATTTTTTCAATTTGGGGAATAGATAAAAATCGCTAGCCGCCAGATCTGATGAATAAGGGGGGTGGTCAACCAATTCCCGCCAGATCTGATGAATAAGGGGGGTGGTCAACCAATTCGAAGCCAGCTTGCTGAATGGCAGCCATCGCAACAGCTGACCTGTGTGCGGGTGCGTTGTCGTGATGAAACAGAACGCCTGTTCGAAGTTTCCCTGTCCTTTTCTCTTTGATGGCATTCCTCAGCTTTGGAATTAAAGCTGCATAATATTGGCCTGTAATAGTGGTTCCACGCTCCAGGTAATCAATCAACAATATCCCTTCTGAGTCCCAAAATATTGAGGCCAAAACCTTGCCAGCCGATGCCACGACACGAAACTTCTTCGGGTCGGTGATGATGGCCGTTTCCATTGCAAAGATTGCTGTTTTGTCTCGGGATCAAAATGATGGACCCATGTTTCGTCCATTGTTACGAAACGAGACAAACACAAAACAATATCTTCGAAATGTCAAGTCAATTTTATTTCTGACTGTCGGTTAACATTCTCGGGACCCATCTTGCGGAGACTTTTCTCAGATTCAAAGATTGTTTCAATATGGATTGAATACTTCCATATGAAATGCAGTGGCGTAGCGTGCCTTGGCGGGGCCCCGTATAAAAATTTGTTTGGGGGCCCTTATGAAGGGTATATAGTCGATTTCTCGTAAAAGAAAAAAAAATGTTTGCATAAAATTAAAATAAACATTTATTCATCATATCACTTTTTCCAAAATTAAAAAAAAAATCAAATTAAATATACACTCTCCATGCCTTTTTTTCGGCAAACTGATTTATTAAATCATTTATAGCTGATGATAACTTTAGTTTTTCTAAAGTTTCTGCCTCTATGGACAATAATGACAGGTCTGACAGGCGTTCATGTCCCATCGAAGTTCTTAGGTAATTTTTTATTAATTTTAATTTTGGAAAACTTCTTTCAGCAGTTGAGGTTGTAACTGGAAGGGTCAAGAATAAAAAGCATGCTGTTATTACCTCCGGAAAACTGGATGCAAGACTATTGAATTGTATCAGCAATAATACATAATTTACGTCGGGGGCCCCCGTGACCCGGGGGCCCCGTATAATTGATACGGCAGATACGGCGGTAGCTACGCCCCTGATGAAATGCCCGTTTCTTGAATTAAGTATCGGATGGTAACTCTTCGATCGCTCAATACAATTTTCTCGACTTTCGCAACATTTTCTTGGGTGACTGACGTCGATGGACGGCCGCAACGATGTTCGTCTTCCGTGCTCGTTCTCCCTACTCGAAATTGAGAAGCCCACCTTGCGACAGTGGAATATGGCGGAGCAGACTCTCCTAATGTTGCCTCCAAATCGCAATGAATCTCCTGCGTCGTTAACTTTTTTAAACAGAGGTATTTAATAACGGCTTGCACTTAGTTTTTCTCCATTTTCGAGAACGCGTTCCGACACGAAGCAAACAAATGACTACATTCAGAAAAAAACAAAAGAGAATCGAAGATTTTTTTCTTTATTAATATTACAAATAATGTATCTGAGCTATGCCTGCCAGTATTTATTTGTTTTCTTACGAAGGAGTATGTCGTTCTCACTACTTTTTGATCCCTTCTAGTACATGGAGCTGCCAACTAGCGATCTCGCTCTATCAATCACGCTCATTTTATGGTTAAATCTATAGGTACTTTATCTAAGGTTAGGGCGCAGCACGTTGCGATTCGCACAACTCTCGGGCACTCTCGGGTGAAGGCTACGTATAAGTAGTACACTGATCATCCAGTGGCTGAAGGTGGCAGTGCTAGGCCCTAATGCGGCTGCAGTTATTAAATTAAATAGGCGCGGGATTGTGCTAGAACTGTCGTGCTAGGTGCCTAACTGCCTGCCATAGTCACTTCAGTATGGACGCGAACTGTTGCGTCATCTTACTAATTTTATAAATGCGAAAATTTGAATGGATGTTTGTTAGTCAACGGATTTAATAGGAACAAAGATGGATTATAGTCTGGAAAAACACTTAAGACGACGACTAACGCCAACGCCCTTGAGGGAACAAAACGCGCACCCGTTTCGCACCCGCGCGGCCCAAAATTTAATAGTTTTTTGTACTTTCCTTATTATTCTACGACTTTAAAAAAAAAAGCTTCAGATCAAAATGTAGATAATTAAATTGTCTTTGAGATGGTATCGATTTCATTAAAATACGCCCAGCGGTTTTGGTGCGATTGTCATGTTTTTGTCCGTTTTAGACATAAGTTTACTAATTAATTGCACTGTGTTATACGAATAAAATTCAAAATGGGCTTAGATCAAATGATTAAGAAAATGGTCTAATGTAACATATATTTTTCCAAAAAATTACGACTAGCCGTTTAGACGTGATTCTCATTTTATAAACAGCTACTCAAGGGAATCTGCGCCTTAAGCTATTTTACATCCCGGTAATATGTTCCCTTGGGATAAGAAAAAACTTTTCACGCTTATTTGATATTTCGCGCCCCCTTAGCTCCGGCGCAATTTCCACCCTGGACAAGACTGACACGTTCGCCGTAAGCTGTTTAATTAAATTATAGAAGTGGAACTTCTTAGCCGGCGATTCGATAATTGGATCAAGGACCATTTCGTTACATGAGTGAGAAGAAAGTTATTAATTATTCGCTTCTCTCACACTAAATCTTTCATATTCCTATTTTTTAAGAAATTTCACGTGCAAGGTGATGCATGCAGTATATTTTTCACTAGCTGTCCCACGCGGCTTTGCTCCTGTCAACTGGCTACCTACCTACCCTACATACATGAATGTTGCGTAACTTTAACCGCTTACGCAGCGCACGCGTACGCATCGGAAGCTGTCAAAAAGGATTTTTTTTCCCCCGGTTTTCGCAATATTTTTCATTTATGCTCCGCTCCTATTGGTCGGTATATCTATACTATAATATTATAAAGAGGAAAGATTTTTTTGTTTGTTTGTACCGAATAAGCTCCGAAACTACTGGACCGATTTAAAAAGCTACATTATTCCTGAGTGATATAGGCTATTTTTTTATCCCGTAAACGGGTCCTGTGGGGTGGTCCACGGGAGCGAAGCCGCGGGCAACAGCTAGTAGCCTATAACCTGCCTCGAAAAATGGACTATCCAACAAAAAAATAGTTTTTCAATTCCAACCAGTAGTTCCTGAGATTAGCACGTTCAATTAAACAAACTCTTCAGCTTTTAGGATTGCCCCATACTGAAAAGCGGAGTTTTAGGACAAGCACAAAACATTGTTTCCCTCTAATGCACCTTGTGGTGCGCCGTCCAGTCGACACCTCATTATCTTTAGAGTAGAATAGAAAGAACAGCAGCAACATTGATCTTACAGAGGTAACCTATTGGGCACCTTAAATCTCTTCGACTAAGACAGGCTAATTAAGATCGAACTTCGCTTCAGGCGTGGTGTCTCATCTCATACAAAGAAACCGTGCCGACGTACGACGGCTATGGATAGATGACCATCTATATCCGTGGAACGGAACCGAACGCGATCGATGTACAAAAATATTCAGTATAATCAGATTGCTAGTTACGTCGGCTAGGTTTCTTTGTATGGGATGAGGCATCTGTATGCTATGTATTAGATTATCTGTGGTTCAGGTAAGTTTCTTTGATCTTCCAAATTTTTAATACAGTGCTATGTATGTGGTGACTCGTGGAGCTCGTGGCTAAATAATAACAGCCGCACGGGTCGATCATCAAGGTTAAGCAATGCTTGACTAAGTCGGTCCGTGGAGTGGATGGGTGACCATTTCAACATACCGAGTTTCCTCCGTACCTCAGAAAGCACGCTAAGCCGTTGGTCCCGGCTGTCATTTGAAGATCTTTGACAGTCGTTACGAGTAGACAGAAGCTTGAGATGTGACACCAGTCTTGTCAAAGGGTACCGTGTCACCCAGTTACTGAGTTGTGGAGGTCAGATAGGCAGTCGCTCCATGTAAAACACTGGTACTTAGCTGAATCCGGTAAGACTGGAAGCCGACCCCAATATAGTTGAGAAAAGGCTAGGCAGACAGATTGATTGTATGTGGTGACTCCGGGGGGAAACATGTAACATGGTAAATATAACTGTTGAAATGTAGGTGTGCTATACATACATAGGCACATCTTCACTTAAACCTTCGGTTATACAGGGGACATGTTATGATGAACATAACGCGCTATTTGAATTCTTAATGATAAGCAGTGAGTGCTACTTTCCCGACGCGGGTGTCGCACTCGCTCTACACAGGCCAGTGAGCGGTGGTCATGACGTCATGTTGTTGCAGGTGAAGCGCATGGGCGTGGGCGGGCGACTGGTACCGTTCTTTAAGTGCGTGTGCGTGTACTTCGTGGCGCTGGGCGCTGGCGCGGGCGGCGGGCCCTCACCCGGCGCGGTGGCCGCCAAGTGCGCGCCCGTGCTGTGTCTGCTGCTGCTGGTGCTGCTGCACCACGCCGCGCTGCCCTACCACAAGTACATAACATACACAATGCCCATGTGACGCACAGTTCACTCACCTCCACTGATTAGATAACGCCCGAATCGCGATTGTAAAATCATAATATTAGCGATAAATATTGGCACTTCTTTGTTACTGTTATTGTCGTAGGTCATGTTACTTTGTTGTTATTTGTAGGTAATTAACTAGTCATTGAAAGTTAAATGAAAGTATTTATTTACGTGCACGTTGACACGGTTTACCGTGACCATGACTATTCAAAAAACAAGATAGAAAGGGCCCTATTGAAGCTCCCTGTGGAACCCTTTTGTTGGGGTTTTCTCGTCGTTGATGAGTAAACTAGTAGTTGTAAAAGTTAGTTTTACTCCAAACCACTGTTATGTTCCAAATATTTAATTCTGGACACAGTTTTGGGTTGCTGTCTAGTAGTTTTGGGTTGCTGTCTAGTAATCTAACCCGCAATGGGTTCCACAGGGAGCTTCATTAGGGCCCTTTCTATCTTGGTTTTTGTTAAGTCAACACGCAAAGTAGCGTGTGACGGAGTTACGAGCGAATCTTTTACTTAAGTTCAGTACTTAAATAGGCGTACTTTTGCTGTATGACCATTATAGGCACGTACATGCTCCCGAGGGAAAGGTAAAGGTGTATACGTGCTCTGAAGTAAAACGTTATGTAAACAGTAAGCAAGAACTTACGTGAATTCTTAAGCAATCTAAACAATAAGCATCAAATTACATTTAAATTCTTAAATAATAATTCGATGTTTGAATCTTGTCTCAATTGCTGATGGCTGTAGACGGTTGTTCGATGAATATTCACTTCGTATTTTACCGTAGACAGGACTCGCCTTCAGTTGTATATCATCTGTCCTCCCTCAAGTCTTGTTGGTCGTAGAGGTATTATTATTCTTGCGTGCTTGAAGATATCTTCTTAGTCGCCACACTATTATAGCGGCGAGGATCCCTCCCACCAGCAAAGTGTTTAATAATATAATTGCCAATGTCTTGGATACTTTAGTCGTTAGGTTAAGCTCCCTCGTTTCTTTTGTGCAATTATCTGGTTAAGGCGCTATATACGCTCCAATGTTAACGCAGTACTGGCCGTGCGCCCGTGCCAAAATATCAATATTGAGCCTTCTTTTGAACAGTTTTGTTTGTGAAATATTATTTGATTTACATATGCTATGTTAGTTATGAAGAAATTCCAGCCATCAATTTTTCTGTGTAAAAATATTTTTAAACATCCAAGTTGTTTTAGAGGAGTTTCCAAAAGTTGCGAAAAAATATCGTATTGTCAATTATTTTTTTAAAGCAAAGCTATTAGTTACACGAAAAAACCTTGTGTTCAAAATTATGTACATGAACCAATAAAAAAAAAATTCAAACCTATTTTTTACCAGACTGCCGAAGGAGGGTAATGTATTTATCAGTCTATGTATGTATGTATGTTCCTATGTGGCGTACTACAGTCCAAACGCGTTGGCCGATTTTGATGATTCTTACGTCAATTGATTCATCTTAATCCTGCGAGTGTCACTGGCTACATTAAAATTGGAAAAAACAAAAATGGCGGATTTTGGGTGCCATTTTGTGGGGGGGAAAAAAAAATGTCTTCCAAACCCATCGTGTGGGGTATCAAAATAAAGGATTTTAAGAGGCGATTTAAAAAATATACAACACTTATATGTTTAAATGTACCTAATTCTAAAAAAAAATAACTAAAAAGTTGATAAAAAAAAACAAAAATCCCGACTGCTTAAAAAGCAAACTAAAAAGTCTGGTTTTGGTCCGCCAGCTCACGAATATGTATCTTCCGAATGATTTTCTTCTTGTTTACGTCTTTTTAGTTTGCTTTTTAAGCAGTCGGGATTTTTGATTTTTTTAATTAACTTTTTTTTAACCTAGCCGTTACTGGGTATGCTTTAGAAAGTTACCGTTTTGCGCAATAAAACGTATGTAGGCCTTTAACTAATATTCTGTGTTCATTAGATAAGTTGAGGTTGGGTAGCGCAAATTTTGTGTTTTTGAATGTAGATACCTACTCTACATATCATTTGGTGAGTCTATTGTGGGTACCTCCAAAGTAATTCCAATATTGGTACTATTGCTTAGAACGTTATGCGAGTAGATCGTAATATCTTTATGCTAAAGTAAGCAGTCTTGACCTAGAGCAAGGAGCCCCGCCTTTGTTATGACTGTTGTTGTTATTCGATTCTCGCATTCAATACGAGTCGTACATTCATTGATACAGTTATACAACTAGATATATGTTTGGTATTTGTAATTATGTCCATTGGTCCGAGCATTGATGTGGTACCCGATTACATGCTATTGATGCTATATGTGATGTTATTTACATTTTGACTGAGTAAGTATTTGGGCTTCGCAAGATGCCATGGAACCATGCAAGTTGCTGATACTTGTAGAGGCGTGGCAGATATGGTTGTCTGATGTCATTGTTGAACATTGCTGTTGGTGTAGATCAAACTCTTTCATCTGTATATAGGTATTCTATTATATATATCTTTGCGAAGTTAACTCCAATATACTGTGTTGTTGTCGCTATCTACCTGGCATTGGTTAGTATAGTCCTCGCCAAACTTGTTTGATGAGATGACAAACAAAGTTTGACGTCTAGGTATATATTGAGATACAATGTACACTCTTCATCGTCATCGCTTAGTAACGGGATGTTCGGTAATCCGGGCTTTTACATTACTAATTTTGTAAATATTTATGTCGTTAGCACCATCGCTGTTTTTGATAGGTAGTGTTAACCTTTTCGGTATAATACCCGCAATGTAGTTTATTTGTTCCGATATTTGCTCCGGTATGAACAGTTTCATATCGAGATGACTCTGGATAGATATCCATCAATGCATCTAGACACATTTAATTTTGTTAGTTTCTTCTCAGTACTGCGATAAGTAAGCTTGACGTTAAGCCTCCGGCATTGACGTCACTCATTGTTTTCATTATGAGAAACCTGGTTTTCTATCACTGCCGTATTATATTTGGTTTCGTTTATAAATAGCTGAATCCCTTCCAGTTGCGTTTTTACGAAGTCTTCATTTTTCTTTATGACATTATTTTCTGCCTCGATAATCAGTGTCTGATTTTTTATGAGCTGCAGTAAATGTTGCTCGTTCGTATTAATTGGTTGTATGTCTTGAGTTTTTTTTCGGCAAAATCGCTGTTAGGGTCACCAAAAAGGGCTCGTGAAAGGTTGCCTACGCTGACCTACGTTGACGTAGCCATGTCGCTTTCGCTGTTGGTGTTGAGAACGTAACAATATGTTGTACTCGTTTAACTGGTTCCTTTCCAACTTGGGTTGCTGTGTCATAGCGTGACATGATTCGTTAGGCATTGTGTCGCACAATTGTGCTAAACGATCCACAAATATCTCCACCTCTGAAATCGGTACTTGGCCAGAATGTTGTCAGGTTGTAGTTACTAGAAGTTTCCATTCGTTGTGAATAAGTTGAATATTTCCGACGGGGTCAAAGTAGACTGGTTGGTTTTCAGCTAATTTTGTTTTATTAAAATATGGCACGGGTGGTGCTAGCCCACTTGATAGCGTTGTGAACGCTCTTATTAACACTAAAATTAAGCTGTTTTCTTTTTACCCGACTGCCGAAGTAATGTAATGTGTTTATCAGTCTATGTATGTATGTTTGTTCCTATGGGCTATGCGGCATTCTAAAGACCAAACACTTTGGCCGATTTTGATGATTCTCACGTCAATCGATTCGTCGAGTTGGAATATAGAAAAATGGCGGCTTTTGGGCGCCTTAATGTGGACGCCCATTTTATTTGTTCTTCCATTCCCATCGTGTGGGGTATCAAAATAAAGGGTTTTAAGAGGTGATTTCAAAAATATATAACATATGTTTTACTTTTTAACTAACAATTAAAAAAAAAAATTGTTAGCTAGAAAGTTATTAAGTAATAAAAAAAGTAGATTTAAAAAAAATACATCCTTTTTTAGTCAGCTCGCGAGTATGTATCCTCCGACTGCACAGCATGATTTTCTTCTTGTTTACGTATTTTTAGTTCGCTTCTTAAGCAGTCGGATTTTTGATATTTTGGATTAACTTTTTTTCTTGGTTTGTTGATCCCTTTATTTTGCTTGCAGGGCTTAGTTTCAGGACTCACTTTCTGTGAATACGCCTTCATACACCTCGTTTATAGGTAACGGGGCTAGTTTTGTCTTTGGTCTTTTGAGTACCCATTCTGTGTCTTGAGCGTGACCTCAGACTAAGTTGTCACTGCCTGGGTGAGTGGAAGTTTTTTTTTTTGGGATGTGTTTGTTCTTGTCTCTAGGTTAGGTCAGAGGTGACAGAGACAGAGTCGACGATGGAGCGGGCTTGCTTTCTCTGATGGGAACTAGTTGACCCTTCTGTATGTTTTCCTTAGTTTGATGCCCAAGTTGGTCATGTGTGGACCGGCTCGGTCCACATGGCGCGTTGCGTCGACGTAGCGCTGTCGATGCGTCGTTTTACTGAGCTGGGGAACGCCCCCAGCCGCCGCAGCAGACGCCCTGGGCGTCGGGAGTAGCAAGCATTCATCCTGTTCCGTAGTTCATTCGCATAATCTGTTACACTGCGTGGAGACTCAGGTGGAATACCTATAATATTTAGATCTGCAGGTAATTGTAGATCTCTTGTGAAATTTGCAAAAGCTGTTATAACTGTTTACCTACTGTTGTACATTCATGAACAGCACTGCGATATGCCGGGAGAAATGGTTGAATAGTTTTGCTCCAATCCTTCTGTCTGCTTTCCACAACCTTTGCCAGATATCTTTCGAGTGACTGGTTGAATCGTTCAACCATCCCGTCGGATTGCGGATCATAAGCAGTAGTTCTGGTTTTGTGAGCACCCATCACACGACTAAACTTGAACACTTCTGCTAACTCTAAGTTCAGGCCTTGGTCACTGTGGATTTCCAAGGGTACAAGGGAACCCCGAACCGACAAAACACTTCGTGAACTAACTTATCAGCCACCGTGACGGCTTCTTGATTAGAAATTGCAAAAACTTCCGGCCATTTTGTGAAGTAGTGCATAAAAACCAAGAAGTACTTATTCCCGCTTTGGCTTTCAGGAAACGGCCCAGCAACATCTAATGTTATACGTTCCCACGGAGCAACAACTTTGTAAACCTTAAATGCATCTCTACTAAGAGTTTGTGGTTCTTTGACTTTCACAGCCGCACAACTTGTGCATTTGCGGCACCATTCGTCAACGTCCTCTCGACAATGGATCCAGTAAAATCATTCTTGGATCTAGAGTCCTCTAAACTCACATGTGACCTTCTCAACTTCCATTGTGATAGAGCTGTAGGACTTCCGGCACCATAACTTTAGGTACAGTCGGTAATAGCAGTTACCTGACCCACCCTGCCGTTAGTTGTTTGTCCGCATTCTGCAATTAGCGGTAGATTAGTGTTATTTGATACGTATGAGCTTATCGAGCTAAAACGACTTGTTCAGTACAGTTATGGCAATTTTACCTTTAATACGTAACGTTAGGGTAGGTAAGCGTTTGAATACTATTTTGTCACCATGAAGGACTTGTTAATTTCAACAATATTTTTTAAGTCGATTTGGTCTAGTGGTTGCATCAGTGAACCTATGTCAACGTGGTTGCAAGTTCAAAACTAACCTTCCAATAGTCCAAACGGTCGTTAAATGTTTTCTTCACAATTAGATACACCTTCAGTTTCAAATGTTGACAAAATTGCAACAACTTGTTATTATAGTTAGATTTTCCCATCATTGTCGGGTTTCATTGTCATTGTCGATTCAATATTTGTCCTCATTCACAGATGGCGAGATAATGATTTATAAACTTTGTAAAAACAATCTCAATTTTATATTTCTTCAGAATTAGTTCTGCTAAGAACTCAAAAAATGTTATTGGTGTTCAAATTATGCTATCAATGCTATTTCCGTAGACCATATCATAATAATTTTCCATCCCTTGTGGTACCAAGCAGATGCGTTGGCATGCGCGAGCATAGTGGACGCGGGACGGGCGCAGAAGTTGTCCAGGCTCTAAATCCCGTCCCATGATGAAGACGACCGTCCTTTTCATAGCACGGAAGAAGTTTCTGCAACGTTCCAAAATTGAAGTTATTTCTCACTTTGTAGTGTTTTTATTTAGCAGTCGGTTGTATATTTTTGTAAAAAAGTTTGTTTCGAAAAAGACATTTCACTTAAAGAAAAACAATAAGTACCTAACACTGGCCGTAACTGTGCGTCGCCGCTGCGACAACGCAGCGCCCGTTTGGCCGGTAATGCGTCAAAATATTTAAGTTGCGTCAACTAAACGCAACGCGCCGTGCGGATTGGCTCTAACTCAATGGGATACAGTGAATTTGAAATTCACTTTTTAAGTGAGAAACAGTGTCAAATGCTTAGGACAGATCCCTGTATATATGTGTAATGAAAATGTTGCGCGCTCGAGCATATCTCAAGCTCAATATAAATGGTTGCAGGGGCGAGTACGCGCGGCGCGTGGCGGCGGGCTTGGCGCTGTCGGCGCTGGGCGACGCGCTGCTGCTGTGGCCGCAGCACTTCGTGGCCGGCATGGCGGCGTTCGCGGGCGCGCACCTGGCCTACATCGCGGCGCTGGGCTGGGCGCGGCGAGCGGCGGCGCTGGGCGGTGCGCTGTACGGCGCCACGCTGCTGTTCCTGCGCGGCGTGGCAGTGCCGGCGGGGCTGCGCGCGCTGGTGCCCGCCTACGCGCTGCTGCTGGCCACCATGGCGTGGCGCGGCGCGGCTCGCGGTGGTGCGGCGGGGCGGGGCGCACTACTGTTCCTGGTGTCGGACGCCATCCTAGGCTACAGCCTGTTCGGCGGGCCCGTGCCCTACGGCCAGGTGCTGGTCATGAGCACGTACTACCTGGCGCAGCTGGGGCTGGCGCTCAGCGCGCTGCGCCCGGCGGAGGAGGCTAGCAGCCCGTGAGCGTGCAGTGTTAGCGTAGACCCGACGCACGAACCTACAAGTAGTGTAGCATGTATAATGTATGATCGCGCACTAGATCCTAGGGTATGGTATGCTCCGAGGCCGTGCGTCTCGAATTCTTCCTTTATTTTATAAGCTGATATATTTGGGGTTTTGATCCTGTAGTTCAAGGAACCTAGATATTTTGTTATAATGTTGTAGATAGTTTATATTTTATATGAGCGTTTACAAGAGCCGCGCGTCTCGGCCGCGCCCGCACAAACATCCAACGAGGGAAAGGTTGGATGCAATCAGTCTGTGATATGTGATCGATTAATGTCTATTTATAAAAGTTTTACACCTATATATATCTCTTCCTATTCGTTTAAGACTTACTATGATTTAAACGGTACCGGCTGCGTTATTTTGATGGAGGGAGGAATGGAAGCCGCTCAGTACGTGTGCCAAAGCGCTATAACATCTTGCTACACATCAATGCATGTTATAAGCGAATGATCTGTGTGGTGAGGTGTGCGTGTGACTGTGAGCGAGTCGCCGGGTGACGGGGCCGAATGTCAGGCGTGTGTCGCGGTTGGGTGAAAGCCGACTGCGGGAAGGTAATGTTTTAGAGCGTATGTATGTATGTATGTCCATTTCTATGGCACTCTCTACAGCTCAAACGGCTTCACGGATGACATATGAGATGTTGTTCGGTTGTGGGAGTAACATAGGCTATATAATTAACAAATATGGCGCCTCCCAGCAAAAAGGGGTTGGTATTTTTTTTTTTCGTTATCCTAACAATATGGGTATCAAATGAAAGCTACTAAATATATCATTCTAATATATATATATCGTAACACTTTTATTGGTGTACATTACCCCAACAGGAAAGTTGCTCCTGGAGTGATATGAGTGGAACGTATAATTAGTGCGTAATCTGCTGTGAATGTGCGCCACATAAAAAATTTGTGCGTGTCGTCGTTTTTTGTAAAAAACGGAAAAAACGATTCCTGCTGAAGTAACGTTGTTCCAGCAGGAAAATTCTAAAAGAATGATCGGAGTGAAAAATATTGTGCATGGGCAGAGAGCTTATAGTTATGCAAGAATGTGCGCCGAAATTATAATTGGAGCGAAATCAGGTTTTCGAGATATTGCATTTCCTGCTGGAGTAACGTTTTGCAGAATCGTGTATCTCTAAAACCATTGTATGCGCGCCTGCACTTTCCTGTTGGGGTAACGTATCTAAACCTTTTATTGTTACTATTTTGGCACAAATTCAAGATAAGCGTAAGTTTGATAGCTAAATAAATAAGTAAAACAGTCACAAAAGGTGGGTGGACCATAGAAGGTCACCATAACGAATAAACAGTTATTATTCGTTAAATAATACTGGATAAATAAAACAAACCAATTACTAAGTAACACTTTGTTTTATTACGTAACATAAAAAACAATTTTTTATTGCAGATTTAAGCACTATTTATCAAACTTAAGTTTTGTTAAACTCTTCTAAACGGCCTTGCTAGGAACAAGGCTCCATACAAGGCCATTATAATAAATCAGTCAACTTTAAACCAACGTGACAATCAAAATATCTGCTTAAACATTAACTAAATAAAAATATTTAATTTAAACGAAACATTAAATGCTTAATTACCATGATACATTCACTTATCAAATATTTAACGAACATTACTTGAACACAATCGTTGTAACTAAGAATGTATTCATAATATTCTTATGGTTGTATGGATCGACCTTACTAGGAACCATTGGCTTTTTTAGGAACACTACCGATATTTAAACAGAAAAAGAAAAAAAAATTTTTTTCTTTTTATCCGGCTCAAAGGAAAGGGTTATGTTTTGTATAATAGCAAATCCTTGTATTTATTAATTAAGAGTAAAGAAAAATAAAGAAAATAATAAGTTATTTACTTGAAAACTTATGTTTTGTTGAGGAATCGATCCATCCGAATGGTAAACGATGGCTGCTCGTCCGGTTAGTTATATATCAACACCGGAGTCCCTCAGGGGTCAGTGCTCTCGGCAACATTGTTTTTCCTACACATTAATGATATGACCTTTGGGTATGCAGACACAAGCACTGTTTCTGAGAGATACGTGTCCGCCGCACTGGTTCCTGGGCCTCAGATTCGGTCTCTCCGGGAGGCCATGGTTGAACGCTTAAATGTGGCGCGCAAAAACACTTGAGTTGATTGACAGACGGGCCGAGAGGCTAATTGGCACATGAGTAGATAAACGGAACAGAGATAAAGCTCCATACAACCGCGCGAATCGGTTGCACTACTACAAGCACGCGGACGCATGAGTGCGTGACCACTGGCCGCTTGTCGCGTACGCGGCGAGACTGGAAAAAAACCGGTTTACGTTGGCACAGCCAGTGTACAAACTCAGGGTCTGTGCAACGCACGTTGTTTTGTTAGCTGCGAGTTTGAATATTTTAATGTAAAAACGTTGTATTTTATTATTAATAATGGTCGTTTATTGTACTGTGTGTATGAATAATACTAGAAAAAATAATATTATATCTTATATACTTTAACTATCCCAAGGAGTACAATAGGTAAGTAAATATTGGATTATTACTTTTTCAATTAAGTACCTTTATTTTATTGTATGATCCTTTTTTGATAAGGAGAGGGTAGTACACGGTGTGTTTTTAGCTTTTACTAAACATTTGTAGGTATGTGGGTGGGTTGGTATGTAGTAGGTATGTGTGTTAAGTTCAAATATTGCAAGTAAGATTTGAACCACTTCCCGATGTCTGGTTGAGCTGAAATTTTGTATACCGTAACTTCAGTGACAATGCAATAATATGATAGATATAACCTGATGCTGCAGCCAGGATTGTCTCACTCACTAGGGAACTCTTCAACGGGTATTAGCATGGTCACGAATTTTTTTATGTTAGTTTAATTTTGATAGTTTAACACGATTCTATCATAATAAATAATAAAACTATTTAACAAATGTTTTGTTTTTGTTTTCACCTTTTGTGACAACCCTACCAAAATAGGTAACAATTTTGCACGTTCTTAGGAAGCTTTGTCTCTGTTCCGTTTATCTATTCATGTGTTATTGGCAACGATGTACTGGTCGAGTCAAAGCTCCAGAGCCTCGAACATCGATGCCGAGTTGCCGGCCTATCTGTTTTTTATCGGTTACATTTCGGGGAGTGTGCGATGGAACTGCACAATTTGATTCCGCCTAGCCTTTTCCATCATCGGACGACAAGAGGTTCGGCAAAGCGCCATCGATACATGGTGGATATCCCACTCATACGCACAAAGCATTTTGCTAATACTCTGTGCGCACAGCTGAGTGAAATTCACTGCCGGAGTCTTTTTCTTAAAGGCTTTAAAAGCTTGGGGTCTTTAAGTGCTTCAACGTAGACTACAACATAGCTTATCATCAGGCGATATAGTAGTGAAACGAGAGACTATCGTTAAATAAATAAAAAAAAGTGTGCGAATTACAATTTTAACTTCGACGGCCGAAGTCAACGAAGCTAGGGACCTCACTGACAAAATAGCGGCGCGGCCGACTCCACCGCGTCTGTGTCTTTGGCTTCGATAGGTGTTCGTGTGAGAAGAAAGAATTTGCCATCACACAGCAATTTCTACGACTTTTTAATAATTGGCCTTCAAAGGAGCTTGGCCTTCCATGGTCTACCAACCTTATGTTTTTTATTAAATTCACTTATTCCATATTATTAAGTATTCATAAAATATTTTACCACATAATCTATTTGTAGATCTTATTCATTAACAAAACTAAAAAGTCTAAAATAAAACGAATTAAAACAAGAAACCCGACTGCAATAAAATATTAACTGAAAAGAGACATAAATAAGGCGATGATAGCTCAGTGGTAGTGACGTCGGATACCGAGACGAAGGTCGCGGGTTCGAATCCTACAATGAGCTTGAGCTTTCGGTGAAGGAAAACATCGTGAGGAAACCATAGCACGGTGGTAGGGTACTTTGTAGTACCCGCCTGGCTGGCAACCACCCTCAAGTTGAAAATCTGTCGCCAAGCACCTGCCGGTGTGTTCCGACAGCAGCACTTGAGAGCCAGTTCCCTTCTAGGCTTTGTGTGCTTACCACCATCGGCCACATCATCACTGACCACGGTGAGATTGTGGTCAAACACAGGCCTATACATAGTAAAAAAAAAAAAAAAAAATATTATGAGGTGATGCAACCGGGGACAAACATAAATTATAGAGAAACATACCAAAACTTGGTTTCCGCTGCTGGCAGCACCTCATAATATTTTACTTTTTTTATTATTTGATGTCTAACGTCGATAGTGTCCTGAGGGGAACCGATCACATTTCCGATTTTTTTTTGTTCGAATTTCATTTTACCGAAAACTATTGTCCAACGTCTTTATTGCTATATGCATTGTTTGACATATTTTCAGATGATCGAAGTATCATGTGGCTTAAGTATTATTTTACCGAACTACATTTCGCCGATTTACAAAATAACTTTTTGCTTTTGGCCGAAGCTTCGTTTGAGCTTTTTTCATTTGCCATATTTTCACCAAACCGAAACAACATTTTAGGGAATATTATTTAGTCACAAATATATAGCCGGTTACTTGGTAGTATTTTCAATTTAAAATTGAAATAGTGTCATAGAAAATCAATATGTTGTGCTGCAAAATTTAGTGACAGAAACGAATCGCTGCAAAATCGATTTCACGCAGTCTTGTCTGTGTTTCATCATCATCATTATCATTAGCCTATTAATGTTTCTACTACTGGAACATAGGCCTCCTCTCTGCGAGAGGGAATTTTAAGTCCCTGTTTTAAACATTTGTATTCACCCACTGTTTCTCTCTCACTTAGTATTTTGATTAGCGTTTAAAAATAAATATTTCGAACAAATGTTGTTTCGGCTAAGTGTAACTTCGGTAAAAAGTTTTTCGATCAAGTGAAACCTCGGAGTAACGAAAAAAATCGAATTGATAATAGGTCAACTGAGACAGTGGAAGACGTGACTTCGATGAAGTAAAAAAAAACAAACGATAATAGTTGAAAAGTTTTAGGTGAAATGAAATTCGGTCAAATGTTTTTCGAACTTATGATAGGTTGAGGCGTTGGCTAGGAGGCGCGGCGCGGGGTGAGGCCGCGCTCGCTTGTCTTCAACACAAGCGTTCGCTAAGTACGATCAAGACTGATATTTGACTCCTTATGTGTGTATTCGTGTATTATTTCTGTGTGCTATCCACATGCCACTGTCGCAGCTCACGGGCTGAGTAGGAACCGCGACATTTTGACCCTGTATAATATTATTATGTACATTCCAATACTATTTGTTTCGTAGTAGGTAGTTATAGCGACGTTGTATTACATATAACTCACCACCAGGGGATTAACCATAAGCTCTTAGAGTAAGTTTATTTTGAGTGTGCGTAAGGCACTGATGTATATGACTTGCAGTGGCGGCCTTAGGGGGTGGCGAACAGGGCAATAGCCCGAGGCCTCGCTCTTGCAGGGGCCTCGCGCTACAACCCAAAACGCTTATAATTTTATCCTTAGCAAACGGTTATTCGTATCAATAAAATAAAGTTAGTCGTTTAAGTATTTCATAGTGTTAGAAAAATAATAAAAAAAATAACTTTATTTTATCAGAGGGCAACACTGTCCGTCCTTAGTTCAGCAGATATTAAATTTTAGGCTGGTTTATTTTATTTTGTTTCATCTATGATTGTGTCATTGTAAAACTATGTCTTCTTGTTGCAACTAGAAAGTGGTCTAGTGTATATTTTATTAAGAAGATCGTTTTCTATGAAGAAACCCTGACTCTAATACATAGTAAAGTATTAATAACAATAAGTGCCAAGTTTTCCATTTCTTGTATATCGTCCCTTCATGATGAGATTGGAGGCTTCATGAGGACATTGTAAAAAGGACATGGGCCTCGCAAATATCTGCCGCCCGCCCGGGGCCTCGCAGCGGTTAAGGCGCTAGTATGCCCCAATGGCCTTGAGCATCCCGGCGAAGCTAAACTCACACACCGGCACGGCTCACGCATACATAGCGAGCGCGGACTGCGATCAAAGAGTATGCGTGGACGCAGAGATGCGACTAACAGGTTGCATTCTTGCCTACAATTCCGTAAATAAATATTATGTTTTTCTAGACATTATTTTTATATAATGTAGGTCGAACAAGTAAAACAAAATAGGTTACATTAAAACTCTACTTACGTACCTACAGCCCCCGTACCATGACGTGTCAAAACTATCATGGTTCGACAGTTTATTTTGAGTGTCCCTCGACCGGCAAGCGAACATTTATGGCACCCGTTTTAATGTTTTTCTATTGTGTCTGTAATTATGCCGGCTGAGTTAGCACAGTCAAAATAAACTGGCTCTGAGCTTACAGTCGGCTCCTGATGTTTTAAGTTATTATATTCGTTTAAAAATACTAAGTAGGTTATCATCTGCCTGCCCTTGTCCCATGTTACTTGGGGTCGGCGCAACACGTTTTCTTCTTTCACACCGTCCTGTCCCCCGTCACGGAGAAAAGAAGAAGACGAAGAAAAGGGAGTCAGTGATACTGACTCCCTTTTCTTTCATATCACTTCTCACCCCTAGTCCATCCATCTTTTCTTTGGCGGTCCCCTTCCTCTCCATCCATCCACATTTATATTCATAACTCTTTTAGTAACATGCGTTTCATCCCTCCTCATTAGATTACCATACCAGGACAAACGATTTCCTTTCAACTGTTTTGTCACTGGCGCCACTTTCAAACTGCCTCTAATATTATACCTACTTCCATCTCAACATTCTCATCTCTACTACATGCAATCTCTTTTCATCCATCTTTTTCACAGCCCAACATTCTGATCCATACAGATGCAGATACAGATGCATGGTTCTGCAGTGGCGTAGCTAGGGGGGTTCCGGGGTGACACGTTTTTTAATGATAAATAATTTAGGTTTGAAGTTATTTTAATCAAGTTATCCCAACAAAATAATTTAATTTATAAATTGAGATTATATAAAAATGCACGTATTATTTGAAATAAATGTTAACAAGAAATTATTTACTCTGACCACACATTAGACCATGACAGTTTAGTGGGGTTGTGCAGACAAATACATTGCTTTTGGCAAACACTGAAGAGTTGAAATTAGCTGTATCGAAATTTACTGGTTTTTATGATGAGATATCAGAAACAGAACTCCTTTTAGAGATACCGAGGTTGAGAAGACATTTAAAAGCGGCCAAAAACATTGGCAGTTTCTAGCTGGGTGACTCTAGACTTCTTGAAATTCATCGTGGAATGGGACTTTACAGAATCCCTTCTGAATCTTATGGTCGCACTAAAGTTATTTATGACAATTTGCGTATCACTGAGAGGAGTTTCAGCAAACTAAAATTAATAAAAAATTACTTGCGGGCAACAATGACCGAAAACAGACTTAACAGTCTTGGCATATTAACAATAGAACATGAGGTAACACAAAATATAAATTTTGATGATATGATTGCTGAGTTTACAGCTGTTAAAGCTAGAAAAAAGAGATTTTAGTGCTTGTACTTAGATTAGTATAAACAAATGTAGGTATAAGTAATTAGTAACTATTATTATCAAAATTTCTATTGTAATTATGAAAGACTTATTTGTAATAATTAAATAAAAACATACTATACGTTTATTGAATGTTTATTCATTTTAACAGATTTCATTATTGGGTGACACCACAATTATGCGCACCGGGTGCCATCCATGCTAGCTACGCCACTGACAGTGTGACAGGTCGAATCGCGGACTTGTAAATTTTCCCTTTTTACCCGACTGCCGAAGGAGGGTAATGTGTTTATCAGTCTATTTATGTATGTATGTTTGTTCCTATGTGGCGTTCCAGAGACCAAACGCGTTGGCCGATTTCAATGATTCTTACATCAATCGATTCGTCTGAACCCTGCGAGTGTCACTGGCTATATTAAAATTATAAGATAGAAAAATGGCCGATTTTAGGCGCCCTAATGTGGAGTCCCAATTTTTTTTTTTTCCTATTTCATCGTGTGGGGTATCAAAATAAAGGATTTCAAAAATATATAATACTTATATATTTCTATGTACCAAATTCGATAAAAAGTAACTAAAAAGTTATAAATAAAAAAAAGTTAATTAAAAATATCAAAAACCCGACTGCTTAAGAAGCGAACTAAAAAAACGTAAACGAGAAGAAAATTATGCTGTGCTGTCGGAGGATACATCTGGTTTTGGTCAACCAGCTCGCGAATATGTATCCTCCGACTGCACAGCATGATTTTCTTCTTGTTTACGTCTTTTTAGTTCGCTTCTTAAGCAGTCGGGTTTTTGATTTTTTTAATTAACTTTTTTTTTAACTTTAAAAATACTAAGTAGGTAATTTAAAATAATTACGTTAAAAAAACTCAATCTGGAATGGTATATAACTATAAATAATAATACAGCATAAAGTCATAATTTCCAGTTACTTAGGCCGAGTTTCTCACCTCTAAATTATCGCAGAATTTACATGACAAATAGTCAAGCACGCGTTACCTGCTGTGATTCGCTGTTGAATTCATCCATGCGGTGAGAAACTCGGCCCTAGCCTCTTTCAAATTTAACCAAGATCGATTCAGCTTTTCAGAGTAACATTCTTAATCTTACCCCGTACTCACAATTTTAGAAATTATTTAATTTTAATCATTTGCATAGACTGTAATTACTGACTTACATAAAAACCGGCACAGTGCGGGCCGGACTCACGTACTGTGGGTTCCGTATAAACATATTAATATAAAATATTAAATAATGGGTTCTAATGATAAATACCCCACATGCTTATGTGCATTTTTCTTGGATTCATCATGTGATTTTTTTTGGATCCCATAATTAAAATGATTACCTATAATGTTTCCATATTTCTAAGTGAGTTTTTAGCACACGTAAGTGACATATAAGTTGTGGCGTACTTTACCCAGTTTTAGCAACGTTAGTGGTAACAGTTTATTACTCAATACTCTCTATATAAGGTTACAAATAAAACACTGTTATTCTAAAAATCTGTAAATTTTAATATTCTTGTACGGTTTTGTTCTCTCTCTCTCTCAAATCTCGAAAACTGAGGTTAAGCAATATGAAACTTTGTGAAAGTGTTTTACAGGAGAGTACTACATGTAAAAAATATCCGTTATATATATTATAATCCGTTGCGTGGTTTAGAAGTTAGCATTATGATTTATTTACACAATGCACAATATAAATAAAAAGTATTTACAAATTCGCATAAAAAAGTAGTCCAATAAATAAAAATAAAGCGTCCACGCGCACGATTACGTAGGGTCCTCTGCGGCGAGCGAGCTAGTCTGTGAACGCACACTAATACACAATCTAAGTAAATATTTGCACTAACACGTGCGAATGCGCTTAGTCGGACGAAAGCGCGGCGGAGCAGCGAGCGACACAGCCTTCCCGTGCCAATGCTAATGCGCTACTGGCTTCGCCCCCGTAGAGAGCCAGAATATATACATTGGACCTTACTTTGCAAGACTTTCTTTGCAAAATATTGATTGATTTAAATAAGCAAAGTACCATCTAAAGAAACTCTAAATACCAATCTGTCTATCTAAAAATATTTTTAAACATACAAGTCGTTTTGGAGGAGTTTCAAAAAGTTGCGAAAAAATATCGTGTTGTTCATTATTTTTTTAAAGCAATACTATAAGTTACACGAAAAAACCTTGTGTTCCAAATAATGTACATGAATCGATAATAAATATATATTTTTTTCAAACCTTTTAACCTAGCCGTTACTAAGGAGTATGCTTTAGAAAGTAACCGTTTTACGGCACTAAAGCGCATGTAGGCCCTTAAGGCCGCCCCTGATGACTTGTATATATCTGTCCCTTTTAACAGTCGAACTATGATAGTAACAGGTCAGAGTACGGGGAAAGCTAGCGACACGCGACACCGGTCGGGGTGACGGTGGCGCCAGCTGATAGGACCTGCTGTTTGTGCTGACCGCGATAGGCGCCTAAATTGCGTTGTCGTACTGTGTGCGCGTCAGTAGTAAAAACCAGACATATCTCCATAGTGCTGTGCTATGCTGTGCAGTATAGTGGCTGACTGTGCAGCAGTCAGAAGCACCAGTATATTTATATTAATCGGGATCTGTATTATATTGTAAAGCCTCCTCTACACTTCGCCAGATTC
Source organism: Anorthoa munda (assembly GCA_945859665.1). NCBI lineage: Eukaryota > Metazoa > Arthropoda > Insecta > Lepidoptera > Noctuidae > Anorthoa > Anorthoa munda. Next base: position 5,960,734 of record OX243899.1, on the reverse strand, counting down.
ATCAACAGATGTCATCTGCGAATGCGTCCGGCGACGTGTAGACGGGGTCACAGTAAAATATAAAAACAGTATGGAAACTACCTACAAATGCTCAAAACGGCACACTCACACAAACATACTTGACCACTCGCCTCGTCGTGATGCTCAGTACTGACAGCACTGCGACCGGTGCGTAAGCGTCTCGTTTGTTTGTGTGAATGTGCCGTTTCGAGCGTTTGTAGGTAGTTTCCATACTGTTTGTATATTTTTACTGTGACGGGGTGCTCGTCAGTGTTTACATTGTAAACGGCGCTCTACCTATCTATTATATTAGATGTGATTATTTAATGTGATTTATATATGAATCAATATTTTATTAACGTTATATCGTTGTAGTTAGAATACGTTACGAGGCCATCAATATGTACATACATAATAAACGATTGGAATTGACACTTAATTAAAGACGTTTTATTTTATAAAAATATTTATTATATTATTCTTAGATAAACTTAATTTGTATAACTTAACAACAATGTGTACAAGTCGGTACGCTCGTACCATACATATTATTACATTTATACAGGTGTCCACACAGCGCTGTGTCGTATACAGGTGAGTTTTTCAAGTGAGTGTGGATGGTCAAATCAGAAACTATGAGAAATAGCAAAAACCATTAAAAGGGGTACCGACTTTGATGGATACTAAAACTGCATAATTAATATTTTTCCACTACCTTGTCTACATTGCCTAAGCAATTCGTTTCGAAATATGAACATTAAGACACAATATTAGAAAAAAAAAAAAAATTACATAATAACAGTTACGAAATGACTTTTGTATGGAGTTTTGATATCATTATGTAACTGGCAGAATGATGCTGAACCTGTTACCTCTCGAAAAAGCGCGCGTTGATTGTGTTTATATAGTCTGTGGTTTTTAGTCTGAACGTTTCTAATAAATTGTTTTTGCAACTTATTTGCATTTAATTAAGTAAGCTCATCAGGTAGTGGGAAAAGAATCGTTCGTGTCTCCCATAAAAAGGCTTTATTTTAACACTCGCATGTAGCTTTGGCTACATCGCTCGTGTTAAAATCTCGACCTTTTATGCTCGACACGAAATGTACTATTAGAATATCAATATTCCTAGCAGGAATATAACCAGTTTTGTTAAAAATTTGGTCTTTCCTCAAATTTTCCGTATGGCATTACTTCCCAGAATTTTATCCTTACTAGCGACTCTATTGGATGGTGTAACGCAGTTTTCAAAATCAACGGGTTTGATTCGTGGTATTGATATATCCCGATATTGATTAAAATTATGCAGTTTTAGTTTCTCCTTTGAGTGTGTTTCGCTATTTCTTATAGTTTCTAATTTGACCATCCACGCCCCCTTGAAAAACCCTGTATATGTAGTTATACTGAGTAGGTACGAGTGGTCGTTACTTTGAGAGGTGTAAGATGCACTTAGTTACTATGTAAAAATATATCAACTTAGTGACCACTCGTATTACAATAAAACACATAGTTAACGTTCTGTATCGACAGGAAGCGGCGTCAATCTACGTTGTGAGAATTAGCGATATCACTTCAAATACTTGATTTATACCACAGTGAAGCGAGATTTAGTTCAGAGGCGCAAAACGAGACTATAGAACCAAAATAAGTTGTCAAGTAACATAACGGTGACGCCGGCGCACGCTGTGCTGTGCTGTGCTGGCCCGCGCTACTCGCGGCGCAGGTTGTCGAGGCGCGCCTGCAGCTCGGCGTCGGCGTCGCTGATGGGCGCGGCGCCGCCCCCCGAGCCGCCCGGCACCGCCACGGGCGCCGCCGCCGCCGGGTGCTTCGCTGTACACACCGCAACATTAACGCTGGGAGACAGATTCCCTCCACACATACACTTTCATGACTATCATACTGACCTCCGACGGAGAGCGAGCCGGTGGCCTGCGGCAGGCCCGACAGCGTGTCGTTGAGCTGCAGACCCAGCTCGTCCAGAATCTGCGACACCACCTGGTCGCTGTATAATCAAACACATTCATTAGTCAGAGGCCTAAGTGCGAGTTTTTACACACGCTCAATCGCGTTAATGTGAACGTCAAATTTGTATTGAAACTGGATAAGCGCCGTCTTGTGACGGCAAGGAGAAACCACTTTTTCTGTGTACATTTTGACATAGATCGTTTACGTTATCACGAGTGAGTACGTTAAAAATTCGTCATAAGCACACTGCATACATATACTTAATAAACGTCACTTTATAATAACACTAGCTGTGCCCCCGGCTTCGCTCCCGCCAACTGGCTACCTAGTTAGGTTAGGTTAAAAATAATAAAAAAAAAGAAAAAAAAATTGGTATAAAAATAAAGGGAAGGAAAGGTGTTGTACGAGCACTTGGCTGCTGACACATTTGCTAAGTTGTGATGGAAGAAAACTATTCTTGCTGAATTCTTGATAAAATATTTATTGTACTTGTTTACAACGGAACGGTCGAAAGAGTACTCAACATGATTAGTAATAATGACGATTTACATTAGGTAAAAATGCTTATGCTAGCGTGCTTTAAATGTGCGATGTAATCGTACAGGTGTAAAATCTAAAAATATTCAATTTATTTATTATTATATTTTGGTGTAATATTAATTATTATTTTATTTTATTTTTATATTATTATCTATTATTTTTAGATTTTACACCTTCCCTATATAATTCTGTCATGTAGGTATCAGAGATGGGGCTAAGTTGGTTATAATAAGAGCGGATAAATGAGGGCGTTTCAAAGAAAAAATCTGATTTATCAATGTATTAGTATTTGTTAGTAAAATATACGTAATAATAAACATTATCACCAAATTTTTAGTACATAGGAAACTTAAAAAAATATCCAGAATATTTTTTTTTTTATGCTGACTTTGGTGGCTTCTCATTCCTTTCTACTCGAATATAAAAAAAAATTGTATTTATCTACTCATCGAGCTGTAAACAACGATACCGCACTCGATGGGGTACCTCTATATATTTATTTTTCTTTCCCCTTAAAAATATTTTTTGACGGTTTGTATGGTTTTGGGTCAACTGGATTAAACTGTGAAAATTTGAAGATAGTTCCAACCGTTTGGCTGTAAAAGCCGTGTGACAGACGACAGACAGGTGAGTGACAGCAATAGGGAGCCCTATTGCTGTCACTCACCTGTCTGTCGTCTGGACCCTTCGGGTACGGAACCCTAAAAACAAGTTTTGCTGTAAATTAAGGCTCGCACCTACTTATGCGTCATTCGCATTTTAGTTCAAAACATGTAAAACAAACATGTTTTTTTAATACAAAATAATAATATTGCAGACCCAAAGGTCCATAGTATTACACATTAACCACAAAAAATATCCAGCTTTTTCTACAAATACTTCTCTACAAAAAAAAGAGAAAGAAAATCATGCTGTGCAGTCGAAAGATGGAAAGGGAATCATGCTGTGCAGGTTGTCTGTAAGAGATTGCCCTGTGCGATAAGACCGCCCATTGTACACTTATCTTTAAAAATATTGTCCTGTTATTATTTAAGTGGTGTACAATAAAGTATATAATAAATAAAGATACGTATTTGCGAGCTGGCTGACCAAAACCAGATGTATCCTCCGTCTGCACAGCATGATTTTCTTCTTGTTTATGGCTTTTTAGTTCGCTTATAGACAGTCGGGTTTTTTAAGATTTATGTACATTTAAACTTATAAGCGTTATATATTTTTAAAATCACCTCTTAAAACCCTTTACCCAAATCATCGTGTGGGGTATCAAACCCACACGATGATTTGGAAGAAAAAAAAATTAAGTCCCCCAAAATATGGCGCCCAAAAACCGCCATTTTTCTATTTTCCAATTTTAATGTAGCCAGTGACACTCGCAGGGTTAAGACGAATCGATTGGCATATGAATCATCAAAATCGGCCAACGCGTTTGGTCTCTAGAACGCCACATAGGAACAAACATACATACATACATAGACTGATAAACACATTACGCTCCTTCGGCAGTCGGGTAAAAAGAGGGGACAACATAAGTAGTGAACAACTCTCGTGGTGAATGGTAGTGGTAGTGTGCACTGACCTCTCCTCCTCGTCGTCGTCGGCGGCCATGGCCTCGTCTATGGAGTCGCTCATCATCTCCTCCTTCATGTCCATGATCTCCGACTGCTTCTCGAACTCCTGCGAATGGTGGAGCGACACAGTTCATGATTATACCTCGTCATATTGATAGCTAACTACTAGCTTATATGTTACAGCTGGCAAATAACTTGAGGAACGTATGGGGCGTTGGGGGTCAGTAGCGAACAAGGTCGAGGACGCGCGCGCATTCTACAATTTTTTTTATATCGGCTTCAAAATACTTTTTTTTTTAATTCGTCGATATCTTTTTTTTTAATGTATTTTACTCGGTTACTCAAAGACGCCTGGACCGATTTGGAAAATTCTTCTTTTGTTTGAAAGGGTATACTTTCCAGGCGGTCTAATGATCATCAGGTCGGGTTAGGATCCTGGAGAAATCAAGACGGGAACTCCTCAAATATTATATGCATACGTATAGCGATTTTGGATTTTCATCAACAATGCATTTGCACTCAGAAAGTATCAGTTAGTGAAGTGGAACTGATGAAGAAGTCCACTGGGTCACTGGAACTCCTTAGTGATAAGTATGTATAGACGGGTGTATAGTATATATAGACGGGTATAAGATATCAATACTATGATGAAGCAAATACTTATAAATAATTAGTAGGTACTTATGAAAATGGTACCATCAAACTAATCTGATTATGAAGCCGGAAGGTAAGCACTGGAACTCCGAAATAAAACAATTTATCCTAATCGTGTTTGGGCTTTTTGAAATCGTCGTGAGATGTACTTTGTCAATAAATTGTCTTGGTAATTTGAGGTACCTACCAAAACTGAAAAGAGAATAAAAAAGTTAATTAATAAAATCAAAAATCCCGACTGCTTAAAAACATAACTAAAAAGCCGTAAACAAGAAGAAAATCATGCTGTGCAGACGGAGGATACGTATTTTTTAAGCAGTCGGGATTTTTGATTTTATTCATTAACTTTTTTATTTATTACTTTTTAGTTATTTTTTTTTTAATTTAGGTACATTTAAACATATAAGTGTTATATATTTTTGAAATCACCTTTTAAACCCTTTATTTTGATACCCCACACGATGGGTTTGGATGTAAAAAAAAATTGTGTCCCCCACAATATGGCGCACAAAATCCGCCATTTTTTTATTTTCCAATTTTAATGTAGCCAGTGACACTCGCAGGGTTAAGACGAATCGATTGACGTATGAATCATCAAAATCGGCCCACGCGTTTGGTCTCTGGAACGCCACATAGGAACAAACATACATATATACATACATACATAGACTGATAAACACATTACCCTCCTTCGTCAGTCGGGTAAAAATAAAAACCTTATTAACAAAAAAATTAAACCGACTTCCAAAGGGAAAAATGACTTTTTGACGAAAGTCGGAGTCGATTTTTTTTTTCGCTTTTTAGTGATTTCCTTTGGAAGTCGGTTTATTTTTTTTGTTAAATATTTTTTTTTTATTTATCGATAGGCTCACGTTTGACCACGATCTCGCCTGATGGTAAGCGATGATGTGAACGACGGTGAAGCACGCTTGCCTAGATGTAAACTATCCACTCTAAACTTAAAGATCCCAAGGTTGTAGCTATCACCATTTTTCTATTTTCCAATTTTAATGTAACCAGTGCCACTTGCAAGGTTAAGACGAACCGATTGACGTACAAATCATCAAAATCAGCTAACCCGTTTGGTCTCTGAAATTTCACATAGCAACAAACATACATACATATATAGACTGATAAACACATTACCCTCCTTCGGCAGTCGGGAAACAAGTGATAATGAAATAAATTACACAAAGTAAAGTGCCTACCTGGGGTCAAACCCAGGACCGCAACCACAGTGCTTTGTAATCACAATAGTTTGTGAAGTGTGCGTACCTGTAGGATCTTCTGTATCTGCGGCATGTTGAGTTGACGATTCATGGTAGCCATGGCACGCGTGACGCCGCGCATGGCCTGCGCCATGGTGTTCTGCGACTTGAGCGTCTGGATCTTGAGCGACACGGCCTGGATGTTGGCCTTCATCAGCATGAACTTGCGCACGTAGCGCCGCGTGCGCACCAGGTCCTTCGCCATTATTTTCACAGCATCCTGGTCAGTAACAACATTAATAAATCGTAATAACCATAATTGTGAACAATGAGTGGTCAGAATTCCAGATAATACGTGTCATGAACTCATGACTATTCCTTTGGCAAATCTGTAGCCTACAAGCTTGGATTTTAAGGATTGCTAACATGTCGTCAGAAATGCAAGTGGTCAAATACGCATTTCGCCAGAAAACGCATGTTGACAGAAACGCATCTCGTCAGATTTGCACCACGGCGAAGACGCAACTTGACAGATGCACGTCTCGACAAACACGCAACTTGACAGATGCGCGTCCGACAGATACGCTACTCGACAATCATTTTTAGGGTTCCGTACCCAAAGGGTAAAAACGGGACCCTATTACTAAGACTTCGCGATCCGTCTGTCTGTCTGTCTGTCTGTCCGCCTGTCTCCAGGCTGTATCTCGTGAACCGTGATAGCTAGATAGTTGAAATTTTCACAGATGATGTATTTCTGTTGCCGCTATAACAACAAATACTAAAAACAGTATAAAATAAATATTTAAGGGGGGCTCCCATACAACAAACGTGATATTTTTGCCGTTTTTTGCTCGATATTAATAACGGCAACAGGTAGACGCTTGAAATATTCACAGAATGTTTAGTTTAAAACATAATAATTAAAAATTTAAAATAAAATAAATTAAGGGGGGCTCCCATACAACAAACGTGATTTTTATGCAGTGTTTTGCGATAATGGTACGGAACCCTTCGTGTGCCGAGTCCGTCTCGCACTTGGCCGGCTTTTTATTATAAAACTAGCCCGTGGCTTCGCTCCCGTCAACTGCCCAGTGCCTACTCTACCCAACTTACCTACCTCCTACCTACCAATTTTTTTCTAGGGTCATTCTTTCGCGAAGAATCTCAACAAGGCCATTTAGAAAATGACGTCAAATGTACTACGCTGTCTATCGAATATGGAGTTCAAGCGTCCGAGTATCTGAATTGCGTGTGTTGTGATATTTTACTTACTTGAACACTTTAAATTCATCTAACTTTTGATAGAGAGAATCGATTGCGATGAAACAAAAACTAAGTAATAGTTCAAGTTACGCACATTTTTTATGTATAAAATTTATCTACATTGATTTCGTACATTTTAAGTGATGCGTGCACAACTAAACAGACAAACAGACAATTTTTGTTAATAATTACGTTTTTTTTTTTTTTTTACTATTTATAGGCCTGTGTTTGACCACAATCTCACCGTGGTCAGTGATGATGTGGCCGATGGTGGTAAGCACACAAAGCCTAGAAGGGAACTGGCTCTCAAGTGCTGCTGTCGGAACACACCGGAAGGTGCTTGGCGACAGATTTTCAACTTGAGGGTGGTTGCCAGCCAGGCGGGTACTACAAAGTACCCTACCACCGTGCTATGGTTTCCTCACGATGTTTTCCTTCACCGAAAGCTCAAGCTCATTGTAGGATTCGAACCCGCGACCTTCGTCTCGGTATCCGACGTCACTACCACTGAGCTAAAACGATTGAGATGTACAAAAACGACTTTTCTACAGATTTATTATATGAATTGATAGGATTTAAACACTTGTGGTCATATACGAATACATACGCAATTAGTCAAACAAAGTAATCTACTATTTCGTATTTTATCATTAAAAACATAATATAATTATGGAAACACTGTAGTAAATAATAATTGTCCACAGTTAATTTAATTTTATTTATCCATCTTTTCTGTTGCTTCGGACACACTACAGTTATCATTATTTTATTTTTAGTAGTAGAACCACTCACTGCAGTGCGCCATCTACCTCCGTGATTAAGAAAGACCTATTCAACCTTGTGATCTATTGAAATGTGGGACCTAAGCCCTTCTTTTTAATGTCCAACATTTAATAAAAATAAAAACTTTTCTACAAAAAATACTACCGAGACTTTCAAATAACAAAACTACAAAGTGAAAAATAACTTTATTTCTGGAAGTCGGTGTCCATAACGCAAAAAAATGGTACCTACCAAAGAAACCGACTTCCAGAAATAAAGTTAGTTTTCACTTTGTTTTCTTATTTGGAAGTCGGTAGTATATTTTTGGATTTTTTTTTTTATTTTCCCTTTTTAATTGTACCTACCTAATAGGCAAGTGGTTTAGTAAGGTACCTATAACGCCAGAATAGATTACCAGAATATCATGAAACTGGAAAATAACCGGTGAAATGAGAGATCTGAGTACCCCCTAAAAGTGTACTGGCGTGATGTTATGTTATGAAATGGTATAAACAATAAATAGACTTGCGATTGCAGCAATCCCGAGAGATTTGCCGTTATTTATTGAAGAGTTATGTTGTATATCTCCGAAGGTCTTCATCAGATGGTATTGCGTGTCTGACGAAATGCGTATCTGTCGTGTTGCGTGTCTGACGAAATACGTATGTGTCGTGTTGCGTGTCTGACGAAATACGTATCTGTCGTGTTGCGTGTCTGACGAAATGCGTGTCTGTCGTGTTGCGTGTCTGACGAAATGCGTATCTGTCGTGTTGCGTGTCTGACGAAATGCGTGTCTGTCGTGTTGCGTGTCTGACGAATTACGTATCTGTCGTGTTGCGTGTCTGACGAAATGCGTGTCTGTCGTGTTGCGTGTCTGACGAAATGCGTATCTGTCGTGTTGCGTGTCTGACGAAATGCGTATGTGTCGTGTTGCGTGTCTGCCGAACTGCATGTATGTCGAGTTCCGTTTCTGGCAAGTTTCGAGACTATCCTGAGAGATGGCGAAATGCGTATTTGACCAATTGCATTTCTGACGACATGCTAGAGATCTGATTTAAATTTTTTAGCAAGTGAAATTTCATTAGATTCGTCTCGAAACCCTGAGTAGGGCAGGTTATATTATATAATAAACTCACAAAAATCTTTTTTTTTTTAGTTTAAACTTGCCGCTTAATAAAGAATTGTCGACTTTTGAAATACAGACATAAAGCATTAACAAGAATGCAAAAACAACTAATACTTTAAAATATTCATATTTTCTTTATTTCATGATGAAGTATATATCACAAAAAATACTACCGAGACTTTCAAATAACAAAACTACAAAGTGAAAAATAACTTTATTTCTGGAAGTCGGTGTCCATAACGCAAAAAAATGGTACCTACCAAAGAAACCGACTTCCAGAAATAAAGTTAGTTTTCACTTTGTTTCCTTATTTGGAAGTCGGTAGTATATTTTTTGTTTTTTTTTTTTTCCCTTTTTAATTGTACCTACCTAATAGGCAAGTGGTTTAGTAAGGTACCTATAACGCCAGAATAGATTACCAGAATATCATGAAACTGGAAAATAACCGGTGAAATGAGAGATCTGAGTACCCCCTAAAAGTGTACTGGCGTGATGTTATGTTATGAAATGGTATAAACAATAAATAGACTTGCGATTGCAGCAATCCCGAGAGATTTGCCGTTATTTATTGAAGAGTTATGTTGTATATCTCCGAAGGTCTTCATCAGATGGTATTGCGTGTCTGACGAAATGCGTATCTGTCGTGTTGCGTGTCTGACGAAATACGTATGTGTCGTGTTGCGTGTCTGACGAAATACGTATCTGTCGTGTTGCGTGTCTGACGAAATGCGTGTCTGTCGTGTTGCGTGTCTGACGAAATGCGTGTCTGTCGTGTTGCGTGTCTGACGAAATGCGTATCTGTCGTGTTGCGTGTCTGACGAAATGCGTGTCTGTCGTGTTGCGTGTCTGACGAATTACGTATCTGTCGTGTTGCGTGTCTGACGAAATGCGTGTCTGTCGTGTTGCGTGTCTGACGAAATGCGTATCTGTCGTGTTGCGTGTCTGACGAAATGCGTATGTGTCGTGTTGCGTGTCTGCCGAACTGCATGTATGTCGAGTTCCGTTTCTGGCAAGTTTCGAGACTATCCTGAGAGATGGCGAAATGCGTATTTGACCAATTGCATTTCTGACGACATGCTAGAGATCTGATTTAAATTTTTTAGCAAGTGAAATTTCATTAGATTCGTCTCGAAACCCTGAGTAGGGCAGGTTATATTATATAATAAACTCACAAAAATCTTTTTTTTTTTAGTTTAAACTTGCCGCTTAATAAAGAATTGTCGACTTTTGAAATACAGACATAAAGCATTAACAAGAATGCAAAAACAACTAATACTTTAAAATATTCATATTTTCTTTATTTCATGATGAAGTATAGGATCACAAAAGATTGAAACCTAATCAACAAATATCAAAAAAACGGGCCAAGTGCGAGTCGGACTCGCGCACGAAGGGTTTCGTACCATAATCGCAAAAACAGCAAAAAAATCACGTTTGTTGTATGGGAGCCCCACTTAAATATTTATTTTATTCTGTTTTTAGTATTTGTTTCTATTTTGTTATAGCGGCAACAGAAATAAATCATCTGTGAAAATTTCAACTGCCTAGCTATATAACTTACACAGAATAAGCATCTTGTTGCGAACTGCGAGTCAGACTCGCGCACGAAGGGTTCCGTACCATTATCTCAATAAACGGCACGGTTTGTTGTATGGCAGCCCCACTTAAATATTTATTTTATTCTGTTTTTAGTATTTGCTGTTATAGCGACAACAGAAATACATCATCTGTGAAAATTTCAACTGCCTAGCTATCACGGTTCATGAGATACAGCCTAGTGACAGACGGACAGACAGACAGACGGACCGCGGAGTCTTAATAATAGGGTCCCGTTTTTACCCTTTGGGTACGGAACCCTAAAAAGCAAGGAATGACTAATTGAGTTTGTACTGACCATCTGTCCTTCTTTAGCGAGCTTCTTGATGTCATTGATGACTTTCTTCTCCTGCTGTTCCATCTTCATGCGCTCGCGGTCCAGGTCCCGCATGGCCTTGTTGAGCGCGCGCTGGTTCTTGCGCAGCATCTCCTCCGGCGTCATCCGGTGCCCGAACAGCCACTCCATTTTGACACACTAGTCTTACTGCTGAAATAACAATGTGTGCTTACATTACTAGCGAGATTGAGGTTTTATTTTGGTTTAGTTTTTTAATGGGTATTTAATTATGCCTTGAAACAGGTCTATAGCATAATAAGTACATACTATGAACAATAACTTTATGTGAATAAAGTTGAATAAAGTGTAAATCTAAGCCCCAAATTTAGGGTTAAATTATCCATGCTGGGCTTTAATTAGGGCCCAAAAAAGTTTAGGGCTCGGGCATAAATAACATTTCATGCATTACTAACGAAACCGATTGTCCCTTGAAATACTGCAAAGTTTAATGATGACTCGATTCATTTTAAAACGAGATGGTGGATCATTCGTTTTATTTACGCCATCCCCGAATATGTTACAGTAGTTTTTAGGGTTCCGTACCCAAAGGGTAAAAACGGAACCCTATTACTGAGACTTCGCGGTCCGTCTGTCTGTCCGTCTGTCTGTCACCAGGCTGTATCTCATGAACCGTGATAGTTAGACAGTTGAAATTTTCACAGATGATGTATTTCTGTTACCGCTATAACAACAAATACTAAAAACAGAATAAAATAAATATTTAAGTGGGGTTCCCTTAAAACAAACGTGTTTTTTTTTGCCGTTTTTTGCGATAATGGTACGGAACCCTTCGTGCGCGAGTCCGACTCGCACTTGGCCGGTTTTTTATAATTTACTAGTTGTTCACCGTGGCTTCGCTCCCGTCAGCTGGCTATCTACCTACCTACTTATCCTACCAACCAGGGTAGGTTCATGAGCCCTACCTACCTATCTATTTTTTTTGTTTTTAATCCTTCCCTGTATTCTAGCGAACAAAACAAAAAAAGAATTATTCAAATCGGTCCAGCCGTTTTTAAGTTTTAGCGAGACTAACGAACAGCAATTGATTTTTATATATAAGAGAAGAAGATAGGCTCGCGTTTGACCACTATCTCACCTGATGGTAAGCGATGATGTGGTCTACGGTGAAGCACGCTTGCCTAGAAAAAATCTATTCAGAAGAAAACTTAAAGACCCCAAGGTTGTAGCTATCAGGGAACAAAGACTCCGGAAGGGAGTTCCACTACTTAGCTTTGCGCACAATGAAAGTATTAGCAAAACGCTTTGTGCGTATGGGAGGGATTTCCACCATGTACCGACGGCGCATGGCCGTACGTCTTGTAGTCCGATGATGAAAAGGGCTAGGCGGAATCAAATTGTGCCGTTCCGTCGCACACTCCCCGAAATGTAACCGATAAAAAACCGACAGGCTGGCAACTCGGCGTCGATGTTCGAGGCTCTGGAGCTTTGAGGCGACCAGTGCATCGTTGCCAATAAGCCTTTTGGCCCGTCTGTCAATCGACTCAAGTGCATCAAGCTGGTATTTGGCAGATATGAGAGCATCCCAGAGATGAGAGCAGTTCTTCATGCATGACCGAACTTGCGTTTTATACAAGTTGAGCAGCTGTTCAGGCGTCTTACCTTTGCAAGAATCCCCAAACTTTTTGCAGCTAACTGAGCTTTCGTCTCAATGAATGGACCGAAGTTGAGGGTCGATGTCAATGTGACACCGAGAATTTCGAGACGGTCCGTTAACGGCACGGTTACACCACGGAAAGATGGAACCGGGTGGAATTGGCCCTTTTTACCGGCAAAAAGACACGCCTGGGTCTATTGTAAACATGTATGACCTCAAGAATTCCGAACGCTCAAATGAAACGCCAAATCGGAACTTGAAACGATTTATAACCAATTATTGAGAATAAACGAGACATTCATTTAAACAACACCCTTGAATAGGTACCCAATACAGGGTCTATTTCGGGGCTTTTGATTATTGCATTGATTGAGAACAGTGGTGGCCCAGTGGTATCGGCCGCGACTTACAAGTTGTAGGTCGTAGGTTCGAGCCCAGGCAGGCGCTTTACTTTGTGTAAATTATTTCATCACCACTGCTCTCAAAATGGTCAAGGAAAACATCGTGGAAACCGGCATGTTCTAGGATAACCAACAATTCGAAGACATGTGACATTCACCGACCCGCACTGGACCCGATTGGTGGATTACGGCCCATTCCGTCTCACAGAGAGGAGGCCTGTGTCCCAGCAGAGGGTTTTTTTTAAGAGTTTACCAACTCCCACTTTTTTTTTTTTTTTTTTTTTGGGTGGGAAATCATCCAATGACTTCTCCCGCTCTGGGTGAAGCGGGAGGGCGTGTCAGACTTTTACTGACTAAAACCCACCCGTGTTCCTTCAGTTGCTTGTGCCAGGGCCGCGGTAACTCTCTTTCAAATTTATCCGCGACCCTGACAGGCATCGGCCCTAGCGGACCCCGTCAACTTTTGCTGACATCTCTTTGAGGCGCGCGTGGAACACTACGCGCCGTCGACTCGGGCCTGGTCCTTATCGGACGGCGAGCTACCCATTACTCGCCGTCCGCAAGCCCGCGCCTACGGTGGCCGGAAATCGGCTTGCGACTCCCGACGCCCGGGGCGTCTCCTGCGGTGGCTAGGGGCGTGAGGGCGTCTCCGTTGTGTCGTGAAGGAGGTGACGGCTTCCCATGCGCTCTCGCTCCGTACCATGGCCTGAACCAGGGCCGGACGCGAGAGGTCGCCACCGCTGATCGCCTCCACGAGGACACGGCGGTGCTCCGCCCAAGCGGGGCAGACCTCCACCGTATGCTCCACCGTGTCCTCCGGGCGAGTTGGTAACCCTGGGTTTTCGCTTTCTATACTCTTATTCGCTGCAGCAAAAAATAAAAGGTAAACAAACATTATTAAATCTTTTAACAGTGTCTTCTCTGCTGTCACTAATATCTAAAATATCATGAGAAGATGTTTATTTCATACAACATTTGGTTGTTTGTATCGTACACACATGCACAAATGTGTTAAACATTTAAATTATTAATAGATAAGAGTGATTCAAGAGGAAGGGTTATATCTAGTATACATGCATATTTTAGTTGAGAAAAGCCGAGAAATTCAAAGATTTGTAATATGATGTTGTAACAAACATATTTTTGTGTGCTTGCATTGCTAACGCTGGCTAAACCTTATGAGATAGATCAAATTAATGTACTACAGAATTGTATATCTTAAAAAGATTGATAAAAAAGTTCACAATGGTATATGTTTATCTCCTAAGGATAACCCACAGTAACCATTTTTACCTTTTACATATTACAAAAAAAATATTGGTTATTTACCAAGCTATTTTAAACAATACAGTATTATTCCTTATAAAATTAAATACATTAGATATGTATTGCAAGATGCTTTGTGCATTTTATATAGATCAAAATTGCCCTTTACAGCATATCATTAAAATTAATATCTTAGAAGATATCAAAGATTTAGAAAATGTGGGCAGGCCCCACATTAGTATCTACATTGCACCCGTGCGAAGCCATGGTGGGTCGCTAGTATATTATAAACAAATGAATGGACATACAATTTCTCTTTGTTTAACAGTGCCATGGCCCATAGATGACCACCCCGGTCACCCATAGCACTGTAACACAAAGGTTTCCCTAACATAGTATGCATTATGAGGTTCATCCAATCTAAAACAGAAGAGAAACACGAGCAGGAAAAAATTAACATAAATTTTTTGTACAGATGAAGTTAATCAGATAGATTCAGATGTTGTGTTTTTACTCTACACAGATTCATGAAACATTAGTTTACCAAGTATATTTTGCAAGTAATTGATGCAGTACTTAGTATTTAGCGACCAGTTTTAGTATTGTAAGTTAAAAAAGGTTATTCACCTGATGAAACAGAGGTCTCAATCTAAATAACAACAACGAATAGATAGATATTTGGAGTGATGATTCACCATCCCCAGGTTGAGGTCACCGACTTAACGATTACGAAAGCAGTTTACAGAAATCGATCGAACTTGAACTAGCACTGGTTTTAAAACTTAAATAACATAGTTGATAACAAACGAATTATGTAGGAATTAATTTTAAAATACTGTTTACACAAATGAAACTGATTTTCTGATTCTGATATTTACCTACGCTAAATGTCACTCTAAGAAAATGTCAACGTCAAATTTTTGATAACAGTGTTTTTTGGGAAATTTAATCACCTGGCTTTACAGGACTTTAAGTCCCATTGTTTGTTTTTAACGAAAAGTTTTTACTCAAATATGCAGGTTTCACACGAGGGCAGAACAGGAGGACAGAACAGTTTGGAAGTACAGTGGCGTTTAAATATAGGGCCAAATAATAGGACAGTCCGACAGACGCCACTCATGCAAAACAAGTTGGTACGCGTGCGCTCACCCTGTCCTGCTCTTTGCACTGCACTGCCCTCGAGTCCAGCCAAAAGGCAGACGAGCGAGAAATGTGGTGGAGTGAGTAAATTGCCCTGAAAAAATAGACCGGCAAGCTTTTCTGTCTTGGTTACTGTCAACTGTCAAGACAAAGACAGTACAGTTCTGTCTCGGCATGTGCGTTTAAATAGTAGCAGTACTGCGCTTTCTACTGCTCTGCCTCACTGCGCTGCCCCCGTGTGAAACCAGCATTAGGCCAAAAAAGGGCAGCCAATGGGGGCAACCGCGTTTGAATTTTCCGCTAGGGGCACTTGTGTAGACTGCGGTCTTCAAAATGACTTTCATAGTTTTTTGGCTTTTAGCGCCTGTTGCACATTTTTTTTATTGTTGTGAACATTTTCCAAATATGGCAGATTAAGATAGGTACGGGATTTACAAACCACTTCTATAATAGAGTTATGTTTCGGAAAATGCTATCCTCAAAAAGGCTGCACAAAATTGCGGCAAACTGTATTCTCGATTTTATATTTAATCGCACTTTTACGACATTAGAAATGAATTTGAATTCAAACTTTGCTTCCGTGCTCGTTATAACAAAGTAAAATTTTGTATAAATTCTACAATATTATGCAGTAGTCATCATTTGGTTGCAATTACGATTTTGGAAGGCCTCTCATTAGCCCCATTAGGTGGACCGATGACCTGCCTGACCCGGTTAAGGTTGCAGGAATCCGCTGGATGCGAGATGCACGGGATCGGTCACTGTGGCGAGGCCTGTGGGAGGCCTATGTGCAGTAGCGTACGTCTTTCGGCTGAAATCTTTGAAATGATGAATAGCGATTTTGACAAGCCTCGGAACGCGGCTAATGTTAGTTCCTGTCAACAACAGAACAGACAGTGACAGACAGTGATAAGTCACAATATGTGAATATGATATTTGACATATTTTTCGGGGAAATAAAAAGAAGTTTACTCGCGCGCTAAATATTGTTTTTAATGCTCTATCTTAAATTTATTTCCTATTTTGCTGTATTCTTATCTTCAAAATGAGTGACAACGATGTAATAATTATGGAGGTAGATGAAATTGCGCCAAAGCCCTCAAAAACACAAGCCGGCAGCAGCGGTTCCAAGCCTACTTCTCATTTACCATGGATAGAGAAGTACCGGCCGATAACTTTCAGTGACATCGTGGGCAACGAGGACACGGTGTCGCGCCTGGCGGTGTTTGCGCGCACGGGGAACGCGCCTAACATCATAATCGCGGGCCCGCCCGGCGTGGGCAAGACCACCACCATCCAGTGCCTGGCGCGCGCTCTGCTGGGCGCCGCCTACAAGGACGCCGTGCTGGAGCTCAACGCGTCCAACGACCGCGGCATCGATGTCGTGCGCAACAAGATCAAGATGTTCGCGCAGCAAAAAGTATGTTCACAGTTTGACTTTGTTGGAATGAGGTTTGGTTATCAAACTTATTTAAGTCCTGGCTGAACAGAATATTATATGTTCATTCTTTATTTTCAATCAAGTGCACTTATTATCATGCTTATTATATTCAAATTGTTGTTGACTGGTGATGTCTAACATGTCTTCATAATCTATCGAGTTTTCACCTGTAGCATAAAGTTGATTTTTAGGGTTCCGTACCCAAAGGGTAAAAACGGGACCCTATTACTAAGACTCCGCGATCCGTCTGTCTGTCTGGTCGTCTGTCTGTCTGTCTGTCTGTCCATCTGTCACCAGGCTTTATTTCATGAACCGTGATAGCTAGACAGTTGAAATTTTCACAGATGATGTATTTCTGTTGCCGCTATAACAACAAATACTAAAAACAGAACAAAATAAATATTTAAGTGGGGCTCCCATACAACAAACGTGATTTTATTTTGCGATTTTTTGCGATAATGGTACTGAACCCTTCGTGCGCGAATCCGACTCGCACTTGGCCGGTGTTTTATAAAAGAATTATGTTAAATTACCACGCAGTCTTGTTTCATAAATATATGTCTGCTACAGCCCACCTGGCTTTATTTTACAGGATATGGCATAAGTTATAAGTTTATTATAATACATATAAGTTTATTATATTATAATTTTAATAAGTTTTTACATTAGAACCTTATTTTGATAACTTGTTAGTATAGCTATTTTCTTTTGTTTGTATTATGTTCAATAAAACACGAATTAGGTAATTCACTGTTTATTTTCGTGGATAGCATAAGCCCTAGGTAGTCTTACACTGGAGTAACATATTTCACATGTGAGGTACTTGTACAAAATATTATTTGTCAATAAGATTTCCAAGTACCTACAATTCAGATACACAACAGTTTGTTTATTGTATTGTTATGTTTAGAATGTTATGTATGGAAGTGTGTTGAGGTCGAGTATAGAGTTCTGAATATTAAAGAAATGTTTGTTAGTTAGGTAGATTTTTCAGGTAGTTATCATTGGATGATGAGATGTTTTCTAGTAGTAGTATAATTAAAGATGATGATGAGTTTTTATTGATACCGGTTCAGATAAGGTTGAGTAGGAGTTACAGAATATTAATGAAATGTTTGGATAAAATTTCCATTATGGGCTGTTGATTTTTGGCATGGGAAGGGTGCGAGGGGGAGGGTGTAGGTTTGGCTACCCCCCTGTACCATCTGGGGATATCTCCATAAACATGGGGCTCCGAGGGGTGGGGATGGTACAGGGGGGTAGCCAAACATCCCCCCGCTCCCTACACCCTCCCTGTGCCAAAAATCAGCAGCCCATAAAGGAAATTTTAACCAAATGTTTTTTAGTCAGGTAGGTTTTGAGATATTTAATATTGGATATTGTGTTCTTTCAAGTGGTAGGATAATAAAATATGTATATAAACCTTAATAGAAATATGTTGAAACTTTAGGATACGCAAGGTTTTTATGTAAGGGTTTTAGCATGTGAAATTGATTGAGGACCCCCTCAATCAATTAAAAAAATTGGAATTAGATTTGGTTATCAAATTCATTTAAGTCCTGGCTGAACAGAATATTTCATGTACATTCCTTATTTTCAATCAAGTGCACTTGTCATATTCAATGTGTGTCTCACAGCCAGGCATAGGAATCCCCTTTCTCCTTCTCTGTCTGTCACATTCTCTGGCCCAGTTTTATGTGCGAATCCTGATCAGATTGTCACACCAACAATACCAATTTACTAACTGATGTAATGTCTCCTAGACGGGTGGCTGTTATTATAGCCATAAGCAACCTCTTTCTTTGAGTATTAAGTATGATCACATCCCTCAGGCACAGTATAGATAGTGATAGTTGTTGTGGATCTACAGCAAGTGTGTGTCGCAGGTGACGCTGCCGGCGGGGCGCCACAAGATGGTGATCCTGGACGAGGCGGACAGCATGACGGAGGGCGCGCAGCAGGCCCTGCGCCGCACCATGGAGCTGTACTCGCACACCACGCGCTTCGCGCTGGCCGCCAACAACTCGGAGAAGATCATCGAGCCCATCCAATCGCGCTGCGCCGTGCTGCGCTACTCACGGCTCACGGACGCGCAGATCCTCGCCAAGGTGCTACAGGTGTGCGAGCGCGAGTCGCTGTCGTACACGGAGGAGGGCGTCAGCGCCGTGGTGTTCACGGCGCAGGGCGACCTGCGCGCCGCGCTCAACAACCTGCAGTCCACGGCGCAGGGCTTCGCGCACGTGTCGGCCGAGCACGTGTTCAAGGTGTGCGACGAGCCGCACCCCATGCTGGTGAGAGCCATGCTGGAGGCCTGCGTGCGCCAGGACATCCACGAGGCCTACAAGGTACCGCCGTACCCCATACCCATTAAGCTTCAAAAAATGCTGACTCTCAGCCTAGTTTGAATAAATTACTTTTGATTTTGACATACGCTCCATCCGCTTCAATAGAAGCGCCTTTGCAAATACTCGCCAATGTGCTCGACCTTATTGTCACTTGGTGTGGTGCAGGTGATCGCGAAGCTGTGCAAGCTGGGCTACGCAGCGGAGGACATCGTGAGCAATATATTCCGCGTGTGCAAGACGCTGGACGCGCCCGAGGCCACGCGCCTGGCCTTCGTGCGCGAGGTGGGGCTGACGCACATGCGCGTGGCGGATGGGCTGGGATCGCCACTGCAGTTGGCGGGGCTGCTGGCGCGTTGCTGCCGCGCCGCCGCGACCCTCGCCTGACAAGTGCACCACTCGACGTACTACATTCCCACTTGTAAACAACATTGTAAGATATCCGTGACTACCAACGCCAATCGCTGCCATATTTGGTAAATAATTAGTACTCAATTGGCACTATTTATTATTCTAACAATAAAATTGGTACCCTAGGAGTTTTTGAGAAAATCGATTTTGAAGGTGGTTCGGCGGTAGTCACGCTTCCTTGAGCAGGACCGACCTGAGTGCCGAAAAAGGGGGCTGCAAATGCTACAGCTATTATAAGTATACAAATAATTAGTACCCTTATATGTGATTAATTTCGAAAAAACAGACATTTATATTTACAGAGAAATCAACGATGATAATGTTACGAAAGTTTTTAGATTGGTTTTGGTAGATAATCGCTGTAAGCTGTAAAGATATATTTTTAATTTCGTAGACTAAACTGACAGCTGCCAAAGATCTTATTTTTTTTTATGTGGCAAGCATGGTGCATAGTGTTGTAGGTAAGGCTCAAGCGGAGACACGTCACACCAGCGCCGCTAGCGGCCAATTCATACGCGGTAGCCTCACAAATAGAATAGTACATAAACTTTTATTGTAATAGGTAAGAAATCAACAAGAAAATAAATGCGGTCGATAGATTGAAGTCTGACATAAATGAGTAGAAATTAAATAAGGGCCGCTAGTTTCTTAACAAATGTATTTTTTTTTGCCGTGCAATAATTTTATTTTCGATCTACTTCGATTTTCGATCACTCAGGATACAACACTATTTTTATGTAACGATAAAGTGGCAACCCCCCAAATGTCAGTTAAGTCTACGAAATTAAAAATCAGAGGGTACAAACGTTTCTCCATAGCATAATTAATGTAGTAAATGTGTATGTTAATGTTTTTGTTTGTTTGTGTTGTATTTGTGTGTTAATATGAGTTAGTTATAAGTTGGTCTTGTGAAGATCTTTTTTTGTAAAATGTGCCTCTACATATACTTCGTAAATTATGTTAGATATCTGTAAATAAATAAGTTTTGTAATAAAATAAATGAAACCAAGTCATGTGCTATAAAAATGTATTCCTCAATCAGATTACACTTCAATATAATATAAAATTCTTAACAATGTATAAAAATAAGGGCGCGTCGATGATATCGCGCGCCGCAAGCTGAACTCTGGAATGTGATCACCGCTTAATCTCGAGCAGTTTGTTGTGCTCCACCATGAGACTCTGCAACACGAACGTCGTCACATCGGTACAGCGGATACTTACTTCAGTAATAACACAGACAGGGGTAATATCAAGCAGCACCATTATCCTACATTTAAAATATTACGATATCTCTATACAAATTCCTACACTAGAGCAGTATTTCGTAGAACAGATTCACAATTTGTTGTACAAATATTCCACATAGCGCCGTGGCATGTAGTGTGGTAGCGCGGTGTGGCGTGCAGGCGGTGCAGTGCGGCTGCGCTAGTGCAGCACGCGCTGCTCCTCCACGGGCACGCCGACGATCATCCGCTGGTGCTCCTCGCTCAGCGCCTGCACACACACACACGTACACTCGGACCACTCACACCTACAGACAGACCAGCCAACCACCAGAGAAGCACAGCATATAGAAGAGCGGTATACTGCGGGCCCGAGTGCATGCGCCCCCTCCGCACGAGCCGATTCAAGTTTGTTGTATGGGAAATCTATATTAATAGGTGTCAAAAGAGTAGCAGCTGGGTTAGTAGGCGTGAGCGTAGCTTTGTGGTCGTGTTACCTTGAAGTACTTGACAGTCTTGACG
Organism: Anorthoa munda; assembly: GCA_945859665.1. NCBI lineage: Eukaryota > Metazoa > Arthropoda > Insecta > Lepidoptera > Noctuidae > Anorthoa > Anorthoa munda. The sequence goes on along the minus strand of OX243899.1, from coordinate 5,939,354 downwards.
CGCAGCTCCAGCGTGGCGTCCTCGTCGCACACGAACAGCGCCTGCGCGTGCTGCTGGAAGGCCGACACCGTCCACATGTGGTTGACTCCCTCCTCCACCGCCTTGGCCAGCGCCAGCGACTTGTGCACGCCCGTGATCAGGATCATCACCTGCAAGCCACACTCTGTTACACCACTGTACCGCGCGCAATCAGAGCTCGCGGAAGTCGTGAGCGGTAACGGTGACGGTGCATTTAATCTCTGTGATGGGCGATGGGCGCGCCTGCCCGAAAGTGAATAGCACGAGTCCTATGTACGTAATTGCTAATACGTTTATGTGCAAGCTATCGTGTGGAAGATAATATCGCTCATCTTCCCGTACTACAGTCACAGAAAAAAAACAAAGCTCCAGGTGAGGATAATAGCACAAACGAACTTAAAATGTCTTTCGGAACCATTATTTTCGGTGGAAGTTTACATGTAATGTAGTACATCATATATTTTTTTTAGTTTTATCATTCTCTTATTTTAGAAGTTACAGGGAACACACACACACACATTTTACCACTGGAAGCATCTCTCGCGCAAACTATTCAGTTTAGATAAAAATGATATTAGTAACCTCAATATCATTTTTGAAGACTTATCCATAGATACCCCACGTACGGGTCTGGTGAAAAAAAATTGTTGAGTTTCAGTTCTAAGTTTGGGGAACCCCCAAAATTTATTGTTTTTTTTCTATTTTTGTGTGAAAATCTTAATGCGGTTCAAAGAATACTTACCAAGTTTCAACAGCATAATTCTTGTCTCGGAAAAAATTGGCTGTGACATACGGACGGACAGACAGACATGACGAATCCATAAGGGTTGAGTTTTTTGCCATTTGACTACAGAAGCCTAAAAAGGGCTGCGCAAAAATTAGGCTGTAATGTGATTGAGAGAAGTTTCCCATACGAAAAGGCGTTCGGCAGCAATTGATAAATTACTATATGATCCACCATAACTCAGAATATTTTAGTTTTTCAACCATGTCAGATAGTTTGCATTTATTTATTTTAATGATTGGAATGTAATTTAATTTTTTATAAGTGTATAATGAACATGTATTTTTTAATGTAGTAGAATAAAAGGCGTTTTTAGGGTTCCGTACCCAAAGGGTAAAAACGGGACCCTATTACTAAGACTTCGCGATCCGTCTGTCTGTCTGTCTGTCCGTCTGTCTCCAGGGTGTATCTCATGAACCGTGATAGCTAGACAGTTGAAATTTTCACAGATGATGTATTTCTGTTGCCGCTATAACAACAAATACTAAAAACAGTATAAAACAAATATTAAAGGGGGGCTCCCATACAACAAACGCGATATTTTTCCCGTTTTTTGCTCGATATTAATAACGGCAACAGGTAGACGCTTGAAATATTCACAGAATGTTTAGTTGTATATTTACTTCAAAAAATAATAATTAATAAATTAAAATAAAATAAATTAAGGAGGGCTCCCATACAACAAACGTGATTTTTATGCAGTGTTTTGCGATAATGGTACGGAACCCTTCGTGTGCGAGTCCGACTCGCACTTGGCCGATTTTTTTATGTTATCTATGTGTAAGTGCGCCCCGGTGCTGTATAACTGAGCACCGCCTCTTCTCGACAACTTCAGCGGCGAACATGACGTAATCAGCTCCGAGATCTTGTGATTGTATAGTCGACCTCCTGCTTACTTAACCACTTGACAACAATAGGTACTTACCCAGTAAATTGATACTTCTTATAAGGTTGAAACTAAGATTAAAAATGTATTTTACGGTCAGCTAGACCTTGGCGTGACGAGTACAGAAAGCGGTTGTACCTCCTTAGCGTCCATGACGGTGCCGACGCCGACGGTGAGCGCCTGGCGAGGCACCTTACTGATGTCGTTACCGAAGAAGCGCTTGTTGGCCTCCAGCGTGTCGTAGGCCAGCGTCTTGACGCGCGTGCGCGACACCAGCGACGAGCCCGGCTCGTTGAACGCGATGTGCCCGTCCGGCCCGATGCCTGCACACACACACAGCCTCACACATGAACTACTTCACTATTGTACATGGCCATATTTTGTTCTTGTTCAAATATAACGAGCCTTTGGCGATTGCCGCAAGCTTGCAAAGCAATTGATGATGGATATTTCTATTCTTGATAAGCAATTCTGTATCTATGAGAAGCGGACAGATTGAAAGATTATGACAGGACTGTTTGCTCGTTTCATATCTCATGTAATTGTCCGGTTTACCTCCGACGAAGAGGTGCACGCCCCCCGCGGCGGCGATGAGCCCCTCGAAGCGCTTGCACTCGGCCACCAGGTCGGGCGCGTTGCCGTCCAGCACGTGCGCGTTGCCCGGCTCGATGTCCACGTGCTTGAAGAACTCGTTCCACATGTAGTAGTGGTACGATTCCGGATGGTCGCGCGGCAGACCTGCCCACAAACAACACCTTTGAACACTGGTATATAGGGAGACTTAACTGTGTGCAACACAGACAGTTGTAACCTTTTAGTGCATTCTAAGTTGTTCCGCGACTCCCAAATCTCAAGCCTGTGAGGTTTGGGAGTTTTTGTCTCATCCATCACGTATGCTAGCTGTCACAATCTAGTTATAAGACATTGTCGCACGCTTGTCTAGGGTGTCTATAGTTGCAAGGTGCATCACACGCAGTTTGTTTGGATACTTACCAACGTACTCGTCCATGTTGAAGGTGGTGACGTATTTGAAGGAGAGGCGGCCCTCCTTGTAGAAGTCGATGAGACGGCGGTACATGCCGAGCGGCGTGCCGCCCGTGGGCAGCCCCAGCACGAAGTGGCGGCCCGGGCCGGGCGCAAACTGCGTGATGCGCTGCAGCACGAAGCGCGCCGCCCAGTCCGCCACCACGCCCGCGTCGTCCAGGATGATCAGCCGCATGCTTGTTGTACAACTGCTACTCCTACTGGTTTTACAACTCCTAAATATTATATACTGCACAGATAAATAAAAATGGAACCGCGTGTATGAACTTAAATGAAGCAATAAAAATAGTATAAATGGAAGCAGTTTCTGTGTTCTGTAGTTTCTGCCTTCCTAAATGGGCAATAGGCATGAGTCGAAGTGAAGGTACATAGTCAAAGCGCCTTCTTCATATCAGACGCTAGTAATTGCATTGCATCATTTTAAGCATCAGACTATTTATTTATAATAAACAAACGATTAAAATATCATTGGCACAAGAGATAACGTGTCGTCGCCCTAAATATCAATAAAAACAACATGCGATCCATTGCGACTGCGGCGCCGGCCGGTGCGCGGTGATCGCACGAACAATTGTCTGCCGCACGTTATCTACGTTGACATTATTGCGCCCACTAACAATACCTACTACAGTTGATTGAACTCATTTATTTGCAGGATAACAGTTACCTAGATAAGAAAAAAAAGTTTCTTTCACGAAAATCGGTTCGTGTATCAGTGTCTATGACCTCAAATGCAGATTGTAGTCACGGTAGTCTAAGCTGCTAGGGATAAGCTTGAACTTGCCTAAAATGGATATCAGTGAATTAACAAAACAACTGCATTTAGCGGCTATCTTTTGTTCTGCTGTCTGTAACATCCAGTTGACCTTGCGAAACCCAACTGCCAGTTTTTTAGTCTCATGTTCGGAATAGCTATCAAATAAAATATAGGTACCTACTTGTAGTATTCATTAGCACTTTAGCAGAGCGCTGCCAGAGCAGTAGTTAGTTGGTATACTTTATTATCAGTCTGGACATAGACTTGGTCTGTAATTTAGTCTGCAATGTAGGTACCTACATTGTGCAATGTGTATATAAAATTGTATACTTATTGACGTGTTTGACAGCCCATAGCTGTGTCCCATCTTTGTTACATTGTAGGCAAGTAAATTGTGACATTGATAATTGTCTTGTCTGACCTAGACTCTTCGAAACAATGGGCTAAATACTAGACCGGTTTGGACGTTAGATCAGGAATTTATCACCTATTAATAAGGTTAGGTATTTTATCTGCAAAAAAATGTTTATTTCGCAAAGTTCGCTGAAATGTTTTAAACTGTAGGTAAGCATCTAATCAAGAGACCTAACTGAACTCGTATATTGAACCTAAAGTTTGTACGATTAAGGCATATAATTTAATTTGAACATTTTTGGCAACGCGGAATCTGTCAACAACCTTAGGCCGGGGTCACTTACCTCTAGTTCTTGAAGGTCATAGGCCGCACACTCTGGTGCCACTATTCGCTCGCTGATTATTATAATTTTCCTGTTAGTTGTAGTAGCGGCCTGCGCTAACAATAACAAAACACGCCGCTTGTTTAGAACGCTACTCACTACTGGCGAGTGATAACGATGATAGTAGTCACTCGCTCAGCCGCTAGCCGCCACTCCCACTGACATGTTGTAAACGTCAAGCTACGCTCTGACAACTGACAGTCGGCGACCAGTGTTGTTACCTAAGAAAAATAAGTTCGGGAGAGAAAACAAAACGATTGTTCCAATAAATGTTTTTTATTTCTAATACAATAATACTTATCTGGAGATTATCAATAACTTAGAGACGCTTAAGTCCCTGCCGTATGAGCTACTTACAACGTTAACAACAATTATATTATTTGTGAAGATGTCTAAAACTTGTTTCGTCTGTGTGAGGCGCGTTAAAACACGGTCTAACTTAAACACCAGAAATACTATCTTTGTGTAAGAGATACTTTTTAGAGCAAGTCTTGTTACTTTTAAAATAATCTTTAAAACCGGTAACTCAGAAAACAGTTATTAAAATTACTTACATAATTATTATAAAAATAGAAAATCACATTCAGAGAGCGAATTGTGTAGTAAGTAATGTATACCACATTTAACAAATATTTGAGAATGTGCACCACTCCACACTGACATTCAGCGCACGATGTATTTTATGTAGACAGACAGAAGTTCCGACAAAGTTGAAATAATTGCTTCCAGAGTTCTTAGCCTATTTTATGTGATAAATCGTTACATATTTCACTAAAATATTGTTTTAATTATAAAAATACCTATTTCGTAATATTAACGTCTATGTAATGGTACCTTAAAGATATCTGTACAATGTGTCGGGGTGATCCAAGATATACAATAAATTAAAACGTCGTGGATGGCCCACCGACGATCAGGTTTGTGAAGTGACTTACTAACGAACAAAGAGCAGACGAAACGTCCGCCACCGGCTCATATCACAGAGCTCGGCAACTAATAGATGAGTGAGTGGACGCTTCGCTAACAACAGCACTGTCGGCGCTATAATGTTATTATTGCTAAAGTACACATTATAACCAAGTGTGAACACAATAAATCGATCTAAATCCTCCAGATTGATGCAAGTTACAATATTTATAACTGCTATATTTACGATGTTGTGATATAAATATTATTATAGCCTAGAATATAATAAAATAGAATATGTGCGGCTTGTGAGCCGCATCAAAACGTAAATAGCTACTTATGTAGTGCTACACAATAACGTAATATTAATCATAAAACACACATTGACTAAATTAGCGGAACAAAAAAAAAAAGCTTATTTTTTATAAATTATTTTGTATTACAATAACACCAATAATTATTCTTGATTGATAAAATAATTGAACGCGATTAAATCACCTATTATGCAATTGTTTATTATTATTCAACTGAAAATAATAATTTTGAGAGAATTTCCCTTATTCCCTATTTTATGATTTAATTTTAAAATATCGTAAAATTTAATTAAGATGCTGTGCTATTTTTAACTTTCATATTTTTTAGAAGTTTATAACTTCAGTGTGCCCAAATTAAATCTTAAACTGAGAGGGCAAGGCATTAGAAATTATGAGAAAATATTACCAAACCTACAAAAATCCATCGACAAACCTGTTCCAATATTTATTACAGTTGCCAATGATCAAGACAAGGCAGAAAACATGTACTTGTGAAAGGAATTATCGTGTCATTCAGCTAAGCTACGGCAGAAACCCTTGTCTAACAGCTGTTACAGCCAGAAACGAGCTGAAGGAAGCTCTAGGCAAGAAGGAGGTTGAGAGAAGCTGGTTTTGGTTAAATTAGCTACAACCTCGGGGTTTTTAAGTCAAGAGTGAATAGGTTTCTTCTAGGCAAGCGTGTTGCACCGTCGACCACATCATCGCTTACCATCATGAGATATAGTGGTCAAGCGCGAGCCTAACAATAATAATATAAAAACACATTTTGGGTATAAAATTATTATTGACACGAAATTCTCTCAAAATAATAATTATCGAATTTATAAGAAAATCGCTGTTGTATTCTGCCAATTTAGCCGGTGCGTGTAGTTCAGTCGAGTCCGGCGCCTTGGAACAATGAACGGGGCCGCTAGCCAACGTAACTTACACTATTATGCGCTAAACAATAGACGAGCGTCAGTCGCGGCTCTAGTGTTACAACACTAAAAAGGAACTTTCAAGATAAGAAAATAATGCATCTAGTAACATCAATACAATATGTACAATTCGCCGTCACTGCAGTCTTAACATGACACTTTCTCTGAGGTTGAAATGTGTTGTGTTCAGTTATCTGTTATGAAACGGTGTATGCTATGTGGCACTGTATGGTGCAGTCTATGGTATGGTCTAGTGCGGCAGGTAGCGCGCCAGGTGAGGCTCTTGCCGGGGCTGCACGTGCGCCAAACCGTGTGCAGTGGGCACCACGTGCGGCACGTGCGCGGATGGCACCACGTGCGGCACGTGCTCGGATGGCACCACAAGTGGCACGTGCGCGGATGGCACCACGTGCGGCACTTGCGCGGAGGGCACCACGTGCGGCACGTGCGCGCATCAGTCGAGACGCGCGCGCTTGCAGGGCGGCTCGCCCTCGCCACTCCAGTACGCGTACTCCGGCAGCCACTTGAGCAGCTGCGCGTCGAAGAACTCCTCCAGCCGCTTGGCATCCTTGTAGATGATGCTGTCGGGCTGCACACACACATCATTAGTATCGTCACACGAGCCGGCACAAACGGCGGCGGCGCGGCTAGTACTCACCGGGTTGTAGCTGCAGGCGTTGCGGAGCAGCAGTCGCACGTCTTGTACGAACTGCGCCACGTGCGTGTAGCGCGCTGGGTTGTGCGGCTGCAGTTTCAGCCGGATCATGTCCAGGCACATGGGCCGCGAGATCTGCGCACACAGTTCACCAATTATATAAAAGGCTCTCATTTTCGGGCATAGCCTATTATCAAATAAAAAGAACTGCATTTTTTTTTCTGGGATGGGATTTCCAATAAAACAAAAAAAACTCATAATTTCAAGTAACTACACAACTGCCCTCGGCCCTGAAATCAGCAATCATATTGTTTTCCATTCGTAAAAAGTGTTGACAACAATATCAACGAAGTCTATTCCGGCGTCTGCACTAACATGGACAAGGTATGTGCAGATATTGTGTGGTCGGGGTCGGGTTCTGGAGTGGTGGTGAACCTTGGAGTGGTAGTGGAGGTATTGGGGTTGGGATCCGGTTCTGGAGTGGTGTGCCTTGGAGTGGTAGTGGAGGTATTGGGGTCGGGGTCGGGTTCTGGAGTGGTGGTGCACCTTAGACTGGTAGTGCAGGTATTGGGGTTGGGTTCGGGTCCTGGCGTGGTGGTGTACCTTGGAGTGATAGTGCAGGTTGTCGGGCGGAACGGGCTCGCGGAAGGGCAGGCTGGCCTCGTACTGGCAGTACAGCTCCAGCGTCAGGCGCTCCACCAGCTTCATGCAGCGCGGCGACAAGCCGCCCCCGGGCGGCGCGCACGAGTCGCCCGGGCCCCACTGCAGCTCCGCGAAGTTCACGCACAGCAGGCACTGCCACGTCTCCGTTTCGCTGCAAGCAAACACATAGCCATCACAAGCTAGTACACGTAGAGACTTGTTCCACATCGCTCGATATTTCACTTCATCAACCAGTATTTCGCATGGACGCTTCTTATTTAACCTTAAGGTAGACTTTCAAGCAAAGAACAAGACACCGAAATTCTCGGCAAGAAGGTCCTGTGCGTCGTGAAATTTGGGTCACTTTCGCGCGTTGGAATCAAACCACTGTTACTGACGCTGCAATAGTGGCGCTCAATTAGTGGTTTGACTCGAACGCGAATGACGCCGCAGTCACTTCTGCTCGAAGTCTACCTTTAGCTATATGGGTTACCAGATATCTAGAAAGTTTAGAAACTTCAATTAATCGGTATCAAATTTATATAGTGAGTCAGTTATGAACTGGGGTGGGGTGGGTTAGAGTAGTAGTCGATGTGTACTCACTCGGGCAGCTTCTCGATGGTGGGGATGTGGCAGTACTGGTGGAACACCTTGGGGCACTTGTCGCAGCACATGAGCTCGCCGCCGTCCATGCACACGGCGCACCAGTCCTCGTTGGGGTCCTGGTGCTTGTCGCCGCCGGTGCTGGAGTGCACGGGCGGCGCGGGCGACGGCGCCGGCTCGCCCGCCTCGGCCACCACCTGCACGCCGTTGGAGTCCAGCTTGGCGATGGTGGCCATGAGGTCTTGCACCGACGCCGCACACACCTTGTCCAGCTCCGTGGGCACGCCGCCCTGCGAGACATTAATACTCCATGTAAAATGAAGGTAATTCACTTGCACACGTCATAAAACGTCAAGGGTTATGTGTCTATGTGACAGGTTATTTCAACTTAAGTGTAGTTTCATAAATTTTAGACTTTATCATTCCAATATTTTGGAATGAAAACATTTGTTGCATCCCCAGTGATCTTGAAGTCGGCGCCGCCGCCCGCGCCCGGCGACACGGCGCTGTGACTCGACGTATAGGGGCTCATACTCACGTTGAGGCTGGGGCTGGGCGTCTTGGGGTTGGTGGAGGTGACGGCGGCGGGCGCTGCCGGCTGGGCGCGAGGCAGCGCGCGGCCCAGCGTGATCTTGAAGTCGGCGCCGCCGCCCGCGCCCGGCGACACGGCGCTGTGACTCGACGTATAGGGGCTCATACTCACGTTGAGGCTGGGGCTGGGCGTCTTGGGGTTGGTGGAGGTGACGGCGGCGGGCGCTGCCGGCTGGGCGCGAGGCAGCGCGCGGCCCAGCGTGATCTTGAAGTCGGCGCCGCCGCCCGCGCCCGGCGACACGGCGCTGTGACTCGACGTATAGGGGCTCATACTCACGTTGAGGCTGGGGCTGGGCGTCTTGGGGTTGGTGGAGGTGACGGCGGCGGGCGCTGCCGGCTGGGCGCGAGGCAGCGCGCGGCCCAGCGTGATCTTGAAGTCGGCGCCGCCGCCCGCGCCCGGCGACACGGCGCTGTGACTCGACGTATAGGGGCTCATACTCACGTTGAGGCTGGGGCTGGGCGTCTTGGGGTTGGTGGAGGTGACGGCGGCGGGCGCTGCCGGCTGGGCGCGAGGCAGCGCGCGGCCCAGCGTGATCTTGAAGTCGGCGCCGCCGCCCGCGCCCGGCGACACGGCGCTGTGACTCGACGTATAGGGGCTCATACTCACGTTGAGGCTGGGGCTGGGCGTCTTGGGGTTGGTGGAGGTGACGGCGGCGGGCGCTGCCGGCTGGGCGCGAGGCAGCGCGCGGCCCAGCGTGATCTTGAAGTCGGCGCCGCCGCCCGCGCCCGGCGACACGGCGCTGTGACTCGACGTATAGGGGCTCATACTCACGTTGAGGCTGGGGCTGGGCGTCTTGGGGTTGGTGGAGGTGACGGCGGCGGGCGCTGCCGGCTGGGCGCGAGGCAGCGCGCGGCCCAGCGTGATCTTGAAGTCGGCGCCGCCGCCCGCGCCCGGCGACACGGCGCTGTGACTCGACGTATAGGGGCTCATACTCACGTTGAGGCTGGGGCTGGGCGTCTTGGGGTTGGTGGAGGTGACGGCGGCGGGCGCTGCCGGCTGGGCGCGAGGCAGCGCGCGGCCCAGCGTGATCTTGAAGTCGGCGCCGCCGCCCGCGCCCGGCGACACGGCGCTGTGACTCGACGTATAGGGGCTCATACTCACGTTGAGGCTGGGGCTGGGCGTCTTGGGGTTGGTGGAGGTGACGGCGGCGGGCGCTGCCGGCTGGGCGCGAGGCAGCGCGCGGCCCAGCGTGATCTTGAAGTCGGCGCCGCCGCCCGCGCCCGGCGACACGGCGCTGTGACTCGACGTATAGGGGCTCATACTCACGTTGAGGCTGGGGCTGGGCGTCTTGGGGTTGGTGGAGGTGACGGCGGCGGGCGCTGCCGGCTGGGCGCGAGGCAGCGCGCGGCCCAGCGTGATCTTGAAGTCGGCGCCGCCGCCCGCGCCCGGCGACACGGCGCTGTGACTCGACGTATAGGGGCTCATACTCACGTTGAGGCTGGGGCTGGGCGTCTTGGGGTTGGTGGAGGTGACGGCGGCGGGCGCTGCCGGCTGGGCGCGAGGCAGCGCGCGGCCCAGCGTGATCTTGAAGTCGGCGCCGCCGCCCGCGCCCGGCGACACGGCGCTGTGACTCGACGTATAGGGGCTCATACTCACGTTGAGGCTGGGGCTGGGCGTCTTGGGGTTGGTGGAGGTGACGGCGGCGGGCGCTGCCGGCTGGGCGCGAGGCAGCGCGCGGCCCAGCGTGATCTTGAAGTCGGCGCCGCCGCCCGCGCCCGGCGACACGGCGCTGTGACTCGACGTATAGGGGCTCATACTCACGTTGAGGCTGGGGCTGGGCGTCTTGGGGTTGGTGGAGGTGACGGCGGCGGGCGCTGCCGGCTGGGCGCGAGGCAGCGCGCGGCCCAGCGTGATCTTGAAGTCGGCGCCGCCGCCCGCGCCCGGCGACACGGCGCTGTGACTCGACGTATAGGGGCTCATACTCACGTTGAGGCTGGGGCTGGGCGTCTTGGGGTTGGTGGAGGTGACGGCGGCGGGCGCTGCCGGCTGGGCGCGAGGCAGCGCGCGGCCCAGCGTGATCTTGAAGTCGGCGCCGCCGCCCGCGCCCGGCGACACGGCGCTGTGACTCGACGTATAGGGGCTCATACTCACGTTGAGGCTGGGGCTGGGCGTCTTGGGGTTGGTGGAGGTGACGGCGGCGGGCGCTGCCGGCTGGGCGCGAGGCAGCGCGCGGCCCAGCGTGATCTTGAAGTCGGCGCCGCCGCCCGCGCCCGGCGACACGGCGCTGTGACTCGACGTATAGGGGCTCATACTCACGTTGAGGCTGGGGCTGGGCGTCTTGGGGTTGGTGGAGGTGACGGCGGCGGGCGCTGCCGGCTGGGCGCGAGGCAGCGCGCGGCCCAGCGTGATCTTGAAGTCGGCGCCGCCGCCCGCGCCCGGCGACACGGCGCTGTGACTCGACGTATAGGGGCTCATACTCACGTTGAGGCTGGGGCTGGGCGTCTTGGGGTTGGTGGAGGTGACGGCGGCGGGCGCTGCCGGCTGGGCGCGAGGCAGCGCGCGGCCCAGCGTGATCTTGAAGTCGGCGCCGCCGCCCGCGCCCGGCGACACGGCGCTGTGACTCGACGTATAGGGGCTCATACTCACGTTGAGGCTGGGGCTGGGCGTCTTGGGGTTGGTGGAGGTGACGGCGGCGGGCGCTGCCGGCTGGGCGCGAGGCAGCGCGCGGCCCAGCGTGATCTTGAAGTCGGCGCCGCCGCCCGCGCCCGGCGACACGGCGCTGTGACTCGACGTATAGGGGCTCATACTCACGTTGAGGCTGGGGCTGGGCGTCTTGGGGTTGGTGGAGGTGACGGCGGCGGGCGCTGCCGGCTGGGCGCGAGGCAGCGCGCGGCCCAGCGTGATCTTGAAGTCGGCGCCGCCGCCCGCGCCCGGCGACACGGCGCTGTGACTCGACGTATAGGGGCTCATACTCACGTTGAGGCTGGGGCTGGGCGTCTTGGGGTTGGTGGAGGTGACGGCGGCGGGCGCTGCCGGCTGGGCGCGAGGCAGCGCGCGGCCCAGCGTGATCTTGAAGTCGGCGCCGCCGCCCGCGCCCGGCGACACGGCGCTGGCCTCCAGCACGCCTGCAGGGTCATGGGGGGGATCCTTTAGCTCTATTGACGTCTGCTCTGTGCACTCATTACGTCAATATAAAAAAATACACTCAGTTTCTAATAATACAGACAATTAAATAAAAAACAAATTGAATCAACAGGTGGACTCAGCTCACCGAAGCTTTTCAACCTGTATGTAAACCAGATGAGCTGTGAGCTCAGTAATTCTAATATCGGGTGCTCCATTGATGGGCACTGTGTCAATAATATCAGCTACGCGGACGATATGGTAATGCTGAGCCCCTCATGCATGATCAGTGCACTTAGGAGGCTTCTCCGTATCTGTGAAGAGTGGTGCCACACGGCCAAGCGGATAAATAAATCGCTTTTCTCAAACATGCTTGGAAATTTGAGCATTATTTTGACAACCTTCTTCGAGATAAATCGAAATTGCTGTACTGGCCAAATACATGCGAGCAGCGGCCGGCAAAAGTTGTATGAAAATCCATATCTGTCGTGTTATTTAAAAATGGAACGATCTTTTACTCCGAAACATAGCACCCAAGGAGGTAACTTATCAAAGGTTTTATTTAAATTTCGAACTGGCTTGCAAATAGAACGCTAATTATTGAAAACATAAACAAAAGAACAGTTTAACGCGGGAACAATTATTGTTGTTCGTCATTGATTTTGACAAAATGAGTTCTAGGTGCTACTTAGTTTTAATTTCCGCGCATTATTTGAGAAAAGCACTATACAAGCCTTGGCCACAACTAGACATTGATGGACTTAAAAGATTATAAAATAAAAATTAAAAAAATCTAAATTACATAATAACAATTACGAAATGACTTTTGTATGGATCATTGTGTAACTGGCAGAATGATACTGAACCTGTTACCTCTCGAAAAAGCGCGCGTTGATTGTGTGTATATAGTCTGTGGCTTTTAGTCTGAACGTTTCTAATAAATTGTTGTTGGAACTTTTTTGTATTTAATTAAGTAAGTTCAGTGGAAAAAGAATCGTTCGTGTCTCGCATGTAGCTTTCGAAATTGGCTACAAAGCTCGTGTTAAAATCTCGACTTTTTATGCTCGACACGAAATGTACTGTTATGCAACTTTGACCGTCGTTTTCAATTAAATATAGTGCTCTGTGCTCTCGTCTGCTCAGTGCTATAGACAGTATCCGAGTTCAGACTTGATAAAGGGAAAAATTGAGCACTGACAAAGATATAGACATCACAATAGGAAAGCTTACTGCAGATTTGTCACCCTTAACCTCTAAGTCAAATACTGCATCAAGGAGGAAATAAAAATGGTTTCAATCCCGTTTACAAAACTCTTGATATTGTTTTAACTCATGTTAACGTTTATATAGATGGAACTATTTAAAGACCGCCGAAAATATTGACCTCAGACATTTTACCGCGCTTTCTCAAACTTGCTTTGTGTAAGATTGTAATTGAAGGTTCCTTGGCTCAATTAATTGACTATAACAACTGACCGTTGGAGAGTCCCTGCTGCGGGATGTGCCACTTCGCAGCGGCGGGCTGGTGCTGCAGTTGCATCTGCTGTTGTTGTTGTTGCTGCTGCTGCTGGTGCTGGTGGTAGGCGGGCGGCTGCTGCATGGGCGCGGGCGATGGAGTACGCGGGCCGCCAGAGCGCCGCCCGCCCGCCGCGCCGCCCCCGTATGCGTTGGACGCGTACGCGCCCATGCCCACCACTACCGGGGAACAACCCACAAATTACTTGTCGATATCGGACCGGGAGCCTTAGTGCGAGTTTTTATACTTACTCGATAAAGTTAACGACCTTATGTCAATTTGTATACAAAATTAGGGGATTTATTATCACCAGGCGGCCCTAATTCGGTTTTAGTTGAAATTGTAGTTAATGTTACAATGGTCAAGTATGTTTAAAAACTCGCATTAAGCCCATAGATAATAAATTCAAATAACAGTGATATCGATCGGGCGCCCTCAAACTAAGTAGTAGAGAGATGATCTGCACAGAATGGCTGGTAGACTCTGGCTATTATAACTATGCATTATTAAAAAAATGTGGGAGGAGCTCGTGGCTAAATAATAACAGCCGCACGGGTCGATCTTCAAGGTTAAGCAATGCTTGACGAGGTCGGTCCGTGGATGGGTGACCATTTCAACATACCGAGTTTCCTCCGTGCCTTGGAAAGCACGTTAAGCCGTTGGTCCCGGCTGTCATTTGTCACCTGAGTAAATATTGTTACAGGAAATAATTCTATACTTACATTTAAGCCGCAGTGATGATATTTCTATAAAATATTACGTAATTTGTAAAGATCATTGTGATATAGCCTGGATTTTATATTGCTATTTTAGTATTATAAGTCATTTGAGACAATTAACAAGACTGAACAAGACTGTCCGTTAGTATCAATATTCTTTCGAATATTGATTAAGAATGACTAAATAGGCGACATTAAATTCCTTAATTATCTTGATAAGTAAAGGTTTCATTACTAAAGAATTGATTATTGACCTCATTGTGAGATTATTTATGGAAATGTAGAAAATCAATTGTTATATTCTGGGAAAGATGGACTACACATGATGATATTTGATATTATAACTTGATTACTGCTAATGGTTGTGTTGAAACTTTATTTCATATTGTGGCCTTTATTCATAATGATGTTAAATTGGTTTAAGAGCTAGTCATGTTCTTTGCCTTATCCTTGTTGTTTTGATTATGTAACATTGTGAAATGTTACAAGATTCATCATATAATGGCCATAATAGAATTAGATCTTTATTGTGATAAACGATATTTATATGGTTGTAAAAGATTTCTATGAATACCAGACCAACCATAGTTGCTTCCGTGGAGTTTCTTGTCTTCTTCTCCACGAGAACTAGTTTAGTGAACGGGCGGTAAGCTCTCTGAGCCTCAATATGAATTAATTGACAAGCCTAATTGAAATAAATACTAAGGTCTTTCTGTGTTTTTATTCACAAAATCTTTTCCTTATACACCACATACATAGGAACTCTGATACACAATAAATAACCAGCAACCATCTTGACATTCCAAGCTTGCTATGTTCGTAAATATCGATACCTTTAGATAGAGTTCCTTATGATTCTAACATACTCAAATTTTAACTCCATTATTCTCAAATTTTGTCTGACCAGTATGTAGCCACCACGACAGCTCTGTCCAAGTTCAGATCCTGAAAGGTGCGGGCGGCTGGGCACGAAGGCTAGACACGGAGGTGGAGCATATCCTGCGACAGGGCCTGGCACTGTGTGGCACTGGCACTTTTTGGGAATACCAATTAAGTTTTTGGGAATACAAATTAGTTCTGCAGAGTTATAATAGCCAGAGTCTAGCAACCGGATGAGAGTAGCCGAAGAATTAAACAAACTTTGGGTTTGACTATCAAAATCAATAAACTTTATCTCAATTAACCCATTTCAAGGTACTTGTGAATTGTCAAACAAAAATAAATATGAATCTAGTCGCACATTTGCAAGTGTCAGTAGGTAGGTCTCTATGGAGAAGAAAGTGTAAGAAACTTCACAGACGCGCCACGGACACTATAGCAGTGCTATTTTGTTATCATCTACATATATAATCCCGAGCAAATATTTTAGTATGTGTGACTCACTCTGGTGGTAGGCGTGCTGCATGGCGAGCTGTGCGGGGTGCTGCGGGTGCGCGGGGGGCAGCGCCCGCACCGTGCCGCGCTGCGTCTGCGCGTTCAGCAGCCCGCGCAGATTCATCTCGCTCACTCCTGCGCACAGTAAGTATACACTATCAACAACAGACGCTGCCGTATGCAAGATAAGATTAAAGCTTCATCATCATCATTTCAGCTGAAAGACGTCCACTACTGGACATAGGCGTCCTCCAAGCGTCGCCATACTGATCGGTCCTGTGCGTTTCGTATCCACCGGACTCCCGCGGTGTTGACCAGGTTGCCGTTCCACCTAGGCCCAGTTTTTTTATCCGAAGTTAACTCAACCAATGGTTAAATATGCTAACAAAACGGTCGGGAACTGCGGACGAAAACATGAGCTTTCTATAGGAATTTGTGTGTTTGATGTCGTTTTTTTGACTGAAATATGGTTTACCGAGGGTATATCTGATAGTGCATTGTTTGATGACCGATATTTTGTATGTATACGTGATCGAAATTACTCGCAAACTAACCAAACCATGGGTGGGGGGGTCTTGAAAGCCGTTCGTCGAGAGCTTGTTGCCGATGTCCGCGACGAATGGCGTTCGACGGCCGAAGATCTGTGGGTCACCTTAACGTTACACCAATCGCAACCTAAAGTAACCTATAAATTGCACTTTTGTGTTGTTTACATATGTAATCAGCAGTCTGGCAACTCTTTGATGGTGCAATTACATAACATCGTTAGTAACTTGGCTGATATTGTTCTAAAACATCCTGCAGATAAGTTCTTAATTCTTGGCGACTTTAATCAGCCAAATATTGACTGGCAAGTGGCGGCATTTGGTGATTACCTGTCCCCTATAACCTGCACGGCCCCATTCAGACCAGTTTTGCCGACACTATCGCCGCTTGCAGTTTGCTATAGTACAATCCTCATCGTAACGGGAATGACAGGTCTCTTGACCTCGTCGAACAACCTCGTCGAGTTGTCGAACAACGAAGTTACTGTCGCATGCAGCCAGGATCCTTTAGTGGAAGAGGACTCACACCACAAAGCACTCTGCATCTCTGCTGAATTCGTGCTACACGTGAACACTCGCGTGTTATTATTATCGACTACATTCGGCTTCGCCTCATGTGATAAACCCACGTTCGTGTTTTAATAATCCCTGTTATATGACCATTGCATAAACTACTATTACGACACAATCAGGTCGCTTTACGATAAATATATTCCTACTAAAACTGTTGTCACACGGGGCAAGTATCTACAAGTATATGTATTATATCTCAAACATCGAATTTGCCATTTCTCGCAATCCTAGAGCTTTTTGGGCATATGTAAAATCAAAACAACGAACCAACTGTAACCCGGCTGTTCTTAAATTGGGTGAAACTTGATCGAGTTAGACGTAGTAGACTTCTTTTCTAATTTCCAAGAACGAAGCGAGGATGATGAGTTCTTGACCACTTCATTGGATGCACCTGGTGGTCAATCGGCTAGCTATGTACCAAACTTGTGTTCTATTGATGTCAGGGAGGAGGAAGCATTTCGGATGCTTAAACAAGTAGACATCAATAAATCCCTGGCAAAATGCCTCCATTTTTTATATCCAAATGTGCTAAGAGTCTATCCTTTCCGTTGACAATAATATTTAAGCGATCATTGAAATTAGGAGCGTTGCCACTAATCTGGTAGTCAGCGTATATAACGCCGATTCACAAAAAAGGATCCAAAGACAGTATAGACAACTACAGACCGATTTATAAGCTTTGCGTGTTCGCTAAAATCATGGAGAAAATTGTACACAGACAACTTTCGTCATCACTTTTTAAAATACGATTTTTAAAAGATCGCTCCACCACATCCAATCTCGTGGTCTGCAGTGACTATCTAACGGAGCACATGTCCAGAAGGTCACAGGTCGACGTTATATACACTGACTACAGCAAGTGTTTTGATCGAATAGATCACGCGCTTCTTTTGCGCTTTTTCTTTTGGTGTGACAGGCAATTTGTTTAGATGGTTCTCATCGTACGTGGAAAATAGGTGTCTAACGGCGATTCTCAACGGTTACACGTCGAGGGCGATGAACATACCATCGGGTGTTCGCCAAGGATCCGTGCTAGGACCTCTTTTATTTAATATATTTATTCGTCACTCATGTTTCCTCAATTCGATTTTTTTTTTGCCTATTACCTGAAGATCCTGGGTCAAGTAACAACCGAGGAGGACGCATGTCGTTTACAGGACGATCTGGACCGGTTCCACGACAATTGCGCTAGAAATAAGCTGGACTTAAATGTGTCCAAATGTTATGTATGTACGTTTACTCGTAAGCCAAACCCTGTTAAGTACAATTACAAGATATCGAGCACCTTATTAGCAAGATTCAGCGACATCAGGGACCTTGGGGTAACTTTTGATTCCAAGCTTTTGTTTGACGCACATACATAGTAAGCATTTCTTTGATATGTAGAATAAATTTTACCCTTTTTCTTTGTATCTGTTGGGCGTTGAGTTATCTTTTATTATGCTCTCGCTGATTTGTATTTTATGGTAACTTTTATATGGGTGGAATCTTTTAATTGGCCTCTTCTTGTATGTTGTTTCTGCGCATTGATGTATTCGCTGTAAGTTTTCGGTAAAACACCTATTTACTTCAGTTTTTAGTTTGTAACATGATCAAAAAAAATGGATAGTTAATTATTTGACCATTTGTTAGGATAATAACTGAATAATAAAAGCACTTTACCAAAATTTTAATCCATTGGTTAAGTTGGGGTTTTCTGGTCGTTGCCGAGTAACCCAGTAGTTGTAGAAGTTAGTTTAACACCAAACCACTATTATGTTCCAAATATTTATTATGGACACAGTTTAAGGTTGCTGCTAGTAACTTGAGCCGCACTTAATGTTGAGTTACGTCAACGCGCAAATTAGCGTGTGCCGGTGTTTTAGTTCGTACTGATTTACTTAATATTGTGCAGTAATTTAATAGGCGTACTTTTGCTGTATGAGCATTATTGGCTCGTACAGGTTAGCATATTTATCCATTGATTGAGTTAACTATGGATAAAAGATCTGGGCCCTAGAGGGAGGCCTTCATAGCTGTGTCTTCCAGTTCGCGGTCGCCACTCTAGAACTTTTAGGCCCCAAGCTTTATAATATGTACATTATTCACTGATGTCACGACACTGGCAACCCGTAGTAACAAGTGCCGCGTCGCGTCGTTTATGCTTTGGAGCAAAGCCATTTCGTGAAGTGGTTTGACTGGAAAGGGTATTACATGGCTTGTAAGACCTTTCTGCGAACATCCATGCAGCTCGGCGCTCTGCTTGTTCCAGTTCTTGTATGTTCTTACCGTAGAGAGCCAAATGTGTACTAAATTATAACTAAAAAAATCTCTGCGTAAGTAGAAATAACCTAAAAATAATCATAGGGTCAATAACGGGCCAAACCCTCCTTAACAAACATGTTTCCAACATAGGCGCCACAGACAGCCTACTTTGCAGGTGCTGTTTTGACCCACGTAAGCCTGGAATGCGAGGCGAGGTCGCTCCGTGAAGCCCCCAGGAAGCTACTGTGCTTTTGGACGGAGCTAAGTTGGCTATGTTAGCCAGTAGCCCCACGCACAAGGGACCGAATAATACTACATGTTCTTACCGTGCAGATGGTGCGGGTGCGTGGTGGAGGTGACGTGCGGGTGGCGCAGCGGCGTGGCGCGCGCGCGCATGCCGTGCTGGGCGTGTTGTGCGTGTTGTAGCGGCAGGAAGCCGCCCCCTGCGCCTGCGCCGCCGGCCCCCGCCTGCACGAACGACTGCACAGACAGATTAGTATTATAGCCTGCAGCGCTACCTCATTACACAGTCAAAAGCAAAACACAATACAAGAACCTCGACACAAAGTGACATTGTATCAGTGATAACCATTGTTGAGAAGTCCAAAATATATGGGCTACAGAAGTGTCACGTGGTCAACCCCAAATCTTTTGAATATGGACACCGCCGATAGAATGTCAATTTGTCTAGAGGCCAAGGTGATTTAAAAATCATTGCCAACCTTTTAGTCCAAATGAATATCTAATAACTGTATATATATCTATATATATAAAAATGAATCCTTATTTCCCTTGGTCAAGGCATCACGCGTGAACGGCTGGACCGATTTTGCTTTTTCTTGTTGGCGTAACTTATTACTATTACCGACACATTCATCAAACATACATACAAGATCTATAATCTCTAATCTATAACATTATATGAATTCTAAATAAAACTGACACTGAAATACTTTCCTTTTTAGCTATAGTTTAACTTGTTTGGACAATTGCACCACAGTCTAGCTACCTCAGTTTTCGCACAGCCATCGTCGTCAAGATTTTCTAATAATGTGAATTTAGTTTTTCTAAGGGTGCTAATATCGAATATTGGGTTAATTTCAAAATTCAAGACTGCTGCATGATACCTCTGGTAAAAATTCGTATTTTTATGGGCATCAATTCCATAATTATGGCTGATACTGAAAGAGCTATCACAATCCAAATTAGCCTTATTTTAAATTTATCTGTAAAAATATTAATTGTATAAAGTTCATGCACATGATCAACACCAATGGAACGTAAACAAGCTTTATTATATTTTTTAATTTCATAGACTAAACTGACAGCTTGTCAATGACCTTATTTTTTAAATGTTACAAGCGCGGAGCATAGTGTTTTAGATAAGGCTCAATCATAAGAGATTCATCGAATCGATGTGACATGACTCCTCAATTAAATTTTACTAATTGGTGTAAATAAATGTTTTATGAATATAAACGCAATATTTAAATATAACAGTGAAACTTTTATTGTAATTAATAAGATGTTAACAATAAAATAAATGCGATCGATTGAATGAAGTCCGACATAAATAAGGATCACTAATAATACGACACTATTTTTATATAACGATAAAGTGGCAACCCCCCAAATGTCAGTTTAGTCTACCAAATTAAAATCAGAGGTTAACAAGCGAAACGAAAACAAAATCTGTAAATAAATGAGGGTATAGTTGGCAACACTAAGACTGAGTAGTCTAAGTGTTGCCAACTATGAACGAGTGTTCAGAACAGAAAGAGAGCGACATTCAGACAGACGAGAGTCATTCACTACGGAGACTCATTCACACTGACCTGGTAGCGAGCCAACGTCTAGACATGGAACAATGTCGCACATCAGTTATCACGAGAACTTACAAGTATCGCATCTTACCACTTCAATCAAGAAAAAGTGTGCTTTTACTGCTACCAAATAAGAACACAGTCAATGACTAAATTGTTGCTATCGACGTGCAGATGAGTGCACCTCTCGTTCTCGACCGATCATATGAACATAGTGTTGTTAGCACGATACCCAAGCAGACTGTAATTTAGTAGTTAGATATACAAATGACAGCTTGGACCAAAGGCTTAGCGTGTTTTCCGAGGCATGGAGGTGTCCCAGTATGTCATGGATCGGAAAGCGTTCCTTAATCTTGAAAATCGAACCATGTGGCTGTTATTATTTAGGAGAAAAAACTTAAGTTATTTAATTGAGTTATTGCTAGCCATACCAACAAATAGTTCCGTTATTTGGTACATTAATAGTTAAACAGTGGATGCATGGCTTGCTTTTTAGCCTGTAGGATAGTACAGGTGATGACGTACCTGGTGCATGGCGACGTGCTGCAGCGCGACGACGGCAGAGTGCTGCTGGTTGTGTTGCTGGGGCGCGTGCGGCGAGGGCTGCTGCTGCTGCTGCTGGTGCTGGGGCTGGTGCGGCGGGTGGTAGGGGCCCTGTGCGGCCGCGCCGCCGTCCAGCTTGCCGTCCACCACGATGGCGCCCAGGCCGGCCAGCACGCGCACCAGCTCGGGCAGCTTGTCCAGCGCCAGCGAGATGCGCACGGGGATCTCGGGGTTGGGGATGTCGGCGCGGCGCGACTTGATGCGCTGCAGGTGCGCGCACACGGCGTGCTTGGCGTGCAGCACGGCGGTGTCGGAGCCGTCCAGCGCCGCGTGCACGAAGCCCACGCAGTGGTCGGTGATGGCGGCCAGCTGCTCCAGCGCCTCCTTCTTCTCGTTGAGCGTGCGCTGCTTGGCGTCGCACACCTCGTTGAGGCGCAGCACCAGCTGCTTGCCGCGCGTGTTGATGGCGTTGGTCAGCCTGTGGGCAGAGCGAGCGTCGTTAGTGCCTCACGTCACTAGGACAGTACAGCAGCACAGCAGCACAGCAGTACGGCACTCACTTGACGACGGTCTGCGTGATCTCGTGCACCAGCGCCTTCTTCTTGTCGGCGATGAGCTGCTGGCGGTCGCGGATGACCTTCATGGCGGAGCCTAGCAGCACGCGCTTGTAGCTCACCTCCGACAGCAGCGAGCTGATGTTCGCGCGCGCCTGCACACACACACGTTCATGTCAAACAATACATATCAACAATTAAATTCGTGCTGATTTGATTTTTAACTGAAATCAAATTATTTCTGAAAAGAGGTTATCATTATGAACTGCTTTTACTTAGGGACCAAACCTGATATCGCGAAAAAATAATCAGTAAATTAATGAAGTTTAACTGTGTTAGCTTGGTACTCACTCAGCCTTTATGGCATATGCATTAATATTTCATATGATGTCGGTTTGCACGGCACACTTACCCAGATTCACTTAAACAGTTACAAGAACATTACAACGACAGTTTTATCTGATACAATCAATATCGATTTACCAACATTCAATTTATTTCGAGCCATAGGCTATCAAAAAGCTGAAAACAATTGATGTGATATTATAAAATTGTGGGCAAGCTTGTGTGAAAGATGCCATGTGGTAGGGGCCCACTGAAATGACAACTCATATAGAAGTGTGGAACAAGGAGGCATGTTGCGCCGACACCGAATACATTGGCACAGATAATATAATACTAGCATACAGATGTCTCATCCCATACAAAGAAACCGTGCGCCGACGTACTGTACTGATTATACTGATTATTTTTTGTACATCAATCGCGTTATTGCCGTTCCACGGATATAGATGGTGATCTATCTATCGCCGTGGAACGGAACCGAACGCAATCGATTTACAAAAAAATAATCGGTATAATCAGATGAAAAACACGGATGTGGATGGATGGAGAGGGAGAGGAAGGCCAAAGAAAAGATGGATGGACTGTGTGAGGAGTGATATGAAAGAAAAGGGAGTCAGTAATGACGTGACGGGGGACAGGACGGTATGGAAGAAGCAAACGTGTTGCGCCGACCCCAAGTAACATGGGATAAGGGCAGGAAGATGATGATGAATCAGATAAAAAACGCTAGTTACTTCGGCACGGTTTCTTTGTATGGGATGAGGCATCTGTATGCTAGTATTAGATTATCTGTGGCATTGGGATGAGGGCAGGACAATGATGATTGAACAAATTGTATACTTGTGTGTCATTTGCAAAGAAAATAGTGTTAGTCTTTACAGAGACGCGGGGCGACGTGGGTCGAGTTGCTTCTACGTAAACGCCATCGCCTCTCCGTAAACGCTCTCAACTATACTCCATTTGAAATAACATTAGAAATTTTTACAACCTCTTTTTACAGTCCGTTCAACCGATTTTGAGTTCTATCCCGTAAATATAAGGATGGCATAAAAAGCATAAACCTGTTACCAAAAAAACTATCTGTTTAATACAGCTGCAATTTGTCGTATCACCAACGGAATAGAAGTCAAAATCGGTTGAATGGGCTGTAAAATGGGATTATTTAAATGTCTAATGTTATCTCAAATGGAGTATACAACACCATAATATTGTTTGAATTTAGTACGGTCCGCGTCTCCGTAAACGAGGCCTTAGTGTACTTTATGATACAAGTTGAGTGGATGATGCCATAGAGGTATCCCACCACACTATTCCCAAACCACTGCAACTCCTGCAAGGCAGAATCAACAGTGGCGATCACTAGAAAAGCGCCGAGGCAATGAAGCTCGACGAAGTCCCTGAACACGTTTTTTTTTTGCCTAAGAGCTATGCAGAACAGGCTGCAAAGTCCCGCAACCCCTATTGTAATGGGCGGATCCTCCGACCAGACGAGTGTAATGTCAGGTGGACAACTACCCGACCATCGGTCGTTGTTTATGTTCAAATCGCGCGGAGAACTTTGATTGCGCGATGATGAGGCCTGACGTCACACAAGTCCTAACTTGTGTGACGTCAGGCCTACAATGAGTACGCATAGGTACCTGCGCAGCCATCTCGGTGCTGAACTGGTACTTGTGGTCGCGGTGGTGCTGCAACTGGCAGTCGCGGCACGTCAGGCGGTCGCACGTCTCGCAGAACAGCGACAACCGCTCCTAGCAAGCAACATATTACACATTTAGTTTTTGCATTTACCCTATAACTAACTTTGCCGAGAACTGTGTACTGACTCGCATTGCTCGTATTTACTGTAATAAACCTACATTCAAAAAACCGGCCAAGTGCGAGTCGGACTCGCGCACGAAGGGTTCCGTACTTGGTAAATTGCGGTTTACCATTTATGACGTATTAAAAAAAAACTATTTACTAGATCTCATTCAAACCAATTTTCGGTGGAAGTTTACATGGTAATGTACATCATATATTTTTTTTAGTTTCATCATTCTCTTATTTTAGAAGTTGCAGGGGGGGGGGGGGACACATTTTACCACTTTGAAAGTGTCTCTCGCGCAAACTATTCAGTTTAGAATTTTTTTTTATTAGAAACCTCAATATCATTTTTGAAGACCTATCCATACATAGCCCACACGTATGAGAGAGAATGAGGGAAAAAAAATTGAGTTTAAGTTCTAAGTATGGGGAACCCCAAAATTTATTGTTTTTTTTTTATTTTTTTTGTGTGAAAATCTTAATGCGGTTCACAGAATACATCTACTTACCAAGTTTCAACAGCATAGCTCTTATAGTTTCGAAAAAAAGTTTCTGTGACATACGGACGGACAGACAGACAGATAGACAGACATGACGAATCCATAAGGGTTCCGTTTTTGCCATTTGGCTACGGAACCCTAAAAACGAATAGTAAAGGCTATAGATGGAGATGAGTGACAGTCAACCGATCATATATCTTGTCCTGTCTTCTGTTATTCAACCGTATTTGTTTGTTTGTTTTTACCATTTCAAAATTGGAATTTTAGCTTAACCTTATGTAAATTTGGATTGTATTGCATCTTTTAATTTAAATTTGTGGCATTAGTTCGGTCGCATGTTTTATACATTTATCCCAGTTACACAGGGACCATACAAATTGTAATACGCATATTTTTAAGTATTGATGTTGGTTACCTAAATAAATAAAATTAAACTGACACCGCCAATATTCATTAAATTTTTTATTTTACAATTTGGTGCATATAGCTGCACTGGTCTAGTGTAATCTGTATTTAAAATTTTCAATTTATTTGGTTTCAGTAAAACAACTTTACGGCCTCACATAAAGATAAGGTGCCACTATAGCCCGTGTTACTAACCATTCTGAAAGTCACTTTATCTAAAAAATAATAGTAGTTTATGATACTGTTGCATAATAAGGAGTATTAAAACACGAGTGTGTGTTTAAAAGTATCACACGAATGTTTTAATACCTAGTTATGTGCAGTTTCATTCACTACTTTATCTACACTCATACATTGGGATTGAACCTACTAAATACCTTTTTTTTTTTGCATTTTTCATGCCATAAAGTTGTCCTAGCATTTATCATATAATTTTCTCAACTTTGCTGGTAAATATAATAATTAAATTATTATTTTATAATAATTAATAGATTATGAGTAATTTCCGTCGCCACATCTAAAATATCGGGCGGAGTCAAATTTTCTTCACATTCAATGATATCAGACATTTTTAAGAAAGAATAACAAAAATCAAGAAATTCAGTACAGCAAGACGTATGAATGACGCAAAAACTCAGCACTTCATCGCAGTAACCGCGCATGTGCTAAAGCGGACGTTGCCACAGACAAATAAAAATAGAAATCAAAACTTTATAAAATAGGTACTATGAAAATGGCGCGCCCCGTTTAAGCTTTCCATTACAAAAAAAAATATTTATGAAAACTCCTTGGTGATATTAACTTCTTGGATTTGCCCTGTATCATTATAGCATTATTTTGATAGAGAAAAAGTGTTATAATAAGATTCTATTTTTAAATTTTGGTATTGTGTTTATAAAGTATTTCAATATAAACTCGTTTTGAAGTTTATAATTCGAATATTACGATATGAGAGTAGATAAAAAACATTGACACGATCCACAGACAACATTATAAAACTGAAAAGTTAAGCAATATTCGTGTGATACTATTATAAACTCACACTTATACTTTGTTCACATCTAGCAACCCCCACCGGGCCCGCATGCTAGATTCTGCTACTCATTCCCTCTCGCAGAGAGGAGGTGTGCCAGCACTGGGCACATTGTAGGCTGACTATGTTGTACTCAAATTATGAGAAGCTGTGAGATGCGACATACTCGTAGATTAGTATTATGAAGTAGAAGCTGTATAGTGTTGTACCTGCACGTGCTCCGCGCAGAACATGTCGTGCGCGTTGCGCGCGCCCGCCTGCGCTTGCAGCTCGGCCACCGCCTCCTCCTTGGACTTGATGGTGTGCTCCTTGGTGATCTTCAGCCTGCCGATAGATCATCAGTTGTCAATCAAACATTAACTGACTTATTCTCCTTGGCGTGTTAATATCACACTTATTTAATACTAGCTGACCCGGCAAACTTTGTTTTGCCATAAAAACACCAAACATTAATCTACCCTACCTACTCTACCTACCATACCCTACCTATCCTACCCTACCCTACCTACCCTACCCCACCTACACTACCCTACCCTACCTACACACCTACCCTACCTAAGTACCAATTTTTTTTTCATGATTGCCTTCTCCTAACAATAACAAACACAACAAAAAAAGAATTAGCGAAATCGGTCCAGCCGTTCATGCGTGATGCCGTGACCAAGGGAAATAGGGATTCATTTTTATATATATAGATAATATAATAATCACACTAATATTAAATAGGTGAAAGATTGTGAGTGTGTGTGTGTTTGTTACTTCTTCACCATCAAAAGGCTGGACGGATCTGGATGAAATTTGGCACAGAGATAGATTATAGTCAGGAATAGCACATAGGATACTACTTATCCCGGGAATATGTTCCATCGGGATAATTTCGGCTTTCACGCGGGCGAAGTCGCTGGCAGAAGCTAGTCTAATATTAAATGTTGTTTGGCCAAGAATCGCCGACGTTCTATACTGATTATTCTGTTTATTTTTTGTACATCGATCGCGTTACGTTCCGTTACACGGATATAGATGATCTATCTATCGCCGTGGAACGGAACTAAACGCCATCGATTGACTAAAATAAATCTGTATAATCAGATGAAAAACGCTAGTTATGTCGGCACGGTTTCTTTGTATGGGATGAGGCATCTGTATGCTAGTATTAGATTATCTGTGGCTAAGGTAACACCATTCGGTGACGCAGGTTTTTAATTTGAGTTATAATAAAACCAATTATGGCTAATTGAGAAAACAATTGAACGCCAACTTTCAGGCAATTGTTTTAACTTTATTCGAACTTACATCATTTTGAGAGAATTTCGCTTATTGCCACTTTATAGTTATGTTTTAAAATTTGGAAATAAAACCGGCCAAGTGCGAGTCGGACTCGTGCACGAAGGGTTCCGTACCATTATCGCAAAAAAAACACGTTTGTTGTATGGGAGCCCCAATTAAATATTTATTTTATTCTGTAATTTTTTTTGTGACAATTTCAACTGTCAAGCTATCACGGTACATGATATACAGCCTGGTGACAGACGGACAGACAGACGGATCGCGGAGTCTTAGTTATAGGTTCCCGTTTGTACCCTTTGGGTACGGAACCCTTTTTTTCGAAGTCATTCGAAAAAGAATATACCTAACTATAAAAAAGTTAATAAAATCATTAAACCCGACTGCTTAAGTAATATTATTTTGGTCAGCCAGCTCGCGAATATGTATCCACCAACACAGCATGATTTTATTTTTATTTACATCATTTTAGTTTGTTTAATCGAGTTTTTTGATTCTATTAACTTTTTATTGCTGTTGTATTAGATCAAGCATTAGGCGTCTATGAGCTGTGTGGATGCTGCCTCAGAGTAATCAGCTAGGAAATACAGATCTCCTCTAGTTTAATTTGATAAAAATATAGATTTACTTGTTAATGTGTTAATGTGTTATTTTAAACTTTATGCAAAATAAACAAAATTTGTCATTTATTTATCATTAAGTAACTACATTTAGTGGTAAACGAATTCTAATGATCGCTCTACCCCTGCCAGTCGTTTGAAGATTACAGAAGCAGAACGAAATCTTAAAAGATTGGTGGTGCAAGTGTAGGCACCACTTGCACCACCGCTACTACTTGCACTTGCATACGCTACGTGGCGTGGGCCGTGGCTAAGAGTCGTAATAGACTACGTGTTGGCAGTAGGATTGCCACATGATCAGGAATCGTCTGGATTCGCCCGACATCTTAAAGGATCTCCAGACTGACTCCCGATAAAACTCAACATCTCCAGACAAACAAGTTTTTGGAAAGTTCTTTCTTTCAGATTATTTTTAACCGACTTCAAAAAAAGGAGGAGGTTCGCAATTCGGCGGAATCTTTTGTTTTTTTTTTTTTAAGTATTTTCCCCGATTACTGTAAGACGCCTGGACCGATTTAGAAAATTCTTCTTTTGTTTGAAAGGGTATACTTCTCAGTTGGTCCCATAGTCATCAGGTCAGGATCTGATGATGGGATCTTGGAGAAATCGAGGGAACTCCTCAAATATTATAGGCATACTTATAGCGATTTTGGTATTTTTATCAACAATGCAATCATCTGCACTCAAAAAGTAACATTTGCTGAAGTGGAACTGGTGAAGAAGACCACAGATGGACAATAGATTTCCTTAATGGTAAGTATGTCATGGGTTATAAGATATCTCGAATAATTTAACGACTATGATGAAGTAAATACTTATAAATACATAGTGCTGATGAAAATGGTACCATCGAACTGATCTGATGATGAAGCCGGCAGGTAGGCAGGCAGGTACTGGTACTCCGAAATAAAACAATGTATCCTAGTCGTGTATGGGCTTATTGGAATCGTCAAGAGATGTACTTTGGCTATATATGAATTTATTGGCAATTGGAAGTACCTATCAAAACTAAAAAGAGATAAATAAAAAACTTTTGAACAAAAAAACAAACCGACTTCCAAAAAAACACTGCAAAACGAAAAATAACTTTCTTTTCCGAAGTCGGTGTCGAGACGCGGAAAACAATAGGTACCAAAGACACCGACTTCGGAAAAGAAAGTTATTTTTCGTTTTGCAGTGTTTTTTTGGAAGTCGGTTTGTTTTTTTGTTATTTTTTTTTTAATAATCTATTCCTGTAAGCATTACTGTGAAAAGATGTTAAGTTTGCTAAATAATTTATATACCAAAGAGAGAAATTGTATGGCTTTTGATATAATAAAAACTGATTTAGTAAATAGACTAAACTAGTAAATAGACTGTTTGAATTTAAAATATTTTCCTAAATTGGTGGACTCAGTGTAGTTTAATGCCAAATACATGTGGCATCCTAAAAATTAAGTGTAGTTAAATTAGTTATGTTCAATCAATATTTAGCCTAATAATTTAAAACATAAAATTTATGTTTACCTTTTTTATTTTTAACTAGCTGACCCGGAAAACTTTGTTTTGCCATAAAACACCAAACAATCATCAACCCTACCTACACTACCCTACCTACCCTATCCTACCTACCCTACCCTACCATACCCTACCTACCCTACCCTACCTACATACCTATGTAGGTATGGTACCAATTTTTTTTTTCTCATTTTTTTTTCTTAAGACCCTTCTCCTAACAATAACAAACACAACAAAAAATTAATAGGCGAAATCGGTCCAGCCGTTCACGCGTGATGCCGATTCATTTTAATATATTTTTCGACAACAACCTCAAAATCCCGACATTTTCAAATTTTCCCCTGATATTTTACTCTTCCAATCTGGCAACCCTAGTTGGTAGGTGCATCACTATGTTTAGGCATTAGGCAAACATAGTGATGCACCTGCCAGCACGTAGACGGGGGATTAATGTATGTAACGAGTGTTTATAATCATTGGAAAATCACAATGAGGGTGGGTTACCTCTGGTGCGCATGCACGCAATTGTCGCAGATGAACTCGGCGCAGTCCACGCAGTAGCTGGTGGCGGGCTCCGTGTCCTCGCAGCTGTTGCACTGCTGCTCGCCGCTCATGCCGCCTGCGAACACCATGCCTTACAGTCCAGTGTCGAGCTCGACCACCATACATACATCATCATCATCATATCAGCCGAAAGACGTCCACTGCTGGACATAGGCCGCCTCCAAGCGTCGCCACTTTGACCAGTCCCGTGCGTCTCGCGACCAGCGGATCCCCACAACCTTCACCAGGTCATCGGTCCAACTGGTGGGAGGCCTTCCAACGCAACGTCTTCCGGTTCGCGGTCGCCACTTCAGAATCTTTCTGCCCCATCGGCCATCCGTTCTGCGAGCAATGTGCCCTGCCCACTGTCACTTAAGTTTTGCAATTCTTCGAGCTATGTCGGTAACCCTGGTTCTCTTACGGATCTCTACATTTCAGATTCGATCACGCAAGGAAAAGCATAGCCCTCTCCATTGCCCTTTGAGTGACTGTAAGGTTCCTGATGAGGCCCATTGTAAGCGATCACGTCTCAGAGCCATATGTCATCACTAGCAACACACACCATACATACATACATCATGAGTATCATCATCATCATTTCAGCCGAAAGACATCCACTGCTGAACATAATAAAGGCTTTCCCCAAGTGTCGCTACATTGACCGGACTCCCGCAACCTTAACCAGGTCATCTATCAACGCAGCATCGTCCGGCTCAAAGTAGCCACTCTAGAACTTATCGGCCCCATCGACCATCCGTTCTGGAATGAAACAGTGTGACTCACCGTTGGAGCCCGCCTGCTCCAGGGCCATCTTCTCCATGACGAAGCGCTGATCGATCATGTTGGCCACCTGGCACTGCAGGCGGCACGTCGGACACGTCACCGTCACGCGCTCCGCACCTGCACGTTCAGTTAACAAATTACTTATTGTGCTGCACACAGAAAGCGGGTATGTGAGGTATGCGGGACAAAATTCAAATTCCTTTATTTTTGACAGGGTGCAAGGTCCGGCAACCTTCATTGAAAAGCGAGGATCCTCCGATCAGATGGGTTGTGTCTGGTTCTGACAACTGCCAGACGGTCTTTGTTAAACTGTTGATAATTTTCAAATCGCGCCAAAAACTCTGCTTGCGCGATGCAGAATTATGTGATTTAGTTTGAATGTGGTGTCATAGATGTCACAGACACATACCCAAGAAGTCCCTTGAGCTAGCTTGCTTCTCATCGAGCTTGGCGCGGATGCAAGGCTCGCAGGCGGAGTGCAGGCACTCCATGAGCTTGGGCGTGCCGTCAGCGCTGGCCAGCGGCGTGTTGCACAGCACGCAGCGCGTGCCGGCGGGAGTAGCGCGCGCGGCGCCGGGCGACGCCAGCGAGTCGGCCGAGCCCTTGCCCGCGTCCGCCGCGTCGCCCGGCGAGCCGGCGCCCGAGCCACCCGCCACTTCCGCGCCGCCCAGCCCGCCATCCGGCGTACTGCTTACCTGTGAGCATCAAATGTCAAACAGTTACATACCCAGCAATCAAAGCCTTTCCATGGCCAGATTGTTTATGTCAGCCATGACCTATAGGTTCATAGAAAGAGGTTATTGAGCTCTTGTTTTCAAAGTTACAGTTTCTAGTCTAAACAGAAAATTCCAATATGATACCGTAAGGCGTAAATGCTAATAATATAGGGATAGATAATGTTTAAGCCTATTTTGTTTTTAGTTGTACAGTAGGGCCTCGTTAATCCGGATCTGAAATGTAACCGATAAAAACCAACAAACTGACAACTCGGCGCCGATGTTCAAGGATCTGGAGCCTAGACTCGACCAGTACCTCATTGCCGATGAGCCTCTATTGGCCAGTTTTTCGATCGACTCACGTGCATCCAGCAGGCAGATCTGTCTTAGAGATGAGAGCAATACTCCACGCATGATCGAACTTGTGCTTGATACAAGTTGAGCAACTGTTCTGGCGTGAAGTACCGTTTCACCTTCGCGAGGATCACCAAATTTTTGGCAGCCAGCTGAGCTTTTGCTTAAATAAATGGACCAACATTTAGTGTCGATGTCAACGTAAAGCCAAGAAGCTCAAGATGGTCCGTTATCGGCACGGTCACACCTCGGAAAGAAGGAGCCGAGTGGAATTGGCTCGTTTAAGCGGGAAAAAGACACGCCCGAGTCTTAGCAGCATTAAACCTGACCAGTTTGGCATCGCTTTATTCAGAGACTACCTTCAAGGATAGATTCAAGCGCCCAACCATGGCCTCCCGGTAAGACCGGATCTGAGGCCCAGTGGCGCGCGCGTCGGACTCGTATCTATCAGCAACAGTGTTGTCGTCCGCATACCCAAAGGTATGCTAAAACCTTGGTTTTAGCAAATCGTTTATGTGCAGCAAGAACAATGTTATTGAGAGTACCAACCCCTGAGGGATTAATATTCAGTTGGTCAGACGAGCTGTCATCAATAACCACTCGAATGGACCGGTCCCTCAGGAATTCTGCAAACCAATCGCACAGATCATTGGACAGACCGAATGAAGGAAGCTTATCTATAAGGCTTTCATGCCAGACACTGTCAAAAGCCTTCGAGATATCGGGGGAGACGGCAAGCGCTTCCCTGTGCCTCTCGATGGCCTCACTCGAACTCGATCAGATGTGAATGACATACGCTAGATTCTAGCGTATGTCATTCACATCTGGAGCCAAATCAGTCAACTAGGGATCTTCTAGCGGCTAGAATATCCTCAGTTGACCGATTTTGGCGGAAGCCATATTTGCTGTCATTGAGGGTGAGGATATAGTTAGCTTCTTGGTATGCCAGGAGCTTAAAGTTGAGCTCTCGTTCCATACTCTTGCAGAGGATGGACGTTATCTAAATGGGTCTGTAGTTGGCCGGGTCAGCCCGACTGCAGGCTGAAAGTTAGCTTGCATTCGTCACTTTTCTAATCTCATACGAAAGGCGAAACTGGCGTGTCAGGATCGGAAATAGGCGCACAAGTTCTCAGAACAATTGCCGGCCACTAGCTTTGTTCACGTCAAGGTTGCGCAGCAACCTGCGAACGTCCTTTTGATGGATGCGAATGCCCGACATACTCGTCTCGCATCCATCAGGAGAAGAACGGGGCCGCGCAAAAAGCGAGGCAAACAAGTTTGTTTTCTCCTTAGCGGAGTGGGCCAGTGACCCGTCGGGTTTCAGCAGTGGTGTAGTAAGGGACGGCAGAAGTTCGATTCAACCGACTTAGCCAGGGACCAAAACCCTTTACTACCAGCTGGGTAAGAAGCAAGTTTGGTTCCAATACGGCTTATGTGGTTAAACCGAAACCTTCGCATCACCTTCTTGCAAGACTTGGCAGCCCTATTGAAGGCTCTCTTCCGCTTACTCACGTCGTTCGCTTTGCGCATCGACCCATGCCAGGTACGCCGGTCATGTTTAAGCGCGTCGGCGCGATTGCACTCGGCGCCTAACTATGACCGATCAACACTAGGCATTGCTAATTATAAGTAGAAGAGTATGAGAGTAGAGTAGTGTGAGTATGAGTATGTGTATTACACACTTCTACAAGAAAAAATTAAACTTCTGTTTTTTTAACATCTTGCCAAACGGGCAGATTTCTTACATGTCTTAATACTCTACAATCCACAATTGAATGTACATATTTCTGTCTTGTTTGTCTTACTTGTACTTTTTGATAGTTCATTAAAGAAACTAAGGATAAAAAGCATTTTTTAGCATAAAAATATTGCATATTATAATCCGGACGTCTTGATAGTCTGCATGAGTACTTGTTTTGCCTGAAATGAAAATTGTTTACTATTTATTTTACTTCGTTAGATAAGTTATCATCATACTAAGATTTTAACGGAATGATATTTTTAAATTATTTATGCCATTTTACATACCTACATATTAGATGACCATGGATAATTTATTGTTTTTTTTATAATTACAGTGATTATTTCATAATTATTTACCTACACTTGCCTCAAACACAGGGTGACCTAGTTCAGATACATATGTGAATTTGACATAGATTTAAGCAAAAATGTATTTACTGTAATTTGGCTTATAACTTGTTCCACTTTTTATATGACTATTGTACATCTCTATAAATAAAAAACTTTTGCTGAATGTATGTTAAAAGCATTACTTCAAAACGGCAATTTCTATTTTTATTGTGCGTAATTGTGACGACAAAGTGTATGAAAGAAAAAAAGTATAATTTTCTTCATTAGTACCTACACCTGTGTGAAGCCAGAGTGAGCTGCAAATCAGAGTTCTTTGAAGCAAGCAACTAAAGTCTGTATTCATTTGATTTAGCTTCGTCTGAATAAAATAGTTTTATTTTTTCCTGATCTCTTGTATCTGCAATCAGTCTTGTGTACTTTAAGCAGATGTGGTAAGTGACAACTGGCACATGGCACAAAATAGATTAAAAATCTTTTAATTTAAATTAAAGCACAATTTTTTGTATCCTCCTTAGACTGCCAAATATTGTTAAATAACTTACCTACCTAGGATAGGTTAGGTTAAAACGGGCTGGTATCCGCAACTCCACGACCAAGCGCGTATTATGCGTTCGGAACTTACCTGCCTATTCAATTTAAATGTGTTTTTTTTTTAAACTAATTCTATTTGAGATTAACAGACGCCACCGGCTTCAACAAAAAATGGCTCATGACCACCGGCATAATATCTCGCATCAACTTTTAGGAATACCTACCTATTTGTGCTGTTTTTATAATCCCCTTATCTTACATTATTCAACATTAAAAAAACAACTGGTAAGTAGGTACCTAATTACGAGTATTATTTTTCTGGACCTCGATAAAAAAATCAACTCTTTTCGGACTCCATTTGAAATTACTAACCAACCCCTGCTGTAGAACAATGCCATCAAAAATGTGTGCCATCAACAACCTTGTGAAAGTTATATTCAAATAAATTTATACTGATCTTTGGTCAAGCAGCTTGTTTCTTTATTATTATCCTCATCCTGCACTGTGCTACAGACTTACAGGAAATGCCTAATGATTAGCCAGTTATATTATCAGTAAAATATTAAGCTACTAACATTCCATGTAAAAGAGAGAGCTTATCACTTACATTCCTACTCAGTATTAAGTTGTAATTATTACCAATTAAGTTTGTAAAAAATTTCAATACTTAGTTCAATGAACATTTAGTGCAAAGATCTTACAATATTGAACTGTTTACCAATTTATCTTACACTGCCTTATGAAGGCCTTATGAGACCTGCCAGAGACAAATCTCAGAAAAAGTACACAAAGTATGAAGGCCGCAGCTAAAAGAATATGGCATCTTTTCAAAAACAATGTTGCTGATTTTGAGATAAACCTCTGCAATATTTTTAAAATTAAGGAATGCTTATATTTATTAGTATTAGTGAATGAAAGGGTTGAAAGCAGTTGGGTAGGGTGCATTAGTTACAAATACTTGGTGTTGTTGTGAAGGGAGTGCGGAGCGTACATTGAGCGCGGGCGCGGCGACGTCGCCCAGCTCCTCCGGCACCTCCTCTTTGATGCTGACCCCGAGCAGGGGGCCCAGGTCCATCAAAGCCCGCTCGATCTCCTCCCCGCTCGGCTGAAAGTTTACGTTTTCCATTTCACTGCCTGTCCCGTCCACTTGTCACTCATTTCCCCAGCCTCCGCGACATGTCCACTAGCTAGCTTGTCGCACTTTCACTCGTCAGCCCGGGGACACTGGCACGTATACATAGCTAATTGAGCTCTCCGATTGCGAGATGCCGCCGCACAACAGCGTCCTTCCACTAACACTATCTGTAAAGCGATAATTGTTTGCACGGCACTTTTTCAACGTTGGAGCCTATATAGCCGTATAGGTCTTCGTTACCGTGTGGTAAATAAGTTTATCAACAAATTTATCTCCTGAAATTTTTAACATGCGTCCGCTCGACGGCTCGACAACCACCAGCGACCATAGACAAGGCAGATTTTTATTCGAAAGTTATAGATTTACAATTAATACGAATTTATCACCCATTTGTTGCAACGCAAAGACTGAAATATATAAAAATAACCCTAAAATAAATTTAAATATAATTTAATTCATCATTTGTTGTTTTGTACTACAAAGTACAAACAGCAGACTCAGATCAGAGCAGAGCAGGAAAAAGAGATTCGATTACATAGATTTTTCAAAAAAGCGTGTTCTTTATGATTTTCGAAAATAAGGTTCTAAAAATTACAAACAATTTATTAGCGTTCAATATTTACAAAAAAAAAAAAATTGCGTTGCACGAAACGGCCTCGTGGTAAAAACCAAAACGTTGACATGACATTTACGTTACGTGTAGAGGTGAGACGTACTAGGCAAAATGCGTACTGAGTCTTAGAAGTACGCGTCCGCTTAAATACTTATTCCAAAAACTAGGTCCACGAGTATTTAGGCGTCTCAAGTTTATTGAAGTTTTCGTAGCGAGTCCGAGTCTTAGTAATATCGAGATTGAGTAGTCGCTAGTCGGAGTAATGTAATGGAGTATTTTTGGTTTATGGATTATTAACGTATATTATACTATGCGTTGGTATTCGTATCTATTTCACATTTTAAAATTGTACACGCTTCTGTAAATTAACTAGGTATTGACTGGGATTGGTGAATATAGTGAAACACTTGTATTCTTGGCTTGACTTAATTAGCTATCTAAAATTCTAAACAAGTAACACATCAAAGTTACTTAAATATAACTTACTAGCTGTTGCCCGTGGCTTCGCTCCCGTGGACCAGCCCACAGGACCAGTTTTCGGGATAAAAAAATAGCCTATGTTACTCAGGAATAATGTAGCTTTCTACTGGTGAAAGAATTTTTTAATTCGGTCTAGTAGTTTCGGAGCCTATTCGGTACAAACAAACAAACAAAAAAATATTTCCTCTTTATAATATTAGTATAGATATAGATTAATCTACGACATCCTGCACAAAAATACATAAATAAAATCTTATTAAAAACTTCCCTTCATTCTTTACAGGCTTAGGAGGACTGTCAGCTTATTTTATAAACGTGATATTAAACATACGTTCACGTAAATAATAGGTACCGTTCCTATGACATATTGTGACGTACTGATTTAAAAAACAAACTTTGCTAAATATTTTCAACTCTGCCTACCAAAGTAACAGTGATTCTAATAGTATAGACATTAGGTTTAGAAACGCGAAACAAATAAATCGACTCGCAGAACCGAACGTCTCCGAATGTCACCGGAACTGACCGAGCCTGTGGATCGCCCGCCGCAAACACTAGACGCGAGTATGGTAGTACGTGACTACGTCTCAAACGCCATACGCTTAAATACTCGAGACGCGTTTATGTGGTGCGCTCGGAATAAGTCTTTACACGTCCGGCCAAAAACCTATTCCAAAAACCTATTCCAGTATATACGTCTCACCTCTAGTTACGTGACAGAAAGATAGTGACAACACGTCGAAAATGGCTGACTCTGGGCCAAGTAAAACCGATATTGAAGCAGTTTTTCAAAGATTACGCTCTATTTCGTCGAATAAAGTGCGTATATTTTAATAGCTATGTTATTACAGAATAAAAGTTCAGTGATAATAATGTTTGTTGTGCGGTATGCAGGTATGTTTCGACTGCAACGCGAAGAACCCTACGTGGTCGTCGGTGACGTACGGAGTGTTCATCTGCCTCGACTGCTCCGCTGTGCACCGCAGCCTCGGCGTGCACCTCACGTTCGTGCGCTCCACGCAGCTCGACACCAACTGGACATGGAAGCAGCTCAGGAACATGCAGCTTGGCGGGAACTCGAACGCTGTATGTTCATCATTTTGCATCATAATTCTCTGGTTTCCCGACTCCATGCTTTATTTTGCCCAGTCTTGCCAAGTTAATATGAAGAAAACTTTGTAACCGAATTTCAAGGCAAATTGTATTATGTTGATACACTCTGAATAGTCCAATAGTGTACCTAACAGTAAATTTAATCTACTAACAGAATCTTCATGTATATATGATTAACCAGTACTATTAGCGATATAAAAGTAACATTTGCTATTGATAAGTTACAATAGAGAAGATGGAGTACTTAGTATTTATTTATATTATAATGTTTATCCACTTGCTAGACCCAGTTCTTCCGCACGCACGGTCTGTCAACAGAGGATGCTCGGCAAAAGTACAGCTCTCGAGTGGCCCAGATGTACCGTGATAAGCTGAGTGCCCTGTCTGAGCAGGCCATGAAGACATACGGGACCAAGGTCAGTGCACCGCAGGGTTTTTTTTCTAGTTTGACTGACATAAGTATAGTCAAGCTAAAAAAACTACAGTGTATTTAAGGGTGAGCTCATTTATATATTTCATAACCATTATGTGGCTAGTTTGGTGCTTCTAGTATGATGATGACAGTTAGATTAAATTAAATTTTGTGGTATGCATAAGCATACCACAAAATTTAATTTTGTTTTGCGCTCAATATGATAACATATTGAGCGCAAAACAATGAAAAGTAAAATTCCAATGAGTCACAACTAAAGTATTACTTAATTTGATTGCATATTACTTAAATTCTTCTCATTATTTTTTTCACATTTATTTTCAGATTTGGGTAAGTACTTATCGTATCGTACGTTATCAATTCAACATTCTTATAATGACTGTTTTAAAATGTAACTACGTAATTTAGATGTGTTTACAAGAGGGCAAAGCCTCTAATTGAATCTATTCACATGTATGTTGAAAATATTTTATTCTTTTACGCTCTTATAAATAAACGCGGAATAAAGTTATACCAGGTATAACAAAGGAATAACCATACATTTTCATAGGTTTATACTTGGTATAACTTTATGCCGCGTTTATTTGTAAGAGAGTTAGAAGTTATTATCAATTATTTTGTTCTTAAAAGAAAGCATAATAAATGCTAACTTGATTAAATAGAGTACATAAATGGAATAAATATGGTAACTAGATAATAGTGACACAGATGTGTAAAACTGTCATGAACAATTTATGTGGATAGTAATAAAATTGACTACTTAGAATTATTAAGTCTTGGTAATAAAATAAAAACAGTTTTAAAAGTCCTTGCTCACTTACAAATCTATGCTCAAATTGTAACAAGTGTCACTCACAGCATAGTTACAAAGGATATTTTATAAATTTTGAGCATTTCTTATGGCAGTGCAAATTAGGCAGTGTGAATATGTCACCCATTTTTAGGGTTCCGTACCCTAAGGGTAAAAACGGGACCCTATTACTAAGACTCCACAATCCGTCTGTCTCTCTGTCACCAGGCTGTATCTCATGAACGGTGATAGCTAGATTGTTGAAATTTTCACAGATAATGTATTTCTGTTGCCGCTGTAACAACAAATACTTGGCCGGTTTTTCATATTGGTTTCCAATACTGGACTAAATTAGTCAAAAGTCCATTAATTATGAGTCCTTTAAAACTCATTGTTTCTGTGTCAATTTTGCTTATGCATCTGTTATTTGTTCTATGTGTGAGAGTTTAATAAAGTTTTTTTATGTACAGCTGCACCTGGAGGCGGCGGCGCCCGAGCCCAAGGAGGCCAAGGAGCGCGAGGTAGACTGGTTTGCGGAGCACGGCGACTCCGCCCCCACTAACACTAGCGAGCTTGCCTTCACCGCACAGGTAACACATACATCTCACCTCACACGGACTCTTGTCAGCACATACCGACGCTAGTGGCTTGTTGGCTGCTTACAGCCCACTCAAAAATGTAACACTCTTATTGTAAAGCGATGCTGATTCCTTTGAACCTTTCTGAGTATAATCTTGAGAACCGTAACAGTTTAAACTCCTTCCATTTAGCTTATGTTATAAATAAACGATTTATTATATTAAAGGTGAACGGCAGATTCTGTACCGCATACTTTTTTTGTTGTTCAGTTATAGAATTTGTACCACTTATTATGGCAACTAAGCCATTTATTTTCATGTATGTTTACTATTTTTAAAACTTCGGATAAATCATACACTAAACGCAGTTATGTTTTTAGAAGTTGCCTTATGTAAAATAATACAAATATTGAAATGATAATTAATTATTTAGAAATAGAAATAACATTAAATATAATCAAACTCATCATTATCAAACTGTTGCAGTCCGCTGCTAGACTGTATCTCCTAATGCCCTGAGTAGGTACGATTCTCATCTACCTAATGGTAGGTAAAGGTAGATACCTACTTAATGGTAAGTATAACAGTAAAATATAGCAACAATTTACTTTACACATTATGTAACATTTACCTATATTTAAAAATCTACATTGGTACACTAGTACATAATTTGAAAAAATAAAACTGGTTATAACATTTACGTCCCAAGTTCTAAAAATATAAGAATTTAAAAAGGGCTTATCTATCATATTAACTACCAATTAAAACAAAAAATATCCCAAAACACGAAATTTTACTAGCGGTACGAAATTCCCATACAAGCCCGCCGTTCACCTTTGTAACTTTAGGAAATGAAGTTGATTTATAAATAATGAATATGCCAACATTAACATTAGAAACGGGATATTTACCATGTTTACTGTTTGTTTCGAGTTTCCGATATTTCGGTGCTGTTGCAAGCACCATGATCACGGATAAACTGAAAAGTCATTGCGGGTGGGTGTTTATGAGGAGACATATCGGTCTACCCTCTTTCTTGTTCGTTTTTTGCACTCAGTACCGCTACCACTGTCACTCACAACTCGATTCTGTTCCCGACACACGAAACTCACGGTATCCACTCGCGAACTTTTTTCGGCACTTTTTCGGGTTTCGCGAGTGGATACCGTGAGTTTCGTGTGTCGGGAACAGAATCGAGTTGTGAGTGACAGTGGTAGCGGTACTGAGTGCAAAAAACGAACAAGAAAGAGGGTAGACCGATATGTCTCCTCATAAACACCCACCCGCAATGACTTTTCAGTTTATCCGTGATCATGGTGCTTGCAACAGCACCGAAATATCGGAAACTCGAAACAAACAGTAAACATGGTAAATATCCCGTTTCTAATGTTAATGTTAGTGTTAGTGACCATGACAGTTTAAAAACTTATATTAATGAATATGCCATTCACAGTATGATGTAGAAGTGAATGAGAGTGCCACAGCCGAGCGTGTTCCAACACGTGGATACTCTGATATATTTACTGGATATATTGCTCTGTTACATACATGTTCTGTCCGTACATTCAGGTATGTGTCGTGCTAAGAGCTTGTTTCCTTTGCAGCGCTTTGTTTGAAGCTGATCTTAATACATTGCAAACACTTACATATTATTCAGTTTGCCAAGTTTGCTGTGTGCTGTTGTGTGTATTATGGTCATTGAGACCAGCAGCCTAATTGCGTAAGTGAATTCTGCAAAGCAAACAAGTCGGAACCTTCCCAAAAACGACTTTACGTATTGCATATTACACTCTGAAAAGGAAAGGTTATGTTCCTTTCCATTACAAATATTTTGACGTAGAATTGATTGTAAAGAATGAATGAAAACGGAAGAATCGAGATAAAACTTCACTATTGGTATTGTGTAATGAAATTATGTCCTAATGATTTGGAAATAAATCATTCGAGTTTGATGAAACATAACGTAGTAGATGCTCAACTCAAAGGAGGATGTTTGTACTCTTTCCAAATTAGTTTCACAATACCGAAAAAGTTGAAAGAAATGATTCTAATTCTTTGAAGGAATCGACTTGTTTGCTTTGGAGAATTCACTTACGCAATTAGGCTACAGGACGGGATGGCAAGGGATTTAAATTTAGAAGCGGGGGATGCGAGACTAAATGTGTATCGGGGAGCAGGAGATGCCGAGGCATGCTTTGTCGTGCCGCGCCACGTCGTGGCATGCCGTGGCCAGTGCGCTGGAATGCCGTGGTATCTAAGCGGCTAGTGTGCGCTGACGGTAAAATCCCTTTGCCATCCCGACCCGGTCTGCGTTGACCTTTATATTATTTTACTAGAAAATGTATTGAACAGTTTTTTGTAACATTCATGATTGATATTCCAAATGTCAAATTAAATCTTTTATATGACTAGCCATTGGCATTGTGTGTGTGAATCACTGAACATAGTTCATTGAGTGCTTTCTTGCAGTGAGTCATACATTGTTGTCTGACGAGTTAATGCTATATCTTTGTACATCTCTTATCTTGAGAATTAGTTCTATCTACAACATATACAAATTGATAAAAAAGTAATAAACTCATTTCCGGTTTCATGTAACAAATCTGGGTCAGTTGTTCGTCTTAGGGGCTGAATGAACTGAGAATCTGGTAATACTAATAGGTACACGTGAATTTTCGTGAGTTCCTGGGTGCGCCCCCCGCCCCTCGGGCCGCACGCACATGGCCGCACGTGTTATCAGCGCGTGGCCTGCGCAAGCGCAGCGATAACATAGTTTTACTACCTTTTAAATTTGAACTAAATTCATTAGCATATCATAACACACGCACACTAATTAATTGCGACATTCAAACAAATTATAATTATTGTATCCAAATACACTTAATCTTTTTCTGATGCTCACTTGTATTGCCACAAAAAAAAAAACTTTGTTTTTCATTAATAAACAACATTAAATTGCCGTGTCTGTTTTTGGAAGTACTATTTATATTACGAAGCGTCCTCTACAAGCCGATCACAGTATACGACTAGCACGTGCCGCGGCACCGACCGGTAATACGCACGCCGAGTTTGAGACAAATAAAAAAATGACGAAGGACATTGTGCAAAGCCTTTTATACCTAGGTATGCCATATTAACAGCTGGATACTGTGGGTGCAATCAGAATGCGGTCGATCGACATCGTGACAGATTTTATAAGCAAGACCATATCAAAACTGTGTTGTAATTGATAACGTTATATTCTTGGAGCGGCGGTCGACCCCTGTCTTGTTGCACCGTGTCGTGTGCGGCTGTGTGTGACAGTGTGTGTTTGTGCAGGGTGTAACCAAGCCGGACACAGCGCTGACGTCGTCGGCGCGCCTGTGGGACTCTGGCTCTGGGGTTGCCAGCGGCGACATGGTGGCCGCCAGCGACGCCCGCCCCTCCACCATCGGCGCGCGCAAGCAGCCCAGCAAGCGCTCCGGGGTAACTATACCACACTCTTACCCAACAGTAACTTGCACGAGAGCTACACTCAGGCGGAAGTGCCCGGTCGACCACTTTTCATCCTTATTGCAACGGTGTAAGGATCAACAGTGGTCGACTGGCAACTTTAGTACTTCACATACCTTCATATTCATCACAGCTTGATGACATCGCCGGGAATACTTGCACCAATCTCCACAGTCCTGCGCCATTCTCATCCAGGATTCCATAATGCTCGACACACTTGAAGAAATCTTAACGTTTCAAAGAGTAACGTTTACTTTGATTAAAATAACCTTATTCTCTTACAAACCGTAGCGCCACGTAATCTAACAGGAAATAATATGTTTTTAAACATTGAATGGGTCATGTTATCGCCATCTCCCGATTCGGTCAAGGTGACTTGAAGTTACATGCTTAAAAACAGTAAAAATGTCTGAAAACTGTAAGCCTCGTAAGAATTATTTTGATTTGTAGGATTTTAACGAATTATTACATGTTGCGGAAAATTTAATTAAAATGCAAACACCCAGTAGGTGTGTCGTATTTGTTGTTACATCGTCGGCCGACTTTAACGATACGTTTGTGTTACGAAACATTAAAATTGGTGAAATATGGGTGTACTTTCTTTTGGTGCAGCTTATAGTTTTGTACACTGACAGCCCTATGTCTATCTCCTCTCGTTCAGTCCATCCAAAGGTTGTCTGTAAGAGATTGCCCTGTGCGATAAGACCGCCCATTGTACACTTATCTATAAAATGTTTTGTTTCTGTAATTATTTAAGTGGTGTACAATAAAGTATATAATAAATAATAAATAAATAAGTAATCCATCGGGTTTCTAATGTTATATGTTAAAGGATTTGGTTTCCGCACTTAGTCCTTCAGATGGATCATTGTTCATGTTCAATTGATGGATGTTGTTCGTGGGCCATGGCGGCCGTTTGGTGGTTATTCAAACCAGCCCGCCTCCCTCCAGAAGTTAATAAAAGCTCCTGGTGTGCTCAGAACATCTGTGTAAGATGTAGTATGACCCGAGGGTTTGTGTTCTAATCTGGGTGACACCTGTGCATTCAAAGAGTAGGTGAGCAACGGTTTCCCCAGCCTCCATGCATGCTCTGCACAGAGGACTGTCCGTTATGCCTATTGTGTGGAAGTGTTTGTTTAGAGAGCAGTGTCCCATGATGGTCCCCATCACCAGGCGCAGGCCATTCATGTCCAGGTGTAATAAACGCCTGGTAAGCCTACTATCCAAGGATGGCATAGCTTCTTTGGACTGCCTGCAGCCTGGTGTCGAAGTCCACAAGTGCTGGGTGAATTCCTGTAGCCATCTGCGTATTTGGTTGAAGGGGATGGGTACGACAGGGTTGGGACCACAGACCTCCGTGATGCTGCGTCGTTACCCTGCGATCTGCTGTGTCCCTTTATCCACAGTTATTTGTTCTAATGCTTTGTGACATTCAAGTGTTAGCGTGGGCGTGGTTTTAAATACTAGGCGTGCTAGGTTTTATTGCAGAACTTAAAGTGAACTTTGTGTACAGTTGGGCGCACGCAAGGGCGGGCTGGGCGCGACGAAGGTGGCGGCGAACTTCGATGACATCGAGCGCGAGGCCATGCAGGCGCAGAAGCTGAAGATGGAGTCGGCGGCGGCGCCCGCCAGCGCCGGCTCGCTGGAGCGCGTGGAGGCCGAGGTGGCGTCGCTGCGCCTGGCCTACCGCGAGCCCGGCGGCGCGGCGCGGCCGCAGTCCGACCGGCTGGGCATCGCGCAGGCCAGCAGCGCCGGCCGCTCGGGCGTGTCGCA
This sequence comes from Anorthoa munda, assembly GCA_945859665.1. Taxonomy (NCBI): domain Eukaryota; kingdom Metazoa; phylum Arthropoda; class Insecta; order Lepidoptera; family Noctuidae; genus Anorthoa; species Anorthoa munda. The sequence continues at coordinate 5,894,627 of OX243899.1, read as the reverse complement.
CTCGGCCACCAGCGACATGACGTTCATCGAGCAGGAGGACGCGCCGCCTGCGCGTGCGCACGACGACGACGACGACTTCAGCTCCTCCTTCACCATGATCAGGTAATGTACCACCGTCACACGTGCCATGCGATTCTCATGCCGAACACCCACGTCGATCGATCGAATTGCTCTATGATGTCCAGCAATTTTTTACTGTACGGCCGGATACCAGTTAATAATATACTATTCAGTCGAATACAAAATACGAAAAAAAAAAAAGTATCATAAAATAAAATATGACACAATAGCTTATAAACACCGCCGTTTATTTATGACTAGCTTTTGCCCGCGACTTCGTCTGCGTAGCATTCGAATAGCTTAATTTTTATATCGCGCAATAATATTGTAGTTGTGTGGGCCGACTTACTTGAGAAATGATTAGTTTACCATACAAATTTCCAATCCCCTCTAGGATGATTTCCGAGATGAAAAGTATTCTATGTCCTTCCTTTCCTAGGCCCTTAAACTGTCTCCATACCAAATTTCATCTAAATCGGTTCAGCGGTTTAAGCGTGAAAAGCTAACAGATAGACACACAGAGTTACTTTCGCATTTATAATATTAGTTTGGATTAAAGATGCAGTTATTACTGAAAATATTCACTTATCAAAATATTTTATTTCTACTAAACCAACAGGTTTTATTTTTAATTGTCAGCAAAAAAGAAACAATAATGTATTATTGTTTTTTTATTTTATTACCCTACCCTATCTACCTACCAATTTGTTAAATTTTTATTTGATTAAGAATTAATACTAAAATACGAATGTAACCAACTTTTGTTTCTACCGGCGATCTAATAAAATTTTAGAACACAAAAGCTGCTATTGTGACTTAGCTATGATAGTTAGATATATTATCTTGCTGACTTTTTTGTAGGTAATAATGAGTACTTTAATCATATAGTACATAATTTTTATGTGTCATCAATAGTTTTTTTTAGCGCAAGCCAAATAATGAATTTTATCTACACTCACAACGTAATGTTCCAAATACGAATTCAAAAAATATTGTATAAACACGTACTTTATATTCGTGGATAGGTAAAATTAAAAAAAAAAACCATTACAGTTCAACATTTTCCTTCGATTTTCAAACAACTGCATCATAAAATAACTTTTTAATTTTTATAGCACACTTTTACTTTTAAATTTTCTGGCGCCTATGGGCTATTGTAGTAAAGAAGTTTCATTGTCTGTGGATGCGCGCGTTGCGCTATGAGAATCTAAATTGCCCGCTATACCAAATATTTTTCCCTTTCCACTTTTGTTTTATTTCAACTGTATGAGTGAAGATAAAGTAGTGTATGCAACGGCATATAATTAGGTATTAAAACACTCGCGTAACATTATTATCAAATTCGGCTTCGCCTCATTTGATAAACCTACGCTCGTGTTTTAATAACCCCTATTATATGGCCATTGCATAAACTACTATTATAAGCAAAATTTTGCTACTTGGATTACATTATTGCAATTTTCATAAGTATCTTTTACTAACTACTCTAATTATTTGAAAATAAATTATAGCCTATGTTACTCCGGAATAATGTAGCTTTCCATAGGTGAAAGAATTTTTAAAATCGGTGCAGTAGTTTCGGCCTATTCGGTAGAAACATACAAACAAAAAAATCTTTCCTCTTTATGATATTACTAGCTGTCCCACGCGGCTTCGCTCCTGTCAACTGGCTACCTACCTACCCTATATACATGAATGTTGAGTAACTTTAACCGCTTACTCAGCGCACGCAACGGAAGCTGTCAAAAAGGAAAAATTTTGCCCGTCTTTGCAACATTTTTCATTTATGCTCCGCTCCTATTGGTCGTAGCGTGATGTTATATAGCCTATAACCTTCCTCGATAAATGAACTATCCAACACAAAAAGAATTTTTCAATTCCAATCAGTAGTTCCTGAGTTTAGTGCGTTCAAACAAACAAACAAACTCTTCAGGTTTATAATAGTAGTATAAATAAATATAAGTATATAAGTATAGATTCGGAACCACCGGGGTCACCTACTGGCCAGTTTTATGGAGAAGGAGGGCCTCTATATGATGAACTCCTTCTTCAAAAAGCGTGAACATAGGAAGTGGACCTGGCAGAGCCCCGATGGTGCAACAAAAAATGAGATCGACTTCATCATGTCAACCAGGAAGCAAATGTTCAATGATGTCTCTGTGATCAATTCGGTAAAAACCGGGAGCGATCACCGCATGGTAAGAGGCACATTGAACATTAATATTAAGCTTGAAAGGTCTCGACTGATGAAGTCCACGCTCCGTCCAGCACAGATTCAGGTCCAAAGCCCCGAGAGCTTTCAGCTCGAACTCCAGAATCGTTTCGAGTGCTTAGGGAGCTCAGTGGACGAATACAATGACGGGTTCGTGGAAGCTGTCCATACGGTCGGGTCTAAGTTTTTCAAGACCCGTCGTACAGATAGAAACAAAAAGCTCTCTGATCCTACTCTCAAGCTTATGAAGGAGAGGCGTGAGATGATCCTGCAGTCTTCAGATGAGGCGTGCAAATATCGGCAGCTCAATAGACAGATCTCTAAATCCTTGAAAAGAGACCTCCGCCGCTTTAACACCGAGCGTATTAAAGACGCGATTGAGCGAAATAAAGGCTCCAAGGTATTTGCAAGGGATCTGGCTATTGGGCAGAGCCAGCTCACGAGACTGAAGACCGACGATGGCAGGATCGTATCCGCCAAACCGGAGCTTCTGAGGGAGATCGAGACATTTTATGGGCAGCTGTACACATCAATCAGCAAGCCCGTTGCGAGTCTAGCAAACGACCCAAGAGCTAGATTGACCCGACACTATACCGAAGATATCCCGGACGTCAGCCTGTACGAGATTAGGATGGCTCTGAAACAGCTTAAAAATTCAAGGCGCCGGGTGATGACGGAATCACGGCTGAACTCCTGAAGGCGGGTGGAAAACCGGTCCTTAAGGCCCTTCAGAAGCTGTTTGATGCCGTCATACTCGAGGGCAAAACGCCACAGGCATGGTGCAGGGGTGTGGTGGTACTCTTCTTCAAGAAGGGCGACAATGCCCGACTGAAGAACTATAGGCCCATCTCACTTCTTAGTCATGTCTACAAGTTATTTTCAAGAGTCATCACGAATCGTCTCGCGCGCAGGTTTGACGATTTCCAGCCTCCCGAACAAGCCGGATTCCGAAAAGGCTTTAGCACCGTAGACCACATACATACGCTGCGGCAGGTCATACAGAAGACCGAAGAGTATAACCTGCCTCTCTGTTTAGCGTTTGTGGACTACGAGAAAGCCTTCGATTCGATCGAGACTTGGGCAGTACTGCAATCTCTCCAACGGTGCCAGATCGACTACCGGTACATTGAGGTGTTGAAGTGTTTGTACAAAAACGCCACCATGTCAGTCCGTCTTCAGGATCAGACCTCGAAACCAATCCTTCTCCAGCGCGGCGTGAGACAGGGAGACGTCATTTCTCCGAAACTGTTCACTGCTGCGCTGGAGGATGTCTTCAAGGTTCTGGATTGGAAGTCGCTTGGCATCAACGTTAATGGCGAGTACATCACTCACCTTCGGTTTGCCGACGACATAGTGGTCATGGCTGAGACCATGGAGAGCCTCAGTACAATGCTCGATGACCTCAATAGAGCTTCCGAAAGAGTGGGTCTTAAAATGAACATGGACAAAACCAAGGTCATGATGAATGCCCATGTAACACCCACTCCTATCAAGATCGGAGACTGTTTACTTGAAGTTGTAGATGATTATGTCTACCTGGGACAAACGATCCAGTTGGGTAGATCCAACTTCGAGAAAGAGGTCAACCGTCGAATCCGACTCGGCTGGGCAGCGTTCGGGAAGTTGCGTGGTATCTTCTCGTCCAATTTACCGCAATGTCTCAAGACAAAAGTCTATGACCAGTGTGTGTTGCCAGTGATCACCTATGGGACCGAGACGTGGTCGCTCACAATGGGCCTTATCAGAAAGCTTAAAGTCACCCAAAGGGCAATGGAGAGGGCTATGCTCGGAATTTCCTTGCGTGATCACGTCAGAAATGATGATATCCGCAGGAGAACCAAAGTTACCGACATAGCCCGAAGAATTGCCAAACTTAAGTGGCAGTGGGCAGGGCACATTGCTCGCAGAACGGATGGCCGTTGGGGCCGAAAAGTTCTGGAATGGCGACCGCGAACCGGAAGACGATATGTTGGAAGGCCTCCCACTAGGTGGACCGATGACCTGGTTAAGGTTGCGGGAAGGCGCTGGATGCGAGACGCACGGGATCGGTCAATGTGGCGACGCCTGGGGGAGGCCTATGTCCAGCAGTGGACGTCTTTCGGCTGAAATGATGATGATGATGATGATGAAGTATAGATTAATAAATTGAGTTTATACAATATAAATAGTTTAAAATAGTAAACAGTCTTCAGCAGGTCTAACAATAATGTTTTGCTTATCACTTGTTTTTGCACCCTAGTGGTTGTGGAGCAGGACTAACATTGAGCCAAGCATTTTTATCAGCGATATAATCCCCCAACTTATAATAGGCCTGCCTGCATATTATGCGTTTTATACAAGTTTTAAATTTCGTCTCATTCAGTTCTAGAATGTGGGCAGTTTTTTATTGTAACATTTTATACAGTACCGCATAAAAGATGACGCCACTTTAGCCAGCCTGAAACCTGGTTGAACTAATTGGTCCCTATTTCTAGTAACGTAATTATGTCTGTCGCCGGTTTTACTAAAAAGATGTAAATTCTTTCTCACGTTCATGATTTTTTCATGAATATATTGACAAGGTGCGGCTCATGATGTTAATGTTAACAGCTGTCTAATTTCGTAAGTGAATTCGGCAAGGCAAAGAGTTTGACCGCCAATAATCGACCAATCACATAGACGGAAATCATATTGCGTCTTTCATCTCGCATGTGATTGGTCGCTTGATAGCTTCAATTAGCCTGCAGTTCCTTTAGAGAATCTCGCCGGCAGAGATTGTATATCGCTCTGATGGCTTGTTTTTGCAGAATAAAAATTTACTCGATGTCTGCAGCCCTTTCCCTATACGATACCGTAAGACATTATACTATGAAAGTAACTAAAATAGAACAGCCTCGCGGTATCTACATCTACGAGGTATATACTTAGCCGCCCTGCAAGATATATTGAATGCGTTATGCGTTCCTAGGAAAACCGTTTTATCGATGATCTATGATCAGTACTTTTAACATTCGAAGAGGCGAATTTTACGCAGTTTTGTTACCATGTAAAACCAAATTATTAGCAGTAAACCAATTTTGGACTTGCCGTAGGGCGTTATTTACGTCGTCAACGTTACTCGTAAGTATCATCAGCAAATAACACTATGTTTAGTTTGTTTTTCAATAAATGGGGCCAAGCGTTAATATACACTAAAAATAAGAAAGGACCTAAAATTGAGCCCAGTGGTACCCCCATTTACACGTGTAACCCCAACGAATTGACACCGTTTAGTTGAACTAATTGCTGTCTATCATTCAAATAGATATAGTATATATTCAAAGTTAGAGTAAACAGGCTTCTTCTGGGTAAGCTCACTCCATCGTCGACTTTGTCTCCGTCATCTCTGACCTAGGCTAGAGTCAAGAGCAAACCCATAATAAATAAAAAAAAAAAAAAAAAATAAGATTTTACTAAACTTAACGCTGCTTGGCCAAGCCCGTAATGCTCAAGTTTCAGAAGTAATGTTTCATGATTAACGCAATCAAACGTCTTCGACAGGTCGCAGAAGTCTCTGCTCACGCATCAAAGATGTGTTTTAATAAGGTGACACCAGCGTCAGTTGTACAACATTATTTGGTGCAACCATACGGTTTATCGTAAAAGTTAATAACTTATTATACTAGTTCTAAAACTTAACAAGTGATTAATTATGATACATATGACCGCCACGTTAAAAGAAATCGGGAGGCCACGTGGAACGGCGATCTGCCTTAACAAGAAATAATAGTAAGTTAATTAGTAAATGTGTGTTTTTAGAAACGAGCCGTACGGCAACAGCCGCAACTTGGACAAGCTGTTCGGCGACGAGCGCTCGGCGTCGTTCGACAACATGGCGGGGCTGGGCGCCGCGCACATCGCGCCCGAGCCGGCGCGCGCCGTGCACAGCATGTTCAGTGCGGCGCCCGCCCGCGCGCCCGCGCCCCAGGCCGCGCCCGCACGTCCCCGCCCTCGCAAGGCCGACAGCGCGGAAGACGACTCAGCCGTCAAGAAGTTCGGCTCGGCCAAGGCCATCAGCTCCGCGCAATTCTTCGGCGAACAGGTCAGTGTGAACGACGCTGTTTCCAATAAGCTCTTGTAGGATAAATTCTGTAACCCCATAGTTATTAGCCCACTGCGATTGCATTAAGTTTTGTTACTTAATTTGTGTAATGTTATAATTTTATTTTCAGTCACCTAGTTTGAACATGAAACCTAAAACTTTTTTGTACCCTGGCTGTATGTGTATGTAGGTAGCTACTTAAATAAATGTAATTCTATTCTGTACTAGCGTTTTGTTTTTTACATTTACTTTTTAATTTAATGAAAAATTGTTAATGCTTATAAATTAAGAACCTTTTTAGGGTACCGTACCCAGAGGGTAAAAACGGGATCCTATTACTACTCTCTCTCTTACGGACTCCACGGTTCGTCTGTCTGTCTGTCACCAGGCTGTATCTCACGAACCGCGATAGCTAGACAGTTGAAATTTTCAGAGATGATGTATTTATGTTGCCGCTATAACAACAAATACTAAAAACAGAATAAAATAAATATTTAAGTGGAGCTCCCATACAACAAACGTGATTTTTTTGCGATAATGGTACGGAACCCTTCGTGCGCGAGTCCGACTCGCACTTGGCCAGTTTTTTACAATGAGACCAAATATGCTGATAAATAGGCAAATGATTTTATTTACAAATCAATGATGTTTAAGTAGACACTAGCGACTCGACCCGGCTTCGCCCGTGAAAAATTATACACATATACCTTCCTCGTTTCTCACTCTTTATATTGGTGAAAACGGCATGAAAATCCGTTCAGTAGTTTTTGAGTATATCGCGTACAGACGCGGCGGGGGATATTGTTTTATAATGGGAATAAATATAATGACCACCAAAAAAAACTTTGTGACGATAACCCCTAACCACCAAATCTAGTAATATACTGACAAAAATAGTAAATGATCACCAAATTTAGTAAATTGATCACCAAATTTTAATAGCAAATTATTGCGCTATTTAATGTTGTAAAATAGGTTAGGTTAGGTTAGAACTGTGACCAACCGCGCGCGAGCCGAGCGAGCAAAGCGAGCGGTGCCGCGGCAGCGGCCGGCGAGCGCTACTTCCAAGTTGCTCCCAGAAATTTTATAATCTTTTTGGTCATTGGTTTAATTTTGGTGATCATTTACTACTTTTGGTGATCATTTACTACTTTTGGGTTAACAATGAATTATTTGGAGATATGTTACTATATCTGGTGGTAAGTTAAACATAAGCCTTTTATAATATGTAGTGATGGCATGTAATAAAAGTTAGTAACTTTCATTCTGTAATTTAGATGGGATTTCGTTCATAAAGATAGTTTCCATGATCATTTTAGAATAATTAAGATTTTTTATCCAAATAATTTTTAATGATTTTGTTGTTTATTTATTACCCAATTACGGCGAAGCCAAAAGGGTTATGATTTTAGTAGTCTTATGTATGTTTGTATTTACGTATGTTCCTCTGTAGCTTCTAAACTACTTCCGATTTTGATGAATGTGTCAATCGAATCGTTATTACTGCTATAAAAAAAAAAATAACCCGACTGCTTAAAAAGCGAACTAAAAATACGTAAACAAGAAGAAAATCATGCTGTGCAGTCGGAGGATACATATTCGCGAGCTGGCTGACCAAAATCAGGTGGTTACGACGAATCGATTGACGTAAGAATCATCAAAATCGGCCAACGCGTTTGGTCTCTAGATTATATTACCCTTCTTCGGCAGTCGGGTATAAAGATCCATAGTCGGGTTACAGTTTTTTAATTAAACGTTTTGCTGGTTAATATGGAGTAAATATAAATAATGGTGGGTATGTGCAGGAGTCCCAGTGGGAGCGCGACGGCAACCTGTCCCGCTTCCAAGGCAGCAGCAGCATCTCTTCGGCGGAGTACTTCGGGGCCGACGCGCCGCGCCACCCGCGCAACTCCGCCTTCAGCGTGTCCGCGCCCGACCTGGACGAGGTGAGCATGTAGCATGTAGCATCCTCATGTCAGCACTGGGAGACGACGGCAACCTGTCCCGCTTCCAAGGCAGCAGCAGCATCTCTTCGGCGGAGTACTTCGGGGCCGACGCGCCGCGCCACCCGCGCAACTCCGCCTTCAGCGTGTCCGCGCCCGACCTGGACGAGGTGAGCATGTAGCATGTAGCATCCTCATGTCAGCACTGGGAGACGACGGCAACCTGTCCCGCTTCCACGCCACGGCAGCAGAATCTTACCCGTACACACACGTCCACTGCTTAAAGGTATATCCGCACACAACAGTGCCGACAGTTCCGTGCCGTACAGTTCCAAGACGTGCTATACATACATGTCAGTACCCACATGCTGTACTCGAACCAATTCAATCAACTTTTCGTCGTCCATCTTGGAATACTGCGACCGTCTCAGGCAACAGCAGTGTTAATTTTACACACAATTCAATAACAATTCATTGCATATGACGCCATCTAGTGAGATTTATTTAAACCAATTTTTTTTTCTTAGCGCTGGGTCCCCGTGACAAAACACAGCAATTAAAAACACATTATGAATTCATGATACCAATAATCAATCAAGATTCAAGGCATTTAAAAACTTTCTCTTATTGACTAGTCTATACTATACTGTGATTTTTAATTTCGTGGACTAACCTGACAGCTGGTATTGACCTTATTTTTTTTAAATGTTGCAAGCGCAGAGCATAGTGTTGTAGGTAAGGCTCAATCATAAGTGATTCATCGAATCGATGTGACATGACTCTTGAAGTTATTTTTACTAATTGGTGTAAATAAATGATTTATGAATATAAACGTAATATATTTAAATATAACAGTATTCATACACATAGTACATGAACTTTTATTGTGTTAAGTATGAAATCAACAATAAAATAAATGCAATCGATAAAATTAAGTCTGACATAAATGGGTAGAAACTAAATATGGGCCGCTAGTTTCTAAACCAATTATTTTTTTATGCCGTGAAATAGTTCCATTTTCGATCTACTTCGATTTTCGATTAACTTTCGATCACTCAGGATATTTAGGGTACGACACTATTTTAATGTAACTATAAAGTGACAACCGTACGCAAAATACGCGCTTAGTCGTGGAGTTGCGGAAACCAGCCCGTTTTAACCTAACCTAACCTAAAGTGACAACCCCCCAAATGTCAGTTTAGTCCACGAAATAAAAAATCACATTATAATATTATAAAGAGGTAAAGTTTGTGAGGTTGTAGGGGATAATGGGGGTAATCTCTGGATCTACAGAACCGATTTTGAAAATTCTTTCATCGAGAAAACTACATAATTCCTGAGTGACATAGGCCATAAAATATAAAAAAAAAAAAGTTAATTAAAAAAATCAAAAAACCCGACTGCTTTAAAAGCGAACTAAAAATACGTAAACAAGGAGAAAATCATACTGTGCTGTCGGAGGATACATCTTCACGAGCTGGCTGACCAAAACCAGACGTATCCTCCGACTGCACAGTATGATTTTCTCCTTGTTTACGTCTTTTTAGTTCACTTTTAAAGCAGTCGGGTTTTTTGATTTTTTTAATTAACTTTTTTTATTTATAACTTTTTAGTTATTTTTTTTCGAAATAGGTACATTTAAATTATATATTTAAGTTATATATTTTTGAAATCACCTCTTAAAATCCTTTATTTTGATACCCTACACGATAGGTTATGAAGAAAAAAAATATTTGGTCCCCCACAATATGGCGCCCAAGAACCGCTATTTTCCTATTTTCCAGTTTTCATGTAGCCAGTGACACTCGCGGGGTTAAGACGAATCGATTGACGTAAGAACCATCAAAATTGGCCCACGCGTTTGGTCTGTAGAACGCCACATAGGAACAAACATACATACATACATACTTACATACATACATACATAGACTGATAAACACATTACCCTCCTTCGGCAGTCGGGTAAAAAAAAATTGAGATCTTTATGAAAATTGCAATAATGTAATCCAAGTAGCAAATTTAGCCTATAAAATTCATTGTTTGGCAACACTATTGATACATAAAAATCATGTACTACATGATTAAAGTATTCATTATTACCAACAAAAAAAGTATAATTAATTCACAATAGCAGTTTTAATGTTCTAAATTTTAATTCGCCGGTAGAAATAAAAGTTGTTTACATTTGTATTGTAGTATTCATTCTTATTTAAATAAATAGTTTAACAAATTCGTAGGTAGGGTAGGTGGGTAAGGTAGGTATGGTAGGTAGGTAAAATTTGGTAAAATGTAGGTAAAACTGCAATGTAAAAATTTTTACAACTGGAGTTGACGGGAGCGAAGCTATGGGTACAGTCATCGGCACGTAACTTGGCAAGAGTCGTTAGATGCGCACAAGTCATTTTTTAGGTCTCTTTGGTTACCAAGCGGGACGCGGGGTACGTTTAGTACCGTTCCGAGCGCGCGGTTGGTTGGTCAGTTGATACAAGGATCCACTGACCAATCACGTCGCGTCCTCGTCCCGTTCGCTCTATATGGTGGTTGGTCAGTTCTCGCACTATGCGCGAGCTTACCCCCACTACGCCAAAACCTTGCCAAGTTACGTGCCGATAACTATATCAGCTAGTACATTATAACTATGATTATTAGTGTACATGATAAAAGTTATAATCAAGTGTCTTGTAAAAGTAAATCTAATTACATACCACTTATGGATCAGCTGTGAGCATATATCGTTTGTTGTGTACATAAAGTTCATAATATTCTGTTTGTGGTGCAGGTGCGCGAGTCGGTGCGCGCGGGCGTGACGCGCGTGGCGGGGCGCCTGTCGTCGCTGGCCAACGGCGTGGTGTCCTCCATCCAGGAGCGCTACGGCTACTGATACCGCTGTGCTGCGGCTACACGCGCACTAGTGGCAAGACAATAATACTAAACCCCCATTCTCACACATCTTCTAAACAAACAAGACTCCGGTCACCAATTAGTACGTATTGTTGCTAGATGTCGCAGGCAGCCGCTGTGTCAGTGTGTACTGATGCTGAACACATCCTCAACCTCGCGGTATTATGTTGCAAATAACGTTGTACAATACAATATTTCCGCTTTATGAACATTATTGTTCAGTGTTAAGATGTTTATATAATTCTAGTGGGCGACGGACAAAATGTCACTACATTATTAAAATGTTACTTTTCTTGACATTCACTACGAAGCAGGTTTGTACGACTTTTTGATATTGATTTAACATTCAGAGCAGAGTGAGGTCGTGCTGTCCCCGCAAGACAATGACTTTTGTGACACGTATATTGTAAAGTTTATTTTGTATACAAAGTTATAAGTGTCTGATGCTAATTGATTTCTACATGTATGATGCAAATCTTTATATAAATATTGTTATTTTTAATTGTGTAAAACTATTAAAGAAATCTGTGTGGAACGGTGTGAGCATATCTTGACTATATTTCATTGTAGTGTTCACGTTTGTATCGAAGTATTCAGTAAGACTAGTTGATGTGTGGCGCCATCTCTGTACAACGATCGTAATTACAATACTACGACACTTTTCATACACCGACAGCTTTCGCTTCATGACGCACGCGCGGGAGACTAGTAGCGCCGTGTAGCTCTCGTGTACTCGGGTCGTCATTTTGCATACTTTCAATATTGTAAAGTGAAGAATACCAAGAATCGATCGAGTACTCACCAAGACTGGCAAGAGATGTCGCTGTCCCGTGCGTGTACGACTGCACACGTGCATGTAAATATTGTAACATATAGTGAATTGTATAGTATTATAGTGGTGGAGCTCCAGAACATATTGCTAGAGCTACTAGCAGCGCTAGCCGCTTGGCGCATCTGCCTCACGCCAGCTTTAGAATGTTTTGTATGGAAATTATTTACTGTATTCTCTTTGTTCTGTTTACTGTGTTTATTTACATTATTTGTTTACAAGAAAAGTATTTAGAGTATTTATATTGTTACCCCATTATCAACATTTGTAGTGAACTCTGAACATTGTTACCTGCTACTTCGCTATCGCATTCCAAATTCGAATGTATTTGTTTTTGTTTTACTATTGATCGTAAATTGACGGTTGCATTATGAAGCATCGGTAAGTGCGTGGTCAGGCTGCAGACTCGTGATCGTAATGTTCATATTATTGTTATATCTAGCACACTCCACTTTTATCGAGCATTATGTCGTCCACGCAGAGGTACCAGCTAACTAATACATAATTATACTCTGATTTTTAATTTCGTAGACTAAACTGACATTTGGTGGGTTGCCACTTTATCGTTACAAAGAAATAGTGTCGTACCCTGACTATCCGGAGTGATCGAAAATTGAAGTAGATCGAAAATAGCACAATTTCACTGCAAAAAAACAATTTCACACTTGTTATGAAACTAGCGGCACTTATTTAGTTTCTTCTCTTTTCTGTCAGACATTATTTTATCGATCATGTTTATTTTATTGCTGATTTCATATTTAACACAATAAATATGTATGCACTATGTGTATGAATACTGATATATTTAAATTTACGTTCATATTCATAAAACACTAGCTGACCTGGCAAACTTTGTTTTGCCCTAAAAACACCAAACATTCATCTACCCTACCTACTCTACCTACCTTACCCTACCTATGTAGGTAAAGTACCAATTTTTTTTTTCTCATTTTTTTTCATAAGAACCTTCTCCTAACAATAACAAACACAACAAAAAAGAATAAGCGAAACCGGTCCAGCCGTTCACGCGTGATGCCGTGACCAAGGGAAATTGGGATTCATTTTTATATATAAAGATTTATTTACACCAATTAGTAAAATTTAATTGAGGAGTCATATCACATCGATTCGATGATGAATCAATTATGATTGGGACTGACCTACAACACTATATTCCTCGCTTGCAACATTAAAAAAAAATAACGTCATTGGCAGCTGTCAGATTAGTCTACGAAATAAAAAAACCACAGATTAGCAAGTGTCGAACGCATTGACCAGCACGCGAGAAGTCTGCTAGTAACGAAGCATTTATCATATTTATTTTTATGTAAACGTTTTTGGTGATAGATAATTTTTATTTTTATAGTTACTGTTAGTTGATGTTACGAGGGCAGGTTCAACAGTACGCCGAATATTTTTTTTTTAAGGAAAACATTCCGCGAACTGTTGAACCTCCCTAAGCAGTACGAAACTGGAGAGTAGGTCCTTATTGCGTACACTCGGGGCGCGGAACACACTGGACACTGAAGAACAGTGTACACTGCACACTGAGCCTAAATACCTCTCCAGCATTTACCACAGATCTTAAGGTTCCCATCGCCCATCGCCCCGCGCAGCCGCGCTCCAGTGTGCGACGAGCCTTGGCGTAAGCATGTTTATTTTTAGAGCTTATTTTTATCATCGTACACGTAAGTTTGTTGCGAATTATATTAAGATAACTGTGGGCAAACAAGCCGATGACGATGCGTGCCGTGCAGTTCAATCCAAATAGTATGAAGCCGCGCTAGTTCGTGTACAAGTCGTGACAGCTGACCACGTGTTCCTTTGTGATGCGGATGTACCGCGCAGCCGCTCCTAGGTTCATTGAATATTTGTATAGTAATAGAATTTTGTTTTTAGATAATAATTATTGATATAAATATACAAAATTATATTTGCTACTGTTTTATTTTATTTCCAACCGTCTCTTTATATAAATTTTGCTCCAAACTTGCGCAACATAGGGTAAATAACCCTATTGCTGGCACCTCTCCTGGCATTGACATTTCTAAGTTTAAAGGCTAAAAATAAGAAAACCACAGATTTCGCAATATTGGAATTTCAATGCCAGTAATATGATTTTACTTAGCTTTTTTATAAATTAGTGAAATATATGTATCATTACTTATTTCACATGATGAAAATCTCTCATTTAAGAATTAGAATATTTCCTTCGATATCATTATTATCTATACTAATATTATAAAGAGGTAAAGTTCGTGAGTTTGTGACGTTGTTAGGGGGTAATCTCTGGATCTACTAAACCGATTTTGAAAATACTTTCACCAGTAGAAAGCTACATTATTCCTGAGTGGGCTAAAATATATTTAAAAAAAAATAGAGATCCTTATGAAAATTACAATAATGTAACCCAAAGTAGCTAGTAGTTCTTTCGCGTGCGTTGAGAAAACTATTGATGATACATAAAACATATAGTATTACATGATTAGGTTGGGTAGGCAAGGTAGGTAGGGTAGGGTAGGCTGGGTAGGTAGGTGGGTAGAGTGAGTATTGCAGGTAGCCAATTGACGGGAGCGAAGCCCCAGGGGTCAGCTAGTATTTGTATATTTGTGAATATAAATATGATTTTCTAGGCATTTGATTACAAAGCTAGTGGAGGCACTCTCTTAAAGTGCCAATAACTGGTTTTCTTACCCTACGTACTATGAGTTGGGGGAAAATAAAAACATAGTTTAAATAAATACAAACAATAAAATAATTATAATCTCAATCACAATATACTCTGTTCATTCTCTGAGAACAACCGACATCGAGATCAAACCTCACACAGAACACCGCAACTGTCCAGAAACTCACACAAACAACAATATGCAAAGTTATTGTTTCAAATTACCATTGAGATACGTGAATCCAATGCGTTCCTTGAATCTGCCCTCTACCATGCCATCATCATGCATCTGTTCTGAAACAGGGATAATCCCTAATTTGTCCTGAATAGTTTCGTCCCTCTGACTCAACGGGATCATGATGGCATTGGCACTTAACTTCATAGTAAGAGGGCTGATGTCTGCACAATGCCAAGTTGAAGTTTCTGCTAAGTACAGCACTCGCCAATCTTCTTGGCCGTTATGAAGTTTGCTGTCCGATGAGCAAGGCTCGGTGTGCTAATGTTTTAGTATGAGATTTACTGCTGCGCAGCCACTGTAGCCAACTTCAGGGCGGCCGAGAACATTGGCGAGTACTGTACAACCGGTGCACTATCAGCTGAGCCTCTTGGCCACGATGCAGACGTTCTCGAGCGACACGGCGCTGGGCACGAAGTGGCACAGGCGCGCGTCCAGCCCCAGCGCGCGCAGCTGCAGCACGCGCGCCCAGTCCAGCAGCAGCTTGGCGCGCCTCCCCACCTGCGAGCGGTACGCCTGCGGTAACACTACGCGGTCTACTTG
Organism: Anorthoa munda; assembly: GCA_945859665.1. Classification (NCBI taxonomy): domain Eukaryota; kingdom Metazoa; phylum Arthropoda; class Insecta; order Lepidoptera; family Noctuidae; genus Anorthoa; species Anorthoa munda. The sequence goes on along the minus strand of OX243899.1, from coordinate 5,879,176 downwards.
CTCTCCGTTCGTCTCACTATTGGTTGGTTCCTGTGCCGGAGCGCTCGGCTCTTGGATGTGATTGGTCTGATCGTCGGTCTGTTCGTTGTTGACGGGGCGAGGTTCCCGCGGGCGCCCGTCGCCGCACGTCGCCCACGACACGATGGCCAGCATCACGTTGAACTCCTCGCTGCTGATGTCCAGCTCCTGCAAATATTCACTCTATTAGTTTGATGCAACAAGTTTTGATAATTTAAGTTATTGGTTGGCAAAGAAACCGACCATCTACTTAATGATGTGACCACGCCTAGCCATCGACATTACTAATCCCAGGTTGGCAGGTAAATACCATGAGTGCTCGTCACCTCCAGATATACCGAAATATCTCATGTGCAGCCCCCCTAGCCAAGTTCCAAATGTTTCGTATCGAATCTCTTTCTACAATCGTTAACGACTTATATTAGTATGGTCTGACCACGTGACTTAACGTTCAGATGTGTCATTCCCAAACATTGATTCGTTTTCTACTAGCGTTATCGAATGTAGATTGTCAACTTGGCTACAGGTGCAGGTTATTACACCGGCACTCTTATTGTTCAAATCGTAACACATCAAAGCTGTCCATGGGTTCTGTGACTAAATACTGGTCACTACGTAACTACAAGGAGCCGATACATGAGATGCGTTTGCAGTAGTTTCCCGTACAAACCTGCAGCTGTTGGTTGGCGAAGAAAGCGGCTCGCTCGCACCGGTGGTGGCAGCACGTGGCCAGCACCACGCCGCGCGTCTTGTGCCGCACGCCCTCCGCCGTGATGCAGCGCAGCGCGTAATCTGCGCAAAGTCACTCTTATATTTTTTTTTGTTATCTATTATGTTCGCGTTTATGATTATTTCAATCATTTAAATTTTCCTAAAATCAACTTAATTTTCACTTACAATTAGTTAAACATGTCCGTAACTACCGCCGGACCCACGCCAATCGCTTCAATATTTGGTAAATAATTACTACTCAATTGGTACCAATTAGTACTCGAACAGCAAAATTGGTATGGTTGCGGTTACCGTTTGGAGGTGGTACGGCGGTAGTGACGCTCCCTTCAGCAGGACCACCATGAGCGCCGAAAAGTGTACGTAGTCGCAGCGGAAAAACGTCGAATTTATTCATTTCAGATAAGCAGGTAATTAGTGTATGACGTCGTGTAATTGTGTATAGTAAGTACAAATTTGTGTATCCAACCATTGGGGAGCTATTCAACAAAAACTGTTTCCGCTGGAACTACGTCATCCTAGCGGCAACTTTTTTTTCCTATGCACGTAGATAAAAAAAAATACATTCAATAATTAGTTTGAAACGAGAGGTAAATGTGTATGCTTAAATGAAATTTGTGTGACATAAAACAGCGAAGATAATCAAGTTTCCGCTGCGCTGACGTTTGGCTATTTGATGAAAATCATATAAAACGGCTTAGTGCAGAGTTGATTCTTTTTACGCACTTTGCTTTGAATTTGTGTGTAATGATTGTGAAAACAGAATTTGAAAAAATCATAACGTTCAGAAGATATACACGTAAAAGAAAAATAAGGTTTTTAGGTCCAAGTACTTAAAATAGGAACACTAGAGCCTAACTTATAACGTTTATATGTATCTTGTAAGGGTCTACAATATCCTGCCAAGTATCATGTATGTGTTCTTAGTAATTAATGAGCAGTCGCATAATTTACTACGACTGGACCACTATATTGTATGACAACCGATTTTAGGACTTTTTAATGGAAATACAACGTAAAACATATGGTGATAGTTAGTGTATTAATGCAACTATTGACATGTAAAATTACAGCTCCTTACACTAAATATTTAAAGAGATATAATAAAAATACCAGAACAACCGCAATTCATGGATAAACCGACCAAGTTTGAATGACTACAAAAAAGCGGTCGTGCAGTATATAGAGCTAACGTTCTAAAATTTCCAGTGTCGTACCATTATTGGATTGGTACAGGTGAGCACACAATTCTTGAACAAGTAACAAATAATGTTCGTGATCAAAATAGTAGCTCACTTGTTTGTTTCTCAAACTTACGAAATTATTACAATAAGAATTACTTCTGTATTAGCAAATGCATTTATTTGTCAGAACATTACAAAAAGTTGTTACAGTAGGTAATTATTATGTCCTTAATATTCTGCTTCCATCGTATAAATATTTTGATGTTAGAAAAATTTGATTAAATGAAATACTAATAATAATTAGAAAACAATATTAACACACCAGTAGTTATTAGATAGATAAGGGATAATCTAAAGAAGGTTGTTCTATCTCACGACGGTGGGTTGGTCTTAGTCGTGTGTGTAGTGCACATGTACATTGTTTCTGTGTGCGTAAGCTCGGGAGCGCTCAGCAGAGAGTTTGTATTATACTAGAGGTATTTAAGTTATAAAAGTACTAGAGGTATTTAAGTTATAAAAGTTATCTCTTTGACGTTCAGGATGGTAGCGTTTGCCTATGTTTGTCTCTTATTTTTGATAGAATTTTTCTATAAGCAAGAACGAAAGAATTCACAGTTTCTTTTTCGTCGTAAATACGTTCCCTCTAGTATAATACAAACTCTGGCGCTCAGTATCGCTTAAGCACACAGAAACAATGTGCATCTGCACATGTGTGCACGCACCGACGCACTGCGTGACTCGTGAGATAGAACAATTGTATCAGTTTCCCGAAAAGTTAGGTACCAGTAAAAATTCTAAGATTTACTTATTCATATGGGCTTTTACAGTGGGCCATATATTTGTTATTTATATTTAATAAAAAAACTGATTCTTTATGTTAATGTTATTATTACCTACTTTGTTAATAATATTGTTTTTTTTTTTTCATTTTAATTAGTCATTAACCAATAAATACTTTTATGAATATAATGTTAATACTTACAGTTGTTTTATTTTCTGCTAAACGATTGTGTACGCACCTGTACGAAACTATTACACACAATAACGATACTATACTGGAAATTTTAGAATGTTAGCTCTATATACTGCACGGCCGTTATCCATGAATTGCGGTTGTTCTGGTATTTTTATTATATCTCTTTAATTATTTAGTGTAATGAGCTGAAATTTTACATGTGAATAGTTGCATTAATACACTAACTATCGCCATAAGTTTTACGTTGCATTTCCATTAAAAAGTCCTAAAGTCGGTTCTCATACAATATAGTGGTCCAGTCGTAGTAAATTATGCGACTGCTCATTAATTACTAAGAACACATACATGATACTTGGCGGGATATTGTAGACCCTTACAAGATACATCTATGTTCTATGTTAGGGGGGTTTGGTTTCCGCACTTAGTCCCTCAAATGGACCTTTGTACGTGGGCCATGGCGGCCGTTGGGTGGGTCATTCCAACCAGCCCACCTCCCTCCAGAAGTCGATTAGAGCTCCTGGTTTCTTCAGAACATCCGTGTAAGATCTGGGTGACCCGAGGGTTTGTGCTCTTATCTGGGTAACACCTGTGCATTCAAAAAGAACGTGCGCAACGGTTTCCTCAGCCTCCATACATGCCCTGCACAGAGGACTGTCCGTTATGCCTATTGTGTGGAAGTGTTTGTTAAGTGAGCAGTGTCCCGTGATGGTCCCCGTCACCACGCGGAGGCCATTCCTGTCCAGGCGTAAAAGACGCCTGGTAAGCCTACTGTCCAAGGATGGCAGAGCTTCTTTGGATTGCCTACAGCCCGGTGTCGAGGCCCACCAGTTCTCCGCCTGTGTCTGGGTGAATTCCTGTAGCCACCTGCGTATTTGGTTGAAGGGGATGGGTACAACAGGTTCGGGTCCATAGACCGTCGAGCTGGATCCGCGCCTCGCAAGCTCGTCAGCCGCGTCGTTGCCCAGCGATCCACTGTGTCCCTTTATCCATTGTAGTGTCACCGTGTTACGGCTAGATACGGTTATTTGTTCTAGCGCGTTGTGACATTCTAGTATTAGTTTTGATGTAATGTATTCTTTCCGTAAGTATTGGAGGACAGATGCGCTGTCGGAGAGAATCCGTATGTGGGTGTCCGTAACCCTCCTGGCTTCTAGGGCATGGACCGCTTGTATGATGCCAACACACTCCGCCTGGTAGACGGTGTTGAACCTTCCTAGCGGTCTGGATATATTTATATTGAAATCGTATGAGAAGACTCCGACTCCGGTACCTGAGTCAGTTTTCGATCCGTCGGTGTATATTCTCATCTCTTTCGGGCCAGAGTAGTCACATCTTTCCTCTGTAAGTGTTATGTTGTAGTGTCTGTGAAAGTGGTGTGATTTCGGGGCTTTGTCACATGGTGATGCTAACATCGGTTTACGCTTGATCGCATCATCTCTTATGCGTGTGTGCTTAATTCTGGAGTCTTTATTTAGGGAACCTGATAAGTGGAGTCTAAAGGTGGCTAGGGCTGCCTCCTCCCTCACAATTAGGTGTAGAGGTGGGAGTCCCAGCATTGCCTGTAGGGCGGCAGTTGGTGTGGTTCTCATACTACTAGTGATTGCAACACAGGCGAACCGCTGTAGTTTTTCGAGATCTCTTTGGGCTGTGCTGAGGTCTGTCCTGGGCCACCAGACCAGCGAGCCATAATGTAATGATTGGTCGGATAACTGTGGTGTATAGCCAGTAGGTGACCATGGGGCTAATCCCCCAATTCCTGCCTAGCAGTCGTTTGCACTGCCACAGGGATATGCTGGCTTTTGTGGTGATATGGTTCATGTGTTTTGCCCAATTCAACTGTTTGTCCAAATAAATGCCCAGGTACTTGGTTTCAGTCGAAAGGCTAAGGGTTGTTCCGAAGAAACGCGGTAATTGCAGTGTCATCGGTTTTCTCTTTTTAGTGAAGAGAATTAGTTCAGTTTTTGTGGGGTTCACTGAGAGTTGGTGCTCGTTGCACCATTCCTCTACTATTTTCAGGGCTTGACGCATGAGATTGCATAGGGTGTTTTCGTGGGTCCCGTTTATTATTATTGTTATGTCATCCGCGTAGCCAACGGTGAAATAACCTTTGTCGTTGAGTGTTTTGATGAGGCTGTCAGCTACCAGGTTCCACAGAAGTGGCGAAAGGACGCCCCCCTGTGGACAGCCCTTGGCGACGATGGCCCTTGTAGTGTCGTTAACCGTGACTTGGACCGCTCTCAGTTTGAGCATATTGGTGATCCAACCCCCTAGGGTCGGGTCTATGCCGTGTCTGTCGAGGGCCGTGTTTATACTGTTGAACATGGTCTTATCGAAGGCGCCCTCAATGTCAATGAAGGCAGCCAATGCTGAGCATTTGTGGTCCACTGCGCATTCAATTTTAGAAACCACGTTGTGCAACGCGGATTCTGTTGATTTTTACAAGATACATATAAACGTTATAATTTAGGCTCTAGTGTTCCTATTTTAAGTACTTGGACCTAAAAACCTTATTTTACTTTTACGTGTATATCTTCTGAACGGTATGATTTTTTCAAATTCTGTTTTCACAATCATTACACACAAATTCAAAGCAAAGTGCGTAAAAAGAATCAACTCTGCACTAAGCCGTTTTATATGATTTTCATCAAATAGCCAAACGTCAGCGCAGCGGAAACTTAATTATAGCCGCCATCGCTCGGCCATCGCAAGTTTCGTGCCCGCAGACTCAAGGGTAGTAATTATTTGTATACTTAGAATAGCTGTAGCATGCCCCCTTTTTCGGCACTCATGGTGGTCCTGCTGAAGGGAGCGTTACTATCGCCGGACCACCTTCAAAGTCGATATTCTCGAAAACTACTAAGGTACCACTTTTGTTGTTCGAGTACTAATTGGTACCAATTGAGTAGTAATTGATTACCAAATATGGAAGCGATTGGCGTTGGGGGGTCCGGCGTTAGTCACGGACATAGTTAAACTTGTCCTTCCTAGAGTGGAAATAACGTCAATTGAAAACATGTATTTGAATATAGATTGGCGTGGTTACCGGTGGCGACGCCGCAGAGATGCTTGGCGAGCCCCACGACGGCGTCGCAGTCGGTTACCAGCGGCACGCGCTGCAGTGCGAGGTGCGCCAGGTCGGCGCGCAGGCGCTCCGCCGTGCGCTCGCGCAGCTTGTTGTCGCGCTTGTGGCGCAGCGACGCGCGGTCCACTAGCAGTGCTCCGCCCCCGCTCCCAGCGCCGCACCACGCCTGGCACGCGTAGTACGACACGTGACCTGAAAGCAAGCACAACCAACTGGATTATTATTGCTAGCCATAGAGAAAACCTAAAGCCTTAAGGACATTTGTTTTCTGGATTATACAGGCAAAATGAACATGACATCATGCCTGTCGGTACGAGGTGTAAATACAGGTATATATAGGTACCCTATAGTACTCACATTCTACTAGTTATGTATAAGCCACATGTTCCTAATACTGAAGAACTGTGGGGGAGCATGAAGAAGCACTTTCCATGGAGGAAAGTGCTGTTTCATAAAGCAAGAGACAGAGAAGAGACTGGTTGATTGGATTAGATACAACTCAGCCTAGCCACAGATAATATAATACTAGCATACAAATGCCACATTTCATACAAAGAACTAGCGTTTTTCATCTGATTATACTGATTATTTTTTGTATATTGATCGCGTTTGGTTCCACGGTGATAGATAGATCACCATCTATATCCGTGTAAAGGCACCAAACGCGATCAGTGTACAAAAAATAATCAGTACAGTACGTCGGCACGGTTTCTTTGTATGGGATGAGACATCTGTATTCTAGTATTATATTATCTGTGGCCTAGCCAACTATGTGTCTTGTTTGGACAGTTTAGGGTTTGACTCAAGTTCCACAATAAGAAAAAATTTAGCTAGACATCCCTACCTTTTCCAGCTCCTAGCTCCACATAGCAGGTGTTTGGGGCGACCAGCCCCTCCTCCTCTGTCAGCCACAGCAGGCTGGACACCTGGCGCAGGTGGCGCAGTGAGCTCTCCGCGCGGTCACTTTCCGAGAACTCCTCCATCACACTGCTGTGGATGGGGTACTCAGGGGCCGTTATAATGTTGTCCTTCACATGCTCTGTGTAATCATGGAATTTGTAATTATCGGTCATATATATCATAATGATTCAACAGTGGACATCATACTGAAAATAAACTTTCCAAATAAATAAATTACTTACTATCATATAAAAAGTTAACTTTGTCTATGACTTGCACGACTATTTCCCGCGGTAGCTGACTGAGTGGCTTCCTCTTACATGTGTCTACCTCTGTTGGGGCGTTGATGTTGGGTACAATGTATGGAGGCTGCTCCGTAGCCCGAGCGTTGCAGATCGAAAGGTGCTTCTCCAGTTTACTCACGTAAACAGTACTAAAACACGTTATAACCTCGTGATAAGCATTATTATAAGCAACATGCGAGAGAAAAAAATATTTTTTTTTGTTTACTTACTGTTTGGGGTCATTGGGGCATGGTATACGTGTGTCGTCCTAAAACAAAAAAGGCTCATGATGATGCTGCTTTTGCTTTTTCATAACAGTTTTCATGATCTCTTTTATGTAATTTCATAGTATGTGTACGTTATGACTTTAGGTATGGCATGTGATAATTGTATGAATGGTTGAAGCTGGTGGAGGTCGTACCTGACCATCTGCGGTCTTCGGCTGAGGTTCATGCTCACCGCAGTACTGTCGGCCCGGCCGGACCGTCATCCGACACAGCCGCTTTTTCCTCAACACAAAATACTGGCATTGAGGCTCAACTATGCCATTTAAAGGTTGTTGTGATAAGGAATCCGTCATTCTTGGTTTGTTTACTAATATTTGAATTCAATATTATTCAAACTTTTAAGGTTATATATTATGACGTGCCGTTGACGTTGACTGACACATATATCTATGGACTGACATAACAATACAAACATTGCCAGTTTTTAATATGCGATTGCGAAGCCAGTAGCACACAGCATAAGATTGATGGCTACTTTTAAACGAAACTCTAAAATTGAGAAACTAGCTAAAATAATATTAAAAAATTAAAGAAACATGCGTAGCAAAAATAACATTTTCCGTGAACAACTGCGACATTTTTTTATTTTTGTATATGGCTATTATTCAATACTTTGGATTTGGAGGGACGTCAACAAAATTTTAGGTTAGGCGTCGCATCCTATTGGTTTCGTTTTGTTTTTCTTTCACGTATTATGTAGTGCTGGTGGTGCAAAATGAGTTCGCCCAGTAGAGAAACCGAGGAACCGTCGTCGAGCACGGCGCCGGCCGACGAGGGCTCGGACGCGAGTGGCGGCGGCGCCGCGGCACCAGTGGTCCGGCCGCCCGCCAAGCGCAGGCTCTCCAGCACAGTCATCGAGATTTCGGACACGGAGAGCGACGACTCGGACGTGTGCGCCGTCAATTCCTATCAGGCCTCTGCGGACGAGGTCAAGAGGATCCGCGGAGGTCAGTACGCAAACATTTTAGTTTGTACCAGTTTGCGCGGGAAACTTGAATGCTGAATAGGAATGCAGCTATCTGATGCGTGTTTGTAAACTTTGCAATGGATTCTGTATTTGTATATACGCGATAGTAGGTAGATCAGATCTTGTTATTTCCTCAAACATACCCAGATGCTTTATAACAGTTCTTGTTGGATTCCTTATTTGAAAGCTAAAGTATACCAAGTCAAATTAGTAATAACAAGTTACAAAGTGTTATGTATTTAATGTGTATTATTGTGTGCAGTGCTCAAACATTACATGAATAAAGCAGCTATTAAATTCTAGATTATATAGAATACAATCTCTGAAATGACTCTTATAAGAAAGCTTGATGCTTCCTGTAGCTGTATCCACTGAAGTTAAAGTAAATACTAGAGTGTTCTGTTTTCAGATGACTACTCTTCATCCTCGTCATCCTCGGACTACAGCTCTGACTCAGAGTCATCCTGGGAGGATGACTCCATCCTGGTGGAGGATGACAAGAGTCATGTGAAGGCAGTGAAGGCACAACTCAACCCGCGCGCCAACAGGATGGATGACCCACAGTTTAACCCTAGGATTAAGGTAGATAACATGATATAATTTAACATGACTAATATTTTGTAAATTGTCCATGAAGCTGATTTAAATGCAGCATTGCTATAAAAGTGCAAATGCTTTCATCATTACGCAAATGCTTTTTGAGTTTGAATTAAGTTAAGTATACCTTTTAGTAAGGAATTAATGTAATCATAAACACTTAAGTATCTTATAAAGAGGTTTCGGTCTTACAAAACTCTAAGAAAATATTTCCTTTACAGTCACAAGAATTAATAGAAAGATTACAAACACACTGGTCAGAACAGAAAGACTTGAAGACTCACGAAGTGACCCTTACGTGTGAGCCGTTCAGACTCTGCCTGCTGCATGACTTTCTAGCCAACCCCGAGATGATCAACAACATTGTGGATGACATGAACACGCTGGACTGGTCACGCAAGAAGATGGACCTTTACGAGTTCCACCAGACAGCTGACCTGGCCAGCCTAACCTGGCAGCGAAGTATCCGAGGCATATATGAACTGCTCAAGACTGAAGTTATGAGTTGGGTAAGCTGTATAGAGCGTCTAATAATTCATTGAGAAGTTGAGGCTAGCTTGTTTTGTAATGTCCTTGTACAGTCTACTTTGTAGGAGCAATATTATAAGTGCTTTTTTTTATTTGTCATGCAAATGTGGCAAAAAATAAGAAACATCAATGATGTGATTTATATAAATATCAGCCTTGTAGACCTTATCTCTGGCACCTATATGAAATTCTCCTTTGAAACCTCGACGCACGCAACTATGAGAACCGTCGGCCTTTGCAACGGAAGCTGTCAAAATTTTCCATATAGCTGGAACTTGGTCTTGCGCGGTTGTGCGACTTGCGTGTCTCGTAATACGCGTCATACAACCTGTGCCGGTGCAGGTGGCGTCGCTGACGGGGCTGACGCTGCGCTCGGTGTCGGCGTCGTGCTCGCTGTACGGGCCCGGCGACCATCTGCTGGTGCACGACGACCGGATGGCCGACCGCCGCGTGGCCTTCATCCTGTACCTGGCGCCCTGGCGACCGCGCCGGCCTACCGCGGCCTGCAGCCCCACGCAAGACAAGCAGCTCGAGAACGGCGACGGGGACCACCATGAGGTAACAACTTGATATAAATCTGGCTTCATCCATTCATAAAACTTTAGACATTCATTAAATAGCATCTGTTAAATTGGATCACTTCATTATTCTAATGTCTTCTTGTCAATGGCAAATACAATAATTAATCATAACCCTTTCCTTGCAGCCGGGTAATATTATTATTAGCTACGGCAACACCATTAATGAAGCAGCATTGCTAATGTAAATGAAACTAAATTAGCCTGAGGCATATAGAGACGTACAACATAGGAATCTATCCATAGAACTGTGCCTTGAAATCAAAGGGATGAACTAGGACCACCTTAGTAAAATTTGTAAATAGTTATTTTGCTGTCCAACAACAGAAAAGTCTGTACAACTCTTCAGAAAGACAATTTTTTTAAGTACTGTGTTAAAGTGTAAATTGTGTGGTTCCAAACAGCGGTCGTGGGGCGGCTGGGCACACGGCATGGGCGGCGCGCTGCAGCTGCTGGCGCGCGACGTGGCGGGGCGGCCCACGCGCGTCACGCACTCCGTCAGCCCCCGGAACAACATGCTGGCCTTCTTCAAGGTCGGCAGCGACTCTTATCACCAGGTGAGACTCTACCACTCGTATCTACGGCGGGGCGGCCCACGCGCGTCACGCACTCCGTCAGCCCCCGGAACAACATGCTGGCCTTCTTCAAGGTCGGCAGCGACTTATCACCAGGTGAGACTCTACCAAACGTATCTACGGCGGGGCGGCCCACGCGCGTCACGCACTCCGTCAGCCCCCGGAACAACATGCTGGCCTTCTTCAAGGTCGGCAGCGACTCTTATCACCAGGTGAGACTCTACCACTCGTATCTACGGCGGGGCGGCCCACGCGCGTCACGCACTCCGTCAGCCCCCGGAACAACATGCTGGCCTTCTTCAAGGTCGGCAGCGACTCTCATAACCAGGTGAGACTACCACTCGTATCAACGGCGGGGCAGCCCACGCGCGTCACGCAATTCGTCAGCCCCAGGATCAACATGATGGCCTTCTTCAAGGTCGGCAGCGACACTTATCACCAGGTGAGACTCTACCACTCGTATCAACGGCGGGGCAGCCCACGCGCGTCACGCACTCTGTCAGCTCCCGGAACAACATGCTGACCTTCTTCAAGGTCGGCAGCGACTCTTATCACCAAGTGAGACTCTACCACTCGTATCGGGGCGGGCCGGCCCACGCGCGTCACGCACTCCGTCAGCCCCCGGAACAATACTACTAGCAGTTCCACGCGGCTTCGCCTCCACAGAACCATAATAAGTTTTCAAGATTAAAAAATAGCCTATGTCACTCAGGAATAATGTAGCTTTCTATTGGTGAAAGAATTTTTTCAATCGGTCCAGTAGTTTCGGAGCCTATTCGGTACAAACAAACAAAAAAATATTTCCTCTTTATAATATTAGTATAGACTAGCTTCTGCCAGCGGCTTCGCTCGCGTGAAAAGAGTTTGATCATCCCAAGGGAACATTATACCGAGATGATAAGTAGCCTATGTGCTATTCCAGACTATAGTCTATCTCTGTGCCAAAGTTCATCCAGATCTAACCAGCCGTTTGAGCGTGAAGAAGTAACAAACATACAAAGACACACACTCACAAACTTTCGCCTGTATAATATTATTAGTGTGATAGTGTGATTAAGAAAATGATTTAGGAAACAATAACACAAAAATAACTGAGTTTACGCCCGATTTTTAACTTATTTATATCCATTTGTCACACCCAATTTGCTCTGAACCGAGAGATGTTGAAATTTGGTATACCTACGAATTTCTATGATCCAATACAGACGTGTCACGTAAATAAATGAGTTTTGAATATGGTCACTTTATTTGGTGGCATGTTAGAATACTAGCACTCTGCCCGCGACTTCGTTCGCGTGATTTCGTTTAACCTATTTTTTTTTCTTATATGCAGTTAGTGAAGGCGACCAAAAATAAGCTATTATTAAATCAATAAAAATAAAAATTGGGTATTTTAGATATACAGGGTTTATTGGATTGGGTCGATTCGTTATTTGACTTAAATAATCATAAATTTTAGGTTACCGCCACAAAGTAAAATCCTCCCCTAAAAACATATCAACCCCTTTTTGCCCCGTTGAGGGTCGAGTTTTGAACAACCTAAATATGCTATTCCATCATCATATTTCATTTATAAATCATTCCTAAATATTTTTCGTATACGTTAGTCAGATTGCGCAGTAAGATTCCTCAAAAAAACTTTAACACCCCTAACTGTCTGGGGGCGAGGTTTTAAAATGTTTTATGTAAATTTTGATTATTAACTTTTTCCGCAAGGAATTTGATTTTTTCATACAAACTAAGGTTGAATTGACGCAAAATCGCTCCTTAGTGCTCTCCTAGAACCCCACGTCAAAAACGAAACCCTGTCCAGTAAGATTCATAGCTTGGGGTTAGTTTCAAAAACTTATAATGACAACCTTTCCTTAGGTTGGTATTTGTGCCAAGTTTCAAATTTATTAACCCAAGAAATATGATTCGCAAAAAAAAAATTAACACCCCTAAATCGTCTTTTGGGGGCAGATTCGATAAACTAATAATGACAACCTTTTTTGTTCACTTATTAGTTAAATACCATCCATTTATGTCAATTTTCAAATTTATTGACCCAAGAAATAAGAATCTTCAAAAATACTTTAATACCCCATAAATCATCTTTTGGGGGTAGTTTTGAAAAACGTATCAATAATAACTTTTATTGTTTATTGAGGTTGGTGTTTATGTCTAGTTTCATGTTTATTATCCCAAGATATAAGATAATTCCCCCCCGGTGGGTTCCCGCATTGTCGAGGCGGGGGGGCTCAGTAACCGTGGCTTGGTCACCCACGGTGAAGCGAAGAGGAACCCGAGGAGGGGCCGCTCGTCAGGGCTTTTGCCGATAAGCCGACGACGTAGCGGCCAACAAGTAGGTTGCGGTGCTGCCTGGGCAACATCGCAACTGAGGCGGGCCGTGATGTCGTATGGGGTCTCCCAAACCCATACGATATCACGGCTGAGGGTTGGAGGCCGCGGCGGGAGAGGAGTGCCGGTATTGCGGTGCGCCGCTCTCCCTACCTTCCGCGGCCTGGACGGGGTCGCCACCGTCTGATGGCGGACGCGGTGGGGCCGCAGGGGAAGAGGAGTGTCGGTATAGCGTTGGCCGCTCTCCCTATCCCCTGCGGCCGAAACATGGTAGGTGGCGGGGCCATTGACCTTGACCCGTCACAAGGGGACCAAGGGTGCCATACACGGGGTCGTCTGGCACCCATGTACTGGTTTGGTCCCTGGGGTGGTCACGGCGCACAGTGTGTTCTGGTGCGCCGGTGATGGGGGGTAATCCCCAGAGGAGGGTCCGGTGACGGACAGCCGCGGCGGGTTCGCGGTGAGTGCTAACGCGTACCCGTGTTCCCGCCATAAGCGGCACAGGAGGACACCGTGGAGTTTTAGTGGGTTAGAGTCCCACATAACTGCGCTATCTCCCCGTGGTAGCGCAGTATGCATGAGCATTTCTCCACGCAAAAAAAAAAAAAAAAAAAAAAAAAAAAAAAAAAAAAAAAAAAAAAAAAAAAAAAAGATATAAGATAATTAAAAAAAATAACATCCCTAAATCGTCTTTTGGGGGTAGTTTCAAAAAATAATAATAACAACCTTTATTATTAGGGTTTTTAATTAGGCTTAATTAGTGCTCAATAGTCTAAACTCAATAGTGAGTGTAATTTCCAGTAGTTGTACTGTGTTTCGCTGTCGGAAAACTATTTAAAACAAGAAAACAAGATCAGCTGTCAACTGATCGCATCAACGGTGACGGATTTGAAAAAAAATCATCATTCCCTGGGAGTATTTTTGTCTTAATTAATTTTAACTAATTCTACAGACTGCACAACATCACAGAATATTGCTCAGTTATCTGAGCTACGTTCATCACACACTGGCACGGTTTATGTCTCCTTTTGCTTGACAATTTGTGGAAGCAGAATTGACGACAATAACATTAGCCCAGACAATAAATAAACACTACATAATATACTGCACAAAATAATCGTTGTAGGTTTCTATTAAGATCTTACCTAGAAATTGTCAAAAATTTAATAAATAAAGGTTTTAATTGTAGCCTGTAATTTAGTAAACTCTAAGCAGTGTTTTCCATAGTTCTTTCACGCCGGTGTCACCCTAATAAAGAACATCTTTAACGCCTGGGAGGAAGCACAAGACGCCATTGGAATCTTTTGCGACCTCTCGAAGGCGTTCGATTGCGTTAACCATGAGACACTATTGTTGAAGCTCGAGCACTATGGAATTAGACATACAGCCCTTGGGTTACTTAGATCATATTTAAAAGCCAGACAAGTTAAAGTTCAGGTAAACGGCGTAAACTCATTGGGGTCTGAAATGACGATGGGTGTTCCTCAAGGTTCGATATTGGGTCCATTCCTCTTTTTAGTTTATATTAACGATTTACCCCAATTACTACAAAATCAACCGAAAATGGTGTTGTTTGCTCAACACATCTTTGATATTTAAAATAGATCGGCGGCCACAAAATCTTGATGATGTGAATAACTCGATTCATCGGGTCCAAAAATGGTTCACGGCAAACAATTTGGTACTAAATGAAAAAAAAAACCAAATGTATTAGATTCACATTGCCGAATGTTAGAAGTAGAGAATGCGACATCATATTGAATGGCGAAAAGCTGGACTTTGTAAATCAAACGGTTTTCCTGGGAATCACTCTAGACGACAAATTGCAATGGAGTTCTCACATAAAATCTCTTGCGGGTCGGCTGAGCTCGGCCGCTTATGCTGTTAGAAAGATAAGACAGTTGACGGATGTGGAGACCGCGCGCTTGGTCTATTTTAGTTACTTTCACAGCATTATGTCATACGGTATTTCATTGTGGGGCCGAGCGGCTGACATTGAATCCATATTTATATTGCAAAAGAGAGCTATCAGAGCCATATATAATTTAAGTCACCGAGAATCTCTTAGGGAGCTATTTAAAAATATTAATATTATGACAGTTTCTTGCCAATTCATTTATGAAAATATTATGTATGTAAGGAAAAATATACATCTCTTTAGTAAGGTCAGTGATAGAACCAATTGTAATACGAGAAATAAAGATAAGTTAGATCAACCATCTTATAGACTAGCAAAAGTACACTCATCTTTCATGGGGTACTGTGTTAAATTCTATAACAAAATACCTTGTGATATATTAAAACTAAATGAAAGTAAATTTTAAACTTTAGTTAAAAGCACACTTTGTAAACAAGCATATTACAAATTAGATGATTATATTCAAGATAAGAATGCTTGGCAACATGTTGGTCCCGCTCCGTAGGGCAATCTTTGGTGTGGACATAATCAAATTTGCTAATTTGTATTCCTATTCGTAGTTATTGTATTTTTATGTTATTTTTTATATTTTCCAGAATTTGACTCACACACGGTTCCGTTGTTGTTGAATTAGGTATTTTACCTATGTTTGAAATATTTGTAAGTATGTGAGAACCATGTTCCTATTTATCAAATTAATGAATTTACCTGTTAGTGCTTTTATTACTTTATACCTGTACGTAGTATAGTGTGTAGTGCTATTTTTGGGTGCATCGTCCTCACATATATGAATTTATTAATGTATGTACATAAGTAAACATTGTAAAACATTTTAAAAAGAGTAAGTATGGAGTTTCTTGTGCGTTCTTCTCCATAACAAGCTACTTTCCGAATGCACGGTAGAGTAAATTTTTATTACTTGTACATTTTTAATTTAGATTTAATGTTTGACGTTCAAAAGTGCCGCTTATTGGCCTAGTTGAAATAAATATATTTGACTTTGACTTTGACTTATTCAATTAGGTTAGGTTCATTTGTGAAAGTTTCAAGTTTATTGACAAAAGAAATCAGATTTTCCATACAAACTTCAACACCCCCTAAATCATCATTTGGGGGTAGTATTGAAAAACTAATATTGAATACCTTTATTGTTTATTTAGATTGGTATTTATGTCATATTTCATGTTTATTAACGCAAAATATAAGATTCTTAAAAAAAAAATAACATCCCCTAAATCATCTTTTGGGGGTAGTATTGAAAAACTAATATTTAATACCTTTATTGTTTATTTAGATTGGTATTTATGTCAGATTCTTCAAAAAAACATTAACACCCCCAAAATCGTCTTTTGGGGGTAGTTTAAAAAAAATATAATAACAACCTTTATTATTCATTTAGGTTAGTATTTGTGGCAAGTTTCTAGTTTGTTGACCCAAGAAATCAGATTTTTTCATACAAACTTCAACACCCCCTAAATCATAATTTGGGGGTAGTTTCGAAAAACTAATAATTTCAATCTTTATCATTTACTAAGATTACTATTTGTTCTAAATTTCAAGAATTTTGGCCTAAGGAATTAGATTTTTCATACAATCTATTAACCCCCTTTTTACCCCCTTAGGGGTGGAATTTCCAAAAATCCTTTCTTAGTGCTCACTTACGTCACTTAAGTAACCTTTCTGCCAAATTTCATGCTTCTAGGCTTAGCAGTTTTGGCTGTGCGTTGATCGATCAGTCAGTCAGTCAGTTTCTTCTTTTATATATATAGATTTAAGCCAGCCGGCCCTGTGTGGTATTGTGCCTACAGTAACGCGTTCATACGTGTGGTTTACTTGCATTTCACCGGTACGTTATGTGGTGTAGTAATATGACTGATGTGTCCCGCAGGTGGAGGAGGTGCTGTCGCTGGAGCTACCGCGCCTGTCCATCAACGGTTGGTTCCATGGACCCGCGCCCGACGCCGACGAACTGCCGCCTGCCGACGAGCCCGAGGCGGAACCCGACCTCGCGCCCAAGCCCGGCAAGCCGAACACCGAGATCGTACGTAATCATGACCGACTTTCATCATTAACTTCCTACCTCTGCCTCATGTTTCCGATCTTACTGCTCGAGTGGTGTCCCGTGCGCAGGTGGTGCTGAACCAGTGGGTGGAGGCCACGTACATGTCGCCGCGCTCGCGCATGCAGATCCAGGCGCAGATGGAGCGCGAGAGTGAGGTGTGCTTGTCTGAGCTGCTGCTGCCCGACAGGCTGCAAGAGCTCATGCAGGCTCTCCATGACCCAGGTATGTACTGGGTATCTCCCCTAGGGGCTGAACATTTCCATGGCAATTCATGAATGTCTAAAATCCAGAATGTAATAGTAGTTTATGCAATGGTCATATAATAGGGCTTATTAAAACACGAGCGTAGGTTTATCACATGAGGCAAAGCCGAATGTGATAATAATAACACGCGTGTGTTGCGGCGCGTGGATCTGCACTACTTTTCTACATTAAGTTCATGAGCCCGTATGCGCCAATAAATTAAAAAGTAAAAGTGTGCTATAAAAATTAAAAAGTTATTTTATGATGCAGTTGTTTGAAAGTCGAAGGAAAGTGTTGCACTGTAATGGTTTTTTTTTTTAATTTTCCCTTTCCACGAATATAAAGTATGTGTTTATACAATATTTTATTTACACTCACAACGTAATGTTCCAAATACGAATTCAAAAAACTTTTCTGGCGCGTATGGGTTGTAGTAAAGAAGTTTCATTGTCTGTGGATGCGCGCGCTGCGCAATGAGAATGAGAATCTAAATTGCCCGCCATACCAAATATTTTCCCTTTCGACTTTTGTTTTATTTCAACTGTGTGAGTGAAGATAAAGTAGTGTATGCAACGGCATATAATTAGGTATTAAAACACTCGCGTAATATTATTATCAAATTCGGCTTCGCCTCATTTGATAAACCTACGCTCGTGTTTTAATAACCCCTATTATATGGCCATTGCATAAACTACTATTTTGAATTTATATTTGGAACACTACGTTGTGAGTGTAGATGGAAGATTTTCCTTAGTATAGCCCTCGCCAAACTTCTTGGTAGACGGTAAACCAACTTCAGTGCCCTGCGCACGAGTGCCGTTTGTGTGCGAGTGCTGTGCGCGAGGCATGAAACGGTGCTGTTTTTGTTTGAGATTTTCTACTGCGCAGCCATTGTAGCCAACTTCAGGGCGGCCAAGAAGTTTGTCGAGAATATTACAATGAGTTATTTTATGGCGCACAGAGACGGTGTGGGAAGACGTGGGCCCGGCCAATCAGCAGCAGTACTCGCGTGTGTCGGCCGCCTGGCTGGAGGCGGCGCCGCCGGAGCACGTGCTGCGCGGCGCGCTGGCGCTGGTGGGCAGCGCGGCCTGGCTGCGCCTGCTGGCCGACTGCACGGACCTGGCGCTGGGCGGCGTGGAGCGCGTGGAGCTGCAGCGCTGGGTGCCCGGCGACTACTCGCTGCTGCCGCCGCGCGCCGCCTACCTGCGCCCGCGCCTGCACGCGCTGCTGCACCTGGGCGGGGCGGGCGGGGCGGGCGGGGCGGGCGGCAGCACGCTGTACGTGGCGCCGGAGGAGGCGGGCGGGCCGGACGCGGCGCTGGTGTCGGTGCCGCCCGCGCACAACGCGCTGTCGCTGGTGTACTGCGACGCGGGCGCGGCCGCCTTCACCAAGTACATGTCGCGCCTGACGCTGGCGCCGCAGCGGAACTTCTTCGTGCTCACCGCCACCTACTACGAGTGAGTGTGGACACCGGCCTCTGTCCATATAAAACTGATTTTCATACGAAACTGTTACGCTTGTACACAGTCCGAATAGTTCAAGTGAAGTGAATGCTGCGCCGCTTGTCATCAGCGCTTCTCATAGTGGTACACCAGCATGCCTGAAATAATTTTACAAAGGAATAGTAATCAGTTTGCGATACAAGACTATTATGTTAACTTCTTTCTTTATTTAATATATTCTTACAGTGTATAGAATAAATTTAACGACGAATGATGTTTTTAGCAGCAATGTTTGGTTTGCTAACAAGTAATAATGACCATAGGTATGTTCCGCGACTATGTTTAGGCGCACGACACCGCCTACTGTTTTTTTGTATAATTTTTAATAACATCGAGGTTTATGAAATGTACATATTATTAATTAATGTTTTTTTTTATAAAGTTGTGAAACTAAATCGAGTTTTGTGTGTACCGAAGCTGAGAAATAACACCGTTATTAATTTTATTAGTCGTCAAATGTATGGCGAAGCACGAGCGACACTAAATGTGTAGAGAATTAGTATTATGTGCACGAGATGTGCCCGCAGCGCAGCCGAGCAGTCACCAAACAGACAGGTACAGAAAGCAGGCAGCGTCCGGTCACAGTAAACATATACAAACAGTATGGAAACTACCTACAAACGCTCGAAACGGCACACTCACACAAACACACGCACCGACCGACCAAACACTTCTACGGTGCTGTCAGTACTGAGCACCGCGACGCGACGAGTGGTCACGTATATTTGTGTGAGTGTACTGTTTGTATATTTTTACTGTGATCCGGTGGCGTATTATAATATAAGATTTAGCGCCCTGGGCCATACATGTTTTACAAAAAAAAGATTTGCAAGAGAAGTAAGCTTATATAGAAAAACTGTCTTCCTCTACTATTAACATCCTGAGGAAATGAGGAAAGCCTCACGACATGTTCCTCGATCGTCCATAGCACTCGTCGACCGATTCCAAGGCCCTTTTGGCCTAAGAGTAAATACGCCACTGGCGGCTACTCACCAAAACCTCTCACGAATACATAGACAAGTGTATACAGGTCTTTATCGGTACATGTTTCTGGATCCCCTAGCGTTAGAACTATTCGTCGGCTTTATCCTAATTTTAGAAAAAGAACTGCATTTTTTGAATGTATAAATCTGTTCAAAATCGTTATTCCTTTCTAACCCAATTATATTTTTAATTATCCTCCTGTGTCGGGTCGCCGGCAAAGAGAGAAAGCGCGAGCGGCGCGCCGCCTGTAGGTACAAACCGGTGGCGTTGACCTCTATCGTAAACTTTAGGAAATCAGCTGACAGCGCTTTCGAGTTTTATTTGCATTGCTGTTTTTTGTGAAAAAAGGATTCCCTTTTTTACTTTAATTCTAAAGTCCCCGTCAAGAGAAGCTATACATTTTGTATATAAAGAACTCTGCTAAGTTAGGTTAGTACAGGAAAGTTCCATTTATCACACGCGTTCCAGTACCACAAAACGTTAGACGACAGTGCTTTAAATCGCTAAAATATAACCCGACCAAGTGAAAATTTTCTTTAGTTGCGTATTGCACGTATGTTACTTTGAGTTGATTGAATTTGGGATTATTTGTTATTGATTGAATTGTCGCTGCGTAACTTAGTGGAAGTTCTTTATTTACAAAATTTATAGCTTCTCGTGATGGGGACTTTACTTACATAATGATTTTTAATTAAGGTTATTTTTATTTATTTATTATTTTTTCCTTTATCTATCTGTTTTGTTATTTTGTACATTTTTAAATATTTTTATAAAATAAATTAAAAAAAACAAAAGCATTTAAAAATATAAAAAAATACAGGTCCACCGGTATCGGGAACAGGGTCCAAGATAACGGCGGCCAGGGCTCCAGAGATAGGAACCTTCTAACAATACGAGCCGTGTCCAGCAATACTGCTTTCTGGATCAGGCCCTTGACCCAGCTGCCTAAAGAGAGCCTCCTAAGGTGTTGGTCGAGGCTCGTGTCTATTAAGCCATTGGCTGATACGACTATCGGTACAATGATCGCTGTGTCCACACCCCACATGTCGACAACCTCGCGAGCCAAGTCAAGATACTTGATTTTTATTATAATTATTAAAAAAATAGGAAAGTAATGACGAAAAATTCCAACGCTTGAGGATCCAGAATCCTGTACTGAATCAATGGTACTCCTTTTCACGTAGGTATCAAGACACCCTGTTTGATCTGACGACCATTGTAAGTGAGCTGTGCTGCCTTCCGTGCCTGTCTGTGGAGAGTCTCCGTGCGTAGAGGTGACCAGTCTGGTCGCACGTACTTAGTAATGGATGATAATATATTTTTATAATTGTAATTCACTCGTCACATGTTCGTACGCGAATTAATGAATTGTTCAAGACGCTAGAGTTGTAAACAAGTAATGTGTGTGTCTGAGGTGTGTTCATGTACCGTCACAACAGGGATGTTTCCTGGGTAGAAAAATGATAATTCTATTTAGTCCGTCAGTGAGATTATCAAATAATATTGGACACGTATTTTTTGCTTTACCAAATCAATAAAACTTTACAAAGTCCCCACACATTCCCACTCCTGAACTTTGATGTGCTTTAACTTTGTAAACTTGCTTGTGACGTCTCTAAGGCAGTATAAAGTGTACTAGCGGCGTGACGTCACACGATATTTCAACGCATTATATCGTGTAAAAATACGTGTTCAATATTATTTATTAATCTACCTGACGGACAAAAAACAAATTTTCAGTAATCTACCCTATTGTGTGTAAGTGTTAGGTAATGATAACATTGTATTAGTTACTTTTGTACATAATAGACGTATTGATTAAAATTTAAGAGTTCCAAACCATGTTTTGTTGTATCTTAACCCCTATACATATTCTTTTCACATACCAGAGCCTTGAACTAACTAAAGTATTACATCAATAAATTAGCTAGTGAAACTTCACAGATAAGTTTTTATATCTAGTGAGGAATTTCAAGTAACTACACTCACAATTACAACTACATACTGTTGGTCGTAGAGGTACCTAGTTACTTGAAATAAGTAAATCCTTTTTTTAGGGTTTCGTACCCAGAGGGTTAAAACGGGACCCTATTACTGAGACTCCGCGGTCCGTCTGTCTGTCTGTCACCAGGCTGTTGATGTATTTCTGTTGCCGCTATAACAACAAATACTAAAAACAGAATAAAATAAATATTTAGGTGGGGCTACCATACAACAAACGTGTTTTTTTGCCGTTTTTGCGATAATGGTACGGAATCATTCGTGCGCGAGTCCGACTCGCACTTGGCCGGTTTTTTTTTTTTTTATAGTCTACTAGTGACCCGCCCCGGCTTAGCCCGTGACAAATTATATACAAACGCCTCCCTCGTGTCTCACTCTTTATATTGGTGAAAATCGCATGAAAATCCGTTTAGTAGTTTTTGAGTTTATCGCGAACAGACGCGGCGGGGTACTTTGTTTTATAATAATTAGTTACTAACTTCTGCCAGCGGCTTCGCCCGCGTTAAAGTCGAAATTTATCGGGCAAATTTTACGGGGATAAAAAGTTACCTATGTGTTATTCCAGACTATAATCTATCTCTGTGCCAAATTTCACCCAGATCCGTCCAGCCGTTTGAGCGTGAAGAAGTAACAAACATACAAACACACACACTCACAAACTTTCGCTTTTATAATATTATATAGTGTGATTAAGTAGTGATAGGCCCTCGTCTACGGAGTTTCACAAGCTAATTTTAAATTGGATTTGTCCCTTTATAACCAAAGCCGAAAACCAGCGGGATTCCGAAATAATTGGAATTGATTCGTATGTAACCATCGCCCGGTGGAGCAAACGCGTTGTTGTGAACAAAAACAAAACAAAATACGATAAAGGAACATCACGGCCGACTCGATAGATACTATAGTAACTTCTTAATCTAGCTGACCGCGGCCAACGACCTTGAGGGAACAAAACGCGCACTCGTTTCACACCCGCGTGACCCAAAATTTTGTAGTTTTTTGTACTTTTCTTATTATTCTATGACAAAAAAAGCCTCAGATCAAAATGTAGATAATTAAATTGTCTTTGAGATGGTGTCGATTTCATTATAAAAAGCTTTTTTACAAAAAAATACTACCGACTTCCAAATAAGAAAACTAGAAAGTGAAAAATAACTTTATTTTTGGAAGTCGGTGTCTTTGGTAGGTACCAAATTTTTAAGTTATGGACACCGACTTCCAAAAATAAAGTTATTTTTCACTTTCTAGTTTTCTTATTTGGAAGTCGGTAGTATTTTTTTGTAAAAAAGCTTTTTATTTTTTACTTTTTAGTTGTACCTACCTAATAGGGAAGTAGTTAAGTAAGTACCTATAACGACAGAATAGATTACCCGAATAACATGAAAAATGAATATAACCGGTGAAATGAGAGATCTGCATACCCCTTTCGAGCATACTGGCGTGATGTTATGTTATGAAATAGTATAAACAATAAACAGACATGCGATTGCAGCAATCCCGAGAGATTTGCCGTTATTTATTGAAGAGTTCTGTTGTATATCTCCGAAGTTCTTCATCAGATCTTCACCAAATTAAAATGGGACCAATTTCGGAATATAATCTTTCAAACAAAAAAAGAATTTTCAAAATCGGTTCACAATTGAAGGAGATATCGGTGAACATACATAAAAAAAAAAACATACATAATGTCGAACATAGAACCTCCTCCTTTTTTGGTAGTCGGTTAAAAATACGCCCAGCGGTTTTGATGCGACTGTCGTGTTTTTGTCCGTTTTAGACATAATTTTACAAATTAATTACACTATGTTAGACGAATAAAACTCAAATCTCTCATTCTTAAATCAAATTATTAAGAAAATGGTCTCATGTAAAAACATTTTTTTCCAAAAAAATCTAGCCGGTTAGACGTGATTCTCATTTTAAAATCAGCTGCTCAGGGGTATCTGCGCCTTATGGTTCCTCTAGTCGACGGCACGAACTATTTTGCGCGCGGGGTTAAAATGCATAGGTACTATCTCATCCGACAACACGTGCGAAAGAGAAAGATGCTGTGATGAGCAGTAAAATCTAGTTCGCGTACGAATTAGCACTTGCAAGTTTCTAGCGAAATGGATGATGATTTAGGACGAAAACGAGCGCGCGAAATTTTATAAACAGACCTTTGGGAGTTTAGATATCATGAAAAAAATACTAAATGTATATTTTCAAAATAAAATTATTTGCATTGTTGAACTACTAAACTATCCCTGTATGGAGGCCGTTTTTAATTTTCCTTCTTCTTTTGGTATTTATTTCCGCCCAAAGATGCGTTAAAATTAGTGTTGAAATACGGAACTTTCGACGCTCATAACTTTCAAATATAATTTTTTTTTACTTTTTTGTTTCCATACAGGGCTAGATAATGATGAGACAAATTTATATCATTTTTTATTTTGAACGTACATCGTCAAACAGTGGAGTCAAGGGCGTCGCCAAGGGGGGGCAGGGGGGGGGCAGCTGCCCCCCCCTAGAGATTCTAAAAAAGTTGCCAAATGTAAAGCAACCACAGTCCTAAGTCTTTGACTTGACTTACTTGATTGATCATTCCCGTACGTCGCGAATGAATATATAAACCAAACCCAACAGATCGAACCGTTGTTGATATCCTAAAATAGGCAAAAACCTTCTTTCCCGACACGGAAAAGTGTTGAAAATTTTGATCGCTCTTCCGTGCACAACGTGTACGGTAGAGTTGCGTAGCTTTACATGTTGGACTCTGAATAGTGCTCGCCAAACTTCTGGGCCGCCCTGAAGTTGGCTTTCCGATGCGCAAGGCACGGATCGGTACTGTTTTTGTATGATTTACAACTGCGCAGACATTGCAGCCAACTTCGGGACGGCCAAGAAGTTTGGCGAGAACTATACCGATATTATTACAATCGCTGTAGATGTAAGGCTCGTACTACAAGTGAAAAGCTTCATGTGCTCTCGATTTTACCTACAATTCATACTTTTCTCATTCTCCATATCAACTTGCCCCCCCCCTAGGCCATCGGCTGGCGACGCCCTTGAGTGGAGTAATCGCCAGACTACGTTTGTATGGAAGAATTTTCGACTAGTGTAACCTTAAGTTACGAATACATTCCTGATCCCACCGCGGCCGCGTAAGTAGATCTTTTAAGTATTGATCTAGTCTATAGATCTAGTCTTAGTAAGTCGAGTAGCACTCTGCTGACGAGTATAGCTCACCTCCGTGGAACTTTTACCTATCAATTTTAATCTCCTGCTGTAACTAAGTATGAACTATGTAGGTACATAGCAGCAGCTTATGTCGCGGTCGTGTGCGTCTCATTGAACGGGCGGGTCAATAGCGCCGGCCTGATCCGCGGATATTGAAGTTCAACTAATACGGACTGCAGAGCTTTCAGCTTCAGCCCACCTCAAGCCCGGCGTAATCCGATATTACGCGGAGGCTACCTACTCGCTACACTTCATATTTCTCGGTTAATTTATTACACAAATAGACACATAAGTCTGCGAGCCCAAATTAACCGGAATTTATTGTGGTAGTAAGAGACAGGAGGTGCCTCCTGCCGTCCTGCGACTGGACACTCCCGCGGGGAATACGTTTTGTTTTATAACGTGCGTTTATGAGCTCATTTATTTTTGGATAAATAATTGATAAATGATTTTATTTCCGTAAGTTGGTTTGTACAAACACTTACATGTCTATCATATTTTTTTAAACTAGATGAGGTCGGCGTTTCCTATCTGACTACTCTGAGAAGAAAGACCGAAACAAACTCAGAGGTCACAGTCTCTTTTAAAGTCCAGAAAAAATCTTGGTTAGATCATGTGAAGACCATGCAGATTGATGTCTGAATTGGTATTTTGAGGAAAGAACCAGATTGAGTGGACCTGTTCCGTCAGTGCACGCTTTTGTCAATAACCGTGCAGCTCAACTCAGAATTTAAGGAGCTCAACGATTCGACAACAATAACAAAGTTCGAGTAGGCCGCATAAATTACTCAAACTGACAGACCATGACTGATAGTGGTCAAGCGCGAGCCTATTAATAAAAACAAAAAAAAAACCGTGATTAAAAACTAACTGAGAAAATTAAAAAAAAAAAACAAAAAAAAAGAATGATCCACTTAGTCTTCACATTCACAATAATTAAAATAAAATAACATGATAATTTAAAAAGTAAACACCTACAAGAAAAACAAAAAAAAAACAAATTCAAGCAGCAAAAAATAAATAAATTGGAGCAGCTCAATCCCAAGCCTTTTTGTCCTCAACGTAATCTTTAACGGTAAATAATAAATAAATAAATATTTTTTTTATTTACTTCAATTGTACAAAATAAACACTTATCTAAACACGTTGCGTTACAACTAGGGAAAAAAAAAAGAGTGTTTACGATGAACTCTGGCACCCAATGTAAGATTTAACTTGTGTTTAGGGTGCCAGCGTCCTCGGCTATAATTTGAACATGTAACAGCAGTTTCAAGACGAACACAGTACAATTTATCATTATTAAATTACTAAATTAAAATAAATTTGCTAGCTAATGCATCTATGATGTGGCCTAATTATGTACCTGTGTATGAATGTGTGTATGTGTGTCAGAGAATCTTTAACGGTATAAATGCTTTACGTGGATGTAAGTATACGGACTCCATTAGTTTATGAGGTAGAAGATCTTAACACCTTTAGTACCTACCTACCTAATAGCTAAATAGGAATGTCGACGAGATGGAAATTAAAAACTATTTCATCTTTTGTGCACGACGCTTGAAGTGAGGTTGTATTGCGTCACGTCCGGAGTCCCGGCGGAACCAATCAGCGGCTGCGACACGGCGCCGCGACGTGCACGAGGCGGGGACGTGACGACCACGCGGGACCGCGGGATTACAGCGCGCTGTCATTGTTATCGCGGGAAACTTTCAGATTATTGCACTCGACTTGTATTTTGCAGACTTGTAAAGTTGCTGTGTCAGGTACGTAAGTTTGTTAAAAAATCTGGTACCTATATCTATACTAATATTATAAAGAGGAAAGATTTTTTTGTTTGTTTGTTTGTTTGTACCGAATAGGCTCCGAAACTACTGGACCGATTTAAAAAATTCTTTCACCAATAGAAAGCTACGTTATTCTTGAGTAACATAGGCTATTTTTTAATCCCGAAAACGGGTCCTGTGGGGTGGCCCACGGGAGCGAAGCCGCGGGCAACTGCTCGTTTATCTATAAAGTGGAGTAGGCTATACCTACATATCTAATAAATAATAATTAAACTTTTTATTTATATAAGAAAATATTACAATTTTACAAATATAGTGAAGTCCCTGACTCCTACTGACTCCTAATTAAAACATTTCGAAAGTTTATATCCAACTTCTATACCTACGTATCTACCCACGCTTTAAGTTTTATAGGCAAAGTCAAAATCTTTATTTCATTAGGCCATTATGCGGCACTTTTGAACGACAAAAATGAAAAAATAATAATAATTGGTTTTACCGTATATCTTTCGTGATTCGTTCTATACACAATGTATGTGTACTTTTATAGCTTTTCGTAACGCTGTAAAATCCCGAGGAGGTTTTGTATGATCCGTGCTGGTTAGCGAGAGATGGCTATTTAATTAAAAACGCGGCGTGATCTCATCTGCGCCAGGAGGCGGCGGCGGCGGTGGCGGCTGTCAAAGAGCGGCCTCTAATAGAGCGTTACGGCGAACCGCAGCCACAGTAAGTATAAGGCTTAACACGCATTGCGATTTTTTTAGTACTATTTGAGCGCGATTTTTTTTCCGCAATGCGTGCAGCTTTATACATTTCCATAGGTCACAGAATGGGCGGAAAAAAAATTGCGCGAATAAAAATCGCTGTGCGTGCTATGCCTAAATATGGACAAACAGTATGGAAACTACCTACAAACGCTCGAAACGGCACACTCACGAGACCCCTAAGCAGTTTTCGCGATGCTGTCAGTAGTGCGAGCCGCTTAGGGGTCTCGTCGATGCGCATGTTCGTGTGAGTGTGCCGTTTCGAGCGTTTATAGGTAGTTTCCGTACTGTTCGTCCATATTTATACTGTGCCGCAGCCGTCGGTGAGCCACGAACGCCGTGGGCACAAAAGTTATGTTACTATACTAAAAGAGACTTTATTTTACTATAAGAATAGTTAATTATTTAGTTGAATATCATGGCATTAGGTATTGACGACAATTTGTATCGTAGTCTACTGACGGACTTTGCAGAAATTTAAGTTGCTTCAGATTTCAAACTTAAGGACTTTTGAGTCTAAATAGTACCTACGTTAGTAGGTACCTAACTATTTGACATCTGGATCTTCAGATCTGCTTCTCCGGAACACTGGTCGACTCCAGCTTGTTGCGTTTGGATTGAATGTTGTCCGCGCGCTGCGTGGCCCCACACCGCAAGCCGCAATGTAACATAGTTGATAGTGGGTAAGTTGTTTAGCCGGACATTAATCAACGGTCGCCGCGTTCTTCAAAGACTGAAAACTTTTTCATATTTTAATTTAAGTAAGTACTTAAATGCTCGACCAGTTAGTGGGAAAGAAATTCATCGCAATGAACCAAATCAGAACTCCCGGAAAATCGTTCGACGAGTATGTCACACTGAGTAAATTAAGTAACTTATTCATCCTGTTTTCAGTATCCATAGACTATGAGTGTTCACGTTTATTATTAGGAAGAGCTTATAAGTCGGTGTGCTACGTATAGTCCTCGCCAAACTTCTTGGCCGCCCTGAAGTTGGTTTACCGCATGCGCGAGGCACGAAACGGTGCTGTTTTTGTATGAGATTTACTACTGCGCAGCCATTGTTGCCAACTTCAGGGCGGCCAAGAAGTTTGGCGAGAACTATACCAACTACCTAGTTGCTTCTGAGTGATACTGTTTCAGTTAGCTACGGAGTGCTGCAAAGCTGCTTAGTGCTACGAAGTTGGTTTGGAGTTCTGCGAAGATGCTTAGTGCTACGAAGTTGGTTCGGAGTGCTGCGAAGATGTTTAGTGCTACGAAGTTGGTTCAGAGTGCTACGAAGATGCTTAGTGCTACAAGTTGGTTCGGAGTGCTGCGATATATTATGTTGTAGCTACGAGGTGCTACGTAGATGCTACGAAGCTCTAATCTTCTTAAATACTTGATGATAGTGTTTTGTGCTTATTGGCTGGTCTCGATGCTTGTGCAGGCCACTGCTCTGCATTCTTCTCTTTTGGTAGAAACAAAAAAGAACGCTTATAGAACTATCTTTATATTTTTTATAAGTATTATTCTATACTGGTAAGTACGAAAAGTTCTGCGACTTTATTCGCTAGTGCATGCATTTAAAAAACGAATGTCGTGAAGTTTATCGTTGTTATGATGTTGTTCGAAAGTTCCGCTCGCGACGCTGACTCACTCGGAGGAGTCGGAGGCAGTGAGCGCGCTCCACTGCATTCCAGGTGCTGCATGTCGCAGATACTATCTGAGTAAAGTGAGATATACAAAAGGTACGCCATACACTCATATTAGACACGTCAAGATTACCCTAGTCGACGGCACGAACTATTTTGTACGCGAGGTTAAAATGCATGCTATCTCATCCGACAACACGTGCGAAAGAGATAGATGCTTTAATGAGCAGTAAGAAGCTAGTTCGCGTACGAATACACACTTTTGCAAATTTGTAGCGAAATGGATGATAATTTAGGAAATTAGGATATTATTGTACTAGTTAGAAGAGCGGGGCCTCCTAGCACAGGTATTTCTCATACTTAAAAGGAGACCCCGTTTTTTTTTTTTTTTTTTTTTTTTTTTCGTGGAGAAATGCTCATGCATACTGCGCTACCACGGGGAGATAGCGCAGTTATGTGGGACTCTAACCCACTAAAACTCCACGGTGTCCTCCTGTGCCGCTTATGGCGGGAACACGGGTACGCGTTAGCACTCACCGCGAACCCGCCGCGGCTGTCCGTCACCGGACCCTCCTCTGGGGATTACCCCCCATCACCGGCGCACCAGAACACACTGTGCGCCGTGACCACCCCAGGGACCAAACCAGTACATGGGTGCCAGACGACCCCGTGTATGGCACCCTTGGTCCCCTTGTGACGGGTTCAAGGTCAATGGCCCCGCCACCTACCATGTTTCGGCCGCAGGGGATAGGGAGAGCGGCCAATGCTATACCGACACTCCTCTTCCCCTGCGGCCCCACCGCGTCCGCCATCAGACGGTGGCGACCCCGTCCAGGCCGCGAAAGGTAGGGAGAGCGGCGCACCGCAATACCGGCACTTCTCTCCCGCCGCGGCCTCCAACCCTCAGCCGTGATATCGTATGGGTTTGGGAGACCCCATACGACATCACGGCCCGCCTCAGTTGCGATGTTGCCCAGGCAGCAGCGCAACCTACATGTTGGCCGCTACGTCGTCGGCTTATCGGCAAAAGCCCTGACGAGCGGCCCCTCCTCGGGTTCCTCTTCGCTTCACCGTGGGTGACCAAGCCACGGTTACTGAGCCCCCCCGCCTCGACAATGCGGGAACCCACCGGGGGGGAAGGTGAGGACACCGTGGCGCCTCTCTAGCTATTCCTCAAAGGAGACCCCTGCGTAAGATATTTTGTAGAAGTTGTAAAGTTACTGAAATAAATTATTTATTTATTATTATTTAGGACGAAAACGAGCGCGTGAAATTTTATAAGCCTAAATGTATCTGTTCAAAATAAAATGATTTGCATTGTTAAACTACTATTCTATCCATGTATGGTGACTGTTCTGCAATTTCCTTCTTCTTATGGTATTTATTTGGGCATAAAGATGTGTTAAAATTAGTGTTGAAATATGGAATTTTCGGCGCTTATAACTTTCATTATTTTTTTTCTTTTTTGTTTCCATACAGGGCTAGATAATTGATATAATTTATTGTTTTGAACGTACACTGTTAAACAGTGGAGTAATCGCCAGACTACGTTTGTATGGAAGAATGATCGACTAGGGCAGTGGTGGGCAAACTTTCTTAATGGGGGGGCCAGAAAGTTTAAGAAATTTCAGAGAAGGGCCAGAATTATATGAAAAATGCACTTTGTGTTGAAACTTTTTAAACATATAAAAACATAACAGCATTACACACTTGGTTTTGATTTGCTATAATATTAACTCTACTTTATACTTCTGGACCGTCAAAATATAATTATCGCGGGCCTTAAACTATTCATGTCGAAGGACCGTCGCCGCGTCGGCGGGCCGGCTTAAATGCTTTCGCGGGCCGGAGCTGGCCCGCGGGCCGTACTTCGCCCATCACTGGACTAGGGCAACTTTAACGTTGCTTCGCCGGTCAGTCACGTCAAAAAAATTTGTTTAGTAGAATCGTAGGACGATGTCACTTACGTCAATTTAGACAATCGACACTTACGTTGACATTTCAAAACCACATTGACCGGTCCCGTGCGTCTCGCATCCAGTGGATCCCCGCAACCTTCACCAGGTCTACCAGGGCATGGGTTAGTTGAAACAAATCATTTTGATTTTCTCATCGCCTGCATTGACAAAGGTTTTTTAAAGCCCACTTGTATCAAAGTGGATTTGATTTGAGAAGCAGGTCGCAATAAAGTCCACCTGCAGCCTAATTGCGTTATAAGTGAAAAGGCCAGGCAAAGGGTTTGACCGTCATCCATCGACCAAGGGAGTCGACATAGGCGGAAATCCACATCGCGTTTTTCATCTCGGATGTGATTGGGCTGCTGAACTTTATTGGAGGGATATTCAAACAAAGTTAACGATTGCAACTAGTTCATTAGTTGCAACTCTTGCAAGCAAGAATAGCTAAACAAACAGCAAAAAGTCACAGAACAGATAATAGTAGTTCCCGCAAGTGTCCGAGTGTGTGACATGTTCGCGACATGTTCAAATAATAACAGGCGGGCGTAGTCCAGCGCCGCGTTAATAATGCAGTGCCGATGCCGCCTCACATGCACGGTGCCACAGTAAAAATATACAAACAGTATGGAAACTACGCTCGCGCATCGACGTGACTCCTAAGCGGCTCGCACTACTGACAGCACCGCAGAAATGCCCAAGTGGACTCGTCAGTGCATATGTTTGTGTGAGTATGCCGTTTCGAGCGTTTGTAGGTAGTTTCCATACTGTTTGTATATTTATTCTGTGACGGTGCGGCACGACCGAACGAACTAAATAATATCACTGCACTTCTGCAACACTTTCTTATAAACTTTGCCTGAAGCTGACAACTTTCTGCGTCAAGATATATTTTGAAAGCTATTTTCTATTGGCTTCAAACATGTTTGAAAGGAATTAGTCTCCGTTATAAGGCCGTTTGTCAAGATTTAGTGTTTAATTAATTTTCTTCAGCAGATGGATGGCGATAGTTGATAAAGTTGTCGCGCTATATTGTAGCTGTCTGTCACAGACGTCACTTCAGAGATATTTTAACGGAGATTGTAAATTCATTGACCAAAGTTTTTGTCAGAAAATCAATGTGACGTAATGAAGTCCACCAGACCACACAAACCACACCACCCACTCAGACCATTTCAAATCTAAAGAGATTTGAAATGGTTAGCTTCGTATTTTTAACCGACTTACCAAAAAGGAAGAGGTTCTATGTTCGACATTATGTTTTTTTTTTCTTTTACTTTTTTTTTTGTTTATGTTCACGCATATCTACGTCAATTTTGGACCGATTTAGAACATTCTTATTTTGTTTGAAAGAGTATGTTTCGAAATTGGTCCCATTTCAGTATGGTGAAGATCTGATGAAGAACTTCGAAGTTATACAACAGAACTCTTCAATAAATTACGGCAAATCGCCCGGGATTGCTGCAATCGCATGTCTGTTTATTGTTTATACCATTTCATAACATAACATCACGCCAGTACGCTCTTAAGGGGTACGCAGATCTCTCATTTCACCGGTTATGTTCAAGTTTCATGATATTCGGACAATCTATTCTGGCGTTATAGGTACCATACTAAACAACTTGCCAATAGGGATGATGACTTAAATATATTTTTAGTCCGTCAGATAGATTTCCAAAATATATTGGACACGTATTTTTTCTTTTGTCACGTTAACAAAAAAATTTACGATACAGTCGCTTAAAATATCATATGACGTCACGCCTTGGTACACTTTTTACCCGACTGCCGAAGGAGGGTAATGTGTTTATCAGTCTATGTCTGTATGTATGTATGTATGTTTGTTCCTATGTGGCGTTCTAGAGACCAAACGCGTGGGCCGATTTTGATGGTTCTTACGCCAATCATGAAACATGAAAATAGGAAAATTGCGATTCTTGGGCGCCATATTGTGGGGGCCAAAATTTTTTTTTCTTCCAAACCTATTGTGTGGGGTATCAAAATAAAGGATTTTAAGAGGTGATTTCAAAAATATAACACTTATATGTTTAATGTACGTAATTCTAAAAAATAATTAACTAAAAAGTTATAAATAAAAAAAGTTAATAAAAAAAATCTAAAAACCCGACTGCTTGAAAGCGATTTATTAACTTTTTTTTACATAGAAGTGATGTCACAAGCCCCCACTCCCGAACTTTGATGCGCGTTATCTTGGTGATTTTTTATTGATTTGAATAAGCAAAAAATTCGTGTCCAATATTTTTTGATAATTTAACAGGCGGACTAAATAGAATTTACTGTTTCGTACCCCGTCATCATCCCTATTATGTAGGTACAACTAAAAATAAAAAGCTTTTTCACAAAAAAATACTACTACTTTCTGCATTGTATAAGTGGGTCCAAAACAGCAGCCAACGGTGACGCGGGGTCCCACAAGGAGATGGCGGGAGGCCGAAGGAGGCTAATGTGTTTATTAGTCCATGTATATTTGTATGTATGTTTGTCCCTATGTGGCGTTCTAGAGACCAAACGCGTTGGCCGATTTTGATGGTACTTACGTCAATCGATTTGTCTTAACCCTGCGAGTATCACTGCTTACATTAAAATTGGAAAATAGAAAAATGGCGGATTTTGGGCGCCATATTGTGGGGGACCAAATATTATTGTGTCGTGTGGGGTATCAAAATAAAGTGTTTTAAGAGGTGATTTCAAAAAGATATAACAATTATATATTTAAATGTACGAAGGATATATATTCGCGAGTTGGCTGACCAAAACCAGATGTATCCTCCGACTGCACAGCATGATTTTCTTCTTGTTTACGTCTTTTTAGTTCGCTTCTTAAGCAGTCGGGTTTTTGATGTTTTGTATTAACTTTTTTTCTAATGCAATTTGCGTTCTTTAGCGGAATGTGGTGTTTCTTATTCGGTCAGTCTCTTTTATATTCAATATGCTGCGCCTTATCGCCCGTTAGCAGGCCTTGAGTTTGGACTTCTGGAGGTTTGTTTTATAATTTTACTAGCTTCTGCCAGCGGCTTTGCCCGCGTGTATTATACATATAAACATTCCTATTGAATCACTCTATCTATAAAAAAAACATCAAAATCCGTTGCGTAGTTTTAAAGATCTAAGCATAAATAGGGACAGACAGCGGGAAGCGACTTTGTTTTATACTATGTAAAGATGATAATTAAAGAATATCTAGATCAGTGGTGGGCAAACTTTCTTAATGGGGGGCCAGAAACTATAAGAATTTTAAGGGAGAGGTCAAAGAAATATATTTAAAAAGAAAATTCTGCCCCCCCCGGCAGAATTTTCTTTTTAAATATATTTCTTTGACCACCTTTTTTCTGCGTCATTCATCAAAGCATATTTGGTTTTAGCATGCTTGGTGTTAAAATAGTGAGTGAGGTTAAAACCTTTAAATACCGCCACTGCTACTTCATTATACATCAGACATACTGGCTTAACGTTGTATTCTGCGCTACCTTTACCTATGCATCTATTATTCTACTAAATAGAATCTACTTTATACTTCTGGGCCGTCAAAATATAATTATCGCGGGCCAGCGAGCCGGATTAAATGCTTTCGCGGGCCGGAGCTGGCCCGCGGGCCGTACTTCGCCCATCACTGATCTAGATACTAATAAAGTGTATTAGCTCTCACTCAGCGCCTCACCCCACGGCACTGGAAAAGTTTGCCCCACATGTCGCGGTGGCGGCGGCGCGCGGTGCGAACTTGTCGCTCGTAACGTAAGTGCGCGCGCGGCTGCGGCTGCACGCTGCCACTTCTGCTTACGTACTTACTTACTGCGGAATATCTGCTCAGTAATCTTACTGTTATTATATACTGAGTTTAATACAGTTGTTATAGCGAACTAAGTATAATGCTTGACGGCGAATGCATGGAATGTTATAAGTATTTTCAGGATCAATAGACAACCTTACACACACACACACTACACATTACTACATTTTCTTGTTATTGTGATTGACTTACTCTACCTATAATGTGATTTTTTATTTCGTGGACTAAACTGACATTTGGGGGCTATTTCACGGCATAAAATTTGTTTAGAAACTAGCGGCCCATAATTAGTTTCTGCTCATTTATGTCAGACTTAATTTTATCGATTGCATTTATTTTATTGTTGATTTCATATTTAACACAATAAAAGTTCATGTACTATGTGTATGAATACTGTTATATTTAAATATATTACGTTTATATTCATAAATAAAACATTTATTTACACCAATTAGTAAAAATAAATTCAGGAGTCATGTCACATCGATTCGATGAATCACTTATGATTGAGCCTTACCTACAAAACTATGCTCCGCGCTTGCAACATTTAAAAAAATAAGGTCAATAGCAGCTGTCAGTTTAGTCCACGAAATTAAAAATCCCAGTATAAAAAGTTTATAGAAAAAGGCGTTCTATATCTCTATTGTATTTGGCAATGAGACTGCCAACTTATTAACACAATATAATTTTCTTAGAAAAGGAATAAATTCAAAATATAAGTTTTACCAATAAGTTTATGAATTTATCAAGTTTCTGAAGTACTCAGAGCAGTCTAGCCGCGGTCTGGCTGAGTTATGCGCACTAAATGTTCTTACTAATGTAACAGTTCGCAGCTCAACGGTACAAGTTCGATTATTGCCGCTGACGGCTGCTAATGTACCACAAGCCACAGCGCCTTGACTATGGTCACAGATAATATAATACTAGCATCTATGGTAAACAGAATTGTATTCCATTTCCGAGACACTCAACTCCCAGTTCTCAACAATACAACGGCTGATTTTGAGGTGTTGAAGTTTATTAGCGATTTATACTGATATATTCATTGTCACTGTCGACTGTCCCACTCACCAGCCGCCTTTTTATACCTACAGGGTTATTTGTAAAACACTAAGAACCGTTCCGAGGCTGAAACAACGTTTACTATAAGACCTTGACAATCTAACGATCTGTTTTATACATTTTAATTGAGTAAATAATGCATTTTGCAGCATCAACAGCAGATATATTTTTATCCGGCTGCAAGGAAAGGGTAAATGTAATCATAATCATTTATTTGCTAAAAACATGGTATAAAAGATGGCAATGTTAATAATGTGAACAAACATGTTTTGCTTAATAGATATAAGCGTGCAAATACATGCATAACGAAACAATCAGTCATCGTGCGGTTTTATGTTCCAAGAACTCCTTAACACTGTAAAAACTATTAGCAGAGAGCCATTTATATAATTTATTCTTGAACATTCTTGTATTTAATGTTTTTAATTCATTTGGTATTCTGTTGTATACCTGGACACACATAAATATACAGCTTTTATTATATTTTGCAAGTCTTGGATGGACATCCAACACAATGCGTATGTTTGTATGTAAGTAATATTCTTTATTAACTCATATATTTCAAACCATTAGACGGATTTTTATAATAAGGACATAGTTAGATAGGCGGATTTTGGGCGCCATATTGTGGGTTTGCAATTTTTTATTCTTCCATACCCATCAAGTGGGGTATCAAAATGAAGGGTTTTTAGAGTTGATTACAAAAGTGTCTGTCTGTCTGTCTGTCTGTCTGTCTGTCTGTCTGTCTGTCTGTCTGTCTGTCTGTCTGTCTGTCTGTCTGTCTGTCTGTCTGTCTGTCTGTCTGTCTGTCTGTCTGTCTGTCTGTCTGTCTGTCTGTCTGTCTGTCTGTCTGTCTGTCTGTCTGTCTGTCTGTCTGTCTGTCTGTCTGTCTGTCTGTCTGTCTGTCTGTCTGTCTGTCTGTCTGTCTGTCTGTCTGTCTGTCTGTCTGTCTGTCTGTCTGTCTGTCTGTCTGTCTGTCTGTCTGTCTGTCTGTCTGTCTGTCTGTCTGTCTGTCTGTCTGTCTGTCTGTCTGTCTGTCTGTCTGTCTGTCTGTCTGTCTGTCTGTCTGTCTGTCTGTCTGTCTGTCTGTCTGTCTGTCTGTCTGTCTGTCTGTCTGTCTGTCTGTCTGTCTGTCTGTCTGTCTGTCTGTCTGTCTGTCTGTCTGTCTGTCTGTCTGTCTGTCTGTCTGTCTGTCTGTCTGTCTGTCTGTCTGTCTGTCTGTCTGTCTGTCTGTCTGTCTGTCTGTCTGTCTGTCTGTCTGTCTGTCTGTCTGTCTGTCTGTCTGTCTGTCTGTCTGTCTGTCTGTCTGTCTGTCTGTCTGTCTGTCTGTCTGTCTGTCTGTCTGTCTGTCTGTCTGTCTGTCTGTCTGTCACCAGGTTGTATCTCATGAACCGTGATAGTTAGACAGTTGAAATTTTCCCAGATGATGTATTCCTGTTGCCGCTATAACAACAAATACTAAAAACAGTATAAAATTAATATTTAAGGTGGGCTCCCATACAACAAACGTGATATTTTTGCCGTTTTTTGCTCGATATGAATAACGGCAACAGTTAGACGCTTGAAATATTCACAGAATATTTAGTTGTATATTCTCTTCAAAAAATAATAATTATTAAATTAAAATAAAATAAATTAAGGGGGGCTCCCATACAACAAAAGTGATTTTTTTGCAGTGTTTTGCGATAATGGTACGGAACCCTTCGTGTGCGAGTCCGACTCGCACTTGGCCGGTTTTTTTCTTTTATTGGCTTTACAGAACATATGTTCTGCCAATAATCAAGTATTACAATTATTTGATGAAGTACAGTCTTTGAATTATTATATCCGAAAGTTTTAACACTTGCATGTTTAAAAGACATTAGAAAAATTATAGCGTAAAAAAAGTTGTAAATAAAGAATTCAATAAAATTTACAAAAAATACAACCGACTTCCAAATAAAAACATTACAAAGTGAAAAATAACTTCAATTTCCGTTCATGCGCTGTGCAGTATTTAAAGTTTTGATCAGCCAGCTAGCGAATAAATATCCTCCGACTGCACAGCATGATTTTCTTCTTGTTTACATCTTTTTAGTTCGCTTATCAAGTCGAATTTTTTGATTTAATTAACTATTTTTTGAGATTTCAAGGTAGGTTAGGAAAAGTTTACTCTCTAAAAGGTTTTATATAAAAAAAAACATGTAAGTATAACAAACTAGTTTCACGATATTGGTCTCGAGGACAATCCTAGTCTAGTACCTTTAGCATGATAAGTAGCACGCGATATTGTTCAGCTCAATAGTGTAGAAACTTACTAAATCATTTCATGTGTCCTTTTCCCTTTGTGTTTTAAATGTCTCACCGCCATCAAATTTACATAGTAGGAAATAAATGGGTCCACTTTTTACATTCAACAACTTGAAACAACTTACTTTTTACGAGTAGGTATTACGGCTTTTATTTAAATCTAAAAAAGTTTTGATCCACTGAATATTATGCGATTGTCGGAGCTGATTTCAAAATAGGATGCCATTTAAAAAAAAATCATGACCATTGTAAAGTCCTAGTGGAAACACGAAGCTGCAATCTTTTTCTAAAAATCTGACTTATCTAAAAAAACAAAATTCGTAAGGGTGGTGTTAACATTTAACAACATTTGCATTCGGTACAACGGATGCTGTCTGTACCACTCCACAATAGTACATTACTGCAGCGGCCAGCAAAATAGGCATTGATGGACACATACGTAAGTCCATCAATGCCAAGTTGTGGCCAAGGCTTGTATAGTACTTCTCTCAAATAATGCGCGGAAATTAAAATTAAAACTAAGTATTACCTAGAACTCATTTTGTCAAAATCAATGACGAACAACAATAATTGTTCCCGCGTTAAAGTGTTCCTTTGTTTTTTTTTTCATTAAACAGCTTTCTATTTGCAAGCCAGTTCGAAATATAAATAAAATCTTTGATAAGTTACCTCCTTGGTTGCCATGTTTCGGAGTAAAACATCGTTCCATTTTTAAACTACACGACAGATATGAGTTTACTATGGAATTTATTTGGCCGCTAAACACGACAGATATGGATTTTCATACAACTTTTGCCGGCCGCTGCGCGCATGTATTTGACCAGTACAGCAATTTCGATTTATCTCGAAGAAGGTTGTCAAAATAATGATCACATTTCTAAGCATGTTTGAGAAAATAATATAATACACCACTCGAAGACGTTTGCACTATTGACGCACTTCCTTGGAGACCCAGATCCCATGCGACGGGGTCCGCCCGGGGCCACTTTACGTCAACTCGCCACGTGACAACTATTTAACGGTGGCAGCTTTGAATGTAGCTAACCGACTATTGGAGTGTTGGCCTGCTTGCTTCTTTTGTTGGCTAGAAAATGTTGGATAAAAGTATTTTTTTTATTCGCACGGTTTGTGCATTTAGCCAGTGTCATGTTTAGAAGTTCTAGTTCCTTTAATTTTTAATCCAACGAAATGGCGGTAAGTTTATTGGGAGCTTCCACGAAATTTTTTTCGACAACATGAACAAACTCATGTTCTACCGCTGTGTTTTACTTGCCCACACTCGTGCACGTTTACCAATATTATTAGACTAAAAACCACCACTTTTACATTATTAATATTCAATTTAACACAATTTTAGGGAAATAATACAAAGAAGCAAAATAGACGCCATCACGTTCCCGCCAAAACTCCAGGATAAATGTTTCAAAGCAAAATGCATGCTTTCATTCATACAGGTTAAAAATAACGTTACCATAACTATAAATGAGTTACTCTAGTCACAGATAATAATTATAATACTAGCACACTCTAGTGAAATGACTCGGTATTTTTTACCAAAACTCCGTCCGTTCCTCCGTACAGTCAGGAGTTTTGGTAAAGTGCAACTTTGGCAAAACTCGGTAAGCTCCAGAGTTGCTTTGAAAATTGATTCCCAAAGAACTCTGTTTCAGATTAATAGAGTAAAGTATTCATTAAATAAGTAACTTTAACTTAAAACTAATTGTTTAAACGAGTTTAATAATAACCTATTCTGTCTCAGCTCTAACTTTAGTAATTAATATTTCTGTGTTATAAACGAAAGCGAGTGAAAGCCTTCCTTTCGTCTCCACCGAACTGTGGAGTCTTCTCGCCTTCACCAGGGATTACCATTCAGATTAGCTCCGAGTACAGACTTGGAGAAGGGATCACTTTAATTTTTGCGCCAGAACACTTGATGGTTTAGTGAAACGGTACAAAAGTTCTAGATAAACTTCGTCTGAATGAAAGCAGCTTAAATACTTCGGATTAAAATGATTCAATGTCAGCCATGCATTGTGTAAAGTCTTAGAACTCCCAGAATCGAATACCAGCAGATAGATATGATATAAAATCTGGATGGAATACAATACACATGCAGTTTTGTATGATTTTCTCAATTTCCAGATTTACAAATTTAGAAGCTATGGAGCTCGTGGCTAAATAATAACAGCCACACGGGATCATCAAGGTTAAGCAACGCTTGACGAGGTCGGTCTGTGGATAGGTGACCATTTCAATATACCGAGTTTCCTCCGTGCCTCGGAAAGCACGTTAAGCCGTTGGTCCCGGCTGTTATTTGAAGATCTTTGACAGTCGTTACGGGTAGTCAGAAGCTTGAGATCTGACACCAGTCTTGCCAAGGGGTATGGTGTTCCCCAGTTACTGGGTTGTGGAGGCCAGATAGGCAGTCGCACCATGTTAAACACTGGTACTCAGCTGAATCCGGTAAGACTGGAAGCCGATCCCATTATAGTTGGGAAAAGGCTAGGCAGACTAGACAAAGTTAGAAGCTATAGGGA
Source organism: Anorthoa munda (assembly GCA_945859665.1). Lineage (NCBI taxonomy): Eukaryota > Metazoa > Arthropoda > Insecta > Lepidoptera > Noctuidae > Anorthoa > Anorthoa munda. The sequence continues at coordinate 5,838,370 of OX243899.1, read as the reverse complement.
GATAAGTACTTACATGTTGTTCCACCACTTTTTCAGATGTTGTTCGTAAGTTGACACCTAAAATCGTGTTTCCATTTTTATAACATGAGCCACACAATTTCTCGTGTCTGGTCCCTGCAGGGGGAGCAATAACTCATCCGCTGTTATGAAATCCGTTTTGTAGCGCTTGTTGTCAGCGTGTAAGTCAATATGTCGGCGGTATATCGCCCGGTGGGTCTGTGATATAAATCAGTCACAAGTGAGGGTGTCCCGCGGCGCTTGACTGATTGACGCCTAGCCACTCATCCAGTGATCACAATTTGTGACCTGTTGGTGGACTAAGAGCGAAAACACAACAGCATAATATAGAATAGAATAGAATACTCTTTATTATATACACCATATAAGTTACAGAAAGTATAGACAAAGAAAACATTACACTGGGTGACACAATGGGCGGCCTTATCGCTAAAAGCGATCTTTTCAAGACAACCTTTGGATGGATTTTAAAAATGAAAGGAAAGCCAGTAATGTAGGTAGTCTCTAATATACACTTTTGCAGATGGGCGTATCCTTCCTTTCGAAATCATTGGTAAATCCAATGATCCAAAGATCTAAACATTTTATAGAAACCTTCTTATGACAAGCAAATACCCGCTTATTCCCGCCACAAATAACTAAATACTAGTCAGAGACACGCACACGGACCACTGTCAACTGAGTCGCGTTGGTCCTAAACTGCAATTTAAGACCAGCGCGCTGGTGCCATTTAGTCGCGCGGTTGGCCTGGTCCTTACGCAAGTAATGTATGTCAATGGCATTTACATTTTTCTGTCCATTGATGAAATGCTATTGTCTAATAAACCTTCAATATTTTGAGACATAGATCTCAACAAATGAAATGAGCTTTTGAGATGAAACCTTACATTTGATACTGATTTATAGTCGTTTCGAAAAGCTTAGCAGGCTTCATGTGGCAAACCCAGCTAAATATTTATGGATTTTTCCTTTGACGAAGTAGTAGGTAGGTAAGCACGTGGTTAAGTCGAGCTCGAGGAGGCTGGGGCTCTGTATTTGGGTTTTTTATGATAAATCACGCGAAATGAAACCGTAGAACATCACAAGGGCATAAAGTTAAAGGGGAACATTTGAGAAACAACACTTTCTTTTAACTCACGTTTGTTATAACTTGACACGTCTCAGGCTTCCTTGCGAAACACATCGGGACAAAAGAGTTACATTCGTGAAAATTGCCGCCAACTGAGTGTTACTAAACTTCAAAGAAATTTAGTACAACTAGCGCTCAATAGATGGCGCTGGGTGCCCGCGAGGAACATTTACGTTCAAGTTTATTGTTAGTGAACGACAAAAGGGTTAGGATTTCGTTATTTACATTTATTGTACATTTTGTGAGCGGATTCCCGCGACTTACACGCTGGCAGGCAGAGCCGCGCCGTGGTATAATACTAACAAATAGCCAATAATGTCGCCATTGAGCTCACCGTATTGACACAGGTCTTTTAGAGGGAAAGGGTTTTCTAATACAACTGTACCTACCTACCTCAGTTCTCTATCGCTCTCTAAGACCTTTACCCGACTGCCGAATGAGGGTAATGTGTTTGACAGTCTATGTATGTATGTTTGTTCCTATGAGGCGTTCTACAGCCAAACGCGTTTCTTGCGAGTGTTATTAGTAAAATTGGAAAATGGCGGATTTTGGGCGCCATTGTGTGTGAGCCCAATTTTTCAATCAATGAGGTAATTTCAGTAATATATAATACTTATATGTTTAAATGTAGGTACTTACTTAATTCAGAAAAAAAAAATAAACTAAGAAGTTATAAATAAATAAAGTTAATTCAAAAAACCCGACTGCTTAAGAAGCGAACTAAAAAGACGTAAACAAGAAGAAAATCATGCTGTGCAGTCGGAGGATACGTATGGTTTTGGTCAGCCAGCTCGCGAATATGTACTCCTCCGACTACACAGCACAATCGGTTTTTTGATTTTTTAATTTACATTTTTTATAATAAGTTGCTCTATATCAAAAATAAACTATTGATACAAAATTCTCGCTACGACGATTGAACTTTTCAAACTTATTATAAAACGCGCACGTAAAAGTTTGCTTCATCGGACAGCAGATGAATTTTTAAATATGACAATATCCGTGACGATGTCTCAACTCGATAAGCATTCGGAAGTGGAGGTATTTGTGTGCGAAGCGAGTCGCCCGACGGACACAAACATGGCCGGATATTGAAAAATCAGTGCGAAGAGGTGCGACCAGACACGGCGAGGTGACGACACTGCATGAAAAGACACAGAACGCCCACTCTGCAAATAGACTCAAAACTTAATTTACAATAAGCCCTATTATAACCAGGAATAAATTAAAATGTTCTTTATACCCAATCAAATTACATTATTGAGAACTGGGAACTTAGCTACGATAACCATAGCACGTATGTATGCTATGTTTAAGTAGTTTCTTATCAGATAAAACGCCCACTTGAAGTGGCATAAGTTACCAAAGTAAGTACGTTAAGTATTTATCTACTTATTGATCTGTTCAGTTTAGTACCTGTATTTAACGGAGACTTGTGGCCTTTGCTTCAGGGCCTACAACCGCTTTAGTGCCGTAAAACGGTGACTTTCTAAAGAATACTCCTCAGTAACGGCTGAGCTTGGTATTAGGCAGCGTCTGTCGGCTGTAGTCCAAGCTCGAGTACTTCAGTTCTTTGGACACGTGTCCCGACGAGGCAACGACTCTATCGAGCGGCTTGTAGTTCAGGGTAGAGTGGAAGGAACGAGAGCGCGCGGCAGGTCGACCGACCAGATTATGTCTGCAGTGGGTGGCCCATTGAATGAGTGCACACGAATAACGGCCGATAGAGACGGATGGCGTCGCATCGTTAAACAAATTATGGCAACCCGAAGTCTCACTGCAACATGATTACCACGACCGCTCTGCCAAGAGTGTACCCACGAAGAAGAAGAAGAAGAACGGCTAGATTAAAAGGTTTGAAAAAAAAATTTTTTTTTGATTCATGTACATTGTTTTTTAAACAAGGTTTTTTCGTGTAACTAATAGTTTTGCTTTAAAAAATAATTAACTACACGATACTTTTTCGCAACTTTTGGATACTCCTCCGAAACGACTTGGATGTTTAAAAATATTTTTACTCAGAAAAAATTAGGGCTGGAATTTCTTCATAACTGAAATAGCATATGTAAATCAAATAATATTTTAGAAACAAAACTGTTCAAAAGAGGTTCAATATTGATATTTTGTTAATACTGCGTTAACATTAGGGTATTTAAATTGCCTTAATCTTCTTCGTATTCTACGTGAGTGTGTGTGGGAAGTAAGCGCTTATACTGCGCATGGGGCCTTGGGTTCGCTGTCCGGATCTGACAAAGTATTGTTAGGTTCTTCCATCTAAATTACCTCAGAAGCTGTCCTTAGTCTTGAACTCTTGATTAGTATCCGGTCGACCATGACACCTAAAAGAAATATAGCGAACACCTCTGCAAAGTCCTTCGGGGGAGACAGGCGTGGTTTTATGAGTGGAAGGTATGGTTCTTCTGTTGGTAGACTGCAGTGTGTCCACAATGGACATGTGTAGCTTCTGGATTAGCCGGAGGAAGTAGGAAGCGTGACTGTAATATAGACATAGAAGCCATCGCGATTTCTTTCAGATCCTCTTTTGTTTAATCCTGGCTGTGGCTCGGATGATCTCACTATGGATATTAGAGGAAGTGATCAACGGATTAGATTTTCAGTTCATTGTTAGGTCGGTGGCGATCGTGGTTATGGTTATAGCGTGTATTTAGATTAAACTATAATAATATATATATTATTAATACTTATTATATAATATTATACTTAAAGAGGGTAAGTTTGTGAGTTTGTAAGGTTGTAAGGGGTAATCTCTGGATCAACTGAACCGGTTTTGAAAATTCTTTCACCAGTAGAAAGCTACATTATTCCTGAATGTCAGGCATAATTTATTTTCAAAAAATTAGAGATCCTTATGAAAATTGCAAATTGTAATGTAACCCAAAGTAGCAAAATTTTGCCTATAAAATTCATACTTTGGCGTGCGCTGAGAAAACTATTGATGATACATAAAAATTATGTACTACATGATTAAAGTACTCATTATTACCTACAAAAAAATCTGTAAGAGTGTGTATCTAACTATCATAGTTAACTTACAATAGCAGCTATTATGTTCTAAATTTTAATCAGATCGCCGCGCGCCGTTAGAAACAAAAGTTGTTTACATTCGTATTGTAGTATTAATTCTTACTCAAATAAATAGTTTAACAAATTGGTAGGTAGGTAGGGTAGGTATGGTAGGTAGGGTGGGTAGGAAGGCGGTAGGTAGGTGGGAGTGTAGTCTAGTGTAAAATAAAATTATGACACATTAACTTTTATGTGAGGTACATAGTAGTCACAACCGAAGTGCGTGTAATTATCCTATCGTGGCAAAAGGCGCGAGTTAATGTAATAAGTGTTAACTTTAAGTTGACGACTTGAGGTTAAAAAATAATGTTTCACAATCATGATTAATTTATTAAAGATAAATTCAGTAAAGAAATCGTAATTGGCTACAAATAAGCTATTTCAGGGAGGCGTTTACTTATTGTCGCTGGTGAACGCACTAAGCCGCGTGCCATTTATTTGTCGGGCGCGTCGTTATCAGTGACACTATCGTTATCAGCGGCCGCCGTCTGCTGACCGCCGTCAGGTCCTGAGCGTGGGATTACATTGTAGGTACAGTTGACCGCACACGTCCGTGCCCCGTGGTCAACTTTGACAACGTCACTGCGCTAACATTTTCTGTTTTACCATGTTTCGTAGCGCATTTAATGCAAATAAATGGCTTTCACCACGGGGTCCCAGCGCTAAGAAAGAAAATTTGGTTCAAATAAATATCACTAGATGGCGCGATATGCACCGATTTGTTATTGAATTGTGTGTAAAATAAACATTTCTGAAATTTAACATTTGGAGACATGTGAACAGGGTGTAAAGTCCCACAAACCTCCATAGAAAAGGGAGGACCCTGGGTACTGTACGCGGTTGTGCCCTAGTGAATCGGGGTGATGATATCCCATGTAAGTCGGGATAGTGTTGCTGACTCCAGTGGATCGGAGCGGTGATGATGTCCCAGTGAATCGGGACAGTGCTGCTGGCTCCAATGGGTGACCTCCAGGAATGCGCGTGCGCTGCGTGATGGTGGTCAGGATACCCCCATAGATGCCGTGGGTACTGGCTGGCTGTGTGACACGCTGCTCGAAAGCTTGAGGAAGTGATGATGACGTCACGATGACGTAGCTCTGCACGAAGGCTGCGCTGATATTCATGTTCGAGGTTCACCAGTTTGGAGGTATGCGGAACAGGAAAAGTCCTACAAACCACTATAGAAAAGGGAGGATCCTCCGACCAGACGGGTGTTGGTGGGAAAACTTTGCTTTCGCGATGCAGGATTTGTTTCGTCATGTCATTTAGTTCATTTAAAATTGACGCCAATAGATGGCGCGTTTTTAAATTTCTGATGCATTTCACTCGATTGTTTAAATTTGTATTGTAAACACATTTTGCTGCAATGAAACTGTAAAAACGTGAAAATAAATATAAAACAAATGGTCACTGTATTTCAATAAAAAAAATACGAACCGAGTAAACCCTTTTACTTGCAAGTCGCTGCTAACACCATCTATTTATCGCCGTGGAACGGAACCGAACACGACAAATGTACAAAAAAAAACAATATAATCAGACGAAAAACGCTAGTTATGTCGGCACGGTTTCTTTGTATGGGATGAGGCATCTGTATGCTATAGTATTATATTATCTGTGCTTTCATGTCGTAGATGTATGCTCGTAGCTCGTAAAATAAATAATATAAAAAATCGTGAATTTGGATTTTGGCGCTAACACCGTCAGTAGTGCCATATGGTAGACTTTACAATCACGTGGAAGGCTGGGCTGGTGATACCTGTTCAGTGTGAGAGATCTGGTAAACAGGCGAATGAATGTTTATGGAAATAAAAGAAAAATCTCTAAATCCACACTTTCTTTAGGCTAAATCTGTATTTTAAGGATCTATTAACATAATGTTACACCAGCTCCTTCGTAACCTTACCCAAAGAAATCACAAAAATTACAAAGTTACTAATGAATACACTAATATAGCTTCTGGAGACATTCGTTTGGTTACAAGTAAAATTTCAAAATTTAAAAAACCTCCGATATATTTTTATTTCATAATTGCTACATAATTTATCTAGTACATAGTAGATACGCTTCGATCGGCAATCTATTGAACACGTAATTATGACACGATATGTTGCGAAAACATCCCGATTCACGTTTCAACAGTGAAACGCCCATAACTTTTGAACGGCTGTACCGATTTTATTTAAACATAGCTAAGAACACTATCGACAAAATCACCTTTCAAACAAAAAAAACTAAATCAAAATCGGTTCTCCAGTTTGGACGCTATGATGCCACAGATAGACACACATATACACAGATACACAGCAACACACCTCAAACTTTTTCCGTCGGGTGTTAAAAATAACATTAAATATACCTAAATCTAGCTAATTTACATTCAATTGACTAATTAACGTACTTCTTTCAGACTCATTCCTGACACTCCAACAAAAGGTGATGGACATCTTCTACTTTATTATCCCAAATTATGCAATTCGGAGAGTCCACCATTCTTATTAGAAATGCAAAGGCTCTTAATATGTACGGAACGAATCCTAAAAGAAGTTATTAACATCTTTAACATTGAAACTACTAAACCAAGGGGCTCGAGGAAGCTCACATTGGAATGTTTTATACCATATCCCTTTATTCTTTTGTTTTTTACCCGACTGCCGAAGGAGGGTAATGTGTTTATCAGTCTTTGTATGTATGTATGTATGTTTGTTCCTATGTGGCGTTCTAGAGATTCTTATATTATATATTCTTACGTCAATCGATTCGTCTTAACCCTGCGAGTGTCACTGGCTACATTAAAATTAGAAAAGAAAAAAATGGCGGATTTTGGGCGCCATTTTGTGAGGGTTTTTTTTTTTTTTCCTTCCATACCCATCGTGTGGGGTATAAAAATAAAGGGTTTGAAGAGGTGATTTCAAAAATATATAACTCTTATATATTGAAATGTACCTAATTAAAAAAAAATGTTAACTAAAAAGTTATAAATAAAAAAGTTAATTAAAAAAATCAAAAAGAACGACTGCTTAAAAAGCGAACTAAAACAAGAAGAAAATCATGCTGTGCAGTCGGAGGATACATCTGGCTTTGGTCAACCAGCTCGCGAATATGTATCCTCCGACTGCACAGCATGATTTTCTTCTTGTTTACGTCTTTTTAGTTCGCTTTTTAAGCAGTCGGGTTTTTTGAATTAACTTTTTTTATTGAAATATTCTTTCCACTCTTCATTACAATAGGTTCTGAATTTGGATAACTTCACACCTAAGAACTTTCGATACGAACATAAATTGTCAGTTATCAACATCTGATGGAAGTATTACATATATAAATATATCAGTTAACATTTTTTACGTTCATCGCCAATTTGTTGATGTGGCCATAACATAATAACAGCTCATAAAAGTGAACATATATGTCTTAACTCTTAACGTTCAGCCTACGGTGACTGAGCGGAGCTGAGCGGTGCGGAGCGAAGCGAGGCAACACGAGGCAAATACCTCTATTACTTAATTTATATCAAGTTTACGACTTCCGTCGGTCCCGTCAGTGTTAGCAAAATACTCAATTGCAAATTACTTTGTAAAAGATCTCTAGAATATGCTTACCTAAATGTAAAACGTCTTTTTGCATTAAAGTCTTCAATATTCACGACAACGAAGATATTGTAAATAAGTAGGTCAAGGTCAGGTGATCTATACTAATATTGTAAAGAGGTGAAGTTTGTGAATTGTGAGTTTATGGCGTTGTATCTCTGGATCTACTGAACCGATTTTGAAAATTCTTTCACCAGTAGAAAGCTACATTATTCCTGAGTGTCAAAGGCTATAAAATATTTTCAAAAAAATTAGAGATCCTTATGAATATTGCAATAATGTAACCAAAAGTAGCAAAATGTTGATGATACATAAAAAATATGTACTACTTACATGATTAGGTAGGGTAGGGTTGGCTAGATAAGGTAGGGTAGGGTAGGTAAGTAGGTAGGTAGCCAATTGACGGGAGCGAAGCCCCGGGGGTCAGCTAGTATTACAATAAAATGTAATATTTTGAGAGAAAGCTACTCGGGGGTGGTTTATTCAAATATTGCAGAATGTATAATAAATAGGCCTGTGGGGAGTTCTGCCCCGGCGACCTGGACCTTGATGCTAATAGTGTTCTCAGACTGTAAGCAAAGAGATATAATACCTTGAATTAAGAATTTGAATTTGAACATTTCAAATTTAGCTTTCGCATGAACACCTGTTAAATTATGACATTCATCTTGTTCTTTGTATTAATAATTCGAAAATGAAATACGTTTTGACCAGAATTCAGCCACGGCAACAGCGTTTTCATTTGCCTCACAAAGGTCCTTCAAGATGCAGGTGTTTTTGCACAGAGAGCACGATAGGAGGTGAGGCATTGTTTGGGACGTGGCTCCGCAATCGCACCGCGGGTCATTGGGGTACCCCCATCTAACTAAGTTGTGCCTGCAGCGAACTATATTATCGCGAACGCACCATAACAGTATAAGTAGGTAGGTACAGTTAAGCTGGTTGGTTTTAGTGGTGTGTGTAATGCACTTGCACATTGTTTCTGTGTGCGTAAACTCGGAAGCGCTCTGCTTAGTTATAGTCCTCGCCAAACTTCTTGGCCGCCCTGAAGTTGGCTTTCCAATGCGCAACGCACGAAACCGTGTTGTTTTTAGCCGACTGCCGAAGGAGGCTAATGTGTTTATCAGTCTATGTATGTATGTATGTAAGTATGTATGTATGTATATTTGTTCCTATGTGGCGTTCTAGAGACCAAACGCGTTGGCCGATTTTGATGATTCATACGTCAATCGATTCGTCTTAATCCCGCCAGTGTCACTCATCATCATCATCATTTCAGCCGAAAGACGTCCACTGCTGGACATAGGCCTCCCCCAGGCGTCGCCACATTGACCGATCCCGTGCGTCTCGCATCCAGCGCCTTCCCGCAACCTTAACCAGGTCATCGGTCCACCTAGTGGGAGGCCTTCCAACATATCGTCTTCCGGTTCGCGGTCGCCATTCCAGAACTTTTCGGCCCCAACGGCCATCCGTTCTGCGAGCAATGTGCCCTGCCCACTGCCACTTAAGTTTGGCAATTCTTCGGGCTATGTCGGTAACTTTGGTTCTCCTGCGGATATCATCATTTCTGACGTGATCACGCAAGGAAATACCGAGCATAGCCCTCTCCATTGCCCTTTGGGTGACTTTAAGCTTTCTGATAAGGCCCATTGTGAGCGACCACGTCTCGGTCCCATAGGTGATCACTGGCAACACACACTGGTCATAGACTTTTGTCTTGAGACATTGCGGTAAATTGGACGAGAAGATACCACGCAACTTCCCGAACGCTGCCCAGCCGAGTCGGATTCGACGGTTGACCTCTTTCTCGAAGTTGGATCTACCCAACTGGATCGTTTGTCCCAGGTAGACATAATCATCTACAACTTCAAGTAAACAGTCTCCGATCTTGATAGGAGTGGGTGTTACATGGGCATTCATCATGACCTTGGTTTTGTCCATGTTCATTTTAAGACCCACTCTTTCGGAAGCTCTATTGAGGTCATCGAGCATTGTACTGAGGCTCTCCATGGTCTCAGCCATGACCACTATGTCGTCGGCAAACCGAAGGTGAGTGATGTACTCGCCATTAACGTTGATGCCAAGCGACTTCCAATCCAGAACCTTGAAGACATCCTCCAGCGCAGCAGTGAACAGTTTCGGAGAAATGACGTCTCCCTGTCTCACGCCGCGCTGGAGAAGGATTGGTTTCGAGGTCTGATCCTGAAGACGGACTGACATGGTGGCGTTTTTGTACAAACACTTCAACACCTCAATGTACCGGTAGTCGATCTGGCACCGTTGGAGAGATTGCAGTACTGCCCAAGTCTCGATCGAATCGAAGGCTTTCTCGTAGTCCACAAACGCTAAACAGAGAGGCAGGTTATACTCTTCGGTCTTCTGTATGACCTGCCGCAGCGTATGTATGTGGTCTACGGTGCTAAAGCCTTTTCGGAATCCGGCTTGTTCGGGAGGCTGGAAATCGTCAAACCTGCGCGCGAGACGATTCGTGATGACTCTTGAAAACAACTTGTAGACATGACTAAGAAGTGAGATGGGCCTATAGTTCTTCAGTCGGGCATTGTCGCCCTTCTTGAAGAAGAGTACCACCACACCCCTGCACCATGCCTGTGGCGTTTTGCCCTCGAGTATGACGGCATCAAACAGCTTCTGAAGGGCCGTAAGGACCGGTTTCCCACCCGCCTTCAGGAGTTCAGCCGTGATTCCGTCATCACCCGGCGCCTTGTTGTTTTTAAGCTGTTTCAGAGCCATCCTAATCTCGTACAGGCTGACGTCCGGGATATCTTCGGTATAGTGTCGGGTTAATCTAGCTCTTGGGTCGTTTGCTAGACTCGCAACGGGCTTGCTGATTGATGTGTACAGCTGCCCATAGAATGTCTCGATCTCCCTCAGAAGCTCCGGTTTGGCGGATACGATCCTGCCATCGTCGGTCTTCAGTCTCGTGAGCTGGTTCTGCCCAATAGCCAGATCCCTTGCAAATACCTTGGAGCCTTTATTTCGCTGAATCGCGTCTTTAATACGCTCGGTGTTAAAGCGGCGGAGGTCTCTTTTCAAGGATTTAGAGATCTGTCTATTCAGCTGCCGATATTTGCACGCCTCATCTGAAGACTGCAGGATCATCTCACGCCTCTCCTTCATAAGCTTGAGAGTAGGATCAGAGAGCTTTTTGTTTCTATCTGTACGACGGGTCTTGAAAAACTTAGACCCGACCGTATGGACAGCTTCCACGAACCCGTCATTGTATTCGTCCACTGAGCTCCCTAGGCACTCGAAACGATTCTGGAGTTCGAGCTGAAAGCTCTCGGGGTTTTGGACCTGAATCTGTGCTGGACGGAGCGTGGACTTCATCAGTCGAGACCTTTCAAGCTTAATATTAATGTTCAATGTGCCTCTTACCATGCGGTGATCGCTCCCGGTTTTTACCGAATTGATCACAGAGACATCATTGAACATTTGCTTCCTGGTTGACATGATGAAGTCGATCTCATTTTTTGTTGCACCATCGGGGCTCTGCCAGGTCCACTTCCTATGTTCACGCTTTTTGAAGAAGGAGTTCATCATATAGAGGCCCTCCTTCTCCATAAAACTGGCCAGTAGGTGACCCCGGTGGTTCCGACGTCCAACTCCAAATTGACCCACTTGCAGCTCATCCTCGTCTCGTTTGCCCAGTTTCGCGTTGAAGTCCCCCATGACAACGGTGAAGTGAGTTTTGAAACCATGCATGGCTCTGGAGATATCCTCATACATGGTCTCTACCTCGTCGTCGGGGTGTGCCGAGGTTGGGGCGTAGACCTGTATGACCTTCAGCGAATATCTTGCGGATATTCTGAGTATCAGGTACGCCACCCTGGTCGACACACTCTCGATCTTCACCACGTTGTTCACAAGGGACTTGTGGACGATAAACCCGACACCACCCTGGGACTGCCGGTCACCCTCTCGGAAATAGAGCAGGTTGCCGGATTTGAGGATTATCGAGTCCTCCCCCTCTCTTCGGACTTCAGATAACCCTATAATACTCCATCGCAACCTGCTCAATTCCTCTTCGAGTTCGGTGATCTTTTCGTCGGTCCGAAGTGTGCGCGTGTTGTATGTTGCCAGGTCCAGTCGTCGGTGTTTGTTGGGGTAGCCGGATCCCGTCCGGAGATTCTTGGCACCCCTTGCCATGCCGTAACCTCGACCGCTACCGTAGTCGAGGGTAGGCAGGCTGCCGGGCACTAGGGGCCATTTTTTATTTGTGCTATTCATGGGGGGGGTTTTGCCATAATCGCCACGCTTGGCAGGCGGGTTGGCGATCGCAGTATGGTTGTTATAGAAGCACAGAGAACGCTGCTGCCCATTCTCTGGTGTGTCCCTTAGTCGCCTCTTACGACACCCACGGGAAGACATGGGATGGTGGAATTCTTTACGGCCGGCACCATACGGCACCACAGTGTCACTGGCTACATTAAAATTGGAAAATAGAAAAATGGCGGATTTTGGGCGCCATGTTGCGGAGTACATAATTTTTTTTACTTCCAAACCCATCGTGTGGGGTATCAAAATAAAGGGTTTTAAGAGGTGATTTCAAAAATATATAACACTTATATGTTTAAATGTACCTAAATCTTAAAAAAAAAGATAACTAAAAAGTTATAAATAAGAAAAGTTAATTCAAAAAATCTAAAAACCCGACTGCTTTAAAAGCAAACTAAAAAGACTTAAACAAGGAGAAAATCATGCTGTGCAGTCGGAGGATACATATTCGCGAGCTGGTTGACGAAAACCAGATGTAAATGTATGAGATTTACTACTGCGCAGCCATTGTAGCCAACTTCAGGGTGGCCAAGAAGTTTGGCGAGGACTATACTCTGAATTTAATGATTTTGGTTTTGCAAAATTAATTGATTCTTGGTACCTCAAATGCGTTGAATTTGGTTGGAAACCACAGAACATGTCATTTTGGAAAACGTTTTAACAATCTAGCAATCCAAACCTCAACGTTTGCGGACTTGCGGGGACCTCATCAATTGTAAAACTGTAAGTATGAACGAGAACGAATGAACATATACGGTACATCCGACATCCGCCCGACCACCCTGCTCTGATCACAGCGAATCATTACATTCATTACCTACTACACTCAATTACATCTATACATTACACGCTATTGCACGTCATTCTGTGTGTTTTATTGTATGTTTTTAGGGTTCCGTACCAAAAGGGTAAAAACGGGACCCTATTACTGAGACATACGTACAAAGCGTTTTGCGAATACTTTCATTGTACGCGCAGCTAAGGAGTGGAATTCCCTGCCGGAGTCTTTGTTTCCTGATAGCTACAACCTTGGGGTCTTTAAGTCAAGAGTGAATAGGTTACTTCTAGGCAAGCGTGCTTCACCGCCGACCATATCATCGCTTACCATCAGGCGAGATAGTGGTCAAACGCGAGCCTATCGATAAATAAAAAAATAAAAAGAAAGACTCCGCGGTACGTCTGTCTGTCTTTCTGTCTGTCTGTCACCAGGCTGTATCTCATGAACCGTGATAGCTAGATAGTTGAAATTTTCACAGATGATGTATTTCTGTTGCCGCTATAACAACACTACAAACACTAAAAACAGAATAAAATAAATATTTAAATGGGGTTCCCATACAACAAACTTTATATTTTTGCCGTTTTTTGCGATAATGTTACGGAACCCTTCATGCACGAGTCCGACTCGCACTTGGCTGGTTTCTTTAAATGATTAATTCTTACTTTTTTGTAGACTTTATTTATTGTGGTTTTTCATCATGGTTTCATGGTGTAAGCTGGGGAGACATACCACCCATATTATATGATTGTTTCTCTGAAACTGCTATGTTTGTTATGCTGTTGGTTTACCTAATACATTTAAATTAAATAATGTTCTGTATTGCGAAACTGCAGATGGAAAAACGGTCGGGATTTTAAATAGGTAAGCAACAGATTTCAAGTAAACAAACTTTTTGCAACTTGGCTCAACCAAAAAAGCACAAATAAATGCATAGGTTCTGCGAACGTTAAGGAGGAGTTCAAACAGCCCGCAACCGTTCCAGTTAAAAATTAAAATAACGTAAACAAAGTAACAACGTAAATAGTTTAAATCAAGTATTTTTAATTTAAACATAGCATAACACTTTGTTTACAATCTGAAAATTCATAATTTGTAACAGCGAGCTGTTGCCTTGTTTGCCATTTTTCTTTACAAAATGCACAAGAAGCAGGCAGCTGGAATATAGTCACAAATCTGCATAATAATATTTACAGTACTATGCTGCTGTAATGCATTCTCTAAGCTTTTATTACCAGGAGTGTAGACATTAAAAATGCTTACTTGCTTTGCCCACAAATTGGTTGTTATAACTTATAATTATAACTGAACTAGCTGACCCGGCAAACTTTGTTTTGCCATAAAAACACCAAACATTAATCTACCCTACCTACTCTACCTACCTAACCCTACCTACCCAACCCTACCTACCCTACCCTACCTACCCTACCCTACCTACCCTACTAGACCTACCCTACCTACCCTACCGACACTACCCTACCCTACCCTACCTATCCTACCCTACCTACACTACCCTACCTACCCTACCCTACATACCAATTACCAATACAAAATACCATTTTTTTTTCTTATTTTTTTTTTCAAAAGGCCCTTCTCCTAACAATAACAAACATAACACAAAAAGAATTAGCGAAATCGGTCCAGCGGTTCATGCGTGATGCCGTGACCAAGGGAAATAGGGATTCAGTTTTATATAGATATCCGTAAGCGATTAGGTATTTCAGACGTAATATCGACTGGGGATGTAATATATCGTCTTTGATGAGAGGTCTTGCGTCTTGTTAACAATATCTCCTTCTTCTTCTGATGATGAGTACCTAAGTCTCATAAATAAAATTATTAAGAAATTATAAAATTACTTTTACTTTATCTTCGATCGAGCCAGAAAAGGGACAACTTTTTATTAATCTTATCAGTATAATTTAGTGTTTTAAATTACCGTGGGTCGTGTTTCAAATAATCAAAGATGCTGATAAGACACGCTCGCTCTATCGAATTACTATGAAGCTGTTTACGTAGTGGCTACGCGTGCTACGCAGCTACGCAAGGCCTACGGATTTCGTAGCAGCGTAGTACTGCTACGACTTCGGGTACAACTACGTAGTTTAGCAATCATCAATTAAACATATAATAAATCTGTAGAAACGTCGTTTTTGTACATCGAAAATATTTCCAAAACCAATTGCCAGCATTTTTGGTATTTTTGTCTGTTTATTTGCGCACGTATCACGTAAAATGTACGAAACTAATGTAGATAACTTTTATACATAAAACTTGTGCGTAACTTGAAGTATTACTTAGTTTTTGTTTCATTGCAATCGGTTCACTCTATCAAAAGTTAGATGAATTTAAAGTGTTCAAGAAGTAAAATTATCACAACACACGTAATTCAGATACTCGGACAGTTGAACTCGATATTCGATAGATGGCGTTGTGCATTTGAAGTCATTTTCTGAATGGCGGTGTTAAGATTCTCTGAAATAAATTGTTAGGTCTAGGTAGTTAAGTAGAGTAGGCAGCAGGGTTAATAGGGTAGGATAGGTTAATAGATTCCTATTTGTTATTGAACACCGCCGCGGCGGCAAAGCATAGTGATCTCTGAATATTTTTATCCGACTGCAGAAGGAGGGTAATGTGTTTATCAGTCTTATGTATGTATGTTTGTTCCTATGTGGCGTTCTAGAGATCAAACGTGTTAGTCGATTTTGATAAATCTTATGGCAAACGATTCGTCTTAACCTTGCGAGTGTCACTGGCGATATTAAAATTGGAAAATTTAAAAATGACAGGTTTTGGGCGCCATATTGTGGGAGCCTATATTTTTTTATTTTTAACCCATCGTGTGGTGTATCAAAATAAAGGATTTTAAGAGGTGATTTCAAAATGTTAACTAAAAAGTTATAAATAAAATAATAATTATTAATATATATAAAATAATAATAATACTAATTCGCAAGCTGGATAACCAAAACTAGATGTATCTTCGAACTGCACAGCACGATTTTCTTCTTGTTTACGTCTTTTTTAGTTCGATCCTAAGCGTTCGATTATTTATAACTCCTATTCATACTGCAGCTACATTTTAGCATACGACAATATATTTTTGTTTGAACTTGTAGAATGAAGCTACTTTAAATCGGCCAAACGACATTAGCACCGACTCGATGACAAACTTATCTAATTACTCTTGTGTGTGTGTAGCATAACAATTAAGCTTAGTCAGATAATCCTGGTATAATTCTCTCAATGATGCGTCGATTAAATATTAATTAACCTTACAAGTATGGAGCTGATCGTTGGTAATAATGATATTGCAGATAATTTGAGCGACAAATATTTTGCGACACGCAAGGCCCAGCGCACACCTGGAGAGGCGCGGCGAAGATACTGAAAGATAACAATTTAAATTAGACTCTAATTCTTCTATACTAATATTATAAAAAGGAAAGATTTTTTTGTTTGTTTGTTTGTACCGCATAGGCTCCGAAACTACTGGACCGATTTGGAAAATTCTTTCACCAATAGAAAGCTACATTATTCCTGAGTAACATAGGCTATTTTTTAATCCCGAAAACGGGTCCTGTGGGGTGGCCCACGGGAGCGAAGCCGCAGGGAACAGCTAGTCTATACAAATAATCTATACTAATAATACGAGTATTATAAAGAGGAAAGACTTTTTTGTTTGTTTTTTTGTACCGCATAGGCTCCGAAACTTCTGGACCGATTTGGAAAATTCTTTCACCAATAGAAAGCTACATTATTCCTGAGTGACATAGACTATTTTTTTATCACGAAAACGGATCCTGTGGGGTGGTCCACGGGAGCGAAGCCGCGGGCAACAGCTAGTATATGCTATAAAGTTGAAAATGTCATGGCAAAGATAAATAAGAACGAGCCGAGCAGCGCACGACACAGTGATCTTATATTGACCGTATGTCAAGGTAGTTAAGGTTTATATTAAATTGTTTTCTTCAATTGCTCTCCGCCGCGCCTCCAGCGCCTTATAGTTTTTGACGTCGCCATAATTAGGCTTGAGGATTAATATAAGTTTTTAAGCTGACATGGTCACAATCATTAGATTTAATATTTCTTTCGGGATATTTACCATGTATATTTAGATTTTTGTTGAGAGCTCGATATTTCGGCACCGTTACAAGCGCCATGATCACGAGAACTAAAAACTTTGCGGGTGGCTGTTATTTACAAGTTGACATATCTGGCCGCACGGGACGATCTTCAAGGTTAAGCAACGCTTGACGAGGTCGGTCCGTGGATGGGTGACCATTTCAACATACCGAGTTTCCTCCGTGCCTCGGAAAGCACGTTAAACCGTTGGTCCCGGCTGTCATTTGAAGATCTTTGACAGTCGTTACGGGTAGTCAGAAGCCTGAGACCTGACACCAGTAAGACACTGGTACTCAGCTGAATCCGGTAAGACTGGAAGCCGACCCCAACAATAATTGGGAAAAAGGCTAGGCAGATGATGATGATATCTGTCTACCCTCTTCCTCACTCGTTTTTCTCGCACGATGCCGAAATATCGAGCTCTCAAGCAAAATCTAAATATACATGGTAAATATCCCGAAAAAAATATTAATTCTATTGAGGATTAATAGTCAACGTTACGCAACAAGTTATGCACGATTACTAATACTCTTCTCTGGCTACTTGTCAGAACTTAGTGAGAGCCTTATTGACTGATTGATTTGATTTCGTATTCATTAGGTTTTATATATTAATTGATTCCTTGTGTGATTGGCAGGAGGTGGGGCACTTTGGACACATTTTTGTTTGCTTCCTTATTTTGTTTTGTTTCAATTAATCTACCAGAAGTTTTGTCCTTTATCGACAAGATGTTTGGTAGGTTCTTCCTGTGTTTCTCAAGCTGTTTAGTATTTTTCCAACGGCCTCTTACATATTCTTAAGTAATTTATTTATTTGTTTACCCTCACACTGCGACGCCTTGCAGCAATTACAACAATGGAGCTCAAACTTACAAATACTAACTATTAGTCCAGGCTTCCTTACGATGTTTTTACAACATGATGACGTACAGATAAACTAAGAAAGTAGGTACATATGAATTGAAAAAATCACATTGGTACTTACCCGGCTTTGAACCCACTTCCTCAAGCACGAGAGGCGAGGTCTTAGCCATTGGATCACCACGACACATACCACACGTAATAGTCTCCTAATAGGCATACCAGGAAACAATGCAACTAATCGACTTTAGTTCAACTAAAGTCGCCACAATCTAAGAATTCCGTTGACGTTTCTCATTTAACATGCCGCGATAACTTTCTACGTAAGAAATTGAACAATCAAATTCATAATCCTAATTAAATACTATGACAACGAGTATCATTCGCAAGCATCAAGTTTAATTATTATTAAGTACTAGCTGTTGCCCGCGACTTCGTCCGCGTCAAACTCGTAAAAAATATATTTTTATTTTTTTAGTTTCCCGCCTTATCTATGAATACTCGTTATTACATCAGCTATCTACCAGTGAAAGTCCCGTCAAAATCGGTCCAGCCGTTTCGGAGATTACCCGGAACAAACAGACAGACAGACAAAAATCTTAAAAATTGCTTATCTGTTGTTAGTACCGTATATACTTTCACGTGCATTCAATAAAACGTTGTTATTTTGATATTACATACAGACACTTCAATTTTATTTATTTGTATAGATTTTTATAGCTGTCAAAACGGGCCTTTTATTTTTTGATAACTTTAAACTTAGATAATGCAAATACAGAGTAATATACCGCGGGGTTACCCGGGCACGGCCCGCGAGGCTGATCTGGTGCCATAAACTAGTGCTCACCGCTGGGCCCACTCGCGCGTCCACGATTTATGGTTCACTATTAAACAATTATTTAGCCTCCAAACAAAACAACACACTACACATAAACTAGCCATTTTGAACTATATGTCGAAGAATATAAGAGTTGTGTTGGGTGCTGATTTAATGTTGTGGGTGGTTATCAATGATCGTTTAGTACGAGTAAAACGGATGCACGAGGACACATTGAATATACGAGTGAATATCTGAGAGCAGACTAGTGTGTTGGTGTGTTCAGACTACTTTGGACCTTAATGAAGTTTCAATTGACTGAGAACTGTTGTCCAGATTAATTGTCCGGAGTCTGCCTGCAGTGGTGAGCTGGTATTTTACCTACATTGAAGCACGGGGTCTCATTGCTAAGAAAGAAAATTTGGTTCAAATAAATCTCACTAGATGGCGCGATATGCACCTCCATCTGTTATTGAATGAACTTAACATTTTCTGGAATTTAACACAAAAATTGTATGTTCTTGTTTAATCAACTCTCCTAAGTAATAAATTATGGAATTTTGGGCTCTTAATTCATATTTCAAAGATTATTAGACGGATTATTTAAAATTGATGCCAATAGATGGCGCATTTTTAAATTTATGAGGCAATCCACTCGATTGTTAAAGTTTGCATTTTAACACATTTTGGTGCAAAAAAAACTGTAAAAGCGTGCAAATAAATACTAGAAAACAAACCTTCACTGTATATAAAAAGAAAAAAATATTCACGATCCTAGTAAACCCTTTTACTTGCAAGTCGCTGCTAACACCATCTATCTATCACCGTGAAACAGAACCGAATGCGTTCGATGTACAAAAAATTGCCAGATAGCTACAATCTAGGGGTCTTTAAGTCAAGAGTGAATGGGTTTTTTCTAGGCAAGCGTGCTTCACCGTCGACTGCATCATCGCTTACCATCAGGTGAGATAGTGATAAAGCGCGAGCCTATAGAAAAAAAAACAAAACATGATTAAGCAGACGAAAAACGCCAGTTACGTCGGCACGGTTTCTTTGTATGGGATGAGGTATCTATAAGCTAGTATTATATTATCTGTGATTGAAGTAAGCTATGGTTACTCACAATCTAGAGCCCTTACGTATATGAGTGGACTGGTGCAGAAGCTATAGGCTCATCCATGTACTTTGGCAACATTTTCCTACTAATGCGAAAGTTTGTGTGGGTGGATGTATGTATGTTTGTTACTCTTTCACGCAAAAACTACTAAACGGATTTGGATGAAACTTTACAGTAATGTAGGTTATACATCAGAATAACACGTAGGCTACAATTTATAATGATTTTTTTGTATTTTGGTCATAATATAACGATAAATATCAAGTAACTCGGCAAAAATTCTGCCCTCTGAGAGCATATCTTCGCGTGCGCCGCCTAAACCGTTGGAGACACACAAATATAATGTACTGTAGGATTCTTTATCTTAAAAAGTTCTAAATAAAAGTCCGACACAGCATCTATCTACCTTTTATGTGTGAGCCACTATGACCAAAATACGGTCTAGATCCCTACCAATCCCTAAAATCAATTTAGATAAATCTAATTATATGCAGTTTAATAAATCAAAACATACTAAACATAATTTCAAACTTAATATTGACAGGCTAAAAGAAGTTTCACAAAATAAATTCTTAGGAGTACTCATAGATCAAGATCTGAATTGGAAAGTACATCTGGATAATTTGTGCGGTAGGATTAATAAGTTTGTTTATGCTCTCAGACAAATAGAGAATATAACTAACATAAAAACAGCAATTACTGCATATCACGCCTATATTGAATCCATGTTACGATATGGGCTTATTTTTTGGGGTAACAGCACGGATAGACGCAGAGCATTTATTGCGCAAAAGAAATGCATCCGAGCCATTTGTGGTATCCGTCCTGACGAGTCATGTAAACCTTTCTTTAAAAAGCTAGGTATATTACCTCTTCCGTCACTCTACATTTACGAAATATGTAATTATGTTTATAATAATAAGGGATTGTTTAAAAAAGCCTATCAAATTAACTCTCGAAGTAGAGATCCATGCAGACTTGTATTGCAGGATACTCCTAAATCAGCCAAGTATGCCAAAAGTTTCCTAGTCAT
Organism: Anorthoa munda; assembly: GCA_945859665.1. Classification (NCBI taxonomy): domain Eukaryota; kingdom Metazoa; phylum Arthropoda; class Insecta; order Lepidoptera; family Noctuidae; genus Anorthoa; species Anorthoa munda. The sequence goes on along the minus strand of OX243899.1, from coordinate 5,817,526 downwards.
GTGTATTCGCATTTATAATAGAATTCCAAAAGAAATGAAATTGTTATATAATATTAACTCATTTAAAAACAGATTATTGAAATGGCTGAAAGAACATATGTTTTATGACATTAAAGATATTTTTTAACAATAAATTTAAAATAATCTTTTGACATTGCGGATAATGCTCAGATTAATTATTATATTATTGTATTGACCTTATCTGTGACATTGAACAGCAATTAACTAATACTTATTTATTTTGCATGCAATTGATACATATCCTGTATAGCTAAACATGTGGACTTTATATTAATAACTGACTGTAACAACTTTATACCATGTTTAAGGCAAATAAAGACTTATCTTATCTTATCTTATATACCAGCATCTTACTGGGTTAACTGCCTTTATCCGAGCACGTTTGCTCTTGGGAATCTCCACTCAAGCCAGCCAACTAACACAAGGGAGAGGTGGGAGTTCTGTTCCTCGATCGTCAGTGTTCACACCGGCCGGTCAATAAAGGCAAGCCGGAGACGAGGGACAAGACTACTCCCTGGAGATCAGGTCCGTGGGGTCGCCACTGCATGAATGAATTATTATTAACAAATACAAATGATACGAAACTATTAAAGAACCATTTAATACATTCAAAAAATGAATACGTTCTAATAATTCGGGATAATAGAAGCTTAGCCGGGAGAGGGGCGGCGGCGTGAGTGGCAGTGGCGTAGCCGTGGTGGTGGCTCAGCGGTGGTGAGGCAGTGGCGTGGCTGTGGAGTGTAAGTGGCTTGGCGATTGCGTGTAGGTGATGTAGGGGTGGCATGTAAGTGGCGTGGCGTAGCGTTACGAATCGCTTCATAAATACATTATTACGTATTAATCACCTACTAATTGTTATCGGCATATTACATAGTCAATACTGCGGATTACTGTAATATACTACGCTACGATGAGGAGCTTACCGGGAATTGATATGATGTCTGTTATCTGATAAGCGAGATTACTTATTTAAGTAAGTAAGTCAAGTCATGATACTTTTAGCCCGACAGGAGAATAAGCTTTTTTATTTTGTAATGCGTTTCTTATACGAGTAAATTAAATAAGAAAAGAAGTCAAAAAAAAAACTGTGACGATAACCATAAATACCACTTCACACTATATATTTGTTACTTCTTCACGCTTAAACGGCTGGACGGATCTGGATGAAATAGGCACAGAGATAGTTTATAGTCTGTAATAGAACATTCCATCCCTTGGGATAATATTCGACATTCACGTGGACGAAGCCGCTGGCAGAAGCTAGTATCTACATAATTAGTAAACAAAAGTATACTTTTGAACCAGATACTTGCTTCGAGCTTCTAAGATGCGGCTTCCATTTCCGTAGTATAACTCCGGGTATCCAACCCACATGTGGCTGAAACTTATCATCGACAATAGATGTATTTAAGTACATAATATATTATATGTAAGCAGAGAGACATACAACAATTTAAACTTAACAGCAAGCTTCCGTTGTCTGTTTCGGTCTCAACAGTTTTAGACACCATAAACTTATGTCGAATAGCAAGTTTGTAACTATTTAGAAACTTTGTATAATACTGTTACATACTTCATATAGCAGCCTTCGTATATAACCCTTTTCGCACCTACGTGCTATTCAGCAGTTTAACTTTATAATAAAAGTTTGAAAGTTAAATTGGTAAACCTACATATGTCTCAAGATCCCACACAGAACAGTACGACTAATTTAATGATGCGGGCCCATGTGTGTGTGTGTATTGTCAGTTCGTCAGCTCAGCTAATAGCCTAACTCGCTTAGCGGCCACTAGAGGGCACTTAACTGTGCTCAGGCGGTACACTCGGGAACCATAATGACGCCGCGCGTCGCTGTCTGCAAATTTAATCACAGCTTGTGCAAGCGCGCTTGTCAATCTGAAACTGTGGATCAATTGAATTATTAGTTGAGCTTCTGAGCCGGATTGGCAGTCTGATTAACTCGTGAGCTGTGACCACACGACGGGTCCCACCAGACCTCCGGTATCGGGCCGGGTAACCGCAGCGCACTTCGCATTTAATAGCACCGACATGGGGGCAGATCCGTTTGTAAATCAAATCGTGCTGATCCCTGAGCGATAATTAAGTGGCTTGTACGGCCGCCAGGGGGCGGTTAGCGCGGCCACATTGAGTGTCAGTGGAGATGAGGTAAACTGTTGCATTTCGGAGTTAGTTTTGGCATTAAATGTATCTAGTTCGTTTTGTTTAGCTATTTTCAACGTTTGCCGATATCGGTTGGTCAACATTCATAACATACCAACACTCCGTGCCTTAGCTAGCACGTAATGCTATTGGTCCCGGTCCCGGCTGTAATTTATTTTGTAGATCTTGGCAGTCGTTACGGGTAGTATCAGTCTTGCTGAGTATATTCAGGTACTGGGATGTGAAGGTCTGATAGGCAGATGCATCATTGACTCACACACTGTTCCGTTGTTGTTGAATTAGGTATTTTATAGGTAAAATTTGCATTATTTGTAAGTATGTGAGAACCATGTTCCTATTTATGAAATTAATGAATTTATGTGTTAATGCTTTTAATACTTTATACCTATACGTAGTATAGTATGCAGTGTTATTCTGGGTGCATCCTCCTCACATATATGAATTTATTAAAGTAAGTATGTACTTATGTAAATATTGTAAAGAACTTATTTTTTTTAACGAGTATGTGTGGAGTTTCTTGTCCGTTCTTCTCCATAACAAGCAACTTTTCCGAATGGACGGTAGAAGAATTATTATTAATTGTAAACTTTAATTGTTGACGTTCAAAAGTGCCGCTTAGTGGCCTAGTTGAAACAAATATTCTTGGCTTTGACTTTGCATCTTTAGACTGGAAACTGACCCAGACATTGTTGGGAAAAGACGACAGATTGATATCTGCAGTTTGTTTGCAAATGTGTCAGTAAATGTCTTATCAGTAAAGCAATAAGATGAGGCTGTTGATTGGATGTAGCAGACAAGCGACAGATGGGAGTGGTCGGGCAGACCGCGCGGCGGAGATGCATTGCATATAACTGTGTACCTTGAAATTAAACTGCAATATTGTCTGCAAGGTTATAGCTGTGTAAATGATATTCAGCCGCATCTGGCGTTACTAGAACCTAATACACTTGAGAAATGGCTAGAATACCGATTTATTTGTTATTTATATATACTATGTGCATCATCATATCAGCCGAAATACGTCCACTGCAGGACATAGGCCTCCCCCAAGCGTCGCCACATTGACCGGTCACGTGCGTCTCGCAACCAGCGGATCCCCGCAACCATCACCAAGTCACACCAAGTCATCGCTCCACCTGATGGGAGGCCTTCCAACGCAACGTCTTCCGGTTCGCGATCGCCACTCCAGAACCTTCATCGACCATCGGTTCTGCGAGCAATGTGCCCTGCCCACTGCCACTTAAGTTTGGCAATTCTTCGGGCTATGTCTGTAACCCTGGTCCTCTTGCGGATCTCTACATTTCTGATTCGATCACGCAAGGAAACTCCGAGCATAGGCCTCTCCATTGCCCTTTGAGTGACTGTAAGCTTTCTGATAAGGCCCTTTATTGTACACCAAGATAAAAACAACCGATGTTGAATCCAACAAAGTATTCATACGCCTGTATTCTCCGAAGGAATGGGCAGTGTTTTTTTTTTCCACCAATTTTGTTTAAGTCCCATGTCCATCATATTAGGAGGCCAGCCTATTAGCATCAACTAGGTCTAAACCAGACTCCGGGCTGCTATTGAACTTCTTGGTGAAAAAAGCCATTGACATTGAAATCTAAACCTTTTTGAAAAAATATCTACTGTACGAGATGTTCCAATTTGTAGTCAATACAAAAATTCCTTGTGTAATCGCAAATGTAAAACTGCATTAATAAAAAAGAGGAAGTATGTATGGTGTAACTTTAAATGATAGATTGAGGAATGAGGTAATAAAGGTCTATCCACACATATCAGGGCCGTGCTCGGGACGTGCCCGGGCCCGTGCACTGACGTGTGTGAACGATGTCATATAAAATGTTCCCACCGATATTTTTTTGAGCCCCTGACGGGGCACGGTCTGTCCACGTCCCGTGCACGTCCCGGGCACGGCCCTGATATGTGTGGATAGACCTTAAGACAACGTTGTGGTTTAAAAGAAGATGTAGTGACTAAAATTGAAAAGAGTATGTTAAGATGGTTTGGTCATGTTGAGAGAATGAATGAAAGGCGACTAACGAAAGGTATTTACATGGCAGACGTGAATGGAAACGCCGGGAGGGGACGCCCTAGAAAGACATACATAGACCTTATAGGTGATGTTCTTCAGAAAGGCCAGGTGCGCAGTACTCATAACCGGCGTGTGTGTATGACTAGATGTATGAATGTGAGTGAAGCAAAAGAAGTATGTAAGGATCGTAGCAGGTGGCGTTCTGTAGTTACTGCCTACCTCCATGGGAAAAAGGCGTGAGTGTATGTATGTATGTATGTTCTGGGTATGGCCCCACGTATTTACAATAAAATTCCAGATGCCATAAAAATTTAGAGTTAATACATTTCAAGAAAAAAATTAAATTATTACTTTTTAGGGTTCCGTACCCAAAGGGTAAAAACGGGACCCTATTACTGAGACTCCGGGGTCCGTCTGTCTGTCTGTCACCAGGCTGTATCTCATGAACCGTGATAGCTAGACAGTTGAAATTTTCACAGATGGTGTATTTCTGTTGCCGCTATAACAAATACAAAAAATAGAACAAAATAAATATTTAAGTGGGTGTCCCATACAACAAACGTGTTTTTTTTTGCCGTTCTTGCGATAATGGTACGGAACCCTTCGTGCGCGAGCCCGACTCGCACTTGGCCGGTTTTTTTGATAAATGTTATTATACTGTTGACGAATACTTAGATGACAAATTAATATAACATGGCATTATATTGTTATTATATTCATTTATACTTTTTCAATAAGTAACTTATAAGTACTCTGTAAGTGTGACTATAAATAATTGACACTAAAAATACCATTTCTTTATTTTTAAATTGTAATTTTTTTATTGAATAAGTTTTCAAATAATTTGTATTTAATCAAATTTGAACAAGGTAGTTTGGGTAATGAAATATCTATTAACTTCGATTAATTCTTCATATTATTTCCGAGACGGGTGAGCACGACTGTACTTTTTAGGGTTCCGTACCCAAAGGGTAAAAACGGGACCCTATTACTAAGACTTCGCGATCCGTCTGTCTGTCTGTCTGTCCGTCTGTCACCAGGCTGTATCTCATGAACCGTGATAGCTAGACAGTTGAAATTTTCACAGATGATGTATTTCTGTTGCCGCTATAACAACAAATACTAAAACCAGTATAAAATAAATATTTAAGGGGGGCTCCCATACAACAAACGTGATATTTTTGCCGTATTTTGCTCGATATTAATAACGGCAACAGGTAGACGCTTGAAATATTCACAGAATGTTTAGTTGAATATTTACTTCAAAAAACAATAATTATTAAATTAAAATAAAATAAATTAAGGGGGGCTCCCATACAACAAACGTGTTTTTTTTGCAGTGTTTTGCGATAATGGTACGGAACCCTTCGCGTGCGAGTCCGACTCGCACTTGGCCGATTTTTTTATATTTTGTTCTCTAAAATTAACTTTGGGCGAATCGACACAGAATAATGAATATTTTCAATACTGGTCGATTCGCCCGATTCGGGCGAGTTAATTTCGGGCGGGTCGTCCAATAACCCATTTGTACGCCTCCTGGCATAACATAGCGCTCTATTTCATGTAAGCTAAGATCTGTATTTATAAACACCTTTATTAACAAATAAATGATGATTTTTGATTATTATTATTGAATATTGACACTGTCCGATCAAACCCAGTATTTAAGCGCACTATTTCCAAAAAAAATATGCACAGTCTGATTTAAATGTATGAAAATATTAAGGTAATTTTATGTTAGGTGCATTTTTAACGTCTGGAAAGTAGTGTTTGTTTAGTAATGCTAGCACAATGCAGGCTGCAGCGCTAATTGCTTATGGAATTAACAAACATCAGCAAATGTTAGTAAATGTTACCGAATGTTGGCCGCGGCCGCAACAGGACACAGCTGAACAAAGGGTTAGCATAATTTATGTTGTGTACAACACAAAGTATTTAAAATTAACATTCATATTTAAACAACATGTTTTATTTTTTGTCTTTTTAGGGTTCCGTACCCAAAGGGTAAAAACGGGACCCTATTACTAAGACTTCGTGGTCCGCTGTCTGTCTGTCTGCCATCAGCCTGTATCTTATGCACTGTGATAGCTAGACATTTGAAATTTTCACAGATGATGTATTTCTGTTGCCGCTATAATAAAAATACTAAAAACAGAATAAAAATAAATATTTGAGTGGGGCTCCCATACAAAAAACGTGATTATTTTTGCCGTTTTTTTGCGATAATGGTACGGAACCCTTCGTGCGCGAGTCTGACTCGCACTTGGCCGGTTTTTCTAGGTAGGTATAGCTACATTTTTCTAATGAGGTGTTTCAGGTGAAAATGGAAAAATAATTTTGTAAAAGATATGTAACTATTTTGATATAAGTACAATCTAGTTTAAAAATCGTACTAGGAATTTCGCCTATATATTGGGTAAATGCTTAATAGATATAAATAGACAATGAATGAATAGACAGACTGTGGTAGCTCATATTGAACAATGATTAATTACCTTTAGGAATAGATAAATCATATAAACAATTGCAATATTTCTTTACAAATGTGTTGTTATTAGATACATTGTCACTGAAGCGTGAAATACTGTCAGCAATAACTCCTCTTTAATACCCAGTAACTAACATCCAGTTATAAGTATTTAATGGACATAAAAATGTTAAACTTTTGTACATTTAAATTCCATCCTTAAAATTAACGGCGAACCCTGCTACCCTTCAGCCCGCAATCCACACGGGTTCAGGTACCTACCGGCTTTAACTGTATACCGAAATGTATAGAGTAGAGACAAATGCGATAAAAGTGAATTAAACAGAGGGAAACAAATAAACGTTGGCCTGAAAGTGTAGTGATCTGCATGCACCTTGACAATCCCATTCTCTCGGACGGTGTCCTAATGTCCCATTGTAGTGTGCCCTAGGCCAAACCTGGGACCAATGAGCATTAATACGGCCCAATATAGCGTGCTTACACTAATACTGCACGACTATTTGACAATTAATATTTTTACGCGACGTTACGATTTACAAATCGAATGTCCCTTTCTTTGTGAAGTCTACTATTTGACTATATTTTGCTACGGGTATGATGTATGCTAGTGTACTACGAATGCTTTTTTACCCGACTGCCGAAGGAGGGTAATGTGTTTATCAGTCTATGTATGTATGTATGTATGTTTGTTCCTATGTGGCGTTCTAGAGACCAAACGCGTTGGCCGATTTTGATGGTTCTTACGTCAATCGATTCATCTTAACCCTGCGAGTGTCACTGGCTACATTAAAATTGGAAAATAGAAAAATGGCGGCTTTTGGGCGCCATATTGTGGGGGCCCAAAAATTTTTTTCTTCCCTACCTATCGTGTGGGGTATCAAAATAAAGGGCTTTTAGAGCTGATTTCAAAATGTATAACACTTATATGTTAAAATGTACCTAATTCCAAAAAAAGATAACTAAAAAGTTATAAATAAAAAAGTTAATTAAAAAATTAAAAAAACCCGACTGCTTAAAAAGCGAACTAAAAAGATGTAAACAAGAAGAAAATCATGCTGTGCAGTCGGAGGATACATGTTCGAGAGCTGGCTGACCAAAACCAGATGTATCCTCCGACTGCACAGCATGATTTTTTAATAACTTTTTTTTTATATATATGCTCGCGCTTGACCACTATCTCACCTGATGATAAGCTATGATGTGGTCGTCGGTGAAGAACGTTTGCCTAAGAAGCCTTGCTAATGATACATTGCTACGCGATACGTAGCATTGTCAGAAAACTGTTTATACTGAAATGCCGAACCCGTTGTCCGTGATTTAAAAGGTTAATTTTGCAAGCAATTTAATTCAATAACGTAATAATTAAGCGGCCATTATTGAAAGGAAAAAGTGTCCTTTTAATATTATTGGGTACAATAAAGAACAATATTGTGAGCTAAACGTCAGGTTATTTTATGAACTACCCGTGGTGTTCCGTCCCTGAGGCCCTCGAGTGGCGCAAATACTGTAACCTAATTGGTAATTAAAGTTTTGAGCCGTTTCGGGTCCAGACGCTTGGGTCATGGGGCCTGAGTGCACGTCTTCTTTTTAAGGAGATCTCTCGCCGACTGATCGCCAATGTGCGTGACCAGTGGGCTGGTTTGTTCGTTGCGCAAAGAATCAGCATTGTCATTCAACGTGGCATTGCTGCCAGTTGTCTGGGCACGTTCCCGGATAACAACGATGTGGAGGAGTACTTTGACGCCTAGCTGTACCTTTATTAACCGACTTATCAAAAAGGATCAATCAGGAGATATCAAAAAGGAGGTTCTATGTTCGACATTATGTATGATTTTTTTTTATATGTATGTTCACCGTTAACTCCGCCAAGTGTGGACCGATTCTGAAAATTCTTTTTTTGTTTGAAAGAGTATATTCAGAAATTGGTCACATTTTAACTTGGTTAAGATTTGATGAAGAACTTCGGAGATATACAACAGAACTCTTCAATAAATAACGGCAAATCTCTCGGGATTGCTGCAATCGCATGTCTGTTTATTGTTTATGCCATTTCATAACATAACATCACGCCAGTACGCTCGAAAGGGGTACGCAGATCTCTTATTTCACCGGTTATGTTCAAGTTTCATGTTATTCGGGTAATCTATTCTGGCGTTATAGGAACTTACTAAACAACTTGCCCATTAGGTAGGTAAAACTAAAAAGAGAAAAATAAAAAATAAACTTTTTTGCAAAAAAATACTTCAGACTTCCAAATAAAAACTACAAAGTGAAAAATAACTTTGTTTTTGGAAGTCGGTGTCCATATCGCAAAAAAATGGCAGCTACGAAAGACACCGACTTCCAAAAATAATGTTATATTTCACTTTGTAGTTTTTTATTTGGATGTCGGTTGTATTTTTTTTGAAGAAAAGTTTTTTTTTGTATTATATGTAAGTACCCTCTCACAGAGAGGAGGCCTGTGTCCCAGCAGTGGGAATATTAATAGGCTGATGATGTGATGTGTATGTAAGTACAGTCCTACCAACTTATCTGTGAACTGAAAGAGGACGGCACCGTCGATTATATTGATTACCGTCGAGATTATTAGTATCGCTCACTCACTCACTCGAGTGGCCGGCCGGCCGGCAGCGATCGCCCGCGATTGAGCGATAATAATAATCGACGGTAATCAAGGTTTCGACGGTGCCGCCCTCTTTCAGTTCACAGATAAGTTGGTAGGACAGTAGTTAGGTTTAGTATATTTTTAGTTTGTTTAGTTGTTAAGACCGTAGTGTTATTTGCATCAAACACCTAACTACTACACGTGTTTAAAAACAAACAGTTCCACTTTATCGCATTATTTAGTTTAGTTCAATTATTTTCCACTTTGGCTCTGGTGGCCACACGCAACACATACGCAAATTGTGTTACCAACTAACTTGTTTTACTGAGAATCTCGCTTTATCTTCTCGCATTAAATAAACACGAGTATATTAAGTACTTGTGGATTCATGTTAGTCACGTAGACATTAACATTTCTTCTGTGATTCTGAGCTGCGATATTTCATGTCCTTTAAAAGTATAACATAAATTACACACAAGTTTTGTAAGAAAAATAAATATTTAAAATTAACAAAATACCCGACTGCTTAAAAAGCGAACTTAAAAGACTTAAACAAGAAGAAAATCATGCTGTGTAGTCGGAGGATACATATGCGCGAGCTGGCTGACCAAAACCAGATGTATCCTCCGACTGCACAGCATGATTTTCTTCTTGTTTACGTCTTTTAAGTTCGCTTTTTAAGCAGTCGGGTCTTATGTTTAAAAAAAAAATACAACTTCTTAGTTATTTTTTTTTATTTGGTACATTTAAACATATAGGTAAAGGTTATTTAAATATTTTTGTAATCACCTCTTAAAACCCTTTATTTTGATACCCCACACGACGGGTTAGGAAGAAAAAAAATTTGGGTCCCCTCAATATGGCGCCCAAAAGCCACCATTTTTCTATTTTTCAATTTTAATGTAACCAGTGACACTCGCAGGGTTAAGACGAATCTATTGACGTAAGCATCATCAAAATCGGCCAACGCGTTTCGTCTCTAGAACGCCACATAGGAACAAACAAACATACATAGACGGATAAACACATTACCCTCCTTCGGCAGTCGGGTAAAAAGGTGTGTGTGATGTTGGTACTGTTTTAATTCAGACATAGGACACTTCGGAAGTCCTTAAAATTTATAAAAATAAATGAGCCTTTACAGAACACGATGATATTCACACTACACCATATTTTTTGTCTTTAATTTTAATTCAGTTTACTTTTTTCTCGCGAGCGGATGTCCGATGGGTCCAAAAGTACTGGAGTGACGACCGCGTTCCGGATTACACTGCGTCGGCCTTCCCGCTTTCCGCAACCTTCACAAAGTTCACAAGACCATGAACTGGTGAAGGTCAAGAGAATCCGCAGGAAGTAAAAAGCATAAAACCGGTCAATGTACCGATGCTTGAGGGTAGACAATGTCCATCAGAGAATCTCTTTGGACTGGATGATGACTATAGTCTTGACAATCTAATAAGTCGGATTTGACAGCTATAAAAATACTTAATACTAATCAAACTTGACGCTTACAAACGATACTCGTTGTTATAGTTTTCTCGTTTTAAAAAAAAAAAAAAAAAAAAAAAAAAAAAAAAAAAAAAAAAAAAAATAGTGTCTTTGGCCTCTCACCCACAGATAACTGTGTATTGCTCTCATTAAGCAATAGACAAAATTGACAAACTTTTATAATTTTTCGTTTTAAATACGAGGCTGTTGGCTAATTTGTACCTTTAGTGAATGCCACTCTTTATTTTGTATTGTGCGTTTAGTTTGTGCAGAATAAACATTTTTTTTTTCTTTTAGTGTATGGGTAACATAGTAATGAATTCGGATTATGAATATGATTTTAAATTTTTCACTTACAAAGTTATCGCGGAATGAGAAACGTCATTGGATTTTTTTTATTAGTAATATGCTTGCGCTTTAGCACTATCTCACCTGATGGTAAGCGATGATGTAGTCGACGATGTAGCACGCTTGCCTAGAACAAACATACATATTCACTCTTGACTTAAAGACTCCCAGGTTGTAGCTATCGGGAAATACAGACTCCAGCAGGGAATTCCACTCTTTTGCTGTGCGCATAATAAAAGTATTCCCAAAACTTTTGATGCGTATGGGTGGGATGTCCACCATGTATCGATGACGCATCGCCGTACGTCTTCTAGTCCGATGATGGAACGGGCTAGGAGGAATCAGTTCATGCAATTCCAACGCAAACGCCCCGAAATATAGATAAGATAAGATAAGATAAGTCTTTATTTGCCTTAAACATGGTATAAAGTTGTTACAGTTAGTTACCAATATAAAGTCCACATGTTTAGCTATACAGGATATGTATCAATTGCATGCAAAATAAATAATTATTAGTTAATTGCTGTTCAATGTCACAGATAAGGTCAATACAATAATATAATAATTAATCTGAGCATTATCCGCAATGTCAAAAGATTATTTTAAATTTATTGTTAAAAAATATCTTTAATGTCATAAAACATATGTTCTTTCAGCCATTTCAATAATCTGTTTTTAAATGAGTTAATATTATATAACAATTTAATTTCTTTTGGAATTCTATTATAAATGCGAATACACATGACTAGGAAACTTTTGGCATACTTGGCTGATTTAGGAGTATCCTGCAATACAAGTCTGCATGGATCTCTAGTTCGAGAGTTAATTTGATAGGCTTTTTTAAACAATCCCTTATTATTATAAACATAATTACATATTTCGTAAAAGTAGAGTGACGGAAGAGGTAATATACCTAGCTTTTTAAAGAAAGGTTTACATGACTCGTCAGGACGGATACCACAAATGGCTCGGATGCATTTCTTTTGCGCAATAAATGCTCTGCGTCTATCCGTGCTGTTACCCCAAAAAATAAGCCCATATCGTAACATGGATTCTATATAGGCGTGATATGCAGTAATTGCTGTTTTTATGTTGGTTATATTCTTTATTTGTCTGAGAGCATAAACAAACTTATTAATCCTACCGCACAAATTATCCAGATGTACTTTCCAATTCAGATCTTGATCTATGAGTACTCCTAAGAATTTATTTTGTGAAACTTCTTTTAGCCTGTCAATATTAAGTTTGAAATTATGTTTAGTATGTTTTGATTTATTAAACTGCATATAATTAGATTTATCTAAATTGATTTTTAAATTATTTGTCTGTAACCATTTTATAATGTCGTCAATAGTATTATTAATGTCCATCTCATGATCAGATTTCGTTTTATACTTTTTGTCAGATGTCACAATAATTGAAATGTCATCTGCAAATAATACACATTTATGTTTAGTCACTAGTGGTAAGTCATTTATGTATAATAGAAACAATAAGGGTCCCAATACACTCCCTTGGGGGACGCCGCAGTTATTAACTCTATAGTTAGAAGAATACGAGGTTAATAGATTTTCATTTACTTTATTAATAACAACGTATTGCTTTCGGTTGCTTAAATAAGACGCGATCCACTGTAGTGCTAAACCTCTTATAACCGATAAAATACCGACAGACTGGCAACTCGGCGCCGATGTTCAAGGCTCTGGACTCAATCAGTATCTCATTGCCGATAAGGATTGGGATTACATTGAACTTCTTAGATTATCACCATTTTTTTTATTGTTTACATTATCACGTGATCCACATAGCCATTGGTGATTCTAATTAGTAGTTAATAGTAGTTTATGAAACTGTTGCATAATAAGGGGTATTAAAACATGAGTGTGTGTTTAAAAACCGAGCCGTAGGCGAGGTTTTTAATAGTATTCACACGAATGTTTAAATACCTAGTTATGTGCAGTTTCATACACTACTTTATCTACACTCATACATTGGGATTGAACTTACTAAATACCTTTTTTGCTTTTTCCATGCCATAAAGTAGTGATAGCATTTATCATATAATTTTCTCAACTTTGCTGGTAACAAATTATGAGTAATCCTTTATAAGTAGTCCTTCGCCGCATCTAAAATATCGGGCGAAGTCAAATTTTCTTCACATTCACTGATATCAGACATTTTTAAGCAAGAATTCAAAAAACTCATGAAATTCAATACAACTAAACCTGCAAAATATGAATGGCGCCAAAACCCAGCACATCACCGCATTACGCATGCGCTAAGGTTTAGCACGCACTGCGATTTTTATTCGTGCGAATTTTTTTCGCCTATTCTGCGACCTATGGAATTGTAAGAAGTTGCTCGCAATGCGGTAAAAAATCGTGCAGAAATAATACCGCAAGAAATCTTGTTTTGCCAGTTTTGCCACAGAATCCACCGCACCGCGGCGCGAATTTAATTCGCGCGAATATTTTGAGCTCTATGAACATGTAGAAAGAGACAAAATTTGCGCGAATAAAAATCGCAGTGCGTGCTAAGTCCTGAAGCGGGCATTGTCATAGACAAGTAAAAATTGGAATCAAATCTTTTTAAATAGAAACTATAAAAATGGCATTACAAAAAATAATTGTAGAAAACTCCTTGTGATTAACTTCTTGGATTTGTCCTGTATCGTATTGTTAGAGAAAAAGTGTTATAATAAGATTCTATTTTTAAATTTCGGTATTGTGTTTATAAAGTATGTCAATATAAACTTGTTTTGAAGTTTATAATTCGAATATTACGATATGAGAGTAGATAAAGAAATAAATGAACTTCTAATATGTAGACTCATACATGTACAGACCTAAGCAGTGAACCCCGACCAGACTGTCCGTTTGCAGTTAGTTTTTCAGCACAATTACTAAGCTTGTAATAAACAATGCGCTTAGATGTATGTGTTGAACTTAGCTAAATGGTGCTTTAGTGTCTTTTGGTTTTGTGTCGGTGCTACTTATACAGATACACATGTAGATAATTGGTAACAGTTATGCAGAAGAAAATATTACATAAACTAGCTGTTCCCCGCGGCTTCGCTCCCGTGGGCCACCCCACAGGACCCGTTATCGGGATATGAAAATAGCCTATGTCACTCAGGAATAATGTAGTTGTCTATTGGTGAAAGAATTTTTTAAATCGGTCCAGTAGTTTCGGAGCCTATTCGGTAAAAATCTTTCTTCTTTATAATATTAGTATAAATTATATAGTATATTAGCTGTTGCCCACGTAATTTTTTTTTTTTATATATTTATATTTTAGTTGCCCGCCGGAACTATGAATTTTCTCGTGATCAAAGGTAGCCTATGTTACTTGTTATTACATCAGCTATCTACCAGTGAAAGTCCCGTCAAAATCGGTCCAGCCATTTCGGAGATTACCCGGAACAAACAGACAGACAGACAAAAATCAAAAAAAATTGCTTATTTGTTGAAAGTACCGTACATACTTTCACGTGCATTCAATAAAACGTTGTTATTTTGATATTACATACAGACACTTAATTTTATTTATTTGTAGAGAAGATATAGATAGTATGATGAGCCATGAATTAATGATACTAGGATATTGTGCATAAGTTGTTCTATGTTTTTGTGTGCAATAATGGATCAGAAAAGAGGGGTAACTGTAAAGCTGTCACTGTGTCGTTATCTGTATCGTTCACAAGCTAACTCAATCTATTATCATAACCAGATTATCATGGCAGCTTGCTTGCTCAGGATTATTTGGAGAGTATTCATTAATATATTGTGATGTATCTATTTTTATAACAGTTATTATTATTACTAAAATATTAATAAACCAAGAGTTAAAAGCCTTTTCCTAGAGTCTGACAAACGAAAGTAGAGACTGAAAAAGAGCGGCAAATTTAAAAAAATATCAGCATAGCAACCCCAAAACTAGTATGCAATACCTGGAATAACCTAATTTGATACTTTAGAATTATTTATATTACTTCTTAAGTCTGAATAAAAATACTTTAAATACTTTAGGTCGGTAATACTTTAGACATAATGTGTCAATCTGAATAAAGAAAACCAACAGTAGGTATTCTATAATAATTTTGGTTTATTCACTATCAATCAAAATATGAATCTAAGACTTCCATGTGAAAAGATTTATAAGAGTCATAGGAATCACTGTTTCCTACATCAATAATTAAACTTTTTAAATTATTTTCTCTAATTCTGCTCCTTTCTTAATATTTATTTTCAACATGTTATAGAGATTACGAATTATAACAAAGTATCAACATGATAGCGTCATACGGAAAATTAGGTTTGACATTAGTATAGCATTGCCATATAAAAAGTTTGCAAATAATTCGAGTGTCTACTTTCGTTTGCCAGACTCTACTAATTGAAAAAGAAATATCACGTACCTAACGTAAACAATAACCCACTAGCCCCAACCGCGGCGCTGCGCTGGGCATCGACAATAAAGCCGAGTGCCGCACTAACAGTCGCACGCTATCGATACCACACATATCGATAATATCGTCGATATCGATATCACGTATCGCTCTGTAATGGCGGAGCTCTGAGTGTGCTTTCTTGTACTCAACCGCGAACAGAGAACTTACTTATAGACTGGATGCGACCTTCACAAGTTAGAGGAAGTCTGCAACACCATCATACTACAGTTTGGTTAATTATTTCAACACCACGGCTCTGAAACGGTGAAGGAAAACATCGTGAGGAGACCGACATCCTCCTCCTAGAGCCCGAAATTCGAAGACATGTGACATTTACCAACCTGCACTGTGACCACGAGCTGCCATTCCCTCTAATAGAGAGGAGGGCTGTGTCCCAGCAGTGGGAACCTTAAAAGTTTATACTTTATCTAGCTTCTGCCAGCGGCTTCGCCCGCGTGAATGTCGAATCCAAAGGGAACATATGCCCGGGATAAAAGTATCCTATGTACTATTCCAGACTATAATTTATCTCTGTGCCAAATTTCATCCAGATCTGTCCAGCCGTTTGAGCGGGAAGAAGTAACACACACACATTCACAAAATTTCACCTTTATAATATTACTAGCTTCTGCCAGCGGCTTCGCCCGCGTGAAAGTCGAAATTTATCCCGAGGGAACATTATCCCGGGATAAAAGTATCCTATGTGCTATTCCTGACTATAATCTATCTCAGTGCCAAATTTCATCCAGATCCGTCCAGCCGTATGTATGAGTGTGAAGAAGTAACAAACATGACAACAACAACAACTCACAGACTTTTGCTTTTATTTTTTGCTTTTAACCACAACATTTTTGTTTATGAGTAAGCTAGCAACAGGTGCACTCTATATTACATGGGACTCAAAATAAGTGGGGAAATCTTCTCATATTTCACCTGGGCCCAACCCTTTGGGGTTTAAAGGCATTGGGTATGTTATGTTATGTGAACCCAATTATGTAACAGCAATTAATCTTCAAATTAAGAAAATAAATAAAATAGGCAGCTTTTCAGTTCCAGTTTCAGCTTTCAGTCTTAATTTATTTTTTACTAGCTGACCCGCGCGGCTTCGCTCCCGTCAAATGGCTACCCTGCCTACCCTGCCAACCCTGCCTACACTGCTAACCCTGCTTACACTGCCAACCCTGCCAACCATGCCTACCCTGCCTACCCTGCCTACCCTGCCAACCCTGCCTACCCTGCCAACCCTGCCTACCCTGTCAAACCTGCCTACCCTGCCTACCCAGCATATCCTGCCTATTCTGCCTACCCTGCCTATCCTGCCTACACAGCCTATCCTGCCTACCCAGCCTACCCTGTCTACCCTGCCTACCCTGCCTACCCAGCCTACCCTGCCTACCCAGCCTACACAGACTACCCTGCCTACCCTGCCAACCCTGCCAACCCTGCCTACCGCCTACGAATTTTCAAAATCGGTTCAGTAGATCCAGAGATTACCCCCTACAACGTCACAAACTCACAAACTTTACCTCTTTATAATATTAGTATAGATTTATTTATTTTCATAAAAATTACTTGCTGTACTTACAGTTTGCACCAAAGCGTACAGCAAGCCAACACTACACATATAATAACACTTAAAAACTAAAAAACTTTATACAAACATTTAACATAGTTTTGTCAGTGAGCATAAACATGTCGACGCCAGGTTCCTGAGCAATAAGGACGTTCAGCAAATTGAGAACCTGGGCTGTAGGAGCACGACGAGCAGTCAGGGTATGGGAGGGTGGGGCACAGGCACGCGGCACCCGCATTCGGTCCGGAGCAAATAGTGAACAGCGAGCTAGCGTGGACGAGTTGTCGATCTTAAAGTTCAGCAGTAGGTAGTACTAGTGCATCAACAGCGCACACTTACGTCGCAGTTCCAGCGTGTTGATGCCCACCATTCCCGCGACAAACAGACGGATACAAATAGGGATAGTACCCATACATTTTTTTTTGTACAGGTAACGAGCAAACTTAATGAAACTTAATGAAACTTAATGAAAAAAACCGGCCCAGTGCGAGTCGGACTCGCGCACGAAGGGTTCCGTACCATTATCACAAAAAACGGCAAAAAAAAGTCACGTTTGTAGTATGGGAGCCGCCCTTAAATATTTATTTTATTCTGTGTTTAGTATTTGTTGTTATAGCGGCAACAGAAATACATCATTTGTGAAAATTTCAACTGTCTAGCTATCACGGTTTAAGAAATACAGCCTGGTGACTGGCTACAGACAGACAGATGGACAGTGGAGTCTTAGTAATAGGGTCCCGTTTTTACCCTTTGGGTACGGACCCCTAAAAACATTCTCTACTTATATTTTTTTTAAATGGAGCTCGTATGTATATAGGAACCGCAGCACTGGTCGATCTTCAAGGCTAAGCAACGCTTGCCGAGGTCGGTTCGAAGATGGGTGATCATCTTAACATAGCGACATTCCTCCGTGCCTGGGAACGCACAAAACTGTTTGTGTTGTCGCGGCTGACGTTTGTAGATATTCGATAGTCGTTACGGATAGTCAGAGGCCAGGAAATCTGAAACCACGTCCACCAGTCTTGCCAAGGGGTATCGTGTTGCTCAGTTACTGGGTTGTGGAGGTCAGATAGTAGTAGTAGTAAATAGTAGTAGTAGTAGTCGCTCTATGTAAAATACCTACCTAGGTACCTACCTCCTGCATCTTGCCTGCTAGACAGATTGATTATTTTTTAATGTCACAATGACAAATCTATCTATATATATAAAAAGTGATTGACTGATGTGATTGACTGATCAACGCACAGGCCAAACCCTTAGGGCTAGAAACTTGTATCCACTAAGGAAGGACTTTTCAAAATTCAACCCCTGAAATAGGGGGAAAAAAATAGGGAAAAATAAATAAAATAGGGGATAAAAGTTTGTATGAAACTTATTATTAAAAGTGTACAGATGTGTAGGATAAAACACGGATCACGCAAACGAAGTTGCGGGCAAAGTGCTAGTAACACGATAAAATTACATATTTAAAAACCCCCGATTTTAATTTTAATTTCATGCTTTGTATACTACATATAATGTACCTAGTAGCAGACACGCTTCAATCGACAATCTATCGAAACATGTAATAATGACACGATACCTTGCGAAAAAATCCAGATTAAAAGAGTAAAAGGTGAATAAGTTTTGAACGGCTTAACCGATTTTAATCAAACATAGTTAAGAACACTCTCGACAAAGTCACCTTTCAATCAAAATCTTTTCATTCGTTTAGGCACCATGATGCTACAGACAGATACACAGGGCTATGCTCGGAGTTTCCTTGCGTGATCGAATCAGAAATGTAGAGATCCGCAAGAGAAACAGGGTTACCGACATAGCCCGAAGAATTGCGAAACATAATTGACAGTGGGCAGGGTACATTGCTCACAGAACGGATGGCCGATAGGGCAGAAAAGATCTGGAGTGGCGATCGCGAACCGGAAGACGTTGCGTTGGAAGGCCTCCCACCAGGTGGACCGATGTCATGGTGAAGGTTGCGGGGATCCGCTGGATACGGGACGCAGGGGACCGGTCAATGTGGCGACGCCTGCAGTGGACGTCTTTCGGCTGAAATGATGATGATGAAATGACAAACAATTTGCAAATGACCTCATCATCATCATGATATCAGCCGAAAGGCGTCCATTGCTGGACATAGGCCTCCCCCAAGCATCAAATGATACTATAACACAACAAAGTAGGACACCAGTTACGTCTGCCGAATACTCCGTGTACCTACTATTAATAAGTTACTAATGAAGCCAACGTTATTAGTTACTTCACAAAGGAGGCCGATTTAATCACTGTTATGAAGCCGGTACGCGGTAGACACCTCACTGACACACATTCTACTTAATATTGTGTATGTATATATTGTTCACGTTCTTAGAATAACAATAAGTATTTTGTTCTAAACTCTTTCTTTTTCCTTTTCTAGGGTACATCAATAGGATGGACCCTAATCTTATTACAATCTAGAATTATAAATAGACTTATAAGTAATTTAATTATAACTTAAATTATTACATTGTCCAATAGCATTTTTATTATTGTCTCTATTAAGGCGAATACATTTCGTTCTTGTGTTTGTTTGGTAGCACATTTGTACGTTACACTATTCACATTCACTAACCATAAACACTAACTCGAACGGTTTTGTTCTTTTTAGTCTTCTCACTATGTCTGTGTGGTCGAGAAGCTGGATTGCCTCGACGTTTACATGCTGATGAAGTCTCTTTTCGTGAGCTTCTGCAAATTTATAGATCACTTTTCCCATAAACTCAACTTTTAGGTCCTGATGATCATCATTTCGTATGTACCAAGGTGCATTTACAATTGCATTTAGAACTTTGTTCTAGAATCGGCTCGCGTTTGACCACGATCTCGCCCGATGGTAAGCGATGATGTGGTCGACGGTGAAGCACGCTTGCCTAGAAGTAGGGGAGACCGGGTACAAAAGTAACATTTTGTACTTTAACTTTGATTTCTGTTTAGGTGTGATTATTTTATAGAAACGAATATAACCATTTAAACATTCTGTTTATGGTCTTTACATCGGTATCTCAATTTCGCTGTTTATTGTTCATTTGATATGAATCACAGAGACTCGAAAAAAAATGAGAAGTTGTTACTTCCGACCACGTAGGCAGGACGAAAGTAACACATTGTGGGTCAAAAGTAACAGGCCAAAAGGGATCGTAAAGAAAACAATATGACATATTAAATCAACATATTATTTATTTTAAGACTTTGTATTCAAAGAAGTTGCATTTAAAATGCTCAAAAATTTAAAAAAAAAAAAATTAAGAAAACAAAACAAATTATTATTCTAGTATTGTATCTTCAAGTAATGAGATCAGTATTTTTTAAAGTTTAAGTAATCATTTTTATAATCAGCCTTATTTTATTCAGACTCACAATTGTGACATATATAATTAGCATCATCATGGACACATTCGGCATGTGACCACATTTTGCACGAGAGGCATTGAACCCACTGTTCATTTGGCCGGCTATTGACAAAGGTTTCTAAACAAACGAGACAAAAGCAATCTTCGTCGTCTGATTTGTTTTCCTTCTCTTCAGCTGCCTTCTTTGTCTTTTTTCCTTTTCCCTTCCCTTTCGTAGATATCAACTTTTTCTTGCCATTTCCAGTATCAGGTGTTAAAACCGTTCTCTTAGCTTTATTTCTTTCTAGGTATTCTTCCTCAATAGCGTTTTTTTCGGGCGTGTCCGTCAATATTGCTGTCTTACGTTTTTTACGTCCTCTGCTTGATACAGTCCTCGGGCCTGCTTGTGGTAAGGGTCTCAGATCTTTAGGTGTTAAATCAAATGGCTGAGAAGAATTTGCTTGCTGTAACCCGCTAGGTCCTGGTGTAGGCGAATGGGATCTTTGATTAGATGATAATATATTTGACAAATCATTGTTAACTGTATGCTCGATAGTTTGGTCACTTGTCGCTGGAAGATTATCAACTGGAGTATCTGGATCAACTTGGGTGGTGGTCGTTGCATCAAAACTAGTCAACACGTCATTAGATGGATTTTCACTGTTTATTTGTAAAGGCCGATCAGTAACAGATGATGGTGCATAATCAACAGCAGTAAATATATTCCTATTAAATGGACTTATACCGGTACAGGTAAATCCGGCTATTGCATTTCGATCGGTGACTGAAGCAGGAAATGCTTCTCTAACAATGCCAGGAATGTAATGGATAGTCATTGTTTGACCAGGATGATTCCGCATCCAGTTGTCTGTTGCGGCGTTTATCATTTTTTTGAATGGTCCAAATACTGCTCTATCTAAAGGCTGAAGCTTATGGGTGCAATGGGGTGGAAACGACAGCAATACTATTCCATGTTTTCTACAAAAATCTAGAGCTTGGATAGATATATGCGATGCATGATTGTCGAGCAATAACAAGCATTTTTGATCAACTGTTGGCTTGACTTGTCTTTTAAAGTGTTCTAGAAATAGTAAAAATTCTGCTTCCTGCATCCATCCACTAGCATTGCCAGCTCCGGCACAACCAACAGGTCCTTCTCGTATCATGTGCTCTTGGTATCGCTTTAATGGGAAAACAAAAAAGGGAGGTATGTGTCCACCTTGAGCATTAATCGCAACAGCAACAGTTACTAATCTCCCACGTTCTGCTGACGTTATTGCGCCTACTTGTTTAATTCCTTTTTGAGCTAAAATCTTGCTAGGTCTTTGTACAGTGGTCACCCCTGTCTCATCCATATTCCAGATATCCTTAGGCTCAAATTTGTACCTGTCCATTACTTCAGCAAGATTATCAAAAAACTTACTCACATTATGTTCGTTGAAGCTCGAGGCTCGCGACAGGCTTGTTGCTTGAGGTGTCCTCAAAGAAAGGCTCGGGTGCCGTTTCAGAAAACCCGTCAACCATTCCTTACCCGCCATTTGAGTATCATGCCACTTTTCAGGAAATGTTTTTCTATTTTTTACCGCCAACTCATATGCCAGTTTACGAACTTCAGGTGGAGATAACCCGAAATAAACTCCAGAGCACTCGATCAAATAGTCCCGTAGACATTTTTCCTCATCATTATTGAAAACTCTATTGACACAACGATAACCCACTACGGCGCTAGTATTTCCTGCTTTAATTTTTTTTATATATCTGTATAATGTTACATGACAAACATTATATTTTTTTGCCAATGCTCTAATTTTTGTACTATCTCTTGAATGCTCTTCAGCCGCTTTTCGGTATACTTCCGTGTCAGTGGTTCCTCGTGTGGTAGTTCTGATGCGTTGTCGCGGCATCCTGTTAAAATAAATACACACATAACAATGATAAGCAAAAAATAGTTAACAAATCAGTACGGGGACAAAAGTAACATGTTACTTGTGTACCCATAGGGCTATGTTACTTTTGTACCCGACCATATTTCTGTTAAAATATAAAAGATAACCTTAAAATGAAACGTGCTATACAAAAATGAATTAAAATACTGTGTAATCAATCTAATCAAGAATTAACATGTAAATATTCAGATTGGTATCATCTATAAAAGACTACGAAAACACTAAATAAGAAAACGACAAAATACTTACGTTTGGTTTGCGAAATCACAAAGCGTCTTCTCACATAACCTAACAGCGCGAGGCGCGCGTGGCGACTGAATGCAAGCGAGGGGGGTACCGCCCCGCTGTGAACTTACGACATCGATGCGGTGTTTGACTGTTGGATATATCTACAGAGCATTTGTTACTTTCGACCCGCCGTTACTTTTGTACCCGGTCTCCCCTATTCACTCTTATTCCTTTCACCTCTTCAATCGTTGTATAATTAATCAATCAATCAATCAGTTTATTTGTGAAACATAAGTGTTTACATAAATAGGAGGTACGCTATGTTTTGTCATAAGACAGACAAATTTATAAGTGACACATTAGGTGTTATTAGATTTTATGTGACTTAGTAAAAATAATATTTTAAATCAATTAAATACATGATAAGAAAAAAGGAAAAAACATCAAATACAACAAAATCAAACAATAGTCATAGTACTTATTATCAAAAGGTAAAAAAAAATGCATCATTATAAAAATTGGTCGTTCAAAAATTCGTCTACAGTATTATTAACATTTGTCTATTAATAACTAGCTGACCCGGCAAACTTTGTTTTGCCATAAAAACACCAAACATACATCTACCCTACCTACCCTACCCTAACAACCCTACACTACCTACCCTACCCTAACAACCCTACCCTAACAACCCTACACTACCTACCCTACCCTACCTACCCTACCCTACCTACCCTACCCTACCCTACCTACCCTACCCTACCCTACCTACCCTACCTACCCTACCTAGACCTACCCTACCCTACCTACCCTACTTACCCTACCCTACCCTAAACGGTATAAAAAAAAAGTCCTATGTCCTTCTCCTGGTTCTTAGCTACCTCCCTACCAATTTTCAGCCAAATCGGTTCAGCCGTTCTTGAGTTATAAATAGTGTAACTAACACGACTTTCTTTTATATATATAGATTTAGTAAGAGCTTTTTTAAACTTAAATAATGTCAAGTTTTTTATGTCATCAGGAGTTTTATTAAACACTTTAGGTGCCATACCACAAAAACTTTGATATATTGCTCTGTTTGGTGCAGCCCCAATTAAACACTTTCACATCTTTATTTTAAAAATTGTTTAATATAAAGATGGGTTGATATTGGTTGGTTTGGTTTACAACTCTGCTCAAAACTCAACAAATCAAAGATAAATTATCTCAATTATCTCAAAGATATATTTATTTGCTTAAATGCAAGATAACATAAAAAGGTACGAAAAGTCCGGACATGTTTGCCACATTCTATGGCGTGCAAATATTTTCAAAGTTATTATAATGAACAATTACAAAAATGAATTTAAACAAAATAATAACAAAAATGTCAACAATAAAGAACTTAAAATAAACAATAATTATCTCAAAATATACATAGAAATGTCAATTAATAATAATATCTCACAAATTTATGTAAAATGTCAAATAAAAATGTATGTCATTATTTGAGTCAAATATCTGCTAATAATGTCATGAAATATTACAAAAATGAATGTATACACAATAATTACAAAAAATAAAAACTGTGTTTTGACATTGTATCAAGCAAATGTCATATGAAATGTATGACAGATTGTGGTGTACAATATCAAATATACCTATTTCAAATAAAATAAAAAGTATTTCTTTCATTTAAATTATTTACAGGCACTTTTTAATTGTCAAGGTCGGTCAGTCAAAAAGATGTATCTTGTTTTTCAAATATTTTATGTAGTTTTTCAAGCATATATGTTTCTAAACATATCAACTCCAGTTTTAGTTTTAAAAAAAAACCTTTTTTAACAAAAATATACAACAGACTTCCAAATAAAAACACTAGAAAGTGAAAATTAACATCATTTTCGGAAGTTGGTATTCCATTTTTTCGTTTTTTGACACCGACAATTCTATTAATTTCCGAAATTGAAGTTAATTTTACCGACTTCAAAAAAGGAGATAATGTATGTAATATTGTTGGAATTGCCCAATATTCACATAATATGTTACTCTAATTGGGCTTCTAAACATATGTGCCAAATTGTATAGTGTATGTATGTATGTTAGTTTATATGTTTGTATGTACTTTTGTCCACGCATTTCTCCAAAACTACTTATCGGATCCTGACCATTCCTTTTTCATTGGGTTATGTATCTCTCAACTTAGGGAATAGTGCCATCCAAATCGGTTTAGCATTTTTCAAGATATGGAACATACAACCGAACTTTTTAGTGACAAACACCACGAATGTGTAAATTGAGTTATTATGGGTATTTTGTCAATCCTTTAGGTACCTTACTATAGAACTGCTTCACTTTTTGGTGATAGAGTACTAAAACAAAAAAGAGAAATAAAAACATATTTAATAAAAAATAAACCGACTTCAAAGCAAAACAGTAAAAGTGCAAAATAACTTTCGTTTCGGAAGTCGATGTTGAAAAACGATAAAAAAGTAGTACCAAAGACACGAAACGAAAGTTTTTACTGTTTTGCTTTTGAAATCCGTTAGTTTTTTGTAAAAATGTTTTTATTCACTTCGTAGTGTTTTTATTATGAAGTTGGTTGTATGTTTTTGTTAAAAAAAGGTTATTTTTTCACTTTTTTGTTGTGGTTCTAAATGAGCATGTTCTATAATAAGGTGCTTATGATGCTCAAAGTTATGCCAGAATAGTTTACCCGAATAACATTAAACTTGAACATAACCGGTGAAATGAGTACCAGGGTAAACTGTACACAACTACGAACCCTTTTGAGCGTACCAGCGTGATGTTATGTTATGAAATGGCGTAAACAATAAACTGACATGCGGTTACAGCAATCCCGAGAGATTTGAAGAGTTCTGTTGTATATCACCGACGTCCTTCATCAGATACCAAGCACCAGCTTTCAAATAAAAAAAGTTTTGAGGTAACACACATAAAAAAACCACGAAGGGTTCGCAAAAAACGGCAAAAAAAGCGTTTGTTGTATGGCAACCCTACTTAAATATTTATTTTATTCGGTTTTTAGTATTAGTAGTTACAAAAAAAAAATTACGGCAACAGAAATACATCATCTTGCATCTGTGAAAATTTCAACTGTCTAGCTGTCACGGTTCATGAGTTACAGCCTGGTGACTGACAGAGAGACAGACAGACGGATCGCGGAGTCTTAGTAATAGGGTCCCGTTTTTACCCTTTGGGTACGGAACCCTAAAAATACAGTCGAATTGAGAACACATTCCTTTTTGAAGTCGGTTAAAAATACGAATAGGTACAAGGAAAGAAAAAAAACAATTGATTGTGCAGATAGTAAGCTTCAGGTAAGCCTTTCAGTAACCCTCAATGATCCTTACTTACCGAGGTAACCCTAAGACGTTATATTCTTTCATTACCTATTCCACAGATAATATAATACTAGCATCTTATGCGTACTGCTGGTCGAACCACGTTTTTGCAAATTAGAAATTTAGTAGGAGCACGGTAGAAGTTAGTTACATGTGTGGGATTCAGATTAGAGTCCTGATGATCAAGCGGTTTATTTCCATTAAAACTTTACTATTTGTTTAATGGAAATAGGAAAACGTATGATTTAGGAGAAAAGCTATATAGCTACTCTATTCATTTGATTTACCCACAGATATAAATCTAACTAGATGACCCAATGTTACTTCGTGTGCCAATAAACGGAGTAAAGTTACGATCAATGATCGTAATCTGAGCTTATTCATTTAGCATTATCGGCACCGGAAATCCACCAAAATCTAGAAAAATGCCTTTTTAGGGTTCCGTAACCAAACGGGACCCTATTACTAAGACTCCGCGATCCGTCTGTCTGTCTGTCCGTCTGTCTGTCACCAGGCTATATCTCATGAACCGTGATAGCTAGACAGTTGAAATTTTCACAGATTATGTATTTCTGTTGCCGCTATAACAAACCATATAACAAACGTGATATTTTTGCCGTTTTTTTGCGATAATGGTACGGAACCCTTCGTGCACGAGTCAGACTCGCACTCGGCCGGTTTTTTATACCATATTGAGCTGTAAAGAATGTATAGAAAAAGTTGGCCGGGGCATTGGAATTGTTTTCTTTCATTGGTAAGTAAATTTTGTTTTTAAATTGTTTGTGAAAAAGTGGCACGCTTGGTTTTCATACAGATTTTTTCGATGATTTCATACAGAGACATACTAGTTATATTTATATCTGTGGTATTACTCAATCATTACTCTTCAGAATGTATTTAGAACCGGTTAATTATTATCACACATTGTTACACGTGCGGCTTTCAGGCGGATGGAATTGTTAAGAAATAAACGGAAACAAAACGATCTGCTACGTCTGGCAAAGTGAAATGTGGTGTGTGCCAGCCAGAGATAAGAATTAAGGTGCCAGCCATTCTTGAAATTTACCATCTGCCTCATTATGCACTACACGCCTGAGTCCGTGTTTTATTAATTTTTTTTTTACCCACACTAGGAATTTCTTCCTGTATCGTGGGTGCGTTTACAAACATATAAACTCACATACACAAACACCCAGAGCCGGAACAACTATCTGTAGGTGATACAAATATTTGTTCCGTGCGGGAATCGAACCCGCGACACGCAGCGCAGCAGTCAATTGCTCAACCACTGCGCCAACCGTGCGCCCAAAATTTAAGTTTCGATTTAAAAACGTTCTGAATTATGACAGATTATGACGGAAAGAGTTCAGATGATAGATTATACGTAAGCTTTCCTACAAGAAGCACTACGGCTGCTTCGGAACTGATATTTCACGGATATGGATCGGAAGTAATGCGTAGCCCTTAGTGTATTTTTAACCCCCGACGGCAAAATAGGGGTGTTATAAGTTTGACGTGTGTTTATCTGTGTATTTGTGTGTCTGTCTGTGGCATCATAGCGTTTAAACGGATGAACCGATTTTGATTTTTTTTTTTGTTTGAAAGGTGACTCGTCGTTGTCGAGAGTGTCCTTAGCTACGTTTGAACAAAATCGGTTAAGCCGTTCAAATGTTATTTGCATTTTAGTCTTTGAACCTGTTTTTTTTGGCAAGTTATCGTGTCATTATTACGCGTTTCGATAGATTGTCGTTTGAAACGTGTATGTTAATAGGTATTTTATATGTAGTTTAAAAAGCATGAAATAAAAATTAAATCGGGGGTTTTTTAAATTTGTAATTTTATCTTGTTGCAATATGTCAGATATACTTATAAAACTCTTTTGGCATACGTTAAACATATTGATAAATGATATTATTAAAATTGATAACGTTCGTTTTAGTTTTAGTAGGCATGTTGAACACCACCTCGACGTGTTCGCGACTCATCGAACGTTTACAACAGCCGGGCGAGCACGGCCTCTGTGATAGGCTTGAGTTACGCATTTTATCACGAATTTTCCTCCCAAACTGTGATAAAAATGTGTGACTCAAGCCTGTCACAGTAAACACATTGGTTACAAGCGTTACGATACTGATGTGTCAGGGAAGTCTGAAGACATGTGCTGTAAATTGCCCAAAGTATATGGCAGTACAGATAATATAATATGACAGTTTCAAGGTATGCATAAATTAAATTAAATAAACTTTATTTCAGAATCACTTCCATATTTATTAGTAACAATGTAAACTTATAAAATATGGTTAGTATCATTTATTCTAAGCTGCGCGAGGCACGCCAATCCTGGGGAATGTTTATTTTTTGTTTTGTTTGTGTTTGTTGTGTGTATTGTTGTATGTGTTTTGTGTGTTTGTGTTTTGTTTTGTATGTTTATTTGTTGTATTTGTATTTGTGTATGTTTGTTGTATGTTTTCTGTATGTGTATTTGTTTGTTTTGTATGTGTGTTTGTGTTTTTTTTTATTTGTCTTATGGATACGCCCCAAGATTGGAGAGTCCCACCTATCAGCCAACGCTCTAATAATGGTGTTGTGTTGTGTTGGCTGTTTGTTATCTATATGGCTGTTGAATATCTGTTTAAAAAATGAAAATTTTTGGCTGTAAATAAACTTATTCGGTTCGTTATATTAAGCAGTGAAAAGAGTCAAAGCTAATTCACAAGAGCCAGATAAGGAATGAAACGGATAAATTGTACAACATTATGATGGATTCTTTGAGGTAATTTTGTTGATGCATGATGCCTGCATGCAATTCGTCCCTAACTGATGATTGAACAACAAACATGATAAATAAAAAAAACTGTTTCAAAAATTTTTAAAAGGCCGACCGCTTAAAAAGCGAACTAAAAAGACGTAAACAAGAAGAAAACCATGCTACATATTTGCGAGCTGGCTGACCAAAACCAGATGTATCCTCCGACGGCACATCAGTTGTTCGTTTTTTTTATTAAAAACTTATTAGTTATTTTTTTTTAGATTTTTAAACATAGAAAGTGTTATATATTTTTGAAATCACCTCTTAAAACCATTTATTATAACAAAAATATTAAAAAAAAATTGGGCCCCCACAATATGACACCCAAAATCCGCCATTTTTTTATTTTCCAATTTTAATGTAGCTAGTGACACTTGCAGGGTTAAGAAGAATCGATTGACGGAAGAATCATCAAAATCGGCCAACGCGTTTGGACTCTGGAACGCCATATAGGAACAAACATACATTCATACATACGAGTACATACATAGACTGATAAACACATTACCCTACTTCGGCAGTCAGGTAAAAACTATTGCAATCACATTTCATTTCGACGAAAAGCCGCAGAACATTTATTGATAATTCAATAAATAAAACATGGAAATGTTACCAAGAAATATGGGGACACACAGTTTTACGGCCATTTGTTTTTCACCGTATAACAATACACATTCGGGAATAAACCGCAAATCAACAATGTTTTGTGTCATAACAAGTTGACAATATTCATAATTTTATTTGAGAGCAAAAAGCGAATAAATAAAAAAAATAATCAGCGACATGTAGTTTGTAAAAATATCCATTTTATGGTACTATATTTCCAAAGAGCAGTGGTCTTAAGAGCAGTGGTGGCCCAGTGGTAATGGCCCCGACTTACGTTTCGTAGGTCGTGGGTTCGAACCCAGGCAGGTGCTTTACTTTGAGTAAATTATTTTATCACCACTGCTCTAAAAAACGGTGAAGGAAAACATCGTGAGGAAACCGACATGTCCTAGAATCACAAGCCGCAAGGTTGCCTGCTTGTCGGTCTTCTACAGACTGTACTTCGGTGAGAGTGCTCAAGAACTCCACGGCCTCATCCCACCAGACCCCTTCTACCATAGGACATATAGACGCACTGCAAGTTACCATCCTTACGCATACAACCCGAATCTCTTCAAAGTTAGAGAGAACAGGCTTCTTCTGGGTAAGCTCACTCCATCGTCGACTCTGTCTCTGTCACCTCTGACCTATACTAGAGTCAAGAGCAAACACATCACTATGAAAAAAATAAAAAATAATCGAACATATTACTGTGACATCCACCAAACCGCACTGGGCCCGCGTGGTGGATTACGGCCCATTTGCTCTCACAGAGAGGAGGCCTGTGTCCCAGCAGTGGGCACATTAAAAGGCTGATGATGATCATTATGATGATATTTTCAATTGATAGGTGTGATATAAATATTAAATTATTATATAAGTAACAGCCCAAGCTCTGGTTTTATGTAATGTTAGCTTATTCAATAAAAAAACATAAAATTCCATGATGATCAAATAATACAACTTAAGGGCGTTCCATCGCTTTAGTGCCGTAAAACGGTTACTTAAAAACGATATTAACACGATATTTTTTCGCAACTTTTGGACATTCCTCCAAAACGGCTTGGATGTTTAAAAATATTTTTGATGAAATTTATGGCTGAAATTTCTTCATAACTGAAATAGCATATGTAAATCAAATAATATTTTGCTAACGAAACTGTTCAAAAGGAGGTTTAATATATATTTTTGGCTCATAGCGGGCGCACGGCCAATACTGCGTTAACATTGGCACAGATAATATAATACTAGCATACAGATACCTCATCCCGTACAAAGATACCGTGCCGACGTAAATAGCGTTTTTCATCTGCTTAATCTGGCAATTTTTTGTACATCGAACGCATTCGGTTCTGTTTCACGGTGATAGATAGATGGTGTTAGCAGCGACTTGCAAGAAAAAGGGTTTACTAGGTTCGTGAATATTTTTTTCTTTAAATACAGTGAAGGTTTGTTTTCTAGTATTTATTTGCACGTTTTTACAGTTTTTTTGCACCAAAATGTGTTAAAATGCAAACTTTAACAATCGAGTGGAATGCCTCAGAAATTAAAAAATGCGCCATCTATCGGCATCAATTTTAAAAGATCCCTCTAATAATCTTTGAAATGTGAATTAAGAGCCCAATATTCCATAATTTTGTTCTTAGGAGAGTTGGTTAACATACAATTTTTGTGTTCAATTCTAGAAAATGTTAATTTTACACACATTCACTAACAGATGGAGGTGCGTATCGCGCCATCTAGTGAGATTTATTTAAACCAAATTTTCTTAGCAATGAGACCCCGTGACATTGGGGTGTATACATCGCCTTAATCCTACAAAAACAAATGTCTGATAATTTCGTAGCGGGTCGGTAGAATGTTACGAAAGCGTAGCAGCGACATTCTCGTGTCCGTCGGCTACGGCGTAGCTCGTAGCAGACTCGTAGCAACAGTGCCATAAATAATATGGGCCAGCCTGTTGCTTTGACCTAACGGCTTTTCACACTCTATTTCTTTTTTGTTCTGGTATAGTTAGAGCTACTTAGTAAACGATTGAAAAACTGGTACAGTATTCGACACTTTACTCTTTTATTTAGTAAACTAGTAATAACAGACGCACGGGTTGATCTTCAAGGTTAAAAAAACCGGCCAAGTGCGAGTCGGACTCGCGCACGAAGGGTTCCGTACCATTTATTTATTTAATACTTCATGCACACAAACGTACAGAGGCGGTCTTAATGCCTTAGGCATTTTCTACCAGTTGACCATAGGGTGATGCAATGGGTGACCATTATCGTAAAAAAAACCGGCCAAGTGCGAGTCGGACTCGCGCACGAAGGGTTCCGTACCATTATTTCAAAAAACGTCAAAAATATCACGTTTGTTGTATGGCAGCCCCACTAAAATATTTATTTTATTCTGTTTTTAGTATTTGTTGTTATAGCGGCAACATAAATACATCATCTGTGAAAATTTCAACTGTCTAGCTATCACGGTTCATGAGATACAGCCTGGTGACAGACGGACAGACAAACAGACAGATGGATCGCGGAGTCTTAGTAATAGGGTGCCGTTTTTACCCTTTGGGTACGGAACCCTAAAAACGGAAAATTAATCACGTTTGTTGTATGGGAGCCCCACTTAAATATTTTTATTATTTTATACTTAAATATTTATTCGTGAATTCGTGTATACCTTCTAACTCAGTAACTGGGCTGTAGAGTTCAAATAAGCAGTCACTGCATATACAATACTAACTGGTATGCGGCGGCAGTCGGATAGACTGGAAGCTAACCGGCAGCCTAATTGCGTAAGTGAATTCTGCAAAGAAAACAAGTCGGAACCTTCCCAAAAACGACTTTACGTATTACACTCTGAAAAGGAAAGGTTATGCTCCTTGTCATTACCAATATTTTGACGTAGAATTGATTGTAAAGAATGAACGAAAGCGGAAGAATCGAGATAAAACTTCACAATTGGTATTGTGTAATGAAATTATGTCCTAATGATTTGGAAATAAATCATTCGAGGTTGATGAAACATAACGCAGTAGATGAACTTCACTCTTTCCAAATTAGTTTCACAATACCGAAAAAGTTGAAAGAAATGATTCTAATTTTCAAGGAATCGACTTGTTTGCTTTGCAGAATTCACTTACGCAATTAGGCTGTGGGACCGTGCGTCCGTGCAGTCTATGGGTTAAATATATTCCCTTTGGCGTTTTGTAAGGGAGGAACATAAAGTCGTTTTTTTTAATATAATTTATTTATTTAATCAAAGTATGTACCACTGCTATCTATGCACTTTTGCCATCTCATAGGTAGTTCATTGATCCCTTTACTAAAAAAACCATTCGGACGGGAATCAATAAAATCTTTGAAGGCGCTTTGGAATGCCCCATCGGAGTTGAATTTTTCCCTTGCTAGAAGTTATCCAAATTTCGATAAAAAGGGTAATCTGTTGGAGCAAGGTCCGGGGAGTACGGTGGATGTCTTAGACATTCCAATTGAAGCTCCTCTAATTTGGTAGCCGTCCGTTGTGCAGTGTGTGGTCTAGCATTGTCCTGAGCAGCAGTGGCCTAGAGCGATTGACCAGCCTCGGCTGTTTAGCAGCTAGCTTTCCATCATGGTTTGCAGTTGCTGACAATAGACAGCCGCCGTAATCGTCTGGCCAGATTTAAGAAAGCTGTAGTGAACGACAACGGCACTAGTCCACCACACGCTCACAAGTAATTTTTTTTAGTCAATTTTCGCTTGCGGCAGGATTTGGCTGGTTCGTCAGGGTTCAGCCATTGCGATGAGCGTTTCCGATTATTGTACAGGATCCACTTTTCATCACAGATAATGACAGGTAATGATTCAATTTAAAATCCCTTCATTATTGTGCTGGTTGAGTAATGTAATGCTGCACTCAATTCATGAGGTACCCACCTTTCAAGCTTTTTCACCTGCCCAATTTGCTTCAAGTGGATTAAAACAGTTTTATCACTAACATCGCAGCCTGCAGCTAACTCGGATGTGGTTTGCGATGGATCTGCTTCCACAATAGCCTTCAATTCTTCATTATCAACTTTGGTCTCCGGCCGTCCACGGGGCTTGTTCTGCAGGTCGAAAATTCCAGAACTAAAACGGTGGAACCAAAAACGCACTGTATTTTCTTTTGCGACACCGTCGCCATACACATCATTGAACCTTCGAGCCGTTTCTGCAGAACTGGTGCCACGATGGAACTCGTACTCGTAAATAACGCGATATTTCAAGTTTTCCATTTTGTAAACTGACTGGCGCAAAGAAAAACCAAAAGAGGAAAAACAAATAAATTACGGCTTTCCAAAAAGAAAAGCATGAGTAAATAGCTGAATAAATTTAAAATTGGAATTCCAAACCAAAGAGGCGATATTTGAAAAAACGCCAATTTCATAGGTAAGGACCTAGAAGAGGCTAGACAGACCCGTTTTATTTCTAAGAAATAAAACGATTGATCAAAATTCTAGAAAGAGAAAACTAAAACGACCACACTTATCATAATTAGACCAATTTTATTCGCAGTCACGTCTAACACAAAGAAAAATTCTCAGTTCTCCGCACGAGTGTGCCGCCTGTCCGCCCCATTGGAGCAACCGGCGCGATAATACGCGGCGTGCTGAGCGAGCGAGCGGAGCGGGCCGAGCCACGCGAACGACCCGAGTGCTGACGCGGCAGGCACAAAGTGACGAGGCGGGAATCAGTCGCTACAGATGTGCCAGCTTGCAGATCAATACCTAACGGTGATGATTACATTGATTACAATAGTTGCTAAATTGATGATCTTGGTAGGCAATGTGGAACATTTAATACGAACGACTTACCAAAATTTTGCTTACTGCTAGGTTGCAAAATTATTGCTAAGGCAAATATCAAATTAGTCGTTTTGTATTACATAAAGACACGCCTTTTTTCTCACGGGGGTAGACAGAAACTACAGAACGCTGACAAATGCGTGCACTGACTGGACAGGTCCACTCAAACTGGCTGATTCTTTCCTCAAAAGACCATTTTAGACATCAATCTACATGGTCTTCACATGATCTAACCAAGATTTTGTCTGGATTTTAAAAGAGACTGTGACCTCTGAGTTTGTTTCGGCCTTTCTTCTCAGAGTAGTCAGATAGGAAACGCCGAACTCATCTAGTTTAAAAAAATATGATCGACATGTAAAAGTGCACACAACACCGTACAAACCAACTTATTAATAGTAGTTTATGCAATGGACATAATATAGGAGATATTAAAACACGAGCGTAGGTTTATTACATGAGGCGAAGCCGAATGTGATAATAATATTACGCGAGTGTTTTAATACCTAATTATAAGCCATTGCATACACTACTTTATCTTCACTCATACAGTTGCAATAAAACAAAAGTGGAAACGGAGAAAATATTTAGTATGGCGGGCAATTTAGACTCTCATTGCACATGACTGCGCAGCGCACGCCTCCTTAGACAATGACAGTACTTCAATGAGCCCATAAGCGTCAATGAATTAAAAAGTAAAAGTGTGCTATAAAAATTAAAAAGTTATTTTATGATGCAGTTGTTTAAAAATCGAAGGAAAATGTTGCACTGTAATGGTAATTTAAAAAAAAAATCCTATCCATGAATATAAAGTACGTGTTTATACAATATTTTTTGAATTCATATTTGCAACATTACATTGTGAGTGTAGATAATAGTAGTTTATGCAATGGTCATATAATAGGGGTTATTAAAACACGAGCGTAGGTTTATCAAATGAGGCGAAGCCGAATTTGATAATAATATTACGCGAGTGTTTTAATACCTAATTATATGCTATTGCATACACTACTTTATCTTCACTCATACAGTTGCAATAAAACACAAGTAGAAACGGAAAAATATTTGGTATGGCGGGCAATTTAGATTCTCATTGCGCATGACTGCGCAGCGCGCGCCTCCTTAGACAATGACAGTACTTCAATGAGCCCCTAAGCGCCAATAAATTAAAAAGTAAAAGTGTGCTATAAAAATTAAAAAGTTATTTTATGATGCAGTTGTTTGAAAATCGAAGGAAAATGTTGAACTACAATGGTATTTTTTAAAATTTTATCTATCCACGGACATAAATTACGTGTTTATACAATATTTTTCGAATACGTATTTGGAACATTACGTTGTGAGTGTAGATAAAATCATTGAGTGGTTCTAATTCATTGCTAATCCATATAATTAATTACAAATGCCATTTGCTGCTAATGCAGCTAATCCAGATCAACTGACATTCTTAGCTAGTTAGCTAGTGAGGTACTTAGCGCTCGCGGATACACTAGTGACGTTCCTTATCTCCCGTATACGCTATCATTGAAGTATCTTATTTACCCGGTGTGAGGCTAAGTGCACGTTAGTTATATACTTAAGTTTTAAGTAAAGCTAATTCGCATACACACAAATGCTGAAAACGTTCATAAGTAAAACAAAGATTTTGGTTAATTAATTTGTAAAGCTTTTGTGCGTGTTTGTATGTTATCTTAACTGATGTTATTAATAGGTAAAATAATAATTGTATATATACATAAACTCACGCCTTTTTCCCATGTGGGTAGGCAGAAACTACAGAACGCCACCTGCTACGATCCTTACATACTTCTTTTGCTTCACTCACATTCATACATCTAGCCATACACACGCCGGTTATGAGTACTGCGCACCTGGCCTTTCTGAAGAACATCACCTATAAGGTCTATGTATGTCTTTCTAGGGCGTCCCCTCCCGGCGTCCATTCAAGTCTGCCCTGTAAATACCTTTCGTTAGTCGCCTTTCATTCATTCTCTCAACATGACCAAACCATCTTAACATACTCTTTTCAATTTTAGTCACTACATGTTCTTTTAAAACACAACGTTGTCTTATTATCTCATTCCTCAATCTATCATTTAAAGTTACACCACACATACTTCGCAAGGAACGTATTTCTACTGCATTAATCCTACTTTCATGTCTTTTTTGCCATACCCAACCTTCACTTCCATAACTACACTTATGTGTAGGCACCAGTACACTGTTGTGAACGTCGAGTCGAGCTCCCGTAGACAACGATCTCCTGGTCACAACCGCATGTATAGCACCATTCACTTTATTCCCTGCATTCACTCTCCTTTCCACATCCTTTTCAATCTTTCCATCACTTGTGAACATACTTATAATAATTGTATGTTTGTCTGTAATGGGTAATCTCTGGATGTACCGAATCGATTTCGAAAATTCTTTCGCTTATAGAAAGCTATTGCTGATTATTGCTGAGTGTCATAAGTTTTTAACCCGAAACCAGTAAAATTTATAAAACCTTCGACACAAATACTCCTTATCTAGCAGTAAAAACGCTTCGATCGACAATCCATCTAAAACGCGTTAAAAACACGATATCTTGCGAAAATACCTCGATTCAAAGAGTAAAATGCGCACAAATTTTGAACGGCTTAACCGTTTTTCATGAAACATTGAAAAAACAAGAATTAAAAAAATACAAAATCAGTTCATCCGTTTAGAAGCTATGATGCCACAGACAGATACACAAACTTCAAACTTATAACACCATTATTTTTCCGTCATGAGCTAAAAATAGTTGTTATGGGACACAGGAATGAAGCCGCGGGAAAAGTCTAGTTTGAACATAGACTAGGTAATGTAGTTAGCAACACAGTGGATCTCATTATTGTAGTAGTTTGTAGGCCTTCTAGATTTCTAGACGCTTGTTAACATTTGTTAACTCTCTCGTTTATACAATTTTTTTTTAGTTTCTTACGACTTATTGTCGGGCCTACGTTGTCCCCCCATATCTTAAGCACTAATACTGTAACATGGAAATATTGTAAAAACAAACCAATTTTTTTAAAAGAGTATCCGTGGAGTTTCTTGCCGGTTCTTCTCCACAGGAAACGACCAACCCGAACCGTGCACCTTTTGTCGACGTTTTATAAGTGCCCATGTAGACCTATGTGAAATAAAAAACATTTGATTTTGATTGATTTTCTAGTCTGATTTAATAAAATTCATTATTGAGCGTTACTTTAGTATAACATTATATTAGGTAATCATTTAAACGCTTCGTGGTCAGCTCTAATTAGTTCTAATTGATTAATTATTCATTAACAAGAGGTATTCTACTAATAGGCTTATCATATTATTTATGTTTCACAGGCCAGGCCCAGGACTTTGCTATCATTAAAAGCAGGACAATTTAAGTGCAGAGTACTGCAAGATGACTGTTAATAGTAGGTACGCAAATATCGTTTTTAAGGGTTCCGTACCCAAAGGGTAACAACGGGACCCTATTACTAAGACTCCGCGGTCCGTCTGTCCGTCTGTCTGTCTGTCACCAGGCTGTATCTTATGAACCGTGATAGCCAGACAGTAGAAATGGTGGAATGTCCACCATGAACCGATGGCGCATGGCCGTACGTCTTGTAGTCCGATGATGGAAAGGGCTAGGTGCAATCAAATTGTGCAGTTCCGTCGCACACTCCCCGAAATGTAACCGATAAAAAACTGACAGGCTGGCAACTCTGCGTCGATAGAATAGAATATACTTTATTGTACACCATAAAAGTTACACATCTATTTTATAAGAAAAACTCGACCCGGTCGATGTTCGAGGCTCTGGAGCTTTGACGCGACCAGTGTGTCAATAAGCCTCTTGGCCCTTCTATCAATCGACTCAAGTGCATCAAGCTGGTATTTGGCAGATCTATCCCAGAGGTGAGAGCAGTACTCCATGCACGACCGAACTTGCGCTTTATACAAGTTGAGCCGCTGTTCAGGTGTGAAGTACCGTCTCACCTTTACGAGAATCCCCAACTTTTTTGCATGTCAAATGTCTTCCAAGTTACAAATTAATCATTATAATAAAACATTATAAAAAAAAAAAAAAAAAACATTTATTTAGACCAATTAGTAAAAATAAATTCAGGAGTCATGTCACATCGATTTGATGAATCACTTATGATTGAGCCTTACCTACAACACTATGCTCCGCGCTTGCAACATTTAAAAAAAATAAGGTCAATAGCAGCTGTCAGTTTAGTCCACGAAATTAAAAATCACAGTATAGATGCGACCTGCGCTAACCCACAAATGGACTTATCAACATTTGAGATCCACATCCTCTCCAGACAGATTATGTACAGGATAATGCAAGGTGGTGGTTATGGTTTTAAAGGCCTAATAGTTCTCATCACACTTACATTTTTGAAGAGAGTAGCATTATCATCATCATATTTTCAGTCGTTAGAGCAGCACTGCTGGACATACGAATCCCACGACTGTTGTCGAAAAGTCCACTCCCTAGGCCCTAGAAGTAAGTATAATAATGAAGTACTTAGAAATAAATCTGTACCTAGGTGTAGATATGCAAATCACTTGACAAGATAAAATTACAAATTGAAAAAACCCTCGTATTTAATTTTTATTTCATGCTTTGTAAACTACATATAATATACCTAGTAGCAGACACGCTTCAATCGACAATCTATCGAAACACGTTATAATGACACGATAACTTGCGAAAAAATCCAGATTCAAAGAGTAAAATGCCAATAATTTTTGAACGTCTAAACCGATTTTATTCAAACATAGCTAAGAACACTCTCGACAACGACGAGTTACCTTTCAAACAAAACCTTGGAAAAAAAACGTTCTGGCAACACTGGTAGCCGGACGTCAAAAAAAACCGCTCTATAGGTTTTATTTAAAATAATTTAATAAAAGTGTTTTAATTAGGCTTAATTTGTGTTCAATAGTCTAAACTCAATAGTGAGTGTAATTTCCAGTAGTTGTACTGTGTTTCGCTGTCGGAATACTATATAAAACAAGAAAACAAGATCAGCTGTCAACTGATCGCATCAACGGAGACGGATTTGAAAATAAATCATCATTCACTGGGAGTATTTTTTGTCTTAATTAATTTTAACTAATTCTACAGACTGCACAACATCACAGAATACTGCTCAGTAATCTGAGCTACGTTCATCACACACTGGCACGGTTTATGTCTCTTTTTGCTTGACAATTTGTGGAAGCAGAATTGACGACAATAACATTAGCCCAGACAATAAATAAACACTACATAATATACTGCACAAAATAATCGTTGTATACTATTAAGATCTTACCTAGAAATTGTCAAAAATTTAATAAATAAAGGTTTTAATTGTAGTCTGTAATTTAGTAAATTCAAAGCAGTGTTTTCCATAGTTCTTTCTATTTTGTTTTTACTTATTTAAATTTTCCATTTAAGTCTTAAACTTATCTATCTGTAACAGCTATACTTTCTTAACATTATTAACTTTTAAACTTTTTCTTTAGTATTTTTTTATTTATTTTTTCTCAACTACCTCCTATCTAATATTAGAAAACTACTGCACTGTTATTTAGTTTAAATTCTACACATTTCAGATAATTAAGGAAAATGATGACCCGCAGCGCTACAATGAAGGAGCTGGAAGCAAAATTGAGAGCTTCACTGAATGAGCTGCAAGATTCCAAATCACTGAATAAGAAACTGCTTCAAGAAATTGCAGACAGTGAGGTGGAAGTTGAAAAAGTGGTTCATAAAAACACCTTTCTCAAGAATGAGCTAGCTGAGCTACACATTCAGCACCTAGACTTAGCCGAACAACACCGGGCACTTAAGCACCAAGCGACATTATACCAGAAGTGCAATGACACGTATGAACTAACTTTAAACCGTGTTTCTGAACTTGAACAAGCTTTGTGTGATGCCCATAAGGCACTATCTTGTGCAGAGTCTATTAGAGTCAGTGAGCAGTTTAATAACACTAATAGTTTATTTAGTGAGTTGGTTGGCAGCATTCAGTCGGAATCAGTGTGTGAGCCAGATTTTGTAATAGATTTGACTGGTGATGACACTAGACCATTATGTCCTATTGTCATGAGTCATAATAAATTAAAGAAATATATTAAAATCAAAAAAATTATGAAACGTTCACGGAGAGCAATAAAAAAACAAAATCTCCTAAAATTAAATATTACTCTTAGAAAGGAACGTGTTAACCTAACTAGTAGACTAAATACCTGCATGGGTGAGCTAGATAATTGTAGGGAAAAGTATGATAAAGATACACAGTGCCTCCAAAAAGATTTATTATACAAGGAGTGTTTACTGAAGAATATTTTTGAGAAGTATGAAATTTCACAACAGCAATTGAGTGAGCGCTTGATTGAGGCTGGGGAGTTGCTGGACTTGGTGAAGCACAATGCAGAGAGGTATGAGTCTCTTACTAATTCCTCTTGCAGCTGTGTCAACTACCCACCATCTCCCCAGCTTCAAGGTGACTTGTCTCCACCAATGTTGGCTTTTCCTGAAAAGACATGTGTACACAATGAAAAGGAATGTAAAACAATATTATTTAGTGATGAAATAGGTTCAGGCTTTGGAAAAATATTACAAAATTACCTTAGCCATAGTTTTACAAATCATTGTTACCATAATATAAGTTTTAAACAAATGATCAATAGAATTATAAATTCAAAAGACGTGTGGCACTCGGGGACTGCCGCGGTAAAGCTATTGCATAGCATTTTGTATCAACTTATGCAATTATAGTTCTCGAAAATGGCTTTATCACATTGTACTGGGATCGGTCCATCATCACTGACAGGACTATTGTAGCCAATAAGCCTGATATTGTGGTGGTGGACCGAATCGAGAGGCGTACAATGATTGTTGACATTACCGTCCCGCATGACGGGAACCTCGTGAAAGCCGAGAAAGATAAGCAAATCAAGTATCTTGACTTGGCTCGCGAGGTTGTCGACATGTGGGATGTGGACACAGCGATCATTGTACCGATAGTCGTGTCGGCCAATGGCTTAATAGCCACGAGCCTCGACCAACACCTTAGGAGGCTCTCATTAGGCGGCTGGGTCAAGGGCCTGATCCAGAAATCAGTACTGCTGGACACGGCTCACATTGTTAGGAGGTTCCTCTCTCTGGAGCCCTGACCGCCGGTAGCTTGGACCCTGTTCCCGATACCGGTGGGCCTCTATTTTTTATATTTTTAAATGTTTTTGTTTTTTAATTTATTTTATAAAAATATTTAAAAATGTAGATAATAAGAAAGATAAATAAATAAAGGAGATAATAATAATAATAATAATTATTATTATACATATTTTAACATTTTTAAATATTATTCTATATAAAAAAATATAAAAAAAACATTTAAAAATACAAAAATAGTAGCACACCGGTATCGGGAACAGGGTCCAAGCTACCGGTGGTCAGGGCTCCTGAGAGAGGAACCTCCTGACTATACGCGCCGTGTCCAGGAGTACCGCCTTCTGGATCAAGCCCTTGATCCAGCTGCCCAACGAGAGCCTCCTCAGATGTTCGTCGAGGCTCTTGGCTATTATACCATTGGCCGTCACGACTATCGGCACAATGACTGCTGTATTCACATCCCACATGTCGACAACCTCGCGAGCCAGATCAAGATACTTGCTTTTCTTATCTCTCTCAGCCTTCACGAGGTTCTCGTCATGGGGGACCGCTATATCAACAATCATTGCGCGACGCTCTGGTCGGTCTATCACCACTATGTCAGGTTTATTGGCAACAATAGTCCTGTCAGTGATGATAGACCGATCCCAATACAACGTGACATTGCCATTTTCGAGAACTGGGTCGGGCACATACTTATAGTAAGGCACTTCCGATTCCACAAGATTGTATTTAAAAGCAAGTTGCTGATGGATAATCCTGGCTACAAGGTTGTGTCTATGCAAATAGTCTCCGTTAGCCAGACTAGAACAACCGGAGATAATGTGACGGATAGATTCACCCGGCCGGTGACATGCCCGACAGATGTCAACTGTGCCATCCTTCACAATGTATTTCCGGTAGTTGTTCGTCATCATAACTTCGTCCATAATCGCAAAGACAAAACCTTCGGTTTCCCCGAAAAGGTCACCAAATCGCAGCCAGGCCACGGACGCTAAAAGATCTACATCGGACCCATGTAGGACCCGGTAGAAGCGTCCGTGAAGCTCCTTGCTCTGCCATACCTCCCTGCGGTCATTAGTGTCTAATACTATAGGTTTGCGCCAGTTCTCGTTAGCCAAGGAGAGCGGGGTAAGGCCCTTGTCCACCGCTACCACATCTCGATGCATACCCACGTCAGCGGCCTGGAAGTATTCCCTAAGACTGCATACCTCGCGGTTGTGCAGGGTCTTAGCATTTAAAAAGCCTCGACCCCCACACTTCCGCGGGATATACAGTCTCATGACCGATGACCGTGGGTGATGCATACGATTTGCGGTAAGCAGCGTGCGGACTCTCCTATCCAGGGCGTCAAGTTCTGTCTGAGTCCATTTGAGTATGCCGAAAGAATACATCAAGACCGGCATGACCCAGCCGTTGAAGGCGCGCACCTTGTTTCT
Source organism: Anorthoa munda (assembly GCA_945859665.1). Lineage (NCBI taxonomy): Eukaryota > Metazoa > Arthropoda > Insecta > Lepidoptera > Noctuidae > Anorthoa > Anorthoa munda. Next base: position 5,774,619 of record OX243899.1, on the reverse strand, counting down.
GCCTGATAAAAGACTATTTAGTACTTTATTCAGGCGGTCAAAGAAGCGTTCCCTCAACGACTGTTTCACGTCACTAGCATTGATGCCTAATGCTTCCGACATACCCAAATTTTTGTAAGTTTCGGTTGAGGAAAGGGATCGAAGGTGTATGGAATCCGAGAGTTGTATTCCCACGGATTCCATAATCTCCCCTCGCTTTACATGCATGACTGCACATTTGTCCACACCAAATTCCATCCTGATGGCGTCACTGAAGGTTTCTGTCACCTTCAGTAGCTTCATCAGTTGAAAGTTGTTGGGGGCAAAGAGCTTCAGATCATCCATGTAAAGGAGGTGTGATATAACCTGACCACCTCTTCTCAACCGATAGCCCAGGCCCGAACTCTCCAGCAGTGTACTGAGAGGGTTCAGGGCTAAACAAAACCACAGAGGACTCAGGCTGTCGCCCTGAAATATTCCGCGCTCAATCCTTATAGGTTCGCTGTTTTCCTGAATCTGCCGACATCCTGGATAGTGAAGGACCGTCCTCCACTGCCCCATACATGACATCAGGAAGGCGCGCAGTGTTGCATCAATTTTATACAACTCCAGCACCCTCATGAGCCATGTATGTGGCACCGAGTCATAGGCCTTCTTGTAATCTATCCAACATGTCGCCAGATCCTTGCGGGAACGGCGAACCTGTTGGCTAATAGCAATGTCTATGAGGAGCAGCTCCTTAGTACCGCGCGACCCATTCTTACATCCATTCTAAGAAGCAGACATGATGGAGTTATTATTAATATTAATAATTATTAATTATTATAATTATTAATAATAATTATTTATAATAATAATATTGTTATTATTTATATTATTTATTTATTTATTTTATTTAACCATTAATGTACACACACATAATAAATAGACAAGAATAAGGAACAGAAAATAGGTACAAAGGTATGCTTATTTCTAACGAAATCTCTTCCAGCATACCTGCGAGAGGAGAGTTGCAAAAAAAAGATATGTAGACACCGTGTGTAGAACGATAAAAAGAAAAATATATTAAACAATTCACAATAAAGAAGAATACTGTATAGATAATTAATATATACTCTTATATACATGCATATTATTAAATTAAATATTACAATAATAAATACTAACTAATATCATAAATACTTAAATAATAATACATATTAACTAGGTGACCCGGCAAACTTTGTTTTGCCATAAAAACACCTAATATGCATCTACCCTACCTACCCTACCCTACCCTACCTACCCTACCCTACCTACCCTACTTACCCTGCCTACCCTACCCTACCTACCCTACCCTACCTACCCTACCCTACCTACCCTACCCTACCTACCCTACCCTACCTACCCTACCCTACCTACCCTACCTACCCTACCCTACCTACCCTACCCTACCTACCCTACCCTACCTACCCTACCCTACCTACCCTACCCTACCTACCCTACCCTACCTACCCTACCCTACCTACCCTACCCTACCTACCCTACCCTACCTACCCTACCTACCCTACCCTACCTACCCTACCTACCCTACCCTACCTACCCTACCCTACCTACCCTACCCTACCTACCCTACCCTACCTACCCTACCCTACCTACCCTACCCTACCTACCCTACCCTACCTACCCTACCCTACCTACCCTACCCTACCTACCCTACCCTACCTACCCTACCCTACCTACCCTACCCTACCTACCCTACCCTACCTACCCTACCCTACCTACCCTACCCTACCCTACCTACCCTACCCTACCTGCCCTACCCTAATTTTCCATTTTTTTTTTTTTTTTTTTTTTTTTTTTAATCTAAACCATTCTCGAATCTCCACGAACACACACAAAAATTTCATTTCATCAAAATCGGTCCAGTCGTTTAGGAGGAGTTTAGTCACATACACACGCACACAAGAAATATATATATTAAGATATGCAACTAAGACGGAATGGAAAGATAATGCTCTTTCACTCTCTTTTTAAAAACTGCAAGAGTTTGGCAGTCCCTAATATCAGGCGGTAACGAGTTCCACAACCGCACCGCGTGCACAGTAAAGGAGTAGGAGTAAAAGTCGGTAGTGTGGGAAGGTATTTCAAGGAGATGCTTAAGATGCGACCTGCAAAGTGCATCGGAAGGACGAGAGTAGGAGAAGCGTTCGCGCAGGTAAGAAGGCATTTTAGGGTTGTGAAGGACTTTAAATAGCAAACACAAAATCCGAGAGTTCCTGCGAAGTCGAATAGGGAGCCACTTGAGCATTTTGCGAAAGCCTGAAACATGGTCATACTTTTTGAGATTGAAAACAAAACGAATACATATATTTTGCAAACGCTCAAGTTTATTTAAAAGCTCCTCGGTGGCATCCAAATAACAGGCGTCGGCGTAGTCAATGATGGGCTGAATAAGAGTTTGGGCAAGGGAAATTTTGGTGTTCAAGGGCAAAAAGCTCTGGAGGCTCTTCAGCGAGTGGAAAGTGTAGTGCACCTTGCGACTGACTTCAGCGACGTGGGCAGTCCATGATAAATAAGAGTCCATGATCACCCCCAAGTTTTTAGCTGTCCTAGCGTATTCAATTTGAACTCCATTCAAACTGAGAGAAGACAGCACCGCAACATCCAGCCTGTTTCGCATATGCCTACCGCCGATAACCATGGCCTGAGACTTCTTAGGGTTGATTTGCAGCCCAAAGGACCGTGACCACTCCCCAATTAATTCCAGGTCACTGTTAATGGCGGTCACTGCGGCTTCTGCATCTTGAATAGGAAAATGATGGTAAAGCTGCAAGTCGTCAGCATAGAGATGGAAGTTACACGAGATTACTCTAGTGACAGAGTTAATAAAAATAGAAAAGAGAAGAGGAGAGAGAACGCCACCCTGTGGCACACCCGCAGTAAGAGAGCACCAATCCGAAGAACTCTCGTCGAGGTGTACCCGCTGCGAGCGGCCTCCAAGATAGGAGTTGAACCAATCAATAGTGGAAGAGGAGAAATTGAAACTTTAAGGATCCCAAGAAGGATATCGAAGTCAACAGAGCTGAAAGCGCTGCTGAAATCGAGAAGTACAAGTAAAGTAAGAGATTTGTGGTCCATAGCCCGGCGGATATCGTCAGTAACCTTTAAAAGAGCTGTAACAGTGCTGTGACCGGGCCGGAAACCAGATTGAAAAGGACTAAGAAGATCATTATTAGAGAGAAACAGAGACAATTGCTGATGGACAATGTGCTCAAGAACTTTGGAAAGATAAGGAAGTATGGAAATGGGTCTGAAATCGGTCAGTGTGACCGGGTTAGGGATTTTGGGTAGTGGAATAATATGGGCTAGCTTCCAAGCATCGGGAACAGTGCAAGAAAACAAGGAGAAGTTAAAAATGTGGGTCAAAACGGGAAGTAATGTGGAGAGGATAGGAGAAATCATTCTTGAGCAAAGCCCGTCATTCCCAACAGCGGAGGAGGAGATAGCACAAATAGATTTTTTGACATCACTTTCACTCACAGGACTGAAATCGAAAGACGAACACCGCGGCACTGGCAAAACGGAAAGTTTATTTAATGTCGATAATTTGACGTGTGGATCCAACGTCACGGGTGAAAGTGAAAAATGTTTGTTTAGAGCACACACGTCAATGCCTTTGCTAGAAGCGGCAGGAGACTTACCAATGCCGACAGTTTTCAAAAACTTCCAGACTTCAGAGGAGTTCCGGTTGTCAAGAGAATTATGGAAGTAGCGTCTCTTTGCACCTCTACACATACGACTACAGCGATTACGCATCTCTCTACACGAACTCAGGTTGTGCTCGGAAGGACGGCGCTTTAACCTCCTTTTAGCTCGGTCTCTAACTGCCATTGTTGAAAATGTGAAACTCAAGTAATGAAACCACCTGCACGCTGTTGTTGGAAGAGATTTACAAAATATTAAAGATAAATAAAGCAATCGAGAATATCAGTCATCACAACAAACTAAAATAAACGCACAGTGTAACGAAACGTAAAACAGGAATTATGAAATTGACAGATGTCATCATGTCAAGATTGTCAACTGTCAAGTAAAATATAAAGGTAAACAAATAAAAATAAAACAACTACCGGCAGACATTCAGAGTGAAAAGTAAATAAAATAGATGTTACAGCAAAGATTGTAAGGTTAGAATAATAGAAGAAAAAACAAGTCCAAAAGTGTACCGACATGACTTGTTACGTCATTACTAAGTGGCCGAATTAAAATATGTACGGGGATCAAACAAATGAAACCGTAGACTCAGCGACGGGTCTTCCTCATAATCTTCGCTCTAGGCGTAGCGGTTTTAGGCAAAGTGGCAGCGGCAGCAGGCCCAGGATCGTTGGATGAACCAGCACTGGCTGCAGTGGGAAATAGCGCGATTAATGACTGAAGCTCACCCATTGATGCAATCTTCCGGCGAGACTTGTCAGGAGTTTATGATTATTATTATATATATATATTTATATTTAGTTTCGTAGAGTCGTACAATACGTCTTATCGCACACAACGCCGTGTCGAAGACTGCCGAACTGAAACGACGTTAGACGATGCACGGCCTTCAAGCCACACCTCCTTGCCCGTCGGAGTGGGGAGCGTGAGGTTTTTTTCGTTACGGAATTTCTGGATTCGGTCGCCGCGCTCAAGGCCCGCGATAGAAGCTATGCAATAGCTTAAAAATAGATAATTGTTCTACAATGGTTTTGCTATTGGGAAATAGTACTGGAATTACCAAAAGGGACATAATGGCTGGTATTGACACCTTGTTAGGGTTAAATGTAGGAAAGCTCATGGTTTGTGCTTTTCCTTATTCAGATAGCTTCTCAGAAGATGAGAACAAGCGGATTTTTAAATTAAATAACATTTTACAAATGTTGACTTGTCATAGTGTTGACGACCATCTCGACTGCCCACAACGCCATCTAGCGGCCGTGACCTGTACTAGACGCGACAACAGCAGCGCAACCGACGCAGGGTGCGGGGGCCGCGGGAAGGCGGACACCGCCACTATATTAGCACCGCACATCAGTTCTTCAGCTCTCATTATTTCTTTCATCATTCTTCCATACATAAAACCTCTCGAAACCACGCATTGTCGGGATCTACCTTGTAATAATAAAAAAATAAATTGTATTTTTTTCAAGCCACGCATCGTGTCTCCATTCTCATCATCAACCCTGACCCAAGCCACCACACACGCATCAACATTTGGTCCTTCGAGCCGAACAACTGAGAAGAAGCAGCGGCGGCAGCGTCACACAGCGGCACCTTCTGGGGTCCTGGAGGAGCAACGCAGCAACGGTCAGGTCAATCGATCCTTTTTTATTCCTTCCTAAATCCCTAAGCTTCAATTTGTGCTAATTCCTAACTATAAATTCTAGTGTCTTATACTACGTCGTAAAACCGTATTATCCTACATACCCACTTGACTTCTTCCTCTTGCAAACCGTCATTATGTCAAAAAAGGGTGATGATATTGTCAGTGATTTAGTCAAAAAACGCGGGTCTATTAAACGTAAAGTCACTTTGTTTTCAAAATACGTGCAATCATTTATTTGTTCAGACCTCGAGATAGCGGACGTACAAAAAGCCGAGTTAGAGGAACGTTTCAGTGCCTACAAACTATTATTCGAACAATACACAAAAATCCAAGATGAGTTGGAATTATTCTTGCCCGGAACGCAGCTAGACGAAGAGCTACTGGATAGGGAAGAATTCGAGAACCGGTATTATTCTATTATAGGCAAGTGTAAATGCATCTTAAAATCAAATGATAATAGTGGTACTCCGACACAAAACGAGCCGAGTCAAAATCGCGTTCCCAGCGGTATGAAACTACCCACAATTACGTTGCCCGAATTCGACGGTACATATGACCAATGGCTCGAGTTTAGAGATACGTACTTCTCCATGATACACAATTGCGAAAGTTTAGGAAATATTCAGAAGTTTCATTACTTGCGGTCGGTACTCACAGGCGATGCACTACAAGTGGTCAGGGCGCTGGAATTTACTGCAAATAATTATTTAGTGGCGTGGAGTTTATTACAAAATAGGTATAATAATGACCGTTTGTTACAACAAAATCACGTGAATGCTATTCTGTTCGCGCAACCGCTAATTAGGGATTCAGCTGTGTCTATTCGAAATCTAATCGATTTAATCCTTAGAAATATACGGGCATTAAAAACATTAGGGGAACCCACCGAACACTGGGACACTCTAATTACCCTCATAATTGTCCCAAAGCTAGATTCCTCATCGGAATACGAATGGGAACGTTACAAAGGCACGATTTCGAAAGACAGAAAATTAAAGCTGTCTGATATGATGACGTTCCTTCAAGATCGTGCTGATTTCTTAGAAGCGGTGGGTAAGCCTAACAAAAAACAAACGGCAGACACTTCCAACACAAGGAAACCGTTAGTTGCAAAATCACACAGCCACGTTATAACACACAAAGATAACAAAAAAAGACGTGTGGCACTCGGGGACTGCCGCGGTAAAGCTATTGCATAGCATTTTGTATCAACTTATGCAATTGGTTTGTTGAACCAACTTTTTTTTTGAAATAAATGGATAGATCATATATAAGTTGTCATACAAAACTATTTTTAGTTTTTTTTTTTTCATTGTAATTACAAAGTAAAATCCAATCGAAAATATTTTTTTGAATCCAGTACCGAAAACAGCCCGACAGTTTTCCGAACAAAGCCGAGCCCGTGTGACGTCACAACGTTCATTTCTACTCATTGTGGCACATAGCTTATACAGTGTTTTGACTTATAACCAATTCCATCTTGTTATTATCGTCAATATATTGATGAATATCGAATACATTGATCATAAATATCGAACCTTAAAAGTTATCGTGCTTGCTTCGCATCATTATGTACGAATATTACAAATAACTCCCCATTATTATGTGATTCGCGCAATACCCAACCTAGCAAACTGTACTAAAGTTTTGAGAAATGTTCTGTCTAACTAGATTCCAATTAGAATATGTTAATTATGTTGTTATCTTGTTCTAATTTAGTATTAGATTCTGATTAATTTCTTAATTTGATCATTAAAGATTGAGAAAAGTACATTTTTAAGGGAACTTTCGAGCAAAGTTGACATTTTTGTATAGTTACGTAACTTGAAAACATGATTTTTTGTTTATGGAGATATATTCATTATTTTAATTTTTAATGACGGATACAGGCGTAAAACTAATATTTCTGTTTGAATTGTGAAAATCGGTCGACGCATTTAAGAGATATTTGAAAATGTACCGAATTAATATTTTCACGTTTTTGTTCTACAAAGTTTTTTAGTGTTTGTAATTAAATTATATAGATATTTGTGTTTAATATTATAAAGGGATATGCAAATAATTAAAAATAGCGAAAATTTTAAGGATGTTATACAAAAAATAAATAAAAATAAAGGCTCCACAGATTTCGGGTTGTATAATATTTAGTGGTACCTATGAAGTTTTTTTCTGTAGGTGGTATAGTGGGTAGTGTTATTCTGGGTGCATTGTCCTCACATGTATGAATTTAATAATGTATGTTCCTAAATATTGTAAAAAAACATTTTTTTTTTTAAAGAGTAAGTATGGAGTTTCTTGTGCATTCTTCTCCATAACAAGCTACTTTCCGAATGCACGGTAGAATCATTTTAATGTAACGTTCAAAAGTGCCGCTTGGTGGCCTAGTTGAAATAAAATATCTGTCTTTGTCTTTGATATCTAAAGTCGAAGTTGCGCGCCAATCGTGTTTGTTAGCTTATATTTTACACGAATATCACCTACCCATATGTAACAACAATTACATTATGACAATTATGTTTCTAAATGTAATGTGTACAATGAACAACAATGACAAAAACCGGTCGCGGTCCATTATCACGTAATATTCATTACGACTACTTTACTTATGCTCAATTTTTCCAAATCGGCCATCAGATGGATATCTTTTCGAAATTTGCCTTAATGAATCCTTTATCACACATGTCTAAATAAAATTTGCTGTTATAAATAATATTTTTGCACTAATTTTCGGATATTTTTATTAAATTTACTTGACACTGTACTATGGTGAAATTCCTTGAACGTTATGACGTCACCAACATGGCGACCAATCATGGCCCGTTCGTAGACAGGTGGTTCTTTTTAAAATTTTATCGATTTTCAATTGCTTATAATAAATTGAAAAAAAATATTTAAGAGATTTTTGCAACGACAATATAATTTATGATATGTAAAGTTTCAAAATAAATTTAAAAAGTCGTATTTTTTTTTAAATTCAACAACCCAATTATAGTTCTCGAAAATGGCTTTATCACATTGTACTGGGATCGGTCCATCATCACTGACAGGACTATTGTAGCCAATAAGCCTGATATTGTGGTGGTGGACCGAATCGAGAGGCGTACAATGATTGTTGACATTACCGTCCCGCATGACAGGAACCTCGTGAAAGCCGAGAAAGATAAGCAAATCAAGTATCTTGACTTGGCTCGCGAGGTTGTCGACATGTGGGATGTGGACACAGCGATCATTGTACCGATAGTCGTGTCGGCCAATAGCTTAATAGCCACGAGCCTCGACCAACACCTTAGGAGGCTCTCGTTAGGCGGCTGAGTCAAGGGCCTGATCCAGAAAGCAGTACTGCTGGACACGGCTCGCATTGTTAGGAGGTTCCTCTCTCTGGAGCCCTGACCGCCGGTAGCTTGGACCCTGTTCCCGATACCGGTGGGCCTCTATTTTTTATATTTTTAAATGTTTTTGTTTTTTAATTTATTTTATAAAAATATTTAAAAATGTAGATAATAAGAAAGATAAATAAATAAAGGAGATGATAATAATAATAATAATAATTAATAATATAATAATAATAATAATTATTATTATAAAATAATGATGGGCTGAATAAGAGTTTGGGCAAGGGAAATTTTGGTGTTCAAGGGCAAAAAGCTCTGGAGGCACTTCAGCGAGTGGAAAGTGTAGTGCACCTTGCGACTGACTTCAGCGACGTGGGCAGTCCATGATAAATAAGAGTCCATGATCACCCCCAAGTTTTTAGCTGTCCTAGTGTATTCAATTTGAACTCCATTCAAACTGAGAGAAGACAGCACCGCAACATCCAGCCTGTTTCGCATATGCCTACCGCCGATAACCATGGCCTGAGACTTCTTAGGGTTGATTTGCAGCCCAAAGGACCGTGACCACTCCCCAATTAATTCCAGGTCACTGTTAATGGCGGTCACTGCGGCTTCTGCATCTTAAATAGGAAAATGATGGTAAAGCTGCAAGTCGTCAGCATAGAGATGGAAGTTACACGAGATTACTCTAGTGACAGAGTTAATAAAAATAGAAAAGAGAAGAGGAGAGAGAACGCCACCCTGTGGCACACCCGCAGTAAGAGAGCACCAATCCGAAGAACTCTCGTCGAGGTGTACCCGCTGCGAGCGGCCTCCAAGATATGAGTTGAACCAATCAATAGTGGAAGAGGAGAAATTGAAAGATTTAAGGATCCCAAGAAGGATATCGAAGTCAACAGAGCTGAAAGCGCTGCTGAAATCGAGAAGTACAAGTAAAGTAAGAGATTTGTGGTCCAAAGCCCGGCGGATATCGTCAGTAACCTTTAAAAGAGCTGTAACAGTGCTGTGACCGGGCCGGAAACCAGATTGAAAAGGACTAAGAAGATCATTATTAGAGAGAAACAGAGACAATTGCTGATGGACAATGTGCTCAAGAACTTTGGAAAGATAAGGAAGTATGGAAATGGGTCTGAAATCGGTCAGTGTGACCGGGTTAGGGATTTTGGGTAGTGGAATAATATGGGCTAGCTTCCAAGCATCGGGAACAGTGCAAGAAAACAAGGAGAAGTTAAAAATGTGGGTCAAAACGGGAAGTAATGTGGAGAGGATAGGAGAAATCATTCTTGAGCAAAGCCCGTCATTCCCAACAGCGGAGGAGGAGATAGCACAAATAGATTTTTTGACATCACTTTCACTCACAGGACTGAAATCGAAAGACGAACACCGCGGCACTGGCAAAACGGAAAGTTTATTTAATGTCGATAATTTGACGTGTGGATCCAACGTCACGGGTGAAAGTGAAAAATGTTTGTTTAGAGCACACACGTCAATGCCTTTGCTAGAAGCGGCAGGAGACTTACCAATGCCGATAGTTTTCAAAAACTTCCAGACTTCAGAGGAGTTCCGGTTGTCAAGAGAATTATGGAAGTAGCGTCTCTTTGCATCTCTACACATACGACTACAGCGATTACGCATCTCTCTACACGAACTCAGGTTGTGCTCGGAAGGACGGCGCTTTAACCTCCTTTTAGCTCGGTCTCTAACTGCCATTGTTGAAAATGTGAAACTCAACTAATAAAACCACCTGCACGCTGTTGTTGGAAGAGATTTACAAAATATTAAAGATAAAAAAAGCAATCGAGAATATCAGTCATCACAACAAACTAAAATAAACGCACAGTGTAACGAAACGTAAAACAGGAATTATGAAATTGACAGATGTCAAATGTCATCATGTCAAGATTGTCAACTGTCAAGTAAAATATAAAGGTAAACAAATAAAAATAAAACAACTACCGGCAGACATTCAGAGTGAAAAGTAAATAAAATAGATGTTACAGCAAAGATTGTAAGGTTAGAATAATAGAAGAAAAAACAAGTCCAAAAGTGTACCGACATGACTTGTTACGTCATTACTAAGTGACCGAATAAAAATATGTACGGGGATCAAACAAATGAAACCGTAGACTCAGCGACGGGTCTTCCTCATAATCTTCGCTCTAGGCGTAGCGGTTTTAGGCAAAGTGGCAGCGGCAGCAGGCCCAGGATCGTTGGATGAACCAGCACTGGCTGCAGTGGGAAATAGCGATTAATCGATTAATGACTGAAGCTCACCCATTGATGCAATCTTCCGGCGAGACTTGTCAGGAGTTTATGATTAGGATTATTATTATTATACATATATATTTATATTTAGTTTCGTAGAGTCGTACAATACGTCTTATCGCACACAACGCCGTGTCGAAGACTGCCGAACTGAAACGACGTTAGACGATGCACGGCCTTCAAGCCACACCTCCTTGCCCGTCGGAGTGGGGAGCGTGAGGTTTTTTTCGTTACGGAATTTCTGGATTCGGTCCCCGCGCTCAAGGCCCGCGATAGAAGCTATGCAATAGCTTAAAAGGAAAACATCCAGTAATAGTTCACAGCGTTTTAAATGCGATCAGTGCGGTTCCAATCACCCGTTATTTTCCTGTGACGGTTTCCTTAGTTTATCTCTTCAAGATAAGTTAAACCTAATTGAAGAGAAAAAGTTATGTCGAAATTGTTTACGAACAGGCCACGCATTGAGTGAATGTTGGTATGGGCCGTGCAGGCTTTGCAACAAAAAACACAACACATTAATTCACAACGATGCTGTCGTAGACGCTCGTACATCATCAGCTGTTGCTCAAATCACGCAAATAGTGGCACAGTCTGAACGTGACTCGAGTACTACACACATACATGCGCCGCTAACTTCTACCCACAAATCTCACACATTGTACAAGGATGATAATAATTTTAATACACATTGGTTTCAAAATCCTGTATTATTATCAACCGCATTAGTGGAAATAGCGGACGCACAGAATAAATATCACACAACGCGGGCTCTCCTAGATAACGGGAGCCAACACTGTTTCATATCTCAGTCGTTATGTAAGCAGCTTAATATTCCATTGATACAGTCCACTGTTCAGGTGATGGGGGTAGGTAACACTATCTCCAACTCCACGCAATCTTGTCATATTCAATTGCGGTCAAAGACTAATTCGTACAACACAAGTTTTAATTGTTTAGTTTTGCCGCGCATTACCGCACAACTACCCTCCCTAGGAGGTAATTATAACATAGATATACCACACAATGTTCAACTTGCCGATCCGGACTTCTTTAAGCCTGACGAAATTAATTTATTGTTAGGGGCAGATAGGTTCTGGGATCTGCTTAGTGAAGGTCTGATACGGTTGCCGAACGGTCCCTATTTACAAAACACGCAACTAGGTTGGATCATATCGGGAACCGTCCACAAAAAAGTATCACGCGGTACCTTAACTCATTGTAATTTCACGCAAACATTAGATTCAGAACTCAGACGATTTTGGGAACTGGAAGAAATACCCTCATTGCATAATAATTTAACTAAAGATGAAAGTGCATGCGAAAATTTATTCAGGGAGTCGACAGTACGCGACGTTAAGGGTCGTTTTTCCGTGCGCATACCGCTAAGTCAATCAGCTGATACTCTAAACGACACATTTACTATGGCAAAAAACAGGTTTCTTGCACTCGAACGCAAACTTATTAGGAGCGCGCCTAGCTATAGAAAAATGTATAACGAATTTATGAGTGAATACTTAGGTCTGGGTCACATGAGTCGCATCTCAGAATATTCTTCGCCATGTTACTTTCTGCCGCATCACGGTGTTTACAGGGAACATAGTTCCACTACGAAACTTAGAGTAGTTTTCGATGCCAGCGCTAAGTCCACATCAGGCAAATCATTGAACGACATACAACACATTGGGCCTACGTTACAAAATGATTTGTTTTCAATATTACTTCGGTTTCGGCAATTTAAATATGTCGCGACTGCCGACGTGGAAAAAATGTATCGGCAGATATTAATTCAGCCTGACCAGAGGAATTTACAACTAATACTGTGGCGGGAAAACATTTCCGACCCGCTCGGTGTATACCAACTTAACACCGTGACTTACGGGACGGCGTCGGCGCCGTATCTCAGTATTAGGTGTTTAAAACAACTCGCGTTAGAATGTGCAGATGACGTCATCGCGCAAGTAATTAATGACGACTTTTATGTCGACGATTTAATAACTGGACATCAGGATCAACAACGGTTATTAGAAATATGTAAAGGCGTTTCTAAAGTACTAGATTCGGGTTGTTTTCCACTTCGAAAATGGATATTTAATTCATCAGTTTCAAAGTCAGAGTTACCGTTAGAATCTAAGGAATTATCATTGGATGAAAACTACCATACCAAGACATTGGGTATGGGATGGTTTTACGCATCCGATGAATTGCATTTTACCACTAAATGTGAACATGACGTCACACACGCTACTAAACGTCATATTCTATCGGTTGTCGCACAGATCTATGACCCTTTAGGTTTACTTACGCCAACTATAATTATAGCCAAAATTCTATTACAAAAGATGTGGCTGTCTAAAATAGGCTGGGATGACGTAGTGCCTAACCCTATACTTGCAGATTGGCGAGACTTCATTGATAAATTACACTATTTACAAGACATACGTATTCCACGCTACGTACTCGGAGATAATACACGCATCACCGAATTACACATTTTTTGCGACGCTTCGCAAGACGCTTACGGCGCGTGCGCATACATACGTAGCTATACAGACGTAACAGACGCACAGATAACAGTCCATCTATTGTGTGCGAAAAGTAAAGTCGCGCCGGTCAAACCGGTTAGCATACCGCGCTTAGAATTATGCGGCGCGGTAGTAGCTGCTAAGTTGTTTACAAAAATTACCCACGCGCTAAGATTAACATTTAATAACGTTTACTTTTGGTCAGACTCCACGATAGTTTTGGGATGGCTCAAGATGTCACCCAATCTATTGAAAACATTTGTGCAGAATCGTGTAGTACAAATAAATGAACTCACGGGTGAAAAACCGTGGCTTCATGTCGCGGGTAAAAAAAATCCTGCTGACCTCTTATCGCGCGGCGTGCATTTAGATACACTCAAATCATGTGAGATGTGGTGGCGAGGCCCGCCTTTCTTACACGTTCCTAGCACGCAATGGGAACATAACATTAGCTCTTGTAGTGTTGGTCACTACGAACTACCTGAATTAAAATCACTTAAGACTTCATTACTCGTTCAAGTAAATTCAGATGATTCCATATTCGAACGATATTCAAGTTTTAATCGTCTGCGACGAGTAGTGGCGTACATTATGCGTTTCATAAATAATAGTCGCATGGAAATAAAAACACAGCGTCTCACCGGCTGTCTTTCCGTAGAGGAATTAGATATTTCGGTTAGAATTTTAACTCGCATCGCACAACAACAATCTTTTCCAGACATTGTCGCTCAACTAAACAATAATGGCCAGTTACAATGTCCTCGCAGTATTTCTAGTCTGAACATATTCTTTGACGATCATAGGTTGATCAGAGTAGGTGGCAGAATAGAATACTCTGACACGTTCTCGTATGATAAAAAACATCCTTTGTTGTTGTGTGGTAAACATAAATTCACTCGCCTCATATTTGAGCATCAGCACAAGGTATTATTACATGCAGGGGCTCAGTTATTATTGGCCACCATTCGAAACACCTGGTGGCCCCTTGGAGGGCGTAACTTGGCCAAACAAGTGGTGCACGCCTGTATGAGGTGCAAGCGCACAAGACCTAAACCATTAAAAATTCAAATGGGTAACCTGCCTACTGAACGATTGGAGCCAGGGTATCCATTTATTCGCAGTGGTGTGGATTATGCTGGGCCATTGTTCATGTTGAATCGTGCTGGAAGGGGGGCTAAACTAATAAAATGTTACATCTGTCTCTTCGTCTGCTTCGCTACGCGCGCAATACATTTAGAATTAGTCACAAGTCTAACTAGTGAGGCATACCTACTGGCACTGAAACGGTTCATCTCTCGTCGCGGCAAACCATTACAGATTTATTCCGACAATGGTAAGACATTTGTAGGAGCACAAAAGGAATTTACAAATTTTTTAAACATTTCAAAATCTGACATAATTAACTTCACGTCTGATAATTCCATAGAATTTAAATTTATCCCACCTTATTCACCTCATTTCGGTGGATTGTGGGAGGCAGGAGTCAAGTCTTGCAAATCTCATTTATGCCGTATTATGGGCAACGCACATTTGACGTACGAAGAGTTGAGTACGGTGTTGACACAAATTGAGGCTGTCCTCAACTCCCGACCAATGTCCCAAATGTCCACCGACCCAAACGACCTACTTCCTTTGACTCCAGCTCACTTTCTGATTGGCCGGCCGCTCACCGCACCCGCTAGCCAGGACCTCACCGCGAAGGCTATCCAACACCTGCCGCGCTACGACCGCATAGAACAGCTGAGGCAGCACTTTTGGCGTCGCTGGTCAGCGGAATACATCTCCGAGCTCCAGAAGAGGACAAAGTGGCAGCTCGGCCAAGACACGCTAGTCCCTGGCGCCCTCGTCGTGGTCAAGGACGACAACTTGCCCCCTCTGAGATGGCGGCTCGGACGGGTACTGGACACGTTCGCCGGCAAAGATGGCACCTCACGCGTAGCCACCATCAGAACAGAGGCGGGTAACATCCGACGGACATACCCAAAATATGTCAACTTCTACCCCCGGATGAAGAGCAAACTCCATTGGAACCAGAGGCTTCCAAGGCCGGGAGCATGTTGACGACCATCTCGACTGCCCACAACGCCATCTAGCGGCCGTGACCTGTACTAGACGCGACAACAGCAGCGCAACCGACGCAGGGTGCGGGGGCCGCGGGAAGGCGGACACCGCCACTATATTAGCACCGCACATCAGTTCTTCAGCTCTCATTATTTCTTTCATCATTCTTCCATACATAAAACCTCTCGAAACCACGCATTGTCGGGATCTACCTTGTAATAATAAAAAAATAAATTGTATTTTTTTCAAGCCACGCATCGTGTCTCCATTCTCATCATCAACCCTGACCCAAGCCACCACACACGCATCAACACATAGTGACAAATTATTGTTTTTTGACACTAATAGATTTATTAGTGGACTTCAAGTAACGCAGAGAGCTTTCTCTCTGTCACGTAGATGTAGACATAAGATTGCTATGTTGATAGCATATTCTATTAATGAAGTGATAGTAAATCTATCAAATTCTATATTAATTGACGACCCTGTGTTGCCTAGTTCAACTAGCAACATAAATTTAAACTAGTCCATAAGACAATAGAAGTTACCCCTGCAAATAATCAGTTATTATTAGTAAATAGTATGAAGGTATCTTCTGGCAATCCATTTAGTGGTACAAAGCTGAGGAGAGAGCAATACTCTTTAAAATTATTAAATCAGAACATTCAAGGTTGCTCTTCTAAATTATTAGAAATTGAACTATTTCTAGAAAAAACTAAATTTGATATTATTTGTCTAACAGAACATTGGTTAAAAGATCACCAAGTAAGGTCCATTAATTATGAAAATTATTGTGTAGTTAGCCATTTCAGCAGAAAACATATGATACATGGCGGATCATTAATACTTATTAAAAATTCTATTAAATCTAAAGAAAGAAAAGACATTGTTAGACTGTCGGTTGAACACACCATTGAATTGTCCTGTGTTGAGCTTGATAAGCATGTTGTAGTATGTGTCTACAGACCTCCAAGTTACCAGAATCTATCTGTGTTTGACTCTATAATGGAAGATGTGTTAAAAAAAGTTAGTACTAGCAGTAAATCAATCATCATATGTGGCGATTTTAACATTAACTTATTAGAAAATAACTCTAACAGTATTAGGTTATTGGGTCTTTTTAAATCATTTAATCTGGCAAATGTTTTTATGGAGCCAACTAGAGTGACAGCTTCTTCTGCGACTTGCATAGATAACGTTTTTTGTAATTGTGATTACCTAAATAAAGAAATTGTAAATAAATTAACATCTGATCACAGTGGGCAATCAATAACGTTTAGTACCTACATACCTTTGCAAAAAATGCAAATAAAATTTAGACCAATTACAAGTAAAAATTTAGAAAAATTTAATAAAACCTTGACTAGTAAATTATGTGTTCAAAACTTTTTTAATATAGATGACCCAAATGAGTTCTATGCCGAGTTTTTTAAAGTACTCAACATGCAATTTAATGACACTTTTCCACAGAAAGCGAAAAGTATTTACACCAAGTTCGTATTTAGCGATTGGGCGACTCCAGGCATTCGTAAAAGCAGGGAAAAGCTATATGAACTTTATGGCCTAAAGCAACATATGAATAATACAAGTTTTGATAAGTATGTTGCGAAATATTCAAAAACTTTTAAAATTGCATGCAAAATAGCTAAAGCGCTGTATATAAGCAATAAAATAAAATCGGCAGACGATAAAATAAAAACTACCTGGAAAATAATAAATAATGAAACAGGTAGGAAAAAACAGCGTAATACTGAATTTAATTTAGCGACTGCACATGGCCCCATATCCTCAGATATAGAGGTAGCTCAGGAATTTGAAAACTTTTTTGTTAATATTCCTCTTAAAACTACAGCAGCCTTAAACTCCTCACCCACACTCTCTGCTGCCTTACTAAGAAAGAACGTAAATGCGTGCCCATCGGAGTTCAAGTTTCAACATACAAATCCCCAGGCTATTTTAAAAGCTTTTAAAGATCTTAAAATTAAATCAACAGAAGATCTTTGGGGACTATCTGTAAAAGTGTGTAAACCAATCATTGAAACTGTTGCACCCTATTTAGCTTTAATATTTAATGCTAGTGTCGATCAAGGAGTTTTTCCGGACCTCATGAAATACAGTAAAGTAGTTCCATTGTTTAAATCCGGGGATAGCAAAGAAGCCAATAATTATAGGCCAGTGTCAATACTGCCGGTTCTCAGTAAGGTCTTCGAAAAGTTAATGCTCAACCAATTGTTGCGTCATTTTAACAAACATTCTATCTTTTATGATCAACAGTACGGTTTTACCAAAGGGCGTTGCACAACTGACGCCGGTGTCACCCTAATAAAGAACATCTTTAACGCCTGGGAGGAAGCACAAGACGCCATTGGAATCTTTTGCGACCTCTCGAAGGCGTTCGATTGCGTTAACCATGAGACACTATTGTTGAAGCTCGAGCACTATGGAATTAGACATACAGCCCTTGGGTTACTTAGATCATATTTAAAAGACAGACAAGTCAAAGTTCAGATAAACGGCGTAAACTCACTAGGGTCTGAAATGACAATGGGTGTTCCTCAAGGCTCGATATTGGGTCCATTCCTCTTTTTAGTTTATATTAACGATTTACCCCAATTACTACAAAATCAACCGAAAATGGTGTTGTTTGCTGATGACACATCTTTGATATTTAAAATAGATCGGCGGTCACAAAATCTTGATGATGTGAATAACTCGATTCATCAGGTCCAAAATTGGTTCACGGCAAACAATTTGGTACTAAATGAAAAAAAAACCAAATGTATTAGATTCACATTGCCGAATGTTAGAAGTAGCGAATGTGACATCATATTGAATGGCGAAAAGCTGGACTTTGTAAATCAAACAGTTTTCCTGGGAATCACTTTAGACGACAAATTGCAATGGAGTTCTCACATAACATCTCTTGCGGGTCGGCTGAGCTCGGCCGCTTATGCTGTTAGAAAGATAAGACAGTTGACGGATGTGGAGACCGCGCGTTTGGTCTATTTTAGTTACTTTCACAGCATTATGTCATACGGTATTTTATTGTGGGGCCGAGCGGCTGACATTGAATCCATATTTATATTGCAAAAGAGAGCTATCAGAGCCATATATAATTTAAGTCACAGAGAATCTCTTAGGGAGCTATTTAAAAATATTAATATTATGACAGTTTCTTGCCAATTCATTTATGAAAATATCATGTATGTAAGGAAAAATATACATCTCTTTAGTAAGGTCAGTGATAGACACAATTGTAATACGAGAAATAAAGATAAGTTAGATCAACCATCTTATAGACTAGCTAAAGTACACTCATCTTTCATGGGGTACTGTGTTAAATTTTATAACAAAATACCTTGTGATATATTAAAACTAAATGAAAGTAAATTTAAAACTTTAGTTAAAAGCACACTTTGTAAACAAGCATATTACAAATTAGATGATTATATTCAAGATAAGAATGCTTGGCATCATGTTGGTCCCGCTCCGTAGGGCAATCTTTGGTGTGGACAAAATCAAATTTGCTAATTTGTATTCCTATTCATAGTTTTTGTATTCTTAGGTTATTTATTATATTTTTACAGAATTTGACTCACACAAGGTTCCGTTGTTGTTGAATTAGGTATTTTACCTATGTTTGCAATATTTGTAAGTATGTGAGAACCATGTTCCTATTTATAAAACTAATGAATTTACCTGTTAGTGCTTTTATTACTTTATACCTGTACGTTGTATAGTGGGTAGCGCTATTTTTGGGTGCATCGTCCTCACATATATGAATTTATTAATGTATGTACATAAGTAAACATTGTAAAACATATTTTTTTTAAAAAGAGTAAGTATGGAGTTTCTTGTGCGTTCTTCTCCATAACAAGCTACTTTCCGAATGCACGGTAGAGTCAATTTTTATTACTTGTACATTTTTTATTTACATTTAATTTTTGACGTTCAAAAGTGCCGCTTATTGGCCTAATTGAAATAAATATATTTGACTTTGACTTTGACTTTGAAACAAAAAAACCTCAATCAAAATCGGTTCATCGGTTTAAGCGCTTAGGATGCCTCAGACGGACACACAGATACACGGCAACACACGTCAAACTTACTTATATAACTCCCCTCTTTTTCAGTCGGGTTAAAAATCAAATCTTCTAAGCGATATCCGTACACTTTCAGCCAACATTTCAGGGTCATATACCTACACCATAAACCAGTGGTGGCTACAATTACTTACCACTCTTGATTCACTAGAATACGCAGATGTACGACAAACAGCAATCCACTCGCCGCGCGCCGCATGCGTCAGTGCGTGCACAACCTGTGTGTTATCTGTGTACTTGTGTACCGTGTGTACTGGGTACACACAATCTCGCGGAGTGGTCACGCCCACGCGTGCACGAGTCCCACACTTACGGAGATTTATTGCTGTTCCGACGTCTTCATTTTATAGTATCGTCGAGTTCGGTTTTGCTTGAAGAACGATTGGAATCAAATCACAGATGTGATTGTTTTGTGTAGGATTGATCTTTTGATGGCCGTATTCTTAGTTTTCGCAAACTTGTCATTAGTTGTCATGGCATATACCGTTTGGTTGGGTGTGTATTTTAATAAACCTAACTATTTGAGATAAAAAAATATGTAAGGGCGCTGCCAGCCGATGGCCCAGGGGGGGGAAAGTATGAATTGTAGGTAAAGTCGAGAGCACATGAATCTTTTCACTTGTAGTACGAGCCGTTTGGTTTATATATATTCATTCGCGACGTACGGGAATGATCAATCAAGCAAGTCAAGTCAAAGACTTAGGACTGTGGTTGCTTTACATTAGGCCTCTTAGGCATTAGAATCTCTAGGGGGGGGGGCAGCAGCCCCCCCCCTGCCCCCCCTTGGCGACGCCCTTGAAAATATGATAATTTACAAATCAAAAACCCGATTTTCCTTTTTTTTAGTTCGCTTCTTAAGCAGTCGGTTTTTTGATATTTAAATTAACTTTTTTATTTACAACTCTTTAGTTATCGTTTTTTTTTCGAATTACTTTTAAACATATAAGTGGTATATGTTTTTTTAATCACGTCTTAAAACTCTACATTTTGATACCCCACTCGATGGGCTTGGAAGAAAAAAACTCGCTTCCTATGGCGCCCAAAAACAGCCATGTTTGTTTTTTTGAACTTCACCGATCGATGTCTTAATTATATAAATCCGTCAAGTGGTTTGAAAGATATGACGCAATAAAGAAAAGTACATACATACAAGACACGCGCGAAAATCATAACCCTTTCTTTGCAGTCGCGTAATTAGAGTTTAATTTAACTTTAGAAATCCGGATAGTAAATGCTTGTGACACTAATATAATCCTCATATATCCGTCATCATCTTGTATCGTTTGATGCAGAACCAAATAAATTAATAACTTTTCAATTCAAAGACGTCCACTGCTGAATATATCATCCACCTAACGTCGTCACATCACAGTGCCATTTAAGCATTAATATCCCATAAATCTGTGCTGCTGGCTCTAAGGCGTCCTTTCAAAAGATACTGCAAATAGTTTTAAGAAATGAAAAGAGACTCATGTTAAGCTTAAGATGATCTTTTCGTGCCGTTTGGGGTTGAAACTCTTGGTCCGTGCGGTCCGAGTGCTCACACTTTCTTTAAAGATCTTTCCAAACGCTTAGTTGACACTTCGCGTGACCCAAGGGCTGGCTTTTACCTCGGTCAGAGAATAAGCATTGCCATACAACGTGGCAATGCTGCCAGTCTTTTGGGCACATTACCAGTGGACAACGATGTGGAGCAGTTTTTCGACGCCATATTTTAGATTAATATATTTTTTGGTTTAGTTAGTAAGTAGTTTTTGGTTTAAGTGTTTATGTTTGTAGTCTTAGTTAATTAAGTATTTTATACACTGTATGTACTTGTATCTATGTAAATAAATACTAGTTTTTCTACTTCTAGATGATCTTTGATAATAATTTGTGAAGGTAGAGACGTTATATGTATTACTTAAGGTATTGAAACTGGACTTGAGGCGATGGGATTCAGCCTTTAGTGTAGGATCTATGAATTTGCACTACTTTTGACGTAGGTGTTCACTCCAGAATGATTGATATACCCAGTACTAAGAACATCATCTGATCGCCGAAGTAACTTTGCCTACCACTGGATAAGCATAATATTGACTTTGCTGCTTCACCACTTATAATATTGTGTTGGTCTAGACAAGGCGTATCAATCACTCACGTGTTCACCTTTGATGTTTGCTCCACTAGCTCATGGGTATAGATTTGTGTTGTGTACTCTGATGGTTTCGATTGAGGTTTGGACAAGCCACACACCTAAATCTTCCAATGTATTGCGAATAAACTATAGATTTGTGTATCGATATCTGCCTGAATGTCAGTTCTTTTGCGATAGTGTTTGAATTGTTACAATCCGCAGTGGTTTGATCAATCTGTGTGAATGAATTTCTTAAATTGTAAAACATAGAATATTGTCTTATTGCATTCGACTGAATTTGTTTTTCGTAGCATGTGATATATTCTGTAGTTTCTGGGGTTACCCATGGCAAATAGGCGTAAATTTATGTACGTGTGAATTTGAAAGATATTGGTTTTGTGTTGTTTATTTGACTGAATGTGTAGTGGGTGGTACTAAATTTTGTACGACTCATTCTATGGGATAGATTTATATTTTGTGTGACTTATTCCATGGGATAGATTTAAATTCTTATGACTTATTCCATGTGATAGATTTATATTTTGTATGACTTATTCCATGTGATAGATTTATATTTTGTATGACTTATTCCATGGGATAGATTTATATTTTGTATGACTAATTCCATGGGATAGATTTATATTTTGTGTGACTTATTCCATAGGATAGATTTATATTTTGTATGACTTATTCCATGTCATAGATTTATATTTTGTATGACTTAATCCATGGGATAGATTTATATTTTGTATGACTAATTCCATGTGATAGATTTATATTTTGTATGACTAATTCCATGGGATAGATTTATATTTTGTGTGACTTATTCCATAGGATAGATTTATATTTTGTATGACTTATTCCATGTGATGGATTTATATTTTGTATGACTTATACCATGGGATAGATTTATATATTGTATAGCTGTTCTCCGCGGCTTCACTCCCGTGGACCACCGCACAGGACCCATTTACGGGCTTATAAAATAGCCTATATCACTCAGGAACAATTTAGCTTTCTATTGGTGAAAGATTTTTTTAAATCGGTCCAGTAGTTTTGGAGCCTATTTGGTACAAACAAACAAACAAAAAAATCTTTATAATATTAGTATAGATTACTTATTCCATGGGATAAATTTATATCTTGTATGACTTATTCCATGGGATACATTTATATTTTGTATGATTTATTCCATGGGATAGATTTATATTTCAGACGAATTGCAAGTTCTTTTCATTTGTTAATATTTTTTTCATTCGGCATTATCAGTAACCTAGTTATAAGTAAGTGTGTGAGGTTTCAAAATAAATAAAACTCGGTTCGGCTTCCGAATAAACTTTTATTGGACAAACGTGAACTTCTCGCGAAGCCGTATAGTACAATGTACATCAACTCGACTAGTAAAGTACAATTAATTAACTAGCTAGCAGTACATACATACATTATGACGACACTAAGCGCCAACACTTAATATCAATGTCGTAAAATAAACGCTATGTCTTAATGTAAATATATTATATTTGATAAAAATCTCGTTACACTAGAAGGTGACATAGTAAGATCTATATTTTGTACGAGTGTTACAATTTTGAAAGCGGAGCACAAGTCTCTCACACGGCTAACAAACAATAAACAAAATAAAAATTTGCAAAATTAGTTGAATCTTAATGTACTTATATAAAACAATATATCCCGCTACTCGTAATAATATCTGAAGTTAAAGATGTGTGGAACTAAACGTAACAAGCGATAGGAACTCGACCGCCAACGAGTAATGCGCCTCACTGGTTGGAAGTGAAACGGATTACGCGCTAAATTAACACTCTGTGGCCTTACAAATTAAAACTATAAGCTGTCAAATTAAATGGCGCGAAATCAAATTATATGTCAGAATGTGCCAAAATGTTTGTGAAAAATAACAGTCGTGTGCAATTACAGATAAAATAAAACAAAAAGTCCAAGTGTTTGTGATTTAATTAACGAATTTTGAGGAAATTATTCTATTTCACAACATTAAGATTACTTCTGACAAAAAATTTGTAGTTCGCGTCATTTTAGACTAGAGTATTATAAAAGAGATCATTAAGCTTTGGTATATGAAGAGTGGCTAAACTCAGTGGTTGGACAGACAGACAGTTGTACCTAAGATATGACAGTTGTTATACAATATTAGTGGTATTAGTTATATATTATTATACACATTTCCAGTCATCTAGGCCTCGTCCCTCGCGCTGCTCTCTGTGGGAACAAAACACAAGTGTTAGAAGTACAAATTATTAACAGACGAACAACCAAACATTTTTTCATGAAGATTTTATGTGCAATGTTTTTACATATAGAGCTGCTACTGCAGCGAAGTATATTGCCTAATGATTGATTCAATTAGTAAAAGCCGGTACGAAATGTTGATAAAATATAAAAGCATCTTCCCTGCCTAATAAGTAAGTATTTGCGTTGAATTTTCCCTCATTATTATTATGAACACATCTAACTACTTATTCGATTAGTTTTATTAAAACAGAAAATGAACTCGTTCCCCGCTACATGAACAGTACATTAGTAACCGTTCCGCGCGCTGTGATTAGCACGTCGCACCTCTATTGTGCACGTCGCACGGCGCACCTCTATACCCGCCGCGCGCCGTTTTGAGTTAGTAATTTAATTAAACATTTGTTCCAATACTTGTCGGTAATCGTTTGATTTACTTAGCGAACAGTTTTCAGATTTAACTTTTAAATTAGCTTCGGCTTCACTGACTGTAAGCACACCGCTACGCCGCGATTGTTCAACAAATACTCTCGAAGAATTTGTTTAATGCTGAGATTAGGTAAATTATTAAGATAGCAGTTGTCGGTTCGGTTGATCATTAGACGCCTCAAAATTCGATTTGTATTTGTTCAGAATTTTTGAGAGTAAGATAATCTTACTAAAAGGTTGAATATTTTCAGTTTTCTCGCATACAATTGTCTCCTCATGCGGAAGTAACTCGTAACATTTCAATGAGTGCAAATCGGAACAAATGCTTGTTTGAGTAGGTCTGACATGATGTTGCAGCCACTGGTCCAGAAGTCGGACAAGTTTTGCCGCACGACCAATTCGCACAACTCGAGCATTCCGAGACCGGTGCTAAAGTTTGCTGCATGGTTGCTCATTGAATCCTTGGAATCACGGAAACTTATTCGTAAAACACATATTTATCGTAGGTGGGTGAGGCTAATAGTTTGGTACTCTTTGGTTCTTGGTAAATTTGAGATTTTTCCTCGTTTTTTAGCTATTTATGTAAACGATACACGTGCCACCTTCACCAAGTAATCTGTGTTCAAAAATAACTTCAAGAAATTGGTTATCCGTAATCGACACAAACGTTTAGGTAAGGAGGTCGGTACAGGCGGTTGGCGGATCGTAATGGCGGGTATATCGATATAACATTTCTTATTAAGAAGTTACAGTAATGCTAGATAAGTAAACATGAACCAAAGCAAAGTTGTAGGAAAAGAATATACTGATACAATATTAAGATACAACCTACAACTAAAAATATACATTCTCAAGTAAACTATTTACAAATTCATACTATCCACTATATCTAACACCAACTAAGGACAGAGGCAATATACAAAGAAAGATAGAAGAGAGTAGAAACTAGAAGAACAAGCTCAAAGAACTACGCAGAACATACAGGAAGAAGGTGAAGGTGAGATAGAAGATAGATAGGTGCTACGACAGACTAGTGTGAGTGAGATGAAGCTATGTGCCACTAGGTCTTCCTACAACACGGTGCAAGTGCTGCTAGAAGTGGCTCGAGAGTCGAGCGTGGTTACCGTGGTCTTCAACTAGCGCGTCCGCGTCCTGCGCTGAGCGCTTTCCCCACATTCCTCTTAAGTTAGTCCAGGCGGGCTCTCGCTTCCAGTAATACGATCCTGTTGGTTCATAGCACATCTATGTATTTTCTCGAAAAAAGTGCGTAAAATCGAGTGCGTGATATCAATATTGCTAGATACGTGTGATCTTTACACGACGCGTTCTAATTCGACGAGATTCACTAACTTTTAATACGCCATCTCTAACTACAAAGAAATATTGACTGAATTGAAATTCCAGAAAGTAATTTGACACGATATTCATAAATACATGAATGGATAACATTTTTCATTAAATCTCTCATCGTTAATGCGGAATTATGAATTTTAACGCGTGAAAAACTCTGCGAACAGTTACCGTCGGGCTCGACGGCCATATTGACTTGAGACTATTTAATTTAAAAAGGCGGGCGAGGATTATTATCTTATTCTGTCGGCGGCTCGCACAAATTCCAACTTGGCTACAAATTTATTAGGGGCTTGTGGGGCGCAGTTTAAATTACACACGGAATGAAGGAGCAGTTTATTACCGCGACACGACACGACGTCGGCGATCTGTCGCGGTGTCGCCGTGTCGCGGATAGCGGAGAGGTGAGCACTAGGGCATGGAGAACCGCATCCGGTTCCAGGTTTTTGAGAACCGGGTCTGGTAAGCACTTAGAACCGGGCGAACCGGTTTCCCCGGTTCCGGCTCACAAAATTTTAAGTTTTATTGGATTGGAATAAATCATAGAGAATTTGACAGAATAAGCACTAGGAACACCACTACTCCACTAGGAATATGAAATAAAATAGTTTAAATTTGTCTAATCAACATAATATTTTCAAGTTCTCTAACAAATCAGTCATAATAATTTTCTTACATTAATTACTAGTATGTAAAATAATTTATAATTTTATTTTGGCGTATATCTCGAAAACCAATGAGAATTAGCTAATCTTATCTAGGATTTTCTTGTGCATATTTTATTAAGGAGTAAACTTGCTCTTGCATTAATTGCAGAAATACCAAAATTTTATGCGAATTAACCAAAAAAGCAAATATTTAGGACAGTCAATTTTTTTTTACTCTCTTGGGGGAACCGGGTTTACACGTACCGGAACCGGTTCTGCAAATACCTTGTAAGAACCGGGTAGAACCGGGTGCATGCGCTAGTGAGCACTCACATGGATGAGGCTCATGCTGAGGGTAACATGCTCGGCAGGGAACTTACTTCTAGTACGAGCATGTGACGCCGACGACTTCACAATCAGAGCACGATCCCTAAAGTTCGGCGCCTCGCGATAACAATACAAACTCATTTCTAACTCCCTTCCCAAATGAGAGTCTATAAAGTCTCGTGTTATCTTTTAACTAAACTTTAGTTATTAATGTTCTACTGATGGCGCTGTCCACTGCCGATAACTGAACAACGGCCAGAGAACAATTGTTAATTTGAACCAATCAATTTAACGCGATCCATCACTCAGAGGCAAGATAATTACCTCCTTCTGTTATTGTTTCGACGAATTTAACTACCGGCGACTATTTATTGTGAACATTTTATGAGCTGTCGTAATTTTTATCTTCAAATAATCTGCCTGATGGACTGTCTTTATCTAGCTGATAATTCAATTATACTGTTTCAATGGAATCATTGTTAACTGATCGGGGTTAATGTTTAGCACGAAATCTAATTATAAACGATCCAGTTCACGAGCTTTATGATATAGAAAACTAAATAAGTAATGTAACCACTTGATCTAAGTCAGAGAACAACAAGATCTATAGAGCCGAGAGAATTAAAAAAATCTTTGTCCCAAAAGGTTGGTATCTCTGACACGTACACACTGTGCTACTCTACTAGTGCTAGTCAGACTGGATGCGCTACGTACCGCTGTTGTACTGCGCCTGCTTCACGGGTCGCTTGCCCCACGCTCCGTGTAACGCAGACCAAGCCTTCTTCTCGGGTGCTTCCATTCGCTCGTTGTCCGATAGCTAAGCGACACAAAATATTATTATTATAAAATCGCACAAAAAAAGGTATAGGAACTCTACCTCCTCTGTCTATTATAAGAATTTTTAACAGGACCGGACAGGTGAAATAATTCTTGCATACAATTTGCATTCTAAGTTCGGAAAATATGCTAATATTCAAAACTTCTTTTACATTTAGAATTTCTTAGAAAAGTTTTCTTAGGTAATGTTTAAATATTTTGCTAGTATAAGCTATGAAGGGGGATAAGAATACATAATATATTTTAAAGGTGGTTTACAAAGGTGGGGTAAGGTGGAGTACCTGCTGGATGGGGATCAGTTGTTCGATGGCGGCGTCAATCTCCTCGTAGTCGGGTTCCGCGGCGCGCTTGCCCCAGGAGCCGTGGAAGTTGGCCCACTTTTCCTGAACAACAGAAGCAGAATAAATCATTTGACTCTTGTATTTTTAGTCTATTGCCAAGTGATAAGACCCTTCCAAAAAGACGTTTCACTATGTAGTGCTGGTCGTGCAGGTATCGAATTTAACAAAGCTTGTTTTTGTGCAGTTAAGTAAAAGGTCAAAGAAGTTAAATGGCACTAGGCACCTACCCCATACAAACCTGACACCTTTATCCATTGTTTTGTGTCCCCTGACCTGATACCCCATACCTTTTAAAATGTATTACATATCTATGTGTAATCAATGTAAGTAGTTTTAAATAGTTTTACATTTATCCTTGACACTTTGACATTTAGAAACGTAGAAGGATGTCAAATGAAAGTCACATTTGAAGGCAATGCCAATAAAGGTAATATAGTGTACTTACAGGTCCGCGCTTGCCCCAGGCAGAACTCATGTCGTTCCAGCCACGCTTTCCCCAGGCAGAGCTCATATCGTTCCAGCCACGCTTGCCCCAAGCCGAGCTCATGTCATTCCAGCCTCGCTTGCCCCAGGCGGAGCTCATATCATTCCAGCCACGCTTGCCCCAGGGAGACTGGGACATGTCCCTCCAGGCGCGCTTGCCCCAGGCCGAGTTAAGGTCTTGCCAGCCCCTCTTGCCCCAGGCGGAGTTGAGGTCTTGCCAGGCTCGCTTGCCCCAGGCTGAGCTCATGTCGTTCCAGCCGCGCTTGCCCCAGGCGGCGTTGAGGTCCTGCCAGGCGCGCTTGCCCCACGCCGAGCTCATGTCCTGCCAGCCTCTCTTGCCCCACCCGCCGCCACCGTGCAGGCTCGACCACGCACGCTTCTCCTCGTCATTTAATTCTAGTTCGTTGTCGTTCTGTGAACAAGCACATTTATTTTAAATCAGTGCACTGCGGTGTTATGAAAGGAAATAGCTTTGAGCAGTTTTCTTTTTAGCGCACAGAGCGCTCGTTGAAAGATTTCAAACGTACAATGAGGTAAGCAATTCTATTAGCTCTTTGTTTATTTACAGTACTTTCTCGTTTGGTATCGGTACAATTGGCTGGAACAAAGCTCGCTCGGGAGAATTGTTCGGCGAAAAAACTTGTCCTCAACAGTGGGCGAGTGCCTGAGTCACAAGTTGTTTTATTATTCTATTAAGAGGTGTTTGTGGCGCACGGAATGTTAATTGTGTTGTTCAAATCAAACGGACGCGGTTTTTCTTGTGCTGAGAAAACATTGTTCTAATTCCCCGAACAGATGTGTTACGACAAGTTACGTCTCGACCATTTTACTTAATTTGAAATGTCTGTCCAGTCCTCTACGACCTTGTGTGTGGGCACTTTGTTTCAATTTCTGATATCAACGCTATAGCACAATTGACTATACTATTTCAGATCATCAGCCTATTAATGTTCCCACTGCTGGGACACAGGCCTCCTCTCTGTGAGAGGGGATGGGCCGTAATCCACCACGCGGGCCCAGTGCGGATTGGTGGATGTCACATGTCTTCGAATTTTTGGTTCTAGGACATGCCGGTTTCCTCACGATGTTTTCCTTCACCGTTTTTGAGAGCAGTGGTGATGAAATAATTTACACAAAGTAATGCGCCTGGCTGGGTTCGAACACACGACCTACAACTTGTAAGTCGCGGCCGATACCACTGGGCCACCACTGTTATACTATTTACTATATTATATTATATACTATATTATTATATTTCTATTATATATTCTATTTTGGGCGTATTGAAAAACCCTTATAAATCGCCTTACAAGGACGAATGTCGCCACAAGTAATTAAAGGCCCGATTGTTAGCATATTCACAGCGGGCTATATGTTTACCAAGCGCGGTTTGCATGGCTCCACACTGTACA
The DNA here is from genome assembly GCA_945859665.1 of Anorthoa munda. Classification (NCBI taxonomy): domain Eukaryota; kingdom Metazoa; phylum Arthropoda; class Insecta; order Lepidoptera; family Noctuidae; genus Anorthoa; species Anorthoa munda. The sequence goes on along the minus strand of OX243899.1, from coordinate 5,744,803 downwards.
GTGGCAACCAAAGGGCGATGTTATAAGTTTTCCCTCGTCGTTTAAAATTGTTGAGTTTGCGTTTCTTCCGCTTTTTAAAGCGCGGTCGGTAACTACTGGAATGTGCTGCTGTTGGGAGTCGGAACTGGCTCGAATTGCTCGACTTTGCCCCACTAGTTGTGGCCCGACTTGTTGTGGTAAAGTAAAAATGTTGTAAAAACGAGACAAGTCTTTAATACCCAGCTCCGTAATATCTAGGATGTAAAATATCTTTCTTCTCAGATTTAGTGTTAATTGATAATATAAATCCTAGTAACTGTCATTGTCATCTGTTCATATTTGTTATAATATAAAAAAAAACCGGCCAAGTGCGAGTCGGACTCGCGCACGAAGGCTTCCGTACCACTATCGCAAAAAAACGGTAAAAAAAACACGTTTGTTGTATGGGAGTCCCACTTAAATATTTATTTTATTCTTAGTATTTGTTGTTATAGCGGCTACATCATCTGTGAATTTCAACTGTATAGCTATTACGGTTCATGAGATACAGCCTGGTGACAGACAGACAGATAGACAAACGGACCACGGAGTCTCAATAATAGGGTCCCGTTTTTACCCTTTGTGTACGGAACCCTAAAAAGAACAAATAAGCTTCTGAAAGGAAAATAATGGGTTTTCAGAAGTTTCTCTATTTTTATCACACTTCATAAACCCACGTTAGTTGTATTTTCAAGTTATCTATTTCGGTCGGAGACATGTACTGAATAATAAATAAATATGACAGCCATCATGTCTTGAACGAGTTCCAATTAAGTTGATTGAGTCGTTGGGTGCCACGTAAAAATTAACTACGTTCCGAATAGGTGCATTTAAAATTATTTTATACAGTACTTGGATCTATAATTGATGTTCTACCGCGAACAAAAATAAAAAAATAACAAGATTGTCGTTCTTTAGTAGTTTCTATGTGCGAGGAGCTCGTGGCTAAATAGTAACAGCCGCACTGGTCGATCATCAAGGTTAAGCAACGCTTGACGAGGATGGTCCGTGGATGGGTGACCATTTTAACGAGTTTCCTCCGTGCCTCGGAAAGCACGTTAAGCCGTTGGTCCCGGCTGTCATTTGTAGATCTGTGACAGCCGTTACGGGTAGTCAGAAGATTGAGATCTGACACCAGTCTTGCCAAGAGGTATCGTGTTATCCAGTTACTGGATTGTGGAGGTCAGATAGGCAGTCGCTCCATGTGAAACACTGGTGCTCAGGTGAATCCGGTAAGACTGGAAGCCGACCCCAATATAGTTGGGAAAAGGCTAGGCAGATTGAGTAGTTTCGATGTGCGAGAAGGAATTTAAATTATATTTTTTTTTATTTTCCAATTTCTTTCGAAACAAATGAATTTGATGTTTCTGACGGTGTCGTGATTTTGTGTTGTGTTTTCATTTGACAGGGGTTCCATGATATTCATATTTTACTATTTTATCATAACTGTGGATACATTTTTTTGCTGCGTTATGTCACAGGTAGTATAATACTAGCATACAGATGCCTCATCTCATACAAAGAAACCGTGCCGACGTAACTAGCGTTTTTCATCTGATTACACCGATTTTTTTTGTAAATCAATCGCATTCGGTTCCGTTCCACGGCGATAGATAGATCACCATCTATATCCGTGGAACTGAACAGATCCGATCGCGATCGATGTACAAATATAATCAGAATAATCAGTATAGAACGTCGACACGGTTTCTTTGTATGGGATGAGACACCACTGGTTATGTAGAGTAAATAAATATATTTAAATCATCACTGTCTCATCATCTGCCTAGCCTTTTTCCCAATTATTGTTGGGGTCAGCTTCCAGTCTTACCGGATTCAGCTGAGTACCAGTGTTTTACATGGAGCGATTGCCTACTGACCTCCACAACCCAGTAACTGGGTAACACGATACCCCTTGGTAAGACTGGTGCCAGATCTCAGGCTTCTGACTACCCGTAACGACTGTCAAAGATCTTCAAATGACAGCCGGGACCAACGATTTAACGTGCTTTCCGAGGCACGGAGGAAACTCCGTATGTTGAAATGGTCACCCATCCACGGACCGACCTCGTCAAGCGTTGCTTAACCTTGAAGATCGACCCGTGCGGCTGTTATTATTTAGCCACGAGCTCCCTCCGAGCTCAGAGTGATGATATAAATTATCACTGTCTACAGGCCAAATTTTATAGAATTTTATCATGTAATTATGTAGAATATACTTCATTGTTTACCAAAATTGTTATAATCCCCGGCACATAAGTTGGCAAGAGTCGTTTTTTAGGGTCTTTTTGTTAGCGAAACGGGGCGCGTCGAACGTTCCGTTCGCTATATGTGATAGTTGGTCAGTTTTTTTTTATTTTTTTTTATTGCTGATTGGCTTGCGCTTGACCCCTATCTCACCTGATGGTAAGCGATGATGTGGTCGACGGTGGAGCACGCTTGCCTAGAAGAAACCTATTCACTCTTGACTTGAAGACTCCCAGGTTGTAGCTATCAGGAAATACAGACTCCGGCAGGGAATGCCACTCATTTCCTGTACGCATAATAAAAGTATTCCCAAAACGTTTTGTGCGTATGGGTGGGATGTCCACCATGTACCGATGGCGCATCGCCGTACGTCTTGTAGTCCGATGATGGAACGGGCTAACTTATCCCCACTACGCCAAAACCTTGCCAACTTACATGCCGGGGACTATACACAATGATTTTATAAAATTCCTAATTACAATAACAGATCGGTCGGTCAGAGTAAATTATTTTTTTATCGTTATGATCAGAAAGTTTGCAATACGGATATTTTTAGTCTGTACGGTTTACGATTCGACTACGTATTGCTACGCGCTACGGCTGCGTAGCATTGGCGTCAAACTGTATTTTGTTGTTTCCTATATAGGCTGATTTCTTTCTTTTTGGTAACACAGTATAAATATGGACGAACAGTACGGAAACTACCTACAAAGCGGCCCGCACTACTGACAGCATCGCGAAAACTGCTTAAAGGTCTCGTAGATGCGCATGTTTGTTTGAGTGTGCCGTTTCGAGCGTTTGGTAGGTAGTTTCCGTACTGTTTTTCCATATTTATACTGTGGTGGTAATGTGATGGTGAGGTAGTTATGATTAAAATTTTACATTCGTAGTTTTTCTTTATCTTTGACCAAAATGGCCGGGCTGGCCCTGGTGAGCTGGTATGATGTGGTGTGCTACTGACCTGTGGGGGCGCAGCATCGTTATGGGCGTCGTCGGCCGCCGCCACCGCCAGGGTGGTCAGCGCGGACAGCCACAGAGCGGCCACGCAGTAACGCATCTGAGGACAAACAAACGATCTACATTAGACTACGTATAAACAATGCTTTAGCTGTAATAAGAGGCAAAGATTGTTCGTCGTGTTCAGAGGCTTTAGCCGAGTGACATTCTTTCAACGGAAGCATCGCGATAGCGATTGGAAAATACTGAAAAATGTGTGGGCATACCAAGCGCTATCGAGTAATGTATATATAATATTTATTTTATTCGGAGTTTAAATTTCTCCTGTCTCGCTGTCACGGTTCATGAGATACACCCTGGTGACAGACGGACAGACAGACAGATGGATCGTGGAGTCTTAGTAATAGGGACCCGTTTTTACCCTCTGGGTACGGAACCGTAAAAAGAACCTTATTTGTAAGAAAAAAGTTATTATTATTATTTTATTATTATTTTAATTTATTTTATAAGTACATAAAGAACAACAACACATTACATGGCATATGGAAACAGTAGGTTGTACTACAAAGTTTAAAATTATTGTCAGATTTCCGGGCTCCTAAACTAGGTACGCAGACCTGTATCTTAGGAGTCGGACATTTTGCGGCTTCAATTTATATAATACAACCGTGACTTTACTGATTGCTTACAGTTGTTGTTACAGCAAATGGAGTGAAACGTTGTGGTTGTGTATCTAGGAGTGTGTGTATGAGTGTAGTTTGTGTGTTGGAAGGAGTGTGTGTGAAGTGTAAGTGTTTGATAAGCTTTCTTTCAAGGTTGGTCTGATTAATTTATGATTCTATAGCCAATATATTTTCTGTTTCATCATAAGTTAAGGTTAAAATCCATTTTCTTAATTTACTTTTAATTTCACGTAAGTTATATCTGTACAACGGAATAGTTTTATTTATTTTATTGTACATGCGTGAACTTTGAGCCAACAATTGTCGACTTGTAAATGAAAAACGACAGGGGGCTGCTTTACATATAGGGAAACCGTGGCGTCTTAGCAGAAGATTTTTGTCTAATGGAAGGCTGGAGTGTTGCCGCAGGACTGAACGAAGGACATATAGTTGCCTTACTGTGAGAACTTCGGCCTCAAAATATAACTGATCGGTAGGGTAGTCTCTAGGTTTAAAAAGCATCACTTTAAGAACCGCTCGTTGTGCACGTTCTGCAGGGATCATTGCGGTTTTGTAAGTACCTCCCCACACCGGGATGCAGTACATAATGATAGACTGACAAAGGCTGAGGTACACAAGAGTCAGAGTTTCAGAGTTGGCGGAGTGCCTGAGTTCTTTAAAAATATATATTAGTCTTCTAATTCTAGTGCACAGTGCCTCTATATGCGCGTGCCAACTTAGTGTTTCGTCAATAATCACTCCCAGGTACTTAATATTGGGGACTGTGCTGAGAGCGAGACAGTTACAACCTACTGTCTGATGAGGGGGACAAGTGTGGGCTTTAACTATATGAGAGAAAGAGGATGGGGTTATTGAGTGTGGGCGATAGAACCTGATTATTTTTGTCTTATCTAAATTCAACGTCAGCAAGTTAGTTGACAGCCATTTCATTATTAATCGAAGTGAGAATTCTGCTCTTTCTCTGGCTTGCTCCCAGTTTTTGTCAAACACTAGAAGTGCCGTATCGTCTGCATAAGAGAAAATTTCGCAATTAGGGATGGAGAGCTTGCATAGGTCATTGATGTATATTAGAAAAAGTGTCGGTCCCAGTATACTACCTTGTGGGATACCATAGGTGAGCTTTTCATATGAACTGGTTACTGAATCAATGAGAACACACTGGGATCTATCACAGAGGTAGTCTTTAAACAGTCTGAGAGTTACTCCACGCACTCCCAAGCTTTCCATCTTCGAAATAAGTCGAGGGATAGAGACAGTGTCAAAAGCCTTGGTTAAGTCTAAGAAGATGCCATAGCAGTTCAGTTTATTATCTAGTTGACTTACCAGACTGTTGGTAAAGTCAGCAACGGCATCCTCCGTACATATTCCAGATCTGAAGCCGTACTGGTTTTGAGCTATTAATTTATGCTTTTCCAGAAAAGTGACTAAGCAATTGTTCAGAATTCTCTCCAATATTTTTGAAAGCGTACTCAAAACAGAAATAGGTCTATAGTTTGTGACTCTGTCTCTGGCCCCGCTTTTATATATAGGATGCACGACGGCTCTCTTAAAAGCTTCAGGAAAGATGCCAGAATCTATGGACAGGTTACAAATATGAGTAACTACGGGGGTTAAGGTAGTTCGTGAATTCCTTATAACTCTGGCTGGAATATTATCCCATCCTGTAGCGCAGTCAATACGGAGGTCAAATGCTCTCTTCAACTTTCTTATTAAGGTATTACAGAAATTTCTATACCGAGTGTATGATAATTTAAGTATGGAGTCGTCAGGCTTTTTCCTGACTTCGTTAAAGGAACTATCAACAGTCTGTTGGACCCAGAACTACAGTCAAGATGCGCATTGTTGCCCCAGTTTTACGTCCACGCAACATGTTCATCCTTGTCTCGACGTGGCTCGGCAGTAAAAAATAAAAAACAAAACAAGTCTTGTCTGAGATGAATGCACCGCTGTCGTTAAACAGGCGGTAACAGGCGGAGAGGAGCAGATTGAGGCAGAAGGCAGCTGGCAACCGTGAGATTAATCTCAACGTTACTAAAACACAGTGTTGTTTGTAAGTAAGATCTACAAAGAAGTGGAGCATGGATTCTTTAAGGTTGCACAAGTCGAGCGACGGCACGAACTATTTTGTGCGCAGCTCGAACACGTGCGAAAGAGATAGATGCTGCTAGTTTGCGGAGGAATACACACTTTAATTTGTAGCGAAATGGATGATGATTTAGGACGAAAACGAGCGCGCGAAATTTTATAAACAGACCTTTGGGAGAATGGATATCATGAAAAAACGTCTAAGTGTATCTGTTCCAAATAAAATTATTTGCATTGTTGATCTACTACTAATCTATGCCTGTATGGTGACCGTTTTGCAATTTTCGTTCTTCTTATGGTATTTATTTGCGCCCAAAGATGCGTTAAAATTCGTGTTGAAATATGGAAATTTCGACGCTCATAAGTTTCAACTATATTTTTCTTTTACTTTTTTGCTTCCATACAGGGCTTGATAATGGTGAGACAGATTGATATATTTTTTTATTTTCAACGTACACCGTCAAACAGTGGAGTAATCCCCAGAGTACGTTTGTATGGAAGAATGATCGACTAGCGCAACCTTATCAGTTTAATTTTATCCCGAAATTTTTGTGACGTATTCTGATGAAAAATCAAGTAAAAATAATAAATAAATAAATAAAAGTTTATTAACAAAAAACCCAAATACAATTTTTCCATCTCAATAAAACAAAAAACAAAAATACGCCAATATATGATGTACAAAACTATGCATTATTTGAGACAGAATGAACGTCTGTGTCTGTGCTAGTATAAACTGTGTTACAGCCACAGGCGCCCTCCTCTTACAGTTCATTTACAATTTGCTGCACCTTGTAGGAGTTTAGGTAAGCATAAACTTAGTTTAATATAAGTACTTAACACTTATTAAAGTTTATGTAAGCAACGAATGGGTGTATGTGTGGGTGTGTGTGTGTGTGGTTTATGTGTGAGTGTGTGTGTGTGTTTGGAATATTAGACAGTATAAAATAATATGTAATAAAGATGCACTTTAAATCTGTTTTTAGATGCGTTAATAAGATTTTTTTTTTTAAAACGTGTGTCGTGTCAATGACGTAAAGTTTTTACATCATTGTGTTGTGTAGAAGAAATAATGAACTCTATCATAAATTTTTAGTGCGACAACTAATCGATCTAATTCTCATCATAACTAATACACGTTCCAACTGATTGACGGGGTCGCGACGTAGACATGTGACGTCACTTCTAATGATAGGCAACAGACAATATACGTAGTAACATTAAAAGGTTCGCGTATTAAAATGACGTACGTACGATGTGAGACTGTGGGAATAAAGGTGTGTGCAGACGAGCCGGCCGCGCAAATGTCACGCGGGCTGCAATAGGTCAGCGCGACCCATAGACCACAGGTTATCGAACGACTAGAGTTGCCATTACCAATAATATCTTACCATCCACTTAATGAGCGCTGAGCTTTCGGCTGTCATAGCTAGACTCGACATGATTTGCTTCCAACGAGTCCTAAGTAGCTTTGGTTACATCGGCTGACGAATAGGCTCCGAAACTACTGGACCGATTTGGTAAATTCTTTCACCAATAGAAAGCTACGTTATTCCTGAGTGACATAGGCTATTTTTTTATCCCGAAAACGGGTCCTGTGGGGTGATCCACGGGAGTGAAGCCGCGGGCAACAGCTAGTATATTACAATTTGACATCTTACTCGTTGATACTCTGGCGTTAAATGATACATTGACATCCTAAATAAATTGTGTGTATTTGTGATGTTACTTTAATTGACATACCTTAAATTCTAGTGTGTTGAATTGTATTGTGTATTTTTTTGTTCGTAATTATGCAATTAATAATGTTAATACTAGCCTAATATTCTATGTCCTATAATGTATGTACCTATATTTGCACACCACACTTGGCAGAATGTGATGATACCATTTATTAATCTTAAGACCATAATGTACCATATTCAGACAAATAAATGATTGATTGATTGATTGACGGAAATCCACAACGCGTCTTTCATCTCGCACGTGATTGGTCGATTGATGGGGTCAAATTCTTCGCCTTGCCAAATTAACTTACGCAATTAGGCTGCTGGTTGTAGTGGGAAAAGTGGACGGTAAAAGTCCACGCGGACATGATCAGATCAGATCAAGGCGATAATAGGACTCACTGCCCAGAGAATATCTGAAGGCAGAGTTTCCTGGAAGCAACTCGTCAGTGAACCCGTCAAAGCTTTCCAGAACGGACACACCCAACGTCTAACTGGCACGCTTGGTTTGCAATGAAAGTGTTGGCAATGCCGTATCTAGATTCTAGAAGTGACCACCGAGACTTCTCAGTGCTCTGTGGTGCGATGAGCCCACACGTGCAGGTATTAATGTACACTTAGATAGAAATAGCGCTGACTTTCTAAGTCAGGCTCACACATCGATAGTGCCTCCTGTGGAGATACGCGTCCTTGTTTTCGTTGTCCTGTTGTTGTTTTGAAGTCATTGACATTTTATCTGATACACGTGACATTTTCTAAAGATTTGTTCAAAGATATTTTTACGCTTTTGTACTGAAATGTGGGTGAACATTGAATCTTTTCTTACTAGTAAATTGTTCTCAACATTCTTGAAGCAATGATGATATTTTAGGAGAGTTGCTTTGAAATTTCCTGGCGAAGTCTGATTTATGATAGCTACAGCCTGATCAGACCCCCAGGTCTGAGGTAAGGTAGGTGAATAGGTTACTTCTTGGCTTGCCTGCTTCTTACCGTCGCGTCACCTACCAACAGGTGCGATAGTGATCAAACGCGAGCAACAATGTAAAAACCGGCCAAGTGCGAGCCGGACTCGCGCACGAATGGTTCCGTACCGTAATCGCAAAAAACGGCAAAAAAATCACGTTTGTTGTATGGGAGGCCCACTTGAATATTAATTTTGTTATGTTTTTGTTGTTGTGCAACAGAAATACATCATCTATGAAAATTTCAACTGTCTAGCTATCACGGTTCATGAGATACAGCCTGGTGACAGACGGACAGACAGACAGACAGACCGCGGAGTCTTAGTAATAGGGTCCCGCTTTTACCCTTTGGGTACAGAACCCTAAATGATAGAAAAAGGGTTCCAAGTTTACTTATTACTGTGGCAGTTTTGTAATGTTTTATTACTTCTAAATTGTGTCCATCTTTTCTTTAGCTGTAATGAAGGCCACGAGAGTTACAAAGGAAATAAGTAAACTGAAGAAGTTTTATTTGTTTCAGTGTAGACAAGCAACAGGCAACAGGCATGCCTGTGTTTACAAAGAGGCTCCTTGTTCTACTTAAGTCTTGGTAAGTTAGTGCAGAGCTGAGGTGCATTCGTGGCGGCTTTGAAATAACTAGAGAACTACTGTTGTACCTTTGTTTCATTAATAAAGTAATTTTAGTTGAATGTAAAAACTGGCATTCAATGAATAAAGTGTTTATGCCTCCTTAATGTTCTCATAAAGTATTCGTGTTATAATAAAAAAGTCTCAGTTATTTTTGCTCCATTCACGGAATGCCATATGGAAGTTTTTGACAAATTAAATTTCTAACGGATGAAAAGAAAACTTTTAAAGTTTCAGGAGGTATTTCAAAAGACAGAAAATGGTATGATTCTAAACTTTATATATCAGGTAAGGAGACTTTGATTACATTTTGTCGTATGGAAATGTTTTGAAAAGCACATATGGAAGTAACCTTTATAGCTCGTGGCTAAATTATAACAGCCGGACGGGTCGATCATCAAGGTTAAGCAACGCTTGACGAGGTCGGTCCGTGGATAGGTGACCATTTCCTCCGTGCCTCGGAAAGCACGTTAAGCTGTTGGTCCCGGCTGTCATTTAAAGATCTTTGACAGTCGTTACGGGTAGTCAGAAGCTTGAGATCTGACACCAGTCTTGCCAAGAGGTATCGTAATACCCAGTTACTGGGTTGTGGAGGTCAGATAGGCAGCCGCTCCATGTAAAACACAAGTACTCAGCTGAATCCGGTAAGACTGGAAGCCGACCCCAATATAGTTGGGAAAAGGCTAGGCAGATGTTGATGGAAGTAACCTTTAATTAATTTTGGTTACCTGCTGAAGTAGCCCGTAATGGCGCACAATGGGCGGCCAACATTAACCATTGGGAATGGCGCGAACATTTGTAGCGACAGATTACGGCCCCGCCGAATGAGGGCCATTTGTCCCACAAATCGGGCCCGCGCCGGCCCGCCATGTGTCATGCTCGACTCCTGAACATACGCTCGACAATCTGGACGTATTGTTACATATTGTTCGGCGTTTCGGTAATCCTATTGCTAATAGTGGTTGCAGACCCTAATTATATTGAGAAACGAATATTATTCCTTTTAGCAAAAGTGAAAAACTTCATTTTTAACCGACTACGATAAAGGAGGAGGTTATCAATTCGACTGTATTTTTTTAAATGTTTGTTACCTCAGAACTTTTTACTAGGTGAACCGATTTTGATGATTCTTTTTTTATTTGATAGCTGGTGTTGTCCCATTTAAATCATCTGATGAAGTACTTCGGAGATATACATAAGAACTTTTCAATAAATGACGGCAAATCACTTGGGATAGCTGCAATCGCATGTCTGTTTATTGTTTCATTTCATAACATAACATCACACTGGTACGCTCTAAAGGAGTACGCTGGTGTGAACAGTTCACCCTGGTATACTCTTATTCCACCAGTTTTATTTAGGTTTAATGTTATAGGGTTTATCTATTTTCTGGCATCAATTTGGGAATTATAGGTACCTAGCCTATAGAATTGGTCCATTATGTACCACAACTAAAAATAAGAAACTTTTTACAAAAAAATACAACCGACGTCATGTATTTTTTGTAAACAAGTTTTTTTTATGGAAAATTATATAAGGCTAAAGATAGTGTCTCTCTGAGTTAAATTTAAGGGGACACAAGATTCTGCCAAAATGCCATTTGTTTTGAAAAAAAAACAAGAGGCGAATACTGAGGCAACAGTCATGTGACATATATACTATCATAGAAACCGTCGCGATAGTTATTGACAAATTGTCAAAAGTGTGTTAGATTGCCAAGCGCAGTCGAAGTGCCTCGTGGCATTTTGGCATTTCCACCATCGACATTTCTGACGTCGAATGACAGTTTGTCTAGAGGCTCAGATCGCATTCCGAAATGAAAAATGTGTTTTGATTGCCTCCCAGATTAGCCGACCGTGTAGCCTACCAGGCAACCCTTCGTTTGAAGTTGTAACAAAAATCAGCGCGTGTGTGATGTAATTAAGATGGCATCACAGATAACATATGAAAGGTGTCACTGATGGGCTCTGTCAACAAATTAGCAGCGTGTCGCCGCGTATTTGTTGAGGACAAACATCGCTGGGTCACGGGGCAGAGATGGACAGAAGATCTTCTCTGTTCGATTCACGAGTTTGCTAACGAGCATTACATTCAAACTGGATAGAGCTAAATACCCAGATACCAGTGTCTTACACGGAATGACAGTATATCTGACCACCACAATCAAGTAACTGGAAAACATAATAGATACCTTTTGGTAAACTTGGTTAACAGATTTTCGGGCTCCTGTCTATCCGTATTTATCTATACAAATAAATAAAATTGAAGTGTCTATATGTAATATCAAAATAACAACGTTTTATTGAATGCACGTGAAAGTATATACGGTACTAACAACAAATAAGCAATTTTTAAGATTTTTGTCTGTCTGTCTATTTGTATGTTTGTTCCGGGTAATCCCCGAAACGGCTGGACCGATTTTGACGGGACTTTCACTGGTAAATAGCTGATGTAATAACGAGTAACATAGGCTACGTTTGATCACGAGAAAATTCATAGTCCCGGCGGGAAACTAAAAAAATTAAAATATATTTTTTACGAGTTTGACGCGGACGAAGTCGCGGGCAACAGTTAGTCTATACTAATATTATAAAGAGAAAAGATTTGTTTGTTTGTTTGTACCGAATAGGCTCCGAAACTACTGGACCGATTAAAAAAAATATTTCACCAATAGAAAGCTATATTAATCCTGAGTGACAGAGGCTATTTTTTTATCCCGAAAACGGGTCCTGTGGGGTGGTCCACGGGAGCGAAGCCGCGGGCAACAGCTAGTTTATTTATATAACCGACAGCCGGGGCATTGCCTCGGCGCTTTTCTGGTGGTCGCCACTGTTGATTCTGGCTTTCAGGAGTTGCAGTGGTTTGGGAATAGTGCGGTGGGATTGTCATTGAAAAAAAAAGCCGGTACCAATGAATTTCCGATGCACGGAGTGGTATGGGGTACCCAACCATGGCCTGACTTAAACCAGCGATGCTTAGCCTTGGAAATCTACCAGAGCGGCTGTTATCCTACTTAGTTAGGTAAACGCTAAGATAGGTAAAGAAAATATAATATATAATATATAATGAAAATATAATATAAGTGGACGGTGCAACTCTCCCACCTATTTTATTCGACGGTACGATCGTCCCGTTTAGCACTGACGTGAAGGATCTAGGTTTACGTATTGATAGAACCCTGAGCTGGCATACTCAAGTTGTTAGTGTCAGTCAGAAGGTTACTGGAACGCTCCGGGCTCTGTATCGTCTGAAAAACTTTCTACCATCGAACACAAAGACAATCCTTGTGCAAACCCTAATATTTCCTATCATCGATTATGGTGACGTGTGCTACTATGACCTGAATGCAGATCTCCTCAACAAACTTGACCGTCTTCTAAATTACTGCATTCGATTTGTTTTCAATTTACGTAAATATGATCATGTCTCTGCGCATCGGTCGCTTCTAAAGTGGTTTCCCATTCGCCAGCGCAGAGAGCAAAGGGCACTAACTACATTGTACTCATTTCTTGACTCTCCGAATTCCCCTAGTTATCTGGCCCCTCACTTTCAATACATCTGCGACAACCACAATAAAAATCTACGATCATCAAATAACCGCCTTCTTCAATGTCCTACTCACCGCACTGACTTCATTCACTGTTCTTTCTTCATTCAGTCTATTTCTCTGTGGAATTCTCTCCCCCAGGAAATCAGGATGGCAACCAACCGATTAACCTTCAAAGTCAAAGTTCGTGAACACATTCGTCAGAAGTTGGCAGTAGTATCGGCACAGCGCTAATTTTTTTCCTATTGTCTATTTCAACTAATAGTTTAGTAGTACCTGTATTTAGTTTATTTGTTATAGTATTTATTGTATAATTAAATTGTATTGTATTTATTTATAGCTTATATTTAGGCCTTGTATTCAAAATCATTTTACTATCAAAATTGCGCCTACCACTATTTGTATCTCCATCACCCAAAGGTTGACTGGTAGAAAATGCCTAAGGCATTAAGTCCGCCTCTGTACGTTTATGTGCTTAAAGTATTAAATAAATAAATAAATAAATAAATAAAATATATATCAAAGCGTGAGCATTTGTGCCTGCAGAGTAGTCTGAGATTGCCAGTGCGACTACAAAGATTGTTATTTTCATTTAGGATGAGCTCGCGTTTATCTGCGTCTCGAGTGATGGGATGCGACAGTGTAATTGGAAATAGAGCACGCTTTGAGATTCTTTTTTAGGGTTCAGTACTCAAAGGGTAAAATCGGAACCCAATTACTAAGACTCCACTGTCCGGCTGCATGTCTGTCACCAGCCTGTATCTCATGAACCGTTATAGCTAGACAGTTGAAATTTTCACAGATGATGTATTTCTGTTGCTATATAACAATAAATACTAAAAACAGAATAAAGTAAATATTTAAGTGGGGCTCCCATACAACAAACGTGTTTTTTTATCGTTTTTTTACGATAATGGTACGTGCGAGTTAGACTCGTGCGCGGAACCCTTCGTGCATGATTCCGACTCGCACTTGGCCGGTTTTTTAATATTCTCAGAATGTTTTGTAGTTTTGTCATAGTTTTTGCAATATCAGACCAAAGCATAAAGCCGTTAGACCCATTTGTAATTTTTAGGTCTTTGAAAGTCGTTACGTATAATCAAAAGCCAAACAATCCAACACCAGTCCTGGATATCGTGTTAACCAGGTACTCAGTTGTGGAGGTTCGATAGACATTAGCTCCTTGTAAAAAATAACATAAAACCCGACTGCTTAAAAAGCGAACTAAAAAGACGTAAACAAGAAGAAAATCATGCTGTGCAGTCGGAGGATACATATGTGCGAGCAGGCTGACCAAAACCAGATGTATCCTCCGACTGCACAGCATGATTTTCTTCTTGTTTACGTCTTTTTAATTCGCTTTTTAAGCAGTCGGGTTTTTTGTTATTTTGAAATATTTTTTTTATTTACAACTTTTTAGTTATATTTTTTTTGTATTAGGTACATTTAAACATATAAGTGTTATATATTTTTGTAATCACCTCTTAAAACCCTTTATTTTGGTACACCACACGATGGGCAGAAACAAAAATCGTTTAATTCAGACTATTAAAGAAAAATGAAAAAACGAAGACGAATCGATTGACGTAAGAATCATCAAAATCGGCCAACGCGTTTGGTCTCTAGAACGCCACATAGGAACAAATATACATACATACATAGACTGATAAACACATTACCCTCCTTCGGCAGTCGGGTAATAATACGGGTATTCAGCTACACCCATTTAGACGGTAAGACTACCTCAGCGTAGACAGGCGCCTCAGGATTATTCAAATGGTTATACACATCGCTTAAAATTGAACTTCTGCTTGTATCTCGTAACGCCACGGCCGCATAATCACAACGCCCGCGCCGCGCGTGTCACTCGAGCTGCAACTCGTCGCGACTCGCGGAGTTTACTTTCGACGCTTCGTTAACAAATCTAAATAGTTTGCTGTGAAACGAGATCTCTAGTTTGCCTGGAGGCTGGAGCTGTGTGGAAACACCATGATTGTTACGTGTATCCAGTTGTTGGAAAATATTATTTAATGCATGTCACTAATAAAGTTTGGAGTTAGATATTTATAAGTAGGCCTCATTTGCTATCAAAAAACTGTGGTAGGTAAATTGTTAGAATTGTAAGTAAACACTTCAGGCAACCAATAAAATGCTTTCTAATATTTATTTTCCATAAATAAAATAATAAATAAAATAAAAAGCCATTTATTCTACTACATTAAATTATTCATGCATTACACTTTTAAAAATAAAATTATATTGAAAATATTAAATTCAAAAACAATGAAATACATAAATGTAAAATATTCATTTCAATAAGAGTAAACTATTTTAGTAGTTTCAATTCAACTCAACTATCTAATACAAATTCATTAAAATTAAAATAAAAATCTAAAATTTATTTTCCATAGTGGACAACAAACACGCGTACAAATACTAAAACCATCTACTTAGTAGGTAGTTACCTTCCAATAGAGTTGAACTTTGTTATTCAAAGTTAATTGAATAACAAAGTTCAACTCTATTGGAGTTGAACATAAAACAGTGTCGTTGTCTGGCTTCTGTCCGATGTTCGATGTCCGGCCTTTGGCGTCCGGTTGTCTAGCAGCTGGCCGGTCAATAAACTTACTTCAACAAATCTATTTCCTCTCACGAGCCGTTTAACTTCTACCATTATGTGGTCGACCTACACATACTGTACTCCATAAAAAATAATAAACTTTTCTTAAAAAAACATCGCGATTATTTTTAGGGAGCTCTGAGAGCTATCAGTATTCAGTTATGGAGGCAAACTTTCATCAGATATCTGAAGAAAAACAACTGTAAACAATATTCATTAGAGGTACCCTCAATACATAATGAGCTACCGTAAAACGAGGTTAAATTGATTAATTTTGAAATTTAAATTGACATAACTAGTTCAATTATATTTTGAAAAATATGAATAAAATGCAGTATTGACGACTTCACAAAAGAAATTATATTCCCAAATACAATTTTTTTTACTTCCATAGTTTGGGAGGAAATAAAAAAAAACGAGCCTATGAACGCTAAAATGTAAATGGGTTTACTTTAATATCCCATTGTTTTTTATTGCAATATAAAGTAACCCCAATTTAAAATGTATTTTTAATGAATTCACACTGTACAATTCAAAATATTTTTTCTGCAACAAGTAAACTTATTCTTGCACTGAGGTTGATGCAAAACATGGCTGACATGTCAGTTTTGCAAATTTAAAAAAGAAAATGGAGGTGCGTTCCGTTTTCACGGAGTTAGCTTTAAAAAACTAAAAAACTTAAGTTATCATCAAAGTTACCTCAGATCTCAATGTAACCCCGGTTAACCGGTACTTAATATACCGACAAGTATCGCCAACGAAATATCACAACTTTAGTGTCGATATTCGATAGCCCTGCCAAGGATTTAAAGTCCATTACTATTAACAGCAAAATCCAAAAATTATTTATTTATGCATAAAAAAATTATGAGTTGTTAGCTTTTTTTTTGTGGCTAGGTATAATATATCTACCAATATGACAATACTACTTCGTACTAATATTATAAAGCCGAAAGTTTGAATGGATGGATGTTTGTAACTCAATCACGCCAGAACGGCTTAACGGATCTGGATGAAATTTGGTACAGAGATAACACAATAGCACATATACATTTTTATCCCGGTATAATGTTCCTTTGGGATATGAAGCACTTTTCACAGGGACGAAGCCTGAGTAGCCTGAGAAGATTAAGTAACAATCATACATTTACACATCCAAACTTACGAATTCTTGTATAATACGAGTTAGTAAGATTAGCGCTACTAAACTTTTAGCAAATGCCTTCTACTAGTCTACTAGATAGATAGATATACTACTGGGCACCTAGCACCTACATTCCTATAAGTACATGCAACAATAGAAGTAGTGACTAAGGAAATTGACTGATTAAATCGGTGGCATCCCTGACGTGGAAACAATAGCTGCCCCAGCAGTGCCGGCAGCCACATCGCGCGATGTGGCGATAGATAGATAGTGGTCAAGCGCAAGCCAATAGATAATAAATAAAAAAAAAAAAATGGAAAAACTTCTCTACACGCGATCATACGCAGGTAGACCTCGCGATGTGCATAACTCTCACTTTTTGTTTACTACGTGGAAACTACAAGGACTAGAGATTTTTGCTGCCCGTGGCAGTTATTATGCCTTAATTTTTGAGCTATAAAACATAATCATATCTTCTTTTGTTCGGAATATATGACATGGCAGCTGGGGTGACGTCACTCCACCTTACACACACGTATTTTTGCTTGTAGTTTCAACACTTTTTAAGTATTATCGTTCAGTTATTTCCTTCCACGTGAAGCTATTATGCCTTATTTTTTTGACTATAGTCAAAAACACTAACCTCACTGGTTTGCCTGTATTGAATGAGGCAGCTGGGGTGACGTCACTCCAGCTAACACATACTAAACGACTCATATTAACGAAGCTATTGTGGCAGCTAAATTAAGACTCGGAACTTTGATTGCTGCTATTATGCCTTAAATATTGACATAGATAGAATTATTCTACCACTTATGAGGAAGCTGGAGTTATGCACATGACATCGCGATATAATGCGCGTGTGCTGAAACTGCGCGATTGTTTAGGTACAGTCAAGTTGTGTGGCGTGGTGTGACACTAAGTATGGCGGTGCAATTTAACTATAACACTCGTACTAGTTCGGTCGGAGAGATTGTTTCGCGCGTCTATTGTTTAGGTTATCATAGGTCACCGATGCCCATGGGAAGGGATTGTCTACAACGGATTAAACGACATAATTTTGCATTGACCTACATATTCAATCAAATCGGCCACCACAATTTGATGGTGGATGATGAAAATTCAAAGCAAGAAAATATTCGCGAGCTGGCAGACCAAAACCAGATATATCCTCCGACTGCACAGCATGATTATCTTCTTGTTTACGTCTTTTTAGTTCGCTTTTTAAGCAGTCGGGTGTTTGATTTTTTTTAATTACCTTTTTTTATTTATAACTTTTTAGTTACATTTTTTTCGAATTAGGTACATTTAAACATATAAGTGTTACATATTTTTAAATAATCTCTTTAAATCCTTTATTTTGATATCCCACACGATGGGTTTGGAAGAAAAATAAAAATTGGGACCCCACAATGTGGCGCCCAAAATCCGCCATTTTTCTATTTGTCAATTTTAATGTAGCCAGTGATACTCGCAAGTTTAAGACGAACCGATTGACATACGAATCATTAAAATCGGCCAACTCGTTTGGTCTCTGGAACGCCACATAGGAACAAACTTACATACATACATAGACTGATAAACACATTACCCTCCTTCGGCATTTGGGTAAAAACAATTTGTACGGTCTACATTTAAATATCGTCCATTTATCACTACCATTGTTTAGTCCACCCACACACTTTAATAGCGTTATCTAGTTTTAATCGCCACACACATTGAATAAACTAGTTAGCCCCAATTATACAAACTTTAACGCAAATCAGTGTGAATAACAAATCGCGCAATTATGCTAAAGCTTCCTCCGAGTGTAGGAACTTTAATTTATAGTTAGGTAACAATGAGCTGTTATGTTGTGTTTGGGCATAAACGTGATTAATAGACGCGTGGTGAGTCGCCATTTTGTCTGGTTCACAGTGGCCCACGCTGGCTCACCGTAGCTTTCAGTGAGCTCAATGAGTTCGGTAAGCCCGTGTGTGCTCTTGTAAGCACAATGGAGCAAAGGACAGTTGAATTAAACTATACAATAATTCAGGTGGATAGTTGAGTAATTAGTTATGCATTATTATTACCTTTGGTCATACGGAAGGAGTTATTACTTTTATGTGCTGAATATTAGGTATTTTTGCATCGGCCTCCTTTAAATGATGAAACTACACATTCTAGATTAGGTTCAAAGCCTAGTTTATCTTTTGAATTGAGTATTTGGAGATAAGAACGTAACAAACAGGCAGGATTTCAAGCTAACAGCAGTTTTTAACCGAATTCCAAAAAAGGATGAAGTTCTATGTTCGACATTATGTTTTTAGGGTTCCGAAGTCAACAAGGAACCATAAAATCATGAAAAATATTTTTTTTTCGGGTACCTCCCATAGAAGTAAAGTGGAGATGTTTTTTTTTTTCTCATCTATCCCATGGTGTGGGGTATCGTTGGATAGGCCATTCAAAAATATTACTGGTTTGTTAAAACCATTTTTTGATTCAGAGATTCGTATGCGTAAAATTAAGCTTTAAGTTGCAAATTTATGTTAGAGTCAAGTGCCCCCCCCCCCAGCCAGCGAATTGGTTGCTCTTGGCTATGTGAAAAAATTCACGGCAGTAGTAAATATAACGAATGTACTTGGCACAGTAAATTTTTTGTACAAATGCCATTGAAAAATTACTTAAATAACGTTGTTAGCTGTGTAAAACAGATAGTAAATTTATGCTTATGAACCGTGTATAAATATACAAAAATAAACAAGGAACGTGCACGCAAGTATTCAGGAACAACCTATACCATTCCCCGTGGCCCTAACGCGCGCTCGTATCGGCTTCTTTCGCAATTCGCACCCGCGGTGGTACTCAAATAGATAATATTTTTCTAACTTCAGTTACGAAGTTAGTTTTTATAACTCCTTCTTCAGTTACCAGTTAGTCCTTATTTAGTTTAAGTCAAAAGTGAATAGATTACATCTAAGCAAGCGTGCATCACCGTAGACCACATCATCGCTTACCATCAGGCGAACTTCTTTATTATATCTATGGGCGAGATATTGGTTAAACGCGAAAATATAGATTAAAAAAAAACATCATCCTATGTGGGCCCGTTTTAAGACTTTGTGAGCCGCTTAAACTGTTCTAATATTCATGTAACAACAACAAAACCCTCTTTTTAGTCCGCATTATTATGCAACTTCGGAACCCTATTACTGCGCGTGGCCCGACACGCACTTGGCCGGTTTTTTTTTTGTATGTTCACCTATATCTCCGTCAATTGTGGACCCATTTTGAAAATTCTTTTTTTGTTTGAAAGAGTATGTTTCGAAATTGGTCCCATTTTAATTTTGGTGAAGATCTAATAAAGATCTTCGGCGATATCCAACAGAACTCTTAAATGAATAACGGTAAATCTCTCGGGATTGCTGTAATCGCATGTCTGTTTATTGTTTCGTAAAGTCGGTAGTATTTTTTTGTAAAAAGTTTTTTATACAAAGATCATGTTCAAATGCTTAAATTCAGAAATTAGAGGATAGCGGAAAACGTAAGAAGGAACGTATTAAACAAACCGGCTAGAGGTTTAATAGCGGCACTGGTCCACTGGGCCCCGGGTGTGAGGGTGAGCTAATAGTTTGTTTATAAGGGCAGTCCTTATTGTCATCATCACAGGAACTTGTGGCCAAAATAATGATAACATGACCCTGTAAATGTTTACTTATGAGGTACAACGACTTTAATTTAAACTAATATTATTAAGAGGTTAAATTGTATCTTTATATGTTTGTAAAGGGTAATCTCTGAAAGTACTAAACTCCATTTGAAATAACATGTTTCCAAATATGTTTACAGTCCGTTCAACCGATTTTGAGTTCTATTCCGTAAACATAAGGATGACATAAAAAGCATAAACCTGTTACCAAAACCAACCTACAGCTACCATTTGTCGTATTACCAACGTAATAGAATTCAAAATCAGTTGAACGGGCTGTAAAATGGGCAAATTTAAACGTCTAATGTTATCGCAAATGGAGTATAGTTCTATTACAAAACTGATAGGTGCTACACTAGATAGCATAAAATGTTGTGTCTAAGTGTGTTACTAACATAGTTTTTAAGTAATTTGTAATACTAATAAAACTTATACTAACAAATATTTTTTATTTTTAGGGTTCCGTACCCAAAGGGTAAAAACGGGGGTAAGCGGTCTGTCTGTCTGTCTGTCTGTCACCAGGCTGTATCTCATGAACTGTGATAGCTAGACTCTTGAAATTTTCACAGATGATGTATTTCTGTTGCCGCTATAACAACAAATACTAAAAACAGAATAAAATAAATATTTAAGTGGGGCTCCCATACAACAAACGCGATTATGGTACGGAACCCTTCGTGCCCGAGTCCAACTCGCACTTGGCCGGTTTTTTTATACCTGTGTGTTTAAGCTACTTCTTATCCCAGAAAAAATAAACTGAGGTGTCTGCGGGAAACTTCACGAGAGCGTACACGCGGACAATGGCTAGTATGTCCCGTCTACTTTTATCTAAGATAAATGCTGATTCTAAAAAGCTCAACAAGTCAGTTTATCTTCGCCGACGTGCGATGAATTGAAATAGATTTAACACTGGCAATCTGTCTTGCTAGGTTTGCCGACTTGCCTCGTCACCGCCGGGTAGATGAGGGGTGGCTCCAGTGGAGCTGTCGATCATACACGTCAGCACTCTTGTGACATGGCGGCTAAATTTCAACCGACAAGAGTTGCGGACCTCTTGTGAATATGGCCGTCTTTCCAACTGTCTAGATTTGAAAAAAAAAACTGATTATTTGGATTGTAAGGTCGCAGGTCTATCTCAAAGTATTTTTTTTCGTAGAGAAATATCGCTATGCATGGTTGAATATGATCAGGTTCAAATTGATATTTCTGTGACTTCAGTTCGTATAGGATTTTAACATTCCTTGGGCTCCTAAAGAATTTCTGTACAAATATTTCAGTTTGTTCAACATTGGCTACAACTTTGAACTCGCTGTATCAGCACATTTGATACTTTGTCCCGTCGGAATGCTTCAATGGCCGTCAACGATCTCGGCAAGTCTACATATCGTGGAACAACTACGCTCATACCGTATGAATAATTTAGTAAGACGAGGAGCGAAGGAAAACCAAGATTTTTATCAGGCTACATTTACTGGCATCAGTTTTCTTAACACTATATTATTTATTCAACAATGTCTCAATATGCCCAACATGAGCTGAAAATTCTGGAGCATCGGCAGCTATGGCGAATTTTCTGTATGCAAGATAATTTGATGCTAAAATACTTCCAGTTATCCAAAAACTATTTGGTTCTTACAAATACGTTGGATCTAAACCAGCGCTACCTCAGTTCCCCAACAAATGCTTCGTTATTAGCAGCCAATCGTGCCACAATGAGACGTGGAGGGCCCTCACCGCGAGGGTTCAGCCGAGTGGACTTACTGCCAGATACAAAACTATTAGGTAGACTGTTAGTCCTAGGGTGAGTGCTAGATATCTAGATTGTGTGATCTAGTTTAATAGACGAGTATTAAAATGGTAATATCGGACGATTAGAGGGCATTATCGTTAAATTACCTAAGTACATTGGCGTTTGATTTTATAGAACTAGGGACCTAGTTGCTGTTGGAAAGAATTGTATTTCTAATAAAGATTCAGAAGGCAGTATGATTTGTCAGCGGGCGCACGGTTGGCGCAGTGGTTGAGCAATTGACTGCTGCGCTGCGTGTCGCGGGTTCGATTCCCGCACGGAACAAGAATTTGTATGACCTACAGATAATTGTTCCGGCTCTGGGTGTTTGTGTATGTGAGTTTATATGTTTGTAAACGCACCCACGATACAGGAAGAAATTCCTAGTGTGGGGCAACGTTTTTTTAAAAAGAAAAGAAAGAAAAAAAGAAAGATTTCGTAGACACTTTAGAAGAAACACGGAACAGAGAACGGGGAAGTTTTGCGAAATATGTCGCATTACCTTGTGGGACAAAATTGTCGTCCTTAGAGTAGAATAGAATAGAATAGAAAATACTTTATTATACACCATAAAATATCTCTTTTATAAGAAAAACTTAATTATACGGGTGGGTACAAAGGCGATCATATCGCTGACAGCGATATCTACCAGACAACCTTAACCCTTATTGGAAAGGTACTATTTGGTAGTGGTCAAGAAAGTAGCTAAAGTGTGCTAAAGGTCAGTTAACATTTCGTTGGTGATTCAAAGAAATAACGCCTAGAAAGCCTTGAGACAAGAGAGACATTTTAATGCTGTTTTACTCGTAAATGCACCGTCTTGATTATTAAATCTCCACTCCAACACCGTTTAAACCGGCCTGATTTAAACTGTACTTACAATTAATGAAGTTAGCTACTTAGCAGCTCTTCATTTGCGAGTGTTTGCGGCTCATTAGCCGAGTTAGAACAAAGGGTACCGCAGGGCGACGTAATGAGGCCTCTGACCGACTGCTCAGAGCTTAAGGCGAGTTGTGTGTTTATAGATTTAGACGACTTTTTAAGTATAGAAGAATTTGCACATAATTTTGGTGACAACTGGTATGGTTTCAAAACTTTGGGACGTTAATTAATTAAGGAACTTATGTATCTTAAGTAATCATTGTTTTAAATTTAGAATGACTGAGTTAAATCAAATCAATTTTTTTATTTTTGCAGAAATCTCTGTTAGAATGGTGTTATTAAATGTAAATGTTTCAAGTGATTCGACCGTAAGGCATGCAAAATGTGTACAATCATGGTTAATTAAAATCAAGATTGACATTGAAACATATAAAATTAGATAAAAAATATTTTAAGATATTAAATTCATGTAATGTCCTTCTTAAAATTATATGAATACAGATTATTCAATAATCATATATTTAATTCATTCTATAATTATAATAATTTGAAATTATAATAATAATAATTCGGTCCCCCATGACGAGAACCTCGTGAAGGCTGAGAGAGAAAAGAAAAGTAAGTATCATGATCTGGCTCGCGAGGGTGTCGACATGTTGGATGTAAATACAGCGATCATTGTGCCGATAGTCGTTACGGCCAATGGCATAATAGCCAAGAGTCTCGACGAATATCTAAGGAGGCTCTCGTTGGGCAGCTGGATCAAGGGCTTGATCCAGAAAGCGGTACTCCTGGACACGGCGCGTGTTGTTAGGAGGTCCCTCTCTTAGGAGCCCTGACCATCACCGGTAGCTTGGACCCTTTTCCCGATACCGGTGGGCTACATTTTTTTAATGTTTTTTTCTTTTTTGTATGTATTTTATAAAAATATTTAAAAATGTAATAAATAAGAAAATAGTTAAATAAAGGAAATAATAATTTCAATGTCATTCCTAGAATTATTTCAATATATTAACAGATTAATTATTTAAAGATACATGCGTATAATTGTTCTATTATTTGATGTCACTGTGAGGTCTTTAAGGAAAGGAAAAAAAAACATTACGGAAAGTTCACTTGAAAATTATATCAATACCAGTTTTTGCCGCGACTTCGCTCCCAACGGCATACACATTACACAGGGAGCATTCGTTTTTCCGAGATTAAAAAAATCCTATGACAGTCAGTGATAGATTAAAGTTCTATCAGATAATTTTCGTGATTGTATCAGTACTGCCAGATTAATCACTTCTTTACAATATTACTTTAGAATTTGATACCGACATTATTGTAGTTCGGAGCGGGGCCACTTTGGGGCACGACAAGCAAATCTCCACTGCGTCAGTAATGGCTCACTTTGGACCCGGCACCGGGCACAGATACGTCATACGACATCGTGATTAATAACGCAATTATTGATTAAGATACCTGAAGAATCATATGGGAAGCGTTAATTAAAACAGTTGGATACAAAGCTTACATGTTATCGCCAATATTTTAATAAAATTCAGTAAAAACGGATCCCTATTATTAAGACTCCACTGTCCGTCTGTCTGTCTGTCACCAGGCTGTATCTCATGAACCGTGATAGCTAGACAGTTGAAATTTTCACAGATGATATATTACTGTTGCCGCTATAACAACAAATACTAAAAACAGAATAAAATTTAAACGGGGCTCCCATACAACAAACGTTGTTTTTTTTGCCGTTTTTTGCGATAATGTTACGGCACCCTTCGTGCGCGAGTCCGACTCCCACTTGGCCAGTCTTTTTAGGGTTCCGTACCCAAAGGGTAAAAACGGGACGCTATTACTGAGACTCCGCGGTCCGTCTGTCTGTCTGTCACCAGGCTGTATCTCATGAAGCGTGCTAGCTAGAACGTTAATAGGTTCACAGATGATATATTTCTGTTGCCGCTATAACAACAAATACTAAAAACAGAATAAAATTTAAGCGGGGCTCCCATACAACAAACGTGATTTTTTTGCCGTTTTTTGCGATAATGTTACGGCACCCTTCGTGCGCGAGTCCGACTCCCACTTGGCCAGTCTTTTTTAGACTAAGCCCGCAAGTTTATTAATTTACCTTTGTTAAAGACAAGTGTATTAAGGATACTCTTTGGGCCTCTGCATTTGTAGTATGTAATGTAGAAAAAAAAATCTGTCTGAGGCATCTTTAGCAAAAGTTTACATGTGAAGAGTAACCTCTTAAAATGTAACCGTTTTCTGTCATCGACAACTGTAGTCATTGTGCTACAATTTGTTTGGGGTTGACGGCAAGTATGCGGTACATTTGTACTGTTAGAAATATCTGCCTTTGTTGAACAAGGATTTCTACGAAATATTTCCCTAAGCGACCTTCCTGGTGATCCTGCGATCCATGATGGTGATATAAATGGACGCGATTCGATATATATCACACTGATAAGCGATTTTTACCACCGAAATTGCATTTTGACCAAGTTGCACTTGGAATTTTCTTAGAAAATACGTGATGATATCGCCTTTCGAAGCAATAATAATTTAAATTGCGTCGCGCTTTTAGTATGGTAAGTTTCAGGAACTGAAGAGTAGGTACGAGTCTTAGATTTTTTACACCGACTTACCAAAAAGGAGGAGGTTCTATGTTCGACTTTATGTTTGTATTTTTTTTTATTTATTTTCACCGATATCTTCGTCAATTGTGGATCGATTATAGAAATTCTTTTTTTATTTGAAAGAGTATGTTCCGAAATTGGTCTAATTTTAATTTGGTGAAGATCTGATGAAGAACTTAGATAAGAGAGATATACAACATAACTCTTCAATAAATTACGGCAAATCTCTCGGGATTGCTGCAATCGCATGTCTGTTTATTGTTTATATTTATATCATTTTATAACATAACATCACGTTAGTACGCTCTAAAGGGCATCTGCGTACGATGTGTACAGTTCACCTTGGTACACTCTCATTTCACCGGTTATGTTCAGTTTCATGATATTCGGGTTATCTATTCTGGCATTATAGGTACTTGCCTATTAGGTAGGTACAACTAAAAAGTGAAAAATAAAAAATACTTTTTCTCTTTGGTAGGTACCAATTTTTTGCGTTATGGACACCGACTTCCAAAAATAAAGTTATAAGTTTTGTTATTTGGAAGTCAGTAGTATTTTTTTGTAAAAACAGTATTTTTTTTTATTTAAGGCAATAATAAGCTTTTTCATTTGCTCAAATCCTTCAGCTGTTAATAAAAAAGGAAACAAGAGACTATTCAAGTCAGCCAATGTAGCTTAACATTTTTTCTGCGACTTTTAGAGCCGTCTGAGCATCATATAGCGATCACTCTCGTTCCACTTTCCTACCAACCTTGCTATATCGCTACTTGAGACTATTCCTCGCTTCGATGTTTACGAAACATTCGATTCTGTTCCGTAAGTCGAATCAAGATGGCGGATTTATTTTCGTTATATCACACTTTCGATGTCAGAAGAAATTGCTTTCGGTAATCGCTACTTTACTCGCTTTCGTGGAAGGTTATAAATTACCTACGTATACCTCGTAAGCCGGGCTTTCAAAAGTTTTTAAATTTAATTGTTTAGTTTATACCCGTTCAAACGTTACGCGAGAATTTGAATATTTAAAAGTGATTCGGGGAAAAGTTTATACATTTTGTGGTCCAATATAGATTTATTGTACTTACGTTGAAGTTCAGAGTGAAGATACATAAAACTTTGTTCGTTTGATTTCCGCGAACTTTTCACTGAATGATTAACTTTCACCTTGATTAGCGAGAACTGAGTTCGATACGTTCTTTATATCATTGCCGAGAGCTAAGTATAGTGAATAGTTAACGAGAAATTAACAGCTGGCATTCGAAATCGATCGAGTGACGCGCGGCGGTTCAATACTGCAATATAAATAGGCTTACGATGCGATGACCTGTACCCTCTACCCCACTGACATAACCAGACCTCCCTCGCACCCACCATTTAATGCAACATCATCTGCCTAGCCTTTTTTCCCAATTATTGTTGGGGTCGGCTTCCAGTCTAACCGGATTCAGCTGAGTACCAGTGTTTTACATGGAGCGACTGCCTATCTGACCTCCACAACCCAGTAACTGGGTAACACGGTACCCCTTGGCAAGACTGGTGTCAGATCTCAAGCTTCTGACTACCCGTAACACTGTCAAAGATCTTCAAATGACAGCCGTGACCAACGGCTTAACGTGCTTTCCGAGGCACGGAGGAAACTCGGCATGTTGAAATGGTCACCCATCCACGGACCGATCTCGTCAAGCGTTGCTTAACCTTGAAGATCGACCCGTGCGGCTGTTATTATTTAGCCACGAGCTCCTCACCACCATTTAATGCAACAATGAATAAAATTATACAAACCTTGTTCGACTCGCAGCTCAACCTAAGTCGGTCGTCGTGTTAGATTTCATTCTGACCAAGTAGGTATTATTTGCGTCATCGTGTGTCGTTTTATACCTAGCGATATAAAAATATCATCGACATTTAGGTTAAAGCTGTCTATGTGGAGCGTTGTACTCTGTAGTTTATGAGCTAAAATCATGATTGGTGAGTAGGTTTATCATTATTATTTTATCCCATTTAGCCCGGTAAGCCTTCGTCCTATACACGTCCTAACCTCGATAGCCATCCGCTTTCAAGCCTAGCCCTTTTCATCTATACTATAATATATCTATACTAATATTATAAAGAGGAAAGTTTTTTTTGTTTGTTTGTACCGCATAGGCTCCAAAACTACTGGACCGATTTGAAAAATTCTTTCACTAATAGAAACCTACCTTATTCCTGAGTAACATCAGCTATTTTTTAATCCCGAAAACGGGTCCTGTGTGGTGGCCCACGGGAGCGAAGCCGCGGGGAACAGCTAGTCTTATAACATTTAAGCATCTACTTTTATCTACATAATATAATTTGGGTTCTTCCAAACTGCTGTAATAAAACGCTTAGCTATTTCGTATTGATTACGAGTGCAAGTCTTTAACTCGTATCGGATTGAACTTTTCAATTCGCTTCGTCGGATAAGTAGTGGATCCACTTACTGATCTTCTTTATTCTGAACCCTATAGCTACCTACATAAGTAGGTAGGTATTAGCGCACATGTGAAATAGGATCGAGACAATTTGCTACAATTGCTTCGTTTGTGTCGAGCACTCGCTATTACAGAGAGCCTTCACTGATCCTTCTGAATGTACTGCCATTTATAAGTGAGTCAACATCGAAGCAAGATATGATTATTATTATGTCTTTAACAATTTCGGGACTCTAAGGTCCCGGTCCTTTGGACGGCGTGCCAGGGGCCGAAGCCAACTCGCAGAAGCCTTGTTAGATATGTATCAAGATATGTGACAACAACCGACGATTATCCCTGTATGCACTGCGTAAATACATCCAAGAATAATTCCCGGTTGGTGCGAGCATATTGTTAAATATGGAGCCAAATATATTGGGTTATGGGTTTGGGCGGTTTAGTGGATCGATTGCCTAAAACTAAAGAATTACTATTATTGTTTTTATTTATTGATTCTTTTCGATATTAAACTTTAAAGAATTTTGTGAATGAAATCTTTCATAGAACAACAGTTCTCAGATCAGCAGCCATTATTGGGGTATGCCTCGAAGCGCACCCACTCGCACTTCTATCGATATATTGAATAATAACGAATACTTTATATTCCTCTTTGTGTTTAATCGTTGGTGCATAACTTAGTGAGATCGTTTAGGCGCCTCATCATCAGCCTATTAATGTTCCCACTGCTGGGACACAGGCCTCCTCTCTGTGAGAGGGAATGGGCCGTAATCCACCACGCGGGCCCAGTGCGGGTTGGTGGATGTCACATGTCTTCGAATTTTTGGTTCTAGGACATGCCGGTTTCCTCACGATGTTCTCCTTCACCGTTTTGAGAGCAGTGGTGATGAAATAATTTACACAAAGTAAAGCGCCTGCCTGGGCTCGAACCCACGACCTACAACTTGTAAGTCGCGGCCGATACCACTGGGCCACCACTGCTCTCGGCTTTAGGCGCCTATTTTCTGTTTATTCTGTCACCCTGGTACTTTTCAAAACAACAAATGATTCAGTTTCAAAACCCGTATTTTTACCATTATTGAGCTAAGTAGTAATTCGCTTAAGCACCTAGTTCCAATTAATTTCTGCTTTCCTGGTAGTTTTAATAAATAAACAATAAAGACAGTTGAATTTTAAAACGTCATTATGTTTCATCGTAGTAGATACGCTTCGAGGAATACCCCCAATTATTAATCCAGAATTATAAATAACTTCTAATGTTAACAGAATTTGAAACAACTGGCAAAATTTGTGTGTACTATACGTGCACTTCTGCCTGCCATCCTGGGGATAAAGGCGTGATTTTATGTTATGTAAATCACTAATCGTTTTAATAATTAAAATGTTCCTAATCGATACACATAACAATGACGACTTGTGGCACTTAGACTATGGTATTCGAACTCTGACATTCACTTATATTGATTCCTTCATAATTATCTACTTTCTTGAACGCAATCGATGGCTACTTAGTTGTATCGATAAGAGCTCGTGGACGATGCTAATCAGTCAGTTTTCTTCCAATAAACGCATTAGACAATGACTTTACATGTTTCAAGTAGATTCAGAGATAGATGTTGATGGTATCTTTGACGAATAAAAGCCCATTAGGTAAGTTCTTTAGATGTTGGAGTCCCTAGAGGGGCACAGCTAAGCAGGGCAGTAGTTATCTCGGTATCTCCAACGTAAATAGATAATAAGGTAAACCCCACACATGACACAGCCTACAACCTTAAATTACGGAAAATTTCAAGAAGAAAACCACGTAGAGAAGAAGGGTCTAAAACAGTGGTGGACAAAGTACGGCCCGCAAGTCAGCTCCGGCCCGCGAAAGCATTTAATCCGGCCCGCCGACGCCGACGGTGCTTCCACATGAGTATATGGCCCGCGATAATTATATTTTGACGGTCCAGAAGTATAAAGTAGATTCTACTTAGTAGAATAATAGACGCATAGGTAAAGGTAGCGCAGAATACAACGGTAAGCCAGTATGTCTTATATGTAATGAAGAAGCAGTGGCGGTATTTAAAGGTTTTAACCTCGCTTGCATAGGTACACCCACGCATGCGTTACTAATGTGAAACACACAAGTGAACAATAAACCTAAAACTTTACCATTTATTGTGACCTCAAATCAATCACAAAGTCTAATGTTACCATCATTCTAATGTTCCTTTTATTCAAACTAATAGCAGAAACTAGTAACAGCGATCAGTTTATACGAGCCTCGATATAGAAGGTCCTAATAACCGGGACAGTTAGGGGCAGCCTAATGTGTGACGTAGCCGACAAACGGCGCAAATATGGCGATAGTCGGTGTCGTATCGATGTTATCGAAGTGGACGGTAATGGGCTCGTCACTTACGGAGAGGGCAATGTAACTGCATGAATGAGAATTGTATGGTAAAAGGTTCTAGTGAGTTGCATTAAAGTTTATTTTGTATACTTCGATTTGATGTTCTAAACCTACATCTACTTGTCTTTATCTTTGCACAAAATTTCCACTACTTGGATGAAATGCTAGTCGATTTAATGTGATTCATGTGATTCTAAGAGTATCCGTGATAGGTGAACCTCTAGACAATTGGACAATTGACATTCTGTCAGTGATAATGTTTGTCAAAACTTCAAACTCTTTTGGATTGCTCGCTCAAGTACCCGTTGGCAGTTGCAAGGGTCTACAACAGATCATTGTGGACACTCATAGATAGAATGCCCAGCACCAAATGTTTTCTGGCTTAATGATGAACAGTAACTACAAATGAAATAACTTCACATTGTCAGTACTTTTTTTTTGGGACTATCCCACCGCACTATTCCCAAACCACTACAACTCCTGAAAGCCAGAATCGACAGTGGCAACCACCAGAAAAGCGCCGAGGCAATGAAGCTCGACGAAGCCCCGGAGAATGAATTTAACTGTCTAACTGCCGCACTCAGAGACATTTAACGATTACTTAAGGCGCTCCTTAGTGTAGATTTTGTACTAAAAATCTATACTAAGGAGAGCTTTAAGTAACCGTTAACGTTGCGGGATCTAACTGCCGCACTCAGTGCGGCAGTTAGATCCCGCAACGAAATTAATCAGAAAAGAACATTGTCAGTATTGTCACAAAATAATTCAGTTCAAGCTGTAGTTTTCAGGCTCTTTTGAAATTGTTAGTAGTAAATAGTTCGTGTGTGCGCTGTGCGGGTGCATTGTCACTTTGTGCTACTAACTGTGTTTTGTTTTAAAGTCTGAATGAATGGCAGGCCAGTTGGAGCCAGCACAGAGACCGTTGTTGTACTGTCAGTCCCGCAAAGTGCGTTAGCTAAAAGTTTTCATCTGCTTTATTAGGTTAGAGACATAGATGGACTATATGAGGAGTGATATAAAAGAAAAAGGAGTCAGATATAGCGTCAAGTTGCACAGGAAAACGTGGTATGGGACAAGGCCAGGATGATGATGAAGATATTAGGTTAGTGACGTTTAGTTTCTTGGAACATCAAGGCGATTTGAAATTGACAATGAAGAGTCTACGTGAAATCCAGGAAAATGTCAAACACAATGAAAACTGTTGAAGATTGAAGGAAATAGAAATTTTGGGAAAGTTCGATGATATAATTAGTCTATGATTTATTTCCCTTATCAAGGTAGGTACAGACGTTTAATATTTAAATGGTTCTGGGTAATGACAGTTCGATGTTAAATTCGGGCTTTGCGGCTTATCGGTCAAGTGGTGCCGTGTCGTTGACTCTCTTTGATTGCCTAAACTTTGGTTTTCATGTTTTAAGGTTACACTAGTCGATTTTTCTTCCATATAAACGTAGTCTGGCTATTACTCCACTGTTTGACGATGTACGTTCAAAATTAAAATTGATATCAATTTTTCTCATTACTATCTGCCCTGTATGGAAACAAAAAAATTAAAAAATAAAGTATTTTAAAGTTATGAGCGTCGAAAGTTCCATATTTTAACAATAATTTTAACGCATCTTTGGGCGGAAATAAATACTAAAAGAAGAAGGAAAATAGCAAAACGGCCTGTATACAGAGATAGATTAGTAATTCAACAATGCAAATAATTTTATTTTGAAAATATACATTCAGTTTTTTTATCATGATATCTAGACTCCCAAAAGTCTGTTTATAAAATTTCGCGCGCTCGTGTTCGTCCTAAATCATCATTCATTTCGATACAAATTTGCAAAAGTGCTAATTCGTACGCGAACTAGCTTCTTACTGCTCATCACAGCATCTATCTCTTTCGCACGTGTTTTCGGATGAGATAGCATGCATTTTAACCTCGCGCACTAAATAGTTCGTGCCGTCGACTAGGGGAACCTTAAGTCTATTCATCATTCCTTTGCTACACGGAAACACACATAAGCAGTAAACCACGAATTAACGAGACTTTTCGCCGGAACTCGTAAAGCGTGTAGTATAACAGAGTTCTATTATGTGCCTCCAAACTTAAACCATTGTGCCATTAATTGACACCCGCTAAAAATCCGCTCACAATCACGGCTTCCGAAGTCGCCGACTCAGAAACAAAAGTCGGTGTCGACTTCTGAAGTGTATGTCAAAGTTGAACCGTATTGTCGGTTACTTGTTGATTTCAAACTCATTTCGAACGGCTTTTGTTGTCTTTGGCGCTGAAATTCTCATTTATTTTAAGTTTAAGTGTTTTAACTGAGGCTTGACTTCAAATAAAGTTACTTAATTGTTTCTTAGGAATCAAAAATTAATGTCTTAAATCGATCAAATAGAAGTTTATTAGAAGCTTTGTTTTAAATTAAACGACTTTAATAAGTCAATCAAAAGAAAACTACGAAAAGTTATCTACTTTCAGGAATATTTCAAAACTATCTTCCACCGTGACAAGTTGACAAACAATGGCAATACAATATGTCTACGGGACGCGACACACTCGACCCAGGGGACCCGTGTCATGACACGGGTCCCATGGGTCGAGTGTAATGTAACTTGTATGCGATCACGAGAAACATTTGAGAGTATGTCGACACCTGTGTCGCCGCTCTCAGGGCTGTCTGACATCTGTTCATATTGCTGAACGAGCTTAGCAAAGCGGAACGTTTACTTTTGATGGTCAGTAACAGGTTGAAATTGATTGGATTGAGCGATGAATGAAAGGAGTAAATGATAGCTTGACTTTTTGAAAAATTCTAAGTCATGTGACATCTACCAACACGCACTGTGCCCGCGTGGTACATTATGGCATTTTCCCTCCCAAGGAGAGGAAGCCTGCGTCTCAGTACTGGCGACTGAATATGTGTTTAGACTGAATTTGTGTGTGTGTTACTTGTTAGATTGACGGTTGACGAGGGCTAACGTAATATAAATCTTGTGGCGTCAACCCCAAGAAAAAATGCACAAGAACAGGAAGATTGTGATAAGTTACATTGTGAAAAAAAGTATATGTCAAGGAAAATTAGATGAAAATCTATTTTAAAAGAGCAATCGTCGGGGACAAAGGACTCTTATTAAAGTCTATTAAGAATGAAGAGCTCCGCAATATGAATAATTACATTTATAATAACGAAGTCTACAAAGTTTAAATCCTCATTATAATGATAGCTTCAATTTGTTGAAGAATTAACTCTCGCAACACCTGAATCTAATCCAATTGCGGGGATAATAGTCTTCTGAAGACTTATCGAATCTAGATATAAGTGCGGTGAAGTGAAACCAGCGCTAACAAACTATTTGTATTCGTGTAAGACAATAATCCGAGGCTATAGGGCTGCCATTTGAACAAATGTCTGAGAACGACTGTTGTTAAGGGACAACTATGTGACTCACGGTGGATAAGCGGTGCTTAGGGACGATATCATTGGACAATGATTCTTTGGATTTTATTTTGAGGGTACACTAATACTGAGCAGTAGGGATTTCCTTGTTTCGATTTCTGGGTCGGCCAAAGTGTGATTGGGTATTTTAACTGGAACTTCTCAGTGATAGACTGGAGTATGGATTTGAGGCCGGTTGAGGGCAATAGGCTGGCACCATATTACATTGCACTTAAACTTATTTGTCTGGTGAAATTTGCGCGCATGTACAGTCAGTAATAGCTGTTACCCTTGCCTTACC
This sequence comes from Anorthoa munda, assembly GCA_945859665.1. Taxonomy (NCBI): domain Eukaryota; kingdom Metazoa; phylum Arthropoda; class Insecta; order Lepidoptera; family Noctuidae; genus Anorthoa; species Anorthoa munda. Next base: position 5,710,614 of record OX243899.1, on the reverse strand, counting down.
TTTCGGTTAATATAGGCGTGATGTTATGTGTGCTATGTAGAGTCACATAGCACACATAATCATAAACACCAGACTCTGGGCGTTTTCCTTGATCTAGCCAAAGCTTTTGACACGGTGTCCGTTCCTATGCTTCTAAAAAAAATAGAGGCTTTAGGAATTAGGGTAACACCGCTCAAACTTTTTGCTAACTACTTAGATGAACGATCTCAATATGTTAATATAGACAATATTACTAGCGATGAGAAAAAAAATACTGGTTATGGTGTTCCTCAGGGAAGCATTATGGGTCCAACCCTATTCCTGATATACATTAACGATCTGTGTAATTTAGATATTAAACAAAGCAAACTCATATGAGTTAACGCCGTTATGTGTATTAACGCCATGTCGTCGGCATATGATATCATATGCCGACGACATGGCGTTAATCTTTACCGCGAAAACCAGTAAAGAATTGTACGAATACGCTCAACAAGGTTTCAATACTGTGACTAACTGGCTACAAAGCAATTTACTAACAATAAATGCTGACAAGACAAAATATATTCACTTCTCCATGCGCAAGCCTCAATTTAACATTACTAACTCTCATCTGTATGCCCATAAATGTGGATTCCACCCAGTCAGCATGTGTAATTGTCCTTTTATCCTCAAAACAGGCAACATAAAATATCTCGGGGTTATTATAGATGAAACACTCTCCTTTAGACCCCACATTGATAACCTAGTTAATAGAGTGCGCAAGTTAATTTATGTTTGAAAAAAGTTGAGAACGATTGCAGATTCAAAATTGATCAGACAAGTCTATTTGGCCCTAGGTCAATCTGTAATCCAATAATGTATCACCTCATGGGGTGGAGCACCAAAAACGCATCTACTACCTCTTGAAAGACCTCAGAGAGCAATTTTAAAAGTAGCCAATTTCCACCCTTTTCTCTACCCCACTGATCTGCTTTACAAATCCTGCAACGTGCTGACTGTTCGCCAGCTTTTCATTATGCCCTTAGTATTAAAACAACACACCATGCTTTCCTATAACGCCGAATACATAAATAATAAGATACGAAATGACATTGTCTGCGATTCTAATGCATCCTCAAAATATGTCCTTGTAAATAGATTCCTTACATTCTTAGGTCCATTTCTTTACAATAGATTAAATAGAAAATTAAGTATCTATAAATTAAATTATATTAGCTGTAAAAAGACTATTCTTGAACATCTACTTAGCTTATCTTACGGCGAGACAGAAGATCTCCTGACTGTAACAAAACAATAATTTTGCTTTGTCTTTAATTTAAGTATTCTATACCATTGTTAATTTATTATTATTATAAGTTTTAAGCACTTTATAGCCTGAAGCACAGGTTCAACCTAGTTCAGGCAAATAAGCAACTGTCTTCTTTTATATTTTTAAAATATTTTATTGTAAAATTTGCCTTATGTTATAAATAAACGATATTATTATTATTTATTATTAAGTAAATGTGAGTACAACGTAGTTAAATGTAGAAATATTAAGGGATCGTTTAATAGCTCCATTTTATTTCCTAAATTGATGTTATTTATAGATCATCAATTCATCAATAAACTTTAAGGTCAAATTAACAAGCTCTGCCAACCCCTGGTTTAACAACTTTCTATTGTGTAGGCTTTTATTAGATGAATGAAACCCGTCCTTATTATAAGGATCACTTACCTGGCAGCCCTGCGAAGGCCTGAGCAGAACGCGGCTCTAATCGCACGGTAATAGCTATTATCGAATATACTCGGATATAATCGAATCGAGTCGGCTGCCTGCGATTAGTGATCGATCCACGAACATAACTAATTAAAACAAGTCGGCGGGTAGTCGCGAGTCGCGGCTGGCATGCGACACTCACCCCAGGACTTCAGGCCCCCGTGACTCGTGGCGGGATAAAATGAATGGCTTACCTGAAATAGAAAGAGAACATTTTGTTAAAAATAGAACAAGGAAGTACAGTAGTTGGTAGGCACGGATATAGAACGCTTACTCGAGTAAGAACTAATTTTAGAAAGTAATCGTGGGGTTTAACAGTTGTTTACACATTACAGTTCTGCCCTTTGATTGTTTGCCACTTGTATGTAAGTGAGAAGGCCTATTGTATAACACAGGTATCTACTTGTTCCTATTTTCACCGATCTGTCGTTTCTGTCTATCTCCAGAAAGGCATGAATGTTTGTATGAAAGTCTGTAACTGATCCACTGAAGCTGCAGGGAAAATACCTCTCCTTACACATCCAAGGCACTGGCATTAATTATTTTTATAGGTATTATAAACTTAAATCCTGGTTTTCCCTGAATATTAACCATCGGCGATATTAGTGATGTCTAAATTAAGCTTAGACTTGAAATAGACACATTGTTATTCAAATTTTTTATTACTGTAAACGAAAAACAAATGTGTAGAAATAAAATAGTTGGTTTATGTACGATACAGCGTATTTTCATTATTCGGTAACAGCGGCATAACTTAACAAGAACTTCTAACGAAATAATTTAATTATACGCAATGTGCTCGCGAAACAAAACAAATATTTTACGCAACTTATGAAAATAAAGGAAAGATTGAGATTGTAGGCATATTATGAAGTGACGGTGAAGTTTGAGTACGCGAGAAACTATAACAAAGTGTTCTCAAGTTCAACGTGAAAACAACTTTTATTAGCTTCTTAGTTTTTAGGGTTCCGTACCCAAAGGGTAAAAACGGGACCCAGTAATAGGGTCCGTCTGTCTGTCTGTCTGTCTGTCTGTCACCAGGCTGTATCTCATGAACCGTGATAGTTAGACAGTTGAAATTTTCACAGATGATGTATTTCTGTTGCCGCTATAACAACAAATACTAAAAACAGAATAAAATAAATATTTAAGTGGGGCTCCCATACAACAAACGTGATTTTTGTGCCGTTTTTTGCAATAATGGTACGGGACCCTTAGTGCGCGAGTCCGACTTGCACTTGGCCGGTTTTTCTAACTGTTGTGTTTGAGAAGTTGGAGGTTTTATTTTGATAAAAACATGTACTTGTTATGGCTAATTTCAGCAGGTAGGTACGAATATAAATTGACATTTGAAAAGATAACCAGTTTTCTTTTCAGTTTCAGTCACACCCACATACTTCTTGTTTATTTGACCTTAAACAGTTTACAAAAACAATTGCTAGCAAATAACCCACAAGAAAAGTAACCTAACTTACATCGAACGTATAACCTTACATTAAACTCCTTTCAGCCGAACTCATTAAACTAGGTTTATTTATTAAAACCCGCTTGTTTTTAGAATGAGTGATGTAGGTGCAACTTGCAGAGACTTGCAGAAGCTTGCAGCAGCTTGTAACGACGCTATAATAGCTTGTATCAATTATGTAAATACTTGCGAATACTTGCAGAGTCACATAGCGGCTGGTTTACTTAACTATCTAAAGAATTAATGTAATAGCGGGCGCTAAGCACCGCATCCTTTAAATATTCATGAACAGTGTTTTTAATAACATTTTTAAATGGATAGCGTAATTTCTGCAATTTTCGACTTTAGGGTAATATGACCTGCCTCCGTACCCTGATGTGTCAAAACTATCATAGTTCGCCTTTATGAAAGGGACAGATACAAGTCATTTACATCTGTCACATACGCACAATTAAAATAACCTTACTTTAAGAGCTTATGGTCACCCCCCTGATGGCTTCGCATAGCACATTGCACATTAAAACAGGAATGACTACAGCAAAACCAAACCTTCCCTTTCGAAAAGTTACCTAGTCTTCAATAATACTTATTGCATAAGTTGTACCTTTTTGCAAGTCCGATTAGTATTTATTATTAGCAGCGTATCAATCGATGTGCCATACTCACTTATTCATTGAGCACATCGATCGCCTTGGGACAGGTAAGTGCCCCACTGCCCACGGCTGGGTCACGTCATGAACCGTAAACATTACTTATACGAGAATAGCAGCACTTCTTTAAAGGCATAATACTAAAATACCTAAGTCATATTTACCTAAGTCATATTCGTGTGACGTCACTCGGTAACGTCAGTGTCTTTTTGGTATCGGCCATCTTGGGTTCTATATTCAAAAATTGCGCGCTTATTTTTTAGGATACTTTTTTGTGCCTTATTCTTTTTATGTTAATGATATAAGATATAGCTGGGTCTATGCTGGTAGGTAGAACTCTAATTCATTTCAGTATTAGTATTTATCCTTAACTTTATGCAGTATCAATAGATAAGTAAAGGGTGGGGTTACGGTCGGTGCCCTTCCAAAGTTTAGCTGGTGTAACTCTGGTAACTCTGGTAGTGTTGCCATACAATTATTATCATTATATTACCTGAAGAAATTTGATCCTTTGGTTTGGTGTTATTTTGAATTCAGTGTGAACGTAAAACTTATCATGTTTATGTTTAGGTAGTTGGTACTTCAGTTTAGAATTTAATTTTTAGGACGTGAAAATATATGAAATAGTCGGGCAACAGCTCAATTCACGTATTTAGCAGTGAGTTGAAGTAGTTTTATGAATTTATTAATTTATGGCCTATTTCGAGCTCTCGATAACTATTGAATGGTAATAATACGATTTTATTTTTAATTGACTCGATAATAGTCTGCAAAGTCGAAAGTTGAAGTAAAAAGTTAAACCATAATTTTGTTATAGACCAAGTTTTAGTAATAAATAAATAATCTTTTGTAACGAGGTTACGGGGCGTTTCAAAAACGTAACAGAGAGTCAACTAGTCTTAAAGACGCAGAAAAAAAAGTTATCTATATTAGCTATGCAAATTAGTTGCCCAAATAAATATCCAAAATATAATGAAGTAATCACTCATTGACATATGTATCATTGAAACAGCTGTTTTAATAAATGTGTCAATATCATCGAATTGTACTGTATGTAGTACAAATTGTCTTAATTAATTCCAGTCTGTGCTACAGATAGAACACAGACGTTAAGTTTGTCTGTCTTTTTGTTTTGATTTAGGACAGCTTTTTATTGTAGACTTTGACGGAATCAATGAATATTTATTTTGTCCTTTAGGTTTGATCAGAATTATGAGTACAAAAAAATGAGGCTGTGTGATGAATTGAATAAATATCGTTATTTGAACGCATAGGGGGTGGAAAATATATATTTAAGCTAGCTTTTGCCAGCGGCTTCGCCCGCGTGAAAAGTGTTTTCTTATCCCAAGGGAACATTATACCTACCGGGATTAAAAGTAACCTTTGTGCTATTCCAGACCATAACATATCTCTGTGCCAAATTTTATCCAGATCCGTGCAGCCGTTCTGGCGTGATTGAGTGACAAAGATACATCCAAACTTTCGCATTTATAATATTATTAGTGAGACATGCCGATGGTATTTCTAGTCTTGTAAGCTAGTAATTTTACTAAAACTCAAGCTTAGTTGTTGGAAGAAATGGCTGATATAAAGATAGAAAAAGTGTTTATTGTCACAGAAACTAACATGCAATTACATAAATTATGCTTAAACTAGGGTAAGCATAATTTATGTATTGGCATGTTAATATCTGTTAAGAGAAAATGTGGGCAGAATGCTCCGACTGAATTTCCTAAGTGAAAATTCATAATTCGAGGTTTGGCCCTCGCCTATGTCCTCCTCCAATATTGGACCAATTTAAAAGATATTCCATAAACTGAAAAAGAAAGATATATAATATGCCCCTATGTTTTTCTTTGTTCTTTTATAGTTGTCAAATTGGTACAATAGGCCTCCGTTGAAATTTTGACCATTTTTTGTGAGTTCTAGTGCTTCTAAAGATAATGTATCATCAAAAAGGAAAACATAGGGACATAGTATATATCTTTCTTTTTCAGTTTATGAAATATCTTTTAAATACTATTAAATACTTAAATAACAATAACTACCTATATATACAGTTAAATAAAAATAAAATAAAACTACGAACGAGTATAAAAGGGCAGGGGTCATAGGGCGTCAAAAAATTCGTCCACTTCGCTGTCAAGGTGAAAAGTGCCCAGAACGCTGGCAGCATTGCCACGTTGGATGGCAATGCTGATTCTCTGGCCAAGGAAAAGCCCAACCTTCTGGTCACGAAAAAGTTATCTATGTTTTTTTTTTTCTTTTAAATTGGTCTAATATTGGAGGAGGAAAAGGCGAGAGCCAAAACTCGAATTACCACTTTTTACTTAGGATATTCAGTCTGCGACCATATCGTACATATTTGCAATATTTTCCATAAAAAAAAATCTTCAGAAAGTACTAGTTGGATACAATCTTCAGTACGAAGTATGAAAATTAAACACCCGGGTGAGCTTGAGATTCCCTCGTTTCCGTAAATTGAATGTTTAAAACAAAGTACCAGCCGGGCGAGCACGGCCTCTGTTTTAGGCTTGAGTCACGCATATTATCACGGTTTTAGTTCCCAAACTGTGATAAAAATGTGTGACTCAAACCTGTCACAGTAGGCCGTGCTCGCCCGGCTGGGCGACCGAGCTCGGCTCGGGTGAAAATAGAGAAAACGACGTTTTCCAAAAAATGTAACCTAGCTAGATCGATTTATCGCCCTGCATACTAAATTTCATGAAAATCGTTGGAGCCGTTTCTGGGATTCAGATTATATATATATATATATATACATACATGTATACAAGAATTGCTCGTTTAATGTAAAATTGTAAGTTCAAATCAAATGAATGATGAATATTTATAGTTGAAGTATAACGAAGTCGTCAGTTTGCAGAAACACGCGTCGGTTCCCGCTGATTGAGGTGAAACAATTACAGTAGCTAATGGCTGAATCAATCAATGGGGTTCACACGGCAATATATAATGTATAATGCAACCAGTAGGTATGTCTGCAGTAAGGAACAAGTAACATTAAAAAAAAACTCCGACACATTTTTATTTCATGCTACATAAATTATCAGATTTTGAGCAGTGTTGCCCCAGTGGTAACTGTCCCGACTGCAGGCGCTTTACTTTGTATAAATTATTTCATCACCACTGTTCTTAAAACGGAGAAGGAAAGCATCGCGAAGAAACCGGCATGTCCTATACTCTGATTTTTAATTTCGTAGACTAAACTGACATTTGGGGGTTGTCACTTTATCGTTACATAAAAATAGTGTCGTATCCTGACTATCCTCAGTGATCGAAAGTTGATCGAAAATTAACTATTTCACGGCAAAAAAAATATTTTTAAGAAACCCTTTGTTTCTACCCATTTATGTCAGACTTAATTTTATCGATCGCATTTATTTTATTGTTGATTTCCTATTTAACACAATAAAAGTTTATGTACTATGTGTATGTATCAAACACAATATAAATTGTTCCTGATAAATAAATAAATAAATATGAACACTGTTATATTTAAATATACTACGTTTATATTAATAAAACATTCATTTACACCAATTAGTAAAATTAAATTGAGAAGTCATGTCACATTAATTCGATGAATGACTTATGATTGAGCTTTACCTACAACACTATGCTCCGCGCTTGCAACATTAAAAAAAAATAAGGTTATTGGCAGCTGTCAGTTTAGTCTACGAAATTAAAAATCACAGTATAGAACCAAACATTCGAACACATGTGATATCCACCAAACCGCACTGGGCCCGCGTGGTGGATTAAGGCCATTACCTCTCTCACAGAGAGGATGCCTGTGTCCCAGCAGTGGGAACATTAAAAGGCTGATGATAATGACATAATTTATCTAGTAGTAGACACGCTTCCATCGATAATCAATTGAACAGGTAATTATTAAGACTCGATATATTGCGAAAACACCCCGATCCAAACAGTAAAGTAGTCACCTTTCAAACAAAAAAACGAAACGAAATCAAAATGGTTTATCCGTTTAAGAGCTATGATGCCACAGACAGACACACATATACACAGCAACACACGTCAAACTTATAACACCCCTCTTTTTCCATTTTTTTATGGTTAAAAACATATTTAACTATCGGCACTCGGCCGGCGGATAATTTTATTCTCTCGAGCTATTCCAAATTCGAATGTCAGTTTATAAGAATATTCTGCCAGCCAACATTCCACAAAAGGTTCGTTTCCCATGCGATCTATTTATATACTTAGGTACACCGTCACACTGCCATCCTGAAATGATTAGGATGACATTATCACCTTCTACTTCACTTACGTTGGTAAACAGATATTTAGCAGGAAACTGATTTGATTATAAGATGTTCAAGCAACGCCGCGGAACAGATACTAATTGACATTTATTCATATTGAGTAACACAATATTAGGAACGGTTACACTAACACCAATTCATTAAGTTGTCGCGGTCGGTTTGTAATTATTTGTATTCCAATTATACTTGTTTTCACCGCGTATTCGGTTACGTAGCTAGAATTTGAAAATTACTTCTTGAAATCAACTTGTGGAACGAAAGTTTTTTTGAATAAATTAATGCTTTTAATCAAAGTTGCTGAACTTATTTCATTAAAGGTATAAAAATCGAATGTGAATATAATGAATGACTTATTGGGTTTCAAAATGTGTGACGACATATAAAAGAATACCTTAAATAATACATTCTATTACGCACATATTTATATATGAACAAGATTCACAAAATTCAGGACCGAGTGCTCATCGAGTATTTCGAGATATAAGCAAACGACACACACACACACACTACACATACACATATTTTGACCCAGTTTCTGTGTTTATTATATTTCTTTTGTTACTTATATGTACTATTTTATTTTTTTATTGTATTTTCCGTTTCCGTAAGTGTGTCCGTGGCATGAACAGTGGGCCCTATCAGAATATCAGCGCAGCGTTATTTCCTTTTTTGGATATCGCTGCACATGCTGAGATATGAGCCTTTTTGGTCCCGCACGGGGTTTTTTATTTTGACTATTATGGAATTTTTATGCTTTTTTCTCGTGTCTCCTGTGCGGGTCACAAATAAATATTTTTCTTTCTTTTCTTTTCTTTCTTTAAACGGATAGTCGACTCTTCACGTGACCAGACGTGGCTTTTCCACGGCCAGAGAATCAGCATCCAACGTGGCAATGCTGCCAGCGTTCTGGGCACTTTTGCTTTGACAGCGATGTGGATGAATTTTAAGACGCCCAATGACCCCTGCCCTTTTATACGCGTTCGTAGTTTTATTTTTTATTATGATTCAAGTGTATATATAGGTAGTTAATTAAGTATGTAATACTACGTAAATTTATGTATTAGAGTCATCATAAGTATTTGCAATATATCAGATTCGTCAAAACTATGTAATCAGGTGTTTCTCTAAAACGCAATTTAGGGCATCCGCAGACAGTAGGTCACCATCCCATGCAGGCTGAAGCCAACAGTTTGTAAGTGATCGCCGAACTTCATAGTTGCCAGCTGGTTCATAAGCAGGTAATTATTTTACTTATTTTGTGAATTAAAGTTTAGTTGACCAGAGATTTTGTTAAGTATCTGTGGATACAGTTGACGACAGTCAAAAGTCATTATTTGGGATTGACAGCGTGACATGTCAGTTGACAATGTGACATGTCGGTAGGGCATTTTTTTTTGCTTTGCTCGGTTTGTGCATTTAGCCAGTGTCACGTTTAGTAGTTCAAGTTCCTTTAGTTTTTAGTCCAATGTCCTAGTTAGGCCCCAGTAAAATGGCGATAACTTTATTGGGAGCTTCCACGGAGTTTTGTTGACAACATGAACAAACTCATGTTCTACCGCTGTGCACACTCGTGCACGATTACTAATATTATTAGAATAAAAACCACAACTTTAACACTATTAATATTCAATTTAACACAATTTTAGGGCAATAAAACAGAGAAGCAACATAAACGCCATCACGTCCCCGCCAAAACTCTCAAGCATTTGGAACGTTTGACAATTTGACATTCTGAAAATCAGAGTTTTTGACATTAATTTGTCCAGAGCCTTAGGTGCCACAAACAAAATCGATAAAGTTCACACATAGTTGAGTAGATCTAAATAATGAACTGAGTAAGTTGAGCATCCGATCCTTCGTAACAATTCTGCTGTGTGACAAGTTAGACAAATGTCGCCCAGAAATGTTGCCAACGGTTAAATTGGAGTAAATTCCCTTCGCCTTAGGTCCCTAATGTTCCGGATTACTATAGTTCGTTCATGCACATAATTGATAATGATTTTGAGTGCAGTTAAAATTATCTTGCTTTCACATGTTTGTTTTTAGGGTTCCGTACCCAAAGACTCCGCGGTCTGTCTGTCTGTCTGTCACCAGACTGTATGTCATGAACCGTCATAGCTAGACTAGAACTAGAAATTTTCACAGATGATGTATTTCTATTTCCGCTATAACAACAAATACTAAAAACAGAATAATAAGTATTTAAGCGGGGCTCCCATATAACAAACGTGATTTTTTGCCGTTTTTTGCGATAATGGTACGGAACCCATCGTGCGCGAGTCTAACTCGCACTTGGCTGGTTTTTATTTCAAACTAACAGGATATGACTGCCTCTTTGGTATTGCAGTTCAAGTGTTTCTACTCCAATGTTCTCTATTGTATCTTGGTGTCTGATTTGTTCCCGGTTTATGGCTGTAGGTTCGCGCTCAAAAGTAACTGTCCAAATGTGGATTTCGCTAAAAGATACAAAACAGACAAATTTATAAAGTAACAGTAAATAACCAGTTATTGGCACTTTAAGGAGTAATTCCCCTAGCTTCGTAATCAAATTTCCAGAAAATCATATTGAAATGTACTAACATACAAAAATTATAATGACCTCAAAGGAAATATTCAAATCTTTATTTTAAGAGTTGTTACATCCAGTGAAATAGTAATCTATACTAATATTATAAAGCTGAAGAGTTTGTTTGAACGCGCTAATCCCAGGAACTACTGGTTGGAATTGAAAAAACATTTTTGTGTTGGATAGTCCATTTATCGAGGAAGATTATAGGCTATATAACATCACGCTACGACCAATAGGAGCGGAACATAAATGAAAAATGTTGCAAAAACGGGCAAAATTTGTCCTTTTTGAGAGCTTCCGTTGCGTGCGCTGCGTAAGCGGTTAAAGTTACGCAACATTCAAGTATGTAGGGTAGGTAGATAGCCAGTTGATGGGAGCGAAGCCGTGTGGGACAGCTAGTTACACATATATTTTCACTGACTTATAAAAAAGCTATCTAAAATCCTATTTATCATCATTATCATCATTTCAGCCAAGAGAAGTCCACTGCTGGACATAGGCCTAAAAAAATAAAATCCTATTACTGGCATAGAAATTCCAACAGTGTACTATAAGGGTCAAAAGTGCAGTCACACTCTACCAAAACAGAAAAGGCAATTTATTTTGTAAGCAGCAGAATTTCATCTTTTCGCGGATAGTAGGAATAATCTAAACTTTAATTTCTATACAAAATATTAAATCAGTTGTGGATAATTTAACTTCTACAAAAACTAGCCATTTGAGTTATGGGAGAGTATGACTGCACTTTTGACCCTTGACTGTACAATCTCTGGTTTTCTTATTTTTTGCCTTTAAACTCAGAAGTGCCAATAACAGGAGGGGTGCCAGCGATAGGGTAGTTTACCCTAGGTACATTCACTTTTGCCTTGGGAATACAACGTTCTATGAAACATACATATCCTTCGTTTCTGATGACGTTTGGCCGCAGGCTTATGACGTATCTTTTACAAGAGCAAAACGATAGCGATTTTTGCGCAATAATTGCTCTTCAATACAAAAGTTATTTTTTTAAAATAATTGCATTTGACAAACAGCTAGCGATTTTTTTTTTTATAATTTATAGGCTCGCGTTTGACCACTATCTCGCCTGATGTTAAGCTATAATGTGGTCTACGGCGATTAGCAAACGATTGTGTAGGACCTACCATACCTACAATGCAGGTAATGCCGACTTTAATGACATAAAGCGTTTGATCGCTATCGCTTTGCTTTTGCAAAAGATACGTAATAAGCTTGCCGGTTTTATTTCGAACTGGTTCCTATTTGCCGCTCCTATCAGTGTCCCGGCTCACTGCTCAGCATCAGATTACGGCACTTATCTCTTATCTGTGGGATCTAGGATGGAGTTGGTCCTTTGTGTCGAGTGTGGTCGACGGAGCTGATAACTCGCTCGCTGCAGTTCGATGCTACTTTGTTTGAGTTCCTGCTTACTACGGATATTGGCGAAATGTGGGGTAGTGGGCGTATGTAGTCTTTTAGGGTTGATAGATTAGTTAATACAGCTAGGGTTATTCGATTTCTTGATAAAAAAGTATACCGTAAAACGAGGTTAAATTGATTAATTTTGAAATTAAAATTGACATACCTAGTTCAAAAATATTTTGAAAAATATGAATAAAATGCAGTGTTGGCGACTTCACAAAAGAAATTATATTCCCAAATACAAAATTTTTTACTTCCATAGTTTGGGAGAAAATAAAAAAAAACTAGCCTATGGACGCTAAAATGAAAATGGGGTTACTTTGATACCCCATTGTTTTTTCTTTGCAATATAAAGTAACCCCAATTTAAAATGTATTTTTAATGAATTCACACTGTACAATTCAAAATATTTTTTCTGCAGCAAGTAAACTTATTCTTGCGCTGAGGTTGATGCAAAAGATGGCTGACATGTCAGTGTTGCAAATTTAAAAAAGAAATGTTTGATTTTTAGGGTTTCCTACCCAAAGGGTAAAAACGGGACCCTATTACTAAGACTCCTCGGTCCGTATGTCTGTCCGTCTTTCACCAGGCTGCAACAACCAATACTAAAACCGGAATTAAATAAATATTTAAGTGGGGCTCCCATACAACAAACATGACTTTTTTTGGCAGTTTTTTGCGATAATGGTACGGAACCCTTCGTGCGCGAGTCCGACTCGCACTTGGCCGTTTCAATCTAATTCAACTCAATGGATTGTGTTTCAGATAGATTTGATCTGAGAAATTATTGATTGCTATTTGATTGATCTCAATGTTTTATGTTTCAGGATTTATGCGATTGAAATATTTCAAAAATCTGAACCTGCTTATACACCCTACCTAACAAGAGTATTGTTAAAATATCTTCGTGAAACGGAAGTGCTAAAGTTACCAACTATGCAGCCAGTTATTTTCATCATCTGCGTGTTATGTAAGTATTGTTATGTACAAGTTATTTTATTTAGAAAATATTCAGAATCAAACCACTCTCCATCACTTAGGACCAATAATTGACGTGCATGCTGTCAGTATTCATTCAGTACCGCATAATTATTATACGATTATTTACGAAAATACAACAAATAGCACTTGGACGCGCTTGTAAATCATAAGAGCCTTCCCGTAGCCCTTCAAATATTGTGTTCCGTCGATTGCTAAATCCTACCCTTCACTCTTTTATGGAACCCTTTCCTCATTCGTCATAAAACGTTTACGTGTCATCACGTTACGACGATGACGTCACGATTATTCGGTAATATTCGGTGATGGACAGTAAGGCGACAGCCGAAGAGTTGCTGATTGAATGCTATATGAAGCACTTACCTCAGGAAATTGCGGGGACTTTGAAGTTACAAAACAAACATTTTTGAAGAAAATAAAGTAAGAATATAAAGTTTTAGTATCGTCTATTTTTACCCAACACGAGAATAAATAATAACTTTTTCTCTAACATGCTTGGAAATGTGAGCATTATTTTGTCAACCTTCTTCGAGATAAATTGACATTGCTGTACTGGCCAAATACATGCGCGCAGCGGCCGGCAAAAGTTGTATGAAAATCCATATCTGTCGTGTCTAGCGGCCAAATAAATTACATAGTAAACTCATATCTGTCGTGTAATTTAAAAATGGAACGATCTCTTACTCCGAAACATGGCAACCAAGGAGGTAACTTAACAATGGTTTTATTTCAATTTCGAACTGGCTTGCAAATAGAAAGCCGTTTAAAGAAAAAAAAAAAGAAATGAACATTTTAACGCGGGCAAAATTATTGTTACTCGTTGGTAGTCATTGATTTTGAAAAGTAACAATTGTATTTGACAAAATCAATTCTAGATAATACTTCGTTTTAATTTCCGCGTATTATTTGAGAGAAGTACTATACACCTTGGCCACAACTAGGCATTGATGGACTTACGTATGTGTGCCTTGGCTTCGCCTCGGCCCACATTTACACGTTCGTCCATCAATGCCTCTTTGCTGGCCGCTGCAGTAATGTACTATAAACACCAGTCGAGTCAATAAAGTATTTATCGGTGACAGTTGAAACGTGCTACACATTTAGTAAGTACCTAATTGTCGGCAGGACAGCTATAATAATTATAAAAGCAAAGCCGTGAGCTAACAGTAATGATCCACCCGACCCGCAGACCGTGACAAACTTTAAAACGGACAGATATTATGAAAGCGATTATATTAATATTAGAGGACGGATGCAAATCTGTTTGTCGGGTGCTATTCAAATTTTCCGCATCGTTTGCGGTCCGGCCGGTGATCCGGTCGGTCCGGCCCGTTCCTCCGCCGGATTATAAAGGCCACAGCTATTATTTTGAGACACATTCGCTAATGAATTTCTATTTATACAGTTTGGAAATATTACGAGTATTGAATATGATTTGAATCATTCATGAATTCATGGTTCCATTTGCAGTAATTGGACTCGCTTTTATTAATGTCTGCATTATTTAACCGCGGGAATATACAGTGCCCACGTTTTTTGGTAAATTGCTGGAAAGAAGGAAATTAATGTGAATATTTTAGAACTAGCCCGGCTTGCAATCCATAAAAATATATTTTGTTTTTTATTTTATATAATAAATAAAAAAAAAGTTTTTTTTTTATGGGCTTTATCGCTAAGCGATAACTTCGCCCTGTAACATTAACATAATCACTTACTAACTACATGACAGTTAAAATTATCTATTTTAAAACAAAAAATACCAGTTTGTACAGGATTCTGGCTTGATCCGATAAAGGGCAAGCCAGAATGGAATGACCCTCTCCAATATCGTAATTATATGTGGATCCAAGTAAAGTAACCCATACCCCCTTTCGAAAAACACTCGATTCTAAGTGCCAAACGATTAATATATTTACTTTCTTTTTATTTCAATTATTTATTAAAATTATTTATGAAAGCTTTACAACCCAATAAAACAAATACTTCAAGAAATTCAGACTGATATTGAATCATGGGTCTTCATATAGGTACAATCAGCGTTTCAACATCGTCTATAATCAAAACTTTAAAAACTCTTATGAAAAACCACGATTAAAAGCCATGCAAACTCCGATACTTTACGAGACAGGCTCATAATGAACCCTTCAACAGGGATGTTCCCCCTTGCTCTCAAGACGTTATAAGGCCGTGCACACAACACAAGTTACGGGGTAATAAAGCAGGTTGTCTATGGCGGCGTGATTGAGCTGTCAAGCTGGGGGAGGCTGGGCCATTGACGGCCACCCACTAGCAGACACTTTATATTACTAGGAGATAAGCGATGCTTTACGTCGCATCTTGTATCACTGCGTTGTTTGACAGTTTTAAAAGTTTTTCTTTGGCAATTTTCGCAATGAAATGTTTTTGTGTGTGATCTCTTTTATGTTGCACTTTCGGGATCACTGGTTCGGATAAAACCCATAAAGTAATTTTTTGAGATTTTTTGAACTTATTGTGCAATTGATAAAATTCAATTTTCTAGTTTCTAGTTGCTTAACTTTCCAATTCCAATTAACAAGGCGCATCTTTGTTTGCTTAAAAATAAATACGAATTCTAGAAAGTATGTAGTGAACTCAAAAGTTATTGGCCGTAGACTAATTAATCATCGTGTCTGTTATTAATAGAAATAAGTAGCGTCAATGCTTATTATTCACAAAACTGTCGGACACTCAACTTGACTACAAGTTCAATATCAATGATTAATGACGCCCGAATCGCCGATACAATCTCAACTTCGCGCCTAAAACTGACGACGGCTTGCCCCACTTATTATTATAAAGAAAATGCTGTTAAATATACCTCCTCCCAACAAATCAGTTCCAACAGATTTTCAACCAAAAGATGACTTATTCAGTGTAAGTTTAAAACAATTTAAAGGAGTTTTATGCTGCCGAAGAATGCTGTCGATAGCAGCCGGCGATGCTATCAGCAAGATGGATGATGCAGCAACATCACTTTAACTTATAAACGAGCTGTCACTGTCAATATGACGTCTACTGTAATTTCCGAACACTTGACATTTACAGTAATTGGCATGGAATTAATAAGTACTTACTATTTGTTAGGCAGTTAGTTCAATGGAGTTAATTACATGAAAATTGAGTTATTATGTATTCTGATCATCGGTCATTATTTTAAATGCTATTAGCGTGGTGTTTAGATTTTATGCGGCTTCAAACGTAATTAGAACGTAGTGGCTATTTATAAAATAACGACCAGAGGTGAGCATTCTATAATTACATTTGATTGGTAAATCGGAGTTTAATTATAGAAATGATTTTACTGTTTGTTGCCCACTATTGAATATTCCCCTTATATACTTCTTACAAGATTTTATTTAACTTGCTTTGTTACTAACTGTTAATATGTCATGTCTGGTTCAAATCTTGCCACTAGATTTAAAAAAAGGTTCTATTATATCGAACCGATCGAGTTGAAATTTTGTATGCACGTTTTTTTTGGATGATAATGCACGGTAAGCTGAAAAGCTTGTTTGAAGAGAGATAAAAAAAAAAAAAAAATTTGTACAAATTACAGATCTTTTATGTTAAATAGGAAGGTACAAAAATTTATTCATAAAACACTCAGCAAACTCTTTCATTTGATACCCACATCATAGCAGTGCACAAAAAATAACTAGTCCACCATCTTGGGCCGTCCGCCATATTAGATTTAGAATGACGTCACTTATCTAACCATGCATTGTCATCCAAACTAAAACTGATGCAAAATTTCATCTTAATCGGTGGAGGATAAGTGCTTTAAAATTCAGTTGCAAGATTTGACCCTAACACACATACATACATTGCAAGTTAATTAAAAGCTTGTAAAAGATACTGTAACATCATCAAATTCATAACCATTAGAGCGTTACTAAAATCGATACCTTCACACTACACATCATCAGGCCAGCTAGACATTGCCCTCGTGATATTAAAAATGTATCCGTCAGCACTTAAGTGCTAGACGGACAAACATAGGCAAGTTTGTTGCTGCAGGGGTGGGCGAGGCTAATGAAGTCGTAATGAGCGCTCGGTGACGACGCGACACGGCACGGTACGGTAACGACACGGTAAAGTGTGGTGCAGTGTGATGCCGCGGGCAACAGGCAGCCGGAAATTATGGCAATAGTCTCGAAACAGATTTTTAGTGACTGTACGCGGATTGTAAGACGGAATCTAGCAAATTAATTTTATCATAATTTTTAACCCCCGACGGATAATGAAGGGTGTTATAAATTTGTCGTGTGTTGCTGTGTCTCTGTGTATTTGTGTGACTGTCTGTGGCATAATAGCGCCTAAACCTGATGAAGCGATTTTGATTTATGACTTTGTCGAGTGTTCTTAGCTATGTTTGAATAAAATTGGTTCAGCCGTTCAAAAGTTATTCGCATTTTACTCTTTGAATATGGATTTTTTCGCAAGATATCGTGTCATTATTACGTGTTTTGATAGATTGTCGATTGAAGCGTGTTTGCTACTAGGTATATTATATGTTGTTTAAATAAAAAATAAAATCGACAGTGTTTTAAATTTGTAATTTTATAGATCTGGTTGTATAGTTTTCAGTTTTGGAGGGGGTTTCAAACCCCCTCCAAAGTTACAAATATCTACTTTAATCAAAAATTCATTGTAGACACATATTCACTTACTTGGTATTGGTGTAACTTTAGGTACGGTCAAGAAGAAAGGTGGTACATAATAGACTCTACTATACTCCATTCGAAATAACATTACAAATTTTTACAACCCCTTTTTACAGTCCGTTCAAGCGATTTTGAGTTCTATTCCGCAAACATAAGGATGACATAAATACAGTTACCATCTGTCATCACCAACGCAATAGAAGTCAAAATCAGTTGAACGGGCTGTATATTGGATTATTTAAATTCAGAACGTTTACGTATGAACATACACTGAAAACTCAAGTACCCACATTCAAAACTTCTATATGTAGGTGTAGCCTTAGGTCATAAAGAAAGGTGCTACAAAATAGACTCCACTACAAAATCCCGACATTGTATACAGTTCATGACATATCATGACATTTAAGAGTCCCCAGCATCCGTTTTTGTCGCGATATTGAACAGAACATAACTCAACTTATTCACACACAGATTGCTCCGCATTCAGACGTTGTCGTCACGCCACCAGAGGGCGTTAGTGATTCATATTTATGACACGCGATGACTTTTTACGGTTTGTGTAAAACGTTTATTGTCGCATGATTGTATGTATGTGGGTAAAAATATGGTACATAATTTTAGGACTGAACTTTTTGTAACAATTTTAGCAAAATGTTACACAGATAATAATAATCACTCGGCCTACACAGTTGGATATTTTTGGAAGCTTCTACGACGTGAACTATACTCATGTAGCTCAAAAAGATGTCGGTAAAGATTGTCTAAAAACAGTGATGACAAAACCATTTAGAACTTAAAAGACACAAACAAGTAACAAAGGATCTTATTTATCAAAACTGTTTAACCATATGATTAGTTTAAGGATTGATTACAGTCCATTCAAGTTAAGAAAATAGTGAGTTTCCTTGTCAGCCGGCTTCTCGACCAATCGGCTCGCAACAAATTAGAAAGCTTGCGACCCGATTGGTCAAGGGGTCGGCTGACAACGATGTCTCACTATTTTCTTAACGCGGATGGACTATAGCAGATTCTCAATTCTATGGAGAATTTGAATTTAGAATCTGCTTATTAATATCTTGGGCTAAAATAAGTTAAATTTAAAGGAGCATTTCTGGCAGTTTTTGATTCTTTTACAGAGATTTTATTTCAGTTTGGTTAGTGTTCAGCTGTAATGTGAGATAGTTCAGGCGCGGCGGGAGGCACGTTAACAGTCGTGGGATAAACATCTCATCAGTTTAGACTTGTGCAGGCAATCCGATGCTCATTGATACCGTATCAATATTGAGTCTGTAACCTAAGAAAATATTTCTCATATATTTTTAGAATGCATTGTAAGATATACATCCAAGTTTGCACATAATTATTAGTACCTGGGCGACCGAGCTCACTGCCCGGGTGAAAATAGAGATAACGACGTTTTCTAAAAATGAAACCTAGTTAGATCGATTTATCGCCCCCGAAACCCCCTGCTTACTAAATTTCATGAAAATCGTTGGCGCCGTTTCCGAGATACACAAGAATTGCTCGTTTAAAGGCTTGATTCTAACTTATGACATAGTTATGAGTCAGTAATAATCCGCGATGTATAGTGCCAGATGCACACGTAGGTAGTGTAAGTACATAGGTCTGTGATCGTGACGTCATCGCCACTCGGGTTGAGGCTGCACCGCGAGGGTTTCCTGCAGCGCTGCAAATAGTATAATCCTAATCCGCTGCACGTTAGCTGAGCGGTTCAATGTAGTCTGATATGTTGTGTAAGAACGCGAATATAACGGACAGGTCCGAAAAGTAATGCAAATTGGCCTTTGCGTTTTGATCCTTACACCAGACTAACACAACTTTTTTAACTTAACTTAACTTTTTTTTATTTCACCTTTACCTATGAAACAACTGTAATTTAAGTTTGCACTAATCACTGATAATTATTAAGGAAAGAAAGGGAAAACTTTAAGTAATGATATAAAATAACTGTAACTTTAACTGCCATATTCTAAGTTGGGGTACCCACACTGTTTGATTGTTCTCTATTGCATGATGTGGTCTCCTATAATAGAGGAAGCACATAGTTTTTTTTTTGTGTTCTGTTACTTTATAATAATATAGCATGTAAGGTGTATTCTTTGTTGGAGATCCTATTAAAATAAAAATAAATAAATTAATAAATAATAACTCCATGTGTCGTGTTACCCAGTATTTGGTTTGTAGAGGTCACAGATAAGTCATCACCACAAAAAATAATACTGCTATTTGTATGCTTCCGGTGATATGGTGGTACACACGTGTGTACATGCTCATCGAGCAAGTCCAGTTGAGTTTGAACAAAAGCTTGCTCGAAGAACATGTTAAGTGTGCGTTGAAACTCTTCGAGCAATGGACGATTCGTTGTTGTGTTTGGTGGGCATCAAACGTTCATAAGCTTGGGTATCTTTTTCCATAAGCACTCTTCCTCCCGGTACATATTTAGAAATTGTTCCACAAAATCCCGAAAAAATTAACGAAAGTCCGTCATTTTAGGGCTTATTATACTATACGGCACTCAAGGCCCTAAACCCTATTTTAGGGTGGTGTAATAACTGTTATGAAGTTATGGTTCCCAAAATATCGACCTTATTGACTCGGAATGATTTAGTGACCCGGTATTCAGGGCCCTGAATACCGTGTAGTGTAATAAGCCCTTTTAGCTGCGCACCACACACTCTTCACAAAAACATCAATCACGACTAACATGCTCGACGTTGCGGTTACTCGTACAAACATGTTTGCTTCGAACATTGAGCAACAATTATGAACGTTTGAATCTTGTTCGAATCGAACATTTTGGCTAGCTTCGAGCATTTATCTTGAGAATTACATGGTACAACACACGTTCGTACTTGCTCGAGATCGAGAAAGTTTGTCGAGCATGTACGTACGTGTGTACCCACCAATACGGAAAGCCGACCTCTAAATAATTGGGGCAAGACTCAATATTAATATATTCACTGTAGCAAATGTGTGACTTAATATGATCAAGGTATAGTTTTGTCAAAGCAACACTTCTTTTAGCGACTGTACTAATACGAGATTAATGACCAGATGAAAGGGATTCAGTAAGTACGTCATGGCAATTTTGATGGGGTGTACCTGTTATCTTATAAATATGTATAATGGTATACCTCCGTTCATGCATCTTCAGATGTATGATTCAAGGTACGAAAAAAACCGGCCAAGTGCGAGTCGGACTCGTGCACGAAGGGTTCCGTACTATTACCGCAAAAAACTGCAAGAAAATCACGTTTGTTGTATTGGAGTCCCACTTAAATATTTATTTTATTCTGTTTTTAGTATTTGTTGTTATAGCGGCAACAGAAATACATCATCTGTGAAAATTGGCCTGGCGACAGACGGACAGACAGACAGACGGACCGCGGAGTCTCAGTAATAGAGTCCCATTTTCACCCTTAAGGTACAGAACCCTAATGAGTGAATGAAGAAGTAAGTATAGGAACCTATAATACTATATCTCAAAATATAAGGGAAAACATACAAGAAATATATCCCGAGTAGGAGTACGACAAATATTTTTAATAAACGTGTTTTATCATACGTCTCGGCCTCAAACTAGCGTAATAAAACCTTGAGATATGAGCGACATTTCATAAAAGACGGAGATATTAAAACGGAGGTTTTAAAATTCGGACTTAAACTAGCGTCTGCAAAAAAACCGTGGCAGAACCCGGTAGGATGTTATAAGGAGTGAGATTGCATTTAGAATAATTTAAAAGATTATTCTGGAGTCGTCAGCGCGATGAGTCTGATTCTCAGGGCGAAGTTAATAACATAGTATTCACGGCATTTTAGTAGAAGCATCACTAATAATTTTTTTGTTCTGGGTGAAGCGGGAGAGCGTGTCAGACTTTTACTGACTAAAACCCACCCGTGTTCCTTCAGTTGCTTGTGCCGGGGCCGCGGTAATTACCTCTCAAATTTATCCGCAACCAAGCATCACTAGTCTAGGAAGCCAGTCTGGGATACAGTGGTATTTCTTCGAAAAGAACAGCGAGAAATATAACTTTAGTTATATAAACTGTTTTAAAACAAGCTTTTTTCATATTTCTCTTAACAAACTCATTGGGTAGGGGTACCCATGTTTAGACTTGTGGGGATGCATAAAAATAATTGGTCCGCCAACCTTGAGGGTCAGCCATATTAGATTTAGAACTATTTCACTGTGCCATCCAAACCAAAAGTGTATGCAAAATTACAGTACAATTGTTTGCGGATAACTGTTCTAAAATTCAAAAAAATACTCGTACTGAATAATACAACAGTTTTTCCCGCTACATGTAAAATATAACCAACAGGAATAAACTCTATTCAAACAAACAGTTTACTGATAGCACGGATACCTGTGTTACAGGGTTATGGTGGACCAAAAAGAGCGGTTGTTTGTACGCAGCTTATGATGCTCATAGAAAGCCGGGCCCGGCGCCGGACGGCACGTGCCGCCACACCACCGCATACGAACCGGACAGTGATGTGTAGCGGATCTGCCGCAAATGTTCACTCGTTTTATGAATAAACAGATTACAATTACCTATATACGAGCGATAAAGCAGTTAAATTGCCTATACAAATGAAATTGAATTTGTAAGCGAAACTTCGCATTCATCTGGGGTATCTTGCACGTTCTTCTACATAGAGATCTACCTAAGATTGGAAGTGTGCAATTAGCCTCAACTTTTGGACTGACCGACTCGTTTTGAACTCAAAAGTGCGGGTAAATTTGCAATTGAAATAAACTTTTTACCCGACTGCCGAAGGAGGGTAATGTGTTTATCAGTCTATGTATGTATGTATGTTTGTTCCTATGTGGCGTTCTAGAGACCAAACGCGTTGGCCGATTTTGATGTTTCTTACGTCAATCGATTCGTCTTAACCCTGCGAGTGTCACTGGTTACATAAAAATTGGAAAATTGGAATATGGCGGCTTTTGGGCGCCATTTTGTGGGGGCCCAAATATTTTTTTCTTCCAAACCCATCTTGTGGGGTATCAAAATAAAGGGTTTTAAGAGGTGATTTCAAAAATATATGTTAAGAAGGATACATCTGGTTTTGGTCAGCCAGCTCGCTAACATGTATCCTCCGACTGCATAGCATGAATTTCTCCTTGTTTAAGTCTTTTTAGTTCGCTTTTCAAGCAGTCGGGTTTTTAGATTTTTTTAATTAACCTTTTTTTAAGTGCACGCTTGATGAGTTGAGTTGATGAGATGTTTGTTATTAATGAGTTGAGTCGTTGTTCTCATTAATCCAAGGATATATGACTACCAGTTAGACACTGGAAGCAGCTGTAGATTATGAAATTAATATTATTCGTAACTTGAAACGTTACGTAAACATTTAGGTACTATGTTTGCGAAGTTCCGCTGAATAACTATCTGAACAAGTAAAATTTTAAAAACCCCCGACACATTTTTATTTCAGGCTACATCATTTATCCAGTAGTATTGCTTTGATCGATAATCTATTGAACACGTAATTATGACACGATATCTTGCAAAAATACCCCGATACAAACGGTAAAACTCCCATAACTTTAGAACAGCTGAGCTGAATATTCATCAAACATAGCTAAGAACACTCGATAAAGTCACCATTCAAACAGAAAAAAAAACAATATCAAAATCGTTTCATCCGTTTAGGAGCCATGACGCCACAGACAGATACACAAATATCTTCAATAGAAGTCAAACTTATAATACCCCTCATTTTCCGTCGGGGGTTAAAAATGTACTGCTTAGGTACGATAAACTTTCGGATGGCCTGTAAACTTCAGCTCATAGCTTGAGTGAGAGGTTTCAATATTGCCGGCTTATGTCATCCCGTATGTGACAGAGAACTCCGTCTTTGGAGACGTTTGAGGCAGAGGAGTTCCGAAAAGAATTAATGGCTCGGAATATCAGTCGGTGACGTGAAGTGACACGGTAACTTTACAATAATATTTTCTGAGACCTTCTTAAAACTTTGCATTTGGTTAGAAAAAAAGCGAGACAGTTACCTAGGTATGTGTTTATCTCTTATCAGTTTTAGTAAGATTTTATTATGTTAAAGGCTCGCGCTTGACCACTATCTCACCTATAAAAAACACTTTATCTTTGCTATCGCGCCAGTTTGGCAAAAAAGGGCTTTTAAGAGGTTCAACAATATTCAGGCAGTAACAATATCAAAATCATTTGTTATGTATAAAATATACAAAGTTGGTAAAAACTGAAGCTCAAGTAACTAATAAAATAAATATATTTATGGCAATTTAGAGCCAATCTGCATCTTCTACGCCACGTATATCTACGTGTATATTAACCCCTCAAGCTTCGCATTTTTCCAATCAGAGCCAAATTATATGATAGGTAAACGCAATAATTTACACCAATCCCAGAGTTATCCGCGGTGTTGCCATCGGCGATGAAATATGGCCGCGCGCTAAATTGAATGCTGCCATTTTGGTGTTGGCAACTTTGAGTTTTCCAAATTAAGAGCGAGAATTTATGGTACGAGAGTTTTGGGTTGGGACGCAAATTGATGATATTCTGCTTGATGTCCTCGCTTTGGTGAGACACGATTAATTGTTATAAATTCCTTTTATTTGTTATTGACTTTAGTGCTGAGATTTCTGAATGACCAGATTAGTTATTTAATCATAATCAAAGTCTGTCTCAAGCACACAAAATTCACATTAAATTGTCTCGTTTTGTTTTGTTGATTGTTTTGTTAGTAACTTTCGTTTCCCAGCGGAATGCTTTGTGTCGCCCTCAAAAATTGGTATGGTATGGTATATTCTAATTCTACCCTCTTCATCATTGATACCTATTGTTGTAACATCGTTATCTCACATTTATTGACGTTGGCAACATCTGCGGGTATTCTTATAATAGTCTACCCTCCTGTCGCATCCTAATCCTGAAGGAATAATCGAGTAACACAATTTAGTCTTGAAACCTAATTAGTTAGAACATCGTGCTCAGGTCCTAATAGGGGAATTTGAATTCTCTAATCCCAAATAACAAAACAATCCTAAATCAAACATTTTCCTGTCTGGTGGAAAAAAAAATGCTTGAAATGTATTAATAACGAGCAGTTGCCCGCGGCTTCGCTCCCGTGGGCCACCCCACAGGACCCGTTTTCGGGATTGAAAAATAGCCTATGTTACTCAGGAATAACGTAGCTTTCTATTGGTTTTAAATCGGTCCAGTAGTTTCGGAGCCTATTCGGTACAAACAAACAAACAAACAAAAAAATCTTTCCTCTTTATAATATTAGTATAGATATAGACTATACTTCATAAAAGATAGCTTGATCTCTGTGACATATGTCAAATATACGTCATTGTTAGCCTGTCAAGCGTTATTGTTACTCGCGTTATTGTTATTTGTCGCGGAGATCGAGCTATCTTTTATGAAGTATAGCATTTAAATATCACTAAAAAGGAGCAGAACAGACAATCTATAGATTACATTACATTTGAACATTATCGCAACGACATTAAAAGACGGGGAGAGTTGTAACACTACAAAACTCGCTATAAAGTAATGCCGGGTACACACACTACATACGGGGACGCGCGGCGGGCGCTGATACCGTTTACGAGCGTGTTCGGCGTATGCGACGAGTACTGCTGTTACTGCTTTTATTAACGGCGTGTCACTTATCCAACAGATCGTGTGTTTATGGCCCTTTTATCTTCAAGAGTAAAGCTTTTTATACGAGTACGTTAGTAGTGCTCAAAGATAACAATGGCTTGTTATAATGTCAAGTTAATCGCTCGCGACGACGTTGATATTTTCGGTTGAACTCTAAATGTCTTTCATCTCAGTTTCATTACTTCGAAGTTTATTAATTGGTAATGGAATACCAATGGAATACTTAAAAGTAACTAGCTGTCAACTATCCAAATTAGAGCAAGAGTATTTTACTATTCGAATATCAACTTACTTTCAAGACCCAAAGGATTTTAATTAACTGAAACTTATAATTCTCGTCATTCAGCTTTAAGAGTCAATAAGAAAAGCGGTTTCACCTCAAGACCTAACAGCCCAAATAAAAATTTGGGGCGACGTAAAATCGAAACGTGAAATTAATTGGAAGCGATCTGAGAGATGTTTAAATAAATATTGGTTGAATTTGTGTCGTTCAGGTGTCGAGGAGTGTTGCCACGCATAACATAGTAAGAGCTTGTTTAAATTTATTTACACCACCCTGGGCTTAGCTAAAATACGCACCCCAGTTCCCCGGAGCCGCCGGTGCGCAATTACCCCGAGTCACAGGTGACAAGGCATTCATATGATTATTATTTATAGCGATATTATGAACACGCGTTGTCACGCTAACGCGTTTATGCGAATTAGTGTTTGTATTGTTGCTTTGATTGCCGAGATTAATGCGACGTGTTGATTTGATTGTTTTGCAATCATATCTGTTGGTGCTGTGCTTTTGTCACTTGGTAGAAGAATCATGCACCACATATGCTTAAGGGAAGACATATTTTTAGTGACTTCGTTTAATTCACAATGCAACAGATTGCCCAAAATTTGAAAAAAAATATTAAGCAAATTCATCTCATTGGGATTGGTATCATATATTATAACATTATTCACACATAACTTAATTCATCTATATAAACAACTGAATTATGTTCTCGACGCTAACCTAATATCGTTCATTTATTAGAAGAAAAATATTCCTGAAACTAAAAGAATAATAGAATTATACGTTTGCATTGCGCACCAACGTGTTATTTCCCCTGTGAAACGTTCCAGTCAAGAATATTATATTTTTATTACACCTCAGCACATCCACCGTCCGCCATTACGGAACAACTTGCTTGGAACCACTTGGCGCGAACCAGAACCAATTATAAATTTGAATGTCGAACTCTCCGTGCATCGCAAGCGAGCCATTGTCTATGGCACACCTCCGAAATAATTCCAATTAAAATTCTCTTCTATTTGCCGATTCGTAAAGTTGTTCGTTAAATTTTATATTGTGCGCATCATATGGAAATAATAAAAAGCCTTTTTTTAATTGTTGTGTAACGGTAAGCGCTGTCAGCGCAATCTGTATGGTAATATCGGTTACGACTAGTTGTGTACACGGCTTTATTGATTTTGCGTTTTTATTGTTAATTGATTGAGGTTCACTAAAATGTAACTGGCCGCTCTTTTAGTATTATTGTTTATTTTAATTAAAAAGTAACAGCGGTTATCAATATAATGGTCTGTTGGGTTGTGCTAGGTTCAGTCGTGACCCTATTATTGAATGATGGGTGAAGTTGAGTGGTTCTTGTTCATTATACTTTTGCGCAACGATCTGGAATGAAATAAGGAAGCGGGCAGGCCCGCGGTGCACAGGGCTGTGCAGATTGACCACAGAACGCAAAACAGATGACTGAATAAAACCACTGTTTGAATATCATGCACTCTTTAACGAGATGCATATTTTAGGCACGTAACTGTAAATGGAACCAATTTAAATTCACAGTTTCGTTTGGAAAATTGAATATTGAGTTCAATTATGAAAAAGCTCACGAGTGCTTTTTGGGATGGAATTCAAAGAAACGGCAAAAAGAAATTGATATGGGTTTTTGTGCAATAAAACCTGGCTTTAGTCACATGAAAATTGCAATTACTATAATTTTACCTTTGAAAGGAAAATGACTATTAAATACTATGAAGTAACGAGAAGTTATATTAACTTTAAAACTTTCGCGTTTCATAATTGAAAATCAATATATAACGGGGTGAAATAGGTAAATAAATAATCGAAATGATATAATGATGCGTTAAATTCCCGTGATATATTAATTTTTAACGAAAGTGTATTTTCAGTTTCCCCGTAACGTATTTATCGCCTAGTCAGTACCGTCTTTACCATACGGGCACATGGGGCCCGTGCCCAGGGCCCCCATCCTCAGGGGCCCCGAAGGACCGTCAATTTCTCTCCCATTTATTCTCAAAGCATTTTTGTCGGGCACAGTAACAGTGAGCACCTTGGTCGAAAATAAAACTTACTTTTTTCTTAATTTTTTTGTCAAAATTAAGTGTCATTCTTCATAAAATTTACTTTGAGGATATAATAGAAAATTTTGCATAACAGAAATCCCGAAAGAAACTACTATCGTAATCGTAACCAAATAAACCAGCAGCGTACTCATATCATTAAGGACAAATTATATTAAAATAATATATTTGATTACCCATAGTAAATAGAAGACCATAGTAGAAAAATGTTAGTATAATTCGCTTTCTTTACTTTCCGAAAGGGCCCCAAATTCTTATGTGCCCAAGGGCCCCAGCATAGTTTAAGACGGCCTTGCGCCTAGTTATCTAAAATCACAGCTGCTGGCCATGAAGATGAACTCTCTCTCGCCCGATAGAAAATTCTCTGAAGAGAACCTAGAGCCTAGTTCCCAGAAAATGGCCTTTTACATGCAATTAACCAAATCGATCAACTAAACATAAAAGTAAAACTATGAGCAGCCACGACTGTGATTTCGTAGGAAAATAGTACTATTACAAGGTGTTTTCCTTACGCCAGGCTTAGTCTATGACGGATAACCCGAAAACAATAAATGTGAATTATGGGCCAAGTTCGATAAAAAAGAACGAGTGAGATTCTCGGCTCCGGCGATAAAAGGGTGGTAAGTTCTACAGAAGTCCCTTAAATCACATCTACAAGAATGGACAACACGGTCTGCTATAATTGCTTTTATCTACACTCACAACGTAATGTTCCAAATATGAATTAAAAAAATATTGTATAAACACGTACTTTATATTCGTGGATAGGTAAAATTACAAAAAAAAACCCATTACAGTTCAAAATTTTCCTTTGATTTTCAAACAACTGCATCATAAAATAACTTTTTAATTTTTATAGCACACTTTTACTTTTTAATTTTCTGGCGCGTATGGGCTGTAGTAAAGAAGTTTCATAGTCTGTGGATGCGCGCGCTGCGCAATGAGAATCTAAATTGCCCGCCATGTACCAAATATTTTTCCTTTTCCACTTTTGTTTTATTTCAACTGTATGAGTGAAGATAAAGTAGTGTATGCAACGGCATATAATTAGGTATTAAAACACTCGCGTAATATTATTATCACATTCGGCTTCGCCTCATGTGATAAACCTACGCTCGTGTTTTAATAACCCCTATTATATGACCATTGCATAAACTATTATTAAAGAACAATTTTATATTACTTGATGATACTGGCCTTGAAGACGAGTTCGAAGCACCACGCGGGTATACAAGAACATCGAATATGTCTCTTGTGTGACGAGAGCGATCAATATGACATGACAGGCGATTAGCAACGTAGTATAATATATGTTTAGCATGATTGTTTTTCACAATTATTATGCAGATTTGACTATGTATAGTGGCTGCTAATGATGATTTGGTGGCAATAAGTACTAATTGGGAAAGACCACAGACATAAATCTTACCAGATGAGGCGATTGTATGTACTATAAGGGTCAAAAGTGCAGTCACATTCTACCAAAACAGAAAAGGCAATTTTTTTGTAAGCAGCAAAATTTCAACTTTTCGCGATTAGTAGGAATAATCTATACATTAATTTCTATACAAAATATTAAATCAGTTGTGGATAATTTAACTTCTTCTACAAAAACTAGCCATTTGAGTTTTGGGAGAGTATGACTGCACTTTTGACCCTTGACTGTACTTCGCGCGCCAAAAAACGGAGTAAAGTTACGATCAATGATCGTAATCTGAGCTTTTCATTTAGCATTATCGACACCGGAAATCCACCGAAATCTAGAAAAATGCCTTTTTATGCCATATTGAACTGTAAAGAATGTATAGAAAAAGTTGGCCAAGGAAATGCAAATGTTTTCGTTATTAAGTAAATTTGTTATTAAATTGTTTGTGAAAAAGTGACACGCTTGGTTTTTATAAAAATGGAGGGACGTGCGTTATCTAGTTAGAATTTTGTCTGTGGGAAAGACTATTTCGGTTTGCTCCGAACGTGCGATGACCATGATAAATATATTTTGTACTTTTACAACTCTTTGAAGAAAAGTAAACAATGCCTTATAATGCCGGAGAATGAATTTAACTGTTGCGGGATCCAAGACAGTTAAATTCATTCTCCGGGACTTCGTCGAGCTTCATGGCCTCGGCACTTTTCTGGTGGTCGCCATTGTTGATTTTGGCTTTCAGGAGTTGCAGTGGTTTGGGAACAGAGCGGTGGGATAGCCCCAAAAAAAATGCCTTACAAAAATAGTTCACATCACAATAACGTACGAACTTTACTTGTGTCACAATTTTGTACAAAACATGCTATCTGCAAAGGCCTCGCTTTCCTAACAAAGTGAATAGGACGCGATAAGCCGCAGTATTACCAGTCTGATCCGAAACACTGCACTTTTCCCACGACGGATTACGGAACTAGACCTCTATGAATAAATCCACTCTTTGTGGGATATTATTCATGTTGGCAACACCAGTGCCACAACAAAGGAAGACTCGGAAGGCATACTTTGTTCTATTTGCGGCATTTTAACTCAGCTGATCAGTTGATTACACACTGTGTGGATTTGTGTATTGCCCGCGCTCATGGCTGAGATTTATGGCCGCGGCCGAAATTTGGAGGACTATAGGATGTAGTGCTTAGTATTTTTTTCACAAATTCATAAACACGCGGATAAGTTGGCAATAAGAGTGCACAGACATATCTAACACATTGGTTTTCTGCATACAAAATTTAAACATTTTTAAAAGAACTACACACAATCTGAGAATGTTAAAATCAGCTTTAAGAGATACGACCATTACTGAGATAGATTCTTTACAGACGAACAGACAGCATTTTTTTTCACCTAATCAAAAAAGTGGTCCTTCTGTACAACATTTCTTGTGGTACAACTTTTACCTAATTATGTGTGTAGAGGATCTTTATGCGATGTGGGTCATCAAGGATGTCGAGATTGATGGCAGGCAAACAGAACGCTGATAAGACGGGTATCAGTTATGATCAACAAATATTGCGACAAGGGTCTTTGCGGGTGACTTCATATCCTTTGTGTCCGCCACTACGACCGATCGGCTGTCTTTAGGGATTTTCAGATAAAATCGGCTTTGAAAAATGTGATGATAATTTTGTAATGAGGTTGTATGCAGATTGAAAACCTAAATAAGTTATGATACGGAAACTTTTGGAGTCTTTTAAATGAAGAATCAATAAGTAAAGGAGCTGTCTCTTTTGCTTATAATAATATTTTCTAGGAAAGCAACCCGTTTCTTACTAAGATTATTTTTGCTTAACTTCGTAAATAGTAAGTGTGTAGGATGTATTTTTACTAGAGTAGTGTAGTAGTGTTTCCTGGAATAACACAACCCTATCAAACATAATATAGTTTGTGATGCTCTCAAACATAAGCGTAGGCGTATGGAAAAGCTATTAAAAATACCCACTTTTTGCATATTTGCCCGGGGTTCATGCAAAACCCATCTCAACCATTGCAAATAGAGATGGATTACCAAACTATTGACACAAAAACCACACAGTTTTCTTATCCTTTACAATGAGCACCTGGTACACGGAACATTGTGTTTTTATTCAGATATCTTATGGAAATCTTTTGGCAGAAGGAAATCTGTGAAGGATTGGTTTGTTTCAACAAGGAGAGGCGAGTTTCGAGTGACCCGCTCTCTGAACAAATTACGTTATCATTTATCATTTGATGTTCGATTTAATTACTTAAGGCCTACTTTTCTAATAGCTACTAAACGTATTGGGAATACTTTCATTGTGCGTACAGCTAAAGAGTGGTATTTCCTGCCGGTGTTTGTATTTTCTGATAGCTACAAACTGAGAGTCTTTAAGTCAAAAGTGAATAGGTTACTAATAGGCAAGCCTGCTACATCGTCGTCTACATCATCGCTTACCATCAGGTGAGAGCTTATCTACTAATAAAAAAAGCTACATAATAAATAGCGTAATTTTCTCTGGTACTTTTATATTAGTTCGATCATCTGTTAGAAGTTGGTATATCTATATCTCTTTAAAGGCTGTGTCTTTATAACAACATGTGTCTGTGTAACAACATTGCTCCTAGCTGTAACCACGGACCAATAACTTAAGCTTTGACCAATCATCGCCGACCATGTGGCAATTTCGATCTGAGATCAAAATGGAAGATTCTGCGAGCCACAGCATTCTCCTTTATAAAGTTTAGGAGATTTTCTCATAAGAATACTTCACGGATCTTATTGGACATGTTCTCTAAAAAAGCTAGGTGCGCAGTGCTCATAACCGCCGTGCGTGTATGACTAGATGTATGTATGAGTATTTATGTGTAATACCCGCGATCATAATTACGAGTCGAGATGCAAAATGTACCATTTACTTCCACTTAGGGAGAGAAGGAGTGTATCAGATATCTCCTTACTCGTCAAGTTAGCGCAATCTTTCATCGACGCCCCGCAGCTTCTCTCTAAGGTTAATTTACGCGCCCCTACCAGATCTGCTAGATTACCTACCCTTTCTTTTTACCCCACTGCCGAAGGAGGGTAATGTGTTTATCAGTGTATGTATGTATGTATTTATATTTGTTCCTATGTGGCGTTCTAGAGACCAAACGCGTTGGCCGATTTTGATGATTCTTACGTCAATCGATTCGTCTTAACCCTGCAAGTGTCACTGGCTACATTAAAATTGGCGAATAGAAAAATGGCGGCTTTTGGGCGCCATATTGTGGGAGCCCAAATTTTTTTTTCATTCCACCCTTTCGTGTGGGGTATCAAAAATAAAGGGTTTTAAGAGGTGATTTCAAAAATATATAACACTTATTTGTTTAAATGTAACTTATACTAAAAAAAAATAACTAAAAAGTTATAAATAAAAAAAGTAAATTCAAAAAATCAAAAGACCCGACTGCTTAAAAGGCGAACTAAAAAGACGTAAACAAGAAGAAAATCATGCTGTGCAGTCGGAGGATACATCTGGTTTTGGTCAGCCAGCTCGCGAATATGTATCCTCCGACTGCACAGCATGATTTTCTTCTTGTTTACGTCTTTTTAGTTTGCCTTCGGGTCTTTTGATTTTTACCAATTTACTTTTTTTTTCTTAACGTCCCGCGCTGCTGCACAAAAAACAGACAGAATTCGTACTTTATAAGATGCGCTAAGTCCTACAATAAATTGGTTGACTTTTCTGAATTTGACTTATGCACTACTAAGCCGCATGTATTCGTTCGAATACTTACGAAACATTGGTTCGAATTGGTTCAATAACTGTTTTTTATTGCATATCATGACGATGTATTATTGTGATTGTATGTTATTGTTTAAAGTACATACCACCATTGTAATTCTTTTTTTTCTCTAACAGGCTTGCTGTTCATAGTAAATTAAATGCGAATACATGTAATTGTTTACTAGTTGGTTAATTTTATGTTAAATTTGTTGGTTGTTAATACTGTTTGTTTTCCGATTACTTACAAAAAAATATGAAGCTAAAGGAGTAGGAACAATCGGACTCTCTTTTCCGCACCTAAACTCTCATTTGGTTCGTTGTGTGTGTTTTAGCAGGTGTGTGTGTTCTGCCTACTCCACATGAGAAAAAGGCATGAGTGTGTGTATGAATATTATGTGTTGCCAGGTCAATTAAAACAAACCTAGTTATATTACAGGTTCCATATTAGTTTGTTACTTCTCAAATTAACCAGGATTGCCATTAGCAGCCCTGTCACGTAGTACCAGGCGCGCAGACGGCTGAGGAACTAATCACCTTGTAGCGGTCAGCCAAGTTATAATTTTGCTATTTACATTAGGATGTGTGAAAGCTTTATCATATCATGTAGGTATCATTTGGAAGAAAAGTGATTATTGAACAAAAGTTTAACAAACTATTGGTCGAAGTAAACATGTTAATGTTTTTACCAAAGGTGAAAACAATAATTTAGTATGTATATTGTAGCTGCATGAAAATTGTAACTACTAAAAATATAAAGTTATCTGCCCTGCAAGGAAACTAGATAACACGATTTTATGAACGTAGAGAAAATTGGTAGTATTTTACTCGTACTTAAGTGAAGTAACAGAATGAAATTGTATATATGAATCCTTTGAACATCACTTGTTGTTTTGAAACATCCATCAAATGAATCTAAAACTCAAGGTTGAATGGTAGATAATGCCTTAGACATTAAGTCCACTTATGTGCCTGTATGATGCATGAAGTTTTAATAAAAACTGTACATTTACCTATATAATAATATACACAAAATAAACGATAATTAAGTGCCGTACCACAGTTATTAATATGTAAAACTCCTGCATAATTACTTGTCGTTGAAAGCACCTCCCTATCATCCCGTCAATGGTAATATTCAGAATACATTATTTTTCGCGAATAGCCCGCACTATCCGCGATTCCCGGTGTCCCGGGGTGCCGGATCCTGGGGGGATGAGGTCCGGTATAATAACGCGTGCCCCCGAATTAATTATAAGTGTAAATTGTTCCATTATGAGAAGATGGATGGCCACAGTTCAGCTGTCATCGATGGATTATATTATCTTTTATTAAATAGTCTCTTTGTTTTAAATTACCATCTCATCTTCATCAGAGGTAAAATGTTAATTTTATTCTGAACGCATTTATTTTTAAGAAATTATTTGAAATATGAACGCAGCGATGAGTGAATGAAAGAGTGTGTGTGGGAGAGAGATAGAGGATGTATGAATTAAGAGGCTATAGTAAAATGTTGTTATTTGTGTTAAGGCGTAAATATTCCCCAATGTTAACGCAGTACTGGCCGTGCGCCTACTCGGAACCAGAATATCAATATTGAACCTTCTTTTGGACAGTTTTGTTTGCAAAATATTCTTTGATTTACATATGCAATTTCAGTTATGAAGAAATTCTAGCCATAATTTTTTCCGTGTAAAAATGTTCTTAAACATCCAAGTCGTTTTGGAGGAGTATCCAAAACTAGCGAAAAAAATATAGTGCAGTTATTTTTTTTAAAGCAGCTATAGTTACCGGAAAAAGTATGTTTCACAAATAATGTACATGAATTAATTTTTTTTTTTCTTTTTTCACACCTTTCAACCTAGCCGTTACCACAGATAATATAATACTAGCATACAGATACCTCATCCCATACAAAGAAACCGTGCCGACGTAACTAGCGTTTTTCGACTGCTTATTCTGGCAATTTTTTGTACATGGAACGCATTCGGTTCTGTTTCACGGTGATAGATAGATGGTGTTAGCAGCGACTTGCAAGTAAAAGGGTTTACTAGGTTCGTGAATTTTTTTTTCATTAAATACAGTAAAGGTTTGTTTTCTAGTATTTATTTGCACGTTATTACAGTTTTTTTTGCACCAAAATATGTTAAAATGCAAACTTTAACAATCGAGTGGAATGCCTCAGAAATTAAAAAATGCGCCATCTATTGGCATCAATTTTAAATGATCCGTCTAATAATGTTTGAAATGTGAATTAAGAGCCCAATATTCCATAATTTTGTACTTAGGAGAGTTGATTAAACAAGAACATACCATTTTTGTGTTCAATTCCAGAAAATGTTAATTTTACACACATTCAATAACAGATGGAGGTGCATATCGCGCCATCTAGTGAGATTTATTTGAACCAAATTTTCTTTCTTAGCAATGAGACCCCGTGCCGTTACTAAAGAGTATGGTTTAGAAAGTAACCGTTTTACAAGACTAAAGAGATGGGAGGCCCTTAATGAGCAAAATAAACTAAGTAACCTCAAGAAGGGTTTCTTTATCACGCCCCATCCCGATATTCATTGTGGTTGCTTGAATTTCTGGCGTTAGTTGAACTAATACGTTACCGGTCTTGAGGCTCTAAATGTATGGGATTGTCAAGCGCTAATAAAATGTCACCTGATCAATCCATTTTGGCATTACTACCATCGCCATCGCCGATAGAATTGTTATTTGTCGAACGTTTGGATGTCTATAGTTGTAAAAAAATCATTGGTGTCTTCTGTCATTGATTAATTAATTATAGAGCATAAAATAAGAAAGACAGAAAGAAAAGAAAGAAAGAAAGAAAGAAAGAAAGAAAGAAAGAAAATATTTATTTGTGATAAAACCCCGTGCGGAAAGGCTCTTATCTCAGGATGTGCAGCGATATCCAAAAAGGAAATAAAGCTGCGCTGATATTCTGATAAGGCTCACTGTTGATGCCTCGGACACTTGCAGCAACGGAAAATTCATATAAAATAAAATAGAATATATGTATAAATAACTAATAAAATAGAATAAACACAGAAGGTGGGTAAGTTATAAGAGAACTATATTTTTAAACTTAACGTCTAAACAGGTGATTAGGTAGCAGTAAACATTCCAGAGATATGTGATAAAACAAAGTACATAAGTCCATTGCAAAAAAAGATTGAAAATCTTGTATTTAAAACCACCTTAAAATCTGTTTTCTTATTCCAGGTTACTGGGTTAATACAAAAAAAAACACAGAAAGGCGTTTCTCATTACGCTAGAGAGCTAGATAAAACTTTTTTCCGGGAATAAGTAAAAGATTTCTGCGGTGCCGGTTTCATAGAAATTTTAATAGTCACCGCAGGAAATAAGAAAAATACTTGTGGAATTGTTAGCAGAGGACCGCTAATGAATCTCACCACTTCATCAGGGAGAAGCGTTGTTCGTTGTTCACAGTACATTGGTACTTTAGTCCGTCGACTTAAGGGGACAACAGTCGCGGAGCCGGGAGTGAAGCGTGTCCCAACATTTTGAAAATTAAGGTAAATTTTTAAGTTTAAGCGAAAATCTAAATTTGCCCATATCTTTTTATCGTGTAGACTCAGGGCCTTGATTTTTTTACACCTACTACAGACACTCAGTATCTGGTATAAATTTCAACTTGCTAGGTCCACCCGTTCCTGAGAAAATTGGTGGTGACACACGGACCGACGGACAGACGGACAAGAGAGTAATCTTATAAGGGTTCCTTTTTTTTACCTTTTGAGGTACGGAACCCTAAAAATAAAATTATCCATAGTATTCTTTGATTTTAGTATACTAAAATAAAGATAGTCAAATTTTCTTTGAGATGGTGATAATTTCATAAAAATACGCCCGGTGGTTTTGGTGAGATTGACGTTTTTCTGTTCGCGTTAGATATCATTATCTTTACAAATTAATTACACTATTTTATACAAATATAATTTAAAATGTTCACATATCAAATTATAATGGAAATAGTTTAGAATAAAATCTAAATTTCCCATAAATTACGTTTAGCCGTTTAGATGTGACGTTAATTTTAAAATCAGTTAAATTTAAAGAACAAGACATCAATTAGATTATACCTTAATTTGTAAGAAATATCTGTTAATAGCGCGTCAATAAAATTCCAGACCATGGCATGCTAAGACAGACCCCAGATGTTTAATCGTCTTGTTTGTTTAACCATAAGGAATAAAACTTGTATTTATAAATAAATATGGAATCTGGCCCTTAAAATTTTTGAAGTTGCGAGCAGTGTTTGGTCTGGCCCGTGGTGTAAGCGTCGCGGTGTGGTCCCGGCATCCATGATGCCCTCATTAGCGCCCGTCCGCTGTTCCACTTTGTAAAGCCTTTCGTTTTATGCTTAACTAAGATAAGAGTGTTATGTTCACATTTTAAAAGATTTGCTCCAACACATTACTGTTTTGTTTTCGTTTTCTGAAGCTTTTAGTGGCCATTTTTAATGAAAATTCTTAGACGGACGGAGTTTATGACGCAATTTCGAGATGAAACCTTTTTAAGATGTTTGCGGAACTATTTGTGAGATCGTAACAAATAGAGGTTTCTTGGTGAAGAATTTGCTGTCTAAAACAAGTTATTTGACACAGGAGTGTGTATTAATTTGCAAGTTTGCCCTGTATGTATTTGGTTTCACGACCACATTTTGAGACACAACACCCTACCTACCCCTTTCGGCCCTCGGGATCTCTTTAGGTTCCCCGAAGGTTCACCTGAACTTAACTTGAGAGCCCTTCAAAAGGTTTTTCCTTCTGCTACAACTCTTAGCGAGGACACTTGAAATAAATGTGATTTTTCGATTAGTCAATATTTATGTTGAAAATTACGATTTTACTATAATATCGAAACGTTCGGATTAACAATGAACAAAGTAGGTTAATGATCTAATTTGGTATGTGTGTACTAAAGCTATCATAATTTTGGTAACTAATCCTGTATGCCCCGAAGCATTTTTTGGGATAATCCCACCGCACTATTCCCAAACCACTGCAACTCCTGAAAGCCAGGATCAACAGTGGCGACCACCAGAAAAGCGCCGAGCCAATGAAGCTCGACGAAGTCCCGGAGAATGCATTTAACTGTCTTGGATCCCGCAATAAAAATAAAAGTAGAGTAATGTTGTAAACGCACCTACGATACAGGAAGAAATTCCTGTAGTGTGGGGCAACGTAAATATTTAAAAATAAATTTTAAAATTAAAAATAACTTCCGACACAAATACTCTAAAAAGCAAAAAATTATCCTCGTACTTGCGTCGGGGAACCGCCAACGTGTACAGCAGTTTATTTTATTTACTCAGCGGTTTTTAACCTGGGTTTTTTAAATATTGAATTTTATTTTAATTTCTTGCTTTTTAAACTACATATAATATACCTAGTAGTAGACCTACTTCAACCAACAATCTATCGAAACACGTAATTATGACACGATATCTTGCTAAAAATCCAGATTCAAAGAGTAAAATGCGGATAACTTTTAAATGGCTGAACCGATTTTAATCAAACATAGCTAAGAACACTCTGGACAAAGTCACATTTCAAACAAAAAAAAAAACAAAATCGGTTCACCCGTTTACGTGTTATGATGTCACACAGCAACACACGTCAAACTTATAAAACGCCTCTTTTTCCGTAGGGAGTTAAAAAAAAAACTTATTAAATGAGAACCAAGCAGTCTGTTTCCACCGCCAAAGTTCAAAAGATTGTCGTCCGTTTAGATCGTCATTAAAAGATCTAAGCATACATCGAGACACAAATAAATTATATTCGTCCTCGTAATATGAAATATCGTCAAATAGTAAAGGGACAAAATGGTCGGCAAACAGCCCGCAGCCATCATTTGTGACAGAGCACATTATTGAGGCAATTGAAAAATGATTCATATCGAAGCGTTTCTTATAACGTGCATCGTTACTACTTTCAATAGATTTATTGTACTGTGAGAATATCAATGTATGGAATAATAGTCAAAAAGACTATAATCATTAAATAACCGGCCAAGTGCGAGTCAGACTCGCGCACGTAGGGTTCCGTACCATTATCGCTAAAACGGCAAAAAAATCACGTTTGTGTTATGGGAGCCCCACTTAAATATTTATTTTATTCTGTTTTTAGTAATTGTTGTCATAGCGGCAACAGATATTAAATAATCTGTGAAAATTTCAACTGTCTAGCTATTACGGTTCATGAGATACAGCGTGGTGAAAGACAGACGGACAGTGGAGTCTTAGTAATAGGGTCCCTTTTTTACCCTTTGGATATGGAACCTTAAAAAACATCCAACTACTCGTTTCGATGGAGTGGCGACCGCGAACCGGAAGACGTTGCGTTGGAAGGCCTCCCAACAGGTGGACCGATGACCTGGTGAAGGTTGCGGGGATCCGCTGGTTGCGAGACGCACGGGACCGGTCAATGGTCAATGTGGTTGCCTGGAAGAGATCGCAGAGCGCGATAAGGCCGCCTGTTGTATGTTTGTTTTCATTTTTATGTTTTTTTTTTGTATTGTTTTATCTTGGTGTACAATAAAGTATATATATATATATATATACGCTTGGGGGAGACCTATGTCCAGCAGTGGACGTCTTTCGGCTGATATGAAGATGATGACTCATTTCGATTCACTAAAGATGATGAAAACTGGATCAGTAGCTTTTAAAATACGATCGAACCTTCCTTTGCTACACCTTGCTGTGAGCATCATTTGCTACGCCGTAGGCATCCTTTGCCTTATGCCGTACGCAATCTTTGCTACACCGTAGGCATCCTTTGCCTTATGCCGTACGCAATCTTTACTACGCCGTAGGCATCCTTTGTCTTATGCCGTACGCAAGCTTTGCTACGCCGTAGGCATCCTTTGTCTTATGCCGTACGCAAGCTTTGCTACGCCGTAGGCATCCTTTGCCTTATGCCGTACGCAAGCTTTGCTACGCCGTAGGGATCCTTTGCTTTATGCTGTACGCAAGTTTTGCTATGCCGTAGCCGGGTTATAAGTGTACTTATATTTTGTAAATAAAACAAATAAGTAATATACATATTTTTTTTGGATTTCGTTAGTATCGCGCAGGAGGACACCGTTATTTGGTAAACATAAAACACTGTATTTTTAATGATTATCAGCTTTTGAGACGGGTGGGTCCTTTGTTTTAACGGCACTTTTTATTTTTAATAAAATGATCGTCATTGGAACGCTTGTCGATAAAAACAATACCTGTCTCAGATTGGAAATGAAATTAAATCACTGGCAGAGTTACCTTCCGTCGTATTTTATCTTAAATAAAAAATATTACGACTATTTTTAGATGTTTTCTTGTTGAACAAAGGAAAGTGGTTCCATAATAAATTTAATGAAAATGAATTTACGACACATCACATCATCAGCCTATTAATGTTCCCACTGCTAGGACAAAGGCCTCCTCTCTGTGAGAGGGAATGGGCTGTATTTCACCACGCGGGCACAATGCGGGTTGATGGATGTCACATGTCTTCGAATTTTTGGTTCTAGGACAAGCCGGTTTCCTCACGATGTTTTCCTTCACCGTTTTGAGAGCAGTGGTGATGAAATAATTTACACAAAGTAAAGCGCCTGCTTATGTCCAGCAGTGGACGTCTTTCGGCTGAAATGATGATGATGATGAAAGCGCCTGCCTGGGCTCGAACCCAAAACCTACAACTTCTAAGTCGCGGCCGATACCACTGGGCCACCACTGCTCTATAATATAATAGTAATGTATGACACAAACTGACACAATATAACAGCCTGTATTCCCCAAGGGTAAGACAGGGTTACAGAGGTGTCCCTGTAGTGCATTCACATCTGCCAGTTATGTTTTAGTTCCTCAAATCTAGAATCTGGGCTGGTTCTGAAAGACCAGGTGGGAATCCCAGTTAACACTTTTGTTTGGCCCGGAGCTCGAACTGTAAAGCTCAGGGTCAATAACCAAATAAGAATAAAAAACACTTTTTTACATAAAAATACAACTGATTTTTATTTGGAAGTCGGTATGTAATTTTTTTTTTTTTTTTTTAATTATTCTCTTTTTTTATTGTACCTACCTAATAGGCACGTTGTTTAGTAAGATATCTATAATGCCAAAATAGATTACCCGATTATCATGAAACTTGAACATAACCGGTGAAATGAGAGTGTACCAAGGTGAACTGTACACATCTGCGTACCCCTTTAGAGCGTAATGGCGTGATGTTATGTTATGAAATGGTATAAACAATAAACAGACATGCGATTGCAGCAATCCTGAGAGATTTACCGCTATTTATTGAAGAGTTCTGTTGTATATCTCCGAAGTTGAAATTAAAATGGGACCAATTTCGGAACATACTCTTTTTAACAAAAATAAATCCCAATCGGTTAACAATTGACGGAGACATCGGTGAACATATAAAAAAAAAAAACGAAGTCGATCATAATACCTCCTCCTTTTTGAAAAGTCGGAAAATATGCTACGTTCGAATACAACTATATAATTCCCCCCTTTTTTTAGTCCTCGAAACTCGGCAAATCCAATTGATTCAGCTTACAAGTCAGTCCCTTCGGGGCTAGTTGAAAAGTCGTGTAAATGTGTTAGCAGTGCGCGGTCACAATGAGTGGTAGCTGCTGCAGCCGCACAATGAGCGGTAGTGCTGTTCCGTGTTCATCGACACCTAGAACGTTGATTCAAAACGCGTAGAGGACAACACTGCACTAACGTGATAGACGGGCGACTTTTTGAAGAACTGTTTCTTTTGTGTGGGACTGATTTTAAGTTCGGGTGGATGATAAATAAATTGTAGGTTTTTGCGCCTGCCTGCAGGAGTGAATTCAATGATGACAATTAATTCAATGGTCTGAGCAAAGATACAAAGATTTTAGTATGTTGAACTGTAAATTCTGTCCGCTGAAAAAACCTTTTCAAGTCAGTAAAATGATTCTAGATGAATTTAAACAAGACAATTGAAAAACGGTTTGAATTTGTGGAAAGCGTTGATTAGGAGCGTCCTCGCTGGGAGCATTCTTTCGTGAGCATTTGTAAACAAGCAATCGTAAGCGAGCAACAAATGCTTCCCAGCGAGCCTAGCATTCACTTTCGAGCAAAACTATGAACGTTTGAGTCGAACATTCCCTTGCGAGCTTGGAGCGTTCGAATACGATCTCGTTAAATGTCATTCATTCGATAATACGATTGACAAAGAAGGTCCCACACTTAAAATCAAGGAACTGTTCCTTGCTTTACAAGTGGCTAGTAATTCCTATATACATACTCATTGATTTCATTATCTGAGTACCTCGCTTTCGAGCGTTTTATTTGCGTGAACATTCGAATGCGAGCCGTTTCCGCGAAAATCGTTGCGACGTCCACAC
Source organism: Anorthoa munda (assembly GCA_945859665.1). Lineage (NCBI taxonomy): Eukaryota > Metazoa > Arthropoda > Insecta > Lepidoptera > Noctuidae > Anorthoa > Anorthoa munda. Next base: position 5,668,123 of record OX243899.1, on the reverse strand, counting down.
CGGCTGAAGTTCGCGCTTGCGTATAAGCTTTGTAATGCTCGGCTCAACGTCAACACCATTCGAATATTTGACGACGAATGCTCATTACATGCTCTCAGTGAGCACGTTCCTTAAGAGGTACATGATCTTTTATTTCATACCATGAGCAGCAAATGCAAATAGTTGTAGCAGTGCAAATTTATTTTAATTTTAGCAAAATAAGGGCATGATAAAACTCAGGATTTCTGAGCCTCATTCCATTTAATAAGGAAAAAAACTTCTCCAGTTAATTGAGCTATTAAAATGCGAGTTAAAATAAAACTGTCGTGCTGAATACAAGAGGCACGCCCACTAGCAGTGATTAATGAATGAGATTCATTTAATCTGAAATTTAAACGAGCCTCGTTACTCGCCCGGGTTCGAACCCCCGGCTTGCTCACTTAGCTGCAACTTCTTATTTGTCACTATGGTTTAAAGGTTAATGGTTTGTGTGTGTGTGTGTGGACCCTTCCTCTAGAAAATGTCGAAACATACATATGATTTTGGTCTAGTATAATGATGTAAATAAGATTTGCATCTTAGGGGAATATAGATAATGTTATCTTGAGCAATGGGGGTCTTGTATCTGAGTCTGTTTTAAATTCTTCTTCTTACAGTTCAGCAGAGATAACTACAGCTAATGTCTTACTGACAATATAACTCCATCAGCCTTGTTGTTTCATAATTAGTAAAGTGGCTGACTAAACGTGCATTAGTACTAGTCCACGATGCCCAGTGGTTCCGTACAATAGTACCGCGGGGATTACGTCTCGATCGCCTGTCTATTGCTAATCGCGTTAGCTATTGTCGCTTAAGCTATGCATCTATGTATCATTGAATGTGGGTTTAGATGCTCATATCATTATATGTAATTTATAATAGAACATGAATTCTAAGTGAATGGAAACTATGTTCAAGTCAGGATGATTCAACTCCAAAGTATGAGTATGCAATATTTCTGCATATTCCCATGCGAATTAATTCAAAAAAACAAATAACTAGACTGCTTAAAAAGCGAACTAAAAAGACGTAAACAAGAAGAAAATCATGCTGTGCAGTCGGAAGATACATATTCGCGACCTGGCTGACCAAAACCAGAACTTTTTAGTTACCATTTTTTTTCGAATTAGGTGAATTTAAACATGTATGATATTACATATTTTTGAAATCACTTCTTAAAACCCTATATTTTGATACCCCACACGATGGGATTGGAAGAAAAAAAAATTGGGCCCCCACAATATGGCGACCAAAAGCCGCCATTTTTCTAATTTCCAATTTTAATGTAGCCAATGACACTCGCAAGGTTAAGACGAATCAATTAACGTAAGAATCATCGAAATCGGCCAACGCGTTTGGTCTCTAGAACGCCACGTAGAAACATACATACATACATAGACTGATAAACACATTACCCTCCTTCGGCAGTCGGGTAAAAAACAAAAGTTTGTGTATGTGTGTACATGTCGTGTGCCTATAAAGATAAGGACGATAATGTTGGCTAAAGTACTAGTTATTTAGGTACTTAGGACAATTTACATTTACTATTATATCCAAATAATTACGTAACACACATCTTTACGTAAAGCGAGTACTTGTGGTAGATGAATAGTCTGAGATTGCTCTAAGCGCACGTTTAATTAAAACACAAAATGTTCCTCGTACCGCGATAATACGTGTCACTTCCAAAACTCCGCTGTTTTTCAATTGTTTCGAATACATTGCGCGCTGCGTACGAACAAAGAGACGCACACAATGGCCACGTGGTTCAAACTATACGGAATTTTGCAAATGAACCGCTTGTTTGTATAATAAGGAGTGTTCCAGACGTTAGTCACCTTTTGTGGAAAATAATGTGTTCCTTACAAAGTGTGTATTCGTCGCGAGACGGGGTGGGGGGACAATTGTGTATTGTTGTGTGCTCTCGTTGTGTATTATTTTTCTTGAGTGGCGGTGCGTGAGTTTCAAATTAAGGTTGATTAGTAATATCTATTGTTACTACTTAAAATAAATATTTATGTAACTGTTTACAGTTGGTAATTTTAGCGGCTTCGCCCGCATGATAGTCATCATCATCATAAGTCTTTTTAATGTGCCCACTGCTGGGACACAGGCCTCCTCTCTGTGAGAGGGAATGGGCAGTAATCCACAACGCGGATCTAGTGGCCCAGTGGCAGTGGTGGTTGGTTGATGGATCTCACATGTATTCGATTTTTTGGTTCTGAGACATGCCGGTTTCCTCACGATGTTTTTCTTCACCGTTTCGAGAGCAGTGGTAGTGAAATAATGAACACAAAGAAAAGCGCCTGCTTTGGTTGATAGTAGCATGATAGTCAGAAATTATAAATTCTCAATTGTCGATTCAATTTTATTCAATCTATTCCAAATTTTATCAAAATCGGATCACCAGTTTAGGCGTAAAAGCGTAACAAACAAACAGATAGCACTATTCTCTTTACCAAGACTATAAAATATAATTGGTCTTCCTTCAGTAATGAGGCACGTATCTCTAATGAAAGCCGCGCTGTATCCAAACTTCGGCAAGAGTCGGGCATCTCCGGACGTGGTCGGGTCCACTCACGCACCGAACGCATTCATGGCTTTAGTTCAACTCGGTTTATTATCCAACTTGTAAAACTGATAGACCGAACTTTGATTTGAAAAGGAATAATATAACCCTAACATCACGCCTGAGTCCCCGACAGCTTAAGCAGAGGTTACGCACCTATAGTACACCGGTTAAAAATCAAAATATTTTTTAGGGTTCCGTAAAAACAGGACCCTATTACTAAGACTCCATGTCCGTCTGTCTGTCTGAACCGGGATAACTAGACAGTTGAAATTTTCACAGATGATGTATTTTTGTTGCGGGTATAACAAAAAATACTAAAAACAGAATAAAATAAATATTTTAGTGGGGGCTCCTATACAACCAACTGATTTTGAAATTATAAATCTAGTTGCACATTCGCAAGCGTCAGTAGGTCTCCAATTCCAGATGAAAAAACCCAATAACACGACCCGGGAATCGAACCCAGTAACTCATGCGCAGCAGTATCGCTTGCGACCACTGCACCAACGAGGCAGTTTGATTTGAAAAGGGATGATATTTTGAAAAGGTATAGCACTCAAAATATTGGCTAGTATTAACTTTTCAGTGCATAGGGCACTTGTCCCGCAACGGAGACGCCCTCACGCCCCAAGCCACCGCAGGAGACGACTTGGGCATCGGGAGTCGCAAGGCGAGTAATGGGTAGCTCACCGTCCGATCAGGACCAGGCCCGAGTCGATGGCGTGAGTTGTGTACCAAAGGTTGAGCTCCTCAGTTACGATAAACGTTTTACAAGTCCGTATATCAAGTATTGATTGATTGTTTTGTCCTGATAGCTATAACCTTGGGGTCTTTAAGTCAAGGGTGAATGAGGGCTTCTGGACAAGCGAGCTTCACCGTCGACCACATCATCACCATCGCTATTTGGTGCTAGTGATACAATGATTTTCATTGGTACAGGTATCAAAGATTCTAGAGAAAAATGTATTTACTTTTTGATCCTGTACATGTGTTTCTTTCTGAATAAACGACTATTGTATTATCAGTCGAGATAGTGGTCAAACGCGAGCCTACCGATAAATAACAAAATAAAAATCTTTGAGATTTTTTTTTGTTTGGAAAGTTTGAATACTTATTACCGATTTTTCAATGACTACATATCTTTTAACTAAAGAATAAATATGTAATTTTGACATACTTATTCGCGATGTTAAATGACATTTTTAACACGCTTTTATTAGCTTGGTATGTATGTACACTGCCGTGCAATGAAAAAGTTCCAGTGTCATAGCACCAAATTACTCCTAAACGGGAAAGGCTAGCTTAATGACGCCGTCTGCAATATTAAAGTACATTTAACAGCGCATCAGAATATTACCAACTAAAAACGTAAATATTGTGTAAAATTTTAAATGAAATGAGAAAAAATTAAATTAAGGTGTTTGTCCGCATTTTGTGGGTGGAACTTTTTCATTGCTCGGCAGTTTATCTATGTGACGGAATCGTGATTTTCACCCCCTTCAAAACGTCTGATTAATTTGAAACTTTGCACACTTATCAAGGACCGATGACATTGCAATAATTGAAATAGTTTGTCCTATTATCCTTGTCAGGATCTTCAGGATTAGTGAATTTTTTATATCCGATACCTGGTAGTGTGTCTGTGCCAAGTACCAAAGCGCGTGCTAAGACTTGCGCATGGCTTAATTTTCATTTATATCCGAAGAAACGCGTAGGGTGCTTCATGTAAATTGTTATAAATATTTTACAGAGTTCAGCCCCTTCATATTCAATAGTCCTTTCACCGTAGTTTGTTCTCGGTGCTCTTAAAATTATGTGGTTAGCCTGCCTCGTCATACGCTTTTGAATTTGCATTCTTTTTGTAAATGTTATTTGTGTATGTATATCTCTATTCATTATCTTACGTACAAGTATGCACCTGTTATATTTATAAATTTGATCAATATTCATTAATTTTGTTTCTTTTAAAACCTTTCGAGAAGATGTTAAAATAATTATAATTGAATAGGACTTTCATAATTTTATTTTGAGATGTTTGTAGGTTTTTAAGGTGAGTTTTGGCAGCACTTCCTCATACTTCGAGATGTGAAGTAATCGAGATGTGGTTGTAGTGGGAGACATCGGACAATTTCTCTAACTGCACCAGTCAGTGACGATATCTTTTTTCTTTTATTATTCTTTAGTTACGTAGTAACCTAAAGATTGAAAACCGGGCCTTACTGTTTTTAATTACAGTTAACGATAAGGTACGGCTGAAAAGGATGAACAGTTTAGAACGAAAACAATTACCTAATCAAACGAGACTATTGTAACTTAAATAAAAGGCCTGCTATTCTGGAGCAGTTACTTGGACAATTTAACTCTTTGTGAGCCCTTTATGAAGCAAGTTCGCGATTGTCAGACTTAATTTCGCACTATTCGTGGTAATTGTAAGGAAGTCTAAGGGTATTTCGTGTGTGTAAAACAAAACTGATTTTGATTAGGAATAACCGTTCAAATTATTTTTTGTACATAGATCGCGTTCGGTTCCGTTCCGTTCCGTTCCACGAATATAGATGGTGATCTGTCTATCGCAGTGGAACGGAACCAAACGCGATCGATTTACAAAAAATAATCGGTATATTCAGATAAAAACGCTAGTTACGTCGGCACGGTTTCTTTGTATGGGATGAGGCAACTGTATGCTAGTATTATATTATCTGTGGGTCTAACACAGTATTTAACTAGTCAGTAATTGCGTCGTGTTTCAAAGAAGTATGTTAACTTATTTAGAACCGAAGTTAAAAAGCAAATGGAATAGAATATACTTTATTGTACACCGAAAACCGGCCAAGTGCGAGTTGGACTCGCGCACGAAGGATTCCGTACCATAATAACGTTTGTTGTATGGGAGCCCCACTTAAATATTTATTTTATTCTGGTTTTGTTGTTATAGCGGCAACAGAAATAAATCATCTGTGAAAATTTCAACTGTCTAGCCATCACGGTTCATGAGTTACAGCCTGGTGACAGACAGACGTCCTTATTAATAGGGACCCGTTTTTACCCTTTGAGTACGGAACCCTAAAAAGGTACCTCTTTTACAATAAACCAAATATCGCATTAACGCAAAATATTAAGAACGTCTCAATAACTGCAACTCTGCTTAACCCTTGCTTTGGGGTATATAGGCGTTATATTGTGTTATTATTCTACATGTATCTATATTCTATACTAATACTGATAGGAATAATAAATAGAATATGGATAGGATAGAATAACTATAAGAGGAAAGATTTTTTTGTTTGTTTGTTTGTTTGTACCGAATAGGCTCCGAAATTTAAAAAATTCTTTCGCCAATAGAAAGCTACAGTATTCCTGAATGACATAGGCTATTTTTGAATCCTGAAAACGGGTCCTGTGGGGTGGTACACGGGAGTGAAGCCGCGGGGAACAGCTAGTAATATTATAAAGAAAAAATATTTTTTTGTTTGTTTGTTTGTACCGAATAATCTCCGAAAGTACTGAATCGATTTAAAAAATTCTTTCACCAATAGAAAGCTACATTATTCCTGAATGACATAGGCTATTTTTGAATCCCGAAAACGGGTCCTCTGGGGTGGTCCACGGGAGCGAAGCCGCGGGGAACAGCTAGTAATATTGTAAAGAGAAAATATTTTTATGTTTTTTTGTTTGTACCGAATAGGCTCCGAAATTACTGGACCGATTTAAAAAAATCTTTCGCCAATAGAAAGCTACATTATTCCTGAATGACATAGGCTATTTTTGAATCCCGAAAACGGGTCCTGTGGCACCCCACAGGACCCGTTTTCGGGATTCAAAACCCCACCCGACCAAACCCCCGTGGACAACCGTCCACGGGAGCGAAGCCGCGGGCAACAGCTAGTCTTAAATGAAATAGATAGTAAAGTATCAAATTAGTTAGCACGAAGTATAATAACAATGAACGATTATGAGTAATCAATAATACCAAATATGTATTTAAAACTGAAATAATAAATTGAATTATTCTGCCATTTGTCAAATTGATTGATGTGTAATAAATTACAACAAAAAAACTTTATTGATTCGCGAGAGCTTTATAAAGACGTTTATTCACCGGCGACAAATTACGTGTCGGTTTGTCTCCTCTTCCCAAGAATATGAATATAAAAGAAAACGATCGTCATTTGTTTAACAAATCGTTTCACCATCTCTATGTGTGCGCTGAATAAAATTATCATGGACGAATAAATAATATAGAACTACAAAATTATAACTGTACAAAGAAACACAAAGAGATATACCACGGTTAACTGATCCAAGATATTATGTTAAACTGAAAAAGTGGCTTAATATTCTGCCATAGAAAACGACACAGAAAGTTATCGTCTTGTAAATGTGTCACATCACATCATCAGCCTATTAATGTTCCCACTGCTGGGACACTGGCCTCCTCTCTGTGAGAGGGAATGGGCCGTAATCCACCACGCAGGCCCAGTGCGAGTTGGTGCATGTCACATGTCTTCGAATTTTTAGTTCTATGACATGCCGGTTTCCTCACGATGTTTTCCTTCACCGTTTTGAGAGCAGTGGTGATGAAATAATTTACACAAAGTAATGTACCTGCCTGGGCTCGAACCCACGACCTACAACTTGTAAGTCGCGGCCGATACCACTGGGCCACCACTGCTCACTGTTGTAAATGTGTACTCACACTGTATTCAAGTGATGCTGTGTCGATTAATTTAACATAAATAACCGCCATGGTACTACACAGCTGTGTTTGCACTACAACAGAATCGTGCGACTTTATCGCTTAGTGTATAACCCCTCTTAAATTCGCTAGCTTGATTGATTCCTTAGAAACTCATAAATCACACTCAGTTCAATTTCTCTGAACAGAGAACTTTCATAATTGTTCCGATTAATATTACTTTATTCAGTAACTTGAGTAATTTCGATTTAATCTCGTTGTTAGTGAAATACTGTCAAGGTGAAACTTTTCTAAACATTATATTTAGATTATATATCAATGATCTAGTGCTCGTAAGCGCTACTGATACTGCCGACCATGAAGTACTGGGTTCGAAGCCCAGGTCGGGCAAGTGTTATTGGGTTTTTCCATCTGGAATTTATTTAGCCCGGAGTCTAGATTAGTGTCGGGTTGATGACATTAGGTTCATCCCCTATAACATTAAAAATAATTGGCAAAATGTGGTCGTACTATAGTTGCAGTTCTGCCTAACCTGTCTGGTAATATAGGCGTGATATTATCTATACTAATATTATAAAAAGGTAAAGTTTGTGAGTTTGTGACGTTATAGGGGTAATCTCTGGATCTACTGAACCGATTTTGAAAAGTCTATTACCATTAGAAAGCTACATTATTCCTGAGTGACATAATCTAAAATTTATTTTCAAAAAATTAAACATCCTTATGAAAATTGCAATAATGTAACCCAAAGTAGCAAAATTTTGACTATATAATTCATTCTTTGGCGTGCGCTGAGAAAACTATTCAACATAAAAATTATGTACTACATGATTAAAGTACTCATTATTACCTACAAAAAAGTCTACCAGAGAATATATCTAACTATCATAGTTAAGTCACAGTAGCAGCTTTTATGTTCTAAATTTTAATTAGATCGCCAGTAGAAACAAAAGTTGTTTACATTCGTATTGTAGTTTAATTCTTATTCAAATAAATAGTTTAACAAATTGATAGGTAGGTAGTGTAGCCAGTTGACGGGAGCGAAGCCGCGGAGTCAGCTAGTTTATTACAATTTGATTTCATAGAGGTTCAAGAATGGGACCAGATTGAAAGGGAACTGTACTTACACGTTGCATTTTAGTCGTAAGTCTGGCGGAATTTTATTGTTGCCTATAAATAGGAAATGCCTTTCTGTGTGGAATATTAGAAGATTTCTGCTTTGTACTGTGACTATTGTACAATGCATGTATTTTTACTGACTTCAAAAAAACTGAGGTAGGTACATTTGAAGTGACACACAGCTTCTTTTATTTCCCCCACAATATATTCAGAACACCTGTTTGAACAGCGAGAAGTGTCACAATACTCCGCATTCCTCTCAGACGTGTGCCATAAATAAAGACGTCAATAAAATGTGTCGTAACTGACACACGCACATTTGTTTGTAACTCCCGGCTGTAGCGCAAGCAACTTGTACCTGTTACAGTAACATGTACGCGCAACAAGCACCGTGATTTGTGAACCAAACGGGGTTATTCTGGAACCAGGCCTGATTGGGACACTTATATTTTATAGGAATTGCATGGCCTATATTCAAATGTTTGTAGGTCAAGTGTATGAACTGGATTTGGGTGAAATTAAACACAGATGTTGCGTAAGCCAATTTCGCCTCTGAAAGCTTATAACATTTGTAACAATAGTAAAGCTTCGATCAAGTAGTACTTTTGCTTTTAACCTTGATAAATATTAAATGTAGGTCAGCCTACAATGGAAGCCTTCAAATATTGTGAACTTGAAAGTTTGTATTTTATCCTTTGCACAAAAACTACTGAACCGTTTTTGACGAAACTTTAAAGTAATAAATCTGAAATAAATAGTTTTTATTTTTATTTATTTTTTATTTTTATTTATTTTTTTATTTTTAATATAGCTTATACATCAGAATAACATATAGGCTATAATTTATAAAGATATTGGAGGCAGTACTTATTCCATGGGCAGTCCTAATATAAACGAACCATCACGCCTATATGGCCAGAATAATTCTTAGGTAGAGGTGTACATTTTGAACCTCCAAGGACTCCTTTTGCCTTTATATATGTATGTCTTGAAATCTAAGATCTAAAACGAAACAAAACACGATCCCTGTGTCAAGTGTGACACACTAATTGAACTGTCTTAGAAGTTGTGTTGGAACTAATCACAAAGATAACACTGCAGACAGACAGAACTAGTGTTAGCTAATCGTAGCTTATATTTAACTTGCAATGTATGTATGTATTTAAGTGTGTTCGGGTTAAATCTTGCAACTCAATTTTAAAGCAGTTATCCTCCACCGATTAAAATGAAATTTTGCATACACGTTTAGTTTGGGTGACAATGCATGGTTAGCTAAGTAACGTCATTCTAAATCCAATATGGCGGACGGCCCAAGATGGCGGTCTAGTTATTTTTTGTGCACTGCTACATGGGTATCAAATTAAAGAGTTTGCTGAGAAGAATACGAAAAAAGCTTGATATAAAAAAAGATTTTTCTATGTTATATTTACTGCGTTTCTGAATTCTGAGCCACATCGTTTTTTTTTGCTTTGGTCACGATTAGAAGAAAAAACCGGCCAAGTGCGAGTCGAACTCGCGCACGAATGGTTCCGTACCATTATCGCATAAAAGGTAAACAAATCACGTTTGTTGTATGGGAGCCCCACTTAAATATTTATTTTATTTGTTGTTATAGCGGCTACAGAAATACATCATCTGTGAAAATTTCAACTGTCTAGCTATCACGGTTCATGAGATACAGCCTGGTGACAGACAGACAGACAGACACACAGACAGACGGACCGCGGAGTCTCAGTAATAGGGTCCCGTTTTCCCCCTTTGGGTACGGAACCCTAAAAAGAAAGATTGAGGCAGTCAAAAAAAATTAAACCTATGTACCACAGCATACCGCAGGCACGTGAGCACATTCGCAAGAAGTTTGCAGAATCATCACAGAATTGATTTGTTGGTTTCGGTTTCTCTATAACATTGTTTATGTATGTATCTAAGTTTATATTTATATATTCTTTTTTATATATATTTTTCTCTATTTATCCTTCCATTTAGTTGCACCTGCCTTTTTTATCTCTGCACCACCCTAAGGACGACTGGTAGAAAATGTCTAAGGCATTAAGTCCGCCTTTGTACTTGTGCATAAAGTTTTAATAAATAAATAAATACCATTTTATCTAATACCTAAGTTGGTATCTCTTGAAAGCTAAGATCTACAACGAAAACCAAACACGTTCTAATGACTGCTTCAACTACGACACACTCATTGAGCAGTCTTAGACACAAAGAACTAGGTACGTCTCCGAGGCTTAGCTATGTTGCTTCTAAACCAAGATCAGACAGAAAACGCGACTTAATAAATATTAGAACACGTTGTGGTAGCTCGCTCATTTGAATAGTTTTGTTGAGAGGGTTGAAAGGTGAGAAATAGGTACTAGGTAAGTGTTCAGAATGTGGATTGCTGAGGATGTTACAAAATGATGGTTTAACTTATCTAGACAATACGGCAACAATACAGGCAAAAAATGTCTGTATGTTTGTTAACCACATCAATGGCTGAACTGATGCCATCAATAAAATTAGAATTATTTAAGAAAAATGTATACTGAATGTCGATTATTCTTTACAATCATTTACCTAATAGTTTTCAAGACCTACCGCTGACCATGTTTAAAAAAATACTTTTCAAACTATTATTAAATAAAAGATATTATAGCATTAAGGACTATTTGGAAGACAAATCAATTGAGTCTGAAATTTGTAAGTTATATTAAGTGACATCACTGATTGTCAATACATTTGCACGCCATGTTATGGTAGGATATGCTGAAATAAATTTACTGTAACACCTTAAGTACCATATTCTAGCAAATAAATATTTTTGGTTTTGATTGATTGATTGATTTGACTGATTTGGACTAAACTTGGCGCAGTGGAAGATCGACACTGGTCGAGTCAAAGCTCCAGAGCCTTGAACATCGTCGTCGAGTTGCTAGCTTGTCGGTTTTTTATCTGTTGCATTTTGAGGAGTGTGCGATGAAATTGCATGATCTAATTCCGCCCAGCCCGTTATATCATCGGACTACAAGACGTACGACGATGCGGCACATGGTGGATATCCCATCCATACGCACTAAACGTTTTGGAAATACTTTCATTATGCGTACAGCTAAGGAGTGGAATTCCCTGCCGGAGTCTGTGTTTCCGTATAGCTACAACCTCGGGGTCTTTAAGTCAAGAGTGAATAGGTTACTTCTAGGCAAGCGTGTTACACCATCGACCACATCATCGCTTACCATCAGGTGAGATAGTGGTCAAGCGCGAGCCTACCTAAAATAAAAAAGATCATGTCCTGGATTGAGGAATAGCATGTTTTTAGACCCAATAGTACATTCTAACTAATACTAACTAATACAGAACTCACTAACATATGAATTAACATCAAATTTAATAATTCTATCTGTATAGCCGTCGATAATCGATTGCCAGATTGAAAACATTGTGGAATAGGAATGTTTTCAATAAAATGATTATGAAAGAGTGTAGCCGTCGGCTCCTTCCGCCGGAAGTTATGGCCGGGGCCGCGTATCGACCCGGCGGCAAAATGTCCTCTCTTCTATATTTAATCACTTTTTTATCACCTGTAGTGTAGGACGTATATATAAATAATTATTTTTAAATAATTATACCAGCCTGTTACGAGCATTAATTACCACGCTTGCCCAAGAGGGTTTTCCTTCACGAATGTCTGCAATGTCCGAGATAAACTCAGAAAGGGTAAATGAATTGAAAAAGTCACCTTGGTACTTGCCCGGATTTGAACGCACGACCTCAGGCACGAGATAGCCTCAACGACTTTTAATAATTCATCATCATATCAGCCGAAAGACGTCCACTGCTGGACATAGGCCTCACCCAAGCGTCGCCACATTGATCGGTCCCGTGCGACTCGTAACCAGCGAATCCCCGCAACCTTCACCAGGACATCGGTCCGCCTGGTGGGAGTCCTTCCAAAGCCACGTCTTCCGGTTCGCGGTCGCCACTCCAGAACCTTTCTACCCCATGGGCCATCCGTTCTGCGAGAAATGTGCCCTGCCCACTGCCACTTGAGTTTGGCAATTTTACAGGATATGTCGGTAACCCTGGTTCTCTTGCGGATCTCTACATTTCTGATTCGATCACGCAAGGAAACTCCGAGCATAGCCCTCTCCATTGCCCTTTGAGTGACTGAGCTTTCTGATAAGGTTCATTGTAAGCGACCACGTCTCAGAGCCATATGTCATCACTGGCTTTAGCCTTGAGACACTGTGGTAAGTTGGACGAGAAGATACCGCGCAACATCCCGAACGCACTTTTAATAATTACAGATTAATAATTTAAGTAATATGTACTGCGATAAAAACTAACAGAGTAATATAAAAGAACACGTCATGTTGCGTCGACTCCAAATTAACTCAGCTAAGGGCCGATGATGTTGTACTTAGATTAGAAATAATGAACTGTTTTACCCGACTGCCGAAGGAGGGTTATGTTTTTAATAGCGTTTGTTTGATGATATGAAGATATGTGATATTTTCTTCTCACACCGGAAAATTAATTCTAATGACGCGGCTGGCGCTGCGGGGGTTACGTTCAGAGAATACGATATTTTATTATATAACTGCTGGAGAAATACATGCTCATATATAATGTAATCACTAATCGTTACGTGACGATGCTGGGACTAAGCCCTTTCTGGCTGGAAGTGGGCCCAGTATGGCTTGACGGACGTCACCACTTACACTTTAGTTCTAGTAAAGGCTGATTTTTACGTGATATTTTCTTTCACCATTTTTTATAGCTTTAGTGATGTAGCATCCTGCTTAAGTACTATATGAGCCAGTTTGTTATAAGTCTACTAATGTTAATGCAATGTTAGTTCACATTTCTCTTCACAAATTCTAATGATGAATTACATTCTAACGCCGTATTTTGAGTTGACATTAAGTTTGGCAAAAATAATGTATGGGAGATCTCGATTCTAAACCTAGCTTCTCTAGTAGCAGCGTTATAGTTTAAAAATTTCCAGAACTGTTTTCTATAAATCTACGCAATGCTCGCGATATTGTCTCTAAATGGAATAAAATCATTTTAAAACTTAGATCCTCAATGTATGTTATTATTCTCGCGGTAGACTGAATCGAAACGTGTATGAAATACACACACATTTTCCCTTTTAAGGAAAGCGAAGCGACTGGAATAAATTGAAATCTTGCAATAGCATACCTGAGATTGTATAGATATCTAATAGTTGTGGGTTCGGTTCTATTGTTTTATTGTACACTCATTTATGTCTTGAAAGAGCGAATTTTAAAAGTACATGTTATTGTATATTTTATATGGCTCGAATGTTTTTATCATATTCCTATTTTCATTAAAAACTCCGCTAGTTTCCGTCGGCACACATTTTTTTAGTCTGTAATATTTATTTCTAAACGCAATGGGGTTTCTTTTCAGTGAAGAATACGAATTTTCAAGGGGTGTTTTAATGAGAAGAATTTTCTAAAATCCTCCGTTAGTGCTCACTTTTGTTACGTAAATGTTCTTGTATTGCTTTTAGATCCAGCATTTTAATTTGTGTATGTTCTGTCAGTGAATTTATGGATTTAGTAATGATTTAGAGGATAGAGCATAAAATAAAACCATAGATAAGATAAGGTTGCCTACATATAAGCATTTCGGACTAACGTCTTCATATTGCGAGAACTCAAAATCTCCTCGCGGCTGTCATCCGAGTGTCAGTTGTAATACTTTATACCTATATTAGTAAAGTAGTGCTGGGTGCATCGTTCTCACGTATAAGAATTTATTAATGTATGTACTACTTATGTAAATATTGTAAAAAGCCTTTATTTTTTTAAAAGCGTAAGTATAGAGTTTCTTGTGCATTCTTCTCCATATCAACCTACTTTTCCGAATGCACAGTAGAATCAATTTTTATTACATGTAAATTTAACGTTCAAAAGTGCCGCATATTGGCCTAGTTGAAATAAATACATTTGACTTTGACTTTGTCTGCGCAGAGTCTTAGAATACTTCGGCCACATTGCAAGGAAAGACGGTGGCAACCTCGAGAGGCTCATCGTGACCGGCAAAGTGGTTGGGAAAAGGCCTCGTGGACGCAGCCCAATACGTTGGTCTGACCAGATCCGCACCACTCTTGACTACAGTTTAAAACGCCCTCCACACCGACAGAAACAGATGGAGAGAAGGTGATGCAGAAGGAAGGTCACGACCCTCAATATTGAGGAATACGACGCAAGGAGGTGGACATATAAAGGCCTTCAAAAGTTACGAAAACCCACGCTTCCTGTTTGTTTTAATAAGTAGCTTTCACCAAAACAAGTGAGTACGTGTCTTCATTTGTTTATGTACCGTGACACATGCCAGGAGAGTTGTGAACATTGCTCACTCAACTGTGCCAGTACGCCAACGTTCACGCTCAGCACTCAATTAGCACATTATGGAATTAATGTGGGATTGATGAATATGAAGCGTTCATGTGATTCCATGTGCGGCCAGAGAATATAACTCAGTGATTGTTTTAAATGTACAATTATTCGATTAATTTCACTTATTTTTAACCGACTTCCCAAAAGGAGGAGGTTCTCAATTCGGATGTTTATATAAATGATAAATGATTTTATTTCTGTTTGTACAAACACTTTTACATGTCCATCATATTTTTTTAAACAAGATGAGGTCGGCGTTTCCTGTCTGACTACTCTGAGAAGAAAGGCCGAAACAAACCCAGAGGTCACAGTCTCTTTTAAAGTCCAGACAAAATCTTGGTTAGATCATGTGAAGACCATGTAGACTGATGTCTGAAATGGTCTTTTGAGGAAAGAACCAGCCAGATTGAGTGGACCAGTCAGTGCACGCATTTGTCAATAACCGTGCAGCTCAACTCAGAATTAAGGAGCTCAACGAATTGTCGAACAATACAAAAGAAAGGATATTCGGATACCAAAGAAAGGGCATTTGGACATAATTATATATATTTGCTATCATTTTAACTTAATTAATATGCGTCTTTGCTCTTCTGGGACCTTAATTTTCCCTGTATGCAAAGTAGCAATAATATAGCTATCTAACAGTGAAAGAACTTACAAATTTAAACAATTAAAATTCTTTATGATATCGTGGCCCACCGGTACCGAAATGAGGGTTCAAGCTACCGGTGATCAGAGCCCCAGAGAGAAGGACCTCCTAACTACACGAGCCGCGTCCAGAAGTACTGCTTTCTGGATCAGGCCCTTGACCCAGCCACCTAACGAGAGCCTCCTAAGATATTGGTCGAGGCTCGTGGCTATTGAGCCATTGACTGACGACTATCGGTACAATGATCGCTAAGTCCAGCAACTAAGTTTAAAATCTAAAAATAGTCGTTTGGGGGTAGGTGGAACAGGGTGTAAAGTCCCACATACCTCCTTAGAAAAGGGAGGATCCTCCGACCAGACGGGTGTTGTGTCTGGTCCGGGCAACTGCCCAACGGTTATCGTCGGACTGTTGTATACGTTCAAATCGCGCCGAAAACTTTGCTTGCGCGATGCAGGATTTGTGTGACGTCATGTCATTAGCTTGTAAGTGGCGGCGTCGGTGCCGCTACATCACTCCCCTCCGGAGACCGGAGGTCGATAGCAGGTTGAGTCGTCCATACATCTTGTGATGCGTGCCTGGCCAGTGGAAGGTTGGTTCCCGTGAGTCGGAACCGGAAGTCGCAGAGTTCGCGGTGAGTCGGAACTGTATGCGGTTGTGCCCCAGTGAGTCGGGGTGATGATATCCCAGTGAGTCGGGATAGTTTTTGCTGGCTCCAGTAGTTCGGAGCAGTGATGATTTGTCCCAGTGAGTCGGGACAGTGCTGCTGGCTCCAGTGGGTCGGAGCGGTGATGAAAGAAGCTGAGGGTGATGACCAGGTATGCGCGTCCGCTGCATGCTGGTGGTCAGGATACCCCCGTAGATGCCGTGGGTACTGGCTGGCTGTGTGACTCGCTGCTCGAAAGCTTAAGGAAGTGATGATGACGTCACGATGAAGTAGCTCTGCACGAAGGCTGCGCTGATGTTCATGTTCGAGGGTCACCAGTTTGGGGGTAGGTGGAACAGGGTGTAAAGTCCCACAGTCGTTTATTTGAAAACTGTCTGGTTTCTAGCTTTCCCCAGTTATTTGACCCGCTAACTTATTCACGAGACTATTTCTAGTATCTGCATGTTGGGGTTAATATTTAAGGAGTCTAGGAAAAATTGAGCTTAATCTATTTGCAATCACCACGACGCTTTAGACATCGGAAAACAGCATTAATGTCTATAAAATTATGCGTAAAACTAATTTAAAAACGAATTAAAGGCTCTTAAAAACATCTAATAATTTATGGGCAGTGAAATTGTGGTGGAAACCGCGAACTAAAAATTTTTGACGTCTTTTTAGGGTTCGGTAGCAAAATGGCAAAAAACGGAACCCTTATGGATTCGTCATGTCTGTCTGTCTGTCCGTCCGTATGTCACAGCCACATTTTTGCGAAATTATAAGAACTATGCTGTTGAAACTTGGTAAGTAGATGTATTCTTTGAACCGCATTAAGATTTTCACACAAAAAAAAGAAAAATACAAAAATTTTTGGGGTTCCCCATACTTAGAACTGAAACTCAAATTTTATATCATCAAACCCATACGTGTGGGGTATCTATGGATAGGTCTTTAAAAATAATATTGAGGTTACTAATATATTATTTTTCTAAACTGAATAGTTTGCGCAAGAGATACTTCCAAAGTGGTAAAATGTGTGTCCACTGTGTGAGCACTGTAACTTCTAAAATAAGAGAATGATAAAACTAAAAAAAATATATGAAGTACATTACTATGTAAACTTCCACCCAAAATTGGTTTGAACGAGATATAGTAAATAGTTTTTTTTAATACGTCATAAATCGTAAACCGCAATTTACCAAGTACTTAGCCGGTTTTCTAGATTAAATATCACCGAACAAAATTATACCGCCAACTATTTAAGAATATCCTGATGTTACGAATATTACAACTAGATTTCGGATAAGTCGTGAAACCGCTTCGTTGTCACTAGTACCATTAACAGTTCCATGATGGAACTATTGATGTTTTTTTTTATCACTAGTTCCATTTTAGAGGAACCTGAAAATAATGGAACTAATGTTGAATTTTTTATCACTAGTTCCACATTATTATTTTTGGCCCTTGTGAAATTTTTTAAGGGTGTAAAAACACTAGAGGTAAAAAAACTTAAAATCAACATTATTAATTTTTTCTTACTTTATTTTGATTTATTAGTAATTATGTATTTAGTAAAATACCTACACCGAAATTATGATAATATGATTTTTCTACGTTCAAAAATATTTGAACAGAGGAACTTGACAACATGATTGTCAATGTCAGCAAGAAAATTATTTCCGTTATAACTGGCCGATTTAAGGTTAATAAATCAACTAGCGCTGAAGTTAGGCGCCGTCAGAACATCGGCTTTACTAATGAAAATTCATTCATACTATCCGCTGGTAAATTCAATTATTTCTTAAGAGTTGTTATGTCATTATGTTGTCCCCTAAATTTATGTTTCGTGGTTTTCAATTCAAAAATATTGTTTCTAAGAAAAATGTTGGTAAAACAAGATATGTTTATAACTTTAATGATTAAATCAATCAAATCATAATCAATTATTTATTTATCAAAATGTGGAAATATCAAATATTAGTCTTTTTATTTTTATAACTCTATGTTCTAAGTCCTAATGTTTTCTTCCACTTCCAAACCTCTCAGGCTTTTGCAATCTTTTTGTAAAATATTAGAAAAATCAAATGTAATACAACTACAAATATTCGCTATTTCTTACAAAAGAAGGTAATATTTTCCAAAACATATTAAGATGCAAGTTCGGCTCAGTAAATACGCAAGATGGTGCTACGCCGTAGCGCTTGCTACGAGCATTTCCGTAGCGCTCGTAGCGCGTAGCATGTTCCAACAAAGGTTTCATAAAATTAAATTGTTTCAAATGTTGGATGAATTGAAATACATGCAGCGTAACTTTAATGTTCAGATAGAATTGGTTTATTTTGTTTACTTCCTTAAGAGAACGGCCGAAACCAATTACGTCAATAAAAATTACGAGTTTATGAGTGTAATTAAAGAAAACACACCAACATTTTACTGTGATTGATACAGTAAAATGAATGTTTGTAAAACCAATTAATAATATTAATTATCTTTGCTTAATTGTTACTTTAAGAATTAAACTATTAAAATAAATGTAATTTTGCTTTGAAATAAGTAGTTGCTTGAAGGCTGTATTCCCAAATACTCCGTTGGGAAATATAATGATTTCGTTAATAGTTAACGAGTTAAGCCACGTTGTATAATGCCGCCTACATAATGTCGGCTAATCATTATAATAGTAAACAGTAACTGTTCCCCCGCCGAACATTAATATAAATATGGTTCAAACGAACACGGTCGGTATTACTTGTATTAATAATTTCCTAAATATTACCGCCGGGGCACCAGCTCTTTAAATAGCTCAGCGTACACAGCTCAGATAATTTCGATATTCATAATTATATAAAAATATCGATTTGATACGATTAATTAATCAATAAGTTTTATTAATCGATTTGTGTGATTAATATTTTTCGGATAGTGTAATAACATTTGTAATCAATAATAGAGTGAATAGCGAGCTCTTTGTTTAATTTCGTGTTTGTACGATATATTCATGTTTTGTTCAATTAAAATCTAATTTATTCACATCCAGAAAAAAAATATGTTTTCGACGGTTTTCCCAAAAAAGTAATTCCTACATCGTACAATTAATCACAAAAAGTCTTTGCTTAAAATATGAACTTACCGTGAGAAGTCGACGTAAAGTTTTGCAGACGATCGACGAGCGCCTGGCTGCGAACTGCGGTGGTGACTGACGTTCCTCCAAGGGTCGCAAGCTTATATAGTGGAGCGCGGCGCGGGGGCGGACAGGCGGAGCTAACGCGCGCCTCCCGAACACAACTCCTCCCCATTTTGACAGCAACCTGGTGACGTAGTCTTGTGACGTCACTGAAATTCACTGGAGTTATATCGGTGGTACAGAAATATTTGTAAAATTCCTGATTTTGCCAATTTTCGGGAACTTTCAGCATCACAAATTATCATAAACTGATCCCTGCAGGGATAAGCACGATGGTGCAGAAACCTAAAAAAGTTTTAAATTCAACGTTATTACGTTGTAGTAGGTATTTAAATCATCTAAAACTAAATTGATCGGATTCACGTGTAGCCTACAAAATAGTTGCTAGCTATAATAGTAACATAACCTTTAAAGTTATTTTTGGTTGGACAGTATTCCTGGTTAAGAAAAAAATACACTTTGATCTGATCATAAAATTTAGAAAAAGAGTTTCAGACTGAAAGATCTGCTCTTCAGTTTCTTCTAAGACTGTTTTTATGATACATTTTAAGCTTTATTTTACGTTTCTTATTAATCAGAACTTTTTTGAAATCAGCTACAAATTTGAATGAAGCTATACAAAGATTTATCCACCATACCAAGTCAAAGTGTTCTCGGGTGACGGGGAAAGCCAAAACTTGTGGAATTCCAATCAACATGCCTCAAAGATCGCTCGTCAGAGTTACTACCTACCTACTTATTGAGTGGCACGCAAATTTCTAGAAATAAGATCAAATAACAGGTATTATGAAGTATTTTTTTTCTAACATGGAACCTAGGTACCTTAAAGACGTTCTGTTCAATCTGGAAATCCCTAAACCGATTGCGAACCCAGGTTGGTCACTGTAAAAACCACCTGGCCAAAAGTAGTATCATAGACCCATCCAAAACACAGTGCCAGTGTGGGGCCTCTTCGCAAGATATGGCCCAACTCCTTGTCTGCCCTTCATGCCCAACCACTTGCACCTTACGGGATTTGAACGTAGCAAATGACAGAGCTGTCCGAGTAGCCACATACTGGTCGAGAAAAATAAATATATATAAAGATAGTTTGAGTTAATTGACACGAAAGAAGAAGAAGAATGACGTTCTTTTGGTAAAAAAGATATATAAGGCCATATTGCATACTTGCGAATCACTTTCACCGATAAATATAGCTAGGTATAAGATAAGATGTAAATTATTTCATCACCACTGCTCTTAAAAACGGTGTAGGAAAAACACTGTGAGGAAACCGGCATGTCCTAGAACCAAAAATTCGAAGACATGTGACATCCACCAATTCGCACTGGGCCCGCGTGGTAGATTACGGCCCATCCCCTCTCACAGAAAGGAGGCCTGTGTCCCGGCAGTGGGAACATTAATAGGCTGATGATGTGATATGTGATGTGATAAGATAAGATATACTACATAGTAGCTTTTTCTCACGGATTTGTTCTCGTAGCCTTTATCACAAGGACCACGCATTATTGGGATAAAAAGTTAAAGAAACTTTGTATTCGGTTCATTACATACAGAAATTACTTCTTAACATTATTACTTTAGATTGTTTAGAAGTTAGCATTTAGATATTGTGACCTAGTAAAAATAAAACTACTGAAATGTTCCTACAGGCGTAGAAAAGTCAAAATAAAAATTCTTTATTTCAATTAGGCCATTAAGCGGTACTTTTGAACGTCAAAAATTTTAATTTTCATGTAATAATTAATTGATTCTACCGACCGTCGGCAAAGTTGCTTGTTATGGAGAATAACGGACAAGTAACTCCACACTTACTCTTAAAAAAGAAATATTGTACAATATTTACATACATACATTAATTAATATACATGAGTACGATGCACTCAGAATAACACTACATACTATACTACGTATAGGTATACCGTATTACACAACTAACAGGTATTCATACATTTGATAAAATTCAATAGGAACATGGTTCTCACATACTTATAAATATTGCAAACATAAGTGTTCAGTAAAACACCAGCTGAAACCTTATTGTACTGTTACTCTAGACCAGTGGTGGGCAAACTTTCTTAATGGGGGGCCAGAAAGTTTAAGAAATTTCAGAGGAGGGCCAGAATTATAGGAAAAATGCATTTTGTGTTGAAACTTTTAATCATAATATAAAACATTACAGCATTACACACTTGCACAAATGTTAAAAATTAATATAATTCGCGGGCCATATACTATTCAGAGAGCAGTGGTAACCCAGTGGTATCGGCCGCGACTTACAAGATGTAGGTCGTGGGTTCGAGCCCAGACAGGTGCCTTACTTTGTGTTAATTATTTCATCACCACTGCTCTCAAAACGGTGAAGGAAAACATCGTGAGGAAACTGGCATATCATAGAACCAAAAATTCGAAGACATGTGACATCCACCAACCCGCACTGGGCCCGCGTGGTGGATTACGGCCCATTCCCTCACAGAAAGGAGGCCTGTGTCCCAGCAGTGGGAACATTGATAGGCTGATGATGTGATGTGTGTGATATACTATTCATGTGGAAGTACCGTCGGCGGCGGCGGGCCGGATTAAATGCTTTCGCGGGCCGGAGCTGGCCCGCGGGCCGTACTTTGCCCACCACTGCTCTAGACTGTCTCGAGATGATGTTCCAAGTTAAGGATACTTGCATTTATATACTCACACTTACATGAGCTTTAAGTAGGTTTTAGCCCTGTTTACATAAAAAGATGATATAAGTAGAAAGTTCATCATAAACAACACACACAGAAAGGTTTATTGGGACATACGAGGTAACAGTAGAACACTGACTCCTATGTCACAGGTTTCCCCTAGTTTAGGAGGCAGGGTTTCCATTATTTAAGCTACCTATATTTATTCTGAAATTGTAACCAAATCGCTTAGTACTTACTAGTAAAACCGGGATAAGAGCCGGCGGATGATGCATCTTCATAATCAGGTTTTGAAAGTGATAAAAACTTAATTTTTTCAAAATCTTTAACACCTAAGTATGTGAAGTGCAAATATCACGTCAAACTTTTGGTTTTCTGGCAATGACAAGAATATTTACTTTTAAAGTATTATATTATTTTATTTTAATTACTGTGAATGTGAAGACTATGCGAATCATTCTTTTGATTTTTTTTTGTTTTTAATTTTAATTTATCTCAGTTAGTTTTTAATCATGGTCTGGCAGTTTGAGTTTGTTTACGCGGCCTACCCGAATGTCCTTTCTTTGGTATTGTTCGTCGAATCGTTGAGCTCCTTAAATTCTGAGATGAGCTTCACGGTTATTGACAAATGCGTGCACTGACTGGACAGGTCCACTCAAACTGGCTGGTTCTTTCCTCAAAAGACCATTTCAGACATCAGTCTACATGGTCTTCACATGATCTAACCAATATTTTGTCTGGACTTCAAAAGAGACTATGACCTCTGAGTTTGTTTCGGCCTTTCTTCTCTGAGTAGTCAGATATGAAACGACGACCTCATCTAGTTTTAAAAAATATGATCAACATGAAAAAGTGTTTGTACAAACCAACTTACAGAAATAAAATCATTTATCATTTAAACTATAAAACCTAACAGTAGGCAGTTATTGGGTAGTTATGACTAGTTAGTAGTAGAGTAGTCGCGTCGACTCATAACGTAAACTGCTCGTAAACAGTTGATTAATATCCCACGGTGGTGACGGGCGGCCATCATTGTTTCATGACTATTGTACTGGAAGAATACCGGCACATTAATTACTGCCAATTAACGGCTATCAGATCCATACGTCATATTTTATATGCAATTTTTCCACAACTTTTATCCGCAGTCATTAATTTTATTTAAAAAAAAACTTTAAGCACTAGTAAAAAGCACCGTACAAAGGTAGACTTAGGCATTTTCCAACAGTCGAACTTCGGTTGTGCAGAGATAGAACATGGCAAGTGATCGAAAGAAAATGAGAAAATATATAAAAACTTAGATATAGGTAAACAATGTTATTGAGAAAAACGAATCCAACAAATCAATGTTTTGACACAGTAAAAATATACAAACAGTATGGAAACTACCTGAAAAAGCTCGTAACGGCACACTCACACAAATATACGCACTGACAATATTAAGGCACTACTGCAGTGCTGTTAGTAGTGCGATCCACTTAGGGGTCTCGTCGGTGTGCATGTTTGAGTGAGTGTGCCATTTCGAGCGTTTGTAGGTAGTTTCCATACTGTTTGTATATTTATTCTGTGGTTTTGATGATTCTTCTAACGCGGTCACTATTGGGACGACGGCGAAAAGAGATGTTTGGAAAGAGAACACATACTGCGCCGACCACTCATAAATTGGGATAAGAACAGAAGGGTGATGATAAAGTTTAATCATTATGAAATAACATCGAAAATATTGCACCAACAATAGTAGCATACTGAACCACAAAACTGGAATTAATACATTTTTATATTCGTAGCAAAGTGGTTTCATAATGCAAAACCTGTAGAAATAGTATTTAAGGGTACACTAGTCGACGGCACGAACTATTTTGTGCGCGGGGTTAAAATGCGTGCTATATCAACCGACAACACGTGCGGAACAGATAGATGCTGTTATGAGCAGTAAGAAGCTAGTTCGCGTACGAATACATACTTTTGCAAATTTGTAGCGAAATGGATGATGATTTAGAACGAAAACGAGCGCGCAAAATTTTATAAACAGACCTTTGGGAGTCTAGATATCATGAAAAAACGACTGAATGTAATAATAATAATAATTTATTTGGCACAAAAAAAAACA
This sequence comes from Anorthoa munda, assembly GCA_945859665.1. Taxonomy (NCBI): domain Eukaryota; kingdom Metazoa; phylum Arthropoda; class Insecta; order Lepidoptera; family Noctuidae; genus Anorthoa; species Anorthoa munda. Next base: position 5,644,032 of record OX243899.1, on the reverse strand, counting down.
AATTACACAAAAACAAATGGTCATGAAACTCTGGTGCCCGTGGTAGGTAATGAGAACCTGTATTACAGGTCACCAGAATTCCACCCCCCAGCAATTTAAACACATTTTCAATTTGTTATACAATTAAAATCAAGGCAGGCATAAAAACGAAATATATATTTATATAATAACAATTAGATAATGTCATAATTAAATTAAATCAAGAATAAATCATAAATTAAATTAGATCAAATACAAATTAAAATAAACAGAAATGTAATCAAAATTAAATTAAAATTAAGTAAGAAGAGAAAATTAGATTACATACAAATAAATCAAAATTAAATTAAATCAAAATTAGATCCGGACAGAAAATAAAAACCAAAGTAACATTGCGGAACAAAATAGTAGATGTGATATGGTGTAGAGTGTGTAAGTGTGTGAGTGAGTGTGTATGAGTGTGATGTATGAAAGGTATGTTTTAATTTGTCTTTTCATGTATCTGTTCAAAATAAAATTATTTGCATTGTTGAACTACTAATCTATCCCTGTATGGAGGCCGTTTTTCAACTTTCCTTCTTCTTATGGTACTTGTTTGCGCCCAAACATGCGTTAAAATTAGTGTTAAAATATGGAACTTTCGAAGCTCATAACTTTCAAGTAAATTTATTTTTTACTTTTTTGCTTCCATACACGGCTAGATAATGATGAGACAAATTGATATAATTTTGAACTTACATCGTCAAACAGTGGAGTAAAAGCCAGACTACGTTTGTATGGAAGAATTTTCGACTAGTGTACCCTTAAAACAGCAAAATAAAAATAATCTACACGCAGTGCACACATTTCAAGTTCTCGTAGCAATGTGCTACGCGCTACGCCGTAGCCGACGGCTACGAAATGCGGCCTCAAATTCAATTTAGTTATTATTTTCACTCGACTACGGTGAAGCTAAAGGGTTATGATTTTTACTACTTTGGGTTGCAGTTATCATAATTCAATACCTTATTACCCGACTGCGGAAGGGTAATGTTTTTCGAGCGTATGTATCTATGTACGTAAGTATGTATGTATGGAGGTATGTATGTCCATTTTTATAGCACACTCTACAGCCCAAACGGCTTGACGGATTACGGTGTCGTTGTATTCGTCTCAATTGTGGTGGTTATATAATTAAAAAAATAGCACCCTCCCTAAAAAAGGGGGTGATATTTTCTTTTTGTTTTCCTAACAATATGGGTATCAAATGAAAGCTACTAAATAGGCCATTCCAAATATATATACAAATATATATATTGTAACACTTTTATGTTCCTATTTTGGCACAAATTCAAGATAAGCGTAACTTTAAAAGCAAATAAAGAAATAGGGTATTTATTTACATAGATAAAAGTATATACAGTGTATAAAATACTTAAATAACTAAAACTAAAAACCTATACACTTTAACCAAAAACTACTCACTAACTAAAACAAAAAAATATACTTAACTAAAATATGGCGTCGAAAAACTCCTCCACATCGTTCCCCACTGGTAATGTACCCAAAAGGCTGGCAGCATTGCCACGTTGTATGGCAATGCTAATTCTCTGACCAAGGTAAAAGCCAGCCCTTGGGTCACGCGAAGTGTCAACTAGGCGTTTGGACAGATCTTTAAACAAAGCGTGAGCACTCGGACCCCACGGACCAAGAGTTTCAACCCCAAACGGCTCGAAAATATAACTACCGATTAGGTTATTATATTTCCGCCGCTTGAGGTTCTCTGCAGCCGCAGCGGCAGCGCCAGCACAGCACCATGAACTCGGAAGATGGGATGGCGCAAGAGTATCAACACAAGTAGCGTCCCATACTAAAGGCCTACCCATCTTCCATGGAAACAAAGACATCCCGTCCGGTCTTTTGCCATCGTCGCGTGCCAGGCCATGGGGTTCTAAAACGGCCGGAACGCCGACGGTGACGAGAGCACGTCGGATGATGTCGTTTAAGTTTCCGTGCCGAGCGAAGCGACCCGCACTTCGGCTGCATGAAAGTCCGTGGTGACCGAGGCTGTTGACAACTTCGCCGCAGTGGCAACGATGTGGAGAACAGCAGGGAGCGCCAAGACGTAGGGAAGCAGCGAGGCGGAAAGTAGTGTCGTCAAACAAGGTGCCTATGTTCGACGACGGTAGTGCGTGAAGCCAGAGGCCCGACTCCCACTCACCCACAGCCAGCAGGCGAGCACGCTCGGCAGGAGTGGCAGAAGTGGCAATTAGGTGCTCCAGAACTGCTTTGCAGAGCGGCTCATCCCACCGTCTCTGGGAAGATGGGTAGTCGGGGGGATTACAGTTCGGGCAAGCGAGTCTCCAAGCACCAATAGCCTGGGTGAAGCACGGCACATCAAAATTAACCAGTATGGGAGCTAGGATATTCCTGATTAATTTCTCAGTACCGTGGACCGAGGATATAAAAGCCGGTAAACTAATACTTGAAATTTTGCGGACGCCGAGGCCTCCCATACGGATGGGAAGAGTAGCTTGAGCCCAAGCTCGGTCGTCCATGGCCACATTTAAAATTAAAGTTAATGTATGACGGATAATTTGGTCCAGAAAATTAAAAAATCTTTTACCGCATAACTTATTTGGAGAACTCGTTCATTACTAAAACTAAAAGGTCTGAAAAAAAAAAAATATTATACTGACAAAGAGTCCGACTGCTAAAAATTAATTAACTGAAAAGAGAAAAACAAGTACTAGATATAATTTATACATAAAATATTATGATGTGCTGCAGCCCCGCCTGCAGATTTATACCGACGAAATAACGAACCGAAAAGCAAAAAAAAAAACTTTTAGTCTAGCATTTTGTTATTTTGGCGGTAATTTTTTTTTTTTTCCTTTTCTCTTTACTTAATTTAACAGTATCGGTTCACAATTAAAAACTCTGTGGAAAAATTATCAATAAATCCTTTTTGCCTACTTTTGGGGGTGGATATTATTTTTCATTCGGATTCATAGAATTTTTGAAAGTCCGATTTCAAAAATCACTCAATAAAAAGATTTTTTTTTTATTTTAAATTTTTTAATAATTTTGCGTGGGGAGATACATAAAAAAATATATATACATGTTGAATTGAGAACCACTCCCTTTTTTTTCGTTGGTTAAAAGATAGCCACAATCTATCAGTAGTTTTTTTTTGTAATCGTATCAGTACTTTTAGATATTATCATTTACAAAAACTAATCAACAATGTTTCCTCTTTAAAATATAAGTTTAGATATATAGATTGTTTCGATTTAATATGTCTTAATACAAGTTTATGATTGTCTTACGAGTAAACGATAAAACTGCAGGCAAACCCGTGTCAATTAGTAGTGCTCATAAAATTCGCTTACATCGTCACAAACTGTCGTCAATTAACCGCCGCGCGCCGGCAGTTAACTTTACTTTATTATTGTTTCAATTTTTGGTTTACGCGATACCACAGGGCTGCCACACTTCTAAGACATGGCAATATAAAAAAAAAAAATTTTGCAAAAAAATACTACCGACTTCCAAATGAAAAACTACAAAGTGAAAAATAACTTTATTTTTGGAAGTCGGTGTCTTTCGTAGGTACAATTTTTTGCGTTATGGATGCTATGATTGCGTCGGTATTATTTTTTTGCAATAAAGTTTTTTTTTATTTTCACTTTTTAGTTGTATCTACCTAAAGGCAAGTTGTTTAGTAGGGTACGCCAGAATAGATTACCCGAATATCATGAAACTTGAACAATTAGAGATCTGCGTACCCCTTAAGAGCATACTGGCGTGATGTTATGTTAAGAAATGGTATAAACAATAAACAGACATGCGATTGCAGCAATCCCGAGAGGTTTGCCGTTATTTATTGAAGAGTTCTGTTGTATATCTTCGAAGTTCTGTGAAGATCGGCATCAGATCTTCACCAAATTAAAATGGGACCAATTTCAGAATATACTTTTTCAAACAAAAATGGATTTAAAAATAAAAGAAGAAGACAGTTGCTTATTTGCTGTGCATAAACTCACGCCTTTTTCGCATGGGGGTATGCAGAAGATATATTACAAAAAAACTTATATTTTTCAGTGTCAGCCCTATTAGCTGCTGACTCGGAGCGGGCAGTTAAAGGCAATTGAGTCAGTTATGGGCATACGATTAAATACTTTATTTCGTGACTGCCGCCGTATATAAAGGCCGGTCTGCTGGTACAGATCATTGTGGTACGGAGGGTACGTTGGAGTATGGACGCAATGAGGGAGATTCAATTAAAAACCGGCCAAGTGCGAGTCGGACTCGCGCTCGAAGGGTTCCGTACCATTATTGCAAAAAACGGCAAAATAATCACGTATGTTGTATGGGAGCCCCACTTAAATATTTATTTTATTCTGTTTTTAGTATTTGTTGTTATAGCGGCAACAGAAATACATCATCTGCGAAAATTTCAACTGTCTAAGTATCACGGTTCATGAGATACAGCCTGGTGACAGACAGACAGATAGACAGACAGACGGACCGCGAAGTCTCAGTAATAGGGTCCCGTTTTTACCCTTTGGGTTCGGAACCCTAAAAAGGGAGAATGAAATTGTCATATTTTTAAATACATATTTTTATATACGTACATAAATTTACATCCTGTCATCCATGCCTTATAGTGCACAAAAAGTTCGTCAGTAATGTTTGAGCCCCAGGTAGTACTCGAGCCTTTTAATTGAAAAGTTTAATTTGAAGCTTTATTAATTTAACAGTTTTATCTCAACTTTTAGACCATCTTAGCACAAAATATTACCCCCCTTAGGACATAAACAATTTTCTGCGTCTATAATGGTATAATTATTATCAAATGTTTTTACTGTTTTATATTGCTACTATTTTAGATCAACTTGTTCTATATTTTTTTCTCAGGTGAGATAGTGTCAAGCGCGACCCAACAGAAAACAAAAGAACAAAAAATATTACGAGTTTTCATGTTTTTAGCTATGTAATAACAGCCACACGGGTTGATCTTCAAGGTAAAGCAAAGGCTGCCGAGGTCGGTCCGTGGATGGGTGACCATCCATTATACACCGAGTCTGTGTTTCCCAATAGCTACAATCTCCCCTAGATTGTAGCTAATCTTTTAAGTCAAGATCGAATGGGTTTTTTCTAGGCACCGTCGACCACGTCATCGCTTACCATCAAGTGAGATAGTGGTCAAGCGCAAGCCTATCACATCATCACATCACATCATCAGCCTATTAATGTGCCCACTGCTGGGACACAGGCCTCCTCTCTGTAAGAGGGAATGGGCCGTAATCCACCACGCGGGAACAAAGCGGGTTGGTGGATGTCACATGTCTTCGAATTTTTGGTTCTAGGACATGCCGGTTTCCTCACTATGTTTTCCTTCACCGTTTTGAGAGCAGTGGTGATGAAATAATTTATACAAAGTAAAGCGCCTGCCTGGGCTCGAACCCATGACCTACAAATTGTAAGTCACGGCCGATACCACTGGGCCACCACTGCTCTCTAGCACTGCAAGCCTATAGATAATAAAAAATAAATAAAAAAGACTATCGTAACTCAGAATGCACGCTTGGTCATTCTCCCTAATGTCATTTGTAGATCTTTGATAGTGGTAGTTAGAAGCCAAGGAAACAATGGAGTTGCCAAGGGGTATCGTGTTAGCCAGTTAAGTTCTTCTATCCGGTTAGACCACAAGCTGATCTCAATATAGTTGAGAAAGGGTGGGTAGACGGATAGTGTAGTGTAGCAATAATGTTAAATAATTAATTCAAAAAATCAAAAAACCCGACTGCTTAAGAAGCGAACTAAAAAGACTGCTGAGATGCTGTGCAGTTGGAGGATACATATTTGCGAGCTGGCTGACCAAAACCGACTGGACAGCATTCTTCTTGTGTAAACAAGAAGAAAATCATGCTGTGCAGTCGCTCTCGCCTTTTTAGTTCGCTTCTTAAGCAGTCGGGATTTTGTGATTTTTTAATTAAGTTTTTTTATTTATAAGTTAACATTTTTTTTCGAATTTGATATATTTAAACATATAATGTGATATTTTTTTTTGAAATCACCCCTGAAAACCCTTTATTTTGATACCAAACACGGTTTGGAAGAAAAAACAAGGGCCCCCATAATATGGCGCCCAAAAGCCGCCATTTTTCTTTTTTTCCAATTTTAATGTAGTCAGTGACACTCGCAAGTTTAAGACGAATCGATTGAAGTATGAACATCAAAATCGGTCAATGCGTTTGGTCTCTAGAACACCGAAGTACTAGAACATAGGTATAAACATACATACATACATAGACTGATAAACACATTACCCTACTTCGGCAGTCGGGTAAAAATCAAGTTCACCAAAACATTTTGAATTTCTAAATGAAAAGTTTTCTTTATGAAATTCCAGTGTATTTCAGTGGAATCAAGTAGAAAGTTAATAATTTGACGTTGCAACGTCCAAAGTAAAAACTCTCATATTTTTATGCTAATTATTCACGAGAAGCATGAATATTTTAATTAATTTTGTTTCTTAATGTTTTTACTTTGTTTCTACAATGTTCTTCAAGAAAATATTGATTTTGTTTTATTCAGTACTTATGTTACACTATTCCCCGCGGCTTCGCTCCCGTGGCCACCTCACAGGACCCGTTTTTGGGATAAAAAAATAGCCTATGTCACTCAGGAATAATGTAGCTTTCTATTGGCGAAATATTTTTTTAAATCGGTCCTATAGTTTCAGAGCCTATTCGGTACAAACAAACAAACAAAAAATCTTATATAATATTGGTATAGATATGCGAAAGTATCTGCTTCCGTCTGTCTGTGTGTTGCCTTTTAATATCTTAACGGCTGAACAGACTTGCTGAAACTTGGCACATGGGCAGACCATGTCCTGAATACTTTTATCCAGGGAGCATGTTCCCTTGGGGTAATTTCCGACTTTAACCCGGGCAAAACCGCTGGCAGAAGCTAGTTATAAATAGATCGGATAAGACGTAGGTTGTCGATGTCGAATGGTCCCAATAATAGCCGATAGGATTAATTCTGACCTTAGGATTACCAAAGGGTATTTCTTATAGGTACCTTGTAGATATATTATTTCGATCACTAATATATTTTTGGCTGACTTAATGCCATGTTAGAAGAAGATTTATTTATTTATTTATACATAAGATTATCTTAGTTAGGAATTATCTTCTTGCACTTTTTAGGGTTCCGTACCCAAAGGGTAAAAACGGGACCCTATTACTAAGACTCCACGATCCGTCTGTCTGTCTGTCGGTCTGTCACCAGGCTGTATCTCATAAACCGTGATAGCTAGACGGTTGAAATTTTCACAGATGATGTTTTTCTGTTGCCTCTATAACAACAAACACTAAAAACAGAATAAAATAAATATTTAAGTGGGGTTCCCATACAACAAACGTGATTTTTTGCCGTTTTTTGCGATAATGGTACGGAGCCCTTCGTGCGCGTGTCCGAGTCGCACTTGGCCAGTTGTTCAATCCCGTGTATAAAATTCATTTTCAACGTATGACTGGCACATTACAGTTCTATAATCTTTAGAACGTTTTCACAAATTTGTTCATAATTATTAATGACCAGAGGTTTTTGATAGCCAACCACATTGAGTAACACATCACACATCATCAGCCTATTAATGTTCCCACTGCTGGGACACAGGCCTCCTCTCTGTGAGAGGGAATGGGCCGTAATCCACCTCGCGGGCCCAGTGCGGATTGGTGGATGTCACATGTCTTCGAATTTTTGGTTCTAGGACATGGCGGCATTGCATGCATTGAGTAACAGTTGAATCAAACTTAAAGTATTTGTTTCAATTAATCCATTTACAGGCACTTTTGAATTGTCAAAGCTAATTGCACATTTTACAGTGAAGATATATATCTCATACCTTTAAACGGGCAAATCTTGTATATATATATGTTACAGTTAAAACCAGTTTTAGATAGAACGCGTTTTCCCTAGTTAGAACCAGTTTTTACTAAATGCCTATGTTAAAACTGGAATTAACGAATGCTCAAAATTGAATATCAGTTAAATGCCCAATATGTGTAGACAATGTGATAAAAACTATTATAATGTTATATTTTATGGTTGGCATTGGTTTTAATACAGAATAGGTGAGTACGATTATTATTTAAGCAACAAAGTCGACGGGGCGCGTAGCGGGGCTCCTATTTCTGTCTGCAGGGTCTAAAGTAACTTAACATGAAGGAGATGGAAAACAATATATCACGGGAATTTAACGCATTGATTTAGATTATTTATGTAAATAAATAATCTATTTAACCCGACGTTTCGACCGTGTTGCAACGATCGTGGTCCGGGGTGGTCCGGGTTTGTTTTCCATTATGAAGGAGATGACGGGAGCTGAGTTCGCTCGCTTTGCTCGCTCACTTCAGCTCCCGTCATCTCCTTCGAACCAAACCTATCCGTGTCACCTGCCGGCAGCTTAGGGCACCCCGCCCTAAGCTGCCGAGCTTGCTTCGCTCGCTCTTGGACTAATTCATTGACCTTAATGATCAAATTATCAATCTCGGAAACGACTCCAACGATTTTCATGAAATTTAGTATTTAGGCCTTTCGGGGGCGATAAATCGATCTAGCTAGGTTTAATATTTAGAAAAACTTGAGTTCACTATCTTCACCTGAGCAGAGCTCGGTAGCCTAGGTCCTCGAATTGAAGAACGTGCAAGAAACCCCATGGACACTCTTTTAAATCATATTGTGATACAAAATTCCTAGTTGAAACAGATAGTTGTAACGTATATTTTACAAGTAGATCTTGATTAGCTAGAAAGCGTTTTATACCATTAAAGATGTTGAGGACGAAAAGGCTTGGGATTGAGCTGCTCCAATAAATTTTGTTTTTTTTTTATATTTTGCACCGTAAATTTAGTTTTTTTTGGTTTTCTTGCAATGACAAGAATATTTACTTTTTAAAGTATTATATTATTTTATTTTAATTGTTGTGAATGTGAAGACTATGTGGATCATTCTTTTTTTATTTAGATTTTTAATTTAATTTATCTAAGTCAGTTTTTAATCACGGTGTGGCAGTTTGAGTAGTTTATGCGGCCTACCCGAATGTCCTTTCTTTGGTATTGTTCGTCAATTCGTTGAGCTCCTTAAATTCTGAATTGAGCTGCACGGTTATTGATAAATGCGTGCACTGAGTGGACAGGTCCACTCAATCTGGCTGGAAGAACCAGCCAGATTGAGGACCTGTCCAGTCAGTCCTCTAAAGACCATTTCAGACATCAGTCTACATGGTCTTCACATGATCTAACCAAGATTTTGTCTGGACTTTAAAAGAGACTGTGACCTCTGAGTTTGTTTCGGCCTTTATTCTCAGAGTAGTCAGACAGGAAACGCCGACCTCATCTAGTTTAAAAAAATATGATGGACATGTGAAAGTGTTTGTACAAACCAACTTACAGAAATAAATCATTTATCATTTAGTAGAAAGCAAACACTACTAAACATACAATAGCATGTAAGCACAAGCACAGATTAGTTACAGCAATGAGTAAACAAACTAGTGGACAGAGCAGATTAGACAACATAGAATATTACACACTCTGTGGGATATTGTCTCATCTTCGTAATGGCTCCTTAACCAAGGTTAGTACACAGCCATTCCATCTTCGTAATATGTCAGGACAGATTGGGATTGAACCCATTCGACAGTTGTCAGTGTAGTGGAATGGTACTGTGATATGCTAAAATGGTGCAGAATTGTTTTTTGTACCAATAAACATTGTATTTATACTAATACTAATAATATAATAATATTTTTAAATGTTTTTAAAGTTTTCTGTTTTTTTAATATTAAAAAAAAACAAACCGACTTCCAAAAAAACACTGCAAAACGAAAAATAACTTTCCTTTCCGAAGTCGGTGTCTTTGGTACCTATTGTTTTCCGTGTTTTGACACCGACTTCGGAAAAGAAAGTTATTTTTCGTTTTGCAGTGTTTTTTTGGAAGTCGGTTTGTTTTTTTGTTAATAAGTTTTTTATTTATCTCTTTTTAGTTTTGATAGGTACTTCCAATTGCCATAAAATTCATATATAGCCAAAGTACATCTCATGACGATTCCAATAAGCCCATACACGACTAGGATACATTGTATTATTTCGGAGTACCAGTGCCTACCTGCCGGCTTCATCATCAGATCAGTTTCATCAGCACTATGTATTTATAAGTATTTGCTTCATCATAGTCGTTAAACTATTCGAGATATCTTATAACCCATGACATACTTAGCATTAAGGAATTCTATTGACCATCTGTGGTCTTCTTCACCAGTTCCACTTCACCAAATGTTACTTTCTGAGTGCATTGTTGATAAAAATACCTAATTCGCTATATGTATGTCTATAATATTTGAGGAGTTCCTTCGATTTCTCTAAGATCCCATCATCAGATCCTGACCTGATGACTATGGGACCAACTAGGAAGTATACCCTTTCAAACTAAAGAAGAATTTTCCAAATCGGTCCAGGCGTCTTACGGTAATAAAGAAAAAAGTAAATATAATATAACAATAATAATCTTTCCTCTATAGTCTATATTATAATATAATTATTTCGTTTATTCATTTTACTTCTTATTACATTACATTTTTAAATATTTCTTAAAAGCATACACATTTAAAAATATAAAAAATAGAGGCCCACCGGTATCACGAACAGGGTCCAAGCTACGGCGGTCAGGGCTCCAGAGAGAGGAACCTCCTAACAATGCGAGCCGTGTCCAGCAGTACTGCTTTCTGGATCAGGCCCTTGACCCAGCCGCCTAACGAGAGCTTCCTAAGGTGTTGGTCGAGGCTCGTGCTTGTACCGATAGTCATGTCAGCCATTGGCTGACATGACTATCGGTACAATGATCGCTGTGTCCACATCCCACATGTCAACACATATAATTATAATTATTATGAAGAGGAAAGATTATTTTGTTTGTTTGTATTGAATAGGCGCCGAAACTACTGGACCGATTTAAAAAACTCTTTCACCAATAGAAAGCTACATTATTCCTGAGTGACATAGGTTATTTTTTAATAACTTATGTCTTCTATATTTAAACGGGTAGTGTGGGGTGGTCCTCGGGAGCGAAGCCGCTGCGAACAGCTAGTTTTTTATAATTAAGTATAATATTTTTGGTACATGTAGTATTTTGACATTTAACTAAGGCCGACTAGCACCAAAAACTTAACTCGGAGTTAGTCGCTAACACGAGGATAAATAACAAATACAATTTAATCGTGTCGGGTGGTGTAAGTAGGTTGAGTAAGTGGTTGCTATATTTTTACCCGACTACGGCGAAGAAAAGGGTGGGTTATGTTTTGACCGGTATGTGTGTATATATGTTTATTTACTCCCTCATAACTTCTAAACTACTTATCTAAATTTGACAAAAGTGGTGTTGTTGGAAGCGTCTTGTTTGTCCGCTCGTTGAATATGACGCCCTCTAGGGGGCCCGAAGACAAGTAAAATTTATTTTTTCTCCCTTCCCCTTCATGGGTAGTATCGTTAAAAAAAAACAACACTCAACAGGGATTGGGAGTTGAACAGGGAATTTAAAAGTACCAAGATTATACTTTGAACACCACTATGAATATGTATATAATAAAAAAATTATTACATTTAAGTTGTTTATTTAATTCTCAATACATATCGAATAGTGTGTACATAACAATTTCAAATTATTATTAATTTGGGCGCACGGTTGGCGCAGTGGTTGAGCGATTGACTGCTGCGCTGCGTGTCGCGGGTTCGATTTCCGCACGATACAAATATTTGTATGACCTACAGATAATTGTTTCGGGTCTGGGTGTTGTGTATGTGAGTTTATATGTTTGTAAACGCACCCACCATACAGGAAGAAATTCCTAGTGCGGGGCAACGTTACGTAAAAAAAAAAAATGTTTCTTGTTTCATACTTTTGAGAGCGTAATTTTTCAGTATCGGGTTTTTTTTAACTTATTTTTTATGTGCTGTACTACAGGTACTTTGGCTTCTCTAAATTATTGTAAATTATTTTGATTGACCAAACAAACGACCTTTAGGATGTTATAGTCTCGTTTTAACGAGGCGATAATTCACTAGCGGAAGCAATCGCCCAGAAGTGCAAACCACCTGGAAGTCTTTAAGTCAAGGGCGAATAGGTAACTTCTAGTCTAGGCAAGCATGCCTCATCGTGCGAGACCATCAATAATAAAATAAAATTTGTTGAACTTACTCCACCTTTCCTTTGTTGCAGTAGTAGCAGAGGTGCCAGCCACTCGCGAGCTCATCGACCTCTTCGGCAATGCGGCGCTGACGTTAGGGCATGCAGCAGGACAGGTCTCCAGCACGTTCGCGCGATCCGCTGCAGACTTCAACGTGTTTCCTGACAAGTCCAAACAGGTACTAGTACCTATACTCACATATCATCATCAGCCGAAAGACGTCCACTGCTGGACATAGGCCTTCTCCAGGCGTTGCCAATTGCCGATCCCGTGCGTCTAGCATCCAGCGCATTCCAGCAACTTTAACCAGGTCATCAGTCCACCTAGTGGGAGGTCTTCCAACGCATCGTCTTCCGGTTCGTGGTCGCCATTCCAGAACTTTTCGGCCCCATCGGCCATTCGTTCTGCGAGCAATGTGCCCTACCCACTGCCACTTAAGTTTCGTAATTCTTCGGGTTATATTTGTAACTTTAAACTCACAGAGGAAGAAGGCAATTATGTTCTTCTTTCGTGATTAATTTAATTGCGGCATTTAAGGTAGTTGTACGTTTCTCCGGGAATTTCATTGACTCGGCGCTTGTATGGTGGACGCCACTGTTTAGTATCTCTAAGTAGTCTGTGCCAATGAAGGACTCTGCTAATAAAACAAAGACGAGAAGTTTTTGCATGAAAACTCTTTAATTTTTCGGTTAGTTTTTCAATTCGTTCCCACGATTGGGTTACTCCCTAGAGGAGGGTCTGGTGACGGACAGCCGCAGCGCGTTCGCGGTTAGTGTCCGTCATAGGTAAGCGGCACAGGAGGTCATCGTCTTCTATCTTCTGTCATAGGCGCGCTTCTAGGGATTGTCCGCTGTTTGCCGACATCAGTTAAGTATATCATTTACAACTCTATGGTAAAACCTCACCTAGAATACCTAATAGAGGTATGGGGTTCTGCAGCTAAAATACATATAAAACAAATCGAAACATGTCAAAACAAAATAATAAAACTCTTATTCCATTACCACTACCTAACTCCGACAGAAAAAAATTATAAAGAAACAAATTGATGACACTATCACAGATATATAAATATAACACATGCATATTAGTACATAAGCTATTAAATAAAAATATACACTCTAAAATAACATTTACAACAAAAGGGCAATCACAAAAACGTAGTACTAGACGAAAAAACAACATTTGCTTAAGACCGCCACGAACTAATTACGGAAAGAAAAATATATTTACTATACGAAGGAGCAGAGTTGTATAATAAATTACCCAATGACATTAAAGTGATACAGTCCTTTAATTTATACAAAAAAAACATAAAGCACCACATTTTAAATTTTTTTCTAGGTTTTAAATATGGGTTATATTTATTACCACACCAATTTAATTTACATCTGTAACAATTGTCATTATTTACTAATTTGCTAAATATTAAGATAACTAGGATACCTACTCTGTATTTCCGAAACATCACAATACATATAAATGGTAGAATGTGTAATTGCTATTGACTTGCCTTCAAGAATCGATATGTACACTCACTTTTTCCTTTTACCCACAAAATTGTAAAAAAAAAAATGTGTATCTACTAACTTACTTATTTACGAGTACCTTCTTCGTAAGTAATTCTTATATTTAGTTTTATGATGACCTCGTATTTCTCATATTAAGTGAATTGTATTATTTTTGAGAAATAAATGTCTTAAACCGTATCGTGGAATATTAGTGGGTTGGTGTCCCACATAACTGCGCTATTTCCTCGTGGTAGCGCAGTATGCATGAGCATTTCTGATTTATTACGTTCTAATACCAATAACTAATACCACTGGTATTTGTTTCAATTCATATTTATTTTCAATTCCTACCCATGCCACTCTTTAAAGAATTAAATTTAATGTGCGAACGAATACTAACAACTTGAATTTGGTACAGTCAGCTTAGTCAAACCTAAACAAAAATCATTTTGTATGAACGTCGGCATAGTTATCGAATTTAATTTACACCAATGTTAAAAAAACTCAAAGATCTCGTCACTACAACAGATTAGGCGAAAAATTCATAAAATGGTAAAAATAATTATGGTAAAACAAGTAGGTGATGAATGACTGATTTGATTTATACAAAAAGTTAATTTTCTATGATATTTTACAATTGTTGTTTTTAAAGTGATTTGTTAATTTGAAAAATTTATCTGATGTTGTTATTATTAGATAGGTAGACGTAAATAATTACGTACCTTTCGAATCATAACTATTTCTGGTAAATTTTAATACAAATTAAGAATTGATTTTTTGAGATATTTGGTAATTTTTAGATTATAAGTAAATTGTTCTTGTTTTGATGTTTTGGCAAAAAAAGTATTATACAGGTTAAGAAGGAACTAAAATTATAATAAAATTGATTATTAGTCATATTTTATTATTGAAGTAGACGACGCTAGCAAAATTTTTTATTTTTTATTTAAATGATTCTTTTTCAGCTATAGGTCTTATAATTGCATACAAAGCATTTTTACTGACTTTACCTTATATCTTTGAACTTGTTTTGGTATTAGTTTAAGCAATGATATTCTTTCGGCCTAAAAAATAAATAGGAGTTAAACATTGATGTATTAAAAAGGGGAAGATACGGGACTGAACACAGCGCTTGGTCCTACTAGACTAAGTGAATGCCCGTAGCGGGCACTCAAGCGATTTCGCTCGCACTACAGCGCCGTCTCCTATCTCTGTCCTTGTCTATCGGTAACTGTAGGTTGCCGATAACTGGTGCGCCGAGCCCAGGTTTTTTGATCGCGATGTTAGCGCGTAACGTATCTTCCCCTTTTTAATACATCAATGGAGTTAAAACACATACCAGTGATATTAATTGTTGGTATTAGAATGGAATAAATCGCATTTCTCAAGGCTAAAAAAAAGGAAGAAATGACATAAAAGTTACATATTATGTCTCAAATGATACTTGAATTGCTATTGCTTTGTAAGAACGTCAATTCAGCGTTACTACCTATCTATAGTAGTTAAGTGGTAGGTTGGTTACACAAATGAAAGCTTAGTTTGCTCCTGTAGGTAGCGTCTAAAATAGAAATGCCTCTTTCGCAAAATTTATATCAAAGATGGCTAGATAGTGAGTATTCTTGGAACTACGATCATCAATCCGGCTGACAAGCGTGGCGTCGGCAATTTTGCTGCTTGAACGGTTCATAGATAACTTTATCTCACCATGAATACACAATACGCCTGTGTGTTTAAGGTCAAGCAAATAGAATTTAATAGTGGTCAATAAAATTTCTCGATATAGGGTAGGTGTTAATGAATAAAACGGAGGAATTTCCAAAAAATAAGAAAGTAAAATATTATTACACAACGCAGTATTTTTTTTCGTAATCGCAGCTCTTTTTTTTATTTTAGTGTCAAAATATATTTCATAAGTTACTGTTCATTTTAAAATGGCGAGCGTCAAATTGCAATTAGTCGGAGGATACATATTCGCGAGCTGGCTGACCAAAACCAGATGTATCCTCCGACTGCTCAGCATGATTTTGTCCTTGTTTACGTCTTTTTAGTTCGCTTTTCAAGCAGTCGGGTGTTTTTGCTCTTGACTCTAGTCTAGGTCAGAGGTGACAGAGACAAAGTCGACGATGGAGTGAGCTTACCCAGAAGAAGCCTGTTCAATCTAACTTTGAAGAGATTCGGGTTGAAGGCGTTCGGATACACAGACGCAGGTTCAAACATTCGCTGTGCGCATTATGATAGATGTTTGGAAGCGCTTAGTGCGAATCGGTGGAATGGCAACAAGGTAAGGATGGTAACTTGCAGTGCGTCTAGATGTCCGATGGTAGAAGGGGGCTGGTGGGATCAGGTCGTGGAGTTCTTGAGCACACTCACCGAAGTACAGTCTGTAGAAGACCGAGAAGCAAGCAACCTTGCGGCGATGAGCCAAGCTGTGATGCTGTGCGGTCCACCGAGTCTAGCGCGGCAAGCTGATACTTAGCTGAGCCATCCCAAAGGTGGCTGCAATACCCATGCCTGAACGGACTTGCGCTTTGTAGAGGGTTAAAAGCAAGTTTATAAGTAACATTTTTTTTTTGTATGTGTTTTATTAATGCGCAGCCTTTATAGCCAACTTCAGGGTGGCCAAGAAGTTTGGCGAGAACTATAAGAGAAGTTACGCACTAGATCCAAAATCCGTCCGTCCGAATTCGGTTTCGGATTGAATTCGGTGCGCAAACGATCTACGTCTTAGCCATGATCGTTATAAGATCTTACCGGCGATGTGGCTTTCTGCTGAAAAGATGATGATGATGATGATAAGATCTTACTTATACCATAACCTCTTCGAATTTGACATGCAAAGAAAGCGAGACGTTAGTCAATTGTTCGCAGTGTACAATTATTTCCAGGTTCAGCGTAACTTCACGCTAGCACAGGTGCGGCAGTGTACCGGGCAAAACGGAGGCTGTCTGTACATAGTGTTCAACGGGCAGGTGCTCGACCTCACGCAGTTCGCGCCATACGTAAGTGAATTATTTAAAACTAACATATCAACATTAGTCACATGTATATCGGTAATTACATAAAGTTGTTTATCTACTCTCATATCGTAATATTCGAATTATAAACTTCAAAACGAGTTTATATTGACATATTTTATAAACACAATACCGAAATTTAAAAATAGAATTTTTTTATAACACTTTTTCTCTAACAAAATAATGCTATAATACATTTTTTTTTCTATTACGATACAGGACAAATCCAAGAAGTTAATCACTAAGGAGTTTTCATCAATTATTTTTTTTGTAATGGCATTTTTATAGTACCTATTTAAAAAGATTTGATTCCAATTTTTACTTGTCTATAACAATGCCCGCTTTAGGCTTAGCACGCACTGCGATTTTTATTTGCGCGAATATTGTCTCTTTCTACCTGTTCATAGAGCTCAAAATATTCGCGCGAATTAAATTCGCGCCGCGGTGCGTTGGATTCTGTGACAAAACACGGATTTCTTGCGGTATTATTTCTGTACTTTTTTTTTACCGCATTGCGAGCAGCTTCATACAATTCCATAGGTCGCAGAATGGGCGAGAAAAAATCGCGCGGATAAATATCGCAGTGCGTGTTAAACCTTTAGCGCATGCGCGGTTAATGCGGTGATGTGCTAGGTTTTGGCGCCATTCATACGTTTTGCAGGTTTTGCTGTATTGAATTTCATGAGTTTTTTTTTAATTCTTGCTTAAAAATGTCTGATATCAGTGAATGTGAAGAAAATTTCGCCCGATATTTTAGATGCGGTGAAGGAAATTACTCATAATCTATTACCAGAAAAGTAGAGAAAATCATATGATAAATGCTCTCACGACTTTATGGCATGGACAATGCAAAAAAGGTATTTAGTAGGTTCAATCCCAATGTATAAGTGTAGATATAGTAGTTTATGAAACCGCACATAACTAGGTATTAAAACATTCGTGTGAATACTATTAAAAACCTCGCCTACGGCTCGGTTTTTAAACACACACTCATGTTTTAATACCCCTTATTATGCAACAGTTTCATAAACTACTATAAAAATATAGCACAGTCCAACCATATTACACCTTAAGGTATGCAAATCACAAGCTTTACAACACACATTATATAGGGCATTAGATAGGGCGAGCCTAGCATTTACCGGGCACAAATGCCTACTCCAGACTGCTGTTTAAAAATTCCTCATGGAAACAATTTGTCTGAACTGGGAACCAAACGCAAGACCCTATGCTCAGCAGTCTGTTGTCCTTATGAGCATTAAACCAATGAATCATGGTTTTATTTTTACCCGACTGCCAAAAGAGGTTAATGTGTTTATCAGTCTATGTAGGTATTGTAAGTAAGCATGTATTTATGTTGTATTTATGTTTGTTCCTATGTGGCGTTCTAGAGACCAAACCCGTTGGCCGATTTTGATGTGTTCAACGATTCGTCTTAAACCTGCGATTGTCACTGGCGATTGGCACTGGACCAAAATGGCGGCTTTTGGGCGCCATATTATAGGGCCCCGAACCTTCTTTTTCTTCTAAATCCCTCGTGTGGGGTATCAAAATAAAGGATTTTAGAAGGTGATTTCAAAAATATACAACACGTATGTGTTTAAATTCAATAAAATCGAAAAAAATACTAAAATGTTATAAATAAAAAAAGTTCTGGTAAAACATCTGGTTTTGGTCAGCCAGCTCGTGAATATGCATCCTCCGATTGCACAGCATGATTTTCTTCTCGTTTACGTCTTTTTAGTTCGCTTCATAAGCAGTAGGGTTTTTTGATTTTTTTAATTAACTTTTTTTATTGTGTCTTATTGGCGCAGAACTAGCCAAGAAACCGTTCTTCTATACAAACACACTGCTAACAGCTTATGTTATACTATATTTTCCCTTTATTTAAGTACCAATCTGTAGTTTCATTTGGACGTTTGACTAACCTGCAGAAATTCATAGATAAACCTACGCACATCCAAAAGGCAGACATGACATTTGAAACCGGACATATTGCTTTTACTGGCACCATAAACACAACCGTTTCCAGCACGTCGAATGCAGGAGATCGGATTGGTTTGTGAAGCTGTTTCAGCCGGTTTGAAGTGACTAGACTCATTTGATTGGATCGCTCGGAACTGGTGCATGAATTGGTGGAGCTAAGACTGATATTTGGCTTCAGCTATCCACAAAGCATCTCTGTAGTAGTGACTACCAGATTACTACCGATGGTTTGTGTCCTTTATTCTCTCAAAGCTTCTCTTTGTAAGTGGTTTAACCTAATGACCCGCCAGCAAACAAAAATTGACGCCGAATCAGAATTCCTGAACAAAATGCAACGAACGCCTACGTTTCACTCGACTGATTTATACGAAAATAACTTTTTCTCAAAAAATTTACCAACTTTCGTTTCGGAAGTCGGTGTCGAAAAATTATAAAAACTAGAGGTACCGACTTCCAAAACGAAATTAATTTTGCACTTTTTAGTGTTTTGCTTTTGAAGTCGGTTTCTTTTTTGTGTAAAAGTTTTTATTTCTCTCTTTTTAGTTTTAGTAAACCATGACTAAAAATTAGAAAATGGGCAATATCTATAGTACGATACTTATAGGATTGACAAAATAAGCATAATAACCCAATTTACACATTCGTGTTGTTTGTCGCTAAGGAGTTCGGTTGTATGCTCCATATCTTGAAAACTGCTGGACCGATTTTGATGAAACTTGCACTATTCCCTAAGTTGAGAGATGCTTAATCCAACACAAAAAGAATGATCACCCCTGCAGTTATAATTTATTCGTGTTTTTATGAGAAAAATTTTTTTTTACTAATTCTTATTAAAATTCGAAAAAATCTACATCCTGTATCTTTATTATAATTTTCACTAGATTGGTACTGATGAGACCTTGCGTTAGACATGCTATTTATGGTTGTTTATTGGGAATCTACATCCTGTATCTTTATTATAATTTTCACTAGATTGGTACTGATGAGACCTTGCGTTAGACATGCTATTTATGGTTGTTTATTGGGAATCTACATCCTGTATCTTTTTTATAATTTTCACTAGATTGGTACTGATGAGACCTTGCGTTAGACATGCTATTTATGGTTGTTTATTGGGAATCTACATCCTGTATCTTTATTATAATTTTCACTAGATTGGTACTGATGAGACCTTGCGTTAGACATGCTATTTATGGTTGTTTATTGGGAATCTACATCCTGTATTGTTTTTATAATTTTCACTAGATTGGAACTAATGAGACCTTGCGTTAGACATGCTATTTTTGGTTGTTTATTGGGAATCTACATTCTGTATCTTTTTTATAATTTTCACTAGATTGGTACTAATGAGACCTTGCGTTAGACATGCTATTTATGGTTGTTTATTGGGAATCTACATCCTGTATCTTTATTATAATTTTCACTAGATTGGTACTGATGAGACCTTGCGTTAGACATGCTATTTATGGTTGTTTATTGGGAATCTACATCCTGTATCTTTTTTATAATTTTCACTAGATTGTTACTAATGAGACCTTGCGTTAGACATGCTATTTATGGTTGTTTATTGGGAATCTACATCCTGTATCTTTATTATAATTTTCACTAGATTGGTACTGATGAGACCTTGCGTTAGACATGCTATTTATGGTTGTTTATTGGGAATCTACATCCTGTATCTTTATTATAATTTTCACTAGATTGGTACTGATGAGACCTTGCGTTAGACATGCTATTTATGGTTGTTTATTGGGAATCTACATCCTGTATCTTTTTTTTTATAATTTTTACTAGATTGGTACTAATGAGACCTTGCGTTAGACATGCTATTTATGGTTGTTTATTGGGAATCTACATCCTGTATCTTTATTATAATTTTCACTAGATTGGTACTGATGAGACCTTGCGTTAGACATGCTATTTATGGTTGTTTATTGGGAATCTACATCCTGTATTGTTTTTATAATTTTCACTAGATTGGTACTAATGAGACCTTGCGTTAGACATGCTATTTATGGTTGTTTATTGGGAATCTACATCCTGTATCTTTTTTATAATTTTCACTAGATTGGTACTAATGAGACCTTGCGTTAGACATGCTATTTATGGTTGTTTATTGGGAATCTACATCCTGTATCTTTATTATAATTTTCACTAGATAGGTACTGATGAGACCTTGCGTTAGACATGCTATTTATGGTTGTTTATTGGGAATCTACATCCTGTATCTTTTTTATAATTTTCACTAGATTGGTACTAATGAGACCTTGCGTTAGACATGCTATTTATGGTTGTTTATTGGGAATCTACATCCTGTATCTTTATTATAATTTTCACTAGATTGGTACTGATGAGACCTTGCGTTAGACATGCTATTTATGGTTGTTTATTGGGAATCTACATCCTGTATCTTTATTATAATTTTCACTAGATTGGTACTGATGAGACCTTGCGTTAGACATGCTATTTATGGTTGTTTATTGGGAATCTACATCCTGTATCTTTATTATAATTTTCACTAGATTGGTACTGGTGAGACCTTGCGTTAGACATGCTATTTATGGTTGTTTATTGGGAATCTACATTCTGTATCTTTTTTATAATTTTCACTAGATTGGTACTAATGAGACCTTGCGTTAGACATGCTATTTATGGTTGTTTATTGGGAATCTACATCCTGTATCTTTATTATAATTTTTACTAGATTGGTACTGATGAGACCTTGCGTTAGACATGCTATTTATAAATGTTGTTTATAGGGTGTGTTGAAGATAATATTAAGTTATACGAATTATTTTTTCTCAGATCATAACTTTTTATTTACTTCGGGCCCCACTGTAAAAAAAAATACTCCAACGAAAAATGACCCTGTTTTACAAGTTTTGGCGCATTAAATAGGGATTCTGAAAAAGTATAACACATGGCCCATGAGTGGCTCTAATAGTAGTCTTTATAGGACGACAAAACAAAATAACGATTGTGAAAAATACAAAATAAATTAAACACAAAATAAATTATAACTCTGCAGGGGTTGACCTTAAGGACCTCCCGTAGAACATTTTTTTGCAGCTGATGGCCCCATCTAACCCTTAGTTGCGTTTGATCCACGACTTTCACTTACACAATTTTCTAAACAAATTTCTACTTAAAAGATACTCTTCTTGAAGCGAAGACGTGAATAACTCTTCTGAAGAAACACTTTTAAAATTCCAAGTTCTGCTTTTTCAGCGAATGCTTTCGTTAAAGGTCACGGGAAGAGATGATTATATAAAAATGCATTTCGTGTGATATTTACGGATGAAGGGATCCGTGTAGGCGGACGTGGATGACCGAACTAACATGTAGGATGGAACTGTTGGCCCGGGCCAATGCGGCTTATTCAGAATTTATAGTGTTCCAGTTACCAATACAGTTGAGTAGATTCGTATAGTTCAAAAAGGTTGTTGTTTAATTAATCATTTACAGAGATATCTCTATAAAAATTTTGGTTTTACTGTAAATTTTCCTGGTAATACACTCGCGAGCAATGAAAAAGTTCCAGTGACATACCACCAAATTACTCCTAAACAGGAAAGGCTAGCTTAATGACGCCGTCTGCAATATTGAAGTACATTTAACAGCGCATCAGAATATTACCAACTAAAAACGTAAATATTGTGTTAAAATTTTGGTATATCAGATAGTTTGAAATATCATTAATTGGTCGGCATTATGTGGGTGGAACTTTTTCATTGCTCGGCAGTTTATTTGCGTTTTCGTTCTGCTTCGAATCTTAGATTTAGTGATCATAACCGCTACTGCTGAATATGAACTCCCGAACCTAGCACCTGGCGATCACCAGCCTAGCGCCGAGTCAACGAAGGTCCCGAAGAAACGATTCAATTGTTTGAGATGTCCAGTGCTCATCTGATGGTTACCAGGGCGGAAGAACAATTATTGGGTTTTCGATCTGAAACTTCTGGACGTCCACTGCTGGACATAGGTCTCCCCCAAGCGTCGCCACATTGACCGGTCCCGTGCGTCCCGCATCCAGCGGATCTCCGCAACCTTCACCAGGTCATCATGGAAATCTTATCTTACTAATATTATGAACTTAGCTTCTGCCAGCGGCTTCGCCCGCGTGAAAGTCGAACATTATCCCGAAGGAACATATTCCCGGGATAAAAATTATATGTCCTATTTCTGACTATAATCTATCTCTGTACCAAATTTAATACAGATCCGTCCAGCCGTTTGAGCGTGAAGAAGTAACAAACATAAAAACACACACACACACACTTACAAACTTTCGCCTTTATAATGTTAGTGTGATATTGTGAAGTGTGATATTATAAAATAACATACTAACGTCTGCCAGCGTTTTCGCCCGCGTGAATGTGAATAATTATTCCAGACTTTTATCTATCTCTGTGCCAAATTTCATCCAGATCCGTTATGCCGTTTTAGCGTGATTTAGTAACTTTTCATTCTTAATTCTTTATTGTACACCAAAAAAACAACATTACATACATGTGATAATAAAGTACATGTACAAAGGCGAGCTTAACTCAGTGCTGAGTTCTTATATAGCAAACCCTAGGGTGACAGAGAAAGTTAACAATTATAGAGGGCATCCAGTGTACAATAATAAAATAACCTATGACGAATTAAATTATAACATAAATATACTTAACACGTATGTACATAAATACAATACATACTAATATTATGTCATTGCGCAAGAAAATGATCTTTAATCTTCCTCCTGGATACCACCAGAGAAAGGCTGTCGCGTAGGGAGAGAGTTCCAGAGAACTGCTGCACTGCACTGCACTGCACTGCACTGCTGTAGCAGAGAAAGAGCCATCATAGCGGCTGGAAGTGTGACGCGGTGGACGTAGGAGAAGAGAAGTGGCACTGCGACAGGGTTTACCTCTCGGCACGAGGTATTCAAAGCGTTCACGAGGGAATTGAGGAGAACTAGGATTGTGCAGGATAGTATAGAGAAGGGATAAGATATGGGTATCTCGACGACGCCGAATCGGCAGTCAATTTAATCTTTATTCATCCCGGTATAATATTCCCTTGGGATACGCAAACACTTTTCACGTGGTTGAAGCCGCTGGCAGTAGCTAGTAACATGTAAATTGTGGGTGTACTGTGTGGTTAGGTCCACCTCTGCCAAGGCTACTCGTATCTACAATTCATAGAGCCTCTTTTCTATGCCTTTCTTCTTCTCCTTCAGCACTTCGGCGGTGCCAGCATGCTGCAGAAGTACGCTGGCACAGACGCGACGTCTGCCATGTTGGCAGCCGGCATGCCACCGCAAGTGTTCGACATCTTTCTCAAGAAGTTCGTCGTAGGAAGACTTGTGAGTACTAAATGTTTGCACTATCTTATGGTTTTTATGTGACCAGTGGAATTGGGAAGTAATCTAACGAAAACTAAAAGATATGCAAAAACTAGGTATAAGAATAGACAGGCCTTGTGGTCGTTTTTTTTTTAAATTTATGTGATTAAAAATCAAATAGATTCAAGATTATTTATTTGTGGAAACATGAGTACACATACAGAGCATGCAAGTTATTAAATTACATCGTAGATTAAGACCAGTCATGTTTGGCCTTAGTGGCGTACAAATATTCAAATTTCAGTAATAAAAGTCATTGGATAAAGTATTATTAGATTACATAAGAACGAAATAGTAAATCTCAATTTCAAAATCAAATAAATTTAATTTAAGGTAGCTAAATAACAATGATTAAATGTCAATTAAAATTATACAATGTCCTTCCTACTATTTGGGCGTTTATTAAAAACTTTAGGGGCCATACATAAAACACTCTTGTGCATTAATGCTGTTTTCGAGCTGTGTAGACAAATAATACTGTCATCGCGCCTACTATGGTTGCGATCGATATATTTGAAAATTAATATGATAGCAAAAGTACTGCCAATTTTTATCAATATGTTTTATTATACACCCCATCACTACAAGCTACTGCACTCAAAAGGGAATAAAATTTAATATTTTTTTATTGATCATCATTGAGCACCAAACTATTATATTGATTGGTGCTCAAGTGGGAATAGCTTTGGTGCTCAATGCATAGATGCCCAAAAAATAGGTGCACGGGCATACTCCTTCATTTGGGTCATCGGAATATGGCCTAAATAAAAGCCAATCCAATCCGACTTAGTTTCATAGACTCTGCACATTTATGGCAATGATTGAATCAATATATTGATATATTGGTGGTGCTGATTATTCACAAGTAGTTAGTCACTTTCTGTAAATTGATTTTATTTTCATCGTATATTTTTCGTAATTTCAGGTACCGTCCGCATCAACATCACAGTCGTCATCATCCGCCAGTGCACCATCTCGATCACCAGCCGCTATCCAGACCTGTGGCTGGATCCCCTCACTCATGGGCCTTTGTAAGTTTATCATGAAAATAATAGTTAAAAAAAACCGGCCAAGTGCGTGTCAGACTCGTGCACGAAGGGTTCCGTACCATTATCGCAAAAAACGGCAAAAAAAATCACGTTTGTTGTATGGGAGCCCTACTTAAATATTTATTTTATTCTGTTTCTGTGAAAATTTCAACTGTCTAGCTATCACGGTTCATGAGATACAGCCTGGTGACAGACGGACCGCGGAGTCTTAGTAATAGGGTCCCGTTTTTACCCTTTTGGTACGGACCCCGCTTTAATTTCTAAAAAAACACGCTTTAATAGAAAGCCAAACTAAAAAGTAGAAAATAATTTTCAATACAATTAAATTAAGAATAGTGTGATTAACAAAAAAAACTAAATTATTATAAAAAAGCGTGGGTTGCTTTTTAAGATATTTTCAAAATGACTCTACTTTTACCAATATCTGTCAATAAAATATTATGACAATTGACATTAAGCACCCCAACGTTTTTTTTACAATAAAATAAAAAACACGCTAAAAACCACGCTTGAATAGAATATTAAAACGTGTTTTTTAGTTTTTTTTAAACCATTATTTATTTTTTACTTTTTATTTCAATCGCTAATCCTGAAGATCCTGGTAAGGATAATGGCACAAACTATTTAAATTATTGCATTGTCATCAGTCCTTGATAAGTGTGCAAAGTTTCAAATCAATCCGACGTTTTGAAGGGGTTGAAAATCACGTTCAAAGATTCCGTTACAAAGACACACACATACAAAGCTAATAAAAACGTGTTAAAAATAAAGTTGTCGGGTTTCAAAGTGAAAGGCACATATAATAAGCATTCAGGTATATGAGTCATTTGTACTTGACTAGCATTAGTTTTAAGAGCTTGTCTTCTCTAGGTAGTAACCAATTTCATTTGAGAGCAGTAGATAATATCTTCTAGTGTGCAAACTGTGCAAAGTTACAAAACAAAGTGATCAATCCATCTATCTGCGATTGTTCAAACAATGTAAGGCTTTTTACCATCAATTTTTTTTCTTTTTTAGGGTTCCGTACCCAAAGGGTAAAACTGAACCCTATTACTAAGACTCCGCGGTCCGTCTGTCTGTCTATCTTCCTGTCTGTCTGTCCGTCTGTCACCAGGCTGTATCTCATGAATCGTGACAGCTAGACAGTTGAAATTTTCACAGATGATGTATTTCTATTGTCGCTTTAACAACAAACACTAAAAACTGAATAAAATAAATATTAAATTTGGGCTCCGATACAACAAACGTGTTTCTTTGCCGTTTTTTTGCGATAATGGTACGGAACCCTTCGTGCGCGAGTCCGACTCGCACTTGACCCTTTTTTTTTCTAACCATGATCTACAATGAAAAGTGGGTGCTATGATTCAATCACACTTTTCAATACTTTTAACCCGGTATCAAGTTCCCTTGGGATAATTTTCAAGCTGGCGAAACCACTAACAGAAGCTACTCGTAGTATGTTGAAAGAATAACATTTTCAATAATGAATTTTGCATTTAATTAACACAATGTCGTATAGCACTAATTACCATGAAATTTAATGGTCCGAATGAAAAATGGTCACTATTTTAATATTAATTGTAATTATTTGATTGCTCAATCTCTGCCCATTTTTAAAACTATGGTGAAGAATCACGACCTCTCTCATTAATAGTTGTTTTTCTTGATTTCTATTTTTTAGTTCCATACTTGTTATTATATATATTTGTCTATATAATATATATATATATATTATATATAAATAGTACACCAAAGAATACCTACAGTACTGTCTTTCCTTTAATTTTTAAAATCCATCCAAAGGTTGTCTTGAAAAGATCGCTTTTAGCGATAAGGCCGCCCATTGTGTCACCCAGTGTAATGTTTTCTTTGTCTATACTTTCTGTAACTTATATGGTGTACATAATAAAGAGTATTTATTGTTTTCCAGGTAAAAACTGAATGTACCACGAATGCAGAATGGAACAAGTCGACTGAAGAATGAAGTGTATCGTTTGAACTTTCAACGATGCTTTTCATAGAAACTGGACAAAATACAAATGTATATTTAAGATAGATATTAATAAAAAGGTTTTGTAATTAATCAAATGTTTTTTTTTGAAAATGTAATTTCAAATAATCTTATAGTATGAGACCCCACTGCAAAAATCTGCAGATCAATGTTTTATAAGAAACTTGAATGTTATGAATGATTATTGATAGTAGAATATTTTACTTTAGGGTTGCCTGGAAATATCTAGCCGCAATTACCATAATCTTAGATGGAGTTAAAAGTTCTTAGATGGAGTAGCTTGTGGCTAAATAATAACAGCAGCATGTGTCGATCTTCAACGTTAAGCAACGCTTGACGAGGTCGGTCCGTGGATGGGTGAGACCATCTCAACATACCGAGTTTCCTCCATGCCTCGGAAAGCACGTTAAGCCGTTGCTCCCGGCTGTCATTTGAAGATCTTTGACAGTCGTTACGGGTAGTCAGAAGCCTGAGATCTGACACCAGTCTAGCCAAAGGGTACCGTGTTACCCAGTTACTGGGTTGTGGAGGCCAGGTAGGTAGTCGCTCCATTTAAAACACTGGTACTCAGCTGTATCCGGTAAGACTGGCAGCCGACCCCAATATAGTTGGGAAAAGGCTAGGCAGATTGATTAATACATAGATACTTCATGAAAATTACGTTTAATCAAAAATCCTGGTTCCTGCAGATTTCTGCGGTCGGATCTTAGGCTATTAGTACTCACATTTCATTTACGTTTTATTTACTCTCTGAAATTTACTATCGCTGAGATACCAAAGCAACAATATTGACGTAATATTGGTTGAGACTGTGACTGTTTTATAAAGGAAAACCCCAGCTACACTCATACTATGAAAATACATTTAATAAGTATATATATTAACAAAGGAGCCACTTGTGTTCGAAGAGTCACTCATGAGCATATTCCCTAGTGCTTATGAGTGTAAAGATTAATTTAAACAATGGGCTAGTAGCAACAAAGATAGCAAATGGCTTTTTATCTAATTATATATTTGAACTAGTAAGTGGCTAAATGCAGCCAATAAACAATGTCAGACATACGTGCTAGCAAACATGCACTGACTATATCTCAGCTGTAGATAGAATGATGGTCGTTAAAGGACTGGTACCTTTTTTTTTTATCTAGGAGCACTGCACATGCATACTGCGCTACCAAGGAGAGATAGCGCAGTTATGTGGTACTCTAACCCACTAAAACTCCACGGTGTCCTCCTGAGCTGCTTATGGCGGGCACACGGGCACGCGTTAGCACTCACTGAGAACCCGCGGCGGCTATCCGTCACCGGACCCTCCTCTGGCGAGTACCCCACATCACCGGCGCACCACCACACTGTACGCCGTGACCACCCCAAGGGCCAAACCAGCACATGAGCGCCAGACCCGAATGGTACCCTTGGTCCCCCCGTGACGGGTCAAGGTCAATGACCCCGCCACCTACAATATGCCGGCCGCAGGGGATAGGGAGAGCGACCAACGCAATACCGACACTCCTCCTCGACAATGCGGTAACCCACCGGGGCCAAAGGACTGGTACCTAGACTCGGTCAATACTCTTATAGGATCCCTCACAGTATCCCGATACCGTGATACTTTGACCTTCGGTTCTAAACAAGTGGCCTTCGGTGTCAGCGAAGGAGATAATCGAAATGTCAAAATGTAAGGGATTGATCACGTGCTTTTTCGATATCGCTTATTAATCCCATACAATTTTGCCTTCTTGACAATCGTTATCGCCACGCTTTCGATGATAAAATGTCGCTTGTCTAGGGCCTCTGATACTTTCTTTTTGCGTACAGCTAAGCATTGGAATTCCCTACCGGAATCTGTGTTTCCTGATAGGTACAACCTGGAGGTCATTAAGTCAGGAGTGAATAGGTTACTTCTAGGCAAGCGTGCTTCACCGTCGACCACATCATCGCTTACCATCAGGTGCGTCAAGCGCGAGCCTTTTAATAATAAAAAAAAAGTTAATTAGAAAAATCAAAAAACCCGACTGCTTGAAAAGCGAACTAAAAAGACTTAAACAAGGAGAAAATCATGCTGTGCAGTCGGAGGATACATATTCGCATGCTGTCTAACCAAAACCAGACGTATTCTCCGACTGCACAGCATGATTTTCTCCTTGTTTACGTCTTTTTAGTTCGCTTTTCAAGCAGTCGGGTTTTTTGATTTTTCTAATTAACTTTTTTTATTTATAACTTTTTAGTTATTTTATTTCGAATTTGATACATTTAAACATATAAGTGACATATGTTTTTGAAATCAACTCTTAAAACCCTACATTTTGATATGCCACACGATAGGTTTGGAAGAAGAAAAATATTTGGGCCCCCACAATATGGCGCCCAAGAACCGCCTTTTTACTATTTTTAAATTTTAATGTAGCCAGTGACACTCGCGGGGTTAAGACGAATCCATTGACGTAAGAACCATCAAAATCGGCCCACCCGTTTGGTCTCTAGAACGCCACATAGGGACAAACATACATACATACATACATACTTACATACATACATAGACTGTTAAACACATTACCCTCCTTCAGCAGTCGGGTAAAAATATGTCGTGCGCCGGAGTAGACAT
The DNA here is from genome assembly GCA_945859665.1 of Anorthoa munda. Taxonomy (NCBI): domain Eukaryota; kingdom Metazoa; phylum Arthropoda; class Insecta; order Lepidoptera; family Noctuidae; genus Anorthoa; species Anorthoa munda. The sequence goes on along the minus strand of OX243899.1, from coordinate 5,614,247 downwards.
CTTGTCTCGCAAAACTATCGCAATGTACTGTTGGAAGATGGAGAATACACACAAATATTTTATCAACACGTCTAAAGGATGTTATCTCAAATAGTATCTTTTCTGCTATCTTGGACATACTGACTACTGACATTATTTATTTTATAATGTTATCAATTGATACACATAACAGCCGAATATAATCATCGATACCTTTGGGGCCTTTTAAAGAAAGAAAAAAGAATTTATTGACACTAAGAAATATTACAACATAAACAAAACACAAGATAGTTTCAAAGCACAGTATTTCCAGTATGGCAAAAGAAGTGGGCTCAGCCGATACTGACCAGTGTGCAGCATGGCTACTACGCTGGTCAACGCTGATTTCCAGCCCGCCCTCTTTCTCACGTACAGCACTTATCATAATAAATCACTTGATAAATACCCCAACCCACCCATAATAAACACCCTTCATCATCATCATCATCATATCAGCCGAAAGACGTCCACTGCTGGACATAGGCCTCCCCCAAGCGTCGCCTCATTGACCGGTCCCGTGCGTCTCGCAACCAGCGGATTCCCGCAACCTTCACCAGGTCATCAGTCCACCTGGTGGGAGGCCTTCCAACGCAACGTCTTCCGGTTCGCGGTCGCCACTCCAGAACCTTTCTGCCCCATCGGCCATCCGTTCTGCGAGCAATGTGCCCTGCCCACTGCCACTTAAGTTTGGCAATTCTTCTGGCTATGTCGGTAACCTTGGTTCTCTTGCGGATCTCTACATTTCTGATTCGATCACGCAAGGAAATTCCGAGCATAGCCCTCTCCATTGCCCTTTGAGTGACTGTAAGTTTTCTGATGAGGCCCATTGTAAGCGACCACGTCTCAGATCCATATGTCATCACTGGCAACACACACTGGTCATAGACTTTCGTCTTGAGACACTGTGGTAAGTTGGACGAGAAGATACCGCGCAACTTCCCGAACGCTGCCCAGCCGAGTCGGATTCGACGGTTGACCTCTTTCTCGAAGTTGGCCCTACCCAACTGGATCGTTTGTCCCAGGTAGACATAGTCGCCCACAACTTCGAGTGTAGAGTCTCCTACCTTGATAGGAGTGGGTGTAACATGGGCATTCAACATCACCTTGGTTTTGTCCATGTTCATTCTAAGACCCACTCTTTCGGAAGCACTACTGAGGTCATCGAGCATTTTACTGAGGTCCTCCATGGTCTCAGCCATAACCACTATATCGTCAGCAAACCGAAGGTGAGTGATGTACTCGCCATTGACGTTGATGCCTAGCCCTCTCCAGTCCAGAACCTTGAAGACATCCTCCAGTGCAGCGGTAAACAGCTTCGGAGATATGACGTCTCCCTGTCTCACACCTCGCTGCAGAAGGACTGGTTCCGAGGTCTGATCCTGAAGTCGAACTGACATGGTGGCGTTTTTGTATAAACACTTCAACACTTCGATGTACCGGTAGTCAATTTGGCACCGTTGGAGAGACTGCAGTACAGCCCAAGTCTCGATCGAATCGAAGGCTTTCTCGTAGTCCACAAACGCTAAACAGAGAGGCAGGTTGTACTCTTCGGTCTTCTGTATAACCTGCCGCAGCGTATGTATGTGGTCTACGGTGCTGAAGCCTTTACGGAATCCGGCTTGTTCGGGAGGCTGGAAATCGTCAAACCTGCGCGCGAGACGATTCGTGATGACTCTTGAAAACAGCTTGTAGACATGGCTAAGAAGTGTGATGGGCCTATAGTTCTTCAGTAAGGCATTGTCACCCTTCTTGAAGAAGAGTACCACCACACCCCTGCACCATGCCTGTGGCGTTTTCCCTTCGTGTATGACGGAATCAAACAGCTTCTGAAGGGCCTTAAGGATTGGTTTTCCACCCGCCTTCAGGAGTTCGGCCGTAATTCCGTCATCACCCGGTGCCTTGTTGTTCTTAAGCTGTTTCAGAGCCATCCTAATCTCATACAGGCTGACGTCCGGAATGTCTTCGGTATAGTGTCGGGTCAATCTAGCTCTAGGGTCTTTCGCTAGATTCGCGACGGGTTTACTGGTTGACGTGTACAGCTGCGTGGACTTCACCAGTCGAGACCTTTCAAGTTTAACATTAATGTTCAATGTGCCTCTTACCATGCGGTGATCGCTCCCGGTTTTAACCGAATTGATCACAGAGACATCATTGAACACTTGCTTCTTGGTTGACATGATGAAGTCGATCTCGTTTTTAGTTGAACCATCGGGGCTTTGCCAGGTCCACTTCCTGTGCTCACGCTTTCTGAAGAAGGAGTTCATCATGTAGAGGCCCTCCTTCTCCATAAAACTGGCCAGTAGGTGACCCCGGTGGTTCCGGCGTCCAACTCCAAATTGCCCCACTTGCAGCTCATCCACGTCTCGTTTGCCCAGTTTTGCGTTGAAGTCCCCCATGACAACGGTGAAGTGAGTTTTGAAACCATGCATGGCTCTAGAGATATCCTCATACATGGTCTCTACCTCGTCGTCGGGGTGTGCCGAGGTCGGGGCGTAGACCTGTATGACCTTCAGCGAATATCTTGCGGATATTCTGAGTATAAGGTACGCCACCCTGGTCGACACACTCTCGATCTTCACCACGTTGTTCACAAGGGACTTGTGGACGATAAACCCGACACCACCCTGGGACTGTCGGTCACCCTCTCGGAAATAGAGCAGGTTACCGGATTTGAGGATTATCGAGTCCTCCCCCTCTCTTCGGACTTCCGATAACCCTATAATACTCCATCGCAACCTACTCAATTCTTCCTCCAGTTCGGCTATCTTCTCGTCGGTCCGGAGTGTTCGCGTGTTATATGTTCCCAGGTCCAGTCGTCGGTGTTTATTGGGGTAGCCTGGTCCACTCCGGGGATTCTTAGCACCCCTTGCCACGCCATCGCCTCGACCGCTACCGTAGCCGAGGGTAGACGGGCTGCCGGGCACTCGGGGCCGTTTTTTCTGTGTGCTGATCATTAGGATTGGGGGGTTTTGCCATAATCGCCACGCTTGGCAGGCGGGTTGGCGATCGCAGTTTGTTGATAAAGTGCACAGAGAACGCTGCTGCCCATTCTCTGGTGTGTCCCTTAGTCGCCTCTTACGACACCCACGGGAAGATATGGGATGGTGAAATTCTTTACGTCCGTCACCATACGGAACTACCTACGGAAACACCCTTAACTACCCTAAATACTAAATTATACATACCCACAATTGTAACAACATATAAAATAAGTATTCCATCAATAAAATTCCAATTAATTTAAAAATAATAATCCATTAAAAATACCAAGAAGAATAAATTTATCTAATCAATTTCGCATACTATTACGATTACACATTATATTAAGTACAGAATATCGTTTGTAGCCCTGCCGAATGAGACATAGTGTACCTATGCGAGGACAGAGATAGCAGTACCTTAAGCATTGGAGATTTGTTTGCGAAGTATTTGGAACCCTTTGGGGGTCTAGACAATGAGTAAATCTATAGGTGATAGCGGTTGTCGAAATGCCAAAATGTTTGGGATTGACCACGGACATTTCGAAATCCATTTTAAATTTTCGATCGCTGATACAAAGTTACTTTGTCTAGCAGCTCTAGGATCCTTTTAGAATGCCATCGACTTGCTAAGAAGAGCGAAACATAACATTACGTCTTCATTTCTCAAAGGGCCGGATGTTGTATCATACACCCACATTTTGTCAACCCTACTCTTATTTTTAACCGACTTCTCAAAAAGGAGGAGGTTTTCAATTCGACAGCATTTTTTTTTTTTGTATTTGTGTTACCTAAGAACTTTTTATTGGGTGAACCGAATTTGATAATTCTTTTTTTATTCAAAAGCTGGTGCTTGTCTTGTGGTCAGATTTCATTTTTATCAAGATCTGATGAAAATCATTCGGAGATATACATCAGAACTCTTCAATAAATGACGGCAAATCACTCGGGATAGCTGCAATCGCAAGTCTGTTTATTGCTTACAACATTTCATAACATAACATCACACTGGTACGCTCTAAAGGGGTACGCAGGTGTGAACAGTTCATCCTGGTAGACTCTCATTCCACCGGTTTTGTTTATTTAAGTTTCATGTTATTGAGTTAATCTATTCTGGCTTCACTTTGGGCATTATTGGTACCTAGAACTGGTCCATTATGTACCACAACTAAAAAGTGAAAACTAAAAAACTTTTTTACAAAAATTACAACCGACTTCCAAACAAAAACCCTACAAAGTAAAAAATTACTTCAATTTCGGAAGTCGGTGTCAAAAAACGAAGAAAAAAATACAGGAACACCGACTTCCGAAATTGAAGTTATTTTTACTTTGTAGTGTTATTGTTTTGAAGTCGGTTGTAATTTTTGTAAAAAACTTTTTTTTTAATATTATTCTGAAAAATAAACGGTTACACATTACAGTATAACTAAAAAATTAAACAAAACAGTGTGACAAATGTATAACCAACGACGTTTTCCACATAATATGTATCAATCTTACAAACTAATACGACGTGCGCTAACAATTCATAATATCCAAATCAAATACTTTTTAACGAATAATAACTTTCTTTTCCGAAGTCGGTGTCGAATAACTTCGGAATGGAAAGTTATTTTTTGCTTTGTAGTGTTTTGTTTTGGAAGTCAGTTTGCTTTTTTGTTTAATTTTTTTTTATTTTCTTCTTTTAGTTTTGGTACGTACCTCCAATTAAAGTGAAAATCATTTATAGCCAAAGTACCTACTCGTACATCTTATGACGATTCCAATAAGCCCAAACACGAATAGGACACTTTGTTTTATTTCGGAGTTCCAGTGGCCATTGTGGTCTTTTTCATCAGTTCCACTTCACCAAATGATACTTTCTGAGTGCAAATGATTGCATTATTGATGAAAATACCAAAATCGCTATCAAGTGTCAATTAGCAGACACAATAGAAATTCCATTATTTTGTGGCAATTTGGCGCGATGGACACTCAAGGGGATGTATGCCTATAATATTTGAGAAGTTCTCTCAATCAACCACAATGTGTAGAGCTTACTGTATCAAGTCCTTTCTACCTGCGGTCACCTAGTTCGGGATGTCACACCAGCAACTGATCAATCAATCAACCACAATGTGTAGAGCTTTCTGTATCAAGTTTTTCCTACCTCCGGTCACCTAGATCGGGATGTCAAACCTGCAATTAACCAATCAATCAACCACAATGTGTAGAGCTTTTTTATCAAGTCCTTCCTACCTCCGGTCACCTAGTTCGGGATGTCACACCTGCAATTAATCAATCAATCAACCACAATGTGTAGAGCTTTCTGTATCAAGTCTTTCCTACTTCCGGTCACACCTGCAATTAATCAATCAATCAACCACAATGTGTAGAGCTTTCTGTATCAAGTCCTTCCTACCTCCGGTCACCAAGTTCGGGATGTCACACCAGTAATGGATCAATCAATCAACCACAATGTGTGGAGCTTCCTGTATCAAGTCTTTCCTATCTCCTGTCCCCTAGTTCGGGATGTCACACCTGCAATTTATCAATCAATCAACCACAATGTGTAGAGCTTTCTGTATCATGTCTTTCCTACCTCCTGTCACCTAGTTCGGGATGTCACACCTGCAATTAATCAATCAATCAACCACAATGTTTAGAGCTTTCTGTATCAAGTCTTTCCTACCTCCAGTCACATAGTTCAGGATGTCACACCTGCAATTAATCAATCAATCAACCACAATGTTTAGAGCTTACTGTATCAAGTCCTTCCTACCTCCAGTCACCTAGTTCGGGATGTCACACCAGTTATTGATCAATCAATCAACCACAATGTGTAGAGCTTTCTGTATCAAGTCCTTCCTACCTCCGGTCACCTAGTTCGGGATGTCACACCAACAATTGATCAAGCAATCAACCACAATGTGTAGAGCTTACTGTATCAAGTCCTTTCTACCTGCGGTCACCTAGTTCGGGATGTCACACCAGCAACTGATCAATCAACCACAATGTGTAGAGCTTTCTGTATCAAGTTTTTCCTACCTCCGGTCACCTAGATCGGGATGTCAAACCTGCAATTAACCAATCAATCAACCACAATGTGTAGAGCTTTTTTATCAAGTCCTTCCTACCTCCGGTCACCTAGTTCGGGATGTCACACCTGCAATTAATCAATCAATCAACCACAATGTGTAGAGCTTTCTGTATCAAGTCTTTCCTACTTCCGGTCACACCTGCAATTAATCAATCAATCAACCACAATGTGTAGAGCTTTCTGTATCAAGTCCTTCCTACCTCCGGTCACCAAGTTCGGGATGTCACACCAGTAATGGATCAATCAATCAACCACAATGTGTGGAGCTTCCTGTATCAAGTCTTTCCTATCTCCTGTCCCCTAGTTCGGGATGTCACACCTGCAATTTATCAATCAATCAACCACAATGTGTAGAGCTTTCTGTATCAAGTCTTTCCTACCTCCGGTCACCTAGTTCGAGATGTCAATTAATCAATCAATCAACTAATTAATTGTATGTCACGCACGGTGACGTCATACATCGTATCGGCTGCTTCTGACGCGGCTGATAACAGCGTGTGATAGCGTAATCATTGCCAAAACTATAGCTTATCACTTATCACAGTTACCAATCGGAGCTGCCGGTCGACAGACGTGTTCACATGTGAGTACTAAGCATAATTATATTATGTACCTAGATTTTTATTGCCTGGATTTTAATAGGCATAAAAAAAGCAATCAAGTCAAAAAATATGTGAAATATTATGAACTTTAATTTTCCATATTTTATTTTTGTGAAGTTTTTAACTATAGCACATATTCAAGGTCGTTCATATACTTACATGCAAAACAAATGTAAAGTTTGATAATTTTGTTAAGACCTACCCACGAAGTTAACCGCGAAGGCCTTACCACAATATGAAGAATAATCAAATATGAATAAATACTTAATTAATTCAAGACACTACTCCTAACATAAATGGCTAGAAAAAGGCACCTAAAGCTCTTAGTTCCCTAAGAGCTTTAGATGCGTAAAGCACTGTTTAATTGTATCTAATCGCTTAATTAGGTGTTGCTAAACTCAACTTATAGTTTCAATTAGCCAGACATATTATTTTATTTGATTTTAATTGAATAGATTATTTCATCAGTTCTATTTAGGGTAGTTTACTGAAAATTAGTTTTTTGTCTGTCAGGTAGATTGATAAAAAATATTGGACACGTTTTTTTTTTTTCTCTTGAACATAAAATGACGAAGATATAATGCGTTGAAATATCGTGAAACGTCACGCCGCTAGTACACTTTATACTGCCTTAGTCCAAGCCCGCACTCCTAAACTTTGATGCGCTTTAACTTTGTAATTTTTTATTAATTTTTTAGTGCAAAAAATACATGTCCAAAATTATTTGATAATCTAACTGATGGACTATAGTACATTACTGCAGCGGCCAGCAAAATAGGCATTGATGGACGAACGTGTAAATGTGGGCCGAGGCGAAGCCGAGGCACACATACGTAAGTCCATCAATGCCTAGTTGTGGCCAAGGCTTGTATATTACTTTTCTCAAATAATGCGCGGAAATTAAAACTAAGTAGTACCTAGAACTCATTTTGTCAAAATCAATGACGAAAAACAATAATTGTTCCCGCGTTAAAGTGTTCCTTTGTTTTTTTTTCAATAAACAGCGTTCTATTTGCAAGCCAGTTCGAAATTTAAATAAAACTTTTGATAAGTTACCTCCTTGGTTGCCATGTTTCGGAGTAAAACATCGTTCCATTTTTAAACTACACGACAGATATGAGTTTACTATGGAATTTATTTGGCCGCTAGACACGACTGATATGGATTTTCATACAACTTTTGCCGGCCGCTGCGCGCTTGTATTTGACCAGTACAGCAATTTCGATTTATCTCGAAGAAGGTTGTCAAAATAATGATCACATTTCCAAGCATGTTTGAGAAAAATAGAATTATCATTTTTCTACCCAGGAAACATCCCTATTGTGGACCCAATAGAAGTCTGAAACATAAATAATAATAATTGTTTTGTAGTTAATTACTATTCTGCAAGAAATACTTAGAAGTTCTCGTTCTGGTTTTAGCCTGAAAATTATTGTTTTAAGGTAGATATACGATTGAAGTATAATTTACCAATCGCATTAGCAATCGTGAATCAGCGGGAAATCCCGTTTTTCTCATATATAAGAATAATAGTTTTATCTCATGACAGGTCGGCAACCTGGTAAGTGGTTAGATAGTAACTGTTGTTGATAACAATTTTTAACCGACATTCCAAATAGGAGGAGGTGTTCGACTTTATGGTAGTTTTTTTTATGTTCCCCGTGTTCGCCGTCGATTATGGACCGATTTTGAAAATTCTTTTTTTGTTTGATAAAAATTGAATTTGGTGAAGATCTGATGAAGAATTTCGGCGATATACAACAGAACTCTTCAATAAATTATAGCAAATCTCTCAGGATTGCTGCAATATCATGACTGTTTATTGTTTATACCATTTCATAACATAACATCACACCAGTACGCTCTAAAGGGGTACGCAGATGTGTACAGTTCACCTTGGTACACTCTCATTTCACAGATTATGTTCAAGTTTCATGATATTCGGATAATCTATTCTGGCATTTTAGGTACCACAACTAAGAAGAGAATTATAAAAAAACTTTTTACAAAAAAATACAACCGACTTCCAAATTAAACACTAGAAAGTGAAAAATAGTTTCTATTTCTGAAGTCGGTGTCAAAAAACGATAAAAGAAAACAGGAATACCGACTTCCGAAAATTATTTTTTTTTTCACTTTCTTGTGGTTTTATTTGGAAGTCGGTTGTATTTTTTTTTGTAAAAATGTTATATTTTTAAGAATAATTTTTTTAACACTTGGTTACCCAGAATAATATATCTGTAATTTATTTTGTTTGCGCAAAAATTATACGGTAACAATTCATTTACCTACTTTTATACACTTATTATTTCCTCTTTCTTACATTTTTTTTTAAATATAAAAACATATAAAAACATTTAAACAAACCAATATAAAATAATAGTCTGCCGGTGTCGAGGCCGTAGAGAGAAATGTTATAACAATTTAATTTTTATTATTTATTGCGTGACCTGTGTAAGGTTAATTTAATAGTCACCTAACACAAGAGTTTAGGACTTCACATTGGAACTCTTGGATATCTTTGATTTTTTCATCCTTAGTACTTAAATATGTAGTTACACCATTATTTATTGGCGATTATTAATAAGACATTAGACTCCGCCGTTCAGTTTGAGAGAAATTAGGGACCAAGTTTGACTCACTAAAAGTTTGCATCGATTTGTTCTGGAAGGAAATTAAAGTGAATCATTTTGTATCGTCAAGCAATAAATTTTACAATGGCGGAAATATGATTACAATTACAAGAACAGTATTATGTCATTGGCTAATTTGGCTGCGTCATGCAATCACAGAATATCAGCATGATAATAAGATAGACTTATTTTATTACCTTTTCTGCTGATATCACAAAGATATCGAACGCTTTAGGCGTAGGTACTAAGCTGCTTATAATTCATACTAAGTAATAACTTTGCAAGTTTGTTTGCATCTTCTTGACCTGAACAATTCCCACTGATAAATTACTTACGACTAAGATAAAGGTTTAAATATGTACATACTTAAACGCTAAACAAAAGTAAACTATACAAAATTATACCTAAACTAACTACTTACACTATATACAAAAGAAAGGTACACTTAGGCTTCGAAGTACTCCTCCACATCGCTGTCATCCGGGAACGTTGGTCAACTGGCAGCATTGCCGCGTTGAATGGCAATGCTGATTCTTTGATCACGACTAACATTATTTACAAATTATATCAAAGTATTGATCATATGTGAAATGCATGTGTTTTGGATAGGTACCTAACAGGCGTTGCACAGAGGGGGTCCCGGGGTGGTTTTTTAAGAAGTTACGGGGTCCCTTCTACGTGCTGGTGGTGATCACCGGGGTGGTTTTAGTGAGATAAAAATCCCACAATCCCTGGTCTTTTCCCCAAAAGTCCAGGCGCCTTTTAAAGGCTCCACCCCGTAAAAAAAAAGATTTTACAAAAAAATTCAACCGACATCCAAATAAAAACACTACAAAGCGAAAAGTAACTTCAATTTCGGAAGTCGGTGTTCCTGATTTCGTTTCTTCGTTTTTTGACACCGACTTCCGAAATTGAAGTTATTTTTCACTCTGTAGTGTTTTTATTCGGAAATCGGTTGTATTTTTTTGTAAAAAAGTTTTTTAATTTTCACTTTTTATTTGTGGTACCTAATGGAACAATTCTATAGGCTAGGTACTGCCTGTACCTATAATGCCCAAAGTGATCCCAGGATAGAGAACCCAATAAAATTACACTTAAACAAAACCGGTGGAATAAGAGTATACCAGGGTGAACTGTTCACACCTGCGAACCCCTTTAGAGCTTACCAATGTGATGTTATGTTATGAAATGGTGTAAACAATAAACATACATGCGATTGCAGCAACCCTGACTGTTTTGTCGTCATTTATTGAAGAGTTCTGATGTATATCTCCGAAGTTATTCATCAGATCTTGATGAAATTTAAATGGGAAATGATCAAAATCGGTTCACCTAGTAAAATGTTCTGAGGTAACACACATAAAAAAATATACAATCGAATTGATAACCTCCTCCTTTTTTGGGAAGTCGGTTAAAAAAGGTATCGAAAGCATGAAAATCGTAAGTAAGTATCTACATGATTTGCACATAAGCTTAGATGTTTATAGGGGAAGCTGGCAAGGTTTTTGGGCCAGCATATTCAGGGCGAGAAATTGATTGCTGAGTAACTGTGGTTTATTTATTATTTATTTATTTATTAGGTTAACCAACAATTGTTTATACATATAAAAATACATTGCAATTGACAGAAATACATTTGCAAGTGTAACAATCACTTATAGGCTAACACCGCATGTACAGTAACGGATTAAATATATAAAATAAATTATTTTTTCAACATTTAGGTTAGTTTTGTTCTTAAGATTAGGTTAGTTCTAGTATAACATTCGAATTCTCTAAAAACATATCTACATGAAAAATGCAATCATAAATTCAAATTCCCGAATAATAAAAGTGCCAATAAATTTAATTATAAAAAAAAAAAATAAACATTAATTAAAATCATCACATTTAAATTTTTTTAAATTGTATAATTAATTAATTCTAGCAGGTACATATTGGTTTGCTGAGAGAGCACCGAGAATATGTCTTGTCTAAAGTTTAGGATAGGAACCCTCTGGTCAGGGTTCCACTTTCAGAGTTCCTAAACGGCTGTTCATTTTTAGCGTTCCGTACCCAAAGGGTAAAAACGGGACCCTATTACTAAGACTTCGCGATCCGTCTTTCTATCTGTCTGTCTGTCCGTCTGTCTGTCCGTCTGTCACCAGGCTGTATCTCATGAACCGTGATAGCTAGACAGTTGAAATTTTCACAGATGATGTATTTCTGTTGCCGCTATAACAACAAATACTAAAAATAGTATAAAATAAATATGTAAGGAGGGCTCCGATACAACAAACGTGATATTTTTGACGTTTTTGCTCGATATTAATAACGGCAACAGGTAGACGCTTGAAATATTCACAGAATGTTTAGTTGTACATTCACTTCAAAAAATAATAATTATTAAATTAAAATAAAATAAATTAAGGAGGGCTCCCATACAACAAACGTGATTTTTTTGCAGTGTTTTGCGATAATGGTACGGAAACCTTCGTGTGCGAGTGGCTTGACGCAAGATTACATAAATAGGCAAATCAGATGAAGAAATTTTTGGTTTTAGCTAAAAGTGACGACTTTTAAAACTTCTGTTTGGACAATTTTTCAGATCAGTCTTTTTATTCAATATCTTAGGAGACTTCACAGCTGGTTAATTAATCAATCACCATTTAATTACTCGGCGTACCCGCGCAGTGCAAACCTATGGTTTTTGTTACAAGGTTATTATGAAGGTTTCCAATTGTCTGGAAATCTACTTCCGTTTCATCTATTATCATTATGATTAAATCTAATCAAGTATTTGACTTCCAACTAATTACCTTGCTCTATCTATATATATAAAAATTAATCCCTATTTCCCTTGGTCACGGCATCACGCGTGAACGGCTGGACTGATTCCGTTTATTCTTTTTTTGTTGTGTTTGTTATTGTTAGGAGAAGATTTTTATGAAAAATAAAATTGTTCCTTAACTACATAGTTAGGGTAGGGTAGGGTAGGGTTGGGTTGGTAGGGTAGGTAGGGTTGGGTTGGTAGGGTAGGGTATGTATGGTAGGGTAGGGTGGGGTAGGGCAGGTAGGGTAGGGTAGGGTACGGTAGGTAGGGTAGGGTAGGTTTGGTGTTTTTATGGCAAAACAAAGTTTGCCGGGTCAGCTAGTGATAGATAAAAATATTTCTTAATGGGTTTGTAAACTCCCATTTTTCACGATAGGTGGCGCATCGTCGCTATGGCTATTGAAAGCTGTCAATTTCATATATTTTGTTACCTATCATTCAGTAAATTTTAATTTTCATGAAATATGCCTGTGTGCTGTACCAGGAATTACCAACCCCGGTGTTAAATTATTTCCCAAAGATACAACGCTAAAAAAAACTGGGGAAAAGCTATATATTTTTATAGGTTATGTTATGTACCTGTCATAGTAACTCTGACTATGTTGCTTGGTAATCTTCAGCCATTTAGTGGAGCTATTAACGTATTGGTAAAGTTCTACAGCAAGAATGTTATTTGCTTGGCCCTCAGAAGCTTCAGAGGGCTTTGATTGCCGAAAATAAAACAAAACTTCTTCCTAAAACGTAAAGAATACCAGCACAATAAAGTAATGTTCTCTCATAATTGTAAATTTTCGTACCATGAGACAAGTAATAATTACAACGTTACAACAAAAAAAATATCCAAATCTAGAACATATCACAGATGAAAAATATTTTATTATATAAAAGTCTGCCTCTCAATAAGATCTGTTTTCTTTCCAGTTATCTTTGCTCCTGGTTTTTTTAGTTCATCTTTCAATTCCTTAAGCTTCCAGGGACAATACATTTATCAATAACGATGGTAGACCGGTTTAAACACAAAAAAAATACAAAAAAGTGATGTAAACAAAGTAAAAACGATTTGACAGCAGCCATTGTACCGCCAGCGACATCTGCGCTAAGCTTTGCGTTCACATCCCCATTAAAACTGAACGAATAATAAATTGAATAAATAATCATATCTCGCGTGCGCGATTATCTAGTTTATTTTATCTAAAACTAATATTAATGGGTTTTTACGCTGTCTGCTTGTAATAATTTAGATGTCTAGATATTATACCCAATCAGCTTATCTGCATGATTAGGTACAAACGGACATAAGGATGGGTGGGACCGATAACTTATATTGATTATATGCTACGAAATAATAATTAAAAACTCGTGCAATTATGATCATTTTTCGAATCGGCTACAGTTAAATCATCATCATCATATCAGCCGAAAGACTACTGCTGGACATAGGCCTCCCCCAAGCGTCGCCACATTGACCGATCCCGTGCGTCTCGCAACCAGCGGATCCCCGCAACCTTCGCCATGTCATCTCAGAACCTTTCTGCCCCATCGGCCATCCGTTCTGCGAGCAATGTGCCCTGCCCACTGCCACTTAAGTTTGGCAATTCTTCGGGCTATGTCAGTAACCCTGGTTCAATGGCGGATCTCTACATTTCTGATTCGATCACGCAAGGAAACTCCGAGCACACAGTTTACAGTTTAATAAATTATGTGAATTAGCTATCTTCCTGCAAACCGATTCGGTTTATATGAATTGATAGGTGATTTAAATAGCAAGTACGGTCACGACGCAACGCGATGCAATTCGACCGACTTCGATATGCACTCGGCACATACGTGTACGGTATGTCCGACCGGTGTCACCTATCGACTTCAAGAAGGCAGCTTACTCATGTCTTGTTCATAATATTAACCAGTTAGAAGATTGTAGATATGTATATGTAAAGCAGGATTTATTACAATGGCAGGGTGGACGGATAAATTTGAAAAAGTATTAGGTACCGCAGCCCTGGCTCAAGCAACTGAAGGAACACGGGTGGGTTTTAGTCAGTAAAAGTCTGACACGCCCTGCCGCTTCACCCAGAACGAGAGAAGTCCTTGGATGATTTACCACCCAAAAAAAAGGGGTGGACGTTATGTAATCAAGAAAAACCTAAAATCACAAGGAAACGAGTATCGTGACAATTAAAAAGTAGATAGGTAGTTAAGCCAGAAAATTCAGGTAATAATGTGCACTTCGCCAAATAAGCACTTCGAAAATAGCACTTCTCAAAATGAGGGTGAATATTATCACAATGGGTCACTTTGTAAACGTGACCAATACAATTAGTTAAAATGATTTATAATAATAATAATATAATGTTTATAAAAAAATACAGATAGATGCAGTGCACAGCATATTACAATGAATCGCTGGAGTACTTATATTATGACGTGTACTGAAAATACATAAACAAACATTTCCTAAACGTGATTACTTTTTACAAAGAAACTACTGTAATCGTGCTAAAAATCGTGCAAAATATTGTAAGCAAACGGTTTTTATTTTAAACCATTGTGATAAAATTGACATTCATTTTGAGAAGTGCTCCTTTTGAGAAATGTTCGTTTTGAGAAGTACTATTTTGCTTAGTGCGTATTTTGCGAAATGCACACTTTTCGTCAAGTACACATTTTGGGAAGTGCACATTTTGCGTCAAGTTCACATTTTGCGAAATGCACATTCTGCGTCAAAACTATATTGTGACAGTTTTTCACGAGATTTTCGAGTAATCAACGTATTTTAATTATGATATAATTATTATGACCGAATGATTATGAATGAACGATAACCATTGAATGAATGATTACGATTAAACGATTAAATATGAAAATAATTCACTGAGTTTACTAACCGCCGTTATATGATCCTCAGAGACTCAACTATGGGCGAAGTGAAACGGTACACGTACGCGGAGGTGTCCTCGCGCGACGGCAGCAAGGGGCAGCCGCTGTGGGTGGTCTACAAGGACTCTGTGTATGACATCACCAAGTACATCGATGAGGTGAGCAGATCTACTGGTAGGACCGGGAACACTGTCAGTCTACATGAGTCCAGCCTGATAATATGATGGTGTCTTTGCCATCATAAATCCGTTATTAAAAAAAGTTAATTAAAAATATCAATAAACCCGAGCGAGCTGGCTGACCAAAACCAGATGTATCCTCCGACTGCACAGCATGATTTTCTCCTTGTTAACGTCTTTTTAGTTCGCTTTTCAAGCAGTCGGGTTTTTTGATATTTTTAATTAACTTTTTTTATTTATAACTTTTTAGTTATTTTTTTTCGAATTAGGTACATTTAATGACAGGTTTGACATAAAAAAAAATATTTGTGCCCCCACAATATGGCGCCCAAGAACCGCCATTTTCCTATTTTACAATTTTAATGTAGCCAGTGACACTCGCGGGGTTAAGAAGAATCGATTGACGTAAGAACCATTATAATCGGCCCACGCGTTTGGTCTCTAGAACGCCACATAGGAACAAACATACGTACACATATAGACTGATAAACACATTACCCTCCTTCGGCAGTCGGGTAATAAGCTACTTCCTTAACTATGCAGTCATTGATAGACAGACATACTAATGATGGAAAGTTTTTATGCTCCGGCTCCTGCATGATTATTCTTTTATGATACTAAGTCAAACTATAACTTTTCAGAAGAAACCCTTCACCAAGCAGACGTGACTGTACCTTTGCATTTATTACCTCTTGCAGCACCCTGGCGGCTACGACACCATCATGGAGGATGCCGGCAAGGACGCGTCGCGTAACTTCGACGACGTGGGCCACTCCTCCGACGCGCGCGCCATTCTCGTCAAGTACAAGATTGGCGAGATTGTTGAGGTAACACTGCTTTAAATGTATGTTATTTGTAAAGCAAAAGTACAGCTATAGGCGTGCCGATGTTATCCGACGTCACAGGTTCTCAAGAATAACCTCAACCACCCCCCTCCTCCTAATTTTGGTACTTACAAGTTTTCGCGAAAATCTAAATTTGGCCATATCTTTTTATCGTGTTGACTCACTGTCACACTGACCTTGATTTTTATACACCTGATAGGGACTATAGACCTCAGTATCTGGTATAAATTCAACTTGCTAGGTCCACCTGTTCCTGAGAAAATCGGTGGTGACACACGGATAGACAGACGGACAAGATAATGATCTTATAAGAGTTCCTTTTTTTACCTTTTGAGGTACGGAAACCTAAAAATGTCCTTTGTCATGGGTTCTAAAGACTAAGCTGTTTCGTATACAATCTAGGCAGCTAACTTGCAACTATGTACTTGTAAACAATGTTTTGTATGCCGAGTTGTCAATTCTTTTACATAATCTTCGAAGCCGTTTATTTGCATAAAATATTTACACAAGTTATGGTAGCGTAGCGTGAATTGTTAGCGCAAACACAAATTTGGTCATAAAGTAGCATTCAAATATTGAATAATAAAGTGCTAATAATAACAATCAATACAAGTCTTTCAACAGCAGTCAGTAATAAAGATAAAAAAAAACTGGCCAAGTGCGAGTCGGACTCGCGCACGAAGGTAGAAGGTACCATTATCCCAAAAAACGGCAAATATTACGTTTGTTGTATGGGAGCACCACTTAAATATTTATTTTATTCAGTTTTTAGTATTTATTGTTATAGCGGCAACAGAAATACATCATCTGTGAACATTTCAACTGTCTAGCTATCACGGATCATGAGATACAGCCTGGTGACAGACAGACAGACAGACGGACCGCGGAGTCTTAGTAATAGGGTCCCGTTTTTACCCTTTCGGTACGGAACCCTAAAAAATGAACTTCGGCTAGGTTAAGATATAAAAGTTTATTAGAAGTTTATTTATTTTATTTTATTAGTTTTAAGAAGGCTTACAGTCTAATAACAAATAATAATAGGTAACCACAACATATTATCAAGTTGCTAATAACAAGCCTCCACAGATATATAGCAAACCGATTAAAGTTACAGTCCAATGTGTACATAAATAAGTATGTTATTCCTATTTATTTACTTATGTTACTAAATATTAGTTAAAGAACCATTAGCCGGTGCATTATTTACAAAAAATGATTTGGCTAAGCTAATGATTTATGCTCCATTTAATTGCTGCGTTTCAAACACAACAAATAAATGAATATCACCTGCATACTAATTAGAGTGTTCGACTATACCTTATACATTTGTTTTTTAGGGTTCCGTACCCAAAGGGTAAAAACGGGACCCTATTACTAAGACTTCGCGATCCGTCTGTCTGTCTGTCTGTCTGTCCGTCTGTCTCCAGGCTGTATCTCATGAACCGTGATAGCTAGACAGTTGAAATTTTCACAGATGATGTATTTCTGTTGCCGCTATAACAACAAATAAATATTAAAGGGGGCTCCCATACAATAAACGTGATATTTTTGCCGTTTTTTGCTCGATATTAATAACGGCAACAGGTAGACGCTTGAAATATTCACAGAATGTTTAGTTGTATATTTACTTCAAAAAATAATAATTAATAAATTAAAATAAAATAAATTAAGGGGGGCTCCCATACAACAAACGTGATTTTTATGCAGTGTTTTGCGATAATGGTACGGAACCCTTCGTGTGCGAGTCCGACTCGCACTTGGCCGGTTTTTTTATAATGAATGAACATGAAAGCGAATGGTGGACTTCAATGACTTGTCTGGATTTGCTGATGATAAAATGCTAAGTAATCATATCCATGTATTATCGTGAACATGACAGATAACCATTACGTGTAAAGTGTTTTATCAGTGGTATGACTGCTCAAAATACTACGAGCTTGATAAGATTGCCCCATTAAAGCAATTAGTTGTAGGTATCACAATTATCTCGAATCAGCGAGCTTTTGATAAAGTAATCAAAAACCCCGGCTGCTTAAAAAGTGAATTAAAAAGACGTCAGAAAAAAATCATGCTGTGCAGTCGGAGGATACAATATTCGCGAGCTGTAGCCAGCTCGCGAATATTGTATCCTCCGGTAAAAAGTAAAGTAGAGTAATAGCTGGCTACTACTCTACTTTGTCACACTGCCATAAGCATTTTTATTATTTTTTCATTTATGTTTATTTTTTATTAGTTTAATAAAAGTGTGTAACTTATACCTAATTAGCACAATCGAAACAATTGTTAATAAAACGAGGAAGAGCGACGTTTATCCCATCACAAGTATCTTCGGATTACTTTCTGGGAAGCCCCGGCAACTTAATTGTATAGATTTAAGATAATAAACACATTTTTATTTTTTTATATATATTTATTTATTGGCTGATCAAAATCAGATGTATTTTCCAACTGCACAGTATATTAGTTCGCTTTTTAAGCAGTCCGGTTTTTTGATTTTTTGAATGAAGTTTTTTTATTCATTAGTTAACTTTTTTTTCAAATTAGGTGCATTTAAACATATGTGTTTATATATTTTTGTAATCACCTCTTAAAACCCTTTATTTTGATACCCCACAGGATGGGTATGGAAGAACTAAAAAAATTGGGCCCTCACAATATGGCGGCCAAAATCGGCATTTTTCTATTTTCCAATTTTAATGTAGCCAGTGACACTCGCAAGGTTAAGACGAATCGATTAAGAATAATTAAAATCAGCCAACGCGTTTAGTCTCTAGAACGCCACATAGGAACAAACATACATAAATAGACTAATAAACTCATTACCCTCCTTCGGCAGTCGGTTAAAAAACGTCGAAAACGTTTCGTGAAAAATCCTTCGGCGAAATACCTAAGTACACACAGCAGAAAATGATGTGTTTGAAAGGCGTTTTTGTCTTATCTACGATTTGTGATGCAGTTCATATATTAATCTGCCTCGGCTTTGCCTTACGCGGGAGCCCCAACAACATCCTGAAGGCGTTATTGTACTGAACTCTGAGGGCGTTGTATGCCCTTTGTGTATATCGAACATACAGAGTGCACGTGTACACCGATTGGCAAAAGGCCTTACAAAGAATCAAAATCAAAAATTTCTTTATTCTATAGGTCATTAAGTGGAACAAAAAAAAAGTAATAATAACTAATTCTACCCTTCCATTCGAAAATGTAGCTTGTTATGGACAAGAACGGACAAGAAACTCCACATATTGGTTGGTAATTTGGTTACACCATTCTTCTTGGAAAAATACATATATGTGAGAATGATGTAAAAAGATGTGCACGTAAAAGCGTCAAGAGTAAAACAAACAACTAAAAATACAATAAAAACAGGCCTACGCAGCTAAGTTATGACCAAACCCAACTGATGGCGCCCGTTCACGAACATGATACATGGATCGGCACCACTTGTACACCAGAGTTGATTACACTTCTGGTGTACAACGCGCAAATCTGCGGGCAAACATGGTAACGGATAGACTTACCTCGGCTATTCTTTAGCCACGAGCTCCAATATGTTATCCAGTTCATACATTAATAAAACTAGATTGCAAATACGAACTTATCTTAACAAAGTTTTATATAATCAGATCAGTAACTAAGTATATGGCCAGCTAAACTGATTGTTATAGCCGCTATCAGAATCAGACGTGGCACGTGTGGTGTGGCACGTGACGGGGTGTGGCTAGGGACACGAAAAAAGTATCGATACTTTGTGGTTTTGAGAACATTTCCATTCGATACCGATACTTTTGTTCTCGATACGTTTACTCAATGAGTACTTTTTGGCAGGTATCGTATCGAATAAGAAATTAAGTTATTAATGGGTAATCTTAGGAATTACCCATTTAAAACTTGCGACCTTACGGCTTAAAGTCCGCGTGGTGGATTAAAGCCCATTTCCTCTCTCACAGAGAGCAGGCGTGTGTCCCAGCAGTGGGAACGTTAAGACGACGACTAACGCCAACGACCTTGAGGGAACAAAACGCGCTCTCGTTTCACACCCGAGCGACCCCAAATTTTGTAGTTTTTTGTACTTTACCTTTTATTCTATAATTTTAATAAAAAGGCTTCAGATCAAAATGTAGATAATTAAATTGTCTTTGAGATGGTGTTGATTTCATTAAAATACGCCCAGCGGTTTTGGTGCGATTGTCGTGTTTTTGCCCGTTTTAGACATAACTTTACAAATTAATTACACTATGTTATACGAATAAAACTCAAAATTTACTCAGATCAAATTAATAAGAAATTGGTCTAAGGTAACATATATTTTTTCCAAAAAATTACGACTAGCCATTTAGACGTGATTCTCATTTTAAAATCAGCTACTCAAGGGAATCGGACGTTGATCATCAGAAGCAGGATGTGCCTATCTGTCTGAACAACAAATGTCACGCAAACACAGTTTCTTTCTTTTTTTGATAAAGTTTTGCTCCACACTAGGGATGTCTTACTTTATCGTCTGGGTGTCTTGTGATTTAAACTCACATACACAAGACACCCAGATCCGGAACAAATATCTATAGGCCAAACAAATATTTGTTCCGTGCAGGAATCGAACCCGCAACACGTAGCGCAGCAGGTGATCGCTCAACCACTACGCCAACCGTGTCGTCTAACAGCTACCTAACGTATCTAGCTATCGTGATATTTCGAGTAGTCTGAAAATAAGCTCGTATCGAGACGAATCAAATAATAAAGATACCATCATCAGCCTTTTTATGTTCCCACTGCTGGGACACAGGCCTCCTCTCTGTGAGTGGGAATGGGCTGTAATCCTCCACGCGGGCTCAGTGCGGGTTGGTGGATGTCACATGTCTTCGAATTTTTGGTTCTAGGACATGCCGGTTTCCCCACGATGTTTTCCTTCACCGTTTTGAGAGCATAGGTGATGAAATTTTACACAAAGTAAAGCGCCTGCCTGGGTTCGTACCTACGACCTACAACTTGTAAATCGCGGCCGTTACCACTGGGCCACTACTGCTCCTATATAATAAAGATATGTTTAACTTAAAATCGATTATAACCCAACACTGGATCTAGGGGACTTGATTTTAGTGTCTAGATTCGTTCAAATTTAGCTTATTCCCACACCTGTTCCACATTTCTCTTCGGAAAATATAAGCGTTGAAAGTATTATTGAAATAAATAGAAAAATCTGCTAACACCCGACCAATAAAAATTGATGACATCTCCATATTGTTATGAGCACAATCCGACAAAGGTTTCCTTTCGGCTTACGAGTACAGTTCGATGTATCGAAGCTATCAACCCCGGCTATAACAGAGCTGTGTGGAGCTGTAATGAGGCTATTACGCGCTACCATGTAGATTGTCTTGAAAGGCATGCTGGTTCCACATTCGCTAGGTAGGAATGCAATTGTTTCAATCACACTCTATGTTTTCTTACAAAAGAAACCATGGTGTGCTTGATGGGATTTCCTTACGATAAAATGACGAGTTTCCTCATGAACTTTCATCCACTATTTACCCTTTTTAGGGGATGAATTTTCACTAATTCTCATCTTCGTTACTTTTACAACGAACTTTTGCACTTTTCAAGCCTCTAGGCTCAACGGTTTAAGCTGTGCCTTGTCTGTCGTTAATTAAAAAAAAACATCGGTAATACCATAAACATTCTAAAGACATTTTAGTAGATAAAATGGCGCGAACATCGAAATCAATAATGATATTTAGTTTTAAGAAGCCGATTTTTTCAGAATCATTCAAACACCGCGCTTGTTATCCCCGGAGAGTTAAGCAGGGGTTCATCTATAGTACTTACACTTAATTTCTCAGAAAGTCTGAAGCAATCTCTGTGAAGATCGTATCAAATACAATTATTTACTGTTCCGTACCTTTGAGAGCAGAACAAACGGACCTAAAGAGTGAAGACTATTGACAAATATCGTTCATTCGCGACTGCTTCGTTCAAGCACAATGAGTGAGCGATAAGACGCTCTGCGCCTGTTTTAGCTTGATTAGTTGTTTCAAATAGTTTATACGTATCTTTAATACTATCTAGTTGTCTTATTTTGTATTAAGGAAATAACTCCTAAAGTTATTTAGGAGAACACTGTAAATTGATCAGAATTTATAATTATAGTTATGTCAATCGGATCGGATCCTCCAAGGTTCTTGCTGGTGTAATTTAGAAAAAAAAACAATTAAAATAAAAGAAAGGTTTGCTTTTCTAAAAAGAATATAAGGACAAAAAAAAACAAATCCCTGAATCCATCTAAAAAGAAAAAGCTAATATTTCAAAAGAAGTGTTTAATTTTTAGCTAACATTTCAGCGTATGCTTCACCCTCTTCATGAACATCATCATTTCAGCTGAAAGACGTCCACTGCTGGACATAGGCCTCCCCCAAGCGTCGCCACACTCGGTCCACCTAGAGGAACTCTCTTAATTTTACATTTCTGATTGCAGGAAGAGAAACGCTATGACGCCAATGGCAAGAAGAAGAAGAAGGTGGTCCCCGTGAAGCCCGACGACAAGCCCACCAGCCGGAGCTGTCTCGGAGTCATCACGTGCGGCCTGCTCGGCTGACCGACGCGCACTGACTAATCTAGTCTCACCACACACTGTCGCCGTAGGATAAAGCTAATGCCATACCTCACCACTCGCTGAACCTACCTACCCGCTCGATACCAAAATACCAGTAAATATAGTGCTGTATTATGGAACACAGAGACTTAGAAAAATTTCGGCATGACACAGGGCTAAACAAAAATTAGATATCGGTACTTTTTGTTTTATGTCATTAAATATCGACATCGACGTGTCTTATTATTATCACTGCATGTGCCATATAAACACTCGAGTACCTGCCTTATTGCGAGAGTCATCAAAATATATTTTCCACTACCGTGTCTATTATGTTACAAATTGCCTAAGAAATTCAATTCGAAATATGAACATTTAGACACAAGATTATAAAAGAAAATTAAAAAAAAAATAACAAAATTACTTTTGTATGGATCATTATGTAACTGTCAGAATGATACTGAACCTGTTACCTCTCGAAACAGCGCGCGTTGATTATGTGTATATAGTCTGTGGTTTTTAGTCTGTACGTTTCTATCGTTGTTGGAACTTATATGCATTGAATTAAGTAAGCTCATCAGGTAGTGGAAAAATAATCGTTCGTGTCTCGCATAAAAAGACTTTATTTTAACACTCGCATGTAGAATCGACGTTCGCTTTCGGCTCACGACGAAATTGGTTACATCGCTCGTGTTAAAATCTAGACTTTTAATGCTCGACACGAAATGTACTATATGCTTAAATTTCTTATTTTGTACAAACTGCATTTCATAAATATTTCAAAGTATGTCTGATCAAATTTATCATATTCATACATAATCCTTAAAGAAGAAATTGAATGATGCATGTTGCTTGGACCGGACAAAGTTAGGATTAAGTTCTTCTAATACGCGAGTCTTTTCAATGTGATAAATTAATTTAACTTTCGTATCTTTCGGAACTTCCCGGCATTGAATAAGTTTTAGTTTGTATGAGATACGATTTGCTCAAAACGAATGACATTCTAAAGAAATGCTAAAGATTTTATGAATTTGACATCAATAATGATTTTATGGCTAGTCGTAATTTTTTGGAAAAAATATATGTTACCTTAGACCAATTTCTTATTAATTTGATCTGAGTAAATTTTGAGTTTTATTCGTATAACATAGTGTAATTAATTTGTAAAGTTATGTCTAAAACGGGCAAAAACACGACAATCGCACCAAAACCGCTGGGCGTATTTTAATGAAATCAACACCATCTCAAAGACAATTTAATTATCTACATTTTGATCTGAAGCCTTTTTATTAAAATTATAGAATAAAAGGTAAAGTACAAAAAACTACAAAATTTGGGGTCGCTCGGGTGTGAAACGAGAGCGCGTTTTGTTCCCTCAAGGTCGTTGGCGTTAGTCGTCGTCTTAACGTTCCCACTGCTGGGACACACGCCTGCTCTCTGTGAGAGAGGAAATGGGCTTTAATCCACCACGCGGACTTTAAGCCGTAAGGTCGCAAGTTTTAAATGGGTAATTCCTAAGATTACCCATTAATAACTTAATTTCTTATTCGATACGATACCTGCCAAAAAGTACTCATTGAGTAAACGTATCGAGAACAAAAGTATCGGTATCGAATGGAAATGTTCTCAAAACCACAAAGTATCGATACTTTTTTCGTGTCCCTAGCCACACCCCGTCACGTGCCACACCACACGTGCCACGTCTGATTCTGATAGCGGCTATAACAATCAGTTTAGCTGGCCATATACTTAGTTACTGATCTGATTATATAAAACTTTGTTAAGATAAGTTCGTATTTGCAATCTAGTTTTATTAATGTATGAACTGGATAACATATTGGAGCTCGTGGCTAAAGAATAGCCGAGGTAAGTCTATCCGTTACCATGTTTGCCCGCAGATTTGCGCGTTGTACACCAGAAGTGTAATCAACTCTGGTGTACAAGTGGTGCCGATCCATGTATCATGTTCGTGAACGGGCGCCATCAGTTGGGTTTGGTCATAACTTAGCTGCGTAGGCCTGTTTTTATTGTATTTTTAGTTGTTTGTTTTACTCTTGACGCTTTTACGTGCACATCTTTTTACATCATTCTCACATATATGTATTTTTCCAAGAAGAATGGTGTAACCAAATTACCAACCAATATGTGGAGTTTCTTGTCCGTTCTTGTCCATAACAAGCTACATTTTCGAATGGAAGGGTAGAATTAGTTATTATTACTTTTTTTTTGTTCCACTTAATGACCTATAGAATAAAGAAATTTTTGATTTTGATTCTTTGTAAGGCCTTTTGCCAATCGGTGTACACGTGCACTCTGTATGTTCGATATACACAAAGGGCATACAACGCCCTCAGAGTTCAGTACAATAACGCCTTCAGGATGTTGTTGGGGCTCCCGCGTAAGGCAAAGCCGAGGCAGATTAATATATGAACTGCATCACAAATCGTAGATAAGACAAAAACGCCTTTCAAACACATCATTTTCTGCTGTGTGTACTTAGGTATTTCGCCGAAGGATTTTTCACGAAACGTTTTCGACGTTTTTTAACCGACTGCCGAAGGAGGGTAATGAGTTTATTAGTCTATTTATGTATGTTTGTTCCTATGTGGCGTTCTAGAGACTAAACGCGTTGGCTGATTTTAATTATTCTTAATCGATTCGTCTTAACCTTGCGAGTGTCACTGGCTACATTAAAATTGGAAAATAGAAAAATGCCGATTTTGGCCGCCATATTGTGAGGGCCCAATTTTTTTAGTTCTTCCATACCCATCCTGTGGGGTATCAAAATAAAGGGTTTTAAGAGGTGATTACAAAAATATATAAACACATATGTTTAAATGCACCTAATTTGAAAAAAAAGTTAACTAATGAATAAAAAAACTTCATTCAAAAAATCAAAAAACCGGACTGCTTAAAAAGCGAACTAATATACTGTGCAGTTGGAAAATACATCTGATTTTGATCAGCCAATAAATAAATATATATAAAAAAATAAAAATGTGTTTATTATCTTAAATCTATACAATTAAGTTGCCGGGGCTTCCCAGAAAGTAATCCGAAGATACTTGTGATGGGATAAACGTCGCTCTTCCTCGTTTTATTAACAATTGTTTCGATTGTGCTAATTAGGTATAAGTTACACACTTTTATTAAACTAATAAAAAATAAACATAAATGAAAAAATAAT
Organism: Anorthoa munda; assembly: GCA_945859665.1. Classification (NCBI taxonomy): domain Eukaryota; kingdom Metazoa; phylum Arthropoda; class Insecta; order Lepidoptera; family Noctuidae; genus Anorthoa; species Anorthoa munda. Next base: position 5,588,451 of record OX243899.1, on the reverse strand, counting down.
AAAAATGCTTATGGCAGTGTGACAAAGTAGAGTAGTAGCCAGCTATTACTCTACTTTACTTTTTACCGGAGGATACAATATTCGCGAGCTGGCTACAGCTCGCGAATATTGTATCCTCCGACTGCACAGCATGATTTTTTTCTGACGTCTTTTTAATTCACTTTTTAAGCAGCCGGGGTTTTTGATTACTTTATCAAAAGCTCGCTGATTCGAGATAATTGTGATACCTACAACTAATTGCTTTAATGGGGCAATCTTATCAAGCTCGTAGTATTTTGAGCAGTCATACCACTGATAAAACACTTTACACGTAATGGTTATCTGTCATGTTCACGATAATACATGGATATGATTACTTAGCATTTTATCATCAGCAAATCCAGACAAGTCACACTCACAGAGAGCAGGCGTGTGTCCCAGCAGTGGGAACGTTAAGACGACGACTAACGCCAACGACCTTGAGGGAACAAAACGCGCTCTCGTTTCACACCCGAGCGACCCCAAATTTTGTAGTTTTTTGTACTTTACCTTTTATTCTATAATTTTAATAAAAAGGCTTCAGATCAAAATGTAGATAATTAAATTGTCTTTGAGATGGTGTTGATTTCATTAAAATACGCCCAGCGGTTTTGGTGCGATTGTCGTGTTTTTGCCCGTTTTAGACATAACTTTACAAATTAATTACACTATGTTATACGAATAAAACTCAAAATTTACTCAGATCAAATTAATAAGAAATTGGTCTAAGGTAACATATATTTTTTCCAAAAAATTACGACTAGCCATTTAGACGTGATTCTCATTTTAAAATCAGCTACTCAAGGGAATCGGACGTTGATCATCAGAAGCAGGATGTGCCTATCTGTCTGAACAACAAATGTCACGCAAACACAGTTTCTTTCTTTTTTTGATAAAGTTTTGCTCCACACTAGGGATGTCTTACTTTATCGTCTGGGTGTCTTGTGATTTAAACTCACATACACAAGACACCCAGATCCGGAACAAATATCTATAGGCCAAACAAATATTTGTTCCGTGCAGGAATCGAACCCGCAACACGTAGCGCAGCAGGTGATCGCTCAACCACTACGCCAACCGTGTCGTCTAACAGCTACCTAACGTATCTAGCTATCGTGATATTTCGAGTAGTCTGAAAATAAGCTCGTATCGAGACGAATCAAATAATAAAGATACCATCATCAGCCTTTTTATGTTCCCACTGCTGGGACACAGGCCTCCTCTCTGTGAGTGGGAATGGGCTGTAATCCTCCACGCGGGCTCAGTGCGGGTTGGTGGATGTCACATGTCTTCGAATTTTTGGTTCTAGGACATGCCGGTTTCCCCACGATGTTTTCCTTCACCGTTTTGAGAGCATAGGTGATGAAATTTTACACAAAGTAAAGCGCCTGCCTGGGTTCGTACCTACGACCTACAACTTGTAAATCGCGGCCGTTACCACTGGGCCACTACTGCTCCTATATAATAAAGATATGTTTAACTTAAAATCGATTATAACCCAACACTGGATCTAGGGGACTTGATTTTAGTGTCTAGATTCGTTCAAATTTAGCTTATTCCCACACCTGTTCCACATTTCTCTTCGGAAAATATAAGCGTTGAAAGTATTATTGAAATAAATAGAAAAATCTGCTAACACCCGACCAATAAAAATTGATGACATCTCCATATTGTTATGAGCACAATCCGACAAAGGTTTCCTTTCGGCTTACGAGTACAGTTCGATGTATCGAAGCTATCAACCCCGGCTATAACAGAGCTGTGTGGAGCTGTAATGAGGCTATTACGCGCTACCATGTAGATTGTCTTGAAAGGCATGCTGGTTCCACATTCGCTAGGTAGGAATGCAATTGTTTCAATCACACTCTATGTTTTCTTACAAAAGAAACCATGGTGTGCTTGATGGGATTTCCTTACGATAAAATGACGAGTTTCCTCATGAACTTTCATCCACTATTTACCCTTTTTAGGGGATGAATTTTCACTAATTCTCATCTTCGTTACTTTTACAACGAACTTTTGCACTTTTCAAGCCTCTAGGCTCAACGGTTTAAGCTGTGCCTTGTCTGTCGTTAATTAAAAAAAAACATCGGTAATACCATAAACATTCTAAAGACATTTTAGTAGATAAAATGGCGCGAACATCGAAATCAATAATGATATTTAGTTTTAAGAAGCCGATTTTTTCAGAATCATTCAAACACCGCGCTTGTTATCCCCGGAGAGTTAAGCAGGGGTTCATCTATAGTACTTACACTTAATTTCTCAGAAAGTCTGAAGCAATCTCTGTGAAGATCGTATCAAATACAATTATTTACTGTTCCGTACCTTTGAGAGCAGAACAAACGGACCTAAAGAGTGAAGACTATTGACAAATATCGTTCATTCGCGACTGCTTCGTTCAAGCACAATGAGTGAGCGATAAGACGCTCTGCGCCTGTTTTAGCTTGATTAGTTGTTTCAAATAGTTTATACGTATCTTTAATACTATCTAGTTGTCTTATTTTGTATTAAGGAAATAACTCCTAAAGTTATTTAGGAGAACACTGTAAATTGATCAGAATTTATAATTATAGTTATGTCAATCGGATCGGATCCTCCAAGGTTCTTGCTGGTGTAATTTAGAAAAAAAAACAATTAAAATAAAAGAAAGGTTTGCTTTTCTAAAAAGAATATAAGGACAAAAAAAAACAAATCCCTGAATCCATCTAAAAAGAAAAAGCTAATATTTCAAAAGAAGTGTTTAATTTTTAGCTAACATTTCAGCGTATGCTTCACCCTCTTCATGAACATCATCATTTCAGCTGAAAGACGTCCACTGCTGGACATAGGCCTCCCCCAAGCGTCGCCACACTCGGTCCACCTAGAGGAACTCTCTTAATTTTACATTTCTGATTGCAGGAAGAGAAACGCTATGACGCCAATGGCAAGAAGAAGAAGAAGGTGGTCCCCGTGAAGCCCGACGACAAGCCCACCAGCCGGAGCTGTCTCGGAGTCATCACGTGCGGCCTGCTCGGCTGACCGACGCGCACTGACTAATCTAGTCTCACCACACACTGTCGCCGTAGGATAAAGCTAATGCCATACCTCACCACTCGCTGAACCTACCTACCCGCTCGATACCAAAATACCAGTAAATATAGTGCTGTATTATGGAACACAGAGACTTAGAAAAATTTCGGCATGACACAGGGCTAAACAAAAATTAGATATCGGTACTTTTTGTTTTATGTCATTAAATATCGACATCGACGTGTCTTATTATTATCACTGCATGTGCCATATAAACACTCGAGTACCTGCCTTATTGCGAGAGTCATCAAAATATATTTTCCACTACCGTGTCTATTATGTTACAAATTGCCTAAGAAATTCAATTCGAAATATGAACATTTAGACACAAGATTATAAAAGAAAATTAAAAAAAAAATAACAAAATTACTTTTGTATGGATCATTATGTAACTGTCAGAATGATACTGAACCTGTTACCTCTCGAAACAGCGCGCGTTGATTATGTGTATATAGTCTGTGGTTTTTAGTCTGTACGTTTCTATCGTTGTTGGAACTTATATGCATTGAATTAAGTAAGCTCATCAGGTAGTGGAAAAATAATCGTTCGTGTCTCGCATAAAAAGACTTTATTTTAACACTCGCATGTAGAATCGACGTTCGCTTTCGGCTCACGACGAAATTGGTTACATCGCTCGTGTTAAAATCTAGACTTTTAATGCTCGACACGAAATGTACTATATGCTTAAATTTCTTATTTTGTACAAACTGCATTTCATAAATATTTCAAAGTATGTCTGATCAAATTTATCATATTCATACATAATCCTTAAAGAAGAAATTGAATGATGCATGTTGCTTGGACCGGACAAAGTTAGGATTAAGTTCTTCTAATACGCGAGTCTTTTCAATGTGATAAATTAATTTAACTTTCGTATCTTTCGGAACTTCCCGGCATTGAATAAGTTTTAGTTTGTATGAGATACGATTTGCTCAAAACGAATGACATTCTAAAGAAATGCTAAAGATTTTATGAATTTGACATCAATAATGATTCAGAAAAAAAACACACAAACTTCAAAGTGTTTTTTTTTTTGGATCATACCTATTACATACCTATGAAATTACGTTTTACTTTTAATACTTAGACTTAAGTTATACCTAATTGTTTTACAAAACTATTTATTAAAATTATTATTGTAAGTTTTTGTTACGAATCAAAATAAAATATTTCATAAAAGATTGTGTTTCAATAAATCTACAAGCTTTGCCCAACTATGTCGTGTATTGGGACCCACGACCTACAACTTGTAAGTCGCGGCCGATACCATTGGGCCACCACAGAATATACCACCTAATACCTAGACTTAAGAGTACACTAGTCGAAAATTCTTCCATACAAACGTAGTCTGGCTTTTACTCCACTGTTTGACGATGTACGTTCAAAATAAAAAATGATATCAATTTGTCTCATCATTATCTAGTCCTGTATGGAAGCAAAAAAGTAAAAAAAAACTTTACTTGAAAGTTATGAGCTTCGAAAGTTCCATATTTTAACACTAATTTTAACGCATCTTTGGGCGCAAATAAGTACCATAAAAAGAAGGAAAATTGAAAAACGGCCTCCATACAGGGATAGATTAGTAGTTCAACAATGCAAATAATTTTATTGTGAATAGATACATTCAGTCGTTTTTTCATGATATCCAGACTCCCAAAGGTCTGTTTATAAAATTTCGCGCGCTCGTTTTCGTTCTAAATCATCATCCATTTCGCTACAAATTTGCAAAAGTGTGTATTCGTACGCGTACTAGCTTTTTACTGCTCATAACAGCATCTATCTGTTCCGCACGTGTTGTCGGTTGATATAGCACGCATTTTAACCCCGCGCACAAAATAGTTCGTGCCGTCGACTAGTGTAACCTTAAGCTTATAGCTGGTACTTGTAAAAGGGCCTTTACATTCCGTCGTATAGTGCTCACCAAACTTCGGGTCCGTGCCCACTCAACCCGATTAGACTCGGCCCGAAGAATAATACTAGCAGTTTAACTACCAATTCAGTGTCATTTGTACAGTCAGGCAAAGTGATATTTAATTCTGATCTGATCCAATAAATACCACCGTGCCACTAGCTATAAGATTGTAATGATAATTAACAATCATATGTGATTTTTCCTACAAAGTAAAAAGCGTATACTATGTTAAAAAGGAGAAGTACTTGTTTAATTATTGATTTATTTATCCAAAAATTATTTAAACTTTACACTCTCTGTGATGCAAGCGTTAAATCTACACTTTTCTGCCTGACTATACATTGACGTTTTTACGCCTATCAAAACAGAAATATGCAGGTATTATTCTTCGGGTTGAGTCTAATCGGGTCGAGTGGGCACGGACCCCAAAGTTCTGGGCCGCCCTGATGTAGGCTTTCCGATGCGCAAGGCACGAAACGGTGCTGTTTTTGTATGAGATTTATTACTGCGCAGCCATTGTAGCCAACTTCAAGGCCGCCAAGAAGTTTCAAGTCATTTCAAGTGAAGTCGCTATAAACGGTTTTGACTGTAGTCCCAAAAATGTCCAGTGTTCTTCAACAGAAAAACAAGTTACTCTAAACCGACTTTAGGTACCTACCTTTTTGCCCTTTAAACATTTAAGAATCCACATCATTCCAATTCAATCCACTCGGACAACATGGCCTTTCCTGTAGTAAGAGTGCAGGTCGGATTGCGCGGCACGCTAGCATTAATGATCTCATCCGTCGTACTCTTGCCACCGCCGGGGTGCCAGCTGTCTTAGAACCCATTGGCCTGGCACGCGTCGATGGGAAGAGACCTGCAGCCGTATGCGAGATGAATGACGCTATGTGGATTTCCGTTTTGTGTGATTGGCCGTTTCGGTCGGTTGGATAGAGTTTAAACTCTTTGCGCACTTACGCAATACGGCTGCAGATGGTATGACCATAATGCCATGGAAGTTGGGTAGGTCTTTGGTTTGTGGTCTTCCTAGCACGGTGGGCTGCGCTGGTGCGGCTGCTGCATGTGCTGAAAACCTCAAACGGCGCAAATACAACAACTTAATTGGTAATTATGTGTTTGAGCCGTTTGGGGTTAAAACACTAGGGCTATGGGGTCCGAGTGCACCTATTATTTCGGGATATCGCCAAGCGGTTGGTCGAATCTTCACGAGACCAGAGGGCTGGCCTTTTTTTTGGCCAAAGAATCATCATTGCTATCCAACGTGGCAATGCTGCCAGCCTTCTGGGCACCTTTCCTGTTGATAGCGATGTGGACGAATTAATTCACGTACATATTTTTATTCTTATTTTAGTTCTAATATTAGTTTGTAAATAATGTAAATAATGTACATATGTAAAAAAATAATTTTGTCGGGTTGAGTTGAAAAAAAAGAAAGAAGTCACATATTTCACCGTCACATCCCAAATGAGATGTAATTCCAATCATATTCCAATATGATTAGGTTTTAAATCCATCAGCGCGCCGTAGCGATTGATTGCAACGCTCATAAGACGAGACAGAACGGGGGAGGAGGCGCGTGATGTGACAACCCACGCGTCAGGTTGATCAGTGAGGAACCGAGGTTTGTTTTTGTATGGTAATGCATGAGGGAAATGGATTTAAAACACCTTGCAAATGGGTTTCATGGTGGTTAATTTTTTGGCAACATCATAACATAATAATATCGTTTATTTTTAACACAAGGCACATTTTACAATAAAAATATCTTAAAAAATATAAAAGAAGACAGTTGCTTATTTGTCTGAACTAGGTTAAACCTGCGTTTCAGGCTATAAAGTGCTTAAAACTTATAATAATAATAAATTAACAATGGGCATAACTAAATTATTATTTTGTTACAGCCAGAAGCTCTTCTGTCTCTCCGTGAGACATTCTAAGTAGATGTTCAAGAATAGCATAGCTTTTTGCAGCTAAAATAATTTAATTTATAGATACTAAATTTTCTATTTAATCTATTATACAGAAATGGACCTAAGAATGTAAAGAATCTATTTACAAAGACATATTTTGAGGATGCATTAGAATCGCAGACAATGTAATTTCGTCTCTTATTATTTATGTATTCGGCTTTATAGGAAAGCATGGTGTATTGTTTTAATACTAAATGCATTAAAACAACACATCATGCTAAGTGCATGTCTTGGATAAATTTGTAAGAGAGTTACCGCGGCCCTGGCTCAAGCAACTGAAGGAACACGGGTGGGTTTTAGTCAGTAAAAGTCTGAAACGACATCCCGCTTCACCCATAAAGGGAAAAGTCGTTGGATGATTTACCAAACAAAAAAAAAAAGAACTGCGTAATGAAAAGCTGACGAACAGTCAGCATGTTCCAAGATTTGTAAAACAGATCAGTGGGGTAGAGAAAAGGGTGGAAATTGGCTACTTTTAAAATTGCTCTCTGAGCCCTTTCAAGAGGCAGTAGATGCGTTTTTGGTGCTCCATCCCATCAGGTGATGCTGTATTGGATTATAGTCATCGGCACGTAACTTGGCAAGAGTCGTTAGATGCGCACAAGTAAATTTTTAGGTCTCTTTGGTTGCCGAGCGGGACGCGGGGTACGTTTAGCACCGTTCCGAGCGCGCGATTGGTTGGTCAGTTGACACAAGGATCGACTGACCAATCAAATCGCGTCCACGTCCCGTTCGCTCTATATGGTGGTTGGTCAGTTCGCGCACTATGCGCAAGTTTACCCCCACTACGCCAAAACCTTGCCAAGTTACGTGCCGATGACTATACAGATTGACTAAAATAGACTTCGTTATAACTACAATGTAATAAATATTCGTTTGCCTCCTCATTACCTTCATGGAGTTCAAGAGATTAGATAAAGTTTTTGTCAATATTCAGTCTTATATGCGGCATCAAATCAAGCTGTTTCATTGCTCAACACCCTGACTGCTTAGCATCCAGATGTGGACATATTCCAGTCCAATGTGCGTGTATTTTTAAAGGGTTGCAAAGAGTGTTTTAGCGACTAACTGCCACACTCAGAAAGGTTCATTAAATTAGTCCTAATGTGTACTTAACTAAGTATCATTAAATCCGTTAATTAACGATACATCCCAGAGACATAATTTAAGGGTTCATTAGTTAATGACAATTTTAAGTATCCGTAGGGTATGCATACACATTGAAAGCATGTAAATAAGTTATATAAATAAAAATAAGTTCTTTTACTGATCGTTTTTAATAAAACACAAAGCGATACAGCTGTTTTCAAATAAATAAAGCAACCGGACCCGTTTTACCCGACTGCCGAAGGAAGGTAATGTGTTTATCAGTCTATGCATATGTGTATGTTTGTTCCTATGTGGCGTTCTAGAGACCAAACGCGTTGGTCAATTTTGATCGTTCTTACGTCAACCGATTCGTCTTAACCCTGCAATTGTCACTGGCTACATAAAAATTTGAAAATAGGTAAATGGCCGATGTTCGGCGCCATATTGTAGGGGACCAAATTTTTTTTTCTTCCAATCCCGTCGTGTGGGGTATCAAAATAAAGGGTTTTAAGAGGTAGTTTAAAAAAGATATATCACTTATATGTTTAAATGTACCTAAAACAATGACTAAAAATATGTAAATAAAAAAAGTTAATTCAATAAATCCAAAAATCCGACTGGTTTTGGTCTGCCAGCTCGCGAATATGTATCCTCCGACTGCACAGCATGATTTTCTCCTTGTTTACGTCTTTTTAGTTTGCTTTTCAAGCAGTCGGGTTTTTCGATTTTTTGTTTTTCTGGTATCATTTATAGCTAACTGTCAATGTTATAAAGTGTCAAGGTTATAAATTGTTTCACCCGGCAAAAATAAAATTGCGTGTTGGAAATTTTAATTACATATTTATTATAATATATTATTAGAAATCTATAGTTTCTTTTTGTGGTTTAAAATAATAGTATATAATATACACGTGTTTGAGCAAATAAATCTATCTTTATCTTTAGCTCAAACACGTGTATACATGCAAGTATAAACAATACGTGCATGCAGGATAACATTAAAAAATTCAAGAAGTTCGGACATGTTTGCCACATACTATGGCGTGCAAATATTTTGGAAGTCAAATAAACAATTACCAAAAATAATTCGATCACAATAATTACAAAATGTCAATAATAAAAAACTGCATAAAAATAAAAACAATAAAAATGTCAAAAAAAAAACAAATTTTAAAATGAATTCAAACCCAATAAAATCAAAATGTCAAAACTAAAAATAATAAAATATCAAACAAATGTCATATAAAATGTATGTCAGATTTGTGTTACATTATATTTTGATTAATTTATGGATTTTCATTTATTACCTATAGAATTCATCTTTCTGCCCTTGACCCATGTTGCTTGGGGTCGGTTAAGAATTTAATATAAAGAAAAAACATTTCAACCAAAGATATTTTATTTTTATTTTATTTATAATAATCTTTGTTTTTATTTATAATAATCTTAATTTTATTTTATTTAATTTATAATAATTTTTATTTAATTTTATTTATAATATTTTTTATTTTATTTTGTTTATCAAGGAAAACCTTTCATCTAAAGATACGCACCATAAAAAACGAATTCTCTATTAAAAATAAGAATATAATCTCAAACGTAAATGTCAAAATCAATCGTTAAACAGTTAAGTAAGGGTTTTGCTATACTTAACTTTAATTGTCAATAAGGGGCATTAAGGAACCGTTAACTGTCTCTGAGAGTGTACTTTTTTAAATCTTCACTAAGGAACGACTTGTAAACGTTAACCGTCTCTGAGTGTGGCAGTAAATGAGTTAACTCAAAATATCTGGAAATTATTGAATATTGTTAAATTATTATTATGAAATTGTTATTGTTGTATTATTATTATGAAATTGTTATTATTGAATTATTACTAAATTTAAGTTACGTTTAATTTTTTATTATTGAATTATTGGAATAGTTGATTTTTATGGAATAGTTGAATTATTATTTATTGAATTATGGTTTGTATTAATGTTATTTTAATTGATTTGCCTGTGTTGTCTGTGTGAATTTTAAATTATTTATATTATTCGTCTTATGTAATTCTATAATTATTGACTCTCTGCTCGTGTTGGGTCAAACTGTGAGTGCAGATTAATTGCAATAAATAAAAATAAATTATTTTAGGCTCGTTTAATGTAACTTTTTGTGCCAAACACGTAAAATTTTAAAAAACCCCGACGCATTCTTTTTTCTTACTTTTTAATTTTCATAATTTATCTAGCAGTAGAAACTTTTCGACCGACAATTTATCGAACACGTAATTCTGACACGATATTTTGCGAAAATACCTCGATTCAAAGATTAAACGCCCATATCTTTTGAAAGGCCGAATAACCGGTATCATCAAACATAGCTAAGAACATTAACATTAGAAACGGGATATTTACCATGTTTACTGTTTGTTGCGAGTTTCCGATATTTCGGTGCTGTTGCTAGCACCATGATCACGGATAAACTGGTGCTTGCAACAGCACCGAAATATCGGAAACTCGCAACAAACAGTAAACATGGTAAATATCATGTATGTATTAGATTATTTTGTATGTATGTATTTATGTATCTATTTTAGTAGTTTGTTTTTAGTACCTAATTGTATTTAGTAATACTTGTATGTTTTCAAATTTGCACCAAGTGCAACCCCATGTCGTGTCCAGGCTATCTCTATCCATTCAAGGTTGCCTGGAAGAGATCGCAGAGCGCGATAAGGCCGCCTGTTGTATGTTTGTTTTAATTTTTATGTTTTTTTTTGTATTGTTTTATCTTGGTGTACAATAAAGTATATATAAATAAATATAAATATAAATAAATATCCCGTTTCTAATGTTAATGTTAGTGTTAGTGACCATGACAGTTTAAAAAAAACTTATATAGCTAAGAACACTCTCAATAATGTCACATTTCAAACAAAAAAAAAACAGTATCGGTTCTTACGTTTAGGAGCTATGATAGCACGGACAGGTACACAAACACAAAGGTACACACGACAAAATTATAACCTATCTTTTTCCGTCGGGGGTTAAAAATAAAAGCATAGGTTGCAATAACAACACCTGCCTAGGATAGCCTGTTTATGTCGGTGTCCAGTCTGATCAGATAATGCAGCTGAATAGCTACAGACGTGGAAAGACTATTCGACATACCTACATCCTACCGTGCCAGGTCAACCCTAGGTGAGATTAGTTGTAACTTTCGGGCTCTTTAGTAGACTGACTGAGAGGCTGTTTCTAGCCCTCTATATAATCTAATCTTGTTATCGTCATTTTCAATTTTACCACTTTTATTATACGTATTTTATTTTATCGATCTTCACAAGTTCATGAAATATATTTTGTTAATTTAGTCATTATTCCTTAATATAACAATAAATATCATAAACTTGATCTTTCTTTAAGAGATCGACCTTCGTTACTGTTCAATAGCTAATAATTGTTATACAGGTAGTTTGTAATACCTTAAAAGTAACTAATAGTAATACTGAAATTTAAGTAAATATATATATACAGAACATTTAATCATCAATTTTATTTTATTTTCAATTCATCATCATTTCAGCCGTAAGACGTCCACTGCTGGACATAGGCCTCCTCCAGGCATCGCCACATTGACCGATCCCGTGCGTCTCGCATCCAGCGCCATCCCGCTACCTTATCCAGGTCGTCGGTCCACCTGCTGGGAGGCCTTCCAACGTACCGTCTTCCGGTTCGCGGTCACCACTTCAGAACTTTTCGGCCCCAACGGCCATCCGTTCTGCGAGCAATGTGCCCTGCCCACTGCCACTTAAGTTTGGCAATTCTTCGGGCTATGTCGGTAACTTTGGTTCTCCTGCCGATATCATCATTTCTCATTTCTTTTTATTTTTCAATTATATTAATTAATTAATTTTATTAGTTAAATAAACCAATTGGATAATTATTTTCAAAATGTTTCAAAAATTACAAGATAAGTTTTTCAAAGCATGTAATTTTTGTTATGTACAATTATGTGTAAACAATAGTTGGTGAACCTAATAAAGAAATAAAATAAAAATCTCTGTAGCTACGGTACCAGAACTATCATTCCCATCCAGACAGAATCACGTCCCAGTGATTAATTCTGACGACACCGATTGAGCACTAACGACCCTCATTGGAGCACTAGCACCGACTATCTCATGTACTACGTCGCATATGCTAGGCAATTATCGGTCAATGACAAGTTTGAGATTAGCTGACTGTTTGGTTTACTGGGAACTATTGGCTTAGACAATTGTTAAGTTATCATCTAATTCCAAGGCCACAGGCATAAATCTAACTAGATAAGCAAGTCTCTCCATCTGTATGAAAATCAAGCGTGTCTCTTATCGGACTACAAGACGTACGGCGATGCGCCATCGGTACATGGTGGACATCCCACCCATACGCACTAAACGTTTTGGAAATACTTTCATTATGCGTACAGCTAAGGAGTGCAATTCCCTGCCGGAGTCTGTGTTTCCAGATAGCTACCCAAGCAACACATAAGTCAGATAATATACTCGTAGTAAAAGTGGACTAATAAACAGTTTAAAGCTTTATTACATATTTATTAAAGCTAGTAGTTTTTGGGCTATTACTACTCTTTTAGCGTAATAAAGTCTTTATAACACTGATTTACTTTTTTGAAGCTTAATATTGGTCATGAACAGAACTATTAAAGATACGCTATTCAGTTTAGGTCATCCCAGACCACTGAATGCTGGTTAATAGCTGATTTGATAGCATTTATCTGTATAACTTAGGTTTCAATTTTCATTATAATGCTTGATGCTGAATAACCTATGTTCTGTTCTCTTCAAGCTGTATTGCACTTCAATCATAAGCACTTATTCAATAGCTTAATATTTGAGGTTTATTTTGCTTTTTTAAAGCAGAAGCCTTTATAATTGAAAATTAGTAAGCTCTTTCAACTAACTTAAAACGCTTAGCAAACTATTACCAACATATACAGCTAATAGCGTTAACAAATATGAAATGAAGATTTATTATACAGAAAATAACTGGATATTGAAGAGTCGTAAGGCTGTTATAACTCTACTAGTTAACAATGACAAAATGTCGGCGTGTAAAAATATAAACAAACACGTCTTCAATACATGGAAAAACAGGCAAAGAATGGGAGGAATAAAACTGCGTTTAAAATGAAATTGTGTTTAATTAATTTAGTTTTTGGTGTTTTTGCATACTGAAATTCACAAAAGCATTGAAATTTTTTTACTCGTCATACCTAACCTATTATAAAACCTTTTTTTAGCTCTTGAATGATAGCATTATCTTGTGGCGCTTAAAAAAAATACAGTAAATATATATGTATATTCATGGTATAATAATGTATTATATTCACAATAAAGTTACATCCGCAGTAATAATTCACTTGCCTTTCCATAAACACACAAAAAAATTACTTATAAAAATTCAATAAATACTCATTGCAGATTGACATGTTGGTAAGAATCACAAATGGTGAAATTATAACCATAATTATAACTATAATAAAACTATATAATTATAACTATAATAAACTATGAAATTATAACTATAATTTCACAATTATATTTTTATAATATCTCCATAACAGTAAAAAAAATATCTAAATACTGAATAATGATTGACTAACTGAATTTGAACATTTTTAACTGGTTAAAAGAGTTGCAATAGCTGTTAAAAAGGTAGATCAGCGATTATACAGACGATATTAAGCTTGTTGTATATTTATTCAGCTACTATGTTGCAATTATATTGCTATTATACAAATTAAAGCACTTTATTTTGTGCCCAAATTGCTTGAATAACATCTGTGTAAGCGCTTATCCAGGCATTAACCAGTCAATAATGTCAGCTTGAAGTTTACAGAAACGCTTTTATACAATGATTATTCAGCCAATCTGTGTTGCTTGGATACAACCTCGGGGTCTTTAAGTCAAGAGTGAATAGGTTACTTCTAGGCAAGCGTGTTACAGCGTCGACCACATCATCGCTTACCAGGTGAGATATTGGTCAAGCGCGAGCCTATCTATAATTAAAAAAAAAACAATTTAAAAACAAATTTACTTAACAAGGAGCCATTGGTCCTGGCTGTCATTTAAAAATCTTTGACAGTCGTTACGGGTAGTCAGAAGCTTGAGATCTGCCACCAGTCTTGCCAGGGGGTACCGTGTTACCCAGTTACAGGGTTGTGGAGGTCAGATAGGCAGTCGCTCCATGTAAAACAGTAGTACTGAGCTAAATCCGGTAAGACTGGAAGCCGGCTTCCAGTCATAGTTGGGAAAAGGCTAGGCAGACAGACAGATTTACCAATGAAAGAAAAGATTTCCAATGCCTCGGCCAACTTTTTTTATACATTCTTTACAGCTCAATTTGGCATAAAAAGAGCATTTTTCTAGATTTCGGTGGATTTCCGGTTCCGAAACAGCCGTGTCCAGTGAACACTGACAACCCTAAATTTCTCTCCTCTCGTTCAGTCCATCCAAAGGTTGTCTGTAAGAGATTGCCCTGTGCGATAAGACCGGCCATTGTACACTTGCTTTTATGTTTTTTGTCCGATGTATATATTTTTGTGGTGTACAATAAAGAATATAATAAATAATTAAATATAATTTTATATAATAAGTATAGATATCTATGTATTTTTATTTTCTATATTTATTAAGTTCAGGAATTTGTGTAATTTATATATTATAGCTTCTGCCAGCGGCTTCGCCCGCGTGTATTATACATATAAACCGTCCGCCCGTTCGCCCGCGTGTATTACTCTTGAATCACTTTATCTATTAAATAAACCGCATCAAAATACGTTGCATAGTTTTAGAGGTCTAAGCATACATAGGGACATACAGACAGCGGGCAGCGACTTTGTTTTATACTATGTAAGGATTAGTTAATTTTTTTGTCTATTTTAAGTTTCCTTATTCTTTCTACACACTGTGTCTTCGTTTATCATCCAACTTTCCTGTCGCAGGTCTGCTGAAAGAAATTTCTAATGAAATAAGCAGTACCTTTGTGCTCTTCAATCTGTATTATTTCTTTCCTCTGTAAAGTGTTTTTGTGTGTACATACATAAATAAATAAATAACAATAATAAACGACATATTTCACATTGAAAATTCTCACAATCCACAATACGCGTAAAAACGGCACACAATAGCAGTGGCACAGACGGGCGCGTGCGCGTGTAGTGCTATGAGGACAGCAGCTGTCGGCTGACGTCATCGCATTGTGCTGAGCTGCTCGATACCGCCACGAGTTAATAACTCCCGCCTTGTCGCGGCTGGGGAGACGACCTAGCTACAAGTTGTGGAAAACAGATTGAAATAGCAATTTGAACAGGACGCACGGTATTTGAAATTGATACCATAACATAACCAACATCGCATCGCAGGATGTGGCTGGAGGTGGATCACTGTGTTGCCCAATTTCTCACAGGGCATGGTAACTTTAAAAGTAAATTATTTTCCTTCAAGCTCGTTGCCTCGCCTTTATGTCAGTTTTCTACATCTGACTGCGAATATGTACAATATGCACATCATAACTTATGGGAATGTATTCTTTGGCAGAATGAGCGCAATACTATGTTGAATATGTACAGGCTGGATCAGGAGTTGTTTACTATACGGACCTTGTGGAAAATAAACCAAATTGCCGTGTGTTCAAGCGTTTTTGCCATACCTATTTTTGGAATCAAATATAACAGGTCACAATGTTAGGACCCATTAATATTAATGCTTATTTTTATCCGTAGTGCTAGGCAACTGGGCTTATCCCAGTTGGATACGACCCTTTGTACCTATTGGTCTTGTTTATTCTGTCTCCTGCTTGATATTGAGGAAAGTGGAAATTTGTATTTTTTTCCTACTCCTCCATTTTTAGGGTTCCGTACCCAAAGGGTAAAAACGGGACCCTATTACTAAGACTTCGCGATCCGTCTGTCTGTCTGTCCGTCTGTCACCAGGCTGTATCTCATGAACCGTGATAGCTAGACAGTTGAAATTTTCACAGATGATGTATTTCTGTTGCCGCTATAACAACAAATACTAAAAACAGTATATAATAAATATCTAAGGGGGGCTCCCATACAAAAAACGTGATATTTTTGCCGTTTTTTGCTCGATATTAATAATGGCAACAGGTAGACGCTTCAAATATTCACAGAATGTTTAGTTGTATATTCACTTCAAAAAATGATAATTATTAAATTAAAATAACAAATTAAGGGGGGCTCCCATACAACAAACGTGTTTTTTTTGCAGTGTTTTGCGATAATGGTACGGAACCCTTCGTGTGCGAGTCCGACTCGCACTTGGCCGGTTTTTTCTTTTCTGATTAATTTCGTTGCGGGATCCAAGACGAAGAAGTTAAATTCATTCTCCGGGACTTCATCGAGCTTCATTGCCTCGGCGCTTTTCTGGTGGTCGCCACTGTTGATTCTGGCTTTCAGGAGTTGCAGTCTTGCATTAGTTTGGGAATAGTGCGGTAGCTTTAACCAACATCACAGTAGATAAGTAGGTACTACCGTGATTGCTACAACGACAATGTTAAAAGGAATAGATCACACGTAGCTCGAGCCCAGTTTAAGGCCATTATAGCATAATAAAATTGGCTGGAGTTTTTGCTTGCCACTTCCAAGCAGTTAAGTTACCATCCTTACCTGGTTGTCATTCCACCAATTATTCGCGGCAAGCGCTTCCAAACATCCTTCATAATGCGCACAGCGAATGAGTGGAACTCACTATAGTCCTCGCCAAATTCTGGGCCGAAGTTGGTTTACCGCATGCACGAAACGGTGCTGTTTTTGTATGAGATTTACTACTGCGCAGCCACTGTAGACAACTTCAGGGTGGCCAAGAAGTTTGGCGAGAACTATACCTGCGTCTGTGTTTCCGAACGCATACAACCCGAATCTCCTCAAAGTTAGAGTGAACAGGCTTTTTCTGGGTAAGCTCACTCCATCGTCGACTCTGTCTGTCACCTCTGACCTAGACCATAGACAAGAGCAAACCCATCTCAAAATAATAAAGTTTAAAAAAGCAGTGTACTAAACTATTACCCTCTTACTAGTAAACACGGAATAAAGTTATACCAAGTATAAACCTATGAAAATGTATGGTTATTCCTTTGTTATACCTGGTATAACTTTATTCCGCGTTTATTAGTAAGAGGGTTAGTGTGTAACTTTAAAGTGCAGCTTGTACCTCATAGATTCCCACTCGTAACTATCTTCTTTCAAATTAATCTGACAATACCTACATTCATAAGTTCCTTCATATCATGATTGTAAATGTATCGAACCTCAAACTATATAAAATTTCTTCAAATGTCAAAAGAAGAAGAACTTTCCATAACCGTAAAGGGAAGCAGCAACTCCGTACATTTTTAAACGGCCTCTCTTCAAAGATATCTCCCGAACAATCACAACTTTAAACTGAGCGCTCGAGCGGAGTCAGAGGCTTAAGTGCGAGTTTTTATACTCACGTTTAATCGCGTTAACGTAAAAGTCAATTTGTATTGAAACTGGATAAGCGCCGTCTGGTGACGGTAAAGGAGAAACCTCTTTTTAGGGTTCCGTACCCAATGGGTAAAAACGGGACCCTATTACTGAGACTCCGCGGTCCGTCTGTCTGTCTGTCTGTCACCATGCTGTATCTCATGAACCGTGATAGCTAGACAGTTGAAATTTTCACAGATGGTGTATTTCTGTTGCCGCTATAACAAAAAATACTTAAAACAGAACAAAATAAATATTTAAGTAGGGCTCCCATACATACAACGTGATATTTTTGCCGTTGTTTGCGATAATGGTACGGAACCCTTAGTGCGCGAGTCTCACTCGCACTTGGCCGGTTTTGTTTGTATAAATTTTGACATAAGAGATCGTTTGCGTTATCACGAGTGATTACGTTAAAAAACTCGGAAAAAGCACACTGATGTGCACAATAATGTGTCCTATCCAGTAACTTTCCTCACCAGTTTCAATCACTAGATTTATAGCTAGAACCCATTCTGGGATCTTTATATTTACCTACGTAGGTAGTGCAAGTTGGTATCATATAGACTCCATAACTTGCATAATTAGATATGGCTACAATATGGGCTTAGTTAACACTTACTGCCTTTTTTTTTGTTAGCGTATGAAACCTTCAAAAGGCACCTGGACTTTTGAGTAAAAGATATCTATCTATCTATATATATAAAAATGAATCCCTATTTCCCTTGGTCTCGGCATCACGCTTGAACGGCTGGACTGATTTCGCTTATTCTTTTTTTGTTGTGTTTGTCATTGTTAGGAGAAGGTTCTTATGAAAAAAAAATGGTACCTTACCTACATAGGTAGGGTAGGTATGTAGGTAGTTAGGGGTAGGTAAGGTAGGGTAGGTAGGGTAGGGTAGGTAGGGTAGGGTAGGGTAGGTAGGGTAGGGTAGGGTAGGGTAGGTAGGGTAGGGTAGGGTAGGTAGGGTAGGGTAGGTAGGGTAGGGTAGGGTAGGGTAGGTAGAATAGGGTAGGTAGGTAGGGTAGGGTAGGTAGGGTAGGTAGGGTAGAGTAGGTAGGGTAGAGTAGGTAGGTAGGGTAGATGAATGTTTGGTGTTTTTATGGCAAAACAAAGTTTGCCGGGTCAGCAAGTTATATAATAAAATTAGGAATGTGGGATTTTTAAAAGCCACCCCGATGATCACCGTCATCTCTTAAAAGATAACCCTGGATCCCCTCTGTGCTACGACTGCACATCCATTTCCTGAAGTCACTTGATGGGCGGACAGAGTCCCCAATCTGACCACCCGCGACCACGGAGTCCAGCCTGCTTATGATGCAGGCGGGGTATCCCTTTCCTTGCAGTCGGTTAAAAAAAGTGTAGTTGCTGACTGAAAAACTTACTTAAGTAGGTACTAAAAGTATGCAAGTACATCACAAAAAATCACGCCCGTAGTAATTATAATAATAAAATATAATTTATTGGCAATTAAATCATATTCATTCGTAAATGTAGGTTTCAATTCAGTACAATAGGATGTTATAATATGGTGTTCAGTTCGCTACATTTTATTCGAGAGCATACAAATAATAACAAAGTTAGTGGTGTCGAAACAACAGACACACATTTAAAATTAAATAATCCAATTACTTACAAAACACACAATTCCATACTTATTATCAGTGAACGTTACCCCAACAGGAAAGTTACTCCTAGAGTGATATGAGTGGAACGTATACTTAGTGCGTAATCTGCTATGCATGTGCGCCACATAAAAAATAAGTGCGTGTCGTAGTTTTTGAAAAAAACCGAAAAAACGATTCCTGCTAGGGTAACGTTGTTCCAGCAGGAAAATTCTAAACGAATGATCGGAATGAGAAATATTGTGCATGGGCAGAGAGCTTATAGTTGTGCAAAAAAGTGCACCGAAAATATAACTGGTGCGTCATCAGGTTTTCGAGTTATTGCATTTCCTGCTGGAGTAACGTTTTGAAGAATCGTGTATCTCTAAAACCATTGTACGTGCGCCTGTAGAATAAACATACACGAGTAGCTCTTGATATGTGCGTATTTGTGCCGGAATTAGTTTTAAGGAAATATTTATAATTTTCAAGTAAATGCGCTTTTTAGAAAACCCGAAAAAAGTTCGCAGTGCCTAAATGAGAAAACGTATAAGCTCGCTGAAAACTGTATTCAGTCCATCTTGACGCTTCTAATAACCATAAAAAGTTTCAAAAGCATACATGCTTGCGTTATCGAATAATATTGCTAAAAGTCAAAACGAGGTTGTCATAACTTTGACGGCAAAATACAAGAAACTGACTCAACCCAAGATAGGTAGGTGTAAACCACAAGTATGTGCGCTTAGTCAAAAATATATACTGAAAATATTCAGCTTGGAATGTTTCTTATTAAGTAGATTTAATGAAAAAGCTAAACATGTAAACAAAGGC
Source organism: Anorthoa munda (assembly GCA_945859665.1). NCBI lineage: Eukaryota > Metazoa > Arthropoda > Insecta > Lepidoptera > Noctuidae > Anorthoa > Anorthoa munda. Next base: position 5,568,448 of record OX243899.1, on the reverse strand, counting down.
TGGTTATCCGACCAAATTCGAATGACTACGAAAAAGCGACGGATTCATACATATCGATGACCTTCTTAACTTTACTCACGAACCGGTTGTAGCGTGTTGTGCCTGAGTACACTGAGGTAGAAAAGTTATAGAAAAATTTACTTGTTATTGGATTATATTTTACTAACTGTCTTGTTGTTTGTTTACTTGATTAGGTAAGTACATTAGAAAAAGTAGTGCCAAGTTATAACCCATCTTCTTTATTCCAAATTTCATTAAAATATATTCGGTATTTTGAAGACACATCCAGACATTTGCCTTTATAATATTAATAGAAAAAAGTACTTTAGAGAACAAAAAATAGATGGCGGCTGTTTTAAAAAAAAAACGTTCAAGTTATGTGGGATGAATACCGACTACAAAAAAGAACCTACAGATAAAGTTCATAAATTAAAAGCCAATTTTACTGTTTGTATTTTAGTACTTAAGTAAATGAAAAACAAATATGTGATTTTAAATAATAATGACTACACAAGGTACAAATAATTTGATTGAACTGTTTTCCAATATTAATAGGTTTGTAATTTGATCTGTGATTTGATGCCATAATTACTTTAAGAAACAAAATTAAGGGAATAAAAATAATAATTTCTACATCAACAAGCTCTTTCATTTGTTATGGTCACAAGGTGCATTTAATGTATTTTTTAAATTAGTCCCCAAAATTAGGTCATAGAGTCTAGCAAACGAAAGTAGAGACTGAAAAAGCGCGGAAAATTTAAAAAATATCAGCATAGCAACCCCAAAACTAGTATGAAATATCTGGAATAACCTAATTTGATACTTTAGAAATATTTATTTTATTTCGTCTGAATAAAAATACAATAGGTAATTGAGGTAGGTAATATTATAGATATTATGTATCAATCTCAAAAAAAAAACAACAGTATTCTGTAATAATTTTGGTTTATTCAACTTATTAGCGTCATAATAACTTATGAAATCTAACAACACACGTAACAAATCTTGGTTATTTTTTTATGCTATCTTTCTCCTGATGTTTTTCTTGATATTTAGACATCATGCGAAACGACATCTCCCGTAATCCACTTTGAACTGTTTTATTAATTTTTCACTTAAATAAATGCTATTATCAAGACCACAACAAATCACCAAAAATTGATGTTGACATTAGTATAACATTGCCATATAAAAAGTTTGCAAATAATTCGAATGTCTACTTTCATTTGCCAGACTCTACCAACAAAAGTTTGAACGCGACTGTACGGACAACAGCTTAGGTTTAATACGTCCAATTAAGAAGGTCATCGATATGTATGAATCCGTCGCTTTTTCGTAGTCATTTGAATTTGGTCGGATAACCAGCCTTTGTTTACATGTTTAGCTTTTTCATTAAATCTACTAAATAAGAAACATTCCAAGCTGAATATTTTCAGTATATATTTTTGACTAAGCGCACATACTTGTGGTTTACACCTACCTATCTTGGGTTGAGTCAGTTTCTTGTATTTTGCCGTCAAAGTTATGACAACCTCGTTTTGACTTTTAGCAATATTATTCGATAACGCAAGCATGTATGCTTTTGAAACTTTTTATGGTTATTAGAAGCGTCAAGATGGACTGAATACAGTTTTCAGCGAGCTTATACGTTTTCTCATTTAGGCACTGCGAACTTTTTTCGGGTTTTCTAAAAAGCGCATTTACTTGAAAATTATAAATATTTCCTTAAAACTAATTCCGGCACAAATACGCACATATCAAGAGCTACTCGTGTATGTTTATTCTACAGGCGCACGTACAATGGTTTTAGAGATACACGATTCTTCAAAACGTTACTCCAGCAGGAAATGCAATAACTCGAAAACCTGATGACGCACCAGTTATATTTTCGGTGCACTTTTTTGCACAACTATAAGCTCTCTGCCCATGCACAATATTTCTCATTCCGATCATTCGTTTAGAATTTTCCTGCTGGAACAACGTTACCCTAGCAGGAATCGTTTATCGGTTTTTTTCAAAAACTACGACACGCACTTATTTTTTATGTGGCGCACATGCATAGCAGATTACGCACTAAGTATACGTTCCACTCATATCACTCTAGGAGTAACTTTCCTGTTGGGGTAACGTTCACTTATTATCACACAATTACCAATGTCAAAATAATAATCTAAATGTACCTATTATAATATTGTGTTAAGCTAAATGTCAGTGGTGTCCTCCATATACTCAATTGTGGAGTAGTAACTTAAACGAATTAAAAATTGTTTCAGTTTCTTTTTAAAGATAAAGATATATTTATCTACTAAAACACGCTTAGACATGCATGAATAAATAATACGTGCATGCAGGATAACATTGAAAAAAAAAAAACAAAAAGTTCGTACATGTTTGCCAGCTAATATGGCATGCAAATATTTTAAAAGTTAATCATGAACAGTAAACATATTATTATTAAGATTCTTTATCTATCACGGAATTTATTGAAAATAACTGGAGCCATTCGGTACTTTTACGTTGGAGGGCTGTTTTACTACGATCAACAAAAATAATGTTCGAATCCCTTTTTCTTAACCGTGGATCAGCTGGGGCTCTTATTTTGAAAAAGCTGTGGGTTTGTCTTAATAAACACTGCCACTTCAAAGATGTAAACATAATTAGGTAACTACACAGAACAGAAAAAACGCCTTCAAGTAAAGGGTCTTTCAACAAGGACAGGTCGATGTTAAAATTGAATAAAACAAGATTTGTGTGAGATATTAACGAAATTTATTTTTTATTTAAAAGGCCCATTTATGCCATTAGGGATGGAATATGACATCGTTCAAATGTCCGCCGCGGCTTCGTATGGTGGCACGAATCCGAGAGGTTCAATTTTTAATGACTCTGCTGCATCGAATTAAATTACGCAACTAGACTGCAGGTATGAGTAGGTAGGTACATACCTAAACCTACATTCGCCTATTGCTATTAACTGGACAAAAATCCCAATTACATTTTATGATTAGGTATATGGATCCAAAGAAATCGAACTAAACAATAAAACTAGGACAGAGAACATTTCAAGAAAATGCTTGAACGCATTTTCTATTAAAATTGTTTGCTACGTGCCTTTGCATATTGATGCACGTAATATTAAAGTGAAAGGAAAGTAGGGAAGTGGGTAATTTAGTAGTCTATCTGTCTAGATATTGCCGTGAATATTGAAAGTTATTGAAAATTTAACGAAAGAAAACTTGAAAAGTCGTTTTTGATGAGAAAAACATAATTGGCTATAGAGGAAAACAATATCTTGCTTAATCTGAGATACTAGTAGCGACATCGTGTATCCCTTAGATAAAGTACCTTATCTAAGGTGTATCCTTACTATGTACAAGACAAAAAGAGATAAAGAAATATCGAAAGACAAAGGTATAATAAATGATAAAATTAAATTATCAATTACTAAGTTTATAGGGATTGACTTTATTTTGATTACAGTTAATGCGTTTATCAACAAAACTTGTTTAGTTTGTAGCGCGCAGCGACACCTAACCACCGAAGTAGCACACTAGATGATATATTTCTGAACTAAATTGGTTTAAGTACAAACAACTTTTCATAGATGGCGCTGAGTTTAATTACAGGCATTTCGCAATGTGTATCAGACTGTGATTAATTGAATCCAGACAATAATTGTGAAATATTTACTTTATACTGAACGTTCGACATGCAGTAATATTATTATGTAAAATGTCACGATTTAAAATTGCATTAGAATAAGATCAATCGCGACACGTGACAATTGCATCAGTCTACCTGAGGTTCTAGGTTCAATTCCTAGAAATTGAGTCGTGTCTATTTATGAGATTTCTTATTTTGTTTGACCTAGTACCATTCCCATGACTAAACAAAAGATAATAATGTATTTGTAATTGGTAGGTATTGTAATTACGCAACCAAGTTATCGACCAGAGGTTTGGAAATGAAAGTTGCGCTTATCCAAATCGTTTATTCAAGCAAATGAACATAATATGAACAAACTATAACATTAAATTTATCTACTTAATGATATTTACATTCCATACCTCGCTTACCTTATTATTTTATGATTAATCTACGTACGTACACCTAGGACACTTACACTAAATATATAAAAACGCAGAACATCATTCTCACCACGAGATCAACAGTTCAATTATAAATATTTAACAAAATTTTAAAACAAATATTTATATTCATGCATTTGACACGACTCGAGTAGACGCCAATACCTTTGATTAAGAAAGAATTCGCGCCAAAAAACAACATTCTGCATTTTTATTCTATTATTATTATTTCAGAACAGTTACTGATAGCATTATCAATGAAATTGTCATAGTTTATTAAAGGGAGGTGCCTAAGTCGTGAACACGTTATTGAGAGAATTCCCCACTCTATATCCAGGCACAATTTCACCGCGTGTCACCGTCGGACAAGCATTTGAGTTTAATATCTGTCTTCTTCAGATCAATGGCGCGTGTCAAATACTGAGTATAGCCTCGGCTCTTGCGATATGAACGTAGTAAAGATACACCATTGATCTAAAAATTCATGTCAACAAAAATGCCATCAAAATCAACAGCTGGTCATATAAAAAAACTTAAATAGTGCAGAGTACATTGTGATTTAACTAAAACTAAGAAACAAGTCGCCGTGTTCCTAATGGCAGCAACAAAATAACCATCCACTTTGTGAACAATATGCAAATTAGAGTATGCAGCCATTAAAATCAGGGGATAATGATATAATATAAATCTATATATCTTCTAGCACGCTACATACACACAATGTGTCTGAATTCATTTATAAAGTGAGGGAGGATTCTTTGGAAACTTAATAAAGCGGAAGACAGTTTATCATTAAACCAAAATTTAATGTCTTGTACTTGCCATGTCCAATTTATTATATTTATATAATCATGTAGCTCTCAGATAAAAAAATGTACTGAATAATTAATTAACACAACAAAGCCAGTAAGTATTTTTGGAAAATAATTTGAATAACCCCAGTTGTATAACAAAATCCAATAACATACAAAAATAATCTAATACAAGTATTTAAACTTAAATCTTATAATATAATATGAATTATTCTGTGTATTACACTGGTCGGCAAAAAAATTGCAAAACAATGTTCATATGGACAATATATTTGAACACAGTGAATAAAAAAATGATCATAATTACTTGTGAAATTTCGCAATTCCCACATAAATAAGGCTAAAATCAAAGAATTAACATTTGTTGGGTTTCAAATAAGAAAAATCTACTGATCTTGATAAGTGTTTTAAATTCAAATTCAGACCCACAGAACTCGAAGCCAGATTGGTTCACAATAACAAAAGTTGAGAAGATTGGAAGGAAGAAAGGAAGGGCTTTGACCTGCAGTGGGACTGAACAGGCTGAAATAAACAAACTAGTACTAACTTGGTGTCCAATAAAGTATATTTTATTCTAAATATACTTTTAAATTGTGTTGTAAAAATGAATATCCATGCAACATTCTATTTTTTCAAGTTTGGACAAATCAAAGTTTCATCTCAAATCCTAAGGACTAGACATGACAAGAAATTATGTGAATCAATCTGGATTCAGCGAACCAAAAGCCGATAGAAATCACATGGCAACCTCCTTGCAACTCATTTATTGATATTTTTGTCGACCAGTGTTATTAATGTGACATCGGTCTCCATAAAATAAGTCTACTTCACAAACACCTTGTCCGGTACAACATCTAAGCACAAAAACTGCACAACAGGCACTTAAGTGTAAACTCCTATTCCAGCATCAGTACCTGACAGAACTCAAGGTACTTCATCCATAGTCTACTGAATGGGCACAGATCAGAATTAATCTAGGAATTGGTGCATAGTCACATACATTAATATTAATTTATAATAAGAGTAAATAAAATATTTTTAGTAAAAACTCTATGAGGACATTTTCTACACAGACCCATTTAACATATAAAAGACTCATATACTATATATTCAATATGATTTAGAATATATTATACTGTCGTCCGAGAAACGCACTCAGTGTTTGTAATATTGAAATTTACTCGTAGAGACACGTCGCATACTCATCAGTCACACACTGGCAGTGCCGGGCCGCGCGGCCGCACCACTCCGTCACTCCGCTCACGGGTAGCTAAGGGCACTCTGAGAATACTCGTCAGTTCAGCGGAGCGCCGCTTGCGCTCACTGCGGCTGGTTGGATTGCGCCGCCTGTGACGACGACTTGGTGATCACGATGGTCTGCTTGCCGCCCACCCCTGACTTACCAAGCTGGAGCATATTGGAAGGCAGCGTGATGATCTTGTTGCCACCCACCGTGTTCGACACCAACTTCACGATGGTGGCTCCGGGCGCGATGCTCTGACCCTGCGCGCCCGCCACCTGCCCTGACGGCCGGTTCTGCATCATCGCCACCTTGGGCATGGTGGCCACCGTCATGCCGGTGGACGTCTTCACCAGGGTCACGTACTGCGGTTGGTTGCTAGACTGCACGTTGGCGCCGGGAGTCTTCTTGATGATGACAGGGATGCCGGCGTTGCCACCCGCCTGCCGCAGCACGGTGGCGCCGCCTGCTGCGCTCGTGGTGGATGTGGCGGTCTGCTCGCCCGACTTGGCGGTCACGATCTTGTACACCGGGGTCTTCCCCTGCTGGCCACCGAGCGCGCTGCCTGCGATCTGTATCGCGCCGCCACTGCTCGCGATCACGGGCAGGTTGCCCGCGCCTAGTTTCACTGGCATGCCCGCTGCCATTTTAGTCTGTAGATTCGCTACGCCCGCCTGTATGGGGACGCCACCTGCTGTCTTTACAAGTACATTGCTGGTGCCGATTTTGACATTACCTGCACCCAGTTTCAAAGGCATATTAGAACCGCCCACTTGTCCGACCTTCTGAACGCTGTTAGTTGTAATCTTGCCTTGGAGGTTGGCAGTGCCTATTTTTAAGGTATTTCCAGCAAGTTTGACAGGCATGTTGCCTGCGCCGAGTTTGACGGGCATGCCGCCGCTGGTGCCAGTCTTCACTTGCACAAAGCGTGGAGTGGAGCCGCCGCCTGCTGTGGCCGAGCTGAGCACGATCTGTGCGTTGGACTGCGATGTGGAGACGCGCACCGTGCCCGGCGTACCGACGCCACTCACGATCCTGGTGACCCCCTGCGGCGTCACTGCAGCCACCTTGATCTGCTGCGAGGAGCCGGCAGTCGCTGTCGCTGGTGACTTCACTACTGTCTTTGTCTGGTATGTTTGTTTTAATGTAGGTGTGTTAGGCGTGATTTTGACGGAGGCCTGCGCGGGTACCTTGATGGGGGTCGGAACGATCTTCTGAGGTGTGGAGACAGGGGCTGGTGCGGGGGACGCGACTGTGGGTGTCACCCGCACGGGCTCGGCAGGTGGCGGCAGCCCACTGGCGACGGGCGACATGATGCCAAATGCTTTGCTCGCATCAGGCTGGCTGGCCACTGGCGACGCCGGCGGCGGGGCGACCAACGGCTCGGCGGCAGCAGGAAAGCGAGCTGGCGTGACCTTGCCGCATTTCTGAACTTGAAGCAAAAATGTTGTCACTGTGTTCATAGCAGGCCAGCATAGTTCCAGAGAAGTGGTGCCAGCACGCACTAGGGCCACACGGTTCGCCTGGGGAGGCACTCCAACTTCCAGGTACCATAGATCTTTGCAGCAGATCTGATTGTTCCAAGTTTTCCGGTAGCCATCTCTTCCTGACCAAATATACAGTCTAGTTTGGATGGCAACAGCACTGTGACCTGCTCGTGCTCGAGGGACGCACTCTTCAAACTTATCCAACGCTATGTTGTCCCATGTCATTGACTCCAGGTTGAGTGAGGCAAGTGTGTTAGTACATTTCCATTCCTTTTCATGAGTGGCAAGTTTAGATTCATCTGGCACAAGTGGTACCCATCCACCATAGACATACATGTGGTGGCCGATGACTGTGGCAGTGTGCAGGGAGCGGGGCAAAGGTGGTGGGCCACCTACTTCAGGGCGTGACCATGACATGCTGTCCACATCGAGCACCCACAAGTCTCCCAGGCGCGAGCCGCTCATACCTCCATAGATGATCAGGGATGATTTGCCACTATTTCTGTCTGTGTACGAGACACCACTGTGAGATTCACGCGGCGGCGGCGATTGTCCATAGGTCAGGGGTATGTCCCATACTGTCATTGAAGAATTTGGATACAGCTCTAAGGTATACAAATCATTGAGATACCTTGGGATGTTGTTCTTGGGGTCGTCGCTCTCATTAGCCAATCCACCAAATAAGTAGACCTTTCCATTAAGAAGAGTAAAGCTGTGGCCGAGTCGAGGACACGGCGGGAGACCCTGCTTGGGTGGTAGGGGCTTGAGACGCTTCCATTCCCAACGTGAAGCCTGCAGCTCGTATAGATCGTTAGAATACTTGCCGTACTCCACCATGCCGCCAAAAACGAGGAGACGCGTTCCGTCGACAACGAAGCCGTACGCGGCACATCCTGGGGGCACTTCTCCCTTCGTGACTGGAACGAACCATTGGTTTGTGGTGGTGTTGAAGACGTGAAGTTCATGAACTATCCCTTCGTTTCCGCCGCCGAAAACTATCATCAAATCTTTTATGGCGACCGCGCGATGGCCATGGCGAGGTCGTGGTTGGGGACCGGTAGGATTGTACACTTTTTGCCACTTAAGTACGGCGTTTTCCTTCATTTTTACTATACATTTGTCACTAAAAGCTTTACACCGTATGTATCGCTCGGGATGCGTATCTACAGCATAGACAATGAGAAACGTCGTAAATAAGCTTTGAAGAAAATATTCGGGTTAATCGAAGCTACCTAATACAGTCTTATTCGATTCTCTCTTTCGCACACGTTGGCAACGGCTATGAGTAAAAAAAAATCACCTTATGAAGCTTATAGTGTATAACAAAAATGGCGTTAGCAACAGCGCTGCCAACTTGACGGATATCAAAAGAACGGCGTCGGACGTCAAGAATTTGTCTATGTCGTGTTATAGTTTTAAAATATTCAGCCAGAATGTTTGCTGATCAATCCAATGGGTTTTGGACGTCTTGTAAGAAAGATTTATTTCAATAATAGCTGCTGCCGCGGCTCCATCCACGTGGAATTAGTACTTCTCCGTTATTTTATATATTATAGCATATTTATTATTCTGATATAGAAGCTATTCTATGAAGTTTGATCAAAATCCGTTGAGTAGTTTTTGCGTGAAAGAGTAACAAACATCCATTCATCCACACAAACTTTCGCGTTTGTAATAGTAGTAGTATAGCATTTTTTAAATTTTATTTTATTTTTCAATAAATAAATACCGTATCTAATCGACTTTAACTAGCTTCTGCCAGCGGCTTCGCCCGCGTGAAAACCGAAAAGTATCCCAAGGGAACATATTCGCGGGATGAAAATCATGTCTATTATTAATATCAATGTGCTATTACTGACTATAATCAATGTCTGTGCCAAATTTCATTCAAATCCGTTTAACGGTTCTGGCGTGATTGAATAACAAACATACACATATTCATCCAAACTTTCGCATTTATAATATTAGTAAGATAATATATATTTTTATCTTAATAGAATATAAAAAATAGAAGGATTTATTTCGATTTTCAACTGATTAAAATACTACACTTACTCAAAAGCTTTGATTTTCTACAATGTAATGTGTAATGTAGGAACGCACCATGTTCGTGTTGTCTAGCCGGATTGCCTCAATGTCCAACTACTTAATAAACCTAGAGTGATTAATTATTTTTTTATTGATTGTTTTTTTTTATTGTTGTGATTGTGGATCTTGTGATAACTCAATCATTGTACTACGTTCAACATTAAAAATTATTTTGATTAAGTTTAAAAATTTCTACGAAGATTTTTTCATGTCACCAAGTGCATCTTCGTACATTTAGAAATGTCCTCCTGTCTCCTTGAAATGTATGTGTGATTTCCTAGTAAAGAAGATATTTTGTTGAAAATGAGGTATTTCTTCCCAGAATTTAATTCTTATTAGCGACATGACACTATCAGATGGTGTAATAATACTGCGTCTGTTTTTTTTTCAAAATCAACGTGTTCAATTCCTGTCTATAGAATTTTCAAAAAACCAATGATGCAGTTTTAGTTTTTACCCGACTGCCGAAGGAGGGTAATGTGTTTATCAGTTTATGTATGTATGTATGTTTGTTCCTATGTGGCGTTCCAGATACCGAACGCGTTGTCCGATTTTGATGGTTCTTACATCAATCGATTCGTCTTAACCCTGCGAGTGTCACTGGCTACATTAAAATTGGAAAATATAAAAATGGCGGATTTTGGGCGCCACATTGTGGGGGCCCAAAATTGTTTTTTCCTCAAACCCATCGTATGGGGGGTTTAAGAGGTGATTTCAAAAATATATAATACTTATATGTTTAAATGTACCTTATTCTAAAAAATAATAACTAAAAAGTTGTAAATAAAAAAAGTTAATTTAAAAAATCAAAATACCCGACTGCTTAAAAAGCGAACTAAAAAGATGTAAACAAGAAGGAAATCATGCTTTGCAGTTGGAGGATACATCTGGTTTTGGTCAGCCAGCTCGCGAACATGTATCCTCCGACTGCACAGCATGATTATTTTTTCTTGTTTACATCTTTTTAGTTCGCTTTTTAAGCAGTCGGGTTTTGTGATTTTTTAAATTAACTTTTTTTTATCTAAATTTAGATTTAGATGAGTTGAGTTTTTTCGGTATGCCTCATAATTTGGGATTAATGGCCATCCACACCCACTTGAAAGACTCTTGCACAACATGCAAACATACTTACACAGGATATGTAAGTTTATATGTTGCGCGTTTGTTCATCTGTGCCTTCATCGCCTCTAAACTGCTTATCATCATTAAAAAAATATGTATCGTTAGGAGAGGCTTAATCGTCCGCTGGCTATGTGACGTTACACAAATTTAAATGTGGCAACCTCTAGAGGACTTAAAGACGTGAAATATTTATTGCGAAGGTGCCTTGTTTGTTAACAAACGAATGGAGTTATAGTCTGGCCACGGTAACTCTTCAGTACACGGTAAGAAATTATTGGAATTTGAAAATCTGGCGATGGAAACACTCCCACGCCTGGTCAAGCTAAAGGTGCCTTTAGCTTGACCATTCACGGTCAGTCCATTTGGATTAAATCAAATTGATGGACGTTTTGGCCTCCTCCAGCATCAGTCTTATTGACTTTCAATTCTTGATCGACAGGGACGCAAACAGACGTATGGTGAAGTACCTAGTTGAAAATGGATTCAGACTCCGAATAGGAATTTATACTACCAATTTTTATTGATTAAAAGCACGTCTTAAACAGTTCAGCATTTTTGAGACCCTAAATGAGCGTTTTCATAAGGTTCTTTTCATAATTTGTAGTAATAGGGATGTTTCCTGGGTAAAAAAATGATAATTCTATTTAGTCCGTCAGTGAGATTATCAAATAATATTGGACCCGTATGTTTTGCTTTATCAAATAAATAAAAATTTACAAAGGTAAAGCCCATCAAAGTTCAGGAGTGAGGGCTTGTGACGTCACTTTGTCAGTATAAAATGTAGTACACCGTGACGTCACATGATATTTCAACGCACTATATCGTCGTATTTTTTGTTGACCGTTTGGCGCGATGGATTGACCATGAATGCCTTAACTTTTTCGTAGTACGGTACGGTAGTTTCGGTGTTTCCATATCCAGATTTTGAATTCCAATATTTTAATACTTCTGTAGAGTTAGCGTGACCAGACTGTTTCAACACTTATGGCAAGGTCTTACTTACAGGTATGTTCTTCACAATTTGTATGCTTTATTAAATACCACTATCACCACTTTACCTTTATAGTTTTTTTTTTATCTACTCCTAGTTTTATGTATAAATTAATAAAATGTATAAAAGCAGGATTGAACTTTTAAGCATTTAAATGTATAAAGGAAGAGCACTGTTTACTGAGATACAGATATTAAGTTATCTAGTTCAGACTCAGACGTCTTGTGGAATTTTGGTTAGCTTAAGGTCATAAAAATTGTTTCATATTTTATGTACCTTGATTAATTAAATTGAATAAAAAAATTAAATTAAAATCTGGCAAGGAAAAGAACCAGGGAAGACAAACAAAAATTTAATCAATTTTTTTTTTAGTTAAGTTTACTTACTGTGTAAATGTTCATTTGTATTTAATAAAACGCTGTTATTTTGACATTACAAACAAACTTCAATTTGATTAAATTGTACAGATAACATGAAAGAGTTGTGTCCGAAATCCTAGCACTAGCGTTAGCACAAGTCATAAAATACATTACGATCTGAAACAAAAAATACTAGACAGACAGTTTTTTGTTTTTAGTTTTTGACTTTAGTAAATTATACTCTAGTAAACAGATATGTAATGAGTGCGCGCATTGTGAAGACTCGAATACGTCCTAATTGGGACGTATAGTCTTTAGTCTATGTCACGCATGGCGAAGAGCGATACGCTTTGTTGAAACAAAAACATAATTTAAAATATGCTATCGTGTGTATTTAAAGTGTACCAATTATGAAACCAAAGTACATAAAACAGAAGGGATCTCATACCATATATAGCAAGTACGCAATACACCTCAATTTACTAATTTATTTCAATTTTTCCCTAATATTCTGATATTTGAAGGTTAGAAAAAGAAAAAAACAACATTGGTGGTCAGAATAATGTTTGTTTACTTTCACACGCAAGTGACAAACACTAGCTGTCTCTTTTTTTCTTGTTAGTTTTATCATGCCATCCCTTTTGACTTGTAGTGAAATGTCCTTAGATAAAGTAGGTATAGATTAAGCACTGGCGTGGCCGCACATGAGACAGCAATAGTTATTTCTGGTGTTACAACAAGAACAAGAACACTACACCCCACTATCGCACTGACACTTCTTATTATCTATAAATAACCCAAATTCCTTGTCTCAATTAACACATAATACCACGAAATCATAGAAAATCAAACAAAACCGAGTATGTTTGTCAAACCTGCCATTGTATTAGAGTTTGACAAACGACAGAAACCGGCCACGGTGACAAAGACAAAAAATAATCTTTTGTCCTTATCATTTACATGGAGCTGCCAATTAGCCATCTCGCTCTATCAATCAAGGTCATTTTATGGCTTAATCTATACCTACTTTATCTAAGGAAATGTCAGACGAATGAAAAGTGTGTATGTGTGCTGCCGCTGCTACGCGAAACACTTCTTTCGGTTATTTTGTGAGTGTATAACTATCACTAGAATATCATTGACTTTAGTACTTAAAATAGCGCATGTGCTCCCGCGCGAGTTTTAGAGCCAATAAGACTCTGTTGTCTTCTGTGAACCGTCTAAGGGGGACCTCAGACGACCAATCCGCGTGTCTTTAGTCCGAGTGATTTTAGTTACATTGATTGTTTACTGTGTCATAAAACCAAATCACCTAGTGATGAGAATTAATATAAAAATCTTGATTATTTTTGAATTCTAATATTGCTATTGCCATGCTATTTGCTAACATGACGATTATTGATAAAAAGATAATTTATTATAATAATTTTGTTAATATGCGAATTATAGAGCGCGTTCGCGCATCAAAGATAAGACTTTTGAGATGAATGACGCTTTATGGATTTCCGTCTGTGTGATTGGTCGATTTGGTCGATTGGATAGCGGTCAAACTCTTTGCGTTGCCGTATTCACTTACGCAATACGGCTGCAGATCTTTGTGTCTTTGAATTGGCTGCAAGACCCTGCGCAGTAGCTATTTTAGTGTCAATGTTGAAAGTGAAGATAGCATTGTATAACTGTCTCTTTCACTCGCTTACGTTTGTCGCATCGTCCTATCTCGCTTACTCTATGCAGTATACTCGATAAAAAACTGTTTCATGCACAATAGTTGGCAGAGTCCACTTCGGAGAAACAAAGATCCGTTGTAACTAATACTGTTATACACTAGCCGGTCGATATGGCAGTAACTCAGTTGTGGAGTGACCTTAGATAAAGTACCTATAGAATAAGCCTTAAAATGACCTTGATTGATAGAGCGAGATGGCTAATTGGCAGCTCCATGTAAATAATAAGGACAAAAGATTATTTTTTGTCTTTGTCACCGTGGCCGGTTTCTGTTGTTTGTCAAACTCTAATACAATGGCAGGTTTGACAAACAAACTCGGTTTTGTTTGATTTCTATGATTTCGTGGTATTATGTGTTAATTGAGACAAGGAATTTGGGTTATTTATAGATAATAAGTGTCAGTGCGATGGTGGGTTGTAGTGTTCTTGTTCTTGTTGTAACACCAGAACTAACTATTGCTGTCTCATGTGCGGCCACGCCAGCGCTTAATCTATAGGTATTTTATCTAAGGGAGTGACCGTCACAAGTGTTGCACGCCCGCTATAATGGAATAATTATATCATTAAACTACTATAATAAAACTTTGAAACCTTCAGACCTCAGGTTAACCGACTGTCTAAAAAGGAGGAGGTTCTATGTTCGACTTTGTTTTATTTTTACTTTTTTTGTTTATGTTCACCGATTTCTCCATCAATTTTGGACCGATTTTGGAAATTATTTTTTTGTTTGAAAGAGTATGTTATCAAATTGGTCCCATTTATAAAATGGTTAAAATCAAAGGTGAAAATCTGATGAAGAACAACGGAGATATACAACTGAACTCTTTAATAAATTACAGCAACTTTCTCGGGATTGCTGCAATAGCATGTCTGTTTATTTTTTATGCCATTTCATAAGATAATATCACGCCAGTACGCTCTTAAGGGGTTCGCAGATGTGTACAGTTCACCTTGGTATACTATCTATTCTGGCATTATAGGTACCTTACTATTGAATTTGCCTATTACCTAAACCAAAAAGTGAAAAATAAAAAACATTTTTACAAAAAAGTACAAGCGACTTCCAAAAACAAAGTCTCTTATTTACTACACGACATAGCAAACAACTGAACTGACTCACTTACTCGGAACGTATGTTCACGCCACTCGTCTTGCGATGACTGAAGCTCCCTAGCGTCCTAAACGTTATTACACTGACCGGTAGTAAGGGAGTCAGGGTGCTAAGGAGACGGGTCGCTCCAGTCGCTCTAATATTGAACCTTAACTTCCTTACTGTTATTACACCACCTTAAATTAGAGCCCTAAACTCTGAATACCGTGTAGTGTAAGGCTTAGCACGCACTACGTTTTTTATTCGCGCGAATTTTTCCGCCCATTCTGCGACCTATGGAATTGTATGATGCTGCACGCATTGCGTTAAAAAAATCGCGTGAGAATAATACAAAAAAAATTAGCGCTAATAAAAAGCACAAGGCGTGTTAAGCCTAATAAGCGCTTCAGTGACGTGAATAGCGACGCGCACACATGCCCTTTCGGGTTGCGAACTCGCGACATGTGTCATCGGGCCAGGCCATCGCCCGTCCGATCCATTGGTAATCGGTAAGTTCAAAGGCGTGGCGCGGCGCCGCACTGTGGATCGAAAAACGGCTCTAGAAGACATAGGAACTTAAATTTAAAAGTGTCGGTTTTTTTGCTTGAAATGGGTTCTAATAGCCAATATCATACTTATATATTTCATAGGACGCAATCTGGTAGGCAAAAGGGCAAGTTTAATTTTTTTTGCTAAAAAAATGTATGGAGCTGATATAAAAAATGCATAAATCTCCGGAACCGCAAGACTAACCGTAATATCCTTGCACCCGGTTATAGAACTATTTATTTATGATTTTTTGACATACTTCGTATAACGAGAAAGACTGCGTTTTTTTTTTTAAAAATCCTCAACTTTTTTACCTAATATATGCTATAAATAGAAATAGACGTGTTATGTGATGTGTCTATCTATCTTAAAATAAATATTTAAAATTATTAAAGAAATTTTGATGTTTATTAACCGACTTCAAAAACGGAGGCGGTTCTTAATTTGTTTGAATTTTTGTGTATGTTTATTCAGAGATATCTTCGCCAATTATTAACCGATCTAGATGATTCGTTTTTTGTTTAAAAGAGTATGGTCCTGGATTGGTCCCAGTTAAATTTGGTAAAGATCTGTTAAATAACTTCGGAGATATTCAATGGAACTCTTCAATAAATGACGGTAAACCACCATAGATTGCTGCAATAGCATGTCTGTATATTGTTTACACCATTTCATAACATAACATCGCACCAGTAGACTTTGAAGGGGTACGCAGATGTGTACAGTTCACCCTTCTACACTCTCATTTCATCAGTTATGTTCAAGTTCCCTGTTATTGGGATTAGATATTTGAGCACATCATTTTTGTTTGAAAGAGTATGGTCCCGGATCGGTCCCAGTTAAATTTGGTAAAGATCTGTTAAATAAGTTCGGAGATATCCAATAGCACTCAGCAATAAATAACGGCAAAACACCCAAAATGGCTTTAATCGCATGTCTGTATATTGATTATAATTCAGAGTTTGGAAGATAAGTGTTGTATATTGGCAATTAAAGTTATGATGATTTACCGTCATTTATTGAAGAGTTCCATTGAATTTCTCCGAAGTTCTTCATCAAATCTTTACCAAATTTAACTGGGACCGATCCGGGACAATACTCTTTCAATCAAAAATGATATGCCCATATATCTAATTCCAATAACAGGGAACTTGAACATAACTGATGAAATGAGAGTGTATAAGGGTGAACTGTACACATCTGCGTACCCCTTCAAAGTCTACTGGTGCGATGTTATGTTATGAAATGGTGTAAACAATATACAGACATGCTATTGCAGCAATCTATGGTGGTTTACCGTCATTTATTGAAGAGTTCCATTGAATATCTCCGAAGTTATTTAACAGATCTTTACCAAATTTAACTGGGACCAATCCAGGACCATACTCTTTTAAACAAAAAACGAATCATCTAGATCGGTTAATAAACAAAAATGCTATGCCCAAATAGATAACCCCAATAACAGGGAACTTGAACATAACTGATGAAATGAGAGTGTAGAAGGGTAAACTGTACACATCTGCGTACCCCTTCAGAGTCTACTGGTGCGATGTTATGTTATGAAATGGTGTTAACAATATACAGACATGCGATTGCAGCAATCTATGGTGGTTTACCGTCATTTATTGAAGAGTTCCATTGAATATCTCCGAAGTTATTCAACTGGTCTTTGCCAAATTTAACTGGAACCAATCCGGGACCATACTCTTTCAAACAAAACACTAATCATCAAGATCGGTTATTAATTGGCGAAGATATCTCTGAATAAACATACACAAAAAATCAAACAAATTAAGAACCTCCTCCGTTTTTGAAGTCGGTTAATAAACATCAAAATATCTTTAATAATTTTAAATATTTTTTTTAAGTTAGATAGACACATCACATAACACGTCTATTTCTATTTATAGCATATATTAGGTAAAAAAAGTTGAGGATTTTTAAAAAAAAAAACGCAGTCTTTCTCGTCATACGAAGTATGTCAAAAAATCATAAATAAATAGTTCTATAACCGTGTGCAAGGATATTACGGTTAGTCTTGCGGTTCCGGAGATTTATGCATTTTTTATATCAGCTCCATACATTTTTTAGCAAAAAAAATAAAACTTGCCCTTTTGCCTACCAGATTGCGTCCTATGAAATATATAAGTATGATATTGGCTATTAGAACCCATTTCAATCAAAAAAACCGACACTTTTAAATTTAAGTTCCTATGTCTTCTAGAGCCGTTTTTCGATCCACAGTGCGCCGCAAGAGTTTTATGGCAAAAAAAACTTTAGTATGTTATGTGAAATGTGCCCT
Organism: Anorthoa munda; assembly: GCA_945859665.1. Classification (NCBI taxonomy): domain Eukaryota; kingdom Metazoa; phylum Arthropoda; class Insecta; order Lepidoptera; family Noctuidae; genus Anorthoa; species Anorthoa munda. The sequence continues at coordinate 5,550,595 of OX243899.1, read as the reverse complement.
AGATCCTTGTGACATTTTATTTTCCTGGAAGTAAACATTCAATATATATAACGACCAGGCCAGGCCTGTTAAATCGAGCATGAATTTCTTGTTTTCTGCTGGTAAATAAATATTTTAATAAAAAATACATGTACGCTCGGAAATTTATACTTGTCTATGGTACAATACTTGTTTTGTTTGCGTATCCAAAATGATTGCTTTATTTTTGTTATGTTGGTATGGCTGCTGGCAAAGCGCGGCAAGCTTGGCAAGCGATGGCCTTCAAAACTTCATTCTCTCTTTGTGTACTATTTTCCCGTCTCCTTATACTATCTGTGCTCGAAATTAAAAATTATTCTATTTAGAAAATGGTGATTAAACGTAATAAGAATAAGCGGGCATAGAGTGAAATTCGAATGGTAAAATACGATGGTGACAAATTAATGTTAAAATCATAATCGTTAAAGAGGGCAAACGAAAGTAGAGACTGAAAAAGTGCGGTAAATTTAAAAAATATCAGCATAGCAACCCTAAAATTAGTATGAAATTACTGGAATAACCAAATTTGTTACTTTAGAATTATTTATTTTTCTTCGTCTGAATACAAAGACTATAGGTACTACTTTAGATATTATGTATCAAACTGAATAAAAAAAATAACAGTATTCTATAATAATTTTGATTTATTCACACCACACAAACAAGTTTTTGTTTGAATTCGGCGTCTTTCTCCTGTTGGTTTCTCCTGTTGGTATTTAGACATCATGCGAGGTTTCGCAAAAGTGGATTACGGAAGATGTTGTTACATTTCCCGTAATCTACTTTTAATTGTTTTATTCATTTTTCACTTAATAAATGCTATTATCAAGACCATAACTAATCAGATTGTCATTAGTATAGCATTGCCATATAAAAAGTTTGCAAATAATTCGAGTGTCTACTTTTATTTGCCAGACTCTATGTCCCAAATAGAATTTTATTCTATAATTGTCAATAATCCGTCAGTCGGGCGCACAGAGGACTTTTTTCGATAGCTCTTCTAATGTTGCTCTACTCATTGACCTTATTGGAAAATGTTTCCTTTGCACAGGTTGAGCATTATGTGTGTTTTATATTTGAATTTATTATTGCTGAATGATTTCTTAATGATAATGATAAAATTTGTGTATAACAGCTTTAATAAAAATATATTTTATTATTGCAATCATTAGTTATATTCATAATTGGTTATTACTAAGTAAAATCGCAATACTTACTGATGGATGAATACTACAAACAGAATAAAATAAATATTTAAGTGAGACTCTCATACAACAAACGTGATTCTTATGCCGTTTTTTGCAATAATCGTACGAAACCCTTCTTACGCGAGTCCGACTCGCACTTGGCCGGTTTTTTTTATTATGTTTGCGGTGCACAAAGGATTTCAAAACAACGCGTACGGAACTCGCGACGGTGCGCCGGCGGTTCGTACCGAATATTTTTTCAAAAATGTATTTGAAATGGTGCCATTTTGGGATCTATTAAAATCTACATTTATTAAAATCAGAAGAGATAAGAAGTTGGGTAGTTGGCAAACTCTACTTTAGCATGAAAACCTGTAGTGTTTCACACGTTCTTTACACCAAGTACTCAATTCAGAAACCCGCCCTAAGCCTACGCAACGTTCTACGTTCGATGAAAGTTACTTTATCATCAGCAAGGTTCTGATTTAGAGTTCTGACCGCCCCGCGCCCACGACTGCCCAACCCACGATTAAATATTTAAAAATATATTATACTAGCTGTTGCCCGCGGCTTCGCTCCCGTGGACCACCCCACAGGACCCGTTTTCGGGATAAAAAAATAGCCTATGTTACTCAGGCATAATGTAGCTTTCTACTGGTGAAATAATTTTTTAAATCGGTCTAGTAGTTTCTGAGCCTATTCGGTACAAACAAACAAACAAAAAAATCTTTCCTCTTTATAATATTATTATAATTATAATTATATTATAAGTATAGATTTCATGTTTTCGCAACTGTCTCAGTTCCGACCCCGACAGTGTTTAATTAGAACGTCAGTGGGACAGTCTTACCACAGATAATATAAGGGGACTATATTTCTTGTCACCAAAATTTATGTTTGTCATCTAGTTGTATCGCCTAATAAATAGATCTATCGCCACGAAATATTTTAGTTCTCAGATAAACAAAAAGTGTTCCCAGGTATGAATTATCAAATTAATGTTAATATATGTGTAAAATAAGAGATGGATTACCAATAAAATTGTAGTGCATTAGATGAATATAAACTTCGTTCTTATAATAAAAGTTTTATTACTTAAATAATAGCTTTGTGCTCAGAATGGTAGATCACTCACCAAATAAATCGATTATCGATCCCTGACTGCGACTCCTTTTTATTTGTTATTTTGTCACCAATACAGTAGTTACATTTTATTTCGTTTAGTTATTAAAATAATAGTATTCGTTACCAATTTAATACATCAGTTTAAAATTTTAATGAAAATATGTTCAAAGAGGCGGAGACAAATAAACGCGCTTTTAAAAATTTACCAAGCCGGCCTCAACGATGGGTCGTAGGGGGATGGTAGATGGGATGCACCTATTATTAAAACGAATGTCAACATTAAAATAACAAATTATGGTCAATGAATCGGTCCAAGAGCGAGCGACACGAGCTCGGGAGCTCAGGGCACCCCGACACGGACAGGTTAGGTTCGAAGGAGATGACGGGAGCTGAAGTGAGCGAGCAAAGCGAGCGAACTCAGCTCCCGTCATCTCCTTCGTGTTAGGTTACTTTAAACCCTGCATACAGAAATAGGAGCCCCGCGCAGCGGGGCTCCGTCGACTTTGTCTGTCGCATAAATACTAATCCAACTTGCACCTATTCTATATTAAAACCAATAAATAAAAAAAGAATTTTATGAAATTTTCTAGTGAAGTAATATATGATTTATTGATGATTTCTTTAAATTAGTTTGCTTAAATACTTATTAGGACAAACCTATTATAATACATACAAAAACATTTATTTGGTACTAAACCCTATATCTCCATGATTTTAGGTGATTTAATGTGGAATTGATTTTATATTGTTTGGTGACTACATTTTGGTGACAAATCTACTATTTTGCGGGCAAACCCTATTATTTAAGAAACACAAAACTAATTAAATTGGCGATAGCTTAAATGATACCCATAATATAATACTGGCATACAGATGCCTCATCCCATACAAATTAACCGTGGCGACGTAACTAGTGTTTTTCATCTGATTATACTGATTATTTTTAGTAAATCGATCGCGTTCGGTTCCGTTCCACGGATATAGATGGTGATCTATCTATCGTATTAACTCTACTGGACCATCTATACGGATTTAGATTTTTTAAAGTGCTGCCAGATTCGCCAGTTAATATTGTCAGCAGATTTCATTTGTTTGGTTTGATGCCATTGCCGAAAAGATTAAACAAATCTTGCAACGTTGCAAATAACATCTGTATTTCCACACAATCTAATGGCATCATTTACCACAAGTCGGAGGATACATATTCGCGTGCTGGCGGACCAAAACCAGATGTATCCGCCGACTGCACAGCATGATTTTCTTTTTGTTTACGTCTTTTTAGTTTGCTATTTAAGCAGTCGGGTTTTTTGACTTTTTTAATAAACTTTTTTTATTTACAACTTTTTAGTTATTTTTTTTAGAATTAGGTACATTTAAACATATAAGTGTTATATTTTTGTAATCACCTCTTAAAACCCTTTATTTTGATACCTCACACGATGGGTATGGAAGGAAAAAAAAAATTTTTCCCTACAAAATGGCGCCCAAAAATGTTTTTCTCAATTTTAATGTAGCCGGTGACACTCGCAGGATTAAGACGAATCGATTGACGTAAGAATCATCAAAATCGGCCAACGCGTTTGGTCTCGCGTTGGTTCTCTAGAACGCCACATAGGAACAAACATACATACATACATATATACATACATACATACATAGACTGATAAACACATTACTCTCCTTCGGCAGTCGGGTAAAAAGGAAATGGGTGAATTTTTCACACGGCCTAGCCCTCCGATAGTTATGCCCCTGAGCCTTCCGTGCAATAGCTGTAGCCTGTAGGTACGTCTCAAATCTGCATAGAAGTGGTCACGAATAATCGTAGGTATCAATGACTAACAGACTGAATCACAAAATTATAGGTAGGTACCTATCAGGCATGACCTTGACCATTCTCAAATCAATAAGTCCGCTATGTATACTATAAATTCACTAAATTCAGTGACTATTTATGATCCAATTTATTTTGTACTAACTTTAGGTATTTAAGTACCTACTCTATTAGACCTGTACCCAAGTTGACAATCTACAATCAATAACGGAATCAATGTATGGGAATGACTATGACACATCAATTGCGTAAGTGAATTCTGCAAAGAGTCGATTCTTTCAAAGAATCAGAATCATTTCTTTCAATGTTTTCGGTATTGCGAAACTAATTTGGAAAGCTAGCGTTAGCTTTCCAAATCCTCGTTTGAGTTGAACACTGACTACTTAGAGATACTACGGAGTTGAATATATATGACATTTGCATTACACAATACCAATAGTGAAGTTTTATCTCGATTCTTCCGCTTTCATTCATTCTTTTACAATCAATTCTACGTCAAAATATTGGTAATGAAAGTTGCATAACCTTTCCGTTTCAGTGTGTAATATGCAATACGAAAAGTCGTTTTTGGGAAGGTTCCAACTTGTTTGCTTTGCAGAATTCACTTACGCAATTAGGCTGCTGAACGTTAAAGTCACGTGTTCAGACCATACAAATAGAAGGGGTTTCCCTACTTGAAATCGAATGACGTTAGATCGAATATAATAACACTTGCTCGAAAAACGTTTAGGTACTCGATTATACTTGAAATCGATAAATTATGAGCGCGACAGTTCACTACCTCGATGCATTAAAATCTCGAATAACTAGAAGCTCGAATCATCGCCGCACGAAGGACCATTATCTTGTAACATCATTTCTCGACCGACCATCTAATCGATTTACAGAATAGTTTTTAGCCGACTTCCCAAAAAGGAAGAGGTTCTATGTTCGACTGTATGTATTTTTTATGCAGGATCATCTCCAATTTCTCCGTAAATTTTGGACCCATTTTGAAAATTCTTTTTGCGTTTGAAAGGGTGGTTTCATTGTCACCAAGTTAGAATCTGATGATGGGATCCCATAGAAATCAAGGGAATTCCTAAAATATTATAGCCGTACATAAAGCGTTTTATTATTTTCAATGCAATCAGTTGCACACAGAAAGTATAATTTGGTGAAGTGGAACTGAAGAAGAAGACCGCAAATGACCACTGGAAATCCATAATCTATAATGATAAGTACGAGTGATATCACAGGTATAAAATATCTTGAATAGTTAACCGACTACGATGAAGCAAATACTTATAAATAAATGGTACTGTCGAAAATGGTACCATCGAACTGATCTGACGATGAAGCCGGAAACGTAATTTTTTCAGTAGTACAATCGAGTAAACGTTTTCGAGCAAGTGTTATTCGATCTAACGTCATTCGATTTCAAGTAGCGAACCGCGTATAGAAGGCGTTAACGATTGTAGAAAGTGATTCGATACGAAACGTACGTTACAACTTGGCTGAAAAAATCGCCATATCGCCATGTAGGTTGTATCCCCCGTACCTACCTTGATTACAAACACCCCAATGATTTTAGTGAAGCGTAGTACTTAGATTAAATATTCTCTATACAGGCGAGTAGGGCTAATTCCCTTGACTGTGGTGTGTGGACAGCCCGCCCGGAGCGTGTAGCTTTCTCTCCGCATCTCATTAGGTCTGAAACTACTGGCCAAAGAGTAAAGTAATTATACAATTAGGTACTGTAACTAAGCCTACATCCAACACGTTTAGAGTTATCAGGCGTCCGGATAAAGCCGGACACAGTCAGGCTTTTCGGTTGCGTGTCCGGCTAATTAGACGGTGGCCTGTCCGCCTTTTGTTAGGCTTTTTAAATTTGATCATTTTTGACAATTTTAAAGGAAAATGAGCTTTTAAAGAAGGTGCCTGTTACTTGTTACAATTAATTTATAGATTATTTGCTTATTAGGGGAGAGCAGGTAGGATTCGTACACAGGGAGCATTCGTACATTGATGATATCTACACTACCCAATACAATGACGTGTTCGCGTTTGTGTGCCTGACTCCCGCTCGTACGCATACGGTAACCGCGGAGCGGGGATACCGTGCTGCCGCCGGCTTCGATGGAGTAAGTCGATACGTGTTTTCGCTCTCCGTAAGTAATTTTTGTATTCACCTTTAAACACGTTTAGCTGTCTAAGTTTTGCTCGAATTATAAAAGTGATTTAATATATTTAACGAAGTGATAACTTGGTTTAATATATCAATAGTCATTTTAGGGTAACTTTAACGGTTATTTTTATTTTCCATTACTTTGTTTATTTCTTGGGTTGGGGTACTTTCGTGCAGTTATGAGTGGGGTAGATTCGTACTGTACGAATGCTCCCATTCCTAACTGCGTGGCAGTAGAAAGATTGTCCACCATAAATATTATTGTTACAGAACCATGGCGCAAATATATGTTAAAAAGGGGATAAGAACGGGAGAGGTAGATGAAGATGCAATGAAAAAATTGTTTAAAAAAAACAAAGATGAGGGGACAGTTTACATATCAGATATAGTAGAGTCTGCGAAACAACATCTCCCGTAATCCACTTTTAATTGTTTTATTAAATTATCACTTAATAAATGCTAATAACAAGACCATAACAAATGAGGTTGTCATTAGTATAGCATTGTCATATAAAAAGTTTGCAAATAATTCGAGTGTCTACTTTCCAGACTATATATATTACCGCCATAATCTGCTTTTAGGTCAAGAACAGCTCATATACTTAGCTTCGAAAAATACCTATCTATGTATAAAGTTTGATAGTGACACTATTAAATAAGTACATAAGATTAAGAACTGTTACTTTAATGGTAAATGTTTATATGTTGATTTATTAGTTCCTGTATTAACAAAATTATTAAAAGTGTTATATTTTTATGACTAAGTAGTTACTAAGCACTTTGCAAACATTGACTGTTAAATTATTACTACGTGAATACTACTACACTGTTAACTTTGATCTAAATACATGATTATTTTGATTGTTTAAATGGCATTTTCTTTGACTGTACGAAGCTACCCCATGTGTGGGGTAGTTTCGTACGTTTTCCATTTTTCTGAAAAGTGCCCGTAACTTTGCCATGTTGTTTTGTATCTTAACTACACTTCACTATTATTAAAGTCAGATATGTCGGGTATACAGCAGCATTGAAGTTATTTTAAAATAGCTAATAGTTGCTCTTTTATACGGCTTAGAGTAAAAAGTGTACGAATCCTACCTGCTCTCCCCTACTGTTTTTTTAAATTTTGTTTTCCATTGCAAATTGTAATAGTAGTATGTAAGTAATGAGTGATAATTAAAAACCGGCCAAGTGCGAGTCGGATTCGTGCACGATGGGTTCCGTACCATTATCGCAAAAAACGGCAAAAAAAAGTTTGTTGTATGGGAGCCCCACTTCAATAAATATTTTATTCTGTTTTTAGTATTTGTTGTTATAGCGACAACATATCACGGTTCATGAGATACAGCCTGGTGACAGACGGACAGACAGACAGATGGATCGCGGCGCCTTAGTAATAGGGTCCCGTTTTTACCCTTTGGGTACGGAACCCTAATAAAAAGGAAGACTGATTCATTTTTGTTATTTCATTTAAATTTAAGAAGATCATGGTAATTAATTTACCGTTTTAATTTGCTTTCCATTGTAAATTGCAATAGTGGTTACTGATAACTACTATTGCAATTATTGAAACTAATATTGAATGATTAATAATAAAGAAGACTGATTCATTTATTTTTTTCGTTGAATGATAAAAAGAATGATAAAAAACCTTACTAACTTCTTTTTTTTTTAAATGTTATAGGCCCTATTAAGACGACGACTAACGCCAACGACCTTGAGGGAACAAAACGCGCACTCGTTTCACACCCGCGCGACCCAAAATTTTGTAGTTTTTCGTACTTTCCGTATTATTCTGTGACTTAAAAAAAAAGCCTCAGATCAAAATGTAGATAATTAAATTGTCTTTGAGATGGTGTTGATTTCATTAAAATACGCCCAGGGGTTTTGGTGCGATTGTCGTGTTTTTGTCCGTTTTAGACATAACTTTACAAATTAATTACACTATGTTTCACGAATAAAACTCAAAATTTGCTCAGATGAAATTATTAAGAAAATAGTCTAATATAACATATATTTTTTCCAAAAAATTACGACTAGCCGTTTAGACGTGATTCTCATTTTAAAATCAGCTACTCAAGGAATCGGCGCCTTAAAACTAAAAAAAATAAAGATGTCGTCGCATTCGCTACTTCTAACATCACACACACACATCACAATCCATGGGAGATACTGTATTCACAATAATACTGGATTAACTATACCATCACGCCTGTATGGATTAGGCAAAGGGGCACCTTTGTAAGTCTCACAATTCCCAAATTATTTTTATGTCCCGTGAAATAGCCGGGCATAAAGTCCAGACTCCTGGTAAAAAACCAATAAAACTGCCCGACCTGGGCATCAAACCCAGGACCTCATACTCAGCGGTAGCGCTTGCAACCACTCGACCAATGAGGCAGTCAACTGGATTAAAGAGACAATAATAACGAAAGATGAGTGAGTATGTAGGTATTTAAATAATTCAAGACTTGAGCGGTTAAAACCGGACGAATCATTGTATTCTCGTTCCGGGTTTTATTACAAAACTCGTTATAATAACCGACTTTAACGTTTTACTAGGTTAACAATGAACGTGGTATCTAAATCTACAAGGGGACGAACGAACCCTCATATGATTCAAAACAGACAGTCAAAACAAGAACCGCACCTCTATCGCAGTCAGAGATCTGATGGTTCTGCCGTTCACCAATAGATGGCGCTAGTTGTTACAACACTACAAGATAAACTAAGATTAATGGACGATAAAAGTTTATATTGGAATCAATCTACGTAAAAGATGAGGTGAATTTACTTTCTTTTTGCATTTACGTCGCGTTGGCTTCATTTGATATTATTTAATCCTATTTACTTTTATAAAAGTTAAAGTTTGAGAGGATAGATAGATGTTTGTTACTGTTTCACGCATTAAGTCGGTTAAAAACTAGTTAGGTAGTTACCTATTGAACGAATTTTGATGAAATTTTACAGTAATATAGCTTATTAGAATAAATAAACTAACTGAGTGGAATTCCCTGCCGGAGTCTGTGTTGCCCGATAGCTACAATCTAGGAGTCTTAAAGTCAAGAGTGAATAGGTTACTACTAGACAAGCGTGCTCCACCGTCGACCACATCATCGCTTACCATCAGGTGAGATAGTGGTCAAGCGCGAGCCAATATTAAATAAAAACAAAAAAAAACTTCTACCTGCGGCTTCAAGCTTCCTGAGTGAAAAGTGTTTTCTTACTTATGCCAAAGGAACATTATACCGGGATGAAAAGTAGCGTATGTGCTATTCTAGACTATAACGTATCCCTGTGCCAAATTTCAACCAGATCCGTTCAGCCGTAATAGGTTCTGGCGTGATTGAGCAGCATACATCCACCCAAACTTTCGCATTTAACTTTTTTTTTGTTATCCTGCATGCACGTGTAATGACCCTATCTTATGTTAAAAAAAAAACTTTCCCTTTTTTTAGAATTATAAATATACTTAGGAAATAGAATATAGTAGGATTCCACACGGACGGAGTCGCGGCAGTGATATAGCTAGCTAATAATATCTACATACCTATACCTACACTCGTTGTGGGCTTCGCCGCGGTCGGCAATATTTTTTATGAAATTTCTATTTTTAGTTCTGAGGCCTTAGTGCGAGTTTTTACTCACGCTGAATCGCGTTAACGTAAACGTCAATTTGTATTGAAACTGGATAAGCGCCGTCTGGTGACGGTTAGGAGAAACCTCTTTTTTTGTATACATTTTGACATATGAGATCGTTTACGTTATCAAGAGTGAGTACGTTATAAATCTCGCACTAAGGCCACAGCTTACGCTACGTGGGTGAAGATATGAGTTCTTAAGTCAAAAGATTAGCACTCCTACGCGTTCTTGATTATGATTATCTAGATTAACAAATCTTTATATATGTCGAACCGTATTGAAATAATTTTATATCAGTGACACAAATCTCTATATAATCAGTGAAATTGTAGGTACTTAGCTGTTATTGGTTCGACAGATGGGGTTAAGGCAATGTAGGTATTTTTTCTAATCAGTCTCTAATATCATGATTAATATTATTATTTTTTGTGAGTGAAGCAAAAGAAGTATGTAAGGATCGTAGCAGGTGGGGTTCTGTAGTTTCTGCCTACCCCCATGGGAAAAAGGCGTGAGTTTTTTCCCATGGGGTTAGTATTATTTTTTTACATAATTAATCTGTGAAGTAATTATTAAAAATTGATGTAGGGAATGTAGTACCTACCTAATGAAATATTTTTGTTAAATAAAATAAAAACATTAATGAAAAAATATATCTAAATTCGTGGTGGCCCAGTGGCTAAAATTTCGCCTCTAGTGCTTGAGTTCGTGGGTTCAAATCTGAGTAAGTACTAATGAGACTTTTTCAATTCATTTGTACTTATAAGTTTATCTTCGACATCGCTGACAACGGTGAAGGAAAACATCGTGAGGAAACTTTTAGTCAACCCGCATTGAGCAAAACGTTAATCACCATGTTCGTGCCTTCTCTGTATGAGAAGAGGCCTCTGATCAGGGGGTCCGTCAACGAAGTTACGGACCCCGTCGGAAAGTACTCCGATACTTCGCACAGTGTGTTATTTTGCCTTAGTTGCGGACATGCTTGTTTTTTTTTTTTTTGGATAGCTAACAATAATTCATACACCACATTAAAACTCCGCCGGCTCTAACTACTATACTTTAAGAGAAATTAAGAAAATTGAGAAAAAGCCTTAAAAACCAGAGAAACGCAATATCTCGTTATTGGATTAAATTTTTACACTAAATGTTTTAAGGTATGATAGGAATTTACTATAGGAACAATTTTTTTTTAATAATTTTTAATAATCTTGCTCACCCAGGCGTAAATCTTTTTTTTATATAATTCTGAAATTATTATTTTTCTGGCGGGTCTCTTCATGGTCGCGTTTTTTTAAAATGTATATATGTTGATTACTATAATAACTATCCCCACAAAAAAAAACCAGACGCAACAAACCCAGGATTTCGGAAATATCATTTTTTTTTATTGTGGGCTAGGGTTGTCAATAAACCTGTGAGCAACATACAATTACTTTATAAAACCATTATTTTTGGACTCAGGTATTAGCAATTACCGGTTCAAATTGTAACGTGCCTAGTTTACATAGTTTAAGATTATAATTATGGAAAAATAGTTGAGGAAAGCTAAAAAAAAATTAATAATAGTTGAATTTTGACCACTTTTGTTTACCTAATACCGTCCATAGATTTTCTATCTTCGATGAAGGATATTATGCGGAATTGGGAAGGGATCCGCTCTCATCAGGCAAATGCTAAAAACCAATTCCTATACATAATATCTGGAGAACCGGGGGTGAGATGTCATGGGGCCGTCACAGAGCCATGGCACTGCTTTGCCTCAGCAGGTCCGTCCCGTCACTGACCCGTCCTGCTGGGGGATGTCCGTCTGGACCCCGACCAGAGGACTTGACTAGGCAAGGGGGGCATGAGGGCGCCAACCTTCATACTGGTCAGCGAGTGGCAATTATTACCGACGACCAAAGCCTGAATACGGATCCGAACAAGCTTACGAAACTGGATATTTATAATGTTTTGGTAGAAAAGGCCCGACTATATGGGTCAAAACATAGACCGGGTGACCTTGAAATGAGCGAACGATCCATGATTATTTTAAATGCATTATATCCAACGGGTATTCCTAACAATGTTGATGTACAAAACAAAAGTCTTAAAGAGAGTATTTCCAAATTTATCTGTAAGTGCGAAAAAGCAAATGCGAGTGCGAGTTTGAAGCAAATGATATCACGCTGACGACTGACGAAATGGTAATTGAATCTGATAGTGAGGTTATGTCATAACCGTTCAGAGGATAACTAGTTCAATTTATTTTTTTAAATTAGCCTATATTATCCCACTGCTGGGCAAAGGCCTCCCCCATAGCCTTCGCCGGCCAATACGTCAAAAACGAGTTCAAATCGATTGAACTAATCAACTGAAATGTTTACTAGTTTGTGAAAACCCTATTTCCATAGAAATTTTAAAAAAACTTAGAAACGCAATATCTCCGAGATCTCGCTAGTTACATATTTAGAATTTTCTCAAGTTGAAGGTACTATAAATAAGTATATTATGCTAACAAAAAAAAAACGCGACCAGTAAATAGTTAATTTTATATTTCTTTTTTTTGTTTATTTATAAAATAATTATTTACTCTTGTTCCTGTGATGTTAGGGACTTGAAATTTTCAGGCCTGATATATTTAAAACCAACAATTAACCTGTATTTATACAAAAGGTTGAGATTTAATTTATTCAAGAAATACAGACGAAAACCTTTTTCGGACAGATCAATGACCTTTCACAAATTTATTTTTATCTCCTAAATTAAGTGAAATATCATAACGAGAATTTTTTTTAATGCTTTATTGGATGGTTTTCGACTGAATATTTAATACATAAAAACTTTAATTAATTAATTACAGCTTCTTACATATGTACATACTTATACCATAAACAAAAGTAAACTATACAAAATTATACTTAAACTAACTACTTATACTATATACAAAAGAAAGGTACACTTAGGCGTCGAAGTACTCCTCCACATCGCTGTCATCCGGGAACGTGCCCAGAAGACTGGCAGCATTGCCACGTTGAATGGCAATGCTGATTCTCTGCGCAAAGAAAGAACCAGCCCTCCGGTCACGCACAGCGTCGATCAGTCGGCGAGAGATCTCTTTAATAAAAAAGTTAATTAAAAAAATCAAAATACCCGACTGCTTAAAAAGCGAACTAAAAGACGTAAACATAAGAAAATCATGCTGTGCAGTCGGAGGATACATATTCGCGAGCTGGCTGACCAAAACCAGATGTATCCTCCGACTGCACAGCATGATTTTCTTCTTGTTTACGTCTTTTTAGTTCGCTTTTTAAGCAGTCGGGTATTTTGATTTTTTTAATTAACTTTTTTAATTATAACTTTTTAGTTAACATTTTTTTGAATTAGGTACATTTAAATATATAAGTGTTATATATTTTTGAAATCGCCTCTAAAAACCCTTTATTTTGATACCCCACACGATGGGTTTGGAAGAAAAAATAAAATTGGCCCCCCACAATATGGCGCCCAAAAGCCGCCATTTTTCTATTTTCCAATTTTAATGTAGCCTATGACACTCGCAAGGTTAAGACGAATCGATTGACGTATGAATCATCAAAATCGGTCAACGCGTTTGGTCTCTGGAACGCCATATAGGAACAAACATACATACATACATACATACATACATACATACATACATACATACATATATACATACATACATACATACATACATACATAGACTGATAAACACATTACCCTCCTTCGGCAGTCGGGTAAAAAGCAGACGTGCACTCGGGCCCCATGTCCCAAGCGTTTCGACCCCAAACGGCTCAAAACTGTAATTACCAATTAGATGCTTTATTAGGATTAAATCTATGAAGCTAAAAAATAAAACTGGCATGTCCGCAACTGAGACAAAATAACACACTGTGCTTCGGAGTGAAAAAACGTTGAAATTTTTCGGACAGGTAAAAAAACACTGGGAGTATTAACAACTGTCTAATTGTGGTGTCATTCATTAGTAGTTCGGGCCCCAAACGAATCATCCGTCCGTAGGAGTTACGGAGTAGGAAACGCCCGTAACAAATGCCGAACCAACAGACTTCGGACAACAGAGGGCGTAGACCGCCTGGTGCGGATCCAGCTCTCAAAAAAGGTTGTGGTCACAGCCACCCTACAATTTGATCTTCTTCGGATAAGTTAGAAGTTGTCGGCTTAAATACAGTCTACTAAGTGTATTGTAATAGAAACATCTGTATGATACTTAAGTACGTTTATTCCCGAAACATAACGGCGCGCTCTCTCACCATCTTCTCTTGTCTGTCTGCCATAGACCAAACCATAGATAACTTATTCTACACTAAGGATGATCTAGTCAACTAACGACAATTTTCTTTTTAACATAAAGACATAAAGTTTGCGTTTTTAACTTTCGCAGAAAGCCTTTAAATTGAAGATAATTTAGAATCCAACACGAGCGAAGAGAGATCCTATTTTCTTTTAACTGTTCAAAAGTCAAAAGTCAAATATATTTATTTCAACTAGGCCAATAAGCGGCACTTTTGAACGTCAAACATTAAATCTAAATTAAAAATGTACAAGTAATAAAAATTTACTCTACCGTGCATTCGGAAAGTAGCTTGTTATGGAGAAGAACGCACAAGAAACTCCATACTTACTCTTTTTAAAAAAAAAAATGGTTTACAATGTTTACTTATGTACATACATTAATAAATTCATATATGTGAGGACGATGCACCCAAAAATAGCACTCCACACTATACTACGTACAGGTATAAAGTAATAAAAGCACTTACAGGTAAATTCATTAATTTGATAAATAGGAACATGGTTCCACATACTTACAAATATTGCAAACATATGTAAAATACCTAATTCAACAACAACGGAACAGTTTTTTTGTGTGAGTCAAATTCTGAAAAAATATAAAAAATAACATAAGAATACAATAACTATGAGTAATTGATTTTGTCCAAACCAAAGATTGCCCTACGGAGCGGGACCAACATGTTGCCAAGCATTCTTATCTTGAATATAATCATCTAATTTGTAATATGCTTGTTTTTACAAAGTGTGCTTTTAACTAAAGTTTTTTTACTTTCATTTAGTTTTAATATATCACAAGGTATTTTATTATTGAATTTAACAGATTATCCCATGAAAGATGAGTGTACTTTTGCTAGTCTATAAGATGGTTGATCTAACTTATCTTTATTTCTCGTATTACAATTATTATATCTTATTCAAACAGTATAGTAACATATATGTAAATAGTTTCCTTGTCGATATAAACGTAGTCGATGCAAGAGCGAGCCAAGTGAGCGAGTGAATTTTTGCAACATATCTCGGTAGACGAAGATTTTGGCTTCCGCCAAAATCGGTCAACTGGGGATCTTCTAGCGTATGCCATTCACATCTGGAGTGAGGCCATCGAGAGACACGGGGAAGCGCATGCCGTCTCCCTCGACATCTCGAAGGCTTTCGATAGGGTCTGGCACGAGAGCCTTATTGCTAAGCTTCCTTCATTCGGTCTGCCTAGTGGACTGTGCGATTGGATCGCAGACTTCCTGAGGGACCGGTCTATACGAGTGATTATCGATGGCCGCTCATCTGACCAACTGGATATCAATGCCGGGGTCCCTCAGGGATCGGTACTCTCAGCAACATTGTTCTTGCTGCACATAAATGATCTGCTAAAACCCGGCACCTTTGGGTATGCAGATGACAGCACTGTTGCTGAGAGATACTTATCCGACGCGCGCGCTACTGGGCTTTAGATCCGGTCTCTCCGGGAGGCCATGGTCGGGCGCTTGAATCTGTCCTTGAAGGCAGTCTCCGAGTGGGGCGATGCCAATCTGGTCAGGTTCAATGCTACTAAGACCCAGGCGTGTCTTTGTTCCGCTAAAAGGAGCCAATTCCACCCGGCTTCTTCTTTCCGTGATGTGACCGTGCCGATAACGGACCATCTTGATCTTCTTGGCGTTACGTTAACATCGGCCCTCAATTTTGGTCCATTCATTGAGGCAACTGGCTGCCAAAAAGTTGGGGATTCTTGCGAAGGTGAGACGGTGCTTCACGCCAGAACAGTTGCTCAACTTGTACCAAGCGCAAGTTCGGTCATGAGAGTACTGCTCTCATCTCTGGGACGGATCTGCCAAGTACCAGCTGGATGCACTAGAGTCGATCGAAACGGGCCAAGAGGCTCATCGGCAATGAGATACTGGTCGAGTCTAGGCTCCAGAGCCTTGAACATCGGCGCCAAGTTGCCAGTCTGTCGGTATTTTATCGGTTACATTTCGGGGAGTGTGCGATGGAATTGCATGAACTAATTCCTCCTAGCCTGTTCCATCATCGGAGTACAAGACGTACGGCGATGCGTCATCGGTACATGGTGGACATCCCACCCATACGCACCAAACGTTTCGGGAGTACTTTCATAATGCGTACAGCTAAAGAGTGGAATTCCCTGCCAGAGTCTTCTTTACTTCCTGACAGCTATAACCTGGGAGTCTTTAAGTCAAGAGTGAATAGGTTTCTTCTAGGTAAGCGTGCTACATCGTCGACCACATCATCACTTACCATCAGGTGAGATAGTGGTCAAGCGCGAGCCTATCAATAATAATAATAAAAAAAAAATGCAACTGTTGATCTCCTGAGTGTTCTTCATCTTTGAACGCTAAGGAAGGCCGACCGTGATCGCATCGACGCTTTCGAGATGTGATGTTGGCAGAGGATGCTGCAAATTCCGTGGACTGCATTCCGCACAAACGAGTCTATCCTTCGTCAGCTCAACATCAAAGCCAGACTTTCCACCACCTGCCTGCGAAGAGTCCCGGAATTATTTGGCCACATTGCCCATAGAAGTTTATAACCTCGAGCAGTTATTGATAAATGGCAAGGTCGATGGCAGGAGGCCGCGGGGTCACAGCCCGATTAGTTGGTCTGACCAAATTCGTGCAACGCTCAACACCAACTTGCACGAAACACTCCACGACGCCAAGAACAGACAGAGATGAAGGAACATCATAAGAGAAAGGTTGATCTCTCGTCGGGGGAATCACGACCCTCAGTAATGAGGAAAATGACGCAAGCAAGAGGCAGTTGATAATCTATGTAGGTATTTATTACTTTCTATCTGCTTACAGGACAAAAACCTCACCTACCATCTGCCCATAATGTTCCTTTACAATTTAGCACGTCCCACGCAACCCAACGATGAACTATCGACATACCTTCTCATTAATACGAACTTCAGGAAGCGACCTCAATTTTGGTGATAACAAATACAAAGTTAGGAACTTGTTAGTTGGCTGTGTGTGCATGTGTGTGTGAATGGGGGTGCTGTGTGTGTAAATGGGGGGTTCAATTTGTGTCTATGTGTGTGAAGTTATGTGCCTTTTAATGGGGTTATAGTCATGGTGTTTGGTATGCGTTGTATGAAGTAAACCCTGATTCAATAGGAACTCTGTGATTAATCAGTATTTTAGGGTAAGATATTATGACTGTATTATTATGTTGACAACTATGTTGAGGTCCAGTCTTGCCAGAGATTTGAGAGAGTTTTAACCTCTGTCTTCGTCATCATGGTATGGATTGTCACATATTAAACAAAACCTTGATTTATGCTTAAAGATAGAAAACCCAAAAAGCTGTCTTAATCTGGGTTTGCTGCCTGAGTAAAGGCATCTGGTCGAAAAGTACCTATGTTGCTATATTATTTGATTTACATTTGCTATTTCATCATATCAGCCGAAAGACGTCCACTGCTGGACATAGGCCTCCCCCAAGCGTCGCCACATTGACCGGTCCCGTGCGTCTCGCAACCAGCGGATCCCCGCAACCTTTACCAGGTCATCGCTATTTCAGTTATGAAAAAATTCCAGCCATCAATTTTTCTGTGTAAAAATATTTTTAAAGATCCAAGTCGTTTTGGAGGTGTTTCCAAAAGTTGCGAAAAAATATCGTGTTGTTAATTTTTTTTTTTAAGTTAAACTATTATTTACACGAAAAAAGTTGTTTCAAAAATTATGTATTTGAATCAATAATAAAATATGGGTTATTGGAAGTTGGGTGCAAAACTTTAAGGCAAAGATAGTACAGACAATTTAGAACCATTTAAGCCATGGTTGTGTTAAACGAAGCCATACCATTTTATTTTTAACAAATTTTTATGATTATTTTTGACAATCCCTAAATTTTAACTAAACATCTTATTTATGGTCAAATTTACTAAACATCTTATTTATGGCCATTTTTATTTTATTTCATAAAAGTAATGTGTAAGCAATCTAGCAAAACATGTTTTAGGATTCTGTGTCGTTAGACCTTTTTTTTACATACATTTAAAGTTCATAAAAAAAAAAACATAAATACTTTTTGTTAACCTTATTTAAAAAAAAACGGAGCGTGCTTTTTTTGTTCAAACCTTTTTGAAAACATGCTTGACAATCGCTCTTTCTTTTGAGGTATCTTATGGTAAGACTTCGTCTAAGACAACTATGGCTTAATGGTTCTAAATTATCTATACTATCTTCCCCTTAAAGCTTTGCACCCAACTGCCAATCACCCTGTATATTTTTTTCAAAACTTTTAACCTAGCCGTTTCTAAGGAGTATGCTTTAGAAAGTAACCGTTTTACGGCACTAAAGCGGATGTAGGCCCTTAAGCAAAACCGAGGAAAGAAATAATATAAGTTTTATTCATCCGTCTTTTTTACGAAAATTAATGAATATTCACGCCAACGGAGCAGATGGTCATTTGAAATTCATAAAGATGCTCTCTCCAGTTTAATGTCGACCATAATTTTACTTGGCATCTTAGCAAAATGTCTTAAAATCGCACATGAGGTCTCGTTATAAATTAGGCCGGCTTGGTTCGTTAACAAATTGAGTTACCAAGACAAACGCACCGGTGATGCAGAAAACGTATTAAGTACCAAGTGGAGAAACACTGTGTAAATAATTTAAAGTATTTACTAACTGTACGGAGTTACTTCTCTCATTAATGAGTTAGCAAGCTTACTAGACCGAACATTTAACTTTTACTTGAAGTTGAGGTTGGCCTAGACAATCATTCTTCCAAAATAATAATAAACGTAGTCTGGCGATTACTCCACTGTTGTGTGACGGTGTACGTTCAAAATAAAAAATTATATCAATTTGTCTTATCATTATCTAGCCCTATATGGAAACAAAAAAGATTGAAAGTTATGAGCGTCGAAAGTTCAACATTTCAACACTAATTTTAACTTATCTTTGGGTGCAAATAAATAACATACGAGAAAGGAAAATTGCAAAACAGTCACCATACAGGGATAGATTAGTAGTCCAACAATGCAAATAATTATATTCTGAACAGATGTATTTTGTAATTTTTTCATGATATCCATATTCCCAAAGGTCTGTTAATAAAATTTCGCGCGCTCGTTTTCATCCTTAATCATCATCCATTTGGCTACAAATTTGCAAAAGTGTGTATTCGTACGCGAACTAGCTTCTTACTGCTCATCATAGCATCTATCTCTTTCGCACGTGTTGTCGGATGAGATAGCATGCATTTTAACCCCGCGCACAAAATAGTTCGTGCCGTCGACTAGGGCAACCTTAAGGAAAGAATAAAGACTGTTTACATAAAAATAAAACAGATTAATTACAGGCTTTTATTTATTTACTAGCGGACGCCTCGCGGTTTCACCCGGGGATAGTGTAGCTTCCCAACCGTGTATGTTTTGAAATCGGTCCGGTAGTTTTTATAACCGACTTCAAAAAAGGAGGAGGTTCTCAATTCGTCGGAATGTTTTATGTTTTTTTTTAATGTATGTTCCCCGATTACTGAAAGACGCCTGGACCGATTTGGAAAATTCTTCTTTTGTTTGAAAGGGTATACTTTCCAGTTGGTCCCATAGTCATCAGGTCAGGATCTTGGAGAAATCTTAAAAAACTTTTTAACAAAAAAACAAACCGACTTCCAAAAAAACACTACAAAACGAAAAATAACTTTCTTTTCCGAAGTCGGTGTCGAAACACGCAAAACAATAGGTACCAAAGTCACCGACTTCGGAAAAGAAAGTTATTTTTCGTTTTGCAGTGTTTTTTTGGAAGTCGGTTTGTTTTTTTGTTAAAAAGTTTTTTAAGTTTATTCGTTACATACAAAAATACAAATCTTTCCTCTTTATAATATTAGTATAGAGTATTTTTTTTATTGTAGATAGGCTTGCGCTTGATCTCTATCTCACCTGATGGTAAGTGATGATGTGGTCGAAAGTGTAACACGCTTGCCTAGACGTAACCTATTCACTCTTGACTTAAGACTCCGAGATTGTAGCTATCGAAAAACACAGACTCCGACTCAGTATAGATTTAAACTTCATGTACAATGGTCACACATACACGGACGTTAGCAACAAGGCATTCTCTACCTGTCAACCTTTGGGTTAAAAGGAAACAACAGTGGTAGGTCTACAAAACAAAAAATAAAATAAAATACGAACAACAATTATAATTCTATTTCAATTCAATTTTATATTTCTTTTCAAAATGCCAGTAAAACTGATTTTATCTCCTACTTAGTCCTATTTAGAAATTAGATTTTTGTCCGACATTAGGATAAGTGCCGCACATCTGTGCCTCACGTAGAACCATTAGGCGAATTCCCAAAATTATGTGGGTTCCGCAATCTTGGATTTACGCTCCGTTTCATTATACATTTCTTACTATTAATTGGGTTCTTGACTAGGCATCTATAGTCCCCGGCAGTTTTTCTGTGGAAGACTAGTTTAATTACCCGACTGCCGAAGGAGGGTAATGTGTTTATCAGTCTATGTATGTATGTATGTATGTAAGTATGTATGTATGTATGTTTGTTCCTATGTGGCGTTCCAGAGACCAAACGCGTTAGCCGATTTTGATGATTCATACGTCAATCGATTCGTCCTAACCCTGCGAGTGTCACTGGCTACATTAAAATTGGAAAATAGAAAAATGGCGGATTTTGGGCGCCATATTGTGGGGCACAAAAATTTTTTTTACTTCCAAACCCATCATGTGGGGTATCAAAATAAAGGGTTTTAAGTGGTGATTTCAAAAATATATAACACTTCTATGTGTAAATGTACCGAAATCTAGAAAAAAAATAACTAAAATGTTATAAATAAAAAAAGTTAATTCAAAAAATCAAAAAACCCGACTGCTTACAAAGCGAACTAAAAAGCCGTAAACAAGAAGTAAATCATGCTGTGCAGTCGGAGGATACGTCAGCCAGTTGTTTTGGCATCACGGTGTCAGCCAGCTCGCGAATACGTATCCTCCATCTGACCAGAAACAGTTTCTATTTGATAATGCAATCGGCCTAATATCCTCAAAACAGTTCCAAATTCCCATTTAATTTGGTCGTTTGTGTTCTGCGTATTTGCATTCTCTTCCCAACAGATTATCAGTCGGCGGACGTGTTTCATCCCTCGTCCTCGAATTGAAATAAACACTTAGGGTGTTTCTTATCTCCCTGCCAAACATGAGCTCATATACCCCTATTCCCCTACTCCCATAAGGTAAATGTTTTCACACAAGTGAAAAGGGATGCGCATTAGGATTTATTTTTATTTTAACAAAGTGTTGCAAATAAATTTTGACTTTTTCCATTTATTTTGGTGAAAACAGATTTATGTCTAGAAATATCATTGCCCACTAAACCATTTTTAAGGCCAGGTGTATAAACCAGGTGTATAAAATAAAAAGTGGATAATTTATGTTAATTTAGATTAAAAACACAAAATAAAAAAATATGATTCCGTTTAAATGAATACAAACGTACTTGAAACCGACTTTCGTAGTTTTTTTTTGTGTCAGTTGGAGTCCTTTACACAAAGTACTTTCTTTATTTTTAGAAATAGATCCGTTTTCACCAAACGATAGAGCATTTTTTTCTGATCACTTTGGTCTTTTGTTCCCGCTGAGTTACAACATTTTGTGTCACACTGTTACCCACTGGGATAAAAATTACCGATTAGTAACACTGTAACTCAATGCCACGTTTTATTTTCCCATCAATCTAAGCTGCAACCTAATAGTACGTAATAGGGTTACATATCGAAAGACAAAATCGACGGAACCCCGCTGCGCGGGGCTCCTATTTCTGTCTGCAGGGTTTAAAGTAACCTAACACGAATATGACACGGTCATCCCCTTCGAACCTAACCTATCCGTGTCGGGATGTCCTAAGTTCCCGAGCTTGCTTCGCTCGCTCTGCACAGCGATGTCACCTCGTCGGTTGTTCTGCTACTTTATATATAATAATATGCTAATGTAACCCTACTATGTACTAAAACTGTAACTCAATGCAACCTAATAGTACATAGTAGGGTACTATTAGGTTGCAGTGTAAATTTGAAAGAAAAAAAAACGTGGCATTGAGTTACAGTGTTACTAATCGGTAATTTTTATCCCAATGGGTAACACTATAACACAAAATATTGTAACTCAACGGGAACATGCCACTTTGGAATACTTAACTCATTTTTGAAAAAATCAGACTTACGTTTTTTCACTAAGGCCACAGAATAATAATATAGTGTAACTTTATATTATGAATTTTAATAAGCGTACATATTGTTTTACGTGACTGTATTAAGCTACATTCAGTGTAATATAACTTGTGCTTCTTAAATTAAGAATTCTGCACAATGTTTCATAAAAGAAAGTTCGCTCAAGTAAGAGTAATCATATTGCAATTTGTTCTCGGGTACCTTAGGACGCGTTCATATGACGAACATTTTATAGCGCGCCGATCTCGTTTAAGCAGACTTGGAATAGCGAACACGTCTTGCAGTCGCCTTTTTGCCTCTTGTTATAACGCACTTATTAAAACACACGTTAGGAGTATACGATGCGTGTGCTGCGCAACCGCCACGTGTTTACTATTCGTGCGCTTAGCGTGTGACGCGGCTTGATCATGTAAAATTCCAAAGTTTCTGAGAAAAGCAAGGGGTGTCAGACGATCCGTTCTTTTCTTTTATTTAAATTCGAGCTCGTGTGAACTCGGCCTAGTCGAGCCGACGAAATAGCGAGTCGGTGACATGGAAAATATTTCCTACCTATATACGTGATTACATGGATATAATTGAATTTCTAAAATGGAGTTTTGTTACGATAGTCTTTTACTGTGGGACCAACCCTGACACCGCGAAAAAGTATCAGCTGTAATGTAATAGTACATTACTGCAGCGGCCAGCAAAAGAGTAACGAAACACGAGAGTACGTAAGTCCAACAATGCCTAATTGTGGCCAAGGCATGTATAGTACTTTTCTCAAACATGCTTGGAAATTTAAGCATTATTTTGACAACCTTCTTCGAGATAAATCGAAATTGCTGTACTAATTACTGTACAAAGAACAATGGCAGGTGCCCATACATTGTTTTAGCTGAGATTAAATTCGAAAGTCTTTAAAAGAAAAATATCTGGTTTAACTCAGGGTGATGTTCTGCATTAGTTTGTGCGAGAATTTTTGTTCGAGAATGTAGAGAATAATAGATATTCAGTCATAAACTTTTGTAGGTTATGTCTGGGTAACTTTTAATAATGTGTTTAATAGGTAATATTTTTAAATTTCGTGGAAGTAAAAGAAATATATTCCCATATCGCATTAGTATTTCCCTTACCTAGTTATTTTAGCATGAAATGTGTAGTATACTGTTTGGAAAGAGTATATTTATTTAAACTAAGCGACTTTGACGTGTATCAAAAGGTTGTCGTCAACAACCAAGCTATATTTTTTTTTAGACTTGGGTACTAGTCTTTTTGCCAATCATTAAATAAAAGTAATTCATTTATTTCTACTACACTACAATATTCTTACCTACCTGCAAGGAACATCTACACTTAGACATAAGCTGTATTGTTAACTCATTAACTGCAATAAATACAAGAATGATATTATTACTTAATATAGTTACAACTTGTCACTTAGCAGATAAAATATATAATGGCAACACTATGCTAAAGAAATGAACTAAAAAATCAAATAACTTTTTATTTATTATGTTTTTTTTTATCTATTTTGGACCAGGCCTAATTATACTTTAAAAAACATAGACAATTAATAGAATGTCTTTCGTATATAACTCACTTTCAGACGCTCAAATTTAAGTCAGCTAAAATTTCGCCATTGTTCTTTCCAAGCATGTTTGAGAAAAATACTTTCATTTTGTCGAGTTATGTGAACCAATGTATGGCGGAGGACCGACAGTTCTGTAAGGGATGTCCATTAGGAACTTTTTTGTAGCAGCCCGGAGCCTAGATTTCTGATTGGGTTATGGCAAGGGTTCACACGCTATTACAGGGGTTTTTCCTTTACCAATAACTCTAGAAAATGCCTATGTAGATGAACGTCTCAATTAAACTTCGCTGTATCATTTTGAACGCTAGGCAAAGCGCAGAAAATTTAAAATCCAACAACGCGCTCTTATAAATGGACATTATGATTATACCACAACTCAAATCTGCGTGTACTTTATAGCTCTATATAACTCTTCGGTAACAGAAAATACATGCCCTTTGTAAATAGGTATGTTTTCTTTTTATACTCCTCACTACAAACATCTCTTTACAATTAGGCAATTTACCTTAAATAGTTATTTATGCTACAAGTGCGGAAGGTAGGTGATTTCCGATGAGTGGAATTTTTTTATTCACGAGCGAGCGAAGCGAGTGAGTGGATAAATCGACACGAGTCGGAAATCATCTTACGTACGTGTATCATACAACATTTTACTAAGCATTGTGCGAGGAAATTAAAAAAAATATCTGAACCAAGCAAAAATTAATCAAATGGCGGGCTTATTCAAGCGCACTCAGCATAACTACAGATTAACTAAAAGTTCCTCGGGCATATCTACTGCGCATGTGCAAATAGCTGTCACGTCGAACCGCAAAAAGGCACGAGTGGCACGAGTAAAATATACGTTCTGCCAAACATATTTAATGAATATTTGAAATTAATAATTTATTGATCAAAATCTAAATCTAGAGTAATTAAAAAAACCTTTAATGAAGTATTAGTTTTATTTTACCTTTTATATGAATGATAATCTGTACTTAACTAATGTTTTAAAACTTTTCTCAAATAATATAAACTCTATGCGTCGGGCTGACGTTGGAGTTAGAAATTAAAAAAAAACAGAAAAGTAAAAAGCACTAGTGAAAAAAAGTGACACTTTCCGCTCAGTTTGGCTGCTTGGAAAACGATCTTTTCGAGGACATGCATTGTAATAGTTATTTATGCTACAAGTGCGGAAGGTAGGTGATTTCCGATGAGTGGCATTTTTATTCACGAGCGAGCGAAGCGAGTGAGTGGATAAATCGACACGAGTCGGAAATCATCTTACGTACGTGTATCATACAACATTTTACTAAGCACTGTGCGAGGAAATAAAAAAATATATCTGAACCAACCAAGAAATTTATAAAATGGCGGGCTTATTCAAGCGCGCTCTGCATATCCACAGATTAACTAATAGTTCCTCGGGCATATCTACTGCGCATGTTCAAAATTTTAAATAGCTGTCACGTCGTAACGAAAAAAGGCACGAGCAAAATATACGTTCTGCCAAACATATTTAAAATTAATTTATTGATCAAAATCTAAATCTAGAGTAATTAAAAACGCCTTTAATGAAGTATTAGTTTTATTTTACCTTTTATATGAATGATAATCTGTACTTCACTAATTTGTAATATATTTCCCAAATAATAAAAACTCTATGCGTCGGGCTGACGTTGGAGTTAAAAATTAAAAAAAATACAGAAAAGTAAAAAGCACTAGTTAAAAAAAGTGACACTTTCCGCACAGTTTGGCTGCTTGAAAAACGCTCTTTTCGAGGACATGCATTGTAAAATAACTATTAAAACATTGAGCTTAAAGAAGCCCTATTTATTCTATTTGACCTGTTTGTGAATCGAGGTTTGTTTGAGTTTCAACTCAAACAAGCAATACTACTACTAATTGTTACAATTCCTTGTATGCGACAAGGAATTGTAGCAATTATTTTTATTTAGCCGTGTTCTGGTTTCATCATCATCATCTGCCTAGCCTTTTTCCCAATTATTGTTGGGGTCGACTTCCAGTCTTACCGGATTCAGCTGAGTATCAGTGTTTTACATGGAGCGAGCCGTGTTCTGGTTTAAAGGGTATAATAGTGCCTACGGTAGAATTTACACTCACATTAGATCTTATTAGCATTGCGACTGGCAGAAATTATAATAATTTAGGTACCGGCTTGTTCGGGAGGCTGGAAATCGTCAAACCTGCGCGCGAGACGATTCGTGATGACTTTTGAAAACAGCTTGTAGACATGGCTAAGAAGTGTGATGGGCCTATAGTTCTTCAGTAAGGCATTGTCACCCTTCTTGAAGAAGAGTACCACCACACCCCTGCACCATGCCTGTGGCGTTTTCCCTTCGAGTAAGACGGAATCAAACAGCTTCTGAAGGGCCTTAAGGATTGGTTTTCCACCCGCCTTCAGGAGTTCGGCCGTAATTCCGTCGTCACCCGGTGCCTTGTTGTTCTTAAGCTGTTTCAGAGCCATCCTAATCTCATACAGGCTGACGTCCGGAATGTCTTCGGTATAGTGTCGGGTCAATCTAGCTCTAGGGTCATTCGCTAGATTCGCGACGGGTTTACTGGTTGACGTGTACAGCTGCCCATAGAATCTCTCGATCACCCTCAGAAGCTCTGGTTTGGCGGAAACGATCCTGCCATCATCGGTCTTCAGTTTCGTGAGCTGGCTCTGCCCTATAGACAGATCTCTTGCAAAGACCTTGGAGCCCTTATTCCGCTCAATCGCGTCTTTTATACGCTCAGTATTAAAGCGGCGCAGGTCGCTTTTCAAGGACTTTGAGATCCGTCTATTTAGCTGCCGGTATTTCACCGCATCGTCTGAAGACTGCAGGATCATCTCAGCTTGAGAGTAGGATCAGAGAGTTTTTTGTTCCTATCTGTACGGCGGGTCTTGAAAAACTTAGACCCGACCGTATGGACAGCTTCCACGAACCCATCGCTGTAATCGTCCACGGAGCTTCCTAGGCACTCGAAACGATTCTGGAGTTCGAGCTGAAAGTTCTCGGAGTTTTGGACCTGGATCTGTGCTGGGCGGAGCGTGGACATCACCAGTCGAGACCTTTCAAGTTTAACATTAATGTTCAATGTGCCTCTTACCATGCGGTGATCGCTCCCGGTTTTCACCGAATTGATCACAGAGACATCATTGAACACTTGCTTCTTGGTTGACATGATGAAGTCGATCTCGTTTTTAGTTGCACCATCGGGGCTTTGCCAGGTCCACTTCCTGTGCTCACGCTTTTCTGAAGAAGGAGTTCATCATGTAGAGGCCCTCCTTCTCCATAAAACTGGCCAGTAGGTAACCCCGGTAGTTCCGGTGTCCAACTCCAAATTGCCCCACTTGCAGCTCATCCACGTCTCGTTTGCCCAGTTTTGCGTTGAAGTCCCCCATGACAACGGTGAAGTGTGTTTTGAAACCATGCATGGCTCTAGAGATATCCTCATACATGGTCTCTACCTCGTCGTCGGGGTGTGCCGAGGTCGGGGCGTAGACCTGTATGACCTTCAGCGAATATCTTGCGGATATTCTGAGTATAAGGTACGCCACCCTGGTCGACACACTCTCGATCTTCACCACGTTGTTCACAAGGGACTTGTGGACGATAAACCCGACACCACCCTGGGACTGTCGGTCACCCTCTCGGAAATAGAGCAGGTTACCGGATTTGAGGATTATCGAGTCCTCCCCCTCTCTTCGGACTTCAGATAACCCTATAATACTCCATCGCAACCTACTCAATTCTTCCTCCAGTTCGGCTATCTTCTCGTCGGTCCGGAGTGTTCGCGTGTTATATGTTCCCAGGTCCAGTCGTCGGTGTTTATTGGGGTAGCCGGGTCCACTCCGGGGATTCTTAGCACCCCTTGCCACGCCATCGCCTCGACCGCTACCGTAGCCGAGGGTAGACGGGCTGCCGGGCACTCGGGGCCGTTTTTTCTTTGTGCTGATCATTAGGATTGGGAGGTTTTGCCATAATCGCCACGCTTGGCAGGCGGGTTGGCGATCGCAGTTTGTTGATAAAGTGCACAGAGAACGCTGCTGCCCATTCTCTGGTGTGTCCCTTAGTCACCTCTTACGACACCCACGGGAAGATATGGGATGGTGAAATTCTTTACGTCCGTCACCATACGGTACCTTTACGTCCGTCACCATACGGTACATTGAATTGTTATTGTAGAAATATTATTATTGACGTATGATTTTTGTGTATGTTAATTTATCGGGAATGTAATTTAATTAATTTGGTTGTTTAAGAATTATTATTGTGTTGTTTTTGATGTTGATGTGTGTGTGTCTGTAGAATTTAGCGCCTGCTTGGTTTAGCACTAAATTCTGAGTTGGTTGATTTGGTCGACTTTATCTTAGAATGGTAATGGTTTGGTTACTGGTTTACGACCACTGGTTTAATGATACGCAATAATATGGTTTTATGGTTATATTAAATACTGGTTAAAATAATGGTAAATGGTTAATCTAAGCTAAAGTAACACTAAGATGGTTTGATTGGAGTTACGCGATTGGTATCCGAACACGCACTAACTGACGCTAGTTGCGATACATGCATTTATGGAAATGCACGCAGGCAATAGTGCTGAGCTGTTCGGTTGCAAATATTGTACCGAACATATTCCCGAGCACAAGATGAGATAAGAAGAGGGTAAAGTACTCCTCAAATCATCTTAGTTTTATAATTATACAAGAAATAAACAATAAATGGTAGAAACTAAACAAGAAATGGTAAACAAAAGTAAATTAGGTAATTATAAAATGGTAAACAATTTACTTGTTCTAAAATGGTAAACAAAGGTAAAGTATAAATTATGATTATTCTTAAAAACATGAATTCTTTAAACTAACGAGTCTTCCACTGTAAGCACACGTTCTTTTCGCACTGTAGGCAACGTAGCCCTTTCCTTTTTACCCGCACTACGCATAGCACTGGGCCATCGTCTGGCGAAATATGCACTTAAACCTATATGTTCACTCTCACTTTGCTGACGGTCAGCGGTACTATGCTTTCGCGGTTGCACTTCACTATGCACTCTGGTTGACTCCGACGTGGTCGCCACAGACCGCTGTCTGTGGTGAGGCTGCGCCCGGCTGGCCGTAGACTGCAAGCAGCAACTCGCTCTTTTCCAGATCCAGACTGCTGCCGCGCATAGTACAACTCCCAGCAGTATGTAGACGATAGTGTACTGGTGGATGTCATGAACTGATACGCCATCGACTTCTGCTTTGGTGGTTTTCAGCGTTTTAATCTGTTCTCCAAGAATCGATAGAGATCTATTCAGACTAATGTCCTCTGGTAATGCTGTTTCCGTTGGTATTGTAATGTTCACAATATGGTTTATCTGGTCTAGCTCTGGTACGAGCATATTTGGTGAAAAGTTTAATTGGTTGGATTGCTGTTGTAAAGAATATAGTGCGAAATCTTTGCTTTTAATAAAGCATTTCTGAGTCATGGTAATGACCCCTGCTCGGGTCAGCTGGCGTACGGTAACTTGATCGTCGCATATGATTTTAATCGAATATGTGTCACAACAAAAGTATAAGTATTGTGACGTTGAGTGTAATTCTACCCATCTGTTTTTGCACGCTGTTCTTTCTGTTTTGCACCTTTGGTTTATTGAGCTAGTTTCGCAAAAGTTTTCGTCATTTTCCAAATTTTGGATTGGTTTGAAAAGCTCACATATGAATGATTCTCCGTGGTACAAACATGTGTCAAGTTCATGTATAGTTGGTACGAAATAAGCATCCTTTTTCAGGTTTACTGCGACATATTCCGATATTGGTGTTATGGTAATCATACTGTTATTGGTTTGTTGTGGAACTGGTATTATTCTATATAATTGAAAACTTTCCCTTGCTATGAGCGGGAATGTAATTTCGAAAATAATATACTTTTCGGTGACCCGAGCTTTTGTTCTCAGTAGCTTGTAGATGCGCTGAAGGTCTGTCTCTATGTTTTCTATTGGTAGTGCTAAATCTTGAGGCATTTGCCCATAAATAATTTGCAGCTCTCGTTTGAGCTGCGCTGGTGTTAGAAGGTGGAGACTGATTTGACCATGGTATATTTCCGATATTGTATTTATTAAAGTTTCCTGTATCTGTTTCAAGTTTTGCATCATATTCATGGTAGCTATAGAGACTAATGTGAAGTCCTGTTGTGTATTCATCACATCGATTTCCTGTTGCAGCTTACTGTTAACGTTGTCTAAAGCATTTAAATGTTTATTTATGGTTTTGTGTTGCTTTGCAATTATGTCTTCAGTTCTTTGTAGTACATTGTGCTCTGCTTCGACGATAGATGTCAAGTTTTTCCATAACTGACCTTGGTGTTTTAGATTACGGTGCACAAGTTCAATGTCCTGTCTGTATTTTTCTGCGAAACTTTCGTCTAATACTCCGAACAATGAGTTTGCAATTGAGCCGACATCGTTGATAAGGCCGCGTCGTGTTCGTAAGCGCTCGCCGTAATGCTGGCTAAGCAACAGCTGGTTGTAGTATTGCAGTTCGTTGTAATCGTGACGTATTTGTAGGAGTATCATATGACAGTGACTTGAGTCCATAATTGGTTCGCATGTTCTATCAAGGTAGCTTGTAAAGTCCTTGATGGCCTTGTCTCCTTGCCAGTATGGAGACATGTCAAAATAAGTGACTAGTTTCCACTTGTCCCGAATTAATTGTACTTTACCCACAGTGTCAAAGTACAACGTTTTGTTGGTATCGAATTGTGTGATATTATATGTAGCTGTGGTTGGTAATATTATACCTAAGAACAGTAAAAGTGATACTGCAATGTTTACTATCTTGGGATAGGTACTGTACGTTCTGGTGTTTGGTTGCGGGCGATTACGTGTTTCCTTTTCGGATCTAGTACTTTGATGTAGTGGTTGTTCTTCTGGTATATTTGGTTCCGTTTGGTTTAAAGGTAGAACTGATAGTTTAACTACAGGGCGCTTCATGTAGCCGTTTTTGGTTTTTAGAGTGACTACTCTGACAAGTTCATCTTTTCCTGGATGGACTTCCATCACACGACCCATTGGCCATTTTCCTGCGGGAATGTTGTCGTCATGTATCGTTACTAAATCACCCACGTTGACATTCTTCTGGTGTTTCGTCCATTTGTTTCTGGTTGATAGTTGAGTCAAGTACTCTGTTTTCCATCTCTTCCATAAATCTTCGAATAGTTTTGACACTAGATGCCACCTGGTTCTGGCGTCGTCTGCTGTGTCAATTATGGTTAAACCTGGTCGTGCTGATAGGAAATGGGCTGGTGTGAGGCAGTTTAGATCCTCCGGGTCTTCCGATAGTGCACAAAGTGGTCGTGAGTTCAGGCAAGCTTCCAGTTTTGATAGCAGTGTGGTGTATTCTTCAAACGTAAGTTTTTGTTGCCCAATCACGCGCTTGAGGTGGTGTTTGAGGCTTCGCACGGCTCTTTCCCAAAGTCCTCCCGCATGAGGCCAAGAAGGTGCGTTGAAATGCCATTCAATTTGTAGCTCTGTTATCTCTCTAAAGAATGAGTCATTGAAAACATTTTGTAGTTGGTCGTATTCTTCTTGCAGCATTCTGTTGGCTCCAACAAAATTGGTTCCATTATCACTGTAGACGTGACGTGGAGCTCCGCGTCGTGCTGCCATTCGGTTTATTGCGGCTAAGAATGCTGAGCTGGTTAAATCTGAGACGAGTTCTAGATGCACAGCCTTCGTCACCATACATACAAAAATCGCTATGTAGCCTTTGTTCGTTTTTATCCCGCGTCCTTTGTTTGCTTTCACTTCCACAAAGCCTGTGTAGTCGACGCCACAGTGATAGAAAGCGCTTTCAGGGTTCACTCTTGATGATGGTAGATCACCCATGAGCTGATATTGTTGGATAGGCTCTTGCTTCTTGCATGTAACGCACTGACGTATGACTTTCTTTGTAGCCGAATATCCGCTGATGATCCAATAATTTTGTCGTATGTTTGACAAAGTGAGGCGCGCTCCACCGTGGTAAGTTAGCTCATGAGCGTATTGTATTATCAGCGTGGTAAGTCGATGGTTGTGTGGTAATATGATTGGGTGTTTCATCTCTGAACTTATTTGTGCGTTTCTTAATCTGCCTCCTACTCGCAGAATGTCATCTTGATCTATGATGGGGTGTAGTGGTAGAAGTTTACTTTTCGAATGCACGTTCCCATTCTTAAGTAAGTGACTGATGTCACTGGAAAACTCCATATGTTGCACACTTTTAACAATCATCAGTTTTGCGCGACGGAGTTCCTGTAATGTGATATAAGGTTGACGGCCTGCCTTGGCAGTAGGTAGGCGTAGTATCCATGCAAAAACACGTACGATTTTTGCGAAGGAATTCAATTTGTTTAATAAATGGTGGATAATGTTTGGTATGGTCATGGTTGTTTTCTGGTATTTTGCCGCAACTACTGCATTAGACCGTTTTATCTCTAAGCTGGTTTCATAGGTGGTTTGAGGTATGTCATGATTTTGGAATGGTTGGATCCATGATGGCCCTTGCCACCACAGATTGTGGTTTTTTAATTGTTTGGTTCTCAACCCACGGCTGGCACAGTCTGCTGGATTTTCAATGGTTTTGACATAACCCCATTTTTCTTTTGGTACTATTTTGGTGATAGCTTTCACACGATTTGAGACGAATGGTTTCCATCTCATTGGATCTCCTTGAATCCATCCCAACACTGCTGTTGAATCACTCCAGCAATATATCTCCTGGTTATAAGACTCCAAGGAAGTCTGTACTTTTTGCATGAGCTGTGATAATAGTTGGGCACCCATTAATTCCAACCTTGGTATTGATATATCTTTACTAACAGGCACTAATCTTGCTTTTGCTGCAACTAGAGTTACCTCGTTAACATTGTTTTGGTTACTGACTTTGCAATATACAACAGCGGCGTACGCCTTGTTTGACGCATCACAGAATCCGTGTAGTTGCAAGCTATGGTTGGTCTTTATTCCTAACCATCGTTTTACTTCTATGGTATTGATTGCTTTTAATTCTTCTCTTAAGTTTAGCCAGTTGATCTTGATATCTTCTGGTAGTGCGTCATCCCAGTTAAGACTTGATGACCAGACGCTCTGGAATAGTATTTTCATGGTGATAGTTAACGGTGTGAGCCAGCCTAATGGGTCGAATATTTTTGATATGTCGGAGAGAAGCGACCTTTTTGTTGGTTTTGGTAATGATAATGGCTCCAATTTCGAGTCAAAGATGAATTTGTCCTATTGCGGATTCCATCCTAGCCCCAATGTCTTCGTTGAGTCGGACTGTTTAAACTCGTAGATTTGCTGGTTCCACAAATCTTTTTCTAAATCAGCGAGCAATTTTGGTTCATTTGTGGCCCATTTTCGTAAATTAAACCCGCCCTTACTGAGTAGTTTTATTAGATCGGATTTAAGCTGTTTGGCTTGTTCCATAGTATTTGCTCCGTCACAGTAGTCATCCATATAGAAGCACTCTTCTAATGCTTTTGCTGCCTCGGGGAAATTTTGTTTTTCCTCGGTAGCTAGTTGTTTTAAGCACATCATAGCCAAAAATGGTGCAGGCTTTGTGCCGTAAGTTATGGTTGTAAGTTGGTATGTTTGAATAGGCTGGTATGGTGAGTCTCTCCATAATATCTTCTGATACGACTGATCTTCAGGATGTACCATTATTTGTCGATACATTTTTTCGATATCCGCAGTGTAAACGAACTGATACTGTCTCCATTTTAAGATCAGCTCCTGCAGATCTTGTTGTAGGTTGGGACCTCGGTACATGACGTCATTCAAGCTCTGTCCTGATGATGATCTAGCAGACGCGTTGAACACAACTCGCAATTTTGTAGTGGTTGACTCAGCACGAGTGACGCAGTGGTGTGGTAGGTAGCACTCGGGTTTCGTACTTGTTGCTGACGGCATCATATGGTTTAAGTTATGATACTCATTCATAAACTTTGTGTATTCTGTTTTCAATTCTGGATGTTTTTGCAACTTTCTCTCTAAGTTGCGAAATTGTGCTAATGCTAATGGTTTAGTAGACCCTAGCTGATCCCTGGTTTCTGGTTTGAACGGCAGTCGTACTTGGTATCTCCCATTTTCTAGCTTCTCTGTTGTTGACAGGAAATATTGCAGACATTCGTGATCTTCGGTGGACATTTCAGTCTCCTGGTTGATGTCTTCAATTTCCCAAAACCTACGTAAATCGTCCGTCTTGTTAAGAACGACGTTACACCTGTAGCGTGGTGTCATTGTCCCACAAAGCAACCATCCTAATTGCGTTTGT
Organism: Anorthoa munda; assembly: GCA_945859665.1. NCBI lineage: Eukaryota > Metazoa > Arthropoda > Insecta > Lepidoptera > Noctuidae > Anorthoa > Anorthoa munda. The sequence goes on along the minus strand of OX243899.1, from coordinate 5,516,250 downwards.
TGGGCTATTGGCTGACCCTCGCTATCGCCCCTCAAAAGGCCACCTAAAGCTATCTTGCAGTATACATCTGCTCCAAGCAGTAGGTCCACTGGTCGGCTGGTATTAAATTCTGGATCTGCCAAATTAATGTTCTGTATGTGAGGCCAAGTTGGTTTTATGAATGATTTGTTTGGTAAACTTTTGATAAGATTATTCATTATAAGGACCTCACCATCTAAGGCAAACTCATTATGAATTGATTTAATTCGGATGTTCATTACTCCCTTGCAGCTGTTTTCTTTTTCTCCTATGCCGAATACGGTTCCTTTGCAAGAGTGTCTTCGTAATTTCAAAACTTGTGCCGCCTTCTCACTTATTAAAGAAATCTGAGAACCCTGGTCAATCAAAGCTCTCATGTTATGGTATATGCCATTGTGTCCTGGAACTTCCACTAAAGCCGTAGCTAAGAGTGTCTCGGATACGTCTTCCCAAGATACATGGGATGATGCTGCTGCTTGTTCATCATTGGTCACGCATGATGTCGCAAGTGTGTGCGCAGCCTTATGGTTTGGTTTTGCTGATGCGTTTAGCCTAGTTTTGGTTGAAATTGCGTCATGCAACAATGAATTATGTTTAGCGTTGCATTTGCGACATGTTTTATTAGATAAACAAGGTTTATTTAAATGGTTGTATAGGCAATTTGCGCAACAGTTTAGATGGTTGACAGTTTTTAGTTTTTGCTCATCCGACATTTGCAGAAATTGGGTACACATCCATAACCCGTGGTCAGCATTACACAATGCGCAGGTGATTGACCGCGACACATGTAACGATTTCGTATGATTTTTCATGTTGTTTGGATAATTTTTGTTTGATGACTGCTGGTTATTATATGAACTATAATATTTCTTCTGGTTTGCTTGATAATTTTGGTTTTGTTGTTGGGTGATGGTCTTTTGGTTATTTGATTCTTGTTTACGCCTTGATGCTTCTAAGGCGGTAAACTTGTTTTCCAAGAAATCTAAAAATTCTTGAAGGACTGGTAATTCCCTGGGATTCTTCACCGACTCAATGTATTCAGTGAATGACTCACTGTCAAGTTTCTGTGCTAACAAAAGCACCAACAGCGGATCCCAGGTGGTGATATCTACTCCTAGGTTCTGTATTGCGTGGAGACATTCTTTGGTCACATCATGCAGTTTTTTAATCGCCCCGATGGATTGTTGCTGCATGCTAGGAATGTTAAGTAATATGTTGACGTGAGACGTAAAAATTAGTCTACTGTTGCCATATCTGTGGTTCAGTATTTCCCAGCATACCTCGTAATTCTCTGTGCTAATCTGAAGATGGTGGATCAGACGCTCAGCTTCTCCTGTTACTTTACTCTTTAAAAACTGCATTTTTTGCGCGTTTGATAAAGATGGATTTTTGTGTATGGTTTCTGTGAACAAGTCTTTAAACGACGTCCATTGGTGGTAGTTGCCTTCGAATGTTGGAATATCCATTTGTGGAGTAGATTTGTCGCGATGCGATACAGACCACATTTTAGAGTTGATGGTTTTCTTCAAATCGTTATACATTTTCTCATATCTGCTGAACTCTTCTTGGTACCAGACATCCTCATCTCCGTTTTCACCTTCTATATCCCAGTGCAGGTTGTCTATAATAGCCCAACGACTTTGAAGAGATTTTAATGCATCGTCGAACTCCCACTTGTTCTGCAGTTGGTCGATTTCTATGGAAGCTACTGTTCTCATGAAAGCCCTAAAATGGATAGTCTGCTTTTTCATCATTTCTTCTAGCTTACTGTCTTCACGCGTCACCCTACGTTGCTGTTGCGGTGCCTGTGATTGAGACGAATCCCCTGCTTGGTTTGATGTCCCCGCTTCTACCGGCGGCGACGGCTGGTGAGGTTCTTGCTGTTTTGACAGCAAGTGCTCCATGATTTTGGTGATTAGCTGCTTGATCGACAGATATACTTCCTCCGCCTTATCAAAACAACTTTTAGTGAAATATATATGGTTAAATTCAGCAAGTTCACAGCACTTTCTATGGTTACGTTGATACTCTCTCCAATAGTTTTCTAATATCTCCAACTTCCGCTTGCAGTAATCTATGGTTTTACGTTCAGCCCCGTCTTTCTTGATATTAGTTAGTAGTTTAACCAAGGAGTCGTAAATCTCCGTTTGGCTGACTGCTAACTGCTCCATTCTTCTCACGGTCAATTAAATAGGTAAATAAAAATAAAATGTATAAAATGGTTTGGTCTGACCTTATATTCTCCTTACGCGACAGCTGCTCAATTCCTCCAATTTGATGTCACTGCCTACCTACTCTCCCTATCTACTGGTAAAACACAAACACTGGTTGCAAGGTCCCGGCACACAAACACTTCACTGTACTTCGCGAACCGAGTCCCCTTATGCTCGAAGGACCATGTAGAATTTAGCGCCTGCTTGGTTTAGCACTAAATTCTGAGTTGGTTGATTTGGTCGACTTTATCTTAGAATGGTAATGGTTTGGTTACTGGTTTACGACCACTGGTTTAATGATACGCAATAATATGGTTTTACGGTTATATTAAATACTGGTTAAAATAATGGTAAATGGTTAATCTAAGCTAAAGTAACACTAAGATGGTTTGATTGGAGTTACGCGATTGGTATCCGAACACGCACTAACTGACGCTAGTTGCGATACATGCATTTATGGAAATGCACGCAGGCAATAGTGCTGAGCTGTTCGGTTGCAAATATTGTACCGAACAGTGTCGATATTTTTAACTTGCGATTTTTTGCTAAAGTATTTTAATTTAGCCAGAATGAAATTGAATTAATTTGATTGATTGAGTATTTCTTTGTGTTGTTTTAATGTTGGTATGTGCTACTCGTGAATTATTTGTGTGTTGTTTGTTTATTGTAAATGTAATAATTATATAGCACTGACTCTTTGCACGTGTTGGGTTACACTGTTAGTGCAAGGAGTAATTGAATTGAAATAAATAAATAAACTATTAAGTGATCTGTGCTACTGTTTTCAGATTTTCACATTATAAGCATCTTATTAATCCAAAGCCAAACAAAACGGACGGGACGGACGGGAGTAGGTGTGTGATCAGTTTTTACGGGGCATCTCTGAGTGTCGTATTGTATGACTACTTTTGTTACCTTGGGTTCTACCTGTAAAAAATAATTGTATGTGTAAAATATCATTTTTTTTATAATATATATGTAGCTAATTAAGTAGATAAAAACGATAAGATTTTTTTTAACTTGCCATTGATCTGTGGAAAACTTGAAATTTGGTGATAATTTTTATTATTACGTATATTTTGCAAACAAATACCAATATATTGATACATAAGATTTTTATTTAACTACCCCATGAAAAATGTGTGTACTTTAGCTAATCTATAAGATGGTAGATCAAACTTATCTTTATTTGTAGTACCTATTACAATTGTGTCTATCACTAACTTTACTAAAGAGATGTATATTTTTCCTTACCATCAAAACAAAACAAAAAAAAACATACTTACATAATATTTTCATAAATGAATTGACATGAAACTGTTATAGAATAGAATAGTTTTGTTTATGTCAGCCGCCCGATCCCACAGCAAAATACCATAGGACATAATGCAATGCAATGTAATGCAATGCAATGTAATGTAATGTAATACCATAGGACATAATGCAATGCAATATAATGTAATGACATAATGCTGTGTTGTTATTGCAAGTCCGTCCCGCTATCCGCTACCACTAACACTCGTTCCTCCTATATCGCATACCACAGTCTAACTCTAGAGCTCAAATATTGAAAACCACCACACATAGTTGCCAAGTCCCTATCGCCCTCAAATCAGACCATGATAGTGTTATTATATAGTTACAACAACGCTGCAGCTAAAGTGCCGTTATCTGACAATTGGGCGATTTTAAGCTTTTGATGCCGTAGTTATCAGCCAACAATTTTCTATCAATCTATCATAGCAGTATTTTTCTAATAGATAAAGTATTAAAACGCCCCAAATAATTTTGTTTACAAACCTCAAATTATTTTTAATTAGATTAAGTAGGTATCTAATTGATTTAAACTAACAATGTGCTTTTTTATTATTGATAGGCTTGAGCTTGACCACTATCTCACCTGATGGTAAGCGATGATGTGATCGATGATAAAGCACGCTTGCCTAGAGGAAAACTATTTACTATTTACTTAAAGACTCCCGGAAGCCTTATTGGAGGTCACTGAGGATGTCGTTATCTTTTAGGTATGTCAGGAGCTTAGGGTTGAGCACTCGTTCAATACTCTTGCAGAGGATGGACGTTATCGAAATGAGTCTGTAGGTCACTGGGTCAGCCCGACTGCCCATTTTGGGCACAGGCTGAACGTTAACTTGCTTCCAAGCATTCGGCACTTTCCAACCTCAAACGAAAGGCGTGTCAGGGTCGGAGACAGTTTAGACGCACAGGTTCTCAGAACAATTGCCGCAATCCCTTTGGGCCCACTAGCTTTGTTCACGTCAAAATTGCGCAGCACCCTACGAACGTTCTTTTGATGGATGCAAATTGCCTTAATACTCGTCTCGCATCCATCAGGAGAAGAACACCTCCTACTCCTGATGCCGCGCGTCACCAGAATCCAGACGTGCAGATTCCGCAAAAAAGGGAGGCGAACAAATTTTCTTTCTCCTCAGCGAAGTGCGCCTATGACCCGCCGGATTTAGCAGTGGTGTTAGTGAGGCACGGCAGAATTTCGACTCGACCGACTTAGCCATGGACCAAAACGTTTTACTACCAGCTGGGTGAGAAGCAAGTTTGGTAATACGGCTTATGTGGTCAAACCGAGACCTTCGCCTCACCTTCTTGCAGTACTTGACAGCCCCATTGAAGGCTCGTCCGAACGTCGACCCATGCCAGGTATGCCTCATGCTTAAGCGTGTCGGCGCGATTGCACTCGGCGCTTGCAAACCATGGCCGGTCAACGCTAGACAAAATCCTCATTGGATGTCCCTCCGCCCTGGGGAGGGCGGAGGGGTCTGTCAGACTCGTACTGACTAAAAACCACCCCAGTGTTCCAACTCACACCAACGCTGGGGGTCGCGGGAACAACTATACTTCCACAACCCCCCAGCTAGTGCCGGCCCACCTCTGCGGGCCACGACTTCGGGTTGGGGGGGGAGTGAGGACATCCAATGAGAGGAAGCCCGGCGCGTCTGCTGCGGATCGGGTTAGCGGATGAAATCTCCCTCTCCGCAGCCTCCTTCTGCGAGACGACTGTTTGCAGAAGGATACCACCGCGTCCCAGGACTCCTCGCTGCCGACCATAGACTCGACTACGGCCGGCAGCGACAGGTCACTGCCTACTTCTGAGATGAGGGCACGGCGTGGCTCCTCCCAAGCGGCACACTCTGCCAGCGTATGCCGCGCCGTGTCCTCCCGGCAGTCGACGCAGTGGTGACACCGGGCGTCCGGCTCCCTGTTTATGCGACACAGGTACTTCCCAAAGCAACCATGCCCCGAGACAACCTGCGTCACCCGAAAAGACAGGGAGCCGTGCCTCCTCCCGAGCCAGCGCTCGAGCACTGGCCGGGCCGCCTCGATGATAATGAGGTAGGGCGTGAAAGCCTTTCCCGCCATTCCGCCACCAGGACCTCGCGAAGCTGAGACTGACGCAACTCCATATGTCACTGCATCAGCCCTTTGCCCCGCGCCCGCGCTTCCTCGCGCCACCGATACAGTGACGCGAGCACCTTCGCCTCCAGGTCCCAGGGCGGGGATCCGGCCAGTGCACAAGCCGCCTCGTAGAAGATCGTGCGATACCCCCTGATGACTCTGACGGCCATCGCTCTCTGCGGCTTTCGCAGAACAGCGATGCTGCCGGCCGTCAGGTCAGCCGCCCAGATCGGGGTCCAATACAGGGTCATCGACCGTACGATCCCCACTTAGAGCCGCCTACAGGCAGCGCTCAGGCCCCCCAGATTGGGAAGCAGCATTGACAGCGCCCCAGCCGCGCCCAATAACTTGGGTGCCAGCTGCCGGAAGTGGGGGCCGAAATCCCACCGGCTGTCGAGCACCAATCCCAGGTACTTCATGGTTGACTCGACAGCGATTCGAGCCCCTCCGACGACGATGTGGGTATCAGGCGGTGTCGCCCGCCGGGGGCCATGAAGGACCATGGCCTCCGACTTATTGAGGGCCACCTTCATGCCAAGGCGCCGTATGCGGATCACCACCTGTGAGACCGCAGCCGTCGCCAGCAACGCTGCCTCCCTGTACGAACTCCCCCGGGCGGTGACCAGCGTATCGTCCGCGTAACACGTCAAGTCTACGCCCGGTTGGAGTACTCCATTCCCTGACGCAACATATCCCTCACGGCGTCCGCGCACGACGAAGGATCAGAGCCGATGAGAAGCAAGTAGGCTGCCAAGGATACGATGCGAAGAAAGAACACATGTTGACTTATACCGCCAAACCCGCCGAGCGCCTCTCGGGTTGGGATTGGGTGGGGAGTAGACGGATACAGACTTCACCAGACAATGGTCGGAACTAGCTAAAGCTGAAGATACCGACACCGAGTAGTAGTCTGGATCTGTTGTCAGCAGAAGGTCCAAGCAATAGGGTGTGTGCGAATTAACATCCGGCACCCTCGTTGCCCCCTGCACCAGCTGGGTGAGATTTAACGAAAGTGCATGTTTTCTCGTCTCCCGCCCAGCATGATCATGTGCACTGGTACGGAAATAAAGACCCACTCCTGGTGGTGGGCATTGAAGTCTAATTTGGCGAAAGAGTACCGCTGCTGTGCCGTATCACCCGCTTCACCAGCACTCTATTAGCCTGTTTGTATCCTGATCTCCGCTGCGCGAATGGTAGACACAGGCGTACCTAGATAATTTAATCCAGGCCCGTGTCCACCATAGCCCATAGCCTAGAGTCATCAAGGTTTCGGAGACACTGATAACAGATGTCGTGTCGGGCATACATGCTTACACGCGCGTGGCTAAAAATTGTGCTCCAGGGTAAACCCTGGGTATGTAGTTACAGTCAGTAATAGCTATTACTTGACCCATCCTGCCGTAAGCCGACCCAAAAAAAGATAGACGATTTCGAACCTACTGCAATTAGCAGTAGATAAGTGTTATTCGATTATCGAACTAGAACGACTTAGAGGCAAATATTATAGAATACTGTTATCCAAATTTGATCTTAAATACGTAACGTTAGGGTAGGTAAGCGTTTGAATACTGTTTTGTCACCATGATGGACTTGTTAATATCAACAATATGTCAACATGGTTGCGAGTTCAAACCTAACCTTCCACTTCTTGTTACTTTATGTTTACAATATTCAATTATGTTTTTTTAAATTCAAAACGTTATATATATTAAATTAAAATAGTTAATTTAAATTCGATTTTTAAATATAAATAACAACATAATTCAAAAACAATAATGACTATGATAACGTAAAATTAAAAAAATAGGAAAGGGCATTGTTTTTCGCAATTTAGTAATGCATGGTAAAAAATGTTCGCGCGTAGTCACTGCAATCGTGCGTAGACTGGCTTTAGTTTTATTATCACGGTTCATTTTTAGGGTTCCGTACCCAAAGGGTAAAAACGGGACCCTATTACTAAGACTTCGCGATCCGTCTGTCTGTCTGTCTGTCTGTCCGTCTGTCTCCAGGCTGTATCTCATGAACCGTGATAGGTAGACAGTTGAAATTTTCACAGATGATGTACACTGACTAAAAACAGTATAAAATAAATATTAAAGGGGGCTCCCATACAACAAACGTGATATTTTTGCCGTTTTTTGCTCGATATTAATAACGGCAACAGGTTGGCTTGAAATATTCACAGAATGTTTAATTGTATATTTACTTCAAAAAATAATAATTAATAAATTAAAATAAAATAAATTAAGGGGGGCTCCCATACAACAAACGTGATTTTTATGCAGTGTTTTGCGATAATGGTACGGAACCCTTCGTGTGCGAGTCCGACTCGCACTTGGCCGGTTTTTATTTTCCTACCCTTAACCTTAGTAACATTTGACTATCAGTTTTATTATTTATACGCATATTTGTCTTTCAACTACCCACTTATTATAAGTTAGGCGAAAATATTACCAATTTAGAAATTTTATATTTGAAGAATGTGTCGTCTATAGTTCTTTACAATAATGTAAGAAATCCTTATCATTGTATAGATTCTAAATTGAAAACAAAACAACATTCTCGACGCAGGCTTTGAACTCGCACCTTGTTCGCCTCAGCATTATACACGAACCACGTGACCAGATCTTCTTGAATATAATCTTCAGCATAAAAAACAAAATCATATAACAAATAGTTATAAATAGCCTAATGCTAACGTTTTAAGGAACGAATTTGCGTATTATTATTGTACTTGTTCATCGAGTAGCGCTAGTCTGATAAACTCATACAAATTAAATAATCCTTAATGTTACAGGCGGTTAGGTGGGTCAGGTAACAGCTATTACCGACTGACGGATATTGGATCTGCGTCTCCGAAAGGAAAAAGAGAGCCGGCTTATAAGTCTCCAGGTGATGATGGACTGCTATGAGGTTGGAGTGCAGACCTCTGAAGCTAGCGAGGTGCACTTTGAGTGTGAGGGCGTGCTGCCGCTGTTCAACTTTTAACTTTTTCTGTTTTAAATTTTTTGCGAGTGAACGAAGGTGAGGAGATGGAAGTGAGATGCGGTTCTACGCTGCTAACCTACAGACACGCACTGAAAGGACGCCATCATTGGGTGACTAGTCTAGAGACTGTCCCTCTCCCCCGGGAATGTCCATCGGGGCCTTCCTTTCGGTCGCCAACCAGCAGGATGTTGCATTCCGGGCTTTTTCGTCAGTGAGGGCAACTGTGTGGTGCTAGCACACTACTTGAAGCCTCCAACTACCTGCGGTCGGCCAGCGGTGCACCGTGCCTCGGATTCCGCTAGCCTCCGCGACCAGTCTACCTATACGTCCATAACAGCGCGCGTCAGGCTGGTCTACCTGCAATGGAACCGCAATCTCGACCCATCTCCTGAAGTGGCTATACCGAGCATCGTACCGGAACACGGCTAGGCCGCTTTGCGTTACGTGTTTGCCCGGTGGGTGGTCGCAAGCCTTCGGCTGAAGCCTACCACCAGTTAGTGTTACCAGATTTGCACCACCCGCGGGGACCATATGTAGGGTATCGTAAGGGGTGCTTTCCTACGGACGTGGTTGACTCGGCCTCCTGGTGCTTATTCGAGGATGCGGCATTTGATAAATTTTTTGACACCGGAAACTCGCATATGTTTCATATTTGATAAACAGCATCGATATTTATTATTTTGCGGTTTATTTTTCGTCTATAACCTCAAAATATGATTTTGTTAGATAGCGTCGTCCTTGTTATTTTACATGGAAGAACGTGGGTAGTTGCGCATTGTTTTCGATAACGGGAAACCGCCGATAGAGGGCGGTAATATCGACAATAATGTTTGTTATTGGGTTATGTTCGGGGAAAACGGCTGACATGGGAGGATGAGGTTTTCATCTTAGGATCTATTAATTATAGGAACTGTGTATAACTTTATTGTTTATTTAGTTTAATCAATAAATAATCAAAGGTTAATCTGCGCCAAACATAAAAGCTAAAGAGATAAAAAGGATCAAAAACCTTGGTAGTGAAAACCTTGTTTATATTGAAGCAAGCAACCCTCCTGAAACACGGAAGAGTGATATCTATATATATATATAAATGAATCGCTATTTCCCTTGGTCACGGCATCACGCGTGAACGGCTGGACCGATATCGCATATTCTTTTTTTGTTGTGTTTGTTATTGTTAGGAGAAGGTTCTAATGAAAAAAAAAAAAAAAAAAACAAATTGGTATCTTACCTACATAGGTAGGGTAGGTATGTAAGTAGGGTAGGTATGTAGGTAGGGTAGGGTAAGTAGGGTAGGGTAGGTAGGGTAGGGTAGGGTAGGGTAGGGTAGGTAGGTTAGGTAGGGTAGATGAATGTTTAGTGTTTTTATGGCAAAACAAAGTTTGCCGGGTCAGCTAGTCATCTATATAATTCATTATTAGAAACCTGGAAGACAGAAGCAAGAGAGACAACATGACACTTTATGAATCACCTTACTTTTTGTTTAAATATTAACCGTATAGTTCGGACGGGGTACATTTTGGGGCTTGACAAGCATACCTCCGCTGGCTCAGCCGCGGCTCATTTTGGACCCCAGATTTATGTCATACGACATCCTAATTAATAACTTAATTATTGGTTAAGATACCTAACGAATCTTATGTGGGGGCTTTAATTAAAATAGTTGGATAAAAAGCTTACATGTTAGCGCAAATATTTTTTTTAGATTAAGTGCGCAAGTTTATTAATTTACATTTGTTAAAAACAACTGTAATAATACGATAATCGCCATTTTGATGACAGTGGTGGTCGAAGCTAAAAAACATAAAAATGCAGATTTTGGACACCCAAACTCCACGACAGGGGTAGAGGTTTGCTAATTGTTTAATTATTGGTCGAATTCATCCATATTTCAAAATAAATAATTAGTGGTAATGAAGTTATTTGTTATTCAAAGTCGAAGTTAGGCGCCAATCGTGTTTGTTTACATTTTTATTTTACACAAATATCACCCTTCCTCATGTAAAATTGATTACAAATATGACAATTATGTCTCTAAATATAATAAACAACAAGAAGAAGCCCTAATTTTAACGTAATTAACAAACACCAGTCCAATAATGCGTAAAATTCATTACCACTACTTTATTTTTGTTAAATTTCCAATTCGTCAAGTAGATTGTTTTTTTTTAATGTAATAGTTGTGTGGCAAAACGATTTTAGCAATCGATTTTATTTATGCTATCCACTCGATTAATGAGCGATTATCCCAAATCGATTCTTAAAAAATAGAAAAATCCTGTTTTAGGCTTAAAATACAATTAGTACTTAAATTATTACTATTAATTATTTCTTAAAGTAATCTTAATAGATTTTTGGACATTATTTGACTACAACCAACTAAACAATTTCATCGAACCGTGGATAATTTCGCGCCGAATTATCTATCCGATTCAAAATTCAAATTCGGAATGCGTTCGCTATTCAAAACTATTTTGTATAAAAATAATAATGATTGAGTCTTTATGTTTGATTGTCTCAGAAGTATACAGAGTGCCTAGTATATTTTTATGTAAGTTTGTAACGCAAGTGTAGATAAATTTAGTTTCGGGGAACCAACGATTTTGTGATTATTCGTTATATTGCAATGAGTGTCGTACTGGCCCAGTGGCTAAAGGCCTCGCCTTGCCTGAGGTCATGGGTTCAAATCTGGACAAATACCAATGATTTCCATTTTCAAATTCATTAATGTACTTTCTAAGTATATTTTAGAAATCGTTGACAACGGTGAATGAAAACGTCATGAAGAAACCTGGTCTTATAGTCTCAAATCGCCAACCCGCATTGAGCAAGCGTAGTGATGAATGTTCGTGCCTTCTCTGTATGAGAAGAGGCCTTTGCCTTGTAGTGGGACAATTATAGGCTGGTATTATTATTATAATTATATATTGAATAATTAGTTGAGAGTATGGTATGGTTAGGTTTTGAATTCGGTCGAGTTTGTTGTAATGTTATGAAAATTGGTTATTCTATACATACTTTTAAAATTGTATTTTTATTCATTTTAAGAACATAAGTTTGGTTTGTATTTACATCTGCATTCCCCGAAAACTATTAATATCAATAACCTTGTGCGTATCTTCTTGCGCGGTTCCTTTCCAAGCGAGTTATGGCATGGTTGTCAACCAACTAAGCTGAAAATCAACAAGAAGCATGAAATTTGGCAGAAAGGTTCCTCAAGTGACGTAATTGTGCAGTAAGAAAGGATTTTTGGAAATTGCATCCCTAAGGGGGTAAAAAGGGGTTTGAAAGTTTGTATGAAAAATCTAATTCCTTCGGCCATAATTCTTATTCTAAGTAAACAATATAGGTTGCCATTATTAGTTTTTCGAAACTCCCAAATGACGATTTAGGGGATGTTGAAGTTTGTATGGAAGAATCTGATTTTTTGGGTCAATCAACATGAAACTTGGCACAAATACCAACCTAAATAAACAATAAAGGATTTCATTATTAGTTTTTCGAAACTACCCCCAAAAGATGATTTAGGGGGTGTTAAATTATTTTTGAAATATCGTATATTTAAAAAATAATTTAACACCCCATAAATCACATATTAAATATTTCTTTGGTTAATAAATTTGGAAATTTACATAAATACCCATCCTAAGTGAACCATAAAGGTTTTCATTATTAGTTTTACTTATCTAGTCCCAAAATACGATTTTTGGGGAGTTAAAGTGCTTAGAAGAATTTTATTTCCCGGGTTAATAAATTTGAAATTTGGCACAAATACCAACCTAAGGAAACAATAAAGGTGGTCATTATACATTTTTCGAAACTAACTCAAGCTAAGAATCTTACTGGACAGGGTTTCGTTTTTGACGTGGTTTTCTAGGGAAGCACTAAGGCACGATTTTGCGGCAATTCAACCTTTAAGGAAGTGAAAAGGGTAAAAATTAGTTTGTATGTAAAATCAAATTCTTTGGGGATAAAGTTGATGATCAAAATTTACATAAAACATTTTGAAAACTCCCTCCCAGATTGGGTTTAGGGGTGTTAAACTTTTTTTTGAGGCAACTCACTGCGCAATCTGACTAACATAAAATAATAAATAAAAAAAATCATTCATAAAATCTAAAAACCCGATACATATTCGCGAGCTAGCTGACGAAAACCAGATGTATGCTCCGACTGCACAGCATGATTTTCTCCTTGTTTAAGTCTTTTTATTTCGCTTTTAAAGCAGTCGGGTTTTTAGATTTTTTGAATTAACTTTTTTTATTTATAACTTTTTAGTTATCTGTTTTTAAGATTTAGGTACATTTAAACATATGTGTTTTATATTTTCGAAATCACCTCTTAAAGCCCTTTATTTTGACACCCCACACGATGGGCTTGGAAAAAAAAAATTGTCCTCCGCAATATGGCGCCCAAAATCTGCCATTTTTCTATTTTCCAATTTTAATGTAGCCAGTGACACTCGCGAGGTTAAGACGAATCGATTGACGTATGAATCATCAAAATCGGCCAACACGTTTGGTCTCTAGAACGCCACATAGGAACAAACATACATACATACATGCTTACATACATACATACATAGACTGATAAACACATTACCCTCCTTCGGCAGTCGGGTAAAAAGAGAAGAAAGGAGTGATTAGCATATTTAGGTTGTTCAAAACTAGACCCACAACGGGGCAAAAAGGGTTGATAAGTTTTTAGGGGAGGATTTTACTTTGTGGCGATAACCTAAAATGTATTATCGTTTAAGTCAAATAACGAATCGTCCCAATCCAATAAACCCACCAACCCCAAACCCAAATCCACGATACCCAGTTTTTAATAGTTTTAATAATATCTTATTTTTGGTTGCCTTTACTAACTGCATATAAGAAAATCATTTATAGGATAAACGAAATCACGCGAACATAGTCGCGGGCGGAGTGCTAGTCATACATAAACATACTCATATTTATACTGGTCATTCTGTATAAAACCGTCTGAAATTATCAATGTAAAACTCTCTTTTATATTAAAATGTGCCCGATAAAATATTTTGAATACCGACTGCATTCCAAATTTGAATTTTGAATTCTTTTACGTTCGGCGAATTCGGCGCGAAATTAGCCACGAATCCTATTTTTTTTTCAATTTACTCTTCTGATAACATTATGAAAGCATTTATGTATAGTTATTACTATATATTATTACTATAAGTTGTTATTTTATTTTGTGCCTATAAACTAATTTTAATTTTTAAACTATACATTTTTGAAAATCACTTTTTTATTTAAATGAATAATTTTAAATAATCGAAATACACTTAATCGATTAGGCTGAATGCAGTTTTAATCGATTATGAGACGCGTGAATGGACAGCAAAAAAAAAACAACACCAAAGAAATGTCATGTTGCAAGGTTGCATCAAAATTTTAAGCAATTTTTTCCAGATTTTGGCTTGTTTTTTTATGAATTTTTGTATGACAAATTAGGAACATAAGGACGCAAATAAAATGAGTAGGTATATCTTTGTGTTGTCCTTAAGCATCTTTTCAGCAAGGGAAAAGGTTGTTTATGTACATATTTTGAGCAAATCTAAATTGTCTACCGTTTGGAAAGGTGTAGTAATTCGTATTTTGTACACATTTTGCAGTAGACTGACGCGGTTTAACCGAGCGCAACATGTAAATAAAGATATTTTTTTCAAATTTACTGTGTAAGATAGCTGCGTAAACTTATTTTTCTGAATAAATTCGAATGTTGAAAGTTCAAGTAAATTCCTGAATTTCATGACGTAATTTGCAACAACCTGTCGACTCAGCTGGTGTGTCATGTGTCAAAATCTTGTCGAGCAGAGTGGTTAAACAACCTCCTTGACAATTTCATATCTAGCTAAACTGTGACGTCCCATTGCAGAGAAATTGCCTTAACTCTAACTCCATTTTCCCGTATTCTGTAAAATTGTAAAAGGTATCTTAGACTGGGTTCAAAAATTCTAAGTTTCTGATACTAGCTTTTCCCGCAGCTTCGTTCTCGTGGCCTAAACCACAGGAACGTGCATTTTTTAGGGACGAAAAGTCGGTTATGGCACTCGGCAATTAGCCACAAACAAACAAACAATTTTACCTCTTTATAATATACCAGCTAGCTTACATGAAGCCAAAATAGTGAAATACCGTAAAGTTAGAAGCGCCCTTTAAAGATAGTTTGCGGTATGTTTACACAGTGAGTCGATAAGCCGTTTCATAAATTATGACAAGAGACGAAAGGGATTAAAACATTTATATTGATAAAGGGTTGGCAGTTAATAGTAACTAATAGTGTGTATTTAGGGAACTGCTTCTGACGCTTTACTTATCGGTATTGGAAATGGTTCTCATTAATATAGGAGTGTATGCTGCAGGTGCATTATTGTAGACTAACGAGATATTATTATGTTTATACTCACAGCTGGGTAATAGTCTGTCCATAGCATTCCATGCTTCTGTAAGTGTTGCCTTCTCCGACCAATCTATAATACAGGCCTCGCCAGCGGTTCCTAGGCCTTCCTCGGCGGTGACGCCCATCTCGTGGCTCCCACTCCATGACGACTCTGGTCCATCAGACCTGATGCTCTACGCAGGCACATGGTCTGCCCAATTCACTTCAGCTTAGTCAATTTAACATAAATGTGGCATTCTGCCCACATTTCAGTCTAGTAACTAGATTAAAGCGGTTCCTGTTTTGGAGCGTGTATTTGTGTTACGCATCTATAAAGTTTTTTAAGAGCATCCATCATCAAGCATTCATCGAGCTCTGCCATATGCACCTCTGCCTACTACCTAATATCACGATGTAACCAGCTTGTAAACACCTTCTATCTACACAAACTCTTAGGCCCTATATTCATAGCTGATAGTAGGTACACACAGCAGCACAGCGTTTCTTTAAAACTTTTTTTCGATTTTCGCAGACTTAAGGGCTTATTACACTACACGGTTTTCAGGGCCCTGAACACCGGGTCACTAAATCTTGCCGAAGCAATAAGGTCGACATTATGAGAACCCTAACTCCCTAACACTTATTACACTACCCTAAATTAGGGTTTAGGGCCCTGAATATCGTGTAGTGTAATAAGCCCTTTATGCCACCGGTAGTGTTGTACTGCCTGTATAGGAAAGTGTGGTAAAACTTGTAAGATATGTGTTATAGGTACCGGCTTAACTGTGATGCTGGTTTTTTTGCAGAATCGATCCTAGTGGAGCATAAACATGTTAGACGAGTGCAGGTTCAAAACTTCGGGGAATATTTCCCGAAGATGTATTTCAAGGAAAATATCCTACCTACCAACATAGACAATAGGGATGATGACGGGGAACGAAACAGCAAATTCTAATAAGTCTACCGGTTAAATTATAAAAAAAATATGTGACACGTATTTTTTTATTATTCAAATCAATAAAAAATACACCAAGATAAAGCTCATTAAAGTTCGGGAGTGGGGACTTGTGACGTAACTTCTATGTAAAAAGTGTACCAAGGCATGACGTCATGTGATATTTTAACGTACTGTATCGTCATTATTTTTTCTTAACAAAAGAAAAAATGCCTATGTCCAGCAGTGGACGTCTTTCGGCTGCACAGTGTTTTATAGACCCAAAAAAAGTGACATCGGCTTTTTATTGGCTATTTCTACCTAATAGTTCCCCCTGTATGTACCTCGACACTGAGGTATGCTTTGTCAATTTTTACATTCGAGGGCGCGACATGCCTGAACGCCACTTAGTCCAGGGCGCACGCAGTATTACCCCTCTTTGTCTTACTCCGCAAAGCACCGACATGCTTGATTTATCAAAATACAACCGTTTGTTGGATCTTTAAGCTATGTTGGAATATCAAGACGCTACGCCAACTGTGCTCGTTGGAGCGGCCGATTGGCATTTGTCTTTAAGCCGTGAGATGCGAGTAGGTAAGAAAAACGAACCTGTCGCCTCAAGAACGCTTTTGGGCTGGACTATACACGGCGCTATGTCACCGTCGACTAAACCGGTAGTTTTTATCAACAATGTTTGTGAGGTAGATTACGCGTCAAGGACAATCAACTCTCTTGAGGCACTAATTAAAAAACAATATGAAGTAGATTCTTTAGGCATCCAGAAGCTTGCCACCCGACAAAACAACGACGATGCACGTGCGGTAAGCTTGGTAGAGTCTTCCGCTCAGCGACTGGCTACGGGACGTTTTGAGGTAGGCTTGCCTTGGAAGGAAAGGGTAACAAACGACGTTCCAGATAGTTACCCTCACGCCTTATAACGACTCAAGTCTCTCGAAAAACAGATGGCCAAAGATAGCACACTTGCTTTAGCTTACAAAAAATATATTGAAAGCATAGTTCAAAAAGGTTATGCAGAAGAATGCGCGCCCTCTACCTTCCACGACAACTTTCTCAGGGACAAGTCCTCGGCTTACGCTTCTGTGGATGGTACACACCAGGACAAGTCCTCGGCTGGCGTTTCTTTGAGATGGTACTTACCACATTTTGGCGTGTACCATCCACAGAAGCGTAAGTTGAGAGTGGTGTACGACGCAGCAGCTCTCACTAGAGGTGTAAGTTTGAACGAAATGCTACTGCAAGGTCCGGATCTATTACAGTCTCTTTTAAACATTTTGTTCCGTTTTAGAGAAGGACCGATCGCGTTTAATGCCGATATAAGGGAGATGTTTCTTCAAATTAAAATGAAAGAAAACGATCGTGATGCGCTACGGTTTTTATGGCGCAACGGGAACTCTCAGGATACCGTTAAAGAATATAGGATGACATCTTTAATTTTTGGCGCTGTATCTAGCCCTTTTATAGCAATGTTAATTAAAAACAAAAATGCTAAGGAATTTGAGCACAAATACCCAGCTGCTACTCACGCGATCATTCACAACCACTACATGGACGATTATATTGGGAGTGAGTTTAACCTCCCCGACGCGAAACGTTTAGCCTCCGATATAGTCACGGTTCACAACTCATGTGGTTTTGAAATGCGTTCGTGGGTATCGAACGTGCCCGAGGCACTTGCTTTAGTACCCAAAGAGCTTTGTAGCGACTCAAATTCTGATGTCAACCTGCCTTTAAATAATGACGTAGGTGCTTTAGGCGTAAAGTGGAATCCTCTGAACGATACTTTAGGGTTTCGCACGTGTCGCAATCGCAGTGGCGTATGCACGATAACTAAACGAAGTTTACTCTCCAGTGTCATGAGCGTCTACGATCCTTTAGGACTGATCATGCCAATAGTTATCCAAGGTAGAATTTTGATACAAAAATTATGGAGGGAAGGGACTGACTGGGATTCGCCGATCCCACCCAAGTATGAAGCCGAGTGCAATTCGTGGTTTGATCAGATTGATTCTGCAGCTAATCTCCGTATTCCGCGGTGGTACGTAGGCAAATCAGAGCAGTGCAGCACTCAACTTCACGTTATAGCCGATGGGGGGGAACAGGCTTATGCCTTCGTTGCATATTGGCGTTATGCGTTCGTTGATGGTTCAGTTAGTTTAGCGTTGATAGGCAGCAAAGCGCGTGTTGCACCTTTAAAGCCACTTTCTATTCCGCGCCTTGAACTGCAGGCTGCTCTGATCGCGACGCGTTTTGCACAAACTATTTTGAATGCTCATCGGACACAACCATCCGCTGTTTTCTACTGGACTGACTCCACAACGGTCTTAAAGTGGATTCGCAGCGACGCGCGGTGTTTTTAAGCCGTTTGTAGCCCACAGGTTAGGCGAAATTTTAGAATTTACGAATCCATCCAATTGGAAATGGCTTCCTAGTGAACTCAACATCGCAGACGATGCTACTAAGCCAAAACATTTTGAATTCACATCATCGCATAGATGGTTCGCTGGCCCATCTTTTCTCATCGATTCACCCTCAGAATGGCCACATGAACCAGAACACATAATTGACGAAGTTTTACGTACTTCTGAGTTAAAATCGGAGTACGTAGGGCTTCTTGTAGACAATCCATTGTTAGTTCCGCCGGTTCCAGACGCAGCTCGTTTTAGCAGCTGGCTACGGTTACTAAGTTCTACGGCCCGCGTTTTCCAAGCCGTACGAAACTTTTGGTCAAAATCCAGTTCACCGCGCTTACTATCGAAATCTGTTCATGATACTACGTCCCCCTCGCATCTTTCAGCTGATGACATTCTTCAAGCAGAGAAGATGCTTTTCTCAAGGATTCAGATAGACAGCTTTTCCGAAGAACTGAAGATTTTGAAAGCCTCGCAACCTGTACCCAAGACCAGTCGCATAGCCGCACTCGCTCCGGTTCTTGACAAAGATGGTCTGATTAGATTATACTCACGAATAAAATCCGCTCCAGGGGTGAGTGAGAGTGTTAAGTCTCCGATCATTCTTGACGGTCGTCATCGTATTGTACACTTAATCATTTTGCATAAACACGTTGAAGCCGGACATGGGAACCATGAGCTTGTGCTCAATGAAATTAGGCAGACATTTTGGATTCTACGGGCTAGGGCTACCATCCGAAGCATAGCCAAAGGGTGTCTACAATGCAGAAGGCAGAATGGTCGTTTAGTAACACCAGCAACAGGTGATTTGCCACCGGCGCGGCTAGACCACCACACACGGCCGTTTACGCATGTTGGTTTAGATTATTTCGGCCCCATAGAAGTTGCAATTGGCCGACGACGCGAAAAGAGGTGGGTGGCTCTTTACACATGCCTTGTTACAAGAGCTCTACATCTGGAAGTAGTCGCTTCATTATCATCTAGCTCTGCAATAATGAGCCTTAGACGCCTAATTTCCCGGCGAGGGACTCCAGTTACAATCTTCTGCGACAACGCAACCTGCTTTGTTGGCGCCAAGCGTGAGCTTGCGTCACTCTACGATGAGGCAGTAGAAAACTTCGCGACCAGCCGCAAGATCTCCTGGCGTTTCATTCCACCTGCCTCGCCTTTTATGGG
Organism: Anorthoa munda; assembly: GCA_945859665.1. Taxonomy (NCBI): domain Eukaryota; kingdom Metazoa; phylum Arthropoda; class Insecta; order Lepidoptera; family Noctuidae; genus Anorthoa; species Anorthoa munda. The sequence continues at coordinate 5,496,658 of OX243899.1, read as the reverse complement.
TGGAGCGTGGGAAAGGCTGGTACGCTCGGTGAAGACAGCTCTACGAGTCACTTTAAAGGACAGAGCACCTCGAGAAGAAGTTCTTACCACGTTGCTTATCGAAGCGGAATCGATCGTCAACAGCAGGCCATTGACTTATGTACCAAACTCACCAGATGCCCCCGAGGCTATAACGCCTTTTCATTTCATCCTCGGAACTTCATCAGTGACATCATGGCCCTGTGAACTTCCGGATGCAGACTCATTACGAGCGACTGATTGGCGGCTCGCTCTTAGGCTGGCTGAACATTTTTGGGCAAGATGGCTGGCTGAGTACCTGCCTACACTAATTCCACGAGGCCGAAACAGAAGCGAGTCTGGATTATGCGAGGGTGACGTGGTCCTTATAGCGGACAATACACTACCAAGGGGTCTTTGGCTTCTTGGTGGGATAAATAAAACCTTTCCAGGACCTGACGGACTGGTTCGTGTCGCAGACGTTGCTACTAAAGGAGGTATCTTGCGCCGACCAGTCCGTAAGCTTCTGCCGCTTGTTGCACATACCCAGCCAGTTGCCACCAGAGTTTAGTGCTCCACTAGGGGTCCGGAATGTTGGCGACTGGCTGGTGCAACCTTTTTAGTTTATATTTTTAAACCTTTTAGCTTCTTTTGTACTGACAATTTGTTTGGCATGTGATTCGGTCAGGTTTTTGGTTTATGTCGTTTTATGTGATTTGAGTTTGAAACTTGATATAAAACCCTAGGCAACCCCTAAAAAAAAAGGCGTATTTACTTAAGTTTTTCATTTATGTACATTTGTAAAAAAAAGTTCACTTGATTTTTCCGTGACGTCACGCGAAGCGTGCTAACATGAATACAGCGCTAACTTGTGAATGAATGAGCAAAATATTTTGATTGGCCATCTTTCTCTTACGGCAATCTCTAACAAATTTACCCATAAAGTTAATTTTAGGACCATTTGTCCGTGTATCAAGTCTTTCAGTTATCACATGGCACTGGCCACGATCCACTTAAGACCACTTATTCCTCGACAAAAGCGCTTTATTTTTAGGCAAGGACTATATCAAGCGGTTTTCGACCGGGGTTTTACCGTATTCAATGAACCTTTGTCTCTCTTCAGTTCAAGAGAGTTAATTAAAGGAGAAAGCTTGCTGTCAAACGCAGGACAGTGTTCTATTTATAATATAATCGACATTGTATGTTTATTTTTTATTCTTTAGGCTCACGCTTGACCACTTGACGGTGAAACACGCTTGCCTAGAATTATCCATTCACTCTTGACTTCAAGACCCCTTCTTTTTTTTTTTTTTTTTTTTTTTTTTTGCTTGGAGAAATGCTCATGCATACTGCGCTACCACGGGGAGATAGCGCAGTTATGTGGGACTCTAACCCACTAAAACTCCACGGTGTCCTCCTGTGCCGCTTATGGCGGGAACACGGGTACGCGTTAGCACTCACCGCGAACCCGCCGCGGCTGTCCGTCACCGGACCCTCCTCTGGGGATTACCCCCATCACCGGCGCACCAGAACACACTGTGCGCCGTGACCACCCCAGGGACCAAACCAGTACATAGGTGCCAGACGACCCCGTGTACGGCACCCTTGGTCCCCTTGTGACGGGTCAAGGTCAATGGCCCCGCCACCTACCTGAGTTTGTTTCGGCCTCTCTGAGTTTGTTTCGGCCTTTCTTCTCAGAGTAGTCAGACAGGAAACGCCGACCTCATCTAGTTTTAAAAATATGATCGACATGTGAAAGTGTTTGTACAAACCAACTTACAGAAAATAAATCATTTAATGACATTTAATTTAATTTACCATGTTTCGGCCGCAGGGGATAGGGAGAGCGGCCAATGCTATACCGACACTCCTCTTCCCCTGCGGCCCCACCGCGTCCGCCATCAGACGGTGGCGACCCCGTCCAGGCCGCGGAAGGTAGGGAGAGCGGCGCACCGCAATACCGGCACTCCTCTCCCGCCGCGGCCTCCAACCCTCAGCCGTGATATCGTATGGGTTTGGGAGACCCCAAACGACATCACGGCCCGCCTCAGTTGCGGTGTTGCCCAGGCAGCACCGCAATCTACATGTTGGCCGCTACGTCGTCGGCTTATCGGCAAAAGCCCTGACGAGCGGCCCCTCCTCGGGTTCCTCTTCGCTTCACCGTAGGTGACCAAGCCACGGTTACTGAGCCCCCCCGCCTCGACAATGCGGGAACCCGACGGGGGGGGACTTCAAGACCCCTAGATTGTAGCTGTCGGGAAACATAGACTCCGGCAGGGAATTCCACTCCTTGGCTATACGCATAATATAAGTGTTCCCAAGAAGTTTTGTGCGTGTTGGGATGTCCACCATGTATCGACGGTGCATCGCCGTACGTCTGATAGTCCGATGATGAACCGGGCTAGGTGGAATTAGATCGTACAATTCCATCGCACACTCCCCGAAATGTAACCGATAAAAAACCGACAAGCTGGTAACTCGGCGACGATGTTCAGGGCTCTGCAGCTTTGACTTGACCAGTGCCTCATTGCCGATGAGCCTCTTGGCCCGCTCTTCGATCGACTCTAGTGCATCAAGCTGGTATTTCACAGATCCATCCCAGAGATGAGAACAGTACTCCATGCATGATCGAAGTTACGCTTAATACAAATTGAGGAGCTGTTCCGGCGTGAAGTACCTTCTCACCTTTGCATAGATCTCCAACTTTTTGGCAGCCAGCTGAGCCTTTGCCTCAATATATGGGCCAAAATTGAGAGTCGATGTCAACGTAACACCAAGAAGCTCAAGATGGTCCGTTATTGGCACAGTCACATCCGGATGAAATAGGTTCCTTTTAGCGGAAAAAAGACACGCCTGGGTTTTAGCGGCATTAAAATTTATCAGATTGGCATCGCCCCATTCGGAGACTGCCTGCAAGCACCTGATTTGCACCACCCGGGGACTACGTGTAGGGAATCAAAGCGTATACTCCTACGGACGTGGGTGACTCGGCCCCCATTGCAGTAGTGCGGTATTATTCTGCAGCCTATACACGAATTATTGGCTTTTATAAATTATCGTCTTTCTAAAGCAATCGTTTATTTATAACAAGCGTACGGGTAGCTTTAAACAATATATATATTTATAACTGTGAATGTGGGTCCAATTTACCAATAAAAATACAGAAAATAAATTATGTGGTCAAGTGAACTCGCAAGTCCAGTAGCGAGTGGTTCCAGCTGAGCAAAGACTCGTGCCGTCGCATCGCCTGCGTCGGGAGCTATTTCAAAGGGAACATTTAAATTCAAATTCAAATGTATTTATTTTATAAAGTATCCTATATCCAAACCAAGGTGTACCCGTAAGCCGCAGTTTGTCAAAATTCGTTCAGCCGTTTAGGCGTGTTTGTTTGACAAACATCCAAATATAAATACTTACACAAATTAAAATGTTAGTTAGGAAGTGGTAATAAGATACGAAATTAGATGGATAATAGTGGGGATTTAGAACTTTTATCACATTACATTTACAATCATTCTTACGCAGGGTTCTCCTTTTAAGTATATCAAATACCTGTGCTAGGAGGCCCCGCTCTTCATAACTTGAAAGAGAAAATGAACAAAGCTTGTAATAAACGAAAAAGAAAAATAACTTAAAATAAAAATGACATAAAATTAAAATAAAAGGTACAAAACTATGTTGTGTGGGTGTGTGTTCTGTGTGTGCATGTATGTGTGTGTGTGTTGTGTGTGTGTGTGTGATGTCCAACCTTATTGAATTGTTTGTAAGAGTATTTCTATGTCGTGGTAAGTCTTGCTTACCACTTAAGAACTAATTTCTAACACAAATGTTAATACGTACCTATATAGGTATTAAGTATCTGGAGTGAAGTTGACAATGGAGTCGAATTCACTTGCACGAGTTAACTTTTAAAGAAAGATTTGACTTTACCTTCAGAACGAGTTAAGTTCAAGGTTTTGGTGCGCGCAATAAGCTCGATTCTCAGTAACATGCTCAGGTGGGAGGCTGAAACTAACAACTATCGTAAACACAGTGAACTCCTGAACAATGGCACGTCAAGATTTCACGACTTACTGTATGTAAGGTACGTATTTCTCAGAAAAGAAGCTGAATTTAAAGTTGCCTACCAACTTATTTACACGTAGGGAAGTTACTTCCTAAGCAGGCCTATAAGACGTGGTAATACTATGATATTGATGGTATGAAAACCATTGATAGATAGATAGTTTAAAAAAAACTATTATTTCTAAAAACTCCAGGAGAACCGAGAAACACTACATAGGAATGACCATTTGGAACCGTGGAGTACCCCTATGGAATTTCAGGTATGTTTTCTTTTTTTTATATGTCTTTGCTCGGTTTCTGCATTTAGCCAGTATCACGTTTAGAAGTTCTAGTTTCTTTAGTCCAATATAGGCCCCAATAAAATGGCGGTAACTTTATTGGGACCTTCCACGGAGTTTTGTCGACAACATAAACTTAACCTACCTTCTACCGCGTACGAACGTGCAAGAGTGTGTTTTACTTGCCCACACTCGTGCACGTTCACTAATATTATTTGAATAAAATACCACCACTTTTACACTATTAATATTCAATTTACTTATTTTTACACAATTTTAGGAAAATAAAACCGAGAAACAACATAGACGCCATCACGTTCCCGCCAAAAACTCAAATTTCATGTGTGTTGAAGTATTCATATATGTGATCACCTGAGCCATATCATTAACTTGAGTATAAGTACAGGATCATACCCTGAAAGGCTAAAAACTTCTATTGTTAGACCAGTCTTCAAAAAAGATAACAAACAGAATATGAACTGTTATAGACCAATTGCGCTTATTTCCATAATTTCAAAAGTTTTTGAGAAATATATATATAATCATATTTACAACTATTTTGAAAGACTAAATATTCTTACGGAAGACCAAAAAGGCTGCCGGAAGAATAAAACAATAAACATGGCTATTTTTGATTTTATAAATAATGTTATGGCTAGCGTAGATAAAAGGAACAGGTATGTTTCATTTACTGCGACATGACCCAGGCTTTCGATTATGTTGACCATGACATTCTCCTACGTAAACTGGAAGCGTATGGAATTCGAGGCAACATACTAAATCTCATAGAGTCGTATCTAAAAAACCGGAAATTTCTAAAGTAAACATTCACACTAAAAAAGAAGAATTCATCAAAGAAACAAATAGTTAAATATGGAGTCCCACAAGGAAGTGTATTAGGTCCATTGTTATTTATAATATATATAAATGACCTTCCAAAAGTAACGAAATATCCAGTATCACTCTTTGCCGATGACAGCACGGTCACAATAAATTTTAAAAATAAAGACACCTATGATAACGAAATCAACAATACGTTGAAATCATTGGTTGACTGGTTAAATAACAATAATTTAATAGTCAACCTTGAAAATACAAAAGTAATGTTCTTCAGCCAACGTTTGGCAACACCAAACATTAATGTTACTCACCAAGGGATAGTAATACAAAAGGTAGACACAGCTAAATTCTTAGGTTTAACTATTGACAAACGTCTTAACTGGAAGGCACATACAGAAGAATTAAATTAAAAAAATTGTTCTTCTGCCTACGCACTCTATAAACTAAAACCCATCATAAGTACCACTGCGCTTATTACTGCTTATCACGGCATTGTCGGCTCGATATTAAGGTTCGGCGTTATATTTTGGGGAAATTCAACTAATAAGGAAATAATTTTTAGGTCACAAAAAATTTTTAGGTGCATTAGGGTTATGTTCGGCTTAAAAAAAACGGATAGTTGCAGACCGTATTTTATTAAATACAATATTTTAAATCTGCCTTCCCTGTTTATTTTTGAAGTGGCTAATTTCGTACAATCCAATCCCATACTATTTAAAAGACCATCAGATGTTTCAATACGCAATCGACGAGATAACAATAAATTATGTCAAAGTCAAAGTCAAATATATTTATTTCAACTAGGCCAATAAGCGGCACTTTTGAACGTCAAACATTAAATCTAAATTAAAAATGTACAAGTAATAAAAATTGACTCTACCGTGCATTCGGAAAGTAGCTTGTTATGGAGAAGAACGCACAAGAAACTCCATACTTACTCTTTTTAAAATGTTTTACAATGTTTACTTATGTACAGTAAGATCAACCACGGCACTCATGCGTAAAAGTATTTTCTCTATAGCACCAGATATTTACAATAAAATCCCTAAACCTATTAGACAAATGCCCACAACTCTATTTAAAATACATCTAAAAAAAAAACCTAATAGCCAAATGTTATTATAGCTTAACAGAATTTTTAAATGATCGTACTTAGTGCCTATCATTATGATATTTCCTCAATCCCAAAACTATACCATTTTTTAGTTTTAAGGTTTTTCTATAGATTGTTTATAACCAACTGAATGACAGCAGGTTAAATAATACGTTCTTGTTAATTATATAAATTCAAACGGTTAATATGACCAAATACAATATTTAGTACGCCCTGAAAGGCAAACATGTAGATCATATTACCAAATGTTATTTTAAGACCATGCAAATCTATTGTACACTCATGTTTACAAAAATAAATATCTTATCTTATCTTATTAAATTGACGCGTTCCATATTCAAATTTTATTTTATTAAGAAATTTGCTATGTGTAATATTTTGTTATGTTAAAATAAATAATAAGTAGACATCAAATTCTCGTTTAAATGAAATCAAATATTTCGAATTTGGACTTTTATAAAAAATGTAGCTCAATAATGTTGGTACATGAGCCATGATATTAAATCTAGTGGATCAATCGTTTCTGTCACCACAAGCGATCAGAAACCGAAATAAATTAGGACGTTTTGAAGTCGGTGTCATCAGTATGATTAATGACATACTCGTCATCAAGCATCGTCACATGAGTGATTAACAAAATAAATCGGTTTTATTATCTTTTAAACGATTCTGATTCTAAAGGTTTATCTTTATCTATACAATAAAACCTTTTTCGATATTATTTTTTTGACAAAAAGTAACAGCTACGGGGTATATGAAAGACATTGAAGCAATATTTTTATTTTTATTTTTATTATAATTATAAGAAAATGGCAATGGAAGTCCATACATTGTTTTAGCTGAGATTAAATTCCTAAGTCATTAAATGAAAAAAGTCTGGTTTAACTCAGGGTCATGTTCTGAATTAGTTTTTGCAAGAATTTTTGTTCGAGAACGCCGAGAATAATAGATATTCAGTAATGAACTTTTGTAGGTTGTCTGGATAATTTTTAATAATGGGTTTAATAGGTAATATTATTCAATTTCGTGAAAGTGAAAGGGCAATATCGCATCAGTATTGCCCTTACCTAGTTATTTCAGCATGAAATGCAAAATATATTCTTTCGAAAGAGTATATTTATTTTTATTAAGTGACTTTGACGTGTATCAAAAGGTCGTCGTCAACAACCATGTTATTTTTTTTTAACCCCCGTCGAAAAAAGAGGGGTGTTATAAGTTTGACGTGAGTTGCTGTGTATCTGTGTGTCTGTCTGTGGCATCATAGCACCTAAACGGATGAACCGATTTTGATATAGATTTTTTGTTTGAAATGTGGCTTTGTCGAGAGTGTTCTTAGCTATGTTTGGGGAAAATCGGTTTAGCTGTTCAAAAGTTATGGGCTGTTTTCTGCTTGAAACTGTGTATATTCGATATCGTGTCATAATTACGTGTTCGATAGATTGTTGATCGAAGCGTGTCTACTACTAGATATATTATGTAAATAAAAAAGTATGATAAAAAAAATTGTCGTAGGTTTTAGAATTTTTTTATTTTTACTTGTTAAACTTAGTAGTCTTTTTGCTTATCTTTAATTGAAAGTAAGTAATCCGTAGCATACTCACCGGGCACCGAAAATAGCGACATGATGGCCGGCTGCCACAAGGTGTGACACGCGGGTGACAAATTCGGGGGGTTAGGTGCCACAACTATCCGCGCTGTGTTCCGCAGTTACCACGCAGAGGAGAGAAGAGGCAACTGGTCATACGGGTCATGCGGGCGAGTGTGATGCATTTCTTAAGCACTCCAACGCCCAGGTCAAAGTATGAGTAGACCTCTCCGCCCGCACCAGGGGGGACAACATCTATAATAATTTAATCCCCGGCACGTAAGTTGGCAAGAGTCGTTAGATGTGCAGAAGGCGTTTTTTAAGGTCTCTTTGGTGGTGAAGCGGGGCGCGGGGAACGTTAAGGACCGTTCCGAGCGAGCGATTGGTTGGGTTAGTTGACAAAAGGATCGACTGACCAATCGTGTCGCGTCCACACAGTTACAGTCCAGCACACAACAGTTTAGAATTATGCAATAGGTTTGAAATAGGTATTTCCTATTATTTCGTGTTATAACAAAAATATCATATTTAAATTTAAATATTTTATTGTCTCTTTATTAGTACTATCTAAACTTTATATTAGTAAAAATGCTAACAGATAGGTACTGTGGAACAACGGAAATCTGAAAATGGCTCGTAACTCTTTCAATAAAAGATTTAAGTTTTCAAATCATTTAATATATGCATGCTTGCTATACCTTACAACGAAAGTTTTAACAACTAAGTATTATGCTGCACAGTTAATTGTATTTTTACTTTGCGATACGTGAAATATTGTATTTAAGTTTATAATTTTGCGCTTACATATTCGTAATAATAAACTCAGCCACCATACAAAAGTGTCACCCGGTAAGGTACCCAGCGAAAATAAAAAACTTTTGAATTATCAAAGGGCATATTCTTCTGGCTACTGGACTATATAGGACGTTTTGTTAGGTGATTTTAAGAATATGACGATCTGCTCATATAAGTCGTTTTACGAATAGGACATTTTGATACGGAGTCCTTTATTATAAACCAAAAATTACACATCTCTTTACAAGAACATAAAACTATGGGTACAAAAGCGGTGTTATCGCTAATGCATTGATTTTTAGAACAGCATTTTTGTGATGGCCTTGTGAGACAGATTTGTTTCAGAATTGATTTTTACAAGTTGGTTCGTGGTTGAATTTGGTAGCTGCACCCTCAACATATTTTTTTTATGGAGAACAACTTTGCTACGTTTCGACCTCGGAATAAAAACCAGTAGCTAGAATTCTTTCGTAAATTCATCTCGTCAATCATTTGTCTCTTGTCAATGTCGGAACTGGCTGGCTTCAATTAAATATCGTCAGTGTACCAGTTGTAGTTATGCTTCAGGGTCTGTTTTCGAGGAAATGTGATGTGGAGTGAGCTGGTTGGAGGGATTTGCAGGAAAGAAATAACTAGCATTGTGTGTTTTAATTTAAAATAAGAGTTTAAAGCCGCACAAGTCGATCTTCAAGATAAAGAAACGCGTGGTTGGATGAGATTCATCCATCCATCGCGAGATTCATCCATGCTTCGGGAAGCACATTATGCTGTTGGTCCCGGCTGTTATTTTTAGATCTTTGAAAGTCATTAAAAATAGTCAGAGGTCGGAACAGCTCCTCAATTTGTATCAAGCCCAAGTTCGATCATGCATGGAGTACTGTTCTCATATCTGGGACAGATATGCCAAATACCAGCATGACGCACTAGAGTCGATCGAAAAGCGGGCCAAGTGGCTCATCGGTGATGAGGTGCTGGACAAGTCAAAGCTCCAGAGTCTTGAACACCGTCGCCGAGTTGCCAGCTTGTCGGTTTTTATCGGTTACATTTCGGGGAGTGTGCGATGGAATTGCACGATCTAATTCCACCTAGCCCGTTTCATCATCGGACTACCAGACGTACGGCGATGCGCCATCGGTACAAGGTGGACAACCACCCACACGCACAAAACGTTTTGGATACACTTTTATTATGCGTACAGCTAAGGAGTGGCATTCCCTGCCGTAGTCTGTGTTGCCCGACAGCTACAATCTAGGGGTCTTTAAGTCATGAGTGAATAGGTTATTTCTAGGCAAGCGTGTATCACCGTCGCCCACTTCAACGCTTACCAACAGATGAGATAGCGGTCAAGCGCGAGCCTATAAAATATAAAAAAACCGGCCAAGTGCAAGTCGGACTCGCGCACGAAGGGTTCCGTACCATTATCGCAATAAACGGCAAAAAATCACGTTTGTTGTATGGGAGCCCCACTTAAATATTTATTTTATTCTGTTTATTTGTTGTTATAGCGGCAACAGAAATACATCATCTGTAAAAATTTCAACTGTCTAGCTATCACGGTTCATGAGATACAGCCTGGTGACAGACGGACAGACAGACAGACAGACGGACCGCGGAGTCATAGTAATAGGGTCCCGTTTTTACCGTTTGGGTACGGAACCCTAAAAAAGGCCAGAAAATCTGACACGTCTTGCAAAATGGGTATCGAGTTACCCGGGTACTGGGTTGTGGACAGACCTCCACAACCCAGTAACTGGGTAACTCAATATAGATAACTAGATATAGGGAGTTACCCAGTTACTGGGTAGTGGAGGTTTGATAGGCAGTCACTCCGTGTAAAATACTTGTACTCAGCTGTTTCCAGTTAGACTAGAAGCCGAGCCAGTTGGGCAAAGGCTAGGAGGATTGGTTGAATAATTTTCGAAGGTAAGAATAGTCTTCAACTGGAAATAGCTGAGAAAACAATATGCAAATGGAGAAGATGAAAATATTTTCACAAAAAAATAAAGGAAATTTAGCAAACATGTTTAGAAGCCCAATTAGAGTAACATACGTGAATATTGGGCAATTCCAACAATATTACATACATACGTGTCGATTTGATTACCTTCTTTGAACCTTTGAAGTCGGAAAAATGAAGAACAAAACGCAAAATTGAGGCCACTGGTAGCTATGGATTCATACAGATCTACCTAATAACGGCAATGTCCAATGTTTTATGATATTTTTTAATTTGTTGGGCATCTGCTCCTGCATACCTCAGAATTTAATTAAAATGTTATGTTCTGAACTCGAAGTGATATAAATATTTCGCGTACCCTAAACTTTTATAATAATTAACGTTGGAGAGAATTACCTTTGTTTAAAATTTTCCATTATAATTCGTTTACAAACCATTACTTGTGTTTATGTAATTGTTTCCTTTTAGTAAGATTTATTTTCGAATTCTACTCCAGGAGGATTGTTTACAGAGAGCTAACTTCTGCCCGCGGCTTCGCTCGCGTTATTAGTGTTTTGTTATCCTTAGAGAAAATTACACCGGGATGAAAATATCATATGTCTTAACTCAGCTTATAAACCATTTGTGCGCAAAATTAAAGGTATAATAGGTCTGTCATTGTTCTTTTGTGCGTGAAGCTTTAATTAAAAAAACATGTATTCAGAATGCATATATTTTTTTACAGAATATTATGGTGCGTTTAAACCAAACGAACAAAGAGCTAGAGCTAGAACAAGAGCATTCTTTCTTGATCTTTTAGTGTAAACGAATGCTCGTTTTCAACAATCAAGAATGAGAACTTATAATTAGAATCCATGCACAATAGATGTTTAGCTCAGTCGCACGAATGCTCATTGCTCATTCCAACCACAGAGTTGACATAGCGATGCACTACCTACACTACACTACTATAGTTGTACTATCTCACGAAGGCGGATGAATTGTAACTAAATTACTCTTATTTCGACGTTATAAAAGTAACGTTACCCGCCTTCGTGAGATAGAACAACTATACCTGCACTACTACTCTCTCTTGTTTTTTGCCTTTCTCGGTGGTAAGATGCAAGAAGCGAGTCCATGTTTCTTTTTGCTTCTTCAGCATCATTTAATCATGAATACATTCAAGTATATACAGTGTATAAAATACTTAATTAACTAAGACTACAAATATAAACACTTAAACCAAAAACTACTCACTTACCTAATCTAAAATATGGCGTCGAAAAACTCCTAAACATCGTTGTCCTCTGGTAATGTGCCCAAAAGACTAGCAGCATTGCCACGTTGTATGGCAATGCTTATTCTCTGACCGAGGTAAAAATACACATAGAATGTATAATATGTATGTATATATGTAATACATACATATTATACATTCTAGTAGATTTTCAATTTCCTGCCAAACATCTTGTTTTATGTTTATAGTGTTTAAAAGTTGGATCCCACAGATATCTAGAATTTTGGAAAGCGTCTATGATTAATATGCATTTTTCTTGAGACCAATCCATAATTAAATCAATAAGCATGTATTCAAATCGCTAGAACACAAGAAGAAGAGACTGCTGGGAGAGCGAGCACGCCCGATTCGCAAGAACGCTCTAAGGTAAGCAACTGTTCGTACGCTCTGGTGCCGTTTACATAAAGCGAGCAAGCATTCTTAGAATATGACATAGAATCTTTGCGAATGCAGACAGAACAACGAAATAATGCTCTACGAATGTTTACACTAATTCGTTCGCTCGTCTGATGTAATTCATTTGATTAAATTCATGAACAATTTCGTCTTCCCTCATCCATTGTACATAATTTATTTTTACCCGACTGCCGAAGGAGGGTAATGTGTTTATCAGTCTATGTATGTATGTATGTATGTTTGTTCCTATGTGGCGTTCTAGAGACCAAACGCGTAAGCCGATTTTGATGATTCTTACGTCAATCGATTCGACTTAACCCTGCGAGTGTCACTGGCAACATTAAAATTGGAAAATAGAAAAATGGCAGATTTTGGCCAAATTTTTATTTTCTTCCAAGCCCATCGTGTGGGGTATCAAAATAAAGGGTTTTGAGAGGTGATTACAAAAATACATAACACTTATATGTTTAAATGTACCTAATTCTAAAAAAAATACTAAAAAGTTGTAAATACATATGCGCGAGCTGGCTGACCAAAACCAGATGTATCCTCCGATTGCACAGCATGATTTTCTTCTTGTTTACGTCTTTTTAGTTCGCTTTTTAAGCAGTCGGGTATTTTGTTATTTTTAAATATTTTTTTTATTAAATAGCTTTCTTTCCTTACGTTTCATCTTTAATTGAAATTACAGTCAAAGAGAGATCTCAAGGGCCTACGGATACGAGGCGGCGCAGGTACTAATTAAATCCCCTAATCTTCATAATGACCTCTGTCTCATTCATAATATTCATATTCAAGAAATGATGATGGTTTTCAGTAGATTAATAATTAATCAAATAATGCCACCAACTTTTTATCCGACAGCCTCAGAAATGTATGAAGATTTTAATGCATTTAATTAAAACTATAGTGAAATTAAAATTTTATATGAGCACAAAATAACAATACGCATTGTTAATTTTGTGCTCATTTAAACATACACTCGAAAAATATTAAGTACCCTCCACCAAATTACGTAGGAAGAACATAAGCTTTACGCCACAAGGAGGGGTATACAGTTATACACCAGTGTACAGGGAATAATCTATACAAATAAATAAAATTGAAGCGTCTGTATGTAATATCAAAATAACAACGTTTTATTGAATGCACGTGAAAGTATATACGGTACTAACAACAAATAAGCAATTTTTAAGATTTTTGTCTGTCTGTCTGTTTGTTCCGGGTAATCTCCGAAACGGCTGGACCGATTTTGACGGGACTTTCACTGGTAGATAGCTGATGTAATAACGAGTAACATAGGCTACGTTCGATCACGAGAAAATCCATAGATCCGGCGGGAAACTAAAAAAATAAAAATATATTTTTTACGAGTTTGACGCGGACGAAGTCGCGGGCAACAGCTAGTTGACAATAAGTGTGTTGGGAGATAGGCCGTGATCCAGAATAGTCGTGATCATACCACGAGTTATATTATCACATTCTACCGCTTTGGATTTGATCAATAGAATGTTCTTTCTGATCTCTCCCGGTTCAACAGGAACGAAACGAAAAGGATTATTATGCGGACGCGTTAAACCAGAGATTAGAGACAAAGTTTCTTGTTTGGTTATATAGACGATCCATGGCAGGTACAGTGGAGAAATGACGTATATTGCCTTCAGATAGCGGTTCCGGATCTGGCTGCTTGTGTATGTGATTGATTCCAAACCCGACTGCAGACGGCAGCGCTGTATTCCTATTAGTTCCGAGTGTTCCGTGTGACAATATGTCTGACTAAACTCACTCACTACTGGTCACTACCGAACTGCGGTTAGGCGACACATCGTCGGCGATCGTGCGACGTGTCGCTAGCTGCGGAAGGTATTTCATAGAAATACATAAAAACCAGTAGTGTCGCAGCGACACATCGTCTGCTACTGCTGTATGCAGTCGGCTACGAACTCGTACCTTTAATAAACACCTTTTTGTCTTAGGGATCACAGTCAGCCCACTGTGCAGAACATGCATGGAAGAGGACGAGACAGTAGCATACCTGCTCCTAAGTTGTGGTTACAAGGCCAAATACCTCGGTGATCCAGGTACCTTACAGGAGATAGTCGGCAACACCAAAGCGCTGCTGGCCTTCCCCGAGGAGCTGGGGTGGATAGAGTAAGGAAGATGAATGCTACCCGTACGTAAAATACTGCTTGGAGGTGGAGTTGTGGACACCAGCCCGTCTTAACCTTAACTTTAACCATAAGGCACTCTCGAAACATAAAAATTCCCAGTGTGGGTTGTATTTGGGAAAATAATCTATTAGGAAAGGCACTTATAATCATATCAGCCGAAAGACGTCCACTGCTGGACATAGGCCTCCCCCAAGCGTCGCCACATTGACCGGACCGGTGCGTCCCAGGTCATCGGTCCACCTGGTGGGAGACCTTCCAACGCAACGTCTTCCGGCTTGCGGTCGCCATTCCTTTGCCACTTAAGTTTGGCAATTCTTCGGGCTATGTCGGTAACCCTGGTTCTCTTGCGGATCTCTACATTTCTGATTCGATCACGCAAGGAAACGCCGAGCATAGCCCTCTCCATTGCCCTTTGAGTGACTGTAAGCTTTCTGATAAGGCCCATTGTAAGCGACCACGTCTCAGAGCCATATGTCATCACTGGCAACACACACTGGTCATAGACTTTCGTCTTGAGACACTGTGGTAAGTTGGATGAGAAGATACCGCGCAACTTCCCGAACGCTGTCCAGCCGAGCAGCACTTATAAAGAATATAAATAAGAAGGTCTTGATGGAAGAAAAAGGTAGCTTGCTCACCTAACTAGACTGTTGGTTGACTTTTCTAAACCATTTTAGCCAAAGATTTGTTACGCTCATCAATCCATTTCTACTAAATCTCTAAGCAACACAAGTCCACATAGCTTAAGATCCAATAAAATCAAAGGTGTTTTTGATAAAAACTTCGTTTTCATGAATTAATTGATAGTAGGACAGATTGCTGCAGGGTTGCCTGGCAATACCACAATTATCATAATTAAACAAATTGTAATTTACGTTTAAGAGAACCATAGGCGTCATCCTAATTCAACGCGATCATCCCGCGAATATGTGACTGTCGCGTTCATTTGTTTTGGCAAAATTGGAAAGCGCCCTCTGTCGGCGTGACCAAGCGTTCGTGTTTGTCATACAAATGAACAATCGCGTTATAATAATGACGATGCGTTTTCTATACCTCTATTCCAATATTATAAAGAGTAAAGATTTTTTTGTTTGTTTCTTGTACCGAATAGGCTCCGAAACTACTGGACCGATTTAAACAATTCTTTCACCTATGGAAAGCTACATTATTCCCGAGTAACATAGGCTATAATTTTGACGGGAGCGAAACCGCGGGAGTCAGCTATATATTATATTTTCGGCTTAAATTTTTGCACAACTATAAGTTCTCTGCCCATGCACAATATTTCTCACTCCGATCATTCGTTTGGAATTTTCCTGCTGGAACAACGTTACTCCAGCAGGAACCGTTTTGTCTTTTTTTTCAAAAACGACGACTCGCACAATTTTTTTATGTGGCGCACATTCACACACAGCAGATTACGCACTAATTATACGTTCCACTCATATCACTCTAGGAGAAACTTTATTTTTGGGCTAATGTACACGGGCAGTGGGTAGAGCGAGCCCCACGTACATCTTATGAAACAAGACAGGAATCGACTTGCGGAATTGCTCGGTAGCGTGCTCGTATTTTTAATTGAGCCGTGATTGTTTTAAGTGATTTAGTGCATAGTTAATAGTCTTTCTTATTTAAATCTCGCTATGAAGCCTAAAACTAGTGACCCCTAATACGGTACGTACCTACCTTACAAAAATCCTAGTGTTGGGCAAAGTAAAAAAAAAATTGCGAATAGATATTGCCAGACAACCCTGCAGTAATTTACTATTCCATAAAGTATCTTTCTAAAATTTGACTACAGTATTTGCAGTGTGATCTCGTACTGGTCTGGTAAACCTGTCTATCCCTCGACAGCTGCTATCAGTATTGGAACAGGCTGACCGCAGTCCGCAAGATTAATGGCGCTATATCTGTCTGTCATTGAGCCACAAAAAGGGGCTTCTAGTACAAAGAAAGCAAGAACGTTGATAAAAGTGGTCACTGTGAGGCGGTGGTTTGAACACAATGAAGTGTAGGCTTTCTTACGATGTTTTTCTTAGATAAAATTGTAAGAAAAACCTGGCTCGTGACATGCTTAATCTTTTCCAATTTAAACTATGCATATTTGAGTCAGCTGCCAGTCTAATCGGATGCAGGAGCCTTGATACCAGTATTTTGCATGGACTGTCTATTTTGAACAAGTATGAATGCGGAATAGTAAACTCCAGTTTTTTGAAGGTTAAGTATATTTGTATTTATGTTACCTTTAATTAAGTATTTAAGGCCGCCCGGAGTACGTAGTCGCAGCGGAAAAAGATATCGATAATCGAATTTATTAATTTCATATAAGCTGAAAATTAGTTTACGACGTCGCGTAATTGTGTATATGTTATGTATATATTGTCATATGTTTTACGTTGCATTTCGATTAAAAAGTCCTAAAATCGGTTGTCATACAATATAGTGGTCCAGTCGTAGTAAATTATGCGACTGCTCATTAATTACTAAGAACACATACATGATACTTGGCAGGATATTGTAGATACAAGATACAAATAAACGTTATAAGTTAGGCTCTATTGTTTCTATTTTAAGTACTTGGACCTAATAACCTTATTTTACTTTTACGTGTACATCTTCTGAACGGTATGATTTTTTCAAATTCTGTTTTCACAATCATTACACACAAATTCAAAGTAACGTGCGTAAAAAAAATCAACCCTGCACTAAGCTGTTTTATATGATTTTCATCAAATAGCCAAACGTCAGCGCAGCGGAAACTTGATTATTTTCGCAGTTTTATGTCACACAAATTTCATTTAAGCATACACATTTACCTCTCGTTTCACACTTTATTATTGAATGTATTTTTTTTCATCTACGTGCATAGGAAAAAAAAAGTGCTAGGATGACGTAGTTCCAGCGGAAACAGTTTTTGTTGAATAGCTCCCCAATGGTTGGATACACAAATTTGTACTTACTATACACAATTACACGACGTCGTACACTAATTATCTGCTTATCTGAAATTAATAAATTCGACTTTTTTTCGCTGCGACTACGTACACGGCCGCCGGTTATATATTTTTAAGTTCCTTTTTTCCTGTATTTTCTGGTGTACAATAAAGTATGTATAAATAAATAAACGTTTATTTAAAAGCCTCAAACAAATATTTTCTCGGATTCTTCATCTGGGATTTCATCGTTATTATTGTGATTTATTGGAATTTAGGTAATCATAACATAATGACATTCCAATAAATCGTTTCGCCGCTGTAATGCGGCTAGGTTATTTCATTACATTGCGATGATTGAATAATAGAAATAAAAAAACTTTTGTACAAAAAATACTACCGACTTCCACGTAAAAAACTACAAAGTGAAAAATTACTTTCTTTTTGGAAGTCGGTGTCTTTGGTAGGTACAATTTTTTTGCGTTATGGACACCGACTTCCAAAAATAAAGTTATTTTTCACTTTGTAGTTTTTTTTTGGAAGTCGGTAGTATTTTTTTTGTAAAAAGTTTTTTTTATTTTTCACTTTTTTGTTGTACCTACCTAATAGGCAAGTAGTTTAGTAAGGCAGGTACCTATAATGCCAGAATAGATTACCCGAATATCATGAAACATGAACATAACCGGTGAAATGAGAGTGTACCAAGGTGAACTGTACACATCTGCGTACCCCTTTAGAGCGTACTGGTGTGATGTTATGTTATGTAATGGTATAAACAATAAACAGACATGCGATTGCAGCAATCCCGAGAGATTTGCCGTTATTTATTGAAGAGTTCTGTTGTATATCTTCGAAGATTTTCATCAGATCATCACCAAATGAAAATGGGACCAATTTTGGAACATAATCTTTCATACAAGAAAATAATTTTCAAAATCGGTCCACCATTGACCAGGGGCGGCTGTACTTTAAGTTCACTCGTGCGCTGAACTGCCAGATTTTAATATGTTTAGGAAAAAAATAAAAATGTTTATTAACTGATTAACGATCTATTCAATATTAACGAAATTATGACGAACCAATTTAAGCTCTTTGCTAAAGTAATAAGACCTATATTTGTGTAAAAAATATTCCCCGTGCGATAGGCTTAAGTGCACGGCGAGTGCTCATACAACTCCTACGAGATACGAGCGAAAACGCCTGGCGCGTGAGACAGAGATAGTTCAATAGAAAATGTACGGCAAAATATGACCACTCTCGTGCGCCGCCCCAGCGAACCGAAGATTACCGAGAGCGGGCGAGGTTTGACGAACAAAATTTACCTTCGGGTCGAGTACCAACATTACGCGGGTGGGAAGTGAGGCGGGCGCGGGGCTTGTTTACTTTTTGAACACAGTGCCCGGCTTGAAATTTTGTAGTTGATCGCGGCTTTTAGTTAGTTATTGTTTTTTTTTTAATATACATACTGAGTCGTGGGACAGTGTGTGTGAAATTTAGACACGTCAAGTGAATTAAAACGTTTCTCAGAAACGCCATGTCTCAGGAATCCCAAATCCCAAATTATTAGGTACCTATGAAATTGGCGTTTTGTCGTACTGGCCACTTTGATCTCAAATATCTCCGCTTTGGTTTGGAATTCCAATTTTAAATTTATACAGCTATTTACTCATGCTTTTGTGTTTGGAAAACCGTAATTCATTAGTTTTTTCCTCTTTTGGTTATTTCTTTGCGCCAGTCAGTTTACAAAATGGAAATCTTGAAATACCGCGTTATTTATGAGTTCGAGTTCCATCGTGGCACCAGTGCTGCAGAAACGGCTCAAAGTATTAATGATGTGTATGGCGTCCGTCGGTGTCGCAAACACAGTGCGTTTTTGGTTCCAACGTTTTCGTTATGAAAATTTCGACCTGCAGAACAAGCCCCGTGGACGGCCGGAGACCAAAGTTGATAATGAAGAATTGAAGGCTATTGTGGAAGCGGATCCATCGCAAACCACGTCCGAGGTGAATAAGCTTGCATGGTGGGTACCTCATGAATTGAGTGCAGCAAACCGACAAACGCGCGTCGACTGCTGCGTTACATTACTCAACCGGCACAATAATGAAGGGATTTTAAATCGAATCATTACCTGTGATGAAAAGTGGATCCTGTACAATAATCGGAAACGCTCATCGCAATGGCTGAACCCTGGCGAACCAGCCAAATCCTGCCCCAAGCGAAAATTGACAAAAAAAAAATTACTTGTGAGCTTTTGGTGGACTAGTGCCGGTGTCGTTTACTACAGCTTTCTTAAATCTGGCCAGATGATTACGGCGGATGTCTATTGTCAGCAACTGCAAACTATGATGGAAAAGCTAGCTGCTAAACAGCCGAGGCTGGTCAATCGCTCTAGACCACTGCTGCTTCAGGACAACGCTAGACCACACACTGCAGAACAGACGGCTACCAAATTAGAGGAGCTTCAATTGGAATGTCTAAGACATCCACCGTACTTCCCGGACCTTGCTCAACAGATTACCATTTTTTACGAAATTTGGATAACATCTAGCAAGGGAATAAATTCAACTTCGATGGGGCAGTCCAAAGTGCCTTCAAAGATTTTATTGATTGCCGTCCGAATCGTTTTTTTTAGTAAAGGGATCAATGAACTACCTATGAGATGGCAAAAGTGCATAGATAGCAATGGTACATACTTTGATTAAATAAATATATTATATTAAAAAAAACGACTTTATGTTCCTCCCTTACAAAACGCCAATTTCATATGTAATGACCTAAATCTTCTTTTTTTAGTTCATACGACTTATTGTCGGGCCTACGTTGTCCCCCCATATCTAAGCACTAATGCTGTAACTTGGAAATATTGGAAATATTGTAAAACCAAACCATTTTTTTTAAAAGAGTAACCGTGGAGTTTCTTGCCGGTTCTTCTCCATAGGAAACGACCAACCCAAACCGT
This sequence comes from Anorthoa munda, assembly GCA_945859665.1. Taxonomy (NCBI): domain Eukaryota; kingdom Metazoa; phylum Arthropoda; class Insecta; order Lepidoptera; family Noctuidae; genus Anorthoa; species Anorthoa munda. Next base: position 5,476,292 of record OX243899.1, on the reverse strand, counting down.
GCACCTTTTGTCGACGTTTTATAAGTGCCCATGTAGGCCTATGTGAAATAAAAAAAAACTATATTTTGATTTTGAATTAACTGTAAGTTGTATCTTCATTCCTTTTCAGATCCTCAAGTGATATAATATACGTTGGGTCATTTTCAAATTGCCGCCCACTACAGATGGGCAGTTTTATCTCTGACGGCGAAAAGCCAGTAGTTGACCGCAATTCACACCTTGTAGCTGAGAGATTTATTTCTAAAGGACCCTTGGCCTTGCGATATTCAACTGTATTTACTAGCGGTTCGGGCAGTGGGTAGAAGATTTTTAGAAACTTTTACAGGTACTTAAGCATTAAAATATGGTTTCTTCGTCTGGCATCAGCCAGGCGCGGATTCAAGATTTCGCTCAGGAAGGGGCAAATTTATATAATTGGGAGATCATTGAAAAAAATGCTCTTTTGCCTTTTTAGATCTGTTTGATAACATGGTTTTTTTACCCGACTGCCGAAGGAGGGTAATGTGTTTATCAGTCTATGTATGTATGTTTGTTCCTATGTGGCGTTCTAGAGACCAAACGCATTGGCCGATTTTGATGATTCTTACGTCAATCGATTTGTCTTAATCCTGCGAGTGTCACTGGCTACATTATAATTGCAAAAATGGCGGATTTTGGACGCCATTTTGTGGGGGGAAAAAATTTTTTTTTCTTCTAAACCCATCGTATGGGGTATCAAAATAAAGGGTTTTAAGTGGCGATTTCAAAAATATATAACACTTATATGTTTAAATGTACCTAATTCTAAAAAAAAAAAAACTAATAAGGTGTAAATAAAAAAAGTTTATTAAAAAAATAAAAAAACCCGACTGCTTAAAAAGCAAACTAAAAAGACGTAAACAAGAAGAAAATCATGCTGTGCAGTCGGAGGATACATCTGGTTTTGGTCCGCCAGCTCGCGAATACTCGTATGTATCCTCGGACTGCACAGCATGATTTTCTTCTTGTTTACGTCTTTTTAGTTTGCTTTTTAAGCAGTCGTGTTTTTTGATTTTTTTAATAAACATTTTTATTATGGTAAGTATTTGATGAAACCGTCGCCTGGAAATGTTTCAGCGAGCGAAGCGAGCTCTAAACATCGGTACAGAAACAGGATTATTAAGTTATGCTGAAAAGATCTACAACTATAGAGAAAAGACAACTTAGGTTGCGAAAGCGAGCGAAACGAGCTCCAAAATTTTAGCTCACCACCTCAGCTCTATATTACATTTTCAGTCAACCACTATAAAATAATCTTTGTCAAGACACCTATAAGTGAAAGTTAGAGGAGAAGAAATCATGAAAGAGCGAGCCAAGCGAGCTCGAAAATTTTTACAACCCTCCTCGGGCAGATGAGTTTTTATTTGTTGACAGACATTCTGTCTTTCATTTATCCAGAAGAAATAGCGTGGCAGGCTCGAAGATTAGTGTCGCTTTTAGCAAGTCATGGGCCCTTATTTATAGCCACAGGGAGCCTGACCTAGTGCCCTAAGTGGAAAAATCTCACAACTAGCCAACTTCTATTTGCCATAAACTCATGAAATTGCCCTCTCCTTTGCCCATACATCCAAAGATTATGACAAGTTTGATAAATTGTCATAATCCTTGGATTGATTGATGTTTAAGTAATATATCCACAAATAAAAATATAATTTAAAGCTATCTCCGTGTCTAATTAAGAGTTTAGTCGAGGCCCAGGAGGAGGCAATTGCCCCCGTTGCCCCTCGTTTTATCCGCGCCTGGTATCAACTAATTCTAAAGTATCGTTTGTCTTGTTGGTTTAATGGCTGCAACCGCATCACTGAGCGTGAGGTCTTGGTAAATAAATACTCGAAATCATCTCGTTAAATTACCGAGATATATTGTTTTTTAATTTAGGTCATGGATACAATTCCTGAGTCGCGTACAGTGTATGGCCGGGTTATTGGGTTTTTCCCTGAAATTCAGCAGTGGCACGATTTCTGCCTGACTAGTGCAATAGGACTTTAACATAACTATATAGCGTAATATGGGTGAAGTTTAAGTATACCGCTAACGTGAAGTATAAGTACTCCGCTAACCCATCGGGGAATTGGGATTTTATTCAATATCGTTTTCATACTTTTTTGCAAAATCTTTACATAAAGACAGACGTAATAGTGTCGATTTACATCCAAATCAATGTAGTTCCAAAACGGCGCAAATACAACAACTTAATTGGTAATTATGTGTTTGAGCCGTTTGGGGTTGAAACACTTAGGGCCATGGGGTCCGAGTGCACACCTATTATTTCGGGATATCGCCAAACGGTTGGTCGACTCTTAACGAGACAAGAGGGCTGATTTTATGGCCATAGAATCAGCATTGTAATCCAACGTAGCAATGCTGCCAGCCTTTTGGGCACTTTTCCTGTTGACAGCGTGGACAAATATTTTGACGCCCCGTAATTGTACATATTTTTATTCTTATTTTAGTTCTAATATTAGTTTGTAAATAATGTACATATCTTAAAACATTAAATAAAATCATGTTTCAAAACTACGTAATACTCTAGTGTAGATCTACACTACAGCATACTATACGCCTTGCAGGAGTACAAAATCTTCATTAAGGTGCTTGACCGCGTCACCTACCCAAACCGCTTAGTGGTTCGAGCCTAAAACCACACCGCCTTTCGACCCTTACTTTCAATAAATATTAAGTACCTTTACACCGAGTTCCCAATAAATGTAGATACCTATGTAAGAGTGCATGTGCAGTGGTATTCGGTTTTTCCATCTAGGATTTGTCCTGCCTAGAATCTGGATTTGTACCCGTTTAAAGCGGAAAGCACGGATCGATCATCGAGGTTAAACAACGCTTGTCGAGGTCAGTCCGTGGATGGGTGGCCATTCAATACATACAAGACTCCTAAGCATGTTGCTCCCGACTGTCATTTAAAAATCTTTGACGATCGTTTCGGGTAGTCTGAAGTCTAATATCTATCGTCTTGCCAAGGGGTATCGTGATACCCAGTAACTGGGTTGTGGATATCGGATTGGCAGTCGCTCTAGGTATATGTATAATACTGGTATCGCCTATATTACTTGGGGTTGAAACACATTGCTAGCGAAAAGTGCGTAAACTACACTTCTCATCGAAAAATCGAAACACTTCCGTTTTTATGTTTTCTGTCCTAATTTAACACAAAAGAGTTTTCATTCCATGAAAAAAATCACATTATTGTACAGCTGGCAGTTTGGCCATTACAGTGATAAGCAAAAATTCAAAATTCAAAATTAGAATTTCATTTGTTTGTCCTATAAATGAAATGATTCACTGTATTGAAACAAATGTGTGTTTAGAGTTGGAGTACATTTCACATTTGAAAACTAAAAATTAGCGCTTATCTTAAAACTTTTTGTTCTGTGTTCTATATGCTGTCTGTGTACTGGGACGTCTGAATAAGTTTTTTTTCTAAAACATATGGATACTTTGCCCGCAGAAGCCGCCCAAGTGGTGGCATTGCTGGATTCTGGACTTAGTCAGCGTATTGTGGCTGAAAGATTGCATCTAAGCCTGTCGTCTGTTCATAGAGTCTAGAAATGCTATTAGGAGACTGGTTTGTTCACGCATCGTTCAGGATCTGGCAGGAATCGGGTCACTTCTGAGCGAGATGATCAATTTATTGTTACAACTTCTTTACGATATCGACGCCTTAATACTTTTCAACTGCAGCAGCAGCTTTATGTTGTACGTAGGGTGGCTGTAAGTGACTCTACAATTAGAAGAAGGTTGAAGGAACGTGGACTGGTAACACACAAGTCAGCAAATGGGCCGAAATTAACTGCAGACCGCGCGCGCCTTAACTTTGCACATGAGCACTTAAATTGGTCATACTTCCAGTGGAACAAAGTTCTCTTTTCTGATGTGTGTAAAATTATGCTGTATGGTAACGACGGAAGGAACAAGGTCTACAGAAGAGATGGAGAACGCTTTGCACAATGCTGCATTGAAGACAAGGTCAGCTATGGTGGCGGTCCGTGCACGGTTTGGGGAGGAATCAGCGCCGACGATAAGACAGAGCTTGTCTTTGTGTCTGGGCCACGTCTGCCTGCACTAAACAGTCATCGGTACATCGAACAGTGTCTTGAGCCTCACGTGATGCCCTATGCACATTTTATTGGCAACGGTTACATATTCATGCACGACAATGCTAGGGCTCACACCGTGTTCGTCGTACGAGCTTATGTTACCGAAGTCGGTATCTCCATTATGGAATGGCCAGCAAGAAGCCCGGACATGAATCCGATTGAAAATCTATGGGATGAATTAAAGAGACGAATTCGTGCAAGAAGACATTTAGCCAGCTGCAAAATGCCACAACATTTGATCGTGACTCTCATCCGATCGATGAAGAACCGTATGGAAGCAGTAATAAGAGCTGCTTGGGGAGGGAATACAAGTTATTAAATAAACGTTTCTTAGCTTTTTTTTAATTTACAGGGTAAATATCACTTGTTAAACAAAATACGAAACCTATGAAAATTTAATTTGAATTTAGAACATAGACATTAGGATTTCAAAACCTCATATTATTCATTATTAATCGACATTTGACATATATTCTTAAGTATTATCCTGATATATATATTTTCCTGATAATCCTTACAAAACATAAACTTGCAAGGTGTTTCGATTTTTCGGATGAGAAGTGTATAATGTAAGTGTCTAGACACATCTGACTATCGGTTATCACCACTAATTTGTAACAGGACTCTGAGTAGGTATCACATCACATCATCAGCCTATTAATGTGCCCACTGCTGGGACACAGGCCTCCTCTCTGTGAGAGGGGATGGGCCGTAATCCACCACGCGGGCCCAGTGCGGGTTGGTGGATGTCACATGTCTTCGAATTTTTGGTTCTAGGGCATGCCGGTTTCCTCACGATGTTTTCCTTCACCGTTTTTGAGAGTAATGTAATAATTTACACAAAGTAGGCGCCTGTCTGGGTTCGAACCCACGACCTACAACTTGCAAGTCGTGGCCGATACCACTGGGCCACCACTGGCCTCATAGGTATCTTAGGTATAGTTTTCTCTTATTGATAATATATCTCAGTTTAATAGTCAACTCAACTTAGTTAATGAGTTTCATTTTATAGTTTTTGAGTTCTTGTTGTTTTGTTATAAAATAACTGTTTTATTGTTAAAAAACTTATGTTTGATATTAGAAGAGAAGACTAGTTGATTATTTCATTTCTTATTTCATTAGATACGTCAAAGTTTACTACTTAAAAGTTTATAAAAAAGCATTTTTCCAAAAAAATACTACCGACTTCCAAATAAGTCGGTGTCCATATCGCAAAAATTGGTACCGACTTCCAAAAACAAAGTTATTTTTCACTTTGTAGTTTTATTTGGAAGTCGGTACTATTTGGTTGCAAAAAAGTTTTTTTTATTTTTCCCTTTTTAGTTTTACCTACCTAATTGGCAAGTTCTTTAGTAAGTACCTATAACGCCAGAATAGATTATCCGAATAACATGAAACTGGAACAGGTGAAATGAGAGATCTGCGTACCCCTTTCAAGCGTACTGGCGTGATGTTATGTTATGAAATGGTATAAACAATAAACAGACATGCGACTGAATGTGACTTTTTCAATTCATATGTACTTTCTAAGTTTGTCTTGGGCATTGCTGACAACGGTGAAGGAAAACATCGTGAGGAAACCTGAACTTATATAGTAGAGTTTATTATAAGATTGTGCTCCATTGGTGTAATTGCTGCAATCCGTTCCAGTGCGAGGATAAACGAATAAGTAAATAAATAATAAATAAATGCGATTGCAGCAATCCCGAGAGATTTTCCGTTATTTATTGAAAAGTTCAGTTTTATATCTCCGAAGTTATTCATCAGATATTCAGCAAATTAAAATGAAACCAATTTCGAAACATACTCCTTCAAACCAAAAAAAGAATTTTCAAAATCGGTCCACAACTGACGGATATATCGGTGAACATACATTCATTTCATATATTCTTATTACTTTTCCTAATTTATTCAAATATTGTGATTATTTGCAAGAATAACACACATAAAACAGCCAATGTCGCGAGACTATTGTTAATCATAAACTCGCGAGATCTCGCCTGAGCCCGAATCTCGCGCGATTGCATTCCCTATTTACAAGTAATTCCCAGACAATTAAATAGAACGCAATTGACTCGTGAGAAGTGGTGTGGTCGTGAGCAGGGAGCCAATGGAGCAAGTGTGTGAAGAGGCGTACACTCGGGAGATACTGCCAATGTATGGGAGACGAGGAGCGCATTTTAATATGTTCAGAAATATATGCTGGTTTTGGGTTCCGTAGATAATGCACTAAATTAAAGATAAAACCCGTTTTTACAAAAAAATACTACCGACTTCCAAATAAAAAAAACTACAAAGTGAAAATTTACTTTATTTTTGGAAGTCGGTGTCTTTCGCAGGTACCAATTTTTTGCGTTATGGACACCGACTTCCAAAAATAAAGTTGTTTTCACTTTGTAGATTTTTTTTTATTTGGAAATCGGTAGTATTTTTTTGTAAAAAAGCTTTTTATTTTTCACTTTTTAGTTGTACCTAATAGGCACGTTGTTTAGTAAGGTACCTATAACGCCAGAATAGAAAACCCGAATGTTATGAAACTTGAACATAACCGGTAAAATGAGAGATCTGCGCTCCCCTTAAGAGCGTACTGGCGTGATGTTATGTTATGAAATGGTATAATCAATAAACAGACATGCGATTGTAGCAATCCCTAGAGATTTGCCGTAATTTATTGAAGATTTCTGTTGTATATCTTCGAACATCTTCATCAGATCTTCACAAAATTTAAATGGGACCAATTTCGAAACATACTTTTTCAAACAAAAAAAGAATTTTCAAAATTGGTCCAAAATTGACGGAGATATGAGTGAACATACAAAAAAAAAAGAAACAGACATAATGTCGAACATAGAACCTCATCCTTTTTGGTAATTCGGTTAAATAGAATGAAAGATAAAGTGTTTGCAGTGCCACCCGCACTGTGTCCACGTGGTTGATTAACCACTCCCTCCCCAAAGAGAGGTGATTCAGATTCAGATATATTTATCAACATAAACGTGTATACATACAACAAATAATAATAAGTGCATGGATGTAGGATTACAAAAAAGAAATGGTTTAAATATGTTTGCCATATACTACGGCGTGCAAACTTTTTCACAAATAAATAAATACAGCAATAAAAACAAGAGGTAGATACCAAAGACATCGACTGCCGAAACGATTTTTTTTTGCAGTTTTTATTGTTTTGATTTTGAAGTCGGTTTATTTTTTTTGTGAAAAAGTTTTTATTTCTCTCTTTTTTAGTTTTAATATACCATCACTAAATTGTACTTAGGTACCTAAAAGATTGACAAAATACCCTTAGTAACTCAATTTACACATTTGTGCTGTTTGTCGCGAAGGAGTTCCGTTGTATGCTCCATATCTTGAAAACTGCTAGACCGATTTTGATAACACTTGCACTAAGTTGAGAGATACTCAATAAAACAGAAAGAATGATCACGATCCGATAAGAATTGACAAACGTGGACAAACACACATGTATACAAACATGCAAGCATTCAAATATACCAACATACCATCATACAAAAATACAAACATACAAACCTACAAACATACAAATATTCAAACATACAAACATACTATATACAAACAAATAGGTACTATTTGAAAAAATCATTTTCTTTAAATTTTGTTTTTATATATTTTTTTTATACCGTTGCCCCACTCTAGGTATTTCTTCCTGTGTCGGTGGGTACGTTTACAAACATTAACTTACATACACAAGACATCCAGATCCGGACCAACTATCTGTAGGCCATACAAATATTTGTTCCGTGCGGGCATTGAACCCGCGAAACACAGCGCAGCAGTCGATCGATGAGATGAACTGAGTTTGATTAAAAATAGAAAATCGACTGTCAATCAGAATTCCTATAAGAATGTGTTTACAAAACCATTACAATTTCTGCATTGGAACTAAAAAACATTGTATCGATATGGAGCGACGACATCATTTGACACGAGAAGAGATGATGAGAGTCCTCGGAATGTTGCAAGCTGGTTCCAGGCAACGTACTGTGGCTGTCGCTCTTGGCACTACACAAAGCGTCATAAGCCGCCTCTGACCACGGCCTCTGTGATAGGCTTGAGTCTCGCATTTATCACGGTTTTTGCTCCCAAACTGTGATAAAATGTGTGACTCAAGCCTGCCACAGTAGGCTGTGCTCGCCGCGCTGGAAACACTATAGTATCACAGGTAGCGTGGTCAAGCGACATGGAGGACGATCTGGCATCACCACTCTCAGACAGGACCGGTTTATCCAAAATACTGCTCGACAGAATAGGTTAATTGCCCACAATTTGCAAAAAAAAATATTTCTTAATTTTTCCAAAATGTAGCCATATTAAGTTCTTAACTTTAACATAGGAATTAAAGTAAGAAGCCAGTGTGGAAGACTAGATTTGGTGAACATTAATCAGATTATTTTTTATAGTTAAAATGTACTTGAACCCTAGACACTTTTGATGTGTTTCTTTTTGTTGATAGACTTGATTGGTTTGGAAGAAAAACTTCTAAATCCCCACAATAAAGCACCCAAAAACCGCCATGTTTCTTATTTTAAACCTCACTTATCTAAGAGCACTTGGGAGGGCAAGACCTATCTAACAGAAAGATATTAGGTAATAAAGAATATTACATACATACAAACAAAAATTCCAACTGAAAAGTTTTACGCGAATCTGAGTCTTGCAGTTTGCTCACATCGAACCTTCTTCCAATCTTGCCAGGTCCTCCAACCGCACGGGCTACTGCAACCTTGAGCCGGACTTCAGCAACTACCTATGGTGGTCGCTATCAATATCGGCGCCCCTGCGGTTGTGGACATCGATCAGTGAAGACCGTCATTTGGAACTAATGGCGAGATGGTCAATTTGGTTCTTGGTGACCTCATCGGGTGAGTTCCACGTGTACTTATGGTGGTCGCCATGAATGAATAATGTTCCTCCGATGGTAAGGTCGTGGTTCTGACAAAACTCGATAAATCGTTCCCCATTCTCGTTGCACACTCCAAGTCCCTGTGTACTCATATGCCGCTCGCGGTTCGTGTTAACACTCCCAACCTTTGCATTCAGGTCTCCCATGACGATGACGATGTCTTGCTTTTTTATGCTCCTAAGGGTGGCGTTGAGGGCATTGTAGAAGTCGTCCTTGGTATCCTCTGTTGCTGCATTGGTTGGAGCGTAGCACTGGATAATGGAGATCTTCCGGGCTCTTGAGTTGAAACGGGCACACATGATCAGGTCTGATATCGGTTTCCAGTCCAAGAGGCTATTCTTAGCTGCATTAGAAAGGAGGAGCCCCACGCCATACTCGCGCACATCTTCCTCACTTTCTTTACCTGAATACAGCAAAGTCAAGCCCCCGGACGTTCTCAGCTCACCAAAACCCTTTCTCCTTACTTCGCTAAGACCGAGTATCTGCAGGTTGTTGCTAAGCATTACTGATTCTGCTTGGGCTAGTCGGCTGTCATCGCTAAGCGTGCGTACGTTCCAATAAGCAATTCATGTCCGTTTTTCATGCCAAAAGTCGTCGGTAAAAGATCGGTCCGGTTTCTATCTGTTTCGGTTTCAGGAATCAATTATTGTCGGGCAAGTGGGTGATTAGCCCACTGTGCCTTAATCCGATAGCGGAGCTGCCGCCTTAGAGTCTTCGGATGTGCTCGGTTTTATTTCGGGTGTCCTCCCTAGTGAGACGATTCTGTTTTAAGGCGCAGAATATTCGCCCTTCGCCCTGCATCCGTTAGCTCAGCTGCAACTCGGGGTGGCGGACGCGTGGCGGCGCGGTTGCAGCAGGGCCCAGGGAGAACGACGGGGACGTGGATGACTCGGACTGGCTAGGACTCTGCTTTATACGGTACTCCGCCACGAGTACAGCAGAAGGTATTTTTGGCATTTTGTAAGTAATGCTGTTCTCACCAACAGCGATTCCCACCAAAACATACCCTAACTTCTCTCCCTTATAAACTTTTCAGTTGGAATTGCGCAATCACTTTTCTGTGCTCGATGCTGCTACGGACTCATTAGACGAGGAGTGGAACCGCATCAAAGTGGCTTATACAGAGGCCAGCTCCGTCGTTCTAGGGCACAAATTGACTCATTCTCGGGAGGACTGGATGTCACAACGCACGTGGGTCCTGATCGAAGATAGAATGAATCTTCATCTGAGACTGCTTGAGACCCATAACGACGCCATACGAGCAGATCTTAACACGCAATACCGTCAGAAACGCAAGGAAATCTATCGCAGTACCCGCAAAGATAGGAGACGGTGGGCTGATGGTATTGCTGATCGTGCTCAACAATCTGCAAACGCCGGCAACTTGAAGGGGTCGAGGAAGAAGCCGCTGAAGTCCAAAGCTCATTGTGACGTCAGAAGTGCAGCTACTTCGCTGGCGTGAACACTTTGAAGAGGTCTTCCGTTTGTCAGCTACATCAACGCCTGACGCGCTGCAAGTAGGTTCCCCACCATCACTGCTCCTCAACATTAACACGGAACCACCGTCAGCCTCTGAAGTTGCGGAGGCAGTCCGCTCTTTGAAGACAGGCAAAGCACCAGGACTCAACCTGATAACTGCGGAAATGCTACAAGCCGACTTATCCACCGCAGTCGACGTCCTGACACCGCTCATTGAAAAGATCTGGATCGCCGAAGAACTCCCAGACGAATGGAACAAAGGCCTTCTTATAACTGTTCCTAAGAAAGGTGATCTTAGCCAGTGCTAAGTGGAGAGGTATAACGTTGCTCTCGATTCCCTCTAAGGTTTTTTGCAAGATCATCCTAGATAGATTGTCGAAGGACGTGGATCCTCTTCTACGCAAGGAGCAGGCTGGTTTCCGCTCGAGCCGCTCCTGTACGGACCAGATCAACACTCTCCGTATCCTACTGGAACAGGCATCAGAATGGCAGAGGGAGGTTTATCTAACCTTTGTAGATTTCGAAAAGGCCTTTGATACGCTGAAGTGGTCTAGTATCTGGTCCCGCCTATTGGACATTGGAGTGTCACCGAAAATAGTCCGTCTGTTGCAGAATATTTTTAAAAAATATTCCTGTAAGATTACTCATAACGGCCTCATATCGGATGACGTAACAGTGCACGCGGGTGACCGCCAAGGCTGCCTCCTGTCGCCGCTCCTCTTCCTAGTCTTTCTTGATGGAATTATGCTTCACATCCATGAGACGCCGCGGCATAGAGTGGGAATTATCCAACGTCTTGGAAGACTTAGATTACGCCGATGACCTATGCCTGCTGAGTCATACCCACGCCAATATGCAAGCAAAGCTAAACGATCTACGTCAGGAAGCGGCAAAAACGGGGCTCAAAATAAACATCCAGAAAACCCAGGAAATGAGAACTGGTATGAAGAAACATTCACCGTTGCTGATTGGCACAGAGGCAGTGGAACGCGTCAACAAATTTACATACCTCGGGAGTGTCGTGTCAGAGACTGGGGGTAGTGAAGAGGACATCGCTTCACGGATCGCCAAAGCCCGAGCAACCTTCGCGCAGCTGAGACCTGTTTGGTAATCGCGGAAACTGACCCGAAGGATTAAACTCAAAATCTTCGGGTCCAATGTCAAATCCGTGCTGCTCTATGGGTGCGAAACTTGGAAGGTCACAAAGGACATCTCACGCCAAATACAAGTCTTCGACAACCGCTGTCTTCGTCGCATTCTCGAAATTTACTGGCCCGAGACCATCTCCTATGTAGAGCTGTTGGAGAAATGCCACGAGAGCCCGATCGACCGCCGGATCAAGCGTCGCAAGTGGAGATGGATTGGCCACATTCTTCGAAGGGGTCCCGATCACATACCCAAGCAAGTTTTGGACTGGAATCCCCAAGGGAAAAGAAAGCGTGGCCGTACCCGTCAAACCTGGCGTCGCACCGTATTGGCAGAAGCGACGAGCATCGGAATGACATGGAGCGAGGTGAAGCGTGAAGCTCAAGACCGATCGCGATGGAGGACATCTGTGGACGCCCTCTGTCCCATCTAGGGGATATAGGACATTAAGTCAAGTCACAAACATAAATACTAACGTAATAAAAAGTGTCCTATGCACGCGAAATTCCAACACGAGTCATCATTTTTTGTCTACTTGATAAATGAAGAAATACGTGTCCAATATTTTTTGGTAGTCTAAACTCTAACTGACGAACTATAGTACATTATGATACAAGGGTGGAAAGTAAACTCGTGTCATTAAAAACCCTCGTCTTTGGCTCGGGCTTGTTAATGACAGCTCGTTTGCAAAAACCTACACACCCGTGTATCACACGACGTTTTTCAATACAGTTGTGGGAAATAGTAAACTCGTGTCATTAAAAACCCTCGTCTTTGGCTCGGGCTTGTTAATGACAGCTCGTTTGCAAAAACCTACACACCCGTGTATCACATGACGTTTTTCAATACAGTTGTGGGAAATAGTAAAAACAAATCAAAGAATTACATTTGTTTTATATAAAATAAAATTATCGTAAGTCGCCGTAGATCTTACTCGGGATCTTGGGGGCAAAATTTCATCTTGCACAGTTTTCGCCTCAGATATCGGCTGGAGTTAATTCAATTTTATCACTTGTACTTGAATTCATATTAACAAAAAAAAATATCAATATAACAAACAAAAATTTAAATTTACAGTAAATGGTGCGTTTTTGCAACTGGCCTTTATTTTTTACAACGAAAATAGCCTATACAGCCTATTCGACTTTTGACAAATTTTTATGTAAAAATAATTGAATTAAAACTGGTAATTAAATATATTAAACAACCATTTAAAAGACTTTTGAGAATTCAATGCTAAGACGTACGGACTCATTCATTTTTCCTCGATTAAAATCTGTCATTCTATGTATGAAAACTCCTTGCTACTAAACTTTTTAAATTAACTTAACTGCAAAAATAATGATCGAGCTCGTAAAAAAAGTCACGACCGCGTAACAGAAAGATGCCTTTGCAAAAGATTTAATTTTCGAATCATTATTATAGCCTCTGAAAGTACGCCATGTTTAACAACTGTTTTGAAAAATAGTATTTTCAGGCATCTACCCTATTACGGATCTGTCTGTCAATTCGAATGTCTCAAATTATACGGAACCAAAAAATTTTCAGAATGCCTTTGTCCAATTCTTTGACTATTGAATCAATAGATATTGGAGCTATGGACAGAGAGACGGGTCACGTGTCTCTGTCCATATTTATTATTTGAACAATTCATGCTTTTCAATTGGAACTCCCTTGTGAATGATATACTTTTAAATATTTTTCTTTCATCATATTTTTTACCAAAAAGGAGGAGGTTCTATGTTCGACATTATGTAGGTTTTATTTTTTTGTTAATTTTCACACCGATATCTCCGTCAATTGTGGACCGATTTTGAAAATACTTTTTTTCATTGTAAGAGTACGTCCCGAAATTGGTCCCATTTTAATTTGGTGATGATCTGATGAAGAACTTCGGAGATATACAACAGAACTCATCAATAAATAACGGCAAATCTCTCTGGATTGCTGCAATCGCTTGTCTGTTTATTTTATACACCATTTCATAACATAACATCACGCTAGTACGTTATAAAGGGGCACGCAGATGTGTACAATTCACCTTGATACACTCATATTTCACCGGTTGTTTTCAGTTTAATGATATTCGGGTAATCTATTCCGGCATTATAGGTACCTTACTTATCTACTTGCCTATTAGGTAGGTACAACTAAAAAGTGAAAAATAAAAAAACTGTATTGCAAAAAAATACTACCGACTTCCAAGTAAGAAACTACAAAGTGAAAAATAACTTTATTTTTGGAAGTCGGTGTACATAACGCAAAAAATTGGTACCTATCAAAGACACCGCTTCCTAAAATAAAGTTATTTTTCACTTTGTAGTTTCTTATTTGGAAGTCGGTAGTATTTTTTTGTAAACAAGTTTCAATGTCTTAATGCCTAAGGCATTAAGTCCGCCTGTGTACGTTTTAATGCATAAAGTATTAAATAAATAAATGTATCCCTATCAGATATGGAATTACGTTTTTGAAAGTCATAAGTTCTTATCCTTGTCCTTGTCTTTGCTCTTATTTTTTTTTTCTTTGGGACTATTGGGACTTAAGTATAACTGTCAAAATTATGTGTTTACTATATGGCTTGTTATGTTTGTATGTATGTACTAGCTGCTGCCCGCGACTTCGTTCACGTAGACTTTAGTTTATTACTTTCTTAGGTATAATTGACTTACTTAGCATCCTACTTATGTCCTCTAGATGGGGCAGATGGCGTCCACAGAAGTTTTCCGTGACGATAGGTCTTTGCTTCACGCTTCACTTCGCTCCACGTCATTCCGTTGCTCGTCGCTTCTGCTAACACGGTGCGACGCCAGGTTTGATGGATTCCAGTCCAAAACTTTCTTGGAAATGTGATAGTCTTGTTGCGTAGCGTGTGATCAAAGCATAGAATCTTCTAGGATTCACAACAGATTCACATAAAGTTGACCATGCGAAAAACAGCTAATACTTAGATCCACATCCTCAACTTTCAGCGTTTTTATTAATTGTCATTGTGTAATATGGGCTCACTGGAAACTGCACTCGTTTAAAACTAAACGAAAAATTGGTTGGAATGAGAGGAACTCAGGGTATAAACACTATCACCTGCTCTGCATCCTGTTAAAATATCTGCGTCTATCACGGTTCGTTGTGGATTGGTGTCATTTCATTTGGTACCGTTAGAAAGTTTTGGTGGGCCTAGATTTCTAATTACCATTTTAGGCACGCCGTCTTTTTAATTTATCTTATGAGTTGTTTGCTACCGCTTGGTAATTTCGTGGGGTCAAAATAGCTCCGAAACTCGCCACATAAAAGTACTGTTTAACCACCCATGGTTGTTCATTTTGCTTGATATGTTTTATCTACTGTTTTAACCGCTTTACGGTTTATCATTGTGCATTCATCCCGTAAAAACTTACCTCTATCGCTATTTTCTCAAAATATTACAAACTGGTCCCTGTGCGGTACTCAGAACGCTCCAAATTTTAAACATAATATGGGCAGTTTTTCCTCCTGGCAACAAAGTGGCTACTATGCCTGATGAAGCGACAACAAGTCTTAGATTTGGTGTGAGATGTACTTTGTGATCTTCCATGTTTCACACCCGTATTGCAGCACGGATTGGCATTGGACCCAAAGATATTGAGTTTATTCCTTCGGGTGTGCTTCGGGTACTGACCCGAAGCACGGAAACTGTTCCGTGATTGTCAAACAGGTCAGCGTAATAGGATAGCTTGGTCTTTGGCAATTCGTGCAGCAATGTCCTCTCCCAGTATCTGACACAATGCTCCCTAGATAGGTAAATTTGTGAATGCGTTCCATTGCCTCAATGTCAATAGGCAACGGTGATTCTTCATAACAGATCTCACCTCCTGGATCTGCCAAGTGTTAATTTTAAATCCTGTTTTTGCCGCTCCCTCCCTTTCTTCCTTTTTAGGGGTAATTGGTATTTTTAAAAAACGATCACACGCAATATTTAGGGGTAATTGGTATTTTCAAAAAACGATCACACACAATATTTAGGGGTACTTGGTATTTTTAAAAAACGATCACACACAATATTTAGCGGTAATTGGTATTTTCAAAAAACGATCACACACTATACTTAGGGGTAATTGGTATTTTCAAAAAACGATCACACACAATATTTTCAAAAAACGTTTACACACAATATTTAGGGGTAATTGGTATTTTCAAAAAACAATCACACACAATATTTAGGGGTAATTGGTATTTTCAAAAAACGATCACACACAATATTTAGGGGTAATTGGTATTTTCAAAAAACGATCACACACAATATTTAGCGGTAATTGGTATTTTCAAAAAACGATCACACACTATACTTAGTGGTAATTGGTATTTTCAAAAAACGATCACACACAATATTTTCAAAAAACGATCACACATAATATTTAGGGGTAATTGGTATTTTCAAAAAACGATCACACACAATATTTAGGGTTAATTGATATTTTCAAAAAACGATCACACACAATATTTAGCTAATTGGTATTTTCAAAAAACGATCACACACACTATTTAGGGGTAATTGGTATATTCAAAAAACGATCACACACAATATTTAGGGGTAGTTGGTATTTTCAAAAAACGATCACACACAATATTTAGGGGTAATTGGTATTATCAAAAAACGATCACACACAATATTTTCAAAAAACGATCACACACAATATTTCTTATAACTTCTGCCCGTGGTTTCAGTCACTTAGGCTTCAGTTTTTTGGGTTGTCCTAGAATTACAAACAGCAAAAATCTGCCAACAAAGTGGCTGCTATGCCTGATGAAGCGGCAGCAAGCGCAATTTTATTTATTTAGCTAAAATTACTTTGGTGAGAAAAGTCTTTCCCTTTTCACCGGGAGCATCTAGAAACAGCATTTCTCCCAAAGCACTGTCTACCCTGTGACTCACACGATCGAATATTAAACGCTGATCTATTTTTTTTACCCGACTACCGAAGGAGGGTAGTGTGTTTATGTATGTATGTATGTATGTTTGTTCCTATGTGGCGTTCTAGAGAAAAAACGCGTTGGCCGATTTTGATGATTCTTACGTCAATCGAATTTAGAAAATTTGGGCGCCAAATTGTGGGAACCTCATTTTTTTTTCATCCCAATCCGTCGTGTGGAAAAATAAAGGATTCTAAGGGGGGATTTTCGAAATATGTAACTATATGTTGTATTTATATGTTTAAATGTAACTAAGCCAAATAAAAAATGTATAAAAAGTTATAAACAAAAAAAGATAATCAAAAAACCCGAATGCTTAAGAAGCAAACTAAAAAACCGGCCAAGTGCGAGTCGGAATCGCGCACGAAGGGTTCCGTACCATTATCGCAAAAAACGGCAAAAAAAAACGTTTGTTGTATGTGAGCCCCACTTAAATATTTATATTATTCTGTTTTTAATATTTGTTTTTATAGCGGCAACAGAAATACATAATCTGTGAAAATTTCAACTGTTTATGAGATACATCCTGGTGACAGACAGACAGACAGACCGCGGAGTCTTAGTAATAAGGTCCCGTTTTTACCCTTTGGGAACGGAATCCTAAAAATCGAGGAGACCAAACGCGTTGGCCGATTTTTTAGTTCGCTTCTTAAACAGTCGGTGTTTTAGATTCTTTGAATTATTCTCACATATCTTCCATATACAGACAACGACTAGTTACATTATTATTAGTACCTGTGCGACCGAGCTCTGCTCGAGTAAAAATAGGGAAAACGACGTTTTCTAAAAATGAAACCCAGCTAGATCCCTGAGGCCCTGCAAACTAAATTTCATGAAAATCGTTGCAGCCGTTTCCGAGATTCAAATTATATATATAACCCTATATACAACAATTGATCGTTTAAAGGTATAACATAGATAATTATGTAGTATAGATATGGCACTGATTCACGAGCAACAGAAAACGTTTACAAGCATGATTGGAGACACGTATATGTGTATATCCAACTAAGTACGTAGGTACATTGCCTATAGCAGGTAAAGAGATCCATATTTCATTTGATAAATATTCAATTGAAGTCACACACGTCCCAAGCGACGGAGTTCACCTACATGTCACCGGCTACTTTTTTATCCGACCGATTTCCCTCAGGATGGAAACATGCCTACCTATTCTTATAGCCAGATATCTCACTTCCGCGTTTCATGGATGAATAATTTCACAGAAGCTTGATATATTCGGGCATCTGCGACTTGTTAGAACATAATTTGTCACTTTTTCTCTAATATCTTTATTTATTGCTTGGCCACCCGCCCTTTTGGTGTTGAGTTGGGTTACAAGGTCAGCACAAGTGTTTGAATTATAGTTTCTAAATGTGATTTTGGTTTACTTGAGTAAATGTTTTTATAGAGAGAAGGTTTGTCGACCCCAGATCCAATTTTTCTGTTCAATATTTTCAACTAGCCTTGTCCCACGGCTTTGTTCCTTCTTCCTACGGCCTATCCCGTAGGGATCGAGTAATTTTCAGGGATAGTAAAAAATTGTCTATAGCACGGCAATTATATCTAACAGTATTCTATCTTCATGTAAACGGTCGGAACGCGAGTTCAGCCAACACTTGATACACAACAGTCGCAAACAGTCACGAACGGTGTGATGGTTTTGTAAGCAGTAAGCGTGGGATTTGTGAATGTTTGATTGAAATAAGTACAAGTACTTACTTACTTACTTAATATGGCAGAGAGTAATTATAGACTATATTGTGCTATTTTTGGTTGCTTGAATTCTTCTATAACGCACCCAGAAATAATATTGTTTAAATTACCTGGAACCTCCGAAAGGCAAGACTATAAAAAAAATATATACCTAACCTATTAGTACATAATTTGTTTCTTTTTTTATATAGTTATTACCTTTTTTTCAACCGAGTAATATACCTGGATTAATAAATAAATAAGTGGATAGCGTGATAAAGTGACACAAGAGTGACCTACATACGCTGGCGTTAAAAAAATCTAGTTGGTAGTTGCCTTGGCTATAGACTAGCCTTACTTATGTACTTAGCTACTTACATATATTATTGAATTAGACGAAATATCATTATGAAATGATAACCTATGAGAGTAATAAATGGTAGTACCTAGTAAGATGTAAAAGAAGTATCTATAATAAAAAATATAATATTTATAATCACAAAACTACAAATAAACTCAAGGTGGTAGAGGCGGGCAGCCCTAACACGTGTTTACGTGACGCGCGCTTGTAGATAATTATTTCAAGGACAGCAGGGGCCGAGTCACAATACTGTTAGATATCATTACCGTGTCTATAGCACTCAATGTGTAACTTTCAAAAAAAAAATTTCAGAATTGGATCTGTCGGGAGTCCGCCTTTGTACTTGTGCAAAATGTTTTAATAAATATATAAATCAGTACTTTCTTCCAAAGATTACCTTTTATAAACTTATGAACTAGCTTATACACTACTTATATATATATCATGAACCAAGTGAATAATCAGTGCACTATGTATATATATATAATGCCCGAGCATTATGAATCAAGTCGATTCAAATCGGGCAATGTAATGAATACTGATATAAACTACTATATTTATCACATTGTCTAGTCATTATGAATATTGCTACGTAACAGTTGGGCAATTCGATTATTTTGCCAATGAATTATTCCAAGAACGAGCGAAGCGAGCTCGGGAGCTTAGGGCACCCCGACACGGATAAGTTCTGGCAAACTCAGCTTCCGTCATCTTCTTCATGTTAGGTTACTTTAGACCCTGCAGAAAGAAATAAGAGCCCCACGTAGCGGGGTTCAGTCGACTTTGTTGCTTAAATAGTAATCGTACTTACTTATTTTATATTAAAAGTAGCTGTCCCACGCGGCTTCGCTCCCGTCAACTGGCTACCTACCCATCTACCCTACCTACCCTATCCTACCTATCCTATATACATCAATGTTGCGTAACTTTAACCGCTTACGCAGCGCACGCAACGGAAGCTCTCAAGAAGGAATAATTATTCCTGTTTTTGCAACATTTTTCATTTATGCTCCGCTCCTATTGGTCGTAGCGTGATGTTATATAGCCTATAACCTTCCTCGATAAATGGACTATCCAACACAAAAAGCATTTTTCAATTCCAACCAGTAGTTCCTGAGATTAGCGCGTTCAAACAAACAAACTCTTCAGCTTTATTTATTTATTTAAGGATCATCAACGAGTGTTACAATACCATAAAACTTACACAAGATACAAAAATCGTTATCCTGTAATGCACACTCAATTATAGACAATCACATATTTTACATAGCCTAGCATACACAGCTTAATATAATTGATTAAGAATATGAAAAGTATATAATAAAAAATAAGTGACATGCGATACGAATACGAAATACAAAAAAAAAACAAGACATTAAAATTTTAAATTTAGTAATACCTGAATGTCAAATAATAATAAGAATAACAGTCAACATTTTAATCAAATTATTATGGAATTCTAATAATTTTTTAATAAAAACTGAGATTATACATAAAATGTCCTAGACAAAATAAAATAAACTTAACATTAAATAAATTTTTATGATTTATAATACAAGTGATAAATTAACCATTACAACAACAAAAAGACAAAACAATAAAAATTGGTATTACCTGATTGTCAAATAATAATAATAACAGTAATGTCAATAATTAAAATTAAAATCAATATTAGTTAAATAAAACATGTCAATATTTAAAACTTAAATTATACTGGAATTGAAATAAAATAAAATAAAATAATGAAAAAAACAGAAATCATACATAAAATGTCCTAGAATAAACAAAATAAAATCAACATTAAATTATATTAAAGTAATTTTAGTGTTATAAAATCATGAAAGTTATAATAAGTCCTCCGCCTGAAAGTGCTTATAAAATTTACTTTCAAAGGATCTTATAATATTAGTATAGATTAATGTCAACATTAAAATAATTTAAAATACACATCTTAGTACCCGGCCCAATAAATGATGGGAATTATTTATAAAGCCCGGTCAATTTAATTATTTTAATAGTTTTTAGCATATTGCCTACGCATATTGGGCATTTTTCAAATTGTCCTGGCATTATAAATAATGCCGTATTAATCACTTGGTCCATTACATGTATATAAATATCACCTGGTTTCCCTATAAAAAACTACTCTGAAAAGTTTATTTATTTATTAAAATTCATGTACAATAAATACCAGTCAACCTTTTGGTTAAAAAGGACAACGATGTGAATGGGAACAAAAAATATATCTAAAAATAACAACTTTTACACAAAAATAAATATACTACTTCTGTCTCTAGATGAGAGCTATTTAGTCTGATTCAAATAGTGGTCACGAACTTTTCTTTTCTTTTCGAATTTGCTTTCAGCGTTTTTAATGTCAAAGGGTAGCGCGTTACGGAGCTTTATTGTTGAGATAGCGTAAGAAGTGGACATAAAACTGATGCTATGTGAAGGAATTTGGAGGAGTAAATTTTTGAAAGCTCGAAGATTACGACTGTGAGAATTGCCCAACGCTTTGAAATAAGATTTTAGATAAACGGGAGCACAAGGATCGTTCATAATAGTGAAGAGGAAGCTGAGAGATCTGAGGGACCTTCTGAGGCGGATAGGCAGCCATTTAAGCTGAGAACGGTAGAAAGAAATGTAAATGTGTGTATTTACGAAGGCCAAAAACAAAGCAAATACAATTGTTGAGAAGTCAATCCAATTTATTTAGAAGTTCAGGATAACAAACTTCAGCATAGTCGATAATGGGAAGCACAAGTGACTGGACCAAAGTGATTTTGGTGCTTGATGGGAGGAAATGCTTGAATTTATAGAGAGACCGCAGCGAGAACACGACTTTCTGGCTCCCATGAGCCACGTGTTTATTCCAACTAAAACTGTCATCAATGTGGATGTGTGTGCAGTGGTGGCACATGTGTTCGATCATTCGGTTCCCTTCATGATGGTTGTGCTTAGTTGTGCCGATCCATGCGTCATGTTCGTGAACGGGCGCCATCAGTTGGAATTGGTCATAACTTAGCTGTCTCGGCCTGTTAAAGTGCTTTTTTTTTAAATTATTTGTTACTCTAGACGCTTTTACGTATACGTCTTTTTACATCGTTCTCACATATATGTATTTTTTCAACAAGAATGATGTAACCAAAAACTTGTAATTAAAACTGATGGAACAGAGTGTCCGGGGAGTTTCTTGCAAATTCTTCTCCATTGTGACCTACAGACGCTTGCGAATTTGCAACTAGAGTCATCTTTTTAGAAAATTTTTGTTTGACAATTCAAAAGTACTTCTAAAGTTTACTTTAAATAAATACCTTGATTTTGATTTTGATTTTGAATGTACATACCTAAATACTTTACATGAGGTGAAAGAGAAGTTGAGGGTAGGTAACAGGCCTTCCTTTTATATGTTTGCTATATATTTTCTTTACAAATAAAATAAATAACAACGCTAGCTTGGCAGACGGATTGGCATGTAGTTTATTACTATCGGCAACTCATTCCTTTCCATCCTTTTGAAGTAACACACGTTCACCTACATGAAAAATACACAAACCTTTATAGCCTTAAATTTTAAATGAGTACACACTAGCCGTGCTGAATGATGTTAATGAGTTGCTGAGCAAACAGAGAGGGCAAACATATCAACGATTCCACTCGGGTCCTCTGAATGCTATATGTTTGTAGGTTCGGGTGTTTAATTGCGGTTTGTACGGGCTAATACGGTGGTAAGTGGAGATAATAAGAAATTAGGATATTTAAAATTTTGGTGAAAGGCAGAAAATGCTTATTGTTAGTCGGACGCGGCTAGGAGGTTAGGAACTTTCCTGATGGCGCTCGAATTGCATCGCACTGCGTCCATGTGAACCTACTTGCAATTTCGCTTAGCAAAAATTGCCTATACTATCAGTGTGTTATAAATCGAATCGCGTCGAGCCATCAGGATTGAAGGACATCATCACATCACATCATCAACCTATTAATATTCCCACTGCTGGGACACAGCCCTCCTCTCTGTGAGAGGGGATTGTCCGTAATCCACCACGCGGGCCCAGTGCGGATTGGTGGATGTCACATGTCTTCGAATTTTTGGTTCTAGGACATGCCGGTTCCCTCACGATGTTTTCCTTCACCGTTTTTGAGAGCAGTGGTGATGAAATAATTTACACAAAGTTAAGCGCCTGCCTGGGTTTGAACCCACGACCTACAACTTGTAAGTCGCGGCCGATACCACTGGGCCACCACTGCTCGCCTCTACTATTGCTCGCGGATTGAAGGACACTAAAAGTTTAATATAACATTTTCAAAAGTCAGATTACTGTTACCTGCACCTGTAGCCAAGTTGACAAGATCAATAAAGCTACAATCAATAACGCTAGTAGAAAACGAATCAATGCATGGGAATGACACATCTGCCCCCCCTAGCTAAGTTACAAACGTTTGAACCGAACTGTCGTTGAATCTCTTTCTATAATCATTAACGCCTTCTATTTGTATGGTCTGGCCACATGAAAACCAGCCAAGCCAAATCTTGAGCTACAATTTATCCTAAGTTAGCTTAGGACAAATAAGTGCTTAGTTTTAGCTTTATGTAAAATATTTGACTTTTCAAATTTAAGAAGTTATATTATAAAATAGCCAACATTGTTGTAGCAGAAAAAGCAAGAAATTGCGTTTAACATTTATTTTAGAATGTATTATGTTTTTGTAAATAAATTTCAGGATACAGAACTTGGCACCCATTTAGATCTCAATTCTTTTGTCGGCGTAGTCAACAACCATGCATATTCTTAGTATCGAACTTGGCTCCCTTTTTGACATTTATGTTTTTAATGGGATATCATTACTTTTTGTACAGAAATTATTAGTAGGTACTTATTCATAAAAAAATAAATACCAAATGGTTTTAGTTAATCTACTGTATTTTCCTACTTTTATTTGCCAATCGACCAATCACACAGACGGAAATCCACATCACGTCATTCATTTCGCATGTGATTGGTCGATTGGATAGTGGTCAAACTCTTTGCGTTGCCATATTAACTTACGCAATACGGCTGCCGTGTTGCGCTGTTCGTGTAATATTACAGACAGCTGCTGCGTCGCCAGTTCCTTTTTTGCTTGAACTTGGCTTGAAACACTGCCGCTAGATAAACGAATCTAGTAGTGGTATCAAGTCTGACAATAGATGTAAATAAATTATTTTTTTGTGATTAATATTTAGGTTGTACAGATTGGCAATAAATGTTAATATTTTTCTTCCTTTTAAATTTGCCACATCCTATTAGTACTATTTTTGAAAGACGGGATGCACCTCAACGTCTGAACGGATTCGGATAAACTTGGCACACGGATAAACCGTAAACTGCATTAAGACATAGTATAGGTATTATTCTTTATCCCAGTAATACTTACGTTTGTGTGGTATAATTTGGGACTTTTACACTGGTGAAGAAGCTAGCAGAAGCTAATTCATAAAAATAATATCTGGGTTCAAAAGCATTTATAGACCCCTATCAACAGACATAGCAAAAAATCCAATAAATTCGGACAGCTGTCACAATCTTGTTCACTCATTCATTCACTCGTTCACTCGCCCACTCGGTCTGACCGAACACTGGAAACCTTTCATTGCTCTAATGGAACACTTTCACAGTCCACAATGGAATCCCTTTCCTTATGCTAAATGTATTGAAATATTATTTCTGGAAACTTTTATTTGGAGACCCTTTGGGCCTCTTTGACACCCTTTAGCTAGTCGTCACTTCAACGAAAAATGTAATTTGAAAGGCTCACAAAAGGTTAGGGAATACATTTGTAAAATGGCGTAAGGAAATTGGGTGCGACGTTCTCATCAACTGAAAGGTTGCTGAGAATTTCTTATCTTGACATCATCAGATATTTGAGGATATTTGATTCGTTGAAGACAATGCTCGCGGAAGTTTTGTTGTATTTTTTTTTACGGGAAAATCGACTGGAGACTCCTAATGTAATTCTGAAAACTTGATAACGGGGTAAATTTATTTTCAAGTAATTCTGAAAATTTTATAAAAGGAAAATTAATTTAAATTGTCATTTTATTATACATATAAATATAGATACAAGAAAATTATTAATATATATATATGTAAACGAAGACAATTGTTCTTCATTAATTTAAATTTCTCGCGCAGTCACTTTGACACTTCGAGAGCAGATGTCACCGGTGAAGTGTGTCAATAAAAAAAGTTAATTAAAAAAATCAAAAAACCCGACTGCTTAAAAGCAAACTAAAAAGACGTAAACAAGAAGAAAATCATGCTGTGCAGTCGGAGGATACTTATTCGCGAGCTGGCGAACCAAAACCAGATGTATCCTCCGACTGCACAGCATGATTTTCTTCTTGTTTACGTCTTTTTAGTTTGCTTTTAAGCAGTCGGGTCTTTTGATTTTTTTAATTAACTTTTTTTATTTACAACTTTTTAGTTATTTTTTTTTAGAATTAGGTACATTTAAACATATAAGTGTTATATATTTTTGAAATCGCCTCTTAAAACCCTTTATTTTGATACCGCACACGATGGGTTAGGAGGAAAAAATTTTTTTTTTCCCCACAAAATGGCGCCCAAAATCCGGCATTTTTGTTTTTTCCAATTTTAATGTAGCCAGTGACACTCGCAGGATTAAGACGAATCGATTGACGTAAGAATCATCAAAATCGGTCAACGCATTTGGTCTCTGTAACGCCACATAGGAACAAACATACATACATACATACATACATACATACATACATACATATATACATACATACATACATACATACATACATACATAGACTGATAAACACATTACCCTCCTTCGGCAGTCGGGTAAAAAGAGGTTACGTGTAATGAAAGTTAATGAGAGAAATAAAACCAAATAGTATTGTGTTACTAAACATTAAGTGCAAGAATTCAGGAAATAATAGTTTTAATTGTTGTTTCTCTTTTCATGTAAAGTATCTTTGTAAATTCGTTCGTAAAACCTAATGTAAAATGTGTAAACATAGTTTAATAAAAAATATCTCTTTTCGAGCAACGCAAATCAGCCTTTATTTTCGAAAAATCCTATAAATTGAATCTGTCTGTAAAGAAACATTACAAAACAAAAAAAAAAAAACAAAAAAAAAAAATAATAATAATAATAAATTCATAAATACCATATGGATGTTACTTGTCCGAAATAAAGATTATTTTATTTTATTTATTTATTTTATAAATTATCATTTTCTTAGTATCGTTCAAAAAAATCAAACCGACTGCCAAAACAAAGTACTACATATTTTGTTTTGGAAGGCGGTT
The DNA here is from genome assembly GCA_945859665.1 of Anorthoa munda. NCBI lineage: Eukaryota > Metazoa > Arthropoda > Insecta > Lepidoptera > Noctuidae > Anorthoa > Anorthoa munda. The sequence goes on along the minus strand of OX243899.1, from coordinate 5,450,270 downwards.
TGATTTTTTGTTAAAAAGATTTTTATTTTATTTATTATTTATCTATACCTGAATATTAACGGTCAAGACACTGATTTGAGGTGTGCCACAAAAGCCAATGTACCACCTTCTACATGTCCTATACGAAAGCCCAAGGGGCTTAACGGTCCTCTCAGTGACCACAGCGAGAGTGAACACGATACATTTCCCATATCCAATAGATATGCAAAGCAGGGGAATATTTGGTTTTCCCATGCACGGCATCAATTCTCAGGGCTCATAATGAAAGACCAACCGAAAACATACTGTTTACTTTAAAACATGTCGCTTATTTTTAACCGATTTCCAAAAGGAGGAGGTTCCCAATTCGGCTGTATTTTTTTTATGTGTGTTACCTCTGATCTCTTTACTTGGTGATCCGATTTTGATGTTTATTTTCTTATTTGAAAGCTGGTGCTTCTCATATGGTCCCATTTAAGTTTGGTGAAGATCTGATGAAGAACTTCGGAGATATACAACAGAACTCTTCAATAAACAACGGCAAATCTCTCGGGATTACTGCAATCGCATGTTTGTTTATTGATTACGCCATTTCATAACATAAGATCACGCCAGTACGCTAAAGAGGGGTACGCAGATGTGTACAGTTCACCCTGGTACACTCTCATTTCACCGGTTATATTCAAGGTTTATGTTATTTAGGTAATCTATTCTGGCATAACTTTGTGCATATATAATGCACCTTACTATAGAACTTGCTCATTATGTACCACAACTAAAGGTCTATCAACACATATCAGGGCCGTGCCCGGGACGTGCACGGGACGTGGACAGTACATTTTATATGAACTCGTTCACACACGTCCGTGCACGGGCCCGGGCACGTCCCGTGCACGGACTTGTACCGATATTTTTTTGAGCTCCTGACGGGGCACGGTCCGTCCACGTCCCTGGCCCGGCCCTGATATGTGTGGCTAAAACTTAAAAAGTGAAAAATAAAAACTTTTTACGAAAAAATTCAACAGACTTCCAAAAAAATCCGGCCAGGTGCGATTCGGACTTGCGCACGAAGGTTTCCGTACCATTATCGCAAAAAACTGCAAAATAATCAAGTTTGTAATATGGGAGCCCCACTTAAATTTGTATTTTATTCTGTTTTTAGTATTTGTTGTTATAGCGGCAACAGAAATACATCATCTGTGAAAATTTTAACTGTATAGCTATCACGGTTTATGAGATACAGCCTGGTGACAGACAGACAGACAGACGGACTCCGCGCTTAGTAATAGTGTCCCGTTTTTACCCTTTGGGTACGGAACCCTAAAAACCGGTGTTCCTGTTCTTGTTTCTTCGTTTTGTGACACCGACTTACGTAATTAAAGTTATTTTTCACTTCGTAGTGTTTTTTTTGGAAGTCAGCTGTTAACTTCCTTTTCCATGTTGCTTATGTTTGAGAAGCGAGTGCTGTAAACTTCGGGTTTCATGTCATCACAACATTCTGAAGCTCTTAGCTCCTAGTTGGGAGGTTTCCTGTGTAGAACAATGATAATTCTGTTTAGTCCGTCAGTGAGATTATCAAATAATATTGGACACGTATTTTTTGCTTTATCTAATAAATAGCAAGGTAAAATTTAAAACTTACAAAACAATCGTCAATTTTCTTTTATTTCTTACTTTTTAAACAAACAACGTTTTTTATCAAACATAGCTAAGAACACTCCCGATAATGACACCACTAAATCAAAAATGGCTCATCCGTTTAGGAGCTATGATGCCACATATAGATGCACAAATCTACAGGTACACACATTAATGTTAACAATTTATATCTTAATAAAAAAAGGGAATGCTTTAAGTCTATCCTATCTCACGTTAGGCAGGTGAAAACTGATGGGTTGATAAAGGGCGAAGAATTGAATCCTAAAGATAACACAGTATAATTCTTAGGTTTAACTTTGGATACTAAGCTTCAGTGGGACCCACATATAGACAAATTGTCAAAAAAGCTAATAGCCGCAGTATATGCTGTTAGAAAAATTTGTAATTTAGCTGACATATAGACAGCCCGTTTAGTGTACTTTAGCTATTTTCATAGTGTAATGTCGTACGGTATTCGGTTGTGGGGAAATGCCGCCGACATTCAGACTATCTTTGTTTTGCAGAAAAGAGCTGCTCGATCAATTTACAAATTAAGCCCGAGACAATCTCTCAGAGCAAAATTTAAGGAGATTAATGTAATGACTGTACCTTCTCAGTATATTTATGAAAATCTTTTATAGGCCCATAAATATATATATATATATATATTTTTTAAATACAGTGATATCCATAACATAAATACTAGGAACAAACACAAATTTGTTAACAAGGCTCAACGGTGGCTCGTTCAGAAGTCAATGTTTACGTTTTTATAATAAGCTTCCAAGCCACGTACAAGATCTAAGCCTTAATAAATTCAAATCATTCATTAAACGTAGGTTGTGCCAGAAAGCGTTTTATACCGTTAAAGATTACGTTGACAAAAAGGTTTGAGTTTGAGCTGATCCAATTAATTTATTTTTATTTTTACAGCCTGAATTTTGTTATTTTTTTGTATTGTTGCAATGACATGAATATTTTGCTTTTTAAAGTATTATATTATTTTAATTTCTTCAGTCATTCTTTTATTTTTTATTTTTATTTTGATTTTTCTCAGTTAATTTTAATCATGGTCTGGCAGTTTTTGTAATTTATGCGGCCTACCCGAATGTCCTTTCTTTGGTACTGTTCTTCGAATCGTTTAGTTCCTTGAATTCTCAGTTAAGCTGCACGGTTACTGACAAATTCGTGAGTTGACTGGACAGGTCCAATCAATCTGGCTGGTTCTTTCCTCAAAAGACCATTTCAGACACCAATGTGTGAAAGTGTGAAGAATCCAATTGAAACTATCTTTCTTCATTAAAATACTTACATGGGAAAAATATTTACATACAAAAAAAAAGAAGTGAATCAAACTAGTAATAACATTTTAACTGTTTTTATAATCTGTGTAATAATAATACAACGCTATTCCTATAAAATTACTCAATAGTGGTTAATATCGACTTCTCATAAACTAAAATAATGTCAATTAAATAAATGAAAACATTTTTATTCATTTTGCATCATTAATTTGTTATAAATCATTTTGACCGCTTTCAAGTATGGGGCGGCCGCTCTGTGCGACGTCATCTAGTTTAAAAAAATATGATCGACATGTAAAAGTGTTTGTATAAACGAACTTACAGAAAATCATTTATCAAACTTATAACTCCCCTCTTTTTCTGTCGGAGGTTAAAAAAGGCAAAGATAAAGCGCATCAAAGTTCAGGAGTGGGGACTTGTGACGTCACACGATATTTCATCGCACTGGTATCGTCGTAAGTTTTTGCTTACGTGACAAAAGAATATATATGTGTCCAATATTAATAGGTGATCTAACTGACGGACTACATAGATTTTTTGTCAGCATCCCTAGTGCAAGCCTTGTATAGACGTGAATCCACGCGAGACACAATGGGTTTCCAATTGTTTCGGTAATTAAAGCATCGGGCCTCCACAGCTGAACAAAGTTGGATGAATGTACCACGAGCAGACCATGACCTGGATTAAGCCATACTTTATTCCAGTAACAAAATGGGGAAGTCCCTGGCTAAAGCTAGTAAATTGTTAATAACTCAATAAAGTATTTAAATTAAATGAAGTAATGATACGATCCCTCTTTTTTCGACGCGCAAGAGAACCTGCCATTTTATTTGATTACTCGATTGAATCGCCTCGCCCGCCGCTGGGTTTCGGTACTTATTTCTTTTCGCAAATCGATTATTGCAGTATACTCATTTATTTGCTGGTGACACATGTGGACGTTTTATTTTACAATTACATGCCTATCAGACCCGATGAGCGATAGTCGTTTAGTATTCGTATAGATGAATTGATTTGAAAATATCACTTACTATATCTGCCTAGCCTTTTCCCAACTATATTGGGGTCGGCTTCCAGTCTTATCGGATTCATCTGAGTACCAGTGTTTTACATAGAGCGACTGCCTATGTGACCTCCACAACCCAGTAACTGGATAACACGATACCCATTGGTAAGACTGGTGTCAAATCTCAGGCTTCTGACTACCCGTAACGACTGTCAAAGATTTTCAAATGACAGTCGGGACCAAAGGCTTAACGTGCTTTCCGAGGCACGGAGGAAACTCAGTATGTTGAAATGGTCACCCATCCACGGACCGACCGCGTCATGCGTTGGTTTAACCTTGAAGATCGACCAGTGCAGCTGTTATTATTAAGCCACGAGCACCTCGAAAATACTATGAACAGTAAATAAACTATACGTACTACTAAAATTGTACACTTCTGCCTAAGCCTTAGGCTAATACAGGCGTGAATCTTAAACAAGCTTTGTGAAGAAATGATGAATTGATAGATATAATAAAACACGGCAATACGTTTGTTTGGCACACACTAAAATGCATTTATTACATTTGCCAAAGGAGTGGAGAAAAACAGCAAAGTGGAGGGAATTAGAGGAGGCATAATTATTTCAAAAGACAACCTGACCTGGTAGCTGATAGTTAAGATAAGATTTAATTTAGATAAGTTAGTAATGCCTAGTTATCATAAGCTAGATATAAGATTTAATTAATAAAACAGTGTTGTAAACAGGTTACAGGGAATAAAAGCTATTTTTATTTTATTTTTATCTGTTCAAAATCAAAATTTGTTTATTCAATTAGGCCATTAAGCGGCACGTTTGAAATTGAACAAATAAATAAATTTAAAAGTAATAATAATTGATTCTACCGTCCATTCGAAAATGTAGCTTGTTATGGAGAAGAACGGACATGTTTAAATGCATTTACACGCGTATTTCAAAATAAATACATCTCCTTATAAGGAAATCATAAGTGAGTCTCTCTGGGGGCATCACGTTCAGTATTTAAAATATATTCTTGCGGGTAAAGCCGCGAGGCACAGTTTTCTTTTTGGATAATTTAAGTTTCCCTTCCTCAGGAATCTTACAAGATGAGCATTTCTAATATTAAAACAGCAGTTTTCTACAAAGACTGGCCTATTTACTCTCAGTTCCCCTAGGAGCCTCATGAAAAGGATTGCTTAAGCGAAACTAAGTAATCTCATAAATGACCACCTTTCATTTGCCTGAGAGCTGCCGAGGTCAGGCGGAGTCGGGCGGAAATCTACAGCCATTTGATAATTAAAAACTCGAGTTTTGAGTGAGCGCCTGTAATAATATCGCCTGCAAAAATAATTAATACGTAATTGCTCCTGTAATTATTACAGGAGCTCAATCAAATCTCGAGTTTTGCCTTATAAAACTCGTTATTTTAAAGGCACAACGGTGATGATGCAACAATACGGCAAAGATAATATTATGTCAACAATTTTCCCTAAAAATCTAACGTTTGTCGTAGTTGTCACATCGTCGCATCACGTCTAATCTTATACCACAGTAAAATATATAAACAGTATAGAAACTACCTACATACGCTCGAAACGGCACACTCACACAAATATACGCACCAACGAGATCCTTACGCAGCGTTCGCAGTGGTGTCAGTACTGAGCTCCGCGACGCGACGAGTGGTATCGTATGTTTATGTGAGTGTGCCGTTTCGAGCGTTTGTAGGTAGTTTCCATACTGTTTGTATATTTTTACTGTACTTATACGGGCATTTATAGATACAGCATTGACGACCGCTCCCGAATATATCCAACCGCGTGGCGAGTTTGCTCCCGTCTAGTACGGGGTACGTAAGGTAAACGCACAATCCACCTTATCCTCGCTTTATAAGTCAATGTACTCAGGCCTTATAATGCTTACTTGCTTCCTCAGCAGTTTGGAATTGGCGTCTTCTAACACCCAAATGTCAGATTAACCTTTAAATAAATTTGTCAAAATTTGCTATTGTCAACTTTTATCCCCTCTCTGCTTCGCGAAGGCTTTCCATCATAATTAAAGAAAATTAAGCACGAATTCCTGTAATTTTTTCCTCTCACAAGTATCTGTTGAGAGCTTTTACCGAGTCAACTCGTTTAGATGCCAACGTTTCGAAGGAAATGGATGGAAAATCTTCTGATAAAAAAATACAGAGTTAAAGGGAACGCAGAGATGTTTTATCAACCAAATGAGAATGATTTATAATGTTTTCGCTTACATTTGAATAAAAAGGAGTTGTTGAATAAATGAACGGCAATTTAGCAAATTTTTTTTGCAACAATGCGCCATATAATATTATAATCATGAAAGTAACACTGTTAATTTGTCACATTTTCACGACTAAACCTCCTTGTCTTCAAAGCCAGAAAGGTGCAGATGTTTGGGCATGCCCGATCACCTGCATCTTTCAGGATTTGAACTTGGTAAATGACAGAGGTGTCCAAGTAGGTCGAACAAAATCTGAATAGTTGGAGACTATATTTGAGTTAATTGACACGGAAGAGGAAGAAGATGGTTGAAACGCGGCACCAATTTTGATTTTGGTTTTGATTTGGGGCATTGATGTATTAAAAAGGGGAAGATACTTTACGCGCAAACATCGCGATCAAAAAACCTGGGCTCGGCGCACCAGTTATCGGCAACCTACAGTTACCGATAGACAAGGACAGAGATAGGAGACGGCGCTGTAGTGCGAGCGAAATCGCCTGAGTGCCCGCTACGGGCATTCACTTAGTCTAGTAGTTTTGATGAAACAAACTAGATAACTAGGATATGGAACTAAAAACGTTGTTTGTACAGAGAAAATTTTATTGCAAGTAAGTGACACAAGTCATTATCAAAAAACCACATGTTCGAATATCAATTTGAAATGTTGTTCCAACCAAAAAGTTTCACACTTCCCCTCAAACAACATCCATCATCAGATATCCTCACATCACACCACACCAGACACACTCAAATTCAGATCGCGCACACATTTATTAAATGCCACACGACCTAATGGTTTTGTCAGTACATCTGCTGGGTTATCTTCAGTACACACATAGTCCAGACGCACAACATTCTTAGCAATGCAATCTCTGACATAGTGCGCCCTTATGTCTATATGTTTCGTCCTTCTATGCGCTACAGGATTGTACGCAAGTTTTATAGCACTCTGATTATCTACGAAAATGCAAATAGACCCAAGATATTCACCTCTTATAAATGCATTCAGCTGCCGCAAGTGAACTGCCTCCTTGGTTGCCTCCGAAAGTGCAATATACTCAGCTTCCGTTGACGACAGTGCCACACAAGCTTGTTTCCGGCATTCCCAGTTAATCAACGAGTTGCCACATCTAAAAATAAACCCAGAGTAAGATTTCCTATCTTTGACGTTCCCTCCCCAGTCAGCATCTACGAATCCCGTGATATCCTGCACCGGCGACTTGGGAAATATCAAACATAGATCCTTTGTACCCTTAAGGTATCTCAAGATATGTTTAGCAGCCTTCCAATGACGTTCCTCACAACATGAGTTATATTGCGCCAAAAAATTAACCGCAGCTGCAATATCCGGGCGTGTGTTACAGGCCAAATAGTTCAGCGAGCCTATGAGTGCCTGATAACTACGAGAACCTTGGCAGGATAATAGCTTACCTCCTTCCCCTTCCGCCAAGGTTTTATGGAAATCCATTTCCGTCGGAGTTTTTACTGGTTTGCAGTCGGACATACCATATTCAACCAAAATCTTCGAAATAAGCCTTTCTTGATTCAAATATATTCCCGTATCCAACTTAAACAAAAGCATACCCAATACTTGTCTCGCTTCCCCTAAATCCTTTATCTTGAAATGTTTACAAAGATTGTCTAATAAAACTTCCTTCTGCTGTTTGTCTTTGTAAAATAATAAAAAATCGTCAACGTATAGAGCGATATAAAAATTATTATTTTTGTAAAGACAGCTATCAAAGTCACAGCCACAGAGAAAAATAATGTCACAGCGCTTGAAGTTCAAAGACAATAAGACTTCATTTACTTTTTCATTCCAAGACCGTGAAGCTTGTTTGAGGCCGTATATCGCTTTTTCTAGTAAGCAAACTTTTTCCTTCGAGTTTTCGTCTATGCAACCCTCCGGCTGTCGCATATAAACTTTTTCATGTAAATCACCGTTCAGAAAGGCGGTGTTCACATCGAAGTGACTGATGAACAAATCCTTTTCAACAGCCAACGATAGCAGCAATCTAACTGTCGATCTTCTCACCACCGGTGAATAAGTTTCGAAGTAGTCGACCCCGTAGGACTGAGTGAAACCCTTCGCCACAAGTCGAGCTTTATAGGTCTTGTTACCATCCACATCAAACTTATACTTGAATATCCACTTGTTTCCCACGACTTTAGCTCCAGGTGGCTTGTCGACGAGCTTCCAGACCTTGTTCTCGTACATTGAATCCATCTCTTTCTTTATGGCTTCCTTCCAGTTATCCTTATCTTCCCGACTTAAGGCTTCCTTAACTGTCAAAGGCTCTTGCTCTTCTGTACAGCATGCAAGTCCATGAAGATTTCCTTCTCGGATTCTACTACGTAGAGGATAACGACATTCTCCTTCGTTTTCCACCACGACATTTTTCGCTCCGCTGTCACCCGTTTCTCCCACCTCCACTTCCGCGTCTTCATATTCTTCAGCCTCATCTGTGGAACTCGGCCCTTGAGCAGCTTCTGTACTACCAGGCGACGAACCTGACTGGCCTTCTAATTTTGCAAGTTCCCAGATTACTTCAGCACCTTTGTCGCCGCTACTCACGAGCCGACTAGGATCCTCAGAAACTGCTGCTATATAGTCCTCTAAGAATACTACATCCCTTGCTCTAACAATGACGCGAGGATTATTGGGATTTATGAAACGATATCCCTTGGTTTCTTCACACTAACCAACAAAGATATGTTCTACCGCTTTAGGGCTCCATTTCTTCCGAGTTTCCTTGGGCACGTGCACAAACGCCTTCGTTCCAAAAACTCTGAAATGATCGAATGACTGAGCCTTCCCTGTCCACAACTCCTCAGGAATCTTACCATTATTGCCACTATGAGGCAGCCTGTTCTTTATATAAACAGCCGTATTACATGCCTCTCCCCACAGTTTCACACTCAGATCCTTTTCCGACAACATAGCTCGAGCCATCTCCACAATAGTGCGGTTTGCTCGCTCCACTACGCCATTCTGTTCTGGAGTGTAGGGAACAGTCAACTGATGTTTTATACCTTTTTGACGTAGAAATCCATCAAACTTCCTGTTCACAAATTCTGTTCCATTGTCTGTGCGTATGCACTTCACCTTTAACCCGGTTTCAACCTCTACACTAGCTAGAAAATCTTTAAAATGATCGAGAACCTGATCTTTTGATTTAAGGAAAAATACAAAAGATTTTCGTGTAAAATCATCTAAAATAACTAGCATATACCGAGATTCACCGTACGTGGGCTCAGACATTGGACCACAGATATCTGCGTGAACCAGTTGCAATCTCTCGACTGCCCTCTCAGCCTCACCAACTCGGAAAGGTAAACGATGTGCCTTCCCCTTAATACAGGCGACACAAGGCTCCATTACACTCTTTCCAAAATCCATACCCGAAAGCTTACATAAATCTCGTTCATTTACGTGTCCAAGCCGCCGGTGCCACAACATCAAAGGATTACCTGCTTTCACTGACGTCAACGCAGCCCCATCTACAACCGCCTGACAACCTTCAAGCTTGTAGATTCCTGAGACTTCACTTGCGGTAGCCAGAAGCTTTCCCTTGAAATGGCCTGGAACCAAATGGTGAATTAGTTTGCAACCATCTCTGTCAAAACTCACCTTCCATCCTTTCTCTACTAATTTAGACACTGATAAAAGATTAACATGCAAACCAGGTACATACATGACATCCCTCACGGCAAGCATTCGTCCTTTCAAACTCACCATGATATCACCCTTACCCTTGCATTCAATCTTATCATTGTTCGCACATTTCACATTACTCATACCAACATTCATAACCAAATCTTTAAACCAGTGTTTCTGGAAAGACATATGTGAAGATGCCCCGCTGTCGATGTACCACTCCGTCGGATTAAAGGAGTCCCCGGCACTGAATGAAGACAGGCTCACGATCGCGACGTCACTCTGTTTGGTAATCGAACCCGCTTTCTTTCCTTTAGGACAGTCCGGCTTCTTATGTCCTCTCTTTCCACATTTAAAGCATTTAACTTTGGTCGTGTCTTTATATCCATTTTGACTCTTATTCACAGCCAATGCCGAGTCCGCTGAAGACGATGTAAAGCATCCTTGACGTGAATCCTCCTGTAGTAACTTCTGACGTACGTTCTCTGAAGTCAACTTCATCCCAGAGTGTTCCAGCGCCATTCGCATAGGCCTGTACTCTTCAGGTAGTCCTCTGAGTAACACGACAGCTACAAGATCATCGTCAAATCCGGTGGCAATATCCTTCAACTTTTGAGAAAGAGACATAACTGCAGCTACATATTCATGCATCGACGTGTGTCTCTCTAGCTTCTCATCCAACAACGCGTTCATGAGGGTGATCCTGCGATTTACGCCTTTGTCCTCAAACGCTTTCGCTAAGCTATCCCAAGCATCTTTGGCATGATTTGAATCTTGTACATACGCGTATAGTGTAGGTTCCACATGTAGACAAATCAAAGCAAGTGCGTCTTGGTCCTTCTCGATGGCGGTGGAGTCATTGGAATTGGGGTACTTTGCCGTATACGTGAACAACTTTTCTCGTATGAGAATCATTTTAATTGCGAATTTCCATGTAGAGTAGTCATCTAGGCCACAGAGGTTCTTAATGGCAAATTTCGTGACTGGGGCCATGACCTTTTGATGAAACAAACTAGATAACTAGGATATGGAACTAAAAACGTTGTTTGCACAGAGAAAATTTTATTGCAAGTAAGTGACACAAGTCATTATCAAAAAACCACATGTTCGAATATCAATTTGAAATGTTGTTCCAACCAAAAAGTTTCACAAGTAGGACCAAGTGCTGTGTTCAGTACCGTATCTTCCCCTTTTTAATAGATCAATGGTTTGGGGTATAATTTCTAAGTTTCACGCGGGTGAAGCCACTGGTAAAGGCTAGCTAGTTATATTACCACTAATTTGTTTAAAACCGCTACTATGCTTATAACTGAGGTTTGAGTAATTAGTACGAAAGATCTAGTAAACTTCAAAGGACTAGTTTTTTTTTGTAAAATTCAAGAAAAGAGACCTTTTTGATGTGTCAAGTTTCAAGTTCACCGCCGCTGGTTTTGTATGAGTTGACAAAGATGAATATGATTAATTACTATTTTTATAGATATAACATCACGCCGGTATTTGCCGAAGGGATGAGCAGCATATTTCGAGTTCGAGTTTAATGCCATTAACTTACACAAATCCGGATTAGTTGTACAATCGCAGTTTGTTGTGATAACATCCACAAAGCAAATTGGATATATTTCATGTGAGAAGCTTGGTGGCGCGTGCCTGACATTGTTTTATTGGTTAAATAAATCTTCACGAATACTTTCTCTGTTTTATTGCAAACGTCGGGATCTCACGGTGACGTTTCAGAAAACCAGACGGCTGGAAATTATATTGCTTCAAATACTTTTACGTCTTAGGCCGAGTTTCTCACCTCTAAATTATCGCAGAATTAATGTGACAAATTGTCAAGCACGCGTTATCTGCTGTGATTGGTTGAATGAATTTTCAACAGCCAATAACGCGTGCTTGACAACTTGTCTCTTTATTTCTGCGATAATTAAGATGTGAGAAAGTCGGCCTTGGTGCGGTTTCTGTCGAATAGTGTCGAAAGTAACACTGTCTGCCTATCTTTCTTTTTGTTACCTTATGAGTGATCTTAGTGTGAGTTTACACTCTCGCTCATTCGCGTTAACGTAAACGTCAATATGTATTGAAAGTGGATAAGCGCCGTCTGGTTACGGTAAGGAGAAACCTCTTTTTTATATAAATTTTGACATAAGAGATCGTTTACGTTATCAGAAGTGAGTATGTTAATAAACTCGGAATAAGCACACAGGTCTTAAAGGCAGAAAGGATTTGGATGAAACATGAGGATACGTTTTATCCCGATGTACGTTTATTTGGGATAAGGTTTAACATTCACGTGGCCGACTCCGCTGAAAGAAGCTATTTCTTCATAAAACCCATTCTACAACACCATCATCTTAATTTCAGCATATTGGACGTCCACTGATGGACATAAGCTTCCCCCAAACGTCATCACATCGACCCCTAGGGTCATCGACCGATTGTGCTCCTCGCATCCAGCAGTCTCCTAAAAACATGCTCTTCTGTATTTCATATATAATTTCATCTTCTTCACTTCTGTATTTTGCATTTCATAGGTTTTAATAGCACGTAAGTTAAACACAATTTACAATGTTCAAGTCTACAAGAATGTAGGATTTATGGAGAGAAAGTTAAACATTTATTTACATAGATCAAAGTATATACAGTGTATAAAATACTTAAATAACTAAGACTACAAACATATACACTTTAAACAAAAACTACTCACTAACTAAACCTAAAATTATACTAAACTAATATGGCGTCGAGAAACTCCTTCACATCGTTGTCCACTGGTAATGTGCCCAGAAGACTGGCAGCATTGCCACGTTGTATGACAATGCTTATTCTCTGACCGAGGTAAAATCCAGCCCTTGCTTCACGCAAAGTATCAACTAGTACAAAATTAAATCCTACTAATCATCACATCGCATCACATCATCAGCTTATTAATGTTCCCACTGCTGGGGCACAGGCCTCCTCTCTGTGAGAGGGAATGGGCCGTAATCCACCACTCGGGCCCAGTGCGGGTTGGTGGATGTCACATGTCTTCGAATTTTTGGTTCTAGGACATGACGGTTTCCTCACGATGTTTTCCTTCACCGTTTTGAGAGCAGTGGTGATGAAATAATTTACACAAAGTAAAGCGCCTACCTGGGCTCGAACCCACGACCTACAATTTGTAAGTCGCGGCCGATACCACTGGGCCACCACTGCTCTCCAATATTATGTGTCCTACTAATCCTACTAATATTATGACGTATTTGGATGAAATTTTCCAAATACGTCATAATGCATAGGATAATTTTTATCCCAAATGTTTTACCAAGGTTTCTTATATGTACCTCGGTTTTTGTATATTTAAATTATGTTCATATGTTGGATGCAAAACCTGTAAAATAATAATAGGTTGTCAGACTGTTTTGACAGTTACATTAATAAGTACTTAACACTTTTCAAACGAAGCTGTCAAAATGTCTGTTCCAGTGAAATAATGATAATTAGTTGAAATAAGGACAAGTTACAATTAGCAGTTAATTAATTCACGTGTAAAAAAATAAATAAAAATAAATGTATAACAAGACTAAATTACTAGACTAAATTACAAGACTATGTTTGAATAAAATCGGTTAAGCCATTCAAAAGTTATTCGCATTTTACTCTTTGAATCTAGATTTTTCGCAAGATATCGTGTCAATATTACATGTTTCGATAGATTGTCGATTGAAGCGTGTCTGCTACCAGGTATATTATACGTATAAGTTTTTGAACTGTCATGTTCACTAACACTAACATTAACATTAGAAACGGGATATTTACCATGTTTACTGTTTTTTGCGAGTTCCCGATATTTCGGTGCTGTTGCAAGCACCATGATCACGGATAAACTGAAAAGTCATTGCGGCTGGATGTTTATGAGGAGACATATCGGTCTACCCTCTTTCTTGTTCGTTTTTTGCACTCGGTACCGCTACCACTGTCACACAACTCGATTCTGCTCCCGACACACGAAACTCACTGTGTCCGCCCGCGAACTTTTTTCTGCACTTTTTCGGATTTTACACAGCTGGAACTCGCAAACTGCTGCTCTCCCTCAGAAAACTCTACGTTCTACACATGGCACTAAGATATCACAAAATTCTTCCCTTTAGCCTTGCCAAACTTAAAAAACCGGCAAAGTGCGAGTCGGACTCGCGCACGAAGGGTTCCGTACCATTATCGCAAAAAAACACCAAAAAATCTCGTATGGAAGCCCCACTTAAATATTTATTTTATTCTGTTTTTAGTATTTGTTGTCATAGCGGCAACAGAAATACATCATCTGTGAAAATTTCAACTGTCTAGCTATCACGGTTCATGAGATACAGCCTGGTGACAGACAGACAGACAGACAGACGGACCGCGGAGTCTCAGTAATAGGGTCCCGTTTTTACCCTTTGGGAACCCTAAAAAAGACGGTGTGATATAGTAGCCCCTACATAATCAGCACGTTCAACTTTTGCTAGTCGCCAAAATGTAACTCAAGCCCCACTCGTTTATAATAAAGTAAATCGCATACTTAACATTTACCCTATGCAGCTGTATGAGTGTAAGAAGACATTGACGGAATGGCTCTTCACACTTAATTATGATACCGTGGAAGACATTTTGGCTACCCTGGGTTGAACGTCATGCATATACATACACACATACACACACACACACACACCAACACACACACACACACCCCAACACTCTTTCACACATACACACAACCACTCATACACACACACATACACACAAAATATAAATTCACACACTCATAAACACACGGATAAACACACTGTATACAAAACACACTCTACTTTCTCACACTGCCATTTATGTTCATTTGTCTTTTTATTTTTATTAGTTTAATAAAAATGTGTAACTTATACCTAATTAGCACAACGAAACTATTATTAAAAAACGAGGAAGAGCTAGGTTTATCCAATTACAAGTATCTTCGGACATGCCGGTTTCCTCACGATATTTTCCTTCGCCGTTTTGAGAGCAGTGGTGATGAAATAATTTACAAAAAGTAAAGCGCATGCCTGGGTTTGAAACCACGTTATACAACTTGTTAGTCGCGGCCGTTATCACTGGACCACCACTGCTCTACGGCCTGTTCTTATTTGGTACTCAGGGAGGTAAACAAATTCAAGTCACAATCTCATTTCATCGATAATCAATCAATGACAGAAACTCGTTAAGTATGACATACATACCTAATACTCGTACGTTAACTCAAATGTTTTTCCCATGGGGGCATTTTTCATAAATCTGGCCATAGACGCCTGCCGGTGTATAACTACAGTGAGGTACAAATTCAAGATAAGCGTAATTTTGATAGCAAAATAAATAATCTTTTATCACATAACTTATTTGGAGAACTCGTTCATTAATAAAACTAAAAAGGCTGAAATAAAACTATGATAAAAACAAAAAACCACAAAGTTATTATAAAAAACAAAAAACCCGACTGCTCAAAAAGAATTCATCAAGTATCTGAAAAGATAAAAACAAGTATAAGGTGTATACATTAAATATAATGAGGTGCTGCAGGCGGGGACAAACAAAAAATTCGTTTGTCACCGTTGGCAGCACCTCATAATATTTAATGTTTAGAAACATTACAGGCGCTGTTCATTATAATCGGTGGCGATTTTCAGCGGGAGCTTGAATGTAGAGTGTGCGGTTCGGCCTCCTTCTAAAAGCGTAGCGGCAATGCCGGGTGACACGACAGCTAATGCAATTTTTCCCGTAGAACTCACTTTTGTTAAAAGCAAATTGATTAAAAATGTTTTTCCTGTACCTCCTGGGGCATCATGGAAAAAAAATCCTTCATTGTAATCAATTGATGATAGTAATTTAGTGAATACTTTTTTCTGATTGATGTTCAATCGTGGCTCATCTTGAGCTATATTTTGTAAAAGTCTCAATTGATCGTATGATGTTTTTCTTGTGTATTCGGAACTATTCGTTAAATCTGAGTAGTATTAGCTGGTATCGGCAGCCCAAAATCCTTGATCGATTTATCCGAAAGTAATTGCATTACTATGTTCAATTTACATAATAATTCGTCAAATATGTTTTGATAATATTGTACATCATATGAGACTAAGTCTCGTCGTCGCCGAATCAGAATATCACTGGACATATTTTCTTGAAATTTATTCCATAGAGTAACAGAATCAGTTACCCGCTATGTCCCTGTATTTTATTTATTTTATTTATTTGGGAAAACAAACGACTGCACACGGCAGTAGTACATAAAATTTTAAATCTGTAATATTATATCTTCGAAAATATTTATTTAAATTATATGTTGTAAAGGGCCATATTGATCTATATTAAATGCGCAATGTATTTAAGTACTTAATTGGATAAGGATTAATGCTGTATTGCTTAAAATCGCTTAATAAATAAGCCATTATTTCTCGTAAAAAGTAAAGGATAAAATATGGTTATTGTGGGTTATCTCTAAGAGATAGACATATACCATCACAAATTTTTTGTAGAACTATTTACTGTTGTACATTATTTTGATCTATCTCATAGGGTTTAGTCAACGTTTGCAAAGTAAGCGCGAAAAATGTGTATATTTACGACATCACATTAGAAACCTCTAAAATTATCAATGTTTCCCTACTATATTATGCATGTTTTATACATATAAGAGAGCAGTGGTGGCCCAGTGGTATCGGCCGCGACTTATAAGTTGTAGGTCGTAGGTTCGAGCCCAGGCAGGCGCTTTACTTTGTGTAAATTATTTCATCACCACTGCTCTCAAAATGGTGAAGGAAAACATCGTGAGGAAACCGGCATGTCTTAGAACCAAAAATCGAAGACATGTGACATCCACCAAACCGCACTGGGCCCGCGTGGTGGATTACGGCCCATTCCCTCTCACAGAGAGGAGGCCTGTGTCCCAGCAGTGGGAACATTAATAGGCTGATGATGTGATGTGATACATATAAACCTTCCTCTTGAATCACTCTATCTAATAAAAAAAAGTACGTCATAATCCGTTGCGCAGTTTTAAAGATCTAAGCATACATAGGGACAGACAGCGGGAAGCGACTTAGTTTTATATTATGTAGTGGTCTTTATCTTTTCAATTATTATTTTTTAGCAGCCGGGTTTTTGTTTTTTAAGCATGGGATCATGTGAATAGATAGCAACTACTAACATACTGTTGACGAAAAAGCCTATATTTTAACCCAGTTAATAGTGACGTGCCAAATTGTATCCAAACTTCAGCCGCTGAGTCGTGATTGATTAACAAATATCAAAACATACAGACTTTCATTTATAATTTTATTAGGTATTTTCTTCTATATTGCATCAGTAGTTTGATGGTTGTCGTCGGACATGGAATTTTTTGAAATAGTACATTGTGATACAAGGGTGGAAAGTACTCGTGTACGAGTAAAAATGGTTACCTATCATAAGTTCGAACAACATTTGATCGAATTTCATTTCACCTAAAACTTTTCATCTATTATCGTTTCGTTTTTTTTTACTTCATCGAAGTCACGTCTGCCACTGTCTCAGTTGACCTATTATCAATTCGATTTTTATCGTTACTCCGACGTTTCACTTGATCGAAAAACTTTTTACCGAAGTTACACTTAGCCGAAATAAAATTTCTTCGAAATATTTATTTTTAAACGCATATCAAAATATTAAGTGAGACAGAAACAGTGGGCGAATACAAATGTTTAAAACAGCAGGGACTTGAAAAAATAAAAAAGTCGACGGAGCCCCGCTCCGCTGGGCTCCTATTTCTGTCTGCAGGGTCTAAAGTAACCTAACACGAAGGAGATGACGGGAGCTGAGTTCGCTCGCTTTGCTCGCTCACTTCAGCTCCCGTCATCCCCTTCGAACCTAACCTATCCATGTCGGGGTGCCCTAAGTTCCCGAGCTCGCTTCGCTCGCTCTTGGACAAATTCTTTAAAATAATTAATTAATAAAAATGTCTAATGCATGACAGCTGAAGAAAAAAAAAACATAAATCATATTTGCATGAAAATTCGAAATAAATACGTAAACACAGACAAGACTGCGTGAAGTCGATTTTGCAGCGATTCGTTTCTGTCACTAAATTTTGTAGCACAACATATAGACTTTTTATGACACTATTTCAATTTTAAATTGTGACTAAATAATATTCCCTAAAATGTTGTTTCGGTTTGGTGAAAATATGGCAAATGAAAAAAGTTCAAAAGAGGCTTCGGCCAAAAGCAGTTCGGTAAAATAATACATATGCCACATGATACTTCGATGATCTGAAAATATGTCAAATAATGCATATGGCAAAAGAGACGTCGATCAATAGTTTTCGGTAAAATGAAATTCGGCCAAAAAATATTCGGAATAATGATCGGTTCCCAGTAAAAATATTTTATCTACACTCACAACGTAATGTTCTAAATACGAATTCAAAAAATATTGTATAAACACATACTTTATATTCGTGGATAGGTAAAATTAGAAAAAAAACCATTACAGTTCAAAATTTTCCTTCGATTTTCAAACAACTGCATCATAAAATAACTTTTTTATTTTTATAGCACACTTTTACTTTTTAATTTTCTGGCGCGTATGGGCTGTAGTAAAGAAGTTTCATTGTCTGTGGATGCGCGCGCTGCGCAATGAGAATCTAAATTGCCCGCCATACCAAATATTTTTCCCTTTCCACTTTTGTTTTATTTCAACTGTATGAGTGAAGATAAAGTAGTGTATGCAACGGCATATAATTAGGTATTAAAACACTCGCGTAATATTATTATCAAATTCGGCTTCGCCTCATTTGATAAACCTACTCTCGTGTTTTAATAACCCCTATTATATGGCCATTGCATAAACTACTATTTCAATACAGTTGTTAAACATGGCGTACTTTCAGAGGCTATAATTATGATTCGAAAATTAAATCTTATGCATAGGCATCTTTCTATTACGCGGTCGTGACTTTTGTTTACGAGCTCGATCATTAGTTTTGCAGTTTAGTTTTAAATTTATTAGTCAATTTAAAAAGTTTTATTTTATTATTATTTATTATTATTATTAATTACCAGTTTCAATTTAATTATTTTCACATCAACATTTGTCAAAAATCGAATAGGCTGTGTAGGCTGTTCGTTGCAAAAAATATGTCCAGTTGCAAAAACGCGCGAAAATTTAATTTTTTTGTGAATAAACAAATCTAATTCTTTGATTTGTTTTACTATTTCCCACAACTGTATTGAAAAATGTCGTGTGATACACGGGTGTGTAGGTTATTTCGGCTCGGGCTTGTTAATGACACGAGTTTACTTTCCACCCTTGTATCCTTGTATCTTGTATGTGTGTTGTGTATTTTAATTATGTAAACCTAAGTTATAGGCTAGAGCCTAAAGGAACTACTAATTATGGATGCAGGTTTTGTTATATAAGTCTCTGGTCTCCTTTCGAAAAAAACCACTCGAAATAAAAAGGTACGCCTCACCTCTGCCTAAACTTTCGGGGAATGTAGGTGTTATGTTATGTTCTACTATCTAATATATATAAATCTCCTGTCACGATGTTTGTCCGCGATGGATTCCTAAACTACATAACCGATTTTAAATTAAATTGGCACACCGTGAGCAGTCTGGTCCAACTTGAGATATAGGGTAGGGTAGGGTAGGGTAGGTAGGGTAGGGTAGGTAAGGTAGGTAGGGTAGGTAGGGTAGGTAGGTAGGGTAGGGTAGGTAGGGTAGGTAGGGTAGGGTAGGGTAGGTAGGGTAGGTAGGGTAGGGTAGGGTAGGTAGTTAGGGTAGGGTAGGTAGGGTAGGTAGGGTAGGTAGGGTAGGTAGGGTAGGTAGGGTAGGTAGGGTAGGTAGGGTAGGTAGGGTAGGTAGGGTAGGTAGGGTAGGTAGGGTAGGTAGGGTAGGTAGGGTAGGTAGGGTAGGTAGGGTAGGTAGGGTAGGTAGGGTAGGTAGGGTAGGTAGGGTAGGTAGGGTAGGTAGGGTAGGTAGGGTAGGTAGGGTAGGTAGGGTAGGTAGGGTAGGTAGGGTAGGTAGGGTAGGTAGGGTAGGTAGGGTAGGTAGGGTAGGTAGGGTAGGTAGGGTAGGTAGGGTAGGTAGGGTAGGTAGGGTAGGTAGGGTAGGTAGGGTAGGTAGGGTAGGTAGGGTAGGTAGGGTAGGTAGGGTAGGTAGGGTAGGTAGGGTAGGTAGGGTAGGTAGGGTAGGTAGGGTAGGTAGGGTAGGTAGGGTAGGTAGGGTAGGTAGGGTAGGTAGGGTAGGTAGGGTAGGTAGGGTAGGTAGGGTAGGTAGGGTAGGTAGGGTAGGTAGGGTAGGTAGGGTAGGTAGTTAGGGTAGGTAGGGTAGATGAATGTTTGGTGTTTTTATGGCAAAACAAAGTTTGCCGGGTCTGCTAGTAATATTATAAAGAGGAAAGATTATTTTTGTTTGTTTATGTGTTTGTTGGTTTGTTTGTACCGAATAGGCTCCGAAACTACTGGACCGATTTAAAAAATTCTTTCTTCTATTGAAAGCTACATTCTTCCCAAGAAACATAGGCTATATAATATTTTCTATAAAATTAGTGATCCTTATGAAAATTGCAATATTGTAACCCAAAGTAGCAAAATTTTGCCTATAAAATTCATTATTTGGCGTGAGTTGAGAAAACTGTTTGATAACACATAAAATTATGTACTACATGATTAAAGTACTCATTATTAACTATAAAAAAGTCTGCGACAGCATATATCTCACTATCATAGTTAAGTCACAATAGCAGCCTTTGTGTTCTAAAATTTAAACTAAAACTGAGAAATTACGTTTATGAAATGTAGTCATACCGCATATTAAATGTTAGCAATTACATACTTCCTATATATTTGTACTGTCACCAACACGCATTGGAGGCAAAATGTAATTATTTAGATATAAACAATTACTTTGTATCTCATTGTAAGTGAACCTATGTATTGTTCTTATGAGAATAAATTCTTTAAACCGAATTTAATTAGATCGCTGCACTGGTAGAAACAAAAGTTGATATTGTAGTATTAATCCTTATTCAAATAAATAGTTTAACAAATTGGTAGGTGGGTAGGGCCTACCCTACATACCTACCTACCCTCCTACCTTACCTACCTAGTAGGGTAGGTAGGTATGTAGGGTAGGGTAGGTAGGTTGATAGGTAGTACAGGTGAGTAGGTTGATATGTAGGTCCTTACCTACATATCAACGTCCGCGTCCCGGACCAGGTACCTTTACTTGGTCCGGGACGCGGACGCCGCACGGTATAGCATAAACAGCATCATAGAAAATGTTCGTAAAGTTTTGAATTCATGCCTAGTCCATGCCTCGCACGAGGCTCGGCCGCCACGGTCTAGCATAATTCATCCCTAAATTCGTAAGTACTGCGTAGCACTGCTACGGCGTAGCTCATCACCCCGCCACGCTTGCTACGCCGTAGCTGACACCGGGCTGTTACGAGGTCGTTCTATTTCAGCAATATTGTATCATATTGGTTTTTCTGCCGATGGGTATATTTATTTATGTACAAGGTCACAGATAATATAATATTGTAGACAAGGTCGTGCATTTTTAGGAGCACGTAAATATGGGGTCGTCTTTATAAACTGATCTGACATTCATAGCTTGTCCGAGACGTTATCATTCAAGGATCTGTACAGAATTGAGAGAGATAGAAATGAGGACAACATTTTCCATTAATGTATAACGTTTTGCACAAATATTTTTAAATGTACGAAATGTATATTTAATTACGACTTGAAGATATAAAAATCAGAATTTTAAGAATAAATACAACTGTTATATTATGCAGACGTATCCCATGAGTCATAAAAATAAAACTAAAAGATTCAGCTTAACTCCGTGACTTCAGTGGGTCCAGTCGACCTATTCAAAATGTGATTGGGTTGAGTGATCCCATGGGTCCTTTTCTTGTGGGTCCAGCTGATCAAAGACTCCTATACTCCCTTTACTGCATCCACATTTTCAGTTATATTGAAGTCCCATGTTGTTCTCTATTGCAAGCACATTGCTATCAACCTAAATAATAAATATAGATTCATTAATAAAAATATGTAGGGGTAGGTTGTGTTAACGTCACAGGTCCGAAGGAAACACTGAGATGACTTGCAGGTGTTTATTCGAAGTAGGGAAGTTACAGGTTAAGTTTACACTTATGTATTAAAATAAGGCGTAGTACACACAGCCAAGTCCGCTTGGACGAAGGCGGGGTACTTTGCCCATTATCCGAATAAACAACTGACAGGGATGTTCTACGTTTCCAAGTAGGACGAGAATCCGCAGATGCACTTTTCTGTTAGCTGGGAATTGCATTGACAAACGATAATAATCTGTCGAGGTCATTAAATGGCGGTGATTCTTAACACCGCGATGTAGGATCGAGACATCAATAAACAGCGACATCTAGTGGTTATACTGCGAACCACTTACCATACTGTCAATGAAGTTGACTAAGTGAGTCCTCTACTACTTACGTTCCTCAAAGGAATCGTAATCGATAACAGTTTAAAGCTTTATACGCAGATGGCGCTAGTTGTAAGATACGTTATACATCCATATTATGGTTCATAGTAATGAGGTGTGTTACAAATATATATTATTATTTAATTAATTACAAATAAAGAGCTTAAAGTAAAAAAATAACAAAAGTAATAACTAACAATAATATCATAACATAAATAAAGTTGAAAATTAACAATTACTAAAAACATTAGGTTTTATTTGGGAACAACCTGTATCAACTTAAAAAAATCTGCACAACTTTTGTTTTAAGGATGGAAGGCAGGAGTGGTCACTGATGTACGCTTGTTTGTAGATAATATTTCGCATATATACGTTGTAATTTTTATTCTTTTGGTTGTTACTGTTTACCTAAGTACCTACTTAAGCGGTTATTATTTTGTCTATATTATGTATTCAATGTTTTTGGTGCACGGTAAAACTCTAATAAGTTTGTGTTGGCATCAACTTAAATATATAAAATGTACTACTGAATAAATAAATAAAATAAAAATAAATAACCAGTCACAGCACAGACCCGAGAGTCCGAAGACTGCTATTGAAAAACCCAAGATACAATAACACAATACAGCACTTCGCCCCACTCGGGCATCGAACCCAGGACTTATATGGATAAAAAACAATTACTTGTATCGGCTATTTTAAGCCCTGCGTAAAATAATGTGGTACCGTATTGTATATCAATGAGTGCGGATTAATATAAAAGTGGATATAAGTACAATGTGTGTAGCGTTACCGTCTACGTTCATTACAGACCGTAGCGTGCATGACTGACGCCCTGATTATTCGGGGGGAGCCATTAAAAGCGGTACGTGTTTTAAAATCTTATAACCCCCTTGACCTAGTAATCCCTCTTCAAAATGCCAACTGGGGCTGAAAAAACCCTTTCAGCCCTTGTCGCACTGAAACTTACAATGTTTTTTAATTCTTTCGACTTGTACATTCATTTAGAAAGAATTTATTTGTCATTTTTTATTTGTCACAAAACGACATACATACACACATACACACATACACACACATACACATCACACATTCAACATCACACACACACACATACACACACACACACACACACACACACATCACACATTTCTTGTAACTCTAAACAAGTCGGAAGATAGACAGACTTAGTCGCAGGGTTTATTGATTGAGTCTGTATTTCCTGATAACTATAGAACCTATGGGTCTTTAAGTCAAGAGTGAATAGGTTACTTCTAGGCAAGCGTGCTTTACCGTCGACCACATCATCGCTAACCATCAGGCGAGATAGTGGTCAAGCGCGAGCCTATCAATAAAAAAAATCTATTTCCCAAAAAATACAACTGACTTCCAAATAAAAATTTTACAAAGTGAAATAAGTTAAATTTCGTTGTTCCTGTTTTAGTTTATTTGTTTTTTGACACTGACTTCCGAAATTCAAGTTATTTAAATGGGTAAAAACTGAACATACTCCTCCTTTTTGGAAAGTCGGTTAAAATATTTATATGGAACCGTCAAAAGCTTGCATTTGACGGGTACTTTAGAAGATGATCCGTAAATTGAAAAACAAATTTCTTCGATTTCAAGTTATCATACTTGAAATCAAAGTTTTTGTTAAATACTTGAAAAAGAAATCCGCGGACAATAACTAATCTTTTTAGGGTTCCGTACCCAAAGGGTAAAAACGGGACCCTATTACTGAGACTTCGCGGTCCGTCTGTCTGTCTGTCTATCACCTGCAGGCTGTATCTCATGAACCGTGATAGTTAGACAGTTGAAATTTTCACAGATGATGTATTTCTATTGCCGCTATAACAACAAATACTAAAAACAGAATAAAATAAATATTTAAGTGGGGCTCCCATACAACAAACGTGATTTTTTTGCCGTTTTCTGCGATAATGGTACGGAACCCTTCGTGCGCGAGTCCGACTCGCACTTGGCCGGTTTTTTTTAAATGGCAAGATCTTATATTAAACAATGCGTTGTTACGAGATACAAATGTGTATGCAAAAACTTCATCACAATTGCAAACTGGGAAGAAATTCAAAAATACCTTGCAAGTAAATAAAATCTTAACTCTACCTGTATCGCTCCCGCTGTTCCAATGGCCGCGTGCTGAAACTCGCAGAGTGTTTAATTTCACTAATCTTAATTGAATAACTGACGGAGCCTTAAATCTCGTTAATTGCTGTCTGTCGCTGATCATGGCGGCATGGCGTGCCCACCCCGAACAGACCCTTGAAATTGGTATCGATATGAGCTGAGCAAAAACGTTACATGTTTTTACAAGTAGGTATTTACAGGCACATAGGTATAGTTCAGAGTAGTAGAGTGTAGAGTAAAAAGAGACCAGTGGTGGCCCAGTGGTAAATGCCGTACGCAGATGTGTTCAGTTCACCTTGGTACACTATGATTTCACAGGTTATGTTCAAGTTTCATGATATTCGGCTAATCTATTCTGGCATTTTAAGTACCTTACTAAGAACTTGCCTATTAGGTACAACTAAATCGCAATGTAAAGACTAACCGTTTACTTATGTCTCGAAACACTCGGGCCCTATAGGCCTAATGTTTCAACCCCAAACAGCTCAAACATATAACTTCCAATATGGTTGTTAGAAAAGTTATTCCAATTGAAATATTTTTTTATAATCGTATACCTCCATATTTGTAACAGCTGTATATTGGATTGGATCTCACCATCGCGCGTCCGCAGTTCCAAAGATAGATGGCATCATCATAAACCGAATCTCATTGTTTTCTTGTATATTGAACGTTTAGTTATTTCGTCAAAAATATGTCTTTACATAACTATTTATATATAAATAAATGAATCCCTATTTCCCTTGGTCACGGCATCACCCGTGAACGGCTGGACCGATTTTGCTTATTCTTTTTTTGTTGTGTTTGTGATTGTTAGGAGAAGGTTCTTACGTAAAAAAAAATAGGGTAGGTAGGGTAGGGTAAGTAGGGTAGGGTAGGTAGGGTAGTGTAGGTAGGGTAGTGTAGGTAGGGTAGGGTAGGTAGGGTAGGTAGGTAGGGTAGGTAGGGTAGGGTAGGTAGGGTAGTGTAGGTAGGGTAGCGTAGGTACGGTAGATAAATGTTTGGTGTTTTTATGGCAAAACAAAGTTTGCCGGGTCAGCTAGTACTATATATATTTCAGAAAACTGTTTTAAATAAAAGCTTTTATATTGATTAAAATGTGGATAAAGCCCAAGACTTTCTTTCAAAACCGAATACATTTTATTGAACTGTCATATCCATCAAACTACAATAAGTTTTGGGCCAGACGTCTACTTTAGCATATCAATGGTCAAGAGTAATGCACGTTTTTGTTAATAGTCGCCCCCATTTAATACTAAATTAAACCTTTTCATCGATATTTATGAAATTGATAAATTCTCTGATAAAAGGCACTATTCTCGTTGGGATATAAAACTAGTAAAATATAACTAGAAATATTTATAAGGCATTATTGAACGGATCTTAAATGATAACCGAATTGCTATTGCTTGTCTATGCAATCAAACAGATTTTGAAGGGAGAACGTCATTCGCACAGCTGTCAATTACTATTCATCGTCTTTCTGCCTTTGTCTCATGTTATTTTGGGGTTTGCGCAATACGTTTTCTTCTTCCATACCGTCCTGTCTCTCGTCATGCTTACCAATTACTATTGAGTGCAAGTATTTATTTTATGTTTGCTTCCAAGTGTTTTGGCTTTAATTGCACTGAAAAAATAGCAAGTTCATTTATAAATTAATCACTAAGATAATTTATATAGCTAAAGAAACTATCAACCGATCACATATCTAAACTATTGAAAAATTCTTGTGGGGTAAGACCTGCATTTTTTTGGGTTGGGAAATCATTTAATGACTTCTCCCGCTCTGGGTGAAGCGGGAGGGCGTGTCAGACTTTTACTGACTAAAACCCATCCGTGTTACTTCAGTCGCTTGTGCCAAGGCCGCGGTAACTCTCTTTCAAATTTATCTGCGACCCAGGGGAAGCCTTTATTGTCCATCGTAAAAATATTCAGATGAGACTCTGAAGTTAATTTCCCGTCAATATAAATTTTATCTGTATATCTTTACCTAGATCTGCAATTTGGGAGCTGGCTAACGCTACTGACATAACTTATTGTTCTTTCTTTTTAGTGTGAGGATGTGGCCATCTATTAAGTTAGAGTTAATAAAGCCAATTCTTGGAACCCCACAGGCCTCAGACTTGGCTATATCAGACTTAAATTAAAAATATAAGTCCAGATTTCCTCGGTTTCACGATGTTTTCCTTCACCGTTGCCTGTGATTTCCAAGATAAACTTAGAAAGTACATATGAATTTGAAAAAGTCACATGCAGTGCTCCAAAAACTGTAAAAGCAAATATCGTGAGGGAACCGGTATGTCCTAGAACCAAAAATTTTAAGACATGTGACATCCACCAACCTGCGCTGGGCCCGCGTGGTGGATTATGGCCCATTCCCTCTCTGGGGAGGCCTGTGTCCCAGCAGTGGGAACATTAAAAGGATGATGGTGATGTTGATGACATTGGTACTTGCCCGGATTTGAACCCACGAGCTCAAGCACGAGAGGCGTCCACCACGACATCATAACTTTATTATACAGATAACATCAAGCTTGCTTTCCTCGAAGGCTTGGGCAGAGTGCACATAAATTACACCCACATTCGCCAGTTGCTGCGCTTTATATTTAACTAGCTGACCCCCGCGGCTTCAGTCCCTTCAACTGAACTATCTACGTTCCTACCACCTACCTATCTACCCTACCTACCTAGCCACCTACCTACCCACCTAACTTACCTACCTACCAACCAGCTCACCTGCCCTATCGATCGACCTACCTACCTACCCTACCTTACCCTACCCTACATACCTATGTAGGTACAGGTATGTAGGGTAGGGTAAGGTAGGGTACCCTACATACCTACCCCACCTACTATACCTATGTAGGGTAGGGTAAGGTAGGGTAGTTAGGTAGGTTGATCGGTACCTGTACCTACCTCACCTACCATACCTATGTAGGGTAGGTAGGTAGGTTGATCGGTAGGGCAGGTGAGGCGCTCTGGGTGAAGTAGGAGGGCGTGTCTGACTTTTACTGACTAAAACCCACCCATGTTCCTTCAGTTGCTTGAGCCAGGGCCGCGGTAACTATTTTACAAATTTATCCGCGACCACCTACCCTATCCTACATACGCTACATACTCTACCCTACCTACCCTACCTTACCCTACCCTACATAGGTATGGTAGGTGGGGTAGATGTGTAGGGTAGTGTTTCTTGTAGGTAATAATAAGTACTTTAATCATGTAGTACATAATTTTTTAGTATCATATATAGTTTTCTCAGCGCACGCCAAATATTAAAACGCAGGCAAAATTTTGCTACTTTGGGTTACATTATTGCAATTTTCATATGGATCTCATTTTTTTAAAAATAAATATAGCTTATGTTACTCGGGAATAATGTAGCTTTCCATAAGTGAAAGAATTTTTAAAATCGGTCCAGTAGTTTCAGAGCCTATTCGGTACAAACAAACAAACAAAAATTATTTCCTCTTTATAATATTGGTATAGATTGCCTCGTCAGTCTAGTGATACTGAGCATGAGCTGAGTATTTCCATTTGGCATAACTCTGCAGCAGCCTGAAGTCTGGACTGGTACCCGATTATTGGCAAAAGACTCGCCTTCTTTTACAAGAGACTTTAACTTTGTGCAGACCAACTCAAATATTAACAAACAAGCAATAAAAGACACATGTCTTTTATGGCTTTATATGCAAATATTTTCATATTAAAAAAAATCGCATACATATAAAAATTGAAACTTGTGAAATTACGTTTAAAATTTGTCTTATGGCTCAATACAAAAATATCTTATCTTTTGAGACTTAGATAAATGTTTTTTATAGATTTTTTATGCTATGGCCGTTAAGATAACATTAAATGTACGCCTCTGTGAGAACTAGGTCCAAGTTATACTTGTTACACTATGTGGATATCGTAATAAGTAAGTCAAATACTAAAATTGCTCTATCTTTGAGGTTGTAATGATTTAACCCCTTATGTGGGGTCTTTTTATCGATAAAATTATCTGTATTTTACGTTCTTAAAGTTTTATTACTACAAGTCCGGACACATTGTATACGTGATATTAACTTGCCCACTATTCATACAAGTACTAACGCTAGATCATAAAGGCAGTTCAATCACCCCGGTGAATATCACTTGTTTTATTTTAGTCATTTACTAGTCCTTGTTCAGAATTCGTTATCAAAATGAAATGAAATTACCAAGAGGCCGGGTCTTAATCAAACTAAACGCTGGGACATTTGCTTTTGTCAACTGGACTCGTTAATTGGAGTCCGACCTCCTTTTGAATTTCCATGACCGTTTATAAAGGGTCTTTCAACAAGGACGGGTCGATGTTAAAATTGAATAAAACAAGATGTGTGTGAGATATTGACGAAATTTATTTTTTATTTAAAAGGCCCATTTATGCCATTATGGATGGAATATGATATCGTTCAAATGTCCGCCGCGGCTTCGTATGGTGGCACGAATCCGAGAGGTCCAATTTTTAATGACTCTGCTGCACAGATCGAGCGAGCGCTACAGATCAATGATAAACAATTTCTTTTGGCTTGAATTGAACAATACAAGGCGCTACTTGTCACACAGCGAACGACACAATCGACATTCTGCATGAACGGTTTGAGGGTAGAGTTAGAGTTCCGCTAGACTTTTTCTTGTGGGGTTTTCTGAAGTCGCAGGTCTATGCCAATAAACCACATTCGACCGTTGCCCTGAAAGCCAACATAACGCAGGCCATCGCTCGGATTCAGCCGGATCTATGCAGCAGAGTCATTAAAAATTGGACCTCTCGGATTCGTGCCACCATACGAAGCCGCGGCGGACATTTGAACGATGTCATATTCCATCCATAATGGCATAAATGGGCCTTTTAAATAAAAAATAAATTTCGTTAATATCTCACACACATCTTGCTTTATTCAATTTTAACATCGAACCGTCCTTGTTGAAAGACCCTTTATAAAAAGATTAATCTGTTTATAAGGTTTTGATATTTGATAAGGGTCTCTCAAGCCAAGATTTTTCAGATATTGTTTTCTTTGTTTATGAATTGAGACATTTGAATAAAAATACCTTTTTGAAGTTTGATAACAGGGTTTTCTAGTGCGTTTTCCATCAATATGTTATTTTTATGACAGGCATTAAATAACCTCAAACAATTCCAACAAATAAATATTTGTACTATTCACAGAAATTATTTTTTTACTCTTTCTTTCAAATATTTCTGAGTACTTTGTACTCAGAAATATTTGAGTTCACTCGTGAGTTCATACCAGAGCTCTTGTACTAAGTGCTGTGCCAATCTGCAAACACTATTAGGGTACGATCCATTTTTATTAAAAACACTTAAAATTGCTGTGAAAATGTTGTGGGATTTTTAAATTTTTATGAAAGTCTGAATGTTTTCAGACTGACTAGGCACTATATTTAGAAATCTGGCAATTAGCGTTTTCTAATACATAATTTAAATGAATTATAAACACCACATGGAAGTTTTTCTGTTTTCCAGTTTAGTATTGTTGTAAAAGAGATGTGTAACTTAATTTTTTGGTGTACAATAAAGTATATTCTATTCTAACCTGATAAAATTTTAGTTTTTCCTTAGCTCGGCCAAAGTCAAAGTAACATTTCTTAATTTCAGTTAGGCCATTAAATTTTTTATTTGAAAGTAATACTAATTGATTCTACTGTCCATTCGGAAAATTAGCTTGTTATGGAGAAGAACGGACAAGCAACTCCTCACATACTCTTTAAAAAAAGTGTTTTACAATATTTACATATATACATTAATTCATATACGTCCGCTATCCGGGTACGGTGTGGACTGGCGCTTGGTACGGGCACTGAAATCTCTTTATAGGGATTCCAGTGCTTGTGTTAGGATTAATGGGGCGTATACGGACTGGTTTTCCATCTCAAGGGGTGTTAGACAGGGCTGTGTAGTGTCACCGTGGCTGTTCAACTTGTACATAGATAGTTGTCTAATAGGTTTGAAAGAGCATGAGTGTGGATTGAGGATGAATGAGTTGTCTGTCAAATGCCTTCTTTATGCAGATGATAAAGTTCTACTTGCATCGTCAGCAGAACAGTTGCAAAACATGGTGACTGTGATGAATGAAGCATTTAAGTTAAAAGGGATGTGTATAAATGTGAACAAGACTAAGATAATGGTGTTTGAAAGAGAAGACGATGTATCGGAGTGTGAAGTGAAAATAAATGATAAGAGTGTGGAGCAAGTGAACGAGTTTGTATATCAGGGAAGTATGTTCACAAGGGATGGAAAGATTGAAAAGGATGTGGAAAGGAGAGTGAATGCAGGTAATAAAGTGAATGGTGCTATACATGCGGTTGTGACCAGCAAATCGATGTCTCCGGAAGCTCGACTCGCCGTTCACAACAGTGTGCTGGTGCCTACACTTATGTATGGAAGTGAAGGTTAGGTATGGCAAAAAAGACATGAAAGTAGGATTAATGCAATAGAAATGCGTTCTTTGCGAAGTATGTGTGGTGTAACTTTAAATGATAGATTGAGGAATGAGGTAATAAGACAACGTTGTGGTTTAAAAGAAGATGTAGTGACATGTTAAGATGGTTTGGTCATGTTGAGAGAATGAATGAAAGGCGACTAACGAAAGAAATTTACATGGCAGACATGAATGGAAACGCCGGGAGGGGACGCCCTAGAAAGACATACATAGACCTTATAGGTGATGTTCTTCAGAAAAGCCAGGTGCGCAGTACTCATAACCGGCGTGTGTGTATGACTAGATGTATGAATGTGAGTGAAGCAAAAGAAGTATGTAAGGATCGGAGCAGGTGGCGTTCTGTAGTTTCTGCCTACCCCCATGGGAAAAAGGCGTGAGTTTATGTATGTATGTTTATGTATGTCATATACGTGAGAAAGATGCACCCAGACTAACACTATTATACTACGTATAGATATAAATTATTACACATACTAACAGGTCAATTCATTCATTTGATTAATAGGAACATGGTTCTCACATAAATACAAATACTGCAAACATAGATAAATTACCTAATTCAACAAGAGCGGAACATTATGTGAAAGAAGAAAATAAAAACATTATTATAACTAGGAATATATTGGATGGTTGCCTCATAATCCCCATACATATCAGACATTCAGATGTAAAAAGAAACATGACTAAACCAAAACAAAGATAGATCCACAAAAAAAAATTTAAAAACAAAAAACAAGAAGAAAATCATGCTGTGCAGTCGGAGAATACATAATTATGCGCGAGCTGGCTGACCAAAACCAGATGTATCCTCCAACTGCACAGCATGATTTTCTTCTTGTTTACGTCTTTTTGGTGGTATGGTGACGGACGTAAAGAATTTCACCATCCCATATCTTCCCGTGGGTGTCGTAAGAGGCGACTAAGGGACACACCAGAGAATGGGCAGCAGCGTTCTCTGTGCACTTTATCAACAAACTGCGATCGCCAACCCGCCTGCCAAGCGTGGCGATTATGGCAAAACCCCCCAATCCTAATGATCAGCACACAGAAAAAACGGCCCCGAGTGCCCGGCAGCCCGTCTACCCTCGGCTACGGTAGCGGTCGAGGCGATGGCGTGGCAAGGGGTGCTAAGAATCCCCGGAGTGGACCCGGCTACCCCAATAAACACCGACGACTGGACCTGGGAACATATAACACGCGAACACTCCGGACCGACGAGAAGATAGCCGAACTGGAGGAAGAATTGAGTAGGTTGCGATGGAGTATTATAGGGTTATCGGAAGTCCGAAGAGAGGGGGAGGACTCGATAATCCTCAAATCCGGTAACCTGCTCTATTTCCGAGAGGGTGACCGACAGTCCCAGGGTGGTGTCGGGTTTATCGTCCACAAGTCCCTTGTGAACAACGTGGTGAAGATCGAGAGTGTGTCGACCAGGGTGGCGTACCTTATACTCAGAATATCCGCAAGATATTCGCTGAAGGTCATACAGGTCTACGCCCCGACCTCGGCACACCCCGACGACGAGGTAGAGACCATGTATGAGGATATCTCTAGAGCCATGCATGGTTTCAAAACTCACTTCACCGTTGTCATGGGGGACTTCAACGCAAAACTGGGCAAACGAGACGTGGATGAGCTGCAAGTGGGGCAATTTGGAGTTGGACGCCGGAACCACCGGGGTCACCTACTGGCCAGTTTTATGGAGAAGGAGGGCCTCTACATGATGAACTCCTTCTTCAGAAAGCGTGAGCACAGGAAGTGGACCTGGCAAAGCCCCGATGGTTCAACTAAAAACGAGATCGACTTCATCATGTCAACCAAGAAGCAAGTGTTCAATGATGTCTCTGTGATCAATTCGGTTAAAACCGGGAGCGATCACCGCATGGTAAGAGGCACATTGAACATTAATGTTAAACTTGAAAGGTCTCGACTGGTGAAGTCCACGCTCCGCCCAGCACAGATCCAGGTCCAAAACCCCGAGAACTTTCAGATCGAACTCCAGAATCGTTTCGAGTGCCTAGGAAGCTCCGTGGACGATTACAGCGATGGGTTCGTGGAAGCTGTCCATACGGTCGGGTCTAAGTTTTTCAAGACCCGCCGTACAGATAGGAACAAAAAGCTCTCTGATCCTACTCTCAAGCTAATGAAGGAGAGGCGTGAGATGATCCTGCAGTCTTCAGACGATGCGGTGAAATACCGGCAGCTAAATAGACGGATCTCAAAGTCCTTGAAAAGCGACCTCCGCCGCTTTAATACTGAGCGTATTAAAGACGCAATTGAACGGAATAAGGGCTCCAAGGTCTTTGCAAGAGATCTGTCTATAGGGCAGAGCCAGCTCACGAAACTGAAGACCGATGATGGCAGGATCGTTTCCGCCAAACCAGAGCTTCTGAGGGAGATCGAGAGATTCTATGGGCAGCTGTACACGTCAACCAGTAAACCCGTCGCGAATCTAGCGAAAGACCCTAGAGCTAGATTGACCCGACACTATACCGAAGACATTCCGGACGTCAGCCTGTATGAGATTAGGATGGCTCTGAAACAGCTTAAGAACAACAAGGCACCGGGTGATGACGGAATTACGGCCGAACTCCTGAAGGCGGGTGGAAAACCAATCCTTAAGGCCCTTCAGAAGCTGTTTGATTCCGTCATACACGAAGGGAAAACGCCACAGGCATGGTGCAGGGGTGTGGTGGTACTCTTCTTCAAGAAGGGTGACAATGCCTTACTGAAGAACTATAGGCCCATCACACTTCTTAGCCATGTCTACAAGCTGTTTTCAAGAGTCATCACGAATCGTCTCGCGCGCAGGTTTGACGATTTCCAGCCTCCCGAACAAGCCGGATTCCGTAAAGGCTTCAGCACCGTAGACCACATACATACGCTGCGGCAGGTTATACAGAAGACCGAAGAGTACAACCTGCCTCTCTGTTTAGCGTTTGTGGACTACGAGAAAGCCTTCGATTCGATCGAGACTTGGGCTGTACTGCAGTCTCTCCAACGGTGCCAAATTGACTACCGGTACATCGAAGTGTTGAAGTGTTTATACAAAAACGCCACCATGTCAGTTCGACTTCAGGATCAGACCTCGGAACCAGTCCTTCTGCAGCGAGGTGTGAGACAGGGAGACGTCATATCTCCGAAGCTGTTTACCGCTGCACTGGAGGATGTCTTCAAGGTTCTGGACTGGAGAGGGCTAGGCATCAACGTCAATGGCGAGTACATTACTCACCTTCGGTTTGCTGACGATATAGTGGTTATGGCTGAGACCATGGAGGACCTCAGTAAAATGCTCGATGACCTCAGTAGTGCTTCCGAAAGAGTGGGTCTTAGAATGAACATGGACAAAACCAAGGTGATGTTGAATGCCCATGTTACACCCACTCCTATCAAGGTAGGAGACTCTACACTCGAAGTTGTGGGCGACTATGTCTACCTGGGACAAACGATCCAGTTGGGTAGGGCCAACTTCGAGAAAGAGATCAACCGTCGAATCCGACTCGGCTGGGCAGCGTTCGGGAAGTTGCGCGGTATCTTCTCGTCCAACTTACCACAGTGTCTCAAGACGAAAGTCTATGACCAGTGTGTGTTGCCAGTGATGACATATGGATCTGAGACGTGGTCGCTTACAATGGGCCTCATCAGAAAACTTACAGTCACTCAAAGGGCAATGGAGAGGGCTATGCTCGGAATTTCCTTGCGTGATCGAATCAGAAATGTAGAGATCCGCAAGAGAACCAAGGTCACCGACATAGCCCGAAGAATTGCCAAACTTAAGTGGCAGTGGGCAGGGCACATTGCTCGCAGAACGGATGGCCGATGGGGCAGAAAGGTTCTGGAGTGGCGACCGCGAACCGGAAGACGTTGCGTTGGAAGGCCTCCCACCAGGTGGACTGATGACCTGGTGAAGGTTGCGGGAATCCGCTGGTTGCGAGACGCACGGGACCGGTCAATGTGGCGACGCTTGGGGGAGGCCTATGTCCAGCAGTGGACGTCTTTCGGCTGATATGATGATGATGATGATGACGTCTTTTTAGTTCGCTTTTTAACAGTCGGGTTTTTTGTTATTTTTAATATTTTTTTTATTTACCTCTTTTTAGTTATTTTTTTTTAGAATTAGATTCTTTTAAACATATAAGTGTTATATTTTTGTAATCACGTCTTAAAACCCTTTATTTTGATACCCTACACGATAGGTTTGGAAGGAAAAAATAATTTGGGTCCCCACAATATGGCGCCCAAAATCCGCCATTTTTCTATTTTCCAATTTTAATGTTGACAGTGACACTTGCAGGGTTAAGAAGAATCGATTGACGTAAGAATCATCAAAATCTGCCAACGCGTTTGGTCTCTAGAATGTCACATAGGAACATACATAGATACATACATAGACTGATAAACTCATTACCCTCCTTCGTCAGTCGGGTAAAAAAGTGGGTCAAATTATAATTATTCTTCGACCCACAACTGTTGGGTGGTAAATATCGTGAGTTTGCTTTAAATTGAAAACCCATGTCTGTAAGTTAATTGATGTTGGTGAGGTTTCACGAAACGGAGAGAAGGGAGATAATTTAATTATAATACCGAAAATAATAAGTTTTAGATTGGATAATTTTCTCTGATGCATTCATAAACCCCCGACCCAAAAAGAGGGCTGTTATAAGTTTGACGTGTGTTGATGTGTATCTGTGTATTTGTGTGTCTGTCTGTGGCATCATAGTGTCCAAACGGGTGAACCGTTTTTGTTTTTTTTTGTTTAAAGGTAATTTTGTTGTGAGTGTTCTTAGCTAGGACTTTGGATATCAAACAGTATTCCTGGGAATCACTCTAGATGACAAATTGCAATGGAGTTCTCACATGACATCTCTTGCGGGTCGGCTGAGCTCGGACGCTTATGCTGTTAGAAAGATAAGACAGTTGAGGGATGTGGAGACCGCGTGTTTTGTCTATTTTAGTTACTTTCACAGCATTATGTCATACGGTATTTTACTGTGGAGTCGAGCGGCTGACATTGAATCCACATTTATATTGCAAAAGAGAGCTGTCAGAGCCATATATAAGTTAAGTCACCGAGAATCTCTTAGGGAACTATTTAAAAATATTAATATTATGACAGTTTCTTGCCAATTCATTTCTGTAAATATTATGTATGTAAGGAAAAATATACATCTCTTTCGTAAAGTCATTGATAGACACAATTGTAATACGAAAAATAAAGATAAGTTAGATCAGCAAAAGTACACTCATCTTTCATGGGGTACTGTGTTAAATTCTAAAACAAAATACCTAAATGAAAGTAAATTTAAAAATTTAGTTAAAAACACACTTTGTAAAAAAGCATATTCAAAATTAGATTATTATATTCAAGATAAGAATGCTTGGCAACATGCTGGTTCTGCTCCATAGGGCAATCTTTAGTGTAGACAAAATTAAATTTGCTAATTTATATTCCTATTCATAGTTATTGTATTCTTATTTTATTTTTGTTATTTTTTTCAGAATTTGACTCACACACTGTTCCGTTGTTGTTGAATTAGGTATTTTACCTATGTTTGCAATATTTGTACGTCTATGTGAGAACCATGTTCCTAATTATCAAATTAATGAATTTACCTGTTAATGCTTTAATTACTTTATACCTGTACGTAGTATAGTGTGTAGTGCTATTTTTGGGTGCATCGTCCTCACATATTTGAATTTATTAATGTATAATAGTATATACATAAGTAAATATTGTAAAACACCTATTTTTTTTAAAAGAGTTAATATGGAGTTTGTTGTGCTTTCTTCTTCATAGCAAGCTACTTTTCCGAATGCACGGTAGAATATTTTTTTATTACTTGTACATTTTTAATTTAGATTTATTATTGTTCGACGTTCAAAAGTGCCGCTTATTGGCCTAGTTGAAATAAATATATTTGACTATGACTTTATGTTTGAATAAAATCAGTTCAGCCGTTCAAAAGTTATGGGCGTTTTACTGTTTGAATCGGGGTGTTTTCGCAAGATATTATGTCATAATTACGTGTTCAATAGATTGCCGATCGAAGCGTATCTACTATGTACTAGATAAAATGGGAACACCCAAATATTTAGAAATATTTTATTCCAAATTTCGATTTTCAAAAATCCGAATTTCACAATACCTAAGAATTATAATGTCTATTATTAAAAATCACGAAATTTATTTTACCGAAAGTCGTAAATGCGATTTGTTGGGTTTCCGATTTTCGTACGTTCTCGGTCCGAAAAACAACATTCCGATTTTCAATACTTCGATTAAACTAAAAGTCACATGTTGTGCTACAAAATTAACTGACAGAAACGAATCGCTGCGAAACCGACTTAACGCAGTCTTGTCTGCCTTAAAAGTAGTATGCAGGGTTTAAAGTAAATTACACTCTAGGGAGTGTAATTTACTTTAAACCCTGCATACAGAAATAGAAGATTAATCGGTATTTTACTAATCAGAATTCTTATTTTCGATGTTTCGAATTATCATTAAGTCGGACTTTTTTTTATTCGATCTAATGAAACTCGGCATTTTGAGAATAGTTATTATAGACGTTAGAAATATTGATATTTAGGAATTATAAAAATAGGAGTAATGATAAGTCGGAGTTGTTATATTCGGAATTTTGAACCATTCGGCATTATGAAAATCGGTATTTTGAAATTCGTATTTGTGACTGACGGAATAAAGTTTTTCATATTTATGTAGTGTACTCAGATAAAATATGTAGCATGAAATAAAAATTTGTCAGGGGTTCATTAAATTTTGAAATTTTACTTCTTTTAGATGGCTTGTTCTACGAATGAACTTAGGTTACTATAAATAAATACGCTTTCTTTCTTACTGACAAATATAGGCACGATCTGATGATATGTTACAGATCAAGATAGGAGCAAAACCAGACTTCTACAGAGCTTCTTCCCCCAATTTCTGAGCAAAAAAATTTAAATTGAATACTTGTAAAACTTTCATCGTCTTCATTATCAGCGTTTTAACGATCCCACTGCTGGGAAAGGCCTCCTCTCATTGAGAGCAAAACGCTCCTTAAGGTTTCCCTAGTCGACGGCACGAACTATTTTTTGCGCGGGGTTAAAATGCATGCTATCTCATCCGACAACACGTGGGAAAGAGATAGATGCTCTGATGTGCAGTAAGAAGGTAGTTTGCGTACGAAATAGCACTTTTGCAATTTTGTAGCGAAATGGATTTGATTTAGGACATAAACGAGCGCGCGATATTTTATAAACAGACCTTTGGGAGCCTAGATATCATAAAATACGAAAAATGTATAATTTTAAAATAAAATAATTTTAATAATGCAATTATTTGCATTATTGAACTACTAATCTATCTCTGTATGGTGGCCGTTTTTCATTTTTCCTTCTTCTTGTGGTATTTATTTCGACCAAAAAATGCGTTAAAATTAGTGTTGAAATATGGAACTTTTGACGATCACAACTTTTAAACATATTTTTTTTACTTTTTTGTTTCCATACAGGGCTAGATAATGATGAGACAAATTGATATCATTTTTTATTTTGAACGTACATCGTCAAACAGTGGAGTAATTGCCAGAATGATCGACTAGTGTAACCTTAATCCACCATGCGGGCCCAGTGCGTGTTGGTGGATGTCAAATGTCTTCAAATTTTTGGTTCTAGTATATGCCGGTTTCCTCACGATGTTTTCTTCCTTCACCGATTTGTGATGGTGATAAAATAATTTACACAAAGTAATGTGCCTACTTAAGTTCGAACCCACAATCTACGACACCTAAGTCCCCAAAACTCTGCTTGAGCCTAAACATCTGTTAAAGTATGGCATTAATAAAGTAGTGTATGACACGTTCTTAAATCCAAATACTAAATTCAGAAACCGACCCATAGTTATCCTTGCATCTACTGGGACTATAAAAAGTCTACATTTTTAAAATGCTTGTCCTCCATTCTAGAGGGAAGAATAATAACGTGCATTACGTTATTGTGCTCTCAGAATATTGCGTCTCCGTCTGTCTGTAAAGCACCTAATATTATGTGCACCGGAAGAGAGACATCGAAATATATGCAAGAGGATTTTGCATATTTGTCGTTAATAAAGTCAGTGTTTTATCACCAGACTAAAAGTCTCAACACAGAAATAAATCTATCTGGATGGCAAGTATCTCCATCTGTATGAAAACCACATATTTACTTACACCAACCAACTATTTTTTTTCCCAGCCAGCTATTTTTGTAATGTCTTTATATATCAAAATACGGTATAATTAGGCACCCATCCATACTACATAATATTATATCTGTCTGTCTGTTACCTTTTCACACTTAAGCCGCTGTACCAATTTAGATAAAATTTGGTATAGATGTAGTTTGAGACCCTAGGAAAGACATAGGATAGATTTTATTTAGTAATGTGTTCCCTCGGGACGATAAAACACTATACACGCGGGCGACGCCGCAGACTAAAGCCAGTTGTCCTATATTCCGGTAGATCTCCGGTGCCGATAACGCTAAATGAAACAGCTCAAAGAAAGAACATTACGAGAGCAATGATGAAGTAAAAGTGAAGGCAGTAAAGTGAGAACTTTTACTTCTTTTTTTGACACGCGAACTACTTAAATTTGAATCTTCTAGTTCTATCTAGGATCTATGTCTTTGGAGCTCACACAAAATACACGGTACACAGCTTTTGCTTTGTTTATTTTACTGCGAGCGTCTGTAATTTTGAAAGCACGATGTAAAAAGAGGGATGTTATAAGTTTGACGGTTTCCTCACGATGTTTTTCTACACGCACCGTTTTGAGAACTGGAGTGGTGATGTAAGTAAAGCGCCTTTTTTTTGTGCCGGGGTGAAAAATCCTCATTGGATGTCCTCCGCCCTGGGGAGGGCGGAGGGGTCTGTTAGACTTGTACTGACTAAAAACCACCCCGGTGTTCCATCTCACAGCTAAGCTGGGGGTCGCAGGAACAACGATACTTCCGCAACCCCCAGCTAGTGCCAACCCGCCTCGATCTAGGGTTGGGGGGGAGTGAGGTGTTGTACTCCCCCCGCAACGTCTAAGAGGGGCGGGCGTGGAACACTACGCGCTGACACCTCGGTTCCTGATGTGTGGGAGACCCCGAGTTCGCCTTGCCCTGCCTTGACCTGGTGAGGGTGGCGACTCTTGGGGGCGCCTATGTTCAGCAGTGGACGTCTTTCGGCTCAAATGATGATGAAGATGAGGATAAAAGCGCAGTCGCTTCGTCTCAAACCCAGGCAGGCCTGGGTTCGAGACGACGACGACCAACAACTAGTAAGTCGCAGCTGTTATAACTGGGACACAACTGCTAACTCCAAATAAGATATGAGCAAAGGGAAAAATGATGATAAAAATATAAAACCAAAAATAAAATCGCAGCCCTAAATGTGTTTACTTCACATCACATCACATAATCAGCCTATTAATGTTCCCATTGCTAGGACACAGGCCTCCTCTGTGAGAGAATGTGTTTACTTGTCAATACTGAATGTAAATACAGATCATTAAACGCATTAGCTCAAATAATTCTGACATGTACGTTGTAATATTAGTGTGGTAGATTGCTATCAACTAATTAGCCAAGTTATGCCGAATGACCGATGTTGGTAATATTTACTGAATTGACGAATGACGCGTATGTTAGTCGGCAGTATTAACGTTAAAGGCTTGCGGTTGAACACTCGGAATGCGGAATTATTCCACTGAAGTTATGAACAGTTTTGCCGCATTTACGTAATGTAGCAATTAATGTCGGTGTATGTGCATTTCTGCTTAACCTTTGGGAATTACAAGCGTTATGTTATGTGCAAATGTGAACGTTTTCGTGATGAACTTGTCTTGTAAATTGTGTACTTTAAACATACATGCAGGAATAAATCTTCTAGAATTTATGAGTTTCGCTAACAACATTAACATTAAATCCTTTTTCCTCTCAGTTTGCTATTCGTTCTAGCGTTTTAAGGCTTCCGCAAACACGTTGCAACAAGGCTACTGAACGTGTCGGATAATATACCAATAGAACAGATTCTATTCTACACACTCGTATGTAAAATGATCAACGCATGGTATCATCGCACCTGTCTGCCGAAACCTTTCAATCTGTTATTTTTTACCGAATTCTCTATATTGTGATGTAGCCACAAACAGCTCTACTCTGCCCCAATTAACTCCTCAAATTCCTTTATTTGTGCCTTCTATTATACCATCCATCCATACTAATATTACAAAAGAAAGTAACTCTGTTTGTTTGTTTGCTATCTTTTCAGGACTAAACGGCTGAACCGATTTAGACGTAATTTGGTATGGATATAGTTTGAGACGCTGGGAAAGACATAGGATAGTTTTTATCTCGGTACTGTGTTACATTGAGATGAAAAAAAACATTTACGCGGGCGAAGCCGTGGTAAGGCGAAGCTTGTTTACAAATAAATATTTTAATAATAAATAACACGCAAAAACGATGAGCAAAGAATTTCTTTTTACCCGACTGCCGAAGGAGGGTAATGTGTTTATCAGTCTATGTATGTAGGTATGTATATAAGTTTGCTCCTATGTGGCGTTCTAGAGACCAAACGCGTTGGCTGATTTTGATGGTTCTTACGTCAATCGATTCGTTTTAATCCTGCATGTGTCACTGGTTACATTCAAATTGGAAAACAAAAAAATGGCGAATTTTGGGCACCATATTGTGAGGGTTTAACGAGGTGATTTCAAAAATATATTACACTTATATGTTTAAATGTACCTAACTTAAAAAATAACTATAAAGTTATAAATAGAAAAAGTTAATAAAAAAAAATAAAAAAACCCGACTGCTTAAAAAGCGAACTAAAAAGATGTAAACAAGAAGAAAATCATGCTGTGCAGTCGGAGGATACATCTGGATTTGGTCAGCCAGCTCGCGAATATGTGACTGAGATAATAAATAGTATGCAAAAAGAAGATACGAGTATATTATGTTGCACCGACCAGAAAAAAAATGGAATATAAGGACAGCATAATGATAACTAAATTACACCCGCAATAAGCAGCTGAAACAAAAAATATAACATTGTAAAATACTCGTAAAGTTTCTGATACAAATATTTATTACGTTTGGACGAAGCGGTGTGAAAAAATGGCCATATCACGATAAGATAGGGCAAGGGTCGTTATGGTCAAGTCACGTCAAGATAACTACGAAGTTGTACCGAATACTAATAATATATCCGCTTTACTTTTTATCAGAATATTGGCTGACCATCGACCATCAGGGAATCGTTTGTCTTGGTATAGACAAGTGATGCGGAGAAATGAAATACATACAGGACGGGTTTTTCAAGAGGGCGTAGATGATCAAATCCGAAACCTTGAGGAATACACTCAAAAGAATCTCGGCCCCGATTTTGATGAAAACTAAATTGTACCATTGGATTTATGATAAATTAAAAGTATTTTAAATATGAAAGAAAACGGAGTGAATAGGGATGTTTCCTGGGTAGAAAAATGATAGTAATATTTAGTCCGA
Organism: Anorthoa munda; assembly: GCA_945859665.1. Lineage (NCBI taxonomy): Eukaryota > Metazoa > Arthropoda > Insecta > Lepidoptera > Noctuidae > Anorthoa > Anorthoa munda. The sequence continues at coordinate 5,407,777 of OX243899.1, read as the reverse complement.
CAGTGAGATTATCAAATAATATTGGACCCGTATTTTTTGCTTTAACAAATAAATAAAAACTGACAAAGATAAAGCGCATCAAAGTTCAGGGCTTGTGACGTCACTTTGTCAGTATAAAGTGACGTCAAACGATATTTTAACGCACAATTTTTTGTTTACGTAAAAAAATATTTAAATCAAATTGTTAAACCTTTTGTTTACTGACGGACTGAACATATGTGCTTTGTCAACTACCCTATTTATAATTAGAGAATAACAGGACGGAAAGAAAGAAGAGTTGTAGCGTCGACCACAAGTTATATGGGACAAGGGCAGGATGTTCATCTAACTAGAAGACATAAGTACAACACTGTTATTGACCTGTAAAAAGCTATACTTCATTCATAAAATCACCGCGATTAGGCGACGAGACGATTTGGTAATCATACTTACTAAGATTGGACTGCCTTTTTTTAAACCCCGAAGGGAAAAAGAGGGGTGTTAGAAGTTTGATGTTTTTTTTGTTTGTTTGTTTGATCGAACCAAATGGCGTGCAATTGGATAGGCCTATGTCCAGCAGTGGACTGCTATGGGCTGATGATGATGATGATGATGATAAGTTTGATGTGTGTACCTGTGTATTTGTGTATCATTCTGTGGCATCATAGCTCCTAAACAGATGGACCGATTTTGTTTTTTGAAATGTTTGATGAAATTCGGTTCAGGTGCTCAAAAAGTTTTGGGCATTTTAATGATTTAATCGGGGTGTTTTCGCAAGATATCGAGTCATACTAACGTATTTAATAGATTTTCGATCGAAGCGCGTCTACTACTGGATAAATTATGTAACATGCAATAAAAATGTGTCGGGGGATTTTTAATATTTTAAATTTTATTTGTTTGTATCTGTTGATAAAATAATAAAATAATATATACATATATTTATATATATATATATTTTTATACATATTACATTTATATATATATATTATTATATTGTTTATTTTAATATTTTTAAATCAGTCAGTTAGAAAACTTAAGCATACTTACACTAAGGGCCGATTTCCGATTTAAGTATTTGGCGTTAAGAACATGTCAAACCTTACTTTAGTGCCAAATTTTGACAGGTTTTCAGGCTAAATATAGTTTGAGAAATACTCAACTACAAATGCTTAATTCAGAAATCGGGGGTAAATTAATATGTAAACAGGTATGCATGCCTATGCCTAAGCACTCGCCTCCAAATTATTCCATGCAATGCGTTTAACCTTTTAGTGAGTTGCGAAATTCTAACGCAGGTAGGAGTGGATAACCTAACTTGTAGCTTTGTCAAACCTTTTAAAAATGAGCACCTTACCCTCGATTTCTGAAAAGAATTTTTGAACTGTTCAGAATTAAGCTCAAGCCACGTGATGCGGATCATTCAAGCAATCACAGCAATTTACGCCCGCTTGACAATTTACCATATTAATTTCGCGACAATTTTCGCTCCAGTAACTATCAGTATTTCAATTTAATATTTTACCTTGATTCAACTTCGTGAATGTGACATCTGGATAGCATTCAACTCACTTCGCGTTTTTTCCTGATTGGTGATTTTACTAAAAGGGGTTAGCGAGGCGAATCAGCTGAATGGAATGAATGCTCCCCTGAATGAACTAACGGATTGAATGGATATACGATTATGGGTGCGTATAAAATAACGTACATAAAATCTAGTTCTAAAAGCGTTCTAGAAGCTCTACATAAAATCACCTCAAGCTCTAGCTGAATATCTGAGGCTTTAGGAAAGTGTAATTCGATGTCAGTGATACTGATGTTCGAATGCCAAAATGTATGTAATGGACCACGTGACATTTTGAGAGCACATGACTCTCTCATACATTTTTACAATCGCTATCGTGTCGCTGTCCTTAGGTTCTAGCCAAATGTCATTCGATGCCAGCGATGGCAATGCTCGAATGCCAAAATGTAAGTAATGGACCACGTGACATTTTGAGAGCGTATGACAATCTCATACATTTTTACAATCGCTATCGCGTCGCTGTCCTTAGGTTCTAGCCAAGTGACATTTGATGTCAGCGATGGCGATGCTCGAATGCCAAAATGTATGTAATGGACCACGTGACATTTTGAGAGCGCTTGAATATCTCATACATTTTTACAATCGCTATCGTGTCGCTGTCTTTAGGTTCTAGCCAAATGTCATTCGATGCCAGCGATGGCAATGCTTGAATGCCAAAATGTAAGTAATGGACCACGTGACATTTTGAGAGCGTATGACAATCTCATACATTTTTACAATCGCTATCGCGTCGCTGTCCTTAGGTTCTAGCCAAGTGACATTTGATGTCAGCGATGGCGATGCTCGAATGCCAAAATGTATGTAATGGACCACGTGACATTTTGAGAGCGCTTGAATATCTCATACATTTTTACAATCGCTATCGCATCGCTGTCCTTAGGCTCTAGCCAAGTGTCATTCGATGTCAGCGATGGCAATGGTCAAATGCGAAAATGTAAGTAATGGACCACGTGACATTTCGAGAGTGCATGACAATCTCATACATTTTTATAATCGCTATAGCGTCGTTGTCCTTAGGCTCTAGCCAAGTGTCATTCGATGTCAAAATTGGCGATGGTCGAATGCCAAAATGTAAGTAATGGACCACGTGACATTTCGAGAGCGTATGACAATCTCATACATTTTTACAATCGCTATCGCGTCGCTGTCCTTAGGCTCTAGCTAAGTGTCATTCGATGTCAGTGATGGCGATGGTCGAATGCCAAAATGTAAGTAATGGACCACGTGACATTTCGAGAGCGCGTGACAATATCATACATTTTTACAATCGCTATCGCTTCGCTGTCCTTAGGCTCTAGCCAAGTGTCATTCGATGTCAGTGATGGCGATGGTCGAATGCCAAAATGTAAGTAATGGACCACGTGACATTTCGAGAGCGCGTGACAATATCATACATTTTTTCAATCGCTATCGCGTCGCTGTCCTTAGGCTCTAGCCAAGTGTCATTCGATGTCAGTGATGGCGATGGTCGAATTCCAAAATTTAAGTAATGGACCACGTGACATTTCGAGAGCGCGTGACAATATCATACATTTTTTCAATCGCTATCGTGTCGCTGTCCTTAGGCCTTAGCCAAGTGTCATTCGATGTCAGCGATGACGATGGTCGAAATTCTAAGTAAATGTAAGGCATTAATCTCATGACATTTCGATAGCGCATGACGATCCCATACATATTTGATACTTTTCCAATCGCTATCGCGATGCTTTCGATGACAGAATGTGAGTTATCTAGAGCCTCTTGACAGAATGTCTCTTGTCCTAATGTTGAGGCATTTTTGTGCTTAGCCAGACTGCAAACGCGGGTGCAGGGAGTGGCGCGGGGCGCACGCGGGCAACTCACGGCCGGCGTAGCTCGTTCATAAAAGTGGCCGCAGTGAGTGCGCGGGCGCCGAGTGGCAACCAGCGTGGGAGCGGGTATCTCAAACCAGTTCGAGCTGACCGCGCACGAACTAGTTTGAGATACCCGCTCGTACAGAATTTTCTAATATTATAATACATTACATAAACGTATTCATTGAGATTCTTGTATATTCAAAAAAAAATTGAGGTGGCTCTCGCAATTTTCATACAGTACATGAAATTCTGCTTCATTTTCTCTGGTTAAATTTATGTTCGGAACGAAAACGTTTCGTTCCTTGTTTTGTTATTTTGTTGCAACTCTGTGTCAGCTCGCTGTCATTCGATTTGACAGCTTTTGCTTGAGTTGACACCTGACACTTGACTGACTCGTAATAATGTGACCGACATGGCTAGACGTAACGATTCGGCCTAAACCTGGCATTTGGTTTGAAATGGATAGTTAGCCAGCCGATCGTTACTCAAAATTGTAATCGCCGTACGCGAGTGGTATTGTGCTCCGCCTGGGCATTTGTGTTTATTTATATTTCGCGCGCAGCGAGGTATTTTGACGGGAGCGTGTCTAGGAGTCTGCAGGGAATCATCTAGCCCCAGGCCACGTCCCGTATTTCCTTATTATATATATTTTGCCCTATACTACCCGGCCACACACCTGATTGAACGAGCCGAGAGAAGAGTCCACCGCGGGAATTAATGTGAGTAATAATTGTAAGTTCAATTTCCATCTGTCTGAGAGGAACCAGTATCTCAAAGAACAGACCCTTAGCTTCCACTGCTGCGAATCGCAGCTTCGACCGTATAGACCTGATAGGTCCAAGAGTCGCAGCATTGCTCATGGGCCCCAGTGTTCGGCTCTTGGCTTTGTGATCCGAAGGCCTGTATTCAACAATTTATTTTATTTATTCAATTTTACACTTGTAGCATTTGCCATTTAAATTATGAATTTGCTGGTAAAAATAAGTCTTTTTCATCCATTTTGACAAACACTGGTCACGACAACATCTTCCGTATTATTTATTATATTACACTTTGGGCAGCACTCGGAATAAAGCCGCGCTTGACTGCGGACAGGCACAATAGCGCGCATCCCCGCATCCGCGCCGCTCCCCACACCGCGGTGCCAGTCTGGCCACGCACGGTGCGACACACCCCCCACCCACACCCACACACCCGTATTCTGTTTTATTTTTATTTTTCTATGATTTTGAGTTTCGTACGTTCAAATGAATGCACTTGAAATTTTATTAGAAAATACTTGTACGCTATCGCCTATCAACGCAATTTAAATTTGGTCGCACCATCAGTAAGGGCCCTAATAATCACTTTATTTGCGACGGAGTTTAGATTTTCAGAGAAATACAATATTTATGGTGATCGGTTCAAAGCATCTTTCATTACATGTTCCGGGAATTCAGGGTTAATAAGTTTGTAGATTTATTGACAAAACCCACTGGCAAACCGAGATGTAGGAGAACATTATGTCAAAGGTAACTTTTTTAGGATGACGGTCTGGCAAAAAAATTCAGCCAATTTTGTTAAAAACTAAAACAGCATCATTGGATTTTAGAAAAATAAATATTGTTTGCCAAGAAGCGAACCCGCTGCTTTTGGAAAAAAAACACACTCTGTATCATAACACTATCCAATAGTGATGGTTGAGCTGAGTGGTGCCAATCCAAGCGTCATGTTCGTGAACGGGCGCCATCAGTTGGGGTGGGTCATAACTTGGTTGCCTCCGCCTGTTTTTGATTAATTATTGTATTTTGAGGTTGTTTAATTTACTCTAGATGCTTTTACGTGCACGTATTTTTACATCGTTCTCACATTGGGTAATTTTCCAACAAGAATGATGTAACCAAATACTTGTAATTGAAACTATTTACCTATTTTTTTGTTTGACGATTCAAAAGTACCTATAAGGTTTATTTGAAATAAACTATTTGATTTTGATTTTTCATTTAGTGTCGCTAATAAGGATCAAAGGTTTCTGATTTGGCCATCCACGCCCACATAGAAAACTCAACCTGTAAAGCATAACTGCGCTGTTGGTCTCGTGGTCACAAGTTCGACTGCTGAGCGTGAGATCCCGGGTACATTCCACAAAAAACCCAATAATACATTGCTCGAATGTGTTATTGGGTTTTTTGGTCAGGAATATCTCCCGTGCCGATTGCTACTCTCCGCTGAGATAGATTACCGTGGTAGATATTCGGTCTGGAGGACTATTTTTATTATTGACTTCTGGTTAGTTAGCAAGAGTTATCAACAATTCCTTACAGGCTACTAAATATGGTCCTCGTTGCCTCTCCTTTATGTCAGTGTTCAACATCTGACTGCGAATATTTACAATCTGCACATCATATCTTATGGGAGTGTATTCTTTGGCAGAATGAACGCAATATTATGTTGAATAATGTACAGGCTGCATCAGGAGTTGTTTATTATACGGACCTTGTGGAAACTAGAACAAATTTCCGTGCGTTCGAGCGTTTTTGCCATACCTATTATTGGAATCAAATAGGTTAGGACCATAGATATATAAACAAGAGGTTAGGACAATGCACAATGTTAGGACCCATTAATATTAATGCAAATTTTCATCCGTGGTGCTAGGCAACTGGGCTTATTCCAGTTGTAAATGACCCTTTGTGCCTAGTGGCCTTGTTTGTTCTGTCTCCTGCTTGATATGGAGGGAATTAGAAATTTATATATTTTTTGTCCTAAACCTCCGTTATTCTTTTCTGATTAATTTCGTTGCGGGATCCAATACAGTTAAATTCATTCGCCGGGACTTCGTCGAGCTTCATTACCTCGGCGTTTTTCTGATGGTCGCCACTGTTGATTCTGGCTTTCAGGAGTTGCAGTGATTTGGGAATAGTGCGGTGGAATTGATCCAATAAAAAAAAAACATGGTCCTGAATTCATTGAGAAACGTTGTAACTTGTAACTTGTATCCACGCCCTTACTTGTTTCGATTTATCCGCAAGAAGAGATTCTATCATGTAGTAGGTGCGATAAATTCATATAAGTATGATTAAAATGGCGGGTGATCACGAGGGTTAATTGAAATGGTTTTTATATGGCGGGTTTTTCTAGACTAATATTATGTTGCTTGTTGACGTCTGTATATAAGGCTTCCTCGAAGGTTTAGGCAGTGTTATATATATATATTGTACACTCAGATTTATCCAGTTAAGTTTGAATCACATTTAACACTTACCCCGTGTACGAAAGTACACGCACCCCTGTTTGGGACGCCAGTGCTCGCGTGCTCTACATATGTAGAATTATTTTGTGTAAAGATTTTATAGGGACGATAAAAAGATTTAATAAAAAAACAATTTTTTTTTGTAAAAAAATACTACCGACTTCCAAATAAAAAACTACAAAGTGAAAAATAACTTTATTTTTGGAAGTCGGTGTCTTTGGAAGGTACCATTTTTTTGCGTTATGGACACCGACTTCCAAAAATAAAGTTATTTTTCTCTTTGTAGTTTTTTATTTAGAGACGGTAGTATTTTTTTTACCAATAAGATTTTTTTTATTTCTCACTTTTTAGTTGTACCTACCTAATAGGCAAGTTGTTTAAAGGTACCAATAACGCTAGAATAGATTACCCGAATATCATGAAACTTAAACATAACCGGTGAAATGAGGGATCTGCGTACCCCTTAAGAGCATACTGGCGTGATGTTATGTTATGAACTGGTATAAACAATGAACAGACATGCGATTGCAGCAATCTCGAGAGGTTTGCCGTTATTTATTGAAGAGTTCTGTTGTATATCTTCGAAGTCCTTAATCTTATTTTCATCCGTCCTTAGTCATTTTTTTTTAAATCGGTACTGAAATGACGGAGATATTAGTGAACAGCAAAAAGGCTTGGGATTGAGCTGTTCCAATTATTATTTTATTTTTTTATATTGCGCCGTGAATTTAGTTTTTAAATTTTTCATTTTTTTTTTATTATAATATTTTATTTTAATTATTGTGAATGTGAAGACTATGTGGATCATTCTGTTTTTTAATTTTGATTATAATTTATCTTAAAGTTAGTTTTTAATCATGGTCTGGCAGTTTGAGTATTTATGCGGCCTATCCGAATGTCCTTTCTTTGCTATTGTTCGTCAATTCGTTAAGCTTCTTAAATTCTGAGTTGAGCTGCACGGTTATTGACAAATGCGTGCACTGACTGGACAGGTCCACTCAATCTGGCTGGTTCTTTCCTCAAAAGACCATTTCAGACATCAGTCTACATGATCTTCACATGATCTAACCAAGATTTTGTCTGGACTTTAAAAGAGACTGTGACCTCTGAGTTTGTTTCGGCCTTTCTTCTCAGAGTAGTCAGACAGGAAACGCCGACTTCATCGAGTTTTAAAAAAATATGATCGACATGTAAAAGTGTTTGTACAAACCAACTTACAGAAATAAAATCATTTATCATTTAAAAAACATAAAAAAAAAAACATTAATGAAGTCGAACATAGAACCTTCTCCTTTTTGGTAAGTCGGTTAAAATACATCAATATCATATGAAAATAAACTTTATTAAGGAACTAAAACAAAGAAATCATAACTGTTAACATTTATTAGGAACTTAATATCAGAACTCTTGAGTATTTTGAGAAAAAAAACAATGATTTTTTGGCATCAAACCTTCTAACTGCCGCACTCGGAGCCAATAACGGTTACTTAAGGCGATCTTTAGTATTGACTTTAAGTACAAAATCTATACTAAGGACCGGTTTAAGTAACCGTTAAATGTTTCTGAGTGCGGCCGTAAGTCTTCTTTTTTTACTCGTGCATATCCTCCACTCGGTTTCATTGAAGAACCTGATATCAAGTATAAATCCACTTGTGATATTTTTTTCTGGTGGACTAATTACGAAGGTAAACTTCCGACAAATATGTTACGCCAGTGCCCGCGCGTTCTACTTTTCTAGAATTTTAAGTTTGACGCGAAATTTCTCACATGTGCAATCGCGCAGCTCGCTGCAAGGACACTAATCATCATCATCATCATTTCAGCCGAAAGACGTCCACTGCTGGACATAGGCCTCCCCCAGGCGTCGCCACATTGACCGATCCCGTGCGTCTCGCATAATGGACACTAATAGTGATCACCAATTAGTAATAGAAGAATATTAAGAGTGTGTGCGCTAAGTACCCACAATACATGTTTGAATACCACGACATACTAGAGTGTTCTACAATAGTAGTACGCGCGACTATAGGTCTATCCACACATATCAGGGCCGTGCCCGGGACGTGACATGGCCGGGCCCAGGTATTGAAGCTCCGTCACTGGCCCGTGCACGGACGTGTGTGAACGAGTTCATATAAAATGTACACACCGATAATTTTTTGAGCCCCTGATAGGGCACGGTCCGTTCACGTCTCGGGCACGGCCCTGATGTATGTGGATGGACCGAGCTCCTGACGGGACACGGTCCGTCCACGTCACGGGCACGGCCCTAATATGTATGGATATACCTTTATTGAGTGTTAATATGGTCGGATATTATAAACAATTCAAACGAAACAATTTAATCACAAGTTATATTTTAATATTCTCTAATAATTTAAATACCAAAAAGAAATATTATAAATATTAAAGATATATATATCGAAAATATATGCCTCTACGCTTCGCTTTCGAACGGCAATGTGTACAAAAGACTGACAGGATTGCACTGCCACTTTGAATGGCTATGCTCTGGGTAAAATTGTATTAAATTCCGTCAGTTCATTCCGTGATCACATCTGCGTTCTACCAACTTTGATCCGTCAGCTTTCAAAAAAAGAGTGAATAGCGATAGCTTGTTCTATTGTTGACCTTTTCCATCGTTTACTTTTACTCTCAGGGGAAATTGCGGTGAAGAGAGAAAAAATTGGTAGGTATAAAGGTATAAGTTGGTAGCCGACTACACGCAGCATCAGCAGACGACGTGTCGTCGCTTCATGTCGCCACGACACGACGTTGCATCCTGTCGTTGCAGTCATGATTTTGGACTCGACTGCAGACGGCAGCAGCAGACGGCAGCCGTGAGGACCCATCTCCACATATTGGTTGTATTCTATATCTGCCATCTCCTGATCACACCTTTTTCTGGAAACCATGTTCACGTAGAAAGGCTCCGTGTGCTGAAAACAGATAAGTAAACAGGTTTTGAAGCCGGCAATAATCAATCTGCTGAGCGTTTTCCCAACTGGGGTCAGCCCAGAGTTGCCAGATTTTTTTTTGGCAAGTCGGGACTTTGGAACTTTTTGAGTGAAAGAAGCGGGATTCTTTCGTCGAAAGCTCGACATAAATAAAAATATAAAATAATATAATCAGAAGGTTTTAAATATTTATTTTTGTATTTAAGTTTAAAATTACGTTAACATGACAATAGATAGCAACAATAGTCATTGAAAATGTATTTTAATAAAGTTATGATATTTTAAATCAGATTATAGGGCAAATCGATAGTTAGTTGAGTCTTCTTCGTCTTCTGAATAAGAAACAAAAATTAAATTCAAAGAAGTTTTAACAATAGAAAAATGTGGTGTTTCAAACAATAGTCTGGGGAGTGAGTGTTACAATTATAGAATAATTATTTATAAGAATTACTTATTCATGATATTTCTGTGAAGATTTTACTTCTTTTAAAGTTTCCTTTTTCTCTTTAATAAAGGTGAAGAAGTTTGCACGGGAAAGCTCTAGCTCTAGATTAAACTGGATGAGTAATTCTGCTTTCATTAAATTTAAGGAGCATTTATTTCTCGTACCCGACCATTTTAAATTCATCTGAAAAAAAAAAAAACAAGTTATCCCGAGTTATCCCCTAAAAGCGGGGTAGAGCCTGTCCCGGCCGACACATAAAAATCGGGACGTCCCGCCAAAATCGGGACGTCTGACAACGCTGGGTCAGCCACAGACCAGTATTTCAAACGAAAAGCCAGCCTATCTAGGCTAGTCCAGTAATCCAGCAGCTTGGTAATACGATCACCGTTTGCTATACTGGTGAATGGTTTTCTGGATTCTCACTACCCCGTAGTAACGACTGCCAAAGATTTACAAATGACATTCCGGCTACCTACAGACTACAGACCAACGGCTTAACGTGCTTTCTGAAGCACGTAGGAGTATTTTGGAGATGGTCACCCATCCACGGACCGACCTCGACAAGTGTTGTTGAATTTTAAAAATCGGTTGGTGTAGCTGTTATAATTAGCCACGTGTTTCTCAAAGCCAGAAATACTCATTGAACGGCTCTGTGAAATTAGCATCCCACTTTAGGAATAAAAAAAAACATTGGTTTGTTCAAGATATCGGTAAGTATTGGATAGTAGTGACAATAATTTCGTTAGTAGTGGTGCCAAAACAAAATATGGACAACAAAAAAAAATTTTTGCCCCGACATTGCAAAACCTGATTTTTACGGTTGCATCTGATAGATATAACGCCTACGTAGTGGATTGTAGTATAATGCTTTTCGTTCGTAGAAAAATAAAAATAAAAATATTTTTCGATTTTTATTAAGATATATTCATTTTGAACGCTTATACGGTTACTACAAACGCTGAAAATGACTAACAGAAGTTCGTTGAGGTTTGAAGTTTAGTTTTTTTGGTTTGTAATAAGCTAAAAAAAAAACTTTTCAATAACGGATATCAATATTTAACTATTGTAATAGTTCATTAATAAACCCAGGTATTTATTAATGAAACGAGCACGGCTCGGGTGAACATAGAGAAAACGACGTTTTCTAAAAATGAAACCTAGCTAGATCGATTTATCTCCGCCGAAAGGCACTGCATAATAAATTTTATGAAAATCGTTGGAGCCGTTTCCGAGATTCAGATTATATATACAAGAATTGCTCGTGTAAAGGTATTAGATTAGATAGATTAGATATGAGTCCGGCAGCCTAATTGCATATGTGAGTTCGGCAGGCAAAGGCAACAACTCCATGAAAAAATATGAAACATTTTCTTTAAATGGTTTTCGTTATTACATAAATAATTAAGAAAGGGTACGTCCTCCACTCTATAAGTTGAATTTAAATATCCTTTCGAGTTTATTACCCTTACCTATACGTCTTCTTTGCTGAATTCATTTACGCAATTAGGCTGCGGATCTACTACGATCTAATTTCAGCCGCAAAAGTAGCTAATGCGTTACAAACTTTATAATAAAATAAATAGCATTTTAAAAATGTACCGTATGACTGAAAATTTATTAAAGAAGAATTTGACAGAGTAGTTAAAATCCATATCCTACGATGCAACTGAACAACTTGTGGTAACGTAACTAAACATAACAACTCACACATGCAAACACACCCACACACATATTATATACACGTCCCCCCCCCACACACACATACACTCTCAACACACCACTTCACCTCAACATACACTTCACTTGATTTTGTTTTTTTTATATAATTTCATTAATTATATTTTTTTTGTCTAGTAACAAAAATTTTCATAGTAGTCTGGATCAAATTGTATTTTACTCTGTCTTGTTGTCGGGCGCTGATAGCTGCGCCAAAGTTTGTACTTCTGTAGCTATCATCGTTCCATTGTACTTTGTGTAATTCCTAAATGGTTCCAAATAAACGTTTATTTATTTATTTTAATACACTGTATATTATAAACTTACGTTCGTTGGCAACCAGAGTGAGGTTCGAGGACTTGGCTTCACCCAGCAACGTTTCCAAATGGCAACAATAATAAATAGTACGAGCGCTATGCTGAGCAGAGATGAAGTTAATATAATAGTAATGCTGATCCATGCACCTGAAATAACATAATTTTATTCACACAAAAAATTACGAATTATTAATTATAATTATTATTATTATATTATATTATTATTATATAATAATTATAATAAATAATAATATAATATAATAATAATTAATAAAATATTAATAAATATATAAAAAAAAAGTATAAAATAAAATATATAAAATAATTATATATATATAATAATATTAATAAATAATTAAATAATAATAATATTTTTTTTTATTATTATTAATTATTATTTATAATATTAATTAATTAATTTATATTATTTTATTATTATTTCGTGTTACACACGTGTAACACGAAATAATAAATAAAGTAACTTAGGCTAGGTCACGACCTAGCCTAAGTTACTGTGTTAGCTCTAAGGCTGTCAGTACTCAACTGCTATATTCCCCACCAGGCAAGTGTTTATAAAAAGCGTGCCAAATGCGTTGATTTTTTCTTGCTTACAGCTTTTTAGTTCGCTTCTTAAGCAGGCGAAATCCGAGATTCCATATACACGAATTGCTCGTTTAAAGTTATTAGATTGTCTTTTGTATGTGAGTTTAAATGTTTGTTAACGCGCCCACGATACAAGAAGGAATTTCTATTGTAGGGAAAAGTTTTTAATAAAAATAAAAAAAACGAAAGTAGATATAAAAATGTTCTATAGAGAATTTGAAATACTACTATATACTTGGGGATTTGGGGGATGACTTTGCCCAGTAGTGGGACAGTATAGGCTAATATAAATAAATAAATATAGATGGTAAAATCAAAGAGTCTGCTATTCAGGGCCTGTACTATGAGCTCTTGGAGCAAGGTTATTTCCATTGTCCGTAAGGGACAGATGTAAACAAGTCAGATACATCTGATCCTTACTCACACTGAATATAACCTTAATCTAACAGCCCAAGCTCATGGTAGGGCCCCAGTTGCTGAACAGCTCAGAGAGTTTTATAAAATTTCTACTGGAAAAATCGACTCATGAGAAAGATTGTATGTAGGATAGGAATGAAAGACAGGATCTATAAGCGAATAGTTTTTGCAAATGTGAACAAATTAAAGTGACCAAGGATGACCCATAACATCATCTGCCTAGCCTTTTTCCCAATTATTGTTGGGGTCGGTTTCCAGTCTTACCGGATTCAGCTGAGTACCAGTGTTTTACATGGAGCGACTGCCTATCAGACCTCCACAACCCAGTAACTGGGTAACACGATACCTCTTGGCAAGACTGGTGTCAGATCTCAGGCTTCTGACTAGCCGTAACGACTGTCAAAGATCTTCAAATGTCAGCCGGGACCAACGGCTTAACGTGCTTTCCGAGGCACGGAGGAAACTCGGTATGTTGAAATGGTCACCCATCCACGGACCGACCTCGTCAAGCATTGCTTAACCTTGAAGATCGAACCATGCGGCTGTTATTATTTAGCCACGAGCTCCTCCTGCCATGACCGATAACATAAAATTACTAAAACCCGACTGCAAAAAAATCTCACTCTGAGAATTAGTATGAACCGAGAAAATATTCTTAGATACTATCTAAGAATATTTTCTCGGTTCAGGGGCTAATCCCTTCTATGCCACTTGAAATGTGCTCTTTCTTGTTACAGCGTCTATACAATTTTTTTTATTTATTAATTACTTTATGTACTCTAGAGGTCGCCATATTGAATTTAGTGTGACGTCATAATATAGACCAAGAATACAAAATATAACCAGTTGATGATTTTGAAGTTATGAGGCAACAGATGAACATTCTTACATATATAGATAACGGTGTAAATCATAACCTTTCTTTTGGCTTGGCTAAAGTAGGGTAATTAATCATACTTACTTGTTGCAACAACAGAACTCTTGATAGTGGTCGATTCAATATTTTCTTGTGGTGTTCTTGGTATATCGGCTTCAAAAGTAATATCACGTTGTACGTAGTACGGTGTTGTGTCAGATGGTGTCACTGTCGATGTATTCATCGTCAGTTTATTATCTATTCGTGATCTGTCTTCAGGTTTAGAAGTAGAACCTGCAATATTTTTAATTGTAGAACAGAATTATTACTGTTTGATTAATTATATTTTATGTTCTGTGTCAATAGGCAGGAGCTCCTTGTAAAGTATCGGTTTAATAAGGTGGACACAAATGAAAAGAACGGTTTATGTTTATGTGTTTATTATTCAAAAATAATAACAGTTAGAAGATGGGTAATTACCCTTTTCCTTTACCAAATTAATTACAAACTCCGAACCAATAGCTATAAAAATTGACAACCAGTTGCTTGAATATGTGCAAGATTACATCTATCTAGGGCAGATTATTTCTCACAAAGACCAAACCACCAAAGAAATCAGTAGAAGAATAGCGAACGGCTGGAAGCAGTACTGGTCACTGAAAGAAGTCTTAAAATCCAAGGAGCTAAGCGTGTCAATAAAAAGGAAAGTCTTTGATTCCTGTGTACTTCCAGTCATTACCTATGGGTGCGAAACTTGGTCCCTCACGAAACACCACAGAGAAAAGTTGGAGCGATGCCAGAGAACCATGGAGAGAAGCATGACAGGAATAAGGAAGCAAGATAAAGTAAGAAGTTGCGAAATAAGACAGAAAACTAAGGTAACAGACATAATTAGCCGAATAGACCAACAGAAGTGGAGATGGGCCGGCCACATGATCCGAGAGACCCAAGATAAATGGAGCAAAACTGTCTCCGACTGGTACCCCAGAGACGGGAACCGCAACAGAGGACGCCAGCATGCAAGATGGGAGGATGATCTGAAGCTGACGGCTGGTCGCCATGACTGGAGAAGGGTGGCGCGAGACAGAAGCCAGTGGAAGTTGTTAGGGGAGGCCTATGCCAAAAGGCACATGTACTGCGGGACATTATTTAACCACTCTGCTCGACAAGATTTTGACACATGACACACCAGCTGAGTCGACAGGTTGTTGCAAATTACGTCATGAAATTCAGGAATTTACTTGAACTTTCAACATTCGAATTTATTCAGAAAAATAAGTTTACGCAGCTATCTTACACAGTAAATTTGAAAAAAATATCTTTATTTACATGTTGCGCTCGGTTAAACCGCGTCAGTCTACTGCAAAATGTGTACAAAATACGAATTACTACACCTTTCCAAATGGTAGACAATTTAGATTTGCTCAAAATATGTACATAAACAACCTTTTCCCTTGCTGAAAAGATGCAAAAGGACAACACAAAGATATACTTATTTTATTTGCGTCCTTATGTTCCTAATTTGTTATACAAAAATTCATAAAAAAAACAAGCCAAAATCTGGAAAAAAATTGCTTAAAATTTTGATGCAACCTTGCAACATGACATTTCTTTGGTGTTGTTTTTTTTTTTGCTGTCCATTCACGCGTCTCATAATCGATTAAAACTGCATTCAGCCTAATCGATTAAGTGTATTTCGATTATTTAAAATTATTCATTTAAATAAAAAAGTGATTTTCAAAAATGTATTGTTTTAAAATTAAAATTAGTTTATAGGCACAAAATAAAATAACAACTTATAGTAATAATATATAGTAATAACTATACATAAATGCTTTCATAATGTTATCAGAAGAGTAAATTGAAAAAAAAATAGGATTCGTGGCTAAATTCGCGCCGAATTCGCCGAACGTAAAAGAATTCAAAATTCAAATTTGGAATGCAGTCGGTATTCAAAATATTTTATCGGGCACATTTTAATATTAAAGAGAGTTTTACATTAATCATTTCAGATGGTTTTATACAGAATGACCAGTATAAATATGAGTATGTTTATGTATGACTAGCACTCCGCCCGCGACTATGTTCGCGTGATTTCGTTTATCCTATAAATGATTTTCTTATATGCAGTTAGTAAAGGCAACCAAAAATAAGATATTATTAAAACTATTAAAAACTGGGTATCGTGGATTTGGGTTTGGGGTTGGTGGGTTTATTGGATTGGGACGATTCGTTATTTGACTTAAACAATAATACATTTTAGGTTATCGCCACAAAGTAAAATCCTCCCCTAAAAACTTTTCAACCCTTTTTGCGCCGTTGAGGGTCTAGTTTTGAACAACCTAAATATGCTATTCACTCCTTTCTTCTCTTTTTACTCGACTGCCGAAGGAGGGTAATGTGTTTATCAGTCTATGTATGTATGTATGTAAGTATGTATGTATGTATGTTTGTTCCTATGTGGCGTTCTAGAGACCAAACGTGTTGGCCGATTTTGATGATTCATACGTCAATCGATTCGTCTTAACCCCGCGAGTGTCACTGGCTACATTAAAATTGGAAAATAGAAAAATGGCAGATTTTGGGCGCCATATTGCGGAGCATAATTTTTTTTTCTTCCAAACCCATCGTGTGGGGTATCAAAATAAAGGGCTTTAAGAGGTGATTTCGAAAATATAAAACATATATGTTTAAATGTACCTAAATCTTAAAAACAGATAACTAAAAAGTTATAAATAAAAAAAGTTAATTCAAAAAATCTAAAAACCCGACTGCTTTAAAAGCGAAATAAAAAGACTTAAACAAGGAGAAAATCTTGCTGTGCAGTCGGAGGATACATATTCGCGGGCTAGCTGACGAAAACCAGATGTATGCTCCGACTGCAAAGCAGTCGGGTTTTTAGATTTTTTGAATTAATTTTTTTTATTTATCATTTTATGTTAGTCAGATTGCGCAGTGAGTTGCTTCAAAAAAAACTTTAACACCCCTAAACCCAATCTGGGAGGGAGTTTTCAAAATGTTTTATGTAAATTTTGATCATCAACTTTATCCCCAAAGAATTTGATTTTACATACAAACTAATTTTTACCCTTTTCACTTCCTTAAAGGTTGAATTGCCGCAAAATCGTGCCTTAGTGCTTCCCAAGAAAACCACGTCAAAAACGAAACCCTGTCCAGTAAGATTCTTAGCTTGAGTTAGTTTCGAAAAATGTATAATGACCACCTTTATTGTTTCCTTAGGTTGGTATTTGTGCCAAATTTCAAATTTATTAACCCGGGAAATAAAATTCTTCAAAGCACTTTAACTTCCCAAAAATCGTTTTTTGGGACTAGATAAGTAAAACTAATAATGAAAACCTTTATGGTTCACTTAGGATGGGTATTTATGTAAATTTTCAAATTTATTAACCAAAGAAATATTTAATATGTGATTTATGGGGTGTTAAATTATTTTTTAAATATACGATATTTCAAAAATATTTTTTACACCCCCTAAATCATCTTTTGGGGGTAGTTTCGAAAAACTAATAATGAAATCCTTTATTGTTTATTTAGGTTGGTATTTGTGCCAAGTTTCATGTTGATTGACCCAAGAAATCAGATTCTTCCATACAAACTTCAACATCCCCCAAATCGTCATTTGGGAGTTTCGAAAAACTAATAATGGCAACCTATATTGTTTACTTAGAATAAGAATAATATCGGCCATAATTCTTGAAACTTAGCTTTTGGCCGAAGGAATTAGATTTTTCATACAAACTTTCAAACCCCTTTTTACCCCCTTAGGGATGCAATTTCCAAAAATCCTTTCTTACTGCACAATTACGTCACTTGAGGAACCTTTCTGCCAAATTTCATGCTTCTAGATGATTTTCAGCTTAGTTGGTTGACAACCATGCCATAACTCGCTTGGAAAGGAACCGCGCAAGAAGATACGCACAAGGTTATTGATATTAATAGTTTTCGGGGAATGCAGATGTAAATACAAACCAAACTTATGTTCTTAAAATGAATAAAAATAAAATTTTAAAAGTATGTATAGAATAACCAATTTTCATAACATTACAATAAACTCGACCGAATTCAAAACCTAACCATACCATACTCTCAACTCATTATTCAATATATAATTATAATAATAATACCAGCCTATAATTGTCCCACTGCAAGGCAAAGGCCTCTTCTCATACAGAGAAGGCACGAACATTCATCACTACGCTTGCTCAATGCGGGTTGGCGATTTGAGACTATAAGACCAGGTTTCTTCATGATGTTTTCATTCACCGTTGTCAACGATTTCTAAAATATACTTAGAAAGTACATTAATGAATTTGAAAATGGAAATCATTGGTATTTGATTTGTCCAGATTTGAACCCATGACCACAGGCAAGGCGAGGCCTTTAGCTACTGGGCCAGTACGACACTCATTGCAATATAACGAATAATCACAAAATCGTTGGTTCCCCGAAACTAAATTTATCTACACTTGCGTTACAAACTTACATAAAAATATACTAGGCACTCTGTATACTTCTGAGACTATCAAACATAAAGACTCAATCATTATTATTTTTATACAAAATAGTTTTGAATAGCGAACGCATTCCGAATTTGAATTTTGAATCGGATAGATAATTCGGCGCGAAATTATCCACGGTTCGATGAAATTGTTTAGTTGGTTGTAGTCAAATAATGTCCAAAAATCTATTAAGATTACTTTAAGAAATAATTAATAGTAATAATTTAAGTACTAATTGTATTTTATGCCTAAAACAGGATTTTTTTATTTTTATGAATCGATTTGGGATAATCGCTCATTAATCGAGTGGATAGCATACATAAAATCGATTGCTAAAATCGATTTGCCACACAACTATTACATTAAAAAAAAAACAATCTACTTGACGAATTGGAAATTTAACAAAAATAATGTAGTGGTAATGAATTTTACGTATTATTGGACTGGTGTTTGTTAATTACGTTAAAATCAGGGCTTCTTCTTGTTATTTATTATATTTAGAGACATAATTGTCATATTTGTAATCAATTTTACATGTGGAAGGGTGACATTTGTGTAAAATAAAAATGTAAACAAACACGATTGGCGCCTAACTTCGACTTTGAATAACAAATAACTTCATTACCACTAATTATTTATTTTGAAATATGGATGAATTCGACCAATAATTAAACAATTAGCAAACCTTTACCCCTGTCGTGAAGTTAGGGTGTCCAAAATCTGCATTTTTATGTTTTTTAGCTTCGACCACCACTGTCATCAAAATGGCGATTATCGTATTATTACACTTGTTTTTAACAAATGTAAATTAATAAACTTGCGCACTTAATCTAAAAAAAATATTTGCATGCACATGTAAGCTTTTTATCCAACTATTTTAATTAAAGCCCCCACATAAGATTCGTTAGGTATCTTAATCAATAATTAAGTTATTAATTAGGATGTCGTATGACGTAAATCTGGGGTCCAAAATGAACCGCGGCTGAGCCAGCGGAGGTATGCTTGTCAAGCCCCAAAATGTACCCCGTCCGAACTATACGGTTAAACCAAATTAATCTGTTATTATGTTTTTGTATGCTTAGTTCAGAATAAAGGGCTTATTATTATTATTATTATTAATTACCCTTTGTTTTATATATCGAAAGGTGTGTGTAGCACATGTGGTCCCTACTAAGGTTGACGGAATACAGTATCGTGACCAGCTAGCATTTCGGTTACAAGTGTTGACAAGGGCTCAAATAATAAACTATATAATTTATGGTTAGACAGAGAAAGCTATAGTATTGAATAGTATTGATTTATATTTGATAAACTCCAATATAAAGCACTGGTAGTCAGCTTATCAGGTTAGACTGGAAGCCGACTCCAACATAGTCGGGAAAAGATTAGGCAGATTGGTTAATTAATTAATGTTGTTTATTTGTTGAACGCCTGCCTGGTTCGAACCCAGGCAGGCGCTTTACTTATATAAAAATATTTTACATCATTTGATAATCGCTCTGAAGATCTTCAGGTTATTTGGTATCAATGTTACAAAATAAAACAATTTTAGTTAACTGTAATCGCTGTTTAGCATAGAAAATACAATGTATATGCTTTAAATCAGTGCAACTATTATCACTTTTTTGTTTTTTCTTAAATTTATATCCTGGAATTCAGCAGGTGTCTATTAATAATTATAAAACTAAAGAAATATTAAGTTTAAAATCATTTTGTTGCATATCCTACGCAAAAATGAGCCATGTCATTTAGTAATGAACCAAATTCCTTATGATGTCTTTGATAATAACACTTACTTAATTACTCGAGTTTGAAATAATATTAATAGGAACGATTTAATCAGTTTATCACAAAAAATAACTTACCGTTCCCTTGATTTTCGTACACTGCGATAACTGACAGGACGGTAGAAATACACACGTAGACGATTATTACAGAACTCATACTGACAGATTTTTTGTGTACAGTTATTTTGCCTCAAAAATTTATATTATATGACACTTCACGGCACTTCACTGAACCAATGTTAAAGCTGTAATAAATTTATTGTAAGGATGAACAGTCGAACGTGACTAAATTAATTGACGTCAATAACAAAATAAGTACTTGCATTTTAGGTTTATCCTTTAAGGCGATGATAGCTCAGTGGTAGTGACGTCGGATACCGAGACGAAGGTCGCGGGTTCGAATCCTACAATGAGCTTGAGCTTTCGGTGAAGGAAAACATCGTGAGGAAACCATAGCACGGTGGTAGGGTACTTTGTAGTACCCGCCTGGCTGGCAACCACCCTCAAGTTGAAAATCTGTCGCCAAGCACCTTCCGGTGTGTTCCGACAGCAGCACTTGAGAGCCAGTTCCCTTCTAGGCTTTGTGTGCTTACCACCATCGGCCACATCATCACTGACCACGGTGAGATTGTGGTCAAATACAGGCCTATACATAGAAAAAAAAAAAAAAAAACTTTCTTCTTATCGTTTGAGGATGTGGCCACCTTTGATGTCAGAGTTAATTAAACCGCCTCGGGGAACCCCACAGGCCTCTGACTTGGCTATTTCAGACTTACATTAACTATTGCTAAATTAATTGACGTCAATAACAAAATAAGTACTTGCATTTTAGGTATATCCTGTACCTTCTTTTTCTTTACGTTTGAGGATGTGGCCACCTTTGATGTCAGAGTTAATTAAGCCGCCTCTAGGAACCCCACAGGCCTCTGACTTGGCTATATCAGAACAACATTAACTACCTATTCCAGGTTTCCCCACGATGTTTTCCTTCACCGTTGCCTCTGATGTCCTAGATAAACTTAGAAAGTACCTAATTATCATAATATTTATTTAACGTAAAACAGCTTGGACCTCCGAAAGTGGAATTTTTTTTATGTTTCGGATTTATTTTAATTCGTTTATAAATCTTTTTTATCAAGCCGTATCAAAAACAGTTTACAGATAATATGTACAAGATAAAGCAAAATACTAATGATGAAACATACTTACATAAATTCACGCCTTTTTCCCATGGGGGTAGGCAGTAGAAACTAATGATGAAACACTGACTTCCAAACTAGGCAGATGTCTGTAACTTAGAAGTCAGCGTGCCTCCAAGGAAAATAAAAACATATATGTACTTATTATAGAGCATGCATGTACAATTTTCACTCAATCATAGTCAAAATCGAAATGATGAACAGAAACATGTTAAATTCATTACCACTACTTTAAGTTTTTTTTTTAGTCTATATTAACATAATTATATACAACTAGCTGCTGCCAGCGGCTTCGCCCGCGTGATAAGTGTTATCTTATTCCAAGAGCACATTGTACCGGGATGAAAAGTAGTCTATGTGCTATTCTAGACTATAATAAAAAATAAATAAAAAATAATGGAATGACAAAAAAAAAAGTTAATTAAAAATATCAAAAAACCCGACTGCTTGAAAAGCGAACTAAAAAGACGTAAACAAGGAGAAAATCGTGCTGTGCAGTCGGAGGATACATATTCGCGTGCTGGCTGACCAAAACCAGACGTATCCCCCGACTGAATAGCATGATTTTCTCCTTGTTTACGTCTTTTTAGTTCGCTTTTCAAGCAGTCGGGTTTTTTGATTTTTTTTATTTATAATTTTTTTTTTTTTTCTAATTAGGTACATTTAAACATATAAGTGTTGGATATTTTTGAAATCACCTCTTAAAACCCTACATTTTGATATGCCACACGATAGGTTTGGAAGAAAAAATATATTTGGGCCCCCACAATATGGCGCCCAAGAACCGCCATTTTCCTATATTCCAATTTTAATGAAGGCAGTGATACTCGCGGAGTTAGGACGAATCGATTGACGTAAGAATCATCAAAATCGACCCACGCGTTTGGTCTCTAGAACGCCACATAGGAACAAACATACACACATACATACATAGACTGTTAAACTCATTAACCTTCTTCGGCAGTCGGGTAATATGTATGTATTTTAGATATATGTATGTATTATGTTTATGCATTATGTGCTTGCTGTACACGTATTTGTGTAGTCAATTTAGTTAGTAAGTTTTTTTTTTTTTTTTTAGTATGTGTTGTGCGCTTTTGTTAACTGTCTTAATTTTGTAAATATCTCTATAATACTGAGGTTTGCTCTCAGAGAACCCAATTATGGTTTAAGCTCGCCTTTGTACATACGTTTTCCTTTTTTATTTGTAAATGTTTATTTTGTGTACAATAATGAATATGAATTTGAATATAATCTATCTCTATGCCAAATTACATCCAGATCCGTTCAGCCGTTTTAGCGTGATTGAGTAACAACATACACAAATCCATCCAAACTTTCGCATTAATTAGCTACCAGCGGCTTCGCCCGCGTGGTAATGTCGAAAATTATACCGAGGTCATATATTCCCGGGATAAAAAGTATCAAATGTGTTATTTATGTGCCAAATTTCATCCAGATCCGTTCAGTAGTTTTTGCGTGAAGAAGTAACAAACATATAAACACACACACACACTCACAAACTTTCGCCTAGTGTGATTGTTCTAAAAAAAAACAAGCCTGTATACAAATACAAAAGGGAGAGGGAAAAGGGCTCATTGTGCATCAAACAACAATAGATTAATTATGAATATAAATAAAATAATACAGATAAAGATCCAAATTTAATTAAGTAAATAAAATAAAATAAATAAAGTCAAATTAAATAATTTAATTCAAGTTTACTTTAGTTATAGATATGTCGGATCATGTCATGATTTGTTTACTTAAAATGATACACAAGTTCCTTGTTTGGTACTGGGTAGAGTCTGGGTGGTATGGTGTCGATATTGTTCATTTTAGAGCGACAGTGATCGTTCGAACATGGCCGTGGCAACATGCTGCCTGGGAATTGCCCGTGTTTCGTTTTAGGCCCAGAGTAGTACAAGTTACAGGAGATATTTCTCTAGTATCCCAAATTCTGCGCCCACGACTATAATCTAACAGCGGTATGTCACTAAGTAGGTCAAATCATGGTCCTATATACCCGGATCTGACAGATAAATAATAATTCTGAAAAAAAACAAAGTAAGCTTACTTTAAATGATAACTTCTGGAGCGTAAATCCTGAAATTCCAGGATTGCAAAAAATTATGTTCGGGTGTTTGCTAATGTACAATGCACTATGTACCAAAGTAAAAAAAAAACCCGAATCGACTAATTTAGTAGAACGTCAGGAAAAAATATTTACCTTTGGTTGTTTTCCTTATTATCGTAGCTATTATGACGCTTCCGTAAGGAAAACCAAATATTATTTGTAAAATGCAATGAAATTATGATTCATTTATTTAAAATTTTAGTAGTAAATAGCTAATCATTAATATTACGAGTAAAAATATGATTATTTAGATACGTATGAACCCAATAGGGAAACGGACAATAAAACAAATTATTAATGCTGTCAGTTTGTTTTGTAACTTTTTATTCAAGGTTAATGCAGTCAAAATAGAAAAAACAATATACATGATTTCCAACGGAATTGCCACCAAAGAGACTTTTTCAATTAATATGTACTTTCTAAGTTTATCTTCAAAATCGCTAACTATGGTGAAGGAAAAGATCGTAAGGAAACCATTTTGAGTGTGCGTAAGGGACAGAGGGCAAGACATATACATTTCTCCCTTACACACACTCAAAATAACCTTACAAGAGAAATGCTCATGCATACTGCACTACCACGGGAAGATAGTGCAGTTATGTGTGACTCTAACCCACTAAAACTCCACGGTGTCTTCCTGTGCCGCTTATGGTGGGAACACGGGCACGCGTTAGCACTCACTGCGAACCCGCCGCGGCTGTCCGTCACCGGACCCTCTTCGGGGGCTCCCCATCACCGGCGCACCAGAACACACTGTACGCCGTGACCACCCCGGGGACCAAATCAGCACATGGGTGCCAGACAACCCCGTGTATGACACCCTTGGTCCCCCTGTGACGGGTCAAGGTCAATGGCCCCACCACCTACCATTTTGCGGCCGCAGGGGATAGGGTGAGCGGCTAACGCTATACCGACACTCCTCTTCTCCTGCGGCCCCACCGCGTCCGCCATCAGACGGTGGTGACCCCGTCTAGGCCGCGGAAGGTAGGGAGAGTGGCGCACCGCAATATAGGCACTCCACTCCCGCCGCGGCCTCCAACCCTCAGCCACGATATCGTATGGGACCTGGGACGCTCCATAAGACATCGCGGCCCGCCTCAGTTGCGATGTCGCCTGTTACCAAGCGGCACCGCAACCTACTAATTGGCCGCTACGTTGTCGGCTTAATCGGCAAAAGCCCTGACGAGCGGCCCCTCCTCGGGTTCCTCTTCGCTTCACCGTGGGTGACCAAGCCACGGCTACTGAGCCCCCCATCTCGCATTTGTCCTGCAGTGGGACAATTTGTATTTACATTTTATTATTGTTTGATGATTTCAAGCATTGTATATAAGAACAAGAAGTGGGTATCAATGTCGCATACGAGTATCATACGGTACCTCTGCGGGGCGAGCACGGGATCTGTAAGTCACGCATTTTTATCACGGTTTTTGCTCCCAAACTGTGAAAAAAATACGTGACTCAAGCCTGTCACAGTAGGCCATGCTCGCCGGTCTGATCGCGAACCTTGAACCTTAGGGCTCCCACACACAAATGGGGCTGAAAATTCGCAACGCATCGCAAATATCTGCGAGCTCGCACCGCATCGCATCGCATCGCAATTATGTGTGGGAGCCCTTATCCATCCATCCATACTGTTCATACTTTATAATAGTCTGTTACATTTTCATGCTAAAACTGCTGAATTGATTTAGATGAAATTTGGTATGCAGATAGTTTGAGATTCTAGGAAGCACATGATTTTTATCCCGGTAATTATCCTTAAGGGGGTAGAAGTTTGAATGGTGAACGATATTTTCTCAAGTACTAATGCTACGCAGACAAAGTCGTGGGCAAAAGTTAGTCTATCTAAACATATAAAAAAAGAAATTAACTGACTGACTGACTGACTCACTCACTGACCATCAACGCACAGGCCAAACGGCTGAAGCTTCAATCATGAAACTTGGCACGTAGGTTCCTTTGGTAGTGTAGGTGAGCACTAAGAAAGGATTTTTGGAAATTCTACCCCTAAGGGCGTGAAAAAGGGGATGAAAGTTTGTATGAAAATCCGTCAGTTTTAAAGTCAGGATCTTCATATTTTGGGTTTTGGCTGAAGTTTAAAAAATAATTTAAACGTGTCTCAGCGATTTTGAAGATTCCACCCCCATGAGGGTGAAAACGGGGATGAAGTTATGGGAATAATTAAATCGTCTAAAGACTTGAAATTTTGCACATAGATACTTTATACTGTGCAGGCATCCACTAAGAAAGGATTTTTGTGAATTCCACCCCTAAGGGGGTGAAATAGGGGATGAAAGTTTGTATGAAAGTCGGTCAGTTTTGAAGTTAGGATCTTCGAATTTTACCTACCCTACCCTACCTAACCTACCCTACCTACCCTACCCTACCTACCCCACCCTACCTACCCTATCCTACCTACCCTACCCTACCTACCCTACCCTACCTACCCTACCCTACCTACCCTACCCTACCTACCCTACCCCACCTACCCTACCCTACCTACCCTACCCTACCTACTCTACCCTACCTACCCGACCCTACCTACTCTACCCTACCTACCCGACCCTACATAACCTACCCTACCCTACCTACCCTACCCTACCTTACCCTACCCTACCTACCCTATCCTACCTACCCTACCCTACCTACCCTACCCTACCTACCCTACCCTACCTACCCTACCTACCCTACCCTACCTACCCTACCCTACCTACCCTACCTACCCTACCTACCCTACCCTACCTACCCTACCTACATACCTACCCTACCAGTGTAGGTAAGGTACCAATGTTTTTTCTCTTTATATTTTTTTTTGATAAGATCCTTCTCCTAACAATAACAAACACAACAAAAAAAGAATGAGCGAAATTGGATCAAAATTGAAATAAGCATAAAATGAAATGCCATCATGGATGGTATTAAATGAAAATTATTTTGTATGAATCATATTGAAACAATCCAAACTATCCATTGGTTTTTCACCGCAGATTCGATTGTTGTATAATAGTCGTAATAAGTTCTACATCTCTTTCGGGCATCTCTGAACTTGTGTTTTGGCTTTCTTTGTGCATGGAGCTCACCCTCCGCTGCAGCGTCATCGGGTTGATTATCAGTGCTGGGCTTGCTAATCATCTCTTTTATAATTTGTTCCCGAAATTCTATAATACTTTTTTTTTTTCTTTTCCAAATTTTTGGTGAATAACCCAAGCATTTACTAACATTGTGCCACAGACAATCTCAATGATCAGCTTGCGGTAGCACTTTAGGGTTTTCTAAGGCTGGTATAGTACGACGCCGTCTGATCAGAAATATCTACCCCCTTTTTCGCATTATTATAATCCAAAACAAGAGAGAGAAAGCATAATTCCTGTCCGTGTCTACCGGTGGCGCACCCCGTCCGGGCAAGACTTTTGGTTCATGGGGCGGTGATGTACCACCGGTGGCCAAATGATGATTTGCGCCGTAGGATACCAAGTATCTACTCATGAGGTGACAGTCTGAACGTGTTCATAAGGCTCAAGGACAAATTCTGACGTATGCTGGTGTAGATTTGAGGGAGAATTGCTTTTGCCACGGACAGTTCTATGTAGCGTGTTCACGTGTTAGCTCATCAAATAGTCTGGTGATATTGGCGTCAATATCCAAAATGGTTTAAAATGTTGTTTATAAGGAAATACTTTAATCTAATTATTTACTTATGCTTATGATTACTTATTATTAGTCATGGATAAACACAGAAATAGTGAAGGGATAGGGACGGGACAAGGATAGAGCGTATTGATGATAAAGTAGGTAAGTATAAGTCTGTCCTAAGAAACACTTTCGCATTACATTATTTTTTACTTTTTCTCTACATAATGTTAAAATATGATAAGGAGAAGCATGTAGTCTACGCGTGCGAAGCCGCGGGCAACAGCTAGTCTAAACATATAAAAGAAGAAAGTGACTGACTGACTGACTCACTCACTGACCATCAACGCACAGGCCAAACGGCTGAAGCTTCAATCATGAAACTTGGCACATTATTATGTTCCTTTGGTAGTGTAGGTGACCACTAAGAAAGGATTTTTGGAAATTCTATCCCTAAGGGCGTGAAATAGGGGATGAAAGTTTGTATGAAAATCCGTCAGTTTTAAAGTCAGGATCTTCATATTTTGGGTTTAGGCTGAAGATTAAAAATAACTTACAGGTGTCTCAGCGATTTTGAAGATTTCACCCCCATGAGGGTGAAATCGTCTAGAGACTTGAAATTTTGCACATAGATACTTTATACTGTGCAGGCATCCACTAAGAAAGGATTTTTGTGAATTGCACCCCTAAGGGCGTGAAATAGGGGATGAAAGTTTGTATGAAAATCCGTCAGTTTTAAAGTCAAGATCTTAATATTTTGGGTTTAGGCTGAAGATTCAAAAATAATTTACACGTATCTCAGCGATTTTGAAGATTTCACCCCCATGAGGGTGAAATCGTCTAGAGACTTGAAATTTTGCAAATAGATACTTTATACTGTGCAGGCATCCACTAAGAAATAATTTTTGTGAATTCCACCCCTAAGGGGGTGAAATAGGGGATGAAAGTTTGTATGAAAGTCAGCCAGTTTTGAAGTTAGGATCTTCGAATATTGGGTTTGGGCTGAAGATTAAAATCTAACGCAAATTAAGGTTTTTTGGGAATTCCATCCTTGGGGGGGGCGGATCATGGGGGATGAAATGTTGTGTACAAAAGTCCTCCTTTTACAAAGGAAAAATTATTAAAAATAATAAATCAAGTCTTTAAAGTCTGTTGGTAACTATAAAATGGCTCAACGCATAAATATAGGAATTAAATAGGGACGGGTAAATCTGCTTCGCCATGACAATTAATAAGGCTCAAGGACAAACTCTGAAGTATGCTGGTGTAGATTTGAGGGCAAATTGCTTTTTCCATGGACAGTTCTATGTAGCGTGTTCAAATAGTCTGGTGATATTGGCGTCAATATCCAAAATGGTTTAAAATGTTGTTTATAAGGAAATACTTTAATCTAATTATTTACTTATGCTTATGATTACTTATTATTAGTCATGGATAAACACAGAAATAGTGCATGCCTACGGAACGGGACAAGGATAGAGCGTATTGATGATAGAGTAGGTAAGTATAAGTCTGTCCTAAGAAACACTTTCGCTTTACATTATTTTTTACTTTTCTCTACATACTGTTAAAATATGATAAGGAGAAGCATGAAGTCAACGCGTGCGAAGTCGCGGGCAAAAGCTAGTACCTAATAAAACAGAAGGAGACTCCATTATTTAATTACAAATAAAAAAAATAACTTCAGCATTGACAACTGAACAAGTTAGCGATCTTCCTGATGTCGTGACGCCATTGGATTTGTATCACAACGATAAAATATTATTACTGAGAATGCGATGCAGTTCGGCCGATTTGCCTTTGTTTTTTTTTTTTTGATTTGAAGAACGTAAGTACGTGCGCGATATCGCCTATCGACTTTATATAGCGTCGCGCCAGCAGAGGCGCAGATACCCCTGAATAGCTGATTTTAAAATGAGAATCACGTCTAAACGGCTAGTCGTATTTTTTGTAAAAAACATATGTCACATTAGACCATTTTTATAATAACTTGATCTAAGTAAATTTTGAGATTTATTCGTATAACATAGTGTAATTAATTTGTAAAGTTATGTCTAAAACGGACAAAAACACGACAATCGCACCAAAACCGCTGGGCATATTTTACATTTTGATCTGAGGCTTTTTTTAAAGTCACAGAATAATAAGTAAAGTACAAAAACCTACAAAAATTCAAACGAGTGCGCGTTTTGTTCCCTCAAAGTCATTGGGGTTAGTCTTAAACTCAATAGACCGAGTTGAAAACTTTTAAGTTGGTACTTAGTTAATTTTGTTTGGAACAACTCAATATAACGCCAACTTCCTAACTTAATACGATTTAACTTAAGCTACGTTTTAAATAACAATATTTTCACTCCGCTCTTACTTAAGGAAATTGTGAGAAATTTGCTTAATTTAAGGGCCTTCCACCGCTTTGGTGCTGTAAACCGGTTACTGTCTAAAGCATACTTCTTAGTAACGGCTAGGTTAAAAGGATTGGAAAAAATATAAATTTATTATTGATTCATGTACATTATTTGTGAAACATTGTTTTTTCGTGTAACTAATAGTTTTGCTTTAAATAAAAAAAATAACAATACGATATTTTTACGCTACTTTTGAATACTCCTCCAAAACGACATGGATGTTTGAAAATATTTTTACACAGAATAATTGATGGCTAGAATTTATTCGTAACTGAAATAGCATATATGTAAATCAAAGAATATTTTGCAAATAAAACTTTCCAAAAGGAGGTTCAATATTGATATTCTGACTCCGAGCGGACGCACGACTAGAATTGCGTAAACATTGGGGAGTATATGCGCCTTAAACCTGTTATTCTGTTCCAATTTATTGGAAGATATCAGTAATAACGTACAGATTTATTTAATAACTACTAAAAGGAGCGTACATTTATATAGAAAAAAATATCAGTGTATAAATTACTTGATAATATCTATCATATGACAAACTGTCAACTTATCCTCGGGTTAGCAACAAACTCTGAGTTAAGTTTTTAATGCAAGTGGGCTTTAATTAACTATGATACAAAAGCTACTAACTAATGCGCAATTTGATTCCGCCTAGTCTTTTCCATCATCGGACTACAAGACGTACGGCAATGCGCCATCGGTACATGGTGGATATCCCACCCATACGCACAATTTTTTTTGCTAATCCTTTCATTGTGCGCACAGCTAAGGAGTGGAATTTCCTGCCGGAGACTTTGTTCCCTGATAGCTACATCCTCGGGTTCTTTAAGTCAAGAGTGAATTGGTTACTTCTAGGCAAGCGTGAGAGCAGTGGTGGCCCAGTGGTATCGGCCGCGACTTACAAGTTGTAAGGCGTGTGTTCGAACCCAGGCAGGCGCTTTACTTTGTGTAAATTATTTCATCACCACTGCTCTCAAAACGGTGAAGGAAAACATCGTGAGGAAACCGGCATGTCCTAGAACCAAAAATTCGAAGACATGTTTCATCCACCAACCCGCACTGGGCCCGCGTGTTGGATAACGGACCATTCCCTCACAGAGAGGAGGCCTGTGTCCCAGCAGTGGCAACATTAATAGGCTGATGATGTGATGTGATGTGAAGCGTGCTTCATCATAGACCACATCATCGCTAGCCATCAGGCGAGATAGTGGTCAAACGCGAGCATATCGAAAAAAAAGGCCTTAAAATAAACTAATCTAAAATAAGACGTTGGAATATTTTTTTTCATATATGTATATAACCAACTAAATAATAAAAATACTAAATAAAAACACTATCTACAAACTGAAAAATAACTTCAATTTCGGAAGTCGGTGTTTCTGGTTTCATTTCTTCGTTTTTTGACACCCATTCTTTTTCTTCGCTTCTCTCTCTTCGGTACTAAAACTAAAAAGTGTAAAACACCGGCCAAACGCGAGTCGGACTCGCGGACGAAGGGTTCCGTACCACTATAGCAAAAAACGGCAAAAACTCACGTTTGTTGTATATGGTAACCCCACTTGAATATTTATTTTATTCTGTTTTTAATATTTGTTGTTAGAGCGGCAACAGAAATACATAATCTGTGAAAATTTCGACTGTCTATCTATAGTCCGGTCAAATTAGACATATCACATTGCATTCATTGGCATAGAGCTGAAAATTGGTACGAATGTTCGGAACACCATTATAAATTAAATGTCAAAAGTCCCCATCGATCCCACACTTGCAAAAATTTTTATACAAGGTCAAAGGTCACAAATATGGGTTTTTTTGACAAACGGTAAGTTTTATGATAAAAATAGGTCCGACAAAAAGTTTAGGTTATGCAATTATCTATAAAAATGTCTCAGCATGTTTTCTACTAAACGTCACCGTTTCTGTGATATAATGGTTGAAAAAGTAGTATTCTTCATAATATACACACGTTTCCACGCCACCTGGAAAGTAGTGTACTAGGCGCGTTTTTTTAAACGTGGTTTCCCCGATAGGCCTATATGGCCGACGGGATAGGACCCTATTTTGATTTAGTTTTGTTTCTGAAGGAGATTAGAGTATTGGTAGAGTTTTATCTATGTTTGATAAAATCGGTTCAGCCGTTCAAAAGTTATGGACTTTTTACTGATTGTATCGGGGTTGTTTCGCAAGATATCGTGTCATAATTACGTGTTCGATAGATTGCACAGTGTTTTATAGACCCAAAAAAGTGACATCGGCTTTTTATTGGCTATTTCTATAATGTGTAAATTTTGTGT
This sequence comes from Anorthoa munda, assembly GCA_945859665.1. Classification (NCBI taxonomy): domain Eukaryota; kingdom Metazoa; phylum Arthropoda; class Insecta; order Lepidoptera; family Noctuidae; genus Anorthoa; species Anorthoa munda. Next base: position 5,375,854 of record OX243899.1, on the reverse strand, counting down.
CATTGTATTTTTTTTTAATCGTAAAGTTTTCGTAAACTTGAAGCCCAAAAGACCAAAAAAAATCGTAAAAAAATAACTGTACATAATTTAGCTTTATTCGTATTGCAGGTTTATAAAGCAATTCAAGGAGAAAATTATCCCGTATTTATGTGATCAAAATCGATAATCGAACCCACGAAAAAAAATGTTGTACCACATTTTTTAGCTTGAAGTAGAACCTCTGTCTGGTACTAATAGATTGCTTTTACTATGGTTTATCACACATTAAAATATTACTTTCAACTTGGGCCTAGGTTTCGAGAAAATGATTTTTAAGTACCGAGGTCAAAATTCCAAATTAAGGGGTGTCACAAAGGTCAATTATTATTGGCTTTTTATATTCAGATAGGTTAAGTAGAAGGTAATCGCGGGGACTCCTCTGTATTTATTTGGTAAGTAGTAGTAGTGTCGCAGAGAACGTCATCATAGGTACGGCGTTGGTAACATGTCTTCCACAAGCCTAAAATGTCACAGGACCTCGGTCAGTAGGGTACTGAACTGACCCGTGACCGTGACCTATATACGATTAGATAAAGATTTCGACTAGAAAGCTAACTCTTTCGCACTTACCTAATTTCATGACACAATGACATGAGTGCGTAACAGGAAGTAATAAATTTCGCATGCATTCTTTCTTTATCTATCACTCTGTGACTCTTACGGCTCAGGCATTAGGTATAATTTGCACTGAATTGCATCAGGAAGCGAGCTGAGAACGTGTGGACGTGGGAGTATAATCTGTCGGTGCTCACCTATTAACAGATACATCTTGTAGAAAATGCTAAAAATGAAAAATAATGTCCTGTTCATTTATTGTCATCTATACCCTATAATAGTCTAGGCAGGTGTTTATCAGACAGTAATAGAAGTAAGAAGTAGACAGTAAAAAGCCAAGAGCCCAATTATGGGCTAAGCTCGCATTTGTACTGTCCTATTACATTTGTATGTTTATATAGTTTGTGTAAAATTTCACGTGAAAAGTGTTTTAAAATTAATTGTTAGAATTATACCATTATATAAGATAAAAGACCTGCTGATTTAATGTGATAAAAACTAATCGTCACAAAAGGTCAAAAGAGTGACAACCCTAAAACATATTTTTGAAAATCATTTTCTCAAAACCTGGGCCCAAGTTGCAAGTAATATTTTTATGGATGATAAACCTTAGTATAAGGAATCTGTTTGTACTAGACCGAGGTTGTATGTCAAGCTAGAAAATAAATAAAAAAATAAATACTGATTTCGGTAAAACTTATGTTTTTGATTACTTAAACACGGCATAATTTTCTCCATGACTTGCTTAATAAAACTGCAATACGAATAAAGCTCAAATAGGAACAGTTTTTTATACGATATTTTTTTGTTCTTTTGACCTTAAAGGTTACGAAAACTTTGCGAAATTAAAAAAAAACAATTATTCAAAATTGGCACATGGGAGTTGTACTCGTGCATTTGTAATGAACTATTAGGTAGAAATAGCCAATAAAAAGCCGATGTCACTTTTTTGGGTCTATAAAACACTGTGCATTGTTGATCGAAGCGTGTCTACTACTAGATAAATAATTATGTACTTTAAAAAGTAAGATATAAAAAAAGGTCGAGGCTTTTGGCAATTTTTAATTTTTACTTGTTGCACTTTTTACTCACAAGTGACGTCACTCTCACAAGCCACCTCGCTCCTGATCATGGATGCGGTTTATTTTTGTAATTTTTTGATAAAGTAAAATATACATATTGTCCAATATTTTTTGATAATATACCTAACTGTCAGGCTATATAGAATTATTATTTTTATGACTATGTTTAGAAGTCCTATTCACACTACTTCATCGTGCATTTTAAATACCGAGTATATACCATTAACTTTTCAGGCTGTCAAAAAATAGGGTAATACCGATATTCACCCCTCCGCTCTACTTACCCTAGTTGGGATAACATCACGAGGGTAACTGGAGCGTCAGAATTGATAGTCATTCGATTAAAAGCCAGGTATGAAAGATGCGGTAAAAAATCTGTCTCGACAGGCACACGTTGAGCCAATAACGAAATTTTGTCGAATATTCTGGGAAAACATTTTACGAAAATAGCTTGCATAACAGTGAAATATCTCAGCGTCAGTGTAGCAAACTTCGATCAGTGAAATAATTTTACGATTGTGATGGCTCCTATTTTACTAAGTAGAAACTAAATCGAATGCTGCTTAATTCTTCCAAACCGATAAATATCATCATCATCATCATTAGCCTATAGCAGTCCACTGGTGGACATAATATTATGCATTGCTGGATATAAAATTTATGTAAGAATTTCATTAAATTGGAATTTAATTTTGCATGCCGTTAAAACGGTGAGACATGTAGCACTATGCAATGTTATGAAATGAACACCTCTGTAAACACCATGTTTCTAGCAAATAAATATTCTATTCTATTCTATTCTATTCTATTCTATTCTATTCTATTCTATTCTATTCTATTCTATTCTATTCTATTCTATTCTATTCTATTCTATTCTATTCTATTCTATTCTATTCTATTCTATTCTATTCTATTCTATTCTATTCTATTCTATTCTATTCTATTCTATTCTATTCTATTCTATTCTATTCTATTCTATTCTATTCTATTCTATTCTATTCTATTCTATTCTATTCTATTCTATTCTATTCTATTCTATTCTATTCTATTCTATTCTATTCTATTCTATTCTATTCTATTCTATTCTATTCTATTCTATTCTATTCTATTCTATTCTATTCTATTCTATTCTATTCTATTCTATTCTATTCTATTCTATTCTATTCTATTCTATTCATAGGCCTCTCCAATTGCACGCCAGCTCTCATCCAGCTGCTACCAGCCACCCTGCAATGATCGTCACAACACCTAGCCTTAGGGCGTCCCACCTTACGTTTACCAGTTAGAGGTCTCCACACTCTCCACTCAAGAACACGTCTTCCCCAACGGTCATCGGTTCTACGGACAGACATAAATCTTACCAGATGACGCGATTGTATGTACTTCGCGTGTCAAAAAACGGAGTAAAGTTACGATCAATGATCGTAATCTGAGATTTTCATTCAGCATTATCGGCATCGGAAATCCAACGGAATCTAGAAAAATGAGCCGTAAATAATGTATAGAAAAAGTTGGACGAGGCATTGAAAATTTTTTCTTTCATTGGTAAGTAAATTATTGTTTTTAAAAGGTTTGTGAAAAAAAAGTTTATTAAAAATATCAAAAAACCGACTGCTTAAAAAGCGTTAGCTAACTAAAAAGATGTAAACAAGAAGAAAATCATGCTGTGCAGTCGGAGGATACATAATTGCGAGCTGGCTGACCAAAACCAGATGTATCCTCCGACTGCACAGCATGATTTTCTTTTTATTTACGTCTTTTTAGTTCGCTAAAGCTTTTTAAGCAGTCGGGTTTTTTGATTTTTTTAATAAACTTTTTTTATTTACAACTTTTAAGTAAGTTAGAATTAGGTACATTTAAACATATAAGTGTTATATAGTTTTGAAATCACCTCTTAAAACCCTTTATTTTGACACCCCACACGATGGGTTGGGCAGAAAAAAAAATCCCCGTTAAATGGCGCCCAAAACCCGCCATTTTTTTCTTTTCCAATTTTAATGTAGCCAGTGACACTCGTAGGGCTAAGACGAATCGATTGACGTAAGAATAATCAAAATCGTCTAACGCGTTTGGTCTCTAGAACGCCACATAGGAACAAACATACATACATACATAGACTGATGAACACATTACCCTCCTTCAGCAGTCGGGTAAAAAGTGGCACGCTTGGTTTTCATACAGATGGAGGGACTTGCGTTATCTAAATAGTTAGAATTTATGTCTTTTTTTTTTTTTTTTTTTACTATTTATAGGCCTGTGTTTGACCACAATCTCACCGTGGTCAGTGATGATGTGGCCGATGGTGGTAAGCACACAAAGCCTAGAAGGGAACTGGCTCTCAAGTGCTGCTGTCGGAACACACCGGAAGGTGCTTGGCGACAGATTTTCAACTTGAGGGTGGTTGCCAGCCAGGCGGGTACTACAAAGTACCCTACCACCGTGCTATGGTTTCCTCACGATGTTTTCCTTCACCGAAAGCTCAAGCTCATTGTAGGATTCGAACCCGCGACCTTCGTCTCGGTATCCGACGTCACTACCACTGAGCTATCATCGCTGAGCTATCATGTCTGTGGTTCTGCGGCTAATATGGCCGACCCATTGTCACTTCAGCTATAAATATTGTGAAGTGCTACCGAACCAAATTATGCAAAATATATAGTACGAGTATTGTGATATAGTATGTAAGTACCTATTATTTCTATGTGTGTAACCAGTACATAACCCATGTAACATCGTAATTAAAGGCGGTCTTGTACTATATCTTCACATGTTTTCATTCACTCTGACACCCGACCTTACATGGCGACCCTGCCACTAAACAGGGCTTGAATCATGTGCGCGATTAGTGTGGACTTTGCTCTGCCCGGCAACTGTTTTAGTGAGAGATATATTAAAAGTGACTTTCAATTATGTGTAACTCAAAAGTAACTAATGAAGAAGTATTTCACAATCAAAATAGCGCCGCTAAAAACACCGCGACGGTGGAGGAATTCAAAATTCATTTGACGGCCATAAGTATCGTGTTAACAATCATTTGCACGATTTTATTCCTTGGTATGCTATACCTGATGTATAAAATTTACAAGAGATGTCATGAGTCTTGGACGAGAGAGCAGATAACGAGACATATCTTAAGGCGTTCTTTGGACCGATCCAGAAGGAGCCGCGGCAGTGCTTGTGGCATGTCTGCAAGCGAGGAATGTTGGATCCATGCATCCAACAAGGGTCCCTGACAACACAGAGGCGAGGCGGTTAATATAAATTTACAATCAATTCTGGATCGTCTACCGACACGAGCATTTCACAGAATCATGCAAATATTTCTACAGTTCGATATTTTCAGAACACAACATTCGAATTCATTGCATGTGGAGTGTTGTAGTTTTCAATATCGTTTTATTGAACAACACTTTTAATTTTAAGCTGCCTTTGACGTTATTAAGTGCCGCTGTGAAACACATCTGTTGTTTTTAACAGTTTATATTGATTTACATTAAGTAATAATACCAGCCTGTATTTGTCCCACTGCAGGTCTAAGGCCTCTTCTTATACAGAGAAGGCACAAGCATAAATTACCCTGCTTGCTCAATGCGGGTTGGCGATTTTAAGCTTATGTCATCTATATATAAGTCAAGGTTTAGTCACGATGTTTTCTATCACCGTTGTCAGCGATGTTCAAAGTAAACTTAGAAAGTAAATGTGGTTTGAAAAAGTCACATTGGTTCTCGTCCAGATTTAAACCTACGACCTCAACCACGAGAGTCGAGGTCTTAGCCACTCTAACAGGCTTTGCACAGAGGGCGTTCCGGGGGTGTCTTTTAAGAGGTCACGGGATCTATGGTGATCATGTGCAGATTGGTACAAATCCCACACTACCTCGTCAGCAAAAAAAAAATTAAAAGGCCACCACGAAACTAAGTATGACTTTAAATAAAAAAACCGGACAAGTGCGAGTCGGACTCGCGCACGAAGGGTTCCGTACCATTATCGCAAAAAACCGCAAAGAAATCCACGTTTGTTGTATGGGAGCCCCACTTAAATATTTTTTTTTTTTATTCTGTTTTTAGTATTTGTTGTTATAGCGGCAACAGACATACATCATCTGTGAAAATTTCAACTGATATCACGGTTCATGAAATACAGCCTGGTGACAGACGGACAGACAGACAGATAGACGGACCGCGGAGTCTTAGTAAAAGGGTCCCGTTATTATCCTTTGGGTACGGAACCCTAAAAACTGCCTGAACATGTAGGTACCTAATGTTAGGTAATATCAATAATATATTTCAGTGTTGCCTCTGCTAATGGATTGATTGGTTCGTTGCCTTAGTGGTTGCAAGCGCTACTGCTGAGCATGAATCCCAGGGTTCGATTCTCGGGTCGGGTTAATTGATATCGGGTTTTTTACATCTGGAATTTCTCAGTAGTAGCCCGGAGCCAGAATTTATGCCCGGTGCATGGCAATAGACTCTCCTATAATCACGTGTATTATAAGTTCCACCTGTTATCAGAGAACTTTGGGCATGATGTAAGGTAATAGTAGTTTATGAAATGGTCATATAATAGGGGTTATTAAAACACGAGCGTGGGTTTATCACATGAGGCGAAGCCGAATGTGATAATAATATTACGCGAGTGTTTTAATACCTAATTATATGCCGTTGAATACACTACTTTATCTTCACTCATACAGTTGAAATAAAACAAAAGTGGAGAGGGAAAAATATGTAGTATGGTGGGCAATTTAGATTCTCACTGCGCAGCGCGCGCATCCACAGACAATGACACTTCTTTTCTACAGCCCATACGCGCCAGAAAATTAAAAAGTAAAAGTGTGCTATAAAAATTAAAAAGTTATTTTATGATGCAGTTGTTTGAAAATTGAAGGAAAATGTTGAACTGTAATGGGTTTTTTTTAAATTTTACCTATTCACGAGTATGTGTTTATACAATATTTTTTGAATTCGTATTTGGAACATTACGTTGTGAGTGTAGATAAAATACTATTATTAAATGTTTTTTTTCGTTACATACAAAAATACATATCGTTCCTCTTTATAATATCAAGTATATATAAAGAATATTATAATTAGTAAGTATATATAAAGATTATGCTAGTCGAACAATGTAGGATAACTGGTCAGGTCCTTTGACATGCAAATACAAAGGAACTTTATGTAACAAAGGTATCACACCTCAATGACTTGACCTTGGCACCAAACTCCAGCCACATCCATGTAACGCCACATTGCAGCTCAGTGACAAACACAGACATAAACCTAACTAGATAATGCAAGTGACTCCAGCTGTATGAAAAAACCGGCCAAGTGCGAGTCGGACTCGCACACGAAGGGTTCCGTACCATTATCGCAAAACACTGCAAAAAAATCACGTTTGTTGTATGGGAGCCCCCCTTAATTTATTTTATTTTAATTTAATAATTATATTTTTTTGAAGTAAATATACAACTAAACATTCTGTGAATATTTCAAGCGTCTACATGTAGCCGTTATTAATATCGAGCAAAAAACGACAAAAATATCACGTTTGTTGTGTGGGAGCCCCCCTTAAATATTTATTTTATACTGTTTTTAGTATTTGTTGTTATAGCGGCAACAGAAATACATAATCTGTGAAAATTTCAACTGTCTAGCTATCACAGTTCATGAGATACAGCCTGGTGACAGACGGACAGACGGACAGACAGACAGACAGACGGATCGCGAAGTCTTCGTAATATGGTCCCGTTTTTACCCTTTGGGTATGGAACCCTAAAAAGCGTGCCACTTTTTAGCACACATTAAGATTTTGACAAAAATAGTAGATTGTATCATAGGGGAGCAAAATAATATGTTTGCGGCGAGGGCGCTTCTTTGAATCCAGAGCGAAGTGTGGGATTCTTTAGTAGAATCCTGAACGTAGCGAGGAATTCAAAGTACGTCACCCGAGCCAAAAATATATTTTGCGCCCGAGTGATACACTCTACTTTTCATCACCCACTATGAGAAAATAAAAGGCGCCTCATATTTTATTGTAAGTGTGTACATAGCCAGGTCCCACGTAACCAGTGAAACTTGGTTACGTGGGACGCCGCTGGATAAGTGAGAAACCTCCTTATCTGGAACTCATGCTGAGGTCCCGACACATTGGCACTGAATTACCTCTGTTAGTGGGACGAAGCAAACCTCTATATCTGGGATCCGTTCTTTCGATTTATCATCATAATTACCTCTATAACTGAGACAGCGAGTGAATTTTATATGCATAAACCTCTGTAACTGAGATAACATCGTTTTGTTTGTTTACTTACTTATTCTATCCGCAAATTCTGCACTTAACTACGTAAGTAATTTAGAGCCTCAATGACCTCCAGCTTTAGTTTTGTTTTACATACGAAAATTTAATTGAAAAATGTCAAAACGAAAGCTACAATCTTTATCAGTACGTGAAAAACTGAATTTAATACCCGTTTTTGAAAGGGAGAAGACACGCGATGAAGTTTGTGTCGAATTTAATGTGCCAAAATCAAAGAACAATGGCAGGTGCCCATACATTGTTTTAGATGAGATTAAATTCCTACGTCATTAAATGAAAAATATCTGGTTTAACTCAGGGTGATGTTCTGAATTAGTTTGTGCAGGAATTTTTGTTCGAGAATGTCGAGAATAATAGATATTCAGTCATACACTTTTGTAGGTTATGTCTGGGTAACTTTTAATAACGTGTTTAGTAGGTAATATTATTCAATTTCGTGGAAGTGAAAGGGGAATATCGCATTAGTATTTCCCTTACCTAGTTATTTCAACATGAAATGTATAATATACTCTTTGGAAAGTGTATATATATATTTAAACTAAGCGACTTTGACGTGTATCAAAAGGTCGTCGTCGATTGTTGACAACGACCTTTTGATACACGTCAAAGTCGCTTAGTCGCTTGATTAAGCTATTTTTTTTTGACTTGTATACTAGTCTTTTTGCCAATCATTAATTGAAAGTAATTCATTTATTTCTACTGCACTACAATATTCTTACCTACCTGCAAGGAACATCTACACTTACACATAAACTGTATTGTTAACTCATTTACTGCAATATACACAATAATGATATTAATACTTAATATTCAAATCAGGCTGTAAGAGTGATCCCTCTAATTATAGGCCTATATCCGTGCTTCCAGCATTGAGTAAAATCTATGAAAAAATCATGCTGGAACAGATGTTGTCTCACTTCAATTCAAATAAGATCTTGCATAGTCAACAGTTTGGTTTCACGAAAGGTAGGTCGACAACGGACGCGGGAGTAAAACTCATCAGCCACATCTTGGAATCTTGGGAGAAGTCCCAGGATGCCATTGGCATTTTCTGTGATCTCTCGAAAGCGTTCGACTGCGTCGACCACAACACACTGATCTGTAAATCACACCACTACGGAATTCGAGGAAAATCTGCTGATCTTGTGCTTTCCTATTTATCAAAAAGACAGCAAAAAGTAAATGTTAATGGGGCGACGTCCTCCGGGTCCCTAGTCAAGATGGGCGTGCCCCAAGGTTCAATTCTCGGCCCTTTCCTTTTTCTTGTTTACATTAATGATCTCCCTTTTATGATGGCCAAATTATCGGATATAATTCTATTTGCTGATGATACTTCGCTAATTTTTAAAATAGATAGGAAAGATACGGATGTCTTACATGTCAACGAAAGTCTAATTGTTCTCTCTAAATGGTTCGCAGCTAACAATCTTTTACTGAATGCGAAGAAAACAAAATGTCTGAAGTTTTCCTTACCAAATGTACCACAACGTGACCTAAATTTAAATCTTGACGGCAAAAATCTTGAAGTTATAAAGGAAACTGTATTCTTAGGGATTACTATCGATTCAAAATTGCAGTGGGGCGCGCACATTAGAACTCTTTCGGGTCGGTTAAGTTCAGCTGCATATGCAGTAAGTAAAATAAGGCAGTTAACCGATGTAGCCACAGCTAGGTTAGTATACTATGCTTATTTCCACAGTATTATGTCTTATGGCATTCTGTTGTGGGGATCAGCAGCAGACGATGACTCAATTTTCATCTTACAAAAGAGGGCAATCCGCGCAATCTATAAAATGAGTCCACGAGAGTCCCTCAGAGAAAAATTTAAAGAGATCGATATACTGACTCTACCTTCTCTTTATATATTGGAATGTATTTTGTATATCCGCAAAAATCGAGGGCTTTTCAAAACTAGAAGCGATTTCCATAATTTAAATACACGCAGTAAGCATGAAATTGTAATACCCAAATTCAGATTAACGAAAACTAGCAAGTCTTTTCTTGTAAACAGTATACGCTTTTATAACAAGTTGCCAAAGCCAGTTATAGAATTGACCGATGGAAAGTTCAAAAACTACATCAAACGTGTCCTTATTAAAAAAGCATATTACAAAATCAAGGACTACGTTGAAGATAAAAATTTTAGCTCCTTCTGCGCATGCGGCTTCCCTGGTAACTCATAAACGGCACAAATATGTGGATGTCTCTAACTATTCTCAATCTCATTTTTACTTTTTTTCTTTCTTTTAATTAGACTTATTACAATGATTTCAATAATCTTTATAGCCCTTTGCTATAAATAGTTACAGCACTGATAACAACATTTGTGCCACATGTTAAATTTAGTCTTGTTATATATTTTTATTTATTTTTTCCTTTGTATAGATTTTTTTACTGATTGTTTTGTGAATGTGTGAACATTGTAGGCCTTCTAGATTTCTAGACGCTTGTTAACATTTGTTAAATCTCTCGTTTATACATTTTTTTTTTAGTTTCTTACGACTTATTGTCGGGCCTACGTTGTCCCCCCATATCTAAGCACTAATACTGTAACATGGAAATATTGTAAAAACAAACCAATTTTTTTTAAAAGAGTAACCGTGGAGTTTCTTGCCGGTTCTTCTCCACAGGAAACGACTAACCCGAACCGTGCACCTTTTGTCGACGTTTTATAAGTGCCCATGTAGGCCTATGTGAAATAAAAAACATTTGATTTTGATTTCGATTTTGAATATTGTTACTACTTGTTACTTAGCAGATAAAATATATAATGGCAACACTAACCTAAAGAAGTTAACTAAAAATTAAATAACTTTTTATTTATTATGATTTTTTTATCCGTTTTGAACCAGCCCCATTATTCTTTAAAAAACGTAGACAATTAATAGAATGTCTTTCGTATATAACTCACTTTCAGACGCTCAAATTTAAGTCAGCTAAGATGCGAAATCTTAGCTGACTTTTTTTTATTAAAACTCATTTATAATGTTTACGTAACACGTTATTTTATTTAATAATCGCACCTCTATAACTGAAATAACCTGTATTCTAACCTCTATTAATGGAACCCTCTGTAAATGAGACAGATATTTATTTATACCTGGAGATCTGAGACACTGGGTAAGTGGGTACCTCTATAAGTGAAACAACATTGCAGGTCCCTTGATGTCTCACTTAACCAGGTTTCACTGTATTATTATTTTATAAAACATAGACTAAACGCTTAAAACATAATAAAACAACTAAAAACATATATTTACATTTAAGACATTTTTGCAATTATAAAAATTTTTTGTTACAGTTTTATTAGGATTAGAGATTGTTGTAGATTTTATATTCTGCGTGTTTAAAATAAAGTCCGAATCTGGCTCATTTTGAGGAAAATGTGACGGTGAATCTCGTTGTTTGGAAGTAGATGGGCGCGGCGACAGTGGCATGGACGGATTAACTGAAGGTTGCAATTTAATGTTTTCCACGATGCATTCACATGTTTTCGCCTTGTTCTCAATGGAATCTTCTATATATCCCTCTGCTACAGCACTCGACTTCCATCCTCCATGTCGCTTGAGAACAGTTAAGTCCGCTCCAGAATCTGCCAAAAGGGTAGCAGAAGTACGACGAAAACAATGTCCTGTATACAGCTTGACATCTGGTAACTTCAAATAAGTATCGATTTCTTGAGGTGTGTTAGAAATTTAAGTTTTTCCCATAACTTGTTTGAAGCGCTTGCCATTTTGATAACGGATGAAAAACCGATTGGTCTCCATTATAAGCAGGACGCAAGTCCAGGTATTTCTGTACAATAGTTTTGTATTCTCCTCGGATTGCGGAGGATCGATTAATTTTTGTTTTTGTGTCTGTCAGCTTTACTAACAGTAAGTCATCCGAGTGATTTTCGACACCATCAACAGTTATTTTTAAAAGTTTATTGCCATGACAAGCTCCATGTACTCCGAAAATTAAAGCCAACTCTAACAAAACCGAATGTGAATAAGACAAGTATCTATCGAAGTAGAGGTTACAATAAAATGCGCATTTTAAAACACTACGGTTATACTTTACTAATCCGCCATATACATAGTTACTTACTTTTACGGCAAGAAAGACTTTGTCGGGTGCCTCATTAAGGAAAGTCTCCACGTTTTTGACTGAGAACACTTTGGATTTTTTAGGTTTAAATCCATCAGACATCCTATACAGATACGTTATTAATTTAGAATAAGTGTCCAGTTTTATGTCGTTATTAGAACTGACTGTTGATTTTAGCATTAAGTAGGTACTTCAAAGAGTGGAAGGTTGTTTAGTTTTAGCTAAGTACTGGAAGTAGGCCAAAAACACAGATTCTGATGATAAAATTACCATAGGCTCATATATTTCTCCCGGGATTTTCCAGGTAATAGATTATCCATCACATTTCTTGCGTCAGTTCTAATACTTTCAGGAATATTTTCACTGTTAATTCTATACTTTCACTGTCACTTGAACAACTCATTTTGCAAAACAAAACCATGAATTTCTAACAATCCTTGAAAATTGACGAAAATGCGGGCTGTAGTTCGCGCGTTTTTAATTTGATTTCTTTTTTTTTATTCAGCTGGCGGCGCGACTATGGGCCGTCGTACCAGCCAGTTTTTATTTAAACAATATTTGCATTCGATTTCTTTGGCGCTGAACACTAAGATGTTCCAAATTCAAAAAGTGCGGGGCTAAGATAATTGCGGCGCACTTATAAAGAGAATTAAAAAAGCTTTTTTACAAAAAAATAATACCGACTTCCAAATAAAAAAAAACTAGAAAGCGAAAAATAACTTTATTTTTGGAAGTCGGTGTCTTTTGTAGGTAGGTACCAATTTTTTGCGTTATGGACACCGACTTTTTTATTTGGAAGTCGGTAGTATTTATTTGTAAAAAAGCTTTATATTTTCCACTTTTTTGTTGTACCTACATAATTGTCTAGTTGTTTAGTAAGGTACCTAAATATAACGCCAGAATAGATTACCCGAATATCGTGAAACTTGAACATAACCGGTGAAATCTGCGTACCCCTTAAGAGCGTACTGGCGTGATGTTATGTTATGAAATGGTATAAAAAATAAACAGACATGCGATTGCAGCAATCCCGAGAGGTTTGCCGTAATTTATTGAAGAGTTCTGTTCTATATCTTCGAAGATTTCATCAGATTTTCACCAAACTAAAATGGGACCAATTTCGAAGCATACTTTTTCAAACAAAAATAGAATTTACAAAATCGGGCCAAAATTGACAGAGATATGCGTGAAAATAAATAAGAACAAAAAAAATCCACATAGAATTGACATAAATCGTTCAAAAATTTAATAACATAAATGTATTAAATTTAATTTTTCTATATTGATGATTTTTTTAAATTAATTATACTAAAATTTCATAAGTTACACTTATTCTTTCCCGCTTTACGGCATTTATTTAATTTTAAATGATAAATAAATTATTCTTTATTAATTTTAAATAAAGAATATAAAAAAAAACAAATATTTTTGAATTTTATTTTTTAGTCTATTAAATTATTTATTTACGATTATTTCATAGCTGTAAGTATATATAATACTAGCTGTTCCTCGCGGCTTCGCTCCCGTGGGCCACCCCACAGGACCCGTTTTCGGGATTAAAAAATAGCCTAATATCTATATATTACTCAGGAATAACGTAGCTTTCTATTGGTGAAAGAATTTTTTAAATCGGTCCAGTAGTTTCGTAGCCTATTCGGTACAAACAAACAAACAAACAAACAAACAAAAAAATCTTTCCTCTTTATAATATTATTATAAAGAGGAATTTTAAATGATAAATAAATTATTCTTTATTAATTTTAAATAAAGAATATAAAAAAAAACAAATATTTTTGAATTTTATTTTTTAGTCTATTAAATTATTTATTTACGATTATTTCATAGCTGTAAGTATATATAATACTAGCTGTTCCTCGCGGCTTCGCTCCCGTGGGCCACCCCACAGGACCCGTTTTCGGAATTAAAAAATAGCCTATGTTACTCAGGCATAATGTAGCTTTCTATTGGTGAAAGAATTTTTCAAATCGGTCCAGTAGTTTCGGAGCCTATTCGGTACAAACAAACAAACAAACAAACAAACAAAAAAATCTTTCCTCTTTATAATATTAGTATAGAAGTAAAGATGACATAATACAAAAATTGTGATCGAAATTAGAGAATAATTTAATTGATTTCAATTAATTCAATTAAAAATAGCTATGAAAACTTTTCGAAAGGCAAGTTATCATAAGCATGTTCGTTAATAAATTATATTTGATAGAAAATATGTCTCATCCAGTTATCTGATGGGTGAAGGTCGATCTTCCACGTCTCTTAGGCGTATATTCACTTCAAAAAAATATTATTATTAAATTAAAATAATATAAATTAAGGAGGGCTTCCATATAACAAACATGTTATTTTTTGCAGTGTTTTGCGATAATAGTACGGAACCCTTCATGTGCGAGCCCGACTCGCACTTGGCCGGTTTTTTTTTAAATTGAGATTTAGCCTTAATAAAAAATAAATAAATAATTATAATTGCATAAGTTGCTAAAAAATACTATGCAATAGCTTTACCGCGGCAGTCCCCGAGTGCCACACGTCTTTTTTGGTAATCTCACTAACGGACTAAATAGAATAGAATATAATATAATAGAATACTCTTTATTATGTACACAATATAAGTTACAGAAAGTGTAGAAAAAGAAAACATTACACTGGGTAACACAATGGGCGGCCTTATCGCTAAAAGCGATCTTTTCAAGACAACCTTTGGATGGATTTTAAAAATAAAAGGAAAGACAGTACTAAAAACACACACACACACACAGTATAGAATTATACTTCTTTTAACCAGGAATTATCGATATTTAAGAACAAATTTACCGATGAAAGGAAATGTTTACATTGTCTATACCAACTTTCTTGTAAAATATTTACAGCTCAATACGGCACAATTGGTTATTTTTCTAGACTTCAGTTGACATCCGGTGCCGATAACAAAACAACAAACAGCTCAAAGCAAGAGTATTGCTCTCACTTTTACTCTTTTTTGCCAAGCTTTATATCTGGCAACTAATAATCGATTTTTCAAGAACTTTCTGGTATCAGTAAGCTGAAACTTGATGCAGTTACGTATCTTTGGAACCATTGAAATAATATGGTACTATGGAGCGTCTCTCGTGTTTGAGCTCACATCATCAGCCTATTAATGTTCCCACTGCTGGGACACAGGCCTCATCTTTGTGAGAGGGAATGGGTCGTTATCCACCACGCGGGCCCAGTGCGGGTTGGTGGATGTCACATATCTTCGAATTTATGTTTACACAATGTAAAGTGCCTGCCTGGGCTCGAACCCACAACCTACAACTTGTAAGTCGCGGCCGATATCACTGGGCCACCACTGCTCTTGTTTGTTTGTTTGAGCTCATTGGATATGTAAGCGATATTATATTTCGTACTTTTTAGTCCATTTGTTTTAAAAAGTTTATAACTTTTAATTATTTGGCACGCGAAGTAGGTTCGCGTCATTTAGTTACTTTTATGTCTCTGGTGACGAATATCAAAGCTTTCACGTTGATGTTGTATGAATGTAAGTAAGTCCGGGTTCCTAACTCGGGCAAATGTATGCACACAAGTTTTAATTAGGCGCTGTAGGACGTACAAGCGTACATAGGTTCATGCGACTTATTAATAACTTAACTTATTAAGCGGTGTGAAAACTTAATTAGAGTTACTAAACTCCATTTGAAATAACATTAGACATTTCCAAATCTTTTTACAGTCCGTTCAACCGATTTTGAGTTCCATCCCGTAAACATAATGATGACATAAAAAGCATAAACCTGTTACCAAAACCAACTGTTTACTACAGCTACCATTTGTCGTATCACTAACGCAATAGAAGTCAAAATCGGTTAACCGGGCTGTAAAATGGGCTAATTTAAACGTCTAATGTTATCGCAAATGGAGTATAGATGTATAACTTGAAAGTTCTGACAAACATCCTGATATTTATGAAAATTTCGTCACCTTTGTGGCGCGAGCGTTGTTAATAATATACATAAACCATCATCTTCCTACCCATGTTACTTGGGGTCAGCGCAACACGTTTTCTTCTTACTCACCATCCTGTCCCCCGTCACGCTATCATTGACTCCTATTCTTTCATATCATTCCGCACACAGTTCATCCATACTTCGTTTCCTTCTTTTAAAGTAAACATAGATATCAATATCTTTTGTGTTTTTGATATAATATATGTCGCATCAAGGTGGCAGGGAAATGCAAACCATCGGGGTAAGGATATAGTTTCTTAGTTGGTAGGGTGGGTAGAATCGTGAAAATGAAATCACACAAGTTATTCGATACACTGGGTTTATTCAAATAGTAACAGTTACAAACTTTGCTTACTTAATATTACGGATTGACATTCGTTCTACGATGTCTTAGGTTGGAGGCGGTCAGATTCTCCTACTATTCTGCTGATTCCACCACGCAAGCGGCTAGATAAAGCGCACCAAACAATAGTTGTTCTTGGTTCGCCACTAGTGGCGTGCTTGTGATTTGTTTTGACGTCCATACTATTGACTAAACTATATAAAGGGTCTTTCAACAAGGGCGGGTCGATGTTAAAATTGAATAAAACAAGATATGTGTGAGATATTAACGAAATTTATTTTTTATTTAAAAGGCCCATTTATGCCATTATGGATGGAATATGACATCGTTCAAATGTTCGCCGCGGATTCGTATGGTGGCACGAATCTCGAGAGGATTTTTAATGACTCTACTGCATAGATCCAGCTGAATCCGAGCGATGGCCTGCGTCATGTTGGCTTTCAGGGCAACGGTCGAATGTGGTTTATTGACCTGCGACTTCAGAAAACCCCACAAGAAAAAGTCTAGCGGAGTCAAATCACACGATCTTGGTGGCCAATTCATGTCACCTCTGCGAGAGATAACTCTACCCTCAAACCGTTCATGCAGAATGTCGATTGTGTCGTTCGCTGTGTGGCAAGTAGCGCCATCTTGCTGGAACCACATGTCGTTCACGTCCATATTGTTCAATTCAAGCCAAAAGAAATTGTTTATCATTGATCTGTAGCGCTCGCCGTTGACGGTGACGGTCGGTCGTACGTAAGCACGGACCAATTTTTTTTTTTTTTTTTTTTTTTTTTTTTTTTTTTTTTTTTTTTTTTTTTTTTTAAAAAAAAACGTTGCCCCACACTAGGAATTTCTTCCTGTATCGTGGGTGCGTTTACAAACATATAAACTCACATACACAAACACCCAGAGCCGGAACAACTATAAGGTCATACAAATATTTGTTCCGTGCGGGAATCGAACCCGCGACACGCAGCGCAGCAGTCAATCGCTCAACCACTGCGCCAACCGTGCGCCCAATGACGCCGCCACACCAAAATCCACACCAAACAGTAACTTTTTGTGGATGCATTGCCACCTGGTGAATCTCATGTGGGTTGTAGTCATCCCATATACGGCAATTTTGCTTATTAACAAAACCATTCATCCAAAAATGTGCCTCGTCGCTAAAGATTATTTTTCGGCCAAAATCGGGGTCCTCTTCCAAGCGTTCCGATGCCCATTCAGCGAACACACGGCGTTGTCTATGGTCATTAACTTTGAGCTCTTGGGTCAGTTGGATCTTGTACGGATGCAGACCCAAGTCCCGACGCAAAATTCTCCAAGTTGAGGTCTGCGAAAGGCAGAGTTCTTAAGCACGGCGAGAAATCTACTGCCTCGGAGTCTCCTGAACATTCTCACGTACAGCGGCGATGTTCTCGGCCGATCTGGCGTTCCTTTGACGTAAAGGTGTTGGTTGGTTATTTACCGAACCGGTCGTCTCAAATTTAGTCACCAATCGTTGGAGAGTGGACTTTGAAGGGCCACCGCGTCTGCCGTAAAATGGGCGCAATGCGCGCAACGTTTGCACTAACGAACACTCATTTTGATAATACGTTTGATAAACGTAATTTCTCAGTTTTAGTTTAAATCTGTTAATATTATCACAATCTTTTACGTCATTTGGTAGGTCGTTAAACAGCTGTGCTCCTTCGAACAATATGGTTTTTTTTACCGTAGTTTGTCCGAGCTTGTCTTCGTTGTAATTGATTTTTATTTCTTAGGTTGTATGATATTGTTTTTTTGTGTAATTTTAGCTTTGATTGTACGCTATTTGTTGTGATTTTTTTTATTAGAATGCAGGTACCGTATGTGTATAGTTGTTTGAGATTTAATAATTTTGTCTTTTCAAATAGTGTTTTAGTTGGAGTAAGGTAGTGATAATGGTGTAATGTTTTTATAACTTTATAAAGAGGAGGATTTTACAAAATTTTAGCGAGCGCCTTATACACGTCAACTAATTAACACCCTAAGGCCCACTTGACAGGGGTGTTCTTTTTACCCGACTGCCGAAGGAGGGTAATGTGTTTATCAGTCTATGTATGTATGTATGTATGTATGTATGTATGTATGTATGTATGTATGTTTGTTCCTATGTGGCGTTCCAGAGACCAAACGCGTTGACCGATTTTGATGATTCATACGTCAATCGATTCGTCTTAACCTTGCGAGTGTCATAGGCTACATTAAAATTGAAAAATAGAAAAATGACGGCTTTTGGGCGCCATATTGTGGGGGGCCAATTTTATTTTTTCTTCCAAACCCATCGTGTGGGGAATCAAAATAAAGGATTTCAAGAGGTGATTTCAAAAATATATAACACTTATATATTTAAATGTACCTAATTCGAAAAAAATGTTAACTAAAAAGTTATAAATAAAAAAATTAATAAAAAAAATCAAAATACCCGACTGCTTAAAAAGCGAACTAAAAAGATGTAAACAAGAAGAAAATCATGCTGTGCAGTTGGAGGATACATCTGGTTTTGGTCAGCCAGCTCGCGAATATGTATCCTCCGACTGCACAGCATGATTTTCTTCTTGTTTACGTCTTTTTAGTTCGCTTTTTAAGCAGTCGGGTATTTTGATTTTTTTTATTAATTTTTTTAAATTTTTGTTCCGGGAAGGAAAATCCTCCTTGGTTCCAGGCGTCTGTCAGACTCCTACGGACTAAAAGCCGCAACTCCCGGCTGGTGACGGCCCGCCTCAGCGGGCTTCAAGCTTGGGTTGGGGGGAATTAAGGTGCTTGACTCCCACCGCGACGTCTAAGAGGGGTGCGTGTGGAACACAACACGCCGCCACCTCAGGTCCTGATGTGTAGGTGGCGACGGACGTCCATGAGTCCGTTGCCCCTGGATCCATTTTGGGAGGCTGGATGAGGGCGTTGTCCATCCTCCGCTGAATGCCCGGTGCGTCTGCTGCGGGCCGGGTGAGTGGATGAGACCTCCCTCTCCCTTTCCGCAGCCTCGCAGTAGAAACAATCATCTCGCAGAAGGATACCACCGCGTCCCAGGACTTCTCACTGCCAACCATCAACTCGACTACGGCCGCCAGCGACTGGTCACTGAAATGCGGCATTTGACGGGAGCGAAGCCGCGGGCACAGCTAGTTATTATGTATTTTTATAGCATTCAAATCCGACTTCATAACTTGTCACGACTATAGTAATTTATCAAAATATTCTATGCACAGGTGCACCTATCAGTACACCAACATTTCACCAGTTATGTTTAAGTCTTCTCACGCCAGATCCAAGTCGTCGTCAACCGCTGTCTTCGTCGCATACTCGGCATTTACTGGCCCGAGACCATCACCAACGTAGAGCTGTTGGAGCAATGCCACGAGAGCCCGATCGACCGCCAGATTAAGCGTCGCAAGTAGAGTTGGATTGGCCACACGCTGCGAAGGGATTCTGATCATATACCGAAGCAAGCGCTGGACTGGAATCCCCAAGGCAAAAGAAAGCGGGGCCGTCCCCGTCAAACCTGGCGTCGCACCGTGTTGGCGGAAGCGACGAGCATCGGTATGACGTGGAGCGAGGTGAAAAGTGTAGCTCAGGATCGATTGCGATGAAGGACTATTGTGGACGCCCTTTGCCCCATCCAGGGGACGTAGGACATTAAGTCAAGTAAGACAAGTTTAAGTCTCATGTAATAGAGAACGAGCCTATTGCCATTAATCGGCCACAAATCCATATTCTGGGTTCGTAAAAGTATTTCCTTCGATAGGACTGTAGTATTTCCACAGAAAAATGGCTAGGAAGGATGGTGAAGAATGGAGGGTACTTACGGCAACGTCTAAAGCTGATGGTTCGTGCCTGTTCTTGCTCGCAATACCATACCGGTTGAAAGTTGGTTTAATGTTCTGGTTCTTGCAGAATTTAAAGTTCTTGGACGTCCCTTTATTGATTGATGATGATTTAACACAACACTTTCACTTGTTACTTGGTTTTATGATTTATTTCACGGAGCTCGGCACTTGGGCGGCTGGTGTCGGTTTGTAGTTCGAACGAGAGTCCTTTTTTATTCGCCAGATGGCGCGATTGTAGCGCGCGCCTAGTGATGAGGCCAAGGATGAATTTAGAGGGAAATAGGGATGTGAAAACATACCAAAAATTAACCAATTTCTTAAGGAAACCTTAACAGGGCAGCCCTGTTAAGGTTTCCTTAAGAAATTAAGAATACTGAGAAATTCCAGATGCAAAGATCTAATAATACTTTGCTTGACTCGGGAATCGAACCCAGGACGTCATTCTCAGCAGCAGCGCTTGCGACCACTACACCAACGAGATCAATTTTCACATTTATAATTTTGGTAGGATTAATACGACTCACGATATATCCATACTCATATTTACTCATATTATAAATGCTTTAGTAACTGTCTGTCTGTAACCTTTACACGACTAAACGGCTGCACCGTTTTAGATCAAATTTGGTATGGAGATAGACCCTGGGAAAACATAGGAGAGTTTTTTTTATCACGGTAGTGTGCTCCCTTGGGATGATAAAATGTCTTTTACGCGGGCGAAGCCGCGGTCATAAGCTATTGTAATATAAAAGAGAGTTTTCATAACAAAAAGTTCATCACGTAGCTTGGTTATTTGAAAAAAGAAAAAGTATCTATTCAGAAAAGCAAATATCACTATAAAATGATTAGACAAGCGTATAGACATGAATTATGCGATCGACCATCAAAGACCGCCTTGATGCAAAAAGCATACTTTGCATGGCCCCAAAAATATTTAATAAATTACCAAATGGAGTTAAGGCCTTAAATATAATTGAATTTAAAAACAAATTAAGACATCTATTATTAGAAAAATGCTATTATATTTATATACTTACTATTGACGAATTCCTTAATATAAATTGTAAGTTATTTGACATTGATTATTCTTTTTAACCGACTTACCAAAAAAGGAGGAGGTTCTATGTTCGACATTATGTATTTGTAGACCGATTTTAAAAATTCTTTTTTTGTTTGAAAGAGTATATTCCGAAATTGGTCCCATTTTAATTTGGTCAAGATCTGATGAAGAACTTCGGAGATATACAACAGAACTCTTCAATAAATAACGGCAAATCTCTCAGGATTGCTGCAATCGCATGTCTGTTTATTGTTTATACCATTTCATAACATAACATCACGCCAGTACGCTCGAAAGGGGTATACAGATCTCTCATTTCACCGGTTATATTCAAGTTTCATGTTATTCGGGTAGTCTATTCTGTCGTTATAGGTACTTACTTAACTAATTCCCTATTCGGTAGGTACAACTAAAAAGTGCAAAATAAAAACCTTTTTTATAAAAAAATACTACCGACTTCCAAATAAGAAAACTAGAAAGTGAAAAATAACTTTATTTTTGGAAGTCGGTGTCCATCACTTAAAAATTTGGTACCTATCAAAGACACCGACTTCCAAAAATAAAGTTATTTTTCACTTTCTAGTTTTCTTATTTGGAAGTCGGTAGTATTTTTTTATAAAAAAGGTTTTTATTTATAATAATTACTAATTATGTGAAAGAGTGTACACCTTTAAGGTAGGTTTTTGAGGAACTAGTTATTGATCTCATGTAAAATGTACAAAAATCACACCAATAAATGAATCTTAAATGAATATTGAATTTTGGATATCAGTATTTACAAGTCCGTGTAAGTCACTCTAATATTAAGCGATCCCAAGATACATAGCAAGTACTCGCCCTTTGACGCGGCCACGTTTCAAGGTGACCAGTCATCTGGTATTTACCGGGAACGTCTGGAATGTTACAGTCTATATCACGCACATTCCAGTTTTCGCTATCACTCAGATCTAGCAGTAGACATGATAGAAAACTTATAATTTACGTGTGACTTGTGGAAGAATTTTCGGATACTTTTTGTCACGGGAACGGAAAAATTTAGGAGTTCCATTCGAGCGAAGTGGCCGGTAAAATCTAGTAAGTAGCTGCCACCGCGGATCCGTCCACGCAATTTATCTATGTTTTATTCTGATTTATAAGCTACTAGCTGCTTCGCGCGGCTTCACTCCCGTGGGCCACCCCACAGGACCCGTTTTCGGGATTAAAATATAGCCTATGTTACTCAGGAATAACGTAGCTTTCTATTGGTGAAAGAATTTTTTAAATCGGTCCAGTAGTTTCGGAGCCTATTCGGTACAAACAAACAAACAAACAAAAAAATCTTTCCTCTTTATAATATTAGTATAGATATTACTGTTAAGTTTCCTCAAAATCGTTTTTTTTTCTAATTTATAGGCTCGCGTTTGACCACTATCTCGCCTGATGTTAAGCGATGATGCGGTCTACGGTGAAGCACGCTTACCTAGAAGAAACCTATTCACTCTTGACTTAAAGACCCCAAGTTTGTAGCTATCAGGGAACAAAGACTTCGGAAGGGAGTTCCACTCCTTAGCTGTACGCACAATAAAAGTGTTCCCAAAACGCTTTGTGCGTATGGGTGGGATGTCCACCATGTACCGATGGCGCATCGCCGTACTTCTGGTAGTCCGATGATGGAAAGGGCTAGGTGGAATCCAATTGTGCAGTTCCGCCGCACACTCCCCGAAATGTAACCGATAAAAAACCGACAGGCTGGCAACTCGGCGTCGATGTTGGAGGCTCTGGAGCTTTGGGGCGACCAGTGCATCGTTGCCAATAAGCCTTTTGACCCGTCTGTCAATCGACTCAAGTGCATCAAGCTGGTATTTGGCTGATCCATCCCAGAGGTGAGAGCAGTACTCCATGCCCAACTTTTTTGTAGCTAACTGAGCTTTCGCGTCGAAAGATGGAGCCGGGTGGAATTGGCTCTTTTTAGCGGAAAAAAACACACGCCTGGGTCTTAGCAGCGTTGAAACTGACCAGATTGGCATCACCCCATTCGGAGACCGCCTTCAAGGACAGGATCAAGCGTTCAACCATGGCCTCCCGGAGAGACCGAATCTGAGGCCCAGTAGCCCGTGCGCCGGACACGTATCTCTCTGCAACAGTGCTGTCGTCTGCGTACCCAAAAGTTCCGGGTTTTAGCAGATCATTAATGTGCAGCAAGAATAATGTTGCCGGCGTTGATATCTGACTGACCGGACGAGCAGCCGTCGATAACCACTCGGATGGATCGATCCCTCAGGCAGTCCGCAATCCAATCACACAGACCACTAGGCAGACCGAAAGAAGGAAGCTTACCAATGAGGCTTTCATGCCAGACCCTGTCGAAAGCCTTCGAGATGTCGAGGGACACGGCTAGCGCTTCCCCGTGTCTCTCGATGGCCTCGCTCCAGGTGTGAATGGCATACGCTAGAAGATCCCCAGTTGGCCGATTTCGGCGGAAGCCGTATTGGCGGTCACTGAGGATGTCGTTCGCTTCTAGGTATGCCAGCTTACCGTTGAGCACAAGTTCCATACTCTTACAGAGGATGGACGTTACAGATATGGGTCTGTAGTTGGCCGGGTCAGCTCGACTGCCCTTCTTGGGCAGGTGCTGTACGTTGGCTTGCTTCCAAGCCTTCGGCACTTTTCCAGTCTCTATGGAAAGGCGATATAGGCGTGTCAAGATTGGAGACAATTCAGGCGCACAGGTTTTAAGTACAATTGCTGGTATCCCATCAGAGCCACTCGCTTTGTTCACATCAAGGCTACGCAGCACCCTACGGACGTCCTTTTGATGGATGCGAATGTCCGACATTTTCGTCACACATCCATCAGGAAAAGGAGGAGGCTGCGCCAGACATGCACTGAAAGGACGCCATCATTGGGGCACTAGTCCGGAGACTGCGGGGATGCCCGAGCCCCCCCGGAGATGTCCATCGGGCCCTCCCATCTGGTTGCCAACCAGCACGATGGTACATGCCGGGATTTTTCGACAGTTGGCGGGGCAGCCTTTCGTGTGTGGCTGGCACACTACTTCGGGCCCCCAACTACCTGCGGTCGGCCAGTGGCGCACCGTTCCTCGGATCCCGCTACCCTCCGCAACTAGTCACCCGATACGCCCAAAACAGTGCGAGTCAGGCTGGTAAGCATGCAGTGGAACAACTATCTCGACCCAATTCCTCTAGTGGCTACACCGAGCATCGTACCGGAACACGGCTAGGCAGGTACGTCTTTGCCCAGTGGGTGGTCACAAGCCTTCGGCCGAAGCCTACCACCAGTAGTGTCGCCTGATTAGCAATAAGGGTAACTCTCCTACGGACGTAGGTGACTCAGCCCCCAATCGTTTCTTTAGTTAGCGTGAATCCATCCATCCTCACAAACTTCCACATCTATAACTACTACAAATAAATAAAATTGAAATGTCTGTTTGTAATGTCAATTTAACTGCTTTTTACTAAATGCATATGAAAGCAATATCTTATAACAAAATGTTTTGCTGTCTGTCTGATTGTTTCAGCAAATCTCCGATACGGCTGAACTAATTTGGACGGGAGTTTCATTGGCAGATAGCAGATTTTATAAGGAATTACTGTCGCTACTTTAATTGTATAAAAATAAAAACATTTTCGCAAAAAAATTAACCGATTTCAAAAACAAAACACTAAAAAGTGCAAAATAACTTTCGATTCGGAAGTGGGTGTCGCAAAACACAACAAAACCTTAGTAAAGTTATTTTGCACATTATAGTGTTTTGTTTTTGAAGTCGGTTTTTTTTTTGCGAAAAGGGTTTTGTTTCTTTTTTTTAGTTTGGTTTCACCATCACTACAAATCGAGCAGATCCATAGTAAGGTACCTAAAGGATTGACAAAATACCCATATTAACTCAATATACACATTCGTGATGTTTGTCGCTAAAGAGTTCGGTTGTATGCTCCATATCTTCAAAACTGCCTAACAGATTTTGATGAACTTGCACTATGACCTATGAGAGAAACTAAAGCCAATAAAAAATAATTATCATTATCCTATAACTAGTTTCGGAGAAATGTGTGGACAGACATACATACATATAACGGATCCATGCGAACGACACCGACGTCACGGCGTATACATTTTTTGTATACCAAAACCAGAATGTAACAAATACTTTTGTGAAAACCGCATCAAAATCGGATCAGCCATACGCGAGAACATCGCGGGCAAACATACCTACATACAAAAATACGGTTCAAACTGAGATCCTCCTATGATTTTGAGATTGTCACGGAGGAAATCACAGGCAAACACGAAAAAACGAACATTTAGTACTAAATTCAAGCAGTTCTTATTACTTAAGCAAAAGGAATCCGAAAGATAAGCTTACCCGGGGATTGCACGCAGTTGGTATAATGACCTTTACCCATTTTATTTATTTGAAGTTTCTTGCGAACACCACACCTGTGCCCGATTGGCACCTTTTTTGATAACTTGTCTATGTTTTTTATATTTTTCCTTTTTTTACATTGTCTATTTTCGATATTGTTTTGCTTTTTTTTTGATTCTTGAAGTTATTAAAAAATTACGTTTCTCACGGATAGTTGGGTTTTATTTAAAATATCAAAAATTGGATATTAAATCCATCCGTTCAGTAATAAGTGGTCCTTCGAGGGTTTTGAACTATACCTAACTAGTCCAAAAAAGTATTTTTTGCTCAGCGCCTTTCTTTCAGCGAGCATAAATGGTGGTCACCAGATCACAAACTAAACTGCCTCAAGAGGAGCAGAATGTACCTGCCCAATCAGGTAGTGAGGCCGTCCCAGCACCACAGACCGGGGAAATTCAGGTACACCAGTTTAATCCTACAACGAGTGCACGATCTGTCGCGAGTCGCACTAGTCGCTCTTCCGTGGTAGTTGCGGCGAAAAAATCCGCAGCGGAAGCGCAACATGTTCGTCGCGTAGCTCAGTTAAAAATTACCCAAATGGAGGCAGAGATGCGTGCACAGTTAGAGGCTAAGCAGGCAGAGATGCGTGCACAGGTAGAGGCTAGGCAGATGGAACTAGAGCGCGAGGCTGCTGAAGCTGAATATAAAGCTGAGCTCGCGGCAATTGAGGCGGAGGGCAGTAACCACGGTTCGCACAGTTCTTGCAGGCGTGCCAGTGTCCAACAATGGCTAGACACTACTGCCCTTCCTGCCGATTTACCTGTTCATGGTAGGATTCGATCTACCAATGGATATGAGGTAGGGGCTCCTAACGTTTTCGTGTGTTCCCAGCCTTCACGTGACGTCCGAAATGCCGTTTCTCATGATATCGCAGCACAGAGTCTAGGATCTTTGCCTCAGCACAATTTGAGCGGGGCGGACAGGACCGCTGCCATTGATATTCACGGAGACGGCGGCGATACAAATGGCGTTGCGCAGTTAGTGGAGGCCCTAAAGGCACTTACGAAGAATAACGTCCCCAATAAAAATACAAAAATTATAAGGCTTCCGTGTTTTGATGGTAGTTCTCCACTTGACTGGCTTATGTTCAAGCGGGCTTTTCAGGATACTGTAGGTGGATTTACAGTCGCAGAAAATCTTGCGCGCCTAAACCAGGCCCTAAAAGGCGCAGCACGTGAAGCCGTCAGCATGCTGTTGGTGTTAGCACCTCACGCCAACGACGTCATTCAGGCCCTGGATCGTCGCTATGGTAGACCTGAGCAAATCGTTCTACAAGAGGTGAGCGCGATCAAGGCGCTGCCCAAGCTGGGGTCGGAGGTAAGAGACCTACACATTTTCACCACCCGTGTGCGCAATTGTGTCGAGATTGCTAAGTTATTGCAGCATACTGACTATTTACGTTCTCCAGAGCTGTTTGCAGCCATATTAAGTAAATTTTCTCCACTATTGCGCGCGCGTTGGTTAGACTTTGCTGATAAATATGAGGATATAGGCCAAGCTAGGGTCGAATTATTATCGAGGTTCTTAGATCGTGAAGTGGATTTGGCCATGAAGTTTAGCGCTACATTTGAGACAACATCGGCCGGCACTGCACAGAAACAGCGAGCACATGCAGTTTCTGAGTTGGCGGCGGGGGCTTCAACTATATCAAATTCTAAATCGAAACCTGCAAAAACATCAGATCAGGAAAATGTTTGCTTATTTTGCAAAGGGGGACATCAGTTGTCAAATTGTACGACATTTACATCTTTGACAGTCGACGACCGATGGCGTTTTGTCAAAGACAATAAAGTCTGTTATCGTTGCCTTCAAAAAGTTCCGCACAATTTTAGGTTTTGTAACAAAAATAAGGCTAGTTGCACAATAGCTGACTGTAAGAGAAGGCATCATACTGTTTTACACAACGATACATATGTTACTTCGGCTCACGTTCAAGAGGTCATGTCATCTGAACCGATGAAAACGGAGACCGAAAAAATTGATCAGGTTCTTGCAGCTGTCAACAACTCTCAGATTGAAATCACACCTCGTCCGCTATTGAAAGTAGTACCCGTCACAGTCTCTGGGCCAACTGGGAGTGTAGATACTTTTGCCCTTTTAGATGATGGCTCGACGGCTACTTTTGTAGATGCCGACATCGCCTCCGAAATTGGAGCCGAGGGTCCAGTGGGTAGTCTGCATTTGGATTGTGTGGGAGGGTTATACAGGGACAGTAGCGTACAGTTTGTTGACTTTCAAATAAAAGGCCGATCTGCCCCACAAACGTTTTCAATACAGCAAGCTAGGGCAATTAAGAACTTAGGGCTGCAAAGTCAGTCGATCACACGCGAGTCCTTACGTTCCTTTCCCTACCTCTCTGATGTGATGGAGGAACTGTGTTATGCCAAGGCAAAGCCCACCATTTTGTTAGGGATCGACAACTGGCCTCTTATCATAGCATCGGAGGTTCGGAAGGGAACGAAGACCCAGCCTGTCGCCATCCGAACACCACTGGGGTGGGTGTTATTCGGGTGTGCCAGCAGTCGGACGGCTGTAGTAGAAACTTCTTGCCACTTGCGTGAGCGTCCAGAGCGTGATCTAGAAGTGCTCATCAGGGATCAGTATAGGTTAGATGCAATTGGCATAACTAAACAGGAGCCGCGCAGCGCGGATGACCAGCGGGCTTTAGACATCCTTGAACAAACTACCCAGCGTCGACAGGATGGGCACTTTCAGGTTGGCTTGCTGTGGAAGGCAGACAAAAGACCTATCCCTGATAGTTATCCTTTAGCGCTGTCTCGTTTCAAAAGCCTAGAGATAAAAATGTCGAAGGATTTAGATTTTGCCAAAAGGTATAGGGCTAATATCGACGACATGCGGGCTAAGGAGTTTGCTGAGGAGTGTACAGGACAGTCGCCCACATCGGTTTGTTGGTATTTGCCGCATTTCGGAGTGATAAATCCCAACAAACCGGGGAAACTTCGTGTTGTTCATGACGCAGCTGCTAAAGTACAGCGTGTGTCACTAAATTCTATGCTTCTTTCGGGTCCTGACCTTTTACAACCTCTATTAGGAATTTTGATGCGTTTTAGAGAGGGGAGAGTAGCCTTGTCTGCCGATATTAAGGAGATGTTCCCGCAGGTTAAAATTCAAGTCTGCGACCGCGACGCACAGCGTTTTCTCTGGCGCGATGATCCTGCGGGTCCAATAAAAACCTTTCGAATGTCGTCTATGATTTTTGGGGCGTGTTCTAGTCCAACTACAGCGATTTACATACTCAACCGAAACGCATCGGAATTTATGGCCGAATTTCCGCAGGCTGTGGAAGCTATCACTTCTGATACCTACATGGACGACTATATCGGAAGTGTAGATATCCCTACAGAGGACGCCGCTCGATTGGCAGCCGAAATCGTAGAGGTTCATAAGCGCGGAGGATTCGAGATGCGCGGTTGGGTGTCGAATGAGCCCGGTGCACTCAATCAGCTGCCAAGCGAGTCGTTGTCTGACGCCTCACTAGCCAATCGTCGTAGTGTAGAGTTAGGTAGTTTACCGTGTTCAGTTACCACCACACGTACTCTAGGTCTTATATGGAAACCATCTCAGGACATCATCAGTTTTAACTCCAGCATTAAGGATACTCCTGACCATTTCACAAAACGTGTAGTGTTAGCCCACGTCATGCGCATTTACGACCCACTAGGCATTTTAGTTCCCATTGTAGTAAGAGGACGGATTTTGTTTCAAAATTTGTGGCGCAAAAACCTTGAGTGGGACGAGAAGCTATCACAGGCTGACCAGGAAACTTGGCTTGAATGGTTTGAGCGCCTTAAACCCATTTCAGAATTAATAGTTCCACGGTGCTATAATTTGTATGGGTTCTCGGAGCTGGAGTTGCACGTGTTTTGTGACGCTAGCGAGCTGGCACACGCCGCCGTTGCCTATTGGAGTTTTGTGCTTCCCAATGGTGACGTGAAACTGGCGCTGATAGCTAGCAAGGCACGTGTGTCCCCATTAAAACCAGCTTCGATTCCGCGCCTGGAACTCCAAGGCGCCTTGATAGCTGCTCGACTTGCTACTAGGATTTGCGAATCCCACCGTTTTAAGCCGAATCTACGTGTATTTTGGTGCGATTCCATGACCGTATTAGGGTGGTTGCGCAGTGATGCGAGAAATTATAAACCTTTTGTGGCGCATCGTGTAGGAGAGATCTTGGAAATCACTAGTGTAGATGAATGGCGTTGGGTTCCAACCGAGCTAAACGTGGCTGACGATGCGACGAGGGGGAAGGCCAAGATTGAACCACGTTGGCTATATGGCCCGAACTTTCTCCTGGCTCCCACTACTGAGTGGCCTTCAGAGCCCGAAGTCGCAGCGCCAGTAGCTTTTGGAGAAGAGGAGCTCAAGCCATCCCTCCGTCAGTCAAAATCATTGCATCAATCACAATCACGTGGCACAGAACACATTAACGTCACTCATTCCCATCAGTTGCCCTTACCAGTAGTAGCAAACAATACCCATTTTAGCTCTTGGATAAGGCTGGTAAGGGCAACAGCTAGAACCCATAAATTCATTGCTGCCATTTTTAAAAATCATCGGGGTCGCGTGTTTCAAAATTTTTGGGTTCGGGGTATTTGTTTTAGAGATATGTCTAACCGCGGTTCACAGCCGGATGTCACTCCTCCCACCGCTCCAGTACCTTTGATCTCTGAAGACATCGTTCAAGCGGAGCTCCACATTTTGGCTAGCAGTCAGATTAGCGCCTTCGGGGAAGAACTGCTTCATCTGTCACGTGGGCAGCCCATATTGAAGGGCCGATTAGCCAAATTGTCGCCGGTACTCAGGGACGGAGTGATCCGCCTCGCAGGTAGAACGTCAACCGTCTCTAACAGCCAGCCTATAATTTTAGAAGGAAGAGAACCAGCCGTTCGTCTTTTAATCGCCCACTACCACCAAAAGTTTGCGCACGCCAATACTGAAACGGTGATAAACGAGATGCGGCAACAGTATTGGATTATCGGACTAAGGAACGCCGTGAGGGCAGTGGTACATAGGTGCCAGCTATGCAAGTTGTTGAAGAGTCCAACCCTACAACCACCCATGGGAGACTTGCCAGAGGCGAGACTTGCTCATCATCGACGTGCCTTCACGTTTACCGGCGTGGACTACTTCGGGCCCGTATCCATTTCCATTGGGCGTCGGCGTGAGAAGCGATGGGTCGCCTTATTTACGTGCCTGGTAACCAGAGCGATCCACCTCGAGATCGTAGCCAGCTTGTCCGCAGATTCCGCAATCATGTGCCTACGACGCTTTATCGCTCGACGTGGTACACCGACAGAAATATTCTCAGACAACGGGACGTCGTTTGTGGGAGCAAATCGGGAACTAAGAGCCTTGTACGATGCCGCGGTACCAGATTTTGCAGCACATGAGAAAATTAAGTGGCGTTTTATCCCCCCATCAGCGCCCTTCATGGGCGGAGCTTGGGAGCGACTGGTTCGGTCGGTTAAATCCGCCCTGAGAGTAACCTTGAGAGAGCGGGCACCGAAAGAAGAGGTTCTGGCGACTCTACTGGCTGAAGCCGAGGCTGTAGTGAATACGCGCCCACTGACACACGTCTCTCCAGACGGGAATTACCCGGAGGCGCTGACCCCTAATCACTTTTTGTTAGGGGATTCATCCGGTCGCCCCTTTCCGGCCGAGGATTTGACGGATGCAGCTTTGATTGGTCGGAGTGGGTGGAGAAAGGCACTCCGGCTGAGCGATCACTTTTGGCGTCGTTGGGTGTCCGAATATCTGCCCGCCTTAGCACCCCGCCGCGTACCGGGAGTAGATGTCACCGTCAGAGTTGGCGACCCGGTCCTTATCGGCGATGGGGATTTGCCGAGGGGGACCTGGCCACGCGGCGTGATTGCGGCTCTGCACCCGGGGCGTGACGGGATTGTGCGGGTAGTTGATGTGCGGACCCCAGCAGGCACATTACGGCGCCCATTAAAAAAGATAGTTCTCTTGTAAAAAAGGGGAGCATGTGCCCGATTGGCACCTTTTTTGATAACTTGTCTATGTTTTTTATATTTTTCCTTTTTTTACATTGTCTATTTTCGATATTGTTTTGCTTTTTTTTTGATTCTTGAAGTTATTAAAAAATTACGTTTCTCACGGATAGTTGGGTTTTATTTAAAATATCAAAAATTGGATATTAAATCCATCCGTTCAGTAATAACACCACACATAATAACATGCACACCACTCTGTTTTATCCAATACTTGTAAATACTATCCTATGTATTCTTTTCGCCAGGTTTATTTACACAATATACTTATTTATTTACACTATTTCATAACAAGTTTCTATTGACAGCCGACCATAGATTAATAGATTTCTTCCATATTTAATAAATTACTTACTCTTTGGTCCGCGCTTCGTTTGTCTATGATATCGACAAATAATCTATAATAGGTCTACCTACATTTAATATGTTTTATTTATATACTTACACATATTTTGACCCATTTTCTGTGTTTATTATATTTCTTTTGTTATTTATATATACTATTTTATTTTTTTATTGTATTTTCCGTTTCCGTAAGTGTGTCCGTGGCATGAACAGAGGGCCCTATCAGAATATCAGCGCAGGGTTATTTCCTTTTTTGGATATCGCTGCACATGCTGAGATAGGAGCCTTTTTGGTCTCGCACGGGGTTTTTTATTTTGACTATTGTGTAATTTTTATGCTTATTTCTCGTGTCTCCTGTGCGGGTCACAAATAAATATTTTTCTTTCTTTCACTGGTTCTTTTAAAATATGTATCTATGTACGTGCGCGATATCGCCTATCGACTTTATATAGCGTCGCGCCAGCAGAGGCGCAGATACCCCTGAATAGCTGATTTTAAAATGAGAATCACGTCTAAACGGCTAGTCGTATTTTTTTGTAAAAAACATATGTCACATTAGACCATTTTTATAATAACTTCATCTAAGTAAATTTTGAGATTTATTCGTATAACATAGTGTAATTAATTTGTAAAGTTATGTCTAAAACGGACAAAAACACGATAATCGTACCAAAACCGATGGGCGTATTTTACTGAAATTGACACCATCTCAAATACAATTTAATTATCTACATTTTGATTTGAGGCTTTTTTTTTAAAGTCATAGAATAATAAGGAAAGTACAAAAATCTTCATAAATTTTGCGCGGGTGTCAAACGAGTGCGCGTTTTGTTCCCTCAAGGTCATTGGCATTAGTCGACGTCTTAAACTCAATAGATCGAGTTGAAAACTTTTAAGTTGGTACTTAGTTAATTTTGTTTGGAACAACTCAATATAACGCCGACTTCCTAACTTAATACGATTAAACTTAAGCTACGAGTTAAATAACAATATTTTCACTCCGGTCTTACTTAAGGAAATTGTGAGATATTTGCTTAATTTAAGGGCCTTCCACCGCTTTTGTGCTGTAAACCGGTTACTGTCTAAAGCATACTCCTTAGTAACGGCTATTTTAAAAGGTTTGGAAAAAATATACATTTATTATTGATTCATGTACATTATTTGTGAAACATGGTTTTTTCGTGCTAATAGTTTTGCTTTAAATAAAAAAATAACAACATGATATTTTTACGCTACTTTTGAATACAACTCCAAAATGACATGGATGTTTGAAAATATTTTTACACAGAATAATTGATGAATAGAATTTATTCATAACTGAAATAGCATATATGTAAATCAAAGAATATTTTGCAAATAAAACTGTCCAAAAGGAGGTTCAATATTGATATTCTAACTCCGAGTGGACGCACGACCAGTATTGCGTAAACATTGGGGAGTATATGCACCTTAAACCTGTTATTCCAATCCATAATTTCCAATTTATCAGAAGATATCAGTAATAACGTACAGATTTTTTTAATAAAGCTACTAAAAGGAGCGTTCATTTATATAGATAAAAATGTACAGTGTATAAATTACTTGATAATATCTATCGTATGACAAACTGTCAACTTATCCTCGGGTTAGCAACTAACTCTGAGTTAAGTTTTTCATGCAAGTGGGCTTTAATTAACTATGATACAAAAGCTACTAACTAATGCGCAATTTGTTTCCGCCTAGCATTTTCCATCATCGGACTACAAGACGTACGGCAATGCGCCATCAGTACATGGTGGATATCCCACCCATACGCACAATTTTTTTTGCTAATACTTTCATTGTGCGCACAGCTAAGGAGTGGAATTCCCTGCCGTAGTCTTTGTTCCCTGATAGCTACATCATTGGGTTCTTTAAGTCAAGAGTGAATTGGTTACTTCTAGGCAAGCGTGAGAGCAGTGGTGGCCCAGTGGTATCGGCCGTGACTTACAAGTTGTAGGTCGTGGGTTCGAGCCCAGGCAGGCGCTTTACTTTGTGTAAATTATTTCATCACCACTGCTCTCAAAACGGTGAAGGAAAACATCGTGAGGAAACCGGCATGTCCTAGAACCAAAAATTCGAAGATATGTGATATCCACCAACCCGCACTGGGCCCGCGTGGTGGATAACGACCCATTCCCTCTCACAGAGAGGAGGCCTGTGTCTCAGCAGTGGGAACATTAATAGGCTGATGATGTGATGTGATTTGAAGCGTGCTTCATCATAGACCACATCATCGCTAGCCATCAGGCGAGATAGTGGTCAAACGCGAGCATATCGAAAAAAAAGGCCTTAAAATAAACTAATCTAAAATAAGACGTTGGAATATTTTTTTTCATATATAACCAATTTCTAAATAAAATCACTATCTACAACCTGAAAAATAACTTCAATTTCGAAGTCGGTGTTTCTGGTTTCATTTCTTCGTTTTTTGACACCCATTCTTTTTCTTTGCTTCTCTCTCTTCGGTACTAAAACTAAAAAGTGTAAAACACCGGCCAAACGCGAGTCGGACTCGCGGACGAAGGGTTCCGTACCACTATAGCAAAAAGCGGCAAAAAATCACGTTTGTTGTATATGGTAACCCCACTTGAATATTTATTTTATTCTGTTTTTAGGGTTCCGTACCCAAAGGGTAAAAACGGGACCCTATTACTGAGACTCCGCGGTCCGTCTGTCTGTCTGTCTGTCTGTCTGTCACCAGGCTGTATCTCATGAACCGTGATAGCTAGACAGTTGAAATTTTAACAGATGATGTATTTCTGTTGCCACTATAACAACAAATACTAAAAACAGAATAAAATAAATATTTAAGTGGGGTTCCCAAACAATAAACGTGATTTTTGTGCCGATTTTTGCGATAATGGTACGGAACCCTTCGTGCGCGAGTTCGACTCGCACTTGGCCGGTTTTTTAATATTTGTTGTTAGAGCTGCAACAGAAATACATAATCTGTGAAAATTTCAACTGTCTATAGTCCGGTCAAATTAGACATATCACATTGCATTCATTCGCATAGAGCTGAAAATTGGTACGAATGTCACATCATTATAAATGAAATGTCAAAAGTCCCCATCGATCCCACACTTGCAAAAATTTTTATACAAGGTCACAAATATGGGATTTTTGCGTTTTTTTGACTAACGGTAAGTTTTATTATAAAAATAGGTCCGACAAAAATTGTAGCTTATGCAATTATCTATAAAAATCCACGCCACCTGGAAGGTAGTGTACTTGGCGTTTTTTTTAACGTGGTTTCCCCGATAGGCCTTTATGGCCGATGGGATAGGACCCTTTTTTGATTTAGTTTTTTTTTTAAGGAGACATTATTGGTAGTGTTTTATCTATGTTTGATGAAAATCGGTTCAGCCGTTCAAAAGTTATGGACTTTTTACTGTTTGTATCGGGGTATTTTCGCAAGATATCGTGTCATAATTACGTGTTCGATAGATTGCACAGTGTTTTATAGACCCAAAAAAGTGACATCGGCTTTTTATTGGCTTTTTCTATAATGTGTCAATTTTGTGTCATTGTTTTTTTTTTTAAACTTGAAGCCAAAAAGACCAAAAAAAATTCGTAAAAAAATAACTGTACATAAATGAGCTTTATTCGTATTGTAGGTTTATGAAGCAATTCAAGGAGAAAATTGTCCCGTATTTATGTGATCAAAAACGATAATCGAACCCACGAAAAAAAATGATTTACCAAATTTTTTAGCTCGAAGTAGAACCTCTGTCTGGTACAAATAGATTACTTTTACTATGGTTTATCACACATTAAAATATTACTTTCAACTTGGGCTTAGGTTTCGAGAAAATGATTTTTATGTACCGAGGACAAAATTCCAAATTTAGGGGTGTCACAAAGGTCAATTATTATTGGATTTTTATAATCAACTAAAATATTTATGACCTATCGATCATAGTGCATGTTGCAGATATAGTCTATTGAATCGTAAAAAATAACACCCATGATAACTCAGATAGGTTAAGTAGAAGGTAATCGCGGGGACTCCTGTGTATTTATTTGGTAAGAAGTAGACAGACTGTCGCAGAGAATGTCATCATAGGTACGGCGTCGGTAACATGTCTTCCACAAGCCTAAAATGTCACAGGACCTCGTTCAGTAGGGCACTGAACTGACCCGCGACCGTGACCTATATACGATTAGATAAAGATTTCGACAAGAAAGATAACTCTTTCGCAATTACCTAATTTCATGACACAATGACGATGAAGTAATAAATTTCGCATGCATTC
Organism: Anorthoa munda; assembly: GCA_945859665.1. Taxonomy (NCBI): domain Eukaryota; kingdom Metazoa; phylum Arthropoda; class Insecta; order Lepidoptera; family Noctuidae; genus Anorthoa; species Anorthoa munda. The sequence continues at coordinate 5,339,460 of OX243899.1, read as the reverse complement.
TTTCTTTATCTATCACGCTTTGACTCTTATGGCTCAGGCATTAGGTATAATTTGCACTGAATTGCATCAGGAAGCGAGCTGAGAACGTGTGGACGTGGGAGTATAATCTGTCGGTGCTCACCTATTAACAGATACATCATGTAGAAATTGCTAAAAATGAAAAATAATGTCCTGTTCATTTATTGTCATCTATACCCTATAATAGTATAGGCAGGTGTTTATCAGACAGTAATAGAAGTAAGAAGTAGACAGTAAGAAGCCAAGAGCCCAATTATGGGCTAAGCTCGCATTTGTACATTAACTGTCCTATTAAATTTGTATGTTTATATAGTTTGTGTAAAATTTCACGTGAAAAGTGTTTTAAAATTAATTGTTAGAATTATACCATTATATAAGATAAAATACCTGCTGATTTAATGTGATAAAAACTAATCGTCACAAAAGGTCAAAAGAGTGACAACCCTAAAACATATTTTTGAAAATAATTTTCTCAAAACCTAGGCCCAAGTTGCAAGTAATATTTTTATGTAAGATAAACCTTACTATAAGGAATCTATTTGTACTAGACCGAGGTTGTATGCCAAGCTAGAAAATAAATAAAAAAATAAATACTGATTTCGATAAAACTTATGTTTTTGATTAAACACGGCATAATTTTCTCCTTGACTTGTTTCATAAAACTGCAATACGAACAAAGCTCAAATATGTAGTTTTTTATACGATATATTTTTGTTCTTTTGACTTTAAAGGTCACGAAAACTTTGCGAAATGAAAAAAAAACAATTATTCAAAATTGGCACATGGGAGTTGTACTCGTGCATTTGTAATGAACTATTAGGTAGAAATAGCCAATAAAAAGCCGATGCCACTTTTTTGGGTCTATAAAACACTGTGCATTGTTGATCGAAGTGTGTCTACTTCTAGATAAATGATTATGTAATTCAAAAATTTTGATATAAAAAAATGTCGAGGATTTTGGCAATTTTTAATTTTTACTTGTTGCTCTTTTTACTCACAAGTGACGTCACTCTCACAAGCCACCTCGCTCGTGATCATGGATGCGGTTAATTTTTGTAATTTTTTGATAAAGTGAAAAATACATATTGTCCAATATATTTTGATAATATACCTAACTGTCAGGCTACATAGAATGATTATTTTTATGACTATGTTTAGAAGTCCTATTCACGCTACTTCATCGTGCATTTTAAATACCGATTACATATCATTAACTTTCAGGCTGTCAAAAAATAGGGTAATACCGATATTCACCCCTCCGCTACTTACCCTAGTTGGGATAACATCACGAGGGTAACTGGAGCGTAGAATTGATAGTCATTCGATTAAAAGCCAGGTATGAAAGAAGCGGTAAAAAATCTGTCTCGACAGGCACACGTTGAGCCAATAACAAAATTTTGTCGAATATTCTGGGAAAATATTTTACGAAAATAGCTTGCATAACAGTGAAATATCTCAGCGTCAGTGTAGCAAACTTCGATCAGTGAAATAATTTTATGATTGTGATGGCTCCTATTTTACTAAGTAGAAACTAAATCGAATGCTGCTTAATTCTTCCAAACCGATAAATATCATCATCATCATCATCAGCCTATAGCAGTCCACTGGTGGACATAATATTATGCACTGCTGGATATAAAATTTACGTAAGAATTTCATTAAATTGGAATTTAATTTTGCATGCCGTTAAAACGGTGAGAGATGTAGCACTATGCAATGTTATGAAATGAACACCTCTGTAAACACCATGTTTCTAGCAAATAAATATTCTATTCTATTCTATTCTATTCTATTATATTATATTATATTATATTATATTATATTATATTATATTATATTATATTATATTATATTATATTATATTATATTATATTATATTATATTATATTATATTATATTATATTATATTATATTATATTATATTATATTATATTATATTATATTATATTATATTATATTATATTATATTATATTATATTATATTATATTATATTATATTATATTATATTATATTATATTATATTATATTATATTATATTATATTATATTCTATTCTATTCTATTCTATTCTATTCATAGGCCTCACCAACACTTATATGTTTAAATGTACCTAATTCTAAAAAAATCAAAAAACCCGACTGCTTTAAAAGCGTTAGCTAACTAAAAAGATGTAAACAAGAAGAAAATCATGCTGTGCAGTCGGAGGATACATAATTGCGAGCTGGCTGACCAAAACCAGATGATGCTTTTATGAAACTTTTTTTATTTACAACTTTTCAGTATTTTTTTTTAGAATTAGGTACATTTAAACATATAAGTGTTATATATTTTTGAAATCACCTCTTAAAACCCTTTATTTTGACACCCCACACGATGGGTTGGGCAGAAAAAAAAATCCCCACAAAATGGCGCACAAAACCCGCCATTTTTTTCTTTTCCAATTTTGATGTAGCCAGTAACACTCGCAGGGTTAAGACGAATCGATTGACGTAAGAATAATCAAAATCGGCCAACGCGTTTGGTCTCTAGAACGCCAAATAGGAACAAACATACATACATAGACTGATAAACACATTACCCTCCTTCAGCAGTCGGGTAAAAAATGGCACGCTTGGTTTTCATACAGATGGAGGGACTTGCGTTATCTAAATAGTTAGAATTTATGTCTGTGGTTCTGCGGCTAATATGGCCGACCCATTGTCACTTCAGCTATAAATATTGTGAAGTGCTACCGAACCAAATTATGCAAAATATATAGTACGAGTATTGTGATATAGTATGTAAGTACCTATTATTTCTATGTGTGTAACCAGTATATAACCCATGTATCATCGTAATTAAAGGCGGTCTTGTACTATATCTATGTTTTCATTCACTCTGACACCCGACCGTACATGTCGACCCTGCCACTAAACAGGGCTTGAATCATGTGCGCGATTAGTGTGGACTTTGCTCTGCCCGGCAACTGTTTTAGTGAGAGATATATTAAAAGTGACTTTCAATCATGTGTAACTCAAAAGTAACTAATGAAGAGGTATTTCAAAATCAAAATAGCGCCGCTAAAAACACAGCGACGGTGGAGGAATTCAAAATTCATTTGACGGCCATAAGTATCGTGTTAACAATCATTTGCACGATTGTATTCCTTGGTATGCTATACCTCATGTATAAAATCTACAAGAGATGTCATGAGTCTTGGACGAAAGAGCAGATAACGAGACATATCTTAAGGCGTTCTTTGGACTGATCCAGAAGGAGCCGCGGCAGTGCTTGTGTCTGCAAGCGAGGAATGTTGGATCCATGCATCCAACAAGGGTCCCTGACAACACAGAGGCGAGGCGGTTAATATAAATTTCCAATCAATTCTGGATCGTCTACTGACACGAGCATTTCACAGAATCATGCAAATATTTCTACAGTTCGATATTTTCAGAACACAACATTCGAATTCATTGCATGTGGAGTGTTGTAGTTTTTAATATCGTTTTATTGAACAACACTTTTAATTTTAAGCTGCCTTTGACGTTATTAAGTGCCGCTGTAAAACACAGCTGTTGTTTTTAACAGTTTATATTGATTTACATTAAGTAATAATACCAGCCTGTATTTTTCTCACTGCAGGTCTAAGGCCTCTTCTTATACAGAGAAGGCACAAGCATATATTACCATGCTTGCTCAATGCGGGTTGGCGATATCAAGCTAATGTCATCTATCTATAAGTCAAGGTTTAGTCACGATGTTTTCTATCACCGTTGTCAGCGATGTTCAAAGTAAACTTAGAAAGTAAATGTGGTTTGAAAAAGTCACATTGGTTCTCGCCCAGATTTGAACCTACGACCTCAACCACGAGAGTCGAGGTTTTAGCCACTCTAACAGGCGTTTCACAGAGGGCGTTCCGGGGGTGTCTTTTAAGAGGTCACGGGTGTCTATGGTGATCATGTGCAGATTGGTACAAATCCCACACTACCTCGTCTTTTCTCAAAAGTCCAGGCGCCTTTTGAAGGTATCCACCCGAAAACAAAAAAAAAATTAAAAGGCCACCACGAAACTAAGTATGACTTTAAATAAAAAAACCGGACAAGTGCGAGTCGGACTCGCGCACGAAGGGTTCCGTACCATTGTCGCAAAAAACCGCAAAGATATCCACGTCTGTTGTATGGGAGCCCCCACTTAAATATTTTTTTTATTCTGTTTTTAGTATTTGTTGTTATAGCGTCAACAGAAATACATCATCTGTGAAAATATCAGCTGTCTTACTATCACAGTTCATGAGATACAGCCTGGTGACAGACGGACAGACGGACAGACGGACAGACAGACAGACAGACAGACAGACAGACGGATCGCGAAGTCTTAGTAATAGGGTCCCGTTTTTACCCTTTGGGTACGGAATCCTAAAAAGCGTGCCACTTTTTAGCACACATTAAGATTTTGACACAGATGGAGATTCATCGTCAGAGAAAAGTTTATCTCCTGTCGGGGGAATCACGACCCTCAGTAATGAGGAACACGACGCGAGGAGGAGGAAGATTTTGACAAAAAATAGTAGATTGTATCATAGGGGAGCAAAATAATATGTTTACGGCGAGGGCGCTTTTTTGAATCCAGAGCGAAGTGAGGGATTCTTTAGTAGAATCCTGAACGTAGCGAGGAATTCAAAGTACGTCGCCCGAGCCAAAAATATATTTTGCGCCCGAGTGATACACTCTACTTTTATCACCCACTATGAAAAAATAAAAGGCTCCTCATATTTTATTGTAAGTGTTTACTTATCCAGGTCCCACGTAACCAAGTTTCACTGGTTACGTGGGACCTGGATAAGTGAGAAACCTCCATAACTGGAACTCATGCTGAGGTCCCAACACATTGGCACTGAATCCTCTATATCTGGGATTCGTTCTTTCGATTTATCAACATAGTTACCTCTATAACTGAGACAGCGAGTGAATTTTATATGCATAAACCTCTGTAACTGAGATAACATCGTTTTGTTTGTTTACTTACTTATTCTACCCGCAAATTCTGTACTTAAGGTTACACTAGTCGATCATTCTTCCATACAAACGTAGTCTGGCGATTACTCCACTGTTTGACGATGTACGTTTAAAATAAAAAATGATATCAATTTGTTTCATCATTATCTAGCGCTGTATGAAAACAAAAAAGTAAAAATAAAGAATATTTGAAAGTCGAAAGTTCCATATTTCAACACTAATTTTAACGCATCTTTTGGTGAAAATAAATACCATAAGAAGAAGGAAAATTGCAAAACAGCTACCATACAGGGATAGATTAGTAATTCAACAATTTAAATAATTTTATTTTGAACAGATACATTTAGTGTGTTTTTCATGATATCCAGACTCCCAAAGGTCTGTTTATAAAATTTGGCGCGCTCGTTTTCGTTCTAAATCATCATACATTTCGCTAAAAATTTGCAAAAGTGCTAATTTGTACGCGAACTAGCTTCTTACTGCTCGTCACAGCATCTATCTATTGCCCACGTGTTGTCGGTTGATATAGCATGCATTTTAACCCCGCACACAAAATAGTTCGTGCCGTCGACTAGTGTAACCTTAACTACGTAAGTAATTTTGAGCTTCAGTGACCTCCAGCTTTAGTTTCGCTTTACATACGGATATTTAATTTAAAAATGTCAAAACGAAAGCTACAATCTTTATCAGTACGTGAAGTTAATACCCGTTTTTGAAAGGGGGAAGACACGCGATGAAGTTTGTGTCGAATTAAATGTGCCAAAATCAAAGAACAATGGCAGGTGCCCATACATTGTTTTAGCTGAGATTAAATTCCTACGTCATTAAATGAAAAATATCTGGTTTAACTCAGGGTGATGTTCTGAATTAATTTGTGCAAGAATTTTTGTTCGAGAATGTCGAGAATAGTAGATATTCAGTCATACACTTTTATATGTTATGTCTGGGTAACTTTTAATAATGTGTTTCATAGGTAATAATTTCGTGAAAGTAAAAGGGCAATATCGCATCAGTATTGCCCTTACCTAGTTATTTCAGCATGAAATGCAAAATATACTCTTTCGCAAGAGTATATTTATTTTTATTAAGTGACTTTGACGTGTGTTACGTGCCCTGCCTACACCAAATCGGCTGAATAGCGACATGATAGTTAGCAATTTCGTGGAAGTGAAAGGTAAATATCGCATTAGTTTTTCCCTTACCTAGTTACTTCAGCATGAAATGTGTAATATACTCTTTGGAAAGAGTATATATATTTATACTAAGCGACTTTGACGTGTATCGTCAACAACCAAGCTATTTTTTTTTGACTTGTTTACTAGTCTTTTTGCCAATCATTCATTGAAAGTAATTCATTTATTTCTACTACACTACAATATTCATACCTACCTGCAAGGAACATCTACACTTAGACATAAACTGTATTGTTAACTCATTTACTGCAATAAATACAAAAATGATATTAATACTTAATATTGTTACTACTTGTCACTTAGCAGATAAAAAAAAAAAGGCAACACTAAGCAAAAGAAATTAACTAAAAAATCAAATAACTTTTTATTGATTATGTTTTTTTTATCCGTTTTGAACCAGCCCCATTATACTTTAAAAAACGTAGACATTTAATAAAATGTCTTTCGTATATAACTCACTTTCAGACGCTCAAATTTAAGTCAGCTAAGATTTCGCCAATGTTATTTGTATGATTACCTTTTTTTATTAAAACTCATTTATAATGTTTACATAACACGTTATTTTCTATACTAATACTAATATACTAATAATATTATTATAAATAATAATAATTATAATATTATAAAGAGGAAAGATTTTTTTGTTTGTTTGTTTGTACCGAATAGGCTCCGAAACTACTGGACCGATTTGAAAAATTCTTTCACCAATAGAAAGCTACATTATTCCTGAGTGACAGGCTATTTTTAATCCCGAAGACGGGTCATGTGGGGTGGTCCACGGGAGCGAAGCCGCGCGGTACAGCTAGTATTTAATAAACACACCTCTATAACTGAAATAAACTTTTTCCTGACGTCTAACAAAGAAACCATCTGTAAATGAGACAGATATTTATTTATATCTGGATATCTGAGACACTGGGTAAGTGGAATACCGATAAGTGAAACAATATTGCAGGTCCCTTGATTTCTCAGTTAACCAGGTTTCACTGTATTATTATTTAATAAAACATAGACTAAAGACTTAAAACATAGTAAAACAACTAAAAACTTATATTTACATTTGAGACATTTTCGCAATTATGAAAATTTATTGTTAGTTTTATTAGGATTAGAGATTGTTGTAGATTTTATTAACCGACTTACCAATAAGGAGGTGGTTCTATGTTCGACATAGTTTTTATTTTTTTCTGTTTTGTGTATGTTCACGCATATCTCCGTCAATTTTGGATCGATTTTGAATTTTGAAAAATACTACCGACTTCCAAATAAAAAAACTACAAAGTGAAAAATAACTTTATTTTTGGAAGTCGGTGTCCATAACGCAAAAAAATAGTACCTGCGAAAGACTCCGACTTCCAAAAATGAAGTTATTTTTCACTTTGTAGTTTTTTTATTTGGAAGTCGGTAGTATTTTTTTGTAAAAAAGCTTTTTATATTTTGCGTGTTTGAAATAATGTCCGAATCTGGTTCATTTTGAGGAAAATGTGACGGTGAATCTCGTTGCTTGGAAGTAGATGGGTGCGGCGACAGTGGAATGGATGGATTTGTAACTAATTGCAACCTTCAGTCAATTTAATGTTTTCCACGATGCGTTCACAAGTTTTCGCTTTGTTCTCAATGGAATCTTCTATATACCCCTCTGCTACAGCACTCGACTTCCATCCTCCATGTCGCTTGATAACAGTTAAGTCCGCTCCAGAATCTGCCAAAAGAGTAAAAGAAGTACGACGGAAACAATGTCCTGTATACAGCTTGATATCTGGCAACTTTAAATAAGCAGCGATTTCTTGTGGAATGTTAGAAATTTTATTTTTTCCCGTAACTTGTTTGAAGCGCTTGCCATTTTGATAACGGATGAAAAACCGATTGGTCTCCATTATAAGCGGGACGCAAGTCCAGGTATTTCTGTAAAATAGTTTTGTATTCTCCTCGGATTGCGGAGGATCGATAAATTTTTGTTTTTGTGTCTGTCAGCTTTACTAACAGTAAATCATTCGAGTGATTTTCGACATAAAATTAAAGCCGACTCTAACAAAACCGAATGTGAATAAGACAAGTATCTATCGAAGTAGAGATTACAATAAAATGCGCATTTTAAAACACTATGGTTATACTTTACTAATCCGCCATATACCTAGTTACTTACTTTTACGGAAAGAAAGACTTTGTCGGGTGCCTCATTAAGGAAAGTCTCCACGTTTTTGACTGAGAACACTTTGGATTTTTACCCGACTGTCGAAGGAGGGTAATGTGTTTATCAGTCTATGTATGTATGTATGTATGTATTTATGTAGGTATGTTTGTTCCTATGTGGCGTTCTAGAGACCAAACGCGTTTGCCGATTTTGATGATTCTTACGTCAATCGATTCGTCTTAATCCTGCGAGTGTCACTGGCTTTGGTTCGCCAGCTCGCGAATATGTATCCTCCGACTGCACAGCATGATTTTCTTCTTGTTTACGTCATTTTAGTTTGCTTCTTAAGCAGTCGGGTTTATTGATTTTTTTAATTAACTTTTTTTTAGGTTTAAATCCATCAGACATCCTCTACAGATACGTTATTAATTTAGAATATGTGTCCAGTTTTACGTCGTTATTAGAACTGACTGTTGATTTTAGCATTGAGTGAGGTACTCCAAAGAGTGGAAGGTTGTTTAGTTTTAGCTAAGTACTGAAAGTAGGCCAAAAACACAGATTCTGATGATAAAATTACCATAGGCTCATATATTTCTCCCGGGATTTTGCAGGTAATAGATTATCCAACACATTTCTTGCGTCAGTTCTGATACTTTCAGGAATTAATTCTATACTTTCACTGTCACTTGAACAACTCATTCTTCAAAACAAAACCATGAATTTCTAACAATCCTTGAAAATTGACGAAAATGCGGGCTGTAGTTCGCGCGTTTTTTAATTTGATTTCTTTTTTTTATTCAGCTGGCGGCGCGACTATGGGCCGTCGTACCAGCCAGTTTTTATTTAAACAATATTTACATTCGATTTCTTTGGCGCTGAACACTAAGATGTTCCAAATTCAAAAAGTGCGGGTCTAAGATAATTGCGGCGCACTTATAAAGAGAATTAAAAAAGCTTTTTTACAAAAAAATACTACCGAATTCCAAATAAAAAAAAATTAGAAAGTGAAAAATAACTTTATTTTTGGAAGTCGGTGTCTTTTGTAGGTAGGTACCAATTTTATGCGTTATGGACACCGACTTTTTTATTTGGAAATCGGTAGTATTTTTTTGAAAAAAGCTTTATATTTTTCACTTTTTAGTTGTACCTACATAATTGGCTAGTTGTTTAGTAAGGTACCTATAACGCCAGAATAGATTACCCGAATATCGTGAAACTTGAACATAACCGGTGAAATGAGAGATCTGCGTACACCTTAAGAGCGTACTGGCGTGATGTTATGTTATGAAATGGTATAAAAAATAAACAGACATGCGATTGCAGCAATCCCGAGAGGTTTGCCGTAATTTATTGAAGAGTTCTGTTCTATATCTTCGAAGATTTCATCAATCTTCACCAAACTAAAATGGGACCAATTTCGAAACATACTTTTTCGAACAAAAATAGAATTTTCAAAATCGGGCCAAAATTGACAGAGATATGCGTGAAAATAAATAAGAACAAAAAAAAACCACTTAGAATTGACATAAATCGTTCATAAATTGAATAACATAAATGTATTAAATTTAATTTTTCTATATTGATGATTTTTTTAAATTAATTATACAATTTTAATTTTTTTTAAATTAAATAAAATTTCATAAAATTTCGTAAAGCGGGAAAGAATAAGTGTAACACTTATTCTTTCCCGCATTTATTTAATTTTAAATGATAAATAAATTATTCTTTATTAATTTTAAATAAAGTGCCGTATGGCCGTAAAGAATTCCACCATCCCATGTCTTCCCGTGGGTGTCGTAAGAGGCGACTAAGGGACAAACCAGAGAATGGGCAGCAGCGTTCTCTGTGCTTCTATAACAACCATACTGCGATCGCCAACCCGCCTGCCAAGCGTGGCGATTATGGCAAAACCCCCCCCATGAGTAGCACAAATAAAAAATGGCCCCTAGTGCCCGGCAGCCTGCCTACCCTCGACTACGGTAGCGGTCGAGGTTACGGCATGGCAAGGGGTGCCAAGAATCTCCGGACGGGATCCGGCTACCCCAACAAACACCGACGACTGGACCTGGCAACATACAACACGCGCACACTTCGGACAGACGAAAAGATCACCGAACTCGAAGAGGAATTGAGCAGGTTGCGATGGAGTATTATAGGGTTATCTGAAGTCCGAAGAGAGGGGGAGGACTCGATAATCCTCAAATCCGGCAACCTGCTCTATTTCCGAGAGGGTGACCGGCAGTCCCAGGGTGGTGTCGGGTTTATCGTCCACGAGTCCCTTGTGAACAACGTGGTGAAGATCGAGAGTGTGTCGACCAGGGTGGCGTACCTGATACTCAGAATATCCGCAAGATATTCGCTGAAGGTCATACAGGTCTACGCCCCAACCTCGGCACACCCCGACGACGAGGTAGAGACCATGTATGAGGATATCTCCAGAGCCATGCATGGTTTCAAAACTCACTTCACCGTTGTCATGGGGGACTTCAACGCGAAACTGGGCAAACGAGACGAGGATGAGCTGCAAGTGGGGCAATTTGGAGTTGGACGTCGGAACCACCGGGGTCACCTACTGGCCAGTTTTATGGAGAAGGAGGGCCTCTATATGATGAACTCCTTCTTCAAAAAGCGTGAACATAGGAAGTGGACCTGGCAGAGCCCCGATGGTGCAACAAAAAATGAGATCGACTTCATCATGTCAACCAGGAAGCAAATGTTCAATGATGTCTCTGTGATCAATTCGGTAAAAACCGGGAGCGATCACCGCATGGTAAGAGGCACATTGAACATTAATATTAAGCTTGAAAGGTCTCGACTGATGAAGTCCACGCTCCGTCCAGCACAGATTCAGGTCCAAAACCCCGAGAGCTTTCAGCTCGAACTCCAGAATCGTTTCGAGTGCCTAGGGAGCTCAGTGGACGAATACAATGACGGGTTCGTGGAAGCTGTCCATACGGTCGGGTCTAAGTTTTTCAAGACCCGTCGTACAGATAGAAACAAAAAGCTCTCTGATCCTACTCTCAAGCTTATGAAGGAGAGGCGTGAGATGATCCTGCAGTCTTCAGATGAGGCGTGCAAATATCGGCAGCTCAATAGACAGATCTCTAAATCCTTGAAAAAAGACCTCCGCCGCTTTAACACCGAGCGTATTAAAGACGCGATTGAGCGAAATAAAGGCTCCAAGGTATTTGCAAGGGATCTGGCTATTGGGCAGAGCCAGCTCACGAGACTGAAGACCGACGATGGCAGGATCATATCCGCCAAACCGGAGCTTCTGAGGGAGATCGAGACATTCTATGGGCAGCTGTACACATCAATCAGCAAGCCCGTTGCGAGTCTAGCAAACGACCCAAGAGCTAGATTGACCCGACACTATACCGAAGATATCCCGGACGTCAGCCTGTACGAGATTAGGATGGCTCTGAAACAGCTTAAAAACAACAAGGCGCCGGGTGATGACGGAATCACGGCTGAACTCCTGAAGGCGGGTGGAAAACCGGTCCTTAAGGCCCTTCAGAAGCTGTTTGATGCCGTCATACTCGAGGGCAAAACGCCACAGGCATGGTGCAGGGGTGTGGTGGTACTCTTCTTCAAGAAGGGCGACAATGCCCGACTGAAGAACTATAGGCCCATCTCACTTCTTAGTCATGTCTACAAGTTGTTTTCAAGAGTCATCACGAATCGTCTCGCGCGCAGGTTTGACGATTTCCAGCCTCCCGAACAAGCCGGATTCCGAAAAGGCTTTAGCACCGTAGACCACATACATACGCTGCGGCAGGTCATACAGAAGACCGAAGAGTATAACCTGCCTCTCTGTTTAGCGTTTGTGGACTACGAGAAAGCCTTCGATTCGATCGAGACTTGGGCAGTACTGCAATCTCTCCAACGGTGCCAGATCGACTACCGGTACATTGAGGTGTTGAAGTGTTTGTACAAAAACGCCACCATGTCAGTCCGTCTTCAGGATCAGACCTCGAAACCAATCCTTCTCCAGCGCGGCGTGAGACAGGGAGACGTCATTTCTCCGAAACTGTTCACTGCTGCGCTGGAGGATGTCTTCAAGGTTCTGGATTGGAAGTCACTTGGCATCAACGTTAATGGCGAGTACATCACTCACCTTCGGTTTGCCGACGACATAGTGGTCATGGCTGAGACCATGGAGAGCCTCAGTACAATGCTCGATGACCTCAATAGAGCTTCCGAAAGAGTGGGTCTTAAAATGAACATGGACAAAACCAAGGTCATGATGAATGCCCATGTAACACCCACTCCTATCAAGATCGGAGACTGTTTACTTGAAGTTGTAGATGATTATGTCTACCTGGGACAAACGATCCAGTTGGGTAGATCCAACTTCGAGAAAGAGGTCAACCGTCGAATCCGACTCGGCTGGGCAGCGTTCGGGAAGTTGCGTGGTATCTTCTCGTCCAATTTACCGCAATGTCTCAAGACAAAAGTCTATGACCAGTGTGTGTTGCCAGTGATCACCTATGGGACCGAGACGTGGTCGCTCACAATGGGCCTTATCAGAAAGCTTAAAGTCACCCAAAGGGCAATGGAGAGGGCTATGCTCGGAATTTCCTTGCGTGATCACGTCAGAAATGATGATATCCGCAGGAGAACCAAAGTTACCGACATAGCCCGAAGAATTGCCAAACTTAAGTGGCAGTGGGCAGGGCACATTGCTCGCAGAACGGATGGCCGTTGGGGCCGAAAAGTTCTGGAATGGCGACCGCGAACCGGAAGACGATATGTTGGAAGGCCTCCCACTAGGTGGACCGATGACCTGGTTAAGGTTGCGGGAAGGCGCTGGATGCGAGACGCACGGGATCGGTCAATGTGGCGACGCCTGGGGGAGGCCTATGTCCAGCAGTGGACGTCTTTCGGCTGAAATGATGAATGATGAAAGAATATAAAAAAAAACAAATATTATTGAATTTTATTTTTTAGTCTATTAAATTATTTATTTTTGATAATTTCATAGCTGTAAGTATATATAATACTAGCTGTTCCTCGCGACTTCGCTCCCGTGGACCACCCCATAGTACCAGTTTTCGGGATAAAAAAATAGCCTATGTCACTCAGGCATAATTTAGCTCTCTCTATAATATTATTAGTATAGAAGTATAGATGACATAATACAAAAATTGTGATCGAAATTAGAGAATAATTTAATTGATTTCAATTAATTCAATTAAAAATAGCTATGAAAACTTTTCGAAAGGCAAGTTATCATAAGCATGTTCGTTAATAAATTATATTTGATAAAAAATATGTCTCATCCAGTTATCTGATGGGTGAAGGTCGATCTTCCACGTCTCTTAGGCTCTTATTCACTTCAAAAAATAATAATGATTAAATTAAAATAAAATAAATTAAGGGGGGCAAAGCAAGGGTAATTATGTTTTGTGATAATGGTACGGAACCCTTCATGTGCGAGCCCGACTCGCACTTGGCCGGTTTTTTTTTAAATTGAGATTTAGCATTAATTAAAAATAAATAAATAATTATAATTGCATAAGTTGATAAAAAATGCTATGCAATAGCTTTACCGCTGCAGTCCCCGAGTGCCACACGTCTTGTTTTGGTAATCTTACTAACGGACTAAATAGAATTATATTTCTTTTAACTAGGAATCATCGATATTTAAGAACAAATTTACCGATGAAAGGAAATGTTTACATTGTCTATACCAACTTTCTTGTAAAATATTTACAGCTCAATACGGCAGAATTGGTTATTTTTCTAGTCTTCAGTTGATATCCGGTGCCGAAAACAAAACAACAAACAGCTCAAAACAAGAGTATTGCTCTCACTTTTACTCTTTTTTGCCAAGCTTTACATCTGGCAACTAATAATCGATTTTTCAAGAACTTTCTGGTATCAGTAAGCTGAAACTTGGTGTAGTTACGAATCTTTGGAACCATTGAAATAATATGGTACTATGGAGCGTCTCTCGTGTTTAAGCTCACATCATCAGCCTATTAATGTTCCCACTGCTGGGACACAGGCCTCCTCTCTGTGAGAGGGAATGGGTCGTTATCCACCACGCGGGCCAAGCGCGGGTTGGTGGATGTCACATATCTTCGAATTTATGGTTCTAGTACATGCCGGTTTCCTCACGATGATTTCTTTCACCGTTTAGAGAGCAGTGGTGATGAAATAATTTACACAAAGTAAAGTGCCTGCCTGGGCTCGAAACCACGACCTACAACTTGTAAGTCGCGGCTGATATCACTGGGCCACCACTGCTCTTGTTTGTTTGTTTGAGCTCATTGGATATGTAAGCGATATTACATTTCGTACTTTTTAGTCCATTTGTTTTAAAAAGATTTTAACTTTTAATTATTTGGCGCGCGAAGTAGGTTCGCGTCATTTAGTTACTTTTACGTCTCTGGTGACGAATATCAAAGCTTTCACGTTGATGTTGTATGAATGTAAATAAGTCCAGGTTCCTAACTCCGGCAAATGTATGCACACAAGTTTTAATTAGGCGCTGTAGGACGTACAAGCGTACATAAGTTCATGCGACTTATTAATAACTTAACTTATTAAGCGGTGTGAAAACTTAATTAGAGTTAAGTACTAGATGTATAAATAAAAAGTATTTTTTATTTGGGGCAATCCCACCGCACTATTCTCAAACCACTGCAACTCCTGAAAGCCAGAATCAACAGTGGCGACCACCAGAAAAGCGCCGAGGCAATGAATCTCGACGAAGTTTGAGAATGAATTTAATTGTCTTGGATCCCGCAACGAAATTAATCAGAAAAGAATAACGGAGGAGTAGGAAAATATATAAATTTCCACTTCCCTCCATATCAAGCAGGAGACAGAACAAATAAGGCCAATAGGCACAAAGGGTCGTTTACAACTGGGATAAGCCCAGTTGCCTAGCACCACGGATAAAAATTAGGATTAATATTAATGGGTCCTAACATTGTGAGCTGTTATATTTGATTCCAATAATAGGTATGGCAAAAACGCGAGAACGCACGGAAATTTGTTCTAGTTTTCACAAGGTCCGTATAGTAAACAACTCCTGATGCAGCCTGTACATTATTCAACATAATATTGCGTTCATTCTGCCAAAGAAAAATTAAAAGTTCTGACATACACCCTAATTTCTATGAAAATTTCGTCACCTTTGTGGTGCGAGCGTTGTTAATAATATACATAAACCATCATCTTCCTACCCATATTACTTGGGGTCGGCGCAACACGTTTTCTTCTATCTTACCATCCTGTGTCTTCACGCTATCATTGACTCCTATTCTTTCATATCATTCCGCACACAGTTCATCCATACTTCTTGTTTCCTTATTTTAAAGTAAACATAGATATCAATATATTTTGTGTTTTTGATATAAAATATGTCGCATCAAAGTGGCAGAGAAATGCAAACCATCGGGAGGTCAGAATATATATTCTTAGTTGGTAGGGTGGGTACAATCATGAAAATGAAATCACACAAATTATTCGATACACTGGATTTATTCAAATAGTAACAGTTTTGATTACGGATTGACATTGGTTTTGCAATGTGTGTGTGAGGAGGCGGTCAGATTCTCCTACTATTCTGCTGATTCCACCACGCAAGCGGCTAGATAAAGCGCACCAAACAATAGTTGTTCTTGGTTCGCCACTAGTGGCGTGCTTGTGATTTGTTTTGACGTCCATACTATTAACTAAACAATATATATATATATATATATTATGTGCAATTTTGATTTAAAATCCATACTAATAATATAAATTCGAAAGTAACTCTGTCTGTCTGTCTGTTACCTTTTCACGCCTAAACCACTGAACGGAATTCAATGAAATTTCGCAAGGAGATAGATGACATCATGGAGAAGGACATAGGCTATATAATGGATAAAAAATAATTGGTTCGTAGGTAGGGTAGGGTAGGGTAGGACGGGAAGGTGTTTGAGGCTAAAAATATAAACAAGAAAACTGTTGAGCGCTTTAAGTTTAATAAACTTGGTCACTACCAAAGTAAGTGTAGGTATAATAATACGGACAATTTTCGTAACAAGGATCATCGTCTGGGTGGTTTGCACAGAGAATGTAGACAAGGAATAAGGAAGGATTTTTTTCTTAACTTCAAAAGGAATGGGAAAAGAAAGACGAGGCGGGCTAATCTCGCGGTATCCAGTCATAGTAACTATTATGTGTTGGTTTTCGTATGTTTTGGAGTCGCCTTCAACTTCAACTTGTCAACTTTATAAAGAGGAGGATTTTACAAAATTTTAGCGAGCGCCTTATACACGTCAACTAATTAACACCCTAAGGCCCACTTGACAGGGGTGTTCTTTTTAAATTTTTGTTCCGGGATGGAAAATCCTCCTTGGTTCCAGGCGTCTGTCAGACTCCTACGGACTAAAAGCCGCAACTCCCGGCTGGTGACGGCCCGCCTCAGCGGGCCTCAAGCTTGGGTTGGGGGAATTAAGGTGCTTGACTCCCACCGCGACGTCTAAGAGGGGTGCGTGTGGAACACAACACGCCGCCACCTCAGGTCCTGATGTGTAGGTGGCGACGGACGTCCATGAGTCCGTTGCCCCTGGATCCATTTTGGGAGGCTGGATGAGGGCATTGTCCATCCTCCGCTGCGTCAAAAAATGCCCGGTGCGTCTGCTGCGGGTCGGGTGAGTGGACGAGATCTCCCTCTCCCATTCCGCAGCCTCGCAGTAGAAACAGTCATCTCGCAGAAAGATACCACCGCGTCCCAGGACTCCTCACTGCCAACCATCAACTCGACTACGGCCGCCAGCGACAGGTCTCTGAAATGCGGCAGTTGACGGGAGCGAAGCCACGGGTACAGCTAGTTATTATGTATTTTTATAGCAGTCAAATCCGACTTCATAACTTGTCACGACTATAGTAATTTATCAAAATATTCTATGCACAGGTGCACCTATCAGTACACCAACATTTCACCAGTTATGTTTAAGTCTTCTCACGCCAGATCTAAGTCGTCGTCAACCGCTGTCTTCGTCGCATACTCGGCATTTACTGGCCCGAGACCTTCACCAACGTAGAGCTGTTGAGCAATGCCACGAGAGCCCGTTCGACCGCCAGATCAAGCGTCGCGGCTTGATCGCTGCGATGGAATTCTGATCATATACCGAAGCAAGCGCTGGATTGGAATCCCCAAGGCAAAAGAAAGCGTGGCCATCCCCGTCAAACCTGGCGTCGCACCGTGTTGACGGAAGCGACGAGCATCGGTATGACGTGGAGCGAGGTGAAAAGTGAAGCTCAGGATCGATTGCGATGGAGGACTACTGTGGACGCCCTTTGCCCCATCTAGGGGACGTAGGACATTAAGTAAAGTAAGTCAAGTTAAAGTCTCATGTAATAGAGGACGAGCCTATTGCCATTAAACGGCCACAAATCCATATTCTGGGTTTGTAAAAGTATTTCCTTCGATAGGACTGTAGTATTTCCACAGCAAAATGGCTAGGAAGGATGGTGAAGAATGGAGGGTACTTACGGCAACGTCTAACGCTGATGGTTCGTGCCTGTTCTTGCTCGCAATACCATACCGGTTGAAAGTTGGTTTAATGTTTTGGTTCTTGCAGAATTTAAAGTTCTTGGACGTCCCTTTATTGATTGATGATGATTTAACACAACACTTTCACTTGTTACTTGGTTTTATGATTTATTTCACGGAGCTCGGCACTTAGGCGGCTGGTGTCGGTTTGTAGTTCGAACGAGAGTCCTTTTTCATTTGCCAGATGGCGCGATTGTAGCGCGCGCCAGTGACATAGTGATGAGGCCAAGGATGAATTTAGAGGGAAATAGGGATGTGAAAACATACTAAAAATTAACCAATTTCTTAAGGAAACCTTAACAGGGCTGCTACTGAGAAATTCTAGATGCAAAGATTTACACGACTAAACGGCTGCACCGTTTTAGATCAAATTTGGTATGGAGATAGTTAGACCCTGGGAAAACATAGGAGAGGTTTTTTTATCGCGGTAGTGTGCTCCCTTGGGATGATAAAATGTCTTTTACGCGGGCGAAGCCGCGGTCATAAGCTATTGTAATATAAAAGAGAGTTTTCATAACAAAAAGTTCATCACGTAGCTTGGTTATTTGAAAAAAGAACAAGCATCTATTCAGAAAAGCAAATATCGCTATAAAATGATTAGACAAGCATAGACATGAATTATGCGTTCGAACATCAAAGACCGCCTTGATGCAAAAAAGCATACTTTGCATGGCCCCAAAAATATTTAATAAATTACCAAATGGAGTTAAGGCCTTAAATATAATTGAATTTAAAAACAAATTAAGACATCTATTATTAGAAAAATGCTATTATATTTATATACTTACTATTGACGAATTCCTTAAGATAAATTGTAAGTTATTTGACATTGATTATTTTTTTTTATAATAATTACCAATTATGTGAAAGAGTTTATACCTTTATGGAAGATTTTTGAGGAACTAATTATTTATTATTAAGATCCAAAAATCACACCAATAAATGAATTTTAAATGAATTTTGAATTTTGGATATCAGTATTTACAAGTCCGTGTAAGTCATTCTAATATTAAGCGATCCCAAGATACATAGCAAGTACTCGCCCTTTGACGCGGCCACGTTTCAAGGTGACCAGTCATCTGGTATTTACCGGGAACGTCTGGAATGTTACAGTCTATATCACGCACATTCCAGTTTTCGCTATCACTCAGATCTAGCAGCAGACATGATAGAAAACTTATCATTTACGGGTGACTTGTGGAAGAATTTTCGGATACTTTTTGTCTCGGGAACGGAAAAATTTAGGAGTTCCATTCGAGCGAAGTGGCCGGTAAAATCTAGTAAGTAGTAGTTTTATTCTGATTTATAAGCTATATTACTGTTAAGTTTCCTCAAAATCTTTTTTTTTTCTAATTTATAGGCTCGCGTTTGACCACTATCTCGCCTGATGTTAAGCGATGATGCGGTCTACGGTGAAGCACGCTTACCTTGAAGAAACCTATTCACTCTTGACTTAAAGACCCCAAGGTTGTAGCTATCAGGGAACAAAGACTTCGGAAGGGAGTTCCACTCCTTAGCTGTACGCACAATAAAAGTGTTCCCAAAACGCTTTGTGCGTATGGGTGGGATGTCCACCATGTACCGATGGCGCATCGCCGTACGTCTGGTAGTCCGATGATGGAAAGGGCTAGGTGGAATCAAATTATGCAGTTCCGCCGCACACTCCCCGAAATGTAACCGATAAAAAATCGACAGGCTGGCAACTCGGCGTCGATGTTGGAGGCTCTGGAGCTTTGGGGCGACCAGTGCATCGTTGCCAATAAGCCTTTTGGCCCGTCTGTCAATCGACTCAAGTGCATCAAGCTGGTATTTGGCTGATCCATCCCAGAGGTGAGAGCAGTACTCCATGCATGACCGAACTTGCGCTTTATACAAGTTGTGCAGCTGTTCAGACGTGAAGTACCGTCTCACCTTTGCAAGAATCCCCAACTTTTTTGCAGCTAACTGAGCTTTCGCCTCAATGAATGGACCGAAGTTGAGGGTCGATGTCAACGTTACACCGAGAAGTTCGAGATGGTCCGTTAACGGTACGGTTACACCACAGAAAGATGGAGCCGGGTGGAATTTAACGGTACGGTTACACCACAGAAAGATGGAGCCGGCTTTAATTTTTCTTTTTAGCGGAAAAAACACACGCCTGGGTCTTAGCAGCATTGAAACTGACCAGATTGGCATCACCCCATTCGGAGACCGCTTTCAAGGACAGGATTAAGCGTTCAACCATGGCCTCCCGGAGAGACCGAATCTGAGGCCCAGTAGCCCGTGCGCCGGACTCGTATCTCTCTGCAACAGTGCTGTCGTTTGCGTACCCAAAGGTTCCGGGTTTTAGCAGATCATTAATGTGCAGCAAGAATAATGTTGCCGAGAGCACTGACCCCTGAGGGACTTCGGCGTTGATATCTAACTGACCGGACGAGCAGCCGTCGATAACCACTCGGATGGATCGATCCCTCAGGAAGTCCGCAATCCAATCACACAGACCACTAGGCAGACCGAAAAAAGGAAGCTTACCAATGAGGCTTTCATGCCAGACCCTGTCGAAAGCCTTCGAGATGTCGAGGGAGACGGCTAGCGCTTCCCCGTGTCTCTCGATGGCCTCACTCCAGATGTGAATGGCATACGCTAGAAGATCCCCAGTTGACCGATTTCGGCGGAAGTCGTATTGGCGGTCACTGAGGATGTCGTTCGCTTCTAGGTATGCCAGCAGCTTACCGTTGAGCACAAGTTCCATACTCTTACAGAGGATGGACGTTACAGATATGGGTCTTTAGTTGGCCGGGTCAGCTCGACTGCCCTTCTTGGGCACGGGCTGTACGTTGGCTTGTTTCCAAGCCTTCGGCACTTTTCCAGTCTCTATCGAAAGGCGATATAGGCGTGTCAAGATCGGATACAATTCAGGCGCACAGGTTTTAAGTACAATTACTGGTATCCCATCAGGGCCACTCACTTTGTTCACATCAAGGCTACGCAGCACCCTACGGACGTCCTTTTGATGGATGCGAATGTCCGACATTTTCGTCACACATCCATCAGGAAAAGGAGGAGGCTGCGCCAGACATGCACTGAAAGGACGCCATCATTGGGGCACTAGTCCGGAGACTGCGGGGACGCCCGAGCCCCCCCGGAGATGTCCATCGGGCCCTCCCATCTGGTCGCCAACCAGCACGATGGTACATTCCGGGATTTTTCGACAGTTGGCGGGGCAGCCTTTCGTGTGTGGCTGGCACACTACTTGGGCCCCCAACTACCTGCGGGCCGACCGCGAGTAGCGGCGCACCGTTCCTCGGATCCCGCTACCCTCCGCAATTAGTCACCCGATACGCCCAAAACAGTGCGAGTCAGGCTGGTAAGCATGCAGTGGAACAACTATCTTGACCCTATTCCTCTAGTGGCTACACCGAGCATCGTACCGGAACACGGCTAGGCAGGTACGTCTTTGCCCGGGTGGTCACAAGCCTTCGGCCGAAGCCTACCACCAGTAGTGTCGCCTGATTAGCACCACCCGGAGACCACGTGTAGGGTAACAGCAATAAGGGTAACTCTCCTACGGACATGGGTGACTCAGCCCCCAATCGTTTCTTTAGTTAGCGTGGATCCATCCATCCTCACAAACTTCCACATCTATAACTACTACAAATAAATAAAATTGAAATGTCTGTTTGTAATGTCAATTTAACTGCTTTTTACTAAATGCATTATGAAAGCAATATCTTATAACAAAATGTTTCGCTGTCTGTCTGATTGTTTCAGCAAATCTCCGATACGGCTAAACTAATTTGGACGGGAGTTTCATTGGCAGATAGCAGATTTTATAAGGAATTACTGTCGCTACTTTAATTGTATAAAAATAAAAACATTTTCGCAAAAAAATTACCGATTTCAAAAACAAAACACTAAAAAGTGCAAAATAACTTTTGATTCGGAATTGGGTGTCGCAAAACACAACAAAACCTTAGTAAAGTTATTTTGCACATTATAGTGTTTTGTTTTTGAAGTCGGTTTTTTTTTTGCGAAAAGGGTTTTGTTTCTTTTTTTTAGTTTGGTTTCACCATCACTACAAATCGAGCAGATCCATAGTAAGGTACCTAAAGGATTGACAAAATACCCATATTAACTCAATATACACATTCGTGATGTTTGTCGCTAAAGAGTTCGGTTGTATGCTCCATATCTTCAAAACTGCCTAACAGATTTTGATGAACTTGCACTATGACCTATGAGAGAAACTAAAGCCAATAAAAAATAATTATCATTATCCTATAACTAGTTTCGGAGAAATGTGTGGACAGACATACATACATATAACGGATCCATGCGAACGACACCGACGTCACGGCGTATACATTTTTTGTATACCAAAACCAGAATGTAACAAATACTTTTGTGAAAACCGCATCAAAATCGGATCAGCCATACGCGAGAACATCGCGGGCAAACATACCTACATACAAAAATACGGTTCAAACTGAGAACCTCCTATGATTTTGAGATTGTCACGGAGGAAATCACAGGCAAACACGAAAAATGAAAAATCATGGTGACTCGTGCCAAAGAATGTAATTTTACGCTGCAAGATAAATAAAGGAGAGAAGAGTGTTTGTACTGCACTTGTAAAGGGTTTAATATAGCTGGTGTGTTTATTCTGTGGCACCGGTGAGGGTTCAGAAGGGCTAGAAACGGGAGTAGTGTGCAATGTTTTGCTTTCATATCGCTAACGGCGAGGTCCCATTGAGAGCTATTAATATATTATGCTATTAATATACATACATAGACTCACGTCTTTTTTTCATGGGGGCAGGGAGGAATTTCAGAACGCTATCTGCTACGATCCTTATATACACACACACACTCACTCACACTTCATACATACACGCCGGTTATGAGTAGGTACTGCGCACCTTTTTTTTTTTTTTTTTTTTGCGTGGAGAAATGCTCATGCATACTGCACTACCACGGGGAGATAGTGCAGTTATGTGGGACTCTAACCCACTAAAACTCCACGGTGTCCTCCTGTGCCGCTTATGGCGGGAGCACGGGTACGCGTTAGCACTCACCGCGAACCCGCCGCGGCTGTCCGTCACCGGACCCTCCTCGGGGGAGTCCCCCCATCACCGGCGCACCAGAACACACTGCTCGCCGTGACCACCCTAGGGACCAATCAACAAATGGGCGCCAGACGACCCCGTGTATGGCACCCTTGGTCCCCCTGTGACGGGTCAAGGTCAATGGCCCCGCCACCTACCATTGTTCGGCCGCAGGGGATAGGGAGAGCGGCTAACGCAATACCGACACTCCTCCTCCCCTGCGGCCCCACCGCGTCCGCCATCAGACGGTGGCGACCCCGTCCGGGCCGCGGAAGGTAGGGAGAGCGGCGCACCGCATTACCGGCACTCCTCTCCCACCGCGGCCTCCAACCCTCAGCCGCGACATCGTATGGGACCTGGGAATCTCCATAAGACATCGCGGCCCGCCTCAGTTGCGATGTCACCTGTTACCAAGCAGCACCGCAACCTACTAGTTGGCCGCTACGTCGTCGGCTTAATCGGCAAAAGCCCTGACGAGCGGCCCCTCCTCGGGTTCCTCTTCGCTTCACCGTGGGTGACCAAGCCACGGTTACTGAGCCCCCCCGCATCGACAAAGCGGGAACCCACCGGGGGGGAGGTACTGCGCACCTGGCCTTTCTGAAGAGCCACGGCTGCCTTGTTTCACATTTTGGTAGTCGCCTTTCATTCATCCTCTCAACATGACCAAATGATCCAAGTTTACTCTTTAAATTTTTGTCAGAAAACTTTTCTTTTAAACCACAACATTGTTTTATAACGTACTAGTTATGCTCGCGGCTTCGCTCCCGTCAACCTTACGTACCTATCTACCTTACCTACCCTACAACCTACCTACCCTACCTACCTTCCCACGTAAACAATTTTTTTAAACCTTCCCTGTATTCTAGGAACAAAACAATAAAAGAATTATTCATATCGGTCCAGCCATTTTTGAGTTTTAGCGAGACTAACGAACAGCAATCGATTTTTATATATAAATATTGTTTTATAACGTACTAGTTATACTCGCGGCTTCGCTCCCGTCAACCTTACGTACCTATCTACCTTACCTACCCTACCTACCTTCCCAACACAATTTTTTTTTTAAACCTTCCCTGTATTCTAGCGATCAAAACAATAAAATAATTATTCATATCGGTCCGGCCATTTTTGAGTTTTAGCGAGACTAACGAACAGCAATTGATTTTTATATGTAAAGAAGAACAAGAAAAAGAAGAAAGAAGATATAGATTAACTATTCATTTTGTAAAGGGTCTTTCAACAAGGACGGGTCGATGTTAAAAATGAATAAAACAAGATGTGTGTGAGATATTAACGAAATTTATTTTTTATTTAAAAGGCCCATTTATGCCATTATGGATGGAATATGACATCGTTCAAATGTCCGCCGCTGCTTCGTATGGTGGCACGAATCCGAGAGGTCCAATTTTTAATGACTCTGCTGCATAGATCTGGCTGAATCCGAGCGATGGCCTGCGTTATGTCGGCTTTCAGGGCAACGGTCGAATGTGGTTTATTGGCATAGACCGACTGACGACCGACTGACGACACAATTTGCATCCACAAAAAGTTACTGTTTGGTGCGGATTTTGGTGTGGCGGCGTCATTGGTCCGTACTTCTTCGAAAACGACGTTGGCGAGGCCATCACCGTCAACGAGATCAATGATAAACAATTTCTTTTGGCTTGAATTGAACAATATGGACGTGAACGACATGTGGTTCCAGCAAGATGGCGCTACTTGCCACACAGCGAACGACACAATCGACATTCTGCATGAACGATTTGAGGGTAGAGTTATCTCTCGCAGAGGTGACGTGAATTGGCCACCAAGATCGTGTGATTTGACTCCGCTAGACTTTTTCTTGTGGGGTTTTCTGAAGTCGCAGGTCTATGCCAATAAACCACATTACCCAACCATCCTTTATAACTGTAGTTCAAGAAGTGCTACAAATTTAGGCAGAAATGGCTATAAAATAAGTAGTTCAATAGTTCGACCTTTGGCGAGGGAAGCTTAAGCCTCCTGATGATTTCATCGAACCATCGGAGAGCCTTCCGCCTGGGCACGCGCTGCCGTGGCCTTATTGGAAAACTCTCATTAGATTTCGCACTCGAGTCGGCTGCAGCAAAGACAAACTCTACAGGTGGGGGTTCTCGGATGGCTCTAATCTTTAGTGCTTGTGCAGCATTTTTCCTCAGACCATGGCCCACCTCTCGGAGTGCGCATCTTGCCATGTCACGTGTACGTGTGAAGACTGAATGGTGTTCCCGTAGCTGAATTTTGGGTCAAGCATAATATTATTTTTTTATAAATGACATCGACACACTAAGAATAGTTCACTAGTTTGAAAGTAGAGTATGGTAAACTAACTGATAGCTCTCCATGGGACCACGCCTTAAAAGCTACACATTGGAATAGGTAAACACAGTTCTTTAATAAACCCCTTTGAAGAAATTCCCTTTAGTTTATAAACTCGCAATCACACACGGCAATTTTTACCAGACTGCCGAAGGTGGGTAATGTGTTTATCAGTATATGTATGTATGTATGTTTGTTCCTATGTGGCGTTCCAGAGACCAAACGCGTTGGCCGATTTTGATGATTCTTACGTCAATCGATTCGTCTTAACCTCACGAGTGTCACTGGCTAAATTAAAATGGTAATATATAAAAATCAGCAGTCGTGTTTTTTCATTTTTTTTTATTAACTTTTTTTTAATGGAATTAAAAAATAACATGTTATTGTAGACTGAATTTTACGTTACTGAAAGCTTTCAAGAATTCAGTAGAACTCGCCTCCTTCGCCTATTGGTCGTGTTACTGCTGAGTCTTGCAGCCTTATTAATAAAAATCGACGAATCACATAGGCGGAAATCCACATTGCGTCCTTCAGCTCGCTTGTGATTGGTCGATTTTTCAAACTCTTTGCCCTTTGCCTTTTGCGAATTCATTATACGCACTAAGGGTGCTGGACACAGCAGTAAAACGACCAATAGACAAAGGAGGCAAGTACTACTGAATTCTTGGAAGCTTTCATTAAGTGCTGGGTTCCATTTCCGAGTCGGGAAAAATATTGTTGAGTTTTTCCATCTGGGCTTTCTAAGCAGCAACCTGAAGTGTTTATATGCGCTTACTCGTAGTTATTGGCAACAGACGAGACGTCTAGCTACTGACAATGCTTATCAGTGGAACAAGTGGTGCTATATGACCAAGAAAGCCGACCACGAGTAACGGGAAGTGGCGAGGTGGAAGAAGAATAAGTATATAACCCTTTGGGGAAGACATCATCATCATTTCAGCCGATAGAGATCCACTGCTGGACATAGGTCCCCCCCAAGCGTCACCACACTGATCGGTCCTATGCGTTTCGAATCCACCGAACTCCCGCAGCCTTGACCAGGTGAGATCATCACCTAGAGGGTGGCCTTCCAACGCTGTGTGGGGAACACATGGTTGATAATATTGGGTCCTTACCTATGAAATTGGCGTTTTGTTGTACTGGTTACTTTGAGCTCAAATATCTCCTCTTTGGTTTGGAATTTCAATTTTAAATTTATACAGCTATTTACTCATGCTTTTGTGTTTGGAAAACCGTAATTCATTTGTTTTTTCCTCTTTTGGTTTTTTCTTTGCTCCAGTCAGATTACAAAATGGAAAACTTGAAATATCGCGTTATTTACGAATACGAGTTCCATCGTGGCACCAGTGCTGCAGAAACGGCTCGAAGGATTAATTATGTGTATGGCGACGGTGTCGCAATAGGAAACACAGTGCGTTTTTGGTTCCAACGTTTTCGTTCTGGAAATTTCGATCTGCAGAACAAGCCCCGTGGACGGCCGGAGACCAAAGTTGATAATGAAGAATTGAAGGCTATTGTGGAAGCGGATCCATCGCAAACCACGTCCGAGTTAGCTGCAGGCTGCGGTGTTAGTGATAAAACTGTTTTATTCCACTTGAAGCAAATTGGGTAGGTGAAAAAGCTTGAAAGGTGGGTACCTCATGAATTGAGTGCAGCAAACCGACAAACGCGCGTCGACTGCTGCGTTACATTACTCAACCGGCATTCTAATGAAGGGTAATGTATTACTCAAATACATAACAGTTTACACGATGAGATTTTGTGGTAGATAAGTTTGTAACTCCTAATATTACGTGTCTTGTCACAAAGTTTCTGCAGTAACTTCCATATTAAGTACTTAGACGACTAGTACTGATGGAAACTCTATTTTGGGCCTCGTCTGCGGTTGAATATAAATCGGTAGGTACTAAGTTTAATAAGCATAATACGTTTTATAAGCGTCATAAGTAGGCGGGACGCCGCCGGGGTCGCGGGTGGTCAGATTGGGGTCTCTGTCCGCCCAACAAGTGACTTTAGGAAAGACGGCAGCACAGTGATCACGTGCTGCCGTCTCGCCTCGAGGGATGTGCCCTAATAGGCGTTGCACAGAGAGGGGCAGGGTGGTCTTTGAAGAGGTGACGGAGCTCCTTCCAGGTGCTGACGGTGATCACCGGGGTGGTTTTAGTGACGTAAAAATCCCACACTCCCTAGTTTTTTCCCCAAAAGACCAGGCGGCTTTTGAAGGTATCCGTCCGTAAAAAAAAACAACACTAAAATAAAATTTAATTCTATAGGTTACATTCTTAGAAGCTCTAGGTTCAGAATCTCTTGCAATTCATCTTTATGGAGATCATTCTGAATGTACAATTTTAGCTTCAATTCTCTGATTAACTAACTGACTCATTAAGAATTCGAAAGTACCTTTGAATAGTTGTGTTGCAATAAAGGCTTCGAGTTTGATACCAAGACTTGAATACATATTGGCGACCTTCCAGATGGCTAACCGCGATTCCATTTAGATCAAAACTATAAGCAATTAAGTGAAATTGCAATTACATTCACATGAACGCAATGCGATCCGTATGCACTTGGAATGTTCATACAATATCGACTACCAACGTAATTTAAATTACGACGCGTGATTTGGAGGACCCTCAAAGTTAAGTGTTGTCAATCCGGTGATATAGAACTCTCAAACAAAACTAAAGGAGGTTGGCATGTACTCAACTAATATAGGAGACAAGTCACAAGTTGTCATCAACATGAAGGTAGTTTAATTAAAGCCCTTGTCACCCCCCTCTCCTTGTACCCCGCTCTTATCTGCGGTGTTCCCGCTGAAGAGATGGTGGCGATATTCAAGAACCCTTTCAAATTGGTTATTCATTGATTATGTCAGTTTGGGGACAGTTAGGGCAAGAAGCCATTATTGTTCGTCTATTTTTATATCTAAGGGTATAAATACTCAAACTATGTTCACGAGGCCATCAAACTTATTTTCCTCGTCAGATTGCGCTCCCATTGAGCGTCTAATTAGCAGACACAATCGAACAACAATAGCTTACGCACACATGGTGTGCGCGCGACATTTGATGAGTATGTACTCATCAAATGTCCATGATCGCATTGATCGCATTGATCTTAGGAAATAATCATGAAATAGTTTTTTATTTCGGATCGCTACTTGTCTGCGTTTGGGTGCTCCTAGTGGAGCTCCACATCGTTGTCAATGTGGTGAAGCAGTCGACCGCCTCGGTCACCATGGCCTATCCTGCAGTAGGAGCGCTGGCCGGATAGCACGGCACGCCAGCATTAATGACATCATACGTCGGGCTCTTGTCACCGCCGGGGTGCCAGCTGTTTTAGAACCCAATGGCTTGGCACGCGACGATGGGAAGAGACCAGACGGGATGACCATAATGCCTTGGAAGGTGGGAGGCCTTTGGTGTGGGATGCAACATGTGTCGACACCCTTGCGCCATACCATCTTCTTAGCACGGCGGGCTGTGCTGGGGCGGCTGCTGCCGGTGCAGAAAACCTCAAACGGCGCAAATATAACAACCTTATTGGAAGTTATATGTTTGAGCCGTTTGGGGTTGAAACATTAGGTCCATGGGGTCCGAGTGCGCATCGAGTTTTTCGAGAAATTAGCACAAAGCTCGTCGACTCTTTACGTGACCAGAGGGCTGGCCTTTTCTTCGGCCAGAGAATTAGCATTGCCATACAACGTGGCAATGCCGCCAGCGTTCTGGGCACGTTTCCCATTGACATCGATGTGGACGAATTTTTTGATGCACAATGAGCTTTTTTTGCCGTCTGCCTTTTGTATTTGTATATAGGTTTGTTTTTCTTAGAATATTCAATTGTATATATGTTAATAAATACTGTTATTTATGCTACAAGTGCGGAAGGTAGGTGATTTCCGACGAGTGGCATTTATTCACGAGCGAGCGAAGCGAGGGAGTGGATTAATCGACACGAGTCGGAAATCATCTTACGTACGTGTATCATACAACATTTTACTATGCACTGTGCGAGGAAATAAAAAAATATATAAGCAAGAAATTAATAAAATGGCGGGTTTATTCAAGCGCGCTCAGCATACCACAGATTAACTAATAGTATATAAAATAATATCGGAATATCTACTGCGCATGTGCAAATAGCTGTCACGTCGTAACGCAAACAGGCACCAGCAAAATATACGTTCTGCCAAACATATTTAGTGAATATTTATAGTTAATTTATTGATCAAAATCTAAATCTAGAGTAATTAAAAACGCCTTTAATGAAGTATTAGTTTTATTTTACCTTTTATATTAATGATAATCTGTACTTAACTAATTTGTAAAACTTTTCTCAAATAATAAAAACTCTATGCGTCGGGCTGACGTTGGAGTTAAAAATTAAAAAAATACAGAAAAGTAAAACGCACTAGTTAAAAAAAGTGTCACTTTCCGCACAGTTTGGCTGCTTGGAAAACGCTCTTTTCGAGGACATGCATTGTAAAAAATATTTTTTTATATAACCAGTTCATCAATAAATATCATTATCATAACAGCTGAAATACGTCCAGTGCTTGTCATAGGCCTACCCCAGGCGTCACCATTTTGACCAGTCCCGTGCGTCTCGCATCCAGCGGATCCACGCATCCTTCACCAGGTCATTGGTCCACCTAGTGGGGTGCTTTCCAACGCAACGGAAGACGTTGCGTTGGAAGGCATCCACGGAGACGGTTCGCGGTAGCTCTTTCTCGAAGTTGGCCCTACCCAACTGGATCGTTTGTCCCAGGTAGACATAGTCGTCCACAACTTCGAGTGTAGAGTCTCCAACCTTGATAAGAGTGGGTGTAACATGGGCATTCAACATCACCTTGGTTTTCCATTTGTTCATTTTAAGACCCACTCTTTCGGCAGCTCTACTGAGGTCATCTAGCATTGATAAATATACAAAAATAGAATACTAACAGTGGAAACAGAATCAAAATTTAACGAATAACAAACGAGATATCGGGGACGCAGTTTTCTACGGCATCTTTATAGGCTTATTAGACACTGATGTCTGAGTCAATGTCGGACATCTCTTTCTAATTTTCAACTTTGAAGATTGCTTAACAGTATGAACAACCAATTTGACATCATCGACCCAATTACCCTGTAATCATAGTTTAGAATCACTCTGTAATTGTGCATAGGCTCGGCGAAGCATCTCGCACGGCTCAACGAATTAGAAAGCTTTGCTCATGTGAAGTCATGTTGTGATCAGAAAGACGACAGTGCCTTTGCTTTGCAGGTAGCTTATATGTGCCATCTTAAATCCTATCCTACAAAGATTCAATTTGCCTAGCCTTTTCCCAACTATATTGAGGTCGGCTTCCAGTCTTACCGGATTCAGCTGAGTACCAGTTTTTTACATGGAGCGACTGCCTATCTGACCTCCACAACCCAGTAACTGGGTAACACTTGGCAAGACTGGTGTCAGATCTCAACCTTCTGACTACCCGTAACGACTGTCAAAGATCTTCAAATGACAGCCGGGACCAACTTTTGGCTTAACGTGATCTCCGAGGCACGGAGGAAACTCGGTATGATGAAATGGTTACCCATCCACGGACCGATCTCGTCAAGCGTTGCTTAACCTTGATGATCGACCAGTACGGCTGTTATTATTTAGTCATCCTACTAAGATTATAAATGCAAAAGTTGGGATGGATTTATGTTACTCAATCACGTCAGAACAGCTGAACTGATCTGGATAAAATTTGGCATAGATTATAATCTGGAATATCAAAAAGCTCCCGGTATCCCGGTAGTAAGTTATTATGGGATAATTCCCGACACCCACGCGGGTGAGGCCGCTAATAAAAGCTAGTATGAATAAAGCCTCAATGACGTGCAAAACTATCTATTCAGGTACACACACATTTTTCGTAAAACTCTACGGTAATTGGCTTTTTCGCTGATACTACCGTACGCGCCATATTTGGATCTTTTTACATGACTGCAGAAAGAGGGTAATGTGTTTATCAGTCTATGTATGTATATATGTATGTTTTTTGCTACGTGGCGTTCTAGAGGCCAAACACGTTGGCCGATTTTGATGATTCTTACGTAAATCGATTCGTATTTACCTTGCGAGTGTAACTGGCTACATTAAAATTGAAAATACAAAAATGGCGGCTTTTGGGCGCCATTTGTTGTGGGGGCCCATATTTTTTTCTTCTAAGCCCATCGTGAGTGTATCAAAATAAAGGGTTATAAGAGGTGATTTCAAAAATATAAAACATATAAGTTAAAATATACCAAATTCGAAAAAAAAAAATAGTAGAAGGATTCATCTGCTTTTGGTCAGCCAGCTCACGAATATGTATCCTCCGTCTTCACAGCATGATTTTCTTCTTGTTTACGTCCTTTTAGTTCGCTTCTGAAGCAGTCGGGTTTTTTAATTTTTTGGATTAACTTTTGGACAACAAGCTTCTATAGTGATCCAAACCACACTGATAACTGTGCCTTTACGCGGCGAATCAACCGTAGTTTTTCTCGGCATAAAAATCATTGTGTGTACAAGGGGTCTTACCCGGTCAAAGTTCAACAGTTTTCCTGTAAACCTTAGTTTCAAAAATGCCAGATTCCTAAATTTTTGATGTCAAAATATAGTTAATTCTTATGCTAGCAAAATACTTATACTGTAGGCAAATATAGTTAGAACTGTTCTCCAAAAGAAATGTAGCAGAAATGGGAATGTTGAGATGGATGTGCGGAGTGACGAGAATGGATAAAGTGAGAAATGAGTATATTAGAGGACGTTTGAAAGTGGCGCCAGTGGCAGAAAAGTTGAAAGGAAACCGTTTGTCCTGGTATGGTCATGTGATGAGTAGGGATGAAACGCATGTTACGAAAAGAGTTATGAATATAAATGTGGATGGATGGAGAGGGAGGGGACGGCCAAAGCAAAGATGGATGGACTGTGTGAGAAGTTATATGAAAGAAAAGGGAGTCAGTTATAGCGTGACGAGAGACAGGACGATATGGAAGAAGAAAACGTGTTGCACTGACCCCAAGTAACATGGAACAAGGGCAGGAAGATGATGAAGTTCTCCAAAAGGAAGAAATAAAACATTAATCGCCGCAGCTCGGGAACCGAACACTTTGCCGATAGTTTTTTTCAAATCAAATCAAATCAAAATATTTATTTGCCAGAAAATACATAGTTTAACAAGGAAAGATCTTAAAGCCTAATAGTTATTGTATTCTGCCTGCAAGCAGGCGTGCAAATTACTTTCAATAATAAAGTCATCAAGTATTTAGACATCATGCCCATAACACAATCGTACAAATCAGATAAAAAAACATAAGGTAAAAAAAAAATAATAGACCAAACCAAAACAACATTGAAGCATTACTATACTTTCAATTGTCAAATTATACAATTTAAATAAATCAAAATGTCAACAATTAAAATTTAAAATGCCAATAAATAAAATTAAATGTCAAACAAACATATTTAAATGTCAATAACTAAAAATCCAATAATTTCAATTTTCTTATTTTTTATAATAAACAAAATTATCTAATTTGTTAAAGAATTAATAAAAAAAAAAGATGACAATAAAATAAATTAACATGTCAATAATAAAAATTAAAAATGTCAATCAAATAAATTAAAATGTCAACAACTGAAATTAAAAATGTCAATCAAGTTAAAATGTTTGTTTACAATGACGATTTAACAATTAATCAATATATATTTATGTATAATATCACAATTATCATTTCAATATTACTCATTTAATAAATAAATTATTCATTATTTATATTCTTAACAATAATTATGTCTATGCTCTATAAATTCCTTAAGGCTATAGAAACAACTATTTTGTAGCCAATCTGTCAATTTGATTTTAAAAACATTACCCTGCAATAATTTTAATTCATTTGGTATGTTATTATAAATCAATATACACATATTATACACATTTTTCTTGTATATATCTTTATGACTCGATGGATGATATAATAGATTGCGAAACTTAGCCCTTTTTTGTCTTGGCACAACTTCGCTATGTTGCATAAAATAATGCATGTGTTTTTTTGTAAAGATGCAGATGTCTCGTATGTACATACAGGGCAGTGGTAGAATTTTACTTTTTTTAAAGAGAGGTTTACAGCTATCTAAAAACCATGCCTTGTTTATGACCCGGATACAACGTTTCTGGAGCTTAAAAACTCTGTCCGTATCGGTCGAGTTACCCCACATGATAAGTCCGTAGCTTAGAATGGATGAGACATAGCCATGGTAAGCTGAAAGAGCAGCTTCTACAGAAACATTTTGTCGTAACTTTTTTAAAGCAAACACAAATCTATCAAGTTTCAGACATAAATGTTCCACATGGCTTTTCCAATTGAGATTTTTGTCTATAACAATACCTAAAAATTTTATTTCATCCACTTGTTGTACTTTTTCATCTTTATACCTAATATCTAAAGTTGATTGTTTAGTATTATACGAGTTAAATTCTATTAATTTGGTCTTACTAACATTTACATTTAAGTCATTATTTGCCATCCAGCTAATTATATCCGACAGGGTCTTTTCTGTAACAGATTTGTGATTGATTTTATCCTGACACTTTAATATAACTGTTGTATCATCTGCAAAAAGAATACATTTCTGCTTTGTGGCCTCAGGAAGATCATTTATGTAGAGTAAGAAAAGCAAAGGACCGAGAATACTACCCTGAGGCACACCAGACTTATTTATTATTGCTACTGATTTAAATTTCTCTTTAGAATATGTTCTGTCACCTTTCTTTACAACTTTGGATATCTCTGTATATTGCTTCCTATTACTTAAATAGCTAGATATCCATTCATATGCCTTGCCCCTTATGCCGTAGAAATCTAATTTGTTTAATAGCTTAGCATGATTAACAAAATCAAAGGCCTTACTCATATCTAAGAATAATGAAACTGCTGGATTGCCATTGTTAATAGTCTCTGTTACAAGTTTAATCAAGTTGAAGATGGCAAGAGCAGTTGAACAACCTTTACGGAAACCAAACTGCTCTTTGCACAATATGTCATGTCTACTGAGAAAATTATTCAACCTAATATGCATAGCCTTCTCAAAAATTTTTGATATGATGGGTACTATCGTAATAGGCCGGTAGTTATTTGGGTCTGATTTATTTCCCTTTTTAAATAGTGGTTTTACGATAGACATTTTGAGCTGATCAGGAAAAACACCTTCCAAAAAAGATAGGTTTATAACATGTGCTAGTGGATGACATATAGAGCTAGCACAAGCCTTCAAAACCTGTGTGGCGACTCCGTCATATCCGCTAGTTTTGCTATTATTTAGGGATATTATAATTTTATACACTTCTTCTGCATCTATAGGATTTAGAAAAATAGTGTTAAGATTTTTGTTTTCTTGTTTAAGCTTAATATCATTAGAATTAAATGGTTGATTAGATGTCAAATTAATAAAATAGTCATTAAATATATTGCAAATGTCAGATGGATTATTAAATGTCACATTATTAGAATTAATTTCATCAATGTCATTTTTAAACAAACTATTATTATTTATCGTTGAGGAGATTGCATTCCAAGTGGCTTTACACTTATTCTTATGCTTTTGTATACGTCTTGTATTCATTAATTTCTGAGCTTTCTGTGCACATCGTTTAAACATATAATTATAAAGTTTGTAAATTGCCTCATTATGTTTTTTATTCGTTTTACATGTTCTAAATTTTAAATAAAGCTGTCTTTTCGTTTTGCTGGACTTTTTAAAGCCTTTTGTTATCCAGTTTCGTGTAACTGGTTTATTATTAACTTTAACCCTAATAACCGGAAAGCACAGATCGTAATATAAAGTGAATGTTTCATAAAATAAATTGAAGGCTTCTGTTAGAGTATCCGAGTCAAATGTTTCCGAAAATGAGAGAGAAGACATACATTCGCAAAATTTCTTAAGGTTTTCCGCGCAGTAGTCACGTTTTAATTCAGACCAACAAGATATTGTTTTGTCTTTATTCGTCTTTATAGTAACAGTTTGTGCTGTTTCGTGATCTGACAAGCTTAGGTGAAGAATTTCTGACTGAACGCTCCGTATATTACTGGCAATTTGGTCAATGCACGAGTTAGCCCGAGTTGGTGATTTTACGTGTGCTTCAAAATTGTAGTTACTAAGTATACTTAAAAGTTCCTTTGTTACGGAATTATCCTTTAAAATATCTATATTCCAATCACCACAAATAATAATTCTTTTTCTCTTGTATTGGTCCGTCAAGTAATTTAGCAAATGGTCGAGTTTATGAAGAAATACACCGGTTTGCGCCTTTCTTTGATCGGGTATTCTGTAGATATTTACAACTATCAGCCTCAAACCAATTACCTCAACGCCACAGCATTCAAAATAGAATTCCGCAGCTATACCTGAAGGCATATTTAATGGTTTTGTGTCAAATACCTTATTAGTCAGAATACACGTACCCCCCCTACATTTATCTCGACTAAATACTGCAGCCAATCTAAAATTATCGAGTATGATGTTAGCTTCCGTACCTTTCTTAACAAAAGTTTCACTAAAACATAGAATATCCACCTCCTTGTTTTTTTCTACTAATTCAGATAAAGTTACTTCTATCATGTCTAGTTTGTTGCAGATGCCGGCTATATTTTGGTGTAGGATTCGTAGATTACTATGTCGGCAATCTTGTTTTGTTTTACCATAATTAGTGACGGGAACGGAAATTTTACTAACGGGGGACTTAGGAACGAAAAAATGTGTTATTGTTTTTACTATTGCCATGAATTGAATTTCGTGCAGCTATAGCTAGTTTTGTAGTCTTTTCATATTGCATATAATCAATCTCTATATTAAGTTTGTAAGTAATTAATTCTAATTCTGAGAGCCTTTTATAATAATTTATATCTAACTGATTTAAACTTACAATTCTTAAAACTTTTTGTGAACTGTTTTAGTTCGTAATTAAGTTTTTTAACATTAAGATATCTATTTTCTGTAACATTCAAAATCAATACTGTACAATTGCTTAAACTACACAAAGTACTACACAGATTAGTTAACAACAAATATGGATTTTTGTCATGTTTACCAACTGAGAGTATAACAATGTCATTGTCAGATAGGGTGCGGGATAGATTCTCTGGATTCCGAAGGATCTCGCTTGAAGAAGCATATGGCTGAACTTTACCCTCGATGTCGTAATTGTCATTCCATTTACCAGTCTTGGTGTGTATAAGTTGTGCTGATAGACCTCTTACTTTTTCATCTCCAATTATGTAAATATTACTTTTTGTCTTGCGCTTTAATTGAGTTTCATACTGTAAGTTTCCATGTCGTTGTTCATTTGGAGAGTCCACCGATATCTTGTTATTAAAGTCATTGTTGATTTTCTGATTTGTACCTTGTAGAATCTGCACGTCGTCCCTTGTTTGTGAGCATTGAGCGTTTGGACTAATTATTTGCTCTGAAAAATCTAATTTAATTTGGATGGGATCTTTGCTTCTTTTTTTCTGTGATGCTCTTTTGGGCGTCGATTTACAGATATCTTTTAGCTGGTTAATTTGAGTACCATACATAGACATCTGTTTTTTAAGATAACTGTTTTCTGATAGTAAATTAGTAATTTCATTTTCGGCAATTTCCAAATTTTTCGCCAGTACAGTAACTTTCTTTTCCAATTCTTCAATTAGAACAAAGTTGTTTGATCTTAGATTTGGGCAGCTTCTAAATAGTTCTGGGTTTCTTTTTATAGTATGAGATAAAACATCAACATCTTCATCCACTGGCAAAGATTCGAAAGAATTATCCGTAAATATATTTGCCTCATATTTTGCCGGGGTAGCCGGTACATTTCGTATGGGAATCATCGGTTGCTGAGGCGAAGAAGATTTATTTGAGGAATGTGGTTTTTTCCTGAGAGTGATATTCGAAGTAGCCACATCAGTTTCCGATTTGTTTTTGATGCATATTTTGCATTTCCATTTTTTTCTCTCTTCGATGTCCTTTAGGCGATAAGTTGCTTCTGGATAACCCACACAATCAAATTCGTATCTTTTTTTGCAAATTGAACATAGTGCGGTGTTTTTTATGTTGACATATTTCTTACAGATATTACACGTGACTTGCGCTGATGTCTTGCGGTCACTGCTTACTACCCTTGTTCAAATTGGATGACATTTTACAAATTTTATAATTCTCAAAAAGAACTTTATGTTCGGCTCGGGCTCGAACTTACGACACTTGTATCAACTTTCAACCTGGTGTTGGTACCGCTCGACCAAATCGGCTATGGGTTACGTGTTGAAATTAGTT
The DNA here is from genome assembly GCA_945859665.1 of Anorthoa munda. Classification (NCBI taxonomy): domain Eukaryota; kingdom Metazoa; phylum Arthropoda; class Insecta; order Lepidoptera; family Noctuidae; genus Anorthoa; species Anorthoa munda. The sequence continues at coordinate 5,301,820 of OX243899.1, read as the reverse complement.
ATCTCAAAGTTAATTTCCTTGATCAACACGATACGTCGCCGTTACAATAGATTTTGATTTTTTTTACTGCAACCCTCACACATAAAGTTAAAAATATATTTTTTAATTCACTATTATAAATTTATTTTCACTTATTATTACAGTTTATTTACACTGGGTTCTGGTTTTCGTGTGGAACAATTATTGATTGTAGACAAACTATTTACACTATTTAAGTTTTTTATGCACAGTAGAACAGTAGAAATTTTGTATGCACTGTTAACTATTTATTGTTATATTTTCACTTATCTCATATGTAACTCTAAGATAACACTCGTACTGGTTTATTGGGCTATTTTATGAACACTTTTTGGTTGTTTATGGATTAAGAAGTGCGTTTAATATTTTTAAACAATTATTACATACGGAACTAATGTTGACGAGGTGACTTACGTCTACCGTCTCTTTCCCTTTTTTTCGTCTACTGTCCCTTTTAGTTTAATAATAAAATTTTCGTCGATATATCAGTGACGGCGACGCGGCGATGGTCGAAATTCCTAAATGTAAGGGATTGATCACGTGATATTTCGATATCGCTGGATCTTTGACGTTTTTCCTTTGGCCATCGCGAAACTTCTGGGTCTCTAGACAAGTGAAATTCGATGACAGCGAAGGCGATAATCAAAATATCAAAATGTAAGGGATTAATCACGTGATTTTTCGATATCGCTTGTCAGTTTAGGTTTAGGCGATGATAGCTCAGTGGTAGTGACGTCGGATACCGAGACGAAGGTCGCGGGTTCGAATCCTACAATGAGCTTGAGCTTTCGGTGAAGGAAAACATCGTGAGGAAACCATAGCACGGTGGTAGGGTACTTTGTAGTACCCGCCTGGCTGGCAACCACCCTCAAGTTGAAAATCTGTCGCCAAGCACCTTCCGGTGCGTTCCGACAGCAGCACTTGAGAGCCAGTTCCCTTCTAGGCTTTGTGTGCTTACCACCATCGGCCACATCATCACTGACCACGGTGAGATTGTGGTCAAACACAGGCCTATACATAGTAAAAAAAAAAAAAAAAAAGTCCGATACAGTTTTGTCTTTTTGACAATCGCTATCACCAAGCTTTCGATGATTGAATTTCACTTGTCTAAGGCCTCGTTCAGTAAAACAGTAATCATTGTATTCTCTTCTCAGTTTATTACAGCCACAATTTCGACTCGAACTTGCAGTCCTCGCCTTGACACTGAAACAACGTTAATTTATACACAGTTAGAGCTTCACTTGAAGACTTGCCAAACATACAGGGCAGGGTACATTGCTCGCAGAACGGATGGCCTATGAGTCCGAAGGGTTCTGGAGTGGCGACCGCGTACTGAAGATTGCACCTTTAGAAGCCTTCGCCAGGTCTACATTTTCTCACAAGGTGGATCGATGATCTTGTGAAGGCCGCGGAAATCCGCTGGATGCAAGAGACACAGCTTCAGTCGACGTGGCGCAGACTTGGGGAGGCCTATGTCCAATAGTAATAGTCCTCTCGGCTTTGGCTACTGTCACCTTTTTAGGGTTCCGTACCCAAAGGGACCCTATTACTAAGACTCCGCGGTCCGTCTGTCTGTCTGTCTGTCACCAGGCTGTATTTCATGAACCGTGATAGGTAGACAGCTGAAATTTTCACAGATGATGTATTTCTATTGCCGCTACAACAACAAATACTAAAAACAGAATAAATTAAAATATTTAAGTGGGGCTCCCATACAAAAAACGTGCCGTTTTTTTGCCGTTTTTTGCAATAATTGTACGGAACCCTTCGTGCGCGAGTCCGACTCGCACTTGGCCGGTTTTTTTTTCCTTGATGCGTTTGACCACTATCTCACCTAATGGTAAGCGATGATGTGGTTGACGGTGAAGCACGCTTGCCTAGAAGTAACCAGTATGCAAAATACTCTGGTCTTATTTTATTTATACAAAGATAATAATAATAGCAACTTGCAACCGTTTCAGTGTAGGATAAAATATTATATTCTGATATAAAATATTTGTTTGTGAAGTTATTATATTTCGAGGTTGCCTAAAGGCTTATGACAATGTGATTCAATTATGTTTTATGTTTTGTATGTTCTAGGTTACAAAAAAATGTGTTTTAAAAAAGTTAGTTTAAGAGGGTGAAAGTAAAGTTATCGGATAAGTGTGATAAATCCTGGGCGATACAGATTTTTTTATAGAAATGTTCATAAAAAAAAATACTTACAAATGATTTGCAGGACTCTCCGATGCACTGGAAAAGCAAGCATTGTTCTTTTACAAAATAATTTCACACTATTTTTGTACTTTTTTTACTTTTAACTGGTAGACAACTTACAGCCTACACTACTGGGCCTAGAAGCTTGAAATTTTGCACGAGAGGCCTATGAGAGGAGCTTTTATGCAGCAAAGATGAGTATTAAGAAAATATTTTCTTCCCCTGCAGAGCAAAGGCCCCCATTCTTCTTTTCATTCAAGGCAAGGCAAGTCTGGATCAGTCACTGTCTGTAGGTGTCAAATTCTTCTTTAGTAATTTATAGATTGGCCGGAGAAGGCAACACACCGGGCAGATTGCTTTGCCCAGCAATGGGATATTACAAGTTAATAAATAAGTATAGATCCTAAACGTATCGCATTTTTTATTTCTTGGTCTATTTGGTTTATCTTTCATCTCTATTCACCTTCACCACAATACACCCACCATTTTGCCACAATTCAGCTACACGTTTACCAACTTTCACTTACACATTCACCACCATTCACCTATATATTCACAATAATTCACCTAAAAATTTATCACAAGTGACACACATTCACCTACACCTTCACCACAATACACCCACTCATTCGCAAAAATTCAGCTACACGTTTACCTACTTTAACTTACACATTCACCACCATTCACCCTCATATTCACTATAATTCACCTACATATTTACCACATGTCACATACACATTCACCTCCATTTTGACTGCTTTTGTTGTTACTTTTATTTTCCTTTTCATTTATTTATATTTTATTTTAATTGTTTAGTGGTGTTTGTTGGTGGTTGTTTGGTGGTAGTGGTTGTTTGGTGGTGGTGTTTGGTGGTGGTTGTTTGGTGGTGGTTTTACATGGTGGTGGTTTTGCTATTAATTTCTATGAGGCCACTAAGTGGGGTCTGGTGACCTGTAACACCAGTTTTAACTAAACCTGCATGAGGCACCAGCTCTCACAATATGAATTTATACAGTTCAAAACCCATTAGTGCTAAAGCCATTCAATCAATCTACCTAGCTTTTTCCCAACTATATTGGGGTGGGGAAAAGTAACTGGGTTCCGCGATACGCCTTGGCTAGACTGGTGTCAGATCTCAAACTTCTGTCTACCCGTAACGTCTTTCAAAGATCTTCAGATGACAGCCGGGACCAACGTCTTAACGTGCTTTCCGAAGCACGGAGAAAACTCGGTATGTTGAAATGGTTACCCATCCACGGACCGACCTCGTCAAGCGTTGCTTTACCTTGATGATCAACCAGTGCGGCTGATATTATTTAGCCAAGCTATTGTGAGAGAAAATAAATGAATTTATTTATTTATCTTTGCAGACTTCAAGTTTCTTTAGGTAAGCGGTTTTATATTAATGATTAAACATAAAAATAATGAATATGTAGGTACCGAGTATTGAACTTATATAATCACGAGCTGTTGCCCGCGACTTCGTCTGCTTAGCATTAGTACTTTGAATAGCCAATTTTTTATATCGTGAGAAATTAATAGTTTAGCATACAAACTTCCACCCCTCTTTCCACCCCCTTAAGGATACCGAGACAACAACTATCCTATGTCATTCCCAGCCTCTCAAACTATTTCCATAACAAATTTCCAACCAAATGCCAAGTTAAAGCGTGCAAAGTTAACAGACAGACAGTCAGACAGAGTTACTTTCGCATTCATAATATTAGTATAGGTCAATGCAACTTTACAAGGTACTTACTAAAGCATAGCAGTAATTTCCTGTACACTGAAAAAAAAAGGAAAGAAAATGATTTAATAAAAAATAAATTTACTTAATAATTTAATTAAATAAAAAAACAAAGTTTTTTATCATGGCAAACAATTTTTGTACACACACTTTACTTGAAAATGCGGGCAGAGAGCTCCGACTGAATTTCCTGAGAAAAAGTAATTCGAGGTTTGGCTCTCGCCGATTTCCTCTTCCAGCATTGGACAAATTTAAAAGATATTTCACAAATTGAATAAAAAATATATATTTTGTGTTTCTATGTTTTTATTTGACAATTTGTACACTGTTACCGCGTACAGAGTGTTCTGGTGCGCTGGTGATACTGTGTACTCCCCCGAGGAGGGTCCGGTGACGGACAGACGCGGCGGGTTCGCGGTGAGTGCAAACGCGTGCCCGTGTTCCCGCCATAAGCGGCACAGGAGAACACCGTGGAGTTTTAGTAGGTTAGAGTCCCACATAACTGCACTATATCCCCGTGGTAGTGCAGTATGCATGAGTAAAAATAAAACAAAAAAACCGGCCAAGTGCGAGTCGGACTTGCACACGAAGGGTTCCGTACCATTATCGCAAAACGCATAAAAATCACGTTTGCTGTATGGGAGCCCCCCTTAATTTATTTTATTTTAATTTATTAATTATTATTTTTTTAAGTAAATATACAACTAAACATTCTGTGAATATTTCAAGCGTCTACCTGTTGCCGTTATTAATATCGAGCAAAAAACGGCAAAAATATCACGTTTGTTGTATGGGAGCCCCCTTTAATATTTATTTTATACTGTTTTTAGTATTTGTTGTTATAGCGGCAACAGAAATACATCATCTGTGAAAATTTCAACTGTCTAGCTTTCACGGTTCATGAGATACAGCCTGGAGACAGACGGACGGACAGACAGACAGACAGACAGACAGACAGACGGATCGCGAAGTCTTAGTAATAGGGTCTCGTTTTTACCCTTTGGATACGGAACCCTAAAAAGGTCTCTGTTCACAGCGCAATTTTGGGCATCTTTTTAGGGTTCTATTTATTTATTTATTTATGTATTCTTTATTGTACACCAGAAAATACAGTAACAAAAGAAACTTAAAACTAAAAATATACAACGGGTGGCCTTATCGCATTCCGCGATCTCTTCCAGGCAACCTGGAATGGACAGTGAATGCCTGGACATGACATAGGGTTGTCAGGGGTGTAACAATACTAACAATGAATATAATGATACATTAATACTTAATAAAAACACAAATTGATATATATATATATGCCATATAATAGATACATAAATACATACATATTTAGTATATAAGACGTGAAAATAAATGACGTATGACAATCATAGACAAAGTCTGTTTAAATACTAAGAGTACGAGTACAGCGACAAGTAATTCTCCTTAACGAGTCTTTTAAACACAGGCAACGACTGAGCACGTTTAATTGGGTCAGGTAATGCATTCCACAGACGAGCAGCCTGGACTGTAAAAGATTTAGTGTAAGTAGTTCTAGTGCTTCTTAACAAAAAGGAAACCATAGGGGCACAGTAAATATCTTACTTTTTCAATTTATGAAATATCTTTTAAATTGGTCCAATATTGGAGGAGAAAATAGGCGAGAGCCAAACCTCGAATTATGACTTTTTACTTAGGGCATTCAGTCGGAACTCTCTGCCCGCATTTACTCTTAATTGGATGCTGAAACAATCTTTATAGGAAGGTTTTTTTACAAAAACCGTGACTCAGACATAGCTATAATTGTTAATACATCATGCCTGTTTTCCCCGAAGAGTTAAGCAGAGATGTAATACACATTTATACAGTTATGTTTTAGTCCCATAGTGGATAAGTCTATTGCCATCAATCAACCAGGTACAAATCAAGACTCAGAGACAGGGCTATTACTGAAAAATCCCAAAATTACTTTGCCCGACCAAGGGAATGAACCTAGGATTTTATTCTTTTGCGACCACTAGACCAACACGGTTAAAATAATTGTGCGTAATAGTACATTGTGATACAAGGGTGGAAAGTAGGTTATTGCAAACGAGCTGTCATTAACAAGCCCGAGCCGAAGGCGAGGGTTTTTAATAACACGAGTTTGCAATACACAATACACGCCCGTGTATCACACGATATTTTTCAATACAGTTGTGGGAAATAGTAAAAACAAATCAAAGAATTAGACGTTAATACAAAAAAATAAAAAAATAAATTCGCGCGTTTTTGCAACTGGACATATTTTTTTTTACAACGAAAACAGCCTACACAGCCTATTCGATTTTTGACAAATAAATTGAAACTGGTAATTAAATATATTAAACAACCATTAAAAAGACTTTTGAGAATTAAATGCTAAAACGTACGGAATCATTCATTTTTCCTCGTATAAAATCTATTCCATTTTATTCTATGTATGAAAACTCCTTGCTACTAAACTTTTTAAATTGACTTATAAATTTAAAACTAAACTGCAAACCTAATGATCGAGCTCGTAAACAAAAGTCACGACCGCGTAACAGAAAGATGCCTATGCATAAGATTTAATTTTCGAATCATAATTATAGCCTCTGAAAGTACGCCATGTTTAACAACTGTATTGAAAAAACATTTTCACAAAAAAAGACGTCCAAATAAAACCACTACAAAGTGAAAAATAATTTTCTTTTTGGAAATCGGTGTCATTGGCAGGTAGCATTTTTTTTCGTTATGGAAAGATTATTTATTTTTCACTTTTTAGTTGTACCTAATAAGCAAGTTCTTTGGTAAGATACCTATACTCGTAGTGCCAGAATAGATTACCCGATATCATGAAACTTAAACATAACCGGTGAAATTATAGGGCGTACTGGCGTGATGTTATGTTATGATATGGTATGGTATAAACAATAAACAGACATGCGATTGCAGCAATCCCGATAGATTTGCCGTTTTTTATTGAAAAGTTCTGTTGTATATCTCCCAAGTCCTTCATCAGATCTTCACCAAATTAAAATGGGACAATTTGGGAACATACTCTTCCAAACAAAATAAGAATTTTCAAAATCGGTCAACAATGGACGGATAAATCGGTGAAAATACACAAAAAAATAAAAAAAACAAAGTCGAAAATGGAACCTCCTCCTTTTTAGAATGTCGGTTAAAATAATGGAACATGCTGTTATGATACATCCGCCTGAATGCTTCCATTCTGGTGAGTACATATCATAAGTATAATGTAACATTAACCGCGTGGTTGGTCCAGTGGTTGCAAGTGCCACTGCTAATCATCGGGTTCGATTCCTGAGTCGGGCCAAGTGTTATTTGGTTTTAACATCTGGGATTTTCCAGTAGCAGCCCGGAGGCTGGACTTGTGGCCGGTTTATGGCAATAAGCTATGCCCTATTGAAGGGATGGCGAACCTTTATTAGGATTCCGTACTCAAAGGGTAAAAACGGGACCCTATTACTAAGTCTCCACGATGGTTACCTATCATAAGTTCGAAAAACATTTGACCGAATTTCATTTCACCTAAAACTTTTTAACTATTATCGTTTCGTTTTTTTTTACTTCATCGAAGTCACGTATGCCACTGTCTCAGCTGTATTCGCTCGCTTTGCTCGCTCACTTTAGCTCCCGTCATCCCCTTCGAACCTAACTTATCCGTGTCGGGGTGTCCTAAATTTCCGAGCTCGCTTCGCTCGCTCTTGGACAAATTCATTGAAATAATTGATTAATAAAAATTTCTAATGCATGACAGCTATTAATAAATAATTTCCATGAAAATTCGAAATAAATACGTAAACAGAGAGAGAGAAGACTGCGTGAAGTCGATTTTGCAGCGATTCGTTTCTGTCACTAAATTTTGTAGCACAACATGTTGACTTTTAATGACACTATTTCAATTTTAAATTGAAATAGTGTCATTAAAAGCTACCAAGTCACCGGCTATATATTTGTGACTAAATAATATTCCCTAAAATGTTGTTTCGGTTTGGTGAAAATATGGCAAATGAAAAAAGTTCAAAAGAGGCTTCGGCCAAAAGCAAAAAGTTGTTTTGGAAATCGGCGAAATATAGTTCGGTAAAATAATACCTATGGCAATTGATACTTCGATGATCTGAAATTATGTCAAATAATGCATATAGCAAAAAAGACGTCGGTCAATAGTTTTCGGTAAAATGAAATTCGATTAAAAATTATTCGGAAAAGTGATCGGTTCCAATCCACGATCCGTCTGTCTGTCTGTCTGTCTTTTCTTTCACAGACGATATATTTCTGTTGCCGCTATAACTCCAAATACTAAAACCAGAATCAAATAAATATTTAAGTGGGGCTGCCATACAAAAAAGGATTTTTTTTGCCGTTTTTTGCGATAGTGGTAAGGAACCAATCGTGCGCGAGTTCGACTCGCACTTGGCCAGTTTCTAGAAAACGTGCCATTTAAATGATAGGTATATTTTTTTGATGTGACAATAAAGTGCCACCGAAAAATTTTGACTCTATCATAATTGACAAAAAAGAAACCTCTAACTGCAATTTGCACCCAGCCATGCTTACAGCAATCCAAATATTTATTTACAGTTTTATGTTGTATTTAAATGAAAGTAGGAGTTGGTGTCATTTCTGCTGTTGCAAATTACCTAGATTCTAAATAACCTTATTTTAGCGTGCCCAAAAAAATTTTCGTGTGCCACCACAGGCACGAGTGCCATAGTGTCGCCATCCCTGCCCTGCCTATTGCATAAGGCTTGTACTTCACTGGTGAAATGTCGATCTACCTAACCTTTCGAGCCAGAAAGGCGTGATATTATGTTAAGACGACGACTAACGCCAACGACCTTGAGGGAACAAAGCGCGCACTCGTTTCACACCCGCGCGACACAAAATTTTCCTTATTATTCTATGACTTAAAAAAAAGCCTCAGATCAAAATGTAGATAATTAAATTTTCTTTTAGATGGAGTCAACTAAAATACGCCTATTGGTTTTGGTGCGATTGTCGAGTTTTTGTCCGTTTTAGACATAACTTTACTAATTAATTACACCATGTTATACGAATAAAATAAAAAAATTCTTAGATCAAATTATTAAGAAAATGGTCTAATGTAACATTATATATTTTCTCCAAAGCAATACAAATTGCCGTTTAGATGTGATTCTCATTTTAATATCAGCTACTCAAGGGTATCTGCGCCTTAAGTATTGAGTCAGTGTGAATTACTCGCCGTTTGAACACAATTATTTGCGATAGGTATCTACGTAAAACGGTGTAATACAATGTTTGCTTAGTGAAGAGGCAAAATACGATAAAGTGTGATGAAAGCTGTCGATCACAAATACGTTAAGTGTGAAAACACTAAAGCTGCCTACACGTTACTGTGTGGTGTTGTGGCGTGGCGCGGGATATACCAATCATACGAATCTGTTCACGTCATTTCCGTATCCGCCTTTTGTGTTTTTTCTATTTTGTTTGTTATTTATATGTAGGGAAGACTGTGTAATTGTCAGGAAAAGCCGTTATTGCATGGGTTCTTTCGGGCTAGATGTTAAACAAACCATCTTCTTTGCTTGTATGTAGGCTCACAATGTAACTAATCACGTTATGTATTGGCGAATAACTTAAACGACATTCCACTATAACACGTAGTTTTATCTACACGAACAATCGGTAACTCTCTCTGTTGACTGTATTCTCTTTAGGTTTTTATCACGAATTCACAACTCAATCCAACCCGCCATCTTCTCACTCGATCTCTTGTGTCATCTCCTGTTCGCGCCAAAAACTAGCGTTTAGTGTTAACGTCAAGTTGATATCTGTCAAAGTCATTTGAAACCATAGCGCTCTTCAGAACGATATCTTAGAAATGCCAACATATATATTCTATTTAATTTTATTATTTATGTATTTTCCGTTGCCGTAAGTGTGTCCGTGGCATCAACAGTGGGCCAGTGGCCTATCAGAATATCTGCGCAGCGTTTCTTTTATGAACATCGCTGCACATGCTGAGATAGGAGCCTTTTTGGTCTCGCACGGGGTTTTTGTTTTTTATTATCGTTTAACTTTATGCTTATTTTTCGTGTCTCCTGTGCGGGTCACAAATAAATATGTTTTCTTTCTTTATAATCACAACGAGTCTTGTAGCCAATTAAATTTTAATGCGTCGTAAGGCGCCACACCACACCACGACACGTAAGTGTGTTGCCGCCTTAAGATATAATGGATAAAAATTGGTTTAGACGCTTCTTCATTTTATTTACAAAAAACCGGTCAAGTGCGAGTCGAACTCGTGCGCCGAGGGTTCCGTACCTATCCATTATACCGCCATAATAAAATTGGTTTAATTTTTATTGGTGGCTAAGTTTTAAAGATATGGACAAATTTAGATTATCGCGAAAACTTGTAAATACCGAAATTTACCTTAATAATTTTTCCTTTATTTGTGCTGTAAGATTTCATCTAAATCCGTTCGGGTGTTGATTAATAAACAAAAATTATACAGACTTTAACATCCATTAACCGGTTTAATGTAGGCCATTGTATCTCGCGTGGATTCACGTTTTAGGCACTCAAGGTGGTAATACTAATCCATATTATAAATGCGAAAGTAACTTTGTCTGTCTGACTATTTGTTAACTTTTTATGTCTTAACAGCTGAATGAATTTAGATTAATCTGCACACGAGTAGACTATATCTTGAATATGATATTTTTTAACTGGGCGAAAGTTCCTCTGTGTTAATAAAGGACAGAAGTTAATTTACAATATTAGAGAAAGTAGGTTTATCATTATCAGGCGTGGAATTTGCTGTGCAAGTAATATTTGTGTAAAGATAAAATTCACCCTTTAATTAAAGTCGGTAAATCACTGAACTTGAAATTTTTGCTCGGTGTCTACGGCGTAGCAGAAAGCGTAGCAGAAAGCGTAGCACTTGCTACGACCGCTACGAGTTCGTAGCAACTCAAAGCGCTATGGCGCGTTTACATTATTCGGATCACAGAACAGAAAAAACGCCTTCTTCTTGTCTTCTCTGTTCTGTGATTCGGATAGACTACAAAGTAAGTAAGCGGGGCGGCGCGTGGTAAGCCGTATACGGCTGCAACCCGTACTCGGTCACCGACTAATGTAAACGGGTATTCGGTTGGCCGTATTCGGCTGCAGCCTGTACTCGGTCACCGACGAATTTAAAAGCGTATTCGGTTGGGCGTATTCGGCTGCAGCCTGTATTCGGTCACCGACGAATGTAAAAAGGTATTCTGTTGGCCGTATTCGGCTGCAGCCTGTACTCGGTCACCGACGAATTTAAAAGGGTATTCGGTTGGCCGTATTCGACTGCAGCCCGTAATCGGTCACCGACGAATTTAAAAGGGTATTCGGTTGGCCGTAATCGGCTGCAGCCTGTACTCGGTCACCGACGAATGTAGGGTATTCGGTTGACCGTATTCGTCTGCAGCCCGTACTCGGTCACCGACGAATTTAAAAGGGTATTCGGTTGGCCGTAATCGGCTGCAGCCCGTACTCGGTTACCGACGAATGTAAAAGGGTATTCGGTTGGCCGTATTCGTCTGCAGCCCGTACTCGGTCACCGACGAATTTAAAAGGGTATTCGGTTGGCCGTAATCGGCTGCAGCCCGTACTCGGTCACCGACGAATGTAAAAAGGTATTCCGTTGGCCGTATTCGGCTGCAGCCTGTACTCAGTCACCGACGAATTTAAAAGGGTATTCGGTGGGCCGTATTCGGCTGCAGCCCGTACTCGGTCACCGACGAATGTAAAAAGGTATTCCGTTGGCCGTATTCGGCTGCAGCCTGTACTCGGTCACCGACGAATTTAAAAGGGTATTCCGTTGGCCGTATTCGGCTCTGGGTGTTTGTGTATGTGAGTTTATATGTTTGTAAACGCACCCACGATACAGGAAGAAATTCCTAGTGTGGGGCAAAGTTTAAAAAAAAAAAAAAAAAAAAAAAAACTTCATACTATGACGTTTCATCAAAGTATGTTCAGTAATTTCTGCGTGCAAGAGTAACAAACATCCATCCATCTAACCATCCTCACAAACTTCAGCTTTTTTAATAGTATGTAGTAGGAATGATTGTTTCGCATTAATTTGACGACTCTTTTTACGGTTCCGTACCCAAGGGTTAAAAACGGGACCCTATTACTAAGACTCCACGGTCCGTCTGTCTGTCTGTCCGTCTGTCACCAGGCTGTATCTCATGAACCGTGATAGCCAGACTGTTGAAATTTTCACAAATGATGTATTTCTGTTGTCGCTATAACAACAAATACTAAAAACAGAATAAAATAAATATTTAAGTGGGGCTCCCATACAACAAACGTGATTTTTTTGCCGTTTTTGGCGATAATGGTAGGGAACCATTCGTGCGCGAGTCCGACTCTCACTTGGCGGGTTTTTACTGTTAACAATCCATAAACATATAATTTAAGTCATTTTCCTACTATCCATACTTAATATTACTAATTTGGAAGGCAATCTGTATGTTTGTTACCATTACACGTCCTAACAGCTGAACGAATTTAGATGAAAATTGACACACTGACAGACCATGCCCTGGTTTAGGACGTTTTATCCCGCAAATATGTACCCTTGGGACAATATTAACGCGGGCGAGGCCGCTGACAGAAATTAGTACAAAATAATTTATTAAAATTTGTAGTTACAAAAGGTAACAAGCTAGACAATTACCATACATTTAGCTAATGACACACTATAAAAAGAAAAATATGTATAATTTAAATAATTTTGACGGTCATTCATTGTCGCGGCGAATAATGGCCCCCAATTAGCTAAGGGTTCTGTAATTTGATAGAATAATTATTAATTATGTGGGTAACGAGCGAATTACTGTGTTTTGAAGTCAACAATTAGGTAATATTAATTTTGTCTGCATACTTTTGAACTGAAAAGACAATATAAGATTGTTTAAATATATTTGCTAACGGCATATTAAATAAAACGGCCAAGTGCGAGTCGGACTCGCGCACGAAGGGTTCCGTACCATTATCGCAAAAAAAACAGCAATAAAAACACGTTTGTTGTATGGGAGCCCCACTTAAATATTTATTTTATTCTGATTTTAGTATTTGTTGTTATAGCGGCAACAGTGGTGCCCCAGTTGTATCGGCCGCGACTTACAAGTTGTGGGTCGTGGGTTCGAGCCCAGGCAGGCGCTTTACTTTGTGTAAATTATTTCATCACCACTGCTCTCAAAACGGTGAATAAAAACATCGTGAAAAAACCGGCATGTCTTTGGACCAAAAATTCGACGACATGTGACATCTACCAACCCGCACTGGGCCCATAAAAGAAAAGAAAAGAAAGAAAGAAAGAAAAAATGTTGAAAAAATTAATGAAATGGATGAATGAATGTTGAAATGTTGAATGTTGTTGTGTGTTGTTGGTGGCCCATGTGGTGGTTACGGCCCATCCCCTCTCACAGAGAGGAGCCCTGTGTCCCAGCAGTGGGAATATTAATAGGTTGATGATTATGATAACGGCGACAGAAATACATCATCTGTGAAATTTTTAACTGTCTGGCTATCACGGTTCATGAGATACAGCCTGGAGACAGACAAACAAACAGACGGACACTGGAGTCTTAGTAAGAGGGTCCCGTTTTTACCCTTTGGGTACGGAACCCTAATAAACGTTACATCACGACTGCTTGCCTCGAAGGGTTGGGAAGAGATGCAATTAAAGTAGTAATAGTAATTAAATGTTTAAATCCCGGGTAATTCGGGTCAACCCATTCGTCATCAAACGGGCACAAATTAAGATTATAGGCTGCTACTGAGTAATTGGAGATGTAAAAAACCAGCCAAGTGCGAGTCGGACTCGCACACGAAGGTTTCCGTACCATTATTGCAAACCACAGCAAAAAAATCACGTTTGTTGTGTGGGACCCCACATAAATATTTATTTTATTCTGTTTTTAATATGTGTTGTTATAGCGGCAACAGAAATACATCATCTGTGAAAATTTCAACTGTCTAGCTATTACGGTTCGTGAGATACAGCCTGGTGACAGACAGACGGACCGTGTAGTCTTAGTAATAAGGTCCCGTTTTTACCCTTGGGTAAGAAACCCTAAAAACCAATAACACTTTCCCCAACCCGGGAATTAAACCTAGGACCTTATGGTCAGCAGTAGCTCTTGCTTGTACTTATAAGTAGCGCTTGTTATAGTACTGCCCACGGAAAACAGTAAGTTAAGTTATTTTTAACTGAAGTTACTGTGTGTTTAATGATACAAATACTATGTACGAGGACAAAGGAAGAGTATTAACTACTGAGCACACTAGCAACATTGTTTATAAGTAGTCGCAATGCAATACTTCTTTAGCACTTGCCCGCGGGTTCACTCCGGTGGCAAAATTTATTTTCTGTAGGTACTACCTACAGAAACTGTAAATGTTGCCTGAATAGAAAGCCTACGCAATATGGTTGGTTGTTTTAATTTAGATTTATTGTTTTATTTATCTTTTTGAGGAGCTCGTGGCTAAATAATAACAGCCGCAGGTCGTTGGTCCCGGCTGTCATTTGAAGATCTTTGACAGTCGTTACGGGTAGTCAGAAGCTTGAGATCTGACACCAGTCTTGCCAATGGGTACCGTGTTACCCAGTTACTGGGTTGTGGAGGTCAGATAGGCAGTCGCTCCATGTAAAATTCTGGTACCCAGCCGAATCCGGTAAGACTGGAAGCCAATCCCAATATAGTTAGGAAAAGGCTAGGCAGATTGTTTTGTTTATCTTTTTGATTCTCTCGTGTCTCCTGTGCGGTCACAAATAAATATTATTCACTAGCTGACCCGGCAAACTTTGTTTTGCCATAAAAACACCAAACATTCATCTATCCTACCTACCCTACACTACCTAACCTACCCTACTTACCCTACCCTTACTAACCTACACTATCTACCCTACCCTAACTAACCTACACTATCTACCCTACACTACGTACCCTACCCTACCTATCCTACCCTACCTACCCTACCCTACCTACCCTACCCTACCTACCCTACCCTACCTACCCTACCCTACCTACCCTACCCTACCTACCCTACCCTACCTACCCTACTCTACCCTACCTACCCTACCTACCCTACCCTACCTACCCTACCCTACCTACCCTACTCTACCCTACCTACCCTACCTACCCTACTCTACCCTACCTACCCTACCTACCCTACCTACCCTACCTACCCTACCCTAACCTACCTACCCTACCCTACCCTAAACGGGATAAAAAGTATCCTAAGTCCTTCTCCTGGTTCTTAGCTACCTCCCTACCAATTTTCAGCCAAATCGGTTCGACTTTCTTATATATATATAGATTTCTTTCTTAGTTTGAAAGAATAGTCGTAAGTGGAACTGTGTTTCCAAAAATAACCTTTTACAAAAAATCTCTTCCTCTTTGTAATATTAACATCTTGACAATGTTTCATTGCAATCTGTGTCGGCACTCAGCTTCGATATTGAATAGGAGCTAAACTTTTTTTACTCGCGGCACTTCTTAATAAAAATGTAATAAACGACACTCATGTGTCCAATAAACTCTTACCCTCTTACAAATAAACGCGGTATAAAGTTATACCAAGTATAAACCTATGAAAATGTATGGTTATACCTTTGTTATACCTGGTATAACTTTATACTGCGTTTATTTGTAAGAGGGTTATAGTTTATGGACTCAAAAGTAGCATTTATGAGCAAAGAATATGACGATGTGAAGTTCAATAAAATTCAAGTTTTATTCGATAATAAGGAACATGTTTATTTGGGACACGTACAGGAAATACAAACAAACGAAAATAAAATAAAAATAAGTGCGAGTCGGACACGCGCACGATGGGTTCCGCACAATTATCGCAAAAAACAGCAAAAATCACTTTTGCTGTATGGAAGCCCCACTTAAATATTTATTTTACTCTGTTTTTAGTATTTCTTGTTATAGCGGCAACAGAAATACATCATCTGTGAAAATTTCAACTGTCTAGCTATCACGGTTCATGAGATACAGCCTGGTGACAGACAGGCAGACGGACAGTGGAGTCCCGTTTTTAACCTAAATAAAACATACATTCAATCGAACATAGAACCTCCTCTTTTTTGGGCAGTCGGTTAAGAAATGATTAACAACATACATATATAAACATCACACCAGTAATTCCCCGAAAGGTAGACATAGGTGCAGTTAAAGCACATCCATATTACAGTTATGTTTAAATCCCGTGAAATAGGAGACGAGCCAATTGCCATCAACCAGCCACAAATCCAGACTCCAGGCTACTACTGAGAAATTCTAGATAGAAAAACCCAATAACACGTAGCCCGACCCGGGCAAAGAACCCAGGACGACGTCCTCAGCAGTAGCGAATTAAAAAAATAAACTTTATTCAGATATTAGAAGGAGGATCTCGTGGCTAAATAATAACAGCCGCACGGGTCGATCTTCAAGGTTAAGCAACGCTTGACGAGGTCGGTCCGTGGATGGGTGACCATTTCAACATACCGAGTTTCCTCCGTGCCTCGGAAAGCACGTTAAGCTGTTGGTCCCGGCTGTCATTTGAAGATCTTTGACAGTTGTTACGGGTAGTCACAAGCCTGAGATCAGACACCAGTCTTGCCAAGGGGTATCGTGTTACCCAGTTACTTGGTTGTGGAGGTCAGATAGGCTGTCGCTCCATGTAAAACATTGATACTCAGCTGAATCCGGTAAAACTGGAAGCCGACCCCAACATTAATTGGGAAAAAGGCTAGGCAGATGATGATTCAGATATTAGAAAAGGTAAAAACACAGTTTCAATCTCAGATAACTAACGTAGGTATAATAATATAAGATGCCTGTATTAGGTAATCCTGTAGCACAGGCTGTAGGAGTTCTAAAAGTATGGTTTTCATATTAAAATATATAAAAAAAACCGGCCAATGAGAGTCAGACTCGCGCACGAAGGGTTCCATAGTTGGTAAATTGCAGTTTACGATTTATGACGTATTAAAAAAACTACTTACTAGATCTCGTTCAAACCAATTTTTGGTGGAAGTTTACATGGTAATGTACATCATATATTTTTTTAGAAGTTACAGTGGGGGGGTCACATTTTACCACTTTGGAAGTGTCTCTCGCACAAACTATTCAGTTTAGAAAAAAATATATATTAGAAACCTCAATATCATTTTTGAAGACCTAGATTTTTTTTTTCATTAAACCTATACAGGGGTATCTATGGAGATACCCCTGTATAGGTTTAATGAAAAAAAAAATCTTAGTAGGGGGAACCCCCAAAATTTATTGCTTTTTTTCTATTTTTGTGTGTAAATCTTAATGCGGTTCACAGAATACATCTACTTACCAAGTTTCAACAGCATAGTTCTTATAGTTTCGGGAAAAAGTGGCTGTGACATACGGACAGACAGACATGACGAATCCATAAGGGTTTCGTTTTTTGCCATTTGGCTACGGAACCCTAAAAAGTGTGCCTAACTGGTAAAAAAGTTTCCTAACTTAAGTTTAATTTAAAACTGGAACTGTGTTTTTATGAAAAGCAAAGTTTTCTTGTTGGAAACATTATTATAACGAGTGTAAAAAGGCGCTTTGCGAAACGAGTCACGTCTTGCTTTTTCCGTTTTTACGATATATTTGACTGTACAAATTGTATGCTGTGATGGTTTTGTCATGTTGAGAGGGTGAATGAAAGGCGATGAACAAAAGGTATCTTCAGGTTTTTATTTTAACATTGTTTAAGTTAATAGTGTTTGTAAAAAGTATGTTTACATTTTGCATTTTGATACTTTTGTAGATTTTTTGCCGTCTAATTTACCATAATGTTAGTAAACCATAGGTTTATTATATATAAGGAGAGATTTTTTATAATGTCATGTTTTGATTTATATTTTCTTTTATATGTTTTACAATAACCTTGTAATAACAGTTTATATTTTTATTTTTATTTGATCGATAATCTAAAAAGCTTGCCGTTGCCTCCTATAATTGAGGCAGTGCACTTGTAATTTCTTCCTATTGATGATTCAATGTGTTTTTTGTGTACATTTTTCGTTGGAGGTCCCGAATAAATAAATAAAATACAATACAAGGCAGACTGCTGGGGAAGACGCTGGTGGGGATGCTCTAGAAGAATGATGATGATGATATTCTTCAGAAAGGTCAGGTACGCAGTACTCATAACCAGCGTGCGTGTATAACCAGATAAAAGAACGTAAAATAAACAAGAAAAATTCCAAAATTTAAAAAACTCCCGACATCATTTTATTTCATGTTATATAATTTATCTAGTACATAGTAGATACGCTTCGATCGGCAATCTATTGAACACGTAATTATGACACGATGTCTTGCGAAAACACCCCGATTCAAACAGTAAAACGCCCATAACTTTTGAACGGTTAAACCGATTTTATTCAAACATAGCTAAGAACACTCTCGATTAAATCACCGTTTAAACAAGAAACTAAATCAAAACCGGTTTACCCGTTTGGACGCTATGATGCCACAGACAGACACACATATACACAGATACACAGCAACACATGTCAAACTTATAACACCCCTCTTTTTCCGGCGGGGGTTAACAAAAGGACTATATGTAAGGATTGTAGCAGTTGGCGTTCTGTTGTTTCTGTGTACCGCGATGGGAAAACATGCGAGTTTAAGTATGAATACATACCCGAGAAAATTTGGCTCACAAATATATTGAAGGTCATAGTTTCAACTTTGTATGACTTTAATGACGTTTCAACTTTATATGTGTTTGCAGATGACCTCAAATTGCTGCTCGAGGTCAAGAGTTTGTCGGATTGTGAGCGATTACAAGAAGACATAGAGTGGTAAAGTGGAGCCATAAAAATAAACTCTATTGCAACACAGCTAAATGCTTAGTCATGTTATTTACGCGCGCGAAGACTGCCTTAGACTACGTATACAAAGTAGAAGAAGCGCCATTGCAGCGAGGGTCTCAGGTGCAAGATCTAGGAGTACTCCTTACCCCGGATCTCACTTTCCGGGGTCATATAGTTAAAATTTGCAAGAAAACTTTAAAACGTACAGAAACCTGGGTTTCGTGCTGAGACAGTCGCAAGGATGCTCAGGGTGCTGTATGACGCTTTGGTAAGGAATCACTTGGAGCACAGTGCGGTGATTTGGGCTCCTCATGAAGCGAAATACAATGTCATGCTGGAGCGAGTACAAAATAAATTTACAAGATGCTTGTATTTCAAACTTTATGGAGTTTACCCATTTTACCCGCTAATGGATCCTACACTGTTTGTACTGGGAATGGTGGGGTACAACGAAGTCGGAGTGCGCTGGGTATTTACACTCGCGGCGTATGCACTAATGCTCCTGCGTGGAGTAGCACATAACCCGGGTGTTCTGCGTCACCTGAAGCTGTGCGTGGCAGATCTGTACGTGTGGAGGCGGTGGTGACCGCCACCGCTGGCGGTGCCTGCTGCTAGAACCAATCTATTGGCAAAAACACCGCTCACCCGCACAATCTGTGTGCTCAACGAATTGCATGAGAGGCTAGACATATTTTCGTGCAATTTGAGTGAATTCGCAAGACTTTTGTTAAATTTTGCTATTTATAATTAAAATTTAGATGAGTAAAGTTTTATTTTATATAAGTTTAAAAGATTTTTAATGGTGTTAGAAGTTTAGGTGTAAATAATTATTATACATATATGTAAAAACTGATTTTATCCAAAGATTTTAACCACTCTGTTGTATTGGGTTAAACCTGTAAGATAGTGTAAGTTAAATAAATAAAAAATATTAATGATTAGAATATAAGAAATACAATGACGTTCGAAGAAACTACATCAAAATACAGGCGAGCAAAACGGGGTTCCGTAAAGTTGACTGATGAAGACATGTTTACTTGGTCCCCACATCGATAGTTAATAGACTCTTCTACAACCATCTGTACCAAAAGAAACGTGACCCCGCACACATTAGCAAAAATATGGAAGACTATACCTACTTTGATGCAGTTTCTTTGAACGACAGTGTATTTGCAAACTCACCCCCGCAGAGCAATGAGTTCCTTTACACTGCAATTTAAAAACGACACTAAGAATAATTCTATTTGCTACGATCGTGGAACTATCCTGGTAGGTCATATAAAGATACTTTTGCAAAATTCTTTGCTCTTATGAAATAATTGATTAAAATAATTTATTTTAACTCACTGTTGCCGAGCAATTTGTTCCAATACACTGTAATGAAAGACATGGTTTTGTTAAATACTTACAAGAGAATTTTCAAGTTACAAAATATTTTTTCAAAACTTAATAATTTCAGAACCAATATAAAAACACGTTTGATTGTGTTACTTTATTCATCCTGTCCTGTCAATGAACACCTGCTAATTATGTTAACCTCTATAAAATTTAGCAAATTTTATATTTGCATATTTTTTTATAAAATATCGACATAAATAATAAAATTTTCAAGCCGACCCTGCTCACTCAATTATCTTTTCTTATTAAGGGCCAACCGCTTTAGTGTCGTAAAACAGTAACTTTCTAAAGCATACTCCTTAGTAACGGCCAGGATAAAAAGTTTGAACAAAAATATTATTGTTTCATGTACATTATTTGTGAAACATGGTTTTTTCGTATAACAAATAGTTTTGCTTTAAATAAATAATTAAAAACACGATATTTTTTCGCTACTTTTCGATACTCCTCCAAAACGACGTTAATGTTTAAAAATATTTGTACACAGAAAATTTGATGGCACGAATTTCTTCATAAATAAAATAGCATATTTAAATTAAATAATATTTTGCAAACAAAACTGTCCAAAAGGAGGTTCAATATTGATATTCTGGTTCCGAGCGGGCGCTCGGCCAGTACTGCGTAAACATTGGGGAATATATACGCCTTAAGTAGTTACCTGTAATGTACTTATACAGATTGTCAGTATTCTTTCATTTTAATTTAATGCTAGATTAGCGTAATTAATCAATTAATTGGATTGAATTATGAATTGAATTGAATTATGAATTGAATTAAATTATAAGTCTATGAATTAAATTATAAATCTGGAAAATTAATTGTAATGATATACTTATTAAGTCTAATGATAATATTTTGTCAACCAAAATCTATTAAACTAATCTTTAGTATTTGTTCTGGATGATTTCTTCAATTCTAATTTATTAATGTAAGTTTTTTTATAAAATTATATTTTTTACTATTATATAATCACTGGTCAAATTTAGGAATTTATTGTAGGTTGAAAGTGTGATAAAATATTTTGATTGGTATAAGTTTTATTGTTATACTAAGGAATGTTACTGGATTTATATGTGAAATATAAACTTTATTTAATGCATGAAATAAAAGGCTATTTTATTTTATTTATTTTTATAAGTAGTTACCTGTATCAAAACTTTCGCGTTGAAATGAAAAATATGAACTGATCAGCAAGTTAGCTTACTTTGCTCACAACCCTAAGTACACCGGCTGTACACAAGTACCTGAACTTGCTGCCTTCTAACACATCCCAAGCGAAATCTAGGCTACCTATACAGAGCTGATCTCACACGGATAAATGAGTTGCTGTCTTATTTCCCAAGGGGAAAGCAGATGTGTGCAGACGAACTTGTAGAAAAAGTGCCAGCAAGATGATCCCATGTTTCATTGTGTGCCCTCAGAGATGAATTTACTTGAAATCACTGCTAACTTTTCCTTGTAAGATTGGTTTAAAACACAGTGATTGTATAAAAAAAAAATTTTTTTTGAATAAACATTTTTTATTTATAACTATTTAGTTATTTTTTTTTGAATTAGGTACATTATATATTTTTGAAATCACCTCCAAAATCCCTTTATTTTGATACTCCACACTGGTTTAGAAGAAAAAAAATATTTGGACCTCCGCAATAGGGCACCCAAAATCCGCCATTACTATTTTCCAATTTTAATGTAGCCAGTGACACTTGCGGGGTTAAGACAAATCAATTGACGTAAGAACCATCAAAATCGGCCAACGCGTTTGGTCTCTAGAACGCCACATAGGAACAAACATACATACATAGACTGATAAACACATTACCCTCCTACGGCAGTCGGGTAAAAAACATTCAGCCGAATTGAGAACCTCCTCCTTTTTCTGAAGTCGGTTAAAAATGGGTAGCTTGTGGAGGTAATGTTCACAGCGCATTTACAGTACCGTTTTAACGGATCTATAACGCTGTTGTGTGTGTGAACTCGCTTATACAACTGCCTAAACCATTCGATAAGCCAACGATAAAGCGGACCTGTAAAACGGACTGCTGTATATTTTGTCGTATCGGTATGTTTTACTGGCTCTGGAATACTGGCATATGTGTGAACTCGCTCATACAACTACACACGTCAGCGCCGAATAAAAACGTAAATGATAAAGCTGACCTGTAAAACGGACCTCTGTGTGAACGAGAACTTAGTCATAACAGCCGCACGGGTTGATATTCAAGATTAAGGGCCTACATGCGCTTTAGTGACGTAAAACGGTTACTTTCTAAAGCATACTCCTTCGTAACGGCTAAGTTAAAAGGTTTGAAAAAATATATATTTATTATTGATTCATGCACATTATTTGGAACACAAGGTTTTTTCGTGTAAGTAATAGTTTTGCTTAAAAAAAAAATTAATAACACGATATTTTTTCGCAACTTTTTGAAACTCCTCCTAAACGACTTGTATGTTTAAAAATATTTTAGGTAGACAGATTGGTGTTTAGAGGTTCTTTAGATGGTACTTTGCTTATTTAAATCAATCAATATTTTGCAAAGAAAATATTGCAAAGTAAGGTCCAATGTATATATTCTGGCTCTCTACGGGGGCCAAGCCAGTCGCAGTCGTTCACAGACTAGCTCGCTCGTCGCAGAGGACCCTACGTAATCGTGCGCGTGGACGCTTTATTACCCGACTGCCGAAGGAGGGTAATGTGTTTATCAGTCTATGTATGTATGTATGTATGTATGTATGTATGTATGTATGTATGTATGTATGTATGTATGTATGTTTGTTCCTATGTGGCGTTCCAGAGACCAAACGCGTTGACCGATTTTGATGATTCATACGTCAATCGATTCGTCTTAACCTTGCGAGTGTCATAGGCTACATTAAAATTGGAAAATAGAAAAATGGCGGCTTTTGGGCGCCATATTGTGGGGGGCCAATTTTATTTTTTCTTCCAAACCCATCGTGTGGGGTATCAAAATAAAGGGTTTTTAGAGGCAATTTCAAAAATATATAATACTTATATATTTAAATGTACCTAATTCGAAAAAAATGTTAACTAAAAAGTTATAAATAAAAAAGTTAATTAAAAAAATCAAAATACCCGACTGCTTAAAAAGCGAACTAAAAAGACGTAAACAAGAAGAAAATCATGCTGTGCAGTCGGAGGATACATCTGGTTTTGGTCAGCCAGCTCGCGGATATGTATCCTCCGACTGCACAGCATGATTTTCTTCTTGTTTACGTCTTTTTAGTTCGCTTTTTAAGCAGTCGGGTATTTTGATTTTTTTAATTAACTTTTTTTTTATTTATTTGTGGACTAGTTCTTTATGTGAATTTGTAAATGCTTTTTATTTATATTGTGCATTGTGTAAATAAATCATAATGCTAACTTCTAAACCAGGCAACGGGTTATAATATATATAACGGATATTTTTTTACGTGTAGTACTCTTCCTGTAAAACACTTTCACAAAGTTTCATATTGCTTAACCTCAGTTTTCGAGATTTGAAAGAGAGAGAACAAAACTGTACAAGAGTATTAAAATTTACTGATTTTTAGAATAACTGTTTTATTTGTAACCTTATATAGAGAGTATTAAGTAATAAAGTGTTACTAACAACACTAACGTTGCTAAAACTGGGTAAAGTACACAACTTATATGTGCTAAAAAGTCACTTAGAAATATGGAAACTTTATAGGTAATCATTATAATTATGGGATCCAAAAAAACATCACACGATGAATCCAAGAAAAATGCACATAAGCATGTGGGGTATTTATCATTAGAACCCATTATTTAAAATATGTTTATACGGAACTGTGACGGAACCCACAGTGCGTGAGTCCGGCTCGCACTATGCCGGTTTTTATGTAAGTTAGTAATTACAGTCTATGCAAATGATTAAAATGAAATCATTTCTAAAGTTTTGAGGATGGGGTGAGAATGTTCCGAGTTTCTCACCGCTTGGATGAATTTTCAACAGCGAATCACAGCAGGTAATGCGTGCTTGACAATTTGTCACATTAATTCTGAAATAATTTAGAGATTAGAAACTCGGCCTAAGTAACTGGATAATTATGACTTTATGCTGTATTATTATTTGTAATTAGCTGTTGCCCGCGACTTCGTCCGCGTCAAACTCGTAAAAAATATTTTTTGGTTTTCCGCCGGAACTATGAATTTTCTCGTGATCAAACACATCCTATGTTACTCGTTATTATATCAGCTATCTACCAGTGAAAGTCCCGTCAAAATCGGTCCAGCCGTTTCGGAGATTACCCGGAACAAACAGATAGACAGACAGACAAAAATCTTAAAAATTGCTTATTTGTTGTTAGTACCGTATATACTTTCACGTGCATTCAATAAAACGTTGTTATTTTGATATTACATACAGACACTTCAATTTTATTTATTTGTATAGATTACTTAGTATTTTTAAAGCCAAAGGGCAAAATTTACAAGTCCGTGAATAGACCTGTCGTACTGTATGGATCAGAATGCTGGGCTGTGAAAAAGATGGATGAAAAGAGATTGCATGTAGCAGAGACGAGAATGTTGAGATGGATGTGCGGAGTGACGAGAATGGATAAAGTGAGAAATGAGTAGGTATATTAGAGGAAGTTTCAAAGTGGCGCCAGTGACAGAAAAGTTGAAAGGAAATCGTTTGTCCTGGTATGGTCATGTGATGAGGAGTGATGAAACGCATGTTACTAAAAGAGTTATGAATATAAATGTGGATGGATGGAGAGGAAAGGGACGGCCAAAGAAAATATTGATGGACTAGGTGTGAGGCGTGATATGAAAGAAAAGGGAGTGAGTGAAGCGAGTGAGTGATAGCGTGACGGGGGACAGGACGGTATGAAAGAAGAAAACGTGTTGCGCCGACCCCAAGTAACATGGGACAAGGGCAGGAAGATGATGACCTACTTAGTATTTTTTAACGAATATAATAGGTTAAAACATCAGGAGCCGACCGTAAGCTCAGAGCAAGTTTATTTTGACTGTGCTAACTCAGTCGGCATAATTATAGACACAATAGAAAAACAATAAAACGGGCGCCATAAATGGTCGCTTGCCGGTCGAGGGACACTCAAAATAAAATGTCGAACTATGATAGTTTTGACACGTCATGGTACGGAGGCTTTAATCAGATCGAGGGGATCCGACCGGAACAAATCTAGGTACGTAAGTAGAGTTTTAATGTAACCTATTTTGTTTTACTTGTTCGACCTACATTATTATAATGTCTAGTAAAACTTAATATTTATTTACGGAATCGGAGGCAAGAATGCAACCTGTTTGTCGCATCTCTGCGTCCACGCATACTCTTTGATCGCAGTCCGCGCTCGCTATGTATGCGTGAGCCGTGCCGGTGTGTGAGTTTAGCTTCGCCGGTATGCTCAAGGCCATTGGGGCATACTTGCGCCTTAACAGGTTTACTGTCCACATAGTAAACACAATAGTTAAACAATCACGTGAATCATACATGATTCATTGAACAGAGAAGAGGTTAAGCAAAATTCGATTTTGGTCCGCGGACGGTGACCATCTACGATACCAAGACATACCGAGACGCCTCCATGCCTCAGAAAACACGTTAAGCAGTTGGTCCCGGCTGTCAATTAAAAGATCTTTGACATTTGCTACGGTAGCTTCACGCACGCTCACTGTTTGTTGTTTGCCAACAACCTCAAATTGTCCCTCACAGTGGGCAGGGCTGAAGACAAGCTACAAAGGGATATTGACAGGATAGTGAGCTGGAGCAGAGAAAATCTTTTACAGTTCAATATCTCGAAATGTGTGACAATCACTTTTTGTCGCGCACAAAATCTACCGTAGCAAGTACCGGTAGGCGAGCACGGCCTATTGTGACAGACTTGAGTCACACATTTTTATCACAGTTTGGGACCTAAATCGTGATAAAATGCGTGACTCAAGCCTATCAAAGAGGCCGTGCTCGCCCGGCAGTATTGCCAAGGAGTTTCGTGTTACCCAGTTACTAAGTTGTGGGTGTCAGAGAACCAGTCTCTCCCTGTAAAAACTGGTACTCAACTGGTACCGCGGTTAGACTGGAGCCGTGCCCAATATAGTTGGGATATGGATAGGTAGATTGATTGATATTGTAACTTTACCGTCTCTATACAGGGTGGTCAAAAAGGCGTGGGTCAAACGCAACTAGGGGTTAGATGGGGCCATCAGCTGCAAAAAATTGTTCTACGGGAGGTCCTTAAGGTCAACCCCTGCAGAGTTATAATTTATTTTGTGTTTAATTTATTTTGTATTGTTCACAATCGTTATTTTGATTTTTCGGCCTAGAAAGATATTAGAGCCACTCATGGCTATGTGTTATACTTTTTCAGAATCCCTATTTAATGCGCCAAAACTTGTAATACAGGGTCTCTTTTCGGTAGAGTATTTTTTTTTCACAGTGGGTTCCGAAGTAGATAAAAAGTTATGATTTGAGAATAAAAATATTCGTAAAACTTAATATTATCTTCAACACACCCAATAAACAACCATAAATAGCATTTCTAACGCAAGGGACTCGGCGTGACAATTGCCAACTTAGCTTGCACTCGGCAAAAACTATCCTCGTGGAGAAAAGCTTTTTTTTGTATAGCCCCGAAAATATACAACAAAATAAAAGTCATGTAAAGCTATGACAACAAATCAATTTAAAAATAAAATTCGTATTTTTTTTTTTTAATTAACAGACAAATGTTACTGTAATATAAATGACTTTTTGACAGATTCCTTTTGATATTATTATTACTATTTTTATATTATTCTTTCTTTAGTAGATATTGTTATTCTCATAAAATGTAATAATGAATGTTAGTGAACCAGTCTTTGGTTTATTGAATTAATTATTTGCTTGTTATATATAAAAAAAACATTTTTGAATGCTTCGTCAGTCTAGTTTTTAGCTGTATTTAAGATCTTGCATGCTTGATTTGTATGCAAACGCATGTTTGATAAATAAATTATCTTTATCTTCATCTTCAAAATGGCAAATTAATTGATTTTTTCTAATTATATATATATATAAGCCTTCATCCAGACACGACTTTATTTCCTTTGTTCATAGATACATTTTTTGTTCCATTTTTGTGTGTCCGTTTGCCAGGTGGCAAAGGCCTCCTCCAATCTTCTCCATTCCGTCCTTTCTATGCCCCATGTTGTTCCAGCGACTTGTCTGATGTCGTCATCCCACCTTTTCTGTGGTCTACCTCTCTTTCTTTGCCCATCCCTTGGGTACCACTGTGTGGTTATTTTACTCCATTTATCCTTTCCTCTGATCATGTGGCCCGCCCATTTCCACTTTTGTCTCCGTATATAATTATCCCTGTCATAGTCCTTTCCATGGCATGTTGGCATATGGAGAGTTTGTTACGTTTTTTGTTAAAGCCCATGTTTCGCTCCCATATGCCAATACAGGCATTTCTAATTAAGTTTGTAAAAAAAACTGTTCTGAAGTACTGCGCAATTAATTTGATAATAGCTTTGGCAACATAGTTTTGCGTGGATGAAGTAACTCAGTTAATTACAGGGAAGCCTTATTTTACGGGACTACAATTCAAAGGTCAGGGCTGAAACTCCAAGGTAAAAATGTATTCATACTTTGATTGGATACTTAGTATCAAATTAGGTAGTAAAAACTAGCTATAGAGAGCTGGCAAGATTTTTGAGTTTGTTTATTCAGGACGAAAAGTTCATAGCTGAGTAGGTGCGGCTAGCTGAGACAACACCGAGAATATATCTGAATAGTTTCAGATCTAGAGTCATTTGGTCAGTGGTACACTCAAAATATCCGTAGTTCATTTTCATTACATCGGGTGCGGCTTGACGCAAAATGAAATACCTAAATAGGCAAAATCTAACGATGATATTGTCCCCCAAAATGACTGAAAAGTTTACAAAATCCAATTTTTTAAATGTTTTAAATTGCTTTAAATCTGACGACTGCCAATAATTTACTAAGAAATAACAAATAACATCAACAAAAAAATGATCGGTTGCTCAAAAGATCCAATAATTCAAATATCTTTATCAGCAATGACCGTTCTTCTCAATATATCAACATTTAAACCTTCTGAAGCCTTAGCTAAGTACCTTATATCTACCAATGTAATGGTAGTCCATTCATCATTTCATGGTGGTCCATTAGCAGAGTTTAAATATTGTTTCTGCCAAGATGAACATCGTGCGTGGCACTTCGCCGTTTAAGTGGTAATCGCTTTACCTTGATCGTCGGTTGTTAGAACTGTCGTTCGTTAATCGTTATTGTTGGTAATGGAGTAAATTAAGCTAATTTGTTGGTTAGGAACTGGAGCAATGAGCAGGGCGGAAGAAATTGACTGCTCGTATGTGCGTAGTAAGACAAAACGCTGGGGAATTTAATGGCATGGAAATGTTAATCTACCTCACTTATGTTCGTAGAGACATAGACTGCGTTAGTGTTATTTGATATTCCATGAGATACATTTCAGTCTAATTTATATGTACCATACACACCATACAACGCACTAGAAAAGATAACTGTATCTAATCTTAACACGGTGACACTGCAATGGATAAAGGGACACAGTGGATCGCTGGGCATCGACGCGGCTGACGAGCTTGTGAGACGCGGATCCAGTACGGCGGTCTATGGATCCAAACCTGCTGTACCCATCCACCAAATACGCAAGTGGCTACAAGAATTCACCCAGACACAGGCAGAGAACTGGTGGATCTCGACACCGGGCTGCAGGCAGTCCAAAGAAGCTTTGCCATCCTTGGATAGTAGGCTAGTAGTGGACAGGAATGGCCTCCGCCTGATGACAGGGTACCATCACGGGATACAGCTCACTTAACAAACACTTCCACACAATAGGCATAACGGACAGTCCTCTGTGCAGGGCGTGCATGGAAGCTGAGGAAATTATCGCGCACGTTCTCTTTGAATGCACAGGTGTCACCCAGATAAGAACACAAACCCTCGTGTCACCTAGATCTTACACAGATGTTCTGAGAAAACAAGGAGCTCTAATTAGCTTCTGGAGGGAGGTGGGCTGGTTGGAATAACCACCAAACGGCCGCCATGGCCCACGCACAATGGTCCATCTGAGGAACTAAGCGCAGAAACCAAACCCACTGACATAGAACATATGTACCATACACGACATGCGACAACTAAATAAAGATTCTTCTTACTCGTCAAGCAAAAAACATACGTCGCACACAGGCTATTTTTAACCGATTTCGAGAAGGAGGAGGTTCTCAATTCGACTGGTTTTTGTTTGTGTTTTACCTCAAAACTTTTTACTGGGTGTACTGATCTTGATGATATTTTTTTATTTGAAAGCTGGTGCTTCTCGTGTGGTCCCATCAAGATCAGATGAAGAATTTCGGAGATATACAACAGAACTCTTTAATAAACAACGGCAAATCTCTCGGGATTGCTGCAATCTCATGTCCGTTTATTGTTATTACGCCATTTCATAATATACATATGGCCGGTGCGCTCTTAAGGGGTACGCAGATATGTACAGTTCACCCTGGTACATTCTCGTTCCACCGGTTATTGTTTTGTTTTCTATTCTGGCATAACTGTGGGCATTATAGATATGTAACACAACTAAAAAGAGAAATATATTTTCCGTCGGTGACGATATGAATAAAAAAAAAACCGGCCAAGTGCGAGTCGGACTCGCACACGAAGGGTTCCGTACCATTATCGTAAAACACTGCAAAAAAATCAAGTTTGTTGTATGGGAGCCCCCCTTAATTTATTTTATTTTAATTTAATAATTATTATTTTTTGAAGAGAATATACAACTAAATATTCTGTGTATATTTAAAGCGTCTACCTGTTGCCGTTATTAATATCGAGCAAAACACGGCAAAAATATCACGTTTGTTGTATGGGAGCCCCCCTTAAATATTAATTTTATACTGTTTTTAGTATTTGTTGGTATAGCGGCAACAGGAATACATCATCTGTGAAAATTTCAACTGTCTAACTATCACGGTTCATGAGATACAGCCTGGTGACAGACAGACAGACAGACAGACAGACAGACAGACAGACAGACAGACAGACAGACAGACAGACAGACAGACAGACAGACAGACAGACAGACAGACAGACAGACAGACAGACAGACAGACAGACAGACAGACAGACAGACAGACAGACAGACAGACAGACAGACAGACAGACAGACAGACAGACAGACAGACAGACAGACAGACAGACAGACAGACAGACAGACAGACAGACAGACAGACAGACAGACAGACAGACAGACAGACAGACAGACAGACAGACAGACAGACAGACAGACAGACAGACAGACAGACAGACAGACAGACAGACAGACAGACAGACAGACAGACAGACAGACAGACAGACAGACAGACAGACAGACAGACAGACAGACAGACAGACAGACAGACAGACAGACAGACAGACAGACAGACAGACAGACAGACAGACAGACAGACAGACAGACAGACAGACAGACAGACAGACAGACAGACAGACAGACAGACAGACAGACAGACAGACAGACAGACAGACAGACAGACAGACAGACAGACAGACAGACAGACAGACAGACAGACAGACAGACAGACAGACAGACAGACAGACAGACAGACGGACAGCGAAGTCTCAGTAATAGGGTCCCGTTTTTACCCTTTGGGTACGGAACCCTAAAAACAACAAAGTGAAAATTATTTTTCACTACACTACTTTAACAATACGCGGTATATGTTCGGTACAAAAACCTGTACCTACTGTTTTGAAATATATTTAGAAAGATTTTTCTTAAGAATTCGTGCACTGCATACTAAAGAAGGGTTACCCATCCAAAGACTTAAAACTCACCTCAAATGCTCTAGCGGTAATGTTTTTATTTTAATAAAATAAATCGAAGATCTTGATCCCATGGCTTGTTTTGAAAGCCCATTAATTACCGTCAATCATGTAATGGGTTCCTTATTAATGGAATTTTACGCGAAATTAAGCAATCATTACGAGAAATTTAGCAATCAGTCTTACTATCATCACTTCATCAGTCATGTTATTTTTGTGAATATTTAATGAACAGTTGCTTTGGTTTTGTCGCGTTTGAGGTTACAAGTACTTACAAGCAAATATGTTATTGAAATCATAGAATGTGTATGTAATATGTGTGTGTGAATGTTTGTATGTTTGTTACATCTTCACGCTCAAATGGCTGGACGGATCTAGATGAAATTTGGCACAGACATAAATTATAGTCAGGCATAGAACATAGAATACTTTTTATCCCGTTTATCCCGGGAATATGTACCCTCGGGATAAATTTCGACATTAATGTGGTCGAAGCCGCTGGCAGAAGCTAGTTACATAAATATAAGTTAATGGTTATTTTTCTATACTTACTCCAGAGGAACATGTGATACCGTCGCACTGAAAACCAAATTTAGCGTCAAATTAAATTAATTAGCGAAACGCCACAGACTTGATGGATGTCGATATAACAACAAAAATTTAGCTTTTACTTTTAAGTGATTACAGTAATAGTGATTCAGCTCTTGAATGGTGGCTCTGGTATGGTGGTGTGTAGTGCTATTCTGGGTACATTGTCCTCACATATGTGAACTAATAACTATATATGTACCTATGTTCCTAAATATTGTAAAAAAACAAAAAAAAAATAAAAGAGTAAGTATGGAGTTTCTTGTGCATTCTTCTCCATAACAAGCTACTTTCCGAATGCAAGGTAGAATCATTTTTATGTACGTTCAAAAGTGCCGCTTGGTGGCCTAGTTGAAATAAAATATCTTTGTCTTTTGTCTTGTTACTTGAAATTAAATGTTTCGTTTTTCTGAGGAGTTTCACTAATTACTAAACTTTATTAAATTCGAGATTGTTTTTAAATTTTAAATCATCATCATTTCAGCCGAAAGACGTACACTGCAGGACATAGGCCTACCACAAGTGTCGACACATTGACCCGTCCCGTGCGTCTCGCATCCACCGGATACCTGCAGCCTTAACAATAGAATAGATTAGAATAGCAGTTCAAAGAGTAGGATACGGATTTTTGCCTTCCATTCATTTTTGTTTTGTTTTCTTTTTTAAAAACGTTGCCCCACACTAGGAATTTCTTCCTGTATCTTGGGTGCGTTTACAAACATTGCTATTCATTAATGTTATGTTCACGCAATGAATATTGTTGAGTTACCAAAATGAGATTCTCCGAAGGAAAGGAGTGTGCTCCGTCTGTTAAAACAGATACGTATTTAGGGTGCTGGACTAGGTCATCGCTCCACCCAAAGGGAGACCTTCCAACGCTGCGTCTCCCAGTTTACGGTCGCTACTCCAGATCTTTTCGGACCATCAAATAAAATTCTAAATAGGAATAAATTAAAGTTTCTGAAAACCACAAGTGAGTGTTTGGGTTTTTCAGAATAAAAACTGTTTCTTATAATTTTCTTGAGAGTTATTTACTGGTAGTTTGGTAGTTCAAGAAGATCTACAAGGCAGGGATTTTATGGATATGGATATAGAAATAATATTACACCGGTTTCGGATACGGTTACGGATACGAAATTATTTCAGATTATCCTTATGGTAGTTTCAGATAGTTTTGGTTACGGATATTTTAAGAAATTATAAAACACAAAGAGATAATAATTTGAGTTTAAATAATCATTGAGTTGTAAGTCATCATTTGGTACTTGCATTATAACGTGTCTCATCTAGGCTCCTCCCCTATCCGAGATTATCCGAAACTTTTATATCGGATTCGGTTACGGTTACGGATAGATTATTATTTCGGTTACGGTGACAGAGCTCCTTAACATCCCTGCTACAAGGTTAGACAGCAATATGGTAACATCAACAATTAGTTTCCTAGTTTGAAAGTAAAGTAAATTAGGTTGAAGCTGTCGATAGGACCAAGCCCTTAGGTTTATTATAGATGTATTATTTACCTTAGATTCACATTTTATTCCAGAGAACTGCAATAAAAACAGACTTAACATTAGGAATAATTTACATTGATTATTTTCTTGGTTGCAGCCGGGGCTCCTGTGTTAGAAGAGCCGCACCCTTAAACATAATTGACGAGATGTCCATGCAGGTACTTCAGAAACACACCATCGAGAAATATAGATGTAATTATGTGATTTTAAACAAGTAACTTATGTCCTTATGCAGTTTCCATTTCTGCTCTGTATGAGAAGTCTCTAACCCTGAATTAAGAAATTTGAAAACTGCTAGGTATTACTGACTCACCCCCGCATAACATGGATCACCGGAACACTGAAAATGTAACAGTCACATTTGAATACAAATCTAAAAGCAATTCGTGTAGGTACATACTATATACCTACACGAATACACGCTGCACATTGATTATATTTGAGTTAAAATACTTGGGCATAGTATGATTGATTCATCATCAATGTGAATGGATGGAGAGGGAGAGGAAGGCCAAAGAAAAGATGGATGGACTGTGTGAGGAGTGATATGAAAGAAAAGGGAGTCAGCGTGACAGGGGATATGATGGTATGGAAGAGGAAAACGTGTTGCGCCGACCCCAAGTAACATGGGATAAGGGCAGGAAGATGATGATGACGAGTGTGATTGATTCATCATTATAGGTACCAATTTATAAAGTTATAACCCAAAAATGCCGCTTAATTCTCATCTACACTGTAATTTTGGTGTGCAAATATATGTAAATAACCTATTTTACTAAAATCAGTTTTTATAGCAGAGTTAAGAAATGATGTTGCGTGGGTCACATCGTCGTGTTAAGAAATTTGAATATTTGGCTTAGCAGGGATTCAAATGTTGAAAGCGGATATTACATATCACACGATTGGAATAAAATAAAACTATCTAATACTCCACTGCTCGCATATCAGTGGATCTCATTGTAAGGAAAACATCGTGAGGAAATTTCATGGAACTATAAATTAGAAGACTTATGACAGATATCACATTGGTGGATACCCACTTGCACTGGGCCCAAGTGGTAGATTACGGCCCATTCATCCCTCCCATCCCTCCCCTCTCACAGAGAGGAAGTTTGTGTCCCAGCATTGGGGACATTATATACTAGTTGCGTTGTTTTTTGTTTCTTTTTTTTTGTGTCGTGGTGGCCCAGTGTGCCCAAGACCTCGCCTCTTGTGCTTGAGGTCGTGGATTCGAATGCAGCCAAGTACAAATGTGACTTTTTCAATTAATATGTACTTTCTAAGTTTATTTTGAACATCGCTAACAACGGTGAAGGAAAACATCGTGAGTAACCTGGACTTATAGTGAGTTTATTATAAGATTGTGCTCCATTGCTGTAAGGTTCAAGTGCGAGGATAAACTAATAAATAAATACCATAAGTCGGTAGATAGTTTCTTAGTTAAGAACTAAGTTCTTGTGTAAACGGTACCATTAACTTTACTCACTCTGGCATCGCAGCTACACCATATCGTCTGAAAGGAGTAAGCACAAGAATTTACAATGCAATCTTTTACTCATGGAAACCAAGATAAAAACTATGAATCTATCTAACCTTTATCATACTATGTACAGTCAAAGGTCGTGCAGTCTTACTCTCCCAAAACTCAAATGGTTAGTTTTTGTAGAAGAAGTTAAATTATCCACAAGTGATTAAATATGTTGTATAAAAAAAAAAAAAGTTAATTAAAAAAAACAAAAAACCCGACTGCTTAAAAAGCGAAGCTGCAGACGGGTTTTTTGATTTTTTTAGCTACATAACTTTTTATTTATAACTTTTTTGTATTTTCTTTTTTCGAATAAGGTACATTTAAATATATGTGTTATATATTTTTGAAATCACCTTTTAAAACCCTTTTTTATAATACCTTCAAGATGGTCTTGGAAGAAAAATATGACTGCTTATTTGACCTCCAAACAGCAACTGGGTAACACAAAAACCCTTGACAAATTGGTAGTTAGTATTCTGAGATGCCAAATCACACCCTTTTGCCATGAGGATAAGCAAAAACTTCAGACAGCTGCTATAATCCTTACATACTCTTTTTACCAACTTCAAAAGTAGCTAATAAATTCGACACATAGTATGTATGTAATATTTTTGGAATTGCACAATATTCACACATGTTACTCTATGTGGGCGTCTAAATACGTGTGCCATACAATTTCATAAGTGTATGTTTGTATGTTTCTCCACGCATTTCTCTGAAACTAGTGATCGGATCGTCATCATTCTTTTTTATTGGATTAGGTATCTCTCAACTTAGGGAATACTTTAAGTTTCATCAAAATCGGTCTGCCATTTTCCAAGATATGGAGATTACAACCGAACTACTTAGCGACAAACACCGCGAATGTGTAAATTGGGTTATTATGTGTATTTTGTCAATCCTTTAGGTACTTTACTATAGAACTTGCTTGTTTTTAGTGATAATGTACTAAAACTAAAAAAAGAGAAATAAAAATCTTTTTAACAAAAATATATACCTACCCACTTTAAAAGCAAAACACTAAAATGTGCAAAATAACTTTCGTTTTGGAAATCAGTTTCGAAAAACAGTAAAAAATTACTACCAAAGACACCGGCCTCCGAAACGAAAGTTATTTTGAACTTTTTAGTGTTTTGCTTTTGAAGTCGGTATTTTTTTTTTTTAAATATTTTACATAATTTACGTTCATACATGGACGTCGGTTATGTGGATTTTCTGAATAAAATCGTCATAAGATTTATGTACGTTTCCCTGCGTTTTCATTCCCGTCTGCCTTGTAAACACCTTTTGTTACTCGCCTTTCATTACACAACATAGACATATTAGTAGGTACATTATACCAAATAAAAACAAAGGAAACACAACTGAAATGTTATTATGCAAAAAAATTAAGCGCTATTCCTCTCTCAAGACACTGACTGTATCTAGAATGTTGCTGTGCCCGACAGGGTCCATAATTGTTTCTGTAACCTATATTTAACACCTTTATGTAAAGGGTCTTTCAACAAGGACGGGCCGATGTTAAAATTGAATAAAACAAGATGTGTGTGAGATATTAACGAAATTTATATTTTATTCAAAAGGCCCATTTATGCCAATTATGGATGGAATATGACATCGTTCAAATGTCCGCCGCGGCTTCGTATGGTGGCACGAATCCGAGAGGTCCAATTTTTAATGACTCTGCTGCATAGATCCGGCTGAATCCGAGCGATGGCCTGCGTTATGTTGGCTTTCAGGGCCACGGTCGAATGTGGTTTATTGGCATAGACCTGCGACTTCAGAAAACCCCACAAGAAAAAGTCTAGCGGAACTCTAACTCTACCCTCAAACCGTTCATGCAGAATGTCGATTGTGTCGTTCGCTGTGTGGCAAGTAGCGCCATCTTGCTGGAACTACATGTCGTTCACGTCCATATTGTTCAATTCAAGCCAAAAGAAATTGTTTATCATTGATCTGTAGCGCTCGCATGATCTATGCAGCAGAGTCATTAAAAATTGGACCTCTCGGATTCGTGCCACCATACGAAGCCGCGGCGGACATTTGAACGATGTCATATTCCATCCATAATTGGCATAAATGGGCCTTTTAAATAAAAAATAAATTTCGTTAATATCTCACACACATCTTGTTTTATTCAATTTAACATCGACCCGTCCTTGTTGAAAGACCCTTTACATTATTGATGCAATAAATTGAATTTGAATTTGATTTCGACTGTTGTTACATACTATTAGATACACACGTATTTCCCTTGAAACCCGGACATATTAAAATACATGTAATTTTCACAAGAACGTGTCCGGAGACTACTTAAAAGGCTTTTACAGTGTAAAATATTAGACCCAAATCCTGTGAAGAGCTCTCTTCTTCTTTATTAAACACACAGACGAGCCCCTGAGGAACTGACGAGGAAGTTGTAAAGCGAGCCTAAAAAACAGCGGAAGGAAGAAACTGGCTCTTTGTACAAGAGCCAGTTTCAAAACTTCCCTGTTTCCAATTTCTTGGAGTTTTCTTAGATTCAAAGTTATAACTCAACTTTGCAACAGTTTTATTAATTGAATTTATTAACGAAGATAACAAGATAAAATTACAAATTTAAAACCCCCGATTTTAATTTTTATTTCATGCTTTTTAAACTACATGTAATATACCTAGTAGCAGATACGCTTCAATCGACAATCTATCGAAACACGTAATAATGACACGATATTTTGCGAAAAAATCCAGATTCAAAGAGTAAAATGCGAATAACTTTTGAACGGCTAAACCGATTTTATTCAAACATAGCTAAGAACACTCTCGACAAAGTCACCATTCAAACAAAAAAACTATCATAATCGGTTTATCCGTTTAGGCGCTATGATGCCACAGACAGACACACAGCAACACACGTCAAACTTATCACACCCCTCTTTTTCCATCTCTTTTCCTGCGTATTTTTTTTTTGTATTTTTTTTTATCCTTTAAAATGTGTCGTCATAAATTTCTTCAGCATCCCTGTCTACTGGTATTGTGCCCGAAAGATTAGCGGGATTGCTACGTATTATGGCAGTGAATTGAAATAACTTCTACCGATAGACAAGAACATTCATTAAAGCCATTTGTTCAAGTGCTGGTGAGAGAACTGAAGTTCGCTGCAGCGCTAAACATTATTTATGTTGTCTAATCAAACTATTAAAGCATGCAGCGCTAGATCGCTTATAGAGTTTAGTTAACTCGTGATCAAAATTTCGCAAGCGCCTTGAAATTCCGTGGAAGCCGTTGTACGGTGTACGGATTGCAGTACAGTTCAGTCGAAAATAGTGAGTGTTCGCATCGCCAAATCTAGTGCGTAGTACATATATATGGATGTGGCGAAGCTTATTTCCTGGCCAAAGCCAAAATCAGCTCTTGGTTAATGGGAAGTTAGTATGTTTTCGATGAGATTTAAATTAATGAAAAAGTAATAGTAATTTACACGCATAACTACGGTATTCCCTAGATTTAATAATTTTAAGTAACAATAGTATGAAAGTAGTAGCAGTAGTTTGTAATAGTTTTATTTTTCAATAACTACTTAAGCTTTTAAACCTGACAAACATTGACTTCAAAGTAGGGTTTGATGCGTTCTTTACTCCAAATACTTGGAGTCTTGCGAAATTAACTTAATAAACTTGAAGTTTACCTTCACGTTTATGAGGTTAATTCGCGTCTTTCATAAAATATTTTACTTAGAAAGTAACTTACTTAGTAAGCCAATGGCTTCAAATTGTTATTTGAAGCGCTTTATTCGCTTGCTGCGAATTTGTTTGCTTAGAAACGACTAGTGATACAATATATTCCAGGGATTCCCAAAGTGGTCAACATCGACCCCTTGGGGTCAAAATCGGTTGCCCAGGGGTCGACATAAACGAAAACTGATTTTGTGGGTCGACGAGATCTATAAATCGACCTCTATTAATCAACACAAGTTCTTAATTGAAACTTTCAAGATACTGTATATTATGTTGTGTTACATGTACCATCTTTTTATAAGAATGATTTATATTTTAGTACAAAGCATCATTGTTGTACTTATAAATACTTACTAAAAACTCAATAAGTCGATAAGCGTGTACAAGTTCGTACAAGATGAAAAACTCGGCAAGTCAATAGGATTTTTAAAGTAATTTGGCTATGGGGGTCTGAGGTATCAGTTCATTTTGGCAAAGGGGTCTCTTGCCCAGAATAGTTTGGGAACCCCTGATATATACGATATATTATATGCGGTTAGATGTAGAGTCGCCGAGTAAAGAGTGAAATAGCTATACTTAAGGTTTCCCTAGTCGAAGGCACAAACTATTTTGTGCGCGGTGTTAAAATGCATGCTACCTTATCCAACAACACGTGCGAAAGAGATAGATACTGTTATTAGCAGTAAGAAGCTAGTTGTAGTTAGCTAGTAGTACCCCACTCAATGGGTCTGGAAGAAAAAAGAATTGTGACCCGGACAATATGGCGCCCAAAATCCACCATATTTGTTTTTTTTAACTTCACCTATCTAAGAATACTTAAGCGGTCAAAACCTATCTAACGATGTGCGAATTACATGAATCCGTTTAGCGGTTTGAAATATATGAGGTAATAAAGAATATTATATACATACATACATACAAACATACAAGATACGTGCGAAAATCATAACCCTTTCCTTGCAGCCGGGTAAAAACAATATTCAAATTTGATACAAGGGGTGATTCATGAGAGCCATACGATCAAGAGTATTAGTGGCCCTGGTGTCTGCGACCCCGACTTGGTTCATTGGCGCATTCGTGGGTTCAAACCCAAGAATGCGCTTTACTTTGTGTAATTTATTTTAACATCACTATCTCCTTCTACGTGGCACTGCTGCCACGTTGTTTTGGGCCCTTTTCGCATTGACAGTTATGTGGATGATATTTTTGATGTCTCGTGAGTTATTTCTCTCTCCGTTTTTTAAAAAACCGGCCAAGTGCGAGTCGGACTCGCGCACGAAGGGTTCCGTACCATTATCGCAAAAAACGGCAAAAATTCACGTTT
Source organism: Anorthoa munda (assembly GCA_945859665.1). Lineage (NCBI taxonomy): Eukaryota > Metazoa > Arthropoda > Insecta > Lepidoptera > Noctuidae > Anorthoa > Anorthoa munda. The sequence continues at coordinate 5,262,039 of OX243899.1, read as the reverse complement.
GTTGTATGGGAGCCCCACTTAAATATTTATTTTATTCTGTTTTTAGAATTTGTTGTTATAGTGGCAACAGAAATACATAATCTGTGAAAATTTCAACTGTGTAGCTATCACGGTTCATGAGATACAGCCTGGTGACAGGCGGACAGACAGACAGACAGACAGATGGACCGCGAAGTCTTAGTAATAGGGTCCCGTTTTTACCCTTTGGGTACGGAACCCTAAAAAGCGTTTGTAAACAATTGTTAATATTAGTTTGTGTTACACTACGTTGTTTGTTTATATTGTAATTACGTTATGTTGTGCTAAAATCAATGTACTTATATAAGCTCAAGCCATTTTCCCAAGTGGGTAGGCAGAAACTGCGATCATTACATTATCTTTTTGCTTCATTTTTACTTACATTTTATCTTCAAAAAATAACATTGTTTACCTTGGCATGCATGAGGAGCACGATCAGCCAGCATCCAATCAGCGCGGACATAGTGATGAGCAGAGACTTCATTTCACGGTGTACAATCTAGTTGATACAATCTGTCACGGCTCATTGCTGGCCAATGCATTAGTTCTTGTTACGGTCAACTAATTCAGTTGTTGTGTTGCAGTGAACGGTTATGACGGGTAACATAACGTAATACCTGAAAAGGTACTTACTCATCATTATTAACAACTTTTATTTAGTATATACTTTACTATTACTTTTTAGGGCTGTATCTCATAAACCGTGATAGCTAGACAGTTAAAATTTACACAGATGATGTATTTCTATTGCCGCTATAACAACAAATATTTAAAACATAATACAATAAATATTTAAGTGGGGGCCGGTTTTTATTATTATTTTTTTACTTTACTTTATTTTTACTATGGTGCCAACCCAGAAATCGTGAAAAAAAAATGTTTTTGTCGAGTTAAGCAAACATAAATGTAAGGGAATTATTTTTTTGCAAATCATGAGTTGTCCCGATAATAAATGTTGTTCATAATAATGGGTACAATGACCCCGTTTCAGTAATTGCATTTTTTGCACCCTGTATAATTATAATGTACTTATGTAATAAGTAGAATGGAATTTATTGAAATATTTTACATCATTAACATACATAAATAAATTCGCAAACGTAAGGACGATGCACCTAGCACTACTATACTACGTATAGGTATAAAGTATTACAAGCACTTACAGTTAAATTCCTTCATTTGATAACAAGTATGTGAGAACCATGCCATAAATTACATAGTTCAACAAATACGGAACATGAGTTAGATAGATACTCGTACATGATTATGATCTAGATGATGCCAGGTAATTGTCTCAGGAGTAAGTACTGCCAGGCAAAGTATCATATATGGTCTTCTCCAATATACAATCATCATCATCATATCAGCCGAAAGACGTCCACTGCTGGATATAGGCCTCCCCCAAGCGTCTTCACATTGATCGGTCCCGTTCGTCTCGCATCCAGCAGAAAACAATAGAATAGAATTTTCCAAAAACCGAGATTCTTCAATGAAAACGTAACAAACAGGCAGACAGAATACTCATGCATTAACTAATATTCTTCTTCTGCTTTACGCGTCGATTGGACTCACATTTTGAACGACCATGTGACCTGTATGGCTCAGTCATTGGCCTCGTTCAAGTCTTAAGACTAGACTTGATTCAAATGTATGAATGTTTAAAACAATGCACCTGCCATGTTGTCTCTTCACAACCCTTGGTTGACTGGTAGAGAGGACATTATGTCTGCCAGTGTACCTTTGCGCATTGAACTTTTAAAACGATAAATTGACTTGATAAGAAAAAATATATTAGTATGGCTGGATAATTACCTGCATTTACTTTGCTAGTAAAAAAATTCACCCATAATAGGCAGTCGATGTTGGCTAAATTCTCTATTCCTTTTAGAAATCCTTCTTAGAACCCTTGCCGTTTATGTTGAGTGATTTTGCAACTTTAAGTCAAGAACTCTTTATAAAGAGCTCTGGATGGTTTTTCGCAAAATCTCAAAGTTAAATGAAGCGAGACGTAACTTGGAGAGCATCACATTTTATGGAAAATGGCTTGAATCAACTTGAATGTTTCAAAGTTGTTTGAATTTGAATGTAATAGAGTCGATCATTCATCAAATAGATTTAATCAAGTTGATAAATAAGAATAAGATGAATTATTTATATTACAATTAGTATTTCCCGGTGAAAGAAAGATAGAAAATTAAATTTGACAAAGAAGCCGTCTTTTAAACAGAAAACATAAGTTAACTAAAATGTCTGTATCCCCGATTTCCCGACAGTTGCCTTGAAAATAGTTGTGCTCGACTTAGACAAAGTAAAACATTTTTTTTTTTATGGTTAGCTCGCATTTGGCTACTTCTCACTTGAAGGTAAGCGATGATGTGATCGACGGTGCAGCATGCTTGCCTAGAAGTAACCAGCAGGCTTATTACGTATCTTTTGCAAGAGCAAAACGATAGCGATCAAACGCTTAATGTCATAAAAGTCGGCATTGCCTGCAGTGTAGCTGTGGTATGTCCTACACAATCGTTTGCTAATCGCTCGCTGTTTGTCAAATGCACTTATTAAAAAAAAAAACGCCAACAACTCTAAAACTTCTGTATGGGAGAGCAATTATTGCGCAAAAATTTCTATCGTTTTGCTCTTGCAAAAAATACGTAATAAGCCTGCAGTTCACTCTTGACTTAAAGACACCCGGGTTGCAGGTATCAGGAAACACAGACTCCGGCAGAGAATTCTACTCCTTAGCTGTACGCAACATGAAAGTATCGTCTATCTAGCCGCCTGAAAGTCCAATTGCATCTGAATTACGGTTACGGGTTATTAATAATCCTATGAATATATTATAATAGGTACTCTAGAAATAGTCTTGTGATGATAAAGTCTAAGAATAGTTCTACTGGATTATTTGCGTCAGAGAGACCTAAATAAGGCAAAGCTTTTCAAGTCCGAACTTTGTTCTCTTTTGTGTCCTTCCCTTGTTTTGATCTTGGGACTTACATACATGTTTTAAGCAATTATCTATTGGTTCAAGTGTTATCTTAGGTGCAGAGAAGAGAAGCGCTATTAAAATGTCAAGTAATCAATCCCTTACATTTTGGCATTTCAACCATCGAAATATATAATCGAAAACGATTGTCAAAATTAGTCTTTGTTCCCGCTGTACCATCGAACAGTACCACCGTTGGTATACTAACGTGAAATCTCGTTCTCTTTATTACTACCATTTATATTAATTAACTAGCTTTCCGCCCGCAGCTTCGCCTGCGTGGACTATACGATTTTGGTTGTTTCGTTTTTTGCAGTTCTGGCGGGTTATTACAAATTATTATCTAAACATAGCTTTCCGCCCCCGTCTTTGTTCGCGTATACTACAAAATTGGGTCAACTTTATTATTTTATCGAAATATAAAAATTACATGTAAATTGATATAAAATGAGCATAATCTGAACTGCCGTCGTGTTCGCATTAATAGCTAGAGCCATGGACTTCCATTCTGGATGTCGCGTGTGAAATACCACTTTGCTTTCAATTTCTGAATCCTACCGACACGACAAAGACATAGTCAGAGGGTATCAGTGGTATTCGAGATATGAAAACTGATTCCTCCCCAGCACATCTAGTAGGTAATCATTCGTACAAACTTTAACACCTCTTTTTACCCGTTTAAGGGATGAAATTCAAAAAATGCTTAAGTACGTTTTTCTTTCATTGTATTGAAGAGCAGATATACTAAGTAATTTTGATGATAAACAATTTATTTTTCTTACAAACTATAAGACCCCTTTTTACCCCTTTAAGAGATGAAATTAAAAAAAATCCTTAAACCAGTATTTTTTATTTGGAGGCTAAATCCCATATCTCATTCTCACTCTGTCTTTTTTCATTTGAAATGAATGAGATTCATTCATTTCAAATGAAAAAAGACAGAGTTTCATACAAACTTTCATCCTCTATTTAACTCCCTTAGGAATATAATTTCGAAAAATCCTTCCTTATTCCTTGTTTATGTTATACAGGCAACCTCTGTGCAAAATTTCAGCTTTCTAGGTCCAAGGATTTGGCCTGGGCGTTGATGAGTCAGTCAGTCAGTCAGGACTTTTCTTTTTATTAATATAGATAGATTTAGAGGTACTAATGAGCAACAGTGGACCCTATCAGAATATCAGCGCAGCATTATTTTCTTTTAAATATCGTTGCACATGCTGAGATAGGAGCCTTTTTGGTTTGCCTTTTGGTTATTTTTTTTATTATTGTTTGTGTTTTGCTTATCTCGTGTCTCCTGTGCGGGTCTCCCTTGTTTTACCGAAAAGAAATTGCCAAATTATCACTTCCCAAACAAATTTTCGCATAACTTCATTTGCCAAATTATTACTTACCAAACAATCTCTTTACAAATAATTGTTACGAAAACCTATGTTTGGCAAGTGAACGTTTGAACAATAACTTGTTCACCAACTAGTACTTTTACCATTTTTTATCTAGTCAAATATTTCAGTTGGTATAACATATTTTACGCAAAATTAAATAAGCCAAATATTTGGTGTCGTCAGTTTTAAACTTACCATTTCTGTTTAGTCGATTGCGTAGCCAATGACAAAAATTTTGCATCTATATGTTAGTTGCACAGATTATACAAATTAAATTACAATGTGTAAATAAGTGGGTAGTAGGTAAATCATAAATGTCGCGCGATGTGGGTAAGTCATGCAAAACACTATCACTGTGTTTTGTAGCGGAAGTTTATTGAGATTGTTACGATATATTATTTTGTAGATAATTGTTGCTAAAAGTATAACGTAAATAAAGTTTACGATGAGTGAATGTAGTGATGAGTGTGAATTTTTTAAATCTACACGAGGTTGTGTAAAGTTGTTTCGAAACGGATTTACATATGAAAATAATAACAAAGTGAATGATACCTATTATTGGTACTGTGAGTACAGGAAAAATAAATTGTTTAAATGTACTGCATCCCAACAAACTACACTAAAAGATGGGATTCATAAGGTATTAAAGAGCAATGAAATTCACAATCATGAACCAAATCCTGGGAGAAAAATAACCAGTGACCTTATAGAAAAGATCAAAAGTGAGGTTTCATCTGGAACAAAAATATGCAAAATAATACAAAATAACAAAGCAAATGCTCCTTTGGACGTTGTAGATAACTTGCCTTCAACTTCGGCTCTAAAGCAGAGGATGTATCGACTACGAAAAAAACAAGAAGTAACAATAGAACCAACTGATGTACATTTCCAGCTAAATTTATCACAAACATCTATCAAGGGTGTAAATTTCATAATAAAAGATAAAACTTATGATGAAAATAGAAGAATATTGGTAATGTCAACACTAAGTTTAATGACCACTTTAAGTCACAGTTCATACTGGATTTTAGACGGAACCTTTAAAGTGGCACCAAATATCTTTAAACAATTATACACTATACATGGCAATGTATTATCTGATAACAATAAAACATTTCCACTTTGTTTTTGTATGTGTACCAACAAGGATAAACGTACGTATGACTTAATGTTCGAATTAATAATGCAATACGGAAATGAAAATAATATTGACATGACGCCAAAAGTCTGTATATTAGATTTCGAAAAGGCAGCCATTTCAAGCATAAGATCTAACTTTGAAGACGTTTTATTACAAGGGTGCTTTTTCCACTTGGGACAAATTCTAAACAGGTAATAATAATGTTATTATAATTATATTATTTCTCTCGATAGCCTCCTAAAAATAATCTCTTTTTTCCATATTTTTTTCTATATAATCTAGTCGTTTCCGGCTGTAGGTGTCACAGTTTTAACCTAACCTAACCTAACCATTTTTTTAAAATAAATAACCTACTGTAACTAGTTCCATAAATAACCTATTGCCCATAAATTTGACTTGTTTCAGACAAATTCAAGCACATAAGCTTACAAAGAAATACGCAAATGACATCAAATTTAACAAACAAGTAAAATGTTTACTGGCTTTAAGTTATTTGCCAGAAAATGAAATCATTCTATATTTTAACAAGCTAATAGAAGGTATAGAAGATTCTGATTGGAAGCAAATCGCGAATTGGTTTGACGAAAATTATGTTAGCGGATCATGGAACACGCAACCGAAGTATCCACCAAGCTTTTGGAGTTGCCATGTTGTAAACGAAAGACAAATACCTAGAACTTCAAACTCAGCTGAGGCGTGGCATCGTAGAATAAACATTCTCATTGATAAACACCACCCTGGAGTGTATCGCTTAATTAAAGAATTAATAAATGAAGTTTCTTCAAATTTAGCTGACATTGAGATTATACTATCAGGTGAACCGCCACAAAAAAAGAAAAAAAAATATATGGATAAAGACGACAGAATTAATCGAGTTCTGCAACACAAGTCTGAATACTCCGAAATAAATCTGCTAATGTCCATTGCAAAAAATTTAAAATTGTAAGTTACAAATATTTTGTACTAGCTTTTGCTATTTTGTACTCGCGTTAATAAATGATTACCTATATTAAAATAAAATTGCATTTTTAATTATACAATTCCCAAAAAAATCTTATTTTTGCCTTTATATTTTTTGTCATAACAATTCATTTGACTAAACGTTTATTGTCTAAATATTGTTTGCTGTAATAAATCATTTGATTAAAGACCAAAAACCTTAATGACATTATCCTTGGTAACAATCTGCCAAGTAAACATTTGACCAAATGAAAATGTGCGTACTAAAATTATTCCAAATATTACATTGGTATAAAAAAAGGTTGCTAAAATTTGTTTGGGTAATGAAAATTTGGCAAAATCTTTTCGGCAAAACGGCAGGATCCCCTCCTGTGCGGGTCACAAATAAATATTATTTCATTCTTTCTTTTTAAAGAGTGTTTGTTCCCAATAGTAATACCTACCTACCTATAAACATGGCAGCTGCATTTTAATAAAGAAATTAATAGATATTATCACTTTAATTGCAAAACTAAACTAACATTAACATTAGAAACGGGATATTTACCATGTTTACTGTTTGTTGTGAGTTTCCGATATTTCGGTGCTGTTGCAAGCACCATGATTACGGTTGACACACACACGGACATGGTAAATATCCCGCTTCTAATGTTAATGTTAGTGTTAGTGACCATGACAGTTTAAAAACTTAAAACTAAACTAGGTAAACAAAACATAAAACTTTCCTTTCGGCCAAAGTAAAAAGGAAACAACAATGCGAACTAGCGAAATTTCTCCAAAAAGAGGCCAATACAAATTACTCCTGATGTCAATTGCATTTGTGCTTCAATTATCCGATCATCAGAATCAATGTGTTGTTTTTCTCGCTTTGATTCTGAGTTCTTATTGAACTTCTTCAATTTGTTGCTTCGGAAGTTTGTTATATGAGATTTGATTTGGGATTTGGTTTATTTCTGCTTATGTACGAATTTTAGTTATGATGCCAACCTTCTGTCGAATTATTTGTTCGATGTTGACAGCCATAAACGCTTAATATATCTTTGAAAGGACTTTTCATCCTTTCAACTGTCTCGTGGTATTTTTGGAATGTTTTCATTGCAGATACGTCTTGTTTCATTTCTCTTACAACATTATCCCATCCTTCGTAATGTTGACTGTCGGGAGCACAGCAAGTAATCAGAGAATTTCTATATTGAGTAGTTCGAAAAGTGTAGAGTACGCTTTTTCATTTTGATGTACAAATGTAAATAAATAATAGATAGCTGATTTTCGATGAGTCAAAAAATACATCCAGTAGATGCGGGATGCACGGGACCGGTCAGTGTGGCGACGCTTGTGGGAGGCCTATTCTTTCTTTTTTCATCAATTTCTTTTAAAAAAAAAGTTGCCCCACACTAGGAATTTCTTCCTGTATCGTAGGTGCGTTTACAAACATATAAACTCACATACACAAACACCCAGAGCCGTCACAACTATCTGTAGTCAACTGTCTGTGTCACAAATATTAGTGCCGTGCGGGAATCGAACCCGCGACACGCAGCGCAGCAGAAAATCGCTCAACCACTCTGCGCCCATGTCCATGTGGACGGCAGTCAAAAAATTTATCACAAACAGTCTCACTAGTACCTCTAAGTAAATGGTGGTACTATAGATTAATGAGATTTCACGCTAGTACACACCGGTGGTGCAGTTCGGTGGTACTGGTGGGAACAAAAGAAAATTTCTAAATTGTATAGAATTAGCAAGCGCTACAATAATATCACGCGGTTTCATATTATCTTTTTTCAGGAGGGGTTTGTTGCGCGATTTTATAGAAGTTCAATTTTGATATTATTAGAATGAAGTAAAAAATTTTTGCGGGGTGGAAGGTAACGAGTTTAGGGGGGGGGGTCATGCTATCTTGTTCTCCGGCCTGAAGTGACGGACCATCCCTACCACACTCTCCGCATGTGCCCCGTAAGTATACATGTAGGTATATATGTATACATAGGTGTACCTATGTACAACAGTGAATAGCAGTTGCTGGTGAATAGCTGTACGCGTAAAATTTGTGTATAAAGTATTTTAAATATGAATAAACAAAGTGCATTTGTTAATGAAGAATGTGATGAAAAAATTGTGAAAGAAAATGAGTGAGTACTTTTATATACTGACATTTTCCTCTGACTTGACATCTGTCTGTCTAATTTATTGTCTTATAGGCCATATCTGAATGCAAAGGTTGGGAGTGTTAACACTAACCGCGAGCGGCATATGGGTACACAGGGACTTGGAGTGTGCAACGAGAATGGGGAGCGATTTATCGAGTTTTGTCAGAACCACGACCTTACCATCGGAGGAACATTATTCATTCATGGCGACCACCATAAGTACACGTGGAACTCACCCGATGGGGTCACCAAGAACCAAATTGACCACCTCGCCATTAGTTCCAAATGGCGGTCTTCACTGCTCGATGTCCGCAACCGCAGGGGCGCCGATATTGATAGCGACCACCTGGTAGTTTGATTGATAGCGACCATCTGGTAGTTGCTGAAGTTCGGCTCAAGGTTGCAGTAGCCCGTGCGGCTCGAGGACCTGGCAAGATTGGAAGAAGGTTCGATGTGAGCAAACTGCAAGACTCAGACTCGCGTAAAACTTTTCAGTTGGAATTGCGCAATCGCTTTTCTGTACTCGATGCTGCTACGGACTCATTAGACGAGGAGTGGAACCGCATCAAAGTGGCCTATACAGTGACCAGCTCCGTCGTTCTAGGGCACAGATCAACTCATTCTCGGGAGGACTGGATGTCACTACGCACGTGAAACCTGATCGAAGATAGAAGGAATCTTCATCTAAGACTGCTTGAGACCCATAACGACGCCATACGAGCAGACATTAACACGTAATTCCGTCAGAAACGCAAGTAAATCTATTGATTTTTGTTGATCGTGCTCAATAAGCTGCAAACGCCGGCAACTTAAAGGTGTTGTACAATGCTACCAAAACCTTGGCAGGTAACAGCAGGTCGAGGAAGAAGCCGCTGAAATCCAAAGATGGTGCAGCTCATTGTGACGTCAGAAAGGCAGCTACTTTGCTGGCGTGAACACTTTGAAGAGGTCTTCCGTTTGTCAGCTACATCGACGCCTGACGCGCTGCAATTTAGTTCCCCACCATGCCAGCTCCTCAACATTAACACGGAACCACCGTCAGCCTCTGAAATTGGGGAGGCAGTCCGCTCTTTGAAGACAGGCAGAGCACCAGGACTCGACCTGATAACTGCAGAAATGCTACAAGCCGAAGTACCAGTACCCACCGCAGTCGACGTCCTGACACCGCTCATTGAAAAGATCTGGATCGCCGAAGAACTCCCAGACGAATGGAACAAAGGCCTTCTTATAACTGTTCCTAAGAAAGGTGATCTTAGCCAGTGCGATAACTGGAGAGGTGTAACGTTGTTCTCGATTCCCTCTAAGGTTTTTTGCAAGACCATTCTAGATAGATTGTCGAAGGCCGTGGATCCTCTTCTACGCAAGGAGCAGGCTGGTTTCCGCTCGAGCCGCTCCTGTACGGACCGGATCAACACTCTCCGTATCATACTGGAACAGGTATCAGAATGGCAGAGGGAGGTTTATCTAACCTTTGTAGACTTCGAAAAGGCCTTTGATACGCTGAAGTGGTCTAGTATCTGGTCCCGTCTACTGGACATTGGAGTGCCGCAGAAAATAGTCCGTCTGTTGCAGAGTATTTACAAGAAATATTCCTTTAAGGTTACTCATAACGGCCTCATATCGGATGACGTAACAGTACACGCGGGTATCCGTCAAGGCTGCCTCCTGTCGCCGCTCCTCTTCCTAGTCGTTCTTGATGGAATTATGCTTCGCATCCATGATAACAGGTGCCGCGGCATAGAGTGGGGATTATCCAACGTCTTGGAAGACTTGGATTACGCCGATGACCTATGCCTGCTGAGTCATACCCACGCCGATATGCAAGCAAAGCTAAACGATCTACGTCAGGAAGCTGCAAAAACGGGGCTCAAAATAAACATCCGGAAGACCCAGGTAATGAGAACTAGTGTGAAGAACCATTCACCGTTGCTGATTGGCACAGAGGCAGTGGAACGCGTCCACAAATTTACATACCTCGGGAGTGTCGTGTCAGAGACTGGGGGTAGTGAAGAGGACATCGCTTCACGGATCGCCAAAGCCCAAGCAACCTTCGCGCAGCTGAAGTCAAAACTCAAAATCTTCGGGTCCAATGTCAAATCCGTGCTGCTCTATGGGTGCGAAACGTGGAAGGTCACAAAGGACATCTCACGCCAAATACAAGTCTTCGTCAACCGCTGTCTTCGTCGCATTCTCGAAATTTACTGGCCCGAGACCATCTCCAGTGTAGAGCTGTTGGAGAAATGCCACGAGAGCCCGATCGACCGCCAGATCAAGCGTCGCAAGTGGAGATGGATTGGCCACACGCTCCGAAGGGGTCCAAGCAAGCTTTGGACTGGAATCCCCAAGGGAAAAGAAAGCGTGGCCGTCCCCGTCAAACCTGGCGTCGCACCGTGTTGGCTGAAGCGACGAGCATCGGAATGACATGGAGCGAGGTGAAGTGTGAAGCTCAAGATAGATCGCGATGGAGGACGTCTGTGGACGCCCTCTGCCCCATCTAGGGGTTATAGGACATTAAGTCAAAGTAAGTCAGGCCATAGACATAATATACCATGGACTAGATCTCCTTTAAGCTCATTCTACAATATAATTTTCATTCCCTTTGTAAACCGTTTTTATTCGTTCTGGTCTTTATTTTGTAATTCAGAGATGTCAGAACGAAGGAACTATGCAATAGCCACAGAGACAGTCCCCGAGTGCCACACGTCTGTTTTTTTATAACGTTGCCCCACACTAAGGATTTCTTCCTGTATCGTGAGTGCGTTTACAAACATATAAAGTCACATACACAACACCCAGAGCCGGAACAACTATCTGTAGGTCTGACAAATATTTGTTCCGTGCGGGAAGCGAACCCGCGCAGCAGTCAATCGCTCAACCACTGCGTCAACCGTGCGCTCAAACTATAAGGTTTATCTTTGCTAATTATTCGAGTCACTTTCCTCATAGACAATCAACCTCCCACCCGCCACAATGCAGTTCCAGTTTGTCTTGTATTGTCGAATATAACAAGGGATAGCCCGTGAAAAACAAGATAAAACCTTGTCACTGTGTGTCCCCTGGGATTCCCAGAATGCCGACTTGTTTCCACCGCATTGCAGCCGTCATGCCGACGACTGACAAACACACGTCCCTTAGGATTAAACAAAGAGGAAGGAGTTTAAAATTAAGTTGGATTTATTAATCTGAAGAAATTACTATAATTCTGAATAATAAAATAAAACAAGCCTTTATTACTGTAACTTAAATATACAGTGTAACAATTACCTAACTTCTTAATTATATTTTACTATATTTAGCAAATTTTATCAGCAACCGTTTGAGTTTACCATCGTGGAGAAAGGATTGGTCGGATGAACATACGTTACCGAGTGCTAGATGTAAAAGGTGCGCCGGGCGTTTGGAATCGCAGTGCGATTTATGTTATCGCTACTCGAGTGGCGAATTCACGTATCCAGTGTGGCACCGATCTGCTCATGCAAAGCAAGTTGACATTATCCTAAACGAGACGTGTCGAATTATATAGGGGTGCCCAAAACCCATTTCCATTCAACAAGCTATACCCGTTGGCTGCTATTGCACAACCAAAAATACGAAGACAAGTCGCATGTGCGCTGGGGAAAAAAACCAGGAATCCGATTTCCGACATCCCCACTATGATCACACTTAAGAGCCGGCAGAGTTTTCTCCGCTGCACACAGGCCATTCAAGACCTACACTAAGAAGCAAGCTGTGGGAAAAATCTTACTCACATGCACCTAACTTCTTAAATCCCCAGGAACACCTGCCACCTGGCCGTGAAGAAAATTTGGTGGAATGGGGTTTTAAAGACACGAGGGACATTTAAAAAAAAAAATAGCATTGCCTTTTGAAAAATAATATTCCTTTTTATTTTAGTTTAAACTGTACGTCGCAATTTTTTTTCTACTTTCGAAATGTGTTATTAATTATTAAAACCTGACTAAGCAGAGTTGGCCATAATTCAATTTTAAGAGCAGACCAGAAGAAGAACAGGTAAGAAGAAAATCTCTCAAAATTAACAACTTGATTTAATATCAAATAGGCCTTAACCTATGCCTCTCCTGCTATAGTATACATATAGTTCATTTGTATGAGATGAATCAGCTGTTGTTTCCTAAGAGAAGACCTAACAAATACTAGTTTTAATAAAAAAAATAAAAAAAAAAAATAAGTTTGCGTATTCATTACAAATTGAAGGACTCCATACAATGACGTAAATTTAAGTCTCGTTATGTGTATATTGTTGTTACTCGTCCATTTCTGGTTTTACTTGACTCTGGTTTTGATAAAGTCAATTTTATGCGGCAGTGAATAGTAAAATGTGGAAAATCTTCGCGTAATTTTATCTGGCGATTAGTGGGGGTACCACGGGCCAAATAATTTGCCCATGGTACCCCTTTATCCCCCTTGGGGTTCCAAGGACATTAATATTTGTTCGTGGTACCCCAAGGGGGACTAGACTGGGAGACTACGGGAATGTACTGTAAAAATCTGGTGATGATTTTTATGGTTTGTACTATACTCTGATTTTTATGAATAATGTCATATTTAAATATATTACGTTTATATTCATAAAACATTTATTTAAAATCAATATCTAACGAATACTACAAATCACATCGATTCGATGAATGACTTATCATTGAGCCTTACCTACAACACTATGCTCCGCGCTTGCAACATAAAAAACAAGTTAAATAAAAAAATCAAAAAACCCGACTGCTTAAAAAGCAAACTAAAAAGACGTAAACAAGAAGAAAATCATGCTGTGCAGTCGGAGGATAGATATTCGCGAGCTGGCGGACCAAAACCAGATGTATCCTCCGACTGCACAGCATGATTTTCTTCTTTGTTACGTCTTTTTAGTTTGCTTTTTAAGCAGTCGGGTTTTTTGATTTTTTTAAATATTTTTTTATTTACAACTTTCTAGTTATTTTTTTTTTTAGAATTTGGTACCTTTAAACATATTATTATAAGTATTATATATTTTTGTAATCACCTCTTAAAACCCTTTATTTTGATTTCCCACACGATGAGTTTCGAAGAAAAAAAAATGGGCCCCTACAATATGGCGCCCAAAATTAATGTAGCCAGTGACACTTGCATGGTTAAGACGAATCGATTGACGTAAAAATTATCAAATCGGTCAACGCGATTGGTCTCTAGAACGCCACATAGGAACAAACATACATACAGACATAGACTGATAAACACATTACCCTCCTTCGGCAGTCGGGTAAAAAGGTCTTATTTAGTAACGAGGTTGTTGTTCCGAATGCATTTCAAAACAACATCCCCTAATAACGGAATAACGGAGTGTCCTACCACCCGACTATGGTCTTTAGAATGGAGTTTGCGCTAGCCCGCACTCTGCAGAACAAAGAGGCAGATCTCTGCCTGACGATGACATGGAAATCATCGACGCGAGATTCCGCGAACATACCTGATGAACTGCAGGAACGGGGCAGCCCCATCAACATCCTGAACCCGTTATTATATTGGACCCGTAAGGTGCTGATAGCACGCTGACTGTAATTGGTCTATAGGCTGCTCGTGTAAAATACTTGGCTTTGAAAAGTGTTATTTTTCTGGCTTGCTACACCGTGCAAACATGCGGGCCAACATGTTACAACGGACTGCCAGCGCCCTACGTTCCCTCTCGATATCTACCCGGTCTTGATGACCGGCTGTCGGTGACATAGTGCCTACTGAGAAATTCCAGTAAAAGAACCCAATAACATATTGTCCCACCCGCGAATGACCTTAAATGCAGCAATAGCTCTGCACTTTAAATGCAGTCTACTACAGTATAATTTATTTTTAGGCTATATTGTCCCACTGCTGGGGCAAAGCCTCCCTCACATTCTTTCATCCACTTTGTCCCTTTCCTTCTCTGGCCAATCCACAATGAGCGTTTTTAAGGCCTGCTTCGGCTACGACGGCCATCTTCAGGTACTCACTACGTGGCGATCTTGACCACTCTGTCCCCATGCATCCTGCAAATGTGACCCGTCCAACCCTATTTTAGCCTCGCTGACTTGACAGTTTAAATTACTTTACTAAATTGTTCATGAATAACTTTAAACTGGTCCTTTTCTCCTAAAGTTAGGCTTTAATATTAAAGTAAAATTTATTACTCAAAAGACCCAATTGAGTTTAGGGTCAGATAAGCACCACTTAAGGCTCAACTGGCTCTTATTAAATTGATTTTAAAATTTTATCTTTAGAACTTTATTTTTAAAGCCTAGAAATACTTAAAAAGGTAATAAAATTACAATTTACTTTAACATTCAGTTTATTTTGTTATGACAGTAATTCACATTAGTATTCATGATAGTAATTAGAAGTACTTAGTTGTTACAATGATAATTATAAAACAATTATTTATTATTCACATTTTAATTTATTATTTCTATGTACAAAATGTATTTTAATGCATTTATAATTAACTTGTCCAAAGCATCTTAAAATAACACTTAATATATTTAACTTATTAATGCACAATAATATAGTAAGTACTGAGTTAGTTTATACAATTTATTCAAAAGCGTAAATGTAACCATGATCTTCATATTTCTTTCGATTATTGGCATCACAATATTTGAAAATATTAATTATAATATATTTTCAGAAATTAAGACTAAACTTTACGGACAAATAAGTAAGTGAATAAAAAATCGAGCATATCGCGCTAAAGTTTTAACATAAAAAATATACAATTTTATTATTGACTAGCTGTTGCCCGCTACTTCATCCGCGTCAAACTAGTAAAAAATATATTTTTATTTGTTTAGTTGCCCGCCGGAACTATGAATTTTCTCGTGATCAAACGTAGCCTATGTTACTCGTTATTACATCAGCTATCTACCAGTGAAAGTCCCGTCAAAATCGGTCCAGCCGTTTCGGGGATTACCCGGAACAAACAGACAGACAGACAAAAAATTTAAAAATACCTTATTTGTTGTTAGTACCGTATATACTTTCACGTGCATTCAATAAAACGTTGTTATTTTGATATTACATACAGACACTTCAATTTTATTTATTTGTATAGATTAGTTCGCAGTTGACCACATGGCATCGCATCGCACCTAATGGTAAAAGATGATTTTGATTATCGACGAAGGAGCACGCTGGTGCGGCGCGCCGCCGCTTACATTCTTCGTGACGCTGGTTTCGAAATATCCTATTCATTCTTAACTCAAATTTTCTAATTAAACAATTATGTGCACCATACTAACTTCAAACTTCTGACGCAGTAGACCAGTGTCATTCTACCAACGAAAGCGTCGCCATAACGAAAGGAAAACAGTAATAAATTATTCATTATTAAAAACTTTTTTACAAAAAAATACTACCGACTTCCAAATAAGAAAACTAGAAAGAGAAAAATAACTTTATTTTTGGAAGTCGGTGTCTTTGGTAGGTACCAATTTTTTAAGGTATGGACACCGACTTCCAAAAATAAAGTTATTTTTCTCTTTCTAGTTTTCTTATTTGGAAGTCGGTAGTATTTTTTTGTAAAAAAGTTTTTAATTTTTCACTTTTTAGTTGTACCTACCTAATAGGGAAGTAGTTAAGTAAGTACCTATAACGACAGAATAGATTACCCGAATAACATGAAACTTGAATATAACCGGTGAAATGAGAGATCTGCATACCCCTTTCGAGCGTACTGGCGTGATGTTATGTTATGAAATGGTATAAACATTAAACAGACATGCGATTGCAGCAATCCCGAGAGATTTCCCGTTATTTATTGAAGAGTTCTGTTGTATATCTTTGAAGTTCTTCATCAGATCTTCACCAAATTAAAATGGGACCAATTTCGGCATATACCCTTTCAAACAAAAATAGAATTTTCAAAATCGGTCCACAATTGACGGTGATTGATATCGGTGAACATTCATAAAAAAAAAAAAAAAAACATACGTAATGTCGAACATAGAACCTCCTCCTTTTTTGGTAAGTCGGTTAAAAAACCTTTTTATATACTCTCATATCGCAATATTCGAATTATAAACTTCAAAATGAGTTTATATTGACATACTTTATGAAGGTGGCACTTCACATCGCTATTCGTGTTCGCGTATTTGTCTTATTCGCCCAAATATGACGATGTGAAGTAGCTCTATTCGTCTCTATTTGCCTATTCTCACGAACAAGACGAATACGCCAAATATCCGAACACCCGTATCCGCCTGGCTGTCGGTTTTATGCAACATATCAAAGGATTGCGAATATGGCGAATATGTTCGTTTACCGGCCACACATCGCTCGCCAAATAATAAGCCACTGCTGTAGTTAAACACGACCATCGTAAACTATAGCAAAAATATTCGTATATGTTCGGCATATTTGCTGTTCATTAACAATGTGTAGTCGGTGTATTCGTTTTATTCGGAATTCAACACGAATATAGCGAATAAAGACGAAAGAAAACGCGAACATCGAATAGCGATGTGAAGTGCCACCATAAACACAATGCCGAAATATAAAATATAATCTTTTTATAACATCTTTTCTCTAACAAAATAATGCTATACAATTTTTTTCTATTACTGTACAGACCAAATCCAAGAAGTTAATATCACCAAGGAGTTTCCATCAATAACTTTTTTGTAATGGAAATCTTATGCCGGGCGTGCCATTTTTACCCGACTGCGGGCGGGAAATGTTTTTTTTTAGTACCTATTATAAAAAGTTTTGATTCCAATTTTTACTTGTCTGTGGCAGCGCCCGCTTTAGCACATGCTCGGTTTATGCGTTGTTGTGCTGGGTTTGGCGCCATTCATACGTTTTGCTGTACTTAATTTTTCTTACTTTTATTTAGTAGGTTCAATCCCAATGTATGAGTGTAGATAAAGTAGTGCATGAAACTCCCTATTATTGGTAGATTGTAACTTGTATCGCTAAATCGACTTTAATATGAGGGTGAAGCTAAACCCGTTCAAAATCGCAACGATGCCTTGACCAATGGTGACATGATGACGTAGATTCATAGAAAACACGATAAAATTCAATTAGTGTCCTCCTCCGAGGATAGCCCTTCATAACGTAACCATAGGCAATCACACCACACATGGAGCATCGATCAGGACTTTCATATTATATTCTTGGGGCTCGCTCCCTAGAGACGCTGGGAAATTGGAACGATGAGAGATATGTAGGTAATACTAATACTGTATGTAGTTTCTGATAATAATAGGTTATTTCAGTAGGTACAGTGATATTTTTGTAACGTAAATTATTCAAATATGAGGGATCAATTCAGCAGAATTTGAGCATTTATAGAATTACTAGTTACCGCCTACGGCTCCACCTGAGTTGGTTTTTAGGATTCCGTACCCAAAGGGCGAAAACGAGACCCATTACTAAGACTCCACGATCCGTCTGTCTGTCTGTCTGTCCGTCTGTCACCAGGCTGTATCTTATGAACCGTGATAGCTAGACAGTTGAAATTTTCACAGATGGTGTATTTCTGTTGCCGCTATAACAAAAAATACTAAAAGCAGAATAAAATAAATATTAAAGTGGGGCATACAACAAACGAGATTTTTTTTCCGTTTTTTTTGCGATAACGGATTATTTATTCTGTGATAACGGTACGGAACCTTTCGTGCCCGAGTCCGACTCGCACTTGGCCGGTATTCCTCCAATATCTTTATAAATTATAGCCTATATGTTATTTTGATGTATAAGCTATGTTACTGTGAATTATATATGTTCGTTCTGTAGTTATTGCGTGAGAGAGTAACAAACATCCATACTCAAAAACTTACCTATATATAATACTCGTATTAAGAATGAAGTAGGTTACATAAATTGTGACTCATGCTCATTGTAATCAAGAAATCAAGAAAAACAAAAGAATACTTAGTTGGAACTATGGATATTTTTTTATTGTGTGACAGAGGTTATTTACAGTGAAATCTCAATGCTTCATAAGAAAGTATTGTTCTAAATTACAAAGTAATTTTACAAAGGTAAAAAAAGTAAATCAAAACATTTAGTTTTATTTTCTTTTGAAGCCTGAAATTCTGTATTTCTATGCCTAGTTTGACCTCAAATAATAATGCTTCAGTTTAATTTAGTTAAAGCTAAATAAAAAAATATAACTAATATTTGAAAGTATTTGGTCAACCACAATACAGCCCAAGCAGTAGATCATTCTCATATTTTTTTGTTTAATTTTGTATCAATAGTTAACGCATAATCAGCACATAAGGTACTTGCTGACTTATTAGACATACAGAAAACGTTTAAATATCTCTTAAAAAGTACATTTTCGAATTACGTATACAAAATCATTATATCACAATATCCGATGAAAATTTTGCTTTTACACATGCCTACGCCTTTAAATCTTTAAGTAACTTCTCCATCAATCTTAAAATCACTATACAGTAACTGGCTATCATTATTATTACAAAGAGATGACGTCACGCTATTCCTATCATTGATGAGGAGGGTATTCATCTTCTTCGGCGTCTCCTGTCTCCACTTCTCACTGCATAGACTGGTGGTCTCTGTTCCGTAGTAGCTGCATCGCCTGCTCCTCCTGTCAAGGCGGTTCCTCTTGTCCTGGATTTCAGAGCGAACCCTAACGAGGTGGGTCCCGTCAGAGGTATGGTTGACCGTAGTTTCTCTGATGCTGGAATGCTCGCGGCATCTACTCTTCTTTCTGCTGACATTACCGCAGCACAGGGTTTCCGTGAAGGCGATGCGGTACCTGAGATAGATAATATATAATGTTGGAATGATTAAATGGATCTACATACTCAAGGTAACATTGGTATAGCAATAAAGTTTGCTTTGCTATACTAAAAGTTTAGTATACAATGTAATTGATTCCGTACGTGGGACACTGTTAAGAAGCTCCGGATTGCGACTATACGCACGGATCTTTTATGTTGTTTTCTTAGTTTGTAACATATTTCCTCTCAGGAAAGCACTTAAGCTGTATTCAGGGGTCGAACAATTTTGCAAGAACCTTTTACTATAAGAATAAATTCAACCCACTGATTGCCAATTACGCATCCATGCGGAGAATGCCCTTGGGTCATAGAGGCGATCCCACCAACATTTTGAAACAACACAACACAATATTCAGTTAGCAAACCAAAACCTCATTTAATTGTACACAAAAGGATTGGCAGTGGTAGAGATATACTTGTAGTACAATGTACCGGTGCCAGAAAAGAGGTACGGTACTCGTTGAGGATATGGTAGATGAAGAAGTGGAAGACCAATCTCCTATGGCTCATGACATTGTTTAGGTTGGGATTGATGATTGATTGATTGGTAGCATAGATAAAGTAGAAGGCGCCAGCGACGCAGAAAAGGTATTCGTTGACGGTGTGGTATTGTCTCGTCAAGCTGTTTTAAATGAAGAATTGGAAGACCACACACATATGGCTACTGACATTGTACAGGATGGGATTGACGGTAGCAGAGATATAGAGAAGGGACCGATAACGTAGAAGATGTATTCGTTGATGATATGGTAGATGAAGAAGTGGAAGACCACTCCCCTATAGCTCAGGATATAGGCACCATTGTGCAGGATGGAGTTGACTGTGGCCGAGATGTAGTAGAAGAGGCCAATGTCGCAGAAGACGATGAAAAATAAGTACTCACTGATCGTGTGGTAATGCTTCGTCTAGCTGAGTTAGAAGAAGAAGTAGAAGACCACCTACTTATGGTTTATGAAATCATGACATTGTGTAGGATAGGGTTGATGGTAGCAGAGATGCAGTAGAAGACGCCAGTGGCATAGAAGAGATACTCATTGATGATATGGTATTGCAGGTATGTGGAACAGGGTGTAAAGTCCCTCAACCTCCATTGAAAAGGGAGGATCCTCCGACCAGACGGGTGTTGCGTCTGGTTCAGGCAACGGCCCAACGATTGTTGTTGGACTGTAAGCAAATACATAGTAGAATGCGCCATTGACAAAGAAGAGAATAGTAGCAGGTGCAGGCGACATAAAAGAGGTAATCTTTGATGGTGTGATAGATGATAAACAGGCGCTAGAAGTGGCAGATCACTCACCTATGGCTCATGACATTGTATAGAATAGGGTTGACAGTAGCAGAGATATAGTAGAAGGCGCCGGCGACATAGAACAGGTACTCGTTGATGGTGTGGTAGTGAGGCGTCGAGGTTCCGTAGATGAAGAACAGGCGCTGGAAGTGGAACGGAGCCCAGCACACGAAGAATGCTACCACTACCGCAGCTGAAACAAATAGAATAGATTAGCGGGGCCTTGGGATCGGTCTGGTTTATATTGAAACCCTAGCTTCGCATGCGATAAATTATAAAAGCAAGCCTTCCTCGTTTATCGCGGTTTCTATTACTTAATTAATTTATTTATTTATTCACTTATTTATTCATTAAGGAATTTATTTATTTATTATTTATCATTTTTTATTTAATTTTATTGAATGAAATCAATATTCTCTTTTTCTTGTTTACTGGTAAAAATATATTCACTTTTTTATCCTGTACATGTGTTTTTTCTTGAATAAACGATTATTATTAAGAAGAATTATAATTATTATTCTTTACTTTATAAAAAAAATACAGACGAAAACACCACACAAAATAATGCAGAAAACGATTTTGTTCTATTTAAACTAGCTTTTGCCAGCGGCTTCGCCCGCTTGAAAATTATTTTCTTATCCCAAGGGAACGTCATACCGGGATGAAAAGTAGGCAATGTGCTATTCCAGACCATACATTATCTCTGTGCCAAATTTCATTCAGATCCGTTCCGCCGTTTTGACATGATTGAGTAATAAACATACATCCAAACTTTCCCATTTTTAATACTAGCTGCCGCCCGTGAAATAGCATATATCTTTATAAATTATAGCATATGTGTTATTCTCATGTATAAGCTATATTTCTGTAAAGTTTCATCAAAATCCGTTGAGTAGTTTTTGCGTGAAAGAGTAACAAACATACATCCATCCTCACAAACTTTCACGTTTATGAGTATTTTGTATAGTATATAGTAAGAAAGTAAGATTTACAGATTTTTCGTTTTGTCAATCTAGAGTCTATATTTGCCTATAAAATAGGAATGCTCTTATTATAGGTACAAATGATTATACCAATAGCCAGCTCTCTCTCGAAAGGTAGCAAAATATATAGGTGACATTGTGTACTTATGTAGAAGCTTATTATAAAGAATTCCAATATATAAATGAATGACATATATGTACAATGTGCTACGTGATGTTATTTAGAAGTACATAACATAATAATATTACTATTCTTCGAACTTAAGCTACCCGTGTCAGGGTACCCGTTAAGGTTCCCCTAGTCGACGGCACGAACTATTAGGTGCGCGGGGTTAAAATGCAAGCAAACTCATCCGACAACACGAGCGAAAGAGATGGATGCTGTGATGAGCAGTAGGAAGCTAGTTCGCGTAAGAATTACCACTTTTGCAAGTTTGTAGCGAAATGGATGATGATTTAGGACGAAAACGTGCGCGCGAAATTTTATAAACAGACCTTTGGGAGTCTAGATATCATGAAAAAACGACAAAATGTATCAAAATCAAAATTCAATTAAGTCATTAAGCAGCACTTTTGAACGTCAAAAAAAATGTATAATTTAAAAGTAACAATAATTGATTCTACCGTCCATTCGGAAATGTAGCTTGTTATGGAGAAGAATGGACAAGAAACTCCACACTTACTCTTTTAAAATAAAAAGTGTTTTACAAGTATTTGGTTACATCATTTTTTGTTGGAAAAATATACATATTTGTGAGAACGATGTAAAAAGAAGTGCACGTAAAAGCGTCTGGAGTAAAAGAAACAATAAAAAAAAAAACAATACATAGGCAATTAAAAACAGGCCGAGGCAGCTAAGTTATGACCAATCCCAACTGACGGCGCCCGTTCACGAACATGACACATAGATCGGCACCACTCATATAAATATATTTTCAAAATAAAATTATTTGAATTGTTGAACTACTAATCTATGCGGGCACCAACCGGTTTCATCAACATCATCATCAACTACTAATCTATCCCTTTATGGTGGCCGTTTTGCGGTTTGCCTTCTTCTTATGGTATGTATTTCCACCCAAAGATGCGTTAAAATTAGTGTTGAAATATGAAAATTTCGACGGTCATAACTTTCAAATATTCTTTTTTTTTACTTTTTTGTTTCCATATAGGGCTAGATAATGATGAGATAAATTGACTTATTTTTTTATTTTGAACGTACACATTCAAACAGTGGAGTAATTGCCAGACTACGTTTGTATGGAAGAATGATCGACTAGTGTAACCTTAAGTTCCTGAGCTTGCTTCACTCGCTGTTGGTTGAGAGATAATAATGAAGGGACGAGGGAGAGTGATTGCGTGAACAGATTTCTACGCCTTTATTTTGACACACAAAGAATCATTCTATTAAGGCTAAACAAGATTGTCTCAGTTTAAATATATCCAGACAATTAAGAAACTAAGTAAGTACCAAACCATACACCAAAAACAAAACATTAAGACCAAAATAAAGTAATTAAATAAATTAGCTAATTTAAGTACTTAGATAATAAGTTCAAAGCATCTCTTTTAGAACGCTCTTCTGGTCGTGTGAGGCTAGCTATGTTTGTAATACAAACAACAGCTAGCATTGGACGATAAGAGGGAATTGCAGGGTTTTTTAAGTAGTTGGCAAACTTCACAGACGTGATGGATTAAGACAAAAGAAATGTAAATAAAAAAGGCTCGTGAACCAATCGCACGCGTGTCCTAGTTTGGTCCCCAAACACAATGACATGTTTACCTCAAATGTGTTGATTTGATTTCTGTTTCCGTAATAAACAACAGGAAAAAAGTAAAACATACCATTTCTATTTTTGCGCTGAAACTATTTTGGTCACGCAGTATGCTACATATGTATTATCTATATTACAAATATTATAAATCGCATATGTATTACTAATATTATAAAGACGAAAGATTTGTATTTTTGTATGTAATGAATAAACTTAAAAACTACTGGACCGATTTCAAAAACTTTCACCGTTGGGAAGCTACACTATCCCCGGGTGACATAGTCTACTTTTTATCCCTGTATTCCCACGGGAACGAGAACTACGCGGGTGAAACAGCGAGGCGTCCGCTAGTGAGATATATATGTGTGGGAATACAATTTTACAAGTATTGAGTATGAACGAAGGAAGTTATAAGAGTAAGGAAATTCAAAGAAACCATGGGTTGTATGAATGATGATGTTGTAAAAGAAGGGTGATTACGAAGACTCAGAAGACATGGCACGTCGATCCCAAATACACTGACAAAATTATGAAAGGCAGTTAGATTATATTGAAAGGTATCGAATGGAACGTATACACTCCTGGATATAACTGTAGGTAGACCGTACCTCTGATCACACTGTAAAATTGCCAACCCGAAATTGTTACTTTACGTGGACTTATAGTGAGTTTATTATAAGATTGGGCTCCATTGGTGTAATTGCTGCAAGACGTTCCAGTGTGAGGATAAACTAAATACATAAATCATTTTTGACTGGCTCTTGTTAACATTTCATTCACTCTTTACTTTATTTTCACATTTTCGCAGTGTGTCAAAATCATCCCTACTCCATACTTACTACTTTACTTCATACATATCACCCGGGGATAGTGTAGCTTCCCAATGGTGAAATAATTTTTGAAATCGGTCCAGTAGTTTTTAAGTTTATTCGTTACATACAAAAATACAAATCTTTCCTCTTTATAATATTAGTATAGAAGTATAGATTTAAGAAACTTTAAAGACAATAATAGACAAAGACAATTTTATTTTATTTCAACTACGATATTAAGCGGCACTTTTGTACGTTAAAAATTAAAATTAATAATAATTTATTCTACCGTCCATTCAGAAAAGTAGCTTGTTATGGACAAGAAAAGACAAGAAACGACTGACAGAAAGCATTAGATCAGGTCTACAGCAATACCCGCAGAGACCTAAGCCATGGATTCTTCTTTAGTGAATTTAAGCTTAAAATCAACCTAAAGTTCCAAAAGTTCCAGTTTTCCAAGTTTGGTTTAAGGACTCAACTCGACTTAGTCACCGTGACAACGGAAAAAACCCTTGGATTAACCGGTTGTGTGCCGTAATTACCAAAACAATTAAAAACGCCATTGTGTCTCGCGTGGATCCACGTTTTAGTTTGCCACACAAGGGATAAATTTCAATAAATACTAAGCTTTGACAGGCAATTTAATGATTCGAGGTGGAGTCGAGTTGGAAGAATTATGATTTGGAATATGACACCTTACAGTCCACGCATGCGTGATCTTGATCAACAAAGTAATTCAAAACTTCAACATTCACACCTCTCAATCACTTGTGACTCTTGTGAACCCAAATCACTCGAGTGACAGGAGCATATTCCTAGGCAGGTCCTGTCAACCCCTCGAAGAGTTTAAGGCCGTTTTAATCCATTGTGATGTATTTCAGAAAAGTGCCGCGATATAAAATCTTTGTTCTTGAAATCTATCGATTACAGCATGAATTATGCTAGACCGTGGGGCCGCGAGCCGAGCCTCGTGTGAGGCACGGACCAGGCACGGATTCAAAACTTAACGATCATTTTATATGATGTAGTTTATGCTATACCGTGCGGCGTCCGCATCCCGATACGCTCGGAGGCCTCGGAGTAAGGCCGAGATAATTATCCGTGCCTCACACGGGGCTCGGCTCACGTCTGCCACATCATCATCATCATCATTCTAGCTGAAAGACGTCCACTGCTGGACATGTATGGCAAGGCTATATAATGAAAGGTCCAACTTGACGGATCCTATCGATGTTTTCTCTATGAGTTTCGCTTCATACAGACGTTCCCTTTATAAACAGTGCGAACAATGTACGCCTATTTAGCTCAATTTGTTTTGTTTTTGTAGTGTTCTAGATTTAGGTCCACTGGACACACTTTCTAACTTACTTTGTCTCTAATATTCATTGTGTCAATGTCATGCATACCTGTTATTTGCATGGTTACTGAAATTGCCGATATTGGATGTTATTTTATTTGAATTGTAAGTGACAGTGCTGTTGGTGTGCTTATTATATAAATAAATAAATAAATAGGCCTCCCTCAGGCGTCGCTACATTGACCGATCCCGTGCGTCTCGCATCCAGCGATTGCCCGCAACCTTAACCAGGTCATCGGTCCACCTAGTGGGAGGCCTTCCAACGCATGGTCTTTTGGTTCGCGGTCGCCATTCCAGAACTTTTTGGCCCCATCGGCCATCCGTTCTGCGAGCAATGGGCACATTGGTGTCGGTAACTTTGGTTCTCCTGCGGATATCCTCAATTCTGATGCGATCACGCAAGGAAACTCCGAGCATAGCCCTCTCCTTTGGGTGACTTTAAGCTTTCTTATAAGGCCTAAGGCCTAAGGTGATCACTGGCGACAACCACGGGCTAGCATAATTTATCGTTTATACTGAATTTAGTAAGAGGCCATTGAAAAAGAAACCTTAAAAAATATACAATTTTTTTTTAATTTGTGTTCGGCTGGGAGGTTCGGTTGGTTGGTGCCCCTATCTACTGGAGGGCGAGTCTATTAATCGGACACAAATACTGAGAAAATCTTGAAAAAAAACATCATAATCAAATGCACTATTCACGTACATTAAAATCAAAACACCTATGTGCATTTTTAGATCTATAGGCGCGCAAATTGAACCAGAAACCGTAGCGCAGGAAACTAAACTTTAAGCTATTGAGTTATTGTTAGAATTTTATATGATTAAATGGGAGTCTCTTAATACTGTGTTCTGTCTGACGTAGCGTTACTAATCCTGATAGCTACATAAAATCTACATAGGCAGATTTGACCAAACTCTGTCTCACCTTGGCAAATAATTACTCGTAAAATATTCGTACACGGATTAATCTGCGAACGGTGTCCACTCTAATTGGTGGATAGTCAACATAAATAATCAAGACGCAACAAATGTGAAAATCTCGTATGCCCGTTTTCACTAATATGCTAATACTAAACATCACATAAATTATTCTAAATCTAAATGAAAAAGAAGAAATGAATGTCTGTCTAAAAAAAAGTGCTGTTGGATTTTTAACGGCCAGTTGGTGCCGAAATTCACATCTAGGTATAAACTTAAAACAAATAAACAAGAAAAGTTAAATAAAGACTTTTAATTAGCATCAAACATAATATTTTTCTGGGCACCTTTACGTGCACTTACCACTCTTGTTAACAACCATATTGTCGTTGGTTAATTGATTCATCTATCAGAAATTTTGAATGTCTAACCGGTTTCAACGATGGTGCAGAAGATAACAATTAAAAGTAGTTAAGAAACAAACCATATTAACTAATCACAAGACTGTAATTACCCGACTTGTTTGATAAGACGTATAAATACAAGCGATTCCACATTGTGCTACACATTGTTAAAAATACAACCAAATAGAGAACATTCTTTTTCTTGAAACATCTTTACAAATCATGGATAGACAAAATGATTTGTTTAACTCTGCTTTTGATGAAGAGCTTTACAACATTTGCGAAATTATTGAAAATGATTACAATGCGTTGTCTCAGAAGCTTCTGGCTGCGTTGCTGATAGCAGATATGCACATCATTAACGAGTAAGTAACTTATACAAATGCTACTTTTGATATTGGTATATAGCCTAGCCCTTTGGGGATTGTAGAAGTGTAGATATTTTAAATTTTAATCATCATCTTTTATTTTTAGGCGTCTATTGAGGCGAGCCCGGAAAATGAGGCTCTATGAATACGCCAGAAATGTGAAGGACAGTGCAAAAAGACGTCGTTTAGAAGCTATACCAGGACCGTCCACTTCATCGCCTATGGAGAGTGATGTCAAAGTGCCTTCCGAGAGTAATGAAAGGTACGTGTTGAATTTATGTTAAGAAAAGGATTTTTGTAAATCATTTAAAATCGTACGGGGTACTGGACTACCAATCTATCTATTTATATTATTATATATATATATATATCTATATAAATAAAAGAAAAGTCCTGACTGACTGACTGACTTATCATCACCCAGCCCAAATCCTTGGACCTAGAAAGCTGAAATTTTGCACAGAGGTCCTCTTTATAATGTAGACAAGAAATAGGAAAGGATTTTTCGAAATTCAACCCCTAAAGGAGTTAAATAGGGGATGAAAGTTTGTATGAAACACTGTCGTTTTTAATTTAAAATTCATGAAATAATGGGGTTTAGCCTCTAAATATAAAATAAAAAAATATATTTTAAGATTTTTTTTAATTTCATCCCTTAAAATTATGTTTTCACTCCATAGTGTAAGGAACTGCGGCACCAGCGCGTCTGCGAGCGACCTCTGTCCGTCTGCGAGCGAACCCGGCGCGTCTACGAGCGATCCCTGCACCTCGGCGAGCGATCCTTTCACGTCTGCGAGCAACCCCTGCGCGTCTGTGAGCGACCCCTTCGCTTCGGCGAACGACCCCTGCACGTCTGCGAGCGATCTTTGCGCTTCGGCGATTGACCCATGCACGTCTGCAAGTAACCCCTACGCCCCTTTGAGTGACCCCTCTTCGGCGAGCGACCCCTGCGCGTCTGCTAGCGAACCCTGCGCTTCGGCAAGCGACCTCTGTGCGTCTGCGAGCGACCCTTGCGCGTCTGTGAGCAACCCCTGCGCTTCGGCAAGCGACCCATATTCGTCTGCGAGTGAACCCTGCGCCTCTCTGAGCAACCCCTGCGCTTCGGCAAGCGACCCATGTTCGTCTGCGGGTGAACCCTGCGCTTCGGCAAGCGACCCATGTTCGTCTGCGGGTGAACCCTGCGTCTCTGTGAGCGATCCCTGCGTTTCGGCGAGCGATCCCTGTGCGTCTAAGAGCGACCCCTGCGTGGCTACGAGCGACCCCTGCGCATCTGCGAGCGATCTCTGCGCTTCGGCGAGCTACCCATGTACGTCTGCGAGTGACCCCTGCGCCTCTGTGAGTGACCCCTGCGCTTCGGCGAGCAACACCTGCGCGTCTGCGAGCGAACCCAGCACGTCTGTGAGCGACAACGGCGCATCCCTACCGGACGCGATGATTCTCCTAGAGTTTGCCGATATAGCAGCAGAGCAGCGAAGAAGCGGAACAGATATATAAAATACTCGCGATGATACAGTTATTGCTATGATATAGCCTTTAAAGTTCCCACGGCTGGGATACAGGTCTCCTCTCTGTGAGCGGGAATATAATAAAATATTTATTTCTATAGAATAAATAAATTAAATACCTAAAAAGACAGAGTTTTTATTCTAACGTTTAACATCATCAACTCTCACTCATGAGTAGGTAATCCTTTGTCTATTTATCGGAGCAGCTCGAGACCCCATTAGTGATGTTTGCGCTGCAAACCAGTTCTGGGAGCAATATACAATACCTAACCAAATTCTGTGTTTGGACTTCGTCCGAACAAGTGATCATCATAAGACTGTAAAGCTGCCATTACTCAATTTGTCTAGCCTTTCCCAAATGGGTTATCGTGGGTCGGTTTTCAGTCTAGGCGGATTTAGCGATCAACAATGCAGTCGCTCCATATAAAATACGGGTACTCAGCTTCATCCGGTTGTACTGGGAGCCATCCCCAATATATGTAGTTGGAAAATGGCTAGGCCAATGGCTTGCCTGTCTGTCTGACCTCCACAACTAACACGGAACACGGACACAACACAGTGTTCCTTGGCAAGACTGGTGACTGATTTTCTGGCTTCAGACTTCCCGTAATAACTGTTATTTTTTTTACAAATGAAATTCGGAATTAACAGCTCTCAAGAACACACTCCGAGCCATGGAGGAATCCCGTTTTGTAGATACCTAACGGATGGTCACCCACCCCGGACCAACCTATAATTTATTATTTAACTAGCGACCCGCCCCGGCTTCGCCCGTGACAAATTATACACAATAACCTTCCTCGTTTCTCATTCTTTCTATTAGTGAAAACCGCATGAAAATCTGTTCAGTAGTTTTTGAGTTTATCGCGTACAAACGCAGCAGGTGACTTTATTTTATAATGCCGCCTCCACACGCTTGGCGAACAATGGCGAACAGCAAACAGCCAACACAAACGTGTGGATGGGTGTTTGTTTGTGTTCGCTTGTTTTTTTTGTGTTGGTCCGTGTTCAGCATCGGTGTCGGTTTTTATGCACAAATCAAAGGGCGTTCGACAAATGTGTTTGCGATGTATCCAGACGCTTGTTCAGTTCAGTAGTAGCTTGCAGGCGGTAGACGTAGTTAATAGTGGTGGTCAAATTTACGAATGGTGAAATTTTGTGTATCTTAAGCTAAATTGTAAGGAAAAATGAGGAGTTTAACCCGAAAGGAATCGCTGCCACAACAAGCTCGTCGTCTGCCATGTTTGCCAATCCGGAATATACAAGCACGTTCGCTAAGCATAAGGTCAGTGTTCGGCACGTGTTTGCTGTCCACCACTGTTAGTGGCAAACAGCAAGCGTGTGGAGGCGGCATAATATGTAATAATAACAATTGCTTGCTGTACTAAAAATTTACATGTACAATTGTTTTTCTCTTTACTGTACTTGTCTTACCTTCAAAAAGAGTAAGGGGATCAGACCGGAATGTCAAAGTTTATAGTGGATCAGGCAGGAATTAAAGAATAATAATAACCAGCAGGGGATCAGATCAAAGGATCCGACCAGAATACATCGATAATAATTTATTTATTAGTTTATCTTCGCACTGGAACGTTTTGCAGCAATTACACCAATAGAGCACAATCTTATTAATAAACTCACTCACAGATTTCCTCACGATGTTTTCCTTCACCGTTGTCCGTGATGTCCAGGATAAACTTAGAAAGTACATATGAATTGACATAAGATAATAACTTAGCCACGAGCTTTTGAGAGTGAGTACTACTGAAACTACTGGCATGTCTGGTCTATGCGCTTCTTTGTTGCCTCACAAAGGCAGAGTAACATTGTCCATGTCCAGCTTTGCAATGAAGTTGGCTGTTAAACACAATTTAATTAGGAGTTTTGGCGTAGCAAGTACAATGTTACAAGAACAATGCCGTTTCTACGTTGTTGCAAAATTATTTCGTGGCAATCCTTCACTATCATTAGACGGACTTCACTAATCTAAAACTATGGAGTACCTACTCTCTGGTAACCACACATTTGCGGTGAATATTGGGGCCAAAGTGGGACGAAACATATTACGCAAATATTGGGGTTAGAGAGCCCAAACAAGGCCCAGACATTCTACGTCAGAATTCCAGAATGTTTCAGACCACGTGACATTCCGATAGCGCATAGCAATGAGTCCCTTGTATTATTATTAAGGAGTGGTTAAGGGGAGGCCTACGCCGCAGAGGCGACCGCTACGAATAGCAATGGCAAACGCTCATAAAATAAAGTAAATAACAGATTGAGATTGAAATTCTTTTAAAAGTATTTTAAATATTTTTTACACTTAACTTTACACTTAATATATAATTTAGTTAAGTGTAAAAAATTAAGTAGTGGAATAAAGGGCATTTTTTTTTTTTTTTTTATAACTTACAAGATTATTTAGTTTCTCACCTGTCCCTGTCTGTAAGTTATCAATGATTGCATGGTTTGGCCCCACTATCTGGTGTTTGACTGGGCTGAAATATTGCACGCTCGTTTATTTCTCGTAACAACGCAATTTTAATACAAAAGCTTGTTTAAATAAAAACAGTTAATTAAATCAAATATCCCGACTGCAACTAAAAGACGTAAACAAGAAGATAATCATGCTGTGCAGTCGGAGGATACATATTCGCGAGCTGACTGACCAAAACCAGATGTATCCTCTGACTGTGCAGCATGATTATCTTATTATATTATCGGCAGTCGGGTTTTTTATAATTAACTTTTTTTATTTATGACTGTTTTTTTTTCGAATTAGTTACATTTAAACATATAAGTGTTATATATTTGAAATCATCTCTCAAAGCCCTTTATTTTGATACCACACACAAAAAATTGGGCTCCACAATATGGCGCCCAATATCCGCCATTTTCCTATTTTCCAATTTAAATGTAGCCAGTGACACTCGCAAGGTTAAGACGAATCTATTGACGTAAACATCATGAAAATCGGCCAACGCGTTTGATCTCTAGAACTCCACATAGGAACAAACATACATACATATATACATACATAGACCGACTTCAGCAGTCGGGTAAAAAAACCGGCAAAGTGCGAGTCGGACACACCAAGAGTTCAGTTAAGGTAAATATAATATATGGCATTCACAGAAAACCAAAACCAAGGTTCGGGAAACCAGGGTTCGGGGTTCGGGAGCACGGTTGGCGCAGTGGGTGAGCGATTGACTGCTGCGCTGCGTGTCGCGGGTTCGATTCCCGCACGGAACAAATATTTGTATGACCTACAGATAGTTGTTCCGGCTCTGGGTGTTGTGTATGTGAGTTTATATGTTTGTAAACGCACCCACGATACAGGAAGAAATTCCTAGTGTGGGGCAAAGTTTAAAAAAAAAAAAAAAAAAAAAAAAAAAAAAAAAAAAAAAAAAAAAAGTTTCGAGAAAGAGGTCACCCGTTGAATCCGACTCGGCTGGGCGGCGTTCGGGCAGTTGCGTGGTATCTTCTCGTCCAATTTACCGCAATGTCTCAAGACAAAAGTCTATGACCAGTGTGTGTTGCCAGTGATCACCTATGGGACCGAGACGTGGTCGCTCACAATGGGCCTTATCAGAAAGCTTAAAGTCACCCAAAGGGCAATGGAGAGGGCTATGCTCGGCATTTCCTTGCGTGATCATGTCAGAAATGATGATATCCGCAGGAGAACCAAAGTTACCGACATAGCCCGAAGAATTGCCAAACTTAAGTGGCAATGGGCAGGGCACATTGCTCGCAGAATGGATGGCCGTTGGGGCCGAAAAGTTCTGGAATGGCGACCGCGAACCGGAAGACGATATGTTGGAAGGCCTCCCACTAGGTGGACCGATGACCTGGTTAAGGTTGCGGGAAGGCGCTGGATGCGAGACGCACGGGATCGGTCAATGAGGCGACGCCTGGGGGAGGCCTATGTCCAGCAGTGGACGTCTTTCGGCTGAAATGATGATGATGATTCACAGAAAACTATCCAGACTGGTGCCCATTAATTTAACTAGTCCAAGACCAAATGGCTTGGTCTAGTTTCATCAATTAGCACTACTCAAGACTAATGTGAATCTCATGTAATTGCGTTTTGTCTGTCCCGAAAGTTTCTTACGTATGAAATAAAGTTAGTAAAATGAGTAGGGGTAATTTTGACCGACTGTACCGAATATGTGAAAATAGCAGAAACTAAAAACCTAAGTAAGGTGTTTAACCCCTCATATACGCAGATCTACGCGAGACACAATGGCTTTTTAATTGTTTCAGTTAATTTTATATTATACAAGGGGTTAAAAGAAAATGAAAAGATATTTTTATGACACTTTCACAGACAAGCGGCTATTAAACACTTTTTCTTTCTACATGTGACGGGATGCTGAAACGGGCAATTTTTGTGGCTATGACAAATATATTGTGTGTAGTGGGTACGGAAACCAAACGTGAACGAGTTTCAGTGTCGGTATGCTATTGCTAATAAATTAAATACTTCCCATTCGCAAACGTTGGGAAAGGTGTGCATGAACGATGTGAATGTGGTGCACCACATGCATGTTACTAGCTTGCAAGCTAGTAACAAGAAATGTTCATTAGATCTGTTTTACCAAATTGTTAGAGGACTACGGACGAAAAAATCATTTCATTTTCATTTCATTGTAGGGTCTATGGCTCTATGGTAGCCATAGCCGAGACTGGATTAAATGACTCGATACATGATGAACTGGCATCTCCGAGTGGGTATACAATACATAGATGTGACTGCGTGGACGGCCGTAAACACGGAGGGGTCATGCTGGCCGCCAACCCGCGCGGCGTTACCTGATAAAGCTAAAAGATAAATCACCCGTTCGAAATCATATGTACGACGGTATTTAGAAAAATATTGTTCTCTTTTTGTGTTGTGTTCATTGACGTATTAAAAAGAGGAAGATACGGTACTCAACACAGCGCTTGGTCCTACTAGACTAAGTGAATGCCCGTAGCGGGCACTCGGGCGATTTCGCTCGCACTACAGCGCCGAGCCCAGGTTTTTTGATCGCGATGTTACCGCGTAACGTATCTTCCCCTTTTTAATACATCAATGGTTGTGTTGCGTACATTCCACCAAAAACGATTGAAAGGGCATATTATGTTCCATTTACGGATAGCCCATGCAAATCTATTAAAGTTTGCACCCGTATGTCGGGCGGTTACGATCATTAATAGCATCTCTCAAAGATTGGCCATTTTTTTCTGCTCTTTGGCGGAATTCCAGAGGGTGACCGGTAGTCGGAGCCGGTACTTGGGACTGGTCTATCATAGACGCGAGTAGGTGTGTGATCAGATTTCGAGAGGCACCTCTGGGTGTCGCATTGTATAACTACTTTTATTACCTAGGGTTCTATTCTACCTGTAAAAATAATTGTGTGTGTGAATAAATAAATAAAATAAATATTCATGGCCAGGACACCCATGATTTATTTATCTTAAAATCTTCATTCATATATTATTTTTGTTTTTTGTATGCCGATACTTGCTTCTGCCAGCGGCTTCACCCGCAAAGATTATCCCAAGGGAAGATATTCCCGGGATAAAATCCTATGTGCTATTCCAGACTATAGCAGTAGACGCATAGACCAGACATGCCAGTAGTTTTAGTAGTACTCTCAAAAGTTCGTGGCCAAGTTATTCGTGGTCAATTCATATATACTTTCTAAGTTTATCTTGCACATCGCTGACAATTGTGAAGGAAAACATGTAGCATAGATGAGATTGTTGAGATGGGTGTGCGTCGTGACGAGATTGGATAAAGTGAAAAATGTAGGAAGTTTGTGGCGCCAGTGACAGGAAAGTTGAAAGGAATAATGGTCATATGATGAGAAGGGATGAAACGCATTTTACTAAAAGAGTTATGAATATAAATTTGGATGAATGCAGAGAGAGAGGAAGGCCAAAGAAAAGATGGATGGACTGTGTGAGGAGTGATATGAAAGAAAAGGGAGTCAGTGATAGCGTGTGTCGTTGCAAAATGACGTCTTAAGAGGAAATATGGGCAGAGAGCAAGCGCCGACTAAATTTCCTTAGTAAAAAGTTGTTGTTGTGGTTGTTGGTCGAGGTTTGTCTCCCGTCTCTTTCCTCCTCCAATATTGCAAAAGGCGAAAAGGCACAAAGGGTCGTTTACAACTGGGATAAGCCCAGTTGCCTAGCACAACGGATAAAAATTAGCATTAATATTAATGGGTTCTAACATTGTGAGCAGCTATATTAAAAAAACTGTTTATTTACGCATTTTATTTATTTATTCTGAGTATAGAAATAAACTTTACAAACGGTGAAGGAAAACATTTGGCTGATTCCATGCACTGGAACCACATAGAATAAGTCTCATTACCTCTCACGGAGAGGAAGCCTGTGTCACTGTGTCCCAGCAGTGGGAACGTTAAAAGGCTATAATGTAATTAACAGAAATTGTCTCATCGCGAGTATTCTCCATCTGTGTCACATCTCCACCGCTCTGCTGCTAACTCCTCAAACTCTAGGAGAAGCATTGCATCTTCTAGGGACGCGCCTTCGAAGGTCACAGGCGCGTAGGCGCTACAGTTGTGCACACTGTGGATTGAAAACATAATTTTATCAACATTGTAAGGCAACATAACAATATAAAAAGCTGTTGTGTTATTTGTTAAGCCAGATTTCAACTAAATGTGCAGAAAAGCTAGGATCATTTGAACACGTGCATTTATAGGTGGAGACAATGTAAAAATATTATACTCATGCAATTTAGAGATTGTAAGTAACAAATCTAAGTGCTTTTATTACCCGACTGCCGAAGGAGGGTAATGTATTTAACAGTCTATGTATGTATGTAAGTATGTATGTATGTAAGTATGTATGTAAGTATGTATGTAAGTATGTATGTAAGTATGTATGTATGTATGTATATTTGTTCCTATGTGGCGTTCAAGAGACCAAACGAGTGGGCCGATTTTAATGGTTCTTACGTCAATCGATTTGTCTTAACCCCATGAGTGTCACTGGCTACATTCAAATTAAAAAATAGGAAAACGGCGGTTCTTGGGCGCCATATTGTGGGGGCCCAAATATTTTTTGAAAATCATGCTGTGCAGTCGGAGGATACCTCTGGTTTTGGTTAGACAGCACGCGAATATGTATCCTCCGACTGCACAGCATGATTTTCTCCTTGTTTACGTCTTTTTAGTTCGCTTTTCAAACAGTCGGGCTTTTTGATTTTTCTAATTTACTTTTTACTAACTAAATGGCTTGCTGTAGCCAAGCAACAGTTGGACTACAAATTTTTCTTGAGTAATTTTTTTACCAAAAGTTTATTCAATAAAAGATAGCTTTTTAGGATTCCGTACCCGTATGGTCCAAACGGAGCCCTATTGCTGTCAATCACGTGTCCATCTGTCCGTTGTCTGTCACACCCGTTTTACAGCCAAATGGTTGGAGCTACAGTCTTCAAATTTTCACATTAGCATCTTGTTGACCCAAAGACATTTTTGTTTTTGACATATAGTCAAAAATGTTTTCAATATTTTTAAGAGGGGCTCCCATACAGGTGAAGTGGGTTTTGTTTTGTGGGTATGAACTTGAAATTTGGTAATAAAAGAAAGAAGAAAAGAAAAGAAAGAAAAATTGTTTATTCTGCACAAACTAAATGCACAATACAAAATAAAGAGTGGCATTCACCAAATTCACAAATTAGCCAAAAGCCTCGTATTTAAAACAAAAAATTATAAAAATAATAATAATTATAATAATGTTTATTATTACTCGTACGTATGTTTTACTAATATATACCAATATATTGATAAATCAGATTTTTTTTAGAAATTTCTTAATAATTCCTATTAAAACCAACTTTTTTTTGCGGTTTGGTACGGAACCCTAAATGAGCGAAGTCCGACACACACTTGGCCGGTTTTTATAGTATTGTAAAGCAACTAAAATAACTGACGGCCCACAAATGCTTCATCGTGCAATGAAGGATTTTCGCGCGATTTTTTAAAATTAATTGCAAATGTCCTTTTTTAAAATGCCGTACCCGAAGGGTAAAAACGGGACCCTATTACTAAGACTCCGCGGTCCATCTGTCTGTCTGTCTGTCCATCTGTCACCAGGCTGTATCTCATGAAGCGTGATAGCCAGACAGTTGTAATTTTCACAGATGATGTATTTCTGTTGCCACTATAACAACAAATACTAAAAAAGGAATAAAATAAATATATAAGTCGGGCTCCCATGCAACAAACGTGATATTTTTGCCATTTTTTGCGATAATGGTACGGAACCCTTTGTGCGCGAGTCCCACTCGCACTTGGCCGGTTTTTTACCATAAATTGGACACGTACCTTGAATTACCTGCGCAGGGAACCTTGTCATCGCTCTCCGTATGAGTTGAAGTTGACGGTTCTTCCTCAAGACGTTGTCTTTTCGGCTTGTTCATCCTATGCCTGTTGTTTTTTTCGAGGCTCCTTTTAAGAGATTCCTTAAATAACCGTAGACGACTATAAATAAAAATGATTAACATTAAAAACATTTAGTATCACATCTATAGAGATCCCCGAAGGTTTAGCAGTGAAGCACTTAAAATACACCCACATTATAATACACCAATATGATAATATAGAAAAGTCACATTTGTATAAGTTAATACACAAAATTTGCTAGCAGAATTCACAACGTCCAAGCTCCACGGTTATACAATAAATTAACACAGTCCATTCATAACATCAGATCATTCAGTAATAATCAAGTCAAATGTAAAATTATTGCATGGTTGAATGACATGGACTATGAAAAGATGTAGTTTCTTTTTGTTGTAACGGTATGAAATACACACTCAATCACGCACACGCTCAGCCACACACCCACGCACATATACATATATGTACACACAAACACACACACTCAACTACATACACATTATTTTTATCTTTCTTATATATATATATGGACTATGAAAAAATTGAGTCTCTTTTTGTTGTAACGGTATGAAATACACACTCAATCACGCACACGCTCACCCACACACCCACGCACATATACTTATATATACACACAAACACACACATAACTTTTTTCTATCTTTTTTTATGGATTTTTGTTTTTCTAGTTTTAGTTATATTGAAATCTACTAATATATTGTTGTTTACTGGTCTACGATATAAGATAGCCTACGTTAAAATTTATGGACATATTGTACTTGTATTTAATAACACGTTTGTGAAGGGAAGGAACTGACCTTCAAGATACAGTATTTTACTAGTTTGGAGGTCAGGGTCTCACCTCAAAGATACCCTGTAAGATGTTCATAATAAAGATTATTATTACTTACCCAAAATGTTTTTCTACTAGGCGGCAGGTATCCATAATATATTTACTACTGTTATAGATCTCTCTTACTGCGATAGACGTTTCAACAGCTACACATTCCTTGTAAAGCTCTTTATCAAAATCAGGGTTATACAAATCGTTTTCGCCGTCCATGATATTTAATAACCGACTTTCAATAAAAAGACGTTCTCTGTACGGTCGTACTTTCAGCAATGTTTAGCACAAATTGAAAAATCTTGTATTTATAAGTCTTAAAAGCAATTTAGGTAATCACAGACATATGCCTGTAATTAGTTAATTGTTATGTATTGTTTGCTAACTACAATTCATTGTTATCTTGTGCACTACCGTCCAAACCAGTTAGACATTCCGATAGATGAGTCATTCAAGCGATAGCAATATGGTTGTTAAAGGGAAATGCGGTCGCAAACATCCGACAAAATTTCCTAATTAAAAAATCATAATAGGAGGTTTGGCTCTCGCCTATTTCGTCCTCCAATATTGGATCAATTTAATCCATAAAAAGAAAAATAAAGATATATACTGTGCCCCTATTTCCTCTTTTAATTTATAGTTGTCAAATTTGTACTCTAGGCCTCTGTTGACAGCGCAATTTTGAGCGTCTTTTGAATTCTAGTGTTTCTAAACATAATGTATCATCAAAATTGGTTCCCAAGATACAGGCTTGCCTAGTTTAGGGCCAATGTAAAAATCTTTATAATACTGTTCTTTATTTGAAATAGGAAAACATAGGGGCATAGTTATATCTCTTTATTTTTCAGTTTATGGAATATATTTTAAATTGGTCCAATATTGGAGGCGGAAATAAGCGATAGCCAAACCTCGAATTATGACTTTTTACTTAAAAGTCGGATGTCTGCGACCGCTGATATCTCTCAGAAAAATATTTGGTAAATAGGATTTTTTTTAAATAATTACAATTATTTAATTAATCTCGATAGTTTGTTAGTGTTCGATAGGGCTAAACTTTTTCTATACACGGTTGGTTAAGTTTAGGTACAATACACGGTAAGTACATAAGCTTATTTAGAAAAAAAAAAAATATATGTGTATGAAATTAGTTAGTACGAGTGAAAATTTTGGTGTAATAGTTTCTTCAGAAATACGTATTATTGACACAAGTTGGATTATTCGTAGAACTTGATTTTATCCATCAGAATAACTTGCACGTCAAAAAATTTGTATCTTGCTAAATATCAAGGTTTCATGTTTATTTTAAGGTTCCTTTCTCCAAAACCTCATATTAAATACATTAATCGATAGGTTTTTAGGACAAAAATGTTATGTCGCAAAACTGGTTAAAACTGTTTTAAATGCTTCGAGGGGTTGACAAGGGCCTGCTTATAAATACGCTCCTGTCACTAGAGTGATTTGGGTACCAAGAGACACAAGTGATTTCGAGATGATCGCACTTATGTCTGAATGTTGAAGTATTGAATTACTTTGTCAATCTAGGTTACGCATGCATGGGCCACTTATCTACTCGTGTGCATGGGCTGTGAGGTGTTTACCCTTATATTTCAAACTAGCTATTACCCGCGACTCCGCCTGCGCAGCATTATTACTTCGAATAGCCCTTTTATTTTATATCGCGCAATAATATTGTAGGTGTGTGGGCCGCATTACTTGAGAAATTATTAGTCACCATACAAACTGCCACTCCCCTTTCCATTTCCACCCCTTAAGGATGATTTCCGGGATAAAAACTATCCTATATGTACTTCCCAGGGTCTCTCAACTTTCGCCATACCAAATTTAATCTAAATCGTTAATATAGTAATAATATGAACGGGTTTAAAAGTAACAGACAGACAGAGTAATTTTCGCATTTATAATATTACTAGCGACCCCCCCCCCCCTCCTTCGCCCGTGACAAATTATGTACAAAAACCTTTCTTGTTTCTCAATCTTTCTATTGGTGAAAACCACTTAGAAATTCGTTTTTGACTTTATCGCGAACAGACAGATAGACGCGGCTGGGGACTTTGTTTTATCTATACTAATATTATAAAGAGGAAAGATTTGTATTTTTGTATGTAACGAATAAACTTTAAAATTATTGGACTGATTTAAAATATTATTTCACCGTTGGGAAGCTACACTATCCCCGGGTGACATAGGCTACTTTTTATCCCTGTATTCACACGGGAACGGGAACTACGCGGGTGAAACCACGAGGCGTCCGCTAGTATGTAGTAATCAAGACTCCAAATTTAATTCACCTCCAATCATCAAATTCTCATTGTTGTATTTATTGAAATTAACCCGACTGCCGAAGGAGAGTAATCTGTTTATCAGTCTATGTCTATGTATGTATGTATGTTTGTTTCTATGTAGCGTTCTACGGACCAAACTGGTTGGCCAATTTTTATGATTCTTACGTCAATCGATTTGTCTTAACCTTGCGAGTATCACTGGGTACATTAAAATTGGAAAATAGAAAAATGACAAATTTTGGACGCCATATTGTGGGGATCCAATTTCTTTTTTCTTCTGTTCCTATCATGTGGGGTATCAAAACAAAGGGTATTGGTGGTGGTTTCAAAAATATATAACACTTATAATATAAGTGTTATATATCACCATACAGGGATAGATTAGTAGTTCAAAAATGCAAATAATATTATTTTGAACAGATAATATATGACCTTTGGAAATAGGGATATCACGAAAAAGCTACTAAATGTAGCTTTTTCGTGATATCCCTATTTCCAAAGGTCTGTTTATAAAATTTCGCGCGCTCGTTTTCGTCCTATGTCATCATCCATTTCGCTACAAATTTGCAATGTGTATTCGTACGCGAACTAGCTTCTTACTGCTCATCACAGCATCTATCTCTTTAGCACATGTTGTCAGATGAGATAGCATGCATTTTAACCCCGCGCACACAGTAGTTCGTGCCGTCGACTAGTCACCTTAACTTTGAAGATCTGTAATCCTGGATGTACTTACTGATCCGATTACTTAAAATATTTCGCTGAGGGCTACACTATCTTTAAGTGTAAGAGTAGCTTACCAGGGTAGACCACAGAAGCAAAAGCGCGAGAAAATGCTTAGTGACTAAATAAAGGGATTACCCGAACATTGACGGGACTCGACCCTCGCTTTGTCACCGTGACAATGACGAAACACGCGTTCTATGTGTGTTTAAATGTAAATAAGGTCATGTTAGAGATTTGTATCTGTGTTAGGGTTGAAAAGAAACTTCGGTTCATCGGAGAGGAAGTAAAATATTGTTCTTATAGTGCTGCCATGGGGACGGTGATAACAAGAAGATGTATTGGTATCATTATTTACACACGGAAATACTTTTAGGGTTGTGTATTTATTTACAAGTTATTTTACCTACGTGTAAAAAGGAGAGTTAGACCTAAAGTTTAAGTTATGACCTCGACTCCATCTAGAATCATTCAATTGTTAGTTATACTCGTTTAGAGTAAATGCTGTGCACTTAACTAATGTTCCAAAATACTAATTAATAATAATTTATAAATTACCTCTTCAACATTTTGTACCATCAAAATTACAAGTATTTGTAGCATTCGCCCTAAACAATAATATGCGAACGTACTAGCAATTTCGTTTAGTAAAAAACCAAACTAAAAAGTAGAAAATAATTTTCAAT
The DNA here is from genome assembly GCA_945859665.1 of Anorthoa munda. Classification (NCBI taxonomy): domain Eukaryota; kingdom Metazoa; phylum Arthropoda; class Insecta; order Lepidoptera; family Noctuidae; genus Anorthoa; species Anorthoa munda. The sequence continues at coordinate 5,220,247 of OX243899.1, read as the reverse complement.
ACATTTAAATTCAGAATACTGATATATAAAGTTGAAAAAAAAAAAGTATTATAAAAAGCGTGGTGTGCTTGATGTTAATTGTTATACTATTTTATAAACATATATTGGTAAAAGTGGAGTCGTTTTGAAATCTTAAAAAGCACCCCACGCTTTTTTATAATAAAATATTTCTTTTTGATTCTTTCTGAATTTAAAGGTATTGAAAATTATTTTTAGTTTTTTTTTAACTATTATTTATTTTTACTTTTTTATTTTTACTGAAAATCCTGGTATGAGTAATGGGATAAACTATTAAATTATTGCATTGTCAACGGCCGTTGATAAGTGTGCAAAGTTTCAAATTAAGCCGACGTTTTGAAGGGGATGAAAATAACGTTCAAAGATTCCGTTACATAGATACATACATACCAAGCTAATAAAAACGTGTTAAAAATCGCATATCAGTGTGATATGAATCGAATCGCCATCTGGAAGGTCGCTAAACTGAAAACATTCAATAGCCTTTTTCCAACTACAATGGGCCTTGGGGCCGGCTTCCAGTCTGACCGGATTTAGTTAGATATCAGTATTTCACTTGGAGCGACTACCTATCTGACCTCCACGACCTAGTAACTGAGCAACACGATACCCCTTGGCAAGACTGGTGTCAAACTTCAGGCTTCTAGACCCGTAACGACTGTCAAAGATCTTCAAATGACAGCCGCGACCAACAACGGCTCAATGTGCTTTCCGAGGCACGGAGGAATCTCGCTGTGTAAAGACGATCCTCATACAGGGACTGACTACAGCAAGCATTGCTTGACCTTGCTCCTTGACCTTGCTGGCTCCTATATTCAATAGCATTACCGGGATTTAGGTGTCAATTTCAATGAAAATAATTGGTAGTTAGTTGAGGAGTTCTCACCCAGCATCCTGATGATGGTTTTCTTGGACTGTGCCTGTCTTGCCTCTCCGTGCACGCTGCCGTTGACTCCGTTCAGGGTGCCAGGACTCCCCGGCTTGCTGGCGTGCGTCGTTCTGAAAATAAATCGATGGATTTAGAATAGAATAGAAATACGTTTATTCGACACAGAGTTGTGTCTGTGTCGAATAAATGTATAGCAGCAACAAACATCGAGAAAAACAAATATTTTACACGAGTAAAAGACAGTACAGTAATGACGTACAAAGACAAATTGCGCTGAACGTGCCCATACCAGGGTACATACATAGGGTTACCAACTCAGCATTTGTTGGGTTTATTAATAGGAAACTTAACAAACGCTACAAATAACTAAATATAGATGGGACAATAAATAAATAAATGAACTAAAAAAAAGAAGTACAACTTTCACGAGATCAGATGATTGGCCTTTTTAGCTGCCAAAAAATCAGCATTGCCATTCAAAGTGGTAATGCTGCCGGCTCTTTGGGAACTCTTCCCTGCATGTGAAGGATTTTTTGTAATGCTTTTTAAAAGGAAATTTAACTCACTTTGTGTATGTACCGTTAGAATGCATCACAACATCATCACACATCATCAGCCTATTAATGTTTCCACTGCTGGGACACAGGCCTCCTCTCTGGGAGAGGGGGATGGGCCGTAATCCACCACGCGGGCCCAGTGCGGGTTGGTGGATGTCACATGTCTTTGAATTTTTGGTTCTAGGACATGCCGGTTTCCTCACGATGTTTTCCTTCACCGTTTTTGAGAGCAGTGGTGATGAAATAATTTACACAAAGTAAAACGCCTGCCTGGGTTCGAACCCACGATCTACAACTTGTAAGTCGCGGCCGATACCACTGGGCCACCACTGCTCCCCGTTTTAATCTTGCACGACGTTAGGAGAGCTAAGACGGTACCTTATGGCTATTAAATTTCTTATTCGCCTTATGCATTCTACTACTACTACTGCCACGCTTGGCTTTAATAGACTGGAAAGGCAACCAATTTTTACTCAGATCAAGTTCGTAAGTTATTTAGCATTTTAAGCATTGAGGTAATAATGTATAAGGCATTTTGTGTTTGAAACTTAGGCACCAAAAGTAATAACAAAATAGCTTTAAAGCCTAAACACGTTTGAAGTAAAAGGATCACGTTCAGAAGTGGAAAACTTCATGCGTCACCGCTCACTTATTATTATTAAAATATTTTTTAAGGCTCCTTTCTCACCGGCTCGGTGCGTTTTCATTTCTTTACCGAATCTGCACAGACATTTTACCGACTGCATGTTATTAGATGAGAGCTTTTGTTGGGTAGCAATTTATACAGATGGATCTTTGAGTAAGAAAGGTAAGGCTGCTCGCAAGAAAACGCTAGTGGATATTTTAAAGTAATTGGAAATATGTGTATTATGTCGTTGGAGCTTATTGCGATCTCAGAAGCACTATCATATATCAAAACAATTGATGAAAACAAAGTTATTATATGTTCAGACAGTAAAAGTGCCCTATATCATTTAGCTCAGTGCGTAACATACGAGAAACTCCCTAAAATAGAGGAGGCGGATAGATTGGCGAAAATTGGAAGTATAGAAGGACAAGAAATTTATGGGAAACCATATTATTCAGAAATATTAACGAAATATAATGGACAGTGTTATGATTTCTGGAAGGAATATTTCAATCAGAGATCACTTCAAAAAGGCATATGTTATAAAACTATCTAATGTCAGCCTCCTCGTATATCTTGATGTACATATAATCGATTAAATAGGAAACTGATTATTATAGCGCACAGAAACATAACCGGACATATTCCATCAAATAATTTTGCCTTTATAATGGGAAAGTTTTCTTCTCCTAAATGTGATTCTGAGACGTGATCGCTTACAATGGGCCTCATCAGAAAGCTTACAGTCACTCAAAGGGCAATGGAGAGGGCTATGCTCGGCGTTGCCTTGCGTGATTGAATCAGAAATTTAGAGGTCCGCAAGAGAACCAGGGTTACCGACATAGCCCGAAAAATTGCCAAACTTAAGTGGTAGTGGGCAGGGCACATTGCTCGCAGAATGGATGGCCGATGGGGGGCACCGGAAGACGTTCCGTTGGAAGGCCTCCCACCAGGTGGACCGACGACCTGGTGAAGTTTGCGGGGATCTGGTGGTTGCGAGACTCACGGGACCGGTCAATGTGGGGTCTTGGGGGAGGCCTATGTCCAGCAGTGGACGTCTTTCGGCTGATATGATGATGATAATGATGAATGTGATTCTTGTGGAGTAATATATAATGTATACCATTTATTGATGGAATGTGTTCAATTTCATGCAAAGAGAGAGGCATTATAAGAAATATTAGATCTGGATAAATTGCAAGTCGGAATCATGAATTCTATACTCTCAAACCCTAACAGTGAAGGAGCTTGTCTTTTGTTTAAACTATTATCATCTTAAGTTAAACTAGTGATATAGAACCGGACTGACATATACATCTATACTAATATTATAAAGAAGAAAGTTTTTTTTGTTTGTTTGTACCGAATAGGCTCCGAAACTACTGGACCGATTTAAAAAATTCTTTCACCAAAGCTACATTGTTCCTGAGTGACATAGGCAATTTTTTTATCCCGAATACGGGGCCAGTGGGGTCGTCTACGGGAGCGAAGCCGCGGGCAATAGCTAGTGTAGTAAAAAATGCCTAAAAAAAATATTTAAAAAAAAGTGGCTCTCGGTAACAAACTTTACAGAAACGAAATGTAGCAAAAACTCACCGAGCCGGTGAGAAAGTGCCATAGGTACACAATTTCAATGAAAAACGTCTCATAATGAAGTCTAACTCTACTTAGGTATAATTTAAAAGCTACAAAAGCGCAAAGTTAGTAAATTTAGGATCGTATTTTTAAACATTACTGACAGAGCTCATTTGTATCGGAATACAATACAGACCGGAGCGTATAGAAAGGTATACAAATCGCAAATCGCTTTTTTGCTCTTGCGTAAAAAAACGCCGCCAGCCGAATCGACGTCTTTAAGTATCTATACAAATTCTCTTTTAAAATTCATTGAATAAAATATATTGTGTTTGAAGGTGGAAAAATAACAAGTAAAGGTCGACAAATAAAATAAATAGCGTCAATAAAGACAATGAGGTGAGAACGAACGAAAAATTTAAATAAAAAGCCCTTTATGCACAAAAATTCCAATTGTATCTATGTTATTATTAAATCATTGCATATATATAATATATATATGCCAGCTGGTTACTGTCCTACAGCAGGACAAACGCCACTTCTCATACAGAGAAGGCACGAGCAGTAATCACCACAGATTTCAAATTTGTATTTATAGGTATAAGTCCAGATTTCCTCACAATGTTTTCCTTCACCGTTGTCAGTCACCGTTGCCCAAATAAACAAAATATAAATATAAAAAAACCGTTGCCAAAAACCCACGACCTTAATTATTTATTATTGATGTAGTAGATCGATTGAACAGTATTACCAACATTATTTCCTTTATTTATCACTTTTTTATTAATTACATTTTTAAATATTTTTATAAAATACATACAAAAAAGAAAATCATTTAAAAATATAAAAAATAGTAGCCCACCGGTATCGGGAACAGGGTCCAAGCTACCGGTGATCAGGGCTCCTGAGAGAGGTACCTCCTAACGATACGCGACGTGTCCAGGAGTACCGCTTTCTGGATCAAGCCCTTGATCCAGATGCCCAACTTGCTCTTGGCTATTATGCCATTGGCCGTAACGACTACCGGCACAATGATCGCTGTATCTATATATCACATCCCAAATGTCGACAAACTCGCGAGCCAGATCAAGAGACTTACTTTTCTTATCTCTCTCAGCCTTCACGAGGTTCTCGTCATGGGGGACCGCTATATCAACAATTATTGCGCGACGCTCTAGACGGTCTATTACCACTATGTCAGGCTTATTGGCAACAATAGTCCTGTCAGTGATGATAGACCGATCCCAATACAACGTGACATTGCTATTTTCGAGAACTGGGTCGGGCACTTCCGATTCCACAAGATTGTATTTCAGAGCAAGTTGCTGATGAATAATCGTGGCTACAAGGTTGTGTCTATGCAAATAGTCTCCGTTAGCTAGACTAGAACAACCGGAGATAATGTGACGGATGGATTCCCCCGGCCGGTGAAATGCCAGACAGATCAACATTTATTATTATCTACTTTTAAATATAAAGTTTTCAAAAGTCGTCCGATTTAGGAAAACCCTTCTTCGTCAGATTGCGTATTTACGTATTTTTGTGTCAAGCCGCACCTGATTAAATCAACGTTCCTGCACGTTCAGGGTCCTTTTTGGGAAATTAAATCTGAAAGTGACTCCTGGTCCCTATCAGCAACTTTTCAACTTTTCGAAATATACATCTATACCTACCTACTACTTTTCACCAAGACTCGCTACCACATATGATACTCTTCTATCCCCTTTACAGCATTCCCAATGCCAGCCAGATCACAATCGGGACGAAAAATGTGTCATATAACCCTTTGGCAAACGTTGCCAAAAGTAAATCGTGTCAAATGAATCGCAGAATTGCTTTGCGTGATTTAGAGCGGTTCCGGTGATACGCGCAGCGGAATACCGGATGAGCGGAACTACGGAACTGAAGAGTTATGGTTGTGGTTATTGTCGTTTGATTTTGAAATGTGATTGCTCATCAAAATCGTTCACGTTTTATGTTCCAGATTCAAGCAATAATATGTTACTTTTAGGCAAGAGTTCATCACCGTCGACCACATCACCCATTCATCCGTTACCATCAGGTGAGATAGTGTGCAAATTCATGCGACAACGGGGGAACTATACAGCGAAAAGCTCACTTCACATCACCCTTGAAGTTTGAATCGATCTGTACAAGCAGTAAGTGCAGATTATAGAGCATTGGAATGCGGTCCTTGTCTCGTCCAAAATGGTCAAAACAACTGAATCGGTGTTACGTTTGAATACTTACGTCACACGTAAGTACCTAATGTTCACAGTTTGGTGACAAAAGCATAGTATATTCGTAGTCACTAGTAGAGCTCTCGAATGTTGCGTTGCTACTTTTCACGGGAATTCTTTAGTAATCTTTCCCACCAAAGATGTGCGAGGTAGAGAGCGAGCAAAATATTCACCAATGGGATCACTTTATTTTCTTAGCCGGACTTGGCAACGCTCTGATGGACAACATACAAAAAAGCTAGGGTTGCATGCTAGAGACGTTTGCGAGGGTTATGTGCGTGGGACGTGTGCGAGGGATTTGTGTGCACATCTGAACTGATCCGCTGCGCATCCTCGCACTAGTTAGCTACAAACCGCTTTACAGCTTCGCTACGCAATTTCGTACCGTCTCGCTACCTCGCACAGCTTTTATGGTAACTGGAAACCCCTAAACTGATTGCCGGCCCAGGTTGGCGGCTGTAGAAACCCCAATGAAGTATCATAGACCCATCTCAAACTGGCAGTGTGGGGCTCCTTCGTAGGTTATGCCCACCTCATTATCTGCCCTTCCTGCACCCTGCACCTTTCGGGATCTGAACGTGGCGAACAAAAGAGCTGTACAAGTAGCTACATACTGTTTGAACCAAATTTCAACAGTCTGAGACTTAAATTGTTTCGATACGAAAATAAAAAGAAGAAAAACAGTCAAAAGTGACTTTGCACCCCAATAGGTGTTTTGTGTTTTGTTATTCGGTTTGTTAAATTAATTTCGTGCGGATGTCAGCTATTCCCGGTGGCAAAATTTGCTGGATTCATTGGGGAATGTGGAAGCGGAAATTCCGTTGACGTGTTGTTTGGATTTGGAAGCGGGAACTGTTATGGGTTGCGGAAGAACGTGAATCAAGTTAAGAGCAACAGGAAAGCTTTATATATGTCAGCAGGGTTTTTGGTGTGGTATGAATTAAAGTCCTCGAATTCACAAATACAACTATGCCAAGTGTGTGTAACTTAAATGTTTTGAAGTTAATTATTATAATTATGGATATCATTATTACGGTCGATGGGGCCGAAAAGTTCTGGAGTGGCGAACGCGAACCGGAAGACGTTGCGTTGGAAGGCCTACCAACAGGTGGACAGATGACCTGGTAAGGGTGGCGGGAGTCCGCTGGATGCGATACGCACGGGACCGGTCACTATGGCGACGCTTGGGGGAGGCCTATGACCAGCAGTGAACGTCTTTCGGCTGATATGATGATGATAATTATAGTTAAACGGTAGATCACCGATTTAATGGCAAAAGCTGATATTTGGTTTATAACTCAGTAGCAAGTAACAACACAACAATATCGCCATATTGTGTTGTTTATTCGCACGATACTCGTCGTATAGTTCAGGATTAGTGACAAGCTGTTTAGAGTGCGTTTACATTAAGGCGGCATGAGCGGTGTGGAAAAGAGACAAAGTGAATATGAGGTAAGCTATTCATGCAGTCAAAATGGAATGAATAATGATAGTTCACTTAAATCTCCGTTTACCTAAGTTTTTACGGTAAGGTGTTTACAGAATAGACCAACTAGTATCGAACAATCACGTGGGTTAAGATCCGCATCGACTCTCTCTTCTTTTATGTGATTGGCCAACTTCTATTGTGTCCGCACCACTTCACAAGACTCGGATTCTGCTTAAACGCACCCATTCCAATAAATCATATTCCCGTTGTCCACCACCTAGTTTGGCCACCACTGGGGGACAGCGGGAAAACTTTTAAAAAATATTCCCACTGGCCACCACTAGGGGACAGCGGGAAAACTTTTAAAAAATATTCTCACTGGCCACCACTGGGGGACAGCGACATGGATTTTTAAATTATTCTCGTTGTCCACCACGGGGCTGACAGACTTTTAAATTATTCTCGCCACCACAAAAACTGAAAATAATAACTGAAAATATTGAAAAGTCAAAAAAACGCAAGAAAAAGTACGTTTACAGTGATCAGTGATCAGTTTGTTCAAGAAACCCAAAGGGAACTTGTAAACGGCCGAATATCTGTGGGCCAATTTCTGGAAACTATGAGAATTTAATATTGCTTTTTATTTTTGTTTGCGATATGTTTGCTCTTGACTCTAGTCTAGGTCCGAGGTAACAGAAACAGAGTCGACGATGGAGTGAGCTTACCCAGAGGAAGCCTGTTCACTCTAACTTTGAAGAGATTCGGGTTGAATGCTTTCGAAAATACAGACGCAGATAGTGAATTCCACTCATTGGCTGTGCGCATTATGAAGAATGTTTGGAAGCGCTTGGTGCGAATTGGTGGAATGGCAACATGGTAAGGATGGTAACTTGCAGTGCGTCTAGATGTCCAATGGTAGAAGGGGGCCGGTGGAATGAGGTCGTGGAGTTCTTGAGCATACTCACTGTAGTAAGTGTAGAAGTATGTTGTCGCTGTGAAAATATTATGTCAGTTAATTAACCAATTCATTAAAAAAATAAGCAATCAAACCTTTAATAGGTAGTTAGTTAGGATGATTTTTCTTTTAATTTTATTGAAACATTTAATAAAAGTTGATTTTAAGAATATAAATGACTAATAATTACCTACCATATATTTTAGGAAATTAATTTAGTCTCAAACCTAGCATTATTAGCTAAAAGACCAAATCCGTAAGTATATTAAGCTATCCTTTAGACCAGTAAAGGATAGCTTAATATACTTACGGATTTGGTCTAGAAAAAATAATTTAGATGGATGGCCAATGGGAATTGGATCAAAAGTTGTGGCATTGTGCCCCAGTGGTGGTGGTGGCGAGAATAATTTAAATGTCTGTCAGCCCCGTGGTGGACAACGAGAATAATTTAAAAATCCATGTCGCTGTCCCCCAGTGGTGGCCAGTGAGAACATTTTTAAAAAAATTTCCCGCTGTCCCCCAGTGGTGGCCAGTGGGAATATTTTTTTAAAGTTTTCCCGCTGTCCCCCAGTGGTGGCCAAACTAGGTGGTGGACAACGGGAATAATCGGAAACAATACCTATTTTTGTGACACAGCGACCTCGCCTTACAACACAACCCTCTCTCACTGCGACCGCAACTCACGACGACAGCTATTTGAAGCTATTTACCACCCTCCATTAAGTAAGTGTTTTATTTAAGCCCGTCCATGTGTCGCTGCGGGGTGCCAAATGAAAACCAGCGCTGGGTTGTCTGACGCCCAGTAAATGCTGATTTGGTAATCCTTTCGCAATGACCATACAGCCCATGAGCTGTGTGGTCGTTGTCCTTTCGGCATGAACTTTGTCTTCGTTGTTGTTGTAGTGTGTCTATGTCAAATAAATGTTTTCTATTTGAATTTCTCTCTCACTGCGACCGCGCCTCACGAAGACAGCTTTTTGAAGCCATCCACCATCATCGCAGCATCTTCCGCAACGCTGCGGTAATGGCATGATAATGGCCTGCTAATGCATTCATTACTTATCATTCAATTTACTCTGTTAGTACCAGGGGACCGAAGATAATGGCATAAGTATTCTGGCTGAAAATCTTTATTGGATCTTGAATCACGGCGAGTCGTCACCGAGCTTACGTTTCGACCTCGTCCCACTTGCCCAGCAAGCACAGCATATGTTTAAAAGTTATGAGCGTCGAAAGTTCCATATTTCAACACAAATTTTAACGCAAATAAAAATCATTAAGAAAAATTGCCACCATACAGGGATAGATTAGTAGTTCAACAAAGCAAATAATTTTATTTTGAACAGATATATTTAGTCGTGTTTCCATGATATCCATATTCCCAAAGGTCTATTTATAAAGTTTTGCGCGCTCGTTTTCGTCCTAAATCATCATCCATTTCGCTTCAAATTTGCAAAAGTGTGTATTTATACGCGAACTAGCTTTTTACTGCTCATCACGGCATCTATCTCTTTCGCACGTGTTGCCGGACGAGATAGCATGCATTTTACCCCCCGCGCACAAAATAGTTCGCGCCGTCGTCGACTAGGGCTACCTTAACTTAACCAATGGTTAATTATACTAACCAATGGTTTTAAATTTCAGTAAAACGCGTTTATTCGTCAATAAGTTTAACAAATGGTCGAATAATAAACTTTTCAATTTTTTTTACCATTTGTGATGTTAACAAATTATGAAAAACGCAATTTCCCTTGAGTAGCTGATTTTAAAATGAAAATCACGTCTAAACGGCTAGCTGTAATTTTCTGGAAAAAAATATGTTAAATTAGACCATTTTCTTAATAATTTGGTCTACGAAAATGTTGAGTTTTATTCGTGTAACATAGTGTAATTAATTTGTAAAGTTATGTCTAAAACGGATAAAAACACGACAATCGCACCAAAACCGCTGCGCGTATTTTAATGAAATTTACACCATCTCAAAGACAATTTCATTATCTACAGATCTGAGGTTTTTTTTAAAGTCATAGAATATTTAGTAGTTTTTCCTTATTTTTGTTCGCTCAAGGTCGTTGGTGTTAGTCGTCGTCTTAAGCGAAATTTAAAACTATTGGTTAGTATATTTAATAAACATTGGTTGGGTTAACTACGGATCAAAAAACTGGACCTAAGCGTGCTTTCCAAGGCACAAAGGAGTCTCGGTTTATACTGGATGGATGACCATCCATTCTCGGCAAGCATTGCTTAACCTTAAAGATCGACTCGTGCCTCTGTTATTACTTAGTTAGACATGAGCTCCTTAGCTTCATACAACACAGGTTATTAAATTCATGACGTGAATAAAAAAAATAAACAAATAAATAAATGAATGATGAATGATAAATGATTTTATTTCTGTAAGTTGGTTTGTACAAACACTTTTACATGTCGATCATATTTTTTTAAACTAGTTGAGGTCGGCGTTTCCTGTCTGATTACTGTGAGAAGAAAGGCCGAAACAAACTCAGAGGTCACATTCTCTTTTAAAGTCCAGACAAAATCTTGGTTAGATCATGTGAAGACCATGTAGACTGATGTCTGAAATGGTCTTTTGAGGAAAGAACCAGCCAGATTGAGTGGACCTGTCCAGTCAGTGCACGCATTTGTCAATAACCGTGCAGCTCAACTCAGAATTTGAGGAGCTCAACGAATTGACGAACAATACCAAAGAAAGGACATTCGGGTAGGCCGCATAAATACTCAAACTGCCACACCATGATTAAAAACTAACTAAGTTAAACAAAAGAAGAAAAAAAAAAGTTTGATCCACATAGTTTTCACATTCACAATAATTAATATAAAATAATATAACACTTTAAAAAGTAAATATTCTTGTCATTGCAAGAATAAAAAAAAAAAAACTATATTCACGGTGCAAAATTAAAAAAAAACTAAATTACTTGGAGCAGCTCAATCCCAAGCCTTTTTGTCCTCAACGTAATCTTTAATGTTATAAAACACTTTCTTTAACCTACCTAGGTACTTAGTAGTAATGTGAGTAGGTGCGGGTAACTTTGTGAGTAGGTGTAGGTAATTCTTGGCACGTCCACTGTAAGGCAAGCTGACTTATTGCGATGAATTATTGATCCCTAATTAATTGTGTGACCTTCGACGGATCCAAGGTTCAATAGAGATGGAATATTAAATACTGGTCATGCTCGGAGCTTAGCTGCCGTGCAAGGCTTTTAATTTTTCGGATCAAGAAGTTCTGTACATCCTTCTGAAGGTTATAAAGTTAGGTAAAACGGTGTTGAATATACCGTCCCATCCTACTAATAAAATCTTAAATTATACAGACAGTGTACAAACTAAACAGCTAGGTCTAGAAGCAAGATTTTTTGGTAATAACGAATGTGAATTCAATTTTTAACCGACTTACCAAAAAAGAGGAGTAGAACCTCCTCTTGATTGATTGATTGATCTGTAGCGCTCGCTCGATCTATGCAGCAGAGTCATTAAAAATTGGACCTCTCGGATTCGTGCCACCATACGAAGCCGCGGCGGACATTTGAACGATGTCATATTCCATCCATAATTGGCATAAATGGGCCTTTTAAATAAAAAATAAATTTCGTTAATATCTCACACACATCTTGTTTTAATCAATTTTAACATCGACCCGTCCTTGTTGAAAGACCCTTTATATGCAGATGGAAAATTCCAGGGAAATAGACCAAAGCACATTGGTTCGACGATAAATCTACCTCAATCACCAAAGATGGGATGGGAAGTGTGGTCGAACAGAAAGGTTATTCATACCTAGCTGCGTGTCAAGTGTCAAGAGGCTCTATACAAATGTCATTTGATGTCGGCTATGGAGATGGTTGAAACACCAAAATGTAAGTAATTGATCACGTGACATTTCGATACCGTTTCACATTCCCATACATTATTGACATTTTTCTAACCGCTATCGCCACGCTTTAGTTGATAGAATTTCACTTGTCTAGAGCCTCTATCTAATAATAATAATAAGCAGTACTGCGAGTCACGGCTCGAATTGTTAGGAGCACTCTCTCTGGGGCACTGACCGCCGGTAGCTTGGACCCTATTCCCAATACCGGTGGGCCTCTATTTTATATATTTTTAATGTTTTTGCTATTTTGTTTGTGTTTAATAATAGTAGTTTATGAAACTGTTGCATAATAAGGGGTAATTCGCGCGAATATTTTGAGCTCTATGAACATGTAGAAAGAGACAAAATTCGCGCGAATAAAAATCGCAGTGCGTGCTAAGCCTGAAGCGGGCATTGTCATAGACAAGTAAAAATTGGAATCAAATCTTTTTAAATAGGTACTATAAAAATGGCATTACAAAAAATAATTGATAAAAACTCTTTGTGTAACTTCTTGGATTTGTCCTGTATCGTAATAGAAAAAAAAAATATTATAGCATTATTTTGTTACAGAAAAAGTGTTAATAAGATCCTATTTTTGAAATTTCGGTATTGTGTTTATAAAGTATGTCAATATAAACTCGTTTTGAAGTTTATAATTCGAATATTACGATATGAGAGTAGATAATAGTAGTTTATGCAATGGTCATATAATAGGGGTTATTAATACACGAGTGTTTTAATACCTAATTATATGCTATTGCATACACTACTTTATCTTCACTCATACAGTTGCAATAAAACAAAAGTGGAAAGGAAAAACATTTGGTACGGCGGGCAATTTAGATTCTCATTGCGCATGACTGCGCAGCGCGCGCCTCCTTAGACAATGACAGTACTTCAATAAGCCCATAAGCGCCAATAAATTAAAGAGTAAAAGTGTGCTATAAAAATTAATAAGTTATTTTATGATGCAGTTGTTTAAAAATCGAAGGAAAATGTTGCACTGTTATGGTTTTTTATTTTTAAATTTTACCTGTCCACGAATATAAAGTACGTGTTTATACAATATTTTTTGAATTCATATTTGGAGCATTACGTTGTGAGTGTAGATAAAAATATTTAAAAATGTAATGAATAAGAAAAAAAAGGTAAATAAAGGCATAATAATAATGACAATGGTGATGAAATCCCAACAAGACAGTTAAGTACCCTTAGGGTGGTTAGGGCGGTTACGCATACTACCGCCAGGATCGCAGAAACGGACCTGTAGTGCGTTACTCGAGTAAGCGTGCTATATCTGCATTCTACTTCCGTGTTCTATTTTAACGGAGACACTACTGCCGATCCGGTCACGGACACGGATCGGATGTAATGCGTAACCGCCCTAATTGCGTCATACATATTTATATATTAAGCAAATAAATTGCTGTAATGATATGTGTCTCCGTTTCAATTAACTAACTAACCACATGAAACCATCTACGATCTACGACTACACAACTAGATGTATGTATTGCATACAAGTAGGTGTACATACAAATAAGGCTCATGACAGACACGTAATTAGTGTTATCTCTCCCCGCAGCTACGAAGAGGTAGAAAATGTACGAACTCGAGCTTATAGAGAAGACAGGCCGTTATTTATGAGTATAATCCTACAGAATACGACGTCGCAGGAGTAGCTACCGGGGGGAAAAGTGAGAATAAAATTCGACCAAGTGCGAGTCTCACTCGCGCACAGAGGGTTCCGTATAAACAGCTACATTTACCAAAATAAATAGGTTACATTACTAACGTTCATAAACAATGAAAGCACCGAATATTATTCTAACGAAGGGACAAAATTAACTTTGCCGTTCGAAAAATTTTGTCCCCATACATTATAGTACATTTAATAAGTTGGTCGACTATTACTCGTAAACTTGTAAAGCATACTAAGCTGTGATAGCTTTCCTTTTAATTTCGTTATATATACTACTGCCGTGATTTTTTTCACATATCCAAAAGCAACCATTTAGCTGACAGGGTGTGCGGACACTTGACTCTAACAACAATTTGCCATATAAAGCTTAAATTTACCAAACGGATCCCTGAATTGAAAAATAGTATTCACAAAACAGTAATATTTTTGAATGGCCAATCCAACGATACCCAACACCATGGGATAACCGAGAAAAAAAACACCCCCACTTTACGTGTACAATGTGTAATGAAAAAATAAAAATAAACTTGGTTGTATTTTACCACTTTGTCGGCGTGATTAATGTGTATCCATGCCAAATTATAGCTTTCTAGTACTAAGAGTCACTGAGCTAAGCAGCGGACGGACACGGAAACGATTGTTGACTACAGAACCCTAAAAAAGGAATGAATATTCAGTCAATTTGGAAGCTTGGGTTATAGAAGGTTGTAAAAGGTTAAGTGAACCGATGACCTGGATATGGCTGCAGGAATACCGCTGGATGCGCTACGCATAGAACCAATCGTTGTGGCCTCTGGGGGACACCTATGTCCAGCAGTGGACATTTTTCTGAAGCTGAAATGATGATAAAGATGTGGAAGGCTGGATAAAAATAACGTTAAATTACCTATAAGTAAACGAGTGATTCAAATCTAAAACCCTACAAAATAAAAATAAACATCTACATTTATCGAAGGCCAAAGTAACGAAGTTAGCATTACTATTATATAGATTCAGGGGTTCCCAAACTGTGCGTCGCGACGCCCCGGGGCGTTGTGGTGCTCTCGTACAGGCGTCGTATACGAGAAAGAACAGCTGTTGGACCTATGAGATATATTATGTAATACGAGCCTGAAACCACAAAGTACTACTCGATAAATACAAATAGATTCTACCCGATAAATACAATGCAGTTCAATTTTAGGGTAATGTATCCCAAGATTATCCAACTCTGGGTATTGTCTGTTCCTAGTACCGCTTAATACATCGCGTTTATTATAAATGTGTAAGTTTGGATGGATGTGTGTGTGGATGTATGTTTGTAACTCAATCATGCCAGAACAGCTGAACGTATCTAGATGAAATTTGGCACAGAGAAAGATTAAAGTCTGGATTAGCACATAGGCTACTTTTAATCTCAGTATAATGTTGCCTTGGGATGATAAAATGCGGTCGAAGCCACTGGCAGTAGCTAGTACGTTTCTAAAGTGTAAAAGCACACGTGTATATATGTACGAATAAATAATACGTGCATACAGGATAACATTTAAAATAAAAGGTTCGGACATGTTTGGCACATTCTGTGGCGTGCAAAATATTTTAAAATTAATATGAACAATTACAATAAAAAAATGTTTTAAACACAATAATTACAGAATGTCAACAATAAAAAAAGAAACTGAAAATAATTAGTAATAATGTAAAAAAATATATCATTCAGATGTCAATTAACAGTAATATATGTCAAAACTATGTAAAAATATCAAACAAATGTCAAGTAAAAAATGAATGTCAAATCTATGTTAAATATTAAACAAATTTTAAATAAAAATGTATATTAAATCTATTGCAAAATATTAAAAAATATGTCAAATAGAAATCAAAAAATAAAAAAAGATAGTAAAATGTCAAATCTAAGTGACATTCATCAAATGTCATAATATCAATAATAATCAATGTCAAAACAAATGATTCTGCTAGAAATTCGCTAATAGTATAGTAGGCTTTTTTAATTAGAAAGGTTTTTAACTGTTTCTTCAACAGAACGAACTTTTTTCCGAAACTATAAGAACTATTCTGTTGAAACTTGGTAAGTAGATGTATTCTGTGAACCACATTAAAATTTTCACACAAAATAGAAAAAAAAACAATAAATTATGGGGGTAGGGAAGAACTCCCCGAAGGAAGTACTAATCTGAGTGAGTATTCTTTCACTGATAAAAACCACACAATCGCTGATTGTTATAAGCTACTTTTCATCTGAACAAAGCCACCATTTCTAGGAGATAGGGCCATAGGAGTCTAACCCGTGGATAAAGCTAGGTACCTAAATTGTGATTTTCAATTTCGTAGACTAAACAAGACAGCTGCCAATGACCTTATTTTTTTTTAAATGATGCAAGCGTGGAGCATGGTGTTGTAGGTAAGACTCAATCGTAAGAAATTCATCGAATCGATGTGACATGACACCTCAATTTTATTTTAATAATTGGTGTAAATAAATGTTTTAGGAATATAACCGTAATATATTTAAATATAACAGTATTAATACATATAGTACATAAACTATGTAATAAGTAAGAAATGAACAATAAAATAAATGCAAAGTTAAAGTCAAATGTATTTATTTCAACTAGGTGATTAAGCGCCACTTTTGAACGTTAACAATTAAAATTTACAAGCAAAATGCAATGCGATCGATAGAATAAAGTCCGCCATTAAATAAGGGCCGTTAGTATCTAAACAAATGTATTTTTTTCCGTGAAATAGTTCCATTTTCGACCTACTTCGCTTTTCGATCAACATCAACAAACGTTCATAAAACACATGCCATCTATTTTGCTAGTTGAAACGGGTTAGTCCCAGTGTAGATGACAGATGACCCCGTCCCGTTAGACCCCGAATACGATAAATATGATTAAATTTTTTTCTATTGTTTGCAACTTGTACGGTCGACATAAAAAGTACTAAAATGTATGTGAAACCCATCCATCACCAAAAAGAAGCGCATAAATATTCTCAACGAAAAAGCTTTCGCAAATCTGACAAAGGACTATGAAGAAAGACATATTGCATTAGCTAAGTTTATAGAAGACCTTAGTAAAATCGTGCTCATGACTGATTAAAATTGTTAAAGATTTTTTTTTTTACTTTTTGTGAATTATTTATAATTATCAAATTTGTGTGAGAAGAATGATTTTGTATGTTTTGAAAAGACCGATTAAACATGTAAATATTTGATTTTTAAAACTTTTATTACTAAAGTTGATTATTTATAATTTATTTTTCCTGATCCTTAAAGTTAGTGTTAAAACTTGAGTAAGTAATAAAATTTTATTTAACATATTATATGCTGACGGTACTTTTAAGCTAAATTGACTTTTAATTGAGTTTCTAAAGAAAAATAAATCGGGTTCTACCGGGACGGGGTCATCTGGGATCGGGGTAATCTGGGACTAACCCGTTGAAAGGGTTGAAACAATCTTGAAGTTTATTCAATTACTTCTTATGAGGCTCCACCGCCCAACGGCAAAACACACAAACTGTCTTCTAAAACTTAATACACGCCAAATCAAGATACTGCGGTTGTCGAAAACATCAAAGTTATGTATTTGGGGAACTCGTGGAGCACAAATTCATGTTTGTGTTCAAATCTGGGCCAGTTGATTTGCCACCTAAAAAAATTTTACTAAGATAAATATAAAGATATTTATTGGCTCAAACACGTGTATACATGAACGAATAAATAATAAGAGCACGCAGGATAACATTTAAAATAACAGGTTCGGACATGTTTGCCACATTCTATGGAGTGCAAAATATTTTAAAATTAATATCATGAACAATTACAATAAAAAATATTTTATACACAATAATTACAGAATGTCAACAATAAAAAAAAGAAACTGAAAATAATTAGTAATAATGTAAAAAAATATCATTTAACAGTAATATATGTCAAAACTATGTAAAAATATCAACAAATGCCAAGTAAAAAATGAATGTCAAATCTATGTAAAATATTAAACAAATGTTAGTAAAAATGTATATTATATCTATGTAAAATATTAAACAAATGACAAATAAAAATCAAAAAATAAAAAGGATAATAAAATGTCAAATCTAAGTGACATACATCAAATGTCAAAATATCAATAATAATCTATGTCAAAACAAATGATTCTGCCAGTAATTCGCTAATAGCATAGTAGGTTTTTTTTAATTAGAAAGGTTTTTAACTGTTTCTACAACTGAACGTTGTAAGCTCCTTCCAACTTTTGGGTAACCTATTATAAATACTAGGCACCATGCAGAAAACACTTTTGCGCATATGTTCCGTCCTATTCCTAAGCAGACAGAGCTGACTTTGATTACGCCTGTTTCTAGTAAATTCATTTGCCATTAGTGAAAATAAGTTATTGTTATTTCTCACAAACATTACTATTTCGAAAATGCTAGGCTTTGCTAGCCTTTATTTACCATCTTTTCCAACTTTGACTGTACGTCACGATCTGCCCTCGTAACAGAAAACACAGTTCAGGTGTTCATGCACTCAGAGAGATTGCCCACGGCGACTTTTTGATTTAACGGCATCACATTTTTAGGGTTCCGTTACTCTTACGGATTCGTCATGTCTTTCTGTCCGTCCGTATGACACAGCCACTTTTTTCCGAAACTATAAGAACTATGCTGTTGAAACTTGGTAAGTAGATGTATTCTGTGAACCACATTGAGATTTTCACACAAAATAGAAAAAAGCAATAAATTATGCGGGTGGGGAACCTGGGTAAAATGTGTCCCACCCCCCCTGTAACTTCTAAAATAAGAGAGTGATAAAACTAAAAAAAAATATATGTGATGTATATTACCATGTAAACTTCCACCGAAAATTGGTTTGAACGACATCTAGTAAGTAGTTTTTTTTGTAATACGTCATAAATCGTAAACCGCAATTTACCAAGTACGGAACCCTTCGTGCGCGAGTCCGACTCGCACTTGGCCGGTTTTTTTATTGTTTCGCTTTTGCTCACCATTCACCATATGTAGTCGACGGTAAAACATTCTTACCTAGAAGTAAACTATTCACACTTGACGTAAAGACCCCCACTCTCCGGCAAGGAATTCCACATTTATTCCACGCACAATGAAAGTACCGTTTGTCGCATTTGCAATGCACGAGAGAAGCGATATTATCTATAGTCGCAAATTAGCTTCTCTTCAACATTGCTATTTACTCGCTGATGTTTTGGGAGACATCAGGGGAACTGCGGTTAGGTTGCTGTTAAGGCACAAGCGGACAGCATACTGTATCACGACTGTATCGATGCTGTATCCTATTAATGTTCCCACGGCTGGGACACAGGCCTCCTCTCTGTGAGAGGGAATGGGCCGTAATTCACCACGCGGGCCCAGTGCGGTTTGGTGGATGTCACATGTCTTCGAATTTTTGGTTCTAGGACATGCCGGTTTCCTCACGATGTTTTCCTTCACCGTTTTGAGAGCAGTGGTGATGAAATAATTTACACAAAATAAAGCGCCTACCACTGGGCCACCACTGCTCACTGTGTTTTTATTACGAGGTCCGAATTATATAACTAAAGTTTTCACTGGGTTGTATGCTTTTTTGTGTCAAAACAGGACAATATAACAACGGTACGGTCAACTTAATATATTTTTTTTTCTTATCATTACAAGTTTTAACAAAAAAATCAACAAAACATTCGATTAGCTTTCACCAAAAGAAAAACAAACATTTGTACTGATTTCTAAAACGTAATAATTTCTAGAGGTCAATATTTGTGGAGTCAATATTTGCAGAGGTCTGCAATGCAATCCCTTTTGTTGATGCTTACCAGTCTTAATAAATTACAAACAGATACAAACGGTAAATGGATACAAATTGCTTTTAATTATTCAAATGGAGCAGCAATTACATTTTCTAAAATGATTTTCGGCTCACATATTAATTTACTTTTAATTAAATCTAAACTTACATTGCGACGAGGTAACATTGTTTGTTTGTACAAGGTAATCTGTATATATAGTACTGGGGCTCTACACAAGTTACATTCTATACATTTCTAACCGACTTTCCGAAAAGGAGGAGGTTCTATGTTCGACTTCATGTTTTCTTATTTTTTATGTTTAATCACCGATTTCTCCGTCAATTTTGGACTGATTTTTAAAGTTATTTTTTTTGTATGACCATACGGTCCGAAATTGGTCCCATTTTAATTTGGTGAAGATCTGATGAAGAACTTCGGAGATATACAATAGAACTCTTCAATAAATAACGGCACATTTCTCGGGATTGCTGTAATCGCATTTCTGTTTATTGTTTATACCATTTCATAACATAACATCACGCCATTTTGCTCTAAAGGGGAACGCAGATGTGTACAGTTCACCTTGGTACCCTCTCATTTCACCGGTTATGTTCAATTATCATGGTATTCGGGTAATCTATTCTGGCATTATAGGTACCTTACTAAAGGCAAGTTGCCTATTAGATAAAAATAAAACCATTTTACAAAAAAAGCTACCGATTTCTAAATAAAAACACTAGAAACTGAAAAATAACTTTTTTATTGGAAGTCGGTGTCCATAACGAAAAAAACTGGTACCCCAAAGACACCAACTTCCAAAAAGAAAGTTATTTTTCACTGTGTAGTGTTTTTATTTGGAAGTCGGTAGTATTTTTTTGTAAAAAAGATTTTTCTATCTACAAAAATGTCAAAACGTATGTCAAGCGCTATGAAAGTGACACGTGATCAAACCTTTAAATTTTGGCATTTGGACCATTGGCATCGCTGATAGAATGATGAAAAAACGCATTTTACCGAAATTGCCAATATTCATTATTTTATTATTATTTTATAATAATTCAAGTTATTATGAACATACTTTCATGTTTCACCTCGCAGCAAAGAGTTTTTTAATAAAAAGGCGATAGTGTTACGAACTATTTAATTAGGGCGAGCCCACTATCGGAAACAATACCAAACTCTGGTAATTTACTGGTGAAAGAAAAACCAATGCCGCATAACATAATAGGACGCCTGCATTTCACTGTACCACTGTCCCTAATAAGCCCTTGCCCTTAGCAAGGGTGCTGGTCGCAACACCTATCTGTTTTGTTAACTAATTGTAACCCTCAACGATTCAATTGATTTATGTTAACATGCTTTTATTGATTTACATAAATTTATTATTTATTTATTATTATTATTTATTCCCGAAGAGTTAGGTAGCAGTGTACCTATTGTACACGCGTAAAATAACTTTTCGCCAGTTGTATTTAAGTCCTATACAAAAGTTAGCGAGCCTAAGGCTATCAAGCGGGCACTAATCTCCTCGTCCTCCTCCAAATTCCTTATTTTTCTTTTTGTTTAAAAAACGTTGCTCCACACTGAGAATTTTTTCCTGTATCGTGGGTGCGTTTACAAACATTTAAACTCACATACACAAACACCCAGATCCAGAACAACAATCTGCAGGCCATATTTGTTCCGTGCGGGAATCGAACCCGCGACACGCAGCGCAGCAGCTGATCGCTCAACCACTACGCCAACCGTGTCGTCAAAGGCTGCTACCGAGAAGTTCAAGACGGAAAACCCCAATAAACTTTGCCCGACCCAGGAATTAAACCTATGACCCATGTTCAATAGTAACTGTAGCACTTTCAGCCACTAGACCAACGAGTAGGTACTATTATAATTTATCTGTGGTACTGTGAAGGGGTAGCTCTACAATGAAAAAAAAAAAGCTTGATCTTGAGAACTTTTACGTTCTCGACTTTAATGTTGTATTGTATTAAAAACTGTAATTTTGTAAAAATTATACAAGCTTTAGTTATTAGAAAATAAACTTTGATAAAATAATACAAAACTATTTTTGTGCTAGTCAGAAAAAAGTTCGCATGGTCACATTATTTTTTTCAGTGTATATTACTAATTGTAATTTCTTTTTTAATTTACAATTACGTTGCCTTCGCAGGAACCAGAATCCCGTTCTAGACAAAATTAATCAATTTCAAAATATTTGAATCCTATTCTAATTAAGAGAAATTCTTTAAAAACAGAAGCATTTCATGCCAGGCATTACTGTAGATACCTACCATAACATAATATCATCAATATCATCATCATTATCAGCCTTATTAATGTTCCCACTGCTGGACACAGGCCTCCTCTCTGTGTGAGAGGAAATGGGCCGTAATCCACCACGCGGGCCCAATTCGGGTTGGCGGATGTCACATATATTCGAATTATTGTTTCTAGGACATGCCGGTTTCCTCACGATGTTTTCCTTCACCCTTTTGAGAGCAGTGGTGGTGAAATAATTTACACAAAGTAAAGCGCCTGCTTGGGTTTGAACCCACGACCTACTACTTATAAGCCGGGGCCGCTACCACTAAGTCACCACTGCTCTCACACCGTAACATAATATAATATTAAAAATCAATCGTTCCAGTATCATAAAAGCTAAATTGAATCAAATTCTAAATTATTTGATATCTGGTTAAAACAAACCGCCCACAACTAACAAGTCTAATCGACCGTGAATTTTCAATTAAATTGGAAACCGCACGTTCAATCCAATTTATTGGAATATTTCAATTGGATCAAAACGTTCCAATCTATAATTTATTTTATTAGAATTACTTAGGAAATGGTTTAAGTTCAGATCCAATAAAGTTAAAAATTGTTTTACCTATTTTGGTTAACACCACATCAAACATTCTTTTGCCAACTTTATTAGGGTCGACCTCCAGTCTAATCTGATGCGGCTGAGTACCAGTACTTTACATGGGGAATCCCCCTCTTGGCATACAATTTTAAGGCATAATATTGATTGGCATAACGTTTTCGCATAACTTTTATAAGCATAATAATACTGTGGCATAATAATACTTTAGCATAATACAAAGGTTAGCTACTGTTATAACTGTCATTTACATTTACTAATATGTTTTGGCATAATTTGGAGTTGCATACATTTTTAAGGCATATATTTATTCGTCATTATATTTTTTATTTAATTTTAGGTTTGATTGAATATTAGGTTAGATTGATATTGCCCCAGGGCTATATTATCAATCTAACCTAAAAAGAAAATGGTAGAGCGATATTATGTGCAATCAATTCCCTCCGCACCATTCCTAGGCCGGGAGTCGGCCGAAGAGCCGCCAGGCTGAGGGGAGAAAAAGCCCCCGACAACCTAGGCCCTCCTTCTCCTCTTCTGCTGCGCGGGTGCACCACAGGCCTTTCCGACCGCTCTTTGCCCAGCGGGCCTCCCTGCAGCTGTACAGAGGCTGCAGTTTGGCGCCGTGATCACTGGGCCGCCTTGTGGCCGGGCTGCAGCGTTAGTACTGCCCGCTACGTAACCGCGACTCCCAGCGTAGGTGTGAGATGGAACACCGGGGTGGTTTTTAGTCAGTAGAAGTGACTTTGGCAGAACCCTCCGCCCCCTCAGGGCGGAGAACATCCAATGGGAATTTTCCAGATCGGAACAAAAAAATTGCTTAGGTTAAGGTACGGCGGGGTGGCTCTTGGGCCACCTATGAGCCGCGAACATGTTTGGTTTTATTCCAAAAATCATTATGTGTAAATATTATTATGCGTTTATAACAATATGCTTTATAAAATTATGCTTCATTATTATTATGCCAACAACAGTATTTATGGCAATATACATTATGGCAGAACATTTATGCTTAATAATATTATGCGTAATCATCATCATACTGAATTTCTTTATGCCAATATAAATGATGTAAATATATTTTATGTTTATCATATCTGGCCTTAACAATTCAGTTATTGGGTAATACGATGCTACTTTGGTAAGACTGTTGAGGTTGTCTGACTATTGACTACCTGTAACGGCTGTCAAAGATCTTCAAATGCTAGCCGAGACCAACAGCTTAACGTGCTATCCGAGGCACGGAGGAATCTCACTAGGTAAAGATTGTTACCCATCTACGAACCGACCTCGGCAATTGTTGCTTAACCTTGGAGATCGAACCGTGTGGCTGTTTTTATAGCTACGAGTTTCTCACATGGTTTTACCACTATAACCCAATTATTTATGAGCTTAATGCATTTGTGGGCGGTCTTGATTCTTCTGTCTATGCTATAAGATAAATACGTTATTGAGTCTTTCCATAGGACTTGAAAAAACTACGTACGTTGTTTTTTTCTTGTCGAAGCGAATAATCAAAGATTCATAATTATAAGCGACACCGTCATTATTTCTCGTTACGTACCACTTTAAAGGTTTCCACAGATACGCAAGACGTGAAAATAAGACAACTGTAAGCCACCACTTTGTCTTTTTCACTTTGTCTAAATTTCGATACCAGTTGTCACCTTGTCGCGTTGCGCCTGTCTTGGTAGTCTTTGAGCATATTACCCGTAAAAACTCCATCGTCATTATGATCATGAAACAACAGAACGGCTTTTGACACATAATTGTTGTTAAGTGTTTCGTATTAGTAAACTTACGGGGACGTGTTATTCGGAGTTACACTTTTCAGTCAGGTAACACACTCCTTTTTTAAATTGCGGCCAATTTATAATAACAAAATCACATATGCATACACATTTACAGATTCCCAAAGAGTTCCTATTTCGAAATTTAAATAAATTTTCCATTGGCTGTTTTTCTTACTGGCCTAATCTAAAAACTTCTAGTGTGACCTACTTCTTCCATAATTTTCTATTAGTCGTTATCTCAGAATACACATCCCCTTCCCTTCCTATTCCTTTTTCTTGACTTATCATCTCTCATTCCCTCACACAGTCCACCTGTGCGGTCGCCTCCGGCTCGAAGGACCATTTAAACTGCAAGTATGGGTTGTAGTTAACTTTACACTGATTTGATTTGCCGTTAGTTGGTTTGGTGAGAGACACACGACACAATTAAATCCACTAGTTAAATGTATTCGAGTTAAAGTAAATAATACTATTTCTCTCTCCTGGTTTAAATAAAAACACGGCTATGAGATCACTGTCAATGATGGTTGCTTTGTCATTTTGTTGTATACAGTCAAATTTTGACGCACATCGTTGGCCTACAGTAGGTTGCCAGTATGCAATAAAATTTTCGGTGAAGAGATCGTAAACCACCCTCGAGTCCTTGGCCTTCCCTTACTCTTATAGCCATCCATATTCGTACTCCGAACGTTTTTCATTACATTTTCCAAGGTATCTTCCTAACTTTAAAATCTAATCTTTCTATTACTAGATAGCTATACAATAAAGAACTTTATCTCCCACACAAAAAGGTGTGGATTTCAATCTTCTACTCACAAGTGTTCAGTAGGAAATAAATAGAAACGCTTATTTACAAAAAAATCTGACTTCAAACTCTTTGATCGTTGCTTTTCAACTGTTTTTACCTCGAGTTATTATTTACTTTACCTCTGGAAACGCGCCAATTCATTTTATATGTTTGCCTTCAGACGCCGCGAAAAAATCAAAGCTTAGAATGGATTAATTTTGCTTGATAAACTTGGCAAAACGTTCTAGAAAATTTTGGCCTTAATCAAGCTCATTTGTGCGGTAGGTGAAGAAAAATAAATAAAATTGTTTTGCCAATCATAAATCATGTAATTTCATGTAGGTAAGTATGAACTGTAAACATACGTTTTCGTGTAGAATTCTGCTAAGTTTGACCGCTTGCGCGTCCGCGCGGCTTACCCACGGGGTAGACAAGCGCCCCAGTATTTTTTGTGGCCTAGGCCGCTAAATTTGTGTGGGACACTTGACACTTAAAGCTTATTATCTAGTAATCTACTGCAGCAACACCAAAATAAAAAATATCGTGTGTATAGCTGAAACTATACAGAATCAAAATATGTGAAAAAGATCTAGTTCTTAGTAATTAAAAATAAATGTAAACTTGAAATAATGGTTTGAATATTAGTAAAATATTATATAAATAATTAAATTTACTTATAAGTTTGTGTCAATTAAACCTATTTTAATGGTAACAAGTGGAACGGTTGAGAATGCTCCTTGGTTCGATACCTGGGTCGTGATAAGTGGTATTGAGTTTTGCCATCTGGATCCTTTGCCCTTAGTAGCAGCACAGAGTCTGAATACGTGCCCTGATAATGTCAATAGGCTCGTCTCCCATTCATCATCATCATCATCATATCAGCCGAAAGACGTCCACTGCTGGACATAGGCCTCCCCCAAGCGTCGCCACATTGATCAGACCCTTGCCTCTTGCATCCAGCGGATACCCGCAACCTTCACCAGGTCATCGGTCCACCTGGTGGGAGGCCTTCCAATGCAACGTCTTCCAGTTCGCAGCCCCCAATTACACAGCACTTAAAGATATCTGGAAAATAACTTTTAACAAAAAATAAAACCGACTTCTAAAGCAAAACACTACCGATCTCCGAAGATCGTTTTTTATAAAAATAACTAATCTACTAAAAAAAACGAAAAACAGTAGGTACTTCGGCAAAAAAGTTATTTTTCGATTTGTAGTGTTTTGCTTTAGAAGTCGGTTTTATATTTTTGTTATAAAGTTATTTTTTTTCACTTTTTACCCGGCTCCTCGCGCATCCTTGCGGAAAGGGTTATGTTTTTCACGCGTATCTTGTATGTTTGTATGTTTATATGTTTGTATGTTTGTATGTATGTAATATTCTTTATTACCTCGTATCTTTCAAACCACTTGACGGATTTTTATAATTAAGACATCGTTAGTTAAGTCTTGACCGCCCAAGTGTTCTTAGATAGGTGAAGTTTTAAAAAACAATCATGGCGGATTTTGGGCGCCATATTTTTGGTATTTTTTTTTTTTTGGGTCCCAATTATTTTTTTCTTCCAAACCCATCGAGTGGGGTATCAAAATTAAGGGTTTTAAGAGCTGATTACAAAAATACATACCACTTATATGTTTAAAAGTAATACGAAAAAAAAATTATAACTAAAAAGTTGTAAATAAAAAAAGTTAATTTAAAAATCAAAAACCCGACAGCTATTGCTGCTGCGACCGAATATGTATCCTCCGACTGCACAGCATATTTTTTTCTTGTTTACAGCTTTTTAGTTCGCTTCTTAAGCAGTCGGGTTTTTGATTTTTAAATTAACTTTTTTTTAGTGGTACATAATGGACAAGTTCTATACTAAGGTACCTATAATTCCCACAGTAAGACCAGAATAGATTACCCAAATGAAAACTCCTAAAAAACCGTACACAAACTTAAATTACATCGTCCATTTAAACAAAAATGTTCATAAATAAAAAAAAAACATAAAATGAAAACTACTGGGCCAAACTATGTTAAATATTTATGGCACCAAATGGCAACTATTCCGCATCAAACTAAAGAAAAATCACGTAAATCGGATCATAAATCTCAGCGTAATCGGTGTACATACATTAAAAAAACCCAATCGTACTGAGAACCTCCTCCTTTTTGAAGTCGATTAAAAATAAATGGCTACACTAAGGCACACCTCTGCCTTATCCTTTAGATAAGGCCTAAGCTCCCTTAACTCTTACTTCTTATCTTACTAATCTTACTTATCATCACACTTATTACACATCACATCATCAGCCTATTAAAGTTCCCACTGCTGGGACACAGGCCTCCTCTCTGTGAGAGGGAATGGGCCGTAATCCACCACGCGGGCCCAGTGCGGGTTGGTGGATCTCACATGTCTTCGAGTTTTTGGTTCTAGGGCATGCCGATTTCCTCACGATATTTTCCTTCACCCTTTTGAGAGCAGTGGTGATGAAATAATTTACAGAAAGTAAAGCGCCTGCCTGGGCTCGAAACCACGACCTACAACTTGTAAGTCGCGGATGATACCACTGGGCCACCACCGCCATACACACTTATACTATATAGGTGAAAGTTTGTGAATGTGTGTGTGTATGTTTATTACTTCTTCACGGATCTGGATGAAATTTAGCACTGAGTCACACTTCACAGTATAACACACTATAAAAGCGAAAGTTTGTAAGTGTGTGAGTGTGTGTTAGTATGTGTGTCACTTCTTCACGCGCAAAGGGCTGAACGGATCTGGATGAAATTTGGCACAGAGATAGATTATAGTCTAGAATAGCACATAGGCTATTAGGATAATTTAACACTTTTGTACGCGGGCGAAGCCGCTGGCAGAAGCTAGTAGTAATTAAATTTATGGATACTCTAACCGTAACTAGACCTGCTTACTCCAAATTAGAAAGTTTTAAGTTAAGTTTAAACTTAGTTTAGCACTTAGTCCTCATTTTACTAAAAACTGCTTCATCTCATCATCTCGTTTTAAAACTTACATAATAATATGTTATAGACAATTTGTGGAAACCAGGAATTGTATAGAATTCCTAGGAAATCTTTAGAATTCTTTTGATTAGACTCTGCTGATTTGTTTTTTATCCCATTTTATATTCCTTCTTTTAGTCTTCTTAAATATTTTAGGATGAATAGCTTTCGAATTACTGGCACGTCGAGCCAATAGTCATTTGATGGATACTTGCGATGGCTTTTCGGCGAAACGGACGCTCGAATGGATATTCGAAATTGTGGTACATCGATTCTATGGCGTTTCGGACGTTCGATATGATGACTTCGGGGAATTAGCCATCGGGCATATGACATTGGAAATTAAGCAGTAAACCCATAACGAATATAGGTAGAAACAATTTTTGTGTTTTATAATTAGGATTAAGATAAAGTGTTAGCTACATATCTAGTTGCCTGTACGTTTTCAAAGTAGTTTCAGTTGAAAATATTTTTCTAATTCTTCTAAGTATTTTTTTTTAAACAAAAACCTTGCCCCACGCTAGGAATTTCTTCCTGTATCGTGGGTGCGTTTACAAACATAAACTCATATACAAAAACACCCAGAGCCGGCACAACTACCTGTAGGTCATACAAATATTTGTTCCGTGCGGGAATCGAACGCGACA
This sequence comes from Anorthoa munda, assembly GCA_945859665.1. Taxonomy (NCBI): domain Eukaryota; kingdom Metazoa; phylum Arthropoda; class Insecta; order Lepidoptera; family Noctuidae; genus Anorthoa; species Anorthoa munda. Next base: position 5,191,461 of record OX243899.1, on the reverse strand, counting down.
CGCAACGTAGCAGTCAATTGCTCAACCAAGTTTCTTTTTTTTCCTTGTTGCGCCTTTTACTATCAATACTTACTACAAGCCATAGTATGTTTAGTCCCTTCCATAAAAAAATTCTACCATTCTAACAACTGGAGCTTTTGTGCCATGCCATTTAAGTGCTTTAAAGATCCAGTCTTGGGGCGAAAACACCCACAATTGTCTAATAATGGTACCGTTCAAATATAGGTACAATTAGCTTAGACAAATCCGTGCCTGTTGCCCAGCACGGATTGTAAAAGTTTTACATACATTACTACTTACATAAACTCACGCCTTATTCCCATGAGGATACAGACAGAACGCCAGCTTGCTTCGTTTATGTTTATTCATCTAGTCACACACGCAGTTATAAGTACTGCGGCCTTTCTACAGAACTACCAAAAATATCCGTGTATCCTTCTCGGGTGTTCTCACTAGCAGGCTTATTAAGTATATTTTGCAAGAGCAAAACGTTATCGATTTTTGTGCAATAATTACTCTTCAATACAAAAGTTTTAGAGTTGTTGGCGGTTTTTTTTTAATAAGTGCATTTGACAAACAGCGAGCGATTAGCAAACGATTGTGTAGGACCTACCATGCCTACACTGCAGGTAATGCCGACTTTTATGACATAAAGCGTTTGATCGCTATCGTTTTGCTCTTGCAAAAGGTACGTAATAAGCCTGCCGGTGTTTCTACGGTTCGTTTTTTTTTTTAGGGTTCCGTACCCAAAGGGTAAAAACGGGACACTAAGTCTAAGACTCCGCGGTCCGTCTGTCTGTTCGTCTGTCACCAGGCTGTATCTCATGAACCGTGATAGCTAGGCAGTTGTAATTTTCACAGATGTATTTCTGTTGCCGCTATAACAACAAATACTAAAAACAGAATAAAATAAATATCTCAGTAGGGCTACCATACAACAAACGTGATTTGTTTGCCGTTTTTTGCAATAATGGTACGGAACCCTTCGTGCGCGAGTCCGACTCGCACCTTGGCAGGTTTTATAAAAAAAAATACCTAGTAAAATACTCGCCAATCGCCTTTGACGTTTTCTCAGTCCAACGCAACCAGAATGCAGTGAGAGGGTTACATAAGTACTGTTTTTTTTTGTAACTTGAAAGTAGATTTTACTTTTTGTTTGGATGGAACTCCGTGTCTGCAAAGAACTTTTTGTTATGTTGATACTCCGTGTCAGCAAAGCTCTACGAAAATCCTAATGAATCTTTCTGTCTATTTTAATATTTTGGGTACTATTTACTTTACTAAGCTTAAAATAGATCTGATTTTAATGAGATTTTCGAGAGAGTTTCTAGATTAGGGTATAGATTACTTGAGAAGATCTTTTTAATTTACATAAATTTGAATACTTAGTATTTTGAGGGTTTTGAGCCAAATATTATAATATCTTTTTCCTACTTATTTATAGGAGTCAACCTAAGAGCGTGGTTCTATCCAGTTTTCTCTATTTGTAAGCATGTGAGTACCATGTTCCTATTTTACCAAATGAATAAATTCATATGTTTTTGCTTTTAAGCAAATCGTATAATAGTGTCATCCTTATGTGTCTATATATTTAAAGAATTAATGTTAACCAAATATTGTAAATCATTTTTTTTTGGAATACAGTAAGTGTTGAAATTTTGACCGTTCTTAACCATAACAAACTACCGTCGCGAATGGACAGTATATTTATTTATTGCCTTTGATCTTATTGACTTTAAAAAGCGCCGTTTAACGGCCTAATTGTAATAAATAATTTGGCTTTGACTAACTAGATGTATATGGTCAATGTGTATTTTAAAAACTACAGATTTCAGTTACATTCCATATTTAATAATTTATACATATTTTTTTTAAACAAGCTTTATTCGTATTGTTCTCAGCAAACCCTTTCATTTGATACCCATATCATAGCAGTGCACAAAAAATAACTAGTCCACCATCTTGGGCCGTCCGCTATATTGGATTTAGAATGACATCACTATCTAACCATGCATTGTCATCCAAACTAAACGTGTATGCAAAAATTCATCTTAATCGGTGGTGGAAAACTGCTTTAAAATTCAGTTGCAAGATTTGACCCGAACACACTTACATACATACATTGCAAGTTAATTAAAAGCTTGTAAAAAAGTTAAAAATACTACCTCTACCAGCTTTATACATTCTAGAAACTGAAAGATTCGTAAAAATAAAGCCACTTTTATTCAAAAAAACTATGTTCATTAAAGTAAACTCCGATGCGTGCTCAATATACACAAGCGAGCAATGAAAAAGTTCCAGTGACATAGCACCAAATTACTCCTAAACGGGAAAGGCTAGCTTAATGACGCCGTCTGCAATATTGAAGTACATTTAACAGCGCATCAGAATATTACCAGCTAAAAACGTAAATATTGTGTTCAAATTTTAAATTAAATGTGAAAAAAATAAATTAAGGTGTTTGTCGGCATTTTGTGGGTGGAACATTTTCATTGCTCGGCAGTTTATTAATGAACTACGCCTTGAGAAATGTAAAACTTCTCTTATGAAAAAGAGCTTATTTGGTGTTGCTCCACGAACTACTTTCCCGTTTAGGAGTAGCTATAATAATAATAATAATCGTTTATTGCAGGCAAAATACCCATATACAAAAATAGCATTACAAGATAAGACAAAAATAAATAAATTGAAACCAGATTAAACTTTACACATATGAAGGTATGTATAGGTACCCATAGTCTTATAAAACTATATAGTCTCACGTCATTTTTTGTTCTCGTTCAGGTGTACAGAAATCCAGCTTTTAAATATGGGACTAGCTAGGTTGCACGAGACAGCCCTCAAAATACTATTACTGGAACATCTCAAACTTTGCCAAAAAGACGCAATTCTCGACCTCATGATTGCGTAGAAGTCCGGGACTCTCGCTTCGGCAAACATGCTCGAAGCACTGCAGTATCTTGGTAGTTTCATAAGAGTTCGGTAAGCATTATTGTACTGAACTCTTAATGTACTGTACACTATTTTATTATGACATATTATGACATTATAAACTCTGACATTGCTTACTTATGTATTTGATTTTTATGACATGATATAACTTATTAGTTTTGTATTTATGACATTGTATAACTTATTAGTTTTGTATTTATGACATTGTATAACTTCTTAGTTTTGAATTTATGACATTGTATGACTTATTGGTTTTGAATTTGTGACGTTGTCACATAGCGTATTAACTTAAATGTATGACATTTGATAGAGTATTATTTTGACATGACATTGTATAAAGTATTAATTTGAATTTGCGACATTGAATAGATAGGGTATTAATTTGTGAGATTTTGTAGGGTATTAATTTGTGAGATTTTGTAAGGTATTCGTTTGAATTTATGAGATTTTGTTGGGTAATAATTTTGAATATATAACATTGCATATGGTATTAATTGGAGTTTGTGAAATTGTATAATTTTAATGATAATTTTGCATGCCTGTATTGGTGCGACACAGTGGACTGCGCATTCGCTTGACATCTGGAAATGTATGAAAAATGTACTGTGTTGAGCAATAAATATTTGAATTTGAATTTGAAAACTATGTCACTGGAACTTTTTCATTGCTCGTTAGTGTATTATAAAGGTAAAGTTTGTGACGTTGTACGGGGTAATCTCTGGAACTACTGAACCGATTTTGAAAATTCTTTCACCAGTAGAAAGCTACATTATTTCCGAGTGTCATATGCTATAAAATATTTTCAAAATAATTAGAGATCCTTATGAAAATTGCAATATTGTAACGCAAAGTAACATACATGTTGCATATAAAATTAATTCTTTGGCGTGCGCTGAGAAAACTATTGACGACACATAAAAAAAAAATGTACTACGTGATTAAGTAGGGTAGGGAAGGGTAGATAGGGTCGGGTAGGTAGGGTAGGGTAGGTAGGGTAGGGTAGGCAGGGTAGGTAGCGTAGCCAGGGTAGGCAGGGTAGCCAGGGTACGCAGGGTAGGCATGATAGGCAGGGTAGGCAGGATAGACAGGGTAGGCAGGGTAGGCAATTGACGGAAGCGAAGCCCCGCGGGTCAGCTAGTATGTAATATAAAATACTCGATGAAGTGAGGAGTAATGCTCCCCTTTCCTGTATTCTCAGAAAATGTAACGACAATTTTCACTTCAATTTTGACTTCGACATATTTTCAGGCAGCATCACTAAGTTTAAAAGAGCTGTGCTCAATAAGATGTAATTTTTGCTCAGTAATTCTGTTAACTTATTCTGTTCTGTTATTTTTTTAATATGTTTTTAATTTGTTATTTAATTCAATCTTATCTAATTTAATTAAAAATTCAATTTGATTATAATTGTATTGTATTGTTGTGTATTGTTTGTTGTTTAGATTATCGATATTTATGAAATTATTTTATCCACCATTATGCTAATTATTATTGTTTAGTGAGTTCTAAATAAATAGATGTGCTTACCTATAATTTAGATGCATGCAGTGTTATTATATTTGTTAATGATAAGTATTATGAATGTCCTTGTGTGTATTCAGTTGGTTTGACAAAAAAAAAATACATGCCATTGCAGAAGTTTATAAAGACGCTGCTTAAAATATGTTATTATACTTTAGACGAGTTTCTTAATGACGAATCTCTATAACTGTATAATGCTGACATAAAATTTAAAATGTTCCTTTAATATGATATATTAATCTTAAATTTTTCGAATTGGAGACTTATTTTTTTTACATGAAATGAAATTGATTATGAATAATAAAATTTAACTTGCATGCAATGTGTTAATACAATCAGGTACTCAAATTCGTAAAAAAATATATTATTATAATAAATTTATATTTTAATAGTATATATCTAATCAACAATTTCATTCATTCATTCATTCATTCAATCGTTTTTTTTTCATAATAATATGTATGCCAATTGGCAAAACATAGCGCACTACCTAATTTGTAAGATCTTGTATGTAATTCATACCTATATTTTACTATGATTCTGATTCTAACAATATGTATTACTATTGATCTAACTGTAGTGTAGATCTTCTTAAAATAATGAACTCCTAGTTGATAAAGCTCCCAATGGCCTAAATAACCTATGTTTATCAAGCAGTGGATTCAAACCTAGTACCCATTGTGCGTGTTTCTTGCCAACACTAACCGTTGCGCTATCGCGACTTAAAATTAATTCAATCTCAGTCTGCATCTTTTATAAGACCTGAAATAACGTATTTAAAATTAACTTAGCTTTCAATTTTAAAATGACAAAAGAGCAATGAATTTGAATTTGCACAGGCAACAATAGCCAAACTTTATGATCGTGAATAGATTAATGAAATAAATGGCATTGAATTTAAACTGTAGTGCTGTTTGCACAAAATACTTAAGTCTACAAGTATCTTTTGTTATTGAATAATCGAAAGGTTGTATCAAATCGAAATTAATTAATAGTACCTGGGCGACCGGTTTTTGCTCGGGTGAAAATAGAGAAAACGACGTTTTCTAAAAATTAAACTTAGCTAGATCGATTTATCGCCCCCGAAAGGCCCTGCATACTAAATTTCATAAAAATCCTTGGAGCCGTTTCCGAGATTCAGGTTATATATATATATATATATATATATATATATATATATATATATATATATATATATATATGTCGTGGTGGCCCAGTGGCTAAGATCTCGCCTCTCGTGCTTGAGATCGTGGGTTTGAATCCGGGTAAGTAAGATTGTGCTCCATTGGTGTAATTGCTGCAAGGCGTTCAAGTGCGAGGATAAACTAATAAATAAATAAATAAATAATATATATATATAAACACATATATACAAGAATTGCTCGTTTAAAGGTATTAGATTAGATACATAGATAATAAAGAGGCCAAATTCTTTGTGAGTAGGAGGTAATCTCTGGCAGTGCTGATACCTTTATAAAATATTCTACACTGATAGGAAACTACAGTATCGTTGACTGTTATTGGCTTATTTTTATCCTGACTCTAGACAAGTTGCATTCGATGTCAGCGATTCACGATCACGTGATTTTTCGATATCGCTTGTCAATCCATCAATTGAGCGCACGGTTGGCGCAGTGGTTGAGCGATTGACTGCTGCGCTGCGTGTCGCGGGTTCGATTCCCGCACGGAACAAATATTTGTATGACCTACAGATAGTTGTTTCGGCTCTGGGTGTTGTGTATGTGAGTTTATATGTTTGTAAACGCACCCACGATACAGGAAGAAATTCCTAGTGTGGGGCAACGTTTTTTTATAAACAAAAAAAAAAACCCATACAATTTTGCATTTTTAACAATTCGCTATCGCCACGCTTTCGACGGTAGACATCACTTGTCTAGGAACAAGTATAAATTTAAATTAAAATTCCCGAGGCTTATTAGCTCATGCTTTTTAAACTTCATAATTTATATAGTAGTAGACACGCTTCGATCGAAAATCCATCGAAACACGTTATATCTTGCGTAAATACCCCGCTTGAAAGAGTAAAATGCACATAACTTTTGAACGGCTGAGCCGATTTTCGACAAACATAGCTAAACACACTCTCGATCAAGTCACCTTTCGAACAAAAAAAAACTAAATCAAAATCGCTTCATCCGTTTAGGACCTACGATGCCACAGACAGACATACAAATACACAGCAACACACGTCAAACTTATAATACCCTCATTTTTCGTCGGGCGTTAAAAATGGACTACAGGCTATGGGAGTGACACCGCGGGAAAAAGGCAGAACTTATTTATACAAGAAACGTATTATTAAGTGTTACCTTTTTCAAAAAAATTAAGTATATTTACTGAAGGATGTCTAATGTTTACCTAAAAAAATCCCTTACATAAAAAACCGGTCAAGTGCGAGTAGGACTAGCGCACCGAGGGTTCCGTACAAACAGCTACATTCACCAACTTAATTAGGTAACTAGGTCAACGGGAACTACCATATAGGTTTTCGACCCAAAACCTATAGGGTACTACCGGATGACCTAGAATTGTCAATGTCGGTTAAAAGCAAGGTCTTACAGCACAAGTAAAGGAAAAATAACGGTACATTTTGGTACTTACAAATTTTCGCGAAAATCTAAATTTGCCCATATCTTTTTATTGCGTTGACTCAGGACCTCAATTTTTCGAACCTAATACGGTCTATAGACCTCAGTATCTCAGTATTTTAGTATAGATCTCAGTATTCAAATTGCTAGGTCCACCTGTTCCTGAGAAAATCGGTGGTGACACGGAAAGTCGGACAGACAGACAGACGGACAACAAAGTGATCTTATAAGGGTTCCTTTTTTCATCTTTTGAGAAACGGAACTCTAAAAATCGAGATTGAGGCTCCAAATTAAGCATATTTCCAAGGAAACAAACAAACAAGCCCATAATTATCTAGTTTTATAAATACAAGAAGAAACCGAATAACAGACGAATATCTATTTATCTTCGTCTCAACCCTCACACGTTATAACATAATAGATTATGTTTATTTAACTGCGGACCCTCCTTTAAATAGACCAGTTAAGGGTGTTATTCCACCAAAGATGCGCTATGTACCGAAGCTGCGCGAGGATGCGAAACGAAGCCGTGAACATACATGACTTATATCCACCAAAGTTATGCTAGAAGCTCTACAATGTGATTTTTTATTTCGTGGACTAAACTAACATTTGGGGGGTTGTCACTTTATCGTTACATTAAAATAGTGTCGTACACTAACTATCCTGAGTGATCGAAAGTTAATCGAAAATCGAAGTAGATCGAAAATGGAACTATTTCACGGCATAAAAAAAATAATTTGTTTAGAAACTAGCGGCCCATATTTAGTTTCTACTCATTTATGTCTGACTTAATTTTATCGATTGCATTTATATTATTGTTGATTTCATATTTAACACAATAAAAGTGCATATACTATGTGTATGAATACTGTTATATTTAAATATATTACGTTTATATTCATAAAACATTTATTTACACCAATTATTATAAATTAATTCAGGAGTCATGTCACATCGATTCGATGAATCACTTATGATTGAGCCTTACCTACAACACTATGCTCCGCGCTTGCAACATTTAAAAAAAATAAGGTCATTAGCAGCTGTCAGTTTAGTCCACGAAATTAAAAATCACAGTATAGATGAGTGTAATTCTATCAAAGATGGCGATGATGGCCTAAATTTAAGGGATTGTTGATCGGCTCTGAGACGTGGTCGCTTACAATAGGCCTTATCAGAAAGCTTACAGTCACTCAAAGGACAATGGAGAGGGCTGTTGTATTTTTGGACCTGCTGAAGACTGTATGAATATATTTGTATTGTATAAACTCAATTTCCTTAGTATTGTATAACTGCACAGCACGTGTGTGAGTACTATGTACCCAACTATAAATCTGCCATTTACTTTACCTATGTGTCGTTCGTTGACTTGTGTGTGCCTTGGCTGTTGAGTGTGTCATGCTCTCTCAAATGTCTCTCTGATGGTGGCGCGTGTGTTGGATCATCCGGTTCCCTTCATGATGGTTGAGCTGGGTGGTGCCAATTCATGCGTCATGTTCTTGTACGGTTAGGATTGGTCATAACTTAACTGTTTCGGATGTTAATGTTTTTCTAGTATCTATTATATAACTGCACAGTACATGTGTAAGTACTTTTAATACTTTATGCCTGTAGGTGGTTTAGTTTGTAGTGCTATTCTGGGTGCATTGTCCTCACATGTATGAATTTAATAATGTATGTACTTATGTTCCTAAATATTGTAAAAATACTAATATTTTTTAAAAGAGAGTATGGAGTTTCTTGTGCATTCTTCTCCATATCAAGCTACTTTGCGAATGCACGGTAGAATATGTTTTTATGTATCGTTCAAAAGTGCCGCTTGGTGGCCTAGTTGAAATAAAATATCTTTGTCTTTATGCTCAAAATTTCGTCGCGTTATCGAATCAGAAATGTAGAGATCCGCAAGAGAACCAGGGTTACCGACATAGCCCGAAGAATTGCCAAACCTAAGTGGCAGTGGGCAGGGCACATTGCTCGCAGAACGGATGGCCGATGGGGCATAAAGGTTCTGGAGTGGCGACCGCGAACTGGAAGACATTGCGTTAGAAGGCCTCCCACCAGGTGGACCGATGATCTGGTGAAAGTTGCGGGGATCCGCTGGTTACGCACGAGACTGGTCAATATGGTGACGCTTGGGGGAGGCCTATGTCCAGCAGTGGACGTCTTTCGGCTGATATGATGATGATGATGTTGATCACGTAACATTTCGATGGCGCTTGGCAATCCTATACTTTTTGTCATGTTTAAACCCCGACGGAAAAAGAGGGGTGTTATAAGTTTGACGTGTGTTGCTGTGTATCTGTGTGTCTGTCTGTGGCATCATAGCTCCTAAACGGATAAACCGATTTTGGTTAAGTGTTTTTTGTTTGAAAGGTGATTTTATTGAGAGTGTTCTTAATTAAGTTTTTAGGTTCAGCCGTTCAAAAGTTATTCACATTTTACTCCTTGAATCTGGGTTTTTTCGCAAGATATCATGTCATAATTACGTGTTTCGATAGATTGCCGATTGAAGCGTGTCTACTACTAGGTATATTATTACGTAATTTAAAAGCATGAAATAAAAATTAAATTACAAATTTAAAAGACCCCCGTCACAAAAACATCAAAAAAGCAAAAATATTTACCTCGGACTCGCGTCGGGGAACCGCTAAGTAAATAAAATAAACTGCTGTAAACTTTGACGGTTCCCCGACGCGAGTACGAGGATTATATTTTGCTTTTTTGAGGTTTTTGTGACGGGGGTTTACCTTAACCTCTACAAATGATGATAATATGTAAAAATAATTATTTATAAGTTTGTAAATAAAGGCATTTTGAATTTGAAATACTATCGTTAGGGATTTAGTTTAGCATTTATATGTATGTCGTTTTGTGGCGAATAAACACTTTTTTTGTACTTATTTTTGTTCCTTCTTCTTGCTTTTTATTAAAAGTACATACTATAAGGGTCAAAATTGCAGTCACACTATACCAAAACAGAAAAGGCATTTTTTTTGTAGACAGCAGAACTTCAACTTTTCGCGGTTAGTAGGAATAATCTATACTTTAATTTCTATACAAAATATTAAATCAGTTGTGGATAATTTAACTTCTTGTACAAAAACTAACCATTTGAGTTTTGGGAGAGTATGACTGCACTTTTGACCCTTATTGTACATTTATTGTTAAATAAATAAAAGTGGCGTATATTTGGTGGAACGGTACCCTTAACAGGGCTAATTGTACCTAGAATAACAAATGAATCCGTTTATTAATCTTAAGTGGCTGCTCGTGTTAGGTGGGGTTGGTACTGCATTATTGATAATAGACCACTTTCACGTAGGGATTATTCGTTTATCGAGTGATCCTCTTAAATAGGCCACCGTTTTCTTTCTTGAATATTTCATAATGGATGGCTTTGAATTATTCATTGGAAACATTTGAGTACAGAAGTACACGTACACTTATGAATTTGAATAACTTCAAAAATAATTCTGATTTGATTCAAAATAAAATAAAATAAAAGTTTACCTTTTTTGCAATATTGTAAAAGGATTTTGTTACAATTTATTATTATACACTTTATTGTACACCACTTAAATAATTACAGGGCACAACATTTATAAAGATAAGTGTACAATGGGCGGACTTATCGCACAGGGCAATCTCTTATAGACAACCTTTGGATGGACTGAACGAGAGGAAATAGACATAGGGCTGCCAGTGTACAAAAACTATATTAAATAATATTACTTAGATATTGCATAAAATACATACATACAAATAAAATAATATACTAATAAATATCAAATATAGAACAGAGAAAGGAGAAGAATAGAACTTACAGAGAAAGGAAATGCTCATTCACCATTTTTAGGGTTACGTACCCAAAGGGTCCCTATTACTGAGACTTCGCGGTCCGTCTGTCTGTCTGTCTGTCTGTCACCAGGCTGTATCTCATGTACCGTGATAGCTACACAGTTGAAATTTTCACATATGATGTATTTCTATTGCCGCTATAGCAACAAATACTAAAAACAGATTAAAATAAATATTTAAGTAGGGCTCCCATACAACAAACGTGATTTTTTTGCCGTTTTTGCGATAATGGTACGGAACCCTTCGTGCGCGAGTCCGACTCGCACTTGGCCGGTTTTTTAGTTTAGTTAATGTGTCGGTCCTATTTCCTTTTTTTCGCAACTTTATGATCTGTCTCGTAGTAAAAGTTGTTTCAATTCATGAGTACTTTTAGCCTCTGAAATATTGTCAATGCATAAAAATCAATCTTTGTATATTTTTTCAGTAATTGGCCTTCTGAGGCTTGATGTGTCTCTTGTTTATCAACTACAAGCGGACGCCGTGCGGTTTCGCGTAGTTCCCGTTCTCGTGGGAATACAGGGATAAAAAGTAGCCTATGTCACCCGGAGATAGTGTAGCTTCCCAACGGTGAAAGAATTTTTGAAATCGGTTTAGTAGTTTTTAAGTTTTTCGTTACATACAAAAATACAAACATACAAATCTTTCCTCTTTATAATATATGTGGTCGCAAGCGATTCCAGATGGCAACATTACAACTCGTAGATTTCATAATGATGTCAACCTGTTAACTTAATTCTTATTGATTACTAGTTTGTTCGATGTATTTCATAATGTTTGTCAACCTGTAAACTTTTCTCTGATTGGTTGTTCGGGTTGTTCGATGAACTCCGCGGAAGAGCACTTAAAATGTGACGCTAAGGATGCGTGGATAAAATCGGTCAGCAGTGAACGCCAGGTTGTTGAGATCATAAGACCGGGATTATCGGTTCATCGTACAATACGAGCCTTTGTTCTTTGACTGTAAATATCACCGAATAAACAATACTGTGATTTGTGCTTAAACCTAAGTTTTACTGGTTTTCCCGAGTACCCCTACATCATGGAACCTACACCAAGAGAAGAAGATGTCCATGATATCGCTACGCTCACGCTCTCTCCGTCATATAAGTATAGATATGCCAGCAAACAGCAGTAATGGGAGATAAGAGCGATGAATATTATTGATCTTTCAAAGCCACTAGACAGTTTTTAAAAAGCCGAAGTAATGGTTGTTCGAAGCTTACGGTGAACACAGGCACAGAAAGTGGTTTTTTCTAAAACCATTGTTACTACAAGTTGGCGCGACTTTACTGTGACTTCAAATGTTACTAGCATTGTTAACAAATTATCAAAATAAACTTGTATGTAAAAGTAAACAAACTTTAGTAATTGTTGGGACTTTACTTGTACTACTCGTATTTGTTTGAACTGCCTGTTATATAAATTCTGTCAAATACATGTTACATACATTTTGTCAAATACATGTCATAATCTATGGGTTAAAATTATATCCAGGAGGGATTTTTTGAGCCTATTGAGCCTATTTAACTTTTCTTATATCACAATAACAGTTCATAACTATTAGAAAGAAACATTAGGTATATAATCCGAGTGTTGGTTTAAAGGTATGCAGAATAGGGTGCAAAGTCGCACAAACCTCCATTGAAAATGAAGACTCCTCCTACCAGACGGGTGTTGTGTCTGGTCCGGGAAACTGCCCAACGGTTGATGTCAGACTGTTGTAAACGTTCAATACCGATGCTTGCGCGATGCAGGATTTGTGTGACGTCAAGTCATTCGTTCGTATGTGGCGTCTTACTCTCTCCGAGTGCGTCTGGATGATGCCCCAGTAAGTTGGGGTGATGATGTCCCAGTGCATCTGAATGATGCCTCAGTGCGTCTGGATGATGTCCCAGTGCGTCTGGATGATGTCCCAGTGCGTCTGGATGAAGTCCCAGTTAGTCGGGGTGATGATGTCCCAGTGCATCTAGATGATGTCCCAGTGCATCTGGATGATGTCCCAGTTAGTCGGGGGGATGATGTCCAAGTTAGTCGGGGTTATGTTGTCCCAGTTTGTCGGGGTGCTGATGTCCCAGTGTGTCTGGCCGATTCTGGAGGCTCCAGTGGGTCGGAATGATGATGTAGGTTGAAGGTGATGACCAGGAATGCGCGTTTGCTGTATGCTGGTGGTCAGGATACCCTCGTAAAAACCGTGGGTACTGGCTGGCTTTTGACTCGCTACTCGGAATCTTGAGGAAGTGATGATGACGTCACGATGAAGTAGATCAGCACGAAGGCTGCGCTGACGTTCATACTCGATGGTCACCAGTTTGGAGGTATTTGGAACAGGGTATAAAGTCCCGTAAACGTTTGTCGAAAAGGGATCGGATGTTATTCCTAACGGTTGATGTCAGACTGTTGTATACGTTCAAATCGCGCCGAGAAATTTGATTGCGCGATTGTGGGACGTTAGGTCATTAGTTCGTAGGTGGCGGCATAGATAGAGCTCTCAACATCGGTTTCACCGTAGTGGGTAAAAATCTCCATCTGATAAATGATAATTTATTTTTCAAATGGGTTAAAAATAACATTTTACACGGGAATGTTTTTGTCAATTTAAACTAGAAGAGGAAATCTATTTTAAAGTCTCGAATAAATATTGAGTTTGAATTTGAACTCATTACCATAAAAGCACACCAGTATTCCCCAAGGGGATAGTAGAGGTTATTACAACTACCTACTGTGTTTGAGTTGAAACAGTTGAAACTATCATAACTTCAAATTGCCTGAGTTTAGAATTATTTCAGAGATATCCATTTCGAGGCGAAAAATTAGCTGTCAGACAAATTTTGGTGTTATTTTAATCCTACCTTTGACGTTTGAAAGCTACGTTTAGCTTCACATAAAGTGTGAATTTCTCTCAAAAGGCTTCACCTAAGTATATAATTATAAAATTGTACAGTCAACCACCAGCAAGTGGCCAAATTTTGACCTTGAACTATCCTAATATGAATGGAATAAAGCCACTTATAAACTAAATTTTTCGTGTAAACTTTTTTTTTTGCTTGGAGAAATGCTCATGCATACTGCACTAGCACGGTGAGATAGTGCAGTTATGTGGGACTCTAACCCACTAAAACACAATAGTGTCCTCCTGTTCCGCTTATGGCGGGAACACAGGCACTCACCGCGAACCCGCCGCGGCTGGTGTCGGTGGAATGCCGGTGAAGGGGGGTACCCTTCACCGGCATACCAAAACACACTGTACGCCGTGACCACCCCAGGGACCAAATCAGCACATGGGTGCCAGACGACCCCGTGTCTGGCACACTTGGTCCCCCTGTGACGGGTCAGGGTCAATGGCCCCGCCACCTACCATTTTGCGGCCGCAGTGGATATGGAGAGCGGCTGACGTTATACCGACACTCCTCTTCCCCTGCGGCCTCACTGCGTCTGCCATCAGACGGTGGCGACCCCGTCTAGGCCGCGGAAGGTAGGGAGAGCGGCGCACCGCAATACTCCTCTCTCGCCGCGGCCTCCAACCCTCAGCCGCGATATCATATGGGACCTGGGACGCTCCATAAGACATCGCGGCCCGCCTCAGTTTCGATGTCGCCTGTTACCAAGCGGCACCGCAAACTACTAGTTGGCCGCTACGTCGTCGGCTTAATCGGCAAAAACCCTGACGAGTGGGTGACCAAGCCACGGTTACTGAGCTCCCCGCCTCGACAATGCGGAAACCCACCGGGAGGTCGTGTATACTTACAAACATGTTCAGAAGCGAAATATACCCGTTTGTGAAACAAATGCATATGTAACAGAAACACAGTAATTTTTTGCGGTAAACACTACAAAGTTAACCTAAGTTACTAACGGTCCGGAGTATCCTTAAATTAAGATATTACATCACTTTTACCCATTTCAAAATAGCCCGTTAAAAAGGCACACACAGAGAGCCTTCAGAGACAGTATTAGATGCGTCAAAATCATTTCTGTTACATTTTTAGACAAAGTCGCGGCTATACAGAATCAATTGCGCTACCTCTTTTTAGAGAATTCATAATGCCGGCTTTGGCCGCTCAACTCTGCGTAACCTATCTGGAAAATGCAAGCCAAGTACCTAAACATAGCTTTCATTGTAGAGACGGGATAAAAGCAGTCTTTTTTAGAAAAGAATATAATATAATAGAACAGTGCAGAATATAATGGAATGGAACAGAACAGGACATAACAGAACAGAACAGAATATAACAGAAACTTATTTGCATAAAAACATTTTCTCTTTGATGCAGTGTAGCACCTATCAGAAGAAATCGGCAGTAAATTTCCGTATTGAAAAATCAAAGTACAACCCCGTAACACCAACACAAAAGCAAAACAAACCAAAAGATACGTACCCCAGCACGTACCTAATTCGGAGGCCCATGCGCACGTACAGCCCCAGGATGATGAGCCCTGGCAGGATGAAGAACAGCAGGCTGCTCAGCTCGCACAGATACCATGAGGGCATCTCCAGCATGGCGCAGAAGGCTGACTCCAGGGACGCGTTGCCGGAACCTTGAGGACAACAGAATTAGAGAAATTTTTACTACATTCGTACTAAACTTATGTCATTTTAGTTTGGAGTGTGGAGATAATTATATGTTTTTTTTTTGGAAATTTTGACCCTTACGACCAAAAATAATGTAAAAATTGTGAGAAATTTACTCCCATTTGGATAATAAACTGATACTTTTCTGATGAGTCAAAAAAAAGGAGTAAAGGAGTCAAAATCATTGCAAATTAGCTCACAACCCTTTTCAAGGAATGCAGTCATGAACCAGTCACCCTGTTTACAGAAACAAATACAAATTCAAATCCATTTATTGCTCAACACAGTACATAAAAATACACATCCAGATGTCAGGTGAATGCGCAGTCAACCGTGTTCCACCAATTTAGGCATGCAAAATTATAATTACAATAACAATTAAAATAATACAATGTTACTACTGTAATTTGAAAGTATATGTCATAAATTAAAACGTATACAATTTCATTAATTAAAAAAATAAAACTAAAACGTATTCAACGTCATAAATTAAAAAAATGATATAAAATGTGATAAATTAAAAAATGGTATAAAGTGTCATAAATTAAAAAATGGTATAAAAATGTCATAAATTTAAAATTAAAACACATCCAATGTCACAACTTAAAACGCTTACAATGTCAAAAATTAAAACATATACATCATAAATAAAAATAAAAATCCAATACGATGTCATAAATTAATATTAAAACTTTAAAACGTAAACAATGTCATAAATTAAAATTGATAAGTAATGTCAGATTATACAATGTATTTGTAATTAACAAAATAATAAGTAAACAAATCGGACTCAAGTAACCACCCCAATCATTTCACCATTATACAGAAATATTTCTATCTGACAGGTACTCATGTATAGTGTAGTATGTCTTGCTTAACAGTAAATTATTAAATTGTTTTTTAAATATATTGATGTCATTAATATTTAAAATAGAATTTGGTAGTTTATTATAAATTTAACATGACAACAACCATCAGCATCGGTCAGTAGCCCACCAGAATCAACCTCCATCTGGTCGGAGGATCCTTACTTTTCTATGGAGTATGAAGAGGTTTCCAATAAGTTCCTCTTTTCTCAAAATCTCTTTAATATTGAATACTTACAAAAATCACTCCGAGTAAGCTAATATTTTATTTATTTATTTAACCTACACTATCTCACAGGTTGAACCGAATACAATAGAGTGGTTAAAATCTTAATCAAGTTTTTACATAAATGTATAATAATTATATACACCTAAACTTCTAACTCTATTAAAAATCTTCTAAACTTATATTAAATAAACTTTACTTATCTAAACTTTAATTATAACTAGCAAAATTCAACAAAACTCTTGCAAATTCACTAAAATTTCACGAAAATATGTTTATCCTCTCATGCAATTCGTTGAGCATACAGACTGAGCGGGTGAGAGGTGTTTTTTAAAATAGATTGGTTCTAGCAGCAGGCACTGCCAGCTGTGGCAGCCACCGCCACCTCCACACGTACCGATCTGGCACGAACAGCTTCAGGTGACGCAGCACACCCGGGTTATGTACTACTCCACGCAGGAGCTTTAGTGCATACGCCACGAGTGTAAATTCCCGGCGCACTCTGAGTTCGTTGTACCCCACCATTCCCAGTACAAACAGTGTAGGATACATTAGCGGGTAAAATGGGTAAACTCCATAAAGTTTTAAATACAAGCGTCTTGTAAATTTATTTTGTACTCGTTCCAGCATGACATTGTATTTCGCTTCATGAGGAGCCCAAATCACCGCACTGTGCTCCAAGTGATTCCTTACCAAAGCGTCATACAGCACCCTGAGCGTGGTAATATTTGTGAATCCTTGCGACTGTCTCAGCACGAAACCCAGGTTTCTGTACGTTTTCTTGCAAATCTTAACTATATGATCCCGGAAAATGAGATCCGGGGTAAGCAGTACTCCTAGATCTCGCACCTGAGACACTCGCTGCAATGGCGCTTCCTCTACTTTGTTTTCGTAGTCTAAGGCAGTCTTCGCGCATATGCTTATACTAGGAGCGAGTTTAAGTCAAAATGAGGTACGAAGGGCGTGATTCGATCTAACAACCCCTGTTAATCAGAAACATGCAAATACTGTACAGTCAAAGTAATTGATTCATGACCCATTAAGCTGATAATTGGTTTGGAAACTTCGAAATATTAAAGATTTCTTGTTATACCGCTCATGGTGCTCTTGCGATGATTTGAAATTTTAACGATGTAGAAACTGTGCCACTACAATAGGGTTTTGAAATTTAGACCATTTGTGTTCATTGCATTAGTTTTTAATTTAATAATAATTTATTCATTCATCAAGCCATACAAAAATTGTTTACAAATAATAAATACACGATAAGGCAAAATACAAATGATGGAACCCTGACTTCCAAACTAGGCAGATGCATGTATCTTAGAAGTCAGTGTCCCTCCAGAGATTTTCTTTATTTTTTAGAGTTCCGTACCCAAAGGGTAAAAACGGGACCCTATTACTAAGACTCCGCGGTCCGTCTGTCTGTCCGTCTGTCTTTCTGTCTGTCCGTCTGTCACCAGGCTGTATCGCATGAACCGTGATAGCTGAAATTGAAATTTTCACAGATGATGTATTTCTGTTACCGATATAACAACAAATACTAATAACAGAATAAAATACATGTTTAAGTGGGGATTTGTATTTTTGTATGTAACGAATAAACTTAAAAAACCGGCCAAGAGCGAGTCGGACTCGCGCACGAAGGGTTCCGTACCATTATCGCAAAAAACGACAAAATAATCACGTACAACAAAAGTGATTTTTTTTCACCGGTCCGGTGACTCCGGTCTTTTTAATATAGCATGCATGCGCTTAAGAAAGTAGGTACCTCGTAATGATTCCATTTCTGTAAGGTTTTTATATTGATGTTTTTGTGAAATACCAGTCACTCTATCTCCCAAATTGGTATTCCTATACCTTTGTTTATGGCTAGACTATTGTCCTGACGGCTACAAATAAAACACCTACACAATTAATACATAGCAATTTTCTAAATAAAGTTTTGTCCTCAAACGCAAAAATGGAAGCCTATATCTGCCATCATTCGTCTATAACATGACCGACCTCAGGATTATTTTAGACCAAGTCCAACTCCACCAGTCAAGTCCTTGAGCTAAAATGGATAGGAGACGCAGTGTCTACACTCCATTTAAAATAATATTAAAAATGTACAATCCTGTTTACAGTTCGTTCAACCGATTTTGAGTTCTATTATATAAACGTACGGATGCAAAAAACATATTCGTGTTACCAAAACCAACTGTTTACTGTCATTTGTCAACACATATCAATAGAAGTCAAAATTGATTGAACGGTAATATTCAAACAAAGGCCTACTTTAAAGACCCAATATTGTATGACAAACTGTCAATTTAACCTCGTGTTAGCAACTGCAATCTCTGAGTTAAGTTTTTCGCGCATGTGTACCTTAATGTCTTAGTTTTCACCTTGACCTTTGACAAGGTCACTAGAACGCACTGGAATAAAAAGACAAATGGGAGTCATCAGTTACGATTGTCACTGTAGATATCGAAAATAAGAGGACCCGAAATATGAGGAAATGAGGACCCGAAATATCACTCTTCAATGTTCACTTTTCAATATTTTCATGTAATTGAGACATCGTGTGTTCGTTATTCTTTACAGATAGGATTCTTTCTGATATACGAGTATCTAGAGATACTAGATATCACTGGATTTTGACGTCATTTATCATGGCGGGTTGCTCCGGTTTGAAAGGTTTCATTTCCATTGAAACTAAATGCCATAATATGAGAGGTTTCAACATGTTCTTTCATTGTTACAGTTCTGTTTCTAAAAAACTTTTATTTCATTGTTATATTTTTTTTATGGAAACCGTTGCCTTACACTAAAAATTTCTTCCTACATCGTGGGTGCGTTTACAAACTTATAAACTCACATTCACAAAATGGACCTCATTAGCATAGATTCATAATTCAAATTCTCCATAGACGCGTGGATCCACGTTTCGGCACTCAAAGGGTTAAGCATCATATGGTTGAAAAATTATTATAAACAAGCCTGCATATTAATAAAACTGGCTGCTGTTTTTTTTGTAAGCCAATCGCAAAGTATTACATAATATTGGTTAGTACATTTTAAAGGGCAGATGGTAGTGTTTTAGAAACAAAAAGATTTTTGCGATAGTTCAGCTTCATAAATTACACCATTTTGTTTATCTTGTTGGTATTATGTAACACAATATTTCATATCGCATTTTTCTTTCAGCAAAGACACAGCTAAGGAATCTGAGCGCCTCTAGGGAAGTATCTTATAGTTCTTGTAGCCTGACAGAAGATCTAGAAAACTCTTAAAGTTATGGGAATACTTGATGCCGATATATTCTCAGCTGACAGTAAAATGCTTTAGGAAACATTCAAGACACAGACAAGATACTTATCTTTGGGTGGATTGGTCCCTACGGGCTGTGGTCTGCGATAGGCTGAGCGATAGCCGTGAAGATAGCCCCACTAGGCGTGGTTTCGGACACAAACTGTAGCGGCTTTACCAACCAGCCTGTATAGTCGTACTTTGCTCCTAATTTCATAGTCCTCTTCTTTTCTCGTATTACGTTTAATCATACAGTTTGGGCCCAGTAAGTGACCACATTTATTGCTGGGGCACATTCAGGGGCGTTGCTCAGGTCATCTAGAGTGTAGAGACACTAGCCACAGTGCTGCCACGATACACAGTCCTGCCATAGCATACAGGTGGAGGGGGTGGGAGATGATACTTTACCTGGTGGATAGTCATGGTAGCTGACAGTGGTGGTCAGCGCGAAGGGTGAGGCAGCCAGTAGAGACACTAGCCACAGTGCCGCCACGATGCGCAGTGCTCGCCATGGTATACAGGTGGAGGGGGTGGCAGATGAGGCCTTACCTGGTGGATAGTCATGGTAGCTGACAGTGGTATACAGCGCGAAGGGCAAGGCAGCCAGTAGAGACACTAGCCACAGTCCTGCTATGATGCGCAGTGCTCGCCGCAGTCCTGCCATGGCGTACAGGTGGAGAGGGTGGCAGATGGCTAGGTAGCGTTCCAGGGAGAACGCCACGATCGTCAACACTGACACGTAGGAGGCTCTGGAACAAAGAAATAATCAAGTTAGTCAATGACTAGCTGTCACCTGCGGGTCCACCAGCTTTTAGGTAATTGGTACTTTCTCCACTTCATCAAAAGTGTTAATATAATGTATAAGCTATAACTACGAGTATTACTGTCAAGTTCCGTTTAGTAGTTTTTCACAAACTTTCGCGTTATTTATGTAGTACCTGTAGGATTTCTCTGTTGAGAAGAGCTTTATCAGAAAACGAGTGTTTCTAACGGGCCAAATGTAAAGTAAATTCAGCAACAAAAGTCAACTAATACATCAGTTCAAATCTTATGATTGAGCTAAAGGAGTATTCCTCGAAGCGCACCAACTTTGCAGCGCACCAAATGAAGCGCACCAAAAGTATCGAAGCGCACCAATGATGAAACATAGAGAAGAGCATGAAGGATTCGTAATAAATGATATCGATAGACGTTTTAATATCGCAATTTACCTAGAATTCTAAGAATAACAAGTATTTATTTTGTATTACTAAAAAGTACATCAATCGATCTACTTTTTAGCAATACAATATTGAACAATATTTTGTTGATTTCGATTTAACTAATTTGTAAAAGTAGTACCTAGTGTAATACTTCTACCTAAATCTTTTCGTAAACTAGGCGTGATGTATTATATATGTGTGTATGTACATGCTATGGAAACCAAATACTGAGAAATGCGCAAACGTATTTTCTTTTTAGGGTTCCGTACCCAAAGGGTAAAAACGGGACCCTATTACTGAGACTTCGCTGTCCGTCTATCTGTCTGTCTGTCTGTCACCAGGCTGTTTCTCATGAACCGTGATAGTTAGACAGTTGAAATTTTCACAGATTATGTATTCCTGTTGCCGCTATAACAACAAATACTAAAACAGTATAAAATTAATATTTAAGGGGGGCTCCCATACAACAAACGTGATATTTTTGCCGTTTTTTGCTCGATATTAATAATGGCAACAGGTAGACGCTTGGAATATTCACAGAATATTTAGTTGTATATTCTCTTCAATAAATAATAATTATTAAATTAAAATAAAATAAATTAAGGGGGGCTCCCATACAACAAACGTGATTTTTTTGCAGTGTTTTGCGATAATGGTACGGAACCCTTCGTGTGCGAGTCCGACTCGCACTTGGCCGGTTTTTTTCAGTTTGGTCTCTTGTTCAATGCTACCAAAACCAAAACAAAACTGTACAACATATGCCTCAAACCCACTCAGAAATAAGTAACGAAACTCTCGAAATACTGAAACCAACTTTATTTATTTTATTAATAAAATCCCGCACAAAAACCCAATCCGGGGGATAGCGGCTATTTTACCTTCGTTTTGATTCCGGTGAAACCACCGGAGCCCAGCACTAGCACTCAACTCAAATTGGATGTCGTCCGACTTCCGATTGAAAGTGTTGCCTGCTTTCAATATTTTATTTATTAATTTAATGTAGAGCATGATTTCCTCATTTCGTTTTTCGTAATTACGAAATATGTTCTTGCTAGCTTCTGCGAGCGGCTTCACCTGCGTGGTATTAGTACTTCACGCAATATCTTAATAAATTATAGCCTATGTGTTATTCTGATGAATAATAATATTTCTGTAAAATTTTCATCAAAATCCGTTCTGTAGTTTTTGCGTGAAAGAGTAACAAACATCCATCTATCCATTCTCACAAATTTTCACGTTTGTAATAGTAGCAGGATTAGTAAAAAGTAAGATAAGATGTAGGTATGGAAATCATGATTAATGTGAAAAATTAAAACGTATGTGTTTTAATTTCTTCAAAATCAAAGGCTTTCTTCTAAAAACTTCTACCAAACCGGCGAGCACGGCCTCTGTGGTAAGCTTGAGTCACGCATTTTATCTCGATTTATGCTCCCAAGCTGTCATAAAAATGTGTGACTCAAGCCTGTCACAGTAGGCCGTGCTCGCCGCGCAGGTATAGTTCTACCTCAGAAACTTATCTTGCATAGCTGAAGCTGTGATTGTACTAGCTGCATAAAGAAATGAAAGGGCGACGAGCTAGCAACTGGACACAAAAACAACGCAATAATAACAGCACTTAGCAGAGAATGCTGCAGTCTTCAATCACCCTTGAGAGGCTTCTAGACAACAGGGCTGTCGCATTCGAATGAACCTTTTGAGAGAATTTACTGTTAGTTATGCCACTGCTGTCAATTCTCAAAGATTGCTAGTCGAAAGGACCCTATCTTAAGACAACGACAGTCGCCAACGACCTTGAGGGAACAAAACGTGCAAGCGTTTCATATACACGCGACCCAAAATTCAGTAGATTTTTGTACATTTCTTGCTATTTTATGATTTAAAAAAAAAATTGATCGAAAAGAAGATAATAAAAAGTTGGCTGAAAATTTGTTTTTTGTAGACAGATTAGAAAAAACATTTTTGGGCACGTATTTTTTCTTTTGACACGTAAACATGTGGCAAGTGACGACGATATGATGCGTTGAAATATCGTGTGACGTCACGCCGTTAGTACACTTTATACTGACATAGTGACGTCACAAGCCCCCACTCCTGAATTTTGATGCGCTTTATCTTTGATAATTTGTATTTATTTGGTAAAGCAAAAAATTCGGGTCCAGTTTGATAATCTCACTGACGCACTAAATAGAATTATAATTTTTCACCACGGGAAACATCCCTATTATTTTGAGCTGGCAACAATTTCATTAAAATACGGTTTTGGTGCAATTGTCGTTTTTTTGTCTGTCTTTACAAATTAATTACGCTATGCTATACGAATAAAACTCAAAATTTTCTTATATCAAATTATTAAGAGAATGGCCTAATGTAACATATTTACTTTTTTCCAAAAAATTACGACTAGCTGTTTAGACGGGATTTTAAAATCAGCTACTGAGGGGTCAGCATCTGCACCTTAAGGGCCTTCCACCGTTTTAGTGCCGTAAAAGGGTTACTTTATAAAGCATAAAGTTTGGAGTTTCTTGTGCGTTCTTCTCCATAACAAGCTACTTTCCGAATGCACGGTAGAGTCAATTTTTATTACTTGTACATTTTTAATTTACATTTAATTTTTGACGTTCAAAAGTGTCGCTTATTGGCCTAATTGAAATAAATATATTTGACTTTGACATACTTAGTAAAGCTAGGTTAAAAGGTTTAAAAAAATATATATTTATTATCGATTCATGTACAGTACAACTAGTTAATGCCCCTCGGCAATGATCGCATTTCCGAATACAAACGAATGCTAATATCCATGTCCACAAATTATTAGATTTATCGTTTACGAGGGATATTTAGAAAATGTTTGAACAGTACATTATTTTTGAAACATGTACTTTTGTGTAATTAATAGATTTGCTTAAAAAAATAATTTTCAAAACGACTTAGATGTTTAAAAATATTTTTACACAGAAATTTTTTTTCTTCATAAATGAAATAGCATTTATGTAAATCAAAGAATATTTTGCAAACAAAACTGTCCAAAGGGAGCTCCTTTTGAAGCTTCAATATTGATATTCTGGCTCCGAGCGGGTGCACGGCCAGTACTGCGTTAACATTGGGGAATATAGACAATATACACCTTAGGTCAGGTCCTCATTAGCGAGCTGTAACTGTAATAGTTATGTGTTATGCTGCCAAAAATCCTAATGCGTACGTGGTTTCCGCCGCGAACAGAACATTACTGTTAACCTCGTTATTGTATCTGTCTAGTTACAGTTATAGTTCACTAATGAGTACCCGGCTAACGACCACCACTAATGACCCACAGTGCGATTGCGGAGCCAGGTCCCAAACAATGCCTCACCTTTAGACGTGCTCTCAGTGCAACAACACCTGCACAAGACCTTTGTGAGGCAAATGACAACGCTTTTGGCGTGGCTGAATTCAGGTCAAAATATATTTAATTTTGGAATCATCGATACGACGAAGAAGAAGTACCCGGCTTTACGTATCGTAAATTGTAAGTTTCAACCCAGACAGGCGCATTACTTTGTGTTATTTTTTTCATCACCAATGTTCTCTAAACGGTAAGGAAAACTTTGTTAGGAAACCAGCATGTGCCAGAGTAAAAAAAAAAGTGGAACTAAAGATATCTTTTGTTGAGAATAATGCCTCCTTTTACATAACGTCGCATTTAACAATTTATTTTTCGTAGTTCACTATTGTTTTATTCAGTAAAACGTCATTTACCGCAACATTTCATCGTAGAAAAAACCTTTGTAACCAAAAAAAAAAAAATCCGACGAAATAACGAACATAAAGCAAAAAATATAAATATTTTTTTGTCTAGCATTTTGAGTTGACGCCAAACAAACAAACGTGCAAATTCTCTAAAGCGTAGGTTGATTTTAGCTAGGATGATCTTCTTTGATAGTTTGTTTGGCGCTGCCTCAAAATGCTAGACGAAAAGATTTTTTTGGTATATATAAAACAATTGGTTTCCGTTTTCTCTGTCTAGAGGCTGTTGAAATTTATTCATTTATTTAAGGATCACCAACGAGTAACATAACAAAAACTTACAGAAAATATATTGTTATGCACACTCAATTATAGGTAACCACAGCTTACACATTATTGAGCTAACATGCTCTACATAAAAAAAAAATATATATTTAATTAAATTAAAATAAAAATTACATTGAAATACAGATTAAATTCAATTAACGTTTTTTTTTTTTTTAACTTTGACCCACACTAGGAATTTCTTCCTGTATCTAAACTCACATACACAAACACCCAGAGCCGGCACAACTATCTGTAGGTCATACAAATATTTGTTCCGTGCGGGAATCGAACCCGCGACACGCAGCGCAGCAGTCAATTGCTCAACCACTGCGCCAACCGTGCCCGCCCACACGTTTAGATTCAGGTTATGTCAAATTAGCCGTTAATATAGACGATAATCAAATTAGACCATAACCATAAAAATACAGTAAAATACAGATTATCTCAAATTAAAACAAAACGATTGTAAATACAGGAGTCAAATAAAGTTAAAATAAATCAAATTAAAATACATAAAATAAAACAACTTATAATATATAATGTCAAATTAAATAAAAAAAATATAAAATTAAAATAAATGGAAAATTAAAATTTACAACCTTTTAAATAACTATTTGACAACACTAGCCATTATCAATAACTGTCGTCGGACTTGATCTCGAGAATCTTAGAACAATCGAGAATGTTAGTTATTTCCAATAATGTGTTTTAGTGTTATTTTTTTCAATTATTTCAGACTAGCTTCTGCCAGCAGCGTCGCCCGCGTGAAATTCGAAAATTATCCCAAAGGAACATATTACTTTTTTATTTTATTTTTTTATTTTATTTGGATCTCCAACAAAGAATACACCTTACATGCTATAATATTATAAAGTAACAGAACACAAAAAAAAACTATGTGCTTCCTCAATTCCCTAACCACATCATGCAATAGAGAACAATCAAACAGTATATACACAACTTAGAATATGGCAGTTAAAGTTACAGTTATTTAATATCATTCCTTAAAGTTTTCCCTTTCTTTACTTAATAATAATCAGTAATTAGTGCAAACTTAAATTAAAATTGTTTCATAGGTATAGGTATATAACTTTAATAATAGTTATTCCATCTATTGTACACTCATGTTTTACAAAAATAAATATCTTATCTTATCTTATCTTATCTTACCTTATCTTATCTTATCTTATCTTATCCATTTCCACTTCTAAACAACTACTTGACAGCCCTGGCCATTATCAATAATTGTCGTCGGACTTGATCTATCTTGAACTATCTTATGTCTAGAAATTATGCCACCATTGTTAGTTATTTCCAATAATGTGTTTTTATTGTTATTTTTTTCAATTATTTAAGATATTGAATGTTTAGAATTCGCACATGGTAAACTTAGCGGCCTTCCTGATGCTACGACGCCAATTTGATTTGATTTAAATCACATCGACAAGCGATTTTTATTAACCGAAATTGCAACTACGATCATATAAACGCAATGCGACAAAATTCGACCCATTTGCACTAGAAACCTCTTAGAAAAACTTTTTAACAAAAAATAAAACTGTTTCCCAAAACAAAACGGTGTCTTTTGTACCCATTGTTTTTAACCCCCGACGGAAAAAGAGGGGTGTTATAAGTTTGACGTGTATTGCTGTGTATATGTGTGTCTGTCTGTGGCATCATAGCGCCTAAACAGATGAACCGATTTTGATTGAAAGGTGACTTTGTCGAGATTGTTCTTAGCTATGTTTGGTGAAAATCGGTTTAGCCGTTCAAAAGTTATAGGCTGTTTTCTGTGTGAAACGGAGTATTTTCGCAAGATAACGTGTCATAATTACGTGTTCGATAGATTGTTGATCGAAGCGTTTCTACTACTAGATAAATTATCTAGTTTAAAAGAATTAAATTAAAAAAAAATGCCAGTGTTTTTGGAAATTTTTACTTGTCCGTTATTCGACACCGACTTTTAGATTTGGTAGGTGACTCCATTAACATGAAAATCATTTATAGCCAATGTACATCTCATGGCAATTCCAGTAAGCCCAAATACGACTAGGATACATTGTTTTATTTCGGA
Organism: Anorthoa munda; assembly: GCA_945859665.1. Classification (NCBI taxonomy): domain Eukaryota; kingdom Metazoa; phylum Arthropoda; class Insecta; order Lepidoptera; family Noctuidae; genus Anorthoa; species Anorthoa munda. The sequence continues at coordinate 5,164,236 of OX243899.1, read as the reverse complement.
GTTCCAGTGGCCATTGTGGTCTTCATCAGTTCCACTTCACCAAATAATATTTTCCGAGTGCAAATGATTGCATTATTGATGAAAATACCAAAATTGCTATATGTATGGCTATAATATTTGAGGAGTTCCCTCGATTTCTCTAAAATTCCATCATCAGATCCTGGTTTCCTTATCATGGTACCACCCTTGGGATATCTCCTTTCCAACAAAAAAAAGAATCATCGAAATCGGTTCATAAACGACGAAGTTATCCGCGAACACAAATAAAAAAATATATATATACGGTCTAATTGAGAAACCTCCTCCTTTTTTAAAAATACATGCGAAATTTTACCTATCGACGAAAATATAATTGCGTCGCGCAATCAGGAAGGTTGAAACCCGGAGTTTCCTTGCGTGATCTAATCAGAAATTTAGACATCCGCAAGACTCTTACCGACAAACTTAAGTTGCAGTGGGCAGGGCACATTTCTGGCAGAACGGATGGTCGTTGGGGCCAAAAAGTTTTAGAGTGGCGACCAAAAACCGGAAGACGTTGCGTTGGAAGGCCTCCCAGTAGCTGGACAGATGTCCTGGGAGTTCGCTAGCTGCGAGACGATACGGTTCAATGTGGTGACGCTTAGGGGAGACCTATTTCCAGCTGTGGACGTTTTTCGGCTATGATTATGATGATCTGCAGCCTTTTCTGTAATGAATTCGGAAAGGCAAAGGGCAAATTGTTTGAAAAATCCACCAATCACATAGACGGAAATTCTCATCGCGGATGTCGCATGTGATTGGTCGATTTTTCATGTTCTTTGCCTTGCCGAATTAATTATGCAATAAGGCTGCAGGAAGGTCTGACATATTTACGTATACACCCTGGTATACGTGTATACAGTACCTAAGAACTTGTATTGTTGCTTCAATAAACAAAGAAATAACCCCAAAAACCAAAAGGCCAAAATAACCAACATTTTCTACGCAGTAGATACATGGAACACAATAGAAAAACATTACAACAATAGTATATTATTGTTATAACGACAATAATGTCTCTGGACAACACTAATGAGGTGATCCTTTATTATTATTTATTTGGCGTACTGAGTCCTTACGTGTCCAATTCCATGTTACCCAATTATTTTTGTGTCTAATCATCACAAATGATTTTTTTTGGTTGGCTCGCGCTTGACCATTATCCCTCCTGGTGGTAAGCGATGATGTGGTCGACGGTGTAACACGCTTGCCTAGAAGAAACTTATTCACTCTTGACTTAAAAACCCCTAAGATAACTTGTATAAAGCGCAAGTTCGGTCGTGCATGGAGTACTGCTCTCACCTCTGGGACGGATCTGCCAGCTTGATGCACTTGAGTCGATTGACAGACGGGCCAAGGGGCTTATTGGCATCGATGCACTGGTCGAGACCAAGCACCAGAGCCTCGAACATCGACGCCGAGTTTGCCAGCCTGTCGGTTATTTATCGGTTACATTTCGGGGAGTGTGCGATGGAACTGCACAATTTGATTCCGCCTAGCCCTTTCCATCATCGGACTACAAGACGTACGGCCATGCGCCATCGGTACATGGTGGACATCCCACCCATACGCACAAAGCGTTTTGCTAATACTTTCATTGTGCGCACAGTAATCAGTACCCAAGTCAAAGAAAGATCAAGTAATCAGTAGTAGTTTTACGGAAACCTAAAAAGCCTGATTACACGACACGAAAGTTTTCTTGCGGCTGCCGCGCGAAAAACATTCATGTTGTGTAATCAAAGGCCTGACACAATACGAAAACGCGCAACGTGCATTTGTTTCTTGTGTTATTATTTTTATTTTAGGGCGATATATACGCCCCAATGTTAAGGCGACATATACGCCCCAATGTTAACGCAGTACTGGCCGTGCGCCCGCTGGATGCCAAAATATCAATATTGAACCTCCTTTTGAACAGTTTTGTTTGCAAAATATTATTTGAATTACATATGCTATGTTAGTTATAAAGAAATGCTAGCCATCAATTTTTTTGTGTAAAAATATTTTAAAACATCCAAGTCGTTTTGGAGGAGTTTCCAAAAGTTGCGAAAAAATATCGTGTAGTTAATTATTTTTTTAAAGCAAAACTAATAGTTACACGAAAAATCCTTGTGTTCAAAATTATGTATATGAATCAATAATTTACATATTTTATCAAACTTTTAACCTAGCCGTTATTAAGGAGTATGCTTTAGAAAGTTACCGCTTTACGGCACTAAAGCGTATAGCCCTTAATCTAAGCTGTCAAAGAAACAGAGGACTTAGCTGACAGAATTCTTCTAGTATAAACGCGCCCTAATTCCTGAAAATAGTATTATCATTTTGGTAAAAAATCTAGCTTCATTAGTGTTAATTAGATTCTAAATGTAGAAAGGTTTAAATCTATTTTACAGGTCAGACTATTAATTATTTTCAGCATCTGATTACAAGGTACGCTTTGTTTGTGGCAATTTGTTACAATAATAATTATAATTAATGTATTGTAACAGTTTTTTTTTTAATTTTTATTATTATTGATACGCTCTCGTTTAATCACTATCTCACCCGATGGTAAGAGATGATGTGGTCGACGATGGGCATATGCACGCTTGCCTAGAAGTAACCTATTCACTCTTGACTTAAAGACTTCCAGATTGTAGCTATCAGGAAATCTCCTCTCTGCCTCTATGTCAGAATCAGAATCAGATTTTTATTTGCTCTAAATGTTTACAACATACATACATACATAAACTCACGCCTTTTCCCCATGGGGGTAGGCAGAAACTACAGAACGCCATCTGCTACGATCCTTACATACTTCTTTTGCTTCACTCACATTCATACATCTAGTCATACACACACGCCGGTTATGAGTACTGCGCACCTGGACTTTCTGAAGAACATCACCTATAAAGTCTATGTATGTCTTTCTAGGGCGTCCCCTCCCGGCGTTTCCATTCACGTCTGCCATGTAAATACCTTTCGTTAGTCGCCTTTCATTCATTCTCTCAACATGACCAAACCATCTTAAAATACTCTTTTCAATTTTAGTCACTACATCTTCTTTTAAACCACAACGTTGTCTTATTACCTCATTCCTCAATCTATCATTTAAAGTTACACCACACATACTTCGCAAGGAACGCATTTCTACTGCATTAATCCTACTTTCATGTCTTTTTTGCCATACCCAACCTTCACTTCCATACATAAGTGTTGGCACCAGCACACTGTCGTGGACGGCGAGTCGAGCTTCCGAAGACATCAATTTGCTGGTCACAACCGCATGTATAGCACCATTCACTTTATTCCCTGCATTCACTCTCATTTCCACATCCTTTTCAATATTTCCATCCCTTGTGAACATACTTCCCAGATATACAAACTCGTTCACTTGCTCCACACTCTTATCATTTTACAACATTATAAGATTAATAACATAAAAAATGAGATCAGCTACATTTTACCTTACCGCGTGCAAATCTTTACATAAATAAAAAATGTCAACAATACAAATAGAAGTAATAATAAGAAAAACAGATAGTCAGGCAATTATAAGAAACATTAACATATTATTTAATGTCAAATAATATGCTAATAAATGCTCAATAACCAGTTGTACTAGGTAATAAATTTAGTCATTTTCTATATAGTCACATGATTTAAAAAGTCCTTTACTGAGTAATATAATAAAATTTTCTTAAAAATAGTGCAGTTACCTTAGATTTAAAAATGTGAACGGAATATTCCTTAAAACAATGAGGTATTTTATTATAAATAACAGGTCCCATTGCATAATACTTTTTCTTAGAAGTGCTGTTTTATAATTCCCTGAGTGCAATAAGTTTTTGTATTGGGATTGAGATCCCAATAGAAAAACTTGTTGGCGCCTGGACGTGTTCTTTTATCAGCGAGTGACGGAAACAAGTTTAAATTAGTTTTTACATTTAAATTTGTTTAGCGCTACTGCTGAGCTTAGCTACTGGTGAAGCCCTGGGTTCGATTCCTGGATCGGGCAAATTATTGTTGGGTTTTCCATCTGGAAATTCTCAGTTGCAGCCTAGAGTCTGGACTAGCCCGGTTGCTGGCAGTAGGCTCGTCCCTATTTCATGGGACTGAATGTGGATAGGTGGACCTCTGCCTAGCCCGTTAGGAATACTGGCGTAATGTTATAATTATGTTATTGAAATAATACTACGCAAAGATAGTGTTCTCATGCAAACCTAAAAGTAAAGAAATAACATTCAAAAATAATTATGGCAAGTTTATTGTTTTTAGGGTTCCGTACCCAACGGAAACGGAGCCCCCGTTTGAACTCTTTGTGTGTGTGTATGTGTGGTGTGCGTGTGTGTGAGTGTCGCTTATCGATATATTTTCACATGATACTTTGTAAAAGAGTTTCAATTTCATCATAACTTTTACATATTAGCCAGTCTAATAAAGATTTCTTACATTCTCGATAACTCATAGGATAAATATTTAAAAGTTTATTCAATTTGTAGTCATTAGAGATTGGACCTCTCGGATTCGTGCCACCATACGAAACCGCGGCGGACATTTGAACGATGTCATATTCCATCCATAATTGGCATAAATGGGCCTTTTAAATAAAAAATAAATTTCGTTAATATCTCACACACATCTTGTTTTATTCAATTTTAACATCGACCCGTCCTTGTTGAAAGACCCTTTAGTATTAAATAAATAAATAAATAAAAACCAACTTCATTTTGCGAAGATTTCCGAAGTCCGAGTGGCAGTTGGCCAGTTTTTAATAATGTTTCCAATAAAATACACTCCTAATGCCACAATAATAAAATATAATAATATGCTCCTCATGGCCATGGTGTGGGAGGCACCTAGTGGTTTGACTAGGTACAGCACGAAATAGCTTTGTAAAAGCTACCTACGCCAAAATCGTTGGCAAAAAACGGGCCAAGAAGCTAATCACCAATGAGGCACTGGTCGAGTTAAAGCTCCAGAGCCTTGAACATTTACGCTGATATGACAGCTTGTCGACTTTTTATCGTTTGCATTTCGGGGAGTGTGAGTTGGAATTATATGATCTAATTCCGCCTAGCCCGTTCCATCATCGGACTACAAGACGAACGGCGATGCGCCATCGGTACATGGTGGACATCCCACCCATACGCACTAAATGTTTTGGGGATACTTTTATTATGTGTACAGTTAAGGAGTGGAATTCCCTGCCGGAGCCTGTGTTCCCCGATAGCTACCACCTAGGGGTCTTTAAGTCAAGAGTGAATAGGTTACTTCTATGCGAGCGTGCTTCATCGTCGACCACATCATCGCTTACCATCAGGTGAGTTGGGGTCAAGCGCGAGCCTATCGATAAAAAAAATAAGAGTATGGTTATTAATCGCTTGAGTGCTTGAAACTTGGATCCACGCGAAACACAATGGCTTTTTAATTATTTCGGTAATTACGGCATTCAACCGGTTAAGGGCCGATTTTTCAATAGTTAGATAAATTTTATCTAAGGAGTAGAAATGGCGGTGACAGCAGTTTTATTGAAAATATGTCAGTCATATTAATTCTTCAGTTGAAAAATATTCTGACTACTAGCTTTTGTCCCCAGCTTCGCTCGCGTATGAATGGTTCTTTTTATGTACTGCTGACAACGTGTATGCGAAATTTCATGAATATCTGTCGAGTAGTTAAGGCGTAACAAAGAAACATTAAAAATTAATTCACAATATTCGCATTTATAATATTCGTTAGATTTGAATTTTTTTTTCCCAAATAACTTAATATAAAACATTTCAAAATTATCTTGAGGAATTAATACAAGCCTATTTTGTTTATCTTACTCGTATTAAAGTAACCATTGAAAGCAAACAAAATAAATAGAACCAAACCGAACAAAACTCCAGTTTTAATATTTGCATGGCAGTCGGCCAACATAGCCGCCGTCGAGAGTTAGCGTGAGCAGGTGGCTCACGGTAACTCTCAAAACACACAGCAAACATTTATACGAACTTTCCTTTTTAGGGTTCCGTAACCAAAGGGTAAAAATGTGACCCTATTACTAAGACTCCGCGGTCCGTCTGTCTGTCTGTCACCAGGCTGTATCTCATGAACCGTGATAGCTAGACAGTTACAATTTTCACAGATTATGTTTTTCTGTTGCCGCTATAACAACAAATACTAAAAAATAATAATTGAAAATTCAAAAATCCGCCTGCTTAAGAAACGAACTAAAAAGCTGTAAACAAGAAAAAATCATGCTGTGCAGTCGCAGGACACATATTTGCAAACTGGCTGACCCCCTGATTCTCCGCAGGCACTCTTAAGCAGGCGGGTTTTTTTTTTTTTTTTTTTTTTATTTTCCTCTTTTTGTTATTTTTTTTTTCGAATGACTTTTATACATATAAATGGTATATTTTTGTAATCACCCCTAAACCCTACCCTACCCTTCATTTTGATACCCTACTCGATGGGTATGGAAGAAAAAAAAACTGCTGCCCCCAAAATCCGCCATATTGCTTTTTTTTTAACGGCACTTATTTAAGGACACTTGGGCAGTCAAGACCTATCTGGCGATGTCTTAATTATAAAAATCTGTCAAGTAGTTTGAATGATATGAGGTAATAAAGAATATTACATACATACAAACATACAAGATACGCACGAAAAATATAACCCTTTCCTTGCAGCCGGGTAAAAACAGAACAAAATAAATATTTAAATGGGGATCCCATACAACAAGTGATTTTTTTGCCGTTTTTAGCGATAATGATACGGAACCCTTCGTGCGCGAGTCCAACTCGCATTTGGCCGGTTTTTGATTTTTCATAACATCGCGCCGGTATTCACCAAATAGGTAGGTAGAGGTGCTATTCCTGCATAACGCCCACACTTAGCCAGTTATGTTGACTTAGTTCCAAATAATAGGGCACGAGTCTATTGCCATCAAACGGGTACAACTAAGACAGCAGACTCCGGACTCCATCTAAGAAATTCCAGATGGAAAAATTCAATGCCACTTTGCCCGACCCCGGAATCAAACCCCCATGCCCAGCAGTTGCGGTCGCAATCACTACACCAACGAGGCAGTTACATTTTATCCGTCATTTACTTCCCAAAATGTATCGTTTTACATAACATCACATCTGTAGGTACTCCCTGAGGAGAATAGACAGAGAGCATAGACACGTATGTTATGGACCAAATGATTAATACAGCATTATTCATAATGCCCAGACAATTTGAAAAATGTCCAATATGCGTAGGCAATGCTAAGTTCGAACCCAGGCAGGCACTGATGAGCAGTGGTGGCCCAGTGGTATCGGCCGCGACTTACAAGTTGTAGGTCGTGGGTTCGAACCCAGGCAGACGCTTTACTTTGTGTAAATTATTTCATCACCACTGCTCTCAAAAACGGTGAAGGAAAACATCGTGAGGAAACCGGCATGTCCTAGAACCAAAAATTCGAAGACATCCACCAACCCGCACTGGGCCCGCGTGGTGGATTACGGCCCATCCCCTCTCCCAAAGAGGAGGCCTGTGTCCCAGCAGTGGGAACATTAATATTCTGATGATGTGTGATGTATGTGATGAATATGCGAAAAACTATTGAAATAATTAAATTGACCGGGCTTTCTAAATAATGCCCATCACTTATTGGACCGAGTAATAAAAAGATGTGCTTTTTTAAATTATTTTAATGTAGACATTGATTTTAATATAGAATAGGTAAGTCGATTACTATTTGAGCAAAACGTCGACCTCGCTTAGCGGGGATCTTATTTCTGCCTGCAGGGTCTAAAGTAACCTAACATGAAGGAGATTGCGGGAGCTGACTTCGCTCGCTTTGCTCACTCACTTCAGTTCCCGTCTTCCGCTTCTAACCTAACCTATCCGTGTCGAATTGCCCTAAGCTCCTGAGCTCGCTTTGCTCGCTCTTGGACTAATTCATTAACCATAATTGGGATGTTGAATTAAAAAAAGTTGACGATTTATGTTATGTATTTCGAAATTTTACACATCTTAAATTATATTGTCGTTTCAAAAACTCTTAAATATTTTTTTTACAATTTATTATAAGCAATTGGGTTGTTGAATTTAAAAAAAAGTCCGATTTTTAAAATTTATTTTGAATCTTTACATATCATAAATTATATTGTCGTTGCAAAAATCTCTTAAATATTTTTTTTCAATTTATTATAAGCAATTGAAAATCGATAAAATTTTAAAAAGAACCACCTGTCTACGAACGGGCCATGATTGGTCGCCATGTTGGTGACGTCATAACGTTCAAGGAATTTCACCATAGTACAGTGTCACGTAAATTGACTAAAAATATCCGAAAATTAGTGCAAAAATATTATTTATAACAGCAAATTTTATTTAGACATGTGTGATAAAGGATTCATAGAGGCAAATTTCGAAAAGATATCCATCTGATGGACGATTTGGAAAAATTGAGCTTAAGTAAAGTAGTCGTAATGAATATTACGTGATAGTGGACCGCGACAGGTGTTTGTCATTGTTGTTCATTGTACACATTACATTTAGAAACATAATTGTCATAATGTAATTGTTGTTACATATGGGTTGGTGATATTCGTGTAAAATAAAAAGCTAACAAACACGATTGGCGCGCAACTTCGACTTTAGATATCAAAAAACTTCATAGGTACTACTAAATATTATACAACCCGAAATCTGTGGAGCCTTTATTTTTATTTATTTTTTGCATAACATCCTTAAAATTTTCGGTATTTTTAATTATTTGCATATCCCTTTATAATATTAAACACAATTATCTATATAATATAATTACAAACACTAAACAACTTTGTAGAACAAAAACGTGAATATATTAATTCGGTACATTTTCAAATATCTCTTAAATGCGTCGACCGATTTTCACAATTCAAACAGAAATATTAGTTTTACGCCTATATCCGTCATTTAAAATTAAAATAATGAATATATCTCCATAAACAAAAAATCATATTTTCAAGTTACGTAATTATACAAAAATGTCAACTTTGCTCGAAAGTTCCCTTAATTTACTTTTCTCAATCTTTAATGATCAAATTAAGAAATTAATCAGAATCTAATACTAAATTAGAACAAGATAACAACATAATTAACATATTCTAATTGGAATCTAGTTAGACATAGAACATTTCTCAAAACTTTAGTACAGTTTGCTAGGTTGGGTATTGCGCGAATCACATAATAATGGAGAGTTATTTGTAATATTCGTACATAATGATGTGAAGCAAGCACGATAACTTTTAAGGTTAGATATTTATGATCAATGTATTCGATATTCATCAATATATTGACGATAATAACAAGATGGAATTGGTTATAAGTCAAAACACTGTACAAGCTATGTGCCATAATGAGTAGAAATGAACGTTGTGACGTCACACGGGCTCGGCTTTGTTCGGAAAACTGTCGGGGTGTTTTCGGTACTGGATTCAAAAAAATATTTTCGATTGGATTTTACTTTGTAATTACAATGAAAAAAAAAAACTAAAAATAGTTTTGTATGAAAACTTATATATGATCTTTCCATTTATTACAAAAAAAAAGTTGGTTCAACAAACCAATTGAAAATCGATAAAATTTTGAAAAGAACCACGTGACTACGATCGGGCCACAATTGGTCGCCAAGTTGGTGACGTCATAACGTTCAAGGAAATCACGATAATGCAGTGACAACTACACGTGGATTGATTAAAAATAGCCGAAAATTAGGGCATAAATAAAATAAATAAAAACAATAAATTTTATTTAGTCATGTGTGATAAAGGATTCATAAAGGCTAATGTCGATAATATACCCACCTGATGGACGATTTGGAAGTTTTGAGCATAAATAAAGTAGTCGTAATGAATATTACGTGTTAATGGACCGGTGTTAGTTATTGTTGTTTACCAGGTACATTCAGAAACATAATTGCCATAACGTAATCATTTTTACATATGTGTAGGTGACTCTCTCAGAGAGAAATTTAAGTAGATTAATGTAATGACTGTGCCTTCTCAGTATATTTATGAAAATCTTTTATATGCCCATAAAAATATAAAATTGTTTAAAAAATACAGTGATATCCATAACATAAATACTAGGAACAAACACAAATTTGTAGTACCTACAACAAGGCTCAAGAAAATAGGTGGCTCGTTTAGATGTCAATGTGTACGCTTTTATAATAAGCTTCCAAGCCACGTTGAAGGTCTAAGTGTTAATAAATTCAAATCATTCATTAAACGTAAGTTGTGCCAGAAAGCGTTTTATAACTTTAAAGATTACGTTGAGGACAAAAAGGCTTGGGATTGAGCTGCTCCAATTAATTTAGTTTTTTTATTTTTATTTTGCACCGTGAATTTAGATTTTAATTTTTTTTATTTTTCTTGCTAGGAGAAGAATATTTACTTTTTAAAGTATTATATTATTTTAATTATTGTGAAGACTATGTGGATCATTTATTTTTATTTTTATATTAATTTATCTTAGTTAGTTTTTAATCATGGTCTGGCAGTTTGAGTATTTATGCGGCCTACCCGAATGTCCTTTCTTTGGTATTGTTCATCAATTCGTTGAGCTCCTTAAATTCTGAGTTGAGCTGCACGGTTATTGACAAATGCTTGCACCGACTGGACAGGTCCACTCAATCTGGCTGGTTCTTTCCTCAAAAGACCATTTCAGACATCAGTCTACATGGTCTTCACATGATCTAACCAAGATTTTGTCTGGACATTAAAAGAGACGTCTCGAAGTGACCTCTGAGTTTGTTTCGGCCTTTATTCTCAGAGTAGTTAGACAGGAAAAGCCGACCTTATCTAGTTTTAAAAAATATGATCGACATGGAAAAGTGTTTGTACAAACCAACTTACAGAAATAAAATCATTTATCATTGGTGTAAAATAAAAAGTAAACAAACAAGATTTGCGCGAAACTTCGACTTTTTCGACGAATGAAATTTTTTTTATTAGATACCACTAAATATGATACACATACCCATAACATTTTTGTAAATTCCCATTATTTACATATCCCTTAATAATATTAAACACTAATATCTATATAACATATTTACAAACACTAAAAAGTTTGTAGAACAGAAACGTGAAAATATTAACTTGGTAGATTTTCCTTACACTAATTTGTCAGTAAATATTCTCTTCTTGCGTCGACCGATTTTCATAATTCAATTAAACAGAAATATTAGTTTTACGCCTATATCTGTCATTTAAGAATAAAATAATGAATATATCTCCATAAACAAAAAAACATGTTTTCAAGTTACGTAATTATAGAACAATTCTCCAAAGTTCCCTTAAAATTGGGTGCTAATTAAACAGGCTTCTTTTTAATATCATTATTCGCCCCCAAAAATGTATGTTGCCTTCTAAATTACTAAGTCAGCCACAATTAACGAGCATCTAAATAATACTATGTTAGCCACTAGTTATCTTCTATGTAAACCACTCTAAATACAACTCAGCATGATGGTTATTTTTTAGCATCAAAATTTTTAACATGCATTCTAACAGTAAATTTCTAAAATACTATTAAATGACATCAAAAAATATATTTATTTAGCTTCTAATTTTTTAACTCAGTACGTTTAAAATGTAACTTACGTGTAAAATTTTTAACATGCATTCTAACAGTAAATTTCTAAAATACTATTAAATGACATCAAAAAATATATTTATTTAGCTTCTAATTTTTTAACTCAGTACGTTTAAAATGTAACTCATCCCATATTAATTGATCGTAAAAAAATTGCAAAAACATTTCATCAAATAGTATATTGGCCACTAATATTACCAGAAGCTATTGAGGAGAGACAAAATAAAAGACTATATTTTTTGGTTTTAATATAGAATAGGTGCAAGTTGGATTAGTATTTATGCGACAGAGTCGACGGAGCCCCGCTGCGCGGGGCTCCTATTTCTGTATGCAGGGTTTAAAGTAACCTAACACGAAGGAGATGACGGGAGCTGAGTTCGCTCGCTTTGCTCGCTCACTTCAGCTCCCGTCATCTCCTTCGAACCTAACCTGTCCGTGTCGGGGTGCCCTAAGCTCCCGAGCTCGCTACGCTCGCTCTTGGACTTATTCATTGACCGTCATTTATTATTTTAAATATAATCAACTCGTCGAATCGAGATGTGATCAACTCAACTCGTCGTCACATGAATCGAATGGCGCTCTCTGATTGGTGCAAATGGCCGGTCGCTGTCGTCTCGCGTACTCGCGCCAAATCATGCAGTGGCTATTTTCACGATAAAAGAATATGATGTATTGTTTTACATGCTAAGTTATAATAAATTATGCTTTCTTTCTTTCTTCGATAGAAGCTTGAATTATATTTTTTTGAGGATATTGCGTTGAAGCTGTAAAACGTAAAATGGTGACAAGATATAAAATCCGTGGCCGAGTTAGTAAATTACGTGGCAATGTATAAATAAGAAGGACAAGTCACAATAATTGATGATCTTTACTTGACGCTTTCTGTAGAATATTTAGTTGCCGTTGCAAAAAAGACGAATTAGTTTATTAGAGGCTATGTCATTTTCCCGTTGCTTAGTTATAAAATTAGAAGTTTAATCACGTGTCCAATAAATAATTTTGTGGCTAGACTTATTATTTCCCCTTAAAATTTACTTTTCTCAGTCTTTAATGATCAAATTAAGAAATTAATACGGATCTAATACTAAATTAGAACAAGATAACAACATAATTAACACATTATAATTGGAATCTAGTTAGACAAATTTAGTACAGATTGTTAGGTACTTGGCTATTGGGCGAAACACATATAATGGGGATCTTCTTGTATTATTCGTACATAATGATACGAAGCAAGCACGATAACTTTTAAGGTTCGATATTTATGATCAATATATTCGATATTCATCAAAATATTGACGATAATAACAAGATTGAATCGGTTAAAAGTCAAAACACTGTTTAAACTATGTGCCACAATGAGTAGAAATGAACGTCGTGACGTCACACGGGCTCGGGTTTGTTCGGTAAACTGTCGGGGTGTTTTCGGTACCGGGTTCAAAAAAATACTTTCAATTGGATTTTACTTTGTAATTACAATGAAAAAACAATAACTAATAAAAATAGATTTGTACTAAAACTTATATACGACCTTTCCAATTTTTACAAAAAAAAAATTTAGTCAACAAACTGCCCAACGAATTGCCCAACCGTTACGTAGCAATATTTATAATGACCAGGCAATGTGTTAATTATAAAAGTTAAATCAGTATTCATTACATTACCACAATTGTTTCGTAGTTGCAAGTAGAAGGTGTTGGTTTTACGTTACTCAATCTTGCGTCAACTTCCACCAACGTATTTTTATCCCAGTTGGCCTTTAAAAAGTTAAATCGAGGCCTGAAGGGAACTTGTGTCGGTTTGATTGCAGCACTTACCTCGCACGTTGTGGGCCTATGTTGTGTTTTAGGAATAGGCTTGCAAACAAGTTTTGAGTAGCTCACAAAATTTTAGTCTAGGTTGTAACCGTTGTCGCCAACGCCGACTGTTGAAGGCAACATTGCCCGATATGAGTAGACTTGATTGATAATGCCCGGGTATTATACATAGTGCAATGATTAATCACTTAGTCCATGACAGATACACAAAAGTAACATTTATTTCGGCCATGTATTGTTAAATCCCATGCAAAAGGGTCCAGTCTAATACTACTAAACGGGCATAAACGTAGTCTTAGGTATACCGAGAGAATATAAAAGAAACATTTATTCGACAGAGACAACAAAATAAAAACAACAAAGTAAAAATCAAAAAGAAGAATAGTAGGTACAAAAATATCAATCAAATGTCAAATAAAAATAAAAATAAACCGGCCAAGTGCGTGTCGGGCCACGCGCAGTAATAGGGTTCCGAAGTTGCATAATAATGCGGACTAAAAAGAGGGTTTTGTTGTTGTTACATGAACATTAGAACGGTTTCAGCGGCTCACAAAGTCTAAAAACGGGCCCACATAGGATTTTTTAATCTATATTCTCGCGTTTGACCACTATCTCGCCTGATGGTAAGCGATGATGTGGTCTACGGTGAAGCACGCTTGCCTAGACGTAATCTATTCACTCTTGACTTAAACTAAATAAGGACTAACTGGTAACTGAAGAAGGAGTTATAAAATCCAACTTCGCAACTGAAGTTAGAAAAATATTATCTATTTGAGTACCACCGCGGGTACGAATTGCGAAAGGAGCCGATACGAGCGCGCGTTAGAGCCACGGGGAATGGTATAGTTCGTTCCTGGATCCTTGCGTGCACGCTCCTTGTTTATTTATTATTATTTATTTATTATATTCTTTATTGTACACCACAAAAATATATACACAGGACAAAAACATAAAAGCAAGTGTACAATCGGCGGTCTTATCTTATTTATTTTACGGAATTTGAAAAAAATCGTATGTATTCACCTCTAATCTCCTCTAATACTCTATACTTCTACTACAACTTCTCCTATAATTAGAGGTGAATCCTCTAATCTGCGGTATTCACTATTTCATTCTGGAAAGTTTTACGCTACTCAATTAGTGATGAAGTCGGGTCGAATATTGACTTTATAGAAGGATATCGACAAAAGAAAATAAGTAATTTGCTTGGAAATCGAATCTAATTTGACTTTACTTTTACGTTTTAATTACAAAACGTCGAAAATACTTCTGCACTAACACAAAATAGACTACACCGCGCGCATGCGCCATACTCCAATGCGTTGACTCCGGCCACTCCAATGCGTTATTCGAGCTTATTAAACATTATTAATTTAGAAATCATTATTATTAAGGATGTTATGATTTTATTTTTGTATATTTTTACATGGTTCATAAGCATATATTTACTATCTGTTTTACATAGCTAACAACGTTATTTAAGTAATTTTTCAATAGCATTTGTAGAAATTTTTTACTGTGCCAAGTACATTTTATAAGTTGGTCGACTATTACTCGTAAACTTGTAAAGCCTGTTATGATTTCTATTTTGTATATTTTTACATGGTTCGTAAGCATTATATTTACTCTTTTACACAGCTATCAACTTTATTTTAATAATTTTTCAATGGCATTTGTAAAAAATTTTTACTTTTCTAAGTACATTTTATAAGTTGGTCGACTATTACTCGTAAACTTGTAAAGCCTTGTTATCCGTAATAATTTTCCTTTTAATTTCGTTATATTTACTACTGCCGTGAATTTTTTCACATAGCCAAGAGCAACCATTTCGCTGGCAGGGGGGGGGGACACTTGACTCTAACATAATTTTGCAACATAAAGCTTAATTTTACGCAAACGAATCTCTGAATCGAAAAATCGTTTTAACAAACCCATAATATTTTTGAATGGCCTATCCAACGATACCCCACACCATGGGATAGATGAGGAAACAAAAAAAACAAACCCACTTTACGTCTATGGGAGGTACCCGAAAAAAAATTTTTTTTCATGATTTTATGTTACCACTTTGTCGGAATTATTAATATGTATATACCTGTCAAATTATAGCTTTCTTGTGCTTAGATTCTTTGAGCTAAGCTGCGGACGGACAGACGGACAGAGCGAAACTATAAGGGTTCCTTGTTGACTTCGGAACCCTAATAATGTATTCTAAATAGCAATAAAATATTATTATCAAATCTATGTAAGAATGTCAATCAAAATAACCTATTACTTTATTATTATTTGAAATTATTTAAAAAAATAGTTTAATCAAAAATTGCGCTAAACTTTCCTATACTGGAGGACATGCAAACAAGTTACGTTCGCTGTAACGATTGAAAAATCTACTTCTAGCTCACATAAAATCCATGCTTGTACAGTCCCTAACCTTTCCCATAATTGAATATGGTGGTGTATGCTACTATGATCTGAATTCAGATCTGCTCAAAAAACTTGACCGCCTTCTAAATAACTGAATTCGATTTGTCTTTAACCTCCGAAAGTATGATCATGTATCCACACATCGATCACTACTAAAATAGTTACCCATTCGTCGACGTAAAGCTCTGAGGGTCTTGACTACCTGAATGTATGTTGTTTTCTTTTATTGATAAACCGAAGTGGGTTTATCAATAAAAGAAAACAACATCCTTCTTATCTTCAACTTCAACTTAAAATGTTCAATTTATTTGCTCGGCGCATAGAAAAAAACTTCGTTCCACCAATAATCCTCTTCTACAATGTCACTCTCATCGCTCTGGGTTCATCCATTCCTCCTTCTTTAGGCAATCTCCCTTAGGAATACCCTTCCTCAGAACATGGCAAGCAGTCGGTTCTCCTTCAAATTGAAGGCACATGAGCATATTCGCAAGAAAATTGCAGAATCTTCACACAGTTAGTTTGTCGGATTTGGTTTCTTAGTAAATTTTTTATGTTAATGTATCTTTTTTTTTCTACTTGTCCTTTTACTTAGTTGTAACTGATATATTCAACCTCTGCACCACCCTAAGGTCGACTAGTAGAAAATGCCAAAGGCATTAAGTCCGCCTTTGTACTTGTGTATAAAGTTTTAATAATAAAACACATAAGAGATAATAGCAGAAGTATTGAAAATGATTTATGACTGAATTCGATCAAGTACACGTACGTTCGCCGCGCCGTACGTATTTTAATTTCAGTATGAGCTATATCATACTGAAATTAAAATACGTACGCATAATCTGACTGATAAAAGCGACTAATCTATGTTAGAATTCATCTTAATCTCCCGTTGCCGTAGCAAATTATACCTTCATTATATCCGTATTAGAAACCTTATTTGCTTTGATCAGCATATTACCACATATTCGGGGCAGAATAATCCCAATAAGGGGTGGCACTACGTCCCACTAGGACTCGAGGAAGAAGAAGGGGGAGGCCACACTGCGGCCGCCTGATGACAGTGTTTTTTATAAATTACTAGCTTTTGCACGCGACTTCGTAGTACTTCGAATAGTAAATTTTTATATTATAGACTGCTTTACTAGAAAACTTAATGGTTCACCATACAAACTTCCAAACCCCTTTCCATTCTCTTAAGGATGACTTCTAGGATGAAATCTATCCTATGTCCTTCCCAGAGTCTCAAATTATCTCTATACCACATTTCATCCAAATCGATTCAGCAGCGGTTTAAACGTGTAAAGGTAACAGACAAACAGGCAGAGTTACTTTCTCATTAATAATGTTAAGTATGGGCTCGCGACCGAAACCGACAAGCTGGCAACTCGGCGACGATGTTCAAGGCTCTGGAGCTTTGACTCAACCAGTGCTACATTGCCAATGAGCCTCTTGGCTCGTTTTTCGATCGACTCAAGTGCATCAAGTTGGTACCTGGCAGATCCGTTACAGAGATGAGAACAGTATTCCATGCAAGATCGAACTTGCGCTTGATACAGCTTAAGCAGCTGCTCTGGCGTGAAGTACCATCTCATCTTCGCAAGGATCCCCAACTTTTTGGCAGCCAGTTGAGCTTTTGCCTCAATGTATGGGCCAAAATTGAGTATCGATGTGGTTGTTCATTAGATATCGATCGATATATTTAAATTCACTAGTGATCGATGGCTAACCGAATGGTCGGCCACCGGCGGTGCTACCGATGATGGGCCCAAACTATGGTAGACCAGGGATGCAATTGCAATTTTCTCCTAATATCTCACAGAGCTTTTTGAATATCAGAATCCTAATCGGTACACAGGATAGATTGGTCTATACTCTGATTTTTAGTTTTGTAGACTAAACTGACATTTGGGAGGTTGTCACTTTATCGTTACATAAAAAAGTGTCGTATCCTGACTACCCTGAATGATTGAAAGTTGATCGAAAATCGAAGTAGATCGAAAATGGAACTATTTCACGGTAAAAAAAATACATTTATTAAGAAACTAGCGGCCCTTATTTGGTTTTTACTAATTTATGTCAGACTTCATTTTATCGATCGCATTTATTTTATTGTTGATTTCATATTTAACACAATAAAAGTTTATGTACTATGTGTGTGAATACATTTATTTACACCAATTACTAAAATTAAATTGAGGAGTCATGTCACTTCGATTCGATGAATCACTTATCATTGAGCCTTACCTACAACACTATGCTCCGCGCTTGCAACATTTTAAGAAAAGATGATCATTGGCAGCTTTCAGTTTAGTCTACGAAATTAAAAATCACAGTATACTATATTACGGATTTTGATAAAAACTACCAAATAAAAACCGGCCAAGTGCGAGACGGACTCGCGCACGAAGGGTTCCGTACCATTATCGCAAAAAACGGCAAAATAAATCACGTTTGTTGTATGGGAGCCCCACTTAAATATTAATTTTATTCTGTTTTTAGTATTTGTTGTAATAGCGGCAATAGAAATACATCATCTGTGAAAATTTCAACTGTCTAGCTATCACGGTTCATGAGATACAGCCTGGTGGCAGACAGACAGACAGACGGACCGCGGAGTCTTAGTAATAGGGTCCCGTTTTTACCCTTTGGGTACGGAACCCTAAAAACAGTGTAATTTGTTGGCCCACATATTTATTTATACGAGTAATTAGACTTTTAGATTTTACATTAGTATCACTGATGATACTAACATTAAAAAACTAAAGTTTACTCTCGTCTGTTACCCCAGACCAAAAGTTCTCTTGCAAATATTAATCTATTTACCAATCTATTCGACTCACAACACTCCGAATGAAATTCACCGCGATGATTATCGTGTCATTACCGCTTATTAGCGCGGCCTTGATCGTGCCAGACGCCATATTATGGGCACGATGTAGGTAAGTGTTACCGTGCAACAAGTAACAGTTAAAAGTCGGTTACTAAACAGAGTCAAATAAAAAAAAAACTTGATTTCATAATTACACTCATGACATCAAGAACGAAAGATCATTTTTATTCTTTCATAAGGGACCAATGCGATTTATTCAATTCATGTGTACTTTCTAAGTTTATCTGGGATATATCTCGTTATATATTTGCTTTTACACATTCACACACACGCGCACATCCTTACTCACACTTGCACACTCGCGTACACCCTAACTCACACTCACACTTGCACACACACGCACACCCTAGCTCGCACTAACACTTGCACACACACACACACACTTTAACTCGCACTCACACTTCCACACACACGTGCGCACCATTGCATGCGCACTCACATACATCGGTAAATTGTTCTATTAACACAATCAAATAGATTTAATATAAGTAATTATGAGTCATAAATGTAATCAAGTTATGGGAGAGCGGCCTCTCCTGGCACAGGTGTTTTTACACTTAAAAGGAGAAGTCAACCTCAATATTGTTAAACTAACTTTTTGTTAACGAATAAAACATTTTATTTTTTTTTTTTTTTTTTTTATATCCCTGACAATGGTGAAGGAAAACATCGTGAGGAAACTTAGACTTATAGTAAAAAAAGTTTGTGCTCCATTGGTGTAATTGCTGTAATGCGTTCCAGTGCGAGGTTAAACGAATAAGTAAATAAATTATTGGCTAATTTTTTTCCTTTATATCCATCTCCATCAGCATTTATTTTACACTAGATTAGGCTTCTCCTTTAAAAATAGGAAATCATCCCAAGGGAATTTACTCCCGGGAAAAAATAATCCTGTCCTAATCCAGGACATCGTCGATCCGTATTGAGCCATTAAAACGTGAAAAGTTAACAGAGTTACTTTTGAATTTGTAATAGGTATTAGTATGGATTAGGTAGGGTACATATTTGAACGTCGATAATTAAAATACCTACGGGTAAAATGCCAACGTTCAAAACATCGAAAACTTAAATATAGAATGACCATATAACTGAAAATTAAAATAACGTAAGTTTATAATGTCGAATGGTTAGATAACCTACGTCCAATATATCTAAAATCTAATTCTACAAAAGTGATATCGAAAGACCTAAATATCGAAAGGAAAGAGTATCTTATGTCCCAAATATCGATGTATAGAGTATCGAATGTCCTAAATATCGACATATTGTAGGTATGATAAGTCATTTTCAAATGGGTGAAAAAGGTTAGGTTAATTGTGACTACGAGGCGGATTGCGTACTGGCCGGATCCCCGCCCTGTGTCGCTTAAACAGTGAGCCGGACGCCCGGTGTCACCACTGCGTCGACTGCCGGGAGGACACAGCGCGGCATACGCGGGCAGGGTGTGCTGCCCTTTTTAGTCACTAGGAATCTAACAGACCCCTCCCCCTCCCCCACTCCCCCAGGGCGGAGGACATCCAAAGAGGATTTTCCAAGAACGATGCAAGCGGTGCCGCGACAGCGACCGGCGAGCGCTTGAAAACTTCTAATGCGTGTTCCGACATGATAATATTCACCGTTAAATGTTTGCAGTGGAGGACAGACTAATGACTAATAGCAATCCGTTGGCAGTTTGACAATTTCAAATCTACCTACATTTTTTCCACTCATACCACATATATTAAAATTTGTTCGATATTTTAACGATTTTTAACGTTAATATAATAAACTTAGGTGTATTAAATGTTGACATTATGAACATAGGTATTTTGACTATCGACAATTTGAATCAGTCGATATTTGAATCTATCGGCAAGATATATATCTTAGACATGTTATGCATAGTTATAACCACAGACATAAATCTAACTAGATAACGCAAGTCCCTCCATCTGTAGGAAAACCATGCGTGCCACTTTTTTACAATCAATTTAAAAACAAATTTACTTACCAATGAAAGAAAACATTTCCAATGCCTCGGCCAACATTTTCTGTACATTCTTTACAGCTCAATATGGCATAAAAAGGCATTTTTCTAGATTTCGGTGGATTTCCGGTGCCGATAATGCTAAATGAAAAGCTCAGATTACGATCATTGATCGTAACTTTACTCCGTTTTTTGGCACGCGAAGTACATACAATCGCGTCATCTAGTTAGATTTATATCTGTGCGTATAACAATTTTCGATATTTCGATACAATCGTTATTTTAATTTTCGATGTTTTGAACAGTAAAATTTTATCCGTAGGTATTTTAATTTTTGACGTTCAAATATGTACCCATTAGGTAATAGGTATTGATTCATACATTCATAAACTCACGCCTATACCCATGGGAGTAGGCAGAAACTAGAGAACGCCTCCTGCTATGATCTTTGCATAAGAGATTTATTACTCTTTTTATGTAACCTACGTTACATATTTTATTGTAATCACAACTCAATTCACCAATATACAGGTTCTACCTAGTTTAGGGACTACTATGCATACAAACTGATTGTTTAAAAATAGTTACAGATAAGATATTGTGTTATAGTTCTAAGATTCGCTATGTAACAATGAACAAATAAACTCATACTTCATCGTTCCAATCATTCATAGGTAATTATACCAAGACAAACGATTCTCTTTCAACTTTTCTGCATTGGCGCCACTTCCAAACTACCTCCATTAAATTCAAGTTAAACTAAATCTTAGAAATGAAGTTAATAAAGTTGAAGTTCTAACCCCTTGCCGCACAACGCTCTCCATTTCTTATCACACACGAAAACAAGCCAGCTTCAGTTGCCCTTGTCTTCCTTGCACACCGCTGGCAGAAAGCCTGACAAATTTATGTCATTAACTAGTACACCCACAAACGCTACAGGAATTATATAGCAAAGTTTGAAGACCAAATTAATACCGCTGGTACCAGTAAACCGAGTTAAATAATAATAGACACACGAGTCGATATTCATGATTCGCCAACGCTTGCCGAGGTTAGTTTGTGGAAGGGTGATTATGCTCTAACACCTCCGTGCCGGAAAGCACAACCCAGTAATTGAGTTACACGAGACCCCTTTGGCTATATTGGTATCAGATTTTCTGGCTTCTAACAACCCGCAACATGTACAATTGCAGGTGGGAACAACGGGATAACTCCGTTGGTCCCGGCTGTAATTGTACAACTTTGTTAGGCGTTGCAGGTTGTTGCTCCCGGTACTCGGACGTAACTTAATTATCGGGATATGGAGGTCAGATAGAAAGTCGTTCTATGTTAAATAATGTTACCTAGCTGCAACTGCTATTGGAGGACGATCCCAATATAGTAGTAAAAGGCTAGGCCAGGGATGGCGTACCTTTATTAGTGATCGTGCCATTTTTATAAAAAAAAATAATATTGTAGCCATGGCGTGCCATCAAAAAACATGGACCAAGAAAAACTTTATTTACATAGATAAGATAACTGTTTTTATTTTCATTTATTTATTTACACAGACAAAATAAAAGACAAGATTTTATTTTTTATAGATAAAAATGTACACAGTATGAACTATTTAATTATCTTGGACGAAGTTTTGATGCACAATGAGCTTTTTTGCCGTCTCCCTTTTGTATTTGTATTTAGGTTTTTTTTTTTTAGAATATTCAATTGTATATATGTTAATATTTTTTTTTTTTTTATAAAATATGGAGTCGGAAAACGCCTCCATATGGCTAACCACTGGTATTGTGCCCAAAAGACAGATGATGGATGAGGGAGATTTAACCGGTTACCGAAATAATAGAAAACCCATTGTGTCTCGCGTGGATCCACGTTTTAGGAACTCAAAGGATAAATAGAAAAAAGTAACAATAGGACCGTTATGCGACTTCTGTTGTTAATTAGAGGCTAAATATTTTTATTGCCACTACTGGCACGTGTGCCGATGGTTTGCCATCCCTGAGCTAGGCCGAGGAAGTTACAGAATAACATTGCAGAGATACTGCAATAACATCAAGCACCCCACGCTTTATTTACAATAAATTAATTTTTGTTTTGTTAATCACACTATTCCTAATTTAAATTTTTTGAAAATTATTTTCTACTTTTTAGTTTGGTTATCAATTAAAGTGTGTTTTTTAGTTTTAGGGGTTCCGTGCCCAAAGGATAAAAACGGGACCCTATTACTAAGACTCCACGGTCTGTCTGTGTGTCTGTCCGTCTGTCACCAGGCTGTATCTCGTGAACCGTGATACCTAGACAGTTGAAATTTTCACAGATGATGTATTTCTGTTGCCGCTATAACAACAAATACCAAAAATATAATAAAATAAATATTTAAGTCGGGCTCCCATACAACAAACGTGATGGTGCCGTTTTTTGCGATAATGGTACGGAACCCTTCGTGTGCAAGTCCGACTCGCACTTCAGCGGTTTTTTTTAAACTATTATTTATTAACAGGAAGAATTTCGTTGATTAATTATCTTTATGAACCATGGCGTGTGTGGCTATCGGTTGCAAGAGTACAATGGGCGTAGAAATATTCAAAGGATAACTTTCTACAGAGTAGTTATCTAGTTAATTCATTATATAGGTTGTCTAAAATAAAGGAATCTTAGTTCAAAATACGTCGAGGAAATATAGTTTCTTTTAAATCATTCATTTAAAGAAATAAAAAAACTTTATCTACACTCAAAACGTAATGTTCCAAATATGAATTCAAAAAATATTGTATAAACACTTACTTTATGTTCGTGGATAGGTAAAATAAAAAAAAAAAACGTTACAGTTCAACATTTTCCTTCGATTTTCAAACAACTGCATCATAAAATAACTTTTTAATTTTTATAGCACACTTTTACTTTTTAATTTTTTGGCGCGTATGGGCTGTAGAAAAAAAGTGTCATTGTCTGTGGATGCGCGCGCTGCGCAATGAGAATCTAAATTGCCCGCCATACCACATATTTTTTCTCTTTCCACTTTTGTTTTTTTTCAACTGTATGAGTGAAGATAAATTAGTGTATGCAACGGCATATAATTAGGTATTAAAACACTCGCGTTATATTATTATCACATAATAAACCTACGCTCGTGTTTTAATAACCCCTATTATATGACCATTGCATAAACTACTTTATGCGTTCGCTGATAGAGCTACGGCAGTTTTAGATGTTAGAGATGTGACAACAGTCACAATAAAAATTTTACGATACCATTTGTACAATTATACGAGAGCATATCAAAAATTTTCACCTATCTTGTCATGATGTAGTATTTGCGCTAGCCATTATTAAACATTACATACAACGTGTATAATGCACAGAAAAGTTACAAAAAAGTGGCAGTGTACTTGTACAATGAGTGATAAGTTCACTCTTTTAGGAGTACACGTTCTCTCTTTAATAGTAGTTTATGCAATGGACGTATAATAACTAATTATAAGCCATTGCATACACTACTTTATCTTCACTCATAAAGTTGCAATAAAACAAAAGTGGAAACGGAGAAAATATTTGGTATGGCGGGCAATTTAGATTCTCATTGCACATGACTGCGCAGCGCGCGCCTCCTTAGACAATGACAGTACTTCAATGAGCCCATAAGTGTCAATAAATTAAAAAGTAAAAGTGTGCTATAAAAATTAAAAAGTTATTTTATGATGCAGTTGTTTAAAAATCGAAGGAAAATGTTGCACTGTAATGGTTTTTTTTTAATTTTACCTATCCACGAATATAAAGTACGTGTTTATACAATATTTTTTGAATTCATATTTGGAACATTACGGTGTGAGTGTAGATGAATAATTTTAAAGAATCTCTGAAGCAAACATAAAAAAAAGAAATCCCCCAGTCAGGGACGATTCTTACAGACCATTTATTGAGAAATTTTGTAGATCGGGGCAAACCCGATAAAATATCGATATGACAGTGGCACAGATCTAGTACTGATTTATGTCTATATAGATGTATCTATAACATAGCCGGCCACACGGGTACAAAAGATGGCATAGACAAAAGAAAGAAAGAGGCCTTTAAGAAGTCAGTATAAATATCTACTACATGTTGAGAGTTGTAATACTGCTTTACAGAAAAAGAGTGTTATTAGTATGGGCCCAATAATATATAATAAAATACCTAACACAATTAAAAATGACACAATAAGAAACTTTAAAAAGAAATTGACAGAATTTACTAATTGCAAAATGCTACTATTCTGTAAATGAATTTATAAATGACACTGACATATTATTTTGTACTCATTAACTTGCTATTATATAATTGACATTCTTACCTAATTATGACATTGTTCCAATTCATTAATTATATTCCTATTATATTGTACTAAGACATTTAAATTAATATATTCTTATGTGAATGCACCTCATAATATCATTGCATCTCATTAAATAATGTTTGCATGCCTAATATATGGTAGACTAGCACTCCGCCCGCGACTTCGTTCGCGTGATTTCGTTTATCCTATAAATGATTTTCTTATATGCAGTTAGTGAAGGCGACCAAAACTAAGCTATTATTAAAACAATAAAAAACTGGGTATCGTAGATATACAGGGTTTATTGGATTGGGAAGATTCGTTATTTGACTTAAAAAATAATAAATTATAGGTTACCGCCACAAAGTAAAATCCTCCCCTAAAATCTTATCAACCCTTTTTTGCCCCGTTGAGGGTCGAGTTTTGAACAACATAAATATGCTATTCACTCTTTTCTTCTCTTTTTTATTTATCGTTTATGTTAGTCAGATTGCGCAGTGAGATTCCTCAAAAAAAAACTTTAACACTTTAACGCTAACCCTATCTGGGAGGGAGTTTTTAAAATGTTTTATGTAAATTTACATACAAAATAATTTTGACCCTTTTCACCTCCTGAAAGGTTAAATCGCCGCAAAATCATGCCTTAGTGCTCCCCTAGAACCCTACGTCAAAAACGAAACCCTGTCCAGTAAGATTCTTAGCTTGAGTTAGTTTCGAGAAACTTATAATGACGACCTTTATTGTTTCCTTAGGTTGGGTATTTATGTCAATTTTTAAATTTATTAACTGAAGAAATAAGATTCTTCAAAAAAACTTAAACACCCCTAAATCGTCTTTTGGGGGTAGTTTAAAAAAATATTAATAACAACCTTTATTATTCGTTTAGGTTAGTATTTGTGGCATGTTTCAAGTTTATTGACCCAAGAAATCAGATTTTTCCATACAAACTTCAACACCCCCTAAATCATCATTTGGGGGTAGTTTCGAAAAAGTAATAATGAAAACCTACATTGTTTATGTTGTTGTAATTATTATTAATTTTTCAAACTACCCCAGTTTGAAAAATTAATAATTATAACATTTATAAGTCATTTAGGTTAGTATTTGTAGCAAGTTTCAAGTTTATTGACCCAAGAAATTAGACTTTTCCATACAAACTTCAACACCCCTAAATCGACTTTGGGGGTTGTTTCAAAAGACTAATAATGATAACCTTTATTGTGTATTGAGGTTGATGTTTATGTCAAGTTTTATGTTTATTAACCCAAGATAGAAGATTCTTCAAAAAAAAATACCACCCCCTAAATCATCTGTTGGGGGTAGTTTTGAAAAACTAAGAATGAAAGCCTATATTGTTTATTTAGATTGGTATTTATGTCAACTTTCAAATTTATTAACTGAAGAAATAAGATTCTTCAAAAAACTTTAACACCCCTAAATCGTCTTTTGGGGGTAGTTTAAAAAAAAATTAATAACAACCTTTATTATTTGATTAGGTTAGTATTTGTGGCATGTTTCAAGTTTATTGACCCAAGAAATCAGATCTTTCCATACAAACTTCAACACCCCCTAAATCATCATTTGGGGGTAGTTTCGAAAAACAAATAAAGTCAATGATAAATGATAAATGATTTATTTTCTGTAAGTTGGTTTGTACAAACACTTTCACATGTCGATTATATTTTTTAAAACTAGATGAGGTCGGCGTTTCCTGTCTGACTACTCTGAGAAGAAAGGCCGAAACAAACTCAGAGGTCACAGTCTCTTTTAAAGTCCAGACAAAAACTTGGTTAGATCATGTGAAGACCATGTAGACTGATGTCTGAAATGGTCTTTTGAGAAAAGAACCAGCCAGATTGAGTGGACCTGTCCAGTCAGTGCACGCATTTGTCAATAACCGTGCAGCTCAACTTAGAATTTAAGGAGCTCAACGAATTGACGAACAATACCAAAGAAAGGACATTCGGGTAGGCCGCATAAATACTCAAACTGCCAGACCATGATTAAAAACTAACTAAGATAAATTAAAATTAAAAAAAAGAATAATCCACATAGTCTTCACATTCACAATAATTAAAATAAAATAATATAATACTTTAAAAAGTAAATATTCTTGTCATTGCAAGAAAAATTAAAAAAATAAAAATATAATTAAAAACTAAATCCATGTAGCAAAATAAAAAAAAAAAAATAACGAAATTAATTGGAGCAGCTCAATCCCAAGCTTTTTTGTCCTCAACGTAATCTTTAATGTTATAAAACGCTTTCTGGCACAACTTACGTTTAATGAATGATTTGAATTTATTAACACTTAAACCTTGTACGTCGCTTGGAAGCTTATTATAAAAGCGTACACATTGACATCTAAACGAGCCACCTATTTTCTTGAGCCTTGTTGTAGGTACTACAAATTTGTGTTTGTTCCTAGTATTTATGTTATGGATATCACTGTATTTTTTAAACAATTTTATATTTTTATGGGCATATAAAAGATTTTCATAAATATACTGAGAAGGCACAGTCATTACATTAATCTCCTTAAATTTCTCTCTGAGAGAGTGTCTCGGGCTTAATTTATAAATTGACCTAACAGCTCTTTTCTGCAAAACAAAGATAGTCTGGATGTCGGCGGCATTTCCCCACAACAGAATACCATACGACATTACACTATGAAAATAGCTAAAGTATACTAAACGGGCTGTCTCTATGTCAGTTAAATTACGAATCTTTCTAACAGCATATGCTGCGGAGCTTAGCTTCTTTGACAATTTATCTATATGTGGGCCCCACTGAAGCTTAGCATCCAAAGTTAGGCCTAAGAATACTGTGCTATTTTCAGGATTCAATTCTTCGCCCTTTAACATCACATCAGTTTTCACCTGCCTAACGTGAGGTAGGGTAAACTTAATGCATTTGGTTTTTTTTCCATTTAAAAGTAAATTGTTAACATTGAACCAGTGAACTACTTTTGAGATCGCGCTATTTACATCGTCAGTAACCAGCTGCTGACGTTTAAGTTTAAACAAAAGTGAAGTATCATCCGCAAACAACACTATATCATGGTTATCCTTTATGAGGTAAGGCAAGTCATTAATATAAATAAGAAACAAGAAAGGGCCAAGAATTGAACCCTGCGGGACTCCCATTGTTACTATAGATCCGGGAGATCTTTTTCCATTAACGTCAACGCTCTGAATCCTATCACTCAAGTATGAAGTAAGAAGAGCCAGAGCGCTGTTCCGGATCCCGTAGTGGCGGAGTTTCCTGATTAGCGTTTCATGAAGAACACAATCAAATGCCTTGGACAAATCACAAAATATTCCCAAGGCATCGCACTTATCTTCCCATGCATTATAAATATGTCCTAAAAGCTCAACACCGGCATCAGTAGTTGAACGACCCCTTGTAAAACCGAACTGTTTGCTATGTAATAATTTAAATTTATTAAAAAATCTTTGCAATTGCTCTAAAATTAATTTCTCAAATATTTTACTAAACGTAGGTAGTACTGAAATAGGTCTATAATTTGTAGGGTCTGAAGTACTACCTGATTTAAACAAAGGTATTATTTTACTATTTTTCATTAGGTCAGGAAACTCCCCACTGTCGATACAATTATTAAAGATAATAGCTAAACTAGGTGCGACAATGTCAATAATGGATTTAGCAACTTCTACAGAATGTCCCCACAGATCTGCAGTCTTTTTAACATTTAAAGTGTGAAAGGTTTTAATTATGTCTCTACAAGTAATATGTTCAAAAAGAAATTCCGAATCACAAACATTAACATTTTCTTTTAGTATAGACTCAGCAACAGAAGGTGATGAGTTTAGGGATTTAGTAGTTGAAATGGGAATATCGGAAAAGAAATTTTCAAAAGCCACTGCGACTTGTGAGTCTGATTTTATGATGTTATCATTAATAGATAGGCTGTAGTCAATATTCCGGTTACCAGATCTTCCCGTTTCACTATTAATAATATTCCAAGTCGTTTTAATAACATTACTACTACTTTTAATCTTCGAACTCAAATAACGCGACTTGGCCAAACAACAAACTTTTTTAAATAATTTTGAATAATTTCTAACATATAAATTAAATTCAGCAGTGTTTACATAAGTCCTTTCACTGTACAGCTCATAAAGCCGTGTTCTGCTTTTATGAATACCAATCGTAGCCCAATCACCGAATGAAGCATTACTATTAACCGAGATAGTTTTGGGAATAAAAGTGGAATTAAATTGTCTACAGTATATATTAAAAAAATCATCATATAGATGATTAGGTTTAGAATGAATTGCCAATATTGGTAATTCATTAATAAGTTTAACTTTAAAAGCTGCCAAGCGACTTGCAGTTTTGGGGTTAACAGTGATATCCTTTTTAGCCACTTTGTTATTTTGGTTTGGTATAGTAATCCTCTGCCCGCAATAATCAGAATCTAGTAAATTTATAATTTCTTTGTGGACTGGTATAACATTAGTATAAATATTATCTAAGCATGTGGCACTAGTAGGGGTTATTCTTCAATCTTTATCATTTACATTTACTTAATACTATTTGTGCTAAGTTTCATGAATTTTGGCCGAAGGATTTAGATTTTTCATACAAACTATCAACCCCCTTTTTACCCCCTTAGGGGGGGCATTTCCAAAAATCCTTTCTTAGTGCTCACTTACGTCACTCGAGAAACCTCTCTGCCAAATTTCATGCTTCTAGGCCTAGTGGTTTTGGCTGTGCGTTGATCGATCAGTCAGTCAGTTTCTTCTTTTATATATATAGATAGATTGTACAAGGATCACCCATGTTTTAATTGTCACATCTTATTTAATGTACTTACAATCTATGCAAATAAACGTTTACTTTACTTTACTTTACAAAATAATATATCTATCTCCGATATTAAAATTGCGTCTTAAATACAACATTTGTTCCTTTTTCTTAATTTTGTAAATAGGGTCTCCTGTTTCACGGTCTCTTGGGCCGAGAGCTTCTGACTGGGAGCCCGTGACATTTTGCCCGCTCTGCCACCTTATTGTTACGCCACTGAATACTGCTAGTAGTTACAGCTAAGCCGTACACGAGGGTAATTAACGGGCATTCAATTAATCAATCATAAGCTTGGCAGTTAATGCTTGATTAGTCGGGTGACGAACAGGGACTAAAGCTGAGACATGGCTTGAGGCTTCGGAACAAATGGACCCGTATGCTCATATAAGCCGCTTGTTATACCATTAATCTTTACTTAGATTAATGACCGGGAAATAGGGTTGCCTGTAATAGTTTTGAAGATCGGAAGTTGTCGGTTTCTGGCAGTCTCAGCAACAAAATGTTGTGTAATTGTCTTTTGAGAAAATTGTTACAGAAGTAAGTAACACGTAACGACTGTCAAAGATCTACAACAGCCTAACATGCTTTCCGAGGCATATAGGAGTATCGGTACGCAAAGGATGGTCACCCATCTACGGGTCGACCTTGGAAAGCGTTGCTTAACCTTGAAGATCGACCCGTCCGGCCGTTATTACTTACCTAGGCTTGTTGTTTAAAAAGAGAAATATGTATAAGTAATTTATTAGGGGTTAAAGTATGAAATTGCCGTTTCATTGTAATAGGTACTTCGAACTGACATAGAACCTTCAAAGTTTGAGATATTTGGGTGAAACTTTTTTCACATGGTACCTATGAAGTTCTTCTTTTAAAAAATGTGCATCATTTGACTATCGACTTTCAGTTGTTTTTTTATTCAGCTTAGACAAGAAAGATGGATACTTCGAAAATTCGAGTGATTTTTTAATACGAGTTCCGACGCGGAACTAACGCGGCAGAAACAGCTCGCGATATCGAATGTTGCGTTTGGAGAGGAGACTGCTAATGAACGCACCGTGCGATTTTGGTTTAAACGATTTCGTGATGGAAACTTTGATTTGAAGAACGAACCACGTGGAAGACCGCCCACACAGGTGAATAACAATGAATTGAAAGAGATGGTTGAAGCCGATCCGAGTCAAACGACCCAGGAATTAGTGGCATGGTTTAACGTTACCTTACCAAAAATATTGACTCATTTGAGTAAAATCAATAAAATAAAAAATATATGAAAATTGGGTGCCTCATGATTTGACTGATCTGCAGAAAGAAACACGCGTTGAAACTTGTGTTGCCTTGTTGAATCGATACAGAAATGAAGGAATATTGGATTGAATCGTGACATGTGATGAAAAGTGGATTCTTTACGATAGTCGTAAGCGAAAAATGAAATGGCTGACCCCAGGCCAAACGCCGCAACAGTGTCCTAAAGCAAAGCTTACCAATAAAAAGTTAATGGTAACTGTTTGGTGGTCTCAGCATGGTGTCACTATAGCTTTCTCCGATCTGGTCAAGCAATAACGGCAGATTTCTATTGTGCCCATTGTGGTATTTCGCTATTTTAAACCACATATTTTAGTTATTTCACTGAGTGAGCTGGTGTTCTCACCTAATTCACACTTAGGTCTCTTAATACTTACTTCATATTATTCCATGCCAATACATTTTACATCATATACTTATACTTCGCATCCTTTACGTTATTATTCTGCGAATCGGTCTAAAACGATTCGTTTTCTTATAAAATAATCATATTTTTCAATGTTATGACACCTACGTCAGGTTGTCAAGCTGTCAATACTTTTCCTTTTAAATTTTCTGTCATAGAGCTTCTTACTAGCTTAGTCTATGAAGATTACTTTTGATTTATATAATTTAAATTCTTTTTATCAATATGGTTAGCTCAAATATTGTATTTTATAAATTGAAAATTAATTTACACGCTCTCAGAATTCATCGAAAAGGTTTTGGATTGAATATTACTGGCTGTTTTTAATACTGGCAGGTTGCATTTTTTTATGACAACAAGATGTCATTAACTTAAATTCTGGTTCTGATTCTGTCAAGCGGTGGATATAAAAGACGGAAAGGCCGAGGGCTTGGCAGTCTTGAATCTGGACTGAACGCTAGTAGTCCATTTTTTTCTGTTTGATACTATGAAGTATACAATTGTATTTAAAATTTCTCTTTAAAACTATTATATATAAGGCCTGTGAATCTACCAATTCTGTTTAATGCAATAAATATTATTTATTGAGTGTGTTACTGGTTCTTTAACTTCGACGGTCACCGCTTCATATCAAAAGGGCTTGATTGATCAGCATATTAAGCCACAGCCTGACCTCCACACTCCTAGCTGCCTGTTCCTGCACCAGTGCTACTGCTACCTGCCTGTTATCCTGACAATTGGTTCAAGCCTTGACCATCTGCGTGCTCATCTGCCTACCTCGGGCATTCCACGCCTTCGTGTCCGTCCAGCTGCCTAGCCTGCCCGTCCAGCTGCCCAGCCTTCCTGCCTGCTGCCAAAAACCTGCCCACGTCGTGCGAAGCCGGATCTTTAATTTCTTTACTTATATCCTTTTTCTTATTTTTTAAACTTTATTATTAACGTGGCTTACGTATAGTTCAACTGAGCTATACGTAACGCTACAGTTTGGCGCCCAACGTAAAATCAGCGTTATCTTTTCAAAATTCTAAAAAAAACTACCACTAGTACTTTCTTTTGGACTCTTATTTGGCTTAGTCTACTCATATTCATTTATTTATTTATTTACCTTATTCACTTTTTCTCTTCTTCTTCTTTCTTCTACTCAACACATATTCATACCTACTTACACTACACCCCACACACATCCCTTTTACCCTCTGGTAATTGGCACCCATTCTTCACTTGGAAGTGTTTTTAAAACCATTCGTGGTCACTCACAAGCTGGGGTTTGGTTTACTCTACGACGTACTGTAGGAGAATATCCTATAGTCGTTACCATAACGTTCCATAACACATAACTCTCTAATACTTCACTACCCTACACTCACCTGTTAAAGTCCTCTTAAACTTGAGTTTTCTGTAACTCTTGACCTCAACTCTACTCTCTTGAGTCGCCTTTAGCACTCATTAACCCTCACCCTCACCCTCATTTGGCTATAATGCATTTTTTTTTTTTTTTTGAGCGGTAGCAACTCATTAAATAAGCCCCTAATGCATTATCTTTTCTTAGAGGTATTCTTAAAACCCTCTAAACCTTAAACTCAAGTTACTCTTGAGCTCTCTTAAACTCAAGTTACTCTTGAGCTCTCTTAAACTCAAGTTCCTCTTGGGCTCTCTTAAACTCGAGTGTCTCTTAAACTTGGGGTTTTTCTTAAACTTTAAACTTTTCGAGCGGATAAGCAACTCGTTAAATAAGCCCTAATGCTCTTGAGCGGATAAGCAACTCGTTAAATAAGCCCTAATGCTCTCTTCTAAATTGGGTTTTCAAACAGGTGCGGGTTACGACACCTAATTAAAAAAAAAAGCCTTCGTAATTACAATATAAATATTTCTTTGTTGGAGTATGCGTCATTGAATGTGAACCATATCCCCTACGTGTGAATGAATGAGAGTGTTTGACGAAAGTATGAAAGATGTTGTGTGTTGGAGCAAGGACTTATTTTAACCTTCAAAATTTTCAATGGAGTTGAAAATTTTCCGGGGTTGTTGGGGAAATGTGGTATTTCGCTATTTTAAACCACATATTTTAGTTATTTCACTGAGTGAGCTGGTGTTCTCACCTAATTCACACTTAGGTCTCTTAATACTTACTTCATATTATTCCATGCCAATACATTTTACATCATATACTTATACTTCGCATCCTTTACGTTATTATTCTGCGAATCGGTCTAAAACGATTCGTTTTCTTATAAAATAATCATATTTTTCAATGTTATGACACCTACGTCAGGTTGTCAAGCTGTCAATACTTTTCCTTTTAAATTTTCTGTCATAGAGCTTCTTACTAGCTTAGTCTATGAAGATTACTTTTGATTTATATAATTTAAATTCTTTTTATCAATATGGTTAGCTCAAATATTGTATTTTATAAATTGAAAATTAATTTACACGCTCTCAGAATTCATCGAAAAGGTTTTGGATTGAATATTACTGGCTGTTTTGAATACTGGCAGGTTGCATTTTTTTTATGACAACAAGATGTCACTAACTTAAATTCTGGTTCTGATTCTGTCAAGCGGTGGATATAAAAGACGGAAAGGCCGAGGGCTTGGCAGTCTTGAATCTGGACTGAACGCTAGTAGTCCATTTTTTTCTGTTTGATACTATGAAGTATACAATTGTATTTAAAATTTCTCTTTAAAACTATTATATATAAGGCCTGTGAATCTACCAATTCTGTTTAATGCAATAAATATTATTTATTGAGTGTGTTACTGGTTCTTTAACTTCGACGGTCACCGCTTCATATCAAAAGGGCTTGATTGATCAGCATATTAAGCCACAGCCTGACCTCCACACTCCTAGCTGCCTGTTCCTGCACCAGTGCTACTGCTACCTGCCTGTTATCCTGACAATTGGTTCAAGCCTTGACCATCTGCGTGCTCATCTGCCTACCTCGGGCATTCCACGCCTTCGTGTCCGTCCAGCTGCCTAGCCTGCCCGTCCAGCTGCCCAGCCTTCCTGCCTGCTGCCAAAAACCTGCCCACGTCGTGCGAAGCCGGATCTTTAATTTCTTTACTTATATCCTTTTTCTTATTTTTTAAACTTTATTATTAACGTGGCTTACGTATAGTTCAACTGAGCTATACGTAACGCTACACCATATTGTGCCGAACTCCGAACAATGATATCAAAACCGATCTTCACCATTATAACGCGAGACCTCATACAGCATGAGCAACCGTTTTAAATCTACAAGAACTGCAATTAGAAACCATTCGTCACCCTCCGTATTCGCCAGACCTTTCTCCAACGGACTACCACTTTTTTCGTGATTTGGACAATTTTCTACGTGATAAAAAGTTTTCTTCTAACACAGCTGCTTTCACACAGTTTGTCGAATCTAGATCACAAGAGTTCTATCGCAAATGCATAAATGACCTTCCTATTAGATGGCAGCAATATATAGACAATAATGGTAATTATTTTGATTAAATAAATATCATTATCATCATCAGCCTATTAATGTTCCCACTGCTGGGACACAGGCCTCCTCTCTGTGAGAGGGGATGGGCCGTAATCCACCACGCAGGCCCAGTGCAGTTTCCTCACGATGTTTTCCTTCACCGTTTTTGAGAAATAAATATGGTAAATTAAAAAGAAAACTAATTTAATTTTTTCAGTACAAATCGGCAATTTCATACTTTAACCTAATACCTACCTAATATAGCTTTATTTACGCATACGTAACGCACGCGTACGCGCGTGCATACGCGTACGTGGCTCAAGTACAGGATAATTCTCTGGGGCAATAGTGTAGATGGTAACGATTTGTTTATCCTACATAAAAAATGCATAAGAATAAGGGTTAATGATGAAATTTGAAGATCGCATTTTAGGAAACAAGAAATTCAAACGCTGATCTTCATTCTAGAAAGCTGTAAATTTGTAAGACAGAACCCAAACTATTACCATGAAAAACTATTTTCCAAAAAAATACTACCGACTTCCAAATAAGAAAACTACAAAGTGAAAAATAACTTTATTTTTGGAAGTCGGTGTCTTTGGTAAGTACCAATTTTTTTGCGTTATGGACACTGACTTCCAAAAATAAAGTTATTTAAGGCACGTATAATGCAAGAATACATATATTACCCGAATATCATGATACTGAACATAACCAGTGAAATGAGAGTGTACAAAGGTGAACTGTACACATCTGCGTACCCCTTTAGAGCGTACTAGCGTGTTGTTATGTTATGAAATGGTATAAACAATAAACAGACATGATGCGATTGCAGCTATCCCGAGAGCTTTGCCTTTATTTATTGAAGAGTTCTGTTGTGTATCTCCGAAATTCTTCATCAGATCTTCACCAAATAAAAATGGAACTAATTTCGGAACATACTCTTTCAAAAAAATAATAATTTTCAAAATCGGATTACTATTGACGTAGATATCGGTGAACATACATAAAAAAAACAAACCGTAAGTCAGTTAAAAATGACCAAGCGTTCACGCTTTGAGAATACACTCGTAATACCATCGTCAAAGTTAAAATTACACCCGAGCCCTCATGTCATGTCTATTATAGTAGTTTATGAAACTGTTGCATAATAAGGGGTTTTAAAACATGAGTGTGGTGTTTAAAAACCGAGCCGTAGGCGAAGTTTTTAATAGTATTCACACGAATGTTTAATACCTAGTTATGTGCAGTTTCATACACTACTTTATCTACACTCATACATTGGGATTGAACCTACCTTTTTTATGCATTGTCATGCCATAAAGTCGTGATAGCATTTATCATATAATTTTCTCGACTTTGCCGGTAATAGATTATGAGTAATTTCCATCGCCGCATCTAAAATATCGGGCGGGGTTAAATTTTCTTCACATTCACTAATATCAGACATTTTTAAGCAAAAATCATCAATCATGAAATTCAGTACAGCAAAACCTGCAAAACGTATGAATGGCGCCAAAACCCAGCACATCACCGCATTAACCGCGCATGCGCTAAGGCTTAGCATGCACTGCGATATATATTCGCGCGAATTTTTCCGCCCATTCCGCAACCTATACAATTGTATGAAACTGCTCGCATTGCGGTAAAAAAATCGTGCGGAAATAATACCGCAAGAAAGCCGCGTTTTGCCACAGATTCCACCGCATCGCGGCGCTAATTTAATTCGCGCGAATATTTTGAGCTCTATGAACAGGTAGTAAGAGACAAAATTCGCGCGAATAAAAATCGCAGTGCGTGCTAAGCCTAAAGCGGGCATTGTCATAGACACGTTAAAATTGGAATCAAATCTTTTTAAAACAAGTACTATAAAAATGGTATTATAAAAAATAATTGATGGAATAGTAGTTTATGCAATGGTCATATAATAGGGGTTATTAAAACACGAGCGTAGGTTTATTACATGAGGCGAAGCCGAATTTTTTTTTTTTTTTTTTTTCTTTGTTAGTAAGAACAAAATTCTTAACAATTAATTACGATCTAGCCTAAAAGACTAATAAGCAATTTAACTCTAACTTAATATGTTACGTTATAGATTATGTTAAAACTAAGAATAGTGTCCATTTGCACTTTTACACAAGTCCGTAGCACTTTCTTAGAGTCTGATATAATTTATAAAAACACTATGTTCATGTGTTATATGTATAGCACAGCGTTGTCACTATTATTCATTCACTTTGTACACTACACTAATTCAAAAGGTTTAGTTCTTTTTAGCCTACGCACTAAGTCTGTATTGTCTAGCAGCTGAATAGCCTCAACATTCACGTGTCGATGAAGTCTGTGTTCGTGGGCTTCAGCAAATTTTTGGATGATGGTGGTGACGAATTCCGTTTTAAGGTCACGGTGAAGATCGTCATTTCTTATGTACCAGGGTGCATTTACAGCATCTCTGAGCACTTTATTTTGAAATTGTTGAATTAATTTTACGTTGCTTTGTTTAGTACAGCCCCAAAGTTGGATACCATACGTCCAAATTGGCATCAGTATATGCTTGTATATGGTTATTTTATTATGTATTGATAGACAGGATTTCCTTCCAAGTAACCAATACATACTTTTATAACGTATGTCGAGTTCCTGTCTTTTCTTTTTGACATGAGCTTTCCAACGCAACTTGGCGTCGAGAGTTATGCCAAGGTATTTGGCTGTATTAGCATAAGGCACTTGCATGCCATTTATGTAGATTGGGTGATAATCCAAGTGTTTATTTGTGAAGTCAATGTGAATTGATTTTGACTCATTCAGTTTGATCTTCCATTTTTGTGTCCAGTCATAAACTTTGTTCACAGCTAGTTGAACTTTTTCTACTGCTTCTTTGTGGCTTGATCCGGTAGCCATAATTGCAGTATCGTCTGCAAAGGTCGCAATGGTGTTGTTTTCCAGTTCTGGGATGTCACATGTGTATAACAAGTACAAAATTGGGCCTAGCACACTTCCTTGAGGCACCCCAGCTTTTATAGCTTTTAGCTCGGAATATGCATCTTCTTGCCGTATTCTAAACATTCTATTAGTTATATAAGACTCTAGGATATCTGCAAATTCTGGTAGCATGCGTCTGAGCTTGAATATTAGACCCTTATGCCAAACTTTGTCAAAAGCTTGCGCGACATCTAAAAAGACGGTTGCGCAGACTTCCTTATTTTCAAGTGTTTTTTCAATGATATGGGTTATTCTATGTACCTGGTCTATTGTTGAATGTTTTTCCCTAAAGCCAAATTGATGATTTGGAATAAGGTCTTTGTCTTCTATTACTGGTTTTAACCGTTTCAATAACAGTTTTTCGAATAGCTTTGATAACACGGGCAACAGAGAAATAGGTCTATATGATGATGCTTCATGGGGTGGTTTTCCAGGCTTCGCAATCATAATGACTTCAGCGACCTTCCATGGCTCAGGTACATATTTTAAAATAAATGCAGCATTGATAAGCTTGGTCAGCTTTACTATGGCTTTGCGTGGGAGGTTTTTTAGAATTTCCCCTGTTATGAGGTCGTAACCCGGCGACTTTTTCGAGCTAATGTTATTTTGGATTTCTCTCATTACTTCTTTAGGAGTCACAAGCTTAATTCTTTGGCTTTGTGACAATATTTCACTCTCAAGTAGTTCTATCGAGCTTTCATTGGGTTGAAAAGTTTCTTCTAAGTGTTGAGCAAATCTTAACGCTTTTTGGTCATTGCTTATGGCCCATGATTTGCCGTCGATATCTCTGATGGGCGGTATTTGTTTAATTGGCCTTTTTAGATTTCTTGTTGCTTTCCAAAGGGAGTAATCAGTTGATTTGTCATTGGTTAGCTGCAGAAGGTTGGTATTCAGAGATTCATCCTCAAACTGTTGAATTTTCCTCTTTAACCGTTTAGTTAGGTTATTTAGTGATGTTTTATCCCTCGGGCACCTTGTTTGCTGCCAAAGCTTCCTTTGTTTCCTTTTCTCAGATAGTAAATCTACAATTGCCTTAGGATAGATAAATCCCTTATATTTACGTTTTAATTGCGGTGTGTTGTTCCACGCACATTGTTGGATATTAACAATATATTTGTTTACTTCTGAGTCAAGCTGATCTTGCTTTTTTATCGGAGTTTTAAGGTCGATAATATTATCTAGATCAAGGGCAAAACCTTTCCAATCTGTAAACTTATTAACCAGGATTAAGTGGCTTTCTTTGAGTAGGATTTTTTGACTCAGCATTAGTACAATTGAAGAGTGGTCCGAGTTCATATGAAAACCTTCCTCCAAACTGAGGTAGTTGGCGGATATATTTTTGCATATGAAAAAATCTATAAGATCCGGTATTTTCTGGTGGTCAGTGGGCCAGTACGTTGGTTTACCCGTGCTCATAACTTCTGAATGTGTTTCTTTAACTGCACTTAAAAGCTGCCTTCCCTTAGTTGTAGTAAGTCTTGACCCCCAATGCGTGTACTTAGCATTAAAATCGCCACCTAGGATAAATCTCTGGCCTAGCAGTTCAAAGAGATGTAAATATCTCTCTTTTCTTATCATATGCCGTGGAGGACAGTATATGGCTGCAATAGACACGTGACAATATTTGGTTTTAACAGATACTGCCACAGCTTGAATGTCTTGTTCTTCATATTTACACTGCACGTAGTGACTAATGTTGTCTTTGATTATAACCGCGCTACCACCTCTGGCAGAGTTGTCAGGGTGGAGCGAATTATATACCATGTATCCTCTAAATTTGACAAAAGATTGCTTAGTGAAGTGCGTTTCAGAGACCAAACACACGTCTATATTTTCTGTGTCTAGGACCGCCTGCAACTCATTTTGATGTCTGAGGAGCCCATTAGAGTTCCACGCCATTATTTTGAGAGTATTAATCATTTTGGATTATTTAAAACGGCTGTTTTAGTGCTGGATTCTAGTTTCTCTAATCTCTTGTCAAATGAGGTAATACACTTTAAGATCTGATTAATCTTATCCTCTAGATTCAAGGGCTGTGGTCTTTGTTTTGCAGCTTCCGCATAGGATCCAATGTTGGTTACTTGCATGGGTTTTGCAGTTGACTGGACACTTGCTTTCTGTGCCTTTTTGTCGAGATTTTGTGCGGGAAGAGATTGCTGGGTAGTTGGTACCACATGTTTCTTTTTAATATTTTTATTTTTCAGAATTTGTATCTGTTTAGCTACTTCACACCCTCTATAGTTGGCAGGGTGAGGAAGACCACAGTGAACACATTTTGGCTTCTCTTCCGGAGATTTGGTACAGTTGGCTGTAAGATGCTTGCCAGTGCATTTTACACACCTTGGTTCTTTTCTGCAGTATTTATGAGTATGCCCATACGCCTGGCATCTCTTGCATTGGGGAATGAGTTTAGGATTTTTGAGTGGGTGTATTTCAATTTTACACCCTAAAATGTACTTTACGCCATAGATTTTGTTGACATCTTCATCATTATTAAAAGATAAAACGAACATATTGAGTGGTTCTTTACTCTTCCAGCTCAATTTGTTGTCTACTTTTTCTATTTTCAGTCCTTGTGATGTTAGATCGTCTTTGATACGATCAGGTTGACAAGAGGAATGTAATTTCTTCACAACAACTCTAATAGGTCTAGCCTGCTTATTCTCATACGAATGCCAATGGTGGTCTTTTTCTGTCAAAAGCCTGGCAATTACTCTATAAGAGTCTTCTGTTTTGGCGTTCACCTTCACACAATCCCCATTCATCATTTTAGCGGTAAATGATTCAGCTGGTATTGTTTCAGTCAGCGAGTCGTAGAACGTTTGGTAGTTCTTAACTCGGTCTATTATGATTGGCGGCGGTGGGGGCACCTTTTTGACAGAAGTTTCTTTCGCATTTTTTTGCTGTTCTTGTTGGGCACTTATACCGGGTTGTTGTTTTGGAGAAAGGGAAGTGTTAAGCTTCCTCTTCTTCCTGCTCTTGGCCCTTATCCACTCAGTCTCTTTAGCGAGTTCATCCTCTTCTGTGCAATATTCAGCGTCACTTTTAGTACGCTGGGCAAATATTGTTCTCTCGCTTTCCTGTTTTTCTAAGGGTTCTTTAGTTTCTTTTTTTTTCTTCAAGCAATTTAATTCTCCTTGAAGGACTTGTACTTGGTCCTGCAAGCTATTAATATGATCATTCAGTTTACGTACCATAAGTTGCAGGTTTTCTCTATCCGTTTTCTCCTGGATGTAACAGTCATACAACCGCTTTTCCAGGTCAGTTTTTATCTTAAATGACTGTGTAGCCATTATTTAGTTGTCAGGGCGAGTTTAACACCTAAACAATAATTTATTGTAAACACTTCATGATTTCAGCACTTGTAACTAGGTCATGGCAATGACACCGATAGATCGACGTAGGTACACCGCGGCGACGCGACGGTGTTGTGCTGCGTCTTGTGGTGTTCATTCCACATGTTTTAGTTTACTTACGTTTTATAATATATTTTACAAATTTCATCACCGTTACTTTTGAAATTGTCATCATCTCATGTTTTCCATTTTTATTTATGCTTTACATTGGTTTAAACCTGAAAATCATAAGATTTGTTTTAACATCCAAAACTATTATATTATTTTTAACTCTTGACATTTTTATTTGACGTGACATTGTCATTATTTTATTTTCTTAAACCATAGACATAAGATACCATTCTCTATAGCTTATTAAGCTCGTTGTACATTATATTTTCATTATAAGGGCAGCGGCAGACTGCGCCTCTGTAAACCGTTTTTATTCGTTCATGATTTCTTAATTCATATTTGAATTTAAAATTGAGAAGACATATCGGAACGAAGAAAAACGGGTGTCACTTTTTTTAGTCTTGAATCTGGACTGAACGCTGGAAGTCCGTTTTTCTGTTTAATACTATGAAGTATAGGATTGAATCTAAAACTCTTGAAAACTATAATAAATACGGCCTGTGAATGTATTTAAATCTTTGAAGTGCAATAAATATAATATATATTGAGTGTGAAACCTAAATTTCATTGACCTAGTCGGACACCGCTTCATTTTTTAAAGGGCTCTTTTGATTGGCATACGAAGCCACAGCCCGGCCACCACAATCCTTCCTGCCCGTCCAGCTGCCTAGCTGTGAGATAGCTACCCACGTCGTCCTGCAGCCTACTCTACAGCCTACCTCGGGTTTTCCAAGCCTTCCTGCCCGTCCAGCTGCCTAGCTGTGTGAAAGCTGCCCACGTCGTACGAAACCGGACCTTCCTAGCTGCCCACGTCGTACGAAGCCGGACCTTAATCTGTTATTTATATCCTTTTCTTAGTTTTAATTTATATTTACCTTTAATTTTATTAACGTGGCTTACGTATAGTTCATTTGAACTATACGTAACGCTACAGTTTGGCGCCCAACTTTTCTAGAACTCACCCCATCACCCACAATCTACCTTTATTTTTACTACACTTTTTTTTAACGTGGGCTCGATCTTCTCAAAATTCAAAAATATTACTTACACAAGTACATTGAATAACTTTTGGTATCTATTTCAGGCCATCACCTCATTGTCATTTCTGTTTGCTAGCACTTTTCTTTTTTCTGCATAATTTACTCTTAAATAAATTCTGGATTAATTCTTTAAAATCCTTTAGTAAATAATTCTCTACAAATAATTAAATAACTCTTAAATATTTTTCAATTAATAATTTATTTAAACAAATTTTCTTGATTTATTAATTAATTAAACCTTTTTACTTTTGGTTGTAATTTTGCAACTATATTTTAACCTTAACTGAGAGTATTATTTATTGAATTGATTCTATCTTACTTGTCATTTAATCATGGCTAGATCAATTAAGTACTCTTATCTCAACAAACCTGAACTCGAATATGAGGTGATTATCAGAACTGAGAGTCCAGCTGATAATCTCCAAACTCTCAAAGAACAAATGTCAAAATTTGTTCACGTTCTTCCTGAAGACATAAAATCTTCTCCCATTCCCCTCAAACTTGATCTCTCCCAGACGGAAATTACTTTAAAATACGTAGAAGACAAAATTTCCCAATTGGAAATTTCTAAAGACAAAATTAACATTAAAAAAATTGAAACCTTTTTAAACCACCTTTATCATCGTCTTGGACGATTTCAAGCAACTTCACCCTTCATCGAAGCCTGCTCTAACTTACGATCACGCTTCTACACTCTCGATAAAAGGTTTGAGGCTATCGCTTTTAGCGATACAGAAAGGTTTTCTTCTGAAGACGTGTTAGTTGAAACATACAGTCAACCTCAACAAGCACAACCAGGTCCTTGTTTGATCCCTTCAATACCTCATACAGTTCTTCAAAGTTCTGCAACTCCTGTACCTTCTGAACCTATTTTGACCACTTCTACTATCTTAAACCCACAGGCTTCCATGATTTGGCAAAATTATCATCCTCCACATAATTTTGCCAGAGAACTTAAACAATTTTCTTTTAATGGCAAATCATGCCCTAGGTCATTCCTCCAAAGATTAGAAGAATTTTGCTTATCTAGGAATGTATCTGAAGAAATGCTTTGCAAACACGCATTTGAAATTTTCACTGATGATGCACTTCATTGGTTTCGATTTCAATGTAATCGAAATCCTATCTTGACTTGGAGTCAAATCCATCTTTTATTGATCAAAGATTTTGGTTTACATAATTATGACTATAAAATGCTCGAAGCTATTAGAAACAGAACTCAGGGTGCATCAGAGTCCATTATTGTGTATGTGAGCATTATGTTTGGAATGTTTTCTCGCCTTACTAAGAAACTAGATGAAAATGAACAACTTGAAATTTTACTTAATAATGTGAGACCGTGTTATTCAGTCTTTATAGCGCTTAAAGATGTTCAAACAATTGACTCTTTAATTTCAGCTTGTCAAACATACGAAAAATTTTCTGAAAAAGATTGTAATTTTTCTGAACCTAAATATGAAACAGCTTCATATGCTACCGAATTTGCTTATCGGCCTTCTACTTCTAAATGCCTTCCAAATATAAAACATATAAATGCAATTAGAGATGATAAACAACCTCTTTCTGCTACTAAAACTAATGATGACTCTAAAGTAGACTTTTGTTATCGCTGTCGTATCTCGGGTCATTCCTTAAAAACTTGCACTAAACCTAAATATCTGATATGTTTTAAATGCGGTCTTAAAGGAGTTAAAATAACCGATTGTCCTAAATGTAACCCAAAATTACAACAAAAAAAACTAGATAGTGACTTGAATAACATTTCTAAATCTCAAAATAATAATTTTGATCCTGATGATTGGAAATTATGGCTAAAATGTATTAAAAAATTTATGTATTGCTATAAAACAACCTCTGTACTTTATGACACGGAAAAAGATTATAACAGACCTTTTATTAAAGTGTCTATCAATAACTTGCCATTTTCTGGTCTATTAGACAGCGGAAGTTGTATAACTATCCTAGGAAATAATTCTCATAAAGATATCCAAAAACTAGGATTTAAGTTATTCAAGTCGCCTACTCAAGTTATGGTTTAGCAACCATAACTTGAGTAGGCGACTTGAAAACCATGTCTTCTGGTTATTTTCATCTACCAATCGAATTTAATAATCAAATACATATTATTAAAGCTTATGTTTTCCCTGATATTTATCCCTCACTGATTTTTGGTTGGGATTTCTGGAAAGAGTTTAATTTAACTCCTAAATTGCTTTC
This sequence comes from Anorthoa munda, assembly GCA_945859665.1. NCBI lineage: Eukaryota > Metazoa > Arthropoda > Insecta > Lepidoptera > Noctuidae > Anorthoa > Anorthoa munda. The sequence goes on along the minus strand of OX243899.1, from coordinate 5,119,522 downwards.
ATCTGAACTAAATCCAATTAATAAAACTATTACGGTGAGTTCAGTGGATAATAGAGTACTCACATTTGAACACCTTTCGTTTAATGAGAAAAACATTGCAACAGACTTGATTGATCGTTTTAAAACAATTTCTTTTGAAGAACGAGGCATATTGGGTCGTACCAGTTTAGTTTCTCATCGTATTGATACCGGTAACGCGCTACCAATTAAACAACGTTGTTACAGACTTTCGCCTGAAAAACAAAAGGCATTAATTAATGAGGTTGATGAAATGATTAATCTTGATGTAATTGAAAAATGTGAGAGCCCTTGGTTATCTCCAGTGCTTATCACTCCGAAAAAGAACGGAGAATGGCGTTTCTGTGTTGATAGTAGAAAATTGAATTCAATCACTCGGAAAGACGCTTATAGTCTTCCTTTTGTTTCTGAAATTCTAGATAATCTTAAAAACGCTAAATATCTGTCTAGCATTGACATTGCTAAAGCTTTTTGGGAAATTCCATTAAATAAGGACGATAAAGATAAAACTGCTTTTTATGTCCCTGGAAAAGGAATGTATCGCTTTAAAGTTATGCCTTTTGGCTTAACCAATGCTCCCGCGACTCAACAAAGACTCATGGATAGCTTATTTACACCAGATTTTGATAATAAAGTCTTTTGCTACTTAGATGACATAATAATAATAAGCGAAACATTTGAAGAGCATATCTCACTTCTACTTAAAGTTCTTCAAAAACTTTCTTACGCAGGTCTCACAATTAACTTCAAGAAAAGTCAATTTTTTCGTAAAGAATTAAAATATCTCGGTTATGTAGTTGACGACCAAGGTCTACGTGCTGACCCTAATAAAATTGAAGCTATTTTAGCTTACCCCGCTCCTACCTCTAAAAAAGAAGTAAGGAAATTCTTAGGCACATGTAGTTGGTTTCGTCGCTTCATACCTAACTTCAGTTCTATCGCTTCACCCCTTTGTAAACTAACTTCGTCTGGGAAAAATTCTCCTAAGAACTTCGTCTGGAACGATGAAGCAGATTTAGCCTTTTCTAAACTAAAAGAATGCTTAATTTCAACCCCAATTTTAGCTTGCCCTGACTTTGACCTTCCATTTTCTGTACATTGTGACGCGTCTAATTTTGGAATTGGTGCTATGTTGACTCAGGAACAAGACAATAAAGAAGTAGTGATCGCATACATGAGCAAAACTCTTAATAAGCATGAGCAAAACTATTCAACTACTGAACGGGAAACACTAGCTGTTATTACTGCACTTGAACATTGGCGTTGTTATCTTGACAATGGTAAAAAGTTTACAGTTTATACCGATCATGCGGCATTAAAGTGGTTCCAAAATTTGTCTAATCCTTCTGGAAGATTAGCTCGGTGGACTCTTCGTCTATCTTGTTTTAATTTTGATCTGAAACATAAAAAAGGTAAAGATAATGTCGTTCCAGATCTTCTTTCCCGCCACAAAACTGCTGATACAGCTATTATTGGCACTGTAGAACCTATATCGAGAGATATTGTGTCCCAATTGGAACACTTTAATAAACTTTTTACAAATTGTCAAAGAAACCCTGATGACTATCCGAACTATAAGATTCTTAATGCTAAATTATATCGCTTCACTAACTCTTCTGATTACCTTAACGAAGATTTTGCATGGAAAGAGGTTCCATCTCCTCCCGAAAGACTAAACCTTATTAAATCTTGTCATGGAGTTACAGATAATAATCCTCATATTGGCATTTTCAAAACTTACAAGAAACTTTCTTTAAGATACTATTGGTCTGGAATGTTTAAAGATGTGGCAAAATTTTGTTCTACCTGTGAAACTTGCCTTTCTTATAAGCACTCGAATCATTCTCCATATGGTCCTATGGGTAAACCAAAAATTTGCTCAAGACCTTTTCAAAATATTTCTTTGGATTTGATGGGTCCTTTTCCAATGACGAGACAACGTAATCAATATATCCTCGTGGTAACTTGTTCTTTCTCTAAATATTGTCTTATTTTTCCTATCAAACGCGCTACAACTTCTAATATTATCTTCCATCTAGAAAATTCCGTGTTTCTTGTACATGGAATTCCTCAAACTATAATAATGGATAATGGTTCACAATTTCAATCAAACGAGTTTCAAAGTTTTCTGAACAAATATAAAGTTCCTTTTATCTTTTATTCTCCAAGATATTGCCCTCAAGTCAACCCCACAGAAAGATATAATAGAACAATTATTACTGCTTTAGCACAGTTGGTTGGTAATGACCATCGGTCATGGGATAAATATTTACAAAAAATCCAATTCGGCCTAAATAGCACGGTAAACTCTTCAACAAAATTCTCCCCATCTTTTCTTGTATTTGGTCGTGAAACTATACCGTGTGGTTCAGTTTACACCAATTGTACTAACCTTGACAACGTAATTTTTCTTCCTCGCGATATCTATGCCACTAATTTAGGATTACTATCTGCTATCTTCGATAAAGTACAGATTGCATTACACACTGCTCATATTAAGAACGCTGTTCATTATAATGATAAACACAGCTTTAAAGAATTTAATGTCGGTGATACAGTCTGGCGTAAAAATTACGTTCAGAGTAATGCTGGCGCATATTTCAGTGCAAAATTAGCTCCAAGATATGTTAAATGCACTGTAATTGAGAAGCTTTCACCTCTTGTTTTTATTCTGGAGGATCCTAATGGTTCGAGAGGAAAATGGCATGTAAAAGATTTTAAAATTTAATATTTTACTTGCCATTTATGTGTTTATATTGTATATTTCTTGTTAATAATTGCAATATTGATAGTTTATTTATTTTTACAAAGTAACCAAACACATTCGGCTTATTTTGTTTTCCATTATTATTAATTTTGTATAATTTTCTCATAATGAAGATATCATTATGTAATTATATTCTATGTTATCCTAGATATTATTACACCATTTGATGTAATTTCTAACACAAACTTATGTGTTATTCTTAAACTTCTTAATTTCCTTGACACACTTGTATTTATTCTTAAACTTCTTAATTTCTTAAACTTCTTAATTTCCTTGACATCACTTATCTTAATAAGGATGAGGAGTTCTTTTAGAGCGGTGTGCACAACTCCGAAAGCCTTATGTGCAAAGAGCGGTCCCGTAACTCTTTAAAAATAAGCCAAATGCGTGGGCTCTCTTAAATATTTTAATTTTCTTTTCTTCGGGTTTTCAAACAGGTGCGGGTAACGACACCTATAAAAAATAAATAAGCCTTCGTTATCTAATTAAATATTTCCTTGTGGAGTATGCGTCATTGAATGTGAACCATATCCCCTACGTGTGATTGAATGAGAGTGTTTGACGAAAGCATGAAAGATGTTGTGTGAAAGATCAAGGTTAATATTTCAACCTTCAAAATTTTCCTTAAGTTTGAAAATTTTTCTGGGGTTTCGGGGAAATGTGGTGTTCATTCCACATGTTTTAGTTTACTTACGTTTTATAATATATTTTACAAATTTCATCACCGTTACTTTTGAAATTGTCATCATCTCATGTTTTCCATTTTTATTTATGCTTTACATTGGTTTAAACCTGAAAATCATAAGATTTGTTTTAACATCCAAAACTATTATATTATTTTTAACTCTTGACATTTTTATTTGACGTGACATTGTCATTATTTTATTTTCTTAAACCATAGACATAAGATACCATTCTCTATAGCTTATTAAGCTCGTTGTACATTATATTTTCATTATAAGGGCAGCGGCAGACTGCGCCTCTGTAAACCGTTTTTATTCGTTCATGATTTCTTAATTCATATTTGAATTTAAAATTGAGAAGACATATCGGAACGAAGAAAAACGGGTGTCACTTTTTTTAGTCTTGAATCTGGACTGAACGCTGGAAGTCCGTTTTTCTGTTTAATACTATGAAGTATAGGATTGAATCTAAAACTCTTGAAAACTATAATAAATACGGCCTGTGAATGTATTTAAATCTTTGAAGTGCAATAAATATAATATATATTGAGTGTGAAACCTAAATTTCATTGACCTAGTCGGACACCGCTTCATTTTTTAAAGGGCTCTTTTGATTGGCATACGAAGCCACAGCCCGGCCACCACAATCCTTCCTGCCCGTCCAGCTGCCTAGCTGTGAGATAGCTACCCACGTCGTCCTGCAGCCTACTCTACAGCCTACCTCGGGTTTTCCAAGCCTTCCTGCCCGTCCAGCTGCCTAGCTGTGTGAAAGCTGCCCACGTCGTACGAAACCGGACCTTCCTAGCTGCCCACGTCGTACGAAGCCGGACCTTAATCTGTTATTTATATCCTTTTCTTAGTTTTAATTTATATTTACCTTTAATTTTATTAACGTGGCTTACGTATAGTTCATTTGAACTATACGTAACGCTACAGTCTGCAAAATACTCTTAACTAGAGCACGCGCGCGCGATCGTACGTCCGTTCACTATTGTAATTAAACAACAACTGAAGCCGAATGTGATAATAATATTACGCGAGTGGTTTTTTTTTTAATTTTACCTATCCACGAATATAAAGTACGTGTTTATACAATATTTTTTGAATTCGTATTTGGAACATTACGTTGTGAGTGTAGATAAAATATATAACAAAATACCCAACGACATTAAAAACGAGAAAACATTAAAAGAAATCCTTAAACGTCTCAAGAAATTGTTGGTTGATAGATGCATATTATACATTGAATGAATTTATTAATGATGACTTTCGAATCTGGACGTTTTGATTGGACATGTCAACTATGGGAAGGTATCTTGTTGAAGGTACACTTCATAATTAATTGTATTTTGATAAATTGTATTTTATTTTGTTGACATTGCCATGTTTTATTTTGATGTTTTTTTAATTATTTTTTTCCCCATTATTTGACTATTTATCTAAATTTTATTTTGACATTCATTATTTTATCTTTGTTATTCTTTAGCATCATTTATTTTCAATTAAAACTTACATTATGAAATCTTTAAATTATATGAATTGTATAATAAGCTAAGTATTCATGACTTTATATAATTACTGTACTCGACATATTATATTGTACTTTATCTTATTGTCATTGCCATTTTTATTTGACTTTTATGTCTAAACTTTAACTGACATTCTTTATTTTACAATTGTTATTCTGTAGAATCATATAATTTAATTTAAAATTATTTTTTCTAATTATAATGTTAATTTAATTTTGTTTATTATTTTACTCAATTTCATGTGAACTGTGTTACTATTTATAAGATCTTTTTAAACTCATGTATTATGCAATAAAGAAATAATAAAACAAATATGATTTTGTTGTTTAAATAAAGATGAATTTGTAATTAGAATTTGAAAAATCTATATAATTATCACAATCACTTCGCACTAGTAGGGTTGTGGTTATACCTACATCGGTTCAAAATAACTTTGAGAACTTTGTGCCAACATTGAATTCCATTTTTTGCCCGACTTGGGAATTGAACCCGGGACCTGACGCTCAGCAGTCGCACTTCCAACAGCGAGACCAACGAACGAGGCAGTCAAAGTGAGATATATATCGCAGTTATCACATCACTTATCGAAATTATGGTGATTATTGGTAGTTTAATCAGCATTATTCATCGCAGCGAGTACTTAACGAGCTCGTAAATATGAGCAATAATGTCACTCTAGCACTATCTCGATCGTAAAGACTTTTTATAAGGCAATAAACCATATTAAAAGCTACGTGACGCGATTATACTTTGTAGTAAGTTGTTAAAATTGAGGCCGGTTGATCGATTTTAAAGTATCTTAATAAAAGCCGCCTCTTTTGTGTGGTGGTTTTTCCATCTGGCATTTCTCAGTAGTAGCCCGGAGCCTAAATTTGTGTCTGGTTGATGCAGTAGTCCCCCCCATGGGATTTAAATATAACTGGCGATTGGTGGGTGTCCCTCTGCCCAATTCTTTCGGAAATATTGGCGTGATGTTAAGTTATGTTTTGCTTAAAAGATTGTATTAAGAAATATAAAAGCGTGGGTAGGAAGAGAAATATTGTTAATCATGAGCTTATTTATTTATTTATTGAAACTTCATGCTACATAAAAATACATAGGCAGACTTAATGCCTGAGGCATTCTCTACCAGTCAACCAAGGACGGTAAAGAGATGGCATGGCAGGTGCATAAAAAATGAAATAATAATGTTATAAACGTAAAATTAGTACAAAAGTATATAGTTAAAATAATCATACTTAAATAGGAATTTACTTTAAAAATAATATATATAAAATCATATATAATATATATAAAAAATTAATAGAAAGGCGCATATTGAGACGATGCTGTTATTCGTTTAGAAAATAATACCGCAACTTTCGCTTAAATGCATACTGACTGGTGGCCGTCCTGATATCGAGAGGAAGCGCATTCCAGGGAAGAATGGATTGCATATGAAAGGAAGAATTAACAAAATCAGAAGTATGAGAAATACAGAGCAAGAGAAGATTGTTAGATGAAAGCAGATTCCTAGCGTGTGAAGTACAAAGGTATTGAAAGTGAGGTATGAGATAAGAAGAAGATGTGGGAGAGTTGAGCAGAGAGAAAAGCGCAGTCTAGGCGCGCAAATTTTGTCTCTGCCAAATAGTTATCCATTTGAGTGCTTAGCTTAGCAAAGATAAAATAAACAAAAATCGCACCCACGATACAGGAAGAAATTCCTAGTGTGGAGAAAAGATTAAAAAAAAACAAACACTCTCGACAAAGTCACTTTTATTTATTTATTTATATATACTTTATTGTACCCAGATAAAAGGATTACATACGGAAACCTTAAAGTAACAACAAACATACAACAGGCGGCCTTATCGCGTTTAAACAATAAATAAAACAAAATCAAAATCAGTTCATCCGTTCGGGAGCTACGATGCCACAGACAGACACACACACACAGACACGTCAAACTTATAACATCCCGTCGTTTTGAGTCGGGGGTTAACAAAGAAAGAAAAAATACTTATTGTCACAGTTAAAAAATCGTCATGAAATAATCATAACAGATTCCTCGTAGAGTTAGGCGAAGGTGCATTTATACTACAGAAATAAGTCAGCACCCATCATCTCCTCCTTCTGCGAAGCAGTAATGCTCGCAAAGGAGAAGGCGGAACGCGTGATAGAGACGCCCTCAAGCCGCGGGTGGGTTTTAGTCAGTAAAAGTCTGACACGCCCTCCCGTTTCACCCAGAGCGGGAGAAGTCATTGGATTATTTCCCACCCAAAAAAAAAACTCATCATCTGCCAAGGCTTTGCCCAACTATTAGGTTCTAACTGGAAGAGAATGCTTATTTTATTCAGTTTGCACGCTAACTAGATCCAGCTGAACCCAATAATTTTACAAGGAACGACTACCTTTCTGACCTCCATAATCCAGTTGCTAGGTAACACGTTAGGCCCCGGTGGGTTCCCGCATTGTCAAGGCGGGGGGACTTAGTTGCCGTGGCTTGGTCACCCACGGTGAAACGAACAGAAACCCGAAGAGGGGCTCCTCGTCAGGGCTTTTGCCGATTAAGCCGACGACGTAGCGCCAACAAGTAGGTTACGGTGCCACTTGGTAACAGAGGCGACATCGCAACTGAGGGAGGCCGTGCCTGTATTGCGCACCGCTCTCCCTATCTTCCGCGGCCTGGACGGGGTCGCCACCGTCTGATGGCGGGGGAGCTCCCTATCCCCTGCAGCCGAAAAGTGACCTGACCGCCACAGAGGGACCTAGGGTGCCATATACGGGTCGTCTGGCGCCCATGTGCTGGTTTGGTCCCTGGGGTGGTCATGGCTTGCAATGTGTTCTGGTGCGCCGGCGATGGGAGTACACCCCAAAGGCGCATTTCTCAAAGAAAAAAAGAAAACTTTAGGTACTTTATGGTACCGGCGGCTTCAAATGGATGTCGATATTATGTACCTAATGGATGATCACACATCCCAGTTTGAGACAAACTTTAATTTTATATGTTTGTAGAACGTAATCTCAGGAATTACCTGCTGATCCGAATACAACAATTATTTCGATGACATAGGCTAATTTTTATTCCCAAAAAGTAGCCACGGTTAGGTCAAGGGACCAAAGCCGCTGGTAAAAGGCAAAATTACCAATATTAACATAACACCGATATCAATACTTAATTAAACGCATTTTGAGGGACGCAAATTACGCCATTTAGTACTCATTTGGCACACTAAGGGCCAACTATACCGTAATAATTGTTCACTACGTAAGGTTGCTTGTGCGTTGGTTACGTATTTAGTGTTTTTATTAAATGAAACGACACCACTGTCTCTCAGCTCTGTATTGAGGCAACTAAAACTTAAAACGACCGAACATACCGCCCACCAAAAGGACCCTATGTCCTTTTACAAAAACAATTAATTGGGCTACATAACAATCTTATCGTTCTAAATTTTACAACTTAATAAAGTAAATATAGAATAGGTAATAAACATTTCAAGTGAACTGTATGTAAGTAAAATAACATGCATCATATAGTGTATAAATAGGTAGGTACTAACATTTCTGTTTACTACACAATCTAATGGCAGGTAAGTATTATTATGACACATCAAGTTGAGTAGCAGAGTAGCTAGCATTGAAAATAAACAAAGTAGTATACATACACAGTTACACGCTATGGCACGCAGGTGGCCAAGTACATATTGTTATCTTGTTTAGCTACTTGCTAAAGTAAATGGAACGTATATAGCTATACATTAGTAGTTTAGTTCCTAGTCATTTTTCTATCTTGTTGATAAACAATATCTTTTAACTTTTTACCTGACCATTTTACACACTTACAAAATAGTAGGTACCTACACATATCTAAAGTTAAGTATAAGTAAACAAACTGTGTTTCAAACAGCTAACAATTTATTGAGCTTCTTTAGGCAAGAATATTAACTTAGATAAAGCCCTTTTTAATTCACCTTGTCCCTTACACTGCACAGTAACTACTCTTACCAAATCATCTTTTCCAGGATGCAGCTCTTTGATTTTTCCTAGGAGCCATCTCGCGGGTGGCAGACCTTCCTCCTTGATGACTACAATGTCACCCACGGTAGGTGCCTGGATGGCTGATTGCCATTTTGTCCGTTGTTGCAGAGTGTGCAGATATTCAGAGTACCATCTTCGCCAGAATTCTTGTGTCATTCTTTGTACTAACTGCCATCTACTTAATAGGTTAATGTTTGATGTTTCATAGTCATAATCAGGAACACTGAGTAATGGTTCACCTATTAAAAAGTGACCAGGTGTGAGTGGTGACATCGTCTCAATAGTATTGTCCAGCTGGCATAATGGGCGGGAGTTTAGACAAGCTTCTATTTGTGTTAGCAATGTCGCCATTTCTTCATAGGTTAGTGTTGTGTTTTTGCTAACCCGAGCTAGATGTCTTTTTGCCGATTGTACTCCGGCTTCCCAGAGGCCGCCACAGTTTGGCATTCGCGGTGGGATAAAATGCCACGTAGTTCCTTCGCATGCTAAATATTCGGCAATTTCCTTAGAAATGCTTTTTTCACCTGCTTTGAAAAGGTCTTTGAGTTCTTTTGCTGCACCGATAAAATTAGTGCCGTTATCGCTAAACAGATGATGGCATAGACCTCGACGTGCAACAAATCTTCGAAATGCAGCCAGGAATGCTTGAGACGTTAAGTCTGTTACGGCTTCCAGGTGTATGGCACGGGTAGCCATACACACAAATAGACAGATGTACCCTTTAGTAGCATGGTGCCCTCGCCCTTTCGATGTTCTTATTAACACTGGGCCTGCATAGTCGACTCCACTGTTTAAGAAGGCTCTCTGTGGGGTCACCCTTACAGCTGGCAATTCACCCATTAACTGGTTGTTTACCTTGCCTTTATTAATAATGCAAACCTTACAATTTCGTATGCATTTTCTTACTGCTGATTTTACGCTAATTATCCAATAATTACTTCTTATGTATGTCATCATAACTTGTATACCACCGTGTAACGTTTGTTTGTGTGCTTCGTTAATCAACAATGTAGTGATATGTTGATTATTCGGTATTATTATGGGATGTTTTACTGTGACTGGCACATTTGCTTGTTGTAAACGACCACCAACTCTCAACAGATTGTTTTTGTCTAAAAATGGTGTCAAGCCAATTAGCGAACTTGATTTTCTCACCTTACCATTTTTCTTAATGGATTCGATGTCTCTTTCATAAATTGACTGCTGATAGTATTTTATGCAACTTTGTAAAATAGTGTTCATTTCGTTTGTAGTCAAAAACCTTTCTTTGTTTTTATTGTTTAGTAATCTTCGGCAATAAGCAAGTACTCTCTTCATTCTAGTTAGACTAGAGAATCTTTCCCAAATTGGTTTTTCGTCATTTTCTGTTGTTGTTGTAATTGTGATTTTAAAACATGTTGATTTTAATTCCAAATCTGTCTCTGTATTTTCTGGTACTTTCATGTGCACCTTATTTTCTGATAGCCATTCTGGCCCTTTCCACCACATCTTCTCTTTCTTCAGATCTGTTAGAAACATTCCTCTGGATGCTATATCGGCAGGATTTTCTTGTGATACAACATGATGCCACTGTATGTTGTTTGTATTATCTTTGATTTCTACCACGCGATTTGCCACAAAGGTTTTCCATTTTTGAGGTTCACCATGAAGCCACGCGAGTACGATCGTTGAGTCTGTCCAACAGTAGGTTTGATTATATGGAGTTTTCATGGCTGATGTGACATGTTTTAGAAGTCTTGACAACAGTAGTGCTCCACAAAGCTCAAGACGAGGAAGAGATAACGTTTTTAGTGGTGCAACCTTGGTTCTCGAAGCAATTAGACTTGTGTGTACTGTACTATCTTGTTGTTCTACTCTGCAGTATACAACGGCTGCATAGGCTCTAGTTGAAGCATCGCTAAATCCATGCAGTTGAATTGCTTTAATATTGCTGCTATACGAGTGTAACCATCTGTTTAGAGAAATCTGGTTGACATTCTCGAAATCTTTTCTTATCTTCAACCAATCTGAGGTTAATTCATCGGATAATGGTTGATCCCAGTGTGTGCCAACTAACCATAGTTTTTGAATAAACATCTTAGAAAGCACAATGCTTGGTGATATCCATCCTAACGGATCATAGAGCTTTTGTATATCAGATAAAACATTTCCTTTGGTAATAATAGATGGGGGTGAATTCAGACTGATTTTGTAAAGGAATTGATCAGTACCCAGATTCCATGTGATACCCAACGCCTTCACAGTACCATCTAGGTTTATATTAAGTTGAATGTTTGAAGAAATTTTACTTGGATCCATCGACTTCATTAATTCGATGTTGTTTGATGACCACTTCGCCAACTCGAAACCTCCCTTGCTTAACATAGCCTCAAGTTGATTACTAGCTTTTACGGCTTCTTCTATAGTGTCACAACCCGACATGATGTCATCGACATAAAAATCAGACAACGTAATGTCAGCAGCTACTGGATAGCTATCTCGTTCTTCGTGTGCAAGTTGGATCAAACTCTTCACTGCAAGATAAGGAGCTGAAGTAGTCCCAAATGTAGCGGTAAGTAATCTATAATCTTTTATTTCTTCATTGCTATCGTTTCTCCACAGGATTCTATGAAAATCAACATCTTCCTTGTTTAACATTACCATTCTGTACATTTTTTTTATATCTGCAGCGAAACAGACAGCGTGCATTCTCCAGCGCAAGATTATGCTACGTAGGTCTTCTTGGAGCACTGGACCAGGTAAGAGTTCATCATTTAATGATACGCCATTTGTTCCCTTACAGGATGCATCGAAAACTATGCGGGTTTTCGTGGTTTCTTTGTCTTCGCGCAGAACTGGATGATGGGGTAAGTATACTGATTTTCTTGAATATATTTCTTTTTCAGGTACTTCTTCTATATGACCTAAGTTTTTGTAGTCGTCTATAACCTTTTCATATTCATATTTTAACTTAGGTTGTTTAGTAAATCTTCTTTCTAATTGTATTAATCTTGTTTTAGCTATTTCTCTTGTGTTTCCTTCAGTAGATTGAATACAATTTGTTTTAAACGGTAGTTTCACTATAAATCTTCCTTGTTCATTTCTTGTGTATGTTTTGTGATAAATGTCTTCACATAATTGTTCTTCCTTTGTGTTCTTTCGCCTTGTAGTTGTATCTATCTCCCAGAGTGTTTTTAACATGTTATCGACATCTATCTGGTGATGCAAGACAAGAAATGAATGTTCATTTTGTGTTGTATTTATTTCTCCAAATAATATCCATCCTAGGGTTGTTTTTTGTGCACATGGAGACCCTGGTGGACCCTTGATTAATTCTTGTTCGACTATTCGTACATATTCTTTAACACCAAGTAGCAGATCTATCGGACCTGGCTTGTTATACTCTGGATCAGCAAGATCAAGACCCTTCAAGTGCTGCCAGTTGTGAACAGTTATTGTTTCGTGTGGTATTCTCGTGGTCAGTTGCTTGGGCATGACGTAAGCTTCGACGTGCATGTTGAATTCTGGTTTCCTTCTCGATAGTATGTTTAGCTGAACCACGTGTTTAATTGATGCTTGCATAGATCCCACACCTGTTACAGTGCCTTCAATTGATTTTCTTTGAAGTTTCAATAATTGAGTTGCCTTTTCACTTATGAAACTAGCTTGCGAACCTTGATCTACGAGAACTCTTAACAGTGTCGCATGTTCCCCTTTTCCCTTTGCTTGAACTAATGCAGTTGCTAATAATGCTCTTCCCTTTACTCCAACACCAACATGAAGACTTGTTATAGCCTCCTTATTATCTTCTTGTTGTTGAGGTGTCGATGGTTGTATTGGTTCTGTGGAAGCCTTCGACGCCTCTGATTTGTGAAGCAAGGAATGATGACGTCTTCTACATATACGGCAAGTAACTGGTACCTTGCATTTGTAAACTGAATGACCCGGAAGTAGGCAGTTGAAACAAAGTTGTTTTTCTTTCACATAGTTGTTACGTTGAGTAAGATCCATTTTAATAAACTCCTTACAATGACATAAGGTGTGCTTTTCACTACAAAGTACACAGCTTTTATCCTTAACGACATTCACGGCATGGTACGATCGCTCTTTAATTGTGCGATCTTTATTTGTCACTGGTTGTATCATTTCCAGAGTTCTAAATTTAGATTCTAAAAAACCTTTTAACTCTTGCCATGATGGCACTTCTTCGGACTTTTCCTTATAAGCAAAGGTTTCCCACTCTTTATGTGATTCTTGGTCCAACTTCTGAATCACCAGAAATATAATAATCGGATCCCAAGAATCGGTGTTAATTTTTAGGTTTTTGAGGTTATTTATGCACTCTGTCGTAGTATCTAATAATGTTTTCACGCTGTTAGCTGTCTGAGCGGTGATTTTATGTTGATAAAAAAGCCTTTTCAAAACAGAGAACACAATAACACGTTTGTTGCCGAATCTGCCTTTTAACAATTGCCATGCTTGATCGTAATTACTGTCCGTAACTTGTATGTGCCGTAATATAATTTCAGCTTCACCGGTAACACTAGATTTCAGGTAATGTAGCTTTTGAACGTCACTGATTGATGTATTGTTGTGCACAAGTGATGTAAACATGTCCTGGTATGTAGGCCACTCCTCGTATTTTCCAGAAAAGTTTGGCAGTTGAATCCGTGGCAGTTTTACGACTGAACATTGCCCTTGAAATACTGATGAGCTTGAAGTTTCCATTAATGTTGGCTGTTGTTTGCTCAACATATCTGTCAAGTCTGCTTGTAAGCAAAGGTATAAGTCTTCAACGATGAAAAAGTCTTCATTAAGAAAATATGTGATTTCACCTCGCTTGTCTCTCGGAGTACACTGTGTCAACATCTCATGAGCTTGCTTAAAAGAACTCCAATACTCTTCAATGCACTTCACTCTAGCCTTTATGTAACCGTCTGTAAGTCTCACTTTAGGGCATTTTTTTAAGTTAACTTGGGTTTTTTGTATTAGTTTTGCCACGTCTTCTAGCGTATTCAAATATCTTTGTTGTTCAGTAGTTAAAGTAGCCATTGTATCGTTTTACTTTGTTGTAAATAAAGTACTTGATGAATCACTTGTGTTATGAAACTTATGAATTGCCAACCACACTAAACTTGTATAAAAATCTATGTTCATAAAAACACTGCACAATTTTGCGTAAACAAGTTGACTTCTTATCTCTGGAATGCGGCTGCTTTTGTTCACTAATGACCCACAGGTGTGCCGGTAATGGTAAGTATGCGGCTCGATTTGCGACCATATGTTCACTACGTAAGGTTGCTTGTGCGTTGGTTACGTATTTAGTGTTTTTATTAAATGAAACGACACCACTGTCTCTCAGCTCTGTATTGAGGCAACTAAAACTTAAAACGACCGAACAATAATTTAAGTAGGTCTGCTAACGTAAGGGTTGCCAACTGAGTCTAATATGGAGTATTGAATGTACTCTTTATTGCTGTTTATTTTGATATGATTCCTAGCGGTAAAACGACTCACACTTCTTCTTCTTCCTGGCCCCTGCCCAATTTATTTGAGGTCGGGCCTCCTTGTGCGTCTACGCCAGGATGGTCTATCCTGGGTTGTCGATGGCGGCAAATTTTTATCTCTAAGGTCTCTCTCGACAGTGGTCCACCAAGAGGCTAGTGGTCTGCCCCTTGTTCGTTGCTTGGTGTTGATTTTGAGAATTGTCTTGACGGAGTAGCTATCTTCACGTTTCATAATGTGCCCATAACATCGGTAAAACGGCTCAAACAATGTTTAAAATCCCAATCGATTTAAGACAGCAACGAAACACCGATATTTTCGGTAACACGAAATTGTGAGAAAGCAAGATTGTTTCAGGATTGTTTTCTTATCGTTTGGGATGAGTGCACAATGGCAAATAAGAAAGCCGTGATATGGACGCCGTGGACAAGACACTACGGGATATTTGCCGAGACGAGAGGTCAATGGGCAAGGTCACATTACTTTTCTCTGGAGATTTCAGGCAAAGAGCAACGAAGGGTTTGCCTGTCGGAGTCGAAGAACTAGAGCTGATTAAATTAAGGCTTCACTGAAGCATTCTTTCTTATGGCTTTGAATAGAAAATATGCGATTAAGACGACGACTAACACCAACGCCCTTGAGGGAACAAAACGCGCAGTCGTTTCATACCCGCGCGACCCAAAATTTAGTAGTTCTTGGTACTTTCCTTATTATTCTATGGCTTCAAAAAAAAGCTTGAGATCAAAATGAGGATAATTAAATTGTATTAGCGATGGTGTCGATTTAATTAAAATACGCGCGGCGGTTTTGGTGCAATTGTCGTGTTTTTGTTCGTTTTAGACATAACTTTACAAATTAATTACTCCGTATTATACGAATAAAACTCAAAATTTTCTGAGATCAAATTATTAAGAAAATGGTCTAATGGAACATATATTTTTTCCAAAAAAATACGACAAGCCGTTTAGACGTGATGCCCAATTTAAAATCAGCTACTCAGGGGTATCTGCGCCTTAAAGATCACGACGCTACATACGACGAAGATTGGGGGGTAACAAAAGTTCAACAAAGAAGAGTTTAAATCTAGAAGGCTGATACTTTTCACAGCCTTTCTTTAAACAGAGCTACAATGTATAATTTCGTCTATGGACTTAAAATGATTTATTGTTCTCTTAGACATTGAATTTTTAACTTGTCATCTTGATTTTTTTTTGACCTTTACAACTTAAGAACTACTAGTAAACATCTCAGGAAAGTAGTGTTCTGTAGGACTTAGGCATTTCGTTTAGCTTTCCCTGTAAATGATAAGTGAGGCCGTTTTTACCTCAGAATATAAATTAATTTGTTTCTACCAACGACGAAAGTGTTTTCTTCTTCCCAAGGAACATTACATGACATTATCATTTATTTGGATGAAAAGTAGCCTATGTGCTATTCCAGACTAAAATCTATCTCTGTGCCTTATTTCAACCAGATATGTTCAGCCGTTCTGGCGTGATTGAGAAACAAACATATTACATCCATCAAAACTTTCAAGTTTATAATATTAATTATACTAGCGACTCGCACCGGCTTCGCCCGTGACAAATTATACACAAAACCGTTCAGTAGTTTTTGAGTTTATCGCGTACAAACGCGACGGGTGACTTCATTTTTAACCGACTTTAAAAAGGAGGAGGTTATCAATTCGAATGTATTCTTTTTTTTTATGTGTGTCACCCCAGAACTTTTACTAGATGTACCGATTATGATGATGATTCGTAGAACTTCGCAGTTATACAACAGAACTCTTCAATAAGTGACGGCAAATCATTCGAGATAGCTGCAATCGCGTGTCTGTTTATTGTTAACACCATTTCATAACATAACATCACACTGGTACGCTCTAAATGGGTACGCTGGTGTGAACAGTTCACCCTGGTATACTCTCATTCCACCGGTTTTGTTCAAGATGTTATTGGGTTAATCTATTCTGGCATCACTTTGGGTACTATAGGTACCTAACTATAGAAGTGCTACATTATGTACCACAACTGAAAAGTGAAAAATAAACAACGTTTTTACAAAAAAATACAACCTACTTCCAAAATTGAAGTTATTCAATTTAGGAAGTCGTTGTCAAAAAATGAAGAAACGAATACAGGAATACCGAATTAAATAATTTTTATTGAATACTTGTCCAATTATACTTGATAATCTCACTGACGGACTAAATAGAATTATCACTTTGTTACTAAAGATTGTCTACGCAGTATTTAGTTCTTAATTTTGTCCTATCGGGTCAGTGGAGCGTCCTCTGTGGGGCATGACCTGAATCTATTTTCCGCCGTTTGCTGTACGACCGTGACATTGAAATCAAAATGCTTTGTGTGAACTTTCAACTTGTGCGAGCAATTTTACATTTAGTTGGAAGCAAAAAAATTACATAAAGAGTAATGAGTGATGGTTGTCTGTAAAAGATTGCCTAGTGCGATAAGAGCGCCCAATATATATTTGTTTTCAACCCCCGATGGAAAAAGAGGGGTGTTATAAGTTTTACGTGTGTTGCTGTGTATCTGTGTATATGTGTGACTGTTGGCGTCCAAATGGGTGAACCAATTTTGATTTAGTTTTTTTTGTTTGAAGGGTGATTTTGTCGAGAGTGTTCTTAGCTATGTATGAATAAAATCGGTTCAGCCGTTCAATAGTTATGGGCGTTTCACTGTTTGAATCGGGGTGTTTACGTAAGATATCGTGTCATAATTACGTTTTCAATAGATTGCCGATCTAAGCGTATCTACTATGTACTAGATACATTATGTAGCATGAAATATAAATGTGTCGGAGGTTATTTAAATTTTGAAATTTTACTTGTTGTAATTGTTTGTCCTGTAAAATAAAGTAACTAATAAATAATAAAATAAAGTATATGGTTTTGGGATTACCATAACAATTAGTGTCCAATTTATTAAGTTTGTTAATGATATACCTATTAGATTCCCTTACAATGATCAAGCTCATTGCTACAAGATGACACGACGTACAGACACATAATTATAGAAACGATTGCTATCATTAACATCACCATTTCAGCGAAAACACTACCACTGCTTTTTTTTATTATTGATTTATTATTGAAGACTCGCGCTTGACTACTATCTCACCTGATGGTAAGCGATGATGTGGTCGACGACGACGGAACACGCTTGCCTAGAAGTAACCTATCCACTCTTGACTTAAAGACCTCGAGGATGTAGCTATCGTGAAACATAGTCTCCGGAAGGGAATTCCACTCATTAGCCGTACGCATAATGAAAGTATTTCCAAAATATTTAGTGCGTATGGGTGGAATGTCCACCCATGTACCAATGGCGCATCGCCGTACGTCTTGTAGTCCGATGATGAAACGGGCTAGGCGGAATTAGATCATGCAATTACATCGCATACTCCCCGAAATGCAACCGATAAAAAACCGACAAGCTGGCAACTCGGCGACGATGTTCAAGGCTCTGGGGCTTTGACTCAACCAGTGCCTTATTGGCGATGAGCCTCTTGGCCCGTTTTTCAATCGACTCTAGTGCATCAAGTTGGTATCAGGCAGATCCGTCCCAGAGATGAGAACAGCACTCCATGCACGAACTTGCGCTTGATACAACTTAAGCAGCTGTTCTGGCCTCGTATCGAGAGTCTTCAAGGTTTCGGAGACGCCAATAACAGATGTAGTCACGGGCGTACATGCATACACCCGCGCGTGGCTTGAACTTGTGCTCCAGGGTAAACCCTAGGTAAGAAAGATACGCCACGTCTGAAGTACATCCGATCTGCGTCTCCGAAAGGAACAAAAGTGCTGGTTTATCAGTCTCTAGATTATGGTGGACTGCATCAAGATTTGAGTGTAGACCTCTGATATGACAGAAGTGCTGCCGCTGTACAGCTTTTTGTCTTCTGTTCCTTGCCATGATTGAGAATAAAGAGGGGTAGGAAAGGAGAAAGAAATGTATATGTGTGTGTATGTATGACTGCTGAATGTAGACCTCCCCCAAGTATCACCACATCGACCGGTCCCGTGCGTCTCGCCTCAACCTTAACCAAGTCATCGGACCACCTAGTGGCAGGCCTTCCAACGCAGCGTCTTTCGGGTACGCAGTCGCAGAACTTTCCGTCCTGCGAGCAATACTACGGTATGCTAAGATTGCTATACTTACTTAGGTATAAGTATATGATTAATTTTCTTGCATTTTTAACTTATATTATATTATATATTTTGCGTAAAACTACTAATAATACAAATTATTTATTACTGTAAAAAGTTTTACTTACACTAAAAGTTTACAAAGAAAACAGACTTCATTGAAAACATTGGTTTGTTGTCAGTTTTCCTATCTAAGGATAAATATTTCCTCGTAATATTTATGATTACGTATGCATCGGATATTTGTTTGGAAAAGCATATTGTTTAAATTAAGTTTTCCAAAAAAACAAATTTTATTATGTATTCTAAATTTTTTTATAAAAGTAATGTTTTGATTTATTTTTATGATTCACACCCATTCAATGACGTAAAAATGCACGTATTGAACAGTTTTAAACGTTTAATAGTAGAATATACATCAAGAGGATAAAGCAGTGTCTTACATCACTGGCGGCTTATGAACCCGTAACGAGGGAAATATTTATGTAGAATCCTCAGTGAAGCGAGGGGTTCAAGCTGTCCAAGACGAAGACAGGTTTATCCCAGAGAAGCATAATTTACTTTTCAAACCTTCTGTGAGACAATAAAATGCCAGAGCTCTATAAATAATTGTCGTGGATAAATTTGAAAGAGTTACCGCGGCCCTGGCTCAAGCATTTGAAGGAACACGCTGGGTATTAGTACTGACTAAGGGAAAGTGTAAAGTGGGAGAAGTAGATGATTTCCCTACCTAAGAAATATAACCAAATTGCTGCATAAATTAAGTATTTATTTTATAACAATGACAGTACTTCAAGAAGCCCATAAGCACCAATAAATTAAAAAAAAACTTAATTTAAAAAATCAAAATACCCGACTGCTTAAAAAGCGGACTAAAAAGACGTAAACAAGAAGGAAATCATGCTGTGCAGTCGGAGGATACATATTCGCGAGCTGGCTGACCAAAACCAGATGTATTGATTTTTTAAATTAAGTTTTTTATTTATAACTTTTTAGTTATAATTTTTTTCGAATTAGGTACATTTAAATATATAAGTGTTATATATTTTTGAAATCACCTCTTGAAACCCTTTATTTTGATACACCACACGATGGGTTTGGAATAAAAATAAAATTGGCCCCTCACAATATGGCGCCCAAAAGCCGCCTTATTTATATTTTCCAATTTTAATATAGCCTATGACACTCGCAAAGTTAAGACGAATCGATTGACGTATGAATCATCAAAATCGGTCAACGCGTTTGGTCTCTGGAACGCCACATAGGAACAAACATACATACATACATACATAGACTGATAAACACATTACCCTCCTTCGGCAGTCGGGTAAAAAGTAAAAGTGTGCTATAAACATTAAAAAGTTATTTTATGATGCAGTTGTTTAAAAATCGAAGGAAAATGTTGCACTGTTATGGGTTTTTTTTTAATTTCATCTATCCATGAATATAAAGTACTTGTTTATACAATATTTTTTGAATTCATATTTGGAACATTACGTTGTGTGTGTGCGAGTGAGTAGTTTGCCACGAGTTTTTACACGAATTTGTCGTTCCAAATTCAAATCACTTTACTAAGCTCCCTTGGGAGTTTCATACAGCTTTACCTCCATTATGAGGTAATGATTTACTTTACGTTATAATAATCTCATTACAGTTCGTGGTGGTAATCAAGAAAATTTGTACAGTTTTTTTTCCTTTTTTTTCCCTATTTTTCTGTTTATTGTTTGATTTTTTTTACCTGACATCTTATCCGACTTTAAAGGTGTTTTATTTTTCGTAAAATATAAAAAATAAAAATTAAAAGAAATGTAGTTTTAGTTTTAGCGGAAGCGCCAATCTGTGAAATTTACGCCATTCGTAGAAAAAGAAAAAATCGCGTTATTATATATTAACAAGGGTTCGCGGCAGTTCCAATAGCTATATAGTGTAAGTATAGTCTAAACTGAACAACTGGATACCCAGATGATTACACATTTTCTAAGTGTTTTGGACAATCAATCTGCCTAACCTTTTCCTATCCTATGTTGGGGTCGGCCTCCAGTCTAACCGGATTCAGCTGCGTACTTTTATTTTACACTAGCATACGCCTCGCGGGAATACAGGGATAAAAAGTCACCCGGGGATAGTGTAGCTTCCCAACGGTGAAAGAATTTTTGTAAACGGTCCAGTAGTTTTTAAGTTTATTCGTTACATACAAAAATATAAAAATACAAATCTTTCCTCTTTATAATATTAGTATAGACATAGATGGAGCGACTGCCTATTTGACCTTCACATCACATCACATCATCAGCATATTAATGTGTCCACTGCTGGGACACAGACCTCCTCTCTGTGAGAGGGAATGGGCCTTAATCCACCACGCGGGCCCAGTGCGGTTTGGTGGATGTCACATGGCTTCGGATTTTTGGTTCTAGGACATGCCGGTTTCCTCACGATGTTTTCCTTCACCGGTTTGAGAGCAGTGGTGATGCAATAATTTACACAAAGTAAAGCGCCTGCCTTGGCTCGAACCCACGACCTACAACTTGTAAGTCACGGCCGATACCACTGAGCCACCACTGCTCTCCTGACCTTCACAAACCAGTAACTGGGTAACACCATACCACTTGGCTAGACTGGTGTCAGATCTCAGGCTTCTGACTACCCGTAACGACTGTCAAAGATCTTCAAATGACAGTCGGGACCAACGACATGACGCGCTTTCCGAGACACGGAGGAATCTCTCTATGTAAAGATGTTGTCCAGGTTGCCTGGATGAGATCGCGGAACGCGATAAGGCCGCGTTTTATGTTTGTTTTTGTTATAAGTCTTTTGAATTATTTTTATCTGGGTGTACAATAAAGTATATTTAAATAAATAAAGATGGTCACCCATCCATAGATCAACCTCGGCAAGCTTTGCTTAACCTTAATTATTGACCCGTGTGGCAGTTATTATTTAGCCACGAGATCCTCTCTCAAGTGTTTAAAAAAACTTAACCATCGCGGAGACCAGTCGAAAGCACAGCACGCGGGCCGAGCTCGAGTAGAACG
Organism: Anorthoa munda; assembly: GCA_945859665.1. Classification (NCBI taxonomy): domain Eukaryota; kingdom Metazoa; phylum Arthropoda; class Insecta; order Lepidoptera; family Noctuidae; genus Anorthoa; species Anorthoa munda. The sequence goes on along the minus strand of OX243899.1, from coordinate 5,097,815 downwards.
AGCTCGCGAAGACATTGAACTCGCCAAGATCCTCTTTTCTTCAAATCAACTCGTCGACAGCGGTCTACTCTCGGACGTCCGAATCCAGGTATTTGTGCTGTCCCTAAACCCTAATGTAGGCGAGTCACCAACCCTTTTGAACCAACCGCTTATCATCTTCCTGTCTATCGAAACCAGCCTCTAGCGTATATGCGTTGCGATTTAACCGGCGCAACCAATTGGACAGGCATCACGCCTGGTGGCCTACTCTAAAAGACATGAAATTAATTCTTTTATTATAATTCCTAAATTGGGAAATAACAATGGTTTTCCTTATGAATGAACCAAAGGTACGATATAAGGAAAACAAACACTAGCAAAATATAGTTACCACAATGATTTGAGTAAATCAACAACAATAACAAGGTATAATTAGCTTCGTGCGTTGTTCCTACAACACGGCCAAAATAACTGTTCACTTCGCCACCACTTTCGCTTACCCACGGGCCCCCTCCCGCGTTCGCCCAATTCCCCATCGAGGAATTGGAGGTGACCCCCTTTCACCTAAGGTTTTTCTGCTATTCTAGAGACAATCTTTAGAAACTTAGTACGGGAGGGCAGAATCGACGGGGATTATCTAAGCCATCTTCGTTTTGCTAACAACATTGTACTTTTCGCCGAAAACCTTACCGACCTGGAAACCCGTTTAAAGGAATTAACACTTGTAAGCAAAAACGTAGGCCCTAAAAGGCAAACTCCTAACATATAATAAGTCTGGCATCAGATAAATAGTTTGCAAGGTAATTGAAATAGGAACACTTGTCATATATAGAAGATGTTTTTCTGTAACTTTGATTGTCAATTCTTCTGAAGCTGCCCATAAGGCAGGCACGTTTTTGCTAGAATATATGATATAAAAGTAATCTCTAAGCCTTTTATTGACTATCTGAGCTACCCCTTTCACAGTATATAGAAGAGTACATTTACTTAGGACAAATGGTTTTATTAAACGAATGTGTCAGCAACGAAATTCGAAGACGCATATCTCTGGCATGGAAAAGGTATTGGAGCTATAAAGAAATCATGAAGAATAAACAAATAAAAATACATTTTAAGAAAAAACGAAGTAGCAATTCTTCCATGCTTAACGTACGGCTTCCAGAAGAAACATGACGAAAACGTACTTGCCATATGTCAAAGAAAAATGGAACGCAGCATAATGGGAATCATGCGAACTAACAGGCGTTGTACAGGATTGGGCTCCATGGTGATCTTTTAAGAGATCACGGGGTTCCATATGGTGATGGTTTATGTGAGCTAAAAAGTCACACGCCCTATTCGTTTACGGTTTATATATATAATTTATTTCTCAAAAGATTAACATAATTAACACCTAACGATATAAATATATTGGATTTAATAACAGATAAATATAGTTATGACATAACAGATAAACACGTTAATGTTATCTATACATTACAGTGATAAAGACGTAAAAATTTACCCCAAAGGCCCAGGCACTTTTGAAGGAACCAGGCACATTTTCCCCTCGTAAACAACATTTCGATTACTTTATTTTATAGCTCTGTTATTACAGACATAATTCCTTATTTGTGTCACCTTTATATATTTACTAGCTGATCCTCGCGGCTTCGCTCCCGTGGGCCACCCCACAGGACTCGTTTTCGAGATTAAAAAATAGCCTAGAAATAGATAAAATAACTTGCTTTCTATTGGTGAAAGATTTTTTTAAATCGGTCCAGTAGTTTCGGAGCCTATTCGGTACAAACAAACAAACCAAAAAAATCTTTTCTCTTTATAATATTACTAGCTGTTGCCCGCGACTTCGTCCGCGTCAAACTCATAAAAAATTTATTTTTATTTTTTTAGTTTCCCGCCGGAACTATGAATTTTCTCGTGATCAAACGTAACTTATGTTACTCGTTATTACATCAGCTATCTACTAGTGAAAGTCCCGTCAAAATCGGTCCAGCCATTTCGGAGCAAACAGACAGACAGATAGACAGACAGACAGACAAAAATCTTAAAAATTGCTTATTCGTTGTTAGTACCGTCTATACTTTCACGTGCATTCAATAAAACGTTGTTATTTTGATATTACATACAAACACTTCAATTTTATTTATTTGTATGTATGTTTAGATTATATAGTACAGATTATATACTACCAAACCATCAATAAATTTTGTCATTGACAAGGCCATTATTTATAATCCCAATAAATAGACCTACATATACCTATTATGTATCTACTGACACAGCCGTCTCCCAATTACCAAAAGTGATTGAACCTGGTAATCCAAACGATTGACAATCTACCGATTAATAAATTATCCTTCAGCCATTCATCGACATTTTCACATTAATACGTAGCTCAACTAGATCGGACGGCTTAAAGAGCTTGCGCGGGTGCTGAAGCGGGTGCGAAGTATCAAACTTATGTAATCGCCGTTTGCGTCCATAGCGTAACTTAACACCACACCCTTAGTCTCTGTACCTGTGTGTGTGTAGGGGATGAGCCTATTGCCATCAACAGGGCGCAAAGCCAGACTCCGGGCTGTTGGAGAGGAATTCCAGATGGAAGAACCCAGGACCTCATGCTAAGTAGCACTTGCGACCACTACACCAATGAGACGTCAATAACAATCGATCGCAAACACTATTATTTCAGCAATTCAACAGTTTTCATTGTGTGTTTTACGCTGCCGAAAAGACGGATATTTAAAAAACCGGCCAAGTGCGAGTCGGACTCGCACACGAAGGGTTCCGTACCATTATCGCAAATCACTGCAAAAAAACACGTTTGATGTATGGGAACCCCCCTTAATTTATTTAATTTTAATTTAATAATTATTATTTTTGAAGTGAATATACAACTGAATATTCTGTGAATATTTCAAGCGTCTACCTGTTGCCGTTATTAATATCGAGCAAAAAACGGCAAAAATATCACGTTTGTTGTGTGGGAGCCCCCCTTAAATATTAATTTTATACTGTTTTTAGTATTTTTTGTTATAGCGGCAACAGAAATACATCATCTGTGAAAATTTCGACTGTCTAGCTATCACGGTTCATGAGATACAGCCTGGTGACAGACGGACAGACAGACGGATCGCGAAGTCTTAGTAATAGGGTCCTGTTTTTACCCTTTGGGTACGGAACCCTAATAAAAGTAATGATTAGGAAATCCTTTCGGCTGTGACAGGAACTGTGATTTAGTGTATTACGTAATTAGGGCGCTAAGTGACTGCCACCTAGGGCGACGTGACAGAGCGGCCTCGCAAGCGTTCGCCTATTGTTATACTCTCAGGAAACAGAGGCTCTAGAATTAATAAAAAAATAAAAAACCGAAGCGCACTAAAAAGACGTAAAAAAGAAGAAAATCATGCTGTGCAGTCAGAGGATACATATTCGCGAGCTGGTTGACCAAAACCAGATGTATCCAGGACATTTTGGCATTGCGGCCATGCACCAAGACGGAGCCGCCTCGCTAGGGAGCAATAGTCTATTGTTTTATCATCATCATACTATTAATGTTTCCACTGCTGGGAGGCCTACCTCCTCTCTGTAAGAAGGAATGGGTAGTAATCCACCACCAGGGCCCAGTGCTGGTTGGTGGATGACACATGTCTTCGAATTTTTGGTTCTAGGACATGCCGGTTTCCTCACGATGTGTTCCTTTGCCGTTTTGAGAGCAGTGGTGATGAAATAATTTATACAAAGTAAAGCGCCTGCCTGGATTCGAATCCACGACCTACAACTTGTAAGTCAAGGCCGTTACCACTGGGCCAACACTGCTCTCCTGATGAAAAAACTGTCTTGCCTCTACTACCCGCTACAACAGTAAACAACTCGCGATGCACTGTGGGCTCTCTGGCCACTTCGTCGCGCCCGCGACCGCTCTAGTCAGCGCGCATTCACTCTGGACAAGGCTATCTGGACAAGATTGTACCTGTCATATCCCTCTTTTAGTAATTACAGATTTAATTACCAGATAGTCTTTTGAGTTTTTTCTGCTCGGGCCTGTAGACATTTGAAAACAAAGCGTTAAATCAAGCGTGCTTGTAGACATGGCTGGCCAGAGCTCGGCTGGTTTTAAACTAATCCGAGTTTAATCCTACATCGTGCTAGCTCTGCGAGGCACAGAAGAATACACCTACATGCATTGACACTAGCAGACTCAAAATCGCAACACGAGTAGATCATGGCCTGGATCAGGACACAAGAATTTTTATCCCGGTGGGACTGTCCTGAGGGATGAATTTTCGACTTCGGTAGGTACGGACGAAATCGGCAGCAAAGGCGAGTTAAGGGTACTCTAGTCGAAAATTCTTTCATACAAACGTAGTCTGGCTTTTACTCTGTACAATGTACAGAGACAATGTACGTTCAAAATAAAAAATGATATCAATTTGTTCCATCATTACTAGCCCTGTATGGAAGCAAAAAAGTAAAAAAAAAAATTACTTGAAAGTTATGAGCTTCGAAAGTTCCATATTTTAACACTAATTTTAATGCATCTTTGGACGCAAATAAGTACCATAAGCAGAAGGAAAATTGAAAAACGGCCTCCATACAGGGATAGATTAGTAGTTTAATAATGCAAATAATTTTATTTTGAACAGATACATTCAGTCATTTTTTCATGACATCCAGACTCCCAAAGGTCTGTATATAAAATTTCGCGCGCTCGTTTTCGTTCTAAATCATCATCCATTTCGCTACAAATTTGCAAAAGTGTGTATTCGTACGCGAACTAGAGTCTGGCCAACGAAAGCGTGATCTGGGGTATTTTCAAAGTTGGGGTATGGCAACATTATTAATCTGTGTATTGTCTGTGATTGCGATTGTTAGTATGACTTGATAATCTTGATCCATGTTGGCTGATTGTTATATATTTACGATATCATGATACCTTTTCTTATGTTTATGATTCAATGTTCCTCATTTGGCCGAATAACTGCAGAAGACTGGAAAAATTGACGGATCATGTAATAAATGTGGCAAATAAATATAAACAAAGAGATCACATAACAGAAGAAGTATTGGAAAAATTTATATAAGTGTAGATGATGATTCAGATACAGATGAATACTTAGAGGTTGAATTTTTGGACTATGATTTTGAGTATGATGATTAAGTAATTAATAAATTAAATGTTAAGTGGGTTAATATTATGTAATTACTAATAAATAAATCTACACACTCTTTTTTAACTCACATCCATGACAGTCACGGCTCCGTCACACTTCACCAAACGGAGCCAATAAATGAAAAAAACAATTATAATAAATACAAATAATACAAGTATCAAAACTTTTAACTAGATGTATAGTTGGTGATACCACATTAGGATTTTTTTAATTTGCCGCGTTTTTCAGATCACACTTTGGTTGGCCAGACTCTAGCTTCTTAATGCTCATAACAGCATCTATCTGTTCCGCACGTGTTGTCGGTTGATATAGCACGCATTTTAACCCCGCGCACAAAATAGTTCGTGCCGTCGACTAGTGTACCCTTAATACGAAATGGTAGCCATTTTAATGTCTCTCGGGTCTCGGATATCCGGGATCGCTACGTGACACGTCTTAGAATTGACTCTACTTAACATAAATCATCCTTTAATCGTGTGGCAGGAAATAAGATATCCATTTCAATTTCACGCGAAATGCCTTTATTTCAGATTGCATTTTCTACAAACTTTTTTCTAATTTGCCTTGTTTGTTATGGTTTGTATGTAGGTATGGGCCAAATCGATGGTCTATGTGGTGGCGTTTGCGGGAGGCCTATGTTCAGCAGCGAACGTCTTTCTGCTGGATTGTTGATGATGATAATGATGGAGCAAATCCTGCTGGTGAATTTTAAAACAGTTATCACCAACCGATTGAGGTAAAATTTTGCATACAAGTTTGGTGATTATGGATGATGTTGTTTTTTAGGGTTCCGTACCCAAAGGGTAAAAACGGGACCCTATTACTGAGACTTCGCGGTCCGTCTGTTTGTCTGTCTGTCACCAGGCTGTATCTCATGAACCGTGATAGCTACAAAGTTGAAATTTTCACAGATGATGTATTTCTGTTGCCGCTATAACAAAAAATATTAAAAACAGAATAAAATAAATATTTAAGTAGGGCTCCCATACAACAAACATGATATTTTAGCCGTTTTTTGCGATAATGGTACGGAACCCTTCGTGCACGAGTCCGACTCGCACTTGGCCGGTTATTTTTTTTCAGTCTACAAAGTAATACAGATACCTTTACAAGCAAAAATTAAAAATTACCCTAGAGGTAAATATTATATTATTATTTAGATTGAGTAACTCTGTATCTCATTATAAGTGAACTGTTATTTATAAGTTCTTGTGGGAAATAAATATCTTTAAACCTAGTTGCCAAAACCTCTAATTTTTTTTTCATACTTTTTATACTATATAATTTATCTAGTACTAGACACGCTTCGATCAACAATTTACCGAACACGTAATTATGATACGATGTCTTGCGAAAATACCCCGATTCAAACAATAAATAGCCCATAACTTTTGAATGGCTGAACCGATTTTATCATATAGCTAAGAACACTCCCGATAATCCATCTCCCTCCAAGTAACATTTCAAACAAAAATACAAAATCAAAATCGGTTCATCCATCCGTTTATTGTGATGCCACAGACAAATACACATATACACAAACACACAGTTACACACGTCAAACTTATAAAATAAAAGTAAATGTTTATTTCAATTACATAAAGCAATAACATACGTGATATGGAGATCACCTTTTAAGCAAGAAGATGCTTGTGATAGGTGACTCCGCTCTTCCACTTAACATTACACAGTGTATGCAATTGTAATAAATAAAAAAATAATAATAATAAAATAAAAAACACACTTCTTTTTCCATCGGGGGTAAAAAAATTACAAGCTCAAAAAAAAGAGAGGGTAAGAGATACCGTTCGTTTATACCGAGTTTTTTTTCTAAATCTTGGATCAGAAACAACCGAATTCTCTGAAATACAATCAAAATTCATATATATATGCCGCATTTTTTGGCGCAGCCGTGAGGCATACTTTCCTGCTAATTTCTTACGTCAGACTTTATTACATTTTTATTTTATTTGTATTTTATCTGATGTATAATATTATGTTGTGGCTTTTAGTCTGTGCCAAATAAATATATTTTCTTTCTTTCTTTCTTATTTCAAACTAAGTTGATTTCAAGCACAAACAATCAATGTTTGAGTGTCTGTCGAATGTCTTCCTCATAAAGTGAATGTATAAACACTATTTCGTTTTGTCACTGTTTTCCCTCTGACTATATCCATTAAGCCGCTCCCGACGCAAAACACGAGGCAAATGACGAACCACCATTTACATATTCGTGCTCGTACCTCGATTTTCCACTCGCCTCTCGCGCGAATGTGTACATGCAGCTTTAAGCCGATGATGCTGACAATGGCGAATATTACGCAAAGCTGATCCCGCAGATATCCCCCACCTAAATACGAGTATAAAGTAAACAGAACAGGTTTAAAAAAAGTGCGGCAAAAATAAAAAGATATTTTCGCCCGTTTTTGCAAGAAGTTCGTCGCCAAAAAAAACACTAATAATACGTAAAACGAGGTTAAATTGATTAATTTTGAAATTAAAATTGACATAACTAGTTCAATTATGCTTTGAAAAATATGAATAAAATGCAGTGTTGGCGACTTCACAAAAGAAATTATATTCCCTAATACAATTTTTTTTACTTCCATAGTTTGAGAGAAAATAAAAATAAAACGAGCCTATGAACGCTAAAATGAAAATGGGGTTACTTTGATACCCCATTGCTTTTTTATTGCAATATAAAGTAACCTCAATTTAAAATGTATTTTTAATGAATTCACACTGTACAATTCAAAATATTTTTTCTGCAACAAGTAAACTTATTCTTGCGCTGAGGTTGATGCAAAACATGGCTGACATGTCAGTGTTGCAAATTTAAAAAAGAAAATTGAGGTGTGTTCCGTTTTCACGGAGTTAGCTTTAAAAACCTAGAAAAAAATAAGTTATCATCAATGTTACCCCAGATCTCAATGTAACCCCGTTTAACCGGTACCAAAAGATTAAAACACAGGGTAATCTCAAACAAAGTCATAGAACCTTTAGCAGTGAGATAAGCCGGTGTGTTTTTCTTCGTGTATCAGTGAGAAACCTAGCGGGATAAATTGGCAAATGGCAGTAAGAGCCGGTTCACACGGTACGTTGCGTCACGTTGCGTCAGCGTTGCATCGACGTAACGCTGTCGCTGCGTCGTTTTAAATTCTAATAAAATTACTGGATTAATTGACATTAATGTTTGTGACATATGATTAATTTGACATACCTAATATTTGATTATTTCACATTCTAATTGTTCGATATATTGATTGATGATTGATTTGACATTATAATTGCTTGTGAGCTAAATTGGAATGAATCTTTATTCCAGTAGGTAATTGTTTTTTTTCTTTTTTACAAAATTTATTAATTTGACATTATATTTACATGTGAAATATATTGTATTGAACTGGTATGCTAATTTTTTGTGACATTTTTGATTAATTTGACATTTTTTCATTCATTCTTTTCATTATTGTTTTTTTCTGAAACATTTGAATTATCATTGATTATATAGTATTTTTTTCTCTAAATCAATATACAATTTGCTACAATAATTTAACTAATCTTCAAGTGATAATTTTACTGCAATTATATTCCACCAAATCTTGTAATTATATACCCAATATTCGACACAATGTTAATTGTTTAAGAATAAATAAATTAAAATTAAATAAACCATAGTGTCCACACGTTGCGCTGCGTCCACGCAACGCACACACATCTGACTGCAGCCCCCGAGACGAAGCGGGAGGGGTATACCCTACTCATTGCGACGCGGCAACGACGGAGCGTCAGCGCTCAGTTGTTTGTGCGTTGATAAGGAGGATATGAAAACAAGCTCGTTTTTTATGTATTTTTGTATACTATTCATAATAATCATATATCAATATCACTGGCTGCAACTGTGCGTCACCGCTGCGACGACGGAACGTTACGACTGCGTCGTAGCAACGGTGCGACGACGCAGCATCCGTGTGATCGGCAATACGTCAAAATATTTGCGCTGCGTCGACGCAACGCAACGAACTGCCGCCGTGTTGGCCGGCTGTAATGTAGGGAACATTCATATATTTTATTTCAGAATATATATTTTTTTATTAAAAGTATAATCCCCGGCATGTAATTTGGCAGAATTTGGCGTAGTGGGGATAAGTTCCCGCATAGAGAGCGAACGGAACGAGGACGTGACGCGATTGGTCAGTCGATCCTTCTTTTTTTTTTAGGGTTCCGAAGTCAACAAGGAACCCTTATAGTTTCGCTCTGTCCGTCTGTCCGTCCGCAGCTTAGCTCAGAGACTCTAAGTACTAGAAAGCTGTAATTTGGTATGGATATACAAATTATTAATTCCGACAAAGTGGTAAAATAAAATCATGAAAATTATTATTTTTTGGGGTTCTCCTATAGACGTAAAGTGTTTCTTTTTTTCTCGCCTTTTTTTTTTTTTCCCGGGTGGAAACTCCTCATAGGATGTCCTCCGCCCTGGGGAGGGCGGAGGGGTGTCAACTGATCAACCAATCACGCGCTCGGAACGATGCTAACGTTCCCCGCGTCCCGCTAGGTAACCAAAAAGACCTAAAAAGCGACTTATGTGCATCTAACAACTCTTGCCAAGTTACGTGCCGGTAATTTATAGGCTCTCGTTTGACCATTATCTCATCTGATAGAAAGCGATGACGGGATCATCATTCACTCTTAACTTAAAAACCCCTTTTTTGTGTGGGAAATCATCCAATGACTTCTCCCACCCGTGTTCCTTCAGTTACTTGTACTAGGGCCGCAGTAACTCTCTTACAAATTTATCCGCGACCAAGACAGGCATCGGCCCTAGCGGATCCCATCAGTTTTTGCTGACATCTCTCATCTCTTTGAGGCGCGCGTGGAACATAAAGACCCCTAGTATTGAATTGACAATTCATACCGAGAACAAAGGTCCTTTCAAATTGCTCGTCCGTAAAGTTTCTCCTACGCTTCGTGACACATGTAACTTTCGTAGTGTTAGTCGAAACAGAATTATGCGCATTACACTTAATGCTAGAGACACGTGTCGTTGCAGAATCATTGTCTAACTGTACTCCAACTGTTCAACTTGTATAAAGTTTTCAGTGTGCAGTCACAGGGTCCCAACGGTAACAAAGAAAAGTTGGTTCAAATAAATGTCTCTAGATGGCGCGATATGCATCGAATTGTGTGTAAATTTAACATTTTCTAGAATTGATCATACAAATTGTATGTTCTTTTTTAATCAACTCTCCTAAGCACAAACTTATGGAATATTGGGCTCTTAATTCATATTTCAAAGATTATTTGAACGGGTCATTTAAAATTGATTCCAATAGATGGCGCGGTTTTAAATTTCTGAGGCATGCCACTCGATTTTTTAAATTTGTATTGTAACACATTTTGGTACAATGAAACAGGAAACACATGCAGAAAATACTATGAAACAATCATCACTGTATTTAAAGAAAAACAAATATCACGAACCGAGAAAACCCTTTTACTTGCAAGTCGCTGCTAACACCACCGATAGCCATAGAATGGAACCGAACGCGATCGACATACTTAAAAAAAGAATCATATTAATCAGATGAAAATCGCTAGTTTCGTCGCCGTGCGTCGTCGGCACGGTTTCTTTATATACGGATGAGAGTATTATACTATCTGTGGCGCAGTTTTGTTCAAGATCTTGTGCCTGGGTATAAGTTTTGCTCAAGTTTCGTGGGCAGCCCTTTGTTTTAATTGTGTAAATACAAGTGCTTCAATCAATTTGCCTAACAAGAATATTTATTACTAGCTGACCCTCACATCTTCGCTCCCGTCAACTGGCTATCTACCTAACTATCTACCCTACCTACCTACCCACCTATCTTACCTACCTACCAACATACTCACATGCCCTACCGATTAACCTACCTACCCTACCCTATCCTACATACCTACCTACCCTATCCTACATACCCTACCCTACCTACCCACCTACCCTACCTGTCTACCTACCCTACCTACCCTCCCAACCCTACACTACGAAATACCAATTTGTTAAACTATTTATTTGAATAAAAATTAATACAATACGAATGTAACCAACTTTTGTTTCTACCGGCGATCTAATTAAATTTTAGAACACCAAAGCTGCTATTGTGACTTAACTATGATAGTGAGATATATTCTCTTGCAGATTTTTATGTAGGTAATAATGGGTACTTTAATCATGTAGTATATAATTTTTATGTAACATCAATAGTTTTCTCAGCGCAAGCCAAATAATGAATTTTATAGGCATAATTTTACTACTTTGGGTTACATTATTGCAATTTTCATAAGGATTTCTAATTTTTTTGAAAATAAATTATATCCTATGTTACTTGGAAATAATTTGGCTTTCCATACGTGAAAGAATTTTTTAAATCGGTCCAGTAGTTTCGAAGCCTTTTTGGTTCAAACAAACAAAAAAATATTTCCTCTTTATAATATTTGTAGGATACGGAACGTAAGTGTTAGCGAAAGGGATGTATGTATCGGGAGTGAGGGAGAGAGAGGAGGTACGAGAGAGGGCAAGATGGCGACGGACGCTAAGACATGCTAGGATATATTTTATTTAAAATAAAGTGAAGACCATAAAATAAAAATTTGTTTCACTCTGAGCCCACAATCCCACATATTGGTATAGAATATGGGAATATGACCCATGTATACCCGAAAATGAATACGAACCTAGTAAATTCCAGTTAGAAAAATCCAATAACTTTCAATATTTAAGTTCTTCACACGATAGAAATCTGCGTTCCTCCAATAATCTTCTATTGTGTCCCTGTCATACCACTGATTTTGTTCATTCTTCCTTTCATATTCAGTCTATCCTTCTCTGGAACGCGCTTCCTCTCGAAATCAGGACGGCAACCAGTCGGTATGCTTTCAAGCGGATACTACGGTTTTACTTTCAGCGGAGAGAGGGGTCATCTCTATAACTTCTTTACTTTATTAATATATGTATATATATATTTATATAGGTATGTATTATAATATGTATAATATATATATGTAACATGTATTTAATTGATATATTATTGTTATTTTTGTTTTGTTGTTTGCATTCTACGGTTTAAACAATGCACCTGCCATGTTATCTCTCCACCACCCTTGGTTGACTGGTAGAGAATGCCTAAGGCATTAAGTCCGCCATTGTACATTTGTGCATGAAGTTTAAATAAATAAATAAATAATAACATTTTACCCGACACGGAAGTCGAACCTCATGCTTAGCAGTAGAGCTTGCGCCTACTAAACCAACGAGCAATTTATTTGTGAATTGTGAATAGGTTACCGGTGTACTGGAAGACACAGCATTGGAAGGGCTACCTCTAGGTGGAGCGATGACCATGTCAGGGCTGCGGGAATCCGCTGAATGCGAGGCGCACAGGAACGATCGAGGTGGCGACACTTGGGAATGCCTAAGTCCAGCAGTGGACATCCTTCGGATGAAATGATGATGTTGATGATGATGGCTACAGATTGTGAATAGGTTAATACTAAGCCCTACTTTCTGGTTAAACCGAAAGATGACTCCAACATAACACGTTTATTTTACCACTACCCTGTCTACGTAACTTATGTAACACATTGCCTAAGAAATTCGTTTCGAAATATGAACTTTTAGACACAAGATCATAAAATAAAACTTAAAAAAACAAAATTACATAATAACAGTTACGAAATAACTCTTGTATGGATCATTATGTAACTGGCAGAATGATACTGAACCTGTTACGTCTCGAAAAAGCGCGCTTTGATTGTGTGTACATTGTCTGTGGTTTTTAGCCTGAACGTTTCTAATAAATTGTTGTTGGAACTTATTTGCATTTAATTAAGTAAACTCATCAGGTAGTGGAAAAAGAATCGTTCGTATCTCGCATAAAAAGGCTTTATTTTAACACTCGCATGTAGCTTTCGATGTTGACGTTCGGCTCACGTCGAAATTGGCAACATCTCTTGTGTTAAAATCTCGACTTTTTATGCTCCATACGAAATGTCCTATTTCGGACCGTATATAGGTATTTCTTTTTATCCAAAAATCTCTCAATATTCTCTCCTTCCCACTTTGAAATATACCTATGCACCTACAAATCTTCAAAGCTTCGCTCTTCAAAACCAACTGAAGCTATTTACAGATATTTAATCTCAGGGAAAAACTAACCCAAAAACTTAATATTTATATTTACTTACTCAGACATCTTAATGGGTCTTCCAAGAAACCGTTTAGCGGACTACAAAAATAGAGTCCTCTACCTACAGTACAAAGATATCTTATCTTGTGGGCTTTTAACTCAGGGTAGTCAACAAAAAAGCCTCGTTTTAAATTGAAACGCGCCTCAAAGAATTTGGGTTAAGAGATCCATAATGAAATGAGGAAACCATCATGGCGGTTTGCTGGTTGTTCATTAATTTTCGTCTGGTAAATGGACGAGCTTGATTAACCATTTTTTCATGTCAGTCTAATCTTTGATGCACAATCAAAACAGTGCCTAGGTTGTAAAAAAAATTTAATATCTTAATATTTGTTAAATAAATAAATGAACCTTATTCTCCGGCCAGCTACGGGATAAAGTTTTCATTTTACGAATCCATTAAATTTCAAACTATTATCGTAGGATATAGGAATATTATTAATGCGCAAGTTTTGATGGATGGATATTTGTTACTCAATCACGCCAAAACGGCTAAACGGATCTTGATTAAATTAGGCACAGAGATAGATGATGTCTGGAATAGTACATAGGCTACTTATCATCCTGATATAATGTTCCCATTAGAGATGGGCGTTTTCGCAAACGGTTATGTAACCGATATACAGTTTTCATATCGATATCAAATAAACGGTTTTCAGATATCAGTAGTACAGTTTGCAAAAGTTAACACGTTATTTAGATAAGCAAACTAACAACGTACGCGAACTAAAGCAAACTCATACTTTTACAGTTATAGACAAATGGCAGCTGTATTAAACAGTTAATTTTGGTAACAGGCTTATGCGTTTTACGCTATCCTTATATTTACGGGACAGAACTCAAAATTAGTTGAACGGACTGTAAAAGGGGTAGTAAAAATTTCTGATGTTATTTCAAATGGAGTACAGCATCTCAAGAATAGAATAGAATAATGATTTATTTGCTCAGAAAGTAGGTACAAGATACAGATGTTATTATAATATTAAGTGATCGTTATGCTTTCTACCTTAATTAAGGCATGCAAAATAGTTTTATAAAACAAATCAAACTTAATTAAAACAATACAGGCATAACACAAGCATATCTACCACCTCCTCCCCCCCCCCTCCTCTATCTCTTCTATACTAATAAAATAATATATAATACTTAGAAAGAGAGGTAGCGCATATGGTTCCTATCGTTTGTGAAGATTGCGTTTTGTTCGTAGTTCGTACGTTTTCGCATTGTTACGGTTTTAAGTTTTGACTTATTCGTTCTCTCACGCATGTAGAGGTTTTGATTTAATACAGTTTTTGTGATATCGGTTATTTTGATATAGATATCGATATGATATGATATCTTACACATATCCGATTTAAGTTGATATATCGGACCTATCCCTAGTTCCCATGAGGAAATACTCTTCACGCGAGCGAAGCCGCTGATAGAAGTTAGTCTGAATATATATTTTTTTTATTCAATGTACCTATTTGAGACGTTACGAAGACCCTATTTCCATAATTTATAAAAAGAGCCCATTTCGGATCGGTGGGGCATTAATAGAATCGAAGGCGCTTTACTTTGCCTAAAGGACTTTAAACGAAAGAGTTTTAAACGACCACTTTTAGTCCTCGTAAAGTACCAAGACAAATTACATAGTGTCCCGATTAATGTATAAGAAGAAGAAGAATGTAGGTTCTTACCACCTTATTTATTATTAATATTTACAAAAAAAAAACGATTTAAATCACATTAAAAATAATAATAATCAATCCGTCACATAATCTCCGGTTGTTCTAGTCCAGCTAACGGAGACTATTTGCATAGACACAACCTTGTAGCTAGGATTTTTCATCAGCTCTTAACTCACTTGCTCTTAAATACGGACGTGCCAAGAAGTGGAATCGGAAGTGCCTTACTATAAGTATGTGCCCGATCCAGTTCTCGAAAATGGCAATTTCATGTTTTATTGGAATCAGTGTATCATCACTGACAGGACTATTGTTGCCAATAAGCCTGACTGGATTAGTATACTGTAATAGTGGTGATAGACCGACTAGAGCGTCGCGCAATGATTGTTGATATAGCGGTCCCCCATGACGAGAACCTCGTGAAGGCTGAGAGAGATAAGAAAAGTAAGTACATATATTGATCTGGCTCGCGAGGTTGTCAACATGTGGGATGTGAATACAGAAGTCATTGTGCCGATTGTCGTAACGGCCAATGGCATAATAGCGAAGAGCCCTGAGACCCTGTACCCAAAACCGGTGGGCTACTATTTTTGTATTTTAAAATGCTTTTTTATTTTATTTTTATAGAATAATATTTAAAAATGTAAAAGTGTGTATATATAATAAATAAATGAAATAATAATCAAAACTTCACTCAATACGACATCACTTTTTGGGAAGTTAAGATCATCATCTTCATCATCAGACAAACGGAAACATATTCATATTTTTCCGTTTGTCTGATGATGATCCAACATATTCGCGAGCTGGCCGACCAAAACCAGATGTATCCTCCGACTGCACAGCATGATTTTCTTCTTGTTTACGTCTTTTTAGTTTGCTTTTTAAGCAGTCGGGTTTTTTGATTTTTTTAATTAACTTTTTTTATTTACAACTTTTTAGTTATTTTTTTTTAGAATTAGGTACATTTAAACATATAAGTGTTATATATTTTTGAAATCTCCTCTTAAAATCCTTTATTTTGATACCCCACACGATGGTTTTTTTTTTTCCCACAAAATGGCGCCCAAAATCCGCCATTTTTGTATTTTCCAATTTTAATGTAGCCAGTGACACTCGCAGGATTACGACGAATCGATTGACGAAAGAATCATCAAAATCGGCCAACGCGTTTGGTCTCTAGAACGCCACATAGGAACAAACATACATACATACATACTTACATACATACATACATAGACTGATAAACACATTACCCTCCTTCGGCAGTCGGGTAAAAAGGGAAATGCACTATAGTAATACATGAAACGAAAATTACAGTTTGTACAGAACCGATTAAGCTTCTGTACAAACTGTAATTTTCGTGATAGTTGACAGTTCGAGGTCATTGAATTGGACTTCCTCACTTGAAACGCATGGTAGGAAGTATGGATAAGATAGAAAGCAACTGACTGCTACGACACTACTTAAACTCTACTTGAAATAACATTAGAAATTTTTACATACCCTTTTTACATTCCGTTCAACCAATATTGAGTTCTATCCCGTAAATATAAGGATGGCATAAAAAGCATAAACCTGTTACCAAAACTGTTTAATACAGCTGCCATTTGTCATATCACCAACGAAATAGAAGTCAAAGTCGGTTGAACGGGCTACAAAATGGGATTATTTAAATGTCTAATGTTATCTCAAATGGAGTATAGATTGCTTTTGAACATAATATTACATAGAACAAAAAGATCAAAGATCTCTAAACAGTATAAAACAAAGACGCTGTCCAGACCCGCGTCTGTCGACGTATTTTCTGTTTCTCCGCTAACTTCTTGTAAACCGCAATCGATTTTTGTACCGTTTTCAGTAATATAAAGAGCGATAAACGAGAAAGGTTTCTCACTAGTACGTAACAAATGTTTCTTCCCTCATGTGCCCGAAAATAGCTCACAAACTATATCCAACAACAAGCTTATTCAATAAACTCGCATAAAGAACAAAATAAACCTTTCAAACATGATTCCCAACTGTAAGTCAAACTACCCTACATTCATACAAATCGGAAGGCCCTTATCGCATAAGTTTGATGTTCGAATCATAAATATTTCAACCTTTTCAGAACGATCGAGGTGTGTCAAGGAGCGATAGTCCGTCGTTTTCCACTTGGGAGCACTCAAATAGCGCTAGAAATATTGCTAAAACTTGATGCAAACGATGCAAGCGTTGCGTTCACGTGGAAAGTTCACTCTACATGATTATGCTATGCACAGGTGCGGACTTTAATATTTTAGTCAGAATTTTGTGTTTTGGGTTTCTGAAAGTTATAATAGCTGTAACCATTACATAAAGAAGACATTGAATAAAATCACAGAGGCTGTGGTTCTTTTCTTTCCTCCCCACACAGTAGCAATGTATTGATAATGCCGTCCATAGCAGTGACCAGCGCGTCTCAAAGCACTTTTGTTTCTTTACAAAAATTTAAAATGCAATCAAACGATTAGTAAGTTTTCTTTAAACTAAGTAATAGATATCTCTCTTTTCAGTAGATATAAGGCTGATTTTTATTTCCATAATTTGAAATTTTTTCCAATATGATAATGGCCCAGATATTTTTAAGTATGTGAGAACCATGTTCCTATTTATCAAGTGAAGGAATTTACCTGTTAGTGCTTGTAATAGTTTATACCTATATGTAGTATAGTAGTGCTGGGTGCATCGTCCTCACGTATATGAATTTATTTTAAGATAAGATAAGATAAGATATATTTATTTCTGAGTATATGGTACATTAAGATCTTAATATTAAACAGTTTCACATACACTACCGTAGCCGGTGTAGAAATATTAGAATTAACTTAAAAAAATCAAAGTGTCCAAGCTCCAAAGCGGCCGCAACAATACAACTGTAGTAAGTAATTTATCGACACAATAGAAACAGCAATAGATTACGCATACATGGTGTGCGCGCGACTTTTAAGGCGTACAATATTATAAATTAGTTTAGATAATTTTTATACAATGTTATGATAATCATGAATGAAATGTCAAAATTTAATAATTATACAATGTCAAATGCAAAAAAAAGAATAAAAAAAAAATTAAGCAATTCTAGTTAACAAGTGTATATAAGTATTAATAAAATTTAATGTCAAAATTTATAATTTAAAAATTCATTAACTGTATTAATGTATGTACTAATGTAAATATTGTAAAACCCTTATTTTTTTAAAAGAGTAAGTATGGAGTTTATTGTGCGTTCTTCTCCATAACAAGCTACTTTTCCGAATGCACGGTAGAATCAATTTTTGTTACTTGTAAATTTTGATTGTTAACGTTCAAAAGTGCCGCTTATTGAACTAGTTGAAATAAATACATTCGATTTGATATTATGGCTTAGACAAAACTACAATAGTTCCAGACTCGCCGGCCACTGCTAGAGACTAGATTGTCAATACTTTCCATACAAATGAAGAATGTCAGTCACTCAAAGAATCCTGTAGCAATAAAAACTTTTTCTTCCTTTCATTCTGACTATGGCTTTGACTATGATATCCGAAACTTGAGCTCAACGGCAATGTACAACCACGAATATTCTTAGCAATGCGGTTTCAGTCACTGCCGATTCAACGTTCCTTGTTATATAAAAGTGACTAGCATTTTGATTCATAAACGCTTTTAAATAGCACCACAAGTAATCCATTTCTCTCTCTCCATTCACATGAAATTGACAAAGACAGCTAACAAAGCGTTAATAAGTGTCAAGATATTTATATACCAGGGGAAGCTTTTTTTGAATTCTGTAGGCTGTCTAAAGATATTTTGGGAGAACAATAAGATAAAGACTTGGCTCCAGTACAAAGAGATGCTGAAGATTTACTAAGAAAAATTAATGCGAGATTTTGCTTTGGCCGTGTTTTACATCTCCTTTTGTTTGTGAAGCCCACCATTTGACATTTAACTGAGTATTTGGACAGCGATAAGGCGGTATTAAAGAAGATACTTACTGTTTGAATTAATTGCAAACATAAAAGGGGAGCTGGCAGGGTTGTTGAGCAAGCATATCCAGGGAGAAAAAGTTCATAGCTGAGTAGGTTAGGCATACTGAAAAAAAAAACGAGAATATATCTGCAAAGTTTCTTATAGGAGCTCTTTGGTCAGGGGTCTGCGCTATACCACTATCTCACCTGGTGGTAATCGATGATGTGATCGACGATGAAGCACGCTTGCCTAGAAGAAACCTATTCACTCTTGACTTAAAGACTCCCAGGTTGTAGCTATCAGGAAATACAAACTCCGGCAGGGAATGCCACTCTTTTGCTGAATACCCAAAACGATACTTAGATTATCTTTACTCAAGTCAAAAGCCAGAAAACCGGACAGCACTTGACACCATTCTTCGCAAGAGGTATCGTGTCACTCATTTACTGGGTTTTGGAGGTCAGAAAGGCAGTCGCTTCATGTAAAATACTGGTAACTACTTAGCTGCATCCTGTAAGACTAGAACCGACCCCAACGTAATTGTGAAAAGACTACGCTGATGGATATATTATTACTTACATACAAATAGAGGAGTTTCTGACAATCTCAACAGTAAACACAACAATCTTTACCTACTTCTTCACAAAAAACTTTACACTCGAAATAATACAGTTCTCAGGTTCAAGCAGCACTTACATTACTAACCTAGACATAAATCTAACTAAATGCGTTAATACGCATCATATAGTTAGATTTATGTCTGGGTATAATTGTATATTTGGTATAATTGGGTATAATTGTCGGCATAATTGCCGTCATCATCAGCCTATTAATGTTCCCACTGCTGGGACACAGGCCTCCTCTCTGTGAGAGGGAATGGGCCGTTATCCACCACGTGGGCCCAGTGCGGGTTGGTGGATGTCACATGTCTTCGAATTTTTGGTTCTAGGACAAGCCGGTTTCCTCACGATGTTTTCCTTCACCGTTTTGAGAGCAGTGGTGATGAAATAATTTACACAAAGTAAAGCGCCTGCCTGGGCTCGAACCCACGACCTACAACTTGTAAGTCACGGCCGATACCACTGGGCCACCACTGCTCTAATAATAATTGCCGTATTGCTGTAAAAACTCTACAAAAAACACTGACTATTGACCGAAACACTGGAAACATTTTCATTCATCGGTAAGTGACAAAGACACAGTAAGTACATACTGAATAGTAACAATCAGTCGCGAGGACATTCCCTCAATCTACGTGGGAATTCGTCAAGGAAGAACCCTTTGAAACAATGCTTCCTTAACCGAACTGTAACAGCATGGAATAGGCTCCCGAAAGCTTGTGAGAGCAAACACAATCACATTTAACTGTTCCAAGATAAAAATGACAGATCAGATCTGTCATTTTTATCTCCTAGCTATCTTACAAATAATAAAGTTTTGTACTTAAATTGTGTGTGAAAAATGCAAATTAATTTTATATTATATTTTAAATAGTTTATTTTAAAAGTCTGAAACTGTGTCTGTCTGTAACAAATTATTTAAAAAAAAAAATCTTTTCGGTTTGCCATTATGTTTTTATTTTAAAATTGTTTAACCTAATAGTGTTTGTAAAAAGTATACATTTTGCATATTGTTATTATTGTAGAATTTTTGCCGTCTGGTTTGCCATAATGTTGGTAAATCCTAAGGTTAACTAAATATAAGGAGAGTCTTTTTTAAAAGTAGGTATTTCATGTTTTCATTTGTTTTCTTTTCCTTTTTATATGTCTTAATAAGAGTTTATATTTTAGTTTCTAATTAGTCAATAATCTGAAATGCATGCTGTGGCCTCCTATAATTGAGGGAGTGCACTTGCCATCACTTCATATTAATGATTCATTGTGTTTTTTTTTGTGTACATCTCTCGTTGGAGGTCCTGAATAAATAAATAAATAAAAAGTGGCACGCTTGGTATTCATACAGATGGAGGGAATTGCGTTATCTAGTTAGATTGGCTTAATATGCGTTTCGGCCGCTGAGTTTCGTCCGATCTGGTCGAAACGAATTTCATTATTATTATTTAAGTCTGTGATTACTACACACTTCAGGCGCCGCAAATATTCACACGGACACGTCTTCGAGTGGAGATAAAACACTCAATTTGCCCACAAATTACAGCGAGGCTCAACTCGATTCGATAGAACTCTTAATTAGTTCGCTTCGATATCACCTGGCTTTGACTGAAAAGTTTTAAAAGACTTCTTAAATTTAAAGTCTTTTGAAATTGACGTGATTGACATAAACACATACAAAGTTTTCTTCGAGTAGGTTTTGTTTTGAAAGAAACCGGTTGATTGGAAAAGACCTGTCCCCTACAACATGAGACATACATATAACTGACTAACTATAGTCTATACTAATATTATAAAGAGGAAAGAATTTTTTGTTTGTTTGTACCAAATAGGCTCCGAAACTACTGGACCGATTTGAAAAATTCTTTCACCAATAGAAAGCTACATTATTCCTGAGTGACATAGGCTATTTTTTTTATCCCGAAAATGGGTCCTGTGGGGTGGTCCACGGGAGCGAAGTCGCGGGGAACAGCTAGTAACTGATGAAATTGGGTATTACATACTATAGGAATATCTAGAACCCTTCAAGGAATACAGGCCAGATGTTGTGAGGTTTTTGAGAGAAAATGTCTTTCACACAGATAAATTAACTTGCAAAAGCTATTTGCCAAAGGATGAAATGGCGTCTGCCTATGTTTCGTAGCGCGGAAGCAAATTGCTGCGTCAATAAATCTGCCAAAGTCGCTACATGAATCCTATGAAATTAAAAATAACTCAATCCATCAATGAAGTTGGCCTACCGCTTAATTGCTGTCCATATACAGAATGAGTTTTTTAATTGGGCGTGGATGGCCAAATCCGAATGACGAATAGCGGAAAACATTCAAAGGAGTCACGGCGCCGATTTTGATGTAAACTAAAACTGCATCATTGGATTTTTGAAAAATCAATGTTCCTAGCCAGGAATAGAATCCATTAATTTTGAAAAAAAAGGCCATTTGATATTGTCGCTAATAAAGATTCTGTCGCTAATAAATTCTGAGAAGTAATGGCATATTGCTATACAACAAAAAACAAAAACACAAAAAGAAAAACAAAAAAACATCAAAAACACCAAAAAAAATCAAAATCGCTTCATCCGTTTAGGTGCTATATTGCTATATGCCATGATTTGTGCCTCGGTCGTCCCACAGAGTCTCGTCCCACATAAAAAATTCCCCACTTGTCCCAATTTCTTCTCAGAATTTATAACCAAAGGAAAAGTTTCATTTTTAACAAAATTCTCATTTTTCCTACTAAGTGATGATGATAGCCATTATTTTCAATAAATAGCTGAATTCGACAACTCAAGCATTGTACTGCATTCAGCATTACGAGTACAATAATTTGATTTCGTTTTAAATATTATTCCAAGACTTTTTCATATCATCAATTGCATAATACGAGTCTTCGTAGATTTCATACAAAAATGAATTCTGTTTCAAATGAGACTTTTCTGTTTTTTTTTTTTCAAAACCAACGGTTTCGAAGCCTCGTGATTCTTTTGAGTATTTTCCACTATTCCTCATAGTTTCGGATATGGCCATCCACGCCCACCTAAAAAAACTCACCCTGTATAGGATGACTTTTAATTCGTTGACTATTTTCAGGCGATAAAAGTACTCTGAATATAAACAACATATAGGTATTGTGATCAATCAGGTATTTAGTATACGTAAAATATATAATAAGGTATAAATAAAATGTAGAGGATATCAATTATATATTTCAATTTTAAAATTGGAACAATATTAAAAATTGTGCATAATCATGACTATTTTCACCCTCTGAAATATTGCCAATGAATTAAGCTAGGTCTATGAAACGGAGCAAGTGGAGTATGAAGAAATCGTACCATGTGGCGTTCTATTGTTTCTGCATGTCATTATGAGAAATAGGCGTATTATAAGGAACCTATATTGTACTGTAAGTCAGTATAAGCCTCTCAAAATACTCGAACCTTTATTAACAATAGTCTTCTTCCAAAGTTATTCTAATATATGAACGTTACACAAATAACGCTGTATCAGTGTAGACTTAACGTAAATGGTAAAATGACCCAACGGACGGAGTGAAAGAATAATGGCGCTATAGATAACTTCATTGATCCTACTAATTACTAGGGCTGTCTCTTTTTTAGGGTTCCGTACCCAAAGGGTAAAAACGGGACCCTTTTACTAAGACTCCACGATCCGTCTGTTTGTCTGTCTGTCTGTCTATCTGTCTGTCACCAGGCTGTATCTCATGAACCGTGATAGCTAGACAGTTGAAATTTTCACAGATGATGTATTTCTGTTGCCGCTATAAAAACAAATACTAAAAACAGAATAAAATAAATATTTAAGTGGGGCTCCCATATAACAAAAATGTTTTTTGTTGCCGTTTTTACGATAATGGTACGGAACCCTTCGTGCGCGACTCGCACTTTTCCTTTTCCGCATAGTTTTCATTAGGGAATCCAATCTCGCATCAAAATCGCGATCCCGCAAGTCTGCGGTATTTAGGTCATCAATCCCGCGGATCCCGCGGGATTAACGGTATTGAGTTCTTGTTTAAAAAGTAGTTATTTAAAAAAAATGCACTAAAGACAAGTAAACATAAAGCAGTAGAACTAAACGAGCTACTTTGGCTTGGGCTGCTCGTGCCCACTCCCGGTTCTGGAATTTCAACGCTGCTGCTGGCACTATGCGTATCAACCACATTCAAATTCATGATAAGCTTTGTTCGCAAGTGGGTGTGAAGGCCTTTAGTAGAGCGAGCAGAGATTTTTATGATCGCAGGGCATAATTTACATTTAGCGGTTAACCCATTTTCTGCTTTTGAAAATGTTTCCACACTTCACTCGAGCATTAAAACTCTTTATAAACCTAACTAACACTCAATATCAATCTACCTACATTAGTAGATTCACATTTTTTTTTTTTTGTTTGTATTTTGTGTAAGTTGTACATGGAGCTCATCATAGTTTGAGCTCTGAAGTTGAACGTTTGACTTTTATTTAATAACCCTCGAACATAACAGTGGTGACGATTGCCGAGTATTGCAAATTCGAACAATTTTGCTTGTGATTCGTATTGTATTGTGCATATTCCGATTTGACACGAGTGGACGAACAGGAATTAATACAATGTCGATAGGAAAAATTAAAGAATTCGACATAAAGTTAGTGTATGTGAACCGGTTGCGGCTTGTGGCCGCAAATTGGCGGCACGGCAAGCAGTAGCGGCCGGGTGTTGAATTGTACGGGGTACGAAGCACTTTTACTCAAAGTGTCGATTTCGTAACTACGTGTGCAGCAGCTGCAGGCACCCGGGACACCTGCGTCGCGTCTCCCCGGACAGGGCGGCGAACGCGGGTAAGGGCAAAGATTCCAGGCGTTCGGCAGCGTAATACGGCGATGCGTTTGAACTTCTAACAAAAGAGGAGAGGTCGAAACAAGAGGAATTTCATCATCTGTACTTGAACGATTACAGAGCGATTAAGTTGCCCATATGTATTGATTACGTTACTATTTCTATGGAGGTCGACACTGGTACCGCGGTTTCGTGAATTAGTTAAGCAACTTTTAATAAGTGTTTCAGTGCTCTTATATTTACCTAGTAATTTATTATTAGTGATGGCTCAAAAAATTTAACCCATAGGAATGTTCAAACCGATTGTAGTTTACGGGGAGGGTAAACAACTAGAATTATTTGTAATTGGGGGAGGTATCACATCATTACTGAGCCGACAGTGGTTAAAAGAATAACAAAATAACGTCGCCATTTGTAACTTATGATTTGACTCGTGAAAACATTTCGTTAGTGAACAGTGATAAAAGGTCTCCTATCCCGAATATGAACAAAAACTCACTCTTGAGACTTGGATATTATTATGAAGAAAAAAAATTGTTTGTTTATTAAAAATAAACAAACAATTTTTTTGCGGTAATCTTATAAATTGTTGTTAGGATTTCCAAAATTCTTACACTGATGAATAGCTGCACTATTGTTTTTTTTATA
The DNA here is from genome assembly GCA_945859665.1 of Anorthoa munda. Lineage (NCBI taxonomy): Eukaryota > Metazoa > Arthropoda > Insecta > Lepidoptera > Noctuidae > Anorthoa > Anorthoa munda. The sequence continues at coordinate 5,072,707 of OX243899.1, read as the reverse complement.
TCTCGAAAAATGCGGGGTTCCTGTTTGATAAACCACGCGCAAAAAAGCTAGTAATTAATATTTCGTATTGCGCAGCCTTTATTGAGAAATTTGGAGAATATCAACATTTTTATTCCTTAAAAATGGATATTGGCAACCCTAACGGTGGCGTGTCCAAATACTTCACTCATTTAAGCTGTGTAATGACAAAGCCTTCATAAGTTTAGTACCCTAAATTGCGCAGTAAACTTACAACAAAAGGGTAGGTACCAAAACAGTTTGTTTACAAAATGTAAGTACAGGATTTCTATATTTTTTTAAATCTTGTTAGACTCGCATTTTACCACTATCTCGCCTTTATGTAGGTGTGAATAAGTGTTTTAAGGTTACACTAGTCGATCATTCTTCCATACAAATGTAGTCTGGCGATTACGCCACTGTTTGACGATGTACGTTCAAAATAAAAAATTATATCAATTTTTCTCATCATTATCTAGCCCTGTATGGAAACAAAAAAAACGGCAAAAACATCACGTTTGTTGTATGGTAGCCCCCCTTTAATATTTACTTTATACTGTTTTTAGTATTTGTTGTTATAGCGGCAACAGAAATACATCATCTGTGAAAATTTTAACTGTCTAGCTATCACGGTTCATGAGATACAGCCTGGAGACAGACGGACAGACAGACAGACAGACAGACGGATCGCGAAGTCTTAGTAATAGGGTCCCGTTTTTACCCTTTGGGTACGGAACCCTAAAAAGTAAAATACATATTTGAAAGTTATGAGCGTCGAAAGTTCCATATTTCAACACTAATTTTAAAGGAAAATTGCAAAACTGCCACCATTCAGGGATAGATTAGTAGTTTAACAATGCAAATAATTTTATTTTGGCAATTTAATTCATATTTTAGTCATGACATTTATTCAAGTATTGTATAAACTAAATTTAAATTTAGAATAATAACATTATAAAAATATCGAATAAATACATGTCTTATTATAGGTACTGTGGCACAGTAGTATTTTATCTTGTGGGCACTCATTGACCAACAGTTTCTTCTTGCATGAAAATAGTTTTCCATGTTTTATTATTTCCATGGTTTCTTGATTGCTTCTTTTAGTTGCATATTAAAGTTTATGCACAGCTTGCCTTTTATTGATACTTCTTGATAGTATAAATTATGTGTACTTATTTATTGTTATATATCAGTCTAGTATCTTAACAGTAAATCCATCTATGAAGATGAACTGTTGTAAGGAACTTGCAAATATATTAAAAAAGCATATTATAAAATCAAGGACTACGTTGAAGATAAAATTTTTAGCTCCTTCTGCGCATGCGGTTTACCTGGTAGCTCATAAACGGTACAAATATGTGGATGTCTCTAACTATTCTCAATCTCATTTTTCTTTTTTTTTTCTCTTATTTTAATTGGACTTTTTACAATGGTTTTCAATCATCTTAATAACCCTTTGCTAAGAATAGTTACAGCACTGATAACTACATTTGTGCCACATGTTAAATTTAGTCTTGTTATACATTTATGTTTATTTCTTTTTACCTTTTTATACATGCTTTTACCGATTGTTTTGTGAATGTGTGAACATTATAGGCCTTCTAGATTTCTAGATGCTTGATAACATTTGATAACTTTATATCTCGTTTTACTTTTTATTTTTAGTTTCTAACGTTTTATTGTCGGGCCTACGTTGTCCTCCCATATCTAATATAAGTAATACTGTAACATGGAAATATTGTAAAAACAAACCGTATTTTTAAAAGAGTAACCATGCCAGTTCTTCTCCATAGGAAACGACCAACCCGAACCGTGCGCCTTTTGTCGACGTTTTATAAGTGCCCATGTAGGCCTATGTAAAATAAAAAAAAAATATTTTGATATACGTTTAGACTCGGCCGACCGACTCGGCTGGGCAGCGTTTGGGAAGCTGCGCGGTATCTTCTCGTCCAACTTACCACAGTGTCTCAAGACGAAAGTCTATGACCAGTGTGTGTTGCCAGTGATGACATATGGCTCTGAGACGTGGTCGCTTACAATGGGCCTCATCAGAAAGCTTACAGTCACTCAAAGGGCAATGGAGACGGCTATGCTCGGAGTTTCCTTGCGTGATCGAATCAGAAATGTAGAGATCCGCAAGAGAACTAGGGTTACCGACATAGCCCGAAGTATTGCCAAACTTAAGTGGCAGTGTGCAGGGCACATTGCTCGCAGAACGGATGGCCGATGGGGCAGAAAGGTTCTGGAGTGGCGACCGCGAACCGGAAGACGTTGCGTTGGAAGGCCTCCCACCAGGTGGACCGATGACCTGGTGAAGGTTGCGGGAATCCACTGGTTGCGGGACGCACGAGACCGATCAATGTGGCGACGCTTGGGGGAGGCCTATGTCCAGCAGTGGACGTCTTTCGGCTGATATGATGATGATGATGATACGTTTAGTCGTTTTTTCATGAAAAATAGACTCCTAAAGGTCTGTTTATAAAATTTCGCGCGCTCGTTTTCGTCCTAAATTATCATCCATTTCGCTACAAACTTGCAAAAGTGCTAATTCATAAGTGAACTAGCTTCGTACTGCTCATCACAGTATCTATCTCTTTCGCACGTGTTGTCGGATGAGATAGCAGGCATTTTAACCCCGCGTACAAAATAGTTCGTGCCGTCGACTAGGACAAGCTTAAGTATCTATTCTACAATGCCACGTTAATGCTGATATTTGAAATTAAAGTTTTCATATAACTTGCATCCAAATATCTCGGGGATGTGACACTGTAAAGCACTAGGCAGCTCAGGACATGTACCTATGTTTGTTTTAGTGTCCTCGACGCCTCTAAGAGCAAACATGTTTGTTTTAAAAATGTAGTTGAACAACCTGCAAGCTCTCACGCAAATGAAGAATTTTGAGTCGACTCGTATATGTATAGTATTTATTGTGAGCATTTGCAACGGGTTAAACACCCGAGAAAGTCTCACTAATATAAAAAAAAAACAAAACTTGGATTTTCTCAAAACAGGTTTTCGTCTGGATTCCTAGGGTGCTTAATTATTGCCAAAGGGTCACACTATCACATCCTGCTGAAAGACGTCGAGATACCAGTAACCCTTTATTCCCTACCAGTTTTCTGGTGAACCGCAATTTTCAAATCGCCGGACCAGCATCCATGTAAAAAGTTATACATAACCGGTGGAATAAGAGTGTACCAAGGTGAACTGTACACATCTGCGTACCCCTTTAGAGCGTACTGGCGTGATGTTATGTTATGAAATGGTATACACGATAAACAGGCATGCGATTGCAGCAATCCCGAGAGATTTGCCGTCATTTATTGAAGAGTTCTATTGTATTTTTCCAAAGTTCTTCATCAGATTTTCTCCAAATTAAAATGGGACCAATTTGGGTACATACTCTATCAAACAAAAAAAGAGATATCGTGAACATACAAAGAAAAACATAAAGCCGAACATAGAACCTTTTCACCTGATGGTAAGCAATGATGTGGTCGACAGTGTAACACGCTTGCCTAGAAGTAACCTATACACCTCCTCCATTTTGGAAAATCGGTTAAAAACCCACAATGAATGTTACTTATTTAGTGGTTCTCAACAATGAGTACACTATGACTTAACAAAAATAACAATGCTTACTTCTTTCTAACCAAAGCTTACTTTTGTCTTCTTGTAGAAGCATCCAATTACTTATTTAATGCTAAAAAAGACTTCCCGAAAACTTACAACAATTGAAAGGTAACAATCAGTTTCCCAGTAACTAACAACTTCAAAGAAGCTAATTTAACTTCAAGTTCTTACAAAGTCCGTCCGAAACTGATGTTACTGTTGAAGAACTTGCCTACTCAATAGTTGTCAGCAAAAGTTAATACTCGTAAGTTAGAGTTGATGGGTTCTAAGAAAGTTACGAACTGTTTGTTAGTGCCCAGAATTGTACTGGCGTAATTTGAATGTCTTACAAACGGATTGGGTTGTGTCCTAGGTAGGTGGTAGGCGTTAGGTTCACTTCTAAAAAGCATCTGATAGTAGGTATTAAGGATTTTTGGGGGTATGCGGAACAGGGTTTAAAGTCCCACAAACCTATAGAAAATAATAATAAATAATATTAAAAAAAAACAGGTACAAAAAAAAAACCTTCATAGAAAAGGGAGGATCCTCCGACCAGACGGGTGTTGTGTCTGGTCCGGGCAACTGCCCAATGGTTATTGTTGGACTGTTGTATGTGGTCAAATCGCGCCGAAAACTTTGCTTGCGCGATGCAGTATTTGTGTAACGTCATGTTATTAGTTCTTAAGTGTCGGCGTTGGTGCCGCTGCAGGTTGTTCTAAAGTTTCTTGACAGATAGATTAGTTTCTGTGATAACGCGTTATTACATTGGTGTAGTATTTTTGTTGCGCATGTCTTCGGATTCGGAAGCATCTAATAATACTCTGTATAGTAAGTACAGGTCCATTCAAACTTGAAGGTGGCTGTGAATTTCGCTGTTTGCAGCGCGTGACAGCTGTCATATAAAATCGGTACTGCGTAGCGACTCACCCGGTGTTCCGAGCCGCCATTAAGTTTGATAGTACTTGTACCTGTTAATTAAACAACACCATAATAAAAATACTATTGTTAAGTTAGATTTCGACCATTGAAATCAAATCAACCTTTCAAACAAAATCAACAATTTCCTGGAGGGTGACAATAAATAAGCTCTTAAAGTAAGGTTATTTTGAGTGTGCGTAAGGGACAAATATGACTTTTATACATCTGTCCATTACGTACACTCAAAATAACCTTACTCTAAGAGCTTATGGTCTCCCCCCTGGACTTCGAGATCTTACTCTAGTACTCTATTAGTTATATCACGAGACAAAATAATACAACTCCTTTATTATGAAAAAGAAAAGAAAATCATTTTATAACTAAAGCTCAACTGAACAAAGATAACCCAATAGTCTTTTATTTGCCCAAATATTGTTGCTACAATTTCCCAGGACATGTTTGTGGTTATATTATATAGCGTATGAATGTAGTAGGCAGACATGAACATAAAATTCTTCCACTACGAAGAAATTACGTTCTAATTTCGAGTAAGACAAGTTATGAAGATATAGAAGATGCACGGAGATAAATAATTACAATTAGAAAGGGGCGGTGCCTATTTACAAGAACAATAAAATGTACACAAACAATTAAAATACGGTCGAAACCGAAACTGAAACTTCCTTACAAGGATCATGTTTTGACTGAAAAATAAAGAAAACGTTATTTTAATCAGTCACTCTTTATTTTTAGGGTTCCGTACCCAAAGGGTAAAAACGGGACCCTATTACTGAGACTTCGCGGTCCGTCTGTCTGTCTGTCTGTCTATCTGTCTGTCTGTCACCAGGCTGTATTTCATGAACCGTGATAGCTACATAGTTAAAATTTTCACAGTTAATATATTTCTGTTGCCGCTATAACAACAAATACTAAAAACAGAATAAAATAAATATTTAAGTGGGGCTCCCATTCAACACGTGATTATTTTGCCGTTTTTTGCGATAATGGTACGGAAGCATTCGTGCGCGAGTCCGACACGCACTTGGCCGGTTTTTTATATTTAAATCACATGGCTATGCAGTCTTCGACATTTTTTGGTTGTATGGTACCTACTCTTACGCTATATCACGTAATAAAACTTACCGACTACAAACTTAACAAAAGCACAATCGCACTTTACCAATGTAAAAAAATGTTAGGTAAAAAATGGGGGCTCTCTCCGAAGATCACGCTGTGGCTATACACAGCGGTGATCAGGCCAATGTTGGCTTATGGCGCTCTGGTTTGGTGGACAAGGACGGAACTGTCTGCCACCATTGCCAGACTCCAAAGGTTCCAGAGACTGGCCTGTTCAGCTATCACCGGCTGCATGAGGACCACCCCGACAGCAGCCATGGAGATAGCCCTACAATTAACTCCTCTTGGCCTATACATACAATAGGAGGCAGTGCTAGCTGCCATCAGGCTGTTGCATCTGGGCATATGGGGAAAGAATCTCACCAGCCCACACGCTGAAATCCTGGACCGGGCGATTCGGTACCCACCCCTCATCGCCGCCCCGTGTGATAGAACACCAAATCAACCTATGTTTAACAAAAACTATAGCATACAAACTGTAGAGGAATGCTAGAATGTAATACTGTACAGCGCTTAGGTATGCATAACTATGAAATCAGATGCCTATCCGATAGTCTGGCAGTGCTTAAAGCCCTAGAAAACAAACAAACCAACAGCAAACTAATCTTTGAATGCCACCTTGCCCTGGAGAGTATATCGACATCTTATCGAATCACCCTAGAGTGGATCAAGGGACATAGTGGATCTTTCGGCAATGATGCCGCGGATGAACTTGCAAGGAGAGGTTCTGAGATGATAGTGCTAGACCCGTACCCACTTCTCCTCTTGCCTTTCTCACAAATTCGTGCATGGATCTGCCAAAGTAGAAATAACCTCATAATAATCATAGGGACCATTAGGGGTCATAGCCCTCCTAATAAACATCTTTTTAACATAAGCGCCACAGATAGCCCACTTTGCAGGGGCTTTTTTAACGCCGAGGAATCAGCTGCCCACGTCATCCTGGACTGCGAGGCCGTGATTTCCCAACGTGAAGAAATCCTCGAAACGGTGAGGTCGCTCCGCGAAGCCTGTGAAGCCCCCAGGAAGCATCTGCGCTTTTGACGACGCACAACGGACCAAATGGGAGTCTAAGTGCGGAAAACGGAGTCCCTCTTCCTAAAACTTACCGAATTCAAAATAAATCATACGGCAACTCTAGCCAGCCACGACATCGTGACTGGCTTGTGTTTGCAGTTAGTTCGTTTTGTTTGTTGTGAGTTTTCGTGTGAAAGACAAAAACATTTTGCCGCGTCCACGTGCCTAATCATGTGATAAGGCACGTGGACGCGGAAAAATGTCTTCGTCGCTTACTCTTTTGGATGAAATTTAACGCGCCGTAATAAACGAAATATTTATTGAAAACATTATTGACGAGTTCCTTATTGGTGTATCCCTAAATGATTTACTTATTTCATAGGTGAATCAAAAAACGGTTAGTCGACTCTTCATGTGACCAGAGGGCTGGGCTTTTCCTTGGCCAGAGAATCAGCATTGCCATACAACGTGGCAATGCCACGTTGTATGCTGCCAGTGCTCTTGACACTTTTCACGTTGACAGCGATGTGGACGAATTTTTTGACGCCCTATGACCCCTGCCCTTTTATACGCGTTCGTAGTTTTTTTTTTTTTAACTTTATATATTGAAATAAAATAAGGATTTCTTTAGTTTGTACAGTATTTGATCGATTTGAGTATGTATTGTAAAATGCATTGGATTGAAGTTCTGATTAGAAAACTTATTTTATTATTGTTACTACCCAGTTTCCTGATTGACATACTTATTATTTTGTTTTGACATCATTGTCATAATTTTACTAGCGTAACCAGTCCGACATTTATTTAACTAAATTCGACATTTATATATTTTTTTTATTTTATATATACGTATTGTATTTTTTTAATTTGATTTAATTTTAGAATAAAATATTATTTGTATGCCCATGCGACGGTAGAATATGGAGGACTTTATTATGTAAAAAAGAACATCTATTTAGGTACCAATTACCCATGTTTGCCAATAAATAAATTATTTGATTTGATGAATGATACCAGCCAGCCCGACCCACTGCAGGACAAATGCAGAGAAAGCACGAGCATCAATCACCGAGCTTGCACAATGCGGGTTGGCGATGTTGTGACCTTAATAGCCTTTAAAACCATATGTGTTTGTCAGACAACATATCATATTTAACATCACTATGAGCATAAAAGCTGACAGTTGAGTCACAATTGGCCCGCGATGAAAAGCATTCCAGAGGAGTAAAACTTGGCTAAATAACCATTACCTTGTCTAAAGTTGAATTGGATGAATCGCAACACGTGGAAAGTAATAATCGTTTTCTTTTGTGGTTGTAGACATCTATGTGTAGATATTTTTAAGTTTTAAAGATCAAACGCTGATTATTAAACTAGCTATGTTTTGCCAAGGAGAAAAATAAATGAATTAATACATAATTTATTTTAAATTCAATGAAAAATTACGTTCAAGCCTTTTCTTCTTGTTAATATGTCATCCGTCAACATCGTGGTTCAGTTCAACCAAGTGGTTAGTATCTTCATAGTATGGAGTCGTAATTCTTTCTTTACTTACGCTTCAGAGATGAGTGCCCTCAGCCTACAGAACCCAATGCCCAGGCTGTAGGGGTACTGGTGCCAGGAGACTGAGAGATCGTTGGGAAGACCTGGAACAAAAAATGTTTTTTACGTTATTGTTGGGTGCTGAAGGTGCCTCTCCACTTAATTGTTCTAACACAGCTGAGTCATCATCATATCAGCCGAAAGACGTTCAGTGCTGGACATAGGCCTCCCGCAAGCGTCGCCAAATTGGCCGGTCCCGTGCGTCTTGCAACCAGCGGATCCCCGAAATTTTCACCAGGTCATCGGTCCACCTGGTGGGAGGCCTTCCAACGCAACGTCTTCCGTTTCGCAGTCGCCACTCCAGAACATTTCTGCCCCATCGGCCATCCGTTCTGCGAGCAATGTGCCCTGCCCACTGCCACTGAAGTTTGGCAATTCTTCGGATATTGATGGATGGCTATGTCGGTAACCCTGGTTCTCTTGCGGATCGCTACATTTCTGATACGATCACGCAAGGAAACTCCAAGCATAGCCCTCTCCATTGCCCTTTGAGTGACTGTAAGCTTTCTGATAAGGCCCATTGACAGCTGAGTAGCGTGACTCAATTTCAATTTGTGAATGTTTTTCCTTCATTTGCTATATTACGAGTTCCCACTGCAAAAATGTGCAGGTATTTTCATTTTAACCAGTTAATTGTGACTAGATATTGCCAAGCAACGCTGCAGCAAACCTATATATCAAGTACCATTAATAAAAAAAAATGCCATCTGATTTTTGCAGTGGGATCTTAGGCTATTACGATCAGATCAAACAGATCAGTAATAGTGGCCTGTAGGTCTTCAGAAGAAAAGGTTGAAGTGTTTTTATTGCAGTGCACTATATTAATATATTTTTTTGTATTTCGTATCTTTAACGGATTCTTCTATTAACCTAATGGTTAATTTTTAATAGGGTTAGCAATTTTATGAAATTTTTCAGACCCGTCTCTCAAGCATTGTGGACTTGCCACGATGTCACTTGCAACTAATTGCAAATGTCATCATGGTAATTTAAATTGCGTCGTGAAATTGCGGACATAAAAAGCTTGAAATTTAAATATCTTACATTAAAATAAATAACTTTATACTCAGAGCTCAGTGAGCTTTTCCTTGTAATAAAGTTTGAGTGTACAATATTGAAGCGGACCTTACGAGCTTTTCAATAACTGCGGTAATAATATTTATTACGAAGAGAACATTTCTCAAAGTTATTCATATTTATTTTCTACTAGCTTCTGCCAGCGGCTTCGCCCGCGTAAATGTCAAAAATTATCCCGAGGGAACATATTCCCGGGATAAAATGTATCTTATGTGCTATTCCAAACTAAAGTCTATTCCTGTGCCAAATTTCATTCAGATCCGTCCAGCAGTTTGGGCGTGAAGAAGTAACAAACATACACACTCACAGACTTTCGCCTTTATAATATTATATATATATATGTCGGAGTTGGTTATTAATTAAAATTGCGGGTAGTCATCAATTTGTAATAATTTGTTTTCTTATTACTAATTTAAGTGATTTTACTATCAATTATTGCCTAATAAATCAAATCATAATTTATTGAGTACTCTGTGTACGCACCATTTGATTTTGGCAACTTGAACAACTTTGAAGTTCAAAGCAATTGTTGACATGTTAATTTGATTATTCTTTGTGTTATCACTATTATTAGCTTACGACAATTATTCTTTTATTACTTGATGATTTTAGAATCGAAGATTAATTTGATTTAGCACATTTTAGTGTTTTGTATCAAGTAAACACGTGACGTACTTCCGTATGTCATCGGACAGAGTTGTTGTGGAGGGATAGCAAGGTATAAGAGAGCTTGCAACTTGCTTGCAACTGTATGCAAGTCAGTCGTCATACAGTTGCAAGCTCTCTTATACCTTGCTATCCCTCCACAACAACTCTGTCCGATGACATACGGAAGTACGTCACGTGTTTACTTGATACAAAACACTAAAATGTGCTAATGCAAGTCAGTCATACAGTTGCAAGCTCTCTTATACCTTGCTATCCCTCCACAACAACTCTGTCCGATGACATACGGAAGTACGTCACGTGTTTACTTTATGCAAGTCAGTCGCTGTGGCGCGCCTGTTTTCCGGGATTCTCCGCACGGGCTCCTTCCCGGCCTCGTGGAAAGAAGGGCGCGTCATTATGCTGCCCAAGGCGGGAAAAAATATCCTGAAGCCGGAAAGCTATCGGCCGATCACTCTTCTGCCGACTATCTCTAAGGTGTTTGAGTCCCTCCTGCTGCGACATCTCACACCTCACATCCAACCGCGTGAAGAACAGTTCGGGTTCCGCGCGGAACATAGTACGACGCTCCAGTTGTCGAGGGTACTGCACCTGCTGTCGTCTACGATGATCAGAAAGGAATACGCGGTTGCAGTATTCCTCGACATGGAAAAGGCATTCGACCGGGTGTGGCACGAAGGGCTTTTATTCAAACTAGCCACATCCGGCGCGCCCCGTCGCGTGGTACGCGTAATGAAATCTTTTCTGTCCCACAGGAGCTTCCGAGTGGTGATAGAGGGCGAATTATCCGCCCCCCGCCCAATGCTGGCGGGTGTACCACAGGGCGCAGTATCATCGCCTGCGTGTTACTCACGTTACACCGACGATATCCCCACTACTCCCGAGGCAACGCTGGCACTGTACGCCGACGATGCCGCCTATATCACCACCTTCATGAATGCCAAGCACGCGGCCAAAAAGATGCAGCGCGCCCTCGACCTCATCCCCGAGTGGCTAGCAAAGTGGCGGCTATCGGTTAACGTGGGTAAGACGCAGGCATTTGTTACAGGACGCTCGCCTCTACCACCAAAACTGACGTTACAAGGAGCCGACATCGACTGGGCGCCCCATGCCAAGTACCTGGGTGTGAACATCGATCGTCGGCTCACGATGGGGTTACATGTCGAAAGGGTGGTAACACAATGCAGGGTCGCCCGAAACCTGCTCCATCCAGTCATCCAAGCTGGGCATTTACAAAACATATCTAAGATCAATATTAACATACGCAGCTCCAGCTTGGTTCGTCCTCACTAGCGAGTCGAATAAAAAGAAACTACGCGCTCAACAAAATCTGACTCTACGCCGCATTATGAACACTCCTCGCTATGTGAGGAACGATGTAATCATGCGGGATACAGGGATAGAGAGCCTGGACGAGTTCATCGGACGACTCGCCACAAATCTATTCGCGCGGGCCGACGCTTCTGCCTGGCCCCATATTTAAGATATCGCGCCATGGCACGCGCGCCCGCCCGATAGAAAGCGCCTCCCCAGGGACCTCATAGTAGACAATGTAGCCCCATCCATTTCCCGGACTTGACGCCTGAGTAAACAGTATCAGTCTACACGCTGTTTACTCAAACAATAACACTGCTCACCCCACACTACATCCACGGCGTGAAGTTTGTTCTAAGTTAATATAGACACACTTCACGTCGAAAACAGTCAATCATTACTACACATTCGCCAGTACACTTGCACCGAATAGCGTCGCGAGTTCATCGCACGCTATTGGTTCATGGGCGGTGTAACTCAGGACATTGCCGCTCCTACACTCATATACGGTGGCGCTAGTAGTCACTTACATTTCTAAACTGTAGGTTCGTCCAAGCCGGCACTCCTGCCGCTGGTTACCTTGCCTGGTGGGGGTGGACCGCCAGGGTGCCGTGAAAAAGCGGCGAGACGTTCAGAAACGCTCGCCGCCGAGGCGCGCCTACAGTCACATACAACAAGCCAAACATAGCGAGTGTTGATTATAGGAATCACACTCGCACGAAGCCGGGTCCAGAGGACTACCCAACGACGAGTTCGTCGTGACGAGCCCCGGTATTGCACCCGCGGGCTAGGAACTAGGTTCCGGCACCGCTCGCCTCGCCCCCTGACGGGGGCGACGCGACTTCCACCGAGAGTGCAAGTCAGTCTATCTTCGGATTAGACTCGATAAAGAGCTCCCCTGCTCCCGACTAAACTGTCGGTTTATTTGGTACAGCGCTGCTGTATATTCACATAGCTGTATTGGCTTGCTGATGGCGAACGATACACTTTGTATTTGGGTGGCTTAGGCTGCTGTACGAACTGTAACCTTAAGGGTCTGTTTGTTTAACTGTATTGTTACCATTTGTATTGTTTTGTTGGTGAAACTGGTACTGTAATTAACAACCTTGTTATTGGTTGTACAGTTCTTGTTTATCCAACAAAAATGGGAACGCCCAAATCCTGACCATATATACCCCTCGGCCCTCATGATCCTACATATATATATATATATATAAGTGTGATAGTGTGATGTGATTCCTAACGAATAAAATTCTTTAAATAATTAAATTTAATGTGCGAACGAATACTAACAACTTGAATTTGGTACAGTCGGCTTAGTCAAACCTAATCCAAAATGTTTCTGTATGGACTTCGGCATAGTTATCGAATTTAATTTACACCACCACCATGTACAGTTTTTTTTTTATATTCCTGAATATTATTATCCTTTATTTATCTCTTTTCTTATTAATTACATTTTTAAATATTTTTATAAAACACATACAAAAAGAAAAACATTTAAAAATATAAAAAATAGTAGCCCACCGGTATCGGGAACAGGGTCCAAGCTACCGGTGGTCAGGGCTCCTGAGAGAGGAACCTCCTAACGATACGCGCCGTGTCCAGGAGTACCGCTTTCTGGATCAAGCCCTTGATCCAGCTGCCCAACGAGAGCCTCCTCCATGTTTTTATTATCATTATATATTCTTTATTGCACACCATAAAAATGACATACAGAACAAACATTTTCTAACAAAGTGTACAATGGGCGGTCTTATCCCACAGGGCAATCTCTTATAGACTACGTTTAAATCAGCACATTGAATATTGGCACATTCAATAGCTGTGACTAAACAACTCGAAGATCTCGTCACGACGACAGACAGAGAAAAAGGTAAAAAAATAAAAATAGGTGAGGGATGAATGAGTCAGTCATGATTATACATAAAACCGGCCAAGTGCGAGTCGGACTCGCACACGAAGGGTTCCGTACCATTATCGCAAAACACTGCAAAAAATCACGTTTGTTGTATGGGAGCCCCCTTAATTTATTTTATTTTAATTTAATAATTATTATTTTTAAAGAGAATATACAACACAACATTCTGTGAATATTTCAAGCGTCTACCTGTTGCCGTAATTAATATCGAGCAAAAAACGGCAAAAATATCACGTTTGTTGTATGGGAGCCCCCCTTAAATATTTATTTTATACTCATTTTAGTATTCTTTGTTATAGCGGCAACAGAAATACATCATCTGTGAAAATTACAACTGTCTAGCTATCACGGTTCATGAGATACAGCCTGGTGACAGACGGACCAGACAGACAGACAAACAGACGGATCGCGAAGTCTTAGTAATAGGGTCCCGTTTTTACCCTTTGGGTACGGAACCCTAAAAACTAGATTTTCTATGATATTTTACAATTATTAGATTAAAAGTGATTTGTTTTTATATATAAGGAGGAACTAAAATAACATTAAAGTTGATTATTAGTATATTTTATTATAGAACTAGACGTATGCTAGCAATTTTAGTTCTTTTTTTGGATTTTTCTGATTCTTTTTTCAATTCAAGGTTTTATAATAATTACATACAAAGCATTTTTACTGACTGTACCTTATATTTATCTTAAACTTATTTTGGTATTAGTTTAAACAATGGCATTCGTTCGGCAAAGAAAAAAATATGTGTTGAAACAAATACCAGTTTATTGGTATTAGAACGGAATATTTTTTTTTTTATGGAAAATGATTTTTTTTATTTTTTATTTATAGAAAGAAAGAAAAAAAAAGAAAAAGTGCAAAACGACATACAATATAGGAACATACTTAAGCTAAACCCTTAAAATAGTATTAGTAGTACTTAAATTAAGTTAGTAAAAACGAGAAATAAACAAATAATAATAACATATACTACCCACATTTTGATAACAATCGAGTAAGTTTCACAACTCGTGTTGTGTCTGCGACTGTCACCAGAAGGCTCCTAGCACTAAGTACGCAAGCGGCAGCGTTGCAGACAGAGAGTCCACTACGAACGAAAACATTACTTTGAATTGTGCTGCTATTAAAATAAATATTTAAGTTAATCAACGGACTGTGACATATAAACTAAATGTGACAGTGTTAGCGATGGTAATAGTGCACTAATAACAAAAAATATTGTGCTATTAGTTTACCCAAACAGTGACGTTCACGTTTATGGAACTGGGTGTTTCGTAAGTTATTTGTGTACGTACTATAACATAACATGACTTGCTGACTCAATAGTACAGACATAGACTTGAATAACTTTGATATACACGGACTTAGTGATTACCTAAATTTCACAAGAAAAGATTAGTTTTTTGTATGAAACTGTACGACAGTGCGACGACAACGCCATCTTAAGTCAAACTCAAGAACCAATAACTGACGTCAAGCAGTAATTATCACCCACGTCCTACGGTCACAATACGATCACTAAATTCATCTAATTAAAAATATACCGTCTGGGTTAGCGGCGCAACCACCTACCTGTGCCAAGAAACGCGGTGACTCTAGTTCAAATCTCACCGCATGTAATTATTTTTGAGTTTAGTATTAAACATAAAGATGAATTTCTTGGAGAATCGCGCACACGATCGGAGCCAAATAATGATAAAAGCAATATTAATTCACAAACTTTGAACTGTACGACGAGTAGTCTGCCTGATGTATCCGAAGACAAAGACGTCTCTCAAATAAAAGTATTAAAAGATTAGATCGCCAAGCTAACATCTCAATTAAACAGCGCACTATTACGCACCCGGCCTTTCTGAAAAACTTAGAGTTTACTT
The DNA here is from genome assembly GCA_945859665.1 of Anorthoa munda. Lineage (NCBI taxonomy): Eukaryota > Metazoa > Arthropoda > Insecta > Lepidoptera > Noctuidae > Anorthoa > Anorthoa munda. The sequence continues at coordinate 5,057,560 of OX243899.1, read as the reverse complement.
TAACATAAGTAACAAAAATAGTATATGTATACCCATAAAGGTAGTCTCAAAATAAACACAATTAAAAAAACATAACCTATGACGTTTCTGACGTGCACAGTGGTCATGTGCTGCTATGCACAGCGAGGCTCAGGGGAGGTGCACGAGGTCCCCAGGGATGTGCCCTAACAAGCGTTGCACAGAGGGGTCCAAGGGTGGTGGTCTTATAAGATGTCACGGGGTCCCTTCTACGTGCTGATGGTGAACACCGGGTTGGTTTTAGTGAGGTAAAAAGCCGACATTTCCTGGTCTTTTCCCCAAAATTCCAGGCACGTTTTGAAGGTTGCACACCGTAAACAAAAAAAATGACGACGTTTCTGACGAGTCAGATCTCTTTCAAGAGGCTATAACAACTACTTCTAAGAGCGTTTTCAGAGAAAGGGCCGCAATCAGACCTACAATCAAGTCATAAAAGCCTCATTAGCGTGTGTAAGAACCGTCCTAATCATGCCGAATTTAGGCACACAGGATTCTATTTTGGGATGGATGAGTTCTTAATTATTATTGTTGGTGGCGCAATGGCTAAGTACTAGTCTCTCGTTTTGTTTTAGTTTGTTATAATTTTTGATGTTTTTCATTGTAAGTAGCTCAATGCTGACTTCCGGACAAAATGTCGTGTTTATTTTCCATTGGCTGATATTGGTTTTTTTCCTCGGTGTCAACGAGGAAAGGACAGCCAATCACGATCAATCATCATTGAGCTATGAAAGAGTCTGGATCATGAGAGTCAGAAAAAATGGAGATGTTCTGTAAAGCCGATAACAAAGTATTACAATTATTTGATGAAGTACAGTGTTTGAATTATTATATCCGAAAGTTTTAACAAGTTTTTTACGGTCGTGTGTTCGAATCCGGTTAAATATGTACTTTCTGAGTTTTCATAGGCATTGCCGAAAACGGTGAAGTAAAACATCGTGAGGAAACCAGAACTTATAATCCCACGGCACTATTCCCAAACCACTGCAACTCCTGAAAGCCAGAATCAACAGTGGTGACCACCCGAAAAGCACCGCAGCAATAAACTTCGACGAAGTCTCGGCCAATAAATTTAACTGTCTTGGATCCCGCAACGAAATTAATCAGAAAAGAATAACGGAGGAGTAGGATAAATACAAATTTCCACTTCCCTCCACACTAAGTAGGAGACAGAACAAACAAGTCCAATAGGCACAAAGAGTCGTTTACAACTGGGAGAAGACTAGTTGCCTAGCACCACGGATAAAAAATATCATTAATATTAATGGGTCCTAACATATTCAGTTGTTATATTTAAATCCAATAATAGGTATGGCAAAAACGCTTGAACGCACGGAAATATGTTCTAGTTTCTACAAGATCCGGATAGTAAACAATTCTAGATGCAGCCTGTACATTATCCAATATAATATTGCGTACATTCTGCCAAAGAATACAATCCCATAAGATATGATGTGCAGATTGTACATATTCGCAGTCAGATGTAGAACCCTGACAAAGGCGAGGCAACGAAACCTGAACTTATAGTTAACTAGCTGACCCGGCAAACTTTGTTTTGGCATAAAAACACCAAACATTTATCTACCCTACCTACTCTACCCTATCCTACCTAACCTACCTACCCTTCCCTTCCTACCCTACCCTACTTACCCTACCCTACCTACCCTTCCCTACCTACCCTACCCTACCCTACCTATGTAGGTAAGGTACCAATATTTTTAAATTTCTTAATAATTTTTTTTCATTAGAACCTTCTCCTAACAATAACAAACACAACAAAAAAAGAATAAGCGAAATCGGTCCAGCCGTTCACGCGTGATGCCGTGACCAAGGGAAATAGGGATTCATTTTTTTTTATACATTAAGATATATGTCTGAAATCGCCAATCCGCATTGAGCAAGCGTGATTAATGCTTGTGCCTTCTCTGTATGAGAAGAGACCTTTACCCTACAATAGGGCAGCAACAAGCTGGTATTATTATTATTTGAATTGGAGGCATGCCTATTCAGGTAGCTTCTGTGTGTGAACGCTGTTGTTCTATGAATGTCCTGTCTGTCCTATATCTTGTGGTGTGTCAAGCAAGACGAACAATTTAAGCAATCCTGTGATGAGACCGTCATTGTACCTATAGAATTAGCAATAGGTATTGTAACAGCTGTGTTACAATGTTGGTGTACAATGCCGTTATCCGGTAGTGTTTGTAAGGCTTATTTAGTTATCTTTAAATCTGTTGTATTATAGGTTGAGCAGTCGGAGGCCCGGCAATCTTTTTCTTGTTAGGAACGGGCTTACTTAATGTAGGTACGTCAAAAAAGATTAAGCAATAGAATATACTTTACTGTACACCAATATAGTCCACAATATCTTATCGACGATCTGAGGAAATTACAGCTACTATAATTATAAGGTTAGTAATCTATTGAAGACCCATGTTCTGCAACATTAAAGGCATTTAGGTTTTTTTTGGGGTGGGCAATCATCCAATGACTTCTCCCGCTCAGTATGAAGCGGAAAGGCGGGTCAGACTTTTACTGACTAAAACCGTGTTCCTTCAGTGGGGCGTCTACTGCGGTGGGTAGGGGCGTGAGGGCGTCTCCGTTGCGTCTCCCTCACGCGCTCCACCTCCTCCTTCGCGGGCATTACTGCTTCGCGTCCACCGTGTCCTCCGGGCGATCCACGCAATGGTGACACCCGGGCGTTTCCTCCCACCTTATCCTGAACAGGAACTGCCCGAAACTGCCATGTCCGGTGAGGACCTGCGTCAGGCGGAAGGTGAGGACACCGTGGCGCCTCTCTAGCTATTCCTCAAAGAGGGGCCTTATCGCCGCAATTGTGGCGTGCCCAGCATTGGGTTGCGACAGTTACTCTCTTCATGTCGCCATGAGATCCTGCCGGAGCTCTGTCCGCCAAGCCCCGATTTTTCGTGGCAGCAGAGTTTCACACCGACGTTTCGACTCCTCGCGCCTCTCCCAAATGTGCGCGTAGGCATTTAGGCCTAGAATGTATTTAAATTCAAGAAAGATTACAAAATTTAATTGAAATTAAATTGCTTGCTTGCTTGGTGGAGAAACCACCTCATTTCAAGATTCTCCTTTTAACTTTTTCTGACTTCAAAAAAGTCAAGAATACTAAACTCATGACAGTATTTCCATCTTGATGGCATTGACCTTTACTTTCTGAGCTATTTTCTGAGACAGGCTTCAGGGCAACGGGCTGTGGACCTGTTTTGTATGTAGATTTGCCTTTGATAGCTTAAACGTGTGCTTGTAACAACAGATTCGTATCGTTTGTGGTTTGAAGGTGTATTTTCTGCAAAGGAAATAATGTTTTGAAAGTAATGCGTACAATGAAGCTTTTCTGGTTGAGGTGTGAGCTTTGTTTTCGAGACAATTCCTTTGTAATGTCTGGTGAAAACGTAAAAGTATTTCTTTAATATGCCAAAACGGTGTAAATAACATAACATCACGCCTAAAGGTTTTCCAAAAAGGGTTAAGCAGAGTTGTATACATATTTCATTCACATTTCGCTAGTTTTGTAGAGCAAGCCTACTGCCATTGATTGGGTACCAAACAACAATTCAGATTCAAGAAACGAACCAAACATTATGCTAACTGACTATTGAGTAAGTAAATTTTTTTTTAGATACTTGCTGGCTGCAGAATCTTACTTTATACAAGTTTTTAATTAACTTGCCCATTACTTTGTTAGTAATTATGGGTCGAAACTTGCTACTGACTTTTAAAGCAGTTAACCCCAACTGGTTTAGCTGAAATTTTGTACATATGTTTGCTTTGGGTGACAAAGTATTGTTAGCTATGTCACATCATTCTACATGTCCCAAAGATGGCGGACCAATTATATTTATGCACCTCCATGATAAGAGTACCTATCAAATGAAACGGCTGACAGTAATACAAAAAATAATAATGTTTTCAAGTTTTTGAAGTGAAATCTAATTTTGCCGCGTTGAGTGATTTTTGTTAGGGGCAAAACTTCTGGGTTCCCGTCAGCGACATGCTAATGTGACGTGATACGGAAATAACAGACCCGTCTGCCATAAAAAAAGCTTTTGAAATAAGACGTGCTCAAACACTGCCAACATTTAAGAAAATGGTAAAGGAGCATTACCTTTCACAATAATTTGTATTTTTCTCCTTTCTCTGCCATATACTTGATATTTATTAGTATACTATGTAGTATTGTATATATGTATTTTATTTTATTATGTGTAAGTAATATTATTTATGATATTTGGTACACTGACAGCCCTAAATTCATCTCCTCTTGTTCAGTCCATCCAAAGGTTGTCTGTAAGAGATTGCCTAGTGCGATAAGATCACACATTGTACACGTGTTTTTGTAAATGTTTGACCTGTATGTTTTTGTGGTGTACAATAAAGTATATAATAAATAATAATAATAAATAAAAACTTCTGTTGGCAGTCCTCATGAATGCCTATTAATTTTTTAGTTTATAATTTGTTTCATGCAAGGAAGGAACGAGCGTGCTAAATTAAATTTACCCCATTGGCGCAGCCTTTGTTCAAGCACTAATAATGGCATTAGTACCAGTAAATAACTATAAAATGCACTATAGTTCGTGTCCCACAGTATCTGACATGAAATCATGTCATTATCATTACAGCAATAGAATGTAATAATCGTGTTACTACATTATATTTTGTACTCCAGTGCTTTTTACGTGATTCTTACAAACGGTCGCTGTGGAAAATATTAACTGAATTTTTCATCATTATTTTAGCCGAAAGACGTCCACTGCTGGACATAGGTCTTCCCCAGGTGTCGCCACATTGACCGATCCCGTGTGTCTCGCATCCAGCGCATTCCCGCAACCTTAACCAGGTCATCAGTCCACCTAGTGGGAGGCCTTCCAACGCATCGTCTTCTGCTTCGCGGTCGCCATGCCAGAACTTTTCGGCCCCATCGGCCATCCGTTCTGCGAGCAATGTCCCCTACCCACTGCTACTTAACTTTCACAATTCTTCGGGCAATGTCGGTAACTTTGGTTCTCCCGCGGATATCCTCATTGAATACTTAATTTTTAACCGACTTCAAAAGAGGGAGTTTCCATTCTATGCTTTTGTATATCTATTGTTGAAACTATAACTTGCATATGCGGTTTAGGCTACATTTCACCTGCAACCAATGTTCATGGAAGTTGCATTACCTCCATTGCGGGCTATTAAGGTAACGTGATCAATCATTCGATCGTGGCCCGTAATGTAATTAACCTTGCATGTGAGTAGCTTGCACTGGCCTAGACTGCTGTAGAGGTAGGGTGAATTTTGGGATAGGATTAATAATATTCCGTAAAATCAAGATATTCTGCATAAGCTTAATTTGGCTGAACAATAAACTACAATAAAAAACCGGCCAAGTGCGAGTAAGACTCGCGCACGAAGGTTTCCGTACGATTATCGCAAAAAACGGCGAAAAATCACGTTTGTTGTATGGGAGCCCTACTTAAATATTTATTTTATTCTGTTTTTAGTATTTGTTTTTATAGCGCCACAGAAATACATCATCTGTGAAAATTTCAACTGTCTAGCTATCACGGTTCATGAGATACAGCCTGGTGATAGACGGACAGACAGACAACTGTCTGTCTGTTAAAATGGAAGAGATTTTCAATTCGTCGGAATCTTCTTTTTAGGGTTCCGTACCCAAAGGGTAAAAACGGGACCCTATTACTAAAACGCCGCGGTCCGTCTGTTTGTTACCAAAACTAAAAAGGGAAAAATAAAAAACTTTTTGACAAAAAAAAACCGACTTCCAAAGCAAACCATTACAAAGTGAAAAATAACTTTCTTTTCCGAATTCTGTGTCGAAAAATGAAAAACAATAACAGGGTAACAAGGAAAAAGATAAATATTTTATTTTTCTTTCTTCCACTAAAAACGTAACTACGTAGCTAGGTTTTTTAACATTTGAAATCCTCCCAATAATCCTAGGTTGACAGTGTTATTTGGAGATACGAGTATCACGGTTAGTTACCGATATTCCTGTAATACCAAAATAATTGGCAACATGTTCACCCAGAGATATTTAGTACAAACGCATTTACGAACGAAAATAACAAGGATTCTGTTATAAAAGTAATGACAGTTTTAGCAATGACAAGAAAGAAATTGAGCAAATCTCTAATCTTTTACATACATTTTAAGGGACGCTTACGTGGGAAGCTGTGTAATCAGACCGAGAATTGCACAGATATCTAGCCATGAAAGTTTCCATGCTTGGCATACCACTAATAGACTTCTTCTTTATTTCGTGTGAGGATCTGGCCACCTCTGGTGTCGGAGTTAATTAAGCCGCCTCTGGGAACCCCACAGGCCTCATAGGCCTAAAAGACTAAGCTCCAAAAATCAAATTCCGAAGAAAGGTTTTCGATATCAATATCATCATCATCATCATCATCAGCCATTCTTCCAGGGAATGGGCCTTAATCCACCACGCGGGCCCAGTGCGGGTAGGACATGCCGGTTTCCTCACGATGGTTTCCTTAACCGTTTTTAGAGCTGTGGTGAAGAAATAATTAACACAAAGTAAAGCGCCTTGGGTTCGAACCCATAACCTACGACAAGTGATTCGGGGCCGTTACCACTGGGCCACCACTGCTCTTAACTGCTTTCATATCAATATCGGTATCGATGGAAATTAAATGGAGTTGGGCAAGATATCGGGGTGCACGGTTGGCGCAGTGGTTGAGCGATTGACTGCTGCGCTGCGTGTCGCGGGTTCGATTCCCGCACGGAACAAATATTTGTATGACCTACAGATAGTTGTTTCGGCTCTGGGTGTTTGTGTATGTGAGTTTATATGTTTGTAAACGCACCCACGATACAGGAAGAAATTCCTAGTGTGGGGCAACGTTTAAAAAAAAAAAAAAAAAAAACTGGCCAGGCGCGGTGCTGACAGGTGATGTCGCTAATAGTATGGCATCCAAGGATTAAAGAAAAAATTTCCGGTGGGTCGGAGATGGGCAAACATCATAGTAACCATCGCGGCGAATTGGATGTCGTTAGCAGAGGAGCGAGGGCATTACCAAAAGAAAATAATGACCGCAAGGAATGAGCTGAACTGCTCGTCTAGTCCTAGATCACATACTCGTATCTTTTCTGGAATGTCTAAGGGCTTGTTTCTGAATAGAATATTTGAAGTTAAGTACGGCTTCATGAATTCCTGGGGCCTTACCATGATGTGTCAAAACATATCATAGTTCCACTGTAAGAGAGAGTCTTAGTTATACAAGACAAATAGCTCTCTCCCTTTTTCACTGTTGCGTCATAATAGTTTTGACACGTCATGGTAGGGCTCCTGAACATGTTGTATTGAGTTTGACAGGTTTTCAGTCTGAAGCAGCGTTTCCTAACCTTTTTCAGTCCCCTAGGAAATCAAGCACAATTTCAAGGATCTCCATTAACAAAATAGCAGTAAATTTCGTATCATTTATTTTGGTACTAAAGACCCAAAAAAGAAAACATCAAAAATACGTTAATGTGAAGGTTATTTTTTGCAACTAAATTTGTGATATTTGGGTAGATGTTACTACTAAGTTGTAATCTCAAATCGAGTTCCGCTTTTGTGAATTGTACGATTAGACCAAAGGTCAAGCTTTTTAGCATCGTTTCTATTTTATCTTCAACTTGAAAGATGTTGATATCTCTCCTTGTAGACCCAAGTTCATCTCGTTAAGAGCACTAAAGCTATCAGCTAAATATGCTGCCATTGTGAGCCATCCAAAGTCATTGAAATATTCCAGCATGTTTATTGACGCCGCCTTCTTCAATAAGAAAATATTCTGATATCAGCTCAAAAACACGCGACACATCTTTGCTATGAAACAACCAATGCACTTCAGCATACAATAACAACTGCTTGTGAATGCTTCCCGTTTCTACGAAATCGCACCTAAAATACGGGTATTTTATGGCCTAGCTTTAATAAAATTCACCACCATGTCGCCAAAAAAATTAAAAACAGTATTATGTTTTTAATTTTTTACCAATTTGTACCAATGATGCCAATATAAGGATTCATTTTCTTCACGCACGCTTCAATTCCTATTCGTGTACTGATAATATCCCGAGCACCGTTAGAACTAACTGCCACACATATATCCTACGGTATTTCATGAGTGGACATAAAATTGTTCAATACTTCAAATATTGTTTAACCTGTAGTATGTAAAGGCAGAGGCATACAGAATAAAAATGCCTCACTTATGATGTCGTTGTGATCGTATCGAATACAATTATGCAAGCAAGTTTACGTCATTGCTAATATAATTATGTGTTCTAAAATTCTCTAAGTAAGCGTACCGATTACGAGACTTTTGGTGACATTTATTTATTATTGTTAAATGATCCACAGAAGAAATTGTGGCACACCACACATATACTCGTGGACCCCGAGGGGTCCGCGGATCACAGGTTAAGAAACACTGGACTAACCTATAATTTGACAAATATCTACTCAGTATCTACTCAACTTCAAGTTCTTGATTCAAAAATTACCCGACTGTTGACAGTTCGAAGTTCGAAGAAGTGTCTACATTTGAGTGAAGGGAACAGATGCAAAATTTAACATTTAATTCTGATTAAATATTCAATTTTGCGTCTATGTTCACTTAACAAAACTGTCAACAGTTTGATGGTAAGGTTAGAGTCCGACTCCTCTTGTCTCAATCCGTCTGTCTAGTCGTGGTCCAGCATTAAACCAAACCTAACTAATTATCGCTGGACTGAACGACAAAGGTCAAACAAATAATATGAGAGGCCTGTACTTGTCGTGGTGAGAAGGGTATAAAAAGACGCGTAGATAGTTTGATTCAATACAATACATGGGAATGCTTCTATAAACTCTTATTTATATTTATTCATATCAAAAGGATTGAATTTCGTAAATACAATCAAGAAAGTGAACCGTGGTGATGCAGTGGAAACGGCCGCGACTCTTGTTGTTGAGTTGTAGGTCGCAGGTACAACCCCAGGCAGGCACTTTACTTTTTGTATCAAGGAAACAATATCTTGAAGAAACTGCCATGTCCTAGAATCAAAAATTTGAGGATATATTATAAATTCCACCAACCTTTAACTTTGTATGCTAAGCTTCAGTGGGGCCCAAATATAGATAAATTGTTAAAAAGCGAAGCTATATACAGTTAGTTACAAAAATACGTAAATTAACTGACATAGAGACAGCCCGTTTTTACTTTAGCTATTTTTATAGTGTAATGTACGGTATTCTGTTGTGGGGAAATGCCGCCGACATCCAGATTATCTTTGTTTTACAGAAAAGAGCTGTTCGATCAATTTATAAACTAAGCCCGATACAATCTCTCAGAGCGAAATTTAAGGAGATTAATGTAATGACTGTGCCTTCTCAGTATATTTATGAAAATCTTTTATGCGCCCATAAAAATATAAAATTGTTTAAAAATTACAGTGACATAACATAAATACTAGGAACAAATACAAATTTGTAGTACCTACAACAAGGCTCAAGAAAATAGGTGGCTCGTTTAGATGTCAACGTGTACGCTTTTATAATAAGTATCCAAGCCAAGATAGGTTTAAACAATCTTTTATTTCTCATAAGAACATTACAGATCACTTACATGAGTTTTATATGTTTACATTATAAATAAATATCGTCGTCTAATGACGAGGCACGCAAAAGTACAAAAAATACAATAATTATCATCACAAACAATGAAAAAGTGTACTTCTAAACACAGCTGGCCAATTGGTCACCACCACGGTACCCACATATTTATTTTGTTAGGATCGTAAGTAAATACTATTGACAATAACACCACAGTTTCTAATTGTGTGCGATAACTATAGTCTCGGAGATCGCTTACTTATGTTCATTATAGTTTTGTTGTTTTGATTATTGTTTTGTTTGTATATTATATTAGGTATATATGTATTATATTTATATAGATAGGTTATTTGTGAGGAGAGTTTGTGTATGTGTGTCGGTGTTAGGTTTAGGGTGAGTGTGTTGTGATTTTGTGAAAGTGAAGTTTTACGTTAATATTATAATTTGGTAATAAAATTATAAACCAATAATAATATTAGAACTATAAACAAATAAAAAAATGGTACTTTATGTAATATAATTTATTTGGTAACAGGTATAATTTAAATTAAGTAATTTTATTTAATAATTTCAGTTTAAGTCATTTAATTTAATGATTTAATTTAAGTAATTTTATTAGGTAATTCAATTTAACGATAAAATATAATCCCTTAGTTTTCTTTTGTAAATATTAATACTTTTACACTCTTTAATTTCATTTGGAAGTTTATTATACAATTGGACCCCTTCGTATAAAAAGTTCTTTTTTCCATGTTTTACTGTCCTAGGAGAATGCAAAACCAGCTCGTTTCTTTTTCTTAGGTTATACAGGGTGTCCCAGAAATCGACGTCAAGCCGTAAATGGGTGATAGACCAAGTTATAACAGTTCTCAGAAAAATACGAAAAAAAATTTATCTCATGTTTTAAAAAAATTATGTTCACTTTAAAAATTTACTAAAAAAATCAATCCCTGTAATGGTTCTTTAACTCCAATTGCTACAAATCCCATAATTTATCAATTTTTTTTATTATTATGTAATCTTGAATAATGCTTGTGTAGATTTTTGCCTAAAATTTAAAGCCAACTCCTCCTACTTAGAAGAAAATTAAACTTTTTCAAAACCAAATTATTCAAATTTACTGTTTCGCCCAACTTTAACTGACTGTACTGAAAAAAAATGTACTACGCTAGTTTGGCAAGTAACATGAAAAATTGGCGCATTTAATAAGGATTCAAAAATGGTGTAACACTTGCTAGATTACGTTTTCAATAATTGGTCAAATTTTTTTTTGTAATTAGTATCGGTTTTTACCCAAAATGTCCATACTTCCTTAAAATGACTTTAGCTTACCTAAAGCTTTGCTAAACTCCGTTTCTAGTTCGATAGAGACGGAGAGAGTCATTTTACGAAGTGTGAGCGAGATAAGAAATCGAAATTTTACGTAATTTAAAAGCAAAGTTATGATAGTGACTCAACCTTTTTACTTTAAGTCAGGACCAGTTTTCTCATCTTAGAAAAAAAAAACAAATTATCAGATTTAAATTTTTTTTATTACAATAAATGTTCAAACTGCCTTCCTTCGACGGCAATGCAAGCACGACATCTTCTTAAAAAAGATCTGGTTATTTTCCGGGCAAATCTTCCCCTATTTACAAAGACAACGGCTTCCGTTATTCTTTCCCGCAGCTCGGCTAAATTCTCTATTGTTTTTGAGTACACTTTCTCTTTTACCGCTCCCCAGTAAAAAAAATCTAGGGGATTTAAATCAGGCGAACGGGGTGGCCACAAGATTGTCCAACCGCGCCCTATCCACCTGAGCGGGTATTCTTCATCAAGATGTTCTCTTACTAAACGGGCATAATGCGCTGGGCAGCCATCTTGCTGGAACCACATTTCCCTGTAAACGTTCAGTGGCACGTCTTCTAATAAATCTGGTAAAGTATTTTGAAGAAAATCCAAATAAACTGCGCCATTCAAAATCTCTGGCAGCTCAAAAGGTCCAATTATTTTGCCATTTAGTATCCCGGTCCACATGTTTACTTTAAATCGATACTGTGACTTATCTTGCCTCATCAAATTTGGATTTTCTACATGCCACTCGTGCAAATTGTGCAAATTCATGTAGCCATCTTTTTTAAATGTTGACTCATCGGTCCATAAAATCTTCTCTAAGAATCGAGGGTCTTCTCTGTGCCTTTCTAGCATCCTTTGGCAAAACGCAACTCTGGGAGCGTAATCCCGTGGCAGTAATGATTGTACTCGCTGTACATGATACGGGTGGAACTCGTTCTTTTTTAAGATTCGGTGGGCGGTACTCTTAGATACACCTGTGCTTGTTTCGATTCCACGTACAGAAGCACTTGGGTCTTCTTAGACTGCTTGTAGTACGACGTCTTCGTACGGATTACGATGTCTTCCTTCACCATATACTTGGTTAGGGAATCGTCCCTCTGATAGTGAACGGTGCACATTAATAAAAACTCGATGATCTGGGTGACGATTGTTCGGGTACCTCTCACGATAAAGTCTAGCGGCTGCATTGGCATTGCATCTGCATTCCCCATAAACGAGGTGCATGTTCGCATATTCCAATGCAGTGTACACAGCCATGGTAGTACTACACAATCACAGGATCAGCAACAGTCCAGAGTAAAGCACAGGTCGTCAGAAAGAGGAATTAAACAGTCCAAATCACAAGCAATTAAGTCCAGAAAACAACGCAAAAAGTGGTAAGTACGGAATCAACATGAACGAATACGGAGATGCGCAGTAAACAAAGCAGCGTAACGTACTGATTTGTAATTGTGTGTGCGTCTGCGCTTACAAAACAGAACAATAACTACTGCTGTCTCATTCGCACTCATCGGTAAATTGTATCTCCGTTTCATGATAAAGGTTGCGTCACTGATAAAGGTGGCGTCACTCTCTGTCTCGCTCACACTTCGTAAAATGACTCTCTCCGTCTCTATCGAACTAGAAACGGAGTTTAGCAAAGCTTTAGGTAAGCTAAAGTCATTTTAAGGAAGTATGGACATTTTGTGTAAAAACCGAGACTATTTACAAAAAAAAACTTGACCAATTATTGAAAACGTAATCTAGCAAGTGTTACACCAATTTTGAATCCTTATTAAATGCGCCAATTTTTCATGTTACTTGCCAAACTAGCGTAGTACATTTTTTTTTCAGTACAGTCAGTTAAAGTTGGGCGAAATAGTAAATTTGAATAATTTGGTTTTGAAAAAGTTTAATTTTCTTCCAAGTAGAAGGAGTTAGCTTTGAATTTTAGGCAAAAATCTACACAAGCATTATTCAAGATTACATTAATAAAAAAATTAGATAAATTATGGGATTTGTAGCAATTGGAGTTAAAGAACCATTACAGGGATTGATTTTTTTAGTAAATTTTTAAAGTGACCATAAATTTTTTTAAACTTGAGATAGATTTTTTTTCGTATTTTTCTGAGAACTGTTATAACTTGGTCTATCACCCATTTACGGCTTGACGTCGATTTCTGGGACACCCTGTATGTGCATGTCTTTTTTGTTAGTTTAATGTTGGTTTGTTTTGTATTATCCAAGATCTTTTTTACTAATATACATATATAGTAACTGTATAGTTGAGAGAGATTGAAGAGTTTAGTTTTCGTATATAGCTGTTTGGTAGGTGTTAAAAAGTTGTGGCAGTATAACCGTTTTATAATTTTGTTCTGTGTCCTCTGCAGGAAATTGAGGTTAGTTTTGGATGCCGATCCCCATATCTCAATAAGGTATTCTAAATTAGACTTGACTAAGGAATTGGTTTGTTGAACCAACTTTTTTTTTGTAATAAATGGAAAGATCATATATAAGTTTTCGTACAAAACTATTTTTAGTTTTTTTTTTTTCATTGGAATTACAAAGTAAAATCCAATCGAAAATATTTTTTTGAATCCAGTACCGAAAACACCCCGACAGTTTTCCGAACAAAGCCGAGCCCGTGTGACGTCACAACGTTCATTTCTACTCATTGTGGCACATAGCTTATACAGTGTTTTGACTTATAACCAATTCCATCTTGTTATTATCGTCAATATATTGATGAATATCGAATACATTGATCATAAATATAGAACCTTAAAAGTTATCGTGCTTGCTTCGCATCATTATGTACGAATATTACAAATAACTCCCCATTATTATGTGATTCGCGCAATACCCAACCTAGCAAACTGTACTAGTTTTGAGAAATGTTCTATGTCTAACTAGATTCCAATTAGAATATGTTAATTATGTTGTTATCTTGTTCTAATTTAGTATTAGATTCTGATTAATTTCTTAATTTGATCATTAAAGATTGAGAAAAGTAAATTTCTAAGGGTACTTTCGAGCTAAGTTGACATTTTTGTATAATTACGTAACTTGAAAACATGATTTATTGTTTATGGAGATATATTAATTATTTTAATTTTAAATGACGGATATAGGCGTAAAACTAATATTTCTGTTTGAATTGTGAAAATCGGTCGACGCATTTAAGTGATATTTGAAAATGTACCGAATTAATATTTTCACGTTTTTGTTCTACAAAGTTTTTTAGTGTTTGTAACTACATTATATAGATATTTGTGTTTAATATTATAAAGGGATATGCAAATAATTAAAAATACCGAAAATTTTAAGGATGTTATGCAAAAAATAAATAAAAATAAAGGCTCCACAGATTTCCGGTTGTATAATATTTAGTGGTACCTATGAAGTTTTTTGATATCTAAAGTCGAAGTTGCGCGCCAATCGTGTTTGTTAGCTTTTTATTTTACACGAATATCTACGCATATGTAACAACAATTACATTATGACAATTATGTTTCTAAATGTAATGTGTACAAGGAACAACAATGACAAACACCGGTCGCGGTCCACTATCACGTAATATTAATATTCATTACGACTACTTTACTTATGCTCAATTTTTCCAAATCGTCCATCAGATGGATATCTTTTCGAAATTTGCCTTTATGAATCCTTTATCACACATGTCTAAATAAAATTTGCTGTTATTAATAATATTTTTGCACTAATTTTCGGATATTTTTAGTCAATTTACGTGACACTGTACTATGGTGAAATTCCTTGAACGTTATGACGTCACCAACATGGCGACCAATCATGGCCCGTTCGTAGACATGTGGTTCTTTTTAAAATTTTATCGATTTTCAATTGCTTAAAATAAATTGAAAAAAATATTTAAGAGATTTTTGCAACGACAATATAAATTATATTTAGTTTAGTCGTTTATTTATTTATGTCTTAAATGGCAGAATTAAGTGGACGATAATACATTGATACATGAGTACAGCACCTACGTTATTCTTCTTGAAAAAATCTATATCCTAAGTTTTCTCTGGCACACACACACTCACGTAAACATGACACCCACACACAAACATTACACTCCCACACACCCAACACACACACATACACTCACAGACACACACACTCACACACACATACACTCACACACCCCTATACTCACCAGCAGACACCATTAAAGTTTTTATTTTTTGTTTGTTAATTTAATTCTAGTTTGCACCTAATGGTCCCTAATTATAATTATTTTTGCTTGGTAATGAAACTAATCAAAATTATGAGACTTCCTGTAATAAAAATACATGTTTTATATGTTATTGATCAGCGGCTACAATTTGTTGACGAGGGTGGGCGCTGATACCTATAATTACAAGATATTAAGGTATCTTAGTTTAGGTATTGGCTGCAACTTTAACTTACAACTCTACTTACCTTTGGCATATTTTTATTGTAAACCGTACCATTTTTGTGTTTTTACTTGAAGGTGCAAATAAACTATTTTTTTATTTTTTTTATTTTTTTTTATTTTTTTTATTTTTTATTTTTTTATTTTTATTTTTAATTTATGATATGTAAAGTTTCAAAATAAATTTTAAAAATCGTATTTTTTTTTAAATTCAACAACCCAATTATAGATGGTAGTTTTTACTTTTAGAGTTAGGCAGTTTCCCATTTTGCGAAGGGCTCCTGATAGTGACACAAGTTTGGCTCTTACGTGGTCGATATGGGGCTTCCAGAAGAGTTGGGCATCCAAAAGTAAACCGAGATATTTCTATGTACTGGTTTTTTTTTTTTTTCAAATTATTTACGATCAAAGGGGCGTAGGGTGGAATCTCATTGTTTTTTGCAGTAAATATCATGTAAGATGTTTTTGTAGTATTAATGGTAAGTAAATTATGTAGGAACCACTCATTTATTAGATTTAAGTCGTTTTGCGCCTCACTAATGATATTATGTATGGATTGACCGAAGTAAAATAAACTAGTGTCATCTGCATAAAGTGTTAAATATCCTGTCAACCCTATCTGATTAATGTTATTTACATAGATAAGGTATAATTGTGGTCCCAAAATGGACCCTTGGGACACTCCACATATAATGTTTTGGGAAATACTCTCATAACTATCTATTTTAACAATTTGACATCTGTTAGATAAATAGGATTGAAATATACTGTAAGCTGTTCCAGTGATACCCAAGTTACTTAGTTTTTGTAAGAGTTTTGGGTGAGAAACTGTGTCAAACGCTTTTTTCAAATCAATGAAAATGCCTAAGCCTATATTTTTTTTATCTATATTAGTTTTTAAATTTGTTACTAGGTCAACAATTGCTGATAGAGTGTTCGATTGTGATCTGAAACCATATTGTTGGTCAATTAAGAAATCTTTTTTATTTAAGTATTCATTTTAATGCTTTTGTGCTAATTCCATCCACACCTGTACTAGTATCAGCATCCAAGTTATCGATAAGTTTGGCTGCTTCCTCGACTGTACAGGGTCTTAATTGAGTGAGTGTTTCTGTGTGTTCATGTCCATCTTTTTACATAAGTGTGTTACCTGAATTGGAATGGTATCCCGATGGTATCCCATTAGCCAGCTCTGTACCAATAGTAGCGAAATATACGTTTAGTATATCACAGATCTCTTTGCCATCTGTGACACTTTGTGAATTCACTATAAGTTTTGGAGGTGGAATATTCACTTTCGTCTTATTCATTGCTAGAAAATTAATAGATTTCCACATCTTCTTTGGATGTTTACTACAATCTTGGAATACTTTGTAATAGTAACTGTTTTTATCATTATTTATTTTCTTTCGTACTTTATTTCGCTCCAATAAGAATTTCCTCTTCAAGTCTACGTTTGCTTCATCTTTTTTCAGTTGCTGCCATAGAGTGTTTCTGCTATCGATCATCTTAATTACTTCTTTTTTAATCCAGTCATCCTTTGGCAGGTTCATAATTTTTGATTTATGCCTCTTGTTTTGTAGTATGTGTGATATAATAAAGTCTTCCAGACACTTCTAGTCATCCGCCTTGCCCGTGTATGGGGTTTCGCTAATACTTTTGTATTAGTTTTCAAAATCGATTGCCCTATATTGTATCTTTCGTTTGATTTTTGGCTTGTATTTGAACATTTCCAGATAAATTTGTTTATGGTCGGACATAGCAGATTCCAGAATAACAAAATGGAAGGATTGTTTTTGCAAGTCTGTGGCAACATGATCTAAGATGGTGTTTGTTGTCTGAGTTTGTCTTGTGGAGTAGTCCTTATCTATTTTGTTTAAGATGTCGTAGCCACTTTCTTCGAGTCCTGATAAGTATTGAGTTGCACATGTGTTCGGATTCAGTAGGTCCAAGTTAAAATCGCCGAACACAATTGATCTTCTTCTAGATTCCAGTTGCAAGGTATATCTTTCGAGAAACTCTTTGATGTTCGTGTTACCTGGTTTGTAG
This sequence comes from Anorthoa munda, assembly GCA_945859665.1. Taxonomy (NCBI): domain Eukaryota; kingdom Metazoa; phylum Arthropoda; class Insecta; order Lepidoptera; family Noctuidae; genus Anorthoa; species Anorthoa munda. The sequence goes on along the minus strand of OX243899.1, from coordinate 5,040,134 downwards.
ATACCTCCAACATGCAACGCATATTTCGGAAGATATGTCCATAGGTAGTGGTTGCTATCCTTATAAAGATCTTCTGTTACTTCAAAGGGAATGACCTCATGAATGTAGATAGAAACGCCTCCGCCCTTACAATCTTGTCTATAATTGTAAATATGTTTGTAGTTAGGTAAATCGTGTAATTTAGCATCTTGTTCTGATGTTATCCAGGTCTCAGTTAGTATTACGACGTGTACTGTAGACGGAACAGCTTTAAGGATGCATTGAAGTTCTTCGAATTTTCCCGGAGTGCGGATACTTCTTACATTAGCATAGAAGAATTTGAGGAATGATGACTTTGAGGGTAAGTCTGTATACTTTTGAATTATTTGGTATGAAATCATTCATTAAACGTAAGTTGTGCCAGAAAGCGTTTTATACCATTAAAGATTACGTTGAGGACAAAATGGCTTGGGATTGAGCTGCTTCAATATTTTTTATTTTATTTTGCTCCGTGAATTTTTTTTTGGTTTTCTTGCAATGACAAGAATATTTACTTTTTAAAATATTATATTATATTATTTTAATTATTGTGAATATGAAAAATGATCTCAGAAGAGATCATTCTTTTTTTTTGTTTTTAATTTATCTAAGTTAGTTTTTAATGATGGTCTGGCAGTTTGAGTAGGATTAAAGTACTCATTATTACCTACAAAAATCTGCGAGAGAATATATCTCACTATCATAGTTAAGTCACATTAGCAGCTTTTGTGTTCTAAAATTGAATTAGATCGCCGGTAGAAACAAAAGTTGGTTACATTCGTATTGCCAGTATTAATTCTTATTGAAATAAATAGTTTAATAAATTGGTAGGTAGGGTAAGGTAAGTAGGTTAGGGTAAGTAGGGTATGTAGGAAAGTGTATGTAGGGTAGGTAGGTAGCCAGTTGGAGCGAAGCCGCGGGGTTCAGCTAGTGTTTTTATTTGAAGCCGCATTTAATAAAAACTTCACTATTGATAGATTAGTCAGCCGGTTCCGGGGTTTACTCAAGTTATGATATTGCCATCACAACTAACAATCCATCACGAGTTTAAATTACCTACAAATAAAATGCCTCACGCCCACACATTGACCCAGCTTAGTTTATTTACGAAGAGAAAAAAGCGAACCTAATGGAAACACGTTTCGAATAGGTGTTCAATAAAATCTAAACGTTTTGAATAATATTATTATCATAAAAATATACCTTGTATTGTGAAAATGAAACCAGTGTTGGCTATATTTTGTCGACTTACGCAAACATAAAAAAAATATGTAAATATATTGACCAACCGGTTCTTTTTAAATGACCTCAAAAAAAGGAGGTTATTTTAAGAGGAAAAGGGTTACTTTTATATTTTTCATGATTCTCTCTCTGTAAATGTTGTCCATATTTATAAATACTAACCTGTTAAAGATTGACAATGTTCGAGTAGGTTCAAAAAAGTCAATCAGTATGTATGACTTACAGAAAAAAAATGAGTTAAATAAAAAAACTTTTAACAAAAAATCAAACAAACTTCCAAAACAACACTACAAAGCGAAAAATAACTTCCTTTTCCGAAGTCAGTGTCGAAAAATGGAAAACAATGGGTACAAAAGACACCGACTTTGGACAAGAAAGTAATTTTTCGCATTGTAGTTTTTCCATAGGTGAAAGAATTATAAATAGTTTTTATTTTTCTCTTTTTAGTATTGGTAGGTACCTCCAATTAACATGATAAGCATTAATAGCCAAATTACATCTTATTACGAATCCAAAAAGCCCAAACACGAATAGGATAAATTGTTTTGTTTCTGAGTTCCAGTGCCTATCTTCCGGCTTCATTATCAGATCAGTTCGATGGTACCATTTTCATCAGTACAATTTATTTAAGAGTAGGTGTTTGCTTCATCATAGTCGGTTAACTATTCGAGATATCTTATACCCGTGACATACTTAGCATGAAGGAGCACCAGTGGCCATCTGTGGTCTTCTTCATCAGTTCCACTTCACCAAATGATACTTTCTGAGTGCAAATGATTGCATTGTTGATGAAAATACTAAAATCGCTATATTATCGATTATAATATTTGAGTAGTTATCTCGATTTCTCTAGGATCCCATCATTAGATCCTGACCTGATGACCATGGGATCACTTATAAAGTATACCCTTTCAAACAAAAGAAGAATTTCCCAAAACGGTCCGGGCGTCTTTAAGTAATCGGGGAACATACATAAAAAAAATATTCCGTCGAATTGAGAATCTCCTCTTTTTTTGAAGTCGGTTAAAAAGTTTTTAAAACAATTTTTTTTCATAGTCAACAAATCCTACATCATGGATATGCATACAAATAATTGGTAGGCCATATTTGTTTTAATATGTCACTTAGCTAACCGCGCATTAGCATTGGAACCAATAAATAGTTTTCAAAATTTGAACACGATCGGTTGGCGATAACTGTTTTAAAATTCAGTTGCAAGATTTAGCAAAACATACTAACTAGCAAGGCTAGTCAAATAAAAAATTGTAAAAGCTAAAAAAATTAAGCAGCTTATAAGATGGTATGTTGCAGAATTCTAAAAACCATGTCCTCACAATCCCATACGCTATAGAAGCACTTACATGTAACATAGAAGTTCTACATGTGAAAATATACTCAGGTATAACGTTGAACGACAATATTTAATATCACCAGCCATGTCGCGAATTTTATAAAAAATCAAAAGAATTTCGTAACGTTTGGGCTGATAGAAGCTTTTTTACCTAGACAGAACTAAATTGGTTCTTTGATGTGACAATAAATCATTCTTTTTGTTAGGTTTTTTAACCATCACGCCAGTGTTAAGATAGACATTAATCACTTGAAAATATAGATTCTATGAGATAAGTGCTTCAAGATTAAAAACATTTTATTATTTTGTTAGGCTCGCGTTTTACTATTATCTCACATGATGGTAAGTGATGACGTGGTGGACTATGGAGCAGCACGCTTGCCTAGAAATAATCTATTCACTCACACAGTTACTACAAGTTATATTTTCGAGCCGTTTGGGGTTGAAACTCTTGGTCCGTGGGGTTCAAGTGATCACGCATTATTTAAAGATCTATCTAAACACCTAGTTGACACTTCGCGTGATCCAAGGGCTGTCATTTACCTTGGCCAGAGGTTAAGCATTGCCATACAACGTGGCATTATTGTTGCCACTCTTTTGGGCACAATACCAGTTGACAACGATGTGGAGGAGTATTTCGAAGTCAATGTTTTAGAATAGAATATTTTTTAGTATTAGTTAGTTTTAGTATATTTTCTCAAACAAGCTTGGAAATTAGAGCATTATTTTGACAACCTTCTTCGAGATAAATCGAAATTGCAGTACTGGCCAAATACATGCGAGCAGCGGCCGGCAAAAGTTGTATGAAAATCCATATCTGTCGTGTCTAGCGGCCAAATAAATTACATAGTAAACTCACATCTGTCGTGTTATTTAAAAATGGAACGATCTTTTACTCCGAAACATGGCAACCAAGGAGGTAACTTTTTGCTAAGTTTTATTTAAATTTCGAACTGGCTTGCAAATAGAACGCTGTTTATTAAAAAAAACATTAGAACACTAACGCGGGCACAATTATTGTTGTTCGTCATTGATTTTGACAAAATGAGTTCTAGGTACTACTTAGTTTTAATTTCCGCGTATTATTTGAGAAAAGTACTATACAAGCCTTGGCCGCAACTAGGCATTGATGGACTTAAGTATGTGTGCCTCAGCTTCGCGTCGGCCCACATTTACACGTTCGTCCATTAATGCCTCTTTTGCTGGCCGCTGCAGTAATGTACTATTGTATGTATGTGGGTTCGGCTTAAATCTTGCAACTGAATTTTAAAGCCGTTATCCTCAACCGATAATGTTGATGTTTGTAGTCTTAGTTAATTAAGTACGTATGTTATAAACTGTATATATTTTTGTCTATGTAAATAATGCGTACGATATATTTACTCTTGACTTAAATACTCACAGATTATAGCTAAATTCACTCTGGGTACATAGCCGAAATCATAACATTTTAATATTATTTAAAGTAGATAGCATGGTGAAAACATAGGTTAGGGACAACCTTGCATAACGTTTTCAAACGAATGCACAGTAAGCGCATTTGTTACATACCCTACCGCTGTAAATAGGGAGAAGGATCTGTATATTTTGAAGCAAAACTCGCGACGATTTATTTGAGCACAAGAGAATCACAGAAACCGGCTGTATGTAGTTTATATTTCGGTGAGTGTGCGTTGAAATTGCACAGTTAATACTTACAAAGGGGAATACTTTCATTATGCATACAGCTAAAGAGTGGAATTGCCTGACGGAGTCTGTGTTGCCTGATAACCCCTAAAATACCCCTAGGTATTTAAGTCAAGAGTGAATAGGTAAGGGGTAGGCCGACTATATTATTTATTTATTTATATATGCTTTATTGTAGGTACACCAAGTTAAAACATAGAAAAGGAAACTTAAAACTAAAATACATACAATGGGCGGCCTTATCGCATACCGCGATCTCTTCCAGGCAACCTGGACTATAGAGTACTTATACCTTTTTTTTGTGTATGGAAAGCATCCAATGACTTCGCCCGCTTTGGGTGAGGCGGAAGGGCGTATCAGTCTTTTACTGACTAAAACCCACCCGTGTTCCTTCAGTTGCTTGTGCATGGGCCGCGGTAACTCTCTTTCAAATTTATCCGCGACCCAGACAGGCATCGGACCCCGTCAGTTTTGCTGACATCTCATAGAGGCGCGCGTGGAATAATACGCGCCGTCGACTCGGGCCTGGTCCTTATCGGACGGCGAGCTACCCATTACTTGCCGTCCGCAAGCCCGCGCCTACGGTAGCCGGGAATCGGCTTGTAGCTCACGACGCCTCCTCCTTTGCAAACATTACTGCTTCGCAGAAGGAGGAGACAGCTTCCCATACCCTCTCGCTTCGTACCATGGCCTGGACCAGGGTCGGACGCGAGACGTCGCCTACGCCGATCGCCTCCACGAGTACACGGCGGTGCTCCACCAAAGCGGGGCACACTTGCACCGTATGCTCCACCGTGTCCTCCAGGCGGTTCACACAATGGTGACAAACGGGCGTTTTCTTCCGCCTTGTCCTGAACAGGAACCTCCCGAAACAGGTCACGCAGGCAGGGACACGGGTCCAGTGAGGACCTGCGTCAGATGGAAAGTAAGGATGCCGTGACGCCTCTCAAGCCTACCTATACTTGGTACTCTATAGTCGACCACATCATCGCTTACCATCCGATGAGACTAGCTAAAATTATTTCAATGATAGAAGCCTACACCATTGCTGAGTATCATAGGCTACTTTTTAACCCCTGACGGAAAAAGAGGGGTGTTATAAGTTTGATGTGTGTTGCCGTGTATCTGTGTATATGTGTGTCTGTCTGTGGCATCCTAGCGTCTAAACGGGTGAACCGATTTTGATTTAGTTTTTTTTGTTGAAAGGTAATTTTGTCGAGAGTGTTCTTAGTTATGTTTGAATAAAATCGGTTTAGCCGTTCAAAAGTTATGGGCGTTTCACTGTTTGAATCGGGGTGTTTACGCAAGATATCGTGTCATAATTACGTGTTCAATAGATTGCCGATCGAAGCGTATCTACTATGTACCAGATAAATTATGTAGCATGAAATAAAAATGGGCCGGGAGATTTTAAATTTTGAAATTTTACTTGTTATTACCCCAAAAGTGCACGGTACCATACCAGTATCGATTGCGCATCGCTATACGTATTGAAGTCAGTAAATGGAACGGGTTAGGCGGAATTATATTGTGCAATATCAACGCACACTCACCGCAATATAAACGACATGTAGCCGGGTTCACGGATTCCATTGATATCTAACAAATTGTCGTGAGATTTGAAATATTTACGGTACCAACTCTCTTATACAGTGCAATGTGACACATCCGCTTACTGCGTTTCCTTATGAAGGACACTGAAAGTGAAGCTGCGGAAAAGCTAATTAATAATAATATACAAAGAACATATTTTTCTCGCATTTCGGCATGGGTTATTACTGTCTTTATGGAGCCTTTACTCCATGAGGCTTTTTTAAAACACCTTTTTCAAGGTAGACTGAAAATTATGTAAATCTTTCTTCAAGACGCTCAGCGTCATATTGAATTTCCTGTGTGCTAGAAAATATTCTGGATCAAGACATTTTCGATACCACTTTGTTTATTGAAAATGGTTCCGTAGTTTAACGCTGTACGTTTATGAGATATCAAAATCCTAATAATATTATAAACGTGAAAGTTTGTGAGGATGGATGGATGGATGTTTGTTACTTTTTCATGCAAAAACTGCTGAACGGATTTTGATGAAACTTTACAAAAATATAGCTCAACATCAGAATAATACCTATGCTATAATTTATAAAGGTATTGGGCGAAGTACTAATTCCAAGGGCGGAGCCGCGGTCGGCAGTAAAACTGAAACCAAAGAAATAACCAAGCAAGTTTTGTAACTTTAAAAAGCAAAAGTTCAGTTATTAGAAAATGAACTTGAATGCAACACAACTAATAGAACTAATTAGCAAAACTCTGTTTTGTTGCTAGTAAGACAAAGTTCGCAAGTCCCAATGATTTCGTAAAAAACAACCAAACCTTTAGTAGCTGTTAATTATGAATTTAATATTGTAAACCGGGGTTGCTAATCTCACTCATAGAGCAAGAACAAGCCTCGTTGGCGCTGCCAGAGACGGTATTGTCTTGACTTTCCTTACAGACCAAGCGTGTCTGTGACACGTGACATGATGACAGTTTCCTCATAGAAACTGTTAGGCTGTGACAATTCTGCCTTGCATTTGACAGCCGAAAACTACTGTGTACTTGCGTGGGTACGAATAATTAATATTATGTAACGGATGTGACGTCAGCCTACGTGCAACCGACCAATGCCCGCCGAGCCCGCCGAAGTTAAGCCGCCATATTGAAGCCTCCCCTCCAGTCAAGCCATGTTAAGCAGCGGGGATGTCTTAATATAAGCGATTGCCAGTCATTTATTTCTCTCTTTCGATTGTGAATCGAATTTTTGGTTCCACGGCATGCCGGCTTCCTCACGATGTTTTCTTCACCGTTTTAAGAGCAGTGGTGATAAAATAATTTACACAAAGTAAAGCACCTGCCTGGATTCGAACATTTCGAACTCACGAACTACGACACATAACTCAGGGCCGTTACCACTGGGCCACCACTGCTTCCAATTTTAATATATATATTTTATGTTTGTTTTTTTATATTATTTTTTATGATTTTATTTTAAGTTAGTACGGTATAAGGAAACCCGTCACTCGCAAAAACTGGAGCCGTAGTTGGTATATGGCTAATTGATGTGTGAGTGCCCGGCAAGCAATATTCCAATTACAACACATGGGCACGACAACTACTGTCTCGTCCTGTTGCGGTTTTTGTGGAAGAACCCTTTTTCCTATTTACTAACAAGATTATCCCAAGGGAATTTACTCTTGGGTTAAAAACTGCCCTGAGTCTTTCTCCAAAGTAATAGGGGTTATAAAGTATGAAATTGCCGTTTTATTATATTTACCTAATTTCTTCGAAAATTCGAGTGACTTTTGAATACGAGATCCGACGCTGAACTAAGGCAGCAGAAACAGCTCGCAATATCAATGTTGCGGTTGGAGAAGGGACTGCTATTGAATGCACCGAGCGATTTTGGTTTAAAAAAAAAATGTTTATTTGATAATCTTATTTGTACAACAAAATTTGAGATTGAAGCCTCCTTTTAAGCAAAAGATGCCTGTATTAGGAGACTCCGCTCCTTCGCTGTTTAAACGCTTTCGTGATGGAAACTGTGATTTGAAGAACGAATCACGTGGAAGACCGCCCACACATCACATCATCAGCCTATTAATGTTCCCACTGCTGGGACACAGGCCTCCTCTCTGTGAGAGGGAAACACAGGTGAATAATAATTAATTAAAAGAGATGGTGGAAGCTGATCCGAGCCAAACTACCCAGGAATTAGCGGCATGGTTTAATGTTATCTTACCAACAATATTGACTCATTTGCGTCAAATCAAGTCAGATTTTTCATATTTTTTTATTTTATAAAAAAATATGAAAAATTTGACTGATCTGCAGAAAGAAACGCGTGTTGAAATTTGTGTTGCCTTGTTGAATCGATACAGAAGTGAAGGAATATTGGATCGAATTGTGGCATGTGATAAAAAGTGGATTCTTTACGATAACCGTAAGCGAAAAATGTAATGGCTGACCCCGGCTCAAAAGCCGCAACAGTGTCCTAAAGCAAAGCTTACCAATAAAAAGGTAATGGGAACTGTTTGGTGGTCTCAGCTTGGTGTTATTTACTATAGCTTTCTCCGATCTGGTCAAGCAATAACGGCAGATATCTACTGTGGCGAACTCCGAACAAAGATAGCAAAAATAGCAGTGAAACAGCCCCGACTCATGAATCGATCTTCACCATTATTTCTCCATGATAACGCGAGACCTCATAAAGCACGAGAAACCGTTTCAACTCTACAGGAACTGCAATTAGAAACCATTCGTCACCCTCCGTATTCACCAGACTTTGCTCCAACGGACTACCATTTTTTTCGTGATTTGGCCAATTTTCTAGTTTATAAAAAGTTTTCTTCCCAGGACAAAATGCTTTCACACAGTTTGTCGAATCTAGATCACCAGAGTCCTATTAGATGGCAACAATGTGTATATAATAATGGTAATTATTTTGATTAAATAAATATGTTAAATTAAAAATAAAACTAATTTAAATTTTTCAGTACAAATCGGCAATTTCATACTTTAACCCCTAATACAATCTATCTCTTTAATTAAATTCATCAAAATTGGTTCAACAGTTTAGTTGTAAAAAAGGTTATAAACAAACATACAGACAGATTGAGAGAGTTACTTCTGAATTTATAATATTACATACATACATACCTAAGTAAGTAATCATTTATTTGCTCAAACATGAGTACAGTACACACAACAAATAATTAACAATATGTAAGGAATGCTAAAAATTAAAAAAATACAGCTTGTCATGTTTGCCTTAGATAATGGCATGCAAATATTAATAATAGAATACAAATCAAAATAATTAAATGTAAATCTAAAATATCATTTTATATGCTCAAATTATTTTAAAATGTCGTGTAAATGTTAAAATTATCATTCTAGAATGTCAAAAAAAAATAAAAAAAATGTCAAAATATTAAATTAAATCATAATAATAAAATAAAATATACAAGTTTGTCATATTGAGCAAAATTATTAAAAATATGTAAAAATAATAATAAAAATACAATTAAAAATTTTCGTTCTAGAATGTCATAATAAAACTATAAAAAAACTACCTACCTATCCTTCTCCCATGGGGATCTTTACATGCTGCGATCCTTACATTCTTTCGCGATCCGTGAGTGGTTCTGTGACTCGCCCGTGCGTTTGTTTGTGTATATATTTCGTGCGCAGCGAAGTATTTTTGTCGGGAACGTGTCTAGCGGTCTGCCGGGAATTCCGGTCCAGACCACATCGGTTGTACCTCATTATTAAATATATTTTCCCCCTATAACCCCGACCGGACACGGGATTAAACGAGACCAGCAACCTAATTGCGTAAGTGAATTCTGCAAAGGAAACAAGTCGATTCTTTCAAATAATCAGAATCATTTCTATCAACTTTTTCGGTATTGCGAAACTAATTTGGAAAGCTAGCGTTAGCTTTCCAAATCCTCCTTTGAATTGAACACAGACTACTTAGAGATACTACGGAGTTGAAGATATATGACATTTGCACAATACCACTAGTGAAGTTTTATCTCGAGTCTTCCGCTTTCATTCATTCTTTTACAATCAATTCTACGTCAAAATATTGGTAATGAAAGGAGCATAACCTTTCCGTTTCAGAGTGTAATATGCAATACGAAAAGTCGTTTTTGGGAAGGTTCCAACTTGTTTGCTTTGCAGAATTCACTTACGCAATTAGGCTGCAGGAGACCACCACGGGGACAAATGTGAGTTATAGATGTACGTTGTGTATACTTGTAAAATTATAGGATCCAAAAAACAAGTGATCCTCAGGCCTGTATTCAACATTATGTATTATAGAAAATGTATATTTCATCATAAAAATGTGTCATCATATTATAGAAAACGTCGATTTCGATTGCCGATGGCTAGTTCATGAAAAGAAAACTAAATTGGAAAAGCTTGTGAAAAGTTTGTTATTAAACCAACTCGCTGCGTTGAACATTCCCTTTCATCCGATATCGGTAAATAGCCTTAGGATCAAAGCATATTAGCGCAGAGTCAGTATATCTAGATACAAAAGACTATATATCACTATGTAAATAAAAAAAGTTAATTAAAAAAATCAAAAAACCCGACTGCTTGAAAAACGAACTAAAAAGACGTAAACAAGGAGAAAATCATGCAGTGCTGTCGGAGGATACATCTTCGCGAGCTGGCTGACCAAAACCAGACGTATCCTCCGACTGCACAGCATGATTTTCTCCTTGTTTACGTCTTTTTAGTTCGTTTTTCAAGCAGTCGGGTTTTTTTATTTTTTTAATTAACTTTTTTTATTTATAACTTTTTAGTTATTTTTTTTTCGAATTAGGTACATTTAAACATATAAGTTTTATATATTTTTGAAATCACCTCTTAAAATCCTTTATTTTGATACCCCACACGATAGGTATGGAAGAAAAAAAAAAATTGGGCCCCCACAATATGGCGCCCAAAAACCGCCATTTTCCTATTTTCCAATTTTCATGTAGCCAGTGACACTCGCGGGGTTAAGACGAATCGATTGACGTAAGAACCATCAAAATCGGCCCACGCGTTTGGTCTCTAGAACGCCACATAGGAACAAACATACATACATACATACTTACATACATACATACATACATACATACATACATACATACATACATACATAGACTGATAAACACATTACCCTCCTTCGGCAGTCGGGTAAAAACAAACAGGTCAACTCTGTGATAGAAATGTGTACATTACGTTGTGGAGATAAAGGTCAATATGCTATGTACATTATTAAAAATTGGTTCGAATTTGTCTCAATGTGCTTTAAGCCTTTACGAAACATTTTGAAACGAGTGCGATCTATGATTTGGTCACCTAAACTAGGCCACACATGTCACAAGCAGTTTCCAGCCGTCTGTTTGAAACTGTGTCTGAAATGGAATCAAATGACACTCGGTCGTGAGCGAGCATGCATTATACTGATACGACTCTAAACTGTTACATGAGGGCCTATGGAATTAGGTCGCTTTTCTTCCAAAAGGAAGCAGGGCGGGGCTAGTATGAGAAGCGGCGCTGTGAAAATGTTTTTAACTGTTTCTCCTTTCTCTTTTTTCTTTTACTTTTATTGACCGTTCTTCTCCATAGCAAGCTACCTTTGCGACTGGACAGTAGAATCTATTTATTTTACTTAAAAATTTGACATTCAAAAGTGACAATGGGGTAATTGAAATAAATGATTTGAGTTTTAAGCTGTGCAAGGACCTTGCGCGGTGCGAGGATGTGTAACGAAGCTGTGAAATGGTATCTAGCTGCTCACACACATTTCTCGCTCACATCCTTTTCACCCTGATTTCCGTTTTCTGCATGTAATAATACCTAGCTGAAGGAAAATGAAGTAATCCCATAGGTAGACTTTTTTCTAGACCATGAATCCTATATACCTCATTCATATCTGGTGGCAAAATCACCCTTAAAGTTGTCCATCCACTACCACGTAGGATACGCACGGAGAGATTTGCCGCGTTCAGCTCTTGCGCCAATAGCGAGAGTTGAACGTCAGAGTGACATTGAAAGCTCCAAGTGCACAGTTATTTTTACCCTATAGTAGAATTTGTTCGACGTCTGGTCTTTTTGTAGTTCGTATAAGAAGGTGTGTCGGTATAGGTATCGCTACACATGTGTGTAGCTTAGCTGTGAGTTTGATGGAGCAGTGTCCTTGCAAGAATGCCTGCCTACTATGGAATTTATTGCTATTCCTATGAGAACAAATACAGCAGTTTTTATTTCAGACAGTGCGACACACGTTTTTAAGTATTAACATCTCTTAAAGTCGAACTGAAGTGTTGAGGGTGACGTGAAAAGTAGTAAATATGTATGTGACTTTCGTTTTTCACGACTGTGTACGTAAAATGTTAAGTTTTTCATGATGAAATGTACTATTTTATTGTAGGCCATCTGCTTTTTCCATTACTCAAGAGAGTTCTTGTAATGGTTCAATATGGTTTTAAAAAAATAAGAAATAACATTTCGATGTACCGTTTTACGGCCGTCTTTAAAATAAAACCATGAAGGATCGAATATTATGTAATATTACGATTTGCTGTGGCTTTTCCCGCGTGAAAGTCAACAAATTATTCCACGGGATGTAATGACCTTATCCAGGCCATAGTCCTCTCGTCATGTTCCCATCCAGATTCGTTGTGAAACTACTAGTTTATTTTCTATTGGTTAACAGAAATCCAAACATATAAAAGACTAGCTGACCCCCGAGGCTTCGCTCCCGTCACCCATACCTACCCTGCCCTACCCTACCAACCCTACCTAACCTACCCTACCTACCCTACTCTACCTACCATACCCTACATATCCTACCCTACCCTACTCTACCCTACCCTACCTACCTACCCTACCCCACCAACCCAACCCTACCTACCCTACTCTACCTACCATACCCTACATATCCTACCCTACCCTACCCTACCTACTCTACCCTACCCTACCTACCTACCCTACCTCATTAACCCAACCCTACCTACCCTGCCTACCCTACCTAACCTACCCTACCTACCCTACTCTACCTACCATACCCTACATATCCTACCCTACTCTACCCTACCTACTCTACCCTACCTACTCTACCCTACCTACTCTACCCTACCTACTCTACCCTACCTACTCTACCCTACCTACTCTACCCTACCCTACCCCACCAACCCAACCCTACCTAGCCTACCCTTCCTTATCATGTAGTTCATATTTTTTATGTATCATCAATAGTTATCTCAGTGCACGCCAATGAATGAATTTTAGCAACATATTGCTACTTTGGGTTACATTATTTTTTCATAAGAATCTCAAATTATTTTGAAAATATATACTTAGCATATGACACTTAGGAATAATGTAGCTTTCTACTGGAGAAAGAATTATAAATTTCAAAATCGGGTCAGTAGATCCAGAGATTACCCCCAACAACGTCATAAACTCACAATTCACAAACTTTACCTCTTTATAATATTAGTATAGAAGAGTATATCATTAAAACCATAAAACGCTTACATAGAAGGGTGTGGTCTTAATACAGCGTTCTTCAATTGTTTCAGTGGCTATATACAGACTCATGGGGTAACAATCGTGAGCAATGACGTTATATTCAAGCCCTCCCACTGAGACATAGAATAACCACAATATCTAAGATGGAGTTTATTATGAGTATATGACAGTCTACTTAGGAAAGTCACAGGAATACAAAGTTCTAATTTGAGAATTTACGTGTTTTCCGAGGCGTGGAGGAATCTCGGTATAAGATGGTCTCCCATCCACGAACCGACCTCGTCAAGCGTTGTTTAACCTTGAAGATCGACCGGTGCGAATTTTATAATTTAGCTACGAGCTCCTCCAGATTTTATAAAGCGGTAACATAAACTAATTAGAAGGTACATACTTAAACATAAAAAAAAACCCGTAAAAGCTTGCCACTAAAAGCAATGAATAAATATCAAGGTCTAAATAGAGAGACACTTTATTTGTAGATTAGCGAACCAGAGCGTGTAAATATACAATCGAAAATAAACTCGAGAACACAAGGCCCCTAAAAATCTCGAAATTACTGTCTGGGCCACACCTCTTAGAGTTCCATAAGTACGACAGGAAAACCGGTTTCCTTGAGTTCTTGGCATTTCTTTGTGGAAATTCTCCAGTACCTGCTCTATTCATGTATAGGACATGAACACTACAAAGGTTTACAATAAGGTATATAATAAATAAATAAATACTCTGTTATTTTTTACCCGACTGCCGAAGGAGGGTAATGTGTTTATCAGTCTATGTATGTATGTATGTATGTTTGTTCCTATGTGGCGTTCTAGAGACCAAACGCGTTGGCCGATTTTGATGATTCATACGTCAATCGATTCGTCTTAACCTTGCGAGTGTCATAGGCATTAAAATTGGAAAATAGAAAAATGGCGGCTTTTGGGCGCCATATTGTGGGGGGGGCAATTTTATTTATTCTTCCAAACCCATCGTGTGGGGTATCAAAATAAAGGGTTTCAAGACGTGATTTCAAAAATACATAACACTTATATATTTAAATGTACCTAATTCGAAAAATATGTTAACTAAAAAGTTATAAATAAAAAATTGAATTAAAAAAAACAAAATACCCGACTGCTTAAAAAGCGAACTAAAAAGACGTAAACAAGAAGAAAATCATGCTGTGCAGTCGGAGGATACATCTGGTTTTGGTCAGCCAGCTCGTGAATATGTATCCTCCGACTGCACAGCATGATTTTCTTCTTGTTTAACCCCTTTTTTGTTCGCTTTTTAAGCAGTCGGGTATTTTGATTTTTTAATTAAATTTTTACACACTAGACTTATTTTAGTTATTGGGTCTAGAAGCATGAGATTTTGCAAGGCTTCCTTATTCAACGATGGTGGAACTAATGGGGATTAGCTGGATGTGAGAACCACAGAATCAATTGATTTGGAAGCCTATATTTAGCAGTGGACGTCTTTTGGCTTGGATCTAGTATCGCTTGGCAGGAGGAGGGGGTTAAAAGTGGTTAATATGTTATATATCGTATATTTTTCGACCAAATAACAAACTTTGTTTCTAAACTCAATCAGATAAAAAGTGAAAATTAAACGTCGAAAAAGTTTATTTAAAAATAACAAAAAACCCAAAAATTATTTGGGCCCCCACAATATGGCGCCCAAAATCAGCCATTATTATATTTTCAAATTTTAATGTAGTCAGTGACACTCGCAGGGTTAAGACGAATCGATTGACGTAAAAATCATCAAAATCGGCCAACGCGTTTGGTCTCTAGAACGCCACATAGGAACAAACATACATACATATATACATACATACATACATAGACTGATAAACACATTACCCTCCTTCGGCAGTCGGGTAAATGGGCGATTGACAACCAAATCAGTACCGGTATATACCTAGTCAGTGGTGTAATATTTCGAGCAAAATTTTTCTTCTTCGTCTTATCGATGATTCCAAAATTAAATATACTTTAACCAGAATTCAGCCACGCCAACACCGTTGTCATTAGCCTCACAAAGGTCTTTAAAGATGCAGGTGTTGTTGCACAGAGAGCACGACAAAAGGTGAGGCATTGTTTGGGACGTGGCTTCGCAATCGCACTGTGGGCCATTGGAGTACCCCCATCTATACTGTGTTTTTTAATTTCGTAGACTAAACTGACAGCTGCCAATTAAGGACCTTATTTTTTACCCGACTGCCGAAGGAGGGTAATGTGTTTTTAAATGTTGCAAGCGCGGAGCATAGTGTTGTAGGTAAGGCTCAATCATAAGTGATTCACCGAATCGATGTGACATGATTTCTCAATTTAATTTTACTAATTGGTGTAAATAAAAATTTAACAAAATATAATATATTTAAATATAACAGTATTCATACACAGAGTACATAAACTTCCATTGTGTTAAATATGAAATCAACAATAAAGTAAATGCGATCGATAAATTCATTTTAAGTACATGAAGTCAGACAAAACAAAATAAGGGCCGCTAGTTTCTAAACAAATTTATTTTTTAGTTTCATTTTCGATCTACTTCGACTTTCGATTAACTTTCGATCAGTCAGGATAGTCAGGATTCGACACTATTTTTATGTAACGATAGAGTGACAACCCCCCAAATGTCAGTTTAGTCTACGAAATTAAGAATCACAGTATAACTAGGTTGTGTCTGCAGCGACCCACCAAAATTGTAACCTAAAAAACCCGGCATTTTTTTTTAAACGCATCTTAAAAAATAAAACTATACTGTGATTTTTAATTTCGTGGACTAAACTGACAGCTGCTATTGACCTTATTTTTTTTTAAATGTTGCTAGCGCGTAGTATAGTGTTGTAGGTAAGGCTCAATCATAAGTGATTCATCGAATCGATGTCACGTGACTCCTGAATTTATTTTTACTAATTGGTGTAAATAAATGTTTTATGAATATAAACGTAATATATTTAAATATAACAGTATTCACACACATAGTACATGAACTTTAATTGTGTTAAATATGAAATCAACAATAAAATAAATGCAATCGATAAAATTAAGTCTGACATAAATGAGCAGAAACTAAATATGGGCCGCTAGTTCCTAAACAAATTATTTTTTTATGCCGTGAAATAGTTTAATTTACGATTTACTTCGATTTTCGATTAACTTTCGATCACTCAGGATAATTAGGGTACGACACTATTTTAATGTAACGATAAAGTGACAACCCCCCAAATGTCAGTTTAGTCCACGAAATAAAAAATCACATTATAGTAATGCCATTTGCGTCATGTGTGACATGTGTCAGTATCATTTGCTTTCGTTCATTCCGTTTCCCGAGTTGCCTGAATGTGATATTTGTGTTTCTTGATGTTTTTGTTTTTTTTATAACAACCTAGAAATCCTGATCAGAAAGTTAGTGTACCCTCCAGTTCATGGTTAAAATAGGTCGAATCTGTTCCAATACCTAATCGGAGCACCCCGACTTTACGTAGGTAGCCTTTTGGTGGCTACCCCCAGACTGTATATATAAACCGGAGGCGCGAAGGGAGAGAAACCCCCGCCCTAACAAAGCATTGGCACCCGTGCGAGCTGTAGCGGGTGAGGATGGTCGCCAAAGTGCTATTCTGGGTGCATATTGTCTTCAAATATATACGTATGTACTTAAATAAATATATAAAAAATAAAAAAAATTGTAAGTATGGAGTTTCTTGTGCGTTCTTCTCCATAACAAGCTACTTTCCGAATGCACGGTAGAATAAATTTTTATTCCTTGTAAATTTTAATTGTGACGTTCAAAAATGTCGCTTGGTGGCCTAGTTGAAATAAAATATCTTTGTCTTGTGTTGTCTTGAAAAAGTGCTGATCGGATAATCCAATCGGGCACACGGCTTCTCTTCAAGTAAAAGCCAGTTAAAAACAACGGATTTTACTAGTAAGCTGTGTTCCAAACTTCTCTAAAGCTAGCATAGAACTGCATCGCGCATTCGATTCAAAGTTCGTCGTCTATCGCCCGTTGCGCGAAACAGACCAATACAACTGTTTCCTCTGACACAGTTTCTGAAGTAGATCTACATAAAACAAAGCTTGTTGATCTTCATCATTCATTTGAAGATTTAAATTAGAAGTAGCAACGCCATCTCTAACTTATTTATAATATCCATCCGTACTATTTATAAATGCGAAAGTAACTCTGTATGTCTGTCTGTTACCTTTTCACGCTTAAACCGCTGAACCGATTTAGATGAAAGTTGGTATGGACATAGTTTGAGACCCGGAAAAGGACATAAGCTACTTTTTTTTCACAAAACACGAAGGGGAGAAATGGGGTTTGGGTAGTTTTGTATGAAACTTCTTATTATGGCTTAAACCGCTGAACCGATTTAGATGAAATTTGATATGGAATTAGTTTCAGATCCTAAGAAGGACAGAGACTACCTTTTTTCATAAAACACGAAGGGGTAGAAATGGGGGCGTTAGTTTTGTATGAATCTTCATTACAAAAATCATGCAGGGGGAGAAATGGGGGTCTTAGTTTTGTATGTAACTTCTTATTATGGAGATAGTTTGAGACCCTGAGGTGGACATAGGCTACTTTTTTGTGCATAAAAATCAAAGTGGTAGAATTGGGGTGGGTTAGTTTTGTGTGAAACTTCTTATTTTGGGGATGGATTGGCTTCATTATTGCGGAAATACTTTCGTAAGAAATAAAAGAGGGTTGGGGTTGTAAAGATAAGACTGATGTAGAAATTTTCTTCATGGAGCTGAATCTCGGCGGGTGGGTAGTTTATAGATAGTAAACGTTAGTTAAGAAAGGATTTTTGTAAATGCATATTTTAAGGGGGCAAATGGGGCAAGCTGAACTTCGTATGAAACTTTTTACAGGCATGTTTTTGATATCAAATTATTGAGATCTGTATATTAATTTAGATTATATAATGGACAGTGTTGCGGATATTCATAGTCTGGATTACCCAAAAACCTGACTGAAAATCCCCAATTTTGGGGCAAATAAAAAAAATATTTCCCACATCTGCCACACAAATTTTTATCAAATATTTAAAAGTAATGTTAATATAAATCAAACAGGTTTATTATAAAAAAAAAAAATATATTTATATATACTCAAAAGAAGTTACTTATGTTAATCTACTTTTTGCAACTCTCATTACGCCAATTTGTTTTGGTTGACTTATCATTTGAAGGATCAAATTTTAAGCTCCCTCCTTTCTTCTTAATACCTTCTCATAAACGCTAATATAGTGTCAGTGTGTAGGCGATTAAGTTTTCAAATTCTTTAGGACGCTAAGTTTTCTCTCAACAGATGCCTTTGAGAAAGGTAGAACGAGCAATAGGCTTATTTTTAGCTTTTGGTTGTCATGAATTTTGCCATAAAAAAACTCTAAAACCTTCCTGCCGGATAAGTTTAGTTAAGCTTGAATTAAATATACATATAAATACTTCTAGTGCTACTTCCATTACTTCTAATTTTAATTCTAGTGATGTCTTAATTCCCCGCGTTTGCCCCTCAAAATCGCTCTCTCCACCAATCCCCGCAGTTTGGGGAATTCCCCACAAAATGGCAACACTGGTAATGGCTTGAGGCTTCGTATTACACAATAAGGGCAAAATATAACAGGAGCCAATATATTAACAGATATGAGAAAAATAAAAAACTTTTTTACAAAAAAATACTACTGACTTCCAAATAAAAAAAGAACTACAAAGTAAAAAATAACTTTATTTTTGGAAGTCGGTGTCTTTAGTAGGTACCATTTTATGCGTTATGGACACCGACTTCCAAAAATAAAGTTATTTTTCACTTTGTATTTTTTTTTATTTGGAAATCGGTAGTATTTTTTTGTAAAAAAACTTTTTATTTTTCACTTTTTAGTTGTACCTACCTAATAGGCAAGTTGGTTAAGGTACCTATAACGCCAGAATAGATTACCCGAATAACCCGAAACTTGAAAAAAACCGGTGAAATTAGAGATCTGCGTACCCCTTAAGAGCGTACTGGCGTGATGTTTTGTTATGAAATGGTATAAACAATAAACAGACATGCGATTGCAGCAATCCCGAGAGATTTGCCGTAATTTATTGAAGAGTTCTGTTATATATTTATGACGGAGATATGCGTGAACATGGACAAAAAAAAAAATCTAACATAATGTCTAACATAGAACCTCCTCCTTTTTGGTAAGTCGGTAAAAAAGGGGCAAGCGTGTTCACACGTCGAATCCCAACTATCCCCACTGCCCTACCGTTTCAATTCAAAAGACTCCTGTTTTCAATCACACTTAGTTTTACTATTACTATTAACAAAGCTCAAGGGTAGTAGGGGTGCATTTGGAAAAGCCATGCTTTACCCACGGCCTGCTACATGTAGCTGCTGACATCACTCATATCCAGAACCCAAATGAAAGGACATACAACATAGTACACAGCAGCGTCCTAAAATGTTGTACTCATGATTAATCGCATAATTAAGGATGTAAATTAACTGTAAACAAAATTTATGATAGAGTTGTGTCTTCAATTCGCAGCAAAGCAGATCCTACGACTCTGTAGTTTGTTTCCTTTTGTAAATATTTATTATACCTGTATTGACCAACGTCTTCAATTAAATAAATTACTCGTTTTAACGTTAATGCTTCCTGTACCTATAGCTAGGTTTTCCAAGTGGGCGTGGATGGCCAAATCATCACTATGAAGCACAAAACAATCAAAGGAGTTACGAGGCCGATTTTGATGAAAACTAAAACTGCAATATTGGATTTTTCTCACCCTGCATGTCGACACCCAGAATTGATTGACAAATTCTATATTAACGAGAGCGAAGCTGCGGGCAATAGCTAGTATATCATAGCACATCACACTTGTATTATAAAGGCGTGATTTTGTGAGTGTGTGTGTGTGTTTTACTTCTTCACGCTCAAACGGCTGAACGGATCTGGATGAAATTTGGCACAGACATAGATTATAGTCAGGAATAGCACATAGGATACTTTTTATCCCGGGAATATGTTCCCTTGGGTTAATTTTCGAAGCCGCTGGCAGAAGCTAGTAATATTATAGAGAAGTAAATTGTTTGCTTATATATTATATCATTATCATCATTTCAGCTGAAATACATCACTGCTGATTTAGTCTTCCCCGAAGAGTCACCACATTGACCGGTCCTGTGCATCTCGCATCCAATGAAGATCTGCCAACGCAATATCTTCCGGTACGCGGTCGCCACTCCAGTATGATGCACGATTTCTGTATAGTCATTGGGAGCGAAGCCGTGGGATAAGTTAGGCCCGGTATCCGGAGAGGAGAGGTGACGAGAGGAGATGTGTTTTGAAAAACCAATCAGATTTCGTTATTTCCACATCTCCTCTCCGCTTAGCTTTGGTGGAAATGGATCAAGTGGAGAGGACAAAGACAAAGATATTTTATTTCAACTAGGCCACCAAGCGGCACTTTTGAACGTTACATCAAAATGATTCTACCGTGCATTCGGAAATTAGCTTGTTATGGAGAAGAATGCACAAGAAACTCCATACATACTCTTTTAAAAAAAAATGTTTTTTTACAATATTTAGGAACATAGGTACATACATTATTAAATTCATACATGTGAGGACAATGCACCCAGAATAGCACTACCCACTATACCACCTACAGACATAAAGTATTAGAAGTACTCACACATGTACTGTGCAGTTATATAATAGATACTAGAAAAACATTAACATCCGAAGCAGTCAAGTTATGACCAATCCCAACTGACGGCGTCCGTTCACGAACATGACGCATGAATTGGCCAGCCACGGCAGCTCAACCATCATAAAGGGAACCGGATGATCCAACACACGCGCCACCATCAGAGAGACATTTGAGAGAGCATGACACACTCAACGGCCAGGGTACACACAAGTCAACGAACGGCGCATAGGTACAGTAAATGGTAGATTTACAGATGGGTACATAGTACTCACACACGTGCTGTGCAGTTATACAATACTAAGGAAATTGAGTTTATACAATACAAATATTAATAATTCATACAGTCTTCAGCAGGTCCAACAATACCTCAAAACAATAATATTCTGCATATCACTTGTTATTGCGCCCTAGTGGTTGTGGATTGTGGAGCAGGACTAGCATAGCATGAGGAGAGGAGATGTCTCATTTTTCTATAGAATTTTGAGCCGCAAGCGAGCAAGTGGCGCGGTAGAGCGGTTACGTGGAGTTTCTCGTTAAGAATCCGATTTCCGATTTCCGTGCGTTCAAGCGTTTTTGCCATACCTATTATTGGAATCAAACATAACAGCTTACAATGTAAGGGCCCATTAATATTAATTCTTATTTTTATCCGTGGTGCTAGGCGACTGGGCTTATCCCAGTTGTAAACGACCCTTTGTGCCTAGTGGCCTTGTTTGTTCTGTCTCCTGCTTGACATGGAGGGAAGTGGAAATTTATGCTTTTTCCTACTCCTCCGTTATTCTTTTCTGATTAATTTCGTTGCGGGATCCAAGACAGTTAAATTAATTTTACGGGACTTCGTCGAGCTTCATTGCCGCGGCGCTTTTTTGGTGGTCGCCACTGTTGATTCTGGCTTTCAGGAGTAGCAGTGGTTTGGGAATAGTGCGGTGGGATTGTCCCAAAGCGTCTAGAAATCTAGAAGGCCTACAATGTTCACACATTCACAAAACAATCAGTAAAAGAATCTATACAAAGGAAAAAAATGAAAATATAAAAAGACTAAATTTAACATGTGGCACAAATGTTGTTATCAGTGCTGTAACTATTCTTAGCAAAGAGCAATAAAGATTATTGAAATCAATGTAAAAAGTCTAATTAAAAGAAGGAAAAAAAGAAAAAATGCGATTGAGAATAGTTAGAGACATCCACATATTTGTGCCGTTTATGAGTTACCAGGGAAGCCGCATGCGCAGAAGGAGCTAAAATTTTTATCTTTAACATAGTCTATGATTTTATAAGCCGTTAAGCATCTCCTTTCCGCTTTGGTGGAAATAACATGCCAGCTTTGCAGCACATCTCTCGTCTCCTTTCCTCTCGTCTCCTCTCCTCTCCGGTTTGGTGGATACCGGGCCTTCATCTTGAGTTCACTATTAACTTAGATTACAAGCGACTGGATTTATGTATAATACACCTGATTACCCGCTTCTAAGTTTATAGCTTGTAGCAGACTTTTGAGCTTCTGAGATTACTTAGGATTATTTAACTTTCATAATACCAAGTTCGGTATTACCCAAAGTATAAATGGCCGAGGCACATGTCTCCCATTTATCCGTGAAAACGTCAATGTATTTTTATTGGAAACACACGCTCCGTCTAGATTACCTAATATATCTTATCTATTTTATTTAGGTCTCCCAAGCAAGCAGGCACGATATTGGGACATCTATTCCTAATACATTGTATTTGAATTTGGATACGATCCTATATTGACATCCCGCAGAGATTTAGGAATAACTGAAAGTAGAGAAAAGTCCATCAGCCATACATACGGCTAATCGTGCTTGATTTTTCTAACATTATCACAGTGTGACATAAATAAAATAAAAAAGCCATATATTTTTTACCAAAAAATACACTAACGAGCAATGAAAACAGTTCCAGTGACATAGCACCAAATTACTCCTAAACGGGAAAGGTTAGCTTAATGACGCCGTCTGCAATATTGAAGTACATTTAACAGCGCATCAGAATATTACCAACTGAAAACGTAAATATTGTGTTCAAATTTTAAATTAAATGTGACAAAATTAAATTAAGGTGTTTGTCGGCATTTTGTGGGTGAAACTTTTTCATTGCTTGGCAACTTAATTACAAAAACTAGAATATTTATAAACACTTGACTACTAATATGTTAAACTATTTAAAATAAATAATATATTAATTTGACAATGCATTTTTTTATAACTTTGTAGGCTTGCGCTTGACTACTATCTCACCTGTTGGTTAGCGATGATGTGGTCGACGGTGAGACACGCTTGCCTAAAAATAACCTATTCGCTCTTGACTTAAAGACTCCTTGACAATAGATTGTAGCCGTCGAGAAACACAGACTCCGGTATTGAATTCCACTCCTTAGCTGTACGCATAATAAAAGTGTTTCCAAAACGTTTTATGCGTATGGGTGGGATGTCCACCATGTACATGTACAAGTACCGATAGCGCATCGCTGTACGTCTGGTAGTCCGATGATGAAATGGGCTAGGTGGAATTAGATCGTGCAATTCCATTGCACACTCCCCGAAATGTTACCGATAAAAAACCGATAAGCTGAAAACTCGGCAACGGTGTTCAAGGCTCTGAAGGTTTGACTTGATCAGTGCCTCATCACCGATGAGCCTCTTGACCCGCTTTTCGATCGAGTCCAGTGCGTCAAGCTGGTATTTGGCAGATCCGTCCCAGAGATGAGAACAGTACTCAATGCATGATCGAACTTGCACTTAATACAAATTGAAGGTTTTGATTCCCTTGCGAGTGTCGAAAATTTGCGGAAAGCGGCATAAACGGCTCTGTATCTTTTGATTGCGTTGGCTTAGAAGTTTGATTTTTTCACAGCTTTAAGGGACAGTATACCTGAGTATTTTATATAAATTTCTAGATAAGTCCAGATTTTCTCACGATGTTTTCCTTCACCGTTGTCAGCGATATCCAAGATAAACTTAGAACGTACATATTATGAATTGAACAAGTCACATTGGTACTTGACGGGATTAAACCCACGACCTCAAGTCCGAGAGGCGAGGTCTTAGTCACTATACTCACTATAGTTGTGGCAATCTAAGCAGTCGGATTTGACAGCTGTAAAATACTTAATAATAATTAAATTTGATGCTTACGAAAGATACTCGGTGTTTTAGTGTATGGTTATCATAGCAATTTTTATTTTTTATTATTGTTTTTTTTTATTATTTATATATAATATTTTTTTATTATTTAATTAGGATTATGAATTTAATGTTTCGATTTCTTACATAAAAAAAGATCACGGCATGTAAAATGAGAAAAGTCATGGACCTTCTTAGATTATCACGATTAAAAGGTCTCCACGACAAGAGAATGATTATAGTATACAAACATAATACGAAGTAGGTAAACAACCATAATACATACAAACGATTCTCATACATCTCGTGCCGACACAAAGCGAAAACAATGTGCGTGTTCCTCAAACAAAGAAGATATATATCATGAAAGTATAAAATTGTATTTAAGGCAAAATATTGACTGCACGTAATATTACAAGAATAACGAGAAAATGATTCGGCAAGTTAGCAGAATTTGTTATTAATAGGTATAAGTTCTTTGTTATAAAATAATGTTGGTACATGTTATGTGCCTACATTACTTTGTACGTGTACCTAAATGTAGGTACTTACCAGCACGAGTAAAAGTACATTATTCGTATTCGTAACATGTGAGTTTTATAGGATTTATCCTATTCGTATTTAGTTCAAAGTACTGAGCGCTCAGGACTGGGTCGAAGGATATGCCACTGTTACAGAAAAGCACTGCTTATTTTTGAAATATGGGGAATATTTTTGAAGTTGGGGATCCTTGCGAAGGTGAGAAAGTACTTCACGCCGGAACAGCTGCTCAACTTGTATCAAGCGCAAGTTCGATCGTGCATGGAGTACTGCTCTCATCTCTGGGACGGATCGGCCAAATACCAGCTTGATGCACTAGAGTCGATCGAAAAGCGGGCCAAAAGACTCATCGGCAATGAGGCACTGGTCAAATCAAAGCTCCAGAGCCTTGAACATCGTCGCCGAGTTGCCAGCTTGTCGGTTTTTTATCGGTTACATTTCGGGGAGTGTGCGATGGAATTGCATGATTTAATTCCGCCCAGCCCGTTCCATCATCGGACAACCAGACGCACGGCGATGCGTCATCGGTACATGGTGGACATCCCACCCATACGCACAAAAGGTTTTGGGGACACTTGTATTATGCGTTCAGCTAAGGAGTGGAATTCCCTGCCGGAGTCTGTGTTTCCCGATAGCTACAATCTAGGGGTCTTTAAGTCAAGAATGAAGTGATGAATGGGTTTTTTCTAGGCAAGCGTGTTTCACCGTCGACCGCATCATCGCTTACCATCAGGTGAGATAGTGGTCAAGCGCGAGCCTATTGATAATAAGAATAATAAAATAAAATAAAATAACAACAAATCTTGTTTACTTCAATATAAGTTTTTAAGCTGACATGGTCACAATCATTAGAATTAATATTTGTTTCGGGATATATACCATGTATGTTTTGATTTTTGTTGAGAGCAGCTTGACTTAATCAAAATTATCTGCCCCACTCAAAACAAGCGGTGCGTTGTGTAAATTTGAACCAATTTTATTTTGTTTGAGCGTTCAAATCCAGACAGAACTCAAATTCAAAGTGTTTATTTCAATTGAAGAATTTACAGGAACTTTTAAATTGTCAAGGTCAGTCAAAAAGGTAAACAGACAAGTGGCATTCGATGTCAGCGATGTCGATAAACGAAATGTAAGGGATTGATCACGTTAAATAATAAATGATTTTATTTCTGTAAGTTGGTTTGTACAAACACTTTTACATGTCGATCATATTTTTTTAAACTAGATGAGGTCGGCGTTTCCTGTCTGACTACTCTGAGAAGAAAGGCCGAAACAAACTCAGAGGTCACAGTCTCTTTTAAAGTCCAGACAAAATCTTGGTTAGAAAAAAGTGGCGTTATTTTTCGATATCGCTTGTCAATCCCATATAATTTTGCCTTTATGACATATTATGCTATCGCCACGCTTCCGATGATAAAATGTCACTTGTCTAAGGCCTCTAGATGTACGTTCCAAAGCGTAGATCTCTGTGGAGAAGAACGTTAAGGACACCTTACAGGCACTCTCCATACACTCTACAGACATTCTACAGACACTCCACAGACACTGCACAGACACTCCACAAACACTCTACAGGCACTCTTTTAAGTCAATAAATATGTATATAGGTAAGTGCCAGAAAATTTGACACCAGTGTTGCCAAGAGCTATATTTCGTGCTACCCAGTTACTGGGTTGTGGAGATCAAATAGGTAATCGTTCCATGTAATACACCGGTATTCAAATCCATCCGGTTGGACTGGAAGCCAACGTCAACATACATAGTTGGCAAAAGATTAATTGACATAGGTATTTGTACCTATGTCAATTAATATGTCAAAGTTTTTGGGCCAAAAAAAACTGAGTTACTACTATGCCAGCGACACGAAAAAGAAACGAGGTTACATAATACATACTGAAACCTAAACACTGATTTATAAGTAGCTACATTTCATGGACATAAAACATTATCGAAGTGGGTGAGCATATTCTTCATTCACCTTTCACGATTAATTTCTGGGCAAGGTCTGCTAATGAAAACTTCCGCTAAATTAAAAACGCCGGGATAATTAATAGCCCAATAAGTACCAAGGGAAATTGAACTGAAAGTTTAATGAGTAGTGATAGCATTTATTTATATTTTGACCTGACAGGTGACGCGTAGTTATAGAACCAAATCTTAGAAAAATACTAAACATGACAACTATTTTTAACCGTTTTTTTTTATTTATTTATTATTTATGATGGGTTTGCTCTTGATTCTAGTCTAGGTCAGAGGTGACAGAGACAAAGTCGACGATGGAGTGAGCTTACCCATTAGAAGCCTGTTCACTCTAACTTTGAAGATATTCGGGTTGTATGCGTTCGGAAACACAGACGCAGGCAGTGAGTTCCACTCTTTTGCTGTGCTCATTATGAAGGATGTTTGGAAGCGCTTGGTGCGAATTGGTGGAATGGCAACTAGATGAGGATGGTAACTTGCAGTGCGTCTAGATGTCCGATGGTAGAAGGGGCCGGTGGGATGAGGTCGTGGAGTTCGTGAGCACACTCGCCAAAGTACAGTCTGTAGAAGACCGACAAGCAGGCAACCTTACGGCGATGAGCCAAGCTGTGAAGCTTGGCATCCACCAGTTTGACGTCGCCCGTTAGTCCCTTAGCTCTGCGTCTGCGTCGACTTGCCAAAAATGAGGAGGTTCTATGTTCGACTTCATGCTTGTTTCTTTTTATTTTTTTGTGTATGTTCACCGATATCTCCATCAATTCTGGATAGATTTTGAAAATTCTTTTTTGTTTGAAAGAGTTTGTTCCGAAATTGGTCTCATTTTAATTTGGTGAAGATCTGACCCGTGATCTCCGGTGTCGATAACGCAAAAAAATGGTACCTACCAAAGACACCATCTTCCAAAAAATAAAGTTATTTTTCACTTTGTAGTTTTCTTGTTTCTTGTCGTTGTATTTTTTTGTAAAAATGTATTTTATTTTTTTCGTAAACTAATCACACTTACAGACAAACGGACTCATTCATACGTAATTTGGGTCTTATTTTACTTCCAACTACTAATATTGTATGATGAAAGTCCTGTATGTTTGTTAATTCCTAGTGCGGGGCAACGTTTTTTAAAAAAAGAAAAGAAAGAATCAATCAAGCCTGCATTAGGACATAGAATACTTTTAAAGTATTGCCGTGGAAAATTGTTTGTGTTCGCGCGCGCATAGTTGGTGCAAAAAGTTAGATTCGAGAATAATAATATGACTAGTCAAAGTAGCTTATGATAAAACACCAGAGAAAACAGCAACACGAAAAAAATAAACCACCAGAAAAATAATCAACTTTAACTGCATCGCAAAGTCCAATAACTGAAGCTAATAAAAAATATCATCATCTTGGTCCAGTTCTAGTAATAACCGCAAAAGCAAAGATAATAATAATTGGCCGGCTATCCAATTGCTTTTCTCATTAATATTCAAGGCTTCAGTTCTTTTTATCAAATGGCCAATTATCGTCTCAAAGATCTCATCAGTTCTTTTATGATTTTACTGAAGCGGAAATGGTGATATAATTTGAATAGTCTTTATAATAAACTACCTTTGCTGGGTTGGCCACAGGAGGGCACAGAGGCCAACGGCGGCACTCCTGTGGCCAACATTATTTTTTTAATTATAATTTTTAGGTTCGCGTTTGACCACTATTTGCACCTGATGGTAAGTGATGATGTGGTCGAAGATGAAGCGCGCTTGCCTACAAGTAACCTATTCAGTCATGGCTAAAGACATTTTTTTTAGCCTTTTGAAATGCTCATGCATACCTACTGCACTACCACGGGGAGATAGCGCAGTTATGTGGGACTCTCACCCGCTAAAATTCCACGGTGTCCTCCTGTGCCGCTTATGGCGGGATAACGTTCATCACCGGACCCTCCTCTGGGGAGTACCCTCACCGGCGCACCAGAACACACTGTGCGCCGTGACCACCCCAGGGACCAAACCAGCACATGGGTACCAGACGACCCCGTGTATGGCACCCATGGTCCCCTTGTGACGGGTCAAGTTTAATGGCCCCGCCACCTATAAATTTCGGCCGCAGGGGATAGGGAGAGCGGCCAACGCTTTACCGACACTCCTCCTCCCCTGCGGTCTCACCGCGTCCGCCATCATACGGTGGCAACACCGTCCAGGGCTCCAGGCCTCGAAAGGTAGGGAGAGCGGCGCACCGCAATACCGGCACTCCTCTCCCGCCGCGGCCTCCAACCATCAGCCGCGATATCGTATGGGTTTGGGAGGCCCCATACGACATCGCGGCCCGTCTCAGTTGCGATGTCGCCCAGGCAGTACCGCAACCTACATGTTGGCCGCTACGTCGTTGGCTTATCGGCAAAAGCCCTGACAAGCAGCCCCTCCTCGGGTTCCTCTTCGCTTCACTGTGGGTGACCAAGCCACGGTTACTGAGCCCCTCCGCCCTCCGCGTCTACACACAGGAATGATCGCGTACGAGAGAGTGGCAACGTCACTTGTGCGCCTTATTACATTATGAAGTATCATCTTACATACTAGCTGGGCAGGTAACTACGTACATACTGTCGCTATGGCGTCCCTACAAATGTATTCCCTAAACGTTTAGAGCGTATGTGCTACTCTAAAGCACGGTAAAGATATCTAACAGTATTCTATCTTCATACAAACGGTCGGAACGCGAGGCATGCCTACGTGACTCGAGCTCAGTACACACTCAGTACGCGAACGCACCGCAGTGACGAACGAACGGTGTGATGGTTTTATAAGCAGTATAATCTTTACCGTGCAGTAAGCGAACGATTTGTGAATATTTGTTTAAAATAAGTACAAGTACTTAATTATTATGGCAAAGAGCAGTAATTATAGAAAATATTGTGCTGTTTTTGGTTGCTTGAATTCTTCAATAACGCACCCAGAGATAACATTTTTCAGATGACCTGGAAACTCCGAAAGGGAAGACTATAAAATATTTTTATATACCTACTAGTATGTAATTTGTTTTTTTTATATTTTGTTCTTTTGTTTTTTCCACCGAGTAAAATACCTGGATTAATAAATAATTAAGTGGATATGGTGAAAAAAGTATGTTAGATCGCGTTAAACAAACTAGTAGGTAATTTCCTAGGTTAGGCTATTTACTTACTTATGTACTATTTACGTTTATTATAAAAATGTACTACATGATTAAAGTACTCATTATTATTAACTACAAAAAAGACTGCGAGCGAATATATCTCACTTATCATAGTTAGTATCAATAGCAGCTTTTGTGTTCTAAAATTTAACTAGATCGCTGGTAGAAACAAAAGTTGGTTACATTCGTTTTTGAAAACTATTTTTAATTAAACTTTTTATCCGAATGCGGATTTTTTATACAATAAAATTTAACAATAAAGCTTTTCGTACTCTCAGTCGAGGCGTAAATATTTTTCAGTCGCAAATTTATAAGGATGTTTTTTTATTAAATCAACTAATCAAAAAACACAACATGTATTTTTATTGAACACTGCCTATTATTTTTAAATTAAAAATTTAATATTGACAATCACAAAACTAGAAAGAAACTCAAGTAGGTCGATGAAATTAAAATACTGTAGGCTGCCCTATCGGTTGTTTACGTACCGTGCGGCGTGGCGCAGCTGTAGGTAAGTAATTCAAGGTCAGGGCCGAGTCACAATACTGTTAGATATGTTTACCGTGTCTAAAGGAACTGCAAATTTTGCCGGTATAATAAGTGCTCATGGCGGTTCAGAAATTGTGTAACTTTACAACAGTGAAAGAATGCTATGCCCCTGTCCAGAACATGACTCATGCTGGAGTATCCCAAGTGCTTATACAACTGCGCTTTTGAGGACATAATGACCGCCATTGACACTATCTAACTGGACTCTAAATATGTAAGAAGTTAATCATTGACTCGTAAAGAACATAGTTAAGATAGTTTCTGTAATCAAATCTGTACCTACTTCCAGAGTTGACCGTTTACAAAGTAACGGTTTCAGCACGGTTTTATAAATATACACGGCATTATAAACTTTCAGCGGTTTCGCCTGGCAAACTTCAACACCCCGTTTTAGGAAATCCTGTTAGCTGAATCATCCATTGTTTAATCTGTGCGTTGTCTATCAATCAGAAAACATATATACAAACAAAGACAGATTTTCTGCATATTGTTATGAAATTCAAATATCGTGGTCTTAATGGCGTGCAGCTTAATTGCGCAAGTGAATTCGGCAAGGCCATCAATCGACCAATCAAATCGAAATCTACGACGCAATTCTTTCATCTCGCATGTGATTGGTCGATTGAAGGCGGTCAAACCTTTTGTCTTGTCGAATTCACTTGCGCAATTAGGCTTCTGAACACGCTAACACCGCATACACTGTGATACACTGTGATACACTGTGATACACTGTGATACACTGTTATTATTTCCAAAGAAAACTAACATATATCACTGTGTATGCGGTGTATTGCTGTAAGGCAGACCTCATCACAGAATGCAGTAAATAAGCCAGCTGGCTTATTTACTGCATTTTTCACAATGCCTTAAAATTAATGAGTAAGTATTGAGTTTCCTGAACTAAGTTTCCTACCACGAGTGCACCAGAATGTCGGCAGAAGTGATGAAAGATCTTAAAGTGAATCTTATCTGTCCTTTCAGAAGTCGCCACATGATGACCATGACTAAGACAGTGTCTACGACTCTATCGAGAATGTAACGATGAAGAATAAGAATATGATGAATTTAATTAAAAAGTACCTAGATATCTATTTATTTATGTATCTACAAATATTGATTGGCAAAGCTGCCGAATCACATCACACATCATCAGCCTATTAATGTTCCCACTGCTGGGACATAGGCCTCCTCTCTGTGAGAGGGAATGGGCCGTAATCCACCACGCGGGCCCAATGCGGGTTGGTGGTTGTCAAATAAGCTGAGGTGATAAGGTGGATGTGAAACTGCCGAATATTGTCTCTTATCTTATTAATATTATAAATGTAAAAGTTAGGATGGATGTATGTTTGTTACTCAATCACGCCAGAACGGCTTAACGGATTTGGATAACCTAGATATCTATTTATTTATGTATCTACAAATATTGATTGGCAAAGCTGCCGAATCACATCACACATCATCAGCCTATTAATGTTCCCACTGCTGGGACATAGGCCTCCTCTCTATGAGAGGGAATGGGCCGTTATCCACCACGCGGGCCCAATGCGGGTTGGTGGTTGTCAAATAAGCTGAGGTGATAAGGTGGATGTGAAGCTGCCGAATATTGTCTCTTATCTTATTAATATTATAAATGTAAAAGTTTGGATGTATGTATGTTTGTTACTCAATCACGCCAGAACGGCTTAACGGATTTGGATGAAATTTGGCACAGAGATAGATCATAGTCTATAGAACATAGGTAATTTTCATCTCGGTATAATATTCCCATGGGATAAGAAAACGCTTTAAACGCGGGTGAAGCCGCTGGCAGAAGCTAGTTGTTTATAAAATCAGTTATTATTATTATTAAGCCTTTATTGCTGGTACTAAACATACATTAATATCAAACTGTTTTATCTTAAATATCTAAAATATCGGATTGCCCGGTTTAGTGATCAGCGTGTCCTGTGACACATAGGCCTCTTCCAGCTGTTTCCACTCTTCTCTATTATTAGCCTTTATTGACCAGAGTGTCCCTCCAGTAATCTTTATATCGTCTGTCTATCTCTTAGCTTGTCTGCCTCTCCTCCTTTT
Source organism: Anorthoa munda (assembly GCA_945859665.1). Classification (NCBI taxonomy): domain Eukaryota; kingdom Metazoa; phylum Arthropoda; class Insecta; order Lepidoptera; family Noctuidae; genus Anorthoa; species Anorthoa munda. The sequence goes on along the minus strand of OX243899.1, from coordinate 5,007,639 downwards.
GCCATCACGTGGTTGCCATTCCGTTATAATTTTAGGCCATTTTTTTTTTTTTTTTTAATAAAATCAGTTAGTAAGTTCTAAATCACTTTAAATTACTACTAGCCTATTCTTGCTCATATAAACTTTTCAAAATCGACAATTTTCAAAATATAAAATGGTTGAGAATTAAAAACTCGGCCAAGTGCGAGTCCGACTCGCGCACGATGGGTTCCGTACAACAATCGCAAAAAACGGCAAAAAAATCACGTTTGTTGTATGGGAGCTCTACTTAAATATTTATTTTATTCTGTTTTTTAGGATTAGTTGTTATAGCGGCAACAGAAATACATCATCTGTGAAAATTTCAACTGCCTAGCTATCACGGTTCATGAGATACAACCTGGTGACAAACAGACAGACGGACCGCGGAGTCTTAGTAATAGGGTCCCGTTTTTACCCTTTGGGTACGGAACCCTAAAAAGCGGTACACGCAATTCATACAACATTTTTGTGGTCGACTTATTGTTGGAGACTCCAACAAAATTCAACCGTTTCAATATAAACCGCGCACGTTTCGTCAGAGTTATTTCAACAAAAACAACTTTTTGAGGTTTACATTCCTGCATGGTTAAAGCTCGCTTTAAACTGACCCCGAGTTATTTCACAGTTTAGCGGCCTTCATAATATGAAACCACACACACAACTATACTAACATACCAGGCGCAATGTTGGTGTATCTACTGTATTAAAAAAAAACGTTAACGCGTAGTGAAAAATTACTTCAATATCGGAAGTCGGTGTCAAAAATCGAAGAAACAAGAACACCGACTTCCGAAATTGAAGTATTTTTCTCTTTGTAGTGTTTTTATTTGGAAGTCGGTTGTATTTTTTTTGTAAATAAGTTTTTATTTTTATCTTTTTAGTTGTATATTATCTCCACAGGTATTCCAGAGTAGATTACCCGAATAACATGAAACTTGAACGCAACCGGTGAAATTAGAGTGTACCAGAGTGAACTGTACATATTTGCGTACCCCTTTAGAGCGTACTGGCATGATGTTATGTTATGAAATGGTGTAAACAATAAATAGACACGCGATTGTAGCAAATTTAAACGGGACCATAAGTCAGCAAAGCAATAGCTTTCAAATAAAAACAAAAACATCAAGATCGGTTCACCTAGTAAAAAGTTCTGAGGTAACAACATAAAAAATACAGTCGTATTGAGAACCTCCTCCTTTTTTGAGTCGGTTAAAAAAGGCACTTTGCGTAGTGAGTCTTAGTAAAGGCACAGTATAAATATGGACGAACAGTATGGAAACTACTAGCTACAAACGCTCGAAACGGTACACTCACACAAACTTGCGCATCGACGAGGCCCCTAAGCGGTTGTCGCGATGCTGTCAGTAGTGCAAGCCGCTTATGGGTCTCGTCGATGTGCATGTGTAGGTAGTTTCCGTACTGTTCGTCCATATTTATTATGTGGTAAAGGTTACTAAGTCAGACAAAATGTCAGGTCGGGGGAGCAAGATAGGTCACAAACTGGGCAGACATATTGTTCTAAAGTTCACCAACATCCAACAAATAACTATCTTCGTCAAGAAACTCTCTCACCAACAGCACTGACAATTGGTCCAGCACCCAGGATCAGTTTTGTAACAGTCACGAGTTTGTATGAAATTTGGGACTCGGTAGACCACGTCCTTGCATAGGATAATTGATGTCCCAGGAGTATGTTTCCGAGGCATAATTGCCGACAATCTCGCGGGTGGAGCCGTTGGCAGAAACTAGTGAATAAATAAATAGAAGAGGAATTCTCGCATTGAATGTGTTCAAAACCGCATGTAGGTGTGTGCTTGCAGTTAGAGTAATTGGTACTATTCATCTAATTGCAGTACTTATACAGCTTTGACGAGGATGTCGACATCTAATCACGAATAATATCAAGTAACGGCTGTCTAAATATGAATTTCGATATCCTTATAAAGTAGATGTATTTTAACCTCCTCGTGGATTTCGATTAAATATTTATAATTTATCATGTCTTCGGAGTTTTGCTAGTTAATTATAAGTATACACTTATTGACTCTCATTATTTAGGTATTTATTTTTGTGGAATATTGAGTACCCCATCCGCGTGGAATTAGTACTTTTATTTTTATAAATTACTAGCTGTTCCCCGCGGCTTCGCTCCCGTGGGCCACCTCACAGGACCCGTTTTCGGGATAAAAAAATAGCCTATGTCACTCAGGAATAATGTAGCTTTCTATTGGTGAAAGAATTTTTCGAATCGGTCCAGTAGTTTCGGAGCCTATTCGGTACAAACAAACAAAAAAATCTTTCCTCTTTATAATATTAGTATAGATTATTTTTGTGGAATATTGAGTACCCCATCCGCGTGGTTTTAGTACTTTTAATTTTATAAATTACTAGCTGTTCCCCGCAGCTTCGCTCTCGTGGGCCACCTCACAGGACCCGTTTTCGGGATAAAAAAATAGCCTATGTCACTCAGGAATAACGTAGCTTTCTAGGAGTGAAAGAATTTTTTAAATCGGTCCAGTAGTTTCGGAGCCTATTCGGTACAAACAAACAAACAAACAAACAAAAAAATCTTTCCTCTTTATAATATTATTATTTTTGGTGAATATTGAGTACCCCATCCGCGTGGAATTAGTACTTTTATTTTTATAAATTACTAGCTGTTCCCCGCGGCTTCGCTCCCGTGGGCCACCTCAAAGGACCCGTTTTCGGGATAAAAAATAGCCTATGTCACTCAGGAATAACGTAGCTTTCTAGGAGTGAAAGAATTTTTTAAATCGGTCCAGTAGTTTCGGAGCCTATTCGGTACAAACAAACAAACAAACAAACAAAAAAATCTTTCCTCTTTATAATATTATACTAGCTGCTTCGCGTGGCTTCGCTCCCGTGGGCCACCCCACAGGACCCGTTTTCGGGATAAAAAAATAGCCTATGTTACTCAGGAATAACGTAGCTTTCTACTGGTGAAAGAATTTTTTGAATCGGTCCGGTAGTTTCGGCGCCTATTCGGTACAAACAAACAAACAAACAAAAAAATCTTTCCTCTTTATAATATTAGTATAGATTATTATATTATATTAAGTATAGACTAGTTTCTGCGAGTAGCTTCGCCCGCGCGAAAATTATCCACAGGATCAATCTCCCGCGATAAAAAGTACTCTTTGTCCTCGTCCAGAACATGGTCTACCAGTGTGCCAGGTTTCATTTAAAGACGTGAAAATTTAACAAACAGACAGACAGAGTTTCTTTCGCAATTGGAAAATTAGCATGGATTTGTTTGTCAGTGATAAAAAAAACCGGCCAAGTGCGAGTTAGGGTCGCGCACGAAGGGTTCCGTACCATTATCGCAAAAAACGGCAAAGAAATTAATTTTGTTAAATATTTATTTTATTCTGCTTTTAGTATTTGTTGTTATAGCGGAAACAGAAATACATTATCTGTGAAAATTTCAACAGTCTAGCTATCACGGTTCATGAGATGCAGCCTCGTAACAGACAGACAGACAGACGGACCTTGGAGTCTTAGTAATAGGGTTCCGTTTTTACCCTTTGGGTACGCACCTCACATGCCGCTGCTTACGTAATTTTGACAGTATAGGTAAATTTGGCCCAAAGATTGATAAAATGATAACCCCGGTTGCAAGCCAAGAGCTAAACTAAGTCATTATAGCTAAACTCCCATAGCTGAAGTAATTTGTACACAGCTCAGTTTACATAGTTCTCGGTTTGATGACAAGTATGAAATAATCGTAAATAAAAAAACCAGTTTTATCGTCATCGTATTCCTTTCAGAAACTCTTCCTTTTGGTTCCCATACCGTAACTGAACGTTATTGATGCAGTAATATATACACCAGAATAACAAAAAAGCTAAAATTTATAAAGATACTGTGGAAGGGCTAATTGGACGCGGGAGGAGCCGCGGGCAGCAGCTGGTAAATCATAAATTCGGTTGGAAATACGCAATATAAAATCAATTTGCCTAGGTTTTTTCGGGTCAGCTTCCAGTCTAAGCGGATTCATCTGAATATATTAGAAGGAGAACTAACTTAATAATCATGTATGTGAACCTTAAAGCCTTCTTTCCACTTGACTGCACTTGAAGCGACCCCTCGTGCACGCCAACAATAACCACCAAGTATTCTCTTAAAGGTACCTAATTCTACATTATGTACACAGACAGGTATATAAGTTTGTATCAAGGTAACAGTAACAATTTATAATCTTTAAACACACATGTTTAACATGGTAATACCGCAGAGTTATTCGAGACATTTAGGCCATCTGAATCCCGCCAACAATTTGGGGTCCACCTCTCAAACCCGGTGTGGGTTTCGAAAATGATGATATACATACTAGCCCGGTCCATGAAGTCCCATAATTCGAAAAATCTCAGACTTTAACTTTTTAAAGTTATTGCACCATATACAGTAGTACATACACTTACATGTATAAATATACAATGAACGACTACAGTCCCAGCGAAGCACGCAAAAAACTGTGACAAAAAATATAAAGATTCCTTTATTTCCCAAAAACAACAAATAACCTTGCTCAATTTATCAAAGCAGATATGCACGCAAAAAAATTGCTGAACACAGTATATAAAAATATACTTCCAGATGTCAGGTGAATGCGCAGTCAACCAATTTAGGCATGCAAAATTCTAATTACATCATCATCACATCACATCATCAGCCTATTAATGTTCCCACTGTTGGGACACAGGCCTCCTCTCTGTGAGAAGGAATGGGCCATAATCCATCACGCGGGCCCAGTGCGGCTTGGTGGATGTCACATGTCTTCGATTTTTTTCTTCTAGGACATGCCGGTTTCCTCACAATATTTTCCTTCACCGTTTTGAGAGCAGTGGTGATGAAATAATTTACACAAAGTAAAGCGCCTGCCTGGGCTCGAACCCACGAACTACAACTTGTAAGTCGCGGCCAATACCACTGGGCCACCACTGCTCTCGAAGACATCTGACATCCACCAACCCGCACTGGGCCAATTACTTCCCACAGAGAGGAGGCCTGTGTCCCAGCAGTGGGATCGTATAATCAAAAATTTCGTATGCAATATCATGAACTAAAATCAATAAAGTTATAAATGTCATAAATTAAAAAAAATATATCAAAAGTCATCAATTAAAACGCATCCAATGTCACAAATTAAAACGTAGGTATACAATCTGCCTAGCCTTTTCCCAACTTCATTGGGGTTGGCTTCCAATCTTACCGGATTCGGCTAAGTACCAGTTTTTTTTTTTTAATCTTAGTTATACAATCATCATCTGCCTAGCCTTTTCCCAACTATATTGGGGTCGGCTTCCAGTCTTACCGGATTGAGCTGAGTACCAGTGTTAACACGATACCCCTTGGCAAGACTGGTGTCAGATCTCAGGCTTCTGACTACCCGTAACGACTGTCAAAGATATTCAAATGACAGCCGGGACCAACGGCTTAACGTGCTTTCCGAGGCACGGAGGAAACTCGGTATATTTAAATGGTCACCCATCCAAGGACCGACCTCGTCAAGCGTTGCTTAACCTCGAAGATCGACCCGTGCGGCTGTTATTATTAAGCCACGAGCTCCTCAAACTTAGTTATACAATGTCAAAAATTAAAAGTATCCAATTTCATAACATAAAATAAAATAAAACTTATACAACGTGTCAAAACCTGCTTAAATACCAAAGTTTACTGGATAAAGATGATGTTAACAAACACACCACTTTCATTAACCGAGGCTTATCCCAATCTCTTCCTGCTTTTTTAGAGACTCGTAAATAAGCCTACCATGTTTTGATAACGCCTCGGCTGTCGATCTTATTCCTTTTCGCGGAAAACCCTTGATTGACACTTAAAAAGTTACGCGTTTTCCACGCGAAGCTTTTATCTTTTAAAAGCATTTACAGGTTAAATTGGCCCAAGATTCTTCTAAAAGGTCTAGTTAGGAATTTCAAATGGGTAGGTACGGTTAGCATGCTAAATTGTCCCTTTTAACTCGAATACCCAAAAAAAGAGTTACATTTTTTTTGGATTCTTATACACTTATTTAGGTAGATATGGTTGTGGAGTTTCTTGTCCATTGTGTAGTTTCTCTTCTCCATAACAAGCTTCATTTTTAAATGGACGGTAGAATCAATTATTGTTACATTTTTTTTTTTTTGACTTTCAAAAGTGCCGATTAATGGCTTAATTGAATAAAGAAATTTTGATTTAGGTTCGATGCCCGAGTCGGATAGAGAGTTCTTGGGATTTACCATCTAGTTTTTCAGTAGAGGACGTGTGCCCAGTTGTTGGCAATAGGCCGGCAACCTATTACATGGGAATCAAACTTATCTGGTGAAATATGGGCGTGTATGGATGTGTGTGTGGGTATGTGTGTGTGGGTATGTGTGTGTGGGTATGTGTGTGTGGGTATGTGTGTGTGGGTATGTGTGTATGTGTGTGTGGGTGTGTGTGGGTGTATGGTGTGTATGGCTATAGGTGCACCTCTACCTAACCCTTAGAGAAATACAGGCGTGATATGATGTCATCAAGATCTTCAAGGTTAAGCAACGCTTGACGAGGTTGGTCCGTGGATCGGTGACCATTTCAACATACCGAGATTCCTCCGTGCCTCAGCAAGCACGTTAAGCCGTTGGTCCCGGCTGTCATTTGAAGATCTTCGACAGTCGTTACTTGAAAAGCTTTAGAACTGACATCAGTCTTGCCAAGGGGTATCGTTGTGGAGGTTAGATAGGCAGTCGATCTATGTAAAACATTGGTATTCAGCTGAATCCGGTAAGAATGGAAGCCGACCCCAACAGAGTTGAGACAAGGCTAGACAGATTGATTGTAATTAAAATACGTAACTGATATGAAAATTTATTAAATTTATTGAAATATGTATTTGGTATTTGTAATTCATTTACTTCTTAAAAATATCATTTGTAATTGGTATTTGGCCGAGGTATTTTGTAGTTAGTAAATACTTTTGGCTACAAAATACATTTAGCCATCTTTCTTGTGCGTTCTGCAGAAAATTGCGCTCGATAGCTTTCGTAAGCAAAATGGCAACCGCGTACGTCAAATTGTCAAGTATCTTGTCAATTGTCATTTTCATTTCAAACGGTTATTTTTACGAAACTTCTGTGTATTAATTAAATTTATTAGTACCGTAAAGTGGGGCTTTTTGAGACTCCAGTGGCTATTCAGAACTTTTGTAATAAAAGATTTGATCGACCATATTTTTTCTTCTAGTAACAGTACAATTATTTTTTTACAGAATGGCAATACTACAACTAATGTCAGTGCCACCATTTAGAGTGCGATATTTAGAACAGTATCTTTAAGTAGTCGGTGATTTAGAACTTATCAAAGTGTAAGCAAATGGCTTGATAATTTTTTGAATAAAGTTTGTAAAATCGAGTTAAGTTGTAACAACATTTTAAAGGTAAGTAGAAAATTAAGTATTGTAAGTTCGTTCTTGTGGACATATGTTTTCTTGGGATTCTATTGGTGATTTCCATTGTATTATAACTTGTTTTATACGCCATATTTTATGTGTTTTGTAGAATGGGGCTTATTGGCATAAGTTTTAGGCATTTTGGAACTGAATTCCCTGTTTTGTGTGTTTTAGTTTTACTAAATTTAAGATCGCTGTCTCAAATAGCCCGCCCCAAATGTCTATTATTTAAAAAAAACCGGCCAAGTGCGAGTCGGACTCGCACACGAAGGGTTCCGTACCATTATCGCAAAACACTGCATAAAAACCGGCCAAGTGCGAGATGGACTCACACACGAAGGGTTCCGTACCATTATCGCAAAACATTGCATAAAATCACGTTTGTTGTATGGGAGCCCCCCTTAATTTATTTTATTTTAATTTATTAATTATTATTTTTTGAAGTAAACATACAACTAAACATTCTGTGAATATTTCAAGCGTCTACCTGTTGCCGTTATTAATATTGAGCAAAAAACAGCAAAAATATCACGTTTGTTATATGGGAGCCCCCCTTTAATATTAACTTTATACTGTTTTTAGTATTTGTTGTTATAGCGGCAACAGAAATACATCATCTGTGAAAATTTCAACTGTCTAGCTATCACGGTTCATGAGATACAGCCTGGAGACAGACGGACAGACAGACAGACAGACAGACAGACAGACGGATCGCGAAGTCTTAGTAATAGGGTCCCGTTTTTACCCTTTGGGTACGGAACCCTAAAAATTACGTTTGTTGTATGGGAGCCCCCTTAATTTATTTTATTTTAATTTATTAATTATTATTTTTTGAAGTAAATATACAACTAAACATTCTGTGAATATTTCAAGTGTCTACCTGTTGCCGTTATTAATATCGAGCAAAAAACGGCAAAAATATCACGTTTGTTGTATGGGAGCCCTCCTTTTATATTTATTTTATACTGTTTTTAGTATTTGTTGTTATAGCGGCAACAGAAATACATCATCTGTGAAAATTTCAACTGTCTAGCTATCACGGTTCATGAGATACAGCCTGGAGACAGACGGACAGACAGACAGACGGATCGCGAAGTCTTAGTAATAGGGTCCCGTTTTTACCCTTTGGGTACGGAACCCTAAAAATCAAGTAGGAACTTAAGGGAAAGCTTTTAATTTATTTTTTTATTTTATAATTATTACAGTTCCGGAAATATTGTGCGTATTTACCAAAGAAAGTACCCTAATTGCAGAAATGGTAAATCTTTTGCACCCGCTCATTATAGATATTTGAAAGATAATTTGGAAAAAGCGATAGAGGCTGTACGGTCTGGAAAACTTAAGATTATTTTTAGCTAACCCTTAATTGTTTCAAATATTGCCTTTAATTCATATATAATTGTTAGAATAGAATTACTTTAGATTGCAAATAGCCGTTAAAATAGAGAAGAGGGTTCGGTGACGGACAGCCGCGGCGGGTTCGCGGTTAGTGCTAACGCGTGCCCGTGCTCCCGCCATAAGCGGCACAGGAGGACATCGTGGAGATTTAGTGGGTTGGAGTCCCATTTAACTGCGTTATCTCCCCGTGGTAGCGCAGTATGCATGAGCATTTTTACACGATGACCATGGCAGTTTATACCCTACTTGGAGTTTTTCTGCAGGCTCAACATGTTAGTGGAGTGCAGTTTCAGTTGGAGGGAGCTATTTGAGGAGTCAGAACAAAAACTTTTTAGAACTGTCCAAGCTTGTAAACTTATTAAGTGCCAAAATGTATACCTGTGGAAGAACTGTGCAAGGTTGCAACCTTATAACGTGCATATCTGCTTTGATAAATTGTGCAAGGTTGTTTGTTGTTTTTGGGAAATGAATTAATCTTTCTTTTTTTTTCGGGCTTCGCTAGGACTGTAGTCGTTCATTGTATATTTATACATATATATTTAGGTAAGTGTATGTACTACTGTATATGGTGCAATAACTTTAAAAAGTTAAAGTCTGAGATTTTACGAATTATGGGACTTCATGGACCGGGCTATTATGTATATCATCATTTTCGAAACCCATACCGGGTTTTAGAGAAGGACCCCAAATTGTTGGCGGGATTCAGATGGCCTAAATGTCCCGAATAACTCTGCGGTGTTACCATGGCAAACATGTGTGTTTAAAGGTTATAAATTGTTACTGTTACCTTATATACCTGTCTGTGTATATAATGTAGAATTAGGTACCTTTAAGAGAATACTTGGTGGTTATTGTTGGCGTGCACGAGTGGTCGCTTCAAGTGCAGTCAAGTGGAAAGAAGGCTTTAAGGTTCACATACATGATTATTAAGTTAGTTCTCCTTGTAATATATTCAGAATAAATCTGCTTAGACTGGAAGCTGACCCGAAAAAACCTAGGCAAATTGATTTTAGATTGCGTATTTCCAACCGAATTTATGATTTACCAGCTGCTGCCCGCGGCTCCTCCCGCGTCCAATTAGCCCTTCCACAGTATCTTTATAAATTTTAGCTTTTGTGTTATTCTGATGTATACGAGGATGGATCAAAAAGTAGTGAGAATCATATAGAATATAATGACTATTGATAACTTAATAATTTATTTTTCTACATAGTTTCCGAGTCTCTCTACACACCGAGCACCGCTTTTCCAAAGCTTCAATCCCTTTCAGAAAAAAAGTTTTGTCTTGGTCCTGCAAAAAGCTCACCACGGCATCCATCACCTCGTTATCGTATTCGTAGCTATTTCCCCTTAAGTATTTTTTCAATTTGGGGAACAGATAAAAATCGCTAGCAGTCAGTCAACCAATTCGAAGCCAGCTTGCTGAATGGCAGCTTTCGTAACTGCCGACCTGTGCGCGGGTGCGTTGTCGTGATGAAACAGCACGGCCCTTCGAAGATTCCCTCTCCTTTTCTCTTTGATGGCATTCCTCAACCTGGGAATTAAAGCTGCATAATATTGGCCTGTAATATTGGTTCCGCGCTCCAGGTAATCAATCAACAATATCACTTCTGAGTCCCAAAATATTGAGGCCATAACCTTGCCAGCCGATGCCACGACACGAAACTTCTTCGGGGTCGGTGATGATGGCCGTTTCCATTGCGAAGATTGCTGTTTTGTCTCGGGATCAAAATGATGGACCCATGTTTCGTGCATTGTTACGTAACGAGACAAATTTTTCTCAGAATCTTCTTGAAACTTATCCAACAATATCTTCGAAATGTAAAGTCGATTTTGTTTCTGACTGTCGGTTAACATTCTCGGCACCCACCTTGCGGAGACTTTTCTCATATTCAAAGATTGTTTCAATATGGATTGAATATTTCCATATGAAATACCCGTTTCTTGAATTAAGTATCGGATGGTAACTCTTCGATCGCTCAATACAATTTTCTCGACTTTCGCAACATTTTCTTGGGTGACTGACGTCGATGGACGGCCGCAACGATGTTCGTCTTCCGTGCTCGTTCTCCCTACTCGAAATTGAGAAGCCCACCTTGCGACATTGGAATACGGCGGAGCAGACTCTCCTAATGTTGCCTGAAAATCGCAATGAATCTCTTGCGTCGTTAACTTTTTTAAACAGAGGTGTTTAATAACGGCTCGCACTTCGTTTTTCTCCATTTTCGAGAACACGTTCCGACACGAAGCAAACAAATGACTACATTCAGAAATAAAACAAAAGAGAATCGAAGATTTTTTTCTTTATTAATATTACTAATATGTATCTGTGCTATGCCTGCCAGTTTTTTTTTTCTTACTAAGGAGTATGTCGTTCTCACTACTTTTTGATCCCTCCTAGTATATTACGGCATCAATAATGTTCAGTAGTTTTGCGTGATATAGTACATTACTGCAGCGGCCAGCAAAAGAGGCATTGATGGACGAACGTGTAAATGTGGGCCGAGGCGAAGCCGAAGCACACATACGTAAGTCCATCAATGCCTAGTTGTGGCCACGGTTTGTATAGTGCTTTTCTCAAATAATGCGCGGAAATTAAAACTAATTAGTATGTAAAACGGTAGAACTCATTTTGTCAAAATCAATGACGAACAACAATATATTGTTCCCGCGTTAAAGTGTTCTTTTGTTTGTTTTTTCAATAAACAGCGTTATATTTGCAAACAAGTTCGAAATTTAAATAAAAACTTTGATAAGTTACCTCCTTGGTTGTCATGTTTCGGAGTAAAAGATCGTTCCATTTTTAAATAACACGACAGATATGAGTTTACTATGTAATTTATTTGGCAGCTAGACACGACAGATATGGATTTTCATACAACTTTTGCCGGCCGCTGCTCGCATGTATGTGGCCAGTACAGCAATTTCGATTTATCTCGAAGAAGGTTGTCATAATAATGCTCAAATTTCCAAGCATGTTTGAGAAAAAGTAATAAACATCCATCCTCACAAACTTTCGCGTAGTAGGATTAAATTGTAAAGATCGCCGGCAACAGCCATCTCGATAGTCGTAAGAAGTTCTGAGTTATTCAAAGTAAGACTAAGATTCTTCCTCGAATTCATTGCATTTCTAAGTTGAGAATATTTGAAATTAAATGCAATACTCAAGAAGTTTCCTGAAAATTACAGAACTTAATGGGCTACTGAGTCTTTTGAAACCTCGCTAATAAATAAAATGTTCCGAATTGAAACCTCGTTAACAAATAAGATGTGCCGATTTGATACCTCGCTAATAAATAAGATGTGCCGAATTGAAGCCTCGCTAATAAATAAAATGTTCCGAATTGAAACCTCGCTAATAAATAAGATGTGCCGATTTGAAACCTCGCTAATAAATAAAATGTTCCGAATTGAAACCTCGCTAATAAATATCATGTTCTGAATTGAAACCTCGCTAATAAATAAAATCCGAATTGAAACCTCGCTAATAAATAAAATGGTCCGAATTGGGAAAAAAATATTGTGTTGGTTTTTCGCTTGAAATTTCTCAGTAGTCTGGGTTTGTGCCCAGGGGGGTGACCATATACATCTGTCCCTTACACACACTCAAAATAACCTTACTCTAAGAGCTTATGGTCATCCCCCTGTTGGTGGCTCGCCCCATATGGCATGGTACTCAAACATACCTGTCGAAAATTAGGTTTACTATAGGTAAACCTTTGTCTAACGTTTTGGTGAATATAGGTATTGTTTTATGCTATGTTAAGTACTTTACATATTGTGTACGGGTTTTTCCAATCGAATTATTTAGTTGCTGTCTAGACTTTGGAATTGAAAAAATTATTAAGGTTATTATTAGCGAAACATTATTTGAATACAACAATAATCAACATTATAGATATAAATATAATAATAATCAAACATAACAATGAAATTTCACCACAATAAATGGAATTTATAAGATTGAGATGAATAATATTAGTAAAGTCAACATATTAATCAAATGTCTGTTAAAATCTCTACAAGTATGAATGTCAATTCAATATAAAATTAACTAAGTGCTAAAATATAAACCAAATGTCAAATAAAATCAATATAATTAAGTCATACCTATTTAAAATTCGTAAAATGTCAAAAATAGTAATACAAATGTCAAAACAAAAGAATCTACCATAAAATCTGAATAAAAATAAATGTCAACAAAATAATTACAATGTCCAAGCAAAAGTTTCATCATTTACAAAATCAGTAACACTAGTCCAATAACATTTTTGTTAACTGTTTTTTAAATAGCAACCTACAATCTAGGCGTCTTTAAGTCAACACTGAATAGGTACTAGGCAAGCATGCTTCATCGTCGAGCACATCATCGCTTACCATCAGGTAAGATTGAGGTCACAGGGACAATAAAAAGATTTGCCCCTGATGAAATCACGAATACTTTTATCTATCCTTTCGAGGAACACAGGCATGATATTCCACGTACACAAAAGCTAAAAATCTGACTTCAAATTTGCTCTCTGAAATCGATCGAAAAAGTACAAAAGCGACCTAACAATTAACCAGAGAGTTAAAAGTTAGCCGGACTTGTTCGTCCCCGGAAGGCGGCACGTCGAAAAGTTCTGGCTGCGTTTAAGCCTGGCTCAGTTCACCAATTATCTAGGACTAGGTACTCTATTTTGTTGAACGGTTAGAAACCTTCCACCAGTGGCGTAGCTAGTAATCCTATAGGTCCCTTATAAGAAAAATAACTTATAATGGAAGTGAATAGTCAAAACAGGAATATGTATTTTTTATATGTATTTTACATTTTATAAGGGACCATTCGTTTTTATTGGGGTCATTTTACACGACTGAAACAAAGACCTAACAATGTTTTTTACAAAGAAAAAAGAGAAGCCTGAATTTTTGACTTGGATAACTTAATCGGTACAACAAGCAAAATAAGCTTTAATTTCATCACCGGGACCCCTATAGTCGGGGGCCCTGTAACCGTGGTAACTGCGTTCCTACCTCCTACGTGCAATTATGAGACTCGTGGAAAGTTTAACACGATTATTAGCAAGATAGGCGCGTGAGTGCTGGTAGTATAGGGGAGACTAGGGTGGTATGAATGGAGAAGAATTTGAAGCACACGAAATTAGATTTTCATTTTTTGTTGGGTTTTTCATGACCCTAAATAATATACCTAATATTTACTGTTATGCAAGCACACTTCTTTTAAAGGCAATTTTTACGGCTTTTAAATAAACCCAGTGCAAATTACGCCTGTTAAGATTATTCGCCTGTTTGCTTTCAGTTGAATTAGGTACCAGTTAATTCTCGAACAATGTTTTATTTAGCTTTAACGTGCAAACTTTAATCTAAAACATGAATTATCTAGTATTTTACCTGTACTATTTATTTAGACATGGAGTTTTTTACTACATAGAATATAGATCTTTACGGAAAAACTGGAACTTGCTTAAGACGACGACTAACGCCAACGACCTTGAGGGAACAAAACACGCACTCGTTTCGCACCCGCGCGACCCAAAATTTAGTAGTTTTTTGTACTTTCCTTATTATTCTACGACTTTAAAAAAAATAGCTTCAGATCAAAATGTAGATAATTAAATTGTCTTTGAGATGGTTTCGATTTCATTAAAATACGCCCAGCGGTTTTGGTGCGATTGTAGTGTTTTTTGTCCGCGCCTTAAGGCACAGATTCACTCGAGTAGCTGATTTTAAAATGAGAATCACGTCTATCTTATCTTATGGAGGGGCCGAGAAATAACTCGTAATCACGTCTAAAAGGCTAGTCGTAATTTTTTGGAAAAAATATATGTTACAAAAGACCATTTTCTTAATAATTTGATCTCAGCACATTTTGAGTTTGATTCGTATAATTCATTAGTAAAGTTATGTCTAAACGGACAAAAACACGACAATCGCACCAAAACCGCTGGGCGTATTTTTATACCTGCTAATAAAGTGCTGATATCGAAGTAAAATAGTATATTATGCAACTAGTGAATAAAGGCCGGATTTAAAGCAAGGGCCATAGATGAATCAAGAGCAAGTGAAGGATTTTTACGACTGAATCACGAGAGTCAAGAGAGTCAAGTGTTAGAATCCTTAGCGACGCGAGTGATTCATGGCCCTCGATATAAATCCGTTTAATTCAAGAGTTGCATACTATATTTTATACCATTACTACGAGAAAAAGAAAGATTTAAGCGCACGCACAAAAAAGCACAAGGAATAATACGAGTAATAAATAAATGGTTTATTACCTTCAAAATTTACAAATATGTGAATTCCTGACCCCTGAGCTAGGTAACAGCACCTGTGTTTCAGGGGCCAGGGACCACCTCCGTTACGTTACATAACTATTAATTAAACACCACACACATGTGTGCACTATTTTCAATCCTATTATGAATCCCAAAAATAATCATTGGTCACACATTATAAAACACTAGCTGTTCCCCGCGGCTTCGCTCCCGTGGACCACCCCACAGGACCCGATTTCGGGATTAAAAAATAGCCTATGTCACTCAGGAATAATGTAGCTTTCTATTGGTGAATTTTTTGAATCGGTCCAGTAGTTACGGAGCCTATTCAAACAAAGAAACAAAATCATTTTTCCTCTTTATAATATTATTATAGTATAGATTAAATCTTTATAAGACTTAGTATCTATCAATACCTCATCAGCCTTTTTAATATGCCCACTTCTGGGAAACAGGCCTCCTCTCTTTGTGAGGGAATGGGCCGTAATTCACCACGCGGGCCCAATGCGGGTTGGCGGATGTCACATGTATTCAAATTTTTGATTCTAGGGCATGCTGGTTTCCTCACGATGTTTTCCTTCAACGTTTTGAGAGCAGTGGTGGTGAAATAATTAACACAAAGTAAAGCGCCTGCTTAGGTTTGAACCCATGACCTACAACTTATAAGTCGCGGCAGATACCACTAAGCCACCACTGCTCTCAGTAATAATTACTATTTTCAGAAATTAACAGAACACCAATCAATTAAATCAATCTGACTAGCCGTTCTCATCTATATTTATATTGGTGTCGACTTCTAGTTCCTGACTTACCGGATGCAGCTGAAGTATCAGTATTTGACATGGAGTGACTGCCTATCTGACCTGCACAACCCAGTAACTGGGTAACACGATACCTGGCTTCTACGGAGCATCTGGCACGGACGCATCTAGCTATGTAAAGATGGTAATCCATTCACGGACCAACCTCGATAAGCGATGCTTAGCCCGATGCTTAGCCTTGGAGATTGACCCGTGCGGCTGTTATAATTGTGCTCCTTAATCAGAACACAATCAACGAACACGTGAGCGATTGAATATCCAATACCCCGCGCGTCTTTGTTTATTACCCCGTAACTGTACTAAACAGCAATAACGGCGGTTCGGCGGTTTAGGAATTTATAGAATTCATAGGACATGTGTGAAATACAACTTATTTCATACATTGCCGACTGATTTTTGGAATTCTATAGATTTTTTAGGACTTGTATAGAATTCTTGATTTCACACATTCCTATCTATACTTCTATACTAACATTATAAAGAGGAAAGATTTTTTTGTTTGTTTGTTTGTACCGAATAGGTTCAGATTTAAAAAATACTTTCACCTAAAAGCTACATTATTCTTGAGTGACATAGGCTATTTTTTAATCCCGAAAATAGGTCCTGTGGGTTGGCCCTCGGGGGCGAAGCCGCGGGGAACAGCTAGTGACATATACATAAACAAAATAACTACTCTTTAATATCTAAATCTCGTCTTTTCTTTAAAATGTGTGTGTATTCTTGTGTTACTCCGTGCACTTTACAGAGTAACACAAGAACACATTGTTAATGGACCGAGCTCATTGTTCCACAAGCACTACATAACATCGTATAAACACTCAAGTTCAAGGATGTCCCGTTAGTACTACATTGTTCAAAATCCCCACATTTCCTGACGTACGAGCACTGTCAGGAATGCCTGGGCTTTGAACCTTTTACATGAATACTCCTCAACTTTAACTTGTGCTTTTAAACCTTTAGACTACGTACTCCCCTCGTTTAGTTAAAGTGAGTGTGGTGCCGCAAAGTATATAAGTAACAGAGATGCATTGGAGCTCTTTGACTATATGTGTTCAGAGAATGTTAGAATAAAGTTTTTGTTTCTTGAGTGCAAACTATTTAAACTGAGCTTAGCCCATAGTTTGTGTCCGGGTATATAATCATTATTACAAGCTTTTATTTAAATTGCAGCATTGGGAGCAGTGGTGGCCCAGTGGTATCGGCCGCGACTTACAAGTTTTGACAAAAATTCGAAGACATGTGACATCCACCAACCTGCACTGGGCCCGCGTGGTGAATTACGGCCCATTCCCTCTCACAGAAAGGAGGCCTGTGTCCCAGCAGTGGGAACATTAATAGGCTGATGATGTGATGTGATGTGATCTTAATTACATTGTTACTTTAAGGACTTTTTTGTCTGAAATAAATGTTTTTTTTTTTTACTTTTTAAAATTTCATTAAAACCCGTTTATTCGTCAATTGTTAGTCTAGCTTATGGTCAAATAATTAACCCTTCAAATTATTTTACCATTTGTGAGTCTAACAATTGAGGAAAACACACATTTTAGTGAAATTTTAAACCATTGATTACCATATTCATAGCTCGTGGCTAAATAATAACAGCCGCACGGGTCGATCTTCAAGGTTAAGCAACGCTTGACGAGGTCCGTCCGAGGATGGGTGACCATTTCAACATACCGAGTTTCCTCCGTACCTCGGAAAGCACGTTAAGCCGTTGGTCCCGGCTGTCATTTGAAGATCTTTGACAGTCGTCATGGGTAGTCAGAAGCCTGAGATCTGACACCAGTCTAGCCAAGACACACGATACCCGTGTTACCCAGTTACTGGGTTGTGGAGGTCAGATAGGCAGTCGCTCCTTGTAAAACACTGGTACTCAGCTGAATCCGGTTAGACTGGAAGCCGACCCCAAAAATAATTGGGAAAAATGTTAGGCAGATGATGATGATTACCATATTTTAATCTTTGGTTGAGTTACATACGGATAAAAAAACTGGGCCTAACTTTGACGTTTAACTTTCGGTAGTTATTTTAAAACAACCATAGAAATACGAAAAACACGAAGAGGAAATCGTACATTTTTGTGCTACATCTTTTTTTTTTGTATTTTACTCTCTACTTTGGTTGCCTTGTGAAAGAATAAATAAATAACCAATGTTCCAAAGACCGGGTTTACGTGGAAGCTTGTGTCATGTAAGCTCTCACTCAACCCGCAAGTGAAACTACGTAGATAAGCTCACTATGATCGATATGCTTCACTCGAAGACTGACGTCTGCGGTTAGAACCCGCAGGCCTATTACGTATCTTTTGCAAGAGCAAAACGATAGCGATCAAACGCTTTATGTTAAAAAAGTCGGAATTACCTGCAGTATAGGTATGGTAGGTCCTACACAATCGTTTGCTAATCGCTCGCTGTTTGTCAAAAGCACTAATTAAAAAAAAAAACTGCCAACAACTCTAAAACTTTTGTATTGAAGAGCGCAAAAATCGCTATCGTTTTGCTCTTGCAAAAGATACGTAATAAGCCTGCCGAATGAGTCAGTTGTGGTAATTAAATTTATACGAATAGAAGGTTTTGTTTACAAGAAACACGAAATTATTCTAAACGACTTTTTCATCAGCTTAATCTATTACCGTATTATAAAGAGGAAAGATTGTTTTGTTTGTGTGTGTGTGGGATCGATTTTAAAAAAATTGTTTCACCTATGGAAACATTATGCCCGTGTAATATAGGACATAAATTAAAAAAAAAATGAGATCGTAAAGTAGCAAAATTTTGCCTATAAAATTCATTATTTGGCGTGAGTTGAGAAAACTGTTTGATAACACATAAAATTATGTACTACATGATTAAAGTACTCATTATTAACTATAAAAAAGTCTGGGAGAGCATATATCTCACTATCATAATTAAGTCACAATAGCAGCTTTTGTGTTCTAAAATTTAATTAGATCGCCGGTAGAAACAAAAGTTGGTTACATTCGTATTGTAGTATTAATTCTTATTCAAATAAATAGTTTAACAAATTGATAGGCTGTAGGGTAGTTAGGGTAGGTGGGTAGGTAGGTATGTAGGGTAAGTAGGGTATGTTGGGTAGGGTAGGGTAGATAGGTATGTAGGATAGGGTAGGGTAGGTAGGTTGATCAATAGAACAGGTGAGTAGGTTGGTAGGTAGGTGGGTAGGTAGGTGGTTAGATAGGTGGGTAGGTAGGTGGGTAGGTAGGAGGGTAGGTAGGTGGGTAGGTAGGTGGGTAAGTAGGTGGGTAGGTAGGTGGGTAGGTAGGTGGGTAGGTAGGTGGTTAGATAGGTGGGTAGGTAGGTGGGTAGGTAGGAGGGTAGGTAGGTGGGTAGGTAGGTGGGTAAGTAGGTGGGTAGGTAGGTGGGTAGGTAGGTGGGTAGGTGTGTGGGTAGGGTAGGTAGGCAGATAGCCAGTTGACGGGAGCGAAGCCGCGGGGATCAGCTAGTCATATGATAAAACGTATTACTTATTTTATTGTAAAACATGTGTTAACATACTTAACTAATTATACTATATTGACCTATATAAACATAACTACGTACATAAAATACAAGATACACCTAGGCGTCGAAGTACTCCTCCATATCGCTGTCATCCGGGAATGTGCCCAGAAGGCTGGAAGCATTGACACGTTGAATGGCAATGCTGATTATTTAGGCAAAGAACGTGTTATTTATTTTAAACTAGCGGACGCCTCGTGGTTTCACCCGCGTAGTTTCCATTCCCGTGGGGATACAGGGATAAAAAGTAGCCTATGCCATCCGGGGATAGTGTAGCTTCCCAACGAGACATTTTGAACAAGAATTTTTGAAATCGGTCCAGTAGTTTTAAATTTATTTGTTACATACAAAAATACAAATCCATCCTCTTTATGATATCGGTATATACATATACCGATACCGATATGGGTATATCGGTTTATATGTCGGTATAGACAGATAAAATAGGCTTGGTTACAGTACTTTTGGATCCATTTAGATAAAGCCAGTGTTTTTTTTTTTTTTAAAGAATAGACATGTTATTTTTGCTTTTACAAACTAACTGATAACAGTATTCATTTTTATGCTGATTCTTGCTTTGGAATCTACAATTTAGAAGTTAGAACTATTAATCTATATTCGACTTTTCAGAAATGAATTTTCAGACGAAGTAAACTGGATTTTACGATTTGAAATCGCAAACTTGCGCAAACGTACTAAGTTTCCTTCTATAAACTATGAAGCAAAAGAGCTTGCTTGCAGGAAGCCGCTTCATTTGCGGTAAGTGGTTTTTCATAAAGAGGTGAAATTGTTTCTGACTCTATTATTTTTTTGAAGGTCATGGCTAAATAATATCAGCGGCACGGGTCGACTTCGAGTTAACCTTGCAACGCTTGACGAGATCTCAAGGACTCTTCCGTGTCTCGGCAAGCAAAGGTCGCTGCACAAATAACGTGTTTTATGCCGGACGGAACGGGACAATAAGTTGTGTACCTATTAAATAGGCAAGTAGTTAAGTAAGGTACCTATAATGCCAGAATAGATTGCACGAAAATCATGAAACTAAACATAACCGGTGAAATGAGAGTGTACCTAGAAGAACTGTACACATCTGCGTATCCCTTTAGAGCGTACTGGCGTGATGTTATGTTATGAAATGGTAAAAACATTAAACGGATATGCGATTGCAACAATCCCGAGAGATTTGCCATCATTTATTGAAGGGTTCTGTTGTATATCGCCAAAGTTCTTCATTAGATTTTCACCAAATTAGAATGGGACCAATTTCGGAACATATTCTTTCAAACAATAAATTATTTTTAAAATTAGTCCACAATTGACGGAGATATCGGTAAACATACAAAAAAAAAGAAACAAATATAAACTCGAACATTGAACCTCCTCCTATTTTGGTAAGTCGGTTAAAAATGCCACCTCGCCGTCCCGTCCGTGCACCCATGACCCGTTTCAAAACGTATCGTCCCGTTCCGTCCAGGATTAAAACACGTTACGTATGCAGCGACCTTAAAAGACCGGCTGTCATTTGTACATTTTTGACTTTCGTTACAGGTAGGCAGAAGCCAGGTGATTCTGACACCAGTATTGCCAATGGATATCGTATTACCCAGTTACTGAGTTAAGGTGCTCAGATAGGCAGTCAATCCACGTAAAATACTGGTATTCGGCATCATTCAGTTAGACGCCAACATAGTTGTGATCGCAAACCGTAAGACGTTGCGTTGGAAGGCCTCCCACCAGGTGGACATATGTGAAGGTTTGGGGGTTCCGCTGGATGCGGGACGCACGGGATCGGTAAATATAGCGACGCTAGGGGACGGCTATGTCCAGCAGTGGACGTCTTTCGGCTGATAAGATGATGATTGTTGTGGTAAAACTAAGCAGATTTAATGATTATGTTATTTTGTTCGTCGTTGAAAATTCTTTCACCAATAGAACTGCACTTTTGCCTAGTGCCACAATATTTATTATTTTGGAAAAATGCAAAATTCCTATGACATAGGCCACGGGAGCGACGCTGTGGGAATAATTTAGATACAAATAATACATACTAGATATTATTATACTTAATATTATAAAAGCGAAAGTAACTGTGTCTCTCTATCTGTATGTCTGTCATCTATTCACGCTTACGAAATTCGGTATGGAGATAGTTTGAGACTCTGGGAAAGGGGGTGGAAAGGGGGGTGGAAGTTTGTATGGTGAACCAATAATTTCTCAAGTAAAGCTATTCGAAGCACTAATGCTAAGCAGACGAAATGGAGATCAAAAGGTGGTATCGTTATTAAATGAGCTTACAGTGGGCTTAGTGCGAGTGCAAAGTTACATAATGGTAACGGCACTATTAGTTCACTTTGCCCATTCATGGCCCTTTGAATTCTGCAGCCCTACGGAAATGACCTACATAGGTTACTGTGTATCCATTTTCAAAATTAAGGGAATGATATTGGATTTTTTTGCATTTCCTTTCACAATGCATAATGGATGAAAAACCTTGGCGATTGTAGCAAGTTGAATCAACTTGAATACATGATTTTGTTGGGGTTTTATGCAGTGAATCAATCTTCAGAGCTATTTGCCGTCTATGTTGTTGTCGACTTTCAAACTAGCCGGATGCATCTGAAGTATTTAACATGGAGTGACTGACTTACACAACCAGGTAGCTAGTGTGTCATTAAAAACCGGCCAAGTGCGAGTCGGACTCGCGGACGAAAGGTTTCGTACCATTATCGCAAAAAACGGCAAAAAACACGTTTGATATATGGCAGCCCCACTTAAATATTTATTTCATTCTGCTTTTAGTATTTGTGTTTATAGCGGCAACAGAAATACATCATATGTGAAATATTCAACTGTCTAGCTATCACGGTTCATGAGATACAGCCTGGTGACAGACGGATAGACAGGCAGACAGACAGACAGACGGATCGTGGAGTCTTATGTAGTAGAAATAAATGAATTACTTTCAATAAATGATTGGCAAAAAGACTAGTACCCAAGTCTAAAAAAATATAGCTTGGTTGTTGACGACAACCTTTTGATACGAGTCAAAGTCACTTAGTTTAAATAAATATACTCTTTCCAAAGAGTATACTACACATTTCATGCTAAAATATCTAGGTAAGGGAAATACTAATGTGATATTCCCCTTTTACTTCCACGAAATTGAATAATATTACCTATTAAAACTTACCCAGACATAACCTACAAAAGTTTATGACTAATATCTATTATTCTCTACATTCTCGAACAAAAATTCTTGCACAAACTAATTCAGAACATCACCCTGAGTTAAACCAGATATTTTTCATTTAAAGACTTTTGAATTTAATCTCAGCTAAAACAATGTATAGTATGTATTACCTGCCATTGTTCTTTATCCGCGACCCAGACAGGCATCGGCCCCGTCAATTTTGCTGACATCTCTTTGAGGTGCACTCGGTCACTCGGTCCCAGAGAGGAGGCCTGTGTTCCAGCAGTGGGAACATTAATAGGCTGATGATGTGATGTGAGCTCGATCGCCCAGGTACTAATATTAGTAGGAATTATGTATTAAACTCAATCAATCTGCCTAGCCTTTTCCCAACTATATTGGGGTCGGCTTCCAGTCTTACCGGATTCAGCTGAGTACCAGTATTTTACATGGAGCGACTGCTTATCTGACCTCCACAACTCAGTAACTGGGTAACACGATACCCCTTGGCAAGACTGGTGCCAGATCTCAAGCTTCTGACTACCCGTAACGACTGTCAAAGATCTTCAAAAGACAGCCGGGACCAACGGCTTAACGTGCTTTCCGAGGCACGGAGGAAACTCGGTATGTTGAAATGGTCACTCATCCACAGGCCGACCTCGTCAAACGTTGCTTGACCTTGATGAACGACCAGTGCGGCTGTTATTTTTAGCCACGAGCTCCTCTCAGGAAGTATGGATTAAACTATTTTCTGTTAAAAAAATAAGCTATTACTAGCTAATTTTTGACAAATAGATGTTGTGAAGACGATCGTATCTCCGTTTGAGTAAAAATAAATACTTGTTAGTCATAGTCTTTTGATGGATATTTTTAAATGGATTGTATGTTTTCACTTCTTGGTAAAGTAAATTATAATATTTACAAAGTGTGAAGTTTAGTTTAGGTCTGCTATCAATATTTTCTTTCTACGAGATCAAAGCCTTTGATATTCCGACAGTGAATAATTTTATAATTATTTCTTCTATATAAATCATTCAATAGCTTCTGTTCGCGGCTGCGATCTGTTCCATTAAACCCAACTTGCAAAAACATTTTTCATATGTTAACTTTTTTTAATGAACGTCAATGAACGTCAATCTTAATAATCTTTAATAAAAATCGAAAAGTTTGCGTACGCTCAGAGGTCAGGAGGCTAAGCGGACTATCAAGTGACCTTCAGTGAAGTTCAGTGTACTTTGGATCCATTATTTGATAAAAGTATTTAATTCCTATTTTATTCCAAGCTCTAGGGTGCTTTTCCATTAGCGATGTGCGAGGTAGCTAGGCGGTGCGAGGATGTGTATCGGCGCTGTGAAAATTTTGAATTGTTTCCACCAAAGCAGAATGCGCGAATGTGTAGCGAAGCTATGAAAGGGTGTGTAGCTAAATGGTGCGAGGTCCACACTCTGACCAGCGCACACATTCCTCGTTAGTTTCTCTCGTTTTTTTAACTGACTTAAAAAAATGAGGGTATTTTATGAACTACCTTTTTTGTGGGGAAATCCCCATGATATACCCTACGTCTGGGTAAAACGTACGGTTATGTTGAACTCCAACCGACTAAGACCACACAGTCCCTACCGCTACCATGAGTCTGGGGCCCGAGATGCAATTAAATTCACACATATAGTATTTGCCGGGTGCGGGGGTACCCGGCAAATACATAGCTCCGCTAGCCCATTTCCCCCAGAGCTACGCTAAGCGAGGCTAGGAAAATGAAGCTATCCCTTTGGGGGTTTTTTCCTTGCGCACCGCCGCCGTAGAAAAGACCTTATGCAGAGTGACCTCAAATGTCCTTTCCATCTATTATTTGAAAACAGAATTCCATTATTTTTGTACTCCAAGCTTCATATTTATTTGACGTTTGAATAAATTGGAAACCTTTGTCCTTTGTTTGCGGTTATAATCCAATGATTTATTTTACTGTGGCTTCGGATGTGAACGGTCTATGTCAGGATGCTAAGATTGTGCAATCCGGTTCTATTGCATCCAATGGAACCGGATTGAAATAACGTATGCATGTTGGAAGATATGGCTCAGGTAGGATAACCCTTTTCTAGCTTGTATTTTGTGGTATACTATAAAACTGTGCCTACCTTTCGAGGGCTTTTAACGCTGTCAACGTCGCTGAATTTTGGTAATAACAAATATAAACTAGGAATGATCATGATCAATACAATACAGAAGTAGAAGATTAGGGGCTTATGTGTATTATATCAACATCTTCCTGCCCTTGTATCATGTTACTTGGTGTCGGCAAAAGTTTTCTTCTTAATTTTTTATTCTTCTGGTTTTTCAAATTTGCTGTCACTCCCTTTTCTCTCACAATCCATCTTCAGTTTGATCAATATTTCTACCACGGTAATAGGTAGATAACCTTCAGAACGCATCTTGCTACGATCATTACATTGTCAAATTATTTAATGTTATGAGTAAAAAAAACGTTTTAAATACTAAAATCAATACATATAATAAATTTGTAGTATAGTCGTTTTTGTACATCGAAAATAATTCCAAGAAAATTGTCAGATAGTTTAAGGACCCATTTCCACCATTTTTGGTATTTTTGTCTGTTTAGTTGTGCACGCATCACGTATAATGTACGAAACAAATGTATATAACTTGCATACATAAAAATTGAGCGTAAAGTATTACCACATGGTCTCATTGCTAAGAAAGAAAATTTGGTTCAAATAAATCTCGCTAGATGACACGATATGCTCCTCCATCTGTTATTCAATGTGCGTAAAATTAACATTTTCTGGAATTGAACACAAAAATTGTATGTTCTTGTTTAATCAACTCTCCTAAGTACAAAATTATGGAATATTGGGCTCTTAATTCACATTTCAAAGATATTATAAGATTAGACGGATCATTTAAAATTGATGCCAATAGATGGCGCATTTTTAAATTTCTGAGGCATTCCACTCGATTGTTAAAGTTTGCATTTTAACACATTTTGTTGCAAAAAAAAAACTGTAAAAACGTGCAAATAAATACTAGAAAACAAACCTTCACTGTATTTAAAGAAAAAAACATTCACGAACCTAGTAAACACTTTTACTTGCAAGTCGCTGCTAACACCATCTATCTATCACCGTGAAACAGAACCGAATGCGTTCGATGTATAAAAAGTTGCCAGAATAAGCAGTTGAAAAACGCTAGTTACGTCGGCACGGTTTCTTTGTATGGGATGAGGTATCTGTATGCTAGTATTATATTATCTGTGGTATTACATAGTTTCATCGCAAGTGGCTCACTCTATCAAAAGTTAGATGAATTTAAAGTGTTCATGAAGTAAAATACCACAACACACACATCTTGTGAACTAAAAACCTATCCGTTTTATTGCAGTTTTGGATTATGCCATTTTATTTGAAACGGTTACAATTATATCCGCTATTTTATACATTCTACTCTTTCTCGATATTTTAGATTGATTCTATGTGGGTTATACATCTTAAAATCGATAAAAATTCTACATAGGTAACTATCTACTTAATGTTATTCAAATTTACAGCATCCATACTGTACAACGTGTGGTAAATGTAATAAATAAATAATTTAATATAATTATGGAACCTGTCGGGCACAGCAACTTTCTAGATACAATCATTATCTAGGAGAGGGGAATAAGTAGCGCATACTTTTAGGGTTCCTATTACTAAGACTCCGCGGTCCGTCTGTCTGTCTGTCGGTCTGTCTGTCCGTCACCAAGCTGTATCTCATGCACCGTGATAGCTAGACAGTTGAAATTTTCACAGATTATTTATTTCTGTTGCCGCTATAACAACAAATAGTAAAACACAATAAAATTAATATTTAAGTGGTGCTCCCATAAAACAAACGTGTTTTATTGCCTTTTTTTGCGATAATGGTACGGACACCGTCGTGCGCGAGTCCGACTCGCATTTGGCCAGTTTTTTTCCCTTACTTACATTTTATTTATCTAATTCCTATCAATCTGTTTTTACTTTGTTTAAGTAATTCATTTTCCTTTATAGACAGACAACTGCACAGTCTCAGCCTAAACCACTGGGTCTAGAAGCATTAAAGCTTCTTCTTAAGCTTCTTATGGTTATTTGTTTCTATAATCAAGCATTTTTGAATATCTATTTATGGGGTTAATTATTGTTTTGTACCTATAAAATTAAATAATTACTTTTTTACTTATTAACTTTCTGTCTATTATTACTATTATTTTCTAAATTATTAACTTAATTATTACTAATTTATCTATAATTATTTAATTATTGTAACTCAGAAGACAACTTTTTGACCACAATAAGTGGTAGTGGCACCTGTTACTTCATTACTTCTTTAATAAATTATTTTCTTCTTAAATAAGGAAATTCCACTCGCATCCCACATCTCACCCGCGAGTATTCCGATCCGCAATTAAGTTTTAACCGGACTAAATTAGTAATCAGAATTCATACACTGAAATGTGATGACCATTGCTCCTTCTCTCTATCGGGTTCTCTCTAGCGAGCAATCCTATCACAGCGGTGTAAAAGGCCGTGTCAATTACCTTTGACAGCGCAGTGATTGGATCGCTCGTTGCAAGGATTTCGGGGTTAATACTCAACTAGCTACAAAAAGCATCGAAAGAAATAGTGCCGACGTGACAGTATTATCGAGGGTCCTGATTGAGAGAGGAAATACGTGAGGGCATTACGATAAAGACACTGCGAAAATATCTACTGCGTGTTTTGGTACACAATCTTCCTTAACCTTCCTATACCCGCGTGTCGGTCTGTGAGACCGACGAAACACACTTGCCTGATTTTTCTCTTATAATCAATTATAACATGTTGTACTTTCTTTTAGCTGACGGATTTGTTGCTGCGATCATTCTGGCAGCTCTCGACAATCGGTATGTGGAACCGACGCGGGTATGTGTAAGATTTTTTGTGTGACTAAATTTTTTGTGTTTGTTGTTCTAGATGCAGTTGTATTCCATATTCAAAAGTTTGTTCGAAGGAAAATATTTTTGCATGCATTTTGTAAACTCTTACGAAAATCAGTTTTCAGAGACTGTTACAAAATAGACTTGCTCAGTAAATGTGCTATAAATAATTGTTGATAATATGGGTTTTTCTTATTCAGGATATGCCCTAGTTTGAGAAAACATCATTTCACAATATGTATTCTTGATAAAATATTGTGAAATTGCGTTCCAAACTTTCGGTCTGTGAGACCTTGCGCAGGTATAGGTGTTACAAAATTTGGCGTGGGTATAGGAAGGTTAGGCATTCTGTTCGCGGATCGGAGCCAACAGTGTGACGTGCACATACTTAGAACACCGGATAACTTTTATGTGTCAAAGTATTCCAGCACAAAGAAACAATATAAACTTTTAGAGTCTACCCGGGACCACGGTCTTTGCAACACGGCCGAAACGTCGGGTTAAATAGGTAAATAAATAATCTAAATCATCGCGTTAAATTCCCGTAATATATTGTTTTCCACAAAGAAACAAGTTTTGTCCCTCTAAGTTCGGGCTACATACATGTATTTTCATTCTTTTTCTTGATTTTTGATCGTAGTAAGATTTCCACGCCATAATTTATTTATTTATTAGTTTATGAGCGCACTGGAAAGCCAGCAATTACACCAATGGAGCACAATCTTATAATAAACTTACTAGAAGTCCAGGTTTCCTCACGATGTTTTCCTTCACCGTTGTCAGCAATACCCAAGATAAACTTGGAAAGTACATATGTCAAAAATTAAGAAAATCGGCAATAAGCGAGTCGGACTCGCACATCGAGAGTTCCCTACCTTGGAAGGCAAACATTTATTATTCTAATTACAAAGTAAAATTATTCAGATTATCGGTTGAAGAAGACGTACTCGACTCTAATTTGAATTTTGCATAACTTAGTCTAAGTACTAGAAAATACAGATGTTATTTTGTCATGCTCACCCTACACCAAATGCTTATTGTAACTGCAGATAAGCCATTCAGCAGTACGTCTAAACTTGGGTGCAGTATTGTTAAAAATGGTCTAAATATATTTAATTTTAGAACTTTGGAATCATCGGTACGACGAAGAAGAAAAAGTATTTAAGGCTGTTCAGCTGTTTTACATAATAGAGCTGTTTTGTAAAACAGC
Source organism: Anorthoa munda (assembly GCA_945859665.1). NCBI lineage: Eukaryota > Metazoa > Arthropoda > Insecta > Lepidoptera > Noctuidae > Anorthoa > Anorthoa munda. The sequence continues at coordinate 4,978,808 of OX243899.1, read as the reverse complement.
TGATTCAGCAACTTTCTGCGAAATATTAATACTCCACCCATCGACTGTAAGTTAATCGCGTATTACTTGAATCCCTAACTTAACTTATAAAGTTAATCTATTACTTATCAGTTTTAACTTAGTTATTGAGAATGTCTAGAAAACCAATATAATAACCTAAATATTGTAAAAATTTGCACAGTGATGAAACATGAATAAGGTCCCTATAATGCACAAAGTTATGCCAGAATAGATGACCCGAATAATATAAAACTTGAACATAGCCGATGAAATAAGAGTGTACCAGGGTGAATTGTACACATCTGCGTACCCCTTTAGAGAGTACCGGCTTGATTTTATGTTATGAAATGGCGTAAACAATAAACAGACATGCGATTGCAGCAACCCCGAGAGTTTTGCCGTGGTATATTGAAGAGTTCTATTGTATATCTCCGAAGTTCTTCATCAGATCTTCACCAAATTTAAATGGGACCAGATGAGAAGCAACAGCGTTCAAAAAAAAAAAAACTTCGAAATCGATTCACCAAGTAATAAGTTTTGAGGTGAAACACATAAAAAAATACAGTCGAGTTGAGAACCACAATTCAACTGAGGTTAAATTGAGGTTCTCAATTCAACCTACCTAATAATATTTATCTCTTTTAAGTTTTGATGCGACAGAAAGTGCGAAAGTGGGACTGACACTTAATCCGGAAAAAACTAGATTAATGACAAACGGAAGCAAACACACTATTAAACTAGGGAACACCGAAATAGACTACACTGACGAGTACGTCTATCTAGGTCACCTTATAACAGAAAAAGAACCCATGCGAAAGGAAATGGAGAGTAGAATAACGAATGGCTGGAAGAGATACTGGAACCTGAGAGAGGCTATGAAAGATAAAAAACTCCATATAAACTTAAAAAGTAAACTGCTTAACACCTGCATACTACCTGTTCTGACGTACGGATGTCAATCATGGGTGCTAAATCATAAAATATAAAACAAACTAGCAACTTGTCAGTACGCAATAGAAAGGAGTATGCTAAATATAAAAAAACCGGCCAAGTGCGAGCCGGACTCGCGCACGAAGGGTTCCGTACCATTATCGCAAAAAACGGCAAAAAAATCACGTTTGTTGTATGAGAGCCCTACATAAATATTTATTTTATTCTGTTTTTAGTATTTGTTGTTATAGCGGCAACAGAAATACATCATCGGTGAAAATTTCAACTGTGTAGCTATTACGGTTCATGAGATACAACCTGGTGACAGACAGACAGACAGACAGACAGACAGACGGACAGCGAAGTCTCAGTAATAGGGTCCCGTTTTTACCCTTTGGGTACGGAACCCTAAAAAGTCTGACAGATTGAAAAACTTCTTCATTAGAAACAAAACAAAAACTACAGATGAAACAATTAAAATCAAAAGACTGAAATGAGATGGGCTGGCCACGTGATAAGAGGATGCGAAAGATGGAGCCAAAGGGTGACCCAGTGGTATCCCAGAGAGGGCAAGAGGAAGAGAGGTAGACCGCAGAAAAGATGAGACGACGATATTAGACAACTGACCGGAGTCACGTGGAACAGAGTGACACAGGAAAGGAAAGAATGGAAAAGGTTGGAGGAGGCCTTTGCCGATTGGCAAACAGATCTAGGAAAGATAACCAAGCAACAGATATTAGCTTAAGTAGTTAAGTTTAAGAGTCCAGTGTTATTATACTATAAGTTTAAATCCATTGTAATTAGTTAAGAGATCTGAAATAAAAGGCTATATTATTATTATTATTTTATATTATATAGTTTTGATAGGTACCTCCAATTGCCATAAAAATCATATATGGCCAAAGAACATCTCATGACGATTCCAATAAGCCCATACACGACAGATATACATCAGAACTCTTCAATAAATGACGGCAAATCACTCGGGATAGCTGCAATCGCATGTCTGTTTATTGTTTACACCATTTCATAACATAACATCACACTGGTACGCTCTAAAGGGGTACGCAGGTGTGAACAGTTCACCCTGGTAGACACTCATTCCACCGGTTTTGTTTATTTAAGTTTCATGTTATTGAGTTAATCTATTCTGGCTTCACGTTGGGCATTATTGGTACCTAGCCAGCCTAGGTGTAAAAAAACGAAGAAACGAAAACAGGAACACCGACTTCCGAAATTGAAGTTATTTTTCACTTTGTAGTGTTTTGTTTGGAAGTCAGTTGTATTTTTTTTGAAGTCGGTTAAAGATTAAAGAACATTTTGCAAACAAAACAGTCCAAAAGAAGGCCCAATACTGGCTCGGAACGGGCGCACGGCCAGTACTGCGTTAACATTGGGGCAAATATACGCCTTAACTACGAGCTCCTCTGTTGATTATTCTTATACAGACATTTAAAACATTGCTTACAGACGAAACCGTATTTTTCAATTGCGCGGGGCAAATGAAAAATACGGTTTCGTTTGTAAGATCCTACAAAAACACCAATTCTCGTTCTTTGATCTTGAACGTTTCTAAATTTAGAACCAATCTAAATTACATAATGGTCAAGAATACAATCCATTTTAGTCAGTATAAAATGGATTGTATTTTTTAGATGGAAATGTTGTACCACCAACAATAACAGCAACTATAGTAGATTTGAATAGTAAGATACGGTCATCCAAACGTTTGCTTACATTTATTTATAGCCCAAAGGTGCAATTACAGATTAATTGCCTAAGGCATTCTCTAAAAGTCAACAAAAGGAGAAATACGCGTTCACCATACAAGAAACATCGCTCCTGAAGATAGCCGATCGTGTGGCGAGCTATCTTCGGTTTATTAGTTCCTATATATGACTAAATTGTACATTGTCGGGCAGCTGATAGAAATCCGACTACTGACGGAACACGAGGTTGCCGAGGGACATTATGAAAATGTCTGTACTGTATCTATGTCAGTTGCCAGTAATGTAAATTGTAATTGACAATGTCATAACTATAACTCTCTTTAAATCTATATCTCCATTGACATCATAGAAAGTGTACATAAATGCAATTCGCAAAGTAATGTTCGATTACCTGTCACCGACAAGGCCGCAACAGTTATTTATCATGTCCAGTAATATAAATAAATAATAATAATAAATAAAGTTTATTATCAAAAAAAAGCCAAATACAATTTTTCCATCTCAATCAAACATAAAAACGCTATTATATGATATACTAGCTGTTCGCCGCGGCTTCGCTCCCGTAGTTTTCGGGATAAAAAAAATAGCCTATGTCACTCAGGAATAATGTAGCTTTCTATTTGTGAAAGAATTTTTTAAATCAGTCCAGTAGTTTCGGAGCCTATTCGGTACAAACAAACAAAAAAATCTTTCCTCTTTATAATATTATAGTATAGATAAAAAAAAGCCAAATACAATTTTTTCATCTCAATCAAACATAAAAACGCTATTAAATGATACTAGCTGTTCGCCGCGGCTTCGCTCCCGTGGGCCACCCCACAGGACCCGTTTTCGGTTTAAAATATAGCCTATGTCACTCAGGAATAATGTAGCTTTCTATTGGTGAAAATTTTTTTTAAATCGTTTCAGTAGTTTCGGAGCCTAGTCGGTCAAACACACAAACAAAAAAATCTTTCCTCTTTATAATATTAGTATTAGTATAGACTGAGTTTATGAAGGACACCACTGACATTTTGCTTATTACAATATTATATTTAGATTATTATTATTATTTTGACGTTGGTAATTGTGTGTTAGTAAGTATGGAATTGTGTGTTTTAAAGTAAAGTAAAGTAAAGTGAATATTTATTTCTCAATGTATGTAAGTAATTGAATTATTTAATTTTAAATGTGTCTGTTGTTTCGACACCACTAACTTTGTTATTATTTGTATGCTCTCGAGTAAAATGAAGCAAACTGACCACCTTATTATAACATCGTATTGTATTGAAACCTACATTTACGAATAAATATGATTTGATTTGATTTAGTATAGACACAACACTATGCATTCACACATCTGTGTCTATGCTAGTATAAACTGTGTTACAGACACAGGCGCCTTCCTTTTACAGTTCATTTACAATTTGCTGCACCTTGTAGGAGTTTTGGTACGCATAAACTTAGCTTAATATAAGTACTTAACACTTATTAAAGTTTATTTAAGCAGGGAATGGGTGTAAGTGTGGGTGGTCGTGTGTGTGTGTATGTGTAAGTGTGTGTGTATGTTTGGTTATGTGTTTCAAATATTACACAGTATAAAATAATATATAGTAAAAGAGTACTTTAAATCTGTTTTTAGATGCGTTCGTAAGATTTTATTACAAAGAGTTGTCCAGTCTCATCGTACGTTAACTTTTGGAGAAAACTACTAACTACATTTTTACATTTAAATCTAGGTAAGGAATATACGTTGCAGGTTTCGTATATAATGTTATAAAGAAGGCTGCTAAGCCACGGGTAGCTTCGCCTCGCCAGAGCAATTTTGGTGGTGACAGGTGGGGGATACAGGATCTTTACGTCGTTTATTTTGCTCCAGTAACCTTGGGTCAATGATGAATGTACAAGTAAAGTGATGTTAAGTGCATAGAGCTGTCAGACAGTGGGTATAGATACGTCTTTATAGAACTGGGTAGTCTGCTACCGATAAGGTTTGTGAAGCATGACTTTCAGGACAGCTCTTTGTGCCCTCTCAAGGCGAAGTAAATACTTTTTAACTGTGCCACCCCAAACAGATATGCAATAGGTAAGAAGTGACTGAGCTAAAGCAAAATAAATAGTTTTTAGCAGTCGGTCGGCAACTACTCCTCTTAGTTTTTTTTATAGGAAACATTAGCTTACGAACACTCACAACTGTCACACTGATATGCTTACGCCAACTCAATGTGTTATCGATGTGCACCCCCAAGTATTTAACACAAGAGTTTATTTGTATAGTGTGGCAACTGCAAGAGCTCAGTGTAGGGTGACAACTATGGGCTTTAACGTCTGGCATACTAGGTTGTGTAGTAGAGTTCGCTGAGAAAGGGACATAGGTTTTAGAGACATTTAGCGTGAGTAAATTCAGTGAAAGCCAATCCATCACTACGCCAAGAGCATTTTCGGCTGCGTGGTGAGCAGATTCCCATGTTTCTCCGCTTATGATAAGCGCAGTGTCGTCTGCATATACGAGTATCTTGCACTTTGGGATTGACAGCTGGCACAACCTATTTACAAATAGAAGAAAAGGGGTGGGACCTAGCACGCTGCCCTGTGGTACGCCAAAGGTTAGATTCTCATCGCCACTGATGTAGTTATCTATCTTAACTCCTTGGTTATGGTTTATTAGATAGTCTCGAAAAAGGTTTAGAGCGATGTCTCTTATTCTCAAGCTTTTTAAACCACGTAGAAGGATCGGAGTAGACACCGTGTCGAAAGCTTTGGCTAAATCAAGAAATAAACCTATAGTTTTAGACTTGGAATCAAGATTCATAACAATTTGGCGTGTCAGTTTAAGAACAGCATCCTCTGTTGATACGCCTCTCCTAAAGCCGTATTGGTTTGGCGCAATTATTTTGTTGGATTCAAGATAGCTAAGTAATAATTATGTATTTTATTTCTGAGAAATTAGTTTCAAGTAATACGAATGAGTTACCTTGAGGATTTATTAAGGTTACACTAGTCGACGGCACGAACTATTTTGTGCGCGGGGTTAAAATGCATACTATAGCTACCGACACCACGTGCGGAAGAGATAGATGCTGTGATGAGCAGTAAGAAGCTAGTTCGCGTACGAATTAGCAAAATCAAAACGACTCAAAATATTTTATTTTTTATTTTACATAGGCCTACATGGGTACTTATAAAACGTCGCACTTTTTCAAGTTTATAGCCAAATAGATGACGATTTAGGACGAAAACGAGCCCACGAAATTTTATTTTAATCAGACCTTTGGGAGTCTAGATATCATGAAACAACGACTAAATATATATTTCCAAAATAAAATTATTTGCATTGTGGAACTACTAATCTATCCCGGTATCCGTATATAGTATCCCAGCCGTTTTGCAATTCCCTTCTTCTTATGGTATTTATTTCTGCCCAAAGATGCGTTAAAATTAGTGTTGAAATGTGGAACTTTCGACGCTCATAACTTTCAAATATATTTTTTTTTACTTTTTTATTTCCATACAGGGCTAGATAATGATGAAACAAATTGATATAATTTTTTATTTTTAACGTACATCGTCAAACAGTGGAGTAATCGCCAGAATACGTTCGTATGGAAGAATGATCGACTAGTGTAACCTTAAGCTGTCAAATAAAATATCTGTTAGAACAAAGTTTCATTTTTTTTTTTTTTTAAATACCATTTTTATTAAAAGCATGCTCCAAAGTCTAACTCAACATGTTGACCATTAAAAATAATAACCTCAATAAATAAAACATGAACTTTTTCATTAAAAGTCCAATTTGGAAAATAGTATTTCATAATGGACCATTTTCAAGAGCTATGATTTCTGAGGGTTTTAATAATTTAGCGACTAAAGCGGTCGGACTGTCGAGCGAGAGGTCATAAGTCCGAACCCTAGATATGTTCTAGCTAAAACTAGATCTAAGATGTTGTATAAAAACAAAGAACATGATCCTCGTTATGACGAGATTATTTTTACTGTCTCCAGCGGGAGTATTACCAACTAGTTTGATAGGTGACAAGAAAATAATGAGCTTTGAAGCTTAATATCTTGGGAGTTCCTAGTTTTCCTAACAAAACCCGGGCAATTGGAACGGTTTTTTTCTTCTACAGAAAAATAATCCTACGGCCCCGACTTATGTGTCGTGGGTTTGAACCCAAAATTAAATTGTGTCGATAGGAGATATCGCGGGTGTATTTTCTAAGAAAAAAAATTTTTTTGTCGCTTAATTTGTGTAGTTTATTTCTTCACCACTTCTCTCAAAACGGAGAAAGAAAACATAGTGAGAAACAGTACCCTATAACTGAAAATTCGAAGTAATGTGACATCTACCAACCCACACTGTGCCCGCGTGGTGGATTAAAGCCTCCCACAGAGAGTAGGCCTATGCCCCAGCAGTGGGAACATTATAAACTGATAATGCTAATTATCTATCCAACGAATATTATTTAAATTTGTTCGATGTTTCTTTAATAATTATAAATTAATTAACATAGTAGATACCTCTGTCTTTGTGATTTATTCAACTCGCGAGAATTTTGAGCGATGGAAAAATTAATTATACAGTAAAATATTCTCTACTGGATCCCAACATCTTATTTTGTATACCTTTATTCTAGCAAATAAACAATTTGATTTGATGTGGAATCTGTGTTTTCTGTTAGCTTGCTCTGGCGGTTTTTAAGTCCCTCTATCTTTAAGTCAAGAGTGATTAAGTTACTTCTAGGTAAGCGTGCTTTATCGTCGACCACATCTTCGCTTACCATCAGATTGTCGTCAAACGCAACCCTACCAAGAATTAAAAAAATGGGTAGACCATGGCCTGACCCTGAATTAGGACAAGAAACTTGACTATTATTATCCCGTCGACGCCGACGATTCTAGACAGTGTCATTATAGTCAGCGATGGCTATCGTCGAAATGCCAAAATGCAGGGGTTTGATCAGATGCCCCAGAAAAGTGACATTCTATTAACGGAAGCGTGGAGTTAGCGATTAGAAAAATGACAAAAATGTATTGAAATGACAAACACTATCGACAAGTCACGTTATCATTTTGGCATTTCAACCATCGCCATCGCTGACTGTAATGACACTGCCTAGAATCTCGGGATAATAATAGTCAAGTTTCTTGTCCTAATTCAGGCTCAGGCCATGGCCTAACATCAAATGGACTCAATCAAAAAACCAACAAAAAGTCTCAGATATTATATCAGTTATATCCTCGTAGAATAATTTTCGGCTGACACGCATTTATGATTTCATCATCATCATCTCAGCCGAAAGACGTCCACTGCTGGACATAGGCCTCCCCCAAGTGTTGCCACAGTGACCGGTCCCGTGCGTCTCGCTTTCAACGGATCCCCGCACCCTCACAAAAATTAATTAATCATTTATGTTATACGAACACAAAAACCCAAAGAAGTGGAAAGGTTTCTTTTTCATCAACTGGGCGTCGATGGTCAAATCCAAAATTAAAAGGAATAACGAAAAAAAAATCGGCCCGTGACTCGTTTGCGTACGAGTCACGGGGCCAATTTTGATAAAAACTAAAACTGAATCATTGGATTTAAGGAAAAACAATATTCCTAGCCAGATTTGTCGAACCTGATGATCGTGGAATAAAAAACACACGTTGTTTTATTACTCTTTCCGGTAGAATTGCTAATAAGAATTATATTTTGTATAGTAAATGAATGAGAATGTATATTTCAAGAAAAGTTGTTATATCTGTCGCATTTATTTCAGTCTGCTGTTGAAACTTGTCACCCTTCTTCGTCGAACTTGACGCCATTTTCACATCAAAGTTTTTGTCGAACTTTTTTCACAGTCAACGGGTTCGATTCCTGGCTAGGAATATTGAACTTCCAAAAATCCAATGATGCACTTTTAGTTTTCATCAAAATTATAGTATTATATTCCTTAAAATTTCTGATTTGACCATCGACGTCCAGTTGGTGAACTCACCTACTATTATTAAACTGACAAAGAAAAAACCAAAAACAAGGAAAGGTTTTTTTTTTGTCACAAAAACACACGCTTTTTTATTATTCTTTCCAGGAATGTCGCTAATAAGGATCAAATTGTGGGAAGTAAATGGGTGAGAATGTATATTTTAAGACAAGTTGGTATATCTGTCGCATTTATTTCAGTCTGCTGTTCCAAATAATAAAATTTCGCGAAATTAAAAGTAATAAATGATGTATCTAAGCTAGAAGTACTTCTCTGTCTTCAGTAATCCAAGTGATGAAATTGACCCAAACGTCGTGTTCTTTTATATTAAAGATATAATTTAAGATTCTTTGAACGAACGCTATTTATTTCAGTTCATTCTTCTATGCCTTCTAATAATTTAGATGTTGATCAAAATAAATCTATCTGCCTTCTGCTATATTTTTCCGTATCAAATCAATGTGCTTGCCTTTTCCTTACTATTTTAGGGTTGGCTTCCAGTGACATGGAGTTGCTGCCTATCTGACCTCCGCAACCCAGTAACTGAGTAACACGCAAGATACCCCTTGGCAAGACTAGCGTCAGATTTCTTGGATTCTTGCTACCCGTACCGACTATCAAAGATCTGCAAATGACAGCCGAAGTAATGGTGTTTACACACTGATATTAAAAATGTTTACAAGCCATCGGGCTTAAGTGTACGGCCAGAGTGCACGGCGTCGAGCGGGGCGGGCACTCTGGCCGTACACTTAGAGTGACCAACCCGTCATAATTTTCATACAATCGCTCGTACGTGATTATGCCGTTGTAACACATATATCCTTGAATTTTTTGAACTAATAGGTTCTTGTGCAGTGTATTAGGTCACAATAAAAGCAAAAAAAAATTTGGCGAAACAAATTCAGTACAAGGCTCCAAAAATCTCTCATAAATTGTAAAAGTAAAGAAAACATCTTGATGAAAATCTTGATAAAAATCTTGCACATGTAATGATGATTCTAATTGACAAATATTTATTTCACAAACTTGTAAGGCTTGAAAAACAATATTAGATATATTGCTTTTCAATTATGAAACGCGAAAGTTTTAAAGCTAATTCTTGTAAGGCCTTATACAAAAAACACGTACGAGTATTTCCTGGAACAAGTTTTATGAAATTTTCGAACACTATTTTTCGTTCAATGTTATCACGTTTTCGCTTGATCACATTGCTTGTTCGATTGCGCTGGATGAAACAAAAAGCTAAATACTACATGCATAAAGTACTTGCACCCATCCACGGACCGGCCTTAGCACCCGTTGCTTAACCTAGATTTCAATAGTCCTTTCTAGCCAGATATTTTTTTACACAATCCATTCATCGACCCTCCTCAAAACTTTTTTGTGCCTAGTAAAGTTATTTTCTTTGTAGCCTCTATCATGAATTCATGACCAATAATAAAACAAGTTTTGGCGGTACGGAACCCGTAATCCGCGAGTCTGTCTCATACTTGAACGAGCGTTTCTTCAGCTTGACCGTTTCCCTATTTCTGTTTACTTTGTTGAGTGTATGTGAATACAATGTGATACGCTAGTGCCACTTGAAACCAAAATGAAATCCGATAGGTAACATCAATTTTGTTCTATTATTGTACAGAGACGATAGAAGAAATTCTTGTACGATGTTTTTTTTTATGTGTAATATTTTTTTTTTCTATACCTCTACCAATATTATAAAGAGGAATTTTTTTTTTGTTTGTTTGCGTGTTTGTTTGTTTGTACCGAATAGGCTCCGAAACTACTAGACTGATTTTAAAATTTCTTTCACCCATGCAAAGCATTACCCGAGTAACATAGGCTATAAATGATTTTGAAAAAAATTAGAGATCCATATGAAAATTGCAATAATGTAACTCAAAGAGGCAAATTTTGCCTATAAAATTCATTATTTGGCGTGCGCTGAGGAAACTATTGATGATACATAAAAATTATGTACTACATGATTAAAGAACTTATTATTAACTACAAAAAAGGCTACGAGAGAATATATCTCACTATCATAGTTAAGTCACAATAGCAGCTTTTGTGTTCTAAAATTTAATTAAATCGCCGGTAGAAACAAAAGTTGGTTACATTCATTTTGTAGTATTAATTCTTATTCAAATAAATAGTTAAACAAATTGGTAGATAGGGTGGGGTAGGTATGTAGGGTAGGGTAGGTAGATAGCCAGTTGACGGGAGCGAAGCCGCGGGGGTCAGCTTGTGTGTAATATTATTTTTTAATAATAAAAATGAAGGAATTCCAATTTTTACGCATTATTGTTATAGTTTTATGTAATGAAAAAATGTTCAGAGTGCATTATAAAAAGGCAAACAAAACAAAAAGATAATAAATTAATAGAAAATAGTTATTTATGCTACAAGTGCGGAAGGTAGGTGATTTAAATCATCTTACGTACGTGTATCATACAACATTTTACTATTCTCTGAGCGAGAAAATAAAAAAAATATCTGAACCTGAGCAAGAAATTAATAAAATGGCGGGCTTATTCTAGCGCCTTCAGCATACCACAGATTAACTAATAGTTCCTCGGGCATATCAAATAGCTGTCACGTCGTAACGCAAAAAGGCACGAGCAAAATATACGTTCTGCCAAACATATTTAATGAATATTTAAAATTAATTTATGGATCAAAATCTATGAGTAATTAATTTTTCTATTTTCTATATATATATATAGTAATTAATTTTTCTATTTTCTATATATTCTATGTATATATTATTTTTTCTATTTTTCTATCTATGAGTAATTAAAAACGCCTTTAATGAAGTATTAGTTTTATTTTACCTTTTATATGAATGATAATCTATACTTAACTAATTTTTAAAACTTTTCTCAAATAATAAAAACTCTATGCGTCGGGCTGACGTTGGAGTTAAAAATTAAAAAAATACAGAAAAGTAAAAAGCACTAGTTAAAAAAAGTGACACTTTCCGCACAGTTTGGCTGCTTGGAAAACGCTCTTTTCGAGGACATGCATTGTAAAATATATATGTTTCTAATTGATGTTTTATTGTTCTCATGTAAGTGGTTATTGTTTTAATGATAATAAACATATTTAAATCGAAACTTCTTCAGCCGCAAAACTTCGCGTCACCGAGACACCGACATGCTAATGTGACCGCGTCACCAACATGCTAATGTGACGTGTTGCACCAGACTAGCAGAGCGGTCTGTTTATTAAGCGGCAAGTTATTCAGGCATGTCCGGTTAAACAGTAACCTTGGGTAAACTGCGAGACGCAACTCACAAAAAAGCAATAATTTAGTTTTTACTTCTTTCGGCTGTCCCCACGACTGCTTGTTTTTAGGGTTCCGTACCCAAAGGGTAAAAACGGGACCCTATTACTAAGACTTCGCGATCCGTCTGTCTGTCTGTCTGTCACCAGGCTGTATCTCATGAACCGTGATAGCTATACTCCATTTATTATAACATTAGACAAAAGAGGCTCGCAGAAGCAGGAGTACGAAACGTTTTATTTTCAAGTCAAGTTCAAACAATTTTAATAAATAATTTATGTGATTTTTTTGTAAGTAACAATGTATGGCATACATTAAAGCGTATTCTATCTATCTACTCCTCACGATGCTTGGATAGGTACATGAAATGAAAAAAAAAATATTAACAATCAGTTTATTAAAAACAACTTTATCACAATATCTCCATATTATGTTTTCAATAAACCAAATAAATACGATACAAAACACCACTTAACAATTTAGTCACTGCTACCATCAGTCATCACAAATTATAATAATTAATTGACTTGGGTGGTATCTTATCTTATCTTATGGAGGGGCCGAGAAATAACTCGGACACTTCGACCCATTGGGATCTATTGTGGTCCCCTAGATACCTTACTCCTCCTCAATCTCATTGAAAACCGTTTTCATGAGTTTTACAACGAGACTAGGAGATATGAGCCTATAGTCTTCTGGTTTTGGGTATCCAACCCCTAGGAGACCCATTCGCTTGCCAGCCAGTGCATCACATGTGCACAGAAGGTGCTCCATGCGTTCCGTATGTTCCCCACACAACCTGCACACGGGGGTTGTAGTTAAACCCATCTTCATGAGCATGTCGTTGGTTCCAAAGTGCCCAGTGAAGGCCCCAAGCAGGTAGCGGATTTGCCCCCTGCTCATATTCCAAATGCATTCACTTGGGTGGTAACAAAAATCATAATTTTAACTACAATAATAAAGTGACCCTAAGATCTTTTTCCTCATAAGGAATATTTTTGTTTTTTAGCCACTCCTAAATATTTGCCTTTCGTGTGGCTGTAGTTGGCAGCTTCTCAAATTTCCTCGAATGATATGGCGCATTATCCATAACAATAACTGCACCACTCTCGACTTTTGATAATATTAATTTGAACCACTTTTCAAAGTTGTGTGCATCCATTTCAGAATGGTAGTCTCCATCCCCCTTTTTGGCTTCAAATATTAATTCACCATCCATCAAAAACCCATCCGTTGATCCTGTGAAATGAAATAAAAGCAAATCAATAATTGTGTACCGGTGGCGTAGATTACTGGATCGCTGGAAATAGATTTTGACCTTTAAGTAGCAAAAACTGCATCATTACTGTCATTGAACAGGTTAATCTACAACCATAAACATCTTTCTCTGAGGGGAGGCATTAAGACTTAACCAGTTTTCAGTGACGGAGAATGGAGTGATCATTTTATTAATAATAATTCTATTAATTAATGGTAATGTCACATTACCAAATCATTAATAAAATGATCACTTGTTGTTCAATTCTTGATTTAAATGTATATATATATTTGAAATTATCAAAAGAAATACATTTAAATAAAGTTTTACCAATATGGCCAATGATAAGTAGTCTTCCAATTTGTTCTTGATTAATTTGTATAAAGGGCTTCTTTTATAATCAGGTAGAGACTCATCGCTATTAACGGCTTCCAGAATCTTGTCCAACGTTGGTAACTTATTATATAAGAAAAAAGAATGAATTTTTCTTCGTATTCCACTTAACGTTATACCATCATAATCGTCAGATTTTGAGTATTTCCGTTGGCGAGAAGGGGGTGATTGCAGGCGACCTTCTGTATTGTACTCTTTCAGTACATTATAGGCTGTTGCACGAGATATGCCTATAAAATAAGATTAATAATGTATTACCTCATAAAGCATGTTACTTTAAAATACATTTATTTATAATAATAATTTTATGATCCTTACCTGCAATTTCGGGCGTTTTGTTAATTAACTGCGTCCTATAAGCAGGAGTACCTACGGGCCTGGACCCCTTAACATCTTTATAAATATTTATGACTGTTTTTTTTTCAGCAGCACAAAGCGATGTTTGCTTTGTTCTCTTTTTCTTGGGAGACAATATTTTAACGTCGTGATCAACGTTGGGGCCACGTACTTTTCGCTGTTGATACTGATCAGCGTTACCAGCAGTTAGAGCGTACATTTTGCTTGCAAAGCCACTCGGGCCTGCACCGGGATCGTCCCTGTCCATAGTTCAACAAAACGTACCACTTTGTACGAACAACACAAAACTAATAACGATAACAAAACAACAACAACAGAAAAACGGTAATAAATAACAACTAAACCACGAAAATTCAGCAATAACAACGAGAGAAGGCGTAGCATTCACAAGTATCCACAAGCGAATGACAGTATGACAATTGACAACTGCAGATTATTTACGCAATTTGACGGATAGATGACATCATAAACCGACAAAATAAAAAAACACGTGCAGCCACAACTTATGAACAGAACATGTAACATTTTAGATTTGGTTGAGTTATAGTGACATGAAAAACGTTTCCGGTACTGTCCGCCCCTGCTTCTTTTAGATTTTAAACATTGACACGACATTATTTTATGTAAAAACTAAATAATATTAAATGAAGGCCTTGTAATTTCAGAAGGTAGATAGGTTAAATAGATGCAATTAAGTGTGACAGCTGTTATTTAAATTGATTATATTTAACTCCACATCAATCTTGACTGTAATAGTGTTTGTTGTATTTTTATTACAAAGTGTGCACCTAAAAGAGCCTTTTTTAACTTCTGTCTAATGCTATAGTAAATGGAGTATAGACAGTTAAAATTTTCACAGATGATGTATTTCTATTGCAGCTATAACAACAAATACTAAAAACAGAATAAAATTAATATTGAAGTGGGCTCCCATACAACAAACGTGATTTTTTTGCCGTTTTTTGCGATAATCGTACGGAACCCTTCGTGCGCGTGTATACAAGTGCGTATAAAAGGGCAAAATCTACAAGTCCGTGATTAGACCTGTCATACTGTATGGATCAGAATGTTGGGCTGTGAAAAAGATGGATGAAAAGAGATTGCATGTAGCAGAGATGAGAATGTTGAGATGGATGTGCGGCGTGACGAGATTGGATAGTGAGTATATTAGAGGAAGTTTGAAAGTGGCGCCATTAGCAGAAAAGTTAAGGAGAAACCGTTTGTCCTGGTATGGTCAAGTGATGAGGAGGGATTAAACGCAAGTTACTAAGAAAGTTATGAATATAAATGTGGATGGATGGAGAGGGGAAGGAAGGCCAACGAAAAGATGGATGGACTGTGTGAGGAGTGACATGAAAGAAAAGGAAGTCTGTGATAGCGTGACAGGGGACAGGACGGTATGGAAGTAGAAAACTTGTTGCGCCGACCCCAAGTAAAATGGGATAAGAGCAGGAAGATGATGACGGGTACGTGTTAGAATTAATATTTTTTTCGGGATATTTACCATGTATATTTTGTTTTTTGTTGAGGGCTCGATATTTCGGCACCGTTACAAGCGCCATGATCACGAGAACTAAAGTCTTTGCGGGTGGGTGATATTTACGAGCTGACATATCTGTCTACCCTCTTCCTCACTCGTTTTTCACGCACGATGCCGCTACTACCAGCACTTTTCTCACTAGTTACTCGACTCTTCACGACAGACGATGCTCACTGTATCCACTTTTGACACTCGTTCAGTAGTTTTACGACCTTTACAAAGTTGAACCACTGGATTCCAGGCTCTCGACAATTGAAAATCGTCGTCTCTATTGAAGTTTCTGCACTTGGTTATTTCAATTGCTTCCCGTACCATTCTAGGTGTGTAATGGCGTTCAGTCGAGATAACCTGTGGGTCATGTAAATCGATCCAGTGGTTTGGCCCTGATTCGAGAAGATGTTCTGCTATGGCCGATTTTTGGCGATCGTTGTTTTTCACTGCCCTAATGTGTTCTTTGATTCGGCAAGCAACAGTTCGCTTCGACTATCTAATATATGATTGCCCACAGTTGCAGATAATCTTATATACTCCAGGCTTATCCAGGCTTTTAATATCGAACTCTCAACAATAAAAATACACATGGTAAATATCCCGAAACAAATATTAATTCTAATGACTGTAACAATAAAAAAATAAAAATAATAAAAATGTCGGCTTAAAAACTTATAATGGGTACGTGTTTATACATACCCAAATAATCTCTTCTTAAAGATTCTTCTTATATAACTTATAGAACTTATTTCTGCCGTTTTGAAGTCGGAAGGTATACCAAGGGTAAGTAATCCCGGGGTATAATCTAGGCATGAGCGTTAACATAGCTCTCTACCAGAGAAAGTATTTTGTAATATTGTCAGTCAGCCAAGTTACAAAATTTTCGTATCGAAACTCTTTCTAAAATCGTTAACGCCTTCTATTTGTATGGTCTGAACACCAGACTTCAACGTTCAGATTTGTCATTCGCGTATATTGATTCGTTTTCTACTAGCGTTATCGATTGTATATTGTCAACTTGGCTGCAGGTGCAGTTCTTTCCTTTAAAAACAAATAAAAAAATCTGCCTAGCCTTTTCCCAACTATATTGGGGTCGGCTTCCAGTCTTACCGGATTCAGCTGAGTATCAGTGTTTTACATGGAGCGACTGCCTATCTGACCTCCACAACCCAGTAACTGGGTAACACGGAACCCCTTGGCTAGACTGGTGTCAGATCTCAGGCTTCTGACTACTCGTAACGACTGTCAAAGATCTTCAAATGACAGCCGGGAGCAACGGCTTAACGTGCTTTCCGAGGCACGGAGGAAACTGGGCATGTTGAAATGGTCACCCATCCACGGACCGACCTCGTCAAGCGTTGCTTAACCTTGAACATGGACCCGTGCGGCTGTTATTATTTAGCCACGAGCTCCTCTCTTTAAAAACAAATAAATCAACAAAAATACGAGTAGTTAATCTCTTTGTAATTTTAGTTTTGTAGCACATTTGTATCTAGATTAATTGCTGTTCAAATAAAAATAAAAGCACTGTGTTAAAGCTCCACGAACAAACAAGAGTATTATAAATATAGAACTTAGTTTTAAACTAAGATTTAGCAACAATAAAGGATTGACTAATCTTTGTTTTCTCGCTAAATACTAAAAGCGATTAAAGAAAATAACATCATTAAAGTTGAAGAGCTTTAAAGTTCATAAAGATTAATTATGTGGATTATTTGCAGATAAGTTTAATACGAATTTGTTTAAGTTAGTAAATCTTTGTAAATGAGGTTTTACAACTATTTTTTAGATAATAGTTATGATGTTTTAATGACGAGTTATTTTTAAAGTACTTACGGAAAAATAAACAATTTTGGTTATTTAGAAATCATCAATATTATTACATCCATTTTGCACGTAAAAGCGGTAAATTTTAATAAAAAAGTTAATTAAAAAAAAACAAAAAAACCCGACTGCGAACTAAAAAGAGGTTTTGATTATATTGACACGATTGGTTTGAAAGAAAAAAATAATTTGGCCCCCACTATATGGCGGCCAAAATTCGTCATTTTTCTATTTTCCAATTTGAATGTGGCCAGTGACACTCGCAAGGTTAAGACGAATCCATTGCAGTAAGAATCATCAAAATCGGCCAACGCGTTTGGTCTTTGGAACGCCACATAGGAACAAACATACATAGACTGATAAACACACATAACAAATTACTCTCCTTCGGCAGTCGGGTAAAAAGAAACAATTGGACCAAACCCTGTTGGACACAGATTATTTTACAAGTAAAATTTCAAAATTTAAAAGACCCCGACAAATTTTTATTTTATGCTACATATTTTATCTAGTACATAGTAGATACGCTTCGATCGGCAATGTATTGATCACGTAATTATGACACGATATCTTGCGAAAACACCCCGATTCAAACAGTAAAACGCCCATAACTTTTAAACGGCTGAGCCGATTTTATTTAAACATTGCTAAGAACACTCTCGACAAAGTCACCTTTCAAACAAAAAAAATCAAAATCAAAATCGGTACATCTTTTTAGGCGCTATGATGCCACAGACAGACACACAGATACACATATACACACTTCTTTTTCCGTCGGGGGTTAAAACTAGCAGCAGAGAGCGCTTTAGTAAATATTCTTAGTACTAAAATATACATATTTAATAATTGATGCAGGCTAAGAAAATGCATTTTGAAGTGATGCACATGGTGTTTTGATTCCAGTTCCTTGTTAAAAGTTTTACATCGTCCTAAAGTGCGCGGCTCGGATAAGTAACTAATTACTCTAGCTTCTTTAAAAGTACGAAGGAAAAAAAAAAAAATCACTTACCAAAAAGCAGCAACAACAGGTCACTTATCGCCAAGCTGAACAGATAGTAATTCGTCGCAGTATGCATGGCAGGATGCTTCACAATCACCACGCAAACAGCCACATTGCCCACCACTCCAGTCAAGAAAATCACCAGAAGCAGCACTGATATAGGTACGATCTTCTGCAGAGGTAAGGTCCTGGGACCCATCATCAGAAACAACATCTCTTCCTCTGAACAGTCGAAGCTGGAAATGTTTGTGCATCGCTGCAAGAACCCGCTGCTCGTTTCGTTGGCGCGAAAATAGTCTTCCATCTTGTTTTTATTTTTGTATTTAGAACTGGAATGTGGCCAGTATTTTTTTGTTTTAAAGTGTTCACTGTTTTATTTTATGATTGATTTAAAATATTTTACTTAATTTGTTTAAACTGGTGAAGTGTATTTGAATAGTTAAATATAGCTGCACTTAATCCTTCGGATAAAATTGGGGTAATGTTATCTATATTTAAAATCTGCTAACTGTTTTACAAATGATATATTTTTTATGTCACAATTAACTAAGTTTACTTTCTAATAATTAACGAACTTTTTCTTAATCAGTATAATATTTTTTCCAAATTATTAATACTTTACTAAGTTAACGTCCCAGTAATAAATTTAAGTACTACTTTAATCAACTTTAACACTATTATACACTTAAAACTCCACTCCAGCAAAAATAACTTCGAAATAGTTGGCTACGTGATCGTAGCGCTACGGTGCTACGCGGCTACGTCCGTAGCGCGCGGTGACAAGCACGGTACTGGCCGGTGAGACTCGGTGGTCGGTGCAACTCTGAGAAGCTTTCCCCTGATTTCTGAATTAAGCATTTTAAGTTGAGTATTTATCAAAGACTATTTTAGGCAGACAACATGTCATAATTTGATATTAACAAGCTTTTAAATAAAAAAAGTTAATTCAGAAAATCAAAAATCTCGACTGCTTAAAAAGCGAACTGAAAAGACGTAAACATGGAGAAAATCATGCTGTGCAGTCGGAGGATACATATTCACTTGTTTACGTCTTTTTAGTTTGCTTTTCATGCAGTCAGGTTTTTGTTTTTATGAATTAACTTTTTTATTTATAACATTAGCTTTTTTTTTCGAATTAGGTATTTTTAAACATATAAGTGTTATATATTTTTGAAATCACCTCTTAAAGACCTTTATTTTGATACCCCACACGATGGGAGAAAAATAAATATTTAGACCCCTACAATATGGCGCCCAAAATCTGCCATTTTTCTATTTTCTAATTTTAATGTGGTCAGTGACACTTGCAGGGTTAAGAAGAATCGAGTGACGTAAGAACCATCGCATACATACATACACTGATAAACACATTACCCTCCTTCGGCAATCGGGTAACAATAGCATCGTCACGAAAAATAAACGTGTGTGAAAAATCCAGCTCAATCGAACGAAAATGGGGTTTGAGACGTTCTTAACTCAAAATACTCAATTCAGAAATAGGCCCTTTCTCTGAATATCTTAAAAGCTTGTTAGTATTAACTTTTGTTAACTACTGAGCCCTTTG
This sequence comes from Anorthoa munda, assembly GCA_945859665.1. NCBI lineage: Eukaryota > Metazoa > Arthropoda > Insecta > Lepidoptera > Noctuidae > Anorthoa > Anorthoa munda. The sequence continues at coordinate 4,958,996 of OX243899.1, read as the reverse complement.
GGAAAGATGAAAGAGTTTTTTTTATGGGTTTGTAATACTGGAATGAATGAAAAGGAATGATGGTTTTTTATTTAATAATACGTTGCCTCACATGAAGATTTTCTCTTGTATCGTGCGTTTACAAGCATATTTAAATCACATACACTACACTATCGAGGAGCTCCTGGCTAAATATTAACAGCCGCATGGGTCGATCTTTAAGGTTAAGCAACGCTTGACGAGGTCGGTCCGTGGATGGGTGACCATTTCAACATACCGAGTTTCCTCCGTGCCTCTAAAAGCACGTTAAGCCGTTGGTCCCTGCTGTCATTTATAGATCTTTGACAGTCGTTACGGGTAGTCAGAAGCGTGAGATCTGACACTAGTCTTGCCAAGCGGTATCGTGTTACCCAGTTACTGGGTTGTGGAGGTCAGAAAAGCATTCACATCACATCACATCATCAGCCTATTAAAGGGCCCACTGCTGGGACACAGGCCTCCTCTCTGTGAGAGGGAATAATAGGCAGTCGCTCCATGTAAAACTCTGGTACTCAGCTGAATCCGGTAAGACTGGAAGCCGAACCTAGCATAATTGGGAAAAAGGCTAGGAAGACACTAACTGTTAGTGGTGGGGTGTCCAACATAATCTTCTGGGGGGCCAGGTTTTATATTTTTGTAACCGTAGCGGGCCATAAGAAATGTCCAATGCCAAAGTGAAATTTAAATATAAATAAAACGGTATTTTTCATAAAGCTGATTTATTAAAAAAGAAAGCCCCAGTTTTACCTACTAATTATTTTTCTTATAATTAAAACCTAATGTGATGACTGAAATCGTTTTTGCTTGCACCTATGCAGTGCATCTATGTCAGCTGATATTTTTGAAGTGGTTATGCGTAGAAACTACAAACATGTACATTTTACTCAAAGTCGATATGTAGATCATCGAATAACTGACATTGGGAGAATTTAATACTGTTCGCTTTATGTATATTGATGTGTTATAAAGTTGTCGAAAATACTTTCATACAAACGTAGTCTGGCTTTTACTCCACTGTTTGACGATGTACGTTCAAAATAGAAAATGATTTCAATTTGTCTCATCATTATCTAGCCCTGTATGGAAGCAAAAAAGTAAAAAAAAAAATAACCTTGAAAGTTATGAGCTTCGAAAGTTCCATATGTTAAAACTCATTTTAACGCATATTTGGGCGCAAATAAGTACCATAAGAAGAAGGAAAATTGAAAAACGGCCTCCTTACAGGGATAGATTAGTAGTTCAACAATGCAAATAATTTTATTTTGAACGGATACATTCAGTCGTTTTTTCATGATATCCAGACTCCCAAAGGTCTGTTTATAAAATTTCACGCGCTCGTTTTCGTTCTAAATCATCATCCATTTCGCTACAAATTTGCAAAAGTGTGTATTCGTTTGCGTACTAGCTTCTTACTGCTCATAACAGCATCTATCTGTTCCGCACGTGTTGTCGGTTGATATAGAACGCGTTTTAACCCCGCGCACAAAATAGTTCGTGCCATCGACTGGTGTACCCTTAACTAGGTCGCGGGCCGGATGGAGGACTTACGCGGAGCAAATGGTGGCCCGGGGGCCGTATGTTGCACGGGTCTGCACTAACACATACAAAGCCGGGAAAACTATCTGAACTGCGCCAACCGTGCCATGCATATAGCTGCAGTATATAATTTAAATGTGAATGCTGTATTTGTAGTTATTGATACAGTTCCTTAGGGAAATTATGTTATACTTACTCCTCCGCTGTCCTTGTCTTATTAAAACTGCCGGGACTCGTCGAGCTTTATTGACTTAACGTTTTTCTGGTTGCCAGTGTTGATTCTGACTTTCAGGAGTTGTTTTATGTTTGGGAATACTGTGGGGGACTTGTTAAAGTTCCCTCTAATAGTTAGTTGGAGTTTACTTTTATGATTTTTCGTTTTTAAATACGAGGCTTTTGGCTAATTTGTACTTTTAGTGAATGCCACTCTTTATTTTGTATTGTGCGTTTAGTTTGTGCAGAATAAACAATTTTTCTTTCTTTTTTCTTTCTTTCTAACACTTTTATCTTTGATAGCATGATGAAATATTATTTCAAATTGTAATAATTAGTACTATTCTTCATTTTCATCGTATCGTGATGCCAACTTAAATGAGTTTCAGCCACGTTGACATACGAGTGTCATATTCACTCTGAAACCCATGACGTCTTTATCAGAATATGCTATTGCCCTTAATATGGGCGTTTTTTAATTCTGTTTAGCTACATACATAAATACACGGATAAATTCACGCCTTTTCCCAATGGGGTAGGCAGGAACTACAGAATGCTACCTGTTATGATCCTCACATACTCATTTTGCTTCATAAAAGTACGTATCGTACGCATCGCACGAACGTATTATCCTTACATACTCTTTTTGCTTCATTAACGTACGTAACGTACGAACGTATGATCTTAACATATTCTTTTTGCTTTATTAACGTACGTAACGCACGAACGTATAGTTTTTACATATTCTTTTTGCTTCATTAATGTACGTAACGCACGAACGTATGATCCTTACATACTCTTTTTGCTTCATAAACGTACGTATCGCACAAACGTATTATCCTTACATACTCTTTTTTCTTCATTAAACTACGTAAAGCACGAACGTATGATCCTCACATACCCTTTTTGCAACATTAACGTACGTATCGCACGAACGTATTATCCTTACATACTCTTTTTCTTCATTAACCTACGTAACGCACGAACGTATGATCCTCACATACTCTTTTTGCTTCATTAACGTACGTTACGTACGTAACGCACGACGGTACAGCGCACCTGACCTTTCTGAAGAAGATTACTTATAAGACTCGTGTTTATCCTTCCGGAGCGTTCCCACTTATGTCTACCTTGTAAATACCCTGTCAGTCACCTTTTATTCATACACTCAACACAACCAAAAGGCCTATTTTTAGGGTTCCGTAGCCAAATGGCAAAAACGGAACCCTTAAGGATTCGTCATGTCTGTCTGTCTGTCTATCTGTCCGTCCGTATGTCACAGCCTCTTTTTTCCGAAATTATAAGATCTATGCTGTTGAAACTTGGTAAGTAGATGTATTCTGTGAACCGCATTAAGATTTTCATACAAAAATTGAAAAAAAACAATAAATTTTGGGGTTTCCCATACTTAGAACTGAAACACATTTTTTTTTTCATTATTCCCATACGTGTGGGGTATTTATGGATAGGTCTTTAAAAATGATATTGTTGGTTGGTTTCTAATATAATTTTTTCCTAAAATGAATAGTTTGCGCGAGAGACACTTCCAAAGTTGTCTACAAAAAGATTGATAGTTACATAAATCATAATTTCTTGGAGAACGCTGAACCTACAGTTATAATAAAAAATCCCTTCATTTGCCTTTAAATAAAGACTTCTTTTAATATAAAGAAGGTAGAACATCGTTCAAGAGAAATAAAGGAAAAGAAAAGGTTATTTCAGTAAGCCATTAAATCTTCGTTGAGGCAGAGCGCGGGTGTCCGATTCATTAATTCAATTAAGATTTTCATTGAAAGTCGCTTTAAACGGTAATAAATTCATTAATTAAAAAAATCGTGCGCTTCTCACGATTTTGCCAATCTTTATTAAAATGAGATACTTATCTAACTTTAATTAGATTTAAGTGACAACCCAATGGGTGCTTCCTTAATTTAGCGGTCGCGACCGTCAGAGGCCCTAGACAAGTGACATTCTAACATCGAAAACGAGGCGATAGCGATTGTCAAAATTGTATGGGATTGACAAGCGATACCGAAAAATCACGTGATCAATCCCTTAAATTTTGACATTTCGACTATCGCCTCTGCTGACATCGAATGCCAATTGTGTAGACCCTTAGGTCCTGGGTTCGATGCCCGGGTCGAATAATGTCACCGTAGGCGCGGGCTTGCGGACGGCGAGTAATGGGTAGCACGCCGTCCGATAAGAACCAGACCCGAGTCGACGGCGTGTATATTATGTCAGCAAAAACTGACGGGGCCGATGCCTGTCTGGGTCGTGGATAAATTTGAAAGAGAGTTACCGCGGCCCTGTCACAAGCAACTGAAGGAACACTGGTGGGTTTTAGTCAGTAACAGTCTGACACGACATCCCGCTTCACCCAGAGCGGGAGAAGTCATTGTATGATTTCCTTATTTTTTTTTTCGTCATCAGTGCCTTAAGTCTGGATTTTTGTCCAGTTGATCAAATAAAATCAAATCAAATCAAATTATTTATTTTTGCAGAAAACACTGTAAAAATAAATAATTTGATTTGATTTGATGGCAAATATTATAATTGGTTTGGTATTAGGTACCTCTATTAGGTACTTGGGACATAATGTCTTAAAAAAATTGGGAGAGCTAATGTACTCGTAGCTCGTGCTTAACCCTTCAGGGATAACTCACAACAGGCGTGATGTTACATTATGTATTTTTATGGAAGGCCGATTTAAAAAAAAAAACTATTTATTTCCACATGCATTCATATAATTTTTACATAAAAAAGTTAATTAAAAACATCTAAAAACCCGATTGCTTAAGCAGCGAACTAAAAAGACGTAAACAAGAAGAAAATCACGCTGTGCAGTCGGGATACATATTCGCGAGCTGGCTGAACAAAACCAGATGTATCCTCCGTCTTTTTTTTTCGAATGTGGTACATTTAAAAATATAAGTGTTTTATATTTTAGAAATCACCTCTCAAAATCTTTTATTTTGATATCCCACACGATGGGTATGAAAGAAAAAAAAAATATTGGGCCCCCACAATATGTCGCCCAAAATCCACGAATTTTCTATTTTCCAATTTAAATGCCAGTGACACTCGTAAGGTTAAGACGAATCGATTGACGTAAGAATCATCAAAATCGGCCTATGCATTTGGTCTCTAGAACCTTCGGTAGTCAGGTAAATATTTAAGAGGTTATTACGCTAAATCTTTTTTGGCAAGACTATGTGCGCTATCGATCGTTAAGATCTTAAGTGCAAAACAAAAATCAAAATCAAGTAGTTTATTTCAAGTAAACCATATAGGTACTTTTGAATTGTCAAAAAAAAAATTAATAAAAAGTTGACTCTAGGTACAAATTCGCAAGCGTCTGTAGGTCTCAATGGAGAAGAATTTGCAAGAAACTCTCCGGACACTCTTTTCAATCAGTTTTAATTACAAGTTTTTGGTTACATCATTCTTGTTAAAAAATACATATATGTGAGAACGATGTAAAAAGACGTGTACATAAAAGCGTCTAGAGTAACAAACAATTAATAAAAAAAAGTACTTTAACAGGCAGAGACAACTAAGTTATGACCAATCCCAACTGATGGCGCCAGTTCACGAACATGACGCATGTATCGGCACCACTCAGCTCAACCATCATGAAGGGAACCGAATGATCCAACACATGCGCCACCATCAGAGAGAAATTAGACGACATCAACTGCCAGGTCAACGAACGAAACATAGGCACAAACCCACCTCACTATTCCCAAACCACTGCAACTCCTGAAAGCCAGAATCAACAGTGGCGACCACCAGAAAAGCGCCGAGGCAATGAAGCTCGACGAAGTCCCGGAGAATGAATTTAACTGTCTTGGATCCCGCAACGAAATTAATCAGAAAAGAATAACGGAGGAGTAGGAAAAAAATACACATAGGCACAGTGAATGGTATAACGGGTGTCCCAAAAAGGACGCAAGATTTGAAATTGAAGAAAAGCACTTTTATTTTTTCGTTATAATATATTTGTATATAAAATCTTGAAGTACATAAAATAGGGTTATTTGTGGAATAACACGTCAGGCAAATGTCCTCCTAGGCTTTGCTGGCACATACGCACTCTTTTGTCAAAGTTTTCTATGACCATTTTGCATAGATGCGGCTGAATTTCCCCGATGCAGCGTCGAATTTCCTGTTTTAAAGCGTGAATAGTTGTAGGCTTATTGGCATAGACTTTAGACTTTAAATAACCCCATAAAAAGAAATCTAAAGGCGTTAAATCGCAAGATCTAGGGGGCCAATTCTGATCACCGAATCGAGAGATCACACGACTAGGAAAAGTTTCATGCAGTAATTGCATCGTTTCTCCGGCTGTGTGGCAAGTGGCCCCGTCTTGTTGAAACCACATTGCTTCCACATCGATATCCTCTAATTCGGCTAAAAAAAACCTTGTTATCATGTTGCGATATCGAGCCCCATTAACAGTAACCGCTTGACCGGCCTCATTTTGAAAAAAATATGGTCCAATAATGCCTTCAGCCCAAAACCCGCACCAAACAGTGACACGTTGTGGATGCATTTGTTTTTGAACAATCACATGTGGGTTCTCTGAGCCCCAAATGCGGCAATTCTGACGATTAACAAAGCCATCGAGATGAAAATGTGCTTCGTCGCTAAAGATGATTTTGTTTGAAAAATCTGCATCCCTGTTTTGGCGGTCGATAATCCATTCAACGAACTCTCTTCGCTGCCCATGATCACGGGGCTTCAGTTCTTGTGTTATTTGAACTTTGTAAGCATGGAGATGCAGATCTTTAGTGAGAATACGCTGGAGAGAGCTTCTTGAAATTTGCAATTCTTGTCCACGATGCCTAATGGATGTTCCTGGATGTTCACGGACATTCTGACGCACAGATTCAATATTGCCATTTGAACGGCTTGTTTTTGGACGACCAGTGGAATGAACATCATTAATTGATCCACTCTCCCTGAATTTTGCAACCAGTCTCTTCACAGTTGATGAACTCAAGCCAATATTCCGACCATATTTTGCACGGAATTTTCGAACCGTACCCGCCAAACTTTCATTACTTTTCAAATATTGTTCAATAATAAAAACGCGTTGATCTTTCGTATAACCCGCCATTTTTACAAATCCTAAACATTCAGCTGTCAAATGTTTTTTTTTTCAGGGTTGCCAGCACTAAAATACAAAACTGGCGGCAAATTGAAATCTTGCGTCCTTTTTGGGACACCCGATATTTATCTACAGTCGGAACATAGTACTCACACATGTGCTACCCAACCCTTCTTTAATATTAATGCCACAAACCTACCCAAAGACATATTTATTTATTTATTTAGTTCCCGAAATCTATTTTTGCATGAAACAACAGATTATTTTTTATTTTTATTTCGTTCTTTTATCCTGAAAAATTGTCATGTGCCTTTGCTTTGATCCAAAAAAAAAAATTTTCTTTGGGTATTTTTTGCATAAGCTCAGTCGAAATTTTCATAGAAATGACTTTACGGTTTTCCAGTTTGGAGCATTACACTCCCAGAATCTGAGAGTATCAACTGAAAATATTCTTACAAAATATTTTTTCTAAAATATTTATTTTCTGTGAAATTCACCACATTTTCTTTTAAATAATCTTCTGACATCTCATCTAACTTCATTCATTTGTTTTCAATGAAGACAATTCTATTTATCTTGCGGACAATGATAGATATTAATATCTCAGGAGTTCTTATTGATACTGTCAGAGGAGTACAATAAAGTAATATTGGGCTCTCACAAATAAAGTGGTAGGTAATTCTGAGAGACTCATAAAGAAAAACCGGCCAAGTGCGAGTCGGACTCGCGCACGAAGGGTTCTGTATCATAATCGCAAAAAACGACAAAAATATCACGTTTTTTGTATGGGAGTCCCGCTTAAATATTTATTTTATTCTGTTTTTAGTATTTGTTGTTATATCGGCAACAGAAATACATCATCTGTGGAAATTGCAACTATCTAACTATCACGGTTCATGAGATACAACCTGGTGACAGACGGACAGACAGTCAGACAGACACGCGATCGCGGAGTCTTAGTAATAGGGTCCCGTTTTTACCCTTTGGGTACGGAAGCCTAAAAACTGGCCAAGTATGATTTGGATTCGCGCACCAAGTGTTCCATAAAAACAGCTACATTCACCAGAATAAGGTAAAATTACTGAACTGTACTTACTTTGTGTAAATTATTTCATTACCACTGCTCTAAAACCGGTGAAGGAAAACATCGTGAGAAAACCGGCATGTCCTAAAACCAAAAATTCGAAGACACATCCGCCAATTCGCACTGGGCCCGCGTGGTGGATTAAGGCCCATTCCCTCGCTCATAGAGACGAGGCCTGTGTCCCAGCAGTGGGAACATTAAAAGGCTGTTAAGGTCAAGGCGGTTATGATGACTGAAGTTCATAATCTATAAAAGCGCCAAACATTGCTTTAACGAAAAGATGAACAGGATTGAGGTACACATTTAACTTTGCAAAACTCTTGTCCCCATACATCGATCTAGGTCGTGGGCAGTCTATCAATTGCAAACAAGTATTCATTCGTTCAAAAAAATACACAAGTCATCAAAATGTCACACGTTCCTGATAAAAAAAAAGTCTTGACAGACTTGACAGAGACGGTTCCTTTTTTTCCTTTTGTAGTACGGAATCCTTAAAATAGATCTTTCTTCAGTGAAATATTATTAGTTTGAAGAAAAGTTCATCGGCAGCTTTTTGTAATTTCGCAGCTGAAATGTGTCAGAATAAGACCTCAGCGTCTCATCTGGACAATTACAAAGGGCTGTGTTCAAATACAAACGATTTATAGTATATTTACAAACTCTTTTTTATTTCAGGTATTAATTGCTAGTTTTTGCTAGTGGCTGCGCCCGCGTGATATTGACTAAATTTGTACCAGGGGAACATACTAACGGGATAGAAATTGTTCTATTTTTAACTTCATGCACAAAGATACTTTGGCGGGTTTAATATCTTAGGCATTCAGCTTATGTCCTAATTAACATCATGATATACCTTTTGGTTCCAAATTTCATTAATATTCATTTACTTGTTAGGTGTAATTGAAATGTTAGCATATATCCAAAGATCTTCAAATTTATAGTATCAGTAGAATAGGAAACGGTGTATAAAACTTTGATTGTCATGTGAGGTAAGGCTTCTAGCCATTCCAGAGTCAACATTCATTGTTATCAAAATAAAATTGTCTTTATTCAATTAGGCCATTAAGGTGCACTTTTGAACGTCAAAAATTTAAATTTAGATGTAATAATAATTGATTCTACCGTCCATTCAGAAAAGTAGCTTGTTATGGAGAAGAACGGGCAAGTAACTCCACCCTTACTCTTTAAAAAAAAGTGTTTTACTAGTATTTTGTAATATCATTCTTGTTGCAAAAAAATACATATATGTGAAAACGATGCAAAAAGACGTGCACACAAAAGCGTCTAGAGTAAAACAAACAATAGAAAAATACAATAAATAGGTTATTAAAAACATAACGAGGCAGCCATGCCATGACCAATCCCTACTAATGGCGCCCGTTCTCGAACACGACACATGGATCGGCACCACTCAGCTCAACCATCATGCAGGGAACCGAACAATCCAACACATGTGCAGAGAGACATTTAATGTCTCTCTGCATATTGTGTCTGATAGTGTCTGCCAGGGCATACACAAGTCAACGAACGACATTTAGGTACAGTAAATGGTAGATTTACAGTTGTTGTTGTAGTTGTGTTGTGTTGTTGTGTTGTTGTGTGTGTTGGTGGTTTGTACTCACATATGTGCTATGCAGTTATAAAATACTAAAAGAAATTGAGCCCATACAATACAAATATATTCACACATTCCTCAGCAGGTTCAACTATACTTCAGAACTTTTCTGCTCATCACCCGCCAAGAATTTTTATCAGCGATATAATCCCTGAACTTATAATATGCCTGCCTGCATAATGTGCGTTTTATACAAGTTTTAAATTTCGCCTCATTCAGTTCTAAAATTAGAATTGGAACTGGTTGAGTTATATTTAGATGTCTTTATTGTTATAATTAGATGTTAATTGGAAACGCCAGGAGGGGACGCCCTTGAAAGACATACATAGACCTTATAGGCGATGTTCTTCAGAAAGGCCAGGTGCGCAGTACTCATAACCGGCGTGTGTGTATGACTAGATGTATGAATGTGAGTGAAGCAAAGAAGTATGTAAGGATCGTAGCAGGTGGCGTTCTGTAGTTTCTGCCTACCCCCATGGGAAAAAGGCGTGAGTTTATGTATGTATGTATGTAGATGTTAATTGTATATTCCACTATAATTTTCCAAATTTTATTTCTAGTTCCCTCACGATGTTTTGCTTTAAATAACCTAAAGGGGTTGGAAGCTACTTATCCAAAATCGACCTAAGCTTATTCATACATGACCCACAAAAAATCCATTCACAAAAAAGAATCAGAGCGTAAACATATCCCTGTAAAATGTCCAATTTTTTTCCGAGACACTTACTTAACCCTTCACATTTCCCACACAATGACAACCTAAATCAGACATGTGTCACGTCAGACAGGAGACAGACGCTGTATGAGCATAAATGGAGACCTGAGCTTTGAAGGTGAGTGACATTCGACTAGTATGGCTAGTAGTGTCTGACAAAAGGTGGAGTCTGGCCGAAACCGAAGTCGATTAAATCAGTTATCGCCACTACCTTCGTCTGGAACCGAAGCCAAAAGTTGAGTCATCTCCATCATCATTATTCAGCCGAAAGACGTCCACTGCTGGACAAGGCCTCCCCAAAGCATTGCCGACTGATCGGTCCTGTGCGTCGCGCATCCTCCTGATTCATGACCTAGTTAAAGCTATGAAGCTTTAACTAGGTCATCGGACCACCTTCTTTTTATACAGCGAAGAAAATGTCTAACGCATACCGCGCCGTCCGGAGAGACGAAGTGGTTATTTGGGGCTTGCACCCACTTAAAACTCCGCCAGTGCATCTACTTTCGCCTTGATGGGTGGGCCGCGAGATTGCTACGCATGACATTCGCGACCCATCCAGCGTGGCCCACTCTCTGGGCTCTCTCTTCTATGCCCGCCACCGGGATCCCTAATCCTTCAGTAATGTCCGGGTGTACTGGGACATCACCACAAATCCAGGGACCGCCTGCGCCGTCATGCCCTTCTGCGACGAATCGAGTCAGCGAGGGAGTCTGCCTCCCTGACTAGCACCACCGCTTCCTTATGCGAGATCACGTCTTCACAGAAAGACGCAACCGCCTCTCATCCCTTGTACTGCCAACCATAGTCCTAACAACGGCCGGCAGCGAGGTCTTCCCCAGTTTCTGGTGCCAGAACACGGCGCTGCGCCTCCCATGCAAGGCACTGCTCGACAGTGTGCAGGGCATTGTCCTGGTTGCAAACGCACTGGTGACATACGGGTATGACATACATAGGTATTTGCCAAAACAGCCATGCCCCGAAAATACCTGCACTAAACGGAAAGACAACATCCCGTGTCACCTCTGTACCCACTCCTCTAGGATTAGATGGTTAGCCTCAAAAGTCCAGTAACCGGGCGGCGCTGAGTGTCTCCACCTATTGCGTCATGATAGCAGTCTGTCTCTGCGCCACCTCATCACCACTTCAGGCAGCGGGCCACTGCCACTCTCCGCCCGAACTTACGCACTTCGTTGGTTAACTTAGGCAAGCACTCGTGCCTCCAAATCCCACGGGGGTGTTCCTGCCAATGCGAACAGTGCTTCAGCTTCAGCTGAAATATTGCGATATGGAGGTCCATCTAGAGGAAAGCCTTCCAACGCTGGTTGAATTACCCTAAGAAATTCAGTTCAAGATTGGTAAGCTGTTTTTGTTGTGTGTATGTCTGTTTTGGTGACAGCGACTGGCTGGCGCAACGGAGTATGACGATTGCTGCAATCACATGTCTGTTTATTATAAATTAAGTAGGTACTGTAGAACTTGCCCACGAGGTACCACAACAAAAACGTGAAAATTCGAAAACTTTTTAACATCTTTATGTTTCTGATTTTTTGACACTGACTGCCAAAATTTAATTTATTTTTCACTTTGTAGTTTTTTTTATTTGGAAGTCGGTTGTATTTTTTGCAAAAAAGGTTTTTGTAACAGTTCTTTCAATTTGCATGCTGCTGTGTCTATCGCATCATATTGTATACTATGCTTGTATCATATTGCTTGTATTATTAGAAGTACCTGGGCGACCGAGCACTGCTCTGGTGAAAATAGAGAAAACGACGTTTTCTAGAAACCTAGCTAGATCGATTTATGGCCTCCGAAAGGCCTTGCATACTAAATTTCATGAAAATCGTTGGAGCCGTTTCCGAGATTCAGATTATATGCAAGAATTGCTCGTATAAAGGTATTAGATAAACAGTGTAACAATTGTAGATAGGCCAATAATAAACAAAAAATATTCGCCCCATTTTAGCCGAACCTGACGGTTTGACCGAAGGCAGTATTTAAGGCCGAATCCGAAGCTTCGGTCGGACACTAATACTTAGCGGGGCAGAGGATAATATAATGGGTGATCGGTGTACATGAACTCTTGAGGTATGAAAGGGTTGGGCTATATTGAAGTGTGTGAATTCTCGGCCTTCGTCAAAGTTAGGATACAGGCCGTCCTTTTTTTCATTTCTGAATACCTTTATGCCTGGCTAGACATAGTTGGTATGTACAGATTTATTGAATTCATCATTTCTAATCAGATGGATTTTAGTAAGCTGGCAAAACGAGGTAGTTATTACTATTATTAGATAAAAATATTTACTTATCTTTTAACTTTGTATTTTGAATTATTATTATTAATTTGATGTTCCAGTGAAATATTGTTTTTATCATTTAAAACAGATTGCAACAAAACAAATATGAGCTCACTAATAAATATAATACAACTAATTATTTTTAACTTGCTTCGTTTGTATGTAGGTACTATATACACAAAATGTTAGTTATTCATCCAAATTTATTTTATCACCCTCAACGTATGCTCCTTCAGAAACGATACACGTACGTCAATCGACTAATCGAATCATCAAAAAATTTTTAACGCTTTTGCCGGAATCGAGTTCAGTTCTCGTCGCGAATTCTCCTTTATTTCTTCTACCGAGTGAAAACTTTTTAACAAATAAATCAAACCGACTTCCAAAACAAAACACTACAAAGCGAAAAATTACTTTCTTTTTCGATGTCTTTGTTTGGTACCTATTGTTTTCCGTTTTTCGACACCGACTTCGAAAAATAAAGTTAGTTTCGTTTTGTAGTGTTTTGTTTTGGCAGTCGGTTTGTTTTCTGAAAAAGTTTTTATTTATATCTTTTTAGTTTTGATAGGTACCTCCAAATACCATGAAAATCATTTATAGCCAAAGTAAATCTAATGACGATTCCAATAAGCCCAAACACGACTAGGATCCATTGTTTTATCAGGGGCGGCTTTACCTATAGTGAAGGGAGTGCGTGGCACACGGGCGCGGCGCCCCAGTGGGCGCCAAGCGCCACTCGCCGCGAGCACCCTCCGGCCAGTGCACTTTCACTGACCCACGTAAAAAGAGCTCCGGTTTGCATACATTTTGTATGACATTTGGAGTTATTCTTATATATGTCGAATTACAGCAAAGCAAGGCGTGCCACAATAAGCGGCTTTTTGCAATAATAAATTTTATTTCAACATGAAATAAACCTAAAAAAAAAACAAATAATTACAGATGATATTGGAGTAGTAGTGAGTGTTGCAACGCTACCAGGCACCTGTTTTGATTCGTTTGAAAACACGCCGACAATTATATTGTGTATCCCGAATTCAGCTGTTAAGTATTAAAAATAAAGTTCAAATTGCCATGGTCGTACGTCACGCGCGCGGCAATTCTTGAAAGCGTGTGTACGCGTGGCGCATGCCGCACTTTGTGTTCTACCGCTGCACTTAATTTTGCGAAGTAAGCCTTGACTCAATTAATTAAATATTACATTTGAGTAAACATGTAAATATGAATTAAATCAGCTTTTCTTTTGACTAAAATATCCATAAGATTTGTTATTAGCTGCCACAACTGTTGCGACATTCACCGGGGTCAGAGCTTTGAAATAAGCACAAATTTGTATTTTGTTATTCTTTGTATCTTGTCATTGCTTCCTACCTCTAAATACTTTTTAGTCGTGTACATTGGGCCTCGTATAAACTTCCCAAATCTGTCAAATGTTTCCGTTTAACATGAGGTCGCCGGTCGTCATTAGGGTTCTATCAGACAGAGATCGGTGACGCGGTCTAGCGTTCAAGAAGTCAGTTTACGTTCGAGCGTGCAGTTACTCACGAATCCTGCGCTATTGGACGGTCTAAGCGGTACCACTATAATACTGTCACCATGTTTTTTGACGATAGTTCTTCATCGGAAGACGAATTAATGATTTTGAGGTTGATCAAGACGGAAAAGGAAATACTGGGTGCGCCCAGTAAATAAGGATAGAAAACAAGATGGAGAATTTGGTAAACACCCTAACAAGCTAGCTTGTTAGGTTATACACCCTGTATAATTCTAAATACATGCATTTAAAACTGACAAATTTCTTCAATCGATTTTTATATAATATCCAAACAGTAAGAGTATATTATCCATTGTGGTGATTTGACAGTTTGTGGTAATGTGATGTTATTAGAGTATATTAGAGGCAGTTTGAAAGTGGCGCCAGTGGCAGAAAAGTTGAAAGGAAACCGTTTGTCCTGGTATGGTCATGTGATGAGGAGGGATGAAACGCATATTACTAAAAGAGTTATGAATATAAATGTGGATGGATGGAGAGGGAGAGGAAGGCCAAAGAAAAGATGGATGGACTGTGTGAGGAGTGATATGAAAGAAAAGGGAGTCAGTAATAACATGACGGGGGATAGGACGGTATGGAAGAAGCAAACGTGTTGCGCCGACCCCAAGTAACATGGGATAAGGGCAGGCAGATGATGATGGTAATGTGATGTTATTGTACCCATTCCGTTTTGACCGCACGTTTACTAGAGGGGGCTAGGGTAATGATTGCACACGGGCGCTACATGGGCTAAAGACGCCACTGTGTTTTATATCGGAGTTCCAGTGCCTACCTTCCGGCTTCATCATCAGATCAGTTCGATGTTACCATTTTCATCAGTTCCATTTATTTATAAGTATTTGCTTCATCATAGTCGGTTAGCTATTCGATATATCTTATACCCGTGACATACTTAGCATTAAGGAGTTCCAGTGGCCATCTGTAGTCTTCTTCATCAGTTCCATTTCATCAAATGACACTTTCTGTGTAAATGATTGCATTGTTGATAAAAAGGAGTATTTTTGATCATATTCCTACTTTTCGGGGTACGTCTGTTCCTGTGACTGATCGGCTCGAGCTCCTAGGCATGGAGTTGACATCCAATCTCAACTTCGGCGCCTCCATTGAGTACTAAGCCCAAATTGCGGCCAAAAAACTGGGCATCCATAGAGTGAAGCGATACTTTACGCCTGGACAGCTTTTAACCCTTTACAAAGCGCAAGTCCGATCCTGCATGGAGTATTGCAGCCACCTTTGGGATGGCTCAGCTAAGTATCAGCTTGCCGCGCTTGACTCGGTGGAACGCAGAGCCAAGAGGCTCATTGGCGACGTTGAACTGGCGGATGCCAAGCTATATAGCTTGGCTCATCGCTGCAAAGTTGCCTGCTTGTCGGTCTTCTACAGACTGTACTTCGGTGAGTGTGCTCAAGAACTCCACGACCTCATCCCACCAGCCCCCTTCTACCATCGGACATCTAGACGCACTGCAAGTTACCATCCCTACCTTGTTGCCATTCCACCAATTCGCACCAAGCGCTTCCAGACATCCTTCATAATGCGCACAGCGAATGAATGGAACTCACTACCTGCGTCCGTGTTTCCGAGCGCCTTCAACCCGAATCTCTTCAAAGTTAGAGTGAACAGGCTTCTTCTGGGTAAGCTCACTCCATCGTCGACTCTGTCTCTGTCACCTCTGACCTAGACTAGAGTCAAGAGCAAACCCATCACAAACAAAAAAAAATAAAAAATACCAAAATCAATTTATATGTATGCCTATGACATTTGAGGAGTTCCTCGATTTCTCTGGGATGCTATCATCAGATCCTGGTTTCCTTGGTATTACCCTTGGGATATCTCTTTTTCAACAAAAACAGAATCATCAAAATCGGTTCATAAACGACGAAGTTATCCACAAACACATATATATACTCGTATATTTATATACGGAAAAATTGAGAAACCTCCTACTTTTTTGAAGTCGGTTAAAAATGGGTGCCACGAAGTGGTAATTTGAGTTTAGGAAACAAAGAAAGAAGTAGCTGGAGCCATATCTGGTGAATAAGGTGGTTGCCCTCTCACAGAGAGGAGGCCTGTGTCCCAGCAGTAGGAACATTAATAGGCTGATGATGATGATGTAAGGTGGTTGCTCGATGGTATTTGTTCAAAATGATGGCGAAGCGAAGGCTATAATCGTGGTGCAAAATTTCACAAATCTGGCCTTTTTCAACTAATTTGCTCTCTTAAACGCCGCATAACGCTCAAATAATATTCTTTATATACCGTTTGACCTTCCGGCAAGAATTCCGAGTGCTTAACACCGCGATAGTCGAATAAAACAGTCCACATGACTTTGACTTTTGATCGACTTTGGCGTGTTTTTTTCGGTTTCGGTTCAGTTGGAAGACGCCAATCCGAAGGTTGTTGACTAGTTTGCATGTCAATCTCGTAAACCCACGTCTCATCACCAGTAACAAAGCGTTTCATGAATGTTAGATCGGAATTGACTCGTTCTATGTCCTCAGAGACTCTTAAGCGAAAGAGATTTTGAAAAAAAAAACAGGTCTTTTGGGACTAGCCGAGCGGCAACATGTTTCATACCCAAGTGATTATTTAAAATAGTACGGACCGATTCGTGAGACACAGAAAGTGCGATGTTAACTTCAGTTGCAGACGTTGATGGCCTAACAGCCGGGCGAGCACGGCCTACTATGACAGGCTTGAGTCACACATTTTTATCACAGTTTGGGTGCAAAAACCGTGATAAAATGCGTGACTCGAGCCTATCACAGAGACCGTGTTCGCCCGGCAGAGCGAAGTAAATCTTCCATCACATCTCGACCGCTTTTGAACGCTTTGTACCACTGACACGCACGTGTTTTTGATAAAGTCGATTCACCGTAAACCTTCTGTAACATTTTCAGTGACTTCGGACACCAAGTTTCATTGGCGATGCAAAATTTAAGACAAATTCTTTATTTCATGTTTTTGTTCATTATGAAATTCGCAATACGCACTAGATATGTATGGATATAACTAAAAACAACACTGTATTTAATCTAAATAACAGATGTAACTCAAACGCCGCGCCAAAATGGAAAACAGTTGTGCCAATCTAACAAAAAAACAAAAATTGAATTTGGAACCATAAACAAATCATCGATTCCCGAAACTTTTTTCACTGAATTACGTCCAGTAACAAATTAAAAATCAATTTTGGTCTAAAAGCTTTGGACGGTAATTAGTTTTTGATTACCTACATTTCTCACACACAATTACACTTTGGTTTTAAAGGTAATTTCCAACATTAGGACAAACCATTTATTGTATCCAAAGTCAAGTGACATTACATATTGGCATTGCCAAGACATTTTTCCAATCGCTATTGCCATGCTTTCGATGATAAAATGTCACTGGTCTAGGGCTTCAGAGCTGTATTTATTTTTTGGTCATGAAATTGTAGAACTTTAGTAGAGGTACGGCAAACTACGGCGTAGCAAACAAGATATGCTAGACAAGTGATATTTTATCAACAAAAGCGTGGATAGCGATTGCAAAAATGTATGTGAATCTCAAACGCTATCGAAATGTCACGCGATCAATCTCTTTCATTTTGTAGAGCCTAAGGAGGTTCAACACTTGGCAGTGATGGCGTTTGACAATCCCAGACCAGGGGTCACCAATTACTTTCATTAGGGTCCGTTTCTTAAAAAATAATATGCCCGTCGCGGTCCGTAACCCCAACTACCAAACCCCACTTTTTTTTTAATTAAACCGTAAAATCTTTTTTCAAATATTCACGTGACAAATGGTTTGTCTTGAACTATCCGTCCTAAGTTTAGACTAAAGTCGGTGTCGGCTATTGTCATTAAATTTCGTAGATGTTCATCGGAAAGTTCATCTTAGAAACTATCTAGATGCGAAGCGCACGGGACCCGTCAATGTGGCGTGGCAACACTTGCGGAGGCCTATGTTCAGCAGTGGACGTATTTCGGCTAAAATGATGATAATGATGAAATCTATTCTTAATTCTTTATTGTACACAAAATAGTACATTGTGATACAAGGGTGGAAAGTAGGTTATTGCAAACGAGCTGTCATTAACAAGCCCGAGCCGAAGGCGAGGGTTTTTAATGACACGAGTTTGCAATAACCTACACGCCCGTGTATCACACGATATTTTTCAATACAGTTGTGGGAAATAGTAAAAACAAATCAAAGAATTAGATTTGTTAATTCACATTAAAACAAAATTTTCGCGCGTTTTTGCTACTGGACATATTTTTTTTACAACGAAAACAGCCTACACAGCCTATTCGATTTTTGACAAATGTTGATGTGAAAATAATTAAATTGAAACTGGTAATTAAATATATTAAACAACTATTTAAAAGACTTTTGAGAATTAAATGCTAAAACGTACGGAATCATTCATTTTTCCTCGTATAAAATCTATTCCATTTTATTCTATGCATGAAAACTCCTTGCTACTAAACTTTTTTAAATTGACTTATAACTAAAGGCGCGTTTTTGCAACTGGACATTTTTTACAACGAAAACAGTCTATACAGCCTATTCGATTTTAGACAAATGTTGATGTGAAAATAATTAAATTAAAACTGGTAATTAAATATATTAAACAACCATTTAAAAGACTTTTGAGAGTTCAATGCTAAAACGTACGGAATCATTCATTTTTCCTCGTATAAAATCTATCCGATTTTATTCTATGTATGAAAACTCTTTGCTACTAAACTTTTTAAATTGACTTATAAATTTAAAACTAAACTGCAAAACTAATGATCGAGCTCGTAAACAAAAGTCACGACCGCGTAACAGAAAGATGCCTATGCGTAAGATTTAATTTTCGAATCATAATTATACCCTCTGAAAGTACGCCATTTTTAACAACTGTATTGAAAAATTACATATACAACATAAGTGATTATATAGTTGACGTACAAAGGCGAGCTTAACTCAAAGAAGAGTTTTCTACCAGCAAACCTTAGGGTGATGGAGAGAGTTTACAAAAGGAAGAAGAGAAGTAGTCCAGTGTACAATTTTAGAATAATATAAAATAAATCATAAATATACATACATACATAAGTACAAAATATATATATATATATATATATATCTATCTTGGATGGGTCCGCACAAAATAGGTTGGTGGTCCGAAAACGGACCGCGGTCCGCCATTTGGTGACCCCTGTTCCAGACATTTTACGAATCGCCATCGCGACCTCAGCTACGCTGTAACCTGTCGTAGGCATTTCAATGCCAGTCTTTTTATAGAAAATAAATGATAAATTGATGCGTATTTAAGAGTAAAAACAAACATTAGAGATGCCATAAACTGCTAACAAAAAGTAACAAATTCAAGACCGATCTAGGTGAAACTAATATTTTACTGTAACAAAAACTCTTGGTTTGCAAAGAAGCCTTCTGCGACATTTTCCCTATTCTTGTTCGTGACGTTCGTGTATTATTTGATTGATGGCCGACTTAGTGTCTGTAACAGATGTCTGGAAACTACACTTCCGAGCAGAACGGCTCCTACGACATTGGACATTCGTGAAAAGGTCTTAAACGCCGAGTAATACGCGTCGCTTATGCTTTCTAGTCAAACCACTTGTATTGCAGCAACAGCAAAAATAGTGATGAGGTTTGACTAAAACGCGTAGGCGACGCGTATAACACGGTGCTTAAGACTTGTCCGTTCTTCTCCACGGAGGTATTTTCCGAATGGATGGTAGAATCGCTTAATCATGATCCAGGCTTTGTTATCCCCCCAGCGACGCCCTGAACCGAGGTTCGGCCCCACAGAGAGTAGCACTCAGCGTGGTTGCTTAGGTTAAGCTTTTTTTGCCTGGCTTTTTCGTGAAAAAAGAAATACGCTTCTGACTTTTTCCACAAATTTCAGTGTCGCCGGCCGGAGCCTGTGTAGCTAATCGGAAGTGATGCTTATAAGAAACTAGCTATGGGCCGTGTCTTCGTATGCATAGCATTAGTACTTCAAATAGTCAACTTTTTTCGCCGAGCTTATCTCCATACCCATCTAAATCGGCTCTACGGTGTATAATCGTGAAAAGGTAAAAGCCAGACAGACAATTACTTTCGTATTTGTAATATTAATATGGATATGGATGAATGTCTGTTAACACGTTAACGTTATTTGTATTATATAATAGTATATTATGATACAAGTGAGCTAAGTTGCTCATTACACACGAGGCTGGGGGTTGTAGCCCGAGCCGCAGGCGAGGGCGTAATTCAGCCGAGCGTGTAATGAGCAGAGCTCACGAGTTTCATACGACGTTTACATGTTAGCAGGGGGGTGTCACTCCGCAGTTTAGGTACGATCGGCCGGCGGTACCTTGCAGAGGGAATAACGCATTAGGTTGCCGCTTACCGCCCGGCTCGCACGTTAGCCACGTTATTTATATTATGCAGCAAATAACGATGACTTCTAAACGTAGGTACTTCTAAGGCCTTTAAAAGATATTGTTGTGTTTACGGGTGTTTAAATAAAGCAAAGAACAATGAATCGATATTAAGCTTTTTTAAAGTACCGAAAGATTTTGAAAGGTAAGCTATTTTGTTGTACCTATTTAGTTCATTACATAAATAATCTGTAACTATCGGTAGTAGGTGCATAATGAGTACGAGTTTTGTATAAAAATTTAAGCATTTTGGTGTTCCTAAAAGAATGAATAGGTGTGTGAAATACCTAAATATGTACCCACCTACTTAGATATTTTAGATTTTCGTGTTGTTCACAAATATAATTTAATTTTTTTTTTATCGAATGGTTACCGTTTTGTTAACATAAAAATAAACGCTTTAGATCCAGTTTAAAATAAATTATAATTGCCTAAGTAGTTACCTACTTAGCCTATGAATTTACCAATAGCCTGAGTAAGTGTACGCACTTGTTAAAGTTAACGTTTGTATATAAAACTAGGTACTTACTTATACCTAACGAACAAACAAAAAATATTTCGTAAGAGTTCTTCAAGCCAACTTTAAATAAACTAACAAAAAATATCACTAAAGAGTAAACAAAGAGGTAGGTACCTATACTCAATTTGAAATAACATTAGACGTCTTTACAACTCGTTTTACAGCCCGTTCAACCGATTTTGTGTTCTATCTTGTACACATAAGGATGATATAAAAAGCACAAATCTGTTACCAAAACCAACTGTTTACTACCGCTTCCATTTGTCGTATCACCAACGCAATAGAAGTCAAAATCGATTGACCGGGCTGTAAAATGGGTTTATTTAAATGTCTAATGTTATAGGTGGGTGCACCAGTGCCACACCGTCTTTTAATCGAAATATTAACCTTCTGTTGAATTTCCCGCAACTTTTTTTACGTTTGGTAGCCCTGCCGTTAGGGATTGCAATCCGGATTCTTCGAAATTCGAAAACAACTGAAAAATCCGGATTTTCGTGAAATTTTTAAATCCGGATTTTAGGCACAAATCCGGTTTATCCGGATTTATTTCAATACTAATTTTAACGGATAATATTTGTATTTTTCAAGCAACATTTCGTTTTAAGTAATCGGTAGATCGATATTAACTATTCTAATGCGCAAATCCGAATAATATTTGAATTGGTAGGCTTAGGTTTTATTTTTATTCTATAGATAAACTGAATGACCGAAAGAGCTTTTTATTCTGCTGGCATGTTCTGTAACAAAATAAGACCGCGCCTTAACAATGAGACACTTGACGTGATCATTTGGGAAGCGCTTGCCGTCTCCCTGGACATCTCGAAGGCTTTTGACAGGGTCTGGTATGAAAGCCTTATTGGTAAGCTTCCTTCATTCGGCCTGCCCAATGGTCTGTGCGATTAGATTGTAGACTTCCTGAGGGACCGGGCCATCCGAGTGGTTATTGATGGCCGCTCGTCTGACCAACCGGATATTAATGCCGAGGTTCCTCTGGGGTCGTTACTCTCAGCAACATTATTCTTGCTTCACATAAACGATCTGCTAAAACCACGACCCCTTTTGGTATGCGGACGACTGCACTGTTGCTGAGAGATACGTGTCCGACGCGCGCGCTACTGGTGCCCAGATCCGGTCTCTCCGAGAGGCCATGGTTAGGCGCTTGAATCTGTCCTTGAAGGCATTCTCCGAATGGGGCGATGCCAATCTAGTCAGGTTCAATGCTGCTATTCAAAGCTGACCCAGGCGTGTCTTTTTTGCCGCTAAAAGGAGCCAGTTCCACCCGGCTCCTTCTTTCCGAGGTGTGACCGTGCCGATAACGGACCGACTTGATCTTCTTGGCGTTACGTTGAATCGACCCTCAATTTTGGTCCATTCATTGAGCCAAAAAGTTTCAGCTCACAGCTGCACTTGACCACTATCTCACCTGGTGGTAAACGATGATGAGGTCGACGGTGAACATTCTTTTATTCGGTCATGCGTCGAAAGTGACCGAATAAAATATGCACATTTTAAATAATTTGTGCTATTTTATTTCAGTTTTATCGAATCTATTAAAACACTTAAATTTAGATAGTAGTCAAGAGCGAGCATATAAATAAAATAAAAAAACACAAAAACCGGATTATCCGGATAATCCGGATTTCAATCGTACGAGAATACGGATATCCGGATTTCAAAAATATCCGGATTTTGCATTCCCTACCTGCCGTACCTCTACCATTCATGTAAGCATAGATACAACAGATGTACACGCCATCTACATCAGTAAAAAATACAAAATCCGAAATGACAATCGTTCACTTCGTCTCACGTTCCGGGCGGCCATTTTAGTAAGCACACGTACGACGGTAATATTTTTAATCCTTTTATATCTTGGTTAAAATCAATCATTGTAACCTAATGCGCAATTAACTGCATAGTAAAATGAATAAAGCAATAATATTACTTCTTATTTCATTAGAAAATGCTAATTTAAATCATTGGTTGACATTGGTAAACTAATGGAACACGAATTCAATGATGTTCTAGTAATATTCCATTTGGTCTACGACTGGTGATTGAACCATTTTAATATTTTTTTACTTTTTCTTTTACATTTATACTCACTTAAAGTACTGCAATAAATTATAATAATAAACTCCTAAAAAAATCTTAATGTTCCAGTTGTAGACCAGTGGTTTGTTACTGGTAACATCTATACTACGAGTTTGTTCCATTTGTAGACCAGTGGTTTGTTACTGGTAACATCTATACTCTGAGTTTGTTCCAGTAATTGGCCACGTACACTTTTTTATAGACACAATGCCACAGAAAAGAACATTTTTCAAATATAAAGAGGAAGATATCCTAAAAGCGATAGACGAGACAAGCAATGGCGCAAAAAATATGCATAAATAAATAAAAAAATAATATGTAAAAAAAGGCCTTCGCACGCCTTTCAAAGGACCGGGGGCCCCAGGGTCCTGTAGCATTTCAGTATTACATGAAACTTGTACCCTGATTAAAAGTTGTGATGATTATTAAGTACAGAACATAATTAAATTAATTAGTATCAATAATAAAATTATATTACATTAAAAACATTCGTTTTATTTACTGGTTCACTATTGGCACTTTGTCTGGTCTATTACTGGTACAATCTGGTCCACCTTAGGCACATTGCGACTTTCCACATTAATTTTTAAATAAAAAAACACTTAATTATTATTAAGAAAATCGGATTAAGCTACATGATTCTATGGTAGATAAGGAGTATGATGATTTTTTTTTGCAAATATTGATGCAATAATTGAGTTACAGCAATTTTTTTTTATTCAAAATGTCGCTTAATCGGTTTGTTACTGGTGCACCCACCCTAAATGAAGTTTAGGTAACCTAGTTTTCATTTGTTAAGTACCAAACAAAATGACGGTCTATAATATTCATTGTCTATCTACCTACTTGACCGTGTAATCATAGGCATCAAACATAAGAAAGATTACGTGGTCAAGTAGGTAGATAGTGGATGTAAGCGAAAGCGGCAAGTCGACAACCCTTACGAGCCGAGTCAAACCGCGCCAGACAGCGACGGAGATACGCGTTAGAAGAGAACGGCAACGTTTAGGTGAATATCACGTTAGGCACTGAGCGCTTATGCGAGTTGAATTGCACTTTGTTGCTAACTAGCAGGAGTCTCTATTTCAATGAATTGTTGCACGAAGTGAGTCTTCTGTACTTGTACTATTATTTATTCTGTGATGTTAGCTTATATCGTTTAATTATTAAAACAATTGGTGAACGTACAATTTTCAAAGCGATATTGGTTTGATTTGGATGGTAATTTCACAGTTTGTGTAACATTGGCGCTTGCCACTTCTTTTGTAGATACTTTCTTTTTCTTCTTAGGTAAATGTCGGCGACAAAGGCATTTCGGGTTTCTACATCCTTTGTTGTAATATTATGAAGCTCTTGTAACGAACCAATCTGCAACCTGCAACGAAATCAATTAATTAGTTTTTAAGAAGTTATGCTCAGGTTACGCAATTATTTAGATACGTTTAGATTAATAATATTTAACGTACCTTTGCTGCTAGGCATGACTATCCGGAGCCTCTTTCAAAAACTTTTCAACGTCGGCTGGTGACAAAATATTAGATTTCCGACTAATATATCCGTCCGAGCCGCCTCTTCACAAATGCCATCAGGTTACATTACGTTTTGATATCAACACGATGTATGAGCAACACCAGGAATAGATGCACCACAGGGAGCTGGGCTTTTACTTATTGGTGAGTTCAGAGAAATATGCCAAAAACACATTTTCACCTTGCTCTTCCATTGTAG
This sequence comes from Anorthoa munda, assembly GCA_945859665.1. Classification (NCBI taxonomy): domain Eukaryota; kingdom Metazoa; phylum Arthropoda; class Insecta; order Lepidoptera; family Noctuidae; genus Anorthoa; species Anorthoa munda. The sequence continues at coordinate 4,934,095 of OX243899.1, read as the reverse complement.
GAAGGAAACTATCGTAGGCAGCTCATTTAGTATTTCCGGTGGGGCTAAGTTTTCGTGCAGTGCAGAAGATGAACAATTATTGATAGATTAATAATGTTCATCTTCTGCAAGAAAACTTAACATTTCTAAAATAATTTACCACAGCGACAAATACGATAAAAACAAAATATGAAAATTTTGGTAAATGGCGGGCAAGCTATTTATTTCCACGCGCCAAATGCAAGGTGAGTGAACATACAGCAGAATATACTTCAAAATTATAATTTTAAGTGATAAAATGCAAATAATTAATATTTTATAACAAATTATGGTGAATTATGAATAATTTGATAATAATAAATGTTTTTGACATAATTAAGGATGTACACATTTATTTATTCCAAAATGTATATGGATTTTCAGCGGCATAAAATCTCTTTGTTGTTACAAAAAAAAACTGTATTACCCGGTTAAATTGAAAATGCTCTGTTTACTCGCATATAACTTGTAGAAAGGTACTCATTTAACTTTGTAGGGATAATTCTATTACGCACTAGTGTGTAATTTTATTACGCACGTGTGTGTTATAGCTCGGTTTATGGCCCTAAAAGCGATATAATAAGGCTCACTTTACGAGCAAATGTGTTGAAAACTCAATTTCTTTTGGTATTATATAACTGCACAGCACGTGTGTGAGTACTATGTTCCCAACTGTAAATCTACTGGACCTATGTGTTGTTCGTTGACTTGTGAGTGCTCTGGCAGTTGAGTGTGTCATGCTCTCTCAAATGTCTCTCTGATGGTGGCACGTGTGTTGGATCATTCGGTTCCCTTCATGATGGTTGATGCCGATTCATGCGTCATGTTCTTGAACGGGCGCCGTCAGTTGGGATTGGTCACTAATTAACTGCTTTGGATGTTAATGTTTTGCTAGTAAACTATTATATAACTGCGCAGTACATGTGTGAGTACTTTTAATACTTTATACCTGTTCGTAGAATAGAGAGTAGTGCTATTCTGGATGCATCGTCCTCACATATATGAATTTATTAATGTATGTACTTAAGTAAATATTGTAAAACACTTTTTTTTTTAAAGAGTTTCTTGTGCGTTCTTCTCCATAACAAGCTACTTTTCCGAATGCACGGTCGAATACATTTTTATTACTTGTAAAGTTTAATCGTTGACTTTTAAAAGTGCCGCTTGGTGGCCTAGTTGAAATAAATATATTTGACTTTAACTTTGAAACGGGGCAGACCTCCTTTGAAGTCTACTACTAGAAAATCTGCCCTGTAGCAGAGTTTTAGAAATTACTCTCATTTGAGTCTTAGTTTAATCTCTGCAGGTATCAAATGTTATTAGAATAGTTTTTAGTAATTGTGGCTATATTTAAAAAGATTTTTGTAGGGCGTAAATCATATCTTGATGAATGGAATTGTTTGTTATGTTCATACTATGTTCAGTATAAGTAGATTGAAATTGAGCCAATGTAAGGCCTGCGTTCTCAAACAGAAAGAAAAGAGCATCGGTCACCGCATCTGATCTACAGCTTTTTGGTGATTATAGACCATATCAAAGATAAGTTGTGTTATTTTTTTATTTTAATTACGTTGCCCCACACTAGGAATTCCTTCCTGTATCGTGGTTGCTTTTACAAACATATAAACTCACATACACGACACCCAGAGCCGGAACAACTATCTGTAGGTCATGCAAATATTTGTTCCGTGCGGGAATCTAACCCGTGACACGCAGCGCAGCAGTCAATCGCTCAACCACTGCGCCAACCGTGCGCCCATTTTCGCGAAAGTTTCTTCACGATGTTTTGTTTACCATTTGCCAGGGTTATCAACTGCCGACTTGCCGTACACGGCACCATGCACCATGGTGATATGTCCAGGCCCTTGGCCAACTCACTGGCCGATGGGAGCTGGAGGTGCATGTTTTGCTAAGCCCCGCCATTTTTGACTTATTGAGATAGGGCACGCCTGTGAGACGTATATATTGGCATTGTGTAACTTTTAACTAGAGATTTTTGCGAGAAAATATAAGCAAAATTCTTGTAAAACCTACTGATTCAAGTTTGGAATATCAAGATGATCCAGAGCCCAAAAAGTAAATGTTTGTGAAACAAAAAATTTATAAAAAATGTCAAAATTTGCGTGCTAAAAAGTTAGTATGTGGCGAGCGTCAAGTTGATGTGTGTGTAGAATGCTCTTAAATTATCGGGCGTCACTAAAAATCTGTTCAGTTTTGCAAATTGAATAAGTAATTTATTTAAAAAAATATTATTTAAAATATAGGTTGTTAAAAAAAAAATAAGTTACAGTTTATTTTTAAGAACTCAATTTTTTTGTTTGATTTTAAGCAAGTTTCACTTTAAGTTTCGTTGCAATAAATAGCTTCGCTTGCGGTTTTATTTACAAGAGTATGTGTTATTATTACTTTATATCCCAACCTTAAATTAATACCTTCAAATAATAGATCTGTAATCTTCAAATAATTTCATTTATATGTGGACGCCTCTGAGGGTCGTAAGGCTTTTTGTACCTCTAAAATAGATAAGGATTCTAGGGTCAACCCTAGACGGCTTACGCGCAGGATTAAGCCCGTTTTTAGCACAAGTAGGTACTCTAATCTAATAAAATGTTTCTGGAACATTTGGGTAATTTTCATATTAGAAAACTATTTGCCACTACTAAACAACTTCTGTGTTTACATATAGGTAATTAATTTCCTCTTAATTAAAGGTTCAAACTAATATTATTTAAATACCCAATTAACTCGCTAAATTAGGCCAGCTGTATAATAGCGTTATATTTTAATAATTGACTTGAACAAAGCACGAATTACGGCCGTATTTAAAGAAGTTAAATACGTCCGGTGGTTTTGGTGCGATGGCTTTTTTTTTGTCCGTGTCAGACATAACTTTACAAATTAATTACACTATGATATACGAATAAAATTCAAAAAAATCTGCGATCGAATTATTAAGGAAACGGTCTAATGTAACATTTATTAAAAAAAAATATGATTAGCCGTTTAGACGTGATTCTCATTTTAAAAACAGCTACTAGCGGGGTATCTGCGCTTTAAATAATTAAGACAACTCCATCCATAATTGCTCTAACCACAACTATTTCAAAGCAGTAATTTATTAACGAGTTCCAGCGAAAACCTAAAATACTTTATTCTAAGTACTCTTTAAGCTACAACTTATCTTTGATACTTGTATTACTTGGACTTCAAAAACTAAACTTTTACGTAACTTATCTAATGGTGCCTTTTAGCTTCGAAAGTTTCTTCTCTATCTGAAAACGTGATGAAAAGATTAATTTAAGAAAGTTTTCCAAAACACGGTTCTGATTTGTTATTTCGTAGAAATAAATCCGTCTATCGTTCACCCTATTAACTCTTAGGCCTTAATCAAGTTGTTTGAAGGACTAGAACTCGACTTAGTCGTCGTGACAACAGAATAAAACCTTCAACAAATAGTATTATTTATTTACATAGATAAAGGTATATACAGTGTATAAATTAAATAACTAAGACTACAAACATATACACTTTAACCAAAACTTTCTCACTAACTAAACTAAAATATGGCGTCGAAAAACTCCTCCACATCCTGGTAATGTGCCCAAAAGGCTGGCAGCATTGTCACGTTGTATGGCAGTGCTTATTCTCAGATCAAGGTAAAAGCCAGCCCTTGGGTCACGCGAAATTTCAACAAAAAAATATAACTATCAATAAATAATTGTCATATTAAATTATTCGAGTTGAAGTGGAATCGAAGAACATGACTTGGAATATAGGAGTTAAGCTACTATATAAATGTAATTTGTTATGTATGGTGTACAATAAAGGTATTCTTTATTGGGAGTAGTTGTCCCTACTTTCCTATTTATGTATATCCTTTTCCAATCCTAATAATACCAATTTTTATAAATGCGACAGTCTGCGCAAGTGCGGAACTGCCACAACAAATCGCTCATCTGCCACCGCATCAAAGAAAAAATAATTTAAAATTAAAACATAAATCATTTAAAAAAATCTAACAAACTCGAACTAAAGTCAATTGACAAACGGGCCAAGAGGCTTATCATCAACGATGCACTGGTCGCCTCAAAGCTCCAGAGCCTTAAACATCGATGCTGAGTGGCCAGTCTGTCGGTTTTTATCGTTATATTTCGCGTAGTGTGCTATGGAACAGCGCAATTTGATTCTGCCTAGCCCTTTCCATCATCGTACAACAAGACTTACGGCTATACACCACCGTTGCAAGGTGGACATCCCACCCATACGTACAAAGCATTTTACGAATACTTTCATTGTGCGTACAGCTAAGGAGTGGAATTCTCTGCCGGATTCTTTGTTTCCTGAAAGCTACAACATTGGGGTCTTTAAGTCAAGAGTGAATAGGTTACTTCTAGGCAAGCGTGCTTCACCGTCGAGCACATCATCGCTTACTATCGGGCGAGATAGTGGTCAAACGCAAGCATATCGATAAATAAGTAAAAAAACATATCAGCCGAAAGATGTCCACTGCTGGACATAGGCCTCCCCCAAGCGTCGCCACATGGACCGGTCCCATGCGTCTCGTATCCAGCGGATTCCCGCAACCTTCACCATGTCATCGGTCCACCTAGTGGGAAGCCGTCCAACGCAACGTCTGTCGGTTCGCGGTCGCCACTCCAGAACTTTTCTGCCCCATCGGCCATCCGTTCTGCGAGCAATGTGCCCTGCCCACTGCCACTTAAGTTTGACAATTCTTCGGGCTATGTCGGTAACTTTGGTTCTCCTGCGGATATCATCACTTCTGACGTGATCACGCAAGGAAATTCCGAGCATAGCCCTCTCCATTGCCCTTTGGGTGACTTTAAGCTTTCTGATAAGACATTGTGAGCGAGCACGTCTCGGTCCCATAGGTGATCACTGGCAACGCACACTGGTCATAAACTTTTGTCTTGAGACATTGCGGTAAATTGGACAAGAAGATACCACGCAACTTCCCGAACGCCGCCCAGCCGAGTCGGATTCGACGGTTGACCTCTTTCTCGAAGTTGGATCTACCCAACTGGATCGTTTGTCCCAGGTAGACATAATCATCTACAACTTCAAGTAAACAGTCTCCGATCTTAATAGGAGTGGGTGTTACATGGGCATTCATCATGACCTTGGTTTTTTCCATGGTCATTTTAAGACCCACTCTTTCGGAAGCTCTATTGAGGTCATCGAGCATTGTACTGAGGCTCTCCATGGTCTCAGCCATGACCACTATGTCGTCGGCAAACCGAAGGTGAGTGATGTACTCGCCATTAACGTTGATGCCAAGCGACTTCCAATCCAGAACCTTGAAGACATCCTCCAGCGCAGCAGTGAACAGTTTCGGAGAAATGACGTCTCCCTGTCTCACGCCGCGCTGGAGAAGGATTGGTTTCAAGGTCTGTTCCTGAAGACGGACTGACATGGTGGCATTTTTGTACAAACACTTCAACACCTCAATGTACCGGTAGTCGGTCTGGCACCGTTGGAGAGATTGCAGTACTGCCCAAGTCTCGATCGAATCGAAAGCTTTCTCGTAGTCCACAAACGCTAAACAGAGAGGCAGGTTATACTCTTCGGTCTTCTGTATGACCTGCCGCAGCGTATGTATGTGGTCTACGGTGCTAAAGCCTTTTCAGAATCCGGCTTGTTCGGGAGTCTGGATAAAATAAACCTGCGCGCGAGACGATTCGTGATGACTCTTGAAAACAACTTGTAGACATGGCTAAGAAGTGAGATGGGCCTATAGTTCTTCAGTCGGGCATTGTTGCCCTTCTTGAAGAAGAGTACCACCACACCCCTGCACCATGCCTGTGACTCCTATCCTAATTATACCAATTTTTATAAATGCGACAGTCTGCGCAAGTGCGGAACTGCCGCAACAAATCGCTCATCTGCCACCGCATCAACGAAAAAATAATTAAAAATTAAAAGATTAATAATTTAAAATAATTCTAACAAACTCGAACTAAAGTCGATTGACAAACGGGCCAAGAGGCTTATCGGCAACGATGCACTGGTCGCCTCAAAGCTCCAGAGCCTTGAACATCGACGCTGTGCCCGAAGTGGCCAGTCTGTCGGTTTTTTATCGTTATATTTCGCGGAGTGTGCTATGGAACTGCACAATTTGATTCCGCCTAGCCCTTTCCATCATCGTACAACAAGACTTACGGCTATACACCACCGTTGCATGGTGGACATATACTTTCATTGTGCGCACAGCTAAGGAGTGGAATTCCCTGCCGCAGTCTTTGTATCCTGATAGCTAAAATCTTGGGGTCTTTAAGTCAAGAGTGAATAGGTTACTTCTAGGCAAGCGTGCTTCACCGTCGACCACATCATCGCTTACCATCAGGCGAGATAGTGGTCAAACGCGAGCATATAGATTTAAAAAAAAATTACGCTACTCAATTAGTGATGTAGTCGGGTCAAATATTGACATTATAGATGGACTAGCTTTCCGCCCGCAGCTTCGTCTGCGTGGATTACACGATTTTGGCTGTTTCGGTTTTTTTGCAGTTCTGGCGGGATATTGCAAATTATTACCCAAACATAGCTTTCCACCCGCGTCTTTGTTTGCGTAGACTACAAAATTTGCTCAACTTTGGATAATCATAACTTGGTGTCTTAATTTATTTTCCCATTTGGTCGAGAAAATTATACGACTGCATCGTCGCCAGAATTGATAAACATTCGGGCCCGATTAATGGCATTTTCCATCACTCTTGCCAGAACTTCCGGTGGATATTATCTTTGAGTGTTTCAAGAGTCAGAGGCTTGTTGACATAGACTCGTGACTTAAAAAAACCCACTGAAAGAAGCCTGGAAAAGTTAAATCAGGCGATCTTTCCGGCCAGAGCAAGTCCGGCTAATGCAGCCCTCAGAATTCCGGTGGTGCCTCTTGCAGTATGCGCCGTTGCTCTATCCTGTTGGAACCATATGTTCTCCAGTTCCATTTTTTTTATTGATTTATTTATAGGCTCGTGTTAGATAAATATCTCTCCTGATGGTAAGATAATGGTAATAATAATTTATATATTAATATATTTATTCCTTTTAAGGAAAGATAATGACATTGATCATGGCTCTGGAACCTCGTCGTCCACGGTAGTCGTTTGGCAGCCCGGTGACGCTTCCAGCATAAACAGCACATCATTTTTTTTGCCTGCGGATATGCTCATGCAGACTGCGCTATCACGGGGAGATGGCGCAGTTATGTGGGACTCGTACCCATTAAAACTCCACGGTGTCCTTCTGTGTCGCTTATGGTGGGGATACGGGCACGCGTTAGCACTAATCCATGAAAAACAACACACCATGCAGTAACTTTGAGCGGGTGTAATGTCTGGATTTGACTCCTCCTGGATTATATGCGGCTTTTCTGTGCCACAGAGATTATAAGTTTGCTTATTCACATATTAACAGAGCTTGCACATGATGATTTTCGATGAAAAGTTGTCTTCCTCGTGTTCGTGATTTAGAATGGCTTGACGTAGTGTAGGTTACACGCGCTTGGAGGATACCAGCTATATTTTGTATCTGTTTACTACAAAAATGTCGAAGCAGAATTGTCGAGGAAAAAAAATATAGCATCTTCCGATAGAGTGATGAGTTTTGCGCCATTCTGTACAGTCTAGATATGGGTACCTACTCCAATTAGTTTACGCTAACAAAGCCGCCATCAGGAAGTTAGAATTTAATCATGCACTTCTTTGTATACCACATTGGTGGTTTTTCTGTCTGGTGCCAAAATTACCAGGCTGCTAGTTTTGACTCTGGAACAGGCAATTTTGAATTGCCCGTGTGAGATGAAATCTTTCCTTAAATCTATGCCTACCACCCTTAATGACTGACCCTGAGATTTATTTATGGTCATTGCAAAGCAGACCTTATGTGGGTATTGTAATCGTTTAAACTCAAAGACATAGTCATAGGTTATCAGTGGTATTTGAGGTATGAAAACTGATTTCCTCCGAGCACATCCAGTAGGTAATCATTCAAACAAACTCTAACATCCCTTTTTACCAGTTGATGAAATTCAAAAATGCTTAAACACATATTTCTTTAATTGTATTGAAGAGTAGAAATACTAAGATCCAAGCAATTTTGATGATAAACAATCTATTTTTCTTACAAACTTTAACACCCTTTTTTAACCCTTTAAGGGAAGAAATTCAAAAAAACCTTAAACACGTGTTTCTTTATTTGTATTGAAGAGCAGAAATACTAAGTTTCAAGTAATTGTGATGACAAACAATTTATTTTTCTTACAAACTTTAACACCCCTTATTTACCCTTTAACTGATGAAATTCAAAAATATCTTAAAGATATATTTTTATTTTATATTTAGAGGCTAAATGCCATATTTCATTCATTACAAATGAAAAATGACAGAGTTTCATACAAACTTTTATCCCCTCTTTAATATAACTTTTAACTCCCTCAGGGGTTGAATTTCGAAAAATAAGGGCACCTCTGTGCAAAATTTCAGTTTTCTAGGTCCAAGGATTTGGGCTGGGCGTTGATGAGTCAGTCAGTCAGTCAGGACTTTTCTTTTTATTTATATATATATATCGGAGGAAGGTATATCGCTTGTAAACTTATTACTTCAGGTTTGTTTAATTGTCAACATTTAGCTTCTGATCAATTCTCAGTTCGATTTTATTCGATTGACAACACTTTATTTTTCTTATGTCAAAATACTCGATTTGGATTGGATAATACAAGCAGTACTTACTTTGCCGGATGTGTTCTTGAACCAATGAAAAGCGAGGAAAGTCTATACGGATTCTCTAGAGTGGGTTCTCCCGCCATATTGGGTCGTGAAGTTAGAAAAGATACGCGCGGACGCGCGTTTTGGGAGTTAAAAAGGAGTTGAGAGAAAAAGAGTTGAGAAGTAGCCAAAAGTGGCGTGTGTGAACTTGAACAAGTGTATTTTAGTTGGGAAAAAGCGAAACGATTGGTGGCCGAATCCGCTGCTTTGATAAAATTGGAACAAGAACTATCTCTAAAACGGCATAAGTTACCTGCTTTTTGCATTGCATACCCACGATATGCCCACAGACCGAGGGTATTATTGAAGATAGCCCTCCTATCTCCCACATCAGAAGTATAACCAATGCAAGCACAAGGCGATGATGGACCAAATGAGACGAGTACCTAATGGCTGGCGCGCTCTCTTTGGTGCGCGAAATTTAGCATCGAAGTACCTACCTAATGGAGATGTTTTGCAACTTGCCGGCTACTAGAGACAGGAATATCATGTTGCCCGAGTTCAACCGTATAGTGTGGCCTATCCTAGAAAATATGCGAAGTCGGGTTGCAGATAATGATGAAGTTAATGATGACATCGACGCCCAATCCTGACTAGATACTTGGGAAACGCAACTGTGGTGGTGATGTTCAGGGAAGTATAAACTTAAGTATTCCGACAATAATAAGTACCAATCTAATGCCTTATGAAGTTTAGCCACAGTATTGTTTTTCTTGGTTTATAGTGGCTAAAATTTAAAATAAATTGTTATTTTCGTTATGATGCTAAATGAAACTCAGCCAGATTCATACTGTCAGCGGAATTCGCAAGAGATTAAGACCACTTGTGCAAATACAGTGCAAGAGAGCAAACATCCTAAGCTACAACTTGATTCAATAAAACTTTATGCTTGTGGAAATCATGCTCATAGACATGAATTTTTCAGCCATTCACACAATATGCAACAAATAGCACGGACGTCTGAGCCCTTCAACATGGCTGTGGATACCACAAGACCTGTTGTGACCGGCTGCGTGTAGTGCTACAAGATAAGTGTGGAGCTCAGGTTCCATTTCAAGAGGCAACATACAACCTGCAGTCTACAGCGCTATGAAAGAGGAAATTTAGTGGTTTTATACATGCCGCTGCGGTGATCAATCAATTTAATATTTTCTGATAGCACCTAGGAGTCTGGACATGTGTATGGTTGGCACTGCTGCCTGACCTTTCCGGGAGTACAGGCTTAAAGGTATGTTACTTTGATCTGCATTCAACTATCTGTGCATTGGCATACATTTGTGGCAGCCGAAGTATGTATTGGATTTGGAAGTACCTAAGTTTTATAATTAATTGTTGCATTAATTGCATTTTATAACTATTGCATTATGTTGTTTAATGGAAATGTTTAATGTAAGTTACATGAAAAGAGTAGAAAAATCAAACAGCGCCATCTATGTAATGGTATTGATACTGTATGTTTCTTTCAATAATCATCGAAATTGGATTCGGGACCCCATTATGCCGTGATTTAATGTTTGGGGGAGCTTATTGAATACGAGCATGTTGTTTTTTCGTGATCAATTTAAAAACAAACAAATAATTTTTGCATAGACAAAATGAGAAGTCCGTGCATGTCACGCCATCTTATAAATCTTTGACGGGCTCAAGCTTTGAAATATTTTGTTTCAAGTATTTAATCGTTTTTATTTACCAACAAAATAAACAATGAAACGATTTTCGCAATTTCATCTTTCTAATGTACTTGGAGCATTGGAATGTGAGAACAAAACGGAAAGAAATTAGATTTCATTACATTATTTTATGTTGCATGATGTTAGAACAATATACGGTTTTGTGACCACTAGTGCTGTCACAAGAGTACACACATTTATGAATAGGTTGTTAGTTTACTCACTACTGATAATCGAGAAGTAAAAATACTAGGCATTTTAGCCATGCATTCTTTATTAATAAGTGTCACTTCAGATTGCCCGTAAATATTATTACCACTGAGTTTGTTGTTGATTTGATCTTTAAGGAAATTTGTGAATATGCTTTTCTTTGAAAATAACGTACATTCTAACTATTCGCGTTGGTATTTTTAATGCAGGTGTGAATCCAGTTATGGAAAGTAAAAAGAAAAATCGTAATAATAGTGTATCTTTTCACATCTTTGGCTGATTGGGATTGTTAAAGTATCAGGTAAAAGGGAAAGAAATTTATTTTGTTAACGTTGAATTCAAATATCTTTGTGTAATACATTCGACTATTTTTAAATAATATTTTGGTTCATATCAAAACAGAAAAATCGAATCTCGATATTCTAGGGCGAAATATCGATACGCTGGATCGATTCAGTACTGGATATCGATTGAAAAATTGTTTGTTTATTTTTTGCCTTTAAATCGATTCGTCGATTAATTGATAACAGATCGCCATCCCTTACTCATCTCTATTAGACAGTGACATGAAAGTGTCAACATTCGAAAAAGTCATCAAGACAAAACAAATAACTTATAACTGTGGTATGATTTTTAACTTATAAGTTACTAAATAAAGACTAGATTATTAATAAATCGTTACAAGGTGTGAGTCACTGTGAGGATTAAACTTTTAACTTTTGCTTCGTTCCAAAGAGTTGCGATAACTTTCAGTTAAGAGTTATGTGATCAAGATTATTTTCAAACCGGTCTTAAAGTTTAGTGAAATAGTTTGCTGGATTTGTCAGGGGGGAACCTGGTCCCTCTGGGGCTTTGGAGTCCTGTTATCTGTCTGGGGAAGCCTGGTCCCTCTGGGGCTTCGGTGACCTGTTGTTTAGTGTAAGTGGCATGGGTATCTGGCAGTCTTGTTGCTTCGAGAGGACCGGTTGTCTGGGGAGCCTGGTCCCTCTGGGGCCTCGGTGACCTGTTGTTTGGTGTATGTGACATGGTATGTTGTGTTGGGCGTTTGGGTGGTTTCTGGCACACTTAGTGCTTCGAGACCGACTTGGCGTTTGTTGGGAACCTGGTACCTCTGGTGCTTCGGTAACCATTTAGAATGTGTTAATATGGTTGTCTAAATGGAGACGTGGCTGGTTCGATAGTACGATGATGGTTGTGTACGGTGTATGGTGTGGAGACCTAGATTTACATGGAGAAAACAAATGAACAGTGTGAAAGCTAAGAGAATTCAGTTTTCATGAGTAAAGATGTACTTGAGTTTTGTTGTAGGCTGGTAATATAAGGTGTTGATTGAAGGTTTCACGTGGAAGATGTCACGACCACGTTATTTTTTTTATTTGGTCAGGAGCGGCCGAACTTAACCTATTACTTATTTTTTTTATCTCTTGGTTTTTGTTTTTTTTTTCTTGCAATTGAGTAACGATGTTGCTCGTCGCTTTACATCAAACGTGGGACCGTTTGAATGTCAAGATGGCCGTATCGGAGGAAGGTATATCGCTTGTAAACTTATTACTTCAGGTTTGTTTAATTGTCAACATTTAGCTTCTGATCAATTCTCAGTTCGATTTTATTCGATTGACAACACTTTATTTTTCTTATGTCAAAATACTCGATTTGGATTGGATAATACAAGCAGTACTTACTTTGCCGGATGTGTTCTTGAACCAATGAAAAGCGAGGAAAGTCTATACGGATTCTCTAGAGTGGGTTCTCCCGCCATATTGGGTCGTGAAGTTAGAAAAGATACGCGCGGACGCGCGTTTTGGGAGTTAAAAAGGAGTTGAGAGAAAAAGAGTTGAGAAGTAGCCAAAAGTGGCGTGTGTGAACTTGAACAAGTGTGTTTTAGTTGGGAAAAAGCGAAACGATTGGTGGCCGAATCCGCTGCTTTGATAAAATTGGAACAAGAACTATCTCTAAAACGGCATAAGTTACCTGCTTTGTGCATTGCATACCCACGATATGCCCACAGACCGAGGGTATTATTGAAGATAGCCCTCCTATCTCCGACATATATATAAGATAGATATCGACAAAAGATAATAAGTAATTTGCTTGGCAATCGAATCTAATTTGACTTTCGATTACAAAACGTCGAAAATACTTCTGCACTAACACAAAATAGACTCTCCCGCGCGTGTTAGAATCATAATGGAACTCCATATAAAAGTATCGATATATGTCAAGATGGTTATTTACTGTGTATCAGAGTTCCTATTATATGTGGTGTATAAGGGAAAGGTTTTATGAATAAAAGCACAGAAAGACAAGACTAGGTATTTATTCCAATATAGCTTGTCAATTAATTCATATTCAGGCTCAGAAAGCTTACCGCCCGTTCGCTAAACTAGTTCTCGTGTAGAAGAAGGGCAAGAAACTCCACGGAAGCAACTATGGTTGTAAAAGTATTCATGGACATATTTTACAACCATATAAATATCGTATATTAAAGATCTAATTCTATTATGGCCATTATATGATGAATCTTTGTAACATTTCACAATATTACATAATCAAAACAACAAGGATAAGGCAAGGGACACGACTAGTCCTTAAATCAATTCAACATCATTACGAATAAAGGCCACAACATGAAAATAGAGTTTCAACACCACCATTAGCAATAATCAAGTTATAATATCAAATTACTTACATGAAGCTTGTGTAGTCCATAACGAAGTCTCTTAACTTACGAATTACACACTATTTATAGAACAAGTCAACTTGTCTCAATACGTCAAATGTCCCCACCATTTTCTACATTGCTATAAATAATCTCACAATTAAGTCAATAATCAATTCTTGAGTAATGAAACATTTTTAAAACGTATCAAGACAATTAAGGAATTTAATATCGCCTATTTAGTCGTTCTTAATCAATATTCGAAAGAATATTGATACTAACTGACAGTCTTTTATTAATTGTCTCAAAAGACTTATAATACTAAAATAGCAATATAAAATCCAGGATACATCACAATGATCATTACAAATTAAGTAATGTTTTATAGGAATATCATCACTATAGCTTATATGTAATTTTAGAGTTATTTCCTGTACACACAACAATATTTACTCAGGTGGGTACTCTAACAATTGTAGGTATTTGACAATAATAATTTAAGTAGGTACTTCGACATTTGTCGGTAGATGCTTAATAAATATGACAGTTTGTATTTTGTAGCAAACCCATTGTGCTTAAAAGTGTAAATTTATGATTTAATGACGTCACACGTACTTCCAATACTAACACGGCCATACTGACAAGTACTTCGCTCTCGAAGTACATAGCCATTTCTTTTTTATTTTTTTTTTCGGCACAGCCTTTTCTTATTTTTTTGGTACCGCTTTTTTTTTTTTTAGGCACAGCTTTTTCTTTGGTTTTTTTTTTTTTTTTTTTTTTTTGGGCACAGCCATTTCTTTTTTTTTTTTTTAGGCACAGCCATTTCTTTTTTTTTTTAGGCACAGCCATTTCTTTTTTTTTTTAGGCACAGCCATTTCTTTTTTTAGGCTCAGCCATTTCTTTTTTTAGGCTCAGCCATTTCTTTTTTTAGGCTCAGCCATTTCTTTTTTTAGGCTCAGCCATTTCTTTTTTTAGGCTCAGCCATTTCTTTTTTTAGGCTCAGCCATTTCTTTTTTTAGGCTCAGCCATTTCTTTTTTTAGGCTCAGCCATTTCTTTTTTTAGGCTCAGCCATTTCTTTTTTTAGGCTCAGCCATTTCTTTTTTTAGGCTCAGCCATTTCTTTTTTTTTTAGGCTCAGCCATTTCTTTTTTTTTTAGGCTCAGCCATTTCTTTTTTTTTAGGCTCAGCCATTTCTTTTTTTTTAGGCTCAGCCATTTCTTTTTTTTTAGGCTCAGCCATTTCTTTTTTTTTAGGCTCAGCCATTTCTTTTTTTTTAGGCTCAGCCATTTCTTTTTTTTTTTTTTTTAGACACAGCCACAGGCACAGCCACAGGCACAGCCACAGGCACAGCCACAGGCACAGCCACAGGCGCAGCCACAGGCACAGCCACAGGCGCAGCCACAGGCGCAGCCACAGGCGCAGCCACAGGCGCAGCCACAGGCGCAGCCACAGGCGCAGCCACAGGCGCAGCCACAGGCGCAGCCACAGGCGCAGCCACAGGCGCAGCCACAGGCGCAGCCACAGGCACAGCCACAGGCACAGCCACAGGCACAGCCACAGGCACAGCCACGGGCACAGGCACAGCCAAGGGCACAGGCACAGCCAAGGGCACAGGCACAGCCAAGGGCACAGGCACAGCCAAGGGCACAGGCACAGCCAAGGGCACAGGCACAGCCAAGGGCACAGCCACAGCCAAGGGCACAGCCACAGCCAAGGGCACAGCCACAGCCAAGGGCACAGGCGCAGCCAAGGGCACAGCCACAGCCATTTCTTTTGTTTGTTCAATATCTCAGTGGTAAAAATAACAAAAAAATGGGAATTCAATAACTCAATATTATTTCACCAACCAACAATACATCGCTCGGCCAATTCTGACAATATATTTGCAAATTGTACCGAACGTAGATATTTTCTTCTGACTAAAATCAGATCAACAGAGGGTATATATTTAAATTCTTTATTTAACCAACTAACTCTGTCAAAATCAAAGGTCGCAGATCGTTGATTGATCATAAAGATTCAGAGGCCCGTCTCGACTTGTTTAGACAGAATCTTATTCAAACAACTAGCTCTGTCAAACTCAGAGGTCACAGATCGTCGCTCGATCATAAAGATTCAGAGGCCCGTCTTGATTTGTTTTGACAGAATTTTATTTAACTAAATCGTTTTTCTAATGTACCATGCTGATGGTACGGCCTGGCATTATTATAACTCTTCTGTCTTTCTCCTGTCTTGTCACTTTTCAAAACAAACTACTCGGTAAGTTACACCCACATGGTTTTAATTATTCAAAAATTTACTTTTCATTTGTTTTTTTTATTCTATAACTATTTTTTTTAAATATATATTCATGACTCAATGATAAGAAGTTACTTATTATGTAGCTGTTCTGATAGAACCGAACTATGTTAGCTGTGTGGTCACAGACAAACACATTCTTAGACATTCACACACTAGTGTTCTTGTCAGTTCATCTTTATGTCCTAACAAAATGAATTAGCAAGCTGTGCTAATATTTTTAGCACTTTTGTTTAGTTTGCAATAAATTATTGTAATTCTACCTCTGTATACCATTAGATCACGATTGGTTTATATCAAAATCTCAATCTCTAATAGCCCTAAAACTAATTACTTAAATTTATTATCCGATCGAGAAAAGCAAGGTAAGAATATATTAATTAGATTGTTTATTTTAATATTTCTGAAGATTAGAATATTTGTTTTATTAATTAATACAGACTTTTCATGAAAATAATTGCAAAACAGCTTTTGCCATAAATAAGATTCCTTTTTAATTTTACTCAAAAAAACATCAAAGAGAAAACCAGAGCAGAGAGTTTCTTGCAAATTATTGGTGAAAACTACTATTCTGCCTCCATTAACTAATAACGATTCTTTGCAAATCCTTTGTACCTCACAAGTATGTAAGTGGCCACTAACTGTATTATTACCAAGTTGGGTACATTTTTGCAAAAATACCCTCGGATAAAAATTTCCATAAAAATTCTAGACCAATTTCTTATAATTAAACTGAAAACCTTGGGAATTATCGTTTTACGCTTATTGAAACATAATATTATATCTTTGTAACATCAAAGATATTCAACAGTAAACAAATAAAAACAAAGCCTCTGAAGGCCTTACCACTTTTAGCCGTTTCGTGCTGCAGCTGTCAGCTAGATGTCCATAGTCAGAATCCGATGCTCTGACCATAGTTTGCAGATCCATGTCTTACAGCTTCTAGATCCGCAAGCTATGCAGCTCGCAGTGCCGTCGGCTGGGTCGGCATCGCGAGAACATCCGTCTTGGTGAGAGTGGAGTCGGGTGACTCGTCGACATGTTGTTTATGAAAATGACAAAATGATATTCATTAGAAATCTTGTGTAAGCTAGAGCTGAATCCCACTTCTGATGTTAGAATCATAATGGAACTCCATATAAAAGTATCGATATATGTCAAGATGGTTATTTACTGTGTATCAGAGTTCCTATTATATGTGGTGTATAAGGGAAAGGTTTTATGAATAAAAGCACAGAAAGACAAGACTAGGTATTTATTCCAATATAGCTTGTCAATTAATTCATATTCAGGCTCAGAAAGCTTACCGCCCATTCGCTAAACTAGTTCTCGTGTAGAAGAAGGGCAAGAAACTCCACGGAAGCAACTATGGTTGTAAAAGTATTCATGGACATATTTTACAACCATATAAATATCGTATATTAAAGATCTAATTCTATTATGGCCATTATATGATGAATCTTTGTAACATTTCACAATATTACATAATCAAAACAACAAGGATAAGGCAAGGGACACGACTAGTCCTTAAATCAATTCAACATCATTACGAATAAAGGCCACAACATGAAAATAGAGTTTCAACACCACCATTAGCAATAATCAAGTTATAATATCAAATTACTTACATGAAGCTTGTGTAGTCCATAACGAAGTCTCTTAACTTACGAATTACACACTATTTATAGAACAAGTCAACTTGTCTCAATACGTCAAATGTCCCCACCATTTTCTACATTGCTATAAATAATCTCACAATTAAGTCAATAATCAATTCTTGAGTAATGAAACATTTTTAAAACGTATCAAGACAATTAAGGAATTTAATATCGCCTATTTAGTCGTTCTTAATCAATATTCGAAAGAATATTGATACTAACTGACAGTCTTTTATTAATTGTCTCAAAAGACTTATAATACTAAAATAGCAATATAAAATCCAGGATACATCACAATGATCATTACAAATTAAGTAATGTTTTATAGGAATATCATCACTATAGCTTATATGTAATTTTAGAGTTATTTCCTGTACACACAACAATATTTACTCAGGTGGGTACTCTAACAATTGTAGGTATTTGACAATAATAATTTAAGTAGGTACTTCGACATTTGTCGGTAGATGCTTAATAAATATGACAGTTTGTATTTTGTAGCAAACCCATTGTGCTTAAAAGTGTAAATTTATGATTTAATGACGTCACACGTACTTCCAATACTAACACGCGCATGCGCCGTATGGACTACGGGCCGGTACTGCCAACGACTCCGGCAACTCCAATGCGTTATTCGAGCTTAAACATTATTAATTTAGAAATCTATATTATTAACGATGTTATGATTTCATTTTTGTATATTTTTACAGGTGTCATAAGTATATATCTACTATCTGTTTTACACAGCTAACATCGTTATTTAAGTAATTTTTCAATGGCATTTGTACAAAAATTTTACTGTGCCAAGTACATTTTATAAGTTGGTCGACTATTACTTGTAAACATGTAAAGCCTACTTATCTATGATAGTTTTCCTTTTAATTTCGTTATATTTACTACTGCCGTGAATTTTTTCACATAGCCAAGAGCAACCATTTCGCTGTCAGGGGGGGAGACACTTGACTCTAACATAAATTTGCAATCTAAAGCTTAATTTTACGCAAACGAATCTCTGAATCGAAAAATGGTTTTAAAAAACCCATAATATTTTTGAATGGCCTATTCAACGATACTCCTCATCATGGGATAGACGAGAAAACAAACCCAATTTACGTCTACAGGAGGAACCACAAAAAAAAACAAGATTTTATTTTACCACTTTGTCGGTATTATTAATATGTATATCCCTGCCAAATTATAACTTTCTAGTACTTAGATTCCTTGAGCTAAGCTGCAGACGGACAGACGCACAGAGCGAAACTATAAGGGTTCCTTGTTGACTTCGGAACCATCAAAATACATATCAGCCGAAAGACGTCCACTGCTGGACATACGCCACCTCCAAACGTCGGGACATGGACCGGTCACTAGGTCATCGGTCCACCTAGTGGGAAGCCGTCCAACGCAACGTCTGCCGGTTCGCGGTCGCCACTCCAGAACTTTTCTGCCCCATCGGCCATCCGTTCTGTGAGCAATGTGCCCTGCCCACTGCTACTTAATTTTGGCAATTCTTTGGGCTACGTCGATAAACCGTTTTCTCGCGGATCTCTACATTTCTGATTCGATCGCGCAAGGAAACCCCGAGTATAACCCTCAACATTGACATTTCTGGATAAAGATATTGAAATGTCTTTATCCAGAATTAGAATTTTCCTCAGTTTCCAACCATAGTTATACAATCCAACAATTCATATGTTTTGGATAAAAACTAGCATATTATGACACTCAGTTATAGTGATAGCTTTAAATCATCATCATCATAAGCCTTTTTAATGTTCCCACTGCTGGGACACAGGCCTCCTCTCTGTGAGAGGTAATGGGCCATAATCCACCACGCAGGCCCAGTGCGGTTTGGTGGTTGTCACATGTCTTCGAATTTTTGTTTCTAGGACATGCCGGTTTCCTCACGATGTTTTCCTCCATCGTTTTGAGAGCAGTGGTGGTGAAATAATATAGACAAAATAAAGCACCTGTCTGGGTTTGAACCCACGACCTATAACTTACCACTGCACTTACTGCACTGCTAGCTTTAAATAAGTGAATGAATTTTCTTAATCGGATCGGGACAATTTTTTTTTTACAGTCATTTTAATAAACACTTTTTCTCGTTATAATATCAGTTACTTTTAAGTTTAATCTTGTATGAATTCACGATTCCTGTCGGTTAGGCCATGAGAGTGAAATCGCGGTTAATATGTATATGAAGAAAATTGCTTGTCCAAGCCAGGTAAGGTGATTCCAGCAATAGGTCAAAATTTATAACGGTAACAATAACATACAATATTGACAACGATAACAACACCTGGGGGGTTACCATAAGCTCTTAGAGTAAGGTTATTTTGAGTGTGTGTAGAGCTCTTACACATACCACGTTTTTTTCAGGCGCCGTCGACGCGCGTTTCGCTATCTCGCGTTGTCGGCTCTGCTAAACTTGAAATAGGTAGATTACGATTGCATCGCTGCAAACTCATGAGAAACGCGCTACAAACGTGCGTGAACAATTCTCCTTGCAAAGTAAAACGCGCGTGGCACGCGCGCAAACGAGCGTGTATCGCGTAGTAATAGTAGTTATAATATAACTTTCAAAAAAATCTCATTTTTTGAAAGTTATATTATAACTACTTTTAGATTAATCAGATGCTAGGAACTGCTAGAAAAAAAAAATCTCAAGCATGCATGGAAACTTGACAACCATCTTCGAGATAAATCGAAATTGCTGTACTGGCCAAATACATGCGAGCAGCGACCGGCAAAAGTTGTATGAAAATCCATATCTGACGTGTTTAGCGGCCAAATAAATTACATAGGTAACCATATATTATTTTTCTCTGTGTAGTAAACTCATATCTGTCGTGTAATTAAAAAATACCGGCCAAGTGCGAGTCAGACTCGCACACGAAGGGTTCCGTACCATTATCGCAAAACACTGCATAAAAATCACGTTTGTTGTATGGGAGCCCCCCTTAATTTATTTTATTTTAATTAATTAATTATTATTTTTTGAAGTAAATATACAACTAAACATTCTGTGAATATTTCAAGCGTCTACCTGTTGCCGTTATTAATATCGAGCAAAAAACGGCAAAAATATCACGTTTGTTGTATGGGAGCCCCCCTTTAATATTTACTTTATACTGTTTTTAGTATTTGTTGTTATAGCGGCAACAGAAATACATCATCTGTGAAAATTTCAACTGTCTAGCTATCACGGTTCATGAGATACAGCCTGGAGACAGACGGACAGACAGACAGACAGACAGACAGACGGATCGCGAAGTCTTAGTAATAGGGTCCCGTTTTTACCCTTTGGGTACGGAACCCTAAAAATGGAACGATCTTTTACTACGAAACTTGGCAACCAAGAAGGTAACTTACAAAGGTTTTATTTAAATTTCGAACTGGCTTGCAAATAGTAAGCTGTTTAATGAAAACAAAAACAAATGAACAATTTAAGGCTTAATACGCATTGCGATTTTTATTCGCGCGGATTTTGTAGTATTATGCGCCCGCGATTTTTTTACCGCAATGCGTGCAGCTTCATACAATTCCATAGGCAGCAGAATGGGTGGAAAAAAATCGCACGCATAAAAATCGCAGTGCGTGCTAAGCCTAACGCGGGAAAATTTTATTGTTGTTCGTTATTGATTTTGAAAAGTAATTGTATTTGACAAAATGAGTTCTAGGTACTACTTAGTTTTAATTGCGGCGCATTATTTGACAAAACTACTATACAAGCCTTGGCCACAACTAGGCATTGATGGTCTTACGTATTATACGTATTTACACGTTCGTCCGTCAATGCCTCTTTTGCTGGCCGCTGCAGTAATGTACTATTTCTCAAACATGCTTGGAAATTTGCATTATTTTGACAACCTTCTTCGAGATAAATCGAAATTGCTGTACTGACCAAATACATGCGAGCAGCGGCCGGGAAAAGTTGCATATAATTTAAAAATGAAACGATCTTTTACTCCGTAACATGGCAACCATGGAGGTAACTTATAAGAGGTTTTATTTAAATTTCGAATTGGCTTGCAAATAGAAAGCTGTCTAGTGAAAAAAAAAACAAATTAACACTGTAACGCGGGAAAATATTGTTGTTCGTTGTTCGTCATTGATTTTGATAAATAATTGTATTTGACAAAATAAGTTCTAGGTACTACTTATTTTTAATTTCCGCGCATTATTTGAGAAAAGTACTAAAGTCTTGGTCATAACTAGGCATTGATGGAGTTACGTATGTATTCGTCAACATTCGTCCATCAATGCCTCTTTTGCTAGCCGCTGCAGTAATATACTATACTATACTGTGATTTTTAATTTCGTGCACTAAACTGACAGCTGCTATTGACCTTATTTTTTTTTAATGTTGCAAGCGCGGAGCATAGTGTTGTAGGTAAGGCTCAATCATAAGTGATTCATCGAATCGATGTGACATGACTCCTGAATTTATTTTTACTAATTGGTGTAAATAAATGTTTTATGAATATAAACGTAATATATTTAAATATAACAGTATTCATACACATAGTACATGAACTTTTATTGTGTTAAATATGAAATCAACAATAAAATAAATGCAATCGATAAAATTAAGTCTGACATAAATGAATAGAAACTAAATATGGGCCACTAGTTTCTAAACAAAATATTTTTTTATTACGTGAAATAGTTTCATTTTCGATCTACTTCGATTTTCGATTAACTTTCGATCACTCAGGATAGTTAGGGTACGACACTATTTTAATGTAACGATAAAGTGACAACCCCCCAAAAGTCAGTTTAGTCCACGAAATAAAAAATCACATTATAGAACAGTTTGCCGGATACACATACGAACTCCAAGGTAATAAAAGCTTGTTATAAATAATAGAAGCTCAAAAAATGCCTATCAGCAGTAAAATCGATACCTCAGTCGTTCAGAGATGATTTCCTTCATCTTATTTTCTACGGCACCTACAGGTGTTAGCCTTAATTTTCCGATAACTCAATTCTCTTCCAAGTGTGGATGACAAAGCGTTATCGTATACAGGGTGTGCCTCGTACGTGTGCCGTTGGATATAATATACAGGCTGTTTGTTTTCACAAAGAATTGCGCCATACTTGGTTATTCTAACGCTGTTGTTGAAATTGATTAACGGATTATGTCGTAAGTCAAGATAGACTCGAGACAAATTGGTTTCGGTTTTTTTTTAATCTCAGAAAAGGGTAGAACAGTATTAGAGGAGCTCGTGGCTAAATAATAACAGCCGCACTGGTCGATCATCGCTTGACGAGGTCGGTCCGTGGATGGGTGACCATTTTCAACATACCGAATTTCCTCCGTGCCTCGGAAAGCACGTTAAGCCGTTGGTCCCGGCTGTCATTTAAAGATCTGTCGCAGGCTGTCAGTCGTTACGGGTAGTCAGAAGCCTGATATCTGACACCAGTCTTGCCAAGGGGTACCGTGTTACCCAGTTATTACTGGGTTGTGGAGGTCAGATAGGCAATCGCTCCATGCAAAAGCTGAATCCGGTAAGACTGGAAGCTGACCCCAATATAGTTGGGAAAAGGCTAGGCAGATTGATTGGGTAGAAAAGGATTAGTATTTACTAATCATGTTCTACCCAATCAATCTGCCTAAAAGGAGCAAGTTCTATGTAGAACTTGCTCCTTTATGAAGAAGGTTAAATTGAAGTGGTTTTCTATGGGTCCTTTTTTCTTCTCGCGCTTGACCACTATCTCACCTGATGGTAACACGCTTGCCTAGAAGTAATCCATTCACTCTTGAATTAAAGACCCCGAGTTTGTAGCTATCTGGAAACAGAATCTGGCAGGGAATTCCACTCCTTAGCTGTAAGCATAATGAAAGCATTTCCAAAACGATTAGTGCGTATGGGTGGCATGTCCACGATGGCGCATCGCCGTACGTCTTGTAGTCCGATGATGTGGATGCAATTCCATCGCACACTCCCCGAAATGCAACCAATAAAAAACCAACAGGCTGGCAACTCGACGTCGATGTTCAAAGCTCTGGAGCTTTGACTCCACTAAGGTGTACCAATAAGGTGCTAATAAAACGCAACGAAAACCAGGATTGCGTGGTCTGAATTTAGCAATGATTACATCTGGGGTTTTAGATCAAGATAAATTATTTCAGTTACCTATAACGATTGTCTAAAATTAATGGATTTGACCACATGAAATTTTGGTGGCGCATGTCAAATCCATATATTTCGGACAGCAAGTATAATTTACAAAAAATACAAAATCGCCGAAACATTTTTATTTCATGCTACATAATGTATCTAGTAATAGACATGCTTCGATCGATATACAATTGAACACGTAATTATGACACGATATCTTGCGAAAACACTCCGATTCAAACAGTAAAACGCCCATAACTTTAGAATGGCTGAACCGATTTCCATCAAGCATAGCTAAAGTCACACTCTCGATAAAGTCACCTTTCAAACAAAATACTAAATCAAATTCGGTTCATCCATTTAGGAGCTATGATGCCACATATAGATACACAAATACAAAGGTACATACGTGAAACCCCTTTTTCCGTCGGGGGTTAAAAAGACAAACATTATCGCTGATATAATATAACTTTGTTTAGATAGGCCTTCTGGGCTACCTGAAAAGTAAGTACTCTTTGACATTCACGAGCTAATCTTACTCCCTCTATCTAACTTATTCACAACAAAGATGGCGCATAGCGTATGACGTCACACTGCTTCCGCGTTTGATGCTCATTAGCGTTTAGTAATTACTGTTGACGACGAGCTCTACGGCAGAGCGCTATTGTCACGATCTATTGATTTCCTGACAAAAGACGCTACTGGGGGTCTACTCCCGAAGCTCGAAGTTCGTAGTTTCGAGCTTAGTTACGGGCATTTCCTACTCCCTAACACCTACGGACGGATGATTCGTACGGGGCCCGAACGAAGAATGAATGACAACACAATTTGACAGTTGTACCTACTCCCTAAGCGTTTTTGTCCGTCCGAAAAATTGAACTTGACACTTGTTTTATCGGATCGTTATGTCAGATATGACGACATCAAAATAGTTATCGTGCGGTCGACGGAAGCTACAATTCCAAGTGGTGGCTGCTTTTTTAATGCTCGAAGAAGCTCTACTGGAAGAGCATAGGCAACGTCGACGATATTTACGCCAAAACATCCTGTTGGAGAGTATTATTGTTGTTCATATGGAACTATAGGCTCACTTGGGAATTATTCGAGGACTTGTGTGAGGACCTAATACCTCTTTTGCCTCGGCACATAGGTACGACGAAGTAGTGTTGATCCAACAATGAAGGTAAGGATATATTAAAGACTGCAACATTGAGCTGTACCAAAGCATCACACCCATTTACTGTTGTTATTGTTTTATTTCAGATCCCCACAGCTCTTAATTTTTATGCCTGGGGGGTTACCAAGGTGCAGTGGGCCTCATTAATAAAAAAGTATATAAGGTTTCCCCAGAATTTGGCTGGGAGGAACCTTATAAAAAGACAGTAAGTTTAAAAGCTTGTACCATTTTTTACCCGACTGCCGAAGGAGGGTAATGTGTTTATCAGTCTATGTATGTATGTATGTTTGTTCCTATGTGGCGTTCCAGAGACCTAACGCGTTGGCCGATTTTGATTATTCATACGTCAATCGATTCGTCTTAACCTTGCGAGTGTCATAGGCTAAATTAAAATTAGAAAATAGGAAAATGGCGGCTTTTGGGCGCCATATTGTGGGGGCCAATTTTATTTTTACTTCCAAATCCATCGTGTGGGGTATCAAAATAAAGGGTTTCAAGAGGTGATTTCAAAAATATATAACACTTATATATTTAAATGTACCTAATTCGAAAAAAATGTTAACTAAAAAGTTATAAATAAAAAAGTTAATTAAAAAATTCAAAATACCCGACTGCTTAAAAAGCGAACTTAAAAGACGTAAACAAGAAGAAAATCATGCTGTGCAGTCGGAGGATACATCTGGTTTTGGTCAGCCAGCTCGCGAATATGTATACTCCGACTGCACAGCATGATTTTCTTCTTGTTTACGTCTTTTTAGTTCGCATTTAAAACAGTCGGGTATTTTGAATTTTTTAATTAACTTTTTTTCTAAAATCTAAAAGCCATTTCAATGATGACTACCTATGCTTTAAAGAGTGTTTATACCTATAACTACTTAAAGAGTACACTTAAATAAATTGTATCACGGATCGGATCACCCCATGTTCAGGGATGTAAAAAGGTTGAAATAATACTCGGAAGTACGTCAGCGAAAAGTTTGTTATTAAACAAAATATAACTAAAGTCATTAAACGGCGGAGAATCTTAACACCGCGATTTAACTTTAAAGGAATCCGGTACAGCGCCATCTATCGGCCAGAATCTTAACTAAATTTACGTAACGTTTTGAACTACTTCAAACACCCCAATAGACAATAACATACAATAACATGCCCGGTCTAATAAACAGCGTATATTTGCCATTTTAAAAGGCCGATTAAGATGCCTCTTAGCAGCAAGAGAGCTGCTTTATGCACCAGTCATAGTTGGTATTTGTCACAATTTATACTAGGTCTAGCTATGTTTTTCTAATAATGAATTGAACGGGTGAACAGTATTTTTTTCATCTATTTAAGAGCATATTTTAATTATTTTTCAGGTAAAATTGTCATTGCCTGCTGTGTTTTACATAATATGTTTAATCAGGCGGACTTAGAAGCACCTTCCCTCAGCAAGAAGATCTACAATTTGAGCGCAGTAGCCTGGGAGAAGGGTCTACAAATATATTATCTGCCCATCAAGCTCTTTGCCCTTGCTTCAGCAAGCAAGCAAGAGCAATTGCTGGAAATAAATAGATATTTACGCAGTCTCACAATAAAACTTTACAAATATAAATGCATTGGGTATGTGTATGACTAGATGTATGAATGTGAGTGAAGCAAAAGAAGTATGTAAGGATCGTAGCAGGTGGCGTACTTTAGTTTCTGCCTACCCCCTTGGGAAAATGGCGTGAGTTTATGTATGTATTATTGACTTTTCACAATAAAAGCATTGTTTTCACTACAATTTTTTTATTTTTCCATTCAAATCTGAATAAATTTAACAATTACAACACACTATGACTTATACAATAACTACAAAAATACAACTACAAAAGGCAAAAAAAAACGTTTCATTTCGTAATCAAAGTTGTTTTGATTTTGGCACTTGATTATTTACCGAAATTAAGTGTTGATAGGAAAACAACCTTTATGGGTATGTGACTTTACCCTATTTTAAGCACGAAAATCGCCAAAATGTTGAAAGAAAAGAAAAATTGTTTATTTGTGACCCACAGATGAGACACAAGAAATAAGCAAAAAAATAAACAATAATAAAAATACAACCCCGTGCAAGACCAAAAAAGGCTCCTATCTCAGCATGTGCAGCAACACCCAAAAAGAAATAATGCTGCGCTGATATTCTAATAATTTATATTGACACTTCAATATGGTTTTCCTTTTACTTATCAGTCTTAAATTATTGCTAGGACCTTAATATCTCTTGTCTACTGAGACTCAAATACCTAATAATCTGAATAAAATTAACACTTAACACACTATAACAATCAAAACATATATTTCCATTTATTTATCAGTCTTAGATTATTGCTATGGACTTAGTTTGTCAAGAATATTCAGCTTGACTTCATCGAGCATCTCATTTCTCCTAGTTTTGATTATAAGCCTTCACACTTCCACCTTCGGCAGGTGAAGCAGCATAGGTGGGTGTGATGGCGGCTGGCTCTCTTACTGGTGGACCCTGTACAACAAAAACTTAATATCATTGACAGATACAACAAAAAGTATATAATTGTGTGCCTGAAATTTATTAATATTTAGTAAAAAAAATAGTCTACTACGATAAATATAAATTTTGTTAAGTATACCATTGGAAAAGCTGGTTGGACTCTTGACTAGGTAACTCCATTTGGGAGCGGGTTGGTGCTATCAATGGACCTGTAGCACATGCTGACCGTCTGGCAGCTCCAGCAGCTTTCTAGGCCAAATATTTTTAACAGCCCGCACCTAAAATTTGGATATTTTGTTAATTTTAATTGCATGAAAGGTATAATATATAAAAACACTGTACTCATAAGTACACCCACAGATAATAATCCAATCAGTAAATAAACAAAAATGCCTTTGCCAAAGCTGGGTTAGTGATGATTTTCACATATGTAATCGTGATTGTAACCCCTACTGACTGGGCTATAAGTATTTGCAGGATGACTGACTATGATTGTATGCACTTTACTGAGGACAAGACCTTAAAATCATATTAAATTATTATATATTAATGTATTAAACTCACCTTTTGCCACTGCTCCACAGAATTAGTGCAACTTTCCATTGAATTAAGTTAGTTGCACAGGTTTTCCCACAGCCGTTATGAGCGAACTTATGAAGTCGAAGAGGACCTCAATTTGCGCGTAAATTGCTGCAGCGGTTGGGCCATTTTAATTAATTATTATTGAAAACTAAATTCTTTCAAGGTATTTATTATTTATTTCTTGACATTTCATTTGACAGTTGCCGTCATAAAGAAAAAAAAAGCAAAGGTTTTAACAGGATAATGCCGCTTTACGGACAAAAATGGCAAAAGTAATTAATTTATATATTTATAGACATAAAAAATGTAAATTGTTAAAAATATGGTCATTTCCTAACGTAAAAATTATTTAATTTTTTGTTTAGTAAGCTTGAAACCACAAACTAGGGAAACCGGTAATCGACCGATAAAATAGTGCAACTCTAACGTCATCCGTCGTTCGTTCACGAATATTGTCTATGATCCCGTTCGAAGCTCAATTATCCGAAATCGATAGGGGGTAGGGTTCCCTCCGAAGTTTCGGCATACTTTCGGACGGCCCGTAACTTCGTCGACGAAGATAGGGAGTAGACGCCCTGTTGTGTCTATGTACTCTGTCTTATTATTCTGTATACATATATATATATATGTCTTTCATCAATCATGAATTCAATGCAGAGACTTTTTAATGAAGATATTTTAGCAAAAACAGAAGTGGCTGGACGCTTCTAACACAGCATAATCAAAGTACAATTCAAGCAAAAATAAGTACTGAATACATTGAGTGCCCAGTTGGGCGCCAATACAAATGGTGGGTAGTTGGAGAGGGCAAAAAAATCCAAAGAAAAGACTTCATTCCTCACAATCAGGAAGCAGTTAAGAAAAACAAGTGAATACAGTGCGATGTTTTTCAAGGGAGAATGTAGTAGATAACGTTTTGCGCCGATCACAAGTAACCTGGGACAAGGGCAGGAAAATTTTCTGCTAGCTATATATAGCTATTCCATACCAGCTCACTTACATCCCAAATTACAGACTCTATATCTAAGCAGGAAATGATGATTGAATCCTTGAAGATAGTAATAACTGTAATATCCAATGTGCTATAAACTTTTACGAAGGAGCCTCAAGTCCCAGCAGACCAGACTCATAAGCAGTAATGTTGTACGAAAATATTGAACTGCCAGAGTTCGTGTTTAGTGGCAATACAACCACCATTATGAATGTTCTTGATAACAGTTTACTAGATTTTAGTACAGTACAGAGAATTTATAGATTTTTAATTGATTAACCGGTTGAATGGCGTAATTAATTATCGAAATAATTAAAAAAACTGTGTGGATACGAAACACTATTTCTTACGAAAATATATTAAGTAAGTTTTTCAAGATTTGATTTGGAAGGTTTCTGACTTCGAATTTGAAGTTGATTGAAGAAATCTTGAATAAAGTAGGGATTGACACATTTTTAAATCAAAATTCATAATTTGGACACGACCATTAAAGTATTCTTGACGGACGTCTTCTAAAGAGAAACACCAAATTAAATATTGCTCAATAGAAAGATCTTTAATGCAAACTAAATGTTCTCAAAGATCTTCTTGATGGATGTGAGATAGAAGCTGGCGTTCCTGCCCAACTTCACGATGTCATCATCAACGTTCCTCCTCATCTTATAGTTCGGCTTGAACGTGATGTCGTTGTTCTCCGATTCGCTTGAAGAGCCCGAGAATTTCTCGTTCAGTTCTTCTGATACTGCTGTAGAGAAATCGGATTTGTGTGGTAAAGTTACGATGTTTGTAAACGGCAACGCCGCTCCGCACCTCTTCCGAAGCAATAATTTGATCTTTTTGGCGCGTAATTTATTTTTTTGTTTACTACGTGGTAACTACAAGGACTAGAGATTTGAAAATTTTGCTGCCTGTGTTAGCTATTATGTCTTCATTTTTTTTCATTTTCGTTTTCTTTTTTTTTTTAATAACGTATATTGAAATATGTGCATAACTCCAGCTTTCGGATCGATTTCACCATTTGTCTTCAGATCTTTGACAGTCGTTACGGATGGTCAAAAGTGAGAAAATCTGCTGCCAGTCATATCAAAGGGTTTGTTTACCCAGATACTGGGTTGTGGAGGGCACAAAGGCGGTTGCTGTGTGTAAAATACTGGTACTCAGCTGCATCCGATTGTACTGTGAGCGGGCCCCAACATAGGTGGAAACAGGCTAGGTACTTTGATTGATCTATTTTACTTGGTGGAAAACCTTAGAAAAGGTCTGCGTCTCATAAGATGCCTGTCTCTTCATTTTTGGCTTTGCAAGAATTACAAATGCTTATACCTAGCCCATAAAGGAACTCTTTTGTTGAAGATATTACGTATACCAATTATTGCAGCAATTTGTCCCTCAAACTGAAAAGGCCTTGGAACGAACCATTTGTTTTCAAGGGTTTCGTGGTCTTTAGTGGTTCTTTCCGCATACTACAGAGATCTTTTGCTTATAACAACGAGTTAAATTCTACTGAATTAATTTACAAAATTACCTTCTTTGTTAGGTGTCCACACGTCAAGATTATCTTTGTCGTTTGCTGGTGCTGCATCTAAATTCATTATTGTAACGTTAATACAAAGTAGCATATTTTTTTGATTAACATTTCAAAACGATCCTCCATGAATCTTTATTCAAAACAGCCAGATTATATCCAAGTTCCAATTTTTTAGAGAACCGGAGACTACTGACCTTCAAAGGCAGTATAGAACTCCCTGTGGGTGGCCCGAGGATCTTTGCAGGTTAGTTGGTAATACAATGGACTACAAAATAAGTTGCTTAAAATACTCATACATATACATTTTACTTGCTGTTCCCCGCGGCTTCGCTCCCGTGGACCACCCCACAGGATCCATTTTCGGGATAAAAAAATGCCCTATGTCACTCATGAATAATGTAGCTTTCTTTTGCTAAAAGATTTTTTTTTAATCGGTCTA
This sequence comes from Anorthoa munda, assembly GCA_945859665.1. Lineage (NCBI taxonomy): Eukaryota > Metazoa > Arthropoda > Insecta > Lepidoptera > Noctuidae > Anorthoa > Anorthoa munda. Next base: position 4,903,469 of record OX243899.1, on the reverse strand, counting down.
GTAGTTTCTCAGCCAAACAAAAAAACAAAAAAATCTTTCCTCTTTATAATATTAGTATAGATATAATAAATACCTGTATATTTAGGACCTTTCCTATCCCACTTTTGGTATAAGTAAAACTAAGAAAAATAAAATATAATAATATATTTTATATTAATAAAGTAATGAAAAATATAATTATATAAATTCCCTTTAAATTTGTTCAGTATTGCCAAAAAAATTGGACGCTTTCATTGATGAAGATACTCTTTTCGAAGGAGTCCAATAATTTTTGGCAAAACCAAAAATAATTTATTTGAATTTGACATATCTACTTTTTTATGCCCTTTGCCCTGCTTAACTCACGGCTGCTGATTTCGAAAGGAAACCCGTTATAAGAATAGACTGGTTTGGTTGTTTGTGAACGTGAGTTTAATTATGTGTGCACGATACAGGAGAAATGCCTAGGGTGCAAAACATTTACTTTTTTCACGACTGCCGAAGGAGGGTAATGTGTTTATCAGTCTATGTATGTATGTATGTTTGTTCCTAAGTGGCGTTCCAGAGACCAAAAGCGTTTTGACCGATTTTGATGAATCTTACGTCAAACAATTCGTCTAAACCCTGCGAGTATCACTGGTTACATTAAAATTGTAAAATAGAAAAATGGCGGCTTTTGGGCGCCATATTGTGGGTGCCCAAATTTTGTTTTCTGCCAATCCCATCGTGTGGGTTATCAAAATATAGGTTTTTACAAGGCGATTTCAAAAATGTATAACACTTATATGTTTCTATGTACCAAATTCGAAAAAAATAAATTTAAACGTTATAAATAAAAAAAAAGGTTAATTAAAAATATCAAGAAATCCGACTGCTTAAGAAGCGAACGAAAAAGACATAAACAAGAAGAAAATCATGCTGTGCAGTCGGAGGATACATCTGGATTTGGTCAGCCAGTTCGCCAATATGTATCCTCCGACTGCATAGCATGATTTACTTCTTGTTTATGTCTTTTTAGTTCGCTTCTTAAGCAGTCGGGTTTTTTGATATTTTTAATGAACTTTAAAAAAAAAAGAAAAAGTATCGGTGTACATTGCTGCTATTGGTTTTATCATAGCTATTGGCTATGACAAACCAACAAAACGAGAGATTCTAAAATACATGTCAAAAATACAAACCAGACTTTTTATCCATTATGGAAGGCGGCAGACTTCTTTCCGTTTTCTCGTTCGAATCATGTGCCCTCAATCTTTGAGCCTGATTCTCGACCAATTGAAGGTCAGATCTCGTTTTGATCTGTTCCACATTATGCTTGCGAACGTCCGGCAGCTCCTCGTTGAAGGCGGAAGAGGCACGGCGGATGAAATCGTTGATGCCTTTGACGACTGGAGACTTGGCTATCTGCTTGGCTAAAGAGTGCACATCGTCCAGGTTTGCGGTAAGCAGGATATAGGAGTTTGCTGCGTGGAGCGACAGCAACAGGGCTGGAAGTTAAAGGCATTATTGATTAGTATTTTGGACACCTTTTTGTATTTTCAACCGACTTCAACAAGGTTCAAGTATACGATTTTTTTTGTTCGAATTTCATTTTACCGAAATCTATTGACCGACGTCTTTTTTGCTGTATGCATTATTAGACATATTTTCAGATCATCGAAGTACCATGTGGCATATGTATTATTTTGCCGAAATACATTTCGCCGATTTACAAATTAACTTTTTGCTTTTGGCCGAAGCCTCTTTTGGAATTTTTTTCATTTTCACTAAACCGAAACTACATTTTAGGGAATATTATTTAGTCACAAATATATAGCCGGTAACTTGGTAGTATTTTCAATATAAAATTGAAATAGTGTCATAAGTTAAGTCTATATATTGTGCTACAAATTTTAGTGACAGAAACGAATCGCTGCAAAATCGACTTCACGCAGTCTTGTCTGTGTTTACGTATTTATTTCGATTTTTTATGCTAATTATTTATTAATAGCTGTCGTGCATTAGAAATTTATATTAATTAATTATTTCAAATAATTTGTTCAAAAGCGAGCGAAGCGAGCTCGGGAATTTTAATAAATTATTATTATTAATTTAGAGCATTCCAACACGGATAGGTTAGGTTCGAAGGGGATGACGGGAGCTGAAGTGAGCGAGCAAAGAGAACGAACTCAGCACCCATCATCTCCTATTACTTTAGACCCTGACAATTTTTTTTTCAAGTCGCTGTTTTAAACATTTGTATTCGCCCACTATTTCAAACAAATGTTATTTCGGCTAAGTGTAACTTCCGTAAAAAGTTTTTCGACCAAGTGAAACGTCGGAGTAACGAAAAAAATCGAATTGAAATAATAGGTCAACTGAGACAGTGACAGACGTGACTTCGATGCAGTAAAAAACAACGAAACGATAATTATTATCATTGAAAAGTTTTAGGTGAAATGTAATTCGGTCAAATGTTTTTCGAACTTATGATAGGTAACCGGAGAGTTTAAAAATTCGTCTGTATGTTTGATGATATGATTTTGATGATTATTTCTTTTTTTGAAAGCTGGTGCTTCTCATGTGGTCCTATTTTAATTACTCAAGATCTGACGAGTAGTTTTTAAGTAATCCTTAATTATGCGTATTTTTACGGCAATGTAAGGTACCAAAAATAAAAAGAGAAATTTAAAAAGAAACTTTTAATGTACAAAACAGTTCAAAGAGAAAAATAACTTTCTTTTCGGAAGTCGGTGTCTGAAATGAAAAATATAGGTACCAAAGACACCGAGTTTAGGATACTATGTTGCGTGTGTTCTGGTGGTCAAATGAAATAACAATTCACGATAAAATAAAACCGTACTATATTGTTCTCACATCAAACTTACAACAAATACTAATTAATTTTTACTCTAAACTATTCTACAACCTAACTTATCAGTATGAGTGCATACGAACGACTGGGAAGTGAAGTGGCGTCCTGTGCCGTCTTATGTAATGTAGCGCCTGCGTTAATGTAAAAAAAACAATCTTATCACTTCAGCAGAGGCGCTACACCGAGTTTAGAAGAGTAAGTTATTTTTCGCTTTTCGCTTGGTAGTGTTTTTACCCGACTGCCGAAGGAGGGTAATGTGTTTATCAGTCTATGTATGTATGTATGTATGTATGTATGTATGTATGTATGTATGTATGTATGTATGTATGTATGTATGTATGTTTGTTCCTATGTGGCGTTCTAGAGACCAAACGCGTTGGCCGATTTTGATGATTCTTACGTCAATCGATTCATCTTAATCTTGCGAGTGTCACTGGCAAAATTAAAATTGGAAAATACAAAAATAGCGGATTTTAGGCGCCATTTTGTGACGAAAAAAAATTTTTTTTTCTTTCAAACCCATCGTGTGGGGTATCAAAATAAAGGATTTTAAGAGGCAATTTCAAAAATATATAACACTTATATGTTTAAATGTACCAAATTCTAAAAAAAAATAACTAAATAGTTGTAAATAAAAAAAGTTAATTAAAAAAATCAAAAAACCCGACTGCTTAAACAGCAAACTAAAAAGACGTAAACAAGAAGAAAAGCATGCTGTCCAGTCGGAGGATACATCTGGTTTTGGTCCGCCAGCTCGCGAATATGTATCCTCCGACTGCACAGCATGATTTTCTTCTTGTTTACGTCTTTTTAGTTTGCTGTTTAAGCAGTCGGGTTTTTTGATTTTTTTAATTAACTTTTTTTTAGTTTGAGTATTTAGCGCGTTTCCGCTCTCGTGGCATATATGTATGTATGTATGTATGTTTGTTTCTATGTGGCGTTCTAGAGACCAAACGCGTTGGCCGATTTTGATGATTCTTACTTCAATCGATTCGTCTTAATCCTGCGAGTGTCACTGGCTACATTAAAATTGGAAAAAACAAAAAAACGGCTTTTGGGCGCCATTTTGTGGGGCAAAAATTTTTTTTCTTCCAAACCCATCGTCATCAAAATAAAGGATTTTAAGAGGCGATTTCAAAAATATATAACACTTATATGTTTAAATGTACCTAATTCTAAAAAAAAAATAACTAAAAAGTTGTAAAAACAAACACAACACACACAAAGCAGTCGGATTTCTTGATTTTTTAAATAACTTTTTTATCAGTAAAGAATAAATTTCGTAATTGGAACACGATTGCCAGAGATTAACTCCTAAAAAATCGTCGTCAGAATTCCGAATCAAAACCAAAATAAAAAAAAAATCACACAAGCCTACATGGGCACTTATAAAACGTCGACAAAAGGTGCACGGTTCGGGTTGGTCTTTTCCTATGGAGAAGAACCGGCAATAAACTCCACGGTTACTCTTTTAAAAAAATGTTTTGTTTTTACAATATTTCCATGTTACAGCATTAGTGCTTAGTTATGGGGGGACAACGTAGGCCTGTCGGGCCTACGTTGTCCCCCTTAGTTGTCCCCATAAGTTGTTAGAAACTAAAAACAAAGTTTGTATAAACGAGATAAAAAGTTAACAAATGTTAACAAGCATCTAGAAATCTAGAAGACCTACAATGTTCACACATTCTCAAAACAATCGGTAAAAGAATCTATACAAAGGTAAAAAAAAAGTATAACAAGACTAAGATAATTATGTGGCACAAATGTTGTTAACAGTGCTGTAACTATTCTTAGCAAAGGGATTTAAAAAATATCTGCCTCAACTGCCAACCAGTCTTAACTGGAACTGCTTAACTTACTTGCCAGTAAGTAACTGGGATGTAGAGGATACTGATAGGCAGTCGTAAAACACGCTAGCTAATAGGTAGAAAGCTGCTCCAGTTAGTTGAACCTTTTCATAGAAGGAAAAGGCAGCTGATGATCCGATCACGCTCACTACAATAAGATGGGTCCACACCACAAAATAACGCAAGTCCCTTCATCTGTATGAAAACCAAGCGTTCCCATTTTTTTTTACACACAATTTAAGAACAAATTTACTTAGGTACCGATGAAAGAAAACTATTTCCATTGCCTCGGCCAACTTTTTCTCTACAGTTTTTACAACTCAATATGGCATAATTGGGCATTTTTCTAGATTTCGGTGGATACCAGACGTGCCGATAAGGCTAAATGAAACAGCTCAAAGTACAATCATTGCTCGTACTTTTACTCCCATTTTTGACGCGCGAAGTACATACAATCGCGTCATCTAGTTAGATTTATATCTATGGTCCACACCGTCGTCATTTTAAGGGTACACTAGTCGAAAATTCTTCTATACAAACGCAGTCTGGCTTTTACTCCACTGTTTGACGATGTACGTTCAAAATAAAAAATGATATCAATTTGTCTCATCATTATCTAGTCCTGTATGGAAAAAAAAAATTACTTGAAAGTTATGAGCTTCGAAAGTTCCATATTTTAATACTAATTTTAACGCATATTTGGGCGCAAATAAGTACCATAAGAAGAAGGAAAATTGAAAAACGGCTCCATACAGGAATAGATTAGTAGTTCAACAATGCAAATAATTTTATTTTGAACAGATACATTTAGTAGTTTTTTCATGATATCCAGACTCCCAAAGGTCTGTTTATTAAATTTCTTTTTATTTTATTATATTTAATTTATTAATATACTTATAATATTTAATTTATTATAAATTAAATCATCATCCATTTCGCTACAAATTTGCAAAAGTGTGTATTCGTACGCGTACTAGCTTCTTACTGCTCATAACAGCATCTATCTGTTCCGCACGTGTTGTCGGTTGATATAGCACGCAGTTTAACCCCGCGCACAAAATAGTTCGTGCCGTCGACTAGTGTAACCTTAAGGCGCAGATACCCCTTAGTAGATGATTTTAAAATGAGAATCACGTCTAAACGGCTAGCCGTAATTTTTTCGAAAACATATGGTACTTTAGACCACTTTTTTATAATTTGATCTATGAACATTTTGAGTTTTATTCGTATAACATAGTATTATTAATATTTGAAGTTATGTCTAACACGGACAAAAAAACTATAATCGCACCAAAAACTGCCGGGCGTATTTTAATGAATTATTCACCATCTCAAAGACAATTTAATTTCAACTTTAAAACTTTCGCGTTTTTTAATTGAAAAACAATATATCACGGGAATTTAACGCGATTATTTAGAGTATTTATTTACCTATTTCACCCGACGACGTTTCGGCCACCCGGGACCACGGTCGTTGCAACACGGCCGAAACTACGGGTGAAATAGGTAATGGGTAAACAAATAATCTAAATCATAGCGTTCAATCCCCGTGGTATATTGTTTTTCGACAGTTTAATTATCTACATTTTGATCTAAGGCATTTTTTTAAAGTCATAGAATAATAAGGAAAGTACAAAATTCTACTGAATTATGGGTCGCGCGGGTGTGGAGCGAGTGCCCGTTTTGTTTCCTCAATGTCGTTGGCGACTTTCGTCGATTTAATGTTATTAACCTATGTTAGTACCTATGTACTGCCATTTTATTAGGGTTCCGTAGCCAAATGGCAAAAAACGGAACCCTTATGGATTCGTCATGTCTGTCTGTCTGTCTGTCCGTCCGTATGTCACAGCCACTTTTTTCCGAAACTATAAGAACTATGCTTTTGAAACTTGGTAAGTAGATGTATTCTGTGAATCGCATTAAGATTTTCACACATAAATAGAAAAAAAAACAATAAATTTTGGGGGTTCCCCAACTGAAACTCATTTTTTTTCATCATACCCATACGTGTGGGGTATCTATGGATAGGTCTTCAAAACTGATATTGAGGCTTCTAAAATATTTTTTTTCAAAACTGAATAGTTTGCGCGAGAGACACTTCCAAAGTGGTAAAATGTGTGTGTCCCCCCTGTAACTAAAATAAGAGAATGATAAAACTAAAAAAAATATATGATGTACACCATACCATTTAATTACCATGTAAACTTTCACCGAAAATTGGATTGAACGAGATCTAGTAAGTAGTTTTTTTTTATATGTCATAAATCGTAAACCGCAATTTACCATGTAAACTTTCACCGAAAATTGGTTTGAACGAGATCTAGTAAGTAGTTTTTTTTTTATATGTCATAAATCGTAAACCGCAATTTACCAAGTACGGAACCCTTCGTGCGCAAGTCCGACTTGCACTTGGCCAGTTTTTAATAGCCAGACCCCAGAACAACGAAGGACAAACACGAATACAAATCGTGTGTTTTCACTGGAGTGGGGTTGTCAGCAAGCACGATACGGAAGTAGGTCGTGAAAGAACAACAAAAGATAAGTCGGTAGTTAGGTCAACAAGGTATTGTTGACTTTGTCAAGTTTGCCGTACCAAACCTACTTAATTTGAGTCACAAACACGAATTAATTAATTATGGTAAAATGCCGTTGAATTTAATGAGACGACGACCAGAGAATATTCAAGTGAATAAAAACGTTTTGTAACCTTTTGCTTAGTTATTTATCAGATGCAGACCGTAGTCTGGATTCGTGACCTGTTTATGGCAATAGACTCGGAGGACTTAACTTATCGGACTTCGCTAAATAAAGTACGGACGACTGCCCTAGCAATGTATCAACATTTAAACTAGTACTATGTAATGCTGAATAGCTGAATATTTCGTATGAAAAATGTCCTGAAACATTTTTATATAAGCCGTAGAACCGATAACCGTTGGGGTTTACGTGTTCTTGAGTGGAGACCGCGAACTTTTAATCGTAAGGTGGGACGTCCTCAGGCTAGGTGGAGTGACGATCTTCGCAGGCTGGCTGGTAGCAGCTGGATGAGAGTTGCCGAGAATCGAAGCAAATGGCGTGCAATTGGAGAGGCCTATGTCTACCTTTCGAGGAATACAGACATGGGCGTCGCCAAGGGGGCAGGGAGGGGCAGTTGCTCCCCCTTAGAGATGTAAATGTAGCCAAAAACAAAGAAATCAAAGTCCACTCACTTAACAAATCCAACAGTTGTTGTTGTCAGGAGACTAAAAACCTGGTTAAGAAGCACTATGGGGGAATTTGCCTCAATGGTCTGCCCATGATGAGTGTGCACAGAAAACTTACAAGACTTCCAAAGTGGTCGAGAAGTTTGCAAAAAATCCCCTAAGATTGAGCTATTTTTATTTTAATTGTTCATGATAGGTTTGCGTTTGACCACTATCTCACCCGATGGTAAGCGATGATGCATTAAGTTATTACAAAAAGTTAATAAAAAATCAAAAAACCCGACTGCTTAAAAATCAAACTAAAAAGACGTAAACAAGAAGAAAATCATGCTGTGCAGTCGGAGGATACATATTCGCGAGCTGGCGGACCAAAACCAGATGTATCCTCCGACTGCACAGCATGATTTTCTTCTTGTTTACGTCTTTTTAGTTTGATTTTTAAGCAGTCGGGTTTTTTGATTTTTTATTAACTTTTTTTATTTACAACTTTTTAGTTATTTTTTTTTTTGAATTAGGTACATTTAAACATATAAGTGTTATATATTTTTGAAATCGCCTCTTAAAAACCTTTATTTTGATACCCCACACGATGGGTTTGGAAGAAAAAGAAAAAAAATTATTCCCCACAAAATGACGCCCAAAATCCGCCATTTTTGTTTTTTTTTAATTTTAATGTAGCCAGTGACACTCGCAGGATTAAGACGAATCGATTGACGTAAGAATCATCAAAATCGGCCAACGCGTTTGATCTCTAGAACGCCACATAGGAACAAACATACATACATACATACATACATACATAGACTGATAAACACATTACCCTCCTTCGGCAGTCGGGTAAAAAAGTATCTCGCTAGACTTCTTGCAAAATAATTCTTGTAATTGTAATTATTTTTATTCTATTATCTTCCAAATTCATTTTATTCTAATAAATTTAATAACTTTGTTTACAAGTTTTATTTAGTGTGGAGCCTTACACATTGGATTTAGTAACGTTTTTATTACAATAGCCTTAGAGGTAAGACTCGAACAACCAGTTTAAAGCTTCATGTGCTTTTAACTGTATTTAAAATTCATATTTTTCCCATCGTCCATATATCAACTTGTCCCCCTCCCCTGGGCCATCGGCTGGCGACTCCCTTGAATACAGACAAGATTTTGTGTTATGTTTGCTTAATAGTACATTATGGTACAAGTGTGTAATGTTGGTGATTACCGCTGAGGCGCCATTGAGACCCAAGCCGTTAGGTGAGGGTCTTAAGAGAGCCGAGGACGGTAATCATCAATACACACGTGTATCATACGACGTTTTTCAACACACTTGTGAAGAAAATAACTCTATAACTCACTTGTGAATAATAGCAATGAAAAAGTCACAGTTTGATTACAGGTATCATTATGTGCCTAATTGCGGTGAAATTAGAGCCACTTTATGAGCAAGTGTGTTGAAAAATTATTTCTTACAATTTAGTTCCAAGGACTTTGAAGGAGCCTCAATAGTGTCAGACTAGAACAGCAATTCATTATCCTAACTTGGTTTTTATTTAGATTTTATACTCCGTGTAATTACAAGACTTTTAAATTAAGTAACAAAAAGGTCTGAAAGTGATTAATGAAAGTTTAGAGAATATTAGTTATTTTGTTGTTAAATATGTAGACAAAAGCTTATCGCTGTAAGTTTTGGTGAGTTAAGTATAAGATAAATAAACGTATCTGTTAGGTAAGCACTGTAAAAGCCCAAAATAAATACAATAAATCCTAGGATTTGCCAGTTAAACCTAAAGTTTACAAAGTCTTATAGATAAAAGTCAAAACTTTTCTGTGATAAATAATCGAACTTTTACAGGCTTTCAGTCAGAATCATTCCGCAAATCTTCTAATTCTTAGTTCTTTGATTACGTAGCGTAATAACGTATTATGTAATTGTGCCATAATGTTTGCAGATGGCGCCAAATGTGACTGTGCTTTGACATTTATGTTGTAGAATGGAGGGATAAAAAAATTCTAAATCTATGGGAGGGATTCACACCTCAAGAACATGGAATTATTGTTACTGCATCTATGACTAATTTCGACGAAGCTATTTCCACTTAAGTGGTTATGTTAACAAACAAAAATTGACTGTTTGGTATGGCATTTACAGTGAAAAAGTATTTGGCTCTTGGAGCCAGATATTTTGCGAGCAACAATTCAAAATGCCGTAAAACGAGCACAATTGTGCATCAACTCGGGAGCCAATGAGCGTCATAATATTTCCAATAAATGTCATCAATTTTACACTTTCAAATAAACGTTATTCATACGTGTTCGCATTGTTACAGTTTTAAGTTTTGGTTATGTTGATATAGATATCGATATGGTATGAAATCTAACACATATCCGTTATTAGTTACGTTTTGATATATCGAACACATGCCTACCCGGCTGGCATTTGAAGATCTTTGACAGCCGATACGGAGTCAGAAGCTTGGACATCAGAGTATGAGTCAGACTGGAAGCTGACCCCAATTTAGTTGGAAAAAGGCTCGGCAGAATGACGAAAGAACACAATAAAATTACTGTAGACTGCGTGTCTTCAAAACGGTCCATCAAAATTTTTAACATAAATTACGCAGATAATGGCAATTTGATTACCCACTGACCTATTTATAAAAATAGCGATATTTATAGAAAAGAAAGTACCTTCCTGTACACATTATTTTCGAGAGTCGACAGATGATATAGATATTCGTAAGTAGATAATAAGATTTTATCAGGCATTCCTCGAAAATATTTTTATGAAAGAAGAGCCATATCGCTCCAATTTTATTACGTAAGTAATAAATGGATGAATGAAGCGAATTCCTTTGCTCAGTGACAAATTCTTAAAACGATTTACGTTCGTCACTTTTTATTCCCGGAAAGTAGGGGTGGGTGACTGAACTGAGATTCAATTTGTCACCTCCGTAAGACGACATCAAAAGTCATATTTACTTATATAAGATTAAATCTTGTAAGTGAACTTTATGATGTCTGATAAAAATGAAAGGGTCTATCTTATAAGCATAGGTACCTAGATACCTACCTATAAGATTAAATTTAAAGAGGTGTCACAACTAATGAATACCCACCTATAAGGCCCTTGCAGCTTTGTTGCGTAATGAATACGGCAAGGCAAACGGCAAAGAGTATTAACAATCGACCAATCACATAGAAGGAATTCCACATCGCGTCTTTCATCTCGCCATGTGATTGGTCAATTGTTCATAGGTACTCTTTGCCCTTTGCCCTGCCGAATTCATAAAAAAAGGAAAATTTACAAGTCCGTGATCTGTCGTACTTTATGGATCAGAATGTTGGGCTGAGAAAAAGAAAAGATTTGTTTGTTTGTTTGTACCGAATAGGCTCCGAAACTCCTGGACAGATTTAAAAAATTCTTTCACCAATATAAAGCTACGTTATTCCTGAGTAACATAGGCTATTTTTTAATCCCAAAAACGGGTCCATTATGCAGCAGAGTCATTAAAAATTGGACCTCTCGGATTCGTGCCACCATATGAAGCCGCGGCGGACATTTGAACGATGTCATATTCCATCCATAATGGCATAAATGGGCCTTTTAAATAAAAAATAAATTTCCTTAATATCTCACACACATCTTGTTTTATTCAATTTTAACATCGACCCGTCCTTGTTGAAAGACCCTTTATATGTGTGCCATTCTATGTTCATGTTAAATTATGAATTATTATTGCTTATTCATTTATTTGCTTAATTTTTAGGGTTCCGTACCTCGAAAGGAAAAAACGGAACCCTTATAGGATCACTTTGTTGTTCGTCCGTCTGTCTGTCTGTCTGTCATTTCCCTTTTTCTAAGGAACGCGTGGAGGTATCAAGCTAAAATTATTATAACAAATACTCAGGTCTACTGTACCTTAAAGCTGTGAAAAAATCAAACTTCTAAGCCAACGCAATCAAAAGATACAGCCGTTTATGCCGCAATTTGTCGACACTCGCAAGGGAATCAAAACCTACAGGGTACTTCCCGTGGACTCAGAATCTTGAAATTTGGTTCGAAGCAACGTCTTATAGCACAGATAAAGGATAAAATGCGAAAACCGTAAATTTTTTGTTACATCATATAATAAAAATATTTTTAATAATTTTAAACTTACTACCCCTTTCCCCATGAACACGCGAGGTGTTAAATTGAAATTCATATCAAATATTCAGGTCTATAATACCTTTAAGCTGAGGTTTGAACGGAACCCACGGTGCGCGAGTCCGACTCGCACTTGGCCGGTTTTTTTCTATTATAGTTAGTTTATTAGATTTTTTTGGATTCGATTAGTTTATTTATAACTTGGATAAAAGTTTAGAAGTACCATAATAACTTCGATGAATGTCACAACACAATAATGGCATGCATGTATGATGTATTTTCGCCCATAGGCTGTTGGTCCCGCGGTGGCTAAATGCGACTGCTGAGCGTGTGGTCACGATGCGATTCACAGGCTGCACCAAGGGTTATTGCGTTTTTACGTTAGAAATTTCTCAGAGGCAGACCGGAGTTTGGAAGTTGGCGGTGCGTTTCCCCGTGCCTTGGAAAACACGTTAAGCCTGGGTCCTACGCCCGATCTCTCATTTTTAGGGTTCCGTACCCAAAGGGTAAAAACGGGACCCTATTACTAAGACTCCGCGGTCCGTCTGTCTGTCACCAGGCTGTATCTCATCATAAACCGTGATATCTAGACAGGTGAAATTTTCACAGATGATGTATTTCTGTTGCCGCTATAACAACAAATACTAAAAACAGAATAAAATAAATATTTAAGTGGGGCTGCCATACAAAAAACATGAATTTTTGCCGTTTTTTGCGATAATGGTACGGAACCCTTCGTGCGCGAGTCCGACTCGCACTTGGCCGGTTTTTTTGTATTTGTAGTTAATACAATTTTTCAATTCTGATATCCGTTTGCGTAAAATTTGCCAATGCTCCTGCCACCTAACTGGTTGCTTTAAAATTAAAAACTTTTTTACGAAAAGATACTACCGACTTCCAATTAATGAGAAAACTACAAAGTGAAAAATAACTTTAGTTTTGGAATTTTTTTCGTTTAAAAAATTGGTACCTGCAACTAAAAAAATACTACCGACTTCCAAAAATAAAGTTTTTACCACTTTGTCAGCGTGATAAAATTTTATATCCATGCCAAATTTTAGCTTTCTAGTACTAATAGTCTCTGAGCTAATCTGCGGACGGACGGACATGGCTAAACTATAAGGGTTCCATGTTGACTACGGAACCCTAAAAAGTACTTTAGAAAAAAAACAGCTTTGTAAAGCGTTGTCGTCTCGCCTCCAGTTTTGTTTTTTAAACGATAATTTTCGTTACAAAAACTGAAACTAGATGTAGTGTCATATATATTAACGGACGGATAAGATTACTTGCGTTAATGGTGCCATTACTGGAACGGATAACTGGAATCTGGAACCATAACTTCCAACAGTAAATAACTATAATGAGCACAACAACTCATCATGGCGAAGACGACGGTTATTACAAACATAATAATAAATTAATAAACAGTGTTCAAATGTTTGCTCATTACCGTCTCTTAATGATCACTCGTGCTCACAGCTTGTTTGCTATTCATACACGTTTAGGTATGGCTTTAGTAAGTGTTTATATGTACCAACATATATTCAGTCTTGCAAACGACAGCAGGGAAAGAATACAAGCAAAAATACTTGTTTTATTACGCACGCTCTAAATCTTAATGTTAGCGTGACAAGCGTGACGACCCCAATACATAAAAATACCTTACATTACCTTTTTGATGGTGTAAAGGTTATTCACGATTACAATACACCGAACCGTCACGAAAAAGAGAGCTCATCTTTTTTATAGCATGCCGTTACTCGGAATATGCCTGAGATTCGAAAACCCTGAAAAAACTGGAATTAAGTTCTATAACGTCAGCCGGTCCAGTTCGAAAATCAGTTCTTGGAGCATCATAGCTGAAACGCTTGCGTCAAGTAAAGTACCTAGACTTTTGTGACACTAACTCAGATTACCTCCCATAGCCCATCTTGATCGCTCACGGGCGTCTCTGTTCTTTTCCTCGCATAGTCCGCACAGTAGTAGCAATCTAACACGACCGGGGAAAGATCATTCAGGCTCGGGACCAACGGCTTTAGGTGTTTTGCTATGCACAGGGGGTCTTACACACACCACCCAACAACAACTTGGGAATTGAATTAAGACTCCAAGCTTTGCGACCACGGACCATGGCCTGTAGATACACAGTGTGTACTGTGTAGGCACACTATTGTGTGCTTGCTATTTTGATTAGATAGGTACTTATCTCCAAAGGCAGGGTACCCATCTAAACCCGGATAAAGAAGGAGGGTTCATCGATGCGCTAACCACTCATCATAGTAAAAAGAAAGCTGGTTGAGAAGTCCACAAAGAAGATAACCGGATCACTTAACTCACGACGACCTCGGCATGGATTAAAGGACACACGATTTCACCTACGAATTGGAACTTGGAAGGTGCAGACAATGCAACAAGAAGGCAACATTATTCAAATAGCCAATACCCTGAAACGCTACAGATTGGACCTAATAGCACTAAAGGAAATTAGATTGGCTGGATCTGGCTATATCATAAACCCGAATTTACGATGTACTACAGTGGCGCTACCAAGCAAGGACTCTATGGACCGGACTTCATCGTCAGCAAGACACTCGATAAATGCATATTGGGATTTCAGGAGTTCAACGAGCGTCTCTGAAAGCTGAAAGTCAAGGGCCAAATCGTCAACACCATTTATATCTGCGCGTATTCCTCAATTAATGAGGCCAGTGAGGAGGTGATCTAGTAGTTTTAGGCGATTTTAACGCGAAAGTATGTTAGTATTATATTATCTGTGGCGAAGGTTAGTAAAGAGGATGCGTATGTTGGAGTATGCGTACTTCATAAAGACATACCATAAAGTGACCTGGAAAGGCCCTGGTCGGGACCTCTATAACCAAATGGACCACATCCTTATTTGCAGGCGAAGACTATCTAATGTTTTAGACGTCAGAACTTATAGAGGAGCAGACTGTGACACCTGTGTTACGTATTATGTAATTTTGGAAAACGAGAAAAGGGTTGAAATGGTACAAAGAACAACTTAAAAATTACACAATACGTAACACTTAGGCATGTGAAGTACCCCCCCGGTGGGTTCCCGCTTTGTCGATGCGGGGGGGCTTAGTAACCGTGGCTTGGTCACCCACGGTGAAGCGAAGAGGAACCCGAGGAGGGGCCGCTCGTCAGGGCTTTTGCCGATTAAGCTGACGACGTAGCGGCCAACTAGTAGGTTGCGGTGCCGCTTGGTAACAGGCGACATCGCAACTGAGGCGGGCCGCGATGTCTTATGGAGATTCCTAGGTCCCATACTATGTCGCGGCTGAGGGTTGGAGGCCGCGGTGGGAGAGGAGTGCCGGTATTGCGGTGCGCCGCTCTCCCTACCTTCCGCGGCCCGGACGGGGTCGCCACTGTCTGATGGCGGACGCTGGGGCCGCAGGGGAGGAGGAGTGTCGGTATTGCGTTAGCCGCTCTCCCTATCCCCTGCGGCCGAACAATGGTAGGTGGCGGGGCCATTGACCTTGACCCGTCACAGGGGGACCAGGGGTGCCATACACGGGGTCGTCTGGCGCCCATGTGCTGATTGGTCCCTAGGGTGGTCACGGCGTGCAGTGTGTTCTGGTGCGCCGGTGATGGGGGGACTCCCCCGAGGATGGTCCGGTGACGGACAGCTGCGGCGGGTTCGCGGTGAGTGCTAACGCGTACCCGTGCTCCCGCCATAAGCGACACAGGAGGACACCGTGGAGTTTTAGTGGGTCAGAGTCCCACATAACTGCACTATCTCCCCGTGGTAGTGCAGTATGCAAGAGCATTTCTCCACGCAAAAAAAAAAAAAGGCATGTGAAGTAGCCAAATACTTACATAACACCGTTCCAGTCGAGGACATCGAACAGGAGTGGTGGGTCGTAAAACCCGAGTGGTTGATGCAGCTACTAACGTGCTGGTGGGAGAAAGAAGGAAAGCTCTCAGAGAGGAATGCGAAAAATGAACGAAGCCAGACTGCAGTGTCTGCAAACTGGCACAGCCACTAACAAATTGCTTTATAAGAGAGTGGGACATTTGTAGGAAAACAGCTCGCCTCGCCTCCGTAAAAAGAAGCGCATACTCGTAAATAACTGGGCCCAGGAATTGGATTGGAAGATATGCGAGATGTAAATGTATCAAGACATTTCTAAAAGCAAAGGCAAAGGCTGTCAGCCACGTGCGAGTGTTATCCGCGATAGTCTTGGCAATATCTTTTCCGAAAAGCCTACATTCTAAATAAGTGGAAAGAACACTTTCACCAGTTGCTTCACCCTGCCCGTCAGGATGGCGAACACAATCACGCACCTACCTACTACAATGTCGAGGAGGAATTACAAGAGCCCACCTTAACCGAAGTGCAAAGATGCATAATGTATCTGAAGAACGACAAACCCCTAGGTTGTACTTGTAGTTATCAAGAAACAAAGACTGGCAGGGAATTCCACTCCTTAGACTGTGCGCAATGAAAGTATTTGCTGAACGCTTTGTGTGTATGGGTGGGATGCCCACCATGTACCGATGGCGCATTGCTGTAAATCTTGTAGTCCAATGATGGAAAGGGCTAGGTGGAAATTGTGCAGTTCCATCGCACACTCCCCGAAATGTAACCGATACAAAACCAACAGGCTGACAACACGGCGTCGATGTTCGAGGCTCTGGTGCTTGGTCTCGACCAGTGCATCGATGCCAATAAGCCCCTTGGCCCGTCTGTCAATCGACTCAAGTGCATCAAGCTGGCAGATCCGTCCCAGAGGTGAGAGCAGTACCCCATGCACGACCGAACTTGCGCTTTATTCCAGTTGAGCAGCTGTTCAGGCGTGAAGTACCGAAATCTGCTCCTGACCTGGACGCTGACTCAAAAAGACGAACTTAAATTAGCACTGTTCGAAAATAATGCTCGGCAACTGTCAGCTAGCCTCAGTCACAATCACGCAATAGCGTATTTACCCATAGGCCAAGAGAGCCATTTCGGGAGACAGCGAGGTGTGGCACAAATCAGCCCTCGCTGTCCGCCTAACATATTTTTTGATACAAGTACTACTCTCTTGTAGGCTGCCGCACCGTCTTCTTGTTTGTGTGCACAGTGCAAAAAAAAACGATTGATTTGACACAGTAAATCCTATGAATATAGAAGAAGCCTCAGGATTCAGGATACGTTCATAAAATAAACGTAAAAAAAATTACCTGCCTGAGACGAGGTGCTAAAATTGTCGAACTCGCTTCGCTCGCTCTTTTATGCTATAGTCGACTTCCCTATCTGACGATATTAATGTTAAAAGAAAAACTTTACACATTTTATTGCTAGACTGCTGGGTAATAAAAACCTATCCCAGGCAGGGTTTTATAATTTTCAAGCTATTTTCGTGCACTTTTGCATTTTAAATTCTCTTGAATCTTTGCATTGACTCTTTTGAAGCTTTTCTGCATAAGTCGACAACGTAATCAATCTGAGCTGAGGTAAAATTAGTTGAACTCGCCTCGCTCGCTCTTTCAATCAAAAATGTTTCTTTACTATTACCGTAGAAAAAAAAAAAATGTTGGTTTTGGGTTGGCATAACTTCATGAACCTGGGCGCCAATCTTTACACAACCGGGATCGGAGCTAAGACACTCGCGAAAACGTGTAATATAAAAAGTGTATGTTTATGTATTCGTGGGCTGAAAATTCGTTAATGAAAGTTAGCCTGGGACGGTCAGAAAGATCTTAAAATCTCTGAATCAGGCCCTGGCAATATCCATAGCAAGCTATGAACGATCTTTCAATAAATTGAAATTACTAGTTTCGAATTTGTGGGCTATGTAGTCTGGTTTTTATGTTAAGTACATAAAATAATTAATGAAGGGTCGCAACTACGATGCGTGCCCTAGGCGCCATTTTCTATAAGTACGCCCCTGGACACTAGTAGACGTGACATATCTATGACCTTACTTTATATACTTATGGATTAATTTATTTATTAAAAACTTACTTGCCAAACAAATCTTGCTCGTAAACATGATTCTATTGAAAAATCTTTACTGCAACAGGATATGGATAACGCGTAGAACATAATAATTTTCGTACCTACTTAAATCGCAATATCGAGATTTTATTGAGTGTGGTATGAAACAATGAAATGTGTGTAAATTGCCTGTTAAATTAAGATATTTCATAGCAGCTCATAATTAATACTTATGAGGGTATTAATTAATGTGTGTAGCTAGGCACCTACTCTATATCAAATTAAAAGACATGGTTATTCGGTGCAAATAAAACGGACGACTCGTAAAAGTTCTGCTTAAAATGGAACGCAAAAACGTGTTGCATTTATTTCCCATTAAGTTAACACTACATTTCTTAACAAGACGCTGTAAAAAAACGAAAGGCATTGCATCACCATATTTACTATCACCGCTTTCAAAATAATTCATCAGGCGTCAGTTTATTCCATGCACGTAAAGTGACGCCTTTTTTCGATGGGATTAGGAAACTATAAAACTCCTTTGAACACCTGCTCCACTCCACCTTTGCTGAGTTTTAATTACTTACATTGAATGGTATATATGGTACAAAATATTTATAAGTTTATTTAAATATGTACATACTTATACAATAAACAAAAGTAAACTATACAAAATTATACTTAAACTAACAACTAATGCTATTTATAAAAGAAAGGTACACTTAGGCGTCGAAGTACTCCTCCACATCGCTGTCATCCGGGAACGTGCCCAGAAGACTGGCAGCATTGCCACATTGAATGGCAATGCTGATTATCTGCGCAAAGAAAGATCCAGCCCTCTGGTCACGCACAGTGTCGATCAGTCGGCGAGGGATTTCCTTAAAAAGGAGACATGCACTTGGGCACCATGACCCAAGCGTTTCGACCCCAAACGGCTCAAAACTGTAATTACCAATTAGGTTACAATAAAAATATTTGCGCCGCTTGAGGGCCTCAGCAGCCGCAGGAGCAGCGCCAGCACAGCCCGCCGAACTAGGAACATGAGATGGCGCAAGGGTGTCGACACAGGTTGCGTCCCACACCAGAGGCCTTCCCACCTTCCACGGCACCAACTTCATGCCATCTGGTCTCTTCCCATCGTCACGTACCAAGCCGTTAGATTCTAATACAGCTGGTACGCTGGCGGTGATAAGGGCTCGACGAATAATGTCATTGATGCTGGCGTGCCGTGCTATGCGCCCTGCGCTTTTGCAACAAGATAGGCCATGGTGCCCAAGGCTGCCGACAGCTTCACCACATTGGCACCGATGTGGAGCAACACAAGGTAGAAATATTACCAGGTGCGTTGCTAATATGGCTATTGCATTGATAATATTATTAATTATATTAATATTATCTATATTGCATAAATAATATTTGAACAGACAACGATTAATTTTATTTCGTTTGCAATTTGATTACAAAGCGTGAAATCTGTGCTTGAAATAGAACAAGCTTAGTTTTCATCTGTCCCCGGTCTGTCAGTGTCAGTGTCAAACTGTTAGTGTCAATCTCAACTGTCATCTGTCAAAAACATCGAATGAATTTCGTGAAAAATTATTTTTTGCGTATCATTCTGTTTATTTTCGTCCTTAAAAATGGACAATAATCTCCAACATGAAGATTTGTTGATAAAATTGCGCGCTAAATTGAACGAGGAAAAGGTGAAATTATGGGAAGCGCCATATATCACACCGGATAATGAAATCACCCAAGGTTTCAAGGTATGTAAATATGTATAGACGTTATTTCTTTGTTGATGTCGGCTTTTGTGTTATTGTTGTGTCTGTTTTACTAAGAAATATGGTGTATCCCGTTAAATTTGAAGGAGCCTTATCTACCTTATACATTTGAGTGCTCGTTCGACGCAAGCATTTAATAAAATATACTATTTCGCAATGATTTCATAGTAGGTAACTAATGATATACCTACTATGAAATCATATACCTATATAGGTAGATAGGTAAGTTATGTGTTACTGTTGCATCCGAATGTTTTGATCTAGACAAATAACGTCCAATTGAGATCTGTAAAAAGATGAACCACTGACCTTATTTCAAAGCATCCATATCTGTATGTATTTAAAATTCTGCAGTATGTTTTTGAGATGCGTCATGTTATCTATCAATTAATTTTAGATTTAGGTTTGTTAAAATACAGTAGTAATTGTGTACAATATTTGATTAGTCATTAATGACACTTACAAATATTTTGAATGGATTTAGCTACCAATTATTTTATTGGAATGTACTAACAGTTGGTGATCTACCTTCCTTTTTTGATTTTTAGGGTTCTGGGTTGGAGTGTAGCCTTAGGGACACTATGGCGCGAGGACTTAGGATCTTAGAAAACTCCACCCCTAAGACAACCCACTGACCGGGTTCTGTACCCAAAGGTTAAAAATGGGAACCAATTACTTAAGACTCCACAATCCATCTGTCTGTCCGTCTGTCACCAGGCTAGGCTTGGTCACTAGGCTGTATCTCATGAACTGTGATAGCTAGACAGTTGAAATTTTCACAGATCATGTATTTCTCTTGCCGCTATAACAACAAATACTAAAAACAGAATAAAATAAATATTTAAGTGGAGCTCCCATACAACAAACGTGTTTTTTTGCGATAATGGTATGAAACCCTTCGCGAGAGAGTCCGACTCGCACTTGGCTAGTTTTTATTTAAATATTACTCAAATTAACAATACTTATTATTCATGTTTCAGTTATGTCATCTGGCTTTTTGATGTTTGATTTTGTCTGTGGTACTATTTTTATTTACCAGCGCTATCATACATTTCGCCATTTTCTTTAAATTCTATGTAATGCTAGTGAGCCTAAAGTGCTTAAAAACTTTGGTCAATTGGTTGTCTTAGGGTCGGGATTAATCAATCTTTATCTATCTGCCTAGCGTTTTATGAAGTATGTTGGAGTCAGCATCCAGTTTAAACATCAGCTGAATACCAGTGTCTTACAGAGAGATCCTCTCTATTTGACCTCCACAACCTTAAAATGGGGTGACACATTCGTTACCCTCTGGCAAAATTAGAATCATCATCATCATATCAGCCGAAAGACGTCCACTGCTGGACATAGGCCTTCACCGAGCGTCGCCACTTTGACCGGTCCCGTGCGTCTTGCAACCAGCGGATCCCCGCAACCTTCACCAGGTCATCGGTCCACCTGGTGGGAGACCTTCCAACGCAACGTCTTCCGGTTCGCGGTCGCCACTCCAGAACCTTTCTGCCCCATCGGCCATCTGTTCTGCGAGCAATGTGCCCTGCCCACTGCCACTTAAGTTTGGCAATTCTTCGGGCTACGTCGGTTACCCTGGTTTTCTTACGGATCTCTACATTTCTGATTCGATCACGCAAGGAAACGCCGAGCATAGCCCTCTCCATTGCCTTTGAGTGACTGTAAGCTTACTGATGAGGCCCATCGTAAGCGCACACTAGTCATAGACTTTTGTCTTGAGACACTGGTAAGTTGGACGAGAAGATATCGCGCAACTTCCCGAACGCTGCCCAGCCGAGTCGGATTCGACGGTTGACCTCTTTCTCGTTGTTAGAGTTGCTAAAGGCAGAACTAGTTGCTAAAGCCTTTTCGGAATCCAGCTTGTTCGGGAGGCTGGAAATCGTCAAACCTGCCCGCGAGAAGACTTGAAAACAACTTGTAGACATGGCTAAGAAGCGAGATGGGCCTATAGTTCTTCAGCCGGGCATTGTCGCCCTTCTTGAAGAAGAGTACCACCACATCCCTGCACCATGCCTGTGGCGTTTTGCCCTCGAGTATGACGGAATCAAACAGCTTCTGAAGGGCCTTAAGGACCGGTTTCCCACCCGCCTTCAGGAGTTCGGCCGTGATTCCATCGTCACCCGGCGCCTTGTTGTTTTTAAGCTGTTTCAGAGCCATCCTAATCTCGTACAGGCTGACGTCCGGGATATCTTCGGTATAGTGTCGGGTCAATCTAGCTCTTGGGTCGTTTGCTATATTCGCAACGGGCTTGCTGACTGATGTGTACAACTGCCCATATAATGTCTCGATCTCCCTCAGAGGCTCCGGTTTGGCGGATACGATCCTGCCATTGTCGGTCTTCAGCTTCGTGAGCTGGCTCTGCCCAATAGCCAGATCCCTTGAAAATACCTTGGAGCCTTTATTTCGCTCAATCGCATCTTTAATACGCTCGATATTAAAGCGGCGGAGGTCTCTTTTCAAGGATTTAGAGATCTGTCTATTGAGCTGCCGGTATTTGCACGCCTCATCTGCAGACTGCAGGATCATCTCACGCCTCTCCTTCATAAGCTTCAGAGCCTACTCTGTCATGTCAAAAAGCTCTCTGATCCTAATCAGAGAGCTTTTTGATTCCATCTGTACGACGGGTCTTGAAAAACTTAGACCCAACCGTATGGACAGCTTCCACGAACCGCCGCACGGCCGCTGTATTCGTCCACGAAGCTCCCTAGGCACTCGAAATGATTCTGGAGTTCGAGCTGAAAGCTCTCGGGGTTTTGGACCTGGATCTGTGCTGGACGGAGCGTGGACTTCATCAGTCGAGACCTTTCAAGCTTAATATTAATGATCAATGTGCCTCTGCCAGGTCCACTTCCTGTGTTCTCGCTTTTTGAAGAAGGAGTTCATCATATAGAGGCCCTCCTTCATCATAAAACTGGCCAGTAGGTGACCCCGGTGGTTCCGAGGTCCAACTCCAAATTGCCCACTTGCAGCTCATCCTCGTCTCGTTTGCCCAGTTTCGCGTTGAAGTCCCACATGACAACGGTGAAGTGAGTTTTGAAACCATGCATGGCTCTGGAGATATGAGGATACATGGTCTCTCTCTACCTCGTCGTCGGGGTGTGCCGAGGTTGGGGCGTAGACCTGTATGACCTTCAGCGAATATCTTGAGGAAATTCTGAGTATAAGGTACGCCACCCTGGTCGAGACACTCTCGATCTTCACCACGTTGTTCACAAAGGACTTGTGGACAATAAACCCGACACCACCCTGGGACTGCCGGTCACCCTCTCGGAAATAGAGCAGGTTACCGGATTTGAGGATTATGGAGTCCTCCCCCTCTCTTCGGACTTCAGATAATCCTATAATACTCCATCGTAACCTGCTCAATTCTTCCTCGAGTTCGGCTATCTTCTCGTCTGTCCGGAGTGTTCGCGTGTTATACGTTGCCAGGTCCAGTCGTCGGTATTTATTGGGTTAGCCGGGTCCAGTCCGGGGATTCTTCGCACCCCTTGCCACGCCATCGCCTCGACCGCTACCGTAGTCGAGGGTAGACGGGCTGCCGGGCACTCGGGGCCGTTTTTTCTTAGTGCTTTTCATTTTGGTTTGGGAGGGTTTGCCGTAATCGCCATGCTTGGCAGGCGGGTTGGCGATCGCAGTTTTTCTTAAAGTGCACAGAGAACGCTGCTCCCCATTCTCTGGTGGTGTTTCCCTTAGTCGCCTCTTACGACACCCACGGGAAGATATGGGATGGTCGATATTCTTTACGTCCGTCACCATACGGTAGTAGATAAATAAATTAGAATGCTTTGTTAAAAATATGATGGAAATATTTTTTTTTAAATTGTATGCTAACATCCTCTACATTATTTCCATAGGATGTCGTCGCAAAGTATTCAAAAGGAAATAATTTTATTAAAATTGTATGCTAACATCCTCTACATTATTTCCATAGGATGTCGTCGCAAAGTATTCAAAAGATCTCTCCCAAGACAATGAAATCATCCTCCAAGCATTGCGAGAACTTCAACTCCACTCCCTCGAGCGGTCTAAGGACAATGTGGAGTTTAAGCAGACTGGTTTCGCTACGTTCAGGGTCAAGGCCACAATACCAGGAGAGAAGCCACGGATGCTGAAGATGCAGAAGAAACTGGAAGCCATGGGGGATGAGCTGATCGCTGCTATAGCTACAGAGATTGGAGTTGATCAGAACAGGTTTGTTCTCTTGCAGAATCGTTTGATTTCACATAATTATTCTTTTACCTACTAGGTTAGTTTAGGTTAAACCGGCTGGTGTCCGCAATTTTATGTACATGCACGTATTTGCCATTTAGTTTACTAGTTTCTGCCAGCAGCTTCACCTGTGTAAAATTCCAAATTTGAATGAAGCTAAGCGAAACGAAACCAATCTATTTGTACACCACACAAGATTCAACAAAATAAAAATAAAAATCACTACAGTGTACCATGTACCACTACTTGCAATTTCCATTAATAAAATTCGCCTGTCAGTGTGATATTAATCGAATCGCATGGAACCATCAGGAAGACTGCTAAGAATGTTTAACCTATTTTGTCCTAGGGTAGGACAATGGTTAGAGTGAACAAATTCTTTATTTATTACAACTCTAAGCATCACAAATGTGGTTGTTTTTGTAGGTGTCATCTTCCTCTAGAATAATAAACAGTGCTAGTTTTAGGATTCCGTACCCGAAGGGTCAAAACGGAGCCCTATTACTGGCACTCACGGTCTGTCTGTCTGTCCGTCTGTCTGCCCATTTGTCTGTCCGGCGTTTGTCACACAGGTTTTACAGCAAAACGGTTGGAACTAGTCTTAATTTTTTAGGGTTCCGTACCCAAAGGGTAAAATCGGGATCCTATTACTAAGACCCCGCGATCCATCTGTCTGTCTGTCTTTCCGTCTGTCACCAGGCTGTATCTCATGAACCGTGATAGCTAGACACCTGAAATTTTCAATTTATTTCTGGTGTCGCTATAACAACAACAAATACTAAAAACAGCAATAACATAAATATTTAAGTGGGGCTCCCATACAATAACCGTGATTTTTTTGCCGTTTTTTGCGATAATGGTACGGAACCCTTCGTGCGCGTCTTAGTCCGACTCGCACTTGGCCAGTTTATAGTTACTATACAATGTTATTGAAAAATTGAGTGCTACATTGATCTTACTAGTTACTTGGCCACATTCATGCATTTAACTTTTCTTTTTACTTTCAGGGTCAAATTAATATTCAATGGCAAAGTTATAAAACCTACGCCAAGCTTAGAGGGGCAAGGATTGAAGAATGGAGCCACACTAATGGCACTTGTCATGGCAGGTATGTCTATTGTCTATGGTCTATGTATATTTTAAGGTTGTCACTCACACACTGAAGAGTCGAGCTGGTAGCTAGAGCAAGGCTAGTTCACTCTCTTGTTGGCGCCTCGCCACAACACAACTCTTGGGTATCTGAGTGACACCCCGTGACATAACGCTTGCTCATTATTATTCATTATTGTACACAGAAAGTAAATTTTTTTTTTTTTTTTTTTTTTTTTAATACAAGCTTTTCTTATTCTTCTCAGCAATACCTTTCATTTGATACCCATATCATGGCAGTGCACAAATAATAACTAGTCCGCAATCTTGGGCCGTCCGACATATTGGATTTAGAATGATGTCACTTAGCTAACCATGCATTGTCATCCAAACTAAACGTGTATGCAAAATTTCTTCTTAATCGATGGAGGATAACTGCTTGAAATTCAGTTGAACACACTTACATAAATACATACATTGCAAGTTAAATAAAAGCTTGTAAAATACATACAAATACTATAGGACAGCTTATGTACGAAGGCGAGCTTAACCCATGATTGGGTTATCGAATAGCAAACCTCAGTTGCATAGAGAAATATATTACAAATGATTCTTAATCATTATCGTTTGATAGATAATACTTAATTATAAAGAGAAATCCAATTAAAATTGAACTACTTATTTGAAAATTTAACAACTACTACTACTACTCTATGAATATTACAATTTTACTCCATATTATTTAACCAATTCTAAGTACAGTACCACAGTTTGAATATGGCACACATTGTGTTTTGTCATAAATTCAGTTGTGTAAAGAAATCTAATGTTTATTGAGCGAACACAAAGGTCCACCGAGTTTTTATCAATAAACAATAATATAACATGTTTAACTAGGTCAACATCTGTATCTCGGATAAAGACAGTCTGTTTCAAAAATAAATAACTTTAGTCGAGTAACATTAAATCAAGACTGCCTCTAAGCGGGAGGGCGTGTCAGACTTTTACTGACTAAAACCCACCCGTGTTCCTTCACTTGCTTGAGCCAGGGCCGATGTAACTCTTTTTCAAATTTATCCGCGACCCAGACAGGCATCGGCCCTAGCGGACCCCGTCAGTTTTGCTGACATCTCATTGAGGCGCGCGTCTAACACTACGCGGCGATGACTCGGGCCTGGTCCTTATCGGACAGCGAGCTACCCATTACTCGCTATCCGCAAGCCCGCGCCTACGGTTGCCGGGCATCGGCTTGCGTTTCCCAACCCCCAGGGCGTCTCCTGCGGTGGCTAGGGGCGTAAGGACGTCTCCGTTACGCGTTCCGCCTCCTCCTTCGCGAGCATTAAGAAGACAGCTTCCCATGCCCTCTCGCCCCGTACCATGATCTGAACCCGGGCTGGACGCGTGAGGTCGCCACCGCCGATCGGTCCTGGGTTTATGTCTTGGGTCGAGCAGTGTTAGCTGGAATTTTTCAAAAGCAGCCTAGAATCTGGATTTGTATCCAGTTGGTAGCAATGCGCTGCCCCCTATGTGACGGGGCTTTAACATAACTGGCGAAATGATGGTGTTTTAAAAGAGCACCTGGGTAGAGGTACCCTTATGATCCCTTAGGGTAGAGGTACCCTTCGAAGAATACAGGCGTGACGTTATGTTGAGATATCAATTTATTTTTTGTTCCGGTATTGTAAATCGTCATTTGATGTCCTCTACCCTGGGGGAAGAATCGATCAGATTCCTACTGACTAAAAACCACCCGATGTTCCATTTCACACCTACGCCAGGGTTCGCGAGAACGTACGATCCTGCCGCAACTGCCGGCTGGTGCCCGCCCGTCTCTGGGCCTCGAACTCGGGTCGGGGGGGAGAGTTAGGTGTTTGACTCCCCCCGCGATGTCTAACCAAGTAGCTTTAAATCAATATTCTCTACAGAAACTCCTGAGGAGGTGAAGAAAGAAGACACAATGTACATGGAGATGAAGACAGTTCGTGATGATGCTACGCTGCTCTCTGAGTATGTGGATGAGCTCGCTGACGATGATGAGTATATGAAGGTAAGCAGACATATCTTCAAGGGTGAAAGTTGTGAATGATTGTTTGTGCCTGCATTGCTTGTGCTTTTGCGATTGTATGTTCCAAAATTGTCTAATGTAATTATATTTATTTACATTTTGGACAGCCTATCAATGGCTTTTGTTACTAAGGAGTATTAATAAGACCCTATTACAAAGTCTACGTCGTATGTTTGTCAGTGTTGTTTTTTTTATAAAGTTGATAGATAGCCAACATCATAGAAAAATAAAAAAAATAACTTAACGATCTTATGCCCTAAACTCTTGCAATCGTCTTTTTGATTGGTCGATTGTGAAGACGGCGATGTGCATTTCCGTCTATGTGATTGGTCGATGGTTCATACTTTTTACCCGACTGCCGAAGGAGGGTAATGTGTTTATCAGTCTATGTATGTATGTATGTATGTAAGTACGTATGTATGTTTGTTCCTATGTGGCGTTCTAGAGACCAAACGCGTGGGCCGATTTTGATGGTTCTTACGTCAATCGATCCATTTTAACCCCCCGAGTGTCACTGGCTACATGAAAATTGGAAAATAGGAAAATGGCGGTTCTTGGGCGCCATATTGTGGGGGCCCAATTTTTTTTATTTCTTCCATACCTATCGTGTGGGGTATCATAATAAAGAATTTTAAGAGGTGATTTCAAAAATATGTAACACTTATATGTTTAAATGTACTAAAAATAAACTAAAAAGTTATAAATAAAAAAAGTTAATTAAAAAAATCATAAAACCCGACTGCTTGTAAAGCGAACTAAAAAGACGTAAACAAGGAGAATATCATGCTGTGCAGTCGGAGGATACGTCTGGTTTAGGTCAGCCAGCTCGTGAAGATGTATCCTCCGACAGCACAGCATGATTTTCTCCTTGTTTACGTCTTTTTAGTTCGCTTTACAAGCAGTCGGGTTTTATGATTTTTTTAATTAACTTTTTTTTTGCGTTTGCCTTGCCGAATTCATTACGCAATAAGGCTGCTGTTCTTTAATTCTCATCTATGTATGATTTTCACTGACCGGACCTTGCCGAAGCGTATCAGATCTTAATAAGTGTATGTGTATGGGTATAAGATACCTCGAATAGTTAAGCGACTATGATAAAGCAACTACATATAAATACATGGTACTGATGAAAATGGTACCATCGAACTGATTGATGATGAAGCCGTGAAGGAAGGTAGTCACTGGAACTCCGTAATAAAACAATGTATCCTAGTCGTGTTTGGGCTTATTGGTATCGAAATGAGATGTACTCTGGTTATAAATGATTTTCATGGTATTATGAACTGAAAAGAAAAACAATTTAACAAAAAAAATAATCCGACTTCTAAAGCAAAACACTACAAAGCGAAAAATAACTTTGTTTTCGTAGTCGGTGTCGAAAAACGAAAAGCAATAGGTACCGAAGACACAGACTTCGGAAAACAATGTTATTTTTCACTCTGTAGTGATTTGCTTTAGAAGTCGGTTTTTTCTTGTTAAAAAGTTTTTTTTATGAATAAAAATTATAATAAATGATAAATTTTATTGTAAACGATATATTGTTATTACTAGCTACTGTCAGCGGCTTCGCCCGCGTGAAAAGTGTTTTATCATCCCAAGGGAACATCATACTGGGATAAAAAGTAGCCTATTTGCTAATCTATCGCAGTGCCTAATGGCATCCATATCCGTTCAGCCGTACTAGAGTGATCGAGTAACAAAGGTACATCCAAAGTTTCGCATTTATAATAGTAATAAGATTATAATGCTTTCTTCTATTCTCGAATCACCGAATGCTGAATTCCTAACAGCTAGAAGACCAGTCCGGCAAGGCCATAGAGCTGCCAGCTGCCGAGCGTCGCGCGCTCATGGTGGGGCTGGCGCTGCATGAGCGAGGCAGGGCTGCAGCCAAACAACACGACTACCCGCTAGCGCTGGTGCTGCTGCTGGAGGCTGATAGGCAGCTCAGGTGAGATGATAGGGCTCTTAAAAGGGAAGACTACTTTTTTTTTGCCTTCATGTTGATAAATAAAATATCTTGAACACTTTTTTTTTTCTTTTGACACGTAAGAAAAAATGACGACGATACAATGTGTTGAAATTTCGTGTGACGTCTTGCTTTAGTCCACTTTTTTCTCAAAAGTGACGTACAAATCCCCACTCCTTAACTTTGATGCGCTTTATCTTTATCAATATTTACTGATTTGATTTCGCGTCGTTTTCGTTGATAAAATTGAATTTTTCCAGAGCCTCTGCTCCGTGTTGAGCCGTAAACCCTTGCTTAAAATTTAACCATAATATGCTCTCATCAGCGAATGCCGCTCCTCGATCCTGAAGACAGTAGACAATTGGGCAGTCCTCCAGCTGGACGTGTCGTGGTGCTACCTGTGCCTGCGCAGCCTGGCGCATGCACATGATGCGGCCACGCGCCTGGCGGCTGCGGAGGCAGCTTTTAAGGAGACGTATGGAGAGGACCACCAGAGACTTATTGCATTGAAGGGGAGTGCGGGTGAGTGTAGTAGCAGTAGTGGACTACCTTTTCCGCACTAGAACTCGCATTTGGTCCGTTGTGCGTGGGGGTTCTGGCTAAGTGCTAGTTCACACAGGGGTCCGTTTTACAGATCCGCTTTATGGTATACGTTATATTCGGCGCTGACGTATGCACTTGTATGAGCGACTTCACACACGTAGCGTATTCCAGAATCCAATAAAAAATACCGATCCGACAAAATATACAGCTGTCAGTTTTTATTCGGCAATGGCGTAGGTAGTTGTATGAGCAAGTTCACACACACAACAATATTAAAATACTGATCCGTTTTATCACGTGGGGCTTGCCATTACTCCGGCTTGCCATTAGCGACGGATCCGTTAAAACAGTAGGCTTATTACGTATCTTTTGCAGGAGCAAAACGATAGCGATCAAACGCTTTATGTCATAAAAGTCGGCATTACCTACAGTGCAGCTGTGTAGGTACAATAGATCCTACACTATCGTTTGCTAATCTTTCGCTGTTTGTCAAATGCACTTATTTATAAAAAACCGCCAACAACTCTAAAACTTTTGTATTGAAGAGCAATTATTGTCCAAAAATCGCTATCGTTTTGCTCTTGCAAAAGATACGTAATAAGCCTGCCGTTCCGTAAATGTTGAGTGAACATTAACTCCAGTGGTGGCGGATCCGTTAAAACGGTCCTGTAAATGCGGCGTGAACATCACCTTCAGTAGCGGCGGATCCGTTAAAACAATCCTGGAAATACGGATGTTCTTTGTGAACGACCCCTAACACAATCCACCCAAAATCACAGTACATTCCTGGGAGCTTCACGGAGCGACCTCATTGTTCCGATGATTTCTGCACGATGAGATGCCACGGCCTTTCATTCTAGGATGACGTTGGTGGCTGATTCATCTGCGTCAAAGCAGCCACTACAGAGTGGGCTGTCTGTGGCGTCTGTCTTGAAAAGATGTTTCTTAAGGGTGTGTGTGACGGGTGAGTGACTGCAGTTAAGGGCGAGGCCAAACAAACGTAAAGTTGTGGGTTGTAATTCGCGTAAAATGAGTCGCGGATTTTACGTTCAACTGTAATTCGGTTAGGCTGCCAGACGGACGGACGTAATTTCAGTTGCTATTTTATGTTTGTACGGGGCGCTGACGCTTGCTTCGCTCCTCTCCTCACCTCGAGCGCAATTCGGTTGAAATAATGTGCGTGAGTCAGCAGACAACTCATTTTGCGTCGCCGTGTGGCACAAACAGGATTTGAGTATGAAACCGAATGCAGCGTCGCATTTTACGCGACTCACAACTCACAAAATTGCGTTCGTTTGTCCTCACTCTAATAGGGATAATTATGGGCCATCGTCATCTTCCGCAGCCTGACTTCGCCGACTTCTCAGCATAGGCCTCTCTTATATTGTGCCAATCCTCAGGTAACTGTGTCAGACTCCAGGTTCTGATCGCGATGGCAACAAGACCTTCTGCCCATCTAGCTTCCTCCTGGTCTTGGACGCCACTCGATCATTTCCTTACACCTCCTTGCCAAGTGTTCTGCCAAACTCGATTTGAGTTCCTATATTTTCGACGTTCATCGAAGGTTTTAGGGATATGGTTAAGACACATTTAAGATCTCGACGTTTAGAATCCGGTATATTAGCCTTACACCAAGCGCGGAACGTTTCTTAGTTGTTTGCGAGTCTCTGCCTGTATACTGCTTTCTATGTGAGCATTCACAGCACCATAAGTCATGGTGACAAAAGAGTCCTTTAAATAAACACCTCTTTAACATAGGTGTCACAGACAGCCCACTCTGCCAAGGCTCCTTTAGCGTGACAACAGCGAGTAGGATGACGAATCCTGTTGCGCGAAGACGTGGCTTCCCAATGCGCACAATTCATCGGAATAGTGAGAATGATTTTGATTTTCAATACAATTTTTGCCTAGGTCTTTGAATGGGTGACGATCTTAACATACTAAAATGCCTCCGTGTCTCGGCAAGCACATTAAGCCACATTGGTCCAGGCCGTCCTTCGAAGTTCTTTGACTGATTTCGTGTATTTGTTCCAGCAAACGAGCGAGTTCTGCTGATGCGCCTGTACCTGCTGCAAGGCATCGTGGCTTACCACCAGAACAGGCGGAATGAAGCCAAGGCATTGCTCATAAGAGCAGAGACGGAACTCAACGCATTGAGGGTAAGATTTTGTTCATACCTCATAAGTATTTTATTGCATCTCCATCAATAAAGTTTGCTTTCTTTTTATGCTCTATTGGCTGGCATTTGACCACTATCTCACCTGATGGTAAGCGATGATGTCGTCGGTGAATCACGCTTAAAAAGAAAAATCCTATTCACTCTTGACTTAAAGAGATTCGATTGTAAATGTCGGGAAACACAGACTCTGGCAGGGAATTCCACTCCTTAGCTGTACACATAATAAAACTGTCCCCAAAACGTTTGGTGCGTATGAGTGGGATGTCCACCATGTACCGATGGCGCATCGCCGTACGTCTGGTAGACCAATGATGAAACGGGCTATATGGAATTAGATCCTGCAGTTCCATCGCACACTCCCTGAAATGAAACCGATAAAATACCGACAAGCTTCCAACTCAGCGACGATGTTTAATTAAGGCTCTGGAGCTTTGTCTTGTCCTCATTGCGATGAGTAAAATTCTTAAATAGTTCAGAATGTCGTAACACAAAGAACCCTTAAACTTATGCTGATGTTCCAAGGTAACCAAAATAACCTGAAGATTTGGTAAACTTAACTAGCAGTTCGCAGGTATGGTAATGAAGGACGAATTACTCATGAGAACAATTTATCATGCTTTCCATGGTTATGTATGATCCTTACAAAACTCAACTAGCAAATTGCAAGTAAGGGTGAGGCCAAACGAACGTAATTTTGTGAGTTGTGAGTCGCGTAAAATGCGTCGCAGAATTTGCTGCATTCGGTTTCATACTAAAGTCCTGTATGTAACACAAGGCGATGCAAAATGAGTTGTCTGCTGACTCACGCACATTATTTCAAATGAATTGCGCTTGAGGTGAGGGAAGGGAGCGAGGCTAACTTCAGCGCCCCGTTCAAACGTAGAATAGCAACTGAAATTACGTCCGTCCATCTAGCAGTCTGACCGAATTTCATCATCATCATATCAGCTGAAAGTCGTCCATTTACGACTAATTGTCGGGCCTACGTTAATAAATAAATAAAATAAAAAAATAAAAATGTGTTTATTAACTTAAATCTATACACTTTAGTTGCCGGGGCTTCCCAGAAAGTAATCCGAAGATACTTGTGATGGGATAAACCTCGCTCTTCCTCGTTTTATTACAATAGTATCGTTGTGCTAATTTGGTATAAGTTACACATTTTTATTAAACCAATAAAAATAAAATAAAAATAAAAATAAAAAGACAAATGAATGCTTATGGCAGTGTGAGAAAGTAGAGTGTGTTTTGTATACATGTGTGTATATGCGTGTGTGAATGTATATTTTGTGTGTATGTGTGTGTGTATGAGTGGATGTGTGTATGTGTGAAAGAGTGTCCGCGTGTGTGTGTGTGTTGGTGTGTGTGTGTGTGTGTATGTGTGAATGTATATGCATGACGTTCAACCCAGGGTAACCAAAATGTCTTCCACGGCATCATAATTAAGTGTGAAGAGCCATTCCGTCAATGTCTTCTTACACTCATACAACTGCATAGGGTAAATGTTAAGTATGCGATTTACTTTATTATAAACGAGTGGGGCTTGAGTTACATTTTGGCGACTAGCAAAAGTTGAACGTGCTGAGTATGTAGGGGCTACTATATCACACCGTCTTTTTTTAAGTTTGGCAGGGCTAAAGGGAAGAATTTTGTGATATCTTAGTACCATGTGTAGAACGTAGAGTTTTCTGACGGAGAGCAGCTTAGAGCTTGCGTATAGAGATTCAGTAGGGAACCTGTAGGGCTTACAGTACATGACCTTAATCAAGGATCTCTGTGCCCTCTCTAGTTCTATAAAATACGACTTAGCTGCTCCACCCCATACCGAGATACAATATATGATTACAGATTGGGCCAATGCGATATATATTTTATTTTGTAATTCTTTACTAATAACATGTCTTAACGATTTGAAAACCCATATGAGTTTTCTTACCCTCCCTATAGTTAATTCGAGGTGTGGGTACCAGCTTAACCTTTGATCCACAACAATACCTAGGTACTTGACGGAATTGACCTTCTGAATTACAGGGCAGCTACAGGTAGATTGGGTTGGTGTACGACAAGAATGTATTCTAATGGTAATGTCAGGCGCAGGCTGAGAGTTTGCGTATTTAGAGAAGCAGACGAAGTTGGTTTTAAGGGTATTTAGAGTAAGTAGATTCTCCCTTAGCCAATCACTAACTCTGGCCAGTCCTCTCTCAGCCTCCAGCCTAACCTTGTCCCAGGTCTTAGCAGAAAAGATAATAGCGGTGTCATCCGCGTAGGACAGTATCCTCGCACCGTTGATAATAAGGTTACAGAGTTCATTAATGTAAATCAAAAAGAGCGTCGGGTCCCCCCATATCTAAGCACTAATGCTGTAACATGGAAATATTGTAAAAACAAACCAATTTTTTTAAAAGAGTAACCGTGTGGTTTCTTGCCGGTTCTTCTCCACAGGAAACGACCATCCCGAACCATGCACCTTTTGTCGACGTGTTATAAGGCCTACATGGCCTATGTGAAATAAAAAACCGGCCAAGTGCGAGTCGGACTCGCACACGAAAGGTTCCGTACCATTATCGCAAAACACTGCAAAAAAATCACGTTTGTTGTATGGCAGCCCCCCTTAATTTATTTTATTTTAACTTAATAATTATTATTTTTTGAAGAGAATATACAACTAAATATTCTGTGAATATTTCAAGCGTCTACCTTCTGCCGTTATTAATATCGAGCAAAAAACGGCAAAAATATCACGTTTGTTGTATGGGAGCCCCCCTTAAATATTAATTTTATACTGTTTTTAGTATTTGTTGTTATAGCGGCAACAGGAATACATCATCTGTGAAAATTTCAACTGACTAACTATCACGGTTCATGAGATACAGCCTGGTGACAGACAGACAGACAGACAGACGGACAGCGAAGTCTCAGTAATAGGGTCCCGTTTTTACCCTTTGGGTACGGAACCCTAAAAACATTTGATTTGATTTGATTATATTGCTGGACATAACCCTCCCCTAAGCGTCGCCACATTGACCGGTCCCGTACGTCTCGCAACCAGCGGATCCCCGCAACCTTCACTAGGTCATCGATCCACCTGGTGGGAGGCCTTCCAAGTTCCAACGCAACGTCTTCCGGTTCGCGGACGCCACTCCAGAACCTTTCTGCCCCACCGGCCATCCGTTGCCCTGCCCACTACCACTTAAGTTTGCCAATCTTCGAGCTATTTCGGTAACCCTGGTTCTCTTACGAATTACATTTCTGATTCGATCACGCAAGGAAACGCCGAGCATAGCCCTCTCCATTGCCCTTTGATTGACTGTAAGCTTTCTGATGAGACCCATTGTAAGCGACCACGTCTCAGAGCCATATGTCAACACTGGAAACACACACTGGTCATAGACTTTCGTCTTGACATACTGTGGTAAGTTGGACGAGAAGATACCGCGCAACTTCCCGAACGCTGCCCAGCCGAGTCGGATTCGACGGTTGACCTC
The DNA here is from genome assembly GCA_945859665.1 of Anorthoa munda. Lineage (NCBI taxonomy): Eukaryota > Metazoa > Arthropoda > Insecta > Lepidoptera > Noctuidae > Anorthoa > Anorthoa munda. The sequence continues at coordinate 4,868,178 of OX243899.1, read as the reverse complement.
TTTCTCGAAGTTGGCCGTACCGAACTGGATCGTTTGTCCCAGGTAGACATAGTCGCCCACAACTTCGAGTGTCGCATAGGAGTGGGTATATCTTGATAGGAGTGGGTGTTACATGGTCATTCACCATGACCTTGGTTTTGTCCATGTTCATTTTAAGACCCACTCTTTCGGAATCCCTACTGAGGTCATCGAGCATTGTACTGAGGCTCTCCATGGTCTCAGCCATGACCACTCGCCATTGACGTTGATGCCTAGGCCTCTCCAGTCCAGAACCTTGAATACATCCTCCAGCGCAGCAGTGAACAGTTTCGGAGAAATGACGTCTCCCTGTCTCACGCCATGCTGGAGAAGGCGGACTGACATAGTGGCGTTTTTGTACAAACACTTGTAACACCTCAATGTATCGGTAGTCGATCTGGCACCGTTGGAGAGACTGCAGTACAGCCCAAGTCTCAATCGAATCGAAGGCGTTCTGGTGGTCCACAAACGCTAAACAGAGAGGCAGGTTATACTCTTCGGTCTTCTGTATAACCTACCGCAGCGTATGTGTGGTCTAAAGACCTTTCGGAATCCGGTTTGTTTGGGAGGCTGGAAATCGTCAAACCAGCGCGCGAGACGATTCGTGATGACTCTTGAAAATTTTGTCCCGACCGTATGGACAGCTTCCACGAACCCATCGCTGTATTCGTCCACAGAGCTCCTTAGGCACTCGAAACGATTCTGGAGTTCGAACTTAAAGCTCTCGGGATTTTGGACCTGGATCTGTGCTGGACGGAGCGTAGACTTCATCAGTCGAGACCTTTCAAGCTTAATATTAATGTTCAATGTGCCTCTTACCATGCGGTGATCGCGCCCGGTTTTCACCGAATTGATCACAGATACATCATTAAGCATTTGCTTCTTGGTTGATTTGATGAAGTCGATCTCATTTTTTGTTGCACCATCGGGGTTCTGCCAGATCCACTTCCGATTTTCACGCTGTTCGAAAAGGAGTTCATCATATAGCCCTCCTTCTCCATAAAACTGGCCAGTAGGTGACCCCGGTGGTTCCGTCGTCCAACTCCAAATTGCCCCACTTGCAGCTCATCCTCGTCTCGTTTGCCCACTTTCGCGTTGAAGTCCCCCATGACAACGGTGAAGTGAGTTTTAAAACCATGCATGGCTCTGGAGATATCCTCATACATGGTGTTTACCTCGTCGTCGGGATGTGCCGAGGTTGGGGCGTAGACCTGTATGCCCTTCAGCGAATATCTTGAGGATATTCGCTCAAGGTCATGCAGTATAAGGTACGTCACCCTGGTTGACACACTCTCGATCTTTACCACGTTGTTCACAAGGGACCTGTGGACGATAAAGTCGACACCTTCCTGGGACTGCCGGTCATCCCGTTGGCAATAGAGCATGTTACCGGATTTGAGGATTATCGAGTCCTCCCCCTCTCTTTTCCTTCCGAACCGAATTTCAGTTGAACATAAATGCCGCGACTCATTTTACACGACTCACAACTCACAAAATTACGTTCGCTTAGCCTCAACCTTAATGTTATATTTTTCTGTCAGGTGGACGAAAACTCAGTTCTGACCCTAATGGAGTTGGGCTGGTCGCGCGCGGCCGCTCGTACAGGGCTACGCGCTGCGGCCGGCAACACGGACACCGCGCACCACTACCTAGCTGACAAGAAAGCGCAGAGAGACCGCGCCAGAGAGTCGCACCGGGTGGACAGGTATGACTTACTTGACTCACACGGACACCGCGCACCACTACCTAGCTGACAAGAAGGCGCAGAGAGACCGCGCCAGAGAGTCGCACCGGGTGGACAGGTATGACTTACTTGACTCACACGGACACCGCGCACCACTACCTAGCTGACAAGAAGGCGCAGAGAGACCGCGCCAGAGAGTCGCACCGGGTGGACAGGTATGACTTACTTGACTCACACGGACACCGCGCACCACTACCTAGCTGACAAGAAGGCGCAGAGAGACCGCGCCAGAGAGTCGCACCGGGTGGACAGGTATGACTTACTTGACTCACACGGACACCGCGCACCACTACCTAGCTGACAAGAAGGCGCAGAGAGACCGCGCCAGAGAGTCGCACCGGGTGGACAGGTATGACTTACTTGACTCACACGGACACCGCGCACCACTACCTAGCTGACAAGAAGGCGCAGAGAGACCGCGCCAGAGAGTCGCACCGGGTGGACAGGTATGACTTACTTGACTCACACGGACACCGCGCACCACTACCTAGCTGACAAGAAGGCGCAGAGAGACCGCGCCAGAGAGTCGCACCGGGTGGACAGGTATGACTTACTTGACTCACACGGACACCGCGCACCACTACCTAGCTGACAAGAAGGCGCAGAGAGACCGCGCCAGAGAGTCGCACCGGGTGGACAGGTATGACTTACTTGACTCACACGGACACCGCGCACCACTACCTAGCTGACAAGAAGGCGCAGAGAGACCGCGCCAGAGAGTCGCACCGGGTGGACAGGTATGACTTACTTGACTCACACGGACACCGCGCACCACTACCTAGCTGACAAGAAGGCGCAGAGAGACCGCGCCAGAGAGTCGCACCGGGTGGACAGGTATGACTTACTTGACTCACACGGACACCGCGCACCACTACCTAGCTGACAAGAAGGCGCAGAGAGACCGCGCCAGAGAGTCGCACCGGGTGGACAGGTATGACTTACTTGACTCACACGGACACCGCGCACCACTACCTAGCTGACAAGAAGGCGCAGAGAGACCGCGCCAGAGAGTCGCACCGGGTGGACAGGTATGACTTACTTGACTCACACGGACACCGCGCACCACTACCTAGCTGACAAGAAGGCGCAGAGAGACCGCGCCAGAGAGTCGCACCGGGTGGACAGGTATGACTTACTTGACTCACACGGACACCGCGCACCACTACCTAGCTGACAAGAAGGCGCAGAGAGACCGCGCCAGAGAGTCGCACCGGGTGGACAGGTATGACTTACTTGACTTGCCTATGTCTTGATGGGACAGAGGGCGTCCACAGTAGTCCTCCATCGCGGTCTTGAGCTTCGCGATGCAGGATAGTTCGTATGTGGCGTCATCCGGGCCACTGCCCGTAGTCGGACTGTTGTATATAGCGCTGAAAACTCTGCTTGCGCGATGCACGATAGTTCGTATGTGGCGTCCGATTTTGAAAATGCTTATTGTGTTTGTAAGAGAACTTTTTACAAGTAATTATTTGAATTATGTGTTTTTCAGGCAGCGTCGAGCAATAGGCATATGCATGGACGGTTCCTTAGTGAACACACAATTGGTCGACGGTCTGGTCGGCATGGGCTACACGCGTCGCCTGGCGGCTATAGCGCTGCGCAACTCTAACAACCACGTCGCGGAAGCAGTGCGGCTCATACAGGAGCAGCCGGAGCTGGTGAGTTGTGTTCAATATGATGTAGTGACCCAGCAGCTGGTCGGCATGGGCTACACGCGGCGCCTGGCGGCTATAGCGCTGCGCAACTCTAACAACCACGTCGCGGAAGCAGTGCGGCTTATACAGGAGCAGCCGGAGCTGGTGAGTTGTGTTCAATATGATGTAGTGACCCAGCAGCTGGTCGGCATGGGCTACACGCGTCGCCTGGCGGCTATAGCGCTGCGCAACTCTAACAACCACGTCGCGGAAGCAGTGCGGCACATACAGGAGCAGCCGGAGCTCGTGAGTAGTGTTCATTACCATGGCATAATAAGAAGATCAAGAAGTCGTCGGCTTCCACTTTGTCGCTTTTTCGCGGCACCTCGGCGGTCAGTCCCCGCCAGGTGAGAACTTTGTCCGACCAGAATGTGGCCTCATTCAAGTCGTGGAAGGAGCAGGTGGTTGGGCAGGAAAGGAGGATCTCTCCAGCGGAACATCTGCCACCTGCACACGAACTGCAGTGGCCAATCTGATCTATCTAAACCGATTGCGGATCCAGGCTGGTTGCTGCAGAGACAATCTGGTAAAATGGGGTATCCTTGGCCCATCCCAAACACGGTACAAGTGTGGAGCCCCTTCACCTGTGCAGTCGTGAGACGTTTGATATCCTGACATGCACCACCTCGTTTCCTGCTCGCCCATGCAAGCAGTGCGTTAGTTGTGGGGCGTCGTTAGTGGGAACCGAAACAACTCCGGATCCGAATTTGGGTGTCTTTTATATTTTAAGTCCTAACTTCTTCGATCAATAATACACTAGATGACCGGTAAGCGTTTCAAAAACGGGCCGAAAAATAAGAGCACAAATACGGTTGTGGTCTTATTTCAAATTAGTATGGTCCAATCATAGCCAACATTAAGACGTCAAAATGCCGCAGTGTGCGTTCAAAAATTTTGCAAATAATCACCGTAACACCGAAATATTGGCAGGCATATATTTTTTTGGGTAAGTTTATATCATTAAGTGTTTTTCATGAAGTAAAAACCGAATTAAATAGTAAATATGAATCAATTACCAAATATTATTTATTTATTTATTATTAAAATCTCCCTTACAACTATCATTACAGGTATAACTTATGAGATAGCGCGGTCTTAAAATTAACTTATATACAATATAAAACTACGAAAAACGTAAAAAAATATGATTGATTGACCAACGTTTGCGTCGACATCGCGCCAACTATGTATCAATCATCGACTGTTCTAGAACTTTGTAATTTAGACTTTAAAACATGCGTGTAAGATTAAATTTGTTTTGATGTATGTTGAGCAGCGAAGAAAGGTCATACACTTTTTATTGTTTTTTGTAGAAGCTTTGTGCATGCAACTTTAAGCATTGCATTTAAGATTGAATTTGCATTAATGTATATTTATTTCAACTAGAATTCTTAGAATTACCTAAACACAATTGGCGAGAGTTATAAAGAGAAGTTTTGTATGGGATTCTGTATCTAGTATATTATTAATATCCTCACATATTATTATTTTAATTAAGTAAATATCCGAACAATATTTGTCTGTTCTAGTTAGCGGATAGCGATGAGTCATCAGATGAATCGTCTACAATCAGCTCGGATGGCTCCGCGATCATACCGGACAACAAACTGGTCGCCGAGGTAAGTTAACATTACCTGTTATTTTGTTAAATACCCTGAATGCAGACTACCATATTGCAGCTACATTGGACATTATTGATAATAATCTTAAAAAGGCAAACATCGCAAAGGAACCTGAATTTAATCTAAATATTTCAACAAGCAGTGGGCAAGCGTATCTTTGCATAAAACCTAGCATTTTTAATACAAAAACCGGCAAGAGCGAGTCGGACTCACGCTCCGATGGTTCCGTACCATCATATATAAATATTTTGGATGTGTTACTTTACGCACAATGCACCTAAATAGATCTGTGCCCAGAAAAACTACAACTGTGCTTCACCCAAAGCAACCTGTGAGTAGGTAGGAAGGAGGACATTTTGGTTGTCAAACGTAAAATGTTTGAAAATTTTCATCGGCGAGGCATTTTCATTCGTCAGAGAATTTTTACGCTGCGGTGTAGCACATTGCAGATTTAGGTCAGCGCCATTTCTTGACCGATAGTGTAACTAATGTAATTTTAGATGAGGTTTTCTGAAATTTTGTGCTATTTCAGACATCGTTTTATTTTTCCTGTAATCTTTATATAAGCTTCTATCACAAATACTAATTTCAGATTTATCTCTATGCAAAAATGCGGGTTATTAAAAAAACTGAAAATTTTCATATGAATAGCACATCCCACATAACCTAGTAACTTCGAATTTTTAAGACCCCTTTCAGTCGCTGTTGCAAAAAAAAATGAAATTTTGTTGCAAAATAGTTAGACAAACGTCATCTAAAACTATTCCAAATTTGAAGTTGATAAAGACAAAGACAAATATATTTTATTTCAACTAGGCCACCAAGGGGCACTTTTGAACGTTACATAAAAATGATTCTACCGTGCATTCGGAAAGTAGCTTGTTATGGAGAAGAATGCACAAGAAACTCCATACTTACTCTTTAAAAAAAAAAGATTTTTTACAATATTTAGGAACATAGGTACATATATAGTTATTAGTTCATATATGTGAGGACAATGCACCCAGAATAGCACTACACACCACCATACCACCTACAGACATAAAGTATTAGAAGTACTCACACATGTACTTTGCAGTTATATAATAGATACTAGAAAAACATTAACATCCGAAGCAGTCAAGTTATGACCAATCCCATCTGACGGCGTCCGTTCACGAACATGACGCATGAATTGGCACCACCCAGCTCAACCATCATGAAGGGAACCGGATGATCCAACACACGCGCCACCATCAGAGAGACATTTGAGAGAGCATGACACACTCAACGGCCAGGGCACACACAAGTCAACGAACGACGCATAGGTACAGTAAATGGTAGATTTACAGTTGGGTACATAGTACTCACACATGTGCTGTGCAGTTATACAATACTAAGGAAATTGAGTTTATACAATACAAATATATTCATACAGTCTTCAGCAGGTCCAACAATACCTCAAAACAATAATGTTCTGCATATCACTTGTTATTGCGCCCTAGTGGATGTGGATTGTGGAGCAGGACTAGCATAAGATAGCATTAGTAGTTCTTGAGGTATCCATCTGTGACAAATGGACAGACAGACTGAGTCGCACCATAAGCGTTTCTTTTTACCGTTTTGGTACGGAACCCTAAAAATCGAATTAACTTGCTTTCCTTAAATATCAATTACTGAAACGAACATTCTTTGGGGTTAAAGCGACACTATAATTTATTTTGTTTGTTACTTTTTATAAGAAAAGACAATAAAGTTATTATTTGGAGAGAAAAGGAGACAAAATTTCATAATCTACAGTAATAATAATGAGATAAACTTTGTAGGAAGTAATCTCTGGAACTGCTGAACTGATTTCGAAACTTCTTTCACCAGTAGAAAGCTATACTGTGATTTTTTTATTTCGTAGACTAAACTGACAGCTGCCAATGACCTTACTTTTTAGGGTTCCGTACCCAAAGGGTAAAAACGGGACCCTATTACTGAGACTTCGCTGTCCGTCTGTCTGTCTGTCTGTCACCAGGCTGTATCTCATGAACCGTGATAGCTACACAGTTGAAATTTTCACAGATGATGTATTTATGTTGCCGCTATAACAACAAATACTAAAAACAGAATAAAATAAATATTTAAGTAGGGCTCCCATACAACAAACGTGATTTTTTTGCAGTGTTTTGCGATAATGGTACGGACCCTTCGTGTGCGAGTCCGACTCGCACTTGGCCGGTTTTTTTAAATGTTGCAAGCGCGGCGCATATTGTTGTAGGTAAGGCTCAATCAAAAGTGATCCATCGAATCGATGTGACATGAATGCCCAATTTAATTTTACTAATTGTTGTAAATAAATGTTTTATGAATATAAACGTAATATATTGTAATATAACAGTATTTATACACATAGTAAACTTTTATTGTGTTAAATATGAAAACAACAATAAAATAAATGTGGTCGATAAAATGAAGTCTGACATAAATGAGTAGAAACTAAATAAGGGCCGCTAGTTTCTTAACAAATGTAATTTTTTTGCCGTGAAATAGTTCAATTTTCGAGCAACTTCGATTTTCGATCAACTATCGATCACTCAGGATAGTCAGGATACGACACTAATTTAATGTATAAAGTGACAACTCCCCAAATGTCAATTTAGCCTACGAAATAAAAAATCTGAGTATACATTATTCCTGAGTGACATTGTGTTTGAATATTTTTATCCTGACAAAAATTACGGGTCTGGCGGTGTGGTTCACGAGAGCTAAGCCGTGTTTCTCATAGAAACAATTCCGTTTACAGTTGGAAGCGATGGGATACGAGCCTGAAGAGGCGAAGACAGCACTGCGCCTGTCCCGCAACCACATCAGCGGCGCCGTCGACAGGCTGGTGGCAGGCGGTGGGAAGATTGAACTCAGTATGTTTTTTATTTATTTATTTAACACACTTAATGTCACAAATAGTAGTGCAGCCCTGGCTTTTGTACTAACAAGTCCTGTATATCAAGAGTAACAAGTCTGTTAAGTATAATTATTATTATTTATTTTACCAACTACCTTTCTCTTTGAGGATCTTCATTAGGGATTCCAATCCAGCGGCATTTTCAATTCAGCTGGTTTTTTTACTGGATCAAAGCAAATCCATCCACTGGATCCAGCACTAATCGGTTATTCAAAGAAATGATTTCAAAAAAATATCTTCTGCTCTGCTGCTACTGGTTCTATTGTACCTACATGTATTTACGTGAATAAGCATATTTTACATCGCCACGTGAGGGTGACGGAACGGCAACGTCGCTTTCTTCGGCCCGGCAGCTCGCGCAACGCGCAACAAAGCGACAACGGAAAGTTTTGAGGCGTTTTAGCGCGGCAAAATAGTACATGACTGCAGCGGCCAGCAAAAGAGGCAGTGATGGACGAACGTGTAAATGTGGGCCGAGGTGAAGCCGAGACACACATACGTAAGTCCATCAATGCCTAGTTGTGGCCAAGGCTTGTATAGTACTTTTCTCAAATAATGCGCGGAAATTAAAACTAAATAATACCTAGAACTCATTTTGTCAAGCACAATTACTTTTCAAAATCAATGACAAACAACTATAATTTTCCCCCTTGTTAAAGTGTTCATTTACAAGCCAGTTCGAAATATAAAAAAAACCTTTGATAAGTTACCTCCTTGGTTGCCATGTTTCGGAGTAAAAGATCGTTCTATTTTTAAATTACACGACAGATATGAGTTTACTATGTAATTTATTTGGCCGCTAAATACGACAGATATGGATTTTCATACAACTTTTGCCGGCCGCTGCTCGCATGTAGTTGGCCAGTACAGCAATTTTGATTTATCTCGAAGAAGGTTGTCAAAATAATGCTCAAATTTCCAAGCATGTTTGAGAAAAGTTAATAACAGTACAACTATTAACGCAACTATTCTGCCAACATAGTATATTTTGTAACATATTAGTGCTCATACTGAGTGTGGAAGTACCCGCTAACATGCCCTATACCTGTTTGTTTCATGTTAGGACCCGCCGGGATAATGCGTCGTCGTAGTGAGTATAACCATAGTGGAACAGCATGATTTTATCGAAAGAGACGTCGGTTTACAAAGACGAACTCTTTAAGACTCGAAGTGCCATATCTATGGCCAAGCATGCATAATTATTGAAAAAATATTTATTGTTTGATTATAACCTTTAAAAAAACAGACATAAATCTTAACTAGATGACGCGATTCTATGTACAGTATAATCTCACTAATCCGGCACTATTAAAAACCAGAGGGTCATTGGAATGTTCGGTTTACTGGATTATAGGGAAATTATCTTTCAAATCTAGTGTCTTGTGTTTCCGTTTATTTGACATTTTTAACTACACACTATTCTCACTTAAAAAAGAAACAGGTAAATACGTATGCACGTGCACGTGATAAGTTTTGTGGTTAGACTGCCAGACGACGACGCAGCGGCCGGAGGAGGATTGAAGTGCCGGATTAGTGAGATTATACTGTACTTCGCGCGCCAAAAAACGGAGAAAAGTTACGATCAATGATCGTAATCTGAGCTTTTCATTTAGCATTATCGACACCGGAGATCCACCGAAATCTAGAAAAATGCCTTTTTATGCCATATTGAGCTGTAAAGAATTTATAGAAAAAGTTGGCCGAGGCATTGTAAATGTTTTCTTTCATTGCTAAGTGAAGGCAAACGGCAGGCTTGTATGGGAATTTCGTACCGCTAATAAAATTTCGTGTTTTGGGATATTTTTTGTTTTAATTGGTAGTTATTATTCCCTTTATAAAATCTTAGATTTTTAGAACTTGGGACGTAAAAGTTATAATCAGTTTTATTTTTTAAGGTTATGTACTAGTGTACCAATGTAGATTGATACACGTAAATGTTACATAATGTGTAAAGTAAATGTTCTAAATTGTTTGTTGCCATCTTTGTAGTGTTTTACTTACCATTAAGTAGGTAGATTGAGACGAGGATCGTACCTACATAGGGCATTAGGAGATACCTATATTCAGCAGCGGATTGCAACAGTTTGTTATTGATGAGCTTGATTAAGTATATTAAATGTTATTTCCATTTCTAAATAATTAATTATCATTTCAATATTTATGTTATTTTACATGAGGCAACTTCTAAAACATAACTGCGTTTAGTGTATCTTTTTATTGATATTTTTAATTAATCCAAAGTTCTAAAAATATTAAACTTGCATAAAAATAAATGGTTTAGTTGCCTTAATAAGTGGTACAAATTCTATAACCGAATAACAAAAAAAAGTATGCGGTACGAAATCTGCCGTTCACCTTTGTTTTTAAATTGTGTGTGAAAAAGTGGCACGCTTGGTTTTCATACAAATGGCCCTACTTGCGTTATCTACTTAGATTTGTGTCTGTGTTTAAAATGCATTAACCGTCTTTATGCAAACCAAGGGTAAACTAAAAATAAAACAGATCTAAAGATCAGATTTAAAATATCGACCGTATTTCGTAAATTCTTAATACATATAAATATTTTAGAAATCGGTGTCAAAGTTGTCAGTTTTGTATAAAGAACTATAGCTCAGTCGGAATAAAGTTCAAAATAAAATAACTGATTCGATGGTTTGACTACACAAAGCTGCTCTGTAATGAGATGGTAAAATATAAAGCTATTTGTCTTGCAATATACGCTATGCTGTGTTTGTTTTTTTTTGCATTTTGGTGTGTTGAGCATGATATTCTGCATTGTGACCATGATTGTACTTCCGTTCCGTATGCAAAGTCGTGCATAACCTCATTAATCTGCTTCAGGTGAAGACCCAGAGGATCCGTCGACCAGCGCTGGAGTGGCCAACAAGAGGAAGTCCAAGAAACACAAGAAAGATAAAAAGTATGTTTTTCCACAACCTTCTCTATTATGTAACACATTGCCATAGAAATTCGTTTCGTAATATGAACATTCAGACACAAGATTATAAAATAAAAATAAAAAATAAAATTACATAATAACAGTTACGAAATTACTTTTTCTCAAACATGCTTGGAAATGTGATCATTATTTTGACAACCTTCTTCGAGATAAATCGAAATTGCTGTACTGGTCAAATACATGCGCGCAGCGGCCGGCAAAAGTTGTATGAAAATCCATATCTGTCGTGTCTAGCGGCCAAATAAATTCCATAGTAAACTCATATCTGTCGTGTAGTTTAAAAATGGAACGATGTTTTACTCCGAAACATGGCAACCAAGGAGGTAACTTATCAAAGGTTTTATTTAAATTTCGAACTGGCTTGCAAATAGAACGCTGTTTATTGAAAAAAAAACAAAGGAACACTTTAACGCGGGAACAATTAATGTTGTTCGTCATTGATTTTGACAAAATGAGTTCTAGGTACTACTTAGTTTTAATTTCCGCGCATTATTTGAGAAAAGTACTATACGAGCCTTGGCCACAACTAGGCATTGATGGACTTACGTATGTGTGCCTCGGCTTCGCCTCGGCCCACATTTACACGTTCGTCCATCAATGCCTATTTTGCTGGCCGCTGCAGTAATGTACTATTATCTACACTCACAACGTAATGTTCCAAATACGAATTCGAAAAATATTGTATAAACACGTACTTTATATTCGTGGATAGGTAAAATTAAAAAAAAACCATTATAGTTCAACATTTTCCTTCGATTTTCAAACAACTGCATCATAAAATAACTTTTTAATTTTTATAGCACACTTTTACTTTTTAATTTTCTGGCGCGTGTGGGCTCACGTCATTGTCAGTTGTCTGTGGATGCGCGCGCTGCGCAATGAGAATCTAAATTGCCCGCCATACCATACCACATATTTTTTCCCTTTCCACTTTTGTTTTATTTCAACTGTATGAGTGAAGATAAAGTAGTGTATGCAATAGCATATAATTAGGTATTAAAACACTCGCGTAATATTATTATCAAATTCGGCTTCGCCTCATTTGATAAACGTACGCTCGTCTTTTAATAACCCCTATTATATGACCATTGCATAAACTACTATTGTATGGAGTTTTGATATCATTATGTAACTGGCAGAATGATACTGAACCTGTTACCTCTGGAAAAAGCGCGCGTTGATTGTGTGTATATAGTCTGTGGTTTTTAGTCTGAACGTTTCTAATAAATTGTTGTTGGAACTTATTTGCATTTAATTAAGTAAGCTCATCAGGTAGTGGAAAACGAATCGTTCGTGTCTCGCATAAAAAGGCTTAATTTTAACATTCGCATGTAACTTTCGAAATTAGCTACATCGCTCCTGTTAAAATCTCGTCTTTTTGTGCTCGACACGAAATTTACTATTCCTTGTTAGTTTTCATCAGTATCTGTGTTCGTTCAGTGCTTGGGCACAAATTAATCTGTTTGCGCATTGGTTTTTTTGTTATATGCAAACTATTGTTCACCCTAGAGCTCCGATCCCCCAATGAGTCGAGGGTTGCTCAGAAACAATTATTCCTTTCATTATATGGGATCCGATTATTCGTATGCAGTTCGTATCGATTACTGGGTTTATGGTCCTTTTATTTATTTTCTTGAGTTTTTTAACGAACTTTAATAACCGACGAGAAGAGACTACAATATTTGATTTGTAAAATAAAGTCACCACAGGCTACAAAGAAAGTTTAGATTATCAAAATGATTAGATTCGAAAACGCTAAGAAAGAAAATTTGGTTCAAATAAATGTCACTAGATAGCGCGATATGCACCGATTTGTTATTGAATTGTGTGTAAAATTAACATTTTCTGGAATTGATCATAAAAATTGTATGATTATTATATGATTTAATCAACTCTCCTAAGCACAACATTATGGAATATTGGGCTCTTAATTCACATTTCAAAGATTATTTGAACGGATCATTTAAAATTGATGCCAATAGATGGCGTGGTTTTAAACTGAGGCATTCCACTCGATTGTTTAAATTTGTATTGTAACACATTTTGGTGCATAAAACTGTATTTAATTTGTATTTAAAGTCATTGAGTGTGTCATTGTATTTAAAGAAAAAAAAATTCACTAACCAAGTAAATCCCTTTATTTGCAAGTCGCTGCTAACACCATCTACCATCTATCGTACTAAAAATAACAGATAATCAGACGAAAAACGCTAGTTACATCGACACGGTTTCTTTGTATGGGATGAGGCATATGTATGCTAGTATTATATTATCTGTGCCCATACGTTTTTCTTAAAATTTTCAGGCGAAAAGAGCGCGAGTTAGCGCTGCGTCGGCTGAACGAGGTCATCCGCACCGACGAGGACGACTACCTCGACACTGCGCTCGTGGAGGAGGAGGAGTTCCTCGCGCAGTACAAGTCTCTGCTGTAGGTGACACGGCTCACACATACACTTAGAGCACTGGACTAAGCATTCCCAACTGGCAGTCAAGTACCCTGCCGTAGTGTTGCCTAATACCTACAACCTGGGGTTTTTAAGTCAAGATTGAATAGGATACTTCTAGACAAGCGTGCTTCAGCGTCGACCACATCATCGAAACCATCATGCGAGATAATGGTCAAACCCGAGCCTATAAAGAATTGAATGTAGCGCCATCTACACCACCACATATGAACTGCAAAAAGATCTGACGTCATTAAAATAATATTCTCCTCGCGATTTGATCAAGATGTAATGAAAAGATATGATCATATTTTAGAAAACTGCTCCTGAATTAATTATTAATTTTCTCCTATGAAGCCTTAATCAATTCTCGAAAAAATACATGAGCCTATCGATAAATAAATAATAATTAAAAAAAAATGCATTTTCATACAAAGTTGTCATCAGCTGAACAAAATTCACAATAACCTTCGGGCAGTTGTAGACACATGTCTGGTCGAAGGATCCTCCTTTTTTAATTGAGGTTGTGGAAATTTACAACCTGTGCCGCCTACCTCTAAATGCGTTAATATTTATGATATTTTATCTGTGGTGCTACCACATGTATATACCACATGTATATTTGTGTGTGGTGGTGTGCTTGTGTGGGCGGCAACTGAGAGACCCTTTGTGCATATTGGCCTTGTTTGTTCTGTCTCCTGCTTGATATGGAGGGAAGTGGAAATATGTATCTTTTCCTACTCCTGCATTATTCTTTTCTGATTAATTTCGTTGCGGGATCCAAGACAGTTAAATTCATTCTCCGGGCCTTCGTCGAGCTTCATTGGCTCGACGCTTTTCTGGTGGTCGGCACTGTTGATTTGGCTTTCAAGAGTTGCAGTGGTTTGGGAATGGTGCGGTGGGATACTTCTAAATGAATTCGGTTTGAATAATGTTAGAGAAACAAAGCAATCGTGCGGCCAATAGTTGTCTTTTTATGAATGCCCTTCGGTATCACTGCGACTTGCAAAAAAATATTAGCCGCACAGTCGCTTTGTCTTTCTATGCACACAACAGTGACGGTATTGCAGAGTCCATTGCTCTATGTCTATGATCTCACACACTGCGGTAAAGGTGGTTTTACATTGAGTCAGCTATTAAAGCGACGGTGAAGGAAAACATCCTGAGGATACCGGTATGTTCTGGAACCAAAAATTTGAAGGTATGATATCAACCAAACGGCAATGTGCCGCGTGGTGGATTACTGCCCAAGTGCCCCTTGCCACTCAAAGAGAAGGCATATGATATGTTCTAGTAGGCGACAAAATGTCATTCTATCGGCGATGGTGATGTTGAAATGTCAAAATACAAGGGATCACGTGACATTTCGATAGAAATTGGCATTCTAAGGCATTTGACCACCGCCGACCGAGAGCTAGAACCTAGTTACGAGTTAGGGAGCAGCTAGAAGCGAGTGTGTAGTTCCGATAGTTTTACCGCTCGGTTGCGAGCGACGGGCATTTACTCTTACCATTCGCTCGGGCGGTCAGTCTTGCACTCGTTGGTTGGTTGGTCCCTTGGCGTGAGTTCTGACCGTAACGCGAGCATCGCCGAGCGAGTATCGCTCAGCGAGTATTATCTTTGATAGCTCTTGTCGCTGCGACAAACTTGTGATGAGAGAGTACTCGCCGGTACTGTGAACAGCCAACTATTAATATATGTGTCTCTTTTATTGACACGGAATCTGTATGTTTTTTTTTCGTTTCTTCAGTGAGAAGATACTCGATAGCTAATCGCTTCGTCGCTGGCAGTGGAACAAGTGCCTTATACATTTTATAATGTGATTTTTAATTTCGTAGACTAAACTGACATTTGGGGGGTTGTCACTTTATCGTTACATAAAAATAGTGTCGTATCCTGACTATCCTGAGTGATCGAAAGTTAATCGAAAAACGAAGTAGATTGAAAATGAAACTATTTCGCGGCATAAAAAAATATTTGTTTAGAAACTAGCGGCCCTTATTTAGTTTCTACTCATTTATTTCAGACTTCATTTTATCGATCGCATTTATTTTATTGTTGATTTCATATTTAACACAATAAAAGTTTATGTACTATGTGTATGAATACTGTTATATTTGAATATATTACATTTATATTCATAAAACATTTATTTACACCAATTAGTTAAATTATATTGAGGAGTCATGGCACATCGATTCGATGAATCACTTATGATTGAGCCTTACCTACAACAATATGCTCCACGCTTGCAACATTTAAAAAAATAGTGTCATTGGCAGCTGTCAGTTTAGTCTACGAAATTAAAAATCACAGTATAGATGTTTTTCCAATCGCTATGGCGACGCTTTCGTTGATACAATATAACTTGATAAGGAACTCTGGCCTGTCTTGAGTTTTCAGTATCTGACTCAGTGTAAACCCACCTCCTCTTCTTGACCGCTCTGATTTAACGCAAACTTTGCACATTCTGATAAAACAGTGAACATTTACATAAAAATACGCTGTTTCTGAGCAGGATGATAAGTATGTAAATAATCTTAAGCACAGGTTGATCAAAATGAACTTAATAAATGCACAAACTTTTGCGCAATTGTTCCTTTTTGCACGCTAATGCGTTTAAATCAGAGTGGTCTAGACGGTTACATATTATAATATCTAAACATATTCTAACAATTTTCGAGATAACTACGGTCAATAGACCTGCCATTTAAAATCTCTAAAGATCGCTTCTCAGATTTAACTAATGAACAAAATCCATAAAGGAGAATTCACCTACGGTTTATTCAACTAACATTAATTAACCTAGGGTTAATTGAACGATTCAGCTACTGTTGATTTACCTGTGGTCAATATTTGTAGCCAAAATAAGGGTGTCCAGTCAGCCGAATCTGTTCCAAAACCGAATCGGTGCACCTCGACTGTACGTAGTCTTTTTGGCTGCTACCCCTAGAGTGTATATTAAAAGCGGAGGCGCGAAGGGAGAGCAACCCCCGCCCACTGTAACAAAACATAGGCACACGTGCGAGCCGTAGCGGCTGAAGCTGATCGCCGGAGGTGACCGCAAGCCAAAGCTGCGGAGTTGAGTATGGGTGCCTATCCTTTGTTACGTAAGGGCGAAGGGGTTGCACTTCCCTCAACGCCGGAGACGATGCAGAAGCAACTGTAGGTGAGTCTTCCATTAGGTATATCATACATAGTTGAAATATCCAATATCTAAAAAAACCTTTAGATTCATCGTTCGTTAGTGCATTTAATTTTAGTTTAATCAAAATTAAGCAAGTAAAATAGTAGTTCAGTCGACCAATATGTATTGTGTTATGAACATATGTGAATCAACCGTAGTTATATCGAAAATAGTTATAATAACTTTAGATATTATAATACGTAACCGTCAAGACATTTGACGATCTCTTATATAAGTAAGACGATGTGTTTACGATGTATAATAATGTACAGTCAACAAAACAGTTTCGTGCAAAAGCAATAAATATAAAACACTTGCACGATAGAAGCAACATTCACTTTTTTTGTGAATGGTTTTTATAATAAAATACTGACGGACGATAATTTGAAACATTGAATAAAACACATTTAATATAAGCCATATTAAATGTGTTATATTCAACTGTAAGGTGCCATATAACCGTCACTTCCAGATCCCTTGTTGCAAAATTTGTCTTATTAGGCACTTGTTACTTCATCATCGGAATAATCAAATCATCGGAAGTCATTATAAGCAGAAAAAAACACGATCAAAAGTATTTACCTGTTTTGTCGACTGTAGATGTTTAATGACTTTATATGTATGATGATATATACCAATATTTATGTAAATTATAATGTACAGTCAACAAAAATATTTCGTGCTAAAGCAAGAAATATTCAAAACATGTCTTCTTTTGCACGACAAAAGCAACGTTCACCTTTTTCTATAATTTATTCCTTTTGTCGACTGTACATTGTTAATATTATCAATATTGATGTAAATTGAGTGATATTGTATGTATAAATCATGAATGTATGAATTGTAAAACTTCAATCGAGCTTGATTTTCGTGATAATTGACTGTACTTTTGTAATTTCTGTTAATGTATAAACCATATTGTAGCATAGGGTAGATGTCAAAAAGAAACTATTTAGTGCATCAGTTAGATTAGGTACCTAATAATATTGGACACGTATTTTTTTCTTTTGTCACGTATTCAAATAATAACGACGATATAGTGCGTTGAAATGTCGTGTGACGTCACGCCGTGCTACACTTTTACTGACAAAGTGACGTCACAAGCTCCCACTCCTGAACTTTGATGCGCTTTATCTTTGTCAATTTTTATTTATTTTATAAAGCAAAAAATACGGGTTCAATATTATTTGACAATCTCACTGTTGGTCTAAATATAATTATCATTTTTCTACCGAGGAAACATCCCTATTGTCAATGTATAGTTTAAAGCATCATACCGAAATTTTGTTATACTACTATTGGTGCACCCCTGCCTAACTCTTCGGGATTTAAGGCGTGATGATATGTAAAAACTCTCTGCTACATCGTTAGCGGAGCGATTTTGGTATGATGAATGGCCAATGTCACACTGAAAGAGTGACGGACTGTTTTTGTAAGCTCGTAAGTCGTACTATTTATAAGCTCGTAAGTCGTACTATTTATAAGCTCCGTTAGTCGTACTATTTATAAGCTTGTAATTCGTACTATTTATAAGCTTGTAAGTCGTACTATTTATAAGCTCGTAAGTCGCACTATTTATAAGCTCGTAAGTCGTACTATTAATAAGCTCGTAAGTCGTACTATTCATAAGCTCGTAAGTTGTACTATTTATAAGCTCGTAAGTCGCACTATTTATAAGCTCGTAAGTCGTACTATTTATAAGCTCGTAAGTCGTACTATTTATAAGCTCGTAAGTCGTACTATTTATAAGCTCGTAAGTCGTACTATTTTGACTGACGTGTTACACACCAAGTAATATAAGACAAGGGTAGGAAGATGATGCCTATTTTAACTTACAGTTTCAAATTAGATTAGCTAGCGATACTCAACATGAAAAAAAGGAAAATACAACTCTTAATTTTAGTTAACTAAAGCTGAATAGACTCCGATTCTGAATTAAGCATTTGAAGTTGGGTATTTGTCGAACTGTACTTTTACCTTAAAATCTCACCAAATTTGATACTATTGTAGGTTTTGACTCGTTCTTTAGTCCAAATACTCAATTCAGAAACCGGCCCTATGTCACCAGCGTGTAACTGCGAGTATACTTACTTGCAGTTATGGGCCTTATTTATAAAAAATATCTAAACTGTTAAACAACCTAACAACAGATTCTTTATTCAAATTCTCTATATATTTTTTTAATATAGGATGTGCGAAGCAATCCCTAAACAGTGTCGAGATTTTAATAAATAAGGCTGTATGATTAAAACCTCTTTTGTTGTCTTTCTATATCGGTACCATCCACAGACATAAAATCTAAATAGATGACGCGATTGTATGTACTTCGCGTGTCAAATACCGGAGTAAAATTATGATCAATGATCGTACTTTGAGCTTTCATTTATCATTATCAGCATCGGAAATCCACCGAAGTCTAGAAAAATTCCTTTTTATGCCATAATGAGCTGTAGACTGTATAGAAAAAGTTGGCCGAGACATTGGAAATGTTTTCTTTCATTGGTAAGTAAATTTATGTTTGTAAATTGTTTGTGAAAAAGTAGCACGCTTGGTTTTCATACAGATGGAGGGACTTGCGTTATCTAGTTAGATTTATATCTGTGGTACCATCACATAGCAAATTTAATTTGGCTTTATAAATATTTACATTTATTTATAAAAGAAAGAATGCGTCTAAACGGGCATACATAAGAAGCTCGAATATACATTATTTAGTGATCACACCATCACGGACTCATCAATTAGGATCTACGACTGATATTCCAAATCAGTCTGAGGAATCTCTACTCGATTTTGTCATAACAACAGAAAGTATCGAGAGGATAAATATCATTATGCCGCACAAACAGTGGCGAACAGCAAACACTGACCACAAACACCCAACACAAACACGCCATCCACACGCTTGGCGAACATGCTAGTCTATTCCGGATTGGCAAACATGGCAGAAGACGAGCTTGTTGTGGCAGCGATTACTTTCGGGTTAAACTCCTCATTTTTCCTTACAATTTAGCTTAGGATACACAAAATGTCACGATTCGTAAATTTGACCACCACTATTAACTCCGTCCGCCGCCCGCAAGCTCTCGCGTACTACTGAACTGACAAGCGTGTGGATACATCACAAACACTTTCGCGAACACCCTTTGATATGTGCACAAAAACCGACATCGATGCCGAACACGGGCGAACACAAACAAAAACAGCCAAACACAAACACCATCCACACGTTCGTGTTCGTTTGTTTGCATTTCGCCATTGTTCGGCGAGCGTGTGGAGGCGGCATTAAATAACAAGCAATAGTAAAAAAATTAAATCTGTATTCAATAACGCCGTAATGGCTGAACAGTTTTTGACGAAATTTACATAAAGTAAAGAAATGTATCCGATAGCTTGTAAGGTCGATTTTCATACTAGATAACTAAGAAATTTGATGAATTTATAAAAATCAGTCAATATATTATATGACTGCAAAGTAGTGCCATTTCAAAATTTTAAAAATTAAGTTTAAACATATATTATATTATTACTAAAAACGTCCCTGGAAACTATTATAATTTGTCAAAAATATTTTCTATTGATTCATCTATGAATTCGTATGTAATAAGTATAAAATACTTGTATTAAATAAAAATATGTATACAGTAAAATATAGTTTTATTTTTATTATAATTTCATTGTACAATTTAGAGAGTTTGTTATAAAGTCTTATATAAGGTGGAAGAGTTTTCGTAACAAGACATAAACTTTGTATGATAATTGTTATCTGAGAGGTCCAAATCGGTTACACTAGTCGATCTTGCTTCCATACAAACGTAGTCTGACGATTACTCCACTGTTTGACGATGTACGTTCAATATAAAAAAAATATATCAATTTGTGTCATCATTTCTAGTCCTGTATGGAAACAAAAAGTAAAAAGAAAAAATATTTGAAACATATGAGCGTCGAAAGTTCCACATTTGAAAACTAATCTTAACGCATCTTTGGGCGCAAATAAATACCATAAGAAGAAGGAAAATTGCAAAACAGTCACCGTGCAGGCATAGATTAGTAGTTCAACAATGCAAATAATTTTATTTTGAACACATACGTTTAGTAGATTTTTCATGATATCCATACTGCCAAAGATCTGTTTATAAAATTTCGCGCGCTCGTTTTCGTCGTAAATCATCATCCATTTCTCTACAAATTTACGATAGTGCTAATTCGTACGCGAACTAGCTTCCTACTGCTCATCACAGCATCTATCTCTTTCGCACGTGTTGTTGGATGAGATAGCATGCATTTTAACCCCGCGCACAAAATAGTTCGTGCCGTCGACTAGGGCAACCTTAAGTGACATTCATACATACACTAAGTTTGTCTTTTAAAAGTTAAATATAATGTGAAAAAAGGTCTTACGTTATAATCTTAGTTGCTTTAAATTATTGGCACAATTTAAATCTCTATGTTCGTGACTACCCCTTATTATTAGAGTACCCACTTCATTAACAAAGGTATTATAGGCCATGGGTAACGATAGGTTATTTTTTTCCTTGTTATGTGCCTAGATACACAGTTTGTATAAAAATTATAGATAGTGAACTGTTGTTATTACTATTCCGACATCCATAAAGACCGTCCATTAATCACGTGAGGTTTGAAAGGGGGGGGGGTTGGTTAGCGAAAATTACGTCACGATATCACGTGAATTTATTTTTTCGTTAAACGCGTGATTTCTAAACCGCGTAATATTATTTTTATGCCAGTCAAACACAACCTGCAACCTTTCTGTTTAGACATTTTTGTCATGGTCCTTAATTTCAGAATAAAATTAGATTATAGTTTATACCTGTATTTAAAGATAATATTCTAAAAAAAATAAGATTATTTGTAGGTACAAAAAATACACGTGATTTTGGCTTGGGGCGGGGGGGTTAGTCTTAAACCTCACCACGTATGAGGGGGAGGAGGGGATTATTAAAAAATGCTAAGAAAACATCACGTGATCAATGGAAGGCTCCAAACTTACGAGCACGAGTATACATCTAAACAGCTCAATACTGTACAACTTATTTTGGTCGGGTTGTACGCGAAAATTTAGTATGGAAAAGTAATGAAAGCTCTCTTAAAATACAACAGTTAGGTAACTAAATTTTTTAAATACAAATGTTACAGTTCTGTTTTTTTACGAAATGAATCATATTTATGGGTAGTATTTGTATACTTAGAATAGCAACAGCTTGCTTTTTCGGCGCTTATGGTGGTCCTGCTGAATGGAGCGTGACTACCGCAGGACCACCTTCAAAGTCAACTTTCTCGAAGACTACTAAGGTACCAATTTTGTTGTTAGAGTACTAATTGGTACCAATTGAGTAGTAATTATTTACTAAATATGGAAGCGATTGGCGTCGGGGTCCGGCAATAGTCACGGACATTAAATATTTTACCTAATAATATTACTATTCTACATTTATATACTTACATATATTATAAACTTTCCTGTGGTATGTAGTGTCATGAATAGTTATTAAAAGATTTTCTTTAGTTTCATGCTTCCCGGTGTTAGATTGAGCTAAAGTTTTGCACACATGATTTTTGCTTGTGACAATGCATTTTTTTTGTATAACAGCTTATTTAAAAGAAACTTAAATGACGGCTTGTTTTTATCATGTATCCAAGGGCGGATTTAAGGGGAAGGGGCTCCCTGGGGCACGTGCTCCCTCCCCCCAGACGGTATTTTTGTGTACTGTGGAGATTCCATCACAGTACATACTTAGAAGCAAATCATATTATCAGAGTTGTTAAAATATATAATAAAATAATTTTTCTATGGTTTTGACACTTTCATAAACTTTCCTATACATACTTGAACTTGTAGAAATAAACTTGAAGTATGATACTTCAAGTCTATTTCTAACAGTTATTGTTGAATTTTGTGCCCGTCCGCCCCCTTGTGCCCCTTCCAGAAAAAAATCCTGAATCCGCCCTTGCATGTATTCGTTAGCAAAGGACATGGCTAAATAAAGTATGGACGACTGCCCTGGCAATAAATAAACATTTTAACTAATAATATGTAATTCTGAATAGCTGAATATGAGTATTTCGTATGAAAAAAGTTACAGGCACTTTTTATATCGTCCGTCACAATCCTGAAAATAAAATCGTAGAAACGCCTACATTAATAGGTATACAAACTTGTAAAAGAATAAGATTTTGCTATGATACTTTCTTAAGGCGTTTAGAGGAGCTCGTGGCTTAATAATAACAGACGCACAGATCGATCTTCAAGGTTAAGCAACGCTAGCCGAGGTCATTCCGTGGTTCCATCGTGTACCATCTTTACATAGCGAGTTTTCTTAGTGTCTTGGAAAGCTAGCCGTTGGTCACGGCTGTCATTTGAAGATCTTTCATTTGTTGCTACACCACAGTTTATGCATCTCATGATGAATCAATACGCAATTGAAACTTAAGACCATACTAGTTGGCTCTGTATTAATACATAATACCCGTCGAAAGGTACTTCGTTCAAAGTGAGTTCCCATGACACCCCCAACATGTTTTATTTTTATTTGGTTCTAATCGAATCGAACTTTTTAGTGTCAGCACTATTTAAGCGCCGTTGCTTTCCAGATTTTGCCAATAATTTCTAGAAATCAGATAATCTCTAAGGTTTTGAGATGTATTGCGAAAGGTACAAAAATAAATAATAATGAATACTGTTCGTTTCGATTTACGCAAATGTCTTTAAAAGTAGGTTTATTGACTACAATTTTTCGTAGAACGGAATGTTATGTTCTTCTTGTCAAACAAAAACATGAAAATACTTTTAATTATTTGATTAATTCACGAATGTTCTAGAAGAATAATAAAACTGTTATTATTCATTAATGAATATTTGAGATGTATGGCGATAGGTACATTATTAAATATCAATGAATACTGTTCGTTTCGACTTATGCAAATGAATTTAAAAGTAGGTTTATTGACTACAATTTTTGGTAGAACGGAATCTTATGTTCTTCTTGTCAAACAAAAACATGAAAAAACTTTTAATTATTTGATTAATTCACGAAAGTTCTAGAAGAATAATAAAACTGTAATAATTCTTTAATGAATATTTGAATGTTACGAGCTAGTGAGAAATTTCTAGACGTGCTAAGGGCAGTTGTTTAGCCATGTCCTTTGTCCCTTTATTTCATAGGACTTACCTTAGATCTCTACCTACCTCTTCGGGTTCTAGAGGCGAGAAACATCTCGCATAAATTTTTCGCATTTAGTATTTTTAACCGACTTTCTAAAAAGTAGGTTCTATGTTCGACTTTGTTTTAATGGTTCAATAAAATCTAGTATGTATGTACACGAAACCGTTGCTCTAATTCGATCGTTGCCTTATCAAGGTATCAATGTAAGCAAGGAATTCAAACAAATATAGATATAGATTGGCTTTTTGGCTTTGCTAGGAACTACTTCTCGACCGCCTAGTTATTAGAGAAACTAGGATTTTGGTGAACAATGCTAACGCTGTACCGATTAGTGCCCTAAATAGATAGTTGTTCAGCGATCAAACGGACAGCAAATAAGTCCCAATTACTTATTTAGCTATCAGAAAGCTATTAGTTTCTAATATCATACATATAAAATTCCATTCAATTTTTAACGACTGTCCAAAAATGGAGTGTATTGTTTTTAGGGTTCATGTATATGTAATTTTTTTTAATTTATCTGGTTAAAGTTTTGTAACTATCTTACGGCTACAAATGTGAATTATCTAGAAGTGGGTTTAGTATTACCAGTGATCGGAATTAGGTGAGCTAATATACCTAAAGTTCAAAGAACATAGACAAAAAAGTGGACTTCCTTACGACAAATTTGTTTTCGGTTTTTTTGTTCCGGGTTTCGGGACATCACTTAAGTACATTTAAAATTAATGTTATTAATACAGTAAACTAATTGAATTTTCCTTTTTAAAATACCTAAAAAAAAATAGTGTTGATTTCTGTTTACGTCTAGTTGCAATAATTTTACATAATAAATAAATGGTAATGGTGAGTAGTGGTGGCCCAGTGGTATCGGCCGCGACTTACAAGTTGTAGGTTGTGGGTTCGAGCCCAGGCAGGCGCTTTACTTTGTGTAAATTATTTTATCACCACTGCTCTCAAAACGGTGAAGGAAAACATCGTGAGGAAACCGGCATGTCCTAGAACCAAAAATTCGAAGACATGTGACATCCACCAACCCGCAAAGGGCCCGCGTGGTGGATTACGGCCCATTCCCTCTCACAGAGAGGAGGCCTGTGTCCCAGCAGTGGGAATATTAATAGGCTGATGATGTGATGTGTGTGTGAATAAATGGTATGAAAAGCTATAACATTGTTTTATTACCTTGTTAGTTATAATTATTAAAGCTGGTATGTAAATTACATTAGCTTCCGCGCTTACTTACATCGTTCTTTTTCATCGTTCTTTACCTTTATTTTTGTATAGTTTAATTTTTAAACAGAAACAGGAAATAAATTCGATAGGTATTTTACTCTATTAATTTTAGTCGTACTTAAGTAATATCCCGAAACCCGGGACATTAGTCCCGAAAAATATTTTGTCGTCAGGCGTCTCCACTTTATCTCTGTTCTTTTTTAAATTTCAGGTTTTTAGCTCATCTTATGCCGATCACTGATTATTACATATTATTTGTACAACTACATAATTTCACCACCTCACTGGTTAACAATAAACTCAACAAACATGACGTCATTCTTAACATACTCGAACTTGTCGAGACTGGTGTGCGGTATGAAGATGTACTGCCTCTTCAGCTGCGTGACTGACTTGTCCAGGTTCTCAGTAGACTTGGTCTTATCTTCCTCTCCATCATCATAGTCGTGGCGTTTGGAGGACGACTTGCGTCGGAGTTGCAGTGACTTTACTATGTCCATTGCCTGAGGAAGAAGTATAATGTTAGTGGTAAATCATGGCGACCTCTTCATGATATGTGCGGAAAGAGATACACGGCCTTGTCCCTTTTCAAAATAGTAATTTTTTTGTCGAGCACAAAACGTCGAGATTTTAACACGAGCGATGTAGCCAATTTCGACGTGAGCTGAAAGCGAACGTCGAAAGCTACATGCGAGTGTTAAAATAAAGCCTTTTTATACGAGACACGAACGATTCTTCTTCCACTACCTGATGAGCTTAATTAAATGCAAATAAGTTCCAACAACAATTTATTAGAAAATTTCGGACTAATAACCACAGACTATATACACACAATCAACGCGCGCTTTTTCGAGAGGTAACAGATTCAGTATCATTCTGTCAGTTACATAATAATATCAAATTCCATACAACCCCTTGAGTGTCCATCGCGCCAAAATCGGCTTAAAACAATGGTAATTTCTATTGTGTCTGCTAATTGACACTTGAATCAATAAGTTATTTCGTAACTGTTATTATGTAATTTTGTTTCTTTTAATTTTTATTTTATAATCTTGTGTCTAAATGGTCATATTTTGAAAAGAATTTCTTAGGCAATGTGTTACACAATAGACATGGTAGTGGAAAAAGTATCTACCTACTTAAACTATCCTCCTCGAATTTATTATTTTACAAGTTTTTTATTAACTTGCAATGTATGTATGTGAAGTGTGTTCGGCTTCAATCTTGCAACGACGAATTTTAAAGCAGTTATCCTCAAGCGATTAAATTGAAGTTTTTGGATGACAATGCACGGTAAGCTAAAAATCTTATTTAATAAAAGGTTTCTTTAATTGGAAAACTAATTATCTATACTATCAAAAAAAAAAAAAGAGAGAAAAAAGAAAAGAGGAAATATTTTTTTGTTTGATTGTTTGTTTGTTTATACCGAATAGGCTCCGAAACTACTGGACCGATTTAAAAAAATCTTTCACCAATAGAAAGCTACGTTATTCCTGAGTAACATAGGCCTGTGGGGTGGCCCACGGGAGCGAAGCCGCGCGAAGCAGCTAGTTTGGTATAAAATTAAAAGTATGAACACAAGGAGTCATTCAAATAGCTACACCAGCAGTCGAATTACGCAAGTGAATTCGGCAAGGCGAAGGGTTTAACCGCTATCAAATCGACTAATTACATGCGAGATGAATGACGCGATGTGGTGTTTCCGTCTGTGTGATTGGTCGATTGATAGCGGTCAAACCCTTTCCGTTGCTGTATTCTATTACGCAATAAGGCTGCTGGGGTTAATGGTGGGTTGCGGTTCCCCCCCGATGGGTTCCCGCATTGTCGAGGCGGGGGGGCTCAGTAGCCGTGGCTTGGACAACCACGGTGAAGCGAAGAGGAACCCGAGGAGGGGCCGCTCGTCAGGGCTTTTGCCGACAAGCCGACGACGTAGCGGCCAATTAGTAGGTTGCGGTGCCGTATGGGCGGCATCGCAACTGAGGTGAGCCGCGTTGTGGTATGGTAGGCATCGCGGCTGAGGGTTGGAGGCCGCGGCGGGAGAGGAGTGCCGGTATTACGGTGCGCCGCTCGCCCTACCCTCCGCGGCCTGCACGGGGTCGCCACCGTCTGATGGCGGACGCGGTGGGGCCGCAGGGGAGGAGGAGTGTCGGTATAGCGTTGGCCGCTCTCCCTATCTCCTGCGGCCGAAAAATGGTAGGTGGCGGGGCCACTGTCCTGACCCGTCACAGGGGAACCAAGGGTGCCACACACGGGGTCGTCTGGCGCCCATGTGCCGGTTTGGTTCCTGGGGTGGTCACGGCGTACAACGTGTTCTCGTACGCCGGTGACGGGGGTTACTCCCCAAAGGAGGGTCCGGTGACGGACAGCCGCGGCGGGTTCGCGCCCAAGTAACACATAAGCAAGATAAAAGTACACATTTTGCATATTATACAGTTCAAAGATGAATATAGTTTGTATAAGAGCTTTGGGAATAGCCAAATGCTGGATTAGGTTGAGTTCGGACCCATAAAATTCTTAACGCTTATTAAATTCTGTATTTCTGTCCTTACCTTCTCAACGCTTAATAACCAAGCACCGTAGGATTATTATACAGACGTTATTTAGCATTACGCGTTTCAGGTTGCTTAAAGCTGAAAAACAGCCCCGTCGGTAGCATTTGTCTGAATATCCATAATCTGTATTGCTATTATAAAAGCATTACTAAGCTATTAGCGCTTGAAACAGCTCAATGCTGAATAAAGTATCACCTTCTGAATAATATTGTTACATAATTCTATTAAACAGCTTGATACTGAATAATTGCTTTTATTTTATCTTCAAACTGGATAAGATTCTATGTTTTACTAATTATTCAGCTGCTGAATAAATAATATTATTTATGTTTTTATTAAGCTTTGTCTTGTTTAATAGAGAGTTTGAAACTAACTTATTCAAATTAAAGACCATATGTATGTTGTTATAGCGCCCATAGCTTAATACCAGCTTAATTAAAATATTATTCACCGTATTTATTTTTTGCGTTATTTAATATGAATCGAAAATCGTGGAAAAAACGTAAGAGAACTGGTTACATCAAAAGAAAATTGTTAAAAGAATATTTAAATATCAGCAATAGTAATTGTCCAAGTGTTTCTGGTCGTCAAAAGATTTATGAAAATAGTTTGAACAAAACTGAACCCGGTCCCAGCCAGCATGCGTGGTTGCCGTGCAATGAAGAGGGTTCCGTCCCCCAAAAAGTCAAACAGCATTGCGATTCACACAAGATGAGAATGCATCTGATGGCAGTGTACAGATATCGAAGAAGAACAATGTAGATACATGAAAAATTTGATATTTCGAGAAAAATTTGAAAATGGGCTTTCGAAAAAAGATCACACAAGTAGCACTAAAGGATTTGGCAGAAATATTAAATCAATGATTCCCAGACATTTTACCTAATGATCAAGGACAATTTTAAATATACCGAGACAAGTCCACATAAAGTCTATTGAGCAAGGTGAATACTGGCACAATGGCGTCATTGAGACACTTAAAAAATATTGATTAACACAAACATTTTGCCAGAAAACATATCACTGAATATAAACATGGAAGGTCATCCAATTTTAAATAGTCCCTTAGAAAGAATTTCGGCCAATTTTAATAGAAAAAGAAATGATTATTTTATTAGCAGAAGGTATTACAGTACATGAAAATAAAATTTACGTTGTGATAAGATATTTTATTTGCGACTCTTAATTCTCCAACATGCACATAAATTTCTTCAAGTTTTTTCATGATTTTGTCTTGACTCTCCATAATATGTTGTGGTTTCGCGTATATATTCTTGATTCCTTCTAGAGTCTGTACGTCTGGTGTCCATCAGTGCCAAGTGACAGCTGCACGGCTACGTTTTCAATTTGCCTTGAGGTTCAGTTCAGTTTTCAATTTGACAGTTTCGGGTGGCTTGATGTACTGGCGTTTGTACATAAAACAAATAACAAAACACGGATTAAACTAGGGCCCAGTCCACACCACACACGCGAAATCTATAGCAGATTTCGTGTGTTTGGTGTGCACTACATTTTTAATCATAAATGAGATTTTCTCGAAAAAAAATGCAAGCAAAGACGCTATAATTTTAAATGTAATGAATTCAGTGAAAGCCGGGCGTGAAATTCCACAGTAGAAAAGGTTTTTGTTAGATCGATTAGAGAACCCTAAAAATCTGAATAATTTAGAAATGTGATCAACTATATAATTGATATTCAGAAGTTAGTGTACTGAGACTACTTTTTTCAAGTTATAGCTTAGTAACAAGGCATGTGTGCACTTTTATTCAGCATTATACACCAAAACAATCGATCGCCATTAAAAATCTTTGTAATTTATACTTTCACGGAATTTACGAGATACCGAAATGCTTAATCTTACAACTACAACATTTTCAACTCGATTCAAGTTATTTTGTTGGATTAAAATTGCTAGTATTAGCTATTTCGTCACAAGTACTTTTGTCAGACCTATTATGTATATATGAAAATACTATTTACTATCTATTATCTTGATTATTAACGCGG
Source organism: Anorthoa munda (assembly GCA_945859665.1). Lineage (NCBI taxonomy): Eukaryota > Metazoa > Arthropoda > Insecta > Lepidoptera > Noctuidae > Anorthoa > Anorthoa munda. The sequence goes on along the minus strand of OX243899.1, from coordinate 4,838,605 downwards.
CGCGTAATAAATAATGAAAAAAAAACATACTATTCACGACAAAATTACTTGCGCACTAACTATTAACATATAGCAGACCTCTAACTTGTAAATTAAAATTTACTTACCGATTTTATAAGTTCACCATGTCAAATCACATTTAAATTCGACATCGACATTAAAATATTTAATCCAATTGAATTATTTTCACAATTTGTATGAATATTGTTTGTAAAAGTGTGAACAATAATTTAAATGCTTAATAAATTCTGAATACAATAACCGATTCGATTAAGCTGAGTAACTCAGTTGTAAGAGCTTAATAAAAGCAATGTGAGCTGTTATTCAAAGGTTATTAAGCTAATTGAAACGTTATTAAGCTCCTACTCATATCTTGCTCAGATGTTATTCAGCGTTAAGCATTCAAAATTGGGGCCCTTTTTGCTTGAATAACAGCTGAATAGACGGCTACTCAGACGTTATTCAGCTTACTATTCAGCTTATGCTCTTGATGATTGCTCTTACTCAATCTTTATTCAGCACGTTTGTGTTACTTGGGCGGATGTATGCTTCCGCGTTCCCGTGTTCCCGCCATAAGCGGCAAAGTAGGACACCGTGGAGTTTTAGTGGGTTAGAGTCCCACATAACTGCGCTATCTCCCCGTGGTAGCGTAGTATGCATGAGCATTTCTCCACGCAAAAAAAAAAAAAAAAAAAATGGGTTGCGGATAAATTTGAAAGAGAGTTACCGCGGCCCTGGCTCAAGCTACTGAAGGAACACGGGTGGGTTTTAGTCAGTAAAAGTCTGACACGACCTCCTGCTTCACCCAGAGCGGGAGAACTCATTGGATGAATTCACAACCAAAAAAAAAATGTTTGTGACATATTTCTAAATTAAATGTCATGAATCATCAGCAAATTCAGCAATCGTAATTGTTACTCTGCCAGTTCTGACAGGCAATCGCTCCATGTTAAATACGATATAGTACATTCGCGTTAAGAAAATAGTGAGTCATCGTTGTCAGGCGGCCCCTCGACTATCGGTTCGCAAGCTTTCTAATTTTTTGCGAACCGATTGCTTGAGAGACCGGAAACCTTATTGACTTAAAAAAAAGGTGGTAATCAATTCGACACGTCTGTATTAATATTGTTGGAATTGCACAATATGAAATGAAAACGAAAAAGTTACAGCAAAAAGCAGCAGCAGTTGAAATGTTACTCTGTATGGGCTTCTAAACACGTGTGCCAAATTTCAGCAAAAATAACTTTTGTTCCAGAAATCGGTTCGGTCGGAAATTGGTCTAAAAAACGATAACAATAATAGGTACCAAAGACACCGACTTCCGAAACGATTTTTTTTTAATAGTTTTCAACCGCATCTGATTAGACTGGAAGGCAGTTCCAACATAGTTGATAAACGTCTAAGCTAAGGAGATGAAGATCGTTATCGTTACGTTGGCTTACCTGACTCCTATTATTAGGCTGGTCCTTCAGAACGATGTTGATGTTGAGGTCGCAGGGCCACTCCAGCAACGCATCATAAGGTCCGGCGACCAGACGAACCGTGGACGTTATGTGACGCCCCTTCCACTTGCCTATGCCGTTCAGGTTCAGCTCCGCCTTAAAGGAAATGCTTAATTAATTTCATCATCGTCATTTCAGCCGAAAGAAGTCCAATGTCGATAACCTTTGCCGACCTTAACCAATTTTTAAAACTGTAATTAATGTTAAAGAAGTCAAGGGATATCGTGTTAACCAGTTATTGGGTTGTCAGTCGTAGACAGTCGCTCTATGTTAAGTCAGGTGCGGATCCAGGATTTCTCTTAGGGAGGGGCAAATGCCGCACTCTAGTGGAGGGACGGTCATTGAAAAAAATGCTGTTCCTACATTTTTAAACATATTTATAATCTCTTTAGTTTTTATATGTAAGTGCTTTAACTCTTGGAACTAACTCTTAAATGTCAAATAAAAAATAAAAAACACGCTTTACTGGTAAATTGAACTTATAAATAAATAATAGTTTTGAAAAACGCGCTTTAATAGAAAACCGAACTAAAAATTTGAAAATAATTCTCAATAAATTTTAATTAAGAAAATTTTTAAAAAAAAAAAGCGTGGGGTGCTTGATTTTAAATTGTTTTAATATTTTATTGACAGATATTGGTGAAAGTAGAGACATTTCTAAAATATCTTAAAAAGCACCCCACACATTTTTATAATAAAATATTTTTTTTGTTAATCACACTTTTTAATTTTAATTTAATGAAAATTTTTAATAAAATTAATAATTTTTAATTTTAATAATTATTAAAGCGTGTTTTTTAGTTTTTTTAGAGTTCCGTACTCAAAGGGTAAAAACGGGACCCTATTACTAAGACTCCGCGGTCCGTCTGTCTGTCTGTCCGTCTGTCACCAGGCTGTATCTCATGAACCGTGATAGCTAGCCAGTTGAAATTTTCACAGATGATGTTCTTGTCTTGTTGTAATTTCTGTTGCCGCTATAACAATAAATACTAAAAACAGAATAAAATAATTATTTAAGTGGGGCACCCATACAACAAACGTGATTTTTTGCCGTTTTTTTGCGATAATGGTAAGGAACCCTTCGTGCGCGAGTCCGACTCGCACTTGGCCGGTTTTTTAACTATTATTTATTTCCATACAAGAGGGACCTACCTTAGGTTAGGTTACCGGCAGTCTCCCGGGGTGGGGTGATGTTGGCGGTGTCCTTGGACATTTCCAACGCCTTCAACACCCTGCCCTGGAGTTGTGTTCGGGAGGCACTGCGGTATCATCTAGTGCCTCCCTACCTCCGCCGCATCGTCGGGGCTTATTTGGCGGAGAGGTGTGTCACCTACGTGGGACGTGATGGCGTCGAAAACCAGCACCGCATGTCGTGCGGTGTTCCACAGGGCTCGGTCCTGGGCCCACCCCTGTGGAACACCGGGTACGACTGGGTGCTGAGGGGCGAACTCCAACCGGGCGTAGACCTGACGTGTTACGCGGACGATACGCTGGTCACCGCCCGGGGGAGTTCGTACAGGGAGGCAGCGTTGCTGGCGACGGCTGCGGTCTCACAGGTGGTGAGCCGCATACGGCGCCTTGGCCTGGAGGTTGCCCTCAACAAGTCGGAGGCCATGGTCTTTCATGGACCCCGGCGGGCGCCACCGCCCGATGCCCACATCGTCGTCGGGGGGGCCCGAATTGCTGTCGAGTCAACCATGAAGTACCTGGGATTGGTGCTCGACAGCCGGTGGGATTTCGGCCCCCACTTCCGGCGGCTGGCGCCTAAGTTGTTGGGCGCGGCTGGGGCGCTGTCAACGCTGCTTCCCAATCTGGGGGGCCCGAGCGCTGCCTGTAGGCGGCTCTACGTGGGGATCGTGCGATCGATGGCCCTGTATGGGGCCCCGATCTGGGCGGCTGACCTGACGGCCGGCAGCATCGCTGTTCTGCGAAGGCCGCAGAGAGCGATGGCCGTCAGAGTCATCAGGGGGTATCGCACGATCTCCTACGAGGCGGCTTGTGCACTGGCTGGATCCCCGCCCTGGGACCTGGAGGCGAAAGTACTCGCGTCACTATATCGGTGGCGCGAGGAAGCGCGGGCGCGGGGCGAAGGGCTGATGCAGCGACATATAGAGTTGCGTCAGTCTCAGCTTCGTGAGGTCCTGGTGGCGGAATGGCGGGACAGGCTTTCACGCCCTACCGCCGGCCTCATTACCATCGAGGCGGTCCGGCCAGTGCTCGAGCGCTGGCTCGGGAGGAGGCACGGCTCCCTGTCGTTTCGGGTGACGCAGGTGCTCTCGGGGCATGGTTGCTTCGGGAAGTACCTGTGTCGCATAAACAGGGAGCCGGACGCCCGGCGCAGTGGTGACACACTGCGTCGACTGCCGGGAGGACACGGCGCGGCATACGCTGGCAGAATGTGCCGCTTGGGAGGAGCAACGCCGTGCCCTCATCTCTGAAGTAGGCAGTGACCTGTCGCTGCCGGCCGTAGTAGAGTCTATGGTCGGCAGCGAGGAGTCCTGAGACGCGGTGGTATCCTTCTGCGAAACAGTCGTCTCGCAGAAGGAGGCTGCGGAGAGGGAGAGGGAGATTTCATTCAATCACCCAATCCGCAGCAGACGTGCCGGGCGTCGGCGGAGGGCGGACAGCGCCCTCTTCCGGCCCCCCTAAATGGGTCCAGGGGCGACGGACTCGGGGACATCCGTTGCCCTCCACACATCTGGACCCGAGGTGGTGGCGCGTAGTGTTCCACGCGCGCCCCTCTTAGACGTTGCGGGGGAGTCAAACACCTCACTCGCCCCAAACCCGAGATCGAGGCCCGGAAGCGGGCCGGCACTAGCCGGGGGTTGCGGAAGTATCGTTGTTCCCGCGACCCCCGGCGTAGGTGTGAGATGGAACACCGGGGTGGTTTTTAGTCAGTAGGAGTCTGACAGACCCCTCCGCCCCCCCCAGGGCGGAGGACATCCAATGAGGATTTTCCACCCCGGAAACAAAAAAAAAAAAAAAAAAAGGTTACCGGCAGTTGGGGTGCAAGTTGAAAGCCTCCACGCGGCGCACCCTGGGCAACGTCGGCGCCAACTGCCCACCCGCGTTGGGTGGACAGTTGGGGCGGGCGGCTAATTTCAACACACGAGGAAAGGTCACGGTTCCAAACACAGATCATCATCCATGATGCTCTGTGAAGGGAACCGGACTAGAGGCGGGACGGCAAGTCCGTCGCTGCGGTGGCCATCTAACGCCTACTCCCCCCTCTGCTGACAGAGGGTAGGTCGAGTGGGCGTGGAGTAGAGATGGAACCCAATCCCAAGGTCTCGCGTGCCGAGGGGATGAATGGCCGGAGGGTTTATATCCGGTCCCTAGCGCTGGGAAAGGGACCTTACCCTTAAAAAGGGAAATAAAATGGAACAGAGGCTAACGGAAAAAAATCCTCAGGCGGGTACCCTTGCGCAACGCAAGGGCGAATCCCGCCCCTCTAGGGATCTCCTAGAGGGCAGCCCCATCGTATCTGAAGGCGGCACCAATAGTCTCGCGGGCCGGCAGACCACCGCCGACCTGCGCCACGAGCGAGAAAAGGAGCTCCAGGTTCACCTGGAGCAACTGCGCGACGTGGATGCACCGCTTGCCGTCGCCGACGGCAACAAGAGCCGAGGAGGCTCAAGTCCCCATGTGGACGTACCTCTTGCCGTCGTCGGCGGCAACAAGAGCCGAGGAGGCTTAGATCCTGGAGGCAACTTGTCTGACCAGGACTCGCGTGGCACCTCCAAAGTTTGGAGGAAGCGTCCGCGCAGTAAGGACTCGGGGTCGCTGGGTCTCTCCTCAAGTGAGGAGAACCTGTCGGCCCCGAAAGTATCAACGGGACGGAGAGGGCGGGGTCGCGCGGTGGGGGCCACCGCTCGGGTGCCGGAGCGCGACGTAAGGGGTCGCTTCTTGCCTCGGCCCGACACGCCTGCCCCTGCAGACTGCGTGCAGAGCGATCCCGGGCACATGAGTGCGGACCAGAGCGGTGGCTCCACTACCTCTCTGCTAGGGGCAAACAAGGCGGAGGTGAATGCCGCAAAGCGGGCGCAGCAACGGGCTGTCGCGGTAGACGAGGTCAATGAGTTGGCCCGACAGGCCCGAGAGCGGCGTACGACTCGGACGGCGGATGCATCAGCGGTGGCGCTCAGTCACCAAGTGAGAGACGGTCTGAATGTCGTCCTGAAGGTTGCCACTAAATTGGGCAACCTAAAGGGCACGTTCACGCGTGCCTTGAAGGACGCAGTGGACAGCATCCAGGAGGCAGTTGAGGTCCTCAGTAGCCGCACAACCACGGAGGAGACGGCGAAGTTGTGGGAGGAGAACAGCCGTCTCCGTTCCGAGTTGGAGGACCTCAAGCGGCAGTTTGCTGCTCAGAAGGCAGCTGCCGGTTCGTCCGTAAGGGCCCCATCGCTGGCACCTTCGTCGGTTCAATCCCCGGTCCCATCGTCGGCCGCTGCACTTGCGGATGCAGAGGTCGAAAAGATCGCACGCATCTGCATGATGCAGTGTCGTCAAATGGTGGGTGCTCGGTTAGAGGCCATAGAGGCGAGATTGCCGGCCGAAAACCTCCGCCCACCGCTCGCTGCGGATAAGCGGAAAAAGGAGGCGCCCGCAAAACCAGGCCCGGCGGCCGCAGTTACACCAACAAGAGCCGGGCAAAAAGCCGGAAAGCCCGCTGAGGTTAGGTCCGCGCCCACTTCCCAGTCGGCGGCTGCAACCCCGCCGACGCCACCTGGCCCCTTTACGGAAACCTGGACGACGGTGGTCAAGAGGGGCCGCCGTCGAAAGAAGAGGACGGCGCCGCCGGCAACCGCTGGAGCACCCGCACCGGTAACAAATAAGGCCGCGGGACCGCCTAAGGTCAGAGCCCCACGCTCCGCGGCTGTAGTGATAACGCTGCAGCCCGGAGCCGCGGAAAGGGGCGTAACTTACAAGGCGGTCCTGACAGAGGCGAGGGCCAAAGTCGCGTTCCCCGACCTTTGAACACCGTCCGGCTTCAAAATGAAGCCGGCGATTACGGGGGCGCGGCTGCTCGAGGTGACGGGTGCCTCTAGCGCCGAAAAGGCGGACATTTTGGCCGCCAAGCTGCGGGAGGTCCTCAACCCTGAGGACGTCCGGGTGTCCAGGCCGATGAAGACGGCAGAGCTGCGTGTCGACGGTCTGGACGACTCGACGACCCCAGTTGAGGTCGTGGCGGCCATTGCGCGAGCCGGCGGATGTCCGTCCGAGGATGTGCGGACGGGTGAGATCCGCGCCGACGCTACCGGGCTCGGCATGATCTGGGTGCGGTGCCCGGTAGCGGCAGCGAACAAGGTCGCTGAAGGTGGGCGACTGTTGGTGGGTTGGGTTTCAGCAAGGGTGAAGCTACTGCAACCCAGGGCATTGCGGTGCTATCGTTGCCTGGACATTGGGCATGTCAGGGCACGATGCACCGCCGAAATAGACCGCAGCGAGCAGTGCTATCGCTGCGGTCAGCCCGGCCACAAGGCGGCCCAGTGCTCCGCGGCACCAAACTGCAGCCTCTGTACAGCTGCAGGGAGGCCTGCTGGGCACAGAGCGGGCGGAAAGGCCTGTGGCGCACCCGCGCAGCAGCAGAAGAGGAGAAGGAGGGCCAAGGTTGCCGGGGGCTCTTTACCCCCCCGTCAACTTGGCTGCTCTTCGGCCGACTCCCGGCCTAGGAATGGAGTGGAGGGAATGGATTGCGCATAATGGCGCTCTACCATTTCCTCCAGGGCAATATCAACCACTGTGCTAGAGCTCAGGATCTCTTGCTCCAGAGCATGGCAGAGTGGTCGATTCACGTGGCTGTGGTCGCCGAGCCGTATTTCGTCCCACCCAGAGATAACTGGGTTGGAGACCTCGACGGTTTGGTGGCCATTATTGGCGGGGCTCTTGTCAGCCCGTCCCGAGGTCGCGGCTGGGTGGCCGCCCTCGCGGACGGCGTTGGCATAGTTGGTGCATATTTTTCGCCCAACAAGAGTCTCGCCGACTTCGAGAGTTTCCTTGTCGAGTTGGGCGCCGTCGTAGGCCGACTCCACCCGTGATGGCGTCGAAAACCAGCACCGCATGTCGTGCGGTGTTCCACAGGGCTCGGTCCTGGGCCCGCCCCTGTGGAACATCGGGTACGACTGGGTGCTGAGGGGCGAACTCCAACCGGGCGTAGACCTGACGTGTTACGCGGACGATACGCTGGTCACCGCCCGGGGGAGTTCGTACAGGGAGGCAGCGTTGCTGGCGACGGCTGCGGTCTCACAGGTGGTGAGCCGCATACGGCGCCTTGGCCTGGAGGTGGCCCTCAACAAGTCGGAGGCCATGGTCTTTCATGGCCCCCGGCGGGCGCCACCGCCCGATGCCCACATCATCGTCGGGGGGGCCCGAATTGCTGTCGAGTCAACCATGAAGTACCTGGGATTGGTGCTCGACAGCCGGTGGGATTTCGGCCCCCACTTCCGGCGGCTGGCGCCTAAGTTATTGGGCGCGGCTGGGGCGCTGTCAACGCTGCTTCCCAATCTGGGGGGCCCGAGCGCTGCCTGTAGGCGGCTCTACGTGGGGATCGTGCGATCGATGGCCCTGTATGGGGCCCCGATCTAGGCGGCTGACCTGACGGCCGGCAGCATCGCTGTTCTGCGAAGGCCGCAGAGAGCGATGGCCGTCAGAGTCATCAGGGGGTATCGCACGATCTCCTACGAGGCGGCTTGTGCACTGGCTGGATCCCCGCCCTGGGACCTGGAGGCGAAAGTACTCGCGTCACTATATCGGTGGCGCGAGGAAGCGCGGGCGCGGGGCGAAGGGCTGATGCAGCGAGATATAGAGATGCGTCAGTCTCAGCTTCGTGAGGTCCTGGTGGCGGAATGGCGGGATAGGCTTTCACGCCCTACCGCCGGCCTCATTACCATCGAGGCGGTCCGGCCAGTGCTCGAGCGCTGGCTCGGGAGGAGGCACGGCTCCCTGTCGTTTCGGGTGACGCAGGTGCTCTCGGGGCATGGTTGCTTCGGGAAGTACCAGTGTCGCATAAACAGGGAGCCGGACGCCCGGTGTCACCACTGCGTCGACTGCCGGGAGGACACGGCGCGGCATACGCTGGCAGAATGTGCCGCTTGGGAGGAGCCACGCCGTGCCCTCATCTCTGAAGTAGGCAGTGACCTGTCGCTGCCGGCCGTAGTAGAGTCTATGGTCGGCAGCGAGGAGTCCTGGGACGCGGTGGTATCCTTCTGTGAAACAGTCGTCTCGCAGAAGGAGGCTGCGGAGAGGGAGAGGGAGATTTCATCCAATCACCCAATCCGCAGCAGACGCGCCGGGCTTCGGCGGAGGGCGGACAGCGCCCTCTTCCGGCCCCCCTAAATGGGACCAGGGGCGACGGACTCGGGGACATCCGTTGCCCTCCACACATCTGGACCCGAGGTGGTGGCGCGTAGTGTTCCACGCGCGCCCCTCTTAGACGTTGCGGGGGAGTCAAACACCTCACTCCCCCCAAACCCGAGATCGAGGCCCGGAAGCGGGCCGGCACTAGCCGGGGGTTGCAGAAGTATCGTTGTTCCCGCGACCCCCGGCGTAGGTGTGAGATGGAACACCGGGGTGGTTTTTAGTCAGTAGGAGTCTGACAGACCCCTCCGCCCACCCCAGGGCGGAGGACATCCAATGAGGATTTTCCACCCCGGAAACAAAAAAAAAAAAAAAAAGTTACCGGCAGTCATTTGAAGATCCTAAAATTTTGTTACGGCTAGTCAGAAGCCGAACAGTCTAACACCAATCTTTGCTAAAGGGTAACGTGTTACCCAGTTACTGGGTTGTGGAGGTCAGATAGGCAGTCGCACTATGTAACTAATAAGGTACTCAGGCTCGGTATATTGATAGTATAAGTCTTTACCTTCAGAGTGTATCCATACTTGCTGGTCCGGAACATCGGACTGCTGAGCACTGTGTCGTTCTCTTTGGCTTCTTTCATTCTCGCCAAGAAGTGGTCTATCCTCCATATAAAGTGGCCTGGAACAATTCATGAATCTTTATCAAATAAGGATCGTGAGTATATTAGATCTTGGTACCTCGTTCACTCATATTCCAAGTCTTTTTAAAGAAAACTTTCTCCACTCCACTCGACTCAATCGTCGACTCACTCGAGTCAAAGTCAAGTAAACTGCTCTGCAAATACTAATTAGGTAGGTACAATTAATTTATTCCAGTAAATTGCCATAAATACCTTTCTCCTCAATTAAATTGAAAGCTTGTTATTGATAGACGTCCTTGACTCAAGAGATTTTTTTTTCCGTTGTCACCACAATTGAGTCGCGTGGAGTGGAGAAAGTTTTCTTTAAAAAGACTTGGAACAGGAGGTCTAAGTGCCAATTCTTTGGAACCATTAATTAAATTATCGTGTGACAAAAATAGCAATAAACTAACAAAGGTACAAAAACAACTTTAACAACAGATTAAACCGATCTAAAGTAATGCCATAAATTTCTACAACAATTTTAGTATCTAACTAGCTGTGCCCGTGGCTTCGCTCCCGTCTATTGCCTGCACTACCCTACTTAGTTAAGTAAATAAGTAGGTACCTATCTACCATAGTTACATTGCTACCCTACCTACCTAGGTATGTTATACCAATTTTTTTTCTAGGGTAATCTTAACCGCCATTCAGAAAATCACGTCAAATGCACAACGCCATCTATCGAATAAGGAGTTCAACTGTCCGAGTATCTGAATTACGTATGTTGCGATATTTTACTTCTTGAACACTTTAAATTCATCAAACTTTTGATAGAATTAACCGATTGCGATGAAATAAAAACTATAATAGTTCAAGTTATGCTTAATCTATATATATAAAAGAAAGTCGTGTTAGTTACACACTTTATAACTCAAGAACGGCTGAACCGATTTGGCTGAAAATTGGTAGGGAAGTAGCTAAGAACCTGGAGAAGGACATAGGATTTTTATCCCGTTTAGGATAGGACAGGGTAAGTGGGATAGGGTAAGTAGGGTTGGGTAAGTAGGGTAGGGTTGGTAGGGTAGGGTAGGTAAGGTAGGGTAGGTAGGGTAGGGTAGGTAGGGTAGGGTAGGTAGGGTAGGGTAGGTAGGGTAGGGTAGGTAGGGTAAGTAGGGTAGGTAGGGTAGGGTAGGGTAGGTAGGGTAGGGTAGGCAGTGTAGGGTAGGTAGAGTAGGGTAGGTATGTAGGTAGGGTAGGGTAGTTAGGGTAGGGTAGGTAGGGTAGGGTGGGTAGTGTATGTAGTGTAGGGTAGTTAGGGTAGGGTAGGTAGGGTAGGGTAGGCAGTGTAGGGTAGGTAGGGTAGATGAATGTTTTAGGATAGGACAGGGTAAGTAGGATAGGGTAAGTAGGGTTGGGTAGGTAGGGTAGGGTAGGTAGGGTAGGGTAGGTAAGGTAGGGTAGGTATGTAGGTAGGGTAGGGTAGGTAGGGTAGGGTGGGTAGGGTAGGTAGTGTAGGGTAGTTAGGGTAGGGTAAGTAGGGTAGGGTAGGCAGTGTAGGGTAGGTAGTGTATGTAGTGTAGGGTAGTTAGGGTAGGGTAGGTAGGGTAGGGTAGGCAGTGTAGGGTAGGTAGGGTAGATGAATGTTTGGTGTTTTTATGGCAAAACAAAGTTTGCCGGGTCAGCTAGTTTTTTATAAATAAAAACTTAACTACATTGAATTCGTACATTTTACGTGATGCGTGCACAACTAAACAGGCAAACAAAAGTTAAAAAAAATGCTGGAAATGGGTTCTGTTTTTTATTCTTTAACAACCTGGATATTTTTTTGGAAATATTTTCGATGTACAAAAACGACTTTTCTACAGATTTATTACATACTAACTGTGCCCGCGGCTTCGCTCTCGTCAACTGCCTACCCTACCCTACTGATAATGATGACCGTTCTTTTGGAACCTCTACCCTTATAAATAGAAGATAAATATCAATGTCTCTCTTATTCTTCAGTTTCACTCTATGATAGAGTGATTGTTCATCATCATTCTGCCAAAAGTCATCAATTGCTGTGCACAGGCTTCCCAATGGTTCACCAGGTCACTGGTGTACCATTCGGAGGCCTGTCTTTCCTTCATCATAGCACAAGTTCACTCACCATCATCCGTGCCCATCTCGCTCCTGTCGAAGGTGACCCTCGCCTGGAAGTCAGCCAGCTCGTTCCGCAGCTTGTGGTACGACTTGGTGAGAGCCCTCAGGTCTCGTAGTACCGCATCCACTTTAGTAGAGTGTTCTGATAGTTCTGCTCTGGAGTCTGCTGTGGCTACTTCTAGAACTGCTACGCGGTCTATCGTCTGAAATGGATTACTTGTCTTACTACTTATTATAAGAGAGAAGGGAGTTCTAAAAGCAAGTCTATGTTTGCATGCATCTGATCTACTACTGAAAGAACTGCTGTACGATATACACAGTCTGAAAGGATCTATACAGGCCTTATGGAGTTTCTTGCCCATTCTTCTCCATAACAAGCTACATTTCCGAATGGATGTTAGAATCAATTATTATTAACTTTATTTTTTTATTTTTTTTACGTTCAAAAGTGCCGCTTAATGGCCTAGTTGAAATAAATAAGGCGATTAATAATTTTAAGGCGATGATAGCTCAGTGGTAGTGACGTCGGATACCGAGACGAAGGTCGCGGGTTCGAATTCTACAATGAGCTTGAGCTTTCGGTGAAGGAAAACATCGTGAGGAAACCATAACACGGTGGTAGGATACTTTGTAGTACCCGCCTGGCTGGCAACCACCCTCAAGTTGAAAATCTGTCGCCAAGCACCTTCCGGTGTGTTCCGACAGCAGCACTTGAGAGCCAGTTCCCTTCTAGGCTTTGTGTGCTTACCACCATCGGCCACATCATCACTGACCACGGTGAGATTGTGGTCAAACACAGGCCTACACATAGTAAAAAAAAAAAAAAAAAACATTTTTGTCTTTGTCTTTACGGGCCAAAAAAGGCCTCTTCTCGCGCTGCGTTGAGTATTCAATTATTACATGTTGGCGATTTCAGATTTTCATCATCAAGTACTTGTCAAATGGACGTTTCTGATGGGGTCAGTGGTCATACTCATAGGCAAATGCTAAGAAGAATGGATCAAATCATTATCTACTCACCGGTCTCTCACCAGACGTGGCCTGCAGCTGCACCCTCAAGGCCGACAGGTTGGCGAGCTGCTCCGAGGACCTGCGCGCTTCCATGAGCTCGGCCTCCAGAGTCGCGCGGTTCTCCGCGTTTCTCTCACGTTCTTCTTCCACTGTCTGTTTTATGTAGCTTATTACGTCCTCTGGAAATCGTTAATCTCTTTGTTTACTTTAGCGCGACCCATTTTGGGAAAAGACCGTTACTGCTCGTTGTAATAACTTGTACCCCTTTTCTGTTATTAAACGGTGAGCGAAATTTTGGTTCTCGATTAATCACCATATTTATCTATCTATCTCTATCTTTATTTATCTACTTCTGTTATTTTTGGCTGTAATGTGATAGCTTCCTACTGTTAAGCGAAGGCCATCATCTCCCCTTTTCACACACAAGTCTGTCCTCTGCATTTGTAGGCCAGTACTTTCGGTAGGAATTAAGTTCTTTTTTTCGTATTCAACCGCAAAGCAGCCTAGCATTCAATGAAACTAATCCAAAAAACTCATCTCAACCAATGGGTACCAAGTGCGATCGAAAGTTAATTTGGTTTTCCCACGTGATGGCAAAATTTCTTCACGATTGCTAAACTTGCAACAGTCCACATATAAGGCAACAAAGACAGGCTCAATTATAATATTCCCGAAACCGGCATGTCCTCGAACCAAAAGTTCGAAGACATATGACATTCACCAACCTGCACTGGGCCACGTGGTGGATTAAGGCCCATTCCCTCTCACAGAGAGGAGGCCCGTGTCCCAGCAGTGGAAACATTAAAAAGCTGATGATGATATTCCTTTCTTACCTAACTTATCGACCGCCCGGATTCTGTTGTCATGCTGCGTCAGAGCCTGTTCCAGCAGTTCCCTCTCATGCTGTTCGTGCACCAGGCTGCTGACCGCGCTCTCCAGACGCATTACTGTCGTTAACTGCTGGCTTTGGAGTTCCTGGGGACGAACAGAAAAATTTAGATGCTGCTAACACTTTTTTAATAAATAAAACAATACTTTTACGAACTGTGATCTGAATTTTTAGATCTGATAAATGAGAATTTTTTTCTGTGTTTCTGTCAAGATGCAGGCCTGTGCCCAGGAGTGTATAATGATAATGATGAGGAAGCGGCGTGGTGCCTTCTGTGAGGACTAGTCTGGAGTAGAGGAAGTTTCAAGGCTGATTAACCTACCTGTAAAGCCAGCTGCACATTGGCCAGGTCGTGCTTGAACTGCGCGGCCCAGTTAGCAGACCGCTCCGCCTCGTCGTCCACGGCCGCCCTGAGAGATACCAGGGTCGACAGGAAGTGCTGGTTGCGCTCTTCTACCAGCACCAGCTTGGAGCGGATGGTCTCAATTTCCGTGGTCTGAACGTCTCGTCGACCGGTTTCTTCTGTGAGGCTCAATCTGGATGGTGGAAATTTTAAGGCTGGTACGCAGAATATGACAGATTTTTATTTATTGCTAAAAACTGTTGGCAAGTGTATCATAAACTCTCTAGCGTTTTCCTGTGGTTTCGCTCACGTGGCATATCCCACTTTTATATTATTATCCCTATCCCTATTTTAGGATTCAAAGTAGCCTACGACAGTGATAATCGTGGTTTTTATCGGTGAAAGGATTTTCACAAACGGATCATCGGATCAATTGCAAAGAAAACAAATGAGAAACAAACAATTTTACCTTTTCTTAAAAACACATTTTAGAAGTTTAAATAATTCTAAACTTTTCAATTTATTGTCAGGTGAGAAAGAAGGTCAAGCGCAAGCCTATCTTTGCGCTTGCTCACTATCTCACATGATGGTAAGTGATGATGTGGTCGACGATGAAGCACGCTTGCCTAGAAGTAACCTATTCACTCTTGACTTAAAGACCCCGAGATTGTAGCTAAAACACAGACTCCGGCAGGGAATTCCACTCCTTAGCTGTACGCATAATGAAAATATTTCCAAAACGTTTTGTGCGTATGGGTGGGATGTCCACCATGTACCGATGGCGCATCGCCGTACGTACATGGTACTACAGTCCGATGATGAAACGGGCTAGGCGGAATTAGATCATGCAATTCCATCGCACACTCCCCGAAATGCAACCGATAAAAAACCGACAAGCTGGCAACTCGGCGACGATGTTCATCATATAACATCGATGTTCCACCTAACTTACGAAAGCTATATCACAGTATTCTGGCTTTAGTGCGGGGCTTTAAAAAACATGCTTGATACCAACAGCCTAAGTAGAACTGCACTAGGTCATTGAAAACCTTTCAATGATGTGGTGGATGAACAGGGTGGTGAACTGTTGTCATGCTGCCTAATTAAGATAAGTACTGATATTAATATTTCTTACTTGATAGAAGCGACCTCCTTCTCCAGATAGGACACGCAGTCGTCCAGAGGAACTCGCTTGGGAGACCAGGTGTGATTGGAGACTGGTACGGGAGGCGGTGGTGGCGACGGCACGGGCACGCTCACGTGGCTTGAAGATGTGCGGGTCTGGGGAGTGACCATACCCTCTTAGAGCAAGGTTATTTTCAGTGTGCTTAAGGGACAGATAGATGTATATGACTTGTATATACATCTGACCCTTTTTCACAGTCAAACCATTATACACACACTGGCAAAATTAGCGGCATAAGAAAAAAAATATCCCTAAAACTTGTTTTTTACCGGTATCATGTGGTTTTTATTTTGTTTAATAATAAATCCAATTATCTCTAATTGATTAAACAATTGAACGTTACGTTTCATGCGATTGTTTTATTTTATTCAAACTTACATCATTTTGAAAGAATTTCGTTAACATACCGAGTAATTTACATCCACAATACACCCGAAACAGACAAGACATTCCCTTGGCCTTTTCCCCCCTTTCCAAAGCCCGGAATTGAACTATGCTAAATTAAATATTTTATTGGTATTTAATTGAAGTAGTGTAAGTTATGGACGGATAGATAGATGGCCCCTGTAACGCAGGAAACCTCACCAATTGCATCCTAAGTGTCATCTGTAATTCTGTACTTTTTGTCAAATAAATTATTACTATTACTAGTTGTTTCCTTTATTCATTTTGTTTCTTATAATCTACATTTTTAAATATTTAAAATATATCAAATAGAGGCCCACCGGTATCGGGAACAGGGTCCAAGCTACCGGCGGTCAGGGCTCCAAAGAAAGGAACCTCCTAACAATACGAGCCGTGTCCAGGAGTACTCCTTTCTGGATCAGGCCTTATTTCTATTTGTTTCCATTTATTCAATTATATCACATATTTTTTACATTTTTAAACAATATTCTATAAAAAAAAATATATATATAAAAATAGTAGCCCACCGATATCGGGAACAGGGTCCAAGCTACCGGTGGTCAGGGCTCCTGAGAGGGGAACCTCCTGACTATACGCGCCGTGTCCAGGAGTACCGTTTTCTGGATCAAGCCCTTGATCCAGCTGCCCAACGAGAGCCTCCTCAGATGTTCGTCGAGGCTCTTGGCTATTATGCCATTGGCCGTCACGACTATCGGCAGAATGACTGCTGTATTCACATCCCACATGTTGACAACCTCGCGAGCCAGATCAAGATACTTACTTTTCTTATCTCTCTCAGCCTTCACGAGGTTCTCGTCATGGGGGACCGCTATAACAACAATCATTGCGCCTATTTGTTTTATTATTAACGTTTAGATCTTTTTCAAACCTAGTTAAGGACCTCATTGTACTTAACATAGCAAGTAAAGCTGGACAGCTTTCCTTACTTGAAAGCTGATTAGATTTCATTTTAAAAACTTGTATTTAGACAAATGTAAGTTTTTAAAATCAAATCGTATTTAAAAAATATCGAAGTTTTAGTTTTGTCGCGCTAATTTTGTCACGGCATGGTACGAGTGCTGGAGGCAAGACATGGGGAGGAAGTTTGCACTGTGCTGCATAGCACGGAATCCCCGGAAGAAGTGTATAGAGAGAAGACTTTGTCGAATTCGTGGTGCCAGAAGCGGTTAAGCGGGCAACTTCTATCTTCCCCATACAAAGTAGGTAGTCAGATTTTATAGGTTTTTCATTTGTGTCATAGTGCGAGTAAATAGTGACAGATTAGTATGGAATGTGTTGTGGAAAAAGGGAAAAAATATGCCTTTCCTTTAAGTCTAAAGTGTCTGGTAAGTGAAGTAAGAGTGAATACAATCCTACCTTTTCCATCTTAGGGCACTCCTTGACATGCGTCTCCTTGTGCTTCCTCTGGATCCAGGCGCCGCAGCGAAGCGGGCACTGCTCCAGAATGCTACCGCATATCTTCAGGTGACCCTGGTGATACATTTATTAGATATATAATCTACATTTTGTGGTCCTTCGAGCCGGATTAACAATGTTGATTGCTTAGGCCTCGTTTACGTAGACGCTGGGTGGCGCACGTCACATGCGGCGAGGCGT
This sequence comes from Anorthoa munda, assembly GCA_945859665.1. Lineage (NCBI taxonomy): Eukaryota > Metazoa > Arthropoda > Insecta > Lepidoptera > Noctuidae > Anorthoa > Anorthoa munda. The sequence goes on along the minus strand of OX243899.1, from coordinate 4,821,586 downwards.
CTCACAGCCCGACGTTTTTCAGTTTACAGATGCATGCAGCGGCGCGCGTCATTGCACGCGCAAACAAAAACATTATTGTAATGTACAATCTTGTTTATGAATATGCGGGTCGTGATGCCCACCGGTGGGCACCACACAATTTTTTTAACTGAAAATGATTTTTTATTCACAAGTATGTTGAAAAACGTCGTATAATACACGTGTGTATTGATGATTACCGTCCTCGGCTCTCTTAAGACCCTCACCTAACGGCTCGGGTCTCAATGGCGCCTCAGCGGTTATCACCAACATTACACACTTGTTCCATAATGTACTATTTAAACACAGATGAGCTCATCCGCCTCTGTTTTGGCGCCCGGGGCGGCCACTCTGTTCGCCCTAAGAAAGAACCAACCCATGTCATCGATGCCCCTTCATGTCTTGAAGTCGGCTCTGCCTATTCTATGTCATATTATAGTCATAATATAACCTATGAATACTGTTTTATTCATCTGTTCCTGTTATGACAAATCAATTATCTTCAAGCATAAACATAGTTTCTACTGCTATAAGTTGTACACCCGGAACAATTGACAATTAACAATCGGGGTGCTCACCTCTGTGTGGTTTGTAGGTACTATTTACATAGAAACGTAGACCATGCTGCATCATAGGTACATACAGAACGATTAACTACATACAAGGTCAATTAATAGTAGATTATGCACCAAGGGGATAAAGCAGTGTCCTTCGTCACGGGCGGCATATGAACCCTGAGTGAAGCGAGGGGTTCAGGCTGCCCAAGACGAAGACAGGCTTCATCCCAGAGAAGCATACTCTACTTTTCACACCTCCTGCGAGACAGTAAAAAGCTGTTGTATGTATTGATTTGAATATTGTGTTTGATGCTTATTGTAGATCTAAGCATTGAACAAATGCACTATAACACGGGGTCTCAGCGCTAACAAAGAAAATTTGGTTCAAATAAACGTCACTAGATGGCGCGATATGCATCTTTTTGATATTGAATTGTGTGTCAAATTAACATTTTCAGGAATTAACCATAAAATTGTATGTTCTTGTTTTATCAACTCTCCTAAGCACAACATTATGGAATGTTGGGCTCTTAATTCACATTTCAAAGATTATTAGAATTGGTTATTTAAAATTGATTCCAATAGATGGCATGGTTTTAAATTTCTGAGGCATGCCACTTGATTTTTTAAATTTGTAACACATTTTGGTACAATGAAACTGTAAAAACGTGCAAAAAATACTATAAAACAAATCGTGACTGTATTTAAAATAAAAATATTCACGAACCGATAAAACCCTTTTATTTGCAAGTCGCTGCTAACACCATCTATAGCCGTAGAACGGAACCGAACGCGATCAAAGTACTTATATAATAATCAGCATAATCAGACGAAAAACGCTAGTTACGTCGGCACGGTTTCTTTGTATGGGATGAGGCATCTGTATGCTAGTATTACCTGTGATATTATCTGTGACGATAGGCTGCTTGATTTTCTTCTGCTAAATGTTTGAAATAAATTATTAGGAAGGATTCCGACAAACTCTTGACTCCCACTTTTGTTTTTCGTACCTGTGTTTTGATTTTTCCGGTAGTAGATTTATTAAAAATCTCTAAAGCGCCTGTTTTGATAAACTCTGCAGTAGAATCACTTCGCTCGACATTTTTGTTAACTCGAATATTGCAATAAAATTCCAAGCACCAAACACCGTCTTTTGCCTCACATTTTTTAAGCCGCGCTTTCTTCCTCTTTTTTTCAGTTCTGTTATGGTGACTAGTTCGATTTTCGAACAAATCTCGTTACAATTGCCATATGGGCATTTTTTTACTTGAGAGTTTTCAATGAGTTTCCACACGATTCTGACGTTCCAAATTGAAATCACTTTACTCCCTTGGGAGTTTGATACAACTTTACCTCCTGCCGAGCAAGCATGGGCATACCCAAGACATTTGTGACAAGACATGATAAATTATGTCATGTCTTACAATTTGTCTTAAATGCTAGCACTGGTCAAACATGTGACATATTTTAAAGGCGCGACGTGCCTTTCTTGTTGCTGCCCGGCGAGCACGGCCTACTGTGACATGGCTTGAGTCACACATTTCATCGCAGTTTGGGCGATAAAGCCATTTTGTCTTAAATACTAGCACCGGCGGCGTGAAAAAATTTCCTTACGTTTATTTGGGACTCATCGGATCTTAATTGCTAATATGGGCGCACCCGTTATGTCACAAATGTCATATTTTGACAGATGATTAAGAAAAATGTATCACTTTCGTTCGGAGGTGGTGATAAAATTTCATAGTTGAAAAAAATATTTTTTCCTTCTAATTACTGCACCAAATGGCAATAAATTTATTTTGTGTGAGTGGTGATCAATGCTTATTAATTAATTGAAATGTTACAGGATTATTAATTAATTCTATATTATTACTTTTTTATAATTGTAATTTTTTTTTTATTGTTATTCTTATTTTTAATTATTATTTTTATTTTGATTATTACTTTTTTTATTATTTTCTTTTATTCCATATTCTTCTTACTTTCTACATTTTTAAATATTTCTTAAATAAACCCCCAAAAACATTTAAAATATAAAAAATAGGGACCCACCGGTATCGGGAACAGGGTCCAAGCTATTATATTTTTTATATATTATATCTTTCTAAAAAACACTTACTATGTTATCAAACAATCAAAGAAAAATAAAGTATGCATAAGTCTATGGTCGTGGGTCAAATATTAAATGTTCCCAACAAAATTAAAAGTTGTTTATCTGTATGAACGGCACACTTTTATACGTATTATTTTTTTTGGTCATCTATTCAGATTATGTTGCACTATGAAGTCAGCAACAAGAAAGGCATGTCGCGCCTTTAAACTAAGTCATATGGTTGTCCTGTGCTAGCATTTAAGACAAATTGTAAGTCATGACATATTTTATCATAACTTGTCATGACCGAAAACCATGCAATGTAAAAAAAAAACCTTTTCATAAATTCATGTTGGGATGTATGGGGGTAGCAAAGGGAGGGGGCAAAATTTTGGTTAATTTTTGCCTAGGACATACCGTTTTTGAGATACCATTTTGGAAATATAGAGCGTTTTATGCAAAATAAAATAAGATTCGGAGGCCCATAATTCGGAAACAGTGCGTCGTAGGGCTATGCTTCTGAGAACCTAAATGGTTTTTATGGCCAAGTTTAAACCGAAACTGCTATAAAATTGGAATATTTCCGAAAAAGAAAAAAATTTACGTCAAGAAGTTATGCCACAAGTCAAGAAAATATCTCACACCGCCGTCCTAGCATTTAAGACAAAATGGCTTTATCGCCCAAACTGTGATAAAAAGTGTGACTTAGGCCATGTCACAGTAGGCCGTGCTCGCCGGGCTCTAATTTGACATTGTCGAGGAGGTTGTGTGAAAAATATTAAGCGAACCTCCGCAGAAGTAATGGGTTTCGATGTCAGATCATAAAATTCTAAAAGTGTTACATAAAATTATTTGTTTAGTATATTTTTATAATTAGTATATTAGGATAATATTTTTCGAGCGCATGTATGTATGTAAATAACTACGTATGTCGTTTTTTTATAATGTTATATATTTACTTAATCAAAGTATGTACCATTGCTATCTATGCACTTTTGCCATCTCATAGGCAGTTCATTGATCCCTTTACTAAAAAAACCATTCGGACGGGTATCAATAAAATCTTTGAAGGCGCTTTGGGCTGCCCTATCGGAGTTGAATTTTTTCCCTTGTAAGAAGTTATCCAAATTTTGAAAAAAATGGTAATCTGTTGGAGCAAGGTCCGGGGAGTACGGTGGATGTCTTAGACATTCCAATTGAAGCTCCTCAAATTTGGTAGCCGTCGGTTGTGCAGTGTGTGGTCTAGCGTTGTCCTAAAGCAGCAGTGGCCATTATTGTGCCGGTTGAGTAATGTAACGCAGCAGTCGACGCGCGTTTGTCGGTTTGCTGCACTCAATTCTTTTTCACCTTCCCAATTTGATTCAAGTGAATTAAAACAGTTTTATCACTAACACAGCAGCCTGCAGCTAACTCGGACGTGCCTTCAATTTTTCGTTATCAACTTTGGTCTCCGGCCGTCCACGGGGCTTGTTCTGCAGGTCGAAATATTCAGAACGAAAACGTTGGAACCAAAAACGCACTGTGTTTTCTTTTACGTCACCGTCGCCATACACATCATTAATCCTTCGAGCCGTTTCTGCAGCACTGGTGCCACAATGGAACTCGTGCTCGTAAATGCGATATTTCAAGTTTTTCATTTTGAAAACTGACTGGCGCAAATAAAAAACCAAAAGAGGAAAAAAACAAAAGAATTACGGTTTTCCAAACACAAAAGCATGAGTAAATAGCTGTATAAATTTAAAATTGGAATTCCAAACCAAAGGGGAGATATTTGAGATCAAAGTGGCCAGTACGACAAAACGCCAATTTCATAGGTAAGGACCTAATATTTTGCCACAAATTCATGATAAGCGTAACTTTAAATACTATGAGATGCTGCAGGCGGAGACAAACAAAAACCTACCAAAACTTCGTTTGTCACCGCTGGCAGCACCTCATAATTTGTGATATATAAATTATACCTAGTACTCGTACTTATTTTTCATCAGTCGGGTTTTTGTTTTTATAATATTTTTTTTGCGCCTGCGCTTAGAGTCTTTTTAGCATCATTTCGATAGTGGTCAAGCGCGAGCCAATAACAGACAAAAAAAAAAAAGCCCATCGATTGAGCCCTTGTGTTTACATAAAATCAAGACATCGCATAGTAACACGACCGCGCCTGTTTTTTCATCACTGACAGTTTAATCATCTTTGAATAGGAGGTATGCGATAACACATACCTTGCCGAGATCTTATCTCTTGAATGCAATCGGAACTACTAAAATACACAAACGTTCGGTGTTTGCACCAATATCTGCCGTGATCGAGATTCTTCACCATTAAGCTGATAAATCCTTAAATTAAATGGAAAAGGAAAAAATTGCCAGTATCATCACATTTTTCGGTTAAAATACGTACAAAATTAAAGCCTTTTGTAATTAGCTCTTAGGTTTAGGGAGCGAGTCTCCTAACTTCTTCCTTGGTGCCATTATTTGGCGTTAGGTATCTTTCTATATTGGACTACCAGACCAGTGCGGGGGCTTTCACCCGAAACATTGAAGACCTAAACACTTCGACAATTTAATTTAATGCTTAACAATATGGCCAAGAGAACGGCGATGCTTCGACCTCTTTGTTCAGGTATTCGTTTTGTCGGTTCGGTTGGGTTGTTTAGAGAAGTTTTCTGCTTATATACGCGTAGGTGTATTAGGTACTTATAATGTTTATGTAATAGCTTTTTCGGTGAAGGAAAACATCGGGAGGAAACCGGCATGCCCTAGGAACAAACAATTTAAGACATGTGGCATCCACCAATCCGCACTGGGCCCGTGGGCCCATTCCCTCTTACAGAGTGGAGGCCTGTGTCCCAGCAGTGGGAACATTAAAAGCGGTTGATGACTAGCTTTTTCGTGGCTTCGCAGCCTAATCCACAGGAACCGTGCGTTTTTAGGGATATAAGTTACAAAGTTAAAGTAATTACGACAGAGTAGCTTTTCAACTTAACTTCCAGAGATGGCCTTCTACACACAGACAGAGTTTTACCTATAACATTATTTTACATTTACCTGCAGCTGTCCCATCTCAAACATGTCATTGCAGAAATAACAGGGACTGTCCTTGGCCTTGCTCATCATACCGTCCAAGTTCTGACTGTACCGGTTCAAACTCATCTTGAAGTCTGTCTGCAGGCTTCTTTAGTAGTAAATTTTGAAGTGTGTCATGATTGCTCCATGTTTCTTCCACTGAAACAAAATAGTAAAGATTAAATTAAGATTAAGGATTGTCATTCAAGGTAACGATGTTGCCTGCAGGGGTCCGTGCCTACTCAACCCGATTAGACTCAACCCGAAGAATAATACCAGATGTTTTAGTACCAATTCAGTGCCATTTGTACAGTCAGGCAAAGTGATCTTTAATTCTGTATAACTTATTATATTATTTATATTACTATACATAAAATATTCAATATTTTGTTATGATACATACATAATTTATCATCGTAGTCAGATGTTTCGTTTCAAGAATGTAGCTTTATAAGATAGCTTCTACTCTTTAACCGGTTTTCAGGCTCTAAATTTTTTATATTTTAGAAGTTAGTACCTACTTGTTAACGTAATAATTATAATCGACGTTATTACGCCTATCAAAACAGAGATATGCAGGTATTATTCTTCGGGTTGAGTCTAATCGGGTTGAGTGGTCACGGACCCACCTGCCCTCCGGAAACGTTTCCGGATGACAGCGGTGTGGAAGAGTATTTCTACGCCTGAGTGTCCTGTACGAGTATGTACTTCACATCATCACATCATCAGCCTATTAATGTCCCCACTGCTGAGACACAGGCCTCCTCTCTGTGAGAGGGAACGTGTATGTACTTATTTTGAAAATAAATCTAAACTTTTCCAGATGAATTGGAAACACCCACCGTGAAGAATAAGAAAAAGATTGATAGGATTTATTACCAAGCTTTGTTTAAGACTAACAACTAACAAGACTAATATCGTCTTTAAAACATTTATTTTTTTATTTGAATGCAATGCGCAGATTAATAATAATTTACTTTCAATGACCAAATACCTATCTACATGATAATATTTGCCGAACATGTGTACTCTATCATCGGTATCGTTCGCGAATGGAAGTCACACTCACACTAACATCATAAAGGCGAAAGTTTGTCAGTGTGTGTGTGTTAGTTTTTTTGTTATTTCTTCACACTCAGACGGCTGGACGGATCTGGATGAAATTTGGCACAGAGATAGATTATAGTCAGGAATAGCACATAAGATACTTTTTATCTCGGGAGTATATTCCCTCGGGATAATTTTCGACTTTCACGCGGGCGAAGCCGCTGGCAGAACCTAGTCCTGAATAAATAACTAGATGCTCAATAAATCTGCCGAGCCTTTGCTCAACTGTGTGGGTCTTGGCTACAGCTTCCAGTCTAACCGAATACAACAGAATACCATTATTCCGAGCGATTGCCTGGTGGTAGCAGCGGGACTCCTTTTTCCGCACTTAGTCTTTAATTTAGTCCGTTGTGGATGGGGATCTGGCTAACATAGCCAGCCTAGCTTCACCCAAAAGCACAGAAGCTTTCTGGGGGCTTCATAGGCTTCGCGGATCTACCTCCAGTTCCGAAGATTTCGTGACTGCCTGACCTCTACAATCCAGTAACCGGGTAAAACGATATCCATTGGCAATATTTGTGTCAGATTCTCTGGCTTCTTACTATTTCTATGTTATACTCGTAGTGCTAACATACGTCCGGATTTGGTACGGGTGGACCACGGATTTGTGGGCGGAGTTAGTTCGCCCGTACCATATCCGAGCGTGTGTAAAGTGGTCCGCCGGACATTATTATTATTAATTGAGTCCCCCTCGGTCCGCTTATTTACACATCGGATACGGTCTGCTCCGTACCAAATCCGGACGTGAGTACGGTTGTCGGTTGGTAGGGCCGTACCAACTCCGACCAGCGTTGAAAAAGTCCCAAATTTATACATTCAACTTAGTCATAAATAAAAAAGGAAATTAATGTTCTAAATACGGCAAATATTAGTGGGCGGAGTTAATCCGCCGTATCCGAGCGTGGATAAGCGAGAACGGATTTGAGGGCAGAGTTAGTCCGTCCGTACCAAATCCTGACGTATGTTAGCACTATTACGACAATCAAAAATCTACAAAATGACAGGCGGAACCAACGGCTTAACGTGTTTTCCGAAACACGGAACAGTCTCAGTATAAAATAGTTGGTCACCTATACAGGAACTGACTTCATTAAGTGATGCTTAACCTTGAAGATCGACCCGTGCGGCTGTTATTACGAAGCCACAAGCTCGTACTCGGAAATACAGTCATCGAAACAAAAATGCAGTTGTACCTAGATACCTAAGGTACAAAATAATATTGTTAGCCGAACATGTGTACTATATCTATCACCGGTATCGGTCAATGGAAATATATTCAACCTTTGGGTTAAAAAGGACACAACAGTGGTAGGAGTACAAAAAGAAATGCCATAATTAAAATCGGATATTAATAAACTACATAACTAATAAAATACATTATTTCTAAATCAATAGACTAATAAATATTTATTTATAAAAAACTTTTTTACAAATAAATACTACCGACTTCCAAATAAGAAAACGGTTCCAAACAAAAAGTCGGTGTCTTTGGTAGGTACCAAATTTTTAAGTTATGGACACCGACTTCCAAAAATAAAGTTATTTTTCACTTTCTAGTTTTCTTATTGCCTATTTCTGTGTAATGAGTCGGGAAGAGATTGGCTGGATGTGATGGGCCGGTTGTGTCTGTGCCACACTGCTATTTGGGGTTTTTTGAGACAATTTCATATCAGTAATCTGTGGACAATTTTAACCATCAAATTGTAGCACTTTATATTATATTACATTAAATATTTATTCTATTACTTTATATTATCTATTTTATGACATTATTATTTTAATTATCTATTTTATTTACCCACGTCCGTGTGTCACTAGCGGGGTGCCAACTGAAAATCAGCGCTGGGTGTCTGACACCCAGCAAATGCTGAGTTGGTAACCCTTTCGGTGTGGGCACGCCCGGCACAATGATTCTGCAACCCTGTTTGTACCTTTTTACTATTCTCCTCTGTTACTTTGTGATTATTGTTGTTGCGTTGTGTCTGTGTCGAATAAATGTTTTCTATTCTTCTTCTTCTTCTATTCTTCTTATTTGGAAGTCGGTAGTATTTTTTTGTAAAAATTATTTTTATTCTTCACTTTTTTAGTTGTACCTACCGAATAGGGAAGTAGTTAAGTAAGTACCTATAACGACAGAATAGATTACCCGAATAACATGAAACTTATAACCAGTGAAATGAGAGATCTGCATACCCCTTTCGAGCGTACTGGCGTGACGTGATGTTATGTTATGAAATGGTATAAACAATAAACAGACATGCGATTGCAGCAATCCCGAGAGATTTGCCGTTATTTATTGAAGAGTTCTGTTGTATATCTCCGAAGTTCTTCATCAGATCTTCACCAAATTAAAATGGGACCAATTTCGGAATATACCCTTTCAAACAAAAAAAGTATTTTTAAAATCGGTCCACAATTGACGGAGATATCGGTGATCACATAAATAAAAAATACAAACATACATAATGTCGAACATAGAACCGCCTCCTTTTTTGGTAAGTCGGTTAAAAATATGACTAATACTATAAGAACATGATATAAATGCGCAACTTACACCGTTATCATATAAAGTACAAAGTTAGTTATGAGCAAACGATACAAAACAAAGAAACTAATAATTTTACATTCTGTTAAATAACAATTTAAAGGCTCTTTATTGCTTCAATAAGGCAGTTGTGATATTTATTAGTGGGCATTGCAAATATGTCCAAGTCAGTAAAAAGTTCATTAAAAGTATGACGAAGACGACGAGTTGCGAAATGTTATAATAAATACCAAATTTTAAATAAAACTGAAATTTAAATATAATAACTATGACGAGGACCGAGCTATGTAAGAGAGGACAAGTAATAGTTCCGGATATAATAACTACCTATATAATTATATCAATTTTATCTGAATAAATCATACTAATATCACAAATTTCGCACTTGTGATATTAGTTCGGATGGAAGGATGTATGTTTGTTACTCAATCACGCCAGAATGGCTGAACGGATCTAGATGAAATTTGGCACAGAGATAGATTATAGTCTGGCATAGCACATAGGCTACTTTTAATCCCGAATAATATTCCCCTGGAAAAAAAAAACTTTTCACGCGGGCGAAGTCGCCGGCGGAAGCTAGTAATAAAATAAGCTAGCTTCTACATCAGTATTCACAATGCACATTTTAGGGAAAGAAATTCACTTAGCAAGTTAAATAAACAAGCAAACGCATAATCAGCATAAAATGTTCCTATTGCTGGGCGTCTCGGACACAGGGGCACACACATACATCTTACAGAGAGGAACTCTGTAAGATGTAATCTCGGCTGTAGTGCGTGTTGGAGGAAGTGGTGACGCGCGGCTCCCTTCCTCTTTCTCCTGATGGATGCGAGACTAGTATGTCGGACATTGTGAATGTCAATACATCAAAAGGATGTCGGTACGGTGCTGCGCAACCTTGACGTGAACAAAACTAGTGGCCCCGACGGGATATCTGCAATTGTTCTAAGAACTTGTGCGCCTGAACTGTCTCCGATCCTGACACGACTTTTTCGCCTTTCATATAAGACTGGAAAAGTTCAGCCTGTGCCCAAAAAGGGAAGTCGGGCTGACCCGGCCAACTACAGATCCATTTCAGTTACGTCCATCCTCGGCAAGAGTATGGAATGAGTGCTCAGCTCCAAGTTCCTGGCATATCTAGAAGCTAACAACATCCTCAGTGACCGCCAATATGGTTGCCGCCAAAATCGGTCAACTGGGGATCTTCTAGTAGCCTATGCCATTCACATCTGGAGTAAGGCCATCGATAGGCATGGGGAAGCGCTTGCCGTCTCGATCGACATCTCGAAAGCTAACGCAACGGACCATCTTAAATTGAGCTTCTTGGCGTTACGTTGACATCGATTCTCAATTTTGGTCCATTCATTGAGGCAAAAGCTTAACTGGCTGCCAAAAAGTTGGGGATCCTTGCAAAGATGAGACGGTACTTCACGCCAGAACAGTTGCTTAACTTGTATCAAGCGCAAGTTCGGTCATGCATGGAGTAATGCTCTCATATCTGGTACGCATCTGCCAAGTACCAGCAGGATGCGCTTGATTCGAACGAAAAACGGGCCAAGAGGCTCATCGGCAATGAGATCGAGTCGAGTCTAGGCTCCAGAGCCTTGAACACCGCGGCGCCGAGTTGCCGGCCTGTCGGTTTTTTATCGGTTAAATTTCGGGGAGTGTGCGATGGAATTGCATGAACTAATTCCTCATAGCCCGTTCCATCGTCAGACTACAAGACGTACGGCGATGCGTCATCGGTACATGGTGGACATCCCACCCATACGCACCAAAACGTTTTGGGAATACTTTTATTATGCGTACAGCTAAGGAGTGGAATTCCCTGCCGGAGTCTGTATTTCTTGATAACTACAACCTGGAAGTATTTAAGTCAAGAGTGAATAGGTTTCTTCTAAGCAAGCGTGCTACCATCACTCTATCACCAGGTGAGATAGTGGTCAAGTGCGAGCCTAACAATAATAAAAAAAAAACAAAACTACATCTATTTAGAACCCTTCCCAACGATTCTAAGGTTGTAATATCTATTTTCAACATTAGTTCTTACCTTTTTGTAATTATTCGAGTCCAGTCCTCAATTGACACTAACGCACCACTGAAATGTATCCCCGAGTAGCACCTCTTTCTGTTCACACTAGCACTATTAACCAAGCTGAAAGATTAAAGCCTGTCAATTGATAAAACAATGTCCGTGCATGGCGTGCAATAGATTAATCAATAATTATTTTAACGTAAATTCGTCTAAAACAAATCAAAAACCCGCGCGAAAACTGAATCGAATTTCGAACAACACTTTTTTTAAGTGATTTTTGACGTTTATATTTTTTTTTTCTGGCACTTTAATAGCGAAAAGGTTTTCATAAAAACAGTTTCCAAGTATTGTAGTGGTGCTGGATTCTTTGTCACTGAAATGAATCATGGTATCTTTATTCTTATCAGTGATACCTGATACGGGGCGTTGTTTGCCGCTGATAAGCGCCCGCAAATACTATGTGATCAAATATGTCTATTGTAGGTCAAGGTGGATCGATCCGTGTCGATATGTATTGGGAAAATGGTTTGAGATATTGAGAAAATAGTATTTACAGTCTCAAGGACAAGTTTTTGCGATAGGTTATTTTCGCAATCTATTTAAATTGCCTACTTTCCAGTTCCTAAGTACTTATCATACTTAAATTATCCGTATTAGGTAGGTTATAATCTCATTGGGCATTTTCGTTCGACCTACTTATGGAATCTATGATCACAAGGATCTTATTTTGACAACCTTTGTTAATTGCTGTGCGAAAAACATTATTTTTGATTATAATATTAAAAAAATGATAACATCAAAATAAAAATCATTATTTTAATTATTTATCTGCTTAGGTAACATAATAAAATCTAAATGTGCGTCATTTATTTTATAACCGGTATTTGACGCAATGTCACGTTTAGTACACAAAATTAATGATTAAAATTGGTCATTGTAGTTAGTGGGTACATTTTAATTGTCATTTGTGCCTAAGTTAATTAATGTATTTGCATAGATAAAAGTTTAGTTTTTAAAGACTTGAAGTTACCGGATTCACTTCCCGCTGTCCCTGAATATTAAAAAATATAATATTATTAAAATAATTATATACTTGTCTTTCTAATGATAATTTACATTTATATTTATTCTGGTTAAGATAATAGTATACAATGCCTAATAATTCTAATTTAAGATAATTATTTTGTTGTAGGTCTAGTTTTTTTTTTTAGAAGGTTCTGGAGTGGCGACCGCGAACCGGAAGACGTTGCGTTGGAAAGCCTCCCACCAGGTGGACCGCTGACCTGGTGAAGGTTGCGGGGATCCGCTGGTCGCGAGACGCACAGGACCGGTCAATGTGGCGACGCTTGGGGGAGGCCTATGTCCAGCAGTGGACGTCTTTCGGCTGATATGATGATGATGCTGATGAGGTCTAGAATTCGATGCCCGGTCAAGCATAGTGTTATTACGTAATTAGACAGTTTTTTTTCGGTCGACGGCACAGATAATATAATACTACAGTAATCGACGGCAATTGACACATAACATAACATCAAACCAGGGCAAGGCATAAGGTTTGACCCCATGAAAGTATATGACAAATTATCCTCAAATAATTAGGTACAGTCTAACGGGGTTATTAAGAACTGTGTTTAAGAACAGAGAATTTTCACGTTATTTAAAAATTGTCTGTAGCATTTTAGTAGGTACTCCAATATATCAAATAATTATTTAAAGAAAACTATGCTTTGTTTGAAACCAATAAAGTTGTATCACAGTTAAAATTCCCTTCAAAGTTTTGTTTCTATTCACCCCTTTTTTTTTTTTTTTTTTTTTTTGCGTGTAGAAATGCTCATGCATACTGCACTACCACGGGGAGATAGTGCAGTTATGTGGGACTCTAACCCACTAAAACTCCACGGTGTCCTCCTGTGCCGCTTATGGCGGGAGCACGGGTACGCGTTAGCACTCACCGCGAACCCGCCGCGGCTGTCCGTCACCGGACCCTCCTCGGGGGTGTCCCCCCATCACCGGCGCACCAGAACACACTGCACGCCGTGACCACCCTAGGGACCAATCAGCACATGGGCGCCAGACGACCCCGTGTATGGCACCCTTGGTCCCCCTGTGACGGGTCAAGGTCAATGGCCCCGCCACCTACCATTGTTCGGCCGCAGGGGATAGGGAGAGCGGCTAACGCAATACCGACACTCCTCCTCCCCTGCGGTCCCACCGCGTCCGCCATCAGACGGTGGCGACCCCGTCCGGGCCGCGGAAGGTAGGGAGAGCGGCGCACCGCAATACCGGCACTCCTCTCCCACGGCCTGCGGCCTCCAACCCTCAGCCGCGACATCGTATGGGACCTGGGAATCTCCATAAGACATCGCGGCCCGCCTCAGTTGCGATGTCGCCTGTTACCAAGCGGCACCGCAACCTACTAGTTGGCAGCTACGTCGTCGGCTTAATCGGCAAAAGCCCTGACGAGCAGCCCCTCCTCGGGTTCCTCTTCGCTTCACCGTGGGTGACCAAGCCACGGTTACTAAGCCCCCCCGCCTCGACAATGCGGGAACCCACCGGGGGGGTTCTATTCACCCCTGCGTTCCTATTCACCCTGTTTGACGGTATTGCCAAAAATTATTGGACGCTTTCATTGGTGAACATACACTAACGAGCAATGAAAAAGTTCCAGTGACATAGCACCAAATTACTCCTAAACGGGAAAGGCTAGCTTAATGACGCCGTCTGCAATATTGAAGTACATTTAACAGCGAATCAGAATATTACCAACTAAAAACGTAAATGTTGTGTTCAAATTTTAAATTACATTCATACATACATACATAAACTCACGCCTTTTTCCCATGGGGATAGGCAGAAACTACAGAACGCCACCTGCTATGATCCTTACATACTTCTTTTGCTTCACTCACATTCATACATCTAGTCATACACATACGCCGGTTATGAGTACTGCGCACCTGGCCTTTCTGAAGAACATCACCTATAAGGTCTATGTATGTCTTTCTAGGGCGTCCCCTCCCGGCGTTTCCATTCACGTCTGCCATGTAAATACCTTTCGTAAGTCGCCTTTCATTCATTCTCTCAACATGACCAAACCATCTTAACATACTCTTTTAAATTTTAGTCACTACATCTTCTTTTAAACCGCAACGTTGTCTTATTACCTCATTCCTCAATCTATCATTTAAAGTTACACCACACATACTTCGCAAAGAACGCAAAATAAAATGCAATTTTAAATTAAATGTGAAAAAATTTAATTAAGGTGTTTGTCGGCATTTTGTGGGTGGCACTTTTACATTGCTCGGCAGTTTATTTAGTCATTTTGAAAGAGTCCAATATTTTTTGCACTCCCATGCATGCATGCATGATGTTACGTTATATAATTTAGAATAGGTATTATATGCGTAGCCAAGGACCAAATTCTACGTCGTGACGTTATTACGCCATTATCTTACAAATAAAATATTTAATGGAGATGCCATGTTCTATACCTATACTCCATTTACTATAGCATTAGACAGAAGTTAAAAAAGGCTCTTTTAGGTGCACACTTTGTAATAAAAATACAACAAACACTATTACAGTCAAGATTGATGTGGAGTTAAATATAATCAATTTAAATAACAGCTGTCACACTTAATTGCATCTATTTTACCTATCTACCATCTGAAATTACAAGGCCTTCATTTAATATTATTTAGTTTTTACATAAAATAATGTCGTGTCAATGTTTAAAATCTAAAAGAAGCAGGGGCGGACAGTACCGGAAACGTTTTTCATGTCACTATAACTCAACCAAATCTAAAATGTTACCTGTTCCGTTCATAAGTTGTGGATGCACGTGTTTTTTTATTTTGTCGGTTTATGATGTCATCTATCCGTCAAATCGCTTGTAGATAATTGTGAATGATACGCCTTTTCTCGTTGTTATTGCTGAATTTTCGTGGTTTAGTTGTTATTTGTTACTGTTTTTCTGTTGTTATTGTTTTGTTTCGTTCGTAACTAACACTAATGTGTTAGTTTTGTGTTGTTTGTACAATGCGGTACGTTGTGTTGAACTATGGACAGGGACGATCCCGGTGCAGGCTCGAGTGGCTTGCAAGCGCAAGTTGTAAGCTCTGTAACTGCCGGTAACGCTAATCAGTGTCAACAGAGAAAAATATGTGGCCCCAACGTTGATCACGACATTAAAATATTGTCTCCCAAGAAAAACAGAACAAAGCAAACACCACTTCGTGCTGCAGAAAAAAAAACAGTCATAAATATTTATAAAGACGTTAAGGGGTCCAGGCCCGAAGGTACTCCTGCTTATATGACGCAGTTAATTAACAAAACTGCAGAAATTGCAGGTAAGGATCGTAAAATTATTATTATAAATAAATGTATTTGAAAGTAACATGCTTTGTGAGGTAATAACATACATTATTAATCTTATTTTATAGACATATCTCGTGCTACTGAAAGAGTACAATACAGAAGGTCGCCTGCAATCACCCCCTCCTTGCCAACGGAAATACTCAAAATCTGACGATTATGATGATATAACGTTAAGTGGAATATGAAGAAAAATTCATCCTTTTTTTTTTCTTTGATAATGAGTTATCAACGTTGGACAAGATTCTGGAAGCCGTTAATAGCGATGAGTCTCTACCTGATTTTAAAAGAAGCACTTTATACAAATTAATCAAGAACAAATTGGAAGACGGCTTACCATTGGCCATATTGGTAAAACTTGATTTAAATGTATTTCTTTTGATAATTTCAAAATTATGTTATGTTATTATTAATGTGACTTTACCAAATCATTAATAAAATGATCACTCCGTTCTCCGTCACTGAAAACTGGTTAAGTCTTAATGCCTCCCCTCAGAGAAAGATGTGTATGGTTGTAGATTAACCTGTTCAATGACAGTAATGATGCAGTTAATTTCGGTTGCTACTTAAAGGTTAAAATCTATTTCCAGTATCAAGTAACCTACGCCACCGGTACACAATTATTGATTTGCTTTTATTTCATTTCACAGGATCAACGGACGGGTTTTGATGGATGGTGAATTAATATTTGAAGCCAAAAAGGGTGATGGAGACTACCATTCTGAACTTTTCAAAATTATGTGCATCCAGCACACAATTTTGAAAAGTGGTTCAAATTAATATTATCAAAAGTCGAGAGTGGTGCAGTTATTGTTATGGATAATGCGCCATATCATTTGAGGAAATTGGAGAAACTGCCAACAATAGCCACACGCAAGGCATATTCAGGAGTGGCTAAAAAACAAAAATATTCCTTTTGAGTAAAAAGATCTTAGGGCCACTTTATTATTATAGTTAAAATTATGACTTTTGTTACGGGTGGTAACAAAAGTCATAATTTTTTATTAATTAATTATTATAATTTGTGATGACTGATGGTAGCAGTGACTAAATTGTTAAGTGGTGTTTTGTATCGTATTTATTTGGTTTATTTAAAACAAAATATGGAGATATTGTGAAGTTGTTTTTAATAAACTGATTTTTACTAAATTTTTTTTCATTTCATGTACCTATCCAAGCAACGTGAAGAGTAAATAGATAAAATACGCTTTATTGTATGCCATACATTGTTACTTACAAAAAATCACATACATTATTTATTAAAATTGTTTGAACTTGACTTGGAAATAAAAGGTTTCATACTCCTGCTTCTGCGAGCCTCTTTTGTCTAATGTTATAATAAATGGAGTATACCTACATTGAAAATGTGCTAACATTGACCTTAGTGTTAGAAAACAATTCAAATATTAGGTACATATAATAATATTGAGTTAGGTTAGTGATGTAAATGTATTGAGGGGGACATCGCCGGATTTGAGGGTCAACATCATCCTCCTGCCTTTTTAGGGTTCCGTACCCAAAGGGTAAAAAGGGACCCTATTACTATGACTCCACTGTCCGTCTTTCTGTTTGTCTGTCTGTTTGTTTGTCTGTAACAGTGGAGTCCAATCTGAGTAACAGTTCCTGTTGTCCTAACTAATATTACAAAGGTGAATGTTTGCGAGTGTATTTTTGTATGTTTGTTACTTCTTCACGCTCAAACCGCTGGACGGAACTGGATGAAATTTGGCACAAAGATAGATTATAGTCAGGAATAACACATATAATACTTGTTATTCCGGGAAAATGTTCCCTCGGGAAATTTTTTGACTTACACGCGGATTTATCCGCGATTTCTGAATCATGAATTTGAAGTTGAGTATTTGTCAAAATTCTATTTTATTCTAAAGGCTGCTAAAATGTAAACCTATTGGACTAAAGTTGGGTTTTGTCACGATCTAAACTTCAAATACTTACTCATTTAAGAAACCTATTGGTTCACAAGCTTATATTGAATTAAGAAACGTCATACAAAACGTCCTATTACCGTTACTTGTCAACATGTTTCAAATATAACATCATGTTTTTATTTTATTGTATGTTTACTAGAGCTATAAATAGTCCGTAAAGTATCTACATAAATATATACTTACAGCAAAACTATAAATAAATGAACACAGATTAAAATAACCAGTTTTTTAAACTACTAAAAACAGCCGCTATAGACTCAATGAAGCGCGAAACAGACAAAACGAACAACATTTTACGTAGTATTATATGATCTGTGATTTTACCTACCATAACATCACAACTCATTGCCCCGAAATGGTAACCAGAGGGGCACCTATTGCTCACCTACATATCTCAAGTATTTTTATTCTTTTTAACTTTGCCCACTTAGCCACTAGGAATTTCTTCCTGTATCATGGGTGCGTTTACAAACATTTAAACTCACATACACAAACACCCAGATCCGGCACAACTAACTGTAGGCCATACGAATATTTGTTCCGTGCGGGAATCGAACCCGCGACACGCAGCGCAGTAGCCGATCGTTTAACCACTACGCCCGCCGTGTCGTTGTGTCGTCAGTTTAAGTGCTATATAATAGGAGGCGTTGAGGAAAGAAGACCAAGAGAATATTTCCATATGCCAGAAGAAAATTGAAAGGAGTGGAATGGAGGACATCAAAAATTGGACAAAAAAAAAAATGAAATAAATCAATCAATCTACCTAGCCTTTTCCCAACTCTGTTGGGGTCGGCTTCCAGTCTAACCGGATTCAACTGAGTACCAGTATTTTACATAAAGCGACTGCCTGTCTGACCTCCACAACCCAGTAACTGAGTAACACGGTACCCCTTGGCAAGACTGGTGCCAGATCTCAAGCTTCTGACTACCCGTAACGACTGTCAAAGATCTTCAAATGACAGCCGGGACCAACGGCTTAACGTGCTTCCCGTGGCACGGAGGAAACTCGGTATGTTGAAATGGTCACCCATCCACGGACCGACCTCGTCAAGCGTTGCTTAACCTTGAAGATCGACCCGTGTGGCTATTATTATTTAGCCACGAGCTCCTCCTAAAAAAACCAAAATTAACAGACAGCACTTTTTATTATACGTACAGCTAAGGAGTGGAATTCCCTGCCGGAGTCTGTATTTCCTGATAGCTACAACCTGGGAGTATTTGAGTCAAGAGTGAATATGTTTCTTCTAGGCAAGAATGCTTCATCGTCGACCACATCATCGCTTACCATCAGGTGAGATAGTGGTCAAGCGCGAGCCTATAAATAATAATTTAAAAAAAAATGTAACGCAAAGAATTAGGTTATTGAAATGGAACTGGGCAGGGCACTTGTAGAGTGGAAAGTATTAGATGGACAAAAAGGGTAGCAGAATGGATTCCATTAGTAGGTAAAATAAAGCAAGGGAGACAAAGAAAGACAAAGTGCGAGTCGGACTCGCGCACGAAGGGTTCCATACCACTATAGAAAAAAAGGCATAATAATCACGTTTGTTGTATGGAAGCCCCACTTAAATATTTATTTTATACTATTTTTAGTATTTGTTGTTATAGCGGCAACAGAAATACATCATCTGTGAAAATTTCAACTGTCTAGCTATCCCGGTTCGTGAGATACAGCCTGGTGACAGACGGGCAGACAGACAGACAGACGAATCGCGGAGTCTTAGTAATAGGGTCCCGTTTTTACCCTTTGGGTACGGAACCCTAAAAAGCGCGCGATACAAGCGTGTGCAGCGAGATAAGGGAGGCCTACGCTGCAGAGGCGACCGCTATGAATAGTGATGGCAGACACCTGTAAAACAAAGAAAAATAAAGTAGCAATGGATTGCGAAGAAGAACTTTTTTCTTTTGTTTAGGAAGCCGTCCTATGACCGCTCTGGGTGAAGCGGGAGGGCGTGTCCCACTAACTGACTAAAACCCACCCGTGTTCCTTCAGTTGCTTGAGCCAGGGCCGCGGTAACTCTTCTTTCAAATTTATCCGCGACCCAGACAGGCATCGACCCTAGCGGTCCCCGTCAGCTTTTGCTGACATCTCTTTGAGGCGCGCGTGGAATACTACGCGCCGTTGACTCGGGCCTGGTCCTTATCGGACGGTGAGCTACCCATTACTCGCCGTCCGCAAGCCCGCGCCTACGGTGGCCGTGATTCGGCTTGCGACTCCCGACGCCAAAGGAGTCTCCTGCGGTGACTTGGAGCATGAGGGCGTCTCCGTTGCGTCTCCCTCACGCGCTTTGCCTCCTCCTTCGCGAGCATTACTGCTTTTGAGAAGAAGAGCTAAAGATTTATTTTAGAAGTATTTGTAATATCTATAACGTGTTTGTATACCTAGTTTAAAAACCGGCCAAGTGCGAGTCGGACTCGCACACGAAGAGTTCCGTACCATTATCGCAAAACACTGCATAAAAATCACGTTTGTTGTATGGGAGCCCCCCTTAATTTATTTTATTTTAATTTATTAATTATTATTTTTTGAAGTAAATATACAACTAAACATTCTGTGAATATTTCAAGCGTGTACCTGTTGCCGTTATTAATATCGAGCAAAAACCGGCAAAAATATCACGTTTGTTGTATGGGAGCCCCCCTTTAATATTTATTTTATACTGTTTTTAGTATTTGTTGTTATAGCGGCAACAGAAATACATCATCTGTGAAAATTTCAACTGTCTAGCTATCACGGTTCATGAGATACAGCCTGGAGACAGACGGACAGACAGACAGACAGACGGATCGCGAAGTCTTAGTAATAGGGTCCCGTTTTTACCCTTTGGGTACGGAACCCTAAAAATTGTTAGTAACTAGTAGAATAAGGAGCATTTTTTTTAATTTTTGACGTGTGTATTGCCATGAACCGGGCACTGATCCAGACTATTGAGAAAATCCAGATGGAAAAACCCAATAACAATTTGCACGACCCAGGGATCGAATACTGGACCTCATACTAAGCAGTAGCGCTTGCGACAAACGAGGCAGTTAGGTATACGACCGGGCTAGTGAAGTGAATACAGATTTAAATACTGGGTATTTAAATCTATAAACTATAACAAAGTCTAACAAAAACAGCCACTATTGACTTAAGGTGCAGATACCCATAAGTAACTGCCCATCAGTCTACCAATCAGTTGAGCGCACAGTTGGCGCAGTGGTTGAGCGATTGACTGCTGCGCTGCGTATCGCAGGTTCGAGGTACAGATAGTTGTTCCAGCTCTGGGTGTTGTGTATGTCATGTGTGTGTGAGTATATATATTTGAAAACGCACAATATAGAAAAAAATCCTAGTGTGGGTCAACGTTTTTTAATAAATAAAACAAGCAGTAGCTGATTTTAACATGAGAATCACGTCTAAATGGCTAGTTATATTTTTTTTTGGAAAAAATATAATAAATATGTTACATTAGACCATTATCTCATTAATTTGATCTAAGAAAATTGAAACGAGTGCGCACTTTGTTTCCTCAAGGTTGTTGGCGATTGTCGCCGTCTTAATAAAGCAAAACAGTTAAACTATCAACATTTTATAACGTACAGAATACCACTTTTTGCATATCAACCAGTCGTTACACAATATCATTGATAAAAGCGGCTTTTTGCGAGCCGCGGCCCTTAGACCCATGGCTTAGCCGTGAAAGTATGCACCCACGGTCGACCGGTTCGATTCCGTGCTATATTACCTAACTGAAGAGTGGAGCGTATTGTGCCGCCGATTCCCTTGCGTAATAGTGTGATGATATTTTCCGATTTGATATGACTATTATTTTTGTACCGATGTTTGTGGAAGACCGGTTTTGATATAAACCGGCTTCTAAAGCAAAACACTACAACTCTTTGTTTTGCGAAGTCGGTATCGAAAAACGAAAAGCAATAGGTGCCAAAGACACCGACTTCGGCAAACAAAGTTATTTTCCGCTTTGTAGTGTTTTAGTAGTCGATTTTTTTTGTCAAAATGTTTTTTTTTTAACGGTTTGAGCCTTTATTATTATAAGTCTGATTGTGAACGCAACTGAGCTCACAACCGCACTGACGAACCAAAGAACGCTGTGCCCAAAATCGGCTAAATGGCATCGTCATCATTATAAGTTGTCCCACTGTAGGGCTTCCCTTCCCTCCTTCCACTGCTGCCGGTCATCTCTACCTGACCCTTCTGAGATACAGGCGTGATGTTATATTGTGATATTAACTTTTTAGGGTCACCTTCCCAAAGGGTAAAAACGGGACCCTATTACTAAGACTCCGCGGTCCGTCTGTCTTTCTGTCACCAGGCTGTATCTCACGAACCGTGATAGCTAGACAGTTGAAATTTTCACAGATGATGTATTTCTGTTGCCGCTATAACAACAAATATAATAAAATAAATATTCAAGTGGGGCTCCCATACAACAAACGTGATTTTTTTGCCGTTTTTTTGCGATAATGGTACGGAAACCTTCGCGCGCGAGTCCGACTCGCACCTGGCCGGTTTTTTAAATCGGGTTTTGCCGATTTGCAGCGGACTGCAAATAAGGATAACCTATGCACTTCTCTGTACCGAAACATTGTTATTATCTCAAAATAACAAATTCTTGGCGAAAGGAGATCAGAGACAGAGCGAAATGGAAGAAGATCGTTGAGGAGGTCAAGACCCACAAAGGGTTGTACCATCAAAGGAATGAATTACTTCTCCGAAAGTCATATCTGTAAACGATATAATTCTATCGAGGGTTCACGGGCTATTTAAATTAAGCGACATTTTTTGGAACTTTACAGGTGAGCATTTCAAAATTTTCTATTTTAGGAAAAATACACGCTAAGATCAGCAATCTATCGAGCATGTAATTATGAAATCTTGCGAAAACACCCCGATTCGAACAGTAAAACGCCCATATCTTTTGAACGGCTGAACCGATTTTCATCAAACTTAGTTAAGAACACGGATAATGTCACCTTTCAAAGAAAATTAAAAAAAACAATATAAAAAAAATAAGGAGTGGAATTCCCTGCCGGAGTCTGTGTTTCCCGATAGCTGCAATCTCGGGGTCTTTAAGTCAAGAGTGAATAGGTTACTACTAGGCAAGCGTGCTCCATCGTAGACCACATCATCGCTTACCATCAGGTGAGATAGTGGTCAAGCGCGGGCCTATAAAAGATAAAGACAAAAAAAAAAAAAAAAAACTCCGACTTCGGGAATTGAAGTTATTTTTCACTTTGTAGTGTTTTTATTTGGAAACCAGTTGTATATATTTGTAAAAAAGTTTTTTATTTATCACTTTTTAGTTGTGGTACATAATGACTAGTTCTATAGGCTAGGTACCTGTAATGCCCGAAGTGAAGCCAAAATAGTTTAACCCAATAACATGAAACTTAAACAAAACTGGTGGAATGAGAGTATACCAGGGTGAGCTGTTGACACCTACGCACCCCTTTAGAGCATACCAGTGTGATTTTATGTCATGAAACGGTGTAAACATTAAACAGACATGCGATTGCAGCTATCCCGAATGATTTGCCGTCATTTATTGAAGAGTTCTGATGTATATCTCCGAAGTTCTTCATGAGATCTTGATAAAATTTAAATGGGACCACATGACAAGCACCAGCTGGTCACTTGGTCCCTTCAAATAAAAAAAGAATCATCAATATCGGTTCACCTAGTAAAAAGTTCTGAGGTAACACATATAAAAAAAATACAGTCTAAATGATAACCTCCCCCTTTTTGGCAAGTCGGTTAAAAAGTGGAGTAAGTCATTTCTTTAAATAAAAGTCATTTAATTAAACAAAAACTTGATTGGTTTAGCGGTTCAGAAAGTACAGGTTTTAGATTCAAATACATCTCGAAAAAACATATTCACTTGAAAAACTTATATAGTCTGGGGTTATACATAGATAGACATTTCCAGGCAACCCTGCAACAATGTATTCTACTATCTATTATCATTTACGAAAATTAAGGTTTAACAAAAACATAATGACTGCAGATATTTTGCGGTGGGATCGTCCTATAAATATTCATAATTTTATTTATTTATCATCACTTACAACTATTATTACAGGTACAACCCAATGCAATGAAGTGAAGCAAACTTAATAATAACAACTTATTTTCTAAAACTTATTACATGCAATGTTATCCTTGTGAATTTGTGTCATCATCATCTCCTAGCCTTTTTCCCAATTATTGTTGGGGTCGGCTTCCAGTCTTACCGGATTCAGCTGAGTACCAGTGTTTTACATGGAGCGACTGCCTATCTGACCGCCACAACCCAGTAACTGGGTAACACGATACCCCTTGGCAAGACTGGTGTCAGATCTCAGGCTTCTGACTACCCGTAACGACTGTCAAAGATCTTCAAATGGCAGCCGGGACCAACGGCTTAACGTGCTTTCCGAGGCACGTAGGAAACTCGGGATGTTGAAATGGTTACCAATCCACGGACCGACCTCGTCAAGCGTTGCTTAACCTTGAAGATCAACCCGTGCGGCTGTTATTATTTAGCCACGAGCTCCTCGTGAATTTACCCCGTGTACAAGCAAAAATGTCTATCTCCTCTGCTACAAGATATAGGTAGGTCACAACATCATCAGCAGCCTTGTAATATTCCCACTGCTGGGACACAGGCTCTCTGTGCGAGAGGTAATGGGCCTGAATCCACCTCGCGGGTCCAGTGCGGGTTTGTGGATGTCACATGTCTTCGATTTTTTTATTCTATGACATGCCGGTTTCCCCACGATGTTTTCCTTCACCGTTTAGTTCGGTATTTAAGCAATACGGTATAGCATAACATAAGCTTCTTACACACTCCAATCATTGGTACTTTATTGGTCAGAGGTCTCGCCTCACATAGCTTGCCGTCGCGTCTCATTGAAGATGTCCTAATGTTTATTTGAGCTTTGACACTACAAGAGTTACCAATAGTGCGACGCGGTGAGGTTATGATGTAGGTCTTTAATTAAGGTGAAGGCGTTATTAATACTACTTGCTTGGATATATTTATTTATTTAGACTACATGCACAAAAGACGGACCTTATATACGGCGGACATTATGCCTTAGGCATTCTCTACCAGTCAACCAAGGGTGGTGAAGAGATAACATGAGAGATGCATTGGATAATAAAAATAAAACCAGTTATTAACATCCTAAAATAGGTAAAGTACACATATTGAAAATAATATATTTATAGTTTGCATTTTATAGTTGTCTAATTTGTACACCAGCAGCCCAATTGCGTAAGTGAATTCTGCAAAGCAAATAAGTTGGAACCTTCCCAAAAACGACTTTACGTATTGCTTATTACACTCTGAAACGGAAAGGTACGCTCCTTTCATTACCAATATTTTGATGTAGAATTGATTGTAAAAGAATGAACGAAAGCGGAAGAATCGAGATAAAACTTCAGTATTGGTATTGTATAATGCAAATTTCATATATCTTCAACTCCGTAGTATCTCTAAATAGTCTGTGTTCAACTCAATGGAAGATTTGGAAAAATGATTTGTTCCGGTCTGATCCCCTCGATCTGATCCCCTGGGGGATTAACGCTAGCTTTCCAAATTAGTTTCGCAATACCGAAAAAGTTGAAAGAAATGATTCTGATTCTTTGAAAGAATCGACTTGTTTCCTTTGCAGAATTCACTTACGCAATTAGGCTGCAGGCCTCCGTTGACAGCGGTATTTTTGAGCATCTTTTGAGGGTTCTAGTGCTTCTAAAGATAATGTATCATCAAGAAGGAAAACATAGGGACACAATTTATATTTCTTTTTCAGTTAATGGAATCTCTTTTAAATTGGTCCAATATTGAAGGAGGAAATAGGCGAGAGCCAAACCTTGAATTATGACTTTTTACTCAGGAAATTCAGTCGGATGTTTGCGACCGCATTTCCTCTTAAGGTAGCCCTAGTCGACGGCACGAACTATTTTGTGCGCGGGGTTAAAATGCCTGCTATCTCATTCAACAACACGTGCGAAAGAGATAGATGCTGTGATGAGCAGTAAGTTCGCGTACGAATTAGCACTTTTGCAATTTTTTTGCGAAAAGGTTGATGATTTAGAACGAAAACGAGCGCGTGAAATTTTATAAAAAGACCTTTGTGAGTCTGGATATCATGAAAAAATGACTAAATGTATATGTTCTAAATAAAAATATTTGCATTGTTGAACTACTAATCTATCTACTAATGGTGGCTTATTTGCAATTTTCCTTCTTCTTATGATATTTATTTGCGCCCATATATGCCTTAAAATTAGTGTTGAAATATGGAACTTTTGTCGCTCATAACTTCCAAATATTCTTTTTTTTACTTTTTTGTTTCCACACAGGGCTAGATAATGATGAGACAAATCGATTTCATTTTTTATTTTTAACGTACATCGACAAACAGTAGAGTAATCGCCAGACTAAGTTTGTATGGAAGAATGATCGACTAGTGTAACCTTAAGGATCGTAGCGTGTGGCGTTCTGTAGTTTCTGCCTACGTTTATGTATGTATGTATTTATATTTTTGAATACAGGGGCAAGCAAACAGAATTTCAATAAAATATTTGAGAATACCGATTGCCATCTAAGTGAAGTTATTTCACTGTTTTAGTATCTAAAGTCGACCAAGGAATCAAACCTATTTCGACTTGTCAAAAAATAAGCGAATTTTAGTAATCGGTAATGTATAACATTGAATGTTTCATATATCCTCTTCGGTAACGAAACCATATCGCGATCTAATTCGATGCCAACGCCATCTATCGAGCTTAGTGAAATAATATATGGAAATTCCTCATTTCTCTTTATTTTGTAGGTACTTCTCCCAATCTTCTTCTTCTATCTAAACATATAAAAGAAGAAAGTGACTGACTGACTGACTGACTCACTCACTCACTATCAACGCACACAGCTGAAGCTTCAATCATGAAACTTGGCACGTAGGTTCCTTTGGTAGTGTAGGTGAGCACTAAGAAATAGGTTTTAGAAATACTACCCCTAAGGGCGTGATATAGGGGATGAAAGTTTGTATGAAAATCCGTCAGTTTTAAAGTCAGGATCTTTATATTTTGGGTTTAGGCTGAAGATTAAAAAATAATTTACATGTGTCTCAGCGATTTTGAAGATTCCACCCTCATGAGGGTGAAAAGGGGGATGAAGTCATGGGAATAATGAAATCGTCTACAGACTTGAAATTTTGCACATAGATACTTTATACTGTGCAGGTATCCACTAAGAAAGGATTTTTGTGAATTCCACCCCTAAGGGTATGAAATAGGCGATGAAAGTTTGTATGAAAGTCGGTCAGTTTTGAAGTTAGGATCTTCGAATTTTGGATTTGGGCTGAAGATTAAAATCTAACGCAAATTAAGGTTTTTTGGGGATTCCGTCCTTGGGGGGGGGGGGTGGATCATGGGGAATGAAATGTTGTGTACAAAAGTCCTTTGTTTTACAAAGAAAAAATTATTAAAAAACTTTCAATACTTTAAAGTCTGTTGGTAACTATAAAATGGCTCAACGCATAAATATAGGAATTAAATAGGGACGGGAAAATCTGCTTCGCCATGACAATTAATAAGGCTCAAGGACAAACTCTGAAGTATGCTGGTGTAGATTTCCCAAGTAACACAAACGTGCTGAATAAAGATTGAGTAAGAGCAATCATCAAGAGCATAAGCTGAATAGTAAGCTGAATAACGTCTGAGTACCCGTCTATTCAGCTGTTATTCAAGCAAAAAGGGCCCCAATTTTGAATGCTTAACGCTGAATAACATCTGAGCAAGATCTGAGTAGGAGCTTAATAACGTTTCAATTAGCTTAATAACCTTTGAATAACAGCTCACATTGCTTTTATTAAGCTCTTACAACTGAGTTACTCAGCTTAATCGAATTGGTTATTGTATTCAGAATTTATTAAGCATTTAAATTATTGTTCACACTTTTACAAACAATATTCATACGAATTGTGAAAATAATTCAATTGGATTAAATATTTTAATGTCGATGTCGAATTTAAATGTGATTTAACATGGTGAACTTATAAAATCGGTAAGTAAATTTTAATTTACAAGTTAGAGGTCTGCTATATGTTAATTGTTAGTGCGCAAGTAATTTTGTCGTGAATAGTATGTTTTTTTTTAATTATTTATTACGCGCCGCGTTAATAATCAAGATAATAGATAGTAAATAGTATTTTCATACATACATAATAGGTCTGACAAAAGTACTTGTGACGAAATAGCTAATACTAGCAATTTTAATCCAACAAAATAACTTGGATCAAGTTGAAAATGTTGTGGTTGTAAGATTAAGCATTTTGGTATCTCGTAAATTCCGTGAAAGTATAAATTACAAAGATTATTAATGGCGATCGATTGTTTTGGTGTATAATGCTGAATAAAAGTGCACACATGCCTTGTTACTAAGCTATAACTTGAAAAAAGTAGTCTCAGTACACTAACTTCTGAATATCAATTATATAGTTGATCACATTTCTAAATTATTCAGATTTTTAGGGTTCTCTAATCGATCTAACAAAAACCTTTTCTATTGTGGAATTTCACGCCCGGCTTTCACTGAATTCATTACATTTAAAATTATAGCGTCTTTGCTTGCATTTTTTTTCGAGAAAATCTCATTTATGATTAAAAATGTAGTGCACACCACACACACGAAATCTGCTATAGATTTCGCGTGTGTGGTGTGGACTGGGCCCTTGTTTAATCCGTGTTTTGTTATTTGTTTTATGTACAAACGCCAGTACATCAAGCCACCCGGAACTGTCAAATTGAAAACTGAACTGAACCTCAAGGCAAATTGAAAACGTAGCCGTGCAGCTGTCACTTGGCACTGATGGACACCAGACGTACAGACTCTAGAAGGAATCAAGAATATATACGCGAAACCACAACATATTATGGAGAGTCAAGACAAAATCATGAAAAAACTTGAAGAAATTTATGTGCATGTTGGAGAATTAAGAGTCGCAAATAAAATATCTTATCACAACGTAAATTTTATTTTCTTGTACTGTAA
Organism: Anorthoa munda; assembly: GCA_945859665.1. Taxonomy (NCBI): domain Eukaryota; kingdom Metazoa; phylum Arthropoda; class Insecta; order Lepidoptera; family Noctuidae; genus Anorthoa; species Anorthoa munda. The sequence continues at coordinate 4,792,802 of OX243899.1, read as the reverse complement.
TACCTTCTGCTAATAAAATAATCATTTCTTTTTCTATTAAAATTGGCCGAAATTCTTTCTAAGGGACTATTTAAAATTGGATGACCTTCCATGTTTATATTCAGTGATATGTTTTCTGGCAAAATGTTTGTGTTAATCAATATTTTTTAAGTGTCTCAATGACGCCATTGTGCCAGTATTCACCTTGCTCAATAGACTTTATGTGGACTTGTCTCGGTGTATTTAAAATTGTCCTTGGATCATTAGGTAAAATGTCTGGGAATCTTTGATTTAATATTTCTGCCAAATCCTTTAGTGCTACTTGTGTGATCTTTTTTCGAAAGCCCATTTTAAAATTTTTCTCGAAATATCAAATTTTTCATGTATCTACATTGTTCTTCTTCGATATCTGTACACTGCCATCAGATGCATTCTCATCTTGTGTGAATCGCAATGCTGTTTGACTTTTTGGGGGACGGAACCCTCTTCATTGCACGGCAACCACGCATACTGGCTGGGACCGGGTTCAGTTTTGTTCAAACTATTTTCATAAATCTTTTGATGACCAGAAACACTTGGACAATTACTTTTAACAATTTTCTTTTGATGTAACCAGTTCTCTTACGTTTTTTCCACGATTTTCGATTCATATTAAATAACGCAAAAAATAAATACGGTGAATAATATTTTAATTAAGCTGGTATTAAGCTATGGGTGCTATAACAACATACATGAGAAAGAATTGCTTTTGCCATGTACAGTTCTATGTAGCGTGTTCACGTGTTAGCTCATCAAATAGTCTGGTGATATTGGCGTCGAGATCCAAAATGGTTTAAAATGTTGTTTATAAGGAAATACTTTAATTTAGTAACTTATTTATGCTTATGATTACTTATTATTAGTCATGGATAAACAAAGAAATAGTGAAGGGATAGGGACGGGACAAGGATAGAGCGTATTGATGATAAAGTAGGTAAGTATAAGTCTGACCTAAGAAACACTTTCGCATTACATTATTTTTACTTTTTACCCGACTGCCGAAGGAGGGTAATGTGTTTATCAGTCTATGTATGTATGTATGTATGTATGTATGTATGTATGTATGTATGTATGTATGTATGTTTGTTCCTATGTGGCGTTCCAGACACATAACGCGTTGGCCGATTTTGATGATTCATACGTCAATCGATTCGTCTTAACCTTGCGAGTGTCATAGGCTACATTAAAATTGGAAAATAGGAAAATGGCGGCTTTTGGGCGCCATATAGTGGGGGGCCAATTTTATTTTTTCTTCCAAACCCATCGTGTGGGGTATCAAAATAAAGGGTTTCAAGTGGTGATTTCAAAAATATATAATACTTATATATTTAAATGTACCTAATTCGAAAAAAATGTTAACTAAAAAGTTATAAATAAAAAAGTTAATTAAAAAAATCAAATACCCGACTGCTTAAAAAGCGAACTAAAAAGACGTAAACAAGAAGAAAATCATGCTGTGCAGTCGGAGGATACATCTGGTTTTGGTCAGCCAGCTCGCGAATATGTATCCTCCGACTGCACAGCATGATTTTCTTCTTGTTTACGTCTTTTTAGTTCGCTTTTTAAGCAGTCGGGTATTTGATTTTTTTAATTAACTTTTTTTCTCTACATGCTGTTAAAATATGATAAGGAGAAGCATGTAGTCTACGCGTGCGAAGCCGCGGGCAAAAGCTAGTATCTTTATAAATTATAGCCTACTAGCTGTTGCCTTCGACTTTGTCTACGTAGCATTAGTACTTTGAATAGCCATTTTTTTAAATTGCGCCATAATGATAGGTTTGTGGGCCGCCTTACTTGAGAAATAATTAGTTCACCATACAAACTTCTACCCCCCTGTCCACCCCCTAGATTGCCAGGATAAAAACTATTATATGTGTGTTTTGTGTGTGTTCTCAGGGTCTCAAACTATCTCCATACCAAATTTCATCTAAATCGGTTCAGCGGTTTTAGCGTGAAAAGGTAACAGACAGACAGACACAGTGATGATTCTGATGTATAAGCTATATATCTGTAAATTTTGATAAACCCGTTCAGTAGTTTTTGCGTGAAAGAGTAACAAACATCCATACTCACAAACTTTCATGTTTACAATAATAGGAAGGTAGTAGGATGAATGCAAGGAAAGAACACAGTGCCCTATTCTTTGAACTCACACAATTAGGGTGCGCATCTAGCACTCGTTCTGTACATTCATATGCCTACAGTAATCCACAACTAGCTTCTGCTCGCGTTTTTGCTTGCGTGAAATGTGTTTTATTAGCCGAAGGGAATATTGCACTGGGATGAAAAGTATCCGTGCAAAAAATCATTAAAATCCCGCCGTTTTTGCGTGATTAAAACACAAACATACAAACTTGTAAACTTTTTTACAATATTAGTAGGATTGTAAAATTCGAAGGACATTTTAAGGAAATTGTACCAGAAGTGATATTAAGAAAAGGCATTAATTTATTAAGATAAATGTCAGAGCAATTTTATATTATAACTGAACTGGATTTTATATGCTGACTGACAAATGTCAATATTTAACACGATTGTCCGATAAGTTTGCCTTTTTAGACATTACGAGGAACTGCAAGCTAATCAGAATCAGAGAAAAATAAAACATTTATCACTATATTTTTAGAGTTCCGTACCCAATGGGTAAAAACGGGACCCTATTACCTAGTGGTGTCTCACGTACTGCACTGATTATTTTTTGTACATTGATCGCGTTCGGTTCCGTTCCACGGTGATAAAAGAAAAAACGCTAGTTACGTCGGCACGGTTTCTTTGTATGGGATGAGGCATCTGTATGCTAGTATTATATCATCTGTGCTATTACTAAGACTCTCCTCCTACTAAGACTCCGTCTGTCTGTCCGTCTGTCACCAGGCTGTATCTCATGAATCTTGATAGCTAGGCAGTTGAAATTTTCACAGATGATGTATTTCTGTTGCCGCTATAACAACAAATACTAAAAACAGAATAAAATTAATATTTAAGAGGGTCTCCCATACAACAAACGTGATTCTTTTGCCGTGTTTTGTGATAATGGTACGGAACCCTTCGTACGCGAGTCCGACTCGCACTTGGCTGGTATTTTTATTTTTAGTTTGGTTAAATCCATAAGGATACCTTCCGTTTAGAGAACGGAGGGTTATGTCGGACTGTGACCGACAGTTCCTATCGCTACCAGATACCCGCCCGGGATTCAAGTTTTTATTTGACTGTATTTACTGGAACTAGACAAATTTTTAATCCCATTTTATTAAAATTGACATTGTGTATTGTATCGCCAATTTCAAATGATTTACTGAATTTGTGGCATGGTTTGTATTGATTTAATTGAATGTATTAATAATTTATATTAAATGGGTCTTTATTATTATAGTTAAAACTGCCTTAGTTAAGGTCGTTAGTATAAGGACCATTACATTAAAACTTAACTCAACAACTTGTATCTATTATCTGTGCAAATACAGAAACTATTTTATTCTATTGTATTCTACTAGCTGTTCCGCGCGGCTTCGCTCCCGTGGACCACCCCACAGGACCCGTTTTCGGGATTAAAAAATATCGTATGTCACTTAGGAATAATGTAGCTTTCTATTGGTGAAAGAACTTTTTAAATCGGTCCAGTAGTTTCGGCGCCTATTCGGTACAAACAACCAAACAAAAAAAAATTCCTCTTTTTAATATTAAGTATAGATTATTAGCTGTTTCCCGCGGCTTCGCTCCCGTGGACCACCCCCCAGGACCCGTTTTCGGGATAAAAAAATAGCCTAAGTCACTCAGGAATAATGTAGCTTTCTATTGGTGAAAGATTTTTTTAAATCGGTCCAGTAGTTTCGGAACCTATTCGGTACAAACAAACAAACAAATCTTTGCTCTTTAAAATATTATTATATTATAGTATAGATGTATGGAATACAAACTAGTGCAGTATTAGGATCGCTACATTACGCAATCGTTTGTCCTCCGGTTGGTGCATTGCAAATTTTAATAGAAAGCGGTATAACACAATAAGATAATAACATCACAGAGCTGATGAACTAATTTGCATATATGATGAAACATCATTGTTTGGTTTATAATAAGGATTATAAGTTATCAACCAGTTTAGGTTGAGTAACCAGTCATACCAGATTCATTGGAGACTTCTAGGCAAGCGTGCTTCTTCGTCGACCACATCTATTAATAATAAAAAAAAGTTAATTACAAAAACCAAAAAAACCCGACTGTTTAAGAAGCGAACTAAAAAGACGTAAACAAGAAGAAAATCATGATGAGCAGTCGGAGGATACATATTCGCGAGCTGGCTGACCAAAACCAGATGTATCCTCCGACTGCACAGCATGATTTAATTTAGCATACATACATACATAGACTGATAAACACATTACCCTCCTTCGGCAGTCGGGTAAAAACGACCCACTGACTGAAAATAGGGGAGATGCGTACAAAATTATCTCCTTAAGGGAAAAACTTTACTGCGCTCAAATTTAAAAAAAATAACACAATATTTAAATGGTTAAGAATAGTGAATTTACTTATCTTTGTAACTGCATACTTATTTTTCATGATAAGTATGTAATGGGCGCACGGTTGGCGCAGTGGTTGAGCGATTGACTGCTGCGCTGCGTGTCGCGGGTTGGATTCCCGCACGGAACAAATATTTGTATGACCTACAGATAGTTGTTTCGGCTCTGGGTGTTTGTGTATGTGAGTTTATATGTTTGTAAACGCACCCACGATTCAGGAAGAAATTCCTAGTGTGGGGCAACGTTTAAAAAAAAAAAAAAAAAATATTATTATTGTCGCCATATTTTCTAAAAGTTTAGTAAAGGATCGTTTTATACACATGTATGTATAAAATGATCCATGGGGATAATTTTATGCTCTACAATATAAATATTAACAAAATAGCCAAATTTTTATTTAAATCATATGCATTGCTTAAATCAACAAAAATATTAAAGCGTTTTGCACAAATAAAATTTTAAGTCTTGTTACATTGGAGATTATTTATTATTCATCATTGGAGATCATTTTATTTTTTATTTGCTACTACTAAATCAACAAAATTAAACGTTATATAATTGTAATAAACTTTTTAAGGTTCATTCTCGACTCCATGTTTTAATGTGTGTCAGTAAGTTCTCTTACCTGTTCTTGGCTAAAAACTGTTCGTCTACCACCAAAAATTTTAGAGGTTCCTTAAGCTATTTTATTTTTACCTTTGACTTCTCTTTTTAATGCCATTACAGGCACAGAAAACTCTCTATTTGCGGTTTTATAAGGTACTAGCTTCTGCCCGCGGCTTCGCCCCCGTAATGTTTTATCATCCCAAGGGAATACAAACTATCTCCATGCCAAATTTCATTTAAATCGGTTCAGTAGATCCCGAGATTACCCCCTACAACCTCACAAACTTTAGCTCTTTATAATATAGTAGATAAAGAAGATAAGATATACCATCTTTGACGGCATTAAAAGACTTTAAATAGTATTTGTTAATCGGCCAATTTTTTTTTTTTTTTTTGAACGGTGCTTTGCAGTTCACCCACACTGAAAGGTATAGGTATTATGAATTTTAACCTTTGTTTTAGGAGGTCCTAAAAGTGTTCTATAGAATGCCTATCTAGTGAACTCGCCGCATATGCCAAAACAGCGATATTGAATTTTTTAAGTTAGACTGAAGTTGAAAAAGTCGTATGCAGCCGAGCATTATCCTGGATCAAATCGAAGTGATAAAGGGGCAAGTGGTACCATATTTTATTCTGAAATAATACTTCTACAGCGATCTATAATAAGATCACCACCAAGTCCGAACGAGCTCCCAAACATATCCTACCTGAATCCAATATGATTCCTCTATGAATCTACGATATGCTACAGTAATTTAAAAAAATTACAGATTATGTTGTTGTTATTTATGATTTCAATTTTATTGCCGTCCGTCAATTCAATTTAAATGACTCCCATACTCATCACAAAACAATATTTTTCAACTCACTTCCTCTTATTATGTTGTTGTTATTTATGATTTCAATTTTATTGCCGTCCGTCAATTCAATTTAAATGACTCCCATACTCATCACAAAACAATATTTTTCAACTCACTTCCTCTTATTATGTTGTTGTTATTTATGATTTCAATTTTATTGCCGTCCGTCAATTCAATTTAAATGACTCCCATACTCATCACAAAACAATATTTTTCAACTCACTTCCTCATAAAGTGGCTCTAATTTTACCGCAATTAGGCACATAATGACACCTGTAATCAAACTGTGACTCTTTCATTGCCATTATTCACAAGTGAGTTACAGAGTTTTTTTTTTATTTTATTGGTTGAGTTGCTTTGTTCTTAAAAAAGTTTCGATACAAAAAAGATCGTGCTCAATAGTACAAATAAATTAATGTACCTACCTATTGCTTGCTAATTTCATGCAACTTCGTATTTAAATAGATAATTTCAACTTGTACATGTTTAATAAATAAAACTTACACTCAAATTTTTCTTTTGTTTTCTTTGTTATAAAGAAAACTTAAAATTCCTCATTTTGTACGTGGCTAAAACATTATCCGCGAAAAAGAAACCTCATTCTTTTTGTCTATGGCCGATCGCCATTGTTAGATGCGCGCGCATAGGAAAAGTGATTAATTTTGCCCGCCATTGCGAAAAAAATTTCACAACTCGTTTTCACTTTTGAAAATGATTTTTTTGTATTATTTTCTTCACAAGTGTGTTGCAAAACGTCTTATGATACACATGTGTATTGATTATTACCGTCCTCGGCTCTCTTAAGACCCTCACCTAACGGGCAATGGCGCCTCAGCGGTAATCACCAACATTACACACTTGTACCATAATGTACTATTACTCCATTAGTCCGTGGACCAAAGTCCATGTTTTCTAGCAAAAGTTATTCTGTTTCTAAAGAAGTGTGCCTCAATTTATGGACCTTTGACGGGCATGAACGAACCAAAACCAGCTTCCTTCAACCTCTTTTGTACCGTAAGCTCACTTTACTGTTGCACCTTGAACTTCTTCCAGTTCATTTCCGGCTTGAACGGCCTTTAAACGCACGTTTTTGCGAATGCGAAACTGTATGAAACGATTATTCCTGTTAGAAGTACGGGTTTTCTGCACTGTCCTGATCTTCTCACAAAAACATTAGTCTCTCTAAATCAAAGAAAAGTTCAATAAATGGTTGAAACAGGTAAATGATGAATTACGCACATCATCTGAAGGTTTGATTACTTTTCCTCATCTCAAGTGACCTGGCCCTCTCAGTTTGGATAAAGTTGGCCGCAATGATGTCTTTAACTTTGAAAAAGATTTAAAGGTCAAAAATAAAACAAATAATTCAGTATGTCGATGAATTTTTTTTCGATAATTTAAAACATAACCATAAAGTGGCAATAAACAAGATTCTCTCAAAATTATGTAAGTTCGAATCAAATTAAAACAATCGCTTGAAGGTTGACGTGCAGTTGTTTTATCTATTAGGCATAATTGGTTTTATTATAAAACAAAATAAAAACCACACTGTTACGATAAAAAAAAGTTTTACGATATTTTTTTCTTGTGCCGCTAATTTTGCCAGTGTGTGTAGTTTAAACCATAAAATATTAATAGCAGAAGTGCTAACGTTATTAAACTTATTGACCACCTGTAAATTAGTATTACTACTAATATCAACTACAGTACATGCCTTCGACATACTATTTATGTCAGAATTTATAGTAAAAGATAATCGCTATTTAACGCCTTATCCTAATAGGCAGATACACTGTATCGCCTGTCGTTTTGAATTTATCAACAAAAATGTTGATGTCAAAAGCAATTAATTTGTTGCTGTAATGGCTGACAAGGAAACTAACATGATTATTAAATTCAGCATGTGAATATAATTATTTTGTCTTCCTGACAATTTTTCCAAATATGGACAAGCACACAATATGCTTTTATTACAATTCAACTTTATCAACTCCGTTACACACTCAGTGATGTCATCTTTTTTTACATCCAAACCAATAAAAACAGTTACATTGGTATCTGATTTATATATCGCAGGGATATGATGAAAACAGGGAATTGATCAAATCTCTCTAAGAGCGAGCGTAGCGAGCTCGGGAGCTTATGGCACCCCGACACGGACAGGTTAGGTTCGGGGTGGGGGACTGAGGGATGACGGGAGCTGAGTTCGCTCGCTTTGCTCGCTCACTTCAGCTCCCGTCATCTCCTTCGTGTTAGGTTACTTTAGACCCTGCATACAGAAATAGGAGCCCCGCGCAGCGGGGCTCCGTCGGCTCTGCCACACAAATACTAATTCAACGTACAAAATAAACCTTTAAATTACTACAGAAAAGTTATTTTTGTCATTTCACTGAACCAATTTTGCTTAGAGATTTGATCAATTCCCTGTTTTCATCATATCCCTGCGACATATATACATTCTTTGTTACAGATTCCATGATATGCTTGTAAGATGACCCAGGCATACAATAATTTAAAATCGAATAACTCTGATGACTCATCATCATCTTCCTGCCCTTGTCCCATGTTACTTGGGGTTGGCGCAACACATTTTCTTCTTCCATACCGTCCTGTCCCCTGTCACGCCATCACTGACTCCCTTTTCTTTCATATCACTCCTCACACAGTCCATCCATCTTTTCTTTGGCCGTCCCTTCCCTCTCCATCCATCCATATTTATATTCATAACTTTTAGTAACGTGCGTTTCATCCCTCCTCATCACATGACCATACCAGGACAAACGGTTTCCTTTCAACTTTTGTGTCACTGGCGCCACTTTCAAACTACCTCTAATATACTCATTTCTCACTTTATCGATTCTCGTCACTCTGCTCCGATGACTATGGAAAACAAATTAAAACGGTTAAAGTAACCGCACTCAGTCAGGCTTCAGGCAGTCAAGTCTAGCAACACTAGGTGCACTAATATTTCATCAGTCATGTTTAAGTCCCGGGGGGGAGCCTATTGCCATGAACCACGAACAAGATCAGATTCCGGGCTGCTACTGCCAAATCCAAAAGGAAAACCCAATAAAACTTTTCCCGGTACGGGAATCGAACCCAGGACAGGGCCTCTTGCTTAGCAGTTGCACTAGCGATCACTAGACAAACGAGGGAATAATATATATATAGTTGAGGATTCTTGCAAAGGTGAGACGGTATTTCACGCCTGAACAGCTGCTTAACGTGTATAAAGCGCAAGTTCGTTCATGCAGTAGTACTGGTCTCACCTCTGGGATGGATCTGCCAAATACCAGCTTGATGCACTTGAGTCGATTGACAGACGGGCCAAGAGGCTTATTGGCAACGATGCACTGGTCGCGTCAAAGCTGCAGAGCCTCGAACATCGACGCCGAGTTGCCAGCTTGTCGGTGTTTTATCGGTTACATTTCGGGGATTGTGCGACGGAACTGCACAATTTGATTCCGCCTAGCCCTTTCCATCATTGGACTAAAAGACATACGGCCATGCGCCATCGGTACATGGTGGGCATCCATCTCATAAGCACAAAGCGTTTTGCTAATACTTTTATTGTGCGTACAGCTAAGGAGTGGAACTCCCTTCCGGAGCCTTTTTTCCCTGATAGCTACAACCTTGGGGTCTTTAAGTCAAGAGTGAATAGGTTTCTTCTAGGCAAGCGTGCTACACCGTAGACCACATCATCGCTTATCATCAGGCGAGATAGTAATCAAACGCGAGCCTATGTAGATAATAAGAAAAAATCCTATATTAAACGTTTTTGTGCACCAAAGTAATTAAATATCTATTTTTATAATTCAATGTTAAAAATGTTCATGGTCAATTAATTACTGAACTTTGACCTGAATTCATTAATTTTATAAGATGACAGTGTTCCGCGTAGTTAAAAAATACAAATCCACCAAAAGTAAACAAATCAATATTATTTAATTAATAAATTATGTCAAAGTTTTAGTTCGGTCAAGTTTTAGATTTAGATTTGTTTGTTTTGTTTGTTTTAGATTTTCTCAGAGATTTAAAGCATCAATTAATAGATTATTATTGTGGTACTAGCACTTCGCCCGCGACTTCGTTCGCGTGATCCGTATTTTATCCTACAGATATTTTTTTTAATTTCACCCCCTTATAAGTTGAATTTCCAAAAATCCTTTCTTAGTGCTCCCCTACATCATAAAAAGAAGCACGGTACAGTAAAATTCTTCAAAAATGTTTAACACCTCTAAATCGTCTTTTAGGAGTAGTTTTGAAAAACTAATAATGAAAACCTTTGCTATCGTAAAGGTTTTCATTATTAGTTTTTCACTTATTTCGTTTCTTTTTACTTAGATTAGTATTTATGCCAAGTTTCAAATATATAACCCCAAAAAAAATCCTCCTTTTCACCTCCTTAGGGGTAGAATTTCCAAAAACCAATAAATAAATTAATTCTTTTTATGAACCAAAAGCGTAAATCTTTAAATTCACTTGTCACACTTAAAAGCGTAGAAATTTCACACTAAATTTCAAACCCTTTTCTATTCTCCTTAGGGGTGGAATTTCCCAAAACAAATAAATACATGTATTCTTTTTATCAACCAAGAGTATAAATCTAAAAGTTTAAGTGTCTAACTTACAAACTGTAGAAATTTTACTACCTTAGGGGTAGAATTGCCGAAATAAAAAAAACTCATTGCTTTTTTATTACCCAAGAGCGTAAACCAACGTTTTCAGATGTTTTACCCTCCAAACCGAAGAAATTTCAAATAAAGTTTCAACCCCTATTTCATCCCCTTGGGGTAGAATTTCCAAAAACCAATAAATACATGAACACTTTTTATCGAATTAAGAGCGTAAATGTATAATTTCACGCTTCCAATTTGCAAACTATAGAAATTTTATACAAATTTTTAACCGCCTTTTACACCCTTAGGGGTGGAAGTTCCCAAAATCCTTTCTTAGAGCGCACTAACGTCACTTGAGGAACCTTCCTGCCAAAGCGCTATAACCAATAGAACCCTAAAATATCATCCTTAATATAGGTCGATTCAAATTTAATGACTCCTGTGAAGTTCTCTTCGCTGCGCAGTATCCTACCCGTTATCCACGCCATCACATGAATTTACTACTGCATCTCGCAGTGTTCTAAACCGCCATTAGATTGATTCTATCTGTACAACATTATCAAATCAATAGATAAGGACCAAATATCGTCAGTTTACTAAATGAAAACAACAGCCAACTTACACACAGCAACCTACTTCTCTATTCATCCCTTCAGAAGTACAAGCTTGACGCGTGACGTCTCCAACATAAACAGATAATTCGCGCATGACGTATAAATTAACCTTTATCAATTACAGCCTATAGAGCCTTCGCTGCGCAAGCGCAACAGCCCTCGCAAGAACCTGCAATGTTGCTCAACACCCATTCAGTTCACGCTTACACCTCGCGGACGGCGCATGTCTATCGTGCCAACGAACAAATTAGACCGCGAGTGTTTTAACTTTAAGTATCACACATTTATTGATTTCACAATTAAACAACTGTGTCGTTTTGTGAAGTGATAAAAAAGGAGGTTTTTCAATAGGAGTATTGTGTGTGTAAGTAGCTTTTACTATTTATTATATTTTAAAGTCATCTTTTATTTTGAGTTATGTACTTTTTTCTTGTTTACGGACTGGATGAAGACAGTGCAATTATTTGTTGAGATAACAATCGGAAAATTATTGCTTCTGTCTGAGATTTGCCTTGAATTAAGATCGTGATTTCATGATCTGTTATTACCACATCTCGAAAGATACCTTGTTGACGTCTAACTTACAATTTAACTTGCAATTTGAACTCGCTGTTAAGTGCATGTTTATATGCATAGTCAAGCACACTTCCTTGGACGGATGCACTGGAGTTAATACTAAGTTTAATGTCATTTGAACTCATGCATAACATCGTGGGTTCGGATGCAATTTATTGCTGCAACAACACTTAGCGGGTAGTCAAGGTAGTTCACATAAAGCAACCGATTAGGACGCATAATATTGACTATTATACTTAAGAATATAAAGTTGAAATATGTCGATGGACATACATTGGGTCAATTTAAGACGATAGTTATAACAATATATCGTAAATTCAGTAAACAATGATAAATTTAAAACTAATCTTAAATCAAACTTCAAAGCATTAATGTTAGATGAACGAAACTAAACGAAAATTAATAAAATAAAACTATAAGTATTAAAATGTTATAGAAAATGAAACAACAACAGTTGATAAAGTAGACAAATAAAATAACCAACAAGACAAAATACCGGTCCTTGATCAAATCAAACCTACAGTAGGTAGTATTATTAAAAAGAAGCAGGCATTATTATCATCAGTCAATAAATATTATTCTAGAATAATAGAAAAAGAATATTAACAAAACAAAAGCTACATCAATTCAAATAAAATTAGTTTTACGACACAAAAACACTTGATACTGCAACAAAACTATTATTAACAAACTAGTTTTTTATACATTATGCATTCACTAAAATACAGCAGGTTTCGCAAGGTCCAAATGTCAAGATTTTTTATACATGAATATGGTTATTAGATAAGAAACTTCGTAAAAAATTTGTATCAACTTATTTGGATACTCTTACGCTTGATCTAATTGACTTCACCTAGATTCGTTAGACTCGAACATAAGCTGGTTTAGGACAAGTAAGCCTAGATGTGGATCAAGTAAATTATGTAAGACTAAACTTGCTTGCTCTAGATGCCGCCGAAAATTTGCTTGCAAGTATAGTTCTCGCCAAACTTCTTGGCCGCCCTGAAGTTTGCTACAATGGCTGCGCAGTAGAAAATCTCATACAAAAACAGCACCGTTTCGTGCCTCGCGCATCCGGTAAACCAACTTCAGCGCGGCCAAGAAGTTTGGCGAGGGCATAGACACTTGCAAGCACATTTTCGGCATCAGACGCTGGTTAGTTTTTTATATAACCTTTAAATATTTTGGAATGTATCAGATTCACTTTTCAATCATAATATTTTGCTAGCGTCACGTAAGATTCGTCTTTATTATTTTAAGCCTATACAGTCCCACTGCAGGACAAAGACCACTTTTATGTTTTTCTCGGTCTTTTGTGATTTTCATCCAATCTGTTGAGAAAAAGTTAACTTCTATCTTGATTGATTCCAGCTCAAGCATCGCGAGATTACTAAAGAAGACTGATTTGTTATTATATTAAAAAAATGTTTGTTAAGGTATCCTTAACATATATTTTTGTAATGAAAAATTATTATGTTTATTTTCTGCCAACACACATCATGTTTCTTAGTAACATTTATATTCTTTTAAATGTCCTGACGTTCTTCCACCGTGAAACGTTCAGCAGCTTTTAAGCGCTATATCAGTATATAAATAATTATAATTCAAGATTCTACTTGTTATCATTGTACTAAATTTTTTCTTAATATAATTGGCTAGATGAGCGTGGGAACGTTTTTATAATATAATATAAATTGGTTTGTTTTTCTCGTTATATAATCCATGCCATTGAATTTTTTTCTTGCTATTGTTCTTGTTGGTTCTTGAAGAACATCAGAGAAACCAAAATGTTAAAATAAATAATTAGAATTCAACATTTTATTAGTAATTAAATAATTATTAAGATTTAACTTTTGGTAAGTAGTAATAAAAAATAGCTAACATTGAAATACTTTGGAATTTTTTTTTATTATGCCTTTATATTGTATGGCTTATTTCAATTTGTGAACTTTTGATGATATATTTTTGGGTCTTTTGATGTTTTTGCTGTAGTCATTTTAGATCCAAAGAAGACACCTAACTCATAACCGTTAATTCTCGCAAGATGAAAAAAAAAAAAATATATATATATATATAAATTGGTTTGTTTTTGTCGTTATATAATTCATGCCATTTAATTTTTTTCTTGCTATTGTTCTTGTTGGTTCTTGAAGAACATCGGAGAAACCAAAATGTTAAAATAAATAATTAGAATTCAACATTTTATTAGTAATTAAATAATTATTAAGATTTAACTTTTGGTAAGTAGTAATAAAAAATAGCTAACATTGAAATACTTTGGTATTTTTTTATTATGCCTTTATATTTATTTATTTATTTATATACACTTTATTGTTCACCATAATAAACAAGAAAAAAGAAACTTAATACTATAGTATACAATGGGCGGCCTTATCGCATTCCGCGATCCCTTCCAGGCAACCTGGCTATATTGTATGGCTTATTTCAATTTGTGAACTTATCATTATATATTTTTGGTTCTTTTGAAGTTTTTGCTGTAGTCATTTTAGATCCAAAGAAGACACCTAACTCATAACCGTTAATTCTCGCAAGATTATTTTTTAAGATTAGTCTTTCATACTTTTAGTCCTCGTGTCTATAATGAATCGCCTAAAGGTATTCTTGAAATTCTCTCTTAATTCTAATTATTATATTATAATAAATATATAATAATTTATGTGGTTCTTTTAATTTAAATTAAAAACAGATCGTTAAGGTTACCAGTTTTTGTAGAAATAGGCACAAGAGTGATATACTCGTAGGCTTTAAAAATCATAGTGTAAATTTTCCCATATCTGAATGCTAATTATGTAATTGAATCCTATAGTATCGCAAACTAACCTTTGCCTGCGGTCCCTCCCGCTTCAAAAGTGTTTTTATCATCCCAAGAGAAAACACTACCGGGATATAAAAAACTATCCTATATCCTCCCCAGGGTCTCAATCTATCTCCATATCAAATTTCATCTAAATTGGTTCAGCTGTTTAGTCATGAAAAGGTAACAAACATGGCAGAGTTAGTTTCGCATTTAATAATATTGATATGGATGCTTTTCAAAGTTTGACGTCACAGGTATAAAAATAACTTTTGAACTCTCATCTGCATCTGAAGCCGCGGGTAAAACCTAACGTACTTTTTTTTTGTTTGATCTTATTAACATGATCGCGTCAGCAGGTTATTCAGGAATAATTTAATTTACATTAATTTTACTGTTTTTTGCTTAACTTGTCTTAATTACTTCTACTTTTCATGTTTTTAATAATTAATTTACTTGTTAAATAGGAGTGTTTCTATTGTTGTTATTTTATTACCCTGGGAATATTTTATTTACTTAATTTTCGTTCAATTATTATTTACTGAATAAATGTCTTATTATTTTTAACACGTGATCCCAAATTACATGATAATAAAAAATACCACCTAACTGCTATTTAAAAAAACTGCTCACAATTATAAATAAAAAACTTGTTTATCTACGAGATGCAAAAACTTGAAGGCCGACAAAAACCAAATATATAAAGACACTCTAAATAACTCTAAGTAAGTGGTATATTTACAACAAGAATATACCAATCAAGTTATATTTTTTACTGGCTGGCTTATTTACTACACCATTACCTAAACAGCCATTATATATTAGAAAAAATGTTATGCTAGAGGAAATCTTGTAGGTTCCTACTTATATGTAATCTAATTATTATATAAGATATAGGTTAGCAGTATATTTCTGAGTAATTTGGGAATTGCCCTTTGCTCTAATCTGCACCCATCTGTAACACTACATATAGACCGATACGGTGGTCAAGCATGATGATTTTGGGATTTCAAACACCTCAACAAACATTCATGAAAATATAGAAATTAATAGGAATACGGCTATAACAGAAGCAAAAAAAAAAAAACTAAGAATCTCTTAGCTGAATAGCAACTAATTAGCAAATTCTAAATTCAAATCTCTATAGAAAATTTAAATTAAGAATCTGCTGATCTGCCGTTTGTGCCACTCAAAAATGCAGCAAAAGTGACCTCTGTGGCAACGATGACGTCAGCGGATTTTTAAAGGTTGACTTACCGGTTGAAATAAAGTATAGTAGTCACAGTGGATGTTTGTGTTTCTAAAGTTGGCTGCAAGACCCTATGCAGTTGCTATTTTGGTGTCAATGTTGAAGTAGAAGACAAAATTATACAACTGCCTCTCTTACTCGCTTACATTTTTCGCATCGTCCTATCTCGCTTGCTCATGCAGTATACTCGATGACAAACTATTTCTTGTGCAATGGTCCGCAGGCCTATCTTCAGAGACACAAAGATCCGCTTTGAGTACATTTTTAGGGTTCCGTACCCAAAGGGTACAAACGGGACCCTATTACTGAGACTTCGCGATCCGTCTGTCTGTCTGTCTGTCTGTCCGTCTGTCTCCAGGCTGTATCTCATGAACGGTGATAGCTAGACAGTTGACATTTTCACAGATGATGTATTTCTGTTGCCGCTATAACAACAAATACTAAAAACAGTATAAAGTAAATATTAAAGGGGGGCTCCCATACAACAAACGTGATATTTTTGCCGTTTTTTGCTCGATATTAATAACGGCAACAGGTAGACGCTTGAAATATTCACAGAATGTTTAGTTGTATATTTACTTAAAAAAATAATAATTAATAAATTAAAATAAAATAAATTAAGGGGGGCTCCCATACAACAAACGTGATTTTTATGCAGTGTTTTGCGATAATGGTACGGAACCCTTCGTGTGCGAGTACGACTCGCACTTGGCCGGTTTTTTTTTTTTACTTGCGATCTTGTGATCTAACATTATTCTTATTATTTTTCTACAAATAAATATTCTCAGGCTAAAAATAAATAAATAAATTGTATAATTTGGAGGCATAGTTCTTTGAAATAGAGCAGGTCAAATAAAATCAGTCAATTGCTAACTTGCTAATATAATTGTAACAATTTTCAATAATTTTAAAATTACGGACTTACTTTACTTATCAATAAATATTATGGCTTTGATATAGAAGCTATGTTTAAAAATTATGTTTAATAAAAATAAATCAGACATGAAGTGTGCATTAGAATGAAATAATTTTGTCTGGCAAGCGAGGTAGATACAAGTTCAAAGAATAAGATACAGGCAAATGCCTAGTTTGGGGGTCACTGTCCATCCTAAACTGTTAATTGTTTAGTAAATTTGATTTGATAATTTACAAGTTGTTAATTTTTTTGTTAATTCCTTCCACAAACATTAGAATCTAGTTTCCCTGTTTTTCCAATCTACCATTTTGAGAGGTCTCAATTTGATCTATACATATACAGATCACTAAAGTAATCGTCTATGCTTAGATTTTCATGATCACCAGTGATTGATGAGACCTAAGCACAGCAGCGGTCTGCTCTTAAGTAGCAGATGACCACTATGTATGTATGGATAACATTTATCAATCACAAATTATTCCATCATCTTGATGACATATAACTTAAAAACCAGTATCCATGCAGCATTCAGTTTTAAAAACAACTTATATACTTAATAAAAACTTTAATTTCAAACAATTGTTAAATGGATTATCTTCGGTCCCATATAGTTACCTTGTACTAGTACTTCGTGAGTCAATTAAATCAAATCATCTTTATTTTATAAGTAACAACACGATATAACATAATGCTATTATGTCCGAGCATAATACTGACCTTGCCTATACATCGAGACTTGACCTCGTGGCTTACTGTTGTTGTCCAAATCTGTGTAAAAGCTGTTTGTCAGTATGTAAATCTTGTAAGGAATCCCGTAATAGGAAATGAAAGGTCGCTAACTAAGGTCTATTTATGGAAAAAGAAAGTCATGTTGCGCCGACCCCGAGTAACATTTTTTTTTTTTTTTTTTTTTAAAGAAAGAAAGAAAAAGAAGAAGTTAAAGCCGATAATAAAGAAGAATAATGTCAAAGAAACAAAAGAGTTTCAGAACAAGATACCTAATCCAGACAATCTATACAAAGTGTAATTCGATATCAGTGATGGCGATTTACGAAATACTAAAAGGTTTGATCACGTGACATTTCGATAGAGCTTGGCAACACCATACATTTCTGACATTTTATCAATCGCTATCGTGTCATTTTTGTTGATAGTCAATAGTATAAAGGAATAAGAGGAATATCTTTTAGGGAATGATGCATCCAAAGGTGACGAGGGATTTGATTGTGCGAAAAAAAACAACGCCTGCACCTGTAGCCAAAATGACAATCTACAATCGATAACGCTAGTAGAAAACGAATCAATGTATGGGAATGACGCATCTAAACTTTAAAGTCACGTGCTCAGACCATACACATAGAAGGCGTTAACGATTGTAGAAAGAGATTCGATACGAAACGTTTGTAACTTGGCTAGGGGGGCTGCACTCCCTGAAGGCACAGAATAAATATACAAACAGTATGGAAACTACCCAAAAACGCTCGAAACGGCACACTCACACAAACTTGCGCATCGACGAGACCCCTAAGCGGCTCGCACTACTGACAGCACTGCAGAAGAGCCTTAATGGTATCTTCGGTGCGTATGTTTGTGTGAGTGTGCCGTTTCGAGCGTTTTTGGGTAGTTTCCATACCGTTTGTAATTTTTTACTCTGCCGAAGGGCTAGGCAGAGGTTCACCTATGCAACATCCGCATATCACCAGTTATTAAAATCCTTGTAAAAAGGGAAGAGCTTATTCCCATCAACTAGGCACAAGTCCAAACTCCGGCTGCTCTTGAGAAATTCCATATAGAAAGACCCAATCACACTTTTCTCGACCAGGGCATCAACCCAGGAGCAGGAGCGCTTCCGTTGCCTCAAAATCATCATTATAATCATCAGCCTTTTAATGTTCCCACTGCTGCGACACAGGCCTCCTCTCTGTTAGAGAGAATGGGCCTTAAGAGGAATATGGGCAGAGAGCACTGCCTGAATTTCCTTAGGAAAAGGTCATAATTCGAGGTTTGGCTCTCGCCTATTTCCTATATATAATATCTTTTAAATTGGTCCAATATTGGACCAATTTAAAAGATATTCTATAAATTGAAAACTAAAGATGTATACTAGAAACCTCAAAAAATGCACAAAATTGCGCTGTCAACAGAGGCTTAGTGTACAAATATAAATGGAAAGATATGCCTCAAAATGCCTTTCATAAATCTAAAACCAAGTTCTAAATACACTTAGCCAATCTAGCTGGAATGGCTAGTTGTTTTCTATTAGGACAATCCCAACAGAGAGGCTCTAGACAAGTGACATTCTTTTATTGAAAGCGTGACGATAGTGATTGTAAAAAAGGGCAAAATTGTATGGGATTGACAAGCGATATCGAAAAATCACGTGATCAATCCCTTACATTTTAACATTTCGACTATCGTCTTCGCTGATATCGAATACCACTTTAGCCTCAGGTGATTCAAAACCTAAACAATAACAATGTAATGTAGTATTGTATTTGAAAATACAAAAGAGTTCAAAACATGCACGTTCTAATCTGAATCTTAACTTATGAAAACGAGTTTGACAAGTTCGAGTTGCGGGCTATCATCATCATCAGCCTTTTAGTGTTCCCACAGCTGGGACAAAGGTTTTCTCTCTGTGAGAGGGAATGAGCTATGATCCACCACGTGGTGCGTAGTAGTAGTGCGGGTTGGTGGCTCACATGTGTTCCAATTTTTCGTTCTAGGACAAGTCGCTTTCCTTACGATGTTGTCCTTCACCGTTTTGTGAGCAGTAGGGGTATTGAGCAGGGATGTTACGGAGGAACAACCGATTGTTTTTAAACCTACGATTTCAATTTCGGTTTTGAAACTTTTAAATCGGAGGTTATCGGAGGTCGATGCACAGCGGTGGCGCTGCGGGCGGCGCGGCGGGCGGCGGCACGCGGCCGCAGTCAACGCATACAAATTTGTTTATATACCTAATACTGATTGCGATTTGGGAAAACTTGTTAGTTATAAAATTTTATGAATGCTCAATTCCATTTTATTCAATCAACAAACACCTTACCAAATATTTAAATAAAATGATTACACACGAGTAGATATTTACATAACTTGCGAATTTGTTTGAATGATGATTCACATTGCATTAATTATGTACACATTTCTTTTGTTTTCTGTCTGTAAACAATCGTTGCTTGAATAAGTTTGTCTTTTGTATGATATCACATAACATAAACATTATTTAAAAAGATTGCCTGTTTGCACCAAATGGTTGTACAAAGGTGCACTCACATTTTGCAAGATTATTGATACCAACCGGGCACAAATCTAGACTCCGGATTATTAATAATAAATTCCACATTGAAGAACACGATAACAATTTGCCCGACCCAGGACTCAAATTTAGGACCCCATGCTCATCAGTAGTGCTTACGACCACTAGACCAACGAGATAGTTGTTTGATATCAATCACTCAGTTATAAATTAATTACATAATTTTAACAGTTAAGTTAAAGTTTAAATACAGCTAATTATTTCACTCACTTAATTGCTGGCTTCGTGTATGACTATTTGATCACTGCTTACTATACAATTGACTGCCTTGAGATGATAATGTATAATTGAACCATCATCAGACTTGAAAAAAATATGTAAAGAAGATATAAGTTATCCTGAAAGTGAAGGTACTTATTACGAAATTCATAACTTAGTCTTTAATATCTTATTAGCTCCTACTAGCGACTTGTCAAAGTCGGAAATTATCCCAAAGGTAAAAAGTATGTTTTCCAGGGAAAAGGACACAGGATATGTATATGAATATGTATATATATACCTATCCTTATGCTAAAATTCATCAAAATTGGTTCAGCGGTTTGGGCGTGAAAACGTAAAAAACAAACAAACCGAGTTAGATACTTTTGTTTTTATAATATTAGTACCTATGAAAGAAACAATCCAAGAAGAAGAGACGGATTGTAAGATTCCAAAATCTTTTGTCATTCCAATCCTTTAAAGGCTAAGTAACAAACTATCACCAAATCCGTAAAAATCCATTGCCCATGTCCAAATTTCACACCTCAGTTACCTAAGACGGGGTCAAGGCCACTGGCTCGTCAGTTTTCTACCATTACATCCTCAGACGCGTCTAGATATCAAGGTCACAACGCTTAATAAAAATTGTGAAAAGTTTCGCCATCTCTAATTTGTTTGATGTTAATTATAGTATAAAATTACCGTTATAGGCGAAATTATTTGCATATATTGAAATAAGGAGATGATACCTTAATGTTAAATGGAAAGGTCGCAAATACTTTTAGCCGTAGTATATTGAGATTCGATCAAAACAAAATTTTGAACACCTACGCGTGGGAATTGGTGGAGGAGCTCGTGGCTACAAATAATATAATACTAGAATGCATGGCTAAGTAAAACACCCGCACGGGTCAATCTTCAAGGTTAAACAGTGCTTGCCGCGGTTGGACCGTGGATGGATGAGCATCTATTGTAATGGAATCTCGGTGGAGACTCGTCCGTGCTTCTCAAAGTTGGGTGGCTGTCATTTGAAGATCTTTGACAGTCGTTACGGTAGGTAGCCAGAAGCCATAAAATCTGCCTTGCCCTGGTTGTGGAAGTCAGATAGGCTACTGCTCTATGTAAAATACTGGTACTCAGCTGTAAGCCTGAAAAGGCTAGGCAGATTGGTTTAGGAGAATTGGCCCTCCGGTACCTAAATTTTAACTACCTATAACTTCTTTATGGAACCTAACTAATTAAGCGACTGACAACAAAGAGGTACAAGACTTGTTTTTTTCGTAGCATGATTAAACGTGACTAGAGTTCATAAAACCAATTCAACGAACCCAGTTTTGACCTTCCACAACCACAGCAGCTTAACCTCACAAATTGATAAATCCCCACGTTTATTCAGCCACGATACCTCTCAACAAGATGAACTGCCAATAAGTACCATCACTCCCTTATTTAATAATACCAGCTATTTGTCCCACTGCAGGACAAAGACCTCTTCTCATACAGAGAAGACACGAGAATTTGCTCATGGTAGGTTAGCGATTTAAACGTAACTATAAGTCCAGGTTACCTCACGATACTTTCCTTCACCAATGTCCGCGACACCTAAGATAAATTTAGAAAGTACATATAAATTGAAAAAGTTACTACTACTACTAGCGCGGATTTGAACCAACGTCGGTTATGAGTACTGCGCACCTGGCTTTTCTGAAGAACATCGTCAATAAGATCCGTGTTACATGTACATCTAGGGCATCTCCTCCCGATGTTTCCAATAAGTTAACTTTTTTTTCTATTTATTTTAGGGTTCCGTACCCAAAGGGTAAAAACGGGACCCTATTACTAAGACTTCGCGATCCGTCTGTCTGTCTGTCTGTCTGTCTGTCCGTCTGTCACCAGGCATCTCATGAACCGTGATAGATAGACAGTTGAAATTTTCACAGATGATGTATTTCTATTGCCGCTATAACAACAAATACTAAAAACAGTATAAAATAAATATTTAAGGGGGTCTCCCATACAACAAACGTGATATTTTTGCCGTTTTTTGCTCTATATTAATAACGGCAACAGGTACACGCTTGAAATATTCACAGAATGTTTAGTTGTATATTTACTTCAAAAAATAATAATTATTAAATTAAAATAAAATTAATTAATGGGGGCTCCCATACAACAAACGTGATTTTTTTTTTGCTTGAAATATTCACAGAATGTTTAGTTGTATATTCACTTCAAAAAATTATTAAAATAAAATAAATCCTCTCCCTTACAACTTGCTCCCATACAACAAATGTGATTGTTTTGCAGTGTTTTGCGATAATGGTACGGAACCCTTCGTGTGCGAGTCCGACTCGCACTTGGCCGGTTTTTTTTAAAAGAGTCAATATGGAGTTTCTTGTGCATTCTTCTCCATAACGAGCTACTTTCCGATTGCACGGTAGAATCATTTTGATGTAACGTTCAAAAGTGCCGCTTGGTGGCCTAGTTGAAATAAAATATATTTGTCTTTTGTCTTTGTACTTCTGCCTTGCAAATGTCTGCCTTTGTTAGCCGCCTTTCAATCATCCTCTCATCTCTCATATTCTATGACAACAAATTACTCCTCGCTTAGGTTTATTCATCCTTGTGGTGTTTGCGGTTAGATTTCCAAACGATATGCCTCTCCGCTTGTCGAGCTAATGAAAATCGTGTGGTTTCCCATCATTAGGGTAATGAAGTGTGTGGAGACAATGGTTATTGAATACAGTATCAGTTACGTTGGTTTTGTTTGTGTCTACTTCGCTTAGGCAATTGTTTGGAGTATTGGCAACTGCAGGTAGGGTTCGAGTGTTTTTAGCATTTTTCTTTACAGTCTTGTCTTTGTTTAAAATATCTCTTGATAGTGTGAGTGTAGGAATAGTTTATCAGTGCCTTGATAATATTAATGCCTCTTATATTTGAAGTGAACCCAGTGAACCAATTTTTAACCGACTTCCCAAAAAGGAGGTGGTTCTATGTTCGACTTTATGTTTGATTTTTTTTTTGTATTTTCCTCGATATCTCCGTCAATTGTGGACCGATTTAAAAAAATATTTTTTTGTTTTAATTTGGTGAAGATCTGATGAAGAACTACAAAGATATACAACAGAACTCTTCAATAAATAACGGAAAATCACTCGGGGTTGCTGCAATTGCATGTCTGTTTATTGTTTATACCATTTAATACTTCAAAATCACGCCAGAACGCTCTAAAGAGGTATGCAGATGTGTACAGTTAACCTTGGTACACTCTCATTTTACCGGTTATGTTAAAATTTCATGATATTCGGGTAAACTATTTTGTCATTATTGCCTATTTTAAAACTTTTCGCTCGCTACATTGATCGATTCCGTGTTTTAGGTTATAATTAGTGTTTATTGACATTGTGCCAATCACTGATTGATTTTCAGATCATCTCTGCACTTGCATTTAGTTGATACAAATTCTGTTCTGCATTTATTTTGTAAATTAATCGTGAATAGTAACTGCCTGCATGGTCTCTAGATAATCTTCTATGACTCTTTGTTAAGCTTAAGTACTGAAGGCGAGTCCAAGAGCTTTGTAGGTGGAATTCCAAGCCAAGTGTTACCTAGACAATGACCAACGTAAACATCGTATTTAAATAATGAACAGCTGTGTATTCACTCACGATCCCCGTAATGACTTCTCATGAGCCTGATCTGAATGACAGATAACTGCATTAACTACCGCATAGCAATTCTTGTTAATTTCCTATTGCTTACGATCTTAAAACATCATGTCTAAAAGCTACGTTCATTCTTTTGTATTGCCAATCGGTAATTACGTTGGGGCCAGCTCTCAGTCCTACCGGCTGCAGCTGAGTACAAGTGTTTTAATTAAAGTGACCGTCTATCGGACCTCTACAGCCCAGTAACTGGGTAACACGGTACCACTCATTTAGCAAGACGGGTGTAAGATTTTGACTACTTGCTACACCTGTTCAAAATATTTAATGACTGCCGGGACCATGAGGCACGGAAGCGTATCGGTAAACATAATAGTGGATCATAACCATTTCTTTTTTTTTTGTTTCGGTGTGGAAAACCCTCATTGGATGTCCTCCTCCCTGGGGGGGTCGAAAGGGTCTGTCAGACTCCTACTGACTAAAAACCACCCCGGTCCTCCATCTCATACCTACGCATCGCGTCGCGGGTCGCGGGAACAACGATACTTCCGCAACCCCCAGTTAGTGCCCCTCTCCCCTGTGCCCGCCCCTGTGGGCCTCGACCTTGGGTTGGGGAGTGTTTGACTCCACCCGCGTCGACTAAGAGGGGCGCGCGTGGAACACTACGCGCCACCACCTCGGGTCCTGAAGTGTGGGGGGGGGCGACGGACTTCCTGGAGTCCGTCGCCTCTGGACCCATTTATTTTTACCAACTTCGGCAGCGTTGCTAACGTTCGAAGATCGACCCACCCTGCTGCTCCACGAGCACCTCAATAGAAGTACCTGTAACTACCCAATCAGTGACTACTTAAAATTAATTAATACTGTTACAACCACTGGTAAGCCAATTTTAATTGCTGTGCAGTTAATCGTGTGTTCACTAACATTTAGTGCTAGTGTGTTACCAAGTGGTGATAAGAATTGTAAAGGTACGCTTTTGAGATCAAGTAACAAAATTGTTTAAAGTAGCATTATGACTGTTCTTTGGTATTTACATTTTTCTTCTACTGAACTCATCAATCGATTATTCATTCACTTTTCTTCCCACACCATTCCTCACTCACTCTATCAACTCACTCATCTATATTTCCTGTATCTATATTTCTTCATGATTAATAATTCAGTTCATCAATGATTTAATTATTCAGTAATGGAGAAATCCATACTAATATGACAAATATTGGTCCAACAATGGACCTAATCAGAATTTCAGAATCAGAATGTCGTGGTGGCACAGTGGCTAAGACCTCGCCTCTCGTGCTTGAGGTCGTGGGTTCGAATCCGGGCAAGTACCAATATGACTTTTTCAATTCATATGTACTTTCCAAGTTTATTGGACATCACAGACAACGGTGAAGGAAACATCGTGAGGAAACCTGGACTTATAGTGAGTTTATTATAAGATTGTGCTCCATTGGTGTAAGGCGTTCCAGTGCGAGGATAAAAGAATAAATAAATCAGTGCAGCGTTATTTTCTTTTTTGATACAGCTGCACATGCCTTTTTGGTTCGTGTGGAACCGGGGCTTGTTTTTATTATTGTTTTTTTGTTTGTTTTTGCATAATATCTCTTGTCATTGAGATAATATGACTTATTACCTCAATGTCTCTTGTATCTCTTGTACAAGTCATAAATAAATATTTTTAGGGTTCCGTACCCAAAGGGTAAAAACGGGACCCTATTACTAAGACTCCACGGTCCATCTGTCTGTCTGTCTGTCTTTCACCAGGCTATATCTCATGAACCGTGATAGCTAGACAACAAATAAAAACTAAAAACAGAATAAAATAAATATTTAAGTGGGGCTCCCATACAACAAACGTGATTTTTTGCCGTTTTTGCGATAATGGTACGGATCCCTTCGTGCGATAGTCTGACTCGCACTTGGCTGGTTTTTGATATAACTGCACATGCTGAGGTAGGAGTCTTTTTGGTCCGTGTGGGACTGGGGTTGTTTTTATTATTGTTTTTGGTTTTGCATGTCTTGTGTCTCCTGTGCAGGTCACAAATAAATATTGTTTCTTACTTTCAAATACAAAACTATCCCTGTCTGTCTGTATGTTGGTTACCTTTTCACGTCGTAGCGGATTTGGATGAAAGTTAGCACCAGGGTAGAACATGTTCTATCCCGGGTTTATCCCGAGAGTATGTTATCTTAGGATAATTTTTGACTTTTACGCGGGCGAAGTCGCTAGCAGAAGCTAGTAGTAAATAAATAACTAGGAATTAATATGCACAGCAAGCAAACACTTATGTAGATACAATATGTGCAATGCCTATGTTCTTAACATCGTTAGTATGTAATTAAGTAATTACAATAATAGGCCAGCCCCGACTTTGGCATTGCTTTACATAAGTTCAAGTGCCCAAGACACTTGAATAGTGCACATTTGAAGGGCTACTACTTGTACTACTATTACTTCTACTTCCAGTATGAGACCCCACTGCAAAAATCTGCAGGTAATTTGTTTTTGATAAAACTTGATTTTTTTAAGGGTACACTAGTCGAAAATTCTTCCATACAAACGTAGTCTGGCTTTTACTCCACTGTTTGACGATATACGTTCAA
Source organism: Anorthoa munda (assembly GCA_945859665.1). Lineage (NCBI taxonomy): Eukaryota > Metazoa > Arthropoda > Insecta > Lepidoptera > Noctuidae > Anorthoa > Anorthoa munda. The sequence goes on along the minus strand of OX243899.1, from coordinate 4,766,217 downwards.
AATAAAAAAAATATTTCAATTTGTCTCATCATTATCTAGCCCTGTATGGAAGCAAAAAAGTAAAAAAATAATTTACTTGATAGTTATGAGCTTCGAAACTTCCATATTTTAACACTCATTTTAACGCATCTTTGGGCGCAAATAAATACCATAAGAAGAAAGAAAATTGAAAAACGGCCTCCATACAGGGATAGATTAGTAGTTCAACAATGCAAATCATTTTATTTTGAACAGATACATTCAGTCGTTTTTTCATGATATCCAGACTCCCAAAGGTCTGTTTATAAAATTTCGCGCGCTCGTTTTCGTTCTAAATCATCATCCATTTCGCTATAAATTTGCAAAAGTGTGTATATTCGTACGCGTACTAGCTTCTTACTACTCATAACAGCATCTATCTGTTCCGCACGTGTTGTCGGCTGATATAGCATGCATTTTAACCCCGCGCACAAAATAGTTCGTGCCGTCGACTAGTGTACCCTTAATGGTAGATTAGATTATTGCATGGCGATTGACCATACTTGACCAGGACAGTTTAATCAAAAACAAAAATATCTGACATTAGCAAAAGCATAACATAATTGGCCGGTAATGTTCCCACTGCTGGGACACAGGCCTCCTCTCTTAGAGAGTATGAGGGCTGTACATTAATCCAAACGGAACAAGTGCAGATTGGTAGATGTCACAATGTGATAAACCAAACCAAATTTTCAATGACATGTCTTCGACTTATAAGATGATGGTTTTCTCACGATGTTTTCCTTCCGTTTTGAGAACAATGGTGTTATATAATGTACACATGGTAAAGCTCCTGCCTGAGTTCAAACCAACGATCTAAACTCACATTGACAAAACTGTTAAAAATTTTAAACGGCCTGATAGTGTTAAAATGAATCTAACATTTGGGCACAAATATGTAACCATATCATACATCATACTAGCTTGTAATTGTCTCACTGCAGCCTCTTCTCATACAAAGAAGTCCAGCAGCCTAATTGCGTAAATGAATTCGGTAAGGTGAAGGATTTGATCCCATAAATCGACCAATCACGTGCGAGATGAAAGACGCGTTGTGGATTTCCGTTTATGTGATTGGTTGATTGATGGAGAGAGAGAAATCCTTCGCCTTGCCGAATTCACTTAGGCAATTAGGCTGCAGGTTTCCTCACGATGTTTTCTTTCAACCATGTCCAAGATAAACAAACATGATCGCTTTGAAAATAAAAGTAATACCCAGAGATCATTATAAAAACTATGTCCAGGGTTATTAATAAACTTAACATTTAGGAACTAACATAACGAACGTTGCAAATAAAAGTAAAACCTTAGAATAATCTGCGCAGGATGGACCGACGATATTTAATTATTGTTTGCAAACCTTTTTTGTGCCAATCTCCTGACAGAATCGACTTTGGAAGTAATTTTAATTGAATCAATGCTTAGAGCAGTATTTTGCAAATCATCATGATTATAATAATTGTTAGCTAGGTATAGTTCTCGCCAAACTTCTTGGCCGCCCTGAAGTTGGTTACAATGGCTGTGCAATAGTAAATCTCATACAAAAACAGCACCGTTTTGTGCCTTGTATTATGTAATATATAAAGAATCTGATATATAAAGAAAGGATAATAAGAAACCACGTAGTAACAAGTAATCATGCTGGTCAAAGCAAGCCAGACTTCGGAAACGAATTTATCGCTTCGAACCCAGCTTCTATAGACGGGCGATACAGGCCTTTTCTCAGGGTCAGAGATAACGCAGGTAGTGTAGGTACCCAAGAACTCTGTCCGCTCACCATGTGACTCCAGGAAAAACGGTGGCATAATGATCACGCGCTGCCGTGCACAGCGTGGCTCAGGGGAGACGCTTTTTCAGTCTCCATGTATGTGCCCTAAAAGGCGGTGCACATAAGGAGTTAAGGGATAGTCTTTTAAGAGATCACGGGGTCACGATTGACGACCATGTGCTGATGGTAATAATCGGGGTGGTTTTAGTGTTGTGAAAATCCCACAGTCCCTGATCTTTTCCTTAAAAGTCCAGGCGCCTTTTGAAAATTTCCCCCAGAAAACTAAAAGAAAAAACGTGATACCCAAGAACCGTCCCTGACGCGGAGCTTATGTTTATAAAAGAGTGCGCATGAAGACTCGCTCACACGTGGACATATGAAGAACGACGTGTCAACACCTGAATGTTTTCACAACAGATCTAATAACCGTCGGTTGTGGGAAAGTGAGCCAAACTTTGGTATATTTACAGACGAATATGGATAATGACATTGTAATGGTTGTAGTAAGTAAATAGAAAAGCTCCTTTTGGATGACTGGCCTGGGAAACTCCACTATTCCTGGTATTCAGGTCGGCCGCAACAAAGACAACCTCGATGGTTCCGATGTCCAGTGCTTGTGCGATGTCTCTCCGCAGACCAAGGCCCATATTTCGTCCTGTAGCACATGCTCTGTAACCTTTTTTATCATCTATAGGCTTGCGCTTGACCACTATCTCACCTGATGGTAAGCGATGATGTGGTCGACGGTGACGCACGGTTGCCGAGAAGTAAAATATTCACTCTTGACTTAAATACCCCTAGGTTGTAGCTATCGGGGAACACACACCGGCAGGGAATTCCACTCCTTAGCCGTACGGACAATAAAAGTGGTAATCGTCTTGTAGTCCTATGATGGAACGGGCTAGGCGGAATTAGATCATAATTCCATAGCTCACTCCCCAAAATGCAACCGATAAAAAACCGACAAGCTGGCAACTCAGCGTCTATTTTCAAGGCTCTGGATCTTTGACTTGACCAGTGCCTCATTGCCGATGAGCTTCCATTCCATGCATGATAGAAATTGCGCACCTTTAGATACATATTAATTATGAGGGCCTAATGAGGGCGTCAACAGCCGCAGCTGAAAACTGGGCCAAACACAATGTTTTAAAAATGTATTTGCCATCGACACGCTAATATGAAGAAGAACCACGAAAACTAGCGTTTTCCAGACCAAAGTCATCAGCTTCGTCGGCTTCTAGACTGGATCCAGTTAGACTGGAAGCGACACCAACATAGTTCCGAAAAGGCAGGTAGATGATGATTAGGATGCTTCAGTGGGTAAGGGAAAAAAACAAATTTTGCTGCTCCCCTATTGTGTCTAAGTCATATAAGAGATAAAGCGATTTCAAAGAGAGAGAGAGATTTTATTCTAATGGGCAGATCAAATAATATTTAGAGGTTTGACCACTTTGGTAAAAGTAGGCAAAAATACGAATTTATATACGAAGTTAAATTATACTTATTGAAAAAGCTAGAAATCTTTATCAAATCAAAACGAAAATAAATACAAAATATATTTAGACTGAAAAATATGCAAAATATTAATAAATTTTGTACGAAGGCAACCCTTCTTTAGAACGCTTATTGACAAGTTTTCTATGATACTCGGCCACCTCCAGAAATAATTGTTTTAGTTCTTCGTGCCTTACCAATTTGTTATATCTTCCATCAAAGCAATTCCTCTTTCTGCAGTATTATTGACCACCATACGAATATCAATGTGGCTTCTTAGAATCACTGCAGTATTGAGTTACATCATGAATACCAAATATCTTAGAACGCCATTGTTTTCGAATTAACAAAATTATGCTGCATCTTTTCCTTGGAATATTAGATTTTTACCTCCTCCTTTTTCTGGTTTGGTTGTTAAATTTTTAATCATATTTTCCCTAACGTCATGTGGAATATGTTCATATAATAAAGCCAATTCCACGTTTATTACACTTATTTCAGGCAGATACCAAAGGTGTTCCTTAGCAACTGTGCAATGTTTAATGTCTATATTGGCTTTGATAAATCCAAAGCACCTGGGATTCGGCAAATGAAGTTGTTTTCAAGCTAACATTTTAGATAAAGAAGTGAGAGTTGTAACAACTCGTTATAGTTATTATATGGTAGTATGCCTAAAAACACTACTGGGCATTTTTTCTAGTATCAAAATACCTTTTCTTACCAATCCATACTAATATTATAAATGCGAAAGTAACTCTGTCTGTCTGTCTGTCTGTCTGTCTGTTACCTTTTCACGCTTAAACCGCTCAACCGATTTAGATGAAATTTGGTAAGAAGATAGTTTGAGACCTTGGAACGGACATAGGCTACTTTTTTTTTGCAAAAAATACGAAGGGGGAGAAATGGGAGGAGGTTTAATTTTGAATGAAACTTCTTATTATGGCCTAAGCCGTTAAACCGATTAAGATGAAATTTGGTGTGAAGATAGTTTGAGACCCAGGGCAGGACTTAGGCTACTTTTTTTGCATAAAACACAAAGGGGAAGAAATAGGGGGGTGGGTTACGCGAGCGAAGCCGCGGGTAAAAGCTAGTATAACCATAATTTTTATTTACCAGCAATAGATAATTAAAATTTAGATAAATAATTGAAAGAAATATACATAAGCACATGCACCAGAAATTTCACTACCTACTTAAGATAAAACTGACCAACAGGTGACCTCTAAATATTATGCAATCTTCGTGAAACTTTTCAAATGAATTTTATGGCAGTGAGACCCGGGGGGCGTGCAAAATCATATGAAAATCACAATCCACCATTGTTGTTGAGCCTTGTAACTAAGATCACTTACGGTCTTGAGGGTTATTTTTTCCAATAGATCGGATTGTCAACCATTTATTTAGCCCAGTTAATAAATAATAGTACTGCCCTATAAGCAATAAACAGAAATAAACCTTATTACGTAAGTGTTTGAATAAATATTACATTACACATTTTACAAGCGTCATTGGAAAATACGTGTAATCCGATCGTTTGATGTTCTTATTAGATGTCACTTATTGCAACCATACGCGGAAGTAAACGTTTCTGCGACACCGTACGATTTGCAACAATATACAGGGCCAAATCAAATTAACCAGTAAAACTAAACAGGCATCTAAACACGATGAAAAAAAACGATTGTTTTATTAAGCTCATATTTAAAGTACTCGATAACAATAACGCTGGGTCGGCTAATCCGGCAGGCGTATTACGTAAAAAAACAGCAATCAGCAATCATCGCTCGTTCAAACGCTTTATGTCATAAAAGTCGGAATTATCTACAGTGTAGGTATGGTAAGGTCCTACATAATCGTTAGGTAATCGCTTGCTGTTTGTCAAAAGCAATTATTTCAAAAAAATCTGCCAAATATCTAAAACTTCTGTATTGAAGAGCACTTATTGCGCAAAAATCGCTATCGTTTTGCTCTTGCAAAAGATACGTAATAAGCCTGCCGATAGGATTCAAATCAATCTGGATTCCGGATTTATTTTAGGGTTTCCCCTACGGAAGTAAAGGTGCCAAATTCATACAAAATGCCATGTATAAAAATGATTTCTAATTATGTTCTTTCTTATTATGATTTTGAGATAAGATGCTAAGGCCATTTAGCGCCATTACTCTTGACAAACAAATATAGAAGTAATGCGCCATTCAACTTCAGACACAAAACGTTCCTAACAGCTTATTAAACATCTTATATAGATACCTATCACAAAACCTCGAAAGCAAAGGTCGTTTTTTCATTTCAATTATTAAATTTAATGATACGACTCTTTTTGCGATGACATTCACATTAAGTACAGGATATATATTCGCAAATCTATTGTTTTTAACTTCCCTGGAAACGTCCTTCGTGTTTGTGATTATTTGACTACAGTTAGTATTATTTGGAAGTGCATTTGAAAGAGAAGCTTTATTTATTTATAGCTTTTAGCTTTGTAGCTTTGTTTGTGTTAATTCGTGTTAACCAGAATTCAGCCACATCAACAGCGTCTTCATTTCCCTCTCAAAGGTCTTTCAGGGTGCAGGAGTTGTTGCACAGAGACCACGACAGGAGGTTAGGCATTGTTTGGGACACGGCTCCGCAATCGCACAGCGGGTCATTAGAGTACCCCCATCTAACTAAGTTGTACCTGCAGCGACCCACCTGACTTCCTATTTGGTTTAGAGATTTCCAGGTGGATCATGGAAGTTGGTGACCTGCAGAGGGCTTTTCTGCAGGCTCAACATAGTCAGTCGGAGGGGAATGTCTGAGGAGCCACAGTCTCTTTTTTGCCTCGCTTGAGCTTTTATCATTAATTGGTTTAGTTAACGGATGACTAAATGTACCTATATCATACGTAATAGTTTTAGAGGTTAAAAGATGCATGTGTGTTGTACAAATATTTTGTCGTGACTACGTGTGTGCGTGTGTGTGCATTCATATGTTGTCAACCCAGAGCAAAGGTTTGCGTGCATATCTAATATTAAATGCATATTGCATAATGAAAGACGAAACATAAGTCAAATACTTATTTTTCTTCATTAAACAAATGAAGGTAAAGGAAAATGAGCCCGAAGAGCAGCAAACGTTTCCTGTTTGACATGTTTTTTTTAAGTTTCCTGATAGGTACGCAAAGACCCCAGGTTCTAGGTACTTCTAGACACGCATACTCCATCGTCGACCATATCATCGCCTACCATCAGCACCTGTAGCCAAGTTGACAATCTACAATCGATAACGCTAGTAGAAAACGAATCAATGTATGGGAATGACAAATCTGAACGTTAAATCACGTGGTCAGACCATACAAATAGAAGGCGTTAACGATTGTAGAAAGCGATTTGATACGAAACGTTTGTAACTTGGCTAGGGAGCTGGTGAGATATTGGTCAAACGCAACACTATGAATAACAAAGTCATATCATAACATACATAACATCACGCCAATTTTTTACGGAGAGTTGGGCAGAGGTGCACCTTCAAGTACACCCACATTTCGTCAACAATCCCACCGCACTATTCCCAATCCACTCAAACTCCTGAAAGCCAGAATCAACAGTGGCGACCAACAAAAAAGCGCCGAGGCAATGCACCTCGACGAAGTCTCGGCGAATGAATTTAACTGTCTTGGTTCCCGCAACGAAGATAATCAGAAAAGAATAACGGAGGAGTAGGAAAAAATACAAATTTCCATTTCCCTCCATATCAAGCAGGAGACAGAACAAACAAGGCCAATAGGCACAAAGGGTCGTTTACAACTGGGAGAAGCCCAGTTGCCTAGCACCACGGATAAAAAGTATCATTAATATTAATGGGTCCTAACATTGTGAGCTTTTAATCTAATAACTCTTTGCTCGACCCGGACATCGAACCTAGAGCCTCATGCTCAGCAGTAGCGATTGCGACCACTAGACCAACAAGCCAGTCAACAAAAACATTATTGTTATAAAACTATTTTCTTTGGCTGAAACACGAAAACTTGCAATTGTTTCCTGTATAACAAAACATTACCACGCTAATGTTCTTGGTAACGGAAGTAATATTCAAATATACACTTTGTATGCTTGTAAACTGCCTACTTATTACAATAGCACTGTGGTTTGGTAAGTACAGACTGAGTCAACTAGACACAGGTGCGAATGAATTTGAATAGTGATCGGTTATCAATGACAAATAAGACCGACAGGAATTCCTAAAGGCAAAAATAAAAGAATTTCCATACAAACTTTTAGCCCATATTTGACCCAATAGGAGGATGAATTAAAAATAAATAGTCATATAGAAAGAAAGAAGAAGAAAGTAAAAAATATTTATTTGTGACCCGCACAGGAGACACGAAAAATAAGCAAAAAATTAAAAATATAATAAAAATAAAACCCCGTGCAAGACCAAAAAGGCTCCTATCTCAGCATGTGCAGCGATATCCAAAAAGGAAATAACGCTGCGCTGATATTATGATAAGGCCCACTGTTGATGCCACGGACACACTTACGGAAACGGAAAATACTTAAAAAATAAAATAGAATATATAAATAACAAACAAAATAGTATAAACACAGAAGGTGGGTCACAGCATGTATAATTATGTGTAAGTATAATACAAATATATAAATAAATGATACATATTAAAAGTAGGTAGACCTATGTAGACCGACGTCCGCGATGCTCAGTGATCATTTGTCGAAACCATATACAAACGACAGAGCGCGCGGACCAATGAGTAATATATTAAATATGGAAGAAATCTATGGTTGGCTGTCAAAAGAAATATGTTATGAAATTAGTGTAAAATGTGCAAATAAACCAGGTGAAAAGAATACATAAAATAGTATTTGGCTAGGAACATATAAGGAACCCTTGTGCAAAATTTCGAGCGTCAGATACAGCGGTCTTGATTGTGACAATGAATGAATTTAAGCTCTTGTGGCTATACAGACAGGCGACAGGATGGTCTAAGAGGCTCTAGACTTGCATCTTTGGATGTCAGCGACGGTGATGGTTGAAATGCCAAAATGTTAGGGTTTAATCATGTGAAATGTCGATGGTGTTCCCATTAATTTTAGACAGTTCGTCACGCTTTCATAGAACCTCTGTAATGGATCACCAATCTGTAATCTCGTAGGGTTTTGAGAATCGGGACTTCCCACTAACTTCAAAGCCACAGCTATCAAGAATTCAGGACACGTTATGGGACGAAACTATAAAATCTTGAGCCGAAGACAGTCATGCATACCCAAAATATAAACAATAGTAGTCATAAACGTCATTCATAACTTACGAAACCTATTAATTATACTATTGATGATATAATCAAAATTAAACAATAAGAAAATAAACAAATATGTACCACTTTCATAGATCAAACATTTCAGGCCTGTCCGAAAAAGACGGTAGACGATCGGGCACTTCAGTGATAACAGTTTAACTACGAAAACAAATATTACTGCTACAAAATAAACGGCTGTGGACGTATAATTGTTATCATATACATTCAGTTGTACAGCTGTGCTGTTACGCTCACACCTACCGTTTTTCATTTATCAAGTACCAAACAGCTGATTTCATATTGTACGTAGGTGGGTTAACAAATTGTTTTATTTTTTTCTTATGGGTAAGTTTGAGTTCATTGGCTTTGTCGGTTGTTGATTAGAAAATGGCCTATTTAAGATAAGGCAGTAAAAACTCTTTTAAAATATGGGGAAACTCATTAAAATATGTCTATACGGGATAAAAAGTTATCTATGTCCAAATCTGGTGTTCCAAGTTTCATCTAAATTCGTGATACGTGAAAAGATAACAGACAGTCAGACAGATCAACAGACAGACAGTGTTACTGTCGCTTTTATAATTATAAGTATCGATTTTGCTTTGGTCCTTTCACAAAATAATGCAAATTTTATATCTAGATGACATGGCAGGCTAATCTCACGACAAAGCAAAAAAAAAGCAAGAAGTAATCAGACACACGAGTGTAATCTAATATCCATACGATCTGGATTTGACTGGCGCCTGCGACGTGGCAGCACTGACTGAGGAATATAAACGACTAGATTAATGAGATGAAAAAGTAAAAGACAGAGAGAGCGCAGGCAAACTGACGGACAAACAAACACAAGAACAGACAGTGTTACTGTCGCATTTATAATATTATTTATTTATTTATTTACGGTTTAAGACATTTATTTTTCTCAAAAAGATTATTATTAATCACTTACAGAGAAAATACAATATTAAGTAAACAAAAATAATTACACATATTTACACACAAAACACTTAACAGATATAAAAATAATACAGATAGAAGAGCACAAAGGCTTATTTCAATAGAAATTTCTTTCAGCAGACCAGCGTCAGGAAAATAGGATGAGAGACGAAGGCACAGTGTGTAGAAAGAAATAATAAACTTAAAATAGACTATTAATATGAATTTTGCTATGTCCTTTCACAAAATCATACAAATTGCATATCTAGACGACATTCCAGGTTAATCTCACGACAAAAGTAAAAAAAAAAACTAGGAAGTGTAGTCTAATATCCTTACGATCTAGATTTGACTGAAGCCCGCGTGGCAACCGTGACTAAGGAATATGAATGACTAGATTAATGAGACTGACAAAGGAAATTATGTGGACAAGGACAAGCACGATGTTGTTAGTTTTCCTGTAGAATATAATGGATTTGTGTTCAGTTGGTGTTAAAAACTAAGTTGATATTAATACCGACTTATGGTTGACTTTTAAACAAAAAGTTTCATATCCTCAATTGCATTAAACGTGTCTGTAAATTAATAAATTAAGGAATGGCTACATCGATTAAAAATTATTATACACTGGATGTCACAATGCCGTGTTTTCTCTTCTTGAAATCACGAAGGATAGGAGGAGAAGGCTGAATATATATCAGTGTCTTTGTTGATTGAATTTTTTACTCAACCCGTAAAAAAAAATAGCTTTGTATTTTTTTTTTTAATGATCTCTGAATGAGAAGTTTTCCGTATTTCATTACTTTCCAGAATTTGAACCTTACTAGCGACACTATCGGACGGCGTAATAATACAGTTTTTGTTTTTCCTCGTGGTTAGTTTTCTGGCTAGGAATATTGATTTCTCATTTTTTTTTGGTATTGGTATTTTCCAAAAATCCAATGATGCTTTCGTCAAAATTGGTCCCGAGATTTGTTGAGATGTCTTAGGATTTTTCGCCTTTCCTGATAGTTTTGGCTTTGGCCATCCACGCCCACTTGAAATGCACGCTACATACAGGTGGGCCAAAAATCGTGGATCAAACGAAACAGGGCGATATTTGGGGCTATTTCCAGTAGGTCATAAAGTACCTTTTTTTTCTCATAACCCAAACTATCGCCCTGTATCGTTTGATCCACGTTTTTTGCCCTCCCTGTATATGTTTTTTTACCAGGCCATTGACACACTCGGTAAATACTTAATATTGAGTGCAGTAAATAAAATTATCGGTTATCGTGAAAACTGACATTCTGACACTCATCACTGTCATACGAGTATTTAACTTTTATGTCCCTGTCAGTAAACACGACAGAAAAATCATTAAATGGTACTTAATTTAATTACACCTAGTGGCTTTACAAGTCTGCGAAGAATTATCAATTCTTTTGAACTTTATAAAAAAAAAACGTATTTTTTTATTTAATTTTCCCAAAGGAACTGTATTTTTTTCCGAGATAAAAAGTAACATATATTCGACTAGCATTAATCCGACAGATGATACTTCGACAACATACTGTCGAAGCAATGAGTAGTCGAACTATTGGTTTTCGAAATTGGGACCGTGTCGAAATAATTAACTGTTGAAATTCAGTATGACACTCTAGATAGGCAGTCAGCACTTTTTTTTTCTTTATATTTCGTATTTTACGCATAGCATATGTCAGTCCCATCATATCCTAAACTGCTTAACAATTGTAGATATTTTCACAACACGTGGGCCATGAATTTGGTTGGGATAGAATTGTATGGAACATACTTACACCAGTTCTGTTCAAATTCAGGGACCTTACAAAATTATTTCTACTGGACACATTCCATCAATAAATGCTGTAGGTCCTCGACAATTCCACATTCCTCACAATTGGGTGAGGCAATTTTCTTCATCATGAAGGCAATTTTTTTGCATGGAGAGTGTCCAGATCTGAATCTAAGAACAGTAACAATAAGTTTTCTACTAGCATCACTATTCATGAAATTCAGTCCTTGTTAAATAATGGTATTCAGCTGGATCCGGTTGGACTGGAACCCGACCCTAAGTCCCCAGAATAGAAAACGGTTGGGTAGATGTTTTTAACGAAAAGTAAGAGTTATTTTTCAATCCAACGATCGACCGCATTATTCAAACATTACTTGCATATACTCGTAGCAATAAAAATAAAATCAAAGCACCTATTTGTATTGCAAACACAGTTACTATCCTATTTTATGTGTTACGAACATTAAGTAATATAAATGTACCGGTTGCATATATTATACTACGTCCGTATTCATAACCACATGAGCAACATTAAAACAGCTTTGTATAACCGGTCCACGCTTATATTTTTAATTCGTCAACAAAAAACAAAACTGAATTGAGTATAGAAATAAAATAAAAAATATCTGTTGAAATCAATTAATTAAAGATAAGATATTTATTTGCCCAAACATGTGTATACATACAACAAATCATTACACTTGCATGCAGGGTGACAAAAAAGAAAACAAAGGTTCAGACATGTTTGCCATACTATAGCGTGCAAATGTTATTACAAGAAAAATAATTACATGATAATAATTAATTACTCCAATGAATTTAAAAATAAAATAATTACAACTGAAAATAGTAAAAAAAGAATCAAACAATTATATAGTAACAATGTCAAAAATATCAAGCAAACGTCAAATCTGTGTAAAAATAATTACAAATGTCAACAGTAAAAGAATAATAAATAATAACAATACCAAAAATATTTAGCAAATGTCAAATCTATGTAAAAATAATTTCAAATGTCAAAAGTAAAAAATAAATTCTTAAATAATAGAATGCCTTGTGGCATTAAGTCCGCCTACGTACCACTATTGTACATGAAGTTTAAATAAATAAATAATACTCGGTCCGTAAAGACATTATAATTATTATAAAAGTTTTAACTGAAAATAATATATATATTTTTATCAACAGCCTCTTCTATTCGATTGGCATATGACCCCTGCCCTTTTATACGTGTTCGTAGTTTTATTTTATTTTTATTTAACTGTAGGTATATATATAGGTAGTTATTGTTAAATTAAGTATTTTATAGTATGTTAATTTTAATTGAAATATACATATATTAGAGAAATTGGCATTGATGTTCTGGAGCAGAGACGTTATAAAAATGGCTATTCAGTAGTCTACAGTATATAGTGATGGGCAGGAAGTTTATAAAACCTTTATTTTTTTCGTGTGTGCTTTTATTATCACACTGAGGAGTTCGTGGTTGAGTAATGTATTATCAACCAAACGGGTCGATCTTCAAGGTTAAGCAACCCTTGCTACAAATAATATAATACTAGCATACAGATGCCTCATCCTATACAAAGAAACCGTGCCGACGTAAATAGTGTTTTTCGAACGACTATACGGACTATTTACTAAACATACGTCGATCGCGTTCGATTCCATTCTACGACCATAGATGGTGTTAGCAGCGACTTGCAAGTAAAAGGGTTTACTCGGTTCGTAAATTTTTATTTATCGTTATATACAGTGACAATTATTTTTATAGTATTTTTTTGCACCATTTTACAGTTTCATTGTACTAAAATGTGTTACAGAAAATTAAAAAAATCGAATGACATGCTTCAGATATTTATAACCGCGCCATCTATTGGAATCAATTTTAAATGATCCGTTCAAATAATCTTTGAAATTTGAATTTATTGCCCAATATTCCATAATTTTGTGCTCAGGAGATTTGAATAAACAAAAAATTCTTCTAGTGATATTTATTTGAACCAAATTTTCTATGTTAGCGTCAGGACCCCGCCCTTGCCAAGTTCGAATCTCCGTGCCTCGGAAAGCAAGTTAAGCTGTTGCTACCGGCTGTCATTTGAAGATCTTTGTCAGTCGTTACGAATAGTTAGAATCCAGGAAATTTGGCACCAGTCTTGTCAAGGGGTATCACTGGGTTGTGGAGGTCAGCTGTGGTTACGATGGTGACAATATTTCTACTTCACTATTGCCTGTTTTTGACGCTCTACGTACTTGCAAGATGTCCACAAGAAAACCAAGGTTACCGATACCGACAAAGCCGCGGTGCAGACTACGAATCAATTAATAGAGAATTGTGCAACGTTGACTGGAGGCAATTATTTGAACCGATTTCTCAAGTTGACCTAATGGTGTCTAAATTCTACGATCATCTGAACGACATAATTAATGAGCTCGTCCCTAAAAGAAGACGTCTTAATAGCAAGTATCCGCAATGGTACACAAGATCCCTAGTCAATATTTTGACCGAGAAGGAGAGACTGAGGAAGCGTTTTAGAAAATATGGAAACCCTCGTGACGAAATTGAATATAGAATCCTTGACGACAGGGCCCGGGCTCATATCAAAGAATGTTACAAAAAGTATGTGAATAGAATGGAAAGTAACATTCGGTACAATCCTAAGGCATTTTGGTCGTTTGTGAAATCCAAAAACACTCAATCATCGCAAATTCCTTCTGTCATTAGTCTAAACAATAATGTTGCTACCAACGGCGCTGACATTTGTAATCTTTTTGCCTCGCAATTTTCATCGTCGTTCTCTCCAAGTGATCGTAACAGTGGTTTACCTTCTAAAAGCTCTCACGCGTTTCCACAACATGCGCTTAGCAAGATATCCATCACCGAAAGAGACGTCCTCAAGGCTCTCCAAAGTCTTGATATAACCAAGGGTGCCGGACCCGATGGGATACCTCCTATTTTTATTAAAAAGTGTGCTCGCTACCTTGCCCTCCCACTCACTCTTATATTTAAGAAATCCCTAACTGCAGCGGTTTTCCCATGCGAATGGAAAAAAGCAAACGTTGTTCCAGTATACAAAAAGGGTGACAGAGCTGACGCGGCTAACTATCGACCCATATCGATGCTCTCTATCTTCTCAAAAGTATTTGAGACCATTGTGTGTCCCGTGCTAACTGCTCATATACAATCACAAATAGCGCCCCAGCAACACGGATTCTGCAACAATAAGTCCACCGTTACAAACTTGGTGTCTTATGTAAGTGACCTTTCAGCTTCCGTTGACGCTGGAGCGCAGGTCGACGCCCTCTACACAGATTTCAGTAGCGCCTTCGACAAAGTCGATCACCGATTGTTACTCTTAAAGCTGGAAAGTCATGGCGTGTACGGCAGCCTCTTGGAGTGGTTCAGGTCATACCTGGATCAGCGGAGACAGAGAGTGGTGGTGGAGGGCTACTACTCTTCAGAATATGCCGCAACATCTGGGGTGCCTCAGGGATCGCACGCAGGGCCAGTTTTGTTCATTGTTTTCGTCAACGACTTACTGGACTGCATTCGACATAGCCAATGCTCTCTATTCGCGGATGACCTTAAAATTTATCGTAGTATTGCCTCGCATGAGGACGCCGAACTACTTCAATGCGACCTCAATGCACTGCAGTCCTGGTGCGATGCGAACGGAATGATCCTAAACGCAAAAAAATGTCACCATGTCTCCTTCACGCGTAAAAAACAACCCATACAATCACGCTACTCGATTGCGGGTACTCCACTGCAGAAAGTTGAGACCATCCGCGACCTTGGCGTGCTTCTTAGTAGTGACCTCTCGTTCAGCTTGCACATCGACAACATTGTTGCAAAGGCAGCTAGGATGTCCGGTTTCATAAAAAGAACTTGTAGGGAATTTCATAACATGCTTGCTATGAAAATTCTCTACAACTGTCTTGTGCGCAGCACGCTTGAATACGCATCCCCGGTCTGGAACCCAACCTACA
This sequence comes from Anorthoa munda, assembly GCA_945859665.1. Classification (NCBI taxonomy): domain Eukaryota; kingdom Metazoa; phylum Arthropoda; class Insecta; order Lepidoptera; family Noctuidae; genus Anorthoa; species Anorthoa munda. Next base: position 4,750,923 of record OX243899.1, on the reverse strand, counting down.
ATGTTCACACGAGCCGCATCGAGAGGATTCAAAGACATTTTACGCGTTATCTGCGATTCAAGGATCATACCTGTCCCTACAGAGCCGACTACAGGCAGCGTATGTGCCATTTCCATTTGACCTCCTTACAAGACCGTAGGGCCTCAGCGGATATGATATTCTTGTACAAGATTGTCAATAACATGACATGCACCCCCGAACTACTCAAACAAATCAGCCTTGATGTACCACGCCGGGGCCTTGTTAGGGCAACGAGAGTTCGCAGTACATTCATTTGCAAAACTTCTCGTACCAATCTCGGGCGTTCGGCTCCTTTGAACAGGATGATGAGCACACACAACAAGATCAGCTCTTGCAATGAGGACATGGATGTCTTCTTTGACTCTCTGTCTCGGTTCAAGTCTAAGGTCACGCAGATTGATCCGTAGTCTCGCCCGACTTGCCTGCTCTGTTTTATTTATTGTGTACTCAAAATATTAAGATTATCAACTAAGTTTGACATCATTTTATTATATTTTAACCTTGACACACTAGTTTTTTTTTGTGATGTTATTTAATTTAATTTTAATTGTGACATTGATGGTATTTTATTTGTGTTAATTTAGTTAATTGTAACTTAATTTAATTTTGTCCTTGACTCACTAGTATTTTATTGTGATCTAATTGTAATTTTTATATTTGACCTTACTAGTAATTAATGTATTATTGTAATTGTAATTTGTTTTAGTTTTTATTCTACAACAATTTGGTTCAATTCTACATTAATTTAAGTGCAATTGTTGTGGTTTATTTCAATTGAAAGACATATTACTCGATTAATTTCATATTCGCGAACATAAATTTTAATTTAATTTTAATTAAAGACTGTGAATGATGTGCACGCCTGTAACTGACATGTTTGCACAGGACCATCTTGTATGTAACTGACTCCGCAATGAATTTGTAAATATGTTGTTGGCATGCCTTATTGAATAAATAAATAAATAAATAAAAGCCCGAAGAAATGCCAAACTTAAGTGGCTGTGAGCAGGGCACATTGCTCGCAGGACGGACGGTCGAGAGGACCGAAAAGTTATGGAGTGGCTACTGCGAACCGGAAGACGCAGTACCGTCTTTACCATACGGGCACACGGGGCCCGTGCCCAGGGCCCCCATCCTCAGGGGGCCCCGAAGAGCCGACAACCGACAATTTATCTCACATTTATTCTCAAAAAATTTCAGTAACAGTGAGCACCCGGGGTCGAAAATAAAACTTACTTTTGTCTTAAAATTTTTGCCAAAATTTTGGAAAAAATGTAATGAATTTGCAGAATTTTATCATAAAGATATTAATGCATATGAACTCAAAATAGAATGTTTTCCAATATTTCAAACACATAGCAAAGCAATCAGCGGATTTGAATATCTCAACCTTACTTAACCTCATAAAGTCCTATATGAGAATGAACTTCCAAACGTTGAAGTTGTTACAAGAATATTCCTTTGCCTAATGGTTACCAATTGTAGAGGAGAGCGTTCATTTTCGCAGCTTAAGAGAATAAAAAATGAATTGCGAACAACAATTTTACAAGAACGACTAAGTAATTTGTCAATTAAGTGCATAGAAAGTGACATCCTTCAAAAAATTAACTTTTAGGATATAATAGAAGATTTTGCTAAACAGAAATCCCGAAAGAAACCACTATCGTAATCGTAACCAAACACCCAGCAGCATACTAATATCATTAATAACATAATTATTATATTATATATTTGATTACCCATAATAAATACAAGATCATAGTAGAAAAATGTTAGTATAATTCGCTTTCTTTATTTTCCAAAAGGGGCCCCAAATTCTTGTGTGCCCAAGGGCCCCAGCATAGTTAAAGACGGCCTTGGGAAGACGTTTTTTCGAAGCCAAGAAAATGGGATTCGGCTAAAATGATAATGACACTTGATGATCTCAGTGATGTCTAGTATTACTTAATAGTGAATGATGTTACTAATATCGACGCTACCGATCTGTGATATAATCCCGGCGACGACGGCTCGTATAAGTTGCAACATCCTAGAATGACACACATACGATAAACTAGAACTGCAGCCGTATTGTGTAAATGAATTCGGCAAGGCAAAGGGCAAATAGTATTAACAATCGACCAATCACATAGACGGAAATACACATCTCGTCTTTCATCTCGCCATATCTCTTTAGCATTTGCTTTGCCGAATTCATTACGCAATAAGGCTGCTGTATGTCTATATTTTTGAAGAACTTGGAGATCCAACGGAGTTCGAATTATCATTCAAACAATACTAAAATATTATTTACACAAATTAGTAAACACCTTATAGACTATTTTCGTTAAAATACATTTAAAGGAAAATAGACCGTGAACTTTTGGATCTCCACTGTAGGAATCCTTTAAGGTTACACTAGTCGATCATTCTACCATACAAACGTAGTCTGGCGATTACTCCACTGTTTGACGATGTACGTTCAAAATAAAAAATTATATCAATTTGTCTCATCATTATCTAGCCCTGTATGGAAACAAAAATGTAAAAAAAAAATATATTTGAAAGTTATGAGCGTCGAAAGTCCCATATTTCAACACTAATTTTAACGCATCTTTGGGCTGAAATAAATAAAATAAATACTGAAAATTTATAAACGGCCTCCATACAGGGATAGATTAGTAGTTCAACAATGCAAATAATTTTATTTTGATAATATACATTTAGACTCCCAAAGGTATGTTTATAAAATTTCGCGCGCTCGTTTTCATCCTAAATCCTCATCCATTTGGCTACAAGCAAAAGTGCTAATTCGTACGCGGACTAGCTTCTTACTGCTCATCACAGCATCTATCTCTTTCGCCCGTGTTGTCGGATGAGATAGCATTTTAACCCCGCGCGCAAAATAGTTCGTGCCGTCGACTAGGGAAACCTTAATTGTGAAGTACCCAAGTAGGAAGCTGTAAGTCCAACCTCGCAAATGGGTAGCCCCATAGACAGAACAAGAATAGCACCAGTGTGTGCATGTGGTTTCGAGTCGCAAACCATGCCGGGTCCCAAAACGTTTAACCAGAGTGTGATCTTTACGCTGGCACCAACGCAACGACACCGTGTATATTGCTAAGTTTTGGGCCAAGCAAATTTGAACGACTGTCGTGCCAGCGAAAAGATGAAGAAGTGCAGTATCTACTACAAATTACAATTATCAATTTTATAAGCAAAGACATATTATATATACAACATAAGATGGTGAAAGAGTGTTGTATATCTTTCTCTCACCCAATCTTAGATTATAAAAATCTGTATCGATATGGAACACAAAAAGTTTAGTGTTATAGTAATGTGCGACAGTTCCCATGGAGTGTCGTAAGTTGCGCTTGCGCCGCCGGTCGCTTGGCCAATCCTTGACGTCATCAGTTTCGTGTCCAATAACGCACGTGGGAATCGGTGAATTTGTAAATTATGTTCTGGGTAGAAGTGTTTGGGGAAAAGAAAACATTGAGATCAGGTCCGGGGGCTCAATCATATCTGCTTGTCTTAACATTACATCATATCAGTGGATATTGTAATTATTTGATCTTAACTTCAGGTATTTATAAACTGGGTATAAATAAAGCATCTGGAGGCTAAAGACATCTCAAATCTCAAAGACAAAAGACAAAAATTGTTTATTTTAACTAGGCCATTAAGCGGCACTTTTGAACGTCAAAAATATAAATTTAAAGTTAATAATAATTATTTTTATCGTCCATTTTGAAAAGTAGTTTGTTATGGAGAAGTACGGTCAAGGAACTCCATACTTACTCTTTAAAAAAAGTGTTTTACAATATTTACATTCATACATAAATTCATATACGTGAGGACGATGCACCCAGCACTACTATACTACGTATTGGTATAAAGCATTACAAGCACTAACAGGTAAATTCTTTCACTTGATAAATAGGAACATGGTTCTCACAAACTTATTAATATTGCAAACATTTATTACCTAATTTGATTAGACCCAATTGAATTTGGTAATTCCATACCTACTAACCCACCTAACCAACCTACCTAACCAACCCAACCAACCAACCCAAGGACCTAATTCAATTGGGTCCTTGGGTTGGCATCTAGCCGGGTTCTCCAGCAGTAGATTGCAACCTCTGAACCAAAGCAAGTAATAAATTACCAGTAAATATAATATGCAAAAATGTACGGTCTTGTGACATTAATTCAGTTTCAATAGCAGCCAGGATGGATTTGTGCCCGGATTATGGCAATTGGCTCGTCCCCTTTTACATGGGTATTTAAAGGTAAACATAATTGTTGAAATATGGGTGTGCTTTAACTGCACCTCTGCCCAACCGTACGGGCAATACAGCCGTGATGTTATGTTATGTAATGTTAATGTTACAGGTTACTGTGTTACCATAATAATATCGTGTTTATTTTGTTACTGATTTGAACTACGTTGTTAATTCAATTGTCTTACTATCGACATTATTTACTAACAAGAATTATTGACCTATTGTTGCTTTAGTAGCGACATTGGCAACTTCATTTATTAAGTCTAGTTCCTTGTCTTGTCTTTTTTCCAGTTGTGAATTATCTTCAAGATTTCATCTGCTTATTTGAATTTACCACACGAATTTTTGGCTCGAATATTTCAAAGCTACTTCCTCATCTGATATAAAAGAAAGAAAAAATATTTATTCGTGACCCGCACAGGAGACACGAGATAAGCGAAACACAAAAAATAATAAAAAATTAAAATAAATAACGCCGTGCGAGACTAAAAAGGCTCCTATCACAGCATGTGCAACGATATTAAAAAAAAATAACGCTGCGCTGATATTCTGATAGAGCCCACTGTTGATGTCACGGACATATTGATGATTCATCATATCAGCTGAAAGACGTCCACTGCTGGATATAGGCCTCCCCCAAGCGTCGCCACATTGACCGGTCCCGTGCGTCCCGTATCCAGCGGATCGCCGCAACCTCCACCAGGTCATCGGTCCACGTGGTGGGAGGCCTTCCAACGCAACGTCTTCCGGTTCGCGGTCGCCACTCTAGAACTTTCCTGCCCCATCGGCTACTACAACACAACCTACTTCCTACTACTTCATAATTATACCTCGATCTGACCTGCAGCCTAATTGCGTAAGTGAATTCGTCAAGGCGAAGGATTTAAGCCCATTAATCGACCATTTACATAGACGGAAATCCACAGCAAGTCTTTCATCTCGCACATGATTGGTCGATTGATGAAATCAAATCGCCTTGCCGAATTCACTTACGCAATTAGGCTGATACATGGGTGGATGTTTTTTATTTTTACCCTATCAAGCAAAATGTATTGAACAGATTTTGATAAAACTAGAGTAATATAGCTTATACATGAGAATAACACAAGCATTTATCAAGATATTGCGCAATTTGACCAAAATGGGGTTGTTATGGGAGAAATACTTATAAATTAACGCGGGCAGAGCCGTGAGCGACAATTAGTTTGGTTAATATTACCGTTACCGTATCGTCCCTTACAACGAACACAGCCTCATCTAATGATCTGTCAGACTGCATTGGAAGTTCTCAAGCGAACAATGGCGCCACAATTAGAGAGACCATAGTCCAGATAATGGTCATTACGATAATCACGATATCTAGGTATCGTCAAAGTAATAAGGTCTATAAGTCTATAACAATATTATAAAAAGGAAAGATTTGTTTGTTTGTGTGTTTGTTTGTACCGAATAGGCTCCGAAACTACTGGACCGATTTTAAAAATTATTTCTCCTATGGAAAGCTACATTATTCCCGAGTAACATAAGCTATAAATTATTTTCAAAAAAATTCGAGATCCTTATGAAACTTGCAATAATGTAACCCAAAGTAGCAAAATTTTGCCTATAAGATTCATTATTTGGTAGTTTTAAGGTTGGCGGGTAGGTAGGTGGGTAGGTGGGGTAGATAGGTAGGTAGATAGCCAGAAGACGGGAGCGAAGCCGTGGGGGTCAGCTAGTAGCATAATAAATTCATTTGAAATGGCGATTGGGGCCATTTACAATTCTTTGTGCTGCTTGTTGACTAGTCAACAGATACTTTATTCTAACTCTTTACAAAATTTTGAATATTCATAGAATGTGCTAAACAGTGTCGAGATTTATGAGACCAAATCTGAACCTCGTTGTACATGAAAAGCTCAACCGCCGTACATGTTACTGAAAGTAGGACCACAATTACAGAGGTTTTTACCCGACTGCCGAAGGAGGGTAATGTGTTTATCAGTCTATGTATGTATGTATGTATATATGTATGTATGTATATATGTATGAATGTATGTATGTATGTATGTTTGTTCCTATGTGGCGTTCTAGAGACCAAACGCGTTGGCCGATTTTGATGATTCTTACGTCAATCGATTCGTCTTAATCCTGCGAGTGTCACTGGCTACATTAAAATTGGAAAAAACAAAAATGGCGGATTTTGGGCGCCATTTTGTGGGGAAAAATTATTTTTTTTTCTTCCAAACCCATCGTGTGGGGTATCAAAATAAAGGATTTTAAGAGGCGATTTCAAAAATATATAACACTTATATGTTTAAATGTACCTAATTCTAAAAAAAAATAACTGAAAAGTTGTAAATAAAAAAAGTTAATAAAAAAATCAAAAAAAACCGACTGCTTGAAAAGCAAACTAAAAAGACGTAAACAAGAAGAAAATCATGCTGTGCAGTCGGAGGATACATCTGGTTTTGGTCCGCCAGCTCGCGAATATGTATCCTCCGACTGCATAGCATGATTTTCTTCTTGTTTACGTCTTTTTAGTTTGCTTTTCAAGCAGTCGGGTTTTTTGATTTTTTAATTAACTTTTTTAAACCATGGTGTGGTTACGACAATCATTATCAGGGGATCGAAGCAAGGAGGCGGAAAAAACTACACCAAACTATTTCGTTCGATCGTATTTGAAGTACAGTCAAACTTTGACGAGGTTATAATGGCGAGTCTTCCGTTCGGTCAAGCGTTATAAAATGGAGGGCCTGTTACGGAGATGACAATTTATAATGACTTAATAATTTAAGGCATTTTATCCTCTCAGCAGGGCATTATGATGAAGTATTGGGATCACAAAAAACTTTACAATCTTGTCTTTTTAGTTCGCTTTTTAAGCAGTCGGGGTTATTGTTTTTTTAAATATTTTTTTAATTTACAACTTTTTCGTATTTTTGTTTTGAATTGGTTACATTTAAACATATAAGTGTTATATATTTTTGAAATTGCCTCTTAAAAACCTTTATTTTGATACCCCACACGATGGGTTTGGAAGAAAAAAAATATTTTGGCCCCCACAATATGGTGCCCAAAAGCCGCCATTTTTCTATTTTCCAATTTTAATGTAGCCAGTGACATTCGCAGGGTTAAAACAAATCGATTGACGTAAGAATCATCAAAATCGGCTAACGCGTTTGGTCTCTAGAACGCCACATAGAAACAAACATACATACATAGACTGATAAACACATTACCCTCCTTCGGCAGTCGGGTAAAAAATACAACCGACTTACAAACAAAAACACTACAAATTGAAAGTTATTTCTCATTCTTTTTTTCTGTAAGTGGCGAAATATTGGTCAAAAAACAAAGAAACAATATCAATTGTTTCGCCACTTACACAAAAAAAAGTTATGCCCAAAACGATAAACTCTATAACATGAAACTTGAACATAACTGATGAAATGGATTGTTACCAGGGTGAACTACAATTTTGCGTACTTACTCAGATTATACCGGCGAGTAGATTTCAGAGCATACCGGCGTGATGTTATGAATATAATATTTATCAGGTTCTGTTTGGACCACCTCAATAATGCTGCAAATGGCCTCATTTTAGTATTTCTTATAAACAACTCCAAATGCAGATGTCATTAGTCTTCAATACTTACGCACTACAATCGAAATAAACATCATTATCGGCAAAACGAAATATATAACAGTCATTATTTGATCGTTTTTCATTGCCTGAAATTATTAAACATTTCTCGAATGTTTCAGTTTCATAATACTCATTGTTATTGTTTACACGAAACCTTATTCTTCGTGACAATGATCTTTTGTTCCTAATTAAATTTTCTTTGATCAATAGTCAGCCAAGTCCATAGCCACGTCGCACAGTGGATCGAAAAACGGCTCTGGAAGACATAGCTAGGGACTTAAATTTAAAAGTTTCGGTTTTTTTGCTTGAAATGGCTTCTAATAGCTTATATCATGCTTATATATTTCATAGGATGCAATCTGGTAGGCAAATTGGCAAGAAAACATTTTATTGTAAAAATATATCGAGCTGATATAAAAATGAATAAATCTCCGGAACCGCAAGACTAACCGTAATATCCATGCACCCGGTTATAGAACTATTTATTTATGATTTTTTGACAAACTTCATATAACGAGACCGAGTGCGTTTTTTTTTTTAATGCTTTACCTTTTCTTTACGTATTTTTATTAGCTAATAAAAAAACGTTCCATTTTCGATCTACTTGGATTTTCGATCAACCTTCGATCAGTCAGGATATTCAGGATACGACACTATTTTTATGTAACGATAAAGTGACAACACCCGGATGTCAGTTTAGTCTACGCAATAAAAATCAGAGTATAGTGGATACAAAGCTTAAATCAGTCTAAGGCCCCATGTTTCAATAGTCTGATAACTTTTAACTGAGGAATAAAAATGGCGGTTTGACGCTTTTGTATAGAAAATATGTCAAGCGGCTGTTTTTATTCCTCAGTTAAAAATTATTAGGCTATTGAAAAATCGGCCCTTAGCATGATAAATATATTTTGAAATTTTTTATATCATTCAACAATTATAAATTTTACATTTGACATTGTTTTATACATTTCTGACATTTTACAATTTTTTTTTGGGCCGCTTTAATTATTACTTTTGATGAGTTTTTGATTGTTTTAAATTTTAATTATTCCTGTTTTTTTTTTGGCGTTTTATCTGTTCATAATTTTGATGTAAGTATGTATAACTATGGACTGTAGTTATGTCTGAAATAAATAAATAATAATAAATATCAGTAGCATCTTCCACACGTGATAACTACATTTTGTTATGTACTGCGTATATATGTGACTTAGGCACAGCACAAACTCACGTAGTGTATCTAGAGAAAAATAATCCACTTTAATTATATACCTGGTTCTGAGAACTAGACTGTATCAAGTGCGGAGAAGACTAGTAGGTAGGTACCTACATAAAAGTTAAATAAACTGGTTCTATATGATCTGAGCTCGAGCAAATGTTACTTGCAAAGCCAACTTTTTTTATTTTTGAAAAGGCTTCAGATTTGAAATTCAAGGACTTATCGTAAATACTGACACAGATAGGTAACCTAAGTCAATCTGCTAATATTGTGTAGGCTAAATATCGGATAATTTAGTAAATAGAATTTCTAGACAGAGGGTCCGATGTAAATCCAAAAGTACTTTGCAAATGATATAACAAGGGCTCTAGAAAAAAGTTTCATTCGAAGTCAGCGATGGCGAAACTCAAAATACCAAATCTATCTATCTATATATAACTAGCTGTCCCCCGTGGCTTCGCTCCCGTCAACTGGCTATCCCAGCCTACCCTGCCTCCCCTGCCTATCCTGCCTACCCTGCCTACCCTGCCTAGGATCTCAATTTTTTTTTTAAATATAGCCTATGACACTCAGGATTAATGTAGCTTTGTCAGAGATTTCCCCCTGCAACGTCACAAACTCACAAACTTTACCTCTTTATAATATTAGTATAGATACCTTTAAACGAGCAATTCTTGTGTATGTATATATAATCTGAATCTCGGAAACGGCTCCAACATTTTTCATGAAATTTAGTATGCAGTGGGTTTTCTGAGGCGGTTTCATTTTTAGAAAACGTCGTTTCGGTCGCCCTGGTACTAAGACATTAATCACGTGCCATTTTGATAGCGCTTGATAATCACATACATTTATGTAATTTTTAACCGACTTTCCAAAAAGGTGGAGGTTCTACGTTTGACTTTGTTTGTTTTTTTTTGTGTATGTTCACCTATTTCTCAGTCAATTGTGGAGGTGGACCGAGTTTTGTAAATTCTTTTTTTGTTTGATATGGTTTGTTGATTTGTTTCCAAATTAGTCCCATTAAAATTATGTGAAGATCCGATGAAGAACTTCGGCGATATACTACAGAACTCTTCAATAAATGACTGCAAATCGGGGTACACAGATGTGTACAGTTCACCTTGGTATACTCTCATTTCACCGGTTATATTAAAGTTTCATGATATTCGGGTAATCTATTCTGGCATTGTAAGTAACTTACTGTATAACTTGCCAATTAGGTACCAACCAAAAACAGAAAAATAAAAATGTTTCCAAAAAAATGAGCGGCTTCACAATAAAAACACTACAAAGTGAAAAATAACATCTTTTTCTGAAAACGGTGTCAAAAAACGAGGAAAAGAAAACAGGAAAACCGTAGAGTGCAATTATTTGTAAAATAAAAACAATCTCTATTCCGACATATTCGTTAATAAAATGTCACTCATCTAGAGCCATGATTAACATTACCATTAAAAATGACATTAAAGAGATAAATAAACAACAACAACAAAGACATTAAAACACTTAAAGACTAAAAATCGAAGGCTTAACCAATTTACATGATAAAAACCGTCATACAAACTAAGCGACATCTTTCCCACTGATAATTGCAGCACTGTCGAGATTGTCGCCAGCAAATCTTGCGTAAGCGGGTTTTGCAATGCTGTCGATCCTATAGCTAAAGTGCCGCTATCTGACAAAATCATATTTTGAGTTACAGACGAAAAAACCCCGAGATAATAAATATCGATGCTGTTTATCAACTGTTATAAACTTGAAAGTTTGTGAGGATGGATGGATGGATGTTTGTTACTCTTTCACGCAAAAACTACTTAACAGATTATGATGAAACTACAGAAATATAGCTTATACATCAGAATAACACATCTCTACCTATACTATAATATTATAAAGAGGAAAGATTTTTTTGTTTGTTTGTACAGAATAGGCTCCGAAAATACTGGACCGATTTGAAAAATTCTTTCACCAATAGAAAGCTACATTATTCCTGAGTGACTAGGCTATTTTTTAATCCCGAAAACGGGTCCTGTGGGGTGGCCCACGGGAGCGAAGCCGCGGGGAACAGCTAGTAATTTATAAAGATATTGGGTGAAGTACTAATAACACGCGGACGTAGCCGCAGGCGGCAGCTTGTAAATTATTTACAAGAGTTGCCGGTGTATATGTAATTGCGTACTTTCGAATAGGCTCATTGATAATTTAAATCATGACTTTAATAATAAAACAACTTTTTTACAAAAATGAAAACATGATAATATTTATGACTATACACTAAATATATGACCAAATAACGGACTATCCTTCTCATAATAATGGCTATTTAAAAAATTAAATAGACATTATTATGAGAAGGATAGTCCGTTATGACATAACTGAAAAGTTATGTCATAAACCAATGAATTGATCAGAAAACTGTTTTTCTGCTAAAGTTTTGACAGGTTATGAAATACTAGCTGTCTCCCGCGGCTTCGCCCCCTTCAAGTACCATCCACCCTACCCTAATCTACCTACCTACCTACTCTCTACCCTACAACGCAACGGAAGCTCTCAAATGGAATAATTTTGCCCGTTTTTGCTACATTTTTCATTTATGCTTCGTTCCTATTGGTCTTAGCGTGACGTTATATAGCCTATAGCCTTCCTCGATAAATGGACTATCCAACATAAAAATATTTTTCCAATGCCAACCAGTAGTTTAGCGCGTTCAAACAAACAAACTCTTCAGCTTTATAATATTAGTATAGATAGTTCGTAGGTTGACACATTATTGTTTCCTGAGCTGCTGTAGTTTATACAAGGATCCAACTGTAGTTGAGCTTATTTCCAGAATCTGGTTGATAACTAACTACTTAGATTTTAAGTTCCTAATGGTGTAGTTTTTGTAACCGATTTTGATTAGTCAAAAAAGCGCTATGGGTCAAATTTCGTGTCTCTTAAATGGATCTTGGATCATAATTTGTGGTGTATAATTGAAGTAGACCAACCAAAGCTTGCACGACTGACCGCCCGAGCGAGTGGTGTTAGTCGAATCGCCCGTCGCACAAAAAAACTCGCTCATAGCCGAGGGGTCAAACTATCGGAACTACACACTCGCTTCTCGCTGCTCGCCAACTCGTATCTAGGTTCTAGCTCTACTCGCTGCTCGCTGAACGTCGGCGGTAGGACAAGTGCCGATATAATGCCAAGTGGCAGTCTAGTGCCTCAAGATCGAATAGAATGAATGGGCCATCATTGGCTCAGTTTCTTCTGTTTCATGGTTTATAATTTTTCGTCTTTATTTTACCATATTCTGTCTACTTCATTACCATTTTACATGGTGTATAATTTGTAGTGTATAATTGAAGTAGACATGTTAGACAAACTTGATTCGGGCTAGGAATCCTTTTGTCGTGCATAATATTATCAAAGTTGAGTGAAAGAAATCTTCAATTGTGTTAGTTGGCAAAGATTTTAATAAGATTTAAGAGAAAAATATAGGGGGAAAATTAAAGAAACCAAAACTATCACTACATATTAAAAAACAATGTCCACCATCGCGTCTGTTCGCGATAAACTCAAAAACTACTAAACGGATTTTCAAGCGGTTTCCACCAATAGACATAGTGATTCATGAGGAAGGTTTAGGTGTATAATTTATAAGGTTTTGTGTCTTCCTGACACCCACGCGGGCGAGGCCGCTGGCAATATCTAGTAATAGATAAAGCCAATCATAGTTTAGAAAAATAAAAACAGATACTAATTTATTCACGTAGCAATCATTAAACTTTTTCCTTACATTTTTTGTACCAACTTCAACTTGAGATCCTTCATAATTTTCATTAAAAAAAGCGGTCTTTACAAGTAGCTATCGCGTTATAGTAAGAATCATTCTGCCATCCTATAGCTAGAGTGCCGCTATCTGCCAATTTTAGTTTTTTAACCGACTTACCAAAAAGGAAGAGGTTCTATGTTCGACTTTTTTTTTTGTATGTTCACCGATTTCTCCGTCAATTGTGGACCGATTTTGAAAATTCTTTTTGTTTGAAAGAGTATGGTCCGAAATTGGTCCCATTTTAATTTGGTGAAGAACTTCGGAGATATACAATATAATTCTTCAATAAATGACGGCAAATCTCTCGGGATTGCTGTAATCGCAAGTCTGTTTATTGTTTATACCATTTCATAACATAACGTCACGCCAGTACACTCTAAAGGGGTACGTAGAAGTACAGTTCACCTTGGTACACTCTCATTTCACCGGTTATGTAGGTAATCTATTCTGGCATTATAGGTACCTTACTAAAGGCAAGTTGCCTATTAGGTACAGCTAAAAAGTGAAAAAAAAAGATTTTACAAAAAAATACAATCGACTTCCAAATAAAAACACTACAAAGTGAAAAATAACTTTTTTTTGGAAGTCGGTGTCTATAACGATAAAAAGTGGTACCTACCAAAGACACCGACTTCCAAAAAGTAAGTTATTTTTCACTTTGTAGTGTTTTTATTTGGAAGTCGATTGTATTTTTTTGTAAAATCTTCTTTTTTCACTTTTTAGCTGTACCTAATAGGCAACTTGCCTTTAGTAAGGTACCTATAATGCCAGAATAGATTACCTACATAACCGGTGAAATGAGAGTGTACCAAGGTGAAATGTACTTCTACGTACCCCTTTAGAGTGTACTGGCGTGACGTTATGTTATGAAATGGTATAAACAATAAACAGACTTGCGATTACAGCAATCCCGAGAGATTTGCCGTCATTTATTGAAGAATTATATTGTATATCTCCGAAGTTCTTCACCAAATTAAAATGGGACCAATTTCGGACCATACTCTTTCAAACAAAAAAAATTTTCAAAATCGGTCCACAATTGACGGAGAAATCGGTGAACATACAAAAAAAAAAAGTCGAACATAGAACCTCTTCCTTTTTGGTAAGTCCGTTAAAAAACTAAAATTGGCAGATAGCGGCACTCTAGCTATAGGATGGCAGAATGATTCTTACTATAACGCGATAGCTACTTGTAAAGACCGCTTTTTTAATGAAAATTATGAAGGATCTCAAGTTGAAGTTGGTACAAAAAATGTAAGGAAAAAGTTTAATGATTGCTACGTGAATAAATTAGTATCTGTTTTTATTTTTCTAAACTATGATTGGCTTTATCTATTACTAGATATTGCCAGCGGCCTCGCCCGCGTGGGTGTCAGGAAGACACAAAACCTTATAAATTATACACCTAAACCTTCCTCATGAATCACTATGACTATTGGTGGAAACCGCTTGAAAATCCGTTTAGTAGTTTTTGAGTTTATCGCGAACAGACGCGATGGTGGACATTGTTTTTTAATATGTAGTGATAGTTTTGGTTTCTTTAATTTTCTCCCTATATTTTTCTCTTAAATCTCATTAAAATCTTTGCCAACTAACACAATTGAAGATTTCTTTAACTCAACTTTGATAATATTATGCACGACAAAAGGATTCCTAGCCCGAATCAAGTTTGTCTAACATGTCTACTTCAATTATACACTACAAATTATACACCATGTAAAATGGTAATGAAGTAGACAGAATATGATAAAATAAAGACGAAAAATTATAAACCATGAAACAGAAGAAACTGAGCCAATGCTAGACTGCCACTTGGGATTATATCGGCACTTGTCCTACCGCCGACGTTCAGCGAGCAGCGAGTAGAGCTAGAACCTAAATACGAGTTGGCGAGCAGCGAGAAGCGAGTGTGTAGTTCCGATAGTTTGACCCCTCGGCTATGAGCGAGTGTTTTTGTGCGACGGGCGATTCGACTAACACTCGGGCGGTCAGTCGTGCAAGCTTTGGTTGGTCTACTTCAATTATACACCACAAATTATGATCCAAGATCCATTTAAGAGACACGAAATTTGACCCATAGCGCTTTTTTGACTAATCAAAATCGGTTACAAAAACTACACCATTAGGAACTTAAAATCTAAGTAGTTAGTTATCAACCAGATTCTGGAAATAAGCTCAACTAAAGTTGGATCCTTCTCTTTATTCTTTATTGTACAACAAGATATTACATTTAAACAAGTTGATAACAAAATTAATGTACAAAGGCGAGCTTAACTCCAAATGGAATTTTCTTCCAGCAAACCTTTGAGTGATAGAGATCATAATAGAGGGCAGTAATCCAGTGTACAATATATAAACCTATATAGTAAAATGAAACTAGTACTAGTTATTATAAATAGCAATAATAATAAATAATAATACATAAAAGACCTACCTACGTTTATAAAGACAAATACATATATAATATATATATATATATATAATTCATTACGTTGAAAGGAAATGCTCCTTAATTTTCCTCTTGAAGACATCGAGAGAAGGGCTATCGCGTATGGAGTGTGGAAGAGAGTTCCAGAGATGCACTGCAGTAACAGAGAAGGAGCCATCGTAGCGGCTAGAAGTGTGACGCGGAGTACGAAGGAGAAGCGAAGTAGCCGTGCGACAAGGTTTACCCCTCGGGATGAGGTACTCAAACCGTTCGCGAAGGTATTGAGGAGAAGTAGGATTGTGCAGGATAGTATAGAGAAGGGATAGGATATGGGTATCTCGCCGACGACGAATCGGCAGCCACTTCAATCTGGCCCGAAACTCCGACACATGGTCGTACTTTCGGAGGCCAAAAATAAAGCGGATGCACAAGTTCTGCAGTCGTTCGAGTTTGTTTAGAAGTACCTCCGTTGCATCTAGAAAACAGATATCCGCATAGTCTATGAGCGGTAGAAGAAGAGATTGAGCAAGAGTGACCTTAGTGTGAAATGGTAAGAATTTTTGGAGACGTTTAAGAGACTGAAAAGAGTAGTAGACCCTCCTACTCACATCAGCGATATGAACCTCCCAAGAGAGATTAGTGTCTATATGGACACCCAAGTTTTTCGCACTTTTAGAATAATATATGGGCATTGAATTATATAATACTGGCGGGAGAGACTGGGTATCCAACATATTGAGCATGTATTTGCCACCAATGATGAGCGCTTGAGATTTAGTTGGATTCAGGAGGAGTCCAAAGGATTTAGTCCACTTGTTGATATTTTCAAGGTCATCATTGATGGCAGCCACAGCCCCGGCGAGTTCATTCACTTTAAAATGGCGATACAACTGCAAGTCGTCTGCATAGAGATGAAATTTAGAAGTTATGACCTTAGTGATAGCATTTATAAAAATTGAGAAGAGAAGAGGAGAGAGCATCCTTGTATAAACTACAGCAGCTAAGGAAACAATAATGTGTCAACCTACGAACTATCTATACTAATATTATAAAGCTGAAGTTTGTTTGTTTGAACGCGCTAAACTACTGGTTGGCATTGGAAAAAAAAAATATGTTGGATAGTCCATTTATCGAGGAAGGCTATAGGCTATATAACGTCACGCTAAGACCAATAGGAACGAAGCGTAAATGAAAAATGTAGCAAAAACGGGCAAAATTATTCCATTTGAGAACTTCCGTTGCGTTGTAGGGTAGAGTAGGTAGGTAGGTAGATTAGGGTAGGGTGGATGGTACTTGAAGGGGGCGAAGCCGCGGGGGACAGCTAGTATTTCATAACCTGCCAAGACTTTAGCAGAAAAACAGTTTCCTGATCAATTCATTGGTTTATGACATAACTAAAATTAAATAGACATTATTATGAGAAGGATAGTCCGTTATTTGGACATATATTTAGTGTATAGTCATAAATATTAAACATATTATTATGCCTAATGATAGAACAAGTTTGGGGTCTTGAGCTGCCTAGTTTTTTAAGAAGAACTGTGTTAGGTCATCTTAAAATTGTTAAGTCCAGTTCGGGTTCTGCCAATGAATCATATTTTTTTTACTAATAAATAAAACTTACTAAGTATTGAAGATAATTCAAAAAAATTGAACTGTATAGAAAGGAATTTAAATTTGAGAAACGTTATCGCAACTTTAAATTGGTAAAGAAAGGTATTAGCGGTTTTTTTTTGTTTTTTTTTTGTTTTTTTCAAACTTGAATATATGCAATTTATCTGACTATACATACATACATGAAAGAAAGAAAGAAAGAAAAAATATTTATTTCAAAATTATTCCATTTGAGAACTTCCGTTGCGTTGTAGGGTAGAGTAGGTAGGTAGGTAGATTAGGGTAGGGTGGATGGTACTTGAAGGGGGCGAAGCCGCGGGGGACAGCTAGTATTTCATAACCTGCCAAGACTTTAGCAGAAAAACAGTTTCCTGATCAATTCATTGGTTTATGACATAACTAAAATTAAATAGACATTATTATGAGAAGGATAGTCCGTTATTTGGACATATATTTAGTGTATAGTCATAAATATTAAACATATTATTATGCCTAATGATAGAACAAGTTTGGGGTCTTGAGCTGCCTAGTTTTTTAAGAAGAACTGTGTTAGGTCATCTTAAAATTGTTAAGTCCAGTTCGGGTTCTGCCAATGAATCATATTTTTTTTACTAATAAATAAAACTTACTAAGTATTGAAGATAATTCAAAAAAATTGAACTGTATAGAAAGGAATTTAAATTTGAGAAACGTTATCGCAACTTTAAATTGGTAAAGAAAGGTATTAGCGGTTTTTTTTTGTTTTTTTTTTGTTTTTTTCAAACTTGAATATATGCAATTTATCTGACTATACATACATACATGAAAGAAAGAAAGAAAGAAAAAATATTTATTAGTGACCCGCAGGAGACACGAGAAATAAGCATAAAAATTAAACAATAGCAAAAATAAAAAACCCCGTGCGAGACCAAAAAGGCTCCTATCTCAGCATGTGCAGCGATATCCAAAAAAGGAAATAACGCTGTGCTGATATTCTGATAGGGCCCACAGTTGATTCCACGGACACACTTACGGAAACGGAAAATACTTAAATAATAATAATAATAAAACATGCATAAACTTACGCTTTTTTCCCATGGGGGTTGGCAGAAACTAAAGAACGCAACGTGCTACGATCCTTACATACTTCTTTTGCTTCACTCACGTTCATACATCTAGTCATACACGCACGCCAGTTATGAGTACTGCGAACCTGGCCTTTCTGAAGAACATCACCTATAAGGTCTATTTCTGCTTATACTCGTACATATAAAGTTGGAATACTTTCCAAACATGCGAGACACATCCAAGATGCGAGACGCACGGAACGATCAGTGTGGCGACGCTTGGGCGAGACTTATGTCCAGCAGTGGACATCTTTCGGCTGAATTAATGATGATGATAATAAAGGTCTAAAGGTAGTAGAATAAAATGGAAGTTTTGAAGGTAAAACGATTATACAAAACATTCCATCATGATTAAAATCCAAACCTTTGCCCAGTGATCTTAAATTAAAAAAAAAACAAAAAGATAGGTCATTGACCCAAGTCAAGAACAAATAAATGGCTGATTATTATGAGTATTTTAACTCATTTTGAGTGAGAAAGGTCATAAATAATAATAAAACAAGGATATATATCTTAAACCGAGTTACACTCGCTGTGCCACGCAGCATCACCCGTCCGCGCTATTAGGTACCTACTTCGTTGCCATTTAGCGGCCTTTCTGACATTTTGTCTTTTTGCTCGGCTTCCAAGGGTCGTAATGTGATGTTAAATAGCCTATAACCTACCTCAAAAATAGGACTATCAAATGCAAAAATAAATGTTCATAACTGACTCGGCAGTTCCTGAGTTTAGGGCGTTACAAACAAACAAACTTTTCAGCTTTATTATATGAGTACTAGCAGGAGCTCCTGTTTTTGGTACCTATTGTTTCCCGTGTTTCGACACCGTCTTCGGAAAAGAAAGTTATATTTCACTGTTTATTTTTGGAAGTCGATTTGTTTTTTTTGTTAAAAAGTTTATTTATTTATCTCCTTTTAGTTTTGATAGATACCTCCAATTACCAAATAAATCATATAGAGAGAGTTTCCTCGATTTCTCCAAGATCCCATCATCAAATCCCTTTCAAACAAAAAAATATGTTTTCAAATCGGTCCAGGCGTCTTTGAGAAATCGGTGTACTCTATGTATGTATGTATGTATGTACATACATAAAAAAAAACCGGCCAAGTGCGAGTCGGACTCGCACACGAAGGGTTCCGTACCATTATCGCAAAACACTGCATAAAAATCACGTTTGTTGTATGGGAGCCCCCCTTAATTTATTTTATTTTAATTTATTAATTATTATTTTTTTAAGTAAATATTACACTAAACATTCTGTGAATATTTCAGGTGTCTACCTGTTGCCGTTATTAATATCGAGCAAAAAACGGCAAAAATATCACGTTAGTTGTATGGGAGCCCCACTTTAATATTTACTTTATACTGTTTTTAGTATTTGTTGTTATAGCGGCAACAGAAATACATCATCTGTGAAAATTTCAACTGTCTAGCTATCACGGTTCATGAGATACAGCCTGGAGACAGACGGACAGACAGACAGACAGACAGACGGATCGCGAAGTCTTAGTAATAGGGTCCCGTTTTTACCCTTTGGGTACGGAACCCTAAAAAAACAATCGAATTGAGAACCTCCTCCTTTTTGGGAGGTCGGTTAAAAACGTTACAATTTCTATGTTACAAACAGACAGACAGAGTGACTGTCACATTAATAACATTAGTATGGATAGAAAGATGTTACATAAATCCGTCTATGCGTCTAGTCTATACGATATTTGCAAGCGCCGTGAAACGAGATATCAAGTTGTATAAGATGGCATTTTATTTTGTTTATACAACTGCTTGACTGACTTTGAGGTTGAGCTCGTTAAGTGAATGCATTACTGCATAAACATGGCAATGCCAATTGTCTGATTCAAAAATGCTTCTCAATTTTACTTTGAGTACCTGGGCGACCGAACTCTGCTAGGGTAAAAATAGAGAAAAAGACGTTTTCTAAAAATGAAACCTAGCTAGATCGATTTATTGCCCCCGAAACCCCCTGCATACTAAATTGCATGAAAATCGTTGGAGCCGTTTCCGGGATTCAGTTTATATACATATAAATATACATATATACAAGAATTACTCGTTTAAAGGTATTAGATTAGATATGCGCTTCCGAATTGTCACGAGGTCAATCCTTTACATTTAGACTTTTCGATAATCGTTAGGTATCGCTGAAAGAAAGCTTTAGAAAAGAGACATTTTTATAAACAAAAGCGTCACCATAGCGATCGGAAAAATATCCATAATGTGTTAGAATGCCAAGTGCTATCGAAATGTCACGTTTTAACCCTTCATTTTGATATTTCGACCATAGCTTTTACCAGCTTGGAGTTAGTTCCATGTCACATTATTATGACAAGTGATAAGAATCTGTAATTATTTATGTTAAGACATGGTTAAGACCGAAATTGTACCAAAACTTATTGCGAATATAATTGGCTTATTGGTGAAGTTCTTCAGAAAGGCCAGGTGCGCAGTACTCATAACTGGCGTGTGTGTATGACTAGATGTATGAATGTGAGTGAAGCAAAAGAAGTATGTAAGGATCGTAGCAGGTGGCGTTCTGTAGTTTCTGCCTACCCCCATGGGAAAAAGGCGTGAGTTTATGTATATGTAGGGTGTAACAGAAACAACACAAATTCTGAAATGGGGTCATTGAACTCATCTTTATAAGCAATTTTTACTAAGGAACTAACTGCAAAATTGCGTAAAACAAAAACCGGCCAAGTGCGAGTTGGACTCGCGCACGAAGGGTTCCGTACCATTATCGCGAAAAACGGCACAAAAATCATGTTTGTTGTATGGGAGCCCCACTTAAATATTTATTTTATTCTGTATTTGTTGTTATAGCGGCAACAGAAATACATCATCTGTGAAAATTTCAACTGTCTAGCTATCACGGTTCATGAGATACAGCCTGGTGACAGACAGACAGACAGACGGACCGCGGAGTCTCAGTAATAGGGTCCCGTTTTTACCCTTTGGGTACGGAACCCTAAAAACAACTGTTCCATAAATTTCTGTTAGCACATCTTGAGTAAAAGTTTTACGCCAGCTGATTTTCGAGATCTCAGGGTTGGTCCTATAGTGAAAGTTGTTAATAATTATAAGCACAATGACTCCTATTTCCGGCATCCCGTTTTTTTTTATTTTCACCTTGTATAGACTGTTTTCATCTCAATTAGTCATGTTTTTATTTCCTTGTTTCCATTATCAAGTACTTCCTGGCATCCGATTCATCCGGAACTCGAAGTGGTACTCCGGTGGATGCGAAACGCACAGGGCGGATCAGTGTGGCGAAGCTTGGAAGAGGCCTATGTCCAGCAGTGGACGTCTTTCGGCTGAAATGATAACATTGAAAACATTGAAATAATACAGAAGATAGCAACATGGTGTTATCATTAGATGTATATTGACAAGTGATATTACATTAAATACCTTTCAGTTCAAAAATCTCAATATTTAAAATTAATTCTTCTTGGTTTTTTAGGGTTCCGTACCCAAAGGGTAAACGATTAATAAGACACCACTGTCCGCCTGTCTGTGTGTCTGTCTGTCACCAGGCTGTATCTCATGAACCATGATAGCTAGTCAGTTGAAATTTTTATAGATGATGTATTTCTGTAGCCGTTATAACTACAAATATTAAAAACAGAATAAAATAAATATTCAAGTGGAGTTCCCATACAACAAACGTGATTTTTTTGCCGTTTTTGCGATAACGTTACGGAACCCTTCGTGCGCGAGTCCGACTCGCACTTGGCCTGTTTTTCAT
Organism: Anorthoa munda; assembly: GCA_945859665.1. NCBI lineage: Eukaryota > Metazoa > Arthropoda > Insecta > Lepidoptera > Noctuidae > Anorthoa > Anorthoa munda. The sequence continues at coordinate 4,729,059 of OX243899.1, read as the reverse complement.
CGGAACTAAAGTACAACCTGTAATCGACCTTTTCAGACATGTTTTAATAAATTAGCTATAACGACATTGAATTAACAAGGAAATAATGTAAACATATGAAAGGTGAAATCAGAAATACTTAACTTGGCAATTGGGCATACAACTTAGTTGGCCCGAATTGGGCCAATGTGTTGGCCATGACCGAGTACCAACCTTCGGAAGCCTTGCCAGTAATGTTGCTAATTCTAAACCAGTAAATTTGAGGGTATTTGCATAATATATGTATCCATAATAGGTGTTAAACATAGGCATGTTAAAGGCTGATTTTGACTGCTAGTTTGAATTATGTGGGTAGTTTAGATAGCTATTTTAATTGAATTTCGCAATTTTCTTTTACGTACTAGGTTTTTGAAGGTCCTTTATGTCATAATTTATTTATGTTAGTTAACCCAAAACACTTATGTAATTGAGAAAGAAAATACACAGATAAAGAGCACAAAGGTACTCTAAAAGATTTTCTTTCCTGCAGACCTGCGACAGGAGAGGTTTTTTAATTAAGATAATTAGTTCAAGAGTTCTTAATGGTACTTTTTCTCTGCCATCTTCATATTTATAGCTACGTCATCCGAACCTAGCTACCCATTTGGCTCAAAGAACTGATAAGACAGCCAGCCGAACAACAAATACAAGAACTTCGACGATCTTGCATTTTCTATTTATAATCAGGGAGGTGACTATAAGCTCTTAGAGCAAGGTTATTTTGAGTGTGCGTAAGGGACGGATGTCTCTGACTTCATAGTCGAACCATGATAGATTTGACACGTCATGGTACGGGTTCAGATGTAGTTTGTAAAAACACAATTTCAAAAATATTGTATTCTCGGTGCACGGCTTGAATTGTTGCAAAAGACGTCTACAGCAAAGCATAACCCTCGCCCAGTATCGCCACATCAACCGGTCCTGTACTGTTCGCATCCAGCGTATTCCATTGTTTACCTGCAGCTTAATGGAGGTCACATGAAAGCCCTAAGTCAGTATCCTGCAATCGTTTAACACGAACGCATGACGGCATGACCCATCAACAGCCACCACAGACCTAAATCTAACTAGATGACGCGAATATATGTAGGACATCACGTGACAAAAAAGGAAGTCAAAGGGAGATCAATGCCCTTCCATTTCATTAACTTGTTCGACACCGGACCTATAAAAAGGCAGGCATTTGTCACACTGGATGCATTCTGCGTCCTGCAGCCCGATCAGCCGAACATTTCCCGCACCAAATGTGCCGTATTGAGCGGTAAAATTTCTCCTAAAAAGGATGGCCAAGATAATAGAAACATTTCAGTTAGATTTATATTTAAGACCACAGACATAAATTTAATTAGATAACGCGAGTCCCTCCATCTGTATGAAAACCAAGCGTGCCACTTTTTCACTCACAATTTAAAAACAAATTTACTTACTAATGAAAGAAAACATTTCCAAAGCTTCGGCCAACTTTTTCTATACAGTCTTTACAGCTCAATATGACATAAAAAGGCATTTTTCTAGATTTCGGTTGATTTCCGGTGCCGATAATGCTAAATGAATTACTCGATTTTTGACACGCGAAGAACATACAATCGCGTCATCTAGTTATATTTATATCTGTGTCTAGGACCGCCTCACAAACGAATGAGTCGCTTCGTTCAAGAACCGGTTTAGCAAAGCACTTACATACAAGCTTACATATAAGACATTTTGATCAGTTTAACTTGTACCTTGACCCCCATAGTTAACTGCTTAATTAAGGGTCCATTAAACTTATAGTTAACTTTAAGGCTACGTTAAAAACTGTGTTTGAGACTGTTAGTGACATATGGATTGACTAGCTTCTGCCAGCGGCTTTGCCCGCGTGAAAATCGGAAATTCTCCCAAGGGTTCAAAACTCCTCAATATTTTTTCCCGGACTGGTTGTAGGCTTTCCAATGCGCATGGCGTGGCGCTGCTGTTTTAGTATAAGATTTACTATTGCGCAGCCATTGTATAGTCCCCGGCATGTAACTTGGCAAGGTTTTGGCGTAGAGGGGGTAAGTTCGCGCATAGTGCGTGAACTGACCAACCACCATATAGAGCGAACGGAACTTGGACGCGACGCGATTGGTCAGTCGCTCCTTGTGTCAACTGAGCAACCAATCGCGCGCTCGGAACGGTGCTAAACGTTCCCCGCGTCCCGCTTGGTAACCAAAGAGACCCAAAAACTACTTGTGCGCATCTAACGACTCTTGCCAAGTTACGTGCCGACAATAGCCAACTTCAGACCGGTCAAAAAGATAAGGGATAAATGTAGACAGCCTAAGTCCTAATCCAGAACATGGTCTATCCGTGTGCCTAGATTCTTCCAAATTCGTTCAGCCATTAAGACGCGAAACAGGCAGATAAATTTACTGTCGCATTTATAATATTAGAATGGATTTTAAGGTTTGAACGTTACGTTAAAGATGTCCTTGTAAAAATGTCTTGGTGATATACATATAGTGTTTCTCCTATTCTGTGTGATAATACTCGTATGTTTGTGCAAAATTAGAACCTTCTATGACTGAATATGGAGTTATTGTGTTTTTGTCTTCATCTCAGTATAGTACGATAAGTAGGTCATTAACTTTGCCTGGTTTGCGTAAAACTTGCTACGATCGTGTTGTTCTATAAGTTAGATGAGTTATGTATTTTAGTTACCTAGCAGATATCTAAGGGATCTTCCTGATGGCGCGACGCAATTTAAGAGGAAATGCGGTCCAGATAGCCGACTGAGTATCCTACTGAGTAAAAAGTCATAATTCAAGGTTTGGCTCTCACCTATTTACTGCTCTAGTATTGGACAAATTTAAATTATCTATACTTATACTTATATATATATATATATATATAATATTAAAAAGAGGAAAGATTTTTTGTTTGTTTGTTTGTACCGAATAGGCTCCGACACTACTGGAGCGATTTAAAAAATTCTTTCACCAATAGAAAGCTTCGTTATTCCTGAGTAACATGGGCTATTTTTTTATCCCGAAAACGGGTCCTGTGGGGTGGCCCACGGGAGCGAAGCCGCGCGGGTGAGTCAGCTAGTCTATTCTAATATTATAAAGAGGAAAGATTTTTTTGTTTGTTTGTTTGTTTGTACCGAATAGGCTCCGAAACTACTGGAACGATTTAAAAAAAAATTTCACCAATAGAAATCTACGTTATTCCTGAGTAACATAGGCTATTTTTTAATCCCGAAAACGGGTCCTGTGGTGTGGCCCACGGGAGCGAAGCCGCGGGCAACTGCTCGTATTCTATAAATTGAAGATATTATAAGATTTATTTTTAGGGTTCCGTACCCAAAAGGTAAAAACTACGGGACCCTATTACTAAGACTCCGCGGTCCGTCTGTCTGTCTGTCTGTCCGTCTGTCACCAGGCTGTATCTCATGAATCGTGATAGCTAGACAGTTCAAATTAACCGCTATAATAACAAATACTAACAACAGAACAAAATAAATATTTAAGTAGAGCTCCCATACAACAAACGTGTTTTTTTGCCGTTTTTTTGCGATAATGGTACGGAACCCTTCGTGCATGGGTCCGACTCGCACTTGGCCGTTTTTCATTTATATTTGTCAAATTTGTACACTAGGTTTCTGTTACAGCGCAATTGTGAGCATTTTTGAGGGTTCTGGTGCTTCTAAACATAATGTATCATCAAAAAAGTTGACTTGAGTTATGGCTTTTTATCCGCTTGCCGAAGGAGGGTTATGTGTTTATCAGTCTATGTATGTATGAAAGTTTGTTCCTATGTGGCGTTCTAGAGACCAAACGCGTTGGCCGATTTTAATGATTCTTACGTCAATCGAATCGTCTTAACCTTGCGAGTGTCACATTTAAATTTTAAAATAGAGAAATGGCGGATTTTGGGAGACATATTGTGGGGGCCCAATTTTTTATTTTATTCCGAGTTCTGCGATTTTTATGTGAATTTTTTCACATAAAAATCGCACTAATATTATAAAGGCGAAAGTTTGTGAGTGTGAGTTTGTATGTTTGTTACTTCTTCACGCTCAAACGGCTGGACGGATCTTAATGATAATTTAGCACAGAGGTAGATTATAGTCTAGAATAGCACATAGGATACTTTTTATTCCGGGAATATGGTCCCTTGGGCAATTTCCGACATTCACGCGGGCGAGGCCGCTGGCAGGAGCTAGTATTATTAATTTTCTAGAGGTGAAATTGTTTGTATGATTTATATGTTTGGAAAAGGTAATCCCTGGAAGAAAGTACTAACCGTTTTCGAAATAATTTCACTGATAAAAAACGCACGATTCCTTTGGAAGAGCAAAACCGTGACTAAAGCACGTATGACATTAAATTAGAAGCCATTTGTTATGTCATATCAATCATCCAGTTGCGTCCCTATCTTCATGCAAAACCTTATGTAATTATATCTATATTTTTCAAAAACAAAAGCTCTACATAAGCCTAGAGTCCAAATAAAGTTAATAAAAGTAAGTATTGTGTACTACTCGGCGTGGTGTTCCCAGGTTCATTGTCCGGGCGAGTCTTCACTACACGCCTGTTCGTGCTATTTATATTCGAGGCTCGTGCCATAAGTAAACATATCTACAGACTTAGTACTTACTACTTACCTTAGACTTAGACTTAGTACATACTTACCTACGATATCTATATAGTTTTTATTAATATTGTTGTTGTTGTTGTTATTGTTGTTGTTAGTTTTTATTATTGTTGTGTTGTTCTTTGTTTGTGTTTGTTTTGTTGTGTATTTTTGTGTGTTTATTGTTGTTATGTTGTGTTTGTTGTTCTTTTTGTGTGTATTTGTATTGTTTGTGTTTGTTTGGTTTTATAAGAGATGTGTAACTTCATTTTTTGGTGTACAATACAGTATATTCTATTGTCTTTGTTTGAAATTATTTTGTATGCAAGGTTAGTTTAAATTAGGTACTTAGCAAAACTTCGCGGTCGTGATGTGGGTATCGACTCAGACTCGGATAGGCGACTGCCTGTCTGACTTCCACAACCCAGTAACTGGGTAATACTAAACACCTTGGCAAGACTGGTGTCAGTTTCTTGGCTTCTGATTATCCGTAACGAATCTAAGATCTGCAAATGACTCATTATCATCATCATCAGCCTTTTAAAGTGCCCACTGCTGGGACACAAGACTCCTCTCTGTGAAAGAGGGTAAAGGCCATGATCCACCACGCTGGCACAGTGCGCGTTGGTGCATGTCACATGTCTTCGAATTTTTTGTTCTAGGACATGCCGGTTTCCTCACGATGTTTTCCTTCACTGTTTATAGAACAGTGGTGATGAAATAATTTACACAAAGTAATGCGCCTGCCTGGGTTCGAACCCACGACCTACGACACGTAAGTCTGGGCCGTTCCCACTGGGCCACCACTGCTCTACAAATGAATACTAGGTATAAATGTTAGTAATTTTAAAATCTTTAAAATCACATCGAATGAGGAATTGTCGTGATTTATTTGCATAAGCATATTTATTACCACAGAAATAATTGATTACGAACGCTTGTTTTAGTACTGAGAAGGAAGCAAATAATTAACATTTATTATAATAATATGCAAATAGGTACATTTACTTGAAGAAAAATGCAAGGAAACAGCGTTTATGTACTTTGAGTCATTAATACTTCTATGCTAATCTACATCTATACTAATATTATAATGAGGAAAGATTTTTTTGTTTTTTTGTACCAAATAGGCTCCGAAACTACTGGACCGATTTAAATTTTAATCCCGAAAACGGGTCCTGTGGCGTGGTCCACGGGAGCGAAGCCACGGGGAACAGCTAGTATAATATAATATTGTAAAGAGGAAAGATGTTTTTGTTTGTTTTTTTGTTTGTACCGAATAGGCTCCGAAACTACCAGACCGATTTAAACAATTCTTTCACCAATAGAAAGCTACATTATTCCTGAGTGACATAGGCTATTTTTTAATCCCGAAAACGGGTCCTGTGGGGTAGCCCACGGGAGCAAAGCTGCGGTGAACAGCTAGTATTTAATACAAAAATAATATCCGTCTGTTTAATTGCTTTTTACGACTAAACTATTGGACAGGTTCTGGCCCATTTCGGTAGAGTTAATTTTAAAATACATTTTATAGAAACGATAATTATGAACTTTCATATCATCATCATCATATCAGCCGAAAAATGACCACTGCTGGACATAGGCCTCCCACAAGTGTCGTCGCCACATTGACCGGTCCCGTGCGTCTCGCACAGCGGATCCCCGCAACCATCAACAGGTCATCGGTCCACCTGGTGGGAGGCCTTCCAACGCAACGTCTTCCGGTTCGCGGTCGCCACTCTAGAACTTTTCTGCCCCATCGGCCATCCGTTCTGCGAGCAATGCGCCCTGCCCACTGCCACTTAAGTTTGGTAATTCTTCGGGGTATGTCGGTAATCCTGGTTCATTTAAGTATACCATAAGAATTGTACAGTCTGTCAAAAAAGTGTTGGGCTAACAAAAGAAGGCTGTAAAGTGTTAGGTTTTTAGGAAAAATTTAAATGGGCAACTCCATACATTTGTGTGAAAAAGTATGGGAGGCTTTAAAACACTAGTCTAGTACGGGTTTGAGAGAGTATTTTAAAGTAAGTAAACAAATACGTCTGTATTTGTTTACTTGACTGGTTTGAGAGAGTGTTTTTTTTAAACCCGTTGGTAATGACTAATAATGAGTGATGATTCGGCTTTGTTAGAGAAATAGTAAATAACTAATTAGGTCATAAGATTCATCGTATGACAGAATGCCATTATTCATTATTTTACACTATGACGTTATAGTGAAGTTGTAAACTAGAAAATACAATAAGCAGATTGGATAGTCAGTTACAATAAAATTAGTCATAGACATTGACATCTACTACAGTTAGATTCAAAATTAATGGTGGCTTGGACTACGAGGCTAGACGCTGCGCAGTAGCGAGTTCATGTTACAGCGGGAGTGAGAATTAAAAACTGAACTTCACAGTCACCATTAAGTTTGAATTAACCTGAGATATTAGAAGTGCACGTCAGCAGTGGACGTCTTTCGGCTGAAATGTTGATGCTGATGATACATTTTATCCGGTAGCACCGGTGCGGTAGCACCTACCTAAGTTCCCTTGGGATAAAAAAACTATTCACGCAGGCAGTAGCAAAAGCTACTTAATTTTATATAAAAAACTTTTTAACAAAAAATCTAAACCGACTTCCAAACCACAAACTTTCTTTTCGGAAGTCGGCGTCTTTGGTGACAATTTTTTTATCGTTCTTGGCACCGACTTCCTTAAAGAATGTATTTTTTCGCTTTGTAGTGTTTTGTTCTGGAAGTCAGTTTATTTTTTTTGTCAAAAAGTATTTTTTTCTTTTTAGTTTTGGTACCTTATATTACCATGAAAATAAGCATTATTAAGGATTAAAAACTACTTGTCAGATCTTGATCAACACCACATGAGAAGCATCAGCTTTCAAATAAAAGAATCATCAAAATTGGCGGAGCAATCGCGTAACAAACATTCAAAAACATATACTTATTCGAATTGAGAACTTCCTCCTTTTCGAAGTCGGTTGAAAATCATGTCTGATTAAAGATTAAATCCTTCTTTAAAACCAACCAAATTTGAAATCTCTAACAGAAACAAAACAATATAAACATTTTTCCCACATCAACATACATTTTCGTCTAAATACCTCAAATTCCCAAGGTTTAGCAACCTTCGTCGCACAAAAGAGCTATTAAAACAAATAAGCAGCATCGAAATGTGTCCATTCATTACTAATGCGAGTGCGTATTAACAAACAAACAGACAGACAGTCACTTCCTATTGTCGGACAGTTAGGCTGAATGCACATACGTTTGACAAGCGTGTGACAGCTGACAGGTTTAGGCACTGTCTTGACTGTACACTCGCGTAGAAAAGTTTTAAGGGACTATGTTCTTTTTTCTGAAATCCGATTTTAAATTTAATGACGTTTTGATGTGCTGTTTTTATGAATGTTATAATATAACATCAAGCCTGTATTCTCCAAAAGGTGCATCTGATTCAGAGTGTACTAAACCGCATTCCACCAGTTATGTTTAAGTTCGTTGCCAGTTACAAAAATCCAACAACACTTTACCGGACCCAGTAATCGAACTCACGACCTCTTGCTCAGCAGTAGCGCTTGCTACCAATGAAGCAGTATTTGAATGATTTACATGTTATTTTATATTGGTTCTACTGTTTTTCAACCGAAATGTTATAAGTGGTAGAAAAGCTTATGATTTATTTTCTTAAAAAGTCTTAATCAGGAAAAGGGATTAAACAATTTACACAATTAACTCCTTTTAAAAGGATAATTTAACAATTTTTAACATTAACATTTAGTCAACAATCCAACTAGCACAAACAATTAAATAAAAGCAGCGTCTAGCAAAAGTGTTTCGTTTAAAAATGATTTTTTTAAATAATAAATGCAATATTATTCCGTTGTGAAAATGTAAAACTACGTGATATCTGCGATCATCACAAATGGAGATCGGATTTTATGCATTTGCATGTTTGTATATGCATTTGCAACATCTTTTTATTCTTTATTGCATATTTTGTTAAACTGTTTTGAGCGATCGAAGAGACCATCTTACTGCAGAGCATTTGTAACAATCCCTGATCTTTTATGTTTACAATACTAATCTTTAGATACTTTTTAGGGTTCCGTACCCAAAGGGTAAAAACGGGACCCTATTACTGAGACTTCGCTGTCCGTCTGTCTGTCTGTCTGTCTGTCTGTCTGTCACCAGGCTGTATCTCATGAACCGTGATAGCTACACAGTTGAAATTTTCAGAGATGATGTATTTCTGTTGCCGCTATAACAACAAATACTAAAAACAGAATAAAATAAATATTTAAGTATGGCTCCCATACAAAAAACGTGATATTTTTGCTGTTTTTTGCGATAATGGTACGGAACCCTTCGTGCGCGAGTCCGACTCGCACTTGGCCGGTTTTTTTCCAATACATAAGGATTTATGCGACTAATAATAAAATATACAGACTGTATGTAGTTTTTAGGGTTCAGTTGAAATTTTCACAGATGATGTATTTCTGTTGCCGCTATAACAACAAATACAAAAAACAGAATAAAATTAATATTTAAGTGGGCACCCATACAACATACATGATTTTTTTGCCGTTTTTTGCGATAATGGTACGGACCCTTCGTGCGCGAGTCCGACTCGCATTGGGCCGGTTTTTTTCATACATATTTTGAATTTTTGAAGTTGCATATACTTAATCGGGTTTCTAATCGTAAGTAAGGCAGCTGAGGGTTGACGTCATCAGCTCAGAGATGCGCATCCAACTTATACCTAAAGCAACAATTTCGCCACATTTTTATCTTACATTCAAGTTTACCGCAGTATTAAAAATAAGTTATTATGTGATAAGGACTCTGCAATAAAGCACATAAGTTAATCATGCATGGCTCACTGGTTCCTTAAATGATTTTGTGTAATAATTAGTGCTCTCTCTTGCAGTGCTTATAAGAATATGCAGGTAATGGCACATTACATCATACCTCTGGTCTGTCTGATCGACCTATAGTACGAACACATTTCACTAGATATGTTAAAATCCCATATAATAAGGACGAGCTTATTGCCATCAATCGGGCACAAAATTAAAAACAAATAATTTAAAAAATCTTTTATTTTCAGGCATTTTTTAAATTTTTAGTTGTGTTATTGTGTTGTCTGGTTGTTTCTATTATTAATTTTAATTTTGTGTTATTGTGATTTCCGATTCATTTTTATTGTAAATGTGTAATAATTATGAGTATTAAACATTTAAAAAAATAATCAAATATTAAAATGTAATAAATAATTTAACGACACAGCTTTAGACCGATTATGCTGACTCCGATCTGGTACTACCGCTACTGAAAAATTAAATCATAGTTATTTAAAATTATATTTCTTAAAATTTCTTATCTGTTACTACCATAACGAAACATTTAATACCATAGCATGCAGTAATAGTTTTTTTTTAAAGCAAAAGATAAATCTTAAACTTGTATAAAATTAGTTGTATATTCACAGACTCTGCTGCAATGTTGCTTCAGAGTCAGTGTCGGCGAGCGAATCGTGCGAAACCAACATTAATTGATCACAGATCAGTTTCGAAGAACTCGCTAAGACATTCTTCAACCGAATTTACATTTTAAGACAACGATTCAAATAGCTAGGCAAAATTCCAGTTGACTTTAAATTCTCGACTTTAAGAAAAATGCCAGCCATGTGCGAGTCGGATTCGCGCACGAAGGGTTCCGTACCACTATCGCAAAAAACGTCACAAAAATCACACAAGTTGTATGGGAGCTCTACTTAAATATTTATTTTGTTCTGTTGTTAGTATTTGTTATTATAGCGGTTAATTTGAACTGTCTAGCTATCACGGTTCATGAGATACAGCCTGGTGACAGACGGACAGACAGACAGACAGACAGACGGATCGTGGAGTCTTAGTAATAGGGTCCCGTTTTTACCCTTTGGGTACGGAACCCTAAAAATGGTCGGGCAAAGTATTATCGCGTTATTCCATCTATAATTTCTCAGTAGCAGTATTTTATTTGGTTTTGTGGTCAGTTGGTGGAAATAGGCTGGCCCCCGATAACATGATACATGGTTGAAGTATAGAAAAAGAATTTGGTAAGGAAAAAATCATAGCACCACCGCTCACCGCTAAGGCGTAATGTAATGTAGGATCGGATCGGGATCGCCAAATACTGAAATATCAGTTTTTATTCTGCCTTCTCCCCGAAACACGTCACAATAAAAAATATATATAGATATAAGGTATATAATATTCAATTACTATTTTAAGTTGAGGATGGAAGCACAAAAAAATAAAAATACAGTAGGCCTGTCACTCGGAAGACCGCAGTGCAGCCAGCCAACTCTACTCCGCGAAGCCCTGCCTCGAGCGGACAGCCTCAGTCTTAGCCGAACCCTCAGTGTTAGCCGAACAGTCGGTTTATCCGGACAGTCAGCCTCAGCCAGACGCCTCCTGAAGTTACAGAACGAAGACATCTTAGAAAGAAAACTTAAATCAAACACACAGGTTTTATGGTTATACAGAACATACAAATCGTTAAAACAACGGTAAATATTATCTTAATTTTTACATAAGCAACATAATTAAAGGGCTATCTGCCACTCTTCATAGAGATTGGCACGATCTAAGAATATTATACCCCGAGGAACACCATGTCCACACCGTTCATTTATCACACTTTTTTATCGAGGTGTCACCTCTGAAGAACCCCTACCCTTCGAGGAGTTCAGGAGTGATGCGATGTTAATAAAAATATATTTAGTTTTAATTTTGCAATCATGCATTAGTAAGCTATATTATAAATTGTTTATAAACTGAACTATAATCGCAACGAAGCAAATCAGCATTTTATATTATAATATTCTTCATTGCATTTGTGAAGTAGGTCGCTTAGTACTCTAAGGCTAAAAACGTGTGCCGTCATTCGTTGGCCGTATTACCAAAATTTAAATATTATAAATACTAAAATAACTCAGTCTGTTTGTTACGCCTAAACCACTGGTACGAATTTGAAGAATTTTTGTAAAAATATAGAATAGATTGGACTTTAGAGAATTTGATAGTTTTTATCCCGGGAGTACGTTTGTTTGGGGTAATTTACGACTATTATGCAAGCACTACCGCTGGCAGAACCTACCAATATGGATTAATCTCTTTCGTATGTCATCTAGGTCCTACTTAAGTACTTTCCTACAATTAATACAAAAAACACTAACGCTTAGTTATTTAACATTTAATTCTAATGATTTCGGTATAAAATTTGTAACCAAAGAGTTAATAAAAAAAATTAATTCAAAAAATCAAAAAACCCGACTGCTTTAAAAGCGAACTAAAAAGACGTAAACAAGGAGAAAATCATGCTGTGCTGTCGGAGGATACATCTTCGCGAGCTGGCTGACCAAAACCAGACGTATCCTCCGACTGCACAGCATGATTTTCTCCTTGTTTACGTCTTTTTAGTTCGCTTTTAAAGCAGTCGGGTTTTTTGATTTTTTGAATTAACTTTTTTTATTTATAACTTTTTAGTTATTTTTTTTTCGAATTAGGTACATTTAAACTAATATGTGTTATATATTTTTAAAATCACCTCTTAAAATCCTTTATTTTGATACCCCACACGATAGGTATGGAAGAAAAAAAAAATTTGGGTCCCCACAATATGGCGCCCAAGAACCGCCATTTTTCTATTTTCCAATTTTCATGTAGCCAGTGACATTCGCGGGGTTAAGACGAATCGATTGACGTAAGAGCCATCAAAATCAGCCCAAGCGTTTGGTCTCTAGAACGCCACATAGGAACAAACATACATACATACATACATACTTACATACATACTTACATACATACATACATACATACATACATACATACTTACATACATACATAGACTGATAAACACATTACCCTCCTTCGGCAGTCGGGTAAAAAAATGGTAACCTTACCTTGCCAAGGCAGGAAAAGATTAAAAAAAATTAAAAGACTAATTGTATCTTTTATTAGGGTTCCGTACCCAAAGAGTAAAATCGGGACCCTATTACTAAGACTCCGCGATCCGTCTGTCTATCTGTCTGTCTGTCCGTCTGTCACCAGGCTGTATCTCATGGACTGTGATAGCTAGTCGATGATGTATTTCTGTTGCCGCTATAACAACAAATACTAAAATCAGAATAAAGTAAATATTTAAGTGAGGCTCCCATACAACAAACATGATTTTTTTGGTGATTTTTGCGATAATGGTACGGAACCCTTCGTGCGCGAGTCCGACTCGCACTAAGCCGGTTTTATAATTTTTATTTTACTCTTTATCGGTTAGATTAGTTACAATGACGCAAGTATCTAAAATTGTTTCACTTTAAATTATTTATTTTTTAACGTGGCAGTGACGTCTGTAACATTTTTCCTTACCGAATTCACGCAAATCATCTTCGTGGAAATCTTTTTTTATTTCGAAACACATTAATTTGCCGGTGTCAGTAGTAGTAGGTACCCACGAATCATTTTAAAACAACAAGTTTTTGTTCTTTTAAAACACTTGTGTCGTCGCCAGTACGCGCTTAAAATGCATATTATCTAGAATTACGGACGATTACGTATAATGATCATGTTGTTCCGTTGTTTATAAAAAAAAATATGACGTCACAAGTCACGTGAGACTAGGTACTAATGGAATCTTCCTTGCTTCCTTGCATTTTACCATTTTTCTAATGGACATAATTATATAATATTATAGCATTATAAGGGACTGTCCTGATGCGCCGCGCTATTTGAATTGCGTCGATAGGCGATATTTTTTATTTATTAAAAGAATAGAATAGAATATACTTCATTGTACACCAAAAAATTAAGTTACACCATCTCTTTTTCAAGAATACTCATTTCTACGAGTACCTACAAAGGCGGCCTTATCGCTGACAGCGATATCTACCAGACAAACTACCTACCAACCCGTTGGTGCATAAGGTACACCAACAGCATTACATAAGAAACAGTTTGTACTAAACAACGAAAAAATAAAGGTGCTGGTATGTATGCCTGTTATAGGTATACGCAGCTTACACCATAGGGTCAGAAACACTATATTATTTAAAATAATTAAAACTAAAAAAAACATAGTAAAAATAAAAACATACAAAATGAAAAACAGACAGAATATAAAAGAAGTAGGATGTACATGTTCGTAATTAGCCTTAGTTTTGCGCAATCCCATACCTCCAAAACTGCTCTACTAAACTTATTGAGTGAAACACCGTGTAAGTCAGTATGTGGTGTTGTACAAAAATTATTAGTACTATACTAGCGATATCGCACACGTATTTTCTTTGAATATTTCAAACAACACCAACAACAAATAGCAAGTCGGTCGAATTATCATATTATTGCGTCCATGTGAACGTACTTGCAATTTCGCATAGTAAAAATCGCATATCAATCAGAGTGATATAAATTAAATCGCGTCGAGCTATCTGGAAGATTGCTTAAACTGCATTAAATGGGCGTGACTTTCACAGATAATTTGCTTATTTTATTCTTTGTATAATTATCTGTTTACTTTGTAATATGTAAGTAAGTGGTTGTACGCCAGAAAAAATGTATTGTTTTTTTTAATAGTTTAAACGTTTGCAATAATTATCTTATTACACGTCTTTACACTTATTTAGTATTTAATTTAATAACATGCTATAATACTAGCAATTTTTCCATAATAATTACATTGTTTCTACAAAAACAATAATAATAAAACGTTCCTTATTCGACTTGTTATTGTTTAACAAACAGTTGTGTGTACTTAGAACTTGTTCTGACGCTGCATTTTACTCGATTCGCGTAAATATTGCGTCAATGCATTTCGTAAAATAATGACAATGTTATGTATTATCATGCCTGTATTCCCTGAAGGGTTAGGTAAGGGTTAGATAGGTGTGGCGACGGACTCGGGGACGTCCGTCGGCCCCCACACATCAGGACCCGAGGTGGCGGCGCGTAGTGTTCTACGCTCGCCTCTCTTAGACGTCGCAGGGGGAGTCTAACACCACACTCCCCCCCCCAAACCGAAATCCGCGACTCCAGCGTAGGTGTGAGATGGAACACCGGGGTGATTTTTAGTCATTACGAGTCTGACAGACCCCTCCGCCTTCCCCAGGGCGGAGGACATCCAATGAGGATTTTCCATCAGGGAAAAAAAAATAGTTAGATAGGTGTATCTATTGTACACACACGAATTGCCAATATTATTGCTATCCCATGTAATCAGGCCGAGCCAATTGCCAACAACTAGGCACATGTCTAGAGTCACACTGTATAACACGCTGTCACACACACACATCATCAGCCTATTATTGTCCCAGTACTGGGACACAGGCCTCCTCTCTGTGAGAGGGGATGGGCCGTAATCCACCACGCGGGCCCAGTGCAGAATGGTGGATGTCACATGTCTTCGAATATTTTGGTTCTACGACATGCCGGTTTCCTTCACCGTTTTGAGAGCAGTGGTGATGAAATAATTTACACAAAGTAAAGCGCCTGCCTGGGTTCGAACCCACGACCTACAACTTGTAAGTCGCGGCCGATACCACTGGGCCACCACTGCTTTGGCTCAACACGCTGTACACTGATAAAACTGCCTGACCTAGCAATCTTAGCCAGGACGTCATCACGGTGATGATATCTAACAAGGCCTGTGACTGGGCCCTGTCATTGAAATAATTACCTACAAGCGCGCGTTATGTAAACACGCGTTAGGGCTGCCCGCGTCTACCTGCTTGAGTTTCTTTCTAGTTTTGTGATTGTAAATATTATATTTTTTATTATAACTATTTTAAATCTTACTAGGTACCTACCGTTTATTACTCTCATAGGTAATCATTTCATAATGATATTTCGTCTTATTAAATAATATAAGTATGTAAATAGCTAAGTACATAAGTAAGTAGATAGCCTAGCCTAGGAAACTACCTACTAGTTTTTTTTTAACGCGAGCGTAGGTAGGTGACTCGTGTGTCACTTTGTCACCATATCCACTTATCTATTTATTTAGTCCAGGTATTTTATTCGGTGTAAAAAGCGAAATACCTACCTATTAAAAAAGAAACAAATTACGTACTAGGTTAGGTGTATAATTATTTTTTATAGTCTTGCCTTTCGGAAATTCCAGATAATTAAAAAAAATATCTCTGGGTATTTGAGAAATACCCAGAGATATTTTTTTAAATTATCTTATCTCTAACTTGTTTTTCTTCAAAAATCGTACTGTCTTATACCTACTGTTAAGAAAATATAAACTGTTTACCGCGTCAAGCTAGTTTATTTGACTGGCAGATAACATATTATTATGTTTCAGTTTTGGCAATTCCGAGTTACGGGTCAGTAATAACAATTCTAAGGTTAATCGATAATTTACTTATCTCAACGAATAACTCTAATTAAATATAAACTCTAATTTACTTACTTACATCAACTTTTATAGAAGAATTCAGGCAACCAAAAACAGCATAATATAGTCTATAATTAATTGCGCTCTGCCATAAGTGAGTACTTGTACATAATTCAATTAAATATTCACAAATCGCACGCTTACTGCTTACAAAACCATCACCCGTTCGTGACTGTTTGTGACTGTAGTGTATCGAGTGTTGGCTGAACTCGAGACGCGTAGGTAGTCGCGTTCCGACCGTTTGTATGAAGATAGAATACTGTTAGATATCATTACCGTGACGTCATGCTCGGCAGTATCGCTCGCTTGCGAAGTTGCGACCGAAAAGACCAAGTAGACAGTCAAATATATTATGTATGAGTGTGCAAGTAAGGAAACATCACCATTATAATTTCAGCCGAAAGACGTCCACTGCTGGACATAGGCTTCCCCTAAGTGTCGCCACATGGATCGGTTCTGTGGGACTCGCATCAGATGCCCGCAGATGTTAGAGAAACATATCCAATTCCTATGTTCTGCCCACAGTAAAAATCTTCGCTCCGCCAATAATCGTCTTCTACAATGTCCTTCTCACCGCTCTGGGTTTATCCATTCCTCCTTCTTTGTCCAGGAGATTTCCCTTTGGAATGCGCTCCCTCAGAACATCAGGATGGCAACCAGTCGGTTGTCTTTCAAACTGAAGGCACGCGAGCACATTCGCAAGAAGTTTGCAGAATCATCACATGGTTAATTTGTTGGATTCGGTTTCTCAATAGCATTATTTATATGTATGTATGTATCTAAGTATATATTTGTATATATTCAATTGTTTTATTTATATTTATTTTCTCTATTTGCTTTTTCATTAAGTTGCACCTGCCATATTTTATCTCTGCACCACCCTAAGGTCGACTGGTAGAAAATGCCTAAAGCATTAAGTCCGCCTTTGTACTTGTGCATAAAGTTTTATAAATAAATAAATAAATATAAATATTCTACACATATAAAAAATCAAATAAGAAAAATCGCTATGAGTTTTTCTAAAACCTTTGAATTGATTTGGTCATCGTAAATCACTGGTTCTTTGTGGTTTTATTGCATTCAATTAGATTATATTAGACTAGCTGTTCCCCGCGGCTTCGCTCCCGTGAACCATCCCACAGTACCAGTTTTCGGGATTAAAAAGTAGCCTATGTCACTAAGGAATAATGTAGCTTTCTATTGGTGAAAGAATTTTTTAAATCGGTCCAGTACTTTCGGAGCCTATTCGGTACAAACAAACAAACAAAAAATCTTTCCTCTTTATAATATTATATAATATACTAGCTGACCCGGCAAACTTTGTTTTGCCATAAAAACACCAAACATTCATCTACCCTACCTACCCTACCTACCCTAACTACCTACCCTACCCTACCTACCCTACCCTACCCTACCCTACCCTACCCTACCCTACCTACCCTACCTACCCTACCTACCCTACCTACCCTACCTACCCTACCTACCCTACCTACCCTACCTACCCTACCTACCCTACCTACCCTACCTACCCTACCTACCCTACCTACCCTACCCTAATACCTACCCTACCCTACCCTACCTACCCTACCTACACTACCCTACCCTACCCTACCCTACCCTACCAACCCTACCTACCCTACCCTACCTACCCTACCCTACCTACCCTACCCTACCTACCCTACCCTACCTACCCTACCCTACCTACCCTACCCTACCCTACCCTACCCTATATCTCAAGTTGGAAATCGGTTATGTAGTTTAGGAATCCATCGCGGACAAACATCATGACAGGAGATTTATATATATTAGATTATATAGTATAGATAAACATTCGAAGAAAAAAAAAAACAGCAGCAACAATTTTATTTTTGTTATTCATTAATAACAAAAATAAAATTGTTGCTGCTGTTTTATACTTTTATGGCGCTTCGATTTCTGAGTAGTCGTATCTTGTACAGTATAAAATTATTGTTGAATCAAATATTCAGCATATTTTTATTTAAGAATTCTTCCAACTAAATTATTTTTTGCTTACGGCAACTAAGCTGTCTTTGCGACATGTTTTTTTGTTTGTCCATAAGTTTAGTGCCAACTTATCGTCAGCGGCAGGCTTATTACGTATCTTTTGCAAGAGCAAAACGATAGTGATCAAACGCTTTATGTCATAAAAGTCGGCATTACCTGCAGTGTAGGTATGGTAAGACCTACACAATCGTTTTCTAAGCGCTCGCTGTTTGTCAAATACACTTATTTAAAAAAAAACCGTCAGCAACTCTAAAACTTCTGTATTGAAGAGCAATAATTGCGCAAAAATCGCTATCGTTTTGTACTTTGCAAAAGTAACGTAATAAGCTTGCCGATCTGAGTAATGATGGCAATTGCCTGTTAGTTGTTTATTTTTATTTTATTTATTAATTCAAATATATTTTTACGAACTTATAATCACTGCAAATCTTATTGGGTCAGGAAGTCTTTAATAGAATAGAATAGAATAGAATTTCTCTTTATTCGAGTATCCATGACTCAACGGTTAGTAAAACTTACAACTATGTTAGTAACACAGATATTAACAAACAGACACTACAAAAACAAAACAACAAATACCAGTGGATCACCGTTGCGACAACCCATGTGAGATGGCACAACAGCGACCCACGAAAATACAGTCTAGGCGACTCGAAATCATACTTAGGATACTGTTGGAGCTGCCCCACACCCTGCGCACCATGGATGCGCACCTTTTGCGCATGGTTGTGTAGAAACAATCTACATGCGCATCCGCAAACATCCCCAACGCACTACAGAAGCGAGGCAGCCTCACAAGCATCCTAAACGCATTATTGTACTGAACGCGGAGAGCGTTGTACGATCTTTGCGTATATCTAGCCCACAGGCTGCTCGTGTAAAAGGATGTACAGTAGGCTCGAAAGAGCGTTATATATATTTTTATTAAAGAAAACATTCCCTTCACTCCAGTTGTACTGAAAAAAATAATTGGGACATGCGAACATTTTTCTAACTAAAAAAAAACTGAGTTTTGCTATTGCTAATTAGGTATGTTGCTACTAACAATAAGACAAGATAAAATTACAAATTTAAAAACTCCCGATTTTAATTTTTATTTCGTGCTTTTTAATCTACATATAATATTCCTAGTAGCAGACACGCTTCAATCGACAATCTATCGAAACACGTAATAATGACACGATATCTTGCGAAAAAATCCAGATTCAAAGAGTAAAATGCAAATAACTTTTGAACGGCTAAACCGATTTTATTCAAACATAACTAAGAACACTCTCGACAAAGTAACCTTTCAAACAAAAAAAACGAAATCAAGATAGGTTCATCCGTTTAGGCGCTATGATGCCACAGACAGATACACAGATACACAGCAATACACGTCAAACTCCCACCCCTCTTTTTTCAGTCGGGGGTTAAAAAAGTATGCAAGTTTCGATAATTTTTTCAGATGGCTTGGAAGTTGGGATGGAATGGAAACCCGTCTCTCTGCGCTGTCGATTGTTGCATTATCGCATTGCACCTAAACATTTGCGGAAGCTTTCGTACTTATCGTTCTTAGCTTCATTCTTTGTTGCGCTCATACCGTTACGACATGAAGGCTTATCACAATCACACGCGCCTCGTCCCCCACGACAAATGTAGAAATTATGTACTTAGGTAAATTCGTTGACACTTTGATTGCAACAAAAGTTGGTAACATTTCATAAACAAACATACAAACGAAACATTACAACATTTTAACACAGTTGATAAACAAATAAGTAAACATAAATTTTAATAAGCAGGTCCTGCTGAAAACCAGCGTCAGGCACTAGTTGTCTGGCATTTTTGCTGAACTGGGCCTTTTTGGCGCAGCCGTGAGGCATACTTTCCTGCTAATTTCTTACGTCAGACTTTATAATATTTTTATTTTATTTGTATTTTATCTGATGTATAATATTATGTTGTGTCTTTTAGTCTGTGCCAAATAAATATATTTTCTTTCTTTCTTCTTCTCTTTAATTAATTAAACACCTACCCTCTTACTAATAAACGCGGCATAAAGTTATACCAAGTATAAACCTATGAAAATGTATGGTTATTCCTTTGTTATACCTGGTATAACTTTATTCCGCGTTTATTAGTAAGCGGGTTATAATTTCTCTATGGATGAATATAGCTATAAAAGGCAAGCGCCAGGCCTTTGTACCGTCCTACCTATGTAGGTAGGTAAATGACACGGTGAAGACAATGCTTCAAGGTTTTAGATTGGAAAAAAAACATTTTTACAAAAAAATGCTAGCAATTTCCAAATAAGATAACTACAAAGTGAAAAATAACTTTATTTTTGGAAGTCGGTGTCTTTGATAGGTACCAATTTATTGCGTTACTTCCAAAAATAAAATAACTTTTTACTTTGTAGTTTTCTTATTTGAAAGAAAGAAAGAAAAAAATATTTATTTGTGAACCGCACAGGAGACACGAGATAAGAAAAACACAAACAATAATAAAATATAAAAATAAATAACCCCGTGCGAGACCAAAAAGGCTCCTAGCTCTAAAATGGTTTTTTTTATTTTCCACTTTCTAGTTGTACCTACCTAATAGGCCAGTAGTTTAGTAAAGTACCTATAATGGCAGAATAGATTACCCGAATATCATGAAACTGAACACAACCGGTGTAATGAGAGTGTAC
This sequence comes from Anorthoa munda, assembly GCA_945859665.1. Taxonomy (NCBI): domain Eukaryota; kingdom Metazoa; phylum Arthropoda; class Insecta; order Lepidoptera; family Noctuidae; genus Anorthoa; species Anorthoa munda. The sequence continues at coordinate 4,708,312 of OX243899.1, read as the reverse complement.
CAAGGCGAACTGTACTCATCTGCGTACCCCTTTAGAGCGTACTGGTGTGATGTTATGTTATGAAATGGCATAAAAAATAAACAGACATGCGATTGCAGCAATCCCGAGAGATTTGCCGTGATTTATTGAAGAGTTTTGCTGTATATCTCCGAAGTTCTTCATCAGATATCCACCAAATTAAAATGGGACCAATTTCGAACGTAATCTTTCAAACAAAAAAAGAATTTTCAAAATCGGTCCACAATTGACGGAGATATCGTTGAACATTAACAAAAAAAAACATAAAGATCGGTGGCGCAAGGAAGCGCGGGCGCGGAGCGAAGAGCCGATGCAGCGACATATGGAGTGGCGTCGGTTGTGTGGTACGGTTGCGTCACAACCCTACCGCCGGCCTCGTCACCATCGAGGCGATTCAGCCAGTGCTCGAGCACTGGCTCGGGAGGAGGCACGTCTTCGTAGCTGTCGTTGCGGGTGATGCAGGTGCTCTCGGGGCGTTGTTGCTTCAGAAAGTACCGTATCGCATAAACAGGGTGTCGGACGACCGGTGTCACCAATGCTTTAACTACCGGGAGGACACGGCGCGGCATGCGCTGGCAGAATGTGCCGCTTGGGAGGACCCGCATCGTGCCCTGATCTCAGAAATAGGCAGTGACTTGTCTCCAGTTAAAATCTTCACAGAACTCTAATTACGTGAGATATAGAAAAACATCGGTTTCCTGCGAAAAATAAAAATCATCGTTCACACAGCAATCATTCTGCTTATCCATTTGTAAAATTAGTAGTCATAATGAAAGGCTGTGACCGCTGTTGAAAAGAATGCTTATTTGTGGGTACTTGTGTTGCTTAATTTAATGTAGATAATATGGTGTAGCTTGTTAAATTAGAGTAGGAAATGTATGATGAATTGTCGTAATATGAGTTTTGTCGACCTCGTAAATTGCTCTATCACTCTTGATAATAATTGTTCAATAGTTTGGGCCTCTGTCAACGTTGATGCTTACTATTAAATTGTCACATAGGCAAATAGACCTCTTGAGAAGATGCTCTAGATAAGTGTCTTCTAAAAAGTAAATACGTATTGGGTTTCAAGCACTATCGAAGTGGCCAGTGATGACGTATGGAACCGAAACATGGTCGCTTACAATGGGTCTCATCAGAAGCGTTGATATATAAAAAACCCAAGATACACACTCGGCGTCTCAAAACCGGCCGCATAAAATCCAAGTAAAAATATGTTTAAAGTTTATACTTTCGCCAAACTGTCACCAATATACGTGGGTTATTTGTTATCAATAACCCACGTATATTGGTGACAGTTTGGAATGTTACTTTTGTTCGAGACTGTGCATCTTGGGTTTTTTTATATCAATGATCAGAAGGTTTAAAGTCACCCAAAGGGCAATGGAGAGAGTTTATGCTCGGCATTTGCTTGTGCGATCGAATCAGAAATGTAGAGATCCGCAAGAGAACCAAGGATACGACGTAGCCCGAAGAATTGCCAAACTTAAGTGTCAGTGGGCAGGGCACATTGCTAGCAGAACGGATGGCCGTTGGGGCCGAAAAGTTCAGGAGTGTCAATGGCGTACCGAAAAAAGTACCACTAAAAAGCGATAAATAAAAACTTTTTAACAAAAATATAAAACCGGCTTCTAAGTCGGTGTCTTTGGTACCTACTGGTTTTCGTTTTTTTAGACACGACTTCGGAAAAAAGTTATTTTTCGATTTATAGTGTTTTGCTTTAGAAGTCGATTTTATTTTTTTGCTAAAAAGTTTTTTAGATATCGCTTGTCAATCCAAACAATATTGCCTTTTTGACAACCGCTATCGCCACGCTTCGATGATTGAATATCATTTTAGGGCCTTAGTTAAGTTTATATGACCCTGTAAATGATAGAAGTCGAGATTTGTAAAAAAACCACTTCCGTTTCACGAGCAAATTAATTAAGTACCTACCGTCAAAATAAAACCAGTGTTGACTGTCAATCTTAAAATAGAGCCAACGATATAACATTCCCAGCGGAGGCACCCATCTGTGAAGACTAATGTGGGTACTTTAGATGTTTTTATTGTTCTTACAAATAAAATAATTTTATCTACCTACTTGCATTTAGCAGGCGTTATGTTTGTCAGTGGAAGATTCCATGTTTTTTAGATGAGCTCTTTAGGAGGATTTTTTATCAGGTTACTAAAATCTCTCTCAAGGTAAAACATATTATTTAACTTGTACCTAATAAAAGCAAATCATTGGTTTTGGAATCTTTACTAGTAAGCTACTCTATGAAAAAAGGTTTCCGAACAGCAAACTAGGCATCTGCCTATAAAGTATTTGATAGCCCGTGATTTTAACATTATTTCCTAGCAAAGTCCTTCATATTTGTGAAGTTTCACCGGTTATTAAATATATTTATAACATAATATATTTTGAACTCGTTATTCATTCAGAGGTTTAAGTACCTACTCAACCATTTTAGTTATTATAAGACCAACCCGCAGTCTAATTGCGTAAGTGAATTCTGCAAAGTAAACAAGTTGGAACCTTCCCAAAAACGACTTTTCGTATTGCATATTACACTCTGAAACGGAAAGGTTATGCTCCTTTCATTACCAATATTTTGACGTAGAATTGATTGTAAAAGAATCAATGAAAGCGGAAGAATTAAGATAAAACTTCACTATTGGTATTGTGTAATGCAAATGTTATATATCTTCAACTCCGTAGTATCTCTAAGTAGTCTGTGTTCAACTGAAAGGAGGATTTGGAAAGCTAACGCTAGCTTTCCAAATTAGTTTCCCAATACCGAAAAAGTTGAAAGAAATGATCCTGATTCTTTGAAAGAATCGATTTGTTTCATTTGTAGAATTCACTTACGCAATTAGGCTGCCGGAAACACACCATAGATATTTCTCTATTAAACAGTTGATTCCTTTTTTATCTGAATCATTAAATTCCTCGAAGCATTTTCAATTTAAAAAAGATGTTAGATTAGATCAAAAAAATGTCGATCACTAATACCTACGTGATGATTGATGATACTGATGATACTCGGACGAATTATCGCAGAGCAACTCAAACGTGATCAAATAATTAATAACACGATAAACAAAGGTATTTCAGGGGGCACAGTAGTGCCACCAACAAGTCGAGCAAACAAAGGCACAGCGGTACCATCATTTTCTAGAAGCCATTTAGGGCATTTCGACTTTTATTTTTTTTCCTTCCTTTAACTTCTTTGTGGATATACACACTCTGTCTACGCAGGCGTGAACTTAACAGCCCCCCTAGCCAAGTTACAAACGTTTCGTATCGAATCACTTTCTACAATCGTTAACGCCTTGTATTTGTATGGTCTGACCACGTGACTTAACGTTCAGATGTGTCATTCTCATACATTGATTCGTTTTCTACTAGCGTTATCGATTGTAGATTGTCAACTTGGTTACATGTACAGTTCATCGAAAGCAGGCATTGGCATTAAATATTCCTCTTTAAACCAATCTGAATGTTTTCGATATTCTTCATAATTCACATGGCCCATGACTGCCATGCCCATGACTTTCACGCCGCAGCAAATACCATGTGCCACCAACAGCGCTTTTTTTCTTTTCTTAATAACAATAACTGCATATACACTACACTACAATACTACATCATGCAGACATGTATACATATCATCATCATGATCATCATCAGCCTATTAATGTTCCCACTGTTGGGACACAGGCCTCCTCTCTGTGAGAGGGAATGGGCCGTTATCCACCACGCGGGCCCAGTGCTGGTTGGTGGATGTCACATGTCTTCGAATTTTTGGTTCTAGAACATGCCGGTTTCCTCACGATGTTTTCCTTCACCGTTTTGAGAGCAGTGGTGATGAAATAATTTACACAAAGTAAAGCGCCTGCCTGGGCTCGAACCCACGACCTACAACTTGTAAGTCACGGCCGATACCACTGGGCCACCACTGCTCTCTACATATGACACTACTTATTTTACACTCGTCTGTTACTGAACTCTTCAACAAATCTATTGCACAACGCCTCGTCGCGGAAACGCGGCGATTCCGTTAGGAGTCGCGACGTAAGCTGGTGGAATAATTACTCGTTCGTGGAGATTCCCCGGCGTAGAAGAGCGGATCCGTCGCGATTCTCTCGCTCGTAGAGCTGGCCCCTTAGATCTACAACGGAAAATGATATTTGTTTACTCTTGCTTTGAACGTTGACGGGTTGATCAGGAGTTACTATTCATGAAGTCATGATCAAGTAAAAGTATGATTGGGTCAATTTTATAGTTATAGCTCAAAAAGCTACAAGACTGGGCAGACCATGTTAGCCAGATACCGTCTAAGCGGTGAGTCCTTATATCGCAAGACTGGAGCCATGACTCAGACCATGACGCTGACCCAGGCAAAGCTAGCGGGACGACTTGGGTGGCTTCCTCGAGAATTGGCGAAATGATACATCGAGAGAAATGGATGGAATGGAGAAAGCGTTTACACAGAAGTGGGTCGGTTCAAGCTGATATAAAAAACAATAAATCCTCGAGTCATGTAAATTCTTATTAATAACGCGAAACGTGAACGTGATCACGAAGTGAGTATTCACGCACGTGATGGTTATTTGAGCATTTATCTACTAAATACGTACTTCATCAGTTTTTATGTGCATTTGCTCTTTTTTGTTAACTGGACTTTGTTTCAAAGCTTTGGGTGCGAGGTTAAAAATAAGTGATAAAATATTCTAAAAGTTGAGCGCAGTTTGCGTAATTGGAAATGTTTTTAGGTACTGTTTATAAGAGTGTTTACTGTAAAGTTTTATCAAAATCCGTTCAGTATTTTTTGCGTGAAAGAGGGACAAACATCCTTCCACACAAAAATACGCGTATACAATGTATGTATGTATTACTAGCCTCCGCCGCGCCAGTGGCTTCACCCGCATAGAGAATATTATATCAGGACAAAAAGTGCCTTTGTACTTTATCCTACATCCAGGATCTGGTCTGTCCCTATGCCAAGTTTCATCACGATCCGTTACGTAGTCTTGCGTGAAAGAGTAAACAAACATCCATACTCGCAAACTTTTGTAATCATAAAGGCGAAAGTTTGTGAGTTCTTATGTTTGTTACTTCTTCACGCTCAAATGGCTGAACGGATTTGGATGAAATTTGGCACAGAGATAGATTATAGTCTGCACTCAGACCAACAAAAAAAGATAGACGGCGCGCCACGAACATCAAAAGTGAAGCCACATTTTTATCTATGTGTGTTAGGAAGGGTTGCCATTTGTTAACTTTTTTCCCTATAAAATGGGTAATAATATTATTGTGTGCGTAGGATAATATTGTTCAAGTAAGATATTGTTGAGTATGGTATTGTACCTCAATTGTTTAGAAGAACTTCTATTCCGAAAAAAATATAAAATTTTCGTTACATCGCAAAATTTATTTAAAAATAAAATCAATTAGAAAGTGGCTTTATATACTTATGATTTGGAGATCACCTTTTATGCAAGACTTGCTGGTGTTAGGAGACTTCACTCTTCATCTTAGCATTATCCATTCATTTGCAATTGAATGCAAAAAAATAAAAAATACAAATATAAATAGATACGTTTCAAATAATAGAAAAAGCAAACTATGAGTGAACGAGCGTTATACAGAGAAAAAAAAGTGAATTCAAAAAATCTAAAAGCCCGACTACTTAAAAAGCGAACTAAAAAGCCTTAAACAAGAAGAAAATCATGCTGTGTTAGTTCACTTTTTAAGCAGATGGGCGTTTTTTATTTATAACTTTTTTTTTAAAGGTTTAGGTAGAAGTTTAAACATATAAGTATTATATATTTTTGAAATCACCTCTTAAAATCCTTTATTTTGATACCCCACATGATGGGTTTGGAAGAAAAAAACATTTTATCCCCCACAATATGGCGCCCAAAACCCACTATTTTTCTTTTTTCCAATTTTTATGTAGTCAGTGACACTCGCAGAGTTAAGAAGAATCGATTGACGTATGAATCATCAAAATCAGCCAGTGCGTTTGGTCTATAGAACGCCACATAGGAACAAAAATACATACATACATAGACTGATAAACACTTTACCCTCCTTCGGCAGTCGGGTAAACAATGCGCGTATTTGTGAGATGTGTGGGTGTATAGGTGAGAGTGCGCTAATGGGTGAGGGTGTGTAGTGGGTATGAGTTAAAATTAGTATATATAGTTCTACTATGGGATATATGTGTAGGTGGTAGGATCGGAAGAAGTGAAATACAGCTTCTTCCTATAACCATGCTCATAGAAATTCGATTATAGGTTATAAGGTTGCTGAAGCGTAAATCATAACATCGTCATGGGTATGAGTCATTATGTAAATTGTTTTGAAATAATACCTGTATTATTTTTACTAAATTTGTTTGAAAATATAATTAGGTACCTGTACCTAATTATATTTTCAAACAAATTTAGTAAATTCAAAAAAAATCAAAGTAAATATAACTCCAAGTAAGAAATCTTATTTAAATATGTTTAATCGAATGGGGAAATTTTAAATCATATTATGGCAACTCTCGCACTTTATGTCACTGCTTTCGTTCGTTAAGGTTTTTTGTTCCAAGTAACCTAAAATTCATAGTATATTTAATAAATAAACGATGTTATTTCAAGTACTTGTAAATGAAAAGTGATTCAGTGACACTTTAAATGTGCTTTGCTATTGTTTTTACAGGTTTTCACTACACAGGAAGGCATAATTACATTTTTATAAATATATGTTAACTTGACGACGACTCGTGACGTACTAAGAGCGATGAGCATAGTTTTAGTGTAGGTGTGTGCGTGAGCTTGTATATTTACTTGGAGGAGCATAGTTTTGTGGCTTCACTTATGATGTTCGCGACGCGCCGTCTATCTTTTTTTGTTGGTCTGAGAGTCTGCAATAGCACAACACTTTAAACGCGGGCGAAGCTGCAGGCAGAAAGAAGATACTAGTAACATAAAGTAGGATTAAATACTCAACAAGACCTCCCACATACCATGTGGCTTACCGTATGAATTACTTCAGGCTAAGCATATAATCAGAGTGACATACGCATCACGCGGCGTCGCTTCACATCAGTACACCACGACAGGATGCGACAAAACACGAACACTTATTATACAAGACGTCTCGAAGGCCGACACAGAAACAATATATTGTTACTAGATGTTTATACGAGATTTGGAGGTAGACGTTATATATACTATGAATATTTTGCATGATCGTTTCGTGCTTGTTGGAGAAGCTCGTGGCTAGATAATAACAGCCGCACGGGTCGATCTTCAAGGTTAAGCAACACTTGCCGAGGTCGGTTCGTGGATGGGTGACCATCTTAACATACCGAGATTCCTCCGAGTCTCGGCAAGCACGTTATGCTGTTGGTCCTGGCTGTCACTTGTAGATCTTAGACTGTTGTTACGGATATTCAGAAAGTTTAAGATATCTGATCTGACACCAGTCTTGCCACATATATATTTATGCCATACAGATTTAACATCTCTAAATATAATTTATACATATAAATTATTATACTGATCGAGCACATAATTCAGTATTGTGTTAACGCTCACCGGCAAACCAAATCACAATTCTCAATGAACACTAGGTCATGACGGCTCTGAATGACAATCAAAATCATTCCAATCCGATTGGAGTAACAACAGCCTTGCAGGTGATAATTGTAGCAACAATTGTTGGCTTTATTTATATAACACGAAGTAACACTAAGTTGACAATAGAGGCACCGAATCGGGACTGTTGTTTGGAAATCAACCTGTCTCTGCTCTAAGACATAACATGGGATCCACGTGCTGGCAGAGATACTCGGAAATGCAGTACAAAATATTCTGTCTACACAAAAGGCTAGGTCATCAATAGATGAATTTTGTGAATATGGTTAGAAAGAGAGTTAATACTGAAATGACGGCTAATATACATATATATATGTAGAAGAAGAAGACAGACTGAATCGAAGTAAAGCTTTGGATGGGATTGATTGTATTTGAAATGATATATCTATGCTAATATTATAAAGAGATAAAGTTTGTGAATTGTGAGTTTTTGATTTTTGAGTTGATGACGCTGTAGGCGGTCTCGCGGATCTCTGGATCTACTGAACCGATTTTGAAAATTCTTTCACCAGTAGAAAGCTACATTATTCCTTAATGTAGGCTATAAAATATTTTGAAAAAAATTACAGATCCTTATGAAAATAGCAATAATGTAACCAAAAGTAGCAAAATGTTGCATATAACATTCATTCATTGGCATGCGCTGAGAAAACTATTGATGATAAAAAAAAAATATGTACTACATGATTAGGTAGGGTAGGTTAGAGTAGGTGGGTAGGGAAGATGGGTGGAGTAGGTATGGTAGCCAATTGACGGGAGCGAAGCCCCGGGGGTCAGCTAGTTCACTATAAATCGAGAGTTTATTATCTCCCATACAAGATTTATAACGAACTAACGATGTTTGTAATAATCATGTGACTTGTGACATGTATAGTTGCATGTGTATTGTGTATCGCTGGCAATATCTTCATGTTTTCAAATATCACCAATCAGTTGCTTCAAATAACGGTTTGGTGATATTTGAACATCCTTACGGAAATCATAACAAGATAAATACTGATCCAAGGTTCAACTGTTAACGTTTCCGAGCTTATGATGAGATAGGGTATTCCCATCATTTAAATACCTGACAATTAAAACTTCACAACTAAACAATTCCGTAAGATCTTTATCAATGGTTTTAAGCGAATCTTAATTGATACGGATTTCCCCAAAACGCTGTGTATCGTGATTGTATGTTATGATCATTGTATGAATGTGTTCGTCATTTGGTACATTCATTATTGTATGAGCCGGAAGCTTTCCATTAACATACAGTTTTGTTGTTACACAATTGGGTGTAAATACTTTTTGTGTTGAAATTGAATCTGGATTCGTAATCCGTAAATTGAATGAGCTATGTTTTTTGTCGTCTGATACTGTGTCACTTATGGATGTCTGTATTAAAACGGTGTATGTATGTGAGTAAATGACTCTCTTCTATCTATCTAATATCTATAAACGAGCAATTCTTGTTTATTTGTATCTCTCCAACGATTTTCATCGTTTTCTCTATTTTCACCCGAGCAGAGCTCGGTCGCCCAGGTAGCAGGTACTATACAGGGTGGCCAAAAAGTCGTGGATAAAACGCAACTAGGGGTTAGATGGGGCCATCAGCTGCAAAAAAAAATTCTACGGGAGGTCCTTAATGTCAACCCCCGCAGAGTTTTAATTTATTTTTTGTTTAATTTATTTTGTATTGTTCACAATCGTTGTTTTGTGTTTTCGTCCTAGAAAGATATTAGAGCCACTCATGGCCATGTGTGACCTTTTTCAAAATCCCTATTTAATGCGCCAAAACTTGTAATACAGGGTCACTTTTCGGTAAAGTATTTTTTTTTTCACAGTGGGGTCCGAAGTAAATAAAAAGTTATGATTTGAGAATAAAAAATCGTAAAACTTAATATTACCTTCAACACACCCAATAAACAACCATAAATGGCATGTCTAACGCAAGGACTCATCAGTACCAAACTAGTGAAAATTATAAAAATGATACAGGTGTAGATTTTTTGGAATTTTAATAAGAATTAGTAAAAATAGTCAATTTTCTCATGAAAACACAAAATAAAATAATAACTCTGCAGGTGTTGACCTTAAGTACCTCCCGTAGAACAATTTTTTGCAGCTGATAAGTCCATATAACCCCTAGTTGCGTTTCGTCGGTGCGCGTGCGAAGCCGCGTAACAGCAGTTTGTTAATACCGCGTAACAACAAAAGGTGCAAAATTGAAATATCGCGCCAACAGATTCTCAACGCGGATTCGCTTATATTAGACCTCACGCGTTTCGAATTAGCCAATAGGAAACGTCATTTTTAGCATTAAAACAATACAGCGGAACAGTATTAAGCTTGAAGTTGGCTGCAAGTCCGCGTATTTACCAAATCGGCGAACAAGTGTCACACAATCTATGCGTGCTTCTGAAATATATTACTTTGCCGCTAAAAACAACTATGTAAGTACGTTTTAATTGTTTAAAATGTGTCTTTACCAATATGTTTATGCATGCATGGTGTAGATACGTCTATTTATTTAATAATTTAATAATTCTGACGAGTTAATCCTATAATACGTAATTACGCGGTATTGATATTTACATCATTTCATTGTGTTGGTTATTTACGCGGTATTGCATTAAACTAAAATTATTTTGTTATTTTAGGTAAATACGTTGAAGCTTAAAATCCAGTACCTAACCAAATAATGATGGAGGACCAAGAAAATGTTGACTGTTTTTTAGAAAATGCTTGTATTGACGATGAAGTGGTAACTCTCAAAGACCTATGTGAAAGGCGAAACGCATTGCTAGAAAAAAAGAAGGAAATATTAAATAAACTTAATTATAAAAATCAACCAGCATTGCAAATAGTTACTATCCCTGTGTCGGAGGAAATAGAGCAAGAGCAAGAATGCCGGAATGAAAATGTAACATCTGAGTTTACTACACTTACAACAGTTTTTGATCCAGTTTTACAAAATGAAGATGATTATATTGCTACTTCTACTGTGTTGAACGATAATGATTTTTCATCCGACGATTCAGTCGCTGATCCTTCTTTTGTCGCACTTTCAGACATTACAAATTTAAAACCATTATCGCCAGATAATATGGAGTGGTTTCCCGAAAGGGAAATAGAAGAAACATCGAATAGAAATAAAAAAAAGCACAAAGGGGATCCAAATAATTGGAAAAGAATAAAAAATAAGCGGCAGAGAATGATGGGAGAAGAGTATGTTGGATTTAAAAAAGAGGGCACTAAATTTGTTCAAAATGATCCAAAACCAGCAAGAGTAATGGGGCCGTTATGTATGTCAACGCGATGTTTTAGTGGTAAAGCTATGTATTGTTCAAAATTAACAGAAGAAGTTCGATCACAAATTTTTAAAACCTATTGGAAAATGAGTTGGCAAGAAAAGAAAATGTATGTATCATCAATGGTAGATAAGATACCTACAACTAGAAAAACTAAAAGCTCTAATTCAAGAAGGAGTGATACCAAAATTTACTATTTAAAAGTAAATGATAAAAAAGAAAGAGTTTGTTTAAAAACATTTTTGGAAACACTGGGTATTAAAGAATGGACAGTTCGATATTGGCTTGGAGAGAAGACGAGTAATAGTAATGAATCTGAACCAGGAGATGAAGTAGTCAAAGAACCCAAAAAAGAACTGGCTAGAAAATATTTGACTGCGCTACCCAAACTACCATCCCATTATTGTAGACAGTCAACATCAAAACTATACTTAGAACCAATAATACAATCAAAATCACAGTTATATCGTCTATACGTAGACTATTCAAGTTTGAGAAACGAACCCATAGCTTCTAGAAAGATATTTGAAGGTGTTTTGTTTGAAGAAAATATCGGACTTTTTCAACCTAAAAAAGATGCTTGCGACCAGTGCTGTGCTCACAAAGTAGGAAATCTATCAGACGAGCTGTATACCAAACACATTGAACTTAAAGATTTAGCTAGAGCTGAAAAAAACTCTGACAAAGAGGCAGCACAGAAAGGAATCATACATGCAATAACAGCAGACCTTCAGGCTGTAAAGCTGTGTCCGTTCCTTAATGCCAGTGCACTTTATTTTAAAACAAAACTCGCTGTTCACAATTTTTCAGTATACAATCTAGGCAATAATGAAGTCACATGCTACTGGTTTGACGAGACGGTATGCGATTTGAAAGCCACTACATACGCATCGTTTTTTGTAAATTATTTGACAAAATTACTTGAAAACGATCCCAAAGATGTTGTAATATTTACAGATGGCTGTACCGCTCAGAATAGGAATAATGTAGTGTCAAATGCGTTGTTGCGTTTGGCTATGGCCAAGAACATTGTCATAACACAAAAATATTTAGAGAAAGGACACACACAAATGGAAGTGGACTCGGTTCACTCCGTGATTGAGAGGAAGCTGAAGAACCGGGAATTTTTTTTACCGTCACAATATGCAACTATTACAAAGGAAGCCAGAAAAGTACCAAGTCCTTACGAAGTTATAACACCTGATTATACGATTTTTAATGACTTCAGTCTTAAGAATTACCTGATTTATGAATCAATAAGACCTGGTCGTGGGGCGGGTGATCACTGTGTCGTAGATATAAGGGCTCTGAGGTATAATCCAAGTGGAACAATCGACTATAAGCTCCATTTTGCTGATGACTTTATTCCTTTGCCTAGAAGACCAAAGAAAATAACATGTCTGATTGACAGTGTGCCGTCACTTTATGAATCTAGACAACCAATAACTAAAACAAAGTATGACCACCTACAGGAGCTGAAGAGTGTCATACCTAGAGACTGTCATAGTTTTTATGATAATTTACCTTAATACATAAAATAGTAATGTTTAATGTTAATTTTACTGAGATTTTAAAGACTGTGATTACCTGATTAAGTATAATTATTTTTTAGAAGTTTGTACCACACAGATTATTGTTTGGAATGTTAATTTAATAAGAATATTTTACTAATTAAGATTTAAAAAGAAAAAGAAGTGCTAATTGAGGAGCAGAAAAGCTGATTATATTTGAATTCAATGAATAATTATTAGCATCATTGATAAAAGGTACTTTTACTATACCAGCTAAATACTTTGCTGTTATAGTAAAATTACCTTTACTTTTATTAGGTAGGTACCTACACATATTTGTGGCCAATATTCAAAGTGCAACTACTACTTGGTACTAAAGTACAACTTATTGGACTGATTATTTTTATTATTTATAATTAGTTAATAGCAAGAAATATTGCTGAGATTATTAAGAATAGTTTTTTTATGTTTACGTTTAAGAAGCGTTTTTTGTTATTTCATTTTAATAATAAATTCATTCATAAATAATAAGCATATTTCATTTCAAATCCGCGTACCTACTAAAAGTACAATTAAAATTTTTGCAACTTATTGCAACAAAACCGCGTAAGTGATTTTACTCGGAATCCGATCAAGTTTTAGGTAAAATTACTTCATTTTCCAATAAAGTAAGTAGTTAAGACATGTCCACAAAGTTCAGTCAGTAAAATATAAATAAATGGCTAAGTTATTAAGTTTTTTCTTCCTCCTGTAAAATCGTGGAAACACAGATACGCGGTATTTACAAATAACTCTTCCGCGGTTTTGCACGCGCAACGACGGTTTGTTCCACGACTTTTTGGCCAGCCGGTATATAAAAGGCAATGTCTCGACTGACATATCAGCGCCCAGCCTAAACCACTAAAGACAGAAGTTTGAAAGTTTTTTGAGAGGATATTGATTTTATACTGTAGGTGTCATTAAAAAATGGATTTTTCGAAATTCATCCCCTAAAGGGGTGAAATAGGCGATGAAAGTTTATATGGTCATTTTTATTTACCCTAAGACCGTCTGGGAGCTCAGTTATATATTCCACAACTGACCAGGATCCCAGAATCCTGAAGTGAAAAAGAAATCGGTGCTGGAATCATGAGTGGTCACTCTCTAACTACCAGGAGATCAGAAAGTAAGTATATCCGGCAATCTATATTAACCAGAGCGAAGCCAGGACGGGCAGCTAATCTACGAGTATACATTTACATATAAAAAATCTGTAGTCATCAATAAAATTAAATTTCTGAAAGGTTCTATTCACTTTCTCAGACTCACCTAAACAGTTTTCTTACCGTTCAAAGATTTTCATCTATTGTTATTAATTACAATTTATTTTCTATTCACCATCTTCCTATCCTTTTCTTGTGTAACTTAGAGTCTATTCTCCTCAAAAATGCAAAAACGCTTAGAAAAAACCGCGGCACGGGTCGATTTTAAGGTCAAGCCATGGATGGTTGACCACCTTAACATAGGTACTGAGATTCCTCTGTGCTTTGGGAAGCACGAAAAGCTTTTGACAGTCTGAAGCCAGAAAATCACAAAACATCGGCTTCCTTGGGTTGTTGAGTTCAGATAGGCAGTCACTCCATGTAAAAAACTGGTACTCAACTGCATGCGGTTAGACCAGAAGCCGATCCCAACATAGGGAAAAGACTAAGAAGATTTGTCACACATTTGTGACAACATGAACTACAACGATTGTTTGTTTGTTTCAGGAATGTCGCGTGGCACATATACCAGTTCACCATGGCGGGTAGGCAGCAACTTCGCTTACTGCTGTGGAAGGACTACCTCGTGCGAAAGAGAAAGCTGGTAAGTTTTCTTATACTAAACAATAAAAAAAAGAAGAAAGTGTCTATTTGCGCCAGGCACGATGCACATACCAAAAAAAGAACAAAAGGAAAAACTTAAATACAGACAGGTATGGAAATTATGCGGCACAACCACGCAAAACGGCTATCGCTCAGCATAATGCTAGGACTTACGTGCGAGACAGAGCCACAGCGCTGATTTTCAACGATAGCCGGTGTCGACTAGATGACGCCGAACCAATGAAACCTTAGGGCCAAGTGACGAAGCGAACCGTTTTACTTATTAATAAAAAGATAAAAATAAATGAATAAACATAAATCAATAAATAATCATGATGAATCTGTAGAGGAGTCGTTTTTGTACATCGAAAATATTAAAAAATAATTGCCAGGGTGTTAAAGGATAACCAACAGAACCATTGCCAGCAGTTTTGGCATTTTTGTCTGTTTGTCGGTTTGTTTGTTTAGCTGTGCACGCATCACGTAAAATGTACGAAACCAATGTAGATTACTTTTATACATAAAAATTGTGCGTAACTTGAAATATTACGTAGTTTTTGTTTCATCGCAATCAGTTCACTCTAACAAAAGTTAAATAAAAGTATTTAAAGTGTTCAAGAAGTAAAATATTACAACACACGCTATTCAGATACTCGGACAGTTGAACTCCTTATTCGATAAATGGCGTTGCGTCATTTTCTGAACGGCGGTGTTAATATTATCCGCGAATCCATCTAGACAGGCAGGATAGGCAGCTATACTTCATAAAAGATGGCTTGATCTCTGTGACATATGTCAAACTGACGTATACGTTATTGTTACGTTATTGTTAGGCTGTCAAGCGCTATTGTTACTGTATTGATACTGACAGCTGTCGCAGAGATCAAGCTATCTTTTATGAAGTATAGTTGTTAAATAAGTTTAATATATCTCCTGCAACAAAGTTAACGGAAGAAAAGTGGACAGAGCACATTGATCGAAGAATTGTTGAGCGATAAAGTTGAAAGGTTCTGGAGTGTTGAGACCGTACCAGAAGATGCAACGTTAAAAGGTCTCTCACAAGGTTGGAACATTTATGACCTGGAAAGGGCTGCAGAAGTACCCTGGATGCGAGAAACATTGGACTGGTTGAATTGGTGATGCTTGAGGGAAGATTATTTATTTATTATTTTACTTTACTTTTCTCAAACATGCTTGGAAATTTGAGCATTATTTTGACAACCTTCTTCGAGATAAATCGAAATTGCTGTACTGGCCAAATACATGCGAGCAGCGGCCGGCAAAAGTTGTAGGAAAATCCATATCTGTCGAGTTAAGCGGCCAAATAAATTACATAGTAAACTCATATATGTCGTGTAATTTAAAAATGGAACGATCTTTTACTCCGAAACATGGCAACCAAGGAGGTAACTTATCAAAGGTTTTATTTAAATTTCGAACTGGCTTGCATATAGAAAGCTGTTTATAGAAAAAAAAACAAATGAACTCTTTAACGCGGGAATAATTATTGTTGATCGTCATTGATTTCGAAAAGTAATTGTGTTTGACAAACTGAGTTCTAGGTACTAATTAGTTTTAATTGCCGCACATTATATGAGAAAAGTGCTATACAAGCCTTGGCCACAACTAGGCATTGATGGACTTACGTATCTGTGCCCATTGAGTTAAATGTAGGCACTAGTGTGCCTCCGCTTCGCCTCGGCACACATTTACACATTCGTCCATCAATGCCTCTTTTGCTGGCCGCTGCAGTAATGTACTATTATTGCACTCCACAAAAACATACAGGACAAACATTTATTAAAACACAAGTGTACAATGGGCGGTCTTATCGCACAAGGCAATCTCTTACAGACAACCTTTGGATGGACTGAACAAGAGGAGATGATTATGTTGTGCAATTGAAGGACTTCGTCTAATGACAATGGCATGTTAGAGTTGCAACTGTTAAACTTGTTAACTTCTTCAGCGTTTTTGCAATTAATATGATAGTTTATTTGGATACTGAGTATGGACTAACGAACTAATTCTGAGGCCCCAATGCTGTATTTTAAAATACCTACGGTTGTCTAAAACTACTTTTTTGTTACAGATCACACTATTGGGATTAATATGGGCGTCGGCGATAATGTCCAGTTTCTACGTAGTTAGGGTAAACATATACAATGAAGATTTTCCCACGTGTAAGTACCTATATATAATATAAATCCTTTTTCTAGACCAATATAGTTTATACGCATCTAGCTAGTAGCGAGATTGGCCCCTGCTCTCCTATAACTTCGTTACTGCAACGTCAAGCCGTTGGACTTGGTTATCTTTTGTAGATCATCATTATGAGCAATTAGATATTTTTTTTTTTCCTTCGCCCTACTCGGGCAGGCTAAGGTCTTGGGCTATACCGTCTCGTCTTCAGTGCACAATATCCTTCTTGACTAAAAGTTAGGCCAAAGCCTCGTCTTCAGTATTCATAAACCCGAAAATTTTACAACCAGCCAAAGGATATGTGTTACCAAGTAACTGGGATGTGAGGGTCTGAAAGGTAGTCGCTTCATGTAAAAAAAAAGTTAATTAAAAAAATCAAAATACCCGACTGCTTAAAAAGCGAACTAAAAAGACGTAAACAAGAAGAAAATCATGCTGTGCAGTCGGAGGATACTTATTCTCGAGCTGGCTGATCAAAACCAGATGTATCCTCCGACTGCACAGCATGATTTTCTTCTTGTTTACGTCTTTTTAGTTCGCTTTTTAAGCAGTCGGGTATTTTGATTTTTTTAATTAACTTTTTTATTTATAACTTTTAGTTAATTTTTTTTTCGAATTAGGTACATTTAAATATATAAGTGTCATATATTTTTGAAATCACCTCTTGAAACCCTTTATTTTGATACCCCACACGATGGGTTTGGAAGAAAAAATAAAATTGCCCCCCCACAATATGGCGCCCAAAAGCCGCAATTTTTCTATTTTCCAATTTTAATGTAGCCTATGACACTCGCAAGGTTAAGACGAATCGATTGACGTATGAATCATCAAAATCGGTCAACGCGTTTGGTCTCTGGAACGCCACATAGGAACAAACATACATACATACATACATACATACATACATACATACGTACATACATAGACTGATAAACACATTACCCTCCTTCGGCAGTTGGGTAAATAGTGGCTAAACGACGAACAAAGAACCTCCTACTTTTTTATTTATTAAAACTTTATGCATATACATAAACAAAGGCAAAGGCAGACTTAATGCCTTAGGCATTTTCTACTAGTCGACCTTAGGGTGGTGCAGAGATAAAACAAGGCAGGTGCAACTAATTAATAGGATGAATAGAGGAAAAAGTATATATTTTTGTACAAAGAAAGGAGTAGTAAACTTAATTTGAGAACTTACTTGAAATCGGTTAGCAACATCTGCTTATGCCGCCTCCACACGCTTGGCGAACAATGGCGAACAGCAAACAACAAACACGAACGTGTGGATGGGTGTTTCTTTGTGTCCGCCTGTTTTTGTTTGTGTTTGCCCGTGTTCGGCATCGGTGTCGGTTTTTATGCACAATAAATCAAACGTGTTTGCGATGTATCCAGACGCTTGTTCAGTTAAGAGGTACGCGTGAGCTTGCGGGTGGCGGACGGAGTTAATAGTGGTGGTCAAATTTACGATTCCTGACATTTTGTGTATCCTAAGCTAAATTGTAAGGCAAAATGAGGAGTTTAACCCGAAAGTAATCGCTGCCACAACAAGCTCGTCGTCTGCCAAGTTTACCAATCCGGAATATACAAGCACGTTCGCCAAGCATGTGGATGCCGTGTTTGTGGCTGATTGTGGTCAGTGTTCGGCACGTGTTTGTGGCAAACAGCAAGCGTGTGGAGGCAGCATTAGACTGGTAGACTCTAGCATAGTTGCGAAAAGATTATCTTATTATTATAATAGATAACCTTCGCAACTATGCTTTTACAAGTTACAGTTATACAAGAACCGCCTTTTCTCTTCGACTTTGACTTTGACAAACTGACCGGAATAATAAATCAAGTAGTGTGAATACCAGATGCAACTATCAGAATTCATTAGCAAACATCATGCGTGCGCTGCGCACGTGAGATGCATTTTATTTGGTCATTGAAATTACTTTGATCGTCCGATGATGATGAAATTTTACTTTCGATGGTTACTCTCTACTAAATAGTACCATGAATTTTATACAGGTTGTAACGGAAATATGTGGTGATATCATTGATATATTAAGGTGATATTTTAAAAACTGCTTCTGCCTTTGTAAATGTTCGGGGGCACGGTTGGCGCAGTGGTTGAGCGATTGACTGCTGCGCTGCGTGTCGCGGGTTCGATGCCCGCATTGGGTGTTTGTGTATGTGAGTTTATATGTTTGTAAACGCACCCACGATACAGGAAGAAATTCCTAGTGTGGGGCAAAAATTAAAAAAAAAAAAAAGTACAATTTTCTCCATGCTGTTTTGTGCAAGATTTAATATGAAATGAAATGAAAAATGAAATAATTATTTATTTGCAAAAGGATTAGCCTAGGTTACATCAGTGTTTACATTACAAAAATGGACATGGCTATTTCACATAATAAGATCCCTGTCCTTCAAACTAGGAAAATCCTGTATCTTGAAGAACAGTTTTCTCTAAATGGATTTATACATTTTAAAAAGTTTTTATAAATTGAGCACTGATGTTAACACATTATTATTGTTGCTTTAATTTTTTAAAGTAGTAGTTAGGAAGTGTTGATGTGTGTTGGTGTGAGGTTTGTCCTAAGTGTGTTTTGTATAAATAATAATTAAAATTTATAATTGTGAAAATTGACAAATAAAAGTTAAGTAGGTATAAGTTTAATATTATTATTTGATAAATCAAATATTGTAATTATAATATCACATTAATAGTAATTAACAAAATTTAACTTCATTGTAACTTCATTTAATTTCAATAAATTTAACATTTTAATAACTAGTTTATATAATTTAATTTAATTTAATCAAATTTCATAATACAATTTCATTGAATGTTTCATTTTATTTTATGTAGTTTGATTTAATCATTTAATTTAATGAGGTCCTCAGTATCACCATAATTTAAATTTAAGAGCCACGTTAGTATTTTTTTTTTTAATTCGTATTTATTTAAATTATTTATTAATAATATTCCATGCATTTTATTGTAAATTCGGGAACTTAAGATGAAATTCTGGTGGGCAGCAAATGCGGTTCTGAAATGTTCGACTTGGCACATTCGTGCAGCCCTTCGTCGAGTATGGAGTGCGTTACGTGGTGGAACGGAGGCATGTTTGCGGAGCGTTGAGTGATAAACAAATAGCTGTCTGACGGTGAGCAATTTGCAGTCCCGATATAGTTGTTCAGTCGGGTACCTAAACGGTTTGCGTAGCATAACCTTCAGAACAGCTCTTTGGGCTCTCTCCAGCGGTAAAAACGATGTTTTAGTTGCCCCCCCCCCAAGCAGTCACACAATATGTCAGTAGTGACTGGCACAAAGAGTAGTAGACAGTCTTGAGAGTGTCAGTGTCTGCTGAGTTTCTAAGCTGTTTAAAAATATAGATAACTTTGCGGATCCTAGATGTTAGTGACGTAATGTGTTTGTGCCAATTTAAACGCTCGTCTATTACCACTCCAAGGTATTTAATATAGGAAACTTTGGCTAAGCATGGACAAGTACAATCTGGCTTCAACTGGCAGTTGTGAAATTGAATGTTAAAGTCATGTAGAGGCCGACTTTTATTACTTATAGAAAATGGTATAAATTTAGTTTTCTCAAGGTTTAGTGTCAAAAGATTGGTGGAAAGCCAATTTGACACCATGTTAATACATTTCTCAGCGTGACCTCTCGTTTCATTCCAATCTGAGCCATGCACAATGAGTGCTGTGTCATCCGCGTAAGTAAGGATATGACAATTTGTAAGTTTCAGTCTGCATAACTGGTTAATGTAGATTAGGAAGAGTGTTGGTCCCAAGATACTTCCTTGTGGAACTCCGTAATCACCTAGAGGGTGTTCATTACTTATGTGATTATTTATAATCACACTTTGTGTTCTCTCCGTGAGATAACTTTTAAATAGACTCAAGGGTGCTCCTCTTACGCCAATATTTTCCAGCTTAAGTAGAAGCTTAGAGACAGAGACTGTGTCAAACGCCTTTGATAGGTCCAAAAAGATTCCAAGGCATTTCTTACCCTGATCCAAATTGCGTGACAGAAGATCACTCAATCCCGTCACAGCATCCTCTGTGGACTTACCCGACACGAAACCGAATTGATTGGGTGCTATGATGTTATTGGCGTCTAGATATTTTATTAACATACGGTTTATTATTCTCTCCAGTATCTTAGACATCGCCGAGAGCACAGAAATAGGTCTATAATTATTGACACAGTCTCTGTCACCTGACTTGTAAATTGGGTGGATAAGCGCTTTTTTGAAGGCATCGGGAAAAGCACCGGTGGTAATCGACAGGTTACAAATATGGGTTATTACGGGAACTAGAAATTTTCTTGAAATTTTAATCATCTGAGTAGATATGCTATCCCAGCCTACAGCGGTGTCGCTGCGGAGAGACATGATGACTTTCTCAATCTCAGCCTCGTCCACCTCTTGCAGGACGAAAGAATTACACTGAGAGTCGACAAGATGTGGAGCCTCAGTGGTTTGTGTTTGTTCTGACAGTATTTTTTCCGCTAACTTGGTACCAACTTCGGCAAAATAATGGTTTATGAAATTAAGTGAGTCTTCTGGCTTATCACAAATTTTGAGAAGTTCGGTACATGGTATTTTGGGTGTATGGGTATAGGTTAGGTTTTTAATAACATTCCAGGTTGCCTTCGGATTATTTTTTGATTTAGAAAATTCATTTTTCTCGTACGCCATTTTCAATTTCCGCAACAGGGCATTACAAAAATTACGGTATCGGTTATATGTAACTTGTAAAGTAACATTATTTGGGGACTTTTTTAAATTGCAGTGCATTTTGTCGCGATTTTTAATACAGCGCATAAGACCAGGCGTTATCCATGGCTTTATGTTTCTTCGTTTACGGGGGATATTTACGACAGACGTGTGGTCTCTCACTATTGTTGAAATAATTTCAACGAACCCATTAGCAGCCTCGTTTGCGTTAAAGGTGTTCAATATTGCAGTAAAGTCTGTTGTTTCGATGACCCTCGCAATGGTCGAGTTATCAATGACAGTTTTTGTACGATTTGCTTGACATTTCTGAGGTTTCATTGGTATAGATAGTAAAACAGCAGAGTGGTCCGTGATAGTACTTTCTACAATTAAGGTCGTAGCGATTTGGTTAGACTTCAGGATTACGTGGTCTAAGCAGTTATCAAGTCTTGTGGGTTGCAGGTGAGCTGGAAGTAGACCATGGGATGATGTGAGGGTAAGGTATGGGTTAGAAAAACGATCCATATTGTTTTGCTTTATGTCAATATTGATATCCCCAATCAACGCTATTTTATTAAACGAGGATACCTGTGATAAGACTCTGTCCAGACTACTAATAAATTTGTCCGTCGTCGCAAATGACGGCGACCTATACACGGCCAGTATAGCCAAAGATTTATCTATAGTGCAAAGCAAACCACTTGCTTCCTCAAGACTGGGATCAGCAACAGGTAATACATTGGTATTTTATTTTTGCTCAATATCTTGTATTGTTTTATAAACATACCACGTTCCACAGCGTTTAAATGGCTATGTTTTTTTTGTATTAGAATTTACTGTTACATTTTGTATAAATTTAAGCTATCTAAATGTATATTCTACATCCAATATTACTTTTTTCAATATTTAACCTTACTTAACTAGCTTATTGATAGTAAGATTATTATGTTTTATGATAATAAAATGGCATTTCTTTTTTTTTACTGTTTTGTTTACTGATGCATAGTTCTATTAATTTGTGAATTTTAATTTATCGGAATATCGGGGCTGAAGAGTACTTCGCTTCACTAGTGGAAGCTTCCAATTGTCTATGGTTGCCTGTTATAAATTATGGAACTTCATAGGCGGGCCTAAATCGAATGTAAAATTATAGGGTGGACGCAATTTAAGTTTTATTTTATTTTTTTCACTTTGTACCTCTATTTTTAATTTATATTTGACATAACAATTTGTAATCACGCAAGCAGGCGAAAACACTGGTCCAGTCCCTATGATACAGTTGACAATTGTTTAGGCACAGAATAAATATACAAACAATACTGTTTGTATATTTATTCTGTACCTAAACTTTTCAAGTTTCCATACGGAAACTACCTACAAACGCTCGAAAAGGTACACTCATACAAACATGCGCATCGACGCTACTGACAGCACTGCAGAAGTGCTTTAATGGTCTCGTCGGTGCGTATGTTTGTGTGAGAGTGCCTCTTTGAGCGTTTGTAGGTAGTTTCCATACTGTTTGTATATTTTTTACTGTGGTTTAGGAGTCATGGGATTCATGTTTAATGTAAAACTTTTATGTCGATAAACTTTAATTTACTTTACTTTCCTTGGTCTTCTGCAATTTTGGGCCAGTCCTTTGAGTAAGAGTCCAGCAGATCATAACATAGACGGAAATCTACATCGCGTCTTTCATCTCGCATGTGATTGGTCAATTGTTTATACTATTTACGCTTTGCCTTGCCGAATTCACTTCATCTCTTTCTGATCGTATGATATTCTGGTATTTTTAGGTGGGTTCCCAGCGCGAGCTCTGCCTAGTGCTGGCATGATGAAGTTCCTACAATCTTTTATGTGCGGTGTAAACAACGAGTGCACACCGCTAGATAAATATGATGAAGTACCAACTTATGAGAATTCCAAGTAAGTGGCATTTTTATTTAAAGATCTTTTCAAAATTGGCTTCCTTTAAAACATATTTGGGCTTATCGAATTCAGGGAGACTTCGACCTCGCTTGATGGACAGCGAAGAAAGATGCCTTTTTTATAATCTGTTGGCTCGCGCTTGTACACTATCTCACCCATGGTAAGCGATGATGTGGTCGACGGTGAAGCACGCTTGCATAGAAAAAACCTATTCAATCTTGACTTAAAGACCCCTAGGTTGATAGGATGTCACCTTTACAGAGTGTAACGAACCGTGTGATCATATTTAAAAAAACTGCTTCTGACCATGTAACTCCCATACAAATTTTGGTCAGCTAACGAGAACTTTGTATGGAAAATCCAGATTGTCTTTGGAGAAATTTATTTTTATACCGTTACCTCGTAGAATGAGCTTAACTAAAAGATATAATACATTTGTCTAATACAAAGTTGTAAAATATAATCTACAAATCTTTTCAGATTAACACACTTGCAGCGAACCCTAGCACCTATCTTCAATGATTCAGTGCTGGACGTAGTGGCTTCAGTGCCAGATGCTATCAAAATCCTGGCGACTCTAGCAGATGTGGTGGACGAGCCTGTGTTTATAAATATTAGTAGTAAGTACCAGAGAACCACCTCAAAAAACACAATTTTTTTTGCTGTTGATTTGCGTTGAGATTTTAATGTACAAATGGCTAGTTTTTATAGAAGAAGTTAAATTATCCACAACTGATTTCATATAATTATAGAAATTAAAGTATAGATTATTCCTACTAACCGCGAAAAGTTGAAATTCTGCTGCCTACAAAAAAATTGCCTTTTCTGTTTTGGTAGAGTGTGACTGCACTTTTGACCCTTATAGTACCTAAGTATATGTCATGAGCATTTGGAAGTTACCTACGAGTATAGTTACTTTAAAAGGAGGGGTAAACTTTTGGGGATAAAACCAGGGCCAGGGAGTGTGTGATTTTTACCTCACTAAAACCACCCCGGTGATCAACATTAGTTGATAGAAGGAGTGATCTCTTAAAAGACCACCCTGGAACTTCGTCTGTGTAACGCCTGTTAGGGCACATCCCTGGGCAGATGAGAAAGCGTCTCCCCTGAGCCTCGCTGTGCACAGCAGCGCGTGATCACCGTGCCACGGCACCGTCTTTTTGGAATCGCGTAGTGTGCGGATATAATTGCATCTTGAGGCTTAGTTGCGAACACAATGTGATATTTGCTAGTTATTGATATCATAGCCTTTGTTTGTTATTAAATAATGTTGGGTTCGATTCCCACAGCTTTTTATGCTGGTTGTTGGGGATTGAGTTTAAATAATGACTCAACTTCAACTTCTTGATAGTAATTATATTGAATAAAATGAAACGGCAATTTACAAAATGGTTGGACACGCGCAATCGCGACATTAAAGGTCGACGTGCACACACGTCGACCTTTACACAAACGCTGAATTTGGCCGAATTATCAAGAAGTTGAAGTTGATTCATTATTTAAACTCAATCCCCAACACTGGTTGTACTACCGGATTGTCTTAACACTTTACCTAAACATTCAGAAGCAAAGACAAAGATTTATTGGTATAATAATATCCAAAACTGCGTCTTCAGGTACGCGGCCGCCACTCCAAAACTTTTCAACCCCTTCGACCATCCGTTCTGCGAGCAATGTTACTTCCTCTAGGTGGACTGATGGTTATGGCTGCGGCAATCTGTTGGATGCGAGACGGACGTCTTTCATCTGAAGTGATAATAATAATGTCCCCCTCTTTTACAGAAAATGGTATAAAAGTAAAAGACCTATTTGGCAAGCCAAGCAGAGTAAAACGATATGTGTCAGATAAGTTGGAGCTGGATGATGATGTCACACAGAGCATCATGGATGCTGAGCTCGGTTTCCAAGGTGTAAGTTTGTGTTTGGCTGGAAGTAACTCTATTAATTTTCGAATACAGTGTGTAACAGATGTAATGTAAAATCTGAAGTTATTGTGAGCACTTTTGATGATTATGATTCCAACTAGCCGATTTCGGATTTCTTCTGCAACCGCTTTCGATGACTTCTCTTTGTGGTTGAGAGCTCAGATTTGCCACTTTGAAATGTGCTCATGTGACGTGCATATCCAACTTTGGCCGAAAATCTCCAAGCACAGAGTGGACACGTCAGATCACCATTGACAACTTGATAAATGGTATCTGTTGGTGGTCCAGCTTTCAGGTCGCCGCGGTTTTGGTCTAATACCAACCTTTTTTATCTTGAACAACTTTTTACTCCGGGAGCAACACTGAAATTTCGAAAAAGTCATCTGCCATATTTTAAAAATGTACTGAACAGCAGGTGTCGTGTTATTTCTGTTACATCTTGTATATTAGTAGTAGACGAATAATCTACACAAGTGTGGGAAAAAATAATGAAGTAATGCTAGAACTAGAAAATAAAGTACAATCCACTAACGATGAATACATAACTAATGTTAGTTGTAACGTAACTAAAGATATTGATAAAGGGAATAATAAATTGTTTGAGCTACTTTAATTTTAAAAGACTATGATGTAAACAACACAACAGTAAATCCTATGTACATAAATAAAAGCGAAACTGTTCAAACTGTTAATGATTTTAATGAATAATATTCTTTTAAATGTCTTTTACTTACAGCTACTGAAGGGCAACGTGAACAGATGCAGCATAGCCTCCTTAAATGAAACCATAGTAATGGAAAACCCTGAACACATGAAGATTTTAGTAGAAAAACTGTGTTCGATGTCGATGGATGACTTACAAAAGATAATGATTGATGTCTTGTTCCAAGTAGATTATAGCAAATATTTGACAATGGTAAGTTATAAGAAGATAGTGGACTTATTATACGAGCTGATTTTTTAAATAAATATTTATTATACACATCGTAAATCCAGTCTTAAAGATACCGTTTTGTTTCAGTTAGGCGATATGTACTTCAAAATGTCTGGAGACAATAGATTAAATACTCTAGGTGACATGATGACGGCTGTGATGCGTATGATGAAACTTCAGAATTTCCTACCTCCGGAGCTGGTCTCCATCTTTCAAGGTCAAGAGGCGGACTTTAGTTACATACAGCTAAGTTTGTAAGTGGCCAAATTATTTGACGTAAGAATTCTGTTGTTTTGTAATTTGATTTCCTTTGTAATTCTTTTCCGTTTATTCCAGAATACCAAAACTAATGGATCTATTCAAACCGACATTTGCCGATACGCGGTCTTACGGAATAATAAAAGATTTTACTGACGCCATTGTGGTTGGGCTCCAATATATGGACAAAGTATTTGCCAAACAAAGACAAGATCAGATTGGAGGACCTTCAGATATTAAAAAAGAAAACAGTGGTTTACAAGCAGTATCTAATATATTTCATAATGCTGCTAACGTGTTTGAAGAAGCTGTTGAGAAGGATGAGTCACTTGATGCGTTCAGTATGTGAGTAGAAACCTCTAAAATTACCCTTTACTTAGTACTTCTAGTTCTAAAACAAAAACTATATGACTATTTATATTTCAGCCTCTCCAAAGTAATGAACTTTATCCACAAATTCCTTCCAAAGAAGACACAACACGATGTAGTGCTCTACTCTACACTTCTGGCCAAGCTGATGGAGAGCGCGTACAAAGTGATCGATATAAACATGAATATTGAGCAGTTGACCTACAATGTTACCCTGAGGAACCCCGGCGCCATTGAAGTACTTAAAGGAATACCACCGAATATTGTTGGCAAGGCCTTTGAAGCTTTAGCCGATGCTGAAAGAACGCAGGTATATAGCTAATTTACGGTTCCGTTAGTTGTCAAAATTTATATTTTCTATATACAGACCTAGTAAAACGCTCATGATGAATCCACTTTTTAGTTAAATTGGATAGTTTTATTCTCTTCCATTTATTTACAGATCCTGACATCAAAAATCAACTTCCCCGGGCAAATGTTCTGTGATGTCTATAAACTACAAACTTTCTTCGTCATATCAAAGGCGGATGCAGAGTCTCTTAAGAAACAGCTGTGCATTGACGCGTGGAAGAACTTTGTTACTGACTTGATTGAGTCTTTTGGAGTGTTTGAAGTTAAGAATAATGTAAGATGTGATTTCTCCTCACCTCTATTTTTTAAAATGACTGAAAAAGTCGTTCCCCCTTTTATTGCAATCTTGAACTTAACATTCAATTGTACCTTATTGCCAATTCAAAGTTCGTCATATATTTTTAAAGACTTTTTTTCTTTGATCTTGTACCATTTTATTTAAACAAGTTTGAATTATTATGAAACACGAATTCGTCCACCAAACCGCATCACTATCATAATATATCATACATAATTAACTTCCTAGATAAACAACATGGCTTCGCTCCTCATACAAGAAACCCTGGGAAAAGACACGAGTTCCCAGTTATACACCATCGATCACGACTTCAAAATCCTCAAGAACTTCAGCCAGGCCCTCGTGAGGATAGAGACGGAGAAGAGACCTGAGGTAAACTGGGGCAGACTGTTCCAGGTGAATGAGGAGTCAGAGCTCATGAAGGTGGCCAGAGCAAAGGGACATCTAGGGAAACAGATGCTGTAAGTATAAAATAATATTTCCTGTACCCGAAGAAGAAAGGAGTGTATAGAATACTTTTTGGAATTAAAATTATAATATTACGTACAGTTTATGATGATATTGAAGTTTTAAATAAATATCTAAATTCAAGGTTTTTATTACCTATCAGCTACCAGGTCAGCTTGTTTTGTGACATAAACCTCCTCTAATAGCCTCCACCTGTTTCGGTGCCGTTCAATTCTTCTCCACTCCTTTGACAAGTCGCCCTCCCAGTTTTTATCTGTCTTCCTCTATGTCTCTTTTCATTTCTGGGGTACCATTCCGTAATTTTTCTGGTCTATTTCTCTGTTGCTCACATTAAGCCCTGTGCCCATTTATTTTCTTTACGGAATGTAGTAATTATTACATCAAACGAAGCAAGTGTAGATATTAGATTATTATTGATATTACTTAGATTATTTTCTAATGCTCTTAATTCACTTTCAGTATAGTTATCCACGGCGCCATAGCCAAAGAGATCGTCCGGCAGAATCCTATCCTTGACTTCAAGATCTCCCCGTACTTGAATGACGTCATCATCTTGGTGTCTGGCATCAACGAACAGTTGGAGCTCACTTCAGAGGCTAAGGCCCAGGCTTTCAAGGAAGTGTATGCCCATGTGGTGGAGACTTTGATGATGACGGCGCTGAATGAGGAAAAGGTAAGTCGATGAAGATAGCCTTAAGCCTTTCATGTCTTCGGATAACCGGAGATTAAATAGAAAGAGAATAAACCAAAAAAGGAAAGTCAAGGTTGGCGCAGTAAGAGATATGATACTGCACTATGTATTACAGGTATAATTTCCAAATTGAACCGATGGTAAATAGAGACAAAATATAGTTGTTCAGTGCCATAAGTTTAAGTTTATTTATAGCATTTACGATACTGAAATAATATCAAGAGTATAAAAAAATTCGCAACAACTTTTCTTTGAAATATTCTCAGCACACCATGATGTAGATAGACCATCTTATCTCGTCTAAAATCACAAAAGTAAAATATTGTATTTTAAATTCCAGACTTACAAAGCACTATCGACCTACGGTGAGAAAATGTTGTGCAACGGAGTAGACACGGCGACAGAATACTTGGAACTACCGCAAGACAAAGAAACACTGAAGAAACTGGTTGAAGCTCTGTGTGACGCCACTATTGCCATCGAGAATGGATTGACGGCTGACTCTGCTGTTTCGAAAGCTGTAAGTATGGCATTATCATGACTACCGAAATGCCAAGTGATAAAGCCCAAATGTTTGACTATAATAGTTAATAATATCAGTTACCGGTACTTTGTCTAGACCCCAAGGTCCCTGACAGTGCCTAAATAACAAGTCATCAAGTTGAGACGTCAGGAGGCAGCAAACGGATACACATGTAAACATAACTCACTATACAAAAACTTACGTCAAACATTTTTACTCCCAGATAAACACCATCAAGACCTCCTCCCACGCAGTGATAACCCTGAACTGGAACAGCCTCATCACGAACCTGAAGAACCTGTATGTGAAGCTGGACAGGGACTACACGTACCTCTTCCAGTTCAGCAGCTACAACATGGATGAGGTCTCTAAGGCCAGGATCGACGCCTTGTTCAGCGAAGCCAAGGAATTCTGGTTCGGGCTCAAGAATATGGAGAGGAGTTTGAGATTGAGGTATGTATGGATGTTGTAGAGTGCTGTGGTTTTAGGTAGGTTTTTGTTTTTTTTGACGCTGCGTTGGAAGGTCTTCCACTAGGTTGGCCGATGGCTTAGTTAAGATTGCGGGAATCCAGTGGATGTGATACGCACGCGACATTTGGGGGAGGCCTATGTTCAGTAGTGGAGTTTTTTCGGAGGAAATGATGATGATAAATGATAGGTACTAATGTATGCTCTTAAAAGTTTTGCTGTCGTTATAATTCACTTGAGAATGATAGAGACGGCATCTGAATTAAAACATAGTTGCGCCAAGCACAGCCATTCTCTAAGCTTACTACCCAAAATCTTCCGGGCGTAAATAAAGTATCGCCATCGGCTAACAACTAAAAAATATATTCATATCACCACCTAATTACAAAGACAAATTAGCGAAATGCCGGTGTTGCCTTAGTGGAATAAAACGGATGATGATGTTAAATAACATTATTGAAACCTAATGGATTAAAACCGGTTAAAACTGGCTACTGCCAATAGGTCAATCTGCAGCCATTTGTCAGATCGACTCGGTGTTAATAAGCGGAAAGGTTACTGATTAAATTATTAGTAACCTTTTCAACTACATATATCTTAATGACCAGATGATTAGGTTATTAAGGCAAAATGAGAAATAGCGATAACGGGATAATCCCAAAACAGATAATTTTGATGTATGTAGGTAGGTAGTGAAAACCGTAAAGCAATTAAGGTTAATAAACAGTAGTTTACAGAAGCTTTAAGTGTTTGACTACTATTATTAAGTCTCTTTTTGTCTGACTGAACTTCACGTCATCAAAATCTCAAAGGTTTAAAAAATATAAGAAACAATTGTGAATACTCTATACACTCGTATCTATTTATGGTGCTACTCTATTCATCTATGCTTTAATTTTTTTATAAAGAGTTCTTATTTTAGGGTTCCGTACCCAAAGGGTAAAAACGGGACCCTATTACTAAGACTTCACGATCCGTCTGTCCGTCTGTCTCCAGGCTGTATCTCATGAACCGTGATAGCTAGACAGTTGAAATTTTCACAGATGATGTATTTCTGTTGCCGCTATAACAACAAATACTAAAAACAGTATAAAGTAAATATTAAAGGGGGGCTCCCATACAACAAACGTGATATTTTTGCCGTTTTTTGCTCGATATTAATAACGGCAACAGGTAGACGCTTGAAATATTCACAGAATGTTCAGTTGTATATTTACTTCAAAAAATAATAATTAATAAATTAAAATAAAATAAATTAAGGGGGGCTCCCATACAACAAACGTGATTTTTATGCAGTGTTTTGCGATAATGGTACGGAACCCTTCGTGTGCGAGTCCGACTCGCACTTGGCCGGTTTTTTTTTATTTTCTAACTGCGTCGTTGGTCTTGTGGTTGCAAGCGCTCTACTGTTGAGGTCCTGGGTTTGATTCTCGGGTCGATTCTCAGTCGCCGCCCGGAGTCTGGGTTTGTGCTATACTTATCTGGTAAAATGTGGGTGTATATAGGAGCACCTCTGCATATCCTGTTGGTGATTACAAGCGTGATGTTATATCTACAAAATAATTATTTGTTCTGTCGTTGAACTTTACGACTGTTCAATTTTATTTCAATTGTTGCTACTTGACCTCTAATTTACAAATTAAATGTTAATCAGTTTTCTGCTTATTCGGACTAGTCCTTAAATATAAAAACAACTAAAATCCGTCCTTTTATTTCAGCGTAAAACTAGCATTCCGTTTCCTTGACATTTTGGACCACGGGCTGTTCGGCGTGAGCGGAGAGTTCTGGCTGCGGATGAAGTACGCCATCACCACCACGGCGGCACCCTTCAGCGTCTTCGATGAGACCGTCAAATTGGTTGCAGGTACTTAACTATTTCTGTGTTTCAAGATTTTAATAGGCTCTTGCACTCTGTTTCGTGCAAAGATTGAAATTAGTAGAATATTATTGCTGCCTTGTCAGTTCGGTGGTCTTAATCACCTAGGTGATACAGGATCAGTTCTAGTCCCAGATTCGACTACAAATCCATTCAAGTTTAACATAATGGAATGATGTCTGTAAAGTTCACTTTTCGCTGCGCTTACTTCTAACCCCCGCTGTCACATGAATTATCTACTGTGCAGCGACTGGCGGGGTGTCCCGAGTCGCTATTAGTTTTGATTCTACCTGCACCAGGTCGAGTCTAATGATGCCATAATAGTAGTTTATGCAATGGTCATATAATAGGGGTTATTAAAACACGAGCGTAGGTTTATCAAATGAGGCGAAGCCGAATTTGATAATAATATTACGCGAGTGTTTTAATACCTAATTATATGCTATTGCATACACTACTTTATCTTCACTCATACAGTTGAAATAAAACAAAAGTGGAAAGTGAAAAAATATGTGGTATGGTATGGCGGGCAATTTAATAAATAATATAATAATAATAAAGTTTATTTAAAAATCATTAGGTAAAACAATAAGTACAATTTTTGCTTAAATCTATGTCAAGTTCACACGTGTTATGTGCCTGAACTAGGTAAACCTGTGTTTCAGGCGAAAAGAGGTACATATTTTTCCTAAATAATCACTGTAAATCAAATATGAGATAGTCTTAGGTAAATTTTTAAGAGTGTAAATAATATAATAAAATTCTAATTTTCTAACATCTTATATACTAAAATATCACCATACATAAAATACGAACAATATCTATTTTAGTACAAGTAATAACCTCTCTGTGTCTTCGTAGGACATACTTTGTAGAGTTTCTTTGAGAATTTTCTTACAGTTACAATAATTTAGGGAATAAATGTTTGTTGTTACGTTTAGTCTATTGTAGAGTAGTGGTCCGAGGAACACATAAAATTTGTCTGTGAATGCATGTTTTGTACTTTTTTGAAGGCAAACTACATCTTTCCGTCTTTTTTTAGTATATTCATTGCGATAGGGAAGGGCTGCGTGTTGTTTTAATACGATGCTCATTATGAATAATTGTCGAACTGTTAGTACTTCACAAGATTTATAGAGGAGGTTAGTGGGAAATAGGAACGGTCGGAAAGTAGATACCTTGAGGATCGCTCTCTGCGCTCTTTCGATAGGTAGTAACAAAGTTTTACCCACCCCACCCCATGAGGTAATGCAGTAAGTCAAAATTGATTGACATAGAGCAAAGTAAACTTGCCTAATTAGTAGTGGGTCTGCAATATATCGTAGCTTTTTGAACACGAATATTAGCTTTCGAATTCTATTATTTAAAGCTTCTATGTGCTGCTTAAAGGAAAGTGTTTCATCAATAATGATACCTAGGTATTTTATTTTATTAGCCATTTTGATATTGGGACACCCACACTGGCTATCGGTAGGGTCCGTACAACAATGAGCATACAATGTTGGGGCAATATTAGTTGTCTGTTTGCGCATCGAAAACCTAATGTAATTAGTCTTATCCGCATTTAGTGTTAATGAGTTATGTTGAAGCCAATTATTTACAATATTAAATCCGTGTTGCGCAAGTTTGTACACTTCATTTT
Organism: Anorthoa munda; assembly: GCA_945859665.1. NCBI lineage: Eukaryota > Metazoa > Arthropoda > Insecta > Lepidoptera > Noctuidae > Anorthoa > Anorthoa munda. Next base: position 4,675,356 of record OX243899.1, on the reverse strand, counting down.
CTGAGTCTGCCGAAAAAAGTAGAGCAGTGTCGTCAGCGTAAGATACAATTATGCCGTGTTCTAGCTTTAGATTACAAAGGTCATTTATGTATATCAAAAACAGAGTAGGCCCTAAAACACTTCCTTGGGGAACACCAAAAGACGTGTTTTTTTTATCAGCGCTGAGCACATTGCCAATTTTTACGCATTGGGTACGGTCCTCCAAATAACTTTTAAAGAGTTTCAGCTGAGTTCCTCTTACACCAATGGTCTCAAGCTTGCGCAACAGGATGGGAATGGAAACTGTGTCAAAAGCTTTGGCGAGGTCTAGGAAAATTCCTACTGTGTGGTTACCCTTGTCAAGTTCCTTTGCTAGATAGTCAGTCAGTTGATGTACGGCATCGGCGGTTGAGACTTTAGGCCTAAATCCAAACTGGCGCTCGGATAAAATTGATTTATCCTCCAGATATTTGAACAATCTTTTATTGATAATTTTTTCTAATATTTTAGACATACAAGGCAGTAAAGAAATAGGTCTATAATTTGTCACTTGCTCTTTACTGCCTGATTTATAGATAGGGAGAACTACTGCTTTTTTTAGGCAATCGGGAAAAATACCTGAAGATAAACAAATGCGGAAAATGTAAGTTAGTGGTGGTACTAAAATATGCCTGAATTGCTTAATAATTCTATTGGATATGTTATCCCAACCAACTGCACAGTCGTCCTTCAAAGTCATTATTATGCTTTCTACCTCATTTTCATCAGTATCCAGCCGCCCAAAGGAAGTTAAAGTGGTGCTACACATAAAAGGAATGCCTGTTAGATAGTGAGATTGACCCCGAACTTGTTCTGCCAGACACTTTCCAACATTAACAAAGAAATTATTCGCTGTGTTAGCAGATGTCAAGCGTGACGAATGTGCTTGTAATAAACCTGATGATGACTCATTTTGTTTTGATGCATAAGTTACATTTTTAATATATTTCCAGACTTTTTTACTATTTGTGCCAGCCTTTTCCAGTTCAATTTTATCGTAGTTGCGTTTAACTTTTCTCAGCAGATCATTGCAAAAATTCCTGTATCTTTTGTACGACACTTGAAATATTAAATTATCTGGATTAGATTTTGCTTTCAAATGCAGTTTATCTCTATGTTTCATACAGCGAATAAGCCCTGGCGTGATCCACGGTTTTAAGTTGTGATTTTTTTTGTTCAACTGCGATAAAACTGTGTTTTTCTGAATTGCATGTCTAACATTTTCTATTACATACGACATACAAAACTGCGGGTCAGCGGAATTGTATACTGGCTCAAAATCGATGACGCGTAAATCTTCTTCAAGTTTATTTATATTCAATTTAGAAATTGTTCAATATTCAATTTAGAAATTTAGATTCTCATTGCGCAGCGCGCGCATCCACAGACAACTGACAATGACATGAGCCCATATGCGCCAGAAAATTAAAAAGTAAAAGTGTGCTATAAAAATTAAAAAGTTATTTTATGATGCAGTTGTTTGAAAATCGAAGGAAAATGTTGAACTATAATGGATTTTTTTTTTAAATTTTACCTATCCACGAATATAAAGTACGTGTTTATACAATATTTTTCGAATTCGTATTTGGAACATTACGTTGTGAGTGTAGATAAAATTATATTCATGATAGGACCGACTTTGGCTGGTAAAACAACTCTGCCATCTCTTTTGCGATCACCAGTTAGTACGCCTTATAGAAGAAACCATATCAATCATAATATTGGATGAATACCTAAACCTGATACAGTAATGTACGGTTCAAACTTTGTTTTAATAAAAGCCGCGGTCTAACGAATCATCTTTTTTCAGCGTTACTGACCAACGGCACGGTGGCTAGTAACCTTCCCCCCAGCACCGTGAGGGCAGCCAGCAGCATCATCCCCAACATCCCGCAGCTGACCGTGGACACTGTGGACATCATCGTGAGAGATGATACTGATGTAAGTACAGCAGACCCATGATATTAAGTTAATTAGCAATAAAAACAATTAACGACATAGCCCGAAGCATTGCCAAACTGAATTGGCAGTGGGCAGGGCACATTGCTGCAGAACGGATGGTCGATGGGGTCGAACATTTTTGGAGTGGCGAACGTGAACCGGACGCCACTCTGGACGGACGCTGCTTTGGAAGGCCTCCCACTAGGTAGACCGATGACCTAATTAAGGTTGCAGGAATCCGCTGGTAGCGAGTCGCACAGAACCGGTCGATATGGTAACACTTGCGGAAGACCTATGTTCAGCAATGAACGTCTTTTAGCTGGAATGATGGCGACGATGACAGCAACAAAAAGTGCTTTAAGCCTCCACAATCGCCCAACACAAACACGGCATCCACAGGCTTTGCGAACGTGCTAGTATATCCCGGATTGGCAAACATGGCAGACGACGAGCTTGTTGTGGCAGCGATTACTTTCGGATTAACCTCTTCAGACCAATCAGACATTTTTCCTCACAATTTAGCTTAGGATACACATAATGTCACGATTCGTAAATTTGACCATCACTATTAACTCCGTCTGCCGCCCGCAAGCTCGCGCGTACTACTAAACTGAGCAAGCGTCTGGATATATCGCAAACACGTTTGTCAAACACCCTTTGATTTGTGCATAAAAACCGACACCAATGCCGAACCAGGGCGAACACAAACAAAAACAGGCAAACACAAACAAACACCCATCCACATGTTCGTGTTTGTTGTTTTGTGTTTGCTGTTTTCCATTGTGCGCCAAGCGTGTGCCAAGCCGGCTTTAGAATTCACTGTATTTTCCATATATTTTACAAAGTGTCATTCTACTGTTGACAAATAACAGTTCGTCGTTTGAAAACCCACGCCATACTTCGGTAGGTAGCCCATGTTAATCGAAGTTTTGGACTTTAAGACAATCATCATTACCGCTATAGTCATCCTAAGATGCATAACTTAGATAAAGTACCTATAGATGAAGCCCTGGCGTGGCCGCTGTCACTTATTATCTATAAATAACCCAAGTTCCTTGTCTCAATTATCACATAATACCACGAAATCACAGAAAATCAAACAAAACCGAGTTTGTTTGTCAAACCTGCCATTACATTAGAGTTTGACAAACAACAGAAACCGGCCACGGTGACTATGACAAAAAATAATCTTTTGTCCTTATTATTTACATGGCCAATAAGCCATCTCGCTCTATCAATCAAGCTCATTTTAAGGCTTAATCTATAGGTACTTTATCTAAGATGCATAACTGTATAGATCAGGAATAATGTCTCAATTTTCCCCTAAAGCCAAAAGGAGGTTTATCATTTTAACCAGTTTGATATTTTCTTTGGTGTAGTGGTTGCAAGTGCCGGTAGCAATAAGCATGAGGTTCGATGTTCAAGTCGGACAAAGTGTTTTTGGGAACAACCAGGAGTCCGGATTTGTGGCCGGCTGATGGCAATAGGCTCGCCCCTATTACATGGGACTTAGCATAACTGGTGAAATGTACTGCCTGACTAGCCTTTTCCCAACTATATTGGGGTCGGCTTCCGGATTCACCTGAGTACTAATGTTTTACATGGAGCGACTGCCTAGCTGATCTCCACAACCCAGTAACTGGGTAACCCGGTACCCTTTGGCAAGACTGGTGTCAGATCTCAAGCTTCTGACTACTTGTAACGACTGTCAAAGATGTTAAATGACAGTAGGGACCAACGGCTTAGCGTGCTTTCCGAGAAACGGAGGAAACTCGGTATGTTGAAATGGTCACCCATCCACGGACCGGCCTCCTCAAGCGTTGCTTAACCTTGATGATCGCCCAGTGCGGCTGTTATTATTATTTACCCACGAGCTGGTGAAATGTACTATAGGTTAAAAAAGAAAGAAAGAAAAACGTTTATTTGCAGGTTAACCCTTCGGGTAACACAGCCATGATTTGATGTTATATTTTAATTCTTAACTCATTACCTACTTACTTTTACAGGTGCAACCAATAATCTTTCTGCTTAACACCACGCCGTGGCCATGTTCCGCCACCAGCATGTCAGAACTGCTCGAACTGAACCCTGCCTCCAAGGACGCTGTGAGAGGAATAGAGACTTTACTCTGTCTGAACAAGGAGTTCGTAGAGGAATGGGTTCAGTACCTGGCAGCTAAGAACAGTTCAGCAAAGGTAAGTAATTCATGAATATGAGCTTATTATTTGTTATGTCCACAAAACATTTTTGGAAATAATTTCCTACCAGAGTCTATGATTCACGACAGCTAAAACTTGTAGGTCTTTAAGTTAAAAGTGAATAGGTTACTTAGGAGAGTTAAGAGTGATCACATTATCGCTCATCATCAGGCAAATCTGAAGGTATTTGATAATCTAACTGAAAGGCTTAATAGCATAATTTTTTACCTAGGAATTATCCTTTTTTAGTTTCTAAACAGAAGGCTCACCAAATATGAGATTTCCAAAAAACTAATTTAAAGCTTCACATAAAACTTTTGCCCACTTCTTCGATGGCCCTAAAATCCATTTTTATCTTCCAGATCCCCTCATCATGGAACACCACAGACTACCAGCCGCACCTGTTCCTCAAGTTCTCGGCCATGTTCGACTCCTTGGTGGAAGATATCCTGATCACTAAAGACACCATTCAGCTCGTATCCAATGACACAGTTGATGGACGACTGGGGCTGAAGGAGGCCTGGAACTATGCTGTGAATGCGCTGAATACTACGGAAAGAGATGTTGTGCTCAGGTTTGTTACTTTAAAATTGTTGTAAACATTTGTCTAGCTCGTTGTCTAACTTCGGGTCCCCGGTTCAAAACTTATTTTTTTCTTGGTTGGGAATTCATCCAATGACTTCTCCCGCTCTGGGTGAAGCGGGAGGGCGTGTCAGACTTTTACTGACTAAAACCCACCCGTGTTCCTTCAGTTGCTTGAGCCAGGGCCGCGGTAACTCTTTTTAAAAATTATCCGCGACCCAGACAGGCATCGGCCCTAGCGGATCCCGTCAGTTTTTGCTGACATCTCTTTGAGGCGCGCGTGGAACACTACGCGCCGTCGACTCGGGCCTGGTCCTTATTGGACGGCGAGCTACCCATTACTCGCCGTCCGCAAGCCCATGCCTACGGTGGCCAGGAATCAGCTTGCAACTCCCGACGCCCAGGACGTCTCCTGCGGTGGCTTATGGCGTGAGGGCGTCTCCGTTGCAACTCCCTCACGCGTTCTGCCTCTTCCTTCGCGAGCATTACTGCTTCGCAGAAGGATGTGACAGCTTCCCATGCCCTATCGCCCCGTACCATGGCCTGAACCAGGGCCGGACGCGAGAGGTCGTCACCGCCGATCACGAGGACACGGCGTTGCTCCGCCCAAGCGGGGCAGACCTCCACCGTATGTTCTACCGTGTCCTCCGTGTGATCCACACAATGGTGACACCCGGGCCTTATACTGAACAGGAAACTCCTGAAACAGCCGTGTCCGGTGAGGACCTGCGTTAGGCGGCCTTAAACGACTCCTCAAAGCGGGGCTTTATCGCCACAATTGTGGCGTACCCACCCCGGTTCGATCCTAAGGGTTATTTGGTTCTTTTATGAGGCATTGTTCAGTCGTAGCCTGGATAAGTGATGAGTTTCTTGTAATAGGTTTACCGTCTGTTATAATGGTTATATACTCAGACCCATCGGGCAATACCTGTAGAAGGCGTTTTTTCTGTTCTGTGGGAAATATCCTTGTAGAATTTAGCTTAAACAGCTGGTTTGAATAAACGCCAAATCTTTGGGAAATGGGAGCACCAAACAAGCAATATCTTAAGAAAAATTAATAGTTCTATAATTACGGGTGTGCGTTTTGGGGCACTGACTTTATAAACTTTGTTGCACGTTCAAAAATTGCTGCATTTCTGCCTAAATTGAATAAATGACTTTTCCAAAGTGCAAAGTTTTGTACAAAGTTTTTGCTAATTGTCTCTATTATCTTTCGCAGGAAACTCTTCACCAAAGTCGACACAGTGTTCAACGCTATGAACGACTCTTCGATTCCCGGAGACGTGGCCATGAGCAACCTGTGGGAGAGGTACTCCAAGTGCATCAAGAGCATGGATGCTGACTGCAGTCTACTCGGACGAAAGGCTTGGAGGACCTTCTTCGGATCCCTGTCCATTATCCTGGAGAATATGGCCACCGATTTGCTGACTTACTTTACGGAAGTTAATGGTAAAGAAAAAAATGTCTCTTGCTGTTTTTTCTGCCAATCTGTGTCTCTTATTTATTTTTTATAGTCCGAGTTGTCCCACTGCAGGGCAAAGAGTAGTCCTGTCTGTAGTGTCAAGTTCGTCCCGCCATCTTTGCTTGGGCCTGCTGATGACGTCGTTCATTTTCCGGGACCAACTTATTACTTCAATAATTTAATTAGTGTTTCTGACCATATGGCATACATACCAGCACCTTTATTTTAACATTGTTTACTACAAACTGTTTCGGCTGTTATATTGTTGGTGTCAATTTATTCATTGACTCACAATTGGTATTAGGCGTTCAAATAGGTTCTGACTATTGATTTATTTGGCTTACCAGTACTATTTATTTATTATATTCAACCCAATGTTATCGGCTTGCCTTAATACCAACGACACCGCAGGTCTTTCTTTTTCAAAAGCGACAACCTAGTACTTACTTCTTCTTTAGCTCTTCTTTCTCTTTCATATATTTCTCATATCTTTATTTTCTGTCACTTATTCATTCTGTAAAGTTTTGGATCTCCTAATGCCTCCTTTCTTTTTGCAGAGCCCAACGCGAACATACTACAAGCATTCGGGTTCACTCGCAGCACAGGACTGTATATCTTGTACGACAAGATGCCAGAGTTCATGGGAGTACTCCTCAACTCGTTCTGGGACTACGGGTTTATGAGCCAGGTAATATAATAAAGACAACTTACAATCACCAGTCAGTAAAAAGATCGCGTTAATGTAAACATCAATTTGTATTGAATATAGACTAGCCATCTGGTGACTTGAACGGAAAACCACTTTTTTATCCAAATTTTCGTTAACGCTAACGTTTACGTTAACGATATCGACTTTGTCAAAAAACTGGCACTAAGGCCTCTCATGATTATAATAACATTTGAGATAACCGCTAATAAAATTGCACATAAGAAGTGACAAATGAATCAATTAAGTCACTCACACACACAATTAAGTCATCCAGACGATAATATGCTATTGATGCTTTTGTGTTCTAATTTCTGCTACGCCAGAGAATATTTTTATATAGTCATTACATCTGCAATGAAAGCTTTGAAAGAACTATTCTCAAGAGAAAGAGAATCCTACACCACATTCCTAGTGGATTATACTTTGATACAGACAATAATTAAAATATCTATAGCTCTTAAAAAAAACCCACTTCTGATGTTTAATCAGAAGTGGGTTTTTTAGGCCGAGGCCAAACTAAACGTCATATCTTTATATATCTTATTTGTACTTCTATCACCTTCAGGTCCGTAGAGCAGCACTATCTCAATTCTGGGACTGTGAGGCCGTGGTAACCTCTATGGTGATCCCGCCCGGCAGCATCATCGACGCCACCTTTATGAAGAAGGTCCAACCCTTCGTGTGTCCCTCTCTGCTGCACTGGCTGTCTCTGCCCAGGGGAGACAACACGCTGCTTGATGTGTTTTCTAAACCTGTGAGTATTAAGCAAAACAGACTACACATAAGTTGTTATAACATAAGCCTTATTTATAAAAACATCATCCCTGCAACTGATTAGCAGATTTTTAATTCGAATGTTCTATGGTGAACTTGAATTTAGAACGTGAGGCCTTAGACAAGATACATTCTATCAATGAGAATGTGGTGATAGCATAGACAAATTAAATAGTATGGACTGGAAATACCTACAGAGAAAAAGGCGCCTACTTAAAACTTAAAATGTCTCTTAAAATGGCTGCCGATGCTGTGTGTTTGTGTCAAACAAGGAACACGCACACACTCACAAAACAAAAAGTAAACAACCATTTGACAGCAGGACTACCACGAACACAACCACATAATCGTCGCATAATATGGCGGATATGGCACTTACCTACAACTGTCACTAAGTCACAAAAAAATGTTACCAATAAAAGCAACAACTGAAATATTGTCATAAGTCTTTAGTCAAATACGATTACTACATTAGAAAGAATGAAACACATTCTGTATCGTATTTAACTCATATTTGTATAAGCTAATGTATGTATAGATCATTGCGGCGCCTCCATGTTTTTCCTATCTCAATGGGTAATAGCGATTGGAAAAATGACAAAAATCTATGGGTATGTCAAACGCTATCGAAATGTGATAAATCCGTTCATCATCATCATCATCATATTTCAATCATCGCCAATGCTGTCGTCGAATGACACTTGTCTTGAAACTCTGCTCATCAGTTGTTAAACAGCTACTAGATTTGTAAGGTAAATAAGGGTAAGTATGTTTATTGGATTTTCACTGGCAAGCAAATTTACAGCTTGAAGCGGTTGAAAATAAATTTTGTACTAGAGAGTATCAACGCAGACACACTAATACGTTAAGGTAATTAATATTCCACTTCATTTAAATTTACGCAAGATGGATTTTTGCTTGCCAGATCATCACCAGCACTACTTTATTGATATTCTCCGCCTACACAATTTCAACATCCTTGTAAAAGATTATTTATTTATAACTGATCGATAACTTTTATTTTCAGCAATATTACTTCTTCACAATCCATGTGGAAAATCTGACAAGCAGATTTGAGACCGCTTATACCAAAGCTGTAGAATTAGCTGACTACTTGACTGTAGTATCTAAGAAGAATCAAACTCTTCTCACAGAAGAAGACATTAAAATGAACACCATTGAAGGAAAGCTGGAGAAAATCGTCGATGCAGTACTTAATTTCAAAATCAATGAAACAAGCCCTTCATATAGATTGTTTAACGAAGTTAATATGAAGCAATTTGTAGCACATATATATCTGGCTAGAGTAGTTAGTATAATCAATAAACTATCTGAAGAGATCAATACTTTAGACATTAACGACATATACCAAGGTGATGTAGAACAAATGAAAACAGTTGATGCTGACTTGAACATTATCAAATATCTTTTTAAAAGAAAACCTGCCGATGCTGTAAACATACATTTTGATATACTAACAGATGTCATATGGACTAATAATGAAAATTATACTATTGTTAACGCCATTGATAAAATGTGTCTTGATTTAAAAGCTAATATAAGTAGAACTATACTAGTTACTGAGGAGAGAGCTAGAAGTCAGATTTGCTTAAAGCAGTATGCTCTGGTATATGGCGCTGCTCAAAAGGTTATAGTAGAAGATTATGCAAATGCAAGGAAGAGTCTGGTGACTCTAGTAGATACGTTGAAAAGTGGTGGAGATGATGTCACAGATGTGTTTGAGTTTTTAAGTAATAGGTAAGTTTACTTGAAATTTTGTATTGTTTAACAAAACGTTGCAAAGACTATGAATATCATGACCAATGCAATACATATGCCAATGCATTTAATTTTAAGCTAACCTAGACATAATTAATTAAAGTCAATCTAGGAGCAGGATTCAAAGATTACATTTTGAAATGTCATTTAAATATGGACCTTATTTCATTAAAAACAAGGTTTATATTCGAATAAAACGCTTAATTATCATAGTAAGGTCACAATGTGATATCTAAATATTGCCATACCAATATAACCCTGTCAGGCCCATTTGCACAAAAAACTTAACTCATAGTTAGTTGGTAACACGAGGTTTGACAATATTGTATGTCAAACTTTCAATTTAACCTCGAGTTAGCAACTAACTCTGAGTTAAGTTTTTCGTGCAAGTAGGCCTAAGAAAACTTACTACAATAAATGTCGTCCACCCCACAGAAAACAACTCATAAACAACATGCGTACTTCGACGAAATACTCGTACGACCTCAGCATCCCCATCTACCTCAAATACCTGCAGTCTAACATCCAAAGCTATGACGTCATCCTGTCCTTCCTGGCTGGTCAGGACTGGTGGAAACTCCTCAGGGAGGTCTACAACGGACCCTACGCTGACAAGTTTATGGGCTACCTGGAGAACAGCTTCGATGTTACCGAAGATCTGCTTACTAATTTCGATCAGATACATGTAAGTAAAAAAATATATATAGTAAGTAATTAATAGACATTACTAGAATTCTCTTGATTATTTTCTGTTTGACCAGCTATAACTGATTCATTGAATATAGTAAAAATTGTGTATCTGTAATATTTTTGCTATGCATTCTCTAGTCTAGCCAATCCTTGGATTGGTGACCATCTATAACGAAGGTTCTGAAACCATATTAAGCAGTTGATCGGTTTGACTATTTAGGAGTTTCATGCATGAGAAGGAGTACCTAGTTAATGTACTGTAGAGATCAGATGGGCAGAAGATGGATGAAAAGAGATTGAATGTAGCAGAGATGAGAATGTTGAGATGGTTGTGCGGAGTGACGAGAATGGATAACGTGAGAAATGAGTATATTAGAGGAAGTTTGAAAGTGGCGCCAGTGACAGAAAAGTTGAAAGGAAACCGTTTGTCCTGGTATGGTCATGTGATAAGGAGGGTTGAAACACATGTTACTAAAAGAGTTATGAATATAAATGTGGATGGATGGAGAGGGAGAGGAAGGCTAAATCAAAGATGGATGGACTGTGTGAGTAGTGATATGAAAGAAAAGGGAGTCAGTGATAGCGTGGCGGGGATAGAACGGTATGGAAGAAGAAAATGTGTTGCGACGACCCCAAGTAACATGGGATAAGGGCTGAAAGATGATGAGGTCAGATGGGCAGCCGCTCCATGTAGAACACTGGTAACCCATTCAGCTGTACCTGGTTAAAATCAATACCCACACCATCGTGGTTGGGATAAAACTAGGAACATTCTAGAAAGGTCTCTAGCTTATTGCCCGTCTTCATAAACTGAATATAACTTCTCCTCCTCAGATAGTCCGCCTGCTCCACGACATCGACGTGAATAATACGGAATCGTTCTGCATGCCCAACATTACGTTGTCCGACTACATCCCGGACCAGACAGGTCTGTGGTCGGACCTCAAGCGACAGATCTGTAACGCGGATAAGGCTGAACTGTTTAAAGAGGTGCCGCCGCTGCTGTTTGCTTCTCAGGTAAGTAATTTGTAGAATTGTTTCGTGTATATATTAAAGTTTTAGTTAAACAACTGGATTCAAGGATAAGCAACGCTTGCCAAGGTCGTTCCGTGGATGGGGGACCATCCATCACAGATGAGACTCCTCTGTGACTCAGAAAGCACATTGAGCCGTCGGTCCCGGCCGTCACTTGTATATTTTTGACAGTCGTTACGGATAGTCGGAAACCAGAAATCTTACACCAGATATGCCCAGGGTTTTCATGATACTCAGTTACTGGGCTGTGGAGGTCAGATAGGCAGCCCCTTCATTTAAAACACTGGTGTTCAGCTGCATTCGATTAGACTGGAAGCCGGCCCTAACATTATTGGGAAAATACTGGATAGAAGATTGATATATTAAAGTGTCGCGATGTAAGAAAGAGATATATAGCTGTGTCCGCACGCTTCGCTCACGTAAAGAGGAACGTGATCCACTGGCTGTTGATTTTGTGAATGTAAACTAAAATCAGACGATTAAAAAAAATACAGAATAAATGCGCTCAAACTTATTAAAAAATTAGTTTGGGTACAAAGCAAAGGTAAAGGTTTCAAACGCGACACGTGGTCAAATTGGATGATTTTTGTATTTTCCCAATATGATCTTCGCAGTTATTGCTCCGGGCCAGGGTCTTAAATCCCCAGGTATCCCATTGGCTTGCCTCGGTACCTCATACTAAAACAACTAGAAGAAACCATATGTATGTCCTACCATAATAATTGCCCCTGTCTCATTGGGGACATATATCTTATCACATTTGTCTGTTCCTTATTTTTTCTCAAACCACAAAAGCGAAGCCTCAAAATTTCTTGTAAAAGGTACTTACAGCCGACATTGTGAAGGCTAGAGAGGTAGTCACTCTATATAGAATGCTGGTATACATCTCATCTAGTATTAATATAACTAGTATAAAGTAAAATCAAAATTAATCGATTAGTATAGCTAGTGGAATAATTGAGAGTCTTCTCAATTTTCAGGGCTACGAAGACTCCTTAACCCTATCCAAAGAAGTTGACTACACCACACTCGATGCAGACATATCCAAGATCGAATCCAGACTGGACCTCATCAGAAATGGACCCAAACCTCCTCAGAACCCGTTCTGGGTGACAGACGAAAAGATACAGCATCTGAGGAAGGTGGCTCTGCAGCTGCTATCCAAGCAAACTTTGACGAAGATCTCATTTGCAGTGCTAAGCAATGTTGTTGATGCTGGCACGCTGTTCTTGAAAAACAGGTAATAATAATACTTTCATAAAGTTTCTACCTCGCTGATCTAGTAGGTGCTTTTTTATTTTGGGAAATCATCCAAGGACTTCTTCCACTCTGGGTGAAGCGGGAGGGTGTGTCAGATTTTACTGACTAAAACCCACCCATCATCACCAATCAACCATCCTTCAGTTGATTGAGCCAGGGCCGCGGTAACTCTCTTTCAAATTTATCCGCGACCCAGATAGGCATCGGTCCTGGTGGACCCCGTCAGTTTTTGCTGGCTGGTCTAGTAGGTGCTGGGTTCGATTCGAGGTTGGACAAAATGTTATTGGGGTTTTTATCTGCAATTTCTCTTTAATAGTCCGGAGTTTGGACTTGTGCCCACATCATCATCACATCATCAGCCTATTGATGTTCTTACTGCTGGGACACAGGCCTCCTCTCTGTGAGAGGGAATGGGCCGTAATCCACCACATGGGCCCAGTGCGGGTTGGTGGATGTCACATGTCTTCGAATTTTTGGTTCTGGGACATGCCGGTTTCCTCACGATGTTTTCCTTCACCGTTTTGAGAACAGTGGTGACGAAATAATTTACACAAAGTAAAGCACCTGGCTGGGCTCAAAGCCACGACTTACGACTTGTAAGTCGTGGCCGATACCACGGTTGTGATGACAACTCGTCACACTAGCTATTTCGTCGCTATCACTAATACGTCTCTTTCTACATATAGTCAGTTGTACTGGGCCACCACTGCTCTTAATACTTGTGCCCGATTAATGGCAATAGACTCATCTTTTTTACATGGGTATTATCATTACTGGCGAAATGTGAGATTATTATAGTTTCCCCTCTGCCAAACGCCTCGGAGACTACAGGCTGATGATATGCTTCTGACTAACCGTCTTCTTGCCAATTCAGAAGTGTCCGTACATGATTTACTTTTAATAGGGATTATGACTAAAATATCTATTTAGTCCGTCAGTTAGATTACCTAAAAATATTGGACCATATTTTTTCTTTTGCCACGTAAACAAAAAATTACGACGATCGTCACACGATATTTCAACGCACAGTGCGTTGAAATATCGTGTGACGTCACGGTGTGCTACACTTTATACTGACAAAGTGACGTCACAAGGCCCCACTCCTGAACTTTGATGCGCTTTATCTTTGTATGTTTTCGAATTCCCTTCTAAATTGAAGGATGCCAATGTGGTGCCCATCTTAAAAAAAGGAGAAGCGAATAACATTAAAAAGTATCGGCTAATATCCATTTTATCTGTGCTTTCTAAGGTCTTTGAAACCATGATGTGTCCCTTTCTTACATCACATTTCAAAACAGAGCTTGCTAGTTTTTTACCCAGGAAACTTCCTTATGATGTTGTGAACTTGATTTAAAAATTGAATTTATAATTGTAGACTCAGTGTAATTAGGAATAGTTTGGCTTTTCAAAAGTCTCGTCCCCTATATAAAACTTACAATGACAAAATGTGCTGTATACACCTTTTCTAACATGTCAGGCAATAATGGTATGACATTTATATTATGTTTCCTCTTCCAGCCAATGCACAGTATGTTCCCAATTCACGACGTGGTTCAAGCAGCTGAACCTGCAGCTGTTCAAGAAGCAGGAGTACGACAACTTACTGTGCCACCTGGAGGTCATGAGCCTGGATGACGTGTACCACTCGCTGAAGAATGAGTTCCACTGGGACATGGCTATCAGAGAGGTAAATCCAATATAGGAACTTTCAATTTAACCATGGGCCATGGACAAATACCTGCGATGATACTTTTTATTTTTTCATGTAACGAGTAATCTTACTGAAATGTGTGTGATGATTTGAATTCCTTTCAGGCAGAAATAAACCAATTAATCGACGTTGTTTTGAGCATATCCTAGAAAAACATTATCGACGCGAAACAAATTAGCGCAACGCAAGTGTTGCGATTTGCTGTTGAATATCCATTAAACCAATTACAGCTGCAGCTAACACGCGTTTCACAATATTTTTCTCTAATATTCTAACCAGAAACTAGGCTTACAATTATCCAACCATACCATTCTGAACCATCATCCCTTTCCACTCCACAGCTGATATCAACGCGCAACTACACGAAGTACGAGATGAACAAGTCCATCAACGAGTTCCTGGCGCAGGTGAGACTGCACCTGCTGGAGGATATCAGCGCCAGCAGCACCAAACTCACCGACTGCCTCGCTAGGAACGTGAGCAGGAATGAGTTCGGGAATGCTACACTGTGAGTATCACACTTAGCTATTTGGAGTAGAGTTCCCGGCGCAGGTGAGACTGCACCTGCTGGAGCACATCAGCGCCAGCAGCATCAAGCTCACCGACTGCCTCGCCAGGAACGTGAGCAGGAATGAGTTCGGGAATGCTACACTGTGAGTATCACACTTAGCTATTTGGAGTAGAGTTCCCGGCGCAGGTGAGACTGCACCTGCTGGAGCACATCAGCGCCAGCAGCATCAAGCTCACCGACTGCCTCGCCAGGAACGTGAGCAGGAATGAGTTCGGGAATGCTACACTGTGAGTATCTCAATTAGCTATTTGGAGTAGAGTTCCCGGCGCAGGTAAGACTGCACCTGCTGGAGCACATCAGCAGCACCAAGCTCACTGACTGCCACGCCAGGAACGTGAGCAGAAACGAGTTCGGGAATGCTTAGTAAGGGTCAAAATACACTCAGACAGTGACGAAGCGAAGCGAGGCATTAGCATCAAAATGTACATAGTATATTGATTCATAAATTCTAATCTGCCTATTCCTTTTAAGATAAATCAAAGACGAACAAATTCGCGGAAATCCCACAGAATTAGACGAGTCGCTTCGACTCGAATTTTCGTTTAGGTTACAACTGGCAGAAGTGTACTTGTGAAAGTTCCTGGTTGACCAATTATCAATTTTTTACCCGACTGCCGAAGGAGGGTAATGTGTTTATCAGTCTATGTATGTATGTATGTATGTAAGTATGTTTGTATGTATGTATCTTTGTTCCTATGTGGCGTTCTAGAGACCAAACGCGTTGGCCGATTTTGATAATTCATACGTCAATCGATTCGTCTTAACCCTGCGAGTGTCACTGGCTACATAAAAATTAGAAAATAGAAATGGCGGATTGTGGGGAGCAAAAATTTTTTTTTCTTCCAAACCCATCGTGTGGGGTATCAAAATAAAGGGTTTTGAGAGGTGATTTCAAAAATATATAATACTTATAAATGTTTAAATGTACATAAATCTTAAAAAAAAAATAACTAAAAAGTCATAAATAAAAAAAGTTAATTCAAAAAATCAAAAAGCTCGACTGTTTTTAGTTGGCTTTTTAAGCAGTCGGGTTTTTTGATTTTTTTTATTAACTTTTTTTTTGGTTAATTGGTCAACCAGAAATTTTCGAGTAAAAACACCTCTGAGCTGTTCTTCAGGAAATACAGTTCTTTTGCAAAGATATGTTGTAAATTATTTGTTTTTTTTATTATAATTATTGATAGGGTAGTCTTTGACCACTATCTCACCTAACTAAGCCGTGTTTTGTGAACTGTTTTCAATGAACTTCGTATCCCCAGGTTCGCCTCCGTACTAGCCCACACAACCAAGCTGATCAGAGCGCAACTCCCCCACATCCACGAGGTCGAAGGTGTCAAAGACCTGCCCTACCTCAATGAGTTGGCAGACGAGGTGGCTCATAAGCTGGACGTTGTGAAGCCTCTCAAGGATTACCTGGTGGAGAAGAATGAGCTGCGGAAAGAGCTGAAGAGGATTGTCAGTGATGATGGGATGGTTGGCGATATTGAGAATGCGCATGTTAATTTACGAATGGTAAGTCATGGTTGCTATGTTTCAATGATAAAGTCAATTTGAAAAAAGGTTCATTTGGACAACGATTTGTATTATGGTAATTAATAGGTATTTACAGGGCAGACGTGAATGGAAACGCCGGGAGGGGACGCCCTAGAAAGACATACATAGACCTAACATTAACATTAGAAACGGGATATTTACCATGTTTACTGTTTGTTGTGTTTACTGTTTGTTTGTCGGTTGTTTATCCGTGATCATGGTGCTTGCAACAGCACCGAAATATCGGGAACTCACAACAAACAGTAAACATGGTAAATATCCCGTTTCTAATGTTAGTGTTAGTGACCATGACAGTTTAAAAACATACATAGACCTTATAGATGATGTTCTTCAGAAAGGTCAGGTGCGCAGTACTCATAACCGGCGTGTGTGTATGACTAGATGTATGAATGTGAGTGAAGCAAAAGAAGTATGTAAGGATCGTAGCAGGTGGCGTTCTGTAGTTTCTGCCTACCGCCATGGGAAAAAGGCGTGAGTTTATGTATGTATGTAATAGGTATCTAAGGTATTCTAGGCAAACTTCTTGGCCGCCCTGAAGTTGGCTACAATGGCTGCGCAGTAGTAAATTTCATACAAAAACGGCACCGATCCGTGCCTTACGCATCGGAAAGTCAATTTTAGGGCGGCCAAGAAGTTTGGCGAGAATACCTTATAATACAAATCGTTGTCCAAATGAACCTTATTTCTGCTTAAAAATATCAACATTTAATAGTGATTCATATAGATAATATATAGATAGATTTTGGAATGATTGATGGTTTTGGTATTTGGTGATTTTGATATTTAAAATTACCTTTAATAAAGATTGTTGTAGTGCAACGGAACTTAAGGGTACACTAGTCGAAAATTCAATTAGTCTCATAATTATCTAGCCCTGTATGGAAACAAAAAAGTAAAAAAAATATTTACCCGAAAGTTATGAGCTTCGAAAGTTCCATATTTCAATACTATTATATTAACGCATTTTTGGGCGCAAATAAGTACCATAAGAAGAAGGAAAATTTAAAAACGGCCTCCCTAAAGGGATAGATTAGTAGTTCAACAATGCAAATAATTTTATTTTGAACAGATACATTCAGTCGTTTTTTCATGATCATGATGAACTCCCAAAGGTCTGTTTATAAAATTTCGCGCGCTCGTTTTCGTTCTAAATCATCATCCATTTCGCTACAAATTTGCAAAAGTGTGTATTCGTACGCGAACTAGCTTCTTACTGCTCATAACAGCACCTTTCTGTTCCGCACGCGTGTTGTCTTTTGATATAATATCATGCATTTTAACCCCGCGCAGAAAATAATTCGTGCCGTCGACTACTGTACCCTTAAATACGTAAGTTGTAAATTAATTCTTCCGATAACATTTGGACAGTAAATTGAAAACGTAGGTGGTTAAATAATAATCATTTTGCATGTTCATACTCAACTGTGTACTGGTGCGGTGATTAATAGGCCTACGTACCTTTTTGCTGCTTCAACACAACTGGTACTTTTCTGGATCGTCAAAAATTTCCTTTTAAACTGTTAATCTTCTTACTATGAATTTAAAATTACTTCTAGATCCGCAATATCTCCGAGCCCTCAGACCAGGACATCATCGTCCCCAACAGCGGATGGGCCGCCATCTGTGAGAGATACAACTGTACTGACATCGCCAAGGTCATCGAGGGTAATCTAAATAGGACCCTCATTGAAAAAGTTGTAAGTAGCAGTTTTGCTTAACTTCTTCATCATCATTTCAGCCGAAAGACGTCCACTGCTGGACATAGACCTCCCCCCAAGTGTAGCCACATCGATCAGTCGAGAATCCGCTGGATTCAAGAGGCACAGACAGGACCGGTTTTAAATTTTACTATGATATATTTCTATCTAATTAGCCTCTCTCTTCGAAGCCAGTCTTTGATATGTCATGTTTTTTTAGAAATTATTCTAATTTTAGGAGTTTTCAGGGTAAATTCAAAATCAATTTATTTCTTTTGGTAAAAATCTCCGACCCTATTTGTGTGGTTTGCATTTTATATCGGCGAAAAAATATTGTTTGTTCTGGCATTTTCTCTGATTTAAAGCAAACAGCAAAAAAATTGGGAACAGTCTAGAATCAAGACATGTGAATTTACTCCCTTAAGCTTTTGACTATTCTTCTATGTCAATACATAACCAAATCATTATCTTTCTTACAGCTTCCAAAATACCAAATGGAAGAGTTCTGGCGCTTCAACTTCTTGTCCTCCATCATCAACCACATCGGAGAGTTCATGTCACATGGAGCCCGACTCCTGGGCCTGGCCAGCAAGATGGACGTGCGTGGCGTCATGGATGGACGACTAGAGGCCATGATGGACGCCATGCTACTGTTCATCAGTGAAGATGCCTTGGATAATGTGATGTTCAGGTGAGTTCGCGTGTTTACTGCCAGAATTATTACGGTGGACTTTGCCCTGAACAGAGTTAGTAGAAAGGTTTTTAGGGATGATATCTTTTAGTTTAAGCTCGATATCAAACTTAAGTTTTAAGTTTTTTATAAGAGAGCCTTGTTAAAAAGTCTAGGATATATGGGATAATATTCATATCATCATAAGCAGCCTATAATGATTTCACTGCTGGGACTCAGGTCTTTGAGACGGAGTGGACTATTATCCAAATAATAATATGCGCTACGTAAAACGAGGTTAAATTAATTAATTTTGAAATTATAATTGACGTAAATACTTCAATTATATTTTAAAATTTATGAAGAAAATGCAATGTTGGCGACTTTTCTTAAATATTTATATTCTGTAATAAAAATGATACTCTTTTCCATAGACGAATTAAAAACAAAATGAGTCTATCAACGATAAAATAAAAATGGGGCTACTTTGATACCCCTATTGTTTTTTCATTGCAATATATAAAGTAACCCTATACCTCTATTTATTTTTAATGAATTCTCACTGTAAAATTTAAATCATTTTTTCTGCAACAAGTAAACGTCTGGACATGTCAGTGTTGCAAATTTTAAAAAGTAAATTGAGGTACGTTTCGTTTTCACGGAGTTAGCTTTAAAAAACCTAAAGAAATAAGGGACAACTTTGACCCCAGATTTCAATGTAACCCCGTTCTACCGGTACCAATACTTCAATGGGTCTATCCAATACATTTCTGACTTTTTGACAATCGTCATTGCTGTTAGAATGCCACTTCTAGAGGCAACTCTTCTTCCTCATCGACCCTACTATTTCTCAACCCACGTCACCTATCAGCCTGCAGGGTATAATAATGGAGCTTCATCCACTCCTGCGAGACACTCCTCTGGAGCAAGACCTGACCGCTCTGTCGTCTGGCCTCGTGGTTGTGAAGGTGCTCAAGAACTGTATGTTGGAGGAAGTTGATCTTAAAGGTATGTTCCTCACAGAAAATGTAAGTATGTACTTTTATTTAAAAGAAGGTACATTTTAATGTTTAGTTTCCTCATTTATAAATCTTGATTAGAATAGAGAATTATAATTGTATTTGGAAATTTAGAATCTACTAATCCGTTGCAAAACAGCTCACAGATTTTTAAATAAGGGTCTGTTTAACAAAAAACGGCGATGAAAAAATTGGACATGTAATATCTGTTAGTTTTTATTAGGATTCCGTACCCAAAGGGTAAAAACGGGACCCTATTACTAAGACTCCGCGGTCCGTCTGTCTGTCTGTCTGTCTGTCACCAGGCTGTATCTCATGAACCGTGATAGCTAGACAGTTGAAATTTTCACAGATGATGTATTTCTGTTGCCGCAATAACAACAAATACTTAAAACAGAATAATATACATATTTAAGTGAGGCTCCTATACCAAAAATGTGTTTTTTTTGTCGTTTTGCGATAATAGTACGGAACCCTTCGTGCGCGAGTAAGACTCGCACTTGGCCAGTTTTTTATTCACCCCCGTCCATAATTAAAAAATGGCAGATATACGAACTCATTGAATATGCTACCGTCAATAAATTCCAATTATATTTTTAGGGTTCCGTACCCAAAGGGTAAAAACGGGATCCTATTACTAAGACTTCGTGGTCCGTCTGTCCGTCTGCCACCAGGCTGTATCTCATGAACTGTGATAGCTAGACAGTTCAAACTTTCACAGATGATGTATTTCTGTTGCCGCTATAACAACAAATACTAAAAACAGAATAAAATAAATATTTAAGTGGAGCTCCCATACAACAAATGCGCCTTTTGTCGACGGTTTATAAGTGCCCATGTAGGCCTATGTAAAATAAAAAAAATTGATTTTGATTTTTGATTTTAACAAAAGTGTTTTTTTTTGCCGTTTTTTGCGATAATGGTACGGAACCCTTCGTGCGCGAGTCCGACTCGCACTTAGCCGGTTTTTTAAATTATTTGTTCTCACTGTTTGGTTACCTAAACCAGCACTGTGGCTCTGTCTCGCAAGCGAGTCCGCCGTATTATGCTAAGCGATGATGGTTTTGCGTGGTTGTGAAGCATACTTTGTTGTATTTGTATTTAGTTATAACTCTTGTTTTTTTAGGGTATGCGCCGTGCCTGGCGCTAATATACTCTTTTTGCTTTCTTTCTTTCTTCCATTATTTTATTTTTTCCATTATTTTAGTATGTACTTTGTTTTTTAGTTTCAAAATGAATTAAAATCTTTTACATGATTACGTCTCATTATTTATGATACTGACTATATCTGCTTCGTTAATCCAATATGTATGTCCTCCAGCGAAAGTATCTACACTGTTCCCTGATGTGGAGGAAGTGGAGGTGGGGCTGAGCGCGCTGGGCATCAACAACACCAACTTCTGGTCGCTCGCCGCGCCCCGGATACACGCTGGACATATACAGCTGAAACCGGTATGTTGGTACTAGTTTTATTAGTGTACTAGCTACCGTCCACGGCTCTGCCCGCGTGGAACTAGTAAATCTTTAAGCTATATAGCTTAAAGATCCGATTTGCGAGCAGAGACGAAATGAAACCCTAAAGTAATATTACTGTATTATTACTGTATTGTGTATTCTTTTCTGATTAATTTCGTTGCGGGATACAAGACTGTTAAATTCATTCTCCGGGACTTCGTCGAGCTTCATTGGCTCGGCGCTTTTCTAGTGGTCACCACTGTTGATTCTGGCTATCAGGAGTTGCTGTGGTTTGGGAATAGTGTGGTGGAATTGAATGGTTTCATCCAAATCCATTTAATATTTTTTGCATGAAAGAGTACAAACATCCATCAATCCTCATGAACTTTAACAATATTTCGAGTTTATAAGAGTAATCATCACCATATAAATTTTGAATAAAGAATCTATTAATCGGTGCTTAAACTAATCGTAAATGGTTAGAAAGATTTTTGTAAAAAAGGCCAGTTAGCTATAAAAAGAAATAATCACGTCAATGTAAATCCAACGATTTCCAACCTCTATTTATTTATTTATTAGGTATATGCTTTATTGTACACCTTAAAATTCAATTATAAAAAGAAACTTAAAACTAATACACATACAATACGCGATATCTTCCAGGCCACCTTTTTTTTTTAAACATGTTTTCCATATCACACCTACGCTGGGGGTCGCGGAAACAACGATACTGCCGCAACCCCCGGCTAGTGCCGGCCCGCCTCTGCGGACCACGATCTCGGGTTGGGGGGGGAGGTTATTTTATCTTACTAATACTATAAATGCGAACATTTGGATGGATGTATGTTTATTACTCAATCACGCCAGAACGGTGGGCATAGAAATAGATATGTCTGATAGCACATACGCTACTTTTTATCCGGAGAAAATAAATCCACGCGAACGAAGACGTGGGCAACAGCTGGTGTGTCATATTTTCGGTAGAACTAGCCTTTCACACCATTTCTTCTTTCTCAGCTACTCTCCTCAAAGCCGGACGACAGCCACATAGCCAAGTACGTGTGTCAGATGGAGCCGATGTCCAAGGTGCTGCTACCATCAGACCTGGACGTAGTCTCCGCAGAAGACGTCTTCGGCGCCGTCATCGAGCAGTTCTGTGGCATGCCTGATGATGTCGCCAAGCAAGTACTGCCTGTGCTGTTGAAGAACTTCAACCTTAGCATGATCTTTGATCAGGTGAGTGTCTGACTCGGAAAAATAAAGAAAAATTATTTATTTGTGATCCACATAAGTTAAAAACTAAAACAAATTACAAAACAGGAACCCCGTGCGAGACCTAAAAAGCTCCTACCTCAACATAAGAATAAATAACACTGTAGCGGGATCAACGCCGCCACTTAACTAATTACATGACGTCACACAAATCCTACATCGCGCAAGCAGTTTTCGGCGCGATTTGAACGTATACAACAGTCCGACAAAAACCGTTGGGCAGTTGCCCGGACCAGACACAACACCCGTCTGGTCGGAGGATCCTCCCTTTTCAGTGGAGGTTTGTGGTACATAACACACTTTTCCACATACCTCCAAACTGGTCCTCGAATTTGAACATCAGCGCAGCCTTCGTGCAGAGCTACTGCATTGTGACGTCATGATTACTTCCTCAAGCTGAGGAGCTTGTGGCTAAATTATAAGAGCCTCACGGATGGACCTTCGAGGTTAAGCAAATTGCCGAGGTCGGTCAACCTTCGTAATCTTTTTCCTTGGTGTTGACTTACAGTATAAATGGATCCAGCTGAATATAAGTATATTACAAAGAACGACTGCCTGTCTGACCTCCACAAACCAGTAACTGGGTAAAGCGATATCCCTTGGCAAGAGTGGTAACAGATTTGTTGGCTACCCCTAACCACTGTTCAAATGAACCGGGACCGACTGGACCACTGGTACTCTGTGTAGATTTAGGGTTCTTTTATTTATTATTTACTAGCTGACCCGGCAAACGTTGTTATGCCATATAAATTGTTTAAAAAAATTTGCACGCACTGGGTATTTTTTTTTTTTACAGTGCGGGATACCTAGTTACTTAAGGGGAATTTGTCATACCTTTTCATGGAGTCATACCCTTTGCCTTGCCGAATTCATTTACGCAATTATGCTGCGGGTTTCTTGACGATGATTTTTGCTACAAGAGTTAATTTCTCTTCCAATTTTGCAGGTCGCAAACACTCTGCTCAGCAAGGTGTACTCAGCCTCAAACTTGACGGAAGAGGAAGGTTCCTTGGTGCTGTTCAAGTACCCACAGATGGCAGCACTGCTTCCCATGATGCAGGACAAGCTGGGGGCCTTGGGACAGATGGTTGCCAACGAGACTATGTTCAAGAGCTTAAGAAACTTGAACTCTGTTGGGGATCTGTTGACGTGTACGTATTGGCAGATTTTAGCTTTAGATAAAAATCTTTGCTTTTTTGTCGAGTCGACATAGATGTTCGAGAAAATATCGTGGTTTGCCTCCTTAACCCTGGGGTCCTACACATAGTTCATCAAAAAATCAAAAACTTACATCTAGTATCTGACAGACCATTCACTGTTATTTTGCCTATGAACGCAACCTTATTGCTACAAAAATAAAGATCATAGAGAAACTTATATATACGGACACTAAAGATCACTAAAATATGAAATCTGGCATGTGTCATATGAGTCTTTGCCGTACGAATTGAATAAATGTTAAAAGTATGTCTGGTTCTATGCGACTGCCACATATATAAGTACAGTAGGTGACATTTTTTTATAATGGTTTTACACCCAGATAATTTTATTTATATTATTTTAATGTGTTTTACTATACTGAAATGGACTGTGTATTTATTATCTGGAAACTTTAAATTAAGGTATCAATTTATTACAGCTTCTTACATATGTACATACTTATCCCATAAACAAAAGTAAACTATACAAAATTATACTTAAACTAACTACTTATACTATATACAAAAGAAAGGTACACTTAGGCGTCGAAGTACTCCTCCACATCGCTGTCATCCGGGAACGTGCCCAGAAGACTGGCAGCATTGCCACGTTGAATGGCAATGCTGATTCTCTGCGCAAAGAAAGATCCAGCCCTCTGGTCACGCACAGCGTCGATCAGTCGGCGAGAGATCTCTTTAAAAAGCAGACGTGCACTCGGGCCCCATGTCCCAAGCGTTTCGACCCCAAACGGCTCAAAACTGTAATTACCAATTAGGTTACAGTATTTGCGCCGCTTGAGGGCCTCAGCAGCCGCAGCAGCAGCGCCAGCACAGCCCGCCGAACTAGGAACATGAGATGGCGCAAGGGTATCGACACAGGTTGCGTCCCACACCAGAGGCCTACCCACCTTCCACGGCACCAACGTCATGCCATCTGGTCTCTTCCCATCGTCACGTACCAAACCGTTAGACCTAATACAGCTGGTACGCTGGCGGTGATAAGGGCTCGACGAATAATGTCATTGATGCTGGCGTGTCGTGCTATGCGTCCTGCGCTCTTGCAACAAGACAGGCCATGGTGCCCAAGGCTGCCGACAGCTTCACCACATTGGCACCGATGTGGAGCAACACAAGGTGCGCCTAAGCGTAGACAGGTTGCGAGCCGAAACGAAGAGTCATCCATCATAGTGCCTATGGTGGATGACGGGAGTGCTTGAAGCCACAAACCCGACTCCCATTCCCCCACAGCCAGCAGACGCGCACGCTCAGCAGTACTAGACGATGTATTTATAAGATTATTCTGTATAATACTGCAGAGCGGCACATCCCATCGTCTCTGGGAGGACAGGTTGTCGGGTAGATCCGTATTGGGACAAGCCATTTTCCAAGCGTTCAACGCATCGGTCAAACACGGTACCTCAAAATTAACCAGTGAGGAAGATAAGATGTTCCTGGTTAATTTATCAGTACCGTAGACCGAGGAGAGGAAGGCTGGTAAACTTATACTTGAAATTTTGCGGACGCCGAGGCCGCCCAAGCGAATGGGAAGCGTGGTTTGTTGCCATGCGATTTTAAGGCGATGATAGCTCAGTGGTAGTGACGTCGGATACCGAGACGAAGGTCGCGGGTTCGAATCCTACAATGAGCTTGAGCTTTCGGTGAAGGAAAACATCGTGAGGAAACCATAGCACGGTGGTAGGGTACTTTGTAGTACCCGCCTGGCTGGCAACCACCCTCAAGTTGAAAATCTGTCGCCAAGCACCTTCCGGTGTGTTCCGACAGCAGCACTTGAGAGCCAGTTCCCTTCTAGGCTTTGTGTGCTTACCACCATCGGCCACATCATCACTGACGACGGTGAGATTGTGGTCAAACACAGGCCTATACAAAGTAAAAAAAAAAAAATGCTCGGTCGTCCAAGGCCACATTTAGGATAGCTGAAAGTGTGTTCTTTATAATTTGGTCTACTTTTTCTAAAAGTTGTGGGTGTTTCCATAAATGAGAGGAGCGAAGGCTATAAGTAAATTTTGGTCCAAAGCAACAATATCGGATAAGTGTGTAGGCCGAATGCATGTTAATTTTGAAAAGTCTTTCCGAGACATCGTTAAAATTTTGTATTTTCTGTTCAATGAAATTTGGAAAGGATTCATCTAAAATAGAAGAACCCAGGAGGTGAAGAGAGTTTCTCTCGGTAATTTTGATATTAGGTGCTATGGCGTTGAATTTTGCTAAAGTAGTCTGTCGGTCAGTAGTTTGGGGGAGGTAAATTTCGCATTTCGAAAGGTTAAGTTCTAGCCCAATAGAGCTAAATTTATCATTCAAAAAAGTTAAATCGTTCAAGACTGTATCTACGTCACCTCCTAGGGTTCCATCATCCAAATACTAAACATTGAATTTTGAATTTAGTTGCCGAATGATTGGGTTTATTGCCAAACTGAAAATGACTGGCCCAAGAGGGTCACCTTGTTGACAACCAACAGCTGATTCCAAAAGGTTTTCCTTGTAGAGTAATTTAGTGGGGTGCCTATAACATTGATATAGAAAACTGTAAATTTTCGGTATTTGTTTTTGAACTTCTGTCAACAAGGTATCCCTATTTACGGAATTGAAGGCATTTTTTATGTCAACCTTAAGTATGACCTCACCTTCATTGCTGTTGAGGTATGTAGATAAGGCGTGTACCGCAGCCTCAAGGCCCCCCTTGGACCCGAAGCCCAGCTGTAGGGGCTGGAATTTGCTGGCCAATGTTTCACTGTAATAAGCACAGCAAATTTTGGCTGCGATACGCCTGTAGGTAGACCCTACGGCAATGGGACGAATGCCGCCATCCTTCTTGCACAGGGCGCATAGATTTGCCCCGTACAAAATATCAATGACAGCTTCGTTCACATTGCCGGAGAGCATAAGGTTGATGAGGGCCGCCAGCTCCTTCAAAAGGGACTCACCAGCTTCCCCGGCGCCTGCGCACATTAAATCTTTCAGATGTTGGGGTGTCAGGCCGTCGAGGCCGCCGGCGGATCCACTCCGGAAGGGGCCTACGGCCGCACACAGTTGTTGGGCTGTAATTTGCAATAAGTTGTTTTCAGGATCGGGGGGTCGGGGAAGGTGAGATCATCTGCCGGGGCGGGGTGTTTGCTCTCCAGAGCTGCAAGTGTCTCCTTAGAGTACGGTGCAACCACATCGCTGCTGAAGATGATTCTAGCCGCACCTCTGATATCACCCTCACCTAGTTTAGACTCCACATGGTGCAATAACCCTCTTTGGGGGAGGTGTGATGTTAATTTAGGTTCGAAACTTTGGGCCGAAATGTTACAGTTGTCTTTAATTTGAACGGTTAAAGTTTTTTTGGTAGCCAGATCTTTTTGTACATGTAGGATTCTAAACGGGAAGGTGAGTAATTGCTCCCAAGCACTTAGTGAGTTCTCTTGGGCGGCGAGACGGACACAGCGTGCTAGGCTCGATGCCACGGATGGTCTCGCGCCACGAGGAACTCTTTTTAAAACAGGTGTTGAAGTTTTGAATTTCGCAAGCTTTTGCCAAAGGGGTTGAGGGGGTGAATTAGGTGTATTGTGGGATTTGTGTTTCTTACCCAGATGTACCTTCAAACCTCGTTCACCTTTAAAAAACCGTGCTTGGGTACAGTGAGGGCATCTGACTAGGGCATCCAGCGATGTGGTAGGTTGAAAAGCGCTTCGTACGGCATCGCTACTGTCGTTTATATTAAGCATATAAAAGCAAATCTATAATACAATACTTACAGAAAAATTAAAAAGTCATAAAAACAAAAACAAAAAAAACTTTAAATTTGAATTGAAATTTGGTGCTTTCATAATCAATTTTATCATTATTTACAATATGATAGTCCCATCAAATTGTAAAAACACCTTAAATTAGCAAATATCCAGAACTTACTAGGTTTTGAATTGTCTTTTTGACGGGACAACGTCTAATAAATCGATGAACGTCGGCTGCATGCACGAAAAAGGATGACTACCCGTCCCGTTACGCTCATTGTCCCGTTACACTCATAGTTTCGTTACGTGGGGACTCTGTCCGTCCACGGAGTGACCTCAGGCAAGACAGTGGCAAATCGATCACGTGCTGCCGTACACAGTGAGGATCAAGGAAGACTCCTTTATAGTCTCCCTAAGGATGTGGTATTTTAGGAAGTTCTGATGGTGATCGCCGGTTCGGTTTTAATGAGGTAGAAATACCACACTGCCTGGTTTTTTAGGGTTCCGTACCCAAAGGGTAAAAACGGGACCCTATTACTGAGACTCCGCGGTCCGTCTGTCTGTCTGTCTGTCACCAGGCTGTATCTCATGAACCGTGATAGCTAGACAGTTGTCACAGGTGATGTATTTCTGTTGCCGCTATAACAACAAATACTAAAAACAGAATAAAATAAATATTTAAGTGGGGCTCCCATACAACAAACGTGATTTTTGTGCCGTTTTTTTGCGATACTGGTACGGAACCCTTCGTGCGCGAGTACAACTCGCACTTGGCCGGTTTTTTTTTAAATAGACGAGGTTCTTTCACTCTTCTTTATATATTTAACATTATGGTTAGCCTTAGTTTTATTGTAATGTTAGCACACATGGTCACAAGGTGGCCCTACGCAACGATCTAATTGGCTTTAGATTCGTATTCAGACTCATTTTCAGATGATCCTCTTTTGGTTTCAATAATAAATTTCATAATTGTATAAAAAAATAACATAATATTTAAATTAAACCCAGTTTAGAATTTATTGGTGTCAATTTCGAAATTAATAAACATGCAAATATGGTCTGAAATTTCGAAACTATGAAATTTCGAAATGCATGCCCTTATCATGACGTTGTCACGTTAAACTATCGTCCGTAATTGACTTTATAGACAACCAATTTTTTTTTATGCACTATGAGCCCTTTTTCCCCTCTCACCTTTGTATTTGTATATAGGCTTGTTTTTTTCTCTTTAATTACATTAACTTTTTTTCAATCTTTACTTAGGACTGACTTTTGTCCGCAGCTCCTACATTCTTAGCAAGCGCCGGCAACCTGATGTGCGGCAAACCGTTCGTGATGAATACGAACAAGTTTTACGAGGCTATTACTGAAGTGAAGGACTTCTCCACTGAGCCTGAGCAAGCTCAGCTAGATGTACTTCCGAGTAAGTCTTCCTTTTTAACTCTTAATAAAGATTCTGACTTTCAGAAACCAGTTCTAAATATTCGGTCAGTTTTTGAGCGGCGTCTCTGAGGGCGGCAGATTGTGACTACTTTGTGGGCTTGGGTATCTACCTGTTAAAGAAATGAATGAAATGAGAAATACATGTGTAAATAAATAAGGACTTTCAGATCTATACTAAGTGGTGCCTAATAATTATTGCTTTCAAATGCACAGAAATAATCTGACTTTCGAAACCGGTGGTAAATATTCTGGCTTTCAGAAACCGGTACATATTCGAAATTCTACATAATACATATTCAGAGTTTTAGACTATTCATTTTTATTGTATATTCTGACCGAATATTAGATACTGGGAGACTATATAGACCGAATATTCCGATCGAAAACCAGTGGTAGTAACTTCTTTCAAAAACCGTTCAGTAACTTAATCTTTTGTTCCACAGCCGAGTACTGCCGGTCCTTATACACGGATATCATCAAAGTGCGTGGTGGCAAGATAGTGTGGACCTTCATGAAGCCACTGCTCATGGGCAAGATACTGTACACGCCTCCCACACCCACCGTGCACAGGATCATGCAGAAGGTAAGCGTTGCACACTCACTGCTGGTTATAGGCTTGCCTTAACATAAGATGGTGTGGACCTTCGTGAAACCACTGCTGATGGGCAAGATACTGTACACCCCTCCCACACCGACCGTGCACAGGATCATGCAGAAGGTAAGCGTTGCATACTCATTGCTGGACATAGGCTTCCCTTAGTACAAGGTCTTTTAAATTAACTGGTTAAATTACACAAGTCTTGATGTTTCACTAGCTTGCCTGTTTGCATCTGTATTTTGCGGAGTTTTGTAATACCAACTCAAGCAAGTAGTATTTGTAAACCGAAATCACAATCCCTACTATCGTCATTTACTAAATATTAACTTTAAAGTTTAATAGTTAGTTTAATAGTTAGTTTAATAGTTAGTTTAATAGTTAGTTTAATAGTTCGTTTAAAAGTTATATTAATAGTTAGGTTAATAGAAAGATTAGTAGTTAGTTTAATAGTTAGTTTAGTAGTTAGTTTAATAGTTAGTTTAATAGTTAGATTAATAGTTAGTTTAATAGTTAGTTTAATAGTCAGTTTAATAGTCAGTTTAATAGTCAGTTTAATTGTCAGTTTAATAGTTAGTTTAATTTTTAGTTTAAAAGTTAGATTAATAGTTAGTTTAATAGACAGTTTAATAGTTATTTTAATAGTTAGTTTAATAGTTAGTTTAATAGTTAGTTTAATAGTCAGTTTAATAGTTAGTATAATAGTTAGATTAATAGTTAGTTTAATAGTCAGTTTAATAGTTAGATTAATAGTTAGTTTAATTTTTAGTTTTAAAGTTAATATATTGTTTTTCACTTTCTAATACTCTATGATTCTGCAGTCTATATAGATTTTTGTGTGAAAAACGTAAAAAGTAAAAAGCGAAATTGCATTCGCTGTTATGATTAGTTGAATAAATCTTGCATCACTTAACGTGCGTTTTATTTTGGACAAGATTTTTTTTTTGAATAGCGGGGTTAAGTTTGTTATTCCAAAATTTGATAACTATCTAAAATTTTCTTTTGCCAGGCTAACGAAACGTTTGCAACAACGGTAAAGACGTTCCAGCTGATCCACTCGTTTGCCGCGTCGTTCCCAGCGGTGGGCAAGCTGTTGTCCCACCGCGAGGGCATGGCGGTGTTGCGCCGGCTCATGACTGACCCTCACTTCAGCTCTATAAGACAGATGCTCATCAAGGGGGAGGCTGTGGACGTGCCTGACATCGATATGGATGAATTTTTTGAAGAATTCGGTGATTTGGATGTGAGTTTAACTTTAATATTACCTTTTTACACTTAATTTTTTTTTATGTTTCCTCACACTAGTAATTGCTCCTGTAGCGTGCGTGCGTTTATAAACATTTAAACTCACATACACAAACACCAAGATCTGGAACAGCTATCTGTAGGCCATACAAATAATTGTTCCGTGCGGGAATCGAACCCGCGACATGCAACGCAGCAGCCAATCGCTCAATCACTGCGCCAACCGTGTTTTCAAAATCGTCCTTTCCATTAACTACTAATTCATTGAATATACTTTCGGTATTTCCAGCAGAGAGCAGTGGTAATGTCCGCGACTTTCAAATTGTAGGTCGTGGGTTCGAACCCAGGCAGGCGCTTTACTCTGTTTAAATTATTTCATCACCATTGCTCTCAAAACAGCGAAGGATAACATCGCGAGGAAACCGACATGTCCTAGAAATCCACCAACCTTCACTGGGCCCGCGTGGTGGATTACAGCCCATTCCCTCTCACAGAGAGGAGACTTGTGTCCCATCAGTGGGAACATTAAAAAGCTAATGATATATGTTGATGGTATTTCCAGAGGCTTTAGATAATTATTCTATCAACGATAGCGTAGCCATAGTGATTGGAAAAATGACAAAAACGTATGGAATGTCAAACGCTATCGATATGTCACGTGATCGATCCGTTACATTTTTATCATCGCCATCGTCAAACATAACAGCGAACCGAACCGAACCGAAAAAGTGGCTTGCGAACCGAAGCGGAGACGTCAAACTAGGTGCAGCGAACCGAACTATTGTAGAAAGCGAATTGTCGTCGCGGGACGTCACTCATTCGCGGTTCTCCCAGAACCAAAGAACTCGTGTTTTTTAAAGTATTTTTATAGTCCTTGTGACGTGTACCTACTGTACAATATTGGGTATTTTTTTACACTCATCAATCATGGCCAAGTTTCGGAATAGTTTTGAATTTTTGTAAATAACGCTTTGGTGTCTGACGTCGTGCATACAAAGCCAGCTAATACAACTATCTCGCTCAGGTTTCGCTTCACACGCACGCCTTTGGTATGTCATGGCGTCTCTCGCCTTTCGGTTCGCCGCGGTATCGGCATGTATCGGTTCGCTTTCGTTTTTCTATGTGACTATAGATTCAAACGATACCAAACATCACAAAACAAAAACACTTTGCCACGCTATCGGTTCGCTGTCTATTTGACGAGGCCTTTCAGTTCAGAGGTTTAGATTGAGGAGCTTCTTCTACATTGATATAACTCTTCATATATTTTCTAACAAATGCCAGAACTGGGCCTACAAAATTATCTGATCACTTACTAAATAAAGTCATGTTTCCTTTTCAAATCCGAAGCTCTTCAATTCATACAGACATCTATGTAAGTGGTTTTTTTCTGTCATCAATATTTTATTATTCCATACTTTGCAGAGTTTCGGCGGCACCATAAAGAAGATATCAGACCTGATGCACTGCTTGAACCTCAACCGGTTTATACCCTCGTCCAGCGAGCTGCAAATGACGCACGATGCGGCTCAGCTCAGCTTGGTCAATGAATTTTCCGCTGGTAAGAAATCAAAGTCAAATAATTCAGGCTGAGAATCAGCAATTTTACAACTCTGGGAAATGATCTTTTCCTAGTATTTTAGTTGGAAAGAAGAATAGCGCCACTTCTTCTTCCCAGAGTTGTAAAATTGCTGATTCTCAGCCTGAATTATTTACAAACTCCCTTCCGGCAAGGTTTTTCTCAAATATGTTGGGGTTGGCTTCCAGTTTAAGCGGTTGCAGCTGAGTACCAATATTTTACATGGAGCTACTGCTTATCTGACTTGCGATACACATGATACCCCTTGACAAAATTTTCAGATTTCCTGTCATAAATCTTCAACTCTTCATTAACACGCTTTTATTAGCTAGGTATGTATGTATCTATGTAAATATGTATCCATGTATCTATGTAACGGAATCTTTGAACGTGATTTTCACCCCCTTCAAAATGTCGGATTAATTTGAAACTTTGCACGCTTATCAAGGACCGATGACAATGCAATAAATTAAATAGTTTGTTCCATTATCCTTATCAGGATGTTCAGGATTAGCGACTTTTTTAATCTGTAATGTAGGTACACATATTAATTAGTTTAAAAGGATATCGGTAGATTTAAGTTGGTCAGTCTAATTATAGCTTTGAGGTGGAACGCTCGACTTTTATTTAATAACCCTCGAACATTACTTTGGCGACAAGGATTGCAAATTTGAACAATTTCGCTTGTGATTCGTATTGTATTGTGCATATTCCGATTTGTGGCGAGTGTACGAACCGGAATTAATACGATATCGATAGGAAAAATAAATATTACAAAAAAACGTGGGATGCTTGATGTCAATTGTTATAATATTTTATTGACAGATATTGGTAAAAGTAGTAATTTTGAAAATATCTTTAAAAGTACTCACGTTTTTGTACAATAATTTGTATTATATTGTTAACAGATGCCTACTGTCCCCTCCTAAAAGCCCTTTTTAACTCCATAAATTGTCTCTACTACATCCTTACTGCTAGCACCGTTATCATCATCACCCTGAGACTGAATGTGTCCACTACTTTGTCTTTTTTTTTATATAAAACGTTGCCCCACACTAGGAATTTCTTCCTGTATCGTGAGTGCGTTTACAAACATATAAACTCACATACACAAACACCCAGAGCTGCATACTGTGCATGGATCTCTCTTTTCTTATGACAATCCCCACACTCTCCCCGTGTAGTACCAATAGTATTATAACTGTCCTAAACAACATTATTTTTGTCCGTAGGTGTGGTGTTCCTGAACAGCGAAGAACAAGGCGACTCTCTTACCAACGTAGAGTATAAGATCAGGATGGACATCGATAATGCGCCCACTACTAGTAGACTTAAAGACTAGTACGTATTTTTAATTGTATTTCGTATGTATTCAGAATGACATGGCCTTTTTCACCATCTCCGAAAAAGTTTCGGTTAACATATCACACAGACAACTTGGTTCAGTAGTAGGAGTAGTAGTAAAATATTTATTTGTGACCCGCACAGGAGATTAAACAATAATAAAAAATAAACACCCCGTGCGAGACCAAAAGGCTCCTATCTCAGCATGTGCAGCGATATTCAAAAGAGAAAGAAACGCTGCGCTGATATTCTGATAAGGCCCACTGTTGATGCCACGGACACACTTACGGAAACGAAAAATACTTAAATAATTTAGAATATATAAATAACAAACAAATTAAATAAACACAGAGGGTGGGTCAAATTAGGAAAGAGAGAAAAAGAAGAGAGGAAGTAGGTTTTTCAATTTTTAATAACGTATCCGGTTGATATGCCTTACACATCTTGTTGACATGTTGTTTTCTTATCATCTTTAAATTTTTTGACCAATTAACAGCCAAAAGTAAAAGTTATATTAAGCTCTTGCTTTTTGCCGTGACTTTCATTATGTGTCCTATAAAAGGGAGCTAATCATTTTTACGGATTAAAATAGCCTAGTAGCGATAGGGTAGGCATTTTCGTAATTGTATTAGAATTCCCAGGGATTACCTCCTACAAACAATTACAAATACAGTAAACATTAAACAGTGAACATCAACACACAACAACACACACCACCACATCAACAGTCAACAGTGAACATTAGTTATGTCCTATAGCAATCATTGCATTGCCGAATACAAACGAATGCTAATTTCCATGTCCATCAATTATTATATGTATAGTGTATATTAATTTGAATTTAGAACTAAGTACTTTATTGATGTTTTGTTTTGATTTCCGTGTGCAATATATAGAGCTGTACAAATAGCAGCTATGCTCCCATTTTTAAATAAATTACATTATGTTAAAAGAGCAAAAATTAACAACTCTATATACTTCCAAATTGATTGAGAGCGTCCGGTCTACACCAAGTGCAACGGGCATCTGACACTGACAAAAACAAAAAACCGTCGACTGACGAAACACGAAGTTTGCCGTGGGACATTAAGAAAATATTTTTACCGTACTATTTTGTAATATTACGTCAGATTCCTAAAACTTCCCTTTCTCCCCTAGCCTCTGGATCCCAGGTCCCGACGCCAGCTTTATAGAGCACATGCGTTACTTCCGCGGCTTCGTGCAGATCCAAGACATCGTGGACAAGGCCATCATCAGACTCTCACACAACTCCACTCGACACAAGAGAGAGATTGAGGAAGAGATGGACTGGGCGGTGTACACACAGCAGGCGCCATACCCGTGCTATAGAAAGGACTAGTGAGTATTATTATATTATACCATTTTAATCATAGATCCATCACGACTAACTTAACCTCTTATGTCAATGACTTCAGTAAATTTATTGACTTTCGCACACAAGTTGACTCCATTTAAACAGACTTTAGCAGCGCCTTCGACAAGGTAGACCACAAGATCCTACTCAAAGATCCTATGACAATATTCAGCGAGCTTCCTTCTTCCACTGGTTCAAATATTATCGGACTAAAAGAAAACGTCGTAGTAAAGGGTTACCAGTCTCTCTTTTATTATTATTCCACTTCTCGAATTTCACAAGGCTTCTCATATGGGTCCACTATTGTTTCTGTTATTCATAAACGACATTGTGAACGGCATCATTCGCTTATCCCGCCGACAAACTGTTACGCAGTTTGGTGGGTATAATTAAATGAGCAAAAGTGTTGGGTCCAAAATAAACGATTTATGTAATATTTACAGTTTTATTTATCAAACACAGTGAATGTTCACTCAATTAATGGAGCTTAAGGACCTTAACGAATATGAGAAATTCCATTTCAATACAAATTTTATAAATATTAATAGGTACACGCATATTTTTACAGCTTCCAGACTTCCCTGTACGAATCTCAATCGCTGATCGTGGCGTTCTTCTTCTCCCTGCTGTTCACTGTAGCGTCCGCCGTGAGGTTCATCGTGTCCGACAAGGAGACCGGAAACACTATGGTAAGTCCTTAGGCAGTAGGTAATGATACTTACCTGGATGAATTTTATTGTAGTTTCCTCTCTGCCCCCTTTTAAGACAAAATACCAAATAACAGGGCAACTCAGTGATCGAAATTTTTTAATTTTTATAAATATAAATATAATATTTAAATTCGAGTGCTCCAAACATTACGTTTGCCTAGAGTCATATGGCAACTGTATCAATAATCATGAAATCCATCCCTTTCGTGTGACCAAATCGCAATAAATAGACCGGAATAGAAACAGTAAAATTGGTCTAATTGAAATTCGATTGTTGTATCTTTAACTTTCATGTAATTAAAAAGTTATAAACAGTCAAAATGATCTTCGCGACTTGTCCCCAGCTCATGTCGGTGATGGGTGTAGACCTCCGCTGGCACACGCTCTCCTGGTTCATCTCGTGCTTCGCGGAGATGACCCTGACCTGCATCAGCGTCACCCTGATCCTGTACCTGTGCCACATCCTGCCCAACACTGATCCCAGCCTCGTGTTCTCGCTGCTCTTCATATTCGGACTGTCTGTGCTTAGTTTCTGGTAAGTGGAAGACCATCAAACCTCTTGAGACCATCTTTTTAGGATTTTTAGGTTTGTAGCAAAATCTAGATCTTCATTCATCTGAGACCGGAAAACGCAACGTTGGAAGGCCTCCCACTAGTAGAAGCGATAACCTGGACAAGGCTGCGGGAATTCATTGGATGCGAGACGCACAGGACCGATCAACGTGGCGGCAATTGTGGGAGGCCTATATCCAGCGGTCTTTAGGCTGAAATGATGAAGATAAGGTCATTGAACAAATCGCTCTGCAAACCGTCCACTTTAGGATCTAACTCTACGTTTCTCCCACAGCTACATGCTCTCAAGGTTGTTCAGCTCAGCTAGCCTGGCTGCCGTGTTCACTGCCATCATGTACCTGGTCAGCTTCATGCCGTTCATCATCATATTGTCGCTGGAGGCTGTGCTATATAGCTCTTTGAAAATGTTTGTCGTAAGTTTTTTTACTGTTTTATATTTTTGTTACACCAACTCGTTATTGATATGATTTGGATTGCACAAACTCTGCTACTCCTTTAATTGCATCCTACCATACTAAAAGTATTATAAATGCGAAAGTTTATGAGGATTTATGGATGTTTGTTACTCTTATTCACGCAAAACTACTGAACGGTTTCGGATGAAACTTGACACACACAGATAGTTTTTACCCTAAATAACAAATAAAACTTGTTGTCTTCCAGTGCCTCTCAATGTCGTCGTCCCTGTGCTACGCGTTCCTGTTCATCACGCGCTTCGAGGCGCAGGGCTCGGGCGCGCACTGGGCCCACCTGTGGGACTCGCCTGACGAAAGTGAAGACATGAGCGTAGGACTCGCGGCCATCATGATGTGTGTTGATGCTGTGCTGTACTTCATCATCGGGAAGATCATTGACAGATACTTTGGTAAGTCCTGTGACAGTGAGCATGGTTGTTGATAAAGTCTTTAGTGATAATTATTTGTCTTGTTTGATAAAGAATTCGCCAGTTTCAACATTAGTTTTTGGAAACATACTATAACGTGTCAACGCCACCATGATTCCGCTGCGAAAAAGGGACAGTGCTCTTCGTCCTGATATAGCTCTCTCTCACAGAGGAACCATACTAGTTTTAACACGTCAGAGTAAGGTCCCCAGTGTGGATATAGCTCAAATTTTGTTTAAAGTCAAGAAATAAGGTGGAACGAAAGGATATAATTCTTGAAAACTAATTAGGCCCAGTAGACACGATATCTGAAGTAGTACCCAAAACACGATGAAGAATCTGTTGCAAAGTTTCCAATCCTCAATGCTAAAAGAATCAAGTCTGCCAATGCCCTACAGATATAAATTCTTTACCGTACCTTGCTTACTTGAAACACAATTATTTTTTTCTCGCAGGAATTAAAACACTAACAAGCAACATAACCCACTTGACGACTACGGACGAGAAGGCGGGAGTCAGCATAGTCAACGTCACCAAGATCTACGGAGAAGGCTCGAGAAGACCCAAGGTGGCGCTCGACAATGTGTCCATTGAGCTGCATAAGGGGCAGATCACCACGCTGCTGGGACATAACGGGGCAGGGAAGACTACGCTTATGTAAGTAGGATTAAAGTATTGATTTAAATTTTAGGTAGACGTACTTCGCCCTGCATAAACTTCGACGCCATACGCCATTGTCTAGTTACGCCGTATCTGAACTACGCCGTAGCCGACATAACTACGGCCTAACCGAAAAAGAGCATAGAGCGGTTAGTCGTCCAAGGAAAAGTGGAAGGCACTAGACCACGTGGTAGGTCACCCATGCGTTGGACCGACCAGATCAAGTCTGCTTTGGACGGTCCCGTACACGAATGTACCCGGATGACTTCGAATCTGGAAAGGTGACGAGACATTGTGAGACGCATTACATCTGCCACATATACTACCGATAATTCATGACGACCACGACCGCTCTGTCAAGAGCGTAACGACTAAGAAGAAGAACCGAAAAAGCAATAGAGAAAACATGCGGTAGTGAAACTTTGCCGCCATGCTAATTTAGTAGCCGAACTTCGGCGTGACCGAAATACGCCGTAGTCAAGCTCTGCCCAACTTTTTATCCTAACTACGGTGTAGCAGCTCTACACTGTAACCGAACTACGCCGCAGTCAGTATGATTACAGTTGATGTTTTCTAAAGCCATGGTTCTAAATATGTATTGAGCCACGAATCCCTACAAAATCACGTCCTAATCCTGACAATTTCCCAACAGCAAAATTCTGACTGGCATGCTGAAACCCACCAAAGGGAACGTGATCGTGCGCTCGGACGGCACGGGCACGCAGCTGGGCGTGTGTCCTCAGCGCGACGTGCTGCTGGAGTACATGAGCGCGCGCGAGCACGTGCAGCTGTACGCGCAGCTCAAGAGCGGCAGGCAGGCGCACGAAGTGCAGCACGAGGTGGACAGGTGAGTACATGAGCGCGTGCAGCGGCAGGCAGGTGAATCTGCCGTTCTTCCCAACTATATAGAGATCAGCCACCAGTCTACCGGAATGCTGGGCGAAAATGTTAGCCCCTTGCCTGGGAAAGGTTCAATTTTATTTTGACAGACAAGAAGTTACAGAACAACAGGAGAGAAGAGCAGTGCCCTCTTGACCTCAAAGGGTGTCGAGGCAGGTACATCAACTGCACAAATACTGCACCTAAACGTTAGAGCCTCAGAAGAGTCTATACACTGCTTCAAATAGTGTCTAAATATCTAAATACTACCTCTGTTTCAGAATGTTGGAAGTGCTGTCTCTTGGAGCAGTATGCTCGGAGCCGGTATCACGCCTGTCAGGCGGCACCAGGAGGCGGCTGTGCGTGGCGCTGGCCTTCATCGGCAAGCCGCACCTCGTGTCCTTGGACGAGCCCACCGCCGGAGTGGACCCTGCTGCTAGGAGGTATGCTGTCACTTTTAGCATATAAGCTAATCCATCACTTCTTGTATATAATAATAGTCAACTATTCTTCACAATTTACTAGTGAACTAAAAAATAGTTTTCAGTCGTTAAGAAAAAAGTAAGGGTCCTACTAATCCTTATGCAGGTCCTAATCCAGAAGTTTCTACATGGTATTTGCCTTAATCACCTTAATTGTTCTTATTAGCAGACAGGCGGTTGCTACTGGCGGTTATCCTATTAACGAGATTAATAACTTTTATTACCAGTGTATTTTGCCAGTGATAACCTATGGCTCTGAGACGTGGTCGCTCACAATGGGCCTCATCAGAAAACTTACTGTCACCCAAAGGGCAATAGGGGCCATGCTCGGAGTTTCCTTGCGTGATTGAATCAGAAATGTGGAGATCCGCAATGGAAACAGGGTTACCGACATAGCCCGAAGAATTGCCAAACTTAAGTGATAGTGCGCAGGGCACATTGCTCGCAAGACGGGTGTCTGATGGCGCAGAAAAGTTCTGGAGTGGCGACCGCGAATCGGAAGACGTTTCGTTGGAAGACTACCCACAAGGTGGACCGATGACCTGGTGAAGCTTGCGGGGTTCCGCTGGATGCGGAAGGCATGGGACTGGTCAATGTGATGACTCTTGGGGAGGCCTATGTCCAGCAGTGGACGTCTTTAGGCTGATATGATGATGATGACTACGATACAGGTTGTAATAGAACTACCAAATCCTTAGAAGAAGAAAAACTTTGACAAACTAGAGTCACCTTATGGTTAATGACGATATTGAGTATAGGAGTCTAACTTATCTTTAATTCCAGGGACATCTGGTCAATGATAGTGAAGCTGAAGGAAGACCGCACCATCCTGCTGACCACGCATCACCTTGACGAGGCAGAATTGCTCAGCGACCAGATCGTCATTATGCACAAGGTATTTTTTTTTTAATTTATCCTATGCTGTCCCACTGCTGGACAAAAGTCTCCCCGATATTGTTCCAGCCAACTTTATTTCCTGTCTGCATGATTGGCCGATTGTAAAAATACTGCACACTGTGTTTTTTTAGAGGTTTGGTTTTTAAAATGAAATAAAACACGTAATAGTAAATTTTATTGCCATGGTATTGCTTTGTTAAAAAGATATTCTTATGCCATCATTGCTTAAACATGATTTCTGGCATATGGGCGCCACGTCTTAAATTAAAATAATAATAATTAAACGACAATAAAATTAAAATCACATTGGTACACAATCCAGATCAGAGAAATAATTATTAAAATCAGAATTAAACTTTACTTCAATCAATCAAAGTCAAATACAATAACAAAAACAAATTAACAGTAGAGCTGTCAACATTAAAATCAGCATTAAAGTGTAAATTGAAATCAGATCATTCAGCCAAGAGTCATAAAAGTAAGTGGAAGTGTGATATGTATATCACACATTCACAATAGAACGTTCAAGTTCATTCTGAAAGCTTTCTACCGCGACTTTCTTGTCGTAGCACCGCTACGGCGTAGCTCTCACTGTGCTACGATTTAACTCGCACCTTGCTACGTCGTAGCATATGATGTAGTTTCTATGCGTACTGGAGTGTTTTAGATATTTTTACAGCTCTTCATATTATTACCACTATTGTGTTAAAATTGTCAAAGAATTTTCCCTGAACGTAGAATTCATTGTTTTACTTGCAATGAAAAAAATACATTCTAAAAGTTACTAAAACTTTAGTACTTTCGCGGAGTATTACGCTCTCTACAACTGAAAGTGAAAGTATTTAACCTAAAATCAATAACTGGGCGGAGTTACTACCGCGAGGGTGGCTGGAGTGGAAACGGTAGGGTGCAAACACAGGCTCAAACGTATATCCATCTCACTCACCCTTATAGCAAAAACCATTTCTGAATTCACTGAAACCGTTTATGTAAATAAACTAGATAATCTTTATTTTAAACCGAAACAAAAATTACTCGAGGAATCTTTAACCGATTGGATTACCTACTGAATCAATATATACCATAAAAGTTACATGGGGTTGCTGTATTAAATTCTGAAAGTTGGAATCCTGCATCTCGCAAGCGAAGTTTTCATGCCGGTTTCTAGCGAAGCCGAAAGTTCGCCACATATATCGTGAGGTCCGTGGCTACTCCGGCAACCGGTCTGGCAGGAGCCGGTCTAAGTCCTACCACAAACATGCTACGCGTTAAGCAATCATCTACGAATAATAATAATAGAATACACGAATACTGAATCAGTTAATGATGATAGAGACTCTTGTGTTTCAACCCAACGGAAGTAGCCCCTTTGACCTCCTTTTATTGGTTTGGTAAAAAAAACTGCGAAGAAAGGTGTCGGAAACCTCTTTTTGCATTTTCTGGAAGGTTTTTTGAGGGATTTGCTAGTATTTTAAAAATACATACGGGTTTTTATTTAAGATTTAAAATTTTCGAGAAAATTTTCTTGTCTCGGTAATGAAAGAAAATATTTTTAAGAAAAACTTTGAAGGCGGGTTTAGGAAACCCCTTTTTTGTATAGGGAGGTATTTCTTCCGAATTTTTTTTAAGGTTTATAATTTTCGAGGCAATTTTCTCGTCTTTATTATGAAAGACGTTTTAATTCATAAATTCAGTTTTAATTTATAAATTCAAATGAGAACCATTTTTCGTGCCTTTATTTATTTTCTGTGAAAACTTAAAATCAAAGCTGTGCATGGGCTGTGTTTTCCCGCCATAATACAGCATAATACTGTTTGGAAAGCTCCTCGCCACTGTCACAAACGTACACAACTGGTAACTTATATTTTATAGTAATAATATTACATTTTTTTAGGCAGCTTTTTTTCTTGTAAAGATTTTTATGTACGATTACTGTGACAACCATTTTTCACCTCGGTTAATTCAAACAAAAATCTTAAATCTTACGCTTTTTCTTTTATTTTCTGGTAGTTTTTTGGTATTCTTTGCGGTTTTTATTTCATGTTTAAAACTTTCTAGAATGTTTTCTCGTCTTGAAAATGAAAGGCGTTTAAGTTAGTTTTGAATAAATACAAATAATAAATGATGTTTGTCCATAAATTTTAATCTCAGTAATAAAAAAATATAGTTTTTGCCTACTCCTGGGAGTAATACATTATTTTATTTTTATTTATTCAAAATTACGTAACGTACGTAACGTAACGATATGAGTTTATATATTTAGGTAAATTTAAAAATACAAATATATTTTCGCCAGGGCCAAATCCACACAACCGGGTCCCCCATCGAGATCAAGCGCACCCTTGGCAACGGGTACAAGCTGACAGTGATGTACCCCTCCCGCGACCCTGATCACGAAGAGACCTGGGAGGAGACCAGCCAGGAGGAGAAGACGAAGCAGCTGCTGACCCTGGTCAGGGATGTCGTGAAGAATGCCAACTTAGTGGACGTGAACGGACTTGAAGTGGAGATTGGGCTGCCGTTTTTCGACGGCAATGGATTGAATAATAAGTGAGTGGATTTTATAAATGTTCAATTTTTATAATATAGGTACTTATGGACACGATAATAACTAATGAATCTTGTGGAAACTGAAATTACCATGCCGTTATACGCGTGCAGACTTACTCGGT
Organism: Anorthoa munda; assembly: GCA_945859665.1. Lineage (NCBI taxonomy): Eukaryota > Metazoa > Arthropoda > Insecta > Lepidoptera > Noctuidae > Anorthoa > Anorthoa munda. The sequence goes on along the minus strand of OX243899.1, from coordinate 4,632,692 downwards.
AAAAAAGCGACATCTATCTTACAGTTCGAACTTATCAGCCAAGTAGCTAAAAAGTAGATATGCTTTAGAACTCTATAGCGATCGAGTTTCGATGTAACTTCTGGTGCCAGCGACACTCAATGTGGTATAGCAAGAGACCACGGCAAATTGCCACCATTGTGGATGCGACCTTGATTCTGCACATCACACGCTCGAGGAGTGCCCGGCGGGGGCCTTTGAGCGGCAGGTCTTGGTCGCTAGGATCGGGCGAGACCAGTCTTTGCCAGCAGATGTGAGGACCCAGCTGGTAGAGACAGATAATTGGAAGGAAATGGTCTCCTTCTGTGAGACCTTGATGGCCAAGAAGGAGGCCGCCGCGTGGGATCGTGAGAGGGCTGATCCCGCACGAATAAGAAGACATCGGGGAGGCAACCGCCTTGATGAACCGCCTAAAACGTAGAAAACCCACCTGCGTCATAAGCAGGTGGGACTCCGGGGTCGTGAGGGTCAGAATGAGGACTCTGTGCGCCCACCGAGTGACTTTAGGAAATACGGCAGGACAGTGATCACGTGCTGCCGTGCACAGCGAGGCTCAGGGGAGGCGCCTTTTCAGCCTCCCCAGGGATGTGCCCTAACAGTCGTTGCACAGAGGGGTTTCTGTGTGGTATTTTAAGAGGTGACGGGGGTTCCAGGTGCTGAATGGTAATCACCGGAGTGGTTTTAGTGAGGTAAAAATTCCACACTCACTGGTCTTTTCCCCAAAAGTCCGGACGCCTTCTGAAGATTTCACCCCGTAAACATAAAAATATATAAAAAGTTACCTATGTTTATTATAATACTGAAAATTGTGTTTTACTCATCAGACTCGCATTTGGAATAGATATAAAGTATAAGTGACTTTCCACTGAGCTTAGTTTATATTAGTTGCCAATGAAAAAAAAATATAAAACGTCGTAAATGTTTCAGTCGATATTTTGACAAATAATAGTCGTATAATGATAATGTTTCTGCCCTCAGTTTCCTACAACTATGCTCGGTGCTGGAAGCCACGCAGTCGTCTCTGGGCTTCAAGAGCTACACGCTGGACTGCAGCAGCCTGGAGCAAGTGTTCTTCAACATCTGCCAGCAAGCCGACGCGCCGCAGAATGGAATCGAATACCGTTAGTCATATTTCATGTAGTTTTACAGGAAATTAAAAAAAACTCTGACCTAACAAAAGCCGTTGTCCGGTCTGAACTGCTACATAAAAAACAGTTTTTCGAGCAACTTTTATTATTTTTACCCGACTGCCGAAGTAGGGTAATGTGTTGTGGTAATGTATGTATGTAAGTATGTATGTATGTTTGTTCCTATGTGGCGTTCTAGAAACCAAACGCGTGGGCCGATTTTGACGGTTCTTACGTCAATCGATTCGTCTTAACCCCGCGAGTGTCACTGGCTACATGAAAATTGGAAAATAGGAAAATAGCGGTTCTTGGGCGCCATATTGTTGGGGCCCAATTTATTTTTTCTTCCCTACCTATCGTGTGGGGTATCAAAATAAAGGATTTTAAGAGGTGATTTCAAAACTATATAAGACTTATATGTTTAAATGTACCTAATTCGAAAAAAATTACTAAAACGTTATAAATAAAAAAAGTTAATTAAAAAAATCAAAAACCCGACTGCTTGAAAAGCGAACTAAAAAGACGTAAACAAGGAGAAAATCATGCTGTGCAGTCGGAGGATACCTCTGGTTTTGGTCAGCCGGCTCGCGAAGATGTATCCTCCGCAGTATGATTTTCTCCTTGTTTACGTCTTTTTAGTTCGCTTTTCAAGCAGTCGGGTATTTTGATATTTTTAATTAACTTTTTTCATTAAATATAAGTAAAATATACTGAAATCGGTCCAACAATTCTCAAGTGATACGCTTACCAACGAACAATCTTATTTTATTTGTAAAGCGCAGAATCAAGGATCTCCACGCTAAATGTTAGTTGCAAAAACCACGGTTTCGCAATGTCCTGAATCATAATCATCAAAAGATGCTGACTGCTGCACCATTCTATCATGGTGTAACTTGATGTGTAAACATTCGCATTCCTCCCACAGTGCCCGAAGGCTGTCCATCCAAGAGCAACTCATCATCCAGCATCAGGACAGACGCTGCAGCCCAAGAGCTGGTGCCACCCGAAGGTCCGCTGAAGGGTACACCCTGGCAACAGTTTTTGGCGCTCATGCACGCCAGATATTTACATCATATTCGGAATGGGTATGTATTGGGTAGAAATACTTCTTATACAAATATGTTTTTTATTCAGAAAGGCTACTTCCCTTTAGCAAAGCATAATTGCTGTCGACAAATTAAAAAATTAAGAAAGTCTTGATTGGCAAAACCCTTGCAGAAATTGCCTCCCGCAGAGTCCCGCAAGCAATTCTAAAAGCGTCAATAATTCCATCAAACTCATTCACGCAGGTTTCTTTAATAACATTTGCTTGTGGAAGTCAACTTTGGTTGCTAATCGAAACTTCACTATTTAAAAGAAGGAAGTAAGGGCGGTTGTAGAAAACACTTTTATTTAATTAACAATTTGTTAATGTCAATAGGGCTTAAGCTAGCTGACATAATGCTTAGCATCCGTTAGGATGATTTGCCCTCTTTACAAAACCTTTAAACTATCATCGTCTTCCTGCCCTCGTCCCATGACTATATATAACTTTTTAATTTTATAGCCCACTTTTACTTTTTAATTTATTGGTGCGTATGGGCTCATTGACTTAATGTAGAAAAGTAGTGTCATTGTCTATGGATGCGCGAGTTTCGCAGTCATGCGCAATGAGACTCTTAAGTTGCCCGCCATACCACATATTTTTTCCGTTTCCACTTTTGTTTTATTTCAACACTCGCGTGTTATTATTACGACACGCTCGTGTTTTAATAACCCCTATTATATGACCATTGCATAAACTACTATTATCGTCTCAATGTGATACTGACTTTGCAAGGCGACTTACCATAAATTGCAGACCGTGACATAACTCAACGTCTTTCTTTAAATAAAACTTTACTACAATGTTTCTTGTTAACCAGATGGCTGTTGTTCATGCTGATCGTCCTGCCAGCGCTGTTCATCACCCTGGCCATGGGCTTCTCCATGCTACGGCCGCCGCCAGACAACGAGATCAACCTCAAACTGGACGACCACTTGTATAACGGATCTACAGAATTCTTAGTGTAAGTTTAACTGCCGCACTCAGAGACATTTAACGATTACTTAAGGCGCTCCTTAGTGTAGATTTTGTACTAAAAATCTATACTAAGGAGAGCTTTAAGTAACCGTTAACGTCTCTGAGTGCGGCAGTAAGTCTTCTCTTCTTATTCATTGTCTTCATTACTGAAGGTCGTGTCCGTCTTGGAAAGCCTTGACGGAGCCCAATGAAAAACTGCTTCCACGCCACTCTATCTTCGGCTCTTCTCAGAGCAGTGGTCACCGTGAGTCCTGCAATCGCTCTGATCTGGTCAGACCAGCGAATAGGTGAACGTCCGCGTGGTCTTTTTACATCCAGCTTTCCTACTACGAATAATTTTTTCAGGTTGTCTGGCTGTCTCCGGGCGATGTGACCGAAGTAACTTAGGACCCGTTGTATTAATTAGTTTCTGCCATCGCCCGCGTGTAAAGTGTTTTATCATCCCAAGGGAACATTATACCGGAATTAAAAGTAAACTATGTGCTATTCCAGACTACAGTCTATCTCTGTGCCAAATTTCATCCAGATCAGTTTAGCCGTTCTAGCGTGATTGCGTAACAAACATACATCCACACACACTTCCATCTAAACTTCACATTTATAATATTAGTAAGATTTTATTTATTAAAATACAAAGTTTATAAAATCCTAATTTAAAAACTATGCCTCGCAAAACCGTTTTCACGGTTTGTATGTGGGAGCGGAACAAACATCATTACAAATAAGGTTTATTAGTGCGGACACCAAATGTTCACTTATTGTACTTATAAAGTAACTAAAAATATTATCTTATCTTATACTAGCTGCTCCTCGCGGCTTCGCTCCCGTAGACCACCCCACAGGACCCGGGATTGAAAAATAGCCTATGTCACTCAGGAATAATGTAGCATTCTTTCTTTGGGGCGACCCTATCTCTTATGTACCAACATCGTATTCGTTTGTTTTTTTCTTTAATTGTATTTTTTTGTTATTTATTTAAACTTCATGTACAATAGTGGTACATAGGCGGACTTAAAGCCACAAGGCATTCTCTACCAGTCAACCTTTGGGATAAATTGGACAACGTACAAAATAATATCTAAAAATAACAACTTATATTCAAAAAGGTATATACTTACATATATACTAATACACATATACAAATAAAAAAGATTAATAAATATTTCAATCAATATTTTTGCATGCAGACCACAGCCATCAATATACTCCGAGGACGTAGAACCGTCGTTTGCAGAGAGTGTGATGCAGTATCTCATGATGGACAAGCAGACCAGGAACTGGACAGCCGACGTATGTATACCTTCTTACTACAGTTTCCTGTCCCAAAGACTTGGTGTAAAAATCTCAATGATTTTTTTTTGGAGTTTTTAATCTGGCAAGTAGTCTTGATCTGACCTGAATGTATATAAATAGGCCATGCCATGGCAATCAAGATGGAGGTGACGGTTATTTATCAAAAAATATTGGCATCTTTGTATCAATCCATGTACTAATAAAAAGAGAGGCCTTACTACGAAGTCTGAATGAGTAATGATTCATGATTCCTTTGTAAAAAAGGAGCTGTGTGTGGGAACATACATAAACTCACGCCTTTTTCCCATGAGGGTAGGCAGAAACTACAGAATGCCACCTGCTACTATCCTTACATACTTCTTTTGTTTCACTCACATTCATACATCTAGTCATACACACACACCGCTATAGGGTAGTTGACTAAAATTAGTTTTTTGTCCGTCAGGTAGATTAACAAAAAATATTGGATATTTTTTACATATTTTTTCTTATGACACAAACATAGAGTGACGACGATACAGTGCGTTGAAATGTCGTGTGACGTCTCGGTGTGCTACACTTTATACTGACAAAGTGACGTCACAAGCCCCCACTCCTGAACTATGATACGGTTTATGTTTGTCAATTTTTATTTATTTGATACGGAAAAAATACGGGTCCAATATTATTTGATACTGATCACTAACGTGACGGACTAAATAGAATTATCATTTTTCTACCCAGGAAACATCCCTATTCATTGTGTATAACGCCGTCTCTCTCGCTCAGTGGAACCATAGTAGTTTTGACTCGTCATAGTAAGGCCCCAGTTCATAACATCTGTTGGTTGTTGAAGGCCAAGAGTAATTACGATAGTTGGGTCATAATCAAAATCAAAGTTTGATTTGTGGTAAAAATAAAAGTCGTCAGACTGCATGCAAAATCAACTTTTAATTGCATAATAACATAATCATAATATGTCTGAAAAAGGTCGACTTGTAAATATTGCCACTTTTTATAGGCCACAGAAAATTTCAAGCAGGCCACAGACAGACTGAAAACAACTTTCAAAACAATAGTGTAGGTCTTAAAGAAAATCAAATGATTAAACGTATCCGGCGTAATCAAATAACCAAAAAAAATATCTTACATAAACTTGAAATATGCACTTTTAATCACACTATTAATTGCCATATAGGATAACCCCCAGTGCGAGTGCACTGAGGTCAACCAGCACTGTGACATCACGACCAACCAGACGCGTTCCCTCCCGGAGATGATGGTATTGCCTGACACAGACACTATGAACCATTGGCTCGTCGACACACAGCAGATCTTCATCGAGAAAAGGTATGTTACTAACAGTTCCTATAGTATGCTGGTGCTACCCGTCGCCGATACCATGAACCACTGGCTCGAAAATACACAGCAGATTTAAATCGATAAGAAATATTTTAGACTAGCTGACACCCACGGCTTCGCTTCCGTCAACTGGCTACCTACCATACCTACTCTACCTTACCAATTTGTTAAACTATTTATTTGAATAAGAATTAATTAAACAAAATGAAAGTAACCAACTTTTGTATGTACCGGCGATCTAATTAAAATTTAAAACATTGAAAGCTGCTATTGTGACTTAGCTATGATAGTTAGGTATACACAAAGAGAAAAAATAATAATATTCTCTTACAGAATTTTTTGTAGGTACTTTAATCATGTAGTACATAACTTTTATATATCATCAATAGTTTTCTCAGCGCACGCCAAAGAATGATTTTTATAGGCAAATCTTTGCTACTTTGGGTTATATTACTGCAATTAACATAATGATCTCAATTTTTTTTGAAAATAAATTATTGCCTATAGCAATCAAGAATAACTACTACTGAAAACTGCTTACTGCTTTCTACTGGTGAAACAATTTTCAAAATCAGTTCATTAAATCCAGAGATTACCCCCTACAACCTCACAACATCACAAACTTTACCTCTTATAATATTAGTATAGATAGTGTTAAGTACTAACTATAGGCTGTAGAATTTTTTAAGATGTCAATACAGAAATCATTTCTAACAGCAAGAAGATGACAGTTGGCAAGCCATGCTAATTTTGCCTTAACTTTATTCTATTTAAATCTATCATTGAGTGCTATTTTTTGTACTAAAACTATAATTTTTAAATTATTATTGGATAAAATATATAAATATAATTTTAAAGACCTTTAAAAGTCTGGAACATTGGGCAGTATGTATGTACTCGTAGTACTTTCTTAAATAATATATCTCAAAACAAATTAAATATGTTGATGTAGTGATTCTCTCCCCAAACGTTCGTTCAATTTTGTTCGTTCTACAGACTTACTGAATAACTGCTTTCACCCCTCAGATACGGCGGCTTCTCCTCGTCTCTACAGAACAACCTCACGAACCTGGTGGCCTGGTACAACAACAAGGGTCACCACGCCCTTCCAGCCTACATCAACAGCGTCAACAACGCCATCCTGAGGACCGTGGTCAACTCTCCCCGAGCTAACATCACCACTTACACGCATCCCTTGAAGATATCTAAAGAACAGATCAGTAAGGCTACCGTGTAAGTATTTAGTTGCAACTAACTATCATCCTGAGAACCAAAGTTACCGACATAGCCCGAAGAATTGCGAAACTTAAGTGGCAGTGGGCAGGGCAAATTGCTCGCAGAACGGATGGCCGATGGGGCAGGAAGGTTCTGGAGTGGCGACCGCGAACCGAAAGACGATACGTTGGAACCCGTCCCACCTAGTGGGAGGCCCCACTAGGTGGGACGATGACCTGGTTAAGTTTGCGGGAAGGCGCTGGATGCGAGACGCACGGGATCGGTCAATGTGGCGACGATTAGGGGAGGCCTATGTCCAGCAGTGGACGTCTTTCGGCTAAAATGATGATGATGATGATCATCTTGAGGACCAGTTCCTGATTATGGCGTATTGCTAATTAACGACTAATGATGAAAAATAATTTAATTAGGGGAATATTTAACAAAATTTATATTATCTTTCTTTATACAAATATAAATTACGGACTCCCCTTATAAACTCTCCCACTTCTGATATTTTTATACTCCTCAGGACTGATTGGTCCAGTGGTCGCAAGCGTTATTGTTGAACATGAGACTTAATATCCGAGAGTTCCTGCGAAGTCGAATAGGGAGCCACTTGAACAACTTGCGAAAGTTAAGGTTTAAAACAAATACGAATACATAAATATTGCAAACGGTCAAGTTTATTTAAAAGCTCCTCAGTGGCATCCAAATAACAGGCGTCGGCGTAGTTGATGATGGGCTGAATGAGAGTTTGAGCAAGGGAAGTTTTGGTTTTCAAGGACAAAAAGCTCTGGGGGAAGCGGTTTTTGAGATAGGAGTCGAATCAATTAATAGTAGAAGAGGAAAAATTTAAATATTTAAGTTTCCTACGAAGGATATCGATGTTTTGTCCTTTACACAATCATACATAAATTACAGACTTCATTTAAAAACCCTCCCTCTTCTGATATCCATTAATAAACTCACACCCAGAACGAATCTGATGTTATTCTTTTCGTCTACAGCTACCAACACATAGCTGACGCAGGTATCACAGGGCTGGTGGTGCTCGCCTACGGGCTGGTGAGTGCCGGTGCTGCTATCTACCTGGTGCGAGCTCGCTGCAGCCAGGAGAAAAGGCTGCAGCTGCTGTGTGGAGTCAGTCCGGTGATGTACTGGGGCACTGCGCTCGTGTGGGACATGATGGTGAGGATTTATATAAACATTAGTTGTCTTTTCCCACGGAACATCGCGCTGGCAGCGACTAGAGTCGCTATAGCTAATATAATATTGGTTTAATCAAAAATTGGTGCTTTCATAGTCATAGTCACAGTTTTCAGCAGAATCTATTTAACTGACCTACGCATCGCTGTTACAGGGTAACACAAACTCTTTGGTACAATCTGCCGAGTACCCATAAATATCATGGTTAAGTTAGAATGTAGTGTTACTAAATAGCAATGCTTAATTTAGCAATGTACAAATTTATAAAGTAACAGTGTACTCATTGTTGAAAAGCCTAATAATAAATAAATAAATAGTACACTACGTGTCGAGCATAAAAAGTCGAGATTTTAACACGAACGATGTAGCCAATTTCGTTGAAAGCTACATGCGAGTGTTAAAATAAAGCCTTTTTATGCGAGACACTAACGATTCTTTTTCCACAACCTGATGAGCTTACTGATTTAAATGCAAATAAGTTCCAACAACAATGTATAAGAAATGTTCAGACTAAAAACCAGACTATATACACACAATCAACACGCGCTTTTCCGAGAGGTAACAGGTTCAGTATCATTCTGCCAGTTAGATAATGATATCAAAACTCCATACAAAAGTCATTTCGTAACTGTTATTATGTAATTTTGTTTTTTTTTTTTTTTCAATTTTATAATCTTGTGTTTAAATATTCATATTTCGAAACGAATTTCTTAGGCAATGTGTTACATAATAGACAAGGTAGTGAAAAAATATCTTTTCACTACACCAATAGAATTGAGTAGAAAATGGACAGAGAGAACTTTATCCTGCAGTGGGACAATATTGGATAGTTAGTTAATTATCGATCTAATTACATTTGACCTTCCTAAAAGTAAAAGTAATAAAATAAAATAATAAATTTAATGTGTGTTTGTTTGTGTGCAGATAATGGTGATAAACATGGGCATCACTTCAGCTGTGATGCTCGCGTTCGGCTTCCCGGTGTTCGTGTCGCGAAACAACCTGCCCGCCATCTGTGTGCTGTTCGTCTTGTATGGGTGAGTTGTGTTATTTTATCATAAAGAAACGTGCCTTTAAAAGGATTTTGGACTTTATAAAGATTACTGAGAGTTCTGGCTCTATATGTTAATTTTTAGGGTTCCGTACCCAAAGGGTAAAAACGGGACCCTATTACTAAGACTTCGCGATCCGTCTGTCTGTCTGTCTGTCCGTCTGTCACCAGGCTGTATCTCATGAACCGTGATAGCTAGACAGTTGAAATTTTCACAGATGATGTATTTCTGTTGCCGCTATAACAACAAATACTAAAAACAGTATAAAATAAATATTTAAGGGGGGCTCCCATACAACAAACGTGATATATTTGCCGTTTTTTGCTCGATATTAATAACGGCAACAGGTCGCTTGAAATATTCACAGAATGTTTAGTTGTATGTTCACTTCAAAAAATAATTATTATTAAATTAAAATAAAATAAATTAAGGGGGGCTCCAATACAACAAACGTGATTTTTTGCAGTGTTTTGCGATACTGGTACGGAACCCTTCGTGTGCGAGTCCGACTCGCACTTGGCCGGTTTTTTTTTCAATTATCTCAATTAAAATTTACATAGTATAAAATACTTAATTAACAATAACTACCTATATATACAGTTAAATAAAAATAAAATGAAACTACGAACGCGAATAAAAAGGAAGGGGTCACAGGGCGTCAAAAAAATCGTCCTCATCGCTGTCAACGTGAAAAGTGCTCAGAACGCTGGCAGCATTGCCATCCAACGTTGCAATGCTGATTCTCTGGCCAAGGAAAAGCCCAGCCTTCTATTAAGTCGTATCTTGTGGTTAGCGTTACTACCCAAACTCAGTATATGCTATGTTAATTTTAAGACTGACATTGAGGTTCTCAACTAGTAGAAGTAATAGGGATACACAAAGGAAGACTGTTCACATCATAATATAAGACTTCTATCCAGACTCTAAAGCTTTTTCGACCAGCACCCTCACTTCGTTCGATAATCGCAAATCTTTAAATTTTGTTTTTAGGGTTCCGTACCCAAAGGGTAAAAACGGGACCCTATTACTGAGACTCCGCGGTCCGTCTGTCTGTCTGTCACCAGGCTGTATCTCATGAACCGTGATAGCTAGACTGTTGAAATTTTCACAGATGATGTATTTCTGTTGCCGCTATAACAACAAATACTAAAAACAGAATAAAATAAATATTTAGGTTGGGCTCCCATTCAACAAACGTTATTTTTTTGCCGTTTTTTTGCGATTATGGTACGGAACCCTTCGTGCACGAGTCCAACTCGCACTTGGCCGGTTTTTTCATTATCCACTGCTACATAGAAAAAGTAATGCAACCAATTTTGTTGTATTGCCAAAACACGTTAAACACGTAAATATGACTATTTCAAGTGCAGTAACACAGTACTCGTAGATTATAAGGGTGCAGATTTTAACCTGCTTTTAGGTTAATCTTAGTATTTTTTGCTTTTCAATAAAAATATGTCAAACTGCGATATTTATTCTTCTGAATATTTAAAAATCAGCCCTTAGCTGATAATTTGGTTTTACTGATATATACTTTACATTCTTCCATCCACCTTCAGCTACGCTTGCGGCAGCTTCATCCACGTGGCGGAGAAGTTGTTCCACGACGCCAGCATGGCCAACATGATCCTGTTCTGCGGGAACGCCTTCCTCGGGCTCTCCTTCATCGCTGTGCTGCTCGTCTTTGACATCATCTCCGAGTCTGAGGTCAGTTGGGTTTCGGGTCTTGTGGCAGAATAAATACAGGCCAACTTAAAGGCCATACTACTAATTATCTTTATTTGAAACAAAAACACGTATTAATATTTGAATTGCGGACGGCAATAGTTGCATTTGTTAGAAACTGTGTCGCAGCCATGATTATGAAGACCACAGTTACAGCCTAAGAAAGGCTTATTGATATACATAAATTAATTTTAATTAGCTATTTGATTGATTATGATATTTTTTGTCAAGAAAACTCCCGCAGCCTAATTGCGTAAGTGAATTCTGCAAAGCAAACAAGTTGGAACCTTCCCAAAAACGACTTTTCGTATTGCATATTACACTCTGAAACGGAAAGGTTATGCTCCTTTCATTACCAATATTTTGACGTAGAATTGATTGTAAAAGAATGATTGAAAGCGGAATAATCGAGATAAAACTTCACTATTGGTATTGTGTAATGCAAATGTCATATATCTTCAACTCCGAAGTATCTCTAAGTAGTCTGTGTTCAACTCAAAGGAGGATTTGGAAAGCTAACGCTAGCTTTCCAAATTAGTTTCGCAATACCGAAAAAGTTGAAAGAAATGATTCTGATTCTTTGAAAGCATCGACTTGTTTCATTTGCAGAATTCACTTACGCAATTAGACTGCCGGTTTCTAGAACACACATTAAAATATTAAAAAAATGGCCAAACGTATATGGACTGCTGTGATCGGTTGACTGAATGATCAACAACCAATAAATCATTTTGACACAGCTATTTTTATTTATTTATTAGACTTCCAGAAACAGGTACACAGGTATACTTAACCGATAAATCTTTGTTTGTCTCCAGGCGACAGACAATGCTCGCTGGTGGCTGCACAAGCTGTTCATGTTGGCGCCGCAATTCGCTCTCGGAGACGGCATGCTCGACATCGCTAAGAACACCATACAGGCACAGGTATGTTCAATTTGTTATGTTTTGATGAATCTGTAGGGACAGTAACACACCGTAACACAGCGACGAAAGCCGCCCTTACTGATACGAAATAACGATGGTGTCAAAATCAAATTTCTTCTTATTTAATACATATTTACACATGCTTTGACTTGCACAACTCAATATCCGTAATCTAGGATAGGAGGATAGGATGGAGACCCCCTTTTCCGCACATAGACTCCCATTTGGCCCGTTGTGCGTGCAGGCCTCCTCCTCAGTGCAGGTGTCATATGACCTCGAATTTTTGGTTCTAAGACATGCTGGTGTCCTTACGATGTTTTCCTCCACCGTTTTGAGAGCAGTGGTGATGAAATAACTTACAAAAAATGACAACAGAACTTGTAAGTCGCGGCCGTTACCACTGGGCCACTGCTGGACCACTGCTCTTCTAACTGTGATCTATTTTGAAGCCCATTTTGAGAAGAAACCTCGTTTTAATATTCATAGCGCAATTATGAAATAGCGACTGCTGAGGTTTTACTCGTTATTTTGAAATTGAACGGTGTTGGGAGGTATCGGGATTTATAAAGAACTAGCTTCTGCCAGCGGCTTCGCAGTTGGAAATCAACCCAAGGGAACATATTCCTGGGATAAAAAGTAACCTATGTGCTATGCCTGACTATAATCTATATCTATGCCAAATTTCGTCCAGTTCCGTCAAGCCGTTTGAGGGTGAAGAAGTAACAAACATACAAATACACACACTCACAAACTTTCGCCTTTACAATATTAGTGTGAAGTGCGATGTGTTAGTAGCAGCCCGAAGTCTAGATGTGTCAATAGATTAGCACCCTATTTGTAGATTTGAATTTATATCCTTGTCTCATTACTCCTCACTGTGGCCAAGACACCTTCAGCGTCTTTCGTCTGTAACCTTAGGTCGCATGGTGCAGACATCCTGAACTTATCTATATATTTATTTATCACACACTAGGTGGTAGGTTAGGGCTGTAGGGCTTATAGGTCTTAGGGTCGTAGGGACTGTTAGGCTGTAATGTCTTAGTCCTTTAACTTATCATATATTTTCATGTACTGTCACACCCTTAACATTACTGCGACCTTACGTGACGTGTGTTGTTGGGCGGGCGTACATTTTCGGCATGATGACATACTTATGCAACTTTACTTGAATACCTACAGAAACCCAACAAAGGTCTTTTTAATCGGGCGAGCATCTTTCCTTTCTTCCTCCTCAGGTGCTGTCTCGCTTCGGCATGGACACATACAAGGACCCCCTACACAGCGACCTGCTGAGCCTGCACTTCGCGTACCTGGTCGTGGTCGGCACGTTTCTGCTGCTGCTCAACCTCAGCATCGAGTACGGCTGCTTCGATTCGCTCGTGGCTAGGTAAGAGATAATATAGTATACTATACTTTATTTGAAATAACATCGCTTTTTACAGTCCGTTCAGTCGATTTTGAGTTTTATTTTCTACTCCGTAGACATTATGATGGCTTAAAAAGCATAAACTTGTTCCCAATACCAACTGTTTACTGCAGCTGCCATTTATCATGTCACCAACGCAATAAAAGTCAAATTTGGTTGAACGGGCTGTAAAAAGGATTGTTTAAATTTCTAACGTTATTTTAAATGGAATATAGATATTACGAAAGAATACCCCTTTTTAGGGTTCCGTACCCAAAAGGTAAAAACGGGACCCTATTACTAAGACTTCGCGATCCGTCTGTCTGTCTGTCTGTCCGTCTGTCACCAGGCTGTATCTCATGAACCGTGATAGCTAGACAGTTGAAATTTTCACAGATGATGTATTTCTGTTGCCGCTATAACAACAAATACTAAAAACAGTATAAAATAAATATTTAAGGGGGCCCCCATACAACAAACGTGATATTTTGCCGTTTTTTGCTCGATATTAAAAACGGCAACAGGTAGACGCTGGAAATATTCACAGAATGTTTAGTTGTATATTCACTTCAAAAAATAATAATTAATAAATTAAAATAAAATAAATTAAGGGGGGCTCCCATACAACAAACGTGATTTTTTTGCAGTATTTTGCGATAATGGTACGGAACCCTCCGTGCGCGAGTCCGACTCGCACTTGGCCGGTTTTTTTACTACCTTTTGCCAAGGCTTTCCATCCGTGGCGTATCCCACAGAATAAAACACAACCATTTTAGTACCAGCAGATACTGATAAATGTCTGGACCTATGGAAAGCCTACTCTAGAAATATCGTCGTATCTTTGGTGTTGCTTGAATGAGTGGGTAACACTTGTCTCAAATGTGTGGTTTAGTGTGTGATCTGCATTTTTTTTTCTGAACCTATGTTAAGTCTGCTATAATTAACAAATGAGTTTAACACCCTATCATCTTATTGCAGGCTCCGTCCCGAAACCATCCCTCCCCTGGTGGGGGGTGAGATGGAGCCGGTGGAGGTGAGCGCGGAGAGGAAGCGCGTGCACGCCTCGAGAACGTTACATGCGCCGCTCAGGGTCAACACTATTGGGAATATTAATAGAGGTGAGATAAAAAGAATATTCTTTTTTTATTCTTCCTTGCAAATCCTTTTACTTAAACGTTTTATTTCGTAACCCTACATGTGATACCCATATCATTATTAAGGTTTATAAAAAAATTGGTCCGCCATCTTTGGACGTCACTTATATAATCACAGATATAAATCTAACTAGATGACGCGATTGTATGAACTTCGCGTGTCAAAAAACGGAGTTAAATTACGAGCAATGATCGTAATCTGAGCTTTTCATTTAGCATTATCGGCACCGGAAATCCACCGAAATCTAGAAAAATCCCTTTTTATGCCATATTGAGCTGTAAATACTGCATAGAAAAAGTTGTCCGAGGCATTGGAAATGTTTTCTTTCATCGGTAAGTAAAGTTTTTAAATTGTGTGTGAAAAAGTGGCACGCTTGGTTTTCATACAGATGAATGTATTTGCGTTATCTAATTAGATTTATGTCTGTGTATATAACAGTGCATTGTCATCCAAACCAAACGTGTTTCCAAAATTGTTGCTCATTCGATTGGGTATAACTGTGTGAAAATGCAAGTGCAAGACATTCTTCTTCATTTTGTGTCACGGTACATCTACCAATCACTGGGCGCAGTAGGTATTTTATTATTGGCTTTGGGTTCGCGCTTAATCACTATCTTACCTGATGGTAAGCAATAATGTGATCGACGGTGAAGCACGCTTGCCTAGAAAAAACCTATTCACTCTTAACTTTGGAAGACCCCTAGATTGTAGCTATCGGGAAATAGACTCCGGCAGGGAATTCATTCCACTCATTAGCTGTACGCATAATAAAAGTATTCCCAAAACGTTTAGTGCGTGTGGGTGGGATGTCGACCATGTACCGATGGCGCATCGCTTTACGTCTGGTAGTCTGATGATGAAACGGGCTAGGCGGAATTAAGAAAGTTGGAGCCGAGTGAAATTTAGCGGAAAAAAGACCTGGGTTTTAGCAGCATCAAACCTGACCAGATTGGCATCGCCCCATTCGGAGATTGCCTGCATGAACAGATTCAAACGCTCCACCGTGGCCTCACGGAGAGACCGGATCTGCGTTAGACAAGTATCTCTAAGCGACAGTGCTGTCTTCTGCATATCCAAAGGTTTTAGCAGATCGTTAATGTGCAACAAGAATAATGTTGCTGAGAGTACCGACCCCTGAGGGACCCCGGCATTAATATACAATTGGTCCGACGAGCAGCCATAGATAACCACTCAAATGGACCGAACTCTCAGGAAGTCAGCAATCCAATCACTCAGACTAACGGGCAGACCGAAAGAAGAAAGCTTACCAGGCTTTCGTGCTAGACCCTATCAAAAGTCTTCGAGATGTCGAGGGAAACGGCAAGCGTTTCCCCGAGCGTCTCGATGGCCTCACTCCAGATGTGAATGGCATACGCTAGAAGATCCCCAGTAGACCGATATCGGCAAAAGCCGTATTGGCAGTCACTAAGAATATCGTTAGTTTCTAGGTATATACAGGAGCTTCGTGTTATGTACACGCATGGAGTGTGTAGTTACTTTACACGAAGTACTTTTACGTTACAGAGATGGGTCTGTAGTTGGCAGGGTCAGCACGACTGCCCTTCTTGGGCACGGGCTGTACATTAGCTTGCTTCCAAGCATTCGATACTATTCCAGTCTCATACGAAAGCCATAATAGGCGTATCAAGATCGGAGACAGTTCAGGCGCACTGGTTCTAAGAACTATTGCTTGTATTCCGTCAGGGTCGCAAGCCTTGTTCACGCCGAGGTTGCTCAGCACCCCACGGACGTCCTTTTGATGGATGCGAATGTCCGACATACTCGTCTCGCATCCATCAGGAGAAGGAGGGGGCCGCGCGTCCTGTGGATTCAGACGTGAGGATGCCGCAAAAAGAGAGGCAAATAAATTTTCCTTCTCCTTAGCGGAGTAGGCCACCGACCCATCGGGTTTCAGTAGTGAGGGACGGCAGAAGTTCGATTCGACCGACTTAGCCAGAGATCAAAACGTTTTACTACCTGCTGGGTAAGAAGCAAGTTTAGTCCCTATTAGGCCAATGTGGTCGAACCGAGCCATTCGCAACACCATCTTGCAGGACTTGGCAGAACTGTTAAAGACCTTCTTCTTCTGACACACCTCACTCGCTATGCGCAATCGAGCGTCGACCCATGCCATGTGTTTATTGTAGCTTTGGAGGGCTCAGGCCATTTAGGGTTCAGGTAAACGGAAATTTAGGGCACGCCATCAAATCGGACATAGTCTGACCAAGAGCAGACTCACATTGAATGTTTGACGGATCAAATTTGATCTCTAGCGTTACCATACGGTTCAACACGGTCAAAACAACTGTGCAGCTCGCCGGAATACGACTCCACTTCCACCGACCCGCGGGGCCCGCTCGGGGCGCGCCGATAGCGAGAGTCGAACGTCAGTGTGACATGTTAGCGCCAGGTGCACAGTTATTTTAATCGAGTAGTTAAATTGCTGTTTTCCCCCAGGCTTCGTGCACACGGAGGGTAAGAAGAACTCGATGCAACGCGTTGTGTCTCCCACGTCGGACGCGGCGCAGTGCGTGGAGCTCGCCAAGTGCTACCCCGGCCTCAGCGGCCGACGCGTCGCGCTCAGGAGCCTTACCTTAGGGATACCACCGGGACAGGTTAGTTTACCATATAAAAAGAAAATATTTATTTGTTACTCGCACAAGAGGTACAGAAAGAAAAAAAAAAGTAAAATATTCATAACATTTTGATGTGCTTTGCCCAAATCCTTCCTCGTAAATTATTAAGATTTTGATTCTTGCAAGTTTTTTTTGAAAGTCCGAGTCCTTAACAATATTCTTAATTTCCTGTCAACAGTGCACAGCCCTCCTTGGTCAGAACGGCGCGGGCAAGTCCACCACATTCTCCATGCTGACCGGAGAAGTAAGACCCTCATCCGGCCAGCTGTACCTCAACAACGAGCTTGTCAACTCAACGGAACTGTGCAACGGACTTATCAGTAAGTTAATCATCATCCGAATAATGTTTTACCAACCAAACAAAAAAATCTGCTGTTCCTCGTTTGAAATGCACTTTGGTATGGAACAGCTGTTTTTCAAGAGTAAGTGTTATCCTCAGTTTACGTGCGTTTTGCCACCGCCGCCGTCACGGAACATCAAAGAGAATGTGATGACGGCCCGATGTAGCGACATATACATTTACTATAGCCGCTTGTCCACTGCAAGCCCGTAACCCGAGCGTCATCCTGCAGCGTAAGTGAATTATGTAAAGCAAACAAGTTGGAACCTTCCCAAAAACGACTTTTCGTATTGCATATTACACTCTGAAACGGAAAGGTTATGCTCCTTTCATTAACAATATTTTGACGTAGAATTGATTGTAAAAGAATGAATGAAAGCGGAAGAATCGAGATAAAACTTCACTATTGGTGATGTGTAATGCAAATGTCATATATCTTCAACTCCGTAGTATCTCTAAGTAGTCTGTGTTCAACTCAAAGGATGATTTGGAAAGCTAACGCTAACTTTCCAAATTAGTTTCGCAATAACGAAAAAGTTGAAAGAAATGATTCTGATTCTTTGAAAGAATCGACTTGTTTCCTTTGCAGAATTCACTTACACAATTAGGCTGCTGGCCTCTGTGAATTCGAGTAAATCGGCGGGGCCGCTAGTACTCCGGCCCGGGATTGTGACAGGCCGATGTACCAATACAAAACACTTTTGAACGAGTCCACCACACCTGTGGCGGCGCCGTGACGGAGCACCACGCCAGTTTTTTTCGGATCGTTGCGGTGGACAAACGATCGCCGTCACGTTACTGTGATCTAGGGCAGGCAAAATCTTGTTCTCGTTGACGTCCCGGTAACGGCGGCGGTGGACAGACACAGAAGTGTGTCGCTCACGTCACGACACTACAATATATTTATAGAGAGTTTCACTTTAGTATTTTAACCATCATCCATGCATCATCATCAGCCATCATCTGCCTGTCTACCCTTTCCCAACTACGTTGTTGCGCTCGGCTTCCAGTTTTAATGGATGAAGGTGAACCACATTAAAATGGAGCGTGGAGATAGGGCATCTGTTTTTTTTTTTTTTTTTATTGATAGGCTCGCGCTTGACCACTATCTCACCTGATGGTAAGCGATGATGTGGTCGACGATGTAGCACGCCTACGCTTGTTTTATACTATTTCGATATTCTTCATTAACAGGGGGTTAAGACTGGTTGTTAGACTTTTGAGCTTCAAAGATCTTCGGATGACAGCCGCGACTTACGAAGCATAAGAATGTAATGATTTTAATCAATCTGTGTTGTTACCCGCAGGCTACTGTCCCCAAAGCGACGCAATAGACCCGCTGCTGACCGTGAACGATACGTTGCGGCTCTACTGCAGGCTGAGGGGCATCACGGATCAGGAGGAGGTAAGGAATACATTCATTATATGACAAAAATACAGCGACGCATTGAATTTTTTTTGCGTAACTTCACAGACCTCTCGAGAATCGATCTCTAATCATGACAACACATATTTTTTTTATATTTCGTAAAGTTGAAGAGGCCAACAGTTGTGGGATGCTTAATCTTATACTTAAACAAAATTTTGTTCGACTCATGTGTTTAACTTTTTTCCAACCGAACCCGGTTTTCAGTCTAATAGAAAGCCATTAAATTTTTTTATATAGCGTGATTTTCTACTGATCTCAACAATCCTTGCTCGTTCCTTATGACTGTTATTATTTCGCCTCTAGCCCCTCTAATGTCTAGTACAAGTATATATAATCGAACGTGAAGAAAGGAGTGGACTACACAAGTTTTATATTTGTGTGCAGGTGATAAAGCGCACAGTGGCGATGTTCGACCTGGGCCGGTACAGCGCCGCGCGCACGGGCACGCTGAGCGGCGGCAACAAGCGCAAGGTGTGCACCGCCATCGCCTTCATGGCGCGCACACCGCTCGTCTTGTTAGATGAGCCTACCAGGTGAATATAACCTACGTCTATTGTCATCATCGTCAGCCTAGGCTTTTCCCATCTGTTTAAAGGCCGGCTTCCAGTTGTAGCAGTTCCATATGTAGCTGAGAAGATTTTACAAGGAGAGACTGCGTATTTGACCTCTACATATAGGGGCCGGCTTCCAGTTGTAGCAGTTCCATATGTAGCTGAGGAGATTTTACAAGGAGAGACTGCGTATTTGACCTCTACATATAGGGGCCGGCTTCCAGTTGTAGCAGTTCCATATGTAGCTGAGAAGATTTTACAAGGAGAGACTGCGTATTTGACCTCTACATATAGGGGCCGGCTTCCAGTTGTAGCAGTTCCATATGTAGCTGAGAAGATTTTACAAGGAGAGACTGCGTATTTGACCTCTACATATAGGGGCCGGCTTCCAGTTGTAGCAGTTCCATATGTAGCTGAGAAGATTTTACAAGGAGAGACTGCGTATTTGACCTCTACATATAGGGGCCGGCTTCCAGTTGTAGCAGTTCCATATGTAGCTGAGAAGATTTTACAAGGAGAGACTGCGTATTTGACCTCTACATATAGGGGCCGGCTTCCAGTTGTAGCAGTTCCATATGTAGCTGAGAAGATTTTACAAGGAGAGACTGCGTATTTGACCTCTACAACCCAGTAACTGGGTATACCCCTTTGCAAAACTGGCGTCAGTTTTTATGACTACCAATAATTTAACAACTTTCAAAGATCTACAAATGTCAGAACCTCGGAAAACATGTTTGGTGATAGTCCGCTAAACATGTTTTCCAGGGCACGGAGCAGTCTTATTATGTGTTGAATAGTCACTCATCCACGAACCTCAGCAAACGTTGCTTAACCTCGAAGATCGAACCGTGGGGCTGTTATTATTTATCCACAAACAAAGCAAAAGTGGCAAAGTGTTAAGTACAATTTCAACCAAACGGCACGCATCGCATTGGATCTGAATGAATTTTACAATCATTAAACGAAATTAAATTTTGTATACAGTATTTAAGTCTTTATTACACACAGCACACACACACACACGCACAGCAGTTTCACCGCGGGCGTCCTCGGCGACACGCGTTCGGAGCCGAAAGCATGCTGCGAGACATTGGCAGCTCCGTTCGGATGCCGTGGTATCCGATTGAATCCTTTCGACTGCCGTCGCATGTGCACGTAGCTGTGGCCGGGGGGCGGGCGGCGGCACCACTCATTTTCAAGAGTGCACTGTCATTTGGCGTCACTCATTCAATCATGTATTTAGAAGAAAAACTAATTTCTTCGGTGCATAAGCATACCAATGCCAGAATTTAACATACAGGCGTAGATTAGGATACGTACGCAAGCCTTACGGAGCCGTTCGTATGAGTCAACATACTGTCGGACGTGATCGGTTGTCACCCCTTCCGATCCGATGTGATGCGTGCCGTTTGGTGGAAATTGTATTGTATATTGAATTTCACAGTTAGCAGCCCGGCGTTTGGATTTGAGCCTGATGGCTATAACCTCGTAATTTAAACATAACTGACGAAATGTGATGTGACTGAATGCAGACGTGATATTGTTATAATAATTTTTCAGTGGCATGGACCCAGTGTCCCGCGGCTGCGTGTCACGCGGCGTGGTGTCGGCGTGCGCACGAGCACGCGGCGTGTTACTGTCCACACACGCGCTCGACGATGCGCGTCGGCTGGCTGCGCGCGTGGCGTTACTGAGACAAGGAGAGCTGGTCGCGCTGGCGTCGCTAGATGAGTGTCTTAATAGGTGAGTCTTCATTCAAACGAACAAGCTCACGACATAGGCTTGTATGGTGTTAGTACTTCAGCTGTAATGGCGTGGGGGTAGTGTGTTATATGTGTGTCTGAATATGTAAGTGACTCAATAGGAAAGAAACAAAATTGCATTTTTTTTTTAAAGTAGTTTTTGTGCAACTGCGCCCAAACTGCAACTTTGTAGCTGGTGAGCAGTTCAGACCCTAATTTTAACAAGTTCTGTTTGGATTACATATCCAAATAACGTGAATATTAGGAGAGCAGCCTACACCGCCAACCAGCACGAAACCAAACGTTTATTGATATTGTCCCCGCAGGTTCGGCGGCGGCTACGTGGTGCAGTGCCGCGTGCGCCGCTCGCCGCGCGCCGCCTGGCGCCGCGTGCTGGCGGGCGCGCCGCACGCGCAGCTCCGCGTGCTGCACCAACATACGCTGCACTTCCTCATGCCTAACGTTACCACAGGTACACTACTACAACCACTAAGTATTCAAGTGTATATGTTATGGACCAATTGATTAATACCGCATTATTCATAATGCCCAGACAATTTGAAAAATGCTCAATATGAGTAGACAATATGCTAAAAATTATTGAAATAATTAAATTAATAAAAAAAATGGATTTTTTTTATTATTTTAATTTTGACATTGATTTTATTATAGAATAGGAAAGTACGATTACTATTAAAGCAATAAAGTGGACGGAGCCCCGTTACGCGGGGTCCCTATTCCTGCAGGGTCTAAAGTGTCGGCGTGCCCTAAGCTCCCGAGCTCGCTGCGCTCGCTCTTGGACTAACTCATTGCCCATAATTAAAAATGCCCAACCGTTACGTAGCAATATTCATAATGACCAGACAATGTGATAAATATAGAAGTTTAAATCAGTATTCATTACATTGCCCGATTTGACATGACTAGATTCATAATGCGCGGGCATTAAATTCAAATCAAATTTATTGCATCCATAATGTACATACAGGTGGTAAATATAAGTTACAGAAACAATTATGGACCCTTTCGGGCACAGCAGCATTCTAATTATGGACCCTTTCGGACACAGCAACAGTCTAATCATGGACCCTGTCGGACACAGCAAAATTTTAGATACAATCAGTGTCTAGGGACAGAGGAATTAGTGCACTGATTAATCACTTGGTCTTGGTCATAATCCACCTCACTCACACAGACAAACACAATCTCTCGCGCACTGTGTTACCTATACGAGGGCCACAGGCGTAAGGTAGACGTGTTAAAGGGAAGATCATTTAGTGCTCACACAAACCTGTGAATTGCTCCAAAATAGAACCGCAGCCTAATTGCGTAAGTGAATTCTACAAAGCAAACAAGTCGGAACCTTCCCAAAAACGACTTTACGTATTGCATATTACACTCTGAAAAGGAAAGGTTATGCTCCTTTCCATTACCAATATTTTGACGTAGAATTGATTGTAAAGAATGAACGAAAGCGGAAGAATTGAGACAAAACTTCACTATTGGTATTGTGTAATGAAATTATGTCCTAATGATTTGGAAATATATCATTTGAGTTTGATGAAACATAACGCAGTAGATGAACTTCAACTCAAAGGAGGATGTTTGTACTCTTTCCAAATTAGTTTCACAATACCGAAAAAGTTGAAAGAAATGATTCTAATTCTTTGAAGGAATCGGCTTGTTTGCTTTGCAGAATTCACTTACGCAATTAGGCTGCCGGTCACTGGACGCACCAATATATATTTTTGGAAAATATAAAATAAAAAAATATTGTTCTTATTTCAGTAAACAAGAAGGAAGTAGTAACTCGTCTGAGCGATATCTTCCGTCTGATGGCGGAGCTGCAGAGTGCCTGCGACATCGAAGACTTCACCGTCAACCAGAGCTCACTTGAGCAGGTAAGCTAATGATTTGAACCTACTCTATACTATCAAGTTTGCTATGAATAGGGATGTTTCCTGGATAGAAAAATTATAATTCTATTTAGTCCGACAGTGAGATTATCAAATAATATTGGACCCGTATTTTTGCTTTATCAAATAAATATAAATTGACAAAGATAATGTGCATCAAAGTACAGGAGTTTCAGTTTCAGAAGCTGGTGACGTCACTTTGTCAGTATAAAGTGATGTCACACGATATTTCAACGCACTGTATCTTCGTTATTTTTGTTTACGTGGCAAAAGAAAAAACCGGCCAAGTGCGAGTCGGACTCGCGCACGATGGGTTCCGTACCATTATCGCAAAAAACGGCAAAAAAAACATGTTTTTTGTATGGGAGCCCCACTTAAATATTTATTTTATTCTGTTTTTAGTATTTGTTGTTATAGCGGCAACAGAAATACATCATCTGTGAAAAGAACAATGGCGAAATTTTAGCTGACTTAAATTTGAGCGTCTGAAAGTGAGTTATATACGAAAGACATTCCATTAATTGTTTATGTTTTTTAAAGTATAATTAGGCCTGGTCCAAAATAGATAAAAAAATAACATAATAAATAAAAAGTTATTTGTTTTTTAGTTCATTTCTTTAGCATAGTGTTGCCATTATATATTTTATCTGCTAAGTGACAAGTAGTAACTATATTAAGTAATAATATCATTATTGTATTTATTGCAGTAAATGAGTTAACAATACAGTTTATGTCTAAGTGTAGATGTTCCTTGCAGCTAGGTAAGAATATTGTAGTGTAGTAGAAATAAATGAATTACTTTCAATTAATGATTGCCAAAAAGACTAGTACCCAAGTCTAAAAAAATTATAGCTTGGTTGTTGACGACAACCTTTTGATACACGTCAAAGTCACTTAGTTTAAATAAATATACTCTTTCCAAAGAGTATACTATACTACACATTTCATGCTAAAATAACTAGGTAAGGGAAATACTAATGAAATATTCCCCTTTTACTTCCACGAAATTGAATAATATTACCTATTAAACACATTATTAAAAGTTACCCAGACATAACCTACAAAAGTTTATGACTGAATATCTATTATTCTCTACATTCTCGAACAAAAATTCTTGCACAAACTAATTCAGAACATCACCCTGAGTTAAACCAGATATTTTTAATTTAAAGACTTTCGAATTTAATCTCAGCTAAAACAATGTATGGGCACCTGCCATTGTTCTTTCAACTGTCTAGCTATCACGGTTCATGAGATACAGCCTGGTGACACAGACGGACCGCGGAGTCTCAGTAATAGGGTCCTGTTTTTACCCTTTGGGTACGGAACCCTAAAAATACGTGACCAATATTTTTAGGTTATCTAACTGACGGACTAAATAGATATTTTTTATCAACTACCCTATTGTAAGCAACGCACTCGAAAAATTCTAGTGTATGATTAATTTCAGCACTAATTTTTCAATCTGCTAATCTGTGTTTAAAGTAATCATTATGGTTAGATTTTTTTAAATAAAATTTCTCAAATATTTTCGTGTATCTTCCTCAGATGTTCCTAAGTTTCACAGACAAGTCAGACATAGAGTCAGACGCGGTGGAAGTAGAGGTGCTCCCCCCACCAGAGACAATCAGACAGAATGAAGACATCGCCGATGTCACCGCACTATAACAAAATTTGGTCATACATAGCTTATAATCGATCAAAACGATCTCACTACGCAGTCGGCTATCTTCGGGAACGGTCGTGTGGGACATTCAAAATGCTGAACTCGTATAAGCAAACGTTCGGATGGCCGTATCTTTACTATTTAAATCTATGCTATTAGATCACTTTTATTTTACATTAGTTAAACCAGCCCAAAATAGTAGTTTATGCAATGGTCATATAATAGGAGTTACGAAAACACGAGCGTGGGCTTAATAAAAACACGCGAGTGTTTTAATACCTAATTATGTGCCGTTGCATACACTATTTTATCTTCACTCATACAGTTGAAATAAAATAAAAGTGGAAACGGTAAAAATATGTGGTATGGCGGGCAATTTAGATTCTCATTATATTTAGATCTCGCGCGCATCCATAGACAGTGACACTACTTTTCTACAATAATCCAATGAGCGCCAATAAATTAAAAAGTAAAAGTGAATAAAAATAAAAGTTATTTTATGATGCAGTTTGAAAATCGAAGGAAAATGTTGCACTGTAATGGTTTTTTTTTTTTTAATTTTACCTGTCCACGAATATAAAGTACGTGTTTATACAATATTTTTTGAATTCATATTTGGAACATTACGTTGTGAGTGTAGATAAAAGGGGTCTTCAGGTTCTTAGGACAGGTATAAGTCTATATTTTAAGGCATTTTGAAGGAAACTGCCTACACTTTTATCGACTCAGTCGCCCTGACAACGTACAAACCCTACAATAATGTCGATAAGGTTGTCAAACAATTTGGCTGAGTCAAGGTTGAGTCGAGTAGAGAAAATGACTTAGAATATAGGAGTTAGTGGAAAAAGGGTAGGAGGGAGGAATCCGTACAAAATTAATAATTTTGAATACTTTTTTCAAAGTACTGTTTATAATGGGGTTGTGTAATATTTGCGTCATAAAATGAATGTAGTCTGGTGCTTGTTGTATAGCACTGCACTTCCAGAGGATCTTTCATAAACATTCAAGGATAAATCAAAATGTTTTGAACATTGGAAAGATCCTCTGCCTTGAATCTCACGAACAAAATAATTAGAATCCAACTAGAATAAAACATGTACACTTGAATTCATAATTCGAGATAATTTCAATCAAGTATCGACTTTAGCGTTGTGTATTTTAAGTCGAGTTTTAAGTGACGATTTGTGTTGAAAAGGCTCTGAAAAGTGTGGGTTGCAATGGTGTTTGAACTTTGTTTTATATAACATAAAGTTTATTGTTCCAAAACTTGATAACTATCTCGTATTCTGAATTCAAATAAACCTAGAATAAGTAAAATACCTATTTTAAGTACCTAGTTATTATAAAGCTCTCTGTACTATTTGCTCAAAGTTACCGAAACCACAAGTAGATACGTAATGGATGATTGTAACGTTGGAATCTGTGAAATAAATTACCAGTAGGTACTTAGGCCGAGTTTCTCACCTCTAAATTATCGCAGAATGTTATCTGCTGTGATTGGTTGAATGAATTTTCAATAGCCAATCACAGCAGATAACGCGTGCTAGACAATTTGTCACATGAATTCTGCGATAATTAAGAGGTGAGAAACTCGATTCTAGGCTCAGTTTCAGGATCGAAAATGCTGCTGTGATTGGTTGAATTACTTTTCAACAGCCAATCGCATCAATTGACTTCCGTTTAATTTGTTACTCGACTGTGCTAGATTTGTAAATATTTAGAGCAAAATTATAACGCTACTCCTAATTTCTGAAAGCCTGTTCAGTAAATATACTAACAAACAGCTTGTTGGTAGTGTTACCAAGTTGCTGAATTGTTGAGGCAGTCGCTCCATTGACATGAAATTTGACATACAATTATGCTGAATACGCTTTCAGAGCCAGGCTTCTGTTTTGATTGCGCGCGCCTAAAGAGTTGGTTTTGCAACCAGCATTCGAGACCACGTCAAATTGACATCTGCGTACCCTCTATCCGACTATGTTGGGGTCGAGTTCCAGTCTAATGTGATGCTGAACAGCCTACCTGACTTCCACAACCAAGTTGACATCTGTCATACTCGGTCTAAAACCAAACAGTTGCTCGTCGCAGAATCAATTTCTTTAGACGCCCTTTCATAATAATCCCCGTCCCCGGCATGTAACTTGGCAATGTTTTGGCGTAGTGGGGGTAAGTTTGCATAGTGCGTGGACTGACCAACCACCATATAGAGCGAACGGAACGTGGACGCGACGCGATTGGTCAGTTGATCCTTGTGTCAACTGAGCAACCAATCGCGTGCTCGGAACGGTGCTAAACGTTCCCCGCGCCCCGCTTGGTAACCAAAGAGACCTAAAAAACGAATTGTACGTATCTAAAGACTCTTGCCAAGTTACGTGCCGGCTATTATACTTTTATATTTTTCCTTGTTATAGATTTTATGTTGCAATGGTTAGGATAATAGTGGATTTGTTGTTTATATGGGTTCTAGTAGAGAAAGGACCAACTTACCAATAGTGTTTAAGAATCGACAAATTACCAAGACTTATGAACACGGAGCTAAATTAAAATGATTAGCGAAACCCCGTAGACGTGGTGAGTATCGGATCTAATGACGATAAAACAACAAAACAGTAAACTCGTAATTTTCCAACAGTTAGCTGTCTTTACTTTATTCTACACCAAAATAGTTACAAATCTGTTTTATAAAAAAAAAAGGTTACAATGGCGGCCATTGACATACTTTCTACCGATAGACAAGAACATTCTTGAAAAAAAATTGTTATAAAGCTGGTGAGTTAGAACTAAATCAAATCAAATAATTTATTTGCATAATACATGTTAAAAAGGTGTTACAGGTAAAAAAAGTACATTGTATTATAACCTAATAAGGTGTGCAAATTATAGTTAGGTACAATACATTTTAAAATGGAGTTACAATAGAAAAATAGAAATGTCAAATTAAAAAATGTCAAGTAAAAAATGAAAAACATTGAATTTAAAATATGTCAAATTATTATACACAACTCAAATCAAACAATAAAAAAAAATATAAAAATCAAATAATCAATAATAATAATCAGTCATTTTTCATTTAAATAATCATTAATTGAATAATAACATTTTGCAACTAGGAATTCATGCAAACATAATTTGAAATGGTACATTTTGTGTAGGTCTCTGATACTTTCTGGCAACTTATTGTATATTTTGGGTGCCATGCCCAAAATGTTTTTACTAAATACTGCTTTTTTATGGCTTGTTACGCATATTTTATTTTTGTGTCGTGTGCTTCTTGGATGGGTAAAGTTCGCTGCAGCGCTATAATATTTATGTTGCCTAATCAAACTATTAAAACATACAGCGCTAGATCGCCTAAAGAGATTAGTTTACTCGCGATCAGGGGGGTGACCATAAGCTCTTAGAGTAAGGTTATTTTGAGTGCGTGTAAGGGACAGATGTATATGACTTGTATACATCTGTCACTTACACGATGTCAAAATAACCTTACTCTAAGAGCTTATGGTCACCCCCCCAGAATGTCATAAGTTGTGTTGCTTACGCGTTTTGTTCAACATAGTGTTTAAAGTAGTGTGTACGGATTGCAGTACAGTTCAGTCTAACAGGGTGTTCGGATCGCCAAATGTAGTGTGTAAAGTAGTGTGTACGGATTGCAGTACAGTTCAGTCTAACAGGGTGTTCGGATCGCCAAATGTAGTGCGTAGTACATATTATACATCGATGATGGCTGCCTTATCCCTGACCGATATCTACCAGAAAACAAACGTTGATGGACTAAATGAACTTAAAATAAAAAGTTCTGTAGTTTATGCTTACCCCCATAGTGAAAAGAATTAAGTTTATGTATATAAAAATGTTTTTGTTTTATCTTGTTGTAATAAGATATCGATACGTCGCCGTCACCACGTCTTTGTTTTTGCCAATTATTTTAATTTGACCATGTTTAGTATTTTAGTGAATTAGAAAAAGTGTTATCGTATAGTTTTTTAAAGGGCCTTTAGTTTGGTTTTAATGTAAGTGGAATATTGGTAAGACTTATAGGTAAATATGTATATTTGTTTTATGTAAATACTAATATTATGAGCTCAAAGCAGACAGATCGTATTTTTAATAAGAGCACAGTTTAATATTTTTAAGACAATTCCCTTTTGTTATCAGTATAAGTGTGACCTGTAAGATAGTAGATTAAAACATGTACGGTTAGCATATTAAATCAAATAGCAAAACAAGCCATAGTACTAAAAACCGTCAACGTCCGTCGGGTACAAGTCGAAAAACACGAATGAAATAGAGCATCTATTTCATTCGTCTTCAGAAATATGGTACTACAGTCAAAACCGTTTATAGCGATTTCGCTTAAAACAACGGAAAATCAGTGTGGAATGAAAAATTTGTTTTTACGTGCCTTTATGAAAAAAATACACTAGGATCTAACATCGTAATTTTCGTAACGTTTTTTATGCTGACTGTACATCATTAAATATAACAATATTGGTACCGACAGCCACACGCCTTGTGTTGCTGTCCGTACATTGTCTTTAAAATATAACAAATATGCAATCTCTGTGATATTTAATATTTTTCTAGAAATTAAATAAGTAATAAAATGGTTTTTGGTTACTTGGTTTTTATTTATTAACTTACCTTTTGAGAGGAGTTCGTGGGTAAATAACAGCCGCTGGACATTCAAGGTTAAGCAACGCTTGCCGAGTCGGTCTGTGTATGGGTGACAATCTTTACATAGCGATATTCCCCCGTGCCTCGGAAAGCACGTACCGTCGGTCCCGATCTTTGACAGTCTTGCCAATGGGTATCGTGTTACCCAGTTACTGGGTTGTGGAGGTCAGAAGGGCAGTCGCTCCATGTAAAATACTGGTACTCAGCTGCATCCGGTTAAACTTGAAGCCGACCTTAATATAGTTGGGAAACGGCAGGGAGATTGATTAAAATAAAGGATATGTTTGATTTTGGGCCACCATTATGTACACTACATAGATAAATAGGAAAAAAATAGGGAAATGCCATAAAAATACTAACAAATAAATTTGAAGAAGGGTACAGACGTACAAAAATAATCATTTAAAAAGTTTTTTAAGGTAACCCTTTTTGTAGGGCAGTCATGACAGTTGTGTTTGACATGACGTTTGACGCCTTTGACAGTTTTAAGAAGTGACGACTTTTAGCCTTTATTTGCTTGTCTTGACTTTGAATTGGTTATGTTTCGGAGTTTTTAGTGATTGTTTTAGTTTTGCAACCCAGTTCACTACTACGGACATTGATTGATTGCTTCTCTGTTGCAATTGAATTCTTGTTGTCTTTTTTTTAAAGGTGACCCGTAAATCAAATGTCATAGTCAAAATGACATTTATCCACCATTTTTATGTTGTGTTGCTCTGCTTGACAATGTTAATTTGAGTTTACATTGAAACGAAGTGAAATGAAAGAAAATTAACAATAACAACCGGTTACTATATTATATAGCGATATTTACATATAGTGTACATAGTGCTGGTCCAGGCTCCATACAATTCTGGATCTGGAACATCTCCTTTTCCGAGGTGTCTTGGGGAAATCGAAAAAAAATAAACAGTTATTCGTATATATTATGATTTATTTAATTGGTAATCTCTATAACTATATAAACATGGAATGTCTCATAAAATACATTAAGTATAACTTTTTTTAAACTTCAGATCTGAATTAAGACTAGAACAAAACATTACAAATTAAAGATCAAGTTCCCTTAGGGCTACACACCGGGTATACTACATAAATACGAAAAACTTTATTCCGTCAGTCACAAATACGAATTTCAATATACCTATTTTCATAATTCCGAATATAACAACTCCGACTTATCATTACTCGTATTTTTATAATTCCTAAATTTCCATATTCCTAACGTTTATAATTACTATTCTCAAAATACCGTGTTTCAATAGATCGAATAACAAAAAGTCCGACTTAATGATAATTCAAAACATCAAAAATACGAATTCCAATTATTAAAATATCGATTAATCTCCTATTTCTGTCAAACAAATCGCATTTACGACTTTCGGTAAAATAAATTTTGTGATTTTTACATTATAATTCTTAGGTATTATGAAATTCGGACTTTTGAAAATCGGTACATCGAAATTCGGAATAAAATATTTCGGAGTATTTGGGTGTTCCCCTACACACCAATGACTTTACTGTGCTAAGTAAGCTTCTCATTCGAATATGAACTCTATTCGTTTACATTAATGTTCATATTCTTATGAAGCTCTAGCTCACCTTTGTTTGTCCGAATATAAACATTACTTAATGAGAAAAAGGTTCATATTGCTTACTAAGCTAATTCTGTGAATCTTGCTATCAATGGAAAGGTTAATTATAAAATGATATTATCATAGACTGCCTCGTTGGTCCAGTGGCCGCAAGTGCGATTGCCATGCATGAGGTCCTGGGTTTGATTCCTGGGTTGGGCAAATTGCTACTAGGTTTTCCCATCGGGGGATGAATACATTGATTCACTTAAACTAAACATACATAAATCAGTTAATGTTGGCAGTACGGTTTTTTTATCTGGAATTTCTCAATAGCATCCCGGAGTCTGGCTTATGGTTCCGTACCCAAAGGGTAAAAACGGGACCCTATTACTGAGACTCCGCGATTTGTCTGTGTGTCTGTCTGTCCGTCTGTCACCAGGCTGTATCTCATGAACCGTGATAGCTAGACAGTAGAAATTTTCACAGATGATGTATTTCTGTTGCCGCTATAACAACAAATACTAAAAACAGAATAAAATAAATATTTAAGTGGGGCTCCCATACAACAAACGTGTTTCTTTTGCCGTTTTTTGCGATAATGGTACAGAACCCTTCGTGCGCGGGTCCGACTTGCACCTGGCCGTTTATTTCTGACGATGGCAATAGGATGGCCCCTATTACATGAGACTTAAACATAGTTATGAACAGTTATGATTAAGTATTATGGTTAGGCTTCAAACCATTCCAGAATACAGGCGTGATATTATGGTATTCAATACTCCGTTCCATTCTTCGCTGGCAGACCCTGAGTGCGGACTTTTGACGTGCTTTAGATTAATTACTATCAAAAGAAGGGTTCCTGAGGCCTGCAGACTTCTTGAAGTGTCCCGCGAACAGATCCAGGACCTTGAAGATGACGTCAGTGTTGACTTCCTTGTGCGTGAAGCTGGTCACCACCAGCCGCGCGGCCTGGCTGACTGTGTCCGAGCCAAACACGTACATAAGTGCTGGGGAGATAGAACACTGTGGTGAGAATTGCTAATTAGCTTGAAGGGGTATCTTAGAGGAGCTGGCTTTAAATTGACGGCACGGCGTAGCGATTGGCTGCCGTACTGATTGTTGCGGGTTCGATTCCAGCACCGAAGAAATATTTATATGAGCTACAGTTGTTCCGGGTCTGGTTGTTAGTGTATGTGAGTTTAAAATATTTGTAAGCTCACTCACGATACAGAAGATATTCTTAGTGTGGGGCAAATTTTACGGAGGGACATCCGACGTTCGCAACCGACATAATGCTAATCTATATACGTTTATTTCAACTTTTTACAACACTTTAGCTTATGCGAGTTATGAATATATGAACGGACTAGCTTCAGCCAGCGGCTTCGCCGGCGTGAAAGTCCAAAATTATCCCGAGGGAACATATTCCCGGGATAAAAAGTATCCTATGTGCTATTTCTGACTATAATCTAACTCTGTACCAAATTTCATCCAAATCCGTCCAGCCGTTTGAGCTTGTAGAAGTAACAAACATACAAAGACACACACAAACTTTCGCCTTTATAATATTGGTGTGAAGTGTCATAGTGAGGAAGGTCAAAGTCAAGATGGAAGGGTCGTGTACTGTAAGGTACTAAATGAAATATCATATGTCCAAACAAGATGGTGCTATCTTATCTAGTTGATTAACATTATTATTATTATCTTTATTCCGTTCATTTTTTACACAGTACTATAGTTAACCAATAATACATACACAGAGGGCCTTAAATGCTAGGTGTTAACAAATTCCCTGGACCACACACTAGGATTCCCTGTGTGGCGCGGTCCAGTCTCTCCTAGGTAGGTAAGGAAAACATGTTCACTAGGTAGTATAACTAATTACACAGAGATAAAACATGATTGTAATGTAGATAATAAGAGGTTATTATTTAATATATGAATAGAGTTTAAGTTGCTTTTGGGTGAGTGTATGCGTGTGTGTATGAGTATGTGTGGAGTGTGGAGTATAAAGGTGGGTGATTGCATGCTTAAGTGATACTATTATGTCCCAAATTTACGACTGTACGTGCAAAAGGTTTTCCGTTTGGTTGTAGTTTAGGGGATGCAGCCATTTAAATATATTATTCTTAAAACGTCTGTAAGTTAAGGCAACTATAGTTCTATTGTGAGAGTAGAGTTTTGAATAGAGGAAGTTGAGTTGATTAATTGCTATGGCCACATCACATGTCCAAACAAGATGGTGCTATCTTATCTAGTTGATTAATTGCTATGGCCACCTTCCAGCTCCATCATGAGTCCAGCTCCATTGTACCATATTATTTCAAAGTTACATAAGTACGCCAAGTTTTAGCTTAATCGGATGCCAGAAATTGCTTGAAGAATGGATTACTAGGTGTCGGACACATATATGAAAGCTGGTAATAAAAAGTGTTCCGCCGACCCCAAGTAACATGGGACAAGGGCAAGAAGATGATTATGGAAGTATGGATTGCTTACCTGGTGTGTGCTCCAGCACAGCAGCACAGGTGTCGTCCACGTTCAGCTCGCGCAGCTGGTCCCGAGGCTCCAGGAAGCCTGCGTCCGTGTGGGCGAGCTGCTCGAAGACCAGGAACACCTGGCTGTGCAGCCACGCCGTCAGCTCGGACAGCCACGTGTCCAGCAGCGACTCGCCCAGCTCTGGGAGGGAATGTGGAACTTGTTTAAGTAATGCTACCGTTTTAGGGCACATTGGGACGAGAGTCGGAGCGAAGCGACGCGTCATACGCATCAGACTAAAAACGTACATAGCATACTAACCCCTAACTTCACTACGTATTGCATATATTCCTATCAAGATATTCAAAAGACGCGCGAACCCGATCGAATGCGCGCGCAGTCGCGAGAACATAAGCGCATCTACGCAAATCAAAATAAGTCAACTGTCAACTACAAATCTCAGTATTTATATGGTGAGACTGCCTTTTTTTTGGGACAATCCCACCGCACTATTCCCAAACCACTGCAACTTCTGAAAGCCAGAATCACAGTGGCGACCACCAGAAAAGCGCCGAGGCAATGAAGCTCAACGAAGTCCCGGCGAATGAGTTTAACTGTCTTGGATGCCGCAACGAAATTAATCAGAAAAAAAATAACGGAGGAGTAGAAAAAAAATTAAAAATTTGTGTCCCTTCGTCCAGCATACTCACCATGGAATCCTGATATTTCATGAATGTCAAAAAACTGTTCTGAAATAGTGCTAAATAGTGCCCAAAGGAAAAAAATAGTGCTCTTGTACTTGCGAAGTTATAGCCATAGTTCGATGAGTATGCTGGACGAAGGTTTCGCCCAGCATACTCACCTCCGTCCGGAGAATCTGTATACGCTTCAAACATAATTCATACTTCAAAAAATAGTTCCCAAATAGTGCCAAACGGTGCCCAAAAAGAAAAAACAGTGCTCGAATAACTTCGGAGTTATAGGCTTCGTTCAGTGAGTATGCTGGGCGTAGGTTCTACGCCCAGCATACTCACCTCAGTGCGCGAATATCGAACGAGCTATAGGTACAATTTACGTCTCAAAAAATTGTGCTTCAAATAGTGCCCAATATCAGTCCAATTTTTGCTTGACTTTTGACCTAGAAAACCATTAAATTTGATTCTACATACATTACATTGAGTACAGTCGAATACAATATTATTAACTTTCTTTCTAACAATTTTTGTCTTGTGTAAATTATTAATTGTCTATGTAAGGGAGTATTTACTTTAGAATCGCAATATTATTAATTACACATTATTTTAATAATACTTTATAATAATATGATTAAGCCTTCGCGCGTCGCATGGGACCCCGGTAGCTAGGAACAATGATTTTATATATTTTGTCTAGATCACGGCGCTTGAAGGATTAAGATATCAAATGAAGTAAATCATGCATGAAAAATAAAGTTGCTGTTATTAATGCTTACATTACAACTGACAAAATTATTCAAAATAATCATTTTCCGGATCAAGGACGGTACCACAACGTTTACGGAATTGACCTGTATTCCTCATGTGATAAAGTTCAATATAGTGTGGCAGTAATGGATGCACGTACGGTCAATAGGTATGGGGCTTACGACGCGCGGCGCCCGCGACGCAAATGAATATGTTTATGTTTAAATACTAGATGGCGCTCAATTTATACTTATTTGTAAGATAATTTTATTGTGATTAAAACGTTGTAGCAGTAAAACAAAGTACAAGTACCTACGTGTTATATTTTAGAAAGTTTTACCAATATTTGGCTAAACATTTTTTTATATGTATATTATATACAATATTAAAACTACAATTTTTTCTATTTACATTGATTATATTATGAATGTTAACAAAAGCTGTGAACTAGTTAACTAGAATTCTGATTACTTTGGCCCTTTAAATAGTAATAAATAACGTAAGTAATTAAAAATGTTTTTTATTGCTAAACCTTTCATTGATGAAACTATTGGAAAGAGTTTTAAAAATTTGTATAACTATGTCACAGTACTAGTTTTGACTGGTTATAAGTTTTGCCTGCAACATATATACAAAAAGAAACTGTATAATTTCCTTTTTACAATTTTTCAAGATATTAATTTTATTGGCTGCAAATGACTGTTTTTATTCAGACAAACACACAATGCAATGAAGTAATAGACTTCATTTACGCTTAAAGTTTCATTCATTTATTATTATTTATAAAATATATAATAATGCATTTAATCGAAAGTTTTTGACATGTGAGAAAATACCATAATTATTTCCAATAACATGAAGTCTACAATTAGAAAGTTTAATATTTTTGTCCAAAAACATGTGTCGACGACTGTACCCCATTTTACGTTAGTATGTAGAAGTTTACATTAAAATTTAATGGTTTTCTAAGTCAAAAGTCAAGCAAAAATTGGACTGATATTGGGCACTATTTGAAGCACAATTTTTTGAGACGTAAATTATACCTATAGCTCGTTCGATATTCGCGCACTGAGGTGAGTATGCTGGGCGTAGAACCTACGCCCAGCATACTCACTGAACGAAGCCTATAACTCCGAAGTTATTCGAGCACTGTTTTTTCTTTTTGGGCACCGTTTGGCACTATTTGGGAACTATTTTTTGAAGTATGAATTATGTTTGAAGCGTATACAGATTCTCCGGACGGAGGTGAGTATGCTGGGCGAAACCTTCGTCCAGCATACTCATCGAACTATGGCTATAACTTCGCAAGTACAAGAGCACTATTTTTTTCCTTTGGGCACTATTTAGCACTATTTCAGAACAGTTTTTTGACATTCATGAAATATCAGGATTCCATGGTGAGTATGCTGGACGAAGGGACACGCCTATAACTCCGAAGTTATTCGAGCACTGTTTTTTCTTTTTGGGCACCGTTTGGCACTATTTGGGAACTATTTTTTGAAGTATGAATTATGTTTGAAGCGTATACAGATTCTCCGGACGGAGGTGAGTATGCTGGGCGAAACCTTCGTCCAGCATACTCATCGAACTATGGCTATAACTTCGCAAGTACAAGAGCACTATTTTTTTCCTTTGGGCACTATTTAGCACTATTTCAGAACAGTTTTTTGACATTCATGAAATATCAGGATTCCATGGTGAGTATGCTGGACGAAGGGACACAAAAATTTCCACTTCCCTCCATACCAAGAGACAGAACAAACAAGGCCAATAGGCACAAAGGTTCTTTTACAACTGGGATAAGCCCAGTTGCCTAGCACCACAAATAAAAATTTGCATTAATATTAATGTGTCCTAACATTGTGAGCTGTCATATTAGATTCCACAAGGGCTGTATAGCCACGGGGTCTCATTGCTAAGAAAGAAAATTTGGTTCAAATAAATCTCACTAGATGGCGCGATATGCACCTCAATCTGATATTGAATGTGTGTAAAATTAACATTTTCTGGAATTGAACACAAAAATTGTATGTTCTTGTTTAATCAACTCTCCTAAGTACAAAATTATGGAATATTGGGCTCATAATTCACATTTCAAAGATTATTAGACGGATCATTTAAAATAGATGCCAATAGATGGCGTATTTTTTTATTTCTGAGGCATTCCACTCGATGGTTAAAGTTTGCATTTTAACACATTTTGGTGCAAAAAAAACTGTAAAAACGTGCAAATAAATACTAGAAAACAAACCTTCACTGTATATAAAGAAAAAAATATTCACGAACCTAGTAAACCCTTTTACTTGCAAGTCGCTGCTAACACCATCTATCTATCACCGTGAAACAGAACCGAAAGCGTTCGATGAACAAAAAATTGCCAGAATAAGCAGTTGAAAAACGCTAGTTACGTCGGCACGGTTTCTTTGTATGGGATGAGGTATCTGTATGCTAGTATTATATTATCTGTGGTATAGTAAACAAATCCTGATGCAGCCTGTATGTACATTATTCAACATTATATTGCATTCTGCCAAAGAATACATTCCCATACGATATGATGTGCAGATTGTACATATTCGCAGTCAGATGTAAAACACTGACATAAAGGCGGCAACGAGCTTGAAGGAAAATAATTTACTATTAAAGTTACCATGCCCTGTAAGAAATCGGGCAACACAGTGAGCCACCTCCAGCCACGTCCTGGCCAGCCGCACGCGAACGGATGGAAATAATTCATGGAGGTGATGGCCCTTGATGGAATTAACCCATCTACATTGCCATTCAGATAAAAGTTCCTCCCAGACATCAATATGTGGTTTAAATAATCTAGTTTTTCTCACGGTCAATCCGCATTAAAAAGTCTGCGTCCATGGTCTCTCGTGCGGAATAGTATATAGCAGCACGTTGCTGCACTTCAAGGTCAACCGGAAGTATGCCAGCAAGTACCGGTAAGGCCTCAGTACTAACCGTCCTGTATGCTTTGCATAAGAATAATAAAGCTAATCACTAACTTTGAAGTAATTTACGTCGTACCGCCTCTATTGTGGTCCTATCAGCCCAAACAGGTGCCCCATAGCACACACAAAACGAAATTGTCTTTAAATTTAGTTGGTCGACATCCCATGGTGAGAGACTTCGACATGGAATGATGACCGAGTTTGAGTTTCGCGGAACCATTTAAATATATTTCTATAGCAGCCCCGAGTTTTCATTTTAAGTAATAGCATTGGCCACCATGCGTTATCAAAAGCCCCAGAAATATCTAGAGAAACGTAC
The DNA here is from genome assembly GCA_945859665.1 of Anorthoa munda. Classification (NCBI taxonomy): domain Eukaryota; kingdom Metazoa; phylum Arthropoda; class Insecta; order Lepidoptera; family Noctuidae; genus Anorthoa; species Anorthoa munda. The sequence goes on along the minus strand of OX243899.1, from coordinate 4,594,437 downwards.
TACTTATGTTCAGATGTATTAACTATTTTCCTAACAGTAAGGGCCGCGTCTACGGCAGATTTTCCCATAGTGAAACCGAATTGATTATTACGAAATTTAGGTCCTGATCATTCCACGTTTGCTACTTCAAACGCGCATAAGGCATAAGGCACAAGGCGCTTCAGGAGTTTTCCCAAAGATGGAAATAAAGTTATGGGCCGGTACGACTTTCGGTCGTCCGGGGGTTTGTCGTTACTTTTCGGGATGATTCGTATAAATCTGCGTCGCCAATTACGAGGAAATACGCCCTCCACAATACAACGGTTGTAAACGGTTAAAATCGCATCACCGGCTATTTTACACGCTTCTATAATCATCCGATAAGATATTTTATCTAAACCTGATGATTTGTTGATTGGTAACCTCTTGACAACGTTAATAAATTGGTCAGTGGATGGAAGATCTTACGCTGGTGATTCAGGTGGTACAGCTGCCCACGCTCTGATCTGTTGATGGTAGTCGTTGTCATAATTACCCTTAGATTTTTCCACCGAAGCTCTGTAGCGGGACCTGGCAACTCTTAACGTATTTAACGCAATGGAAAGAGGGTCACCGGTGACCTTACGTTTTTTAAGCTTGTTAAAATGTTTACACGCTCGGCGATAACTTTTACGCTGTTCAGTTAGGTAGTTCACACCACCAATCACATCTACGTACGAGTATATTGGTCAAAGATCCACGACCAAAGGCAATGTCAGCACAGTAAGTGAAGGTGTCTGACATAATTTCAGCACTTTCTTCAGCTGACAGCCCATCACGAGTAAAGTCTTTGGCGTGACACGCAAAAAGCGAGCTAAAGAATTCCCAATTCGCACCCTTATATTTATACCTTTTTTTTTTTTTTTTTTTTTTTATTGTCTATAGGCTTGCGCTTGACCACTATCTCACCTGATGGTAAGCGATGATGAGGTCGACGATGAAGCACGCTTGCCTAGAAGAAACCCATAAAGTTACCAATGACATGTGACGTACCCTGAGTAAAAACCGGAACAAATTCGTACAGGATCAAGCGATGATCACTACAAGACGCGTCTGGTAGGACACCCCACCTATCCGTGTGTGATGTCAATACAAGATACGCCCATTTGGCTGCAAAAAGTTGGTGGTGCGTCAGGGGTATTATGAATAGTCAGATTCATTTCAGCAATGAAATCTTCAACAGCGTCGTAGAGTCGAAGACGCATTAATACCAGTGCCAACGATAACTTTTCAGCCCGCGAGCGACTGCAAGACGTGACGGAGGTTATGTATATGAGGAGCAACAGGGTCTGAATATTGAAAGTAGCAGCTAACAACGTAAACTTTAAAAGAAGACGATGAGAGCTCCGCAACGGCACAATGGGGTGTCATAAGGTTACGCGAAGACGTTACTGTGTAATTAAAAGAATGCGCCACGTAAATGCCGGCTCCTGCTTTGCCATCCAACTATACGCACCAGCCCGGCCCGCACCACTCCTCTGTGACATTACATACCTGCGACCAGTAGCGTGGCGAGCCTGTGCGCGACGTGCGAGCGCGCCAGCCCGGCGGCGGCCGCCAGCGAGCCTGTGCCGCACCAGCCTGTGCCGCACCAGCCCGGCCCGCACCACTCCTCTGTGACATTACATACCTGCGACCAGTAGCGTGGCGAGCCTGTGCGCGACGTGCGAGCGCGCCAGCCCGGCGGCGGCCGCCAGCGAGCCTGTGCCGCACCAGCCTGTGCCGCACCAGCCCGGCCCGCACCACTCCTCTGTGACATTACATACCTGCGACCAGTAGCGTGGCGAGCCTGTGCGCGACGTGCGAGCGCGCCAGCCCGGCGGCGGCCGCCAGCGAGCCTGTGCCGCACCAGCCTGTGCCGCACCAGCCCGGCCCGCACCACTCCTCTGTGACATTACATACCTGCGACCAGTAGCGTGGCGAGCCTGTGCGCGACGTGCGAGCGCGCCAGCCCGGCGGCGGCCGCCAGCGAGCCTGTGCCGCACCAGCCTGTGCCGCACCAGCCCGGCCCGCACCACTCCTCTGTGACATTACATACCTGCGACCAGTAGCGTGGCGAGCCTGTGCGCGACGTGCGAGCGCGCCAGCCCGGCGGCGGCCGCCAGCGAGCCTGTGCCGCACCAGCCTGTGCCGCACCAGCCTGTGCCGCACCAGCCCGGCCCGCACCACTCCTCTGTGACATTACATACCTGCGACCAGTAGCGTGGCGAGCCTGTGCGCGACGTGCGAGCGCGCCAGCCCGGCGGCGGCCGCCAGCGAGCCTGTGCCGCACCAGCCTGTGCCCGCACCAGCCTGTGCCGCACCAGCCCGGCCCGCACCACTCCTCTGTGACATTACATACCTGCGACCAGTAGCGTGGCGAGCCTGTGCGCGACGTGCGAGCGCGCCAGCCCGGCGGCGGCCGCCAGCGAGCCTGTGCCGCACCAGCCTGTGCCGCACCAGCCCGGCCCGCACCACTCCTCTGTGACATTACATACCTGCGACCAGTAGCGTGGCGAGCCTGTGCGCGACGTGCGAGCGCGCCAGCCCGGCGGCGGCCGCCAGCGAGCCTGTGCCGCACCAGCCCGGCCCGCACCACTCCTCTGTGACATTACATACCTGCGACCAGTAGCGTGGCGAGCCTGTGCGCGACGTGCGAGCGCGCCAGCCCGGCGGCGGCCGCCAGCGAGCCTGTGCCGCACCAGCCTGTGCCGCACCAGCCTGTGCCGCACCAGCCCGGCCCGCACCACTCCTCTGTGACATTACATACCTGCGACCAGTAGCGTGGCGAGCCTGTGCGCGACGTGCGAGCGCGCCAGCCCGGGGGTGGCCGCCAGCGAGCCTGTGCCGCACCAGCCTGTGCCGCACCAGCCCGGCCCGCACCACTCCTCTGTGACATTACATACCTGCGACCAGTAGCGTGGCGAGCCTGTGCGCGACGTGCGAGCGCGCCAGCCCGGCGGCGGCCGCCAGCGAGCCTGTGCCGCACCAGCCTGTGCCGCACCAGCCCGGCCCGCACCACTCCTCTGTGACATTACATACCTGCGACCAGTAGCGTGGCGAGCCTGTGCGCGACGTGCGAGCGCGCCAGCCCGGCGGCGGCCGCCAGCGAGCCTGTGCCGCACCAGCCTGTGCCGCACCAGCCCGGCCCGCACCACTCCTCTGTGACATTACATACCTGCGACCAGTAGCGTGGCGAGCCTGTGCGCGACGTGAGAGCGCGCCAGCCCGGCGGCGGCCGCCAGCGAGCCTGTGCCGCACAAGCCTGTGCCGCACCAGCCTGTGCCGCACCAGCCCGGCCCGCACCACTCCTCTGTGACATTACATACCTGCGACCAGTAGCGTGGCGAGCCTGTGCGCGACGTGCGAGCGCGCCAGCCCGGCGGCGGCCGCCAGCGAGCCTGTGCCGCACCAGCCTGTGCCGCACCAGCCCGGTCCGCACCACTCCTCTGTGACATTACATACCTGCGACCAGTAGCGTGGCGAGCCTGTGCGCGACGTGCGAGCGCGCCAGCCAAGCCAGCGAGCCTGTGCCGCACAAGCCTGTGCCGCACCAGCCTGTGCCGCACCAGCCTGTGCCGCACCAGCCCGGCCCGCACCACTCCTCTGTGACATTACATACCTGCGACCAGTAGCGTGGCGAGCCTGTGCGCGACGTGCGAGCGCGCCAGCCCGGCAGCGGCCGCCAGCGAGCCTGTGCCGCACCAGCCTGTGCTGCACCAGCCTGTGCCGCACCAGCCCGGCCTGCACCAGCCCGGCCCGCACCACTCCTCTGTGACATTACATACCTGCGACCAGTAGCGTGGCGAGCCTGTGCGCGACGTGCGAGCGCGCCAGCCCGGCGGCGGCCGCCAGCGAGCCTGTGACGCACCAGCCTGTGCCGCACCAGCCCGGCCCGCACCACTCCTCTGTGACATTACATACCTGCGACCAGTAGCGTGGCGAGCCTGTGCGCGACGTGCGAGCGCGCCAGCCCGGCGGCGGCCGCCAGCGAGCCTGTGCCGCACCAGCCTGTGCCGCACCAGCCCGGCCCGCACCACTCCTCTGTGACATTACATACCTGCGACCAGTAGCGTGGCGAGCCTGTGCGCGACGTGCGAGCGCGCCAGCCCGGCGGCGGCCGCCAGCGAGCCTGTGCCGCACCAGCCTGTGCCGCACCAGCCTGTGCCGCACCAGCCTGTGCCGCACCAGCCCGGCCCGCACCACTCCTCTGTGACATTACATACCTGCGACCAGTAGCGTGGCGAGCCTGTGCGCGACGTGCGAGCGCGCCAGCCCGGCGGCGGCCGCCAGCGAGCCTGTGCCGCACCAGCCTGTGCCGCACCAGCCTGTGCCGCACCAGCCCGGCCCGCACCACTCCTCTGTGACATTACATACCTGCGACCAGTAGCGTGGCGAGCCTGTGCGCGACGTGCGAGCGCGCCAGCCCGGCGGCGGCCGCCAGCGAGCCTGTGCCGCACCAGCCTGTGCCGCACCAGCCCGGCCCGCACCACTCCTCTGTGACATTACATACCTGCGACCAGTAGCGTGGCGAGCCTGTGCGCGACGTGCGAGCGCGCCAGCCCGGCGGCGGCCGCCAGCGAGCCTGTGCCGCACCAGCCTGTGCCGCACCAGCCCGGCCCGCACCACTCCTCTGTGACATTACATACCTGCGACCAGTAGCGTGGCGAGCCTGTGCGCGACGTGCGAGCGCGCCAGCCCGGCGGCGGCCGCCAGCGAGCCTGTGCCGCACCAGCCTGTGCCGCACCAGCCCGGCCCGCACCACTCCTCTGTGACATTACATACCTGCGACCAGTAGCGTGGCGAGCCTGTGCGCGACGTGCGAGCGCGCCAGCCCGGCGGCGGCCGCCAGCGAGCCTGTGCCGCACCAGCCCGGCCCGCATGCGCTGCACCACTCCTCTGGAACAACATATTACACATAACATCAAGCATACATTTTAAGTCAAAGTGAAATCATTTATTTCAATTAGGTCACTAAACAGCACTTTTAAATGTCAAAATCAAATTTAAAAAATAATAATAACTGATTCTACTGTCCATTCGCAAAGGTAGTTTGTAATGGAGACGAACGAACAAGAAACTCCACAACTACTTATTTCCCGTAGGTTTAGGCAGTGGTGTCGCCAATCATGTTTAACTATCATGTAGGGCGAGTCTATGGCCATCAACCGGGCATAATGGGTTCCCGCATTGTCGAGGCGGGGGGGGGCTCAGTAACCGTGACTTGGCACCCACGGTGAAGCGAAGAGGAACCCGAGGAGGGGCCGCTCGTCAGGGCTTTTGCCGATTAAGCCGACGTCGTAGCGGCCAACTAGTAGGTTGCTTGTGCCGCTTGGTAACAGGCGACATCGCAACTGAGACGGGCCGCGATGTTTTATGGAGATGCCTGGCAAAGGGTTGGAGGCCGCGGCGGGAGAGGAGTGCCGGTATTGCGGTGCGCCGCTCTCCCTACCTTCCGCGGCCCGGACGGGGACGCCACCGTCTGATGGCGGACGCAGTGGGGCTGCAGGGGAGGAGGAGTGTCGGTATTGCGTTAGCCGCTCTCCCTATCCTCTGCGGCCGAATAATGGTAGGTAGAGGGGCCATTGACCTTGACCCGTCACAGGGGGACCAAGGGTGATACACGGGGTCGTCTGGCACCCATGTGCTGGTTTGGTCCCTGGGGTGGTCACGGCGTACTCCGCAGAGGAGGCTCCGCTGACGGACAGCCGCGACGGGTTCGCGGTGAGTGCTAACGCGTGCCCGTGTTCCCGCCATAGGCGGCACAAGAGGACACCATGAAGTTTTAGTGGGTTAGAGTCCCACATAACTGCACTATCTCCCCGTGGTAATGCAGTATGCATGAGCATTTCTCCAAGCAAAAAAAAAAAACAACATGGCTGCTACTGAGTAATTTTAGATGGAAATGCTCAATCACAGTATGACAGACCCGGGAATCGGTACAGCAGTAGCCTTGCGTCCACTAAGATCAACGAGGCAGTTTTCGCTTTGGATCAACATACTGATTAATTTATCACGCTTGCTCAAGCTGACTGCCGTTTTCAGGTTTGTATTACAGAACCAAATTCAAAATTCTGGAGACTCAAAATTTTGGGGGCCGAGTCACCCACGTCCGTAGGAAAGTACCCTATATGATACCCTTCACGTGGTCCCCGGGTGGTGCCAATCAGGTGACAATAACTGGTGGTAGGCTTCGGCCGAAGGCTTGCGACCACCGACCGGGCAAAGACGTACCGCCAAGCGGCCTAGCCGTGTTCCGGTGCGATGCTCGGTGTAGCCACTTCAGGAGATGGGTCGAGATGGCGGTTCCATTGCAGGCAGACCAGCCTGACGCGCGCTGTTATGGACGTATCGGGCGAGTGGTCGCGGAGGGTAGCGGGCCCCACACGAAAGGCTGCCCCGCCAATTGACGAAAAATCCCGGAATGCGCCATCGTGCTAGTTGGCGACTAGAAGGGAGGGCCCGATGGGCATTCCCGGGGGGGCTCGGGCGTCCCCGCAGTCTCCAGACTAGACCCCCAATGATGGCGTCCCTTCAGTGTGTCTGAAGATTAGCAGCGTGGAACCGCATCTCACTTCCTTCTCCTCACCTTACTTCACTCGCAATATGAAAAAGAGAAAAAGTTCAAAGTTGAACAGCGGCTGCACCCGGAGGGGGTGCAGCCGCTGTTCAACTTTGACTCAAAGTGCATCTCACTAACATTAGAGGTGTGCACTCCAAACTCATAGCAGTCCATAATCACCTAGAGACTGATAAGCCGGCTCTCTTTTTCCTTTCGGAGACGCAGATCAGATGTCCGTCAGCTGGTTGCCAAAAAATTGGGACTCCTCGCGAAGGTGAGACGGTACTTCACGCCAGAACAGTTGCTCAACTTGTATCAAGCGCAAGTTCGATCATGCATGGAGTACTGCTCTCATCTCTGGGACGGATCTGCCAAGTACCAGCTGGATGCACTTGAGAAGACGGGCCAAGAGGCTTATCGGCAATGAAGTACTGGTCGAATCTAGGCTCCAGAACCTCGAACATCGGCACCGAGTTGCCAGCCTGTCGGTTTTTTATCGGTTACATTTCGGGGAGTGTGCGTTGGAATTGCATGAACTAATTCCTCCTAGCCCGTTCCATCATCGGACTACAAGACGTACGGCGATGCGTCATCGGTACATGGTGGACATCCCACCCATATGCACCAAACGTTTTGGGAATACTTTTATTATGCGTACAGCAAAGGAGTGAAATTCCCTGCCGGAGTCTGTATTTCCTGATAGCTACAACCTGGGAGTCTTCAAGTCAAGAGTGAATAGGTTTCTTCTAGGAAAGCGTGCTTCACTGTAGACCACATCATCGCTTAACATCAGGCGAGATAGTGGTCAAACGCGAGCCTATAAATTATATATAAAAATTTAAAAAAAACATTATTTTGGCTCACATCTCGAAAACTAATGAACATTAGTGAATCTTATGTAGAACATTTTTGTGCACAATTGAACAAGGACTATCTTATCTTATGGAGGGGCCGAGAACATCTCGGACACTTCAACCCATTGGGATCTATTGTGGTCCCCTAGATAACTTACTCCCCCCCAATCTCGTTGAAAACCGTTTTCATGAGTTTTACAACGAGACTAGGAGATATGAGCCTATAGTCTTCTGGTTTTGGGTATCCAACCCCTAGGAGACCCATTCGCTTACCAGCCAGTGCATCGCATGTGCACAGAAGGTGCTCCATGCGTTCCGTATGTTCCCCACACAACCTGCACACGGGAGTCGTAGTTAAACCCATCTTCATGAGCATGTCGTTGGTTCCAAAGTGCCCAGTAAAGGCCCCAAGCAGGTAGCGGATTTGCCCCCTGCTCATGTTCCAAATGCATTCCCGGGCTTTGAACGTAGAGCCTAGGAATTTCTTGGAGTGTTGCAGACCAGTGTTAGACAGCCAATAAGTTTGTTGTCTGTGATCTGCAAACTCCCTAAATGCGGCTTTTACGAGACACGTCGAAATGCCTACACATGGTTCTGGACCCACAAATTCATTTGCTGAGCCCTCTCTTGCCAGTTCATCAGCCACTTCGTTACCATGGATTCCTTTGTGCCCAGGGACCCACATCAGTCTCACCCTGTTGTGCTTCCCAAGCCTGTTTAGGGCCTGGATAGCATCCAGAATGAGCCCGGAGTCCACTTTGTAGGATGCCATGGCTTTGATTGCAGCCTGACTGTCACTAAGAATATATATGGATTTACCTCGGGTTCCTCTATCTATATTCTCTTGAGCACAGGTTATTATGGCAAATGTTTCCGCTTGGAATACAGTTGCCATCTTCCCTAAGCTTTTGCTACATTTGTAACCATAAGATACAAGGACTAAACCATAGATTTAGAATTTTTTTGTTACGCCAAAAGATACACGAAGCGTGCGAGCGAGAAATCCTAATCAAGTACAAATCGCCTAAGAGAAAAAGAGAGAGTGAATAAAGTCCGGTCATGTCATTTTTTTCGCGAGGAAGAGTCCATAGCGTCCCATCTATTTTACGCCGCGGTGAAATTCTTGAATTTAAATAATAATTTTAAGATTTAAATTGATAATATTAAATACGCAGCTATGGTAGCTTGTTCTGTGAGTAAATGTGACGTTACAAGACAAAATAACCCCAATAAATATACGTTTCATAGGTAAATACAATTTTGTCCTTGGTTTGTTTCGAACCAAATTTTGACAAATTGCTGCTAGTAATCGGCGCAGAAAAAGATTTGTACAATAGTATATTGATTAACATTGTTTTATATAATATATTTCGTATATTTTAGCAGAATTTGCAAAAATATTATGTAAAAGAGTAAATTGTTTCTTTACGCTAGGGCTTGACAAAGCGGTGACGTCATGAGTATCGATAAAAACTTAATCGTTTTTAATGTCATCATGATATGAATACAAACTTATTTAGTCAAGTTTTGTTAAAATTGATTTATGTTAGGATTGAGAAAATGTGTTTATCTAAACTGTACTTTAAGTTGCATCGAAGAAACATTTTTCAAAATGTTTCGGCGAGTTTTGATGTTTTGTTACTTTGAATAAATTTACGCATGTTCTGCTAGTTTGTCGCAACTATCTATGATGATCGTTACGTATGTGTCTGGGTATGTAGTAAAAAAGAGTTAAATGTGAGGACTGTGTACATAGTTTATTATCAAACCCAACAGCTCTCTGTCATAATTTCTTTATTGTTAACACTAATCTAAAACAGACAAAGGCTTATATATCCAGCTAATGATGTTGTCGCATTATGTTGTAGGGCTGAGAAACTTTTTAGACAAAACATGAAAAGGAAAAGAATGGACGACCGCATTTTTGCAAAAATGTGTTCGATATTCTCCAAAATAATCGCATTTACTATCTGTATCATACCAATATTTGTTCCGTGCGGGTGTCACACCTGCGACACGCAGCGCAGCACTACGCCGATCGCTCAACCACTACGCCAACCGTGTCGTCAATTTCAAATATCTGACGCTGCGGTATTTTGTAGTTAGTATTTCAAATACTTTTGGCTTCAAAATACATTTAACGATTTTATTAATAGGTGCGTTCTGCAGGAAATAGCGTTTGATAGCTTTCATAAGCAAAATGGCGACCGCGTACGTCAAATTGTCAAGTACCTATACAATTGTCATTTTCATTTCAAACGGTTCATTTTCACGAAACTTCTGTATAGTGATTAAGTTTATTAGTACGAATGTCACGATGGATAATCGACTGTATTTAGTAATTTGTATTTCGAATAAAAATACTGTATTTTGTATTTTATATTTCAAATACACGACATTCAAATATTTTGTATTTCTTATTTTAAATACATGCGATATAGTATTTTGTAATTTGTTTTCTTTAGCTAAGCATGTATTTTGCCCAGTTCTTATTATAGTTCAATATAATCAATAACCCTTTAATCGTGTTTTATTTTTTGTTGACCAAGTATCGATATCGATACTGAACATGAACTTTTTGACAACACTTTTTTAACTAACACATGGACAATTCCCTAACACATAAATTTTATATTTTTGGTTTCGATTTTCATCTGACTCTGTTTATCTTGTACATACTATATCTATGGACTAAACTTACCTTAGCACTAATAGGGTAGTTAACAAAAAATAACTATTTATTCCGTCAGTTAGACAACTTAAAAATATTGGAAACGTATTTTGTCTTTTGCCACGTAAACAAAAAAATACGCCGATACAGTGCGTTGAAATATCGTGTGACGTCACGGTGACAAAGTGACGTCTCACGCCCCCACTCCTGAACTTTGAAGCGCTTTATCTTTGTCAATTATTATTTATTTGATAAAGCAAATACGGGTCAAATATTATTTGATAATCTCACTGGCGGACTTATGGAATTATCATTAGGGTTCCGTACCCAAAGGATAAAAACGGGGCCCTATTACTAAGACTCCACTGTCCGTCTGTCTGTCACCAGGCTGTATCTAATGAACCGTGATAGCTAGACAGTTGAAATATTCACAGATGATGTATTTCTGTTGCCGTTATAACAAAAAATAGAATAAAATAAATATTTAAGTGGGACTCCCATACAACAAACGTGTTTTTTTTTGCCGTTTTTGCGAAAATGGTACGGAACCCTTCGTGCGCAAGTCCGACTCGCACTTGTCCGGTTTTTTTTCTACCCAGGAAATCCCTATTGCAGTAAACTCAAAACTTTACAAGAATTAAGCTAAAAACGGATCTTTGGGCTCTTTGACACATCCCTTTTGTTAATTTTTGCTGTGATGGGATTTTTAAGAACTTTTCAGGCAACATTACTACTACCTTAATGAACATAATTTCGGTGAAAGTACCTAACTATGATGTTTTTCACAGTAAATAACTTTAGTTTTTGGGCTACTGCGGCGGACTTTCAATGTCTGAAAAGACTTATGAACCATCGAAGCTGATTGACTGCTGAGGAAACATCTTTTAATAGTTCCCCAAGTAACAATATATAAAATTCAGTTTTTATACTATGACGAAAGTTTCATCACAATTTAGGGTAGGACAGGGGGTTGCCACCCCGTACTAAGTGTGGACGAATTTATTTCTAATATATTAAAAAAGACTCTTTGTAACCTCTTCTTTGATAACGTAAACTAGTTAAACTATAAAATGCTTTTTTACAAAAAAATACTACCGACTTCCAAATAAGAAAACTAGAAAGTGAAAAAATAACTTTATTTTTGGAAGTCGGTGTCTTTGGTAGGTACCAAATTTTTAAGTTATGGACACCGACTTCCAAAAATAAAGTTATTTTTCACTTTCTAGTTTTCGTATTTGGAAGTCGGTAGTATTTTTTTGTAAAAAAGCTTTTTATTTTTCACTTTTTAGTTGTACCTACCTAATAGGGAAGTACCTATAACGACAGAATAGATTACCCGAATAACATGAAAAATCAATATAACCGGTGAAATGAGAGATTTGCATACCCCTTTCGAGCGTACTGGCGTGATGTTATGTTATGAAATAGTATAAACAATAAACAGACATGCGATTGCAGCAATCCCGAGAGATTTGCCGTTATTTATTGAAGAGTTCTGTTGTATATCTCCGAAGTTCTTTATCAGATCTTCACCAAATTAAAATGAGACCAATTTTGGAATATAATCTTTCAAACAAAAAAAGAATTTTCTAAATCGGTCCACAATTGACGGAGATATCGGTGAACATAAATAAATAAAAAAAAAAAAAAAAAAAAAAACATACATAATGTCGAACATAGAACCTCCTCCTTTTTTGGTAGTCGGTTAAAAAATCATGCTGTTTGAGTCACGTTTTTAACCGACTTAAAAAAGTAGGAGGTTCTTAATTCAGTTGTATATTCGTTTTGTTTTTGATTGTTACTGTTTTTACTTAAAACACTGTTTACCTTCTCAATTTTTTTTTTGTTTATAAGCTGTCTTCTATCTGTGAAAACTTTTAATTGGCCTTATTTTTGTTACTCTCATTTGTGTTAAATTGTTTAGCTGTAAGTTTTCCTAAAACTGTAAAATAAAATAAAATATTATGTCAAATAAAATATTTAAAAACTGATCTTTATACTTTCAACGAAAGTGAGGTGCACTTTTATACACCTTTGATACCTCAAGTCTTCCAAAGCAACCTTGATCCATAGTTCATACTTGGGGATCATTCTTACCTGTATTGGGTACATACATAGAGAAACTATGACGAAGGTCAGATCTTCGCAGGCTCTTATTTACAGAGACTTTTGAATTGTCATGGAGTAGGTTAGTCGAAAAGATGAAGCTACTCGTATTTACATTTTGGACCTCATTTAATCCGATGGATGCGAGACGCAAAGGACTAGGCAATGTGACGACGCTTGCGGAAGGCTTATGTCCAGCAGTGGACGTCTTTCGGATGTAATAATGGTGATGATGATGATGATTTGCATGTTCGTCTACATATTGTCGGCATGATGTCTACGTGGCGGTCGGAATCTCGTATTCATGAGTTGGTCACATACCGAAGTCATCGGGCTCGTGGTGCCCCTCAGGCCCCCGGGGCGCCAGCTGGTCCAGCGAGTCCAGCGCCGCCTCCACGTGCGAGAACACGCGCCGCGAGCCCACCAGCCGGGACACTGCGCCGCCCACCTATACAGATATAAATATACAATAAATCTCAGCCAGTCGATATTATTAAAAATTGTAGGGGTCAAATACTTATTGGTTCTTTTGCCATAGTAATTTTTAACTGGTGCTCGAACGAAGTGCACACGTAGGTCCAATCGTGCAGCGTCCTGTGCGCCGGCTCCTCACAATTGAACACACAACCACTGTTGGTAGTGCGCTAGACTCAAGTTAAGGTCTATGGAGGTGCACACGTAGGTCCAGTCGTGCAGCGTCCTGTGCGCCGGCTCCTCACAGTTGAACACACAGTCACTGTTGGTAGTGCGCTAGACTCACGTTAAGGTCTATGGAGGTGCACACGTAGGTCCAATCGTGCAGCGTCCTGTGCGCCGGCTCCTCACAATTGAACACACAACCACTGTTGGTAGTGCGCTAGACTCAAGTTAAGGTCTATGGAGGTGCACACGTAGGTCCAGTCGTGCAGCGTCCTGTGCGCCGGCTCCTCACAGTTGAACACACAGTCACTGTTGGTAGTGCGCTAGACTCACGTTAAGGTCTATGGAGGTGCACACGTAGGTCCAGTCGTGCAGCGTCCTGTGCGCCGGCTCCTCACAATTGAACACACAGCCACTGTTGGTAGTGCGCTAGACTCACGTTAAGGTCTATGGAGGTGCACACGTAGGTCCAGTCGTGCAGCGTCCTGTGCGCCGGCTCCTCACAGTTGAACACACAGTCACTGTTGGTAGTGCGCTAGACTCACGTTAAGGTCTATGGAGGTGCAAACGTAGGTCCAGTCGTGCAGCGTCCTGTGCGCCGGCTCCTCACAGTTGAACACACAGTCACTGTTGGTAGTGCGCTAGACTCACGTTAAGGTCTATGGAGGTGCACAAGTAGGTCCAGTCGTGCAGCGTTCTGTGCGCCGGCTCCTCACAGTTGAACACACAGTCACTGTTGGTAGTGCGCTAGACTCACGTTAAGGTCTATGGAGGTGAACACGTAGGTCCAGTCGTGCAGCGTCCTGTGCGCCGGCTCCTCACAGTTGAACACACAGTCACTGTTGGTAGTGCGCTAGACTCACGTTAAGGTCTATGGAGGTGCACACGTAGGTTCAGTCGTGCAGCGTCCTGTGCGCCGGCTCCTCACAGTTGAACACACAGTCACTGTTGGTAGTGCGCTAGACTCACGTTAAGGTCTATGGAGGTGCACACGTAGGTCCAGTCGTGCAGCGTCCTGTGCGCCGGCTCCTCACAGTTGAACACACAGTCACTATTGGTAGTGCGCTAGACTCACGTTAAGGTCTATGGAGGTGCAAACGTAGGTCCAGTCGTGCAGCGTCCTGTGCGCCGGCTCCTCACAGTTGAACACACAGTCACTGTTGGTAGTGCGCTAGACTCACGTTAAGGTCTATGGAGGTGCACACGTAGGTCCAGTCGTGCAGCGTCCTGTGCGCCGGCTCCTCACAGTTGAACACACAGTCACTGTTGGTAGTGCGCTAGACTCACGTTAAGGTCTATGGAGGTGCACACGTAGGTCCAGTCGCGCAGCGTCCTGTGCGCCGGCTCCTCACAGTTGAACACACAGTCACTGTTGGTAGTGCGCTAGACTCACGTTAAGGTCTATGGAGGTGCAAACGTAGGTCCAGTCGTGCAGCGTCCTGTGCGCCGGCTCCTCGCCTTCAGCACCCACGGCTGTCTTGATGGAGTTGAACACGCCGGTCACCGTGCGTTGGAACAGTCTGGAATCAAAAATTAGTTTTTCTTGGAATATCAGGCGAAAGTGGCTCGAACTCGTCAAGTAAATATCAAAACAAAGATTTACAAGATGCGAACATATTTGAGAAATGTCTGTACGTGCCTCAAATGTGTTCGCATCCCGCTCGATTCGCATCAGTCTGATCCGAGCTATAATGCTGATAACATTAATTGATTGTTAGGTAAAGCTACAAATTCAGATGCACGGGTAGATCTTCTAGGTTAAATAAGCAGTCGCTCCTTGTAAAATACTGGTATTGAACTGCATCTGTTTGGACTGTAAGCCGACCCCAACATAGTTGGCTCGGCAGATTGAACAGAACCAGAACAAAAGGAGAATTTTAATCAATAAGTTTAATCTAAACCGAAGTCAGATGTGGCAATAAGATTTTGCGAATTGGTATATCATACTGGTTTAAGATCCTCCTTTTAATTTAAATTTAAAACAATTTTTTTGTAGTATAAGGTAAAAAAAAAAAAAATCGTTAACAAAAGTTAACGAATAAAACAGGTATGATGGGGTTGGCGTACCCATTGGGATAAAAAACCCCAAATTAAATCAATAAATATAAAAAAGACAGCATGCGACTTAAAATAAAATTGCGTTTGAGAACTCAGGAGTAAGTAACTCACTTGTCAAGTCTCTGCATATTGTTTGACGTCTGACTGGGTGATGCGTTTCTGTCCATGTTCATGTCGTACTCATCTGAAAATATTTAAATCGCCTTATACTCGTAGTGGGTACGCTTGCACATTGCCTTGTGAGCAGTGGACAGTTCCTCCTAGCGAATTTTTTAATTTAATTAATCACATATTTATTGACATAGAGAGAAGATAAAGAACTACACTGCAGTACTGTCAAATAGGGATGTTTCCTGGGTAGAAAAATGATAATTCTATTTAGTCCGTCAATGAGATTATCAAATAATATTGGACACGTATTTTTTACTTTACCAAATCAATAAAATTTACAAAGTTAAAGCGCATCTGTGATCTTGTAACCACATTAAGGCAGTATAAAGTGTACTAGTTAGCGGCGCGGGCGTGACGTTTCACGATATTTCAAATACGTGACTAATATTTTTTATTAATCTACCTGACGGATAAAAAACAAATTTTCGGTTAACTACCCTATTTTTGTTTAATAATCTATCTATACTAATCTACATTAATATTATAAAGAGGAAAGATTTGTATTTTTGTATGTAAAAAATACACTTAAAAACTACTGGACCGATTTCAAAAATTCTTTCACCGTTGGGAAGCTACACTATCCCCGGGTGATATACGCTACTTTTTATCCCTGTATATCCACGGGAACGGGAACTATGCGGGTGAAACCGCGAGGCGTCCGCTAATTATCTCATAAAACAAGCTCATTAATTATCCATCGCCTACAGATAGTTTTTCCGGATCTGGGTGTCTTGTGTATGTGAGTGTAATGTTTGTAAGCTTTTTTTTTACCCGACTGCCGAAGGAGGGTAATGTGTTTATCAGTCTATGTATGTATGTATGTATGTATGTATGTATGTATGTATGTATGTATGTATGTATGTATGTATGTATGTTTGTTCCTATGTGGCGTTCCAGAGACCAAACGCGTTGACCGATTTTGATGATTCATACGTCAATCGATTCGTCTTAACCTTGCAAGTGTCATAGGCTACATTAAAATTGGAAAATAGAAAAATGGCGGCTTTCGGGCGCCATATTGTGGGGGGGCAATTTTATTTTTTCTTCCAAACCCATCGTGTGGGGTATCAAAATAAAGGGTTTTTAGAGGCGATTTCAAAAATATATAACACTTATATATTTAAATGTACCTAATTCGAAAAAAATGTTAACTAAAAAGTTATAAATAAAAAAGTTAATTAAAAAAATTAAAAGACCCGACTGCTTAAAAAGCGAACTAAAAAGACGTAAACAAGAAGAAAATCATGCTGTGCAGTCGGAGGATACATCAGGTTTTGGTCAGCCAGCTCGCGAATATGTATCCTCCGACTGCACAGCATGATTTTCTTCTTGTTTACGTCTTTTTAGTTCGCTTTTTAAGCAGTCGGGTCTTTTAATTTTTTTAATTAACTTTTTTATTTGGGAATTGACTATTACTTTCTTAGAGATTACAGGTTTTTATATTATGACCTTTCCGTTACACTCTGTATATTCTTACAGTGTTTTTATTTTTCGTCATTGTATTATTGTTTGGCTCGCGTTTGACCGCTATCTCACCTGATAGTAAGCGAAAATATGACAGCGATGCCTAGAAGTAACCTAGAATGATTTGTGTTTACCAGCTAGCGTGGCGGTGTCCACAGGTCGCGAGGAGTGATGATGCTGCGTGCGCCCGCGAGTCTCCTCCGCACTCTCCCACCACACGTCCTCCGCCCTCTCGGCTCTGAAGGCAACAGAGACATTCCAGCCGAAAGACGTCCACTGTGGGACATAGGCCTCCAAGTGTCGTCACATCGACCGATGCCGTGCATCTCGCATCCACCGGATTTCCGCCACCGAAACCAGGTTATCTCATGGTGACCTGGTTAGGTAAGTTGGAACACCACCCACTAGGTCTTAATAGTGGGAGGCCTTCCAACGCAGCATCTTCCGGTAAATGATCGCCACCATTAAACCACGTAGTTTTTTGAAATACCAATCTTTAAAGAGTGAAACATCAAAAAATATACAATTACCAGAACTTTGAAAGCATGAACAAGACTCTGGTACTTAAATCTTCTTTCGAATCGAATGTTTTGTTTCCTGGTGGGAATTATTGACGAAAATAACATCAGATAAACTATCAAAGTTTGACATGATATTTACTAAATAGAAAAAGAAATAGGCATCTAGGAGAAAAGGTATAGAGGATGTGCATTGGGCACTATGGGCAGCAGCATTTTTTTTTTTTGCTACGGTAACTAATCCTTCTGTCATTTTAAAGTTCCCACCTAAGTAGTAGATACCACCACCTCATGACTTCATTAAGCCCAAGGAGCATCTTTCTCTCGGTCATGAATTGCAGTGGCCTGTTTGGAAAGCAGTGAATCGGTTGGTAAGGTGCTGCAAATATAATTTGGCAAAATGGGGGATTACTAGTCCATTGCACACCGGGTGCGATTGCGGTACTCCTGTATGGACTATGCCTCATTTGCTGAAGTGTCTCGACTGTCCATTCACTTGCACCTTGGATGACCTGTATAATGCTTCTGACACTGCAATTTACGTGGCCACCTACTGGGCTCAAATAGTTTGTTCAAATGTACCATCGGAACGAAGAAGAAAGAGAAGAAGTAATGGATAATTATTAATTTTTACGATCCTAATCAATTTCATAGAATATAGAATTGTTTCTTTTTTTTCATACCTGGGACTAGTCTCGGCGCGTTGCTGTAACAGACAGCGTAGCTTGGCAATGCTGGTGGAGAGGTCAGCTGCCTCTTCGTATTCTGGTTCTGGGGAATCCGGTTCAGGGAGCAGTGGCAGATCCGCTTTGGGGACCGGGCGAGGTTGAGACGGCTGAAGAGAAAATTGTATGACTGTTATTTTCAAAGCACATTGACCGGTTTGGTATACAATGGATGAGACCAAAACTTCTTAACACTGGGACCTTTTTTTTTTATTTGCTGAGTATTTGGTCAACTCCCATACTATGGTTGGTCAATGTTTTTGGATTCAGTCAGATAGCAAACGATGGTTTTAGTTTCTTTCAGTCAGAAAAAAAAAGGCGTCAAATTCTGTAGAACATGCGCGAATTCGTTCTGTGTTCTAAGTTAGGGGGGTTTGGTTTTCACATTTAGTCCTTCAGGTGGACCATTGTGCGTGGTCCATGGCGGCGGTTTGGTGGTTATTCCAACCAGCCCACCTCCCTCCAGAAGTTAATGAGAGCTCCTGGTTTTCGACGGTTTTCTCAGCCACCATGCATGCCCTGCACAGAAGACTGTCCGTTATGCCTATTGTGTGGAAGTGTTTGTTAAGTGAGCAGTATCCCGTGATGGTCCCCGTCACCAGGCGCAGGCAATTCCTATCCAGGCGTAGTAAACGCCTGGTAAGCCTACTATCCAAGGATGGCAAAGCTTCTTTGGACTGCATGCAGTCCGATGTCGAGGTCCACCAGTTCTCCGCCTGTGTCTGAGTGAATTCCTGTAGTCACCTGCGTAATAGGTTGAAGGGGATGGGTACAATACGTTCGGGTCCATAGACCGCCGTACTGGATCCGCGTCTCGCAAGCTCTTCAGCCGCGTCGTTGCCTAGCGATTCGCTGTGTCCCTTTGTCCATTGCAGTGTCACCGTGTTATTACTAGATACAGTTATTTGTTCTAGTGCGTTGTGACATTCTAGTATTAGTTTGGAGGTAAAAAAAAAATTGCTGACTGAGGCGATGTCGAAGAGTATACGTATGTGGGTGTCCGTAACCCGTCCTGGCTTCTAGGGCGTGGACTGCTTGTATGATGCCCACACACTCCGCCTGATAGACGGTGTTGAACGCTCCTAGCGGGCTGGATATATTTATATTAAGATCGTGTGAGAAGACTCCGGCACCGGAGTCAGTCTTCGATCCGTCGGTGTATACTCTCGTCTCTTTCGGGCCTGAGTATTCACACCGTTTTTCTGTAAGTATTATGTTGTAGTGCCTATCAAAGTGGTGTGTTGTTGGGGCTTTATCGCAGGGTGGTACTATCATTGGTCTTCCCTTGATCGCATCCTCCTTTATGCATGTGTGCTTAACTCTGGTGTCTTTATTTAGGGTAACTGATAGATGGAGCCTAAAAGCGGCCAAGGCTGCCTCCTCCCGCACGATAGGGCGTCCAGACCAACGAGACGTACAGTGCGACATAAAAGAGTAGAAATTAAATATTTGGGAACTAAAAGTTTTCATTTTCTGGCAACATCTAAGATGAGTACTTGAGCTGTCAATTCTTCTCGATCGGTTTCGATTTTCGAATTAATTATGGTTTTCGTGTGATATTTCTGAGTGTGGACAGAAAAACAGTGGCAAATCATGAATAAGGTCATTCGTGGAGGTGCCCGTAATATAATTTACAAAGTTTATATGCGGTGTCTAGCCGAATTCCAAGCTGGGAAGCTTCTATCCAACTTAGAAGATGTTTACCATCGTACAGCAGATTTTACTGGTAAGTAACTATTGAAAGTTGCACTAAACGTTAATTACAAACGATTAATACATTCAGGGAGCAAAATTTTCGAACCACATATCATTTACAAATTATTTGTCTACCATATTTGAGGTTGTGCTAAGGTAAACAAATACCGTTGTAATTATAGCGCGACTGAACAACGTTGATAGAAAGGCAAAAAAAAATGTAATTTATTGCGAATACGAAATATTATTTTGATATACCATATTTGTTGATGCAATCGACTAAATGGAAAGAAACAATTTTAAAATATATGCACGTTTACCGCGGAACTTCTTTCGTCGGACTGAAAGTGATCCTTTTCTTTGCTTGTTTTAGGTGTTTCTGTAAGCACAGTGCGCAGAATCGTGTAACACGGCATTGAAAACGGTGGGAAATTCTCAACACTAGCTAAACACAGGAAGGGTCGTCCCGCAAAGGTATTGGACGACTTCGACACATGTGCTATTCGGCAGAAAATTCAATTTTTTTATACGTTAAAAAAGAGGTACCAACAATTGGTAAATTATTAGTTCAATTTAAATTTGAGCGCTTAAATTAGACGACTCGAACTTAAGTGATCCCATGGAAGGTGTAGATTATTTAGATTTTGATTTATTAGATTAGTTTATTTTATTAATTTTAGTTAATGTTTGAGTTTATATTAAAAGCAATAGATTTTTTTAAATACTTATTTTTTGTGAAGATGTTGTTTTATTACTACTACATATCAAATATTTAATAAACATACTTATTTAATATATTTACTCATTATTTATACCCAATAAATAATACTATTCAAGTATCAAGATCAGCTGGGTCGTACTAACTGGGTTGTTATCTGAGCCATTGTGGCGCCCTCATTTAATTTCTATTCTTTTATGTCGCACTGTATGTGATAATTGGTCGGATGACTTAGGTGTATAGCCAGTGGGTGACCATGGGGCTGATCCCCCAATTCCTGCCTAGCAGTCGCTTGCACTGCCAGAGGGATATACTGGCTTTTGTAGTGATATAGTTCATAAGAGCGAATTCGTATCTCTCTCTTTTGTTTTCTTGATAGGTATGTGTGTGTTACGTGGTTGGGGTAGAGTTCAATACGCTATTATTTATTATTATTATTATATACTTTATTGTACACCACAAAAATATGTACAGGACAAACATTCACAAAAACAAGTGTACAATGGGCGGTCTTAGCGCACAGGGCAATCTCTTACAGACAACCTTTGGATGGACTGTTCGATAGGAGAAGAATTTAGGGCTGTTTGTGGCTATGTACATTTTCAGACTGATGCGTCGATTCGCTTCGACTCTGTCCAACGGTGCTTTGAGCCTTAATCAAAATCAATGTGTTTATTTCAAACTTACCACGCTATCCTGTGAGATGACTCGCTGCTGCTTCACTAATGGGTGCACATTGTTCTCATCTGAAAATGGAAGACAAGGTTAAAATTTACTGGCGAAACTTCCCAGATGTCAGATATCCATAACTTATCACGATTACCACCACAAAAATCTTCCGTTTTGGGCACATAATCTCAATCCAGTACATAAAAAAATTCTACTTCCATTGAAACTAACATCAACTTAGACTACATAACGCTAAAATTGATAATCGAGTTCGTAGAATTTCATGTATTATTTTTCATTAGCATTATCAGCATAAGATCCAACTGCAGAAATCTGCAGAAATCAGGGTTTTTAATTCAACTAGTGGAACATGGTCTTCACATGATCTAACCAAGATTTTGTCTGGACTTTAAAAGAGACTGTGACCTCTGAGTTTGTTTCGGCCTTTCTTCTCAGAGTAGTCAGACAGGAAACGCAAAATTGTCGCTGTGTTCTTTAATATGATCGACATGTAAAAGTGTTTGTACAAACCAACTAACAGAAATAAATCATTTATCATTTAACTAAATTTTCATGAATTATACTATCTTGATAGTAGAATAGATTGACGCAGGGTTGTCAGGAAATATCTAGCCGCAATAACCTAATTAAATAAATTTATATTCATGTTTGATAAAATTAACCCCAAATATAAAAGATTTTTAAGTGAATTCAACTGGTGTGGAATGGAAAATGAAAAATTCAATTGAAAGAAACTGGTGTGGAAAATGGGAATAAATATAATGACCACCAAAAAAAACTTTGTGACGATAACCCCTAACCACCAAATCTAGTAATATACTGACAAAAATAGTAAATGATCACCAAATTTAGTAAATTGATCACCAAATTTTAATAGCAAATTATTGCGCTATTTAATGTTGTAAAATAGGTTAGGTTAGGTTAGAACTGTGACCAACCGCGCGCGAGCCGAGCGAGCAAAGCGAGCGGTGCCGCGGCAGCGGCCGGCGAGCGCTACTTCCAAGTTGCTCCCAGAAATTTTATAATCTTTTTGGTCATTGGTTTAATTTTGGTGATCATTTACTACTTTTGGTGATCATTTACTACTTTTGGGTTAACAATGATTTATTTGGAGTCATTTTGCCTAAACAGGATAGCGAGATGTTAAAACTTTGGTTATAATTTTACAATAAGATGCGGGTTTAATTTTGGTGATCATTTACTATTTTTGTCTGTTATATGTTACTATATCTGGTGGTAAGTTAAACATAAGCCGTGGAAAATAGGAAAAAATAAGGTTGCCAGCTCTCAGTTAGCTGCAAGCTGTGGGTTGCCAGTTTCCCTGCAAAACTTGGCTATGCACATCTTTGTGCTCGAGAATTGGCTTGCCGCGCGGGTGCTCGGACGTGGGTGTCTTTTCGCTGCGCTCCCGGTGGTGTAACGGAGACTTATCCTACACACTACACTTGTTAGCACTACGCATACCCTACCTCTCTGTCCATTGCTGGTATGTACATCCTTGTGCTCGGGTATGGGCTTGCCGCGCGGGTGCTCTGACGTAGGTGTCTTGTCGCTGCGATCCCGGTAGAGGGTAGGAGACTTATCCTGGACACATAAGAGAGTAATAGAATAGAATACACCGTACACCAAAATAGTTACATATCTCGTTTATAAAAAAAGATACCTATATATGGGTTCAATGGCGGTCTTTTTCTTTCTTTTTTCTTGGTGTTACGTTAACATCGACCCTCTATTTTGGTCCATTCATTGAGGCAAAGGCTGAGTTGGCTGCAAAAAAGTTGAAGATCCTTGCAAAGGTGAGACGGTACTTCACGCCTGAACAGCTGCTTAAATTGTATAAAGCGCAAGTTCAGTCATCACCTCTCACCTCTGGGATGGATCTGCCAAATATCAACTTGATGCACTTGAGTCGATCGACAAACGGGCCAAGAGGCTTATCGGCAACGATGCATTGGTCGCCTCAAAACTCCAGAGCCTCGAACATCGACGCCAAGTGGCCAGTCTGTCGGTATTTTATCGGTTACATTTCGGGGAGTGTGCGATGGAACTGCACAATTTGATTCCGCCTAGCCCTTTCCATCACCGGACAACAAGACGCACGGCAATGCGCCACCGGTACATGGTAGACATCCCACCCATACGTACAAAGCGTTTTGTGAATACTTTAATTGTACTACTTTCACAGCTAAGGAGTGGAATTCCCTGCCGGAGTCTTTGTTTGTTTGTTTGTTTGTACCGAATAGGCTCCGAAACTACTGGACCGATTTGAAAAAATTCTTTCACCAATAGAAAGCTACATTATTCCTGAGTGACATAGGCTATTTTTGAATCCCGAAAACGGGTCCTGTCGGGTGGTACACGGGGGCGAATCCGCGGGTAAAAGCTAGAAAAGAAAAAAAAAAAAAAAAAACTTGTATTGTCGCTGACTCTATTAAAAGGTCCATTTTTATTTGCTATTCTGTTATAGATAAGCTAAGTTGATATGTACGAATGACAAGCATTGTTATTGCGGTATTGTAATAGAACGCAATTATACGTTGCGCGAATCTTGCTCGTGGTCAGTATCACCACATATTGGACATTCATGTGTTAGAACCCAGTAAAAACTCTAAAAAAAAATTGGATGAATATCCAGAAAATTGGGCAAGCCCAGTAAAAGTGGAAGTGGATTTTCGTATGAACTCAGAAAGGACAGGACAACGTCTGTTGGGTAAGCTAGTACTGAATAAAAACCATACTGACCTGATCGCTGAGACCAGTAAAACGGAGTCCCTTCTTCAACCCAGCGATGCCAAAGTCAAGTAGACCTTCCATCATGCCAGCCGCTTCGTCCTACACCAGGAAACATCAGATAAACTGTTAGAGATAAGACGATACATAACACAAATTGAGGAAGCTTGACGAACCCATGAAGAATGGGAGAGATGCTTTATAGGACTGGAAACTGAAAGAGTAAGGCAGATGGATTTTTTGCATTTTGTGAGGTGGGAAGAGGAGAAAGGTCACATAAGGTCAAAAAAACAATAGGGTTTTGACCATTACTGTAAAGCCTAATAGGTCATTAACAGTTTTACATTTTCAAGCAATGAAGATACAATCACACTCATCCAAATATTCAGAACCAAAAGTAGAAAGGGTATACAGGTTGAAATGGCAAAGTGTGATCATATTTTTGAACTGCATCTGCCCATGTAAATTAACCACTTTCTCCAAAGAAGTCATTGGCAATTCCCAAAAAAAAAATGATTTTCCATACAAAGTCTCTCTCCCATACAAATGTATATGGCTTCTTAAGAGAAAGTTGATTATCTTTAAGGGCAGAAGCTGTTTTTTAAATATGATCACATTCTTTTCATGTTTTCTTTTCAAGTAAATAAGGTATTTCCAAGTAGGTACAGGGTACTCAAGTAAAAATGAATCATTCTAACAAGGGTATAGTTCTCAAGTTCAAATGACACATTCTCAAAAATATAGTTTCAAATATAATGGGCATTCACAAATAACACACTCACACAACAACTGGAATCAAACAGTTGAACACAAATGGTCTAAATATCCGTGCAATGTGACCGACATGCTTGTCACTTGTTTCATGCAGAGTCAAACAAAACGCCTTTTTGATTGTACACATAGATTGGATATTGGATTTTGAACCGTAAAGTTAGCAGCAAAGAGTCTAAAAATAGTCTAATAAGTACATGATTTTACCACAAGTAAAAAATATCAAAGATCAGCTCTAAAAGATCATGATCTGGTAATAATTCAAATGTAATACATAAAATGGAAAAATATTAAGAGCTTGCATGGAGGTAAATAATTATTGACTTTATATTTTTTTAATAATCAATTAATTTGAGCAAAGAAGATTGGCAACATCAGAAAAATCCTCAAAAAATCGAATAATATTTCAAAATCCAATATACAATGTATGAACTTCTATCAAATCAGTTCCAAAGTAACACCAACAATGACATAACTCCAGTTTCCAGGACAGTACAGTTAGTAGGACAGTGACATTTAAAGCAATCGTAACCTGAGCCTGTGTGGTGCTTGCTCCATATATGTGGTACCTGTCTACAAAATTGGTACAAAATATTTAAATATACTGTAAATATACTAGATGCTATTGTCAAGTGACTTCAGATCTAGACTGTTCCTGTATAAAAGACATTAGGGTTGCTTTTGCTGTGCAGTTATTCAGGTGTTGCTATCTTTTGGTTGCAGAAAACACAATCAACTTTAGCATCAACTCATTTCTTTATGTTAAAAGCATTGCTTTAGTTAAATAAGTGTTAATTGTATTATCAAAATTGCAAGCTCCAAACCAAACCATTCTTCTTGCTTTATTCTTTCAAATCAAAGCTATTGCATGTGTCAGCACCTGTAGCCAAGTTGACAATCTACAATCGATAACGCTAGTAGAAAACGAATCAATATATGGGAATGACACTTCTGGACGTTAAATCACGTGGTCAGACCACACAAATAGAAGGCGTTAACGATTGTAGAAAGAGATTCAATCCGAAATGTTTGTAACTTGGCTAGACTGACTTGGCTTGGCTGAGCCCCTAGCCAAGTCACAAACGTTTTGATTATCCGTCCATCATACCTTAGTTTCAAAGCCTGATCAATAAACCTGTTATCAAATCTCATGTCACCTACTGCAGTATCATCAACCTATCATTCTTTCAGTCACAGTTGGTAGAATGATAGGTTGATGATAGCTGAGAATAATGTTAACAAATTCAAAAGAATACTAACAGACGTTACGGTTACAAAAGCATACTATTCCTTTGGTGAATTCTTAACAGACAATTTAAATCTATACTTATACATAATAATCTATACTAATATTATAAAGAGGAATTTTTTTTTTGTTTGTTTGTACCGAATAGGCTCCGAAACTACTGGACCGATTTAAAAAATTCTTTCAGCAACAGAAAGCTACGTTATTGCTGAGTAACATAGGCTATTTTTTAATCCCTAAAACGGGTTCTGAGGGGTGGCCCATGGGAGCGAAGCCGCGGGGAACAGCTAGTAATATTATAAAGAGGAAAGATTTTTTTGTTTGTTTGTTTGTACCGAATAGGCTCCGAAACTATTGGACCGATTTAAAAAAAAGATCACTAATAGAAAGCTACATTATTCCTGAGTGACATAGGCTATTTTTTTATCCCGAAAACGTGTCCTGTGGGATGGCCCACGGGAGCAAATTGTTTCTACAAATAAATAATTTGAATTTATTGTGGTCGGCTTCCAGTCTAACAGCATGTAGCTGAACAAGTTCCAGTATTTTAAATGAAGCGACTCCCTATCTGACCTCCACAACCCCGTAACTTGCTAAGACTGGTATTCAGATTTTCAAGCAAAGCGAGCGAACTCAGCTCCCGTCATCTCCTTCATGTTAGTTAGTTACTTTAGACCCTGCAGACGACCATTTTTTTTTCAGGTCACTGTTTTAAACATTTGTATTCGCCCACTGTTTCTCTCTCACTTAGTATTTAGATATGCATATAAAAATAAATATTTCGAACAAATCCTATTTCGGCTAAGTGTAACTTCGGTAAAAAGTTTTCGACCAATTTAAATGTTGGAGTAACGAAATAATCGAATTGATAATAGGTCAACTGAGACAGTAGCAGACGTGACTTCGATAAAGTAAAAAAAAACGAAACGATAATAGTTGAACAGTTTTAGGTGAAAGAAATTCGGTCAAACATTTTTCGAACTTATGATTATAGGGACAATAACGGGCCACACCCTACTTAACAACCATCTTTTTAACATAGGCGCCACAGACAGCCTACTTTGCAGGGCTGTTTTAAAACCGAAAAATCAGCCGCCCACGTAATCATGGAATGCGAGGCCGTGGCGCAACGCGAAGAAATCCCCGGAACAGTGGAGTCGCTCCGTGAAGCCTGTATAGCCACCAGGAAGCGTCTGTGCTTTTGGACGGAGCTAGGCTGGCTATGTTGGCTAACAGTGCCCCCAAGTACAACGGACTGACGGCACTGGGAAGTGCGGAAATGTCCCTTCCACTACCACTATTAGTAATTCTAACGACTGTCAAAAGTTCCAAAAATTACAGCCATGACCCACGGCCCGGTGGGTGGTCGGTCACCCACCCACGGAACGACTTCGACAAGCGCTGCTTAACCTTGAGGACCGACCCGACATTAATTAGCTACAAGCTGCTATGACAATAACCCAAAATGAGTTTTTACAATAGATTTAATCAAACAGCCTTTCAGAAACCGATGGTCTGTGCAAAAAAAATTATAAGTGTCAAAAATCCTTGTCTATGATACCCGCCCAGCACCTATTTACAAAAGCGTATAAGCAGAAAGATCGTGCAAACAACATACACTGGAGTTTTGCTTGCAGGGCACATCTAAGGCAAGTTTGGGGTCCACCTGTAGGTCCCCTATCTTCGTCTTCGCCTCTCTGACGGTGGACTGTAGGTCTTTCAGCAACACTTCTGCCGGCTTGGGACTCTGTTCCTTCTTAGTCTCTCTGTATAGACTCGGGTCTAAGGGGTCTACTTCTATTGTTTCTTCTTCACCTGGAATTCAGTGATTTGTAAAAATTAAACTTATCTATACTAGAAAAAAATATTAAAAAAGGAACAAAACATATGAAGAAGATTTCTCTGTTCTATTGTTACAGAACAGAGAAGTGCTTTTGTGTGCAATTCCTTTTAAGACTTCTTAACTCATGCTATACTTATCAGATGAATGAAAAATGAAATAATCGGAATCTAAAACTTCAACTCAACATCATTTGGATAGTAATTATCATCTGACAAACAGAAACAAAAGAAACACTCCACGACCACGTACACTTAGGCGGTTTACACACGGCACCGCGCACCGCCGCGGTTGGCGGTGAAGCGGATCTCATGTCGCATCGGCCTCTAAGAAATCCGTTGATGCCTAACACACGTACACCGCCCGACCGCGCGGGTCGAGCGGTGCTCTTACCTTCGTGTGCGCGGTGCCGTGTGTAAACCGCCTTAGATGCAGGACGAAGCGCATTGACAACGAAAAAATGGCGTCATGTTGTCTTGTTGGCAAAAATAATAAAAAGTGAAAAAATTAAAACAATAATAAAAAGCAAAAAAATATTTATTAAAACGCGAATAAGCTTTCTATGCAAATCGTACTTTTCAAATGACAGTTCGAGGTCATTGACGATCTCATTAGAAACACATAGTACTGCGCAGCGCATAACTAGTTGAAATTTTCGCATAAAAATTATACACCAAGAGCGCAGTGCGGCGCCGGCTCGTTCTACATAAGGGGTGTGAAAGAACCCTAAGACTGTCATAAAGTTATATGATCATGTTATGTATTAGTGTTTTTAAGTTACCAGTGTGTCATATACCGTCGGAAATCAACTTCAAATAGCATCGATCTGGCATTACTGCTGAGATGAACCTTTTTAGCGCATTCTTAAGGCACTCTGGCTTAGCGACCATATGTCACTGCAGGGATCCAGCAGAATATCAGCGTCAGGTATATTTGCCTGACACGTGCTGAGCTGGACTCCCATTTGGTGCAACCTTAAGACGCACCCCGCACTGTGTTTCGATTGTCATACCTAAAGTTACCGGTGTCGCTTTTGCTTTTATTTCTGTAGGTATGGTTTCCTTTTCCGGCCACGCCACGACGTTAGCAGCTGCAATGAGCACGTCTCGATTGAGCTGCTTAAGGGCCCAACGTCATGCCGGTGGGTTAAAATCTGGACGGATCGGGCTATCGGAGGGGCGCAGTGTCACATCGAAGATGATATGGCGATGGTCAGAAAGCGTGACCATCTCCTCCGCTACCCTCCATTCCGATACCATGCGGGCAACAGAAGGAGTCGCCCATGAGAGATCCACAATCGACTCCCCCTGCCACCTAACGCATGTGGAGACGGTCCCCCGATTTAAAAGTCGGAGGTCTAGAGATACCGCCCAGTCTTGTACCACGTTTCCCCTCGGCGTGTCCCGGGTGTTTCCCCAAGCTCTGGAGTGAGCGTTGAAGTCACCCAGGACAAGTACCGGACGGGGTGACCATTTGTATCGAATGCAGTTCGCAACCCCGTCCAGATATCCCTCGAATTCAGCGAGGGAAATGTTGGGAGACACGTAGCAGCCCACTACGGCCAGAGGTCCCCATTCCACTGCAACAAATCCCTGCCCGCTACCCAGTAGGGAGCAGTGAAGCCGTCCGCCTCCACCAGCCCAGTAAATGGCAACAGAGTCCACAGTGTCTCGAAACCAGCGAGGATGGTCCCGAAGGCCATAGGGCTCTGCTACCACCGCCAAGGCAACTGAACACTCCGCAACAGTTTGCAGAAAAAGGTTCTGCGCGTTGCGGCAGTGGTTCAGGTTGCACTGGAGGACCTTTAGGGCTGGGAAGGCGAGGTGTCCATGACCTCCGCAGGGCCCGCACTCAGTGGTGCCGGCGCCGATTCATGTGACGCAGCGGGAGCGAGCAAAGCCCGTTTCTTGCGTGGAGCGCATTTCTTACCTCCCAGCCGGTGATCCGACGGAAGGCCCTGATCCGCACATAGCGGACACCGCAAGGTTGATAACTTGCACTCCCTCGCTTTGTGTGCTCCTCCACAAGCATAGCACAGGGTGCTCCGATCAACCACACTCGTGCACTGGCTACGGACGTGCCCGGGCTCGAGGCAACGGAAGCACATCATACCACGTGCCCCCAAAACCTGAACCCTTACCGATGTCCACCCTAAACGCTTGCTCTTTTCAGATGCCAACTTCTTTATTGCCGCCAGTGGAGCACGGACCCAGACGTGCCCAAGAGAAACAGGTGGACGACGTATTTCACCCACTTTCACGTCTTCGGTAGAACAGCCGCCCACTTCGGCAATTGCAGCTGCCACTTCCTCCGACGTGACTGCATCGTCGAGATCCATGATCCTTGCCTCGGCTCTTTTGGTTGGACGTGAAATCTTCACGTCGAATTCGGCAAGGACCTCCCGCATACGGCTGGCGAGACTGTCAGCCTTGTTGGAGGACTCGGCGCCCGCGACTGTTATAATAATGCCGCCATCAGCTGCCCTCTTTTGGCCTACGGTATCGATGCCGACATCGGCCAAACGGATTCGCTGCCTCATCGCGAACATGACATCTCCAGGAAAAAAAAAAAGGTATGGTTTCCTTTTTTCTTTTTATGTTGGCACCTTGTTCTTAAACATACATGTAAATTGTATTAATTTAATTAAGATTTTGTGTGTTGTGCTGTGTCTTTTGTGTGCACTAAATAAATTATATATCTATCTATCTACATGTTTTATATCATCATCATCATTTCAGCCGAAAGACGTCCACTGCTGGACATAGGCCTCCCCCAAGCGTCCCCACACGGATCGGTCCTGTGAGATTCGTGTTTTATATATTGCCTTTTTTTATTTTGACAAGAAACTCCACATTATTGTTGTTTATTCTCTGTTTGTGTTGTTTCCGTTCGTCACTCTTACCAAACCACAGTGGCTGCGGCGACTTGCTGCGTGGCGGGTTGGGGCTGCCGTCCGTGTCAGCATCTTGCCCCCACAGCCGGCTCAGCGTGATCTCGCCGTCCAGGCTCGCCAGCAGGTCCTGCCCCAGGCTGATGCACTGCAGGTCTATGTCTGTCTCCCAGGTCTTTACAGTGCCTGAAAATAAAGAAATTCATTCAGGTGGCTTGCTGCTAAGTATACAAAAGATAATAGAAGGGTAATGTGGACATTTATTTTTTCTAAATAAATAAAATAAATCACGAAAAGCCATTTACTAGTCTCCACAATCAGTTAGATCAGATGAAGTTACATAGAATGTAAGGATTGCAGAATATTTTCCTTAAAATACATCTTCTTATTACCGACTTAAAATACGGAGGTAATAAATTCGACACATATGTATATAATATTGTTGGAATTGCACAATATTCACATATGTTACTCTATGTGGGCTTCTAAACACGTGTGCCAAATTTCATAAGTGTATGTTTGTATGCTTGTAGGGAGCAGAGCAGTCGTGGCCCAGTGATAATGGCCGCGACTTACAAGTTGTAGGTCGTTGGTTCGAACCCAGGCAGGCGCTTTTCTTTGTGTAAATTATCTCAAAAACGGTGAAGGAAAACATCGTGAGGAAACCGGCATGTCCTAGAACCAAAAAATTCAAAGACATGTGACATCCACCAACCCGCACTGGGCCCGCGTGGTGGATTACGGCCCAACCTCTCTCACAGAGAGGAGGCCTGTGTCCCAGCAGTGAGAACATTAATAGGCTGATGATGTGCTGATGACGCATTTCTCCGAAACTGCTTATCGGATCGTGACCATTCTTTTTTTAATGGATTAGCAATATCTCAAATTAGGGAATATAGTGCAAGTTCCATTAAAATCGCATCAGCAGTTTTCAAGAAACATACAACCGAACACCTTAGCGACAAACAGCACGAATGTGTAAATTGAGTTAATATAGGTATTTTGTCAATTCTTTAGGTACCTTACTATAGAGCTTGCCCACTTTTTAGTGATAGTATATTAAAACAAAAAAAAAGAGAAATAAAACTTTTTCGAAAAAAAATGAACCGACTTCAAAAACAAAACTGTAAATAGTGCAAAATAACTTTCGTTTCGGAAGTTGGTGTCGCAAAACGATAAAAACATGAGGTACGAAAGACAACAGCTTTTGTCGAAAAAGTTTTTTTATTAGAAAAATATGCTTTGAACTTTTGACACCCCTTTTAGCTATTAATGATAATAATTATGTTATTTTTAGGGTTCCGTACCCAAAGGGTAAAAACAAGACCCTATTACTAAGACTCCAGTGTCCGTCTATCTGTCTGTCTGTCTGTCACCAGGCTATATCTCATGAACCGTTATAGCCAGACTGTTGAAATTCTCACAGATAATGTCTTTCTGTTGCTGCTATAACAAAAAATATTAAAAACAGAATAAAATAAATATTTAAGTGGGGCTCCCCTAAAACAAACGTTTTTTATGGCGTTTTTTGCAATAATGGTACGGAACCACACGTGCGCGAGTCCGACTCGCACTGTGTGAGTACTACGTACCCAACTGTAAATCTACCATTTACTGTACCTATGCGGCGTTCGTTGACTTGTGTGTGCCCTGGCCGTTGAGTGTGTCATGCTCTCTCAAATGTCTCTCTGATGGTGGCGCGTGTGTTGGATCATCCGGTCCCCTTCATGATGGTTGAGCTGGGTGGTGCCAATTCATGCGTCATGTTCGTGAACGGACGCCGTCAGTTGGGATTGGTCATAACTTGACTGCTTCAGATGTTAATGTTTTTCTAGTATCTATTATATAACTGCACAGTACATGTGTGAGTACTTCTAATGCTTTATGTCTGTAGGTGGTATGGTGGTGTGTAGTGCTATTCTGGGTGCATTGTCCTCACATATGTGAACTAATAACTATATATGTACCTATGTTCCTAAATATTGTAAAAAACAATAATTTTTTAAAAGAGTAAGTATGGAGTTTCTTGTGCATTCTTCTCCATAACAAGCTACTTTCCGAATGCACGGTAGAATCATTTTTATGTACGTTCAAAAGTGCCGCTTGGTGGCCTAGTTGAAATAAAATATCTTTGTCTTTGTCTTTGTCTACAGTTACCTTATTAATATCTTAAGTGTACTTGTACTTTTACATGCTGTATATTGGCCAAATGTGTGTTGCTAAAATAAGTACTTTATGTACTTACCATATTTGATGCAATAAATGAATTGAATTGAATTGAAGTGAAATAATATAATCTATCTATATATATAAAAGAGAAAGTATGTATATATGTTCCTTATAGACTCCGAAACGGCTGGACCGATTTTAATGAAATTTTCAAACAATCTTTAGATTGACCCAGCAAATAATCTTGTAAAGTTTGGTGGTGATTGGAGCATTTTTTTTTAACTTTGAATGAGGGTGAAGCCGCGGGCAGAAGCTAGTAATAAATAAATGTCACATTCATTTACCTTCTATAATCCTGTCATAGATCTTTACTTCGTTCCTGCCTTGTCTGCCTCTCCTCTGCCTTAAAATAGGTGAAGTCTTTATATCAACTGGTTCTGTACTAGTCACCGGTACCTCTTCAACTATATTCTCTATCTTTTCAACTTCAGTCTCTTCTTTTGACCTTTCAAGAACCTCCTGCGGTGTTATAGCAGTGCCTTTTGTCACTTCCATTGGTAATTCTGACTCAGTACTTGGTTCCGGTTTTTTATCAGTTACTGTTTCTTTTTCAGGAGTCTGGGTTTCTTTCTGGTCTTCCGTAACTATTGGTTCCTGTTTTCCTTTCAAAATCGTTAGCAACTTATCATTTAACCAGACAGGGTCCGCTAAAGTACCGATGATGAAGGTGTCTAGTTTCTTTGAAAGTATACGGACTAGCAATTCAGAATGCGGTGTGTCCCACAGTTCCCATGGTATGAGTTCTTTAAATACTATGCGGAGGATATTAGTACAGTGGTCCGCAGATTGAATTTTGTTGGTGACGTCAAAGATTGGGTGTGTTTTCTTGTACAATGATTCTATTGTGCTGTTTGGCATTTTTTCATGACGTTTCTGAGCTTTTTGGTATTCTTTCAAGTGGCTGGTTAGGACAGTGGTTATGTCCACGTAAACATCTTTAGTTTCTATTTTGTTGCAGATCTGTAAGATAATTTATTATTTTAAAACTTTTTTATTAAATAGAACCTTCTCCAGCTCCTTGTCGGCAAATCTAATAGGATTCTTACTGTTTGAAAGAAGTGCGAAAATAACAAACCTGAAAACTCTTGCCAATCATTTGATCCAACATTTGTTTACATGCGAACGGGAAGCCGATCTCCTGCGAGATGAACGGCACGTACCACGACGATACCAGCTTCCTCTCCAGCACCGTCGATATCACACTCAGCTCATTTGTATCGTACTCCCGACACTCTGACACTTTCGACAACTTCCGGGGCTGCGGCAACACCCGCGTCAACGCCGATAAATACGGGTAATCCGCCACGATAGCATCCAAATCATACTTTATAGGCTTGTTCAATAGCAACAACCACTGAATAAACTTAAAACTAACACTTAATGATACTATAAATAAAGTTAGAACATAAAGAGTAAACCATATTCCTGTTATAGGCGAAATGTTCGTGACATAATTCAGTAGGACGCAGATAAATGTTCCCGCGCATGAGATAATTGTTGTGCACTCTAACAGATTTCTTTTGAGTAACATTTTGCTTTTCCTTTATTGATGTGGATTAAACATTTTCGCGAATTCGCGATCGATCGATCCAATGTTTTGAAACTTTCAGTGTCAATCTTGTGTCAATATTATGTTGACACTGACAGCTCGGAAGGTTCTCTGTCTACGGCAGGAACTAAGATATATATACTATTCAGAGAGTTAATATAATGTACAATAAAATTGTACTCTGTGACAGAGAGTTTATATTTTACTAAATCAAAAATCAAATCAAATAATTTATTTGCTAGAATGAAGGTATACAAAATAAGATGTTGGGTTGTTAAAATAGTTGAGCCATACATTCTGCCCAAAATTTAGCATGCAAAATTTAAACAAATAAAACAAACATAATTATCCAATTAATAAAATTAAGGTGGAAAAAGTAACAATAATAAAGTCAGATTCAGTTAAAATTAACAAAATACAATCGAAGCACTCAGTTTTGTCAATTAGGGTTAAAACCGTTAAAATTAAATTTATAAAATCATTAAAAGAAAGTCAAAAAGCAATAATAAAATCATAGTAAAAAATAAAACAAACTTAAACAGTTAAAAATGTCAAAATAAAAACAAATCAGCCAAATGATAAAATTAGAAATAGTCATCTCCATCTCATCACCAAATCATTAAAAGAAATTGAAAACATAAAAAAATTATCAAAAAAAATCAAAAAAGTCAAATTGCAATTAATAAATATCATGTAGAATAAAATGAATTAAGTCAAATAGTTAAAAATGTCACATTATAATCAAATCATTAAAACAGTCAAATACAATTAATAAAATCATCATAGTCAAATACAAAAATAGAACAGAGGCCGAGAGTTTGTATTATACTAGAGGGAAAGTATTTACGACGAAAAAGAAACTGTAAATTTCAGAGAGTTTGTATTATACTAGAGGGAACGTACTTACGACGAAAAAGAAACTGTTTCTTTTATTTTTTCAATAGAAAAACTATAAAAAAAAAAGAGACAAACATAGACAAACGCTACCATCCTGAACGTCAAAAAGATAACTTTTTACTTTAGTCACAGTTGTAACCCACCGGTTAGCAGCTCTAGTTAAAGTTTTTCGCTGTTTTCACGCCTTTTTTTCGTTTATGCAGGAATAATTTTGTTGTTTAATTATCTGCATGAACCATGTCGTGTGTGGCTATCGGTTGCAAGAGTAGAATGAGTGTATTAACAGGACATAATCAAAGGATAACTTTCCACAGGTAAGTTATCGACAAGCATACTGAAATTATAGTGCGTGGAATACATTTCATAGTCTGTCCGGAATAAAGGCATCTTAGTTCTTCTAAATACGTCGAGGACGTGTAGTATCATTTAAACCATTCTATTTAGTGGAATAATTAACTTTTATGCGTTCGCTGATAGAGCTATGACAGTTTACGTACTTACGTTCTGATGTTAGAGATGTGAGAAAAGTCACAAGAAAGATTCATCGACACTGTATTTTTATTTTACTTACTTTAATTTATTTCTTAAAGTTTATTTGTTATTATTAATCTAATATTTATTGTGCACAGGTTCCTAAGAGTACTTATTTATGAAATAAGAGGATCAAAAATATAAAACGAGCTAACTGGACAACTTCACCATATTATGTATATATACAGTATGCTATTTCTTGTGCAAGACTGATAATAAAGTTCAAAGACGAGTATGTATAAGTATAAAAGTAACAAAATGAATAATAAAAAAAGGTGTAAATATAATAATTTAATTCAAAAAAGTAAAATGTGGAAATAAACATGTTTCATCAACCTGTATCCATAGATGGTGGATGCTCCACAATCTATAATGTAACTAGCTTTTGCCCGCGGCTTCGCACGCGTATACTACATACTTCTCCTTATCACATTTTAACAGTATGCACGTATGTAGAGAAAAACTAAAAAATAATGTACCTAATGCGAAAGTGTTTCTTAGGACAGACTTATACTTACCTACTTTATCATCAATACGCTCTATCCTTGTCCCGTCCCTATCCCTTCACTATTTCTGTGTTTATCCATGACTAATAATAAGTAATCATAAGCATAAGTAAGTAATTAAATTAAAGTATTTCCTTATAATAACATTTTAAACCATTTTGGATGTCGACGCCACTATCACCAGATTATTTGATGGGCTAACACGTGAACACGCTACATAGAACTGTCCATGGCAAAAGCAATTCTCCCTCAAATCTACACCAGCATACTTCAGAGTTTGTCCTTGAGCCTTATCAATAGCCTTGTTATGGCGAAGCAGATTTTCCCGTCCCTATTTAATTCCTACATTTATGCGTTGAGCCATTTTATAGTTACCAACAGACTTTAAATTTAAAGACTTGAGAATATTTTTAATTATTTTTCCTTTGTAAAAGAAAGACTTTTGTACACAACATTTTATCCCCCACAATTCGCCCCCCAAGGATGGAATTCCTAAAAATCCTTAAATTGCGTTAGATTTTAATCTTCAGCCCAAACCCAAAATTCGAAGATCCTAACTTCAAAACTGACCGACTTTCATACAAACTTTCATCCCCTATTTCACCCCTTTAGGGGTAGAATTCACAAAAATTCTTTCTTAGTGGATGCCTGCACAGTATAAAGTATCTATTTGCAAAATTTCAGGTCTCTAGACGATTTCACCTTCATGCGGGTGAAATCTTCAAAATCGCTGAGATATGTGTAATTTTTTTTTTAATCTTCAGCCAAAACCCAAAATATGAAGATCCTGACTTTAAAACTGACGGATTTTTATACAAACTTTCATCCCCTATTTCACGCCCTTAGGGGTGGAATTTCCAAAAATCCTTTCTTAGTGCTCACCTACACTACCAAAGGAACCTACGTGCCAAGTTTCATGATTGAAGCTTCAGCCGTTTGGCCTGTGCGTTGATGGTCAGTGAGTGAGTCAGTCAGTCAGTCACTTTCTTCTTTTATATGTTTAGAAGATTACAGATTCTTGTGCAAGACTGAAAATAAAGTTCAAAGACGAGTATGTATAAGTTTAAAAGTAACAAAATAAATAATAACAAAATGGTTTGAATATAATAATTTAATTTTAAAAAGTTCTACACACGGTGTCTACATATCTTTTTTGCAACTCTCCTCTCGCAGGTATGCTGGAAGAGATTTCGTTAGAAAGAAGCATACATATGTACCTATTTTCTGTTCCTTCTTCTTGTCTATTTATTATGTGTGTGTACATCATATCATCATCATCATATCAGCCGAAAGACGTCCACTGCTGGACATAGGCCTCCCCCAAGCGTCGTCACATTGACCGGTCCCGTGCGTCTCGCAACCAGCGGATCCCCGCAACCTTCACCAGGTCATCGGTCCACCTAGTGGGAGGCCTTCCAACGCAACGTCTTCCGGTTCGCGGTCGCCACTCCAGAACCTTTCTGCCCCATCGGCCATCCGTTCTGCGAGCAATGTGCCCTGCCCACTGCCACTTGAGTTTGGCAATTCTTCGGGCTATGTCGGTAACCCTGGTTCTCTTGCGGATCTCTACATTTCTGATTCGATCACGCAAGGAAACTCCGAGCATAGCCCTCTCCATTGCCCTTTGAGTGACTGTAAGCTTTCTGATGAGGCCCATTGTAAGCGACCACGTCTCAGAGCCATATGTCATCACTGGCAACACACACTGGTCATAGACTTTCATCTTGAGACACTGTGGTAAGTTGGACGAGAAGATACCGCGCAACTTCCCGAACGCTGCCCAGCCGAGTCGGATTCGACGGTTGACCTCTTTCTCGAAGTTGGCCCTACCCAATTAGATCGTTTGTCCAAGGTAGACATAGTCGCCCACAACTTCGAGTGTAGAGTCTCCGACCTTGATAGGAGTGGGTGTAACATGGGCATTCAACATCACCTTGGTTTTGTCCATGTTCATCCTAAGACCCACTCTTTCGGAAGCTCTACTGAGATCATCGAGTATTGTACTGAGGTCCTCCATGGTCTCAGCCATAACCACTATATCGTCGGCAAACCGAAGGTGAGTGATGTACTCGCCATTGACGTTGATGCCTAGCCCTCTCCAGTCCAGAACCTTGAAGACATCCTCCAGTGCAGCAGTAAACAGTTTCGGAGATATGACGTCTCCTTGTCTCACACCTCGCTGCAGAAGGACTGGTTCCGAAGTCTGATCCTGAAGTCGAACTGACATAGTGGCGTTTTTGTATAAACACTTCAACACTTCGATGTACCGGTAGTCAATTTGGCACCGTTGGAGAGACTGCAATACAGCCCAAGTCTCGATCGAATCGAAGGCTTTCTCGTAGTCCACAAACGCTAAGCAGAGAGGCAGGTTGTACTCTTCGGTCTTCTGTATAACCTGGCGCAGCGTATGTATGTGGTCTACGGTGCTGAAGCCCTTACGGAATCCGGCTTGTTCGGGAGGCTGGAAATCGTCAAACCTGCGCGCGAGACGATTCGTGATGACTCTTGAAAACAGCTTGTAGACATGGCTAAGAAGTGTGATGGGCCTATAGTTCTTCAGCCGGGCATTGTCGCCCTTCTTGAAGAAGAGTACCACCACACCCCTGCACCATGCCTGTGGCGTTTTGCCCTCGAATATGACGGAATCAAACAGCTTCTGAAGGGTCTTAAGAACCGGTTTTCCACCCGCCTTCAGGAGTTCAGCCGTGATTCCGTCGTCACCCGGTGCCTTGTTGTTCTTAAGCTGTTTCAGAGCCATCCTAATCTCATACAGGCTGACGTCCGGAATGTCTTCGGTATAGTGTCGGGTCAATCTAGCTCTAGGGTCATTCGCTAGATTCGCGACGGGTTTACTGGTTGACGTGTACAGCTGCCCATAGAATCTCTCGATCTCCCTCAGAAGCCCTGGTTTGGCGGAAACGATCCTGCCATCATCGGTCTTCAGTTTCGTGAGCTGGCTCTGCCCAATAGACAGATCTCTTGCAAAGACCTTGGAGCCTTTATTCCGCTCAATCGCGTCTTTAATACGCTCAGTATTAAAGCGGCGGAGGTCGCTTTTCAAGGATTTTGAGATCCGTCTATTTAGCTGCCGGTATTTCAACGCATCGTCTGAAGACTGCAGGATCATCTCACGCCTCTCCTTCATTAGCTTGAGAGTAGGATCAGAGAGCTTTTTGTTCCTATTTGTACGGCGGGTCTTGAAAAACTTAGACCCGACCGTATGGACAGCTTCCACGAACCCGTCATTGTATTCGTCCACTGAGCTCCCTAGGCACTCGAAACGATTCTGGAGTTCGAGCTGAAAGCTCTCGGGGTTTTGGACCTGGATCTGTGCTGGACGGAGCGTGGACTTCATCAGTCGAGACCTTTCAAGCTTGACATGAATGTCCAATGTGCCTCTTACCATGCGGTGATCGCTCCCGGTTTTCACCGAATTGATCACAGAGACATCATTGAACATTTGCTTCTTGGTTGACATGATGAAGTCGATCTCGTTTTTAGTTGCACCATCGGGGCTTTGCCAGGTCCACTTCCTGTGCTCACGCTTTTTGAAGAAGGAGTTCATCATGTAGAGGCCCTCCTTCTCCACAAAACTGGCCAGTAGGTGACCCCGGTGGTTCCGACGTCCAACTCCAAATTGCCCCACTTGCAGCTCATCCTCGTCTCGTTTGCCCAGTTTCGCGTTGAAGTCCCCCATGACAACGGTGAAGTGAGTTTTGAAACCATGCATGGCTGTAGAGATATCCTCATACATGGCCT
The DNA here is from genome assembly GCA_945859665.1 of Anorthoa munda. Classification (NCBI taxonomy): domain Eukaryota; kingdom Metazoa; phylum Arthropoda; class Insecta; order Lepidoptera; family Noctuidae; genus Anorthoa; species Anorthoa munda. The sequence goes on along the minus strand of OX243899.1, from coordinate 4,554,621 downwards.
CTACCTCGTCGTCGGAGTGTGCCGAGGTTGGGGCGTAGACCTGTATGACCTTCAGCGAATATCTTGCGGATATTCTGAGTATAAGGTACGCCACCCTGGTCGACACACTCTCGATCTTCACCACGTTGTTCACAAGGGACTTGTGGACGATAAACCCGACACCACCTTGGGACTGCCGGTCACCCTCTCGGAAATAGAGCAGGTTACCGGATTTGAGGATTATCGAGTCCTCTCCCTCTCTTCGGACTTCAGATAACCCTATAATACTCCATCGTAACCTGCTCAATTCCGCCTCGAGTTCGGTTATCTTCTCGTCGGTCCGGAGTGTTCGCGTGTTATAAGTTGCCAGGTCCAGTCGTCGGTGTTTATTGGGGTAGCCGGGTCCACTCCGGGGATTCTTCGCACCCCTTGCCACGCCATCGCCTCGACCGCTACCGTAGCCGAGGGTAGACGGGCTGCCGGGCACTCGGGGCCGTTTCTTATGTGTGCTATTCATTTGGTTTGGGGGGGTTTGCCATAATCGCCACGCTTGGCAGGCGGGTTGGCGATCGCAGTTAGTTGTTAAAGTGCTCAGAGAACGCTGCTGCCCATTCTCTGGTGTGTCCCTTAGTCGCCTCTTACGACACCCACGGGAAGATATGGGATGGTGAAATTCTTTACGTCCGTCACCACACGGCACTGTGGTGTACATTAATGGTTAAATAAATAAATAAATTAAATGTGAAAATAAACATGATTCATCAACCTGTATCCATGTCGAGGGATAGCGATAGCATGATTCAATAAAATGCAGTGAACACAAGCGAGAATATGGTGAAGGTTTCCAGTTAGCTCGTTTTATATTCTTGATCCTCTTATTTCTTAAATAAGTACTCTTAGGAACCTGTGCACAATCAATATTGGATTAATAATAACAAATAAACTTTAAGAAATACATTAAAGTAAGTAAAATAAAAATTATATCGATAAATCTTTCTTGTGACTTTTGTCACATCTCTAACATCAGAACGTAAGTACGTAAACTGTCATAGCTCTATCAGCGAACGCATAAAAGTTAATTATTTCACTAAATAGAAAGGTTTAAATGATACTACACGTCCTTGACGTATTTAGAACTAAGATTCCTTTATTCCGGACAGCCTATGAAATGTATTCCCTACACAATAATTTCAGTATGCTAGTCGATAACTCACCTGTGGAAAGATATCCTTTGATTATGTCCTGTTAATACACTCATTCTACTCATAGATAAATATGCTCATTCTACTCTTGCAACCGATAGCCACACACGACATGGTTCATGTAGATAATGAAACAACAAAATTCTTCCTGATATAAACGAAACAAAGCGTGAAAACAGCGAAAATCTTTAATTAGAGCTGCTAACCGATGGGTTACAACAGTGACTAAAAAGTTATCTCTTTGACGTTCAGTTCAGGATGGTAGCGTTTGTCTATGTTTGTCTCTTTTTTTTTTCATAGAGTTTTTCTATAAGCAAGAACGAAAGAATTGACAGTTTCTGTTTCGCCGTAAATATGTTCCCTCTATTCTAATACAAACTCTTTGAGGTAATCTGTGTTGTAGAGTTGTAGACGTAGTGAGTGAGTAGTGAGTGTTAAGGTGGAAACACATTATTAACACCCGACCCGACCCCACGCCACCCGACGTGTCGAGACCCGACGCGTACCGTGCACATATGCAACACCCCACGTGATGCTACAACACGCTTCGCTAGTATTGCCAGGTCTCGTTTTTGTTTTATCCCAAGTCTGCTCTCAATTTACCCTAGATTTTTAGTTTAATGAAAAAAAACTGTTTTTTTTTTAAATATTCTTTCCCTCGCCGTACCATCTATATTTGAGACATTTCATGCAAGATCATACATAAGACGAAACATTACAATCTATTATATAATTACAGATCAGTTTTACTATAAGAATATTTGAAACCATTAAAAAATATCTGATTATTTAGGGATTTGTACCATACCAAATACTTGACTAATAAAAACCGAAAACTGCGGGTTTAAAGGAAATATTTTAACTTAAGTCCATCATTACAAATTTGACTGAAATAAGTTAATCATTTCTATTAAAGCATAAACATAAAAATTACCCTCACCGAGTTTGTACCCTAAAAATTACCGTACTCATGATCAGTGATGCCAACTTAAGGTAATTTACCCTAATTTAGAGTTAAGTTTCATCAGCACGGTAATTTTTAGGGTACAACCTCGGTGGGGTAATTTTTATGTTAATGCTTCAATAGAAATGATTGAGTCAAATTTGTAATGATGGACTTAAGTTTAAATATTTCCTTTGAACCCGCAATTTTCGGGGTTTATTAGTCAAGTATTTGGTATGGTACAAATCCCTAAATAAACAGATTTTTTTTAATGTTTTCAAATATTCTTATAGTAAAACTGGTCTGTAATCTAAACATATAAAAGAAGAAAGTGACTGACTGACTGACTCACTCACTGACCATCAACGCACAGGCCAAACGGCTGAAGCTTCAATCATGAAACTTGGCACGTAGGTTCCTTTGGTAGTGTAGGTGAGCACTAAGAAAGGATTTTTGGAAATTCCACCCCTAAGGGCGTGAAATAGTGGATGAAAGTTTTTATGAAACTCCATCAGTTTTAAAGTCAGGATCTTCATATTTTGGGTTTTGGCTGAAGATTAAAAAATAATTTACACGTATCTCAGCGATTTTGAAGATTTCACCCGCATGAAGGTGAAATCGTCTAGAGACCTGAAATTTTGCAAATAGATACTTTATACTGTGCAGGCATCCACTAAGAAAGAATTTTTGTGAATTCCATCCCTAAGGGGATGAAAGTTTGTATGAAAGTCGGTCAGTTTTGAAGTTAGGATCTTCGAATTTTGGGTTTGGGCTGAAGATTAAAATCTAACGCAATTTAAGGATTTTTAGGAATTCCATCCTTGGCGGGCGAATTGTGGGGGATAAAATGTTGTGTACAAAAGTCTTTCTTTTACAAAGGAAAAATAATTAAAAATATTCTCAAGTCTTTAAATTTAAAGTCTGTTGGTAACTATAAAATGGCTCAACGCATAAATATAGGAATTAAATAGGGACGGGAAAATCTGCTTCTGATGAGCTACATCAAATAGTCTGGTGATAGTGGCGTCGACATCCAAAATGGTTTAAAATGTTATTATATGGAAATACTTTAATTTAATTACTTACTTATGCTTATGATTACTTATTATTAGTCATGGATAAACACAGAAATAGTGAAGGGATAGGGACGGGACAAGGATAGAGCGTATTGATGATAAAGTAGGTAAGTGTTAGTCTGTCCTAAGAAACACTTTCGCATTACATTATTTTTTACTTTTTCTCTACATACTGTTAAAATGTGATAAGGAGAAGTATGTAGTATACGCGTGCGAAGCCGCGGGCAAAAGCTAGTTACATTATAGATTGTAATGTTTCGTCTTATGTATGATCTTGCATGAAATGTATCAAATATATTGATGGTACGGCGAGGGAAAGCATATTAAAAAAAAGAGATTATTTTTCATTAAACTTAAAATCTAGGGTAAATTGAGATCAGACTTGGGATCAAACAAAAACGAGACCTGGCAATACTAGCGAAGCGTGTTGTAGCATCACGTGGGGTGTTGCATATGTGCACGGTACGCGTCTGGTGTCGACACGTCGGGTGGCGTGGGGTCGGGTCGGGTGTTAATAATGTGTTTCCACCTTAATCCATCCCATACATTTAGTATGGTCAGAGACACATAGTCAACACGCCATGTGACGACACGCAATCACACGCGACAACACCCAGTCGGTTTGGATCAGCGTGTTGCCGGGAGAGGGGGAAAACACGCCACCCGACGCTTCGCACACAGTGTGTCTCTAGTAACACCCGACAACGACGCGTGTTGTCGGGTGTTAATAGAGACACACTGTGTGCGAAGCGTCGGGTCGTGTGTTTTCCCCCTCTCCCGGCAACACGCTGATCCAAACCAACTGGGTGTTGTCGCGTGTGATTGCGTGTCGTCACATGGCGTGTTGACTATGTGTCTCTGACCATACTAAATGTATGGGATGGATTAGTACTTCAAGGCGTCAGCAGGCGTCGGGTGGCGTGGGGTCGGGTCGGGTGTTAACCACTCTGCTCGACAAGATTTTGACACATGACACACCAGCTGAGTCGACAGGTTGTTGCAAATTACGTCATGAAATTCAGGAATTTACTTGAACTTTCAACATTCGAATTTATTCAGAAAAATAAGTTTACGCAGCTATCTTACACAGTAAATTTGAAAAAAATATCTTTATTTACATGTTGCGCTCGGTTAAACCGCGTCAGTCTACTGCAAAATGTGTACAAAATACGAATTACTACACCTTTCCAAATGGTAGACAATTTAGATTTGCTCAAAATATGTACATAAACAACCTTTTCCCTTGCTGAAAAGATGCAAAAGGACAACACAAAGATATACTTATTTTATTTGCGTCCTTATGTTCCTAATTTGTCATACAACAATTCATAAAAAAACAAGCCAAAATCTGGAAAAAAATTGCTTAAAATTTTGATGCAACCTTGCAACATGACATTTCTTTGGTGTTGTTTTTTTTTTTGCTGTCCATTCACGCGTCTCATAATCGATTAAAACTGCATTCAGCCTAATCGATTAAGTGTATTTCGATTATTTAAAATTATTCATTTAAATAAAAAAGTGATTTTCAAAAATGTATTGTTTTAAAATTAAAATTAGTTTATAGGCACAAAATAAAATAACAACTTATAGTAATAATATATAGTAATAACTATACATAAATGCTTTCATAATGTTATAAGAAGAGTAAATTGAAAAAAAAATTGGATTCGTGGCTAAATTCGCGCCGAATTCGCCGAACGTAAAAGAATTCAAAATTCAAATTTGGAATGCAGTCGGTATTCAAAATATTTTATCGGGCACATTTTAATATAAAAGAGAGTTTTACATTGATCATTTCAGACGGTTTTATACAGAATGACCAGTATAAATATGAGTATGTTTATGTATGACTAGCACTCCGCCCGTGACTATGTTCGCGAAATCACGCGAACATAGTCGCGTTATCGTTTATCCTATAAATGATTTTCTTATATGCAGTTAGTAAAGGCAACCAAAAATAAGATATTATTAAAACTATTAAAAACTGGGTATCGTGGATTTGGGTTTGGGGTTGGTGGGTTTATTGGATTGGGACGATTCGTTATTTGACTTAAACAATAATACATTTTAGGTTATCGCCACAAAGTAAAATCCTCCCCTAAAAACTTATCAACCCTTTTTGCGCCGTTGAGGGTCTAGTTTTGAACAACCTAAATATGCTATTCACTCCTTTCTTCTCTTTTTACCCGACTGCCGAAGGAGGGTAATGTGTTTATCAGTCTATGTATGTATGTATGTATGTTTGTTCCTATGTGGCGTTCTAGAGACCAAACGTGTTGGCCGATTTTGATGATTCATACGTCAATCGATTCGTCTTAACCCCGCGAGTGTCACTGGCTACATTAAAAATGGCAGATTTTGGGCGCCATATTGCGGAGGATAATTTTTTTTTCTTCCAAACCCATCGTGTGGGGTATCAAAATAAAGGGCTTTAAGAGGTGATTTCGAAAATATAAAACATATATGTTTAAATGTACCTAAATCTTAAAAACAGATAACTAAAAAGTTATAAATAAAAAAAGTTAATTCAAAAAATCTAAAAACCCGACTGCTTTCAAAGCGAAATAAAAAGACTTAAACAAGGAGAAAATCTTGCTGTGCAGTCGGAGGATACATATTCGCGAGCTAGCTGACGAAAACCAGATGTATGCTCCGACTGCAAAGCAGTCGGGTTTTTAGATTTTTTGAATTAAATTTTTTTATTTATCGTTTTATGTTAGTCAGATTGCGCAGTGAGTTGCCTCAAAAAAAACTTTAACACCCCTAAACCCAATCTGGGAGGGAGTTTTCAAAATGTTTTATGTAAATTTTGATCATCAACTTTATCCCCAAAGAATTTGATTTTACATACAAACTAATTTTTACCCTTTTCACTTCCTTAAAGGTTGAATTGCCGCAAAATCGTGCCTTAGTGCTTCCCTAGAAAACCGTCGTACAACCTTCCGTAAAAAACGTCAAAAACTAAACCCTGTCCAGTAAGATTCTTAGCTTGAGTTAGTTTCGAAAAATGTATAATGACCACCTTTATTGTTTCCTTAGGTTGGTATTTGTGCCAAATTTCAAATTTATTAACCCGGGAAATAAAATTCTTCAAAGCACTTTAACTTCCCAAAAATCGTATTTTGGGACTAGATAAGTAAAACTAATAATGAAAACCTTTATGGTTCACTTAGGATGGGTATTTATGTAAATTTTCAAATTTATTAACCAAAGAAATATTTAATATGTGATTTATGGGGTGTTAAATTATTTTTTAAATATACGATATTTCAAAAATAATTTAACACCCCCTAAATCATCTTTTGGGGGTAGTTTCGTAAAACTAATAATGAAATCCTTTATTGTTTATTTAGGTTGGTATTTGTGCCAAGTTTCATGTTGATTGACCCAAGAAATCAGATTCTTCCATACAAACTTCAACATCCCCTAAATCGTCATTTGGGAGTTTCGAAAAACTAATAATGGCAACCTATATTGTTTACTTAGAATAAGAATAATATCGGCCATAATTCTTGAAACTTAGCAAAAGCTAAGTTTCAAGAATTAGGGCCGAAGGAATTAGATTTTTCATACAAACTTTCAAACCCCTTTTTACCCCCTTAGGGATGCAATTTCCAAAAATCCTTTCTTACTGCACAATTACGTCACTTGAGGAACCTTTCTGCCAAATTTCATGCTTCTAGATGATTTTCAGCTTAGTTGGTTGACAACCATGCCATAACTCGCTTGGAAAGGAACCGCGCAAGAAGATACGCACAAGGTTATTGATATTAATAGTTTTCGGGGAATGCAGATGTAAATACAAACCAAACTTATGTTCTTAAAATGAATAAAAATAAAATTTTAAAAGTATGTATAGAATAATCAATTTTCATAACATTACAACAAACTCGACCGAATTCAAAACCTTACCATACCATACTCTCAACTCATTATTCAATATATAATTATAATAATAATACCAGCCTATAATTGTCCCACTGCAAGGCAAAGGCCTCTTCTCATACAGAGAAGGCACGAACATTCATCACTACGCTTGCTCAATGCGGGTTGGCGATTTGAGACTATAAGACCAGGTTTCTTCATGATGTTTTCATTCACCGTTGTCAACGATTTCTAAAATATACTTAGAAAGTACATTAATGAATTTGAAAATGGAAATCATTGGTATTTGTCCAGATTTGAACCCATGACCTCAGGCAAGGCGAGGCCTTTATCCACTGGGCCAGTACGACACTCATTGCAATATAACGAATAATCACAAAATCGTTGGTTCCCCGAAACTAAATTTATCTACACTTGCGTTACAAACTTACATAAAAATATACTAGGCACTCTGTATACTTCTGAGACTATCAAACATAAAGACTCAATCATTATTATTTTTATACAAAATAGTTTTGAATAGCGAACGCATTCCGAATTTGAATTTTGAATCGGATAGATAATTCGGCACGGAATTATCCACGGTTCGATGAAATTGTTTAGTTGGTTGTAGTCAAATAATGTCCAAAAATCTATTAAGATTACTTTAAGAAATAATTAATAGTAATAATTTAAGTACTAATTGTATTTTATGCCTAAAACAGGATTTTTCTATTTTTAAGAATCGATTTGGGATAATCGCTCATTAATCGAGTGGATAGCATAAATAAAATCGATTGCTAAAATCGTTTTGCCACACAACTATTACATTAAAAAAAAACAATCTACTTGACGAATTGGAAATTTAACAAAAATAAAGTAGTGGTAATGAATTTTACGTATTATTGGACTGGTGTTTGTTAATTACGTTAAAATCAGGGCTTCTTCTTGTTGTTTATTATATTTAGAGACATAATTGTCATATTTGTAATCAATTTTACATGTGGAAGGGTGATATTTGTGTAAAATAAAAATGTAAACAAACACGATTGGCGCCTAACTTCGACTTTGAATAACAAATAACTTCATTACCACTAATTATTTATTTTGAAATATGGATGAATTCGACCAATAATTAAACAATTAGCAAACCTTTACCCCTGTCGTGGAGTTAGGGTGTCCAAAATCTGCATTTTTATGTTTTTTAGCTTTGACCACCACTGTCATCAAAATGGCGATTATCGTATTATTATTATTTGTTTTTAACAAATGTAAATTAATAAACTCGCGCACTTAATCTAAAAAAAATATTTGCGCTAACATGTAAGCTTTTTATCCAACTATTTTAATTAAAGCCCCCACATAAGATTCGTTAGGTATCTTAATCAATAATTAAGTTATTAATTAGGATGTCGTATGACGTAAATCTGGGGTCCAAAATGAACCGCGGCTGAGCCAGCGGAGGTATGCTTGTCAAGCCCCAAAATGTACCCCGTCCGAACTATACGGTTAATAATGTGTTTCCACCTTTAGTACTTCAACGCGTCAGCAGGCGTCGGGTGGCGTGACGTCGGGTCGGGTGTTAATAATGTGTTTCCACCTTTATATAGTCATAGACATACTCTTTGCTCCATCAAACATCAAATTGAGCTACGATGAAATGCGACGAATTGTAATTGTAATAATAGCTGACCCGTTCATGAAATTCAACAAAAGTACAAGGCTTACGCTGAGTTTGCGGCGAGACTGAGCAGAGGGTTCACTGGTAAGTCTATAATATAAATTTGATTATTTTTATTAAATATTTGATCCCTGTACTGAACTAATTATTAGTTTTCCCTCGATGATTCTCTTTTGGGTTAAAATTTACATTATGGGCCGCTGATTTATGGCACGGCAAGGGGGTGGGAGGGGAGGGGGGAGTGGGGAATGGCCCCCTGTACCATCCCCACTACTCGGAGCCCCATGGTTATGGAGATATCCATGGTTAAAGTTTTTAGGTTAGAATAAAAATTTCCATCAAAATCCATCGATTTTTGGGGCGGGAAAGGGGGTAGGGAAGTGGGGGGATAGGGGGGCTATCCCACTGTACCATCCCCACCCCGCGAAACCCCATGGTTATGGAGATATCCATGGTTAAAATGTTTACAATTACTTTTTAACAACAATGTCGACGGAGCCCCGCTGCGCGGGGCTCCTATTTCTGTCTGGAGGGTCAAAAGTAACCTAACGTGAAGAAGATGACGGGAGCTGAGTTCGCTCGCTTTGCTCGCTCACTTCAGCTCCCGTCATCTCTTCGAACCTAACCTGTCTGTGTCGGGGTGCCCTAAGCTCCCGAGCTCGCTTCGCTCGCTCTTGGACTAATTCTCATTTTTTTTCTCCACGAAAAACATACAAAAAAGCATAAAATTTCCGAGTCTTGAAAATTTGTAAAAAGCTTTTTTTTTATGAGTACTATCTATACAAAAAATATGAACTTCCAAATCAGCGGCCCATAATGTAAATTTTATCCTCAAATTCATGCATATAAGAAGGGGAAAAATGTTCTTATGTACTTATTGCAACACATCCAAAACGTGATCGCGATACACCCTTTGATTATATACTTGTCAAGTATATAATCAAAGTACACACCATATTTTTTTTAGTACTAAATAAAAATATATTAAAGGTACTAGCTTTTCTCCACTGCTTCGCTCCCGTGGTGCATCCCATAGGACCCCATTTAAGGATTAAAAATAGCCTATGTTACTCAGGATGATTGTAGCTCTCTATAGTTCTCACCAAACTTCTTAGCCACCCTGAAGTTGACTACAATGGCTGCTCAGTAGTAAATCTCATACAAATACAGCACCGTGTCATGCCATGCGCATCTGAAAGCCAACATCAGGGCGGCCAAGAAGTTTAGTAAGATTATACTGGTGAAAGAATTTTCAAAATCGGTTTATTAGTTTTTGAGTTCAAACTTACAAACAAATCTTTCCTCTTTATAATATTATTTTATTATTGTGGATACTTAAACTCGCACCTTTTTCCCATGGGTGTAGACAAACTACAGAACCCCACAACTCCACCTGCTATGATTCTAACATATTCCTTTTGCTTCTTTACTAGCTACTCTCATAAGTAAGATATGGATGATCAGTTCTGAGAAACCCAAGGATAAAAACGATATATAGGTAGTCTTAAATGGCTGCTATGCTCAATTTGAAACACCTTAAAATTATATTTTGTTTGCTTCAGCTCGCTCTGTCAGAGATCGTTGGGTGAACATAAGGAGTACTTTCAACCATAATCATCGTAGAGTTGAGCGGTCCAAGCTCAAAGCCAAAACTATGGCAGATATTTATGTCCCTTGCTGGCCGCTATAGAAGCCTCTGCAGTTTTTAAGATGTTTGCAAAAAAGAATGTTATGAGGTAAATTAAAATCATTTATTTTTGTAATAGAGGTCTCATCAATCTTAACTAAGATTAAATAGAGGTCAAATTGATTTGTTATGTTTGAGAAAATGGTAATCTCTGAATGTACTGATTTATTTACAAAAATTACACTGATTGACATAAATAAACTTTTTAAAGTTACATAATTTGTTGCAATAGTTGTAGGAATTAATAATTAATGAAGAAAAATAACTAGACATATTGAAAAATTTTGTTTAAGGTAGATCTCATTTGTTTTTCCTCTTGATGATGATAACAGATATTTCAACAGGTAACTTTTCCCTTTGAAGGATTCAAAGATCTAGTATTTTGCTCACCGTTCTATACTAATTTTAATGTCAGTAATATGGTAATCTACAACATGTACACCATAAATAATGATGGATTAGTATGCTTGCACTTTTATTAATTTAGGGTCCACTTGGCCTTTTATTGAAGCTCAATAATTCTGATAAGTTATTAGTTATTATGTTATTCATCAAGTATTTATGCTGAAGAGTCCATCGTCATCCTAGGTAATATGAGTTTAGTTAGTCTTTTTCATGCCTTAACGACTTTGTAGGTTTGGATGCAACTTAGCATATGGATTGACCAGAACCAGAACCTGAATTATACTTTTCATCCCGGTGTAATGTTCCCTTTCTCAAGTAGTGTTTTTTTCAATCATTTCAGAATTTTGAACGGTATCCTGATGAGTACAAAGAGCTGAATGTCAAAGAAGAACAACAATCAGAATTTGAAAACGATTTCGAACTTAACATTCGCCAGCGAAGCCGGCGTACTGATAGGCCTCGTCGTAAAGCAAAAATACTGCAGAAGTCCAACAAGAAATCTAAATGCAAATAGGTCATAGATGATCTGTGTAGCTAAGAATCCTTTAGTTATAGAACCAATGCCTGACAAAAATTATTGGTTCCTCCGGAAGCATGTGACAGAAAGGCTGAGTTCTATGAGAAGAATAGATGCTGATAGTGCCTGTCACAATATCTTGGGTCTTTTAAATGAATGGCAGCAAGATGATCCAGCCTGAAATGCCGATCAAGTTATTCTATTGGTTTTTAGTTGCTTCTGTGCCGCCACATACGTCCTAATGACCTGACATCAGCTGACATCAGAGCAGTTTTCAGTGTAATTTGAACCCATACAGTGGTCCGTCAACAACTGTTTGGCAGTTGTCCGGACCAGACACAATACCAATCGGGTTGGAGGATCCTCCCTTTATATGAAGTTTGTGGGACTTTACACCTGTTCTGCATACCTCCACCAAAGCTTCATAGGAACATTGGTGGTGCATAGCAAGTTGAAATAGGGCGATGCATCTGGTTGTAGGTACTTAAAGTTACATAGTTGTATTGGGTTGTAAATATTTTTGTCAAAATAAGCTTTAACAAAATAAATTGTTTATTGGATTTGGTTGAAAACTGGGTTCTGTCCTAAAATCAAACAATAAATTGGTGTTCTTTTGTAACTTCAAAGAAAAATTGTTGTATTGGTTTTTGAATTATTGCAGACTTCTTTAGTTCAGGAGATAAATTGCTGAGTAATGTTGTCATTTAGACTGGTTGTTGAAATACAAAAAAGGTGTCTTGTAGTAGAAATATGCAAAAAAAAAATCCTAGCCTAGTTAAATCCCATCGCCGGGTCCAAAAAAAAAAAAGATTTCTGATAAAAATGTACTGCCTCTTTTTGAGTTCTACTTGTTCATCAGTAGCCAAATATTGTTGTCAAAGTTACCAAAAAATAGATTATTGGAAGTTTCTAGTGCATTGGTCACCGAAAGAAAACCCTCAAGTATTCATACTCGTGCTCCTGGTATTGATCCCCTAGGCTGTGTCCAAAAGAAGAGCCAAAAAAAAGGTCTAAAAAGTTTTGTCATTTTTGAGTTTTACATCAATAGCCAACTTTTGTTTAAAAAAGCTTAGTTATCAAAAATAAAATTTATAGGATTTGATTGAAAACTGGGTTCTGTCTATTACAGCAGCTTATAAAAAAAAAAACAAGTATTGGATGTCCTGTTGTTTCGTCATAGGAAAATTTTTGTATTGGTTTTTGAATTACTGCAAGCAACCTTCTTTAGTTCGGCAGATATGTCCCAAATCCCATGTTTTGAGTTCTAGTGTTTCATCAGTACCAAAATATTATTTTCAAAAAAAAAATACCTTACTTACCTACCAGAAATGAGATTATTTGAAGTCAAAATCATTTATTTCTATTAAACCATTTAAAGTGGAAGTTGAATTGTTCTTATTGTGCTTTGTTGATTAGATCTGGTTGTTTTAATATTTGTGTTATTTGAATTCTGGTGCCTTGGTCACTGGAAAAAAAACCCATGTTAAACTCATGTTATTGATCCTAGGCTAGTGTGTGTACCAATGTTGGAACCAGAAAAAAACTGCTCTTTTAGTTCTACTTTTTCATCAGCAGTAAATTATTGTTGTCAAAAAAGGCTTAAGAACAAAAAAAAAACTGTTATACCGCTGCGCCATTCTGACACTTATCGTAGCTGTGAAATTCATCGATATGTTTATAAATCATCCATCACATCTTTGGATTGTAGTAAAATCTGGGGGCATGATTTCGTCTGTATTTTGAAGCAGATGGTTATTCCAGGTGGCTCCTGGTATTGGGCAGTTTTCTTCAAAACGTCTTCTGTAGCGTTCGGGTGTCTGCGGATTTTCAAATGAGACAACTGTCTCACGCAGATTAGATTATGAAACAATTTTTGCTCTTGAGACCAATCTTCCTCGCTCATCAGTGCCCAATCTCGCAATTGAAGGGATGTAAATACCTTCATCGTAGATAACAATGCCAACTGCATTGATAATTCTTTTAACTGGATATATGGTGACGGTTTGCGCAACAGTTAGAAGCGTTGCATCAACAGCGTATCTCTGAACATGATCTGGATGACGGTGTGCTACCCCTCACGCCCGCCTCTGCCGCCTCCGATCGTTGGTGACCGTTTTCGGGTAGAAGGCCGAGCGGTGGGTCACTTCGTGCAGCATATTCTGTGGGACTGGCAGAGACCTCAAGGTTCTATGATTTGATATAATTGTTTTGATAAGATTAATACGGAATAATCTATGAGTGAGAGGAGTAGTAGAAGCTAGGGCATTGGAACGATGTATGATGTGGGCGTTCAATATGGAGACGTTCAACAGTCTCCTGAAGAATTTCTTGTACCATATCTTTGTTCTTTTCCGCTCAATCGGATACATGGACAGTATCTGATCCTTTTTGTCCACCCCACCCATCATGATATTTTCATGTAGGGTGCGTTGTTGAACAGTGAACCAACCTTTTTTCTAAGTTAAGTAACTTGCTGAAAAATAAAGCTAGAAATATCGTTTTGGTGTCATCGGTTCGGTTATCTCATATGGTTTCTTAGTTTTAGGTTATAGAAAGCCCGAGGAACAAACCAAAACCGTAAAGAAGGTTTTTTTAAAAAAACTAATTCGGCTCACTGTGTACTATGGCAGGTGTTCAGTGAACCACCCCAATTTCAACAGTGAACCATAAAATTAATTACTAGTAAAAATGCTTATTTATAAAAAGAAACCACATATTTTTTAATAATCGTCTTTTATATTTACCATACAAAATACAGTTGAGAAAAAAATGCTTTTTCTATCAAAACCAACTTAAATTTATCATATAAACCTTTTTATGTAATTAACAACCACCCTTTTCGATGGTTTAATAATCAGTCTTTATTTAAGGAACCACAGATAACAAAAAATAAACATAACATTAATCAACAACTATAACTTCAATTCAAATTAAGATTTTTTTATAGTTAGGTTCTCAGTAGTTACCTACCTACATGTTAACGATAAAGTTATGACAGAAACCTCTTTAGATAATAAACAATCAGCCTTTTCGATGGTCCTATAATAAAAAAGCCCCCATTAATTTACCTATCAGCTAAAGAACCACGAAAAAAAATGCGCCATGTTAATTATTCACGCCATACTTAATAAAGATAAGTTCACATTGAAGGAATATTTAATAAGACGTTTTGTACCTGACACACAAGGAGGAGGAAGAATCATTTTAATGTCATTCAGTGTCACATTTGCCATATCAGGTTCTAAAGGAAACATAAACGTTTGATTAAGACGATCTTTTAATTTTAGGTACGAAACGCAATATTCATCATCACTTTCTGTTTCCAGGATCTTCGCAATATAGTAAACAACCCGTTTTTTAGATTGCATCAATACAAGAACATATTCGTCAATCATTGGCTTACGCTGTAAATTAGGAAAATCTTCATCTATAATTTTGTCCTCTTCCTCATCAGATTCTAGGTCTGTTTCACTTTCAAGAATTATGTCTTCTTCTTCACTCGTTTCACTGTCCTCGTCTAGTACAACTGTTCCTTTTTTCTTTCTCTTATTTGATGTTTTACTATTTTTACTCGTCGATGGAAGCATTTCATTTCCACTATCTTGTAGAACTTTTCTTTTATGCTGAACTTTTCTATTTAATGCTGCGGTACGTTCCACAGCTATTCTTTCCTTTTCGGGCGTGTCTGTTGCTATCATGCTTTTGCCCAGTTTTCTTCCTTTCCGTTTGTTGGAACGAGGGCCAGCCTTTAGCGGACGACGGAACATTTGAGGAGTGATGATATGCTCAGACTTTGGAGGACGATTTTCATCTCCGTCTGGTTGCTTTGGCGGTGTCACGTTTTGGTAATAAATATTATGTTCTTGCGATAGTATAGATGGACTTTCTCGATCAGGGGTAACAACGGAATCATTACTTGAACGACGTGTCTCTAGAGGAGTCCATTCCTGTAGATTATTGCTTCTATTCTCTTGAGGAGTCGAATCTTCTTGATTATTGCTTCTATTAATTTCGAAATTTACAGAAGCTTCAGCTTCAGGCAAATTTTGGGATACCACAGGATCGGGGCGGTCTGTCACGCTACTTGGCATGAAGTCTTCATCGGAGAATATATCCTTATTAAAAGGAAAAATTCCACATTTTGCGAAAGCTGCTGATATATTTAGCGGAGTCATAGATCTGGGATAAGCATGACCAATGAATCTTGCTACTTCGTAGATTGTCACTGGTTTTCCTGGGTTCTGTAGCATCCATGATTCTAGTGCGGAATAATAATAGGTCTTTAAAGGGCCCATCAAACCTACATCTAAGGGTTGCATTCGGTGAGTGGTGTGAGGATGAAACGTAAGAACCACAACGCCAGATTGTTTCGCTAAATCTAGAGCCTCAATGGACAAATGTGACTCATGATTGTCCATTATTAACAGACATGGATTTTCTGGTGTCGTGCTTGAACACCTAATGAAATGTTTCATTACAACCACGAACAAGTCACTGTTCATCCAACCTGAAGGACTCGCGAGCCCTAAACTACTTGGAGGTGCACCGTGCATCATCAAGTCTTTAAAGTTTTTTCGAGGAAATATTAAAGCAGGAGGCAGGGCGTGGCCTGTAGCACTAACCATGCAGCATGTAGTGACGAGAGTGCCCTTTTCTCCACTTGTCACTTTACCCACTTTAGATCCTGCTGGAGCTACAACTTTCTGAGGTTTCTGGACGGTGGTTGTGCCAGTTTCGTCAAGGTTGAATATTCGAGTTCCATCCGCGAATCTAGGCTCCCGTTTCAGCAACTCTTCCAAATTATTAAAAAATGTTTTCACAGTTTCACGGTTAAATGACGTAGCTCGTGCGAGACTTACAGCTTCTGGTTTCTTCACTGAAATATCAGGATGTCTTTTTTTAAAAGATCGAAACCATTCTAAACCTGCCAAATGATCTCTTTCCCATGAGCTTGGTGTTTTAACACCATTAACCTTTGCCATTTCGTACGCCACCTTCCTACATTCTTTGACGGTCAAACCGTAGAACATTAGTGCACATTCCTTGTAGTATTTCAATAATAATTGTTCATGTTCTTCAGTAAATACTTTATTAATATCATACCTAGGTACAAGCGACATATTATCACCGTGTTCACGTTTGTTTTGCACGTAACGACGCAATGTAGGGTACGGAATTTTACAGTTTTCTGCTGTCTTCCTAATGGAGGTACCATTTTCTATCATACGTAACGCTGATATCATTTCTTCTTTATTGTGTTTCCCTATTTTCCGTTCCTTATTTTTCGGTCTCGGCATTCTAAAATAAATAATAATATTATTCATTTTCAACATATACAATCAAGGAACAGTGAACCAGGACATAGTACTCAGTGAACCGGTTCACTGTGCAGTATGCAGACCTGGTTCACTGTTCAACACATACACTATTCAAAGTAAAATTAAAAATGAAAGTAGGTTCAACACTGAATCGTCACAACGCAATATGATCATAAAACGACTAAAACTATAACAATTCTGACACCAAACAGATTTTGTTCTTAACCCTTTATAAGGCAGAACAAACGGCTGAAGGTACAGAAATGAAACTTAGTGGTATACATCATATATGAGCACTTTATTGAAATTTCGGAAAAAAAAGTATATATATATATATATAAACATGGTGTCCATTATTTGGACAGAGCCGTACTACGGCTTGTGGAAGTTGGCAAAACATGGAACAATACATAGGGCTACCTCGCATCGTATGCATTGTATCTTCGATTTTTTGCTGTTAGCATTGCTGCTGCAAGCCCTGCATCGTCTGTAAGAGTCTAGTGGACCGGGGAGGTGGGATCCAACGTCTGAAAGCCGTAGATCATCTGGAAGGCCATACTTTGCCTTCTGCCGGCTATCAACTTTTGGTCTTTTGCATACAAAAGATGGCAAGTTCGATACCCTCTTCCTTCTGCTCGTAAAAGTGCCAATCAAGTTTCTTCCGAGAAGTGTACGAAACTGTAAAGTAGACATTGGGTAACGCACTTTTTGCGCATACAAAATGTATGCATTCGTAATTGCTGCATCCACCATAAAATAAAATAGTCTCATCCACCACCTCCTGCTCCTCCTAGCTACAGGATAGGTGCCTCGCTTTTGATCAAAGCGATCGACACCCCCCATCCTTTTGGTATACTCCACAACACCCAGAGGGCAAGGCACTTCTTGTTTCCTTCCGTCTTTTTGCGTTCTCATGCATGTTACTTTTTCCTTAGGATGAAAGGCGGTACTAAGAATGCTGACTAATTTTGTGTCCATCCATGTAAAGCATGCTACATTTCGGTTAACCCGCCACTTATATTGACCCCTAGAAAGTTTAGGTTTACCTTTCTTGGCCATCAGATGTTTTAGTGTCCGGGGTAAGTTAGTTCTATTGGATCTAACGGTTGCTGTAGAATATATATTATTATCATACAAGCTTTGCATTAGTTGGGTCGAAGCAAAGAAATTATCAAATGTTACATGTGCGTTTTCTATCTTTTCTTCAATAAGTACTTTGCAAAGACTATTTACCACAGCTGCTCCTAAACCGAATTCAATATCGTTGTCTTTTTTTCCCGTATACACCTCAAATTCAAATAAATAACCCGTGCTACTGTCACATCTCGCCCATATCTTGAAGCCTCT
This sequence comes from Anorthoa munda, assembly GCA_945859665.1. Lineage (NCBI taxonomy): Eukaryota > Metazoa > Arthropoda > Insecta > Lepidoptera > Noctuidae > Anorthoa > Anorthoa munda. The sequence goes on along the minus strand of OX243899.1, from coordinate 4,536,602 downwards.
TTTTATCGGCTTGTTTGGTAAATATTGCTTCAATGAACTGCGCCCTTTGAATTTTACCATACATTCGTCAATACTTTGGGATGACGAATTCCGAGCTCCCTTTTGAAAAGCAGTGTTCATTGAGGTTATTAGTGGTCGAATCTTATATAGTTTATCATATTCAGGCTCTCCTCTTTGAGGCATTTTCGTGTTGTCGTTTAGATGTAGATTTCTCATTATCATTTTAATTTTTTTTGCAGTCATTACATCTGCTATTTCTCTCACACAAAAAAATGGATCTGTTGACCAATACAAGTCAATATTGGGTAGAGGGTGCACCCCCATCAAAACTAACATTCCTAAAAAAGCTTGTATTTCCTCATTTGAGACATCTACCCAGTTTTTTTGTTTATTTTGGGCAGCATATAAATTTGTCTGCTCTGCAATTAGAGATAAAACTTCGTCAGTGAAAAAAAAACGAAAATAAATATGAGGTCCACTTTTGTTGGGAATATTTTGGTGAGACTTTAGAGGAATATCATCAAACTTGTTTCTTGGTACATCGTGAGGGAAAAGTACTTTCTTCCAATCTTCATCTTCAGAAGAACCATCTTCAGAATCAGAAATGGATAACGACACAGGACTATTGTTTATCAGCACATTGATGTTTGGACCATCAGCTGTTTCCGATTGATTTCGTCCTATAGAAATTCCGCTTACTGAAGGGACTACGGAATCCTCTGGTTCAAAATTGGCGGCATTCCCGTTATTTGAAGATGACGGAGAAGCTAATATATCCTCAAGATCCGATGAATTTGGTGGCAAGAATATGGCCTCACTTTCCCTTTCATCACTTTCGTGACCATCTTCAGATTCCTCGCCATCCGATAACGCAAAAAGACTCTCTAAAGTTTCCTCAATTTTGTCTAAAGGAATCACTTTTCTCTGTAACCAAAAAAAAAAAATGTTTGACTCAGACGGGCTCTGGGCAATATATGGACGTCATAACAAAACTCCAAATTAGTATCAAAAAGATTCGTATCAGCAAAAATATACTGTATTACATCAAATTTAGAATATAACTAACAAATTTTAATTCAAATCTTACCTGTCCACTCATTTTTTTCGAAGATTTTTGTAGATTTACGTAGCACTATTAAAATCGACACAATTTTGAAAGATGACATCAAACATCTGTTTGAACTAACATGGCGCCAAATTTTTTTTTGCTACGTTCCGTTTCTCAAAACATTCAAGAATAAATCACTGCTAACGACAAACTGTGTTGCCAAATATTTTTTTAAGATATTTCGTCAAATGTATGATGTCCAATATATGGCCAGAGCCTTATAAAGGGTTAAACTAAATAACAAAATTTACAAAAATCGAGACACTTACATGAGAAAACTATGTTTTTTTGGCGGGAAACAAACAGTCGCTGACACACGTTACACTCAAGCCGCGACTGCCGGCTCACTACGGGAGAGGGGAGGGGTGCCCACGATGCAAGTATTAACAGGGTCGGTCAAACTGGCAACGTCGCATATTTTTAAATATGGCGGTGGTTCAGTGTATCTGGTTGGTTCACTGTTCAACAACGTACCCTATCAAGATGGGTTTGGTGGCTCCACGGTCGAAAACTGGGTTCTGTCCTAAAAATCAAACAATAAATGGGTGTTGTTTTGTTACTTCAAAGATAAATTGTTTTATTGGTTTTTGAATTATTGCAGACTTCTTTAGTTCAGGTGATAAATTGCTGAGTCATTAAGATTGGTTGTTGAAATACAAAAAAGGTCGATGTCTTGTAGTAGAAATATGCAAAAGAAAATCTATTCCTAGCCTAGTTCGAGTCAACTTGAATTTCAACATGGCTGCCGTACCGGGTCGTTTGGCCGTACCTGCAATTTGTCCGGTCCCAAACCAAAAATAACGAAACAAAAATTAAAACGGAAGTGGGCCCAAAAATAAAGATGTCTGAAAAAAATGATCGCCTCCTTTTGAGTTCTACTTGGTCATCAGTAGCCAAATATTTTATCAAAGTTAGTTAAGTTATCAAAGTTAGTTAAAAAATTATATTATTGGCAATTTCTAGTTCCTCAGACACCGGAAAAAACCCTCAAGTATACTCGTGCTCCTGTTATTGATCCCCTAGGCTATGTGTCCAAAAGATGAGCCAAAAGAAAAAGGTCTAAATTTTTTTTGCCTTTTTTGAGTCTATAGGATTTGATTGAAAACTGGGTTCTGTCTATTACAGCAGCTTATTAAAAAAAAACAAGTATTGGATGTCCTGTTGTTTCGTCATAGGAAAATTTTTGTATTGGTTTTTGAATTACTGCAAGCCACCTTCATTAGTTCGGCAGATATGTCCCAAATCCCATGTTTTAAGTTCTAGTGTTTCATCGTCAGGCTAATAATACCTGTAGACGGAGCCTTTGTGAGAGACGCGTGTCCTTTTCTTGTTAGTGTGCGGTTCTAGAGTTGTATTAGTGTGCGTGACTAGGGAAGGGTCGACGCTTCAAAGCATATCGATAGAATCTGTAGGATATCGATTTTTTGCGCAAAATGTGTGTTCATAATTTTTATTAAACAAATTAAATAAAAAATTGAACACAATAAGTAATATCCTCCTGAGTCCGCCATATTTATTTCCAAAGATGTCGAAAAGATCGGGTGTCCTTTAGGACAGACAAAATGGAAGAACACCCCAAGTCCTGAGATTTCATTTGAAAACTACAGGGCTACCATTGCATAAAACGAATTTTACCTGAACAAATGTCTTAAATATTTTTTTTTTCTTTTTTTTTAATATATTTAGCGTTGACGTACCAATTGTCCAATGAAAAGGACTTCCGGTCACAATAGATAAACTTAGTAACTGGAAATTGTTCGCTATATTGGACTTTCGGGTATAATAGGATGTAAACTAGTAGAATAAGTATAGTAAAACACATTTCCAATTTTATCAAAAAAACAAATTATATTTCTATCAAATTAACTTGAACTTAGTTTCAATAAATGAGATAATATCGTAAAATAAAAATAAGTTTCAGGAATTCTCTTCTTTCACAATACTTTGAGCAAAATCAGCTATGAACCAAAATCAAAGAAAAAAATTTAACTTTTTAACAATATAAAAGACAAAAAGTAAAAATCCTTTCTAAATAATTAATAATTCTTTGTAAGAACAAGATAAAAATCAAAATATTTATGATAATTATCATTAAATGTCTTTAATAGGTATTACAAAATTCAAAAATACTACTAACACTAATCACAGCATTCTGTTACAAAAATCAGTCAGCTTGCCTAACAAGACATAAAATATTTTAACATAATTAACAAGTAAGTTCCACAATATACTATGAGATCACATACTTTATATAAAACAGATCATTAAAGGACTAATCTCTGCTGTGAAATATTTTAAAGCAGTTCCTTTTTGTTTTCAAACATAAAGATATATTACAACCAATACATTTAATCGATGTCTTTTTGGTACAACCTTGATTCCTGCAACGATTCTGAACAGTAGACATATCTGGTAAATGGTCGATTCCGTGCTTTCTTCTTGCCTTTGATGGCAGTGGTACTAACGGCGGTCGCCTGAGTTTTACATTTTTTTGTGTTTCTGGAATACCATTATCATTAACCCTTTATAAGGCAGAGGGAACTAGGACAGTTACAAATTTAAACTAAACGGATTTTGTAAGCCAATATGTTATGAATGCCTTATGTATTTTTTTTTTTCGTGAAAATCGAAGGGAAAATTTTGGAAAATTTGGTGGCAATATAGTTGCCGCTGCCTGTAAAAGACTATCAAAAATAAAATAAGGTTTATTCTTAATGCAAATTTTTATTTCTGTTCATGGTAAATATCAAAACAAGGTACCACACAGAGTGGAACCTTGCATCTGGAACATTGAATTTTTGACCTTTTATTGTTTGTCTTTGTGCTACATACACGACATCGCCGATAAGTTGGCAAACGTTCATGTTTATGTGTTCCAACACTGGCAAAACGAAGGTCATCGATTACAGAGCCGGTTTTTTGGTAATTATCTGACATCTTGGGCTTCTTAGTAAGATACATTGGTTGGGTATCCAAGCTCCTTCTTCTTGATGAAAAATTATTTATAAGACCACGTGCCAAAGATAATCTAAACGGTAATTGTGGCATAATACTGTGGACGCGGCTGTTTGAACTGTAGAGAAGGTACGAGTTTGTTATTGCTAGGTCTATGCAAAAATAAAAAATGCGAAGCCACCATTTCTTACTTCTTCTGCCGACTTCATAGGTACTCCGCTTCTGATCGAAACGATCCACACCGCCCATACGTTTTGTATATTCAAGTACCGCTGTTGGACAAGGATACGTTTTTTTTGTTCCGTCTTTCTGCTTTCTTTCACATGTAGTTTGGCAAATTTTGGGGTGAAATGCGGTGGCCAAAACTGTAACTATTTTTGTATCCTGCCACATGATAAAGGAAACATTATTTTTAGTACGCCATTTATATTCACCTCTCTCTAAATGTATTTTTTCTTGTCTTGATACCTACATTTTTTTTCTTAGCGTTTTTTAGTATTAGTGGCAAATCAGATCTCCCAGAATTGACGGTTGCGGTGGCATATATTCCGTTTTCAAACAAATATTGCAAGAGCTCATAAGATGCAAAGAAATTGTCAAAAGCTACATGTCCTCGGAAGCCTTGATCAATGAGTTTTTGTGTGAGAGATTTCACTACTTTGACTCCTAGACCAACTTCAGGAGCTTGGTCTTCACGTTTACCAGTGTAAATGCTAAATTCGTAAACATAACCAGTTTTGCTATCAGCTCTTACCCAAACTTTGTATCCTCTCTTGATGGGTTTGAGGGGCATGTACTGTTTTAGAGTTGAACGTCCCTTGAATCGAATCATCGATTCATCAATTGATTGTGACGATGTTGTTTTCGCTTCTCGCTGACATGCAATATTCAGCAAATCCAGTATTGGTCTTACTTTGAATAATTTATCAAAATTTGTTGCAGCTCTTTGAGGCGTTTGCTCATTATTATTCAAATGCAGGTTTTCGAGGATTTTTTTAAATCTTTTGATTGGCATTATGGATGCGATTTCATCTACGCGGAAAAATGGATCGCTAGCCCAATATAAATCAACAGTCGGTAATGGATGGAGCCCCATTAGAATTATTATGCCTATGAAAGCTTTAATTTCATCACAACAAACAGGTGTCCAGTTACGACTTTGATTTTGTTCTGCATAGAGATTCGTTTGTGTTACAATATGTGTAAAAATATCGTCATCGAAGAAACGTGTGAAATATGTTGTAGGCCTTGTCTGGGATGAAAGGAATTGAGTTCCTTGTAAACGAACACGGTCAAAATCATCCATGTTTGGTTGTTGAGACCAGATAACTTTTTTCCACTGATCTTCTGCACCATCCGAATCATCAGTTTCAGAAAATGTATCAACAGCTGTAGGAAGTTGGCTGAATGGTGGTTCAGGAGGAGAGTCAAGTAAACGGTTACGGCGTCTGTCTAAATGAAGACCAGATGTTGAGGAATGAATTGATGTCTCACGTTCGTCGTCCGAGTTGTGTGTCACCTGAGTAGACTCATTGTTGCGGCTGTCTAAATGTAGACCAGATGTTGACGGCTGATTAAAAGATTCTTCTAAATTAGAGTCGTTTTTCTCCTGGGTAGAATCGGTTTCGTTCGCACCACTAAGAATATCATATAGCGTCATACCTTCATACGTATCTAAATTATCCGGTTCTTGTTCGTATTCGTCCTCCGAAATGTCGGGGTCGTCGGGTAAGCCAAATAACTCGTCCAGTGCATTTTCTATGTCGTCATCAGACAATATTTTCGGCATTTTCACCTGCAGTAAATACTGTAATATTATTATCTACACGGGCAGTGGCAGATATATTGCCACCAGTTAAATACAAAATTTTATCAAAATAATAAACGTAATTTTACAAAATACTACTCGATCGTACAAGTGACATACGTAATTATTGAAATAAATGCAAACTCTTACCAGTTTCCCAAAAGATTTTAAAGATTGAGCTAGATTTGTTACACGTTACACAAAATCACCGGTTTTTACCGTTCAAAGTTTGAAAAGTGTCAATTGAATTTGACAATTCCCACACAACAAAAAATGAGTCTATTAGTTACAAAACCCGCAATGTCCGTTGTAAGGAATCGCGAGTAATGTATTATTTTCGTAATACGCATTATTGGCCCTGTGGGTTATATTGGAACTATGGTAATTTGATTTAAAATAATGTAGTTAATCAAATACTAAACTTAATCATGATAAATCTTTACGAACTAGAACAATAACCAGAAAAACATTATGGACATTGCTGACTTTGTTACACTCGGCTGGACTTTGCGGATTTTGGTGCAAAAACAGCATGGACTTTGTTGGCTTTGAAACATATCTGTCCTGGCCTAGAATGATTAAACCATATTGATACTTTTACTTAAAAGACAAAGACAAAGATATTTTATTTCAACTAGGCCACCAAGCGGCACTTTTGAACGTTACATTAAAATGATTCTACCGTGCATTCGGAAAGTAGCTTGTTATGGAGAAGAATGCACAAGAAACTCCATACTTACTCTTTTAAAAAAAAATTGTTTTTTTACAATATTTAGGAACATACATTATTAAATTCATACATGTGAGGACAATGCACCCAGAATAGCACTACCCACTATACCACCTACAGACAAAGTATTAGAAGTACTCACACATGTACTGCGCAGTTATATAATAGATACTAGAAAAAAAATTAACATCCGAAGCAGTCAAGTTATGACCAATCCCAACTGACGGCGTCCGTTCACGAACATGACGCATGAATTGGCACCACCCAGCTCAACCATCATGAAGGGAACCGGATGATCCAACACACGCGCCACCATCAGAGAGACATTTGAGAGAGCATGACACACTCAACGGCCAGGGCACACACAAGTCAACGAACGACGCATAGGTACAGTAAATGGTAGATTTACAGTTGGGTACATAGTACTCACACACGTGCTGTGCAGTTATACAATACTAAAGAAATTGAGTTTATACAATGCAAATATTAATAATTCATACAGTCTTCAGCAGGTCCAACAATACCTCAAAACAATAATGTTCTGCATATCACTTGTTATTGCGCCCTAGTGGTTGTGGATTGTGGAGCAGGACTAGCATTGAGCCAAGCATTTTTATCAGCGATGTAATCCCCCAACTTATAATATGCCAGCCTACATAGTGTGCGTTTTATACAGGTTTTAAACTTAGTCTCATTCAGTTCAAGAATGTGGGGAGGAATTTTATTGTAACATTTTGTACAGTACCCCATGAAAGATGAGGCTACTTTAGCCAGTCTGAAACCTGGTTGAACTAATTGGTCCCTATTTCTAGTAAAGTAATTATGTCTGTCGCCGTTTTTACTAAAAAGATGTAAATTTTTTCTCACGTACATGATGTTTTCATAAATATATTGACAAGGAACCGTCATAATGTTAATGTCCTTAAACAGTTCCCTTAGAGAATCGCGCCGGCGAAGATTATATATTGCTCTGACGGCTCGTTTTTGCAGAATAAAAATTGACTCAATGTCTGCAGCCCTTCCCCATAGTAGGATACCGTAAGACATTATACTATGAAAATAACTAAAATAGACTAGTCTCGCGGTATCCACATCGGTTAACCTACGAATCTTTGCAACAGCATACGCTGCCGAACTCAGCCGCCCTGCAAGGGATACCAAATGAGGACCCCATTGCAACCCTGAGTCCAGCGTGATCCCCAGGAAAACCGTTTTATCGACGAATTCTAGCTTCTCCTTGTTTAATATAATGTCACAATCAGTACTTTTGACATTCGGCAAGGAAAATTTTACGCACTTGGTTTTATTACCATTTAAAACTAAATTATTGGCAGTGAACCAATCCTGAACCTGCCGAAGCGCGTTATTTACGTCGTCAACCCGACAAGTACGTCTATTTATTTTAAAAATTAAAGATGTGTCATCAGCAAATAACACCATGTTTAGTTTGTTTTCCAATAAACGGGGTAAATCGTTTATGTATATTAAAAATAAGAAAGGACCTAAAATTGAGCCCTGGGGTACCCCCATTTTTACGTTTAACCCCGACGAATTCACACCGTTTATCTGAACTAATTGCTGTCTATCATTCAAATAAGATTTAACCAAACTTAACGCTGCTTGACCTAGCCCGTAATGCTCAAGTTTCAGAAGTAATGTTTCATGATTAACGCAATCAAACGCCTTCGACAGGTCGCAGAAGATACCTATGGCATCCTGCGACTCTTCCCACGCATTAAAGATGTGTTTCAATAGGGTGACACCAGCGTCAGTTGTACAACGTCCTCTGGTGAAACCATACTGTTTATCATGCAAGATGTTATTCGTATTAAAATGAATGAGCATTTGATTTAGCATTATCTTCTCAAATACCTTGCTGAAAACCGGCAACACGGATACTGGTCTATAATTATTTGTGTCTTTACTGTCCCCAGATTTAAAAAGTGGTATAACTTTACTATATTTCATTAGATCCGGAAAAACTCCTTGATCCACACACAAATTGAAAATCAAAGCCAAGTATGGCGCTATAGTCTGAATAATGGAGGTACAAGCTTTGATGGACATTCCCCACAGATCTTCAGTCGGTTTAACCTTGATTTGCTTAAAAGTTTTTATTACTGTTATGGGATTTATATGTGAAAAGTTAAATACATTCGGGCAGGCTGAAACGTTCGCGTTTAATAATCCAAAAGCGATCGAGGGCGAAGAATTTAAGGTTTCAGTCGTTTTAATTGGGATGTTGGTAAAGAAATTTACAAATTCTTGCGCAACTTTTTTGTTATCTCTAATAAGTCCGTGTGTGGTCTCAAGCGTGTAATCAGTATTATTTCTTTTATTCCTATTCGTTTCATTATTTATAATTTTCCAAACCGTCTTGATTTTATTTTCTGCTAATTTAACCTTATTACTAATGTACAAGGCCTTAGCTGCCTTGCATGTATTTTTAAAAATTCTTGAGTAAGTAGCAACATACTTATTAAAAGTTTCAGTGTTAATACAAGGCTTAAGGCCATATAGCTCGTAAAGTCTTTCCCTACTTTTCCTAAGTCCTGTAGTCGCCCAGTCACTGAATAAAAACTTAGGGCATATAGTTTTAGTTTTCTTCTTAAAAGTGTTATTGAACTCTTTTTGAACCACTGAGAAAACTTTATCATACAAAATATTACCATTATTCACTGTGAGGTCCTGATCGCTTAACTTACAGATTAAAGTACTGTTAAATTTATTTAATTTACCGGCTGTTATTGGTCTGGATTGAATCTGCACTTGTTTTATTCGCATAATGTACTCAAATGTCACCAATAGCCCACTATGATCCGAAGGCAGATAATTTATAATGGCCTTGTCCAAGTAGTTGCAGCAACAAAAAACATTATCAATACATGTAGCAGAAGTCAGTGTAGTTCGGGTTGGTTCCATAAACACATGTGACAAATTAAATGATTTAAAGAGATTTAATAACCTACTGCTATCTGAATTATCTTCTAAAATATTAATATTAAAGTCACCACAGACAATTACTAGTTTATTACCCATTGCAAGTTTTGCCAAAACATCTTCCATCACTGACTCGAATATAGAGTAGTTCTTATAATTAGGGGGTCTGTAGACGCACACTATGACATGCTTATCCAGCTCAACACAGGACAGTTCAACACTTTGTTCAACTGATAGGTCTACTATATCTTTACGAGGTTTTGATTTAATACCCTTTTTAATTAATATAAGTGAACCCCCACGCAACATAATCTTTCTGTTAAAACAACTGCCCACAGTATAATTTTCATAATTGATTAGCATTGCACAATCTTTCAGCCAATGCTCCGTAAAACAAATAATTTCGAACATTGATTTTTCTAAAAACAGTTCGATTTCCAATTCCTTCGAAGAAAAACCCTGAATATTCTGGTGGAATAATTTCAGAGAATTCTGCTCAGACATTTTTTTTAAATTATATTTTTGTGAGCAAGAAGGTACCTTTTTGATGGTGGATATACTCTTATCTATTCCGTTATTGGTACCCTCCCTTGTCCTATCAACTAGTTTAAAGAATAAATATTATTAGCATTTTTGCTAACGTTACTCAAGGTATACACCCCCTTTAAATTAGTACTATTACTAATATCAATAATGACTGGATACTTCGACATACTACTTATGTCTGAGTTTATTGTATATGATAATAGCCGAGCTATTTTCTGTCTTACCCTAAGAGGCAGATACAAAGTATCGCCTGTCGACTTTAATTTATCAACAAAAATGTTGATGTCAAAAAAAAACTAGTTTATCACTATAGTGACTCACAAGAAAGTGCAGATGCTTATTAAGCATGTGAATGTGATTATTTTGTCTATTTGACAATTTATCCAAGTAAGGGAATGCACACAAAATAATTTTATTGCAATTTAACTTTAACATCTCTGTTACACACTCAGTGATGTCATCTTTTTTTACTTTTATACTATTACCTACAAATACAGTTATATTGGTATCTGGTTTATATATATTCTTTGTCACAGATTCCATTATTTGCTTGTACGATGACCCGGGCATGCAATAATTAAAAGTGGAATGACTCTGATTGCCATTTATTAATTTACCTAAACCCTTTCCAATACCATCTGAAAACATAACCGAATGAAAACTTTCATTACTATGACTAAATGCAAAGCCAGCACTTTCAGGCCGGTTTACTTGAGGCAAATCCTGTGCTACATTAGATCTGTCTTTTACGAAGACACTGTCTTGAGACACCCTCTCAGCTTGGACCGGGTCCTCCATAGCATCAGGCTGGACTGCAATTAGATTTGATACTGTCTGGCAGTTACACTGACACATCACTAACTCATTTGCAGCCAAAATGTGTTCTTTAATTTGTAATTTTGAATTTACATATTTATTGTAAAGAGAACTAAGTCTGTTCTCAAGAACCTGGATTTCTGTCTGCAAGCGGTGTGTGTCAATCTCATAGATATTTTTGCTGTCTTCTAATTTGATTTGGTAATTATTTAATTTATTTACTAGGTCAACACGTTCTTTCCTGAGTGGAATATTTTTTATAAATAACTTGTGTTGCTTCCTAAACTTGTTGCAATTTCTAATTATTTTATTTAATTTTACATATTTTTTTAGTTTGTTATGACTAACTTTGAAACAGTTTCTCTGATTTATTAAAGAATCTTCGGTTAGGTCAATTGTAGGTATTGAATCAGGTTTACAATTTGATTTAATAAGTTCATCATACAAATGGCAAGTTTCATCAACCTGAGTTGATTTCTGTTCTTTTTGCAATTTAATAATATGAGTATTTGCGTAAATTAATTCTTCTTCTAGATCCCTAACTTTACTTAAAGCCTGCTCATATAGATAACTGCAGTTATTGAAACCATCCGTGACTACCTTCAGTTGGTCGCGTTCATCCACAACATTCTGGTATTGCTGACTAAGTTCAACTAGCTCCCGTTTAAGGATTGTGTTTTTATAAACAATGTTCTCAACTTCTACTTCACAATCCTCTCTCTCTTGCAACATCTCCCGACATTGACTTTGTGAGTCTTTGAGTTCCTGGAGTGCTGTTCTCAATTTAATTTCTAAGTCCTGAGCTGTAGCCTTACGGGTCATCACAGGCATGGTTTCAGTATAGGTTACTGGAAAATAGAAAAAAAAAAAGGGACGGTGAGAACCAAGGAATAGAGGAAAAATAAAATAAAGCAAAGCTGGAAATGGAGAGAATAGTTAGTGTAGTTCAGTAGAGAAATGAGGTAGGCTGTTGAATTAGCTAAAAAGTTATTTATTACTGACTTTAGTTGCTTATTATTAGATTGAGATTTTACTTTTTTTTTATGTGGGGTAGGTTGTTCTAATTAAATTATGCAAAATAACGATCAAAGCGTTATGTAAATGTTTATTATTAAATTATCTTAATATATTAGTAGAATTATGTACTTGGGATCTTGGATTTGTTTCGTTTTCCAAGATGACAACAAAACTATTTAGATTCACTGCACAGTAGTAAATCAATAGAATTTATACGTCAAAACAACAAGAACGTGTAACAAGGTTAAATTTACACTTCGTGTGCTATAAATAAACAATACTGCCCTTAGAATATCCGTAGATCAGCACTTCAGTCGTCAGCTGTTTGATAGGTTACCGGTTCCGTGCCACAAACTTGTATAACTCGATATTTTTTCAGCAAAACAAAAATCCTGAGCATTTATAGCGTTTCGTTGAGATTTTACTTATAATTAAACCCTAATTACACTTAAATACTAATTAAATATAATTTTAAAATACGGAGCACAAATTTGACATGTCACTCGGGCAGTGTTGCCAATTTCTCCCAAAAAAATACCATTAGAGTCCATGCCAGGTAAGATAGTCCGTCTATTCTACTAATATTATAGTGAAGGTAGGTGAAGGCAGGGGGGTGTCACTCCGCAGTTTAGGTACGATCGGCCGGCGGTACCTTGCAGAGGGAATAACGCATTAGGTTGCCGCTTACCGCTCGGCTCGCACGTTAGCCACGTTATTTATATTATGCAGCAAATAACGATGACTTCTAAACGTACTTCTAAGGCCTTTAAAAGATATTGTTGTGTTTACGGGTGTTTAAATAAAGCAAAGAACAATGAATCGATATTAAGTTTTTTTAAAGTACCGAAAGATTTTGAAAGGTAAGCTATTTTGTTGTACCTATTTAAATCATTACATAAATAATCTGTAACTATCGGTAGTAGGTGCATAATGTGTACGAGTTTTGTATAAAAATTTAAGCATTTTGGTGTTCCTAAAAGAATGAATAGGTGTGTGAAATACCTAAATAGGTACCCACCTACTTAGATATTCTAGATTTTCGTGTTGTTCACAAATATAATTTGATTTGTTTTTTTTTATTGAATGGTTACTGTTTTGTTAACATAAAAATAAACGCTTTAGATCCAGTTTAAAATAAATTATAATTGCCTAAGTAGTTACCTACTTAGCCTATGAATTTACCAATAGCCTGAGTGTACGCACTTGTTAAAGTTAACGTTTGTATATAAAACTAGGTACTTACTTATACCTAACGAACAAACAAAAAATATTTCGTAAGAGTTCTTCAAGCCAACTTTAAATAAACTAACAAAAAATATCACTAAAGAGTAAACAAAGAGGTAGGTACCTATACTCAATTTGAAATAACATTAGAAGTCTTTACAACTCGTTTTACAGCCCGTTCAACCGATTTTGTGTTCTATCTCGTACACATAAGGATGATATAAAAAGCACAAATCTGTTACCAAAACCAACTGTTTACTACAGCTTCCATTTGTCGTATCACCAACGCAATAGAAGTCAAAATCGATTGACCGGGCTGTAAAATGGGCTTATTTAAATGTCTAATGTTATAGTAAATGAAGTTTAGGTAACCTAGTTTCATTTGTTAAGTACCAAACAAAATGACGGTCTATAATATTCATTGTCTATCTACCTACTTGACCGTGTAATCATAGGCATCAAACATAAGAAAGATTACGTGGTTAAGTAGGTAGATAGTGGATGTAAGCGAAAGCGGCAAGTCGACAACCCTTACGAGCCGAGTCAAACCGCGCCAGACAGCGACGGAGATACGCGTTAGAAGAGAACGGCAACGTTTAGGTGAATATCACGTTAGGCACTGAGCGCTTATGCGAGCTGAATTGCACTTTGTTGCTAACTAGCAGGAGTCTCTATTTCAATGAATTGTTGCACGAAGTGAGTCTTCTGTACTTGTACTATTATTTATTCTGTGGTGAAGGTAAGGTTATGTTTGGATGCAGCTGAACGAATTTTAATGCAATTTCACACACTGATAGGTTATATTCTGGATTAAAACATTATATTATTTTTTTATTCTGGTACCATAGGGATTTTTCTAACATCCACGCGGATGTTTATAATTTCAAATAAAACTATACTTGTTTGAACTTTATTAGCTATACAAAACCGATACTAAATTATAAGTAATGTTGATTCTTCTTGTTCTTCACATACCGACTCTTCAAGGGAGTCGATATCGTCAACCATATTTTCGTCCGGTATATCCTGTGATGTTGGTAGTACTCTGTTATAGTACTCCAAAGTCATATATTTAAAGCATATATTTCCGCTGCAAGCCTCTAGGTTTCTAATTTCGAGATTCAGATCTTGGACGGCTACGTTGTGTTTTTATACCATTCACATGTTTCAGTTTATATGAGTATTGTTTTAATTTTTCTTTCAGTCGATAAAAAGACTCATAGAATATGCGTACATCCTGCAATGGAATTTAAGAGCATTGTAACTTTTTGCATGTATGTTCACATGTTGGCTTAACAGGCAAATGCTTAATCCGCGTACCTAAAAAAAAAATCCTTGTCATTTGGGTTAGTAGTTATTAATAGTGATCATAAAATGCAATAAAAATCGTTACAGCCGATGCCGAAAGACCCGAAATAAATAAATATATAAGAATTGCTCGTTTAAAGTAATAACATTACCTAAATAATGTTCTAATGGTCCAAAAATATAATAATTTGAGGTGGCCGCAAAGGCATATCTTTTTCCCAAAAAATTGAACAGGTAAAAAGTATCAAGACATAATCATCATAGTATACTCACCATTGTTCTTTAGCACGATTCTTTTTCCAGCTTGCAGCGTTTACTCGTCGTTTTAGTGCCTGTTTCTTGTCATCATCTTCAGAGTAACACTCCAAGTCACATATTTTAATATAATTATGCCCAAATAATAACTTTTAACATGAGAAAACTAAAATAAACCGAGAGCAAACTTACGACTGCAACAATAATCCGCCATACTGAAAGACGTGTCGTGATTGGTCGCGATGGACTATGCGTAATTTGATACAAGCAGGAACGGACAATGCTGTTTTTGTAGCAAACTAGAAAGTTTTACAGTCATTTTCTATTGGACTAAGCGGACTTAGGTTTATTTGACTAATATAAAAAAGATTTATTTTGTCTGTGGATTTTTGTACAATAGCTAAGTCATTTTTACTTTTTTGTGGACATTGCGGTTTTTGTAACTAATGGACTCAAATATACGTTGACAGGACATCTCAAGCTTGCCAGTAAAAAAAAATAAATACCAGAAAGATAAAAAGTTGCCCGAAAAAAATAATCTAAAATTGGTGGCAGTATAGTGGCCACTGCCTTAAAAAGGGTTAAAATGTCCTAAAATCGGTTGCGACTGCTCATTAATTACTAAGAACACATACATGAAACTTGGCAGGACTTTGTAGACCCTTACAAGATACAAATAAACGTTATAAATTAGGCTCTAGTGTTCCTATTTACCCGACTGCCGAAGGAGGGTAATGTGTTTATCAGTCTATGTATGTATGTATGTATGTATGTATGTATGTATGTATGTATATATGTATGTATGTATGTATGTTTGTTCCTATGTGGCGTTCTAGAGACCAAACGCGTTGGCCGATTTTGATGATTCTTACGTCAATCGATTCGTCTTAATCCTGCGAGTGTCACTGGCTACATTAAAATTGGAAAAAACAAAAATGGCGGATTTTGGGCGCCATTTTGTGGGGAAAAAAATTTTTTTTTTCTTCCAAGCCCATCGTGTGGGGTATCAAAATAAAGGGTTTTAAAAGGCGATTTCAAAAATATATAACACTTATATGTTTAAATGTACCTAACTCTAAAAAAATAACTAAAAAGTTGTAAATAAAAAAAGTTAATTAAAGAAATCAAAAAACCCGACTGCTTGAAAAGCAAACTAAAAAGACGTAAACAAGAAGAAAATCATGCTGTGCAGTCGGAGGGTACATCTGGGTTTGGGTTCGCGAATAAGTATCCTCCGACTACACAGCATGATTTTCTTCTTGTTTACGTCTTTTTAGTTTGCTTTTCAAGCAGTCGGGTTTTTTTAAGTACTTGGACCTAAAAACCTTATTTTACTTTTACGTGTATATCTTCTGAACGGTAAGATTTTTTCAAATTCTGTTTTCACAATCATTACACACAAATTCAAAGCAAAGTGCGTAAAAAAAATCAACTCTGCACTAAGCCGTTTTATATGATTTTCATCAAATAGCCAAACGTCAGCGCAGCGGAAACTTGATTATCTTCGCAGTTTTATGTCACACAAATTTCATTTAAGCATACACATTTACCTCTCGTTTCAAACTAATTATTGAATGTATTTTTTTTATCTACGTGCATAGGAAAAAAAAGGTGCCGCTAGGATGACGTAGTTCCAGCGGAAACAGTTTTTGTTGAATAGCTCCCCAATGGTTGGATACACAAATTTGTACTTAGGCC
The DNA here is from genome assembly GCA_945859665.1 of Anorthoa munda. NCBI lineage: Eukaryota > Metazoa > Arthropoda > Insecta > Lepidoptera > Noctuidae > Anorthoa > Anorthoa munda. Next base: position 4,520,198 of record OX243899.1, on the reverse strand, counting down.
GGGTTCCCACTACGCCGGACCGGCAGATCTGCCGAAAACCGGACACCGGACAGAGTGTTCACATTACATCGGATCCCGGAAGAAATTCAGACAGTCCTCAGTTGAATTTGGACCTGCGCGCACAATGGACGACGAAATTGTTGTGTTGTGGTGGTATCTTAATAGAAGGCAAAATAAAAGAAAACATTGGGTACACCCTATTTTACGGGAAAGATTTTCACTTGGAACATTTGAAACATTAATGGGTGAACTTAGAAGAGACGAATCAAAGTTCTTCAATTATTTTCGAATGACAGCAACCACTTTTGACGATTTACTGGGACGACTAGACATAAGAGTACGAGATACAAGTTTCAGAGAATGTATTTGCCCAGAACAAAGATTAGCCTATGTCTAAGGTAAGATTATTTTATGCACTAGATTGCGTAATAATAGTTTTGACGTAGGTACCTACTTAAGACTGTATGAATGAATGAATGTTTGCTATGTATGTTTGTTTCATGAATGTGAATATATATAATGTGTGTGTGTGGGAGGGTGTATGTATTTGATAATCATTATGAATTAAAAATGCAAACAATTATTTAAGTATTTATTTGTACTCAAACTTAAATCCCTTCAAAATCTAAGTAATCTGAGTCTTGGGAATGTATGGAACGATTACTAGATGCTGATGGCGAAGCTGGAATCGGATTCGATGTCTGAGATGAAGTTGATGGTATAGATGTTGTTGCCTGTTGATTGCTACTATTATATTGCGTAGAGTATCCAGGGTAGTGTTGATCTTGCGTAGGTATTGGCTGTTGATTGACGCTATTATGTGTGTAGTATCCAGAATACTGATCTGGTCCGGTTATCTGATTATATGAATCACGCCAATGTCCGTAATTTGGTCTCTCATAATTCCTACTTTTAATTTTTTGCAACATTGTCATGACGCTAGCTTGAAATTCTAAAGTCTCTTCGATAGTTAAAGTGTTCAAGATTGGTATAATGCCTTTGAAGAAAGATAGATGATGGTTTTCCTTTTCTGGGTTTATTCTGGAGTCCAAAAACTTTACCATCCTGTCATTTACCTCTTTATTATCAATTTTTTTTTTATCTTTAATTAAAGGTGAACGAAAATCTGATTCCATGCCTACTTCAGTCTCGGTTCTTGCTTTTTTTGAAACTGACTCATGTGGTGGTCGAGGTTCGGAGACTTTTTTCAAAAACATTAATTGCTCGTGATATAAATAATTTCGTGTCTTTTTGGTCGAAGATCCAGATTTAGACTCATCTTTTTGTTTCTTTACTGTCTTAAGCCACGAATCTCGTATATTATTCCATTTAGTTGAAACCTGTTTTCCTGAAATCAATAAAAAAATATCATAAAACAATACAATTTGTTTCTTGGTGACGTATAAAGTAATAATGTATTAACAAAAAATACTTTTTTTTTCAGATATTTAGCTTCAGGATGTTCATTCAAAGAAATACATTACTCATACAGAGTAGGCGTTTCGACAATAAGTAAACTAATAAAAGAAATGACCCACGTCATTTGGGAAAACCTAAAGACAGATTTCCTTAAGCTGCCTGATACTGAGAGAGAATGGGAGGACATCGCTTCAGGATTCGAAAGAAAAGCCAACTTTCCTCACTGTCTTGGAGCAGTAAATGGCAAACATATCAGAATTTTGAAACCAGCCAAGAGTGGTTCTATGTTCTTTAATTACAAGGAGTATTATTCTTTTGTATTAATGGCAGTTGTCGATTCAGAGTACCGATTTATTTTTATTAGTGTGGGCTCATTTGGCAAGGAATGCGATTCTAGTATATTAACCCTTAATTTGGCAAGAGAAGGAAAGTAAAAAAACAGTATATTTAAGATAATATTTGGAAAGTCGTGTATTAAGAGGTGTGAGAAAAAATAATAAAAAAAATGTCTCATGTTTAGTTTTTCGAAAACAACATGTCCGTCTCACCGGACATTGCCAAATAAGTAACAGCCGATTTGAATATTTGACTGTTCGGTGTGGCGGACAGTATCAAAGGAGGGTAAATAATAAAAACCAATGATTTTTGTTATTTTTTATTAGGCAATTTAAAAAAATGTAATTAAAAAATATTAAAATGTTTTCTTATTTGGTGTGGAAGTCTAAGAAACAATTTCTGGCATTTTTGCCAGTTACAAAACAAAGTCGTGATTGGCATTTTATGCAGAACACCACAGTCTTTTTTTGGCAATATCTGCAGCGTCCTTCTTCCATCGTCGATGGGAAATGACCTAGATTGTCAAATTTTACTGGGCTAGAAGGGCGGGCCACACGAGGTTTGACCACTTTTGGCATAGTTTTTTTGTTCCTTTGGGCACATCGATTTTCATTTAAAAGATTCTCATACACAGCATATCTGAATGCTTTCAATGGTATTTTTCGACTGTTTCCATTCTTTTTTCTATGTACCAGCCAAGCGTTGTTGATACATATGTCTAGCATTTGTGCAAAAATACCCATGTACCACCTTCTTGTTTTGAACGGCGTTTTATACAGCGATACTAACATATCCGCGAGGTCAACTCCGCCCATATGTTTATTGTACTGCCGCACTATTTGTGGACACTCTACTTCTACTTTCTTCTTGTCGTCTTTTGAATATCTTACGATCTTCTCTACAGGCTCGCTAGCAACAAAAGAACTTATAAATGTCACGACCTTATTATCGTTCCAGCGAACAACTGCCAAACGGTTCTTGTCACAGCTAACTTCAGCAAAGTGCCCTCTTGGCTTCTTTTTGAAAGTCTTTTCATCTGGTAAAACTTTTTCTGCACCTCTGATACGATTGTTACGTATAGTACCGAGACCGAAAATTCCATATTTTTCACGTAAAACGTAGAACAATTCCGGAGATGAAAAGAAATTATCACAATATATTATTGCTGGCTTGCGATCGATACTTTGACACAAAGCAATCACGACTTGAGCGCCAAAACCAAGAGATTCTTCTTCTTCAGAAAATGAATGATAGCGAAAGGTGTCTTCACCTGCGTATAACAAAAAGTCATAGATGATGCCTGAGACACCGGCCCTTACATAATTTTTAAAACCCCACTTGTTAGGTTTGTCTTTCATGTATTGTTTACGTTTTCCAGCTTTTGTCCCTTTATACGCTATCATCATTTCATCTATACTGTATTGTGTTTCGTTTACTTGCTGTTTCAAACAATTTCTCCTTATTTTTTCCAACACTGGTCTGACTTTATGATACCGATCTCCATCATCCAGATTATTATTGGCAAAATGCAACCAACGTCTTATTTGTTGATAACGTTTTAGTGGCATAATATCAGCTACTTTACCATAATGAAATTTAGTCGACCAATAGTCGAGGTACGATGGCATTTGAACAATACCCATAAGTAAATGGATCGATATAAAGTCTTTCAGCTCATCCACGGTCAACTGTATTGATTTCCCCATTTCCTGAACTGAGTAGAAATTTGTTTGGTCCACAATATCTGTTAAAATATTTGGCGAAAAAAACATGTAAAAGTAATCCAAGGGTGAGGCGTGCTCATCCGGCGAGTCAACGAAATCATTTTCTTCAGCTTCAATTGACGCTCCGTGGCGAAATGATGTTTTTTTCCACTTGTAATCTAGAAGTAGCTTTTTAGCTTTTTTGCGTCGTTTTGTTGCCGGTACTTTCGGCTGTTTGGAACGTGTGACTCTTTTCACAGACCTGGTCGGAGCAATGGGTGTGTTAGGCGTTGAGGGAAGTGAAGGAATTGCAGATAATGATGGTATGTTATCATAGCGGGAATCTTGAATATCTTGCAGAATAGGGGTAAGCGGTATAGAATCAGGTAAAAGCAGGGTTGTATTTTCGGGTTGTTGTTCCACTTCTTCATCAGTTTCAGAAATATTGCGGGAATCTTGAATATCTTGCAGAATAGGGGTAAGCGGTATAGAATCAGGTAAAAGCAGGGTTGTATTTTCGGGTTGTTGTTCCACTTCTTCATCAGTTTCAGAAATATTAATGCGTTCAAGCGAGGATGCAATGGATGGTGATGGTGAAGAACAGTTAGAAGAAGCGCAATCATCATGCATTTCATTCTCGGAATCTGATTTATCACTTGCATCAGAAGGTGCCCTTTCATTAGGGACTAAAGCTAATATTCTTGCTGCACGCACATGCTGTTAACAAGCAAAAACAAAAAAAAAATAAGGAAAAAACCAACACCATAAATCATACTTTCATTGGCATTGGCCGCCCCAGCGGACAAAGTCATTTGTGACAATATTTCTAAGTCATTGGCGATGGCCGCTGTGGCGGACAAAGAGGTTAGGTTGCAGAAAAGATTATGAAACAGGCACAAATCGTTAGGAATTGTGAATAAAAATAACCACACACACATATTCTAACAAATAATGCAAAAACTGTTTGTTCGTGTTGCATAAAACAATAAAAGATTATTTTATTTACCTTGTCAAAAACAGATGACCTCCTCTTCGACGACATTTTGTTTTCGACTGACGGATACAGTGTTGTCAGTGCAAGATTATATTTTATACCAAATTGTTGGAGGATAAACGAATAATTACCATTAAAGAAAAATAAAAATAAATGTTTACGTGAGTCGCAAGATTTTTTTGAAAATCATGTCCGTGTCAGCGGACATATTCAAATAAAGGGTTAAAGATGTCCGTAAGGATTGAGGAGCCATTTTTTGTATCTTAATGAAATTAATAAACTTATTTAGTAGTAAGTTTAAAAATTTTGTAGGTTCATTCCTTGATTTTGTAGTATAATACTTCAAAAGTTATATGAACATCAAGGTGGCTCCTCAATCTAAATGTTTGAATTGAGGAGCCACGTCAGAACTAGGAAGATCATGGATTAATATTTATCATAATTTGGTATGATTTAGTAGCATTTGAGAGTATTTAGTAGACAAAATCTGAGCTCGGTTGCATTAAAATTAAAAAAAGTTATCATACATTATAAGTGGCTCCTCAGACCATACATACGACTCGTCATTTTTCAAAGAAGCAGTCGGTCAAATAATGCGCAATTTCTTCGTCATTTAGTAGTAAGTATATTAGATTTGTAGGACAAGAATCAGTAATTAAAAATGAGTGCATTGGGAGATATGGCACATTTTAACTGGCTCCTCAATTGAGATGCTTCGGTAAATAGATTTGCCTCTAATCTACTGATACTTGTGACGAAATTTGGAAAAAAAACATCTTATTTTGTATAAATTTATACTAAATGTACGTATAATCCTGCCATAAAAAACTAAATATCTACGAAGTTATTAGCAATCCTTTAATTTCATATCAAATTCTTTTGTAGGGTGTCCATGAATAAACTATTTTTTTCCGTTTCCTGGCTTTTAAAAACACAAATAGAAATCTTTTTGTGTTTTTTAATTTTATTTCAATTCGTTATTGAAATCCTTGACGGTCCAACAGATTGAATATCATTTATTTTCCTGTCTATTCCATTTACAAATAAGGGTCTCCATTCTCACTAGATATAAAATATTAAAAAAAATACGGTCACCAATTCTATTTGTAATAAGAAAAAAAAAAGATTAATAAAAGGTTCTAAAGATTTCATGCCAATGCCTTTTTAGGGTTCTGTAGCCAACACGGAACCCTTATAGTTTCGCTTTGTGCATCTGTCCGTCCGTAGTTTAGCTCAGAGACTCTTAGTACTAAAAAGCTATAATTTGGCATGGTTATACATATTAATCACTCCGACAAAAGGATTTTTTTTTTCTCGTCTTTTCCTTAAGTGGATCCGTTTACCTAAAGTTAAGCTTTTAATTGCTAATTTTTGTTAGAGTCAAGTGTATGGATATGTGAAAAAAATCATATAGATATATCTTATATCATATTATATATCATAGAGTATAACGGAATTAAAAGGGAAACTATCACAGCTAAGTAAGCTTTATAACTTTACGAATAATAGTCAACCAACTTATAAAATGAACTTGGAAAAGTAAATATTTTCTAAAGCCATTGAAAAATTACTTAATAAGTTTATGAACCATGTAAAAATATACATTAATAAAATCATAACATCCATAGTATTTTTTTTTCTAATGTTTACGCTCGAATGACGCATTGGAGTGGGTGGATGGTTTGCAGTACCGGCGCGTACGGCGCATACGCGGGGGTGTCTATTTTGTTCTTAGTGCAGTAAGTATTGATATTTTCGATGTTTTGTAATCTAAAGTCAAAGTAGATTCGATTGCCAAGCAAATTCCGCTACCCGACCATAGATAGTGGTATTCTCAGTGGTCGCAATTATAGACTTAATTGCGTTTGCCATAAAGTTGACATTCGCCTCATAGGTCGAAATATCCCAAGCCACATCAGTGCAGTATAACACATTGCATTTTTAATTACATCATCGATATCGATAGATACCCGAGTACGTTACCCCAACAGGAAAGTGGCTCCTACAGTGATAAGAGCGGAACGTATAATTAGTGCGTAATCTGTTGTGAATGTGCGCCACATAAAAAATTTGTGCGTGCCGTCGTTTTAGAAAAAAAATTAAAAAAACGTTTCCTCCTGGAGTAAAGCTGTTCCAGCAGGAAAATTCTAAACGAATGATCAGAGTGAGAAATATTGTGCATGGGCAGAGAGCTTATAGTTGCGCAAGAATGTGCGCCGAAAACATAATTCGTACGTCATCAGGTTTTCGAGATATTGCATTTCCTGCTGGAGTAACGTTTTACAGAATCGTTTATCTCTAAAACCATTGTATGTGCGCCTGTAGGATAAACATACGCGAGTAGCTCTTGATATGTGCGTATTTGTGCCGGAATTATATTTAAGGAAATATTTATAATTTGCATATAATCGCGCTTTTTTTAAATCGCGAAATAAATTCGCGGTGATTAAATGAGAAAACGTATAAACTCGCTGAAAACTGTATTCAGTCCATCTTGACGCTTGTATTGACCATAAAAAGTTTCAAAAGTATACATGCTTGCGTTATCGAATAATATTGGCTAAAAGTCAAAACGACGGTGTCATAACTTTGACAGCAAAATACAAGAAACCGGCCCAACCCAAGATAGGTAGGTGTATAGCACAAATAAGAACGTTTAGTCAAAAATATATAGTGAAAATAATCAACTTGGATGTTTCGCATTAAGTAGATTTAAACGAAAAACTAAACATGTAAACAACGGCTGTTATCCGACCGAAGCCGAAAAAAGCGACGGATAAATTTTATTTAAAATTATATTATTATTTTACTATTATTTAATTTATATTTTCTAAATATAATTTATGTTTTTGGCATCCAAAGTTTAGATGATGCAATTTGAATTGCAGAAGAAAACATACGGCTTTTAACCACAAAACAATGTGCAAATATACTCTATCAAACCCAGTTTAATTTGAACTAAATGTTTGTACCAAGTTTCGAGTAAACGAGGTACCAGAATCTATAATGATTACAAGTAGATCATATACATTAATAGGTGTTATAGAATTTATACCTGGAATTAGCGACGCTGGCATGGGCCACTATAAATGTCACTACCCAATGAAGGATGAGATGTTTTGTTACGACGACTATGATTCTCACTGTAAAATTCGTAAAAGCACCAACCAACCAATATTAATTAATTCTTTAACTTATATAGAAATTGATTTAAATACCTAAAACATATCTGTACATACCTACCTATATTTCTATATTGTCGATTTGTTAAAAATTGAATTTCAAAAACTTGTCATCCTGGTTTCATTCATATAACATGGTCACCCTTAATAGCAAATTCTTAAGGATTATCAAAAGTAATTTGTTTTTCAGATACCGAATGTATACAATGTTGATCTCTACTTAAGTATTTAATAGACATTCATACTAAATGTTAGTGTCTCTGGTTTTTGATTCCGTTGTAATCTCAGGTAGGTACAGTAACGTTGTGATCGACAGTAACGTCAGGATTGAGGAGCCAAATAAAATTGGGTTTGTTACTAAATTCACTCAGTTTTACTACTTTGTCCATATGCTACAAATTCGAACACACTTACTACTAAATGATGAAGAAATTTCGCATTTATTGAATTACTGCTTCTTTGAAAAATGACGAGTCCTATGTATGGTCTGAGGAGCCACATATAATGTATGGTAACTTTTTTAATTTTAATGCAAACGAGCGCAGATTTTGTCTACTAAATACTCTCAAGTGCTACTAAATCATACCAAATTATGATAAATATTGATCCATGATGTTCCTAGTTCTGACGTGGCTCCTCAATCCAAACATTTAGATTGAGGAGCCACCTTTATGTCCATATAACTTTTGAAGTATTATACTACAAAATCGAGGATCGAACCTACAATTTTTTTAAACTTACTACTAAATAAGTATATTAATTTCATTAAGATACAAAAAGTGGCTCCTCAATCCTTACGGACATTATTAAAGGATAGTACATTTTGGCAAAAGATCAATGATGGTACTTTAAATGTACCAAAGCCTAGACCGCTTCATGAAAACTTGCACGAAGAATTACCGTTTATACTTGTTGGCGATGAAGGCTTTGCTTTAACACCTAATCTCCTACGTCCATATGGAGGTACACATTTGAATACCTAATTAAAGTTTCTGCTTGAATATCCATGCTAAACGTCTACTTTTACCAGAACATGCGAGCCGAATGACGTGAGTGGAACACGGGCGGGGCGAGGGGAGCACGAGCGGGGCGAGCGGGGGACAGATACCGGCACAAACTCGTTCACATTACTCCGGGCCCGGTCGTTCTACCGGCAATTCGTAGTGACAAAACGTTCGGTAGAAATGCCGGGCTCGGCAAAAATGCCGGACCCGGGATAATGTGAATAGCTTCATATAAATTGTACAGCCACTAGCTCTTCCGGCAGATTTACCGGCGCGGCAGATCTGCCGGTCCGGCGTAGTGGGAACCCGGCCTTACTATACACAATTACACGACGTCATAAACTAATTATCTGCTTATCTGAAATTAATAAATTCGACGTTTTTCCGCTGCGACTACGAACACTGCATCTTTGTTTCCACTTCCTTTTGCGACATATTCAATTTTGCAGCAATGTCGGCCCAAGCATCATTTTTTTTTAATTTATCTTTATAATCTTTATTTGAAGCATCCCAAAGTATATTACGCTGTTGGTAAAGCTCTATGAGCATCGAAACCTGGTTGTTGGACCACACTACTTCCATGTTTATAAACTCGCGCAACACACGTCCACACCTATTGACTTTTGTTTATAAACTAGATGTTTCGTCTTGCTCTCCATTCGTAGCGGGGAGCACGGCAACACGTATCATAAACAATGTTTCATCACCTATGTTTATAAACTGTTTACAGAGATGATGAAACATTGTGAAACACTGTTTATAAACTGTTTATAAACAGTGTTTATAAACAAATGTTGCCTAATGAATACCCGGCTTTACATATACGTTTAAACGGACCTGTAAAACGGATTGCTGCTTATTTTGTCGGATCAGTATTTTTTACTGGATCCGGAATACCGTAAAACGGGGTGAATAGATAGGTCTTCGAACTTTGGTAATGATTTTCGTCAAGTTGCAGAATGGATACCCATTTTTTTAATCAATTATTTATTGAGTCTTAGGCCAAACTATTGGAATAAATTTGTTTCTATTCGAATACGTTTGTAGTTAATAAAAAAAGACACAAATTATACGTGATTTCTAATTAGCACCCATCAGGGGACAATAGACACACCTAAGGGGTGATTAGAAAAAATTGCGTAGGGCTGCCTCGTTACAGTTTCTCTAAATATTTTTTAAGGATAAAGGCAAGCAAACTCGAGAAGGTTTCTTTAATGATTAATTTGAAGTAAAATTATAATTTCAAATAGAAATCATTAAAAATAAAAATTAATTAAAATGTAATAAATTTAGAGTGTATCACAAAAACAAAACTAAATGAAAATGCACTTGACTTTAAAATAATATTCTTTATTTTAAATCAATCAGGAATTATAATCATTCAAAATCAACTATTATTAAAAATAATTACTAATATCAACATATTGTAAACAATGAACTTAAAACTCGAATTAAAACAAAATAATGCACTTTGCCTCTAATATTCTTCCATATTATAGTTATAATTAAATATTAATTAAAACTAAATGTTACTATTCTATATCCGATTTTTTGAATGATGACTTGTGATAGTATATAGGAACATATTTTCGTTTTTTTCTACGCTGATAACCTGCTATGTCATATGTATGTACCGGTGTCTACCCATAAATGTTTGCATGCCGAAAGGCAGGATGTACAAGGATTCTTGAACTTTTGTTAACATCTTATTGTAATACCTACATTCTATACAAATAAAAACTTCTTCTTCTTCTAAAAAAGTTTCTATAAAAAAAAAACTAACCGCCTTCAAAAACCATCAAAATAAAGTGTAAAATAACTTTTTTTTCGGTCGAAAGTCGGTGGCTAAAATTAATTAATAAACAAAAATAATGACTTTCGAAAGAAACTTATTTTACACTTTATTCAGATGGTTTTTGAAGGCGGTTAGATTTTTCGAAAGTTTTTTTCTCACATCAAATCAGTCTTGAATAATCAAAATCTAAAAAAAAACAATCAATTGTTTATGTTAAAATTGTTACCATCTTTTATCAAATTATTAAAAATTGTCATCAGTTAAATCCCTTAAAATGTCTTCATCATTTTTGTAATAACTTCCTCGTCGTACAGGTACTTCTTACCCGACTGCCGAAGGAGGGTAATGTGTTTATCAGTCTATGTATGTATGTATGTATGTATGTATGTATGTATGTATGTATGTATGTATATATGTATGTATGTATGTATGTATGTTTGTTCCTATATGGCGTTCCAGAGACCAAACGCGTTGACCGATTTTGATGATTTATACGTCAATCGATCCGTCTTAACCTTGCGAGTGTCATAGGCTACATTAAAATTGGAAAATAGAAAAATGGCGGCTTTTGGGCGCCATATTGTGGGGGGCCAATTTTATTTTTTCTTCCAAACCCATCGTGTGGGGTATCAAAATAAAGGGTTTCAAGAGGTGATTTCAAAAATATATAACACTTATATATTTAAATGTACCTAATTCGAAAAAAATGTTAACTAAAAACTTATAAATAAAAAAGTTAATTAAAAAAATCAAAATACCCGACTGCTTAAAAAGCGAACTAAAAAGACGTAAACAAGAAGAAAATCATGCTGTGCAGTCGGAGGATACATATGGTTTTGGTCAGCCAGCTCGCGAATATGTATCCTCCGACTGCACAGCATGATTTTCTTCTTGTTTACGTCTTTTTAGTTCGCTTTTTAAGCAGTCGGGTATTTTGATTTTTTTTAATATTCTTAGATCTTTTAGTTTTTTCTTTTTGTATGTCAATTACTGTATTTAATGGTATTTTTTTACACTTACGTAGATTCACCGCACATCTTGCGTTCTCCACATTTTCCACAGAAATAATTTCAATTTTCTTATCTTCGACTCTTTTCTCTTCCTTTTTTTCTAGCGGCTCTATGAATTCACTAAATATTTCTTCTGTTCCTATATCAGGTAAGTAATCTATACTAGATACACTTTTATCAATGTAGTTGTTAATAAGTAGTTCTTCATCTTCTTGTTGTTGAGAATCATTGACAATAGTATATTCATCCACACATACTACAGGTAGTAGATTTATATCTGTTTCTTTATTTTTTTTATCTGAATCTAACACACTCCTTTTAGATTCCGTCCTATCTTTGTTCACCAAATCTTTTTTCAGTTTGTCTATTAGTTGTTGTACTTCTTTTTTCTTCGTAGATTTACTTATTATAACATTTTCAGGGTCAGTGTTTTCAATTTCTTTATTTTCAGAGTCGTTACTTTCAGGATCGATAATAACAGATTTTCCAGGAATAACTATTACCTTCTTTTTTTTGTTAACTTGTTTACATATTTTTGCTGTCTTATTCGTAATTTCGTGTTCAGAGGTACTTTCCAAATTATCATCATCTATGTTTCCTAAACTTTTTCCAGATTCTGCATTTAATTTTCGTTTACGTGTTGGTTCCTTAATATTCATTGTACCATATCTCATTTCTTTAAGTATTTCCAAGACTGATTTGTCAACAGCATATCTTGATTTTTCCGGATCTTCATTTTCGGCATTTGGGAGTCTTGATAGGACTTGATTGCGATCAACAGGAATAATACCTGCTTTTCGAAAACCAGCTTTAAGGTTTGTCGCAACGTTCTCTGACAATTCATTTAAAAGTACTTTTAAAAGTCTTGGGAAGCATCCTTTCGGTACTGAAGCTTGGGTCCTGCCATCTGTTTTTTTCCATTTTAATAAAATGTTTCTCCATGCAATTTTCATTGGCCTGAAAAATGCGATATCTAGGGGCTGTGTTAAATGGGTTGAATTTGCCGGTAGAAATATAAATGAAATATTGTGTTGTTCACAGATTCTAATCACTTCTATTGATAAATGAGATGATAAATTGTCGCCTATTAGAACTTTTTTTCCAGATCTATCTTTAAAGAATGGAATAATAATGGACTTAATATAATCTTCAAAAGTGCTGCCATCAATCCATCCAGATGCAGTTCTATTGAAGCGTGCACCTTTAGGTCCGCCTGTAGCCCAAGTATCATAAATATTGTTGGCCTTATATATTACATATGGAGGCAGAAGCTCTCCTGCAGCTGTACCAGCCATCATTATAGATATTGAAGATTTTGACTGATTAAGAACTCTTTCAGGGTACTTAGTTCCTCTTTTCACTATAACCTTCTTACGTCCAGGGTCATCACTGAGGTTTGTTTCATCATAATTAATTATATTTTTGTGATCAATTTCTTTCAGTGATTCCTCTAACTCCTCAAAGTATTCTTTAATTGTATCAGGTGAAACTTGAGCTCTCGACTTTTTTATGTTTTGGCACATTCTCAAAGAAATGGAATTTTGATGTCTTTTTAAAAATCTTGTTGTAAAATCTGGTCCAGGCATGTTGTTTTTAAATCGTTTGTGTGTGATACCTAGGTTATCCAAATACAATTTAATTACAATTCTTAAATCATAAGTGTCTAATGGATAACCCCAATTGCCGCAAATATTTAAATAATTTACGATGTGGCGTTCTGTGTCTTCATCTAAAGCATTCTGACCACCTTGTGTTTTCATAGTTTTCCTATTATGTCGGTATAGCACTGATTTGTTTATATTGTATTTTTCTGCAATAGACGCTAATGAACACTTTGGAGTTGTTTGAAACTCTTCCAAAGCTTGTTTAATTGTATTAGGGTCATATTTGCGATACTGCTTACCCCGTGGATCGGGCTTATAGTTTCGAGGCATTATTGTACCTGAGAAATAAAATAATGAAGATATTAACAAAAATAAATGAAATACCTTACTACTTTACATTTAAGAATGAATTAAATAAAAAATATATTGATTGAGATTAAAAATAATCAAGAAAATTAAAAACGCTTTAAGTACCGTAAATTGGGGTGAAAAGGGACAAATCTGAACTTCATAAAGAAAGTTAAGGCGTTTTTTTATAGAAAATTCGCTGTAAGGCGATTGTAATAATTGAGTCGTGATGGTATCTTAGTGATCAAATATAAATTATGCAATTAGCATTTCAGTTTATGCATAAAAAAGCTAAAATATAGCCTATCCCTATTCACCCAGAAATTGGGGTCAATCGGGACGAAAATAAGGTCAATAGAGAAATTCTGTAGGGCTGCCATTTGTGTGATTAATTATAATTTCTGGCTACTTACCTATTTTTTTGCATTATCTATTTATTTAATTTATTCAACATTATTACTTATTATTATTTGTAATTCTTACGTTTGAACATAATATTAATTTCTGATTACTATTTAGTGACTGAAATAAAATCCACTTTTACTTCCATTATTTATTTTTAATCAAAAAACCTTTTGCAAATTATTTATTAATGAACATGCATAAACATTTCAAAATCAACAAACATATAATGTCAAGTTTCAATCAATCAAGTTATTATAAAATAGCTTTTAGCAATTAAAAAATTAAAAGTCTTTAATTAACAACTCACTCTTAAAATAGACTTCAATTTAAATAAAAACTTTATCTTATAAAACCACTGTAGACATAGACTTACCAAATCAATTTTACTTAACATAAAAATAATTCTAAATCCTACGGGAATACAGGTACCGCAAATGAGATCATACATGGTTTGGTATAAAAGAAAACATAAAACTCTCGAAAAAAAAAAGAAAACAATTACTCATCATCTGAGTCCATCAGATCTCGAAGAATTTCCACGTCATCCTTATAGTAACTAGGTCTTCTGAGACCACTTGTACTAGGCTTAGGTTTTAAAAAAGGTTCCGAGTTATTCTCATAACAATTAGATTTTTTGAGGCGATTAGCACTAGGTTTAAGTTCAATAGGTTTTTTCATATTTCCTTTGTATATAACATCAGATAAAATGCGTATTTTCGGTTGTGTGTCTTTTTGGCGGTGGTCTTTTGTTACAATAAAATTATCTTCTGTTACATTTACATTGTCTTCTAGTAAAGCAGAATGTTCTTCTGTTACAATAAAATTATCTTCTGTTACATTTATATTGTCTTCTAGTAAAGCAGAATGTTCTTCTGTTACAATACAATTATTTTCTGTTACAGTAAAATTATCGTCAAGTAATAAAACAGGTATATTGTCAATGTCAGTTAGGTCAATATCAAAATTTTGTTGTTGTTGTTCTTCTAAAATTTGTTTTTCTAGTTCTTGTCGTTCTTCTTGTTGTTGTTCTGATTCTTTATTTAGATTATTGTTAAATTTTAGTGGTTTAGATTTCTTGCCTATCCCTTTACCTTTTAGTCTTGATACTTCCGCTATTACATTTTCTTTTCCTGTAGATATTAGATTTTTCTTTTTATGTTTAGTTTGACTTAGGCTTCTTTTTGATTTTTTAGACGTATTCGCAACTTGTGAATCCACATCCGAGAGTGCATTTGAACTTGAAATATCGCTTTCTACATAATCACTGTCTTCTACACTTTTTCCAGGTATAACATTTATTTTCTTTGGTTTACGAATAGTTCTAGTATTTTCTGGCCCATATCGCATTTCCTTTAATAATGATAATACTGATTCATCAATTGCTTCTTTTTCTTCCATACAAAATTCGTGTCTTAAGTTATTTCCAGGCAATCTATTGAGTACTTTGTCTTTATTCAGAGGGCTTATTCCTGCTTTCATAAATCCGGCTAAAATGTTTTGTTTTGTATTTGGTTCCATTTTATTTAGTAACTGCTTGAGTAATTTCGGAAAAACATTCTTTGGTATTGTGGGCATTACCCGGCCTTCAGATTTTTTCCACGTAAAAAGAATGTTACGCCATGCAATTTTCACAGGCCTAAAGAAGGCTACATCGAGTGGCTGCGTCAGGTGCGTCGAATTTGGTGGCAGAAATAAAAAATGTACGTCTTGTTCTTGACATTTTTTAATTAAATCTAACGACAGGTGTGAAGACAGATTGTCCCCTATCAATATTTTTTTCCCAGGTTTATTATTGAAGTATGGAAGGGCTACGGTTTCCACCCAATCTTCAAACGTATTGCCGTCAAACCAGCCTGAGTTAGTGCGATTATATCTACAGTTAGGGGGGCCATTTGTAGTCCAGGTATTGTAAAGATTGCCAGCTTTATAGACTATGTAGCAGGGCAACAGTGTTCCATCGGCAGATGCAGCCATCATCAGCGATGTCGAAGACTTTGTGTGGTTCATAACCCTTTCAGGGTATTTGACGCCTCTTTTAGTCAAAACCTTCTTTTTTCCAGGGTCGTCAGCTAAATTGGACTCATCATAATTCACGATGTTACATAAAGGTACATCCTTTAAGGAATTTTCAAGTTGCCTAAAATATTCTTCTATAATTTGTGGAGATACTGCAGCCCTAGCTCTTTTGATGTTCTAGCTTATTCTTTCTGAAATTTCCTTCTTATGACGCTTTAAGAAACATTCTATATAATCCACACCAGGTAAGTTATTTTTAAATTTTTTTACTTCTATACCAACTCTATCTAAATATCCCTTTATTATTATCCGTAAGTCATAAGTATCAAGTGGATACCCCCACTCAGAACAAATATTTATGTATTTTATTATGTATTTTTCTGCTTCATCACTTAGTGCTCTTTGTCCACCTTGACTGTTCATTGTTCTCGTTACATGTCGATGCAAAACCGATTTAGCAATATTAAATTGTTTAGCTATTTCAACTAGAGATTTATTTCCAGTTTCATATGTTTCTATTGCAGTTTTTAATATTAAGGGATCATACCTTTTATAAGGTTTTGTACTTTTTGAGATATACACGCGAGGCATATCTGAAAAAATAAATTTGCATTATTGTATATAAATATTTTCACTCAATATATCAACACTAAAATAAACTTTCGGCTACGCCCAGAGCAGGAGGTGTCATTTAATAATTTCCCATCCCAAAAAAAAAAACTAAGGCACGTATTAAATGTGACAGCCACTGTTCGTCAGTAATGTTGTCAGTCCGAACAAGTAGGCGAGCCTATTACGATACACCGGACACAATTTCGGACTCCGTACAATATTTCGACAACAAAACTTGGCCCGACCCGGGAATCGATCCCGAGACTCCCTGCTCGGCAGTTGCACTTGCAATCACTAGACTAACGACGCAGTGTAATACTTGCTAATTTATGAAATAAAAAAATCGATATATAAATAAAGAAATAAACCTAATTATTACCTAGAATACACAATAAAAATTGTTAAGTCTGCATAGTGACAACCCTATAAAGCTGTACCTATTCATACATAAGTCGTTCCTATTCATCCCCTCCTCATCCCGATTAACCTCGCTTTCGTAGTGATTCATACCTGAGACGTCCCCATTCACCCCAAAAAATACAAATTTCACATGTCATTCTAAAAATCAAAATAATAGTAATATTAAGTGATAACTGATGCTTACCTTTTATGTATATGATGGCCCAAACACTCAATAATGTATAAAACAAACACTCGTATTCGCTTAATACAAAATAACTTTTACACAGCAAAGTTTTAAACACTGTAAAAACCGGCGTCTTGTTTATACTATTTTCAACTGACATTTTTGACAGTTTGCAGCTAATTTCACGCTTGTTCAATGTTGCCATAGAAAAGTTCCAATAATTTACTATTATCCTTCAAAAAATGGTAAAAGTTGGAACGATTTGCAAACGAATATTTAGCGTCAAAAATGTTTCCTGGTTTTTTCCCTATTCACCCCTGGATCCCTATTCCCCCCATTTTACGGTAAATAAAAGTTAAATTTCAACTGTAAATAACCACTACAAACTTTGTGGCAGCCCTGACATCATTATGGCTAATTACCCCTCTTTCGTAACTAATCACCCCTTGGCTGTGTCTATTGACCATATTTGCGTGACTATTAACCCCTCAGGCGTTTCTATTCACCCCTTTCGTGTATCTAATCACCTCGAAAAATTAAAGAAAATAAGGCTTACGAAATAAAAACAATTTTAAATAGTAATTCATATTCTTACCTTAAAAATTATAGCACAATATATTTATAACTGCACTGACCGTAATTTGAAGCAAACTTTAAACTATAATGACCGAAATACGGAGGTTCAAACTCACTCGTGCAATAACGACTTGTTTTGTTGTCAACTTTGACATTAAGTTTTGACGTTTTTAGCGATGTTGCCACCAATAAAAAGCTGCCAGACTAAGAAAAATTACACCAACAATTTTTTAAAGTCGCGGGTTTTTTTAGAGCGGGGGCACACGATGCGTTGCGGCGCCGCACCGCAAAGATTTCACCGTGTCAGTGGGCACACGAGCGGTGCGGCGCCGTAACGTTGTTATGTCGCAGCGGCGCCGTAGCACCGTTGGACAGTCTGTTAATGAAAATGGATCGTAAAAGACGTCTATTGTTGGCCCTACTATTACGCCACCGCCGAAATCGACGTAGAAGCGTACGACGATACTGGATCTGTCCTTTTATTGCACTAAGGAACAGTGATGGACAGTTTTTTCTCCAAGAATATAAAGAGTTGCTGTTGGACGAAAAGAAGTTTTACAATTTCTTTCGAATGAGTGTGTTAAGTTTCGAATGTTTATTGAAATCTTTAGAATCACATATACGGAAACAGTACACTAACATGAGGAATCCAGTGGAGCCAATAGAAATGCTGGGCATCACTTTGAGGTAAGTAATGAAAATTTTTTTTTTGAATAATAATACTTTTTAATTTTCAAAACGATCAAAAAAGGAAATGTTAATAATCATAATCAATCTTATTAATCTTCTTAATAGTAATCTTGATAAATCTTAATTACAAATTTGCAAAATCGTACTCTACGCTGTCTTGAGATGTTTCACCTGGAGATGTCAATAAATTATAATCTGAGCTCAAGTCTGTTGGAGTGTATGTACTTCAGTAACTTCTTGTATGATACCCGTGTGATGAAGGCTGTTGAGACGTTTGTTCAAACCTAAATGATGATGATTGTTGGGACATTGAGCCATACCGCATTTCAGTGATAATTTGTAACACCTTGCTTTGGAAGGTGAGAGTTTGAAGGTCTGTGAAATCTTGAATTGATGGCAAAATACCCTTAAAAAATGACAAGTGGCGATCTTCGGGCTCCTTAAGGGCTTTTAATGCTTCCTTTTCGAAATCATCAGCTTGCATTGTTCTTTTGCGGGTGATAGGAACATAACGCGAAGACTCCGGTGCAATATCACTTGTAGAATCGGTGTTGGTTTCTCCAGCTACGTCTAAGCTACTGTCTGTCTCATTTTGTGCCACTTTTGTTAAAAATAAAAGTTGATTGTAAAAATGATATTTTTTCAGTTTTTTAGCGGCTGAGCCAGATTTAGAAGCTTCTTTTACTTTTTTAAATATTTATAGAAGTTATCTTTGACACTTCTCCATTTCTTCACTATATCATTACCTAAAAATAAAATATTAACATTAAGATTACATGAGATTTTATTATTTAAATAAACGTTTTTGTTACAGGTATCTAGGAAGTGGAAATTCACTACAAGATTTGGAGTACAAATTCAAACGGGGCAAATCTACGATTAGATATATGATTAGGAGAGTTTGTCGTGCTATATGGAAAAATATTCTTCAAGACAACATTCCCGAACTAACAACAGAAAGACTCAAAAATATTGCATCTAGTTTCGATTTAAGGGCGAATTTTCCTCACTGCATCGGTGCCCTCGATGGGAAACATATTCGCATGCGTAATCCTGCTAATAGTGGCTCGCTTTTTTAATTACAAAGCCTTTTTCTCAATAGTCCTTTTAGCTGTTGTGGACTCAAACTACAAATTTATTTTTATTGACATTGGCGCATACGGTAAAGAATGCGATTCAACTGTTTTTCAAAATTCAAAACTATATGAGAAACTCATTAACAATGACCTACCATTGCCTGATCCCCAGCCACTGTGTGGTTCCAATAGACGAACCCCGTATGTATTTGTGGGTGACGAAGCTTTTGGATTGAGCAACCACATTATGCGCCCATATGGAGGTAACAATCTCAATGTTAAACAAAAGATTTACAATTATCGTCTCAGCAGAGCCAGAAGATATGTCGAATGCGCTTTTGGGATTATGGCGAATAAATGGCGCATTTTTCACAGACCGATAGACGTGTCCTATAATTTTGCTACTGACATTGTGAAGGCATGTTGTGTCCTACACAATTTTGTCGCAGATCGGGATGGTTTTCGGCAAAAGGATAAATTGGCAATAACTGATGATGAATTTCACTCATTACAACCTCAAGATGAAGAGATGACAGCAGCAAATGTCATTAGAGATGAATTTGCAAGCTATTTTATGAGCAACAGAGGGTCGCTACAATGGCAGTTACAGAAGATTTGATCATCATAAAAACATTAATGGAAATGCAACGTAAAACATATGGCGATAATTCGTGTATTAATGCAACTATTCACATGTAAAATTTCAGCTCATTACACTAAATAATTAAAGAGATATAATAAAAATACCAGAACAACCGCAATTCATGGATAAACCGACCAAGTTTGAATGGCTACAAAAAAGCGGCCGTGCAAGTATATAGAGCTAACATTCTAAAATTTCCAGTGTCGTACCATTATTGGATTGATACAGGTGAGCACACAATTCTTGAACAAGTAACAAATAATGTTCGTGATCAAAATAGTAGCTCACTTGTTTGTTTCTCAAACTTACGAAATTATTACAATAAGAATTACTTCTGTATTAGCAAATGCATTTATTTGTCAGAATATTACGTCCTTAATATTCTGCTGCTTCCATCGTAGAAATATTTTGATGTTAGTAAAATTTGATTAAATGAAATATTAATCATAATTAGAAAAAAATATTAACACACCAGTAGTTATTAGATAGATAAGGGAATAGTCTAAAGAAGGTTGTTCTATCTCACGACGGTGGGTTGGTCTTAAGGGCTTATTACACTACACGGTATTCAGGGCCCTGAATACCGGGTCACTAAATCATTCCGAAGCAATAAGGTCGATATTATGAGAACCCTAACTTCCTAACAGTTATTACACTACCCTAAATTAGGGTTTAGGGCCCTGCATACCGTGTAGTGTAATAAGCCCTTCAGTCGTGTGTGTAGTGCACATGCACATTGTTTCTGTGTGCGTAAGCTCGGGAGCGCTCAGCAGAGTTTGTATTATACTAGAGGTAACGTATTTAAGTTATAAAAGTTATCTCTTTGACGTTCAGAATGGTAGCGTTTGCCTATGTTTGTCTCTTTTTTTTTGATAGAATTTTTCTATAAGCAAGAACGAAAGAATTAACAGTTTCTTTTTCGTCGTAAATACGTTCCCTCTAGTATAATACAAACTCTGGCGCTCAGTATCGCTTACGCACACAGAAACAATGTGCATCTGCACACATGACTAAGACGATCCCGCAGTCACGCAGTGCGTCGGTCGCGACTCGTGAGATAGAACAATTGTATCAGTTTCCCGAAAAGTAAAAATCCTAAGATTTACTTATTCATATAGGCTTTTACAGTGGGCCACATATTTGTTATTTATATTAATTAAAAAACTGATTCTTTATGTTAATGTTATTATTACCTACTTTGTTAATAATATTGTTTTTTTTTTTCATTTTAATTAGTCATTAACCAATAAATACTTTTATGAGTATAATGTTAATACTTACAGTTGTTTTATTTTCTGCTAAACGATTGTGTACGCACCTGTACGAAACTATTACACACAATAACGATGCTATACTGGAAATTTTAGAATGTTAGCTCTATATACTGCACGGCCGCTTTTTTGTAGCCATTCAAACTTGGTAGGTTTATCCATGAATTGCGGTTGTTCTGGTATTTTTATTATATCTCTTTAATTATTTAGTGTAATGAGCTGAAATTTTACATGTGAATAGTTGCATTAATACACGAATTATCGCCATATGTTTTACGTTGCATTTCCATTAAAATGTCCTAAAATCGGTTGTCATACAATATAGTGGTCCAGTCGTAGTAAATTATGCGACTACTCATTAATTACTAAGAACACATACATGAAACTTGGCAGGACTTTGTAGACCCTTACAAGATACAAATAAACGTTATAAATTAGGCTCTAGTGTTCCTATTTTAAGTACTTGGACCTAAAAACCTTATTTTACTTTTACGTGTATATCTTCTGAACGGTAAGATTTTTTCAAATTCTGTTTTCACAATCATTACACACAAATTCAAAGCAAAGTGCGTAAAAAAAATCAACTCTGCACTAAGCCGTTTTATATGATTTTCATCAAATAGCCAAACGTCAGCGCAGCGGAAACTTGATTATCTTCGCAGTTTTATGTCACACAAATTTCATTTAAGCATACACATTTACCTCTCGTTTCAAACTAATTATTGAATGTATTTTTTTTTATCTAAGTGCATAGGAAAAAAAAGGTGCCGCTAGGATGACGTAGTTCCAGCGGAAACAGTTTTTGTTGAATAGCTCCCCAATGGTTGGATACACAAATTTGTACTTACTATACACAATTACACGACGTCATAAACTAATTATCTGCTTATCTGAAATTAATAAATTCGACGTTTTTCCGCTGCGACTACGAACACAAAGATGCATATTCTACGCTCACAATTTTCTCGTGAAAAGAAAAAACTTAAGTCATCAAAAAGAACTGGAAGCGGTGCCGAGGAAGTGATTAAAAGCAGATGGCAGTGGTATGATCCGCTACAATTTTTATTACGTGGTGCAACGACATCTGGAACATCGGATACAATGGGAACGGTGAGTACCTACATTTTTATATTATTTGCTAAGTTGATAATATTAATGTAATTTTTTCATCTTTTCAAGGTAACGGGTTAGTAAATTTTAAATCAAACACGAAACTCTAAATTATAATCAGAACTTTATTTGGAAAAAAAACAGGTAGGTACATAGGTACCTACTATTTTAAGTATTATGCATGAGAATTTTGCCACGGCACACTACCTTCTGGACTAATGAAATATTCAGCAAATTGATCTCTTACAACCGTAGCAGCTAGTGGGGGATGTCTTGCAATAGGTTGTAAATCCAACATGCTGTTGTGAGGGCCGATTTCTCTTCGCCAAAAACCTTCTATAATGTTATATTCTGAGTCTTCATAATCGAATGTTCCTGGTGGAGTATATATAGCCCGAGACTGTTTATTGCGCCTCAAAAAGTTATGCAAATATACACATGTCATTGTTACAATTTCACAAGTAGCAGGCTTAAGAGGTATGGCTTTTCTGAAAACGCGAAAGACAGCACATAATATGCTAAACACATTTTCTACTATCCTTCTTGATCTGGAAAGACGGTAGTTGTAAATGCGCTTTATAGTTCCACGATTGTGAATACCAGGATAAGGCTTCATAATATTTTCGGATAAGGCAAATGCGCTGTCCCCTACTATTACATAAGGTAGATTCGGACCATTTGGTAAAATTGGTTGTGGCTGTGGAATATTCAAATTGTTTTGAGTAATTGCATCGTAAAATGGAGTTTCTTGAAATACTCCACTGTCGGAAGATCTGCCTTTAGCACCACAATTCGCATATATAAAGTTGTAATCTGCATCAACTATTGCCAGTAGTACAATGCTGAATTGTTCTTTATAGTTGAAAAAATCACTGCCAGAGTTAAATGGTGCTTCAATAACAATATGTTTTCCATCAATGGAGCCGATACAATGAGGGAAATTCCATAATAATTCGAACTGGCGAGCCTTGTTTTTCCATTCTTGTTCAGTACTTGGAACCTGTAACCAATTTAAAACAATGATTTACAGGATGGCAGTGCCTCAACGCAGCCGTCAAATACACCGCCAACTGTGCCGCCGCCACCGCCAACATCACAACTGCCACTGCCACCGCCGCCACCGCCACCGCCACTTCCACAGTCAAACAACTCCAAAAAGAGGAAGTGTGACGAGAATCTCAATGAAATGTATGAAATTATGAAAAGTGCCAAAAAGAAGATGGAGGAACCTAAAGACGAATTTGAAATTTATGGCCAGTATGTGGCATCTGAATTGAAAAATGTGAAAAACCAAAGAGCACTGTTACAGGCCAAGTATTACATAAATAATATATTGCTACAAGCGAGAATGGGCAATTTCGATAGTAATTATTTTGGTGGATATCAAGGCTATGGAGATGGATGGCTCGGCTATGGCGACGGATACCGCACCACATCATCAACGTCGACATATGCTGATGCATCTACACCAACGCAGACACCAGAACCCCAAGTCCATACCTACTGCTACTGGTGACGAGTTGCGCTTTAGTAATCTTGACGAAATAGTTTCCCAGTTGGAAGATGACACACAATAAATAAATTGATGTGATTTGATTTAAATATTTGATAAATACCTACTTGAGTGATTTGAATTTATTTTATTTTACTCACCTTTACATAGTCCTTTAAAACTTTTGTCAATTCCTGACAAACTTCTCGTATAATCTTGGATTAATTGTTTTGATACTTTAAAAGTATATGACAGTGAGCCATATGAGTCACCTGTTGCAAGAAACCCTAAAGTTATAGCTAGTCTTCTCTGGGGCTCAATAGGATGCCGAAATTTCGTTTCCTGTTTTGTTATGGCTGGTCCAATCAATCTCAGTAAAATTTCAAAATCTGATGTTGACATTCTCGTGAAATTTTGAAAAGACCCATCAAATCCACGAAGGTCATGAAATACATAACTTCTATTTAAAAGATAATTTCGAATCCACCACCTTTTCTTCTTTTTTTTTCTAGTAGCACTCTTATGTAATATTATATAAGCAGCACAGAGCATCACTACCTCCTCGGGCGACATCCTGGCAACAACTGAGAAGTGTGGACTGCCAAGTTTCAGAAACAGTGTTTACGGTAAACTTGTTAATAAACCCGTCATAAACAGTTTATTAACAAATGTTGCCTAATGAATACCCAGCTTTATTAGCGTATGTAGTTGTATGAGCCAGTTCACACAGTATTCCGGATCCAGTAATACTATACTAATCCGTTTTATCGGATTGAAACCGCACGAGGCTTTGCACGGGGGTGCGCGGGGTGCGATGTGCTACACACAGCCGCCATTTGCCGGTTTCATTCCTAGAGTAGTGCACGTGTCCAGTGCTATCATAATCATGGCAAGCAAGGCGTTTGAAAAATATGTTGAGCAAGAAGTTTTGATAAATTGTGTTGAAAGTAGACCAGTTCTTTGGGACAAAACACTGGAGATTTATAAAGATAAAATTGCAAAAACCGCAGCTTGGCGCGAAATATGCGGTATTCTAAAGGAGGATTTTGAAGCTATGGAACAAAAAGAAAGACAAGAATTTGGTAAGTACCGTAAAACGGGGTGAATAGAAATCGCGGGGTGAATGGAGATAAAACCAAGAAAGTTTTTTTGTCCCGAACTCCAGTCTTTTGAAATAAAAATCTTACTATTATTTAATTTTTTTTATTACGGCAACATTTTTTTTAAATAATGGCAATTCCAGTTTACTGTGAAGTTAGGTGAAAGTAAAAAAAAAAATCGTTCGAATATCAACCGCCGTACGGTGACAATTTGGCTTCCTATAAAGTTGGTGATTCTAAAAAAGAAATACAAAATATTGTGTGATAAACGTTACTTATAGTGTTCCTTAGTTTATCAAGATCAATTTTTTTATACAAGTAAGTACAATTTTGATTTGAATTCATTGATATTGATGAAAATTTTATAATTGTGTGATTTTACTTAGGTTTGAGGTTAATAGAAACAGAAAAGGGGTGAATAGATACGTAGTATGGGTTCAATAGACACGTCGTATGGGGTTAATAGAAACGGGTAAGGGTTCAATGGAAACAAGAAAGGGGTGATTAGAAAAAGTCGGTCTAGGGTTGTCACCTAGCTTAGTTTCTATTAAAACGAAGGTACTTACATTCTTTCGTGATTTACATTTTATTATCTTTTTTGTTAAAGGTACAAAATGCCTCGTACATATAAGCCGGACCCAAGAGGAAAAAGATATAAAAAGTATGATGAATCTATCATACAACAAGCGGTTGAGGAGTATAGAAAATCTAAAGTGTCCTTAACACGTTCCCTGTCCCAATACAAAAATGCAAAATTGACCGACAAGTCCAATAGGTTTCTTTTAATAATTTGTTATTTTTATAGTCATAGGGTAGCCCTAGTAATAATATAATTTAAAAAAAAAAACCGGAGGTAGGCTTTACTTACCTGAAACACATATGGTTCATGAGCGTAGGGAGACATTTTTGCTTCTGCACGTTCATGAAACACATGCGGTTCAGAGAACTTTTTTTAGATTTTCAAAAGTATTTGTATGTGTCAATACTTTATTATTATTATTTAGGTATTTTCACGACATTTCCGAACTTTGAACTAAATAATCCATAGACAATTTACTTCCATAGACTTGTCAGTGTCAATTATTTTACGTCACTGTCATATTTTTGAATTTTGTTCATAAAATCGTTTCAAATTCTAAGATTGTCTGTTGGTTGTTGAAGGTTGTAATGTCGTAAGTGATATTTTTGTTGAAAATGCCACGCAAATTATCAAATGAGGAATTGCGACGTGTACTGGAAGAAAGTGACTTTGAATTGAGTGAAGATGATACGAATTCGAACGGCGGCAATAGCGATGTACATAACGAGCAGGATTCTGATATTTCGGATCAAGAACCTAGTATTTTTGCTGATGACGATGTCGATGATCCTGATTTTGATCCAGGTGAGATTTCCCGTTCCAACATTGTAACCGATGACTTTGGTAGAGACTCGCCAGCTAATAATTCATCCGATATCGTCATAAATTCACCTCGGCCAGAAACGAGCAGAAGGCGGACTGCTGGTGAGATTATGCGGCTTGCTCCGCAAGAAATAAATGATATAGATAAAGAAAATGGCTGGAGTCAGGAAATACTACCACTATCACGTCAACCTTATAACAGCAACCCAACACTTCATATTCAAGGCGAACAATCTGTTGTATCCATTTATCGTCGTATATTGACCAATGAAGTGTTAGATCTTATGGTCACTCAAACAAATCTGTACGCTTCTCAACTGAAACAGAACGTCAACATGTCAGTTCATAGCCGCATGACTCGGTGGACAGACGTTACACGCGAAGAAATGATGAAATTTATTGCCTTGTATATGTTGATGGGTATTGTGAAATTTCCGACGTTTGAATCATATTGGAAACTAGACCCGATTTACTACCATCAAATATTTCACAACGTAAACATGTCGTATAATCGCTTCTCATCAATATTACGTTGCTGGCACTTTGTTGATAATGAAGCTCCGAGGGATCGAAACGAACGTCTGTACAAAATAAAACCACTTTTGGACCTTGTTATCAACAACTGGAAAAGCTTACTAACACCTGATGAATGTATCGTCATTGACGAGTCGATGATGCCGTTTAGAGGGAGGATATCATTCCGTCAATACAACCCATCAAAAGCTCACAAATACGGCTTGAAAATCTATAAACTCTGTACAGAAGAGGGTTTTGTCTGGAACTATGATATTTACATAGGTCGCGACCCCGAGATCGCTGATTTGGATAAGCCAGGGAGTGTCGTTGTTCAGTTATGTGATGGTCTTCTAGATGCTGGACGGATAATTGTGTGTGACAACTATTATAATACCGTAGGATTAGCAAAATTTTTACAGCAGCGTAAGACAGACTTATGCGGCACTCTACGGGTAAATAGAAAAGAACTTCCATGGGCAATAAGGTCGAAAAAAATGGGCCCTAAAAAAGGTGAAGTAATTGCTCGTCAGAAGGACAATATAACAGTGATGAAATGGAGAGACAAACGCGACGTTGCAATGATTTCTACATGCCATGACGCTAGTATGCAAATGTCTTCGGGATATCAACCAAAATTGAAACCGAAAGCCGTGCTCTATTACAATGAGCGAAAAAAGGGCATAGATGTATCTGACCAGCTTTCAAGTTATTATGACCCTAAAAGAAAGTCTCTGGCATGGTACAAAAAGATCGCTTTAGATGTTTTGATTTGTGCATCAGTAACAAACGCTACGCTTTTGTATCAGAAACTACATTCAACTTCTAATAGAAAACTACGCAAAACTGTACTACAAACGCAGCAAGAAATTATTAGGGAGTTCTTGCAATTGAACAATGCATCCGATGCGAGTGCAAATACATTGACTAATAGTCCAAGACCGTCTACTAGCTCGATCGCAAGTCAGCACTTTCTGACAAAAATTCCGCGGAAAGAGGACAACAAAATTGTCAGAAAACGATGCCATGGATGCTACGAAGACTTGCGAAAAGAAGGTACAAACTGGCAAATTGCTGCAAAAAGAGTAAAACGAGTGGATACTGAGTGTTTGCAATGCAAAAAAACGTTTTGTTTATGCTGTTTCCAAAACAAACATAACAAGAAATAGTTCAGAATTATTTGTAATTTCTTAGAAAAATAAAAATATTTTTTCGTATGTCCCGGCGATTTTCTTTACTTTATGATCGTACCAGTACGTCCAATGCAGAAACAGTACAGTTCTAGCACGTCCAGTGGAATTATCCGCTTTAGAATTTGTATATGTCTCCTGACGCACATATGGCTCAGAAGCGTATTAGTGCTTTTCACGCGCGCGTTTCCTGAACCATATGTGGCTCAGTGAACAGTGAACGTGTTAAAGATTGTAGCAGAAAAATATAACATTGACAAGTCAGTTTTGTATAGGCATAGTACAAGGACAATGCAAAAACAAGGTGGACAAACAATTTTTTCGGAAGAGGAAGAAAAGGGTATGATAAAATATATAAATGTATGTGCAGAGTGGGGCTACCCTCTAGATTCTGTGGATTTGAGATACCTCGTGAAAAGTTATTTGGATAAACAAGGGAGGACTGTACTGAAATTTAAAAATAATTTTCTGGGACCAGATTTTGTTGCAAGCTTTCTTAGAAGACATAAGGATGTAATATCACAAAGAAATTGCCAAAACATAAAAAAAAACAGGGCAGCAGTCTCACCGGATTCGATAAGAACCTACTTTCGTGAGTTAGAAGTTTCATTAGAAAATATTGAACCCTGTAATATTGTTAATTACGACGAGACCAATTTAACCGATGATCCAGGTCGCAAAAAGATTCTAACAAAACGGGGAACAAAATACCCTGAGAGAGTGATGAATCACTCTAAGGCATCAACTTCTGTGATGATAGCTGCTAGCGCCGCCGGGGAATTGTTGCCACCTTATGTAGTCTATAAGGCTCAAAATCTATATGACACTTGGACCGCAAATGGGCCACCAGGAACACGATATAATAGGTCGGCAAGCGGATGGTTTGATGCAAATATTTTCGAGGATTGGATAAAATCGATCGCATTACCTTATTTTAGAGGTAAAAGTGGAAAGAAGTGCCTCGTAGGTGATAACCTATCCTCGCATCTGTCATTAGATGTGATTAAATTGTGCCAGGAAGAGAACATTATGTTTGTATTTTTACCTGCAAATAGTACGCATCTGACACAACCATTAGATGTGGCTTTTTTCCGTCCGATGAAGATTGCGTGGCGCAACATCTTGTTGAAATGGAAGAAAACTGACGGAAAGACACAAGCATCTGTTCCAAAGGGATGTTTTCCAAAACTTTTGAAAAAACTTATTACTGACCTCAAAGAAAATGCCAAAGATAATATATTAGCAGGTTTTCGAAAAACAGGTATATGGCCCATTGATGAAAATCAGGTTTTGGGTAGATTACCTGAGGAAAATAATGATGAAAAGAATGAAAATGCTGTGGAAAAATCTGTTCTTGATATTCTTAAGGAAATGAGATACGGCACTATGAATATAACTGAACCAAAAAGAAAAAGAAAATTAGATGTAATTCCAGGAAGAAGTGTTGGCACTGAAACTGAAGACTATGTGGACACAGAGGAGGATAACTTTGAAAATACTAAGAAAATGAAAACTGCTGAAACCTCTACAATAACATGCATAAAGACTAAGAAAGGTAAGGGAACAGGTAAAAAAACTAAAATACGAGACCAAGACATAAATGGAACGGAAGAAGATAAAACAGAAGTAGCTTCTGTTACAGAAACAATACCTAGAAAAGAATTTGCCGATATAGAAGCGATGCCCGTAGTGTTTGAAGACATTACGTTATTCGGGGAAGAAGTCGAGATTCAGCCAGACGACAATTCACAACAAATTGACGATATATATTTCAGCGAAAACTTAGAATTGATTGATAATACCATACATGAGGAGGCTCTGTCTGAACCTAAACCTTTACATACTGAAGATAAAAAGGAGAAGATAAAAATAATCGCGAATGAAAAATTATCGCAAGAGCATTTAATTACTATGAAAAATAAAATACCATTACGGTTGAAACCTGTTTCTACAAATACTCCTTTAAACATTTTGAAGACTAAAATTGACCAACCAAGCACGAGTGGTTTGAAAATGAAGACGAAATCGCGGAGACCATCTTATTACAAAAATGATTCTGAAATTCTAAAAGATCTAATGAGTGATTCTGACTAATTACATCGCCCTTCTTATCTAATTATTTAGAATCATCCATTGAATTGTTCACTTTGGATGTCAGACTCCTTATTATAATGAGTCTGCTTATATATTTAAATTGGCATAAAATATGATTACGGGTATTAATCTCATGTGCAATGAAAGACTGATTAGAAAGTTAGATTGAGTTTTTAATTTTTTTGGTTAAATTAGGCGGAAAAACTTTAACCCTTAATTGGGCATGGCGTGTGTGCGTTCTACTCGGTTTTATAAACCTAGTGGGAATTTTTTATTTAGGAATAAGATTAAAATTCATTTTTTTGTTTTTATTTTTTTTTATTATTTAAATAAAAAAACAACGTGGGAAAATATACTCCTACTGCAAGTGTAGGGCTAAATGAAGGGAGCTCTATGTGGGAAATAATCTACATGTTGGAGAGTGCTGGTGTAGAATGATAATTCTCAAAGCATGGAGCAGCGCATAAGGATACCAAACATATGGAACAAGAATATTTTGTCCTCTGCTCTTTTGCCCGGGTGCTACAGAATCGACACCTTCTATATTTACTAATGCGTGGCATATGTAGTCCAACATTTGATAAACGGGTCTCATCTGGCACACCATAACAGCCTCCTTTTTTCGTTTTGAATACTGCAGCCTGCTTCTTTCTGCTACTAAAATTATCAATAAGTGCATGTGCAAGTCGTAAACGGAATTCTTTATGGGTGTTTCTTCGTATTGAATGAGTAGTCATATATACTATATATGAATTTATAATGGCAGCTTCCAGTAAAAACCAGAATATTCGGTGCCAATTTTTTCTGGATTTTCGACCTACAGGATAGGAAGATCTGTAATGGTCAAAAAGGTCAACTCCACCCATGAACTCTGTATATTTTTTTATGGCCAACGGACAAAACATATTTTTCTTTGAACCATCTTTTTGAGTCCTCTTTATTTCAATAATATCTTTGGGATTGAAAGCAGTTGTACACACAAATACATCTTTCGTGTCTCTCCATTTGAAAACTGAAAGCGGCGCCGAATATTGGTAAATAAATTCACCAGGTTTTAGTGTTGTCTCTCTAGATTTCTTGGTAATCAATTCTGGTAAGCCCTTTCTGTTTATGCGAACAGTGCCAATTGAAAATATATTTTTTTCAAACAAAGCTGTCATTAGCCCCAAACTCGTAAAAAAATTGTCAAATACCAAGAGAGTATTTTCTGGCACATCATCTGCAAGATCTAATACCACCCGGTAACCTAAGTTTTCTTCAGATGCATTACCAACTTTACCTGTGTAAAATTGGAACTGGAACAGATAGCCGCTTTTGGAGTCGCACCTGGCCCAACACTTGTACCCCCTTTTTATGGGTTTTTTGGGCATATATTGCTTCATGGTACTCTTACCTTTAAATTTGATCATAGATTCATCTATGGACTGTGTTTGAGATGATGTGCAAGCTTCAGCAAAGGTCTGATTTAGTTTTTGAATGAGTGGTTGTATTTTACACAGTTTGTCATAGTTGGGGGATGTTTTCGGTAATTCTGTTCTTATGTCAGATATATGAAAATTTTCAGTGATTTTTTTGATCCGTCTTAGGGTCATGACACTAGAAATAACTGGGTTTTTATAAAACACATCTGTGGACCAATATAGCTGGCTATCAGAAATTGGATTGATTGACATCAGTATCATCATACCTAAATATGCAGAGATCTCTTCCTTTGTGACATCTTGCCATCCATGTGATCTTTTTTCATTTGCATATATGTTTGTATTTTCTACAATTAAGTTTAGCATAGACTCCGGAAACATGTCCAAAAAGTAATCTTTTGGGGTACTCCTATTAGTATATATTGTTCTTACTTGCAATGGCTTGTCAAATGAAGGGATATTCAAGTCTCCAACAAATGTGGTCCATAAACGTTCTCTATTTTGCATATCAGAATAACTTGGTCTCGGAGTATTTGATGGAACATTTCTACTTTCAGGAGGCATATTCAACACAGGCTCCTGCTGATTGGACTGTGTATCTGTTATGTCCATTGCTTCATTGTTTATTTGATTTTGTTGAAATACAGTATCTATATCTAAGCTCCTGGTAGAAAACTGTTCATCAAGAGGCTGAATAACTATTTGAGAGCTTGCACTGGAAACAGGCATTCCATCAGGAAAGTAATCACGTGGGGTACATTCAGGCCTGTTGACAAGTACTTGTTCATCTGCATATTGCACAGTTTCAGCTGCGTCTGTATTTATTTCACCTGGAAAAATAAAGGTACTATAAAACTAAGCACTGAAAAAATTCTATTCTTACCTAATTGTTCAATAAATATCTACTTACCACTCAAAATAGCAATCAAGTCGTCTTGAGAAAATGATTTTTGAATTTGGTCTAACATTGTATTCATATGTGATACATCATCTACTATGGGATGTTCATCTTCACTAAGATGGTCAGATTCGTCGTCTTCTGAAGACATCAATATTGACAGTGCCCTTTCCACATTTTCTCCCTTTGAGAGATCTAGTATTTTTCTCTGAAACACATAATTATGTTAGTTGTATATTTTCGTATTAGCTAAAATTAGAGTCAGTTGTGGTCTAAAGTATTATAATTCCCACAAGTTTTGAAGCACAATAATTACACTGATATTGAAACAATCACAAAAAATAACATTGATATCCATAAAACAACTCAAAACCTACAAATAATACTAAATAAAATAAACTTACCACATTTTTGCGCGACATTATAATTTTTTTTTGTATTTGCACTACAATTTTTAGTTCACAACTCAACGAAAACAAACAGCCGGTTTTTTGACTGCCCACAGATAAAAAATTCTGTTACGTTCCGTTTCAACTTCGACGTTAGGGTGAAGACACATTGTTTGTTCGTATAATAATTGACATATTGTGGGATTCATGTAACTTTTGACGGCATAGAGACACTTAAAATGATGTGGGAAGTATTCTCCTTTAGTCCAATTAAGGGTTAATAAATACCTACTGGTTCTGCCCATGTAGATAATTTGGCAAAAAGTATGATTAATGGTATTATTCTCTTGTGCAATTAAAGACTGATTAGAAAATTAAATCTGTTTTTATTTTTTGGTTAAAATTGATAACCTTTAAATCCTGCTTCTGTCCATGTAGATGAACAACTTTCCCTAAGGAAGCCATAGTAGTTAAATTCTCAAAAAAATAATTGTACTTCCCATATAAAATAAATTGTCATCAGCTGATCAAAATTTGTATGGGAGGCACAACTGTTTTTAATAGAACCATAAATAGCATAACTTTGAAAGTACTGTAATAAATGTTTGTAATGAGACAACCCTATCATTTTTTTCTATTAACCTCTTATGTCGTATTTATTGACCCCGACTCCTGGGTAAATAGAAATGGCTAATATTTTTGCGTTTTTTATTCAAAATATATAATAAAAATAGCTTATGAATATTATTACGCTTAAAACTAACAATAAGTCATAATATAATTGCATTAAATACAAAGAAACTTTTTAAAATCAATATGAATGTCCATTTTAAAGTTCCATATTGTATCTATTCACCCCGTTTTACGGTATTTTTGTATACTTGTATGCCCTGGTCCTGACATCATATTTTATTTTTAATGACCCCTATGAGGTTATGTGTTAAGTACTTCTTGTAAGTGTAAATTTTCCTACAATAAATAAAATCGTTAAATTATGCGTGTGTATTTATTAAAGTTGTATCCTGCATTGGTAATAAATTGTTACATTAATTTTACCTAATACCCCTCCTGAGTCCCTGTGGTCATTATAACGGACAAATTATCGTATGTCATAAAGTCCTGACATTTTGTAACGGTCGCCTTTTGTAATAACCGAACGTCCTTTCTAACACACATATTAGTTTTTCGATTCAAAATCGGCACTGCTGCGCGTGGTTTTGTCAGCCAATGAGAATTCAGATTTTATAGTGTTCCTCTATCCAATGAGCCACTGACAACATTGACAATCGTTCATTTTACCAGCGTGCGTGGCTAAAAATGGAAGGCCGCCGGAGTAGAGGTGAGTTAATCTTTGTATTTCTTGCTGATCTTTAATTCTATTTGGCCTCCTGTTACGTTTTTATTTTGCAATGATGTTGTATTTTATAATTTTTTATATTTTTTATGAAAAATCTGTAAGATTAAGTGTAAATTACGCCGCTAATAAAATTGTCCTTTTAAACGGAATCTCGGTTTTTACTGTATCTAGAGCTTGACAGTTTTTGTTCGTTTTGTAGTACTCTAGGCTTTTATAAATTTTATTCAATACTACTTACCTATTTCACATTTTATAGTTGCCACCCTCTTTTATGTTATTTCTATTTCGAGGTAAATTATAATAAATGGTAATGTGTTTTATTATTTATTTTAGATTTGTCGGAAAGCCAATTGATCGACATTGTGAATCAATCAGATTTTGAGGACATATCAGATGACGAGGCTGATTTTGGTGACTGTGATGGTGACGTTGAAATCCATCACACTTCTTCTGAATCGGAAAATGACACTCCAAGCATTCCTTCCACGGAATTAGTTTCAAGAGGAGTTCGGACGAGAGGAGGAGTTCGGACGAGAGGAGGAGTTCGGACGAGAGGAGGAGTTCGAACGAGAGGAGTCCGTGTTAGAGGAAGTACAGGACGTTCACGTGGTGTACGTACTCGTGGTGGCAGAAGTGCACGTCTTCAAGAACCTGAAGAAGGAAGTGACTGGAAAAGGAGTGATTTTGCCATATCAACACCCCAACTACAAGAGCCGTCTTATCTACCGCAAAATGTAAGTTCTGATGACCTATTTGATTATTTCAAAGAGTATATTGATGACGCAATAATAGAAACTATTGTTGAAAAATCAAACCAAACTTCCATAGAAAGGACTGGAAGAAGTCTTAATTTGTCCAAGGCAGAATGCAAAATATATTTCGGGATTACAATGATGATGTCATGTATTCCATTCTCGCAAATAAGGCTGTATTGGAATCGTCAATATGCACTGCCAATAATTACACAAGCCATGAGTCGTGACCGATATTTTTTATTGAGAAACTCTATTAAAGTTGTATTCGATAATGATGTTACTCTGGAGATGAGAAAAGAAGATAAACTGTGGAAAGTGCGACCTCTTTTTGACCGGGTTCTACAAGGTTGTCGTAAACAATTAAGGCAACAAAAAATTTCAATAGACGAAATGATAATTCCCTTTACTGGGGCATGCCCAATCAGGCAGTATTGTCCTTGGAAGCCAAATCCAACAGGAATAAAGGCTTTCGTCCTCGCAAATCCAAATGGTCTTGTTTGCGATATGATAATATACCAAGGTAAAGATACCATTATTGATGAAAATGAGAATCAATTTCATCTAGGTGAAAAGATTGTATTGAAACTCACAGAATCTTTGGTCCCAGGTCATTTATTATATTTTGACCGCTATTTTACAACTATTAGATTGGCAAATGAACTGGATAACAGAGGCTTTAAATGTACCGGGACACTAATGAAGAATAGAATACCAGTGGAGGTGAAGGAAAAAATTACCGATGACAAGACTTTAGCAAGGAGAGGGAGAGGAAGCCACGATATTCTCGTAGGAAATGATGGTAAAATTGCCATAACCAAATGGATGGATAACAAATCAGTGATAATGCTTTCAACGATTCATGCTGCTGAAAATATCGATTTTTGTAGAAGATATAATAGGCAATCAAGGGTTTATATAGAGGTGTCACGTCCAGAAGTCATCAAAGAATATAACTGCAACATGGGAGGTGTGGACTTAGGCCTCTTTTCCATTACACGGTTGTTCAAACGTACGGTGTGTAAGCCGTACGGTTCAAAAAACGTGCTAGCTTGTACATGATACGGCAAAATCACCGCGCGAGACATTGGT
This sequence comes from Anorthoa munda, assembly GCA_945859665.1. Taxonomy (NCBI): domain Eukaryota; kingdom Metazoa; phylum Arthropoda; class Insecta; order Lepidoptera; family Noctuidae; genus Anorthoa; species Anorthoa munda. The sequence goes on along the minus strand of OX243899.1, from coordinate 4,484,118 downwards.
AAGTACTGGCTAGTAGCGCTTTTTACTCGGGCTGTGTAGGACGTGCTGCGTCATGAATTTTCTTACGAAAAAAAAGATTATAGTTGCTTATTACATATATAGGAAAAAGAAAATAGAAAAAAAAAGGGAAGTAAGGTTTTGGATACATCCGATTTTAGAAAAAAGGGAGGAATATGGCGCGTTTCATACACTTGTCAAGAATCAATTGAGAGAAGATGAAGACAAGTTTTACAATTATTTTAGAATGCAGAAAACTACATTCGACAACTTGCTCCAAAAATTATCCCAGGAACTAAAACATCAAGATACTTTTATGCGAGAGAGTATATCGCCCGCAGAAAGATTGGCTGTAACTCTGAGGTAAGTAGGTACAAAATTAAATGACATATTTTAGTTTAAAATTGTTTATTGCACACAAACAAAATTATTACATGTAATTGAATTTTAATAATTATTAATTTAAGAACAAGTAAATCAAAAAATACACTACGCTGAAAATGCTACTCAAGTGCGGTACTAAAATCGAATTCGTCTTCAATAGAAACTTGAGAATCTGCCGAGATACTTTCCGCATTTACACTATGTACAGATAATTGTGATTCGGGTCGGTAGTGGATTGGCTCTAAACCAGAACCGTGTCCAAAATCATGAGAAGACGTCTGTGGACGACTTATTCCATAGCCCGATCTAGCAGCTGTAGAATATCCATATGTTGACGATTTCGCATTTGAGGATGCTGTACCACTTAAATATCCTTGATGGCCTTGATCCCATTGGTTTCTTGATGTAGGTATATACTGAGTACACTGTCTTTGTTGAATATTTTTAATTATTGAAATTACTTGAAACTGAAAGTCTATCATATTTTCATCACTGAACTTGTCAACTGTATCAGCGATTCCCATAAAAAAGTTCATACTACGGCTTTTCTTTTTCTCATCTCGTTCTGCTGAATCCATAAACTTCATAAACCTAATGTCAACTTCACTTAGTTCATTTTTTCTTTTTTTTTTAGCCCTTTGCGTCTCACTCCGTTCAGTGTATCCCGAGCTTGATTGATTCGGGACTGCACTATCAAAATTTTCATTACTGAGGCTAGAATCATGAACATGTTCAGTCATGTTAGAATCGGTCTTGCGATGCTCAACATTTTTTTTTAGGAACATCATTTCATCATAGAACATATATTTTCTTATTTTTTTTGCTGAAGAACCAGACTTACATTCATTAATTTTTTTGTCATATTTTATCCAGCTATCTTTCATATTGGTCCACTTCTTCATCACCATTTGCCCTGAAAATAAATAAATAATAATTATTAAATTCAAAATTTATAAAAACCCCCGACCTAAACTGAATCGATCCCGACCTAAAATGGGGTTTTAGTATTTGAACCTGAACCGTTTTGTTTTATATTTCAGGTATCTAGCAACAGGAGATACCTTTACTGACCTATACTACAGCTATAGAATTGGAATAAAAACCATAAGTTGCATCGTACGTGAAGTATGCCACTACATTTGGTTAGAACTGTATAAAGAATATATGAAAATGCCATCTAAAGAAGACTGGCTACACATTGCAAGCAAATTTCAAGAATCTTCCAACTTCCCGCTGTGCTTAGGAGCGGTCGATGGAAAACACATCAGACTTATTAAGCCAATTGATAGTGGCTCGATGTTTTTAAATTACAAACATTTTTTTTCTATAGTTTTGATGGCAGTAGTAGATAGCGATTACAACTTTATATTTGTTGACGTTGGCGCCTACGGAAAGGAGTGTGATTCCAGTGTGTTTAAAGAGACCCCATTTTGGAAAAATTTAACAAACAACGGATTAAATCTACCCGATGCAACACGTTTGCCTGGAATTGACTACGATTTGCCATATCGATGGCTTAATCTGCAAATTGGCCAACTCCGTTTTATGCAATTTTAGAGGGAGGCAAAAAAACTGAATAAAAAATTAAATATTTACAATATCCATATTCCAAAATACTATTTGGTGCTTTTTTATTTTGCATACGGAATTAACTGAACATTATGAAAAAATATATTGATCACATACCTTTAAAATAGATTTTTGGAGTTGGCCTATTTGTAAATTAAAAAATAATAAAAATACGGGAGTTGTCCACTTTTCTGTGACTCCTATATTTAGATTTATATAGAGTTTTTTAGATTAGTATTGGGTAATAAGAGAAAAAAAAACTATATTTTTATCACTTAATATGTTTTATTACGTCTTATAATGTTACAAGAAAAAAAAAGTAAGTCTTCATTCATGTGGTATGTTGTCGTAGAAGTCCCTGTAGTCCACCGGTAGGGTAGATTTTAATTCCTGGAGGTCTTTGAACTTACGTTTTTTAATTTGTAGCCGATTTTTATGAAGATTCGGTAAGATTTCAATCGCCGAGGGTGTGATATTTCTATCGCATCGTTGTGGTAGTAACTGCCACTCATCTTTAAATCTTAGCTTAAAGTTTATGTTCCCTTTTTTATATTGCAGCGCACGAATGTCTGTGACCTGAACACAAACAATAATAATTTATACCTAATCAATGAATTACACAGTAAAATGTGTTTTTTACACTTCTACTGAAACCTGAACAAAAAGAGTTATAAAAATGAATAAAATAATAAGATCAAATATAAATAAAATCAAAGGTACCTTAGCGTCTCCTGTCGCTTTTCCTGGTCTTATAGATTTATAATATTGTAGACTTCCAAAGGATTTAAAAAAATCGTGCGTTAAATAAGACACGTTGTAGGGCTTAGGGTGTATGCGTGCTCCAAGACAAACTCCTACATATTCAGCTGGTACATGAATAACTTTATTTTTCAGCTTCCTCTCTATGGCGGCATGCATAGAGTCAGCCTCCATCTGGGTATGGCCAACCTCCAAATACTTTTGCTCAATTATAATATTGTTTAATGTTGCCACATTCAGTAAAGCGTTTGCCAATACCACGTTCCTATTTTGTGCTGTACATCCATCACTGTACAATATAATTTTAATATCGTTTTCAGGTTCTCTGTGAATGCTCGGCAGAAGATTATTTGTAATAAACTTGACTATTATGGTTGCATAGTTGTCAGACGATAGGGCACCTTCAGTCTCGTTCCATAGATAGCAAAATCCATCTTTGTTTCTCAAATTGAATAAACAGAAATTGTGTGTGCATAGCTTAGTTTTATAATATAGAGATGAAACATTAGATTTAGGTGCTAATAACACAGCTTGTGTATCCATCGTAAATACGAGTTCTTCTGAATTTTTATCATTTTCTTTTTCGATTCGGGCTTCATTTTTTCTTTCTATGTGCTCCTTATGTTCTGTATCAGGTATATTTCCGAGTTTATGGGATAGACATTTTTCGCACTCATCTTTTTTCGGCTTAAACAGTGATATGTTTTCAATTTCTAAAGTGTTGCTGAATTTTGCTATAGAGAGAGGTTTATTATTCCGCGATGCACACCAGTCTTTTTTGTAGAATTCGTATAGGGCTCTTTTTGATGTCCATTCTGGTAACAAATAAAGCTTTGATGTAGATTTGCGGCAATAGTGGGATTCCATTTTTGGTATATTGTTCAAAAACTCTTTAAGTGATTCTACCTCTGCTTCGTGGGGATTTTTTCTGGCAGATACATTTTGGTTTTCATTGTGAGAGGTATTTTCTTTACCTTTTTTCCAGTTCCAGATGGTCATTTTGGTGATACACAAAGTGTTTTGAAACATCGTTTTGCAGACCCTCACACGACGTTCGTCATTCAAATGCAAGTTATAAATCATTGAGCTTTTTCTCTTTGTAATAGATGGGTCTTTTCTATCTCTTGGGCGTTTTGTAGGCATCTCTTGTACAAGACTATTTACGAAAACCTTCTTTTCTCCCCAAGTCATCCCCCAAAACTTTTCATATATTACTTTTCTATCATCTTCTGTAATTTCACAGCATTTTAAAGCACTTTTGTCATTTGTCTTACATTTGCATCGAGGTTTAAGCACTCGCTTATTCTTTAGTGTTTTTTCCCATTTCCCGTCAACTTTTTTTCGTCCAATATACTGCCTCCCCTTTTCCCGATTAAGTTTGTTTTTGTATTCATTCCATGTTGCTTTGTTAACCTGACACCTTTTTCTTCTCTTAACTCTCATTGGTTGTTCTTCACTATTAGAATCCGAGTGCTCAGAATAGGGTACAAGTTGTTCATTATTGTAGTCACTATCATCGCTTATATAGTTGTCAATCAAGGCAGCATTGTTATCATGACGTGGTGTAACCTGTGAATTTGTAGCTGGTCCGGATGATTCCATGGATGCTTCAGTAACCAATGTTAACAGGCCGGAATTCAGAGATGAACCTTCGGCTATTGGTTCCATTTCCGTGATCCCCTCTGTAAGAGCATCAGATGTTAAAGCCCCATCAGCTAGTGGAGGAATTTCCATGACCACTTCTGTAACAGCATCAGATGTTGCCGCATCATCAACTAATGGGACAATTCGCATAATTACTTCTGGAACAGCTTCAGATAATGACGAATCAGCAGCCAGTATAACAGGCATATTTTCAATCGATTCCTTTGTGAAAAATATTAAATCATTTTGACGACTTCGGTTGCAAGCAGCTTCAACCATTTTTTTCGCCCTCGACATTTTCTTTGTCTACAATATAAGTAACAATCCCATTAAATATTTTTAACATTAATTTACCTAAAAACACAAAACTGGTAACTCCCAAATCAAGAACAAATTGTCACAACAAAAAATGGCCAACTCCATCATCGCACTTTTGTAGGTTATTTATGGTTTTCTTTTTGAGTATTCACAACAATTATACCTTATTTAAATAAAGTCACTTACCACCAATTCCATGTATTGTTTTCAGGTTAAACTATCTGTTATTTACGCACATTGACAAAAATATAAACTCAAGCCACGAAAACCTGTTCTTTCTTGCACGCCGTCCAGTACAAAATGGCGGCTGGCACCGGAGTTAGCCACTTTGACGTGTTGCTATGTCAGTGTTGGGAGTTGCCCAATTTATGTGCACGCGATTTTTTCGGTAATTTTGAAAGCTAGGGAGTTGTTTCATTTTGCATACCGTAAGTGGCAACTCCGCGTACTCGATGACATCAAAACATGATTTTGGGTCAAAAGTGGAGTTAGCCGGTTTGCAGGTTAAGCCATCGATATGTGTTCGTTGCGGACGAAGCCTTTGCTTTGCATTATCACTTGCTTCGTCCATTTGGTGGTCATCAGCTTGATCAATTAAAACGTACATTTAACTACAGACTCACCAGAGCGCGAAGATTTGTTGAATGTGCGTTTGGCATTTTATCCAATAAATGGCGAATTTTTCACCGGCCAATGAATGTGTCCATCGATTTGGCAGTTGATATTGTGAAAACATGTTGTGTTTTGCAAAATTTTATACATAAGCAGGAAAACTTTCAGTTTCACAATGCGAGTGAAAATGAGTCCACCCTTGATTCAGAATCGGAACTAATCCAGTTACCTATCACGAATGCAGTTCGCGGAAGTTTGGCGGCTAATGAAGTTCGCAACAGATTTGCACAATATTTTGTATCTAACGAAGGTCGCCTCTCCTATCAAAACAACTATGCATAAGTAAAAAGTTAATAATTAAATATCTGTAACTTACCAAACTTGTTTTTCTCATCACCACTTAACCCTTAAATGCATGAATTAATAAATTGTACTGAAAAAAATGGTTTCAATTCTTTAGAAGCTGTGATAAACGGGAAAAATAATAAAAAAAATAACAATTAATATTTTATAGGTTTTTATTAAAAAAATCAAGTTGATGCATTTTTGGGACATTATGCAAAATAGACTTAAAAAATGCTTTTATTAATTAACTGTGGAATAAATTGAAACAATCGTTTCCTTTCTTTGCACAAAGGAATACATTGCACTTTGTGCATTTTACAAAGCTCTGTAGCTTACAGCCAGGTCTCTTGCACCTCATGCGTTGGTCGGTTTTAATTTGGCTATGACCAAGATTGTCTAACCGAACGTCAGACGGTGGAAGAACCTGGCACCCTTTCTTTCTTTTTGCCTCTATGGTTTCAGTGATGCTGCTGTTGCTAGGACGTCCTCTTGTTGGCTGGGTCGTAGTACCATAGGTACATAAGACATCAGCCAGCTCTGACCTGAATTCTGACAGATTTTTCAGCTTTTTTGGATCTGCTCCTTTTCTTGTCTCTACAGTTTTGTATAGAACCCAGGAGTTTATAATAGTTAAATCTAAAAGGTGGTAAAAAATCCTCATATACCATTTCCTGGTCTTGACTTTTATTCTATATCTGCCCAAAAATGAATCCATGAGATCAACGCCCCCCATATGGGCGTTGTATTCTTTGACTATTTTTGGGCAGTCTATAATTATTTTTTTCTTTTCTGTTTTGTCATACCGTTCGATGGACTGTATTGGTTCAGCTCCTACGTAGGTCGAGAGCAGAACTACTTGTTTGTTATCTTTCCAGCTCACTGAAGACATGTCGACCCCATCAATATGTGTAATATATTCCACATACGACCCTCTTGGCACTTGTTTTTTCATTACATCCTGCTTTGAGGGTAATTTACATTTCTTACCTAGGCGGTTTCTTTGAACAGTTCCTACACATTGTATTCCTTCTTTGGCAAAATAATACATCAAGGGCAATGTGGTATAGAAATTATCATGGTATATAATGTGATTAGCATGTCTGGGAATTATTCTAGCAAGTTTTATCACTGTTTGTGATACAACCCCTATATCAGGCTCGTTAGGCAAACGATCATCTTTTTCTTTGCCAGCGTAAATTATAAAGCGATAAGCAAAACCTGTCAGAGAACACAATACAAATAATTTAAAACCCCATTTATGGGGTTTATTAGGCAAATATTGTTTTAAAAAATGGCCCATCTTGGTGGCACACATTTGCTCATCGATGGATAAGCGCTGACTGATTGGAATGCTAGAGAACTTGGTATTGAGATGTTCAATTACAGGGCGTAGCTTGTGAAGTCGGTCATGCTGGGGATGATCTATTGGTAGGTGTTTATTGTTATCGTTGAAGTGAAGTACTCTTCTTATTTTTTCAAATTTATTGACAGGCATCGCTTTTATAATTGCCTCAAACCCGTGCTTGTTAGCCCAGTAACCACGTACACTTGGATAGTGGTAGACACTCATATAAATCAAGATTCCCAGATATTTTCGCAGTTCTCCTAATGTTATGACGTCAGGTCTATCAGGTTTCTTTTGTACAGCATAATTATTTGTTTCAGTAACAATTTGTGAAAGAAATTCTTCAGTAAAAAAGTAGGAAAAAAATTGGAAAGGTGTCTGAAGGTTCATCAAACTTTCAGGGTATTCTTCAGTTCCATTAAATTTTATGGCATTTTCGTTGAATGGCAGAGGTTGGTTTTTCCATATCAACCTCTGAATGTCTAAAGAATGTACCGGTGCATCATTATTATTTGAAGGAACAGCATCCGCTATTACAATAGGAGGATCGGGTATAATTTCTTCGTTATTATCATTAGACCTAGCCTCACCGTCGTCATCATCATTTTCTAAAACATCTAATAAATCTTGTTGGGTAGGATAAAAATCAAGTTCGTCACCGTCCGACTCGAAATCGTCTTCAGAAATGGCGCCATCTTCTAGTTGGCTCAACCAAAACTCAATGTCACCATCTCTCCTATTATTTTCTGCCATTTCTAAAACAAAATAACCAACCACATGCATACCTCACCAAAGCAAAATAAATAAAATCACAAAATGTATAGCTTCAAATAGCAGTAGTAATTTTTACCAATAGTGCATGCTGTCCCATTTTTGCATCAAAACAAAAAAGCTTCCTGTTCATATAACAATTATGGTAAATTGAAAAAAGCATAAGTTATTGTATAAATAATAGTCATTACCTTTAGAAAACAATTTTTTTTCCCCAAAATCAGCAAATAACTTCGTGATATATGTCGCCAAAGTGCACTCAACTCAAACCTATTTGAGAAACGCGCGCCAAGAAGTGAAATGTCAATCAGCCACAGATAACAACACAAAATGTCACTAGTTGAGTTATTCTATGGTTAGAGAAGGAGCAAAAGAAACATTTCATACAGCCTAATGTATCAAACACAAATATTATGGACGGATATTGGTGGTTTAATTTGGTGATTCAATTTTGGGACACTATGCGTTTAACCCTTAAATGCATAACAACGTATTTTCAATCGAAAAAAATATATGTGCTAAAAAAAGTGGTCTAGATGATCGGAAAAAAAAAAAAAAACATTTTTTTTTTTTTTTTTTTTTTTTTCAAAAAACCTACAAGTATCGTTTTCGATACAGTATGCATTAGTACACTATATTATACTACAGTATAATATAGTGCATATAGATAAACATATTAGATATTGACAGAGCTGTGGAATACTGTGTAGCAGTCTTTAGACTTTTTTGAACACAAATGGACGTTACATTTAGCACATTTTATAATGCTGAGTAAATGGCAAGAGGGCATCATACATCTACCTCGGGTTTCTGTCCTTATCTGGCTGTGATCCATTTGATCCAATCTGACTTCAAGTGGAGGCAATGTTTGGCACGGTTTACCCCTTCGGATTTTAGGCGGTGGCCCTTGTGATGTACTGGATGGGCTGCTAGTGCTCGGGCGCCCTCTGGCAGCAGGAAGAGCATACTTGCACAGCGTATCGGCCAGTTCCGACCTAAAATCAGCTAGATTCAGTATAGTTTTCTGTGGCACACCATTTTTAGTGGAAACTTTTTTGTATAGGATCCAGGCATTGATAACGGATAAATCCAGCAGATGATAAAATATGCGCATGTACCATTTTCTGCTCTTCATTCGGATTTTGTATCTTCCGAGAAAGGAGTCCATCAAATCAACGCCCCCCATGTGAGCATTATATTCTTTGATCAATTTGGGGCATGGAATGGGAATCCGCCGTTTCTCTTTTTTATCGAACCTATCAATATTCTCTACAGGCTCGGCTCCTACATATGTTGACGCTAATATAACTTGTTTATTATCCTTCCAGCTTACGGTGGTTATATCTACGCCTTCGAAATTTGTGACATATTCATCATATGAACCTCGGGCTACTGTATTTTTCATAACATCCTGTTTTGACGGCAGCTTACATGACTTACCCAAGCGGTTTCGTTGTATAGTTCCCAAGGAGTGAATTCCCTCTTTAGCTAATACGCACATCAAAGGCAAGGACGTATAAAAATTGTCAAAATAGACAATGTGGTTTTGTTGCCTCGGAACTACTCTGAGAAGATTCAGAACTGTTTGCCCAACCACTCCAACATAGGGTTCATTTGGCAATCTATCATCAGCCTCTTTTCCAGCATAAATTTGAAATTTGTATGCATAGCCCATCAAATTACAGAGGACAAACAATTTGAACCCCCATTTGTGGGGTTTGTTGGGCAGGTATTGTTTGAGGAAATGGCCTATTTTCGTTGAGCACATTTGCTCATCTATGGATAATCTTTGTTCTATTGTAATGCTTGAAAATTTTGCGTTGAGATGTTCTATTACTGGTCTAAGTTTGTGAAGTTTGTCATGGTGAGGATGATTCACAGGTAAATGATTTTCATTATTGTTGAAATGCAGAATCTTTCTAATTTTCTCAAATTTATTTACCGGCATTGCATCTTTGATAGGGCTGAAACCAAACTTTGCGGACCAGTAGGATCGTGTGCTGGGATAGTGGTATACAGACATAAATATGAGGATACCTAAATATTTACGCAGGTCTGATATTGTTAGAGAATCCGGTCTATCTGGTTTTGTCTGAACAGCATAACGAGTAGTTTCTGTCACAATTTTTTCCAAAATATCATTTGTAAAAAAGTAGGTAAAAAATTGATATGGACTTTGCAATTCCATCACCGCTGGAGAAAATTCCTCGTTTCCTCCGAATTTGACTGCATCCTCATTATAAACAAGTGATTGTTTTTTCCATACTAAATTCCTTGTATTCATGCTAAAAGCCGGAAGTTCTGAACTAGTACCTGGTAATGGTGATTGTTCATCATTGTTAACCAAAGGAGGATCCTCTTCATCGATCCCAGTTAGACCTTCATCTATGACCTCGTCTTCTTGCTGATCTTCAAGCTCTCTCACCAACTCTTCCCGAGACGTATAGTACGGTATATCGTCTTCGTCTGATTCTAACCCGTCATCTGATATTTCGCCATTTTCTAAATGCTGAAGCAAATTTTCTATCTCCTTATCTGAAAACAACACACCACATGCAAAACCAAACCTCCAACAAGCTCAAAACGCAACCCAAAATGAAACTACAATCACCTTTTCTAAGATTCCCAAAAAAGAACGTTAGTGCATGATGTATCGAAATCGATACATGGATAAAAACGAACTTTTGAGAAACAAATATAAAATAAAAGTGCAAAATACAAGCATCTGCGTATAGATTTCAGACTTACCTTCCATCCTGGTATTTTTTCAAGAAAAAATATTCGTAATTTCCCGTTATGGCACCAGATACAAATTTGAAATTTTCACAACGACTACTTAAGGCAAATTGTCAGAACTGTCACATGTCAAATCTTTTTTTTTTTTTTTAGTAATAGGCAACGATAGGATTGGCCATTCTACCTGACAGGTCAGTTTAAAAATAAAATCGGAATATGGCTCTGAAGTCTTAGTATCGTTTTCGATACTTTATGCATTTAAGGGTTAAGGGTTAAATCTTCAAATGTGGGCTGGAAATGAATAAATATTTCTTTCCAGGAATCATATTTAAGCCGCTTATTTTTATAATCGTCGATGGTCTTATCCCATATTACAGGCCTTTCTTGAATCAACGTAATTAATAATTCTTGATTTATGTTCATTTTATAATAAAATCGCGAAACAGCGTATATAAGCGGTCACGAATCCGTGCGTACGTCCGGCACCGTCGACACACCCCGATAGACTGCCATACAACACTGGTGAAAATCACGCCGTGCGTAGACGCGGCGCGCCGAGGGGCAGTCACGGCGCACGCGGCCGCGGCGCCGTGCCTTGGCGCCACCGTGCATGTCGACAAGCTCATATAGTGATCCATACCACACTGACGACCGTGCCTACACGCGGCGAATTAACCGTAGATTTTCACGGCGAGAAACCGTGTAACGGTACGTTCACACGGAGACACGATTTGCCGAATCTTATTTTCATCGGATCTGGAAAAACCGAATGTTGTATTCACACAGCACATCTTGCTTGGCCGTATCCGACGGCCTCGTATCGGGATCTCGTGTGAACTCCCCATCCGGCTTTTATTAGCAAGAGCGCGCACAGTTCCTCACGTTGATTTGGAAGCGATGGACGTGAACAGTCTTGCTATACTATACTGGTATTATCGCCGTCAGCGTCGTAGAAAAAGATTGTGGTTAAACCCAATAGTACAAAGAAGATCAACAGTTGGTGCCTTTACAACTCTAATGCAGCAGTTAAGAAATGATCCACAAATTTTTTTTAACTACTTTAGAATGACTATACCTACATTTGATAATCTTTTGAAAAAAGTGGAAAAAGATTTGAAAAAGCGTGATACAAATATGAGGAAAAGCATTAGACCAGAAGAAAAATTAGCGATATGTATAAGGTAAGATTGAAATACTGTATTTTATTATAATTAAATTATTTATTAAAAATATGATTAAGAAATTATAGAAAATCGCTTGGTAGGTACACAGTTGGAAGTTTCCCAACTACATATTATGAAAGTCTGGTAAATCAGAAGCATTCGATTGAATACTTTGAGACTCTGGTGATGCTTGGTACTGCGATGTAAAATAGCCTTGTGATTGTGCCACATTTGGTTGATAGTTGTATGTTGATGAGTGTGCAGGAGACCATTCATTTCGGTTCTTTATATTTTGCAATAAATTTAAGACGCCTGATTGAAATTCTAATGTTTGATTATCGTTTAGCGTTGCCAATGATGGAAGTAGACTTTTAAAGAAAAACAAATTACGGTCTTCTTTCATTTCTTCTTTCTTCTTGCATTCCATTTGATAATCTATAAACTCACTCATTTTCTTATCAAACACGTTTAAATTCTGCCTCGATGGTCTGCTTTTTTTTCTTTTCGAACCACCTACTATATTTTCATTATTAGTTTCTTGTTGACTTTCATCTGTAGCATCTTGATTATTTGCGACATCTTCACCAAATAAATTGTCCTGAGCCATCGCACTGTCATGGGTAACATCTGATGTAACTGTAGCGGCTGTACTATCGTCTGCTGGGTTTGGTGTAGCAATAGTTGCACTATCATGTGTGTCAGCTGGCGTCACAATTTTTTTTAAGAACAACATTTGACGATGATAAACGTAGGCTCTCGGACATGTCGCAGACGATCCTGATTTTTTTGATTTCTTTTTCTCATTAATACTCCTCATCCAGCTGTCTCTAATATTAGTCCACTTCTTTACGATCGATTTAGCTGAAAAATATAATTAAATTTACTTGCAGATATATGGCTTCTGGGTGTTCATACAAGGACTTACATTACGCCTACCGAGTCGGAGTGTCTACGATCAGTAACATTATTAAGGAAGTAACGAATGCTATTTGGAACAATTTGCATGGGGAGTTTATGACATTACCCAACACAATATCTGACTGGGAATATATCGCCAATGGATTTAATACTAGAGCAAACTTTCCCCATTGCATTGGTGCAGTGGACGGTAAACATATTAGGATAAAAAAGCCAAACAACAGTGGTTCCATGTTTATGAATTACAAAGATTTCTTTTCCATCGTATTATTAGCAGTGGTTGATTCATATTATAAATTTACATACATCTGTGTGGGCTCGTATGGAAAAGAATGCGATTCGACAATATTCAAGGAGTGTACTTTTTGGAAAAAACTAATAGATGGTGATTTGCAATTACCGGCAGCATGTCCACTGACAAACGATTCCGATTTATCGATTCCGTTTGTAGTAATAGGCGATGAAGGTTTTGGCTTGCATCAACATTTGATGAGACCTTACGGCGGAAACCATTTGGATAGAAACAAAAGAATATATAACTACAGATTAACCAGAGCTCGACGCTATGTTGAGTGCGCCTTTGGGATATTAGCTAACAAGTGGCGAATATTTCATCGTCCACTGGATGTTGATACCAGCACAGCAATATCGATTGTAAAGGCTTGCACTGTACTTCATAATTTTATAATAGATATGGAAGGTGTACAGTCGAACATAGAAACAACAAGCAATGTATCATCAGTGGTTAACGTGTTCACAGATGCACCCAATGAACAAAATAGTACACGAGGTGGACGATGTGCTAATGTTATACGATCTGAATTCACAAATTATTTTATTTCTACAGCAGGAGCTGTGCCTTGGCAAGACGAATCAATCTAACGTTAATTTTGTAACACACTGCTAATGTACAAATACTTAACCTGTTTACTTTAAAAAATTACAAACTTAACTTACCATAATCCTGCCTGTTTTTCTCCTCCATTTCTTCAAAATCTTCATTCAAAATTATACATATTTCTCGCCAGCCAGCAGTTCTCAAGTTTTTATCCTTGTATATTTCGAGAGTTTTGTCCCATAAAACTGGCCGATTTTGGACAAGAGAAATTAAATTTTCAACGTTTATATTTTTCGTCGTCATAGCGAGCGGTCAGTCAAAGCGGGCGAAAAGAACTGGCGACTAGCCGCGTACCCACCTAGCGCACAGGCTCGCGCGGCAGCCTCGGTGTCCGGATCGCGAGCGATGGCTCCCGCGGCAGCCTCAGTAGATTTGTTCAATTACACGAGGCCGCCTCGCGAGGCAGGCTGAGCCATCATAAGTCCGCGAGTATTCGTAATGGACAGTCGTGTATTTTCAGCTGCTGCTATTTTCCTAGCTGGTTATTGTTTAAAGAAACGAAAACAGTCACGTATCAAGAAAAAACCTAGACGCTTCTGGATTAGAAAAATTTATGAGCGTCGCCACCAATATGGAAATAGATTATTTGGAGATTTAGTATATGATCAGACTGTACATAATTTTACAAGAATGTCCGTACAAGAGTTCGAAAATTTGTGCTCATTGTTGTCTGATAAAATCAAAAAGTGCGATACAAAATATAGAGAAGCAATCACTGTGAATGAACGAGTTTTAATAACTTTAAGATTTTTAGCAACCGGAGATTCTTATAGCAGCTTGCAATATTTATTTCGAGTATCGAAGCAGAGTATCTCAAGAATAGTTCCAGAAGTTTGTGACGCTATTATTGAAGCCTTAAGGGATTATGTAAAGGTAAATAAAAATAATTTGACAAATTTAAAAATCAGTTGTTTATTTTAATTACAATTCAGTGATAGTTTCGAATCCAACATTGGCATTAGGTGATTGTGTAATGGCATGAGAAGACGTAGCGGTATGTGATGCTGATGATGAAGTGCCAGATGAGTCCATTGTAGAGGAATTAGTGTACTGCTGTGTATAGTATCCTGTATTAATTTGTTGTTGTGTGTATTTCCCTAAATCGGCTTCAAAAATTATATTATTGATAGCGTTCTTAACATACGCTAATGTGTGCGAATCATATTTTCTTAGCTCGTTGGCTATGTGTCTTCCAAATGAAGAGTATGGATCATTGATGTCGGTCGAAGACTTTTGCAAGTATTCAAGGGCTTCTGCGAGCATGATATCTGCCGAATCTTCCTGTGGCTGCGTTTTCTTCGGATTATGTCGTTTTTTTTTACGAGCAGGTTCTGATGGTGAAGGCATGCTAGCATCCGAGGTTAGGTCTTGTTGTTGTGGTGGCGCTTTCTCGGTGCTAGCCTCCGGCAATTGCGTCTTGGTCGGAGCGTTTTCAGTCTCTGTGTGTCTCTCTACGTCAGAAGTGTGTGAAGATTCCGGTATTGCCTCCTGAAAACATAATTTTAATTAAAAGATCAATTTGTGGTGCAGTGTGAATATGTATATAATGTGGCAGGACCCTACGTTTAATCTCATTGATTATGTTGAAGCTAAAGTTTAACGTCCGTAGTATTTAATACCTTCAAGTAGCTTAGTAGCGATATTTTAAATATTTTTCTAGCAGGATTCTTGAACGTTTTCGGACTACCACTAAAAGGGGCCAAATATGGAGTAGTGTATAGTAGCTAATACAACCACTCATAGGGGCCAAATACGTTTAGTCTGAATACTTGCAAACAGCAGAGGATCCTGTCATGCTGTGTACTCTATTTTTTTTTTACAGATCCCATCTACAGAAGAAGAGTGGCTTTCTATATCAAAAGAATTTGAAAATAAATGGAATTTTCCCCACGCTATTGGAGCGATGGATGGAAAACATGTTATGTTGCAGGCACCGATTAACAGTGGCACTGATTATGATAATTACAAACAATTTCCAAGCATCGTGCTTTTTGGATTAGTTGATGCTAGCTACAATTTTTTGTATGTAAATGTTGGTAGCAAAGGGCGAATCTCTGATGGTGGTGTTTTTAAAAACACAACGTTGTATAAAAAGCTAGAACTGAAAGAATTGAACTTGCCTAAAGAGAAGATATTGGAAATACCATATGTAACAAAAGTTCCTTATTTTATTTTGTCCGATAAAGCATTTGCACTCAACGAATATACCATGAAACCATTTGAGGGCAACCCAGAAAATGGTTCTAAAGAAAGAATATTTAATTATCGCCTTAGCCGAGCTAGACGTGTCGTTGAGAATGCGTTTGGTATATTAAGTGCCATATTTCGCGTTTTTAGAAAACCTATCTTACTAGAGCCAAATAAGGCAACAAAGGTCGTCTTAGCAGCTGTATATTTGTACAACTACATCCGAAAAAATACTTCAACTAATCTTATTTCACCGGAATTGTTTGACAGGGAACTTGATGGCGCACTGATTCCTGGCCAATGGAGAAATGAAATAAATGAAGTTACATTAGTGTAATGTAGTTGTAATAACGCAAAAGAAATACGGTTGCACTTGGCAGAACATTTTATAACTAATGGTTCTATACCATTTCAAAATCATTATGCATAGTTAAAAATTCTTACATTCCTGAGTGTCACCAGTTTCATTTTTATCCTTAAGAAAATGAAAATAAGGATATCCAAACCACTTCGAATTATAAACATCTGAAGCGCCTGAAACAGAACAAAAATAAAATTTATATTTCCATAATTTAAAATATTTTATTGTATAAATAAATTTTCTTCAATTTAATCATTCGTATATAATAAGTAATTATTTTATCAAATAATTTGTAAGTTCATATTTTTAAGTATAAAAATGCATACCTGAACCTGTTATGCGACTTTTTTTCTCCCTGCTTTTCTCTCGACGATAAGAACCACACAAGGACACCATTTTGTTTTTCACTTCCTTGACAGGCATATTAACCCTTTATAAGGCATAAGGATTGGGGGAGAATAAATAAAAACTGTCTATGCATTTGGCATGTATTTATTACCTTAATTAATAATACAGTCTTAGAAAATCAGTCAGTTCACTGGAAAACCCGGAAAATGTGGTGGTAAATATCCTCCCTATGCCTCCCTAGGTGTATGAAAAGCAGCAAAGCAAGGTGTAACACACAGCGGGACTTTGCACTTTCCGCACATAATTTTAGTGCGCTTATCATTATTTTTAGTGCTACAATGTTTGCACCGTCTATAAGTAGACTGGGCTGGCATGTGGTCTCCAACATTCGAGTAGCGCTGTTCATGAGGTACAGCTCCAATAACTTTTTGGCGGTTTGACACTTCAGTTTTGGTAATTTTGTAAGTAGCGGTATTCAGAGCTACAGATTTTCGTTTCCTGCTTGTGAAACCTGCAATGAGCCCTCTCGCAACAGCCACGCGAAACTCAAGATGGGTCAGTTTTGCAGATCTAGAAGTTTGGGAGTACAACATGCAAGCATTAGTTATGCTTACATCTAACAAAAAATAAAAAACACGTAACCACCATCTCTTGCTTCGTCTCCCGACCGAGTATGTGTTACGAACCTGGTCGAACCGATCAACCCCCCCCATTCTGTTGGTGTATTCCTTCACAACCAATGGGCAAGGCAGGTTTCGTTTGTTGCCGTCTTTTTGTGTTCTGGCCACAAACGTGCGATTTTTAGGATGGAAAGTATTGGTGAGTAATGTAACTTCTTTGTTGTCTTGCCACAAAACAAAGGCTACATCTTTTTTGATCCTCCACTTATATTGTCCTTTTTGTAGTTTCAATTTTTTGAATCTACCCTCACCTGTTTTTTTTTTTATGAGTTTTGGTAAATCCACTCGGTTCCTTCTTACCGTTCCCGAAGCATATAAACCCTTTTCATATAAATAATTCAAAAGAGAAGAATCACTAAAGAAATTGTCAAACGTTACATGTATCTTGAAATCTTCCGCAATCAATTTACTTGTCAAATTTTTTACCACCTTTGCCCCCAAACCCTCCTCAGTACCTGTATCAGTTTTACCAGTATATATTGAAAATTCATACAAATATCCAGTTGTACTGTCACATCGACACCAAACTTTGTAGCCCCTCTTTATGGGCTTGAGTGGCATGTATTGTTTGAGGGAGGACCTGCCTTTGAATAATATCATACACTCGTCAATGCTTTGTGAAGAAGTATTTTTAGCATTATTTTGACAAGATTCATTGATCAAAGATAGAAGTGGTTGCAGCTTGTAAAGTTTATCAAAACCATGACTGCCTCTGGCAGGTTGTTGACTGTTGTCATTCAAATGAAGTGAGCGCAAAATATTTTTGAACCGTTTGATAGGCATCACGTCGGCAATCTCGTTTACTCGAAAACCGGGATCAGTAGACCAGTACAGGTCAATACTTGGTAAGACATGGTACCCCATTATAATCAATATTCCTAAAAACGCTCGTATTTCTGGTTTAGTCACAGGTAGCCAACCACTAGGCTTAGTTTGATCTGCATAAAGATTTGTTTGCGACACAATCAAATCAAAAACTTTATCATTGAAAAAATTATCAAAATAAGCAACTGGTCTTGCTCGACTACTCAAAAAATATTTAGGTCGTAACAGTTTCTGATCAAATATTTCAACATTTGGTCTGTCAGTCCAGTTTGTCTTCTTCCAGTCATCATCCTCATCTTCAGATGATTCATCTACTTCACTTGAAGAACTAGGTACTTGCATTTCTTGTTCTTGTGTTGAAGAATGATGAATACCAGAACAGCTTGGCACGGGGTCAGTGTAATTAGAAGTGCTTACCTCTTGCGAGAGAGGTGAATCCGTAAAACCTGAACCTGTTTGTTCTTCTAAAATGCGTTGTATCGTTTCGACATCAAATTCCTCTCCTTCATCAGACTCCAAGTCATCCTCTGAACATCCATCATCAGGAACACCAACAACCAACCTCAAAGCTTCTTCCATTTCAAAGTCATTCAAAAAACGTCGTGACATTTTTATATAACCTGAAAATAAACAATGCGCCACCGTCAAAGGCATAGGGAGCATTTTTCCCACCATAAAAAATCCTTTTAGTAAGCAAGATTACAATTCAATTCAGGAAATAAAACACTTTTAGCAACAACAAATAATACGAAAACGTAAATAAATACAAATACGACCTTACCTAGAAGTAAAATTTGTAGATTTATTTAGATTACTTTCAGAGTCAAAAATCAGCTATATTTTCAACGTCCTGTTTCCGCCATGACACTTAGCAGATGTCAATGTCAAATTCGTTTTTTTATAAAATGTTCACTAATTCATCCTTATGTTGCACGTACAAAAAATTACCATGAAAAAATATCGATGTTGGTCGTAACAGTTTCTGATCAAATATTTCAACATTTGGTCTGTCAGTCCAGTTTGTCTTCTTCCAGTCATCATCCTCATCTTCAGATGATTCATCTACTTCACTTGAAGAACTAGGTACTTGCATTTCTTGTTCTTGTGTTGAAGAATGATGAATACCAGAACAGCTTGGCACGGGGTCAGTGTAATTAGAAGTGCTTACCTCTTGCGAGAGAGGTGAATCCGTAAAACCTGAACCTGTTTGTTCTTCTAAAATGCGTTGTATCGTTTCGACATCAAATTCCTCTCCTTCATCAGACTCCAAGTCATCCTCTGAACATCCATCATCAGGAACACCAACAACCAACCTCAAAGCTTCTTCCATTTCAAAGTCATTCAAAAAACGTCGTGACATTTTTATATAACCTGAAAATAAACAATGCGCCACCGTCAAAGGCATAGGGAGCATTTTTCCCACCATAAAAAATCCTTTTAGTAAGCAAGATTACAATTCAATTCAGGAAATAAAACACTTTTAGCAACAACAAATAATACGAAAACGTAAATAAATACAAATACGACCTTACCTAGAAGTAAAATTTGTAGATTTATTTAGATTACTTTCAGAGTCAAAAATCAGCTATATTTTCAACGTCCTGTTTCCGCCATGACACTTAGCAGATGTCAATGTCAAATTCGTTTTTTTATAAAATGTTCACTAATTCATCCTTATGTTGCACGTACAAAAAATTACCATGAAAAAATATCGATTTTGGTAAAATCGATGAAAATATATGGTGGTAAAAATACTCCCTATGCTAAAAAGGGCTTAATTTGAGCAGATATTTGCCGCCAACTGTCTTCCCGCTGATTTTTATTTAAATATTTTGGATCTTTGGGGTCCCAAAGCGCATTGTACGTGCTGTACAGTTGTATTAAGCGAATGGACTCCTCCTGACTGCCCATGATATCAAAATTACAAAGAGACAAAACTTGTAGTAGCTTCGCGCGCGAGCCAAAACATAACCGTCCCCACCTAATGCACAGCGCACACTGAGGCACCTTTGAGCGCGTCAAGTTTACCGACAACAGATGGCTCGGGGCCGAGCCGTGCTCGGTCGAGAAAACGCGCGCCCGAGGCAGGCCGAGGCACGTCCACACCAGCCGAGCGTTTGGCTCGCGAGGATGCCGCGCGAGCCTGTGCGCTAGGTGGGTACGCGGCTACTGGCAAGCGCACGTGCAGTGTGTCCCTCCCGCCCACCCCTCCTTCCCAGCTTGTGCGACGCATTCGGTTTCAAGATCCGACAAAAAACCGAATCTCTACCCCTGCGTGTATCGTATGAACGCATGTATTGAATGCCCTATACCACTGTATCGGATCTGCATTTTGCAGTATCGCCGGATCGGTTTGTAGTCGCAAAATCGGATGTCAACTTCAGCAAGATTCGGTTTTTTTGTCGTGTCTTGAAACCGAATGCATGTGTGAACTCCTTCATTGAAATACTTATGCCACTAAACCGAATCCTGCCAAAAACCGATTCGGTAGAGAAACACTCGACGCCGTGTGAACGTACCGTAATGGAAAAGAGGCCTTAGTCGACAGATTGTTGGCAGTTTGTCCAGCAAGAACGCGAACAAGAAAGTGGACTGTCAGATTCATTTCTCATTTCTTGGATCTTGCAATTACAAATTCTTGGATTAAGTACAAACAAGAGCAATTACAGAAAGGTATAATAACTCACAAAATATTGCAACTGCGCGAATTCAAGAGACAAATTGCTGAAAAGCTCATTGATGATAATGTTTAAGGTGTGTCCAAACACGGCGTGCAAGGTGCGCGGCAGCTACGCGCGGCATTCGCGGGACACAAATTTGCCGCGCGCCTAGTTTAAACCTTCTGCGCGGCAGTGATGCGCGGCATGTCCGAGACACGCCGCGCTCTTTATTTCGTATTCAAACTACAATGAAAGCGGCCGCGTGTGTTGTTGCTGTGCTTATTATTCGTAAATTACGTAGAAGAAGGAATAAAAGAAAGTGTATTAAAAAAAGGCAGTGTTGGATGCGACCACTCTTTCAACAAAGGACAAAGAATCTGGAAGGGATCTATTACGAAATCAACTACCGAACGCCACAGTTTTTAAGATTATCTTTGGAAGAATTCGAACACATACATACATTGGTAGAACCATTTATTAAAAAAATGGATACTCACTGGCGAACGGCAATAACGTCGAAGGAGAGACTTGCAATAACGTTACGTTATTTGGCTACAGGAGACTCCTATTCCAGCCTACAATACACGTTTCACGTATCAAAGCAAACAATATCAACAATAATTCCAGAAGTGTGCGATGCCATAGTGAGAGCTCTTAAGGACATGGTACAGGTAAATTATTATGAACTTTATTACTTATATTATTTTTATTATTTGGTGAAATATTTTAAACTACAGATTTTTAATTTATATTTTTTATTTATTTATTTTCATAATTAAGTAGTAATTAAATACAACACAATCATCATACGTCAATCACAGTTGTTCTCAACTAATTCACAATATTAATCTACATCCGTGTCTAAATCGCGAATCAATTGTGTAAGGCCAGTACCCATGTTACTAGAAGATGATGAGTCAAGATCGGTAAACTGTGAAGTGAAATATCCTCGTCTGTTTTCAGCGTTATATTCTTGTGTTGATGATTGATTGAGGAGCTCCATATCAGCTTCGTATAGTATAGTACTTATTGAATGTTTGACTCTCGTAAACATAGTGGCATCATATTTTCTTAGTTCGGCTGCTATGTGCATGCCAAAAGCAACGTAAGGATCATTACTACTGTCATTTTGTTTTCGCATTGCTTCTAATGCTTCTTCTATCATTTGATTTTCAGCATCATACTCTGACTCTTGATATGTCCTCTTGTTAGCGGGCATTTCTTTTCTTGGCTTCTTGGTATTTGTATCTTGGTCTCGAGTGCCTTGTTCCGAAGTTCCTGGTTCCGAAGTTCCTGGTTCTGAAGTGCCTTGTTCTGAAATGCCTTGTACCGGAATAGCTTGTTCTGTATTACCCGGCTCTGAGGGTGAGCCACAATCCTGAAACAAAATAAATAAAACGTTATTAATTTTTTTTTCAGCTACCAGTGTCAGAGCAAGATTGGAAAGCAGTATCTAAAGACTTCGAGGAAAAATGGAATTTTCCGCACACTATTGGGGCGTTAGATGGAAAACACATAACTATTCAAGCTCCTTTTCGTAGCGGCACTGAATATTTTAATTATAAAAAGTTCTTTAGTATCGTGCTATTAGCATTAGTAGACGCAAACTACAATTTTATGTATGTTAACATAGGAAGCCAAGGTCGAATTTCAGATGGAGGAGTTTATAAACATTCCGAATTGTATCGAAAGGTAGAAAATAATCAACTTAATGTACCAGCGCCAGAAATTTTACAAATACCCTACATAACTAAAATACCATATGTAATATTAGGAGATCAAGCTTTTGCATTAAGCACACATTTGATGACACCATTTGCAGGAATTCATCCAAAAGGGTCAAAAGAAAGGATTTTCAACTATAGACTATCAAGAGCACGCCGACTAGTAGAAAATGCTTTTGGAATCATGTCGACAAAATTTAGAGTATTGAGAAGTACAATGATTTTAAGCCCAAAATCAGCCAAAACCATAGTTCTAGCTACTGTTCACTTGCATAACTTTCTTCGCAGAGACTCTTTATTAAAAAAAACAAATGATTCGACGATTGAAACAGCTACCTTTACTCCAAATCAATTTATTACCACTCCTTCTGATATTCGTATTTTTTTGTCAAGATATTTTATGACAAACGGATCAATTGATTGGCAAGAAAGATATTAAATAATTGCATAACCTTAGGTTAAAAATGGCCAAAATTAATAAACAGCCCCTTAGCATTATTTGATCTCATAGATTTTGCAGTATGCGGGCTGTATGTATAATATGGCCGTTACATCTAAAGTAATATTAAAAAGAGGAAAGATTTTTTTGTTTGTTACGATTTAACTCAAAAACTACTGGACCGATTTTGATTTTTTTTTTACTATTACAAAGCTACATTTTCACTGAGTAACATTAGGTTATAATTTATAAAAAACAACCAGACCACGCGGGCGAAGCCGCTGGCGGAAAGCTATAGTCTAATAAAAATATAAAAGAAATAGGTACTTACCACTGCATCAATAGGGTTATTCCTGTCATGTAAAAAACTAAATGCTTCATAAGCAAACCATTTAGATTTATAGGCCTTGTTTCTACCTGCAACAGAAAAAAGAACATTATAACAACTAAAACATAAGCTGATTTTGTGTCTTATTAAAGAATTGAATTACGCATTTCATACATGTTGGATAATCGCGAGGGTAACTTGAAAATTAGATTTTTTGTTTGTTGAGATATCTTAACGATTATGGTGTCAAATAAAAGGTCTAGGTCTAAAACCATTTTATCAGTTTGAATCATGTAACTCGGTCCACGCGTTTAGAGATAATTAAGAATTAGTATAGTGAAAATGTAAACAGCCAGAGATTTATTAATAAGTACCTACTGTTATAAAATGTAATAAGATTAAACTTACCACAACCGGTGACATTACTTGTTTTTTCTCTGTTTCTCTCCCTTCTATAAGAACTCAAAAGACTTTTCATTTTCAATTTTAAAGCTGCTTTTGGTTGTACGAATGTTTTTGCTATTTCATCCCATAGATCTTCTCTCACATTATTATTGTGATATTCTTTACGTCTAGTGTCCCATAATGGACTATGGGAGCCATAAATTTCAATAAGACGAATTGCTGTTTCATTATCCATTTTATTTGATAAAATACGTCCGTCCACACACAACCACTGGCGAACCAACACTAAGCCTGCGTTCAGACATGCGGGAATCGTGCGTTTACGAATCGCGCGGTTTCAAACCGCAAAATTGTGAAGCTATTCAGACACGCGCGGTTAGTATGCGATTTCGTGCGGGTTAGCGTCAGTTTCAAAATGGAGGTCGACGAAGAAGTGTGTTTACTGTGGTTGCTCCTTAAAAAAAAGAAAAGAAAAAGGCGGTATTGGGTGCATCCAATATTACGTGACCGACTAGTACATGGTCAGTTCGTAACATTATCCCAAATTAAGAATGTATGATAACAAATTTTTTGACTATTTGAGAATGTCAATAAAATCTTTTGATGAACTAATTGAACTGATCAGGCAAGATATTTCATGCTCTGAAACGCATTTGAGGCCAAGCGTGTCACCGGAAGAGAAACTCGTAATAACTTTAAGGTAAGATTTATTTATTGTTCTTCAAAATCAGCATAAATATTTTCTATAACTGTAGAGGACTGAGAGCCAGAACTAAATTGCGATGGTGACGGTGACGGTGCCGGAACAGGAGGAGATGATCCAGATGTAGTAAAATATCCTTGCGGGCTTGTAAACTGTTGTCCTTGCCAATACGTAGGTGTGATCTGCTGAGTATTGTAGCGAACAGGGGGTGGTAAGCTTTGTCCTTTTTGTATCACTTGAAGTAATTCAATTTTGGTTGCTAAACGCCTATTTTCTGGTACTTTTCTGAGTTCTTTATATAACGACAAACAAAAGAGTTTGTCGTCATCTTGCTTGGTAATACTATTTTCTTGAAGTTCATTCTGAAAATGTTTTCGTGACTCGATACTTTTTTCTATTAAAACAGCTATTTTTTCTTCTGGCACTTGTGTTTTCTTACGTTTAGGGGGACGTATTTCAGTGGCTTCGGTTGCATTGGCGTTTAGTTCACTTGTCTCCTCACTTTGCCTTTCATTCTGTTCTTCAATATTAGTTGTAGTGTCCTTATTACTTACACTATTCTGCAGGAAAGATAATCTTGAAAAATACATATATCGGGCTCCTTTACGAGCACCTGAACCAGAAGGAGTTGTTTTTTCTTTTTTGTATTCTTTATTGTAGCAATCTCGTATGTTTTTCCATTTTTTTTGGAGTTGTGTACCTAAAAATAATAACATTATTAATAATATTCTTGTTTCAGATATCTTGGTACGGGTTGTTCATTTGGAGAACTAAGCTACAATTATCGCCTAGGAAAATCGACGATTATTGGAATTGTCCGCGAAGTATGTAAATCATTGTGGAATAAGTTGGTAAACATAGTCATGCCCGAAGCGACTGAAGATATCTGGAAGACAATAGCACGAGACTTTGAGAGATATGCAAATTTTCCAAATTGCATTGGTGCTATAGACGGCAAGCATATCCGAGTTATAAAGCCTGTTGATTCGGGTTCTTTGTATCATAACTATAAACATTACTTTTCCATAGTGCTCTTAGCACTTTGCGACGCCAACTATTGCTTTACTTATGTTGATATTGGGGCTTATGGCAAAAGCAGTGATTCTGCTATATTTAAAAATTCGGTTTTTTATAAACGCCTGACAGAAAAATCATTAAACATACCAACACCTAAACCAATATCTAATGTAGACCTAACACCAATGCCTTATGTTATAGTTGGAGATGAAGCCTTCGGCTTAGCAGAAAATTTAATGCGCCCATATTCAGGCAAATGTTTACCATATGAAAAAAGGATTTTTAACTATAGGTTATCGAGAGCCCGACGTAATATTGAGTGCACTTTTGGTATTTTGGCGAACAAATGGCGCATCTTTCATAGGCCTATAAATGTAAACATAGATTTTGCCGAAGATATAATAAAAGCTTCTTGTGTTCTACATAACTATGTGCGGACTAGAGATGGTCTAAAATTTAAAGATACTTTATATAATGCACCCATGACTAATCTCAATACCTTGCATGCGGGAAGAGGGACACCGTCATCTTTGAATATCAGAGATAAATTCGCTCATTACTTTGTGAACGATGGGCGTGTTCCATGGCAAGACACAAAGATATAGCTGCAACTAACATACCGTACTTGTAATGTTTAGGTACATAATAACGAAATATGGTAATACCGTTGTGACCTTCATTTGAAAAATGCTCGAAATGTCTGCATAAAGCAGCCGAAGTTTGTTTATATTTATTTAAGTACCTAAAGTATACGGAGAGTATAATATACGCTTCATAACAATAATTATAACATAATTCTGTCAATTATTTTTTGGTGAATAAACCTACTTACTTAAAATATTCTTTTTTTCCACCGTGTCTTCGCAATTTCCAAATATCTCCACCAACTCTTGCCAAGCTCGGTTCTTGATAATTTTATTTGAGTAATCATCACACTGAATGTCCCATATTGCAGGTCTCTTCTCCACCTCATCAATAAATAGTTCAGTGTCGAAACGATCCATGGCGAACTCACGAACAGTGACGTGCTCACCGCGCGGTATCCGCAACGCAACTGAACGCGAAGTAAAGACTCCATTGTAATAGAAACGCGCGGGAGCAGCGCGATTCTATTTTCTGGCGGTTGGGTTGCGGTAACCGCGCGGCTTGATTAACTGCGCGGTTATGTCTGAACGATTACTAACTAACTCATATAAATAAGACCCGCGCGATTTCCATGCGATTCTATAATCGCGCGGTTCCCGCCGTGTCTGAACGAGCGCTAACACCGTTCGCGGCGATCGTCGCGCGCGGCAGGTAGCTCGCGGCTGCCGCGCGCGGCAATCGTCCAATCATAGCGCGGCAAGCCGCGCGCGGCAGCCGCGCTCGAATGCCGCTTTATGTTTGGACACACCTTAAACAGAGATTCGTCATTTAAATAATTACTTACCTATCTGGTTCTTTATATCAGGAGCAAAATTATCATAGTCTGGAAATAAAATTTTGGCAATTTGCTCCCATGCTTTTATTTTCATTGTTTTATTTTTAAAGTCTTCATTGGACTTATCCCAAAGGTTTTCCCGTTCTTGGACTAATGTAATTAGGTAGTCTATATCAATAACATCTAGGTTGGCACTCATTTTTTAAAACCTCAATCACAATAAACAAAAATACTTAGAAAAAATTCGAAACGAGCGAGCGTGTGTCCTTCCTTGTGACGCAAAACAACTGAGCGGTGCCGCTCCGACGTCGCAACGCATTCACCCCTCCCCGCCTCGTCTTGGTGGTTGCAAGTCCGGTGCGGCGACGGAGCGCATCGTGTGACATGCCACAGATATTTCTATGTAAGACGACGCAGCGACACCGCTCCGGCGCCGTACCGCCGCCGCAACGCATCGTGTGCCCCCGCTCTTACTGGGGATACCGGGTTTGCCATAAAAAACCTTAAAAATGATCCTAAGATTTTCCTCTATTCCCCCCGTCAGTTCTATTCACCCCGTTTTACGGTACTGTATTCTGTATGAACTCGCTCATACAACTACATACGCTAATAACATATACGTTTAGTGTCGCCGCACACGAGCCACTCGCCACAGCCACAAACGCCGCACATACTGGTATTTGCACGATCTACGCGGCCAAAATTATTTTGATGTTTAATTGGTTTCTAAACAACGCAAATAAGAAAAAAATACATATTTACACAACAAAAAATATATATTTTCAAAAATTGAGGTAGGTACGTCGATTACAGGAAAAAAAATTAAAATGCTAAGTTTCTGTGATTTTTTCTTCATCGCTCTCTGATGAATTTTCGATTATATTTGGTTCCGCAGATACGAACATAGCCAAGGTTTCAGGCAAAAATGTGTTTGCTTTCCTTTTTTTTACTGCTCGCTTACTACTTAGCAAAGGATCTGAACTAAGAAGAAGGCGATTAAAAATATCTTGGTTGCAACTTTCTCGGGAAAATTTCCTCGCAAAATCTTGGCGGTAACATCTAAAATGTTTGTTGCGAGCTTCAGCTGCTTCCTCGGAAAGCTGCCCGATTGGTAATAATGCCTTTTCGATGATAACCGCGCCATGGACTAGAACCTTGTGCATTGTTGGCGTCATAGGATGCCATTCATATAAGTTAACATAAACACGAGCAGTTTCTGAAGCATATCTTTCATATTTTACAGGATCAATTTGGTACCCGCTTGAAATTGCTTCCAATATGACTTTTAGTCTGTAAATTAGATCATAACTGATACCTGTTATTTCTGAAGCTAATCTCGGCTTCTCAAAAAACCTTCTGCTGGTATTTCCATCATTTGTATTTCCGAAATTGGATTTTGGCATATCTACTATTAGACCTGTTTCAGTGCGAAACCTTTCTTGTATGTGCCTTTTTTTTCGTTCTTCTATGTCTTTTTCCTCTTGCGTTTTTTTGGCCCTGTATTTCTTTACTTGTAGTTTGTAGGCTAAATGTAAGATGCTTTCAAATATACGAATTCTGGCGTGTAATACCGATATGCCAAATTCAAGAGCCGCAAAATTCACTTCTCTTGTATATTCCAATTTATTAAAATCCTTGGATGTTGCTCCACAAATGTAGCACCTACTTGTAGACTTTGTACCTGTGGCTGCATTGCAGACCTTTCCATCTACCATTGTCATGATAAAGGTGTGCTTTATAAATAACTTTTTCCCTGCTATGTCGACCACTGTTGGGACTAAAGAGCTAATAGCGCTTTTAACATGTCTTATTTCCTCTTCAGTGACATCATTATTTTCTTTGATAAAACGGAATCTTATTGGTCGACAAAATCGCGGCGAAGAGGGCGTTGGATTTTTCCATAAAACTTTTTCATTATTATCTCCACAAACTAATTGAAGAGGCACGAAACAGCTTTGAAAAAGATTTGCATCGGAATCGGTATCACTTTCAAGTTTTTGCTTAAACAGTGATTGTTGGGATCCATCGCAGCCCCATTTACTAATTATAGTTAATGATTCACGCTCTTGCTCCTTTAAAGTTATCAATACCTCTTCTAGGTACTCCGATAAACGCCTAACGGTAACATCCATTAGAGGCTGTAACTGAGCTTCGGCACTGGTACTCGTTACCGTACACGATTCTTCAGGTGGGTAACATTTCTTCTTGGCCTTTTGTAACGCACTGTAGCACGGAAAAAACTTCTTATTGGTCTTTCTTATAATTTCGTATTGTCCTTGCGTCAAATCTGCATCTACAAACATTTGCAACGCTTGCATTGGTGTCAAGGAGGGTTGCTCTTTACTTGATTTCGTAAGATGAAATGCTTTCTTATATTTAGTTGCTCGTGTCGGAGTACTGGTGATATCTTTAAGGACAATTGATGCATCTCTTTTACCAGATTTTCCCAGCTCCACTTGCGCAGCGTGAATAATGATCTCCTTTTCGAAACCAGAACGAAGTTCCTCAGTCTTTCGTCTTTTGCTCCTCTCACTTGCCTCTTCAAACATTTTGGGTGGTCGACCTGGCCTTGTTTGTGAGGTCTCAACAACAGGGATTTCAAACGTACCTTCCAGCCATGACCGGTTGTATTTAAGAAAATTGTCTTCTTTGTTATGAGCTTTAGTCCACCGTTGTTTAAGTTCTGATTTGAAATGGGCAAAACCACGTTTCAAATTAGCAATTTGATCTTCATTGTAACCGTCACATGACAAAAGTTCATCTTTTAGATGGTTTAATTTTGCATCTAAATTAGGCAATTTTTCTTTCTTCATACGGTCAAACAAGTATTGTCGGGTCACAATCCTTACTCCTGACGTACCCTGTGAACCTAAAACAAACGTACACTATGTAAAAAAGTCGATAACAAAAATCACATTATTTACATTTTATTGCTAAAAATCTTTAACCCCCCAAAACTTGATCTATCCGGACGTTTCCGGAGATGATTTTGATAGTAGTTATTAGGCAGATGTTCAAATAATTACCTAAAATTATAACCATAGCCCGATCTATCCCGATACACAAACAAAAACACTAGCAAAGAAAAAATATTGAAAGAAATTACGGTATGGAAATGAGTTTACGTATTATTAAAAAAAAAAAAAGTTTCTTAGTTGATCATAACTTTATTAACGTAGTTTGTAAGTCTCTTACCTGCTCTATAAGAATCCATCACTTTCAATTCGTAAGATCAACTTGAACATATAAAAATTCACTTTCGAAGTTAAGGTTTTAAAAAGCGCCGAGAACAGATACGTACACTAGGTGAAACGGTCAAATTCCGACTGATGCTACGCGTGAGGGGTGTGCGGTAGCAGGTAGATTGAGGGTGGGTATTGTTCTCTGGTTCGTCCTCTGTTCGTGGAACTTGCTTTTGTTAATGTTTTTGTTATTTGGATATTGGGACTTTTGGCCGCGTAGATCGTGCAAATACCAGTATGTGCGCCGCCACTAGAAGCTAGAAGCGGCTACAAAGGTAGCTGAAGCGCGCGACAGCCACTTGTGGCCGGTGGTCGACACTTGCGGTCGGTGGCTGCTTGTTGTTGTACTTTTTTTTAACCCTTGCGTGCAGTATCATAATGGACTCTGACGAAGAAGGTTTAATTGCGCTACTTTTGATAAAAAGACGTCGTCGTAGAAGACGAAACCGTAGTTATTGGATACATCCAATTTTAACGAATGTAAACAAATGCAACGAACATTTCGATAATCTTCTAAACCATCCTAAAAAGTTTTTCAAACATTTTCGTTTAAGCATAGGTACGTTTTGGGAACTACATGCTCTATTATATGCTGGATTAAAGCACCACGATACCAACATGCGGAAAAGCATCGCACCTGCGGAAAGACTAGCTATCACATTAAGGTAAGTGGAAATAATCACTAGCATAAAACTCCACAGAACACTATGATAAAATAATCTATACTTTATTTATAATAGAAAAAACAATGCACATTGATTATAATAATCAATGTGCATTGTTTTTTCTACTAGAGAATAGCTAGTTAACAAATAAAACACGTAGGTATTTGTATTTAGTTATTATGTCTTTATTATAATTTGGTATCACTCGTCATCATCACGGAACATGTTTTCGATAACAGAACTGTTGTCCATAGACTGGTCAGAATAATATGAATGAGTTGGAGAAGGCTGAATTATAGGTGAAGACGGGATAGATGTAGAAGCGTTTTGTGTAGAGTATGACATGTCAAGCATAGACTTGTCGGAATAATGTGAATGAAGTGGAGAAGGCTGAACAGATGTAGAAGCTTTTTGTGTCGAGTGTATGTTGGCATTTCCTGAAGAATAACCATAACATTGTGCCGAATAGGTTTCATAATTTTGATTATGCGTGTACTTTCTAATTAACTGTAATATTTCTGATTGAAAATCAAGTTTACAATTTTCGTCAATTTTTTTTACGTCGTACGTACGTTTATGTGGAAGCAGCGACATCAGAAATTGCTTATCGGGGTCATTTTGGTCGCTTATTTGATCATGTTTACGTTTTAAATTTTCCGAAAGTGTTCTGAGAATGTCATTTTCTGATTTTTCGGCCCTTTTTATATTAATGTTTCTGTTTATTTTCGGGCGAGATGTTTCCGCATCATCAGTTGAATTAGTAACATCGGTAGGCGGTCTCACTTCTTTTAAGGAATTCAAGAACGATAGATGATTTAAATATATGTACTGTTTACTGCTTGTTGCTGCCGAACCACTCGCAACGTTCTTGTTTTTTGCATTTTCTCTATTAAAACTGTCACGAAGACTCTTCCACTTCCTCTGTAATTTAGTTACTGTAACAACAAAAAATATAATTTTAATTTATTTAATTTATTTTTAAAAAATATAATTTGTTTCAGGTATCTAGGAACTGGATGCTCGTTTGAGGATTTTGAACTCTCTTACCACCGTGGGGCCTCTACAGCAAGGAAAATAGTACAAGAAACATGTCAACTAATTTGGAACTATTTAAAAGCCGTTTGTATTCCAGAACCGACCCAAGACATGTGGAAAGAAATTGCCAGCGGATTTCTTCAAAATACTAATTTTCCTAATTGTTTAGGCGCCATAGATGGGAAACATATAAGAATTATTCATCCATTCGATACCGGCTCCTTGTACTTTAACTATAAAAAATTTTTTTCAATAGTACTTCTAGCAAGTTGCGACTCGAATTTACTTTTTACGTTCGTGGATGTTGGGGCATACGGTAAAGCATCCGATTCTACAATATTTAGAGAAAGTGAACTGTGTAACAAAATAGGGGAGACCGGGTACAAAAGTAACATTTTGTACTTTAACTTTGATTTCTGTTTAGGTGTGATTATTTTATAGAAACGAATATAACCATTTAAACATTCTGTTTATGGTCTTTACATCGGTATCTCAATTTCGCTGTTTATTGTTCATTTGATATGAATCACAGAGACTCGAAAAAAAATGAGAAGTTGTTACTTCCGACCACGTAGGCAGGACGAAAGTAACACATTGTGGGTCAAAAGTAACAGGCCAAAAGGGATCGTAAAGAAAACAATATGACATATTAAATCAACATATTATTTATTTTAAGACTTTGTATTCAAAGAAGTTGCATTTAAAATGCTCAAAAATTTAAAAAAAAAAAAATTAAGAAAACAAAACAAATTATTATTCTAGTATTGTATCTTCAAGTAATGAGATCAGTATTTTTTAAAGTTTAAGTAATCATTTTTATAATCAGCCTTATTTTATTCAGACTCACAATTGTGACATATATAATTAGCATCATCATGGACACATTCGGCATGTGACCACATTTTGCACGAGAGGCATTGAACCCACTGTTCATTTGGCCGGCTATTGACAAAGGTTTCTAAACAAACGAGACAAAAGCAATCTTCGTCGTCTGATTTGTTTTCCTTCTCTTCAGCTGCCTTCTTTGTCTTTTTTCCTTTTCCCTTCCCTTTCGTAGATATCAACTTTTTCTTGCCATTTCCAGTATCAGGTGTTAAAACCGTTCTCTTAGCTTTATTTCTTTCTAGGTATTCTTCCTCAATAGCGTTTTTTTCGGGCGTGTCCGTCAATATTGCTGTCTTACGTTTTTTACGTCCTCTGCTTGATACAGTCCTCGGGCCTGCTTGTGGTAAGGGTCTCAGATCTTTAGGTGTTAAATCAAATGGCTGAGAAGAATTTGCTTGCTGTAACCCGCTAGGTCCTGGTGTAGGCGAATGGGATCTTTGATTAGATGATAATATATTTGACAAATCATTGTTAACTGTATGCTCGATAGTTTGGTCACTTGTCGCTGGAAGATTATCAACTGGAGTATCTGGATCAACTTGGGTGGTGGTCGTTGCATCAAAACTAGTCAACACGTCATTAGATGGATTTTCACTGTTTATTTGTAAAGGCCGATCAGTAACAGATGATGGTGCATAATCAACAGCAGTAAATATATTCCTATTAAATGGACTTATACCGGTACAGGTAAATCCGGCTATTGCATTTCGATCGGTGACTGAAGCAGGAAATGCTTCTCTAACAATGCCAGGAATGTAATGGATAGTCATTGTTTGACCAGGATGATTCCGCATCCAGTTGTCTGTTGCGGCGTTTATCATTTTTTTGAATGGTCCAAATACTGCTCTATCTAAAGGCTGAAGCTTATGGGTGCAATGGGGTGGAAACGACAGCAATACTATTCCATGTTTTCTACAAAAATCTAGAGCTTGGATAGATATATGCGATGCATGATTGTCGAGCAATAACAAGCATTTTTGATCAACTATTGGCTTGACTTGTCTTTTAAAGTGTTCTAGAAATAGTAAAAATTCTGCTTCCTGCATCCATCCACTAGCATTGCCAGCTCCGGCACAACCAACAGGTCCTTCTCGTATCATGTGCTCTTGGTATCGCTTTAATGGGAAAACAAAAAAGGGAGGTATGTGTCCACCTTGAGCATTAATCGCAACAGCAACAGTTACTAATCTCCCACGTTCTGCTGACGTTATTGCGCCTACTTGTTTAATTCCTTTTTGAGCTAAAATCTTGCTAGGTCTTTGTACAGTGGTCACCCCTGTCTCATCCATATTCCAGATATCCTTAGGCTCAAATTTGTACCTGTCCATTACTTCAGCAAGATTATCAAAAAACTTACTCACATTATGTTCGTTGAAGCTCGAGGCTCGCGACAGGCTTGTTGCTTGAGGTGTCCTCAAAGAAAGGCTCGGGTGCCGTTTCAGAAAACCCGTCAACCATTCCTTACCCGCCATTTGAGTATCATGCCACTTTTCAGGAAATGTTTTTCTATTTTTTACCGCCAACTCATATGCCAGTTTACGAACTTCAGGTGGAGATAACCCGAAATAAACTCCAGAGCACTCGATCAAATAGTCCCGTAGACATTTTTCCTCATCATTATTGAAAACTCTATTGACACAACGATAACCCACTACGGCGCTAGTATTTCCTGCTTTAATTTTTTTTATATATCTGTATAATGTTACATGACAAACATTATATTTTTTTGCCAATGCTCTAATTTTTGTACTATCTCTTGAATGCTCTTCAGCCGCTTTTCGGTATACTTCCGTGTCAGTGGTTCCTCGTGTGGTAGTTCTGATGCGTTGTCGCGGCATCCTGTTAAAATAAATACACACATAACAATGATAAGCAAAAAATAGTTAACAAATCAGTACGGGGACAAAAGTAACATGTTACTTGTGTACCCATAGGGCTATGTTACTTTTGTACCCGACCATATTTCTGTTAAAATATAAAAGATAACCTTAAAATGAAACGTGCTATACAAAAATGAATTAAAATACTGTGTAATCAATCTAATCAAGAATTAACATGTAAATATTCAGATTGGTATCATCTATAAAAGACTACGAAAACACTAAATAAGAAAACGACAAAATACTTACGTTTGGTTTGCGAAATCACAAAGCGTCTTCTCACATAACCTAACAGCGCGAGGCGCGCGTGGCGACTGAATGCAAGCGAGGGGGGTACCGCCCCGCTGTGAACTTACGACATCGATGCGGTGTTTGACTGTTGGATATATCTACAGAGCATTTGTTACTTTCGACCCGCCGTTACTTTTGTACCCGGTCTCCCCTACACAGAAAGACATTAAATATCCCCTCACCACGACAGGTCGGTAATCGACAACCATTGAACTACACATTTGTTGGCGATGAAGCATTTGGCCTCAGTGAAAATATGATGAGGCCATATGCTGGAAAATATTTGGACTTAGACAAAAAAGTTTTCAATTATAGGTTAAGCCGTGCCAGACGTTGCATTGAGTGTACCTTCGGCGTACTAGCAAACAAATGGAGAATATTACATCGCCCATTAAACACTTCTGTTCATTTCTCAGAAGACATTGTGAAAGCTTGTTGCATTGTATGCGTTTCGATGGCGCGGCCACGGAGATTTTTTTTAAAAAGAACTATGCCAAGATTATGTAAAAATTTGTAAAAGTTGATTCCCAAAACCATAAATTTGTCAAAGATAAGGTTAAAAAGTTTTAAGGGTTTGAACGTGGCCGCGCCATTGAAACGCGGCGAACCGCGCGGCCACGGAGATCTTTAAAACTAAGCGTTGCAGAGACCTGAAATTTAGGGAAATGACAGATTGAATTTGTAAAAAATTTGTAAAAATATAGAAAAAATTCCTAGGTTTATATTTTAGGAGCTGTAAGACTAAAACCCCATGGCCGCGCCATTGAAACGGTGAAAAACACGTTATCACCGATATCTCGCTGAAAAAGCATCGCAGAAGTCTGAAACTTTTTGTAATACCTAGATTTGAATTTGTCGAAATAGGTAAAAATACACAAAAAAATCCTAGGTTTATATTTCAGGAGCTATAAGACCAAAACCCTATGGCCGCGCCATTGAAACGGTGAAAAACACGTTATCGCCGATATCTCGCTGAAAAAGCATCGCAGAGGACTGAAGTTTTTTGTAAAACCTAGATTTGAATTTGTCAAAGTATGTAAAAATACACAAAAAAATCCTAGGTTTATATTTCAGGAGCTGTAAGACTAAAACCCCATGGCCGCGCCATTGAAACGGTGAAAAACACGTTATCACCGATATCTCGCTGAAAAAGCATCGCAGAAGTCTGAAACTTTTTGTAATACCTAGATTTGAATTTGTCGAAATAGGTAAAAATATACAAAAAAATCCTAGGTTTATATTTCAGGAGCTGTAAGACCAAAACCCTATGGCCGCGCCATTGAAACGGTGAAAAATACGTTATCGCCGATTTCTCGCTGAAAAAGCATCGCAGAGGTCTGAAGTTTTTTGTAAACGCTAGATTTGAATTTGTCAAAACATGTAAAAATACACAAAAAAATCCTAGGTTTATATTTCAGGAGCTGTAAGACCAAAACGCTATGGCCGCGCCATTCAATACGTTTTGAATGTTCTGATAGGGTGACCATGACTTATTGTTTACAGAAAACTTTCCACCTGCAAGTATTAGAAATTATATCTCAAGGATTCTAAATCATGGTATGTATGAAATGATAAGTACCTATATCTTAGAGTAAGTAAACAATCTGTGATTTGTGATTTTGAAAGAAATGATTAGTACCTATAACTTAGTGTAAGTAAACAATCTGTGATTTGTGATTTTGAAAGAAATGATAAGTAACTATACCTTAGTGTAAGTGAACAATTTGTGATTTTGAAAGAAATGATAATTACCTTTATCTTAGTGTAAGTAAACAATCTGTGATTTATTTGATTTAAAAGAAATAAATATATGTTTTTGTATCATAACGTTTCATTTGAATTTAATTTAGAATCCTTGAGATGTGGTGTGTGTGTATTTGCAAGTGGAAAGTTTTCTGTAAACAATAAGTCATGGTCACCCTATCGGAACATTCAAAACGTATTCAAGTTTTTATATTATGAAACAAAAAGAAAATTTTCGCCTATTATCGGTAATTATACATATTAATAGGTGTTGTTTACAAAAAAAGATCTCGCTAATACTTTATTTCCGATTAGATAACCACAACTTATTTCTACGCAATACCGTAATACAGCTCCTGAAATATAAACCTGGGATATTTTTGTGTATTTTTACATGTTTTGACAAATTCAAATCTAGCGTTTACAAAAAACTTCAGACCTCTGCGATGCTTTTTCAGCGAGAAATCGGCGATAAAATATTTTTCAACGTTTCAATGGCGCGGCCATAGGGTTTTGGTCTTACAGCTCCTGAAATATAAACATAGGATTTTTTTGTGTATTTTTACCTATTTCGACAAATTCAAATCTAGGTATTACAAAAAGTTTCAGACTTCTGCGATGCTTTTTCAGCGAGATATCGGTGATAACGTGTTTTTCACCGTTTCAATGGCGCGGCCATGGGGTTTTAGTCTTACAGCTCCTGAAATATAAACCTAGGATTTTTTTGTGTATTTTTACCTATTTCGACAAATTCAAATCTAGGTATTACAAAAAGTTTCAGACTTCTGCGATGCTTTTTCAGCGAGATATCGGTGACAACGTGTTTTTCACCGTTTCAATGGCGCGGCCATGGGGTTTTAGTCTTACAGCTCCTGAAATATAAACCTAGGATTTTTTTGTGTATTTTTACCTATTTCGACAAATTCAAATCTACGTATTACAAAAAGTTTCAGACTTCTGCGATGCTTTTTCAGCGAGATATCGGTGATAACGTGTTTTTCACCGTTTCAATGGCGCGGCCATGGGGTTTTAGTCTTACAGCTCCTAAAATATAAACCTAGGAATTTTTTCTATATTTTTACAAATTTTTTACAAATTCAATCTATCATTTCCCTAAATTTCAGGTCTCTGCAACGCTTAGTTTTAAAGATCTCCGTGGCCGCGCGGTTCGCCGCGTTTCAATGGCGCGGCCACGTTCAAACCCTTAAAACTTTTTAACCTTATCTTTGACAAATTTATGGTTTTGGGAATCAACTTTTACAAATTTTTACATAAACTTGGCATAGTTCTTTTTTAAAAAAATCTCCGTGGCCGCGCCATCGAAACGCATACTGTTGCATTTTGCACAACTTTATTCGCAAAAGGGATGGCTTCAATTTTCGGCATACTTTGAAAATAGTGGGACTCGAAAATATACAAAATACAGGCTGGCCAGTAACACGAGCGTCTACGGCAAGAGATACGTTAAAAGATTATTTTATGAATGAAGGAGCAATACCGTGGCAAGAAAATAGAATATAAATATATGGTTTTATATTATTTTATTAAACTTACCTTCAATGTTCTTTTCTTTGGCAGTTTTATTCGAAAAATCTCCCACAAACAATTCGCAGATTTCTTCCCAGGCCTTCACTTTTTCTCTTCTATTACTATAACTATCACTTTTTGAATCCCAAATCGCAGGACGGGATTGTATCTCTGATATAAATAATTCTATATCCATATTTATCTACCTATATGAATGTGCATCTGGACCGAGGGCCCATTTTTTTAATCCTTGCGAAACGAAATAAGACTTAAAGGGAAATTAGTTAAAAATAGTAAAAACATAAAGCAATGGGCCAAGAATTTCTTAAACGTGAATTAAAACAGTTATGCTTAAATTACTTGGGCCCTCAATCCAGACGCGTGAATAAACTGGCATAGCCTACATCTCAGAAAATACTATCTCTGGGTTAATCATTTTTTTTTAGGAATTTAGTTAAGAATTTCTTAAATATTTTAAGAAATTCCCAAATCTGTAGAATATGACATTACAGATTTTTGGCGGTTTAGCTAGGGCCCTCAATCCTTTAATGTCTCTACTGAGGAATCTGCAAAACATGAATTTATCTGAAGATATATATTAATAGGACTGTAACATATTTTGCTTAGATACCTCTGTAAATTAGTTAAAAAGAAATAAAGACACAAAAGTGAATTGTTATAAAGTAAATGAGAATCGAATTTTACTATAACGTCTGGACTGAGAGCCCAATATTTTCGGCTTTATTGACTAGGTTCAACCTCATAGATTAAGTCAAATTAAAATATATTTTTTTACTATTTTTTAATTAAAATGTTACATATCGTCCGTTCTTCTAAATGCAATACTTTAAGAGAAAATACATTTTTAATTTTTCATAGGAGAAAGTTTTGTAGGGTACATATGATTTTGTTACTTTTTGGGACGGAAAATCGTATATCATTGTTTCTAAGGACAGGATATGTAGCACCAGAGACGTCGCAATCAAAATCATTTCGATGAATAAAACACAATTGGTATAAATTTATGAAAACTATTTACTTCACTTATATTATATAATCTAAAAATACTTTGATATCGTAACATCAATTTAATTACAAACTATTTGTAACAACTATTCAAATAAACGGTTACGATCGGTATAAATATAAGAAAACTATTTACTTCACATAAATGTAACCTAAAAATAGTCTGATATCTAATATATAAAATTCTCGTGTCACAGTTTTCGTTCCCGTACTCCTCCGAAACGGCTTGACCGATTCTCATGAAATTTTGTGAGCATATTGAGTAGGTCTGAGAATAGGCTAACATCTATTTTTCATACCCCTAAGTGGCTAGGGTAGGGTAGGGTAGGGTAGGGTAGGTAGGGTAGGGTAGGTAGGGTAGGGTAGGTAGGGTAGGTAGGGTAGGTAGGGTAGGGTAGGTAGGGTAGGGTAGGTAGGGTAGGGTAGGTAGGGTAGGGTAGGGTAGGTAGGGTAGGTAGGGTAGGTAGTGTAGGTAGGGTAGGGTAGGTAGGGTTGTTAGGGTAGGGTAGGTAGGGTAGATGAATGTTTGGTGTTTTTATGGCAAAACAAAGTTTGCCGGGTCAACTAGTTGTAAAATAAAATTTACCTACTTACAAACTTTTTGTAACAAATTTTCTAACAAACAGTTTAAATTATCAATAAATTTGTTCAAAGAAGCGAGTGAGCGAAGTTTTTATGCTGATTTTTAGTTATGAACGCTAAATAATAATGTTATTTTTTAGTGCTATAATTTTTATGCAAAAATAGCGGCTAACTATATGGCCCTATTTTCGAAGATGAAATCAGATTTTGTCGTCGATTATAACAACATGGATATGAAATTTAAAGTCCAGATGAGTACCTACCTATCTACATGTTGTTTTAAAATTAAACTTGTCAATAAAATGTATTAAAGAAAAATAAATAATAATAAAAATTTAAAAAAACACGACTGCGCTACCAAAAACACGAATTGCAGTCGGATGACCTCTTAGACGTTAAATAGTGTTCCATAGAACAGTCCCCCAACTGTAGTTCGTGATTTTAGCAGCGCAGTCATGTATTTTTAATATTTTTTATCTTTACTCTTCAAAATTAGGATCAGCCAAACCATATGTCACAATGTCTAAATAAATAGGTTGTTCTTCTCTACTATTGTAAAATCTAAGCATTAAATCATCATAACAGACCATGCGGCCGTTTACGAAACCATGCCCCTTGTAGTGACCAACATCAGCCGGTTTCAACGGGGGGACAAATTCAATAACACCTAATATTTTAAAATATTTTCCTTTTAAACTAATTGTTTCGGGTAGTTCCTTCAAACTAACTTTATCTGTCCCGTTCAAATCAAATGAGATCAAATCAGAGAGCTCGTAATTTGAATTCACCACACATTTACAAGACACACAGGTATTATTTTCATTCCCAATACAAATTGCATCTTCAAGGCTGGAAAACCCAAAAATTCTAATCATATCTATATTAATCGGCAAAAAAGCCACCTCTCGGAAGATCTTGTTTGACGTACATAATTTGTTTAAACACTGTTTTGTGAAAACTGCACTGTTAATATAATTTAATAATATATTTTCAAATATAAAGGTAGCATTACAAGCACAATCAACATTTATAACTTTACCTTCTTGCGCTTTTTTAAAATATTCAAGTGCTATTTGAGACCTCATTTCATAAAGATCTTGATGTGCTGAATGACTATTAGATAAATGTTGAATGTATTTTGCAATCGAAATATTTTCGAAAATATCGATACTCTTTTTGATACTTTGATTTGTATTGTATCCTATGGACAAAAGGTACAATACGGAGTCTAGGCCACACGTGTTCATTAATTTCATTTCATTTTCGCCGTAACGGACAGAATTACATAAATTACCATTTTTAATAAATTTTACATCATCTTTTTCTAATATTGAGTCGGCTACTTCAACATTTTTTCCTCTCCAATTCTCTCTAAGTTTTTTCTTTTTTTTAATGTTTTCTTAATAATATTTACTGCACTATTAAATTTGTCAGCAATGTTATAGATTTCCTTCTGAAGAGAGATTTGGTTTCGAATGACTGACAGATGTTAACTTGACATAACACTAGTTTATGTGTGGCTGACTCTGGCTTGGCCACCATCAGGGATTTTAATTTTGATAACACAAATATTTAGTCGGTAATTGGTCGAAATTAGTCGCCAAATATTAGATTTAGTCGGTCACTGGTTCAAAAGTTAGAAGGGTTGTTAGGTGGCCGATCTGGAGAGACTGACCCCAGCTTGGCCAATTTTATATCTCAAAAACTAGGGCACCTAGCGAAGATCTGTTTTCTGCCAGATTTAATCGGTAATTAGTCGAAATTAGTCGCCAAATATCAGAATTAGTCGATCACTGGTTTAAAAGTTAGAAGGTTTTATAGGTGGCCGATCTGGAGAGACTGACCCCAGCTTGGCCACATTTATATCTCAAAAACTAGGGCACCTAACGAAGATCTGTTTTCTCATAGATTTAGTCGCTAATTAGTCGAAATTAGTCGCCAAGTCACAGATTTAGTCGGGTCTTAGTTTCAAAGATAAAATGAGTTCAACTTTTAAGGTATAGTCCAAGAGCTAGATCATAAGTTTACGAAATATAGCCAAGAAAAAAATATTTCTATTAATATGTGTAATAAACTTCTAGTTTTTAACCGATTTACCAAAAAGGAGGAGGTTCTATGTTCGACTTTATGTATGTTCATCCATATCTCCGTCAATTGTGGACCGATTTTGAAAATTCATTTCTTTTTCGAAGAGTATGTTTAGAAATTGGTGCCTTTTTACTTTGGTGAAGATCTGATGAAGAACTTTGGAGATATACAACAGAATTCTTCAATAAATAACGGCAGATCTCTCGGGATTGCTGCAATCGCATGTCTATTTATTGTTTATATCATTTCATAACATAACATAAAATCACGCCAGTTTGCTCTAAAGGGGTACGCAGATCTCTCATTTCACCGGTTGTGTTCAAGTTTCACGTTATTCGGCGTTAATCTTTTTTGGCGTTATAAATACCTTACTAAACAACTTGACTATTAGGTAAGTAAAACTAAAAAGGGAAAAAAACTTTATAAAAAATACTACCGACTTCCAATTAAAAAAATGTGAATGACCTCCTTCGGCAGTCGGGTAATAATAAAAAGAACTATTTTACAAAAAATACTACCGACTTCCAAAGAAGAAACTACAAAGTGAAAAATAACTTTATTTTTGGAAGTCGGTGTCCATATCGAATAAAAATGGTACCTATGAAAGACACCGACTTCCAAAAATAAAGTCATTTTTCACTTTGCAGTTTCTTCTTTGGAAGTCGGTAGTATTTTTTTTTGTAAAAGTTTATTTTTATTTTTATCGGTCTAAAGTCCTTAGAAATGTCAGAGAGATATAAATTCTAAATTAAATATATATTTTTATGTTTTATGTTACTATTATAGGTTATTATACTCTTATTATTATTATTATACTATTATAGGTTAGAGTAGCTTAATCTTCTTTGAAAACATTAAACCTTGCTCTTGGTCTATTTGGTGTCAAGATGTACAGTCGCATACAACTGTTTTACCAAATTATAATGTTAGGGTCTAAATTACGTTAGAATAATAAAACTTATGTTGCCCAATAAGAATATATGATGTATCTACTTAATACTATGCTTGCACGGGGACCCAGCGCTAAGAAAGAAAATTTGGTTCAAATAAATATTACTAGATGGCGAGATATGCACCGATTTGTTATTGAATTGTGTGTCAAATTAACATTCTCTGGAATTGTACATAAATATTTTATGTTCTTGTTCAACCAACTCTCCTCAGCACAAAATTATGTACATTATTTTGCTCATAATCCACATTTCAAAGATTATTTGAACAGATCATTTAACTGATACTCTTTCAAAAAAAAAAAAATTTTCCAAATCGTTCCAGGCGTCTTTGAGAAATCGGGTAACACACATAAAAAAGTTTACGATGAATTGAGAACCTCCTCCTTTTTTTGAAGTCGGTTAAAAATACATAACTAATAATCTTAAATCAAAGATGTATATACCTACTTAGATAGGTACCTAATATGACACCATTGGCTCTAATTATGGTAAGAATAATAAAAATTCTGTTGTCGAAATATATAATTATTTATTACTTAAAAAATAATATACTTGTTAGTTCAATATTTTTTAAGTAATAAATAATACCACTGAATAAAACACTGTACCACTGTATAATAATACTGTTGTAAATAGATAAAAATACCTAAAGCTCGTCCGCAGCGGACGCGGCCTGCATCTCAAGCAAAAATTTGTAAAATTCTCATACAACGCCATAGAATATTCTATGTTTGAATTTTGGTGCGAGCCGCCACGCCCGACGCGCCGCTTATCCAGAAACGAGGACTTAATCAAACATATAGGTACTAGGTACCTAAAAAATCTAATTTTAATCACAGTAGACATTTTAATTACAGTATTATTTTAATCGCTGGAGCGCAGTGATCTATTTGCCAGCGACTGCCACATTATGTTCGATAAATAATTACATTATATTTATTGTAGATCTGTTTCTAGGTAATACATACTGCTTTCCTTTTTTGGTATAAAATAACATAGAATAACTTTATATTTAGGTTTATATTTTGAAACAAACATTCCACCTTAAGACATCATGTATTGTCTAGAAACTACTTATAGTATTTTGTACTTGCTTGTACCAATGTATGGAGAAATTTATTACTTTAATATCTTTTTAATTACACACCGACTATATCTGTGACTTGGCGACTAATTTAGACTAATTAGCGACTAAATCTATGTGAAAACAGATCTTCGTTAGGTGCCCTAGTTATTGAGATATAAATGTGGCCAAGCTGGGGTCAGTCTCTCCAGATCGGCCACCTATAAAACCTTCTAACTTTTGAACCAGTGATCGACTAATTCTGATATTTGGCGACTAATTTCGACTAATTACCGATTAAATCTGGGAGAAAACAGATCTTCGCTAGGTGCCCTAGTTTTTGAGATATAAATTTGGCCAAGCTGGGGTCAGTCTCTCCAGATCGGCCACCTAACAACCCTTCTAACTTTTGAACCAGTGACCGACTAAATCTAATATTTGGCGACTAATTTCGACCAATTACCGACTAAATATTTGTGTTATCAAAATTAAAATCCCTGATGGTGGCCAAGCCAGAGTCAGCCACACCTAGTTTAT
This sequence comes from Anorthoa munda, assembly GCA_945859665.1. Classification (NCBI taxonomy): domain Eukaryota; kingdom Metazoa; phylum Arthropoda; class Insecta; order Lepidoptera; family Noctuidae; genus Anorthoa; species Anorthoa munda. Next base: position 4,440,045 of record OX243899.1, on the reverse strand, counting down.
GGCGCGAACAAGGATCACAAGGAGATCGAGAAAGAAAGATTGCGAGTTTGATCAGTAGTAAACATGATAAAACTTGAAGAGAAATACAGTCGTTATAGTTCCCGATTGTAAGTTTAGATAAAAATACGTGCCTAGTGAAATGTCGTTTACGTTATTCTCCATTACATTGCAATTAGTTACTTTGTAAAAGTACATTACCAAGAAAGATTTGTTTTATCCTCGCCCGAAAAGGACCCATGTAATAATGACTTTTCCTGACAATTGACCTGTCTTCCCTTCAAAATAATGCATCAAAAAAACAGTCGCTTCCGACAGTACAAGCAGTAAATATTTACTTTAGACGCTTAAAAATAGCTTGTATGAGGATACATACTGATCAGTCCAAAAAAGTAACAAAATCATATGTACCCTACAAAACTTTCTCCTATGAAAAATTAAAAATGTATTTTCTCTTAACCCTTAATGGGTTGTGAGTGATCTAACCATCATAAAGTTATGAATTTTGGAAAATATACTTATTATGAGGTCTAGAATAATATTTTCTGAGTTTGATATTTATCATTTATTGCTCTAATGAGTTTTACCACGTGGGAACTATTTTCCTGTTGTCCATATAAAAATATATGTTTTTGAGATACAACATGAATATTATTCCCACATCTGGGTAGGGAAGAATGATAGACATTTCATTACATATCACCATATTTATTTATGAAAGTTGTCAAAACATTCAGGGCAAATAGATACTTTGCAAGTTTTGCATATGAATCTGGAGCGTTTCTCTTTTACGCGAGTAGAACAAAAGCGGCATCTGCGGAATTTCAAATTATCTTGAGGTAGATGTAGTCCCACATTCAGCAGTCTGATTTCATCAGGAACACCGTATACTCCACCTTTTTTGTTCTTAAAAAGGGGAACAGTCACTTTTTTGGCACTGAAGTTGTTTATGAGTAGACGGCCAAGTCGGAGACGAAAATCTCTGTGTGTCATAAGACTGTTTTGATGGTAAACAATATATGAGTTCACCACAGCCGCCTCGAAAAGAAACCAAAACAAACGGTGCCAGTATTTTCTTGACTTGCGACTCAGAGGATAGGATGATCTATAATGATCAAATAGATCGACTCCTCCCATGTGTTCTGTGTATTTCTTTATAGCAACTGGACAAAACATTGCTTTTTTTGAGCCGTTCTTCTGTGTCCTTTGTATTACTTCAACAGACCTTGGATCATGCGCTGTAGTACTTACTAATACATCTTTTGTATCCATCCATTTAATGCATGCAATAGGATTGGAATATTTGAAGATGAACTCACCAGGACTCAGTTTTAGATCTTTGTTTTGCTTGCCAATTTCTGGTGGCAATCCCTTCCTGTTCGCTCGAATGGTTCCTACAGCATATATCTTCTCTGAATACAAAATCTCCAGCAACGGCAGGCTCGTAAAAAAATTATCAAAAACTATGAAAGTATCTTCTGGCACATTTTGACATAAATCCAAAACAACTCTACACCCTAATCCCTCTTCAGCTGTATTATCTGTTTTGCCTGTATAAATTTGGAACTCATAGAGGTACCCAGTTTTAGAATCGCAACGACACCAGCATTTATAACCTCGTTTAATCGGTTTTTTGGGCATGTATTGTTTCATAGATGATTTGCCTTTAAATTTTATCATACTCTCATCAATGGATTGATTTTGAGATGAGGAGCAGTTTTGTTGAAAGGTTTCGTTCAGAGCGTCCACTATTGGTCGTACTTTACACAGTTTGTCATAGCTCGGGTTATCGCGTTGAGCTTCTTCTAATATGTTATCAATGTGAAAATTTTCTGTGATTTTCTGAAACCGTTTGAAAGGCATGACTTCACTAATTACAGAATTTCTATAAAATTCGTCAGTAGACCAGTACATCTTTATATCAGGTATTGGGTTTATTGATATCAACACCATAAGCCCAAAATATGCATTCATTTCTTCATATGTTGTATCTTTCCAATGTCTTGAGCATTTATTAGCTGCATAGATATTTGTGTTTCTCACAATCAAATTTACCAACTCTTCTGGAAACATATCCCGAAATAAGGACAATGGAGTAGATCGGTTATTATATTGCTTGTTTACAGTCAAAGGCCTTTCAAAATTTGGGGGGAGTGAGAATCTAGACAAATCATTGGACCACTCTCGCGATTTCTTCAATAAATCAAAATAATTTGAACTGGATCTAAATCTTTGTTGATCGGAAGGTCCTCTACGTTGATAGGCAGGTGTAGGTATAGGAGGCGGTCTGGGCTCTTCAGCCACAGGCTCTGAACGAACTTCTTCCTCAAGAGCAGAAGGTAACATGGGCTCATTAACTGCAGCCTCCACAGGAACATTACTCTCAAGTGAAAAAGATGACATGGGCTCATCAACTGCATCCTTCTCAGAAACATTTCTCTCTGGTGAAGAACGTATGGTAAATTCCTGCACTGGGGAGGGTGCTTGCACTGGGGAGGATGGTTGCGCTGGGGAGAGTGATTGCGCTGGCTGATTACAGTCATCAAGAATGTCTAAGAGTTCTTTGTAGCTATAAGATTGAATCTTATTCATCTTTGCATCTAAATTGTTAAATAAGTTGGGCCTTTCACTCACGAAGGTAAGTTCTTCATCGTCCTCATCTTCCTCGTCATCGGAGGACATCAATCTACTTAATTCCGATTCAATCTGTGCATCTTTCAACTCTCTCACCTGTAAGAAAAAACAAAGATGTAGTTCCGTAATGATCAGTAGGAAAATAGTTCCCACATATTTTGGAAGCCCATAAAAGTCGAACCAAATAACTATTTAGGTAACTTTTACATAAAATGTACAGCAAATATCATAATTATAACAAATCTGTAAGAAAATTATACTTACGGTATTTTTTTTCGACATTTTCGACCAAAAAACTCACAAACACGCATAGAATTAGCATTCAGCTGATGTTTTGACAGGAGACGTCGGGGTTTTTGTTTTTTTTCTTTCGTAAAGTGGTGCGTTCCAATTCAAGCTATTTTTTTTATCATAGACAATTTTACGTAGTTTTATTATTTTGACAGATTGTGGGAAACTATTTCTTCCTGACCCTTTGAGAACACATAATATAAAGATGTGGGAATAATTTTCCTACTGCACATTTAAGGGTTTTAAAGTATTGCATTTAGAAGAACGGACGATATGTAACATTTTAATTAAAAAATAGTAAAAAAATATATTTTAATTTGACTTAATCTATGAGGTTGAACCTAGTCAATAAAGTGAACGTTACCCCAACAGGAAAGTGACTCCTAGAGTGATATGAGTGGTACGTATACTTAGTGCGTAATCTGCTATGTGTGTGCGCTACATAAAAATAAGTGCGCGTCGTAGTTTTTGAAAAAAACGGAAAAAACGATTCCTGCTAGGGTAACGTTGTTCCAGCAGGAAAATTCTAAACGAATGATCGGAATGAGAAATATTGTGCATGGGCAGAGAGCTTATAGTTGTGCAAAAAAGTGCGCCGAAAATATAATTGGTGCATCATCAGGTTTTCGAGATATTGCATTTCCTGCTGGAGTAACGTTTTGAAGAATCGTGTATCTCTAAAACCATTGTACGTGCGCCTGTAGAATAAACATACACGAATAGCTCTTGATATGTGCGTATTTGTGCCGGAATTAGATTTAAGGAAATATTTATAATTTTCAAGTAAATGCGCTTTTTAGAAAACCCGAAAAAAGTTCGCAGCGCCTAAATGAGAAAACGTATAAGCTCGCTGAAAACTGTATTTAGTCCATCTTGACGCTTGTAATAACCATAAAAAGTTTCAAAAGCATAAATGCTTGCGTTATCGAATAATATTGCTAAAAGTCAAAACGAGGTTGTCATAACTTTGATGGCAAAATACAAGAAACTGACTCAACCCAAGATAGGTAGGTGTAAACCACAAGTATGTGCGTTTAGTCAAAAATATATAGTGAAAATATTCAGCTTGGAATGTTTCTTATTTAGTAGATTTAATGAAAAAGCTAAACATGTAAACAAAGGCTGGTTATCCGACCAAATTCGAATGACTACGAAAAAGCGACGGATTCATACATATCGATGACCTTCTTAATTGGACGTATTAAACCTAAGCTGTTGTCTGTACAGTCGCGTTCAAACGTTTGTTGGTAGAGTCTGGCAAATGAAAGTAGACACTCGAATTATTTGCAAACTTGTTTATGGCAATGCTATACTAATGTCAACATCAATTTTTGGTGATTTGTTGTGGTCTTGATAATAGCATTTATTTAAGTGAAAAATTAATAAAACAGTTCAAAGTGGATTACGGGAGATGTCGTTTTGCGTGATGTCTAAATATCAAGAAAAACATCAGGAGAAAGACGTCGAATTAAAAAATAACCTAGATTTTTTACGTGTGGTGTTAGATTTCATAAGTTATTATGACGCAAATAAGTTGAATATACCAAAATTATTACAGAATACTGTTGTTTTTTTATTGAGATTGATACATAATATCTAAAATATTACCTACCTCAATTACCTATTGTATTTTTATTCAGACGAAATAAAATAAATATTTCTAAAGTATCAAATTAGGTTACTCCAGATATTTCATACTAGTTTTGCGGTTGCTATGCTGATATTTTTTTAAATTTTCCGCCCTTTTTCAGTCTCTACTTTCGTTTGCCAGACTCTATGACCTAATTTTGGGAACTAATTTAAAAAATACATTAAATGCACCTTGTGACCATAACAAATGAAAGAGCTTGTTGATGTAGAAATTATTAATTTTATTCTCTTAATTTTGTTTCTTAAAGTAATTATGGCATCAAATCACAGATCAAATTACAAACCTATTAATATTAGAAAACAGTTCAATCAAATTATTTGTACCTTGTGTAGTCATTATTATTTAAAATCACATATTTGTTTTTCATTTACTTAAGTACTAAAATACAAACAGTAAAATTGGCTTTTTATTTATAAACTGTATCTGTAGGTTCTTTTTTGTAGTCGGTATTCATCCCACATATCTTGAACGTTTTTTTTAAAAACAGCCGCCATCTATTTTTTGGTCTCTAAAGTACTTTTTTCTATTAATATTATAAAGGCAAATGTCTGGATGTGTCCACAAAATACCGAATATATTTTAATGAAATATGGAATAAAGAAGATGGGTTATAACTTGGCACTACTTTTTCTAATGTACTTACCTAATCAAGTGCAAAGTCACGGAAACAGCTAGTAGAAAATAATCCAATAACAAGTTAATTTTTCTATAACTTTTCTACCTCAGTGTACTCAGGCACAACACGCTACAACCGGTTCGTGAGTAAAGTTAAGAAGGTCATCGATATGTATGAATCCGTCGCTTTTTCGTAGTCATTCGAATTTGGTCGGATAACCAGCCTTTGTTTACATGTTTAGCTTTTTCATTAAATCTACTAAATAAGAAACATTCCAAGCTGAATATTTTCACTATATATTTTTGACTAAACGCACATACTTGTGGTTTACACCTACCTATCTTGGGTTGAGTCAGTTTCTTGTATTTTGCCATCAAAGTTATGACAACCTCGTTTTGACTTTTAGCAATATTATTCGATAACGCAAGCATTTATGCTTTTGAAACTTTTTATGGTTATTACAAGCGTCAAGATGGACTAAATACAGTTTTCAGCGAGCTTATACGTTTTCTCATTTAGGCGCTGCGAACTTTTTTCGGGTTTTCTAAAAAGCGCATTTACTTGAAAATTATAAATATTTCCTTAAATCTAATTCCGGCACAAATACGCACATATCAAGAGCTATTCGTGTATGTTTATTCTACAGGCGCACGTACAATGGTTTTAGAGATACACGATTCTTCAAAACGTTACTCCAGCAGGAAATGCAATATCTCGAAAACCTGATGACGCACCAATTATATTTTCGGCGCACTTTTTTGCACAACTATAAGCTCTCTGCCCATGCACAATATTTCTCATTCCGATCATTCGTTTAGAATTTTCCTGCTGGAACAACGTTACCCTAGCAGGAATCGTTTTTTCCGTTTTTTTCAAAAACTACGACGCGCACTTATTTTTTATGTAGCGCACACACATAGCAGATTACGCACTAAGTATACGTACCACTCATATCACTCTAGGAGTCACTTTCCTGTTGGGGTAACGTTCACGTCAATAAAGCCGAAAATATTGGGCTCTCAGTCCAGACGTTATAGTAAAATTCGATTCTCATTTACTTTATAACAATTCACTTTTGTGTCTTTATTTCTTTTTAACTAATTTACAGAGGTATCTAAGCAAAATATGTTACAGTCCTATTAATATATATCTTCAGATAAATTCATGTTTTGCAGATTCCTCAGTAGAGACATAAAGGATTGAGGGCCCTAGCTAAACCGCCAAAAATCTGTAATGTCATATTCTACAGATTTGGGAATTTCTTAAAATATTTAAGAAATTCTTAACTAAATTCCTAAATAAAAATGATTAACCCAGAGATAGTATTTTCTGAGATGTAGGCTATGCCAGTTTATTCACGCGTCTGGATTGAGGGCCCAAGTAATTTAAGCATAACTGTTTTAATTCACGTTTAAGAAATTCTTGGCCCATTGCTTTATGTTTTTACTATTTTTAACTAATTTCCCTTTAAGTCTTATTTCGTTTCGCAAGGATTAAAAAAATGGGCCCTCGATCCAGATGCACATCCTATATGAACTACAGACTACGTGCGTGCGTTACCGTCGACTTACACAGGTTAACTGAGGCAAGGGAGAGAGGGGCGCGGAATCGCGCGAGTGGCGTGTAGCGGCTTTTTGTGTCGGCGTTTAGTGGCCGGTGCGAGCCACAAGATGCAAGCTGCGACGATTTGAAGCGTGTGGCCGCCACCCGTGTGCGGCGAGTCCATATAAAATGTATGAAAAATACAGGAAATATGCCAGTGGCGGCGTTTTGTGGTTGTGGCCAGTGGCCCGTGTGCGGGGACCCTTAAACGGACCTGTAAAACGGATGTTCTATGTGTACGCGCCCTAACTAGGGTATACCACCAGCCCTTCTGGTGGTTTTGGTGCCGGGAAGCGGCCGAAAAGGGAAATATTTGCCCGACCCAGGGAAACAAAGGCTGGTTTTACAGTCACGCCGCTAGACGCGCCGTTGGACAGCGCGCTGTTGGACAGCGCGCGTTTGAACAGCGGTGCACCATAAAACGACATTAGTACGGCGCGTTTCGCTGCTGTGAGACAGTCGTGTACAAACAGATACAAAATGAACGGCAATGCGGTTAGAGTACTGGCTATTTACTTTTTATGGAAAAAAAGGCAACAAAAACGTCGAAGAACAGTAGGTGTTGATCCTTATAACGCTACAAGGTTACTGAGAGGCGAACACGTAACATCTTTCTCTGATTTACGAGAAAATAGTTATAAATTTTATAAATATTTTCGCCTATCAACCAGCAGTTTCGACGAATTACTGTGCAAGTTAGAGTTTTCTTTACGAAGATCCAGCATACGTCGCATCCCCATAGCTCCAGTGGAAAAATTGGCGATTACTCTAAGGTAAGTGAAATAAAAGAGTAGGTTTTGTAATAAATGATAATATTTGTTTGGCTTATTTTAATCACAGTCGTATTTTAATTACAACCTAACACACTTATTCATAAATGCTGATTAAACCTATTTTAGTTAAAATGGTCTTAAAATCGGAATCTTCTCTTTCATTTTGCAAATGTAGAAAAGAAACAAAACACTTGTAAAACCTATATTAATCTCACTCGTTTTTAATGAATAAGGGCATTATTTTAAATCACAGTGTTATTATAATCATTGACTTATTTTAAATCACAGTCTTATTTTAATCATAATCTTATTTTAAATCACAGTCTTATTTTAATCATAATCTTATTTTAAATCACAGTCTAATTTTAATCATAATCTTATTTTAAATCACAGTCTTATTTTAATCATAATCTTATTTTAAATCACAGTCTTATTTTAATCACAGTCTCATTTGAATCATAGTCTCATTTTAATCAGTCTTACTTTGTAGCTAAAAATTGACAAGTACTTGTGAGGTTCACTGGTGTGTGTAGTTAGAAGGAACACCGAATGATTTGTTGGTGTGTCTATGTCAAAGTATTGTGACAAGTTAGTGTGCCTGCTATCTTGACGTCAAGCTAGCAGGCACACGAAGCCTGGCAACCTGACAACTTTGCCCTTTCGGAGCGGCATTGCCTCCCAGGCAGTAGCATTTTGATTTTTGCGAAGTAGTAATAAACTTTTTAAAATAAATCTGTAAAAACTAACTAATATCCTTATTGATCCTCATTATCAGGATAATTTGAGTTATTATCGCCAGTCGGCGATACGACATTTGATAATTCTACTGCAGATTCATAAAGCTGCTGTTGAGGTGTAGAGGTGGTAGCATAGGCATAGGTATAATTATGAAGTGGCAATGTTTGAGTTGTGTAATTATAAGTAGAATTTGCGTTCACACTAGAATTAACATTATTTTCTGGTGATGAAAAGCTAGGTGTCGTAGTCGTTGGAGCTGAAATCCCAATAAGTAATTCTAGAACCTTTGCGCGAAACTGCAGCTTTTGATAAGCACTTAAATTACTTAGAATCGGACCAAGAGACTCAAAAAATGACAAATCATCAGGATTGAGGTTGGAAGGGGAAGTATTTTGGTTAAGCAACGTTATTAATTCGTTTTCAAAATTTGATTGTTCTGATTTACGTTTATTCATTCCACTACGTTTATTCCATTTGTTTTGACTATTTTCTGTGTTTTCCTGTGGTCTATGGAGCTGAGATGGAGTACTCAAGTTATTCGCTGATGTGGCTGTTTCAGTCAAATCTTCAGATACGATAGACTGATTATCGCTTAATGATTCTGTAACTTCATTTTCTGAAATACGATCAAGGAATGTCATTTGGTCGAAAAATAGATACTTCTTGTGTTTTGCAGCGCTTCCAGATGGCGTATTTCGCATATTCCCTTTTGTTCTGAAATAATTATCTCTGGCTGATTTCCATCGATGGCGTATTTGTTTATCTGCAATAAAAACGTATTTTTTTAGGTACTTACCTATATACTAAAATCAAATGAAAATACTTTTTGTTTTCAGGTTTTTGGCAACGGGCAGTACTTTCTCCGATTTATCTATCACATACAGAATGGGAATCACTACTGTAGCTAAGATAGTAGATGAAGTTTGTTCGACTATATGGGAAAAACTGCGTCATGAATGTCTACCTGAACCAACTACAGAAATGTGGCAGCGCATAAGTGAAGAATTTCAGTTATATGCAAATTTTCCAAATTGTTGCGGGGCGATAGATGGTAAACACATACGTATAGTAAATCCTGCAGGTGGAGGCTCAATGTTTTATAATTATAAACATTTCTATTCTATCGTCCTTTTGGCAATGTGCGATGCGAACTATTGTTTCACATATATTAACATAGGTTCTTGCGGGAAAAACTCAGACTCTACAATATTTCAAGAGAGTTCACTATTTCAAAAGTTACAGAACAATAGTTTGAGGTTGCCAGGTGTAAAGCATCTGCCGGGCACTAATATAACAGTACCACACATAATAGTTGGTGATGGTGCATTTGGTATATCCAACCATGTGATGAGACCTTATGTGCGATCCAACATGACTCATAAAAAGAAAATATTTAATTACCGCTTAAGTCGTGCTAGACGGTACATAGAGTCGACGTTTGGAATAATGTCCAACAAATTCAGAGTATTCCATACTCCTATGAGTGTCAGTTTTCCTATTGCAAAAAAGATAGTTCAAGCCTGTTGCATATTGCATAATTTTATTAAAGCGGCTACACACGACCCTAAAATCACTGGCGATATCGAGACAGTGAAATCGGGGCTGAATCGGCGATAAAATTGTCTCTACTCTACACACGTCCTTGCCTGTCAGTACGTAACCGACCGTGCTACAGACTGCTCGTTTTTCCGAAATGCCGCCGACGCTCTCAAAACAGCAGAAAATAGGAATTGTCTTGGCACTTACTACGGTGCCACCTAACCAGAGACGAAAAAGGAGGATCTGGGTTAAAAACTGGTTAATGAAACGCCATGAATTAAGCCACATGAACGTCATGAGACATTTAGAAGCAGATGATTTCAGAAACTTTTTAAGAATGGATATTGAGTGTTTTGAAGAGCTCCTCAATATGGTGACACCATTTATACAGAAACAGGATACCGTAATGCGAGAATCCATAAGTCCGAGAGAACGACTTACAGTTACTTTACGTTTCCTAGCAACTGGACAAAGCTATGAAGATTTGAAATTCAGTGCCATAATATCGCCGCAACTTATGTCCACAATGATTCCAGAGACATGTTGTGCTATCTATAATTGTTTGAAACACTTTATTAAGGTAAGTAGACTGAATTCTTATAGAATAATTAAAACATCCATTTAAAAGTTTTATTTTATTTATTTATATTAAGCAAAAACATACAAGGTATTTACTACTATTTGTTTTATTTTTTATTAAAGATCAAAAAATCCTTCATGTCTGAGCCAGTTCCTCTTTGAACTGTTGTGTCACTTGTACAGTTTGGAAATTCAGTGGTAAGATCTATGTCGGTCGACGATGAATGTGTCGCGTTGGTTGGATTTACGTATTCAGAAGAAGGTTGTTCAAATGTATATTGTGGGATAGACTGTAGAAATGGTTGTACAGTGGAGTTATACTCTGGAGATGCTTGAGGGAATTGTGACATCATATGATGTTGGGGTGGTTGAGGAGAAGGTTGTACCGTATGCTGTGGAGGTGTTTGAGGGGATTGTGGTATAATAAATTGTGTAGATGATTGAGGGGACGGGTGTATCGCATATTGTGGAGATGGTTGAGGAGACGGTTGTTCCAGATATTGTTGACATGGCTGCGGTGATGAATTTGTCACCGAAGAGCCAGAGGAATAATGATAGTAGCGATGTGGAATGCGAGGATGTAATACTGTGTGTTGTGGAGATAAAGTGATACTAGATTCGTCTGTCAATTTGCAAAGTTTTCCGTAAAATAGGGCATCATTGAGAATTTTTTGGGCAATCACTTGTTGATGGGTACTCAGGTTTTTTAATTGAACGCCTATTGACTTTCCTATTATCTCCCAATCATCGTCTTGTCGAGTCATCAGTGTCTGAGCAGCATCCAGCAGTTTTTCTTGTTTACTTTGTATGGACATTTTCTGCTTCTTGGGCTGTGAACTTTTTCCAGAGTCCGCGGGCCCCTCTTTATCACATATTTCTGTATTTATAATTTGTGTGGATGATGTCGATGCTGATATATCTGGTGACGTAACGTTCCCTTTACTTTCTGTTTCAGATGCCTGCAACGCAAAGTGAATGGAAAGATAATGCTAAAATGTTTGAAGACAAGTGGCAATTCGATCACTGTGTTGGTGCAATAGATGGGAAACATATATCCATAGAAAAGCCACCGAGGAGTGGCACGTTATTCTATAACTATAAAGGCTTTTTTAGTACAGTTCTGTTCGCCGTAGTAAATGCAAATTATGAGTTTATGTATATACATACTGGCATTAACGGAAGCGTCTCTGATGGCGGTGTCATAACTCATACATCACTGTATAATAAATTAATAACAGATAAGTTACATCTACCACCATCGTGTACGTTACAGGGCACAAATATTTCAGTGCCCTACACGTTTTTGGGAGACTCAGCATTCGGCATTAATAGACACATTATGAAGCCATACCCATTTAAGAACATAACTCACGAGAAAAGGATTTTCAACTACAGATTATCACGAGCAAGGAGAGTAGTTGAAAACGCGTTTGGAATTTTAGCAGCACGTTTTAGGATATTTCGTCAAAGAATAAGTGTGCACATTGATAATGTCGACAAAATTGTGCTCGCTTGTTGTGCCTTACATAATTATTTAAGAACAAAGTCAAAAAATTATATCACAAAAACATGTGTCGATGCTGAAAATATCAATGATTCTACTTTTCGTTATGGTGACTGGCGGGAAGAAACCACAGGACTTGTATCTCTAGCGCAAATCAGTGAAAAAGAGCGCAATAATGAAGGCAACAACGTGCGAAATAAATTTACAACTTATTTCAATGGACACGGCAGAGTTTCTTTTCAGGAGGATATGTTGAGAGTAGTTCCTACATAAATTTAGTGTGTACCTGACAAATAAAACATCAGTTTATAAATTGCATATATTTTTTTCTTACCTCATCCAAAGTATCCGTTCCAGGTCGGCATGGCTCCGTCGTCCCCTCTAGGAATTGGAAGAGGGGGTAATACCATAACGCTGGTACATAGATGTCACTGGACCCCGATCCTGTTTGCTTGGAAGCATTCACCTGAAACACGTGAATTGAGATGTACCAAAAAGCGTGAGCTTAAAGGCCTATTCAGACCTAAGCGGTATTCGCTACCGTCTGCGGCAGAGAAAACCCAGTGGGTATGCGGTAATATTACTGTTCAGACCTAAGCGGTATTCGCTACCGTCTGCGGCAGAGAAAACCCAGTGGGTATGCGGTAATATTACTGTTCACACCAAAACGGATTTCGCTATCCTTGTGGGTAGAATAACGCGCGGTAGTCGAGTTTCGCTCAGAGAGGTAAGAAATTTTCGTTAGTTAGTCATTTCTGAGTCGCCAAAGAATATACACGTCAGTCACTTTGTAATTTCTGCAGAGCATCTGATTTTAGTGATGGATAGTGATGAAGAGGAAGTTTTACTTTTATTAGCTTTAATTGACTCACCAGTTAAGAAAAGAATTTGGATCCATGACATCAACAGACAACACCGAATTCATGGGGAATTCCACACTTTATATCCAAGATTAAGATTGGATGAAGATCGGTTTTTTAATGCATTCAGAATGACGACTGAGAACTTCGATGAAATATTAAATATGATAAAGGAAAATATCAGCAAATCATTCACTAAATATCGAGAACCCATATGCCCTGAAGAACGCTTAGCAATAACGTTGAGGTAAGGAAAACAAATTTGAATATTAATTGACGAAAATCTTTATTTTAGATAACTAGGAAGGAACTTTGGTCTTTTACAATACTAACACAACTTTTATCTTAACCTAAACCTTCTTATTAGATTTCTGAGTGTTTCTGTTGGTCGTAATCTATTTCGTGTTCGTAATCGAGACCTGTCGAGTCGAGTGATAGAGCATTATCTTGAATACAACGCAGAGCAGACTGCAGTTCAGAATCATTAGTAGACTGGGGACTACGAGAATAACATGATTGTTGAGACATACAACGATCATTTTGGCTTGTGTTAGGCTCACTACGAGAATAACATGATTGTTGAGACATACAACGATCATTTTGGCTTGTGTTAGGCTCACTACGAGAATAACATGATTGTTGAGACATACAACGATCATTTTGGCTTGTGTTAGGCTCGGTGGTGTAGTAAGATCGCAGTGTTGTTTCTCGTTGTAGACTACGTTCTTGCTCTTCTTCCAATTCCGCTTCCATCATAACTTGAGCTATTTTCATTTTTGTTATAATTTTACGTCGCTCCGAAAAACTGTCAATTGTTTTTGCATATCCAAGCATAACATGTTCAATCGACGATAATTTATCTGCTTTTGTATTCAAGTACGTAATCACTTTATCGACAGGATGTTCGTTAACAGAAGTCCTTTTTCTGGAACCCGAACGTGAAGTATAACGTTCGGATGATGCTACTGAACTTGACCGTTGTGTTGAATTTTCATTATTAGATTCGGGTTCAGTAATATTTTGGGTATCAGATACGCTTTCTTCTTCTCTTGCCACATTAGTATCAGTTGGAGCAAATCCTATGTGATCTTTTAAAAATTCCATTGAAGATGCCCACTGCCATTTGCTGTAACGACTGTAAGATTTAAACGCACTTTGGCCTGTAGTGGTTTTTGTAGTTTTTAAATATTTACCATAAGTGTCACGTAGATTTTTCCATTTCACTTTGGCTTCATCGCCTGTAAAAAATATATTTTATTTATAATCTATTCAATTACTTTTATTCATTAGTTATACTTAGACTAGTTTAAAACCCTGAATTTGTTAAGGTAAGTAAGGTGATAAATACTAAGGAATCTTAGAAACCAAATTTATAGTAAAAATGGCTTAGACCTTGAGTAAAAAAGCTTATTAATTTTTTTTTTGCAGATTTTTAGCAAGTGGAGATTCATTTCGCTGTATTGCAAACAGTTATAGAGTGGGTTGCTCAACTGTCGCAGAAATTGTTGATGAAGTTTGTGATGTTATTTGGACTACATTACAACCCATATACATGAAGCCTCCTACAGAAGAAATGTGGAACTTAACATCTGAAGAGTTTTATAATATGTGGCAATTCCCCAATTGCCTCGGCAGTATTGATGGAAAACATGTCACTATAGTTTGTCCGCCTAATTCAGGCAGCAATTATTTTTGCTACCTCAAAAAATTTTCTGTCGTCCTTATGGCAATAGTAGGACCACAATACAATTTTTTATGTATCGATGTTGGAGGTTTTGGAAAAAATAGCGACGGTGGAATTTTCGAAAACTCTGTCATGGGAAGGAGGTTTAATAATGGGACTATGAATGTTCCAAGGCCTAAACTATTGCCGAGAACTAATGACGTCACACCTCATGTGTTAATAGGAGATGAGGCATTCCGATTGCAAGCACATGTAATGAAACCATTCAATCAAAGAGTTTCTAGGGTTGATAGAAGAAAGGAAAAATACAATAAGCGCCTATGCCGAGCTAGACGCGTTGTTGAAAATGCATTTGGATTACTGGCTCAAAAATGGCGAATATATTTCAAACCCATGCACCTAAAAGTGTCTACAGCTAAAAAAGTGATAAAAGCAACATGCGTACTCCATAATTATTTACGCTCTAAAAATTGCAATACCCCGTACTTGCAAAATATGTATTTTACTACTCAACAAAATAATGCAATGAACAATGAATATCAAAATTTTGAAACTTTGCAACTTTCAGGCGATAGGGTACGTACACAATTTGTCAACTTCTTTAATGGCGGTAGTCGTATTTAGTACCCAATTGAAAGATAATATAATAATATATTAAAAACTTACCACTTATGTTACATTTTTCTCCTATCTCATCCCATATTTTATTTTTCATAAATATATTTTTATAATCCGTAAGTGACATATCATATAAAACTGGATTGCACTTCACCATCTCAATAAATGAATCGTTATTCGTTCGTTTCGATGACGCCATGTTGCAAACGCGTCCTTTCGCTAAGGAATATCGTGCGTAACTGTTGTCATGTTAACCCCGCTTGCGGAGTGAGGGGCGGGATGCATGCCGCTGCTCCCGCGCGGTATGTACCTCTACCCACAGCGGCAGCGAATATCGCTCAGGTTGCTCTAGCCGCGGTACTTGATACTAAATACCTGATCGAAACCCGTGCGGTATGTACCTCTACCCACAGCGGCAGCGAATATCGCTCAGGTCGCTCTAGCCGCGGTACTTGATACTAAATACCTGAGCGAAACCCGCGCGGTATGTACCTCTACCCACAGCGGCAGCGAATATCGCTCAGGTTTGAATAGGCCTTAAAGTAGGTAGCTCTATTTAAGAGCGTATAACCCTCTTTTGGCGGGAAAATGAGAAAAAGACAAATATCTCGTGATTGAGAAGGAATTTTAGCAAAGTGCTCTATTCATCGACTGGGTAGGTGTATTTACAATTTTTTAATACATTTTACAAAGTTTTATATTATTTAATGAAGGAACAAACTAAAAAAAAATGAAATATTGCTTTTTTTTCGTTCACGAGATATTTGTCTTTTTCTCATTTTCCCGCCAAAAGAGGGTTATAGGCTCATAATATTCTACATGATCTTACCTTCTTCAGCTCTCTTCCATACGTAGTACGCATATTCTCAAGTTTTTTCTTGAAGTCAGCCAGCGATGTATCTCTGCCGATCTCTTCATTAAAAATTTGCACTAGCATTTTGAATGCCTCCTGTCTCATGTCGCGGTTGAAATAGTCTTTTTGTTTTTTGTCCCACAAATATGGTAAATCTTTAAATAAATCAATGACTTTTGTCCACGCTTCTCGCTCATTTTCCTTCGCCATATTTTCGAAATAAAAAATAGTAGCCGTAAGCACGTCGTATCGCCCGTGGCGACAATAGTAACCGCAAGCACGTCGTATCGCCGCAGCGCTCGAGCGCAGACTGCGCAAAAATCAGTCCTGATTTCGCTACACACGTCCTGACAACGCTCCCTGAGCCGATAATCGTCCCTGAATCGTGAGCTCGCCCGTAGCGATTTAGGGATGAAAAAAATCGGGTACGATTTGCCTACACACCAGGCGATTTATGATACGATCTATGGTCCTCCCCACCACTGTCCCGATATTGCCAGTGATTTTAGGGTCGTGTGTAGCCGCTTTTAGAGTACGGGATGGCTACAACATTAATCACACATTAACTATAACGGGATTGACTGATCTAATTAACGACCCAGATCATAGATCAGGAAACACATTACGCGATATATTCGCTAATTACTTCGTATCACCCACTGGTAGCGTGTCATGGCAAGATAGATCTGTGTTCTGATTTTATAGTTGACACCTACCGCGAAATTCAAAAATGGAACGAAACGAAACGCAGTAATATCGTCGTGGCTTATTTGATTTACCTACCCAATTAATATTTTTCACTGGGTGACCCGGCAGACGTTGTACTGCCTCAATCGATAAAATTTTCATATTTATTCACCTTTTAAACCTCCTCTGGACTTCCACAAATAAATCATAACCAAAATTAGCCAAATCGGTCCAGCCGTTCTCGATTTTAGCGAGACTAACGAACAGCAATTGATTTATATATTTAAATAGATTAGAATTTCTGAAATTCGCGGGCGGACAAAACGATTTCACTTAATTTTACACTAGGTAATAAGTAGCTAATGTGACTTAATTAAGGTACCAGACTCGTCGGTTACACTTGACAAACGATCTTTAAAGTTAATTTATATCTCTTATTGTGAACTGAACACTAAAAGTGATAGAATGTTTTAATGGAGGATGGAGGATTTCGTTTGTGCAACTAGCGGTAAACATGTATGTAACAAAAAAGATTTTATTAATAAATGTTTCTTACCTAAGTCTGTATTGAAATGTTCACCACACAATTCCTTTCCAATTTCTTCCCAGGCTTTATTTTTTGCGTCCTTATTCTTATAAAGATCATCGGCCGGGTCCCATAAACATCTTCTAATTCGCACTTCGTCAATTACTCGACCCGTATCGATGTGATTCATTTTGTACACAACAGTACCTAACGGGACGTCTCAACGGCGTGAGACTAAAACGCACAATGGCCGTAGAAGCGCACGAGCGGCGCGCGCTTCGACCGCGCCGCGCGAATAGGACGCGTTCAACGAACGGCGCTGCTCAAGCGCGCGAATTTGAAACGCTACTAATACCCCAATACATATCCGAGCGCGCGCGCTCCGACGGCGCTGCCGAAACGCGTGACTGTAAAACCAGCCAAACAGGTTTTATGATATGCCCGAAGGTCAGAGGACCTGGGGCCTATGGGAGAATCCGAGTGCCTGCCTGCCAGTCCCCGATGGTATTGCTTCAGTAAGCAAATCTATATTCCTTCAGGCTCAGAAGGTACCTGAAGGCGGGCGGGCCGCCGACAAGCGCTCGAAAACCCTTGTGTTCTATGTATACAGACACATTATCTCAAGCAAGTGGCCTTTATGTACTAGAACTATGTGAGTACTATCTGTTTACATGTCCTAGGCAGATATCTAGGTTACCTAGAAGTGCTGAATCGCTTATAACGAGTTCATCTTACCACTTACTTGAGCGAAATGTGTATGTATCTAGTGTTTTCAGGGTGATACTCTATAGTCCCTGGCTATGTACTGTTGTTAGGTATCATTTTTCAGTCATAGCCTTAGGGCATCCAAGTTAGAACACCTAGATTGTGTTTCCTAACAGTGTAGTGTATGTAAAGGTAAATAACACACATTGGTGCGTGAATATGTCGCACCCGGCGCTACTTGCGCTCCCGCTTTTTAGGGGACCCCTAATCGAAAAGAATTAAATTCTTTATTTACCTATGCTATTACATACATTGCTTACTTAAATAACTTAAGTATTTTAACGGTATATAGGCAAGTATATAGACTATAAGCTATGTGTCGCTTCGTCGCGAACATCCACCATCCTCTTCATCATCTCGGCATTCGATAATGTAGATTCAGCTATACATTTGACCCCTTGAGCAATTATCAAAGCAGCGTCAGCCATCTTCTCTGCCGCTTGTACCCTCTTATATTCCACATCTTTGACCCATTCGGGGTCGATTCTGCTATGTGCATCTGTAATAAGAATTAAATGTCATCAGGAACTTTGAAAGAAGTCAGTAAGAGGAACTTTGTAGGGGTAGACAGATGTGCAGTTTTTTATACTTATCTAGTTTGGCGATATTACCATGCTATGGAGCCTAATATCGATATTAGCAAACTAGATAATGGTATGGGCCCCATGTATATAAAATGGTTTAAAGTGTTACTAATAAAATTAATTTCATAATTAAATATTGGTATTGTGATACCAAATAAATAAAATTGAATCTCTAAGGACAATAAAACAGTGCCATCCATAGTGTAGATCAAGCCTATATAAGCTGGTCACTGGTGATTACCGGTGTGGTTTTAGTGAGGTCAAAAGCCAAGGCGCCTTTAGAAGGTTTCACCCTGTTTAATGATTATGTCCTTAACAAATAAAAAAGGTCAATAAGACATACCAGAAGTCGAAGTGTCTTGACTGGATCGATGTCTGCGGCGAGGGCGACTTCCAGTGGGACGCCTGGCTCCCTCCCACATTCGCTACTCCTGCAAAATATAATTAGGTACATGTGAATAATAGTTACACTTACAGAAGGTATGTTTATCTAAAAACATTTGAGATATATGAGGCCATGAGAACCATAGTGGCCTAATTCAATGGATAAGCTTTTTGAGTACCATAGAAAATAGAAACAGTATTTTTTTAATCAACTAGCACTCTTAAGAATACATACTTTTTATTACTTTTATGTTTTATTTGACCTATTAATGTTCCAATTTATGATTTTAATAGCGAGAAAATAGCTTTTTTGCTATTTTTCTACATTTTATACACAGATAGGCCACTTTGGCAGAAGGTTTTTGGCAAAAGGTTAGAAAAAAAAATGGTTGTTAGGCCAATTGTTTATTAAAAAACACTTAATAAAAAAAGCAACATCAACAGCAATAACAATAAAGGTATTCTTAGTCACTATCAATGTCATCCTCAACATCTATGACATTTCTTACCGACACATTATCTTTGATACTGGTATAAAAGCTGTGATGCACTGGAGGTATAAAAGGCAAAAGATCTAATAAGTCCTTTTTTTTCTCACAACTTATGGGTTTTCCATCAGGGTATAAAGGATCCAGCTTAATACCAGTCAAATCTGTAGAGCCCCTTTTCTTTAAATCTACATTTTCAAATAAAACATCTTCATTATTAGAATACTTAAAAAATAATTTAAATTGATGCATTTTATTAAACAAGAGCCACTGCATGCTGAGCCACTGTACCTTTGATTTTTCAGCAGTTATCTTCCTGTTGGTAATGTTATTCTCCAGCTTTTTTGTTGAAATAAAGTCATCTTTTGTCATTTTTATGACATCAAATGGGTTCCTGTCCCTAGCTGCCTTAATAACAGTAGTCCAGTCATCCGGTAAGTAAATATTTTTGAAAAACTTTTTCTTTTTCTCCACTAATCCAAAATCTTGGTCACATGCTAAGTATGAGTGCCCACTGACATAGAACTTATGGTCTATGTTATCTACTGTGTAATCTGGATGGACAACAATATACTGGCAAAGAGTAGCCATTTTAATATTTCTGTTTTGACCACCGCACTGGTCTGAGTACATAATTAACTTTTTAGTCTTGACTTTCTCTTTGATAAAACGCAATAAGCAGGAACCAATCTCCTGAGGACCCCTGGAAGCTATAGTTTCATCCCACACATACATGGTTACTTCATCATTATTAGCATTATGAATTCCCAGGCAGTAAGTCCAAAGCTGTCTTTTATAATAGCAAATTCCTGTAGAAATAACAGGAATAGGTAAAGTTTTCATGAGATCAAATACTATAACTGTTAAATCAGAATCATTTGCAGCTCTATTCTTATCTATCTTAAAATTATTTCTTGCAGATTCAGCCTTTAAGAGATGTAGTTTCCTTTGAGAATCAAGTTCATCCTTTTTGACAGATGATTTTCTTCAGCTTCTATTTTTATTTTAAAATTATCAAATTTTTTACAGGAATCAGTAATTGGTGCATGAAAAGATAGGTTGAATTGCTCATTGAAAACTTTTCTAAACATAAAATTTGACACTTGTTCAGAAGGTGGTGTTTCTTCTTTATATAAAGAAATCAGTTTAGGCAAGCCCAAGTCAGGTGCTAAATACATTCGGTTTGTGCTCTTGTGTAGGGTATAATGTGACTCATATTTGGGAAATTTATTGATGAAGTTTTTAACAATTTGTATTTTGTTCTCTGGAGTTTTATTTGAAGGCACATGGCTTCCTCTTAGATCTGTGGGAGGTGTGGGAATAACTAGTTTATCTTTTAAAACTCTAGACAATCTGCCATCACTGACACCAAAAAGCTTTTTAAAAAATGTTTTGCATACAGTAACATACAAGCCATCACCATTAAGAACTTGATACACCCTTGAATTTGAACGCCTAGATTCAGCAGAAGCAGTGCATGTCTTTTTTGGCATCACCTTAATTAAAGAAAAAAGGTAAGATGTCTGCAAGTTATAATTTCCCAAAGCATAAAAGCTGTTGAACAGAATTATTTGCTGAGCAGGCAGAATCTTTTCATGACACTTATGTTGGCAATTACACTCACAAGCAGTATCAATTTGTTTTGGTGGCACTAGAACACCTTTAACATTAATATATTCCTCACCTCTTGAACGCTTTTCCTTTCTCACATTCTTCTTCCATTTGCTAGGTTGTCTCACTCTTTTTCTAGGTTTACATTGAACTGGAGTAATTTCAGAAGTTACATTATTTGGGGATTGGTTTTCGTCACCTAAAATCTCAATTAAATCAGTAGTAGATGCTGTCGAATTACGTCCAGACGGCTGGTATTCTGAACCAGAGTCTTGAAATGGATCTTCTTCTGCTTCAGACCCAAAGATTTCTGTAAACAATGAAAACTCTTAGAAGACTATTAACAAATAACACTTCATGTTTATTGCAATACAATACAATGGAATATTTTAATACATACCTCGAAGTTCGTTATCCACATTGTATTCTTGTCGGTCGTTTTCCATATTGTCAAATAGCCACTTATTAACAATTAAAAATAATTTACTGAACGTTAAAGCAAGCACGTATGAGCGCGAAAATATTGACGTTTGTCATCCACAGACTGTCAAAAAGTAGCCTAACTAATGTCATCATGACAGTGAAGTTTTTTTTTTTTTTTTTTTTAATTTTGGCAAGTCGCTATTTGCGCAATGCCACATACAAAAACGGGGAAACTTAGTAGAAAATATAATTTAATTTAGGATACGGAATTTGGATGGATATTGGACAGGATTATTAGGAACGATATTATAAATAACATAACTATTAAATACGTATATTATTAAGAGTGATAAATGAAGATAAATACATGTATATTTTGAAATCATTAGATGCAAGTAAAACAGAGATAGACGTAGGAAAAGGAATGTTATAGCAAAGTAAACTTGTAATAAAAGGATCATGATTGAGTAGAGGACAGGAAAAGAAAATGTGGTTTAAATCACCCACCTCACCACAATCGCACAGGTCGCTAGAAACGATCTGCAATCGTGCAAGGTGGACTCGGGAACAGTTATGACCCAACCTCATGCGAATAAGGCAACTGGTAGCAGCCTTACCGAAGTTAAATTTCGAATACCATGGTTTTTTGGGAATATATGTCTGAATACGTGCATAATAATTTCCTTTGGTAACGCTGCTATCCGCCCACGACTTACTCCAAGCTTCCCAAAGAAAGTTCATAGGTAGATTCGCCAAGTCATGGCTAAAGTTGATGTAGGGAAACAAATCACCGCAGTCTACAGCTTCATTAGCCACATGATCAGCTTTAACATTTCCCGTGATATTACTATGGCCAGGTATCCAAGCGAAAGAAATTTGAAGACCGAATTTTACGCATTTGTACAGAAGGCTTCTAATGAACATAACTATAGGAAATATTGGTTTACATTTAAAAGGATTTCTTTTAATGGCTTGCAATGCACTTAAAGCGTCAGTAAATATTACTGTTTTTCCCAATTTCATGATGTAAATATATTCTAAGGCTTTGAACAGACCATAACATTCGCCAGTAAACACTGATGACTCAGGAGGAAGTTTAATTTTTTGCACTATGTTGTATTGTGAGTGAAAAACTCCAACTCCAACATTTCCTAAAGAAGAGTGTTTAGAAGCGTCTGTATAAATATGATGCCAACTCTCCCAATGCAAGTCTTTGGAAAAGTTAAATAACTCTTTTACGAAATCATCGTGTTTATTAATACCTAAATTCAAGATAACATCCGGAGTGAACACCAATGATTCATAAGAATGACTAAAGAGTGGATATGTAAGTGACGGGCTTGAAAAGCTAAAAACTTTTTATAACTTACAACAAGACAGGGAAGAGATTTGTGAGACCAATAGTTAGAGGAATTGGTTTCATCTAAAAGTGACTGAAGTTTTGCACGTAAAGGGTGGTTGGAAAATTGTAACGAACGGAATAGAAATTTGTCGGAAAGATACTGACGTCGAAGAGAAAGAGGAGGATCTACAGTTTCAACCTGTAGGGCATTTATTGGGCTTGATTTCATAGCTCCGGTCACTATTCGTAATGCTTTGGACTGGATACTATCCAATTTCTTTAATGCGGCCGAATTACCAGGTTCTAATAAAAATGTTCCATAATCAAGAACACTTCTAACTATTGCATTATAGATTAATTTTAATGAAAAGGGATGGGCACCCCACCAAACCCCTGATAAACATCTTAATATATTCAATCTTTGTTCACACCTTGCCGCTATATACTCACAGTGTGGAATCCCAGATAGTTTACTATCCAAAATCACACCTAAAAATTTTACCGAAGATTTTACAGGAATGGAAGCATCATCATAATATACAGAAACAGGAGGAGGAAACCGCATTCTAGAGAAAAGCACAACTGTACTTTTGGAAGTAGATAGATCAAGACCATTGATGTCCAACCATTTTTTTAAAAGTCCAAGGGCCGATGTCATTGTATTGCAAGCCGCTGCAATAGAACTATGAGGGCAATATAAAAGAAGATCATCAGCGTACTGAAGCACTTTTACTTGATTGTTCAAAGAGGATTCAAGATCATGAGTGTAGATGTCATATAATAAAGGACTAAGAACTGATCCTTGAGGGAGGCCTTTCCACACGAGTCTAGATTCACACCTAGAATCCTCGAGTGTAACATTTATACACCTCTCGGATAAAATATTTAAAATGAAGTTTGTGAGTAAAATAGGAACATCTAGCTGCTGAAGTTTATATTTTAGTGTTGATATTTCCACATTATCATAAGCTGAAGTTATATCTAGAAAAGCAGAAACTACGGAATGATTCGAAGAGAATGCTAACCTTATATCAGTGACAAAGATACTCAAACTATCTAAAGTACTTTTACCTCGCCTAAATCCAAATTGGCTGTCGCTAAGTAGTTTCCTGTTTTCTAAATGCCACTCTAACCTATTTTTAACTAAATGTTCTGTGATTTTTAACATTACTGAAGACAAAGCTATGGGTCGGTAGGATGTGCTGCTAGATGGATTTTTGTTAGGTTTGAGTATCGGTAGAATATCTTGGGATTTCCAGGAATTGGGAATATTTCCGGTTATCATAATTTTATTTATTAGTTCCAAGAAGTACAAAAGAGTTAGATCACTCATGTTTGACAAAAAAGAATAAGGAATTCCATCCGAACCTGGTGCAGAGTCCTTCATATGACATACAACACCTTTAAGCTCTTCGAGGGTAAATAGATTATTTAATTCACAAAGAGAATCCACCATTGAACGGGGAATGGAATAGGTAGTAAAATATTCTGGGACATATGCGGGAGCCAATTTATTTAGAAAATTATTTACTAACTGAGATGGAAGAAATGCGCTCGATGGTTCTGTGAATGCTGATCTAAACCTTCTGATATTGCGCCAAACAACAGATGGTTGAACATCTGGAGAAATAGAGAAACAAAATGACCTCCAACTTTCAAATTTCTTTTTTTTAAATAGTTTTTTAGTTTCTGAAACTATTACGCTCAAAATGTTGAAATTTTCTTCGGTAGAATTTTCAAGGTAATTTAGTTCACACTGCTTTCTTTTTAATATTGCATCTGTGCAATCTTTGTCCCACCATGGTGGAGAAGGAATTTTATTTTGTAACGATTTAATTGGAAAGAGTTTATCGGCTGTTTTTATCATGGCTTGTGATAAAGCATCGGCACAGGACTGTTCATTACCATATTTAATTTCAGGAAGGACAGAAACTATTTCATCTAAGTGTTCCCTAAAAGTATGCCAGTTAACGTCCGCCAGTTTGTACTTCAACCGCGGAGGGCGATTGGAATTAGCTTTTTGACTGTGAGGAAATGATAAGACAATAGGGAAATGATCGCTACCATAAGAGGAAAGCATAACTTCCCAACTCAAACGCGAAGCTAATTTGTCCGTGCATAATGACAGGTCAGGTGCACTAAC
Source organism: Anorthoa munda (assembly GCA_945859665.1). NCBI lineage: Eukaryota > Metazoa > Arthropoda > Insecta > Lepidoptera > Noctuidae > Anorthoa > Anorthoa munda. Next base: position 4,415,153 of record OX243899.1, on the reverse strand, counting down.
ACCTTCATTTGGAGAAGTGCGTCTAGTTGGGGACCCAGTGTTTAATATACAAAGATTAAGGTTATCTACAATATCTATTAAAGTGCTACCATAGTTATTTGTTGACGAACTACCCCAGACTTCATGCTGGGAATTAAAGTCTCCTAAAACTATAAATGGCTTAGGAAGAATAGAAAAAATATTTACAATTTCATTAAAAATTACAGCAGATGGACGGGGAATATATACAGAAACAAAACAAATATTATCTACAACTGCTGCAATAACAGAACATTCATTATTATGAGGTGGAATTGTGAAAAGTGAAAATGAATGATGATGTTTGATGAGTAAAGCAACGCCGCCATACCCATCAGAGCGGTCTTCTCTAAGACAAGCATAACCAGGGATCTTGAACAAAGACCCTGGTTTAAGCCATGTCTCTTGAAGAGCAAAAACAAAAGGTTTATATTTATTTACAAGATATATTATATCAGATTTTTTACTAATTGCGCTTCGGCAATTCCATTGGAATACTTTGGCTTTGTTGTCCATTATTAATATTTGTATCATTAACTGCATTCAATACAGTGGCAGCGATGGACGGTGAAAGATGATGAGTTTGGGTTAATGATTTTATTAAAGCAATAATTAATTCACTTACAGATACTGCAGACAAGTCATCTCTAGGGATGAGAGCACAGCCATCTTTTGGTTGAGGCATGCCTCTGACAAGGTCCTGATGGAATTGCTGATCATAACCTTTAGAAAAGTGAGGTGGGGATCGAGGTTTAATAAAAACTGTTTTTTTATATGATGAAGTTTTATTTTGTTTTGAAGGAGAGAAATCCTGAGGAACAGAAGCATTTATATGGCTTGAAATTGATGGTGAGGATAGTAAGGCATCAGCATATGATATTTTAGAAACTGTGGGATGTAGCTTTGAAGCTTCAGCATATGAGATGCAAGATTTGGCCATTGATTCCTTAATGTTCTTCTGCCTTTCATACTCTAAACATTTTTTACTTGTAGCCTCATGGAATCCTTTGCAAAGACAACAAGATAAATTGTCCCCAGAGACAGTACACCCATCCCCAGAGTGATCTTGTCCACACCTAAAGCATCTAGGTTTAGACCTACACTGATTTTTCATGTGGCCATATCTGCAACAATTAAAGCACTGGATTGTTGGGTAAATATAGAGGTCCACAGAAAGTGCTGTATAGCACATATACACACGCTTAGGAAGAATTTGCCCATCAAAGGTCAAAATTACTGTTTCAGTATTTTTAAACTGAGGCTTATCCTCCACTACAAGTTTCCTTTTAATTCTCCTCAACTTCAATATCCTCCCACAACCAATTGGGACGGAGATGTTATCTAAGATTTCATCATCCGTCCACTCCATTGGTATGCCTCTGACGACACCCATGCGAGTGACGGAAAATGATGGAACAAAAGCTTAGTACTTTTCTTTTTCCAAACACTTGCTATTAATAAAAGAGTTGGCATCTTTATAATTACTGAAAGATATTACCAGTCTGTTACGGCCTATTTTTTTAAGACTACCATTTACAATACAATTAAAAGAATTCCTTTTTAAAAATCGCCCAAAAGAAATCGGATTTAAATATGTATTTTCATTTGAAGCGGTTTGTTCTCTTTGTATATGGACTAAAAACGGAGCGGCATCCGAGGAATTATATAAAACTCTAGAAACTGGTTGATGCGGTGACCCATTCACCTCATCGACTCTAGCCGCCAATGGAGAAGTAAGTGGAATATCCTTGGTTTCAGTCTCCATTTCGACCTCGCCACAATCACAATCATTATGGCGTTTCCCGCCACTTTTACGCCTTTTTTTGTTGCAATGTTTGCAAATTGTGGGCCGAGCAGAAACCCTTTTACGTTTAGAATTATTAGCTAAACTAATTGAACTATCAGTATCAACACTAGTATCATTATTTGAGATTGTAATATAATGACCAATCTCTGAAGGTGGTGTTCCTCCGGGGTCGTCCGGAGGATCCATGCCTAAAAACTATAAATATAAATAAAAACACTTACCAAATATAATAAAAACACTAAAACTAACTAAACTACTAACTAATAAGATAAAATATATACAAAAACTTAATCCAATCCAATATTATTAATTAATTTATAAAACAATCGAAAAAACCACGTCCGCCAAATTTGAGGTTTCCCGCGCTTCGTCAACAGTGAAGTTAAAGACTGCTTAAACCATAGCTAGTATGGCACCTTAAATTTAGATCACAGACTAAAAAACCATAACAATGATTATGCTGCCATCTAGTGAAAATTCGCGATTATTCCCGTTGTCCACCACCTAGTTTGGCCACCACTGGGGGACAGCGGGAAAACTTTTAAAAAATATTCCCACTGGCCACCACTGGGGGACAGCGGGAAAAATTTTAAAAATTATTCTCGTTGTCCACCACGGGGCTGACAGACTTTTAAATTATTCTCGCCACCACCACCACTGGGGCACAATGCCACAACTTTTGATCCAATTCCCATTGGCCATCAATCTAAATTATTTTTTCTAGACCGAATCCGTAAGTATATTAAGCTATCCTTTACTGGTCTAAAGGATAGCTTAATATACTTACGGATTTGGTCTTTTAGCTAATAATGCTAGGTTTGAGACTAAATTAATTTCCTAAATTATATGGTAGGTAATTATTAGTCATTTATATTCTTAAAATCAACTTTTATTAAATGTTTCAATAAAATTAAAAGAAAAATCATCCTAACAACTACCTATTAAAGGTTTGATTGCTTATTTTTTTAATGAATTGGTTAATTAACTGACATAATATTTTCACAGCGACAACATACTTCTACACTTACTACAGTGAGTATGCTCAAGAACTCCACGACCTCATTCCACCGGCCTCCTTCTACCATTGGACATCTAGACGCACTGCAAGTTACCATCCTTACCATGTTGCCATTCCACCAATTCGCACCAAACGCTTCCAAACATCCTTCATAATGCGCACAGCCAATGAGTGGAACTCACTATCTACGTCTGTATTTCCGAAAGCATTCAACCCGAATCTCTTCAAAGTTAGAGTGAACAGGCTTCCTCTGGGTAAGCTCACTCCATCGTCGACTCTGTTTCTGTTACCTCGGACCTAGACTAGAGTCAAGAGCAAACATATCGCAAACAAAAAAAAAAAGCAATATTAAATTCTCATAGTTTCGAGAAATTGGCCCACAGATATTCGGCCGTTTACAAGTTCCCTTTGGGTTTCTTGAACAAACTGATCACTGTAAACGTACTTTTTCTTGCGTTTTTTTGACTTTGCAATGTTTTCAGTTATTTGCATTTTTTTCACAAAAAAAAAACAAGCATCTTCGCGAATTACGCTTAAAGCGTGCATTATGTTTGGATCTTTTTTGCCCATCGCTGAATTTAGTTTGTGGTGCCACCCTTCAACAGCGTTTGTCGTTCGATGCCTTTCCCCAAAGACGCACCAAACTGGTATGAAGTCATCTTTTAGCCATTGTATTTGAACGTATTTCCTGAATTTTAAAATATCAGGATCCGTAGTATCCCTGCGCGTTATGTACAGCCACCCGGTTTTTATTTCTGTCTCGGGCAGTAATGGAAGTACGGCAGTCAATGCAACCTCTCGAAATTTGAATATGTCTGAAGATGTTGTCAGTTTCAAATCACGGCCCTTCTTCCATATGGCTTTTTTAAAGTGTGTATGACATCCTTTGAGTGTAGCTAACGGAAATGTCGATTTTATGGCCTTCATAGCAGCATTCTCAAAATCAATTGAAAACTTTGTAGGTTGCCATCCAGGAACTTGACTTTTGATTAAATTGAAAAGAATTGTATAAGATTCCTCATCACGGCGAGTCATGTATGCATAAATCAATGGAATTATGTTAGTACTATTTTCAGTACTTCTGAAGTCTCCATGTATTGAGTAAAGTTGAGTGAATGGCTGTGTGCAGCTTTTAAAGGTACCATCACATAAAAAATCATGAATCTCACAGATTATATTTTTGGCTTCTTCAATACAAAACACTACAATTCGGTTGCCGTTATATGAATAATCTGCTAAAAGTAAATCCTTATACGCTTCTGGAACTTGGAATTCTTCCACATTTTTGCATTTAAGTCTTTTCATTCCAGCAATTGTATTTCTATGTCGGTATAAAGTTGACTTGATACTTTTAAATGACGGTATTTTCGGAATCAAACTCGGTTTATCTTTGAATTGACTCACCATAGCGTTGTAGGTTTCTGGCACTGGTGGAAATTGAGGAGAAACCAATTTATCTTTACATTGCTGTATTTTTTCTTCTATATTTTTTTTTGCAAAATCAGGTTGGCATTGATGTGGCTTTTCTTCAATTATATTGGTATCCTAAGTCAACATAAAATAATATTTAATAATTTTCATACAAAAATAACGTTTTAAAATTATCACCGTAGAATAACCATGCAAAACAGTTGTTATTTATTCTCATTCATTTTTATTTATTTCACCTCTCTTGGCTATTATGCCATTGGCCGTCACGACTATCGGCACAATGACTGCTGCATTCACATCCAACATATCGACAACCTCGTGGGCCAGATCAAAATAGTTACTTTCCCTATCTCTTTCAACCTTCACGAGGTTCTCATTATCGGGGAATTCTTCCGCAGATGATATAATATTATTATTATGGACTTACCTTGATTCTGATAAGTCCTTTACATTTGTTCTTCTTCCTGTTAGTGCACTCCCAGACTATTAAACCACTTTTATGTTTTCGTTTTGTTATATATTCATGTCCACCGTGTAATAAAATTTGCCCGCCTCTTCTATTTACATAATGTTAAATGCTCTTTTCCTGATGAACTGGAACCACTAGTATTTAAATCGCACATGGTTGGTTATGGGAGCTGATATAACGCGATAAGAAAATTAACTGTAAAAACATTTAGTTCTCAAGTAATATATATGTCAATAGTTCTTTTATTTCAAAGTATGTTTTGACATCAAATGATAAATGATATGTTTCATCTTTAATCTATTAAATATCAAAAAGGTTTAAATGTAGCTAACTCAAAAAAGACTTCACTACATTTACAAAATAATTTAGATTGATGGCCAATGGGAATTGGATCAAAAGTTGTGGCATTGTGCCCCAGTGGTGGTGGTGGCGAGAATAATTTAAAAGTCTGTCAGCCCCGTGGTGGACAACGAGAATAATTTTTAAAATTTTTCCCGCTGTCCCCCAGTGGTGGCCAGTGGGAATATTTTTTAAAAGTTTTCCCGCTGTCCCCCAGTGGTGGCCAAACTAGGTGGTGGACAACGGGAATAATCGTATTCATTATCATTGTATCATTTTTAGGCCACTCTGGTTCTATCAAAATGATCAATTTGAACTGGAAAAAATCATAAACTCAATATTGTAAAAAAATGAGTTAGGCCACTATGGTTCTCATGGCCTCATATTACTTGTCTGAAGTGGCTCAGGTACTTGTATTTCAGTATCTACTGAAAGATCTGATGGCCCGGCAACTGACTCAAAATGTTCGGTGTCTGTAAATATACTAAAGTATGATATGAATCAAAAATATAAAGGAAAGAAAATAATAACAACCCTTCCTTTTGACTTCGCCGCCATAGACGGGTTAAAAGAAAGCAAAACAAAACATAATAAATTAATGATGGAAACACAGAATCAGCTTAATTGTCCTCATATGATAACTTAATTTGTTTAATAAATTACTTATAAATGAGTCGTTAATGATTTTCTTTACCTGATATAATTATATTTTCTTCTGAAAGAACAATATGTGTATGTGTGTTTTGTGGTATCTCGCTTATAGTAACTTCGGGTTGTTGGACAGGATTGTTCTAAAAAACAATAAGGTATTATTATCTTACTTCTTACTAAGTACATATATAATATTATAGTTATGGATGGATGTGTGTATGTTTTTTACTCAATCACACAAAGAAGAAATTTGGCACAACGACAGATTGTGGTCTGGAATATCACTCAGGCTACTTTCGATACTAGTTTAATGTTCCCTTGGGATTAGAAAACATGTTTCACGTGGGCGAAGCTGCTGGTAGAAGCTAGTAATTCATAATATGTATTTAAATATGATTTTTTTTTGTAAATTACTTACAAAAACAGGCACCCGGTGTTCTATGTCACCATACACGGCTTGTTCCCCTAATTGGCCAAGATTTTCTTGTCCATTTCTGATAGCTCATCTTGTTGACTTGGACCACCACCTGTGCCTAGAGCATCCTGCCTTCTTTTGGCCAGTCTAGCCTTGCTCTTATGTTTTATGTCGTTCCAGTACTATAATATAAAAATAATAATATGATCATTCTATCAAATTATTTTCTAAATAATCATGCAATTATTGGAAACCTTAAAGTATTATAAAATAAAACATTACATTTACCTTTTTCTACCGTTCACCTGTCTTTGATGAGCCAGAACCAAATGAATTGAGCCGGATGGCAAGATCATGCCATTGCCTATCAATGGTTTCCTTGGACCTTGAGCCAAGCCCAACGCCCCTGGCAAGTGTTGTATGCTCGGTCAAAAACTCTAGCAGTTCGTCAAGCTGTGCGTTGGACACTCTATTTGCCATTTTATACTGAAACAGGATTAGGTACTGTTATTTTTGTCCCTAGAAAGTTATTCTGCTTGTCACATGGCTTTACTAAATATTGCTCTATCTTTCTAAATATAGCAAATCACATGCAGTGTGCTTAGGACATCCTAGAGGTGACTAGGAGCTCCCTCAAGACATGCTTTTCACTTAGTCTACCTAGCTATCACTTATAAGACTCACAAATTTTGAGATATTAAGACATAGTGTGATCAAAATTCTCATAGTCATTAAAATTATACAAATAGTCAAGAGAATGAATGTGAAAATATTCCTTTTTTATGTGACTTTATCATATAATCTTGTTATTTCATTAAAAAATTAAACTTATGGCAAATTAAAAAGGAAACGATTTAATCATTTCTATTTTAAATACACACTTTTTCGTATAAAACAAGAATTTAACGCCATTTTCACTTATAATAACTTTATCTTACTTAAAAATATGTAAATTTTTCTAGGGTTTATTATGTTAAACCTATTTAACATACAATACTTTTGTTTCACATAATATTATAGTAATTTAAAACTTACTTGTGTGTAAAACAGCCAAATATCCTTTGGAAGCAGTCTATAAAGTATTCTTTGTTTGTTAGTTTGAACTCCAATAAGCAAATTACTTAAATTAGCACTTCATCTGAGATTAGCAAACACTGATTTTAACCACTTGTGCGTTTAATTTGATTTTGAAATGTTGTCATATTTGAATTTTTTTGTCACTTGGCGGGCTGTTCGATCATTGCATGTGTCAAATTTTGAATGTTAGTTCTACCGATTGCTACTTGATTGTCTTTGGCGCTAGCATCGTAGCAATAAGTGCATTTGACAAACAGCGAGCGATTTGCAAATATTTGGTTACGTAATCCCGATTTTTATGACGTATAGCGATTGATCGCGCGTCGACTGCGCGATCGCTGCGCAAATATTGCTTATTGCTGTTTCTTACGTAATAAGCCCGCAGATTTATTTATAAGACCAGCAATATTCTGGTGCATAACATACATGTGATCAAAGAAAAAACTCGGTATGTGTGACCGCATTTGTGTTTACATTACATGTCAGGTCAGATTCAAGTTCAAGTGATGACATTGAGTGATTATTATTTATAAGAACCTGCAAATTTTTTAAAATATTTCGCATACCTCGGTTATTTAATTTTCTATTATATTTTGAAAACATAGTAAAATCGTAGATTAAGTGTAAATTAGAGTCTAGTACTGTCACATAATTATGTGACAATAAATCTAAATGAAGTAAACTGTTAAACGTTTCGATACGCCAGTTGAAGATCGTTGAATATTTTAATCGCTTAGTTTGAATGTAGGTAGGCACAAAATAATATTTGTATGCTGAATTTTTTCCAGTGTTTTTCTTAATTCTATTGTGATTTCCACATAGTTTTTGGTATTTTTAAAATCTTCTTCTCCAATTAAAATAACACAGTAATCGCTAAACGAGTAATCCACAACTTTTTGATGCAAATTGGTGATTAGTTGTATCAATCCGCATTTCGATGACACATAGTGACAGATCTGAAAGTTTTGGAATGTATCTTCTGCGATGGACAGAATATTATTTGTTTTGTTAGCACTAACAATGCATAACCTATTCCTGGTAGACTTTAAATTATGCACTATTTCTGTCCTTTGAGTTGTTTTATTTTGTTTTGTGTTTGTGGTGCATGAAGTATTTGTTTGTTGACATCCTGTTGTAGTTCGTTTGCTGCTTAGTGGTTTTATTACAGATTATGGTGTTGTATTTTTACTTTGATACTCGGCTTCATTTTGTTTTTGAAGCAAGTAATCTTCTTCATGGGAAAAATTAAGTTTGCCTTTATTTATACTTTTCCGCTTAGTTACGGTTGAAACTCTTTTAGGTGTACTGTTACATATTTTTTTTAAGTTGTTTATAACTTTCTCATGATTGATATGAGTTATGATATTTTTAAGTGAAGTATTTTCTGTTATTAAATTTTCAATTTCAACATCCGCAGAAGCCAATTTCTCTCGCAAGGCGTTAACTAATGCCCTTATTTCTGACTACTAAGCCACAAAGTTCTTGAAGAGCCCCCCTTATATCGATGAGCACCGCATTTCTTTGCTCTTCCAACTCAACTATTCGGTTACTAGCTGAGTTGGAAGCGAGGCGTCGCCGAACCAGTGGATGGACGTGCACGACGAGGGGTTAATGCTGTAAACAAAAGAAATCATATTTTATTAGTTGTAAGTATTTTTTTGCAACATCATTAACATAATCTCTTCTACTGAACGATAATACTTACTTCGCTGATTTTGCATTGCTAACTCCAGAGCAAGCAGTGCCTCGGAAGTTAAGGGTTGCATCTGGGTCAGTGGGTCGGTCTATGATATTTTTAAGTGAAGTATTTTCTCTCGCAAGGCGTTAACTAATGCCCTTATTTCTGACTACTAAGCCACAAAGTTCTTGAAGAGCCCCCCTTATATCGATGAGCACCGCATTTCTTTGCTCTTCCAACTCAACTATTCGGTTACTAGCCGAGTTGGAAGCGAGGCGTCGCCGAACCAGTGGATGGACGTGCACGACGAGGGGTTAATTTAATGCTGTAAACAAAAGAAATCATATTTTATTAGTTATAAGTATTTTTTTGCAACATCATTAACATAATCTCTTCTACTGAACGATAATACTTACTTCGCTGATTTTGCATTGCTAACTCCAGAGCAAGCAGTGCCTCGGAAGTTGAGGGTTGCATCTGGGTCAGTGGGTCGGCAGGTGTAGCAGCATGGCTGGGTGAGATGGCGACTGCCTCTCTTACAGGTGGACTCTGTACAACAAAAACTGAATATCATTGATGGATACTACAAAAATATATAATTGTTTATCTGTAATATATTACTATTTAATAAAAAAAAGTCTACTACTATAAATTGTAAATTTAATTAACAATAAGCATTACCGTTGGAAATGCTGGCACTCTTGCCTCGGTTTGTGGCTCTCCAAAACCCTCTCCCATAATCGAAAGTATCTTCAATTCGATTTGAGAGGGTTGGTGCTACCGATGGGCCTCCACCTGTAGCTATTGCTGACCGCCTGGCAGCCGCAGCAGCTTTTTTAACGGCATGTTTCCTGTCAGCCCACACCTAAAATAGTGTGAACGTTACCCCAACAGGAAAGTTACTCCTAGAGTGATATGAGTGGAACGTATACTTAGTGCGTAATCTGCTATGCATGTGCGCCACATAAAAAATAAGTGCGTGTCGTAGTTTTTGAAAAAAACCGAAAAAACGATTCCTGCTAGGGTAACGTTGTTCCAGCAGGAAAATTCTAAACGAATGATCGGAATGAGAAATATTGTGCATGGGCAGAGAGCTTATAGTTGTGCAAAAAAGTGCACCGAAAATATAACTGGTGCGTCATCAGGTTTTCGAGTTATTGCATTTCCTGCTGGAGTAACGTTTTGAAGAATCGTGTATCTCTAAAACCATTGTACGTGCGCCTGTAGAATAAACATACACGAGTAGCTCTTGATATGTGCGTATTTGTGCCGGAATTAGTTTTAAGGAAATATTTATAATTTTCAAGTAAATGCGCTTTTTAGAAAACCCGAAAAAAGTTCGCAGTGCCTAAATGAGACAACGTATAAGCTCGCTGAAAACTGTATTCAGTCCATCTTGACGCTTCTAATAACCATAAAAAGTTTCAAAAGCATACATGCTTGCGTTATCGAATAATATTGCTAAAAGTCAAAACGAGGTTGTCATAACTTTGACGGCAAAATACAAGAAACTGACTCAACCCAAGATAGGTAGGTGTAAACCACAAGTATGTGCGCTTAGTCAAAAATATATAGTGAAAATATTCAGCTTGGAATGTTTCTTATTAAGTAGATTTAATGAAAAAGCTAAACATGTAAACAAAGGCTGGTTATCCGACCAAATTCGAATGACTACGAAAAAGCGACGGATTCATACATATCGATGACCTTCTTAACTTTACTCACGAACCGGTTGTAGCGTGTTGTGCCTGAGTACACTGAGGTAGAAAAGTTATAGAAAAATTTACTTGTTATGGATTATATTTTACTAGCTGTCTTGTTGTTTGTTTACTTGATTAGGTAAGTACATTAGAAAAAGTAGTGCCAAGTTATAACCCATCTTCTTTATTCCAAATTTCATTAAAATATATTCGGTATTTTGAAGACACATCCAGACATTTGCCTTTATAATATTAATAGAAAAAAGTACTTTAGAGAGCAAAAAATAGATGGCGGCTGTTTTAAAAAAGAACGTTCAAGTTATGTGGGATGAATACCGACTACAAAAAAGAACCTACAGATAAAGTTCATAAATTAAAAGCCAATTTTACTGTTTGTATTTTAGTACTTAAGTAAATGAAAAACAAATATGTGATTTTAAATAATAATGACTACACAAGGTACAAATAATTTGATTGAACTGTTTTCCAATATTAATAGGTTTGTAATTTGATCTGTGATTTGATGCCATAATTACTTTAAGAAACAAAATTAAGGGAATAAAAATAATAATTTCTACATCAACAAGCTCTTTCATTTGTTATGGTCACAAGGTGCATTTAAGGTATTTTTTAAATTAGTCCCCAAAATTAGGTCATAGAGTCTAGCAAACGAAAGTAGAGACTGAAAAAGCGCGGAAAATTTAAAAAATATCAGCATAGCAACCCCAAAACTAGTATGAAATATCTGGAATAACCTAATTTGATACTTTAGAAATATTTATTTTATTTCGTCTGAATAAAAATACAATAGGTAATTGAGGTAGGTAATATTATAGATATTATGTATCAATCTCAAAAAAAAAACAACAGTATTCTGTAATAATTTTGGTTTATTCAACTTATTAGCGTCATAATAACTTATGAAATCTAACAACACACGTAACAAATCTTGGTTATTTTTTTATGCAATCTTTCTCCTGATGTTTTTCTTGATATTTAGACATCATGCGAAACGACATCTCCCGTAATCCACTTTGAACTGTTTTATTAATTTTTCACTTAAATAAATGCTATTATCAAGACCACAACAAATCACCAAAAATTGATGTTGACATTAGTATAACATTGCCATATAAAAAGTTTGCAAATAATTCGAGTGTCTACTTTCATTTGCCAGACTCTACCAACAAACGTTTGAACGCGACTGTACGGACAACAGCTTAGGTTTAATACGTCCAATTAAGAAGGTCATCGATATGTATGAATCCGTCGCTTTTTCGTAGTCATTTGAATTTGGTCGGATAACCAGCCTTTGTTTACATGTTTAGCTTTTTCATTAAATCTACTAAATAAGAAACATTCCAAGCTGAATATTTTCAGTATATATTTTTGACTAAGCGCACATACTTGTGGTTTACACCTACCTATCTTGGGTTGAGTCAGTTTCTTGTATTTTGCCGTCAAAGTTATGACAACCTCGTTTTGACTTTTAGCAATATTATTCGATAACGCAAGCATGTATGCTTTTGAAACTTTTTATGGTTATTAGAAGCGTCAAGATGGACTGAATACAGTTTTCAGCGAGCTTATACGTTTTCTCATTTAGGCACTGCGAACTTTTTTCGGGTTTTCTAAAAAGCGCATTTACTTGAAAATTATAAATATTTCCTTAAAACTAATTCCGGCACAAATACGCACATATCAAGAGCTACTCGTGTATGTTTATTCTACAGGCGCACGTACAATGGTTTTAGAGATACACGATTCTTCAAAACGTTACTCCAGCAGGAAATGCAATAACTCGAAAACCTGATGACGCACCAGTTATATTTTCGGTGCACTTTTTTGCACAACTATAAGCTCTCTGCCCATGCACAATATTTCTCATTCCGATCATTCGTTTAGAATTTTCCTGCTGGAACAACGTTACCCTAGCAGGAATCGTTTTTTCGGTTTTTTTCAAAAACTACGACACGCACTTATTTTTTATGTGGCGCACATGCATAGCAGATTACGCACTAAGTATACGTTCCACTCATATCACTCTAGGAGTAACTTTCCTGTTGGGGTAACGTTCACTAAAATAGTAAAAACTAACTGTTGACAAGATCATAAAATTATATTAATATTGACGAGTAATGTATCAAACTCACCCTTTGCCACTGCTCTACGGACTTTGTACAACTGCCCATTGCATTAAGGGAGTTGCACAGGCTTTCCCAGAGCTGTTTTGAGCGTACTCTTCCATCAGCACCCCTCAACAACCCGCGAGCTAACTCCTCGTTCGCCCGCATGAAGTCCACGAGGGCCATAATTTGCGCTTGAGTCGCTGCAGCGGTTGGTGCTATATTATAATTTAACAATGTGGCTTCAAAGAAAAGCAAAGAGTAATATAATAATGAAGAAAAGTTGAACAAACTTTAGTTTATCGGGTAATAAAATTTTGAATTTTTGACATTTCATTTGAAAGTTGCTGTCATAAAGAAAAAAAGGCAAAGGTAGCAATAGGATAATGCCGCTTTCCAGACAAAAATGACAAAAGTAAGTGATTTCTATATTTAAAGACATAAAAAAAGTAAATTGTTAAAGATATGGTCATGTCCTAACGTAAAAATATTTAATTTCTTGTTTAGTAAGCTTGAAACCACAAACTAGGGAAACCGGTAATCGACCGATAAAATAGTGCAGCTCTAGCGTCATCCGTCGTTCGTTCACGAAAATGGTCTATGATCCCGTTCGAAGCTCAATTATCCGAAATCGTTAGGGGGTAGGGTGCACTCCGAAGTTTCGAAATACTTTTGGACGGCCCGTAACTTAGTCGACGAAGATAGGGAGTAGACACCCAGGAACGCCGCGTCGGTAGGCTTATACTAGAAATTTTGCGGATGCCGAGCCCGCCGAAGCGAATGGGTAGCGTGACTTGCGTCCAGGCTCGGTCATCCAAGGCCACATTTAAGATAGATGTCAGAGTGCGTCGAATAATTTCGTAATTTTTTTCCAGGAGAAGTGGCTGCTTCCATAAAGGGGAAGAGCGGAGAAAATACATAAAATTTGGTTCAAAACAGCAATACTTAATGAGAGTAGTCACAACTGCGGGTAGTCACGGATGGTTTCCATAATTGCAGTGATTTGTATGAGGAGGCTTTAGGTAAAGTTAGGGACCTAGAAGATGAATTAGCTCATGCTAATTCCCTAATCCAAAATCTGCAAAAAGAACAATCATGTACTCAGGTACAGGAAACATGCCATTTATATAGTGAATTAATAAAATCAAATTGTAAACCTCATTCCATAACCACTATTGACCTGACTGAAGATTCCTTATTAAATGAGACAAATAGGTATAAAGTTAGTCATAAAAAACTGAAAAAGTATTCAAAATTTAATAAAATATTTAAAAATTATACCCAGTACAGGAAACAACACAAAGTTTTCTTAAAAAATATTACACTCAGAAAAGAAGGTGTTGACCTGCTTAAAAAATTAAATAATTACCAGATCAAATTAGAAGACCGCATAAAAATTTATGAAATTTACACACAGCGCTTACAAAATGATATTCAGGTACTTGAGGACAAACTGGGCTCCCTTTACAGTAAATATGTTAGCTCCCAGTTACAAATTAAGGAACACATTCTGGCCGCAAACGAATTGCTGATGTGTCAATGTAATTGTCAGATAGTCTCAAACCTGAAGGCTGTTCAGCCAAAGGCAACGGAGGTCCAGCCTCGTGCTGAGACGGTGTCTCAGGACAGTGTCTTTGACCTAGACACACCTGATATTTCACAAGAAGTGTCTCAAGTTGACCGGCCTGTGACTGCATCCTTTCCAACAAATAATAGTCATCATGGGTTTAATTCGGTTATGTTTGCAGATGGTATTGGAAGAGGTTTAGGTAAATTATTAAATAGCAATCAGAGTTATTCAACTTTGAATTATTGTATGCCTGGGTCATCTTACAAGCATATCATGGAATCTGTAACAAATAATGTATACAAATCAAATACCGATGTAACTGTCTTTATAGGTAACAGTTTGGATGTAAAAAAAGATGACATCACTGAGTGTGTAACGGAGTTGTTAAAGTTAAATTGTAATAAAATCGTATTGTGTGCTTTTCCATATTTGGAAAAATTGTCTAGTAGACAAAATAATTATATACACATGCTGAATAAGCATGTTCATTTCCTTGTCAGCCATTACAGCGACAAATTAGTGTTTTTGGACATCAAAATTTTTGTTGATAAATTAAAAACGACAGGCAATACAGTGTATCTGCCTATTAGGGTAAGACGTCAAATAGCGAGGCTATTATCTTTTACTATAAACTCAGACATAAATAGTATGTCGAAGGCATGTACTGTAGTTGATATTAGTAGTAATACTAATAATATACAGGTAGTCAATAAGTTTAATAACGTTAGCACTTCTGCTATTAATATTTATAGTTTAAACTAGTTTGTAGGACAAGGGAGGGTACCAACAACGAAATAGTTACTAGTACATCCACCATCAAGAAGGTACCTTCTTGCTCTCACTTAGTTAATTTAAAAAAAGGGGCTAAGCAGAATTCCTTGAAATTATTCCATCAAAATATTCAAGGTTTTTCTGCGAAGCAATTGGAAATAGAACTGTTTTTGGAAAAACAATATTTGAAATTGTTTGTTTTACTGAGCATTGGCTGAAAGATCATACAATGCTAATTAATTATCAAAATTATACCGTTTTAATAGAAATATTATGTTGCGTGGAGGTTCACTTATATTAAAAATGGTATTAAATCAAAACCTCGTAAAGATATTGTAGATCTATCAGTTGAACATAGTGTTGAACTGTCATGCGTTGAGCTGGATAAGCGTGTTATAGTGTGCGTTTACAGACCCCCCCATTATGGTAACTACTCTATATTTGAGTCAGTGATGGAAGATGTTTTGGCAAAACTTGCAACTGGAAATAATTAATAAACTAATCATAATCTGTGGTGATTTTAATATAAATATTTTAGAGAGTTATTCAAATCATTTAATTTATCACATGTGTTTATGGAACCAACACGAACAACTGTGACTTCTGCTACATGTGTTGATAATGTATTTTGTTGCTGCGACTACTTAGACAAAGCCATTATAAATTGTCTGCCTTCGGATCATAGTGGGCTATTGGTAACCTTTGAGTCCAACATACCAATTCAACAAGTGCAGATTCAATCCAGACCAATAACATCCGGTAAATTAAATCAGTTTAACAGCAGTTTAATTAGTAAGCTAAGTGATCAAGACCTCACAGTGAATGATGGTAATATTCTATATAAAAAAGTTTTCTCAGTAATCCAAAAGGAGTTTAATAATACTTTTAGGAAGAAAACTAAAACTGTATGCCCTAAGTTTTTATTCAGTGACTGGGCGACTGAAGGACTCAGGAAAAGTAGGGAAAGACTTTACGAGCTCCATAGCCTTAAGCCTTATATTAACACTGAAACTTTTAACAAGTAT
The DNA here is from genome assembly GCA_945859665.1 of Anorthoa munda. Classification (NCBI taxonomy): domain Eukaryota; kingdom Metazoa; phylum Arthropoda; class Insecta; order Lepidoptera; family Noctuidae; genus Anorthoa; species Anorthoa munda. Next base: position 4,399,058 of record OX243899.1, on the reverse strand, counting down.
GTTGCTACTTATTCAAAAAATTTTAGAAATACGTGTAAAGTAGCTAAGGCTTTATACATTGGCAATAAAGTTAAAACCGCAGAAAATAAAATCAAGACAGTTTGGAAAATTATAAACAATGAAACGAACAGGAAAAAAATAAATAATACTGATTACACGCTTGACCCTAATTGACAAACTGACTGCTTCGATAGTATTTTGAAAATTTTAACTGAATCTGACTTTGTTATTGTTACTTTTACTTTTACCACCTTATTTTTATTAATTGGATAATTAGGTATTTGTATTATTTCTTTGAAACTTTGAAATTTGCATGCCAAATTTAGAGCAGAATGTATGGCTCCACTTTTCTAACAAACCAACATCTTATTTTGTATACCTACATTCTAGCAAATAAATTATTTGATTTGATTTGATATTTTTTTTTGAAACTACACATGGACTTATTAGAGATAACAAAAAAGTTGCTCAAGAATTTGTGGATTTCTTTACCAGCATCCCAATTAAAACTACTGAAACCCTAAATTCTTCGCCCTCACTTGCTTCTGGTTTATTAAACGCAAACGTTTCAGCCTGCCCGACAGAATTTAACTTTTCACATGTAAACCCAATAACAGTAATAAAAGCTTTTAAGCAAATCAAGATCAAATTGACCGAAGATCTATGGGGAATGTCCATCAAAGTTTGTACCTCCATTATTCAGACTATAGCGCCGTACTTAGCTTTAATTTTTAATTTGTGTGTAGATCAAGGAGTCTTTCCTGATCTAATGAAACATAGTAAGGTTATACCACTTTTTAAATCCGGGAACAGTAAAGACACAAATAATTATAGACCAGTATCGGTGCTGCCGGTTTTCAGCAAGATATTTGAAAAGATAATGCTAAATCAGATGCTCATTCATTTTAATAAGCTTTATTTTTTTATTTGTGTGTAGATCAAGGAGTCTTTCCGGATCTAATGAAACATAGTAAGGTTATACCACTTTTTAAATCCGGGAACAGTAAAGACACAAATAATTATAGACCAGTATCGGTGCTGCCGGTTTTCAGCAAGGTATTTGAAAAGATAATGCTAAATCAGATGCTCATTCATTTTAATACGAATAACATCCTACACGATAAACAGTTTGGTTTTACCAAAGGACGTTGTACGACTGACGCTTGCGTCACCTTATTAAAACACATATTTGAAGCGTGGGAAGACGCACAAGATGCCATAGGGGTCTTCTGCGACCTGTCGAAAGCATTTGATTGCGTTAATCATGAAACATTACTTTTGAAACTTGAGCATTACGGGCTAGGCCAATCAGCGTTGAGTTTAGTTAAATCTTATTTAAATGATAGACAGCAATTAGTACAAATAAACGGTGTCAATTCGTCCGGGTTAACCGTGAAAATGGGGGTACCCCAGGGTTCAATTTTGGGACCTTTCTTGTTTCTAGTCTACATTAACGATTTACCTCATCTATTGAAAAACGATACTATTGAACCAGGTATGTACTATCTGTATTACTCAATTATTTAAAAGTAATACAATAGTATTAGTAGATATTGCAGTTATTACGAACCGCAAAACAAACTTATGATATTTTGTGTCATTAATATATACATTACAGTTTTTGTTGTATTGCAGGTCGTTTTATAATTTATTTACCATTAAATAAAAATTCAATTTTATTATACATATAACTGTTTTGAGCTTATATGTCATTTAAGACCACAAAATAATTTTGTCCGTATTTTTGAGTCAAATACCCCTATGTGCGTCGCCGCGGCGCTTGCGCGTGGCAGGGTCGCCATGAAGTGAAGTGTGTGTGTTGCGGCACAGAGTACATTTTATATAGGGAGATAGAGACGTCACTCGACCGTTTCATAGCGCCCTCTAGCGACAAGTAAAAACAACAATCCATGAAGGTTTATACGTATAGCTAGCTTCCTGCAGTAGACCCTGTCCTCTTTTCTTTCCTTTTTTTATGTAGTAGTTTTATACATCAAGTAAAATAAAACATTAGATACAATGTGAAATACTTTATTTTAATCTTTTCTTACAATATTTGAAGGCCAGCTCTTGAATTTTGTATTCTTCATCATAATCTGGGGCTCATGGGCTCAGGTATAATGTACAGAAGAGTGAACTCTTAGTTTTCCAGTCCGCTGGCCATAAGATCTTACACGTTCCACCCGTCTCCATAGATGGTGTGTCGTTACCTAGAGTTTCAAAATTCAAGTACCTGGGTCACTGGGTCTCGGATGACCTCTCAGACCACGATGATATCGAGAGGGAGCGCCGGGCGTTGGCTGTCCGATGCAATATGTTGGCTCGTAGATTTGCACGCTGCACCAAGGCAGTAAAAGTAACTTTGTTTAGGGCGTTTTGCCAGTCGTTTTACACGTGCAGTCTATGGGTTAAATATACGCAGAAGACAATCAACGCCCTGCGCGTTCAGTATAACAACGCATTTAGGATGCTGATGCGGCTGCCGCGGCACTAGCGCGTCGGGCATGTTTGCGGACGCACGTGTCGATGGGTTTCATGCCATCCTCAGAAAGAGAGCCGCATCGCTGCTAAGTCGTGTCCGCGGCAGTGGCAACAGCATTCTTAGCGTTGTGGCTAGCCGAGCAGACTGATGCCCATTATTGTGGCATTGTATTAAGTTACATGTCGAGAAGAAGTAGCGAGTATAATTGGTGAACGGTCTTCATTTATTGTCATTTGATTTAATTTATGTTAACTTTAAATATTTGTTTCTTTTTATTTATTTTTTGACATGTCAATTTAAAATTCTATTCTTTATAACATCTTCTTGACATTTAAAAATGTTTAATTTTTGACATTTTAATTTTTAATTTACGACATTTTAATTTTTAATTTTTGTTTTTATTGATTATAACTTTGAATTTAATCAATTGACAATTTGTTTATATTCAATTTGTGTATGAAAATTTTATTTGATTTGATTTGGAGTGTACCTTTACTAACACTAGTTTTCTAAGGATTTGTTACTAACAAGATATGGACTGTAAATTGTCTGAAAATTTTGAAATAAATTATAATCTTGACGTGATCCACATAATAATTTATTTGTATCTTTACACCAATTATAAATGAACAAATTAATACACAAATCTTCAATTTTTGAAATTTTTTACTCTTTGTGGTCGTTGCATTTAATAAAATTATAATCTTAATATAACTGAAAATATAGTTTTCATATATTGTCGGATGTTTTTCTTTTTACTATCTTTTTAGGGTTCCGAAGTCAACAAGGATAGTTAGGATAGTTTCGCTCTGTCCGTCTGTCCGTCCGCAGCTTAGCTCAGAGAATCTAAGTACTAGAAAGCTATAATTTGGCATGTATGTACATATTAATAATTCCGACAAAGTGGTAACATAAAATCATGAAAAATATTTTTTTTTCGGGTACCTCCCATATACGTAAAGTGGGGATGTATTTTTTTTTTCTCATCTATCCCATGGTGTAGAGTATCGTTGGATAGGCAATTCAAAAATATTATGGGTTTGTTAAAACCATTTTTTCATTCAGATATTCGTTTACGTAAAATTAAGCTTTAAGTTGCAAATTTGTATTAGAGTAAAGTGTCCCCCCCCACTGCCAGCGAAATGGTTGCTCTTGGCTATGTGAAAAAATTCACGGCAGTAGTAAATATAACCAAATTAAAAGGAAAATTATCACGAATAACAAGGCTTTACAAGTTTACGAGTAATAGTCGACCAACTTATAAAATGTACTTGGAACAGTAAAAATTTTATACAAATGCCATTGAAAAATTATTTAAATAAAGTTGATAGCTGTATAAAACAGAGTAAATATAATGCTTACGAACCATGTAAAAATATACAAAAATGAAAATCATAACAGGCTTTACAAGTTTACGAGTAATAGTCGACCAACTTATATAATGTACTTGGCACAGTAAAATGTTTTGTACAAATGCCATTGAAAAAAAGCTTAAATAACGTTGTTAGCTGTGTAAAACAGATAGTAAATATGTGCTTATAAACCATGTAAAAATATACAAAAATAAAATAATAACATCCTTAATAATAATGATTTCTAAATTAAGTTTAAGCTCGAATAACGCATTGGACTGGCCGGAGTCGTTGGCAGTACCAGAACGCCGTATGGACTCGGCGCATGCTCGCGGTGGAGTCTATTTTTTGTTAGTGCAGAAGTATTTTCGACATTTTGTAATTAAAACGTTAAAGTAAAGTCAAATTAGATTCGATTTCCAAGCAAATTACTTATTTTCTTTTGTCGATATCCTTCTATAAAGTAAATATTCGACCCGACTTCGTCACTAATTGAGTAGCATAAAACTTTCCAGAATGAAATAGTGAATACCGCAGATTAGAGGATTCACCTCTAATCTGCGGTATTAGAGGAGATTAAAGGTGAATACATACGATTTTTTTCTAATTCCGAAAGAGAAATAAACAAGGAGCGTGCACGCAAGGATCCAGGAACGAACTATACCATTCCCCGTGGCTCTAACGCGCGCTCGTATCGGCTCCTTTCACAATTCGCACCCGCGGTGGTACTCAAATAGATAATATTTTTCTAATTTCAGTTGCGAAGTTGGATTTTATAACTCCTTCTTCAGTTACCAGTTAGTCCATATTTAGTTTAAGTCAACAGTGAATAGATTACATCTAGGCAAGCGTGCTTCACCGTAGACCACATCATCGCTTACCATCAGGCGAGATAGTGTTCAAACGCGAGAAGAGAGATTAAAAAATCCTATGTGGGCCCGTTTTTAGACTTTGTGAGCCGCTGAAACCGTTCTAATGTTCATGTAACAACAACAAAACTCTCTTTTTAGTCCGCATTATTTTGCAACTTCGGAACCCTATTACCGCGCGTGGCCCGACACGCATTTGGCCGGTTTTTTTTATTATACTAGTGACAATATCTTGTATATTTGAGAAGTATTTCATTAGTGAGATGGAAGGATACGTAAGGCTTGTTTTATTCCTAAAATATGCCCTAAAATGAAAGAGAATAATTCTCTTTATTTTCATTATAAAATGAATTCTTGCAATTTTTGCATTTTTTTGCTTTTAACTTCCTCAATACGTATCCTGTCACATACTCTAATTGTGCTTTTATCTTTGGATTTTGTCTCTTTTCAAGATCTACAAAGATGTAACTGTTTACATCTTCAAAATCAACTTCCATATTATAACTTGATGTCTCAGGTTTCTTAAAGAAGAGATTTTTAAGGGATTTCAAATTTAAGCATTTATCAACTTCATAGTTGGATCCCAGCGAATGCGTATTACTAAAGTTATTAATTAATAAGGATGCATAGGCTGCTTCGAAGCCAACACATGAAGGCGATACTAAAGTTATTAATTAATAAGGACGCATAGGCTGCTTCGAAGCCAACACATGAAGGCGATGTATTACGATATCCATGGCTTCGAATGAAGCCAAAAAAAAAATTCTAGGCGATCCTGGTTGAAATGTCTCATCTATAAGACGTAATAAGGTTATATATAGTGTTTAGCTAAAACATAGACAAGATATTCAATATTTTCAATTGTCTGCAACCAATTTGTAATTGATGGTACAACACCAGATTTGCCATTACCGCAATATTTCATAGACCTTATAATTTTCTTTGCTTCAGCCCATACTGCTTTGTGAGTTGCTGGTCCAAGCAGAGGTTTCCCAGCCATTTTTTTTTAATTTTCGTAGCTCCCTTTAACGGAGTCGAACAAATCGTCGAAAAATAAAAGCAAATCTGCTGTTTCTTGGCACTCCTTTGGCAGAATTCCCATAACTGGAGAGGAAAAATAAATTCATTATCATCAGATTAATTAATCAATTTTTTCTATATTATAATTATAACATTATTAAGCTTTTTTTTATTGCGACAATCCCACCGCACTATTCCCAAACCACTGCAACTCCTGAAAGCCAGAATCAACAGTGGCGACCACCAGAAAAGCGCCGAGGCAATGAAGCTCGACGAAGTCCCGGAGAATGAATTTAACTGTCTTGGATCCCGCAACGAAATTAATCAGAAAAGAATAACGGAGGAGTAGGAAAAATAAATTTCCACTTCCTCCATATCAAGCAGGAGACAGAACAAACAAGGCCACTAGGCACAAAGGGTCGTTTACAACTGGGATAAGCCCAGTTGCCTAGCACCACGGATAAAAATAAGAATTAATATTAATGGGTCCTAACATTGTGAGCTGATATGTTTGATTCCAATAATAGGTATGGCAAAAACGCTTGAACGCACGAAAATTTGTTCTAGTTTCCACAAGGTCCGTATAGTAAACAACTCCTGAGGTAGCCTCTACATTATTCAACATAATATTACGTTCATTCTGCCAAAGAATACACTCCCATAAGATATGATGTGCAGATTGTACATATTCGCAGTCAGATGTAGAACACTGACATAAAGGCGAGGCAACGAGCTTGAAGGAAAACAATTTACTTTTAAAGTTACCATGCCCTGTGAGAAATTGGGCAACACAGTGATCCACCTCCAGCCACGTCCTGGCCAGCCGCACGCGAACGGATGGAAAGAATTGGTGGAGATGTCGGCCCTTGATGGAATTATCCCACCTACATTGCCATTCGGATAAAAGTTCCTCCCAGACGTCAGTAGGTGGTTTAAATACAGTGTTGCCAACGTCCATGGCCTGGATTCCCCAAAAACCTGACTGAAAAACTCCAAATTTGGGGAATGTCAAATCAATATTCCCCACATCTTCCCCACAATTTTTTATCAAATAAATAAAAGTAATGTTCGTATAATCAAACATATTTATTACAAAAATCTTCAAATCAGTATGATAGTTGTCAAGAAAGAGCGTACCAAAAAAAATCTACTTTGTGCAGTTCTCATTACGCCATATTTTTTTGTTTAACATATTATTTGAAGGAACAAATTTCAAGCCCCGATCCTTTCTTCTTAATTCTTTCTCGAGTGGCCATAAGCGCTACTACTGTGTCAGTGTGTAGGCGATTACGATTTTCTGTTTTTAAATTCTTTAGAACAATAAATTTTCTTTCTTCAGATGCGTTTGAAAATGGTAGAACGAGCAAGCGAGCGAGCGAGGCTTATTGCATATTTCAAATTTAAAAATATTTCATGACCTGCACTGTTTTTAAGATGAAACACCATAACCCAGTATGTTTCCGGATCGTCATCGCCCTGCAAACCAAGAGCAGAATAATCCAGCATCTCGTGGGCCCGTCTTTCGTTATCGAGCTTTTGAGATATCACTACATTTTCAAGTATCGGAAATCTTTGCAACAACGGTTTAAGGGCAATTAACTTAAACCGTTAAATAACTTTGAATTGCTGAGCTTCTGACGGATTTAATATAGATATAAATGAAAATAATGTGTCTGAAAAATCAAAACGCTTAGTCATGTCCGTAGTCAACTCAATATAAAATGCTTGGCAGGATTTATAAAAACCTGCGATCGCATAACGGGGAACTTTTGGATCTTTTTTCAAGTTCTCAACACTTTCTGACGCTTGCATGCCTATACATATATTTTCTAAATCAAGAAAATGCGCTGTGTTCCTAAATTCAGCTGACAAAGTACTACTTTTATTACTTACTTCTAGTAAAATGTCCAAATTCCCCGCATTTTCCCCACACAAACGCTCTCCCCACAAATTACCCAATCGGACTGAAAAGCCCCGCAATTTGGGGCATTCCCCACAGATTGGCAACGCTTTAAATAATCTAGAGATTTTCTCACGTTCACTCCGCGTTAAAAAGTACGCGTCCGTGGTCTCTCGTGCAGAATAGTACATTGCAGCACGTCACTGCACTTCAAGGTCGACCGGCAGCCGTATTGCGTAAGTGCGCAAAGAAGTTGAACTCTATCCAACCGACCAAATCGGCCAATCACACAAAACGGACGCGTCATTCATCTCGCATGTGATTGGTCGATTTGGTCGGTTGGATAGAGTTTAACTTCTTTGCGCACTTACGCAATAAGGCTGCGGAAGTACGCCAGCAAGTACCGGTAAGGCCTCAGTACTAACCGTTCTGTACGCTTTGCATAAGAAAATCAAAGCTAAACGCTGACTCTGAAGCAACTTACGTCGCACCGCCCCTATGGTGGCCCTATCAGCCCAAACAGGCGCCCCATAGCAATCAGCCCAAACAGGCGCCCCATAGCAAATACAACCCAAGTAAGTAGCCCCATAAATAGTTTTTAAAGTTAAAAAAGACAGACCCCACGTAGATTTAGATATTCTTGTTAAGGCATAGTATTTTTTTTTGCTTTTTCACCGACTATTTTAATATGATCTATAAATGCAAAATTCCTCTCTAACACGAGACCAAGATAGCACACGGACTGCTTCCTTTTTACGGGAACGTTATTAAATTTAATAGTAGGACACGATTTAAGATTACCCGATTATTTAAGGTTTCGATCGCCCCACTGAGATATTAATCGTAGGCAAGTGTCAGCCAAGTTCTCGAGTCCAGCTCGAGTACTTGATTGAATGAATGAATGAGCAGAAGAGCGTCGTCCGCGTAACGGGTTAATGAACAGCCGCTTGGAAGAGGAATCGCGAGGAAATCATCAAAGCCTAAATTCCATAAAGGCGGAAGAATAACCGAACCCTGAGGACATCCCATGGTGAGAGACTTCGACATGAAATGATGGCCAAGTTTGAGTTTCGCGGAACCATTCAAAAAGTAAGAGTAAACTAGATTATATATATTTCTATAGCATCCCCGAATTTTCATTTTAAGTAGTAGCATTGGCCACCATACGTTATCAAAAGCCCCAGAAATATCTAGAAAAATCCCAATTACGTACTTATGTTCAGATGTATTAACTATTTGCCTAACAGTAAGGGCCGCATCTACGGTAGATTTCCCAGTAGTGAAACCGAATTGATTGTTATGAAATTTTGGTCCGTCCGGTACCAAAAATCGCATCACCACGCACACGCTTCTATAATCATCCGATTAGATATTTTATCTTCACCCGATGACTTGTTGAGTGGTAACCTCTTGACAACGTTTATAAATTCGTCAGTGGATGGAAGATCTGACGCTGGTGATTCAGGTGGTACAGCTGCCCACGCTCTGATCTGTTGATGGTAGTAGTTGTCATTAGCAAGTAAGTCATCAGGTATTAGAGTATTCAGCAAAACTTCAGTTGTTTCCTCAATACTGGTGGTGTGTTTATTATTTACTTTAATGTTCTGAACAAACGCGAGGTCAACTGATGGATTGGCTTCAAACTCATGATATAAAGGAGACCACGGACCCTCTTTATCTAATTTTTCTACTACTTTACGTAATAAATTACCCTTAGGTTTTTCCACCGAAGCTCTGTAGCGGGACCTGGCAACTCTAAACGTATTTAACGCAATGGAAAGAGTGTCACCGGTGACCTTACGTTTTTTAAGCTTGTTAAGATGTTTACGCGCTCGGCGATAACTTTTACGCTGTTCAGTTAGGTAGTCACACCACCAATCACATCTACGTATATTGGTCACAGATCCACGACCAATGGCAATGTCAGCACAGTAAGTGAAGGTGTCTGACATAATTTCAGCACTTTCTTCAGCTGACAGCCCATCACGAGTGAAGTCTTTGGCGTGACACGCAAGAAGCGAGCTAAAGAATTCCCAATTAGCACCCTTACATTTATACCTAAAGTTACCAATGACATGTGACGTACCCTGAGTAAAAACCGGAACAAATTCGTACACGATCAAGCGATGACCGCAGCTTTCTTGACACCTACAATTTAAAAACCGTCACTAGGATTTATAGCTTTCATGAGCGCTTGTTTAGTCGCGGAAGAAGTTGTGTAATCATTTGATCGCTCATCAGTGGGGTAAGCCACAAGACACGGAAGTTTGGCACGTGAGTCTACCACTGGAGCAATTTTGGGTAAACGAAGTTTTAATTTATAAGCATATGAAATATTACTGACTTGGCAATGTTGACACCGGTATTAAATTTAATTTTGTCTAATTCGCGGTTCGTATTGGCTAATTTAGTTTCGTTGGCACATGATTTTATGGCTAGCAAGGAAACAATACCCGTTATGCGTTGAGTCATGTCCATAATAGCGGATTTTTTTGCAACATTTATGCGGGACCCTTGGTCATTAACAAGGTCGTTAATTTTAGACAGGTATGCAGACGCCTGAGAAACCAAATCACAATAGTCGTCATTGCTTGCACTGCTTGCATTTAATATCGGTGAAGACCTTTCAATTGACTCCGATGTTTGCAATCGTTTTGATCTGTCTTCAGGTGAAATGTACGAAGGAGACATTTCACTAAACAAACGTTTAGCATTAGCGGAGGTCGACGGCGACCTTTGTTTATTGTTACGTTGAAATAATATTTCTCCACCACGATCAGGTACCATCATTAATAGACAACATAGTTATATACGCAAATCAAATGAATAAACGAATTAGAACGAAAAGTGAAAGATTAATGGACAATACAATTATTTCGATATACCCACACGTCAAGAAAAGTAAATGTACTCACCGATAGCTGACGAAATTAACTAATTACAAGTAAAAAACGGACGTAAACACGTTTAAAAACTTACGATACCAGCACTTAGGTATCACAAAATACACAATCGACAGCAACTCACAAGCCGGAAATAAATTTCGGAACACGACAATTGCAATTAAAATCAGGGAGCGAACAAATCACCGCTAACCAATGCGAGCGCGCGGAGGGAAGTGACACATGAACATTATTAAGCTATTGCATAGCTTTTATCGCGGGCTTTGAGCGCGGCGACCGATTGAGCGCGGCGACCGAAACAAGAAATTCCGTAACGAAAATAAACCTGACACCCCGAGCTGCTCTGAAATCGTAAGTGTGAGCGGGTGAGGGGGGAGGAGCAGGAGGGGTTTGTTGCGCGATTTTATAGAAGTTTCATTTTGTTATTTTTAGACTGAAGTAAAAAAAATTTCGGGGCGGAAGGTAACGAGTTTAGGGGGAAGGGGGAGGGGGTTATGCTATCTTGTTCTCCGGCCTGAAGTGACGGACCATCCCTACCACACTCACCGCATGTGCGCCCCGTAAGTATACATGTAGGTATATATGTATACATAGGTGTACCTATGTACAACAGTGAATAGCAGTTGCTGGTGAATAGCTGTACGCTGTGTATAAAGTGTTTTAAATATGAATAAACAAAGTGCATTTTTAATGAAGAAAGTGATGAAAAAATTGTAAAAGAACTTTACTTTTATATTCTGTCATTTTCCTCTGACTTGACATCTGTCTGTCTAATTTATTGTGTTAAAGGCCATAGACATAATATACCATGGGCTAGATCTCCTTTAAGCTCGTTCTACATTATAATTTGCATTCCCTTTGTAAACCGTTTTATTCGTTCTGGTCTTTATTTTTTAATTGAGATTTAGCATAAATAAAAAAAATTAAAATAAAATATTTGCATAAGTTGATAAAAATGCTATGCAATAGCTTTATCGTGGCAGTCGAGTGCCACACGTCTTTTTTTTTTAATTTACATTTATAAATTATTTATCCATCTCTAAATGATACTCATCCAGTGATTTTATATTAGCATTGTGCGAGCGGGAGTAGCGTTATCAGCGTAGATTAAATTAACGATTAAGAAAGAGCAATTTTATTATGATTATTACTTACTTGCGAGATATCCCATATTTGCTGCAACAGACCGACTGAAAACCTGTGTGGCACATTTGACTTTCATCTTAGAAATTTTGTTTGGGACAACATGTCTGTCGGTCAATTTAGGCATCAGCCTTATCCCCTTATAAGCAGGGTTTTCATTATAAAGTTTTGTGATCCCATTTAGCAGTCTTTTCTTCACCATCTATTTGAAATTTTAAATTCTTATTAATCAAATTGTTCCTTATTCCTTTAAGAAGGTGAGGAGGGTCATAAAGAGGAATTACTTCTTCTCCATCGACCTCAAATATTTTATTTTTCTGTACGTTTGTATATTTTTTTTGCCAATATTTTAGTATGAGACTTATTTTTGTCAGCGTAGTTACCGAGGTGAACTCTTCAGCAGTGTAGCCAACGTCCATGGTCTATATTCCCCAAAAACCTGACTGAATATCCCTAAATTTGGGGAATGTAAAATCAGTACTCCCCACATCTTCCCCACAAATTTTTTGAAATAATTAAAAGTAATCTATACTAATATTATAAAGAGGAAAGATTTTTTTGTTTGTTTGTTTGTACCGAATAGGCTCCGAAACTACTGGACCGATTTGAAAAATTCTTTCACCAATAGAAAGCTACATTATTCCTGAGTGACATAGGCTATTTTTTAATCCCGAAAAGGGGTCCTGTGGGGTGGTCCACGCAACAGCTAGTGATTTATAAAGATGTTGAGAGAAGTATTAATAAGACGCGGGCGGCAGCTTGTCGTACATAATAAAAACAAATGAAGGTTTAAAAAGTTATTAAAAGCTTACCATTGTCTGAACGCTGCATAACTAATGCTTTTATTATATTATCTTACGTGGGCAAGTGCGTGTTACAAATATTTTATATGCGTTATTACGAATACTAATCACGCAAAATGTTTACTGTAGGTACTGCGGGACTTAGCGAGATACAAAATACTCAAAACTAGCACTATTCAGATTTTTGTTTGTTGGAGATGATTACCGACTAGTTCGAATTCGAATTTCAAAAAGAACGATGTATGAAACGGACGTCCTATTTATAGGCTTTTAAGACTACCTAATCCGTAAAGTTGCCCTAATCGACGGCACGAACTATTTTGTGCGCGGGGTAATTTTTTTTTCCTCTTCTGAGGTGTTTGGCTTCGCACATCTTGTGCATTTGCCAGAATCAAGTTATTTCTAGTTTGCCTCACATTTTCAGTTCTTCTATATTTTTATTACTTTCTTCTTGTGTTCATATAATCTCAAACAGAAACAAGATTGTTTACGTGTGGTGTTAGATTTCATAAGTTAGTATGAGGCTAGTAAGTTGAATAAACCAAAATTATTATAGAATACTGTTGTTTTTTATTGAGATTGATACATAATATCTAAAATATTACCTACCTCAATTACCTATAGTATTTTTATTCAGACGAAATAAAATAAATAATTCTAAAGTATCAAATTAGGTTATTCCAGGTATTTCATATTAGTTTTGGGGTTGCTATGCTGATATTTTTTAAATTTGGCGCGCTTTTTCAGTCTCTACTTTCGTTTGCCAGACTCTAATTATATTATTTAAGGATCAAATTTCAAGCTCCCTACTTTCTTTTTAATACCTTCTCTAGTAGGCATAAGCGCTATTACAGTGTCAGTTTATAGGCGATTACGATGCTCTGTTTTCAAATTCTTTAATTTTCTTTCGACAGATGCTATTGAGATAGGTAGAACGAGCAACAGGTTTATTTTTAGCTTTTGGTGGTCATGAATTTTGCCATAAAATGAACTCGAAAACCTTCCTGCCGGATAAGTTGGGTTAAGCTTAAATTAAATATACATAAAAATACTTCTAGTGCTACTTTTATTACATCTAAGTTCAGTTCTAGAGTAAATGTCTAAATTCCCCGCATTTTCCCCACATAATCGCTCTCCCCACAAATTACCCAATCGAACAGAAAATCCCCAGACATTCGCCATCGTTTATGTCCTAACTGCCGCCTTCCACAGCATTGGCGTCCCGCTCTGCCGATTCTATCGATAAAGCTAATGTAACCGCCATGTTGTATTAAAAATCTACCTCCGAAAATAATATATTTCTTATTTGGTTTCACTTTTCAGGCCACACACTAGCTGATCAGGCACTTGCCCGATCAGCCAAATCGGTTTTAAATTCGCAAGATTTTGCTTTTTTTTAAATTCTGTGATGTAGAAGTTTTTAAACTGTCATAGTCACTAACACTCGTCACTCGTTTCTGTGATGTAGTCTGTGATTGTTTTCCCGATATCCCGGATAAGCTGACGTCGTTGCCTTAACTTATACCTTTCCGCCATCGGTAAAGGTTTTGGCTGAAGATGGGCAGTTAACTGTTCCACCGTCCTATTATACGTTAATTCTGATGGCTTTAGAGGACTAGCCAACGTAGATAGTAGCTCATAGGCCTCCTCGCCCATTAACGATATTAACGAAGGTAGCTATCACTCGTGACTTTGTTAACTAAAAAGTTGAACTAAACGAGTCCAAATCTTCAACTCCGAAATTTGAACCCTGGAATTGATGACCAGCGGTAAATAATGAGTCATCTGCAACCCTCCACTGACGGTGACCTCGCAGCGTAAGCGAAAGCGTAGAAAGTACGGAGCTTAATTGCCGGGTTGGCTGGACTTGCGACGTGACGTGCGTGTTATGGTATCTAACATAATAATCATATACGCCTAGCGCCATCTAGTTTAACGTGTGAGTACTAATATGTGTAAAGAGTACCTACATTGTTTTATTAAATCAGTCTGTGAAAAACTACTGTACGTGTTTTAATAGGTTATGGGCCCAGTCCCGTATTTCGCGTTAAAATCAAGTTCTTTTTTGCTCTAAGTTATTTCTCGTGGACAATCAGTGAACTGTATCTCGGTAAACTATATAGTACAGTGGAAATCACTCCTATACTGACTATTATTGGTGAATGACAATTAGTTATCTCGTGTGCGTTTTGAAGATATTCCAATATGGCTGGAAGTTATATTGTAAACGTACCTAAATTAAAAGGACGTGAAAATTACGACGAGTGGGCGTTTGCGGCTGAGAACTTTTTGATGTTGGATGGTATGGATATTCATAAGCTAGAATCATCAAGTGATGGAAGTGCAAGTTCCATGGATGAAAGAAAGGCCAAAGCTAAGCTTATAATGACGATCGACTCATCAATTTATGTTCATATTAAAAACGAGCAAACAGTACAAGGTGTGTGGAAGCGTTTGAAGACCCTGTATGTCGACTTTGGCTTCACGCGACGCATCAGCCTACTTCGTCAGCTAATATCTATTCGACTTGAAGACTGCGAAACAATGGGTGCATATGTTACCCAAATGGTCGATACCGCACAAAAGCTTAAAGGTACGGGTTTTCAGATCACTGATGAGTGGATCGGCTCATTATTGTTGGCAGGGCTAACAGACAAATTTGCTCCTATGATAATGGCCATAGAACATTCTGGATTAGTTATCAGCACGGATGTCATAAAGTCGAAATTACTGGACATGAGTTCAGAAGTTGGCAGCTCCGGAACAAATAATGCATTTTTGTCGAAAGGTTGGCAGCAGCGAAACAAGAAATCATATTTCAACACCACATACAGATTAAAAAGTGACAACACTGCACATATCGTCGGTGATATTCTGAAACCGCGGAACTAACAGTGTTTAAAACCGCGTAAGGTAGGTGCAGTGAATTTTACAGGAACGAGGAAAAACGTAATATCTACTAAACCTTGTTGTAGGGTACTTACTAATTTACAGTTAAAACTAAAAATGAATAAACAAAATAAATGTATAAAAATATTACTTCTGAGTAGAATAATAATTGCACTTTGAGGTCTTAGTTAAAAAATGAGATCAATAAAACTTTACTTTTTCTTAAATGGCAAATTATCGTAAAATAAGTGACAATCTGCAGGTATCACACTCTTTAATTGCTGTAAGTGCTGATACTTACTGTCTAATATAGGCAGTCTAGATGAATACAGGGGAGGTACATTATTTATTACAGCTGAAATAGGTTTCGGTCTCCGAGGAAGTGGGCTGAAATCATCTTTAAAGTGTTTTTTAAACTCTATTGTGCCGTTAGGATTATACTTTAAAACCCTCAGATCCACTACGCAATCATCTCCAGCAGAACGCCCAGGACGAATAGAATCATAAATTTGGTATTCTTTTAGACTATAGTCTTTAAAAAAGGTGTAATCTGGTTGAAACACTTGGTATGGAGAAGGATGCTTCCTGGCTTCTTTTGTAATTGAGGCATACTGAGATGGAAGAAAAATTTCAACATTTTTCAGCTTTCTTTCCACCACTGAGTGTACGGAGTCAACCTCCATTTGAGTGTGACCTTTTTCCAGATACTTTTGTGTAATTGTTGTATTTTTGTCTATTGCTAATCTTAGAAGGGCATTAGAAACTATTGAGTTTCTGTTCTGTGCAGTGCAGCCATCCGTCCAGATGACAACATCCCTGCAATCTTCTTCTAATAACTTAGTCAAATAATCAATGAAAAAAGATGCGTAAGTGGTAGCTTTTAAATCACAGGCGGTTTCGTCGAACCAGTAGCAAGTTACATGACCCGTTGCAATATCGTATAAAGTAAAGTTGTGCACAGCTAATTTGGTCTTAAAGTATAAAGCACTAGCTGCTAGCGAAGGGCACAGCTTAACAGCCTGCAAATCGGCGGTCACAGCATGAAGAAGTCCTCTTTGAGCGCTTTGCTTGTCGCTAAGTTTTTCAGCTCGAGCCAATTCTTTCAGTTGGATGTGGTATTGGTAGTCTTCTTCAGAAACGTTGCCGGCTTTATATGAAGAACAATAATCACATGCATCTTTCTTGGGTTGAAATAGTGCAATGTTTTGTTCATCTAAGATGTCACAAAACAACTTTCTTGAAGCTACTGGCTTAGACATTGATGATGCAAATTCTACGTACGTTTTATATAGCTGAGATTTTGATTGAAATAAAGGTTCCAGATATTGTTTAGTGGTTGTTTTACGGCAGTAATGAGATGGTAACTTCGGTAATAAAGTCAGGTAATCCTTAACAGACGATTTTTTGATTGTACTGTAATCTTGAGTAGCGGTAGTATTTAAATTTGTTGTAAGTTCTGTATTAGAGCGAGCCTCACCTCTTCCTTCGCCTAACCAATAGCGTACAGTCCATTCCTTTATACCCAAAGTAGCTAGAAACGTTTTCAAGCAAACTCTCTCTTTCCTCCCATTGAATTGTAGATAGTAAAATTTAGTATTAGAACGTCTAGAGTTATGTCCTTTCTTCCCTCTTCGAACGGGTACTTTGTCAATCATTGAAATCACAAATATTTTCTTTTCTTGCCACGACTTACTCCAAAAATCTTCAAAAATAGGTTTTTGTAAATCTTCCGTTAATTGTGAGCAAAACATTACTTTGCTTTTATTACAAAACGCTGAATTACATTTAGTACCTATTGCTCTTTTAGGCCTTTTTTGTTTCTGAATAAGGTTGTCAATTTTGTTTAAGCCTATGTACTCTTTGCCTAACATTCTATTTTTCTTATTAATTGATACTGCCCACGAACTTCGATCAGCCTTTCTTTTTCTTGTACGTGACTCTTTGGCCACTTCAGGCTCAATTTCTCTCTCCACATACCATTCAACGTTTTCGTTAGAAATAGACTCAGATGGAGTAGCAATAGGCTGTAAATTTGTTATTTCGGATAATGGAACGTAATCGGGATCATTATCTACATCATCCGAAGAAAAATCTAAAGCTTCTGGAATATTTGAAATTATCATAGATGATGCGCTAGGGCCAGGAGAAGGCTCAAAAACTGTTGTCAGAGTTTCACAGTATGCAATGCTATCATGAACGTTTTCGGATGTAGAGGCATTTGGGAAACATGGCAGTTGCGTCGCTGGAGACGGTTCAGTTAATGTTTGAGGGATGTGTAAGTTAGTATTATTAAGTTTATCCAAGATGAGCTGCTTTTTACGCACAAGTTCGGCGCGACGTTTTGCTAGATCTCTTAAAGTGACAACAGACACATCCGCACGTTCATTTTCTTGCTCCATGACGTAAACTAAAAAAAAAACAAAGGTAGGGTCAGTTACCAAAACTATAATTAAATAGTAGTTGAATTCTCAAAGATAGGTTCAAAAGATCCAGAGATAACTTTCTACAAGCAGAAAAACTTTACCTCATACCTACTATTATTACCTACTAGTAGGTATTAGTACAGACACATCCAGTCGCAGTGTACTTTTATGTTATTAAATACAACAAATTAACCTGAGTTACGAGTAGGTACATAAATTTTGCAACCGCGTATGTAACAGAAAACGAAAAACGTTATGAGTTTTAAAACCGCGTATCTAACATCGAAATAGTTAAAGACGTTTTCTTAGGGTAAATATTAATAATTCAAATAACAAACTATCCTAAAAAGTAACTTAACCAATATAATATGGAGTTATTGTGTTCACTTACCAGTTATTGCAGCATTTATAATTAAAACCACACTATTTCACGCACGCTTCGTTAAACAAACACACCTTTCATGTTATGATGCGCAGATTCGCGGTTTGGGCACAATAAACAATCACCTGACGTTACGCGGTTTAAAAGACATTCGATTTCACGGCTTCCTATTGGATAATCGGCCCGGCCAACATCACAGAACGCAGCCAATCACTACAACGAAGCTAAGCCCGCGAAATCTCGATTTTGCTACTTTTGTAAATACGCGGTTTTAAACACTGTTAGTGCCGCGGTTTCAGAATATCACCGACGATATGTCAAAAAGGTCATTGGAATTTCAACCAAGGCGCGCTTTTTCAATTTTGTCCAAGTTTTTTTCATTGAATTTAAATATTGTAAATTGTGTATATTTGCTGTAAATAGTTTGTTCTCGTCCTGAATATGGACGGGAATGAGGGGAGCGGGGCTGATCCCCCGAATCCCAAGAATCGAAAGCGGACTTTTGGCGCTGATGCTGAGGACCATGTCGGCGGCGGTGAGGAAAGTGACTCTATTAATTACGCGCCTTACTTTAAACCTAACTATAAAAGACAGCATCCAGAGCATTCGGGTAACACGGAATTTAAAGTGTTTGTAGAAAGCCAGGATAAAGAGCGATTGAGCAATAAAAGCCCCATCTACTTGAATCACAATTTCGCAGTGGACGTTAAAGGTGTGGTGGCGATACGCCGTGTCAATGCGAATGAGATAGTAGTCGTGTTCAAGCAGTACAACACGGCCAACAATTTTATTAACAACATGACCTTCTTAGAAAAACATAAGATGAGGGCATATATCCCCGCAGCCCAGATAGAACGAGTTAGCATCATCAAGTACGTGCCAACAAATATTTCCAATAAAGAGTTATACACAAAGCTTTCTTCTGTCTACGAAATTGTGGCAATCAGAAGATTTACAAAGAAAGTGGGACAGAACAGGGTACCACTTCAGACAGTCAGCATAACATTCTTGTCAAATTCATTACCAGACTCAATTCAGTATGACCTTTTTTCATATAGAGTTTTTGACTATATTCAACCCCTGTGGCAGTGCTATCGCTGCTTCAAATTCAACCACTCTGCCAATATATGTAATGGTAAACAGCGCTGCAGCTGCTGTGCTGAGAACACTCTTACAAAAAGTGTGACAAGCCCAATGAGCTCTGCTGCATTAACTGCAGTGGACCTCATTTGGCTATATCAAGGACCTGTCCGGTTAAGATAAGAAAAAGTAACTTATGCTAACATAGCTAATACAAACAATACAAAGAAGGAAACTGACTTCCCTCCTTTGCCGGACCGCTCCAAGACTAAGGAAAATGTAAATAATGTAAACAAAGAAATAGTTATAAATAAGAACAAAATGAAATTATACAATGTGGATAGTGTACATAACACACCCCTAAATAAAGAAAACAAGCCTGATAAGAAAACTGCACCCAAACCAAACATCCATGCCCAAATCATTGCCAATAATGATGTCTTAATGGCCTTAGTCCATACATTAATACAACTAAGCAACAAATCGGACGATGTGCCCATAACCACGTCGTCTGTCAAGCATGACATGCTCATCAAAAATCTGTCAACTTAATGGATTTGTGTTCCAACATTGTAACTTCCTTATGTATCGCACAGTATAATGCTCAGTTTAAATAATAAAAAACCTTTATTAATTAATTTCCTACGAAATCAAAATATAGATATTTGTCTAATAAATGAAACTTGGCTAAAAGACCAACAGAGTTTTAAAATACCTGACTATAACTTCCACACACACATAATGGAGTAGCTATCTTAATAAATCCATATCTAAAGTATAAGGTTTTAGACACCCGTTTCTATGAAGATATTCAGACTATTGCAATTTCTGAACTTACAGAAATAGGCGACATAACAGTTTTATGTGTATATTGTCCCCCTAAATCTGGGCATATAACAATAAATCGATTGCAGAATTATTATTATTGCAATAAATTTTAATGCCCATCATATTGCCTTCGGATGCGTGTCCACAAAAGGCAGGGGGCAAGATTTATATAATTTAATTGATGATAATGACTTATGTATAATTAATAATGGTGACTTTACTACAGTCAATCGCCCTCATTGCAATCCATCGGCAATTGATGTCACTTTCGTTAGTCCTAATCTTGCGCCACTTTGTGAGTGGTCTGTCCATGATGATACAATGGGAAGTTATCATTACCCAACTATTACAAAAATTGCAATCTGTGCTGACAAATATCAAATTAATCCACCTGTTGACAGATTTTTGTACAATCAAACTGATTGGAGTAAGTTTTTTGAAATATCCAAAAATGTTTTCCATGATATGAAGATTACTGAAGAGGATCCAATGTCCACTTACCTCGAATTTTGTACTCGCCTTGATGCCTTGAAGGAAATGGTGATTCCAAAGTTGGTTAAAACTAGTGATTATAGAAGTAGAATTCCAGCTCCTTGGTGGAATTCTATTTGTGAGCAAAGTGTAATTGCATCTTATACTGCTCTGAAATTGTACAGAATTGACCCAACTACAGATAATTACATTAATTATAAGAGATTAGATGCGTTAAAAAAATGCACAATTTCAGAACAGAAGAAGATCGGTTGGAACAACTTTTGTAACACTTAATAGAACTACACCTCTGAGTAAAATTTGGAACCTTATTAAGAGATTTAAAGGCATCAGATCTGGTAACAAATCATACAGGGATGAATTTATTCAACCTTTTTTGACAAAAATATCTGATAATAGTAACCTTATAGATAGTAGTGAATATAAGCATTATTTTGATCTCAATAATGACAACCCAAACACAAAATTTTTATTGGATCCTTTTACATGGACTGAATTCTTAATGAGTTTGCAATCTAGAAAAAATACAACCCCAGGTTTAGATGATTTCCCTTACATACTGATTAAAAATCTTAATGATGATGTAAAACATTTATTCTTAAAAATTCTTAACAATCTTTGGTGTAAGCAAATAATACCAGAATCATGGAAAACACAGTGCGTGATTCCCATATTAAAACCCGACAAACCACCAAATTTAGCTAGCAGCTATCGTCCAATCTCGTTATCCTCATGTCTTGGAAAGATTTTTGAGAATATGTTGAAGAATCGTTTGGACTGGTACTCTGAATCCAATAACATTATTCCGCCAGTGCAATATGGATTTAGGCGCGGTCATAGCTGTGCTGACAGTTGCAGAAAATGGCAAATTACATACCGTTTGCGTATTTTTGGATGTACAAGGTGCTTTTGACAATGTTGACCCTGGCATACTTGTCAAAATATTGACTGGTAGTTTAGGTTTACCTGGACTTGTGTCCAAATGGATTTATGATTTCTTGAGTAACAGAAAACTCTTTGTCAAACATAATAACATACTTTATGGACCAGAGTGGGCCAGTAAAGGTACAATGCAAGGTGCAACCCTGTCACCCTTGATCTATAACTTATACACTTGTGAAATATGTAAATATGTTAATACTCAGAATGTAAATATACTGCAATTTGCTGACGATTTAGTTCTGTGTAAATATAGCACTAGGATAACTTTATGATTATTATAGTAATAGGCTGCATCTTAAAATTAATGCTTCAAAAAGCAGTGTTATGATTTTTGGAGATGACAATCCTACTACTGATGTTATTTATGCTACAGAAAGCATTCAAAGAGTTAACCAGCATAAGTTCTTAGGTATTGTCATCGGCCAAAAACTCAAATTCGAAGAGCACATTAAATTTATTTCTAAAAATTCATACAAAGGGCTAAATGTTCTAAGATGCCTTGCTGGGATATCTTGGGGAGCTGATCCAAAAATATTGTTGATGAATGTGGAGCAATGTCCTATCTTAATAGACAAAAATATGTTTTTTATCTGTGGAGTTTCTGCTGTCTTGTCTGTGGTCTTGCCCTAGCTGCGATGCAATGTAATGTGTGTTCGTTTAAAATAATATAACAAGTAAATTAATAAGAAATGACTTTTATTCAAATGTGAATCTAAAACCAAGGAAATCCCCAACAGTGGTAGCAAAGCGAGGTTCTAAAACAACGAAAGTGTAAATTGGTGATGGACATAATTATTGCGTCGAAAATTTTAAGTGATCAACATGGCGGAATGCAAAACGTATAACATAAAACAATTTGATGGAACGGGGTTTGCGACTTGGTTATTTAGAATAAAAAGTTTATTGACGGAGTATGAATGCGTCGAAGCGATTACGAGTGTCGCGTTTGCAAGTCGACCCGAAAACAAAAAGTTAGAAGCGAAGGCTCAAAATATAATAATAGGTGGAATGGCGGACACACATTTGGAATATATTAGAAACGAAAATACAGCGTACAATATGATTAAACGTCTGGAAGCTAATTTCATGAAAAAAGGTACGCAGTTGAAACTATTTTTAAGAAGAAAGTTAGGAGAAACTATGTATAATGAAAAAACGTCCTTGGCAAAACACTTTGGCTGCATGGAGGGCATGTTCTTTGAACTAGCCGATGCGGGAGCCGTCTTGTCCGACGAAGAAAAAATTAATTACATTTTGCTGTCAATGCCGAAGTCGTACGAAGTAGTCGTTACAACATTAGAAACAATGACCGATATAAAACTGGATTTTGTAAAAGAAAGACTATTAGGAGAAGAAGAAAAGAGGCAAAAAGATAATAAAATAAATAAAGGACAAAACTATAGTAATGCCTTCTTATGTCATAATTGTCATCAGCCTGGACATAAACAAAACCAGTGTAGAAGCAGATTTAATGAAGGACAAGGGCCTGAATATGAATATAGACAAGGACGAGGTCAAGGATTTTCAAGAGGACGAGGATTTGGTTTTTCACAAGGACAAGGTCAAGGATTTTCACAAGGACGGGGTCAAGGATTTTCAAGAGGACAAGGAATAGGATTTTCACAAGTAAGAGGACAAGAATGGAATTATAGAAGAGGACAAGGACCAAATAACAGACGAGGACATGGATGGAGAGGAACAGGACAAGGTCGAGGAAATAATAATTATACATTTGCAGCAGAAAAAGAAAATGATATGACATTCATGGCAGGTAGAAGTGATGAGAAACGTCCAGCAAATAATTATAAAAATGATAAGGAAAATTTGGAAAAATTAATTTGGTATGTAGACTCAGGATCATCAGATCATTTAATAAATAGAAAAGACTTATTTACAGAGTATGTAGATTTGACAGTTCCTAAGGTTATTGCTGCAGCAAAGGCCGGTGTTGTATTAAATGCAGTAGGCATTGGTAATTTAAGAGTGAAATGTTTTGTAGGTAAAAGGTCAATAAACTGTACAATTAGTAATGTATACTATGTACCGGAATTGAGAAAAAATTTGCTGTCTGTATCTAAATTAGGAAACCATAATATGCATGTTGAATTTTCAGAAAGTAAGGTTAGAGTTTATTATTTTAATGATTTAATTATGATAGGAAATAGTGAAGGGTCATTGTACACTATTGAAACGGAACCAAATTTTAATTCATGTAATTTTGTGTCAAATAAAAATGATGAAGAGGTGGTACAGCTGTGGCATAGACGTTTTGGACATTTAGGATTGAAGAATTTAAGTTTGCTTTTTAATAAAAATTTAGTACATGGATTAAGTGAGAAACTGGTGTCAATAAATGAGAATTTGCTGTGTGAACCATGTGTACTAGGTAAAATGACGAGACAACCATTTAATCGGTTAGGATATAGAGCTAAAGCACCGTTGGAATTGGTACACACAGATGTGTGTGGACCAATATCTCCTGTATCTAGGGAAGGCTATAGATATTTCTTAACATTTATTGACGACTACACACATTTTACTATGATATATCTCTTAAAAGAAAAGTCTGAAGTATGTGATAAATTTAAAAGTTATTATTATTACGTTACAAATTATTTCAATACTAACTTACTTAAACTTAGATCAGATAATGGTGGAGAGTATACTTCAAAAGAATTACAACAATTTTGTAATGAGAATGGTATAATGATTCAATACACAGTTGCTTACAACCCTGAGATGAATGGTGTAGCAGAAAGAATGAATAGGACTATAATGGATAAGGCTAGGACAATTTTATTAGATTCAGGATTGGACAAGGAGTTCTGGGGTGATGCTGTGTTGTATTCAGCATATGTAACAAATAGAAGCCCAACAGTGGGAAGAGATAAGACACCCAGTGAATTGTGGACAGGAATAAGACCGGATGTTTCATCAATGCGTACATTTGGTAGCATTGCATACAATCATATCCCACATCAATTAAGGCAAAAATTAGACAATCACAGTAAGAAAATGATAATGGTAGGATATAGTACTTCAGGTTATAGGTTGTATGATGAAGAGAGTAATAGGACAGTAGTAGCTAGAAATGTTATATTCGATGAGAGGAAGAAAAAGGATAATGACTATAATAATGTACACATACTGGACAATGACAAAACAGGAAAAGCGAATAATGACAATGAAAGGAAAAGTGAAAGTATTAAGTAAAAGGTAAATGAAGAAGAGATCTCTGAAAGGGAAGAACAGACAAATAATGAAGAGAGCATAAAATCAGGGAGAGAAAATCGACAGAGAAGGAAACCGAAGTGGCAAGAAGATTATGAGATGAATTTAGACAATGATGATGGAGAAACATTATATGCACTATTGACTAATGGTGAAAATATACCTATATACTACAAAGATATTGAAGGAAGAGAAGATGAAAGATTATGGAATAAAGCTGTTGAAGAAGAGTTGAAAGTGATAGATGAGAGTAAGACTTGGAAAATAGTACCTATAAAGGAAAAGAACAAATTGATTGACTGTAAATGGATATTTACTAAAAAGGAACTTGCAGATCAAGAAATATATAAAGCAAGGCTTGTAGTTCGTGGTTTTAAACAACATGATAAAATAGAAGACACATATTCTCCTGTATTGAAACTCCAGACTTTAAGAATTTTACTGTCAATAGTTGCACACAAGGATTTACATATTAGCCAGATGGATGTAAAGGGAGCATTTTTATATGGAGACATTAAGGAAGATGTTTATTTAAAACCACCCGAAGGGTTAGTGGTACCTGAAGGTCATGTGTTAAAGTTGTTAAAGTCATTGTATGGTTTGAAAAAGTCACCTAAATACTGGAATGAAAAATTTAATGAAACAATTATAGAGTATGGTTTTGAAAGGTCACAAAATGATTATTGTTTGTATATGAAAGGGGATTTGTATTTATTATTGTATGTCGACGATTTGCTTATTATAGGTAGAGATTTAAAGGAAATTAATATGGTAAAACAGTTTTTATGTACTAAATTCAGGATGAAAGATATGGGAAGTAATAATTTAAAATATTTGGGGATTTCTATAAACAAGTTACCAGGGGAAGTTCTTATTAATCAATCTAAATACCTTAAGGGAGTTTTAAAGAAATATAATATGCAAGATTGTAAGGGTTGTGACACACCAATGGATCAAAATTTTATTTTAGATATTGATAGTAATGAAGTAGAGTTTAGTTGGGAATATAAATGTAGATCTTTAATTGGTTCATTAATGTATGCTATGATAGGGTCAAGACCGGATATTGCCGCTGCTGTGGGTTACCTTAGTAGATTTCAGTCTCAACCAAGTGAAAAATTATTTAAAGCCTTGAAAAGATTGTTAAGATATATTAAACAAACTGTGGATTATAATTTGGTTTATAGTAAGAGTAATTGTGATTTGAATAATGTTTTGGTTGGTTATGCAGATTCAGATTTTGCAAGAGACACAACAGATAGAAGGTCAACCTCAGGTTACTTATTTAAATTATTTAATAATACTATTATATGGAAATCTAGAAAGCAGCCTACTGTTGCTCTTAGTACCACAGAGGCTGAGTTGGTATCTCTTTGTGAAGCTTCTATGGAAGCATGTTGGCTTACCAAGTTATTAGTTGATTTAAATATTAGTGTTAAAAATGTTACTATTTATGAAGATAATACTAGCACTATAAAAATTGTTAAAAATCCAGATCAGAAACGTGTGAAGCATCTTGATGTGAAGTATAACTTTATTAAGCAGAAAGTAGAAGAAGGTATAATATGTGTAAAGTATGTTTCAACTAAAGAACAAATTGCAGATATTTTGACTAAACCATTGCCTAAAATTCAGTTTATTAACTTAGTTAAATGTATGGGATTATATTTAGTACTTTAGTAAGAATGTAGTAGGGTTTAATATCATATTGTGTGGGTATGGTACAGAATTAATGTTGAGTAATATTCAGTGTTATGTTAAGTATAGGTAGCTAGTTGACAAAGAGTGTCAATACTAATTAGTATAGGATGTGAGTAGTTTATAAGTTTTAGTAAGTATTGAGCAACATAAAGTTTTGTTATGTTTTTATAATGATAATATAAAACCGCCACAGGTTTTTGATTATAGAAATTATATTGTTGAGAAGTAAAAGTTTAGTTATGTAAATGATTGGTTTTAAAGTGATTTAAAGTTGTGTATTTGTGTAGTGTAGGAGTTGAAAGATAGAACATTGAGGGAGAGTGATGAATGTGGAGCAATGTCCTATCTTAATAGACAAAAATATGTTTTTTATCTGTGGAGTTTCTGCTGTCTTGTCTGTGGTCTTGCCCTAGCTGCGATGCAATGTAATGTGTGTTCATTTAAAATAATATAACAAGTAAATTAATAAGAAATGACTTTTATTCAAATGTGAATCTAAAACCAAGGAAATCCCCAACAATTGTCAATACTGTACAAAGCAATAGTAAGAAGCCACTTTGATTATAGTACTTTAGCTTACATTAATTGTACATATGTACATAGATTGGATATAATTCAGAACAAGGCTTTGAGAATCATCTCTGGAGCAATGTGTTCAACTCCCATAAGAGCCATGGAAGTTGAAACCAAAATCATGCCCCCATATTTTGAGGAGAATATTGCTATGTGAAAGATATTGCGTGAAACTTTTGTCATCATCTAATAAAGATGTCATCAACAGAATAGTCCCTCACCTGGTTAATGTCTCTGGTCCATTGTCCTCAGCAGATGAACTGTTAAGCGGCATAACTCCACAGTTGTGCCGGATATATCTGGAAATATATAATAAATGCAAAAGGATTAAAAAACAGTCACAGTGGCCTTGCTATGCCCACAACTATGTTAGTATAACTTATCCGATTCATGTTCTAGAACACAGAGTTACAAGTAATAATGACATGCTAGAATTTTTGTCAGAAAATAATAAGTATTATACTCTATAGCCTGACGGCAGTAAGGGAGATGACCATGTGAGATCTGCTTTATATGATCCTCAAACAAGGTTCACTCAAAGCTTTGCTCTGGACAATGCATGCGCAATATTTACTGCAGAAGCCTATGCAATCCTAGAAGCATTAAAGTTAATAAGTCATATTCACCAGTCTTATAAATTCTTCTTAATTTTATACGATTCATTGAGTGTTTTGGAAGCTTTAAAAAATTTGAAATTTAGTTTTAAAACGAATTATATTTTGTACATAATTAAAGATTTAGTATATAAGTTAAATTGTAAGGATACTGAGATATCCTTTATGTGGATCCCTTCGCATAAAGGTATATCTGGAAATGAAGTAGCAGATAGAACTGCAAATAAGGGGATAAATTCACTGGATGTTCAATATGTAGCTAGTGTACCGCATACAGATTATTATAGCTTCATGAAAAATCTCTGGGTTTAAATGTGGAAGAAAGTCCAAGAGCAGAAAGGAAAGTGGTACGGAAGTATCCAAACAGACTTACCAACAGAACCCTGGTACAACGACCTGGACCAGCAGCCGGCACTTTATCACCACGATTAACAGGCTCCGCTTTGGCCATACCACCACACCTGCCCACTTATCCCGTTTGGGCATAATTTCAAGTGATTCTTGTAAATTCTGTAACACACCGCAAGCAGACGCTGAACACCTGATTTTGAATTGTCAAAATTTTGCGATTGAAAGACTGATACTGGCCAGTGAATTGAGTGATATCCTACCAAATAATTCCTTCCGCCGCCTGAACGATATTCTAAAAACTAAAAAGTGTTTAGTGCCAATTTTTAAATTTATTATTATTTATTTAGCCACAAACATTAAAAAAATAAGGTCATTGCCGCCGTCTTCGAGTTATAAATGTAAACAACTCGGTCATTATATGAATAAGTGCCCTAACAATACACAGAATAAATGTGAAAGCAATGCATTTAGTGCAATATTTTTGAATGGGAGTTTCCAAATATCCAATTGGTACGTGGACTCAGGCGCAAGCTCGCATATGATCACAAATAAGAGTTGCCAGAATGTGTCGTTCAACCATGAAATAAAGGAAATAGTAGTTGCAAATCAAGAAAAGATACCTGTTGTGTGCTCAGGAAACACAATGATTACGACCATAGTTGATAATTCAGAGTTTAACATTCCTGTGAATGATGTTTTATGTGTACCTAACCTGTCAACCAATTTATTATCAGTAAGTCAAATGATTCGTAATGGAAACAAAGTGAACTTCGAAGAAGATATTTGCTACATACGCAATCGACAAAATGTGCTGGTAGGAAAAGCAAACCTAGTGAAGTGTGTATATAGATTGGACATTAAATCAGATTGTTTGTTTGCGTGCTCAGCGACAAATGTGACTAGTGAGGTATGGAATCGAAGGTTAGGACACATTAACAGCAGAAATCTGAATGCTATGAAGAATGGTGCTGTGGAAGGCATTTCATACTTGGATAGAGCTGAAATTGATATGTCCAAGTGCATCACTTGTTGTGAAGGTAAACAGTCGAGATTGCCATTTTCACACAAAGGTACAAGAAGTGAAAATGTGCTGGAAGTTGTGCATGCTGATGCCTGCGGACCCATTGAATTAATCTCAATTGGACTATCAAAGTATTTTCTGCTTTTCGTAGATGATTACAGTAGAATGGCGTTTGTCTACTTTCTTAAGGCTAAGAATCAAGTTATTAAACACTTCAAAGAGTTTAAAATTTTAGTTGAAACGCAGACAAGCAGAAAACTGAAGGTTTTAAGAACAGACAATGGTGGAGAGTTTTGTTCGCTAGAATTTGATGTTTTTTTTAAAAAAAAAATGGTATTGTGCATCAAACAACAAACCCACACACTCCAGAACAGAACGGCCTGTGTGAGAGATTAAACAGAACAGTGGTGGAGAGAGCTCGGTGTCGTCTGTTTGAAGCTTATCTAGATAAAAAGTTTTGGGCTGAAGCAGGTCAATACTGCAGTCTACTTGCGAAACCGAACTTTGGCTTCAGGGTTACAAAAAACACCTTATGAGCTATGGAGTGGTAAAAAGCCAGATCTCAGCCATGTTCGGATATTTGGCAGTCCTGCGATGGTCCATGTTCCCAAAGTAAAAAGGACTAAATGGAACAGGAAGGCTGAAGAACATATCATGATTGGATATGCAGAGTGGATACTGTAACATGGAAATATTGTAAAAACAAACCAATTTTTTTTAAAAGAGTGACCGTGGAGTTTCTTGCCGGTTCTTCTCCACAGGAAACGACTAACCCGAACCGTGCACCTTTTGTCGACGTTTTATAAGTGCCCATGTAGGCCTATGTGAAATAAAAAACATTTGATTTGATTGATTTGATAGAGAATACCAAAGGTTACAGGCTAATGTTGTTATCATGGAGAAAATCAAAGACTCAGACATGATACAAGCAGTGGTGGAAGAAGAAAAAAAGGAAACTGTTCCAAGTGAAGAAGAATGTACTGTGACAAGTGAAGATTTCACTTGTGATTCAATAGGAAGCATGACAGATGATGTTACATATGTACCAGATGATACCAGCTCAGATGAATTCTGTGACAGTAAATCAAATCATGATATGTCAGAAAATCTGCAGTCGATGACTTCCAAGGTGGAAAAGCGGACTAGGAAGCCACCAGAAAGGTAAGGGCATAGTAACATATGTCAGGGCAATGAGGATATGGATGAAGCTGTTGCCTTTGGGCTTGCCTGGGTTCTGGCGGAGTGGAGTGAGGTTCTTGAAATAAAGATGTCTTGATTTTTAATAATTATTTTATTGGGACACACGTCCATTTCCTAAGATCGGGTATGAGCCAGCCCATAGACAATATATTAGATTGTAGACATTCAATCATAGACATTCATAGACCATCATGCTACATGCCCTTTTTTCTTTAAAGTGACATTGACATTTCTAAAAAGACATAAACAAATTTATTTGACATTGACAGATTTGAATTATAACAATATAACCTTAAAACTTTGATAAACAAAGCTAGGTTATCAAAATTGAGTAATACTATTTAATAATAATTAATACTACGCATACAATTTTATAATCTTATAAATCTAATTTATGTTTCTTTTTTAACAATCTACCTCTCGAGCTATATTCAGCTTGTGGCATTTCCTTTTCAGATTGATGGGCATCGTTATTTTTGGACATTACAGAGTTATGAGGTATGATAACATTCTTAGGACTACTGATTAAGTTTTCTATGTTAATCGGACTTTGTAAATTACATTCTTCATTAGTTTTTAATAAATCTTGACTTTCATATTCATTAAACTCATGAACACTTTCAGGTGACATTATTTCTTCAATGTTTACAAATACTGGAGAGGTTATTATCTCCTCTGAAACAATAGAATGATTTGACTCAACAGATAAGAAGGAATCAGAATCATTATTTTCTTTGCTTGTATAATTTGACATAGGACTTGACTCGTGAGTGAAGATAAATATACAATTATTATCCTCCTCTTCTTTTTGAGAAAATGATTTTGATTTCAACTTTGTTTTACATGAACTTGGAATTTTATGATCCATAGTTTGACCTGTTTCATTGAATTTGACTTCCTTGTTATGTGACTGTAACATATAGTTTGAATTATTATTATTTGACTTATGATCTAAACGAATATGTTGAGTATTTCTTCTGTAAGTTGTACCATGACAATCTTTTACAATAAATGATCTAGGAAATTTAGTTTTAGACACAATAGTACCTCTAGTCCATATGATATCTCTTGGATTTTTCTTAAAGTATATTTGTTGGTTATTATAAAATGTAGGATATTGTTTACAATTTCTGTTGTAATAAGCTTTTGTTTTATTTAAGTAATTTTGTTTCTTTACATTGTGCTCTGAGAATTTTACAATCTTAGGTCTTAAATCACTTACTTTATTAGGTAATTGAGTTCTTAAATTTCTTGACATTAGTAACTGTGCAGGTGAAGAGATATTTCCTCTGGGGCTATTTCTATAATGAAGTAATCCTAAGTATGGATCGGACCCTGATTCATCACATTTTCTTAATATGTTTTTTATGATTTTTACAGAAACTTCTGCGAGACCATTTGAACGTGACAAGTGTGGACTTGATACAATATGTTCAATATTCCATTCAAATAGAAAGTTCTTAAATTCTACTGAGTTATAAGGGGGACCTCCATCACTTAAAAGTTGTAATGGGATACCATGTCTAGCAAATATAGATTTCAAGTGTGTTATGACATTTAAAGTTTTACTGTCTTTATTCAAATTTGCTATTTCTATGTAGTTGGAATAAAAATCCACAACAATTAAATATTTTTTGCCTTTATATTCAAATAAATCTGTAGCTAGCTTTTGCCACGGAAATATTGGTTGTTCATGTGATAACATTGACTCTTTTGTTTTATTTGAAGAATAAATAGCACAAGTTTCACATTGTCTTACTTTATTTTCTATATCCTGGTTAATATTAGGCCAATAGACTACTCCTCTAGCCAAACATTTTGTTTTTTCTATACCTAAATGACCTTCATGTAAAATATTTAAAATTTCAGATCTCATTGAAATAGGTATAATGACTAAGTTGTTTTTGAAAATTATATCATTAATTACATGAATTTCTTCCTTGATGTTCCAATATGGTGATACTAAATTGTCACATTGTTCTTTACATTTAGGCCATCCCATTTTATAATATTCTTTTAATTTTTGTGATACTAAATCTTGATTTGTGTGATGTAAAATTATTTCAAGTTTTTGTTTTGTGATAGCTAAGTTAGAAGTTAATAAGTTAATATGAATTTCAACTTCATTGTCTAAATCATCTAGGCTGACTAATTCCTGATTTTGGTTAGTGTCCTTGATTGGAGCACGTGACAAAGTATCTGAAATATACATTTCTGTGCCTTTAGTATAAGAGACAATTAGGTGATATGCTTGCAAAGTTATCATCATACGTTGTAATCTTGTAGGGACTTCTGACATTGGTTTTTTAAATAAAGTGACTAATGGTTGGTGATCTGTTTCTACTTGAATAGGTATACCATATATATATTGATGGAATTTTTTGCAACCAAACACAATAGCATAAAGTTCTTTTTCTATTTGAGCATAGTTTATTTGACTTTTATTTAGTGATTTTGAAGCATATGCTATAGGATTTTTACCATGTAGTATTACAGCACCTACTGCATTTTTTGAAGAATCGACAGACATTCTTATAGGTTTTTTCATGTCATAATGAATAAGAACAGGTGATTGACATATTAATGACTTTAATCTTTTAAATTGCTGTTCATGTTGATCTAACCATTGCCAAATATTTTGCTTTTTTAACAAATCTCTCAAAATAGTAGTTTCTTCTGCAAGGTTTTGGATGTAGGAACCTAAATAATTAATCATTCCTAGGAATCTTTGGAGTTCTTTAACATTTGTTGGACTTGACATCTTAGAAATTGCTTCAACTTTAGTTTGGTCGGGTGACACACCATTTTTATTGAAAATATGACCAACATAGCGTATTTCAGCCATACCAAATTGGCATTTAGACTTATTGAATTTTAAATTTACTTCAGAAACACGTTTGAATAGTAATTCTAACCTTTCATTGTGTTCTTTTTCATTTGACCCATAGACAAGGATGTCATCGACAAAAATTATTATTCCTGGTAAGTCTCCAAATAATTGATTCATAGTTCTATGGAAGATTTCTCCACTGGAATTAATTCCATATGGTAATCTAAGAAATTTATACCTACCATAAGGTGTATTAAAAGTACATAAATCACTACTTTCTGAATCTAAACAAATAGTCCAATATCCAGAACTAGCATCTAATTTTGAAAAAATAGAAGCTCCGGCTACTTTGGATCTAAGGTCATCAAATGTAGGATAAGGATAATGAGGTCGCTTAATAGCTTCATTTAAGTTTCTAGGATCAAGACAAATTCTCAACTTGCCATTAGGTTTTTCAACTAAGACTATGGAATTGACCCATTTTGTTGGCTTTTCAATCTTTTCAATGACTTTTTGTTGTTCCATACTTTTTAATTCATCCTTAAGACGATTTTCTAAAGAATATGGTATTCTACGAACTGGACAAACTTTTGGTTGAACACTGAGATCAATATCTAAATGAGCTTTGTAGGGTAGACAACCTAAACCTTCAAATGTATGTGCGTACTTTGACACAATGTTTTGCACTGACCTGTAACTACCTTCAATTTTGAATATTCTTTTTACAATACCAAGTTTTTCACATGTTTTCCACCCAATTATTGGTATGCACTCACATTCTACAACGGTGAAGTAAAGTCTTGCTGAAGATCCATTTTCAAATTTGCAATCAATAATACAAGTACCTAAGTTTGGCACTAGTTCTCCTGAAAAAGTATATATTTTATTATTTGTTCTAAACACATTAATATGATCCTGCGTACTAGACCTAATTCTATTAAGAATATGCTTTGATATGACATTTGTATCAGCTCCTGTATCTATTTGACATTTGACTTTGAAGTTATGGAAATAGACATCAATTTGCCAGTCTTCCGCATTGTTATGATTTTTATTAATGGAACCTATTACAAAATGATTATCCTGTGGATTTGATAATGACTGAATTGTACTTACTCTATGATTATTTTTACCATTGTTACCAGAATTATTGTTATTTCCTGAATTTTTGAAAAAACAGAATTTAGCAAAGTGGTTTTTCTTCTTACAATTACTGCATATCTTGCCTTCAGCTGGACATTTGTATTTGTGTACTTGACCACATCTCCTGCATATTTTATTGGCTGGTGATTTCAATCTTTGGTTGAAGTTATGTCTGCTTGATGATGATTTGTTCCTGTTGTAATAATTATTTCTGTCGTAACTAGTTTGTGAACGGCTTCTGTTATTTGTCCTGATAGCTTGTACTGATTCTTTGTTTTCGGTTTTACACCTAAGTTTTGTTGACCTTTCTTGAGAGAGTTCTAGACTTTTTGCAATTTTCATAGCATTTTCAACTGTCAAGTTTTCTTCTTGAAGGAGTCGTTCCTTTATGTGTGTATTTTTCATACCAATGACCAGCATGTCTTTAATTAGAGAATCTTTTAGTGTTGCAAATTCACATGCGGTAGATAAGTTAGTGAGAACTGTGAGGTATTCCTCCAAAGTCTCGTCCTGTTTTTGCATTCTAGTGAAAAAATTGTATCTCTCGACTGTTACGTTTGTGTGAGGACTGAATTTATCATCAAATTTTTTCAAGATTTCTTCAATTTTTGTCTGTGTTCTGTCAATATTGAAACTATTGAATATTTCAAGCCCTTCATCTCCAATTGCATTTAATAAAATTGCTGTCTGTTTTGCGGTCGGAAATTTGTTGATTTCATTCGCATCCACGAAGATTTCGAAACGTTGTTTCCATTGCCTCCATTTCTCGGCAGCATTGTCGCCATTTTCTATCGTTAGTGGCCTCATGTTCGCAATGAACATTTTTTCTGTCATTATTATCACTTCTTATTACCTTCTGTGACCAATTCTGACACCATGTTGCCTTTGGGCTTGCCTGGGTTCTGGCGGAGTGGAGTGAGGTTCTTGAAATAAAGATGTCTTGATTTTTAATAATTATTTTATTGGGACACACGTCCATTTCCTAAGATCGGGTATGAGCCAGCCCATAGACAATATATTAGATTGTAGACATTCAATCATAGACATTCATAGACCATCATGCTACAGAAGCCAGTCTCCTTACATATGAGAATGTGATGACAGGACCAGAACGAGAAGAATGGTCCAAGGCCATGGAAGAAGAACTTCAATCGTTCCATCAAAACGAAGCTTGGGAGTTGGTAGACAGACCAAGTGAAGGTACAGTTGTGCAGTGCAAGTGGGTGTATAAAAAGAAACTAAATAGTGATGACTCAATTAGATATAGAGCCAGGCTAGTTGCAAAGGGTTTTACGCAAAGAGAAGGCATTGATTACAAAGAAACTTTCTTCCCAGTGCTAAAATATTCCTTTTAGTGTTAACTTGAACCTTCACATAACCCATTTAGATGTAACAACAGCCTTTTTGAATGGTCATCTACACGAAACATGCTGCTGTGAAGGAATCATCAGGGAAAGCTACCTCCACCGCACCCTACACAACTCGTACCATTGAACGAATAGAAGTGTCAAGTCACGCACGCCAAGAAGAGAGCCACCCTACGCAGCAGAACCCGGAAAGAAGTGTTGCTGTGAAATTGCGTCGAGTTGTTGATGATTGTTTACAGCAATTAGGCTATAAGAAATTTTTATATGAGCATTGTTTGTTTATAAAATCATCAAAAAAAATATACAACATTAGTGGCTTTATTTGTTGATGATTTTTTAATTTTTTCGAATTGTGATAATGATGTGAAACATTTAAAGAGTGAGCTAAGCACAAAATTTAAATTAAAAGACCTAGGTAATTTGGGACAGTGTCTAGGTATGGAAGTTAAGATCGAACAAAATAAAATTTGTGTTTGTCAGGAAAAATTTATAGATAAATTATTATATAGATTTGGCTTAGAAAATTGTAAAACTGTAGAGACCCCTATGGAGACTAATTTGAAACTAGAGAAAGGAGATAATGTACATTCCAAATTTCCTTATCAACAGCTTATTGGCAGCTTAATGTATCTTTCTGTTCTGACCAGACCAGATATTTCATACTGTGTAAGTTACTTAAGCCAATTTAATAATTGTAGTACTGATAAACATTGGAAACATGCAAAAAGAGTGTTGAGATATTTGGGTTGTTCTAAATCTTATGGTTTAATGTATATTAAAAATAGTTTAGACATAGTTGGTTATGCTGACGCTGATTCTGACAATTTAGATCGTAAATCTTATACTGGTTATTGTTTTGTTTATTCAGGCTGTGTAGTATCTCACGAAAGTAGGAAGCAGCAAACCGTTGCCTTATCGAGTACGGAGGCTGAATACATGGTTATTTGTGAAGCCAGTAAGGAAGCTATTTTCTTAAAAAAGCTTTAATCTGAAATTATAGATAGAGGAAATATTCCTATTACATTGTT
Source organism: Anorthoa munda (assembly GCA_945859665.1). Taxonomy (NCBI): domain Eukaryota; kingdom Metazoa; phylum Arthropoda; class Insecta; order Lepidoptera; family Noctuidae; genus Anorthoa; species Anorthoa munda. The sequence goes on along the minus strand of OX243899.1, from coordinate 4,362,491 downwards.
TAACGATAGTCAAAGTGCTAAAAAACTTTCTGAGAATAGTGTGTATCATAGACGTAGTAAACATATTGATGTCAAATATCATTTTATAAGGGAAGCAATAACAAATAAATTAATTAAATTAGAATATTTATAAACAACAGAAATGCCAGCTGATATATTAACCAAAAGCTTGGGTAAAAGTAAACATTATTATTTTATTAAGAAGATGGGTGTAAAAATGTAAAATACTTGAGATGTTTTTTTTTTGTCTGTCTATTTTTGGGTATTATTATGTTAAGTGGTGGTGTTATGGTATCTAACATAATAATCATATACGCGATGTAGTGTTTGTATCTATGCAATAGATATAATACATTGTCTCATGTACACCAGTAGAGCGGGGTAGCTGTCAATCTGTCAACTAGCATTAGGCGCACGTCAATAGTACTCTGTGCATATACGCCTAGCGCCATCTAGTTTAACGTGTGAGTACTAATATGTGTAAAGAGTACCTACATTGTTTTATTAAATCAGTCTGTGAAAAACTACTGTACGTGTTTTAATAGTGCGAACGCGCGTGCTAGCCCTGTCACACGGGCCAAGACCGGTGCAGCACACGTCGCGTGCGCACGCATCATGTCACGCAGGTTACTGCTGCACGCGCGTGCGATTCACCTTGTCAGCAGTTATTTTGAGTTGAGGAGTATTTGGCGAAAAGATGTTAGAGAACAGCTGTTCTTCTGATGAAGAAGCGTTATTGCTACTATGCCAAGAATCTTCTGCTGCCACAAAGATACTTTGGGTCCATGAAATTAATAATAGAAGAGAGGAATGCAGTAAATATTATAAACTATGCCGGGAACTTGAGTCTTCAGTGTTGCCAGTGGCAGATAGTCAAATGTTATCATAGACAAAACTAAAAACAAGCTTCGAAAGGATCTTAATAATTATTAAGATCCTTTCGAAGTTCGAAGCCTACGCTGCAAAAACGTCACTTATGCAAATGATGTAATTTTTCAGGAGAAGCGTTTGAAAATTCGACATCCTCTTATAATGTATAGTTCTTCTTTATTAAAGAAATGAACTGGTAATATTTAAACTACAACTTTGAACTTCATATTAAAGTAAAAGCAAACATCTCACAATTTTGTAATAAAAAAATATAAACGTTTAAAATTTACAACCCTCCCAGTAGTGACGTTGTGGCACTAGAAAACAATTAACCGGGCAATTGTGTCATAACAATGAAAATACGAAAACATACTTTTTTAAAGTTTTATTCAGGAAATTAAAAATAATTATAACAATTTCTACTACTTAATAATAAGTAGGTACCTACTCAGACTTTTGATCACAGTTATCTTCTTAATATTAATGCGACAAATCAGTCTTTGGTATTTAAATAATTGTGTTATTTAAAAACCAAAGACTGATTTGTCGTTTTACGCAATAATCAACAGAAACAAACAAATACAAATTATTTTACTTATCTCTAATCATCATAATGTTTACGTACTTATTTGGTAAACACTTTTAAATAATAAAAAAACTTAAAATAATTGCCACATTTCCAGGAAAATAACATGTCTGCGGTTTCAATAAACTTGTTTCCTGCAAGTGGAAATGTGGCTTTATAGAGTATAAAAATATAAAAAATTAAATGAGATCATTGTAAAAACTTTCATAATACCTTGGCACTATATTTGCCTCCACTAATTGTAATAAATCTCGCTTTTTGCGTTCTTTAATTGGTATTTTTGAAGTGTAAGCGTACTTCAATGGAATTTCGTCTATTCTACGAGAGTTGCCTCTATTTCCACGTAATTGTTTTCCTCTTGGTTGAATTATGGCTTTTGCTTCTTCCCAATTTTCCGTTTTGTAAGTGGTTCGATATTGGTAATTTTCACAATTCTTTGTAAATTTAATGCTTTTAATGTCACCGGTTTTGATTACATCTCCGTTTAAATTTTTTCCCACATTGAAGTTTATGTTTTCCTCAAGAGACTTCAAATCAAAGAAATCATCGTAATTCATTTCTTTTACAACAAATGGTTTACCAGTCTTTTTCGCCCCACGAATCAGGGATATGTATTGATCGGGCACATAAATAGATCCGGCATTTTTAGCTCTTGTTACCGCTTTTTCAATAACCGAATGCGCTACATCGCCTTCATTCTGCGTGTGACCTCGAATTAAAAAGTTATGTAGAATGGAATTTATATTAAACTTACTGACAGCATAAAAGTACATCGCAAACACGAACCTGTTCTTTTGTTGGCCACAGCAGTTATCCGAATAAATAATTATATCGCTGCCAGGATTTTCAAGTGCACTCTGTTCCAGGTATTTATACACACACGATCCTATTTCCATGGCTCCTCTATTGCCCAAGCCTTCGTGCCAAAAATAACAGGTTGTTTCTTGCTTGCTTGCATCTGATATTGTTAAATTATAACAATTAAGTCTCGATTTGTAGAAAAAAGAGCTTGATTTGCCAACAGGACAGGGTAACACTGCTTGTAAGTCATAGGTGAAAACAATCGTGTTGGTGTCAGGTTCACGACACTTTTTCATGTCCCTGTCTTTTTCAAGTCTACTTAAGGTTTTTTCTTCCTGATGTAACCTGAATTTGGCACGTAATCTATTATTTTCTTCATCTGGGGCATTTTCGTATGCTTCACACTCATCACACCGATCTTTTTTGGGTTTGAAGAATCCAATATTAAAGTCTTGGTTGAAAATCCGTGAGTAGGCATCGTAGTTTACAGTAGGCTTGTTTTGTTGCTCCTGAATTTCGGAATAATTTCTGTGCAATTCTGCGACTGTCAAACCTCCATCAATGAATTCTCTGCTAGAGTCATTCGGGTCAAGAGCACGCACTTTGTTTTCTATGGCCTAAATTAACCATAAAAGATGTGATTTCAGAGTTGATTGCATACAGAGTTGGTCGTGATATTAATATATTTTTATTTTTTAAGTAAATTTACGTTCAAGATTAATTAGATTTTCTTCTACATATGTTTAAAGTAACATGTGCCGAACGCGTACTCTTGTCCCGTCACGCGGGTAAAATTACGCAAGCCTTAGGGTAAAATTACGCGTGCGGGGAAAACGTACGCATTTAAAGAAATCTAAATGGATGGTAAAATAAAATAAAGATTATGGAAAATCAACATTTATTAATCTTTAAGAAAATTATAATAGTAACTTAAGTATTTATCTGTTACTTAAAAATACTACTTTGGACATTAATTAAATAGTCTTAAATCGAGACTAGAGATCAAAATTACGTAAGTATAGTAGTATAATCATCATATAATTTATATTAATCATTACAAAAGTCGCATTGAAATATGCCGTTTTCATACGCAGTACAGGTCTCATGAAACCAGTCATTACAAATAATACATTGGATCCAATCTTCTGTCAGTGGAACTTTGTATTTCTCGCCACAAATCGGACAGTAAAAAGATTGTTCAATTCGCTTTCTTTTTAACTTCTGTGTTGATTTCTTTTTAAGTTTATTATTTATTCCAGATGGTCCAGCTTGAGGTTCTAAAGTCACCCTCTTATTAACTCTCTTGCTCATTTTCAATCGCTTCTCTTCTTCTAATTTTTGCTTTTCCTCCAACTGTGCCTTGTAAGGGCTTGAAGTTATAATTTCGGATCTCAAGCAAGCTCTAGTTCTTTTTTTTGTATCAGTCATTTTTGGGAGTGGGCTTAACTGAGCTACTGTTACAATTTTTGATGTCGAGGCAATAGCCTTGTTATTTAAAGAATCCACTCGTTTTTCTTTAATCTGTGTCTTTTCAGAACCTTGAGTAATAAGTATGCTTTCCTTGTTGGTCACAGATTCATCTGAGGGTATATTTTGAGAAATGATGGCATTAGAATCATCTTTTGAAGAGATAATTTGTTTTTCTGGGGTCAGATTTTCATTAAAATCATAAGCAACACATATGTTTTCCTTGTTAACCCCAGAGTTATCTTCAATGTCACTTCCTAAGGTAGTAGCATCTGAGTCAGCCGCTCGATTTGTGAATTCATCACAGATGGTAAATATAGTTGGGCTTACAGGTGATGAAACGTCTCTGCTTCGCTGCGTCTCTAATTGGTCTCTTGAAGTAACGTCATTATTATTTGGTGTAGTGAGCTTATTCAAATATTGGTCTGTTACTGACGAAGGAGCAAATTCTGTCTCATCAAACAGATCGTCTGCAAAAGGAAATATACCCGTTGCTCTGAAACCAGACTCAGCATTTCCTATTGTGGCAACATGTTTGAAGGCAGCGTTAAAGAGGCTAGCCACCTGAAACTGAGTTATGCCTCTGCCAGGGTGTTGATTCATCCACTTCTCACATTCTATAGCATACTTGGTTTTCAAGGGGCCATGAAGAGCCACATCCAGCGGTTGTAACTTGTGACTACCATGTGGTGGCAGAGTTAGCAATACGATGTGATGTTCTCGTGCGTAGTTAGTTCCTTCCAAACTGATATGTGATGAGTGGTTATCCATAATTAGTAATACTGGGTCTTCTTTTGATGGGTGGATGAAGTCCTTGAAATGACGAAGCCATTCGACAAACAGGCTTGTGTTTACATAACCACTATCCGACACCATACATACACTCTGTGTTGGACCACCATCTAGTAATTCAGCCCGTATCCTTTTGCGTGGATATATAAATGCTGGTGGTATATAATGTCCTGTAGCACTCATGCACATTATGGCAGTGATAGTAGTACCTCGCTCAGCAGACACAACTTTACCGACTACTTTCTTGCCTTTGACCGATACAACTTTAGGTGTTTTTTTTGGAACAGTACTCATTCCAGTTTCGTCCATATTATAAATTCTATTTGGCCGGAAGTTATAATTGTCATAAACTTCTTTGAGCGTAGTGTAAAATCGCTGAACTTGAGTTTTATTAAAACCAATTGCTCTGGCTAAGCTGATGGGCGCTGACTGTCGCAAACTTAGACAAATATTTCTTTTAATAAACCCTTCCACCCAATCTCGACCAGCCATCTTGCACGATGTATCGAAACGGTGTTCTATATTATTGGCCGTTGCAAACTCATATGCCAATCGTCGTAAATCATTAATAGTAATACCAAAAAACCTATCGTCCATATCTTGGCAATGAACTGCAAATTCTGCTTCTTGGTCTTTGGTAAATGTAGGTTTAAAACGACCCAAAGAGGTTGGCACATGGGTAGATTTCAGCCTCTTTCGCAAAGCACCTTCACTGATACCAACTTCTAGTGCAGCACGTCTCTGACTTTTCCCTTCTTGGATTAGTCTTTTAGCTCTATTTATTTGCTCATCTGAGATCAGGGTTCGTTGTGGTGCTTTCCTTACGTAGTTCCTCGGCATTTTGATGTGTTCTAAAAGAATAAAGCACTTTTAAATAACTTTTGCTATTTTTATTCAAATTGGGGTATAAGTACGCAATATGGGTAAAAGTACGCGTGCGTACTTTTAACCTCGCACTCTTACCCCAATCGACACAAATATTAAATGATCGGTCACAATACACAGGTCAATGCATTTTAGAGAATATGATACACTTACATAAATACTACGATAATCGAACAATAGAAATGAAATAGACTTACTGTCTTAGATCCAAGCATTTAACTTCCAGACACTTTTCCCCAGCACAAACATTGAAGGATTTTTTTGCAGTTTACGTATTCGGCGACCTGTGGCGACAAGTACACAGATTGCGCCGGCGCGAAACGTGGCTTCGCAACGGCGAATCGTGCGTCACTAAGTTCCGCGAAAACAGACCTCAGTCCCCCCTCCTCTGTCAGAGATCGAGCTACTGCGAACTTTTACCCACCGCGCGCTCTTACCCCGAATGACTCTAGTACTAGCCCTGAGGTAATGACTTTCTACCCTTGGAATTGATTCGATATGATCCCTTACTGCTTGTATGACTTCAGGTTGCAATTTGCATTGTTTGCCGTGTTTTCCTCGTCTGTCAACTGGAATAAAACCATCATTTTGTGCCTTGCCATCGATAACAGTACGTATAATCCGTTGTGTGATACCCAAAGTGTTGATCAGAAAAGTTTTACACACACGGATATCTTTATTGTTATTAATCAAGTAATATGCAGTGTTTTCTTTTCGGTCGTACATTTTGTTGGTCTTTATGCGGCGGTAAGCACATTTTAGTGTTCTTGTACAAGCATTCAAAAAATTTCGTTGCCTTTCTACACTTTCCAACTTCCAGTAAGACTCAAATATTTCTGTCCTCTTTTCTTCAGTAAATTTTGAAGCACAAGTCAATCGACATTTATATGTACATGTAGGTCTCATTGTTTTACCTTGAACTAATTTTTTAGTTTTTACTGAGGTATAAGCTTGACCAGAATTTTTCAATCGCTTAGCAACGTTCGTTTTCCAGGTTGTTGGATTACGAGTTCGCTTTTTGCCTCGTGGTTTAGTTATAGGTTGCGCAGGTTGGTTAGGCTCGTGAACAAGACTCTCGTTATTAGAATTATTATTTTCAGCAGCAGAACCACTGGAACTGCTACTTGAGCTGCCACTGGAACTACTACTGGAACTACTACTGGAGCTACTGGATGAAGATGACCTTGCACGGACGCCAGGCCTGTATTCATCACCGGAATCAGTGCCGGAGAAATCGCCTGTTGGGAAGTCAATATCATCTCGTTCACTTGATTCATTAGTGTCAACTAGAGTAGAAGGAGTGTTACTGGGATTCTCTAAATTCGTATTATCCTGCTCTGAATTAGTTGTTGTTGGTTCATCTGGGTTTACTGGTACTGCTTGATTCGCGGAGTTTGTAGGATGAGACACTGTATTGTTTGGTTCTGAATGTTGCGTGTGTTGCTCGATCCTTGTAACATTGCTCGCTAAAGCTTGCACTTCAACAGAATTTTGACTACCGCTTGAAAGTGCAAGTTGCACAAGGTTTTTGCTGCGTTGGTTCATTTTAAGGCCTGAAATAAAACGAAATACCTACATAATAACAAACTAACAAAAAGTGTTATAACAAGACAATTTTGATGAAATTTAAAAACCCTCAACGCGTAAAACAATAGCTTATATTTTAAAAGTTCCAGAGTATAACCGAAATCCTTTAAATTATTCGAGAAAAGAGCTGATAACTTTGAAACGCCCGAATCGATTTTGATAAAACAAACAATCGACCAATTAAAATATTGATATTACATGTGGCCTGTTGTAATTATAATGACCACTAAATAATTACATAGATATCCAAATAGGAATAACACACCTCGTCAAAATAATTTTTCTATATGAAATAAAAATCATCTTAAAACAATAACGTCATTAGTAGTATTAGGTATTTTTTTTGTACAAAATAAAAACATTACACCTTAATAAACTGGAGAAACATTGTCACAATTGTTAATCGAACGTAAGCTTTACAAAATACAATTTAAGAGTTGGGGAAACAATGTCACTGCGTACATAAGTGTCATTGTTATTTCAATAAACAAATATCACAACTAACTTATGTGTCGTTATTGCTCCAAAAACATAAAAATAAATTGTCACTATTACCTTAGTGGCGTTGTAGCTCCAAGAGACTGCTACTCGTGCGGGGGGCCGCGCGCAACTGGCCAATGAAACGTTGTTTCTCCTAGTGGCGGCTTGATTCGCGCCAAAACAATAACGACACAACTGCCCTCACGCGGAAAGTATACGCACTACACAAATGACAATTACTCACCAGGTAAAGGGGTACATCAGCTACTTTTTCTCATACTCAGATCAATTTTGACAAAAATTGCATAAGTGACGTTTTTGCACCGTAGGTGCGAATTGTTGATCGAATATTTAAATGGTGATCCTGAAAAAGGAAAATTAACAATTAATAATGTGCAAGTAATATACGAACCAATTTAGATTTTTTTTTTCAATAGCTAAACTTCGTTTATCACAAAAACGTTTTTATTCTTTATGTTTGGGAATCTGATCATCACGCTAGATAAATCTTTTATTTAAAATTTTTGAGCTATGCTTGTCTGTGTACATTGAACATGTCTTCTATAATGCCGAAAAATTGGTCAGAAAAATCGAAGCGTTTGTGTAATTTGTTTGATTGATTATATGATTCAATGATTTCGGTTCAGGATTTTTTTTTGATAATTCTTGTATTTATTCTTCGTGCAGAATGATTTCGGTTCAGGTTTTTTTTTTGATAATTCTTGTATTTATTCTTCGTGCAGCTATCCCTAAATATATTTTCTCAAAGGGCAAAAAAAATATTGGATTAGTTATTCAATTCGGTAGGCATCGGTAGTTTTACAGTAATTGAATTGCATGTAGTTGCTGGCTATTGTTTTATTAGTCTCTGGATTTAAGGTTTTAATTGGTGAAGTAATGATTTTTAAGACTGGAACAGACGGTTGAAATCTTTGAATAGATCTAGGACGTAAGACATGAATTCTAGGTAAACTTTTGTGAGTTTTTTATCAAGTACGCTTATTATATCCTGCGTGATTTTACTTGGATCTTCTAAAACTTCGATTCTAAAGTAATCGAAGAGTACATCGTACTGTTCTATTATTCTGTTGACGCAAGCCTTTAGGGATAACCATATTGTAATTGATAGACCCAAAATTTTATGGATCTCAGCCTTAAAAATAATGTAATTCTCTCTGCTTCTCTTTTCTTAAAGAACTGCGGGAAAAATGGGATTCAACATTTCTTAAAAAATCTTCCACAAATCTCGGAAGCTTGAGACAAGCCTTAGAAGCCACTAGATGGTTCATATGGCAGCTACACTTTACACATGCAATGTGGGGTACTTTTAGGGTTCCGTACCCGAAGGGTAAAAACAGGACCCTATTACTAAGACTTCGCGATCCGTCTGTCCGTCTGTCTCCAGGCTGTATCTCATGAACCGTGATAGCTAGACCGTTGAAATTTTCACAGATTATGTATTTCTGTTGCCGCTATAACAACAAATACAAAAAACAGTATAAAATAAATATTAAAGGGGGGTTCCCATACAACAAACGTGATATTTTTGCCGTTTTTTGCTCGATATTAATAACGGCAACAGGTAGACGCTTGAAATATTCACAGAATGTTTAGTTGTATATTTACTTCAAAAAATAATAATTAATAAATTAAAATAAAATAAATTAAGGGGGGCTCCCATACAACAAACGTGATTTTTATGCAGTGTTTTGCGATAATGGTACGGAACCCTTCGTGACGCACACGTCCGACTCTCACTTGGCCGGTTTTTTCTTTTTAAGTGGCTGAAAACGGAATTATTTTGCCCAACCACACTGTTCGTGGTTTCAGAAGCAAAGCCAATTAAGTTTTTTAAAGGTATCTGTTTATTTTCAAGCCAACTCAATAATGCATTTGTGAGGTCTTCGGCTTTTCCAGAAGTAACTTCATATATTTCATGTAATTTAGTAAAAGCTAAGGGTAGGTTCAGATGACAAGCGCTCAGCGCGCGTTGAACGCGCGTTGAATTTTTGTATAGTGTTCACATGGTGCGCGCTTGTCAGGCGTTAAACGCGCGTTGTTGCGGCCAGTTTGAGTTCTACATTTGTCGAAGATGGACGTAGAAACAGTTTTATCGGTGATTTTATACAGACGGCAGAAACGACACAACAGAAGACGGAGATATTGGGTTCACCCAATTTTGTCAACCAGGCTGACTGAAAGTCAGTACATTATTTTATATCCTAAGTTAAGGCAATTTGAGCCCAAATTCTTTAACTACTTCAGAATGTCCATCAAGTCATTTGATGACTTACTGACTCTCATAAACGATGAACTCGTAGCAGATAAAAACGCTGTGCGATATAGCATTTCACCGGAAGAAAAACTCATAATTACATTGAGGTAAGTTTTTTAAGGCTTATGTTTAACAAACCACCAAATCTAGTAATATACTGACAAAAATAGTAAATGATCACCAAAATTAAATTTAGAATCGCAACAGAGTCGACGGAGCCCCGCTGGGCGGGGCTCCTATTTCTGAATACAGGGTCTAAAGTAAACTAACACGAAGGTGATGACGGGAGCTGAGTTCGCTCGCTTTGCTCGCTCACTTCAGCTCCCGTCATCTCCTTCGAACCTAACCTGTCCGTGTCGGGGTGCCCTTAGCTCCCGAGCTCGCTTCGCTCGCTCTTGGACTGATTCATTGACCAAATCACTAGATTTGATATCTTACGGTTTTAGCACTTATGAAATTTGGTGATCAATTTACTAAATTTGGTTTAGGTTTATTTTTTTTGCTGATTAGTATATATTTTAGGTGATAGGGGTTATTTATCGTCACAAAGTTTTTTTTGGTGGTCATTATATTTATTCCCGTTTTTTAATAATCAACATAATCTATAAATCAAATAAATCAAATCAACTTGTTTAGGAACAATTTTTTTAAAGAAAAAATAACATTTTGTTACTCGCAGAATAACTCTAACTCTGATTCATTGCTGACATTAGTTGGTGCTGGCGATGGAGACCCCATTGCTGTAGTATAACCATAATGTGCAAAATTATTTGACACACTAGACTGCTGTGATCTATAATCATGATAACGAAAGCCTTCAACAGAAGCTGATGACTGATGACGCTGCTCTTGTGATGAATAATTTCTTCGTTGTGATACCGGGTAATTTTGATTTTCATATGTCTGTTGTTGTGGTCCTTGAAATTCATTTTGGTTTTGCAAAATTAAATTATAAATGGCAATTTTAGTTTGAAGTCGCCTATATTCCGGAATTTTTTTAATCTCTTTAACGAGTGACAAACAAAACAGCTTGTCTTCATCGTCATCTTCTTTTGGATGAGACACATTTTTCTGTGCTAAACTCTGCTCTAATATGTTTGCAAATCTTTCATCAGCAGGATTTAATTTTTGTTTTTTTCTTGAAGTAGATTTAGGACTCTTAAAGCCAGAACTTATTTCTACTTCAGCAACCTCTGACGAAGTTGATGCATTATCTGCATCGAAACTACTTTCTGTATCTTTGTTGGCAATTGATGCCTGTAGAAATCGTAGTCTATTATAATGAATATATGTCGAAGTTTTGGAAGCTCCTGATCCAGATTTGACAGTCTTTATTTTCTTCACCTCTCTCATATAATTATCCCGTAAACTCTTCCACTTTTTTTGCAGGGATGACGCTGAAAAAAAAAACAGTATTTAGTAATAGTTTATGTTTGTTTCCAGATATTTGGCCATTGGATGTTCATTTGGGACATTAAGCTACGACTATAGAATTGGCAAATCTACTGTGGCTACTATAATACCACATGTATGTGAAACTATTTGGAAAAAATTAAGGCCCGTTGTTATGAGTGAACCAACGAAAGAAAAGTGGTGTGAAATATCCACGATATTTGAAAAGAACTCAAAGTTTCCCAATTGTTTGGGAGCCTTGGACGGGAAACATATACGGTTAATCCAGCCTGAACACACGGGTTCTATGTATTATAACTATAAAAATTATTTTTCGCTAGTTTTATTGGCGCTAGCGGATGCAAACTATTGTTTTGTGTGGGTTGACATAGGTGCCTACGGTAAAAACAGTGACTCAGGTATATTCAAGAATTCTTCATTGTACAAAAAGCTGACAGAAAGGTCATTAGATCTACCTGAGCCAAAGGCATTGTTAATACAAAATAGACCGACAACGTTGCCATATGTGATAGTGGCTGATGAAGCTTTTGGCATGATGGAGAATTTAATGCGTCCATATGGGGGAAGGTCACTAACTTATGCAAAAAAAATATTTAATTACCGTTTGACATTAGCACGCCGGTATGTTGAATGTACTTTTGGCATAATGTGCAATAAATGGCGCATTTTACACAGGCCGTTAGATGTTAACATCGGTTTTGCAGAAAAGATCGTAAAAGCGATATGTACACTAAATAATTATGTCAGAATCAGGGATGGCTACAATTTTGAAGACACACTTTATACGCCACCCCTGGAAAATCTAGCCTCACATTATACCGGACGTGCTGTGCGACAGGCGGATAATGTTCGAGTACATTTAACAAACTATTTCATTAATGAAGGAAAAGTAGATTGGCAGGATCGTTATATTTAACTTGTAACACAAACCGATTGTAAATGTAAATAAATATATATACTCACATAATATTTTCTTCTTTTCTTCATTGTCATGTCCTTCACAAAATATAAGGACGAGTTCTTCCCAAGCCCGTCTTCTCAAATTCTTATCTGAATAATCGCTACTTGTCATGTCCCATATCGCAGGACGTTTCTCTATTTCATCAATTAATAATTCCGTATTAAAAGCTTCGGTTTCCATTTCGGACGATTTTCGGACGAACTTGACGAACCCTAAAATACGTCTATCCGCGTCGAAAGCGCGCGCTCAACTGAACGGAAACATAGAAAACCAGTGTTGCCAACTTTACTTTTACAAACCCACCAAAAGTGGCTTTGTGAGCCACCAGAAAACCACTAATCCAAAACAACAAAATCTCTGTAATGATTCCTTAAAATTGAACCACATTATTTGCACTTAGCTACTGGACCAGCAGTGCTTTCCACCACTTGTAACCAGTCCTTTAATTCTGATTTACCTAACCAACAATCACGGTACTTTTAGGTATACCGTGCTTTTGGCATACCTATTAGTTTCACAAAATTAGTGGAAATAATTTAGACTAGTAAGTTACCTTTACCGATACCGACTCGAAAGTACTGTATTGCCCGTCTGTTATATTTATACACGCATATGGAACAACATTAACAAACCAGAGAATATACACAAACCCTTTAAATTAAAACAAACTTGACCCAGTAGTCATACAAATAAAGTCCATAATCAAAATTATTCAAGAAATTGAAAAAATAATTTCGGAGAATCCCCGAAAATCACTACCTTAGTTCTGTAGTGTCGCCTACACCACAACAAATTATACACTTGTTTCAATAGTTCTTTCCTAACTAGAGCTTTTTGTAAATCGTACTAGTGGTTCAATGGCGTACCACCACTAACTGAAGCAATCGAAGCCACTAAAAAAATCCACTAGCCACTAAAAGCAATATTTCGCCACTAAAAGGGGGGTCGAAACCACCAGTTTTAGTGGAAAATCCACTGAGTTGGCAACACTGTAGAAAACCAATGATCTCAAAGCGGCGTTGACGCGCGCTGACAACAGTCGAGCGCTAGCGCAGCGTTGAACGCGCGCGTTACTAAAACGCGCGTTAGCATGTGTACGGCCTGAATAAAATGTATGTAGTTGTAAACGCGCGTTATCAAAACGCGCGTTGAGCGCTTGTCATCTGAACCTACCCTAAGAATTCTTCTTCGTCATAAAATATCACCGCTAGTGCACTTTGCTTTTTACGCTAATGTCTGTAGTCTCATCCATGATAATACAAAATGTTGTTTTACTTAGTTTTGATAAAAATTCTTCTGTCAATATTGGACCAAGTAGTTTTAATGATATTAGTTGCTTTTGTTCTTCCTAAATTAACAGATTTGATTATGGAAATGTATTGGAAAAAATGAATTAAATCGTCCGACAACATCAGTGGCAAATTATGTTCAGCTATTTTGCTCTTCTTCTTCTGTCGGTTTAAATGATTGCTCTATGGATGTAACTTTACTAAGCGTTAACGTTATGTGTAGATTTCGTTGTATTTTGATGCTTTAAAAGAGTAGGCTTATGGTTGACTTTATTGTAATTACAAATTCTGCAAAAGGCCGTGATTGAGCCATTTTGTAGTTCCCTTTTTGAGATCCAGTGTTTAAACGCAATGTCTATTTGCCATTTCTCGTTAAATTGATAAACATGCTATTTTTTTTAGGGGGTGCCTCATCTACTGAGCTATCGATATTTTACCTATAGTAACAACGCTGTATGTCTTATGAAGATCGTTTTTTTTGGTATATGTCAAGAAGCTGTTTTGAGGAGTTACATGATTTAGTGAAACCTCACATCTGTAAATTGGAAACCAACTACAGGAAGGCTATTGGAAACAGAGAAAGACTGGTGATTTGTTTAAAGTTTGTTTATACTTATTACAATAAGTCTTCAATCACAGTCAGGTAATTAACAAGCTATTAGTACAGCTACCACAATATATTACTATGTCTTCAAGTTATCTTAAACTTAACACTGCACTTGTAACTTTAACTTTCACTAGCTTATATAATCAACAATTAATAAATTTAAGAATTTTTGTTTATCATTAATTTTGTGTCACTTTAGACTAGTAAACAGAGACTTCTTCGCAGCTTTGGCTTCAGACATAGGTTCTGCAGATTCTTGTGCTAGGTCTTCGACTCTTCGGTGGTAGACTAACCCAGTTGTGAAAGGTTTATGGTCATAATAGGTTGCTGTACGTACGTCTGACTTTTCTTTTGCTTATATAATAGGCTGTGTTGATGCATCAGAAATGATTGAGTATGCGGGTATATGGTATCTATACATTCTGGCGAGATAAGCGAGCATAAATGTATGGATGGATCAGCTGATTTATGTATGTTGAATTTTTTTATTTCATGAAACAAAAATTGTTGTTTATGATGTTAGTAATGCAGCCCAGCAAGGTTGTTAGTGTTTTACCAATAACCCAGTAAACTAAAAAAATAAACTTTGTATTTATTATTTGTTTTTCTCACATTAATAATGTCAGAGCAGTTGAGCAGGATACGATGGAGTATAGTCAAAGAGGGTAGACATTCCGATTTCCTCACTGTCTTTAGGATACCGGGAAAAAAGAGGAACAAAACAAAGCCGATCACAGACATCGACAATCTTGTCCAGTCGGTGGTAAGAACCTGTGTGCATAATTTCCATAAAACAAATAAAGAGCACAGTAGAACATTTAAGAAAAAAACTAAAAGACAATATCATTTTTTTTTTTTTTTTTTTCTATTCCTAATTAACCCATGAATATTAATTTTCCTGTGTAATAGATCAATCGATTCGGTTCTGTTTGTTTATTATCTTCATGACCCTGTCCGCATCCGCCATCATAGAGTCGATTGAGTCACCAAATGCTTGTCTTAGTCTCTCCTTGGTGGACTAATCGATCATACATGTGACAGATGTTGACTGGGCCTTCAGGAAAGCCCGAAGTTGATGGACATTGATTGAAGAGTTCTCTGTCTTGGCCTGGTACCTATCTAAGGTTTTGTTTTTGGGGTCCTGGATCTCTTCCATAATATTAGCCGTGACGTGATGCGGATGAAAAACACTGAACTTCAGGTCTGAAAAGATGGATGTAAATTATGTCTTCTTCTGGAAAACCCCACCTTCCAAGGTCTTCATGTACCTTAGCCTTTTCCTTAATGAAGTTCAGGACTTGATCTGGAAGGGGTCTCATGAGAATAACACTACCTCCTGTGGCAATTACTTGCACAAGGGAATAGGTTGTCATCTCAGAGAGAGCCGTCAACATTCTAATATGGGTCTTAACTGCTGCGATGCTAACATCGGTAAAATCAGATTTGATGACAGAATAAACTGCCAATCTGAGGGAAGCTCTAGAAACTGAAAGCTGTTGACTCTTATCCCTCCTGCTTGGATATCAGGAATTGATGATGGATCAATTGATTGTTGAATTGAGGACAAGAAAGCAGAATATCTTTTTTGTACCCAGGTACGAAATTCTCTTTTGGTTGCAACAGGGCGGCAAAGTACGTATGCCCCGTAAACCGCATGAAATGCGATCATACCAAGTGACATAAATTCTGCTTCTCTTCTTTATATTCCAGGTACTTCCTTTGGGGAGTTGTGGGAATGAAAGTCTGGTCGTCTGACATTAAGACTAAGTTTTGACCTGCCCCCGCAACAGCTACCGGCCGACCATTTTAATGGCTCGGAGCGCAGTCTGCGCAGGATTTTAAATAAATGATGGCAATAACCATAGAATAATGACAAGCAATAAAGTGACCATTTTTGGTTGCACTAAGTGTACGATGCGCGAACTTACCTCCATTACGCCAAAACTTTGCCAACTTACGTGCCGGGCATTATAACTACTTGTATTTTTTCTTTAGTTATTTCTTTATACTTCACCGTGTAAACTGAAATGGGATACACGCAATGGCACTGCAGAGTGCGCAACTGTATAGAACGCACTAACGGCTATTTGAAAGGGACTTTTAGATTACTGGGCTATGACAGGAAGCTACATTACAAGCCAGACAAAGCATCCAAAATAATATATGTATGTGTAACACTGTATAACATCATGCTGAACTACAGGTATTTATTGTTTGCTTCATAATATCTAAACATACTTAATTATCTTGAAAACTTGTAACCAATTTAATTATATTGTTTGTTTTAGGGTTCCGTTTGAAGAGGTTTCTATTAACCCGCAGGAAGTGGTTCCAGTTAACCCACAGGTGCATTACAATGTACCTGGCAGACGGGCAGTAGCAGCAGTGTTCCGTGTTGCAGAAGCCAAACGGGAACATATAATAAATACTAATTTTATGTACTATAATTTTTTTTGCATCAGATTCTGCTCTCTCATAATATTATTTACTTCTGCCAAAAAAACAAAAAAGAAATTGACCACCACACCATCGACCACATCATCGCTTACCATCAGGTGAGATAGTGGTCAAGCGCGAGCCTATCAATAATAATAAAAAAAAAAAAAAAGAAATTTAACATAACTTGTGATATTATATCAGGTGAGATAGTGGTCAAGCGCGAGCCTATCAATAATAAAAAAAAAAAAAATATAAAAATAATTAACATAACTTGTGATATTATACATGCAAAATTGGTAGTCCTACTTTCACTTCAAAATGGGCTAACACAATTATATAACAGAGTTGTAGTTGGAGGCTTCCTTATAATAAATCCAAAAAAAACTGTACTAAAAGAACTGGCAAAGAAACACGGGAGGCTACTTATATCTATTTCTAGAATACATTTTCTACTATACTTAAAAGAAACAAATAAATATATATTTTAAGTACATTTATTTGCTCTCGCCGCATATCCAAAAATGCTTGAGGTGGAACATTTTCTTGTTGCTGGCGGCGAGTTTTACGGTGCCGGATTACGGTGGAAGCAGGTGTCGAAGGGATGACGGCATCCACTGCAATGGCAGAGTTACCAGCTGCAGGCTCTTCAGAAATGTCGTCCAATAAAATTTAAATTAAAGGCTCTGGAGCTGGCATTGCTATTGGAATCTGAAAAGTATGAATTTGTAAAGTCGCTAGTTTCAGTATTACTAGGTACCATAAAATACTATGTATTTTAGAAAGCACTTACTCTTCGTCCAACGCCAGATTTATCTGGTCCAGTCCCAGTGGAACACTCATGACCAATAGTACTTACAATAATATTGGTCATATCGGAGTTTACCTTGACTGGTCGGTCAGGGTTCCCTGTGATGACATAGGCAGCCGGTGCCGCAGCATTTGCATGCCTCGCATTGCGTTTCAGGTCTCTCCAGGTCTGCAAGTAGTAAGTAAAATTTGAATGAAATCAAGTTTCATCATTCCAAAAAACAACATTATATTACCTAAAATATTTTTTTTAATAACCCTCTCAAAACACAATATTGCCAAAAATCTAACTGAAGAGAATGTCAAGAAGGTACCTGTTTCCGCTGTTCATTGGACTTATCAGGTCCCAGTTCTTTTAAAAGGCCTTTTAAGTCACTCCACTGGGCTTCCTTTTTCTGGAACCCAAAGGCCCGGTGTACTCGCCATGGTATTGGGCGTTCGTGCTTCTGGTTCTATGAAGAGAATGATTTTTTATATGTATTTCAATGATTTTATAAATCAAAGACGTATCGTTGTCTCGTTAGAATAGCGTCGTTACCGCAAAGATTTCTCGAAAGGTATACAAAGTTGTGATACTTACTGCTTTTTTCCTTCCATTATTTCTAATCAGATTCACCTTCAAATTTTCAAACAAATGTTTACCAAACAAAAGACGCGTCGTGTGTCAACTGTCAAAAATGAATTATTAACCAACAAAATTAAAATTGATCTAACTGTATGAACAGGGTTGCATCATAAGCATTGCCATCCAACGTGGCAATGCTGCCAGCCTTCTGGGCACTTTTCCTGTTGACAGCGATGTGGACGAATTTTTTGGCACCCCGTAATTGTACATATTAGTTTTTCTTATTTTAGTTCTAATATTAGTTTGTAAATAATGTACATATGTGAATAAATAAATATAGTTCATGTAAAAAAAAAAAACTTTATGAACTGCACACTTTTATACGTAATATTTTATTTGGTAGCCTAATCATGGTCATAGACATTTTTACTTTCTTAATTTACTACGTCTCACTAAGAAGTCAGCAAAAAGAAAGGCATGTCTCGCCTATAAATTATGTCACATGGTTGAGCCGTGCTAGCTTAAATGACAAATTGTTAGACATGGACATATTTTATCATGTCTTGTCACAAACGTCTTGGGTATGCCATGCTCGCCCCGCTGCAGCATTACTCTTAGACATTGTTTAAAATATTTTTTTTAGCAGTTTAATGCATTTTTTATGAAAACTACAACCTCTTAAGGGCGCGGCGAAGCATGAATTGTCCATACAAACGTAATACCTAAATCATTTGTAAGTTGAGCATATTTCCACCAAATTATGCTAATATTCGGATTCAGACAGTATTTATCTAGGTTCCTACGTCTTTTTTTTTTCAAAATACTTACCTAAAATGAAGTTTAAGCGAATTCCATTTCGAACATTTTTACAGCGTAAATGACATGTTTTCTTATTGATTTTTCTATCTTAAAAAAAACAATATCTATAAAATTGTCAACGCTATAACATAGCTCATACTATCAAGAAACAAATTATCGAAAAAAAAATAAAAAAACATTAAGTTTTCATTCATCATTTTTGGTATTACGGAACACATAAAAATAATCATACATTTTCAATAGCTAGTATTGCTGTCGCGTCGAGCACGTCATGTCAATGTGTGTGTAGTCGTGCTTCATACGGTTGAGTAGGTATCGCTCGTACGGCTTTTGTTCGGGGCACTTCGGGGTTGTTTACTGTTTGTTGTATTGTATATTTTTTACCCGACTGCCGAAGGAGGGTAATGTGTTTATCAGTCTATTTATGTATGTATGTATGTATGTATGTAAGTATGTATGTATGTAAGTATGTATGTATGTATGTTTGTTCCTATGTGGCGTTCTAGAAACCAAACGCGTGGGCCGATTTTGATGGTTCTAACGTCAATTGATTCGCCTTAACCCCGCGAGTGTCACTGGCTACATAAAATTGGCAAATAGGAAAATAACGGTCCTTGGGCGCCATATTGTGGGGGCCCAAATTTTATTTTTCTTCCACACCTATCGTGTGGGGTATCAAAATAAAGGATTTTAAGAGGTGATGTCAAAAATATATAACACTAATATGTTTAAATGTACCTGATTCGAAAAAAAAAAGTAACCAAAAAGTTATAAATAAAAAAAGTTAGGTAATTAAAAAAATCAAAAAACCCGACTGCTTGAAAAGCGAACTAAAAAGACGTAAACAAGGAGAAAATCATGCTGTGCAGTCGGAGGATACGTCTGGTTTTGGTCAGCCAGCTCGCGAAGATGTATCCTCCGACAGCACAGCATGATTTTCTCCTTGTTTACGTCTTTTTAGTTCGCTTTTCAAGCAGTCGGGTTTTTTGATTTTTTTAATTAACTTTTTTTTTGTGGTTTGTTGTCAGTGTTAGACGATTACTTTACTGTGCTGCTCGTGCGTATTTATTTATTTTCTAAGTACCAATAGTACCAATGATATAATACAATAAGTTACTATTTTTACCAGATACAAGGACAATTGCAAATAACAAACCGCAAATACTTTATTTTTATAATATGGACGCCTAAAGGACTGGCATATGAAAAAATTGAAAAAGACAACGAATTTTGGAATTCAATAGTCTTAAAATTAGAAGAGTTTTATTTTAAATGTATATTGCCTGAATTAATAGATCCCCGTTTACCTAGAAATCTGCCTATCAGAGACAGAATATAAACTTTTTATTTTCTTTACCTACGTAATGTACAATTATTACAATGTACAATTGTACATATAAACTAAAAAGCGTGCGTAAAAATATTTTCTGATTAACATTATTGTATTTTTGGTTTTCGTTCAGTCGATAATATTATTTATGGTCACCCTACACGACTTTATCACGTTTTGATTTATATTTTTTAAATAGATGAATGATGATCTATAAAGTAAAACATAACTAAATAAATGTTTATACGAAATTCTTGTTTTTATTTTGAATATTTCAAGAGTAAGGTTATTTTGAGATCAAGTAAGTGACAGATGTATACAAGTCGTATACATCTGTCCCTTGCACACACTCAAAATAACCTTACTCTAAGAGCTTATGGTCACCCCCCAGAGCGCTGTTATTTGTCTGTACCTACTTATGCGTAAATAGGCATAAATTATTGGAATATTTGTCTTGTACTAATACTTTGCCTAAGTAACATTTGTATTATTTTACTTGCATTCATTATTTATTATAACAATACATATTTGAGGTTTCGTAAAAGGCATAGTTACATACATAAATAAGACAAAAGAACGCCGGCGCAGTTCGCGTTGGCCGGCTTGCCGGCTTTCGAGTCGTTATGAATGGAAGCCTATCTACTCGCACACACACGGCTGCGCACGGTGCACCGCGTGTGTGTGCAAAGCGAGATAGCAATACTCTGAACGAATTCTTCACTCGTCTCGAATTGCATTTGCGAGCTCCGTTCGCCGCGCTCTTAAGGATCTAAGTCGACTTAACCTGTATCCAGTTTCACTCCGACGAGGAGATGGTTCTTCACGATTTTTTTTTCATTTTCTTGAGCAAGCGAGCAACTGTAATTGGATGATGTCTCTTCATCGTTTTATTAAGTTGTGCATGCCAGCTCTCTATGATATTACTAGCACGATGTCTTTGTTCTTTACGGACCGCTGCTTTCTAAGTGATTAATTTTTTAGCCATGTAGACTAATTTAAATTTTCTAGAAAAGTATTAGACCTATCAGAGTTTATATAATCCCAACCCGTTCCCATACTCAATTCTGTTTTTGGGAAGTAAAGCTAGTGCTGAACATAGTCCAACAATTCTATTTTTAACTTTGCTCTTGTTTTTCATTTCCATTCAGAATTTGTAAAATGATAGAAGCACTTGATTATTTGAACGTCAGGAAAAATATATAAAATATCATTGCTCGCAACAGTTTCAAAATCGATATTAAAGTTTTTATGTTGGTTACTTGGGTATTCTAGACCATAACATAGAGAATAAAATGGTATATGATTCTTCTGTCTTATCCGTCACTAACGCGTAAGCAACAGGAAGCACGTGTGTTGTTGTTGTCGAAGTAGATGAATCAGCATGAATGCTAAATAATTGGGTGAATGAATTTGGGCAGCTGAAAAATGCGCCGTTCCCAAAAAAGCTTGTAACTAAACCGTTCTTGTCCAATTAATTTCGGAGCGAAAAACCACGATCCGTAGTGTTTCGATAACATAATCTAAGCCAAGAGAAATGACTTTAAATGATCAGGTACTGTTATCTCTTTAAAATCACTGCACGTCTTTTTTCTTCTACTATATAAATGCGATTTGACGCTGCCAAAGAATGGTAATGTAACTTGATTTTTAAAACACTCCTTCTTTTCATTATATGCAGCAGGAATAGGGACGTCACTGTTTACCATCTCATGTCTTAGCTCATCAATGAATATATCAATCACATTTTTTTTTAATCAGCGTTACAGGTGTGATTATTCTAAGTAAAAGAAAAAACATATGACGAAACTATGTCCTTTCTTTTTTTACACATCGGATCCACCATACCCATGGGGGAAGGGTGGGACTGAACCATACCACCATAGTTGTGTTGGGGTTTTTAATTTCTCCGGGTATTCCATATTTGGAACAAAACCTGAAATAAACAACATATGTACATTTCCATGTCGGATCATGTCATGATTTGTTTACTTAAAATTATACACAAGTACCTTGTTTGGTACTGGGTGGAGTCTTGGTGGTATGGTGTCGATATTGTTCATTTGAGCGACAGTGATCGTTCGAACATGGCCGTGGCAACATGCTGCCTGGGAATTACCTGTGTTTCCTTTTAAGTCCAGAGTAGTACAAGTTACAGGAGATATTTCTCTAGTTTACCCGTATCCCAAATTCTGCGCCCACGACTATAATCTAACACCGGTATGTCACTAAGTAGGTCTAATCATGATCCTACATACTTGGATCTGACATCCAAATAACACTAATATTTTATCTTTATTAATCATAATCATACCTTTGGCTGATAATCGCTTGCCTGGCAGTTGAAGTGGTAGGAAACCGTATATATTTTTGGATAATCCTTTTATGTGTCAGAGCCTTGGTAATTTGTTCAATGTAGACAATACACATTTTTGGCACCTATTATTGGCCGCTGATAAGACCCGGTTGCGTAAAAAATAGTGCTGTGAGTACCTAAAAATAAAGTTTAAATAAAATAAGAACAGTGTGCAGCCCTAGGGGCAAGTTGAAGCTTTTGTATCTGAAAAATGCTGATAAATAAACCTTATCTGCCAAGGTTACCCGTTAAGAAGACTTTAAACCGGACAGCCGCCTGAGCACTTGGCATCAAAACTGACGGCCCGCTTAGGAAGGCGATACCTTCTTTTAAATTCGGCCTCCTGTAGCTTTCTAAGCGGATTGATTGAGTTACGTGCTTTTGCATGCCCACTGGGCATTGCCCATTTGATTACGCTCATCTTGAACCCTAGCGGTCTCAAACATCCTCCAAGCGAAACAAAGCCGAGATACAATTGTAATATTTATTCACAACCCGAAAATAGATTGAATAACTTGGTTAGTTTATCACTCTCACAATGCTCTCACGGCAAAAATATCAGTGTTTACGCCTTTGCGTAGGGGTAAGGGTTGCTAAATAAAATACTTTTAGACAGGCACTTTAAAAATATAATATCTGAAGTTACAGGATACTTTTAGGGACCCGTTACAATAGGTTCGAAGGTTATCGTTGACCAGTAGCGCGTGGAGGCAAGTGAACGAGTGCAGGGCTCGCCTGGCTAGAGATGTGTCCCTCACTCATGAGGTGCCTCATTTGAGGTACTCATGATCGCAAATTGAAAGAGTTACTCGAATTTCAACATTGAACCACCTCACTCGTTCACGCGTCCTCACTTCATTGACTATATTGAGGCGAGTACTCGCGAGTGAGTATTGAGTGGTTGAGTGAGCGAATGAACCGACTTATTGTGCAAATATAATTTGATGGAAAATATTTTTGTTACTGCTATTACTATGAACTCTTAACTTTAACTATAAACTCTAAAAACATTGCCATTAGATTGGTATTAAATATTCAAGTGTCATTGATTCGTTTATTTTGGCGGTCTAAAAATGAGCGAAAGAAAATGATGTGTGTGAGGGAGAAGTTAAAATCGGAATCGAGAGTACTCGTGAGTCGACGCGCCCGTTCGCCTCGTTTGCCGATGCCTCGGACAATCGGCTGAGTTCGGCACGGGCTCGGCTCATGAGGTGAATACGCCGACGTTCGATCCCTCACCTCAAATGAGGGGTACCTCGTGAGTACCTCGCGAGGTAAAATGAGGTGCTCCCTCAACCTCATATAAAAATGATGAGTTACCCATCACTACGCCTGGCGGATCTTTATGTTCGCGGTGCCTCCCTACGTTCGGAACCGCTCTCCCATTGGCTCGCGTCGGGTGGCGTGATGTATCGCACTTTTGATTAGTTACCCGGCTGTGTTGCCAGGCGCAGGCCGGAAGATTTGGTTTACGATTCGAGCTGTCAAAACTGTCAAAAAGTACAAATCACACTCGCGAAAAACATGTTTACACTAATCTATGTGCTTAGTGACGCGCTTACTTGTGAGATGTACTTGATTGTCAAGAATGACTAAATAGATGGATGATGGCGCTGCATAAGCGCCATATAAATTTGTGTAAATGTTTACGCGACCATTGCGTTAATAAAACGCGCACTTACCGATTCTACTGTGTACAAAGAATCTGAATTATTCAAGAGAATTGATTCAAGATCAAACACTTCATATCCCGCCACCGCCATAATTAATTTCAACCATGTTTCCCGCCGTACGATCAGCCATGCTATTCCCTAAGAGAGATCTCTTGGCTGTGCTCGTCAAGGAACTCGTCAACGAGACAGCCTCGAGATCGACCAATCGTGCAGCGCTGATTCAAACGGTATTCTCTAGCGCTGTTATGGTCGTCGACGAACTCTAGGCTGATTTCTCCCGTCAAAATTTCGTATTCGAATTAGGGGGTGAAACCAATTCTTTAAATGATAATCAATAAATCTCGACTGAGAGTTTTATGGGCTTAAAATATAGGTAATATTTTAAGGAATTGAGTGAAACTACTAACGATTTTCATGATTATAAGAGTTTAAGAGCGTTTCTCTTTTTTTTGCCATATTTTCAAAAAGTCGTAAGAAATAAAAATATCAGTAAATCGCTTTTTTTTCTTGAAATCAAAATTTTATTTCATGAATATTTGGCTTTTTCACATTTTTATTTAATTTAGGTTTTTATAATATTATAGAAATCTAAATGAAGGTAGACTAAACATACTTACTTTGTTACTCCTGAATTATAAAAAAAAATGTAAAACTGCAAATTCTGTGGCTATAATATTTGTTTCTTAAACTTCTTGACAAATTTAATAAAATCATCGCAAAGAAATACTACGAAAAGTGAAAAAATATTTCCAATTTAGGTGGTTTTTTTTTTTTGGTACTTTTAACCATAAGTCAATTTAAAGATTTGATTACACGAAAAATATTGAAAGATTTTGCTTACTTCTTATAAAAATCTTGAACAAAATTGATTCTCTTTACAAGTTATATTGATATAAAATGAATAAATAAATAAATACATAAAAGTGAATTTAAATTCAGACAGACAGGAGATTTTAGGGGCTGTAACAAAAAAAGAGTATTTGGTAAAAAAATTAAAACATATGGCTTGGTCTATAATGCCTATTAAAAGGATTAAAGATATGAATAAATAAAAAGACGGATTAGTGCTTAATCATAATCAACGTTTAATAAACTATGATCTAATCAGACTATGTGTTTCGTATTTCTTTGACAATTATTTTTAATTTAACATTTGCAGGACAACTAGACAATCTTATGAAATTTTGTTATTTTAGGACATATTAACGACATTGAAATATTAGTAGCTAAATAATCATGAATAATTTTTAAGTGATTAAAAGGCACACGATATTCATAACAGGTACAAAAGTCGACAACCGTTTTCAAAGTTTTAGGACTTATTCAGACTTATACTGTAGCGTTGTGGAGATTCTCAACTGGAAATAGTCGAGTGATACTAAAAATCATGATTAAGTACGGTTGATAGTCACATCTCTAAAAACACGGCACATCTCTAATTTGCCGTGACGTTATGTCGTTCGTTCATATTGGATTCCGCTCGCCTAGCGCACAGATTACTGATATGTAGCTAGCTACAGATGTGACAGTCGAATTTGCTTAGTTCTTAAGGGCTTATTACACTACACGGTATTCAGGGCCCTGAATACCGAGTCACTAAATCATTCCGAAGCAATAAGGTCGATATTATGAGAACCCTAACTCCCTAATAGTTATTACACTAACCTAATTTAGAGTTTAGGGCCCTGAATACCGTGTAGTGTAATAAGCCCTTTACAATACAGTTATGGCGCTGTTGTCGCTTCCAGCTTGCTTTATATAATATAGCGCGACACACATACAAACACGAATAGTGCTTTCAATTTATTATTTATTCAATATGGCTGTTATCGATAATTTTTTGTGTAGTATAGTGATGCACCCGATATCGACCAGAGAGTTTGTAT
The DNA here is from genome assembly GCA_945859665.1 of Anorthoa munda. NCBI lineage: Eukaryota > Metazoa > Arthropoda > Insecta > Lepidoptera > Noctuidae > Anorthoa > Anorthoa munda. The sequence goes on along the minus strand of OX243899.1, from coordinate 4,336,606 downwards.
ATTAACCTAGAGGTAACATATTTAAGACGCAATTTCAACATCGGTATTCACTTTCGCACTAACATATAACGTCATAAGCAAAAAGAGATAGATATACTTTTGTCTATGCCATCTTTTCTGTCAATGTGACCGAGGATGCTATAGATACTTATCTATAGACATATATCAGAACTAGATCTATGCCACTGTCATATCGATATTATCGAGTTTAGTTTAGGAGGATTTTCTACAAATTTGGTCAAATATCTGTAAGAATCGTCCCTGACTGCGGCTAATGTTATCTGCGTTTTTTTAGGGAATCTTTATAATAATGTTTATTCATACCTTGTGCAAAAACGAGGTACATCATGAGAAAAAATTACAGTTTTTGGTACACACGTACGACTATATGTACAAACAGGTACTGATCAATATACTGATACATAATAAGCTAGTTCTTGTGCAAGACTGAAAATAAAGTTTACAGACGAGTATGTATAAGTATAAAAGTAACAAAATAAATAATAATAAAATGGTTCACATATAATTATTTAATTTAAAAAATTAAAATACGAAAATAAACATGATTCATCAACCTTTATCCATAGATGGGTCGAGGGATAGCGATAGCGATTCAATAAAATGCATTGAACACAAGCGAGAATATGGTGAAGGTGTCCAGTTAGCATGTTGTATATTCTTGATACACTTATTTCTTAAATAAGTATTCTTAGGAAACCTGTGCACAATCAATATTAGATTAATAACAACAAATAGCAAATAAACTTTAAGAAATACATTAAAGTAAATAAAATAAAAATACAGAATCGATAAATCTTTCTTGTGACTTTTGTCACATCTCTAACATCAGAACGTAAGTACGTAAACTGTCATAGCTATAGAGCTATATATAGCAGACACAACAGATATAATTAACTTTTATGCGTTCGCTAATAGTAGCGAACGCATAAAAGTTAATTATTTCACTACATAGAATGGTTTAAATGATACTATACGTGCTCGACGTATTTAGAACTAAGATTCCTTTATTCTGGACAGCCTATGAAATGTATTCCCTGCACAATAATTTCAGTATGCTAGTCGATAACTCACCTGTGGAAAGATATCCTTTGATTATTTTCTGATAATACACTCATTCTACTCTTGCAACTGATAGCCACACACGACATGGTTCATGCAGATAATTAAACAACAAAATTCTTCCTGATATAAACGAAACAAAGGTGTGAAAACAGCGAAACACTTTAATTAGAGCTGCTAACCGATGGGTTACAACAGTGACTAAAAAGTTATCTCTTTGACGTTCAGGATGGTTGCGTTTGTCTATGTTTGTCTCTTTTTTTTTCATAGAGTTTTTCTATAAGCAAGAACGAGAGAATTGACAGTTTCTTTTTCGTCGTAAATACGTTATCTCTAGTTACTATACAAACTCTCTGATATCGACAAAATCTACTAGGGTTTAGGGTACCTATTTATCCTTATTATAAGTTTTTAAACTGTCATGGTCACTAACACTAGCATTAACATTAGAAACGGGATATTTACCATGTTCCTATTAGTTTTATAATGTTTATCCTTATTTTTGTAGGTTGATAAATAAATAAAACAAATTATCATATTTTGTAGTCGTTTATTTGCTTTCTTTTGCCTGTATGTTTCCTTTCTATGTTTTGCATTTTCAAGACATACTTTTCTTCTATTTTGCCTCTTAAAATTTTATTGATTGTATTGCACCAATTGTGGCATTGCAGGCGAATTATGAGTGCTATGTAATATTTAATAACATCTATGTTATGAGTTTTACAGCCCAACCAAGACAAATCGCGTTTGGCAATCAGCCGTTTAAGACTTTTTTTATATTAATTTTATGACCATTTTCATTTAGAAAATCGTGAATGCATTGACAATTTTCTCTGTACAGGCACAGTAGTTTCCCAATCGGGTAAGCCAAATTATTATTTATTAATCTTTTATATTCCATGTGTTGTATAAACTCATGGATCCCCTGAATTTCTTTTGTCGCTTAAGTTTTTGTGCATGAATGACAATTAATTTTTTTAGTTATTTTCCTGCATATGTATCCCGCAGTATACGCTGATGTTTGGACCCTTACTTTTTCAGCTATAACATTTGTTACTACAGTTCCCTCTGACTCTGTCGGACCCTTAGAAGATGACGGCGCATTTAAATTTACATTGGACGGAATATTTTCATCATTATCTTTTGGATGACTTAACGTAAAAAGATAATTTAAATCAACTAATGAGTCGCCGTCATCTTCTTCACAATTTGAAAATTTTGAGTGAGGGCTCAATATACTTGACATAAGTAACGACTTGAAAGCATACATAAAACTATTTCCATCAGGATTAATGTTTCGATAATTCATCGCTCTAATGCGACCAAAGAAATTCTCAAGAGGATCTTGATTTATTAGTCGGGGATAAAAGTATTTCACACCAAATTCTGTGAATAATAATTTGGATAGACCCAGAAAACTCTGCAACGTAGTAATCCAGCCTTCAAGGCATGGAGGACGCACATGTCTCGGCCTTGCAGTCTGCCTAGCCAATTTACTGGTTGTGTCAATATATTTAATATTTTTTAATGATTTTATACATTTAAGCCAAAATTCTTGATGAGGAGAATTTGGTTTCACTGCGCCTCTAAGTTTGCCCCTTGGTTGACCTGGCGATCCATTGACGCTGTCGAATAGTTCGTCAAAAAACGTCACCACTACTGCTGTAGTCTCCATTGTCTCCATAGGAGTGTTGAGCCGCTTATCTGAAATATTGAATTTGTTTAAATAAACATTACCGCAATTTATTGCTTCAGGGATGCCACTACCAACCACTTTAGAGCATTTAAATTTTAGATTTTTTTTAAATATTGATGTATAAGTGCTTATTACATGCGTGGCTACTAAAACAGATGTAATTTTCATGTAATATCAATGTCAATTAAGTATATAATACTACTTACGCAGAGCATCAGTAAATTCAAGCATTGCAGCCGTTCGTGCACTTAGCACTTGGGTGGCGGCTTTAACCTTCATTTTATTTATGTGCTTTGGGTCCACATGTTGTGCAGTCAAATTCGGTAATGCTCTGGTGTGACCAGATTTGCTGTCGATATCGTAAATATACGAAATATCTGCCCATGATGCTCTTCTTCCGTCGTATAAAATATCCTTAGTAAGGAAGTTGTTGCGGACACTCTTTAAAAGATGCGGTGGATCGTGAAATAAAAAGAGATCTTGTCCAGCTATGTGTATTGTAACATCTGGAACAATAAAAAAATATTAAAATAAAAGAAAATAATATAATGTATAGCAAGCAACTGCATAAATAGTGATAAAACATACCATTTTCTCTGCATTGATTGCTGCGATGTCGATCAGTCGATTGTTTCAATTGAGTAAAACATGATCTAAATGTTGATCCTTGGTCGCACACAAGTGTGCGTAAGTGGTTTTAGACCAGTTTCCACAAGCAGAGGAATAATTTCTTTTAAAATTCTCATGAGGTCATGGGCTGAAATTGTTCCCTCACAAAAATAATAAGCAATAGGTTGCCTCCATGAATGGCATATGCCCCTGATCATAAAAACCAGAGCATGGTCAGCCAATTTTTGTTTCCTTTCCCCTGCTATATCTACAAATCCAATAACTTTGTCTTTGCTTTCGTTGTATGTGAGATGTGGTGACAGCGCTACCTCATCAAATACTAAAGAGCAAAGCTTTTTTGTCGTGTCCCAGTCCTTCGTGGTGTGTTTCATATGCTCAAAAATATTTTTATTTATGCCAGTTTGAAATTCAATTTTATTTGAGAGCCTAGCCAGTGTCCTCTTGTTAGGCAAGGCAAAAATTTTTTCCATCAGCTTATATCCTTTTGGACTTTGCTTCATCAGAGCAAGGGCGAATAATTTGTCTTCCAATGAAAACCGTCTTGCCATTTTATTCCTTCTCGCAAATCTTAATTGCATTAACAAGAAAGCCTTAGCTTTCTTATTAAGTTTTTCAAAATTTTGCATAAGCTCTAGGTTTTCGGCTTTATATGCATTTTGGAGACTCTGAGTATGTGTGTCACCCGCCCTATCTGAAGCAATTTTAGTACATTGCTTTATATACTGGTGAGTTTTGGCATGGCACTGAGTTGCACTCTTTCCTGAAACACATAATAAATGATTATTTTAAATTATACAAAACAAAAAAGAAATCTATGAATGTGTATTATCCCTAATCTACAACCAGTATAAAACAAATCTATCTGCATATCAACAAGACTATCTGTGTTTGGCCACTCAGTTTTTTAAAACTACAGAATTATTTTTTTATATGTAGTTTTCACCAACAATTTGATTTTGATTTGGATATAGTACAGAAATATCGATTTTTTTACAAGTCGCCACATCAGTAGGTCACTCACTCTCGCAAAGCATGCGCATTTCACAAGTCTAAGCTAATATTACAAAGAAATTATTTGATTTTTTGTATATAGAATGCGTTTTTATCACTGAGTAACTTAGGCTATAATTTATAAAGATGTCACGCGGGCGAAGCCGCTGGCGGAAGCTAGTATATAATATCTTAGAAAATGTTTAGTAAGCAATTTACTTACTTGGTATGGGTTTCTGTAAGAATGTCTTGTCTTCAACCATCTCAGAAACAGGTTGTTGATCTGTAATTAAATTTATTTTATAAGTAAAATGCAAAATAAAATGTTTTGTCATCTTTCCTATCCAGTTACCAGAACAAGATTAATTATTCAATCATACCTTCACTTATCTTCTCAATCTCCTTGTTCTCTGTGTTTGATTCTCCTTGTTTAATTTCTGTGGTTTCAGAAATCAAACCAGCAAATATACAACCTAAAACAAAAGAAAATATACATTTAAACAGTACACCATTGGATTACATTGGACATTAAAGTAAAACATTGGTAGAAATAGTTTTTACACTTTAGCGCCACAAGAATCTGTTAGCACTTGCATAATATTAACAGTAACATTAACACTATGCTCATTCTCTTTTATAAAAAAAACTTCTTGACTTTTACAACTACTTCTCTAACACCACTGCGACCTTTCACTCGCCAGCACCCTAATTGGGTCAACCATGATATACCGGTTCACCTTGACAGTTCAACAACAGGCATTGCTGAGCAGACAAATTTTTCGAACATTCTCAATGGATTAACAATATCCTTCAAAATGATTCAGATTGAACCTGTTTTATGCAGTTAGGGTGCACCCTGATTTGGTTGAGCTTAGTTCAATAAGCATACTATATCACTAGGCTATCACTGCAGCTAGATATGCCGCACTGTGCATAGCAAGACCCAATATGTATGTACATATTTAAAGTTAAAATACAAACATTCATTCTGCAAATGAAGAGAGACATCTGATTGGCTGGTTGAAGGTAGTGAATATATATGTTCCTGGGACATGTCACCTGCAAAATTATATTTTGTCAGATATTGGCATGCAAGTAATCTCAATAAGTGGTCATTGTACACATCATTATGAACAACTTTCACTATGGAACCAACCCTGTAATCGCAAAAAATAATTCTGCTGTTCCCTTTTCATTTATAGGGCTTATTACACTACACGGTATTCAGGGCCCTAAACCATAATTTAGGGTAGTGTAATAACGGTTAGGGAGTTAGGGTTCTCATAATATCGACCTTATTGCTTCGGAATTATTTAGTGACCCGGTATTCAGGGCCCTGAATACAGTGTAGTGTAATAAGCCCTTATGGTAGGGAAACTTAAAGAGGAAAAAGCGGACATTCAAAAAGATAGCTCTATGATTTTGTTATCAAATAGACTGAAGAATATAAAAGAAATGGTGTTCTTTCACATCACTTGAGAACAGCTGGACCAATATGGCGTTTTTTATTATCCAAATTTTCGTAATAATAGCATAAGGGTTGGTGTAATGATAGTGGAAACATTGGAAATTGGGATGAACTGATAGTGTTTCTTTCTATGGAATTTGGACAGGACAACGTCTGTCGAGTCAGCTAGTAATTTTAACTTCACAGGGTTGACATTAAAGTCTGATTCTGTCATAGACTCTGTGTAATTAATTTATCAAGGTACGATCAATTTATTCATACCTGTGATGGTAATTGGTTCTCCTGTTGAATTGTTGATTTGATCTCGGCTCTGACAATAATTATGTTCGTCCAGAAAATGACACCCTGGAATTATTAAAAACATTAAAGCATTAATGCGTAGTAGTATAAGTTGATTCGATTAAACTGGAGATGACTTTTGTATTTAAACAAAATAATTGTTTTACGTAGTGACTGTAAGTGTAGTGACAAGGGTAAAAAACGCACAGGAAAGACTGCTTCAATAGTGCCTACAGACGTACAATATTGTAAGTTCGCCAACTAAATTGCATTTTATAATTTAATCAACTAAAGTTTTTAATTGTGCGTAAGAGCCCCCGCAGACATACAATTACAAGTTGACCAACTAAAGTAACTTATTAAACAGTTAATTTAAATTAATTATTTTAATTCAATATAAATAATATTTTGAATTAAAAAACAACAAAAGAATATTTTAAACATAAAGCTCCAGAAAGTGAAAGGATACAGATTAAGTTGGACAAGATGTGCGGGCTAGCATAATTATGTCATTACATTCAGTGACGTTAATAGCCTTTTCTGCGCCCTGTGCGAGCTTCTATAATATTTTTTTGATATTATACCCTAGGCCCTAGAGCAATGCTATGTAGCATTCCTATAGGGTAGCAAGCACAAGGAACTTGGTGTTGGTGGACCAATTATCTAATATTTTGGAAGAAAACTCTATATTTTTGAAGAACTGGTTTGGGCAAACAAGCAGACGAGGCATCTGATGTTAAGTGGACCCTTCGCCTATTATAACACCCACTGTGTCTCACTCACTAAAACTCAAACGCAAGTGCAAATGCATTGCCCACCCTGATGCTTATAATTAAATTTTTTTGGTTCTTCATACTTCTATAATAAAATTATACCCTGCAAAGTTTCAGTAAACTGTAAATTAATTTAATTTTAAGTACTTGGAATGGTAGAGTTTTGAATAAGGAAGGTAGCATAATATAAATTGCGTTTAAGTATGAATTGGTGAAAAAAGGTTAATTGGAAAATATTTGCAAGATTATTCACAACTACACAACACACAAATGAATGAGTTCAGATAGTAAAGATTTATTAAAGCTTTCCCATCTTTCTTTATTGTGAAATTGTTGATTATCCTTTTCATACGACAGGCACCGTCCTATGTCGCATTCAATCGACAAATTGCTAGACTGGTCTACCTTTCTTGGCCAATTGTCGAGCATAAGTAAGTTTTTATTAATTTGAGCTCACTGAATGATTTTCTGCAGAAAGCTACAGTCACTGGCATTGTTAAAAAAATCTTTATAGCGACTACTACATTGGGAAACATCTCTTTTAAATCTAGTTCGACTATAGCTTTAAGATGACCCAGACTTGAATTACGGTCACATTTGTCAAATAATATAGTTGTTTCAACTTAACTCTTTAAAGTGTTCAATTCACGATGATACTGATATATAGGTAGTGTAGGTACGTATGTGTTGGAATCAAGCAGCGAGAACTTATCAGGAGCAAACCGAAAAAATAATAGTCCTGCTTGGTCTGGTCCATTCTTGCGTCCCCAGAGTCTACGTCCTGTGCCTGGGCACCTTTGGCACCGCCCTATTTACGGCGCTGTATGTCACTATACCTATTGGTATACTCTGCGATTTAGTCGGCCAATAACAAAATTGTGTGTCTGCGGGACCCCTAAGATGGCAACTAACATTTGCTTTAGGCAAAAATTAGTTGCGAGCTAAAGTTTAGGTTAGATTAAAAGTTTACATTCTTACCTTTAGCAAGTGGTACGCCATGAGCAATTTCCTGTTCCGTAAACAAGCAAGGATAGGAATAACGGATTCGAACACCAGCCTGGTCAAATTGAGTTTGATCAAAATGTTTTTCACAAACACGTTTTGTCATCAATAGGTTCTTTGTCAGTCCAAGTAGATTAGGGTTTGTCGGAACTAGGAACGACAACCACAAATTGCGTAAATTATCATTCATGGGCATGCAAAAAAGTCTGTGAGTGTTTCTTGTTGAATCACAACCACCAACACAACACTTGTTTGGCGCCATTACAATGGTATGGAGCACAGTAAAATAAATCAATATCACCGATCACTATACGGAGTACCGCAAAGCGTGGAATTGTATTGTACAACAGAGGAGGGTGGCTTCTCAAGTATCTCAACTCAACAACGGGGAGGAGAACACAAGATAAACTGCTCGACTCGATGTTATACAAAACAATGGCTGTCGGCCGATTTACATTATTTACTTGTCAAACTGTCAAAAGTGTCAAACGACCAATGACGTATACACACATTGACACACAATTGGACAATTTATGCAGAGCACAGATTAATAATATGTAGCAAGCTACAGCAGCGCCAGAACTATAAAATTGGAACTAAAGCTGTCACCCCCCTGACTTACAAGAGGCGGTACATTTGCCCCGTACATGACGTCAAAATGTAAGAGCGGCTCAATATTTTTTATTGTACTACTTCAAATTTTATGTCGCGGCAGTCGCGTTACTCACTCTCCGACTCTTCGTCTCCGTAAAACTATAGGACGAGGACAAAGAGGAAGCGAGCCGCATGCTACAAATTACAATTGTACGTCATTCTGCAATGAACATTACGTGACCGCGTCTCGAATCACGAGCGAGAGGGAAATATGTTGACATTACTAAATACTGTGAGGCGCGTATTGAAGCGACTGTTTTGAATATCCTAATCGTTTCATATTACTTTGCCTGGTTACTATGTCATCAATCAGAGTTTAGACTATTAAGTCCGTCAGTTAGATTACCTAAAAATTTGGAACACGTATTTTTTCTTTTACCAGGTAAAGAAAAAATTACGACGATAGAGTATGTTGAAATATCGTGTGACGTCACGGTGTGCTACACTTTATACTGACAAAGTGACGTCACAAGCCCCCACTCCTGAATTTTGCTGCGCTTTATCTATTTAATTTTTTATTTATTTGTTATAGCAAAAAATACGGGCCTGATGTTATTTGTATTTGAGAATCTCACTGACGGACTAAATAGTACGAGATCATTTTTCTACCCAGGAAACATCCATATTCCATAGTGTACTGCAATAACATCAATTGTCATATTTGTACTCATGAAGTCATAGCTTCAAACTTAAGGCCGAGCTTCAGTACGCCTCGCCTCATTTGAAGTAGGACATTGTACTGGCTCAGTACAAAAAAGAGGCTACTCTTACAAACTCTTTTTCATGTCGTGTCCTACCCAACACTACCTTCTTGACTGTTCTGCTACCTCCAATGACCCAAAATGTTAGACATAATGGGCCAAAGTGAGTCGGGCGCATTAAATAGTTCATACTATTTAATATGTGACTGACAGAGAGATTGGGTTGGGTGATGGGCGTTTTCAGTTTTTTTGCGCAAACGGCTATGTAACCGATATACAGTTTTTATGTCGATATTGAAAACGGTTTTCAGATATCGATATCAGTAGTACAGTTTGCAAACAATAACATGATATTTAGATGAGCAAACTAACAACGAACGCGAACTAAACCAAACGCAAACACTCACTTTTGCAATTATTTAATAAAATCACAAATAATATTATAGAAGATATCTGTAAACGTCTGAGCACAACCGCGTTTATGTTATACAACCTATCCAAAAAAGTAAATCTGACAACAATACTAGTGGCCTACCATGGTCTTGTAACTTCTATTTTAAGGTTTGGTGTAATATTTTGGGGTTATTGTAGTGAACGAGAAAGCATTTTTAAAGCTCAAAAGCGCTGTTTGAGAGCTATATTTGGCCTCAAAGTTACTGACAGTTGTGTGCCTATATTTAAGTCTCAGAAACTATTAACTTTCCCATGCCTCTATATCCTCGAATTAGCAATATTTGTTAAAACAAACCGTAATCTATTTGCCACACTAACAGAAACCAGAAAGCGGAGTACATCATTAAGATCACAATATCAGAATTTACTTCACACAGGCACATTTAAAACTAGTTTATTAAAAAAAAGTGTGATCTGTATGGCTCCTGTTGTCTTTAATAAAATTCCTGATCATATGAAAACCTTGCCATTGATGAAATTTAAAAAATGTTTTACAGAACTACTTGTAGATAAATGTTATTATTCTGTTCAGGATTTCCTAAATGATACACTTTAATAACCTGTTTTTATAGCTTATATAATAAGTATTGTATTTGCATGCCAACAAGGCAGAATGTACACGGTTCTTTATTATGTTATTTACGATCCTATTTGTATTTACCTGCATTCAAAGCAAATAAAAGTCTATTCTATTCTATTCTATTCTATTCTATTTATAACTAGCTGTTGCCCGCGACTTCGTCCGCGTCAAACTCGTAAAAAATATATTTTTATTTTTTTAGTTTCCCCGTTTCCCGCCGGAGCTATGAATTTTCTTGTGATCAAACGTAGCCTATGTTATTCGTTATTACATCAGCTATCTACCAGTGAAAGTCCCTTCAAAATCGGTCCAGCCGTTTCGGAGATTACCCGGAACAAACAGACAGACAGATAGACAGACAGACAAAAATCTTTTTGAAAATTGCTTATTTGTTGTTAGTACCGTATATACTTTCGTGCATTCAATAAGACGTTGATATTTTGATATGACATACAGACACTTCAATTTTATTTATTTGTATGTATGTATGTATAGATTAGTTTTACTTTTTTTTGTATTTTTTTTATATTTACAAAGGTACTTATTGTTTGTAGGTTCATACTTTTCAGTGAATAAGATAATTCTTTTGTATATTTTTCGCTGAATTTTTATATTTCATTTCACTTTGATTTTGATTTTAATTCTCTTTGATTTTGATTTTAATTCTATTTGATTTTAATTCTCTTTGAATTTGGTCGAATTCTCGTTGATTTTGATTTTTAAATTTAATTTTACTCTCTTTAAATTTAATTGTATTCTTTTTTAAACTTATATTTCGACTTTGTAAAGAGTAGGTACTACACACAAATTATTTCAAGGTTTATGTAAAATGGGTGATCTGTAACAAAGGGCCTTACCTATCTCAGATACCTTTCTCCATACAAGGTTACGTATTATGATAGTCACTGTATTTTGATTTCGAGATAAATAAAGAATTTTTATTATTATTTTATTATTATTATTAGTAAAACGGTGCAGCTACTGGTATTTAAAGTTATTTATCAGTTTAGTTCCCACACGCAAGTAGAGCTTTGATTCGATACAGTTTTTGTGATATCGGTTATGTTGATATAGATATCGATATGATATGATATCTAACACATATCCGATATAAGATACGTTTTGATATATTGGATCCATGCCTAGTTGGGCTCCTCCACAGATTAGGGATGGGCACGTGAAAAAGACATATCGATCGAAATTAAAAAAAAATACTAAAAAAACATCAAAAAAAGAAAAAAAAATGTTTTATTTCTTTCTTTCTTTCAAAAAATATCGATACCTATATCGACATATCGTCAGTTTTCGCATGATTATTCATACATATTCATAGAATAGACATGCAGTAAATAGTACTTTTTATTAATGCTCGAGCGTCGAGCGAAAGAGTTAACGATGCGCGAGGAGCATGCAAGGAGTATCTAGTTACATTAAACACGAAACCAAAGTGCGTTAAAAAAACGAAATTGGTACGAATTCGATACTTTGAAATAAATATTCAATATATATATCGCGATTAAAAATATCGATATTTTGATATATCAATATTTTTCGCCCTTGCCTACCACCACACCTACCACAGATATAATAAATCCTCCATCATGTATAGAATAGCCATAGAATAGCTAGCTACATATCAGTAATCTGTACGCTCTGACTAGTATAGTAAGGGCTTATTACACTACACGGTATTCAGGGCCCTATACTTTATTTCAGGGTCAGAGAGTTTGTATAGTAACCTAGAGGTAACATATTTAAGACGCAATTTCAACATCGGTATTCACTTTCGCACTAACAGATAACGTCATAAGCAAAAAGAGATAGATATACTTTTGTCTATGCCATCTTTTCTGCCAGTGTGACCGAGGATGCTATAGATACTTATCTATAGACATATCAGAACTAGATCTGTGCCACTGTCATATCGATATTATCGAGTTTAGTTTAGGAGGATTTTCTACAAATTTGGTCAAATATCTGTAAGAATCGTCCCTGACAGCGGCTAATTTTTTCTACGTTTTTTTAGGGAATCTTTATAATTGTTTAAAAAGTGAATGTGTACACATTCACTTTTATATAATAATGTTTATTTATACCTTGTGCAAAAACGAGGTACATCATGAGATCAAAGTGACGGTTTTTGGTACACTCGTACGACTATATGTACAAACAGGTACTGATCAATATACTGATATATAATAGGCTAGTTCTTGTGCAAGACTGAAAATAAAGTTTACAGACGAGTATGTATAAGTATAAAAGTAACAAAATAATAATAATAATAAAATGGTTGAAATATAATTATTTAATTTGAAAAATTAAAATGCAAAAATAAACATGGGAATAGGGATAGCGATAGCGATTCAATAAAATGCAGTGAACACAAGCGAGAATATGGTGAAGGTGTCCAGTTAGCATGTTTTATATTCTTGATCCACTTATTTCTTAAATAAGTACTCTTAGGAAACCTGTGCACAATCAATATTAGATTAATAATAACAAATAGCAAATACACTTTAAGAAATAAATGCAAGTAAGTAAAATAAAAATTCAGTATCGATAAATCTTTCTTGTGACTTTTGTCACATCTCTAACATCAGAACGTAAGTACGTAAACTGTCATAGCTCTATTAGCGAACGCATAAAAGTTAATTATTTCACTTCATAGAATGGTTTCAATGATACTATACGTCCTCGACGTATTTAGAACTAAGATTCATTTATTCTGGACAGCCTATGAAATGTATTCCCTGCACAATAACTTCAGTATGCTAGTCGATAACTCACCTGTGGAAAGATATCCTTTGATTATGTTCTGTTATTACACTCATTCTACTCTTGCAACCGATAGCCACACACGACATGGTTCATGCAGATAATTAAACAACAGAATTCTTCCTGATAGTTTTTCGCTGTTTTCACACCTTTGTTTCGTTTAGAAACAAAGGTGTGAAAACAGCGAAAAACTTTAATTAGAGCTGGTAACCGATGGGTTACAACAGTGACTAAAAAGTGATCTCTTTGACGTTCAGGATGGTAGCATTTGTCTATGTTTGTCTCTTTCTTTTTCATAGAGTTTTGCTATAAGCAAGAACGAAAGAAAGTACAGTTTCTTTTTCGTCGTAAATATGTTATCTCTAGTAATTACAAACTCTCTGTTCAGGGTAGTGTAATAAATCAGGGCCCTGAATACCGTTTACTGTAATAAGCCCAATAGTTATCTGTCTGTGATATAGTTATCTGTGATCATGTAGAGTTAGTCTATGTTGTAGAGTTGTAGAAATGTAGACGTAGTGAGTGAGTGTTAAGGTGGAAACACATTATTAACACCCGACCCAACCCCACGCCACCCGACGCCTGCTGACACATTGAAGTACTAATCCATCCCATTCATTTAGTATGGTCAGAGACACATAGTCAACACGCCATGTGACGACACGCAATCACACGCGACAACACCCAGTCGGTTTGGATCAGCGTGTTGCCGGGAGAGGGGGAAAACACGCCACCCGACGCTTCGCACACAGTGTGTCTCTAGTAACACCCGACAACACGCGTCAGTCATGATCAGTGGTGCCAACTTAGGGTAATTTACCCTAATTTAGAGTTAAGTTTCATCAGCACGGTAATTTTTAGGATACAAACTCGGTGGGGTAATTTTTATGTTTATGCTTTAATAGAAATGATTGAGTGAAATTTGTAATGATGGACTTAAGTTTAAATATTTCCTTTGAACCCGCAATTTTCGGGGTTTATTAGTCAAGTATTTGGTATGGTACAAATCCCTAAATAACCAGATTTTTTTAATGGTATCAAATATTCTTATAGTAAAACTGGTCTGTAATCTAAACATATAAAAGAAGAAAGTGACTGACTGACTGACTGACTCACTCACTCACTGACCATCAACGCACAGGCCAAACGGCTGAAGCTTCAATCATGAAACTTGGCACGTAGGTTCCTTTGGTGGTGTAGGTGAGCACTAAGAAAGGATTTTTGGAAATTCCTCCCCCAAGGGCGTGAAATAGGGGATGAAAGTTTGTATGAAAATCCGTCAGTTTTAAAGTCAGGATCTTCATATTTTGGGTTTAGGCTGAATATTAAAAATTAATTTACACGTATCTCAGCGATTTTGAAGATTTCACCCGCATGAGGGTGAAATCGTCTAGAGACCTGAAATTTTGCAAATAGATACTTTATACTGTGCAGGCATCCACTAAGAATGAATTTTTGTGAATTCCACCCCTAAGGGGGTGAAATAGGGGATGAAAGTTTGTAAGAAAGTCGGTCAGTTTTGAAGTTAGGATCTTCGAATTTTGGGTTTGGGCTGAAGATTAAAATCTAACGCAATTTAAGGATTTTTAGGAATTCCATCCTTGGGGGGGTGAATTGTGGGGAATGAAATGTTGTGTACAAAAGTCTTTCTTTTACAAAGGAAAAATAATTTAAAATATTCTCAAGTCTTTAAATTTAAAGTCTGTTAGTAACTATAAAATGGCTCAACGCATAAATATAGGCATTAAATAGGGACGGGAAAATCTGCTTCGACATGGCAATTAATAAGGCTCAAGGACAAACTCTGAAGAATGCTGGTGTCGATTTGAGGTAGAATTGCTTTTGCCATGGACAGTTCTATGTAGCGTGTTCACGTGTTAGCTCATCAAATAGTCTGGTGATAGTGGCGTCGACATCCAAAATGGTTTATAATGTTATTATAAGGAAATACTTTAATTTAATTACTTACTTATGCTTATGATTACTTATTATTAGTCATGGATAAACACAGAAATAGTGAAGGGATAGGGACGGGACAAGGATAGAGTGTATTGATGATAAAGTAGGTAAGTATAAGTCTGTCCTAAGAAACACTTTCGCATTACATTATTTTTTACTTTTTCTCTACATACTGTTAAAATGTGATAAGGAGAAGTATGTAGTATACGCGTGCGAAGCCGCGGGAAAAAGCTAGTTACATTATAGATTGTAATGTTTCGTCTTATGTATGATCTTGCATGAAATGTATCAAATATAGATGGTACGGCGAGGGAAAGCATATATAAAAAAAAGAGATTTTTTTTCATTAAACTTAAAATCTAGGGTAAATTGAGATCAGACTTGGGATAAAACAAAAACGAGACCTGGCAATACTAGCGAAGCGTGTTGTAGCATCACGTGGGGTGTTGCATACAGGGCGTTTAATCTTAGTACAAAAAACTGGGGACAGCAATGGGTACAATGATACAAAATCACGAAGCATATGTAGTCACTGTACAAAATAACTCATAATGTGTTTTTTAATTTTGTTGGATTACAATCGTGATTTTTTTACCAACTTGTTAAACTAGATGGCGCTAAACAAAATCATAATTTGTCAATATTGCCTAGTAGGTAGCATATTACTTCTAAAATAGTATATTTTTAACCAACTTCTGTGATATAAAAAATATTTTATGTTATGAATAATTTTTACTGGTTTTAATTACATTTATCGCACAGTGTGACATTTTATTATTTTTTGATTAATTAAAACATATAGCAATAACTTTTACAATCATTTTGCAAATTTTCATTAGGGTGGTAAATTTCCCTTGGTGGTTTTATGAACCATAAACTGGTTACCCCAATTTACAAATGTCTGCTGATATCTGACGCTTGCGCCCGGTATTTTGCGATATTTTGTTTATTTTTGTGATCTTTCTGTGTTATTATCACAGGTTATGATCACAGACGACTTAGAGATACTACGTATGTTATGATGTGCATTACAGTTAACGAACATTACAGTTCTATAGAATAAAATTAAACCCTTACATACACACACACACCTACGCACACTCGCACACGCACACACACAGCTATATCAAAGGTTTAGTTCTAACTATATAGGTCAGATGGCGCTAGTTTCTTCAAGAACGCAAATGACGCGTTCCACGGAACGAGATTGGTCTCTATTTCAGTATATTGAAATGTACTCTGTGGTTGCATATGTGCACGGTACGCGTCGGGTGGCGTGGGGTCGGGTCGGGTGTTAATAATGTGTTTCCACCTTTATATAGTCATAGACATACTCTTTGCTGACTTTGCTCCATCCACAGAGTACTTTTATTATATAGAGATAGAGATCAATAAATCAAAATCATCAAATTGAGCTACGATGAAATGCGACGAATTGTAATTGTAATACACCTGACCCGTTCATCAAATTCAACAAAAGTACAAGGCTAACGCTGAGTTTGCGGCGAGACTGAGCAGAGGGTTCACTGGTAAGTCTATAATATAAATTTGATTATTTTTATTAAATATTTGATCCCTGTACTGAACTAATTATTAGTTTTCCCTCGATGATTCTCTTTTGTTTTCAAAACACACTATAACTTTCGGAATTTGAACATAGTAGCTAAAGAAATCCATCATGAATATTTTTTGTGTTTTATAAACATTTTTAAATTTACACGAAAATCAAATTCATGCATTTATGAAGGGGAAAAATGTTCTTATGTACTTATTGCAACACATCCAAAACGTGATCGTGATACACACCCTTTGATTATATACTTGTCAAGTATATAATCAAAGTACACACCATATTTTTTTTAGTACTAAATAAAAATATATTAAAGGTACTAGCTTTTCTCCGCTGCTTCGCTCCCGTGGTGCATCCCATAGGACCCCATTTAAGGATTAAAAATAGCCTATGTTACTCAGGATGATTGTAGCTCTCTATAGTTCTCACCAAACTTCTTAGCCACCCTGAAGTTGACTACAATGGCTGCTCAGTAGTAAATCTCATACAAATACAGCACCGTGTCATGCCATGCGCATCAGAAAGCCAACATCAGGGCGGCCCAGAAGTTTAGTAAGATTATACTGGTGAAAGAATTTTCAAAATTGGTTTATTAGTTTTTGAGTTCAAACTTACAAACAAATCTTTCCTCTTTATAATATTATTTTATTATTGTGGATACTTAAACTTGCACCTTTTTCCCATGGGTGTAGACAAACTACAGAACCCCACAATTCCACCTGCTATGATTCTAACATATTCCTTATGCTTCTTTACTAGGTACTCTCATAAGTAAGATATGGATGATCAGTTCTGAGAAACCCAAGGATAAAAACGATATATAGGTAGTCTTAAATGGCTGCTATGCTCATTTTGAAACACCTTAAAATTATATTTTGTTTGCTTCAGCTCGCTCTGTCAGAGATCGTTGGGTGAACATAAGGAGTACTTTCAACCATAATCATCGTAGAGTTGAGCGGTCCAAGCTCAAAGCCAAAACTTTGGCAGATATTTATGTCCCTTGCTGGCCGCTATAGAAGCCTCTGCAGTTTTTAAGATGTTTGCAAAAAAGAATGTTATGAGGTAAATCAAAATCATTTATTTTTGTAATAGAGGTCTTATCATCAATCTTAACTAAGATTAAATAGAGGTCATCTTGGAGTTTCTGAAGGAGACTCTCACAGGAAAGAGATCGAAACAAACTCTTCCGTTCATCCTCATACTGTACTTTATAAATTTAAGGAATATTGTTTTTATTTTAGGTCATTTGTTTTTCCTCTTGATAATGATTATTTCAATAGGTAACTTTTCCCTTTGAAGCATTCAAAGATCTAGTATTTTGCTCACCGTTCTATACTAATTTTAATGTCAGTAATATGGTAATCTACAACATGTACACCATAAATAATGATGGATTAGTATGCTTGCACTTTTATTAATTTGGGGTCCACTTGGCCTTTTATTGAAGCTCAATAATTCTGATAAGTTATTTGTTATTATGTTATTCATCAAGTATTTATGCTGAAGAGTCCATCGTCATCCTAGTTAATATGAGTTTAGTCTTTTTCATGCCTTAACGACTTTGTAAGTTTGGATGCAACTTAGTATATGGATTGACCAGAACCAGAACCTGAATTATACTTTTCATCCCGGTATAATGCTCCCTTTCTCAAGTAGTGTTTTTTTCAATCATTTCAGAATTTTGAACTGGTCCCTGATGAGTACAAAGAGCTGAATGTCAAAGAAGAACAACAATCAGAATTTGAAAACGATTTCGAACTTAACATTCGTCAGCGAAGCCGGCGTACTGACAGGCCTCGTCGTAAAGCAAAAATACTGCAGAAGTCCAACAAGAAATCTAAATGCAAACAGGTCATAGATGATCTGTGTAGCTATGAATCCTTTAGTTATAGAACCAGTGCCTGACAAAAATTATTGGTTCCTCGGGAAGCATGTGACAGAAAGGCTGAGTTCTATGAGAAGAATAGATGCTGATAGTGCCTGTCACAATATCTTGGGTCTTTTAAATGAATGGCAGCAAGATGATACAGCCTAAAATGCCGATCAAGTTATTCTATTGGTTTTTAGTTGCATCTATGCCGCCACATACGTCCTAATGACCTGACATCAGAGCAGTTTTCAGTGTGATTTGAACCCATACAGTGGCAACAACTGTTTGGCAGTTGTCCAGACCAGACACAATACCCATCGGGTTGGAGGATCCTCCCTTTATAATGAAGTTTGTGGGACTTTACACCTGTTCCGCATACCTCCACCAAAGCTTCATAGAGGGAAGTCTTGTTAAAAATGGTTCTCGGTTGGAACATTGGTGGTGCATAGCAAGTTGAAATAGGGCGATGCATCTGGTTGTAGGTACTTAAAGTTACATAGTTGTATTGGGTTGTAAATATTTTTGTCAAAATAAGCTTTAACAAAAAAAATTGGTTATTGGATTTGGTTGAAAACTGGGTTCTGTCCTAAAATCAAACAATAAATGGGTGTTCTTTTGTAACTTCAAAGAAAAATTGTTGTATTGGTTTTTGAATTATTGCAGACTTCTTTAGTTCAGGAGATAAATTGCTGAGTGATGTTGTCATTTAGACTGGTTGTTGAAATACAAAAAAGGTGTCTTGTAGTAGAAATATGCAAAAAAAAATTCCTAGCCTAGTTCGAATCCCATCGCCGGGTCCAAAAATAAAAGATTTCTGATAAAAATGTACCGCCTTTTTTTGAGTTCTACTTGTTCATCAGTAGCCAAATATTGTTGTCAAAGTTACCAAAAAATTAGATTATTGGAAGTTTCTAGTGCATTGGTCACCGAAAGAAAACCTTCAAGTATTCATACTCGTGCTCCTGGTATTGATCCCCTAGGCTATGTGTCCAAAAGAAGAACCAAAAAAAAAGGTCTAAAAAGTTTTGTCATTTTTGAGTTTTACATCAATAGCCACAAAAATAAAATTTATAGGATTTGATTGAAAACTGGGTTCTGTCTATTACAGCAGCTTATTAAAAAAAAAAACAAGTATTGGATGTCCTGTTGTTTCGTCATAGGGAAATTTTTGTATTGGTTTTTGAATTACTGCAAGCAACCTTCTTTAGTTCGGTCCCATGTCCATGTCCCAAATCCCATGTTTTGAGTTCTAGTGTTTCATCAGTACCAAAATATTACTTTCAAAAAAAATACCTTGCTTACCTATCATTCCTATCATTTATTTCTATTAAACCATTTAAAGTGGAAGTTGAATTGTTCTTATTGTGCTTTGTTGATTAGATCTGGTTGTTTTAATATTTGTGTTATTTGAATTCTGGTGCCTTGGTCACTGGAAAATAATCCCTTAAATACTCAAGTTATTGATCTTAGCCTAGTTTGTGTACCAATGTTGGAACCAGAAAAAAAAACTGCTCTTTTTAGTTCTACTTTTTCATCAGTAGTAAATTATTGTTGTCAAAAAAGGCTTAAGAACAAAAAAAAAACTGTTATACCGCTGCGCCATTCTGACACTTATTATACCTGTGAAATTCATTGATATGTTTATAAATCATCCATCACATCATTGGATTGTAGTAGTTTTGGATTGTAGTAAAATCTGGAGGCATGATTTCGTCTGCATTTTGAAGCAGATGGTTATTCCAGATGGCTCCTGGTATTGGGCAGTTTTCTTCAAAACGTCTTCTGTAGCGTTCGGGTGTCTGCGGATTTTCAAGTGAGACAACTGTCTCGCTCAGATAAGATTATGAAACAATTTCTGCTCTTGGGACCAATCTTCCTCGGTCATCAGTGCCCAATATCGCAATTAAAGGAATGTAAATACCTTCATCGTAGATAACAATGCCAACTGTATTAATAATTCTTTTAACTGGAGATATGGTGACGGTTTGCGCAACAGTTAGAAGCGTTGCATCAACAGCGTATCTCTGCACATGATCTGGATGACGGTGTGCCACCCCTCACGCCCGCCTCTGCCTTCGATCGTTGGTGACTGTTTTCGGGTAGAAGGCCGAGCGGTGAGTCACTTCGTGCAGCATATTCTGTGGGACTGGCAGAAACCTCAAGGTTCTATGATTTGATATAATTGTTTTGATAAGATTAATACGGAATAATCTTTGAGTGAGAGGAGTAGTAGAAGTAAGGGCATTGGAACGATGTATGATGTGGGCGTTCAATATGGAGACGTTCAACAGTGTCCTGAAGAATTTCTTGTACCATATCTTTGTTCTTTTCCGCTCAATCGGATACATGGACAGTATCTGATCCTTTGTGTCCACCCCACCTATCATGACATTGTAATCATGTATCAAGATGGGTTTGGTGGCTCCACGGTCGAAAACTGGGTTCTGTCCTAAAAATCAAACAATAAATGGATGTTCTTTTGTTACTTCAAAGAAAAATTGTTTTATTGGTTTTTGAATTATTGCAGACTTCTTTAGTTCAGGTGATAAATTGCTGAGTCATTTAGACTGGTTGTTGAAATACAAAAAAGGTCGATGTCTTGTAGGAGAAATATGCAAAAGAAAATCTATTCCTAGCCTAGTTCGAGTCCCACTGCTAGGCCCAAAAATAAAGATGTCTGAAAAAAATTATCGCCTTCTTTTGAGTTCTACTTGGTCATCAGTAGCCAAATATTTTATCAAAGTTACCAAAAAATTAAATTATTGGCAATTTCTAGTTCCTCGGACACCGGAAAAATCCCTCAAGTATACTCGTGCTCCTGTTTTTGATCCCCTAGGCTATGTGTCCAAAAGATGAGCCAAAATAAAATTTATGGGATTTGATTGAAAACTGGGTTCTGTCTATTACAGCAGCTTATTAAAAAAAAAACAAGTATTGGATGTCCTGTTGTTTCGTCATAGGAAAAATGTTGTATTAGTTTTTGAATTACTGCAAGCCACCTTCATTAGTTCGGCAGATATGTCCCAAATCCCATGTTTTGAGTTCTAGTGTTTCATCGTCAGGCTAATAATACCTGTAGACGGAGCCTTTGTGAGAGACGCGTGTCCTTTTCTTGTTAGTGTGCGGTTCTAGAGTTGTATTAGTGTGCGTGACTAGGGAATGGTCGACGCTTCAAAGCATATCGATAGAATCTGTAGGATATCGATTTTTTGCGCAAAA
This sequence comes from Anorthoa munda, assembly GCA_945859665.1. Lineage (NCBI taxonomy): Eukaryota > Metazoa > Arthropoda > Insecta > Lepidoptera > Noctuidae > Anorthoa > Anorthoa munda. The sequence continues at coordinate 4,314,907 of OX243899.1, read as the reverse complement.
TGTGTGTTCATTATTTTTATTAAACAAATTAAATAAAAATTTGAACACTGTAATATGGTATTAGGTAAAATTAGTGTAACAATTTATTACAAATGGAGGATACAACTTTAATTAATACACACGCATAATTTTACGATTTTATTTATTGTAGGAAAATTTACACTTACAAGATGTACTTAACACATAACCTCATAGGGGTCATTAAAAATAAAATATGATGTCAGGACCAGGGCATACAAGTATACAAAAATAATTGAGACAATGTTGTTTGCATCTAGCGAGCGAGCACAACAAAACAAAAGGAGTTTAATGACCTTTAAATTATATTAGTTTATTATTTAAATTTCTAATACTGTTTTCAACTACAGCGTTTTTCATAACAAAATGGATTCTGAGTTGTTAATACTTCTCGCATATAGATTTTATTAAAAGATATTTATGATCTTCCATATAGTCAAAATCTAATAAATGGTCATCTAAAGGATTAAATATATATTTTTGTAACTTGAACAATGCGTTGTCAATATAACATCACGGATCATTTTATGTACATCTTTGCTTTTAATTTTACCATTTTATTTTTACCCATTACAGTAAAATTTCCGCAAAACATTTTCACATAATTTACAAATAAAATAAACATCATTGCTTGGGTAAATTAGACCTCCTTTATCTTTGGTTGATATTAATGAATTTTTATGGGTCAAAAAGTCAAAAGTCAAATATATTTATTTCAACTAGGCCAATAAGCGGCACTTTTGAACGTCAAACATTAAATCTAAATTAAAAATGTACAAGTAATAAAAATTTACTCTACCGTGCATTCGGAAAGTAGCTTGTTATGGAGAAGAGCGCACAAAAAACTCCATAATTACACTTTAAAAAAAAAAAATATGTTTTACAATGTTTACTTATGTACATACAGTAATAAATTCATATATGTGAGAACGATACACCCAAAAATAGCACTACACACTATACTACGTACAGGGTATAAAGTAATAAAAGCACTAACAGGTAAATTCATTAATTTGATAAATAGGAACATGGTTCTCACATACTTTAATTCAACAAACAACGGAACCATGTGTGAGTCAAATTCTGGAAAAATATAAAAAATAACCTAAGAATACAATAACTATGAATAGGAATACAAATTAGCAAATTTGATTTTGTCCACACCAAAGATTGCCCTACGGAGCGGGACCAACATGTTGCCAAGAATTCTTATCTTGAATATAATCATCTAATTTGTAATATGCTTGTTTACAAAGTGTGCTTTTAACTAAAGTTTTAAATTTACTTTCATTTAGTTTTAACATATCACAAGGTATTTTGTTATAGAATTTAACACAGTATCCCATGAAAGATGAGTGTACTTTTGCTAGTCTATAAGATGGTTGATCTAACTTACCTTTATTTCTCGTATTACAATTTGGACCAATGGGACCTCTTAGTGCTGACAAACAATCTTCACATGCCAAAGTTTTTTGGATTTTTTTCACCACAAACCCAGATATGTAATAAATATTCCTCAGCATATTCTGTAAGTTGGCTTGGGTCACTCAAATAATTATGATCATAATTGTGTATTTCTTTTTCTTTTACTTTTTCTAAATCATCCAACATTATATGTTTTGGTAGGGAATTATTTATCTGCTTAATATAGAGCGATTTTTTTGTGAAATTTAAAATGGGAATATCCTCTAAAGGAATGCAATTACCTACTGCAGCTTTGAACTCAGCATGGACCAACAATTTTTTATATGCCGCCCTAAACTGTTTTGCCGAAGGATTATTATTAAATCCCCCCATGGATCTAATTGCACCAAAAAACAGCTCAATGTGGTCTTGTGAAAACTTGTATGTACATAGAAATTTCATTTTTGGCTTGTCTTGCATTAATAAATCCATGCAAAGATTTTTTATTGATCTACAATCGCAAATGATGAAACCTAAGAACCCAATTTTTCTCTGCGAGTTAATAACTAATATATCGTCGTCTAATTTTAGTTTTTTTTTTATATTCAATACCGTGTTCTATGAGTTGGTACGTTTGTTCAATGTTTTTGGGCAAAATTGCTGTCTTGTATCCGAATGAGATCTAATTTCTTGAGTTTAATAAATCAAATAACTGATTGAACATGCCAATAAACTCGCAAGTTGCTTTTGCAATTTTGGAATTCTTCTAACTTAATATTATTGCGACAAAACATTAAAGAATCACACACCGACTGACTAAACAATTGGGCAGCTAATTTTACCTTCATTTTCTGTTTGAAATAGTGTATATGCGCTTGCCGTAACTTATTAGCTAAATGAAGTTGTTCCTCAGTTTGAAGTTTGTGTAGTTCCGTTATGTATTTAAATGATATTTCTTTACCACTTTGATTATACAATATCTTCTTATCTCCAAACGTATTACGAACCAATTTTAGCCCTTTATAACTCAATAAAATATAATTTATTAAAAAGTTGCTTTTAGGGTAACATTTGGAAAATAAAAAAACATATTTTTTTAATTACAAAAAAATTATCTCACAAAGTTAAAAAAAGGGAGTGTGCCATTACGGGTACATTGCCGCAATGTGTTCCACTACGAAGTATGGAATGTTTTAAAGCAATTATTTTGTTTGTTGTTGCATAATGCAACTCCACACTTTTCGCAAATGGTCTGTGATTTGCCAGAGCATTTAGGGAGCTTGCAACGGATCCGTTTTTCGACCCAAACTGGCCAGTGACCTACTTGGTCTTGGCGCACTGGAGGCACGAATTGAGCTGGACCCTTGCTTTTTTTCGCCTGGATGTCTGGTTCAATGCTTCGGCGTTGTACGTGTGTTTTTATCCCCATCTTACAGAGCACCGTGCCAATCTCTTCACGAAAGTCAGCAGATGGCAGCAGTGGTCCAATCGTATGCTTGGTTTTATGAACCCGTTTGTACAGCAACCAGGCATTAGACATGGCAAGATCCAGGAAATGGTAAAACATTCGAATCTGCCATCTATTGCTTCGCAGTTTTATTTTATATCTACCCATTATACTATCAATGAGATCGACACCGCCCATATGGCGGTTGTATTCTCCCACCACGTTTGGTCTATCAATGGTCACATACCTCTTGTTGGCCTTATCATATCTAGGTACTTGTGACTTGGGTAGTTCACCCACAAAACTGGAGGCAAGTGTGACTATTTTGTTGTACTTCCAGGCCACTGTAGATATATCTGTTCCTTCAACACATGCAACATACTCGACTGAATAGCCACGTTCTTTTTTGGAGATTTCTTTCTCTGCGGGTAGTTTGCAATCAGGTATTCGGTTGCGTCGAATGGTTCCCAAGCTCAATATTCCTTGTTTAGCGAGATATCCTAGTAGTAGCAGGGATGTAAAGTAATTGTCAAAATACAGGCGGTAATTTTGATTGCGTGGTATTTCCCGAGCTAGCCTGACGACGAAATTTGATGCAGCACCCAGGTTTGGCTCAATGTCCGCAACTACGTTCTCAGCTCCAGTTTCTGGCTCAAAGGACATCGGGCATTTTTGTATGGGACAGTTACCTACGGCGAACAAAAATAAAATTAGGTACGGTGGATAGGCAATTAAATCTAGTTTACAATGGTATAGTTCCCATATCTGTGGGTCGTGGCAATAAGGAGAAAATGGACATTTAAAAAATATTTATAAATGTTTTTGGGCAATCATTGAAGAGGAAAAAGGGAATCAAAAATAATTAAAACAACATATTTTTCTCTTAACTTTTATTCTGCTGCATCTAAATCTAAAATAGTTTCGTCTAAAAACGCCGCAGGTGTGTGAAATTCGTCTTGATATACAGCCCAAGATAAAAAGTATACCACACTGGCGATGTGCGCGCAACTCCCAACAGTGCGGCGGCCGTGTATACAGGAACAGTAATAGCCCTCGAGGCTTTGTCTTCCCTGCAATGCCGGATTTATTAGTAGATATGTATAATAGCGTTTTGCTCTTATGTGACGGGACTGTATTCTGCCTCGTATTAATATTTTATTTTCTACCAACTCAACGTCAACTATATAAAACGATATAAAACTATATCTAGGAGAATAAATAAAGGCTCTGTTGCTGCGCAAAAGTTGAACAAACTCTAGTATTTACATATAATTAATGTTCTATAATATAATTAACTCACCTCCCGTGGCATTATTTCTTGTAATAATAGTACTGCATAGTCACGATATCTTTCGAAAAACATTTGAGTAAGACGGTGTCTTCTACGACGTAGAACAGATCGCTCACACGACACACAACTATTTTGTCGTTCCATTTCACAACAAAATCGAACTCGAAAGCAAACGAAATCCAGTAAACAAGCAGTAGGTAATTAGTTGACTCAGACCACAATGGGAACACAGTAAAACACAGATCGCTACGACGGATGACGAAGGACTGCGATGTAGTAAGATAAGCTAGCTACCTGCGCGAGCGCAACATAAACCAGTTTTAGGACTATGGGCGAGAGTGAGAACGAAACATGCACATCAACTTGACGGATTTAGTATGATTGGGTTTACAAAAATACCACGGAGTGATATTTTAACTTACTGAGCGGTAGTTTAGTAATTAGGAAAAATAGTCAACTTAAAATATGATTTTCATTTTACTAATTATTTCCATTTTCCCATTATTGTGAATCAAAATAACTACACAATATTAAATATGATTGCAAACACTATCATTTAAAAATGTTTTGGTTTATGTTCGCGACTTTTAAAAAATCGGGTAAAAAACGCCCGATGTTCTTTGTATGCAAACCCGCTCACGCCGCTCAGGACATAGATTTTGTAGCCCCATTTATGAGGCTTCTTAGGATTGTATCTCTTGAGGTTGTGTCTAGCTTTCGTGGAACAAATCTGTTCATCCACACAGAGATACTTCTCGAATGGGACATTGAGGCAAGTTTCATTTAGTTTTGTCACAACTGGCCTGATTTTGTAGAGGCGGTCATGGTCTGCGTAATCGCGAGGAACCATGTTCGAGTTGTCATTGAAGTGAATAAATCGTCTGATTTTTTATACCGCATTTACGCAATCGTGTTCGCCATTCGCCTCGTCACTCGACGAACATTCGACGAAACATTCGTATACGAGTGCCGTCGCGAACAACTGTTCACACATTCGCGGAGTGAATTATTTAGACATTCGCACACGAACATGGAGGACGTGAAAATAATTGCAGCATGCATGCTACATCTAATGAGTTTATAAAATTATATAGATATCCTGCGTAAAAAAGAACTGTCGACGCAGACGAATGAGAAAAAAATAAATAAAAAGGCCATTAATGAATTAATGGGTCGGGCGCTAGCTGTCAACTGAATGCAGGCGAATGTGTGAACAGTAACTTCGTGTTCGCCATTCGTGCCCTTTGATTCGCGTCCGAAAAACCGTTCCCAACGCGAGCGCTCGAATCGCGAGGCGAGGCACGAAGCGAATAGCGAGCGTACTGTTTACATATGCGTGTTCGTTGTTCGCCTCACCATTCGCCTCGCGATTCGCACGAATGTGTAAATGCGGCATTAGAATTTGTTTACCGGCATTGTTTCTTTTTTTACTAGAGGTGTTCCTAAACCACCACTCCAATGTTTTGTAACTCTTGGCAGATGTACTAACGACATGATGAAAACCAGACCAATAAATTGCTGAATATCGGTCTCTGTAACCCGAAACGGCATGTTAGTATCTTTCTGCACTATGTAAAGGTTAGTTTGGTTGGCTATTTCTCTAAAAAGTACCTTGGGAAATATTTTGAAAAAAAACTGTACCGGACTATCAAGTTCTAGAAACTCTGCTGGCAAGTCTTCGTCACCTGTAAAGTCGAGTTGCTGCTTATTTAGCTGGAGGTTCTTTTTTTTCCAACGTAAATTCAATTTCTGCTTGGCTTGAGTGCGTCCTGATGATCCAGGTCTAGATGAAGGTCCTGGTTGAGGTAAGGTTTCAGAAGAAGCTGGCAGTTGGGAAGTACTACTTTGAACTTTCAATATTTTCAATGATGGTGTCAATATCCACTCCATCACCTTCATCAAAATCATTGAATTCCACTGGCACCTCCAAATCCGGAACAAAATCAGGATCTGCGATGCTGTCATCATCACCGTCGAATCCGTCTTCACTATCTGCATAATCAAAGAGGAAATCCTCAATTTGCTCGTCTCCTAGTCCTCTGGAACCCATCCTGTCGCAAGAATATAAAAGTGTTCAATGTATGACACTATATGTACGTATTAATACAATGTACCAGAACTGGTACAAACATATAACGGCAATTATTTTCAAAAATTACAGAAAATTATTCTATATCCACAATAAACCACAAAGAACACACACTTACCAAGTAAATTCACACCACAAACACACAGTTTTTACAGTTGAAATATTTTTCGTCTATTTTCAAAACTTTCTAAACAAACGTATCTTACAAAACGTCAAAAAGTTTGATTCAAATTCGTTTTTGTTGAAAAAGCGCCATCTATTGGGTATAAACTAAACTAAACATTGAAGCGCGCTATGTTCCAGAGCGGGAACTCTGTTTTATAACCGAAAAAATAATTTGCTTGAGATTTTATATGGGAAAATTTGGTATGTTCCAGTACTGTCCCACGGTGATATAAAGGGTTAGGCAATGACATGGATTTAGAAGAATAGATTTTCATGCCGTTATGATTAAATTGTGTGTTAAGATTATCACAATCTAGAACACAGCCTAGATGCTTAGCCATAGCAATATTATTCGGAGCACCATCAAAAGTTAACGTCACAATTGTAACACCACATTCGGCCACTAAATTAATTTAAGTATAGTACGGGACACGTAAGTTGAACCAAAATGGCGGTCGTCCGCGCAGGTACAGTTATGGATGAAAGTGTTAGACGCATGCCATATAAAGCCTTGAATTCATCATACTTAAATATATTTATTTATAAAGTGTGAAAATGGAGTGAAGAAATTTAATTAAACGCAAGTTAAAATTAATATCGGGTTTTCTTCCAAATCAATTTATCGAACTACAGTGGCGTGGGAAGTGGTTGTCAGGTATTATTAAATAAAAGAGTGGAGGGCATACTAATTAAAAATTTATACAACAAAAGTTAATGTACAGCTACATGTTTAATCATCACTGTCACTAATTGGCTTAACACCTTCTACGTAATTATCAAGTGGTATTCCAGCACTTGGGCCAGGAGTTGCGATTTCATCTTCTATGTCGCTTGAGGCATCCAATTCAGAATCACTGCTGTCAGAATCTCCAACACGTATCACAAATTCATCCGTCATTCTATCGATGACGTGGTCGCTTTTGACGTAAGCATCTTCGATTGTCTTCACTTTGTCGCATAGCTTTTTCCAATCGCATGGTCCCATTGCATTAACTTTTTCGTTCACTAACTCTATATCACGGGGCACATTCCATCGTACATTTTTGCTACTAACTTAACCCTTTATCGCTGCCCATGCCATTTCTATAGGGTTCAGATCTGGATGGTAGGGAGGCAGGCGAAGTACATCATGACCGTGTTCTTTGAAAATCTTGTCTATACTGAATGTTTTAAAGCGATCTCTGTTATTTTTTATTAATTGGTATAATTGTGGCTTCAAAATTTCAGACGCAAATGTTACTTCCTTTTTCGGAAAGCCAAGCCTGCATATCAGCTTTCCTTGTGTTCGCGTTTGGTGCTAAGTCATATTCCTTATTATGATATGATGTATTGTCTACAACTATAACTGAATTTGGGAGAAGATTCGGTATTAATTGAGTTCGGATCCACTTCTCATAATTCATGTCGTCGTGATAGTCCCCAGACTTCATACCTGACTTGAACGTTAACAAGGCGTTAGGCACAAAACCATTCTCCGATCCGGCATGTACTATGACAACACGTTTGCCTTTTGATATGGGTTTTTTTAAGGGAAATAATAAGTCTAGCCACAAAATTATTTATTGGACACGTGATTAAACTTCTAATTTTATAACTAAGCAACGGGAAAATGACATAGCCTCTAATAAACTAATTCGTCTTTTTTGCAACGCCAACTAAATATTCTACAGAAAGCGTCAAGTAAAGATCATCAATTATTGTGACTTGTCCTTCTTATTATACATTGCCACGTAATTTACTAACTCGGCCACGGATTTTATATCTTGTCACCATTTTACGTTTTACAGCTTCAACGCAATATCCTCAAAAAAATATAATTCAAGCTTCTATCGAAGAAAGAAAGAAAGCATAATTTATTATAACTTAGCATGTAAAACAATACATCATATTCTTTTATCGTGAAAATAGCCACTGCATGATTTGGCGCGAGTACGCGAGACGACAGCGACCGGCCATTTGCACCAATCAGAGAGCGCCATTCGATTCATGTGACGACGAGTTGAGTTGATCACATGTAATTGTTTATTGTCGTTCGTGCGTTCGTATTGCAATTGTTTTCGCTGTAATTAAATTAAAGTTTTCGATGAGTAATAATTAGTTATGACGTTTAAAAGTGAAAATGAAGTACCACTGTACTGTTCTGACGAGGAATTTTAAATAATATATTATATTTAAAATAATAAATGACGGTCAATGAATAAGTCCAAGAGCGAGCGTAGCGAGCTCGGGAGCTTAGGGCACCCCGACACGGACAGGTTAGGTTCGAAGGAGATGACGGGAGCTGAAGTGAGCGAGCAAAGCGAGCGAACTCAGCTCCCGTCATCTCCTTCGTGTTAGGTTACTTTAAACCCTGCATACAGAAATAGGAGCCCCGCGCAGCGGGGCTCCGTCGACTCTGTCGCATAAATACTAATCCAACTTGCACCTATTCTATATTAAAACCAAAAAATATAGTCTTTTATTTTGTCTCTCCTCAATAGCTTCTGGTAATATTAGTGGCCAATATACTATTTGATGAAATGTTTTTGCAATTTTTTTACGATCAATTAATATGGCATGAGTTACATTTTAAACGTACTGAGTTAAAAAATTAGAAGCTAAATAAATATATTTTTTGATGTCATTTAATAGTATTTTAGAAATTTACTGTTAGAATGCATGTTAAAAATTTTGATGCTAAAAAATAACCATCATGCTGAGTTGTATTTAGAGTGGTTTACATAGAAGATAACTAGTGGCTAACATAGTATTATTTAGATGCTCGTTAATTGTGGCTGACTTAGTAATTTACAAGGCAACATACATTTTTGGGGGCGAATAATGATATTAAAAAGAAGCCTGTTTAATTAGCACCCTTTTTTTAATCCCTTAGTGGACCCATCTGTCCAACCTTTCGGTGTTGTGTGAGTAGCGTGAACATATAACTCATCTGTGTATACAATTGGTCTGTTTTGTTGTCGGGACCCATCTGTCCAACCTTTCGGTGTTGTGTGAGTAGCGTGAACATATAACTCATCTGTGTATACAATTGGTCTGTTTTGTTGTCGATACTGTCTTATTTTTTGTAGATAATTTATTCTTAATAATCTGATCGCTGATGTTTCTATTAAAACTTTCCTATTATTCTCAGTGGGTTTCCATTTAAAGCCGAGTACCTTAATGATGCGTTGACGACTTTTCAGAACCTTCAAAATTAATATCGGAACGTAATTTTGCTCGAAGTTTACCAAGGGTCGGTAACTCTTTCTCAGTTATGTGAAAATTGTGAATGCATCTATTTCGTTGTGGTCGACTCATTTTCTTGAAAAAAAAATGTTACACAGAAATATAATATCCAAGAACTGAAAACTTTGTGCGTGCTAGTACACTTGGGCCGCGCGGAGTGTGCGCAGGCAGCGGGGGGGCGGAGTGTGACTGCGCGGTGGCTAGCGTCGCCGCGTTGCTATGGTTACGCGAAGCCCCCCGCGGCGGACGTGTTACCGCACTTCGATTGAGACCCGAAAATGTGTTACTGCGCATCCGCCATTTTGGTTCAACTAACGTGTCCCGTACTGTACGCACTAGTTCAGCTTTTTGTAACCCATTAACTTAACCATGTCCGTCCCACTGAATACATTTTCTTATCGCCATTTCATCTATTGGCAACGCCCCAATTATATGTTGCTTTTGAGCCTTTATTTTAAGAGTCTCAAAAGACTTGTGAACCTTGGTTCACAGTCCTGTACCACACCCTGGTACCAGTTACTGATTGTTTTTGGATGAGGTAAGCAAGAGTCAAAATGATCACGTACATACCTGTATTCCCGTGGGGAAAGAAAGTGAAGAGTGAGAGCGAATTTCCGTAGTTCAGGTGAATACTTTTTCGGCAAAGATTCATTGTTATTTTTCAGCGTTAACCTAACTAACAAATCTTTATTTTTACTGCCAATGCCAGACAAAATATCTAAAGACTCGGTGTCTAACAAAGACTGGTTCTTTAAATCTTTAATAACATTTAATAATGTCGCATTTTTTTTTATAAGTCTGCGGTTAGTTTATCTTAGTCTTTTAATTTCCCTAAGACGTCTCATAGCCACCAGCATAGATTTTGACAGAGATGTCATAATTTTCACTGTTCGCCTGGGTGTCGTAGTAATATCATCTGGTACAACAACAGTCTCTTGCATTCTCCTCCGTCTTCTAGGTGTGATTTGCGTTTCATTTATTGACCCTTTGGTGGTCTCTGGCACTGAGTGAAACTGGACAGGTCTTCGTTAGAATGAAACAATGTTGCTTGTTCGAATGACTGTCTGTAACTTGTATTTGTCGGCATTTCTAAGATATCGTTCTGAAGAGCGCTATGGTTTCAAATGACTTTGACAGATGTCAACTTGACGTTAACACATTACGCTAGTTTTTGGCGCGAACGGAAAAGGACAGAAGGAATCGAGGGAGAATATGGAGGGTTGGATTGAGTTGTGAATTCGTGATAAAAACCTAAAGAGAATACAGTCAACAGTGAGAGTTACCGATTGTTCGTGTAGATAAAACTACGTGTAATAGTGGAATGTCGTTTAAGTTATTCGCCAATACATAACGTGATTAGTTACATTGTGAGCGTACATAACATACAAGCAAAGAAGTTGGTTTGTTTAACATCTAGCCCGAAAGAACCCATGCAATAATGGCTTTTCCTGACAATTACACAGTCGTCCCTACATCAGATCGTGGGATATAAGGGCTTGATATTTAGGAGACTAGTGAAATAACAATCGAACAACTTGTGATCAGTGAAATTACCTACTGAAAGAAAGTTGGTACCTAGCGGGAAACTTCAAATACATGAAGACTTGTGTGATGGGTATTCGGTCAGAACATAATCTTATTTGCAGCACAAGGAGTGACTGAAAAACATTCCTCAACCATAAAGTTTGATCATGATGGTTTGAAAGCTTATTGAAAGGTCTACTTCTTGCTCAATTAAATTTGGAGAGTTTACAATAATAGTAACTAGTTTAAACTAATGAAGATAACTAAAGTCACATAATTATCATTTGCACTAAGACCGTTAAAGTCTAGTGTTAGTTTAGTTGAAAAGTGCCTGAAAATGGTTTGTTTTAAATTAATCCTTCAGGCTTTTGAGCTCAGCTGTTCAATTTAATTGAAAGAATACTGGAAAGATTCCAATTAATTGGTAGAAAAACCAGGAACTAAAATCAAGACTTGATTTTGCAAATCATGGTCCGGAGAGAATCATGACTATTTTGGAAACATGGTTAACAAGTTTGAAAAGTACCTCAAGTGATGGGATTCTTAACGCTACCTGCCTGGTAGTAAGTTGTGTTAAAGGTAATGGTAATTGAAGAATCTGCTGCGCATGAGAAAGTTCAGATTTAAGAAACATCTGGTTACGGAAAGTATCTACAGTAGCTGGTAAGGTCACTTTATTTTTTTGATGTTCATGGAGAAAGAAACTTTTACCACCCTTTTGTGGTTCCACTGCAGTTGGTAAAACAAAAATTACATTGTAAAGCTGTTGAATTTCTTGTACACTACAATATACAATGTTTTTGTCTGTTAAAAGAAAATAAGTGGAGAAAAAGAAAAAGCAATTGATTGCACATTACAGATTCAAGGTTGTTTCAAATTGTAGATTATTATGGTTTTCACAAAAGTCTAACTTTTGTGCCTTAAAAACATAGTATGATAATCTTTGCTGTTACTCATTGACGGTGTATTCATTTTACAATTTACGTGATGATTGATTTTTTTATTTGCTGTGTGTGATTGTTACCTAATTGTTTGACTGCCTTGTCCACAATTATTACTTGGGGTCTAGGGTTGAATCTCTGGACAACATGTAGTGGTATCCTATTGCTTGAAGCTTGAACTTGGTTGGTGAGTTAAGGGTGCGCTATACACCTTTGCTTGCAGTCATCGATTGGTGAGTGCAGACATGTTATTTTGTGTTATAAAATTGTCTCTATGTAAAGATATTCGAATATGTCATAATATAGTGGTTAGTGCTTTAGTGACAGTACTTATCACAGAAATCTTGTAATTTCTTCATATTGGTAGTGTGTCTTCATGGGGTTATGCCGTTCATTAATTTTTACTACCGTTGTGATGGCGCAGTGGCTGGGCTACTGGATGCTGCTCTGTATGTTGCGGGTTCCATTCTCATGTGGAGTAGATGTTTGCGTGGCCTGCAGGTGGTTGTTCTGGATCTGACTGTTTGTAAGTTTGGAGTGTTTGTGAACGCACCCATAATACCTGTGGATTTGATGTCTAATGGAAGGTGGGAGCCTGGTGCCTCCGGTGCTTTGGTGACCTGTTGTTTGGAGTATGTGACATAGTATGATTTGTTAAGCATCTGGAAGGTATGGCACCCTTGGTGCTTCGAGACCGACCTGACGTTTGTTGCGAGCCAGGTTCGTTAGGTAGGTTGGTGGGTGGTCGAAGGGGCCCAGCACGCCCGGTCCACGCCACGCGTTTTACAGGTGGATGGTCGAAGGGGCCCAGCACGCCCGGTCCATGCCACGCTGTTAGTAGGTGGGTGGTCGAAGGGGCCCAGCACGCCCGGTCCACGCCACGCGTTTTACAGGTGGATGGTCGAAGGGGCCCAGCACGCCCGGTCCATGCCACGCTGTTAGTAGGTGGGTGGTCGAAGGGGCCCAGCACGCCCGGTCCACGCCACGCTTTGTCCAGCTGGATGGTCGAAGGGGCCCAGTACGCCCGGTCCATGCCACGCTGTGTAGGTGAGTGGTCGAAGGGGCCTAGCACGCCCGGTCCACGCCACGCGTTGTCCAGGTGGATGGTCGAAGGGGCCCAGTACGCCCGGTCCATGCCGCGCTGTGTAGGTGGGTGGTCGAAGGGGCCTAGCACGCCCGGTCCACGCCACGCGTTGTCCAGGTGGATGGTCGAAGGGGCCCAGTACGCCCGGTCCATGCCGCGCTGTGAGTAGGTGGGTGGTCGAAGGGGCCCAGTACGCCCGGTCCACGCCACGCGTTGCGCAGGTGGATGGTCGAAGGGGCCTCGCACGCCCGGTCCATGCCACGCTGTGAATAGTTGGTTGGTCGAAAGGGCCCAGTGCGCCCGGTATACTTTGCGTGGTATGATGAGTCGTTGGTTGATTGAAAAGGGCCTTATGCGCCCGTTCCACACATGATATGATGAGTTGTTGGTTGATCTAAAGGATCTTGTGCGCCTGGTCTTCACCGTATAATATCGCAGAGTATGCTTGTCAGGAATGGACTAGCGGATCCAAATGGAATGTGAGATTCTTTGGTGTGTGAGATTTGACGAGCCATTATAAGGATTGTTAAATGCTCGCGGCCTCGCAAAATGTCAGGAGGCCGTGTCGGCATTTCTAAGATATCGTTCTGAAGAGCGCTATGGTTTCAAATGACTTTGACAGATGTCAACTTGACGTTAACACATTACGCTAGTTTTTGGCGCGAACGGAAAAGGACAGAAGGAATCGAGGGAGAATATGGAGGGTTGGATTGAGTTGTGAATTCGTGATAAAAACCTAAAGAGAATACAGTCAACAGTGAGAGTTACCGATTGTTCGTGTAGATAAAACTACGTGTAATAGTGGAATGTCGTTTAAGTTATTCGCCAATACATAACGTGATTAGTTACATTGTGAGCGTACATAACATACAAGCAAAGAAGTTGGTTTGTTTAACATCTAGCCCGAAAGAACCCATGCAATAATGGCTTTTCCTGACAATTACACAGTCGTCCCTACATATTTATTATTCTCTAACATCTATTTATATTTACAATCATAAGGGAGTACTAACAATGCTAACCTATTTACACAATGTAACAACCAATAGGCATACGCCAGAGGACACGGCACTGCGCGGGGCGCGGGCGCGGGACTCTGTGTTCGCCCACGTCGCGAAACTCGCGCAGGCATAAATATATGGGTCACTGCGCGCGCTCGTTCCTTTTCCCGGTGCGCTGCCGTCGTGTGTGGATAGTCTGCGAGTGAAGAGTCGGGTCCCTGCGTGTCCACGTCTGCTGGCTTCGAAGAATCTTGAATGCCGCTCTGCATCTTCTACGTGTGCATTGCTCTTGCAAACAAATCGTTCTTTTCAGAGCGAACTGGTGCGCGCAGTGTTATTATTATATTGATAACAACGGCGCATCACCACATCCTGTTTCTATTTCTCAGAATGTGTCTTTCTTAAGACAGTCTTGTTTCTTTAACAGAGTTGACAAACGTGAGTCTTTTTCAAGGCGGTTCAATGTTTCTTGCATGATATGTCATAAACGTGGTAATCTGGTGGTCTGGTAAAGGTTGTCCGGTAATGGTATTCTGGTACGGTGTTTTGGTAATGGTTATGGAGGTACGGTAATTATTGTGACTAGCTCTGTGTCACTACAACCCTGTTTTTCTCTTCTTTGCTACCTAAACAAAAGATACGCTTTTATGAGAATGCAAAATTATGTTTTATTTCAGTATAACCTAATTGGTGGATTACCAAATTAGTGGCCTTGTCCAAGGCCACCTCTGACTTTTGGTGGTCAGAATTATGCGTATTAGAAATGAATTATCACTTAAAAAATATTAACTTAATTATTTACCGCTATAGATTGGTGAAGGAAAACACCGCAATGAGAGTTGAAAGTTAAACAAAAACCAGTTAGTATATTATAACATTACCTGGTAATATTCCTGATATCCTTTGAATATTGTTGGCACTGAAGCAGGCTGTAGTTTTTTTATGGATACACCCATTACAAAGCAGGATTGCTCAAAGTGTTTGGAGCATATTACACTCTGTAACGGAAAGGTTATGATTCTTTCATTACCAATATTTTGACGTAGAATTGATTGTAAAAGAATGAATGAAAGCGGAAGAATCGAGATAAAACTTCACTATTGGTATTGTCTAATGCAAATGTCATATATTTGACAAACGTTAAACATTCGTAGTATCTCTAAGTAATCTGTGTTCACAGTGGCGTAGCGTGCCTTGGCGGGGCCCCGTATAAAAATTTGTTTGGGGGCCCTTAAGAAGGGTATAGATTTCTCAAAAAGAAAAAAAATGTTTGCATAAAATTAAAATAAATATTTATTCATCATGTCACTTTTTACAAAATTAAAAAAATTAATCAAATTAAATATACACTCTCCTTGCCTTTTTTTCGGCAAACTGATTTATTAAATCATTTATAGCTGATGATGACTTTAGTTTTTCTAAAGTTTCTGCCTCTATGGACAATAATGACAGGTCTGACTGGCGTTCATGTCCCATCGAAGTTCTTAGGTAATTTTTTATTAGTTTTAATTATGAAAAACTTCTTTCAGCAGTTGCGGTTGTAACTGGAAGGGTCAAGAATAAAAAGCATGCTGTTATTACCTCCGGCAAACTGGATGCAAGACTATTGAATTGTATCAGCAATAATACATAATTTACGTCGGGGGCCCCCGTGACCCGGGGGCCCCGTATAATTGATACGGCAGATACGGCGGTAGCTACGCCCCTGTGTGTTCAACTCAAAGGAGGATTTGGAAAGCTAACGCTATCTTTCCAAATTAGTTACGCAACACCGAAAAAGTTGAAAGAAATGATTCTGATTCTTTGAAAGAATCGACTTGTTTCCTTTGCAGAATTCACTTACGCAATTAGGCTGCTGGTATTGGGCAGTTTTCTTCAAAACGTCTTCTGTAGCGTTCGGGTGTGCGGCTTTTCAAGTGTCTGTCTCACGCAGATTAGATTATGAAACAATTTCTGCTCTTGGGACCAATCTTCCTCGGTCATCAGTACCCAATATCGCAATTAAAGGAATGTAAATACCTTCATCGTAGCAAACAATGCCAACTGCATTAATAATTCTTTTAACTGGAGATATGGTGACTGTTTGCACAACAGTTAGAAGCGTTGCATCAACAGCGTATCTCTGCACATGATCTGGATGACGGTGTGCCACCCCTCACGCCCGCCTCTGCCTTCGATCGTTGGTGACCGTTTTCGGGTAGAAGGCCGAGCGGGTGGGTCACTTCGTGCAGCATATTCTGTGGGACTGGCAGAGACCTCAAGGTTCTATGATTTGATATAATTGTTTTGATAAGATTAATACGGAATAATCTTTGAGTGAGAGAAGGAGTAGCAGAAGCTAGGGCATTGGAACAATGCATGATGTGGTCGTTCAATATGAAGACGTTCAACAGTCTCCTGAAGAATTTCTTGTACCATATCTTTGTTCTTTTCCGCTCAATCGGATACATGGACAGTATCTGATCCTTTTTGTCCACTCCACCTATCATGATATTGTAATCATGTATCAAGATGGGTTTGGTGGCTTCACGGTAATTCTGGACGGCGTTGCCATGGTATGTCGAGATAGTAGCCACACGGCTGGAATCTTTCCATACCATGACATCGACGTCCGTCCCCCGCGGTTAGACCAGTTAACTGTCCACGGCGCATGCGGCGCATGGTGAGATTGTGCAGGGCCTCCGGAACAAACTGACGATTGGTCCGAAGGGTTCCTACACAATCAAACCCAAAGCATTTGAGCCGACGAGCGAGAAGTGGCGAATTGTAGAAGTTGTCCATCCACAATGTCAATGTCCTTTGTCCTCCAGACATTGCGCGAGCCGCAACACAATTGCCGGTGTAGTTTTCTCCAGCGGCAATAAATATAATGGCTTCGGGCGGAATCAAAGACCATCTGTGTGTTTTTTTTTCATAATTGTCTGTTAAAGTATCGAATGAAACCAAGATCTATCGAGAATTTCTGATTTACTGACACAAATTACGCCAAAATCAAGTACCGACTTGAATTTTCCGAATCGGAAGGGCGGACGGTCAAGGGTCAAATGACTTTTCCCATTTCGGATGGATCGACAGCCGAGTGCAAAATAAGCTTTAACAAAAAAAATAAACATTGATTTGGTCGAAAACTGGGTTCTGTCCTAAAATCAAACAATAAATGGGTGTTCTTTTGTTGCTTCAAAGAAAAATTGTTTTATTGGTTTTTGAATTATTGTAGACTTCTTTAGTTCAGGAGATAAATTGCTGAGTGATGTTGTCATTTAGACTAGTTGTTGAAATACAAAAAAGTTCGATGTCTTGTAGTAGAAATATGCAAAACAAAAACTATTCCTAGTCTAGTTCGAGTCCCACAGCCGGACCCAAAAAAAAAATATTTCTGAAAAAAATGTATCGCCTCTTTTTGAGTTCTACTTGGTCATCAGTAGCCAAATATCAGTAGTCAAAGGTACCAAAAAATTTGATTATTGTGTTGTCCAAAAGATGAGCCAAAAAAAATGGTTTAAAATGTTTTGCCATTTTTGAGTTTTACTTGGTCATCAATAGCCAAAAAATTGTTTAAAAAAAGCTTAGTTATCAAAAATAAAAATTATAGGATTTGGGTGAAAATTGGGTTCTGTCTATTTACGTTGTTCGATCTCACGAAGAAGGATGAATCGTAGCAATATGACTCTTATTTCAACGTCATAAAAGTCACCTTACCCGCCTTCGTGAGATAGAACAACTATACCTACAGCAGCTTTTAAAAAAAAACAGGTATTGGTTTTTGTATTACTGCAAGCAACCTTCTTTAGTTCGGCAGATAAATCCCATGTTTTGAGTTCTAGTTTTTCATCAGTACCAAAATACAGGGTGGCGCAATAGAACGTGCATTTTTAAAATAATTATTAAAAAATAAATACAAAAGGTATAGTTAAAATAAAACTAAGCAATTATTAAGTGATAACTGAAGTTTATTTTTTAAAAATAACATCATCTAAATGATGACCCTCTCTACGTTGGTACTCCTCTAACCGCAAACGGAAATTACCGAAAACTTTCTTAAGTAGTGCTGGTGTGATTGCTGCCATTTCACCACGAATATTCTCCTTGAGCTGACTGATGTTTCTCGGATTATTGGTGTAGACTTTGTGTTTGAGGTATCCCCACAAAAAAAAGTCAGGAGGCGTCAAGTCTGGACTGCGCGGAGGCCATGGGATATCACCTCTTTTCGAAATCAGTTTGCCAGGGAACATCTGCTTCACAACCGCCATGGAGTCATTTGATGTGTGACTGGTAGCTCCGTCTTGTTGGAACCAAGTCCTAGAGTTCTTTATTCTTGAATTTTCAAGTTCTGGGGCCAAAAAACCTTCCAACATCGCAACATAGCGTTCGGTATTAACAGTGATGTTTTGCCCCCGCGCGTTTTCAAAAAAATAAGGACCAATTATTTCTTTGGCAGAGATTGCGGCCCAAACTGTCACTTTAGGGCTATGTAACGGTTTTTGATGTTTGAGTCTGGGATTCTCACTATTCCAATAACGACAATTTTGGCGGTTTACGAACCCATTCATATGAAAATGTGCCTCATCAGAGAAAAGGATGTTTTCAAAATTTGAAAACCGATTGAGCATTTCATTAGCAAATGTGAGCCGTGCTATGAAGTCAGAGTCTTTCAATTCTTGAGTTAATTGCAGCTTGTATGGATGCAATTTAAGATCCAAGTTTAAAATTCGTTGCAAACTTCGTCGCGATATGTTTAGGACAGACGATCTCTTGCGAGTAGACATTTGTGGATCTTCTCGTACCGACTGCTTAACACTCTCAATATTGTCTTCGGTCCTAGATGTGCGTGGACGACCTTTTGCGTGTGGTTTAAACGTCGATCCAGTCTCTTCAAACCGCTTTATCCAGATTTTAATTAAATTAGCACTCGGAGCCTCCCTAATTTGCCGTACACCATACTCAGAACAAAATAGTCGCCTGACAACTACGTACGAACGAGAGTTTTCGTAAAATGCGCGCACGCAAAATGCGCGACGCTTCCCGTCGAAGTGACTCATAGTGACTAAAACTTCATGAACCGCGCTACCCAACGATATCGGTCTCCCCTCGCCCACGCCCCTTCTACCCCGCAAAAAAAATGATGCAATATGCACGTTCTATTGCGCCACCCTGTATTATTAACAAAAAAAAATACCTTAGTTACCTACCAGAAATGAGATTATTTGAAGTCAAAATCAATCAAAATTATTTATTTCTATTAAACCATTTAAAGTGGATGTTGAATTGTTCTTATTGTGCTTTGTTGATTATTAGATCTGAAATTAAATACGAATGGTATCGATCCTAGCCTAGTTTGTGTACCAATGTTGGAACCAGAAAAAGACCTGCTCGTTTTTAGTTCTACTTTTTCGTCAGTAGTAAATTATTGTTCTCAAAAAAGGCTTATGTACCAAAAAAAAAAACTTATATCGCTGCGCCATTCTGACACTTATAGCTTTGAAATTCATTGATTTATAAATCATCCATCACATCATTGGATTGTAGTAGTTTTGGATTGTAGTAAAATCTGGAGGCATGATTTCGTCTGCATTTTGAAGCAGATGGTTATTCCAGATGGCTCCTGGTATTGGCAGTTTTCTTCAAAACGTCTTCTGTAGCGTTCGGGTGTCTGCGGATTTTGAAGTGAGACAACTGTCTCACGCAGATTAGATTATGAAACAATTTCTGCTCTTGGGACCAATCTTCCTCGGTCATCAGTGCCCAATCTCGCAATTGAACGAATGTAAATACCTTCATCGTAGATAACAATGCCAACTGCATTGATAATTCTTTTAACTGGAGATATGGTGACGGTTTGTGCAACAATTAGAAGCGTTGCGTCAACAGCGTATCTCTGCACATGATTTGGATGGCGGTGTGCCACTCCTCACGCCCGCCTCTGCCTCCGATCGTTGGTGACGGTTTTCGGGTAGAAGGCCGAGCGGTTTGTCACTTCGTGCAGCATATTCTGTGGGACTGGCAGAGACCTCAAGGTTCCATGATTTGATAGAATTGTTTTGATAAGATTAATACGGAATAATCTATGAGTGAGAGGAGAGGAGTAAATAATCATACGCCTTACATATGCTGGCAAAAACGGTAAACACTTCAGCTGTACTTGCAGCATACCATGGCTACGTGGGATCCTTGATAAAGTATGGTATTATATTCTGGGGTTATTCCACCAATAAGGATATGGCATTCAAGGCGCAAAAGCGATGTATTAGGGGTATGTTTAATATCAACCAGACTGATAGCTGCAGACCATATTTTATCAAGCATAATATATTAACATTGCCGTCTGTCTACATTTATGAGATTGCTAGCTTTGCAAGAACTAACAAACATATTTTTGATAAGTACAAAAGCAGGCGGCATAGGGATAAAATTTGTTGTAAATCTTACAAGACAGCCTTATATTCCAAAAGCATTTTCAGTATGGTGCCGCGTGTATAAAATCACTTGCCAAAATCCATACTAGAAACTCCATCCATCGATGAATTAAAAGTAAATTAAAAAAAATATTCCTATTTAAATGTTATTATAGTATTCAGGATTACTTAAAAGAGGATGTAAGGTCATATTGTTGATGTGACTGGTACACTAAATTGACTATTCACTATTTTATTAATATAATTACTTTGACATTTGTTTACAATTATCTTGACATGACATTTAATTAATTTAATTTAATTTTTAATTAATCTAGTGACATTATTATTTGATTTATGATTGTTGTGTTTGAATTTTATTTGCCGTGGTGAAATTACCAAATAATGCCCGCGTTTTAATTATTATATATTTTTATTACTTAAACCGTTTTCATAATTGTATCTTGACATTCTCATTTAATATATGACATTTTATATTTAATTCCTCTATTGACATTATTGATAGCTTCATTTGTTATGTATCATTGTTATTTGCTACACGGTGAAATTAAACGGACATAATTAAAAGTGTGTTGTTAATTATAAATTATTTGTGTTTGTGTGTAATAAAAGTTTATGATTTGCATACCTCAAGGTGTAATATGGTTGGGCTGTGCTATATTTTTAAGAACTCTATGTAATTACCCATATTAACAAAAAAATTGCTGAGTGATGTTGTCATTTAGACTGGTTGTTGAAATACAAAAAAGGTCGATGTCTTGTAGTAGAAATATGAAAAAAAAATCTATTCCTAGCCTTGTTCGAATCCCAGTGCCGGGAACAAAAAAAAAAAGATTTCTGATAAAAATGTACCGCCTCTTTTTGAGTTCTACTTGTTCATCAGTAGCCAAATATTGTTGTCAAAGTTAGCAAAAAATTAGATTATTGGAAGTTTCTAATGCATTGGTCACTGAAAGAAAACCCTCAAGTATTCATACTCATGCTCCTGGTATTGATCCCCTAGGCAAAAGAAGAGCCAAAAAAAAGGTCTAAAAAGTTTTGTCATTTTTGAGTTTTACATCAATAGCCAAATATTGTTTTAAAAAGCTTAGTTATCGAAAATAAAATTTATAGGATTTGATTGAAAACTGGGTTCTGTCTATTACAGCAGCTTTAAAAAAAAAAACAAACAGGTATTGTATGTCCTGTTGTTTCTTCAAAGGAAAATCGTTGTATTGGTTTTTGAATTACTGCAAGCAACCTTCTTTAGTTCGGCAGATATGTCCCAAATCCCATGTTTTGAGTTCTAGTGTTTCATCAGTACCAAACAATTATTTTCAAAAAAAATACCGTACTTGCCTACCAGAAATGAGATTATTTGAAGTCAAAATCAATTAAAATCATTTATGTTGTTGATCTTAGCCTAGTTTGTGTACCAATGTTGGAACCAGAAAAAAAAACTGGTCTTTTTAGTTCTACTTTTTCATCAGTAGTAAATTATTGTTGTCAAAAAAGGCATAACTGGAGCCCCATGGTACATGACCAATAATCGTATTCACCACGATCTAAAGATAAAAACTGTAAGAGAAGAAATCAAAGAATCACTACTGACGTATACTAAACGAATCCATAAACATCCCAACCAACTAGCAAGAAGCTTAATGGAAGAACAACCAACGAAAACGTTTAAAAGACTTAAAAGACGTGCCCCACAGGATCTTCTTTAAACCAAGGAATGTGAACTGATATATATGGACGTATCACTGGATACTGTACCATGCACGACAGAGATCATAACTAGCTTAATGTCGACAAGACAGCTTGCAGGAAAAAGAAGAGATAAAAAAAAAATAGGGCTTGAGAACAAAAAAAAAACTGTTATACCGCTGCGCCATTCTGACACTTATCATAGCTGTGAAATTCATCGATATGTTTATAAATCATCCATCACATCTTTGGATTGTAGTAAAATCTGGAGGCATGGTTTCGTCTGTATTTTGAAGCAGATGGTTATTCCAGATGGCTCCTGGTATTGGGCAGTTTTCTTCAAAACGTCTTATGTAGCGTTCGGGTGTCTGCGGATTTTCAAGTGAGACAACTGTCTCACGCAGATTAGATTATGAAACAATTCTGCTCTTGAGACCAATCTTCCTCGGTCATCAGTGCCCAATCTCGCAATTGAACGAATGAATGTAAATACCTTCATCGTAGAATAACAATGTCAACTGCATTGATAATTCTTTTAACTGGATATATGGTGACGGTTTGCGCAACAGTTAGAAGCGTTGCATCAACAGCGTATCTCTGCACATGATCTGGATGACGGTGTGCCACCCTTCACGCCCGCCTCTGCCTCCGATCGTTCGTGACCGTTTTCGGGTAGAAGGCCGAGCGGTGGGTCACTTCGTGCAGCATATTCTGTGGGACTGACAGAGACCTCAAGTTTCTATGATTTGATATAATTGTTTTGATAAGATTAATACGGAATAATCTATGAGTGAGAGAAGAAGTAGCAGAAGCTAGGGCATTGGAACGATGCATGATGTGGGCGTTCAATATGGAGACGTTCAACAGTCTCCTGAAGAATTTCTTGTACCATATCTATGTTCTTTTCCGCTCAATCGGATACATGGACAGTATCTGATCCTTTTTGTCCACCCCACCTATCATGATATTGTAATCATGTATCAAGATGGTTTTGGTGGCTCCACGGTAATTCTGGACGGCGTTGCCATGTTATGTCGAGATAATAGCCACACGGCTGGAATCTTTCCATACCATGACATCGACGTCGATCACCGACGAGCGAGAAGTGGCGAATTGTAGAAGTTGTGTATCCACAATGTGTACCCTTTGTGCTCCAGACCTTGCGTGAGCCGCAACACAATTGCCGGTGTAGTTTTCTCCAGCGGCAATAAATATAATGGCTTCGGGCGGAATCAAAGACCATCGGTGTGTTTTTTTTTTCATAATTGTCTGTTAAAGTATCGAATGAAACCAAGATCTATCGAGAATATCCGATTTACTGACACAAATTACGCCAAATTCAAGTACCGACTTGAATTTTCCGAATCGGAAGGGCGGACGGTCAAGGGTCAAATGACTATTCCCATTTCGGATGGATCGACAGCCGAGAGTTTTTGTCAAAATAAGCTTTAACAAAAAAATTGATTATTGAGTTGGTCGAAAACGTGTTCTTTTGTTACTTCAAAGAAAAATTTGTTGTATTGGTTTTTGAATTATTGCGCACTTCTTTAGTTCAGGAGATAAATTGCTGAGTGTTGTTGTCATTTAGACTGGTTGTTGAAATACAAAAAAGTTCGATGTCTTGTAGTAGAAATATGCAAAACAAAAACTATTCCTGGCCTAGTTCAGAGTCCCACTGAAGGGCTAAATAACAAAATACCGACAAGACCGAACGAACAGACAAGACCGTTAGCGAGCTACTTACATTGCGACGAATGTCGTCGTCACCACCACCACCAGGTGGTGGGCGTGGTGGCGACGCCCCCGCTGCTTCCATGTCCCTGGAACAAAAGCAGTGTTTTAGTACCTATATCTTTAGAAATAAAATGAACAGAAAAGACCGTTAGCAAGCTACTTACACGGCGACGATGTCGTCGTCACCACCACCACCTGGTGGTGCGCGTGGCACCGGTTGTGGCGGTTCTGCGCCCGGAACTCGTCTGGTGGGATATTCTAAAACAAAAGTTAAAACCTGTAGTATTACAACTAACATGCTGCACAAGTAGAACTACTTACGGTTGCCACGTGCGCCGCCGCTTGGGGTGGAGGGGCTTCTCCAAGAGCTGGCCTTGTGGGAGCTCCTCGACATTGAAGACCTCTAGCCTAAAATTCAAAACGGTTTAATTGTAAAACAGGAAAAAAAATGGATTAGTTTGCTACTTAAAAAAAGCAAGAATCTAACTCGCCAATGGTAAAGGGCCCAGGACGCTTCCGGCCTAGCCCGGAGATCCACCACGGTGGCCGCCACGTTGTCCGCCACGCTGTGCCCCACGTTGTCCGCCACGCTGGCCACCACCCGCACGCTCGCTGTCTGGAGACTTAGACCGCGGTGATGAGGGGGGGGCTGTAGTCTGAAGATTCAGCTGCGGCCCTCCCGCCATGCCCCCCTACCAGCGCGCACGAGTGCTTGGCCGCGAGCAGCTTGGCTGCGAGCACCGGCGTGCACCGTAAGGCCGGGTTCCCACTACGCCGGACCGGCAGATCTGCCGAAAACCGGACACCGGACAGAGTGTTCACATTACATCGGATCCCGGAAGAAATTCAGACAGTCCTCAGTTGAATTTGGACCTGCGCGCACAATGGACGACGAAATTGTTGTGTTGTGGTGGTATCTTAATAGAAGGCAAAATAAAAGAAAACATTGGGTACACCCTATTTTACGGGAAAGATTTTCACTTGGAACATTTGAAACATTAATGGGTGAACTTAGAAGAGACGAATCAAAGTTCTTCAATTATTTTCGAATGACAGCAACCACTTTTGACGATTTACTGGGACGACTAGACATAAGAGTACGAGATACAAGTTTCAGAGAATGTATTTGCCCAGAACAAAGATTAGCCATATGTCTAAGGTAAGATTATTTTATGCACTAGATTGCGTAATAATAGTTTTGACGTAGGTACCTACTTAAGACTGTATGAATGAATGAATGTTTGCTATGTATGTTTGTTTCATGAATGTGAATATATATAATGTGTGTGTGTGGGAGGGTGTATGTATTTGATAATCATTATGAATTAAAAATGCAAACAATTATTTAAGTATTTATTTGTACTCAAACTTAAATCCCTTCAAAATCTAAGTAATCTGAGTCTTGGGAATGTATGGAACGATTACTAGATGCTGATGGCGAAGCTGGAATCGGATTCGATGTCTGAGATGAAGTTGATGGTATAGATGTTGTTGCCTGTTGATTGCTACTATTATATTGCGTAGAGTATCCAGGGTAGTGTTGATCTTGCGTAGGTATTGGCTGTTGATTGACGCTATTATGTGTGTAGTATCCAGAATACTGATCTGGTCCGGTTATCTGATTATATGAATCACGCCAATGTCCGTAATTTGGTCTCTCATAATTCCTACTTTAAATTTTTTGCAACATTGTCATGACGCTAGCTTGAAATTCTAAAGTCTCTTCGATAGTTAAAGTGTTCAAGATTGGTATAATGCCTTTGAAGAAAGATAGATGATGGTTTTCCTTTTCTGGGTTTATTCTGGAGTCCAAAAACTTTACCATCCTGTCATTTACCTCTTTATTATCAATTTTTTTTTTATCTTTAATTAAAGGTGAACGAAAATCTGATTCCATGCCTACTTCAGTCTCGGTTCTTGCTTTTTTTGAAACTGACTCATGTGGTGGTCGAGGTTCGGAGACTTTTTTCAAAAACATTAATTGCTCGTGATATAAATAATTTCGTGTCTTTTTGGTCGAAGATCCAGATTTAGACTCATCTTTTTGTTTCTTTACTGTCTTAAGCCACGAATCTCGTATATTATTCCATTTAGTTGAAACCTGTTTTCCTGAAATCAATAAAAAAATATCATAAAACAATACAATTTGTTTCTTGGTGACGTATAAAGTAATAATGTATTAACAAAAAATACTTTTTTTTTCAGATATTTAGCTTCAGGATGTTCATTCAAAGAAATACATTACTCATACAGAGTAGGCGTTTCGACAATAAGTAAACTAATAAAAGAAATGACCCACGTCATTTGGGAAAACCTAAAGACAGATTTCCTTAAGCTGCCTGATACTGAGAGAGAATGGGAGGACATCGCTTCAGGATTCGAAAGAAAAGCCAACTTTCCTCACTGTCTTGGAGCAGTAGATGGCAAACATATCAGAATTTTGAAACCAGCCAAGAGTGGTTCTATGTTCTTTAATTACAAGGAGTATTATTCTTTTGTATTAATGGCAGTTGTCGATTCAGAGTACCGATTTATTTTTATTAGTGTGGGCTCATTTGGCAAGGAATGCGATTCTAGTATATTAAAGGATAGTACATTTTGGCAAAAGATCAATGATGGTACTTTAAATGTACCAAAGCCTAGACCGCTTCATGAAAACTTGCACGAAGAATTACCGTTTATACTTGTTGGCGATGAAGGCTTTGCTTTAACACCTAATCTCCTACGTCCATATGGAGGTACACATTTGAATACTGATAAAAAGATTTTTAACTATAGACTAAGTCGAGCAAGAAGGTATGTTGAGTGCGCTTTTGGTATTCTGGCAAATAAGTGGCGAATAATCCATCGAGCTATAGATCTCAACGTAGACACAGCAATTCAAGTAATTAAAGCTTGTGCAGTCTTACATAATTTTGTAAGAGAAAAAGATGGTATAAATTTTGAAAGTTACCAAAATATAGAACATAGACAAGAACAAGAAACTACACCCATGAATCGAAATGTGTCGAGTCGAGGTGGCCCTAATGCCAACGCTATACGGACATTATTTACTAATTATTTTGTTTCAGATATTGGTTCCGTTCCGTGGCAGGCAGCAGCTATAAAATAAAATTTATCAATGCATTTACATTTTATCAATAAAACATTAAAAACTCACCGTACTGTTTTCTTTCTTTTTCATCCAGTTCATCGAAGTTTGGTTTCAGTATTAAACATACTTCACGCCATGCTGCTAACTTTAAGTTTTTGTCTTTATAAACGTCTTCGGTCTTATCCCACAGAACAGGTCTCTCTTGGACAAGCGTAATTAAAGTTTCTGCTTGAATATCCATGCTAAACGTCTACTTTTACCAGAACATGCGAGCCGAATGACGTGAGTGGAACACGGGCGGGGCGAGGGGAGCACGAGCGGGGCGAGCGGGGGACAGATACCGGCACAAACTCGTTCACATTACTCCGGGCCCGGTCGTTCTACCGGCAATTCGTAGTGACAAAACGTTCGGTAGAAATGCCGGGCTCGGCAAAAATGCCGGACCCGGGATAATGTGAATAGCTTCATATAAATTGTACAGCCACTAGCTCTTCCGGCAGATTTACCGGCGCGGCAGATCTGCCGGTCCGGCGTAGTGGGAACCCGGCCTTAGGCCGGGTTC
Organism: Anorthoa munda; assembly: GCA_945859665.1. NCBI lineage: Eukaryota > Metazoa > Arthropoda > Insecta > Lepidoptera > Noctuidae > Anorthoa > Anorthoa munda. Next base: position 4,287,229 of record OX243899.1, on the reverse strand, counting down.
CCACTACCCTCTAACCTGCTCGTTACGAAAGGTGCTGATGGTGTCGTGGGGGGGGGGTAGAGTCCGGCGGGCGGCCCTGGCGTCCGGCGAGCTGGCGGCGCTGGCGTCCGGCGAGCTGGCGGCGCTGGCGTCCGGCGAGTGGGCGCGCTTTCTCCCGCCACGCCCACGCGCCCTACCTACAGCGCGCATGCGTGGTCGACACCGGCTCGGTCGCCGACGATGCTGGTGACTCGGGGGGGGGTACCACCTCCATGGGTGCGAGGACGACGTGATGCAAAAAAAAAGCACATGCAGGATGCTCAGAGACAGGCAAAGAAAGAGAAAAAAGAACACCAAACAACATGCCTCCCCACCAAAATTTGAAACACCCTCCTTTTTGAAGTCGGTTAAAAAATTAATACGAAAATAAAATAAATTCAAACAAATAAAAATATAAATTTCCCCCAAAACAAACACCCTCCAGGGGCTCTAGCCCGACGATTCAGCGGCAGCCCTCCCGCCACGCCCTCTACCAGCGCGCACGCTGGTTTGGCCGCGAGCACCTATTATACATAAACTTTTACATCTATTTACAATATGAAGAATGCGTTTTTTGTGTATTTTTTGGTTTTTAATGTATTTTTTTTAATGTTTTCTTTTATAAACAGTATTTGCGTCACTTTTCTAACACCTAAACGTGTTCTTCGATCGAACAGAATATTTCCTGCAACAGAGAATAGATGCTCGCAGGGCACACTGGGCAGCCAGTGCATTTTGTTTGAGCCGTGCCAATATGGCCAAGACTTTTCATTTTGGTTTGGGGGGCGGTTTGCCATAATCGCCACGCTTGGCAGGCGGGTTCGCGATCGCAGTTTGTTGCAAAAGTGCGCAGAGAACGCTGCTGCCCATTCTCTGGTGTGTCCCCTTAGTCGCCTCTTACGACACCCACGGGAAGATATGGGATTGTGAAATTCATTACGTCCGTCACCATACGGGACAGTGTCTTAAGACGAAAGTTTATGACCAGTGTGTGTTGGGCAACAACTGAAGTTTTGCTGAATACTCTTATACCTGATGACTTACTTGCTAATGACGACTACCAACAACAGATCAGAGCGTGGGCAGGTGTACCACCTGAATCACCAGCGTCAGACCTTCCATCCACTGACGAATTTATTAACGTTGTCAAGAAGTGTTACCTCTCAACAAATCATCAGGTGAAGATAAAATATCTAATCGGATGATTATAGAAGCGGGTAAAACAGCCGGTGATGCTATTTTAACCGTTTACAACCGTTGTATTGCCGAGGGCGTATATGGCGACGCGGCTATATACGAATCATCACGAAAAGTGGCGACAAACCTCCGGACGACCCGAAGTCGTACAGGCCCATAACATTACTTCCATCTTTGGTAAAACTCCTAGACCGCCTTATCGTTCCCCGTTTGCTACCAAACTGACCAAAATTTCTTAACAATCTATTCGGTTTCACTATGGAGAAATCTACCGTAGACGCGGCCCTTACTTTTAAGAAAATAGATAATATATCCGAATGTTTTGCATTTTTTTGTGATGACTTCCAGATGGTGTCATCTCTTTCGATGTTTACATCATTTGCTTGTTGATCAACTTGTCTGTTTCTGTTATAAGATTGGTCACTAATCCTATTACATGTTTTTAGTATTATCTGCCGTTGCCTCGTTTTCGAAGTACGCTTATACCGAGGGTCGAGAAACGTGCATACGGTGCATGTCAGGCTATTTTCTAATGACAAAAATCTTGACACCAGTTCGCCAAATAGATCTTTTCTCACTTTTTCAACTTCATAGGGCAGGGGCTCAGCATCGTTCAGTATTAGTTCCACTAACGAAGATTTTAAAGTGGTGGTTATGGGAATCACAGCGTTCCCCGTTACATGCGTTTGTCCGCTCATTTCTTTTGTTGTTCGCAAGGTTTCAATACTAAAAGTAACTTCTCAATAACGAACCCATTCATGTAACGTTAATAAAGTCAAACCTTTATTTTTGGATTAACAATCGACAAGGAATTGTTTATTTCCTCTTTGATTTCAATGAAGGTTCATTCCAGCATGTATAAAGTGGAATTGCAGCGAGTTGATACATCTTATAGCGGTCGTTTTATATCTTTACCAGCTTGTTGTTGATACTTTTTCAACTTATGCCTATGGTGTTTTTTTTTTTAAGTAAGAAACTATAGCCTTTACTTTGCAGGTGATAGCGTTAATATATTCATTATTTAATGGCTTTTTTACAGCCAGATTTAAAGAATGCGCGTAGCAACTAAATTGTCGCCATCCCAAACATTTCGATTGCATACTTTATATTGGAACCGTAGTCCGAAATTTTGAACAACGAAAATGTCTAAAAGAAATAGTGATTTACCAATATGGAACTTAAAGTAGTGAAGTAGAACTGAAGTATGAAGGAAAGTTCATTGTTTATTTTTTAATTAATATAAATACAATGAGTGAGTTGGTGAGCGCATCCCATGAGCTGGTTGACAGATTCAGGTTTGTCAGTGCGTTCAGACATTCAGTAGTCGTATCCAATATCGATTTGATGTTATTTGCAGTTTGCGCAGGTATCTTCTTTTGTGTAAACAATCTTTTCAATATGGAGTTGACAATAATGCGCTTGTTACCAAAACGCGCCTTAAGCATACTAAACGCGCCGTCATAGTTAAGCTCTGTAACTTCCACGTGCTTCACCAGCGACAGGGCTTCCCCCGTGAGACTGGTTTTTAAATAGTGCAACTTTTGTACCTTACTCAACGTTGTATTGTTGTGCACTAATGACATATACAAATCTTGATAAGAGTGCCATTCATCGTAAATACCTGAGAAAATGGGAAGTTGAATCCTTCGTAACTTTACTTGTACTTCCATAGAACCACTCATGTTATGGTCAGCTTGCATAGGAACCGGCGACGACTTGTTGTATGAGCTCATTAAATCATTAAGATCGGCTAGTAAACAGATATACAAATCTTCTTGAATTAAGTAATCTTCATTAACGAAATATGAAATGTCTTGTCGATTCGCCTTCGGAACACATTTCACTAGTTCTATATGTGCACCTTTGTATGTAGACCAATATTCTACAATGTTTTTAATGCGTGTTTCTATATATCCTTTTGTTAAATGTTGTTTCGGACATCTCTTAAGGTTCGATTGAGTTTTTCCTAACAACATAGCTGTATCTTCTAACACATTTAATAATTGTTCCACTGTATTTGCCATATCGTTGTAATAAACCTTCAATTAGTTATAAAACAAAATGTTTCTTCGTATCTTCGTAGTTATAACAACTTGGTTTGTTTACATTCACTATTCACTAATGATGTTTAAAATGTACTCATATTTTTTATGCATATTCCTTCTATTGTTCGTGGCTCGCCGCTCGACCCGTCCTTTTGTATTGCGCTCAGTGCATGAAACATAAGTCGAACAGACATCCGGCTCGATGTCGACCAAAATGCCAAAATGTTATAGGTTTAAGGTTCACTTTTGCTTGTGGGAATCCAAAGTAACTAAAATATGTGTTTGCTTTATGGTGATTTATTTGGAACTGGTTAAATGACTATTACTTGTGGATATTAGGGCGACACACACATGCATACATACGTACTTGCTTTTCTTTCACACATACAATGATCTTACTCAACAGCTCTGTTCTGGGTTGTCTGAGTGCTCAGGTTTGACCTCTTTCTGCATGTTTGACCACCAGGTGGCGGGCGGTCGTCCCCTTCGTCGCGGTCGATCGGGGATATTTAGGGCCTTTTTGATAGGGTTGTCATCTCCACGTCTCAGGATTTGGCCGTACCAACGCAATCTGCTTTCTTTGACCTCCTCGCTAATCGGTGCTACTTTGAACGAACCCCTGACATACTCGTTTCGCACTTTGTCTAGACGGGTTACTCCTCCTGCCCATCGGAGCATTTTCATTTCACTTGTATGTAGTTGTTGTTCGTGTGCTTTCTTGAAGGTCCAGCACTCCGCACCATAAGTCATAGCTGGTCGTACTACCGTTTTGTATACTTTGCCCTTAACACGGATGGGCATTTTGCGGTCACAAAAAACATCTGATAGTGATCTCCACTTCCTGATAGTGATCGAGCCAGGCGGTTTTGATGCGCTGGTCCACAGCCTTATTCACATTTGCGTTAGAGGTAAGCACCGAACCTAACTAATTGAAGTGTTGTGAATTATAAGCAGATTATGTGAGTGTAAAATGTGTACAGTAGTAGTATTGTGTATGAGCTGTGAAGATGATGTTGTGATATGTTTGTGTGTAGTGACAGAAGTCAAGTTGCAAAATACAAGTTAAACATGCGATAATAATTATATGTAGTTTAAAAATAATGTTAAAAATAGTGCGAAAAGATAAAAAAAAGATAATCTTATACTCGTAGTTACGTAGTCTTGCATTGTTGCTATGGGCAGCTGCTTCAATTGTTTCTCAATTTTAACCACTATAGGTTGGATATCAGAATCCTATTTCAGGTATACTCGTCCATTCGATGTCCAGCAATAGTTGTATTGTTGAGACTGTGCGTACTGTCTAGTTAAGTAAATCAGCCGTTTAGAGAGTGAGGGCTCGGCGACGTAGAGAGGTGTTTTTTTGGCGGTGTTGATGTTAAGATGGGCGGAGTTTACATTATTACTGGCTTTCAATTTATTATAATTTTTGATAGCAGCAAGTCACTTTGTTTTCATGTGTTGTTTGAAAACTCGACTAATATTTGGGTTGGCTCTTGACTCTAGTCTAGGTCAGAGATGACAGGGACACAGTCGACGATGGAGTGAGCTTACCCAGTAAGAGATTTCTGTATGGTTTGATTAAACACCGCCCAAAAAAGTACCTATTTTACTACCAAAAATATTCTAAACGGTTACCAAAATGGATAAATGGTCACCAAAAAACGTTTCCTAAAATATTATGAAACTAGCTTCTGCCAGCGGCTTCGCCCGCGTGAGGGTCGTAAATTATCCCGAGGGAACATATTCCCGGGATAGAAATTATCCTATGTGCTATTACTGACTATAATCTATCTCTGTGGCAAATTTCATCCAGATCGGTCCAGCCGTTTGAGCGTGAACAAGTAACAAACATACATACACACTCACAGAATTTTCTTATGTTTGATGCCTATGATTACACGGTCAAGTAGGTAGATGGACAATGAATATTATAGACCGCCATTTTGTTAGGTACTTAAAAAATTAAAACTAGGTTACCTAAAGTTCATTTACTTATAAAATTAGACATTTAAATAAGCCCATTTTACAGCCCGGTCAATCGATTTTGACTTCTATGGCGTTGGTGATACGACAAATGGAAGCTGTAGTAAACAGTTGGTTTTGGTAACAGATTTGTGCTTTTTATATCATCCTTATGTGTACGAGATAGAACACAAAATCGGTTGAACGGACTATAAAACGAGTTGTAAAGACGTTTAATGTTATTTCAAATTGAGTACCTACCTCTTTGTTTACTCTTTAGTGATATTTTTTGTTAGTTTATTTATTGTTGGCTTGAAGAACTCTTAGGAAATAATTTTTGTTTATTCGTTAGGTATAAGTACCTAGTTTTATATACAAACGTTAACGTTAAGAAGTGCGTACACTTACTCAGGCTATTGGTAAATTCTTAGGCTAAGTAGGTAACTAAAACACGAGCAACAACACACAAACAATTACTCAGGCAATTATAATTTATTTTAAACTGGATCTAAAGCGTTTATTTTTATGTTAACAAAACGGTAACTATTCAATAAAAGATGAAATCAAATTATATTTGTGAACAACACGAAAATCTAAAATATCTAAGTAGGTAGGTACCTAATTATTAGTATTTCACACACCTATTCATTCTTTTAGGAACACCAAAATGCTTAAATTTTAATACAAAACTCGTACTCATTAAGCATCTACTACCGATAGTTACAGAGTATTTATGTAATGATTTAAATAGGTACAACTAAATAGCTTACCTTTCAAAATCTTTCGGTACTTTAATCTTAATATCGATTCATTGTTCTTTGCTGCATAAATCATAGAATTAATAACGTGGCTAACGTGCGAGCCGAGCGGTAAGCGGCAACTTAATGCGTTATTCCCTCTGGGAGGTACCTCCGGCCGATCGTACCTAAACTGCGGAGTGACACCCCCGTGATAGAGGATAGCGGGAGCCAAATCCTATTTTGCGCCCGTAGGAGTTTGAGCTTTCTCTTTTCTGATTGGGCCGCTTCGTGATTCTGAAGATAGATTTGTGTTGATGGGTTGGAGGCGCTCGCGTGAAGGTCTAATGTAAAAAAAAATATCACTAACATTCAATTCTCTATGGTGATAAACTCATTTTTGTGATTGGTTAGTTAGGAGTTAGTATTATACTTACTCTTTGTTGATAAGTATGTGAAGTTAACCAAATAGGTCGAACGCATATGTTTGAATAAGTTACTGGCTGATTCTAAGTTATGGCGGCAATGTGCTTTAAAATCCGGCCAAGTGCCATTATCGCAAAACACTGCAAAAAAATCACGTTTGTTGTATGGGAGCCCCCCTTAATTTATTTTATTTTAATTTAATAATTATTATTTTTTGAAGAGAATATACAACTAAATATTCTGTGAATATTTCAAGCGTGTACCTGTTGCCGTTATTAATATCTAGCAAAAAACGGCAAAAATATCACGTAACAAACGTGAAATTTTTTTGCCGTTTTTTGTATGGGAGCCCCCCTTAAATATTAATTTTATAATGTTTTTAGTATTTGTTGTTATAGCGGCAACAGGAATACATCATCTGTGAAAATTTCAACTGTCTAACTATCACGGTTCATGAGATACAGGCTGGTAACAGACAGACAGACAGACAGACAGACAAACAGACAGACGGACGGACAGCGAAGTCTCAGTAATAGGGTACCGTTTTTACCCTTTGGGTACGGAACCCTAAAAAAGACTGTAGTTCTTTCTTTAAATTTATTTTTTCTCGGCATTTTTTCACACTAGGCTTCGCCATAGAGGAAATACTAGTTTCGAGTAGGTAGGTACTCGTAGCTTTTTATTTTTCTCTTAGGTAGTGATGAAAAATAGTGTGTATCACTCGGGGATAAAATTTTGTTCTCGGGCGGCGTATATTGAATTCCTCGCTAAGCTCAGGATTCTACGTTAGAATCGCTACGCTCGTGATTCTACTATAGAATCCTTCGCTTAGCTCTGAATTCAAAATAACACCCTGAAAGAAAAATTATTACTTTGTCCCCTTGTAACACAAATAACTATTTTTTTACCATTAAAACAAACAGTCTGAAATTATTCAGTGGGACCAAGACGACTAAAAAAATAATTAATAAATTATTCCCGTTCGTCCCATCAACAAAATTAGTGGGACGATCGGGAAAAAAATTACGAATTCCCGTTCGTCCCACTACGGGAACGAAGTCGGTGGGAAGAAAGGGAATACACGCGGTCTAACCGCGTGATTTGCATCGGCACGGATTCCGCCATGTCTGAACTAGCTCTAAATGCACCTTGTGACCATAACAAATAAATAAATAAATTTGTAAATAAATAAATGAAAGATAAGTAGAAATGATTACTTTTACTCACTTAATTTTGTTTCTTAAAGTAATTGTGGCTTCAAATCACAGATCAAATTACAAACCTATTAATATTAGAACACATAGTTCAATAAAATAAAATAAAATGTGTGTGTGTATCAGAGTACACAGGTAAGAAGTGAAACTTCTTTACGACATATCATTTTTCTACTATTTGCAACTTCACAAAAATGGGGTAGATAAGGCTTAAGCCTTAAGAAAAACAATTTTTTCCGTATTAAATTAAGTCTATTTTATTATTATAGACATGCATACAATTAATGAGTAATTTATTTTATCATTGTTCTTATTATAATATATATTTATAAATTAATTAATATATAAATATTAAAATCATGCTCATACGTGTTGAATTTATAAAACGAAATATATAATCACTCACTTTTCTTGTAAATTCACTTAAATTTGAATAAGTCTTTTTACTACATACATACATACATAAACTCACGCCTTTTTCCCATGGGGGTAGGCAGAAACTACAGAACGCCACCTGCTACGATCCTTACATACTTCTTTTGCTTCACTCACATTCATACATCTAGTCATACACACACGCCGGTTATGAGTACTGCGCACCTGGCCTTTCTGAAGAACATCACCTATAAGGTCTATGTATGTCTTTCTAGGGCGTCCCCTCCCGGCGTTTCCATTCACGTCTGCCATGTAAATACCTTTCGTTAGTCGCCTTTCATTCATTCTCTCAACATGACCAAACCATCTTAACATACTCTTTTCAATTTTAGTCACTACATCTTCTTTTAAACCACAACTTTGTCTTATTACCTCATTCCTCAATCTATCATTTAAAGTTACACCACACATACTTCGCAAAGAACGCATTTCTACTGCATTAATCCTACTTTCATGTCTTTTTTGCCATACCCAACCTTCACTTCCATACATAAGTGTAGGCACCAGCACACTGTTGTGAACGGCGAGTCGAGCTTCCGGAGACATCGATTTGCTGGTCACAACCGCATGTATAGCACCATTCACTTTATTCCCTGCATTCACTCTCCTTTCCACATCCTTTTCAATCTTTCCATCCCTTGTGAACATACTTCCCAGATATACAAACTCGTTCACTTGCTCCACACTCTTATCATTTATTTTCACTTCACACTCCGATACATCGTCTTCTCTTTCAAACACCATTACCTTAGTCTTGTTCACATTTATACACATCCCTTTTAACTTAAATGATTCATTCATCACAGTCACCATGTCTTGCAACTGTTCTGCTGACGATGCAAGTAGAACTTGATCATCTGCATAAAGAAGGCATTTGACAGGCAACTCATTCATCCTCAATCCGCACTCATGCTCTTTCAAACCTATTAGACAACTATCTATGTACAAGTTGAACAGCCACGGTGACGCTACACAGCCCTGTCTAACACCCCTTGAGATGGAAAACCAGTCCGTATACGCCCCATTAATCCTAACACAAGCACTGGAATCCCTATAAAGAGATTTCAGTGCCCGTACCAAGCGCCAGTCCACACCGTACCCGGATAGCGTCGACCACAGTTCATCCCTCCACACACTGTCATAGGCCTTCTCCAAGTCAATGAAAGCACAGTAGACTTTTTTGTGCTTTGCCAGATGTTTTTCAGCTATGCTCCTCAAGGAGAAGATCTGATCCATACAGCCCATTCCCTCTCTAAATCCTGCTTGCACGTCCCATAATTGTTCATCCGTCACTTTTACCACTCTATTTATTAAAACTTTCGCATATAATTTGCCGACAACACTCAAAAGACTAATGCCGCGGTAGTTTTTACACTCCTGCTGTGAACCTTTTCCCTTATATAGTGGTACGATTACAGCCTTGCACCAGTCATCCGGCACGCGGCCATAACTCCAACACATATTAAAGAGCCGGCACAACAGGCTTGCTACCACCCCGTCACCGCCCTTCAGCATTTCAACAGATACTCGGTCATACCCTGCAGCTTTACCAATCTTCATCCCACTCAGCGCTTTTATAATCTCATTCATTTCTATTTTATTCTCATTCTTTTGCTCTTCGTCTGTGTTTGGGTTTTGACAACTGGCTTCTACCCAGTTACCCACTCCTTGCACACTATCCTGACAACTAAATAAACTTTCAAAATATCCCTTCCAGCGTTCCAAGACCTTACATTCTTCGCTCAGTAAGCACCCATCTTCTGCTCTTATTACATTCATGCTCGATGTTTTTGTCACTCCGCGAGCCAATCTTACCTGTTTCCAGAACAGCTTAACATTGGCCCTGAAGTTATCGGAGAATTTCCTGTTATATTTTTCTTCCTTTTCATCCTTCTTCATTTTTACCACCTCTTTGACTTTCGCTTTCATTTGATTGTATGTTACTTTCACTCTTGCCAGATCATCCGTCACGTTTGTTGCCTGATTCATTCTATTTTGGGCCTTACAGGCTAATACATTGAGCCAAGCCTCTTTCTTCTTCTTCACCACCTCTTTTACTTCATCATCTACCCAAATATCATTCGTTCTACTACCACGTTTCCTCTTCGCTATACCACATAACTTTGTGGCTACGTTTACCATACTACTTTTCACTATTTCCCACACATCCTCTAAAGTGAAATCATTCATATCATCAAATATCTTATCCGTCTTCTGTTTTACTTCCCTCTTATATTCCTCCTTTACTTTTAGTTCTTGTAATCTACTTTTATTCTTTCTAACGCGGTCACAGGAACTTGAACTCGATGACGCCAATGCTTGAACAGACCAGCCACCCGACACATAACCAGATAGTGATCAGTCCCTACATTAGCACCCCGATAGGCTCTTGTATCTGCGACTTTGCTCTTCAATCTTTCATCTACAATAACAAAATCAATCATACTTCTACTGTCTTGCCTTTCCCACGTATACCTATGGATCTTTCTATGATCAAACATAGTGTTCATTACACACAAGCCCTTCTCTACACATACTTCTAGTAAATTCATCCCATTCTCATTCACTCTATTGTCACCGAATGCCCCTAACACTTTTTCGAACCCATTCCTCTTCACACCAACCCAACTATTAAAGTCGCCGAGCATAACAATCTTCTCGTTAGATCTACAATCATTCAATATATCTCCTAAACATCCCCAGAATTCCTCTCTCTCAGAAGGTGAGCATCCCATATCGGGTGCATACACGCACAAAATAAAGATAGGGTGTAGGCCCACCTTAATTCTCACCCAAAGAATCCTAGGGCTCACACAAGCATAATCTTTTACAAACCTCATAATCCGCTCCGAGAGGATAACCCCCACACCCTGACAGGCCCTCTGTGTCTCTTGAACACCGGACCAGATAGCGGTCAGGGACTCGTGTTTAGATATATCCACTCCCTTTCTTTTTGTCTCATTCACACATAACACATCTATCCTTTTGTCCTTCACTATTTCACATACTTCATCCATCTTATCTATCATCCCTCCTGTTGTGGTCGGTGTACACAATTAATAAGACTTGTAATTAGATAAACTGGTATGGATTATTAGATAATTACACATAGGACACGGTTGGGACTCCACACACCAGAGACAACCAACGCCATCATCATCGACCATAGAGTAATCATAATATCAACTAGTGATGCGTCATAGCACTAGTGACGTACTCATAACATCCTCCTTATTCAGAAATCTAAATTATTATAATTTTACAGCTTGACAAGTTTACAAAATTAACCAAACTCGTAACAATAACTTTTGACAACTTAACACAGACTGTATAAGTAATTAAAAATAAAACCATTTGTATAACTAAGACTTTTAGACAATTCTAGACTTCACTAAATCAACAGTCTTTCACAGTCATTGTTAGACAATTGTGCTTATTACAAACATCCACTTAACTAAACATTAACTTTTTTATTTTATTTTATTTACAAGTCTAACCGTCTTGGTGGTCTTATGACTCTTCCACACCTAGTGCGCATTTCAACTGGAGTTGTATGCTCTTCAATAGACGGTGTTACTGTATGTGACTTAGGAGATATATTGACATTTGGACTTTTTTGTAACACATCTTGAGATACTGTTTGAGATGTCTGTGGAAGCTTCAAAATATGCTGTCTGTTTCTCCTTCCTATAAATCCATCAGAACCTTCAACAGTATAAGACTTAGGCTGATCACACTTGGACCTTACTGTGCCCGTAATCCATGGAGTGTCTGGCATTTTCTTAAAATATACTTTTTCTCCTTCTTGTAATTCTGGTAATGGTTTAGTCTTTCTGTCATAGTATTCTTTCATTTTATTTTTATTTTCTTCCTTAGTTTTTATATAGTCTTCAAATTTTACTGTTCTTGGTTTTAAATTTTTGGTGAGTGTTGGTAATTGCGTTCTAAGTGATCGAGACATTAACAATTGTGCTGGAGATGGTAGATTTCCTCTAGGTGTATTCCTGAATTGAAGTAGAGCAAGATATGGATCTGTGCCCGACTCATCTGACTTGGTAAGTAAACGTTTACATATCTTTACTGCTGACTCTACCAACCCATTTGACTTTGGTATGTAGGGACTTGACGTATTATGTTGTATTCCCCATTCAAAAATAAAATTCTTAAACTCTGCCGAATTAAATGGTAGTCCGTTGTCTGAGAATAACTCAACTGGGATACCATGTCTACCAAAAATACTTTTAAGACTAACAATTACTGTTTTGGCGTTAGTACTGGCCACTGACATTAATTCAATATAATTTGAGTAATAATCTTGTACTACAATGTATTTTTTAGTTTTATAATCCATAAAATCAATACCAACTTTTTCCCATGGTAGTAATGAAACATCATGTGGATGAAGTGGTTCTGGTGCATTTGAACTTCTGTGTGACAGGCAAGTATGACAGGACTGAACAATGTTTTTTATATCTGTAGACATAAATGGCCAAAAAACATGTCCCCTTGCAAATGCTTTTGATCTTTCAACTCCCAAATGACCACTATGTATTATTTTCAAAATATCTAGCCTTAATTTTTTAGGTATGACTATACTGTTACTTCTAAAAATCAAATCATTTTCAGTATGCAAATCAAATCTATATTGCCAATATTCATGCAGATCTCTGTGCACTTGAGTTTTACTTGATGGCCATCCTTCTTTACAGTATGTTTTCAAAATCTGCAGGCTTTCATCATCATTAGTACCTTTAATCAACCACTGAAGACGTTCTGAGGAGACTGGTAATGACTTAATCAATAAATTTACATGGACAATGACATCATCATCTAATTCATCTGCTATTGTTTCAGAAAGTGCTGCCCTTGACAAGGTATCAGCAATGTACATGTGAATACCTTTCTTGTAAATAACATTTAGACTGTAAGCTTGTATTTTTAACATCATTCTTTGTAGACGTGTTGGAACCTCGACTAAAGGTTTTTTAAACAATGTTATTAAGGGAGCATGATCTGTCTCTACAGTTACAGTTTGTCCATATATAAATTGATGGAACTTAATGCATGCAAAAACGATTGCATAGAGTTCTTTCTCTATCTGAGCCATTTTTTGCTGTGTATCTGTTAAGGTTTTTGAAGCATAATATACAGGATGTTGATTTTGCAACAACACTGCTCCAACAGCACTGTTACTAGCATCACTCTGTAGGACAATAGGATCATGCACATTAAAATGAGACAACACCGGAACTTGACATATTAATTGCTTAAGACGGCAAAATATTTCTTCATGGTTGGCAGTCCACTGCCAATCAGTAGACCTTTTTAATAATTGACGAAGTATTTCAGTTTCAACTGCCATGTTTTTTATAAAGGGACTCAAATAATTAAGCATGCCTAGAAATCTCTGTAAATCTTTTAGACAGGTAGGAGATGGCATCTCTTTGATTGCTCTGACCTTATCCGGATCAGCTGTGATTCCATCTGCTGAAAAGATATGTCCCAGATATTTAACACTCTCCTTGGCAAATGAACATTTTTCTTTATTAAATTTGACATTGTATTCCTTCGCCCTTTCAAATACCTTATTAAGTCGCTCATTATGCTCATGTAATGTTTGTCCACTTACTAAAATATCATCGCTATATACTGCCACCCCTGGTATATCACCAAACATTTCAGTCATGGTTCTATGAAAATACTCTGGGGCGCTGCTTACTCCATATGGGAGACGTTTAAAGCGGTATCGACCAAAAGGTGTATTAAACGTTGTGAGATAAGAACTCTTCTCGCTTAGTTGGCACATCCAAAATCCACTGCTTGCATCCAAGGTGGAGTAAAATCTTGCACCTGCCACCTTGGCACGAACCATGTCCACTGATGGAATAGGATAATGTGTCCTATTAATTGCCTGATTTAAATTACGGGGGTCTAAACATACCCTTAATTGACCATTCTTCTTTTCAACTAAAATTAATGAACTCACCCATTCTGTTGGCTCTGTGACCTTGGTAATGACATCCATTTTCTCCATCTTCTCAAGCTCTTGTTGAAGTCTATCATGTAGTGCAAATGGTACCTTCCTTGGAGCATCGACTTTTGGCTGCATCTCAGGATTTGTACTTATGTGAAGCTCACCAGGAAGACAACCAAGACCGGTAAAAACAGAATTATTACATTCAACAAGTTTATTTAAATCTATATTTTGTGACTGACTTGACTGTAATGAAAATGACTGTGACTGACTTGACATACTTTTTGTGACTTTAGGACATAGCACTTGACTTGATTTTGACTGAATAATGTTAGACAATTCACCAACATCACTTTCTGATGTTTGCATGCTTGTAGTATCTACACAAAAAACCCTTTTAATTAGCCCAATCTCTGAGCAAGTAGCTTTACCTAGCACAGTTGGAGAATTTACATTTGCAATTATGAAATTAATTTGTTTTGTCATATAAGAATTATTCAATTGGAATTTACACTTCAAGTTTTGTTGACCTAATACCTCTAGACTATTACCTGTATAAGACTTAATTTTTATAATAGTTTTTGACAATGAATTTTGAATATTAAGTGAATCATAAATATTTTTTGACATAATATTTACATCACTGCCAGTATCAATTATACAATGTATTTGTAATCCATTTATCTGTAAATAAATTGTCCATTCACTTGACAATGACCTTGATGATTGGATATGACCTATGAACAGTTCTTCTTGTTCTGACTGTTCCTGCTGCACATCACTGTCTGACTGTACATACTTTACCGACCTTGATGGAAATGACCGACAACAGACTGCAAAATGACCAACTTTTTCACATTTCCTGCACTTTGCACTTAATGCTGGACACTTATGTCGATGCACCTGTGCACACCTTGTACAAATTTCCTTTGACTGTTGACTTTGTTGACTGGTACTTCTGGACGTTGACATTGATCTTGAGCGTGACATTTGAGCTTTGTTATATAGAACTGAACTTTGTTCTGCTGCCAGTTGATCTGTGTGATGCCTAGAAGCAAGCATGGCTTTTGCCATCTCTAGGGCCTTATCAAGATCAAGCTTATCTTCTAGCAATAGTTTTTCTCTGATATAATTGTATTTTTGATGCATGTTACATATGAACATAATTTTAGTCAGACGTTCTTGTAGTTCTCCCAACTCACAGTTCTGTGATCTCAGTTTTAATGTACATGCGAAGTCGTCTAAAGTTTCATTCTCATTCTGTTTATATGTGAAGAAATTATGACACTCATAAGTAAGGTTAGCTTTTGGGGCGAAATGATTTTGAAACAGTTCTATGAGCTCAGCGTATTTGATATCATCCTCATTTTTGCCAAACGAGTTGAATATATCTACTCCTTTTTCACCAATGACATGTAAGAATAAAGCTACCTTTCTGCCATCATTTTCTTCATCCAAGCCAGACGCACTTAAATAAAATTTAAATGATTGAACCCATTTTTTCCATTGTTGAGCCAAATTGCCGTTCATCACCATGGGCTGCGGACTAGACATTCCAGAAAGCTTCTTGGACTTTTGATTTTCTTGAGACATGACGACTTTTCATACACGAGGAGGTACTGAACTATTTCTTTGTATTTTATGACGAATAGATTGCGATCCCAATTACTGACACCATGTTGTGGTCGGTGTACACAATTAATAAGACTTGTAATTAGATAAACTGGTATGGATTATTAGATAATTACACATAGGACACGGTTGGGACTCCACACACCAGAGACAACCAACGCCATCATCATCGACCATAGAGTAATCATAATATCAACTAGTGATGCGTCATAGCACTAGTGACGTACTCATAACACCTCCCTGCACATTCAGCGTAGCTAAGCGACACTCCGCAGCCCGCTTTTCGCCCCATGAGAACAATTGACGTGGTGTGTGGCGAGCATCACCGCCGTCTCCGAGTAGATTATTTAGACTCATTTTGTTCCCACGAATAGCAAGGGAAATTATGTCCACGCTCTACAGAGCCCTGCTTGTAGAGGTAAGGCTGGATAGTGCCTTGGGGCGCCCAGTCCCAGACAACAGGCACGCTTACGACTTAGGCTCTCCCCTAGCCATGCAGCTCTCGGCACGGCGACCTTAGCTTGGGGGTGAGATGTTCGCACCGCACAGAAGGAAACAAAGTGTCCTCTGGCATTCATTCCCTTAGTCGCCTTTTACGACACCCACGGGATGAGATGGGATGGTGAAATTCTTTACGTCCGGTCACCTTACGGCACCTTTACTAAACTTTGATAAAAAAGCAACATGGCGCGTAACCGAAAAACGTGACGATAGAGTCCGTCCAACGAAAGAAGTCCCGTAGACGCGGCGTTAGTTTCTATGCGACTCACATAGGAGTATTTGACATAAAAAACCGGACAAAATTATTTTATATTTTATTTTACTATTTTATGAAATAAAAGTCAATAACTCATCATAATTAGGCATTTATTTAAAAAGAAAAACAATTTAAAAAAAAGTTACTAATCTAAGAGAGATTTACTCTTAAAACAGGATTTGTTTTCAAGAGGATAATCATGAGGGGACCGAATCAATCAGAATCACTGTCTCCGAGTTCACAGGTGATTTGATCCTCACCATCTTCGTCGTCGGAACTGTCACAATTCAGTGTTTTCGTGAGAAGCATACTAATAGCTTCCTGGGAAAAGGACTTGCTTTTCTTCTTCCGTTTTATTCTGTTGCAGCTGATAAAGGGATCAGATGTCAGCAACAACCTATTTAAAATATCTGTGTTGCAGTCCACTCTTGAAAATTTTCTTGCAAAGTCTACGCGATATTTACGGAAATGTTTGTTCCGGGCTTCAGCAGCCTCCTCTGATAGCTGTCCGATAGGTACAATGTGACTTGATATAACTTGTGCGCCATGCATCAGAATCTTGTGAACTGTAGGTGACATGGGATGCCAACCATACAGTTCCACGTACAGTTTGGCAGTTGTGTGAGCAAAGTCATCGAATTTCGCAGGATCAATATCATATCCGCTTGATATCACTTCAAGAATGATTTGGAACCTTTTTATTAAATCTATATTTATTCCAGTAATCCGAGATGAGCATTCAGGATTGTCAAAAAATCTTCTTGACGTATTTCCGTCGTTACTATTGCCGTAACCGACTTTGGGTATGTCAACAAGAAGGCCCATCTCTTCTTTGAAGCTTTTTTGTATCTTCTGTTTTGTTTCCTTCAAAACATTTTTGTCTTCTGCCGTTCGGGCTTGCCACTTCTGTAAGGGCGCTTTATATGCCAGGTGCAACAATAGCTCGAAGAATCGAATTCTCGCGTGCAGAATGGAGAGTCCGAATTTCAGAGACTCTTCACAAACATTACTTCTTTCAAGCTTGTTGAAGTCCTTAGATGTCTGTCCACATATATAGCATCTCATCGTTGAAGCCGTATCGGTCGCGGCATTGCACACCTTTCCATCGACCATTGTGAGCAAAAGGGTGTGATTTATTTTAACGGAATCTTCCATACCAGTTGTTTCTTTGAGATTCCTTGCTTGTTCTTCAATATAGGTGATTTCTTCCTTTGTGATATCCTTTGTTTCGTGAATGAACCGAGCCCGGATAGGACGACAGAATCTCACTGAAGAAGGCACTGGATTTTGCCATACAATTTTTCTTGTCTCTCCATTAATAGAAACAATCATTCTCACAGGTACAAGAGAACTTAAAAATATATTGGCATCATCGTCGCCAGTGTTGGCAAATGTCTGCTTAAACTGTGTCTGACTAGATCCATCACAGCCCCATTTTGATATTAAGGTAAGATGTTGCTTCTCAAACTCTGATAATGTATCAATCACTTCTTTTAAATACTGAAGTAGTCGCAAAGCCGTATGGTCCAGCAAAGCTTGAAGTTCCACTTCAAAGCTAGTTTCAGTAACTTTTATGCTAATTTCGGCGGGATAACACTCTTTTTCACTTTTTGTAAAAGCGAATAGCAAGGATAAATTTCTTTTCGGCCACCTTGTATTAATTCCCACTGCCCTCTTGTTAAATTACCTTCTACAAATAACGCTAATGCTTCTTGTGGTGTGTATTTTCTCGCGATTGGTACTTTTTTAGCTGACGATATTACTTTTCGGAACTTTTTAGCTCTGGTAGGCGTTGACGTTATTTCTTTCATAATCTTAGACGCATCAACATTTCCCGAAGTACCTTGACTCACGCTTGCAGCGTACGTCAATTCCTCAACAGGTACCCGGTCCCGTAAATCTTTTGTTCTTCGACGCTTGCTTCGATCACACAATTCTCCGAATTCTTTTGTTGGTCGGCCTGCTTTGTGGGTCCAAGTAGGTAGTTCCAGTGATACATTAAGCCATTCCATATTGTTTTCTACGAATCTCTTATCAGTATTACGGGCTGCCGACCATCTTTCTTTGAAACTGGTCTTGAAATATTTCAAAGAACGGGTAAGAACACTTGTTTCTGCGGGTGGACATGAAGTTAGTTGCGCAAGTCTTTCTTCTAACAACGAAAATTTTTCTTCAATCTTCTTCCCTTTGAACTCTTTTATAATAGTATAAAGCTCCATTCTGGTGATTTTTTTCACTCTTTCCGAAGGATCTATGACAAAAGAAAGCAAAAAACATAGTTTTGTCAATATAATTATAATCTTCCCCATATAGTTTGAACTACTATAAAAAAATATGGGGTACGTTGGGGGGACTTTTTATTCGTGTTTCTACTTCCTTAGAGTTTAGATTTTATGCCCATATAAAAATTTTGAGGCGACAAGGCGCGACACTTAAACAAAAACACTAATGTATTTCAAATTTCTTTAAAAAACAAGTCAAAAAAGTGCTGCTGTTTATTGATGGCTATACAAATAGAAAATTTGGAAGAAACGTAATAAAATATACTTCAGTATATAGTACTAACCTTCTATATCCATATCCGAATAGTTAATCTCCTGTTGTTTGCTACACGAAGCCATTTTAGCACAGAAAACTGATAAACACAAACGAGAGCGCCGAGAACAAAGACACGCGTACAGTACGATGACTGAGTTCCGACTGAGACGTTGTGGCACATGCGCGGGAGTTGAGGGTTGGGGGTCTGCCTTTTGATAAACCGGTTATCGTAGGTAAAGAAACATGTATTTTGGGTGCGGTTGGATTAACATCAGTATTTTCAATTTTGACCGGTTTTTTAAGTGAAATACTCCTACGTGCGACTGTACGCTGTCCTCTAACAAATCTTGTTAGTTCCATGTATTTCCGCGGGACTTTTTTCGTTGGACGGACTCTACGTACAAAATTTCTCCCATACGTCGATAAAGAAGTTTCACTTCAAAAATTGTACCTTGTGTAGACATTATTAATTAAAAGCACAGATCAGTTTTTCATTTACATAAGTACTAAAATACAAACAGTAAAATTGCATAATCTAAGAAAATCACAAAGCAGTTGTAAGTATAATATTGGTACTAATTAAACCTAATAACTATGTAAAAAAATATAAAATTTGAAAAATACAGATAAATTATATTCTTATTGTTTCTTATGAGTAATTGTGCTTTAACTGCTTATATATTTACAGTTAAAGCATGTTAGTAAAGTAAACCGCATAAAGATATCTGATATTATCTGATGGTATTTGGCCGGCATTTAAATAATAACATAACAACATTATCATCTGACTTTGGAATGACACTGAAATATCTAAAACACCACCAAATCAAAATTATGTGACACGACATAACCAGCTTTAATATATTGTACGTAAATTATACGGGTCACTGGTAAAATACTTACAACCTTGCAGGGCTATATAACTAATATGATAAATAAAAACTTTTCTTTTAAGACTTTAAAAAATCAACGATAACAAATGAGCTGATCCATACCTTCTGGCGAGTTAAGCGAGCAGAAATATATTAGTCTATTCTACCAAGTAGACTATTACATGTGGCATAATATTATGATTCCCGCGCCGTTGGATTTTAATATATAGGTCATCATAAAATTCAAATAACGCGTTGATTTTTCGCGTCAAAATATATGGATTTTAAATCTTTGAAATGGTTTTCAACATTTGAGCTTGATGCATAGTCTTTGGCATTTTTGAAATATTTTTTCATAACGCAACCCCACAGTGGTTTTTTTTTCAGATGTCGTTTAAATGTACTGTTCAACTCTATTAAGAAATATTAATTTTTGTTATACGATGGTTCAACTAATTGCAAGTACAGTTTTTCGGTTTGTATTAAGTTATCATAAAAGTTTATTAAAGGTATAGAAATATTTATTGTCATTTTCGTTGTGAAGTAGTTCCATTTTTGTTTGTTTGTCATTTTGAGTATGAATAACATCAAAGTTTTCGTGATTCGTATGATTTACAATTTGGAGCTTTAAGTTCAAAAGCTTTATTACATTTGGGCTGCGAATCATTCAGTTCCGCACTCCTGAACTGAATAACTCATGGAACGATAATGTGATTATTTCTCTTAAAACTGTTGTAAGTTCTTTATCGCAATGGAGCTGCTGAATATGTTTCAAGCTGCTAATGTAAAAGAACTTTTACGGAAGCTTTATCAAAACTGGTTTGTTTATAAAGATTTTTAATAAAATGGGATTGTCCATGCGAACATAACATAGAGGTATTGCTGTGGTATTCCCTTTAAGCACATCAAAACATTGTTTTAAATAATCATTGAATTCGATTTTTAGAAACGCTTTAGTTATTGCTTCTAGGAGGGCCGAACTATCGTCACTAATTATTTCATTAGGCAAAACTTTTCCGGTTTGCCACCTATTTATTAACCATGTGGTTATCGTCTCCATTGTATGGAATTCGGAGGCCATGTAGCACATTGGTACCGTAATGGGTCTAAATTGCAGTCGTACCTCCAATGTTTATAGTCACCTGTACGGTTCTGTGCATAAAAGTGTGTGCTTGATATTTTAACGCACCCAATAAGACATCATACAGTCTAACTACGAGGTGAAGGAGCGTGGCCACACAAAGATGAAAATATATTCTTAATCGTTTCACTTAAATAGAACTACAAAAATCAGTGATTGAAAAACAATATATCACGGGAATTTAACGCGATGACTTAAATTATTTATTTACAAAAGTCCGTGTCGAGCTGGTTCGAAAGTAAGTCTAAAATTCGTCGTAGTAATTAACATCCATCGTGGCAGAATCGTGAGAGAGTGCCACTCCAAAGCGTTATCCTAGTAGATGCGAGTTCAATCTTACTATTGTGGTGTTCATTCCACATGTCTTAGTTTACTTACGTTTTATAATATATTTTACAAATTTCTTCATCATAACTTTTTAAATTGTATCATCTCATGTTTCCCATTTTTATGTATTCTTTAACACCTGAAAGCATACCGATTTGTTTTAACATCCAGAAACTTATTTTTACTGCTAATTTGTGAAATCATAGAATATTTTCAACTCTGTCATTTTTACTGACATGACATATATCTTATTTAATTTTCTTAAACCATAGACATAAGATACCATACTCTATAGCTCTTCTTAAGCTTGTTGTACATTATAATTTTCATAATAAGGGCAGCGGCAGACTGCGTCTCTGTAAACCGTGTTTTATTCGTTCATGATTTCTTAATTGATATTTGAATTTAAAATTTAGAAGACATGTCGGAACGAAGAAAAACGGGCGTCACTTTTTTAGTCTTGAATCTGGACGGAACGCTGATAGTCCGTTTCCTACTGAATACTACGAAGTTTACGATTGTAACTGAAAACTCTTTAAATCTATAAGATGATATACGGCCTGTGAAAGTTAACAAACCATTGTAGTGCAATAAATATAAATGTATTGAGTGTGGAACCTAAATTTCATTGACCTTGTCGGACACCGCTTCATGTTTAAAGGGCTCTTTTGATCGGCGAACGAAGCCTCAGCCCGGCCACCGCATTCCTTGGTGCCTGTTCTTGCACCTGTGCTACTGCCTGTTAGCCTGGCAATTGGTTCAAGCCTTGACCATCTAACTGTGTGCCAGCCCATTCGTCCTGCTGGCTACCCTACTGCCTACCTAAGCGATTCATCTGCGAGCTCATCTGTCTACCTCGGGCATTCCACGACTTCCTGCCCGATCTACTGCCTGGATAACTGCCCACGACGTGAGAAGCCGGACCTCCCTAGCTGCCCACGTCGTGCGAAGCGTGCGGACCTTAATTTGTTATATATATCCTTTTTCTTAATTTTAATTTATAATTACTTTTACTTTTTTTAACGTGGCTTACGTATGAGATCTTCTGAGCTATACGTAACGCTACACTATCATAAACAAACTTATTAAAAAAATACTAGCTACTACTACTAATTTACTGGCCAGCACATAGAACTTGACACAAAAATATATGTTTTATAATGATCTTCATTATTTAGTCAATATTTAGTGTGACCTCCATTTTTATCTATGCAGCTAAGAAGACGTTGACGCATGGAGGCCACAATATTTGCACATAAGTCTGTGCCCCGTAAACTCTCCCACAACTGCATACGATGGGACTTGAACTGCTCAGGACAGCTCTCGTCTCCTGCATCCCATCTTTGTGCCATTAAACCCCATATATTTTCTATAGGGTTTAGATCAGGGGATCGTGCTGGCCACGGAATAACTTTAATATCCGAATGCTGAGTAAACCATTAGGCCGCTGCCTCGAATCTTGCGGGCAGCGGGGCGGCGGCGGCGGCGGCGGCGCACAGTGGGCTGAAACGGGCTGGTAGAGGACTTAGCGTTTAAAAAAAAAAGTTTATTTTTCTGAAATTTTAAGTAGTGCGTTGGATTTATCTATTGATTATAAGTAATTATTTATATGAGGGTCGTTTAGATAACTTGAGTATTTTCGGAGTTATTAATAACCAAAGTAATTTTTGTATGAAGCCAAACAAAAAAACTTGAAAATCTAGAAATTCTCAAATTTTCTCAAAGAATCGACTTTACGTATGTGTAGTACGTATTTTTGTCCTATTTTAGCACCTATTCTCGTGTTGCGATTTTCTGCGATTTGGTCGCAATTTCAAATTTTGTTCTCTAATCCACACCACCATAGAGGTTAAGAACCAGGCGCGTTTTTTTTATGTAGTGGTCTCCCAGTTAGGCCTAATCCACTAAGGACTAATAAAATAAGTAAAAATCACAATCAGGTACTGGTCACTGCACTTTTTTATTTTGCATAATATCTGCAACAAACATCGCCTGCCAGTACCACAAATATCACGTGCAGATATTGAAGGAGATCTCAACAACCAAGTCCCGCTACAACCACAACTAGATGTGGGTGCTAATGTTGAACAACAGCTCCTAGCTAGAGGCCGACAACAAAGAGATCGCATTGTCCAAAGATTGTGGACGGCTAGGAGGCTATAATGCATAAATTTATTTCTAAACAATTTCTTATTTGCCAATAGGTAGTGTGTAATAAATATACATTTTAACTATTGTTAAAACCTTTTTATTCTAATAAGTACACCCTGGCCATTACTGTGTTGACAGCTACTTAAATGATCTGTCACTGCACTTCTTATATCTATGTAAAATATAATACACGTTATTTTTCCTGCTAAAAATAGTTTTTCCTTATTAGCCAACTCCATTGGCTCTGCTAAATTAATCTAATATATAAATAAGTGGTTATGGTCCCTCCAACGTCCACCACGGTGCAGCAGTCAGGAGCGGATTCCAGTACAGCGGTAACAAATTCTTCCAATATGACAAATGCAATAAGCATTAGTATGCTAAATGGTCACAACTTCAACACTTGGGCATTTAGTTTGGAGTGCTATCTGACGGACGTCGACTTATAGGACGTTGTGATTCAAGCGGTCGATCCCGCCGATCCCATCGCCACGCGCAGAGACGCGAAGGCACGAGCAAAGATTTGCCTCACGTGTGACGAGTCGGTGTTTCCAATAATCAGGTCAGCAAAAACCGCATACGATACCTTTAATTGTATAAAGAAGGCTTACGCTGACAGCGGGCTTACAAAGAGATTAGCTTTAATGAAGAGTCTCCTAGGAAATACTTACACAGGAAACATACAAGAGTATGTGAACAAGGCGTTATCAACGCAGCAAGAACTTTAGGGAATAGGAGCAGCAGTAGATGACGAATTTCTTGGCATTATTATGCTTGCTGGACTTCCACAAAAATTTCATCCACTCGTCATGGCTCTTGAACATTCCAACATGAAGATTTCATCGGAAAATGTGGTGACAGCACTTCTCAAAGAGGATGTGCGCACCGCAACACCTACTACCACCAGAGGACCTAACAACGCAGCACTACAAACGAAGGACGAGAAGAAAAAGTTCTGTACCTATTGTAAAAAGCTAGGGCACGCAGTATCGCAATGTAGAAAGCTTAGACAGAAGAAAAGGAAACATATTTCGGTTAACACTTCTACAAATTCATCATCATCATATCAGCCGAAAGACGTCCACTGCTGGACATAGGCCTCCCCCAAGCGTCGCCACATTGACCGGTCCCGTGCGTCTCGCAACCAGCGGATCCCCGCAAACTTCACCAGGTCATCGGTCCACCTAGTGGGAGGCCTTCCAACGCAACGTCTTCCGGTTCGCGGTCGCCACTCCAGAACCTTTCTGCCCCATCGGCCATCCGTTCTGCGAGCAATGTGCCCTGCCCACTGCCACTTGAGTTAGGCAATTCTTCGGGCTATGTCGGTAACCCTGGTTCTCTTGCGGATCTCTACATTTCTGATTCGATCACGCAAGGAAACTCCGAGCATAGCCCTCTCCATTGCCCTTTGAGTGACTGTAAGCTTTCTGATGAGGCCCATTGTAAGCGACCACGTCTCAGAGCCATATGTCATCACTGGCAACACACACTGGTCATAGACTTTCGTCTTGAGACACTGTGGTAAGTTGGACGAGAAGATACCGCGCAACTTCCCGAACGCTGACCAGCCGAGTCGGATTCGACGGTTGACCTCTTTCTCGAAGTTGGCCCTACCCAATTGGATCGTTTGTCCAAGGTAGACATAGTCGCCCACAACTTCGAGTGTAGAGTCTCCGACCTTGATAGGAGTGGGTGTAACATGGGCATTCAACATCACCTTGGTTTTGTCCATGTTCATCCTAAGACCCACTCTTTTGGAAGCTCTACTGAGATCATCGAGCATTGTACTGAGGTCCTCCGTGGTCTCAGCCATAACCACTATATCGTCGGCAAACCGAAGGTGAGTGATGTACTCGCCATTGACGTTGATGCCTAGCCCTCTCCAGTCCAGAACCTTGAAGACATCCTCTAGTGCAGCAGTAAACAGTTTCGGAGATATGACGTCTCCTTGTCTCACACCTCGCTGCAGAAGGACTGGTTCCGAAGTCTGATCCTGAAGTCGAACTGACATGGTGGCGTTTTTGTATAAACACTTCAACACTTCGATGTACCGGTAGTCAATCGGTCTTCTGTATAACCTGGCGCAGCATATGTATGTGGTCTACGGTGCTGAAGCCCTTACGGAATCCGGCTTGTTCGGGAGGCTGGAAACCGTCAAACCTGCGCGCGTCTACAAATTATACATCCGAAATCATACTTTCATCCTGCTTTTCTAACATTCCTCCCTCAGGTTCTCAAGACTGGTATATTGACTCTGGCGCAACTTCCCATATGAGTAACAGGAAAGATTGGTATGCAAACATGTCACCCCATGTCATCCCTATTACAGTTGCTAACAGGGATAAAGGTACTGTAAATATTCATATTTCCGATAGTGTAAATAAAATTAGTGATGTTCTTTATATCCCTGGTGTGGTATTTCGCTATTTTAAACCACATATTTTAGTTATTTCACTGAGTGAGCTGGTGTTCTCACCTAATTCACACTTAGGTCTCTTAATACTTACTTCATATTATTCCATGCCAATACATTTTACATCATATACTTATACTTCGCATCCTTTATACGTTTACATTATTATTCTGCGAATCGGTCTAAAACGATTCGTTTTCTTATAAAATAATCATATTTTTCAATGTTATGACACTTACGTCAGGTTGTCAAGCTGTCAATACTTTTCCTTTTAAATTTTCTGTCATAGAGCTTCTTACTAGCTTAGTCTATGAAGATTACTTTTGATTTATATAATTTAAATTCTTTTTATCAATATGGTTAGCTCAAATATTGTATTTTATAAATTGAAAATTAATTTACACGCTCTCAGAATTCATCGAAAAGGTTTTGGATTGAATATTACTGGCTGTTTTGAATACTGGCAGGTTGCACTTTTTTTATGACAACAAGATGTCACTAACTTAAATTCTGGTTCTGATTCTGTCAAGCGGTGGATATAAAAGACGGAAAGGCCGAGGGCTTGGCAGTCTTGAATCTGGACTGAACGCTAGTAGTCCATTTTTCTGTTTGATACTATGAAGTTTACAATTGTATTTAAAATTTCTCTTTACAACTATTATATATAAGGCCTGTGAATCTACCAATTCTGTTTAATACAATAAATATAATTTATTGAGTGTGTTACTGGTTCTTTAACTTCGACGGTCACCGCTTCATATCAAAAGGGCTTGATTGATCAGCATATTAAGCCACAGCCTGACCTCCACACTCCTATCTGCCTGTTCCTGCACCAGTGCTACTGCTACTGCTACCTGCCTGTTATCCTGACAATTGGTTCAAGCCTTGACCATCTGCGTGCTCATCTGCCTACCTCGGGCATTCCACGCCTTCGTGTCCGTCCAGCTGCCTAGCCTGCCCGTCCAGCTGCCCAGCCTTCCTGCCTGCTAAGAAATTTCTGCCCACGTCGTGCGAAGCCGGCCCATAGTTTTATACTCAATATCCTTTTAATTAATTTTAATTTATAGTTACCTTTACTTTTATTAACGTGGCTTACGTATAGTTCATTTGAACTATACGTAACGCTACAGTTTGGCGCCCAACGTAAAATCAGCGTTATCTTTTCAAAATTCTAAAAAAACTACCACTAGTACTTTTTTTTGGACTCTTATTTGGCTTAGTCTACTCATATTCATTTATTTATTTATTTACCTTTTTCACTTTTTCTCTTCTTCTTCTTTCTTCTACTCAACACATATTCATACCTACTTACACTACACCCCACACACATCCCTTTTACCCTCTGGTAATTGGCACCCATTCTTCACTTGGAAGTGTTTTTAAAACCATTCGTGGTCACTCACAAGCTGGGGTTTGGTTTACTCTACGACGTACTGTAGGAGAATATCCTATAGTCGTTACCATAACGTTCCATAACACATAACTCTCTAATACTTCACTACCCTACACTCACCTCTTAAAGTCCTCTTAAACTTGAGTTTTCTGTAACTCTTGACCTCAACTCTACTCTCTTGAGTCGCCTTTAGCACTCATTAACCCTCACCCTCACCCTCATTTGGCTATAATGCATTATTTTTTTTTTTTTGAGCGGTAGCAACTCATTAAATAAGCCCCTAATGCATTATCTTTTCTTAGAGGTATTCTTAAAACCCTCTAAACCTTAAACTCAAGTTACTCTTGAGCTCTCTTAAACTCAAGTTCCTCTTGGGCTCTCTTAAACTCGAGTGTCTCTTAAACTTGGGGTTTTTCTTAAACTTTAAACTTTTCGAGCGGATAAGCAACTCGTTAAATAAGCCCTAATGCTCTTGAGCGGATAAGCAACTCTTTAAATAAGCCCTAATGCTCTCTTCTAAATTGGGTTTTCAAACAGGTGCGGGTTACGACACCTAATTAAAAAAAAAAGCCTTCGTAATTACAATATAAATATTTCTTTGTTGGAGTATGCGTCATTGAATGTGAACCATATCCCCTACGTGTGAATGAATGAGAGTGTTTGACGAAAGTATGAAAGATGTTGTGTGTTGGAGCAAGGACTTATTTTAACCTTCAAAATTTTCAATGGAGTTGAAAATTTTCCGGGGTTGTTGGGGAAATGTGGTATTTCGCTATTTTAAACCACATATTTTAGTTATTTCACTGAGTGAGCTGGTGTTCTCACCTAATTCACACTTAGGTCTCTTAATACTTACTTCATATTATTCCATGCCAATACATTTTACATCATATACTTATACTTCGCATCCTTTATACGTTTACATTATTATTCTGCGAATCGGTCTAAAACGATTCGTTTTCTTATAAAATAATCATATTTTTCAATGTTATGACACTTACGTCAGGTTGTCAAGCTGTCAATACTTTTCCTTTTAAATTTTCTGTCATAGAGCTTCTTACTAGCTTAGTCTATGAAGATTACTTTTGATTTATATAATTTAAATTCTTTTTATCAATATGGTTAGCTCAAATATTGTATTTTATAAATTGAAAATTAATTTACACGCTCTCAGAATTCATCGAAAAGGTTTTGGATTGAATATTACTGGCTGTTTTGAATACTGGCAGATTGCACTTTTTTTATGACAACAAGATGTCACTAACTTAAATTCTGGTTCTGATTCTGTCAAGCGGTGGATATAAAAGACGGAAAGGCCGAGGGCTTGGCAGTCTTGAATCTGGACTGAACGCTAGTAGTCCATTTTTCTGTTTGATACTATGAAGTTTACAATTGTATTTAAAATTTCTCTTTACAACTATTATATATAAGGCCTGTGAATCTACCAATTCTGTTTAATACAATAAATATAATTTATTGAGTGTGTTACTGGTTCTTTAACTTCGACGGTCACCGCTTCATATCAAAAGGGCTTGATTGATCAGCATATTAAGCCACAGCCTGACCTCCACACTCCTATCTGCCTGTTCCTGCACCAGTGCTACTGCTACTGCTACCTGCCTGTTATCCTGACAATTGGTTCAAGCCTTGACCATCTGCGTGCTCATCTGCCTACCTCGGGCATTCCACGCCTTCGTGTCCGTCCAGCTGCCTAGCCTGCCCGTCCAGCTGCCCAGCCTTCCTGCCTGCTAAGAAATTTCTGCCCACGTCGTGCGAAGCCGGCCCATAGTTTTATACTCAATATCCTTTTAATTAATTTTAATTTATAGTTACCTTTACTTTTATTAACACTGGCCTTGCTTCAAATCTTTTATCTGTAAGCAATTTAGTTAAAAAAGGCTTCGATGTTTTGTTTACATCGAAAGGCGCAAGCATCATCCAAAACGGCGGATGTCAAGTGACAGGATCTGTCATTGCTACAGGATCAAACCATAATGGAATATACAGGTTGGATCTGAGTAGTTCACAAGCGTTGTATTCTTCGACCAAAGAGTCTGCAATGCTGTGGCATAGGCGCCTTGGCCATCTAAATGCAAAAAGTATGGATATACTTAGAAATAAATCAATCGGTTTAGATTACAACGGTAGCTACACTGAAAAGTGTGTTCCCTGCCTGCAAGGTAAATTAGCTAAAAAGCCGTTTAAAAACTCTAAAAGTAAATCAAGCAAAGTCCTACAGTTAATCCATTCGGACTTATGTGGGCCTATGAGTACGCACTCATGGGGCGGAGCTTAGTACTTGTTAACTTTTACCGATGATTTCAGTCGCAAAACTTTTGGATATCTTTTGAAAACAAAAGCCGAAGTTATGCAAAGTTTGTAGAGTTTAAACATTTAGTAGAGAATCAAACCGGTGAGAGAATAAAAGTCCTACGTTCGGACAATGGTCGTGAATATGTAAATAACGATATGTGTATCTTTCTTAAGGAAAATGGCATCGTGCATCAAACGACGATACCGTACACACCTCAACAGAATAGGGTTTCCGAACGAGTAAACCGGACAATAATCGAAACAGCTCGATCAATGCTCCAAGACTCAAAACTACCCTTGGCGTATTGGGGAGAAGCGGTAAATACGGCCATCTATCTCAAGAACCGTATACCAACGCAAGCTTTAAACAACAAAATACCAGAAGAACTGTGGAGTGGAAACAAAATCAACTTATCTCACTTAAGAGTTTTTGGTTGCGAAGCTCACGTTCTTGTACCTAAAGAAAAACGTACCAAACTGGATTCTAAGACACAAAAGTGTGTTTTCGTTGGCTATGCTACAGAAAGCAAAGGATACCGTCTTATAAACCCCGAAAATCCTCGAGTGATAATAGTCGCTAGAGATACTGTCTTCATAGAGGACAAGACGTCGGTAGATACACAAAATTCTTCTTCCAGCGAGATGCTACCCCCGCCACAGTCGCAAGAAATCGTTGTACCCATTCAAGATGAGGAGCAACTAGTTCCACAAACAGCATCATTCACAGTCAGAGACACTACCTGAAATTTCATCTTCGGATCAGCCGACAGCCATACATGATCCTGTAACGCCTGAAGTATTTCCAGGCGCTCCCGAAGCTGAACCCAGTGAAGAGCCAACCATCGAAAGAAGATATCCTATTCGGGAACGACATCCTCCTAAACGATATAGTCAGTGTGGCCTCTTCATGACTTCAGACCTCGAACCGGAGACATATAAAGAAATTACAGATCACCCCCAAAAAGAAAAATGGCTCGAAGCAATGAAGGCTGAATATGATTCATTAATGAAGCATGGAACATGGATCCTAGTTGACCGACCCTCCGATAGGAAAACTACAAAGAGTAAATGGGTATTTAAAATTAAAAAGGACACAAGTGGACAGATAACTAAATACAAAGCCAGGTTAGTAGCAAAAGGATTCACCCAAGTAGCAGGTGTGGACTACGGCGAAACTTTTTCTCCTGTTGCTAGACTGTCTTCAGTACGGCTATTAATAGCAGTTGCTGTCCAAAACAACTTGCAAGTAGAACACCTTGATGTGGAGACTGCCTTTTTAAATGGAGACTTAGACGAGGAGATTTATATGGAACAACCTGAAGGTTTCTCAACAGATCCAAAGGGCAAAGTATGTCTTCTCAAGAAGTCAATTTATGGCCTTAAACAAGCTCCACGCCAATGGAACAAAAAGGTGTGTGAAGCAATGGAAACATTGTCCCTAACTCAAGCCACGACAGAACACTGCCTCTACTATAATAGAGAAGGCAATGACTTCCTCGCTGTCGCAGTTTTTGTTGATGATTTTTTTTTGCTTAGCAATAATGCTAAATTGAAAGAGAATTTCAAGAATGATCTCAAGAAAATGTTCTCTGTCAAAGATCTAGGTCCCCTTAAGGATTGTCTCGGAATGAGAGTTATCCAAAAAGAAGGTTTCATAACTCTAGATCAGACCAAGTATATACAAAAACTGTTACACAAGTTTGGCATGAATGACGCTATTCCCGTGACTACACCATTGGAACCCGGCCTTAAACTTTCGTTACCTGACAAAGAAGAGAAAAATATTGAAGTCCCCTATCAAGAGCTTATCGGCTCATTAATGTACGTTTCCATATGTACACGACCAGACATTGCACATGCTGTCTCGTACTTGTCTCAATTCAACGTACATTACGGGGAGGTGCACTGGAGAGCCGCTAAGAGAGTTCTTCGATACCTAAAGGAGACTATACACCTCAAACTGTTATACAAACCAGGTCAGTCCTATCCAACAGGATATGCCGATGCGGACTATGGGAATAATATTATAGATAGGCGATCCTTCACAGGATTCATATTCTTAATGAGTGGAGCTCCCATCTCATGGGAAGCGCGCAAGCAACGCACAGTCGCTCTTTCCACGACAGAAGCTGAGTATATGGCTCTCGGGGAAGCTTGCAAGGAGGCAATATACCTAAAATCGCTCATTTCAGAAATATTCGCCATCATTCATCCTATCGTCATTCATTCAGACAATCAAAGCTCAATTAAACTGGCCCACAACAACACATATCACGCACGCACTAAACACAGACATCAAACACCATTTCATTCGAGACTCACTTGCACATCACAATCTAACCCTGAAATATGTACCAAGTAATGATAACATTGCCGATATCCTCACAAAACCTTTACCAAGGATTAAGCATGCTAGATGTGCAAATCTCTTCGGTTTACTTTAGTGTAGGTTTTGTACAGTGTTTTAAATTTGTTGGTATGTATATAGTTGTGTTTTATATAGTGAGTAATAGTTAGGTATGTACGTTTATTTTTTCTTGTGTGTTAGTGTTAAGTGTACAGTGAACTTTGATATGATGTTTAATTTTTTTGTAAATTCTCTGTAAATTTTATTCCTTATACAGGGTGTCCGTATTACGGGGAGGTGTTAAAACCTTTTTATTCTAATAAGTACACCCTGGCCATTACTGTTTTGACAGCTACTTAAATTATCTGTCACTGCACTTCTTATATCTATGTAAAATATAATACACGTTATTTTTCCTGCTAAAAATAGTTTTTCCTTATTAGCCAACTCCATTGGCTCTGCTAAATTAATCTAATATACAAATAAGTACTATATCACAAATTATGTAGAAGAAGTATTTAAATGAAAAGTATGAATGAAGATTTTAATTAATAGTACAAATTAGTAGTAAGTAAGACAAAATGCTGTGATTATTTATAGTTTTTTACTGTCTTTTCAGAGATGTTAATATATTATTTACTTTTGATATTTTTGTGTACAAATTGTTATTTTCTATTTTAGGATATAGTTTATGATTGATATTTGTTACCAATTCCTTAAAAAAAAAGGTATTCTACTTCCTATTTTAGTAGGTAATTTTATATTCCTACTATATATTTGCTGATAAGGGCAAAACCTAGTGATCTCTGTACTAAATAAATACTTGAATTTGTAAATTGAGAATTTACCAATTAATATTTCATAGCTATTGGAGGATTGTGATTACAAGGTGCTTTCTCTATTAGTGTTTCAAAATTAAGATTATTTGCTGTAATCTATGAGTCTCTGTTATAAAGAGAGAGAGTGATATACACCAAATCTGGTGTATATGATTAGGATCATTAAGAAGGTTATCTCTATGCACCTATATTAAAGGAACATAGTAATAAATAAATACTCAGTACATATTATAATAATTATGTTTTATTTGAATCAGTCTTTTAATAATTTGGAAAGTCCTCTCTAGCTTATTGCAAAGCAGAATACTCACTACATATTATAATAATTATGTTTTATTTAAATCAGTCTTTTAAGAATTAAGAATTTAAATAGAGTTCTCTCTAGCTGCTTGCTTATTGCAAAGCAGTTCCACTGTACGGGGTGGACGTGATCGCTGGCGGAGGATAGGGCTTCTGGAGGTTGTAAGGCTCCAGCACCAGCGCGTTGACACCCTTGCACCTATAGTTCAGTTGTCATCAAGAATTCTCGCCTCTGTGAGCTGCTTGAGGTCTGCCAGATGTTCACGGGTGAAGATATGATGTCCAGGAAATAAAAGACTTTATTCTTCTTAGTGTTTTGCGATGTTTTCACAGGGTCTTCGTGACATAAAGTTGCGTGGATTCTTCTAATACAAATTTGGCTACCGAATTGCTCGATGCGCATGCGCACTATCGTACTACCAAACTTTACCGTCACGAGGACCCTGATTTTTTAGTCGCACAAGTTTTTTATTTACTTAATTTTTTATTATAAACTTATGCTATAAATCAGCAGAACCTCCCTTCCTGATGTCATGACCATGGCATGACCTATATGGTTGGAAGCGCCTTGAAATGGCCCATCCAACGGACCTTGGTCCAGGTCCCTGAGAGCGGGGGCACACGATGCGTTGCGGCGCCGCACCGCAAAGATTTCACCGTGTCAGTGGGCACACGAGCGGTGCGGCGCCGTAACGTTGTTATGTCGCAGCGGCGCCGTAGCACCGTTGGACAGTCTATTAATGAAAATGGATCGTAAAAGACGTCTATTGTTGGCCCTACTATTACGCCACCGCCGAAATCGACGTAGAAGCGTACGACGATACTGGATCTGTCCTTTTATTGCACTAAGGAACAGTGATGGACAGTTTTTTCTCCAAGAATATAAAGAGTTGCTGTTGGACGAAAAGAAGTTTTACAATTTCTTTCGAATGAGTGTGTTAAGTTTCGAATGTTTATTGAAATCTTTAGAATCACATATACGGAAACAGTACACTAACATGAGGAATCCAGTGGAGCCAATAGAAATGCTGGGCATCACTTTGAGGTAAGTAATGAAAATTTTTTTTTTGAATAATAATACTTTTTAATTTTCAAAACGATCAAAAAAGGAAATGTTAATAATCATAATCAATCTTATTAATCTTCTTAATAGTAATCTTGATAAATCTTAATTACAAATTTGCAAAATCGTACTCTACGCTGTCTTGAGATGTTTCACCTGGAGATGTCAATAAATTATAATCTGAGCTCAAGTCTGTTGGAGTGTATGTACTTCTGTAACTTCTTGTATGATACCCGTGTGATGAAGGCTGTTGAGACGTTTGTTCAAACCTAAATGATGATGATTGTTGGGACATTGAGCCATACCGCATTTCAGTGATAATTTGTAACACCTTGCTTTGGAAGGTGAGAGTTTGAAGGTCTGTGAAATCTTGAATTGATGGCAAAATACCCTTAAAAAATGACAAGTGGCGATCTTCGGGCTCCTTAAGGGCTTTTAATGCTTCCTTTTCGAAATCATCAGCTTGCATTGTTCTTTTGCGGGTGATAGGAACATAACGCGAAGACTCCGGTGCAATATCACTTGTAGAATCGGTGTTGGTTTCTCCAGCTACGTCTAAGCTACTGTCTGTCTCATTTTGTGCCACTTTTGTTAAAAATAAAAGTTGATTGTAAAAATGATATTTTTTCAGTTTTTTAGCGGCTGAGCCAGATTTAGAAGCTTCTTTTAACTTTTTTAAATATTTATAGAAGTTATCTTTGACACTTCTCCATTTCTTCACTATATCATTACCTAAAAATAAAATATTAACATTAAGATTACATGAGATTTTATTATTTAAATAAACGTTTTTGTTACAGGTATCTAGGAAGTGGAAATTCACTACAAGATTTGGAGTACAAATTCAAACGGGGCAAATCTACGATTAGATATATGATTAGGAGAGTTTGTCGTGCTATATGGAAAAATATTCTTCAAGACAACATTCCCGAACTAACAACAGAAAGACTCAAAAATATTGCATCTAGTTTCGATTTAAGGGCGAATTTTCCTCACTGCATCGGTGCCCTCGATGGGAAGCATATTCGCATGCGTAATCCTGCTAATAGTGGCTCGCTTTTTTTTAATTACAAAGCCTTTTTCTCAATAGTCCTTTTAGCTGTTGTGGACTCAAACTACAAATTTATTTTTATTGACATTGGCGCATACGGTAAAGAATGCGATTCAACTGTTTTTCAAAATTCAAAACTATATGAGAAACTCATTAACAATGACCTACCATTGCCTGATCCCCAGCCACTGTGTGGTTCCAATAGACGAACCCCGTATGTATTTGTGGGTGACGAAGCTTTTGGATTGAGCAACCACATTATGCGCCCATATGGAGGTAACAATCTCAATGTTAAACAAAAGATTTACAATTATCGTCTCAGCAGAGCCAGAAGATAATTATGTCGAATGCGCTTTTGGGATTATGGCGAATAAATGGCGCATTTTTCACAGACCGATAGACGTGTCCTATAATTTTGCTACTGACATTGTGAAGGCATGTTGTGTCCTACACAATTTTGTCGCAGATCGGGATGGTTTTCGGCAAAAGGATAAATTGGCAATAACTGATGATGAATTTCACTCATTACAACCTCAAGATGAAGAGATGACAGCAGCAAATGTCATTAGAGATGAATTTGCAAGCTATTTTATGAGCAACAGAGGGTCGCTACAATGGCAGTTACAGAAGATTTGATCATCATAAAAACATTAAATAATTACTTACCTATCTGGTTCTTTATATCAGGAGCAAAATTATCATAGTCTGGAAATAAAATTTTGGCAATTTGCTCCCATGCTTTTATTTTCATTGTTTTATTTTTAAAGTCTTCATTGGACTTATCCCAAAGGTTTTCCCGTTCTTGGACTAATGTAATTAGGTAGTCTATATCAATAACATCTAGGTTGGCACTCATTTTTAAAACCTCAATCACAATAAACAAAAATACTTAGAAAAAATTCGAAACGAGCGAGCGTGTGTCCTTCCTTGTGACGCAAAACAACTGAGCGGTGCCGCTCCGACGTCGCAACGCATTCACCCCTCCCCGCCTCGTCTTGGTGGTTGCAAGTCCGGTGCGGCGACGGAGCGCATCGTGTGACATGCCACAGATATTTCTATGTAAGACGACGCAGCGACACCGCTCCGGCGCCGTACCGCCGCCGCAACGCATCGTGTGCCCCCGCTCTGACTATCTCCTCCGAGGAGTTCTGCTAGGAAGAACGAGTGATGAAGGGAAATTCTGCTGGTTTTTCGAACTTATGGCTATTACATGCTAAAGTACCGTAAATTGGGGTGAAAAGGGACAAATCTGAACTTCATAAAGAAAGTTAAGGCGATTGTAATAATTGAGTCGTGATGGTATCTTAGTGATCAAATATAAATTATGCAATTAGCATTTCAGTTTATGCATAAAAAAGCTAAAATATAGCCTATCCCTATTCACCCAGAAATTGGGGTCAATCGGGACGAAAATAAGGTCAATAGAGAAATTCTGTAGGGCTGCCATTTGTGTGATTAATTATAATATCTGGCTACTTACCTATTTTTTTGCATTATCTATTTATTTAATTTATTCAACATTATTACTTTTTATTATTTGATTTTTTTTGAACTAGAGATTTATTTCCAGTTTCATATGTTTCTATTGCAGTTTTTAATATTAAGGGATCATACCTTTTATAAGGTTTTGTACTTTTTGAGATATACACGCGAGGCATATCTGAAAAAATAAATTTGCATTATTGTATATAAATATTTTCACTCAATATATCAACACTAAAATAAACTTTCGGCTACGCCCAGAGCAGGAGGTGTCATTTAATAATTTCCCATCCCAAAAAAAAAAACTAAGGCACGTATAAATGTGACAGCCACTGTTCGTCAGTAATGTTGTCAGTCCGAACAAGTAGGCGAGCCTATTACGATACACCGGACACAATTTCGGACTCCGTACAATATTTCGACAACAAAACTTGGCCCGACCCGGGAATCGATCCCGAGACTCCCTGCTCGGCAGTTGCACTTGCAATCACTAGACTAACGACGCAGTGTAATACTTGCTAATTTATGAAATAAAAAAATCGATATATAAATAAAGAAATAAACCTAATTATTACCTAGATTACACAATAAAAATTGTTAAGTCTGCTTAGTGACAACCCTATAAAGCTGTACCTATTCATACATAAGTCGTTCCTATTCATCCCCTCCTCATCCCGATTAACCTCGCTTTCGTTGTGATTCATACCTGAGACGTCCCCATTCACCCCAAAAAATACAAATTTCACATGTCATTCTAAAAATCAAAATAATAGTAATATTAAGTGATAACTGATGCTTACCTTTTATGTATATGATGGCCCAAACACTCAATAATGTATAAAACATACACTCGTATTCGCTTAATACAAAATAACTTTTACACAGCAAAGTTTTAACCCTTTATAAGGCATAAGCATCTAGGGGCGGAAAAATAAAAGTAATTATGGTTTTACATTAGTTTTATTATGCTTTTTCAGAAAATGAAAAAAAAAATGTAATTAAAAAAAAAAAACATGGTGGGAAGTCACTTCCCTCTACCCGTGATACGTAGGTGATAGGTGATAGGTGTCATAGGCACCAAGTCTGATTGAAGCGGATTGATGTTGTATTACTTATTCCTTGTGAAACGCAGTAAAGCATGGTAATATGCAAAGGGCAACTCCACACTTTGAGCACATTATTTTGGAACGTTTGTCCTTTTCTTTAGTGCTGCACATTCTGCAGCGCTTGTAGCTCGGCAATTCCACCGGCATATGGTCCCCAACGTTGGTGTAGCGAATTTCTTCGGCAATAACGTGTAAGGACTTTTGACGGTTCTCCGATAAACAAGATTTCTATCTGGAGACGTAATTTACCAGACCAGAACGTCGTTTTCTGTTCGAGAATCCACTGACCAGTCCTCTAGCAACAGATACTCGGAATTCAAGAGTGGAGAGTTTTGTCACATTTCTGTTTTGGCAATACAACAAGTATTTTTTTTTTTTTTTTTTTTTTACTATTTATAGGCCTGTGTTTGACCACAATCTCACCGTGGTCAGTGATGATGTGGCCGATGGTGGTAAGCACACAAAGCCTAGAAGGGAACTGGCTCTCAAGTGCTGCTGTCGGAACACACCGGAAGGTGCTTGGCGACAGATTTTCAACTTGAGGGTGGTTGCCAGCCAGGCGGGTACTACAAAGTACCCTACCACCGTGCTATGGTTTCCTCACGATGTTTTCCTTCACCGAAAGCTCAAGCTCATTGTAGGATTCGAACCCGCGACCTTCGTCTCGGTATCCGACGTCACTACCACTGAGCTATCATCGCCTTAAAAGTATGCATTAGTTATACTTGTATCTAAAAGAAAGTAGAAAATGCGGACCCACCATCTCTTACTCCGTCTGCCAACTGAGTAGGTACCTTTTAGCTGGTCGAAGCGATCTACCCCTCCCATTCTTTTCGTGTACTCCTTTATGGCTAAAGGGCAGTCAATTGCTGTCTTGGTGCCATCTTTTTGAGTCCGTAAAATAGTCGTTTTGCCAGACTTGGGATGGAATGCATTACTCATCAGAAGGACATCTTTAGTATCTTTCCAAATCAGGCAAGATACATTGCCCTTGACTCTCCATTTGTACTGCCCTTTTTGAAGCTTCGGGTTAGTTTTTACAAGTTTGGGCAGGTCTTTTCTGTGCCTTCGTACGGTTCCTGTAGCAAAGATGCCATTCTCATAAAGATATTGCATTATACTGTAGTCACAAAAGAAATTATCAAATGTCACAATGACATGAAATTCCTCCAATGCTTTATCTATCAGTTTCTCTGTCAACATCTTCACAACTTTGAATCCTAATCCTTCTTCTGTACCCACTTCTAATTTTCCAGTGTAGATGTAAAATTCGTATTCGTAGCCAGTATTACTATCGCATCGGCACCATACTTTGTAACCCCTTTTGATGGGCTTGAGGGGCATATACTGCTTCATCGAAGACCGCCCTTTGAACAAAATCATAGATTCATCAATACTTTGAGATGAGGAATCTTTGGCATTCTTTTGACAAGCGTGATTTATAAGATCCAATAACGGGCGAACTTTGTAAAGTTTGTCATAGTTCTCACTTGACCTTTCGGGATGTTGGGTGTTATCGTTTAGATGTAAATGTTGCAATATTTTCTTGAAACGTTTTATAGTCATAATGCCTGCGATTTCGTCTACTCGGAATCCAGGGTCTGTAGACCAGTAAAGGTCCATCGAAGGCAGGATGTTGTACCCCATTATTATAAAAATAGCCAAGAAAGCCTTCAGTTCCTTTTTATCTAATTTTGTCCAATTTGCATCATTCTTCTGTTCAGCATATAAGTTTGTTTGATATATTATCAAATCATAAACCTCATCAGTAAAATATTTTTCAAACAAAGTCACAGGTCTAATACGGCTGCTAAACATATTTTCGGGCTGCAATGGAATTTCATCGTAAACGCTAGGGTCCGGTCGAAAGGTGGTCCACTTAGTCTTTTTCCATGTTTCCTCTTCGCCATCTGAATCGTCAGTTTCTGAATCTGAATGGGTATTATCTACCGTAAAACGGGGTGTATAGAAATTGCGGGGTGAATAGAAAAACAATCAGGAAAGTTTTTAATGTTAATATTTCAGTAGTTTTCGTTGAAGAATTTTAGTAGAATTTTAAATTTGAATACAGCAACATTTTTTCTTTGCGTTGGCAACAATTTTTAATTGTCAAAATTGACATTTATCCTGCAAATTAAATTCAAAGTCGACCATCTGTGAACGTGTTTCATTCAACTGCCGAAACTCTTGATTTTAGGTCTGAAAAAGTTGTGATTTGTGCTGTTTAATGTGTTTATCTCATTAGGTGTACGATAAATTATAAAAGTACAGTGAAGGTAAGTGAGAATCCGTTATTAAACTTCAAAAAATTGTTAAAATCACAGTATATGTAAATTTATTGTATAAAAGGGGTCAATAGAATCTATTGAAGGGTGAATAGAACTCTAGTATGGGTTTAATGGAAACCTAGTAGGGAATAATAGAAACGACTAATGTTTGAATAGCAACTAATGAGGGGTCAATAGAGATAAATAAATAGGGTTGTCAAAAACTGTTAATAGAACTTAATACTACTAATAATGTATGGAGCTGTAGATTTAGTGATTGATAAATAAATAATATTTTTAACTTGATTATTTTCATTTACAGATACATATCGCCGTATTCAACATGCCGCGTGTATATAAACCCGATCCTACAAAAAA
This sequence comes from Anorthoa munda, assembly GCA_945859665.1. Taxonomy (NCBI): domain Eukaryota; kingdom Metazoa; phylum Arthropoda; class Insecta; order Lepidoptera; family Noctuidae; genus Anorthoa; species Anorthoa munda. The sequence continues at coordinate 4,246,851 of OX243899.1, read as the reverse complement.
AAGGTATAAAAAATATAATATGGATATCATAAAAAAAGCTGTGGAAGAGTATGCATCTTCCCGAAATGTTAAATTAGAAGAAGTTGCAAAAAAATATGGTATACACAAATCGGTGTTATATCGTCATTGTACGCGGGATATGAAGCAACATGGAGGCCAAAGAGCTTTATCCGAAGAAACCGAAATGTTCTTAATAGAAAACATTAACAAATGCGCAGAATGGGGTTATCCCCTAGATACTTTGGATCTCAGGTACATAGTAAAAATGTATCTTGATAAGATAGGTATAATTCATAAAAGATTTAAAGACAATTTTCCGGGACCAGATTTTGTACAGAGCTTCCTATTAAGACACAAAAATGAGATTTCTCAAAGAGTTTGTGAAAATATCAAGCGTGTGAGAGCTAAGGTATCTCCAGATACGATTAAAGAATATTTCATAGAACTTGAGAAGTCTTTAAATGGTGTACCTGCTTCTAACATCTTGAATTACGATGAAACGAATTTGACGGACGACCCTGGGCGGAAAAAAATACTAATCAAACGGGGATGCAAGTACCCTGAAAGAGTTCTGAACCATACCAAGGCTTCCGTGTCTATTATGATGGCTGGTACCGCAGATGGTAAAATGTTACCACCATATGTGGTATACAAGGCAACTCATTTATATGATTCTTGGATCCAACATGGCCCAGAGGGTACTCGATATAATAGGTCGACATCTGGATGGTTTGATGGAACCACTTTTGAGGACTGGGTGCAAAATATGGTGGTTCCTTATTTTAAGAATTTACCAGGTAGAAAGTGCTTAATTGGAGACAATTTGTCTTCACATTTATCAGCAGACTTGATCCAAACATGTAAAGCGCACAACATCGATTTTGTGTTTTTACCAGCCAACTCAACTCACCTGACGCAACCTCTGGACGTGGCATTTTTCCGTCCAATGAAGCGAGCCTGGAGGCAATTATTATTAAAATGGAAAAAGACAGATGGTCGACAATTACCCACAATTCCAAAAGGTTGCTTTCCAAAACTATTAAAATTATTAATTGATGAACTGCAAATAAATGCTTCAAAGAATATCATTGCTGGATTTAAGAAAACAGGAATTAGCCCTTTAAATGCAACTGAAATTTTAGCCAGACTTCCCGGCGAGAACTTAGGTGAAGATCATGAAAGTGCTGTAGAAGATTCTATTCTAACACTCCTCAAAGAAATGAGATATGGTTCAATGAACATTGTAGAACCAAAAAGAAAGAGAAAACTCAATGTACTCCCAGGTAAAAGTGTCGCTCCAGAAGAAATTGAAGACTATGCAGAAACTGATGTTGATAACAGTATGGCAAATCCTAAAAAAACAAAATACGATACTAGCATCAGTGGTCCATCAGGTTTAAACAATAAAAATAAAGGAAAAGCTAAAAAAACTATAATTACAAACATGAAACTATCACCAATTGAAGAAAAAGAAAATTGCCCTAATAAAATAGAACCTTACAAAGGAAAAGGCAAAGGGATTGGAAAAAAAACGAAAACATCCTATTTGGAAACAAAAGAAGAAGTAATCTTCAAAAAAAAATATAGAAAACAATGAGACTAAAAGAAAAGCTATCGAGGATATTACAAAAAAATCTGAAACAGAAGACAAGGGCAATAATGATAACAATAAAGAATGGAAAGAAGAATACCATAACAACTCAGAACAATCAAAATGCGGAAATACAAGACAGGAAGATTACGATTACGTTAACGTTACGGCTTACGAAAATTATGATAATAATATGGGAGAGCAGAATTACAACAGTATCACGGAAATGGAAAACTACAATAGTAACTTACTAGGATTAGAGTGCAAAATATCTAATGATATGGACATAAAAAGTCAGCCCATTGTCTTTTTTGACAGCTTATGTGAAGAGGTTACAATCAGTACTGGAACAACTGCTGATGATAATACTATTAAGGAGAATAAAGTAAAAATAATATCAAATGAACTAGTGAATGACGGCCAGTACAACAAAAAATACAAATTACCAATTATAAAGAAGAGCAAGACTGTACTAACGGTAAAAGATCTCATTAAATTGCCAAAGAAAAAAACACACAAATAATTACTATAATGATAGTGACGAAATATTAAAAGTTTTAAAAGAGGATGATGATGACCTGTGAAAACTTTGTGAATTGTTAAGTTGGAACGATTTAGAATTTTATTGTTTTTTTAGAATTTTTATTATTTTTACATTTAGTGAGCTAACGTAGACTGAAGTTATCTACCTGTAACAACTTTGTTATGATAATTATTGTTAAGTTCAGAAGATTTAGAATTTAGTTTTAATTTTTTAAAGAATTTTGATTATTTTTACGGAGTAGTACTGATTCTACAAAGCCATAATGAAGGCTGAAATCGATTACCTGTGATATATTTTATGATAATTGTTAAGTTCAGAAGATTTAGAATTTGTTTTTTTTTTTAAAAGAGTGTTTATTACTTTTATGTTATAATACTGATTCTTCAAAGTCATAACGTTGATTATTTGTAATACCTTTGATATAATAATTGTTAAGTTCAAAAGATTTATAGTTGTTTATTTATTAGCGACTTTATGTATAAGCGACTTATAATCCAGAAAAATGTTTTTAAATTTGTTATTTTATTTAATTCAAATAAAATACGAATAAGAAGTATACATTGCTTAATTTATTGAAAAGAGATAACATTCCGTAAAAATAAAGTCGTTTAAAATACAAACATACCTAATTATTTATGTTAACAAAAACACATAAATAGTTTAAATCACAAATTTTGAATTTAATTTACCATTTACATACCGTAAAACGGGGTGAATAGACACAGTTTTGAACTTTGAATTAATTTTTATATGTTTTGAATAGTCAAGAGAACATTATATTGTGCTTACAACATGTCTCTTAGTTTTTTTAACAGTTTTCAGTCATCAAAATTGATATTTATTCATTAATTACAGCACAAAATGCAAAAATATGTGTCGTTTCTATTGCACCCGCACATGGGTTCAATAGACACGAGATATGAGGTGAATAGAAAAAAATGCTAGGGTTGGCAAATTCCAAAACTTAAGTTTCTAAAGGCTTTCCAAAGACACCTATCTAAGTTGGTATAACGTAAGTATATAAAGAAGGTATTTAAGTTTTAAACGTTAGGTACCTAACCAAATGAAACATTCAAGTAAAAAATGAGAATTTTTTAATCAGCTGTTTTTATCAGATACGAGATCAATCAGTTGCATCGTTTATTAATTACACAAAAAACAAGTTATAATTCTAAGAAACAGTCTTATTATTAGGTAGGTACGTAGTTAACATTTAAAATAATAAACTTTTTGATAATCAACATTTAAGACTAACTAGGTAATAACTCAATCAGTTACACTTTTTAACAATAGCACAGATATAGGTAGACGCTAAGCCACTACCTATCTAAAACTGTCCGTAAAAGTAAGTCAGTTATCAGTCAGATAAATTGATATAATTTATAAGATAAAAAGTTATATTATTCATCATCGCTGTCCATTAAATCTTTCAGAATATCATTATCGTTTTTGTAATACGATGTTCGCCGAGTTTGTAAACCGCTTGGACCAGGACGACTTATGTTATCAATTTCATCTTTTAAAATTTTAAGACGCGAATTTTTACTTATTTTTTTGCACTTATTCAAAGAAACTTTTTTCATCGTAGTAATATCTGATACATTTTCATTCGATATAATTTTCAGTTTATTTTTATTTTTTTCGGTTGCATTATTTTGTTTATAAGTCATTTCTACTCCGGTATCATTCTGCATCTCGTTTAAAGCAATCATTTCTATTCCGGTATTATTCTGCATCTCGTTTAAAGCAATCATTTCTATTCCGGTATTATTCTGCATCTCATTTAAAGCAATCATTTCTATTCCGGTATTATTCTGCAACTCGTTTGTTTGTATGTTATTTATAACAATTTCATTTTCACATACTAATATGTCTTCAAATACAATAGGCATTCTTTCTATGGAATTGTTTGCTATAAAATCAAAGTCATTTATTGTGTTAAGTAATATTTCTTCAGTGTCTTGCCCGTTTTTCTGTATATTTTCCTTTTCTGCAATATTCTGATCTTGTGTTTTAGTTTTTTTCCCTATACCTTTTCCCTTATATTTATTCTTTTTTTTGCCATCGTAAGTATTAGTTGTAGTATTTTCTTTGTTGTTTTGTGTTATTTTGGATGACAGTAGTCTTCTCTTTTTTGTTTTCTGTTGGCTTTCCTCTTCTTCTGTTTCTATGTAATCTTCACTCTCAGTACCAACGCTTCGTCCAGGTATTATTTCCAATTTCTTTTTCCTTTTTGGTTCGGTTATGTTCATGGTTCCATATCTCATCTCTTTTAGCAGATCTAGAACGGATTTTTCTATTATAGATTTATTTTCATTGTTTTGCACTTCAGGTAGTCTGCTTAAAACCTCTTCTTCATTAATCGGATATATTCCTGTTTTCTTGAATCCTGCTAGTATATTAGTCTTACTGTTGTCACTAAGCTCTTTCATTAATTTACATAAAAGTTTAGGGAAACATCCCTTTGGAATCGTCGCTTGGTTTTTTCCGTCAGTTTTTTTCCATTTTAATACTACGTTTCGCCACGCTATCTTCATAGGTCTGAAGAAAGCCACATCGAGAGGCTGCGTAAGATGTGTGCTATTCGCCGGTAAAAAAACGAACGATATATTTTGCTCGTGGCACAGTTTTATTGTCTCCATAGATAAATGCGATGATAAATTATCGCCTATTAGGACTTTTTCTCCAACTTTATCTTTGAAATAAGGTATAATGATCGTCTTAATCCAATCTTCAAATATTGTTGCATCAAACCAACCGGATTGCGTGCGATTGTATCTTGCCCCTGGTGGCCCGTTTTGAGTCCATGTGTCATACAAATTCTGAGCCTTGTACACCACATACGGTGGCAGTAAAACGCCGTCGGCCGTAGCGGCTATCATCAATGAAATTGAAGACTTTGAACTATTCATTACCCTCTCTGAATACTTCGATCCTCGTTTAGTTATGATTTTTTTGCGTCCTGGGTCGTCGGTCAAATTCGTTTCATCGTAGTTTATTATATTGCTCGGATTTATACCTGCCAATGACTCTCCCAACTCCTTGAAATACTCTTTGATCGTATTTGGTGAAACTTCTGCCCTTTTTTTCTTAATGTTTTGACTATATCTTTGGGAAATTTGGTTTTTATGACGTTTTAGGAAACCCGCGACGAAGTCGGGTCCTGGCAAATTATTTTTAAATTTTAGCACTGTCCGGCCCACTTGGTCAAGATAAGCCTTAACAATATACCTCAAATCCAATGCATCTAAAGGGCACCCCCATTCCGCACATATATTAATATACTTTATCATGCACTCTTCAGTTTCGTTTGCCCTCCTTGTTTTTTCATAGTTTTGACACTGTGTCTATAAAGTACAGATTTATCGATCATATTTCTCAGCTATCTCCTTAAAAGAAAACTTGCCATTTGCATATGCGGCAACAGCTTCATTTATAATGTTTTCATCGTACTTTCTATACGTTTTCCCCCTAGGATCAGGTTTGTATATACGCGGCATAATGAATTGTAGGTACCTATAACAAAAAAATATGTAGGCGATGAAAATATTCAATATTATACCCACATAATTAGTAACACTGTACGTAAAATTGGAATATAACCGTGATTTTGAAGTTTGAAATTTAATAATAACTACTATCTCGAACATTGACCTGGGTACATATGACAGGGACCTAGACCTAAATCTTTAAACAGTACTTTTAGATCATCAATATCGTCTTCAAATCATAAAACTCCAAAGAATTCTAAAATATTCGTGTGCGTCAGGATTGCTCCGCCAAGTTATCAAATCAGAAAATGGTTTCAGCCAAAAATTTGTCGATATTTGTCAAAATCGAAAGAAACAAACCCCGTATTTGTCAAAGCAGAAATAAAGAAGTTATAAGCGTTTTAAGTTGGCCGCGCAATCCTGACGTCAAGGACTGCGCGGCCACGGAGATCTCAGCAACTACTTGGGATAGAGAAATAATTCCTTTTGTCAACTCAAGTCTGTATTTGTCAAGATTTGTCGAAAAATGAATCAAAGCTCTATATCAATATTATAATTAAATATTCGCCTTGAAAGTCATGGCCGCGCAGTCCTTGATTTGCTATTTTGTTTTTAGTATTTTTTTTATTAAAATTGAAGACTTCATATAGTATAGGAGTTAAAAGGAGAAAGGTCTTAATTTGTCGAAACTGACAAAAGCTTTAAAATACGACTAAAGTGTAATTAAACAGACGAAATCAATTTAAAACACAAAACTCGTGGCCGCGCAGTCCTGACGTTACTTTAAACCATGATATCTCAATAACTATAGTAGCTAGGATTTTGCTGTAGACGTCCATATAATCCTCATATTAACCCCATTAAAATGACATATCCTTTTACCCTCAACACTGTTTGGGACGCGAGTAATCTCAAGAATTATGTTACCCCATACAATGTTCTAGTAGAGTGACCATAATTTCGATTTGTTTTTAATCTTTGTCAAACTGGCTATGACAGCACAGTTCAAGGGCATTCTGTTCTGTTAGTCAAAAACTTAAATAAAATACTAAATAAGACGAAATAAAAAACTTGTTTAATATTTGAATATTTTTATTCATTGCACAAATATAAAGATTTCAAAAATCAACAAAATCATTATTCTTCAACTTTAAATGTTTTTCATCGGCTCTTACACCTCTACTAAAACATAAGTTAAAAAATGGATATATACAGAATCGTTTGTACTCTCTTCTAATTTACTCTTGTTATCGTCGTAACAAAGCATTCCGCTATTTCTTATAATATGACACTTATAATGCCCTATTGTTCCAAGTATTGGAGGAACATATTCTACGGCACCTAATAATTTATAAATGTTTTGTTTAATTATTATACTTTTAGGTACCTCATGTAAAAACACCATTTGCGTGCCATTTAAATCGAATGTAACAATTTTTGACAAGGTATAATGAAATAGAACTACTTCATTGCATTTTCTGCATTGCTTGTTTTCCCAATCATGAATAATAATAGAATCTTCCAAGTTACTGATGGTGAAAATATTAATTATATCTAAATTTAACGGTATAAACACATGTTTTCTTCTTGATGGGGTAGAATTTATGCATGCACTATTTGAACAGTTACTTACAGAAGAAGCACTAAAAATAATATCATTTAAGACGTGCTCATAAATAAATGCAGCGTTACATTCACAATCATAATGATTGTTTTTGAAATGTATCGAAGCAATTCTTATTCTTAATTTGTTTGCTTCTTCACTGTTATTATCAGAGTTACAGAGGATTTGTAAAAACGCTGTTATATCCCTATTTCTGCAATTATTGTCAAATAAATCGCGTATGCATGAATACTCTTTAAATCCGTGGGCCAATAAAAAAAATACGGAATCAAATGCACAAGTGTTTGTTAATTTAATATTTTTTTCAGATATATCTTGTATAGTAAAATTACTATTTTTTAAAAACATTATATTTACAGGTTTATTTGCAGAATCATCTTTAGGAACACCTTCGCCTCTCCAGTTTTCAACATACGTAGGAATTACTGAGAATACCGAATCATTTAAAAACGTTTTGGTTACACTAGGTTTTTCTTTTTTGCAGCATTTGTTTTCAAATGGTAACATTTTTCGCTTCCTAGTCTTACCTCGTTTTCTTTTAATGTTTTTCTCCTTTTTGTCTACAATGTCGGCGAAATTATTTAAACAATTTAAAGCAATTTTTATTTCACCTAATAAATAATCATAATGCATATTTAAATATTCATCAATGTTATATTTCTTCGACCTTGTTGTGAATAACAAATTTTTCATAGTTTTAAAATAGCTCTCTATAGCTGAAGATGTTGGTACTTTGTTTTGTGATTTATATAATGGGCACATAATATTACTCCAGAGGGGTAACTTTAGGAGTAACCGTTTGAGCGTTGTTATTAAATGAGGCATGTAGAAAGAGTTTTGTGATTCTGACGAACTTTTTGTTTTATCTAGGCTTTTTTCCCTCTCAACAATTTCATCAAACCATGAGAGCAAACCGTCATCATCGTCGAGGATTATGTTTTCGTGAATATTTTCCTTCTCATCGGTGTCTTCATTAGGTTCCGTATATGTAGTATTACCTAAGGTGCAACTTATTTTCAGAATATAAACAGAAACAGGGTTTTCTGGGTTATCGTATTCGGTTAGACATAGTCTTACAACATCAGTAATGAGAGTTTTAATTTGCTGAAACGATTCACATTCTTTCATATACAAAATGCAACGAACGTATAACATTTTAACATTTATATCCCTATTTTCAAAGCAACGTAAATTATAAATTGTTTTGATAAAATGACTTGTATCTAGCCTAATAAATACTTCAGGTAATGCATAATTGCGGCCACTTAAGACTAAAACAGATCGTTTAACATAATCTTTTATACTGCTAAACGTAGTAAATGCTGAAACATTAGCTGCACTTAATGCTGATGAGTCATCGGTAATAATTTCATGTGGCGGGCTCCTTACTTGAATTAACCATTTTTTTAACCACGCTGCAATTGAATCTTTATTGTGAGAATCGGTAACCATTTGAAAAATTGGAGTAGATTTAATTGAATCCGAAGCAATCATGCCAATATATACAAATAGTCGTTTTGTTAGTGTAGTTCCATCGGGAAGCTTTATAGCCTGAAAAAAAGATCCAGTTGCATCTACAGTAATGGTCACTTTAGAAAAACTATTACAATAGTTAGTATAGTACTCTATTTGCTGATCAGACCAATAATATAAATGAAAACACGGTATCAATGTCACTTCACGGATAAAGTTCTGTACCTCTTGAGTCATCATGAGTATACTTAAAATTGGGTGAGCATGAAGTCTCTTGCTTTGTCGTTTCTCATACTTGATCTGGCGGAGAGCTGCTAAACTTGGCAGCACTGGTGGGCAAACTTGATTTGGGTCTTTAATTAATTTGGCCGCAAGTTCTTTTTGTACGACTACGGCAGGCTTATACTGTAGAATTTTTGCTAATTTACCTCTTTTGTATGGAGTTAATTTTGATTTTTTCTTAGGATTGTGTGGTACATTCTCTTCCTTACAAGTAAGTATATCGCATGTAAATCTTACAGTTTTTTCAGAAATTGCTTCGGTTTTTATTATTGTTTCTCTTTGACATTGTGAGCACTTTCCAAATAACGAAATGTTATTTTCACCATCAACTTTCTTATTTTTAAAGTTCCAAGTACATGGTAGCTTAGATAACTCCCAGAGCTTTTCTCTCAAAAAAGTCGCCCACTTAAACTTTGGCAGACTCCTGTATTTTTGGTGTGTCGATGAGGTCCTTATATCTCTTCTAGCATAATGTACCATCACGGGTTGAATTTTTTTCCATTCATGCTCGTCCATTGTAAAACTAAATGTTTTCACCTTGTCTTGATATGTCAGCGATAATGAAGCCACACTATGACGCGACGGTAAAGAAGATGAACTACTCTGAACTCGGGGTGAATAAAGGTTATCATCTTCATCATTTTGAAAATACTCGTCGTAGTGCCTTTTCAATGCTTTGTAGATTGCATAAGGAGCTATCGTATTATCTAACTCATTAGATATTGTTTTAAATACTGGATCATTATATTTAATACTGCGATTTCTGCATACATCTCCGTACTTAAGAAATATTTTTTTTAATTTTTCACTATTGACTTTTCCTTTGCGACCCGCTTTTATCTGAAAATTAAATTAAAAAGTATATTTTTAAATATCTATTTATTTATAACTGCTTTTTAATAATTTGAGATTACCAGGAGTTAAAAGTTGCGTCTGGTTTAGGCAAAACCTTAAACGCTCTATTTAGTTTTTAAATAGAGAGCCTGGGAAAGGTTTACCTTACCCAGGCTTTATTTATTATTATTAATTATATAAAACACAATAAATTCCATCCTTGTTCATTAAGGCCTAATTTGTTAGGACTTTATTCCGATCTACTTTTTAACTAGGTACCTATGTAAAAGTACTGACTACAGCAAAACTGGTAAAAGTTTTAACATGGTATGGTGGTAGATAACACAAAATAAATATCGTTAACAAATTTAATTCAAAAATAAATAACTCACCATATTGATTAATATCACGTTAAAATATACACTAAGTCTCTCACTGAATACACACTTATGTCCTTTTTATCGGAATATCACTGTCGGATCCACAACGTACAGCAGTAACAGTCCGTTGAGATATAATACTGGTATCGTGACGATTCGACGCGAGCGCGGTGGTCCGCTGACCAGCAGTTGTGCGAATGAAAAGCAATATTAGAAAGAGAGCGCAATAGGCAAACTCGCGTCGATGCTCCTGTAGTGCGGCCGAAGAGACCAACTTAGAATAATGTTAAAATAGTAATTTTACTGATTTATCTGTAAAAAATATTAAATTTACTCGTGCATTTGATTCAGTGTTTTTTTTTACTGACCCTGGGAATAAAGAGTATTTATGTATACTCAATTTATTTGACAATAATCACAGAAATAACGATATAACAGCGTTATATTAACAGTGAAGAATCAAACAGATTAAGAATAAGAATTGCTTCGATATATTTTAAAATATATCATTATAATTGTGAATGTAACGCTGCATTTATTCTTGAGCACGTCTTAAATGATATTTTTTTTTAGTGCTTCTACTGTAAGTAATTGTTAAAATAGTGTATATCTATTTATAACGTTATTTTAGATATAATTAACATTTCCACGAGCAGTAACTTGCAAGATTCTATTAATATAATTCTGTACATTTTGTTTATAATGTATAAGAATATCTAAATATTAAAAAAGTTTTTTATCAGTTAACAATAGAAACCAGAACAGAAATGCGCTTAGACTGTATTGTCTTGAACTTATGGTCTTGAAATTATGGTCACTCTACTAGAACATTGTATGGGGTAACATAATTCTTGAGATTACTCGCGTCCCAAACAGTGTTGAGGGTAAAAGGATATGTCATTTTAATGGGGTTAATATGAGGATTATATGGACGTCTACAGCAAAATCCTAGCTACTATAGTTATTGAGATATCATGGTTTAAAGTAATGTCAGGACTGCGCGGCCACGAGTTTTGTGTTTTAAATTGATTTCGTCTGTTTAGTTACACTTTAGTCGTATTTTAAAGCTTTTGTCAGTTTCGACAAATTAAGACCTTTCTCCTTTTAACTCCTATACTATATGAAGTCTTCAATTTTAATAAAAAAAATACTAAAAACAAAATAGCAAATCAAGGACTGCGCGGCCATGACTTTCAAGGCGAATATTTAATTATAATATTGATATAGAGCTTTGATTCATTTTTCGACAAATCTTGACAAATACAGACTTGAGTTGACAAAAGGAATTATTTCTCTATCCCAAGTAGTTGCTGAGATCTCCGTGGCCGCGCAGTCCTTGACGTCAGGATTGCGCGGCCAACTTAAAACGCTTATAACTTCTTTATTTCTGCTTTGACAAATACGGGGTTTGTTTCTTTCGATTTTGACAAATATCGACAAATTTTTGGCTGAAACCATTTTCTGATTTGATAACTTGGCGGAGCAATCCTGACGCACACAAATATTCTAACAAAAACAAAATTATTTCAATAGGTAGCAGCCCTAACACACATCTTTCTAATCACCCCTTACTCGTTTCTATTGTACCCTTTCACATGTCTATTGAACCCATAAGGTGGTGTATGCGTTTCGATGGCGCGGCCACGGAGATTTTTTTAAAAAAGAACTATGCCAAGATTATGTAAAAATTTGTAAAAGTTGATTCCCAAAACCATAAATTTGTCAAAGATAAGGTTAAAAAGTTTTAAGGGTTTGAATGTGGCCGCGCCATTGAAACGCGGCGAACCGCGCGGCCACGGAGATCTTTAAAACTAAGCGTTGCAGAGACCTGAAATTTAGGGAAATGACAGATTGAATTTGTAAAAAATTTGTAAAAATATAGAAAAAATCCCTAGGTTTATATTTTAGGAGCTGTAAGACTAAAACCCCATGGCCGCGCCATTGAAACGGTGAAAAACACGTTATCACCGATATCTCGCTGAAAAAGCATCGCAGAAGTCTGAAACTTTTTGTAATACCTAGATTTGAATTTGTCGAAATAGGTAAAAATACACAAAAAAATCCTAGGTTTATATTTCAGGAGCTATAAGACCAAAACCCTATGGCCGCGCCATTGAAACGGTGAAAAACACGTTATCGCCGATATCTCGCTGAAAAAGCATCGCAGAGGACTGAAGTTTTTTGTAAAACCTAGATTTGAATTTGTCTAAAGTATGTAAAAATACACAAAAAAATCCTAGGTTTATATTTCAGGAGCTGTAAGACTAAAACCCCATGGCCGCGCCATTGAAACGGTGAAAAACACGTTATCACCGATATCTCGCTGAAAAAGCATCGCAGAAGTCTGAAACTTTTTGTAATACCTAGATTTGAATTTGTCGAAATAGGTAAAAATACACAAAAAAATCCTAGGTTTATATTTCAGGAGCTGTAAGACCAAAACCCTATGGCCGCGCCATTGAAACGGTGAAAAATACGTTATCGCCGATTTCTCGCTGAAAAAGCATCGCAGAGGTCTGAAGTTTTTTGTAAACGCTAGATTTGAATTTGTCAAAACATGTACACAAAAAAATCCTAGGTTTATATTTCAGGAGCTGTAAGACCAAAACGCTATGGCCGCGCCATTCAATACGTTTTGAATGTTCCGATAGGGTGACCATGACTTATTGTTTACAGAAAACTTTCCACCTGCAAGTATTAGAAATTATATCTCAAGGATTCTAAATCATGATAAGCATGAAATGATAAGTACCTATATCTTAGTGTAAGTAAACAATCTGTGATTTGTGATTTTGAAAGAAATGATTAGTACCTATAACTTAGTGTAAGTAAACAATCTGTGATTTTGAAAGAAATGATAAGTAGGTACCTATACCTTAGTGTAAGTGAACAATTTGTGATTTTGAAAGAAATGATAATTACCTTTATCTTAGTATAAGTAAACAATCTGTGATTTATTTGATTTTAAAGAAATAAATATATTTTTTTGTATCATAACGTTTCATTTTAATTTAATTTAGAATCCTTGAGATATAATTTCTAATATTTGCAAGTGGAAAGTTTTCTGTAAACAATAAGTCATGGTCACCCTATCGGAACATTCAAAACGTATTCAAGGTTTTATATTATGAAACAAAAAGAAAATTTTCGCCTATTATCGGTAATTATACATATTAACAGGTGTTGTTTACAAAAAAAGATCTCGCTAATACTTTATTTCCGATTAGATAACCACAACTTATTTCTACGCAATACCGTAATACAGCTCCTGAAATATAAACCTGGGATATTTTTGTGTATTTTTACATGTTTTGACAAATTCAAATCTAGCGTTTACAAAAAACTTCAGACCTCTGCGATGCTTTTTCAGCGAGAAATCAGCGATAAAATATTTTTCACCGTTTCAATGGCGCGGCCATAGGGTTTTGGTCTTACAGCTCCTGAAATATAAACATAGGATTTTTTTGTGTATTTTTACCTATTTCGACAAATTCAAATCTAGGTATTACAAAAAGTTTCAGACTTCTGCGATGCTTTTTCAGCGAGATATCGGTGATAACGTGTTTTTCACCGTTTCAATGGCGCGGCCATGGGGTTTTAGTCTTACAGCTCCTGAAATATAAACCTAGGATTTTTTTGTGTATTTTTACCTATTTCGACAAATTCAAATCTAGGTATTACAAAAAGTTTCAGACTTCTGCGATGCTTTTTCAGCGAGATATCGGTGATAACGTGATTTTCACCGTTTCAATGGCGCGGCCATGGGGTTTTAGTCTTACAGCTCCTGAAATATAAACCTAGGATTTTTTTTTTGTATTTTTACATACTTTGACAAATTCAAATCTAGGTTTTACAAAAAACTTCAGTCCTCTGCGATGCTTTTTCAGCGAGATATCGGCGATAACGTGTTTTTCACCGTTTCAATGGCGCGGCCATAGGGTTTTGGTCTTATAGCTCCTGAAATATAAACCTAGGATTTTTTGTGTATTTTTACCTATTTCGACAAATTCAAATCTAGGTATTACAAAAAGTTTCAGACTTCTGCGATGCTTTTTCAGCGAGATATCGGTGATAACGTGTTTTTCACCGTTTCAATGGCGCGGCCATGGGGTTTTAGTCTTACAGCTCCTAAAATATAAACCTAGGAATTTTTTCTATATTTTTACAAATTTTTTACAAATTCAATCTATCATTTCCCTAAATTTCAGGTCTCTGCAACGCTTAGTTTTAAAGATCTCCGTGGCCGCGCGGTTCGCCGCGTTTCAATGGCGCGGCCACGTTCAAACCATTAAAACTTTTTAACCTTATCTTTGACAAATTTATGGTTTTGGGAATCAACTTTTACAAATTTTTACATAATCTTGGCATAGTTCTTTTTTAAAAAAATCTCCGTGGCCGCGCCATCGAAACGCATACTACGTATCTATTCACCCCATACTACGTATCTATTCGCCCCTTCCCCGTGTCTATTAACCTCAATCAAAAATAAAAAATGACTTGGTTTACAATTTAAGAAATATTTCCAAATTTACATCACAATTGCACTTACCTTTTATTAGGCCGCTTTCACATTAGGACGTTAGCAGCGCGACAGTAGCGCGGGAGAAGCGCATTCCTTCACACTATAAGAACAGCCGCGCGTTAGCAGCGCCGCTGCCGCGCCGCAGTTAAGTTCAGTGTGGCGCACTTCATTTCTAAAATGGATTCCGACGGTGAAACATTGTTGCTCCTGCTTTTGATAGTACTCATTCGGCGCCATCGATGTCGCGTAAAAAAACGAAAAAGACGGTACTGGATTAATCCTCTGTTTCGAAATCGTCATGTGCATAGTGATTATGTAACAGTATTTAATGTAGTTAAAAATAATAATAATAATTTTTTTAATTATGTTCGAATGTCAAAACCGAGTTTCTACGAATTATTAAGTCTTCTTGAGAGTAGTATTCAACGTCGTGACACTAGATTCCGCAATAGCATTTCAGCAGAGGAAAGACTTCTTATAACACTGAGGTAAGTCATTTACATACTTACCAGGTAAATAAAAAACCATATATTTAAGAAATCAACTTTATAATGGAAAATCAAGCATTAATTTGTTATGGCTCCGGACTATCCTCAAACAAATGTGTGTCAATATTAAATTCGTCTGACGTTACATTTGAGTAATTTGACTGAGCTGATAGTGGAGCTTCATAATGATTATTAGAAGACGAAGTATTAAATTGTTGATTTTGTGTGTAGTACCCATATTGATAATTATTGTACATTGGATTGTTATATCTTTTTATTATGGTAATCAACTCCATTTTCGCATCCATCTTTTTTTCTGAGGGTATCTGCCGAAAATCATCATATAATGATAATATGAAATGCATATCGGAATCATGTGTAGGTTGGCTATTAATATTTTGAATTTTATCTGCAATAAGTGCCATCACGGTAGTATCATCTACCTTGCCTCGCTTAGCTGTAGATTTAGAAAGATCAGATGCCGATGGCGTTGCTGGCCTTGATGGTGGTGCAATCGATGTGGAAGAGTTATTAATTTCGGCGGATTCATTCTCTTGTGATCGTTTTGTCGTAAAAAGAGGCGATAAAAATTGAAGCTGTTTAAAATGTACATATTCTCGCCGTGATTCAGCAGCTGCACCACTTTTCGTATTTTTTTTTTTCAATTCTCGCGAATAGCAGTCCCTAATACTTTTCCATCTTTTTTGTAAATCGGTTGCTGAAATAAAAAAAAAATCTTTTTCAGATATTTGGGCACTGGATGTACGTTATCAGACCTTCAATACTCATTCAAGTGCGGAGTTTCAACAATTAGTTATATAGTAAGGGACACCTGCAAACATATATATAGTATCTTGAAAGAAAATACTATTACGTCCAAATCAGTAGCGGACTGGAAAAATATAGCACAAGGATTTAAAATAAGATTTAAAATAAATGCAAACTTTCCGAATTGTCTAGGAGCAATTGACGGTAAACACATCCGAGTGATAAAACCAGAACACAGTGGCTCACTGTACTTTAACTATAAAAAATATTTTTCAATTGTATTGCTAGCTATATGTGATGCAAATTACAATTTTACTTATATAGATGTGGGATCATTTGGAAAGAGTGCTGATTCTCAAATATTTAAAAACAGTTCAATATCTAAAGCAATCACAGAAAATAGACTACAACTACCTAGTCCTGAACCTCTTTGTAGTGATGGACCACATCTTAACTACACTTTCATTGGTGACGAGGCGTTTGCACTCACTAATCATATGCAACGTCCGTACGGTGGAAACAATTTGACTGTGAAGCAGAGAATTTACAACTACAGATTGTCAAGAGCACGTCGCTATATAGAATGCACGTTTGGTATACTAAGTAATAAATGGAGAATATTCCACCGCCCGTTGAACGTATCGACTGAATTTGCTGAAGAAATAATTAGGGCCTGTTGTGTTCTACACAATTTTGTACGACAGCGAGATGGATTTAATTATAATCACACGTTATCATACGTGTTCGCAGAGGACGATGAAAATATTATACCGTCTAGTCCAACTGATGTTCACAACGTTGCCGTTGGAGGAGTTACAACTCGAAATCTTTTCGCCGACTATTTTATGTACGTTTGCCCAGCACGGCCCCTCAGAATTTGCATTTATGGTGTACACCATTGCAATGTACTCGCCTCTAGCAGTATATGTACCGATTTCTTTTTCAATGTACCTCTATACTTTTGAAGAAATATGCAAAAAAAGGTGGCCGTGCCAGCCAAACGCTTTCAGCACGGCCCCCCATGTAACTTGAATAATACATACCGTATTAACAAATGTCTATAACTCAAGAAATGTACTCTATTAATACGTTATATGTGCCGCAACAGTTATTGTGAATTCATAATAACAAATAATATATAGATGTGGATAAGGGGCCGTGCTGGAAAAAATCATTTTAAGAAATATCTAAAAAAGACAAAACATACTTAGCCAAAAACTATTAAAAAATAATTGAAGTTTAGCAAGTAACATATGTACCGCATTGATTTCTCATACAACTTGTTATATTGTGAAAAATAAATCTATTTTAGTTCATTCAGCACGGCCCTCTATAGTTGCCTATATCTTTTTAAATAAGCCGTGTATGTTTACAAAATTCGACTTCCTGAATAATATATAGGAGTACATTCCTTTCAACTAAATTGCAATTCTGCTGTATCAATACTTTAGAAGATAAATTCAATCTAAAATATACATACATTAAAACTGATGGGGTGACCATGATTCTACATGAAAATAGGATAAAAAATACTGCTTAAATTGAGTAAATCTTTATTAAAATAAACAAATCAACAATATGGTAAACTATACAAACGATAACTAGGTACTTATACATAATAGGTCGATAATCGTACAAGTGTCAAGTTAGTGTCGCTAAGACTACATAGCTCAAAGTCTTAAAAATCATACATTACAATAAAATCACAGATTCATTACATTTCACAAATTAGTTCGTTTACATGGAATAACAACCTATGTCTCAATAACACTACAGAGCTTAAAAATCTTAAAAAATCACAGATACGCGTTCAATAAATCATATTGATTGAACCTTACATTACACTAATATTAATTTGCATGAATCGCTTTAATTATTTGGTATAATCACAGGCAATTAATTAAATCCACGTAATCACAGATGTTTTTCAACGACTATAACAATTAGAATATTGTTCGTTTATGTTACTAATATTATGTTACCTATGGAATAATCATAGAAAAACTAGTACATAAATTAACTTATTAAAAGTAATCACAGATGACATTACAACAGTATTGACTTCTTATTAAACAGTTCACAGTTTCATATGCATATTTTTAGCAACTAGTCTTTACCAGATTCTTAAATAGTGTAAAATTAACTTTAAATTATTACAAAATACATGTATTTAAAAACCATGGCTCAAAAACATATTCTGGTTTCACTGTAATTACCAGAGCCGTCACTCATAGGATCATATTCAGCAAACCCTGAGCTCCGCTCCGACGTGAAAGCGGAATATTCGTAAAAGTTATTATTTTTAGTTGTATTAAATATCACATATCACTCACTAAAACGTAAGTAAGAGTGTGTAAAAATATCGACTCCACTGTACTGTTGTTAATTTTCAAGGCCAAATCATCATAACATAGCCACAGATCATGGCTAAGCGTATGGCACTTATAATGGCCCAGAGTTCCCTCTGAATTCCCTACATATTCAATGGCACCAACGACACCATAAATTTGATTTTGAATATTAATAGTGACCGGGATATTACACAAAACTATTGCATCTGTTCCATTTAAATCAAAGGTTATAATCCTTTGTAATTTATAACTTGAAATGACAGTTCCACCGCAATTATTTTTACAAATTTGAGAAGTAGTTTCGATAGCAAGTGATTCTTCTAATGCCAAAATACCAAACGTGTTAATTATGTTAATATTCAAAGCTATAAAAGGTCTTATGATTTCTACATAATATTGACATTCTTCTTTTGTGCAAACTTTTATAAACTGAGCACTGTAAAATAAATTGGTAAACATTTGCTCATACAAATTAGCGACATTGCATTCACAATCTGTTATTATCTTTACATGCGCTGGCCGGTCAAAATATTCATGACAAACGTAATTTCTCATTTCATACACAGTACCTTTGTCAACATTTTCATTTAAGATGAGATTTATATAGTCTCGAAGTTTATTATCTTTTGACTCAATTTCCATTTTGAAATTAGAAAACGACTGAAAGCCAAATGCAATCAAAAACATTATTGCATAAAAAACCGCATGTGTTAACGACTGTTGAATTTTTAATCATGTTACCATTTTTTATAAATTTTATACCGGTATGTGGCTTTACATTAACGGCCTTGTCTGCTTGACCTCCCCAATTTTCTACAAATGTTGGTTGATCGCTAAATATTGAGTCTTGAACAAATTGTCGTTTCGGTTTTTGTTGTTTTTTACTTATGGGTTTTGTCGTCCTGCGATTTGTTTTTTTTACAGTGTTAGGTTCTATATGAAATTTACTCGCTGCAATATTTAACTCTCCTTTTAAATAATTAATATGTCTTTGCAGGAAAACGTCAATTCTATGTTTTGTTATTTTAGATTTCAGCAGCAAGTGTTTTAAAGTTTTAAAATGATCCTCTGATGCACTCGACGAAGGATTTTTATTATCTGATTTATATAATGGCATCATGACATTTGACCACAGGGGCAATTTTCGCAGTAGTCGTTTTATTGTCGTTAATAAGGGCGGATAATAAAAATCATTTAGAGGGCCAGTTACACAAACTTCTTCTTTATGATGTGTAACAGTTTCCTCAAACCACTTCGCGAAATTCAGCTCATTAAACGTTGTATCAACATGAACGTCATCATGTAAACAGTAACGGTCATCACTTGATAAAGAGTCATCTTCAGTTATATTATCATGTATTTCCTTAATATTTACATTTTGAAGTACACTTCTCAGGTAATATTGGGCTTCAGTACAATGCTTGGAATGATATTTAGACAGGATTATAGCTAGCAGTTTATCGATGATGTTTTTGATGACATTAATATTTTCTGCTTTTTTAATGTAAAGAATACACTGAACAAATAAGTAATTCACTTTTTTTGGTGCGTTTTCTAAAGAAATTTTACGAATAGATTTAATAAAATGGCTCGTATCAATTCTCATATATAAATTAGGTACAATGAAGTTGCCTTCTAATGCTTTAAAAGAAGCCTCTAAATAATCCTTGGTTGAGTTAAATTTTGTAAAACAATTAATTACAGCCGCAATCAAAGCCGATGAGTCGTCAGTTATAACTTCTGCGGGCGAAGTGATATTCTTTGCCCATTTAGATAACCAATCTGCAATAGTTTCTTTGGTATGGGAATTGCTAACCATTTGGGCGACGGGTACAGATTTCAAGCTATTATTAGCAGTTAACATTACTACGTATAAAAATAATTTCTTGGTTAGGTTGTTAGTTTTATAAATAGAACCAGTAGCATCTAGGGAAATAGTTATTCTGTCAACTACTTTAGAATAGTGTCTATAATAATTGAGTTGTTCTTCTAACCAATAGTGTACATGAAATGTTGGTTTTATAAGTATTTCTTGAATTATATTAGAGAACTCGACGCTCTCAGCTAAAATTATCAAAGACATTAATTCATTTTTGTGATACCAATGTTGACTATTAGATTCATAACGGATTATCCTGAGTGCTCCAAGAGATGGCAATGTAGGTGGTTCTGTATCTCCGAATGTCATTGTGCGACGTGCCAGATCTTTATGAACAACGGCTGCTGGCTTTTCTTTTAAATTATCTGATAATTTTCGTCTCAAGTACGGAGTACAACGAACTTTCTTTCGTGGGTCATGCTTAAAGTTATTATCTAAGTTGATAATTTCACAAAGAAATTCGACGACCTTGTCTGTCTTCTCGGTGTCATGAATACGCACTTTTGCGTTGCACTGAGTACATTTTCCGTGGAAGTTAATTCCATTGCTATTAATGTTATAATTTTTAAAAGATATTGTACATGGCAATTTAAAATGTTTCCAAAGCTTTTGCCTCAAAAGGCAGGACCATTTATACTTAGGAATGGTTTTGTATGTTTCATATCTCAGGTATGGCTTCTTTTTATCGTTTCGTCGAAAAGTGCTGCGTATTGGCTGTATTTTTTTCCACTCGTGAATATCCACAGGAAATTTAAAAATAACTCTATTTCTATCTTCGTTTTTACTATGTTCGGATGATTCAGGCAAAGGTGTCGATTTCTTAGACGAATTCAAAGGTGTCGTTCCAACACTAATGTTTCCTAGTTTGTCATCAATTTTTGTTGGCTCCGGTGTGAGGTCATTAGTGCCCAGAAAATTTCTTTTATAACTTAGGTACAATGCTTTCGGAGACATAGCATAATTAAGCTCTTCAGCTAGTTTCTGGTACACATTTCTATCATATTTCGGTCCTTTGAGCTGATGTCGATTTTTCATAAATAGTTGTTTCTGTACATCTAATGCTACATCACTTTTCTTGCCCATCCTCACCATTAATTGTATCAATCTGAAGAAAAAAAAATCTGTACAAATATTTATAGTGAATTACGTAACTTCTTTTTAGATTTATATATAATTTTGCTACCTATTTATTTACTAAATATATTAATAAATAACGGTTAATATAAAGTGATAATTATTTTTGATACCCTAATTATTCAACATTTTTTATAATTACTGCTCAGTATGATTACACCAATTCTTAAGTGAAAAATGCTGAATGAATGAACGATGCTGCCAACGGGCCGCTTTAAGTTTAAAATAGCGTCCGAAAATTGTATATCTCAACTTTTGCGTGTCACATTTACCTACTCTATATATGTATAGTGGGTAAAGTAGGTATATTTCCACTATATTGAAGAGTTCCTTAAAATTTTAAAAGATGGTAGGTAAATTTCTATGGACTCTGGGCGTAAAATCAACAGAAATGTAACTCCTAATAATTGTAAAGGCTTAATACTACTAGATACACAAGTATTTTCTTTTATATAACTACGAAGCACTCTTGGGTTTTGCTTGTAAATGAACAGAACACAATTAAACAAAAACTATGATTAATTATGTAAGGTAACATAATAATCGTAGGCTCATTACACAGTTTGCTATCATATATTATGGTTAGCAAAATAAATTTAATGTAAGAAATAATTAATAATAGAACTACTCATTAGACATGGATATGCACTGCGGTTGATATCACAAAGTACATATTCACTGAGCAGTGTATACATTCACTCGCATTGCCCGAGATATTGAGATATTATGTACTATACACCGCATTGACTATGGCATCGCATTCATTCGTATCACACGGGCAATGAGTGAGAGAAAGAGTGCATGTAATATGTATGGCTCGCCAACTCTGACGTGAAACGCATTACCCGCGACAGCTAATACAAATTATAATGAGAGTGAATGAGACCGAAGCATAGCTTAGCCACAACAAGTTAAAATGAACCCTATTCCATTGCGTTACAGTTTATATCTCAAGAAGTGATGTTCTGCATAGTGTATACACATGTCTGTAAGTGACATGGGTATGCCCTATGTACTATTAATCGCAGTATATATTATATACTGCGGTTGCTATTATCAACCGCAGTGCATAGTGTATAAATCGTATTTATCGACCGCCCTCATGGCCGGTTGATATGTACTAAAGTGCATATCAAAAGTTGATGTACTTTGGAACCGGTGCATATCATATGGCATTGACTTTCGATGCACTGTTATGCGCATGTCTACTACTCATGCAAAGATTTGTAAAAAAAGAAAATTTGCAAAGATTTGTGTCGTAAGCAGGTGCTTCATACATTTTGGTATTTTTAAATAACATTAAATAAATCTAGCATACTGATTTAATGTGCTTTGCATTATCTTATGTGCATACAACGTTCAAATATTTACCAAGTGTCCTATTTTCTTCTATAAAGTCTGTAAAGATGTTATAATTGGTGGTAAATAAATAATAAATTATTATAGAAATAAATAAATAATTTTATTGACAAATATAGGTATTTAATTATTTATTGTATGGAACAACTCCCAACATGGCACAAAGCAGAGTGGTACTTGACATATCTTGCATTCGAAGTATGTTCTAACTTCTTTTTGTCTCGTACTGCAAAAACGGCATCTTCTATATGAGCCCTTTTTACCGTGGTGCTGACCAGGCCTTGAGAGCCGAATCTCGTCAGGTATTCCAAAAACTCCACCCTTTTTCTTTATGAAATTGCCTGGCTTATGTTTTCTTTGTGAATATCTGAAAAGGTAAAATATTTCAATATGTAAAATGTTGCAATGTGTAATAGGAAGTAAATGTAAACATTATTTCAGGTTGAAAATTCTACATACCCATTTATTAGTGCTCTTGCCAGACGTAGTCGAAAATCACTATGGATGTTGTCTCTCTGTCTGGTTTGGCAGTATAGAATGTATGCATTTATGATAGCACTTTCATACATAAACCAAAATAGACGTAACCATGTTTTTCTTGATTTTCTTCCAATAGGATACGAGCTGCGAAAGTGATCAAATTTGTCAACTCCACCCATATGTTGTGTATATGTTCTTATTGCAGTAGGACAATACATGTCTTTCAGTGTGCCATTTTTCTGCCTTCTCTTGATGACAGAAACTTCAGATGGATTTACTGCAGTTGACAAAACATGTACATCTTTTGTATCGTGCCATTTTATACATCCAACTGGAGAATCATACCGAAAAGTAAACTCACCAGGAGCAAGTTTCATCAGTTCTTTTTTCTTCATTTTCATCTCTTCACTGTCCCCAGGTTTTTTTGTAGTGAATTCTTCTGGCATTCCTTTTCTTGTTAATCGCACTGTGCCAATACTGTAAATGTTTCTTTCATATAAAATCTCCATTAGAGGAATGCTGGTGAAGAAATTGTCAAACACAACTAACGACCCAGCAGGTACATTTTTAGTTAGTTTCAAAACAACTTTGTATCCCAGACCTTCTTCACTTGGAGCCCCTGATCTGTCCTTTCCTGTAAATAAATATCAGACAGAATATCATGTACTAATGAAAATAGTTTATTATTGAACAAATCAGAACTTATTTTAGGCAAAAATATTCTATTTACCTGTATAGATATCAAACTGATAGAGATATCCAGATTTGGAGTCACAACGACACCAAACTTTATATCCACGTTTTATGGGCTTCAATGGCATTTTTTTGCTATGCATTAGTTTTTTGCTATCTCTACCCTTGAACTTGACCATACTTTCATCAACTGATTGATGATGAGAGTTGTCAGCACATTGTTGAAAGGTTTGGTTCAGAATAGATACACCAGGTCTTATTTTTTCTAGTTTATCATATTGTGGGTGAGTTTTTGGAAGCTCTTGGGATATATCACTGACATGAAAATTCTCCAAAATTTTCTTGAACCTTTTCAATGGCATGATAACGCTAATTTCCTGATTGTTATAAAATCTATCTGAAGACCAATATAGTTCAAAGTCTGATAATGGATGCAATCCCATCAATGTAAATATCCCCAAAAACGCACTTATTTCTTCTTTAGTAGTGGTAGTCCAAAATTTTGATTGTTTATGTTGCGCATATTTGTTGGTATTCATTACAAGTAATTCAAGCAATTCCTCTGGAAACAACTTCAAGAAATAGTGAACAGGTGTGCACCTGCTATTTGATTCAAAGCTGCATTTTAGATCCTTCTCAAATGTATGTTCTGTAAAATTAGACACATTTGTAGACCATTGATGCGGTTTGTTTTGTAATATACTGTAGACATGTAACAGCTCACTGTAATATTCTTGATCATTATCCATGTTTTCAATAGGCATAGGCAGATCTACTGGAGGCTCATTATTTGTATCTGATTGGTTCATCACTGTCGATTCTGGGGAAGGATCTATTGGAGGTTCACTTGTGTCTG
The DNA here is from genome assembly GCA_945859665.1 of Anorthoa munda. Taxonomy (NCBI): domain Eukaryota; kingdom Metazoa; phylum Arthropoda; class Insecta; order Lepidoptera; family Noctuidae; genus Anorthoa; species Anorthoa munda. The sequence continues at coordinate 4,222,102 of OX243899.1, read as the reverse complement.
CCTGGTACATAACAGTAACTGACATGGGTTCCTCTGGGGAATCATCATTATTGGAGGATTCCAAGGATTCCAACAGCTCAGAATATGTCATACCTTGAATGCTGTCTAAAACTGAATTCATGTCTTGGGGTAGATCAGTCTCATTGAACATATAATTATCAGGTTCCTCTTCATCTTCCGAAGAGTCACACAATCTATGTAACTCCTTGGCTATATCCTTTTCAGAAATAATTTTTCTTGACATTCTAAAGCCTGGAAAAGTGACAAAAACAACATTTATTATGAATACCACTAACAAAAACGGAATCAATGACCGGACCATGGCCGTATGTCTCCCACATACTTCCAAGAGCCTAAGACACTCTTGATTGTAACATTATTCATTATAATTTGTATGCATTATAAAGTCACATTCCTAATTAATAATATATTAAAAAATACCACGACTCACCTGTTCTTATTTTCTAAATAAACAACTTTTTATTGCACAGCACTTCAAAAACTCGCGACAAAGACCGTGAAAGACCGTTACCGAAAAATTATTGTTTATGTGTCAGTTTGACATAAGACTTTTGACACTATACTTTTTTTTCTTCGTTCAAAAATGTATCTAAGAGTATAATCTATGACAAATTGTGGAGAAATAGCAGCCACGGTTTGTTTAGGAAAAGTTAAAGTTATGTGGGAGCTATACTCCCACGGCTTTATTAAGGGTTAAAGCTAGTCCACTTAGAAATTCGTTTATTTAATATATTATCCCACTAGATAGGCTTTGAGGAAAAGAAAACGATTAATTACTTGACGCCAAGAATCAGTTATTTTTATTTTTAATGTTTTTGATGGGTACCTATACCTACCCTGTGTCATTCTCACAATTAAGACGAATATAACGACATCTCTCAAGTTGAAATTAATAAAGCCGTTTAGACTACAAAGCGTGCCAAAGAAATGAAGGTTGCTACATATCTACATTCATTCACTCGAAAAACCTTACCGTCCTTCTGGTACAGTCGGGTAAAAAGAATGTTTATTTCAATGTAGTCACATAATTTAATTAATATAAGTACATAAATATAGAACATTTATGTACCTACCTACGAAATATATGAAATCATGGTCACCCCATCAGTTTTAATGTATGTATATTTTAGATTGAATTTATCTTCTAAAGTATTGATACAGCAGAATTGCAATTTAGTTGAAAGGAATGTACTCCTATATATTATTCAGGAAGTCGAATTTTGTAAACATACACGGCTTATTTAAAAAGATATAGGCAACTATAGAGGGCCGTGCTGAATGAACTAAAATAGATTTATTTTTCACAATATAACAAGTTGTATGAGAAATCAATGCGGTACATATGTTACTTGCTAAACTTCAATTATTTTTTAATAGTTTTTGGCTAAGTATGTTTTGTCTTTTTTAGATATTTCTTAAAATGATTTTTTCCAGCACGGCCCCTTATCCACATCTATATATTATTTGTTATTATGAATTCACAATAACTGTTGCGGCACATATAACGTATTAATAGAGTACATTTCTTGAGTTATAGACATTTGTTAATACGGTATGTATTATTCAAGTTACATGGGGGGCCGTGCTGAAAGCGTTTGGCTGGCACGGCCACCTTTTTTTGCATATTTCTTCAAAAGTATAGAGGTACATTGAAAAAGAAATCGGTACATATACTGCTAGAGGCGAGTACATTGCAATGGTGTACACCATAAATGCAAATTCTGAGGGGCCGTGCTGGGCAAACGTACATGTTTTTTGACATTAACACGTTCGCAGTCCAGTGTACCCTATGCGGTACACGCGGAGCGATTCCGCCGTGTCCGTGTACCCTATGCGGTACACGAGGCCACTATAACTATATGGGCTCTGCAGCCACGGACTTATGAAATTTGTTAGTGTATCGTTCCTGGACTTGTGACAAGGGTTCTATTAGACAAGAAAAACCAAAAACATGACTTATTTTTTTTAATATAACGTTGTCACAGCACAAAATGAAACGAGTTAGTAGAAAAGATATAATGTTTTATTGGTGAACTGCAACTTTAGGAAAACAATCAATACAATATGCCTTTTTACATTTTTTACATCGTGATGACACCCTTTTGGCTTTGGCGCGTGCATACGAAGTGAGTCTTCCTTCGTCGAGGAGCTTTTGGTAGCATCCCACGCAACGTCTTCGTATAAAACGAGATCCTTTCTTGCCAAAGGTTTCTAAAAAATGTTCGTTACTCAACAGCGAACTTGAACTGGATGAAATCAGCCTTCCAGATGATCCTGAAGACCCAGGATTTGCTTGAGACGTTCGCACCGTCGTCGTGGAGGAACGTGAAGTTCCTGGTCTATGTTCAGAGTCATTTGAATGCTGTGAAACTTCAAGTTGTAATAACTTTCTCACAATAGCTTCATGTGCTGCTAAAATGGTAAGCTTCTCTTTTCTTCCAGGGTGCATCTCGTTGTATATTATCGTAGAATTCACTACTGCTATGGATAGTAAATCGGTTGCTACCTTTTTATACCATACAAGAGTTTTCCTTATAGGACTATTGTAGCTGGCCATTTGATCAGCTACGTCTATACCCTTTTTTCCTTTGTTGTAACTTAGGATCATGTTGGGCTTTAGCTTAGGTACACGTCCAGATGTGAAGGATAACTCTTTACCGTGGCAAGTCGATAACGTCAAAACATCCCTTTTGTCCTTCCATTTTAGGACGGTCACGTTTTCATTCTTTTGTTTTACCGCAATCTCTCCTGTCGATAATTTGGCGTTGATGACGTCTTTGGGCAAGCCTCTTCTTATTTTTTTTAGAGTACCACAGAGATCTGTGTCACGGGATAACAAATACTCTGCCAGAGGGACGCTCGTGTAGTAATTGTCTGTGATCATGCAACGGCCTTCATCTAAAAGACCTTCTGCCAATCCGACTACTATGCTTCCGGAGGTATCTAAACCGAAGAGTTGTACACTTTGTCCACTGTAAACTTGGTATCCCCAAGTATAATCCTCTGCACTACATAACTTGTAGATTTTTATTCCATATTTGTGCGTTTTTGTGGGTATATATTGGCGGAAAAGTAGTCTACCGCGGAAGTGAACCATCGACTCGTCAACGACAATAATCTGGCCAGGTGTATAAATGGTTCGTGAATTTCCCACAATGAGGTCTATTAGGGGCCTGATTTTGTACAGTCGGTCATCTTCGTTCCGTGGTGCATCGTTATCACAAAAATGCCAACATTTTAGAATCAACCTAAATCTGTTGTATGATATCTTTATGTTGTGTAGTAAAGGATGATAATAAATGTCATCTTTTTTCCAATAACTTTCAATCGTTGGGAAAGATATTAGACCCGTAAGAAAAATAGGTAACGCCAAGAAATTTCAACATTTCTAATTCGTCAACATTCGACCAACGAAGCTTGCGACTATGTGGTTTTCCAGGCTTTTCTAATAGTCGTTGAGCATACAAATTAGTTTGTTGTACCATCAGCTGCAAAACATCGTCATCAACAATTTTTCGAAATATCGTAAAAATATCGGAGTCTAAATCAAATACCGTAAAACGGGGTTAATAGAAACAATCTAGACTTTCAAACCGACTTTAATAATATAAATTGTAAGTTTCGGGAAATAAAGCTGCTTTCATTGTGGGAGTCTTATGTTATTTTACAAGCTAATTACAATTTTAATGCCAAATTATTATCTACTTAAGAGTAAAAGACAAAAACCTGGTCAATTTCTATTTTCCCGGAATACGGGGTCAATAGATACGACGTATGGGGTTAATAGAGAAAAGTGATAGGGTTGTCAAAATATTTTATATTAGGTAGTATGACGTCACAGAGATAATGAAATAAAAGAGTGTACATAATTTATTAGAAAACCTTTTTATTAATATTAAAAATAAAATAATCCCAACCAATAACAATGCTTATTAAAAATCAGTTCAAAAATAATGGTACTTAACCTTAGAATTGAGATCACCAAAAAAAATAAGCTTAATTAATAATTATTAAACGTAATAAAATTATATTACCAACTCAATCTGAAACATAATAATCTTCTGACAATAATGAACAAAACTGAATAATCAGTTCATAAATAATTTTAGCCTCAGAATTAAGACTACAAAACATTTAAGCTTATTTAATAATTATTAAGCGTATGAAAACTATATTACAACACAGTCTGAAACATAATAATCTTCTGACAATAATCAACAAAACAGTGCAATAATCAGTTCAAAATAATTAGGGTGTTAAAATAATTAAGTACACAATATGAGTATTAATTAAAAATTTTAGGATGTCAACATAAAGTGTTAATTCTGGAATGTTATACTTAAATGGCTCTTATTACAAACTCACGTTTTTTTAATACGAATAAATTTTTTAATCAGTATCAGACATTAAATCGGATAATATTTCCTCGTCATTTCTGTAATAATTTCGATGTTTTTGTTGTTTTCTTTTCATTTTATTATCATATAATATTTTTGCTAATTGTTTAGGATCTGTAACTGAAATATCAGATAAAATTTCAATTTTGTTATTGCTTTTTATTTCATTACTAGAAATCATGGCATCAGAACTGACATTTAAATTGTCAATCGTTTCAAAATGATCAATAACAACATCATCACCAAAAATAATTGGTACCTTTTCTATATCTAAGTAATCATTAGCCTCACATGTACTCAAAGACTGTGGTAATAAGGCTGTTTCTTCTTTACAGAAGCTTGTGCTTGGTTCAGAGGTTAACTGACTTTCATGATCGTAAAACATCTGAGACGTTCCAGCTTCAAGATCATCTTGTAAACAGTAAGCGGCGAGAGATTTCGTTTCATCTGTTACATTTGTATGTGGTTGTGTTTTTGATTTCTTTCCAATTCCCTTTCCTTTCTTTGTTATTGGTTCGTTTTGCTTGTTATTGTCTTTACTTTCTTTATTTGTCTTCTTATTTTTTTTCTTTGGCTCTTGGTTCTCGATTTCTGTTTCAGCATAACTTTCTTCAAGACTAACGCTCTTTCCAGGTTCTACTTCAATTTTTCTTTTTCTTTTAGGTTCAGCGATATTTATGGTTCCATATCTCATTTCTTTTAGTATTGTTAGAACAGATTCATTGATAGTTTCTGTTTGATGGCTAACTCTGTCATATCCAGGTAATCTTTTCAGTACTTGTGTAGGGTCCAGTGGATTTATTCCAGCTTTTTTAAATCCTGATAAAACATTTTCTTTAGCATTGTGTTTTAGGGCGTCTAAAAGCATGGATAGTAGACGTGGAAAACATCCTTTTGGAACCGATGCTTGTTGGCGACCATCGGCTTTTTTCCATTGATACAAAATATTTCGCCAAGCTATTTTCATGGGCCTGAAAAAGGCCACATCCAATGGCTGTGTGATGTGGGTAGAATTAGCTGGCAAGAATACGAAACTTATGTTTTCTTTATGGCACAGTTTAATTAGATCTAATGAAAGGTGCGACGATAAATTATCACCGATCAATATTTTTCTTCCGGGTACTCCTTGAAAATAGGGTATGATTACCGATTTAATCCAGTCTTCAAAAATGGTTCCATCAAACCAACCTGACTGTGATCTATTGTAACGAGTCCCTTTTGGCCCCTTAACAGTTCAAGTATCATACAAATGTTGTGCTTTATAGACAACATAAGGAGGCAGTAATTCTCCCTCAGCTGTGCACGCAATCATAATAGAAACGGCAGACTTCGAGTGGTTCATCACCCGCTCTGGATATTTCACGCCTTTTTTTGTAATTATTTTCTTCCGCCCAGGATCATCCGAAAGATTCGTCTCGTCGTAATTTATAATATTGCACATAGGTACGCCTGATAATGAAATTTCTAATTCTTCAAAGTATTTTTTTATTATTTCAGGGGAAACAGCAGCCCGATTTCGCTTTATATTTTGCGATAATCTCTGAGAAATTGCATCTTTGTGCCTTTTCATAAAAGAGGAGACAAAATCTGGTCCAGGCATATTATTATTAAATCTCTTTTCATTCACACCTAATTTATCAAGAAAGACCTTAACAAGTACTCTTAAATCATACGCTTCCAAAGGATAGCCCCAGTCAGCACATATATTTATGTATTTAATAAATTCTTCTTCAGTTTCTTTGGATAAAACAGTTTGACCTCCTTGACTTTTCATATTTTTTGTGCAGTGTCTGTATAAAACAGATCTGTGTATATTATATTTCTTTGAGATAGTATCAAGAGAACAATTACTCGCAGAATATTCATTAACAGCCTGTTGTATTAAGTTGAAGTCATATTTTATATATTTCTTACCCCGAGGGTCTGGTTTGTAGTTGCGTGGCATATTGCTTGCAACTATACCTGCGTACACAAAATTAATAAATAAATATTAAAAAATCAACTTTTTAAAAATGTAGGTAGGTAATAAAGTTAAAACTCAACAACCTACATAAGTGCCAACCCTATCAAAAGCGTTTCTAAAAACCCCTTTGGCGTTTCTATTAAACCCTTTCTCGTTCCTATTTACCCCTTTCCCGTTTCTTTTCACCTCATATGGCGTTTCTATTCACCCCTCAGTCGTCTCTATTCACCTCTTAGGGCCCTCGCCCACGGGCGACTTTTTGTAGCGATGCAGTCGCGATGCTCTCGCGCGTAGCATCGATACAGACGCGAAGCAGTCGCTAGCTGTGTGCCCGCGCCCACGGGACCAGATTCAGTCGCGATGCAAACGCGATTCGGTCGCGATGCAAACGCGATTCGGTCGCGATGCAGTTACGATACAAAAATACCTTGGATCAGTACAGTTGCAAGATGGACTCCGTTGAGGCAACATTAGTCACGTTGTCTTTGGTGCTGCTTTTACGTAAGCAGCCGAAGCGTAGGCAACGGAAGCAGCGTCAATATTGGATGCATCCATTTAATACCCAGAGATTACTTTGTGGACATCATGTAACAACATTCAAACAACTCAAAAATTATGATCTTAAATTCAAAAGTTGTTATAGAATGTCATATTCGACGTTTTGTGAATTGCTTTCCATTGTAAAACCAGAGTTGACACGCAGAAATACAATGATGAGACAATGTATATCAGCTGAAGAACGACTAACCATAACTTTAAGGTAAGAAAAACCAAATATTATATTAATTATCTTTTAATGGTTCATTCAATGGCACAGTGGTACTGAAAGTTGTATTATATAATGTAATATGTGGTGTTGTCCACATTTAAAAAAAAAATCTTAAACAGGTTTGTAATTTCTTAATTTTTACGTTACGGTGAATATAGATTTGTGATAATAGAATCTTGTGTAGAATCATCATTAATATAATTATATTCATCATCATTATATTGCAACGAAGCTGCAGTATTGATGTTGGTACTAGCAGGCGTTGGCAGCGTGTTGTTGTTACTTATTAGTTGCGATTGCGACACGCTACTTTCAGTACTTGTACGAGCTGTTGTGTCGTAGCTTTGATATCCAGACTGATATCCATAGTGACTGACGTATGCAGACGTCTGTGCCCTATTGTTATATTTTCGAAGCAAATTTATCATTTCGGCTTTTGCATCGAGTTTATATTCTTCCTTTATGGAATGAAAATGTGGAAAAAGAGAAAGTAAAAAATGTTGATCTGGATGTTGAATGGTTGGCGTGACTTTGTTCAATTTTTCAGTCAGAATTTCGTATAATTTGTTTTGTGCATCATCACTTGTTTTAAGCTTCTTTGATTTTGGCATTACAAAAGATTCCAAACAATCTTCGGAGTCGGTTCCCTCAGTAACTGTAGGTCGACTTGGCGGTCTGATTTCGGTCAAAGGTTGTAAAAATGACAATAATTTATAGTACACATATTGTTTTCTCGGTTTAGCCCCGGACCCACTAGAACAGTTTTTTTCCTTTGCCCGTTCTCTGTTGTAGGAATCTTTTAAACTTTTCCATTTTTTCTGGAGTTCCACAGCTGAAAAAATATATACAAGTTTAATCAACAGGACCTCATTTGATGAAAGTAACAAACTACAACTGTAAAGTGCCAACACAGTTATATCAGCCAATCGCGTTGCAGGACCGCATGACGTGATTGGCTGATATGACAGTATTGCCACTTTACACTTGTAGTTTTGTAGCATGTAACTTTCGTGAATATAATTTTATTTATTTATTAGTATATCCTCGCACTGGAACGCCTTGCAGCAATTACACCAATGGAGCACAATCTTATATTAAACTCACTATAAGTCCAGGTTTCCTCACGATGTTTTCCTTCACCGTTGTCAGCAATGTCCAAGATTAACTTAGAAAGTACATATGAATTGAAAAAGACACATTGGTACTTGCCCGGATTCGAACCCACGACCTCAAGCTCGAGAGGCGAGGTCTTAGCCACTGGGCCACCACGACATAAGTATAATGTAATCTTTAGTAATTTATATTCTTTTTCAGGTACTTAGCAACTGGATGTAATTTCACAGATCTTCATATAGATTTTAAATGTGGACATACTACTGCACGTAGAATTGTTAAAGAAACCGTAGAAGTAATATGGAATAAATTAAAAGTCATATCCATGCCAGAACCAACAGAAGAATCACATTTAAAAACCGCTGAAGGGAATTTTCCTAACATAATTGGAGCAATAGATGGAAAACATATAAGAATTATAAAACCATGTCATACCGGCTCAGAATATTACAATTACAAACATTTTTTTTCCATCGTGTTGCTAGCAATATGTGACGCTAATTATAATTTCATAGCTATCGATGTCGGATGCTATGGAAAGAGCTCCGATTCAACAATACATGACAGCAGCGAATGGGTTAAAAAAATACGAGAAGGAAATTTTAAAATACCTCAACCGAGACCTATATGTAACAATAGAATACCTATACCGTTTTCATTTATTGGCGATGAAGGATTTGCCTTATCCGAACACTTGCAAAGACCATACGCTGGTAAACATTTACCACGAAATAAGAGAATATTCAATTATCGCTTGACACGCGCAAGGCGTTATATTGAATGTACGTTTGGTATATTGAGTAACAAATTTAAAATTTTCAACAGGCCCATAAACGTTAATGTTGATTTTGCTACGAACATTGTTAAAGCGTGTTGCGTATTGCACAATTTCATACGTAAGCGAGATGGGTACCAATTTGATCACACTCTGAGTATAATTGGATTCCAAGATTCACCTGCCAGTGATAATTTACATTTAATTAGAAGACGAAGATCTGAACTAAGTGGTACTGCAATTCGAAATATATATACTGACTATTTCACCGGTGAAGGTTCTGTACCGTGGCAAGATTCAAAAATTTGAAAAAAGTAACCAATAAAATAACCAGCAAAGGAGATCATCTTGTTTATATTTTTACTATAGGTACTAATTATTATCTCCTAAACGCGTGAACCAATTTACATGATTTAAACGAATAAAATGGTTTTAGACCTAGACCTTTCATTTGACACCAAAATCGTTAAGATATCTCAACAAACAAAAAATCACATTTTCAAGTTGCTCTCGTAATTATCTAACATGTATGTGAAACGCGTACAGACATTTTTTGTCACCGATTGTGTAGGTATCTAGTTTTTTATTAGTGATCGATGAGTTAAATAAATAAATAACTTACCACAATCATTCTTTTCTTTGTTGGTTTTTTCTCCAAATTCTGCATTAAATAATTCATTTATCTCTTCCCATGCCTTCCTTTTTGCAATCTTATTCGAATACTCAGGAAGACGTGAGTCCCATATTACAGGACGCTCCTGAATTGCCGTAATAAACGTTTCAGTGTCAAATGACTCCATTTTACGCCTGTGACGGACAACAGCATGCACTCTGGACCTGTCTGTGTTGCACGTTGCACTGATGCCGATTCCCAATCACGCGCCGCGCCACACTCCCTCCCCCCTCCGTTCTCTCTACCGATGTCGTCCGACGCGGTCGCGCGTTTGTATCGATACAATCGCGATGCAGTAGCGCGTTAGTAGCGCGACGCGGTCGCGCGTTTGTATCGATACAATCGCGATGCAGTAGCGCGTTGCAAATGCGACTAACACGCGTTAGAAGTGATGCAGTCGCGCGTTTGCTAAACGCGCGACTGCATCGCTACAAAAAGTCGCCGTGGGCGAGGGCCCTTAATCGAGAAATATTTATGGGTGCAATTATTTTACTAATTTGCCAATAAAAATCAAACTAATTAGTAAAACTTACCTTTTCAATTTATTCTGGATACACTTCACCGTCGAATAAAGTTATTTTACTATCAAAAACACAATTTAAATAATAACTAGAGAGAAGTTAATAGGAGCACAAAAGACATACACACAACCGTTGCACTTTGAACTCACTTTTTTGACATAAGTTGCTAACTTTATTCTATTCAAATGTTGTCAGACCAACAAAAAAATGTTGCCATTGTAAAAACAAAAAACACTATTGCGATTTTTAAAGTAGTTTTCGAATATCAGGCTTTTAGACTTTTTCCCAAGAATATTTCTATTCACCCCGTGAATTCTATTCACCCCGTTTTACGGTAATAACTGTTGACGAGGTGGTTCATCATGGCCTGTAAATTGCTTTCTGGACAACTCTTTTACTTGAAAACTCCACTCAGAATCTGGAGGAGCATTCGATGGCCTTCTACTCAGTCTTGGTGGTCGTGACGGTACATCGCGCAAGGGAAGGTGAACATTGGCTGGGGCTTCATCAGGATTGCCAGGAAATCCTAGGTTTTCTGGAAACTCAGGGTAGTTGGGAGTGCCAGAGTTGGTAGACTCACCTGCTTGCACCTCAGCGGTGATTGCCTCTATTGTTTCTTCAATTTCTAAATAAGCTTCCCCATCTTCATCGTCTTCTTCTTGATCCATTGATTCCATTACTTCTTCTTCACCATCGGACTCTTCTAAGATTCTTCTGATGTAATCCTGATTCAAATTAGCCATTTGATTCAATAAACACGAAAAACAACACCAAGTTGGAGCACAATAACGAGATCATAAAACAATGGTCACTCAACGTATGAAAACTTCGAATTTTTTGACAAACGATAGACAGTATTTTTTTTAAATAGTGCTGGTTCACGATGGACATTGTGTTGTGACTAGTTTATTGTTTATGGTCAGTAAATACCCGATTCTATACCCACAAGTCTGTGGTACACGGTGTTTTTAATTCATAAGTCCGTGTACCGCCCGGTGTACACGAGCAAAGTCGGGGCACGGGCCTTTATTTTAACATACCTAATTATGCATCAGTTGTGACGTTTGCATCGACTAATGGTCAAAAGTAATGAAAATGTTATTGGACAAATGGCGTTGTCGGAAACTTTTGTATTGGGACTGCGAACGTGTTAACCCTTAAATGCATGAATTAATAAATTGTACTGAAAAAAATGGTTTCAATTCTTTAGAAGCTGTGATAAACGGGAAAAATAATAAAAAAAATAACAATTAATATTTTATAGGTTTTTATTAAAAAAATCAAGTTGATGCATTTTTGGGACATTATGCAAAATAGACTTAAAAAATGCTTTTATTAATTAACTGTGGAATAAATTGAAACAATCGTTTCCTTTCTTTGCACAAAGGAATACATTGCACTTTGTGCATTTTACAAAGCTCTGTAGCTTACAGCCAGGTCTCTTGCACCTCATGCGTTGGTCGGTTTTAATTTGGCTATGACCAAGATTGTCTAACCGAACGTCAGACGGTGGAAGAACCTGGCACCCTTTCTTTCTTTTTGCCTCTATGGTTTCAGTGATGCTGCTGTTGCTAGGACGTCCTCTTGTTGGCTGGGTCGTAGTACCATAGGTACATAAGACATCAGCCAGCTCTGACCTGAATTCTGACAGATTTTTCAGCTTTTTTGGATCTGCTCCTTTTCTTGTCTCTACAGTTTTGTATAGAACCCAGGAGTTTATAATAGTTAAATCTAAAAGGTGGTAAAAAATCCTCATATACCATTTCCTGGTCTTGACTTTTATTCTATATCTGCCCAAAAATGAATCCATGAGATCAACGCCCCCCATATGGGCGTTGTATTCTTTGACTATTTTTGGGCAGTCTATAATTATTTTTTTCTTTTCTGTTTTGTCATACCGTTCGATGGACTGTATTGGTTCAGCTCCTACGTAGGTCGAGAGCAGAACTACTTGTTTGTTATCTTTCCAGCTCACTGAAGACATGTCGACCCCATCAATATGTGTAATATATTCCACATACGATCCTCTTGGCACTTGTTTTTTCATTACATCCTGCTTTGAGGGTAATTTACATTTCTTACCTAGGCGGTTTCTTTGAACAGTTCCTACACATTGTATTCCTTCTTTGGCAAAATAATACATCAAGGGCAATGTGGTATAGAAATTATCATGGTATATAATGTGATTAGCATGTCTGGGAATTATTCTAGCAAGTTTTATCACTGTTTGTGATACAACCCCTATATCAGGCTCGTTAGGCAAACGATCATCTTTTTCTTTGCCAGCGTAAATTATAAAGCGATAAGCAAAACCTGTCAGAGAACACAATACAAATAATTTAAAACCCCATTTATGGGGTTTATTAGGCAAATATTGTTTTAAAAAATGGCCCATCTTGGTGGCACACATTTGCTCATCGATGGATAAGCGCTGACTGATTATGTACGTCAGGCTGGCCCGGCCCCATGGAATTTAATAATGAGATTGTTATCAATCCAATGTACCCGGGTATACTAATATATGTAACACCTTCATTTTCAATGTAACTCTTTTTAAAAGAAATTACGTGCACTTCTTAGTGGCCGGGCCAGCCTGACGTTTTCAGCCCGGCCACCTTGTTTCCCACTAATCTACAAAAAATACTGGCAATATTGTGCTACAGATGAAATGTACCCTATAATTTATGCATATGTAACACAAAATCGAATCCTAAAATGCAATAGCATACGAAATATTAGCGGTTGCAGGTGGCCGGGCTGAAATTATTTCGTTACTATAAAACGAGGTATTCCTCGAAGCGCCACAGTTTTGAGGCGCACCTAATGAGGCGCACCATTTTTATTCCTCGGAGCGCACCTTTTTGTAGCGCTCCCGATAACAATTAAAAATATTAAATTTTTATTCCTCGAAGCGCACCTACGTTTAAAAATAGGGAAGAGCATGAAGTAAACGTAATAAATTATATCGATAATTTTTAAATACTCATTTGTGCATCATCATCATCGAAGTTGCTTAACCAAAAGTACGAAATTGAGAGAAAAATGTGTTTTTGCTTTCGGCACTATAATGTGTATTCAAAGACCAATGTTATTGTGCATTCAAAGAGTAAAGTGTATTCAAAGAGGATGTTATTAATAAATAAAAAGCACAGATATAATTTAAATGATATGCGTATAATAATCACATTACAGCAGGACCTACATAATAATATTACAAGATTACTCATTAAAAAAATATATAAATGAATTTAAAGTTACGAAAATGTAATATGACATAGCAAAAACAGCCGTCAACACGAGTGAGTAAGCGAGAAGGCCCATTACATAATGTAAGGTGACATCTAGCCTGCTTAGTCAATGAATCTATATAAGACTTTGTTGCTGATTATTAATTTGAATTTTTACAACCAGTGTTAAACTGGTAACTATTATATATTAAATCATACATTTTCTTTAACGATTCTCACACATTTTTTTTAAAAAAAAAACCTAATATTAGTTTTTTTGTTTGGTATTGTTTAATTATATAAATAATAACAGATTCATAATAATTAGAACGGGTAACAATCACATTAAGTACTACTAGTGGGGAGAAACAGTTGAAAAGTTATTATTATCTAATTGTAAATACTAAATTTACAAAAAAATCACAGATTGTTTCGTTGTCTTAAATAATAAAAAATCACAGATGGTTCATTTTCATATGCCTATGTTTAACAATTACAAATAGGATACATAAAATCATATTCCCAGTTATAATCACATTAAAAACAATATTGACACTAAGAGTAAGTATATAAAAAAGAAATAGGCTTTAATATTAAAAATCACAGATCGTTTTTATCTCAATTAGTACTGACTAATTAATCATTACTTACAAGGTATAAAAATATTAAAATCTTAACATCTCCAGACAATGTCCTATAGAGATAGAGCCAGTCACGTATTGATATAATATATTTTCAATTATATTGTTTCTTTCTTGGGCGTGTTTTTGATTTTCAGAAATGTTCATTTTCAATCTTATTTCAGCAAAATTATTACAGTAGTTTTGCAAGTATCTTAACAGTTTGGCTAAATTTACACCGCGCTTATGGTTGATTTTTTTATTAATTTCTGAATAATGTGATTCCACAAAATTATTTGTTTTATTCTTTTCACCGTAACATGTAAATTTGGTTTTCCAAAATCGGTGTTCTAACCATTGAGAAACCATATAATCGTTAAATTTTGTGATATTTTTGTCCTGTGGAGACTGACTCATTATATAAAGCCATGCCTCATCTAAATTGGTGACCGGTATATGAGGTAATAAAGTGCATAAAGCAACATGTTTCCTAAAAATACTGTTTTTGGACAGACCTAGATCCCGAGATTTTCTTTGTAGCGCTTGTTTATAATGAAAAAAACACCCACTTGCAACTGCATTTGGAAACACTGCTAGAAAACCGCTGATTGCGGCTACCTCAAAGTCGCTTTTAAAAAAATCTGCTTGCATATTGGATACTGTTGTTTTCAACAATTGAAATAATAACTTGTATGTTGATTTCTTTTTATCACACAATAAAGCATACGCTAATGGTTTCACAACGCCATAAATGTCTCCGTGGATGCTGTAGAGTTGTTTGAATGGTTTTGGCACACTTTTGAAAGTCCCGTCGCAATATAAATGACGACACCTTCCTAGTTCCTCTCTACTCTTCTGGGTAGCAAACAAAATGATCCTCATTTTACCGTCATTATAATCCGCAAGGATGAAGTTGTAAAATGATTTTGGAACCTAAAACAAGAAAATGCTTTTTATTTATGATCATTGACAGTGATCGGTTATTTACAAAAACGTTGACGAAAATAACGATGTTGACAAGATGGGTCTAACCTTTAGGCCACGTCCGCACAGGCAGGTGGCTTACATAGCGCCTAGAGCCTGGTGGCTTGCATTCTGGCTACTTGCTAGGATTCACGGTGACCGCACTAGAGGTGGTTTGCGTGGTGGGTCGCTAGGTGCCTTAGACATTTGCTGGTCAGCAAGTTGACGAGATGTCGCTTTCAAAAATAGCTCTAAAACTGCTACTTACAGAAAATACATCGTTAAAATATATCATTTCACAGCCTTACCCAACATGTTGGGTTCATGATATAAATAAATCACGATCAAGGTATGGGGAGTTTAATGTACTGTATAAACAATTGCGTAATTTTGACGACAAATTTTACGAATATTTACGTATGACCATAGACACATTTGATCTACTTCTGAGTAAAGTTAAAGGAAAATTAACTCATTTGGATACTCATCTTAGAAAAAGCATAGCAGCCGAAGAACGACTAGTAGTTACATTGAGGTAAGTGAAACGCTATATTATATGTATTATTTTTATTTATTCAAAAAACTTAAAAAACGTAGTAATTTATGAAAAAAGACTCTTCTTGGTCAGAGTGTCATCTTAGCTTCATTTAATTATTTATTTGTAAGTGTTTATGTAACTAATCAAAGCTGAATCATTTTGTTCAGATGAATTCTGGACATACAATTCATATTCTTCTATTGGTTGATTATTTATTTTCGGTACAGGAATATGCATCACTGGCACCGATTGTTGAATATTATTTTCTACAGCTTCCATTTCAGCCAATATTAAATCTTGAATCTTTGATCTTAACCTTAATTTACGCCTTAATGGGATATTTTCCATATAAGGCAAAAGACTTTCAAAAAACAGTAAATCATCGCTTTTTTCTTTAATACTTTCCCTCTGGAGAATTTCAAGTTTCTTCTTTTCTATTGCTAAAAGTTGATCATTGTTTTCGGTTCTGCTCATACGAATTTTTTTTCTTTGTGATGTTTGACTATAACTTTGAGATTCTAGAGTATCATTTGTAACTGTTTCTGAAGTAGAATTAGCCTGCACAGAATCTGTAGTCTGTAGCTCTTCTATTGTTGCGTCAGTTGTTGTAGAATAGTTATCATAATTATCTACACTCAGGTTTGAATCTCTCCCGGAGCTCTCGTTCTTCTTGCTCTTTAAAAATAATAATTGGTCGTAATATTGCCACGTACTTTTACATATTTTATCAGCGCTATCTCCACTCTTTGGCTTATCAATTTTTCCACATTCTTTAAAAAAATATGCTCTCAGATTTTTCCATCTTCCTTTTACTGTTTTGACTGAAACAAAAACCAGCAGTTATTATATTATTAAGCATTAAGTACTTACTTTTTGTTTCAGATATTTGGCTACTGGAGAATCCTATAGGTCTCTTGCTTTCCATTTCCGTTTAGGTCGCACTACAGTTTCTGAGATTATAAGCGAGACATGCAACATTTTATGGATTACACTGAAAGACGAATACATGCCAATTCCAACTATGGAGAAATGGTACGAAATTGCAGATAAGTACTATAACAAATGGAATTTTCCGAATTGCATTGGTGCAATCGATGGGAAGCATATTAGGGTACAGTGTCCATGTAATAGTGGATCCACGTATTATAATTACAAGCAATATTTTTCAATTTTACTACAAGCTGTAGTTGATGCGGACTGCAAAATTATTTTAGTAGATATCGGAGCAGAGGGCCGTCAGTGTGATGCTGGAAATTTTAGAAATTCATCTTTGTTTCACATGTTAGAAACTAATGGCCTCAATATCCCGCCGGAGAAAGAAATTCCTAATACAAATATTAAAATCCCATTTGTGTTAGTTGGAGATGGTGGCTATCCATTATTGAATTATTTAATGAGGCCTTTTTCATTAAGAAATATCGATAACACTAAAACTATTTACAACTACCGACTTTCAAGAGCTCGCCGAAGTGTAGAGTGCTGTTTTGGTATAATGGCAGCAAAATGGAGGATATTGCAGAAAGCTATTGAAACCAAGGTTAATACTGCTATTTCAATTACGAAAGCTGTATGCATTCTACATAACTTTGTTATGACGGAAGATCGATCTATGCTTCAAGAGGACATGGTTTCTACTATTACTAGTGCGCCAATATCCACCAGGACTCAATATAGATTTTCAAACTCCGCATTACGAACTAGAGACATTTTGTTGAATTATTTCAACGGAATTGGATCGGTTACTTGGCAGAACAACTCGTTGCCTGAAAACGTAATCCAACGCCATAATAGACATTCACACGATTAATTTCTTATTGTAAAAATAAATTATCAAGTCATAAATAAATAAATCACTTTTTAGTACTTACCATCTTTTTCTACCTCGACTGCTACCTCTTCCCATAGTTTCTTTAAAACAACTGCATTTTTATGCAGTTCATGACCCGGGTTCCACAGAGGTTCTCTTTTAAAAACTGATGCAATTAATATTTCATCCATTTTTTCTTATAAAATACCACGCGCCTCGCTACAAAAAACCAACACGTTTGTTTACTTGGGTGCACGCTTAGCGACTAGCTAGGCGCCAAGCGCGCAGTGCGGCCGGTCGCGTACGTTCTAGAACGTTCGTTTTATTAAGCGACTCTCTAGGTGACTCGCCAGGCTCTAGGCGCTATGCAAGCCACCTGCCTGTGCGGACGTGGCCTTAAGGTTTATGGCACATATAACTATTGAGTGTTTGTGATAGACTAGCTAGGTCTAAAGCTCACAGAGCCACTTAGTTCTTAAATGAAATAGTAAATAGTATAGAGCATAGATTAATGTGACTCTAAACGGCAAGGCATCAAATAAAATATATTATTATATTAATTACTTACTTGCACATCTGTTGGATATTTCCCAAACAAACGCTTAACTCCAAGACTTTTATTCCTTTTATTATAGAGTCCAGTTTTAATATTTTCAAATTCTGGTATTTCGCGTGTCAAATTAATTCCCTGGTCTAGTAAACCATTAAGTTTTCTTTTGTAAACTTCAGGAAGAGGGTCCAAGGTGGACATGGCTTCTTGATGAATATCATCCACTACTTTCCGTACAAATTGTGATGCCTCATTACGCCGACAAGAATGCTCGTTCTTCTTTAAAATATCTTCGTATCTGTTGAGAGTAAGGAAGGCTCCACACGTCTTTATCGTACACCGCCACAAAGTGTTCCCATGTTTATTTACTTTTATCGGTCTGTACGTGTTATTATCATATAATAAAACTTTCTTGCCGCTTCTGCTTTGTACATATTTAATTAGCGCGTTTCTATTACTTGATCCAGCAATTGGTTCCATGCTCACAAAACTGCCTTGCACAAACTTTCTTAAATAAACAAACTTTCTTCAGTTCATAGCTTCACTTGAGCCTACGTGACACATTCGCGCAACTTGTGAGTTATAGTGCTAACACACACGTCTGGATTTGTTTCGGCCGGACAGACTCCGCTCCCAAATGCTTTCTCGCTTACACACGCTTGTTTGGACTGAGACGGAATAAAATTAATAATAATAATGTCCTACACAGTTGAGTCCGTCACGCTCCACACAAGCGTGTGTAAGCGAGAAAGCAATTGTGGGCGGAGTCTGTCCGGCCGTACCAAATTCGAACGTGTGTTAGCACTATTAAACACAACAAAACAAAACTATGCAATTTTAAGTAAACAAGTTCCGGAAATGCTCGGCTGGATTCGTGTGAACTCGGCGAACGCGCCTTTGACGCGACTATCTAGGATACAATGGGGAGACGGGGCTGCGGCTTATGTGTGCAGTGCTCCCGCGCCGCATCGCCAGAAGTTAAAGTACGTACTGATTGATACAGTTGTCTTTGTCCATACTAACTAGGATAACTTTTTTTTTTTTTAAACCAATCTTTGGTCTAGGAGTATAGAGTTTTTGCAAATTGTATAAAATAACGTGTTTTACTTTTTATCGATAGTTTCAGTTAGTATCCTATCTCTATTCGAAAGTTAATAATAGGTGCGCTTCGAGGAATAAAAAGTTAATATTTTTAATTTTTATCGGGAGCGCTACAAAAAGGTGCGCTCCGAGGAATAAAAATGGTGCGCCTCAAAACTGTAGCGCTTCGAGGAATACCTCTTTTTTTCTTTACAAAATTACGTTGGTAGGTAGGTTCGAAAGTTGACCCCGCCGCCGACAAAAAAAAATGGGTATGTTTACGCTTCAGTTCCGGGAATTCTGTAAGCGACATACATGGCTTTGAATAGTATCCTATTAGAAAGTTTGGTACACAATCTTATCGCAGACAAAGATTTAGCTGTTAGAATTGTTTAGTTTACGAACAATGAGTCACATTACAAGCACTTGAAAAAGAGCGATAAAAACGACCCTTTCTAATTTGGGTCACAGAGCAAGTACTATTGCATTTATTTGAAATCTTATTACACAGTGCACATGATGATGATATTTACTAATGGAAAAACACAACACAAGGGCCTGTTGCCTAACAAAAACATTTCAGGAATCAACAAAACAAACAATTTCACTAGAAAATACCTAAGTACCTAGCCAAGGATCAATGAAAATATGGATGAGCCAATTCCGTCACAACTGAACATGAAATTTTCCACAAAAATAAAAATAAAGTAGACAGACCTGAACAGGACTACATAGTCTTTAAATACAAAGAGAGAAAAAAAAAATTGTATTTACAACAAACATGTATCTGAATAACTCACCACAATTCACCAATTCAATGAAACGAACAAAGGTGTGGTCCAAAAAATATAGATACATGAAAATAATATATATATATATATATATTAGGTGTGGGCGTAGAAGTGGAAATGGAAGATGCAAAGTGCTGCCCTGCATGCGACACAGAATGTTGTCACCCGTTTCTTGCGTTGGCAAGAAGCGGGTTCTCATCCATGCGATGCGTCACATCAGGGTTGAGCAAGTTCTGTCTGAATACAGGGGGAAGGGGCATGGGATTGGGATTGGAGTGTTTGGAGAGGAGTGACTTCACTAAGGACTCACAGAATTTACGGTGGGGTAGGGTAGGAGCAGGTTGGGCACGGTGAATGATGTATGAATTTAATATGGAGACATTTAATAGTCTCCTGAAAAGTTTTTTGTACCAGACCTTGGTACGTTTCCGCTCGATCGGATACATGGCCAGCATCTGATCTTTCTTATCCACCCCACCCATCATGATATTGTAGTCCAATATCAAGATGGGTTTGGTGGTGTTCTGGACTTGCCTGGCTGCGTTACCATGGTATGTAGAGACAGTAGCAACCTTGTTATTATCTCTCCATACCATGATATCGATGTCGCCTGAGTTAAGTCCAGTGATCTGACCTACGCGCATGTTCCGCTTGGTCAGACAGTGCAGGACCTTCGGAACAAACTTACGGTTGGTCCGCAGGGTACCTACACAGTCAAAGCCCAAGGCCTTGAGGCGTTGAGCGAGAATTGGTGAATTATAAAAGTTATCCATCCACAATGTGTACCCCTTGTTCTCAAGACTATGTGTAAGTCTTAAAACAATGGATGACGTAGACTCGGTTAATGGATCTGCTGACCGCTGCGATGGTGTACTCTTATGAGCGTGAACCTCAAACCGCGATAGATAGCCGTTTTGAGATTCACACAGCTCATAAGTTTTGATCTCCATCGCAGCAGCTTTACTTGGAATAGATTGGCGGATATCCAATCAACCTTTCCATTGCAAAAGAGATTCATCAAGTGACAGATTTTGAGACATTATATACAAACTGGAAAATTTGTTATTCAGATGTGTCAGAACTGGCTCAATTTTAAAAAGTTTTGCCTCGTAACCGTCCAGTTCTAGCGCACACATCTCTTCATTGTTTCGGAAGTGCAAGCACTTCGTGAGCAACTCGAAACGTTTCAAAGACATGTGTGCGCTAAAACCTGGAGTGTAGAATATGTCAGGGTTGCTATCCCAGTAATCTTCGAAAACAGACTTAACCACAATCCCCATCGCAATAACCATGCCGAAAAACACATACAGCTCATCGGCTGTAGTGTCCTGCCAAGACGTTATTCTGCTATTGGGATGGAGACTGTGGTTTTCTATCATCTGGGATACCAACTGCTGAGCATATCTATTGGTTTCCGAGGCAATGTACTCCATAACCGATCCCATATGTCAACGAAAATGTCATATGGGTCGACACTTGGAGTCGTCGGACCAACGTTCATCTCGGAGAAGGTTTCCCTCCTAGATTCAGGTGGAATCGGGGGATTCGGAAACTCTCCACTCAAATTCATTAACACCCCAAGGCCGGTCCGTTGCCGTTGGGTGGGCATATCGTGGCGCAGGATCAGCGCCGTCGGCGGCGGGCTCAGGGTCGGCGGCAGGCTCAGGGTCGGCGGCGGGCTTAGGGTCGGCGGCGGGCTCAGGGTCGGCGGTGGGTGCGTCGTCGTCATCCTCATCAGAGTCCAATGCCCTCCTAAACCACCTCGGGACGAAGGTAGGCAAAGGCAAGTCCTCCTCATCGCTCTCGTCAGACTCGAATTCGCTTCCTGAAACGAACAAATGAAAGGTAAGTACATAATCTGGTCGGGACCAGAAGTTTGCCCCTTAGCCCCCATCCCAAGCTGAAATCAGCAGATACTTACCATAATTAAGCACCGCCATTATGTCATGATCTCGAAGCTGACGAGGACGAGGAGGAGTAGGAGCTGGACACTGAATCGGTGACGCGACTGGCGTGGCAGTACCACATTCCTCAAACCTGGAACAAAAGCAATTTTGTAGAGCCACCTATATCTTTAGTCATCAATAGAAAAAAATCCGAAACCGACTTACATTGCGGGTGAGGGCACCAAAATTAAAGACGTCGGTGAGGCAGGTGCTAATGGTGCAGTTGCACCACCTTCAGCCTCCACCGGTGCCACGTCCTGGTCCTGCGGCAACTCTACCTCCGCCTGGTCTTGCTGCGGCAAATCCGGCGCAGAGCTGGTGGAAGCGACCGGTGCTGGCGGAGGTCTAGGCCCTTCTGACTCTAGATGGACATTTTAAAATATGTTAGCAAAGTTTGTTTGTTTACAAAGTTTAAACTTGCTAGTTAAAACTTAATGTACTACTTACGGTGACCACACGCGCCTTCTCTTTGGATGGAGAGGGGTCTCCAGGCCCACCCCCACTGGCATCTCCTCAATGTCCACGATGTTGAGTCTAAAATTCAAAACGATTCAATTGTACTTACAACATTTGATGAAAAATAAATACAAAATAAATAAAAGTTAGTAAGAAAACAAAAAAAAAGCGTTAAAAAAGCATGCTAACTCTTCAATTGTGCTCGGCCCAGGTCGCTCATGGCGGTCTCGGTTGCTCGCTTGGCCTCCTCGGTTGCTCGCTTGCCCTCCTCGGTCGCTCGCTTGGCCTCCTCGGTCGCTCGCTTGGCCTCCTCGCCCTCGGTTGCCTCGGCCGCGGTTGCCTCGGCCAGGCAGCCTTCCGCGGCCACGGCCGCGACCTCGAACTGGTACCAATGGTTGGTCGCCCGCCTCAGTCACCACGGGTTGACCGGCCAACTCAATAGCCACCGGTTGACCGGCCAACTCAATAGCCACCAGTTGACCGGCCAACTCAATGTTATTAATGTGATAAAAAACAACTGAAACTGTACCGTTACGAGAAATATAGGGGTAGGTAGGGTCGGCTGCAACGGATCTAGTTACCAAAATTAAAACCAATATAGATCAAGGGAACTATGCCTTAGGCACATTTATCGATTTAAAAAAAGCATTCGATACCGTGAGTCATCAAAAACTGCTACAGAAGCTAGAAAACATAGGGGTTATAGATACAGCACATAAAATGTTCAGGTCGTATTTAGAGAACAGGCGCCAAGTTGTTCAAATAGGAAATACTCACACTAGCTCGGTCCAAAATATTTCATACGGCTGTCCTCAAGGCTCTATTGTCAGTCCATTGCTTTTTCTAATTTATATAAATAATATTAATAAAATAGGTCTAACAGGACACCTAACACTTTATGCAGACGACACCTGTCTCTTTTACTTTAACAAATCAATTCATAACGTTATAAATGACGCTCAACATGATCTTGACCTATTAAACGAATGGTTAAAGTACAACCTTCTTACAATTAATACGTCGAAAACCTCATTCATGATTTTCACCACTAAAAATAAGCGTATACCGGACTTCTCACCTCTTAAACTAAATAACGAAACAATAAAAAGATCAACTAACGAAAAATATCTTGGATTAAGGGTAGATGAAAAACTAACTTGGAAATTACACATTGAGCATCTCAGAATTAAATTAACATCGTTATTGGGAGCATTACGGAAAGTTGCAAACTGTATTCCAAGTAAAGTGCGCACTTTGATTTATAACTCTTTAGTCAAATCGCATTTAGAGTATCTGATTGAGGTATGGGGCTCCGCAGCAGTTACTAATTTAAACTCACTTCAAAGAGTTCAAAATAAAATAATTAAAACTCTGTTCCACTATCACTATCTCACTCCAACAAAGACCTTATACGAAAAAACTAAACTATTAAATATTAGACAGCTTTACATCTACTACACCTGCATTCTTATTAAAAACATAACTACAAACTCGATACAAACTAACATACAAATAAAGAAAAAAACAATGTCATATAACCTGAGAAATAGATATAAAAACAAACTAGAAGTCATCAGCGTACGCACTAATTACGGTAGAAGGACTATATTATGTGAAGGAGCACAGCTGTTCAATGAATTGCCGGACGATATAAAGGAGTGTCATAACTTAAATACATTTAAAAATAAGCTTAAGAAACATGTATGTACATTATAACTTCTAAGGCTCTGGAGGAAATTGTATTTTACTGTATTATTATAATTATTGCTCTGTATCTCATTATAAGCGGACTGTAAGTTCTTACGAGAAATAAATTTCTTTAAACCGAGGTACATAAAATAATGATAGGCAAAAAAAAAAAAATGTCAATGATTATGATGTGCGTAATTTGTGTGCTATTTAAACACATCAGCCTAGGAGCGACTGCATGCGAGCAATGCGCGGGCGGTCTAGCGCAATCTTTTTTGTAATTTTATTGGTACATAAAATAATGATAGGCAAAAAAAAAAAAATGTCAATGATTATGATGTGCGTAATTTGTGTGCTATTTAAACACATCAGCCTAGGAGCGACTGCATGCGAGCAATGCGCGGGCGGTCGAGCGCAATCTTTTTTGTAATTTTATTCGTTCTATGCGAACACTCGCCCCCGCGTCTCAGTTACCCGGCGTTTTCCAAGTCACAAACAAACAAAGAACGAAGCATTAATTCATTGTAACGTTCCGTTACATTACCCGCCGTCCCCTCATAAGGATTTTATTAAAAGAATAAAATCCGCATGTTATATTTGTTACAATATACCCTTTGACTCATTCTTTCACTTCTATCATACCCTTAGATAAAGTACCTATAGATTAAGCCCTGGCGTGGCCGCACATGAGACAGTAATAGTTAGTTCTGGTGTTACAACAAGAACAAGAACACTACAACCCACCATCGCACTGACACTTATTATCTATAAATAACCCAAATTCCTTGTCTCAATTAACTTTTATTACCACGAAATCACAGAAAATCAAACAAAACCGAGTTTGTTTGTCAAACCTGCCATTATATTAGAGTTTGACAATCAACATAAACCGGCCATGGTGACAAGGACAAAAAATAAACTTTTGTACTTATTATTTACATGGAGCTGCCAATTAGCCATCTCACTCTATCAATCAAGCTCATTTTAAGGCTTAATCTATAGGTACTTTATCTAAGATCATACCTCATCTCTCAAAATCCTAATATACTATAAGTCACAATATAATAACTTATGCGACGTGTCCTATCATGCCGAAAATCAAGTGGCTAATATCTGTCAATGACTTTTGTAACAGGTCTTAAAGTCGTTTAGTAGTGTATGGGAGAATGTAACGAACTTAGATTATTTAAAGTACAGATCGAGCGTACGGTACAAGTTTTTTTTTTTTTTTTTCTGCGGGGCTTCGCACAGCTCAGTCAGAATGACGGGTAGCTGCTTAACCGGACTTTCCTACGGAGACTAAGCTATATAGCCTCCAGCTAGGCAAAAAATTACTAAACCTAAGCGACAACGCTGAGGGCTACCCCAGTTGGGGTCGGACCTCGGCTCAGGGCCGTCGCTGGGGGGACAAGCAAAAGCTGGATCTTGACAAGTGATTCTACCATTCGTTCGGAATAAGCCTACGTGGAGAAGAACGGACAAGAAACTCCATTTCATATCTAATAATTTAACTAATGCTCAGCTTCGCGGGCTGGCAAGATTTTAATTGAAGGGATACGCGACGAGCCTCGGCGGCGAGGACTGACGAATCAGTTTGTATTTCTACGTTTGTATATTCTACTCCCTAGGCTCTTAAGGAGCAGAGTAGAGATCGTGAGGGGGTAGGGGGGTGAGCCTCAATTGGCGAAACTTGGTTAGAAACGGTGTAAGTGCGTCTTAAATGCGCACCCATTGACCGTTTCTATAAACGAGGCTGTCTAGCTCCTCGGTTATATTAGGGTACCTTTTGAAGAGGTCATTGGATTGGGCTCGGGTCATATCTCTGGCTGCCTGGATCCTATTGATCTCGGCAGCCAGCGATCTGGCCTCGTCCGTCATCCAGATTTCGTACGCACTGATGATGGTATCAGATACGCAGCGTCTGGGATTGGGCGTGGATTGAGACGGGCTCTTAGCAGCGGCAGTGGTGGGAGCCTCCTGTCGGCTTTGAGCGGGCATGGGGGCTATGGGTGCCTGAGGGGCCGGAATGGGATGATCCATCAAGCCTGGAAGCTGTTGGACGGTCTGGGGAGCCACACTTTGGTGGTTAAGCTTGCCCCATGGCGAAGCCCTCTGAGGGGCTAGCCGGGGAGGGGGTTTCATCGAGGGAGCTTGGCGTGCTTGACGCTCAGCGTGGATTTTGGCCAATCTAGGCGCAACTTTGGGGGCTTTAGGACAACCCTTGTAGTTTGCCGTGTGACCGACTTGGTCACATAGCACGCAGCTGGGAGGCTCCGTGCATTCGGCAGGGTTTTTGGGACGGGTGCACTCTTTTGTGCCGTGATCCCCTCGGCACTTAACGCACCTGGGACGGACAAAACAATGTTTCTGGCTATGGCCATACTGTTGGCAGTTGTGACACTGACCAACGACAAAGGGACGGTAAGGTTTCTCTATGGAGAACCCTGAAAGGGAGCATAGAGTTTTGATCTTAAAAATGGGGGCATAGGACTCGGTAGGGTCGCACTCGACCATTACCATGTCGTATTCCTGTCCACCTCTTGCTTTACGCATGCGGTGGACGGCATTAACAGGGACTTTTTGTGCGGCGAGATCCGCATAAATCTCATCAACGGGGATTTCCTTCGGAATGCGCCGGATAACCACACGGGTGGGCGCTTCCGATGGGAGAGAATATGTATGGTACTCTATCCTCATGGTTTTTAGGAGCCTGGTAAGGTTCCTGAAATCAGTAGGGGTCGGGAGTAGGATTTTAATGCTCACCTGGCAAGCGGTGGCACTAAGAAATTTAATTTTGCGTTCATCGCAAATTTTAGAGACATCTGTCCACTTGGCCTTGTCGTGGAGGAAGATCGGAGGGCATTTCTGCTTCTTGGGAATAGTAGCAGGACTGGGGTCGCGGCTCGACATTGGGGAAGCGTCGGCCTGAGTTAGGGGACTACGGGAGCGACTCCTGGGGGCTGGGGAGCGATCTGAGCGCCTAGACCGCTGGGAAGCGGTGACAGGGGTGGGCTGCACGTCGGAGGAGGAGGTGGACGGCAGAGTTGGAGGGTTGGTCGAAGCGACCTTTTTGGGCTTGGTGGCTTTGGGGTGGGACTTGCCCTTCTTCCTCTTCCTCTTCCCCTCAGAGGTAGCTTGACAGCTTTCTGAGGAGGAATAGGCGGAGGCGTCATCAGTGTACGGTACAAGAGAGCGGTGCCGCGCTATATATAAGTGTGCGTGACAGCGAGGAGCGGCACTGTAGAGACACGTACATCTTTGTGCGTATAAGGATGCCAGATGTTGGGAAAAAACTACCACATTTTTTTTTTATTGTTCTCAAAAATATTAATGTTACAAATTGTTACTTACAGTAGTTACTTGTAGTATTTGGACAGAATAATGGTTATCAAATAAATTATAATAGAATTATAGTTATTTAAAATTCACTTAATGATTATTAATAAACTATTGAAAAATAACGCGTTTGGAAATTTCTATATAAAAATAATCTAAAGACATACATCATTCAAAATATTTATTACAATAATTTTACAGAGTTGCACACCTAAGTAGTACTTACTCCTAATTGTAACTTTAAAAGTTGATAAAGAGAGTTTTTTAAAGAATTGATAAGCGATATCATACATATTATTTATTTATTTATTTTAGTACATGCTAATAAATACAGATGAATAGGCCCAGGTTAAAGGAAAGCAAGCAGACTGTATAATGGTTTATTAGGTGGTTTACAATACTATAGCAATATAAGTCTTTATAAAATCTTAATACAAGAACATTTAAATTATAATGATAATAAATTTCGAGAATTTTGTCGTTTTAACAAGAGACAATTTAATTTCATTATGTCTCTAGTTTATGAAGAATTGACACCAAAAACTACAAGAAATTGTATAGGTCCTGAAGAGAAACTATTTTTAACATTAAGGTAAGTAATTGTTTATTATTTTAACTTAATATCTATAGAAGCTAATGGTATGTTCTGTCGTCTTCTGTAAGATCCATAATACGTATTAAGCTTAAGTCCGTAGCTGCAGGTTCAAATTCCATGTGTGATGCTTGTGATATAGGCGTGTACGTTCTAATGTTACATGTGGACAGCGTATTTTGATTTGTATGCGGAAGGACATTGGCTGATAGTTCGGGGGAATTTAGTTGAATAGCAGGTGTAAATGTTTCAACGTTCAATGATTCATACTTCACGAGGACGTCAAAAATTTCTTTTTTTGCTTTTATTTTAAGACTGGACGGTAGTTTTTGTAAAACATTTTTAACATAGTCTGAAAACATAGCTAGTTTGGGGTCTTCAACATTTCTATTAGCTATAGTTTCTAAAGTTTTTTGGCGTGTGTTGAGTATCAAGCTCCAGGTGTGCTGCTGGTGGTCTTGACTTTATAATAGAACGACTTCGATTGAGAGTATGACTATATATTTCATTAGGTACTGAATCGAGACAACCGATATGTGCGTACGCGCAGGGTGTCGGCGAGCGAGTGGAGGTGGCGGGGGCAGCCCGCGATCGGTGTGTGGTATGAGGCCCGATGTGACGTCAGGAACATATTTCCCGCGTTGAAGAGATGTCTTCAAGATGATGTTGAAGAAACAGGAAGTGGGCATATGTTGTTGTATGCACGTGTGATGATGTCCTTCTTCGTCAGGATGTCGGCGACTCGACAATGCCCGTCAGAGCCAGTCTTCACTGCGACCACTCTGCCCAGCAACCACAGAAGAGGAGTCATGTCCAACACTAAAATCAGTGCGACACTTTTCACACGTAACATCTGCTGCACCACTCATTTGTTTTATAAATGGATACTTATTTTGCAACGTAATATTAAAGGTACATGTGCGTTTAGGTATTTTTGTAATGTAAAAATTAAGAAAATCTGACAGTGCCTCCGACTCAGAACACTGACGCGCAAGAACTAAAACATAACATTGTTTTGATTGTTTGCTGAGTGAAGGTAGACTAGACGGCAATCATCCATCCCGCTCTCGCGCATTCGGAATGAATCATTCCATTCGCTATCTCCACACCGCCCGCTCATGCGTGCCGCGCCGCGCGTTGTCACCCGCGCTTTTGTCACATTTAACGATAGATGCATCATGCATGCCTAAAACTAAAGCGGGGAGAGTTTTGCTCTTACTGGGGACAGCGGGAAAGACAGTCAGAAAGCGGGACAGTCCCGCCCAAAGTGGGACGTATGGTCACGTTAAGTCCATATACCAAAAAAGACAGAATGTATTTGTCACCTTTTCAAGCAATTTTAACATCATTTCCTCTACTACCTCCACTCCAAGTGCATTGGCATAACAAGTCTCGTGAAAATAAAATATCTGTCAATGTTTAGGCGCAATCAATACCCTTACCATCGGAGCATATCACCGAATACTTGTGCTTTAAGTTTTATCTTACGCTGCTATCCTAATTCATTTAATTGTTGGATGTTATCAACTGGTTTGACATAAAAAGCTGAGTTACTTAATATAGACTTGAGAATGCTGACTTTATACAATTCAGTGATCGGCGAATCTCTTATCGCGATAAAAGTTCCTCCCAGACGTCAATAGGTGGTTTAAATAATCTAGAGATTTTCTCTAAAAATGATGTTTTACTTTTGATACCCACTTTTTAGGGTTCCGTACCCAAAGGGTAAAAACCAGGCTGTATCTCATGAACCGTGATAGTTAAGACAGTTGAAATGAAGAAATACAGATTATTTATTTCTGTTGCCGCTATAACAACAAATACTAAAAACAAAATAAAATAAATATTTAATGGGGGCTCCCATACAACAAACGTGATTTTTTTGCCGTTTTTAGCGATAATGGTACGAACCCTTCGTGCGCGAGTCCGACTCGCACTTGGCCGTTTTTTTTTCGCTGAATTCCCCTGGATTTATGGAGAAAGTCCACCTCAGTTTTCAAATAGTTTATATTGCGACTGCTGCGCTCCATCACAGCCCCATTTTGAAATTAAAACCATGTTTTGCTTCTCTTCCTGTGACAAAGTTTCTATAACCTCTGCGACGTATTTATACAGACGCAATGCAGTGTGGTCAAGTCAAGCTTGTAGTTCAACCTCAGAGCAGGTTTCAGTCCCTCGAATCGATTGATTATTGGGGTAACATGGTGTTTTGGCCTGTTTTTTCAAGTGAGCAAGATCGGCAAGGGTAGATTCAAGGGGCTCTGGTTAGCCTCGTGAATTACTTCCCATTGTCTTCCAGTGCCTGTGCCGTTGTATGTTTTACTAACAACTATTTGCTTGTGAGCAGAAGAAATAACTATGCGAAATTTTGTAGCTCTGGTTGGCGTGGAAGTAAAGTACTTATTTCAAAGTTAGAAAACCTTGGTATTCGTGGCATGGCACTCGAGATTTTCAAGGACTACCTCAGAAATCGAAAGCAGCAGGTAAAAATTGATACGTACCTTAGCAGTGAGAGAACTATGACATATGGCGTGCCTCAGGGTAGTATTTTGGGTCCTTTATTGTTCCTCATATACGTAAATGACCTCTGCAATATGTGTCTCCCCAATTGTAAAATTTATTCATATGCGGATGATACCGCTATTTTTGTCTGTGGACGTACCTGGGACATTGTAAAGTCCAATGCTGAATCGGCATTAAATAAGGTTATGGCTTGGCTCAACGCAAATCTGCTCACACTTAATTTAAAAAAAAACAGTTTACGTCCCTTTTGCTATTAGGCGTAAAACCTCACCGCCCTGCTCATTCCTTTTAACAGCCCATACTTGTCCTAATCCCTCTGCCTCCTGTCGATGTCCAGCGCTCACTCGAACCGACAGCGTTAGGTACTTGGGTGTCAAAATTGACGACGGACTACGATGGGATAAACAACTAGACGCCCTCGTCACTAGAACCATGCGACTTATCCATATTTTTAAGTCATTAAGAGAGTCTGCGAACCGTGGTTTGCTGAAAATGGTTTATCTTGCATTGTGTCAATCGGTCCTAGGCTATTGCATTTCCGTGTGGGGCGGTGCTACAAAGACTAACTTTCTGAGACTTGAACGTGCCCAGAGAGCGATACTTAAAGTCATTACCCGGAAACCATTCAGATACCCAACTACGGACTTATACTCAGACTGCAAGGTATTAACAGTTCGACAACTCTATGCGCTTAAATCCACCCTCAGAACAGATTCCAAAATACCCACTACCAATACTAACAAACGAAGGATCCCAACCACGTTTACACAGCATAAAACCACATTTGCGCGGCATCAACATTTCACACTATGCACCCACATATACAACCAAATTCATAAACAACTCAACATACAAGACCTAAACAGACACACACTTAAATGTAAAGTCACTGAGTGGCTACTATACCAGGACTATTCCTACACGGAATCGTTACTCACCTATCTCTCTTAGACAAATGATTAACACCTCAAAACTATAGAAAAAACACACTCCACTCCACATTCCCTTACTCACCTATACACACTTTACTTTATTTTATTATACATATTTTATTTCTTTTAATTTTTACTTTAAGTGTTATTTTTATTAATTAAGGTTTTACTTGAATAGTTTAATGATACTGAATTGTTATCGCGACGACTATGTGCCTACCATTTATTGTATAAATTATTGCTAATATTGTATTAAATCCTTCCTGAATACTGTCTCTCAAGATACAGGTTGAGACTACTACAAAGGCTACTAGGTTGAGGATACTAGTTTGAGAGGCAGGGTTCATTACTCAAAATGGTTACAATGGAATAATTCTTACAATATAGCTGTACTTAAACTGTAGTGTAACCTTTTTTGCTTCAATAAACATTTTTATTATTTTTTATTATTATTATTTAATTTCTTTTATTAATTTTGACGCGTCACTATTTCCTAAATAAAATTATTTGTGCATAGTAATTCATTATCGCAATCTTAGCA
Source organism: Anorthoa munda (assembly GCA_945859665.1). Classification (NCBI taxonomy): domain Eukaryota; kingdom Metazoa; phylum Arthropoda; class Insecta; order Lepidoptera; family Noctuidae; genus Anorthoa; species Anorthoa munda. The sequence continues at coordinate 4,190,279 of OX243899.1, read as the reverse complement.
AGATCTTTGCATAGCCATCGCATCCTCAATTGCTTCCTGCAGCCAATATAGATCTTGGCATAGAATCATGTCAAGTTTGACACTTACGAATATGTATTTTCTTGTATTTGAATAACCGCAAATACAATCAATGCGACAGGGATAACTAGGATCCTTTTCGAAAAGATACTATACTAAATGAGCAGCGTTAGACTCCACATCTAAATGCTTTAAATTCCTTTTATTAGTCGCTATAGAAATTTAAAATATGGTTATACCTGTTAATATTTTTGCTCGTTGCAAATAATGTTTTCTACAAATCTTTTTTTCTTCGATGAAAGTTTGAGCTAGTTTTATTATGGGACAATCAGATGCTCAGATCAGTTTGCTGGAAGAAATTTCTATTGAAATAAGCAGTACCTTTGTGCTCTTCTATCCGTATTCTTTCTTTTCTCTGTAAAGTGTTTTATGTGTGCATAAATAAATAATGCAATTAGTTCTTCGAAATAAGTTTTATTTAAAAAAATGGAATCAACTAACACTATCGTTAAAGGTTTAGTTTACAAAATCTACTATTACTATTCTTGTTCTTGTAATGCAATATTAGTATGTCGTTTTGTGGCAAGTAAATACTGTTTCTATCTTTCTTTCTATGTTCAAGTCACGTTTAAATCATGGTTTCAAATCGCACCGAACCCAAGTTGTTGCCGTTTAGTAGGACTGGTGTGTGGGCAGTTTTAAAATCTGTGATTATTCCCCATTCGGGAAAAGCATCGAGACATGTTGGATATCTCTTTCGTTTCTTTGATGGTGGTCCTTGAACTTCACGTTTAGTGTTTTTGTTCAAGCCTCCCCATTCTTCTTTAATGTTCCAGAAACTTGAACATTTTCACCAAACGAGGGTTCTTCATGTTTAATATCAATTGAGTGAAGAATCGCCTATGTTCTGACCTCATGGGCCTTTTTTTCTGAGAAAAAGGCCAAAACTATTTCCAAAAACTCTAGAATTATGCTGCATGCGAATAGAACTCACGTTTTTTTATGCTCTGCTCTGGTAATGAAAACGTATCTTTTTTTAAAATTATATAAAGGCTCGCGCTTGACTACTATCTCACCTAATGGTAAGCGATGATGTGGTCGACGGTGTAACACGCTTGCCTATAAGTAACCTATTCACTCTTGACATAAAGACCCCGAGGTTATAGCGATCGGGAAACACAGACTAACGTTCTATTAATACCTAGATACCTAAAAGTACTATTGGTAATTAGTGGTCGGGACGGTAGGTGCATGTGCGTTCGCCGCGCGTGTTGGCATGTCGGGCAAGTCGATATGAGTCGATCTATAGACGCCAGTGTGCATGTACGGGTACTCGAGCTGTAGATCAGTATAATTATGTAAGTCTCTTTTTAAATACAAACTGGGCCGCTCGAGTATGTGTGCATTTGGGCGTGGCGTAGGTCCGTCTGTGTGAGCATACGGCACTCTAAAAATACAAGGCGATGTACTGACCCTTAGATATATCATAATAAAACTATGTGTTCCGTTAATTTTTATGATGTAATAATTTTGTTTTAACTAAGAGCTGTATTCACGAGAACACTGCCGATAAACTGTCCTGCAGTTTGTCAGATGATTTGTATAATGTTAACCTATGTTAACCTGGTAATTCACTTCTTCAACTCATGTAATTTTTGTTAAAACAAATAAATTTAAAAAAGTAAGTCATCATCCCTTTTATTGTTGCCACTACTGAGACACAGGCCTCCTCTATGTGATAAGGAATGGGCCGTAATCAACCACGCAGGCCTAGTGCGGGTTGGTGGATGTCACATGTTTTCAAATTTTTTGTTCTAGGACATGCCGGTTTCCTCACGATGTTTTCCTTTACCGTTTTGAGAGCAATGGCAATTAGTAAATAAGATACAAAAAATAAATGTATACCGGTAATGCACTATACTGAATGCAGGCGTCCTTCCTGGTTTCTCTTTTCTAGCATTCTTAATAATTAGAACGTCAGAGGTTAGCAAACCTTTCTCGATAAGACAGTAAAAGTCGTAACTTGCTAAATGCCATATAAATTCTCACAATTCAGAGAGTTAAACAGTGCGTATTTACGAAGGTCGAAGGATAATGTAATAGTGGCATAAGTAAGATAATAATTAAACAAATATATTTTTACTATTAATTATTTCTAAAATGGTCAGTTATATTCCTGATAAAGGTAGGAGAGCAATTGCGGAACTCTTTCCGGGTGACAATAATAAAGTCAGTTAGGTGCTGCCACGCGTCTGTGTTTTGATCAGAACGATTTTTGACGCTGACAAATTGCATGACGCCATCTATTCAGGTGTTGCACCTTCTCTATTTTGTCACAACTATAAACTTTCAACTCTACATGGTGTGTCCTCTGTTTACAATCGAACGATTGACGCGAATGCCCATTGGCGAGTCTTTTACTAGCGGAGGATTGTAACTACGGAATAGGTTTACCCGAGGCTGAAGGCTGATTCACAGCGTTGTCTTCACTGTCTCTCCCGAAGATATCATGAACCGTTGCCTTCTTCGGAGCGATTGGCCTGATAACTGGCTTCTTCCTCTTACTCTATGATGAAGACGTACCCATAGGGGCAGGGCTCGCTCGTGATGTACTCGTTGCCGACAGTGAGCACGACGGGAATGCCGCTTGTTTCCTTTGTTTGACCTCTTCTCAGGTTCACGCAGCTGAACTTCGTTGTCGGACGCTTCAATATTTATTTGACATGTCTTGAAAAAAAAAAAGAAGTGTTTAAAATTTCAATCAATAACGGTAGGCTTGCATTTCGCAATCATTATGTTTGCTTATTCTGTCCTGTAACATATTGTCATCATCATCACCATCATCATATCAGCCGAAAGACATCCACTGCTGGACATGGGCCTCCTCCAAGCGTCGCCACTTTGACCAGTCCCGTGCGTCCCGCAACCAGCGGATCCCCGCAACCTTCACCAGGTCATCGGTCCACCTGGTGGGAGGCCTTCCAACGCAACGTCCTCCGGGTCGCGGTCGCCACTCCAGAACCTTTTTGCCCCATCGGCCATCCGTTCTGCGAGCAATGTGCCCTGCCCTCTACCACTTAAGTTTGGCAATTCTTCAGGCTAAGTCGGTTACCCTGGTTCTCTTACGGATCTCTACATTTCTGATTCGATCACGCAAGGAAACGCCGAGCATAGCCCTCTCCATTGCCCTTTGGATGACTGTAAGCTTTCTGATGAGGCCCATTGTAAGCGACCACGTCTCAGAGCCATATGTCATCACTGGCAACACACACTGGTCATAGACTTTCGTCTTGAGACACTGTGGTAAGTTGGACGAGAAGATACCACGCAACTTCCCGAACGCTGCCCAGCTGAGTCGGATTCGACGGTTGACCTCTTTCTCGAAGTTTGTATTTTAGTAGTCAAAATTAAACAGCGGCAAGTTATATTTAATAAAGAGTAACTTGGCCGCTTTTTCACCTTTCAGCCTATTTCGATGTTCTTCATATATTAAACCAGCTCCGCTAAATAATTGCTCACTGGCTACACTGCTGGGGGGAGCTGATAAGTATTGGCGAACTATTGGCAAAATATGGGGGTATTTGTGCGCATTTCCATTCCACCACATAAGGGGATCCTCATGAAGAGGTAGTCTTTTTTCTTTCTTGTACTCCCGAAAGTGTGACTGTATCTTTAAAAGTAAATTGTCACCATCGTCAGCTGTAGAAGAGTCCTCCTCCTGGTCTTCATTTACACTTAACATCGATTCCAATATTTGCAATGATGCTGATGATTTGGAAGTAGAAGGCTGCACTTCAATGTCTTCAATTGCAATTTGAGTTCGGCTTCTTTTGGGGGTAGGTTCGCAGTCATCATCTTGGATGGAATTGGATTGTCTGGTTCTAATAGTGTTAATCGTCATATTAAGTAATTTAGATTCAACCTGCTCTGCAATGACGCTGGTGAAAAAATGCGATTTGTATCGCGGATCCAAATACGTCGCAATAGTGTTTTTGTCGTCTTCGACCACGTTTCCAAATCTTACACTTGAATTCAATTCATCGCGTAATTTTGTTATAAAATTTATGAATTGTTCTGAAGTAATCTATATATTCTACTTCATCCTCCAAATCGATTTTAACTGAGAGCATAGACTTCTTATCAGCATTTTAAATACAGATGCCATCGATTTAAAAATTGTTTGGCAACTATCTTCTTCACAGTTAGATACAGGTGAGTGCTGGCCACTTACGTTATTAAACTATATATATAAAAGCGAAAGGTCACTTATTCACCTATCACGAAATATCGAAAATCGCTTGACGTATAAAGATCAAATTTAGCCGGAAGATTCCTCAAGTGACGTAGGTGCGCAATAAGAAAGGATTTATTGAAATTCCACCCCTAAAGGGGTAAAAAGAGGGTTATATGTTAATTCAAACTTTTATACATAGTTGGACACGTGACATTTTACATTTACGCTCTTGATTGTTAAAAAGGATTAATTTATTTATTGGTTTTTGGAAATTCCACCCGTAAGGGAGTAAAAAGGGAGTTGAAAGTTTGTATGAAGTTTCTACAGTTTGTAAGTTGACACGTGAAATTTTAGATTAACGCTGTTGGTTAATAAAACGAATTTATGTATTTAGTGGTTTTTGGAAATTCCACCCCTAAAGCGGTAAAAAAAAAGGTTGAAAGTTTGTATGAAGTTTCTACAGTTTGTAAGTTGGACACGTGAAATTTTAGATTTACGCTGTTTGTTGATAAAAAGAATGTATGTATTAAGTGGTTTTTGGAAGTTTCACCCCTAAGGAGGTGGAAATTTGTTGGGCTTATTTATATATTTGAAACTTGGCATAAATACTAACCTAAGTAAATAGTAAAGGTTTTCATCATTAGTTTTTCAAAACAACTCCTTAGGGCTTAGGACAACGTCACATCACATGCATAGTATTGACCCTAATCCAAGTACATAAAGTTCTTTTTTTACTGGTCAGAAACAATCTTAACACAACTTGTGATTAAAATTATAAAAAGTCGCAAAGAACGCAAGACGAGACACAATGAAATTAAATTGTTATGAAACTCGGTGATGAAGCATTACTAAAAACCACATTACTCGGAAAAAAAAACGATGCGACGATACATCAACAACCAAAATTAAAAAAAAAAAATTTTTTTTTTCAGTTCATTGTAAATGACATACTCCTACCGGGATCGAACCCTGAAATGGTATCACCGCGCTGCTTTGGTTTAAACGTATTACCCACTCAGCTACAGAGGACGTCTCCGACAGATATACAGGGTGTCCCAGAAATCGACGTCAAGCCGTAAATGGGTGATAGACCAAGTTATAACAGTTCTCAGAAAAATACAAAAAAAAATCTATCTCATGTTTTTAAAAAATTATGTTCACTTTAAAAATTTACTAAAAAATCAATCCCTGTAATGGTTCTTTAACTCCAATTGCTACAAATCCCATAATTTATCAATTTTTTTTATTATTATGTAGTCTTGAATAATGCTTGTGTAGATTTTTGCCTAAAATTTAAAGCCAACTCCTCCTACTTAGAAGAAAATTAAACTTTTTCAAAACCAAATTATTCAAATTTACTGTTTCGCCCAACTTTAACTGACTGTACTGAAAAAAAAATGTACTACGCTAGTTTGGCAAGTAACATGAAAAATTGGCGCATTTAATAAGGATTCGAAAATGGTGTAACACTTGCTAGATTACGTTTTCAATAATTGGTCAAATTTTTTTTTGTAAATAGTTTCGGTTTTTACCCAAAATGTCCATACTTCCTTAAAATGACTTTAGCTTACCTAAAGCTTTGTAATGATTGTACTCGCTGTACATGATACGGGTGGAACTCGTTCTTTTTTAAGATTCGGTGGGCGGTACTCTTAGATACACCTGTGCTTGTTTCGATTCCACGTACAGAAGCACTTGGGTCTTCTTGGACTGCTTGTAGTACGACGTCTTCGTACGGATTACGATGTCTTCCTTCACCATGTACTTGGTTAGGGAATCGTCCCTCTGATAGTGAACGGTGCACATTAATAAAAACTCGATGATCTGGGTGACGATTGTTCGGGTACCTCTCACGATAAAGTCTAGCGGCTGCATTGGCATTGCATCTGCATTCCCCATAAACGAGGTGCATGTTCGCATATTCCAATGCAGTGTACACAGCCATGGTAGTACTACACAATCACAGGATCAGCAACAGTCCAGAGTAAAGCACAGGTCGTCAGAAAGAGGAATTAAACAGTCCAAATCACAAGCAATTAAGTCCAGAAAACAACGCAAAAAGTGGTAAGTACGGAATCAACATGAACGAATACGGAGATGCGCAGTAAACAAAGCAGCGTAACGTACTGATTTGTAATTGTGTGTGCGTCTGCGCTTACAAAACAGAACAATAACTACTGCTGTCTCATTCGCACTCATCGGTAAATTGTATCTCCGTTTCATGATAAAGGTTGTGTCACTGATAAAGGTGGCGTCACTCTCTGTCTCGCTCACACTTCGTAAAATGACTCTCTCCGTCTCTATCGAACTAGAAACGGAGTTTAGCAAAGCTTTAGGTAAGCTAAAGTCATTTTAAGGAAGTATGGACATTTTGTGTAAAAACTGAGACTATTTACAAAAAAAAACTTGACCAATTATTGAAAACGTAATCTAGCAAGTGTTAAACCATTTTTGAATCCTTATTAAATGCGCCAATTTTTCATGTTACTTGCCAAACTAGCGTAGTACATTTTTTTTTCAGTATAGTCAGTTAAAGTTGGGCGAAATAGTAAATTTGAATAATTTGGTTTTGAAAAAGTTTAATTTTCTTCCAAGTAGGAGGAGTTGGCTTTGAATTTTAGGCAAAACTCTACACAAGCATTATTCAAGATTACATAATAATAAAAAAATTAGATAAATTATGGGATTTGTAGCAATTGGAGTTAAAGAACCATTACAGGGATTGATTTTTTTAGTAAATTTTTAAAGTGACCATAAATTTTTAAAAACATGAGATAGATTTTTTTTCGTATTTTTCTGAGAACTGTTATAACTTGGTCTATCACCCATTTACGGCTTGACGTCGATTTCTGGGACACCCTGTAATTGTTTATGGAATGCTTCCAAAGTTCCAAAAAAATAATCCCATATGCAGTATAACGTGACACCGACTGATCCAGTAGTTTTCACAGATGTCAACATTTGACCTATTTTTGTGTCAAAACTATGCCTATCTCAGTCGTGCATGTACCTACATGTAGTGTAATAGGCAAGGATGACATATAGCCACTCAGACAGCCGCCAACCCCGGCTCCCGCTACTTTAATTTTTTAAACTACCTGGGGCTCAACTACCTGAGGCGTAATTTTGAAAGTGTTTAAATTTGTGTTGCATGTTTGACCTTCATTTTTTGAAATTTATCTGGATTCATATGTCGATCAGTTAGTTTTGTAAATAAGTCATATCCCTTTATATGCTGGATCTTTTTCATATAATTTGGCTTCATGTTCCCATTTTGCCACTTTTGTAGTGTCATTTATGGAACATACTAAATTTATGCGCATCAAATTGTTCCTGATTATTGGAATTAAGGGATTAATTAAATGAGGCGGGTCGTATAAAGGAATCACCTCATTAATCCAATATTAATTTATTAATTCTAAAGTAATGGTCATTACATAAATTATAAATAACTCTAGAACTGGAAGGTTATGCAGTAACCAATAATTATGAACATGCCAACGTAGATGCAATGGTTTTCGGTGGTTGAAGACCCGATCTCGAAGCCTAGCTGGAAAGCTTCGATCGTTTTTTATTTTTTTCTCTGATCATCTTGCACGTCAGGCACGGTGTTCTTGTCGTCATCCGACAGAAATAAATTGTCAGAAAATCTGGGCCTGAAATAATATAAATAACTTTGATTAGAAACTATTTGTGAGCAGATACACATACATATCAGAGAATTGTTTAATTTATTTCCACTATATACATCAAATATCTAAAAGACATTAAGTACTATGGTAAAAACTGTTGAATGACGTATGGCATTTTTATACCCTGGGTTCGAACCCAGGGTATAAAACTCAGCAGTCGCACTTGCTAAGTAGTTAAAAGAATCATTTGAAATTTAAAAAGGTGTGGTGTTCATTCCGCATCTCTTAGGGCCCCCGTTCACCATCTGCATTTAAAGTGTCGAGTAGGCTAACCGCCAGTCAAAGTCACCCGTAACGTCATGTGCGAATTTCACGACGTTCGAGTAGCACTAATTAAAAGATTAACTGACCCATAACTTAATTGCCCCGACATCTGCCCATTAGCGTGTTTACCCATTAGTTAAAAGTTGTCCGTTGTCATTTTGTGTAGATTATTTTACAGTTTATTAACAAAAATGGATTTATTTGATTTGATTGATCATCAGTTAGATGAATTAGAACGTTTTACGAGGCAAAGAGTACCTACCTAGGATTCGTGTATTTAAAATCTGTATTGATTATTTTACGGACCTAGATGAAACTGATTTTTATGCTAGATTTCGACTATCAAAGTATTCAGTAAACCAAGTGCTTAACCTTATAAAACATATTTTTTTTTTGTTTTTACTATGTATAGGCCTGTGTTTGACCACAATCTCACCGTGGTCAGTGATGATGTGGCCGATGGTGGTAATCACACAAAGTCTAGAAGGGAACTGGCTCTCAAGTGCTGCTGTCGGAACACACCGGAAGGTGCTTGGCGACAGATTTTCAACTTGAGGGTGGTTGCCAGCCAGGCGGGTACTACAAAGTACCCTACCACCGTGCTATGGTTTCCTTACGATGTTTTCCTTCACCGAAAGCTCAAGCTCATTGTAGGATTCGAACCCGCGACCTTCGTCTCGGTATCCGACGTCACTACCACTGAGCTATCATCGCCTAAAAAAACATAAAATAATCCCTAAATCGCAAAGGTGAGTGGTGTTTTTATTATTATTCAAGTGATTTTATTAAAACTTAATTTAAACCTTATAAAACATAAAATAATCCCTAAATCGCAAAGGTGAGTGGTGTTTTTATTATTCAAGTGATTTTATTAAAACTTAATTTATGTAACCTAGCAAATCTACGTAACTTCTGAACAATAGGTAACCTTACTTTCCATCCCTTCTATACCCTGAAGTCGTTTCTGTCACGTCAGTAACAAAAAAACATTCTTTATTTCAGAAATCAGGCTGTTTCAACAAAAACAAGTTTATTTCTAACGTTAAGGTATCTCGCTACTGGATCCTACTTAAGAAGTGCGGCTGATTTTTGCGGTGTCAGTCCACCAACAGCAAGCTGTATTGTTAAGAAAGTTACAGCGTCTATTGCTCAACTACGCCCAGCTATAATAAAGTTCCCTGACGACTTTCGTACACTACAAGGTGGTTTTTATGAGATCGCAAGATTCCCCAAGGGTTATAGGAGCTCTAGATTGTACCCATGTTGCAATAAAGTCACCCGGTACGTTTTATCATTGAATGTTGTTGTGTCAATGGAAGATAACTTGATAATAATCTAATTAGGTAGCTATCTACATAATACAACATTTAAATGTAGGTAATACTTGTCATTTCATGTGGTGATTCAGCTGAAAATTATAGAAACAAAAAGGGTAATTTCTCAATCAATGTTCAGATGGTTTGTGATAGCCATTTAAAATGCTTGGATATTGTAGCAAGATGGCCAGGGTCTGTCCATGATCAGACAATTTTCAATAATTCTTTTTTAAAACAAAGATTTGAAAGAGGACAATTTAGAGATGGCTAACTTCTTGGTGATAGTGGATATGAGTTAAAGCAATATCTGTTGACACCATTTCTGAACCCATCATCCCCTGCAGAAAATTTATATAATGAGTCACACATACGAACAAGGAATACAGTCGAAAGATGTTTTGGTGTGTGCAAAAATAGGTTTCTTGTCCTGAGACGACAGGTAACATTAAAATTAGCTCGTGTACAAGCTATAATAGTTGCCTGCTTTGTACTACATAATATTGCAATCAATGCAAATGAAAGAAACTTTGAGGGAAATGATGACTCATTTACTGATACACAGACTCATGAAGAAATTGCAGTACAGAACCCTGGACTGAATGATGCTAGGAATAGACTGGTGTAAGAATATTTTTTAACATTACTTAATAATAATAGACAATAAATAAAACTAACATTATTCATTTAATTTTTTTTTCTATCTTTAATTTATACTCTTCTTCCTTCCATTTGCGCTCCTTTTCTTTAAACTCTGACTCCTTTTTGCGTTCATCTTCTTCAACGCACCTCAAACGCTCCTCAAACTCCCACACCTTTTTCTTTTCAATTATTTCTGCTACCAAAAGTTCTTTTTGCCGTTGCACTAATCCCAACTTATCCTGAGTCAGCTCATCAATAAGTGATTTTTTCGGTACTGCCGCTGTAAATAAAACAATAATGACATTATCAAATGTGTAATGAAAGAAATTGTACTTGTTATAAACCTTCCTAATGCTATTATTATGTCTTACCAATCAGTGCAGGATGTTTCCTTGATTTGAAATTCCTTCTACTAGTGACATCCCACTTTTTATTAGAACTAGTTGGAGTTACTCCACAATTCCAAGTATTGTCAATACTTGGAGTATCATGGAAAGCGATACCTGTAAAAAAATAAATAAATTGTATTTATTTTTATGGAAGAGACAACACCCATGTTCTATATACATACTCATACTGTTAGAAAGATATATTTAGGTTCGTATAATGCTTGTTAAGAAACAGCATGTGGCTATGTCCGGTAAACATCAGACTGGGGCGGTGCAACCAGTGAGAGGCAGAACTTAAGTTTACATTACTGATATTCCATAGGTAATGGCAGAAATGATCAAATTATAATAACTGCAAAGTTTACAAAAAAATTATATCAATACATACTATCCACATTATCCATCGCTGTTTCTGCACTAGTAGCGGGTTGCAATGGTTCACACTCATTTGAAACTAGTAGTAGGACTTATGTAAAAAAGCATCACATTTTAATCCTTCAGATATTATTCAAGATAAATACATGACGGGTAATATTATAGATACTTACGGTTTTCAGTAGGCTTGCATTCTACAACCTCAGCTGTTTCCCTATCTAATGAAATTTCAATAAATTCTTCCATTGTCGGAGCATCAATGTAGTCTGTAAAAAAGCATAATTTAAAAAAACTTTTGCGGTGATTATCAACAATCAATAATAATTGTGTTATAATTATTATATGTTAATGTAATCTACAATTGATTGATAGAATAACAATTAATTACATGTGTCTGGCATAAAGGGATTGTACCCCAGTGCGAGTCTTTTTTATAAACTAATAATCATTAAACTTACCTTGACTTTCTTCAGTTTGTGGTAGTATATCGGAGTCGTAAATATTTTCCGAACCTTCGGTGCTTACAGTAATCATAGTTTTAATTTGCTCTTCCACATTATGTAGCGGAGGTGCTGTGTTCTTACCACCTCCGGTACGGTAAAGTTCCGAGCGTATTGCAGCTGACTTTTTTCTGACCGTACGTTTCAGGCCCTCATATCTGACCTTTAATGTTTTAGCCGATCTAAATGTGCCTCCAGATCGAGCGTTAAATTCGCTTTGGATGTTTTCCTAAGCGGCTTCTTTCTTCTTCCAAGTGGATGCATCGCTTTGCTTGTTTTCAAGCACATTTTGGTATTTCTGCACAAGTGATACCAAAATGTCCCTCTCATATAAAGAAAATGTTGCACTTCTATCTCTTTTAACTTTATCCATGGTAATTAAATAATATATAGGTAATCAAAGTAACAAATTATTATCACACGCCTTCCAAACCAAACACAAAAACCACAATACATAAATTACAATTTACTGACAACTGCCAATGACGTTTGATGAGTAACATTGACGTAATATTGAACGAATGTAACGTATGATTTGTTACATCATTCGCCTAACCAGTACGTTGTTACTTGAACCTATATTTTCGTTTGTGAAATTGACAAAAGATACTCGGCAACTTTTACGTGCCACATAACGTTAACTTGGACATAACTAATCAACGCTTTACTTGGAGATGGTGAACGAGGCCCTTAGTCTACTTACTTTTTATAATACACTTTACAAATCTTCATCATAACTTTTGAAATTGTATCAACTCAAGAAAATAAAATAAGCCATAGACATAAGATACCATGGACTATACCTTCTTTAAGCTCGTAGTACATTATAATTTTCATAATAAGGGCAGCGTCAGACTGCCCCCTCTGTAAACCGTTTTTATTCGTTCATGATTTCTTACTTAGACATGTCGGAACGAAGAAAAACGGGTGTCACTTTTTCAGTTTGGAATCTGTACTGAACGCTGAAAGTCGGTTTTTCTACTTATTACTACCAGGTGTATGATTGTATCTGAAAACTCTTTAAAACTATAATATATACGGCCTGTGAATGTTTATAAATCACTGAAGTGCAATAAATATAATTGATTGAGTGTGGAACGTGAGCATTTTTACTGGTTCATTAACCTCGTCAGTCACCGCTTCATATTAAAGGGCTCGTTTGATCGGCGTATGAAGCCACAGCCCGGCCTCCACTCTCCTTGCTGCCTGTGCCTGCATCTGTGCTACTGCCTACCTGCCCATTAGCCTGACAATAGTTCAGCTGCCTTGACCATCTATCTGTGTGCCTGCCTATCTGTCCTGTTGGCTACTCTACAGCCTACCTATCCGATTGCCTGATCATCTGCCTATCTAGGGCACACCACGACTGCCTGCCCGATCTACTGCCCACGTCGTGCGAAGCCGGACCTTAATGTGTTATCTATATCCTTTTTCTTAGTTTTAATTTATAATTACTTTACTTTTATTAACTAACGTGGCTTACGTATAGCTCATCTGAGCTATACAGATTTAGATTTGAAACCAGGCATCGAATTACTGGAATAACAGTCAGGTTCTCATATAATGCATGCATGTTTTTGGTGACCACCATGTACATGCGAACATTCTCCACTAAACAAATTCTACACATTAGTTTTTGTAGTAATATATTATAAACTCCTTGGTCAACATTGAACGTCTTAAAAATATAATCAACCCTCTCATGAGTCACTCTCACACTGAGTCATGGTTATCCATAATAACTAATTGGGGGCTTTCTTGACAAGCCAGTTTAGTCCTATCCAGTGAGCAATTACTAGTTATATCAACCATTCCCATTGACTTTATATCAGATGCTTGGATCACTGCATAAGTTCGTTTATTACAAGCAATACAACCATAAGTCATAACCAATTCAAATGAGCAAGAAGCTGGTATTGAGATTAATGCTGTTTCTTTCTTTGTAGTCACAAACATTCCAAATGACATGAACTCAGGTCTTCTAACTATTCTATCATAGACTAACTTATCAGTTTCTACAGTGTAGTTAAAATACTGTTTTAGGCCTCTTAATAGACCTGATTCTGAAGTTTTACATAGTACTTTCCAATCAGCTGAATTTCTTTTGAATCAAACAAACCAATCTGTAAATCTCCTATCATACTAGATGAAAGATCTCCTAGCTGATTGGCATGAACGTTCCATAATGACCCCTCTGGTGATTCTATCAGGAAATCATTATGGAAATAGTTCAGTCTAGAGGGTGCCTTTGATGTAATTTTAGTACCTCCTGTTGTCTCCATTGAAATGATATTAGTGCCTTTGATGAAATTTTAGTACCTCCTGTTGTCTCCATAGAAATGATATTAGAGCTTAACACCATGTTATTTATGTTTCCATCAGATGAAATAAAAGTTTTCTTAACACTCCAGTCATTCTTAAACCTCTTATAGACAGTGTAAAATCTACCCTCTGGTTTAAGTGTGTATTTATACCACTTACACTGGCCATAATATGAACAAAAATCACAATAATCATTACCCTGTTTTAATCTGTTCTCCTTTCCAGCCTGAATAGACTGATCCATCAAAACAATTACCGTAATCACACTCACCAGCAGCATAACATCTCCAGGGGGCATTTATAACTTCAAAACTATAATTTGCTGTCCTATATATAGGGGTATAAGAGTCAATGGATTGTGTTGGACAATCATTTTGTCCACCCTGCCATCTTCATATTTCAAACACAAAGTTTGTAAATTGGTCATATGATAATCCCCTGTATATAAAGTGTTATATCTCTCATCCATATATATTATATTCTCTGAAGACACAAATGAGGTAACATCACAAGCTTTTGCTAATGAAGTAAGTGGTCATGATTAAAGCTAATCCTGCAGCTGCTTTAACTTTGTTGAATGGAACTTCATAGTTTCTCTTTCGCAATGGAGGAGGGGGAGTATCATAATCTTCAGTCATAGGAGCTGAGGCTTGGTTTTCACTAACATCTTTAACTTCTAAGTAATGGGCAATAGCAGGATATACTGGTCGGAGAGGTACATCTGGAGCTGAAGTTTCTGGGCTAATGTCTGTTAAATCATCATCACAGATAGTTCTTCTGTTTCATAGCTGCTCTCTTTCTTTTTAGAATTTTATTATTTCTATTTGTTTTTGCAAAATCCTCAACTCTTTTCAAGCACCTACTCATAATTCTAACTCCATAGAATAATCAGAGCAATTAAAGTGATAGCAAGAGTAATTAAAGCAGATGCAGTTATTGGTAAAGCAAGTGATTTACACTTTTTCACACCTTCATTATGTATACACCATACACAATCATCACATCCATCAAATGTGCTAACAAGACCCATAGAACAATCATCACACTTCATCATGACATATCCATAGAATCTCATAAGCTTCATACCCTCTCCATCATAACTCGCTTGTTCTCCATTTAGCTGGAAAGTACAGCCCTTCATGCTACCTACGTTTATAATGTTGCCACTGTTAAAGGTACAGATGGATATGTACTCACCATGGTGATGAATAGAAACATCACAAGTATCTTAAGTATGATTGTTTATGTAATAATTAATTACTTTAAGACGTCTGTGTGTGACAAAATTGAAGTAAAATAATATACCCGCAATTAGGTTTTATTTAACAAAATTCAACATATTTTTACAATGACACAATCAATCCTAACAATACAGTTTCTTTTTTTTTTAAGATGTTCAATGTTGACCAAGGAGTTTATAATATACTAGCTGTTGCCCGCGGCTTCGCTCCCGTGGGCCACGCCACAGGACCCGTTTTCGGGATAACAAAATACCCTATGTTACTCAGGAATAACGTAGCTTTCTATTGGTGAAATAATTTTTTAAATCGGTTCAGTAGTTTTGGAGCCTATTCGGTACAAACAAACAAACAAAAAAATCTTTCCTCTTTATAATATTAGTATAGATTACTACAGTTTTGCAATCTTTTAACTCAAAAAGATGTCAAACTGTAGTCAGAAGTACTTAATAATAAGTGCTCTCTAAGGCCACATTCGCACGAGAGTTATAAAAGTGTTCTCGATTGACGTGTTCATACGAACGCTTTTAAATCACTCTTGTCTCGTCTCTCGCTTTAGTAAGACGTGGACATGGTTACTGGTAAATTACTAGTAATAGCAATTTGTGTTGCTGGAAGACGAAAGACAAAATGGATTCTGGTGTAACACCTTTTTTTTGGTAGATAATTATTTTGTCAAAAGAAAGTTAGTCATCTAGTTTCTTGCCGGGTTCCACTATGTTTCATTCCTTTTTATGTCGCTTCCTTGTTCTGAACCCGCCGCTGGATTGTGGAGCCACTTCGGAACTGCACTCTGAGATAATGATCTCCCCATAAACACATTCATTTCACTAAAATCACTTGATATTAGTCCAGCGAGTTTTTATTTACTGTATTCTATTTGTTTGTTTTGACGGACTGCCAGCTGTCATATGGACAGCTGTCATTGCGACATTTTCGTTTAGAAACGCGCAAGTTTCCGCTAAGAGTAGGTAAAATTATTTCTTTTGACCAGCGTTCGGGTAGCATTCGAGTTTTATTTTGGGATTGCGGGGACGTTTCCCGCTTCCGTTGGCATGACTCAGGGGATTGCTTATGTTGAAAATGGTAGGAGAACAATCGGATTTTTTGGACGAAACGCGGCGGCGGGGTGCGTTCAAAATTCTCATCCGGGCTGTCAGTGTTTTGATGCAAATAAATAAATGATGATGATGATGATGATGTAATTTGGTTATAAATTGGGCTATGGAGACTTGGAAGGATGAGATTTGGACCTGGGATGGTGTATTTTACGGAAGGGTGATTGTTCCGTGTGATTTCTTCAAGGATTGAAATTCTTTTATGGGTTAGTTGAAATTATAGTGATTTGATTTTTGTGCGATGTGTATCCGAACGGCACTGGGTGACTTGACGTTTTTACCTTTTTTTGATTAAATTATAACGCCAGAATTTAAATCAGTTGAGGGTAGAAGTAAATCTTCTAAAAAAATGCCAATACCTACTTCGTTTTGGGTATTGATAGATCTACCGACAGATTATGCTACTATATTAATAAATCTCACACTGAAGGTCTCTTTTCTAAACTAAATGGAACCCCGGTATACTTATGCTACTACCTTTGCTAGTTCTAAAATCTGTTTTATGAGTGTCATCTAGATTAATTGCTAATTGATGGTAACTTTGGGCCATACTGATGCGTAACAGTTAAAGTAATTTTTGCCAGCTAACTCAGAAACTTGATCTTCTACATAAGGTAAGGGAAACATTTATTTTACAGGGACATTTAAAGCGCGGTAATCAACACAGAGGCACAAAGTATGTAAGTGGCGGCGTTCTATTTTGTGAAAGAGCTTACAATCTACGCTCTTTTTTTTTTCTTAGATCACAGAATAAGCGTAACTGGATTCAGATTGTCGTCTAAGGATGTCTTAAGTCAACATACGGTTGATCAGTGGTAAGCTTAATTTTTGATCTGCGTAATTAGTACAATATCATTAGTGTGTACCCGAAACAAAACAATGTTTGTATTCGGTTAATCTATTTATTCCCACTGCTAGATTAAATGGCTATGGAACAGCTAGAATAAGAGTTAATTATAAGCACGTATGAAGGTACGCCTTTTTCCCACAAGGGTAAACTAACTACCTACAGGACGCCATCTGTTACTATCCTTATACCTTTTGTTTCGTTTACGTAAAAACATGGTCATACACGGATGCTGGTAATGCGAATTAGTTTACTCGTAATCCTTATTATTGAGAATATGGCGACGTGTATAACAAGTGGCTATGGCCTGGCTAGAATTAGAGTTATGGATATTGCGAATATAGAAATGAGAAAGATAACGCACCTGGCAAACTGGCTGTGTCTCCTGGCAGACTGGCTGTGGTTCCTGGCAGCTCTCGGACCTTGTTAGGACCTCTCCTTGCAGTCACATGCAGCACATGTTGAAGAGTTTGATGTAGTCTTGCTCGGCGTGCAGTCGGGTCGATGGCAGAGTGTAGCACACGCTGTGAAGCTCGTAGTGTCGTTCAGTTCGTGAATATGACAAACTTGTTCGATTTTTCTTCAGATTCAGGGTGATCTTGCGGTTGTGGCGTCGATATTTTATTAAAACGAAGCTTACTTTTTGTGTATACCACTTCTGAGTGTAACGGATAAATAAAATTCATGCAGTGCTTTGTTCAGATCTTGTATTCACAATCGAAAGAGACAAATAAATGACTGGCAATCGCTTATATTAACACATCCCCACTGCTTGGCATGGCTTGACTGAAGAGGAGGCTTCAATATGGCGGCTTTGCTTCGGCGGGCTCGGCGGGCATTAGCGCCCTGCACACGTACAGTTCGGACCGCGCATCTTGGACTGCGTTCCAAACAGCAGTTAGATCTGTACGGTTTGGACTGCGGATCAAACTGTTGTGCTAATTACGATAAAAAATGCATTCACGGTTTGGATTGCCGACGAAACTTACATAATCTAGACAAACGTTCCGAACTGTGCGTGTAAATTGATTTTCAAGAGTTTGGACTGCAGTTTGGACTGGCGCGTGGAACGTTATAGCTTTTAAAAGTTTTTTACACAGTAGTAAGAAAAATGGACGATCGGTTGGTCATCGCGTTAGCTGGATTTGTAGTTAGCTTAAACAGCCGAAAAAAACGACGAGTGTGGGTAAAGGAATACAGACAAAGATATGGACATTTACCGATGTTAAGGGAATTACGACAGTGTCATCCGGCAGATTTTAAAAATTACCTAAGAATGGACAGTGACGATTTTGATTGTTTATTAGCACTGATACGTCCCAAATTAACTAAGCAAGATACAGTTATGAGAAAATGTATAACAGCAGAAGAACGATTGGTTGCCACGTTAAGGTTTTTAGCGACCGGACGGTCCTATGAAGATCTTAAATTTAGTACAGGCGTGTCTACATCGGCGTTAAGTAAATTAATACCGGAAACGTGTAGAGTAATTTATGAAACGCTTCGGGAAGATTATATGAGGGTAAGTAAAACATTTTGTAAATCAGTTATATACTTATATAATTTTTATCAGTCACAACAATCACAGTACAATCAGTTAAAATGAATAATTAGTTATTATAATTAGTTAAAATGCTTATAGTAATCTCTTAATAAACACTGAGATTCATTTACGAGAGTTACATCAGTGTTTTGGGTTTCCAATGTAGGTTGAAGAGACGAATGTTGAGCAGCGTCCGTGTGTACAGAAGTAGATGATGATGGTGAAGATAAAATAACAGTTTTATTGCACTGCTTATCACAAATATCAGTTGAATCAGTTAATTGATTTAGTATACCCCTGCGTAAAACTGAATGTATAATTGTTTCAGCATGTAAGGCTTGAATACTATTCATTTTCTCCAATTTTTTGGAAATGGTTATGGCCAAAGCATCATATTCTGTCACTTCCTTTTTTTTTAATGCTTCTGTACATACAGTCATGAATTTAATCTGAGTATCTATCACACTTGGTTTCGTTTTCCTCTTCATACCTCTTGAGGCTGATCCTAAAGATGAAGATGATTCCTGAAACAATACAATTTATAATAAAAGTTGACGAAACATAATTTTATTGGTTTTATTTTTCAGTTTCCTACGAGCAAAGAAGAATGGTTGGAAATTGCTAAAGGCTTTCAAAATCAGTGGAATTTCATTAATTGTGGTGGAGCTCTCGACGGAAAGCATATTCGAATTGTACCACCTGCAAATTCTGGTGCAAAATATTATAATTACAAGAACTTTTACAGCATGGTTTTATTAGCTTTGGTCAATTCAAACTATGAGTTCATTTTTGTAGATATTGGTAAAAACGGCAGAATGTCCGATGGAGGTGTCCTCGAACACACGGAATTTTACAAAAAAATTATAAGAAATCAATTAGAACTACCCGACAAAAGTGAGAACGTTAACAATTTAAACTATGTTTTCATTGGTGATGAAGGTTTTGCTCTCAAAGAAAATCTCTTAACGCCCTATGCACAAAGAGAACTTGATCATGACAGACGGATTTATAATTATAGACTCTCGCGCGCTCGCAATGTTGTCGAAAATGCATTCGGTATAATAGCCTCTAGATTCCAGATATTACGTACACCCATTAACATGAAACCCGAAAACATATGTTACATAGTACTAGCAATATGTAGCATCCACAATTTTCTAAGAAAGAGAAGTAATATGTACCTGTCGGCAACGACAGTAGACAGAGAAAGTATTGAATCTGGACGCGTTAGTGAAGGAGACTGGCGAAGAGACAACTTCGACCTAACTAGATTGGACAGACCTTCAGTCAGGAATGTCTCAACTTTGGCTAAACAGAGCAGAGATGAATACAAAACATATTTTAATTCAATAGGTCGTGTCCCTTGGCAAGAAATTATGATTAACGCTGGTAGAGCATAACTTTATTCAGTGCACCTATAGGTTTATGGACGTAAGTTGAGCGCTGATTAAAGAGGCAGAAACAATTGCGCGCAGTGACCAATAAAGTTGCCGCTACCTATACATATTTTTTTTTATCTGTACAGTAAAAAAATTACAATATATTGTGTTTTTATTTACCACTTACCTCTACAATTGTGTGGTCAGAGTTTGGCAGTGACGTTATATTCGTAGGCTGCTGAGATGTTGGTATGTCGTCGTTGGTATAATGTTGTGGGGATGGTGTGTGGTTTGCAAAATAGTCTAAAGTTTCAGCTGTAGACTCGTCCGTCGGCATGTTAGACACGCTTGGGGTTGGTAATTCTTGGTCTTTTGTGAATAAAAGTAAGTCAAAGTACCAAAGAGTCGGTTTATAAACATCTTCTTGGGAGCTTCCACTTTTGTTCCGTGTCTCCGTTACTTTCTTCAATTCTTTGCGAAATGCACCTCTTATATTCTGTATTTTTTTGCTGACGAAATCGCGATCAGCTGAAACAAAACCTACTGACTTGCAAAAATCAACGAGCTCGTCATATGCTTTGTTTCTCATATTCCTGTTACTATACTCCTTACTTTTTATCTTCCAGAGACACGGATGTTCACGGTACAAACGAATGAACTCTGTGATAGCTTCGACGCTCCAAACCGCCATTTTTGTAATTTACGTTTATACGTGATGCGCGCGTAAAACTGTGAGACATGCACTCGCGTCGAGCTGCCAGATCGGACTGTTAGATCCGCACATCTACACGTACAGTTCGGAGCGAGGGATGGAACGGCGCGTGGTATTTCCCGCGGTCCGAACTGTACGTGTGCAGGGCGCTATTGGTCGGTTGCACGTAGGCTGACGTCACATCCGTAACAGTACCTATTTTACAAGTTTGTTCGTGAGTTTTAAATATTTATTCTATTATGTTGGTGAAGAACTGATTGTTTTGTTTTGGTGAAGGACTAATTATATAGTTTTTAATTTACCTTAAAAATCAAAGAATGACTAAACTATTTTTCTGCCAGTACCTAAGTGCTTGAGAATTATATGTGATTTGTGATACCTAATTATTCTGGTGAAAGAGTGCGCTATGGTTTATGCTTCATAAAATAATTTAAGGTTTTGGTAACGGGAATTTGTTTATTAGGCTACATATAATCTTTTTTTTTTTCTTTTAAAAAAAACGTTGTCCCACACTAGGAATTTCTTCCTGCATCGTGGGTGCGTTTACAAACATATAAACTCACATACACAAACACCCAGAGCCGGAACAACTATCTGTAGGTTTGAGGTGTAGTAGTAGTACTACCTATAGTATAAGGTCTATGACCCTATCCATATGAATGTATCTTCTATTAATATATTAACACACTTATACTCTTGCAGTCAGTAATTAAAGGTAATCGCTTGAGAACAGTTGTTTCAATAACACTACATCCCCACATGGCGACCCTTGCCATTTTTGGGGCGCGTGACGCGTTTTCTATCTCGGCGTAGTGTTACGGCTCCAAAGCAAAGTAAATAAATTAAACTCTTTGTAATAAATTGGCGTGGAAATATTTGTGGATAATGGAACTTTCGTAATTAGAATGAATCAAGTACATTTAAAAAGTTAATTTAACGTCCGGAAATCAGTGAAAATGTGTCGTTCCAACGTAGAAAAGGAGACGGTCTTCGTGAACCAGAATTCTGCTGGTTCCAATAATGCACACGTTGAAGAATTGAAGGCACATATTTCGACGATCAGTATTATCCTCATAGTAATTTGCGTTTTACTGGGTCTTGGCATTATATATTTTGCGTGGAAGCAGTACAGGAATTGCCACCATTCCTGGATCAGGGACCAGATTTTGCAGAACAGCCTGCGACGATCGTTCAACCGTTCCAGAGCAATTCGCGGAGAAGAGCAAGTAAATCTTCCAATGACGTAGAAGTCGGAGTATTCATCATACTCATCTGGCAGCTGTGCGGTATCATTTATTTTAGTGAAGTGCATACTAAGTGCGTCTCAAGTGCGTTGTGCGTATTATAGTGCGTAAAATGAAAACGCGAATCATCATATAAATCAAGAGACAATAAAATGATAATAGACATTAAGAATTAAAATAATGAACTCTAAGATAAATTAGCAGTTTAAGTTTGTTTTGAGTGATCGTATATCATCATGTATCATCTTACACGCTGTGTCCCCTACTACAGTAATTCACTGTGAGAATCGGGTATGTATTAAATGGTTTAATTAATATAGATTACTTTTGCATGAGGGAATGGAAGATGAATTGTTACATTGCTTAAATGATCTTATATCAATAAGGAAATATTTAATTAAAAAGGGAAAAACACGATTTAAGGGTAATATTATTAAGAATAAATTATGTGAGGTTGAAACAATTTATGAGAAAAGTAAAGGATTAATAAAGCTATTATCTACAAAACCAGGAGTAAAATCAGAATTGTTAAAATCATTATCAGTTACGAAAAACGAAATAGAATCGTGTTATTCGCAAATTAATGTTTTGTGCACTGTAATTAAATCAGACTGTAATAGTGACAGTGATATTTCTGAAGCAAGTCCAAATTCAGAATCAATCATGGAGTTCGATTTAAAAACGGCATGTAGTTTGATTCCTGTAATGACCAATAACGAAAATAATATCAGAAGTATCATTGACTCTATAGAAATGTACGCAGACATGTTGTCGGAAACGGGGAAAAAATTACTAATGACATTCGTTTTGAAAAGTAGATTATCAGAAAATGCTAAATTACGTATAACCAATAATTACACAGCTGTGAACGATTTTGTCAGAGATTTACGTGTTGCACTTTTACCTAAAAAATCGTTTACTGCAATACAATCACGATTACAAAACGCAACGCAAGGCTGGCGTACAATTGATCAGTTTGGAACAGAATTAGAAAAGTTATTTACTAATCTGACCATATCGCAAGCAAATGGTAATTCTGATAGTTATTCCGTACTCAAGCCCATAAACGAAAAATTGGCAATTAAGCGATTCGCAGATGGATTGAAGGATTCGAGACTAAGTACGATTATTGCTGCACGTAACTATGACAGTTTAAAGGACGCGATCCAGGCAGCGAAAGATGAAGAGTTGACATCGGCATCGACTTCGACCAACGAAAATGTCATGCAGTTTTCACACCGCGGAAGAGGTAAGTTTCATAACAATAACAACAACTTTAGGAATGGCCGTGGTTCTCATAATCAGCAGTTAAACCAACGCAGTCGAGGACATCATTATCAGCATAATTCAAATAATTTGAGAGGTAATTTTAGTCACAATTCTAATAACTTCGGCAGACGTGATTTCAATAACTCGCGTGGGCGATCATCCCATAACTATCGTGGTAACGGACGTGGACGAGATTATCAAACTTCGAACGAAAATCGATCGAGTAATGAAACTCGTAGTAAAGGTCGTGCCAATAGAATATTTTATTCCAACAATGAACAAGATAAGAACGATAGTATGCCTACAACAAACGAAATGCAGTTTTTTCGATCTTAAACATAACATTTTAGCTTTGCAAGGTAAGGCAAAATTTTTAGCATTATACATAGGTAATAGGAAATATTATTGGTTAATAGATACCGGAGCATCTTTGTCCGTAATTAAAAAAGATGCGTTACCATACAATAGTGCAGTAATTAGAGATGAAACCATCATAAATGGTATTGGAGGTAAAATTAGTTCATCAGGGTTTGTTCAACTTAGTTTGACTCATCGTGATGACCAACACTTTGTTGACTTTAATATCAAGCTTCATGTTTTTGATAACATACCATTAAAGGCAGATGGAATATTAGGTTTAGACTTTCTTTGTCAGTACGCTTCAAATATAAACTTAGAAACTAATGTCATTAACCTATCTAATTATGGAAAGTATTATTCATTAGAACTAAGTGATGTCATAGATTACTCAGCTGAGGTGTTACATATCCCAGCACGAAGTGAGTCGATACATTATTTACTATTAAATATTGAGAATATGAATGACTGTATTATCCATAGTGAACAGTTAGCGGAAAATGTTTTTCTAGCGGGATGTATTGGACGAATAAAAAAAAATAGATTACCGGTTAAAATTTTGAACACTAACGAGCAGGATATTTACCTACCAACTTTTCAACCACAGATATATTCAATTGAAGAGTTTCACTTATGCAATTTTAAATCAAACACTAACAGTTTAGAACGAGCAAAGAACTTATTAAACATTTTAAATTTAAATCATTTAAAAATGGACGAACGGAAATCTATTGAAGAATTATGTTCTAAATATTCGGATGTTTTCTTTTTACCAGGTGATAAGTTAACGACTACAAATGTTTATGAACAATCCATAACTATAAAACCAAATACAAGTCCGGTTTATACGAAGCAGTACCGATTGCCGCATTCTTTGAAAAATGAAGTAAATAGGCAAATTCAAAAAATGATTGACAATGACATTATAGAAGAGGCGAAGAGTGAGTGGTCGAGTCCTGTTTTACTGGTACCAAAAAAAAGCAGCAACGATAAAAAATGGCGACTAGTGGTCGATTATCGGAAGCTTAATGACCGTATTGTAGACGATAAATTTCCTTTGCCAAGTATTACGGAAATTTTGGATTCGCTCTCTGGCTCAGTCTATTTTTCGCATTTAGATCTTAATCAAGGATATTACCAAGTAGCTTTAGATAAAAACAGTAGAGAGTATACAGCGTTCACAACTAGTACTGGGCAATACCAGATGAAGAGGCTACCTATGGGATTAAAAACAAGTCCGAGTGCTTTTAGTAGAGTAATGTCAGTTGCTATGTCTGGGTTAACATACGATAAATGTTTTATATATTTAGACGATTTAGTAGTCTTTGGGAGAAATTTAGATATCCATAATAAAAACTTAACAGACGTCTTGGAAAGACTTAGGAAAATTAATTTAAAATTAAATCCAGAAAAATGTAATTTTTTAAAGAAAGAAATTCTTTATTTAGGGCATTTAGTATCAGAAAATGGAGTCTTACCCGACCCAGTTAAAGTAGAAGTATTGCAAAATTACCCTGTACCAAGTAATACTGATGAAGTAAAAAGATTTGTAGCATTTTGTAACTATTATAGGAAATTCATTAAAAACTTTGCAAGAATAACTTGTCCATTAAATAAATTAACTAGAAAACATGTACCATTTGTTTGGACTGAAGAGTGTCAAAGTGCGTTTGAAGCAATGAAACATGCTTTAAGTACACCACCAGTATTAGATTTTCCAGATTTTTCTGAAAATAATGAGTTTGTCATTCAAACAGATGCATCAGGGACGGCTATTGGAGCAGTCTTGTGCAATAAAAATATGAAACCTGTAGCTTATGCTAGCAGACCTCTGAATAAAGCTGAACTCAATTATCCAACCATTCAGAAAGAGTTAGTAGCAATTGTTTGGGCTGTAAAGTATTTTAGACCCTATGTATACGGTAAATCATTCACAATTATGACAGACCATAAGCCTTTAATATATTTATTTTCAATGAAGGACCCATCTAGCAGACTACTTAAATTTAGACTAGCACTAGAAGAATACGATTTTAAAATTTTATATTTAAAAGGAAAAGATAATAGCGTAGCAGATGCATTATCTAGAATTAATATAACATCGGATACTTTAAAACAGATGCATAATGAAATTTCTTTAGTTATGACTAGAGCTGAGAAAAAACGTTTAGATGTAGGAAAACAATTGGATACACCTAGTTTTAGTAAACGAGGCGAAACGTGGCCTGATCAACCACGAGTAGTTGAGGTACTAAAAATTCCGAATAATTCTGTAGAAATGAGTTTTATAGGAAGTGATGAATTAAATAAATTAAAAAGACAAAATAATATAGATGAAGAAAAGGAATGTTTTATTTATAACAATCGAAAGAAGATGTTGTATATTAATCTTAACTTTAGAGCACAACTTACGCGAGCCGAATTTGTGATTAAGTTAGGTCATTTTTGTAAACGAATAGGTATAAATGAGCTATGCATAGTAAAAAATAAGGAATATGAGAGTTTTATTAAAGATGTATTAAAAGAGATAAAAGACAATAAGGATTGGACCGGTCCACGTATTTATGTATTGAGAGGAGTTAGGAGAATTTATAATGAAGAAGAAAGAAAGTATATTTTACATGACTTTCACCTACTACCTACCGCAGGACATGCAGGAGTACGTAGGATGACCAATAATATTAAGAGACATTTTTACTGGCCAGGCTTAGACAACGATATTAGACAATTTGTGAGTAAATGCATTAAATGTCAGAAAATGAAGCATTGTAAGTATATCAAGGCGCCCATGGAGATAACTACAACGGCTTCACATGCTTTTGAAAAAATTTATCTGGACGTCGTAGGTCCATTAGAAAAAGACATTGAAGGAAATTGTTATATTTTGACACTGCAGTGCGAGCTTACTAAGTTCGTAGTGGCCTATCCTTTGAAAACGAAGGAAACCGTAAGTATTGCTAAAGCATTAGTTAATAATTTTATTTTAAGATTTGGAATACCTAATACCATCGCAACTGATCGTGGAACAGAATTTGTATCGTCAGTAATGGAACAGGTATGTAAACTTTTATGTATAAATAAATTAATGTCTACAGCGTATCACCATCAATCCATCGGTGCGCTCGAAAATTCACATAAAAATTTAGGATCGTTTTTACGAATACAGTGTAATGGCCAAAAAGACACATGGAGTCACTGGCTACCATTTTGGTGTTATAGTTTCAACAATACTGTTCATACAGAGACAAAGTACACACCATTCGAACTGGTATTTGGTAGAGCTAGTATAGTACCATCTAGAGTTAGTCAGTACATAGAACCATTGTATAATCCAGAAAGTTATCCTTTAGATCTTAAGTATAGGTTACAAGTAGCACATCAAGATGCTCGTAATAATTTACTTATAAGTAAACAAAACCGTAAGAGTTGTTATGATAAGTCTTTAAATAATGTGACATACAGTAAAGGACAACTAATTTTAATTAGAAATGAAATAGCCAATAAGTTAGATCCTCAATGGGAGGGACCATTTGTTGTTTTGAATGATTTAGGTGTTAATGTAGAAATATTAAAAAATAATAAAACCTATTTAATCCATAAAAATAGAACCAAACCTTTGGTAACATAAGAAATGTTATTAAGTTATATTTACGTATAAAAAAAAAAAAATTGTAAACTATTTTTTTTTTTTTCTATCACCCCTGAGGTGAGGTGTAGTAGTAGTACTACCTATAGTATAAGGTCTATGACCCTATCCATATGAATGTATCTTCTATTAATATATTAACACACTTATACTCTTGCAGTCAGTAATTAAAGGTAATCGCTTGAGAACAGTTGTTTCAATAACACTACATCCCCACAGGTTATACAAATATTTGTTCTGTGCGGGAATCGAACCCGCGACACGCAGCGCAGCAGGCAATCGCTCAACCACTGCGCCAACCGTGCGCCCAATCCAATAATCCCAATCTAATAATGGCGGATAGAAGGACATCACCTATTTGGGAATACTTTTGTGATGCCGGCGAAAATAAATAAAGATGTACACTTTGTGGCAACTCGTTATCAGTAAAAGGGGGTGGGCTTTACAATTTAACCCGGCACCTGAAATCAAAACATTCATTAGTTGCAACATCAGCCAGAGAAGCAGTGCCACAAACCTTACTTCCGTCCATCACTGAAACTATTGACGGTGCAAATATGTCTTCAACAAGTACTCCAACCACCACCCAAATTGAAAATGTAGAAAATTCAATACAACATGAAACTCTCCCGAGCTCATCTGCCAATCAACTGCAGCCATCTACTTCAAGTCAACCAAAAAAAAAATACAACTTCCGTTAGATAATACCTAAAGAGACCAATGTCCGTAAAACAAATCGAAGATCTAAACAGCTTTTGTAGAAATGGTTTCAAAAAACTATTTCCCGTTCAGCGTCGTGGAAAACGAATCTTTTCGAAATTTTGTAAATAAGTTGAATCCTGCCTATCCAATACCGACGAGAAAAACGCTTTCAAATGCACTTTTAGAGAAACATTATAATATTAAAAGTGAAGAAATAAAAGAAAAACTTAAGACTATAAAATATGTAGCTCTTACCACCGACTGCTGGACCTCAATTATTCAAGAATCTTATATATCCGTAACTGTATATTATATCAATAATAATACTACTTTAGAGTCTTACATGCTTCAGTGTATTTCCTTTAATGATAGACACACTAGCGAGAATCTCGCTAAAGAAATTAAAGGATCGTGTGAAAAGTGGGGAGTGATAGAAAAAGTTCAGGCAGTCACCACCGATAACGCGGCCAACGCTCAAGGTGCAATCGTGGCAACGGGTTGGAGGCAAGTACCGTGCTTTGCCCACACTATAAATTTAAGTGTCCAGACAGCTCTAATGGAAATTAAAGAAACAAGGAATAGAATCAAACATATTGTAGATCTCTTTCGAAGGAGCCCACTAGCTATAGAGCGCCTTAAAGCTATGCAAATTCGATTAGGTGAAAAGGTGCTCAAAGTTAAACAGGAACTAGTCACTCGTTGGAACTTAACATACGACATGTTCCAACGAGTACTTGAAATAAAAACGAGCTTGATAACAACATTGGCAAATGATTACCCACGCGTACCAAATTTAGAAAATGACGATGTGCTTGTTATGACCAAAGCCTGTGTAATTTTAAATATGTTTAAAACAGTAACAGAAATAATGAGCTCCGAGGAGTCAGTAACAATATCAGAAATAATCACACTCACATTTATTTACAAGTAAAATAAACACATTTCTCACAGAAACCCACGATCTACCTGTACCTGTTTACAATATGGCTCAAAAACTAAATGACCAACTGCAAGAAAGATTCAAGAGAATCGAAGACCACAACTTGTTTTCCGTAAGCACCCTGCTCGACCCAAGACTAAAAAAATACGGATTTCCTGAAAGCCGTCAAGCAAGCTTTGAAAGAGCCAAAACATTATTATTTGATCTGGCTGCACGCGTAGTATTGCCATCATCGGAGCAATCAGAGCCGGCAGTTACTACTGCTAGCTCATCCAACTAAAATGCGGTTGATGTAAGTGCTAGTATAGTATTTGGACAGAATTTGACACTAGAGTCTTAGCATGTATACAAATCACCCTAGAGCTGCCATAGTAGATGTAGATAAATACTTTGAGGAGCCTTTACTGGAACGACAAAGAGATCCATTGAAATGGTGGGAAGAAAAAAAAATTGCTTACCCTAGGTTGTATCAAATTATGCTGAGAAGGTTTTGTATTCTTGCTTCATCAGTACCTTCAGAGAGAGTATTCTCAAAGGCTGGATACATGGTCTCCGAGAGAAGAAATCGTATACTAGGGTCAAAAGTTGATAAGCTTATGTTTCTGAACTTTAACATGTAAATTATATTGTCATTTAACGTTATTTTTAATTTTAATTGGATTTTGTTTATTTTTTAATACTTTTATTATTGTTAGTTTACTTGTCACTATTCAGACTGGTCATGTTATATTGATGTGAAACACCTAATGCGGCGGGTCAGACCGGCGCGTCGCCGTCACCACGCCAACAGCCGGTCTGACTCGATTTTTAATTAAATTTATTTTTATTTCCTATATAAAATTGATTTTTATTTTCCTCTAATACCAGTCATCAATTTGACATTGAATTTTACAAATTCCCAATCACTTCAATCCGGTACACCACTTAGGACGGATAAACAATTATACATACATTCATATATGTCGACAATAACAAATCAATCAATAAAACCATGCAACACATTCTACTCCCTATGAGTAGCACTTTAAGAACAAGCTTACGTTCGTTCTTACTTTAGTAAAGTCATAGGATCGTAGACATACCTACACCGAATAAACAGGCACACAGCACATGAGGTGTTTACAACGAAGAATAACATTGACTCGAACTCATTCTCAAAACTCACAAGTGTTAACGTGCTTTGTTGTTCTGTGGTCGAACTGTGTAGCTAATCTGTGGTGTGTGCTACTGTGCTACCACATCAAAATAAAAAGAGCGAGTGACTCTTTCTATCGAAGTGAGTCACTACAAGTGTGCTAGCACATGTGCTGAGTTACCCATCACTAGGGCCCAGAGACTGCATCGTAGGGGCCGGAGACTACCTGGCTGGGGCGGACTGTCCGGCTAAACCGACTGTTCGTCTATGACCGAGGGTTTGGCTAAGGCTGAGGCCACCCTCAACACCTATAATTACCGAGTGAAAGGTTTGACCAGCCGACCGCAACCAGCGACCCTACTTATATTTACTTTTTATTTGTGACGTGTTTCGGGGGTACTGCAAAATAAACTGATATTCCAGTATTTGGCACTTTATTGTTTCCAAAAAGATCCCACGTTACACTGGGTGCATCCTCTGATTGAACAGAGATACTTAAAAGGGCAATTTGTGACACTGTACGAAGATATTATAAGGCAACATCACGAGATTTTTTTAAATTATTTTTGAATTGCATTTGACGAATTATTGGACATAGCCCCACTATGTCCAACAATTCGTCAAATAACACTTCATGATACCAACATGCGTTTGGCGATACCACTTGTGCAACGACTGGTTGTTACGCTGAGGTACAACATTACAGTGCAATTTTTATTTATAAAATCTTATTAAATGTAACAGTCATCTGGCGTCAATTATTATTCTAGTGAACTTATATTTCTGAGCGTTTTTTAATTAAAGTTTTAAGTTCAGACATGATCACAAAACGAACCATAAATCGCAATAAAGGCAACCGCTTACTTCACATTAATAAGCTTGAGGCACGGTAAGCGTAATAAAGGTATTTTAGCAATAATAAATTAAAACGTGGTAGCCGAGCTAAATGACAGTGCGTTTCGATTTGAAGATGATGACGATGACAAGATGATTCATGCGATGGGCGTTGTTCAATGTTACCTTTGGACATTGACTCAGCACTCGGCCCGGCTGACGCGCGGCCCAGATAAAATACTGTTTGGTTGCATCTTACACGCATAGAACACAGACAAATATGTAAATTAGTGTGTACTAAGAAAACATAGTATATAAGCTGTACAATATTGTCACTAAATCAGATTTGAATTTATATTCTTGTCTCATTACCCCTCGCTGTGGCCAAGACACCTTTAGCTATCTCTGATCAGTTCTGCGAGTCTGCTGGGCTGGCAGTGAGTTTACCCTTCCCCAACCTAGAATTCCTGCCCACTATCCGTCTGTAACCTTAGGTCGCATGGTGCAGACATCCTGAACTTTTATATATACTTATAAAACACTACACTACTACCCTACTACACTACACTACTTTTATATATACTGTAGGTTAGGGCTGTAGGGCTTATAGGTCTTAGAGTCGTAGGGACTGTTAGGCTGTAAGGTCTTAGTAGGTCCTTTAACTTATCATATACTTTCACGTACTGTTACACCCTTAACATTACTGCGGCTTTACGTGACGTATGTTAGGGTGGGCGTACAG
The DNA here is from genome assembly GCA_945859665.1 of Anorthoa munda. NCBI lineage: Eukaryota > Metazoa > Arthropoda > Insecta > Lepidoptera > Noctuidae > Anorthoa > Anorthoa munda. The sequence continues at coordinate 4,158,824 of OX243899.1, read as the reverse complement.
GCGTTCAACGCTCCAGTTAAATATGTCGTCGCAAGCGATTTCAGATTGCATTACAACTCGTAGATTTCATAATGTTTGTCAACCTGTTAACTTTACTCTGATTGGTTGATCGGGTTGTTCGATGGGAGGGCACTTAAAATGTAACGCTAAGGATGCATGGATAAAATCGGTCGGCAGTGAATGCCAGATTGTTATACCATGAACGCGCGTCACGCGGCGGTCAAAATGCAGCGCGTGCTTGAGTTACTTCCCGAATGGCTGTCGAAATGGCGGTTATCGGTGAACGTGGGTAAGACACAGGCACTTCTAGTCGGGTGCGCCCACCTCCCACCACCCCTCAGGCTGCAGGGGGTAGAGATCTAATGGACCCCCCGGGCGAAATACCTGGGGGTAACCATCGACCGGAGGCTTAATATGGCTGCCCATGTCAAACAGGTCGTCGCAAAGGCAAGAGTGGCGCGCACAATGCTCAAACCGGTGCTCTCGTCCCGACATTACGTACTAATCTGGGCGTATATAAGACATATATATGCCCAGTAATAACTTACGCCCTCACTTGCGAGGTTAGGTAGTGGTTCGTCCTCACTTGCGAGACAAACAAGAAACGTGCGCAGTCATCAGTGTGAATAGTGCCGTATAGTGTCTTATGGCTAAGGAATTTGATAACATATAAAATGAGTTACGGAAAATACGTACATATTTAATTAAAATAGGTCCTAAGCGAAGATTAGAATCTAAGGTATCTAGTAGAAAATTAGAATAATCGATAAATTTATTTTATTTATTTGAAAATTATTGTAAAGAAATAGAAGCTAATATAAAAGAATTCAAAAATGAGGAGTTAATAATAATAAATAAGTATCGTTATAAGATAGATGAATTATTCATAGGAATTAAAGAGTTATGTGAAAAATGAAGTCGTTACAGTAACTCAGACTTTGAAAGTTTAAGTGTGGACGAAGGAAAAATAGTTAAAATGGCCAAATTTGATCTTAAGATGAGCACTGAATTTGTTGCCCGTCATGACAAGTGACGAGTTAAGTATTAAGCAGTTAATCGATGGGATCGATTATTACAGTTCTGTTTTAGATAGTCAATCGCAGGAGCAGTTAATTACATTAGTTTTGAAAAGTCGATTGTCTCAGGCAGCAAAATTGAAATTAGCTTCAAATTATGACTCAGTTAAGGATCTATTACACGATATGAGGGTTCAACTATTGCCAACAAAGTCTGCTACGGCAATACAGAGCAAACTACATTCTTTCTGCCAAAAGCAAATGTCAATTGAAGAGTACGGAAAAGCCATTACTGAGATGTTTGTGGACTTGACGATAGCGCAATCCGAAGGGAAAGCCAGTAATTACCAGGTATTGAAACCGCTTAATAAGAAACAAGCCATCAAACGGTTTGCCGACGGATTGCGAAACCGTCGATTGAGCACTATCATAGCAGCAAGAAATTTTGAATCCCTCAAAGATGCAGTTCAAGCAGACAAACAGACTTCGTTGCCTTCGAATTCATCAGGTGAGATTATGGTTTTTAATCAAAACAATCGATATAATTACAGGCGTGCTTCAAAAAATTATTTTAGAGGCTGACCTCTCATGGACGAGCGTTCAGAGGCCGCTCAAACCAGGGTCACATGCGTTGGGATGACCATAATGAGACAAACCAGGACGCAGGGCGTGGCCGTGCACCACGAGGATCGTGGCGGAATTCGAGAAGATCGAATCGAGGTAGGTCTTCTTTTCATAATAACCGAAACAAGTGGACACGTAATTCGGAAACAATGCATATTATGACCGAGGATGCACCTAAAAATGAAGAATCCTAAAATCAGTTTTTTCGTGCCTAAACATTATATTTTGTCATGTGATAATAACATGGTTGTCGAGCTTTCTGTAAATGGTAGCCCATTCCGTTGGTTACTTGACTCGGGTGCGTCAATTTCAGCCATGAGGATGCACCTAAAAATGAAGAATCCAAAAATCAGTTTTTTCGTGCCTAAACATTATATTTTGTCATGTGATAATAACATGGTTGTCGAGCTTTCTGTAAATGGTAGCCCATTCCGTTGGTTACTTGACTCGGGTGCGTCAATTTCAGCCATGAGGATGCACCTAAAAATGAAGAATCCAAAAATCAGTTTTTTCGTGCCTAAACATTATATTTTGTCATGTGATAATAACATGGTTGTCGAGCTTTCTGTAAATGGTAGCGCATTCCGATGGTTACTTGACTCGGGTGCGTCAATTTCAGCCATCTAATATAAACATCTTGTCGAACAAAATATTCCATGCCATTTAGTAGAGAGTATTGAGATTAATGGACTTGGGGGCAAAGTACAATCTTTAGGTTTATTTAGACTTAGTAACAGATGACGCAACGTTTAGGCATAAGTTTATTGTTTTTAATTCTTTGCCATGTAAGGCGCATGGAATCATCGGTGACGACTTCTTACGAAAACATAAAGCGTTATTAGACTACAAGAATAATAGTTTATCTTTGCACACTTTAAATGGTAATCCAATCACGTTGTCTATTAAGATATCTGATAGTAAAAAACCGGCCAAGTGCGAGTCGGACTTGCACACGAAGGGTTCCGTACCATTATCGCAAAACACTGCAAAAAAACACGTTTGTTGTATGGGAGCCCCACTTAATTTATATTATTTTAATTAAATAATTATTATTTTTTGAAGAGAATATACAACTAAATATTCTGTGAATATTTCACGCGTCTACCTGTTGCCGTTATTAATATCGAGCAAAAAACGGCAAAAATATCACGTTTGTTGTATGGGAGCCCCCCTTAAATATTAATTTTGTACTGTTTTTAGTATTTGTTGTTATAGCGGCAACAGGAATACATCATCTGTGAAAATTTCAACTGTCTAACTATCACGGTTCATGAGATACAGCCTGGTGACAGACAGACAGACGGACAGCGAAGTCTCAGTAATAGGGTCCCGTTTTTACCCTTTGGGTACGGAACCCTAAAAAAGAAATGGTTATAATACCGCCCAGATCGGAGTCGATCCACTTTATACAAACTAATATAGAAGAAGAATGTGTAGTTTTTACTTCTGAATGCAGCGAAGGTGTGTTTATAGCTAGCACCTTAGCCTAAAGCCTAAAGCCCACTAGCGGTAAAATACCTGTAAGAATACTTAACACAACTGAGAATGAGTTAACTCTAGATAAACTAGACCCGATTATTCACTGCGCGTCGGATTACAATATTTGCTGTTTTGATAAATGCGACAAAAATGCGGCCCGCGTTAAAAAAATGTTTTCACTGTTACTGAATACAAAACATTTAAATGAAGAAGAGCAGTTAACAATTGAAAAAGTATGCGCCAATTATGCTGACATATTTTTTTTTACCGGGGGATAAACTGACAACTACGCATATTTATCAACACTATTCGCGTTAAGCCTAATGCAGAGCCCATATTTGTTAAACCGTATAGGTTACCTCATTTACAGAAACATGAGGTACATAAACAACTCCAAAATATGTTAGCTGACGGCATTATAGAGCCGCGTAAGTGATTGGTCTAGTCCCATTTTGCTGGTACCCAAGAAACTTCTCACACTTAGATTTGCATCAAGCATAATATAATGTAGGTTTAGACCCCAATAGTAGGAAATATACAGCCATTGGCTCCGGGCAATATCAAATGACTAGGATGCCCTTGGGGCTTAAAACAAGTCCTAGTTCATTTTCAAGGATGATGACAATGGCAATGGCAGGTCTTAATTTTGAAAAGTGCCTCGTCGATCAAGACGATTTAATTGTGTATGGAAGTTGTCTCAGTCAACATAATAAAAATTTAATCGACGTTTTTGAAAGACTTCGGAAAGTGAATCTTAAATTGAATCCGTCCAAGTGTGTATTTTTGAAAAAAACAATGCTATATTTATATAGGCCTATAATTAGAGGGATGACTCTTACAGCCTGATTTGTAAATTGGTACAACTTTACTGTGTTTCATTAAGTCAGGAAAAGTGCCGCTATCCAAACATTGATTGAATATGCCTGTTAGGACAGGAGCAATTGAGTCAATAATATCTCCAAGAACCCTAACGGATATCCCCCACAAGTCTTCAGTATTTTTTATATTGATACTTTTGAACGCGGTTTTAATTGTATCAATACATATTGATTTAAATTTAAAGGTTGGTATGTCTTTAGTAAAGTTTTCTTTAAGAAGAGCTTCAGCTAATTTAGATGAGGAGGGAAGAGACTTCGTAACCTCTAACGGAATGCTGGTAAAGAAATTTTCTAATGTCTCAGCGACTTCTTGCTTAACAGAAATGGTTTGATTAGATATTTTAAAAGACAACTCATTCTGATCGCTTTGTTGTGTCTTTCCAGTTTCTCTATTAATTACTTCAAAGACAACTCAGTCTGATCGCTTTGTTGTGTCTTTCCAGTTTCTCTATTAATTACTTGCCACACAATTTTTATTTTATTATTAGAAACACCAATTTTGTTAATTATTATTTGAGACTTTGCTTAAGCGCAGACTCTTTTGAATATTTTGGAATAGTTTCTAACATAAGTGTGAAAAACTTGATCGGAAGTCAAAGATTTTTCGTAATATAAATTATATAAGATATCTCGGCTTTTTCTCATGCCCACAGTGGCCCATTCACTAAATTTCGATTTGGAATAGTAGACTTTAACTGTTTTTACAGGACACGTTTTATTGAATTCTTGGCAAACTGTAGAAAACAACGTGCCGTAATTTATATTGGGGTCTTTTGAGTCATAATTTCTCCATTGAAATTAAAAACAATGACAAGTTTGATGCTGGTGGTCTGTAAACACACAAGATAGTATACCCCTCGACCTCTGCACATGCTACCTCACATAAGCGATCAACAGAGGAAGCAGTGATATCCTTCCTTTCCTTATATTTGAGACGACTATTACAAAATATCAGGGTACCACCACCCACTGTGGATCTGTTGTATGCGCTGACAACTGAGAAATTATTTACATTAAACAACATCCTATCTGGTTTTAACCAAGTTTCACAAAAACATAGGATATCCATGTGGTATTTATCTACTAACAATTGCACGTCTAAAATTTTGCCGGAGAAGCGATTTATATTTTGATAATATAGTATAATATTACTATTCGTCTTCTCTTTTGTCGGCTCTAATAGTTTAAAGAATCTACAGTAGTATTATCAGAAAAACTGGATAATACTGTTAAATCACTAAACTCAGTCTCAGTTAAATCATTAATAACTGCGTGTATATTAAAAGCTAACAATGTAGCTAATAAATGTCGACTATTTTTGGGAAGAAGCATATGGTTCCCAATCAAAACAAAATCACTAACAAAATTGTTGGTGTCAAAAAACAATAAACGGTCACTAAGACGACAAGATAAAATATGCATCAAGTTATTTAAACGAGAAATGTATTCATTTTCCTGAACAAGTAACTTGTCAGAATAGGTCAATGCACATAATATTAGCTTGCCTAATTTTAACTTAAGTAGGGTGTCAATACCATTAACTATGTCACTTTTTGTTATACTAAGGCTATTGCCAATAAGAAGTACTACAGTAGATTGCTCATTCAAAGTGTCTGTTGAATATTATGAATAAGCTCATTAAAATTCAGTTTATGATAACAATGGTTCACTATTGTGTGTTTAGGACGGTTATTTAACAGAGATCCAAAACCTGTTCCTAATCTATCAGAATATACTAAGAGATTACTTTTGGTGGGGTTCAAAGTTGTTGCAGTATGATTGATGGGTAAAGTTGTTGGAGCAACATGTTGTGACATGAGAGGTGGCGGAGCGGCAGCACAACTACAGGTGAGGTTGTTAGTCAATGATTCATATCTCTCTGCATTATACTTCACCAGGTCCACCAACTCACAGGCCCCCTGCATGCGCTCACTTAACATCTGTTGACTACATTCATATTTACAAAATATTTCCTTAAGTGTATTTTCCCTACTCAATAATTCCCTTTGAAGGTGCTGAATGTCAACATCATACATTTGTGTACTAGTTTCTAACTTACTATTACATATATTTAATTGGTCTTTTAAGTTTCTTAAATCTCTTCTAAGGTTAACAATGTATTTGTAAACACTTTGAGTTTTTAATAGTTTCTTATATTTCTTAATACTTTTATTGATTTTAATATATTTCTAAATTTTATTATGACTACTTAGAATTGGACATTTAGCAATGGTATCATCCCCTGTAAGGTCTATGGTAATGGTGGGCTGCTCACACTCCAGTTTGGATGCACTATCCATCAGCTCATCGTACAGGTTACTGGTGTTAGAAACCTGTCGTTTCTGAGGTCGCTGTTTGAACTCCGTTTTCCTAATTTTTTTGACACCTTTATTTGTTTTTCTGAAGGAGTTAAGGTCTCGGGGCTGCTTTGGTTTGCTGTATACATTTGAATCGATAATATACGACGATGGGCCAATTTATGAGTCAGCATGTGTTTTGATCGCCTGTTGTAATTTCTCTTCGTCCCAGAAATGAGTACCCGATGGTGGAATGTCATTGAGAACCGATCGATAAAAATATTCTTCGATTCATACAGTTTTCGTCGAGACTTAATTACTTCGGCACGTTTGCAGCGTAAAAGTGTATTGCAGCAAGTCGTCGGCTATTGAGCGAAATTCACTTTATGACGCTAGCATCTTCTTTAGTCTTTCTATGGTTTTGGGTGTTGTTTCGCTACTTTTTTTAGAGCTTCTTGAACTTTTACCCACTGTACCAAAAGTTATGGTACCAAACGCGGAGTCACATTTCACCAGCAAATCCTTTGGGTGGGAGTGTTGCTCCCGAATTGGATTTGCTCTGGGTATTGCAGGCAAGCTCTATTTTGTCGACGGCGAGAATATTTCCCAATTATTGTTGGTCTCCTTGGAGTCTTCATTGGGTAAAACCATCGAATTATCAAGTTTATTTTTATTATTGTTTGTGCTCATCATTTTATATAAGTTGTGTATCCAAGCCAAGCCTCCATACGGTGTAGTCTGGAGTCGGTAGCATTTCTTTTTGGTGAACAGGAAGGTGATGATGAGTAGGGTCTGCGATTTGAGGAGTTTCTCCCCGGTGATGACGAGCAAAGTGGTCACTTGCTGGTTGAACTGAGTTTTCTGCCGATGAAGACGATGGAAGTGTTATGGGAACCACCCCATAACACTTAAAATGGTTTTTAAAAAACAATTAATTAAACACCGAAATAGAATTTTAATTGATTTTAAGTGAATACAATAAAAGTACGTATCCGCGACGACGTTCAAATCCACACTACCTATCCGGCTCTAGAAAAGTAGCGATGTGTCGTAAACGCTGACAATGCAAAGACGATTCCACGTGTAAGGAACAGCGTGGTCATCACTATTATTTTATATGCATTCGCGTGGATTATAAGATATAACAGAAGCCTGGGTTGTTTTCCCTTTATGTGTTTGTTTGGGTTATTTTGAGTATCAGAATTAGACCTAGAGTAAATTTTAACTCTATTTTTATTTTTTATTTGCATCCGTTGTATGGTTTTGTTGTTGTTATTGTATTCATTATCCTAATTAATCATTTAAATTGTCAATTAACACAAACTCGATAATCCTGTCATCTCTGAGATACCGCTAGAACTATTTTAATGTCAAGTTGGTTTTTGGGTTCAGCGCCATCTATTGGCTTATTGTGGAATTAGTTATTAATTTTATTGAATGAAGATTATTTGATAAGCTAATTTCAATGTTTAACTAATACGAGATGTTTAAATAAAACGGGAACACTTATTGTAGGACTTTTAGATTTGTTCTCATTTTAACTATTAAGTAAATGTGTTTGATTATGACCTAATTTTATTCATTGTACGCAAAGTTGTCAACAATGGCAGATGTTATAATTTCAATGAACAATAACTAGATTTAATAATTTAAGACGAGAACTAAACAAATTTGAAATGTTATAGCGGTTTGAGAAACCTCTTCATCCTTGTGTCTATTATAAAAAAGTGGACTGTATTTGAAGGGTGCTGGTAATGGTGCGTTGAAAGTAAGCGGGAAAATATTCACGGATCAATTTGGGCGATCTAGCATGGGAATGAGGAAAGTAGTACGCCTTACCTTGTCGATGCTAGCCCACGTGTGGCGGTGAGCTGGTGTTCTTCAACTCCAAAATGGCGACGACGACTTTCTGATCATTCAGGATCCACACAGCCATTACAGCGACAAATTAGTGTTTTTGGACATCAAAATTTTTGTTGATAAATTAAAAACGACAGGCAATACAGTGTATCTGCCTATTAGGGTAAGACGTCAAATAGCGAGGCTATTATCTTTTACTATAAACTCAGACATAAATAGTATGTCGAAGGCATGTACTGTAGTTGATATTAGTAGTAATACTAATATACAGGTAGTCAATAAGTTTAATAACGTTAGCACTTCTGCTATTAATATTTATAGTTTAAACTAGTTTGTAGGACAAGGGAGGGTACCAACAACGAAATAGTTACTAGTACATCCACCATCAAGAAGGTACCTTCTTGCTCTCACTTAGTTAATTTTAAAAAAGGGGCTAAGCAGAATTCCTTGAAATTATTCCATCAAAATATTCAAGGTTTTTCTGCGAAGCAATTGGAAATAGAACTGTTTTTGGAAAAAACAATATTTGAAATTGTTTGTTTTACTGAGCATTGGCTGAAAGATCATACAATGCTAATTAATTATGAAAATTATACCGTTTTAATATAAATATTATGTTGCGTGGAGGTTCACTTATATTAATTAAAAATGGTATTAAATCAAAACCTCGTAAAGATATTGTAGATCTATCAGTTGAACATAGTGTTGAACTGTCATGCGTTGAGCTGGATAAGCATGTTATAGTGTGCGTTTACAGACCCCCCCATTATGGTAACTACTCTATATTTGAGTCAGTGATGGAAGATGTTTTGGCAAAACTTGCAACTGGAAATAAACTAATCATAATCTGTGGTGATTTTAATATAAATATTTTAGAGAGTTATTCAGATAACAGTAGATTATTAAATCTCTTCAAATCATTTAATTTGTCACATGTGTTTATGGAACCAACACGAACAACTGTGACTTCTGCTACATGTATTGATAATGTATTTTGTTGCTGCGACTACTTAGACAAAGCCATTATAAATTGTCTGCCTTCGGATCATAGTGGGCTATTGGTAACCTTTGAGTCCAACATACCAATTCAACAAGTGCAGATTCAATCCAGACCAATAACATCCGGTAAATTAAATCAGTTTAACAGCAGTTTAATTAGTAAGCTAAGTGATCAAGACCTCACAGTGAATGATGGTAATATTCTATATAAAAAAGTTTTCTCAGTAATCCAAAAGGAGTTTAATAATACTTTTAGGAAGAAAACTAAAACTGTATGCCCTAAGTTTTTATTCAGTGACTGGGCGACTGAAGGACTCAGGAAAAGTAGGGAAAGACTTTACGAGCTCTATGGCCTTAAGCCTTATATTAACACTGAAACTTTTAACAAGTATGTTGCTAATTATTCAAAAAAATTTTGAAATACGTGTAGAGTAGCTAAGGCTTTATACATTGGCAATAAAGTTAAAACCGCAGAAAATAAAATCAAGACAGTTTGGAAAATTATAAACAATGAAACGAACAGGAAAAAAATAAATAATACTGATTACACGCTTGACCCTAATTGACAAACTGACTGCTTCGATAGTATTTTGAAAATTTTAACTGAATCTGACTTTATTATTGTTACTTTTACTTTTACCACCTTATTTTTATTAATTGGATAATTAGGTATTTGTATTATTTCTTTGAAATTTGCATGCCTAATTTAGAGCAGAATGTATGGCTCCACTTTTCTAACAAACCAACATCTTATTTTGTATACCTACATTCTAGCAAATAAATTATTTGATTTGATTTGATTTTTTTTTTAAACTACACATGGACTTATTAGAGATAACAAAAAAGTTGCTCAAGAATTTGTGGATTTCTTTACCAGCATCCCAATTAAAACTACTGAAACCCTAAATTCATCGCCCTCACTTGCTTCTGGTTTATTAAACGCAAACGTTTCAGCCTGCCCGACAGAATTTAACTTTTCACATGTAAACCCAATAACAGTAATAAAAGCTTTTAAGCAAATCAAGATCAAATTGACCGAAGATCTATGGGGAATGTCCATCAAAGTTTGTACCTCCATTATTCAGACTATAGCGCCGTACTTAGCTTTAATTTTTAATTTGTGTGTAGATCAAGGAGTCTTTCCGGATCTAATGAAACATAGTAAGGTTATACCACTTTTTAAATCCGGGAACAGTAAAGACACAAATAATTATAGACCAGTATCGGTGCTGCCGGTTTTCAGCAAGGTATTTGAAAAGATAATGCTAAATCAGATGCTCATTCATTTTAATACGAATAACATCCTACACGATAAACAGTTTGGTTTTACCAAAGGACGTTGTACGACTGACTCTTGCGTCACCTTATTAAAACACATATTTGAAGCGTGGGAAGACGTACAAGATGCCATAGGGGTCTTCTGCGACCTGTCGAAAGCATTTGATTGCGTTAATCATGAAACATTACTTTTGAAACTTGAGCATTACGGGCTAGGCCAATCAGCGTTGAGTTTAGTTAAATCTTATTTAAATGATAGACAGCAATTAGTACAAATAAACGGTGTCAATTCGTCCGGGTTAACCGTGAAAATGGGGGTACCCCAGGGTTCAATTTTGGGTCCTCTTGTTTCTAGTCTACATTAACGATTTACCTCATCTATTGAAAAACTATCTAAACATGGTGTTATTTGCTGATGACATTTCGTTGATTTTTAAGATAAATAGACGTACGAGTAACGTTGACGACGTAAATACCGTCTTGCGACAGGTTCAAAATTGGTTCACAGCTAATAATCTAGTTTTAAATGCTTTTTAGCATTTAAGTGCATAAAATTTGTCTTGCCGAATGTCAAAAGTAATGATTGTGACATTATATTAAACAAGGAGAAGCTAGAATTCGTCGATAAAACGGTTTTTCTGGGGATCACGCTAGACTCGAGGTTGCAATGGGGGCCTCGTTTAATATCACTTGCGGGGCGGCTAAGCTCGGCAGCTTATGCTGTTAGAAAAATACGTCAGTTTACTGATGTCGATGCCGCGAGATTGGTCTATTTTAGTTATTTTCATAGTATAATGTCTTATGTTATCTTCCTATGGGGAAGAGCTGCAGACATTGAGTCAATTTTTATTCTGCAAAAACGAGCCATTAGAGCGATATACAATCTTCGCCGGCGCGATTCTCTAAGGGAACTGTTTAAGAACATTAACATCATGACGGTACCTTGTCAATATATTAATGAAAACATCATGTATGTTAGAAAGAATTTACATCTTTTTAGTAAAAACGGCGACAGATATAATTATGTTACTAGAAATAGGGACCAACTCATTCAACCAGGTTTCAGGCTGGCTAAAGTAGCATCATCTTTTATGGGGTACTGTATAAAATGTTACAATAAAATTCCTCCCCACATTCTACAACTAAATGAGACGAAATTTAAGACTTGTATAAAACGCACACTATGTAGGCAAGCATATTATAAGTTGGGGGAATACATCGCTGATAAAAATGCTTGGCTCAATGCTGGTCCTGCTCCGCAGCAACTAGGGCGCAAGAACAATTAGTGATGGGCAGAAAAGTATGAAGTATTGTTGGACCTGCTGAAGACTGTATGAAAATTTAGTATTGTATAAACTCAATTTCTTTTAGTATTACATAATTGCACAGCACATGTGTGAGTACTATGTTCCGACTGTAGATAAATCTACCATTCACTGTACCTATGTGTCGTTCGTTGACTTCTGCGTGCCCTGGCAGTTGAGTGTGTCATGCTCTTTCTAATTTCTCTCTGATGGTGGCACATGTGTTGGATCATTCGGTTCCCTTCATGATGGTTGAGCTGAGTGGTGCCGCCGATCCATGCGTCATGTTTGTGAACGGGCGCCATCAGTTGGGAGTGGTCATAACTTAGCTGTCTGGGCCTGTTAAAGTGCTTTTTTTAAATTATTTGTTACTCTAGACGCTTTTACGTACACGTCTTTTTACATCGTTCTCACATATATGTATTTTTTCAACAATAATGATGTAACCAAAAACTTGTAATTAAAACTGATGGAAAAGAGTGTCCGGGGAGTTTCTTGCAAATTCTTCTCCATTGAGACCTACAGACGCTTGCGAATTTGCAACTAGAGTCATCTTTTTATTAATTTTTAGTTTGACAAAAGTACTTCTAAAGTTTACTTGAAATAAAAACCTTGATTTTGATTTTAGAGTAAAAGCCGAATGAAGGTTAATTTGGGCGAGTCTATCCGATCGATGAATAAAGAAAAACTGTCTTCCAAAATTGGGGAACCTAGGAGTTGCAGTGAACTTTTATCTAAAATTTTGAATTCTGGGGCTATTGCATAGAATTTCTGTAGGGTCGCTTGTCTGTCGGTACTGTCACAAAGAAACATTTCACATTTGGAGTGGTTGAGGTCTAGGCCGATGGATTTGAACTGCTCTTTCAGGAATTGAAAATCTGCTAAAACGGTGTCTACGTCACCTCCTAGTGTTCCATCATCCAAATACAAATTTCGAATTTAGTTTTTGAATTACCGGATGAATAGCCAGACGGAAAATTCGAAAACGTTTTTAACGTCAACCTTGAGGATGACCTGATCCTTACCGCAATTCAAAAAAGTGGAAAGTGCATGTACGGCAGCCTCACAACCCCTTTCTGGAGCCAAATCCAAGTTGTAGGGGCTGCAATTTAGTAGTAAGAGTTTTACCATACAGTTTACAGCAAATTTTGGCTGCCATACGCCTGTAGGTGCACCCGACGGCAATTGGACAAATACCCGCCGTCCTTATTGCGTAGGGCGCATAAGTTGGCCCCGTACAAGACATCGACGACGGTATCGTTCACACCGCCGGAGAGCATAAGGTTGTCTAGAGCCGCAAGCTCCTTCAAAAGAGACTCACCAGCGTCCCTGGCTCCTGAGCTTAAAAGATCTTTTAAATGTTGTGGAGTCAGGCCGTCAAGGCCGCCAGCGGAACCGCTTCGGAAGGAGCTCACGGCTGCAATCAACTGGGGGGCTGAAATCTGTAGAAAGGATGAATTGAGATCGGGTGTGTCAGGTGGGTCGGGAAAGGTAAGATCATCCGCAGGCGCTGGATTTTTACTCTGCAAGGCTGAAATAGTTTCTGGAGAGTAAGGCGCCACCACATCACTGCTGAACAACAGACTGGCCGCTCCCCTAATGTCACCTTCACTTAATTTGGATTCCACATGCGAACACACACCTTTCTGGGAAGGGTGATTGAATGCTGGTAATTTTGAATTTTAAATAAGGGTCGAATCTTTACAATTGTCTTTAATTTGGGTTGTAAGTGTTTTTTTTTATAGCCAAATTTTTCTGGACATGCAGAATCCTATAAGGAAAGGTGAGCAATTCCTCCCAGGCACTTTGTGAGTTGTCCTGGGTTGCAAGACGGACGCATCGCGCCAGACTTAGCGCGACAGACCGTCTTGCGCCCCGGATAATTCTTTTTAAAATCGGTGTAGATTTTTTTAATTTATTGAGGGTTTTACCAGAGTGTTTCAGTTTGTATTTGTGGTGTAGCTGGGGGGCACGAGGGTACACTATTATGGGGTTTGTGTACTTTACCATAATGGATCCGTAGCCCCCGTTCGCCCTTAAAAAAACGTGCCTGAGAGCAATGGGGACATCTCACTTGCTGAATATCAAGTGATGTAGCAGGTTGACTGCTACAGTTTCTGGTATCGCTACAGCCGGCGCTTAGCAAAAATTTTAATTTCACTTACCAATACTATTAAAACACTATTTACACAATATCACTAATAAAATAATAACAAAACTAAATATCACAAATAAAAATTTCAAAATTGAGTGACGGCACTTGGCACTGACGGCAGCGGCGCGGCGCAGTCGCGGTAAGGGCTTACGGCGCCCGCCGTGCAGAACAAGTATCCTACATAAAAATAAATGAACAACAAATCAGATTTCAAAACTTATTTTTTCTTCTCTTACTAAAAAACGTCCTCATCGTCAGGAATGATGCTGGTGCCATAAAATGATTTTGATATCGAGCCCAACCAAGGTACCAGACTATTGTCATCACATGTTCGCAACATCCAATAAATAGTTCGCATTCCACAAATGCAACTATAATATTATCCTTCTATGCCAGTTTACAAATTATTTTGTCTGGCAGATATCAAAATGTACGTATAGTATATTTTATGACTGGTGTTGGGATTTTATTCTACCTCTTATGCATATACTTTCATGTCCTGACAGTGTGCCTGGCATCATGGCTTCACTGCATAGTTCTATCACGAATGATTTATTCCGCCTTATATGTTCACAAAGTAACTTCGTGCTTGTTTGATTTGGTATATAGCCAAAGCAAATACTATAAGGTCAGGCATGGTCTTTTGTGGAAATACTTCTAGCATTGGGTAATTTGCATCTATACTTAAAAAATTAGCTCTTCGTCTATTCATGTTGTTTTCAACAAGAAATCTCCTAATACATTAGGCAAATTCACACGTTGCAGGGCTCGATTCAATATTGCCTTAGCATCTGGCCGGTCTACTAGGGGATAATGGAAGGCATTTAAAACAGCAGCACATAGCTTATGGTCACCCATTAGGTGGGAGGATGCTGCGGCGGGTTTACGGTGAGTGCTAACGCGTGCCCGTGTTCCCGCCATAAGCGGCACAGGAGGACACCGTGAAGTTTTAGTGGGCTCGAGTCCCACATAACTGCGCTATCTCCACGTGGTAGCGCAGTATGCATAACGTGACCATTTATTCTTTGACTCAAAACGGGACATCGGTTTATTTCGGTCAAATAATAGGTTGTCAATAAAAATAAAAAAACACTTTTTAAAGTTATTTATTCAGAAAAAGTTGGTTAAAAGTTACGAATCACAAAATATAGGTACCCAAAATGTTTAATTATATTTATATTTATCAGAGGAACAAATTTGTTTTAATATAGCTGGAGACGATTTCAAGTAAGAATGAAACTCTTGGCACGTTTTTTTTATATTCACCTTAATTATCAACATCGCCTTTAGAACTGAAATTTGTAACTGGGTTTTTTCAGGTGTCCACAATTTGTTCATAATCGAAAATACTCTTTCTACTGGAGCATTTGTAGCAGGCAAACATAAAATATATTCAATTAAAATCGAAAAGTTTTCATGCTGAAGATTGTTGGCGCGAAAGTGTTTGAATAGTTCCACCCAACGGGTTTCCGTGGAAACATTTAAATTATTCCATTCAGTCACTTTTTGCGATGTAATGTAATTAGAAATTAATGAAAATTCGTCAAAAACTTCAGTATCCTTATTACAGTCAATATATTGTTTTTCAATTAATACATCCAGAGATTTTTGAATGTCTTCCCATGTGGGGACCTTTTTTAAATCTGCCCTATAAAATATCTCCAATTCTTTTGTAAGAAAGTAAGTCCACTGGTCCAGATATTCACGGCTTGTTTTATAAAATTCTGTAGCCATCCTCTTCACAAATTCTTCATCGATATCAGTACCAGTATTTTTCAATTTTAACATTAATTGACGGACAGTAAATGGAAGAAACTGATTGGTCTGTTTCTGAGTTAAATTGTCTTTTAATTGATTGATTTCTTTCGCAGCTTCAATTGCCGATACAGTCTGACCTTCAAGTTTCAAGACAGCTTGATGAAAACTTGCTGACTGAGCGTGTAAAAAATAAAACCACAATTCGGATGTGGGATCTTCAAAAAAGTTTTTTAGTAACAGAGGACATTTTTCAATACTCAAAAAGTAGCTTTTTAACGGCTGATACATTTTTAAAACCCTCTCCAAAGCAGGCATAAGAGCAAGCCATCTGGTTTTGCTATAGCCGAGCATTTGTTGATATTCCGTTTCAGTTTCGGCACAAAACTCCTTTAGAGCTTCAACTCGAACCGTATAAATATAAAAAAATGAATAAATCTTCACAATAACGCTTTCGTAATCTACCGGTAGCCCATCTGCAGCAGATTTTATTGCATTGTGAATTACATGGGCTCCACATCCAATACCTATTAATTCTTTTTTCAGAGATGATTGTAATTTCGTTATAACATTGTTAGTCCCTCGCCTAGCTGCTCCTCCGAATTTGACGTTGGCATTATCCCCACAAAATGCTACGACTTTTTCTGTCAAATTATTATCTGTCAACACTTGGTTTAAATAATTGATAATGATGTCAGAAGTTTCACCAGGTTGGTCTTGGAAATCTAAAATTTTTACTTGCACACCTACGTAAGGTTGAAAAAAGCGCACTACAATAGGGTACATTTTCTTGTTACCGTGGTTTGAAGCGTCGTTTAGTATTGTAATACAACTGCACTTATCAAGGTCATCTTTTAATTCTTTCATCGCTGTAGGCGTCAAAACATTTACTACAATAGCTTCTGATTTCGTACGCGCGCATGTAAATTTGGGATCAAAACATGACTGAATCAATTTCGATGCACAATCATTAGAACGAAAACTGTGGTTTTCTTGTATCGTGTGATAAGCCCAGACGCCTTCTGCCGCGGCGATATCCAAATCCTTCAAAGTCGGCGCGTCCGATTTCTTGAAAAAATCGAATATCGAAGAACTCGAAGCGGCGGCACGATCGGCATTTTTATGTTTGTCAGACTTTAAATGCTGTTCAATATCACCGCCACCACTGTGGGAAACACTAAATTCTGTACGACACTTTTCACATCTGACATCTGATGGAGTATTTATTTGCTTGATAAACGGATATTTTGCTTGTAAGCTAACATTGAACGAACACTTGCGTTTCGGCATTTTAACTTCTGATTCTAAAGCAAAAGAAATTATTTACTACACGTGCATCAAATAAAAACAAAACAAATAGCGAAAAGTGGGCGAATTACGATGGGTGCAACCGGAGGATCCAAAAAAATGCAAATTTATTTTAATAAACTAATTTATTACTGTATTACAAAGTATTGAAATTACGACTAATTATACTAAAGTGTCAATTGGTCGATGTCAGATCCAAAAGTGCCGCTCCACGTTTTTATGTTTCTATGGAAAGGTTCGATTGACGTCAATTGGTCACGTTATGCTGAGCTTGCGTTTCGTGCCCGTAGGTGCCGTGTGCAATGTATATGCAGGTATGCCGATGCAGCGATCTATTAAGGTTGACCATGCGTAACACCTCCCCCCGTAGAACAGCGAGTATCGATGGACTTGTTCAAGATGGTCGCTGGTAGACATCCAGGGTCAATCCTTATTTGGCTTGGGTTGATAGTGCGTGGAGTGAAGTCGTCTATGCAAACCCATCAGGGTTGCATAGACGACTTCAGGGTTGCTGTTGAAGTTTTCTGTGATTTCTCTGGATGCTTTTCTTATGCGTAGCCGACGATAGGTTAGAGTGGCGATGAGTGCGCATGTACCGGATAGTGCGAGGTACATGGGTATAGTAGTGTGGTAAATGACGGGATCGGTGACGTCATCTAAATGTACAGGCAGTTGCGTCGCTATCTCGTTGCTAAGCGTGTGAAGTTTTTGTAGATTTGGCGAATTTAGGATGAGCTTCGGATAATTTTCAGGCCTCGACTCGTTGTATAGGGGCATCTCAATGATCTTCACGACATGTCCTTTGATGTGGTCATCAGTGTTGGAGATAGTGAAGGCGGGTGTTCTCAGGTTACAGTTGAGGGGAATGATTGCCAAATAGCTGCCTCGTAGGGTCCGGTACTGTTCTTGACCGCATGACATCTTCACTTTTGTTGGTACAGGAAAACTTAAGGTATAATGCTTGTCGTCCAGGGTTTCCAGGGCTTCGGTGGTGAGAGCTACGGGTGTCAGCTTGCAACTGGGTTGAAGTTCTTGATGGACTATGAGATGCTGGATGCAATCTGGTTTGCTCTGGATTTGTAGGTTGGCTGTTGACTCACAGAGATATATGGAGTTTACCTTCGGACATTGTGTCTCTACACCTAGACACCTAGAGTCTGAGCTAGAGAGTGCTACGAAAGGTGAGGGTGGTATAAGAGTTTCGTGGTTTCTGTTAGGAACAAGGGAAAGTTTATACAAATTATATGTGGAGGAAACAACTATCGGGACTTTTATAACTACTACTATCTGCTTATTAGAATAGAAGTAACCTAGTTTAATTATTTCATAAAAATGCCTAATTTCTACGTCAAGGATTTCGTCATTAGCATATAAAATCCTTAATTTACCTATCATATACTTAATTTCATCTAAATTAAATAAAGAGTACGGGGTACTCGACGCACGAATAAATGTTAGGGTGTTCTCTAAACTTCGTAATTCTTCATAAAGATCTTCTACATTATCTCCTAAGATTAACAGATGTTGGGCCAGATGGGCGTATTTAATTAAATCTGTATCCCTATTAGCGTTACTTTCCAAAATTAAGTTTAGTGCTTTACTCATCTTATCTTGATTTGAAATTATACTATCTATTATTTGAGAGCTACGTGAAATAAATTTACTATTTAAACTAACATGGTTATTAATTTCTAATTCTAATTTATGCTCATTATTACGTAAGGTGTTTATGGCGTTTTCGTATTTAAGTGCATCGGTGTAGTCTAAATTACCAGAAATTGATTTTATTACAGAACCCAAACCGTCGATAAGGCCTCTTTTACTACGAGTTGATTCAAACATACTAATTTTACTAGTAATTAAATTGATTTTACTATTGAGATGTTTCAGATGAGGGTCGAATAGGAATAAGGTTTTATTGTTAACTAAGGGACTTAATTCAGCCATCTGTGTTTTTACCACTTCAATTTGAAGATGGATATTCTCTAAATCTATATGACTTAGGAAAGAATGGAAATGGGAAACGATCTTTGCCGCTCCTAATTTGAAGGGAAGTAGTCCTGGTCCATTGTCAAGTGATTCAACTGTTATCTCTTGTCCTTGGGCCGGATGTAGGGTCATCAGCCATAGTATTATCCTGTAACAAAGTGGGATCTTTAGGACTTCGCTTAAGGCGAGATTTTGCTACTGGACCGCGTTTCTTCTTCGTATAGATGTGGATTGGAAGATCTGCGAGTACAGTATCTTGCGTATAACGCGGGGCTAACTTCTGTCGAGACGCCATGGGATTGCGTACAAAGATTTGCTGGTCAGGGGTATAGTCCTTCTCGGGTTCTCTGTCCCTGTTACGGGTTTCAGTCAGTTGTGTCCTGTCATGTAAGGATGTCTGGTTAATAAGGTCGTATACTTGACTCATTCGTTTCCTATGGTCTTGTGAGTACTGTTGCAGTAAGTGTTCAGATAGGTCAATATCTATTGGGTCTCGAGGGTCAAAGTGTCCAGTTATCAAGTCCAAGGGTCTACATTTTGTGAAGCTATGGATCGAACTATTGTACGCTAGGATGGCATAAGGCATAAGATTAACGACTGGTTCATTTCGTCTCTCTAATTTCAATAACCTAAGATGTTCTAAAATGGTAGAATGGAACCTTTCTACTATGCCATTGTCGTTAGGGGAATGCGCTAATATTTTATGGTGAATAATTTTATGAGTTCGGTTGAATTCTAAGAAAATCTGATTTGTGAATTCAGGGCCTCCGTCCGTGACAATAGTCAATGGGACCCCATGGTGGGTGCAAAATACAAGTAGAGCTTGTACTACACTTAAAGCGGTGCTATCTCTAAGGTGATAAGCTTGTGCATACTTAGAGAAAGCGTCTACAATGGTAAGGAATTTCTCTGTTTGAGCTGTGAACAGATCTAGATGGATAATTTCAAAAGGTTTACTAGGGGGTGGTACAATGTTAAATCTTTGCTTGATGGGGTGACGGTCGTACTTAGCCTGACCACAGATAGTACACTCATTTATGTACTTGGAGATGTGTTCTTTCATCTTAGGCCAGTAGAATTTAGAAGATAAGGCTAAGTAACATTCAGTGATACCGCGATGATTTGTTTTACCTTCGTGGTATTTCTTTATGATGTCTTGTTGACGCAGGTAGTCTTTAACATTCTCTAATTCAACTTTAGTTAGAACCATGTTCATTGAAGAGCTTTTGAAGTTGTCTTGAATTATGGGGATTATTTTATACATGGCAAGAGGAGGATGGATGATTAAACCGGTTTTGACTTTAGGGTTCACATATTCTTTAACTGCATTAATAACGTCGTTAGTCAGGTTAGACTCAGATAGTTGAATGGTAGTTCGGGTATGCGTTTCAAATGGCTTACTCACTGTCGGTCGTTTTTTAATATCGCCTACAAGTACAAAACAGATTTGTCTACTGAATTTATTTAAGGGTTCGTCTGATATTGGCACTTCTAGAATAGGGGCTTCGTTACTAGTGTGAACAGTTGCTGTGTCAGAGTTGTCGAGTAGGTCGGGGTTGTTTGTAGGGGCTGTCAGTGTTTCAGAACCTACTGTTGAGTGAGGCTTTTCAGATACATTTACCGCTATAGACATAGCGTCCTCGTTGTTGATTTCAATGCGGGACAATGCGTCGGCGTTAGTGTTCTTTTTGCCTTGCTTGTATACTGTAGTAAAATTGTATTCACTCAACTTAAGTCTCCAACGTGTGAGTCTGGAGCCTGGTTCTTTAAGGCTCATAACCCATTGTAAGGGTTTATGGTCTGTAACTATCTTAAACTTTCTCCCAAACAAGTATGGACGAAAGTATTTAGTAGCCCAAACTATGGCTAATAACTCCTTCTCGATTACACTATAGTTAATCTCACTGGAGTTTAATGTCCTAGACGCGTATGCTAAGGGCTTATCTTGTCCTATAGGTCCTTGAGAAAGGACAGCTCCTATGGCAAAGTTAGATGCGTCAGTCGTAAGCACAAATTCCTTAGAAAAGTCAGGGTACTGCAGTATAGGGTCGTTAGTCAGTAGTAATGTGCACTTTTCAAAACAGTCGATGTAGTTAGGGTCATTGAAGGTGATCTTAGAACCTTTCTTGAGACATTGCGTCATGGGTTTCGTAATGCGCGCAAAGTCAGGAATAAATTTCCTATAGTATCCTAACAGGCCTAAAAAGCGTTTGATCTCGGTAGCTGTCTTAGGAATAGGGAATTTCTGGATGGCAATGATCTTATCGGGGTTAGGCTTAATACCGTCCTTACTTATTACGTGACCTAAGTATGAAGTTTCAAGCTTTAAAAATTCCGACTTATCCATCTGGATCTTAAAGTTTGATTCCCTTAATCTCTTGAATACTTTTTCTAAATTTACCATGTGTTCCTGTAAGGAAACACTAAAAACGACTATGTCATCGAGATATACGAGACATATGACATTTTGGAGGTCCCTGAGGACATTATCCATCACGCGTTGAAACGTGGATGGAGAATTTTTGAGACCCATGGGCATGCGTAAAAATTCAAAGTGCCCATGTTCTACATTGAAGGCCGTTTTGTGAATATCGGCTGGGTCCATTTCTACCTGGTAAAATCCACTTGCAAGGTCTAGAGTTGTGAAGTAATGACAGTTACCAAGTTTATCTAAGATGTCATTAATATTGGGGATTGGGTTCTTGTCATCGAGGGTTTTCTCGTTGACTTTACGAAAATCAATGACTATGCGCCATTTAGTCTTTCCGGACGCATCAGATTTTTTTGGAACTACCCAGATGGGTGAGCTCCAGGCTGACTGCGAGGGACGGATTATCCCTTGGTCTAACATTTTGCTAATCTGATCCTGAACTTCCTGTCTGTGAACAAAGGGATATCTATAGGTCTTAGTATAGACAGGTAATTCGTCGGTGGTATGAATACTATGCTTTATCTTATTGGTGAAAGTTAGAGGTTCACCATCGATATAGAAAACGTCAGCATATTGTGCACAAAGAGATTCCAAGTTGGCTCGTTCTTCAGGATTCAGATGGTCAGTGCGTAGTTTTGATAATACCTCGGATACGCGATCGCTAGGCTGATAGATAGTCGCGCTTTGCTCGTTAAAAAGTTCCGCGGTAACTGGCCTGTCCATTGAGAAAACTACATCATGTTTAGTTGGATTAATTATTTCTATGATGCCACGGTTATTTTTAACAGAAGTAACACAGTCGCGAATAGTGCAATTGGAAATAGTCTGCTCTGATATTATTACGTCACCATCATGAAGATTAATGGGGACTCTAGCTAATTTGGATGAATTAGCGGGTACTATGTCCTCGTAAAGATTACAATTACGTGAATCATACATTCGCAAGGGATTAGATGAATTACGTGTAACAAGAACCTTATTCTTTAAATCTATATTAGACTCTAATTTTTCTAGTAAGTCTAAGCCTATTAAGCCGTCAAAATAATTGTGGAACTTGTAAATGTATAGGGTAATGTCACAGGTTTCTTTAAATTCCGGGAAGCACGGTATAGTAATGGAATAATTATTACGAGTTGTCGCGTGGATGTTAGTGACTTCGAAAGGCTCATAATTACACTGGATATGATGATAAAATCTTTCTACAACGTTCGGGCTAATAAAAGATAGGTTCGCACCGGTATCTACTAATAGTTTAATGGGTGGATTAGCAATCTGAATGAATGGAAGTTGTCTCTGGGTTTGTAAGTTAATCTTTATTTTGGTTTGTCTGATTTCGGGGCTGTATGAAAATCCTGGCCTTCAGCAGACGTTCCCTGGGCAGATGTTCCTTCAGGCACATTCTGATGTTCCTCTACGTGCACAGGAACATAATCACTATGAGCTAGTGGCTCATACACAGGTTCGTAATTGTAAGGTACAGGGTAGAACTGGTCGTAATAGTCATTATAGGCATAGTCGGGGTATTCATAATAGTCGTAAAAGTCTACTTCGTTAACATTCATCTCACGAGTCTTAAAGTAGTTACTGGGAGATGGATTTCCTTGTTGAGTCCAGTCATGTCCTGTCGAAGGTCTCGGCATAGGTTTAGGAACAAAGTGGCTTACACCACTCATGGGCTTAGGGCCATTATTAATGGGCGTGTAACTAGGCCTTTGTTGAGGCAATCGGAACACGTTGCTCTGGGGCCTATGGTTAGGCGGGG
This sequence comes from Anorthoa munda, assembly GCA_945859665.1. Taxonomy (NCBI): domain Eukaryota; kingdom Metazoa; phylum Arthropoda; class Insecta; order Lepidoptera; family Noctuidae; genus Anorthoa; species Anorthoa munda. The sequence continues at coordinate 4,135,689 of OX243899.1, read as the reverse complement.
GTGCGCTTAACATTTGTTGGGTTCGCGTGGGACCGCGATTGAAAGGCACTTGGGGTCTCCAAGCTTGCATTGGCCTTGGCGGTTGTGGCTGATAAAAACTTTTGGAGGGACCGGGCTGATTAAACGGCGCTGAAAAAGTGACTGGCTGTGGAGTATGCAAATTAAATGGCTTAATCTGATACGTACTGGGATTAAATGAAGACGTAGACTGCACAGGTCTCCGCTCCGGCAAATGGTCATTACGCTGCTGTAAGTACATGGTGTTAATTTCCTCGTGCACAAACTCGAGAGCCTTTTCGATGGTGTCGGGTCGCATGCACCTAATACGCGAGCCTAAAGGTTCTTTTAGGCCACGAACGAATGCCTGTAGGGTTAATTTTTTATATAGTGCCCGTTTGGCCTCGATGGTGGTAGATATGGGCTCATGCAAGGTCACATACGTCATAATTGTATTAAATAAAGTTTGGCACTTTTCGTAAAATTCCGGTGGTGATAAATTCTTTTGCGTTAACAGGGCCAAATCATTGTATAAGGCGGTCTCGTCCCGCTGGTCCGAGAAGTTATTAATCAGGGCGTTTCTAATACCCTGCCAGGTTTCGGGAATGCCGTTTGAATTTATTGTGCGGGCGGCATTTCCGGTAACTTTATTAAGTATGCCGTTCAACAAGGATAAATTACTTAGTTCGTAACCTGGCTCTGCCTTAACAAATTGCGCGACAAGTTGGTTACATAAACGTACAAACCGCGTGAGCACGTTCGGGTTCCCGTCGAATTCGGGAACGAGGCGTAAGGCCTTGTAAACTTGATCTACCAAATCGGTACTCATTTTGTTAGTTAAATTATTCTCTATAATTAAGTAAGATTCTACACTTTCACTATCTTCTAGTATAGTATCTAAATTCCTATTCGCATCGATTTGCGAGTTCCTATTAGAAATACTCGACTTAGGAGTCCGTGATATACGTGGGTGAAAAATTTTGAAAGTTTAATAGAAACACTTGAGGAAATTAACACAAAGGAAACACAGGAAAAAAAAAAAAAGGAAATTACACAAAGGATACTAAAATATAGGAAGGCGAGCAACTCTAGTAGATCTAGGTACTTACCAAATCTGCATCTCTCTGTGGTATCGATATTCGGATACTCCTCCGTAGCCGCACACCCGTAGGTTCGAATAGCCCGTTGTCGGTGATCGATTCACTGAATTTACTGGACTATCCTACCGACTGCGCCAATTACGATGGGTGCAACCGGAGGATCCAAAAAAATGCAAATTTATTTTAATAAACTAATTTATTACTGTATTACAAAGTATTGAAATTACGACTAATTATACTAAAGTGTCAATTGGTCGATGTCAGATCCAAAAGTGCCGCTCCACGTTTTTATGTTTCTATGGAAAGGTTCGATTGACGTCAATTGGTCACGTTATGCTGAGCTTGCGTTTCGTGCCCGTAGGTGCCGTGTGCAATGTATATGCAGGTATGCCGATGCAGCGATCTATTAAGGTTGACCATGCGTAACAGGCGAATGAAAAGTTTGTCACACAATAGTTAATACCTAAGTAAACAAAACACGAGCGATAGATACACTCTCCGCTATCGTTATGTTGATGATGAGTCATCGTCGATGACGCGGTCTCGCTCTCGCACACCGCTAGCTCGCGTCCGGTTGGTGCGGGCGTCACATCGACGGGCGAGCTGTATCCGCTACTCAAATTTTCGCGCGGTTTCTGAAAACGGGACAATTTTGCGTCCCGCAGTTCATTTCGGGGACACCGGGACTCGTAATTGTAAAAAGGGACAGTCCCGTTCAAAACGGGACGTCTGGTCACGTTAAGTATGCATTCGCATTTCTCGACGCAAAAAAAAATGGTGGGATGATGCTACATTAAAATAAACTTGTCGAAATAATTTAAATTGTAGTTTAAAACTACCATTAACAACCTCCACAACCCACCACAAGTTACAAGCTGACTTTTATTGGCATTTATTGTTGACAGTTGGGTTTCCCCTGCTTCTAAAGATTCAGGTTTGTAATCCTTGTACTAAGATTATACAGTAAACAGATAGAGCGTACGGAACACGAGAGCGGTGCCGCGATATATATATCGCAGGGATATGATGAAAACAGGGAATTGATCAAATCTCTCTAAGAGCGAGCGTAGCGAGCTCGGGAGCTTAGGGCACCCCGACACGGACAGGTTAGGTTCGAAGGGGATGACGGGAGCTGAAGTGAGCGAGCAAAGCGAGCGAACTCAGCTCCCGTCATCTCCTTCGTGTTAGGTTACTTTAGACCCTGCATACAGAAATAGGAGCCCCGCGCAGCGGGGCTCCGTCGGCTCTGCCACACAAATACTAATTCAACGTACAAAATAAACCTTTAAATTACTACAGAAAAGTTATTTTTGTCATTTCACTGAACCAATTTTGCTTAGAGATTTGATCAATTCCCTGTTTTCATCATATCCCTGCGACATATATAAGCGTGCGTTACAGCGAGGAGCGGCACTTTAGAGACACGTCCATCTGTGTGCGTATAAGGATGCCAGATGTTAGAAAAAAACTCCCACATTTTTTTCGATTGTTCTCAAAAATATTAATGTAACAAATTGTTACTTAACGAAGTAGTATTTGCACAGAATAATGGTTATCAAATATAATTATAATAGAATAAAAGTTATTTAAAATTCACTTAATGATCTATACTAATATTATCAAGAGGAAAGATTTGTTTGTTTGTTTGTACCGAATAGGCGCCGAAACTACTGGTCAGATTTAAAAAATTCTTTCACCAATCACAAAAGCTACATTATTCTTGAGTAATATAGGCTATTTTTTTATCCATAAAACGGGTCCTGTGGGGTGGTCCACGGGAGCGAAGCCGCGGGGAACAGCTAGTTACTTATAATATTGCCGTTTACCATCAGAACATCGAGCATTTGTTTCTAATTTTGCTATGTAGTGTAATCGTACTATTAAATACTTTTCTTTCGCTAGTAAAACCATTTAATATTTGTGAAGTTACGTGCAGATAATCTGTTTTCGTTTTTCTTCTAAATCTCGTAAATCTTTTAATATTTCGTATTACGATTTCAGCCGCTGCACTAATTTTGTATGTGTCTACAGAAGGAAAAATTAAACCTCCTTTATCCCTCAAACCAATTAACTTGTGAAAATATAGTTTTTCCGTCGACACAAAATGTGTCAAGCAACGTTCGCATTTGATTTGTTTTCTGACGTACCGTATACGAATATAAAAATATATGACGGCGGGAGCGTGAGCGTAGCGATATCATGGACATCTTCTTCTCTTGGTGTAGGTTCCATGATGTAGGGGTACTCGGGTAAACCAGTAAAACTTAGGTTGAAGCACAAATCACAGTATTGTTTATTCGGTGATATTTACAGTCAAAGAACAAAGGCTCGTATTGTACGATGAACCGATAATCCCGGTCTTATGATCTCAACAATCTGGCGTTCACTGCCGACCGATCTTATCCACGCATCTTTAGCGTCACGTTTAAAGTGCCCTCCTGCGGAGTTCATCGAACAACCAATCAGAGTAAAGTTTACAGGTTGACAAACATTATGAAATACATCGAACAAACCAATAACCAATAAGAATGAAGTTAACAGGTTGACATCATTATGAAATCTACGAGTTGTAATGTTGCCATCTGGAATCGCTTGCGACGACACGGCCAAATCTGACATCTCACACGTCCCTGTGTGTATCTGTAACAAATTTCTCATTTATAGCAAGGCTCTTGCTCGGCCTAACCTGACCATAAGGTAAACACAATAAAATTTCGAAAGATACCTCACAAGTAAACATAATCAGAATAAACATCATTTACGGAACAATAAGCAAACACACAACACTAATATGACCTGATTGCTCGGCAGCGTGGTCTCATCGAGACCCAAACAGTGGCCAACTGACCCAAACAGTGGTCAACAGACCCAAACAGTGGCCAACTGACCCAAACAGGGGTCAGCAGACCCAAACAGTGGTCAAAAGACCCAAATAGTGGTCAAAAGACCCAAATAGTGGTCAACAGACCCATATAGTGGTCAACAGACCCAAACAGTGGTCAAAAGACCCAAACCCTACGTCTAGTCGCGCATTGCGCCCTGAACGACTCACAAAGTCGCAGTTACAGACGACTAGATGTACAGTTTATAAAGGAAAGACAGTGGTCAAAGACCCAAACCCTACGTCTAGTCGCGCATTGCGCCCTGAACGACTCACAAAGTCGCAGTTACAGACGACTAGATGTACAGTTTATAAAGGAAAGGGGTAAGTGGTTACCTAGTCATTTTAGTGTGTGTCATACTCAAATTATAGCAGAAGTGTTTTCACTTTCATTATCTGTAGTTTCTATTTCAAAATTCTGTTCAGATGGAACTTCACATTGAGGCATCTTTCTTAGGCGATCGTGGGCATACTTATAAGTTCTGTTACTGGTCAATGATTTCAAAGTGTAACGATCACCTTCTAGTACATCAGTTATTTGAAACGGGCCTTCATATTTCGAATCTAATTTTGTTTGGTTTCGCTCTTCATTTTGAATAAGAACCATGTCACCGATATTAACTTTGACTAATTTAGCCTTGTTACTGTTAAAACGAGATTTATCGTAATGTGAACTTCGATCGATGTTGTGGGCTTCGTGCTTTCTCATTTCAGAAATATCTACTTCAACTTCAGTGTCGTCAGCAATCAAATGATTTAGTGGTATTGCTACGCGACCGATCATAAGTTCTGGGGGGCTCGACTTTATCACTCTATTTACAGTGCAATTAAACGCTAGCTGAACCTCGTCAAGAGTTTCCTGCCACGACCTATGCGATGTTTCTGCTGCAGTTAGCATGCTCTTTAGTGTGCTCATCAAGCCGTTTGCTCGATTACAACCTGTCGCGATTAAATGTAGGTGAATGCTATGCGAGCTACAGTATTCTTTAAATTCTTTACTAGCAAATTAACGACCTTGGTCCGCTATTACGCGTGAGGTTGTACCAAAGAGAGCGACACTAGATTTAAGCGCCTTAACGACACTAGCGGTGTCGATACGAAGCATTAAGATAAAAAAGCACAAATTTTATAAATGCGTCTATTAAAACTATCACGTATTCCTTTTGATCGTTTTTTTACCACTTAATTTGCACGTAATATCGGCATGCACTGTATGCTAGGGGCCAGTAATTTTGGGTATAGAGCTCTGCTTGAATACGTCTGGAATGAGATTTTGAAACCTTGCCCGTGATGCAACTGTCTACGAATTTACGTACGTACTTAGCCATACCGTCAAATCAGTAATGTTCATACATCTTCTCTAATGTTTTATCCGCGCCAAGATGCATTATCGATTCATGTACGTGATTTATAACGGACCATCGAAAACTTCATAATCGAAATTTAAAAAAACATGCATCGCTGATCTATGCACATACGGTTGAAGTGCTTCCCACAAATTATTCATTAGAAAAGGTTTAATCAACAATTTCAATTAACCAATCTGTTTCTATTTGCTGAGATAAATTTTATAGACAGTGTATACTTGACTCATAAATCTCTCAGTAACCTACCTGTAGTACCTATCTGTTAATCAACACAGACCAGAATCGTACCAACGATTGTTTTAACTTTTACTGAAATCTGCACACTGCAGACCAGAGTCGCACTTACGACTACAAATTCAGTTACCACACATGAGGCACTCTGTGTGTGCCAACGACCCCTTGTAGGCCCATCACCTTGTTTTACTAGCTTCCAACTAATAGGAAACTTATTCAGTACTTGCTTTATACTAAGTATGTCTTAAACTGAGAAATAAGCATCGCTTCACGAGAGAACATTCGACTTCATTGTCGAACGAATATGGAAGCGACTCACCGAGTTATCCAATGTTCTTGATCTCACGGAGGTTAGTTTGACGTTCGGCTACCGCCTGTGAACTGCTGATCGCAACTGGCGAACCGCTGACCGCAGCTCGCGAACCACCGAGGCGCCCACTCAGCACGCGAACTGTTGACCACAGCCCGCGAACCGCTGCCGTCGCGTCTGTATTGACCTCTCAGATGTTGACGTGACCTTCGAATTCAGCATGCGAACCACCAACCCGCAGCTGGCTCCAGTGCGACGCAACATGTTATCTGAAAACTGAAAAATACTGCGAGAGTATATGTCCACTAGGCTGCCATAACCATACAGCTAGCTTTGATGAAAAATAACCGGTTCAGATTAAATCGCAAATTGCGAACATGAATGCGGTGCCCCTCTCCAAAACATGATCACACATTAGTATACCCCAATGCAGTGCACCTGAATTATAAAGAATCTAATGAATACTACTGACAATGCTTATTCCACACTAGGAATTTTGCCCTTATCACAAGCAAACTCAAGGCGTTACCCGTTTCTATAATCAACTATGGTTTTATGTCTTAACACCATTGAACTAAGGATCAATTTCCTTTGAAACTTAAATTGTTCCATTTTGTTGCGCCATGGCGCAATTTTAAGCTAACGCCATGAGCTGACGCAGTGAACTGCGCTTGAGTTACTCATGGGTGTGCTATGCCAAATCGAATGCCAAACTCACATACAGAAACAACCAGAATTGGAGCAACTATCTGTATGCCATACAAATATTTGCCCATCCGGGAATCGAAACCGCGACGCGCAGCACAGCAGACGATCGCTAAACCACTGCGCTATACATGTTGTCTAATTAACTTGGAATTGTCGTGACCCCATCTACTAGGCCCAAATTAACTAAAATTTATCATTTGGAATTATCATAATTCCCAGAATGAAGTATAAGCTGCCTTTTTTTTAATGTTTTGTTACTATATCGCTCTAACGTACAAACAAAAATAGCCCTTAACAGACACTACATAGAGCGTATAATTCTACCAATGATGTATCGGTAAGTGGGGCCTCCACTTACCGACATCTAAGAGAACCCACTTACCGAGAGTGGGCCTATTTCAGTAAACAATAATGGCCCTTAAGTAGCACAACATAGAGCCTATAATTGAACCATGATCGTTAACATGAGAATGTGACGTCATTAATGTAAACAAAACAAGAATTTTGAATAGTGAACTTTTTTTTTTTTTTTTTTTTTTTACCGTGTCATATCAAAATGAAAACGACTCACCAGATACACATCACATCCAAAGACACATCTACTTGCTCATCCTTGACCTGCCCAGCTGCTGTTTCGCTAGCGTCCTTGCTGCTCCGTTATCTGCGACAGGTACTTATGTCGCAGAGACGCAAAGCCGCAGATCAAACGCAGAGACGCGAAGCCCTCTAAGGCGCTGAACGCCTTACTTATTGTCAAAATAAGCTGGCATACTTCTCAGATTACAGTATACTTCAACTGCATTCCTGCTAAAACAATTCGACGGTGGCACAATATGTTCAGTCATTGAACTCTAATTTTGAAATCCACGGTATTTGCTGAGTTCTTTGTGCATTAATTTGTTGCATTTTAAAACGAACCGCCACTGATTCTAACTATCACTTTCATCAAATGTTTGCATTTGAAAAAAAAATAAACCGGCACAGATTTTCACACACACACATTATTTTCGCGTCATACAAGTATGCGATACTTGAGAAAGCCATTCATCGCCTTCTTCCATGGGATGTTTTGCTAGGCAAATGTTCACCGTAGAGCTCTAAAAAACGTGAATCGAAATCTGGTAGCACCGGGCTAAAGCTGGCGTCGACGTTGGTCCGTCTTGGTCCTTGCATCATGCGTATGGCAATTTGTTGCTCGTGAAGCAGTTGCCAATACATATCGGAGGAAGGTACCCGAGTTGATCTCACTTCTGATGACGGCGGGAGCGTGAGCGTAGCGATATCATGGACATCTTCTTCTCTTGGTGTAGGTTCCATGATGTAGGGGTACTCGGGTAAACCAGTAAAACTTAGGTTGAAGCACAAATCACAGTATTGTTTATTCGGTGATATTTACAGTCAAAGAACAAAGGCTCGTATTGTACGATGAACCGATAATCCCGGTCTTATGATCTCAACAATCTGGCGTTCACTGCCGACCGATCTTATCCACGCATCTTTAGCGTCACGTTTAAAGTGCCCTCCTGCGGAGTTCATCGAACAACCAATCAGAGTAAAGTTTACAGGTTGACAAACATTATGAAATACATCGAACAAACCAATAACCAATAAGAATGAAGTTAACAGGTTGACATCATTATGAAATCTACGAGTTGTAATGTTGCCATCTGGAATCGCTTGCGACGACATATACGAATAGATTTTGTCCATATTTTAAAGATTTCAAATCGGATATAAAAAATGTATTGAATAATTAATGGAAATGTGTTCCATTACTGATACTGAACCACTAAAAACAATTGCACACTAGTTACAAAATTTCCTGTATAAATATATATAATCGATCTTCCTACGCCCCATGAAGGGCATGAATATCGGAATCTCGTAATATCGGAATCTCGAAACGAAATCACCGATATTTATATATAATCTCGGAATCAGAAATATACCTTATCGGGACTACTTTCAGATTGATCGATAATCATTAATTTTCTGGATATTTTTGCATTATCCTTTTTCAAAGAAACATGTCTTACATTGTTTCTTGGGAACAAATGTGCAGTTTAGGTAAATAAGCGCCCGATTACACAGTCACTGGTGATTAGAGAGATACAATTGAGGAGATCCTATTATGTCGCGGCATAAACGTGTTTTTTTTATTGCACGCAATCTAACTTTATACCGAATTTGTGCAATTAATTAATTATAAAATTTGTGAATATTTAGCGAAAGTGCCCAATTCCGATATTGAGATCTAATATCGAAAATCAATATCGGAATTAAAACATCTGGAGTTAATACTTCATAATCACAAGGATCATCTGACATCGGCACAAGTGCGCGTGAATTTAGAATAGCCTCTACCTTGGATTATTGTAGTGAGTTCCTCAAAGGTTAAATAAAATAGTATCTTTGACCTCCCTTTTCAATAGATTTTTCGCACTTTTGACAGCAGCTTCAAATAATCCCCCCGATATGAGGTGAAGCTGGTGGGTTGAATTCCCATTTGATGTTCTGGTTCCTTAACTCCTCCTGAAGTAATAATTCATGATCAATTAAAAACTGAGTTACCTCCTTGAGATAATTATTAGCACCGATATAGTTGGTACCTCTATCTGACCGAATGAGTGAAGGTCAGATAGAGGTAGCCCCCTGCGGCTAACGAATCTGGTGAATGCTGCGATGAAAGCTTCTAATGATAATGATAAAACAACCTCTAGATTAACAGCCTTTGTTGCTAAGCACACATAGACACATAGATAAGCCTTAACTGACTTTGCATTCCTGAGTTGACTGCTTTTAACCAAAAAGGGTCCAGCAAAATCTGTTGCAACCCCTGAGAATGGACGCGCTGCTGTGACTCTATCAGCGGGTAAATCTGCCATGAATGGTGGCTGAATTGACGGATTGAACCTGAAACATACTTAACATTTTCTTATGACCTTTAGAAACCTGATATTTGCTGATGTGATCCAATATTCTCTTCTAAGAATAGCGATTAATGCATTAGTTGCTGCATGACAATATGACCAATGATAATATTCTATTAAAAGCTGACCAAATCTGTGATCCTTAGGTAGTAGGTAGGGATGACGAGCCCCATATGGCAATTCCGATCTTCTTAATCGTCTTCCTACTCCGATTAATCCATCTTGATCCGTGAATATACTTAATTTCTGCAATGATTTGCATACTGGTTTCCCTTTCTTCAGTAATGCAATTTCCTCACTGAATGACTGTGACTGTATTTCAGAATCAGAATCAGAATGATTTATTTGTAAACAACATAGGTCAAATTACAACAGAGTGCGAGATGTTACAGATAGGTAGATCCTCTATGTTTTGCACAGAGGCGTACAAATATATTTTAATAAACATTGTCGAGTTCAGAATACAATCGATTTCAAATTAAATTTTATATAAATGTCAAATAGATTATTGTACATGTCATATTAATGCTATTGTCAAACAAAATTCTAAATCAATCAGGGCGTACAAATATTTTTAATTAACATTGTCGAGTTTAAAATACAATCAATTTCAAATAAAATTATATATAAATGTCAAATAGATTACGTTACATGTCATATTAATGCTATTGTCAAACAAAATTCAAAATCAATCAAAGTGTACAAAATATTTTAATTAACATTGTCGAGTTTAAGAATACAGTCAATTGCGAATAAAATTACATAGAAATGTCAAATATATTACGTTACATGTCATATTAATGCTATTGTCAAACAAAATTCAAAATCGTCAAAATAGGTGAGGTGATGCACAATTGTCTGAAGCAGTAATTATAGAATTGTCGTCCAAATATTCCTGTAGTGAGTAATAGCATTTGTTTATCAAAATTCTTAATAGTTCTGTTTTGAAATTGTCCCGATTTAACGTTTTTATTCTTTCAGGTAGTTTGTTAAATATTTTTGTGGCCATACAGAAAGTACTTTTATTCATTAGTGCAGTTTTTCCATAAGTCACTTCAAGTTCTGACTTATTTTTATCGCGTAATTTTCTGTAGTTACTTTTAGTAGCAATTTTGTATAATGAAATGTTAGATTTGACAAACATACTTGTTTCGTATATGTAAAGCGATGGCAAGGTAAGAATTTTTAGACGTATAAAGAAAGGTTGACAACTGTCTGTGCTTTTAAGGCCACACATAGCTCTGACACATCTTTTTTGGGCTCTAAATACGAGTTGTCTATCTACTGAATTGCCCCAGTATATTACGCCATATCTAAGTGTTGATGCAACATAGCCGTGATAGGCTGTAAGTACGGATTCTAGGCTCACTATTTTTGATAGTTTATAGAGAGCATAGGCAAATTTATTAAGTTTTTTACATATTTCGTCTGTCTGGAGTCTCCATGTCAAATTGTTGTCTATATTAATACCAAGAAATTTAGTAGCAGTAGTTAGTTCTATTTTTGTCCCTAAGTAGCTAATGTCAAGGATTTTATTTGGGATCCTTTGATAAAAATGCATGATTTTAGTCTTTTCCAAGTTTATAATTAGATTATTGTTGTCAAACCATGATATAATTCTATTTAATGTCATATTTATTTCATTTTCATAATTATTGGGATCATCACACTTAATGATTACGGTGCTATCATCGGCAAATAGTACCATGGGGTGGTTTATTTGTCTCGGAAGGTCATTTATGTAGAGCAAAAAAAGGGGGGGTCCTAGCACGCTACCCTGAGGAACGCCGTATTTAATTACCTCACTTTCGGAACGATATTTTTTCTCATAACTGGTAATTGAGGATATTTGTGCGATTTCTTCAAATTGCTTTCTGTCCGTTAAGTAAGATCGAATGAGATCAAGTATATTTCCCCTGATACCATATTTTTCAAGTTTATGTATTAGTATAGGATAATCCACATAATCAAAAGCCTTAGTTAGATCCATATAGATAGCGCATACAGGATTTCTCTTATCTACATTTGACAAAATGGGGAGAAGCAGGTCATGTATAGCCATGTTAATTGTCTTCTGTTTACGAAATCCCTTTTGCTCATTTACTAATATGTTTGATTTCTCAAGGTAGTCGTACAAGGACTTATAAATGACTTTCTCAAATATTTTTGAAAAGACGGGTATTAACGCGATAGGCCTATAATTTGACATAATTTGCCTATCGTTTTTTTTGTGCAATGGTACAATTATTGACGTTTTTAATTTCTCAGGGAAGATTCCGCTGGAAATACTCATATTAATTATGTGACTGAGATGTGGAGCTATGTAATGAGACACTTCTTTGATAACTTTAGTGCATACTCCGTCATAACCAACACTATTTGTATTTCGAAGTGAGTTAATATGATTATTGATATCTTGAGGTATGGTCGGCTCCATAAATAAAGAATTTGATGTATTTGAATGTACGTTAATTTCTGGCATAGTTTTGTTTTTTGGTTTGGTAACCTGATTAATATAAAAATTGTTAAAAGCCTGAGCTATATTTAATGGGTTCGTGATTTTCTGTGTCTCTGTTTGATTTTGTGTTATTGGTTCTTTAGGGAAGTAGGTCTTAGAATTATTAATTATGGTCCATGTCACTTTAGATTTATTTTTGGACGTCTTAATGAAGTAGTTATTTCGTGATGATTGTGTTAACGTAATAACTCTTTTAAACCTTGCAGAATATGTCTTAAAGGTTTTTTTATTCTTTGGGGTAGGATTTGTTCTATATTGCCATAGCAAGTGACGTTTCTTTTTACTGCATTTCCTTATACCGTTAGTGATCCATTTTGATTTTTTATTGATTGATTTTGTTACTATTTCGTAGGGAAAGCAAAGATCGTAAAAACATCTGAATAGGTCAAGAAAATGGTCGTAGGCCTCATTCACGTCGTCAGTTGTATAAATGTCCGAAAAAGTGAGACTTTTAATGCAATTTCTAAACTTCACTAAATTATCTTGACAGTAATTCCGCCTTTTTAGTTTCCAACGCTTTAAGACACATGTCTTCTTAACAGGACATTTCAAAAGTTGTGCGGTATGATCTGACAGACCCAATTCTATAATTTCTCCTTTACAACCTTTTACATTATGCGCTATATTGTCCAAGCAGGTCGCACTGCGTAGCCTAGTGGGTTGAGAAAACTGTAATTTTAAATTATAATTTAGCAGTGTATATTCGAAGTCCAAGGTTTGTTTATTTCTTTTCAGTAAGTTGATATTAAAGTCCCCACATAAGACAATCTTTTTGTTATTCATTTTTAAACACAGCAAATGTAAACAATTATTCAAATTTTCGAAAAATTTATCCAAATTATATTGAGGCACCCTATACATACATACAATAATAATGTTGTGTGCTGTCAATTCTATCGCGCAGCATTCAATTACGTTGATTACGGAATATTTCCCTAAGTTTAACACTTTATATTGGTGACCGACCCTGGTCAAAATGCACGCGCCACCTCTTCTATTATCTCTGGAGAAACTTGTTGCTAGACTGTAGTTTGGTATATTTAAAAGACCTTCCTGTTCAGGTGTCATAAAATGTTCTGTTATGCATATAGTATTGATCCGTCTGTTGCTATTTTCTAGTTCTTCCAAATACACAGTAAGCGTATCGCTTTTATTCAGGAGCCCAGCAATATTTTGGTGAAGGATATGTATACTGTTATAAACGAAAAAGGTTGGGCTTTTCTTTGTGCTCGTCACCAATGGGAGTCGTCAAAATTTCGTCATACTCTTGTCTGTTGTTATTAATTGTCTGTCTGCTTGTCTTACAATATAAGTCTAAATCAATCTGAATGTTATTCATAATATTGTCATATATATTTTTGGTTCCGTATCTATTGATTCTACCCGTAGTGTAAGAAAACATCTTATGTGTTAGATCACGATTGCTGTCGAAGATGTATGCATACTTATGGTTTTGGTTGTCTAAGTGCAGAAGGTTGTTAAACATCTCAACTTTGAAGTTATATATAAGTGATCCCATCTTATACGTAGGGAGACAAATTACTACGTTGGTGTGTGTAACTTTTCGAAGGGACTCATTTAGTAAGCTTATTAGATTTATGTAGTTGTTTTCATTTGTAATAATATGATTTTCTCCTATAAAGATTAGACAGTAGTCGTTTAGGGTAAATCCTTTCAATCTTTCTTCGATTCCGCTTAATAATTGTTTTATGGTACTGTTAGGCATTATGTAGTGACAGTAGTCGAAGTATTCGAAGAAAACTTCTTCTATGGAGGACAAAGATCCCTTGTATTTGTTACTACCTAAGATACATAGTTTATTCTTTTCGTTAGGTTTCGATACCACAGTTTTTGGTATTACAGAATTGGTCGGTGGTACAGTAGCAGGCAACATTATAGCTTTGTGTGGCGTCTGATTACGACTTTTAGTAGTCTGAGTTCCCTTATTGTGTTTGTTGGTCGCGCAGTCTGGTAGAATGATTGGAGGTTCACGTCTATTGGTTAGGTCATTTGGTGAATTAACAAGGCGTGATACCTTACTTATGCGTTTTGGTGTTGTGCCCTTTTTTTCAGGCGTTGAGCATATTTTCTTATAGGTGTTAACAGTCGTAATCAGGAATCAGGGCATAATAAATGAAGTAAATAGTATCCCCCAGGAAGGAAGATCAGACATAATCGTAAATAAAACCAATAGCTACAGAAATAGGGTTCTAATATTCTCTGACGAACATACACATATGAGAAACACACTACAAAATCTGATCGGATCAAACTTCATCGTGTCATCTTTTAGCAAGCCTGGTTCCACTACGGATAAACTGCTCGAATCGATACTAGAACTGTGTAAAGACTTTAATAAGTTGGATTATGTCGTAATTATGTGTGGCAATAATGATAAAGACCCATTAAGAATTCAATCAATTCTATATTTTTATTTGGATAAACTTGCTTATACGAATGTGTTACTTTGTAATCCAAAAAGAGGTAAGTTCTTAAGTGAGCTTAAACTATGTAAAACATTCCATCACATCTGTACCCAGTTTAGCCACAGTGCATTTGTTAACATCAACTATAAAGTTCCTTATGCCTCATTCTTTTTGGTACTATGCAGGTTTGTGTTAAGAGACATATTGCATCTAAACTATAAATTTAATTATAAACAATATAGTGAGTCTTATTTTAAAGATATTAAACACAAAAATGCAGTGTCGATGTCCACACAGACAGATATGTTAATAAAACCAGATCAAATATCAGTAGAAACTCAAACTGAAAATAATTTATTTCGAGAATGAATATAATTTTACTATATTACACAGCAATATACAGGGTATAAGGTCAAAAATAAATGATTTGGAATTGCTAGTAGAGTCAAAAGACATCGACGTTCTTTGTCTGAGTGAAACTTTTTTTCGTGACCAGAGGGCAGAAACACTACAGTTGCCGAACTATAAAATGGGTTCGTATTTTTCCCGGCAAAATAAATCTCGTGGTGGTGTGTGTATTTATGTAAAAAACTCAATTAACTACAAAAAAATTGAATGGTTATCTGAACTATCAGTTGAGGTTCATTTTGAATGCAGTGGTATAATAATTCCGGAGACTAACTGGTATATATTGTGTATGTATAGAACACCGAACAGCAACTTTAATCTGTTTATTGAAAAGCTTGAGTTGTTATTGTTTAAACTAACCATTAGATTGAGATCCATAAATAAAAAAATATTTATCCTAGGTGACTTTAATATAAACACACTTGCCTGTACCAAAAAAAGTACTTTATTTAAAAATACTTTAAAAAAATTCAATTTGCACCTGGCCCTAAACCGACCTACCCGATTAACATCACATTCTGCAACGTGCATAGATAACATCATCACAAATCACTACAAATCCAAGGCAGATATATGGGATCTAGGAATATCGGACCATACATGTCAAGTAATAAAGATACCGTGTAATTTAAGTTTCAGAGAAAAATATTGGTTTAAAATGCGACGTAACATAAATTATTACATCGACATATTTTTAAGATACATTTCACAAATAAAATTTCAAGATGTGTATCATCATTTGGATGCAAACAGTGCTTACGAAGAATTTATTAGCCTATTTAAATTAATATTCGATATTTGTATACCAGTCGAAAAAGTTAAAATGCACTATAAAAAAGATACAACGTGGAAAACCAAAGGCATCATAATTTCTAGTAAAAATAAACGAAAAATGTACCTACAAACAAAAAGGAGTACGTCTCAAGAACATAAAATAAAATATGTTCGCTGTTGCAAAATCTTAAAGCGTGTAATAAAACAATCGAGAAAAAATTCTAATGCGAAATTCATCTCACACAGTACCAACAAACCTAAGGCCACATGGGCATTAATAAAACGACAAACCCAAACTACAAATGTTCTTCAACCCACAATAGACTACATTCTGCATAATAACGATGTAATAAAATCTCCTGAAAAAATAGCTAGTATTTTTAACAATTTCTACATTAACCAAAATCTCAGTACTACTACAGCGGAAAATAAAAATTACAAATCACAATCTATCTCTAACTCAAGCAGTATTTTCTTTTACCCAGTAGACAGAAGCGAAATAATAAATATAGTTCTAAAATTAAAAAATAAAACTAGTTGCGGACACGATAATATACCCATTAGAGTTATTAAAGAAAGTATCCCATTTATTGTTGATCCACTGGTTCATATTTCAAATCTTATGTTAGAAACGGGTAAATTTCCCGATACCCTAAAGATAGCTCTCATAAAGCCATTATTTAAGAAAGGATCACGGCATGATGTTAATAACTATAGGCCAATTGCACTGTTGCCTAGTTTCTCGAAGATATTTGAAAAGGTTATCTATGCTAGAATCACAGAGTTTTTAAGTGTAAATAATATTATAAATGTCAACCAATTTGGATTCCAAAAAAATAAAACTACATCATTGGCAATATATAAATTATTCAATACCATTTGGGATAAAATCAATGATAAAAAACAATGTGCTGCTCTTTTCATTGATATGTCAAAAGCATTTGACTGTGTAAAGTATGACATTTTGCCTGATAAATTAGAAGGTATAGGAATAAGAGGTATTGCACTTAAATTAATTGAGAATTATTTAAATAATAGAATGCAGGGCACTGTCATTGAAGTATATAATTAATGTACAAAAATGGTGGAGGTGGTGAAATCTGAATTTGAATCTGTAATACTAGGCGTACCGCAAGGCAGTATATTGGGACCCCCCTTGTTCTTATTGTATATTAACGAGCTTCCAAATATAATTAAACATCTTTGCGTAATGTATGCTGATGACGCAACTATATTTATTTCAAATGATTATGCTAATAATATTATTTACGAAAGTGAAATAAATAGAACATTAATAGCTGTAACTGACTGGTTGCAGTCAATAAATTTGAAAGTCAATATCTTAAAAACCAAATTGATTCAATTTAGAAATTATAAAAGTAAACATACTAAATTGAATGTAACCATGTCTGATACAGCGATTGAAGAAGTAAAAGACACAAATTTCTTAGGAGTTACAATAGATCAACATTTAAACTGGAAGGCACATATTGATAAGATTAATAAAAAAATATCCAGTGCCTGCTACGCATTGTCAGTTCTGGCAGAAACTACAAATCGAATTGTTACTAGAAATGCTTATTTTGGAATTGTTTACCCACTGTTAACTTATGGTGTCATTTATTGGGGAAACTCGACAAACGTACAATCCACATTTATTCTTCAGAAGAAATGTCTTAAAACAATATATAACATGTATAGTACGGAATCATTAAGAGATGTCTTCAGAACGGAGGGTTTTCTGACACTGACTGGTATTTATATACTGGAATTATGTTTATTTGTTAAAAATAATATGCAATATTTTAATTTCAAATCAAATTCAAAAAGAAACATTAGAAAACAATATAAATACGACATTAATTTACCGTCTATTAACAATATGATGTATTATAAAAGTACCTATGTTACTGCCATTCGTGTGTACAATAAGTTACCGCCAGCAATCAAGCAATTAAATGGAAATATGTTTAAAACTAAATTGAAAAAAATGTTAATTGATAATGTATTTTATAATCTGCATGAGTTTTTTGATAAAAAATAATATTTGTAAGTACCTACTTAATTTCTAAATACTATTGCATATCCGACTTGGATAGACTGTTGAATCTAAAAATGTAATGTTTATTAATAAGAACTTAATGTACACAGTTATGCAATAAATATATCTTTATCTTTATCTTTATCTTTATCATATTTTGTAAATCTGTTTTAAGGCGGAGGTTTTCTATGTTCAAATTGTCGATTTCTTGATGAGCGCTTAGCAAATGCTGTTTAAGTGACTCGATTTCATTATTTAACTCACGTACTTCGTCAGTGGTGTCATGGAAGCTATCCGGAACACTCATCATCGTTGCATCCAATATAGTTTTCTCGCTATCAATTGTTGTCATTTTAGATAGGTCGGTTAACGAGCTTGTTCTACTAGGTTTATTCCGGTAAGTTATGTTATTACTGTCGAAATCCATTTTTTATTCGATGCTCTCGCAGCGCCCTCTATTGTGTTATTATGAAGTTGGTAAACGTTATGTTATGTAGAAGTATGGAGCTTTAGAAAACACAAAACGACCAGTTTTTGCGGGGCTCGAACTCGCGTTCGGTTGACCGGTGTATTGATGCCACGCTTTGCGCCACTGATCCAAGTGTGCTTAATAATTAGCAGTGAAATTGAGCAGTGCAATGAACATATGAAGTATTTGAACGAGCGAAGACGGTTAGGAATGACTCATTCAATTGGAATTTTTTGCAATGTCGAACACTTGAGTCACTTTGTCTTTGTTTTAAAAAGATATGAAATTACACTCTTTTGCACTTTTTTATGTTTTGTTTATTATTGGAGATTGTTTATTAATTAGGTTATAGCACTATTATAACAATGACACCGATATTAATCATAGTTTAATCCACCTTTTATTTTATTGAAGTCTAACGTATTCGTGTTAGACGTATATCTTATGTTTAATTTTTTCACATGATTTTAAAGATCACTGTTTTTTTAAGTGCACTTGATTTCCAGTAATTTTCATTATTGTTAATTTGATTTTTCTTTGTTTACTGAAAGTTTGCTTTTTATAATCGATATAAATGTTTATTTATCGAGATAACACTTTCACTTATTGATAGTAACTATTTAAACAAATTTAGAGAAAAAAAGCCAATAAAAAGTCACTTTTACTATTTTTAGTTAATTTAGTCACGGAGCGGATTCGATCGCAAGTCTCGCGCGCCAAACTCCCCGAAGTACGAATTTCCTTAAGCCAATATTTCCTGGCTTCTCTTAACTCTTCGATAGATAATAGCTTCCTTAAATTTCTCTTTGACTTTCATTTTCGAAGCTCATAGCCTGCACTCTTCATCAATTGCTTGAGTTCATTCTTTAATTTATTGGCCTCTACTACTGTATCGGCTCCAGTTAAAATATCATCGACAAAGATCTGATTTCTGATAGTCTCTGCTGCATGAGAATTTGGGTGATCTGCGTCCCAATCATCCGTCAATTTTAATAGTGTTCTAATTGAAATGTATGGGCTTGACCTTAGTCCATAAGTATTAGTATTTAATTCGTATACCTTAATTGGTTCTAAAGGAGTTCTTCTCCACAATATGAGTTGATATTTCCTGTCCTCAGGATGCATCCATGTCATTCTAAACATCATCTTCATGTTAGTAGTAAAGACGACCTGATGTCTTCATGTATTTGCCATCTGGCATTCGACTGACAGAGGAATTATACAACCTTTCACATTCTATGTGATCTGGATGAACAGCTGGCTGAGATGGTGGCTCCTCCACCTTCCAGAACCTCTCGAGAACTTCCTCAAGCCTGGACGCCATGACTCCATAATCATTAACTGATGTACATCCTCTTGGTGAACTATCACTCATTGACTCGAGTAGTGATCCGATGATGACATGACCAAAGCAAGTTTTATATGCATAAAGATATGGAATAATTAATGAAATCTTAGAACCTTCATATACATAATTTAAAACATCCGTACCAAGGATTAGATCCAATTCCTGGGGTGTGTTTTCATCAGATCAAAACTTTTGTTTTGATCTGATGATAATTTGATACCTTTACCTTAATTAAATGACTACAGTTGATAGGAAATGAAGGAATTTCTCCCGAAATATAATACATGACAATAGCTAATGTGCTGATGATAGGTACTGGTTTACCTATTGGTTTTATTACTAATTTTTCTAAAGTACCAGGTAAATCAACTCTGTTATTACCTACTCCATATATCTTTGTACTATTAGACTGTTGGTGCAATTTCAATTTATTTACCAATGATTGTGTGATGACTGAGACACTTGCCCCTGTGTCCAATAAATCTCTAGCCTTATAATAGTGTCCGTCACACCCCTTATACCTACAACTGCAGTTGGGCAGATGGTTATGGGCAACGGATTCTTGTTGACACCAACAGTCGACTCATCGCATTCGAATTGATCAGGACAGCGCCTGCATCCGAAACGTTATTCTTGAAACTTAAGCTGAGCTCGAGCTGTACGCTCTCCTGCCCTAGATTTCTGATTAATGTGATATGGTTTCTCTTGTACCTGATTAATTGGTGATTGTTGTCTAACCTGGTGATTCCTTGGCTGAGCCTGAGATACAGCTCCAGACTCACTGCGATGATCAATTGATGATGTTGGCTGAACCTGTGATTGTGTACTGATCTCCTGAGACCCAGCATTTGATGAGAACTGCCGCTCATTAATGCATCATCATCATCATCAGCCTATTAATGTTCCTACTGCTAGGACACAGGCTTGCTCTCTGTGAGAGGGAATGGGCCGTAATCCACAACGCATATTAATGCATAAGAGTGAATTATGATCTTTAGATCCACAATGCTTGCACCAATTCCTATGAGTGCATTCGCTTGCATAGTGCTTCCTCAAGCACTTAAAACAATAACCTAATTTGAAGACCCATGATTTTCTAGCCTTAGGATGAAGTGCATTGAACTTTCTACACATATATAAACTATGAAATGAACTATTACAATAAATACATTCAGTTGATTTAGAAGTCACCTTGACGTTTAGATGTCTCTGAGATGTGGGTCCTGGAGTGGCATCAGGAATTCAGGATGCTGATGAGGTGCTCTCCTTCTTGCCGGGAGTGATCTGCTTTCAGTCTCGGTGATAGTCAAATGAAGTCTGCATTGCTCATACAGGAGTTCCATGAGTTGATCCAGGGTTGGCAGTTTCGCCTGATCCTTGCCATATCGTTCCTCAAACAAGGATCTGATTCTGACCGGTAACTTCTGTAGGATAATGAACAGTATGAAATATGACCACTACTTGACAGGCATCTTTAACTAGTCGAGCGCTTGACTGGACTCTCGAAGTGGATAATATAGATATTTCCTAAGATTTGATGACTGAGGCTGAATTATAGGCAATTTGAGAATCCTATCAATATATGTATCCAACAATAACCGCGTTTTATGATATCTAACCTTGAGTAAACTAAGCGCCACCTCATAATTGGCATCATCCATTGGTAGCTGTCTGACTAATGACAGTGCTTCGCCTACTAGTGATGCACGAAGATGATAATGCTTTTCAGCATCTGATAAGTTGTGACGTTCATGAACCAATGATTGAAATAAATCAAAGAATGGAATCCAATCCATAATACCACCTGAAAACTTGGGTAGCTCAATGAATGGTAGCTTAGCATTTAAATGTGACGTTCATGAACCAACGATTGAAATAAATCAAAGAATGGAATCTAATCCATAATACCAATCAATGGATCTAGCTCAATGAATGGTAGCTTAGCATGTAAATCTGAATGATTACCTTTAATTTTTGGTGCCTGATTACCTTCCGTTTGGGCCTGCTCCACCCTTAGCAGATACTCATTGATTTGGGAGAAATCCGCCTGAAGCTTGTCAGATTCCTCTTCCTGAACCTCTTCCATTTGGAGTAGTTTCTCATAAGCTGAAATTAACTCACCATAATATTTATCGAACTGGCGTTTAGCTACATTGGCCGAGATCGATGACCTATTTTGATCGATAGTAATATAGAAATCCGTTAACATTCGATGTTTTGATATGAAACTGCGCTTTGCACTTATTATATTCAGATGAAGGCATCGTTATGATTTACTTAAACTACTTATAACACTAAAACAAACATTAAAACATAGAAAAACACTTAAATTACTAAGTTTTATCAACCGGGTTGTAAGTCTAGTTTGTTGACACTTTGACACTGACACTTGACGTTTGAAGTTTGACGTTGACGTTCGCGCCAAACTACCTCCGACGATGGCTCGTGCCGGTATGATTATAATAATAATTATCACCGATGATGACCTCCGATGAATAGTAGAACTTGATGAACCGTAGTGATAGCCGATGAACCGATGACTGACGAAGTTAATGAATTGAATAGGTACTTTTCACAGGCCACACGACAATGGCGTACTTCGATGCGACGTGTTGATACTTGAAACCCGTTGACTTAATTGATGATGACTATCGCGCAGACAAAGCGATTACGTTCTTGATGCGTTTTGAACCGATGACTTCTTGCTGATTCCCCTCATGGGCCACCAAATAATGTTCACTCCGGCTGGCGGGTTCGAATCGCAACCGGAATGTTGAGAGTTGGTTGTGAACATCGGTGGCAAATGAAAAACTTGTTGATTTCACTTGATCTCTTGATTTATTGTATTCACATACACAATTGACCGTAAATTAGGTTTTGTACAATGAACTGGTGAGATAATCCGTATTTTACATGAATTTGAATAATTGAAAACGAGAGCTGATTTTAAAAGCGTTCTGCCGACATGAATCTCCATTTTGCTCTGTCTTGCAAGCAACAAAATTCAAGTTTGATATATGATTAGTTTATGAAATTCAGAACTTACATCAAATAATTAATATAATATAGAAAACATGTTAATTTGCGTTAACAAAATAAGAAATGACTTGTTGTTACTAACGCGAGATTGTATAGGTTTTTCAATTTGTATTTGTATTGGTGGTTGCGCTTTCTTGTTCCGTACGCTCTATCTGTTTACTGTATAATCTAAGACCTTGTATATATTTTCTAATAAAGGCAGGGCATCTCGAAACCCTCTATCCAGGATAAAAATATTATCAGGTGTACAGATCATTTTCATTTTAAAATAATAATTTCATTGATGACATAGATGCTGGATATGGGCCGCACACATTTATTATGTAAAGTCAGATGCCACTAACAGAAAAGGCTTAACTAAATTACGGTATTCGTGGAGGCTGTAAGTCATTTTTTAATAAAGATAATTCGATAAAAATATATATATCGAGGGTATTCTGGCAGAACAGAATAAGTGCAAAATTTAAAAAAAAATAGTTTCATACATAGGCATACTTAGTTTTTTCTGCTTTTTTATGTAGCAAAACCGTATAACTGCGGAAGCTTTTACTGCGTTTTTATTGTCTGTGTAAAGCAGTTATCTAACATTTTTTCCTTTAAACTTATAAGCAAAAAGTGATATAATCACATACTAAACAACATGAATAATAATATACAGTGATAACGAAATAAAAGCATTTATTCTCTTTACTCATAAAACTACTATTAATCATTTTATTTTATATTTACAGGCAAATCAATACATTGGGTTTTATTTGGTTTTCACTGTTAATACAAGAATACTTCTTTCGTTATATTGACAGGCAAAACAAAATAAGTGAGTTTATTATGTTTTGCATGTTACATAATTATAATGAAATTTTGATGCTCCAATTCAATAGCAAAAGCAGATAATAGCTCACTTAGTCGGTTCTGCTTGCTAACGTTTTAAGTCTCCGTCCAACATAGTCGCGTGCGCACGTCTTACATTTCATCGAGATTTTTATTTAAATACTCTGTTACATACTGTGAGCTTGTGTAAAACAAATGTGAATGTGATAATGTCGTCCAAAGGAAAGAAAATCTTAATATCAGAAAAATGTACACATTATACAAAGAGTTATGCCAAGAAAAAACCATGAAGAAGCAAATGAGCTCACTTATCGAAGAATATTTTCAATGGAAACCAACTTAAGATTTTTTGGTACCGAAAAAAGACCAATGTTCAATTTGTACAAATTATGAAAAGGCTGACGAAGAGAAGAAGGCCTTATTAGAAAAAAAAATATACAGGGTATATCCAGAGAAAAATAAATGTAATGAGGAGAAGGAAAAAGACAAGGAGAGAGCTAACAAGGATCCTAACTTTATTTCAGTTTCATTTGATCTGCAGGCTATACTTCAGATCCCTCACTGTAAAGGGAGCCTTTTGTATTATTCTCGGAAGCTGTGCGTATTTAATCTCACTATTTATGAAGCAGGTCTACCCAATAATGCATAATATTTCCTATGGTCCGTACTTAACGGTAAAAAAGGTAGCTGCGAAATCGGAACCATTCTTATTGCTTTATTTATCAAAATGTGTTCAATCAAATGTAAAATTGAAATCAGTCTTTTTTCTGATACTTGCTCAGGGCAAAACAGAAATCAATATGTGGCTGCTATGCTTTTATGGGCTGTTCACAATATTGATAATCTGCAGATGATTGAGCAAACGTTTTTGGAATCCATACATGGAGGCCGATTCTATGCTCAGCGCTATTGAATTACAAAAGAAAGACACATCTGTATATTCCATGTAAAACTGGATTGCAATATGTCAACCTGCAAGGCGTAGAAGAGTGCATGTTATTAAAAAGAAGAAGATAATCAAGGAGCCATACAAAACAAAAAAAAAATATCATGAGTTTTGTGACTTAAAAAAGATGAGAAAGATCTGGCTTCTAAGATAATTCATAACCAAGAAAAGGACAATGAAGGAAATAGAGTGCAGTGGCTTAAAATTAAGCGACTAAGACTCTTAAAGGGGGTAAAGAGAATGTATTTTCACTACGAAATGAGTGAGAATTTTAATTACATAGACGTTACCGACAAAGAAGGAAAGACTAGAGCTACACGAACAAAAATAAAGGAACGTTATGAATTTCCAAACGAGTTAAAAAATAAAAGATGAATCATTACCTATATCGGAGGCAAAAAAATAAGGATTTATTGTATTTGATTAAAAAGAATATAATACCGGAGGAATTGGAGCCTTGATATAAAAGTTTGAAGATGGTGAATGGTGTTCCTGAAGATGTTGAAGAGGAGAATGTACTGTCTTGCGAGGAAGATGTGTAGTTTTATGATTTCTTGGTTTCTTTTGTTATTTTTCTATTTTAATTATCATTATACCTACGCGATAAAGCTGTTTAAACTGATAAAAGCATAATAATTAAAAATATATTATTTATTTGTTTTAAAAATACAGTAATCTTCAAAACATTTTCAGGTAAAAACGGATAACTTTGAACAATTTTGTATATTGCCGTCTTAAATAAAAGATTATTTCAGTTGTTTCATCATGAACTAAGTCACTGTCGTACAACGATCCCTTATTAGTATATCAGGTATTAATACTTTGTGTTATTAGGGATTTACAGCTAATTTACAAATTTCTGGTAAAACAAAATAACTGCACTACCTCGACGCGAAATTATCCTTTTTTCTTTATTTTAATGACAATTATTATGTAAATTAATGTATCAATTACTTCTTTGATAACATATCTAACTAATAGTACTGATATCATGTTGTTAATATGCTTCAACATTAAACTATGATCACTCAAAAACTTAAAGTGCTTTTTCTCATTATTATATATTGTGCACTTATCCGGTTCTGCCAGAATACCCTCGATATGTAAGTTCCATCGTAAACCGTTTATTCATCATATATATATATTCATATTTCAGTTCTGCGCCTTCGGCATGACCTTTCGGAGATTAGCTATCATTCATACAGTACACAAAATCCTCTTACCTACGTAGTCTCGCCTATGAGTGAGTGGAGCGGCGCGGGGGAGGCCCCCCCGCGCGTCCGTGGCGGCATGTAGCGGGCGGCGCGTTGCGCCGCCCGCGTCTTCCGTTAGTACGCTGTTATTCATTCACCATACACAGTGCGCATGATTTTCTTGGAATCCCACATAATGTTGTTGTAACGTTTAGAAAAGTGGTTGTGATTTTACCTCAAGTGATAAGTGCATCATATCGCTGGAAGAGGTAAGTAAATTTATCTTCGCAAATTCATCGCAAGTTTAGAACTCAAAAAGCTGATCGATTCCATCCGACCAGATTCTTGAGCATAAACTGTAACGTGGTATCAGCTGTATACAGCGTCGCATCACGCCGGCAACAGACAGAACAGCCAATTTTATGACATCCAAGCTGTAATGAATGTCGGTCAATGTTTTAATTTCATCATCGGAAAAGGAAATCTCGGATTTCTAATCTATAAAGTCGACCCCACTCCCAGTTGAATTATTTAGCAAATTTTTAATAATTCCAATAAATCTTTCAACAAAACCATTGGACCTAGGATATCTTGTGCTTGAAGTAATTAATTTTATATACCAAAAATGTTGCAAAATTCAGGAACTCAAAAGAGTTGAATGGCATATTATCAACCCTCAAGATTATTGGTATACCATGAATTGAATAAATATGCTTCACACACACACATATCACAGTAGATGCAGTTAATGAATTTACAAAGTTTAGAAAAACTTTGTAAATTCATTTTTCTATTCCACTGTAGAAAATCACAAGCAGTATTTTGGAATTTTAAAGTCTATCAAAATAGCATCAAGCAACATCAACATCTTATGATTTTTCACACTATATTTTTCACATGTTTCACATTTTGATATAATATTAAGTAAATTGTCTCAAGATTCGGCCAATTAAATAAAGATTTTGCTCTAGCAATGAGATAAGTATTAGGTTAACATCAGAACCAGTATACAGTTTGAAGGTACAATTTATGACATTTCAATGATTAGGTTCTGCTCCCAACAGCTAGTATTATGTACTTGACGGCTTGACCTGCCTATTCAGAAAAGTTCCTCTTTATTATTCTTCTCCTTTTCCACATTTTTTTCCCTTGCATGGCATTTTTTGATGTCCTGTTCACGTTAGTCACCATACCTGCACCTTGTGAATGTCTCCAACTTTTGCTTAGTCACATTGCACTTCTTTGACTTATGACTTTGTCACCTCTGAGAGACGTAGCGTCTTTATATTGTTTTCTAGGTCCACATCTCCCATGTTCAACAAAGTCTCCTATTCGGATTTATTGGTAGTGCCAAAAATTATTATCTCGGATGGCTTCGTTTTCATTTGTGAACTTACAATTTCTAACTAGACTTTTCAACTCCGTGAAATATACATCAAACGGCTGCTCACCCGGTCGCTGAGAGCGCTTGTAAAATAAAAATCTTGTTAACAGTACATTCTTCTTGGGTTCACAATATTCATCGAACGACTTCAATACTTCATCAAATGCTGCCACCTACTTTTCATCAATAAGTTTGTCGGAACCAAAATGATTATAGATTCGTACCCCTTCCTCGCCAATGACATTTAGCAAAATTTCTTTTCATCGTCAAGCCAGAGGCAATAGATGGAACGTAATAATAAGAATTACGGCTGCGCCATGTATTGTTGTTTAATAATAGAAAGAAAGAAAGAAAGAAAAATTGTTTATTTGCGCCAGGCACGACGCATACCATAAAAATTACAAAAAAAGAACTTAAACACAATCATTACAAAGTATATATATATGACCGTTATGCGTCACAACTACGCAAAACGGTCATCGCTCAGCATAATGCTGGGGCTCGTGTACGAGACAGAGCCACAGCGCTGGTTTTCAGCGATAGCCGGTGTCGGTAAAAAATGTATTGTAACACATTTGCAGATCTGCTTTATATTGAGATCAATATTCACCGTTGCATAGATCGCTATCGGACGCCATCCTTCCTGCTTACTCAATATTAATATTACATTCACAAAACTGGAATCAGCTTGTTTAAATCTCAGAAAAGTCAAAAGTAGTTGAAGTCAATTTATAACCTCTATTTCAAGTACAAGTAACTCTGAGAAAGAAAACATCAAAATTATATCATCACCAAGCTATTTTCTCGGAATAGAATGGAATCCTCACACTTGTAAAATTATGGTATCTTCTAAAGTTTCTAAACTATATGATTGCAAAATGATGCTCATTTTTCTAAACTTTCCATGCTATCCTTGACTTCTAGCCAATTTGATCCTTTGGGTTTGCTCAGCTTTTGTAAAATAATACAATTGTATTCTTCTACAAATGCTATGGTCTCAGAAACTAGGATGGGATGATGAGATACCTACTGATATCAATAAATTATGTTATTTTTTTTTTTTTAATAATGTACATCCCTTTTCAAACGTTCGATGTACCTCGTAATGTTGTTGTGCTAATCCTGTTACAATAGAGTTACATTTTTTGGATGCCAGTATGAAAGCATATGCTGGGTGTAGATATGTGCGGTCAACTGACGCTGTAGGCCACTGCAAAGTTCGTCTTTAGTCTGCAAGAGCCAAGGTGCCGCCACTGAAGACTATAACCAGGTTAGAATTTTGTGGTTCACTTCTCGTTGCACGCTTATTATGTGACAAAATTTGTTAAACACTACGTTGTGAAATATCTAAGAAAACATTTTGGTCTGATCCTAAATCGTTCTGGGTTGGTTGTGCACTTCTTCACATAAATTACAAACTTTCGTCGCAAACCGCGTAGTATCTGTTAATGAACTATTTAATGACAGTAAGTGACTGTATGTCCCTGCCTCACAGAATCCGTCTGATATAGCCTCTTGTGGTGTTTTTCCAAACGGTGCCATAGTAGTGCCATAATTGTCACTGTGGTGGCAGGGACCTACATAAATACATGACGGGGGAACATTGGCCAAGCACTAATTTAACTTATACAACACTAATTGAAGCCTGGGTATACATTACTAGGGTCAGCGCGATACAAGCTTCTAATTTTGTAATTTATACTAAAAAAAAATCTAGTTGTCGCCAGTTAAGACGCATTGTTGCATATCTATTTCGTTTCATTAATAACATAAAGATCATTAAGAATCAAAATAAGAAAATGATAACTGTAGAATTTAGAATGAGCGGAGAATAAGTTAGTTAACATACTCAACAAGAAAGCTTCCCAAATTTCGAGAGGCAATGTCCACTTTTTAGGTTTATGTACATTCATTGGTGATGATGGATTAATGAGGGTTGGGGCAGGTAAGAAAACTCACTGTTTGAATATGAGAAGAGGCACCCTGCTACCATTGATTCTAATCATCAGTTAGCAAATTTTGTTGTTCATCTACTATCATATAATACACATGCATGCAGGTCCTCAACTTCTCTCAATCATTCGCGAAAAGTACTGGCCGACATGGGGCAGGGTTCTAGCTCGTTTTTTTTTTAGAAAATCCTTTCTGTTCACTCGCCTGAGAGGAGAGGAGTAGTTGCCAAACAAATAATGGGTAACTTACCATCCCCTAGATTAACGCCAGGTTATCCATTTGAAGTCACTGGAACTGATTTTGCTGGGCCGTTTTTATTTAGTGATAGAAAAGGCCGATGAGCAGATGTATACAAGTCATATACATCTGTCCCTTACACACACTCAAAATAACCTTACTCTAAGAGCTTATGGTCACCCCCCAGGAATCAAGTTATATGAAGTTTTGTAAAAGTGAGGTTACAATACAACATTGTAACCTTACTCCTTACCTTACCTTACTCTAAGAGCTTATGGTCACCCCCCAGGAATCAAGTTATATGAAGTTTTGTAAAAGTGAGGTTACAATACAACATTGTAGTTTTTTATGTTATTTGCTAAATATTTTTGAATGGCTTCAGTTGTGTAATGGTTTTATGCATGGAGTGCAAGTAGAAAAACTCCATGTGTGACGTGTCGAAGATCTGACGCGTTTGGCATGGCCGGACAGTCACTACAGTCGAAGTCAAGTCTCCACATCCAATATCCTGCACTTAGAAGCAGCGGGTACCTTTTAAATAAAAAAAAGGAGAAGATGAAGTAAAAGGAGCTCGTGGCTAAATAATAACAGCCGCACGGGTCGATCTTCAAGGTTAAGCAACACTTGACGAGGTCGGTCCGTGGATTGGTGACCATTTCAACATAACAAGATTCCTCCGAGCATCGTAAATCGTAAAGCATGTTAAGCCGTTGGTCCCGGCTGTCATTTGAAGGTATTTGACAGTCGTTACGCGTAGCCAGAAGCCTGAGATCTGACACCAGTCTTGCCAAGGGGTATCGGGTTACCCAGTCAATGGGTTGTGGAGGTCAGGTAGGCAGTCGCTCCAGCTCTATCTATATCTACTCAGCTGAATCAGGTAAGACTGGAAGCCGACCCCAACATAGTTGGGAAAAGGCTAGGCAGATTGAGAAGAGGAAGTAAAATAAAACACCAATATAATTACGTTTTGAATATTTATTATTCATCTTCAATAATTATTAGAATATTATCTAAGAATTGTGCAGGAGGTACGATATTTTCTTGGTATCTTGCCCAACTGAGATACCATATTATGCACATTACATGGGCACAGCACAGCAGCCTACAGTCCTTCTACCTACAATACAATTACAATAATAACCTAATATTGAATCTCGTCCTCTTCGACAGCTGTCAACTAAAACGTAAACAAAATATGTTTTGTGACTTATATGGCGGGATTGTTTACGTCCCCGCAATAACCAAGAAGTATTTGAAGCCATTAGCTGTCGAAGAAGGTTGCCTCTTGCCTCTCTTCTCTTACTCTCTTGCCTCTGGGATGACCAACTTGGTGTGATGCTTCAATCGGACATCTCCCAAGAACCACGTCTTGGGCCATGTTCCAACATGCTTGGCATACATAGTTCTCACTTACCAGTGAGAACTACCACCTGAAATAAGTGAACTATTTAAATCATGTTCAATCAAATCACTACGTCTTATAGTCCAAATAACTGTCAATACCTCAAAGCACCAAAGCCTGGGACCGAATCGGTCTTATTGTGATAAGAATGAGATTCAGTCTTAGATTATTCATTAACTGCAGCACTCAGAAACATTTAACGATTACTTAAACCGCCCCTTAGTATAGATTTTGTACTAAAAATCATTACTAAGGATCGCCTTAAGTAACCGTTAACGTCTCTGAGTGCGGCAGTAAGTCTTTGTTATTATTATGCTATCCACCAAAAAGAAAGCCGACATACATGACGCCAGAGACCGTATACAATATGTACATCATAAGTCTGGTTTTGTTCGCTTGAAAGGCTAAAACTTCAATTTGAATAGGTACTTACGGGTTGAGATGCACGCCACTGACGAATAATTTGTAAAATCGTCTCATCGTCCAAGACTCTTCTGCCAATAGAGTTATTGCGACCAGTCGCAATGGTACAATTCACACAGCGGTCCATGTCGTCAATATCCGATCGATAGGCGTAATCAGTTGTCCAAAATAGAGAGCCAGGTAATTCAAAATAGTAAGATCCGTAGAATAGTCCTTTAAAGTGTGCAAAGCCGAGAGGTGGTAGGGTTTTACAATGAAACATGGAAAATACGTGCGCACTCAGAACGAAAGAAAACGAATATAATGGATTTTTTAATACACATTTCATTTAGTTAACTGCTGGGCCCAGAAATTCCCGTCTCCTTTGTTAACTTGCCCATGTATTCGTTTTCTCCTTTCGTGACGTGACGTCGTGTTGAGAGCTTACAATGAGTAATACAGATATCGACTTTGTCGTTAACTATAGCATTGTGTATTTAGAAAAAACCGGCCAAGTGCGATAAAGGTACGGAACCCTTCGGTTCCGTACCTTTATCGCAAAAAACGGCAAAAAATCACGTTTGTTGTATGGGAGCCCCACTTAAATATTTATTTTGTTCTGTTAATAGTATTTGTTGTTATAGCGGCAACAGAAATACACCATCTGTGAAAATTTAAACTGTCTAGTTATTTATGGTTCATGAGATACAGCCTGGTGACAGACAGACAGACAGACGGACCGCGGAGTCTTAGTAATAGTCATGTTTTTTCCCTTTGGGTACGGAACCCTGGAAGACGATGAAGTAGAGAATGGTTGAAATTAAGAGATAAATATACCCACGAAAATTGGCTACGGGAAATATTGCGCACAGAACCTAATAATTCCATGGTAAAACAAAAATTTTGTGTGATTTTATATGTTGTACATATAAAAAATACCATGCATGATTGCATGGAGTACTGCCCTCACCTCTGGGACGGATCTGCCAGGTACCAACTTGATACTCTTGAGTCGAGCGACAGACGGGCCAAGAGACTTATCGGCAACGATGCGCTGGTCGACTCAAAGCTTGAACACCGACGACGAGTTGCCAGCCTGTCGGTTGTCTATCGGTTACATTTCGGGGAATACGCCATCGGTACATGGTGGATATCCCACCCATACGCACAAAGCGTTTTGAAAATACTTTCATTGTGCGTACAGCTAAGGAGTGGAATTCCCTGCCCGGGTCTTTAACACGTTCACTGTTCACTGAGCCACATATGGTTCAGGAAACGCGCGCGTGAAAAGCACTAATACGCTTCTGAGCCATATGTGCGTCAGGAGACATATACAAATTCTAAAGCGGATAATTCCACTGGACGTGCTAGAACTGTACTGTTTCTGCATTGGACGTACTGGTACGATCATAAAGTAAAGAAAATCGCCGGACTTGTCGGTCAATTTTGCATTTTTGTATTGGGACAGGGAACGTGTTTGATAAATGATAAATGATTTATTTTCTGTAAGTTGGTTTGTACAAACACTTTCACATGTCGATCATATTTTTTAAAACTAGATGAGGTCGGCGTTTCCTGTCTGACTACTCTGAGAAGAAAGGCCGAAACAAACTCAGAGGTCACAGTCTCTTTTAAAGTCCAGACAAAAACTTGGTTAGATCATGTGAAGACCATGTAGACTGATGTCTGAAATGGTCTTTTGAGAAAAGAACCAGCCAGATTGAGTGGACCTGTCCAGTCAGTGCACGCATTTGTCAATAACCGTGCAGCTCAACTTAGAATTTAAGGAGCTCAACGAATTGACGAACAATACCAAAGAAAGGACATTCGGGTAAGCCGCATAAATACTCAAACTGCCAGACCATGATTAAAAACTAACTAAGATAAATTAAAATTAAAAAAAAAGAATAATCCACATAGTCTTCACATTCACAATAATTAAAATAAAATAATATAATACTTTAAAAAGTAAATATTCTTGTCATTGCAAGAAAAATTAAAAAATATAATTAAAAACTAAATCCACGAAGCAAAATAAAAAAAATAAAAAACGAAATTAATTGAAGCAGCTCAATCCCAAGCCTTTTTGTCCTCAACGTAATCTTTAATGTTATAAAACGCTTTCTGGCACAACTTACGTTTAATGAATGATTTGAATTTATTAACACTTAAACCTTGTACGTCGCTTGGAAGCTTATTATAAAAGCGTACACATTGACATCTAAACGAGCCACCTATTTTCTTGAGCCTTGTTGTAGGTACTACAAATTTGTGTTTGTTCCTAGTATTTATGTTATGGATATCACTGTATTTTTTAAACAATTTTATATTTTTATGGGCATATAAAAGATTTTCATAAATATACTGAGAAGGCACAGTCATTACATTAATCTCCTTAAATTTCTCTCTGAGTGAGTGTCTCGGGCTTAATTTATAAATTGATCGAACAGCTCTTTTCTGCAAAACAAAGATAGTCTGGATGTCGGCGGCATTTCCCCACAACAGAATACCATACGACATTACACTATGAAAATAGCTAAAGTATACTAAACGGGCTGTCTCTATGTCAGTTAAATTACGAATCTTTCTAACAGCATATGCTGCGGAGCTTAGTTTCTTTGACAATTTATCTATATGTGGGCCCCACTGATGCTTAGCATCCAAAGTTAGGCCTAAGAATACTGTGCTATTTTCAGGATTCAATTCTTCGCCCTTTAACATCACATCAGTTTTCACCTGCCTAACGTGAGGTAGGGTAAACTTAATGCATTTGGTTTTTTTTTCATTTAAAAGTAAATTGTTAACATTGAACCAGTGAACTACTTTTGAGATCGCGCTATTTACATCGTCAGTAACCAGCTGCTGACGTTTAAGTTTAAACAAAAGTGAAGTATCATCCGCAAACAACACTATATCATGGTTATCCTTTATGAGGTAAGGCAAGTCATTAATATAAATAAGAAACAAGAAAGGGCCAAGAATTGAACCCTGCGGGACTCCCATTGTTACTATAGATCCGGGAGATCTTTTTCCATTAACGTCAACGCTCTGAATCCTATTACTCAAGTATGAAGTAAGAAGAGCCAGAGCGCCGTTCCGGATCCCGTAGTGGCGGAGTTTCCTGATTAGCGTTTCATGAAGAACACAATCAAATGCCTTGGACAAATCACAAAATATTCCCAAGGCATCGCACTTATCTTCCCATGCATTATAAATATGTCCTAAAAGCTCAACACCGGCGGCATCAGTAGTTGAACGACCCCTTGTAAAACCGAACTGTTTGCTATGTAATAATTTATGTTTATTAAAAAATCTTTGCAATTGCTCTAAAATTAATTTCTCAAATATTTTACTAAACGTAGGTAGTACTGAAATAGGTCTATAATTTGTAGGGTCTGAAGTACTACCTGATTTAAACAAAGGTATTATTTTACTATTTTTCATTAGGTCAGGAAACTCCCCACTGTCGATACAATTATTAAAGATAATAGCTAAACTAGGTGCGACAATGTCAATAATGGACTTAGCAACTTCTACAGAATGTCCCCACAGATCTGCAGTCTTTTTAACATTTAAAGTGTGAAAGGTTTTAATTATGTCTCTACAAGTAATATGTTCAAAAATAAATTCCGAATCACAAACATTAACATTTTCTTTTAGTATAGACTCAGCAACAGAAGGTGATGAGTTTAGGGATTTAGTAGTTGAAATGGGAATATCTGAAAAGAAATTTTCAAAAGCCACTGCGACTTGTGAGTCTGATTTTATGATGTTGTCATTAATAGATAGGCTGTAGTCAATATTCCGGTTACCAGATCTTCCCGTTTCACTATTAATAATATTCCAAGTCGTTTTAATAACATTACTACTACTTTTAATCTTCGAACTCAAATAACGCGACTCGGCCAAACAACAAACTTTTTTAAATAATTTTGAATAATTTCTAACATATAAATTAAATTCAGCAGTGTTTACATAAGTCCTTTCACTGTACAGCCCATAAAGCCGTGTTCTGCTTTTATGAATACCAATGGTAGCCCAATCACCGAATGAAGCATTACTATTAACCGAGATAGTTTTGGGAATAAAAGTGGAATTAAATTGTCTACAGTATATATTAAAAAAATCATCATATAGATGATTAGGTTTAGAATGAATTGCCAATATTGGTAATTCATTAATAAGTTTAACTTTAAAAGCTGCCAAGCGACTTGCAGTTTTGGGGTTAACAGTGATATCCTTTTTAGCCACTTTGTTATTTTGGTTTGGTATAGTAATCCTCTGCCCGCAATGATCAGAATCTAGTAAATTTATAATTTCTTTGTGGACTGGTATAACATTAGTATAAATATTATCTAAGCATGTGGCACTAGTAGGGGTTATTCTTGTGGGCTCCAAAAATAGGTTTACAAGATTGTAGGACTGAAACAGACTTTTTATTTTACTACAAGAACCCGAGTTTTCTAATAAATTAACATTAAAATCACCACAAGTGATAATGGATTTATTTGAGTTACAAATCTTGTGTAACACTTCATCCATTACCTTTTCAAAGCAGTCATACAATCCTGAAGGGGGTCTGTATACACTTAATACAATAAACTGCTCCAATTCTATACAAGCTATTTCAATTGTCCGCTCAACAGATAGGCTCACAATATCCTTACGGTCTTTAAATTTAAGCTGGTTACTTACTAAAATCAAGGAGCCACCATGTATAGCATTAACTCTGCTGAATGAACTACCAACCTGGTGATTATTAAAATTGAACAATAACTGGTGGCTTTTAAGCCAATGTTCAGTTATACAAAGAATATCAATACTGTTAAAGTTCATAAATAATTCTACTTCTAAATCTTTGTTCATAAATCCTTGAATATGTTGATGCACCAGGTTAATACTATTTACTGATTTTAAACCTTTATTTAATTTAATTTTGCAATTTTCATCCTGTACAATTTTGCAAGAGGTTGTCCCTATTGTCCTAATTTCTAATTTAAATTAATATCAATTTCTGATACCAAATTATTGGCTGAATTAAATAACATATCTTGGCATTGCTCAATAGAAGCAAGTTGTTTAGCCAAATTCTTGGCTGTAATAGAAAAATAATATGATAGCGACACAGCTATCTGTCTTTTACAATACTTTGAAAGAAAGTACCTATCCATGAAAAAACTATCTTTTGTCAAATAAAAGTGATTACCAACATAATTGTTGGTGTCAATTAAATGGAATAAATTACTACTATATGTTAAATTATGTAATGTCCTATTCAATTCAAATCTAAGATTATTTTCTTCCTGTGGCAAACTTTGGCTGTATGGGAATGTGAACATCACAATTTTTTTTAAACTAAGGTTGCACAATGATCTATAATGTTGGAGTAATTCACCTTTGTTCACGTTACCCCTATTACCAATAAAAATTAATAATGTAGTATCCTGGTTAAAATTACATTTTATAACTTTTTTCATTATATCAAATAAAGAACAACCAGGCATACAGTAGTTAATTATTGAGTGTCCTGGATATTTATTTGATAACAAGTGGCCTAGATCCTTTCCAATTTCATCACAAAATAATAGTATTTCTGTATTTACATTCTTTTTAGGCAAACAGTTAGTCATTTCTAATGGCAAACTGGCACTAGACTGCGGTATGGTGGCATCACATATTGTCAATGAATGGTCTTTGTTTCCTGATAGCTACAACCTAGGGGTCTTCAAGTCAAGAGTGAATAGGTTACTTCTAGGCAAGCGTGCTTCACCTTCGACCACATCATCAATTAACATCAGGCGAGATAGTGGTCAAATGCGAGCCTATAACAAATAAAAGCATAAATAATACTATAAACATTTACTATTTACTTGTTGTTCTATTATAGTGCTAATTCCTGATACATATAAATGGAGGGACATTTGATCTTGGCAAAATACTAATTTTTTGTAGTACTATGCCGACGATACACATACAGATCATCAATAGGTACCAGAACCAGAAAACATAGACTCGTTCACTTTGTTGTTTCACGCTTGCAACTTATAAGTAGAATATTAGTGTTTTCTTCACTTGTTCGCCCGTAATGTTCCGGTGACACATCTTCAGTAAAATTGTATGTTTAGGGTTCCGTACCTCAAAAGGTAGACAAGACAAAGATATTTTATTTCGACTAGGCCACCAAGCGGCACTTTTGAACGTTACATCAAAATGATTCTACCGTGCATTCGGAAAGTAGCTTGTTATGGAGAAGAATGCACAAGAAACTCCGTACGTACTCTTATAAAAAAAAAATGATTTTTACAATATTTAGGAACATAGGTACATACATTATTAAATTCATACATGTGAGGACAATGCACCCAGAATAGCACTACCCACTATACCACCTACAGACATAAAGTATTAGATGTAGTCACACATGTACTGTTAAAAAGGAACCCTTATAAGATCACTCTCTTGTCCGTCTGTCTGTCCGTGTGTCACCACCAGAGATGTACAAAATGGTTTTAAAAAAGCATTTACATCAAATGCAAAATACCAAATAGTTTTGCGTTTTGTAAATGCAAAATAGGTATTTTCTAAATTCTTTTTCAAAATAAAATACCTTTTGACCAAATCTCAGATCTTTTTATTTATTTTAGGTATTTATCTTGAGAAATAGAGACACAATGCCGAGCCGAACAAAAACGTCTAATAACATGGCACCTTATGCGAGACATTTTGGTCATATATATCAGTACGCGTATCAATAAATTCTGTTATGTAATTAATAATAATAATACTCACTTAAAATAATGTAAAAAACTAGACTAACGAAAAGAGAGCCATGGCTCCATTTTGTGAATTGTGTGGCCATTTATTTCGGTTGATTGTGCATCTAGTTCTTAATTTATTATTATTACACTTTTCTTTTATTAATAACAACTGGACTGGTATTGTTAAAAAGTGAAAAAAATAAACATAAATTTTTATTTATTAAGCTTTTTAGCAATACCAGTTGTTCGAATACATCATCACTCATTTTTCTTCTGTGAGGTCTCATAATAGTCCAGTAGGGATACAAATAATTTCCACATAACCTTTGATAATTCAAAAGTTTGTTATTTTCGCTGGGTGGATACCTTATCCTTTTATAAGGCATAAGGATTGGGGGAGAATAAATAAAAACTGTCTATGCATTTGGCATGTATTTATTACCTTAATTAATAATACAGTCTTAGAAAATCAGTCAGTTCACTGGAAAACCCGGAAAATGTGGTGGTAAATATCCTCCCTATGCCTCCCTAGGTGTATGAAAAGCAGCAAAGCAAGGTGTAACACACAGCGGGACTTTGCACTTTCCGCACATAATTTTAGTGCGCTTATCATTATTTTTAGTGCTACAATGTTTGCACCGTCTATAAGTAGACTGGGCTGGCATGTGGTCTCCAACATTCGAGTAGCGCTGTTCATGAGGTACAGCTCCAATAACTTTTTGGCGCTTTGACACTTCAGTTTTGGTAATTTTGTAACTAGCGGTATTCAGAGCTACAGATTTTCGTTTCCTGCTTGTGAAACCTGCAATGAGCCCTCTCGCAACAGCCACGCGAAACTCAAGATGGGTCAGTTTTGCAGATCTAGAAGTTTGGGAGTACAACATGCAAGCATTAGTTATGCTTACATCTAACAAAAAATAAAAAACACGTAACCACCATCTCTTGCTTCGTCTCCCGACCGAGTATGTGTTACGAACCTGGTCGAACCGATCAACCCCCCCCATTTTGTTGGTGTATTCCTTCACAACCAATGGGCAAGGCAGGTTTCGTTTGTTGCCGTCTTTTTGTGTTCTGGCCACAAACGTGCGATTTTTAGGATGGAAAGTATTGGTGAGTAATGTAACTTCTTTGTTGTCTTGCCACAAAACAAAGGCTACATCTTTTTTGATCCTCCACTTATATTGTCCTTTTTGTAGTTTCAATTTTTTGAATCTACCCTCACCTGTTTTTTTTTTTATGAGTTTTGGTAAATCCACTCGGTTCCTTCTTACCGTTCCCGAAGCATATAAACCCTTTTCATATAAATAATTCAAAAGAGAAGAATCACTAAAGAAATTGTCAAACGTTACATGTATCTTGAAATCTTCCGCAATCAATTTACTTGTCAAATTTTTTACCACCTTTGCCCCCAAACCCTCCTCAGTACCTGTATCAGTTTTACCAGTATATATTGAAAATTCATACAAATATCCAGTTGTACTGTCACATCGACACCAAACTTTGTAGCCCCTCTTTATGGGCTTGAGTGGCATGTATTGTTTGAGGGAGGACCTGCCTTTGAATAATATCATACACTCGTCAATGCTTTGTGAAGAAGTATTTTTAGCATTATTTTGACAAGATTCATTGATCAAAGATAGAAGTGGTTGCAGCTTGTAAAGTTTATCAAAACCATGACTGCCTCTGGCAGGTTGTTGACTGTTGTCATTCAAATGAAGTGAGCGCAAAATATTTTTGAACCGTTTGATAGGCATCACGTCGGCAATCTCGTTTACTCGAAAACCGGGATCAGTAGACCAGTACAGGTCAATACTTGGTAAGACATGGTACCCCATTATAATCAATATTCCTAAAAACGCTCGTATTTCTGGTTTAGTCACAGGTAGCCAACCACTAGGCTTAGTTTGATCTGCATAAAGATTTGTTTGCGACACAATCAAATCAAAAACTTTATCATTGAAAAAATTATCAAAATGAGCAACTGGTCTTGCTCGACTACTCAAAAAATATTTAGGTCGTAACAGTTTCTGATCAAATATTTCAACATTTGGTCTGTCAGTCCAGTTTGTCTTCTTCCAGTCATCATCCTCATCTTCAGATGATTCATCTACTTCACTTGAAGAACTAGGTACTTGCATTTCTTGTTCTTGTGTTGAAGAATGATGAATACCAGAACAGCTTGGCACGGGGTCAGTGTAATTAGAAGTGCTTACCTCTTGCGAGAGAGGTGAATCCGTAAAACCTGAACCAGTTTGTTCTTCTAAAATGCGTTGTATCGTTTCGACATCAAATTCCTCTCCTTCATCAGACTCCAAGTCATCCTCTGAACATCCATCATCAGGAACACCAACAACCAACCTCAAAGCTTCTTCCATTTCAAAGTCATTCAAAAAACGTCGTGACATTTTTATATAACCTGAAAATAAACAATGCGCCACCGTCAAAGGCATAGGGAGCATTTTTCCCACCATAAAAAATCCTTTTAGTAAGCAAGATTACAATTCAATTCAGGAAATAAAACACTTTTAGCAACAACAAATAATACGAAAACGTAAATAAATACAAATACGACCTTACCTAGAAGTAAAATTTGTAGATTTATTTAGATTACTTTCAGAGTCAAAAATCAGCTATATTTTCAACGTCCTGTTTCCGCCATGACACTTAGCAGATGTCAATGTCAAATTCGTTTTTTTATAAAATGTTCACTAATTCATCCTTATGTTGCACGTACAAAAAATTACCATGAAAAAATATCGATTTTGGTAAAATCGATGAAAATATATGGTGGTAAAAATACTCCCTATGCCTTAAAAAGGGTTATGTGAATTCAACGCTATGTACAAAAATGCTAACAGTTTAGAGTTATGCAATAGGAATAAAGTAGGTATTTCCTATTATTTCGTGTTATAACAATCATATAAAATTTAAATTTAAAGAATTTACTGTTTCTTTATTAGTACTATCTAAACTTTATATTACTGAAAATGCTAACAGATACGTACTGTGGAACAATGGAAAACTGAAAATGGCTCGTAACTCTTTCAATAAAAGATTTAAGTTTTCAAATCATTTCCTATATGCATAGAGGGATTAGTTATACGTTACAACAAAAGTTCTAACAACTAAGTATAATGCTGCACAGGTTATTGTATTTTTACATTGTGATTTGCGAAATATTAAATTTATGTTTATAAATTTGCGCCTACATATTCGAAATAATAAACTCTGCCACCATACAAAAGTTTAAACTTTTATGTGCTATGCTAGTTTAATAAATAAAATACAATTGGGTATTGCGGGGCGCGGTGACACTCCACTCCGAATGTATTGAATGAGGCGCGAAACCATTTCATTACTGTCACATCAGTATTTAAATCTCGTTCATAAAATCTAATTTTATGGCAATTTGTTATTTTTAATGTTGAGGTTGAATACGATTTCTACCTTCTTTGTTCCTATAAAAAGAATAAGAAAGAAATATTCACAGAACACGGAATAGTCGTACCTGCCGTGCTGACGAGATGACAGAATAATAAAATTCTCCGTATCGTGAATCTTTGACAGTCGTTATGGGTCGTCAGAAACCCGAAAATCTGCGGCCACCCTAACAAAAGGGTACCGTATTATCCAGTAGGATTACCGTATAATCTGGGTTGGCAGGGTAGGCAGTCACTTCATAAAAAACACTGGTATTCAGATGCGTCTTGTTCGACTGAAAACAGTGGAAGTCAACCCCAACATATTAGGGAAAAGTCCAAGCAAATGCCTTTTCCAAACAGATGTGACTGTAGAAATATCAAACATCTTATAACCGGTGCAACTGTCACATAACTAAATTGACTACATCGCTGGTCCTAAGACCTAATACAATAAAGGCAGTGTTACCCACTAAGCCTTAGTGGATGACACTGTAAGCATGATATGATGTATGCTTATACAAATCGATGTATTTATGTTTGTAAAATATTACCTACTCATTTTTTTATTCAGAATCAATATATAATAATAGCAACCCTAGTGAGTCCGGCAAGTTTAGGTGTCAATTTTGTGATACGCTTACCAAGATTTAGAACATTTTTTATTTTAAAGGTAGATAAATTTTACATAATCAAATCAAATCAAATCAAATCAAATGTTTTTTATTTCACATAGGCCTACATGGGCACTTATAAAACGTCGACAAAAGGTGCACGGTTCGGGTTAGTCGATTCCTGTGGAGAAGAACCGGCAAGAAAATCCACGGTTACTCTTTTAAAAAAATTGGTTTGTTTTACAATATTTCCACGTTACAGTATTAGTGCTTAGATATGGGGGGACAACGTAGGCCCGACAATAAGTCGTAAGAAAAAAAAAAAAAAAAAATTGTATAAACGAGAGAGTTAACAAATGTTAACAAGCGTCTAGAAATCTAGAAGGCCTACAATGTTCACACATTCACAAAACAATCAGTAAAAGAATCTATACAAAGGAAAAAATAAATAAAAATATATAACAAGACTAAATTTAACATGTGGCACAAATGTTGTTATCAGTGCTGTAACTATTCATAGCAAAGGGCTATAAAGATTATTGAAATCATTGTAAAAAGTCTAATTAAAAGAAAGAAAAAAAGTAAAAATGAGATTGAGAATAGTTAGAGACATCCACATATTTGTGGTGTTTATGTGTAATCGTGTCTATTGCGCCCTATCTATTAGTTTTTAAACTCTATTATAACGAAAAATCGGCACTACGTGACCTTACCACACGATTGCTGTACATCAAAACCTAGTAAATGCCATAAAATATTATATTCCAGGATAGCGCAAAAATATTATTTGAATTAGCCTATGGAATGTCATCTTGTGTTAGGTAACTAAATGAAAAAAAAAATCGAGTACTAAACAAGGCTTACGGGTGAACTGTACGTAATAACACAAATGATATTAATGGTGTCCTAAATCTATTAAATATTTTACATATCTCTACACAAGATAATTCAATACCTATTAAATACCGGACATTTGCTAATTTAAGGTGTTTTTACAATTTGAAGGGACTTTCCTATTGTAAATAATGATAAAATTTATTAATAAAGCACCAAATCTCAATTCAAATTATAAATTGTATGGTTAAAATTACACAGTCCAACGCAGCATATTAAAACTCATTAAAATAATATAAATAAGATTATCAGGGTATAAAACCATTATAAAAAAAATATGTCAGCTACTGCGTTCTTATATGGGGCAGTCGTACAGTACCAGACATAATTTTAATATTTATTCGATTCGCACGGGAAAGGCATGTATAACACATGCCAGATTACCTATTTTAGTGACCTTTATTATCGTAGCAATAAGGTTGCATTCATAGGCAAAATAACAGTGAACGATCTGTCAGATACTAGACGCCAGTTTGAAATAAGAATTTGTGCGGTAATGTTTTTCTAAAAATCATTAGAAGAGTCCGCTTATGATGTGAGCCTCTGTGGCTGTATGGTTTGAAGAATTTATACTGATCGTACATACCTACACTGCACCCCGCAATACCCAAATTGTATTTGATTTATTAAACTAGCATAGCACATAAGTGTTTAAACTTTTGTATGGTGGCAGAGTTTATTATTTCGAATATGTAGGCGCAAATTTATAAACATAAATTCAATATTACGCAAATCACAACGTAAAAATACAATAACCTGTGCAGCATTATACTTAGTTGTTAGAACTTTTGTTGTAACGTATAACTAATCCCTTTATGCATATAGGAAATGATTTGAAAACTTAAATCTTTTATTGAAAGAGTTACGAGCCATTTTCAGTTTTCCATTGTTCCACAGTACGTATCTGATAGCATTTTCACTAATATAAAGTTTAGATAGTACTAATAAAGAAACAGTCAATTATTTAAATTTAAATTTTATATTATTGTTATAACACGAAATAATAGGAAATACCTACTTTATGCCTATAGCATAACTCTAAACTGTTAGCATTTTTGTACATAGCATTGAATTGACATAAGGTATCCACCCAGCGAAAATAAAAATCTTTTGAATTATCAAAGGGCATATTCTTCTGGCTACTGGACTATAACCATCCCACCGTATGAAAAAAGTATTTCTACTGGCGCTGAACTTCGTAAGGATGTGTTGTATTTTAAAAATGCTTTTTTTATTGTAGGATAAGCGTTTAGCATCTCCAGACTTGTGCACTCATCCTTTAAATATTGTAGGGTTTCCAGATCTATTGTAGTATTGGCACTACCATCCTCACTGGTTGCAGAGGAGTCTGAATCCTGGAACATGTAGAAAGACTCGCTTTTTTCATTTTTTTCTGATGTCTGTGATTGGAGGCCACTTTTTAAATTTTGATTTTAAAATTTCCTGACTTCTGTGATAAACAGCTCCTTAACGTGCTTCTTCTTAGTTTTAGGCACCCACTTTAATTTGAAGAATGGATACGATACTGCTGCCAGAATGCTGTCCCTGGATCGTGGGTCTTCCAAATCAAATTTTTCGAAACGCTTTTCAATACTTTCCTTTATTATTTCAATCAACGGTCCACAATATACTGGGTTGTCCATTTCTAATGAAGCTAATATTTTCTGCATTCTT
The DNA here is from genome assembly GCA_945859665.1 of Anorthoa munda. Lineage (NCBI taxonomy): Eukaryota > Metazoa > Arthropoda > Insecta > Lepidoptera > Noctuidae > Anorthoa > Anorthoa munda. Next base: position 4,091,432 of record OX243899.1, on the reverse strand, counting down.
ATCAATTCAGGTTGTAGACATCCATAATATATCTCTTTGTCACCTTCCAAGCTCCTGATGGCCTCAGCTATGGGTTTGGAAGTTCTAATATATTTTTTTAACCAAGAACTGTATTTCAATTTCTTTCAGGACTGATAATCCCATTTTTCTTAGAGCTTCATTTATGGTTTCTTGGACTTATAATATATCTGTTATACAATTGTAATATGAATTCCACCGAGTTGGGCAAGGGAGGCATTGGAGACTTACCCGTAACTTCCAAGTAAATTTTAGATGCTTTCGGTGACCTAGAGCATACATTTCAAACAGCCTGACATTTAGCCATAGCTGCATCATGTAGTTTCCGGTATGAATTATTTTTATATGTCTGGTTTTATCAATGTCCCGTGCCGGAATCATATGTAAGACATGCACATCTCTCATGGTTGGGCAAACGGTATAAATCATTTTCTTGAGGTTCATGCAGGGCTAATAATATATCATCATTATCATCATCATCTTGTTGATTGTTATTGTCAAGGTTTTCATTTATGTTCACTTCAAAATTTTCTAAATCAACATTCAACAGGGATCCACCAATTGTATCGGTTAAAATTTTTATTATGGGCCGCTGATTTGTTGCGGAGGAGGGGGAGGGGGGCATGCCTCCCTTTACCATCCTCACTACTCGGAGCCCCATGGTTATGGAGATATCCATGGTTCAAGTTTTTAGGTTAGAATAAAAATTTCCATCAATATCCATAGATTTGGGGCGGGAAAGGGGGTAGGGCAGTGGGGGGGTAAGGGGGCTACCCCACTGTACCATCCCCAACCCGCGGAACCCCATGGTTATGGAGATATCCATGGTTAAAATTTTTACAATTAATATTTAACAACAAATGTCGACGGGCTCCTATTTCTGTCTGAAGGGTCTAAAGTAACCTAACACGAAGAAGATGACGGGAGCTGAGTTTGCTCGCTCACTTTATCTTCCGTCATCTCTTCAAACCTAACCTCTCCGTGTCGGGGTGCCCTAAGCTCCCGAGCTCGCTTCGCTCGCTCTTGGACTAATTCATAATGACCAAACAATGGGATGAAGACCACGTGGAAAGTGGGGTGCTCTGATTCGATTTTGGGTATTTTCAGATATTCACATAGAGAAAATAAAACACGAGGCATTTTATTATTGCTATATTTAATCTAATTTGTATACATGTTTTATTGATTTTATTAATTCTTCATAAGCATCCAAATGATTAATCATAATTCTACGCCTCCATGTATATTCGCACAACCAATCCGTAAAATTGTGTTTATGTTGCTGTTGGCGAAACTGCTTCTTCAAGCCTCTCTACTGGCTCTCTATACGTTGGGTGTGTGTCCCATCTGGTGCCACAAATTTATTTGTTGGCTCACTGTGGTTAACCCTTATATGCGTATATCCATGCTGAAAGAAGGCTCAGATACGCTCTCGAATAATCCGTATGAATGATGGAGCCTTCCTCAACATCCCCACCAACCCAGTGTCCCTCTATGTGTCTACCACGATTATATTTACTTTTTCCAAACTTTGATTCATCAATTTGTACCACTTTATTAGGGCCCCCCTATCTTCCTTTGGGCCCTTTGGTCTTCTAATTCATGTATGGCGATTGTCTCCCGGCAATAACTGTACCAATCTGCGATTGTTCTTGTAGAAATGACTGGACCATCCTCATGTGACAATTCCTTTCTCGTCTGGTGATATGTAAGTCCTCACTAAAAGCATACATGATCTGAAATATCAATGTGAGGACAACCGTGCGTTTTCGAACCATGTCCCAATAGCACGGGATATTTGTTTTGACCGGCAATTACTTTTTCGGCATCTGAATTTGCCAACTTGCCCAGATTCTTTAGCCAATGTCATTGGCGAACGGTGGATATGGGCATATTTTCTGTATCGGGATCAGTCCTCTCTCCTCTGCAAACTGGATGCACTGATCATGTGTTCCCAGTTTGCTGAAGATCTTTCTCCAGTTCCACATAGATCTGAAACAAATAAAAAATGTATTAAAATGTTGTGAAAAAATGTTGTTTTGTAACAGTTTTTCACAATAAATCAAAACTTACCTTAACTCATCCGAGTAAGGGTTAATTCTCCTGCCAGATGACCCAGTAGGCCTGGGCATCGCAGGAGCAAACTCCTCATCCTCGTCCTCCGAAGAACTAGCGATAACTGGTAAGCTACCGCCAGAGCCAGCTGCTACTCCACTGGGACCAGCCATCCCACTGGGACCAGCAACCGGTTCGTCGAGGCCCGACGACACACACGGGAGCACAAGTGGCTCATTTGAGTCCAACACTTGCACTCGCGCAGTAGGCACAAGCGGCTCTATTGAGTCCATAACTCACGCACTACCTAAAGAAGGCACAGAAGAGGAGGCCGTGACAAGCGGCTCACCTGAGTCCAACACTTGCACATCACTCAACTCTTCAGACACAGAAGCATAGGCAGGGGGGTGTCAATCCGCAGTTTAGGTACGATCGGCCGGCGGTACCTTTCAGAGGGAATAACGCATTAGGTTGCCGCTTACCACGCGGCTCGCACGTTAGCCACGTTATTAATTCTGTGATTTATGCAGCAAAGAACGATGACTTGTAAACGTACTTTTAAGGCCTTTAAAAGATATTGTTGTGTTTACGGGTGTTTAAATAAAGCAAAGAACAATGAATCGATATTAAGTTTTTTTAAAGTACCGAAAGATTTTGAAAGGTAAGCTTTTTTGTTGTACCTATTTAAATCATTTACATAAATACTCTGTAACTCTGTCTATCGGTAGTAGGCGCATAATGAGTACGAGTTTTGTATAAAAATTTAAGCATTTTGGTGTTCCTAAAAGATTGAACAGGTGTGTCAAATACTAATAATTAGGTACCTACCTACATAGATATTTTAGATTTTCGTGTTGTTCACAAATATAATTTGATTTCTTTTTTATTGAATAGTTACTTACCGTTTTGTTAACATAAAAATAAACGCTTTAGATCCAGTTTAAAATAAATTATAATTGCCTAAGTAAGTAGTTACCTACTTAGCCTAAGAATTTACCAATAGCCTGAGTAAGTGTACGCAATTGTTAAAGTTAACGTTTGTATATAAAACTAGGTACTTACTTATACCTAACGAACAAACAAAAAATATTTCCTAAGAGTTCTTTAAGCCAACTTTAAATAAACTAACAAAAAATATCACTAAAGAGTAAACAAAGAGGTAGGTACCTAAACTCAATTTGAAATAACATTAGACGTCTTTACAACTCGTTTTACAGTCCGTTCAACCGATTTTGTGTTCTATCTCGTACACATAAGGATGATATAAAAAGCACAAATCTGTTACCAAAACCAACTGTTTACTACAGCTTCCATTTGCCGTATCACCAACGCAATAGAAGTCAAAATCGATTGACCGGGCTGTAAAATGGGCTTATTTAAATGTCTAATGTTATAGTAAATGAAGTTTAGGTAACCTAGTTTTTATTTGTTAAGTACCTAACAAAATGACGGTCTATAATATTCATTGTCTATCTACCTATTTGACCGTGTAATCATAGGCATCATACATAAGAAAGATTACGCGGTCAAGTAGATAGATAGTGGATGTAAGCGAAAGCGGCAAGTCGACAACCCTTACGAGCCGAGTCAAACCGCGCCAGACAGCGACGGAGATACGCGTTAGAAGAGAGCGGCAACGTTTAGGTGAATATCACGTTAGGCACTGAGCGCTTATGCGAGCTGAATTGCACTTTGTTGCTTACTAGCAGGAGTCTCTATTTCAATGAATTGTTGCACGAAGTGACTCTTCTGTACTTGTGCTATTATTTATTCTGTGGCATAGATAGGGCTTCGGAGACGCCATGGTAGTCAAAACGATCGAAACTACAAGAGCAACAAACGATGACTGACACTGACAGCAATAAAAAAATCAAAATACCCGACTGCTTAAAAAGCGAACTAAAAAGACGTAAACAAGAAGAAAATCATGCTGTGCAGTCGGAGGATACATATTCGCGAGCTGGCTGACCAAAACCAGATGTATCCTCCGACTGCACAGCATGATTTTCTTCTTGTTTACGTCTTTTTAGTTCGCTTTTTAAGCAGTCGGGTATATTGATTTTTTTAATGAAATTTTTTATTTATAACTTTTTAGATATTTTTTTTTCGAATTATGTACATTTAAATATATAAGTGTAATATATTTTTGAAATCACCTCTTGAAACCCTTTATTTTGATACCCCACAAATTTTTTATTTATAACTTTTTAGATATTTTTTTTTTCGAATTAGGTACATTTAAATATATAAGTGTTATATATTTTTGAAATCACCTCTTGAAACCCTTTATTTTGATACCCCACACGATGGGTTTGGAAGAAAAAATAAAATTGGCCCTCCACAATATGGCGCCCAAAAGCCGCCATTTTTCTATTTTCCAATTTTAATGTAGCCTATGACACTCGCAAGGTTCGATGACGAATCGATTGACGTATGAATCATCAAAATCTGCCAACGCGTTAGGTCTCTGGAACGCCACATAGGAACAAACAAACATACATACATACATACATAGACTGATAAACACATTACCCTCTTTCGGCAGTCGGGTAAAAAAGCGCGGCGTCGGTCGCTTCACGTTCCGTTCCACAGCGTAAACAAAAATTCGTTATTTTTTATGTAAAAAGTCAATGTTATTTATTGCATGGTTATTGTGCACATTAATTACACACCAAATTAAATATGTGAGTAAGTGAAAATAAAATTATATAAAAGTAAAAAATATGACTTAAAATTGACTATAATACACCTCAACGTCAACGGAACGTGAAATGTGAACTTTGACGTTTACCATGACAATTTAGCTAACCTAAAAATTTGCACAAAACATAATTTATATAGATTTTTTTTTTTTCTCGTAAACCGTGATACTCCGAGTTGTGAAACTTTGTGAAAAGCTTTTATTTATGAGTACTATCTACAAAAAAAAATTAACTTTCAAATCAGCGGCCCATAAAGGAAATGTATCAGTTTCTAGATCAGGCTTCCCAAATATTTTAAAAGCTTTTACCATGTTGGAGCCATTATCCGTTACTGTTTTAGTTATTTTGGACAATCTTAAGTCATATTCTTCATGTATTTCAATTATGAGTTCTGCTATATTATTGAATGTGTGGGATCCCTTGAATCTTCTGCAGGCAAGAGAAACTGTTCCTTGCAAATGTGTCCGAATCTATCCAATGAACAGTCATACCTAAGTAACTGCGTCTCGAAGATGACCAAATATCTGCTGTGGTACAGACGTATTGAGCAGCCTTCAATTTATTTTTTAGATTACCTTTATATTCTGTGTATGCATCAGCAATTTTATTATTGCATGTACGGCGGCACATAAATTTTGGTGGACGTGTAAGTTGTTGAGCTCCCTCAATTAAAGCTCTAAATGACTTATTTTCTACTATAGACATAGGTGACAGTGTCAACAGCAATGTTTACTATTAATTTATCCAGATTTATTGACTTCTGTAGAGCATTTGTAAGAATACTTTGTTTAATTTTTTTGGCCGTACTTGCGGTACTATTGTTATCAGATTCTGCATATCAGTTTCAATTCTTCATACTCTTTCAGAAGATCGTCATGGCCTTTTCTCTAAAGATAAAACAACAACCAGGTTAATTATTTGTTAACGCTGAAAAAATTACATAATTACCTATTCTTAATTAATTCATAGTTAATTAATAGTAACTAATAGGTATCCTATAGCTATGTTATTACTATTACTTATTATATCATATCATAGAAAATCAAATTTTCATAGGTTTCACTTTAATATGGTTTAAGAAGTTTGTTGTTGCGTGCAGACTTCCCTTCAATGTTTTTGAACATGTCTTGCAAACAGCACTTATATTGCTTTCATGGTCAGCCTCCTTTTTCACGTCTTTAAAACAGTGCCTTAATATAAATGGTAGATTAGGGTTATCCCTGAAATAAAATCAAACACGAATTATTTATTGAATCTAATACTATAGCCACTATTCATTAGATTTACTGGTTTGACATTCATTATTTTGTTGGTGAATGTTGACACGTTGACACAAAACACAACAGAAAATACAATATTTTACCTTCCAACTAAAAATTAAAGTAGGCTTTGTATGTTGCTACTTGTACAGTAGATATTAACACTAACTGAACTGTTATAATTTATAAAGTTTAAAATCAATTTAAGTTAGTCGAAGTCTTTCTTTTTAGCATGTCTTTTATTTGTTTATACTATTTACCTAATTTATTTGTGTCTCAGATCATCTCATATCACATTTTTTTGCTAGAATTGGTCGACACCAGCAACACACCAAATCCACCACGTCACGTCTGTTTACATTATCTAAATTATCTTGTTGTAATACAGTACATACAGGGCCGCGCCGACCCCTGGCAGCGCCTGTCTGCGAAACCTGTGAAGCGCCTCTTTTTTACCCGACTGTCGAAGGTGTGTTTATCAGTTGCCACGATGAATTAGAAAGAAAAAAGAAATTGGGGCCATCAATATGGCGCCCGAAAGCCGCAATTTTTATATTTTCCAATTTAATGTAGCCAGTGATACTCGCAAGGTTAAGACGAATCGATTGACGTAAGAATCATCAAAATCGACCAACGCGTTTAGTCTCTAGAACGCCACATAGGAACAAACATACACTGATAAACACATTAACCTCCTTCGGCGGTCGAGTAAAAAGTACATAACACTGCTTAAAGCATTTTTTGGTAATTTTTAACTTGTAACACCTTAATCGATGAATGACTGATTTCTTTTTCGAAACGTGGACGGTTGAACCGTAAAATATTTAAATCGGGGAATCCCCGGTGACCACAGCCTGCTCGCATCGCATCGCTTCGGGTGGCGTTCATAAACTCATCCACGGCACGGTTTTGGTAATAAAATTGTCGGCTGTTATAGCGATTGCGGTGGTTCATCAAATAATGTAAAATTAAACCACAAACGTGAATATTGTTTTGGGAGACTAGTAGATACTTACTTATCGATACTTAACTGTAAAGAATAATTATGTTTTTAAGTGACAAAAATAATTCAATCATTGGCGCTGGCATTTAATCCGGGCGGGCGCGGCGCCCCAATTGCCCTGGCGCCTGTGTGCGCCGCACACTTCGAGTCTGTTGTGTGTATGTTTGTCCACGCATTTCTCCGAAACTCGTAATCGTTATTGATCATTATTTTTTTATTGGATTAAGTATCTCTCAACTTAGGGAACACTATAAGTTTAATCAAAATCGCTTCAGCAGTTTTCAAGATACTTCTTAAGGCAAACAGCACGAATGTGTTAATTTGGTATTTTGTCAAGCCTTTAGGTTTTTTTTATTTTTTTTTATTATCTACAGGCTCGCGCTTGACCACTATCTCACCTGATGGTAAGCGATGATGCGGTCGACGGTGAAACACGCTTGCCTAGAAAAAACCCTAGAAACTTTACTATAGAACTGTGATATTGTGTAATTAAAAAGAAGGAAAAAAACCTTTTCACAAAAAATAAACCGACTTCCAAAGCAAAACACTAAAAAGAAAATAACTTTCGCTTCGGAAGTCTGTGTCGGAAAATGACAAAAATATAGGAAGTAAAGACACCGATTTCCGAAACGAAAGTTAATTTATCTTTTTAGTGTTTTGCTTTGGAAGTCGGATGGTTTTATTAACCCACCCCGATCCTTAACACCAATTAACAAATAATTACTGTCTTTGGTTTCGGGGCTTTGTAGAAATATTTCACAAATAATTTTTTTTTATGATCACACAACACTCCCTGCTATATAATTTACAATATCTCTGGCGTACGAGTATTCTGAAAGAGCACATGGATCATAAATGTAGTCATGTGCATTTGTTTCCAACAGCGATTGATCACGTTGCAATACGCGGCCACTAGAGGTACAGTTATTAAGGATTCTGCAGAATTTCTGCGGACTGTAATTAAGAATTTTAATTTGTTCTAATAGCAAGCAATTCATTATGGCACTTTCTTTAAACTCAGCGTGTACTTTTTTTTTTTGTAAGCAGCTCAAAACATTTTAGCTGATGGATTATTGATAAAACCACACATTGATCTTACAGCACCAAAATTTTTTTAATATATTCTTGATTCTTTTTGTAACTGCAAAGATATTTCATTACAGAGTTTTCTCCTTGAATTAACGTTTCATATAAATACAGCAAAGATTTCATACATATAATGAATCCAATGAATCCGTTTGTATGTATGATATTGATCTGTTTGTATGTATAATTCTAGTTCCATTTTAATTCGGAGATATATTTTATAGCCGTTTCAAAGAACAGCTTCGTTTCTTCTATATTAAAACTTGTTGTGGCTCGCTTCCAGCCCTTTGCGCGCATCGAACTGCTATTGAGGACATCAAAAAGATTGTTGAAAGTTTGGATGAAACAAATGGTGTCATCTCAGTCAGAAATGCCTAAAATCCCTTTTATTTTACAATGCTCCAGGGCGTCAGCTACTGAAGTACTCAATAATTGAGTAGCTAAGCGACCTTTCATTTTTTGCTTTACAAAATTGATGTGTTCATTTTTAATTTATTGGCCAAATGCAGTCCCTCTTCATTTTGAAATTGATTAAGTAACTCGATATAATGCCAATCAACATTCCTGCCTTGTATGTCTATAATTCTTTTTTTGTCGGTGAATGTGTTTCTCACTAGTTTAATGTTATGGCAGGGATCAGGCCAAATGCAAATACTTGAACATTGTTTTGAAATCTGTACACCTGCGATGACAAATCAAACCAAAATCTGTGCACATTGCCTTATTTGTTGTTGCACCATCAAATATATATATTTTTTTTCTTAACTCTTATCCCCACTAACGATATTGGCGCCTTATGTGCTTAACCTTTGTCATTCCGGACAATCTTTTATGCCTCTCGTACTTTCATTCCTCATACTAACTCTTTCTTGCATTCATCATCTTCCATTCTGTGGGTGAAAGTCCCACTTTTATTAATCTGAGAAGGGCATAAATTTCTTATAAAAATAGGTAAAGTACAATAATATGCTGAGGTGCTATTAAAAATGTGCAAAAGGTGCAATAAATCAATACAATTTGAGCAAAAGGTGCTATTTATCACAGTTTGAGCAAACAGTGCTGTTCATCACAGTTATTGAGCGGTTTATCACAGAAATATGTATACAATATCATATTATAATTAGGGATAAAAACACAAGCAAGCACACTTATCAAAATTATCACAGTAATATTACACAGTTTATAAACTTAGGTACTAACACGAAGTACTGCCGGCTACACGTGCCTGTGCTGCATTCCGTGCTTACATTTAAATATCATACAAAATACTAATGAAGCACGTTGCGCTTCAGGTTTTATTCCTATGTATAACCGCAGTGACTACTCTAATGCAGTACTCCAGAAACTTTTCCCTTGTCTTTTTGTCCATAAGCCCATGCAGGCTCTCCCTCGTTATTTTCCTGTCCAGCTCACATTCAAGTTGGTAGCGCTCCCTGATAAATAACGGGCATTCTACAAGTATGTGCTGGACAGACTCTGCCACGCCTGGATCGCAGACGCACGAAGTCAAAGTCAAATGTATTTATTTCAACTAGGCCATTATGCGGCACTTTTGAACGTTAAAAAATTTACATGTTATAAAAAAAATATTCTACCGTGCATTCGGAAAAGTAGGTTGATATGGAGAAGAATGCTCAAGAAACTCCATACTTACTCTTTTAAAAAAATAAAGGCTTTTTACAATATTAACATAAATAGTACATACATTAATAAATTCTTATACGTGAGAACGATGCACCCAGCACTACTATACTAAATATAAAAACAAGTACTAAGTATAAAGTATTACAAGCAATAACAGGTAAATTCCTTCACTTGATAAATAGGGACATGGTTCTCACATACTTACAAATATTGTAAACATAGGTAAATTACCTAATTCAACAACAACGGAACAGTGTGCGAGTCAATTTTTTAAACAAATAGAGAAGAAAATAAAGCGTTACTATAATAATTATGAATATACCGTACACAAATTAACCATTTTGATAGTTTCTACACTAAAGATTGTCCTACGGAGCAGGACCAGCATGTTTCCAAGCATTCTTATCTTGAATATAATCATCTAATTTGTAATATGCTTGTTTACAAAGTGTGCTTTTAATTATTGTTTTAAATTTTCTTTCATTAAGTTTTAACATCTCACAAGGTATTTTGTTATAGAATTTAACACAGTACCCCATGAAAGATGTGTGTACTTTCGCTAATCTATAAGATGGCTGATCTAACTTATCTTTATTTGTAGTATTACAATTGTGTCTATCACTAATTTTACTAAAGAGATTTAAATTTTTCCTTACATACATAATATTTTCATAAATGAATTGGCAAGAAACTGTCATAATATTAATCTTTTTAAATAACTCCCTAAGAGATTCTCGATGACTTAACTTATAAATACTACGACACTGGTCGTAGTCCGGCTTCCTCCGTGACGACAATGCTGCTTCCTTAGCCAACTCGTCCGCTCGCTCATTCCCCGGCAGGCCCGCGTGGGCCTTGATCCAGAACAAAGTCACAGCTTTGCTCTGGCCCAGGGCGTGAGCCAGGTTAGCGCGCGCGCGAACCGCCAGGGGATGGAGTGAGCCATGGTTTGCAATCGTCTGCAATGCGGACATTGAGTCAATAAATCAAAAATCAAAATCATTTTTTTTTATTTTACATAGGCCTACATGGGCACTTATAAAACGTCGACAAAAGGCGCACGGTTCGGGTTGGTCGTTTCCTATGGAGAAGAACCGGCAAGAAACTCCATGGTTACTCTTTTAAAAATATGGTTTGCTTTTACAATATTTCCATGTTACAGCATTACTTAAATATGGGAGGACAACGTAGGCCCGACAATAAAACTTTAGAAACTAAAAATAAAAAGTAAAACGAGATATAAAGTTATCAAATGTTATCAAGCATCTAGGAATCTAGAAGGCCTACAATGTCCACACATTTACAAAACAATCGGTAAAAGCATCTAAGATACAAAGGTAAAAAAATAAATGTATAACAAGACTAAATTCAACACGTGGCACAAATGTAGTTATCAGTGCTGTAACTATTCTTAGCCAAGGGTTATTAAGATGATTGAAAACTATTGTAAAAAGTCCAATTAAAAGAAGAGAAAAAAAAAGAAAAATGAGATCGAGAATAGTTAGAGACATCCACATATTTGTACCGTTTATAAGTTACCAGGGAAGCCGCATGCGCAGAGGGAGCTAAAAATTTTATCTTCAACGTAGTCCTTGATTTTATAATATGCTTTTTTAATAAGGACACGTTTGATGAAGTTTTTGAACTTTCCATCGGTCAGTTCTATAACTGACTTTGGCAACTTGTTATAGAAGCGTATACTGTTTATAAGAAAAGACTTGCTAGTTGTCGTTAATCTGATTTTGGGTATTACAATTTCGTGCTTACTGCGTGTATTTAAATTATGAAAGTCGCTTCTAGTTTTGAAAAGCCCTCGATTTTTGCGTACGTACAATTACGTAGTCAAGCTGAATGTTTCCGAAGTTGTATCCATTTTATATCGAGCATATTCAAAACGCTCTAATTCAATGTCCCGAGGCACACAGGAATTAGCTGAATTGCACAATTAGCCCGCTACGCGATACACGGTAACTTTAGGCAGGAAACCGACGCCGCGGCTTTCGGCTTTTTCTTACAATATTTGAAGGCCAACTCTTGAATTTTGTATTCTACATCATAATATTGACGTGATTTACATAATAATTTATTTGTATCTTTACACCAATTATAAATTCAATTTTTGAAATTATTTACACTTTGTGGTCGTTGCATTTAATTAAATTATAATCTAATATAACTGAAAATATAGTTTTCATATACTGTCGGATGTTTTTCTTTTTACAATCTTTTTTTATTATACTAGTGACAATATCTTGTATATTTGAGAAGTATTTCATTAGTGAGATGGAAGGATACGTAAGGCTTGTTTTATTCCTTAAACATTCCCTAAAATGAAGGGAACTATTCTCTTTATTTTCATTATAAAATGAATTCTTGCAATTTTTGCATTTTTTTACTTTTAACTTCCTCAATACGTATCCTGTCACATACTCTAATTGTGCTTTTATCTTTGGATTTTGTCTCTTTACAAGATCTACAAAGATATTTTAACTGTTTACATCTTCAAAATCAACTTCCATATTATAACTTGACGTCTCAGGTTTCTTAGAGATTTTTTAAGGGATTTAAAATTTAATCATTTATCAACTTCATAGTTTGATCCCGGCGAATGCGTATCACTAAAGTTATTAATTAATAAGGACGCATAGGGTGCTTCGAAGCCAACACACGAAGGCGATGTATTACGATATCCATGGCTTCGATTACAGCCAAACAAAATTTCTAGGGGATCCTGGTTGAAATGTCTCATCCATAGAGACGTCAGGTTATAGTGTTTAGCTAAAACATCGACAAGATATTCAATATTTTCAATTGTCTGCAACCAATTTGTAGTTGATGGTACAACACCAGATTTGCCATTACCGCAATATTTCATAGACCTTATAATTTTCTTTGCTTCAGCCCATACTGCTTTGTGAGTTGTGAGTTGCTGGTCCAAGCAGAGGTTTCCCAGCCCTTTTTTTTTTCGTAGCTCCCCTTAACGGAGTCGAACAAATCGTCGGAAAGTAAAAGCAAATCTGCTGTTTCTTGGCAGTCCTTTGGCAGAATTCCCATAACTGGAGAGGAAAAATAAATTCATTATCATCAGATTAATTAATTAATTTTTTTTATATTATAATTATAACATTATTAAGCTATTGTTTAGTTTTTATCGCGGGCGCGGCGACCGAATCAAGAAATTCCGTAACGAAAATAAACCTGACACCCCGAGCTGCTCCGAAATCGGACGATGGATTCCGAGTGTGTGAGCGGTTGAAGTGGAAAGGGCAGGAGGGGTTTGTTGCGCGATTTTATGGAAGTTTAATTTTGTTATTTTTAGACTGAAGTAAAAAAAAAATGCGGGGGGGAAGGTAACGAGTTGAGGAGGGAGGGAGGGGGTATGCTATCTTGTTCTCCGGCCTGAAGTGACGGACCATCCCTACCACACTCACCGCATGTGCGCCCCGTAAGTATACATGTAGGTATATATTTATAAATAGGTGTACCTATGTACAACAGTGAATAGCAGTTGCTGGTGAATAGCTGTACGCTGTGTATAAAGTATTTATAAAGTGTGTATAAAGCGTTTAAATATGAATAAACAATGTGCATATGTTAATGAAGAAAGTGATGAAAAAATTGTGAAAGAAAATGAGTGAGTACTTTTATATTCTGTCATTTTCCTCTGACTTGGCATCTGTCTGTCTAATTTATTGTGTTAAAGGCCATAGACATAATATACCATGGGCTAGATCTCCTTTAAGCTCGTTCTACATTTCAAGGTTAAGCAACGTTTGACGAGATCGGTCCGTGGATGGGTGACCATTTCAACATACCGAGTTTTCTCTGTGCCTCGGAAAGCACGCTAAGCCGTTGGTCCCGGCCGTCATTTGAAGATCTTTGACAGTCGTTACGGGTAGTCAGAAGCCTGAGATCTGACACCAGTCTTACCAATGGGTATCGTGTTGCCCAGTTACTGGGTTGTGGAGGTCAGATAGGCAATCGCTCCATGTAAAACACTGGTACTCAGCTGAATCCGGTAAGACTGGAAGCCGACCCCAACAATAATTGGGAAAAAGGCTAGGCAGATGATGATTCCCTTTGTAACCGTTTTTATTCGTTCTGGTCTTTATTTTTTAATTGAGATTTAGCATAAATAAAAAATAAATAAATAATTATAATTGCATAAGTTGATAAAAATGCTATGCAATAGCTTTATCGCGGCAGTCGAGTGCCACACGTCTTTTTTTTTTAATTTACATTTATAAACTATTCATCCATCTCTAAATGATACTCATCCAGTGATTTTATATTAGCATTGTGCGAGCGAGAGTAGCGTTATCAGCGTAGATTAAATTAACGATTAAGAAAGAGCAATTTTATTATGATTATTACTTACTTGCGAGATATCCCATATTTGCTGCAACAGACCGACTGAAAACCTGTGTGGCACATTTGACTTTCATCTTAGAAATTTTGTTTGGGACAACATGTCTGTCGGTCAATTTAGGCATCAGCCTTATCCCCTTATAAGCAGGGTTTTCATTATAAAGTTTTGTGATCCCATTTAGCAGTCTTTTCTTCACCATCTATTTGAAATTTTAAATTCTTATTAATCAAATTGTTCCTTATTCCTTTATGAAGGTGAGGAGGGTCATAAAGAGGAATTACTTCTTCTCCATCTACCTCAAATATTTTATTTTAAAATATACAAACGTACAGACGTTTGTATATTTTCTTTGCCAATATTTTAGTACGAGACTTATTTTTGTCAGCGTAGTTATAGTCCTTGCCAAACTTCTTGGCCGCCCTGAAGTTGGTTTACCGCATGCGCGAGGCACGAAACGGTGCTGTTTTTGTATGAGATTTCAGCCATTTTAGGCAACTTCAGGGCGGCCAAGAAGTTTGGCGAGGACTATACCGAGGTGAACTCTTCAGCAGTGTTGCCAACGTCCATGGTCTATATTCCCCAAAAACCTGACTGAATATCCCCAAATTTGGGGAATGTAAAATCAGTACTCTCCACATCTTCCCCACAAATTTTATGAAATAAATAAAAGTAATGTTCATATAATCTCAAACAGAAACAAGATTGTTTACGTGTGGTGTTAGATTTCATAAGTTAGTATGAGGCTAGTAAGTTGAATAAACCAAAATTATAATAGAATACTGTTGTTTTTTATTGAGATTGATACATAATATCTAAAATATTACCTACCTCAATTTCCTATAATATTTTTATTCAGACGAAATAAAATAAATAATTCTAAAGTATCAAATTAGGTTATTCCAGGTATTTCATATTAGTTTTGGGGTTGCTATGCTGATATTTTTTAAATTTGGCGCGCTTTTTCAGTCTCTACTTTCGTTTGCCAGACTCTAATTATATTATTTAAGGATCAAATTTCAAGCTCCCTCCTTTCTTTTTAATACCTTCTCTAGTAGCCATAAGCGCTATTACAGTGTCAGTTTATAGGCGATTACGATGCTCTGTTCTCAAATTCTTTAATTTTCTTTCGACAGATGCTATTGAGAAAGGTAGAACGAGCAACAGGTTTATTTTTAGCTTTTGGTGGTCATGAATTTTGCCATAAAATGAACTCGAAAACCTTCCTGCCGAATAAGTTGGGTTAAGCTTAAATTAAATATAGGTACATAAAAATACTTCTAGTGCTACTTTTATTACATCTAAGTTCAGTTCTAGTATAAATGTCTCGGCGCACGGTTGGCGCAGTGGTTGAGCAATGGACTGCTGCGCTGCGTGTCGCGGGTTCGATTCCCGCACGGAACAAAAATTTGTATGACCTACAGATAATTGTTCCGGCTCTGGGTGTTTGTGTATGTGAGTTTATATGTTTGTAAACGCACCCACGATACAGGAAGAAATTCCTAGTGTGGGGCAAAGTTTAAAAAAAAAAAAAAAGTCCAATTTGCGTCTTAAAGTACTCTCAAAGTCCAATTTGCGTCTTAAAGTGTGTTTTTGTGATAAACAAAGTTTAGGTACTGAAAAAAAAAAAAACTATCTTGGTTCGTATATTACTTGCACATTATTAATTGTAAATTTTCCTCTGTATCTTCTCTTCATACTGTTGCATGCGAGAGCTAAACATCTTCTCAAGCTCCTCCATGTTATGCACCAGCTTGTTATCCATGCTTAGGAGTGATGCAGTGTTGTGGTTATGATAAAGAGTGACTGATAGGAGATAATGAAGTGAAGGTGGGTTTTCAGTTAAATTTAGCACATAAAAATGTTGGAAATTAATTAATAACTTTTTATAAATTAATTTTAAATATTGGAGCTAAAAATTAACGTTTACTTGTCACGCCTACCCACGTAGGAAACTAGTAGTGATGGTTGAACTAAACGAGTCCAAATCTTCAACTCCGAAATTTGAACCCTGGAATTGATGACCAGCGGTAAATAATGAGTCATCTGCAACCCTCCACTGACGGTGACCTCGCAGCGTAAGCGAAAGCGTAGAAAGTACGGAGCTTAATTGCCGGGTTGGCTGGACTTGCGACGTGACGTGCGAACGCGCGTGCTAGCCCTGTCACACAGGCCAAGACCGGTGCAGCACACGTTGCGTGCGCACGCATCATGTCACACAGGTAACTGCTGCACGCGCGTGCGAGTCACCTTGTCAGCAGTTATTTTGAGTTGAGGAGTATTTGGCGAAAAGATGTTAGAGAACAGCTGTTCTTCTGATGAAGAAGCGTTATTGTTGTTACTATGCCAAGAATCTTCTGCTGCCACAAAGATACTTTGGGTCCATGAAATTAATAATAGAAGAGAGGAATGCAGTAAATATTATAAACTATGTCGGGAACTTGAGTCTTCAGTGTTGCCAGTGGCAGATAGTCAAATGTTATAATAGACAAAAACTAAAAACAAGCTTCGAAAGGATCTTAATAATTGTTGATCGAATATTTTATTCAACGTTACACACTTAAAAGAAAAAGTTTTAACTTTACACATTGCATGTGTTAAGTGTAGCTGCCATATGAACCATCTAGTGGCTTCTAAGGCTTGTCTCAAGCTTCCGAGATTTGTGGAAGATTTTTTAAGAAATGTTGAATCCCATTTTTCCCGCAGTTCTTTAAGAAAAGAGAAGCTGAGAGAATTACATTATTTTTAAGGTTGAGGTCCATAAAATTTTGGGTCTATCAATTACAAGATGGTTATCCCTAAAGGCTTGCGTCAACAGAATATTAGAACAGTACGATGTACTCTCCGATTACTTTAGAATCGAAGTTTTAGAAGATCCAAGTAAAATCACGCAGGATATAATAAGCGTACTTGATAAAAAACTCACAAAAGTTTACCTAGAATTCATGTCTTACGTCCTAGATCTATTCAAAGATTTCAACCGCCTGTTCCAGTCTTAAAAATCATTACTTCACCAATTAAAACCTTAAATCCAGAGACTAATAAAACAATAGCCAGCAACTACATGCAATTCAATTACTGTAAAACTACCGATGCCTACCGAATTGTTAACCGTGTACTAAGCAACAATTGTGCTTTTTTAATTGATCGTATAATAAGAGACCAAGTTTGACCGTTTGACAATTTCGGAATATCCATTTAGCTTTAAGCATAGATAAGATAAATCCATATGCGTTTGTCTCTGTTAAGCGTACAATTTGGTGATAGCGGATATGAGATAAAGCAATATCTGTTGACAACTTTTCTGAACCCATCATACCGTGCCAAAAACTTATATAATGAGTCACACATACGAACAAGGGATACGGTTGAAAGATGTTTTGGTGTGTGCAAAAATAGGTTTCCTGTCCTGAGACTACAGGTAACATTAAAATTAGCTCTTGTACAAGCTATTATAGTTGCCTGCATCGTACGACATAATATTGCAATCAATGTAAATGACAGAAACTTAGAGGGAAATTATGAGTCATTTACTGATACACAGACTCGTGAAGAAATTGCAGCGCAGAACCCTGGACTGAATGATGCTAGGAATAGACTGGTGTAAGAATATGTTTCACCATTCAATAATAATAATAGACAATTAATAAAACGAACATTATTCATTTAAAATTCTTTTCTATCTTTAATTTATACTCTTCTTCCCTCTATTTGCGCTCCTTTTATTTAAACTCGGACTCCTTTTTGCGTTCATCTTCTTCAAAACACCTCAAACGCGCCTTAAACGCCCACACCTTGTAGTTTTCAATTATTTCTGCTCCCAAAAGTTCTTTTTGCCGTTGCACTAACTCCAGCTTAGCCTGAGTCAGCTCATTAGCTGTAACGAAAACAATAGTGACATTGATTTGAGAGAGAAATTGTACTTTTTTATTAACGTTCCTAATGCTATTATTATGTCTTACCAATCAGTGCAGGATGTTTACCTTGATTTCAAATTACTTCTACTAGTGACATCCCATATCTCCTCGTAGCAACATGGAGGCTGCGAAGGTCAGCAGAGTTGACTGTCAACCTTTTGGCTTCGGTATCGTGGCTGGTGACGTTACTGGATGGAATGTTCGTAATCTTCAGTACTTATCCTTTTAACCGATCATCCTTGTTGCTTGCTAGGGTTAGATCTGGGGTTTGCACGTCGCAGCCTATTGGAATCGTGATGAGATAACTTCCTTGTATTGTGTTGTATTGAGTCCCGGTGCAGGATAACCGAACCTTTGTAGATGCAGGAAAACTTGCTGCGTAGTGTCGATCATCGAGCGCTTCTAAAGCTTCCATTCTTAATTTGGCTATGGTGTACTAGCAGGATCTATCGATTTGCTGCGTAGTTATCAGATGGTGGATGCAGTCCTCGCAGAGGTAGTATTGACTGGACCTCGGGCATTCAGCATGTACATATAATCTTTGTCGTGAATTGCTAAGAAGGAATTAACACTCTGTTATCTTTGTTGAGGACTATGGATAGTTTGCAAAGGTCATAGGTATGTGGACGAACAAACGGGAGCTTCAATACCAATACTAAATTTTGGCTATTGTAGTAGTAACCTAAATTAAAACCGGTTCGCGGTCGCCACTCCAGAACCTTTCTGCCCCATCGGCTATCCGTTCTGCGACCAATGTGCCCTGTCCACTGCCACTTAAGTTTGACAATTCTTCGAGCTATGTCGGTAACCCTGGTTTAGGAGATTTTCTACTGCGCAGCCATTGTAACCAACTTCAGGGTGGCCAAGATGTTTGGCGAGAACTATAACTATGTCAAAGTATTCTCTAAAAATAATATTCAGTACATGTTCTCTGCCATAGAGAGTATTTAACTGTTCTATCATCCTATAAAACATATCTAATCTAAAGATACGAAAGTGTGTGCTCTTGGCACGTGTAAAGGCTAATAAGTTTTCTAACCTAAACAATTCATCAGATAATGATTCGACATTATATGCTAACATTGTTATATATTGAGCCAGGTGGGCATTATAACTATGTCTTTGTCATGTCGTAAATCACTAGTCATGATCTCATCTACGGCTATCTTAATTTTGTTCTTATTATGTACCTATTTGTCAAGGATATTCAAATTTTGGGTCATCCGATGCTTATTTAGACTAACGCGATTATTTAGTAGCGTGACCATTTTATTCTCATTTTCATGCAATGTTTTAATTGCACTATCATACCGAATAGCGTACGTATAGTCTAGATTACCGGAAATACTTTTAATAACTGAACCTAACCCGTCGATAAGACAGTTCAGACATGAAACAGTTCTAACTGGTCGGATAACTGCGTGATTTTGCTATGGAGATATTCGATATGCGGTTTGTATATAGAGAGCGTTTTGTTGTGGAATTCCTAATCCTAGTAACAAGCAAAGCTCTGAGTGCTCGGCCTCTGACTAGGTCTCACCACCATCAAAACGTGCATCGAGAGAAGCTTGGGCTGTTTCAAACTCTAAATCGTTATGGGCGGGGTCATATCCTTCTGGGTCGGGTATGGCAAACTTAAATGCCAGGTTGTGCAACACACAACAAGCTATTATAATTTTTGCACATTTTTCTGGCTTGTAATGCAGGGTGCGGTCTTTATTAAGGCACCGCCACCGATTTTTTTGTCTCCCAAATGTGTTCTCGATCACAACCCGTGCTTTGCCATGAACGACTGTGTATCTGGCTTCAAGACTTCCCTCATCTAAGATTGGCGTCATCAGCCAGGGCCTCTGTGGATACCCAGAATCACCTGTAACACCCAAGTTTATAAACTAAGGTTAACTTTATGTTAGAAACTAACATTACAAGGGTGATCCAAATAATAAATTATACCAAATAATACCAAAAAACCAGATTATTATTACTTTCAGATGGATATCTCGTAGGTGTACATACCTAGTATAGCCCTCGCCAAACTTCTTGACCGCCCTGAAGTTGGTTTACAGGATGCGCGAGGCACGAAACGGTGCTGTTTTTGTATGAGATTTTCTACTGCGCAGCCATTGTAGTCAACTTCAGTGAGGCCAAGAAGTTTGGCGAGAACTATAACCACACTTGCTCATTATTCCTGTGCAATTCCTGCATAAATGTGTTTACAAAGCTGTTTTCCCAGACGAATGCGTCATGAGTTGCCCCGCCATACTTGGGATTTACGTTTAAAATGTTGCAACCACTGTCACAAACATGTTGAAGTAGACGTTTTTTATTTATTTATTTATTTATTGAAATTACTCTCTGCACTCACAGTTTGACCCAACACGTGCAGAGAGTCAATAATTATAGAATTACATAAGACGAATAATATAAGTAATTTAAAATTTACACAGATTAAACACAGACAACACAGGCAAATCAATTAAAATAACATTAATACAAACCATAATTAAATAAATAATAATTCAACTATTCCATAAAAATTAAATGCAAAATTAAATGTATTCAATGCATTATAATTATCATTGTGAATAGTCAAGCCAAGAGTTTTCGACAGTAAAACATATTTTCTACTGCCCTTTCCGGTTTAGATTATATGGAAATGGGATCCGTCTATGGCACCGCATTCTCCACGAATATTTGATATTTATCTGAAGAATCTGAAATGTTCAAATTTTTTAGCAGGTTATGATAACTGCAAGGGTATCCAAACTACGTAAAGAAATTAAACGATTATAAAGTGTTTTTTAATAGTGCGGCATATAAAATACCTTTGCTTAATAGCGTCTCTTTCCGACCTTGTCGTGGAAAATTTTATAAATGTGTTAGCCAACGCTGGGTGTGTCAGTGCTTCGGTTACTTCTCCTACAAAGGACATGGCTAAACAACTGCCCTAAGCACGTCTAGAAATTTCTCACTAGCTCGTAACATTCAAATATTCATTAATGAATTATTACAGTTTTATTATTCTTCTAGAACCTTTGTGAATTAATCAAATAATTAAAAGTTTTTTCATGTTTTTGTTTGACAAGAAGAACATAAGATTCCGTTCTACGAAAAATTGTAGTCAATAAACCTACTTTTAAATACATTTGCGTAAGTCGAAACGAACAGTATTCATTATTATTTAATATTGTACCTATCGCAATACATCTCAAATATTCATTAATGAATTATAACAGTTTTATTATTTTTCTAGAACTTTCGTGAATTAATCAAATAATTAAAAGATTTTTCATGTTTTTGTTTGACAAGAAGAACATAAGATTCCGTTCTACAAAAATTGTAGTCAATAAACCTACTTTTAAAGACATTTGCGTTCAAATCGAAACGAACAGTATTCATTATTATTTATTTTTGTACCTTTCGCAATACATCTTAAAACCTTAGAGATTATCTGATTTCTAGAAATTATTGGCAAAATCTGGAAAGCAACGGCGCTTAAATAGTGCTGACACTAAAAAGTTCGATTCGATTAGAACCAAATAAAAATAAACATGTGAGGGTGTCATGGGAACTCACTTTGAACGAATTAACTTTCGCCGGGTATTATGTATTAATACAGAGCCAACCAGTATGGTTTTAAGTTTCAATTGCGTATTGATTCATCATGAGATGCATAAACTGTGGTGTAGCAACAAATGAAAGATCTTCATATGACAGCCGGGACCAACGGCTTAACTAGCTTTCCAAGACACGAAGGAAACTCGCTATGTAAAGATGGTACACGATGGAACCACGGAATGATCTCGGCTAGCGTTGCTTAACCTTGAAGATCGACCTGTGCGTCTGTTATTATTAAGCCACGAGCTCCTCTGAACGCCTTAATAAAGTATCATAGCAAAATCTTATTCTTTTACAAGTTTGTATACCTATTAATGTAGGCGTTTCTACGATTTTATTTTCAGGATTATGACGATATAAAAAGTGTCTGTAACTTTTTTCATACGAAATACTCATATTCAGCTATTCAGAATTACATATTACTAGTTAAAATGTCTATTCATTGCTAGGGCAGTCGTCCATACTTTATTTAGCCATGTCCTTTACTAACTGTAGTTTGGCCCATGTTTTTGCTCATACCAACGCATAGTTGGTATGAGCAAAAATAAGATTTAATAAATTATTATCTTACCCCTCTAAAATGCAAAGCACCCATCACCACAATATCGTTTTCAGAATGATTCCCCCGGAAGTGCCTTTGAGCCGAAAAGTTAATGTTTGTGGTATTAGAAATACCAGATTATTATTACTTTTAGATGGATATCTCGTAGGTGTACATACCTAGTAACCACACTTGCGCAATATTCCTGTGCAATTCCTGCATAAATGTGTTTACAAAGCTGTTTTCCCAGACGAATGCGTCAGGAGTTGCCCCGCCATACTTGCGACTTACGTTTAAAATGTTGCAATCACTGTCACAAACATGTTGAAGTAGATGTTTTTTAAGCATAACCATATCATTGTGAATAGTCCAGCCAAGAGCTATGGCACAATCAGGAAGTGGAAATGTTTTCGACAGTAAAACAAATGTTCTACTGCCCTTTCTGGTTTAGATATGTGGAAATGGGATCCGTCTATGCCACAGCATCCTCCACGATTATAAAGTGTTTTTGAATAGTGCGGCTTATAAAATACCAGTGCTTCTGTTACTTCTCCTACAAATTTACTAGTTTGGCCCAATTTTTTGCCCAAACCAACGCATAGTTGGTATGAGCAAGTTTTCTAACCTAAACAATTCATCAGATAATGATTCGACATTATCTGCTAACATTGTTATATATTGAGCCAGGTGGGCATTATAACTATGTTTTTTTCATGTGCCAATTTGTGAAGGATATTCGAATTTTGGGACATCCAATGCTTATTTAGACTAACGCGATTATTTAGTTGCGTGACCATTTTATTCTCATTTTCATGCAATGTTTTAATTGCACTATCATACCGAATAGCGTCCGTATAGTCTAGGTTACCGGAAATACTTTTAATAACTGAACCTAACCCGTCGGATAACTGCGTGATATTGCTATGGAGATATTCGATATGCGGTTTGTATAAAGAGAGCGTTTTGTTGTGGTACTCCTAATCCTAGTAACAAGCAAAGCTCTGACTAGGTCTCACCACCATCAAAACGTGCATCGAGAGAAGCTTGGGCTGTTTCAAATTCTAAATCGGTATGGGCGGGGTCATATCCTTCTGGGTCGGGTATGGCAAACTTAAATGCCAGGTTGTGCAACACACAACAATCTATTATAATTTTTGCACAAGTTTCTGGCTTGTAATGCAGGGTGCGGTCTTTATTAAGGCACCGCCACCGATATTTTTGTCTCCCAAATATGTTCTCGATCACAACCCGTGCTTTGCTATGATCGACTGTGTATCTGGCTTGAAGACTTTTTTTTGTATTAAAATATCTGTCTCGGCGTCTAGCAATCTAGCTTTAACAAAATCAAATGTAAGTCTCTTTTCTGTAGCCATTGTCTCGATGGATGTAATTTCAGGATCATATTCCTTGGGCAGCGATGGCAGCAGGTAACAAATCATGTCTTCATCATCAATTTTGACTTCTATCGCTTGGAGATCGTCAATGGCTCATTGCACTTGAGAGTTATCAATTTGCGTTTTAGGTACGGTATTTTCCAATAATGTAATCATCTCTCTTGCTGTTTTCCCATTCTTTATTATTTGAATGTAGCGGTCGGAAACGCATTGTGCAATTAAAGACTTCGCCCTCGAGTCATCTTTGATATATTCGGCGGATTTTTCCTTTTTTTTTATCGGCGGATTTTTCCTTTTCTTATCTCCTTTATTTAATACGTAGACTACTTGTTTTTCTTCTAACATTAGTTTAAGGCGAAACTTCTACGTGCTGAAGTTTGACTTTTCACATAGGCACGGCAATTGTGAAATGGTCGAGACCGCAGCCCCCGCCATGTTTGCGTTGTCTTGATTTTCTTTCGGCATTGTATTGCATTCGCATCGACGTGGATCGTAACCCAATGACGACGATTTAATGTTGGTAATAACCACGCTCTGCTACCATGTTGATATTAAAACAAAGATGCATTTTGCAATATGCCATGCCATTTATTAACGAAAAACAGATTCACAGAACAAAAGTTGTTTTACACTATTGTAGCACACTATTAGAGTATGAGAATAATCTATAGATCAACTGTCATATTGACAACTGACAGACAGTGTGGTGCCAGACATCATCATCATCATCTCAACAGTGATAGATATAAAATATATGAATCATTCCGTTTCCATCAATCACTCTTTATATCCGTTCACATCCGAATGTATCACTGTATCAGTGTCTTTCTATCTGTGCCGCACGCACCCGCATAACGCGCGCTGCACTCGTAAGTCTCACTCGTCGTCTTTAGTACGATTGACTATTATGTATTTTTAGAACCAGCATGAATAGAGGGGAAAAAATGGAAAATCTTGTAATTTTTTTTTACTTATTAGTTCTTTTGAAATAGTACCGAGTTAGATCGGGTTATAAATATACTTTTGTGGTAAAATATAGAGTTTCACCATATCAAAACAGTAAAAACCTTTTCCACATCTTTCCACCACTTCAAAAAAAAAGTACTTTAAAGTGTTAGTGAGTGTCAATTTTAAAATCGTTTAGAAAAATTTTAATCCGTTTTTTTTTACAGATTCGACATCACACGTGATTGAGATGTCTCGGAAATCGTTGTATATGCTTTTTAAAAAGAGCCCTGCTAGAAGATCGTACGAACGTCGATCTGTACGGTTAGCATCCAATGACGCCAACTCTTCAATACCTTCAATACCTTGAGTAACGTTAGCAAAAATGCTATTAATATTTATTCTTTAAACTAGTTGATAGGACAAGGGAGGGTACCAATAACGGAATAGATACGAGTATATCCACCATCATAAAGGTACCTTCTTGCTCACAAAAATATAATTTCAAAAAAATGTCTGAGCAGAATTCTCTGAAATTATTCCACCAGAATATTCAGGGTTTTTCTTCGAAGGAATTGGAAATCGAACTGTTTTTAGAAAAATCAATGTTCAAAATTATTTGTTTCACGGAGCATTAGCTGAAAGATTATGCAGTGCTAATAAATTATGAAAATTATACTGTGGGCAGTTGTTTTAATAGAAAGATTATGTTGCGTGGGGGTTCACTTATATTAATTAAAAAGGGTATTAAATCAAAACCTCGTAAAGATGTTGAGCTGGATAAGCATGTCATAGTGTGCGTCTACAGACCCCCTAATTATAAGAACTACTCTATATTCGAGTCAGTGATGGAAGATGTTTTGGCAAAACTTGCAATGGGTAATAAACTAGTCATTGTCTGTGGTGACTTTAATATTAATATTTTAGAAGATAATTCAGATAGCAGTAGGTTACTAAATCTCTTTAAATCATTTAATTTGTCACATGTGTTTATGGAACCAACCCGAACTACACTGACTTCTGCTACATGTATTGATAATGTTTTTTGTTGCTGCAACTACTTGGACAAGGCCATTATAAATTATCTGCCTTCGGATCATAGTGAGCTACTGGTGACATTTGAGTACATTATGCGAATAAAACAAGTGTAGATTCAATCCAGACCAATAACAGCCGGTAAATTAAATAAATTTAACAGCACTTTAATCTGTAAGTTAAGCGATCAGGACCGCACAGTGAATGATGGTAATATTTTGTATGATGAATTTTTCTCAGTGGTTCAAAAAGAGTTCAATAACACTTTTAAGAAGAAAACTAAAACTATATGCCCTAAGTTTTTATTCAGTGACTGGGCGACTTACAGGACTTAGAAAAAGTAGGGAAAGACTTTACGAGCTATATGGCCTTAAGCCTTGTATTAACACTGAAACTTTTAATAAGTATGTTGCTACTTACTCAAGAATTTTTAAAAATACATGCAAGGCAGCTAAGGCCTTATACATTAGCAATAAGGTTAAATTAGCAGAAAATAAAATCAAGACGGTTTGGAAAATTATAAATAATGAAACGAATAGGAATAAAAGAAATAATACTGATTACACGCTTGGGACCACACACGGACTTATTAAAGATAACAAAAAAGTTGCGCAAGAATTTGTAAATTTCTTTACCAACATCCCAATTAAAACAATTGAAACCTTAAATTCATCGCCCTCGATTGCTTTTGGATTATTAAACGCGAACGTTTCAGCCTGCACGAATGTATTTAACTTTTCACATATAAATCCCATAACTGTAATAAAAGCTTTTAAGCAAATCAAGATCAAACCGACTGAAGATCTGTGGGGAATGTCCATCAAAGCTTGTACTTCCATTATTCAGACTATAGCGCCATACTTGGCTTTGATTTTCAATTTGTGTGTGGATCAAGGAGTCTTTCCAGATCTAATGAAATATAGTAAAGTTATACCACTTTTTAAATCTGGGGATAGTAAAGACACAAATAATTATAGACCAGTATCCGTGTTGCCGGTTTTCAGCAAGGTATTTGAGAAGATAATGCTAAATCAAATGCTCATTCATTTTAATACGAATAACATCTTGCATGATAAACAGTATGGTTTCACCAGAGGACGTTGTACAACTGACGCTGGTGTCACCCTATTGAAACACATCTTTAATGCGTGGGAAGATTCGCAGGATGCCATAGGTATCTTCTGCGACCTGTCGAAGGCGTTTGATTGCGTTAATCATGAAACATTACTTCTGAAACTTAAGCATTACGGGCTAGGTCAATCAGCGTTAAGTTTGGTTAAATCTTATTTGAATGATAGACAGCAATTAGTTCAAATAAACGGTGTGAATTCGTCGGGGTTAAACGTAAAAATGGGGGTACCCCAGGGCTCAATTTTAGGTCCTTTCTTATTTTTAATATACATAAACGATTTACCCCGTTTATTGGAAAACAAACTAAACATGGTGTTATTTGCTGATGACACATCTTTAATTTTTTAAATAAATAGACGTACTTGTCGGGTTGACGACGTAAATAACGCGCTACGGCAGGTTCAGGATTGGTTCACTGCCAATAATTTAGTTTTAAATGGTAAAAAAACCAAGTGCATAAAATTTTCCTTGCCGAATGTCAAAAGTACTGATTGTGACATTATATTAAACAAGGAGAAGCTAGAATTCGTCGATAAAACGGTTTTCCTGGGGATCACGCTGGACTCGGGGCTGCAATGGGGACCTCATTTGGTATCCCTTGCAGGGCGGCTGAGTTCGGCAGCGTATGCTGTTGCAATGATTCGTAGGTTAACCGATGTGGATACCGCGAGACTAGTCTATTTTAGTTATTTTCATAGTATAATGTCTTACGGTATCCTACTATGGGGAAGGGCTGCAGACATTGAGTCAATTTTTATTCTGCAAAAACGAGCCATCAGAGCAATATATAATCTTCGCCGGCGCGATTCTCTAAGGGAACTGTTTAAGGACATTAACATCATGACGGTTCCTTGTCAATATATTTATGAAAACATCATGTACGTGAGAAAGAATTTACATCTTTTTAGTAAAAACGGCGACAGACATAATTACGTTACTAGAAATAGGGACCAATTAGTTCAACCAGGTTTCAGACTGGCTAAAGTAGCCTCATCTTTCATGGGGTACTGTACAAAATGTTACAATAAAATTCCTCCCCAAATTCTTGAACTGAATGAGACGAAGTTTAAAACCTGTATAAAACGCACACTATGTAGGCTAGCATATTATAAGTTGGGGGATTACATCTCTGATAAAAATGCTTGGCTCAATGCTAGTCCTGCTCCACAATCCACATCCACTAGGGCGCAATAACAAGTGATATGCAGAACATTATTGTTTTGAGGTATTGTTGGACCTGCTGAAGACTGTATGAATATATTTGTATTGTATAAACTCAATTTCCTTAGTATTGTATAACTGCACAGCACATGTGTGAGTACTGTGTACCCAACTGTAAATCTACCATTTACTGTACCTATGCGGCGTTCGTTGACTTGTGTGTGCCCTGGCCGTTGAGTGTGTCATGCTCTCTCAAATGTCTCTCTGATGGTGGCGCGTGTGTTGGATCATCCGGTTCCCTTCATGATGGTTGAGCTGGGTGGTGCCAATTCATGCGTCATGTTCGTGAACGGACGCCGTCAGTTGGGATTGGTCATAACTTGACTGCTTCGGATGTTAATGTTTTTCTAGTATCTATTATATAACTGCACAGTACATGTGTGAGTACTTCTAATGCTTTATCTCTGTAGGTGGTATGGTGGTGTGTAGTGCTATTCTGGGTGCATTGTCCTCACATATATGAACTAATAACTATATATGTACCTATGTTCCTAAATATTGTAAAAAAACAATAATTCTTTAAAAGAGTAAGTATGGAGTTTCTTGTGCATTCTTCTCCATAACAAGCTACTTTCCGAATGCACGGTAGAATCATTTTTATGTACGTTCAAAAGTGCCGCTTGGTGGCCTAGTTGAAATAAAATATATTTGTCTTTGTCTTCACAAAATCCTAGTGCACGGTACAACTGTAATAAAATACGTCATCCCTATTGGACAACTATCCGAAGAGGCCGCAGAAGCCCGTAATAAGCACTTCCGCTGATACCGGCAAAATTATGCCCGAAAATTTTCGAGGATTGAATGTAATCAAGATGTCCTCAACAGGCTGCTTCTAACATCAGATCCTTTTGTAAGTTGTGTTCGGAAACGTAAACCTAGCAAAAGCCAGTCATTTATGAGTTAAGCCATAGAGTTGTTCGAGGCAGAAGCACTGGATACAGAAGAAGAACAATCATAGAGACTTGCACACTCAGACGAATCCATAAGTTTTTTTTATTTTTTTTTACCCTTATTTTGTATAAATATATGATTTTATTTATTCATATACGTATTTTTATTCATTTCCAATAAAATAAAAGTGCTAATTAATTTTGACCGGTTTTGAAGTCAAAATGCTCCTTAGTGCGCTGCCAAGATGCAGGCTGAGGTAGCAAGGCACAAGCCGAGGCGTCGGTGCTATTTGCGTAGGCTGCAAATAAAATAGCTAACGCTTTTACAACTTTTGTAAATATGTTTGTTATAAAAGTAATATATGATATAATATGTTTGTTTAATTAAAATCACAGAGGGTCAATATAATAAAATTATGTAAAACTAGTATTGATGAGTCTTCTTCTTATGTGCTCTGCATCAGCTTGCCCAGTGCACGATACAAGTCCTGTATAACAAAATCAAGATTTTAGGAGTATTCATACAATGGTGTTACATAGGTCGGACTTGATGCTATAAGCCGTTATCTTATCACCTTTGGGTCAAATAAATGGAGATGCCAATGAAGCCGGCCCAATCAACGGTATCACAATCAACGAAGAAAAATACGAACGTGCTTAAGATATATTAATTAAAAGGTATGAAAATAAGATAGTTACAGTAAACCATCACATCAAAAATGTAATGTCAGTATTGATAATATCTAAAAATAACTTGAAAGAATTCTTATCTACGCTACAATAAAGTCTAGATTCATTAAAATCACTAAAGGTACCTGTTGATAGTTGGGACCTATTATTAATTTATATTATTATTGTGCAAAGGTTAGATCATAGTCTCAGGTCTGCCTGGGAACTCGCCCGCAAAAGCGATAATTTGCCAACACTTCTTGAATTAATCGAATTTTTGAATCATCGTCCAAAGCATTTGAATTGATGTATGATAAAACACAAAATATACCAAAACCCACTACTGTGGTAAACAACAAAAGGTCAAATTTCACTCGTGTGTATGTATGCCCATGTAGGCACTGTGGCTTTTAGCTGTATTTTATGTAACATGTCTTATGACTTATACAAGTGCCCCTATTTTTTTGAAATGATACCAATCAAACGCAATGAGTATGTAAAATCAAAGAAAATTTGCAAGTATCAGCACAAATGCTCAAAAAATTATTATCAAGTTTGTCATAAAAAACATCATAGTACAATCCACGTTGACAACCATGCCTTGGCCTCGGTATCTGACACAACTATAGGTAATTCTTTGTCAGAGAACCAGTGCGACACAAGTGTGAATAACAATAATGTTCAACAAGATGGTAATATGCAAGCTTCAGTTATGCATTTGCACACAAGTAAGTGTCAAGTATATTTATCTACTGCTATAATTAAAGTGCAACAAAACAATGGTGATTGGACAACATGTCGAGCCCTGTTAGACAGCGACCGTCAGGTATGTTTAATTACAAGGAACTTAGCGAAAAACCTTTAGCTTCCTCTCACTAATCAAATTAATTAAATTATACATGGCGTAGGAACCACTCCTACTTACTCATCTCAATCGACAACAGTCAATATTGCATCTCGTAACAGCAATTATTGACTAGCAATAACTTGTGTAACAGACTAAATTTCTACAAAGCTACCACAAAAATTACATTCCACTTGATCATTTCAAAGTACCAAAAGGAATTTAGCAGATTCTTTATTCAATATGCCTAAAAGTATAGACTTACTTATTGGTGGTCAATTATTTTACTCACTTCTTCTACAGGGCAGAATAAAGTTAGGCAATAACCGACCCACACTCATAAACACAGTATTTGGCTGGGTAGTTACTAGAGACATGGAAATAATAATGCAATCATCATTTAATGATACAGTCCACACATCGAATCACACACTAAATATGCAAAAGTGCTTGCAGTCAAACAAACTCAACCTTTCATAAACAGTTTCATCAGCACATATCAGTTGTGAACAATCATGTAATCAATTATTAAAACGCTTTTGGGCACAAGAAGTAGTCAAAACTTCCCCAAATAGCACACCAGAACATATCCATTGTGAAGAACCTTATAAACTACCAGAGATTCATCAGGTCTCTTTACAGTAAATTATACAAGAACAGTTAGATCAGCTAGGTAACTCCTCCTAGGTACTCCTCCTGCTTTTGAAGCACAAAAGTGTTTCTTATCCTTAGTACAGAGATTTCTCAACAATCCTACGCTTCATAAATAATATTCAGAAGTTATGAATGAATATCTAGAACTAGGACATGCATCTTATGCACCCACTCCTTGTCCATCAGACATAGAAAAGGAACCCAAGCGCTTCTTCCTACCTCATCATGCAGTCATTAAACCTCAAAGTATCTCAACCAAGCTACGTGATGTGTTCAATAGAAGTAGTCAATAATCTAGTAGCAGTCTCACTTAATCAGGTTTTATATGAAAGTGGAAATATTTATTCAGATATTATTGAAATTACCATAAGATTTCGAACTTTCAAGTTTGCACTTTCCTGTGACATTGTTAAAATGTTTAGAAATATAAATGTAGCCGAAGAACACTGCAATCTACAATGCATTTTGTGGAAAGAAACTCCTAATGATGAACTTCGTCATTCGACTTATCACAGTTACTTATGGAACTAGATGTGCTCCTTATCTAGCATTTAGGATACTACTTCAACTTGCAAAACGAGATCTCCATCTCTATCCCCTCGCAGCTAAATGCATTCAGTACCAAAAATTCATGGATGATGTTCATTGCGGTTCTAACACTCTTCCTGAAGCTATAGAACTATGCAAGATAAGATAAGATAAGATTTATTTATTTTGTAAAACATGAGTACAGTAAGAAGGTCTTATATTAATATGAGGTGGCTACATGTTTTGCCATTTATGGCGTACAAAATTAGTTGCACTAGACAAACAATAAAGTACAATATCAAAATTTAAATTAAATTGAAATTACAATGTCAAAATTTAAATTCAATAAAAAATCACTATGTCAAAATTTTAATTAAAATGAAATTACAATGTCAAAACTTAAATTCAATAAAAAATCATTATGTCACAATTTAAATTCAATTAAAAATAACTATATCACAATTTAAAAATCCATCAATAATCGTTATGTCAAATTTTTTATTCAATTAGAGTAAGACTAACAAAAAACAAAAACACATTAAGAGTTTTATACAAGCGAAATATCGTTTAAAAATTCATCTACACTATAATAGCACTTCTCTAGTAATATCCCCCGAAGGGACTTTTTAAATTTGTTTAGAGGCATACATTTAATATTATCAGGTATTTTATTATAAATATCTGGAGCAGTACCAAAGAAACTCTTTTTCAATAAAGCAGTTTTACACTTGTATTGACATAACAGATTCTCATATTGGGCACGAATTGGGGTTCTCTTAACTGCTGCGAATTTTTGAAATAATTGTTGATTTGCTTTTACAAATAATGCAGTTTCCAATACATACAAAGATGGAAAAGTCAGTATTTTTAATTTCTTAAAGTAAGGAACGCAACTATCCGTTGTTCTTAGACCACACATTGATCGTATACATCTTTTCTGCATCCTGAATATAAGTTCTCTATTAGTTGACTGCCCCCAAAAAACAACACCATATCTCAAAATAGAAGCGACCAATCCATGATAAGCTCTTAAAAGTGTGTCGGTATTTACTTTCTTGGATAATTGTAATAATAGATATGCAGATTTACTCACACGCTTGCAGATTTCCTCTAAGTGAGGTTTCCAGGTTAGTTTATTATCTATAGTTATACCCAAGAATTTTGCATTTGTAACTTCTTCTATTCTACAGTTATTATAGGCAACATTAACTAGTGGATTCTTACGGCGCTGGTGGAAATGCATAACATTTGTTTTATTTAAATTAATTACAAGATTATTTTTGTCAAGCCAATTTATAATGTCACTCAGAGAATTATTTATGTCATTTTGGTAATTATTAGGATTAGTATATTCCACAATAGTCGTGCTGTCATCTGCGAATAGTACCATCTTATGATCTATAGTTTTTGGAAGATCATTAATGTATATTAAGAAAAGGGGTGGCCCCAGTACGCTACCTTGAGGTACACCATATTTTACATGCCTTGGTTTAGATAAATATTTTATTTCCAATTTAGTAATGGGACAAATTCTAGTGATTTCTGTACATTGAGTTCGGTCACTCAAATATGATTCTAGGAGTTTCAAGATATTTCCTCTTATGCCATACCCATGCAATTTTTGCAGCAATATCTTATGATCTACGAAATCGAACGCTTTTGTCATATCAGTCAGTATAGCACACACAGGATTACCCTTATCTACAGATGTCATTACACTAGATAGCAGGTCAAATAGAGCCATATTAATATTTGTATTCTTTCTGAAGCCTTTTTGTTCATTGCAAAAATGATTGAATTTTTCGAAGTAAGAATATATGGAATTATAGATTACCTTCTCAATAATTTTTGAGAATACTGGTATTTTTGCAATAGGTCTATAATTTTGAACATCACTTTTATCATTTTTTTTATAAAGCGGTTTAATGATGACTTGTTTTAGGCTATTTGGGAATAAACCATCTGAAATGCAAAGATTAATTATGTGTGATAGTAGAGGCGCTATAATTTCCTTAACGTATTTTATAACTTTAGTTGATATGCCATCAAATCCTACTGTATTTGTATTTTTTAGGTTACTAATTATTTTGATTATATCAGAATCTGAAACAGGTAGCATAAATAGTGATTGCGAATTCGAATGTTCAATAACATAATTATTTGTTAATGTTCCTTTAGTTTTAATATTATTTTCAATTACCTCTACAAAATAGTTATTAAATTCGTTTGCAATTTTCATAGGATGTGTATGAGTTAAATTATCTTTGTTTATTGACAGTATAGGTTCTTGTGGTAAGTTGAATTTTGATTTTTTAATGACTTGCCAAGCAGCTTTTGACTTATTTTTTGACGTATTAATATAGTGGTTATTTTGGGCTTTTTGAGTTAAGTTTATTATTTTTCTATATGTTGAAGAGTATTTTTTTTTGCAAACAATTAATTCACTTATTTTAAAGAGGAGGATTTCAATTGCATAAGTTGTCAGCTAACAATACTCAAATTCTACAGATTGACATTAAAATAAAGACAAACGTTCACCTAACAGCCTAATTATTGGTGATGAAACAAGCACATTTGGTCTCAAGTATGATCCAGCAACTGATATATTCAAAGTCAATATTCCATCTCAACAAAATACATCACACTTTACTAAAAGAATTGTGCTTTTAATCATTGCAAAGATTTATGACCCGCTAGAATACCTTGCCCCAGTTACAATCAGTGCAAAGCTTTTCATGCAACCGCTATGGAAATAATCTAGTATTTTGACATGGGATACACCATAACCAGAACACCTACTTTTAGAGTGGATACCATTCTATAACAATCTACAATTATTAAACAAAATAACCATACCAAGATATTGTTTCTCAGACATACCTACCAAAGTTTACTTAGTAGGCTACAGTGATGCATCTTTAGTCGCTTATGGATGTTGTATTTACATTGTAGCAGAATATCATAATCAGAACCCTACCTCTAACTTGATAATTAGCAAAAGCAGAGTTGTCCCTGTTCGCACCATAATTCTTCCAAAATTGGAGCTAATTGGATGCACATTACTTTCAAAACTGATGTGTAAGATTAAATCTGCTCTCAAAATGGTAGTTAAAATACATTCTGTGCATTACTATACAGATTCCACTATAGTTTTAAACTGCCTAAAATTACCTTATAAGAAATGGTAAGTTTATGTAGCAAACAGAATCTCGCAAATACTTCAAACCTCTGATTCTGTTTCTTGAAATCATACTAGAACCTATGACAATGCAGCAGATTTACTTACATATGATATACATCGTTAAGATTAAAAAATCTCTCACTATGGTGGCACGGTCCAACATACCTATTATCACAACCTAATGAATGGCCCTGCAGTAATTTTACATCAGAAATCCAACAGACATACAGAAGTAAATTCATATGCAACAAATGTAGTTTTAGAATCCTATAATGATGAAGATATAGATTATTTCATGAACCTATTTCAAAGATTTTCAAGTTTTTAAAAATTACAAAACACTCACTCACTCCCAGTTTTACAGATTTTGTCACAATATTATAAACCATTTTACGAAAACAGGTCCCCTCACACCTGATGAGTTAAAATACAGTCATAACTTCATAATTAAAATTGTTCAAGCATCACATTTCAAGAAATAAATAATGGAACTTAAATTAGAAAAGGCAATTACACATATTCGTCTAGCCCTCTCAAAAGATTATCTCCCAGGGGTGTCAGCTCCTGAATTAACCAATGCCAGCGTGCTAAGGGATTGTAGTACAGAGATAAAGCTGTACATAAAAGTGAGATAGAAATAGTGGTTCCTATTGGTACGACAGATTACTCGAAATTTACTATTATAGTAGTTTTTTTAAACTTATATCAGATGTTGCCGATGAAAATTTAAGTTAATAGTTACGTATTATCAATTTTATTCAATATTTTAGTTTGTAAGAACGATTCAGTAGTACTGGTTATCGAATCTCAATTAAATAAATAATTAAAGTTATCTTTATTTCTACTAAACTGTAGTACAATTCGTATTGACTAAGATGGCAACACTTGCAAATGGTCGACGAAATTGGACCGAATTTTAAAATTTTCTTGCTTGTACTTTATGTTGCCGGCTTGTTGTTTTTACTAAACTTCTCTTCTGAAAGTGATTGTTTTAATAACTTCTCTATCAGTTGCAGTTTTGTTTAGTGAGAGGCACTTGCAACGCTACTTTCTGTAGTGATTATCGCAAGATAAAGACGCTGTAATAGTTATTTATGCTACAAGTGCGGAAGGTAGGTGATTTCCGATGAGTGGCATTTTTATTCACAAGCGAGCGAAGCGAGTGAGTGGATAAATCGACACGAGTCGGAAATCATCTTACGTACGTGTATCATACAACATTTTACTATGCATTGTGCGAGGAAATAAAAAAATATATCTGAGCCAAGCAAAAATTAATAAAATGGCGGACTTATTCTAGCGCGCTCAATCAATCAATCAATCAATAATTTTATTTGTGAAACATAGGTGTTTACATAGGTTTTTACATAAATAGGAGTACGCTATGTTTTGTCATAATCAAGACATACAAATTTATAAGTGACACATTAGGTGTCTCTCAGCATAACCACAGATTAACTAAAAGTTCCTCGGGCATATCTACTGCGCATTTGCAAATAGCTGTCACGTCGTAACGCAAAAAGGCACGAGTAAAATATACGTTCTGCCAAACATATTTAATGAATATTTAAAATTAATAATTTATTGATCAAAATCTAAATTTAGAGTTATTAAAAACACCTTTAATGAAGTATTAGTTTTATTTTACCTTTTATATGAATGATAATCTTTACTTAACTAATTTTTTAAACTTTTCAAATAATACAAACTCTATGCGACGGGCTGACGTTGGAGTTAAAACGTAAAAAAAAACTGATAAGTAAAAAGCACTAGTGAAAAAAGTGACACTTTCCGCACAGTTTGACTGCTTGGAAAACGCTCTTTTCGAGGACATGCATTGTAAAATAGTTTTGTTTTGTGTGTGAGATATGGACTCCAGTGCGATATTGACGCTTTTTCGTGTTAAATGACCT
The DNA here is from genome assembly GCA_945859665.1 of Anorthoa munda. NCBI lineage: Eukaryota > Metazoa > Arthropoda > Insecta > Lepidoptera > Noctuidae > Anorthoa > Anorthoa munda. Next base: position 4,054,818 of record OX243899.1, on the reverse strand, counting down.
ATTGCGACATAGACGCTTCGGTGATTTATCTTTTAAGACATAGAGATTCAATCGCGATATTGACGCTTCAGTGTTTTGTGAAAGTTTTGTGGAATAGACGCTCACCATGGTTGGAAAAAGGAATGTGACCTGTGCCAAGTGTGGCATCAGTTCAAAAGAAAACCCTGGTTTGTCCTTCCATAGATTTCCTCTTCCATCCGTTCATCCAAGTGTGGCATCAGTTCAAAAGACAACCCTGGTTTGTCCTTCCATAGATTTCCTCTTCCATCCGTACATGGCTCTCTGAAGTAAGCAAACATTTTGCATTAATCACTAATATGAACGATTTTTTTGATATACAATGTTATTTACCTACTTAAATTTTTGTTTCAGAACAAAAGTTTGGGCACATTTTTGTTTTCCTGATGATGTATAAGCAAAACAAAGTATTATGTGCAAAACATTTCGACGATTCTGCATATACCACCAACGAAAGGCAAAATAACACTTATTTCAGATGAATCCAGAAGGTAGACCTAGCACATTTCAGTGCCTGGCGGCGGAAACAGAACCTTTGGCAGAAAGCAATCCTCGAGGTCCTAAATTAATCAAGGTAATTCAAAGATTTTAATAGTATTTGACTAAAAACAATGTTACTTCTATGTTAATTGTTACCGACCTCCGACCTTGGATATACCAGCTTGACTTAATTCTACATTACGTATAGTGAATGTTAATCTTCTAATATATTCATAATTAAGTATTCCGAATGATTAAAACCTCTTAGGACAACATCGGCTTGTCATCTTTCGGTGTATCAAATAAATAATAAAGTTAATTATTACGCATGATTCTTTGATAAATATTACTGGTAATAATTGTTATTTAATATTAGTTATTTTATTAAGTAATTCAATTTGATTATTACATTAATAGAAGTTTATTGGAATAATATAAAAAGCGGATGTGTTAGGCAGTTTGAATTGTTGGCGGCGACCGCCATTGTTGATACTTACGCTAGTCAGATCGTTTTTTTGGAAATAACTGAGAATAAACACTTTGTAAATTATACGACTGCCGTTTCTGTTCTGTGACCAGCCTATCCTGACCACTGGTTCACATTCAGAAGTGGGATAATAAAATCTGGCCCATATATTGGTGGCGTACGCGACAAAAAAAGAAGACTCCCAAAAAAAAAATGTAGATTTTTTTGTTTCTTCATCATCTGATCTTGATGAAAACAATAGAAGATACCTTCAACGCAAAATTCATCGTGTTACCCAAACCGATGCTGAAGTCATTCCGAAGCTCCAGGCGATCTAGCCGTATGCAAAATCAAGCAATGTCAATGGTTGGCTGCACATCGACAAATCATGCAAATTCGTCTTTGTGGATTAGCTCGAGATTGTGTAACACTTTTTTTTGGTAGAAGGCAATCTTGCTAATGGAAGATTTGTTACCTGGATTATCATATTTCATTCACTATATTGCATTCCTTTTTTATGTCGTTTCTATATTCAGGACTCGTGGCTGAATTGTGTAACCACTTAGAAACGGCACTCTGGCATAATAATCTCCCCGATAAATACATTCTTTTCACTAAAATAACAATAAAATTACCAGATATTATTTGTTTGTTTTGACGGACTGCCAGCTGCCATTTGCGCGTTGCGTTCGGAAACGCGCAAATGGTTAGCTGGAAGCATTACATATTTAAAATCATTTTATTAGTCAGCGATTGAGTTCAATTCGAGATTTGTTTTGGGATGACGGGAGATTGTTGTCCAGATTTATGTCGGTCAGGCGATTACTTTTATTATATTTAGAAGTTTCGGCTTAGATCGTTCTGAAATGTCAAGTGTCACTCGACTATGGCAGACGACGCGTGCGTCCGGATATGTCAACCAGAGTGACATTTAGTATTTGTGTTTTTATAGAATTTAATTATGAATTGAACTTAAATGAGTTTGACGGATGTGATTTGAACCTGGGATGGTGTATTTTGTGGAAGGGTGATTGTTCCGTGTCATTTCTTCAAGGATTGAAATTGTTTCGTGGGTTGGTTGAAGTCAAAGTGATTTGATTTTTGTGCGATGCGTATCCGAACGGCACTGGGTGATTTGACGTTTTGGTTTGTGCGTGCGGTGATTTTTTTCCTTTTTGTGCGAGGCGGCGCGGCGAACGGAGCTTCCGTCGCCCGCCTGCCAGCGTGCTGGTTGGGCCGAAGCCCTAACCAGGAATCTGTAGGTTGAAGTGGTTGCTGAGAGAGTGGCCGGTTTTGCTTTGGGACGTGTGAGTGCATCCCGGCGACCAGAGGCTGCTCGTGTGCTGGTGATTGGTGTGTCAGTGTCGCTTGGTCCACGTGTTCCGTGTGCCGGCGACCTGGGTGCTGTTTGTTGCTGCGGTGTGATCCCTGGCGTGATTGTGTTCCCAAGTTGGGCTCATAATCCCTCACGAACGACGTGGCGTGGGGTCGAAATTGGGCCGACCTATCTACCCTACGGGTTTTCCTTCCTCCGATAGGTACGTGTTTGACTTTCTAAAGGCTCTGTCAGTTGGTATTCGGTTTCTTAGGGCGGCCGATACATTTATATTATTTGGGCTGGCCTACTGTTTGTGGACAGGCTCCATATAAATATACATATTTACATACACCTTAGGCATGATTTCCATATACTCAGAAGGCCCATCCATTATGTTAGCCTATGTAAAGCCCGGTGTGTAAGATAAAACCTTCCATGTGTAGCGACCTGTCTGTTCTATATAATCAAAACCCTTTATGTTTGATTTGAGTTTTTGTGCTAAGAAGTTTTTGTTCTGTAACTACAGGAGGGGTTTTGTTGGGGCTGAAGACTGTCTGGTTGTGTTGGGGCTGAAGACTGTCTGGTTGGGGCTGATTGCCTGGCTGAGGCTATCCGCTCGAGGCAGGCCGTCGCAGAGTGGAGTTGGCTGGCTGCGCGACGGTCCACGAGTGACAAGCTTTCTGATTCTTCAGTTTTTTTTATTATTTTTTTTATTTTTTGTTCTTCCACCCTCAACTTAAAATTAGTTGATAAATTTTGTACGAAGTAAAGTTTGACCAGCCAACTGCAACCAGCGACCCTTTTAACTTATTTACTTTTTGTGACGTGTTCAAGGGTTACACTTAATAAACATCTATCTCAGTATTTGGTGCTTTATTGTTCCCAAGAAGAAATCGCGTAACAATTGCAAGTGGAAGCTAGCAACTTGAAGCAAGTAAACGCAAGCAACCTCAAGCGGTCGACTTGAACATGGAAGAGAAGGGGGAATATTTCCCCTGATTCAAAAGAAAACTACTGCCGTAGAAATGCTACAACTGCAGACGTCAAGGGCACGAGGCAAAAGACTGCAGGGTTCCATGCTGCGAGATGTGTCATCGTCCAGGTCAAAATACAGCAGGATGCTGGTTTGCAGCCAGCTCTTCACAGTAGCAAACACAAAAGGTCGGTTACGTACTATTGATTTGTTCACGACATTACCAAATTGCTCCAACCAAGACTCTAAAAATTAACTAGTAAGTATGTGGTATTTAATGGGGCCTTTTTGTAAAGATTAAGAAAAGAAAAAAAAAACAATAACATTTGAGGAACCGATCTTTAATCATTAATTTTAATTACGTAATTAATAAGTAGATACATACACAATTATTTTTCTAACTTATAGAAATCCAGGTTTGCCCTTAAGAAGTTAATGAAATCCTTAATTATTACAACACAATAAATAGTTAATTGAACACCAAAATTTCAAAATTTTCTTTTTTTTCTGATTTTATGGGTACAATGGTATTATCTTATCGCTAAAGCCGAACTAACTCAAAACTTGGAAATATTGAACATATTGTTACGTGTTATAATAATAAATAACTTTATTTACATAAGAAAACATACAATACATGGATTCCCTGACTCCTGTGCTAGGTGATTGACCTGTGTTACAGGAGCCAATATCTTATTACAATCTAGGCTTGCTTATAAGGAATTTAATCAAGTTCTTAACTATTAAAAATCTGCCAAGAGATAGACACAATGGTGGGATATTTCACATCAAAACTTGGATGGAATCATAATCTTATTGCAGATCACCCAGACAACCTCAGGACTTACTTAAAACAATACAATATGGGCTGCACTAACTTAAAACCACTTTTCTTTTCCTCTATTAATTACATTATTCTGACACTAAACACTGACACAAATGAAAAAAGATCTTCTACATATTTGGCTGATTGGGAAGCCCGTATGCCTTGAGGTACACAAGTTTATAACCTTTTGCATTCAGTTACTGTATTAGGTACAGTAGTTTAGTTTCAAATCCCAATGGAATACACCATTGTTTCCATTTTTCGTTGTTTCCAATGAACTATTAATTACACTCGTTTCTGTTCTGTGACCAGCCTATCCTGACCACTGGTTCACATAATCCTAAAATCTAATCTGGTCATGACATAATATACAAATTCAAATATTGCTTTCATATCAGTTGGCCCCAGAAGTTCAAGCAAGCACATTTCAGTGTTCTAAGTCTACAGAAAACTCCAACAATGAGATCAATCCTCAATGCCCAAAGTTGTGCAAGGCAACTATTCTTAAAATGAATAAGTTCAAGTTATTAGGCCAACTCTCACTCTTGTGGAAAAGTTATCAGTACCTACATACTTAAAGTTTTTTGTCAGTTTGTTTATTTCTCCTCCTGTACCATCAACATGACAGATCTGTTTACTCTTTGGCATGAATATTAACTAATTATTAAGGATGTAAACAACATGACTGTCTCATAGTGCTATCTCATGGAAATTCGGCACTTTTCGTACAAATAATATCACAACAAGACTTAGACAAACGCACAGCCTAAACTCGTAGTCGTAGACGCTTGAAATTTGTAGGGTACATTTGCTTTAGTAACTACGTAGGGTGTTCTTGTAAATGTTGTTGTTGGATTCTTGGAAATTCCACCCCAGAGTGAAATGGACTATACATGTAAAAACAATGTTCCTTTTTTTACAGGTATTATGGAAGAAATAGGTGCTAAGTCATTAACTGAATTAACTCCGAGAAAGCAAAAAATGTATAAAAGATGCAGGCTTGTTAGAAATCCTAAGATTACGCAGAAAGCTTAAGAGTAAGAAAAATGTAAAAGGAATATTTTAGACGCATTACATTCCGATGAGGCAGTAAATGCAATTATGCAGAGACAAATGACGAGTCCTTTTTATTTGCTGCTGCAAAGCCAACTAAAAAACACACAAAGGAAATTATCAGGGCGAAGGTGGACATAAGACGACAAAGTTTTAGCTTTGAACTTATATAAAAAAACTTAATTAAAAAAATCAAAATACCCGACTGCTTAAAAAGCGAACTAAAAAGACGTAAACAAGAAGAAAATCATGCTGTGCAGTCGGAGGATACATATTCGCGAGCTGGCTGACCAAAATCAGATGTATCCTCCGACTACACAGCATGATTTTCTTCTTGTTTACGTCTTTTTAGTTCGCTTTTTAAGCAGTCGGGTATTTTGATTTTTTTAATTAAGTTTTTTATTTATAACTTTTTAGTTAATATTTTTTTCGAATTAGGTACATTTAAATATATAAGTGTTATATATTTTTGAAATCATCTCTTGAAACCCTTCATTTTGATACCCCACACGATGGGTTTGGAAGAAAAAATAAAATTGGCCCCCCACAATATGGCGCCCAAAAGCCGCCATTTTCCTATTTTCCAATTTTAATGTACCCTGACACTCGCAAGGTTAAGACGAATCGATTGACGTATGAATCATCAAAATCGGCCAACGCGTTAGGTCTCTGGAACGCCACATAAGAACAAACATACATACATACATACTTACATACATACATACATAGACTGATAAACACATTACCCTCCTTCGGCAGTCGGGTAAAAAGTCCAGCTCATGCTACCGCCTACTAAAGAGATTATTTTGCTTGCCTGGCATCAGCTCATCAAAGGCACTTCTGAACAAAATTCCACTGGAGTGTGGTATAAACTGCCAGATAATAAACACACTAAAAGACATAACGCAAAAAAGGACAGTTCAAGATAATTTATGTATATTGGCTTTTGACGAAATGAGTATAAGGAAATATATATCTTTGAACACAAGACAGGACCAAATTGATGGTTACCAGGACCACGCTGGCCAAGGACGAACCTCGGAAATAGCTAGCAAGCCCTTGACTTTTATGGCAATTGGGGCTCGAAAAAAATGGAAGCAGCCAATAGCCTTTTATTTTTCAGGGGCTAATGTTACTGCTGACAGACAGTCAGCTCTTTTAAAAGAGGTAGGTTATATTAATTTATTTAGTACTTATCCCCGACCAATAAACTGTTCTTGGCTATGACTCTTGAAATATATAAACTACCTATACTTCAGAACACTTAACCTGACATAAAGCGTAAAGAACTTATTTTTTTTTTATTATAGATAGGCTCGCGCTTGACCACTATCTTACCTAATGGTTAGCGATGATGTGGTCGACGCTGTAACACGCTTGCCTAGAAGTAACCTATTCACTCTTGACTTAAAGACCCCGAGGTTGTAGCTATCTGGAAACACAGACTCCGGTAGGGAATTCAACTCCTTAGCTGTACGCATAATGAAAGTATTTCCAAAACGTTTAGTGCGTATGGGTGGGATGTCCACCATGTACCGATGGCGCATCGCCGTACGTCTTGTAGTCCGATGATGAAACGGGCTAGGCGGAATTAGGTCATGCAATACCATCGCATACTCTCCGAAATGCAACCGATAAAAAATTGACAAGCTGGCAACACGACGACGATGTTCAAGGCTTTGACTCGACCAGTGCCTCATTGCCGATGAGCCTCTTGGCCCGTTTTCCGATCTACTCTAGAGCATCAAGCTGGTACTTGGCAGATCCGTCCCAGAGATAAGAACAGTACTCCATGCAAGATCGAACTTGCGCTTGATACAACTTAAGCAGCTGTTCTGGCGTGAAGTACCGTCTCACCTTCGCAAGGATCCCCAACTTTTTGGCAGCCAGTTGAGCCTTTGCCTCTATGTATGGGCCAAAATTAAGTGTCGATGTCAACGTTACGCCAAGAAGCTCAAGATGGACCGTTATCGATATGGTTACACCTCGGAAAGATGGAGCCGGGTAAAATTGGCTCTATTTCGCGGAGAAAAGACACGCCTGTGTTTTTGCGGCATTGAACTTGACCAGATTGGCATCGCCCCATTCGGAGACTGCCTGCGAGGACAGGTTCAAGCGCCCCACCATGGCCTCCCGGAGAGACTAGATCTGAGGCCCGGTAGCCCGAGCGTTGGACAAGTAACTCTCAGCAACAGTGCTGTCATCTGCATACCCAAAGGTGCCGGGTTTTAGCAGTTGATTTATGTGCAGCAAGAACAATGTCGCTGAGAGTACCGACCCCTGAGGGACCCTGGCATTAATATCCAATAGGTCCGAAGAGCAGCCATCGATATTAACTAGCAATTAAGTTTAAATTTTATAAATGAACAAAGTGATCAAATTTGTATTCTTATATGTAATCTTTAATTTGTAACTTCAAAGATAAAAATGTTACAATCCTTAATCATGTAATAATATTGTACATTTCTGACAAAAGCATATAGGAAGACTTAGGCCCCAAAATACAAGTGCTTGAATGCTCTAGTTTGGGGGCTAGTGACAATTATTTGAAATGTACTTTTTCTGGAATAATAAATAATCTTGTATTTGAAAATATATTTAAGCCCAGAGTTGATCTAAGTTTTAAACTAGTTTAACTCCAAGTCCTAGAAATAAAAATGGTAGGTATAGGTATTCAAACACAAATGTCACAGCCGCAATATATTAATAAATTAAAATGTTATTTTACAGGTACTGGGTGCTTGTTTCTAGGCTGGTTTAAAAGTGATCGGGACTGTCTGTGACTGTGATGGCGTCAATTTACGTGCGTTAAACACGTTGGGTTCATCAAGTGAACAACCGTACTTAGAATATGAAGTACATGAAATCGTCACTATTTTAGACCCACCACACCTGTTAGTGCTTCAGAAACAATTTCATTAAACATGATGTTGAATTTACTATAGAAGACATACAAATAAACAACCAGAAAAGTACATGTTACGTATGCCTAGGAATCTGCTGACATTGCGGACACTAAGTATTCTTAGACCTTGATGACAGTGCAGTTACCGTGAAGCCAACGTACGTAGTATCCGCCTTAGAGCGACCCGTACAACACCTATTCCGCGTCACTCCGTACTAAAAAATTCGCCAAAATTGCATTTATGTGAATTCGCGTAAACAAGTGGTGTAGTGAAAATCAGCAACGTCCAATTCACCAGGATTAGTATTGGCAAAGTGTTGTGACCAGTGGTTTAGCAGCAGGACCCCGTCAACTTTGGGCTGGCACCAACCGGACAAGTCAAGTCTTTTTAATAAATAAACACCGCTCAAAGATTGGCGCTGTCGAGACCTATCCATTGACGTGCCATCTTCTAAGATCCGAGCACAGACTGAGGAGGAACAGATAGAAGGAAAACGCCAAAAAACACGTGGTTCTAACCTAAACAGACCACGAGGCTAGTACTTAACCTCCTTTAGCAACACGAGGCTAGACTTAGCCCTGCCTGAAGACTCCGGAGCCGGCCCGAGAATCCGCCACACAGCCACACGTCGCAGCCACACCTGAAGTCCAACCAGCCTGCAGACCACCTCGTCATCATCAGGTAATTCGAGGGAACTCCTGAACCCTTTGGCCTGGACCACCCGAGTTTAGACTTGTCTGAACAGGGTGACCAGGACATCCCACCCCCCCCACCACCAACCCCCTGGAAGACAACTCCCCCCCCCGCCTTCACCCCCTCAAAAAAGATTTTGAATACCCCCTCCCCCCACTCCCTCTAGATTACCTCACCCCCCTCTGGGATTTTGGGGCCTAGGATAGAGGTAGACCACCCGTGTTTGGGTCCAGCTTGACCAGCTCGAGGAGCCCTATCATTTGGCCCCACCAGTTTCCCCCCCCTAACTTTTTATTAACCCCCCCCCCCCGCGTTCACCCCTCAAAAAAGTATTTGACACCCCCTCCCCCCAACCCCTCATATTACTTCACCCCCCGAGTTTGGGTCCATTTTGACCAGCTCGAGGAGCCATATCGATTGGCCCCGCTAGATTCCCCCCATTTTACCCCCCCCTCGCTTTCAGCCCCTTAAATAAAATTACACCACTCCCCCCCGCATCCCTCGGAAACTTCCCCCCCTCGGATTATCTCGGCCAAGAAGTGAGATAGACCCATCGAGTTTGGGTTTGCCGTAACCAGCATCAGAAGCTCTACCAAACGGCCCCGGCAGAAATTGTTTATCTCGCCAAAACCAAGAGTCCGCAAGGTGGTAACCGCAGCAACGCACCACTCGCCACTAAAATCCAGCGCAAGGGATACTCCGCTACCTGCAGAGCGTCACACTGCAGAGCTACGCAGCACATCAGCGACAGTACAAAAATCAACAACAACAACAGTAATTTAACAAAAGTAAGTCCATCACCCGAAACTGTCTAGTCTTATTAGTAATTTAATTGTAAATTAACAAAAAATTTAATTTAATTTAGTTTAAGCAACCTTTACAAAAATGTCAGCATCAACATAAACATCAACATCATCCGTTCCCGCCAAGGTACCTAGTAAGGTCACAAAATCGACACGATCGCTTCGGGAGAAAGTTATCGCGAAGTCGGCAAAGTCAGTCGCAACGGGCAAATTGACCCACAGTCCCAGCCGACTGTGGTACCATCGAGTCCGAAAGCGGCATCAGTGTCAGACGTGACTGAACTCACGCGTGTCACAAACCTGCACACACCAGCAACAGCGTACAGCTCTGCGTGCTCCGAAGTCTCGGAGCAGCCAGCAGCTGTTTCATCAAAACGCGTGTCAGAAACGATACTGCGGTGGGAGGGATGTGACATATCCCCACCGAAACCGTTAACGGACGAAGAAACCTCAAATGCCTCCAGCCGAACCAGCGAACCATTCAGCCGGGCCAGTATCCTGTACAGAACGCCGAGGAAAGGTACAGGCGTACATATGGACATGGCCACTGAGGAAGCGAACATCATGCTTCACCAGGGCAAGGAGGCGCTGGAGGCCGCTGGAAATATGAAGAGGGAATGCAAGCAGACAGCTCACGAATGCCTGCAGGGTCGGTACGAGACCGTCCTGTCCCTGTCTGACTCCCGAGCGCGCCACAAATATAACTTGGAGAAGGAGAGGTCACGCCATGCCCACGAGCTCGTACGTGTCGAAAGAGCTCACACGAGGGAGATCGAGGCATCGAAGAAGACTCTGGCGTTGGAACTAAGTCGCGCGAGGGAAGCGATAGGAGAGACCCTGAAACAACAAAGCAGATAAGAGAGTGGTTGGGAGCCGAGACCCTTCAGGCGTTCAAGGAGAACGTTGAAATCAAAAAGGGGGTCCTGGCCTTGCAAGATGCGGTCAAAAAAGAGCACGAGAAGACCCGCAGGGAGGCCAGGACAAGTTCAGGATCGCCGGGACGAGAATCCCCTAACCCGGTCCTGATGCGCCTCGAACTCAACATTGCCAGCATCACAAACTAGCTGGACATGTTGAGGAAGCAGGTAGAGCGCCTAAAAACGGACCTTCCGGTGCGGGGGCACAGTGGCTGGGGAGCCACTATCCAAGAACACCACTGCAGCGTCCCTGATGAGTTAATGAAGGCGGTCTCCACAACGGAAAGGATGGAGGCAGAGATAAAAAAGATAGCACAGGCATTACACAGACACACCAACAGATCACCTCCTCGCCCCCCCAGGACATCTCACAACATCTGAAGCCCGACCGTGAAAAGCTGGCGCTTGTCTCTTCGGACATCAGAGTCCTGAGAGACAAGCCCCAGCCCCAAGCCCCGACAGCAACGAACCTTGACACCCAGCTTGCGGTTGTAGAGGTAAAGAAGACGCTGGCGGAAATCGTCAAGGGCATGGATGGCCTGAGGGATAGACCCGTGATCTAACAGCCCCAGAATAGACCAGTGATCCTCGCACCACAGCCGAAGCCAACCCAGCCGAAGCCGGCCCAGTCTAACCACACCCTTATCGTCTCCTCGATCGTCTCCTCGACGGACCCCAAACATACGGGGGAAAACGTCTTGGAGAGGGTAAGGGTGGCGCTGGACCTAAAAACAACGGGGGCCCAATTGAACAAGGTAAGGAAGGCAAGGAACCAGAAGGTCATCTTGAATTGCGCATCCTAACGAATAACCTGAGGATCCAGGAAACAAAGCCGGCGAACCCTTTCATCTGTTTCAGGGGAGTCCAGGCTCACTACACCGACGAGCAGATGGTGGATCTGCTCAAAGCGCAGAACCAGAGCATCTTCGGCGGTGTCGACATGGGCAGCCAGACTCTGAAAATCAGATACAGAAAAAAGGCAAGGAACTCACTGGTCTGCCATCCCGTTTTTGAGCTCTTCCCAGAGCTGTGGAAGCGTCTCACGCAGGGTGAGGCCAAAGTCTTTATTGGCCTCCAAAGGGTACCTGTAGAGGATCAGTCCCCATTGGTACAACGCAGTAAATTAGCGTACGGTCACACAAGAACAGTGTGCAAAGAAACGACGCAGACATGCAGCTACTGCTCAGGCGAGCATACTGGAAGAAACTGTCCTTCTAGGAGAGAAGGTAAAAACCCGACCTGTGTGAAATGTGTAAGGGCAAACAGGGAGAGCTCGGATACCGCACACACCACCTACAGCGAAAGCTGTCAAGAGCGACAAAAGTGGGACGGCATAGCCAGGTCACGGGTCTTGTATTGCTGAAGAGGAGGGCACTCGCAGTGGCCTGACTAGAGGTATGCATTTCATCCAAGCAAACCTTCAACGCTCCAAGCTTGCGAAAGCGGAGTTCCACCTTGCGGCTCAGGAAAAAGGGATAAAAGTGGCCCTCGTTCAAGAACCCTACGTAGGAAGAACGGGGATCATGAAACAGAAAGTCATTCAGTGCACCCTGAGCCGTCAAAAACCGGTAAAGGCAGCCGTAGTTGTCTTCGGGGACGAGTTGGAAGTCATTCATGACCCTCAGCTCGTCACCGAGAACATTGCCTCGGTCATAATAAAGGTGGGCGACGTCAAGATTGGAGTAGTGTCGGTCTACTTCGAGGGTGACCAACCACTAACACCTTACAGCAACACCTTAAAAACCATACTGACCAAAGCACACATACACACACCTAACACTATCATCGGTGGAGACATCAATGCTTGGAGCTAGTGGTGGGGAAGTAATTCCGAAGACTACCGCGGTGCAGAGTATAACTCATTTGTTAATGAACTGGATCTCCAAATTCTCAACAGAGGACAGGTTCCAACATTCGAGACTTATAGGGGGGACAGGCTGTATGCTTCGCTGACATAAAAAACGTTCGTAGCATTAATATAGGAAGTTACTGACGGTGCAATCACCTCGACACCGATGCTGCCATGACGTCAAGGATTGATGCTTCGCTGACATAGAAAACATTCGTAGCATTAATATAGGAAGTTACTGACGGTGCAATCACCTCGACACCGATGCTGCCATGACGTCAAGGAATCCATCAATGCCAAACTAATATTTAAGATCATTTCTTGCAAGAAGAACCATTCCATATTCCTACTTCGAGTAGGATGGATTCGTAGGCTAGTTAGTTGTAGTTAGTCTATTTAATTATTGTAACCATTCCATGTCCTAATATCGGCTTGAAATGGACATCTGTAGGTTAGCTAGTTGTAGTTAGTAGTAATAACCATTCCAAGTTCAAATCTCGACTTGGAATGGCCATTTTTAGGTTAATTAATTGTAATTCACTTTAATAATTAAAAGTTTAGAATCATTTCGGGTTTCTTTCCAATCCCCCGGCTGTGGTAAACGTAATTTACTGGTAAACATAATTTTTTATTTGTCAACAAAAGAGCGAAGTTTGTTTCAAATGCCTAGCTAGCAAAGGATTATATTGTTGTATCTCGAATTCAAAGGCTGATTGTAACTTAGTATCCTGAATGTTGAGAGGGAATCAAAAACATACATGAGAAATAGAATACTGTTTTTGTGTTATACAACTTTACACCTCGAGTGTGAAAAAATATTAAAGGACTGATGTCTTAATTTATTTATTTTATTTATTATATACTTTATTGTACACCACTTAAATAATAACAGGACAAACATTTATAAAGATAAGTGTACAATGGGCGGTCTTATCGCACAGGGCAATCTCTTACAGACAACCTTTGGATGGACTGGACGAGAGGAGATAGACATAGGGCTGTCAGTGTACAAAAACTTCTTCTACATCTTAAATAATATTACATAAAATACATACATAAAAATAAAATAATATACTAATAAATATCAAATATAGAACAGAGAAAGGAGAAGAATAGTTACAGAGAAAGGAAATGCTCCTTCACCATTTTTTTTTAAATGTAGGTAATGTTTGCGCACGTCTTACCTCAATAGGTAATGCATTCCACGAAGGAGCTGCTTGCCGTGAAAGATCTGTAGAAGAAGGATGTGGAATGCATACGAATGCTTAATTTTAGGTTTTCCGATGATTTCAAGGACCGAGAATGTTCACACACAGAGGAACTGATAGCGTTCTTTAAGATAAAAATTTAAAATTTAAAAACCCCCGACTCAAAAAACACTCTAAATAGTAAGAAATAATATGTACTGGCACATTGGCACTTTACGTTTAAAATACCTAACTACTATTTAATTTTATCCAAGCGTCGTCGCGTCGGGGGACCGCTAAATACCAGCTATTCTTTGTATAACAGAACACCTTCTTTATTGCTGGGTAGGTTTAAGCCTCTTATGTTTGGCGGTACCTTCTCCAGTTTCGCGCCTCACACTTATCTATGTACTTATAAAAAAGCCGTGAAGTTACATATCAATTACAGTTTAGTCTTTTTATGAAATATGGAAATTAATCTGTCTTTAATTAGCTTAACATTGATAAAGTTATTATTAATAGAGTTACCTGCATATTATTATTGTGTTTTTACTTACGTACGAACTTAGTTTCATGCATAAAGCTATAAATAGATTTGTTATCGTTCTAATTCATGATGCAATGCGTGCGCGCAGCACGCGGGTCGCGGTGCAGTTTTCTTTTCTAGCTTAGCGGTCCCCCAACGCGACGACGCTTGGATAAAATTAAATAGTAGTTAGGTATTTTAAACGTAAAGTGCCAATGTGCCAGTACATATTATTTCTTACTTTTTAGAGTGTTTTTTGAGTCGGGGGTTTTTAAATTTTAAATTTAATTTTTATTTCATGCTTTTTAAACTTTATTTACTAGTAGTCACGCTACGATTGACCATCTTTGGGTAAATATTATTACGGGTAGTGTGGCAGACGCTGGTAATATAATAAAACCACATAAATGAGATTATATAGTGGACTGTATTTAAATTGAAGCACAAGGTACATTAATAAAATATATAGGTACATGTTACACTGGTAGGGTGCGAATGATGACTGACTTAGGATCGTTCACATGAACGGGATTAGTGGATTATTATGTATGCTTCATACATAAATTGGCTACTCCAAAGACGATACCTCTGCTGTAAGTTACTGAGGAGTTGGGTGTCCTGTGATTCCTGGTGATGCCCCAGCATCAGGTCAAGATTATTATGTTTTAGCAATATCGAACTGACAATTTATCTCTCAATCCCCTATTCATCACCAGCACCAAGGGCGTCGCCAGCCGATGGCCCAGGGGGGGGCAAGTTGATATGGAGAATGAGAAAAGTATGAATTGTAGGTAAAGTCGAGAGCACATGAAGCTTTTCACTTGTAGTACGAGCCTTACGCTTTAATATGCGCGCTTATTAGGCGCTCTAATATCAAACCATGGTGGTTGCGGGGACGAGATCAAGCGACGCATGGCTATGGCTAGGTCTGCCATGGATAGGCTGAGGAAAATATGGAGGAATCACAATATCACCAAAGCTACGAAAATCCGGCTTATATGGGCACTTGTGTTCCCCATATTTCTATACGCAGCCGGGACCTGCAGCCGTATTGCGTAAGTGCGCAAAGAAGTAAAACTATCCAACCGACCAAATCGGCCAATCACACAAAAATATCGCGTCATTCATCTCGCATGTGATTGGTCGATTTGGTCGGTTGGATAGTTTGACTTCTTTGCGCACTTACGCAATACGGCTGCTGGACGCTGAGAGACACTGAGAGGAAGAGAATAGACGCTCTGGAAATGTGGTGCTGGAGAAAAATGCTTGGAGTGTCGTGGACAGAGTTTCGCACTAACATATCCATCCTTCAAGAGCTTGGTATCAGGCAGCGTCTGTCGGCTGTATTCCAAGCTTGAGTACTCCAGTTCTTTGGACACGTGTCCCGACGAGGCAACGACTCTATCGAGCGGCTTGTAGTTCAGGGTAGAGTGGAAGGAACGCTCGCGCGTGGCAGGTCGCTCATGCGATGGACCGACCAGATTAAGTCTGCAGTGGGTGGCCCATTGAATGAGTGCACACGAATAACGGCCGATAGAGACGGATGGCGTCGCATCGTTAAACAAATTATGGCAACCCGAAGTCTCACTGCAACATGATGACCACGACCGCTCTGCCATGAGTGTACCGACGAAGAAGAAGACGAGCCTTACATCTACAGCGATTGTAATAATATCGGTATAGTTCTCGCCAAACTTCTTGGCCGTCCCGAAGTTGGCTGCAATGTCTGCGCAGTAGTAAATCATACAAAAACACTACCGATCCGTGCCTTGCGCATCGGAAAGCCAACTGAAAGAGTCCAACGTGTATAGCTACGCAACTCTACCGTACACGTTGTGCACGGAAGAGCGATCAAAATTTTCAACGCTTTTCCGTGTCGGGAAAGAAGGTTTTTGCCTATTTTAGGATATCAACAACGGTTTATCTGTTGGGTTTGGTTTATATATATTCATTCGCGACGTACGGGAATGATCAATCAAGCAAGTCAAGTCAAAGACTTAGGACTTTGGTTGCTTTACATTAGGCAACTTTTTAAGAATCTCTAGGGGGGGGGGCAGCTGCCCCCCTGCTCCCCCCATTGGCGACGCCCTTGACCAGCACCATCCACCATCAGATCCTGATCACCATCTATCTACAACCTATTCAATGAGACCATTCCAATGAGTCCAAACACGATACCTCTGCTGTAAGTTACTGAGGAGTTGGATGTCCTGCGATTCCTGGTGATGCCCCAGCATCAAGTCAAGATTATTATGTTTTGGCAATATCATTGAACTGATAGTTTATCTCTCAATCCCATATCCATCACCAGCACCATCCACCATCAGACCCTGATCACCATCTATCTACAACCTATTCAATGAGACCATTCCAATGAGTCCAAAGACGATACCTCTGCTGTAATTTACTGAGGAGTTGGGTGTCTTGTGATTCCTGGTGATGCCCCAGCATCAGGTCAAGATTATTATGTTTTAGCAATATCATTGAACTGACAGTTTATCTCTCAATCCCCTATCCATCACCAGCACCATCCATCATAAGACCCTGATCACCATATATCTACAACCTATTCAATGAGACCATTCCAATGAGACCAAACAACAACCTATGCTGTAAGTTAGCGTTGAGTTGGGTGTCCTGCTGATTCCTGGTGATGCCCCAGCATCAAGTCAACATTATTATGTTTTGGCAATAGCATTGAACTGACAGTTTATCTCTCAATCCCATATCCATCACCAGCACCATCCATCTTTAGACCCTGATTACCATATATCTACAACCTATTCAATGAGACCATTCCAATGAGTCCAAAGACGATACCTCTGCTGTAAGTTACTGAGGAGTTGGGTGTCCTGTAATTCCTGGTGATGCCCCAGCATTAGGTCAAAATTATTATGTTTCAGCAATATCATTGAACTGACAGTTTATCTCTCAATCCCCTATCCATCACCAGCACCATCCATCATAAGACCCTGATCACCATATATCTACAACCTATTCAATGAGACCATTCCAATGAGTCCAAACAACAACCTATGCTGTAAGTTAGCGTTGAGTTGGGTGTCCTGCTGATTCCTGGTGATGCCCCAGCATCAAGTCAACATTATTATGTTTTGGCAATAGCATTGAACTGACAGTTTATCTCTCAATCCCTTATCCATCACCAGCACCATCCATCATAAGACCCTGATCATCATATATCTACAACCTATTCAATGAGACCATTCCAATGAGTCCAAACAACAACCTATGCTGTAAGTTAGCGTTGAGTTGGGTGTCCTGCTGATTCCTGGTGATGCCCCAGCATCAAGTCAACATTATTATGTTTTGGCAATAGCATTGAACTGACAGTTTATCTCTCAATCCCATATCCATCACCAGCACCATCCATCTTTAGACCCTGATCACCATCCATCTACAACCTATTCAATGAGACCATTCCAATGAGTCCAAAAACGATACCTCTGCTGTAAGTTACTGAGGAGTTGGGTGTCCTGTGATTCCTGGTGATGCCCCAGCATCAGTTCAAGATTAATATGTTTTAGCAATATCATTGAACTGACAGGATTCTAAATTTCAAATCGATTAGACCTATGAAAGTTGCTCATATGTTTTCCTCAATTAGTAGAGTGCTGATTATCTTCAAATGGCTGAGAATATTTTCTTGAATCATGGCTAAGAACACTCTCGATTAAGTCACCTTTTAAACAAAAAAAACTAAATCAAAATAGGTCCACCCGTTTGGACGCTATGATGCCACAGACAGACACACATATACACACCTCAAACTTATAACACCCCTCTTTTTGCGTCGGGGGTTAAAAAGGACTAGAAGGATTAAAGAGATGATTATAGAGCAATGAAAGTATGTGGGCATTCCGGCGAAGGCGAATAGGAATAATAATAAATAATGGAATAATATATAACGTAGTGTAATGAAATGTAGCCGAGTTTGTGTGTGACTAGCTAGTGTTTTAAAAACATGAATACAATAAAATGCGTTTATTTCGAGTTACACACTTAGTAAAGGCACTTTCTGTCAAATCAGCTGTTCCATGCAACATTGAACTTGGGCCCACATAGAAAAGTTGTTTTTTTTTAAAGACCAATGTATATATTCATGAAAAATTTGTTGTTGTGAAATTTTGCTTATTCATTTTTGCTTTTTCATGTACATTGTGGGCTTATATAATTTAGGAAAAAACAACCCAAACTTTGTTTTTGCTCCGGCATTAACACAACAACACCTACAACCGAATGGAAAACAAAAAACCGGCCAAGTGCGAGTCGGACTCGCGCACGAAGGGTTCCGTACCATTATCGCAAAAAACGGCAAAAAGATTACGTTTGTTGTATGGGAGCCCTACTTAAATATTTATTTTATTCTGTTTTTAGTATTTGTTGTTATAGCGGCAACAGAAATACATCATCTGAGAAAATTTCAACTGTCTAGCTATCACGGTTCATAAGATACAGCCTGGTGACAGACAGACAGACGGACCGCGAAGTCTCAGTAATAGGGTCCCGTTTTTACCCCTTGGGTACGGAACCCTAAAAATGAAAGTTCAGTTGGCTTTTAAAGTCTTAAGCCACTCAGTTGCAGCTGGATTATATGCCAAAGTTGCTCAAAGTAAGTATTATAAATATTCATGTTATGTATATAAAACATAAAACAGAATAATTAAGTGTGGTAATTCATCGGCTTTATCTGAAGTCTGACCGCACAGAGAGAGCGCGCGCGCTTTCTCCCAATTTTGTCATCATTGAATTTCTAGCCTTGAAAGTTTACATTTTATTAAAAACAAACAAACAAGTTAATTGCTTTTTACTTGGTTTTTTGTATTTTGATAGATCAGCTGCAATGTGTGTATTAAGTGCTAAACATCCCTCACGAAAGTATGTATAGTTTTCTTTTTTCAATTTCAGATGAGTTACCTCAAAATGCTGCCTCAACGGCCACGGTGGTAGCCAATATGGACCAATTATTTGACGCTGTCAATGGGGACACACCAGACAGAAAGAGGGGAAAGCCATTACTGACCAACATGTCCTCCACCAGCTTCCATTCCGAAATATTTGGAAAAATGGAAGAAAAAAACAAAGAAATGAAATTTTTGGGGGCAAGACCCAGTCGTCCCTCACAAGATGGCTGGTTGAGGACACTATGTGCCATAGAAAGGATATTTAAAAATTTGTAAAAAAACAATGTAAAAACATTATCGCCGCGAAGACTAAATCAAGTCCCTCTGGAAAATTGCTTTAAGAAATAATTGTGGATCAAATTCAAATCCTACATCAGTGTAGCAGCGCTAAAAACTAGCATTACAACAAATTTGTGCCGAAAATCAAAACTGCATGTAAAGCAATTTTAAGACTTTCCTAGCACAAAAAGAACCTGAAACCGGATAAGCAGAAGAAACTTCATCAATAAGCATTGATGATGGAGCTTCTTTTCCGGTGGGTAGTGAACTTGAGCCCTTGGAAATCTTAAATAGTCTACCTCAGTGTTCAGGCAAGCCTGTGCTTATGTATGCGGGTTTATTGTGAGGGCAATAAATTTAAATTGCGTACTGTGTAAAAAAAAAATTCTGTCTGACCCGAACACTGAGGTATGCCATCTTCACATCATTTAAATTCAAAATTCATTTATTAGTGTGATTTTTGGTACATTTTACATGAGATGTTATTAATAAATAATTAGTTCCTAAAGAATACAATAGTGAAAAATGCAGCTTGAAATATGTACAAACTCAATTCGTCAAATTTGTTAAAAATACTGCTACTTTAATGAATGAATTTTTATCAATAAAATCGCATGAAAAAAATATTAAAATTAAATTAGCAAAATTATGCGAAAAAATACCTACAAACTGTCTGAAAGGATATGAATTAGTGTGTTTAGGGATTTATTTTTAGGGTTAATACACAATAATAAAACTCTAGACGATGTGCACAAATTATATTACCTTAAAGGATACTTAACCGGAGATGCAGAGCACCTATTAAGAAACATTAATGTAACATCAGATAATTACACAGATATAAAAAAAAAAATTGCGGATAGAATTTTAAAACGTTTGTTTACTCAAAAGAGTTTAACAGTAGAATCAGCCACTGAAATAAAAGATTATTTAGCACCACATCTGATTGTTTGGGTTCAATAAAAAAATTAGGGATAGATATTACTTCTTGGAACATACCGATAATAAACGTTGTTAGTGCCAAATTGGATAAGGACACCACGAAAGTCTGGGAATTAAAAGTAGCTTCGGATACTACGGATTATGTGCCTACTTTTACTCAATTTGCTGACTTTTTAACTGGTCGATATCGAGGTCTAGAAAATTTTGATAATAAACTTCATGTTCAAAAGAGTTCGTAATCGTTCCATGTGGTAGGGAAAGAAAAAACGGAGTTGTCTTTATTGTTCTGCCGCTCATAAGGTATCTGCTTGTAAAGATTTTGCTAAAGAAAATAACGATACTCGACGTGATTTCGTACAGAAAAACGGACTATGTTTCATTTGTTTGGGTAGTCACCACTCTGCCAGATTTTGTAGAAACACCGTCAAATGAAATTTATGGAAAAGACGCCACCATACTTTGCTCCACCCTAGCGGTGGTTCTGGGTCTGTTGGTGAGGACACGGGTGTTGTTCAAAAGGAAGCAGCGTCAGTTGCTTCTAGGAATAGTACCTCAATGGAGGAAACTCAAAAGACCGCTGTTCAAGCGGAGGGATCTACTAAGCCAATAGTTTCATACTTTTCGACAGGAAATGGTAAGGATACGGTTTTAATACCTACGGCTTTAGTAAATGCCAAGTCAAAGGATAGAACTTATCGTGTTGTTCGTGCGTGTATTAGTAGATCAAGGGTCACAAGAATATTTTATCATTGAGTCAATGGCTCAATATTAAGGGTTAAAGAAAACTTTAACAAAACACCGTGTTACAGTTGTAGGTGGTAATAAAACAGTTAATGTACAATTCTTCAGTAGTTGTTGATATAAGTTCTCGAGTGAATCCAGATTACGGCGTTCAAGTAAATGCTTTCGTTTTGAAGTCCATCACATCCCTTATCCCAGTTGTAATAGCAACCAGGGTAGAATGGGTAAGATTGAGTGAAGATGATTTGGCAGATCCTGAGTATCACAAGCCTAATAAAATCGACGTTTTTTTAGGTGCTGAGATATTCAGGCAAATTATCCAAGATAGAATCAAAAAGAGTACCAGTAGATCGCACGTAGCACACCAAACAGAATTCGGATGGATTATTTCGGGTGTTGTCGGTACAAAAAAATCCTCCGACATCAATTCATATCCTTGTATCACTGTCATGCATTTCCATGTTCAGTCTGGTGACTTTTTACGTACATTCTGGAAGCTAGAAGCGGAGCCATCGGGAACTGAAAAAATACTTAGTAAAGAGGAAGTGGAATGTGAGAATATTTTTACAAATACCACAAAACGAGACGAAAGCGGACGTTACATTGTAAGGTTGCCGTTCCGGGATGGTGACCAAAGTTGTCAGGATGGTGAATCTAGGTCCATATCTGAAAAAAAAAGGTTTAAGTTTAGAATATAAACTTTCAAGGGAAAAATAAATAAAATATTGATAGCTCTATTACTGGTGCGTAGGGCTTAAAGTCGATAAGCGGTACATGAACATTTAAGTATTATAATTTTTACCTAAATTCTAACCATTTAATTTAAACCTTTTGGGGAATGGAACTGGCGTCCTTAACACAGGTTATTTTGTAACCTAGCTAGGATGTCAGTTGCGATTCTTATAGTGAATTTAAAACCAAATTTACTGTTCTTATGATTGTTTATTTATCTTTTTTGTAATTTGATTGTTGGTTTTTATTGTGTTTTAACAAATAAATAATATGTAAATAATAAATAATACTGGTTTTAACTGTACGTCTACTTTGCCTTTAAAAAGTTTAAGTAAACTATGCAATCTAATTTCGGACAAAAGACCATGTTTTTTAGGATCAGGATAGAAAAAAAGTATATTACAAAATTAAACAAAGTATCAGTTTGCGGTTAAGGCGCATATATTCTCCAATGTTAACGCAGTACTGGCCGTGCGCCCGTTCAGAACCAGAATATAAATATTGAACCTCCTTTTGGACAGTTCTGTTTTCAAAATATTCTTATATTTACATATGCTACTTCAGTTTGAAAATTTAACCTCCAAATCAGCGACGCATAATGGAAATTTTATCCCTTTTGGATACTCCACTAAAACGACTTAAATGTTTATAAATATTCGTACACTGAAAATTTGATGGCTAGAATTTCTTCATGTGTTTGAGTTTGTCCAAAAAGTGGTTAGGCAAACAACGAACAACCCAACGGCGGCGAGAGTCGTAGAGCCGCTTTAAAGCGTACGGAAGACCCCTTAAAATGGTGGCACGCTCGGAAGACTATCTATCCTCTGTTATTTAATTATGTTATGAAAAGGCACAATCTCGTAGCTACATCAGTTCCATGCGAGATAATATTTTCGAAGGCAGGATTTACACTGTCTGAACGTAGAAGGCGATTGATGATAAAAAAGTGTCGTAACTCTATTCATAAGTTGCAACTCTGACATTTGAATAGGGTAAAAACGATATGTACATACGTAAATGATGCTGTAAGTAATAATCAAAAAATCATTGTATACAGACCCCGATTTTGAAATACGCCAATCTTTTGTTTTTTGTAAGTCTTTCAAGGTATGCTTTAACGGTTATTTCAGAACGACGGCAAATTTTAACCACAGTTGTTGAAGGGTATATCAAGCCACCTTTGTTTCTGTAAGCTTTAGACTAATTTGGTCCTGATTTAAGGAAACTAAAGCTCCAATACATGTCTTGCATTTTATTTGTTTGATTAACGAACTAGAGACAAACTCCGCAATGTATTCTACTGCCCTTTCAGCGAAAAGAAACAAAGTAATCCTTTCAAGGGCTCGGTTTAAGTCGTCACGACTTTCAGTTTCAGTGCAGAAATAACGGTCCGCAGAATTACCGGCCGTCAAACAAATCGGTCGAACATTCAGACTCAGTCAGTTGAAGAATATTACCGACTTTCTGTATAGGGGAGACCTGTACAAAACCGTATACCTGGGTAAAACCGTATAGAGTAGCTATTTTCCCCAATAATTCAAATTTCGCACGCTCAGTGGCGCCTACCAATCAGGGGGGGTGACCATAAACTCTTAGAGTAAGGTTATTTTGAGGTCGAGTAAGTGACAGATGTATAGACATCATATACATCTGTCCCTTACACACACTCGAATTAACCTTACTCTAAGAGCTTATGGTCACGTCCTTGTAAACAAACACTTATCGCTGCAGGCTCGCGCAATTTTGAATTATTTGATTTTATTGTTTTTCGGTAGTCTTGATCTTATTTTCGTGAATATACAAGCAGTGATTGTGAAGTGTACATACGCTACAGGTAAGTTCCTAATCAATTATGTTGTAGGTGATGTATTTGCTCTTAAATGTAATGTTTGTATTGACTTGTTGTGAGTGAATGATGTTTCTGTTTTACACTAGTGTTGGTTGGGGCACAACCGTATGGGGTAAAACCAATATACGATTTTGACCCGGATAGATAAGTCTAATTATGGTCATTCTTTTATTACAGATGCTTCAAAAATGCCGCGTAATTATCAAAGAACCACTACGAGGCAAGACTGGGATCCAGAGAATATGAAAAAAGCTCCATCAGCGCCGCTCGTTGGCCAAACTTTCAACGTGTCACTCAAGACAGTGCCATCAACATCCACTGCGCGACTCGACCCGGTGCCATCGACATCTGCTACGCCGCTGTCAACTCCTACTATGTTGAAGCCGGTCCTTGAAATTACATCTCCAGCGAATATAATGCCAGTCCCTAAAATAAACATTGATCGAAAAAGAGCAATCGATAATCGTCGAGGAAAAACAGCTATCATCACGTCCTCTCCTTAAATATAAAAATGAGTTGGTTAACACTCAAAACAAAAAACTTAAACTGAATCTTAACCAGCCACCTAAACCAAGAAAACTAACAAAAGAAACACCAAAGATAACATTTGCTTGTATTGCCTAGAAGAGTACGGTGCAAGCCGCATGGACGTAGGTTGGGTGCAATATATGGGCTGTCAAGGCTGGGCCCATGAAGGCTGCACCGGCTATGATACAGAGGAGTTGGAAGACTTCATTTGCGCTAGATTAATTATCTCACGGTAAGTTCCGGGGCAATATCGTACATAGTATACGGTTTTACCCATGGGTCGAGGCAAAACCGGAAAAATATTGTTATTTATTTATTTATTTAATAATTAATGTACACACACAGTAAAATACATAAAGACAACACATCAAGACAATAGAGTACAAGGGCACTGCTTATTTCTTAAGAAATTTCTGCCAGCAGACCCGCGAAAAGGAAACATGAAAAATAAATGTAGACAATAGTGTGTGAGAATAGGAAAATAAGAAAATTGAACGACTTAAACTAAGATTCAAAATTAGCGCACCTACACAAATAGTGTAATGGTGGATATATACAAATATAAATACATAATTGTAAAATATATAGATACTTATGTATAATATATATATATATATATATATATACATACACATATATAAATAAAGGTCAGACTTGAGAGGATAGGTAATGCTCTTTTAAACGTTGTTTGAATAGTGAGATAGTATTTAAATCTCTGATGCTAGGCGGAAGTGAGTTCCACAACCTTACAGCATGGACAGAGAAGGAATAGGAATAATAACTGGTCTTATGTGGAAGGGATTTAAGGAGATGTTTGAGATGTGATCTGCATAGTGCGTCTCTGGGGCGAGCGTAAGAGAATCGCTCACGCAGGTAGGAAGGATAAGAGGGGTTATGCAAGATGTTGAACAGGAGACATAAAATCCGAGTGTTCCTACGAAGACGGATTGGGAGCCACTTGAGTTCCTTGCGAAGATGAGAAACATGATCATACTTACGTAGACCAAAAACAAAGCGAATACACAAGTTTTGCAAGCGCTCAAGCTTGTTTAATAGCTCCTCTGTGGCATCCAGGTAGCAGGCGTCGGCATAATCTATAATCGGCTGAATAAGTGTTTGCGCTAAAGATATTTTTGCTGTTATTTGCTTTTTTATTGAAATTGTTGTCTAATTTTATTTTTTTCTGCAATATTTTAATTGTAATTTGTACCTAATGAGTCTGACTAAATGTATATGTTAATTTAATACATTTGCGTTTTGAAATGGATTAAATACATGCCTAGATCCTTAGCTAAACGGCCTTGTCCCGGTATCTTATATTTCTTTTCTAGATTATTTGTTAAGTGAAATGTCATCCAGGTTCCCTAGCGCTCCCATGCAAGGAATCGAACAGCTCCGAAAGTTGCTGTCCCATAACTTCACCGAAAAAGATGTAGAGGATGTTTTGCAAGGCGCGCTGAAGCATATAAAGAAGACCTTCCTTGTTTGTTAGTTTGAAGGGAGGGCTAAAAATTTGGCAACAGATGAGAGAAAATATCACAGTATCTGTAGCAGATGCTCCAAAAAAAGCGGCGCTGTCAAATATAAGAACTCTTTGTCAATTGCTGTGCACGTTTCCATTGACTACTAGCACTGCCGAGCGATCTTTTTCCCCCTTACGCCGATTAAAGTTTTCTTCGCAACAGCCGTCCTGTTGCGAAGAAAAAAAATGGACGCGAATGAAGTGCTGGACATCTTAGCAGGAAACATAAACGAAAACTGTGTTTATCTACTCTCATATCTTAATATATTATAAACTTCAAAACGAGAAAATTGTTTCATAGCGTTATAAAACAATTTTTTTCTATTACGATATAGGCCAAATCCAAGAAGTTAATATTACCACAGATAATATAATATTAGCATACAGATGTGTCATCCCATACAAATAAACCGGGCTGACGTACTGTACTGATATACTGAAAAAAAATTGTACATTGATCGCATTCGGTTCCATTCCACGTATATAGATGGCGATCTGTCTATCGCCGTGGAACGGAACCGAACGCGATCGATTTACAAAAAATAATCGGTATAATCAGATGAATAACGCTAGTTACGTTTCTTTGTATGGGATGAGGCATCTGTATGCTAGTATTATATTATCTGTGATATCACCAAGGAGTTTCCATCAATTATTTTTTTTTGTAATAGAAAGCTTATGCGGGGCGCGCCATTTTTATAGTACCTATTATAAAAGTCTTAATTCCAATTTTTACTTGTCTATGGCAACGCCCGCTTAAGTGCATGCGCGGCTAATGCGGTAATGTGCTGGGTTTTGGCGCCATTCATACGTTTTGCTGTACTGAATTTCATGAGTGTTTTAATTCTTGCTTGAAAATGTCTGATATCAGTGAATGCGAAGAAAATTTAACTCCGCCCGATATTATAGATGCGGCGACGGAAATTACTCAAAACCTATTACTATTACCTATTACCTACCAGCAAGAAAATTATATGATAAATGCTATCACGACTTTATGGCATGGAAAATGCAAACTACTTCGTTTTCGGGAAACGTGCCATTGGCGTATTTTCAGGAATTGTCTGACAAATTCAAGTGTTTCTCATTATGGTCTAAATACTCAATGTTAAAGAGTACATTATGCATTTATAACGAAGTTGATATGTCCAAATATTCAAATTTAATTGCGTTTTTGAAAAGAAACATCCAAGGATTTGAAGGCAAAAAAGCCACGTTTTCAGCTGAATAATTGAATAGATTTATAAATAAAGCTCCTGGACATATTTTCACGAAGGTACGTTACGTACGTACGTACGGTTTTGGCGATAGCATTATTTACTCTCATTATTGCAGAAAAATAGGAGGGCTTGAAGATGTAAAGGACGTCAAAAAGACAAGAATCTGTCACGTAAAGAACAAACAATATATGATTACACTGACTTCTGCCAGCAGCTTCGCCCGCGTGAAAGTCGAAAAATATACCTAGGGAAAATATTCCCGGAACAAAAAGTATCCTTTATGCTATTCCAAACTATAATCTATCTTTGTGCCAAATCTTATCATCCGTCCAGCCGTTTGAGCGTGAAGAAGTAACAAACACTCACAAACTTTCGCCTTTATAATATTAGTGTTAGTGTGATAAGAATAATAAAAATAATGACGAGAACCTCGTGAAGGCTGAGAGAGATAAGAAAAGTAAGTATCTTTATCTGGCTCGCGTGGTTGTCGGCATGTGGGATGTGAATACAGAAGTCACAAGTCAGTCACAAGAGCCTGCACGAACGTCTGAAGAGGTTCTTGTTGGGTTTCTAGATCAATCACTTGATCCAGAAAGCGAGCGGTACTCTTGAACACGGCGCGTGTAGTCAGGAGGTTCCTCTCTCAGGAGCCCTGACCACCGGTTGCTTGAACCCTGTTCCTTATACCGGTGGGCTACTATTTTTATATTTTTAAATGTTTTTATATTAATATTTTTTATAGAGTAATATTTAAA
Organism: Anorthoa munda; assembly: GCA_945859665.1. NCBI lineage: Eukaryota > Metazoa > Arthropoda > Insecta > Lepidoptera > Noctuidae > Anorthoa > Anorthoa munda. The sequence goes on along the minus strand of OX243899.1, from coordinate 4,027,313 downwards.
ATATAAAATTAAGATGTTTAATTCTTGATGTTTTAGATACTATGCACTCTATCATTTTTGGCTAACGGAAGTTACCAAAAAATCATTGGCAAGAATCTAGACACTTACGTATCTCAGACATCTGTCTCTAGAGCAATCCACGAAGTTATTGATGCTCTGAATAATATAAATATCGTTAGTAGATGTATTCGATTTCCATAAAACTACAATGAACGACAAGTGCTCAAGTCAAGGTACAAGCATCAAAAGAACATTTCAGGGGTAGGACAGTTACATAGAGTGGCAGATTAGGCAGCATTTTTTTTTAAATGCGACATCTGATAACCCCATCCTAACAACAAAAACAATTAGTTACTCTATGTCACCACAGATGGCAAGACCATCGATAAAATAGGTTTGTCACTAAACAATAATAAAATAAATATTAATCTAAATAATTATTTCATTACCTTATGATTTTATTTAACACGTACTATAATTATTTGCAAATATTTGTGTTGATTTCAAAAGCTAAGTAATAATTACGATTGCAACACAGTGAATGATTGGACTTTTGACACTTCCACTCTATGTACAAGACTGATAGACTTGTATCTATGCTCAGGAATAAAAAAATAAAAAAATGGATTTTTGATATTGATTGTCAAATTTTCACTGTCAATTTTTTCTTGTAAGTTTTAAAATCAACAAAATTGCCCTACATCCCTCATTAATCCTAGAGGATATCTTCTGGGTGTACTGTTACGGACCTGGATGTGGGTTCGTTGGATAGAAGGCTTCAAGGTGCACACTCCCATATATTGAATGTTCGGGGTATAAGACAGAATCCTGGGATGATTTTATGTCATACAAAAAACCCTATAAATATCTTAAAAGATGATCACAGCTTGTGTAAAACGATCCCACACATAAGAACCTGTGAAACTTTTAGAACCTCTTGTAAAAACATTTGGAAGGAATTATATATAAATTTATATAAATTATTAGAATTATAAGAATTATATAAATATAAATATTATTATTTTTGTTCGAAATTACCGCCGTTAAATTGATGAATGCAGATCTGTTGAATGTGGAGGAAGGCTTTATGATAAAGACGGACAATTTCGTTGTCCAGTCTAATAAAAGGCAATCTTTAATCAAAGTGAAAAGTGCAGTGACTGAGTGTTGTGATCTTAGAGAAAAAAGTCAATTTAGTCAATCTGTGAAAGGTGTCCCAAAAATCGTATCAAATCTAGCGAGTGTTTACAATCTTACTTATGGGCGTGTGTTTATTGTCATAGTTCCTTCAGAAACAAGAGAGGCTTTGTGCTATCTGTTTTATGTTATATATTATATGTTATTACATAGTGAAGATTACCTTTATTAAAAAAACTAATTTGCAAGAGATTTTGTGGTCCTCAACAAAGTAAAGTTTCGGGGACCTAATCATAGCCATCGACATGGAAATATTATCCTAACGCCATCTCCTGAACTTTGGGGACCTGCAGAACCGCTTCAAATAGTAATGAAGAATCAAGTCTTTCATTTCCAACATAAGAAGCCTTCACACCTCAACCGACCGGTACACTTACTAATTTGCTTGTTTTAACTTGATAAAGTTTTACTATGATTTTGTTAATAATGAGAAAAAATAAAATTAAGTAAAACTTTATTAAATTTAAAAACAAACTAATTAGCAAGGAAAGGCTGTACTTTATCCATGTGTGTACTACACACACACACACACATGGATAAAGTACAGGCACCACACACACACATGTATAAAGTACAGGCACCACACACACACACACATGTATAAAGTACAGACACCGCACACACACACACACATGTATAAAGTACAGGCACCACACACACACGCACAGCTTAGTTTGCGGATGGCGTTAATAGACGGCGCTATTTCTCCGATCAATTGACATATGCGGTCTTCACTCTGTAGTCGGAGAGGGCTCTCTATACCCTATATATTATTTTTCTCTGTGGAACATTTTCTTGTTATTTTGTCTCTAGTCTTATTAAAACAAGATCCATTTTTTTTTTTAATTTGAATACTAATTACAGGTTTTATGACAAATTCAATTTGTGTTGATGGCATCCTGGTTTCCATGGTACGTCCTAAACAACATGAGGAGAGATACTATTGCCGAAAAAGCTATCATGCCAGGAATGTTTTAATTAATGTAGACATTAGTTACGAAGAATTCATAATATATTATCGTTCTTATTTTAGATTAATGATGCTGATCTGGATGTGACTTTCGGGGGTTCAACACATGATAGTTTTGTTTTGCAAACACTAGAGTTAAGGAACATTTACAAAGGACAATGGCAGAAACCCATACAATATTTTAGCTGAGATTAAATTACTACGACTCTAAATGAAAAATATATGGTTTAATTCAGGTTCATCTTCTGAATTAGTTTGTGCAAGAATTTTTATCAAGAATGCCGAACTTTTGTAGGTTATGTCTGGGAAACTTTTAATAATGTGTTTAATAGTGTAGTGTATGTAGATAATCAATAGATCGCTCTACAAGGCGATAACAGTATTGTAAAGCTGCCTCGTGCGCACACGCCGCTCGGTTATAAATACCGGTCCAAGTGGTGGGGCGATCAGTCGTTATCGGACTGTCGGCCTGTGCGGTGGTGCGTTGGCGAGTCAACTATTAATATTGATAAATGTGCATATTTTACATTGGCGACGAGGAGAAAACCGTAGAGTGAATAAAGTAATAAATAAAGCTGTTTTTCACTAAAAGGAACACGAAGACTTTGTTATAATATAATTTAAAAAAAAAATACAAGAAAAAGAAAAGTGTGGAATGACAGTGACAGTTAAAATCAGTGGCGGTTCGTTTTTGAAGTGCATCAAATGTGTACGATAAGTAGTGCACTTGCTAAGTAGTGCTGTGGAATTCAACCTCGTAAAACACACACTGTGCACATTGGTGGCACACTATACCTTCGGCGTCGTATTGTTATGGTCCCACAAAAACTGAATGTAGTAGAAGTAAGTCCTTCAGTTTCGCGTCTACATGGCAGACAATGTGGGACTAATTTAAGAATTCGTCGAGTTTTCTGCGACTACCCTCAGAATCTCGAATAATGAAAAACCAGTCCGGAGCGGAGCAACAACCAAGGAGCTGGACAGGTCAAGGAGGAGCGTGTGGATGTGTGGATCCATACACACGAATCTTTATGCCAATCTGGTGAGTCGTTTTCATTTTGTTATGGCTCAGGACAAGTGTTTATTGTTCAAACTTCTGGTTTTGTATACAGTATGGGTCATGTCAGGTCATAATCCATACTGGCTATCACTGGTCAAGTTTTAGTGTTGTTGAAGAATATCACTGTAGGCCATTAGCTGATTATTTTTGTTTGGACTTTAGAGCGATATAGTAACAATGCCGTACCTCATTCAAGAAAAATAATAATTCCAAATAAAATGACAAGTTTTGAGTTAATTATATTTGATCATTGAATTGGTTGTATTTATACCTAGCACTATCACTAGGTAATTGAGACATATATAGTACAAAGCCAGTACATAATGAATTTATTATTGACGGTAATAATTTCAAATTTTTGTTCAGTAAGGATGAGATATCCCTTGTGAAGGACTGCACAACTGTCATTTTAAGTGTTTAAGCGAGTTAGTATTGTAGCTGCTTTAACCAATACTGGCCATTGGTCAAGTACATGTATTCAGAACAGATCTTATGTCTCGGGACGATTTACAACAATCTCGATCGATCGATCGATCGATTTTCATCTTTAGATCGTAATTCACTTAGTTTCAAAGTAACATTATGATAGTATTAGATCACGCGATTGCTATCCTTTGAAATCTTTAAATAGTAATAGAACGAATAGGTACGCTCACGAGGCATAGAAAGGATGCCTCTAATTAGTGCTCCTAGTGAGTTAAACCTAGAAAACAGTGAGGGGAGTTCCTCCACCAAGCAGGAGAACACATACTGTGGCTATTAGGTCGCACTGTACGCACTTGTCTGTAGTCTTACCTGCAATTAACTTGTGAGTTGTTCAGGGGGCGATGGGCAGCTGGTGATGTAGCCGGGACATGGGTCTCAAAGGAGACTATCGTTGTATTGGTTTTGTAATAACCAAGAAGTCGTAGACTCTATGTGAAGTGACACACATCGTGTTGGTCGATCACTTGAGGTAATGACGATATGGGTGGCATGAGTTTCACTTGCTGCTGCGGCAGTCGTGCCATGAGCGTCGTATATTATCTAAGCTGATACGGGTTCTGATCAATTACTACTAAGGCTTAGAGGAACCTTTCGCTATCGGTGATCGTTATACATTGAAAGCTTTAAATAGGTACGCTTAGAACTTAGAAGTATACACACGATAGGTTTAGGAAGATGATAGTGGGTACTCACGTTCCCGTCGAGATGTTGATTTCTATAATAATGATTGATGAGCAAGCTGTAGAAGGTTAGGTAATTCAGTCTATCGGTAGTAGTGTGTGTTCGACCGTACCAGTGGTTAAGCGTAGTCGTGGCCGTAAATCGGTATATTTTGAGGCAACACAAGTAGTCCGTAGTTGCGCAATATTGCGTTTAGCTCTGTCGGAGGTCTGGGTCTAGATAGACCGTTGTGTGAGGGCAATGCGATTGCTGGTCGGCTAGAGAGCCGAGGCGTTAGAGGCTTTACTCTAGAGTTCCTGTTGGCTTGGCAGTTTTACTGCAGTAGAGTTTTAAAGTTTCTTTCGTAAGATTGTGGTTAAAGTTAGTTAAAACTAGAAGATTTGGTTAGAATAAAGCTAGAATTCTAAAATTTCCCTATTTTCACGAACCCAATAATCTAGTTTGGTTAAGAGTAGCCTAGTTGGCCATTGTGGCAACTGTGAGCCTGAAGGCAAACACTGGCATAACATAACATCACGCATATGGTGTATTATTGGGAGGATCCGATGATGATGATGATGATGGAGAAACCGAGTGACACTGCTCGACCTGGGAGTCGAACCCTTGACCTCATGATTAGTTATTTGATTTGTGCTACATGATTAGTTCTAAATTAATTAATAAAAGAGCACACAAATGCAGTAGAATATACCTACTGGTCATTAAATTGATAGGCAGTAGAATATACCTACTGGTCATTAAATTGACAGGCAGTAGAATATATCTTCTGGTCATTAAATTGACAGACAGTAGAATATACCTACTGGTCATTAAATTGACAGGCAGTAGATTATAACTACTGGTCATTAAATTGACAGGCAGTATTTTATAACTACTGGTAATTAAATTGACAGGCAGTAGATTATAACTACTGGTCATTAAATTGACAGGCAGTAGATTATAACTACTGGTCATTAAATTGAAAGTCATCAGAGAATGACAGTAATAGCAGTAGATTATAACTACTGGTCATTAAATTGACAGTCATCAGAGAATGACAGTAATAGCAGTAGATTATACCTACTGGTCATTAAATTGACAGTCGTCCGAGAATGACAGAAATAGCAGTAGATTATAACTACTGGTCATTAAATTGTCAGTCATCAGAGAATGACAGAAATAGCAGTAGATTACAACTACTGGTCATTAAATTGACAGTCATCGGAGAATAACAGAAATAACAGTAGATTATGCCTACTGGTCATTAAATTGACAGTTATCAAATAAGAAAAAAAAAAGAAGTCAACAGTAATGGTACTTTTTATGTACATACTGTTCACACCCGGAAGACTCAAGAGATGAGATCTGGTGTGAAGAATACTTCACCGTTGCTGATTGGCACAGAGGCAGTGGAACGCGTCCACAAAATCACTTACCTCGGGAGCGTCGTGTCAGAAACTGGAGGTAGTGATGAGTACATCGCATCAAGGATCACTAAAGCACGATCAGCTACCTTCGCGCAGCTGAGACTTGTTTGGCAATTGCGGAAATTGACCCGAAGGATTAAACTCAAATCTTCTCAACTCAAATCCGTGCTGCTTTACGGGTGCGAAACGTGGAAGGTCACAAAAGATATCTCTCGCCAGATCCAAGTCGTCGTAAACCGCTGTCTTTGTCACATACTCTTCATTTACTGGCCCGAGACCATCACCAACGTAGAGCTGTTGGAGCAATGCCACGAGAGCCCGATCGACCGCCAGATCAAGGGTCGCAAATAGAGTTCGATTGGCCACAAGCTGCGAAGGGATTCTGATCACATACCGAAGCAAGCGCTGGATTAGAATCCCCAGGGCAAAAGAAAGCGTGGCCATCCCCGTCCAACCTGGACGAGAGGATGCCGCGCAGCTTTCCGGACACTGCCTGGCCGAGTGAGATTCGACGTTTGACATCTCTTGAGGTTGGACCTGCCTAGCTGGACTATTCGTCCCAGGAAGGCATGGTTGTCCACAGCTGCGGATGTGTAGTCTCCGATCTTGACGGGAGTGGGCGCGACATGGGCGTTTAACATCACTTTGGTGGTTTATTCATATTAATTTTTGGACCCACTCTTTCGGAAGCTCTACTGAGGTAATCGAGCGTTGTACTGGGGACCTCCATGGTCTCAGCCATGACAGCTATATCATCGGCGAACCGAAGGTGAGCGATGTGCTCGCCGTTGACGTCGATGCCTGGCCCTCTCCGGAACGGAGCCTTGAAGGCGTCCAGTGCAGCGGCGGACGGTTTCGGAAGTGGCGTCTCCCTGTCCCACACCTCGCTGCGGAGTAGCGTAGTGGTGTTTTTGTGCCCGCGCTTCGTTACCTCGATGTACCGGTGGTCGATTTGGCGCCGTTGGAGGGACTGCAGTGCAGCCCAAGTCTCGATCAAGTTGAGGACTTTCACGTAGTCCACAGACGCTGAGCGGAAAGGCAGGTTGGCTTACGGTGCTGGAGCCTGTTCGGAGGCCGGCTTATTCGGGAGGGTCAAAGTCGTAGGGCTTGCGCGCGAGATGATTCGTGTATTAATTTATTGGTTCCAGGTAACTAATTAATAACATGATTTCTCAACTAACGTTAGAGAAATTGGATGGAGAGGGGGAACCTTCATCAGTAGGCCCGAGATGGGAATCAGAAAATGGAATAGAAGAAGAGGAAGGGTAAAAGGAAACGCTAAATTAAACCAGTAAATGATTTTTAAATTATTGTGCTGTCATTTTGTTATGCCAATAATAAAAATCAGAATATGCTAAATGTCTTATTAATAATTCTGGTTACATCCAACTGTTTAAAACAAGGAAGGGATGTAGTGTATGTAGATAATCAATAGATCGCTCTACAAGGCGATAACAGTATTGTAAAGCTGCCTCGTGCGCACACGCCGCTCGGTTATAAATACCGGTCCAAGTGGTGGGGCGATCAGTCGTTATCGGACTGTCGGCCTGTGCGGTGGTGCGTTGGCGAGTCAACTATTAATATTGATAAATGTGCATATTTTACAAATAGGTAATATTATTATAATTAAGTGGCAGTAAAAGGGCAATATCGCATTATTATTTCCCTTTCCTAGTTATTTCACCATGAAATGTGAAATATACTCTTTGGAAAGAGTACGGTATATTTATTAATTAAACGACTTTGACGTGTATCAAAATGTCGTCGAGAACAACCAAGCCACTTTTTTTTTGACTTGGATACTAATTTTTTGCCAATCGTTAATTGAAAGTAAGTAATTTATTTATTTCTGAGGCAATTAAACGAATACACCGAAAATAGAATATTAATATACGTATATTGCCAAAGTAATACAACATGAAAATATGGCCGAATAGGAAGAGAAGTAGCGTCACACGCGGCGTCTATAGGAACTTAATTACTTTTTAAATTCAGGCATCGGTTGTGTTTAACATTATTCTAACATGCTCCCTTAAACATAACCCCATCCTCGACGAACAATAAGGCAACATAGAGTGTGAAGTTGCTTTAGTATATGCATCGGCGACCATTGCATCTGTCCGTATGTAGCGAACATCAATGGCCCCTCCACGTACTTTGTCACGAACAAAATGGTGCCTCACATCAATATGTTTGGTCCTGGAGTGGTAATTGTCTCAACCTGAAAGTTTTATAGAACTTTGATTATCGCTGTAAATAATCATGGCCTCACCCTTGAGTTGTGGCCAAAAACTTTCATGAAACTGCCGTAACCACAAAGCTTCTTGTACACACGATGACAACGACATGTATTCAGCCTCTTTTGTAGATAGAGCAACAGCAGGCTGACGCCTTGAATTCCAGCTGATGGTTCCTCCCTGAAACAAGAATGTATAACCAGTACAGAAACGCCAGTATCTTCCGAACTGGCCCAGTCTGCATCACAGTAACCATGAGTCATAGTCTCTTCCAGGTTTTGTTTATAGCTCAGTCTGAAATCTTGAGTACCTTTTAAGTAACGCATGACTCTCTTAAGTGCAATCCAATGTTTCATTTCAGGCTTGTTATTATATTTGCTCAACATATTAATAACAAAACTTATATCAGGCCTAGTTACCTGGGAAATGTATAATAGGCATCCGATTATCTCTTGATAAGGAATATGTGTATGTTTCTTCTGAGTTTTGTAGCTTTGTATTCAAATCTATTGGTGTTTTTACTGTTTTAAAATCTGACATTCCATATTTTTGTAATACTTGTTGTATATATTTTCTTTGATCTAAATAAATTAAGCCTTTTTCTCTTTCTCGTTCGACATGTATTCCTAAACAGTAACATAACTCTCCTAGATCTTTCATTTTGAATTTTTTGTGCAATTCTTCTTTTATATAACATCTTGACTGTTGATTATTGGTAAATATAATCAATTCATCGACATATATGGCCAGAAAAATCATGTTGTCCATGTCTTTGATTTTATAATAAATACAAGGGTCCTGGTTAGACTGTATTAATCCCATTTCTTTTAATGTAAAATCAAGCTTTTTATTCCACTGCCTGCTAGCCTGTTTTAAACCATATAGTGTTTTTTTTTTATCGACATACTTGTTCACCATTGCTGTACATAGGCGGCTGTATCATATAAATCTCCTCTTCTATGTCACCTTGTAGAAAACCAGAAACAGCATCCATTTGCCATATGTCTAAATCATATTTAACTGTTAATGCAAATAAATATCTCAAAGATGCAAGTCTTACCATAGGTGAAAATACTTCAGTGTAGTCAATTCCAAATTTTTGTGAACATCCTTTTATCACAAGCCGTGCTTTGTACTTGACTATCTGACAATTTTCATCTGTTTTAGTCTTGAAAACCCATTTGCATGGTATTGGATGTTTATTTGCTGGTAGAGTAGTCAACTCCCATGTTTCATTTTCTAATAGACACTTGTACTCTTCATCCATTGCTTCTTTCCATTCTTTAGCATTAGTGCTTCTTTAACAGTTAAAGGATCTGTAATTTGGGTAATACACATAAAATTATTGCCTTGCATATTATGCCTTTGATGTGACCTCAAAGTGATATTTCTCTGGAAATCATCATTACTATTATCATAATCACTTGTATTTGGGTAATATGTGGGTTCATCAGTCCCATTACAGCTGTCAAATGATGCATCATTCGTGGGTGTCATAGTGTCATCTTGTGAAATATTTTGTGGGCTGTTGCATTCTAATAAATCATTGTTGGAACTAAGAGTGATTGAAGCAAGCGGTGGTACTGATACAGGTTCCTGAGTAATATTTTTCACAATATCTGTTTTCTCAATGAAAATCATATCCCTGCTAATTACCATTGTTCGCGCCGCAAACCAGTTCCGGGCGCGGGGGTGCCACCACACCGAGAGGGGATCGCCGTCGCCACAGCAGACCGGCGCGCGCGCCGGCAATCGTCCACCAACCGCCAGTGTGAACGACCAACGTCTCCATACCTTGTAAACCTATACCTAAAACTAAGCAAATATAAAACTACCTAACCAAATTCTGTGTTTGGACTTCGCCCGAACCTAAGTGGCGACCGTGACAGGACTTCGAGGGCTTGCAGAGCATTAGAGGTCAACACCAAAAGGGAGTAAGCCCGTTCCTTTATTCCTTCCAATATTTCCGTATACCTACTTACTATTTTCCAATTTCTATTTGCTGTGCTAAGTGAATGCTAACCGATCAAAGTGTCAGAAGGTATCTAGCTTATCACGTATCTTCCTATTGTACTTATTATTTAAACGGTAATTTAATAGACAGCTATCGTAATAATTTCCAGTAGAAATTATTAATTATCAATACAGGCCGGCCGATTCACGTTCACACTCCATTTTCCATTTATTTTGCAGCCTATTTTGCATAAAAATTTTGTTGAAAGTACCTACCTACCTAATTACGTTACCTAAGTACTTTTCAACGCCTATTTTGCTGAACCTAGATTACCTAGTTTGCATCAAGCTTTATCTATCTTTCTGTCTATTGTTTTGCGACTATTTCTGTCGCTATACAATCAATCAACAATTGTGTAAAATAATTAAGCCAATTCGTAAAATTAGTTTATTCAAAAGTAAAATTCCTTTGTTAAATTTAAACAAAACCACCTACCCCGTTTAAAATATAAAAATTTGTAAATAACCAATTTATTTCTTATGCAATTTTAGAAAATTCTACGAACTTCTAACGACGCTGCTGACCCTACGTTCGTGCTCGGGCGGGTGGTGCCCGGTGCCCGCGCCGTGTCGGTGCCGCCTCCGCGATCTCGCGCGTGAGTCCCCCAAGCGCAGCCGGTGCAGCGGTGTGTTGGCGTGCTCGGCGCCTCGGCCTGTACTCAACCACCGCGCCGCGCGGTTTTTCTCGTGTGCTGCTCCCGGTTGACGGGCTCGGCAGCGGCTGTGTGGTTTGAACTACTGTCGGTTGGATTGATTGTTAATTTATTTGTGTTTATTTTTAATTTTGCCCCACTCATTCATTAAAATGGCTGAAAAGGAATCGACCACGAGAGTAAAGAGTCCGCTTCCACTATTAAAAATAGATTCGACCGGTAAACCCGACGTAAAAGATTATTTAAAATCTCTAATTAAAAAACGTGCGGGGTTTCGAAGTCGACTAACAGTTTTGAAGAATTTTATGGAAAAATATAAAATTTCTGACATTACCAGGGTATCGAACTTGGAGATGAAAGAAATTTCTTTAAGATTAAATTAGTTAAAAGAATTAATGTCTAACTTTGATCGTGTACAAACAAATATTGAAGAATATTCTGATAATTTGGATGAACAGATTTCAGAACGAGATATTACCGAAACTGAGTTTTTTTACACAAATAGCTTTGGCTCAAGAGTTGGTCGATTTGCTTTCAACTAAAAATAAAGAAAGTCACGCCTCAAGTGGAGCAACCTCGGGCTGTTGTCATGGTCATAATAATGATTCAATTCGGCTTCCAATTATTAATCTACCCACCTTTGATGGTAGTTATGCAAAATGGCTTGAATTTAGGGAGACTTTTAAAACCCTTATCCATGACAACGACTCGATTGCGCCCATCAATAAATTTCACTATTTACGAAATTCTTTACAATCTGGTGCCAGTGTCGTAATTAGATCGTTGGAATTTGTCGCGAGGAATTATGAGCTTGCTTGGGATACATTGTGCAATCGCTACAACAATAAAAACATTCTGATCAATAATCACTTGAACGCATTAGTTAACTGTAATATTATACAAAAGGAATCTTTCAAGGCTTTGCGGTATTTAATTGATCAGGTGTCTAAAAACTTAAACGATTTAAATACTTTGGACGTTTCTACCGACAATTGGGACCCGCTGGTGATATTCTTGGCTTCAGCATAGCTAGATCCTAGGACTAGCAACAAGTGGGAAGAATACAAAGGCAGATTGTCTAACCTACCCACTTTAGATGATTTTAGAAGTTTCATAGAAAATAGGGCTAATGTTTTAGAAACTGCTGGCTGTCGCAATTTAGAAAACAAGTCTACCCATGGTAATAATAATAACAAAGATAGCAGGACCACTAAATCTTTTGCTACCTTCACAAATGATAAGGACTCGCAGCATTACAGAACCTGTCCCGTTTGTGATCAGCCTCATCTCGTGCACCAATGCAACAAGTTTAGAGCGTTGAGTGTTGAGGATAGGTTAGGCGAGGTTTCAAAACACAAGTTGTGTACTAATTGTTTGCGAAGTGGACATACCAACGCTCAGTGTAGTTTAAAGGGGTCTTGTCGTTCCTGTAATTAAAACATAACACATTATAACACAAAGGTGACACAAATAAAGTACTTACCGACTATTGCGAGTCTTCTAGTCTACCTGTTAGCTTAGCTGCGGTCTCCTGCGGACAAGTCCTCTTATGTACTGCAAAGGTAGAAGCTATTAATAAACATAACAAAACAACTTACCTTGCTCGCGCGTTGCTAGATACTGGCAGTTAGTCGTCATTCATCACGAAGAACCTAAAAGAGAAATTAGGCCTTTCAACTGAAAGTATAGATATATTAAACGTATCAGGCATTAACCGAGTGGCTTGTCCTATAACAGAGCGGTGTCAGGTGAACATTAAATCAAGCACTAGCTCATTCGCAAAAAATATTAATTGTTTTGTTGTTCCGAAGGTGACTGGCAACTTACCTAATGTTCAAGTTGATGTTAAGAAATTAGGCCTACCCGATAATGTAACTTTAGCTGATCCAACGTTTTACAAACCTTCGGAGATAGATATTTTGCTGGGCGCTGATCATTTCTTCGACATTTTTTCTTCTAATAAGATTGCGCTAGGTCCAAATAACCCTATCTTGCTGGAAAGCGCCTTTCGATGGCTAGTAGCTGGTCCAATAGGTCATAGACCCAACAACAACAACACCCAATGCAATTTTGTGCAAACCCAATCGTCACTTCCAGACATCCATAATTCTACACAAGAAATTCAAACGTCACTACAAGACATCCATAACTCTATGCAAAATATCCGATCGTCACTTCGAGACATCCATAACTATAAATCAAAAATCTGTGAGGTAGAAGAATTACCCTCAGAAAATAGTATTCCTTCGACAGATGTACAATTTCTTGAATCGCATTTCGTAACCAATACCGATCGCTTACCTGAGGGTCAAACTTCAGTCATGATGCCACTTAAAGAGTCTGCTAAAGAGACTCCAGGCAGTTCATTTCCTATGAAACGTTTATCGATAGAAAAGAGATTGGTTAAAAATCCTACTCTAAGGCAACAATATTCTGAAGTTTTGAAAGAATGTAAACACAACAAACAACAAATGTTTACAATATAAATATTCTACTTAAATCGCCGCATAAGAGAACTATATACAAAAAAATATGTTTATATCTTCAATCCAGTGGCGTAGCGTAGGGGGGGCAGTAGGGGCGGCCCGCCTCGGGCGGCACTTTTAGGGGCCGTTAATAGTTCCCAATGAATAATTGTTGTTTTATATTTGGGTTATATATTTTGCCAAGTTCTTTCTAATAATATTCACAATGTAGGTAACTTTTGTACGTTTTAATGAATAAACGAAATAAATCTTGTGTTATTCTTGTGTTCAATGTTATATAAAAATCCCAAAGCAAAACACTAACAGTTTTGTACGCAATAGAGTAAATAATCCGTGTTACTAAAGCCTATTTATGCATTTTGTTTGTCTAGCCGTCAAAGCCTTGCATCTTGAAGTAGTCAGCGACTTTTCAACTGCGGCATTAGGCAAACCTAACATAATTTATTGCGACAATGGCAAACCCCTAGACGGCGCAAACAATGAGTTGGGCAAAATGTTATAGTCACGATCCAGTCGTCAGTTAGTGTCAGACTTCGCAGTGAATGAAGGCATACAATTCATTTTAATCCCGCCTATGCACCCTACTTTGGACGTATTTGGGAGAGCGAAGTCCGTTCCTCAAAGAACCTTTTAATAAACACATTACCCTCCTTCGGCAGTCGGGTAAAAACGCGTAGCTGGCAATGCCTATCTGACCTTTGAGGAGTTGGCTACACTTGTCTCAAAAATAGAAGCTATCCTCAATTCTCGTCCACTTATCCCACTTTCATCCCATCCCATGGACTTAAACCCTCTCACTCCAGGGCACTTCCTGATTGTTCGACCCTTAATATCACTTCCATCGCCGCCTATTAATACCAGGAATCTACACAGATACCACCGCATCGAACAAACTAGGCGCCGCGCCGGGAGTACATGGCTGAGCTCCAACAGCGAGGCAAACTGCCCGCCCTTGCAAGTAGATGACCTGGTCGTCGTGAAGGAGAACAACCTCATGCCGTTGCAATGGAGAATGGCGAGAGTTTCCAAAGCCTTTATCCAGGACGGGACGACATTTCCAGAGTGGCGGACGTCTTCGTCTTCCTATGATAACCACTACAAGGGATTTCGAAGATTCCTTCAACGCCCTGGAGGATGTTCGCGCCGCAAACCAGTTCCGGGCGCGGGGGTGCCACCACACCGAGAGGGGATCGCCGTCGCCACAACAGACCGGCGCGCGCGCCGGCAATCGGCCACCAACCGCCAGTGTGAACGGAGACGTTGGTCGTTAACCTTATATACCTTGTAAACCTATACCTAAAACTAAGCAAATATAAAACTACCTAACCAAATTCTGTGTTTGGACTTCGCCCGAACAACCATCTTTTTACTAACCGGGTCATACACTCTGTACACCTTTGTGTTTTCACAGTAGCCCACAAAAATTAATTCACGTGATTTGCGGTCCCATTTCAAACGATTTTGTTTAGGAATATGTACCATGGCCTTAGAATCAAAAATCTTTAAATGTGAAATGTTTGGTTTCTTACTAGTCCATTTTTCATATGGTGTTACCTCATGCAAAACTCGTGATGGTGATCGATTAATAATATAGGCTGCAGTAGCAACAGCCTCAGCCCATATGTTTTCTGCAAATTTGCTTCAAATAGCATACATTTAGCACGCTCGACCAACGTTTTGTTCATCCGTTCCGCTAGCCTATTTTGCTCAGGCGTGAACGGAGCGCTGGTTTGATGCTTGATTCCAGAGGCTGAGATTGCAGAGGCTGCTAGAAAATCAGAAAATTCTTTATTACAATATTCTTTTCCGTTATCGCTTCTCAAAATTTTATTTTATTTTCTAGTTCATTTTCTACCTCTTCTTTAAACTTTATAAATGCAGATTTTATATTCATATTATTCTTTAGAATATACACATACACTTTTCTGGAAAAGTCATCTACAAAGGTTATGAAGTACTTCCCACCTCCAGCAGAAGGCGTCTCCATCGGACCACAAAGATCAGTGAGTATTATCTCTAAGCAATGCTTTTGCTCTAGAATTAGACTGTGGCAACGGAAATCTAGTTTGTTAAGCTTCGCAGCATGGTTTACATACAGAATCAACTTCTTTATTAATTATTTGTATACCCTCAGCACATGACTCCAACCTCTTAACATCTGCAATATTTAAGTGACCCATTCTTTTATGCCATGTAATCAAATCTGTCTTACTTTCTAATGTAGTAAGTAGCATATGCACTACCTGTTACTGTATTGAGTTTGTACAAGTTATCAGACAATTTTGCAGTTGCAATGAGTACTTTATTGGCTCCATAAATGTTACAGCCCTCATGAGTGAATTCCAGTTTACAGCCTTTTTGGTTAATTGACTGACTGATAACAGGTTGGCACTTAGCTCAGGAATAAATAAAACATTTCTCACTTGGATCTGATGTGTGTCTTTACATAATTTAGTCTGAATGTTTACTTTACCCATGTTTTGCACGGAGACTGTATCGTTATTTGCCACCATTATCCTTTGGATCGGAGGTGTCTGCAAATCGTACATCCAGTCTGAGCGTCTAGACATATGCATTGTTGCCCCTGAGTCTATATACCAGTCCTCTGGATTCAAAGAGCTGTGAGCTGAAAAAATTGCTGAAAAATTATTTTGGTTATTATTCTTCTCTCGACATTGACTTTTATAGTGCCCATATTTATTGCAACCATAGCAACGTGGGCCTTTTCCTTTTGATTTTGGGGTATTTTGAGAGATTGTGTTGTTATTTTTATGCTTTGTGAGGAATGCTGTGGAATCTGATACTTTAACCTCTTGTAACAATTTTGTCTTTACAAAATCTGATTTTATGTTTGAACTTTCCAAACCCATTATGATCGGCTTATAATTATCCGGTAAACCTGCCAACATGAGAGTTCCCAGCCACTAGTCTCCGACTTCGAAACCAATATTTCGTAAATAAGCTGTGCTCATAATTTTGGTAACGTATTCCTCGATACTGGCACAATTATCTAGCGTAGTGTTGATTAGGTCCTTTAGCAAACCAACTTTTCTTGAAAGCCCGGAGTCCTCGAAGGCATTTTGAAGGTTTTGCCATACTTCTCGAGATGACTTTACATTTTCGATACGAACGAAGTTGATTGGTTCTACCAATAAAATTATCTTGAACCCCTGGATCAACACAATCCCATATTTCCTCGTGCTCTAAGTATGATCTGACTGCAAACTTCCATGTTGTATAATGTTCTCTGCCGGCGAGTTTTGTAATTTGTAGGTTAGACATGCTCTTGGTGTAAAAAAGAAAATATAAAAGTTTATCACGGTTCACTATTTACTTTTACTGCAATTTTATATTAATTACGGTTCTATTTTAGGTATATGGGACGGCGCATAACCTGAGGAAATTAAATGAATACACCGAAAATAGAATATTAACATACGTATATTGCCAAAGTAATACCAAAGTAGCGCCACACGCGGCGTTTAAAGGAACTAAATTACTTTTTAAATTCAGGCATCGGTTGTGTTTAACATTATTCCAACAATTTCTACTACACTACAGTATTCTTACCTACCGGCAAGGACACCTAAACTTAAGACATAGTGATATGTATAGATATAAGGATATGCGCGGGCGCAATAATACGACTGGCTGGTACTGAGCTTCGTTTATTTCTGACACAAAGATGGAGCTGGCGGGCGCGCGCGTCGGCTCACACACATACGTGTCGGCACACACGCACGCGTATATATCATTCCTTTCCACTCAGTTTTTGAAACCTGCTGACAATATTTATACTTATTATACTTCATAAATAACCAAATATTTGATTTTTAACTTCTTACCCACTACAAACCTTATAAACTAAAATAACAATATCATTGTACCCTCAAACACAAACTTCGTAATATTTATTAAAGGGTAAGTGGGTAAGCAGTATAAAAGTTTACACATAAACAAAACAAAGCGTTTAAAAGTATTTCTTATAATCTACTTTATTCCTAGTACGCATTTGGCGTGAGGTTGTGGGTGCTGGTGCTGGTGGTACGTCAACCTCGCGTTCCTCCGTAATTCGAGATTGAGTGCCCTCGGTATCCAAAACCTCGACCTGCGCTGGTAGTGGCGATGAAGCTATACCATCAGCTGCACTTCCCTCACTCACAATCTCCCCACATCCCCGCCATTCCTCCCTATCACCATCTACGATACATTCCGCATCTGGTGCTACTGCCGCATTATATGTTTCGTTCGCAACGGATGAATTCATAGCCAATTGCTCGCTAGATACTGCTGGTAATGCAGTCATTTGGCCTGAACTCGTGGTAGCCGAAATGTCGGGCGATTGTTGCTGGTGAGACACCTGTGCAGAACTAGTAGTTGTGGGGTCATGGCTACCTGTATATTTCAACAGCTGATCTACATGTCTAATACAGTTGACATCTAAGTCGTTAATATAAATGTTGTACATTTTATTTCCTACTCTTTCTTTTATTGTTTCCAACTGCCACGTTTGTTTTCGTGCACTGTACCATCGGGTCCAAACGACATCGCCAATCGTGAATTGTCTTCTGCCTCGCACCGCAGATGTTTCATCATGAGTAGATTTACTTGGAATGACTAAATCGAGACGGGTTCGTAGATTTCTACCAAACATTAACTTGGCTGGCGTTTCCCCGGTGGTACAATGCACCGTATTTCTATAATTAAATAAATATCCCAGTAACAATTCACCAATTTGGTGTACCGGTAAGTTATCTTTTAATATACATTTTAACATTTTTTTACAAGTTCTCACCGAATTTTCGGCTTGACCATTGCTGGGCGGATGATAAATGGGTGACGTCATATATTTGATACCATTAGAAGAGCAAAATGTCTTAAACTCAACCGAATTTATCTTGACGTCATTATCTGATACCAACACATTCGGTATGCCAAACGTTGAAAAAACTTGTTTAAGTTTAGTAATTAGAGCTTTAGTTGAAGTTCCATTATGCATGTGTAGACATTCTACCCACTTACTATAAGCATCAACAACCACGAGATATACCCTCTGCCCTACAGTCATATAATCTATGTGTACGCGCTGCCAGGCGGCGGCGGCAGCGGGCCAGGGAGCGGGCGGATCGTGCGGCGGCGCGGAGCGCACGCTCGCACACGTGGTGCAGGAACCTATCCAGCGCTCGATGTCACTATCGATGCCTGGCCACCACATCCTACAGCGAGCATTACTTTTTGTTTTTATTATTCCTAAATGTGTATCGTGCAGTTCACGTAACATTTTCTCCCTTAACGATTTCGGAATAACTACCTTATGTCCTCTGAAAAGACAATCGTTTTCATATTGCAAATCGGACTTGCACATAAAGTAAGGGAAAATCGATTTGCAATTTATTTTTCGGGGCCAACCTTTTTGCATGTACCTACGGACAGTTTGTATTACGTTATCGTACTCCGTGGCCTGCCTTATCTCGCGGCTCGTAGTAGCGGGTGACGCATCGTCTAAGAATTTTAGCGCGTAATAGGTATCACTACTATCGTCTGCCGGCTTACGCGTGTACTTTAAAGGCGCTCGGGAAAAATAATCAGCCACTAAGTTTTTATTACCGGTAACATATCTTACCACATAATTGTAAGCCGAGAGCGTTATAGCGTATCTCTGCAGCCGTAAAGCTGTTGTTACCGGTATACCTGTATTTTGGTCAAAAATCGATACCAATGGCCTATGATCCGTTTCTAAAATAAATGGGTCACTGCGACCGTACAAATACTGATGGAACCGTTTCACACCAAATATGATAGCGGTAGCCTCCTTCTGTATCTGGCTATAGTTTCGCTCGCTGGCGGTCAACGAGCGCGACGCAAACGCGAGCGGGCGCGCGTGCTTGTCGTCGTCCCCGCGCTGCGACAGCACGGCGCCAAGCCCTGCCGGGCCTGCGTCCACGGTCAGGATGAGCTGTGCCGTGGGCTCGAAATGCGCCAGTACGCGCTCCGACGCAAGTTCACGGCGCACTGCCAACATAGCCTGTCGCTGCCTATCACCCCATTCCCATGGCGCATTGCTTCGTAGTAACTCGTGTAGAGGATTTAGTAGTGACGAAGCGTTAGGAATAAAATTCCTGTAGTAGTTTACGACACCTAAAAATCGTTTAACTTCGGTGACATTTTCAGGCTCGGGGGCGCTTAATATTGCCTTGACTTTATCAGGACTCGTCTTTAGTCCTGCCTTACTGATCACATAGCCTAAGTAAATTACACTTTCTTTGAAAAACTCGCACTTATCTTTTTGAAGACGAAGACCGGCTTCGCTCAATCTACCTAAAACTTCCGACAGTCTTTTAATATGCGAGTTCCTATCGGGTCCTGTAATGCATATGTCATCAAGCCAGACACTAACCCCGTCAATTCCCGCTAATAGCGTCTCCATTGATTTTTGAAAAATAGCGGGTGCGTTTGCAAGACCGTAAACTAGTCGCGTATATTTAAACAAACCTTTATGTGTGTTTATGGCTGTTAACTCCTGCGATGGCTTATCTAGTAAGAATTGATTATATGCATTTTTGAGATCAATTTTACTGTACAACTGACCACCTCCAATCTTTGCAAAAACCTCTTCTATTCTGGGTAACGGGTATTTTTCTATTACCAAATCTTTGTTTAGTGTTACCGAAAAATCGCCCGCGATTCTGACTTGATTGTTATCTTTTAACACAGGTACTATTGGAGTAGCATATTGGGCGTGATTTATTGATACCAAAATACCTAAACCTACTAACCGGTCTAATTCTTTTTCCACCTTATCTCTTAGGGCAAAAGGTACAGTTCGTGGTTTGAAAAATTTGGGGGTAGAATTTTTTTTAAGTTGTAAGCTTACTTTAAATTTATTAAATGAGCCTAACTCATCTCGCCATAGATCTGGGTATTTTCCAAGCAATGCCAGTATGTCATTGTCGCTACTTATTAAGGAGTTAATGCTATTTGTGATAATTAAATTAAAGGCGGACATGAAATCCCTACCTAATAATGGTGGACCTCCGTTCTTAACTACAAATACTTTAATATTTCTTTGCAAATTATTGAATTTTGCTTTAGCAGTGAAATATCCTAGCGGAGAGATTTTATGTCCGTTATACAAGCACATTTTTACATTAGAATTTTGTAACAGGAATTTCGGGTACTTTGCATTGTAAAAATTTTCGGAAATGACAGTGCTACCCGATCCAGAATCTAGTTCCATTTTAACTAGCTGGTCACCTAATACTAATTCAATTTGAATAGGGTTAACGCCATCGTACCTTATATTAAAATTTTGGCACTCCTCACAACCTTGGTCTTGGGGCTGGTCACCACCGTCTCTCTTGGACGAATCTACATGATAAATACGTGTGGAGCCCCTTGAAGTACCGCACACTTTTTTTAAATGGCCTTTTAACCCGCACTTTTGGCACGTATAACCTTTGTAGCGACACTTATCACCACAATGGTTCTTCATGCCGCAAACCTCGCAACGGTCCATATCGCGGCGATTTGCCGCACCAGCACCACCGGCGGCACCACGTCCACGGCTATCTTGTCCCTGGAACTTCGCGCGGTAGACTGGTTCCTCCTTGATTGCGATGGGCTCCAAGCTGCCCAACATAGCCCTTGCCTCCTTGGCACACGCAGCCTGTTCCGCCATTTCTATAGCCCGCGACAACGTAAGCGTCGACGGGCTCTGCTCGAAAAGCTTGTCGCGTTCTGGTCCTGCACTCAAGCCGAGAACGAAACGATCCCTCAAGTTCGTTTCTAGAGCGGTGCCGAAGTCGCAGTAAGTTGCCAAACCTCTTAATCGCGCCGCCCATTCTCCAACGGTTTCGCCTGTTTCTCTGCTGGCACCAAAAAATTTCGCCTTGTCCACAAATGTGCACTTTTTTGCTTTGAAATGGCCGTCGAGTAATGATAATAGCTCTTCATAGCTCAATGTTCCTAGCTCTTTTGGATAAGCTAGGTTTTGCACCAGACGGTACGTTTCTTCCGTGAGATGACACAGCAAAATTCCATTTTTATTTTCTTGATCGACCTTGTTTATTTTCAAAAATTGCGTCAACTTCCCTTTATATATTTGCCAATCATTAGATTTGTGGTCAAATACAGTCAGATGTCCCAGGTACGTGCTCATTTTGGTTTCTTCCGTGGATCGATCACCTCGTCGCCAATGATATGTATAGATATAAGGATATGCGCGGGCGCAATAATACGACTGGCTGGTACTGAGCTTCGTTTATTACTGACACAAAGATGGAGCTGGCGGGCGCGCGCGTCGGCTCACACACATACGTGTCGGCACACACGCACGCGTATATATCACATAGACTATATTGTAAATATATTTACTCTGTTTTATTATCATAACAAAGACAATAATGATATACTTACTACAGTCACTACTTGTCAGTTGGCAGAATAAGTGTAAAATGGCTAATGAGTTAACGAAAAAGTCAAATAACTTTCATTTAGAATGTTTTTTTATTATCCGTAATGAATCAGTTAATGTTATACTTTGAAAAAACGTAGTCAATTAATGGATTTTTTTTTCGTTTATAACTCACTTTCAGACGCTCAAAAATTCAGCTAAGATTTCGCCAATGTTCTTTAAATAACAATGGAGCAATAGCATACTAGGTACTTTATGATAATTACAAGTCAGGATTGCACTTAATACCGGCTTCGTTAATTGATTTCAGGTGACTCAGGGTATCCACAAAGACCATATTTACTGACTCCTTTTACAGATCCAGAAGTTGGGAATCAAGAGAGTTATTACAATCAAAACTCTCTTATGCAAGAAGTGCACGGAACAGTGTAGAGGGCCATGAAAAGGCGCTTCAGATGTTTGCTAGTTCACCGAGTGTTGCACTATGATCCTATAATGGTAATAGTTTGCGCTATTTTACATAACATTAGTAATCGATCCGGGCTACCCGCTCCCGCTACCCGATAGTTTTGAAACGCCACTAGTCCATCACTATTTTAGTCGGGTGTGGTGACATCCCCACATGTCAATTCACTTATAACAAAAAAATACATTGATTCCTGTAGCTGGGTTCTCTCTGATAGTTCCGCTTTATCCATTTTCTGTTATAGTGAAAGACACGAATAAAGTTATTGGATGACTGTCTTTTTTTGTGATTACATCGAATAAAACCTTTTATCCAACAAATTGGTGGCAGAGCGTGGTTTTGATTTTCGGTTTCGGTAACAATGTCTACGAAAACGCGAAATTCACATCATCAGAACAAGCAGCTCAGTCGTAATAACTACTATACATGGGCAATAAAAGCTCAGGCGATCCTCGTGAAGAACGACTTATGGGCCACGATCGGCGAAGAAAAACCAGATGGAAAGGATCTGCTCGCACGTTCAGAGCTCTTCCTCATGATCTCACCAAAAGAATTGAGGCAAGTCAAAAATCAGCATCTAATTAAAGATGCTGATATGGGCAAAATTAAAGTCTAATTATCAAAGTGAAGGCTCCGCAAGAAAAGCTACGTTGCTAAAACAGTTGATCCTAAAGAAAATGACAGATTCAGACGATGTACAGGATTATGTGGCCATCATGTTCTTCTGTGCCGACAGACTTGAAAACATGGATGTAAAAGTTAACAATGATGAGTCAGCTGAGCATTATAATTCTCTACAGCCTGCCATCGTCATTCGAGAATTTCAGGATTGCCATTGAGACGCGGGATAAATTGCCTCTGCCAGAAGACTTGAAAATAAAAATCGCTTTTTCGATTCGTGCACGAAGGGTTCCGTACCATTATCGCAAAAAACGGCAAAAAAATCACTTTTGTTGTATGGGAGGCCCACTTAAATATTTATTTTATTCTGTTTTTAGTATTTATTATGGATGATTTAATTAATTTAATAATGCTTGTCATTTCTTAAATATTTTATTTAACTTTAATAGTACTGGAATTCGGCGAAAGGAAAAGCCCGCGCTAAGGCAGCAGTGCGCCGCCAAGTGGGGTTTGCCACAGGCGGCGGCAGCATGCCGAAGAAATTGTTAGCGCTAACCGATAGGGAGGAGCGAATACTGGCACTGTTGGGGCCCGTAGCTATGCATGGCAACATAAACGTCGGCATCCCTCTTATTGTTAGACAAATACTAGCATGAGGGTGGCGGTGCATGTATGTACTATTATTAATTACGTTCCTGCTTAGTTAGTAGAATTTTAGACTTTAAAATAATATTTAGCGATTAATAATGACTCGGTAAAGTAAGTATTGGTGATAGTAGTAGAATAAGCATAGCAGAGTATTTTGTAAGAAAAACATTTAAACGGCGTGGTGGAGGAGGTGGAGGCGCCGGCACAACAAGGGGCATGGTCCCTTGTTGATTATCCAGTATTCTTTGCACCATCACCGCAACCGTTTCCGCAACCGTCACCGACCTACACGCCGGTATCTAGTTTCCGCCTATCGCCGCCGCTGCGAGTGCTCACCCCAACACCACCACTAGTATCTCCACCACGACCATCCCCGCCACTACTTGTAATCCCCGGGGCCCTTCCATCTCCATCTGATGTGCCACAACCTCGGGCAAGAGGTACAAACATTTATTTTGTTTCTTGAATTAGAAGGCAAAATATAAACAGGGCAAATAGATATACATATAATCATATTTGTTTTGCATAGCATTTGACACATATTTTTTGTACTATAACTATGGATTAATTATCATCATTTAGAGATATCTAGACATTATAAATATAATTAAAACCTGTATTATGCAAATAAATTATTTGACTTCAATTATTTTTATTGGTGGAATAAATAATTGTTTTATTTTAGTTTTTAAGAGTCCGTCCTACCAAACGACTGATTTCGGTCATCTTTGTTCTGTAATTGTTAGAAGGTGTAACATAATATTAGCAAAACTATGGTCGTTATGGATAGCTAAACTCTTCATCTTGCATGTGGCTTGAAGGTATTTACAAAAAAAACTTCATAACTAATCGAAAACCTTCAATATTCAATGCCATTTTTTTCAAAAATGACGTCGGAGTGAAGTTTGACCATCGCTTCAAGAAAAACTACGAGAAATTTTGACCATATAAAAATATAAGTAACAACAACATATAACCCTTTTGCATTTGTGTTGATCACTTTTTTCCGTTCCCATACAAAATTCAGTAGAAAAAAAATGATGAAGTTACGTCATTCTACGGAAAAATGCAGCCACTTATGTATTTTTTTTCTAATTTTTAGCACGTTATTTAAGAAATTAAAAAATTACGTAATAATCTTAAGTTATTTTTATAATTAAAACAAAATTTTAATTTACAAAAAATGAAGAAATTAGTATATAAAATAAATTTCAAAATATACTATAATAACAAGCGCGCAAAATCGATCGCCTCAGTGTCAACTCAGCTAGCGCAGCGGGAGGACGTATCGCTTTGTGTCACTGGAGCTCGCGAACTCTACGTAAGTATTTTAGCAAGAATATACTACGACAACCACAATTTGGTCCGGTGAGTATTTATTTTGTTTTCAATACATTTTACTGATATTAAAAATATAGTTGTGTAATTTTGTGAATACATTGTGTGTTAAAAGAAGTTTGGATTTTTAACCTACTCAAAAAAGGAGGTTCTGTATTCGAACCGTTTGTATTATGTATATTATGTATGTCCGCGTTTTTTAATATGTTCTAAAAACTATAAATTATGTATTTTAACCGATTTCAAATAAGAGGAGGTTAACAATTCGATAGATTTTAACCGACTGCAAAAAAGGAGGAGGTTCTCAATTCTTTATGTATGTTCCCCGATTACTCGAAGACGCCTGAACCGATTTGTTTTTTTTTGTTTATAACGGTACACTTCTCAGGTAGCCCATGGTCATCAGGTCAGGATTTGATGATGGGATCCTGGAGAAATCGAGGAAACTCTTTAAATTTTATAGGAAAACATGTAGCGATTTTGGTATTTTATTAATTCACTTATTTGATGCATTCAGAAAGAACCATTTTGTAAAGTGGATCTGATCATGAAGCCTAGAGACGGGCACCGGAACTCTGTAATAAGATAATGTATCTTAGCTTTGTTTAGGCTTGTTGGAATGCTGCGAGGTGTAATTTCCAGGTTTACAACAAAAAAATGTGAAATAAAAATCTTTTTACAAAAAATAAATAACCGACTTCTAATAAACACACTGAAATAACTTAAATTTCGGCAGTCAGTGTTAAATTTAATAATTTCAACTAACGGGCATATCTCCTCCTTTCTGATGTCTATGAGCTCGACGCTGCGCTTAACGTTTTATTCTTAGAGAATAGCATAGCCTACAGGTTTTGATTTGCTAGCTTGTTTTGTTATTGACTTTATACATACATATTTGTTTCAATTAGTATTATTACATTTATAGATAATGGGGCGAAAGAAAGGAACACACTACCAGTGTGTCAATAAACGAAAACGGAACACTTTGGGATTGGAGCGTGCCAGACAAGTACTAAGAGAACGCACTTATAATCAATTGGCTACCACTTCGTCTACTGTAGATAGTGTAAGAATTAGTTACTATCAGCTCAAATAATTGCAAATAAACTGCGTTTTTACAGCTCTTCGAGGCATCATCATCTACATACATGCATTTTGCAAATATATTGAATAATAGGAAGATAGTACTGTAATACTAATATTTTCGTATTTTTAGGAGCCTAATGACAATAGAAGCTCTGAAAAAACTGACATGCGTGGTGATGTCGACTATTCAGTTCCAATTAATCTAGGCACGGTATGTTTCTAGTATCCCATAAATTGAAATCGGTGATCGAAATTCTGTCTGGGGAGTATTATTAATATTGATACGATTTATTGCAGAGTAAAGAAAATATTCCGTATCAAGAAAACTGTCCACCAATAGATTTACATTTAAGCGATGACTCCGAAATTGAATCAAACAAGGTATGATATACCTGCACAAATTTATAAATATAAAAAAGTCCCATTCATAAGACAGCACACATGAGTTTAAAACTCTTGTTGTTTCAGAAATCACCGGTATCATCATTACTCATCGAAGGGCGAAGAATAGTGGATTTCCAATACTTTTTTGATCAGTGGATAGATATCACAAACCACAGTCTTCGATTCGGATGCAATGCATCAAACTTGAAAATAGTAGAAGAAAAGCAGCAAGGATTTTCGTCAACATTTTCTCTATCTTGTACTATGTGTGGTAGTCGATTCCTGTTGAAAACGTGTCAGAGTAACACAAATGCATTGGACGTCAATCAAAGTGCAGTTTCGGGAATTATAAGTATTGGATGTGGTCGGGCCAACTTGAATGAGCTAGCTGCTTCCCTAAATTTGCCACTTATCAGAAAAACAACATATCTAAATTGTCACGATAGCTTATTTAACTGGTGGAAGACTACAGCCGAAGCAACTATGATAGAAGCAGGTAAAGAAGAAGCTTCTTTGGCTCTTGAGAGTGGAAGTTTGAGTCCTTCAGGTGTTCCTACTATAGCTGTAACAGCTGATGCTGCTTGGGGAAAACGGTCATATAAAACTAACTTCTCCTCCGCAGCAGGCGTTGGAGCTATAATAGGGTTACAAACAGGTAAAGTACTACATGTAGGCATTAAAAATAAATACTGTGTCGTATGTTCCCGTGCAGCGAATAAAAATATGACACCCTCGGAACACCAGTGCAACAAAAATCATACAGGTTCTTCTACAAGCATGGAGAAAACAGTTATAGTTGAAGGATTTAGTAAATCCGTCGAAACACATAATTTGGTGTACGCAAAACTAATTGCAGATGGAGACTCAAGCGTGTATAAAAATATTTTAGAAAGCAGACCATATTCCAACGTAACGGTAGAAAAAATTGAGTGTTCCAACCACTTAATGCGAAATTATAACGGGAAGAATTTGAGTTTAACTAAGGACACATCCATACCATTAAACGAGCGTAAATTACTCAGTTCGGATCGCGTAAACCGATTACGCATAGCTGTGAAAGCAGCAGTAAGGTTTCGAAAAGCTCAAAATATCCCGATAGCTGAGCAAATAAAAAGTTTGCAGAAAGATATTATGAATAGTCCAAAACATATTTTCGGAGACCATTCCCATTGCGAACGTTATTACTGCACAGACGAAAAAATGTCAGAGGTGAATCTTGTGCCTCAAATCAAAACTTTGATGCTCAAACTAATGGCAAACGCGTCCCATCTATCTTATCATGCTCGGAGTTTGTTACAAAATTTAAATAATAACAGAGCTGAACAATTTAATGCAATTGTAGCTAAATATGTAGGTGGTAAACGTATCAACTACTCACTAAAAAACTCATATGCTCTGAGATGCTATGCCGCAGTGGTCGCTTACAACACGGGAAAACCGATTTATACATTTTATAAAATAATTTTTGATAACAGTCCCTCAACAGCAGCAAAAAAATATGAAGCCGAAAAAGCAAAAGCTAATAGAAAAACTAAAAAAATCTGGAAGCCTAAACGAAAACTAGGATTCGATGACAGTCATATTGACTATGGTGATTCTTGTCAAAAGCCTGACTTGTCAGATGAGGAATTTTTGTCAGCCAAGACCGCATTTTTGGAAAACCTCATGTCCCAAATTGAACAGAGACATGAAATTGAAAGGGACACTATATTGCAAGCAGAAAGTGCGTTGTGGCTCGAGTTACGCAGATGTCTTTTGACGGCTTCTAATTTTGGTAAAGTGTGTAAGCGACGAAGAAATATAAGTTCTGCAGGTCTTGTAAAAAATTTACTTTACACGTATTCGCTTGACCATGTTGCAGCAATTCAACATGGCAAAACGAATGAACAGAATGCATTAATTCAGCTGCAAAGGCAAGAAAATATTATATTAGAAAAATGTGGCCTGTTCATTGACGATGAACATTTTTTTTTGGGTGCAACGCCAGATGCTCTATTTGAAAATGGTATCATAGAGCTAAAATGTCCATTTTCGGCATTTGGAATGAGCCCCGATGAAGCTATAAGAGAAAAAAAAATAACGTTTTGGAAAATCCAAAATGAAGAACCGATAATTAATAAAAATCACGACTGGTGGTACCAGATTCAAGGTCAACTGCACATTACAAAAAAGGATGTGTGTTTGTTTGCAGTATGGACAGGTTCTGATTATACGATGAAAGTCGAACGAGTTATTAGAGATGATAGTTTTTGGAAAACAAAAATGGAGAAAAGGCTTGTGGATTTTTATAACACATGCTTATTACCTGAAATTGTCGATCCAAGAAAATCTCGTTCCATGCCCCTTCGAGACACTTCATTTTAATCCGTACATATAAGTTTTAAGGTTAATGGAAACAAATTTCAATATTTGCCGTCTCTAAGACGGGGAGGATCAGCTATTTCAGGTACGGCACATGTATTGTAAAAGAAACAATTTTTTTCATATATTTGTTCCAAAATGGGTTTCCATTCCTGATTATTTTTAAAGACTCAATTTGGTTTTCTTTTCCTGACTTTGGTAAAGTGCAACTGTCTCTGTGGCTGATTTACCAGTATTGGCTTTGATTTATAAAATAGAATAGAAAAACTCTGTATCCAAATTGACAACCAGCGCTGTGTCTAACGACCAGCAAATTCTGAGATGGTAACTCTTTCGGTGCACGCTCAACGTGATTGTATAATTTTACTATGTAATTTGTAGTACTTTTTGTTTGTTGCTATTGTATTGTCTGTGTTGAATATATGTTTTCTATTCTATATATTAAGCGTTTATAAGAAAAACATGTTATTACGTTTCTAAAGATGATACATAGTCAATAAATACTGTTTACGATTTCTGTCTCTCTATTTAATTTTATCGTAGATAATTTTTATTTTCAGCCTATTGTCTTAATAATTTACCATTTTGAATGTAGACAAACTTAAAAAATATACCTTACTAATATACAACATAAAACAAAACGCATTTTACTAAAGGCTATTAAAATATTTAAATTTTCAACTAAAGGATCAAAATTGTTTACGCGATCTCTAAGCTCTAATCGCAGCCATGTGTGCGTAAACGTGCACACGAACATGAAAATGCCTAATCTTACGTGAGTCAGTTTTGTGCACGGGCTCTTAAGGAACTCGTGATGTGCGTGCGTCCGTGCTGAGGGCGAGGAGACCATGTATGTATTACCTATTTGATTTGTTAAGCTTTAATATGACTAAAACTTTAGAATCCATTATTACATATTACGTTTAGTATTTCAAAATATCTAAGAATCAAAACTAAATTATGTTTTCAGACAATCGGATGGTCCCTCCTGTACCCCAGTGGGTCACTGACCTGGAGGAAAGGCGCATCCGAAACGCGGAGAGGACTGCAGAAGCCATCATGTTTTCAGACAATCGGATGGTCCCTCCTGTACCCCAGTGGGTCACTGACCTGGAGGAAAGGCGCATCCGAAACGAGGAGAGGACTGCAGAAGCCATCCAGGGCCTTGACAGGAGAATGCAGGGCCTTGACAAGAATATGCAGCGCTTAGCTGACAACTTAGATATTATTGCGCAGGCAGTATTAAGAATGGAACAAAGGTGAGTTTTTCACGTGGGAAATCGATGGCCAAATCCGAAACTACGACGAATATCGAAAAACACAGATGGAGTGTTGGGCCAGGGGCTGCTTTCGAGCGTTTTTCGCTATTCCTCATAATTTTGTATTTGGCTATCCATTCCCACTTGTAAAATTCAATGTGTATACTGTATGTACAGGATGAAACGGAAAGGCGTCATCATAGTTTATAAACTGTTTCCGACAATCCACATAAGTGAACAACTTTCCAAGGAAGTCAATAGAAATTCCCATAAAAAAAATATATTATCCATACAATGTTGTCATCAGCTGACTAAGATGTGTATGTTAGATAAAATTTTAGTTATTCACTCTTAACTTAAAGATCCTTTGACTCTTTTTCATTTGGTTAAGTAGTTTTTGAGTTATTCCTACTACAAATTTCCCTGCTTTAATAGGAGAATAATGTAATACCCTGTGAGCTAGTAAGCACCGCCAACGACTCTTCAAAACCCCAATGCAGCGCTCGACCACATTACGAGTGCGGACATGGATTTGCGTGTAGTACTCCTCCGGAGACCTCGGGGCAGCACGAAGGATCGGCGTCATAAGATACGATCTTTATGCGTATCCGGAGTCTCCTGAAAAAAACAGTCAGTATAAAAAATCATTTGTTTAATTTTAACTTTTCTTTTTAACAAAAATCTAATATATTATATAATGAATATTTTGGTTACCTAGTAGCCAGCATACTTCGCCTTCATCATTTAAGCGCTGCATGAAATTTTGGACAGGACACTGATTCCAAATATGCGAGTCTTGGCTTGCTCCCCCGAATGACGCATCAATATATTGAATGCGTAGGTCGGCATCACAAATCTAAAAGTTTAGGAAACATTTAAATCTCATCAAATATCCTGCCTTATATACTACACAAAAATAGTACCTATTTATGTTCTAGTAGTGCAGTTAAAGTTTTCACTCGTTAAACTTTTAATCATCAAGTCTTTGTTCTTGTACGGAACCGCACATTATTTTTCATACTCACGCGCCGTGCATTCTGTGCACTCAGCATTTCGTACCTATCACTAAGCTAATTTGTGTAAGTACATTAAATCAATAAATCAGTGTTCAACGGACATTCGCGGTGGTCGGTTTTATTTCATCATCATCCCCATAGAATCGCCCCGGTATCATCACTAAGTGCAGGGATCCCCTACATTTATTTTGGTCCTTCGAGATTAGCATCAGGACCTTGTCGCGGTACATTGAGCTAGCGCGCGCACAGCTCAGTGGCAATCTCTCGCGAACGTGGTTCTGTGATCAAACCAGTGAGAAACTCTTTTTTTCACTCTCTCATCCTATACTTGAGTTACACTTGACTTGAGCTTAGGTTAACAGCACGGTCGTGGTAAGGAAATCACGGCGTGATATCACCATCATCATCATCAGGCTCCCTGGAGCACATCATCGGGTGGCGCAAGGGTTCAGCGTCCGCAATCAGCATCGTCATCACGTGGATCATCATATTTCCAAGTAAGACTGTTCCTTTTACCTACCTACATCATGGAAGATCTTATTGCCCGTCAATCGGAAATCATCGCCAATTTTACTACCATCAAGGTCAACTTTAGCAAGGACTCGGATTCTCGCAAAACTACGGAATACCTCAGGAAACGTTTAGACGCGATAGACGACCTCTGGGGAGAGTTCGAACAAAATCATAAGCAAATATCGGAGCATAAAGATGCGGCGGTCGACTATTTCCTCGACAACACGTATCAAAAGGGCAAAGATCATTATCAATTTGTACGGAATCTCATTTCGTCTTACGGCAAATCAAACAAATCAACTCAACCTGATGGCAAGTTAGACGAACTAATATCGCTGCAACGCACGAACTTTAGGGCATTTACTCGGCTGGTCAAAGGTATCAAGATTGATCAGATATCGGACAAATGGGAACTTGAGGATGAGCTCAAAAACATCCAAGTAAAGTGGACAATGATAGATACGCAACATTTGCAAATCGATCATATCCTAGCTGGAGGTGACTTATCATACGACGAGGAGTTTAACAATCATGAATTGGTCTACAAAAACATCAAAAGAGAGCTGAATAAGAAAATCTCCTCAACATCTCATTTAGAGAGATCAACCCCGCACATTGATATACCGTCATTTAGCGGGAACTACACACAATGGCCAACATTTTATGACTTGTTCACCGAGACAATTCATAACAACAATTCGATCACGAAAGCTCAGAAGATGCAGCATCTTAAGGGAAAACTTAAGGGGGAGGCAGAGCGTATTATTCATCATCTCCATATATCATCAGATAACTACGATGCAGCGTGGGATATCTTACTACATCGGTACAATAATACTCAACTCCTTTTTACCAATCACATCGAAATCTTCCTTAATCAACCCAACATCCAAAGGCAAACATCATTAGACATCAAAGGTTTATACGATACCTCAACCGAATGTATTCACGCGATACACAATCTCGGTGCTGATACGAATACATGGGATCCGTTGTTGGTTCACTTGCTCTGCAAAAAACTGGACCCAGAAACATATGCTGGGTACAAAGAAGCACGCAGGAATCCTCGTGAACTACCAAAGCTGGAGGAATTAATGTCTTATCTCGAGAGTAAATTTACTGCTCTTGAACCCATTAAAACTACTAAGGAACCCTCATCATCAAGCAAAAGGAACCCAAATCAATCGCATAATAAGCAAAACTATAATAAAGGTTTCGCTAACAAAAATTATCAGGCCATCATTACGCAAACATCGAAATGCACTGTATGCAATTCAAATCATGCTCGCAATTTGCTATCGTGCCAAAAATTTATGAAAATGACATCAGATGTACAATTGAAATTGGTGACGAAATCAAATATATGTCGAAATTGTTTATTCAGTCACGACGGAAATCAATGCACTTCAACGAAACGTTGCAAAACCTGTCAAGGAGATCATCACACAATACTCCATGAAGCGTGTTGTGTCTCATCATCAAAATCGTCAAATAACCACCCTAACGTTAATCATGTCGCAGGGGAGGACGAAGAGTTATTGTTGACCACGCTGTCAATCAAAGTCAAGTGTTCCGACGGCAGCTACGTGTTCCTTAGGGCACTTCTAGACCAGGGATCACAAATATCATTAATATCGGAAAACGCTGTTCAGCGATTAGGGTTGCAGCGTCAACGATACAACGCATCAGTATCAGGGATAGGTGCTGGTACTAGACAAAGCAAAGGACGGGTATCAATCGACTGTCAATCTATCTACGGCGACTATCATTTTACTACAGAAGCACTGGTTCTGCCTAAAGTCGCTAACTGCTTGCCTGGTGCACCATTCAAAAAACAATCATGGCCTCACATTCAGCATCTTCAATTAGCAGATCCAGAATACAACGTGTCTAAGCCAATAGATATTCTCTTGGATGTGAGTATCTATTCTCAAATCATCATGGACGGTCTCATCAAAGGACCAGCGCAGGCTCCGATTGCGCAACAGACCGCACTCGGTTGGATCCTGTCTGGCAATGTTCGCACATTTAACTGTCATATCGCAACGAATGACTTATCAGAACTATCAAAATATTGGGAGATAGAGGACGTAGAAACATCATCATCACCCCTTACCCGTGAGGAGCAGTACTGTGAAGAGTTTTATCAGCAAGCTACTCGTCGTTTGGATACTGGTAGATACGAGGTTGGCATACCCATGAAACCCGAATATGAAAATCAGCTTGGATCATCAAAATCTAAGGCTATCGCACAATTCAAACAGTTGGAAAGAAAAATGTGTAATAACGAATCATTTGCAGAAAATTATAAAACGTTTATGTCGGAATATCAACAACTGGGTCACATGTGTACGGCTAATAATGTCGATGAATCAAAACGTGCCTACTTCTTACCACATCATGGCGTAATGAAATTAGACTCAACAACAACAAAACTTAGAGTCGTTTTCAATGCGTCAGCGAAATCAACATCAGGAAAAAGCCTAAATGACCTCATGTGCTGCGGACCAAATCTACAAAAAGACCTCATGACACTCATCTCAACCTGGAGAACGTACAGTTACGTTATCACGGCAGACATAGAGAAAATGTTTCGCCAAATCATTATCAGGCAATCCGATCGTCATCTTCAATCAATCATTTGGCGGCAATCATCTCAAGAAATACTTAACGAATATCATCTTACTACCGTAACATACGGTACTAAGGCCGCTCCATACTTAGCGATGCGAACGTTAAAACAGCTGGCAATAGACGATGCCGACAAGTATCCTCTAGCTTCGTCAGCCCTGAGTCAATCATTTTATATGGACGATCTATTTAGTGGAGCAAATACCATTCAACAAGCGAAGGAGCTTCAGCATCAACTCATTGAGACGCTGAAGGGAGCTGGTATGAACCTCCGGAAATGGTCCAGTAACGTACCGGACCTCCTGGTAGATCTATCACCAGATCAACTCAACAACCCATTAGACTTCAAGTGCTCGGAAACAAGAAAAACACTTGGATTAAGATGGAACTCATCAACGGATAGCTTCACCTTTCAAAATCAATTGGATTATCACGATAAACGCGTCACAAAGAGACAGCTACTTTCGGAAATTTCAAAGATATTTGACCCCTTAGGCTGGCTGTCCCCATTATCAATCAGAGCAAAACTGCTTTTTCAAAATGCATGGTCATCACATTTATCATGGGACGAAGAAGTTCCGCAACCGATTCAAGATGACTGGATTCAGATCAAGAATGATTTCAACACCATAGATCAATTTATCATTCCACGTTATCTCGGCAACACAAACCAATCATATCAAATCCATGGATTTTGTGACGCATCCGACAAAGCATACGCATGTGTTGTGTATGTAGTAGCTAAGGACAATAAGGGTGATCGCACATCAACGCTCGCTGTAGCAAAAACAAAGTTAGCACCACTGGCAAAAAAGGTATCATTACCACGACTAGAGTTATGTGGTGCGCTACTACTATCTCAACTTATCAAGAAAGTCATGGAATCATTATCAAATCAAGATGTGGAGATTTACGCCTGGACAGACTCGATGATAGTTCTAGGGTGGATCCAAGGCGACGTGAAGAAATGGAAACAATTCGTAGCTAACAGAATCAACAAAATCACTATTATCATTCCACCCTCAAGTTGGCATCATGTGAGGTCCGAAGAGAATGCAGCAGATTGCGCTACTCGGGGTCTGACGTCACGGAAGCTTTCAAGCCATCCGCTGTGGTGGCAGGGTCCGAAATGGATAACCAATTTCGAACAAAGCACCCTCCCTACCACCTCATATCAATCACCAGATTTGGAAACCAAGAAGCCTAGTGTAAACACGGCTTTATATCAAAATCATATTTCATTGATACACGAGTTACTACAGAACTACAGTTCCTTAACTCGCATTCTGAGAATCGTCGCTTGGGTCTCGCGTTTCATAACGCAATCACGAGGTAAACGCACATCAAAATCAGATGTTTTAACGTCATCAGAAATGAACAATGCATTGAATATCATTATCAAGGATGACCAACTAAAACAATTTCATGAAGATATATTGTTTATCAATCAAAAGGGGCATGTGCATCCAAGAAGCAAAATATCATGTCTTAATCCATTCATAGATGAACACGGTCTCCTTAGAGTAGGTGGACGACTGAAAAACGCACGCATCAACGACTCATCAAAGCACCCTATCATATTATCAAGCCACAGTCGTCTCACAGATTTAATCATTGATCAGGCTCATATTACCACATTGCACGGAGGCCCGCGACTGACACTTTCATACATCAGAGACAGGTATTGGATCATCAGTGGAATCCGTACCGTCAAAAGGAAGTTGAGATCATGCGTTAAGTGTCAGCGCTTTGCTCAAACGCAATATCATCAAATCATGGCCGATCTTCCACAACCACGAGTCACCCCGTCACGACCTTTCTCTCACACCGGTGTCGATTTTACCGGACACGTCGAGCTGAAGGCTAATAAGGGACGTGGAATCAAAACCGTTAAGGGCTATATTGCTGTGTTTGTTTGTTTGTCTACCAAGGCTGTTCATCTGGAGCTAGTTTCTGATCTCAGTACTCCATCATTTCTAGCAGCCTTTCGTAGGTTTTCGGCCCGTCGTGGAACACCAAGTCACGTTTACAGTGATAATGGCACAAATTTCGTAGGTGCCAACCGTATCATAAAGAAGGAATATCAAGACATCATAGCCACAATCAACACCGATTTCTTCAATAACATCAATGACATGAACATAAAGTGGCACTTCAACGCTCCTGCATGGCCAAGTGCAGGCGGTCTTTGGGAGGCTGCGGTGAAAAGCCTCAAATATCATCTGAAACGCATCATCGGAGATCAGAAACTCACTTACGAGGAATTTACTACACTTCTATTTCAAATCGAGGCATGTCTGAACTCAAGGCCCCTCTGTCAGTTGACAGAGAGCCCTGAAGACGACGTTCTTACGCCAGGTCATTTCTTGATCGGCGGCCCGCTTCTATCTAGACCACAGACTGATCCAGATCACATAAACCAGTCAACTAGGTGGCAACTCATTCAATCAATGAACAAACACCTTTGGAAAAGGTGGTCAAGCGAATATTTACAGCAACTGCAGGCTAGATCAA
This sequence comes from Anorthoa munda, assembly GCA_945859665.1. NCBI lineage: Eukaryota > Metazoa > Arthropoda > Insecta > Lepidoptera > Noctuidae > Anorthoa > Anorthoa munda. The sequence continues at coordinate 3,990,874 of OX243899.1, read as the reverse complement.
AATGGCGTAAGCCAAGTAGGAACTTCGAAGTGGACGATGTCGTTCTTATCAAGGACGAAAACTTGCCACCCGGCAAGTGGGCGCTAGGACGTATTCAAGCAGTTCATCCTGGGAGAGATGGCTATGTAAGGGTAGTCAGCTTAAAAACCAAAAATAATATCATTCAACGTCCAGTCACCAGACTTGTGTTGTTACCAGTAAACGAGGATACAAGTCAGGATGAAAAAGTCAACCATCAAAACAAATCAGATGAGCGAAGCAAGAGAAAGCGACTTCCTCGCAACAACGTTTCATTGAAGAATCTATTCACTAGCTTCATATTACTATTTTTCATGTTATTATCATCGACTTCAGCGGAAAATATACCCAATCAAGAATCGTATAATCTGACGTCATTAGATCAGAATCAAGCTATTTACTTCGATAGAATATCCAATCTTCAGTACATCCAGGACGAATGGCGTCTAGTTGTCTACTACAATATTTTTTTTTTTTTATTTTTTTTTTTTGATAGGCTTGCGCTTGACCACTATCTCACCTGATGGTAAGTGATGATGTGGTCGACGATGTAGCACGCTTACCTAGAAGAAACCTATTCACTCTTGACTTAAAGACTCCCAGGTTGTAGCTATCAGGAAATACAGACTCCGGCAGGGAATTCCACTCCTTAGCTGTACGCATAATGAAAGTATTCCCAAAACGTTTGGTTTGGTTTGTGATATGACGACATACTGGAAAGGGTTAGCCGAGATCAAGAGTTACGTCAATCATATCAAGTCATTATGCATAACTCAGGCAAATAAACAATATCAGAGTATCATTCATCAATTAGAGCACGAAATAAGTGACATTGAACATTATGATATGTTACTTAAATATCAAAGTCCAAAGAGGCTAAAGAGAGGCCTAGTGGACGGCGTGGGTTATATTGCCAACTCGTTATTCGGTGTACTAGACGAAAGGTTTGCTGAAAAATATAAGGGTGACATCGAACAGATCAGTCATAATGAAGCACATCTACAGAAACTTATAAAAAATCAAACAATCATGTACTCATGTCCCTAACGATATCTTGTTATGTTCATTAAACATGCCCATCTACAATCTAAACATGAAACAATCAATTTGCGAAATCAAATTATTCAATAAAAAGCAACTATGCCACTCCGTAAAATCATCATGTGACGAGCAATGGATCAAATTACATAGGCCGAACAGCTGGTTGTACACATGTTGCTCGGAATGCCAAACTCGCATTAAATGCGCCAACGGAATCACAATGGTGAACCTTGTCGGCAACGGGATTATTACCCTAGGTCAAGGTTGCACATTGAAAGGAGAGACCTTCAGTATCTATGCCCATAACAATTTCATCAATCACGTGAATATTCATCATCACATCGAAGTCCCAGAGGTGTCCGTACTAAACAAAATCATGAAAACGTCTGCGCCAGAGAACTTCAGTGAAGCTGAAGATCATCATCTCATTTGGAATAAATTAAGGGCTCAGATTGACGAGGTTAAGGAACAGTCATCTACAGATCTGAGCATTCACGACATTCATCACTACACTGTGTTGTACATCAGTGTAGCTTCGGTCATCATCTTGGGTGGCGTCGTCGTGTACCTCATCAAAAGCCAACGAAGTACGGGCAGGGCATCAGCGTCGCCGGCCCCCCAGGGCCAAGAGGCTCTCGGGGTGGGGCCTGTGGCGGTCGCACCGGCATCGCGTGGATCATCAGTGCAAAAGTGTAGTGAAGTGTTCACAATCAGTGGTGTAGACAGGGCTACCTCGCCCATGTGTACCGTAGAATAGTCGTTTAGTTAGTATTTTCACATTTGTATCATTAGCAATCTATATCATTTTATTTTACTATTTTACTTGTCTCTTAATTTAATTTTCTGTTAATCAATCATATCAGTTGTCTGATTGCGGGCAGGATGTACGGAACCGCACATTATTTTTCATACTCACGCGCCGTGCATTCTGTGCACTCAGCATTTCGTACCTATCACTAAGCTAATTTGTGTAAGTACATTAAATCAATAAATCAGTGTTCAACGGACATTCGCGGTGGTCGGTTTTATTTCATCATCATCCCCATAGAATCGCCCCGGTATCATCACTAAGTGCAGGGATCCCCTACAGTTCTACTTCGTTGTACTTGTTTGTTTGAAACAACTCCAGTTCAAATTATCAGACGGATATAATTAATTACAAAAGCTTAGTCACAACTTAATTAAAACAAAAAAAATGCAGCAACAAGAAAAAAGTGTAATACTTACAATTAATACATTAAGACTGTGATAAAGCTTTCTGTTGAAATAAGCTTATTCATTTTCATGAGGTCGGATCACAGCAACATGGGTTCCATCAATGCAACCCAACACACCGGGAAATTGAAACATATCCATAAATTTAAACCAAATAATTAGGATTATTATGTATTTATTTAATACATAATAAATCAAACACCGTAGGTAATAAATGTGTTACATAAATGCTGATTCTCATATTTTTTTGTTTAAAACAATGGTAAATAATAGTCATAGATGTTTAAGACTTTATATTATTATTATAATAATGTATTGCTCTAATTTCATACTCACTTCCTTTTTACAGCACCCCTCTTCTCCTGTGTCATATGAAATTTAATATATCTTCGAAGAATCTCAATGCTGTTGAGAGCCTCAGTAACCTAAAACAACAAGAACATTATGTCAGAAACTTACACCAGTGTTTAAATACAAAAGATTTTAGGAAGCACTTACCTCGCACAGACAATCATGTACTGTTGTTTGTGAAAGCCCCAGATGGTAATATGCACCAATATTTTTTGATATGCTCCATTAGCATAAATACTAACTGCTGCTAAAACCTACAATAAAATATTATTTATTTAAGCAATTATTTATGCACAATATTGTGCTTGGATTTTTTGATAAGTAACTGGGTTTTACTGCCCATGGAGTTTCTGCCCCACATAAGTTACCTACGTTTTGAAATACTAGCTCCAACTTTGTGACTAAATGACTGGCAGCTTGACTAAAGAAAGAAATAATTTAACTTTGCCAACCTATGTCTAGCAAGTGTGTAAAGGTTACTTTAAACTAAGTACTTAGAAAGGTTTAAAAGTTACCTTAAGCTGAGGACGAACAGCGGAATTACGACGCCGTTGAAGCTTTGTGAGGAAGTGGAAACACTTCCTCACAAAGCTTCAAGAATTGAGATTTGGTGAGCCTAAAGTTAGCCACGAAGTTATTGTGTGGCAAATCGAGAGGGTTGCTGACACTTCTCATAAGACTACGATTTATTTTAAACATTGCTTTAAGGCGTTCCTCTGCCCCGAGATGCATCAAATAACCTCGTGACATTGTAGATGCTGAAAAAACAATAAAATCTAATTAGAAGATAGCTACAAGTGAGGTTAACTTCACGCTACTTACTTGTGTTAGGTTTTGATCCTTTTTAACTAATAATGGCTTGTTTTAAATAAAAACGAATGATCTTATTTTACAGTTTGCTTATTTGTCAGGGTTTTTATTGTATATAAATACCTATATGTTTTAATAATTCCAAAGGGCTGTCATGGAGGCGATCATTGTTTTATGGTAAACACTCGGGAGTTTGTCGAGTGTTTCTAGCTAGTACGAGTAATGTGGCTTGAGGACACATTCGGTCGATGGTCGTCGCCTGAGACGCTTAGTTAAAATATAGTGCTCAAAGTCATAGACATTGTTGTAAAATTGTATTTCTTGTTTAGAACATTTTTCTTACATTATAAAAGTAATGAACAGTTTGAGTTTGATTTCACACATCACACCCAAGTACCTACTCGTAGTAAACCCGCTGACTGCTACACTTGGAGCGCCCGAGTATTTCGGCGGTATCTAAAATATCACAAATATTGATTAATAATTGCAATTTTACATTAAATCACTTTCACAATCAATCAAGAAGATGTTGACTTACACTTTTACGTAATAATTTTGAAACTAATACGAGTAAATCACAAAAATAAGTGCAACGACAAATCCTAGTCGCCAAAAAATATTGGACACATCAATGACAGCGACGAAAGGGTTTAACGCTTGTCAAATATATGACATTTGCATTACACAATACGAATAGTGAAGTTTTATCTCGATTCTTCCGCTTTCATTCATTCTTTTACAATCAATTCTACGTCAAAATATTGGTAATGAGAGGAGCATAACCTTTCCGTTTCAGAGTGTAATATGCAATGCGATAAGTCGTTTTTGGGAAGGTTCCAACTTGTTTCCATTGCAGAATTCACTTACGCAATTAGGCTGCGGGTGTAACCCACTACTTATTTTAGGTATTTCTATTGATAGAAATACTGGGCCTGATTCAGACTGATTGTCCCACTATTGCTGTCGGCTGCGAAAAAAAAAACGCTGCATCACTCTTTAGATAAAACCTCTTGATCATAGTTGTAATTGGCTGTTATTGATAGACAGCTGCCATTATAATTGCTATTATTGCTTTACGAGATAGGTGTTGGTTCTGAATTAAATAAATATTGTTAATAATGGAGTTTATAAAAAGGGGGAAGGGTGTTATACTGTTGTACGATGGTTATGAATACACTAGCCAGATAGTTTACAAGAATAATAATACGTTGTGGAAATGCAACAAGCGCCACAAAACAAAATGCAAAGGGTCGATAACAGCATCCCCGGTAATTTTCCATCACTTTGCCAGAGGCTGTAGGTCGGTAGTTGGCGTAAGTACATTTATTTTGTCTACTGTATTTTTGATACTTATTTGAAATTTCTTCTTAGGATAACACCATAGCGAGAACAATTGAACACTCTTCTCACTGTATTTCCGTCAGTAATTAATCCGCGATTGAAGTTGCAATGAGTTGTAGTTTTGATCAAGCTGCAATGGGCAAAATAACAATACCTAAAGCTTTCAATAACGCAATAAATTCTTTAATTGACCAAGGAATTCCATTACTTGGTAAACCATTGCCACAATACACCTCTAAAAAGTCTTCCATGTACAGACGTCGTAACAAAGCTCTAAATGTTAAAAAGGTGTTACTAGACCGTTCAAGAAGTACAACTTCCAGTAACATTTGAAGACTTTGTGCTTGCTGATTATATTGACTCCGAATTAAGAATAATAATATTTTGTCGTTAAGAAACTAGAGGCGAATTAAAAAGCGGAAATTATATGACGGGACATTCTTTGCGTGTCCAGCGCCATTTGCACAATTGAGGCTATCAGCGCAAAAGTGGTGTAACCCACAATTTTTGTTGGGTACGGTTTTGGTGTAAAATACATTTGATAAACGATGATCTTTCAATACAATAGCGGCGTAAGCCACCTTTCTGTTTCTATCGATAGATGGCGCTGACAAACATAGTTTTTGCACGGGGCACATTAGAGCAAAACAACAGAGCAAGAATGGTGTAAGCTGGATACACCACTTTTGCATTATGGCAACATTATGTTTGTCTGTGGCTTACTTCAAAATTCCGTCAACTGTCAATGTCAAAATTGAGAAATTAGAAATGAAAATTGATTACTTATTTCAAAATAGTACCTTAGCAAACGAAAAATTGGTTGGACCATGGATGAAAACGATGATACTACGTCAGGTTAGTAGTGTATAATTGGGGGTTCTGGATCACTTGCTCTCGCTTTGCTCGAGCGCGTGATCCAGAACCCCCCAATCATACACTACTATAACATTTACACCTGTAGAGTAGAATTGATACAGTGATGGTGACACAATTTATGTGAAACAAATTTCATTCCCTGGCAGTATCTGGTAGCAATCAATATCTTCTAATGCAGGTAAAACTAACGCACGGGCTGTATCACTCTCCTGATGAAATAAATCTGCTGTTGCTGTCGATATACTACTCCCACTAGTCTTTGACGAACTCGCAATCGATTTTTCATTATCAACCTGTTTGTTGCTAACATTAACGAATGTGCGAAGAAGCTCACCAGACTCGCTTTTGAGTATAAGATACTTAGTATTTTTCAATTTAGATTTCTCTGGATCTTCCAACTTCTGGTAAAATAAATCTTCTGTTTGTGTTATAACATTATCCTGGTGTTTTAATTCACCTACGTCCGATATTTTTTTTCTAGGGTGCATATCTTGAATATGTATTATCTCACCCCTAGCATTCTTGAAAATCATTTTACGAATGCCATCTAAATTAGATTTCGCTGAGTGAAACATTATAAATAACATCAATAAATGTAATTATTTATTTAAGAAATAAATTTAATATTGAACCTTTGCACTGTAATGTTCAAAGTTAAATTGCTGTGATGCACGACACCTCTGTAATATATACCCATAATTTGACTAATTTTTAAGTGCAATGTGACATCCTATACATATACACTTTAATAGGGTAAGTATTCCAAACACTTTTTTGTAATATAGTTTGTGCCCTTCACAGCGTTTAAATAAAAACATTTAGGAAAATGTATGGCATGTTGCGTCCAAGGATCATCATAAATCTCCCAATCTTCAATAACACCTCCGCATGAGAAACATGCTGCAATATCATTTATACTATTTCCATAATAAAAGAATCCTGCGTCAGCCATTTCCATCACTAATCTTTTCTTTTTATTAAGTGTCCCCCAGTAATAATTAAAAGAAAATTCACGCATTTTAAATGTGTTATACATGTCATATCGAGGTTTGTATTCATTTTGAGACATGTTTTATTGACTTTCTAATTCAATTAGATACAAACGTATAATGGTATGGTCCAGCTTTTGACAGCAACATATATAGACTGGACAGAAGTAGGAGGAAGGGAAAGAAAACTAAGATGCATTTCACCTAAATACAGAAATAAAAACAATAAAATATTTATTTTAGAATTTTATTGTCAACGCACCACTTATTTAAACACAATACATTTTTTAAAGCACATACAGAGTCATGATAAATACAGTTATATAAATCTTGAGAATATTTATATTGATCGTATAAGCTTATCAAACTTGAACATCCTTTATCTTCTAAATTGAATATATTACAATTACTATTTCCTAAAATATGCTTTAACCACAACACTTTTTCTAAACCCTTAACGTACATACATTTATCTCTTAAAATATCTATAACCAAATTCTGATAATTAGAATAGGGAACAAATCCTTCACACCAGCGTATCTTTCTGTTACGTTCAATCCAACTTACTTGTTTTTTTTCTTGCTTCGTTAATTTTGAAAATGGAAATGGTGGCTTAATTAAAAATATTTGTAATGTTTTATTATACAATATAGCGATTTCTTTTATTATAAATTCATTTGTTTCTGTTTTAAAGCCTTGAATATCCACAATAGCAATCATGATAACCTGCGCACGATGTTGCTGAGAGGTTTGTATTCTACAAGTCGATCGTTTATAATCAAACAATATGCAGTCGTCTTATCTGGTATTGCTGTAGAACATTCAATTTCCAACCTCACGTCCACTGGACCAGTTTTCAGGCTATCGTTTTGTCTTGAACAGTCTAATATAAAGAGAGGGGCTTTTTCTTTGAATTCCTTTAGGTCAAGCAACGGGTCTACTGGATAGTTGTAATACGACTGACGAAATTTCACAAACATTTCGTATAATATACTATATTTGTTCTCAGAAAACTTTAAACCTAAAGGTTCATAAGGATAATATTGTGAATTCAAAAAGAGCGTAACGTTTGTTACTTCACAATGATCGAATACTGAACTATCTTTAGTTTTATTATTTTTTCGATTAGTTTGTAAACAAAAAATTACATATCTGGGTTTTTCTAATTGTGAAGCAGTTTTAATAGACCCAAGAATGCTTTGTTGTTTTAGGTAGTAATGGATACTCATATAAATCCCAATTTCTATACGCCATCTGAATAGGTTTATCTTTTTCTAAATGTTTTAAAAGTGACAGTCGTTCTCGGTCTGATACTTTTATGTGTGGCACCCTCCACTGAACTCTTTGCACATCTATTTGAAAATTAACAATATCATCAGTAAGGATAATGCTATTTAAATTAGTGTTACTTCTGTTCAGTATAAGTTCATGTTTACAATTTATCACTATTTTATTGTAATCCTCTGCAAACCCTAAAACTTTATTTAGTGGTATCACAGCACTAAAATGCCCATCACTTTGAAATCCCTCTAAACACCAACCCCATAGGGCAGCAACTTTATTTTCTGCTTCATTTAATGAGATGTATGATTTTATTGTTGACGTTATTCCAGAATTTTTTATGCGGTCTATTTCAATACCATTCATTTCGTATCTAATGTCTTGAAACAAAAACATAATAGGGTTGTTAGTGAACGTAACACTTTTCTTGATTGGATTCCCATCTTTACCGAAGAACTTCGCTTGTCCTTCGATGTAAATTGAACTGGCTGATGGTAGCACGTATATGTCTTGCTGGTGGATGGGAATTCTGATTTCATCGTTTTCTCTAAAGCTGCTATTGTAGGGATTGTATGAATGGACTTCATAACTTTCGATCGAAGTGTCAAAGTGCGGTAATTCAGCAATCTGTAGTATATTCATATTTTAAATCCTAGAGCTTTAAGAAAATCTTTATTTAGTTTAGTCAATTTCTTAACTTTTTTCTTGCGTCTTTGCACCTTAGCAATCGCAGAAGAACTAAGACGTTTTTCATTCGCTTGAGTGTTTTTATAATATACTATCATTTTGTTTTTCTTAAATGAAGACGTAACTCAACTTGTTTCTCTCCAAAGTTAACACAGTGGCCAAATTGATCTACAATCTTAACCGATATTGATGAAATTATATTTTTGTTTACTGGAAAGTAAATAACATTTTGCGGTATTTCCACACACTGATGACCTGGAGTAGTATCAGACACGAATTCGTGAATAAAATGAGTTAGTAATCCGTTGCAATACGAACTGTGAACAAGATCACATTCGATTTTGATTACAGACAGACCTCTGTTAATAATGGGGATATTTGGTGTTGATTGTAATACTGAAAAGTATATCAAACCGCACTCATATTGATCTGACAAATGCAGCGGTGGTTGAAAGTATGAAACCAATTCCGATTTATGTCCAGAGATGGTAACCGTAGTAGACATGCTTCTATACTGACTTCTTTCGGCAGATCCTGTTTATTTTATTCTTCCACTACACCAAAAATTCTTCAAAAAGTTTAAACAAAGATGTCCACAATTATAAGGGTGATCACGCTGAATATTATCATAATTATAATGAACTTTGGATCCCAAGTATTTTATAAATTCCTTTGGAGGCTTAAGATTTCCATAACTATCAAAATATTCAATATAATCATTGTATTTTGCATAGGCTACCCAATGAGAACCAAGATTTTTAGAGCTATCTAAATTTATAACACCGCATTCTTTTTTAAAAGGGTATTTAGGGAGCTTATCTCTCATAAAGACGCCTCTGAAATAGGGAATATTATTTCCATACTTCAAAATGTCTAAATTACTCAAGGCTCGATTGGGTAGCCGATATCTTAGTTTTTTTCTTTCGATACAAAAATTCCGAGTCCACCTTTATATGGTTTAAGGTGTAGTCCTTTTCCGATGCAGAGAGCTTCCATTTTTTCATTGTGTCTCCTCGATTCTATGAATAATTTTTTTGCCATCTTGAATTCATTTATGGTTTTAGTACCAGCTGCACCGCCTGCTAAAGCTCCCACCGCAGATAAGCCCGCAAAAATCGGAATCAAAGGCAATACTCCACCAGTTTTTGGTATAGGAATAATACGAGGAAGTTTAACGGATGAATCATCAGCTAATTTTCTGGAAGCAGCCATAGCTAATTCTATTGCCACTTTCTTGCATTTCGGTTTTAATTTTTTGATATGTCTTTTCGTTTTTCTAATAACATTTTTAAATTTGTTTTTAAATGCTTTTTCAGGTTTAATTTTGGGAGAACACTTTTTGCTATCTTTTTTTAGGCCAAAACCAGTTTTGATTTTTGTTGCCATAGCGCTGCTTACTAAGCGTGCTGACAGTTTTTCTCCTACAGTCGCGTCTGAGGCAAGTGCTCGCTCTTTAGCCATATTTAACAAAACTAAATCTGCCTTGTGGCGATCCTTTAGGTTTGAAGACTTGTGATAGGCAATGTCGTGTTGTTTGCAATATTCGTCTAATTTATTAACACCTTTATCTCCACGCGTAAGCCTTTTAATTAATTTAGTGCCAGGCCCACAATAATTGTATCCCGGTAAATGTAACTCAAATGGTAAATGATTTATAATCCAATTGAGAAGACTACTCTCTTCAATACCCATCATAAGACTGAAACATTTGGACTGAACACTTAATAAATATTCGATTTATCAATCCAACTGTTTTCAGAAGAAGGAAAGCCTAACCATTTTACCAAAACCCTGTTTCCTTTCCTTCTAAGAACTTTTTCAACCAAATATACATTAGGATTTTTTGTCTTTTGAAGCTCTTGTACATAAAATGCCCCTAGAATGGGCTGGCCCCTGATTGCATCTTCAATTAAATAGGTGATAGGAGTTGTTTTTTGAATTTTTCGAATTTTAAATATTTCTGTCGACCAGTTGGGAGTATATCCTTTTTCAAATGTCCCCTTATACTTACTAATGCGTACATAATCACCCTCTTTAAACTTGCTTTTTATGCTATCGGTTTTTACCAGCCTGAAATATCTTTGTAATATGCGTTGTTTATTATTATTGTCCACGTTTGCGGGAATTTCATCAATTGTGCGATGATAGGTGTGATTGTATTCATAAATAACTTTATTAAGAGTATTATCGATCCAGTTATAGCTTCCTTTTAGACTAAATTCTTTATAAAGTTTAGACTTCAATGTTCTGATGAATCGCTCAACAATTGAAGCTTTTTTGTTGAGAAGGTTGAATAATGATTAATATGATAAGATCTCACAAGTTTTTTAAATTTATCATTATAAAACTCTGCCCCATTATCAGTTTGCAGATTTTTAGGCATACGCCCTTTTTCCAATAAAATCTTGAAAGAATTGCATACAACATCTTTGGTCTTACTTTTCAAAGGAAAGATCCATGCATATTTTGAAAATGTATCAATAACAGCAAGAATAAATCGAAAATTTTTATTGTCTTTAGAAATTGATTGCATATCAATTAAGTCCGCTTGCCATAAATCATCTATATCTTTCATAATAACATGTCTTCGCGGAAAGTTTACCCTTGCATTTTTATGAATTTCGTTTACTACGTCGGCTTTACTCATATCTTTAATTCAGTATATCAACATTTGTCTTGAACCCACCATTGATACTGAATAAAAACCATAGTATCTCCACTATTTATTATTGAATTATGTCAGCTTCTTTTAATTCTTCAACTATCGATAAAATTTCATTATCATGATTGGTATTGCCAGCATCTCTCGAAGCTACTAATAATTTTAATCTCTCAACCAATTCATTGGGATCATCCCAATATATCAAGTCGGTGTTGTTTTTGTACTTCTTTAACTTTGGCAAGTTTCCTCCAAATTTAGTGTGAACAAGTTTATCATCGTTTGACAATTCGGAAAATAGGTGTTTGATTATTTTACAATATTTTATACCTTTGTCACCTCTTATTTGACCTTTAGGATTAAAATCTCTTTTATGTGCATTTGTATAATGTAACATATCCTTATAGACAAGTTTATCTTCACTCGATATTAACTTTAAATCAGGTTTTCTTCGGAGTAAAAGTTCTTTTAGACCAGCAGTTAAATTGTAAGCTTTTTCACCGATTTTAATTAAAATGGTGCTTTCGTTATTCAAACTATCAATTTTAGAAAATGATACTATTGAATTACCCATCAATAAAGTATTGTTTTCACTTCTAATTCCAAACGGTATACTAATACCATCATAAATACCAAAGATGTCATCACCTTCTAATGAAATTTCTAAATTATCAATCGATTCCTTTTTAGCATTTTGTTCGACTAATTGGGTAGATTTTATTTTTGGATCGTAATAGTCATTGAACTTTATAGATGAACTAGCATTATTTTCATCGGATTCGATTCCTTCAGAATTTTTTAGAGTTGTATTTTCATTTTTATTATTTTTTTCTGCAGATCTATTAGAATTAACTAAAGTCTGAAGAGGATCTGTCACCGGTTTTAGCATTTTATCAAGTGACAAGTTCATTGCATGTTCCTGATTTTTCATATGTTTTATTTTATTTTTTATGGAGTCAACAGACTTCATTAATTCCATTTTAATATTTTTCTCCATATTATGTAACCACAACTGTATTCAACTAAGAAAGGAATAACACTAGCAATGTTTTTGTATACAATTCATTTATATGTACATGTATTTGCTTTCATTCAAATTTAAAAAAAAAAACAAAATTCTGTCTGTACCTTCCATTATTTAATGATGAGTCTTTGTTAATAAGAAGAAAGTTGTAAGGGTTACTCCAAACACTTTTACAAATATTTATTTGAACTGATTCCACGGTACATCAGAGTTGACATGTTCTTCATAGATGTGCTTTAAGTTCACATCATCTTGTTTAAATATTATAAGAAAGTTAGCATTATCGCGTAACAACTGTTTCGGGATTTTTGAGTAGGTTTGCGATAAATAAAAGCAATCAATTAGCTTATGTCTACCCATACAGAAATAATTGCGGATATTTGTTTGATTTTCACATACAACATCATCAAATATAAATACAGAATTTGGTAAAGCTTCATTCGGAGATATGACATCTTTATCGTCATTGAACTCATGAAATTTTATCTGAGGCACTCTTCTTAATACTTCCCGTAAAAAACAATATTTTGGTTGAAAATTAGTCTTCGAGTAAAGGTTTTAGGTTTTGAAATTTGAGCCCATTTTCATGCAGTAACAAACTGATCACAACGTTTGTTTTACCACAATTTGAGGGACCGCAAATTATACAACGAATCGTATTTGGCAACAAAGCGCTATGTCTAATCTCTTTAGAAGACTCACCAAGATTTATATTTTTAACGTTAAGTGATATGGGTTGTTTGATCAACTTCATCTTGTCAATTAATTTAATTATTAACTAACATAAACTTATATACTTTATTTGGGGCTATCTTTAGCCTTGTCCCAACAGGAATGGTTCTAGTCTCATCTTACAAGATAGGTATGTATATTTAAGAGCTACGTAATGATCCATATTACTCATCGCAAATCAAATAATTTTTGCACGTGTTATAAAAATAAGCGATCACTTCACAGCTGGTGTTCTATGCATAAGGAGGTCGTTTTGTTAACGATTTTATATTTTCAAGGTAAGGTTTTTTTTTAATTTAATTAATTAATTATTTAAACAAATAATAATAATTATGTAATGCATCTCTTTTTTTACAGAATTATGTCATACTCACCATCGTACAGCCCCGTTGTAGATATGGCCGCCCCACAAAATTTAGCGGTATGTAACTAATAAGATTATCTTAAATCAAACATTAAATCCATAGTTCATGCTGTTTAGTTATAATATTCTTGGTATTCTTTCAGAATGCGATAGAAGACTCAGACCCTGTCACCAATCCGTTTTACTATGCTCAAGATGGGGAGAGCTGGTATGCGGAAGTAGCAGCTAAAACATGTGAGGAGAGTCGAAAGAAAAAAATTGAGGAACGAAGATTGAAGAAGAAAAAAAGTAAATCTTTTAAAAACTCTTCTTTTATCATGCGTAAGGAGCAAGGACGTGTTCACCAGTTAATAAAAATTATGGTCTTTGATTTGGAAGGCCGTGATATGGAAGAAATAGACACTGAAACTGATAATGCGAGTGTGAATGTGCAGTATTTAGTGACAAGTGATTATGACGATATTGTTGACAAAACTGATCATTTAGTAAGTAAAATAGTGCAAAAGTTAAGCAAATCTAATGTATAATGTTTTATTATTGTAAAAAGTTAATTTAGTTATTATTTGAATGTATTCTTGGTAAAGCAAAATAAATGTTTAAATTTAGTTAAAAATTAAGTTCGCCTACAGATAGACCTTAAATGCAGTTCATATGTTATTGTTTAATTAAATGTGTAATAATAAATTAAAATTGATTCTACATAATGTGTTTTAATCGCCTAATAAATTAGAACAGATGATACTTCTTATTAATAAACACTGCATATAGTTATGACAAACTTATATAAATAAAAACTATGACATCATCTATGCATAGTGTTTATAAATAAGAGATAAAATCTTTCGGAAAGGGAAAACAAAAAAACAAATGAATATAGATTATACATTTATTGATTATACGATTATAGTTACATTCATTTTATGAATATAGATTATACATTTATTGATTATATGATTATAGTTACATTCATTTTTTTACATTTTTTATTCGATTATTTATGTTGATGCAAGGCTAACTTAAACATTAAAAATATTAACTTAAAGCTCATTTTTAACAGTTAAATGTGGCTAGATAGCTTTGCATCGACATGTACATATTACATATACACATTTAAAATTGTAAGTAGCTTTTATATCTTACAATATAGGTTTAGCTCAGTAGAACAAATAGAGTACTAAAGTATTGAACTATAATGTCCCCAAGGTAAAGTGTTGAAACAATCCTCAATTCTCTGCCTTTTATCGTCATCACTATTAAGTATGAGCTTATTTATTTTTTGTGTAAAAATTTGATGATTTTTAGATCTTATAACATACATATCATCTCGTAGGTTATCATTAAACATTAATGCCCTTTTATATTTTTCAATATCCAATTTTTTCGTTATTGGCTTTGTTACTCCCTTTGCTTTCTTTATAGTTTTATTTTCAGTGCGTACACAATACAACTTAGCTCGTAAACCTACAAATTCTGAAATAATCTCTCCACCCAATTCGTCTTTGAAATAGCCGGGCATTTGCATATTGGCTTTAGGTAACCCATATATATTGTTATCCTCAAAATTGCTTGTGTCAAAATAACGAATATTGTTTTTCATATCCTCATAAAAATCATCAGTTTTTACAAAATAAAGCAAACTGTCAGTATCAGTATAACATAATATTACATTGTTTCCATATTTTTTTTTAATTACAGAATAATGAAAATTGTATATATGTGTTTTAGAAATTTCAAGAATAGAAAATCCGATATAAATAGGACGATCTAATATAACTTTTGTCTTATTTAATTGAATAGCTACTAAACTTTCGGATAAAATTGACAAATCTTTAAAATGTGGTGCGCTAATATACCTTTCAGCACCAAACAATTTGTTGGTTGTATTTAACTTATCTTTCCATAATTTTACGAGCCTAACATCAACTTGTTTCCGTTTGTTTTCAATTGTTTTCCCAAAAATAGAATTGTTTTGTTTCTTAAAAAAATCTTTTTCAAAATCAGATTTAGCTTTTTGTCTGAGAGAAGTATTTAATACTATATAAGGTTTTAAAAAGTTATCTTGATAGAATGATAATATTTTATATATTTTCAGCAATATTAAACCATTTTCTAAGCACTCTTGTAAATGTGCATAATGGATAACAAAGTGATGTTTGCTGTATAAATTTGCAATTAACTTTTTACACTTGCTTTGCATAGGAGAATATTTTTCGCCAGCAAATGGTAGATCCGAATGAGCATTATGAATGTTAGGGGGGTAATATAAATCTACCTCTAAAATGTATCCTTCATAACCGTTTTTGTTAACATCATTTATATTGAACTTATTTATTTCATTATCACTAAGAAATCGGAAGTTACGCATTGGAAGTTTCTGCATCATTGCAAAGCCGTATAAATTCACACAGTCAAGATAAATAAGGTATGTGCTTGCCTTGTCCTTATTATACGATGATTGATATTTGTTATTAGCTTTGGCATATCTTAATGAACATTGGGCAAGGCCTCCCCGAATTCCATTTTCTAGCATTTGGTACATTTCTACATCCGATATTAAATCAAGCTCTACTTTAGTGTACAATAGCATAGCATCCCAACTTAACGATGGTGATGAAACATAATAGCAAGGATCTAAATTATAATAAAGTAAACTCATTTCTCGAAACTTTTCGAAAATATCGCATAATAACAGTACATCACATTTTAAATAAAGGTCTGTATACTCTCCCAAATTTTTTATTTTAAAAGTTTGCCATACGTTTAAAGCATGTTGATAATCTTCAATTGAAATATTTTCTCCCGTTAGTTTACTGAAAAATTTTGACTGTTCAGGCAGCTGCGTTTCATTATATTTTTCCCATTTGTCTACATAGTCATAACAATATACGCCTTTTCTACACGCTAAATTAAATAAACGATCATGATTGAAAAACAAGCGCATGTTTAGAAAATCATCCGAGTGCAACGTTTTTACCAATTTATCTAAACTAGTACTTAAAAAGTTAAACGAATCAATAAATTTCAACTGAACTATATTTTTATTATCGATAGGTATGAATTTTGTAAACGATATGTACTTTTCTTTTGATTTAGGAATTAAAGTAATTTTGCCAATTATATCAGACAGCTCTTTTATAAATAAATGGCAATCATATCCAGATAGATTATGAAAAATTATAGGTATGTATTGACATTGTTTCAAATTTAAATTACAAGCATTGTGTGCAGGACCTCTATATTTACCTGTGAAATGATCATGATCTTTAACTTTTTTATCATTTTGTACAAACTTGGTTTTACATATGTGGCATAATTGAGCTGTTTTAAATGAGTTTAACTCATCAGAAGTAAGAGGCAGCATTGGCTGTTTATTTTGTAAAATTGTATACAACCTTTCTACGTCATTTGTAATGGTTTTAACAAATGTTTGTGCACAGTTTGGACCTCTATAACTAACAAAATCATTTAATTCAGGTTTAGATTTACAACAAATATAATAAGCATACGATGATGCTTGATGTGACTGTACAGATTCAGTAAAAAGAGATATATTTTTGTCTGAGTATTTGCAAAGCAAACTTTCAAAATCTCCGTATATTACAATTGGAATTCTCTGGGTTCTCTCAATGTTTGAAAATTGTAATTTGCTATGTTCAGTGGGCAAAACTGTTTTTATTCTACCACAATTGTGATTTAATAATTTATCTTCATTGTCATAATACAAAAAACACTCATCACATAAAAATACTTTAGATTTATGTTTGGTTAATTGTCGGTGCACAAGGCGACTAAAGTTTTTTATTAAACAAAAATGTGCTTTACCATCTTTAGTTATATACAATAGATTGACATGTGTAAGCTTTCGTTCACGCGTTAAATATAGAGGACCCGTTACATGATTATTAGCTTCAAGACCATAAACATTCACACTTATAGAAGGATTATTTTTCTCAAAGATTTTAATATCAGTGAAACTTGGTGGAAAAGACATATCATTTATGTTTAAAAGCAACGTATAGTGTGGGTACGATTTCATTCTATTAGCATTCACTCTTTTCGGAAACATATGAGCAATAATACACCACAAAAAACAATTATTGTCATTGTTG
Source organism: Anorthoa munda (assembly GCA_945859665.1). NCBI lineage: Eukaryota > Metazoa > Arthropoda > Insecta > Lepidoptera > Noctuidae > Anorthoa > Anorthoa munda. Next base: position 3,973,377 of record OX243899.1, on the reverse strand, counting down.
CGTATATTCAAACATGACTTTGTGTTTTTTATAACCGCAGGCAATTCTAAATATGTTCCAGCTCTTAAAGGATTGTACTTATTTATGTTTATTTCCAAATGGTTTATACAATTAATAGCCCAACCAGATTCAGCAAGTTCAAACTCTAAACATTTAGATATTAATTTTTCAGAGCATTTCAAATACATATTATAAATATTTGTGTTCGGAACTGCTATCATATATTTAGTGTTGAAAGATTTCATAGAGCTTTCATTATTTTTTGGCAAATTGTATGACACAAATAATTCAAAATTAACTTTAATTGCTTTATGTTTTTGAATCATAAGATTGATAACTTCACATACAGATTTTGAAATTTGATTTAAAAACGTTTCTGGAATTATTGTATCTTCACTAGATTTAAGTGGATTCACTTTGTAACTTATGATTCTATTTTTAAACGCAGTAGCAATAATTTGAATATTTTCGAATTCAGAGCAGAGTAATCGATTAGATTTATGAATATTTGTTCTACTGTGTGCTGTTAATTTTGATACATAAATATTACAGTCTTTACAAAAAAACATGTTCATTTAACTTATCTTAAATTTTACAAAAAAAGCTTTTTTTTACTAAATGTACTTGTATTTTTATTACAGTTATTCGATTCTTTATATTTTTTATAACAGTAATTCAATTTTTATTTAACAGATGGTAAATTCTCATTTTAAAATTTCTTAGTTTTTAATATCTTATTTCGGGTTTTTAAATTTCTTGGTTTTTAATATCTTATTTCGGGTTTTTAAATTTCTTATTTTTCAATTTCGATTTACATCGAAACTCTGAAAAAAAGGTACATGTATTAAAATTATTATTCTAAATCAAATAAATGTTCACATATTTCTTTATAAAGACTGTATCTAATATAAAATCAGTTTGTAAAAATATGTAAAAGAGATTAAATAGATTTATATAAAAAAAGGTTAAACAATTTATATTAAAGTTATTCGCAAATTACAAAAAACTTGCACATAAAGAGAGCATAGAAACTGAATAAAATTAATTTTAATTTAATTTAAGGTTTACTGTATAGAACAGGCTGAATTTCTTTAAACTCTTCCTTTCCAGTATTCACAAGGTGTGTTAAAGCCTTCCACACAACATTATCTTTATCGGTCGATAATTTTAACGTTACAAGAGATTGTTTCCAACGCTCGTTTGGGGCAAGCTTTTCCACTTCGTTTGTATTATAAACCCTTATTTCAAAATAATACTTTCCAACCCTGCCCGGGTCTGATTGAAAGGTATAACCATCAGCCACTCGCTGACTGATGCAGCTCTTCAGTGTGGCAGCACGGACCAGCGGTCGAGATGATTCCTCCTGAAATACATAAGATAACTAGTTTTAATAAATAATAATAAAACGCAAGGGGACCACGTCGATTAATCTACCTTTATAATAATTATAAATAATCTTTTAGAAAAGTCTATTTAAACGCGTGGACCTGCGAGTAGTTGAAGTAGTAGAGTAGCAAATAAGTATACTTTAATGGAGAAAATCGCACACTGCAAAAACATTGATAGTTTATGAATGTTTCTAAATGAAATGGAAATTTAACGTTTGAAAAAAATCTTACCTCAGAGTCTGAAACGATGGAAATCCGTTTTCTTTTTGGAGCTAGCGTTGTAGCAACTGCAAGCCCGTCGCTATCAGACTCTGATTCTGAAGCGAAAGGGCTTTTAGAAAGCAAAGCCTTCTTCTTCCGAGACACTTTTTTATCTCTCTTCACAGCTTTTTTTTTTGAGCTGCCCCCGGTTTTTTCTTTTGTTGCTCGAGAAGTTGAAGGCGCGGAGTCCTCTTCTTCAACCCAAAAAGGATTATTCATCGACTGTGCCCTGAAATCATTGTTAAAATGCAATGAATAATTTTTGTTACCAACATTTCGAGCAACATGAAACAACAGCATCTGTATTCTTCAAAGGGTTAGATAAAGAGGTGGGGTTAGGCCTCCCCTACTTTTACAGGAACTTTTTGAAATCTCATGGAATAGGGAATAATATATTTACAGTATCAGACAAAAAAAACCTTAAGAATCGAACCCAGGTCTTATGTTTATTGCATGATAGAGCAACGAAGCAAGAATTGTTAAAAGTTTGTAAAAATATTAATATTATTATGAAACTACAAATACAGTACCTAAAAGTACAGTAGTTTTAAAATATTAAACTAATATATTGTCTTAACTTAATTGATTAAGTTCAGTCCTAATACTTGTAATTAAACCGTCGTATAAATCGAAGAAAAATGATTAAGGGTCGATTTTTCAATAGTCAGTTACGTTTTACCTGAGGTATAAAAATGGTGGCTTGACAGCTTTTGTATAGATAATAATGTCAAAATGTCTTATTTATTCTTCAGTTAAAAATTACCTGGCTATTGCAAAATCGCTTATAAGAAAATATAATACTCACATACTTTGTATCAGCAACACTTGAGAACAACCACAAACAAATTTAAACTCACTGTTCGGTGAAACGCACTTCAGCACAACAATGACAAAAATAAAAGGAATAATATCTCAGATGCTTATTTTATAGACCTGAATCCTAAAGCCTTAGTCATATGTTAGTTTCCAACAAAAATTGCTTCGAATATTTAATAAAAACAATATTTGTTATTAGAATTTCATCTCTATCACCTGAGCACTTAAAGTAGATTTTTATTTTATTCATTTCTCATATTGAAATCACAATGTGAATGCTTCCGAATACTCTAGTTAAAGAAAGTGTTTTCGCAGCACTTTATCCTTATTAGAGTTTTTGGAGACAACTGGAGACGAAAATCGTAAAAGGAATGAGGTGTCAATTAACTCTGGCTGATTACATACAAACATTATAAGAAACCAATAAAATTAGAGCTCTGATAGTTATTTGTCTTGTATGCAAAAATGTCGCCTTATTCTTTAAGCTCTCAAGTTGTAAAGACTGTGCTAGATATAGCTATCCTGCTCATTTTAATGGTAATGGAAAGAAGTGGCAATGGATTTCAACATTATTATTTGTTATAGAATTCGTATTATGATATTACAGAATTAGGCTGGGTGAATATTGAATGTTGGGAAATAAAACAAACAGAATTTTATTTTTTAATATTTTAATTAAAATAGTAGATAATTACCTAATCTTCCAAGAAATAATTCCTTACCTAATGTAATATCTATATTAAGTTGTGTAATCATAGGACAAAGTGGTCCAATATTTTATCACATCTTTGATAACACATTGGCTAAGAGCTCGATTCGCTACATCACAATGCAAATAGTAGGTTTAATAGATGTTGCAATTAGTCCACCAAAGTGTTGCGGGTTCGATTCCCACACGGAACAAATGCACATCTGTTCCGGTTTGGATTTTTGTTTTTATGATTTTTACTAGCTTTTCATATAGTTTGTTCCCTCCACGGTGTTTAAATAAAAACGTTTAGGAAAATGTATACCATATGTTGCATCCAAGGATCATCGTAAATCTTCCAATCTGAAAAGCGATCCAGTAATTTTGCCATATTTTCGACGACACGTTTGGCGCTTTGAATAAGAGCTCGACTCGCTGCATCACAATGTAAATATTAGTATATAAGCTACTAAATGCGTCAAGTGTCGCGGGTTCGATTCCCGCACGGAACAAATAAGTATTTGTTCCGGTCTGGATTTTGTTTTCATGTTTTATATTTTGTCATTATTTAATTGAATATAAATAATAATATTATTATATGGAATTTATCGGGCGCAAATCTAAACACCTCGCATTAAGAATTATTTTATAGAACATAAATAACACTTGGACTTGGAAATCGAACTGGATGCCTCATGCTCGGCAATCGCAAAATTGAAATCGCTAGACCAATGAACGAACTACATATTATGCAAGTAAATTGTTGAACTACTAATTGATGCACTCTGCATTGTTCTACCTATGAATATCATAGGTACTTTCGTCAAGTAATAAAATGTAGAGACATAAGTTGATCAACGAGTCGAACTTGATATTATTGTTTATAAACTTGAAGTACACATCGCACCGTTGATTAGGACGTTTTGCATGACAACCACTCCGACTGGTAAAAACAAACCTGTATCAAGCTGTCCACGATCCACTTTGAATGAAACACAATACTCAATCTATATTAAGAACTATATCGCAGATCGCATTAGTAGCGTATGATTGGGGAGTTCTGGATCACGCGCTCGAGCAAAGCGAGAGCAAGTGATCCAGAACCCCCAATTATACACTACTACTGTGCTCCATACTTTCTCCTGTAATGGCGCCAAATAAGTGTTTTGTTGGTGGTTGTGATTCAACAAGTATCACAGACTATTTTGCATGCCCATGAATGATAATTTACGCAATTTGTGGTTGTCGTTCCTAGTTCCGACATACCCTAATCTACTTAGACTGACAAAGAACCTATTGATGACAAAATGTGTTTGTGAAAAACATTTTGATCAAACTCAATTTGAGCAGGCTGGTGTTCGAATCCGTTATTCCTATCCTTGCTTATTTACGGAACAGGAAATTGGTCATGGGGTACCACTTGCTTTGCGCTTGCGTGCGATTCCAACATATACGTACCTACACTACCTACATATCAGTATCATCGTGAATTGAACACTTTAAAGAGTTAAGTTGAAACGACTATATTATTTGACAAATGTGACCGTAGTTCAAGTCTGGGTCTTCTTAAAGCTATAGTCGAACTAGATTTAAAAGAGATGTTTCCCAATGTAGTAGTCGCTATAAAGATTTTTTTACCAATGCCAGTGACTGTAGCTTTCTGCAAAAGATCATTCAGTGAGCTCAAATTAATAAAATCTTACTTGCGCTCGACGATTGGCCAAGAAAGGTAGACCAGTCTAGCGATTTGTCGATTGAATGCGACATAGGACGGTGCCTGTCGTATGAAGAGGTTAATCAACAATTTCCCAATAAAGAAAGCGGGAAAAGTAAATCATTAAAAAAGTTTATGGCTTGCTTTAATAAATCTTTACTATCTGAACTCATTCATTTGTGGTCTCATTCATTTTTGTATTGTGTAGTTGTGAATAATCTTGCAAATATTTTCCAATTAACCTTTTTTCACCAATTCATACATAAACGCAATTTATATTATGCTACCTTCCTTATTCAAAACTCTACCATTCCAAGTACCTACTTAAAATTATGGAGTTTCTTGTGCGTTCTTCTCCATAACAAGCTACTTTTCCGAATGCACGGTAGAGTAAATTTTTATTACTTGTACATTTTTAATTTAGATTTAATAATGTTTGACGTTCAAAAGTGCCGCTTATTGGCCTAGTTGAAATAAATATATTTGACTTTGACTTGAAATTAATTTACAGTTTACTGAAACTTTGCAGGGTGTAATTTTAATACACCCTGTATGTAGTATGAAGAACCGGGTGGGCAACGCATTTGCACTTGCGTTTGAGTTTTAGTGAGTGAGACACAGTGGGTGGTATAATAGGCTAAGGGTCCACTTAACATCAGATGGTTCGTCTGCTTGTTTGCCCACATCAATTCTTTAAAAATATAGAGTTTTCTTCCAAAATATTAGATAATTGGTCCACCAACACCAAGTTCCTTGTGCTTGCTACCCTATAGCAATGCTACATAGCATTGCTCTAGGGCCTAGGGTATAATATAAAAAAAAATAAAGGGCGCAGTTATAGAAGCTCGCACAGGGCGCAGAAAAGGCTATTAACGCCCCTGAATGTACTGACATATGCTAGCCCGCACATCTTGTCCAACTTAATCTGTATCCTTTCACTTTCTGGAGCTTTATGTTTACAATATTCTATTGTTGTTTTTTAATTCAAAATATTATTTATATTGAATTAAAATAATTAATTTAAATTAATGTCAACCCTGTAAAGTTTAAATTACTAGCTGACTCGACAGACGTTGTCCTGTCCAAATTCCATAGAAAGAAACACTAACAGTTCATCCAAATTTCCAATGTTTCCACTATCATTTCACCAAACCTTATGCTATTATTACGAAAATTTGGATAATAAAAAACGCCAAATTGGTCCAGCTGTTCTCGAGTGATGTGAAAGAACACCATTTCCTTTATATTCTTCAGTCTATTTGATAACAAAATGATAGAGCTAACTTTTTGAATGTCCACTTTTTCCCCTTTATGTTTCCCTACCATAAATGTAGGGAACAGCAGAATTATTTTTCGCGATTACAGGGTTGGTTCCATAGTGAAAGTTGTTCATAATGATGTGTACAATGACCACTTATTGAGATTACTTTCATGGCAATATCTGACCATTAAAATCTAATTTTGCTGGTGACATGTCCCAGGAACATATATATTCACTACCTTCAACCAGCCAATCAGATGTCTCTCTTCATTTGCAGAATGAAGGTTTGTATTTTAGCTTTAAATACATACATATTGGGTCTTGCTATGCACAGTGCGGCATATCTAGCTGCAATGATAGCCTAGTGATATAGTATGCTTATTGAACTAAGCTCAACCAAATCAGGGTGCACCCTAACTGCATAACACAGGTTCAATCTGAATAATTTTGAAGGATATTGTTAATCCATTGAGAATGTTCGAAAAATTTGTCTGCTCAGCAATGCCTGTTGTTGAATTGTCAAGATGAACCGGTATATCATGTTTGACCCAATTAGGGTGCTGGCAAGTGAAAGGTCGCAGTGGTGTTAGAGAAGTAGTGGTAAAAGTCAATAAGTTTTTTTTTATAAAAGAGAATGAGCATAGTGTTTATGTTACTGTTAATATTATGCAAGTGCTAACAGATTCTTGTGGCGCTAAAGTGTAAACTTTGTTGTCATGTCATCAGAACTATTTCTACCAATGTTTTAATTTAATGTCCAATGTAATCCATGGTGCATTGTTTAAATGTATATTTTTCTTTTGTTTTAGGTTGTATATTTGCTGGTTAGATTTCTGAAACCAGAGAAATTAAACAAGAAATTAAACGAGAAATTAAACACAGAGAACAAGGAGATTGAGAAGATAAGTGCAGGTATGATTGAATAATTAACCTTGTACTGGTAACTGGATAGGAAAGATGACAAAACATTTTATTGTGCATTCTACTTATAAAATAAATTTTGATTACAGATCAGTAACCTGTTTCTGAAATGGTTGAAGTCAAGACATTCTTACAGAAACCCATACCAAGTAAGTAAATTGCTTCCTAAATATTTTCTAAGATACTCGTATTATATACTAGCTTCCGCCAGCGGCTTCGCCCGCGTGACATCTTTATAAATTATAGCCTATGTTACTCAGTGATAAAAACAGAATGCGTTTTTATCACTGAGTAACATAGGCTATACATACATACAAAAAATCAAATCTTTTTCTTTGTAATATTAGCTTAGACTTGTGAAATGCACATGCTTTGCGAGAGTGAGTAACCTACTGATGTATTCTGTACTATATCCAACTTAAAATCAAATTGTTGGTGAAAACTACATAATTATAAAAAAAAATCTGTAGTTTTTAAAAACTGAGTGGCCAAACACAGCAAACACAGATAGTCTTGTTGATATGCAGATAGATTTGTTTTATACTGGTTATAGTCTAGGGATGTTTTGTATAATTTAAAACAATCATTTATTATGTGTTTCAGGAAGTACTAAAATTGTTTCAGATAGGGCGGGTGACACACATACTTAGAATCTCCAAAATGCATATAAAGCCGAAAACCTAGAGCTTATGCAAAATTTTGAAAAACTTAATAAGAAAGCTAAGGCTTTCTTGTTGATACAATTAAGATTTGCGAGAAGGAACAAAATGGCAAGACGGTTTTCATTGGAAGACAAATTATTCGCCCTTGCTTTGATGAAACAAAGTCCAAAAGGATATAAGCTAATGGATTTTTTTTTTGCCTTACCTAACAAGAGGACACTGGCTAGGCTCTCAAATAAAATTGAATTTCAAACTAGCATAAATAAAAATATTTTTGAGCATATCAAACACACCACGAAGGACTGGGACACGACAAAAAAGCTTTGCTCTTTAGTATTTGATGAGGTAGCGCTGTCACCACATGTCACATACAACGAAAGCAAAGACAAAGTTATTGGATTTGTAGATATAGCAGGGGAAAGAAAACCAAAATTAGCTGACCATGCTCTGGTTTTTATAATCAGGGGCATAAATAAATAATAAGCAATAGGTTGCATCCATGAATGGCAATTCATGGATGCAACCTATTGCTTGTTATTTTTGTGAGGGAACAATTTCAGCACATGACCTCATGAGAATTTTAAAAGAAATTATTCCTCTGCTCGTGGAAACTGGTCTAAAACCGTTGACACTTGTGTGTGACCAAGGATCGTAGCAATCAATGCAGAGAAAATAGTAAGATTACACTATTTATGCAGTTGCTATACATTATATTATTTTCTTTTATTTTAATATTTTTTTATTGTTCCAGATGTTACAATAAACATAGCTGGACAAGATCTCTTTTTATTTCACGATCCACCGCATCTTTTAAAGAGTGTCCGCAACAACTTCCTTACTTAGGATATTTTATACGGTGGAAGAAGAGCATCATGGGCAGATATTTTGTATATTTACGATATCGACAGTAAATCTGGTCACACCAGAGCATGACCGAATTTGACTGCACAAAAGTGCACGAACGGCTGCAATGCTTGAATTTACTGATGCTTTGCATAAGTAGTATTATATACTTAATTGACATTGATATTACATGAAAATTACATCTGTTTCAGTAGCCACGCATGTAATAAGCACTTAATCATCAATATTTTTACAAAAAATCTAAAACTTAAATCCTCTAAAGTGGTTGGTAGTGGTATCCCTGAAGCAATAAATTGCGGTAATGTATATTTAAACAAATTCAATATTTCAGATAAGCGGCTCAACACTCCTATGGAGACAATGGAGACTATAGCAGTAGTGGTGACGTTTTTTGACGAACTATTCTACAGCGTCAATGAATCGCCAGGTCAACCAAGGGGCAAACTTAGAGGCGCAGTGGAACCAAATTCTCCTCATCAAGAGAAATGTATAAAATCATTAAAAAATATTAAATATATTGACACAACCAGTAAATTGGCTAGGCAGACTGCAAAGCCGAGACATGTGCTTCCTCCATGCCTTGAAGGCTGGATTACTACGTTGCACAAGTGTTCTGGGTCTATCCAAATTATTATTTACAGAATTTGGTGTGAAATACTTTTATCCCCGATTAATAAATCAAGATCCTCTTGAGAATTTCTTTGGTCGCATAAGAGCGATGAATTATCGAAACATAAATCCTGATGGAAATAGTTTTATGTATGCTTTCAAGACGTTACTTATTTCAAGTATATTGAGCCCTCACTCAAAATTTTCAAATTGTGAAGAAGATGATGATTTAAATTATCTTTTTACGTTTAGTCATCCTAAAGATAATGATGAAAATATTCCGCCCAATGTAAATTTAAATACGCCGTCATCTTCTAAGGGTCCGACAGAGTCAGAGGGAACTGTAGTTAACAAATGTTATAGCTGAAAAAGTAAGGGTCCAAATATCAGCGTATACTGCGGGATACATATGCAGGAAAATAACTAAAAAATTTAATTGTCATTCATGCACAAAAACTTATGCGACAAAAGAAATTCAGGGGATCCATGAGTTTATACTACACAGGGAATATAAAAGATTAATAAATAATAATTTGGCTTACCCGATTGGGAAACTACTGTGCCTGTACAGAGAAAATTCTCAATGCATTCACGATTTTTTAAGTGAAACTGGTCATAAAATTAATATAAAAAAAGTCTTAAACGGCTGATTGCCAAACGCGATTTGTCTTGGTTGGGCTGCAAAACTCATAACATAGATGTTATTAAATATTACATAGCACTCATAATTCGCATGCAATGCCACAATTGGTGCAATATAATCAATAAGATTTTAAGAGGCAAAACAGAAGAAAAGTATGTCTTGAAAATGCAAAACATGCAACAGCTAGCGCTAAAAAAATATAAAACCCATAGGCAAAAGAAAGCAAATAAATGATTACAAAATATTACAATTTGTTTTATTTATTTATCAACCTAAAAAAATAAGGATAAACATTATAAAACTAATAGGAACATGGTAAATATCCCGTTTCTAATGTTAATGCTAGTGTTAGTGACCATGACAGTTTAAAAACTTATAATAAGGATAAATACCCTAAACCCTAGTAGATTTTGTCGATATCGGGTGCATCACTATACTACACAAAAAATTATCATATCATTCATATTGAATAAATAATAAATTGAAAGCACTATTCGTGTTTGTATGTGTGTCGCGCTATATTATATAAAGCAAGCTGGAAGCGACAACAGCGCCATAACTGTATTGTAAGAACTAAGCAAATTCGACTGTCACATCTGTAGCTAGCTACATATCAGTAATCTGTGCGCTAGGCGAGCGGAATCCAATATGAACGAACGACATAGCGTCACGGCAAATTAGAGATGTGCCGTGTTTTTAGAGATGTGACTATCAACCGTACTTAATCATGATTTTTAGTATCACTCGACTATTTCCAGTTGAGAATCTCCACAACGCTACAGTATAAGTCTGAATAAGTCCTAAAACTTTGAAAACGGTTGTCGACTTTTGTACCTGTTATGAATATCGTGTGCCTTTTAATCACTTAAAAATTATTCATGATTATTTAGCTACTAATATTTCAATGTCGTTAATATGTCCTAAAATAACAAAATTTCATAAGATTGTCTAGTTGTCCTGCAAATGTTAAATTAAAAATAATTGTCAAAGAAATACGAAACACATAGTTTGATTAGATCATAGTTTATTAAACGTTGATTATGATTAAGCACTAATCCGTCTTTTTTATTTATTCATATCTTTAATCCTTTTAATAGGCATTATAGACCCAGCCTTATGTTTTAATTTTTTTACCAATTACTCCTTTTTTGTTACTGCCCCTAAAATCTCCTGTCTTTAAATTCACTTTTATGTATTTATTTATTCATTTTATATCAATAAAACTTGTAAAGAGAATCAATTTTGTTCAAGATTTTTATAAGAAGTAAGCAAAATCTTTCAATATTTTTATTAATAATTTCAATATATTTATTTTTTTCGTGTAATCAAATCTTTAAATTGACTTATGGTTAAAAGTAACAAAAAAATAAAAACCACCTAAGTTGGAAATATTTTTTCACTTTTCTTAGTATTTCTTTGCGATGATTTTATTACATTTATCAAAAAGTTTAAGAAACAAACATTACATCCACAGAATTTGCAGTTTTACTTTTTTTATAATTCAGGAGTAACAAAGTAAGAATGTTTAGGCTACCTTCATTTAGATTTTTATAATATTAAAAAAAACCTAAATCAAATAGAATTCCTTATGAAAAATCCAAATATTCATGAAATAAACTATATTTTGATTTCAAGAAAAAAAAAGCGATTTACTGATATTTTTATTATTGGCGACTATATGAAAATTTGGCGAAAAAAAGTGACACGCTCTTAAACTCTTGTAATTATGAAAATCGTTAGTAGTTTTACTTAATTCCTTAAAATACACCTATATACATTTAAAGCCCATAAAAGAGAGATTTATTGATTATCATTTAAAGAATTTGTTTTAAGCCCTAATTCGTCTATTTTGTATAGAAATTGTGACGGGAGATGTCAGCATAGAGTGTGTCGACGACTATAACAGCGCTAGAGAATACCGTTCGAATCAGCGCTGCACGATCGGTCGATCTCGAGGCTGTCTCGCTGACGAGTTTGTTAAGGAGCATAGCCAAGAGAATGTCTCTTAGAGAATAGCATGGCTGATCGTACGGAGGGAAACGTGGTTGAAATGGCGGCGGGATATGACGTTTTTGATCTTGAATGAATTCTCTTGAATAATTCAGACGCAATGGTCGCGTAAACGTTTACACAAATTTGTATGGCGCTACATAAGCGCCATCTAGTGCCGTACGTGAGAACTATAACTTCTGAGTGCAAGTTTATAAAATATTTATACTTCATAAAAGATAGCTTGATCTCTGCGACAGCTGTCAGTATCAATACAGTAACAATAGCGCTTGACAGGCTAACAATAACGTATACGACAGTTTGACATAATCACAGAATAAATAATAGTACAAACATAATCACAGATAATATATTACTAACATACAGATGCCTCATCCCATACAAAGAAACTGTGCCGATGTAACTAGCGATTTTTGTCTGATTATACCGATTATTTTTTGTAAATCGATCGAGTTCGGTTCCGTTCCACGGCGATAGATAGATACATCCGTGGAAAGGAATCTATATCTATATCAATATCCGAAATATCTATATCCGTGAAACGGAACCGAACGCGATCGATTTACAAAAAATTATCTGTACAGTACGTCGGCACGGTTTCTTTGTATGGGATGAGACACCAATGACATAATTATGTCGTAGAGATCAAGCTATCTTTTATGAAGTATAGTCTTGACAATCGACTACATCTCACAAGTAAGCGAAGGAGACCGAATTTAAAAGTGAAGGTATCGCCTTCCTAAGCAGGCCGTCAGGTTTTATGCCAAGAGCTCAGACGGCTGTCCGGTTTAAAGTCTTCTTAACGGGTAACCTTGGCAGATAAGGTTAATATATCAGCATTTTTCAGATACAAAAACTTCAACTTGCCTCTAGGGCTGCACACTGTTCTTATTTTATTTAAACTTTATTTTTTAGGTACTCACAGCACTATTTTCTCGCAACCGGGTCTTACCAGCGGCCAGTAGGAGGTGCCAAAAATGTGTATTGTCTACATTGAACAAATTACCAAGGCTCTGACACATAAAAGGATTATCCAAAAATATATACGGTTTCCTACCACTTCAACTGCCAGGCAAGCGATTATCAGCCAAAGGTATGATTATGATTAATAAAGATAAAATATTAGTGTTATTTGGAAATGTACATATGTTGTTTATTTCAGGTTTGTTCCAAATATGGAATACCCGGAGAAATTAAAAACCCCAACACAACTATGGTGATATGGTTCAGTCCCACCCTTCCCCCATGGGTATGGTGGATCCGATGTGTAAAAAAAGAAAGGACATAGATTCGTCATATGTTTTTTCTTTTACTTAGAATAATCACACCTGTAACGCTGATTTAAAAAAAATGTGATTGATATATTCATTGATGAGCTAAGACATAAGATGGTAAACAGTGACGTCCCTATTCCTGCTGCATATAATGAAAAGAAGGAGTGTTTTAAAAATCAAGTTACATTACCATTCTTTGGCAGCGTCAAATCGCATTTATATATTAGAAGAAAAAAGACGTGCAGTGATTTTAAAGAGATAACAGTACCTGATCATTTAAAGTCATTTCTCTTAGCTTAGATTATGTTACCGAAACACTACGGATCGTGGTTTTTCGCTCCGAAATTAATTGGACAAGAACGGTTTAGTTACAAGTTTTTTTAGGAACGGCGCATTTTTCAGCTGCCCAAATTCATTCACCCAATTATTTAGCATTCATGCTGATTCATCTACTTCGACAACAACAACACACGTGCTTCCTGTTGCTTACGCGTTAGTGACGGATAAGACAGAAGAATCATATACCATCTTATTCTCTATGTTATGGTCTAGAATACCCAAGTAACCAACATAAAAACTTTAATATTGATTTTGAAACTGTTGCGAGCAATGATATTTTATATATTTTTTCTGACGTTCAAATAATAAAGTGCTTCTATCATTTCACAAATTCTCAATGGAAAAGAAATGAAAAGCAAGAGCAAAGTTAAAAATAGAATTGTTGGACTATGTTCAGCACTAGCTTTACTTCCCAAAAACAGAATTGAGTATGGGAACGGGTTGGGATTATATAAACTCTGATAGGTCTAATACTTTTCTAGAAAATTTAAATTATTCTAATTATTAGTCTACATGGCTAAAAAATTTATCACTTAGAAAGCAGCGGTCCGTATAGAACAAAGACATCGTACTAGTAATATCATAGAGAGCTGGCATGCACAACTTAATAAAACGATGAAGAGACATCATCCAATTACAGTTGCTCGCTTGCTCAAAACATTATAAGAAAATGAAAAAAAAATCGTGAAGGACCATCTCCTCGTCGGAGTGAAACTGCATACAGGTTAAGTCGACTTAGATCCTTAAGAGGTTGTAGTTTTCATAAAAATTACATTAAACTGCTAAAAAAAATATTTTTAACAATGTCTAAGAGTAATGCTGCAGCGGGGCGAGCATGGCATACCCAAGACGTTTGTGACAAGACATGATAAAATATGTCCATGTCTAACAATTTGTCATTTAAGCTAGCACGGGTCAACCATGTGACATAATTTATAGGCGAGACATGCCTTTCTTTTTGCTGACTTCTTAGTGAGACGTAGTAAATTAAGAAAGTAAAAATGTCTATGACCATGATTAGGCTACCAAATAAAATATTACGTATAAAAGTGTGCAGTTCATAAAGTTTGTTTTTTTTTTTTTACATGAACTATATTTATTTATTCACATATGTACATTATTTACAAACTAATATTAGAACTAAAATAAGAAAATCTAAAATGTACAATTACGGGGTGCCAATAAATTCGTCCACATCGCTGTCAACAGGAAAAGTGCCCAGAAGGCTGGCAGCATTGCCACGTTGGATGGCAACGCTTATGATGCAACCCTGTTCATACAGTTAGATCAATTTTAATTTTGTTGGTTAATAATTCATTTTTGACAGTTGACACACGACGCGTCTTTTGTTTGGTAAACATTTGTTTGAAAATTTGAAGGTGAATCTGATTAGAAATAATGGAAGGAAAAAAGCAGTAAGTATCACAACTTTGTATACCTTGTGAGAAATCTTTGCGGTAACGACGCTATTCTAACGAGACAACGATACGTCTTTGATTTATAAAATCATTGAAATACAGATAAAAAATCATTCTCTTCATAGAACCAGAAGCACGAACGCCCAATTAAAAAAGCTCACACAATATTATGAGCCTTAACGCAGCATTCGCAAATGGCAAGTACACCGGGCCTTTGGGTTCCAGAAAAAGGAAGCCCAGTGGAGTGACTTAAAAGGCCTTTTAAAAGAACTGGGACCTGATAAGTCCAATGAACAGCGGAAACAGGTACCTTCTTGACATTATCTTCAGTTAGATTTTTGGCAATATTGTGTTTTGAGAGGGTTATTAAAAAAAATATTTTAGGTAATATAATGTTGTTTTTTGGAATGATGAAACTTGATTTAATTCAAATTTTACTTACTACTTGCAGACCTGGAGAGACCTGAAACGCAAGGCGAGGCATGCAAATGCTGCGGCACCTGCTGCCCATGTCATCACAGGGAACCCTGACCGACCAGTCCCAGTAAACTCCGATATGACCAATATTATTGTAAGTACTATTGGTCATGAGTGTTCCACTGGGACTGGCCCAGATAAGTCTGGCTTTGGACGAAGAGTTAGTGCTTTCTTAAATACATAGTATTTTATGGTACCTAGTAATACTAAAACTAGCGACTTTACAAATTCATACTTTTCAGATTCCAATACCAATACCAGCTCCAGAGCCTTTAATTGAAATTTTATTGGACGACATTTCTGAAGAGCCTGCAGCTGGTAACTCTGCCATTGCAATGGATGCCGTCATCCCTTCGACACCTGCTTCCACCGTAATCCGGCACCGTAAAACTCGCCGCCAGCAACAAGAAAATGTTCCACCTCAAGCATTTTTGGATATGCGGCGAGAGTAAATAAATGTACTTAAAATATATTTTTATTTGTTTCTTTTAAGTATAGTAGAAAATGTATTCTAGAAATAGATATAAGTAGCCTCCCGTGTTTCTTTGCCAGTTCTTTTAGTACAGTTTTTTTTGGGTTTATTATTAGGAAGCCTCCAACTACAACTCTGTTATATAATTGTGTTAGCCCATTTTGAAGTGAAAGTAGGACTACCAATTTTGCATGTATAATATCACAAGTTATGTTACATTCAATTTCTTTTTATGTTTTTTTTTATTTTATTTTTTTGGCTTAAATAAATAATATTATGAGAGAGCAGAATCTGCTGCAAAAAAATTTATAGTACATAAAATTAGTATTTATGATATGTTCCCGTTTGGCTTCTGCAACACGGAACACTGCTGCTCCTGCCCGTCTGCCAGTTACATTGTAATGCACCTTTGGGTTAACTGGAACCACTTCCTGCGGGTTAACAGAAACCTCTTCAAACGGAACCCTAAAACAAACAATATAATTAAATTGGTTACAAGTTTTCAAAATAATTAAGTATGTTTAGATATTATGAAGCAAACAATAAATACCTGTAGTTCAGCATGATGTCCCTTTCAAATAGCCGTTAGTGCGTTCTATACAGTTGCGCACTCTGCAGTGCCATTGGGTTTATCCCTCACTGGGGCTATTTGGTGGGGCGTCTAAGACTGGAGTCATGAGCCATGGTTCCATAGCATATCCAGAATCGTCTGGAACAAAAATAATATTTTGTATTTTTTTTTTATTTTACACTATGAAGTATAAAGAAAGAACTAAATAAAAAATACAAGTAGTTATAATGCCCGGCACGTAAGTTGGCAAGGTTTTGGCGTAGTGGAGGTAAGTTCACGCATCGTACACTTAGTGCAACCAAAAAGTGGTCACTTTTATTGCTTGTCATTATTCTATGGTTATTGCCATCATTTATTTAAAATCCTGCGCAGACTGCGCTCCGTGCCATTAAAATGGTCGGCCGGTAGCTGTTGCGGGAGCAGGTCAAAACTTAGTCTTAATGTCCGACCACTTTCATTCCCACAACTCTCCAAAGGAAGTACCTGGAATATAAAGAAGAGAAGCAGAATATGTCACTTGGTATGATCGCATTTCATGCATGCATACGTACTTTGCCGCCCTGTTGCAACCAAAAAAGAATTTCGTACCTGGGTACAAAAAAGATATTCTGCTTTCTTGTCCTCAATTCAACAATCAATTGATCCATCATCAATTCCTGATATCCAAGCAGGAGGGATAAGAGTCAACAGCTTGGCAGTTTCTAGAGCTTCCCTCAGATTGGCAGTTTATTCTGTCATCAAATCTGATTTTACCGATGTTAGCATCGCAGCAGTTAAGACCCATATTAGAATATTGACAGCTCTCTCTGAGATGACAACCTATTCCCTTTTGCAACGAGTAATTGCCACAGGAGGTAGTGTTATTCTCATGAGACCCCTTCCAGATCAAGTCCTGAACTTCATTAAGGAAAAGGCTAAGTAAGGTACATGAAGATCTTAGAAGGTAGGGTTTTCCAGAAGAAGACATAATTTACATCCATCTTTTAAGACCTGAAGTTCAGTGTTTTTCATCCGCATCCTATGCCGACTTGGTCGCCACGGCTAATATTATGGAAGAGATCCAGGACCCCAAAAACAAAACCTTAGATAGGTACCAGGCCAAGACAGAGAACTCTTCAATCAATGTCCATCAACTTCGGGCTTTCCTCAAGGCCCAGTCAACATCTGTCACATGTATGATCGATTAGTCCACCAAGGAGAGACTAAGACAAGCATTTGGTGACTCAGTCGACTCTATGATGGCGGATGCGGACAGGGTCATGAAGATAATAAACAAACAGAACCGAATCGATTGATCTATTACACAGGAAAATTAATATCCATAGGTTAATTAGGTTTGGACAAAAAAAAAAAATTGATATTGTCTTTTAGTTTTTTTCTTAAATGTTCTACTGTGCTCTTTATTTGTTTTATGGAAATTATGCACACAGGTTCTTACCACCGACTGGACAAGATTGTCGATGTCTGTGATCGGCTTTGTTTTGTTCCTCTTTTTTCCCGGTATCCTAAAGACAGTGAGGAAATCGGAATGTCTACCCTCTTTGACTATACTCCATTGTATCCTGCTCAACTGCTCTGACATTATTAATGTGAGAAAAACAAATGATAAATACAAAGTTTATTTTTTTAGTTTACTTGGTTATTGGTAAAACACTAACAACCTTGCTGGGCTGCATTACTAACATCATAAACAACAATTTTTGTTTTATAAAATTAAAAAATTCAACATACATAAATCAGCTGATCCATCCATACATTTATGCTCGCTTATCTCGCCAGAATGTATAGATACCATATACCCGCATACTCAATCATTTCTGATGCATCAACACAGCCTATTATATAAGCAAAAGAAAAGTCAGACGTACGTACAGCAACCTATTATGACCATAAACCTTTCACAACTGGGTTAGTCTACCACCGAAGAGTCGAAGACTTAGCACAAGAATCTGCAGAACCTATGTCTGAAGCCAAAGCTGCGAAGAAGTCTCTGTTTACTAGTCTAAAGTGACACAAAATTATTTTAAGATAACTTGAAGACAAAGTAATATATTGTGGTAGCTGTACTAATAGCTTGTTAATTACCTGACTGTGATTGAAGACTTATTGTCATAAGTATAAACAAACTTTAAACAAATCACCAGTCTTTCTCTGTTTCCAATGACCTTCCTGTAGTTGGTTTCCAATTTACAGATGTGAGGTTCCACTAAATCATGTAACTCCTCAAAACAGCTTCTTGACATATACCAAAAAAAACGATCTTCATAAGACATACAGCGTTGTTACTATAGGTAAAATATCGATAGCTCAGTAGATGATGCACCCCCTGAAAAAAAGAGAGCATGTTTATCAATTTAACGAGAAATGACAAATAGACATTGCGTTTAAACACTGGATCTCAAAAAGGGAACTACAAAATGGCTCAATCACGGCCTTTTGCAGAATTTGTAATTGCAATAATGTCAACCATAAGCCTACTCTTTTAAAGCATCAAAATACAACGAAATCTACACATAACGTTAACGCTTAGTAAAGTTACATCCATAGAGCAATCATTTAAACCGACAGAAGAAGAAGAGCAAAATAGCTGAACATAATTTGCCACTGATGTTGTCGGACGATTTAATTCATTTTTTCCAATACATTTCCATAATCAAATCTGTTAATTTAGGAAGAACAAAAGCAACTAATATCATTAAAACTACTTGGTCCAATATTGACAGAAGAATTTTTATCAAAACTAAGTAAAACAACATTTTGTATTATCATGGATGAGACTACAGACATTAGCGTAAAAAGCAAAGTGCACTAGCGGTGATATTTTATGACGAAGAAGAATTCTCAGCTTTTACTAAATTACATGAAATATATGAAGTTACTTCTGGAAAAGCCGAAGACCTCACAAATGCATTATTGAGTTGGCTTGAAAATAAACAGATACCTTTAAAAAACTTAATTGGCTTTGCTTCTGAAACCACGGACAGTGTGGTTGGGCAAAATAATTCCGTTTTCAGCCACTTAAAAAGAAAAAACCGGCCAAGTGCGAGTCGGACGTGTGCGACACGAAGGGTTCCGTACCATTATCGCAAAACACTGCATAAAAATCACGTTTGTTGTATGGGAGCTCCCCTTAATTTATTTTATTTTAATTTATTAATTATTATTTTTTGAAGTAAATATACAACTAAACATTCTGTGAATATTTCAAGCGTCTACCTGTTGCCGTGATTAATATCGAGCAAAAAACGGCAAAAATATCACGTTTGTTGTATGGGAACCCCCCTTTAATATTTATTTTATACTGTTTTTTGTATTTGTTGTTATAGCGGCAACAGAAATACATAATCTGTGAAAATTTCAACGGTCTAGCTATCACGGTTCACGAGATACAGCCTGGAGACAGACGGACAGACGGATCGCGAAGTCTTAGTAATAGGGTCCCGTTTTTACCCTTCGGGTACGGAACCCTAAAAGTACCCCACATTGCATGTGTAAAGTGTAGCTGCCATATGAACCATCTAGTGGCTTCTAAGGCTTGTCTCAAGCTTCCGAGATTTGTGGAAGATTTTTTAAGAAATGTTGAAATCCATTTTTCCCGCAGTTCTTTAAGAAAAGAGAAGCAGAGAGAATTACATTATTTTTAAGGCTGAGATCCATAAAATTTTGGGTCTATCAATTACAATATGGTTATCCCTAAAGGCTTGCGTCAACAGAATATTAGAACAGTACGATGTACTCTTCGATTACTTTAGAATCGAAGTTTTAGAAGATCCAAGTAAAATCACGCAGGATATAATAAGCGTACTTGATAAAAAACTCACAAAAGTTTACCTAGAATTCATGTCTTACGTCCTAGATCTATTCAAAGATTTCAACCGCCTGTTCCAGTCTTAAAAATCATTACTTCACCAATTAAAACCTTAATTAAATCCAGAGACTAATAAAACAATAGCCAGCAACTACATGCAATTCAATTACTGTAAAACTACCGATGCCTACCGAATTGAATAACTAATCCAATATTTTTTTTGCCCTTTGAGAAAATATATTTAGGGATAGCTGCAAGAAGAATAAATACAAGAATTATCAAAAAAAAAACCTGAACCGAAATCATTCTGCACGAAGAATAAATACAAGAATTATCAAAAAAATATCCTGAACCGAAATCATTGAATCATATAATCAATCAAACAAATTACACAAACGCTTCGATTTTTCTGACCAATTTTTCGGCATTATAGAAGACATGTTCAATGTACACAGACAAGCGTAGCTCAAAAATTTTAAATAAAAGATTTATCTAGCGTGATGATCAGATTCCCAAACATAAAGAATAAAAACGTTTTTGTGATAAACGAAGTTTAGCTATTGAAAAAAAAAATCTAAATTGGTTCGTATATTACTTGCACATTATTAATTGTTAATTTTCCTTTTTCAGGATCACCATTTAAATATTCGATCAACAATTATTAAGATCCTTTCGAAGCTTGTTTTTAGTTTTGTCTATAATAACATTTGACTATCTGCCACTGGCAACACTGAAGACTCAAGTTCCCGGCATAGTTTATAATATTTACTGCATTCCTCTCTTCTATTATTAATTTCATGGACCCAAAGTATCTTTGTGGCAGCAGAAGATTCTTGGCATAGTAGCAAAAACGCTTCTTCATCAGAAGAACAGCTGTTCTCTAACATCTTTTCGCCAAATACTCCTCAACTCAAAATAACTGCTGACAAGGTGAATCGCACGCGCGTGCAGCAGTAACCTGCGTGACATGATGCGTGCGCACGCGACGTGTGCTGCACCGGTCTTGGCCTGTGTGACAGGGCTAGCACGCGCGTTCGCACTATTAAAACACGTACAGTAGTTTTTCACAGACTGATTTAATAAAACAATGTAGGTACTCTTTACACATATTAGTACTCACACGTTAAACTAGATGGCGCTAGGCGTATATGATTATTATGTTAGATACCATAACACCACCACTTAACATAATAATACCCAAAAATAGACAGACAAAAAAAAAACATCTCAAGTATTTTACATTTTTACACCCATCTTCTTAATAAAATAATAATGTTTACTTTTACCCAAGCTTTTGGTTAATATATCAGCTGGCATTTCTGTTGTTTATAAATATTCTAATTTAATTAATTTATTTGTTATTGCTTCCCTTATAAAATGATATTTGACATCAATATGTTTACTACGTCTATGATACACACTATTCTCAGAAAGTTTTTTAGCACTTTGACTATCGTTAAACAATGTAATAGGAATATTTCCTCTATCTATAATTTCAGATTAAAGCTTTTTTAAGAAAATTGCTTCCTTACTGGCTTCACAAATAACCATGTATTCAGCCTCCGTACTCGATAAGGCAACGGTTTGCTGCTTCCTACTTTCGTGAGATACTACACAGCCTGAATAAACAAAACAATAACCAGTATAAGATTTACGATCTAAATTGTCAGAATCAGCGTCAGCATAACCAACTATGTCTAAACTATTTTTAATATACATTAAACCATAAGATTTAGAACAACCCAAATATCTCAACACTCTTTTTGCATGTTTCCAATGTTTATCAGTACTACAATTATTAAATTGGCTTAAGTAACTTACACAGTATGAAATATCTGGTCTGGTCAGAACAGAAAGATACATTAAGCTGCCAATAAGCTGTTGATAAGGAAATTTGGAATGTACATTATCTCCTTTCTCTAGTTTCAAATTAGTCTCCATAGGGGTCTCTACAGTTTTACAATTTTCTAAGCCAAATCTATATAATAATTTATCTATAAATTTTTCCTGACAAACACAAATTTTATTTTGTTCGATCTTAACTTCCATACCTAGACACTGTCCCAAATTACCTAGGTCTTTTAATTTAAATTTTGTGCTTAGCTCACTCTTTAAATGTTTCACATCATTATCACAATTCGAAAAAATTAAAAAATCATCAACAAATAAAGCCACTAATGTTGTATATTTTTTTTTGATGATTTTATAAACAAACAATGCTCATATAAAAATTTCTTATAGCCTAATTGCTGTAAACAATCATCAACACGTTTATACCAGGCCCGCGCTGACTGTAAGACTTTATTGGCTTTAGATTTACATTTAAAATTCTGAGGTAATTGCATGAAAACAGTTTCGTGTAGATGACCATTCAAAAAGGCTGTTGTTACATCTAAATGGGTTATGTGAAGGTTCAAGTTAACACTAAAAGGAATATTTTAGCACTGGGAAGAAAGTTTCTTTGTAATCAATGCCTTCTCTTTGCGTAAAACCCTTTGCAACTAGCCTGGCTCTATATCTAATTGAGTCATCACTATTTAGTTTCTTTTTATACACCCACTTGCACTGCACAACTGTACCTTCACTTGGTCTGTCTACCAACTCCCAAGCTTCGTTTTGATGGAACGATTGAAGTTCTTCTTCCATGGCCTTGGACCATTCTTCTCGTTCTGGTCCTGTCATCACATTCTCATATGTAAGGAGACTGGCTTCATCCATATCCTCATTGCCCTGACATATGTTACTATGCCCTTACCTTTCTGGTGGCTTCCTAGTCCGCTTTTCCACCTTGGAAGTCATCGACTGCAGATTTTCTGACATATCATGATTTGATTTACTGTCACAGAATTCATCTGAGCTGGTATCATCTGGTACATATGTAACATCATCTGTCATGCTTCCTATTGAATCACAAGTGAAATCTTCACTTGTCACAGCACATTCTTCTTCACTTGGAACAGTTTCCTTTTTTCTTCTTCCACCACTGCTTGTATCATGTCTGAGTCTTTGATTTTCTCCATGATAACAACATTAGCCTGTAACCTTTGGTATTCTCTATCAAATCAATCAAATCAAATGTTTTTTATTTCACATAGGCCTACATGGGCACTTATAAAACGTCGACAAAAGGTGCACGGTTCGGGTTAGTCGTTTCCTGTGGAGAAGAACCGGCAAGAAACTCCACGGTCACTCTTTTAAAAAAAATTGGTTTGTTTTTACAATATTTCCATGTTACAGTATCCACTCTGCATATCCAATCATGATATGTTCTTCAGCCTTCCTGTTCCATTTAGTCCTTTTTACTTTGGGAACATGGACCATCGCAGGACTGCCAAATATCCGAACATGGCTGAGATCTGGCTTTTTACCACTCCATAGCTCATAAGGTGTTTTTTGTAACCCTGAAGCCAAAGTTCGGTTTCGCAAGTAGACTGCAGTATTGACCTGCTTCAGCCCAAAACTTTTTATCTAGATAAGCTTCAAACAGACGACACCGAGCTCTCTCCACCACTGTTCTGTTTAATCTCTCACACAGGCCGTTCTGTTCTGGAGTGTGTGGGTTTGTTGTTTGATTCACAATACCATTTTTTTTTTTTAAATCATCAAATTCTAGCGAACAAAACTCTCCACCATTGTCTGTTCTTAAAACCTTCAGTTTTCTGCTTGTCTGCGTTTCAACTAAAATTTTAAACTCTTTGAAGTGTTTAAGAACTTGATTCTTAGCCTTAAGAAAGTAGACAAACGCCATTCTACTGTAATCATCTACGAAAAGCAGAAAATACTTTGATAGTCCAATTGAGATTAATTCAATGGGTCCGCAGACATCAGCATGCACAACTTCCAGCACATTTTCACTTCTTGTACCTTTGTGTGAAAATGGCAATCTCGACTGTTTACCTTCACAACAAGTGATGCACTTGGACATATCAATTTCAGCTCTATCCAAGTATGAAATGCCTTCCACAGCACCATTCTTCATAGCATTCAGATTTCTGCTGTTAATGTGTCCTAACCTTCGATTCCATACCTCACTAGTCACATTTGTCGCTGAGCACGCAAACAAACAATCTGATTTAATGTCCAATCTATATACACACTTCACTAGGTTTGCTTTTCCTACCAGCACATTTTGTCGATTGCGTATGTAGCAAATATTTTCTTCGAAGTTCACTTTGTTTCCATTACGAATCATTTGACTTACTGATAATAAATTGGTTGACAGGTTAGGTACACATAAAACATCATTCACAGGAATGTTAAACTCTGAATTATCAACTATGGTCGTAATCATTGTGTTTCCTGAGCACACAACAGGTATCTTTTCTTGATTTGCAACTACTATTTCCTTTATTTCATGGTTGAACGACACATTCTGGCAACTCTTATTTGTGATCATATGCGAGCTTGCGCCTGAGTCCACGTACCAATTGGATTTTTGGAAACTCCCATTCAAAAATATTGCACTAAATGCATTGCTTTCACATTTATTCTGTGTATTGTTAGGGCACTTATTCATATAATGACCGAGTTGTTTACATTTATAACTCGAAGACGGCGGCAATGACCTTATTTTTTTAATGTTTGTGGCTAAATAAATAATAATAAATTTAAAAATTGGCACTAAACACTTTTTAGTTTTTAGAATATCGTTCAGGCGGCGCACACAGGGCCAGATTGCCAATTTAAGATGACAAAAATAAAGTGTAGGTTTTTACTTACTTTCTGACTTGTTAGTTATGTATTATAATTGTTACAAGGTAGAAACAAAATTTGGAGATGGTACTATCAACAAAAAAAAAAATTAAAATGAAAATAAGCTTTATTTAAAGTATTATGTAAAAAGGTCCTTAAATTAAGTTCTATTGCTACCTACAACTCATCGTCATCCATATTACTATCGGAATCTTCATTATCTCTGTTTTCAACCTCTTCGCTACAAAGATATGTAGGCATCCGTAACATTCCTACAACAACATCATTATATATCTCTCTTTGTTTCTTGGGCTTTTCCCTGTGACTAGTCACGACAGGATCCGATGATACAAGCATCCAGTGAAGAATATCCGTATTAGTGTTTATTCTGGACGTTTTCCGGGAGTGATATTGTCGCAATTTTTTGTAATTTTTGTGACTTGCTTCTATTACATCTTCTGATAATTGCCCTACTGGCAATGCCAGAGATTTAATAATGTCAGCACCGTGAATTAAAAGTTTATGTACACTTGCACTCATTTTGTACCATTTATACAGATTGATCGCCATTTCAGCTCTGCCGATGCAATATGTCCTAAATTTCTCTTCGTCTATGTAATGTCCGCAGGAAATGACACACAAAATATTTGAAAATCTTTCAATTAATTCTTTGGACACACCTGTGATTCGAGATACCAGAACGGGGTTTTTAAAAAATTTTCTTGCTGTGTTGCCATCGTTACTGTTGCCCCCTCCTTGTTTTGGCTGGTCAACAACAAGTCCCATTTCTTTGTAAAAATCTTTGCATATTTGATTTTTTCGTACTTTTACTTTTTCCTGTGCTTCCTTGCCTCTAGCTTGCCATTGCTGCAACTCCAATTTGTAAGAAATATGCAATAAATATTCGTAGCATCGGAGATGAGCGTGTAAAATGGAAATAGTCGTTCATCTGCGTGGGTGTAGCTTTACACACGTTACAGGCTTGTGTACTTTTGGTTTCTGTTAAAACATTGACTGTTTTACCATCCAGCATTGTGCAAATGGGGATATGTTTAAAATGTATCGATCTGTCTCCTAGAATCATGTTTGTGTGCTGCAACTGCCTTATTTGATGCTCAATCTCGTGGTACTCATCTTTAGTGTTCTGGTCATTTTCTTTTTTTAATTTAAACGAAAGTGGACGACAGTATCTGGTGGAAGATGGAGTCTGATTTTTCCAATAAATTATTTTCTTCCTTTCTTTCATTTGCGATAACTCAAGGGGCACAATTGTACATAATATTATGTTGGAATCAGCGTAAATTGAATCGTTCGAAAAATTTTGCTTGTATATACTGTGACCTCCACTACCATCTAGGCCCCACTTATAATAAACTTCCAGAGTATCGTTATTGTCGCCAATGTTGGATAAAATTACTTCTGACTGTACGTTTGCTAGTCTCCGTATGGTGTGATCTAAAAGATCTTGTAATGGCACCACAGCTTCAGTCTCGGTTATTCTTAAATGTAGCGGATAACACTGCAGTTTTGCATCTGCCACCACATGGTAAGAGGAATAAATATCAGCACCTCTTTTCTTTGCACCTAAACGCATTGTCCCGTATTCTTTTTTTGTTAAATTAAGGTCAACTATGAGACCCAAAGCTTCTTCAGCACTATACTGTATTACATTTACAGAACACGATGAATGAACCTGTTCCATTTTTTTCAATCTTCTCGGAGTCGAATTTATCGCAAGTTTTATGACGTGAGCTGCTTTTCGTTTGCCAGATTTCACCAGACTCGTTTCAGTCGCTAAACAAAGCTTTTCAGGAGTAAAACGCGAGACAAGTGACTTAAGTTTTCTCTTTCTGCTGCGTTCAGAGCTGACTTCAAACAATTTTTTTGGCTCGCTTCTTCCCTGAAGAAGTAGGTTGTTGTGAAGTTGTTGGTTGTATCTCGGGGAGGTTAAATTCTTCACTGAGCCAATTGGCATGCTTAGCTGTAAAACGGTCGAACATATATTTACATTCACGCCATTTAGCTAAAAGCTTTGTCACAAACACTTTAACAACATCTTTTAACTGTTTTATTAAAGTCTCAGACGGGTCCACTATGCTTAACTGGTTCATTATATATCGTAATAACCGTTCATTACACTTGGATGACGAAAAACGAAAAAAACGTTCATCTCTTAACAACAAAAATAGTTCATTTCTATACAACTTCCTCTGCTGTGAAACGGGATCAATTCGACTACCTGGAAATAAAGGGCATAATTTACAAAGGGAGCGATACGGGGACGAGTTCTTTGCATGTTTTGAATCCTCACGGGTCGTAGTTTCTAAGGAATTATAAAATATAATGGAACTATGTGGAACATTTGTTAAATGTCTATAAACTCAAGTGAATCTTAAAGATTTACGTATAAAATTAGGCTTCCACGTGAAGTTATATTACTCCTCGATTTATAAAGAAAATTGAAAAGTAAACGATAATAATTAGAGTACACACCTGACGCTTCAATATCCATGTTAAAAACTCACAATTTTTATACACTGGGGCACAAAACAAACGTGTTGACTTAGTCAAGCTTTCGGGCGCAACTGACTCACGTTTGCCCTGCGAAAAAAGGGATACAAAGCGCGCTTACACAGGCTTTTGTGTTACTTTAGTCAATGTTATTGTTTTATGATCCTATTGTTCGTTTATTGAAGGAGCTAAACAAAGTATTTTTTTTAAGTTTCTCGTCATCACAAAACTATATTTTTGTCATTGTAAATTAGAAAACCGGCCTTGTGTGCGGCGGCAGGAATTATTTGGTAGGATATCACTCAATTCACTGGCCAGTATCAGTCTTTCAATCGCAAAATTTTGACAATTCATAATCAGGTGTTCAGCGTCTGCTTGCGGTGTGTTACAGAATTTACAAGAATCACTTGAAATTATGCCCAAACGGGATAAGTGGGCAGGTGTGGTGGTATGGCCAAAGCGGAGCCTGTTAATCGTGGTGATAAAGTGCCGGCTGGCTGACTCCAGGTCGTTGTACCAGGGTTCTGTTGGTAAGTCTGTTTGGATACTTCCGTACCACTTTCCTTTCTGCTCTTGGACTTTCTTCCACATTTCAACCCAGAGATTTTTCATGAAGCTATAATAATCTGTATGCGGTACACTAGCTACATATTGAACATCCAGTGAATTTATCCCCTTATTTGCAGTTCTACCTGCTACTTCATTTCCAGATATACCTTTATGCGAAGGGATCCACATAAAGGATATCTCAGTATCCTTACAATTTAACTTATATACTAAATCTTTAATTATGTACAAAATATAATTCGTTTTAAAACTAAATTTCACAATTTCAATTTCACAATTTCACAAAACACTCAATGAATCGGATAAAATTAAGAAGAATTTATAAGACTGGTGAATATGACTTATTAACTTTAATGCTTCTAGGATTGCATAGGCTTCTGCAGTAAATATTGCGCATGCATTGTCCAGAGCAAAGCTTTGAGTGAACCTTGTTTGAGGATCATATAAAGCAGATCTCACATGGTCATCTCTAGGGCTTCCAAAATTACGGAAATGTCAGTTACGGAACTAGTTACGCAATTTCTATCTCCAATTCCGTAATTCCGTAATTACGTATTTTTTCCTTAATTTTTTAAACCGATTATATTTTGTTGTTAATATTGTACCTATTAAGGAATTAATAACATAAAAATATAAATCATGTTTCAAAAAAATTATATATTATGTATTCAAGAGTATATTGTACGAGTATAATTAAGTCAAATCATTTCTTTTCGTTCCGAATAAGACCTTTTTTCTTGAAAATTTGGTCTCAGAAATGACAATGCATTTAAGCTTTTGTCACCCAGAGAACTTCTTAGTTTATTACAAAAATATCCGGCTGATGAAAAGGCTCGCTCGGCTTCAACACTTGCAGGCATTATTTAAAGCTATTAAAAGTTAAAGTTAAAGTTATAGTTATTTAAAGTTATTTACTATATTTTTTGTGTGGATTTATATTTCAACCGTTCCAACAGTTGCACTATGTATTTTGATGGTTTCGGGAAATATTCTGTGGCTGCAGTTTATAAAAATTCTCAGTGTTATGTAAATATTACAGTCATCTGGTTAAATTAGCCAGCTAATTGGACGCCTAGGCCATTCATTAAAGGCTGGCATCCAATTAAATGGCTGAAGGACAACTAGCCAAGTCATTGAGCGCAACGTTTAATCAGATGGCTGAATGTCGTGTAGTCATTTAGTTAAATTGGATATTGATGAGTTTGTAATGTTTGGTTAGGGTGATTAGATAGTTTAGACTCAAATATTTCGCGGAGACTTGCTGAGGACGTAGTATTATTTGGCACCTCCATATTTTAATACTATTTTGACAATATCACAAATTAATTTCACTTAAAATTGTACACAAGAATGAAAATTAACATTGACGGTTCGCGCTGTTGACGCCGTATATATTGTAGAGCCGCAGTGAAAAAAACTAAACTAAATTTGAATCATTTGGCTGAGTCTTGGTCAGTCAAGGGCTGCCTTTCAATAAGCCAAGTTGTTAAACGTTGAATGATTCTAGTTCAATCTATGCATCCAATTGGATGCCGGCATGTAATTAACGGCTTAGGGGTCCAATTAGCTGGCTAATTTAATCAGATGGCTGCGACATAAACATTGCAAAACACCGAATAGGCGAACAAATAGCCTTTCATTTATTCTCTTTATAAGAGATGTGGCTAGTTTTCCACTGAGATCGTTTGATTGAAGATCAAGTTTCTGTATCTTACATTGAAGCGCAGCATCGGCTGTCAATAATTTGAATTGAACTCTATAATGTACGTCTTAGAACTACTTTTTGCAAGATATATCAAAGGATAAAAACACCGCGGGGCATCCCTGTTTGTAAAGTTTTGATGTAGTTATTAAGTTTAGTGTTGTCACATTATAAAATGTGTAAAATGTATTATTATTGGTTGACTATTTTGATTTTTGATGATGACAATAATTACGTAAGTCCGGAATTGACATCTTCAGTTACGGATTTGGGAATACTTTAAAATTGGTCCGTAATTGCGTAATTACGTAATTACGTAATGGAAGCCCTAGTCATCTCCCTTACTGCCGTCAGGCTATAGAGTATAATACTTATTATTTTCTGACAAAAATTCTAGCATGTCATTATTACTTGTAACTCTGTGTTCTAGAACATGAATCGGATAAGTTATACTAACATAGTTGTGGGCATAGCAAGGCCACTGTGACTGTTTTTTAATCCTTTTGCATTTATTATATATTTCCAGATATATCCGGCACAACTGTGGAGTTATGCCGCTTAACAGTTCATCTGCTGAGGACAATGGACCAGAGACATTAACCAGGTGAGGGACTATTCTGTTGATGACATCTTTATTAGATGATGACAAAAGTTTCACGCAATATATTTCACATAGCAATATTCTCAAAATACGGGGGCATGATTTTGGTTTCAACTTCCATGGCTCTTATGGGAGTTGAACACATTGCTCCAGAGATGATTCTCAAAGCCTTGTTCTGAATTATATCCAATCTATGTACATATGTACAATTAATGTAAGCTAAAGTACTATAATCAAAGTGGCTTCTTACTATTGCTTTGTACAGTATTGACAATATTTTTGGATCAGCTCCCCAAGATATCCCAGCAAGGCATCTTAGAACATTTAGCCCTTTGTATGAATTTTTTGAAATAAATTTAATGTGCTCTTCGAATTTGAGTTTTTGGTCGATGACAATACCTAAGAACTTATGCTGGTTAACTCTTTGAATGCTTTCTGTAGCATAAATAACATCAGTAGTAGGATTGTCATCTCCAAAAATCATAACACTGCTTTTTGAAGCATTAATTTTAAGATGCAGCCTATTACTATAATAATCATAAAGTTATCCTAGTGCTATATTTACACAGAACTAAATCGTCAGCAAATTGCAGTATATTTACATTCTGAGTATTAACATATTTACATATTTCACAAGTGTATAAGTTATAGATCAAGGGTGACAGGGTTGCACCTTGCATTATACCTTTACTGGCCCACTCTGGTCCATAAAGGATGTTATTATGTTTGACAAAGAGTTTTCTGTTACTCAAGAAATCATAAATCCATTTGGACACAAGTCCAGGTAAACCTAAACTACCAGTCAATATTTTGACAAGTATGCCAGGGTCAACATTGTCAAAAGCACCTTGTACATCCAAAAATACGCAAACGGTATGTAATTTGCCATTTTCTGCCCTTTTCAGGTCTGCTATTAAGGAAGTGAAACTGTCAGCACAGCTATGACCGCGCCTAAATCCATATTGCACTGGCGGAATAATGTTATTGGATTCAGAGTACCAGTCCAAACGATTCTTCAACATATTCTCAAAAATCTTTCCAAGACATGAGGATAACGAGATTGGACGATAGCTGCTAGCTAAATTTGGTGGTTTGTCGGGTTTTAATATGGGAATCACGCACTGTGTTTTCCATGATTCTGGTATTATTTGCTTACACCAAAGATTGTTAAGAATTTTTAAGAATAAATGTTTTACATCATCATTAAGATTTTTAATCAGTATGTAAGGGAAATCATCTAAACCTGGGGTTGTATTTTTTCTAGATTGCAAACTCATTAAGAATTCAGTCCATGTAAAAGGATCCAATAAAAATTTTGTGTTTGGGTTGTCATTATTGAGATCAAAATAATGCTTATATTCACTACTATCTATAAGGTTACTATTATCAGATATTTTTGTCAAAAAAGGTTGAATAAATTCATCCCTGTATGATTTGTTACCAGATCTGATGCCTTTAAATCTCTTAATAAGGTTCCAAATTTTACTCAGTGGTGTAGTTCTATTAAGTGTTACAAAAGTTGTTCCAACCGATCTTCTTCTGTTCTGAAATTGTGCATTTTTTTAACGCATCTAATCTCTTATAATTAATGTAATTATCTGTAGTTGGGTCAATTCTGTACAATTTCAGAGCAGTATAAGATGCAATTACACTTTGCTCACAAATAGAATTCCACCAAGGAGCTGGAATTCTACTTCTATAATCACTAGTTTTAACCAACTTTGGAATCACCATTTCCTTCAAGGCATCAAGGCGAGTACAAAATTCGAGGTAAGTGGACATTGGATCCTCTTCAGTAATCTTCATATCATGGAAAACATTTTTGGATATTTCAAAAAACTTACTCCAATCAGTTTGATTGTACAAAAATCTGTCAACAGGTGGATTAATTTGATATTTGTCAGCACAGATTGCAATTTTTGTAATAGTTGGGTAATGATAACTTCCCATTGTATCATCATGAACAGACCACTCACAAAGTGGCGCAAGATTAGGACTAACGAAAGTGACATCAATTGCCGATGGATTGCAATGAGGGCGATTGACTGTAGTAAAGTCACCATTATTAATTATACATAAGTCATTATCATCAATTAAATTATATAAATCTTGCCCCCTGCCTTTTGTGGACACGCATCCGAAGGCAATATGATGGGCATTAAAATTTATTGCAATAATAATAATTCTGCAATCGATTTATTGTTATATGCCCAGATTTTAAGTTCAGAAATTGCAATAGTCTGAATATCTTCATAGAAACGGGTGTCTAAAACCTTATACTTTAGATATGGATTTATTAAGATAGCTACTCCATTATGACTGTTAGCTGCATTTTTATGGTGGAAGTTATAGTCAGGTATTTTAAAACTCTGTTGGTCTTTTAGCCAAG
Organism: Anorthoa munda; assembly: GCA_945859665.1. Taxonomy (NCBI): domain Eukaryota; kingdom Metazoa; phylum Arthropoda; class Insecta; order Lepidoptera; family Noctuidae; genus Anorthoa; species Anorthoa munda. The sequence continues at coordinate 3,940,719 of OX243899.1, read as the reverse complement.
TTTCATTTATTAGACAAATATCTATATTTTGATTTCGTAGGAAATTAATTAATAAAGGTTTTTTATTATTTAAACTGAGCATTATACTGTGCGATACATAAGGAAGTTACAATGTTGGAACACAAATCCATTAAGTTGACAGATTTTTGATGAGCATGTCTTTGATAGACGACGTGGTTATGGGCACATCGTCCGATTTGTTGCTTAGTTGTATTAATGTATGGACTAAGGCCATTAAGACATCATTATTGGCAATGATTTGGGCATGGATGTTTGGTTTGGGTGCAGTTTTCTTATCAGGCTTGTTTTCTTTATTTAGGGGTGTGTTATGTACACTATCCACATTGTATAATTTCATTTTGTTCTTATTTATAACTATTTCTTTGTTTACATTATTTACATTTTCCTTAGTCTTGGAGCGGTCCGGCAAAGGAGGGAAGTCAGTTTCCTTCTTTGTATTGTTTGTATTAGCTATGTTAGCATAAGTTACTTTTTCTTATCTTAACCGGACAGGTCCTTGATATAGCCAAATGAGGTCCACTGCAGTTAATGCAGCAGAGCTCATTGGGCTTGTCACACTCTTTGTAAGAGTGTTCTCAGCACAGCAGCTGCAGCGCTGTTTACCATTACATATATTGGCAGAGTGGTTGAATTTGAAGCAGCGATAGCACTGCAACAGGGGTTGAATATAGTCAAAAACTCTATATGAAAAAAGGTCATACTGAATTGAGTCTGGTAATGAATTTGACAAGAATGTTATGCTGACTGTCTGAAGTGGTACCCTGTTCTGTCCCACTTTCTTTGTAAATCTTCTGATTGCCACAATTTCGTAGACAGAAGAAAGCTTTGTGTATAACTCTTTATTGGAAATATTTGTTGGCACGTACTTGATGATGCTAACTCGTTCTATCTGGGCTGCGGGGATATATGCCCTCATCTTATGTTTTTCTAAGAAGGTCATGTTGTTAATAAAATTGTTGGCCGTGTTGTACTGCTTGAACACGACTACTATCTCATTCGCATTGACACGGCGTATCGCCACCACACCTTTAACGTCCACTGCGAAATTGTGATTCAAGTAGATGGGGCTTTGATTGCTCAATCGCTCTTTATCCTGGCTTTCTACAAACACTTTAAATTCCGTGTTACCCGAATGCTCTGGATGCAGTCTTTTATAGTTAGGTTTAAAGTAAGGCGCGTAATTAATAGAGTCACTTTCCTCACCGCCGCACAGTGTTCGGAATGATTATATTACGAGCTACTTTAGGTACAAACATCATGGCAATATAAATTGAAATTTGCAAGTGAATAGGGTACACTATTAGTTATACAATTCTTTCCACGAACAATTTGCCGATTCCGAGAAATGTTCGCCGCTCAGCACTGCTCCAATCCTGCGCGATAACAAAACCGGTCAGTCGCTTTTGTTAGCCGCTACTTATCGCACGTGTTTACGTTCTATTCTTGCAACAGTTTTCGAGTTTTTAAATATTTTTTTTGCTTTATCATGTGTTCCACATCCACAGGTAAGATATAAACCAATTTGTTAATCCTACATAAATTCGTATTATGAGAAAATAAATAAAATTTGAATTGAAAAAAATAACGAAATTTGCAAAAAGTTTAAACGTTCAATAGACTCCAACTTTTTCCCAGCCAATTCCAGCCGTCCATGTTTTTTTGTGATTATCGAGTATTTATCTAGCTCTCGAATGAATCTAGTCTCAATATTCGACTCGCCTCGACTTTTGAGTGATGTAACTTTTTCGTTCACCAGGTGTTACCCGAGGAATAACACGCCTTCACCTTTTCGACCTTTTATGTCGGCATAAACTGGTCAATCAAGCGAATAAGGGATCTTCAATTGCTCGGATGGTTGACTATGTCTCTTCAGAGATTCCAGGACTTCCAGCAGAAGTTATTAAAAATAAAATAAAGGTGTTTTCTGCTGTGCTAACCAAGAAATGGAGTGCTATCAGGAATAAAGAGAAGTTTGTTTTGAAATGCAACGACTGGCTACAAGAAGAGCTTTGGTTAGTACAAAACCAAGATGCCGGACAACCTGAATGTACACCTGCTCGATCTGCTGTAACTCAAAAGATGGATTTTGTTGGTTTAAGTTCATCTGCAAAGAAAAAGCGGACGAAGATGTTGGTGGCGGGCCATTCTCCGGAAGAGCTTGCCCATGCCACTCAAACAAGTTTCACAAAAATTGGTAAGCGGAATATGGCCACCGTTATAAAGTCAGTAACTGTGTCGTCACCTAAATCACTTCGTATGATTAAAAGAAGAAAACTAACGCCAAAAAGTATACGTCCATATACTCCAGATGAAGCATTAGCTCTGATAACAAACTTCAAACTGAGCGTGGACCAGTACAAACAGATTCGCAGAGGGGCTAAAGAGAGAGGGTGTGATATATACCCATCATATGATAGGGTTCTGACAGCACGAAAAGAGTGTTACCCAAACGACATTATAATAACTGAGACGAAAGGTGAAGTTAAGCTGCAGAGTTTGCTTGATCATACAGCACAAAGATTAGTTAAAGTTCAGCTAGATGTAATAGCAGGTGTAGTGATCGATGATGAAAACAGCAAACTTTATCTTAAATCAAAGTGGGGATTTGACGGAAGCAGCAGCCAGTCAGAATATAAGCAGCGGTTTACAGAAGATGCGGCAGCGTCAGATGCAGATATCTTACTCACATCGCTAGTTCCACTACAGTTAGTGATGAAGAGAAGTGAGACGATTCTTTGGCAAAACCCGAGATCCTTCCTCCACTCGCTTCTGTCGCCCGATACGTTACCAGATGTTGAAGGAAAGTCACATGGTACTAAAAGATGAAGACGACTACATCAACAGACAAATAGTTACTCTGAACCCTACGCAAATAGAAATCAGGGATCGAACGGTCAACATTGAGCACATTTTAATAGAGACAATGCTAGATGGAAAAGCCGCCAATGCACTATCTGACAATAAATCTTCCCAGACTTGCAACATATGCAAAGCAACACCTAATCATATGAATGATATTGATGCTGTCATTCAGAGGCCATGCAACAAAGATTTGTATGCATATGGGTTGTCAACATTACACGCTCATATTCGACTGTTTGAGTGTGTGCTCCACATATCGTATAGGACGGAACATAAAACATGGCGCGTAACTAAAAACATCAAAGAAGCAGTAGAAGAAAAGAAGCGCGCCATTATAGAAGAATATCGTCGTCGAACTGGGCTCCTTGTCGATACAGTAAAGCAAGGTAGTGGCTCAACCAATGATGGGAATACTGCACGAACATTCTTTGAAGACCCTACTCTCGCAGCTGAGATAACTGGGGTCGACAAAGATCTTATTACAAGATTCTCTGTTATACTCAAAGCGCTTTCGTGCTCGTACGATGTAAATCCAGTGGCATTTAAGGAGTATTCACTTGACACGGCTAGACTCTTCGTCACCAAGTACCAATGGTACAAAATGCCTTCTAGTGTTCATAAAATATTGATTCACGGAGGTGATGTCATCGGATCTCTTATGCTTCCTATAGGTCAGCTTAGCGAAGAAGCTCTGGAGTCTAGACACAAAGACTGCCGCTATTATAGAGAGCATAGCACGAGAAAAATTGGAAGGAAGCAGACTATTGAAGACCTGCTACATGCTCTGCTTATCTCCTCCGATCCATTAATATCTAGTATCAGACCATTGCCAAAGAGAAAATCGGGTACTTTGGCGCCAGAAGTTTTACAGTTATTGAAAGCTCCTGAAGCGCCTGAAAGGACGCACTCATCCGATGAAGAGGCAGACAGCGAGTAGACAAAAGCCAAAAGCCTTTTTCAGGGCCGCCTATCTAAAAATGTCAAATATCTAAAAGTTAACTCTAATAAAATATTTTTTTTTATTTAAAGACTTATAAATATATCAATACTTAGTTAACACATGTGTTTTTCTCATATAAGTCCACACGCATGTACCTACCTACATTTAAATTAAAATATTAGTATAAAAAATTAAAGTAGCTCGTAAAATAATCATTCCGAACACTGTGCGCCGCCGACATGGTCCTCAGCATCAGCGCCAAAAGTCCGCTTTCGATTCTTGGGATTCGGGGGATCAGCCCCGCTCCCCTCATTCCCGTCCATATTCAGGACGAGAACAAACTATTTACAGCAAATATACACAATTTACAATATTTATATATTCAATGAAAAAAACTTGGACAAAATTGAAAAAGCGCGCCTTGGTTGAAATTCCAATGACCTTTTTGACATATGTGCAGTGTTGTCACTTTTTAATCTGTATGTGGTGTTGAAATATGATTTCTTGTTTCGCTGCTGCCAACCTTTCGACAAAAATGCATTATTTGTTCCGGAGCTGCCAACTTCTGAACTCATGTCCAGTAATTTCGACTTTATGACATCCGTGCTGATAACTAATCCAGAATGTTCTATGGCCATTATCATAGGAGCAAATTTGTCTGTTAGCCCTGCCAACAATAATGAGCCGATCCACTCATCAGTGATCAGAAAACCCGTACCTTTAAGCTTTTGTGCGGTATCGACCATTTGGGTAACATATGCACCCATTGTTTCGCAGTCTTCTAGTCGAATAGATATTAGCTGACGAAGTAGGCTGATGCGTCGCGTGAAGCCAAAGTCGTCATACAGGGTCTTCAAACGCTTCCACACACCTTGTACTGTTTGCTCGTTTTTAATATAATAATATGAACATAAATTGATGAGTCGATCGTCATTATAAGCTTAGCTTTGGCCTTTCTTTCATCCATGGAACTTGCACTTCCATCACTTGATGATTCTAGCTTATGAATATCCATACCATCCAACATCAAAAAGTTCTCAGCCGCAAACGCCCACTCGTCGTAATTTTCACGTCCTTTTAATTTAGGTACGTTTACAATATAACTTCCAGCCATATTGGAATATCTTCAAAACGCACACGAGATAACTAATTGTCATTCACCAATAATAGTCAGTATAGGAGTGATTTCCACTGTACTATATAGTTTACCGAGATACAGTTCACTGATTGTCCACGAGAAATAACTTAGAGCAAAAAAGAACTTGATTTTAACGCGAAATACGGGACTGGGCCCATAACCTATTAAAACCCGTAAGGTAGTTTTTCACAGACTGATTTAATAAAACAATGTAGGTACTCTTTACACATATTAGTACTCACACGTTAAACTAGATGGCGCTAGGCGTATATGATTATTATGTTAGATACCATAACACGCACGTCACGTCGCAAGTCCAGCCAACCCGGCAATTAAGCTCCGTACTTTCTACGCTTTCGCTTACGCTGCGAGGTCACCGTCAGTGGAGGGTTGCAGATGACTCATTATTTACCGCTGGTCATCAATTCCAGGGTTCAAATTTCGGAGTCGAAGATTTGGACTCGTTTAGTTCAACTTTTTAGTTAACAAAGTCACGAGTGATAGCTACCTTCGTTAATATCGTTAATGGGCGAGGAGGCCTATGAGCTACTATCTACGTTGGCTAGTCCTCTAAAGCCATCAGAATTAACGTATAATAGGACGGTGGAACTGCTAACTGCCCATCTTCAGCCAAAACCTTTACCGATGGCGGAAAGGTATAAGTTAAGGCAACGACGTCAGCTTATCCGGGATATCGGGAAAACAATCACAGACTACATCACAGAAACGAGTGACGAGTGTTAGTGACCATGACAGTTTAAAAACTTCTACATCACAGAATTTAAAAAAAAGCAAAATCTTGCGAATTTAAAACCGATTTGGCTGATCGGGCAAGTGCCCGATCGGTTACATTAGCTTTATCGATAGAATCGGCAGAGCGGGACGCCAATGCTGTGGAAGGCGGCAGTTAGGACATAAACGATGGCGAATGTCTGGGGATTTTCTGTTCGATTGGGTAATTTGTGGGGAGAGCGATTATGTGGGGAAAATGCGGGGAATTTAGACATTTACTCTAGAACTGAACTTAGATGTAATAAAAGTAGCACTAGAAGTATTTTTATGTATATTTAATTTAAGCTTAACCCAACTTATCCGGCAGGAAGGTTTTCGAGTTCATTTTATGGCAAAATTCATGACCACCAAAAGCTAAAAATAAACCTGTTGCTCGTTCTACCTATCTCAATAGCATCTGTCGAAAGAAAATTAAAGAATTTGAAAACAGAGCATCGTAATCGCCTATAAACTGACACTGTAATAGCGCTTATGGCTACTAGGGAAGGTATTAAAAAGAAAGGAGGGAGCTTGAAATTTGATCCTTAAATAATATAATAAGAGTCTGGCAAACGAAAGTAGAGACTGAAAAAGCGCGCCAAATTTAAAAAATATCAGCATAGCAACCCCAAAACTAATATGAAATACCTGGAATAACCTAATTTGATACTTTAGAATTATTTATTTTATTTCGTCTGAATAAAAATACTATAGGTAATTGAGGTAGGTAATATTTTAGATATTATGTATCAATCTCAATAAAAAACAACAGTATTCTATAATAATTTTGGTTTATTCAACTTACTAGCCTCATACTAACTTATGAAATCTAACACCACACGTAAACAATCTTGTTTCTGTTTGAGATTATATGAACACAAGAAGAAAGTAATAAAAATATAGAAGAACTGAAAATGTGAGGCAAACTAGAAATAACTTGATTCTGGCAAATGCACAAGATGTGCGAAGCCAAACACCTCAGATGAGGAAAAAAAAATTACCCCGCGCACAAAATAGTTCGTGCTGTCGATTAGGGCAACTTTACGGATTAGGTAGTCTTAAAAGCCTATAAATAGGACGTCCGTTTCATACATCGTTCTTTTTGAAATTCGAATTCGAACTAGTCGGTAATCATCTCCAACAAACAAAAATCTGAATAGTGCTAGTTTTGAGTATTTTGTATCTCGCTAAGTCCCGCAGTACCTACAGTAAACATTTTGCGTGATTAGTATTCGTAATAACGCTTATAAAATATTTGTAACACGCACTTGCCCACGTAAGATAATATAATAAAAGCATTAGTTATGCAGCGTTCAGACGATGGTAAGCTTTTAATAACTTTTTAAACCTTCATTTGTTTTTATTATGTACGACAAGCTGCCGCCCGCGTCTTATTAATACTTCTCTCAACATCTTTATAAATCACTAGCTGTTGCGTGGACCACCCCACAGGACCCGTTTTCGGGATTAAAAAATAGCCTATGTAACTCAGGAATAATGTAGCTTTCTATTGGTGAAAGAATTTTTCAAATCGGTCCAGTAGTTTCGGAGCCTATTCGGTACAAACAAACAAACAAAAAAATCTTTCCTCTTTATAATATTAGTATAGATTACTTTTATTTATTTCATAAAATTTATGGGGAAGATGTGGGGAGTACTGATTTTACATTCCCCAAATTTAGGGATATTCAGTCAGGTTTTTGGGGAATATAGACCATGGACGTTGGCTACACTGCTGAAGAGTTCACCTCGGTAACTACGCTGACAAAAATAAGTCTCATACTAAAATATTGGCAAAAAAAATATACAAACGTCATCATCATCATCATTTCAGCCGAAAGACGTCCACTGCTGGACATAGGCCTCCCCCAGGCGTCGCCACATTGACCGATCCCGTGCGTCTCGCATCCAGCGCCTTCCCGCAACCTTAACCAGGTCATCGGTCCACCTAGTGGGAGGCCTTCCAACATATCGTCTTCCGGTTCGCGGTCGCCAATCCAGAACTTTTCGGCCCCAACGGCCATCCGTTCTGCGAGCAATGTGCCCTGCCCACTGCCACTTAAGTTTGGCAATTCTTCGGGCTATGTCGGTAACTTTGGTTCTCCTGCGGATATCATCATTTCTGACGTGATCACGCAAGGAAATTCCGAGCATAGCCCTCTCCATTGCCCTTTGGGTGACTTTAAGCTTTCTGATAAGGCCCATTGTGAGCGACCACGTCTCGGTCCCATAGGTGATCACTGGCAACACACACTACAGACGTACAGAAAAATAAAATATTTGAGGTCGATGGAGAAGAAGTAATTCCTCTTTATGACCCTCCTCACCTTCTTAAAGGAATAAGGAACAATTTGATTAATAACAATTTAAAATTTCAAATAGATGGTGAAGAAAAGACTGCTAAATGGGATCACAAAACTTTATAATGAAAACCCTGCTTATAAGGGGATAAGGCTGATGCCTAAATTGACCGACAGACATGTTGTCCCAAACAAAATTTCTAAGATGAAAGTCAAATGTGCCACACAGGTTTTCAGTCGGTCTGTTGCAGCAAATATGGGATATCTCGCAAGTAAGTAATAATCATAATAAAATTGCTCTTTCTTAATCGTTAATTTAATCTACGCTGATAACGCTACTCCCGCTCGCACAATGCTAATATAAAATCACTGGATGAGTATCATTTAGAGATGGATAAATAATTTATAAATGTAAATTAAAAAAAAAAGACGTGTGGCACTCGACTGCCACGATAAAGCTATTGCATAGCATTTTTATCAACTTATGCAAAAAAAAAATATTTTTTATTTATGCTAAATCTCAATTAAAAAATAAAGACCAGAACGAATAAAACGGTTTACAAAGGGAATGCAAATTATAATGTAGAACGAGCTTAAAGGAGATCTAGCCCATGGTATATTATGTCTATGGCCTTTAACACAATAAATTAGACAGACAGAACAGACAGTCAAGTCAGAGTAAAATTACAGAATATAAAAGTAGTCACTCATTTTCTTTTACAATTTTTTCATCACTTTCTTCATTAAAAATGCACTTTGTTTATTCATATTTAAAACACTTTATACACAGCGTACAGCTATTCACCAGCAACTGCTATTCACTGTTGTACATAGGTACACCTATGTATACATATATACCTACATGTATACTTACGGGGCGCACATGCGGTGAGTGTGGTAGGGATGGTCCGTCACTTCAGGCCGGAGAACAAGATAGCATAACCCCCTCCCCCTTCCCCCTAAACTCGTTACCTTCCGCCCCGAAAATTTTTTTACTTCAGTCTAAAAATAACAAAATGAAACTTCTATAAAATCGCGCAACAAACCCCTCCTGCTCCCCCCTCACCCGCTCACACTCTCACGATTTCAGAGCAGCTCGGGGTGTCAGGTTTATTTTCGTTACGGAATTTCTTGTTTCGGTCGCCGCGCTCAAAGCCCGCGATAAAAGCTATGCAATAGCTTAATAATGTTCATGTGTCACTTCCCTCCGCGCGCTCGCATTGGTTAGCGGTGATTTGTTCGCTCCCTGATTTTAATTGCAATTGTCGTGTTCCGAAATTTATTTCCGGCTTGTGAGTTGCTGTCGATTGTGTATTTTGTGATAAGTGCTGGTATCGTAAGTTTTTAAACGTGTTTACGTCCGTTTTTTACTTGTAATTAGTTAATTTCGTCAGCTATCGGTGAGTACATTTACTTTTCTTGACGTGTGGGTATATCGAAATAATTGTATTGTCCATTAATCTTTCACTTTTCGTTCTAATTCGTTTATTCATTTGATTTGCGTATATAACTATGTTGTCTATTAATGATGGTACCTGATCGTGGTGGAGAAATATTATTTCAACGTAACAATAAACAAAGGTCGCCGTCGACCTCCGCTAATGCTAAACGTTTGTTTAGTGAAATGTCTCCTTCGTACATTTCACCTGAAGACAGATCAAAACGATTGCAAACATCGGAGTCAATTGAAAGGTCTTCACCGATATTAAATGCAAGCAGTGCAAGCAATGACGACTATTGTGATTTGGTTTCTCAGGCGTCTGCATACCTGTCTAAAATTAACGACCTTGATAATGACCAAGGGTCCCGCATAAATGTTGCAAATAAATCCGCTATTATGGACATGACTCAACGCATAACGGGTATTGTTTCCTTGCTAGCCATAAAATCATGTGCCAACGAAACTAAATTAGCCAATACGAACCGCGAATTAGACAAAATTAAATTTAATACCGGTGTCAACATTGCCAAGTCTGATGTCAGTAATATTTCATATGCTGATAAATTAAAACTTCGTTTACCCAAAATTGCTCCAGTGGTAGACTCACGTGCCAAACTTCCGTGTCTTGTGGCTTACCCCACTGATAAGCGATCAAATGATTACACAACTTCTTCCGCGACTAAACAAGCTCTCATGAAAGCTATAAATCCTAGTGACGGTTTTCAAATTGTAGGTGTCAAGAAAGCTGCGATCATCGCTTGATCGTGTACGAATTTGTTCCGGTTTTTACTCAGGGTACGTCACATGTCATTGGTAACTTTAGGTATAAATGTAAGGGTGCTAATTGGGAATTCTTTAGCTCGCTTCTTGCGTGTCACGCCAAAGACATCACTCGTGATGGGCTGTCAGCTGAAGAAAGTGCTGAAATTATGTCAGACACCTTCACTTACTGTGCTGACATTGCCATTGGTCGTGGATCTGTGACCAATATACGTAGATGTGATTGGTGGTGTGACTACCTAACTGAACAGCGTAAAAGTTATCGCCGAGCGCGTAAACATCTTAACAAGCTTAAAAAACGTAAGGTCACCGGTGACACTCTTTCCATTGCGTTAAATACGTTTAGAGTTGCCAGGTCCCGCTACAGAGCTTCGGTGGAAAAACCTAAGGGTAATTTATTACGTAAAATAGTAGAAAAATTAGATAAAGAGGGTCCGTGGTCTCCTTTATATCATGAGTTTGAAGCCAATCGATCAGTTGACCTCGCGTTTGTTCAGAACATTAAAGTAAATAATAAACACACCACCAGTATTGAGGAAACAACTGAAGTTTTGCTGAATACTCTAATACCTGATGACTTACTTGCTAATGACAACGACTACCATCAACAGATCAGAGCGTGGGCAGCTGTACCACCTGAATCACCAGCGTCAGATCTTCCATCCACTGACGAATTTATAAACGTTGTCAAGAGGTTACCACTCAACAAGTCATCGGGTGAAGATAAAATATCTAATCGGATGATTATAGAAGCGTGTGCGTGGTGATGCGATTTTTGGTACCGGACGGACCAAAATTTCATAACAATCAATTCGGTTTCACTACTGGGAAATCTACCGTAGATGCGGCCCTTACTGTTAGGCAAATAGTTAATACATCTGAACATAAGTACGTAATTGGGATTTTTCTAGATATTTCTGGGGCTTTTGATAACGTATGGTGGCCAATGCTACTACTTAAAATGAAAATTCGGGGATGCTATAGAAATATATATAATCTAGTTTACTCTTACTTTTTGAATGGTTCCGCGAAACTCAAACTTGGCCATCATTTCATGTCGAAGTCTCTCACCATGGGATGTCCTCAGGGTTCGGTTATTCTTCCGCCTTTATGGAATTTAGGCTGATGATTTCCTCGCGATTCCTCTTCCAAGCGGCTGTTCATTAACCCGTTACGCGGACGACGCTCTTCTGCTCATTCATTCATTCAATCAAGTACTCGAGCTGGACTCGAGAACTTGGCTGACACTTGCCTACGATTAATATCTCAGTGGGGCGATCGAAACCTTAAATAATCGGGTAATCTTAAATCGTGTCCTACTATTAAATTTAATAACGTTCCCGTAAAAAGGAAGCAGTCCGTGTGCTATCTTGGTCTCGTGTTAGAGAGGAATTTTGCATTTATAGATCATATTAAAATAGTCGGTGAAAAAGCAAAAAAAAATACTATGCCTTAACAAGAATATCTAAATCTACGTGGGGTCTGTCTTTTTTAACTTTAAAAACTATTTATGGGGCTACTTACTTGGGTTGTATTTGCTATGGGGCGCCTGTTTGGGCTGATTGCTATGGGGCGCTTGTTTGGGCTGATAGGGCCACCATAGGGGCGGTGCGACGTAAGTTGCTTCAGAGTCAGCGTTTAGCTTTGATTTTCTTATGCAAAGCGTACAGAACGGTTAGTACTGAGGCCTTACCGGTACTTGCTGGCGTACTTCCGCAGCCTTATTGCGTAAGTGCGCAAAGAAGTTAAACTCTATCCAACCGACCAAATAGACCAATCACATGCGAGATGAATGACGCGTCCGTTTTGTGTGATTGGCCGATTTGGTCGGTTGGATAGAGTTCAACTTCTTTGCGCACTTACGCAATACGGCTGCCGGTCGACCTTGAAGTGCAGTGACGTGCTGCAATGTACTATTCTGCACGAGAGACCACGGACGCGTACTTTTTAACGCGGAGTGAACGTGAGAAAATCTCTAGATTATTTAAAGCGTTGCCAATCTGTGGGGAATGCCCCAAATTGCGGGGCTTTTCAGTCCGATTGGGTAATTTGTGGGGAGAGCGTTTGTGTGGGGAAAATGCGGGGAATTTGGACATTTTACTAGAAGTAAGTAATAAAAGTAGTACTTTGTCAGCTGAATTTAGGAACACAGCGCATTTTCTTGATTTAGAAAATATATGTATAGGCATGCAAGCGTCAGAAAGTGTTGAGAACTTGAAAAAAGATCCAAAAGTTCCCCGTTATGCGATCGCAGGTTTCTATAAATCCTGCCAAGCATTTTATATTGAGTTGACTACGGACATGACTAAGCGTTTTGATTTTTCAGACACATTATTTTCATTTATATCTATATTAAATCCGTCAGAAGCTCAGCAATTCAAAGTTATTTAACGGTTTAAGTTAATTGCCCTTAAACCGTTGTTGCAAAGATTTCCGATACTTGAAAATGTAGTGATATCTCAAAAGCTCGATAACGAAAGACGGGCCCACGAGATGCTGGATTATTCTGCTCTTGGTTTGCAAGGCGATGACAATCCGGAAACGTACTGGGTTATGGTGTTTCATCTTAAAAACAGTGCAGGTCATGAAATATTTTTAAATTTGAAATATGCAATAAGCCTCGCTCGCTCGCTTGCTCGTTCTACCATTTTCAAACGCATCTGAAGAAAGAAAATTTATTGTTCTAAAGAATTTAAAAACAGAAAATCGTAATCGCCTACACACTGACACAGTAGTAGCGCTTATGGCCACTCGAGAAAGAATTAAGAAGATCGGGGCTTGAAATTTGTTCCTTCAAATAATATGTTAAACAAAAAAATATGGCGTAATGAGAACTGCACAAAGTAGATTTTTTTTGGTACGCTCTTTCTTGACAACTATCATACTGATTTGAAGATTTTTGTAATAAATATGTTTGATTATACCAACATTACTTTTATTTATTTGATAAAAAATTGTGGGGAAGATGTGGGGAATATTGATTTGACATTCCCCAAATTTGGAGTTTTTCAGTCAGGTTTTTGGGGAATCCAGGCCATGGACGTTGGCAACACTGTATTTAAACCACCTACTGACGTCTGGGAGGAACTTTTATCCGAATGGCAATGTAGGTGGGATAATTCCATCAAGGGCCGACATCTCCACCAATTCTTTCCATCCGTTCGCGTGCGGCTGGCCAGGACGTGGCTGGAGGTGGATCACTGTGTTGCCCAATTTCTCACAGGGCATGGTAACTTTAAAAGTAAATTGTTTTCCTTCAAGCTCGTTGCCTCGCCTTTATGTCAGTGTTCTACATCTGACTGCGAATATGTACAATCTGCACATCATATCTTATGGGAGTGTATTCTTTGGCAGAATGAACGTAATATTATGTTGAATAATGTAGAGGCTACCTCAGGAGTTGTTTACTATACGGACCTTGTGGAAACTAGAACAAATTTTCGTGCGTTCAAGCGTTTTTGCCATACCTATTATTGGAATCAAACATATCAGCTCACAATGTTAGGACCCATTAATATTAATTCTTATTTTTATCCGTGGTGCTAGGCAACTGGGCTTATCCCAGTTGTAAACGACCCTTTGTGCCTAGTGGCCTTGTTTGTTCTGTCTCCTGCTTGATATGGAGGAAGTGGAAATTTATGATTTTTCCTACTCCTCCGTTATTCTTTTCTGATTAATTTCGTTGCGGGATCCAAGACAGTTAAATTCATTCTCCGGGACTTCGTCGAGCTTCATTGCCTCGGCGCTTTTCTGGTGGTCGCCACTGTTGATTCTGGCTTTCAGGAGTTGCAGTGGTTTGGGAATAGTGCGGTGGGATTGTCGCAATAAAAAAAAGCTTAATAATGTTATAATTATAATATAGAAAAAATTGATTAATTAATCTGATGATAATGAATTTATTTTTCCTCTCCAGTTATGGGAATTCTGCCAAAGGAGTGCCAAGAAACAGCAGATTAGCTTTTATTTTTCGACGATTTGCTCGACTCCGTTAAAGGGAGCTACGAAAATTAAAAAAAAATGGCTGGGAAACGTCTGCTTGGACCAGCAACTCACAAAGCAGTATGGGCTGAAGCAAAGAAAATTATAAGGTCTATGAAATATTGCGGTAATGGCAAATCTGGTGTTGTACCATCAATTACAAATTGGTTGCAGACAATTGAAAATATTGAATATCTTGTCTATGTTTTAGCTAAACACTATATATAACCTTATTACGTCTTATAGATGAGACATTTCAACCAGGATCGCCTAGAATTTTTTTTTTGGCTTCATTCGAAGCCATGGATATCGTAATACATCGCCTTCATGTGTTGGCTTCGAAGCAGCCTATGCGTCCTTATTAATTAATAACTTTAGTATCGCCTTCATGTGTTGGCTTCGAAGCAGCCTATGCATCCTTATTAATTAATAACTTTAGTAATACGCATTCGCTGGGATCCAACTATGAAGTTGATAAATGCTTAAATTTGAAATCCCTTAAAAATCTCTTCTTTAAGAAACCTGAGACATCAAGTTATAATATGGAAGTTGATTTTGAAGATGTAAACAGTTACAATATCTTTGTAGATCTTGAAAAGAGACAAAATCCAAAGATAAAAGCACAATTAGAGTATGTGACAGGATACGTATTGAGGAAGTTAAAAGCAAAAAAATGCAAAAATTGCAAGAATTCATTTTATAATGAAAATAAAGAGAATTATTCTCTTTCATTTTAGGGCATATTTTAGGAATAAAACAAGCCTTACGTATCCTTCCATCTCACTAATGAAATACTTCTCAAATATACAAGATATTGTCACTAGTATAATAAAAAAAACCGGCCAAATGCGTGTCGGGCCACGCGCGGTAATAGGGTTCCGAAGTTGCAAAATAATGCGGACTAAAAAGAGAGTTTTGTTGTTGTTACATGAACATTAGAACGGTTTCAGCGGCTCACAAAGTCTAAAAACGGGCCCACATAGGATTTTTTAATCTCTCTTCTCGCGTTTGAACACTATCTCGCCTGATGGTAAGCGATGATGTGGTCTACGGTGAAGCACACTTGCCTAGATGTAATCTATTCACTGTTGACTTAAACTAAATATGGACTAACTGGTAACTGAAGAAGGAGTTATAAAATCCAACTTCGCAACTGAAGTTAGAAAAATATTATCTATTTGAGTACCACCGCGGGTGCGAATTCTGAAAGGAGCCGATACGAGCGCGCGTTAGAGCCACGGGGAATGGTATAGTTCGTTCCTGGATCCTTGCGTGCACGCTCCTTGTTTATTTCTCTTTCGGAATTAGAAAAAAATCGTATGTATTCACCTTTAATCTCCTCTAATACCGCAGATTAGAGGTGAATCCTCTAATCTGCGGTATTCACTATTTCATTCTGGAAAGTTTTATGCTACACAATTAGTGACGAAGTCGGGTCGAATATTTACTTTATAGAAGGATATCGACAAAAGAAAATAAGTAATTTGCTTGGAAATCGAATCTAATTTGACTTTACTTTTACGTTTTAATTACAAAATGTCGAAAATACTTCTGCACTAACAAAAAATAGACTCCACCGCGAGCATGCGCCGAGTCCATACGGCGTTCTGGTACTGCCAACGACTCCGGCCACTCCAATGCGTTATTCGAGCTTAAACATTATTAATTTAGAAATCATTATTATTAAGGATGTTATTATTTTATTTTTGTATATTTTTACATGGTTTATAAGCACATATTTACTATCTGTTTTACACAGCTAACAACGTTATTTAAGCTTTTTTTCAATGGCATTTGTACAAAACATTTTACTGTGCCAAGTACATTATATAAGTTGGTCGACTATTACTCGTAAACTTGTAAAGCCTGTTATGATTTCATTTTTGTATATTTTTACATGGTTCGTAAGCATTATATTTACTCTGTTTTATACAGCTATCAACTTTATTTAAATAATTTTTCAATGGCATTTGTATAAAATTTTTACTGTTCTAAGTACATTTTATAAGTTGGTCGACTATTACTCGTAAACTTGTAAAGCCTTGTTATTCGTGATAATTTTCCTTTTAATTTCGTTATATTTACTACTGCCGTGAATTTTTTCACATAGCCAAGAGCAACCATTTCGCTGGCAGTGGGGGGGGACACTTTACTCTAATATAAATTTGCAACTTAAAGCTTAATTTTACGTAAACGAATATCTGAATGAAAAAATGGTTTTAACAAACCCATAATATTTTTGAATTGCCTATCCAACGATACTCTACACCATGGGATAGATGAGAAAAAAAATACATCCCCACTTTACGTATATGGGAGGTACCCGAAAAAAAAATATTTTTCATGATTTTATGTTACCACTTTGTCGGAATTATTAATATGTACATACATGCCAAATTATAGCTTTCTAGTACTTAGATTCTCTGAGCTAAGCTGCGGACGGACAGACGGACAGAGCGAAACTATAAGGGTTCCTTGTTGACTTCGGAACCCTAAAAAGATAGTAAAAAGAAAAACATCCGACAATATATGAAAACTATATTTTCAGTTATATTAAGATTATAATTTTATTAAATGCAACGACCACAAAGAGTAAATAATTTCAAAAATTGAAGATTTGTGTATTAATTTGTTCATTTATAATTGGTGTAAAGATACAAATAAATTATTATGTGGATCACGTCAAGATTATAATTTATTTCAAAATTTTCAGACAATTTACAGTCCATATCTTGTTAGTAACAAATCCTTATAAAACTAGTGTTAGTAAAGGTACACTCCAAATCAAATCAAATAAAATTTTCATACACAAATTGAATACAAACAAATTGTCAATTGATTAAATTCAAAGTTATAATCAATAAAAACAAAAATTAAAAAGTCGTAAATTAAAAATTAAAATGTCAAAATATAAACATTTTTAAATGTCAAGAAGATGTTATAAAGAATAGAATTTTAAATTGACATGTCAAAAAATAAATAAAAAGAAACAAATATTTAAAGTTAACATAAATTAAATCAAATGACAATAAATGAAGACCGTTCACCAATTATACTCGCTACTTCTTCTCGACATGTAACTTAATACAATGCCACAATAATGGGCAGTCTGCTCGGCTAGCCACAACGCTAAGAATGCTGTTGCCACTGCCGCGGACACGACTTAGCAGCGATGCGGCTCTCTTTCTGAGGATGGCATGAAACCCATCGAGACGTGCGTCCGCAAACATGCCCGACGCGCTAGTGCCGCGGCAGCCGCATCAGCATCCTAAATGCGTTGTTATACTGAACGCGCAGGGCGTTGATTGTCTTCTGCGTATATTTAACCCATAGACTGCACGTGTAAAACGACTGGCAAAACGCCCTAAACAAAGTTACTTTTACTGCCTTGGTGCAGCGTGCAAATCTACGAGCCAACATATTGCATCGGACAGCCAACGCCCGGCGCTCCCTCTCGATATCATCGTGGTCTGAGAGGTCATCCGAGACCCAGTGACCCAGGTACTTGAATTTTGAAACTCTAGGTAACGACACACCCTGTCCATCTATGGAGACGGGTGGAACGTGTAAGATCTTATGGCCAGCGGACTGGAAAACTAAGAGTTCACTCTTCTGTACATTATACCTGAGCCCATGAGCCCCAGATTATGATGAAGAATACAAAATTCAAGAGTTGGCCTTCAAATATTGTAAGAAAAGATTAAAATAAAGTATTTCACATTGTATCTAATGTTTTATTTTACTTGATGTATAAAACTACTACATAAAAAAAGGAAAGAAAAGAGGACAGGGTCTACTGCAGGAAGCTAGCTATACGTATAAACCTTCATGGATTGTTGTTTTTACTTGTCGCTAGAGGGCGCTATGAAAGGGTCGAGTGACGTCTCTATCTCCCTATATAAAATGTACTCTGTGCCGCAACACACACACTTCACTTCATGGCGACCCTGCCACGCGCAAGCGCCGCGGCGACGCACATAGGGGTATTTGACTCAAAAATACGGACAAAATTATTTTGTGGTCTTAAATGACATATAAGCTCAAAACAGTTATATGTATAATAAAATTGAATTTTTATTTAATGGTAAATAAATTATAAAACGACCTGCAATACAACAAAAACTGTAATGTATATATTAATGACACAAAATATCATAAGTTTGTTTTGCGGTTCGTAATAACTGCAATATCTACTAATACTATTGTATTACTTTTAAATAATTGAGTAATACAGATAGTACATACCTGGTTCAATAGTATCCATTATAAAAATGTTTCTTTAAACCACTCTCAACATCACCACTTACTTTTAAATGCAGGACTTCAAAATCGTTCACATATTTTTCATTTACGTATTCGATGCAAGGCACTAAGTTAACGACTTTCTTCAACTTAATGCAAGCCTAATAAAATAAAGTGACGGTAGATTGTAGTTCTCTATGCATTGTGGTACCAATATGTATCAACCGTTTCCGGGAATTGTTTACTTTGTTTTAATTGACTTTTAACCGCGTTTTTGGGTCAAATACCCCTACGTGCGTCGGTTTCCTGCCTAAAGTTACCGTATATCGCGTAGCGGGCTAATTGTGCAATTCAGCTAATTCCTATGTGCCTCGGGACATTGAATTAGAGCGTTTTGAATATGCTCGATATAAAATGGATACAACTTCGGGAACATTCAGCTTGACTAGTCACGTTATCACGAACTACATAAAATTAAGCAAGGAAGGTATGAGAGATTACAGTTAAAGTCCAATTGTATGCTTGGGTCATCTTACAAGCATATCATGAAATTTGTAACAAAGAATATATATAAATCAAATAACAATGTAACGGTCTTCATAGGTAACAATTTGGATGTAAATAAAGATGATATCACTGAGTGTATAACGGAGTTGTTAAAGCTGAATTGTAATAACATCATATTGTGTGCTTTTCCATATTTGGAAAATTGTCTAGTACTTAGACAAAATAATTATATTCACGTGCTGAATATGTTCATTCCCTTGTCAACCATTACAACGACAAATTAGTTTTTTTTTACATCAACATTTTTGTTGATAAATTAAAAACTACGTTTGTTTACGTGAAGATTTCGACATACCAAACTTGATGCTGGTGAACTTAGCAGATCATTTTCCAGCAGAGCATAAAAAAATGTGAGTTCTAGTCGCATGCAGCATAGTTCTAGAGTTCTTGATACTTTTTGGAAATAGTTCTGGCCTTTTTCCCAGAAAAAAAATCACATGAAAATATGATCTGCTAACTTCCGGCAGCAGATCATTTTTTCAAAAACTATAATTTTATAAGTGATTTAGGAGCACAAAGGTGACTTCTATAGTTCCTGATACCTCTTAGAAATAGTTCTGCAGAATAACACACAAAAAAAAATTAACAAACATATTAAACTCATACCAGAAATTAAACTAATATGTTTTTAAAAACTGGCGTTACTTATATGAAACGACAACAGCCCTTTATTCTTTTGGCCTAAATAATAAGATAAGAACTCGAAGTAATAACAACTGCATCATAAAGCTATCACTTCAACTTAAGGATCAGCAGAGCATGGTTGAAGATCAAGATTAATAAAAATCGAGACATTTTTCACCGTGCGTAATAAAACATATTAAAAAAATGTATCAGAGGTACTGAGGGCCGGGAACTCCTCGGTTTCTACTTTATCTGTATATGCACTTTATGAAAATATACTACAGAAAGCCAGAACTCTCACTCAAGTATCAGCAGAGCATGGTTGAAGATTGAGATAATTTATATTTAAGAAATTTATCAGTGTTTTTGTAAAAAAATCACAATAAAAATCCAGAGGTACAGAGTGCCGGGAACTCTAAGTTTTCTAATATATCTCTATCAAGACTAGACGCACAAATGCATCATAAAGCTAGCACTTCAACTCTAGTATCAGCAGAGCATGGTTCAAGATCGAGATTAATAAAAATCAAGACATTTTTGATAGTTCGTAAAAAAAAACCAGAGGTACTGAGGGCCAGGCACTCCTCGGTTTCTACTTTACCTGTATATGCAATTTATAAAAGTATGCTAAATAAAGCCAGAACTCTCACTCAAGTATCAGCAGAGCATGGTTGAAGATTTAGGTTAGCCATAATTGTAGGGTCTTTACACCTTTTAATGATGGTAGTTTGATTAATACGCAAGAGTACGTAATAATAGAATTTTAATTGAATGATAATGAGTGCACGCGATTTGAGTGATAATTGTGTACTAAAGTATAGACCGCGCGTAGCGAGTAAAGTGCTGACACAATGATGTCAAATTTGTGCGTGCTTTGCACTGTACATGCTCCGGGGCCCGAAAAGATGTGAATGAGATGAAGGATAATGATTTACAAGATGATAATTAACAATTTTGCTTACAAACTTAAATAAACTAAGCTTAAGGTATTTCATTGAATTGAGTCCGAGCGGATGGCGAAGACCCTCTGCTCGTTGTGGCGATGGTAGGGCGACCCGCAGAGGTGGCAACGGGAGCTACATAGCTCACGCTAGCCTCTGCCTGCTCCGTTGTGGCCTCTGCTCGCTCAGCTGTCGGAGGTGCGGGCGCTGGATGCGGCTGGCGCGCTCGTACGCGTTGCCATGTGTACAAGATGATGCAAACCACGACGACTCCACCCAAGATGTAGATGGCGACGTAATGATGAATGTCATGGAATGTCACTTGATCTGCCAGTTCCTGATTGGATTTCATTTCTTTGAGTGCTTTTTCAATCGCCTTTGTGTCTTCCCGTTGTTCGGTGATATCGTCTGTCTCATTCAGTGGAGCGATGAGAGGTATAGACAGATTAATTATGTGGTTTATTGGTGGAATTTCTATGTTCATGACATCGATCTTCGTTTTAATTGTGTTTGATAATGCTCTGTGTGCATAAATCGTAAACATTCTGTCTTTGATGACGCAGCTGTCTCCCAGTGTAATGAAACCTGTTTTGCTGAGTTGCTCGATCGTAAAATCGTCATCGCATATGACTCGCACACTGCATTGTCCGCAACAAAAGTAAAGATATGAATTAATTAAGTTCAAGTCAATCCAGGTATCGCGACATTCTCTTGTTTCAGTTTGACATTGATTAGATGCTTGATGTTTCAGACATAAGTTGTTGTCTGACGTCATTTGATAGACTGGCCTTTTCAGTGGGCAAATGTACTCGTCGGTGTCGTAAGGAATACATCTTTGTAAGTCGCTTGTAGACACTGGTATGTAAGAGTCTTTATGTGTATTGATAGCCAGGTATTTTGCTACAGGCACTATATTGACCATGCTTGCGTTGACTTGTTGTGGAATCTGTATGAGGTTGTAAAGCTCATAATCTTCCCTGCTCACAAGAGGAATTCTTACTTCGAAAATCAGGAACTTTCTGGTAGCTCTTGCTTTCACTTTCAATAGGTGATAGATCTTCGCCAAGTCAGTCTGAATATTATTAATCGGTAAGGCTAAGTCCTTTGAGATTTGTCCGGTTATAACATTCAGTTCGTTTTTCAACTGTGCCGGCGTCAGCAAGTGAAAGTTGAACTTTTCATAGAAAATGTTAGCCACTGTGTCAACTAGTGTCTCCTGGATTTCTTTAAGATTGGTCATGATGTTATTGGCTATGAACGTTGATAATGTGAATTCCGCTTTGTTGTCAGTGTGTTGGATTTCTTCTTTCAGTTTGCTTATGGCCGCGTTGCAATTGGTAATGTGTTGGTTGATTATTTTGTGCTGCTTGTCCAGGGTATTTTCAATCCTTTTGATGACATTTAGTTCAGCCTCCACTACTGAAGTTTGGTTTTTCCACAGATTACTGAGATGTTTTTGATTGCTTCTGATTAAGGCAATATCCTTCTGATATTGTTCGGCGAAAGTTTCATCCAAAACTCCAAACAAACTATGTGCGATGTAGCCGATGCCGTTGATAAGCCCGCGACGTCGGCGAACTTGACCTTGCTGACCAAGTAAAACATTGTTGTAGTGTTCAAGTTCGTTGTACCCGTGAAGCAGTTGTAATCGGACTACGTTGCATTGTGGTATTTGATCCCTTGAACATATGTTGTCCAGATGAGTGATAAACTTGTCCAGAAGGTTAATTCCTTGCCAATACGGAGCCATGTCGCAATAAACGACGAGTTTCCATTCTTCACGTTCCAATTTCATATTTGCGAGTTTATCAAAAAATATGTTTTTATTTTCTGCAACTTTGGAAATTTTGTGTTCGCACGTTCCTGAGCAAATAAACATCAGAAGTACGAGTGTTGTAATTATGAAGTTGCACAATTTTGATGAGGTTGGCTTGGAATATTTATTGTTTGTTGCTTGACCTTCTTTGTTTTCCTTTTCTGTATCGTGGCTTTGATTATTGTCGTTGATCGGCAAGACGGATAATTTCGTAATTGGTCTCTTGAGTGAACCATTTTTCGTCCGTAGAGTCACTACTCTGACGTATCCGTCTTTCCCTGGATGAAGTTCAATAACTCTGCCCATGGGCCATTTTCCCGGGGGAAGATTAATGTCGTGAATGATGACGATGTCATTGATCTTCAAATTCTGATGAGGTTTGTGCCACTTACTGCGAGCTGATAGTTGGCACAGGTACTCAGCTCGCCATCTCTTCCACAGATCATCAAATATTTTTTGTGTGAGCTGCCATCTTGTTCGCAAGTCTCTCTCTGTCTCGATGATAGTTAGTGTCGGACCACTTGCCAAAAAGTGAGACGGTGTGAGACAGTCTAAATCCTCGGGATCTTCGCTGAGTGCGCACAATGGTCGGCTATTCAAACATGCTTCTATTTGAGCGAGTAACGTCGAATTTTCTTCAAACGTCAACTTCTGATCTCCTATGACCCGCTTGAGATGGTACTTCAAACTCTTGACGGCGGCTTCCCAGAGGCCTCCGGCACTAGGCCAGGAAGGGGCATTAAAATGCCAGTTAATCTCCATACTGGTAATAGCCTCGAAAAAACTGTCATCCAAAGTGTTTTTGATATTCACGAACTCTTCGTTGAGTATTCTACTCGCTCCAACAAAGTTCGTGCCATTGTCACTATAGACATGGCCTGGGGTGCCTCTCCGAGCTGCCATCCTCCGCAAAGCTGCTAAGAACGATGATGAGGTCAGGTCCGATACTAGCTCGATGTGTACAGCCTTGGTGGCCATACAAACGAACACGGCGATGTACCCTTTTGTGGTTTTGATACCTCAGCCCTTGCTTGCTTTGACGTCGACAAACCCAGTAAAATCAACCCCTGTATGATAAAATGGTCGTGTTGGATTGCTGCGTGCAAAAGGAAGGTTGCCCATGAGTTGTTCGTGTTTGATTGGGTCGTGTTTTCGGCACTTGACGCAGTTTCGTAAGCGCTTCTTGACAGCTCGGTTTCCTCCCAGAATCCAATATTGTTGACGCAGCCATGCTTGAGTAACTCTCGCTCCCCCATGGAGTGTCATCTGATGTCCTTGTTCGATCAATAAGTCACTGAGGTGTGTGTTGTTGGGAACGATGAGAGGATGCTTCATGTTCTGACTCATTTTCGCGTTGTTCAATCTGCCACCGACTCTCAGTAGGCCGTCTTGATCCAAAAACGGGTTCAGCTTTAGCAATTTGCTCTTCGCGTCTATTTGCTTCTGATCTCGGAGACTAAATACCTCTTCCTTAAATACCGTCAGCTGTACTTGTTTGATAAACAGATGTTTAGCGATTTTTATTTCGCTGACAGTCAGATACTTCGGTTTGTGTTGATTGCGAGATATGGCGCGCAAAGTCCAAGCAAGAACACGCGCTGCTCGGTCGAAGTTGCTGAATCTGCTCAATAATTTTAAAATAATATCTTCATTTTGTTGAACTACATTACTTTTTATTGACTTCCTGATTTCTTCATATGTAATGTAAGTTGGTATGTCTTGATTGTGGTTTACTTTGAATGTTGATAGCCAGGTTGGTCCGTGCCACCAAAGAGGATGATGATGTAGTTGATTCGCTGATAATCCTCGGCTCGCGCAATCAGCTGGATTTTCGGCCGATTTCACATATCGCCAGCTTTTTGTTGGTATTATCTCCGTTATTTGTGCTACTCTGTTAGCCACGAATGGTTTCCAGCGATTCGGTTCACCATTGAGCCAACCTAGTACTGCTGTCGAATCGGACCAACCGTATATTCGTAGGTTATGGGTTGATAAACAGTTCTGGACAACTTTCATCAGTTTTGACAACAAGTGCGCAGCGTAAAGCTCCAATCTAGGCAGAGATACTGATTTGTTGACAGGCACGAGCTTTGATTTCCCTGCTACTATGACCACAGGGGGTTGACGCTCCGCCTTTTCCTGATTGATAATTCTGCCATAAATTACGCATGCATATGCCTTTTCTGATGAGTCACAAAACCCATGCAACTCTATGTTTGCATTTTTTGTAGTTTGAAGCCATCTTGGCACATTAATATGTTCGATTTGTGGTAACTCCTTTTTTATTTTAAGCCATTCTTCATTGATGTTTGTAGGTACTGCGTCATCCCATTGAAGATTCAACGACCAAACTTTTTGGAACAAAAGTTTCAGTTTGGTGGATACTGGAGACAGCCAGCCGAGCGGATCAAATATCTTTGAAATGTCAGATAATAATGATCTTTTGGTGGATGGTGTCAATGATGATGTGTCTATCTTAATCTGGAACTTGAATTGATCGTCCCGGGGGTGCCAGCGCAGTCCCAAAGTTTTGGTTGATTCTTGATGCCTGAATTCGAATGCTTGTTCCTTGTCTGATATTGATTCTTGTATGTTAATGTTATTTGATGACCATTTTCGCAAATTAAATCCACCAGACTTCAGTAAATTAATTAGGTCATCCTTGAGTTGTTTGGCTTCCTCTATACTGTGGTGTCCTGCCAGAAGATCATCCATGTAGAAGCATTGTTCAAGTACCGCTGATGCTGTAGGGTATCTTGAACGTTCGTCTTCTGCTAACCGTTTCAACGTCATCATGGCCAGGAAGGGAGCTGCTTTGGTGCCATAGGTGACTGTAGTCAACTCATATTCTTTAAGCAATTGGGTAGGTGAGTCACGCCAGACGATTTTCTGATACTGAAGGTCCTTTTCATTACATAAGATCTGTCGGAACATTTTCTCGATGTCGGCTGTGATTGCATATTCATACTGTCTCCAACTCAGAATCAATGTAAACAAATCCTGTTGTAAATTAGGACCGCTGTACATTAAATCATTGAGACTGTAGCCCGTCGAAGTTTTCGCTGATGCGTTAAATACAACTCGCAGCGATGTTGTTGCCGAGTCCGGGCGTAAAACGCATAGGTGAGGTAAAATGCAATCCGGCAGAATTTTCTGTGCGCACTTGCGCATGTGACCCAATTTGATATATTCGTTGATGAATGTTTTGTAATCTTCGGAAATATTTTTATTACTTGAAAACTTTCTTTCCAGTTGATAAAATTGTGCTACGGCTCTTTGTTTTGATTCTCCCAATTTTTCTTTGATATCTGGCTTCAGTGGCAGTCTAACCACGTATCTACCATCATCTCGTCTTACTGTTTCCGATTGATATTGTTGAAGGCATTGATGATCCTCAGAGGACATATTAGTATCGGGTTCGGTGACATCTTCAATGCTCCAAAACCTTTGTATGTCTTGTATATTGTTCATGATAACGTTGCATTGATAGGACTTGACATTGCCGCTCAAAATCCAGCCAAGTTGAGTCTGTTGTGCTATTGGCAGAGATGAGTTTTCCTTGATTATGCCAGACATGATGATTTCCGAGTAAACTTCTGCTCCCAACAATAAATCGATAGGACGACAAACGTTGAAATCTGGATCTGCTAGTTGAATGTTTTGAAGATATTCCCAAGATGGTTTTGCAAAACTGTGGTTTGGCAAGTTGTTAATTAATTTCTTCATAATAACAACTTCTGTTTGGAATATATAATTCGAGTGTACTGATGACGCTACAAGACTGATAACTCCCTTACAGTTGGTTTGATTGGCACTGACTCCAACTATGACGCCTTTGCATGCTCGGCGCGGCAGCTTCAGTATTTGAGCTGCGTTCTCAGTGATGAGGGAGGCTTGAGAGCCTTGATCTATGAGAGCCCTCATTGTGTGATATTCCCCATTAGCTCCTTGTACACGGACAAGTGCTGTGGCTAGCAGAATTTCAACAACAGATTCCTTGGAAACATGTGTCACATTGCTTTGTGTGTAGTCTTCACATAACGTAGACGGTGACATATCCATGTTGCTGGACACTGCGTTTGTCTGTAGGGCATCGTGTAGTACGGTGTTATGAGTTCCATTACACACCCTGCATCTTGATTCAGAACGGCATGATTTATTTTTGTGATCAACCAGGCAATTTTTACACAAGTTGAACCTTTGCAATGTGTTTCTCTTTTCTGCTGACCCCGATTCTAAAAATGGCTTGCAGTAGAAAAGTCCGTGGCTGTCGTCTTTGCATAGTGGGCAATATTGTGTTTTCGTTGCACAACTTTTTATAGCTGAACTACGCAAAAACGATTTGTTAGAATCGTTTTTGTTGTTTAAATTATTCGATTTTGATTGATTATTTTTGCTGAATTGATGTCCTGAATCCTTGCTTCTACTCGGAGATGACGACGAGGTTGATTTGGATGAATAATGTTTTCGCCGTGTTGACTCGAGAGCAGTATATTTGTTCTCTAAAAATTTCAGAAAGTCTGCTAGAACAGGCAAGGCTCTTGGATTTTCTAATGATTGAGTGTGTTCACTAAGCGTCTGAGTATCCAGCTTCAGTGTTAGTAAATGCACAACCATTGGTCCCATGGCGGCTACATCTATACCAAGATTTTTCAAGGCGTTCATGCATTCATTGATAGTGTCGAACATGTTCTTGATCTGTGTGTCGACTTGGTTTTGCATTGTAGGTAATGACAGGAGTATGTTCATGTGTGAGGTGAAAATTAGCCTGTCATTGTTATACCTGTGATTCAATATGTCCCAGCAGATTTGGTAATTTTCGGAACTGATGTTGAGATGTTGAATGATCCTTTCTGCTTCGCCTTTCAGCTTACCTTTTAATAACTGCATCTTCTGGGCGCTTGGGATGCTTTTGTTGTTATGGACAGCCTCTTGGAATAAGTCCTTGAATGATATCCATTTGTGATAGTTCCCTGAGAAGGTAGGAATATCTATTTTCGGTGTAAAATTTTCCCGATATGAAACGGAATACATTTTGCTATTGACCAACTTTTTGATGTCAACGTACCGTTTTTCGTAGTTGCTATATTCCTGTTCATACTCCTCATCTTCTGAGTACATCTCACTATCAATTTCCCAGTGCAGGGAATCTATGGTTGACCATTTTGCTTGAATGGTTCTGAGCACATCTTCGAATTCCCATTTTTCGGTGAGGCTCTCTATATCCACGCTCCTGATTGCTCGTGATAAAGCCTTGAAGTTACTCTTCTGCTTGCGGAGCATTTCTTCTAATTTACTGGCATTACCTCGAGAGACAATCTTCTTGAACAATGATGTGGATGGGGTGCCAGTTGGCTTGATATTTGGTTGATCTGGATCAACTGACAACATGTCCGTTTGCTGTTGCTCATCCGCAGCTTCTTGATTGCGAGTATCTGATATACGCATTGATGAAGCGCTAGGCAACTTATCCCCTTGACCCGTACTAGTAGACGGTTTGTAATTTTGAATGATTTCCTGAGCTTCATTGTAGAAAATTCTTGCTTTTTCGTACATGTTTTCCGAAAAGTAGGTATAACCACGATCTTCAAACTCACACAATTGAGCATGATTTTCTTGAAACTGGAGGGAGTTTCAAGAAAATCATGCTCAATTGTGTGAGTTGAGTATGAATCCAGGATTTGCAAACGTTTTTTGATGTTAGCCGGAGTTTTGCGGTCCGCAGAATCCTTCTTGAAATTCCGCAGTTGCTGCTCCATGGCTTGAATGATTCGATCTTGATTGGCCAAAATGTTTTCCATGCTGGCGCTCATGATTGTTGTTGTATGATAGATTTTCAGTCGTTGAGTTGCAGCAGACGGATGTTACTCTATCCACCGGTCGTAGTCACAGGAGCTGTACTTCCGTGCTCACAGTTTAATCACACTGTTATGAACGCGAAATAGTCCCGCATATACGGATGCTCGAAGGACCAAAAAGATGTAGGGTCTTTACACCTTTTAATGATGGTAGTTTGATTAATACGCAAGAGTACGTAATAATAGAATTTTAATTGAATGATAATGAGTGCACGCGATTTGAGTGATAATTGTGTACTAAAGTATAGACCGCGCGTAGCGAGTAAAGTGCTGACACAATGATGTCAAATTTGTGCGTGCTTTGCACTGTACAATAATCAAGAATGTTTTCAGTGTTCGTTATAAAATCCTAAATAAATATATTAGAGGTAGTGAGGGCCGGGAACTCCTCGTTTTTTACTTAATCTGTATATGCGATTTATAAAAGTATGCTACTGAAAGCCAGAACTTTCACTTAAGTATCAGCAGAGCATGGTTGAAGATTGAGACAATTAAAATTTAAGAAATTTATCAGTGTTCATTATAAAAAAATACAATAAAATTGTCCAGATGTACAGAAGGCCGGGAACTCTTAGTTTTCTAATACATTTCATTCACGGCTAGACGAACAACTGCATCATAAAGCTAGCACTTCAACTCAAGTATCAGCAGAGCATGGTTGAAGATCGAGATTAATAAAATTGAGACATTTTACAGTCCGTAATTTAAAAAAAAATGAAATGTATCAGAGGTACTGAGTGCCGGGAACTTCTCGGTTTCCATTTTATCTTTATATGTACTTTATAAAAATATGCTACTGAAAGCCAGAACTCTCACTCAAGTATCAGCAGAGCATGGTTGAAGGTTAAGGTTTGCTATGATTAAGGATTTTTTCAGTGTTCGTTATAAAAATCAAAAAAAATAATAAGAGGTAGTGAGGGCCGGGAACTCCTCGTTTTTTACTACAACTATATATACAGTTTATAAAAACATGCTAAAAAAAGCCACAACTCTCACACAAGTATCAGCAGAGCATGGTTGAAGATCGAGACAATTAAAATTTTAGGAAATTTATCAGTGTTTTTATAAAAAAAACACAAAAAAATTCCAGAGGTACAGAGTACCGGGAACTCTAAGGTTTCTAATACATCTCTATCAAGCCTAGATGTACAATTGCCTCATAAAGCTATCACTTCAACTTAAGGATCAGCAGAGCATGGTTGAAGATCGAGATAAAATTGAGACATTTTTACAGTCCGTAATAAAAAAAAAAAAGAAATGTATCAGAGGTACTGAGTGCCGAGAACTCCTCGGTTTCTACTTTATCTTTATATGCACTTTATAAAAATATGCTACTGAAAGCCAGAACTCTCACTCAAAAATCAGCAGAGCATGGTTGAAGGTTAAGGTTTGCTATGATTAAGGATTTTTTCAGTGTTCGTTATAAAAATAAAAAAAAAAAGATAAGAGGTAGTGAGGGCCGGGAACTCCTCGTTTTTTACTACAACTATATATACAGTTTATAAAAACGTGCAACAGAAAGCCAGAACTCTCACTCAAGTATCAGCAGAGCATGGTTGAAGGTTAGGTTAGCTATGATTAAGGATTTTTTTAGTGTTCGTTATAAAAATCAACAAAAAATATAAGAGATAGTGAGGGCCGAGAATTCCTCGTTTTTTACTACAACTATATATACATGCCACAGAAATATGCCACAGAAAGCCAGAACTCTCACTCAAGGATCAGCAGAGCATGGTTGAATATAGAGATTAATAAAATTGAGACATTTTTACAGTCCGTAATAAAAAAAAAAAAGAAATGTATCAGAGGTACTGAGTGCCGAGAACTCTTTGGTTTCTACTTTATCTTTATATGCACTTTATAAAAATATGCTACTGAAAGCCAGGACTCTCACTCAAAAATCAGCAGAGCATGGTTGAAGGTTAAGGTTTGCTATGATTAAGGATTTTTTCAGTGTTCGTTATAAAAATCAAAAAAAAAAGATAAGAGGTAGTGAGGGCCGGGAACTCCACGTTTTTTACTACAACTATATATACATTTTATAAAAATATGATACAGAAAGCCAGAACTCTCACTCAAGTATCAGCAGAGCATGGTTGAAGATCGAGACAATTAAAATTTTAGGAAATTTATCAGTGTTTTTATAAAAAAATCACAAAAAAATTCCAGAGGTACAGAGTGCCGGGAACTCTTAGTTTTCTAATACATCGCTATCAAGACTAGATGCACAAATGCATCATAAAGCTAGCACTTCAACTCTAGTATCAGCAGAGCATGGTTCAAGATAGAGATTAATAAAAATCAAGACATTTTTCATCGTTTGTAAAAAAAAAACAAATAACAGACCAGAGGTACTGAGGGCCGGGAACTCCTTGGTTTCTACTTTATCTGTATATGCAATTCATAAAAGAATGCTAAATAAAGCCAGAACTCTCACTCAAGTATCAGCAGAGCATGGTTGAAGATTTAGGTTAGCTATAATCAAAAATGTTTTCAGTGTTCGTTATAAAATCCTAAATAAATATATAAGAGGTAGTGAGGGCCGAGAACTCCTCGTTTTTTACAACAATTATATGCACATTTTATAAAAATATGCTACAGAAAGCCAGAACTCTCACTCAAGTAATAGCAGAGCATGGTTGAAGATCGAGACAATTAAAATTTTTGGAAATTTATCAGAGTTTTTATAAAAAAATCGCAATAAACTTCCTGAGGTACAGAGGGCCGGGCACTCTTAGGTTTCTACTACATCTCTATCAAGACTAGACGCACAATTGCATCATAAAGCTAACACTTCAACTCTAGTATCAGCAGAGCATGGTTCAAGATCGAGATTAATAAAATTGAGATATTTTTACAGTGCGTAATTAAAAAAAAAAAATGTATCAGAGGTACTGAGTGCCGGGAACTCCTCGGTTTCCACTTTATCTTTATATGCACTTTATAAAAATATGCTTCTGAAAGCCAGAACTCTCACTCAAGTATCAGCAGAGCATGGTTGAAGATCGAGATTAATAAAAATCAAGAAAATTTTCATCGTGTCTAATAAAAAAGCCAAAAAAGATATCAGAGGTACTGAGGGCCGGGAACTCCTCGGTTTCTACTTTATCTTTATATGCACTTTATAAAAGTATCCTAAAAAAAGCCAGAACTCTCACACAAGTATCCGCAGAGCATGGTTGAAGGTTGAGGTTAGCTATGATTAAGGAGTTTTCAGTGTTCGTTATAAAAATCAACAAAAAATATAAGAGATAGTGAGGGCCAAGAATTCCCCGTTTTTTACTACAACTATATATACAGTTTATAAAAACGTGCAACAGAAAGCCAGAACTCTCACTCAAGTATCAGCAGAGCATGGTTGAAAATCGAGACAATTAAAATTTTAGGAAATTTATCAGTGTTTTTATAAAACAAATCACAAAAATATTCCAGAGGTACAGAGTGCCGGGAACTCTTAGTTTTATTATACATCGCTATCAAGACTAGATGCACAAATGCATCATAAAGCTAGCACTTCAACTCTAGTATCAGCAGAGCATGGTTCAAGATCGAGATTAATAAAAATCAAGACATTTTTCATCATTCGTAAAAAAAAACCAGAGGCACTGAGGGCCGGGAACTCCTTGGTTTCTACTTAATCTGTATATGCGCAATATAAAAATATGCTAAATAAAGCCAGAACTCTCACTCAAGTATCAGCAGAGCATGGTTGAAGATTTAGGTTAGCTATAATCAAGAATGTTTTCAGTGTTCGTTATAAAAATCCTAAATAAATATATTAGAGGTAGTGAGGGCCGGAAACTCCTCGTTTTTTACTACAACTATATACACATTTTATAAAAATATGCTACAGAAAGCCAGAACTCTCAAACAAGTATCAGCAGAGCATGGTTGAAGATCGAGATTAATAAAATTTAGACATTTTACAGTCAGTAATTAAAAAAAGAAAATGTATCAGAGGTATTGAGTGCCGGGAACTCCTCGGTTTCCACTTTATCTTTATATGCACTTTATAAAAATATGCTACTGAAAGCCAGAACTCTCACTCAAGTATCAGCAGAGCATGGTTGAAGATCGAGATTAATAAAAATCAAGAAAATTTTCATCGTGTCTAATAAAAAAGCCAAAAAAGATATCAGAGGTACTGAGGGCCGGGAACTCCTCGGTTTCTACTTTATCTTTATATGCACTTTATAAAAGTATCCTAAAAAAAGCCAGAACTCTCACACAAGTATCTGCAGAGCATGGTTGAAGGTTGAGGTTAGCTATGATTAAGGATTTTTCAGTGTTCGTTATAAAAATCAACAAAAAATATAAGAGATAGTGAGGGCCGAGAATTCCTCGTTTTTTACTACAACTATATATACATGCCACAGAAATATGCCACAGAAAGCCAGAACTCTCACTCAAGTATCAGCAGAGCATGGTTGAAGATCGAGATTAATAAAATTTAGACATTTTACAGTCAGTAATTTAAAAAAAAAAAATGTATCAGAGGTATTGAGTGCCGGGAACTCCTCGGTTTCCACTTTATCTTTATATGCACTTTATAAAAATATGCTACTGAAAGCCAGAACTCTCACTCAAGTATCAGCAGAGCATGGTTGAAGATCGAGATTAATAAAAATCAAGAAAATTTTCATCGTGTCTAATAAAAAAGCCAAAAAAGATATCAGAGGTACTGAGGGCCGGGAACTCCTCGGTTTCTACTTTATCTTTATATGCACTTTATAAAAGTATCCTAAAAAAAGCCAGAACTCTCACACAAGTATCTGCAGAGCATGGTTGAAGGTTGAGGTTAGCTATGATTAAGGATTTTTCAGTGTTCGTTATAAAAATCAACAAAAAATATAAGAGATAGTGAGGGCCGAGAATTCCTCGTTTTTTACTACAACTATATATACATGCCACAGAAATATGCCACAGAAAGCCAGAACTCTCACTCAAGGATCAGCAGAGCATGGTTGAATATAGAGATTAATAAAATTGAGACATTTTTACAGTCCGTAATAAAAAAAAAAAAGAAATGCATCAGAGGTACTGAGTGCCGAGAACTCTTCGGTTTCTACTTTATCTTTATATGCACTTTATAAAAATATGCTACTGAAAGCCAGAACTCTCACTTAAAAATCAGCAGAGCATGGTTGAAGGTTAAGGTTTGCTATGATTAAGGATTTTTTCAGTGTTCGTTATAAAAATCAAAAAAAAAGGATAAGAGGTAGTGAGGGCCGGGAACTCCTCGTTTTTTACTACAACTAGTATATTGCATGTTTTTATAAACTGTATATTATACAGTTTATAAAAACATGCAACAGAAAGCCAGAACTCTCACTCAAGTATCAGCAGAGCATGGTTGAAGATCGAGACAATTAAAATTTTAGGAAATTTATGAGTGTTTTTATAAAAAAATCACAAAAAAATTCCAGAGGTACAGAGTGCCGGAAACTCTAAGTTTTCTACTTTATCTTTATATGCACTTTATAAAAATATGCTACTGAAAGCCAGAACTCTCACTCAAGTATCAGCAGAGCATGGTTGAAGGTTAAGGTTAGCTATGATTAAGGATTTTTCAGTGTTCGTTATAAAAATCAAAAAAAAAAAAATAAGAGGTAGTGAGGGACGGGAACTCCTCGTTTTTTACTACAACTATATATACAGTTTAAAAAACCAAGCTAAAGCAAGCCAGAACTCTCACTCAAGTAATAGCAGAGCATGGTTGAAGATCGAGACAATTAAAATTTTAGGACATTTATCAGAGTTTTTATAAAAAAAACACAAAAAACTTCCAGAGGTACAGAGGGCCGGGCACTCTTTGGTTTCTTATACATCTCTATCAAGCCTAGATGTACAATTACATCATAAAGCTATCACTTCAACTTAAGGATCAGCAGAGCATGGTTGAATATAGAGATTAATAAAATTGAGACATTTTTACAGTCCGTAATAAAAAAAAAAAGAAATGTATCAGAGGTACTGAGTGCCGAGAACTCTTCGGTTTCTACTTTATCTTTATATGCACTTTATAAAAATATGCTACTAAAAGCCAGAACTCTCACTCAAGTATCAGCAGAGCATGGTTGAAGGTTAAGGTTAGCTATGATTAAGGATTTTATCAGTGTTCGTTATAAAAATCAAAAAAAAAAAAATAAGAGGTAGTGAGGGCCGGGAACTCCTCGTTTTTTACTACAACTATATATACAGTTTATAAAAACATGCAACAGAAAGCAAGAACTCTCACTCAAGTATCAGCAGAGCATGGTTGAAGGTTAAGGTTAGCTATAATTAAGGATTTTTTCAGTGTTCGTTATAAAAATCAAAAAAAAAAAATAAGAGGTAGTGAGGGCCGGGAACTCCTCGTTTTTTACTACAACTATATATACAGTTTAAAAAACCAAGCTAAAGAAAGCCAGAACTCTCACTCAAGTAATAGCAGAGCATGGTTGAAGATCGAGACAATTAAAATTTTAGGAAATTTATCAGTGTTTTTATAAAAAAAACACAAAAATATTCCAGAGGTACAGAGTGCCGGGAACTCTTAGTTTTCTAATACATCGCTATCAAGTCTAGATGCACAAATGCATCATAAAGCTAGCACTTCAACTCTAGTATCAGCAGAGCATGGTTCAAGATCGAGATTAATAAAAATCAAGACATTTTTCATCATTCGTAAAAAAAAAAACAAAAAAAAAACCAGAGGCACTGAGGGCCGGAAACTTCTCGTTTTTTACTACAACTATATATACAGTTTAAAAAACCAAGCTAAAGAAAGCCAGAACTCTCACTCAAGTAATAGCAGAGCATGGTTGAAGATCGAGACAATTAAAATTTTAGGAAATTGATCAGAGTTTTTATAAAAAAATCACAAAAAACTTCCAGAGGTACAGAGGGTCGGGCACTCTTAGGTTTCTAATACATCTCTATCAAGCCTAGATGTACAATTACATCATAAAGCTATCACTTCAACTTAAGGATCAGCAGAGCATGGTTGAATATCGAGATTAATAAAATTGAGACATTTTTACAGTCCGTAATAAAAAAAAAAAAGAAATGTATCAGAGGTACTGAGTGCCGAGAACTCTTCGGTTTCTACTTTATCTTTATATGCACTTTATAAAAATATGCTACTGAAAGCCAGGACTCTCACTAAAAAATCAGCAGAGCATGGTTGAAGGTTAAGGTTTGCTATGATTAAGGATTTTTTCAGTGTTCGTTATAAAAATCAAAAAAAAAAGATAAGAGGTAGTGAGGGCCGAGAACTCCTCGTTTTTTACTACAACTATATATACAGTTTATAAAAACGTGCAACAGAAAGCCAGAACTCTCACTCAAGTATCAGCAGAGCATGGTTGAAGGTTAGGTTAGCTATGATTAAGGATTTTTTTAGTGTTCGTTATAAAAATCAAAAAAAAAATATAAGAGCTAGTGAGGGCCGAGAACTCCTCGTTTTTTACTACAACTATATACACATTTTATAAAAATATGCTACAGAAAGCCAGAACTCTCACTCAAGTAATAGCAGAGCATGGTTGAAGATCGAGACAATTAAAATTTTTGGAAATTTATCAGAGTTTTTATAAAAAAATCACAAAAATCTTCCACAGGTACAGAGGGCCGGGCACTCTTAGGTTTCTAATACATCTCTATCAAGACTAGACGCACAAATGCATCATAAAGCTAGCACTTCAACTCTAGTATCAGCAGAGCATGGTTCAAGATCGAGATTAATAAAATTGAGATATTTTTACAGTCCGTAATAAAAAAATAAAAAAATGTATCAGAGGTACTGAGTGCCGGGAACTCCTCGGTTTCTACTTTATCTTTATATGCACTTTATAAAAATATGCTACAGAAAGCCAGAACTCTCACACAAGTATCAGCAGAGCATGGTTGAAGATCGAGATTAATAAAATTGAGACATTTTACAGTCAGTAATTAAAAAAAAAAAAAATGTATCAGAGGTATTGAGTGCCGGGAACTCCTCTGTTTCCACTTTATCTTTATATGCACTTTATAAAAATATGCTACTGAAAGCCAGAACTCTCACTCAAGTACCAGCAGAGCATGGTTGAAGATCGAGATTAATAAAAATCAAGAAAATTTTCATCGTTTCTAATAAAAAAGCCAAAAAAGATATCAGAGGTACTGAGGGCCGGGAACTCCTCGGTTTTTACTTTATCTTTATATGCACTTTATAAAAGTATCCTACAAAAAGCCAGAACTCTCACACAAGTATCTGCAGAGCATGGTTGAAGGTTGAGGTTAGCTATGATTAAGGATTTTTCAGTGTTCGTTATAAAAATCAACAAAAAATATAAGAGATAGTGAGGGCCGAGAATTCCTCGTTTTTTACTACAACTATATATACATGCCACAGAAATATGCCACAGAAAGCCAGAACTCTCACTCAAGTATCAGCAGAGCATGGTTGAAAATCGAGATTAATAAAAATCAAGAAAATTTTCATCGTTTCTAATAAAAAATCCAAAAAAAAAATATCGAAGGTACTGCAAATATATATGCATTTTATAAAAATATGCTATAGTAAGCCAGAACTTTCACTCAAGTGTCAGCAGAGCATGGTTGAAGATTGATATAATTAAAATTTAAGAAATTTATCAATGTTCATTAAAAAAAATGTCCAGAGGTACAGAGGGCCGGGCACTCTTAGTTTTCTAATACATCTCTATCAAGGCAAGATGTACAACTGAATCATAAAGCTACCACTTCAACTTAAGGATCAGCAGATTATGGTTGAAGATCGAGATTAATAAAATTGAGGTTTGCCATCGTCATTTTCATCGTCATCGTTGATTTTATAAACGCCTTTTATCCTACTATTTAAAAAATGTAATCGTTCTACTGACGGTAAAGGTTTGCCATTCGCTCCCGACCCGATACATCTACTCAAAGCCACAACTAGAACTGACTCCAAAAAGTAGGTTAAACCTGTCAAATTTGTAATTTGGTGGGCTTGTCCTATGCACCGCTTATAAAATCTCCTAACTAAGTATTTTTCTTTGCCCTTCAAACTGGGCCATCGCGAAATCATTGCTATCAGATGACACACGTCCAATCTCATGAAGGTGGATGGCAACGACGTTGATTTATTTACAACAGCATCATAACATTTTTGTAAATAATCATTAAAACTGGCGCACTGGCCAAATATTTGCGATACCGCAATTAACAAAGACCACCCAAAATCAGTAACTACAATCGGTGGAATCGGAGCATTTGCTGCTAGAATGTGGCTCAAAAAATTTGTAACAATGATGGCTCGCTGATCTGCTGATACCATTTGAAAAGTTGGGACGCTACCTTCTCCGGTTATAAGCACGCACTGGTATAAAAAAATATGAGGACTTTGTGATTGATCCCGCTTTGCGATGCCACCAGTAGCATCGATTGCTAGTGTTGCGTTGGGATCTTTTTTGCAACGGGCAATATAAATCTGCATTTGCTCGGGTAACCAGTACATGCAGTTGAATTTATACAATCCTATAGATTTTATACATCCAACTAACTTGCCATGTTCAGCACTATTAAGTAAATTGAGTGACGGGTTTCCGAATTGCAACCCATATTTACTTAATAGCCGCTGTTCTTTGGCTTTGCGAACAACTTCGTTCGTAGGGAGAATTGGGGGATTTTTACCGCCGAATTTCTTTATGCGGCCAGCTTCCTTTCTTCGCCATGTAACCGCATCTTTACCTCCTTCAATAAGGTAATCCGCAACTTCCAGGCGACGTGCTCCTCTCAACTGTCTTCTTTTATTTCCCGAATGTAGGGTGCTTTTAATGCCTTCAAAGTTACACTGCACTATAACATCTACACCTTTTGAAGGCCTCTTTATCAGTGTGCAAAAAATCTTTGCGTGACATTCGCGGCAATATCCCTCCACTGTTAAAAAAAATTTGGCTGTGGCACACATGTAAACGTTGTGATTTTTAAAAACTATTACACAATCTACGCTGTGTTGCACCCATAAAGCTTCAGCTATAACATCAGCCCATCCTTGACGCAATTTCCAATACAGTCTCTTACCGTAGAGTTTTTGTTGTGGCTTAATATTTAGCCATTTCTCTTGAGAAATAACCAAGTTTAACTTCAGTGAAGTTAAAGTGGTTATTTGAGCACTCATATCAACGGTCTGGTCCACACACTTTTCGGAACTGTAGTTACCGTCGCTTTCAGAGATGCTCAATTCCTGCTCTTGTATTTCGAAAACTTTACAGATATGATCTCTTAGCCCACTACGGTTGCAATTAATTATAGTATGGACATGTTTAGGCGTTATTATGGACCCCTTGTCCGCCATTAATTTGGAAATCATTTGATAGACACCATGGGAAGGTGGATACACACGCCCATCTTCATCAATGGTGCGACAGTTACCATCCGATAGAATTTGCCGTAGAGAAATTTTATCATATGGTATTTTACCCGGCATTTTTTAAAACCTTAGTGGTAACTAAAAGCTAAACAACAACAAACAATTAACAACAAATAACAAAACTCAACAATAACATCAAAACTTAACAGTATTAACAAAACTCAACAATAATAACAAGACTTAACACTTTAAAGTATTAACAAAACAACAGAACATTAACAAAAGAAGTAAACTATAAATCCAAATTCTGGCGAATTTACGGGTCACTATAGTTGCAAAATACCTACAAGAGTTATTTTACAATATTAATCGAAAACAACCTACGTCTTACTTATACTTTCGTGTGTTACAAAACGATAGCGACTTTTAATTCGACGACAACGCCATCTAGGGAGCTATGGTTAAATTTTCCGCACGTCTCTGTAACTAATTTATTTGTCAGCTCAGTTCTTCTAAAATATACAAAGGATTTTGATGCAGTTTTCACAATAACTTATACAAATTATTCTAAAAACTTAATAAGTACAAAGAATTATTATTTAAAAGGATACATAGTGCCTAAAATCCAGTGTTGTTTAAACAAGTCTTAAAATTCGATTTGTGAAATTATAATAAAATCATTATTATTAGGGATGTAATGATTTTATTTTCGTATATTTTTACATGGTTCATAAGCATATATTTACTATCGCTTTTACATAGCTAACAACGTTATTTAAGTAATTTTTGAATGGCATTTGTACAAAAATTTTACTGTGCCAAGTACATTTTATAAGTTGGTCGACTATTTCTCGTAAACTTGTAAAGCCTACTTAGCTGTGATAGTCTTCCTTTTAATTTCGTTATATTTCCTACTGCCGTGAATTTTTACAAATAGTCAGAAGCAACCATTTTGCTGGCAGGGGGGACGGGACATATGACTCTAACAAATATTTTAATTTTACGCAAACGGATCTCTGAATCGAAAAAAGCTTATTGCATAATTTTATTAAGTCCATTTAAGGGAATAGTAGAAACCAAGGAGTTCTATAACTCGTTCAATGCCTCGGTTCGTCTTAAGGGGCTGAATACCCAAAATAGGCTTTCTTTTAAACATTTTTTTACCAAATCTATTGAAGATGTGGCAGCGGAAAAAAAATATCCACAAACGCTAAACAGAGAGGCAGGTTGTACTCTTCGGTCTTCTGTATAACCTGGCGCAGCGTGTGTATGTGGTTTGCGGTGCTGAAGGATTTACGGAATCCGGCTTGTTCGGGAAGCTGGTAATCGTCAAACCTGCGCGCGAGACGATTCATGATGATTCTTGAAAACAGCTTGTAGACATGGCTAAGAAGTGAGATGGGCCTTTAGTCCTTCAATAGGGCATTGTCACCCTTCTTGAAGAAGAGTAGCACCACACCCCTACACCAAGTCTGTGGTTTTTTCCCCTCAAGTATGAGGAAATCAAACAACTTCTGAAGGGCCTAAAGTACTGGTTTGCCACCCGCCTTCAGGAGTTCGGCCGTAATTCCGTCATCATCCGGTGCCTTGTTGTTCTTAAGCTGTTTCAGAGCCATCCTAATCTCGTACAGGCTGACGTCCGGAATGTCTTCGGTATAGTGTCGGGTCAATCTAGCTCTAGGGTCATTCGCTAGATTTGCGACGGGTTTACTGGTTGACGTGTACCACTGCCCAAATAATTTCTCGATTCGCTCAGAAGCTCTAGTTTGGCGGACACGATCCTACCATCATCGGTCTTTAGTTTCGTTAGCTGGCTCTCCCCAATAGACAGATCTATTGCAAAGACCTTGGAGCCCTTATGCTGCTCAATCGTGTCTTTAATACTTTTGGTATTTAGCGTATTTCAACGAGTCGTCTGAAGACTGCAAGATCATCTCACGCCTCTCCTTCATGAGCTTGAGAGTAGGATCAGAGAGATTTTTGTTCCTATCTGTACGGCGGGTCTTGAAAAACTTAGACCCGACCGTATGGACAGCTTCCACGAACCCATAGCTGTATTCGTCCACGGAGTTCCCTAGCGATTCTGGAGTTCGAGCTAAAAGCTCTCGTGGTTTTGGATCTGGATCTGTGCTGGACAGAGCGTGGACTTCATCAGTCGAGACCTTTCAAGCTTAATATTAATGTTCAATGTGCCTCTTACCATGCGGTGATCGCTCCCGGTTTTTACCGAATTGATCACAGAGACATCATTGAACATTATCTTCTTGGTTGACATGATCGATCTTCAACCATGCTCTGCTGATCCTTAAGTTGAAGTGATAGCTTTATGATGCATTTGTGCGTCTAGTCTTGATAGAGATGTATTAGAAAA
The DNA here is from genome assembly GCA_945859665.1 of Anorthoa munda. Taxonomy (NCBI): domain Eukaryota; kingdom Metazoa; phylum Arthropoda; class Insecta; order Lepidoptera; family Noctuidae; genus Anorthoa; species Anorthoa munda. The sequence goes on along the minus strand of OX243899.1, from coordinate 3,899,736 downwards.
CTTAGAGTTCCCGGCACTCTGTACCTCTGGAAGTTTTTTTGTGATTTTTTTATAAAAACTCTGATAAATTTCCTAAAATTTTAATTGTCTCGATCTTCAACATGTTTTTATAAACTGTATATATAGTTGTAGTAAAAAACGAGGAGTGCCTGGCCCTCACTAGCTCTTATTTTTTTTTTTTGATTTTTATAACGAACACTGAAAAAATCCTTAATCATAGCTAACCTTAACCTTCAACCATGCTCTGCTGATACTTGAGTGAGAGTTCTGGCTTTCAGTAGCATATTTTTATAAAGTGCATATAAAGATAAAGTGGAAACCGAGAAGTTCCCGGCACTCAGTACCTCTGATACATTTTTTTTTTTTTTTAATTACGAACTGTAAAATGTCTCAATTTTATTAATCTCGATCTTCAACCATGCTCTGCTGATACTTGAGTTGAAGTGCTAGCTTTATGATGCAGTTGTTCGTCTAGCCGTGATAGAAATGTATAAGAAAACTAAGAGTGCCCGGCCCTCTGTACCTCTGGACATTTTTGTTGAATTTTTTATAATGAACGCTGATAAATTTCTTAAATTTTTATTATCTCAATCTTCAACCATGCTCTGCTGATACTTGTGTGAGAGTTCTGGCTTTCTGTAGCATATTTTTATAAAGTGCATATAAAGATAAAGTAGAAACCGAGAAGTTCCCGGCACTCAGTACCTCTGATACATTTTTTTTTTTTTATTACTGACTGTAAAAATGTCTCAATTTTATTAATCTCGATCTTCAACCATGCTCTGCTGATCCTTAAGTTGAAGTATTAGCTTTATGATACAATTGTACATCTAGGCTTGATAGAGTTGTATTGGAAAACTAAGAGTGCGCGGCACTCTAAACCTCTGGAATTTTTTTGTGTTTTTTTTTTAAAAACACTGATAAATTTCCTAAAATTTTAATTGTCTCGATCTTCAACCATGCTCTGCTGATACTTGAGTGAGAGTTCTGGCTTTCTGTAGCATATTTTTATAAAATGTGTATATAGTTGTAGTAAAAAACGAGGAGTTCTCGGCCCTCACTACCTCTAATATATTTATTTAGGATTTTATAACGAACACTGAAAATATTCTTGATTATAGCTAACCTAAATCTTCAACCATGCTCTGCTGATACTTGAGTGAGAGCTCTAGCTTTATTTAGCATACTTTTATAAATTGCATATACAAATAAAGTAGAAACCAAGGAGTTCCTGGCCCTCAGTACCTCTGGTTTTTTTTTTGTTTGTTTTTTACGAACGATGAAAAATGTCTTGATTTTTATTAATCTCGATCTTGAACCATGCTCTGCTGATACTAGAGTTGAAGTGCTAGCTTTAGGATGCATTTGTGCGTCTAGTCTTGATAGAGATGTATTAGAAAACTTAGAGTTCCCGGCACTCTGTACCTCTGGAATTTTTTTGTGATTTTTTTATAAAAACACTGATAAATTTCCTAAAATTTTAATTGTCTCGATCTTCAACCATGCTCTGCTGATACTTGAGTGAGAGTTCTGGCTTTATTTAGCATATTTTTATATTGCGCATTTACAGATTAAGTAGAAACCAAGGAGTTCCCGGCCCTCAGTGCCTCTGGTTTTTTTTTTGTTTTTTTTTTACGAATGATGAAAAATGTCTTGATTTTTATTAATCTCGATCTTGAACCATGCTCTGCTGATACTAGAGTTGAAGTGCTAGCTTTATGATGCATTTGTGCGTCTAGTCTTGATAGAGATGTATTAGAAAACTTAGAGTTCCCGGCACTCTGTACCTCTGGATTTTTTTTGTGATTTTTTTATAAAAACACTGATAAATTTCCTAAAATTTTAATTGTCTCAATCTTCAACCATGCTCTGCTGATACTTGAGTGAGAGTTCTGGCTTTTTTTAGCATGGTTTTATAAACTGTATATATAGTTGTAGTAAAAAACGAGGAGTTCCCGGCCCTCACTACCTCTTATTTTTTTTTATTTTTTTTATTACGAACACTGAAAAAATCCTTAATCATAGCTAACCTTAACCTTCAACCATGCTCTGCTGATACTTGAGTGAGAGTTCTGGCTTTTAGTAGCATATTTTTATAAAGTGCATATAAAGATAAAGTAGAAAACTTAGAGTTTCCGGCACTCTGTACCTCTGGAAATTTTTTGTGATTTTTTTATAAAAACACTGATAAATTTCCTAAAATTTTAATTGTCTCGATCTTCAACCATGCTCTGCTGATACTTGTGTGAGAGTTCTGGCTTTTTTTAGCATATTTTTATAAACTGTATATATAGTTGTAGTAAAAAACGAGGAGTTCCTGGCCCTCACTACCTCTTATTTTATTTTTTTGATTTTTATAACGAACACTGAAAAAATCCTTAATCATAGCTAACCTTAACCTTAAACCATGCTCTGCTGATACTTGAGTGAGAGTTCTGGCTTTCAGTAGCATATTTTTATAAAGTGCATATAAAGATAAAGTGGAAACTGAGAAGTTCCCGGCACTCACCTCTGTTGCATTTTTTTTTTTTTTAATTACGAACTGTAAAATGTCTCAATTTTATTAATCTCGATCTTCAACCATGCTCTGCTGATACTTGAGTTGAAGTGCTAGCTTTATGATGCAGTTGTTCGTCTAGCCGTGATAGAAATGTATTAGAAAACTAAGAGTTCCCGGCCTTCTGTACATCTGGACATTTTTGTTGTTTTTTTTTTATAATGAACACTGATAAATTTCTTAAATTTTAATTATATCAATCTTCAACCATGCTCTGCTGATACTTAAGTGAAAGTTCTGGCTTTCAGTAGCATACTTTTATAAAACGCATATACAGATTAAGTAAAAAACGAGGAATTCCCGGCCCTCACTACCTCTAATATATTTATTTAGGATTTTATAACGAACACTGAAAACATTCTTGATTATAGCTAACCTAAATCTTCAACCATGCTCTGCTGATACTTGAGTGAGAGTTCTGGCTTTATTTAGCATACTTTTATAAATTGTATATACAGGTAAAGTAGAAACCGAGGAGTGCCAGGCCCTCAGTACCTCTGGTTTTTTTTTACGAACTATCAAAAATGTCTTGATTTTTATTAATCTCGATCTTGAACCATGCTCTGCTGATACTAGAGTTGAAGTGCTAGCTTTATGATGCATTTGTGCGTCTAGTCTTAATAGAGATATATTAGAAAACTTAGAGTTCCCGGCACTCTGTACCTCTGGATTTTTTTTGTGATTTTTTTACATAAACACTGATAAATTTCTTAAATATAAATTATCTCAATCTTCAACCATGCTCTGCTGATACTTGAGTGAGAGTTCTGGCTTTCTGTAGTATATTTTCATAAAGTGCATATACAGATAAAGTAGAAACCGAGGAGTTCCCGGCCCTCAGTACCTCTGATACATTTTTTTAATATGTTTTATTACGCACGGTGAAAAATGTCTCGATTTTTATTAATCTTGATCTTCAACCATGCTCTGCTGATCCTTAAGTTGAAGTGATAGCTTTATGATGCAGTTGTTATTACTTCGAGTTCTTATCTTATTATTTAAGCCAAAAGAATAAAGGGCTGTTGTCGTTTCACATAAGTAACGCCAGTTTTTAAAAACATATTAGTTTATTTCTGGTATGAGTTTAATATGTTTGTTAATTTTTTTTTGTGTGTTATTCTGCAGAACTATTTCTAAGAGGTATCAGGAACTATAGAAGTCACCTTTGTGCACCTAAATCACTTATAAAATTATAGTTTTGGAAAAAATGATCTGCTGCCGGAAGTTAGCAGATCATATTTTCATGTGATTTTTTTTCTGGGAAAAAGGCCAGAACTATTTCCAAAAAGTATCAAGAACTCTAGAACTATGCTGCATGCGACTAGAACTCACATTTTTTTATGCTCTGCTGGAAAATGATCTGCCAAGTTCACGCAGACCCAAACTTGGGGTTCCCTACTTGAAAGCGAATAACGTTAACTCGATAATACTTGAAATCGCTAAATTATGAGCGTGACAGTTCACTACCTCGATGTATCAAAATCTCGAATAACTAGAAGCTCGAATCATCGCGAAGGCCCATTATCTTGAAACATAATTTCTCGACCGACCATCTAATCCAGGGGTTCCCAGATTACAAGCCAGCAGTGAGCTGTTATAGGCGACGATGATGATGATCATGATGACAAATTACATATCAATTAAGAAAATGAAAGAAGAGTAATTTTTCAAACTTTAGCTATGATTTGAAAAGTAATGTTTAGAAAAGCGAGCTCATTAACTACTGGTTTTTCCTAATAATCAACATTATTCAAGCAACTAGAAAAAACAGTTAATAATCAATACGCCGCAATTTGCGAGGTCCTTAATTTCTCGTGGTGTGGAAATCAGTGTTCTGCAGGGTTCAGATCTGTGGTGGTATGGACCCAATTTCTTAAGACTAGACCCGTCTGAGTGGCCTTCTCAAATTAAGTGTCCAGGATTGGAGACGTTACCGGAGACTCGACCTAATGTAGTGTTGGTTATTAATGATTTCAAAAATGAGGGTTTCATTGATTTTGGTCGTTATTCTAATTGCTCACGGCTTATACGTTCTGTTGCTTACCTACTGCGATTTATTAGGTCATGTAGAAAACATTATTCAAAGACGTAACTATTTGTCACATGATGAATTACAAGGTGCACTAAATGTAGTCATTATTCAAAGTCAATATCAATCGTTTCCCGAGTACGAATTACTTTTAAATAAAAGAACCTTACCTAAAGGGAGCGCCCTTCTAAAGTTCAATGTTTTATTAGACGATAAAAATATCATGCGAGTAGGAGGACGTCTCGATAATTCTAATTTTGTTTACAGTAAAAAGCACCCTATTTTATTACAGTCCATTCATGAGTTTACAAAATTATTATTTCATTTCGAGCACCGAAGGCTGATGCACGCTGGCCCGCAATTACTGCTAGCTTTCATTAGGGAATCTTACTGGCCAATAGGAGGTCGCAACTTGGCGAAGGCCTGTTATCATAAGTGTGTTCTGTGTCATCGTATGAAGGGTAAGGTCGTATCCCCGTTAATGGGTAACTTACCACAAGAACGCCTTCGTCCAGGTTATCCCTTTGAGAGCACAGGCGTAGATTAGGCCCTATAATGTGTGCTAGTCGTCAAGGTCGTGGATGCAGGCTAGTAAAGGTGTACATCGCAATTTTTATTTGTTTTACAACCAAGGCCATCCATTTGGAGCTTGTTGGCGATTTAACTAGCAATAGTTACTTACTAGATTTGTATCGATTTATACGTGCGGGCCGTTACCAAGCAGAATGCGTGTACACGATAATGATGATTCGTACGCCAGCCACCGCCCGGAAACGCATGGGAGCGCTGTTGCCGCGGCTGAGCGGGCTGAACGTGTCCAGCGGGCTGAGAGACCAGAGCGGCAAGAAAGGCTTAAATGGTTGGAAAGGTTCGAGCGAGTGTCGCGCCCGCCAGCGTGTCGCTACCACCTGACGAGCCCCCACAAAAGAAGCGGAGGACCTCTCGGGACCGCCGCGCCGACTCACCCTCCTCAGGGTACGCCACCACCTCCTCCGGCAAGCAACAGACTAAGGATAGTGACGACGAGCGCACCAATGCTCAGATGCAATATCCGCCGATCACCAGTGATTAAATCCGCCAGCAGTACATGAACGATTGCGCAGATTTGTATTCTGAATATATAAGACTGTACACTCGTCTGGCGCCAGTGGCTGCCCTGTTCTCACGTCTGGAAGTTGAACTTCATAGCGCGGAACCTCTGGCCGTTGCCAGTATAGAACAGCGGATCAGGGACGAGTACCGGCGCATGAAGAACGACCCTAGATACGTAGAGGACAGGGCAAGATTTCATTACTTGCACGAAAAATTTGCGCAACTCAAGCGGATGGTTTGTCGTTACGACACTATATCTCGAGTTTCTGACCGCCTGCCGCTCACTGCCTTTACTACTCATTTAGGTATGTATAACTAGCACAGAACAATGCTCTGAGAGCATCTGAACAGGTTAAACGCATTAGTATTATAAGACCTATACATTTTTTAGAGAGCAGTGGTGGCCCAATGGTATCGGCCGCGACTTACAAGTTGCTCTTCCTGTTTACACATTCGCCTGCATTCAGTTGATAGCTAGCGCCCGACCCAACAGGACGTGTAGACAAAATGGAGTTGAGTGATGTGCGAATTTTGGAATGCCTAGAACTTTATTAAAAGGAAGTGCTCATTTGGAATCCAAAACATCGCAATCATAAAAATAGACAAAAGACAAACGATGCATGAAACCGTATATCAACTATTATGGGATTGCCAGTCAGCTTACTTAAAATTAAAGAAAAATTCATTAATGGCCTGGTTTTCATTATTTATTAATTTTTTCACCATCGCACGTAGGAGTATTTCACTTAAAAAACCGGTCAAAATTGAAAATACTGATGTTAATCCAACCGCACCCAAAATACATGTTTCTTAACCTACGATAACCGGTTTATCAAAAGGCAGACCCCCAACCCTCAACTCCCGCGCATGTGCCACAACGTCTCAGTCGGAACTCAGTCATCGTACTGTACGCGTGTCTTTGTTCTCGGCGCTCTCGTTTGTGTTTATCAGTTTTCTGTGCTAAAATGGCTTCGTGTAGCAAACAACAGGAGATTAACTATTCGGATATGGATATAGAAGGTTAGTACTATATACTGAAGTATATTTTATTACGTTTCTTCCAAATTTTCTATTTGTATAGCCATCAATAAACAGCAGCACTTTTTTGACTTGTTTTTTAAAGAAATTTGAAATACATTAGTGTTTTTGTTTAAGTGTCGCGCCTTGTCGCCTCAAAATTTTTATATGGGCATAAAATCTAAACTCTAAGGAAGTAGAAACACGAATAAAAAGTCCCCCCAACGTACCCCATATTTTTTTATAGTAGTTCAAACTATATGGGGAAGATTATAATTATATTGACAAAACTATGTTTTTTGCTTTCTTTTGTCATAGATCCTTCGGAAAGAGTGAAAAAAATCACCAGAATGGAGCTTTATACTATTATAAAAGAGTTCAAAGGGAAGAAGATTGAAGAAAAATTTTCGTTGTTAGAAGAAAGACTTGCGCAACTAACTTCATGTCCACCCGCAGAAACAAGTGTTCTTACCCGTTCTTTGAAATATTTCAAGACCAGTTTCAAAGAAAGATGGTCGGCAGCCCGTAATACTGATAAGAGATTCGTAGAAAACAATATGGAATGGCTTAATGTATCACTGGAACTACCTACTTGGACCCACAAAGCAGGCCGACCAACAAAAGAATTCGGAGAATTGTGTGATCGAAGCAAGCGTCGAAGAACAAAAGATTTACGGGACCGGGTACCTGTTGAGGAATTGACGTACGCTGCAAGCGTGAGTCAAGGTACTTCGGGAAATGTTGATGCGTCTAAGATTATGAAAGAAATAACGTCAACGCCTACCAGAGCTAAAAAGTTCCGAAAAGTAATATCGTCAGCTAATAAAGTACCAATCGCGAGAAAATACACACCACAAGAAGCATTAGCGTTATTTGTAGAAGGTAATTTAACAAGAGGGCAGTGGGAATTAATACAAGGTGGCCGAAAAGAAATTTATCCTTGCTATTCGCTTTTACAAAAAGTGAAAAAGGAGTGTTATCCCGCCGAAATTAGCATAAAAATTACTGAAACTAGCTTTGAAGTGGAACTTCAAGCTTTGCTGGACCATACGGCTTTGCGACTACTTCAGTATTTAAAAGAAGTGATTGATATTATCAGAGTTTGAGAAGCAACATCTTACCTTAATATCAAAATGGGGCTGTGATGGATCTAGTCAGACACAGTTTAAGCAGACATTTGCCAACACTGGCGACGATGATGGCAATATATTTTTAAGTTCTCTTGTACCTGTGAGAATGATTGTTTCTATTAATGGAGAGACAAGAAAAATTGTATGGCAAAATCCAGTGCCTTCTTCAGTGAGATTCTGTCGTCCTATCCGGGCTCGGTTCATTCACGAAACAAAGGATATCACAAAGGAAGAAATCACCTATATTGAAGAACAAGCAAGGAATCTCAAAGAAACAACTGGTATGGAAGATTCCGTTAAAATAAATCACACCCTTTTGCTCACAATGGTCGATGGAAAGGTGTGCAATGCCGCGACCGATACGGCTTCAACGATGAGATGCTATATATGTGGACAGACATCTAAGGACTTCAACAAGCTTGAAAGAAGTAATGTTTGTGAAGAGTCTCTGAAATTCGGACTCTCCATTCTGCACGCGAGAATTCGATTCTTCGAGCTATTGTTGCACCTGGCGTATAAAGCGCCCTTACAGAAGTGGCAAGCCCGAACGGCAGAAGACAAAAATGTTTTGAAGGAAACAAAACAGAAGATACAAAAAAGCTTCAAAGAAGAGATGGGCCTTCTTGTTGACATACCCAAAGTCGGTTACGGCAATAGTAACGACGGAAATACGTCAAGAAGATTTTTTGACAATCCTGAATGCTCATCTCGGATTACTGGAATAAATATAGATTTAATAAAAAGGTTCCAAATCATTCTTGAAGTGATATCAAGCGGATATGATATTGATCCTGCGAAATTCGATGACTTTGCTCACACAACTGCCAAACTGTACGTGGAACTGTATGGTTGGCATCCCATGTCACCTACAGTTCACAAGATTCTGATGCATGGCGCACAAGTTATATCAAGTCACATTGTACCTATCGGACAGCTATCAGAGGAGGCTGCTGAAGCCCGGAACAAACATTTCCGTAAATATCGCGTAGACTTTGCAAGAAAATTTTCAAGAGTGGACTGCAACACAGATATTTTAAATAGGTTGTTGCTGACATCTGATCCCTTTATCAGCTGCAACAGAATAAAACGGAAGAAGAAAAGCAAGTCCTTTTCCCAGGAAGCTATTAGTATGCTTCTCACGAAAACACTGAATTGTGACAGTTCCGACGACGAAGATGGTGAGGATCAAATCACCTGTGAACTCGGAGACAGTGATTCTGATTGATTCGGTCCCCTCATGATTATCCTCTTGAAAACAAATCCTGTTTTAAGAGTAAATCTCTCTTAGATTAGTAACTTTTTTTTAAATTGTTTTTCTTTTTAAATAAATGCCTAATTATGATGAGTTATTGACTTTTATTTCATAAAATAGTAAAATAAAATATAAAATAATTTTGTCCGGTTTTTTATGTCAAATACTCCTATGTGGCATCGCCTGCGTAGACGGTTCAATTTTACTTTTTACGCAGGGTATCTAAATAATTGTATAAACTCATTAGATGTGGCGTGCATGCCGCAATTATTTCCACGTCCTCCGCGAATCACAAAATAATTCACCCCGCGAATGTGTGAACAGTAGTTCGCGACGGCAGTCGTATACGAATGTTTCGTCGAATATTCGTCGAGTGACGAGGCGAATGGCGAACACGATTGTGTAAATGCGGTATAAGTATTTCCGAGCAAAACGTAAACGTTCCTTTTTAACCAACTGCCCAAAAAGGAGGAGGTTCTCAATTGGGATGTTTATTTTATCTCTTTATTTGTGTCTTTATGCATTCTTTTGCTATGAAGTGCGCAATGACGTATCTTCAAATTCACTTGCAAAACTTCTTGTTGGTTTGAAACGAAACCAATTCATATATAAGCGGTGACCTTCCACTTCTTAAACGGACACTTCTTTCTTTCTCAAATCTCTTTATTTGTCGTTAAATAATGGTTATGGTAATGCTTATTCTCTTAAAAATAAAGAAAACTTATTAATACACACTTGAAATAAGTTATAAATTTGCTTACCTACTTGATAAGAGAAATCATACACTTTATTTAATAGATCATTACATTATCTTCATTATTAAATTATTTCTCTTCATGTTCTTCATTAAATATATTTTATAAACAAACACAAAAAGTTTCATCAGAAATTTGATATATATTAAGCCCATTCAATTCAAGGCTACATAATTATGTTTACCCTGGTTTATCATGTTATTTTTGCTTGTATTTCGATATTCCAAAAAACATCACAAACAAAACAACTCAAACACTCGTATCAAAATTTACCAACTAGGTATTGTAACCACGTCAAACTAACAAGTTATTCGTATTGTTTCCTTCCACCCTCATTTGCCGTAATTATACCGAAGAAAAGAACAATTTTGATATAATTGTTAAAAGTTTACTCACATTTACTGTCTTATTCAAATTCAATGCATTTGTTCAAGACCCAATTAGCTAAATACTTAAACGTAAATCTTTCTTACAACTGAATCCGGCCGCTAGATGTATTCTATAATTATTAGATAAAAAAGGTCTACGATTTAAAATATTAAAACGAAGAAATTGATATTCATATTCTTAAATTGAGTGTATTAAATTATAATTATAATAATTTGATTATTTTTAAGTTAAAAATAATATTTAAAAATGTATAAAAGAAAGAAAATAAAAAAGAATAAAAAATTGTATGGTGCGGGATTTAAAAGTGGGTGAAACTGGTTTATTGTGGTTTATTTGGCAATGTTAACCGCTAGGCCAGATGGACACTTACGTTAAGCATTGAAATTAAACATCTCATTCTAATCAAACTAACTTAAAGGTTAGATTAGCTACCGCGCTCTTTCTGATTCTAGAATATTATGAATAGCTAATATACGGGAGTAACTGCGATCGATGTTGGCGACAAAACGTGTGGGTATTGTGTTTGAAATCTACCCACAATGTTTTATAGTTTAGGTGAACGTTTATATTATATTATAATATCTACAGATGAGGATGGATTTGAAACACCACCACCCACATGTAATTTTATTAAATAGTATGACTATGTGGCCATGTTATGTTTTCATTGGTTCATTATATCTAGAGTAGAAGTTCGTTAGTGCGACTGGTTGGCTATGCTATAATTTCGTGGCGCTGTGACTGCACTTTACAACCTGATATCTAGTACGTTCATGTTCGCAAAAAAATATTTTTAAGAAAAGGTCTGTGCAGAGTTCCTTGAAATTATTCCATCAGAATATTCAGGGTTTTCTTCAAAGCAATTGGAAATAGAACTGTTTCTAGAAAAAACAATATTTGAAATTGTTTGTTTCACTAAGCATAGGCTGGAAGATTATTCAATGCTCATCAATTATACTGTGGGCAGTTGTTTTAACAGAAAGATTGCGTGGTGGTTCACTTATATCAATTAAAAATGGTATTAAATGAAAACCTCGTAAAGATAAAGAAGTGTGCGTTTACAGACCCCCTAATCATATGAGCTACTCTATATTTGAGTCAGTATGGCAGATGTTTTGGCAAAACTTGCAACAGGTAATAAACTAGTAATTTTAATGTTAATATACTTTCCTATATTTAGATACCCGTAAAAACAACTGTTTCTTTTATAGGACTCATTATAAGATCGTTAAGAAGTCATCTTTCTTTGCAAAAATAAGTACAAATAATAACTCGGCTAACGTGCGAGCGAGCCGAGCGGCAACTTACTGCGATATTCCTTTTCAGACGGAGTGCCGGCCGATCGTACCTAAACTGCGGAGTGAGACTCCCCTGGTGAAACACCCGACATGATCACATTTTTTTAAACAATTCACAAGATATTTGTGTTTTTTCGAGTTCTACCATCAGATGGGAAACTCGCGCGACGCAGCGGGTAAAGTAGGGGAGAATGCGGTGCGGGGTGACGGCGCGCGCGTTTTCAGCGCAGAGCGTTGACATCGTAGGAGCGACGCACGTATTCTTTTCATGGAAAATTTAAAAAGTTGTTTGTTTGAGGTAGTTATTCAAAATCAAAATCTCATAGCATCTTATGTTATCAAGAAGAGAAGAACTAATCAAAAGTCACCCTGCATTTCACCTAAATTCATGTTTAACCGATTTCGGTATCCGATTGTCACACAGCACTGATGTCTATCAATATCTATGTTGTTACTAGTGTATGTGACGATAACGATTGATTATACGAAGTTTGGTATGAACTAAAAAGATTTCTGCCTTATTTAATCTCGTGCCCCGCAATAAAACCCCTCACATATGTTAATTATTGTAATTGACTGTTAATTAGATTTAAACATATACAACAAAAAATCGTTTTGTTCAACATGAATAAAGCAACTTGGATCTTCGTAAAGAAAAATTTATACATGAACTTAAATATTTCTACAGATGTTCAAGAAACCAGAGACGTGATTCGCAGTATCGTTCTCTATGTGGTCTGTATCGGAAAGGCTATCCATTGACTTAAAAGTAAATCTCAGAGCTGTGCTAGTGCTAGTGCTTGTGCGTGAGTTGCGTGAAACACGTAGTGAACCCAATTTTGGCTATTACATTTTAATGTGCGGGCTTCTACCAAGCAGATTGCGTGTACACGATAATGACGACTCGTACGCCACCGCCTGGAAACGCATGGCGAGCTCTGTTGCCGCGGCTGAGCGGGATGAACGGATCTAGCAGGCTGAGAGACCAGAGCGGCAAGAAAGGATCAAATGGTTGGGAAGGTTCGAGCGAGTGTCGCGCCTGCCACAAGCGCCCGCCAGCGTGTAGCTGCTACCCGACGAGCCCCCACAAAAGAAGCGGAGAACCCCTCGGGACCGCCGCGCCGACTCACCCTCCTCAGGGTACGCCACCACCTCCTCCGGCGAGCGACAGGCTGAGGATAGTGACGACGAGCGGACCAATGCTCAGATGCATTATCCGCCGATCACTAGTGATCAAATCCGCCAGCAGTACATAAACGATTGCGCGGATTTGTGTCCAGAATATATGAGACTGTACACTCGTCTGGCGCCAGTGGCTGCCCTGTTCTTACGTCTGGAAGTTGAACATCATATCGCGGAACCTCCAACCAGTATAGAACAGCGGATCAGGGACGAGTACCGGCGCATGAAGAACGACCCTTGATACGTGGAGGACAGGGCAAGATATCATTACGACGTGTACCCTGAGACGAGTTTCTGACCGACTGCAGCTCGCTGCCTTTACTACTGATTTAGGTATGTATAACTAGCACAGAGCAATGCTCTGAGAGGGTAAACAGTTTAAACGCATTAGTATTATAAGACCTATACATTTTTAGGGAGCAGTGGTGGCCCAATGGTATCGGCCGCGACTTAAAAGGCGAACCAATGCTCAGATGCAATATCCGCCGATCACTAGTGATCAAATCCGCCAGCAGTGCATGAACGATTGCGCGAATTTGTATCCAGAACATATGAGACTGTACACTCGTCTGGCGCCAGTGGCTGCCCTGTTCTCACGTCTGGAAGTTGAACTTCATAGCGCGGAACCTCTGGCCGTTGCCAGTAGAACAGCGGATCAGGGACGAGTACCGGCGCATGAAGAACGACGCTAGATACGTGGAGGACAGGGCAAGATATCATTACTAGCACGAAATATTTGCGCAACTCAAGCTGATGGTTTGTCGTTACGACACTATATCATCACGACGTGTACAACTCAAGCTGATGGTTTGTCGTTACGACACTATATCATCACGACGTGTACCCTGAGACAAGTTTCTGACCGCCTGCCGCTGGCTGCCTTTACTACTGATTTAGGTATGTATATCTAGCACAGAGCAATGTTCTGAGAGCACCTGAACAGGTTAAACGCATTATTATTATAAGACCTATACATTTTTTAGAGAGCAGTGGTGGCCCAATGGTATCGGCCGCGACTTACAAGGCGGACCAATGCTCAGATGCAATACCCGCCGATCACTAGTGATCAAAACCGCCAGCAGTGCATGAACGATTGCGCGGATTTGTATCCAGAACATATGAGACTGTACACTCGTCTGGCGCCAGTGGCTGCCCTGTTCTCACGTCTGGAAGTTGAACTTCATAGCGCGGAACCTCTGGCCGTTGCCAATAGAACAGCGGATCAGGGACGAGTACCGGCGCATGAAGAACGACGCTAGATACGTGGAGGATAGGGCAAGATATCATTACTTGCACGAAAAATTAGCGTAACTCAAGCTGATGGTTTGTCGTTACGACACTATATCATCACGACGTATACCCTGAGACGAGTTTCTGACCGCCTGCCGCTCGCTGCCTTTACTACTGATTTAGGTATGTATAACTAGCACAGAGCATGAGAGCATCTGAACAGGTTAAACACATTAGTATTATAAGACCTATACATTTTTTAGAGAGCAGTGGTGGCCCAATGGTATCGGCCGCGACTTACAAGGCGGACCAATGCTCAGATGCAATATCCGCCGATCACTAGTGATCAAATCCGCCAGCAGTGCATGAACGATTGCGCGGATTTGTATCCAGAACATATGAGACTGCACACTCGTCTGGCGCCAGTGGCTGCCCTGTTCTCACGTCTGGCAGTTGAACTTCATAGCGCGGAACCTCTGGCCGTTGCCAGTAGAACAGCGGATCAGGGACGAGTACCGGCGCATGAAGAACGACCCTAGATACGTGGAGGATAGGGCAAGATATCATTACTTGCACGAAAAATTAGCGCAACTCAAGCTGATGTTTTGTCGTTACGACACCATATCTCGAGTTTCTGACCGCCTGCCGCTCACTGCCTTTACTACTCATTTAGGTATGTATAACTAGCACAGAGCAATGCTCTGAGAGCATCTGAACAGGTTAAACACATTAGTATTATAAGACCTATACATTTTTTAGAGAGCAGTGGTGGCCCAATGGTATCGGCCGCGACTTACAAGGCGGACCAATGCTCAGATGCAATATCCGCCGATCACTAGTGATCAAATCCGCCAGCAGTGCATGAACGATTGCGCGGATTTGTATCCAGAACATATGAGACTGTACACTCGTCTGGCGCCAGTGGCTGCCCTGTTCTCACGTCTGGAAGTTGAACCTCATAGCGCGGAACCTCTGGCCGTTGCCAGTAGAACAGCGGATCAGGGACGAGTACCGGCGCATGAAGAACGATCCTAGATACGTGGAGGACAGGGCAAGATATCATTACTTGCGCGAAAAATTTGCGCAACTCAAGCTGATGGTTTGTAGTTACGACACTATATCTCGAGCTTCTGACCGCCTGCCGCTGGCTGCCTTTACTACTGATTTAGGTATGTATATCTAGCACAGAGCAATGTTCTGAGAGCACCTGAACAGGTTAAACGCATTATTATTATAAGACCTATACATTTTTTAGAGAGCAGTGGTGGCCCAATGGTATCGGCCGCGACTTACAAGGCGGACCAATGCTCAGATGCAATATCCGCCGATCACTAGTGATCAAAACCGCCAGCAGTGCATGAACGATTGCGCGGATTTGTATCCAGAACATATGAGACTGTACACTCGTCTGGCGCCAGTGGCTGCCCTGTTCTCACGTCTGGAAGTTGAACATCATAGCGCGGAACCTCTGGCCGTTGCCAGTAGAACAGCGGATCAGGGACGAGTACCGGCGCATGAAGAACGACCTGTCCTCTGTGAATCTTGCCCTGTCATCCACGTATCTAGACGTGGAGGACAGGGCAAGATATCATTACTTGCACGAAAAATTTGCGCAACTCGAGCTGATGTTTTGTCGTTACGATACTATATCATCACGACGTGTACGTCCAGCCGTTTGAGCGTGAATAAGTAACAAACACACTTACAAACTTTCGCCTTTATAATATTAGTGTGATGTGATAGTGTGATTTATTTAATTAAGGTTCACCAACAGTTGTTACAGATATGAACATATAAGTCATTGTGTCTTAAATCTAACTGCACGACCAATTACAGGCAAACACCACATGCAAATTGCTCTTTGTAATTATAAAAAAATTAATGTATTTAAATTCTAGATAGTTATATTATATTAAGTACATTGAGGCAAAGGCTCAGCTGGCTGCCAAAAAGTTGGGGATCCTGGCGAAGGTGAGAAAGTACTTCACGCCGGAACAGCTGCTCAACTTGTATCAAGCGCAAGTTCGATCGTGCATGGAGTACTGCTCTCATCTCTGGGACGGATCAGCCAAATACCAGCTTCATTCACTAGAGTTGATCGAAAAGCGAGCCAAGAGACTCATCGGCAATGAGGCACTGGTCAAATCATAGCTCCAGAGCCTTGAACATCGTCGCCGAGTTGCCAGTTTGTCGGTTTTTTATCGGTTACATTTCGGGGAGCTTGTGCGATGGAATTGCATGATTTAATTCCGCCCAGCCCGTTCCATCATCGGACAACCAGACGCACGGCGATGCGTCATCGGTACATGGTGGACATCCCACCCATAGGCACAAAACGTTTTGGGGACACTTTTATTATGCGTACAGCTAAGGAGTGGAATTCCTTGCCGGAGTCTGTGTTTCCCGATAGCTACAATCTAGGGGTCTTTAAGTCAAGAGTGAATGGGTTTTTTCTAGGCAACCATGCTTCACCGACGACCACATCATCGCTTACCAACAGGTGAGATAGTGGTCAAGCGCGAGCCTATTGATAAAAAAAATTTAAAAAAAAAAAAAGTCCAGAGTAGTATTTAGTATCATAGTAAAAGTAATCGCCTCTATAAAAAAAATTAAACTGTGTAGAAGTTACAGGAGATATTTCTCTAGTTTATCCGTATCCCAAATTCCCCTCCGTAGCAACTGGACAGATTCGCAACTGGACAGATTCTCAGCTGGACAGTTTCTCAGCTGGACAGATTAGCAACTGGACAGAACGTGTACAATCCATGACAAAATTAAAGTAAATGAGTTGGGAATATGGACATTATGAAAAAGTGGTCAAGATATGAAAGTAGACGATTTGCTCCAGAGGGAAAGGGCTGACTCTTTTCAAGCTTCGATTTGAACAGCTAGGCCCATCAAATTAGCATACCCTAGACATAATTAAATTACTCACGGTTTTTTTTTATTTGATCTGAAATTGATATAGACCATCAAATCCTAATAAATAATTAACAAAATACTATACTTAAATACAAATATATTGAAGGATTGTTTGCTTTGTAGGAACCTATTGTGTTGTGAAAAGAAAATATAAATGCAATCTACCTGCGTTATGCAAACTCTTTGATAACAACAAAACCTATGATTAATAGTTTTGGCATTGAATGTCATCAATATCACACACCATTTTATTTTGTAAATTTTGAACCGTTTTGAACGTTTCATTAACTATAATAAATTTATTAACCGGTAAAATGGATATTGCCGGTCCGAGTCGGACAAAATCAGAGCTAGTTTTTGTAGATGGACAAAGAAAAAGAGGGAAAGACCCGCTACATGGGTCTGTTCTGTTGCACGCTGGACATCGGTATAATTTCGCTAAGCGGAATAAATCGAATTGTACGAATTGGAGATGTAGCAACAAACGTGAGTGTAGTACGTCTATTACATTAAATACAGATAATAATATAATAAAAGAAGGCAAACACTCTTGTACTCCAAACTTTAAGCGGAATATACATGAGAAACTTTTAGATGAATGTAAAAAGGAGCCAATGCAAAGAATATTTGAAAAACATTTTTTTGTTAAAAATGATTCCGATGCATCAAAACCATCAGATCACTCATTACCATCATTTAATAACAAAAAGGATACATTATACAGACATCGCAAAAAATTCCTTCGTGGATAGGTGCAAAAGCGACAAGATCGAAGATATTAAAATACCTGAATGTCTAGTTAAAGATTTCTTTTTATATGATGATGGTCGTGCAGACAAATTAATTGTGTTTGGCAGTCAAGCAGCAAGAGATTTAATAAAAAATACAGACATATATTATGGGGATGGTACATTCAAAATTGCACCGAAACCGTTTTACCAGCTTTTCTCGCTTCATGTTGACATAACCAAGGGTAGTGATTGTGTTAACTTTGTACCAGTACTGTTTATTCATTTACCAAATAAGTCACTGGAAACGTATACAAGAATGTTTAAAATTTTGAAAGAGCAATTGTCTGTTAATATGAATCAGCAATTGCACAAGCAATAAAATGTATATATCCGGATGTTATTGTCAAAGGCTGCTTCTATCATTTTCTGCATGCGGTGTGGAAAAAATCTAAAGAATTAAAATTTTCATCTACTGCAAATGGTCGCAAATTGACACAATTGTGTACGCAATTAGCACTTTTGCCAACGATATAAATACCTGAGGGCTTTTTGTCAATAAATGAAATGGTTACAGATGATGAAGAATGTAAAGCCTTTTTCAATTATAACTATTGGATGACGAAAATTACGACAGAACAGTTATCTTGTTACGGAGAAAAATTTAGGACTACTAACGCTATAGAAGGTTGGCACCGGCGAATTAATACCAAAAAAAAGTTAATTAAAAAAATCAAAATACCCGACTGCTTAAAAAGCGAACTAAAAAGACGTAAACAAGAAGAAAATCATGCTGTGCAGTCGGAGGATACATATTCGCGAGCTGGCTGACCAAAACCAGATGTATCCTCCGACTGCACAGCATGATTTTCTTCTTGTTTACGTCTTTTTAGTTCGCTTTTTAAGCAGTCGGGTATTTTGATTTTTTTAATTAACTTTTTTATTTATAACTTTTGAGTTAACATTTTTTTCGAATTAGGTACATTTAAATATATAAGTGTTATATATTTTTGAAATCGCCTCTAAAAACCCTTCATTTTGATACCCCACACGATGGGTTTGGAAGAAAAAATAAAATTGGCCCCCCACAATATGGCGCCCAAAAGCCGCCATTTTTCTATTTTCCAATTTTAATGTAGCCTATGACACTCGCAAGGTTAAGACGAATCGATTGACGTATGAATCATTAAAATCGGTCAACGCGTTTGGTCTCTGGAATGCCACATAGGAACAAACATACATACATACATACATACATAGACTGATAAACACATTACCCTCCTTCGGCAGTCGGGTAAAAAAACATCCCTTTTTTTGTTTCTTCAGTTATTAAAAAAGGAATCAAAAATCAGTGATACCAAAATAAATAAAAGTTACTATCACTGTGAGGAAACAAAACGTCGGCCAAAGCAAATTTTGATTGATAAGCAGATACAAAATATATTATCGGACTGTGTTAACGAAAAAAATTCAGTCATAACATGCTTAGAACGCCTAAGGTCATTAAAATTATGTCTATATTAGTTTTCTCCCCGTAATCAGAAGTTATTTTTTAAGACCATTTGATGATTTTGTATAATATTATATTACCTACCTTAAAACAAATTCTCAATACAACAGATTGTAAGACAGGTCTTGTTCTATTGTCGTGACTTTGTGTCATATAGACTATCCTTAAATAAACACTTTTTAAATTTAATACCTATATTTCATTATTTAATAACATAACTTATTTTTTTCACGACTATACCTCTGTCCAGTTACTAATCTGTCCAGCTAAGAATCTGTCCAGTTGCGAATCTGTCCAGTTGCTACGGAGGGCCAAATTCTGCGCCCATGAGTTTAATCTGACACCTGTATGTAACTAAGTAGGTCAAATCCCGATCCTATATACCTGGATCTGACATACTCGTATTAGTATAGTTTAATAGACACTGTTTATTTATTTATTTATTTATTTATTAAAACTTCATGCAACATAAAAGTACATAGGCGGACTTAATGCCTGAGGCATTCTCTA
Source organism: Anorthoa munda (assembly GCA_945859665.1). Taxonomy (NCBI): domain Eukaryota; kingdom Metazoa; phylum Arthropoda; class Insecta; order Lepidoptera; family Noctuidae; genus Anorthoa; species Anorthoa munda. Next base: position 3,880,134 of record OX243899.1, on the reverse strand, counting down.
CCAGTCAACCACGGGTGGTGAAGAGACAGCATGGCAGGTGCATAAAAATGAAATAATAATAATATCAACACATCTGTATCTGTATCTGTGTCTGTATGTGTGTATCTGTTTGTTTATGAAGGAGCGGAGTATCCTAATACAGGCATCTGTTGCTTAAAAGGAGGCATCTGTTGCTTAAAAGGAGGCTTCAGTCTCAAATTTGTTGTACAAATATGGTTATCAAATAAACTATTTTATTATTAATTTATTTTTATTATTAATTAATTATTTATTTTTCTATTAAGGTTTCAAATATGCCGATGATACAACATTATGGTTTTTCTGGCATGAAGATCATGCAAAACGTGGAGCTAATGAAATAGGAACGTGCATTTACAATTTTTTGGAAGAATACTCCATTTACTATAGCATTAGACAGAAGTTAAAAAAGGCTCTTTTAGGTGCACACTTTGTAATAAAAATACAACAAACACTATTACAGTCAAGATTGATGTGAAGTTAAATATAATTAATTTAAATAACAGCTGTCACACTTAACTGCATCTATCTAACCTATCCACCTTCTGAAATTACAAGGCCTTCATTTAATATTATTTAGTTTTTACATAAAATAATGTCGTGTCAATGTTTAAAATCTAAAAGAAGCAGGGGCGGACAGTACCGGTAACGTTTTTCATGTCAATATAACTCAACCAAATCTAAAATGTTACCTGTTCCGTTCATAAGCTGTGGCTGCACATGTTTTTTTATTTTGTCGGTTTATGATGTCACCTATCCGTCAAATTGCGTAAATAATCTGCAGTTGTCAATTGTCATACTGTCATTCGCTTGTGGATACTTGTGAATGCTACGCCTTTTCCCGTTGTTATTGCTGAATTTTCGTGGTTTAGTTGTTATTTGTTACTGTTTTTCTGTTGTTATTGTTTTCTTATCGTTATTAGTGTTAGTTTTGTGTTGTTCGTACAAAGCGGTACGTTTTGTTGAAATATTGACAGGGACGATCCCGTTGCAGGCCCGAGTGGCTTGCAAGCGCAACATGTACGCTCTGTAACTGTTAGTAACGGTGATCAGTGTCAACAGCGAAACATACGTGGCCCCAACGTTGATCCAGACGTTAAAATATTGTCTCCCAAGAAAAAGAGAACAAAGCAAACACCGCTTCGTGCTGCAGAAAAAAAACCAGTCATAAATATTTATAAAGATGTTAAGGGGTCCAGGCCCGAAGGTACTCCTGCTTATAGGACGCAGTTAATTAACAAAACTGCAGAAAATGCAGGTAAGGATCATAACATTATTATTACAAATAAATGTATTTGAAAGTAACATGCTTTGTGAGTTAATAACCTACATTATTAATCTTATTTTATAGGCATATCTCGTGCAACAGTCTATAATGTACTGAACAAGTACAATACAGAAGGTCGCCTGCATCATCCCTCCTGGCCAACGGAAATACTCAAAATCTGACGATTATGATGATATAACGTTAAGTGGAATACGAAGTAAAATTCATTCTTTTTTATTTGATAATGAGTTACCAACGTTGTACAAGATTCTGGAAGCCGTTAATAGCGATGAGTCTCTACCTGATTTTAAAAGAAGCACTTTATACAAATAAATCAAGAAAAAATTGGAAGACGGCTTATCATTGGCCATATTGGTAAAACTTTATTTAAATGTATTTATTTTGATAATTTCAAAAGAAATACATTTAAATCAAGAATTGATCAAAATTTAAATTAATGATTTCAATTAATGATTTGGCAATGTGACATTACCAAATCATTAATAAAATGATCACTCCGTTCTCCGTCACTGAAAACTGGTTAAGTCTTAATGCCTCACCTCGGAGAAAGATGTTTGTGATTGTAGATTAACCTGTTCAATGACAGTAATGATGTTAATTTCGGTTGTTACATAAAAGGGTAAAATCTTTTACCAGTGATCAAGTAATCTACCCCACCGGTACACAATTATTGATTTGCTTTTATTTCATTTCACAGGATCAACGGGTGGGTTTTTGATGGATGGTGAATTAATATTTGAAGCCAAAAAGGGTGATGGAGACTATGAGAGAGACCATTCTGAAATGGATGCACACTATTTTGAAAAGTAGTTTTAATTAATATTATCTGAAGTCGAGAGTGGTGCAGTTATTTTTATGGATAATGCGCCATATCATTCGAGGAAATTGGAGAAGCTGTCAACTACAGCCACACGAAAGGAAGATATTCAGTAGTGGCTAAAAAGCAAAAATATTCCTTTTGAGGAAAAAGATCTTAAGGCCACTTTATTATTATAGTTAAAATTATGACTTTTGTTACCACCCATGTCAATTAATTATTATAATTTGTGATGACTGATGGTAGCAGTGACTAAATTGTTAAGTGGTATTTTGTATCGTATTTATTTGGTATATTGAAAACATAATACGGGCATATTGTGATAAAGTTGTTTTTAATAAACTGATTGTTACTAGTTTTTTTTTATTTCGTGTACCTATCCAAGCATCGTGAAGAGTAGATAGATAGAATACGCTTTATTGTATGCCATACATTGTTACTTACAAAAAAATCACATTCTTACATTATTTATTAAAATTGTTTGAACTTGACTTGAAAATAAAAGGTTTCGTACTCCTGCTTCTGCGAGCCTCTTTTGTCTAATGCTATAATAAATGGAGATAAACAACCAGATAAAGACATCATATTTTATTCTGATAATTGCTGCGGGCAGCAGAAGAATAAGTAAGTATCTTGCACCACGAGTTTATCTCTAATTTGTTGTTTTTTTATTACATACTTTGATCGTCACAATTCCAATATATTTTTTTACGTAAATACCAACTTTGATTTCAGATTCGTTTTCGGAATGTATTATTATGCTGTCAATACATTGCCCATAAAATCAATTACTCATAAATTCCTCATTAGAGTACATACTCAGAATAAAGCTGACTCGGTTCATTCCGTCATTGATGACATTTGAAACATTAAACGGGCTAAGAAAGCAGGACCTATACTCGTATACTCTCCAGTCGAATATATGTCTCATCAGAAATGCAAAAAAACGCGGCTACCAATTATAGTCAAAGAAATGAACTTTGATTCATTCTTTGCTTTAAATCTGTTAGGTGTCATCACCTAACAGATTAACATTATTTCTTTCAATATCTTTGTTGAGATTCAAGTTGACCTCATCAACTTGAATCTCAACAAAGATATTGAAAGAAATTTCTAGTCATGGAATTTTTAATCATGGAAAGCAGGTAGGGGATGGGCCCTACCTGCTTTAACTACTTTTAACCCTCTCCTCCTGCCAAACGATACTAGACCCAAGCCGTATTCAATCTTTTATTAAGTATAAAACAGAGCTGATTATATCTACCAGCACTGGACCGTTGTTTAAAGAACTTGCAAATACTCTAGAGAACATGCAGTCTAAAATCAAGGAGCAATGTACATAACACAGCAAAGGGAGGAAATAAGAGCAAGCAAGAGATCCCCTTGATTAGCATCACCAGATATCTTTCCTCCTGTAGAAAGGGAAAACATTCTCCCTATATGGTTTAAGAAGTAAAATCCAACAAGCAGCTTTAGGTGATCAACACACTTTACCAAAAGCAAATAAGAATCTCACAAGTAAAAATGAAAAATTTCCAAAGCCCTGGCCTTTTTTTTTATTTCATACTCTTTAAACTATTTAATATATCTAGTAGTAGACATGCTTTGATCAACAATCTATTGAACACGAAATCTTGCGAAAATACTCCATTTCCAACAGAAAAAAGGCCCATAACTTTTAAACGGCTAAACCGATTTTCACCAAACATTCATCTGTTTAGGCGCTATGATGCCACAGACAGACAGACAGATACATGTATACACAGATACACAGCAACACACGTCAAACTTATAACACCCCTCTTTTTCCGTCGGGGGTTAAAAGCTATTAATGTAAGTGGTAGAGCTTGTTAACACACACACACACACTTTACATTAACACTAAATAACTTGATAGATATAAACTTTACTTTGAATTAATGTTCGAATTAATCAATATAAGATTTATTTTCTTACTCTATTATCATTATAGATAATAGATTATTATTAATGTATGAAAATAAGTAGTTTCTCAGTAGCTGCAACCAGTGAGATAGTACTGTCCGCCAACATTTTAAACTACCCCCAATGACTTCATAAAACAAGTTTTTATTTTTCTGACACAGATAAATGCTTCTATCGGTTAAAGCATTGACCACACAGCCTTAAGAATGAAAGTCCTAGAGCCCTTGACTTAATTCTATTTAAAGAGACAATTTAAGATTAACATTTTTATTGACTAACCATGAACATTACCAAACATGATATTGTTTAGGTACATCAAACTACTATCAAAATCCAAAATTATTATAATAATAACCCAAAGCAATGCCCTGCAATAAAGATTTCAGATTTCAATTAGCATTAATCAGGCGCAACAACAATAACTTGAATTGGTAATATTTACAGGAGTTAGGTACGACAACCATTTGACCTCAAACACTAGAAACCAAGACTTTTTTTCTGTTAACATTTTGAAATCAGACCTTTTGCTTAAAGGAAACAATCCAGACACAACATTCTACCTCATGGGTCATATTATACTACTACATTTTTGGTTATGAGTTCAGTTTGAATAAAAATTCATTTTCCATTAGATCTCGCATGCTGAACTGAACAGTGAAGCAACGGTTAAAATTTCGATTAAGGGCCGTCGATTTTTGGCACAGGGAGGGTGGTGGGGGGAGGGGGGGAGGTGTGGCTACCCCCCAGTACTATTCCCACTACTCGGAGCCCCATGGTTATGGAGATATCCATGGTTAAAGTTTCCAGGTTAGAATTAAAATTTCCATAAATATCCATCGATTTAAGGGGCGCAGAGGGAGGGAGGGTTAAGGGGGGTAAAGGGGCTACCTCACTGTACTATCCCTACCCCACGGAACCCCATGGTTATGGAGATATCCATGGTTAAAGTTTAGATTACTATTTAAGCAACAAACTCGACGGAGCCCCGCTGCGCGGGGCTCCTATTTCTGTCTGCAGGGTCTAAAGTAACCTAACATGAAGGAGATGATGGGAGCTGAGTTCGCTCGCTTTGCTCGCTCACTTCAGCTCCCGTCATCTCCTTCGAACCTAACCTATCCGTGTCGGGTTGCCCTAAGCTCCCGAGCTCGCTTCGCTCGCTCTTGGACTGATTTTCATTTTTTTCTCCCCGAAAAACATACAAAAAAACATAAAATTTCCGAGTCTTGAAAATTTGTAAAAAGCTTTCTTTTTATGAGTACTACCTATACAAAAAATATGAACTTCCAAATCAGCGGCCCATAAAGGAAATTTTATCCCCGCCAATGGATGAAATGAATGGACCCTCGTTTTTATATTAAGATGGCCATTTTTTAAGTCAAACAGTAATACCGACCATGTCATCATTTAGGTACAAAATAATAACTATCCAAATCCAAAATGAATCAAATGAAACCCAAAGCAACACTTTAACTATAACGTAGTTTTATTTTCTCTGTGACTATAACACAAGTCACAACAGTGAAAAATCAAAAATAATAATAAATAATGACAATGGTCAGTTACTCAACTGATCAATTCACAGCCACAGACTTACACAGACTAGTCTAGACTAGAGCACAGATTACTGATATGTAGCTAGGTATATAATAGTAATCTTTGGTAGCTAGCTAGACTAGAGTCAGACCACAGACTAGCGATGGGCGTTGAATGAACGAACTAGTTAATTCGACCGTCGACGTACTATGAAGTATGAACGATTCGACCGACGGTTCACCGATAATCAACGAACTAGTTGAATTCGTAGACGGCTAAACTGAGACTCGACTACGTTCATGTCGACTTGTAACGCGACGACCGACGCGAGAACTTAGTTGGGTAGTACAAGTTCATACGTCCGAAAAAATAACAACAACGGACGAACATCGAGCAAATTAATTTGAACTCTAACTCTAGAAGCAAAGAGTTGATATTTCTATGGGCCGAATGCCAATTTGGAGTAAAAATGCATTGTGTTAAGAAGAAAAGGACGCCAATAGTTTCATGTGTGCGAGATAAACCGGTTTGTACTTGTTTAAGTTCAATCGGAAAGTTGAAAGTTGTTGTCGAGCCGTCCGTCCGTAGACGCCGCGCGTCGCGTCGTCGCAAAGTGAACGTCTACTTAACAAAGTTTATGTTATGAGAACTACACTGAGTCTGACCAAGTCGTTGACTAAGTAGTCTGTCCACAGACTACTTAGTCGCGTCGTCGCAAAGTGAAGGTCTACTTAACAAAGTTTATGTTATGAACTAGTCCATAAATTCAACTAAATGATCGACTCGTCGATCAACGGCAATGGACGGTCTAGTTTCGTTAACGAAACTTACGTTGACGACCCAAATAAAGTTGGCAACACTGTGTCTGACCAAGTCGTTAACTAAGTAGTCTGTGGACAGACTACTTAGTCAACGACTTGGTCATGGGTCAGACCTTAGATAAAGTACCAATAGATTAAGCACTGGCGTGGCCGCACATGAGACAGCAATAGTTAGTTCTGGTGTTACAACAAGAACAAGAACACTACAACCCACCATCGCACTGACACTTATTATCTATAAATAATCCAAATTCCTTGTCTCAATTAACACATAATACCACGAAATCATAGAAAATCAAACAAAACCGAGTTTGTTTGTCAACCCTGCCATTGTATTAGAGTTTGACAAACAACAGAAACCGGCCACGGTGACAAGGACAAAAAATAATCTTTTGTCCTTATTATTTACATGGAGCTGCCAATTAGCCACCTCGCTCTATCAATCAAGGTCATTTTAAGGCTTAATCTATAGGTACTTTATCTAAGGGTCAGACAGTCAGACTACGAGAGATATGGGTCACAGGGTCAATGACAATGAGGAGCAGTGTTGCCAGTCGCAGATAGTCAAAAAATATTACATGAGATATTTCAAAGTTACATTTTCATGAGAAAAGTTACTGTGATTCAAGTGTCAATTAGCAGACACAATAGAAATTACCATTGTTTTAAGCCGATTCGGTACGATGGACACTCAAAGGGCTTACTTTTATGTGGAAAACAACACTAAGGCTTAAGACGCATTGGGATTTTTACCCGCGCGGATTTTATACGTGCGAGTTTTTGACCGCATCTAACTAAAACGCACTGCCAAGGGCGGATCCAGGATTTTTTTTTGGGAGGGGCACATGGGGCGGACAGGCAAAAAAATCAACAATAACTGTCAGAAATAAACTTGAAGTATTATACTTCATGTTTATTTCTACAAGTTCAAGTATGAACAGGAAGGGTTATGAAAGACAAGAGTTTCACTCATGTTCTTTCTGTTCATCATCATCATATCATGGACATAGGCCTCCCCCAAGCGTCGCCACATTGATCGGTCCCGTGCGTCCCGCATCCAGCGGATGCCCGCAACCTTCACCAGGTTTTTGGTCCACCTGGTCGGTAACCCTGGTTCTCTTGCAGATCTCTACATTTCTGATTTAATCACGCAAGGACGGTTACCTATCATAAGTTCGAACAACATTTGACCGAATTTAATTTCACCTAAAACTTTTCAACTATTATCGTTTCGTTTTTTTTTTACTTCATCGAAGTCACGTCTGCCACTGTCTCAGTTGACCTATTATCAATTCGATTTTTTTCGTTACTCCAACGTTTTTTGTTTTTTGCATTACCTGTGATATAAGGTACTGTTTTAGCATAACCTACCTGTTACTGTCTTATGTTTGATGCTTATGATTTTATGATTTCACGATCAATCAAGTAAGGTAGATAGACAATTAATATTATAGACCGTCATTTTGTTTTCATATCAGCCGAAAGACGTCCACTGATTTGATTTCGATTTGGTGAGGGGGTTTTTTCTATTGATCCTGTAGACCAATGTGACATTATCAAAATTTTATCAAAATTAAAATCGAATGCTGAGGGTTTTGACCGCATTACGCTTGAGATGTTTCTCTTGACTCTCCCTCAAACATTAGATTTGTTGACTTCTATTATAAACCATTCCATTTCTACGTCGACCTTTCCTGACCTATGGAAAATTGCTATTGTGCGCCCTATTCCTAAAGTCGCGAACCCTAGCACTATCAAAGACCTTAGGCCCATAAGTATTCTACCCTTCTTGTCGAAAGTGCTGGAAAAAGTAGTAAATACCCAGCTAACTGCATACTTAGAGAGAAATAACATCCTACCGGAGGCACAATCCGGTTTTAGGAGGGGCCGTAGCACAGCAACGGTACTGTTAGATGTTACAGACAACATATTAGCGGCTCAAGATGAGGGATGTTGTACTCTGTTGGTTCTACTGGACTTCTCCCGCGCATTTGATGCAATTAATTTGTCTCTTTTGCTCTCTAAAATGACGTATTACGGTTTTGACGCACCTACGGTTGCATGGTTCAGCAGTTATTTGGGTAATCGTAGACAACTGGTTGAAATTCGAGATGCCGATGGATCTAGTATTCTGTCTAATATGACTCCAGTGGTAAAGGGTGTTCCACAGGGATCTATATTGGGTCCTCCTTTGTTTATTTTGTATAGTGCACTATACAAAATAAACAAAGGAGGAGGGAAAAAAAAAAGATATTATTAATGTTATAAAAAATTCAAAATTTCATATTTATGCTGATGATATTCAATTGTACATTTCTTTTAAACCGGAAGACTACGTGACCGCAGTAAAATTATTGAACGAAGATCTGGACAGGATTGTGGAGTGGTCGAAACAAAACTCCCTGTTACTCAACCCGGTTAAAACTAAATTTATGCTTTTTGGTGCAAGGAGTCAACTAAATACTATAAACAGTGGTCTTGCTAACGTGATCGTAATGGGCCAAAGTATTGATCGTGTTTTTGAGGCGAGAAATCTGGGTTTGATCATGGACCAGGAACTACGTTTTGAGGCTCATACTGCAAACTGTGTAAAAAACTGCTTCTACCGTCTAAAAGTATTATATAAAATGCGCCCGTATTTAAGTGAAGAGCTGCGTATACAGCTAGTTGAAAGTCTGGTTCTGTCTAAGTTAAATTACGCTGATACCGTTGTGGGACCTCGACTTTTGGCACGTACCGTAAGATTGATTCAAAGGGTTCAGAATGCTTGCGCGCGTTTTTGTTTTAACGTACCACCAAGAAGCCACATTACACCTTTTCTTAACAGGCATAATATTCTGAAAATGAAATCGCGTCGGAAATTGCACTTAGCCTGTCTTCTTTTCGGTGTCATCAAGTATAAATGCCCACCATATCTGTACTCGAAGCTTGCGTGGATAAACAGTCAACGGCAGCGCAAGGCTAGGCGTTATGCTCAACAACTGGCTGCCCCGCACCACCGTACTGCAGCCTTCCGAGGTAGTTTCAGGTACGCAGCCGCCAAATGTTGGAATAACATTCCGCCGCCAATTAGGGACATAACGAATATAATAACTTTTAAGACCAATCTAAAGAAATTCGTTCTGACTTCACAAATAAAATTTAATGACATTAATATTGACAAATCGTTTATCTAATTCTTATCTTATTTTAATTTATTTCAATCCAATATTTAGTATTTAATATTAATCATAAATCATCATTAATATGAATCCATCATAGCGAAAAGTCGGGAAGAGATTGGCTGGATGTGATAAGCCGTTTGCGTCTATGCCACACTGTCATTTGGAGATTTTTGTGACAATTTTAACCATCATATTGTAGCACTTTATATACTTTATATTATAATACATTATATATTTTTTTTTATTACTTTATATTATCTATTTTACATATATATCTTTATTTTTTAATTTATAAGTTAAAGCACATATTCACATTATGAAATTATTTTAAGTATCTATTTTATTTACCCACGTCCGTGTGTCACTAGCGGGGTGCCAACTGAAAATCAGCGCTGGGTGTCTGACGCCCAGCAAATGCTGAGTTGGTAGCCCTTTCGGTATGGGCACGCCCGGCGCAATAATTTTTTAAACTTGTTTGTACTTTTTTACTGTTCTTCTTTGTTACTTTGTGATTGTTGTTGTTGTGTTGTGTCTATGTCGAATAAATGTTTTCTATTCTATTCTATTCTATTCTATTCTTTCACTGCTGGACATAGGCCTCCCCCAAGCATTGCCACATTGACAGGTCCCGTGCGTCTCGCAACCAGCGGATCCCCGCAACCTTCACCAGGTCATCAGTCCACCTGATGTGAGGCATTCCAACGCAACGTCTTCCGGTTCGCGGTCGCCACTCCAGAACCTTTCTGCCCCATCGGCCATCCGTTCTGCGAGCAATGTGCCCTGCCCACTGCCACTTAAGTTTGGCAATTCTTCGGGGTATGTCGGTAACCCTGGTTCTCTTGCAGATCTCTACATTTCTGATTCGATCACGCAAAGAAACACCGAGCATAGCCCTCTCCATTGCCCTTTGAGTGACTGTAAGCTTTCTGATGAGGCCCATTGTAAGCGACCACGTCTCAGAGCCATATGTCATCACTGGCAACACACACTGGTCATAGACTTTCGTCTTGAGACACTGTGGTAAGTTGGACGAGAAGACACCGCGCAACTTTCCGAACGCTGTCCAGCCGAGTCGGATTCGACGGATGACCTCTTTCTAGAAGCCCTACCCAATTGGATCGTTTGTCCCAGGTAGATATAGTCGCCCACAACTTTGAGTGTTGAGTCTCCGACCTAGATAGAAGTGGGTGTAACATGGGCATTCAACATCACTTTGGTTTTGTCCATGTTCATCCTAAGACCCACTCTTTCGGAAGCTCTACTGAGATCATCTAGCATTGTACTGAGGTCCTCCATGGTCTCAGCCATAACCACTATATCGTCGGCAAACCGAAGGTGAGTGATGTACTCGCCATTGACGTTGATGCCTAGCCCTCTTCAGTCCAGAACCTTGAAGACATCCTCCAGTGCAGCAGTAAACAGCTTCGGAGATATGAGGTCTCCTGTCTCACACCTCGCTGCAGAAGGACTGGTTCCGAAGTCTGATCCTGAAGTCGAACTGACATGGTGGCGTTTTTGTATAAACACTTCAACACTTCGATGTACCGGTCAATTTGGCACCGTTGGAGAGACTGCAGTACAGCCCAAGTCTCGATCGAATCGATGGCTTTCTCGTAGACCACAAACGCTAAGCAGAGAGGCAGGTTGTACTCTTCGGTCTTCTGTATAACCTGGCGCAGCGTATCTATGTGGTCTACGGTGCTGAAGCCTTTACGGAATCAGGCTTGTTCGGGAGGCTGGAAATCGTCAAAACTGCGCGCGAGACGATTCGTGATGACCCTTGAAAACAGCTTGTAGACATGGCTAAGAAGTTAGATGGGCCTATAGTTCTTTAGTAGGGCATTGTCACCCTTCTTGAAGAAGAGTACCACCACACCCCTGCACCATGCCTGTGGCGTTTTCCCCTCGAGTATGACGGAATCAAACAGCTTCTGAAGGCCCTTAAGTACTGGTTTTCCACCCGCCTTCAGGAGTTCGGACGTCATCACCCGGTGCTTTGCTGTTCTTAAGCTGTTTCAGAGCCATCCTAATCTCATACAGGCTGACGTCCGGAATGTCTTCGGTATAGTGTCGGGTCAATCTAGCACTAGGGTCATTCGCTAGATTCGCGACGGGTTTACTGGTTGACGTATACAACTGAACTACCATAGAATCTCTCGATCTCCAGTTTCGTGAGCTGCCTCTACCCAATAGACAGATCTCTTGCAAAGACTTTGGAGCCCTTGTTCCGCTCAATCGCGTCTTTAATACTTTTGGTCAGCCAGCTCGCGAATACGTATCCTCCGACTGCATAGCATGATTTTCTTCTTGTTTACGGCTTTTTAGTTCGCTTTTCAAGCAGTGAGCCTTTTTTTTTCCAAACTGTTTCTCTATACTAGTGCTTACACATTGACATTATTATTACTAATTGATACCGTCTCGCTCAGTTCACACAAGCGTGTGTAAGCGAGAAAGGTTTTGTGGGCGGAGTTAGTCCGGCCGGACCAAATTCGAACGAGTGTAAGCACTATAAGCTTAGATAAATAGGTACTTTATCTAAGACTATATGCAGGAACATATTGAAATGTACTCTGTGGCAGGAACTGAGCAAGAACGACACCTGACGGCTGACAGTTTCTTTTTCGTCATAAAAACGCTCTGTAAAAACGTTCTGTGGCCTCTGTGTGGTTGATTGATTTTGACAATGACATTTAAAAACGTGCTTACGTCAAAAGAAAACGTCACGTTTGTTTCGTAGATTGGGCGACGAGTCTAGTTGCGAAAATATTGTTATCCTATTTTCTATACTTCTATTCATAATCCTAGTAAAATGTAAGTACAGAATATGTAAAAACTATGTTCTTTGTTTATTTTGATATCATAATGATGCGTGTTTGACTCATTGTTTTTTATGTTTTCAGGTCGAAAGTAACTTTCAAGATTACTCTAACTTCTGACCCTAAACTGCCGTTCAAAGTGTAAGTTCTATCCTTGTTTTATCTCTATCAACACCTCTACCAACCCTTGTAACTTCAGCGCGGTCCATTTCTATGAGTAACTTACTTTAAATGTAAAATTTATAGTCTATTTTAGTTTGTTAATTTCAACAGATGCTGAATGGTCCAGGGCTCTGCGTTGAAGTTACAAGGTTTAGAAATGGATACCGCTGTAGTACAACAGTTCCTTAACTTCTTTCAAGACTATATTAACCTTTGCCAGTTAGAAAACTGGCCAGACAATGATACACCTGAAGCTGAGCTAAGAAATGCTTTGCTTATCTCACAACATGTTGAGAAAAGTCTTGATAGACTCCAAAAGAGGAATATCATCAGTGAATTCTTATCTGTGTTGAATAGTTACAATGACACGTCAAACAGTCTTGTTAAAAACTGTCTTACTGACCCGCCGAAATATGTTCTTGAAAAGATAATAAACTCAAATACAAAAATTAAACAAATGGATGTTGGTTTTAGACTGTTCCTTGAGTTATTTTCTGAGGACAAGTTAGAGAACTGTCTAACAGAGTTGATGCTTAAGGCAGCATCAAAAGAGACTTTACTGAGAAATGTTAGCAACAAAATATCAAAAGATAAGATGCTTGAATTCAAAAGTAAAGTTATCTTATTAGAACTCAATTCATGCCATTCTGACGTTCTAAAGTTACTAAACAACTGTAATCAAGAAATAGTAGAGTTATTAGTTGTCAGTTTACTAAACGATGAACCAAAGTATTCTTCTGCAGTAAAGTTAATAGCGGACGGTATCTTAAATATTGTATTAAGCAAAGACAATACATATAAAATCTTCTGGCAACTACTTTTCAAAGTTGACAACAAATATTTCACTGAAATGTGTGTTGAAAATTCTGATATCTTCACGTACATAGTTGAAGCTTTAGCCGACTGTGGCAAACTCTTGAGAGAGGGAATGTCGGCAGAATCATTTTACATAGAGTTAAGCTATTCAGAGTTGGTATGCGTGGTACAAAGAATATGCTGTAATGATTGCTTAAAATCACAGTTTTTCGATATTATTAAGGATTATGATTCTGATTTAGATTATTGGCAAAATATCTTGTGAAGTTATGTGAATATATTTTTACTTTTCTATAAAATGTTGTTTTGTTTAGTGTATGTATCCTTAAATACCTTCGACACGTTTCAAATAAGTAAGTCCCCGATGCCGCGCCATATTATTCGTCATAGCTATCAAATCAAGTGATTTAGGAAAGGGGAGCAAACAATTTTTTTGAACTTGTAAAACCCTGAAGTTGGCTTTCCGATGCGCAAGCCACGGCCCGGTACTGTTTTTGTATGAGAATTACTACTTCGCAACCACTGTAGGTAACTTCAGGGCGGCCAAGAACACCATAAATATTAAATTACGAGTTCATGCCACTTGTTGCTCATGATTCAAATACGACATACACATTATATCTTCACTTATTGTGCACTATCATCAATGCATGTTCTTGATCAATAATTATTATAACTGAAACATCACGTCAATATTCCTTGAGAGAACTAAATAAACAAACAGGTTGGTTCATAATAAAGTAGACTTACTCCAAGTATACTTTATTATGTACCAAAATTATCTATTCTAATATAATAATGTATGCAAGATTTGTATTTTTGAATTTTTGTATGTGAATCAACTTAAACTACTGGACCTATTTCAAAAATTCTTTCACCATTGGAAAGCTACACTATCCCCGGGTGACATAGGCTACTTTTTATCCCTGTATTCCCACGGGAACGAGAACTACGCGGGTGGAACCGCGAGGCGTCCGCTAGTAACAGCTATATTACAAAGAAACAGCATATTTCGACTCTCATAACTCCTATAATGAATTGAAGGTGAGCATATTGCCATCTGCTAATCAGTAGTTTCTTCATCAGGGAAGAAAAATCCACCTATCCAATCCTTGTATTACTATCTATCATGGTCCCACAGACTGAGCGTGCCAGAAGCGACACCATTCACGGCAGTACTCAAGTTCGCTGCTGAGGAGTTCCGCGTGGAGCCGGCCACCAGCGCCATCATCACCGACGACGGCATCGGCATCAATCCTCAGCAGACCGCAGGTAGGATGAGTACATATTTCTCAAGACAAATAAGTAACTTTAAAGTTAGTATGAAATTTTCTCGCTTAAGAATAAGGCTCATTCAAATATTTCAGGATTACTGCCTGCTACATTTTATACCTGAACTGTCGAACAAGTTTGATGAAATTTGCAAAAAAAACTCTATTTGTAACGTGATGATGTATATCACCAAAGGTTGACTGGTAGAAACTGCCTATGGCATTAAGTCCGCCTCTGTAGGTTTGCGCGTGTGAAGTGTTAAATAAAAAAGTGAACTTGTCATTCTTGCCCTGTGCTCAGTTTTTTTCCCGTAATTATTTACAATATCTTCCAACTCACAACTTCCAACCCAGAAACCCATAAAAAATACATCCAAAAAAACAGACAAAACTATGGAGCAAGGAATTTTTACACTGATGTCTAAAAACTTATAATGATATTTTGTTCCAGGCAATGTATTCCTGAAGCACGGATCAGAACTGAGGTTGATTCCCAGAGACAGAGTCGGCCACACATAGACACATCATTCCAATGTAAATTTAAGCATTACATTATTTATATTGTATACATAATATATAAACTTTATCTTATGTTAAAATTATAATATGATTTTTACAAATAAAATTTTCATTTCATATCTTTTTCATCCAAAATATGAATTCGCGCACCTAGAGCCTCATAATAATCATCATTTCAGCCCCAAGTGCGAGTCGGACTCGCGCACGAAGGGTTCCGTACCTCTATCGAGAAGATATAAGATCACGTTTGTTGTACGGGAGCTCCACATAAATATATATTTTATTCTGTTTTTACCCGGCTGCAAGGAAAGGGTTATTAGTATCTGTTGTTATATCAGCAATAGAAATACATCTGTGAAAATTTCAACTGTCTAGCTATCACGGTTTATGAGATACTGCCTGGTGAGTATATAATAATAGTCTATGGCCTGGTGACAGACAGACGGACAGTGGAGTCTTAGTAATAGGGTCCCGTTTTTAACCTTTGGGTACGGAACCGTAAAAATGACCACAATTCAATTGATTGGGCATTTTGGTCATTTCAAGAATTGAACATTCTAAACCTGAACAGCTACATCAATCAGTTTTGTGCGTCTCGCATCCAGTGGATGCCCGCAGGTCCATTTTAACCAGGTCATCGCTCCGCTTAGAGGGATACTTTCCTAGCAAGGCCCTAGTACTGTCTTCTAGATATATTTTGCAGTACCAATGTTTTATCAAGACCTGTTTTTGCCGACTTAGACAGAGGCGTAAAAAAAACACAAACAAAGCTTTGGTTCAACTTTATTAATATGCTTATAATTAATGGAAAGAAATGTACAGAAGGATAGAAGCACTCGCATCGCTAATCTAATCTTATGAGTGGCTCCGCAGCTCTAAGGAAAGCTTTCTCGAACTCCATTTCGGAGAACCGGTCCACGGACGCTCTGTGAACAAAAGAATGCTTAATGTTTGTGTACTCACACTTATCACACTATAATATTATAAAGGCGAAAGTTTGTGAGTGTGTTTGTTACTTCTTTTACGCTCAAACGGCTGGACGGATCTGGATGAAATTGGGCACAGAGATAATAATCAGGAATAGCACATAAGATACTTTTTATCCCAGGAATCTGTTCCCTCGGGATAATTTTCGATATTCACACAGGCGAAGCCGCTGGCAGAAGCAAGTAACTAATAAGGTTATAATGTAGTAATGTATGGAAGAAGACAAGTTGCCAACTCCAAATTTATTGGGGCTAAGGCACGAGAATGATTAGCAATTCTTTGGTCTTTTGGTATTTTTTTGTAGGTCACAGCTGTTACGATACGTAAGCCATGTAAATATTTTACCCCATGACCTCTAGCGGCAAAACTAATCGATCAGTCATGCGTCAACCATACCGTCGATATCGCCACTATGGGCGCTTTGAGCGCGATTCTACACACAGCAACAACGCACTCAATACATTCAGTGTTGGAAAACTTAACAGTTTTAGTTTTTATTATACAGTAAAACATTTGTATCAAGTACAACCTTGCCTATGCTGTGATTTTTAATTTCGTGGACTAAACAGACAGCTGCTATTGACCTTATTTTTTTTAAATGTTGCAAGCGCGGAGCATAGTGTTGTAGGTAAGGCTCAATCATAAGTGATTCATCGAATCGATGTGACATGACTCCTGAATTTATTTTTACTAATTGGTGTAAATAAATGTTTTATGAATATAAACGTAATATATTTAAATATAACAGTATTCATACACATAGTACATGAACTTTTATTGTGTTAAATATGAAATCAACAATAAAATAAATGTAATCAATAAAATTAAGTCTGACATAAATGAGTAGAAACTAAATATGGGCCGCTAGTTTCTAAACAAATTATTTTTTTATGCCGTGAAATAGTTTCATTATCGATCTACTTCGATTTTCGATTAACTTTCGATCACTCAGGATAGTTAGGGTACGACACTATTTTAATGTAACGATAAAGTGACAACCCCCCAAATGTCAGTTTAGTCCACGAAATAAAAAATCACATTATAGTTAAACTTCTTGAATACTGAGAATGTGTTCAAAGTCATACTGCTAGCCTACAAGTTCAGTATACCCTCACCTAGCAGCGTCCACGATCCGCTTCCTCTCGTCGCCGGGCAGCGCGATGACCTCGAGGATGGCGCGCGCGTACTCGTCGGGCTCGGCGGCCAGGAAGCCGGAGCGCCCGCCCGCCGCCGTCTGCACGATGTCGGCCAGCGGCCCGCCTGAGCGGTGCGCGATGGTGATCAGGCCTGCTGCCATGCACTCCACCACGCCTGGAAATTACACAGGGAATATTATACTAGAGCAGATGTATGAAAGGCGACTAACAATAGTACATTATTGCAAAGGCCGGGAAATAGGCTATTGCAGGTCGAGTATGACTAATACGAGACAGGCAATTGTGAGCATCAAGATGGCGGGATCAAGTCTCCAATTTAAAATGTATTACATTAAAGTGTTTGTACTACATATGTACTATTTGTACCCTAAACAAGACATTTGTATCTCTAAAGGTAAAGGAAGTATGTCAAGATGTCCGTCGTCCCGTCACTTTGACGTCAAAGTGGCGGGACTTTCCGGCAGCGCTACTCAGAGGCAGGTAATTCTCCCCCGAAGACTTAGTACTACATATGTGCAGATATATACTCAATTTTCAATAAAATTGTAAGTGTAAAATTCAAGTTATGTGATAAAAACATTGGTCCCGGCAATTTGATTATTCATGTTATCGCTGAATTCATATGAAAATCGTTAGAACTCATGGAAAATCAAATGTGAAAACTTAGTACGTCCTTAGTAGGCATATGAACGTGTGTAATTTTCATATTCATAACTTAAGTACATCAAAAGTTATCTATCAATAAGTCTTGTCATTTATTCATTTGTATAACATAAGTACAATAATAATGATATATACAGGTAATAAAGAGTGCGCTATGTTATGCCAGAGGGCGTAAAAATAATGTTTGCAAGTAATACAAATAAAAATCAAGCCAGCTAAATCTCAATACTTAAATAAAATAAGCCTGAAGAATAAAACAACAATTATAAAGAATTGCATAATCCAAATTAATATAAATCAATGTCAATAAAAGAGAAACAAATATTAATAGGAACAATAATATAAAAAAAAACAAAATGTCAAAACAGTACATGTCAAGACACAGACTAAAAAAACAGATATTAAATGGCTATGTCAATATAGGTAAAAATACAAATGTCAATATCCAATATTAATGTTAATATTCAATTCTAATGTTAATATCCAAAAATAATGTCAATCATTGTTATCTTTGAAATGGACACATTTATGCAGTAATGAAACAACCCAAAATGGTTTTGATAATTATTTATTACATATTGATGCAACTCCAATTATAATTGTTGCCTTAGTGTTCTAATGATAAAAGTTACTTATATAATAAAAAGAAAGTTTGATAAGACTTATTTTTGCGCATATATTTAACAATTAGGCACTATATACGTTTAACTCTTCATAACTTTCGTCTTTAAGTCATCGTAGCACTCCCACTTACCAATTATTCGAGAAATATGAGCTCGAATAATTGGTACTTAAAGAGCTATTTTTCAATTTAGTGATGTGTTTGTAACTTCAGACGCGCCACGGGATCTGAAGTTTGAAACCTGTCAGTAGTGTCAAAAAAGTTTAAACATAATTTCAAAATTCGAACGATGTCTCATTTCTGGGCAAATATTTTTTCGGGCAGGGCTTTTGCCCGACCCATCCTAAAAATGTCTGGGTATAAAGTCATCACTATTTTCATCTAGGTAACTAGAACGGGAAAACTGCACAGAATACTAAGATGAGCTTAAAATGCAAGGATAGCCTAAGGAAAAATGGTTTTTATAGACGTCTCGAGTCATGTAAAAGGCTGACTATCTCAAATAGCCTTCTAAATATGTCCGTAAACGTCCGTACGTTTTACAGTCTTGTTAGCCAACATCAAGCGGCATCATGACCGATGCCGCTTGATGTAGGTGGAGCTATAAACTCTATAGCAGATAGAATAGAATAGCATTTACCTTTTAAGACAATTTGTCTCGGAATTTGCAAAAATGCAACTTTTCTTTAGATCATTAAGTTCAAAAAATATAGTAGATGATAGTGAGTAGGATATGGTTTTGATTCCATTGCATCCAGATGCCCTGCATGATATTGCCCTGCATTTGATCTTGAATCATTTCTTCAGCTGATTTATCGAGGGAAGTTAAGCCGTGCTTAAAATGTATAAATCTAGAGGTAAAAACCCGATTGATCTTTTTCCTATGTCGTTGACTGAGTATTTGTCATTCGAGCAGTTTCTTATTTCATCTGCACTGTATAAAACATCTGCTAATATATGTTCAACAATGTAGGATATATTGCACTCGCATTGTACTTGTATTACATTTTCGCCGACAGTTTCTGTTTTAAAATATGATTTTAAAATGTGAAGTCTATCTTTATAAATAGAATCGGTGTTGGCATCTTTACTAGCTAGATTTTAATGAATTTGCAGAAATCATGATCTGTATTATCAATTTTTACTTTTAACAGATACTTTCCCAAGTAAGCTACAGCCAACGACTGTGACATGGCATCAAATGCACAAATATTTACCCCTGTAACACTATCAATACTTTTTACCGTATTCCCATTTGATAATATAAAAACTTTTTTTATTTGTGTTTTTACTGTGCGTGTTTTTCTTTCTTTTCCTCCCCAGTTTTCAACAAATGAAGGATTTTTGTCAAAAATAGAATCTGTATTTGAATTACTCTTTGCTGTGTTAGACTGTGTGTTTGTTGTCTTTTCCTAAATGTGAACACTCGATGCTAATTTTATTTCACCTGAGATATACTCGTAATGTTTCGTAATGAATTCATCTATTCTCAGCCTGTGCGATTTGGTTTTAAGATCGCAAAGACGCGTCTTGATATTCTTGAAATAGCTCTATATTAGATGAGGTAGGATTGCTTACTCGCTACCGTACCCATTTTTTATTATGTTAGTCCATAGAGGCACTTGTTTCATCAATCTTAACAATGTATGAATCAGCGAAGGCAAGAAATATAAGTTTTCTGTGTTACTAAAATTTTCAGAAGTAAGATCATTAATAATTGTTTCTCTAGATATATGATCACAATCAACTCTCATATCTACTTGGGATTTTTTCCTTTCATGTATTTCTTCCCTGGTTTGTTCTTGATCTAAGAAACTTATATTTTTAGAAATACCTTCCTTATATCTTCATCCTCTTGCCCATCAGTTTCGAGTTGAGATTTGATCTCTTTGTCAAAATTAATATCATGAGCACTTTCACTGTCATTGTTGCCCATTTCATTGTCATGTAACAAAGATTTCAATCGCAATCTCGCTTCTTCATTTCTTGATAATTTTCCATCTTGATCATTGCCAGATAACTTTGCTAAACAAAGTATAACCATATCTTTTGCAATCTATTTTATCACTTCAACATTTTCACACGTTTTCATCTTTTTTAAGCAATTAACGTAAAAGTGCTTTACTCTGTTAGCGCTATTTTTGAAACAAGACTGATTGTATAAAATTTTGATCATATGGCTAGTATCAATTCTAATGTAAGTTTCGATCAGGACGACGTTTTTTTTTTACGTTCAAATAATATACCAAATGATACTTCCAAATATTCTTTTGTTGTACTGCAGCGTGTAAAAGCTTTTACACATGCTCCAATAAGCGCAGAAGAATCATCGCATATTACTTCTGCTGGTACTGTTTTTTTTTTACACCACTGATTCAGCCAGTCAGTAATTGTTTCTATAGTATGACTTTCGGATACCATCTGGAACAGTGGCACGCTGGTGTGCCCCTCATATGTTTTTAAAACACACACATATAAAAACAAGTGTTTAGTAAGTGAAATTTTAGAAAACGGGCCGAACCTAGTAGACTTATTACTGCCCGCTGAGAATCATGAAAGTATTGACTGTAATATTTTTCTTGATCAGGAGACCAATAATGCACTATTAAATTTGGATGTAGTGATATTAATCTGATAAATTCATTATAGGGTGGAGTTTGAGCCGTTAGCCATAAGGACATTGTCGGGTTTGAGTCACAACAAGTAGCCTTTCTTCCTTAATGCTTGATTTGGCGAAGAGTTCCTAGTGTTGGCAAGATAGGCGGTTCAACGTCGTTACTGTCCATCATAGAATGAGCTAACGAATTGCGTACAGATATAGCTGATGACATTTTTAGGTCATCACTTAATTCCTCTCTTTTCATAGATGACAATTTAATCTTTCTTTGAATTTTATGTTTTAAGTCTGGTTTGTGATTTTTTATTGAAACTTCACAGTTAGCTATTTTATTGGTAGTCCAATTTATAAGAACGTTAACACCCGCTTTACATTCTTTACATTTTCCGAAACAGCGGACAAATTCATCTTGTTTGATTGAATATTTTTGAAATGC
The DNA here is from genome assembly GCA_945859665.1 of Anorthoa munda. Lineage (NCBI taxonomy): Eukaryota > Metazoa > Arthropoda > Insecta > Lepidoptera > Noctuidae > Anorthoa > Anorthoa munda. The sequence continues at coordinate 3,858,483 of OX243899.1, read as the reverse complement.
CAAGTGCATAGTATTTTGCTAACTTTCCATAACTCCTCTCTCAATAGACATGCCGATTCTTGACTAGGTAAACACATTTTCTTCCGATATTTTGATGTTGTTAAGCTAGGACAATTTCGCCTGATATATTTAACAATTGGCTGAATTTTACTCCATGCGTAAATATCTAAATGAAAAAAATAAAAAAAACTTTTTTACAAAAATATACTACCGACTTCCAAATAAGAAAACTACAAAGTGAAAAATAACTTTAGGAAGTCGGTGTCTTTGGTAGATACTCGTCACAATAATAACATTAAGTGCTGTACACACTGTGTGCGTGTACGTGGGGCCGCCCGGGCGGAGTGGAGCCGGCCGCCCGTGCCGAGTGAGTGGAAAATCGAACGTAATTAAAAACCATTTTTTTGCGTAATGGACACCGACTTCCAAAATTAAAGTTTTTTTTCACTTTGTAGTTTTCTTATTTGGAAGTCGGTAGTATTTTTTTTGGAATTTTATTTTTTATTTTTTACTTCTCAGTTGTACCTACCTATAAGGCAGGTAGCTAAGTAAGTTACCTATATTGCCAGAATAGATTACCCGAATATCATGAAACAACATAACCGGTGAAATGAGAGTTTACCAAGGTGAACTGTACACATCTGCTTACCCCTTTAGAGCATTCTGGCGTAATGTTATGTTATGAAATGGTCGGGATTGGTGCATTTGCAGCAATCCCGAGAGATTTGCCTTTATTTATTGAAGAGTTCTGTTGTATATCTCCGAAGTTCTTCGTCAGATCTTCACCAAATTAAAATGGGACCAATTTCGAACCATATTATTTCACACAAAAAGAATTTTCAAGATCGGTCCACAATTAACGGAGATATCGGAGAACGAAAAAAAAAAAAAAAAAAATAAGTCGTACATATAACCTCCTCATATTTTGTAAGTCGGTTAAAAAGAAATTGTTCAGATTCTACAGGCAATTTATCAGCATCGTAGTCACTACTTTCATCATGTTCTATTTCCTTAACACTATAATCGCTATCCGTTACAGATTCAGTTTCATCAAAAAAATTATTGAAATTGCGTTTAACCGACAGGTACTTATATCAGTAAACAATAGATCATTCGATGATGGTATGCCCTGAATATAAGCTGCTTTATAATTTTCAAATACCTTTTTTGGTCTTCCAACAGCACTATACTTTTCCTTCCTGTTTGTATTTTCTTTTTCATTGTTAATCCTTAACGTAGAACAGAATAACTATTATATTCTGTTGTTTATGCAATGGTCATATAATAGGGGTTATTAAAACACGAGCATAGGTAGGTGTATACATATATGTGAGAGCAGTGGTGGCCCAGTGGTATCGGCCGCGACTTACAAGTTGTAGGTCGTGGGTTCGAGCCCAGGCAGGCAGGCGCTTTACTTTGTGTAAATTATTTCATCACCACTGCTCTCAAAACGGTGAAGGAAAACATCGTGAGGAAACCGGCATGTCCTAGAACCAAAAATTCGAAGGCATGTGACTTCCACCAACCCGCACTGGGCCCGCGTGGTGGATTACGGCCCACTCCCTCTCACAGACAGGAGGCCTGTGTCCCAGCAGTGGGAACATTAATAGGCTGATGATGTGATGTGATGTGATAGGTTTATCAAATGAGGCGAAGCCGAATTTGATAATAATATTACGCGAGTGTTTTAATACCTAATTATATGCTATTGCATACACTACTTTATCTTCACTCATACAGTTGCAATAAATCAAAAGTGGAAACGGAAAAATATATGGTATGGCGGGCAATTTAGATTCTCATTGCGCATGACTGCGCGCCTCCTTAGACAATGACAGTACTTCAATGAGCCCATAAGCGCCAATAAATTAAAAAGTAAAAGTGTGCTATAAAAATAAAAAAGTTATTTTATGATGCAGTTGTTTAAAAATCGAAGGAAAATGTTGAACTGTAATGGCTTTTTTTAAATTTTACCTATCCATGAATATAAAGTACGTGTTTATACAATATTTTTTGAATTCATATTTGGAACATTACGTTGTAAATGTAGATAAAATATCTTATTAGGTCGCTCACGGAAATACGGATATTAAAATAGGCAATATTACTAAAATTAACCGTTGTTAACAAGCGAATTCAGATACAGAAAGACAATAGACAACATAAGGGTTTCCACTGATCAAAATATATATATCAGAATCATTAAGATAGTTTGTTTCATTTCTACATACATCTATCCAATTCTATAAAAATAAAATTATTTATTTATTTATTATTTATTATAAACTTTATTGTACACCACAAAATAAAAACATAAAGGAGGAAGAACATTTTCAAACAAAGTGTACAATGGGCGGTCTTATCGCACAGACAACCTTATCCTATAACCTATTCCTTATCTTATAATTATCGATCTTTTATAATAAAATATGATACTTAAACTATTTATTTATTTACCGATAGGCTCGCGTTTGACCACTAACCACAAACCCACAAATTACACACGTTCATGTACTTAAGCATGAAAAAAGTAAATATATAATTATCAAAATCGAATTGGGTTGTGTCCATTTCAAAGATAACGATGATTGATAGATATCTTTTGATGTACTAAAGTTATAAATATGAAAATTACACACGTTCATGTACTAAAGACGTACTAAGTTTCCACATTTGATTTACCATGAGTTCTAACGAATTTCATATGAATTCAACGATAACATGAATCATCAAATTGGCGGGACCAATGTTTTTATCACATAACTTGAATTTGACACTTACAATTTTATTGAAAATTGAGTATATATCTGTACATATATGTAGTACTAAGTCTACGGGGGTGAATTACCTGCTTCTGAGTAGCGCTGCCGTAAGCCTGCTCTAACCTGCCTCTGAGTAGAGTAGCAGTGACGTCTTGACATAGGTACTTTCTTTACCTTTAGAGGTACAAATGTCTTGTTTAGGGTACAAATAGTACATATGTAGTACAAACACTTTAATGTGATACATTTTTACTTGGAGACTTGATCCCGCCATTTTGATGCTCACCAGGCAATTACCATTACCGCCGAGGCATATATAGTGCTTTTCTCAAAATAATGCAGGCAAATAAAAAAGTAGTTAAACTTCCACAATTTTTCAAGTTAATGTCGTTTTTTAACATGAACTGCACATTTCAGCATGGAATAAATTGCCCATAATGTAGATGACTTTTTAGTTTTAGCAATCTCATTAAAATACGCCAAAAATACTGTTTCGGAGAAAATGTTGAAATTTTTATCGTTTTTCCAAATCATAAAATTTTCATATACTTTCATGCATTGACATATATATTACTTGCGGATTGCTTTCATGTATTTTTCTTTTGACTTCGCTGGAAGCAGGTTTTCCATTGCCAATTTGGCTTCTGATCTTAAATCTGGTGGAGTACAATCAATCTCCATTTCACTCTCTGAACCGTCGGAACTCAATTTAATTATTTATTTTATTATTACCTATTATTTTGGGATATCGCCAAGCGGTTGGTCGACTCTTCACGTGACCAGAGGGCTGGCTTTTTAATTGGCCAAAGAATCAGCATTGCCATCCCACGTGGCAATGCTGCCAGTCTTCTGGGCACTTTTCCTGTTGACAGCGATGTGGACGAATTTTTTGACGCCCCGTAATTGTACATATTAGTTTTTCTTATTTTAGTTCTAATATTAGTTTGTAAATAATGTACATATAAAATACTAAAAAAAATATTAAATTAATATTTATGAAATATTTAAATAACAAATCAAGACGAATTTTTAGCTTTGCCGCCAATTTTCTATTTATCATCTGTGCCGAAAGGCAAACGCATTTATGGCTATACAGCCACGTGAAAGCAATTTGTACTGAGCAAAGAGACTTACTTTGGTATGCCAAGAATGATAAAAGAGATCCAATTAAAGAGTATCTAATAACCCCAGCACGCCGTTATATTACATACAACATTGCTGGAGCGTTGTAATGTTCCAAATTCAAAAAACGCTCCATCAAGAAAATCAAATCCATTTGATTTTCTTTGCCCGTAAATTCGGTACATCGCGTGTTCTTTTTTCTAAAATAATGACAATATTTCCATGCTTGTTTGATTGTGTTAAAAGGCACACGTGAGTGGAAACGCCGGGAATGGTCGTCCTAAAAGGACATAAATGGATCTTTATCAAGTGGCAGGTGCATAGTACTCATAAACGGCGTGCGTTCATGACTATATGAACGCATGTATATCATACGTATGGCGTTCTGTAGTTTCTGCCTACCCTCACGGGAAAAAGGCCTGAGTTTATGTATGTATATAATTTCATGCCAATTAAAATCTTCATTTGTAATTTTGCTCTAATACATAAGAACGGATTTGAGAATTAGAGTTTCTTGTCCGTTCTTCTCCATAACAAGGTACTTGCCCAAATGCACGGTAGAATCAATTATTATTAACTTTGAATTTATATTTTTAACGTTCAAAAGTGCCTCTTAATGGCCCTGGCTAAACGTTAGTAACTAGTAAAATATTTGATGTTTTTATTTAACACTAGCTGACCCCCGCAGCTACGCTCCTGCCAACTGGCTACATACCACCTACCTCCCTCCCTACTCTACCCTACCTACCTACCTATCAATTTGTTAAACTATTTATGTGAATAAGAATTAATACTACAATACGAATGTAACCATCTTTTGTTTCTACCGGCGATCTAATTAAAATTTTGAACATAAAAGCTGCTATTGATAGATATTATATTCTCTCGCAGCCTTTTTTGTAGGTAATAATGAGTATTTTAATCATGTAGTACATAATGTTTATGTATCATCAATAGTTTTCTCAGTGCAAGCCAAAGAATGGATTTTATAGCAAAATGTTGCTACTTTGGGTTACATTATTGCAATTATACTGCGCGCTACTGGGCCTTAGATCCAGTCTCTCCGAGAGGCCATGATTGGGCGCTTGAATCTGTCCTTGAAGGCAGTCTCCGAATGGGGCGATGCTAATCTGGTCAGGTTCAATGCTGCTAAGACTCAGACGTGTCTTTTTTCTGCTAAAAGGAGCCAGTTCCACCCGGCTCCTTCTTTCTGAGTGTGACCGTGCCGATAACGGACCTTCTTGAGCTTCTTGGCGTTACGTTGACATCGACCCTCAATTTTGGTCCATTCAATGAGGCAAAAGCTCAGCTGGCTGCCAAAAAGTTGGGTATCCTTGCAAAGGTGAGACGGTACTTCACCCCAGAGCAGTTGCTCAACTTGTATCAAGCGCAAGTTAGATCATGCATGGAGTACTGCTCTCATCTCTGGGACGGATCTGCCAAATACCAGCTAGATACGCTCGAGTCGAAAGAAAAACGGGCCCAGAGGCTTATCGGCAATGAGATACTGGTCGAGTCTAGGCTCCAGAGCCTTGATCATCGGCGCCGAGTTGCCAGCCTGTCGGTACCGGTTACATTTCGGGGAGTGTGAGTTGGAATTTCATCAACTGATTCCTCCTAGTCCGTTCCATCATCGGGCTACAAGACGTACGGCGATACATGGTCATCATCGGTCTATACACGGTGGACATCCCACCCATACGCACCAAACGTTTTGGGAATACTTTTATTATACGCACAGCAAAAGAGTGGAATTCCCTGCCGGAGTCTGTATTTCCCGATAGCTACAACCTGGGAGTCTTTAAGTCAAGAGTGTTACTTCTAGGCAAGCGTGCTTCATCGTCGACCACATCATCGCTTACCATCAGGTGAGATAGTGGCAGTCCTATTTTGGCTTAGCTGCTTTTTTATGTGATGTTATGTATTTTCCTACTCACTTCTTACTTAGCCATGTCCACAAGTTGTTTTCAAAAGTCATCATGAATCGTCTCGCGCGTAGTTTATATTTAAACGATTTCCAGCCTCCCGAACAAGCCGGATTCCGAAAAGGCTTTAGCACCGTAGACCACATACATACGCTGCGGCAGGTAATACAGAAGACCGAATAGTATAACCTGCCTCTCTGTTTAGCGTTTGTGGACTACGAGAAAGCCTTTGATTCGATGGAGACTTGGGCTGTGCTGCAGTCTCTCCAATGGTGCCAAATCGACTACCGGTACATCGAGGTGTTGCAAGTGTTTGTACAAAAACGCCACCATGTCAGTCGGCTTCAGGATCAGACCTCGGCACCTATCTGTTAGTTACACTATCCTTCTCCAGCGTGGTGTGAGACAGGGAGTCTTATGTCCAGCAGTGGACGTCTTTCGGCTGAAATTATGAATGTTGTAAGTTCCTACTTACTGATGCCAAAGTGCTCGTTCCACATGGCGTGCAGCGCCAGGCTGCTGGTCTGGTACAGCTGCAGCAGACGCGCGTAGGGCGCGTTGACCACGAAGGAGACGCTGTCCTCCAGCGACAGGTGCTTGGCGAGGTCCTTGAGGTGCTGCACGCGCTCTTCGTCCGCCGCGTTCCTGCAGGACCCTACCAGAACCAGCTTGATCTGGAATCACGAGAAGTACTTTAAATTAGGCATTTGGTAGCAGGCAGACCAAAGTTACCGATGTAGCCCGAAGAATTGCCAAACTTAAGTTGCAGTGGGCAGGGCACATTGCTCGCAGAACGGATGGTCGATGGTGCCGAAAAGTTCTGGAGTGGCGAGACGGGCTTTCGGCTCAAATGATGATAATAATGATGAGGCATTTGATGGCCCGGCCCAATGTTGGTAACGGGGAAAAAATATATAACACTTCATTAGCAATTACCCTATGCCACATCATCTCATTCTTGACGAGCAGGTTGTGCAGCTCGTACATGGCCTGCAACATGAGCAGGTGATCCTTCTCGGGCCGGAACTGCTCCACTGATAGGACGCATATCGGAAGTACAACAACTTGAGTCAACCTATCGTTGTTGTACGACACTTGCAGGCTATATAAATGACAACAACAACGAATTCACCCATCCGAAGATGTTGTAGTACAACAACTTGACCCACTTGAACGGAAGGTTGCGCGCGATCATGCTCTTGTTGTTGTACGACACTTGCAGGCTATATAAATGACAACAACAACGAATTCACCCATCCGAAGATGTTGTAGTACAACAACTTGACCCACTTGAACAGGTTGCGCGCGATCATGCTGTTGTTGTTGTACGACACTTGCAGGCTGTACAAATGACAACAACAACGAACTAACCCATCCGAAGATGTTGTAGTACAACAACTTGACCCACTTGAATAGAAGGTTGCGCGTGATCATACTGTTGTTGTACGACACTTGCAGGCTATCCAGATGACCCATCCGAAGATGTTGAAGTACAACAACTAACAAGTAACTTGAACCACGTAAATAGCGGATAGCGCGCGATCACGTTAGACACTTGCAGACTATAAAAACATCGTCTCCATTCGAACATATTAAATTGATCGTCACAATAGGATAGTTAACTGAAAATTAGATTTTTCATTTATCATTTACAAGCACAAGCCCCCACTCCTGAACTTTGCTGCACTTCAACTTTGTAATTTTTTATTGATTTGTAAGCAAAAAACACATGTCCAATATTATTTGAGACAACTTGATTCAACCTATCGTTGTTGTACGACACTTGCAGGCTATATAAATGACAACAACAACGAATTCACCCATCCGAAGATGTTGTAGTACAACAACTTGACCCACTTGAACGAAAGGTTGCGCGCGATTATGCTGTTGTTGTTGTACGACACTTGCAGGCTGTACAAATGACAACAACAACGAACTAACCCATCCGAAGATGTTGTAGTACAACAACTTGACCCGCTTGAATAGAAGGTTGCGCGTGATCATACTGTTGTTGTACGACACTTGCAGGCTATCCAGATGACCCATCCGAAGATGTTGTACTACAACAACTTGAGCTAATTGAACAGCGAGTTGCACGCGATCATACTATCGTTGTTGTACGACGCTGACGCTATACAGATGATAACAACAACGAACTTATCCATCCGAAGATGTTGAAGTACGACAACTAACAAGTAACTTGAACCACGTGAATAGCGGATAGCGCGCGATCACGTTAGACACTTACAGACTATAAAAACATCGTCTCCATTCGAACATATTAAATTGATCGTCACAATAGGATAGTTAACTGAAAATTAGATTTTTCATTTATCATTTACAAGCACAAGCCCCCACTCCTGAACTTTGCTGCACTTCAACTTTACACCAAACACCAAAACATTTTTATTGATTTGTAAGCAAAAAACACATGTCCAATATTATTTGATAATCTCACTGACAGCCTAAATATAATTATCATTTTTCTACCCAGGCAACATCCCTATTACCTTGTGCCACAGCATCTCATTCTTGACGAGCAGGTTGCGCAGCTCGTACATGGCCTGCAACATGAGCGGGTGGTCCTTTTCAGGCCGGAACTGCGCCACTGATAGGATGCGGATCGGGTCCGAATCCTTTACTAGAGAGCGCAGCTGCTTCAGTTCTGATACCTGCAAGACAAGTCAGTCAAGATTATGTAGTTACAATGATCAGTATGCTTGTACCACGATCTCTAAATAATATAAAATCAAAGTTGCTGTCCGCGTCTGTCGACGTCATTACTGTTCCTTCGCTAACTTCTAAACCACGCCACGGATTTTGATATCGTTTTCATTAATGGAAAGAGCAATAAACGAGGAAGGTTTTTGTATATAATTTGTACTGTGCGAAGCCGGGGCGGCTCGCTAGTCACGCTAATATTATAAAGGCGAAAATCTGTGAGTGTGTTTGTATGTTTGTTTCTTCTTCACGCTCAAACGGCTAGACGATTCTGGATGAAAGGCACGCAAATAGATTATAGTCTGGAATAGCACATATGATACTTTTTATCCCGGGAATATGTTCCCTTGGGATAAATTTCGACATGCAAGCGGGCGAAGCCGCTGGCAGTAGCTAGTTTGTTATTAATCAAGAAGTCGTCTTGAACCCGACTTCTTATTATATTGCTTTTTGGATCACATTGTACATTTGTTATTGTGGTAAGGCTGGGTAGGGGGCATTCTAGACGGGACGTCTGCCGGTTTAATCGGATGCAGCTGTTTGACAGCATTTTACATGGATTGACGAGTGAGTCTGTAGTAAAGTGGTTATGGTAACGCAGAAAAAAAAAAACTTTTATTTCTACTACTTACATAAATAACAATATGATGGTAAAAATTTGCGTGTATTAGGTATTTCCGCTCTTCCGGTTTACATTAACAATAAATAAGTGAGAAATTTTAATAATAAATTCAATTAAAATCACGATCAAATTTAAAATCAATTGGTATCAAAATAAAACTAAAAAATAATGGCAAAATATAAATCAAATTAAAATTTAAATGTGTGAAAAAAGTGTCTATGGTTGTAGCAGAAGGCATTAAAAATAATGTTTTATTTTTGCTATTTTAGTATTGAACTGGAAAGTTGTAGAGTAGCGACCGCGAAGATGCATATTTGTATTTGGAATACCTTCCACTAGGTAGATCTATAATCTGGCTAAGGCTGTAGGAATCCGCTGGATGCGAGACCTACAGGGCCGGTCGATATGATTTTTTATTTATTTTTTATTGTAGATTGGGTCGCGCTTGACCACTATCTCACCTGATGGTAAGCGATGATGTGCTCGATTTGGCGACATTTTTGCCTTGTTCAGCAGTAGACGTCTATAGACTAAAATGATGATGATGAGTATTGAACTGTTACCTCGCATGGCGGGAAGACCCTGAAGGTGCTGAGCGGCATCCGCCACAATTCGTTGATGTGGTCCTCGGTCCACGTACCGTTAGCCATCACCACGTCCGCGCAGCGACCCACCACGCCGTACATCTGGGGGTAGAACAATACATATTTATTAATGTTAGAAGGCTACACTAGCCGATACGAGAGCTCCACTCAAGCAAGTGCTCACTAGACCGCTTATACCTAAATTATTTTTGATACTGCCTAGTAAGCGCTACCGCTGAGCCAGATCTTGCGCTCGATTTTATTGGGGAAAGTTTTTATTGGGTTTATCCAGCAGGAAATGTTAGCAGTAGCCCGAAGTCTGGATTTGTTGCCGGTTGATAGTAATAAGCTTGACCCATACGTTCCCTCGTCATAACATGTTAAACATAACTGTTGGAGTGGGGGTCTACTATAAATACACTACTGCAAATATTTCTGTTATATTTTGATTAACTCATCCATCCAATGATTTTGTAGTACAATTACTTTACCCAGGTGAACAGCGAGTTGCGCGCGATCAAGGTGTTGTTGTTGTACGACATTTTTTGGCTATACGGATGACAACAACAATGAACTCACCCATCCGAAGATGTTGTAGTACAACAACTTGAGCCAGGTGAACAGCGGGTTGCGCGCGATCACGCTGTTGTTGTTGTACGACACAATGCGATGTTTCACGCGCCGCATCATGGCGGATGTGATGGTCGGGTAGTGCACGTAGCAGCCCACAGGGCATTGCGCTAGGTAGCGAAATATGGGGAATGTGAACGCAAAGCCTGTTGTGTCTATGTATATGTCTGGAAAAAAGTAAAAAGTATGAAGTTGTTGAGTTGACTAAGGGAAGATCACTAAATCTATCACATCATCAGCCTTTTTAATATTTCCACTGCTGGGAAACAAGCCTCCTCTCATAGAGGGAGTGGGCTATAATCCACCACGCGGGCCCAGTGCGGATTGGTAGATGTCACATGTCTTTGAATTTTTGGTTCTAGGACATGCCGATTTCCTCACGATGTTTTCCTTTACCGTTTTGAGAGCAGTGGTGATGAAATAAATTACACAAAGTAAAGCACCTGCTCGGGTTCGAACCCACGACCTACAACTTGTAAGTAGGGACCGTAACCACTGGGCCACCACTGCTCTCTAAATCTATAATATCTTAAAATTGAAAGTACAATGTTACACATAAATATCTGTATCAAATAGCCTGACAATTTTATTGGCGACCGAATTTATTGAACATTTATCTCAAAATAGTATAAAAACAAAGTTGCTGTCCTTGTATGTGACTGCCTTTTTTCTTTTAAACCACGCAACGGTTCTTCCAAACAATTTTAATATGGTTTTCAATATATTAGAACATAGTTTATTTGTTTGTGTTGATTCACTAGTAGTGAATCAACAATCTAGTTGTCTATTTCGTTGCCCAAAATTGGCTTCTGATTATATAAGATCTATAGTTTTTATTGAGAGACCATTGCCTAGCAGTGGGAAAACACAGTTAAAAATGCTAATTAGATGTTTAACCAAGAATTTAATGCAAAGGCAAAAATGGCTACTCACCAGGATTCAGCTTCATAAAAGCTTCAAGCCCCAAAACCATGGAGCCCAAACTCTGCAGCAGCAGTGTAAAGTACGGATAGGACTGTGCCTCTATGACCTTTCTCATACTCAGTCGCACAAAGTTGATCTTAGTAGGGTCCACCTTCACATTGAACTGGTTCTGAGCACGGTCTATTATTGTCTGAGGTTCCGCTGTCTCTACTGTGTATATGTGGATGTTTGAGTCTGGGTACCTGTGGAGCAGACGACCAGTAATATAAGTTATGTGCAAGTATATTAAATGTGGTTGTGTGTGTACAACATTGATACGTAAAATATAGGGTGAATTTGATTACAAATTACAAAAACATAATAACAATTACTTTAGAAAGTCAAATATTGTTGAGTGTAGACAATATTTCTGTGGCCTGGTACTATAAGGGCCATTATTATCATAAATTGGCCTTTTTAGGGTTCCGTTTCCAAAGGGTAAAAACAGGGCACTATTACTAAGACTCCACGGTCTGTCTGTTTGTCAGTCAATCAAAAGGCTGTATCTCATGAACCGTGATAGCTAGACAGTTGAAGTTTTCACAGATGATGTATTTCTGTTGCCGCTATAACAACAAATACTAAAAACCGAAAAAAATAAATATTCAAGTGGGGCTCCCAAACAATAAAAGTGTTTTTTTTTCTGTTTTTGCGATAATGGTACGGAACCCTTCGTGCGCGAGTCCGACTCGCACTTGGCCGGTTTTTAGCACCAGACCACAGATTTATCAATTTCTAAAACAAGTTATCTATTCTATACTGTTGTTCAACCTACATGTCACAAAGGAGATATTTAAGAAATAGGGCTTAGGTTATAGATGCTACGATGCTAGGCAGAAGAAGAAAATACTGGGTTTCAGACAATTTTAGGTCATTACCTTCTCTGTATGAGAAGAAGCCTTTGCCCTGCAATGGGACAGTTACAGGCAAGTATTATAATTACCTAATTAATCCAATATCTTGGGAACGGTAAAGACCTGTATAAAATGGGTGAATGTTTATGCAAACATTGTATAAAAATTATTGAGTCCCTGATCTAAATAGCATACTATAAAGTGTAATAGTTAGGGTACTAAACAGGTTTGATGTTTCATATGATTCTTATAATTAGCAAAGAACATATTATGTTCTACCATACTTCTCTGTTAGAGATCATTTATAGTCACCCTTTTGCATGTTGTTACTATATTGTAATAAAAATACAGTAACTCTCACATACACACATTCACACACATCTGTTAAACTTAAATAAAATTAAATTTAGATTATAGAATAAGAACTACCGAAAATTATCCTAAGAATATTGTAAGTCTATTGCAGCAACATTCAAACCAATATATTTGTATTTTATTATGGGATACTTCCTGCGGCTGAACACCGTTGCCCAAAATACAAGCTCAGACTTAGCTTGGGAATCAGTAGCAATACCTGTTGTGCAATACACTTATATGATGCATATGGTAGTTTAAGATAAGATGACTGTTATTTATTGATTAAGTAAATAAGATGTTGTATTTTCTTTTATATAAAATAGAGCTTATTTATATTTAATTGTAACAAAAAATAAGTTTAGTTTATTTTAGTCACTTTGGAAATGTTCTCATAATTTGTATGTATTGTTTATTAATGTTTAAGTTGTGTACTTCTTTAAGTGATAAATTCACCATACTAACAGATATATAAGTTCTTTTATGTAATATGTATTAGTGAATAAGTCGTTGGAGTACCTTGTATTATTTATTTATTTATTATTAGGCTTTTCAACACTGAGTACACTGTTACTTTATAAATTTGTACATTTCAAACTTAAGTCTAAGTGCCTCATCACTTAAAGAAAAGCACAGCATGCACTAAATTTTGCGGAGATAATACAGTATTTATAATATAAAATAGAATAAAAATATATTAACTGGCGACAATAAATAATTTTTATTTTTATTTAGTAAGTATTGCTGTTGCTTGAGCACTATGTAGCTACGATTTACAGATTTTCTTGATTGCATCATTAAAAATAAACTCGCATCATACTTAAAATATTTAAGAACAGATTTAACTACAAACCTGGCCAGTATAGCTTTGATAGCCACCCACAGCACCCTCTCTCCGCCCCCTCCAGCATTGCAATAGGGATGAAAGAAAGCCACATTGGCCCCATCCCTCTTACGTCTTGTCAGCTTGCGTTCCTTTATCCTCATGTACCATGACGCGAAGATGAACGCGAAGGGAATCAGCACAAAAGTTATGAAGAGGAGGAATCCTATGAATACCAGTGGAAGGATCACCAGTAGGCTAAAATGATCATGAAAAGGTTTTGATTTTATGTTTCAGTGTGCATTGACGGTCTTATAGGACAGTGATAAGCGTCTTATGTATAAATATTCTGAGCATGTAAGACAGGAAAACACAGTGTTGTGCTACCAGTGTAATTATATCACTATTATTTATAAATATTGCTCATGGAAAATCTTATCGTCATTTCAATCTTTGTTATGTGGCAGAATGTGATTTTATTACTAAAACTACTTCGAAATAAGGAGTAACCAACTAGTTTTATCTATTAAAGTTGTAAACAAGTCAATTAACAAGAAAATCATAACATATTAGTAAAACAAAGTACGTACATAAACCATTGGAGAAACATTGTTAAAACAAATGTTCGAGTGACCTACACACGGTAGGGCCACTGCATTAAAAGTAGTTAATTGACTTTGTGTTAAACAAACACATCTGGATATGTTTCACAGTGATATTAATAATTTAAATATCGCAACAATAGAAATTGAACATAACCTCGCAACGTAAACATTCCCGTTGGCAGGTGAACCATAGACAATAGTATACTAAAGTAGTGATCAGTCAGGCGGCTATGTCACGCGATAAAAAATCGCCTAGTCAAAATATAATTTTGATAGTCGGTACTCGACATCATTATCACAGACAGGCAGCGAACCAACGTTCACCATTAAATTTATTAATAAGTTGCGGAAACAGCCCGTTGAAACGAAACTAAAATAATATTTGTAGCCGTTGGGCATAGGGTTCGGGCCTCTGAGTAAAAGTCCTTGCTAAATTTTCACTATTTTAATCACCAATACAAAATAATTACACATACGGGAACAAAAACAAGATAAACATGAACTAATTAATCAAAGAGTTTACAATTAGAGGTCTAAGATGGCCGGCGCTTTACGAGCGCGGCCTGAAACACGTCGCGTGCACGTTTCGAGGGTAGACTCAGACTTAGACTGTCCTTTTTCTGGTACCGCCAGAAACGCTTGTTCAACGCGGTTCGCGGGAATAATCGTTGCGCGTGATTGGTCGCCCACGTCAGTAATGTCAACCTTTCTGCCGTGGGCGCTATCATCCGATTGGATGTGCCTATCAGTGGGGCCAACAGTATCATTCACTCTATCGTCTTGGGGTTGCCACGTTACATACTCCCCCTCTAGATCACGATTACGACCTCGATCGTGGTCTAGCCTAACATTACTGTCATTCGGAATGGGTTGTAAGCGAGGTCGGCCTCGCTTTTTCTTAGGCTCCAGTGGCTGAGCGCACTCATCTATTCGACCTCGAAAAGGGGTGAGCTGATTAGCGTGGAATTTGCCCAATACCTCACCAGGATTTCCATCAGATGCAATTAGGTACGTTGTTGGACTCAATTTCTTCTTTACAACATATGGCCCATCCCTCTTAGGGAAAAACTTAGCAGTCTTTGACTTGCTGGCGTCGCTCAGCTGATGGGTAGCCAATAAAACTTTGTCGTTTACTTTAAAATCTGCCCCTACTCTTCTCGAACGATCAGCGTAAATCTTCCTTCTATCCTGCAGTTTTTCTACTCTATCACGAACTTCGCTTAAGGAGTTTATAAATCGTGTTAAGTAAGGAGTGATCTGTGGTACAAAATTATCCTTCTGTAAGACCGCTCTTGGATCATTGTAAACCTCTAACGGTGACCTCAGTTCACGTGCAAACGACAGGTATGCAGGTGTAACTCCGGTCGTTTCGCAGACCGCGCTGTTCATGCTGAACCGCACTATCGGTAGCTGCATAGGCCATGCGGGGTGATCCGTACCAACTAACAGAGCCAATTGTGTCTTCATATCCCGGTTTTTTCTTTCCGCTGGATTGGCTTCCGGGTGGTAATAGGGTATCAAGTCTTGTGTAATACCAAGAATGAACATGCACTTCTGCATGACCGCTGAGACAAACTGAACACCATTGTCCGAAATAATGCGACGTGGTAGGCCGAACCGAAGAAAATACTCTTCTATGAGTACTTTTGCGCAGGCGACAGAGGTTGCTTCTTTGAGAGCATACAATTCTACCCATCTTGTCGCGGTATCCTCCACTAACAGGATCCACTTCTCCCCGTTTTCGCCCTCTGGCAGTGGTCCAAATAGGTCGATAGCCAAGACTTCATTGCGCTGGTTTAATATCGGTGTTTGAATCAGACCAGGTGGCTTTTCATTTGTCGCTTTATAGCGTTGACATGATGAACATGATTTTACGTATTCTGTTACTATTCTTCTCATGCCTGAAAAATAATAGTTTTGAGCTATTTTCTGGTACGTTCTCTCTATACCAGGATGTCCTGCAATTGGAGCATCATGACATTCTCTTAGAATCTCCTCCCTTATGCTTACAGGTATTACCAATTGCGGTGATTCGTTGTCTGTATCTGGGTTATAGCGGTAAAGGATACCACGTTCCATGAGATAACCGCGTTCTGTCCACCGACGGGAGGCAACTTCTTCTGTATCTTCTAATTCCTTTATAATTTTATTAAGATCTGGGTCAGATTCTTGTGCAGCACGTAGCTCCGTAAGATCTCGCGTAGGCAAATCAATAATAACGGAACATATTCCACAGGTTTCGCGGGTATCATCTGTACAAACAGGGCGGCTGAGTCCGTCGGCCACCACATTTACCCTTCCGGGATTGTACTCAAACCGAATGTCATACGCCTGCAGTTTAAGTGCCCAACGCACCAAACGACCAGTAGGCGACTTTAATGACAGAAGCCATTTCAAGGGTTGGTGATCACTGGCTACGATTACTGGATGGCCATCAATGTAACCTCGCATACGGTCGACTGCCCAGATGACCGCCAGAGCCTCCCGCTCCGTGGTCGAATAATTCCGTTCCGCTGCTGATAACAAACGGCTGGCAAATTCAATGGGTCGTTCTTCATTCTTTTCTCCTTGAAGCAACACTGCTCCTATCGCGTAGTTGCTTGCATCTGTGCGCAGGATGAATGGCTTGGAGTAGTCCGCCTGTATGAGGATCGGCGCTGACGTCAGCAGCTTTTTCAAATTACTGAAAGCTTCAGCCTGATGTGGTCCCCATACCCAAGGTTGATTTTTCCTCGTCAATCTTGTCAGTGGCTCTGCTACCTCAGAAAACTTGGGAATGAATTTCCTAAACCAGGAACATGTTTGTATGAATGTTCTGAGGTGTCCCAGTGTAGTCGGTTCTTTCATGTCTAAGATGGCTTGTATTTTCTCTTCATCAGCTGAGACTCCCTCCTGTGAGATCACATGACCCAAATATTTAACAGACTCTCTTGCAAATACACACTTTTCTCGGTTAGCACGCAATTTGAACTTCACCAGTCGTTCAAAAACGATTCGCAGGTTTTCCAGGTGCCTCGAAAAGTCCCCCTGTGTTATAATCAACAAATCGTCTAAATACCCTAGTATTGTAACATCCTTTAATTCTGAACCAGATCGCATTCTGTCTATCAGACGCTGAAAAGTAGCTGGTCCGTTCTTCAGACCGAACGGCATTCTTTTAAACCGGAAGGTTCCGAAAGGGGTCACGAAAGCCGTCTTATCCCTATCATCTTCCTTAACTGACACTTGCCAGTACCCAGATCGTAAATCTATTGTACTCATGTGACAACGTCCACGTGTAGTAGATTGCAGCAGTTCATCAATGCGAGGCATTGGATAGGCGTCCGACTTCGTGATTGAATTTAACTTTCGATAGTCGACGCAGAAACGATAACTGCCGTCACGTTTAGGTACTAGCAGGGCTGGAGCAGCCCACGCAGATTCGCAATCTTCAATAATATCTTCAGCCAACATCTTGGTAAGCTCTTGCTGCATAATCTCCTTCTTTGCAGGTGTCAGGCGATATGGGGGCGTCGCTATCGGAGAATTATTCCCCGTGTCTATATGATGTTCCCCATATGGAGTCGGCTCCCCAATTGTATTAAAAATCTCCTGAAAATCCGTGAGTAATTGGGCAAGCTCCTCACGCTCCTGATCCTCTAAACCTGCACCTTCGTCATCGCGTAAAACATTCATCGCGGCGTAAGAATGACGAGGTGAAAAAGTTTCCGAAATCAATTTATACTTTTGATCTACACTATCCGAAAAATGCCACAGGCGCTGCTTGAAATTGATAACGAGACCGGCACTGTTAATAAAATCTATACCTAAAACTGATTCATTATCTTGCGCTTCGGGAAAAATAATAAACTCGGTGGGCACAATTTTATGAAGAAGTGTCACCTGTACCTCTGCAACGAGCACCTCCATCAGGCGCGTGCAGCCATCCGCCAGGCGGATGTTTCTAGTGCACTGTTTTAAAGGATGGCCTTTTTCCTTCAACACACGAAAAAGTGTGTGACCGGCAATACAGCCTCTAGACCCAGTATCCACTAACGCGGTACCATTTTTCCCCAAAATACCTATTTGCATCAAAGGTCTATTATTATTAGGCTCCCCCTTGATTGGGCCTCCCTTGGTTCGACCCTGTGCGGACGCGAGGTGTTTCTTACAATTTTGTAGTTCGTTATTTCTATTTACATTTACCGAGCTTAAACCTAAACATTTATGAGCACTACCATTAGGAATATGTGAACATAAACAATCACTCTGAACATTATCTAAACACTGAACAATTATATCCTTATTCATGTTACATGATATGTCAACATTATCGTTATCATCTGACTGAATTACATGTCCATGTTGCGAACTGGTTTTAGTTGAACTTACAGAAAACTTATTGTCTCTAATATAATTATTATTAGCACACACATTTTTGATGACATTAGAATGCTCGTTAGTATGTTGTAGTTCAGTAACACAGTCATAGTAAGGTTTTAAGTGACTCCGAGCGTTGCAATACGCTGGGTTACCTTTGGTACCGGCAGGAACGATGCGAGGCGGACTCGGCGACTTTCGACCGCGCGGAACGTTATTCGTACGCTCGCGAACGGTCGCTAGGCAACGAGCGGCAACGGCGGCGGCGCTCACGGCGCGGTCGCAGGTACTCTGCGGGGCCGGCGCGGGTGGCGCTGGCGGGACGCTAGCGGCTGTCGATCTCGGCTCGTCCGACGCACATTCATTTTGCATGATAACGCGATGACGGGAACCGCGCACTTTTGAATTTACGTTATCACTGGTTGTCGTAACCGAATAGAAAGCATTTTGAGAATTAGATTGACACTTTTCGCACTTTGATTTTATAACGTTAGGGGTACCGCACCCATAACATTGAATAGGTTTATTTTTGTTTACGTTGTCATCACTTCTCCCAGAATCACTTTTATTGCTGTTTATTAACTTTTTACACTGCGATTTTTCGTGTCCCCATTTCTTACAGTAACTGCACGATAGCCTTTTGTTGCTAGTGGTCTTCTTATCACTTGGTGCCGAAGTTGAAGTAGCACCGGTCGCGGCAGATTGTTGACTGGCGCTCGGAAGCGTCCGTGTCGATGTCTTGCCCCATGTGCTGTCTTCTAACGATTCCTCGATCGCTCTGGCACGGTGCAGTAGCTGGTCGAAAGATGTTATGGAGTTACGATCGAGCCGCTTTTTTATTCTACGATCGAGAAGCCCGTATATCATATCTAGTTGTACTTTTTCACGTAGATCTTCTTGTGGCAATCTCGATAAAAGCGCTCGCGTCTTCGCTATAAATAAATCTGTCGAGTCTGCATTTTGTCGCAACGAAAACAACTCCAAATATATTCGAAAAGGCGGACGATGCTCTCCGAACGCACTTTTAAGTTTTTGAATAGCATCCGACCATGACGTGGTGGTGGTTTTTATCCCCTGCCACCATAATGCTGCTGAGTCTACTAGCAACATAGAGAGTCCTTTGACAGCGTTATCATCCGATATATGTAGGCAGTTCTTGTACACTTCTATTGCATCGATAAACCCGTCAACATCAGCAGACGATCCGTTGAATCGAGCTGTGCATTTTGAGAAGTTCGCGGCGGGCGTTGTCATGGACACTTCAGGCGCTGGTGTCGAAGTCCTCACATCCTGGATGAGCCTCGCGAAAATCTCTGCCTGACTCTGCTGTAGTGAGTGCATCAGGGTTGCAAATTGACCCTGGTCCATGGTGATCGATGTGGACATCTCTGTTGCCTCTTCCAGTTCTACTCCCTGATTCTTGGATTTCTTATTTCTGGTTTTGGAACCACGTGGCGAAAATTTTCATTCACCGGAAACGCCAGTCGTAGCGCTTCAGGTTCCAAAACTCCCGCTTGTAGGTAGGTAGGTGTAATCGAAGGCTTCCTCCTGGAGTACTGACTCCAATTGCGGCGCTATGCTTCGTAAAAAAAATCCGCAAGCACGTGTCGTCAGAGGCCCCACGTTGGGCGCCAAATGTAGCCGTTGGGCATAGGGTTCGGGCCTCTGAGTAAAAGTCCTTGCTAAATTTTCACTATTTTAATCACCAATACAAAATAATTACACATACGGGAACAAAAACAAGATAAACATGAACTAATTAATCAAAGAGTTTACAATTAGAGGTCTAAGATGGCCGGCGCTTTACGAGCGCGGCCTGAAACACGTCGCGTGCACGTTTCGAGGGTAGACTCAGACTTAGACTGTCCTTTTTCTGGTACCGCCAGAAACGCTTGTTCAACGCGGTTCGCGGGAATAATCGTTGCGCGTGATTGGTCGCCCACGTCAGTAATGTCAACCTTTCTGCCGTGGGCGCTATCATCCGATTGGATGTGCCTATCAGTGGGGCCAACAGTATCATTCACTCTATCGTCTTGGGGTTGCCACGTTACATATTTTGTTTTATGTTTATTATATCGTTAAGATTGTTTGATGACACACCATGTGCAAAATATTAATCGTTTTTAGGGTACCTAAAGGATAAAAACGATCTGTCTGTTTGTCTGTCTGTGTTTGCATTTCAGGTCGGATTAATAACCTTGTTTTACAGTAGCTTTTTTGAAGAAACTGATTCCTGAAAACGCTACTACACATGAGCACTATTATTTATTCTGTGACATGAGCGAACGAAGCGAGCTCGAAAGTTTTGCCTTTCTCAAAGATATAGCTTAGGCTTTAACATCGGTACAAAAACAGGATTATCTTTATTGAGATAATCCTGAAAAGTTCTAAAATTTTAGAGAAGACAACTTCAGTTGCGAGAGCGAGCGGAGTGAGCTCGGAAATTTTAGCTCACTGCCTCAGCTCAGATAACATTTTCAGTCGACTACTATAAAAGAATCTTTGCCAACATACCACCTAAAAGGTAGAGGAGAAGTAATTGTAATAATAAAATAAAACGGTTGGAACGGAATTCCTTTGGTACTAGACTACATTCAGTATAAACCGGTTAATTAAATGAACCGGTAGGCTTATTACGTATCATTTGCAAGAGCAAAACGATAGCGATCAAACGCTTGAAGTCGGAATTACCTGCAGTGTAGGTATGGTATGTCCTACACAATCGTTAGCTAATCGCTCGCTGTTTGTCAAATGCACTTATTTAAAAAAAAGCCGCCAACAGGTTTTGTTGTTGTTACATGAACATTAAAACGGTTTCAGCGGCACACAAAGTCTAAAAACGGGCCCACATAGGTGATGTTTTTTTTTTACCCGACTGCCGAAGGAGGGTAATGTGTTTATCAGTCTATGTATGTATGTATGTATGTATGTATGTATGTATGTATGTATGTATGTATGTATGTATGTGGCGTTCCAGAGACCAAACGCGTTGACCGATTTTGATGATTCATACGTCAATCGATTCGTCTTAACCTTGCGAGTGTCATAGGCTACATTAAAATTGGAAAATAGAAAAATGGCGGCTTTTGGGCGCCATATTGTGGGGGGCCAATTTTATTTTTTCTTCCAAACCCATCGTGTGGGATATCAAAATAAAGGGTTTTTAGAGGCGATTTCAAAAATATATAACACTTATATATTTAAATGTACCTAATTCGAAAACAAATTTAACTAAAAAGTTATAAATAAAAAAGTTAATTAAAAAATTCAAAATACCCGACTGCTTAAAAAGCGAACTAAAAAGACGTAAACAAGAAGAAAATCATGCTGTGCAGTCGGAGGATACATCTGGTTTTGGTCAGCCAGCTCGCGGATATGTATCCTCCGACTGCACAGCATGATTTTCTTCTTGTTTACGTCTTTTTAGTTCGCTTTTTAAGCAGTCGGGTATTTTGAATTTTTTTTAAATCTATTTGCTCGCGTTTGACCACTAGTTCGCCTGATGGTAAGCGATGATGATATTGTGGTCTACGGTGAAGCATGCTTGTCTAGAAGTAACCTATTCACTCTTGACTTAAACTAAAGAAGGACTAACTGGTAACTGAAGAAGGAGTTATAAAATCGAACTTCGCAACTGAAGTTAGAAAAATATTATCTATTTGAGTACCACCGCGGGTGCGAATTGCGAAAGGAACCGATACGAGTGTGCGTTAGAGCCACGGGGAATGATATGGTTCGTTCCTGGATCCTTGCGCGAACGCTCCTTGTTTATTTCTCTTTCGGAATTCGAAAAATTTCGTATGTATCACCTCTAATCTGCGGTATTCACTATTTCGTTCTAGAAAGTTTTACGCTGCTCAAAAATGTATATCCATGCCAAATTATGGCTTTCTAGTACTTAGATTCTCTGAGCTATGCTGCGGATGGACAGACGGACAGAGTGAAACTATAAGGGTTCCTTGTTGACTTCGGAACCCCAAAAAAATAAAAAAACACCCAGTTCCACACCAACCTTGAGTTGTCTTTGGGTGCATTTGATAGCGTATACAGTTTTCGCCAAACTTCTTGGCCGCCCTGAAGTTAAAAACGAAAAAGCAGCTAAGGGCCATCTGCGAGTTGGTTGCCCCTCTCACGCCTTCCAAAGTCATTTTATATGGACACAATACACGGTTTCATATGTTCGTGCCCACATAATTACCATGACCTGCTAGAACTTTACCACGGCGGGCGTTTCTTCTTCTTTCGTATGAAAAATAAAATTGTATCAACTCAGATTTTGTCGGACCAGTATGTAGCTACTTGGAAAGCTCTGTCATTCACACCTACAAATCCCAAAAGATGCAGGTGGTTGGGCATGAGGGGAAGACACGGAGGTGAGCCATTTCCTGCGAAGTGTTACGAAACGAAAAAACGCAAACCTGCCATTTCCTGTGAAACGTTGTCCCACACTAGGAATTTCTTTCTGTATCGTGGGTGCGTTTACAAACATATAAACTCACATACAAAAGACACCCAGATACGGGACAACTATCTGTAGGCCATACGAATATTTGTACCGTGCGGGAACCGCTCAACCACTACGCCAACCTTAGATAAAGTACCTATAGATGTAGCCCTGGCGTGGCCGCACATGAGACAACAATAGTTAGTTCTAGTGTTACAACAAGAACACTACAACCCACCATCGCACTGACACGTATTATCTATAAATAACCTAAATTCCTTATCTCAATTAATACATAATACCACGAAATCACAAGCGAGTTTGTTTGTCAAACCTGTCATTATATTTGAGTTTGACAAACAAACAGAAACCGGCCATGGTGACAAAGACAAAAATTATCTTTTGTCCTTATTATTTACATGGAGCTGCCAATTAGCCATCTCGCTCTATCAATCAAGCTCATTTTAAGGCTTAATCTATAGGTCTTAGATAAAGTAGGTATAGATTAAGCCTTAAAATGACCTTGATTGATAGAGCGAAATGGCTAATTGGCAGCTCCATGTAAATGATAAGGACAAAAGATTATTTTTTGTTTTTGTCACCGTGGCCGGTTTCTGTCGTTTGTCAAACTCTAATACAATGGCAGGTTTGACAAACATACTCGGTTTTGTTTGATTTTCTATGATTTCGTGGTATTATGTGTTAATTGAGACAAGGAATTTGGGTTATTTATAGATATTATGTGTCAGTGCGATAGTGGGTTGTAGTGTTCTTGTTCTTGTTGTAACACCAGAACTAACTATTGCTGTCTCATGTGCGGCCACGCCAGTGCTTAATCTATACATACTTTATCTAAGCTATACGTACTTTATCTAAGACGCCAACCGTGTCGTCATTGTCTATTGTCATACGTCGAGTCGTATTGGATGAGTCTATGGCACTCCATTTGACCAGGTTGTTTCTACAGCAGTCAACCTGGGTCCGCAATCGGTTTAGGGATTGCCAGATTGGCCAGTGCCGTTCATGTCCGGGGCGGATGCTATATATACAAAAAATACTCTGTGGGCGGATGCTCTCCCGGAATGATGAAGTTTGGAGGAATAAGGCACAGTATATTAATTACTCTAGGGAGTAGTAAGACCTACTCTCGTATGTCTCAGGAAGCTCTTACGACTCTTCAGGTGCGCAGATTAAAGTTGATGCTCCTATAAAGAATGAGTTAATGCTTTTTAGGGTTCCGTACCAAAAGGGTAAAAACGGGATTACGGGACCCTATTACTAAGACTCCGCGGTCCGTCTGTCTGTTTGTCCGTCTGTCTCATGAACCGTTATAGCTAGACAGTTGAAATTTTCACAGATTATAAATTTCTGTTGCCGCTATAACAACAAATACTAAAAACAGAATAAAATAAATATTTAAGTGGGGCTCCCATACAAGAAACGTGATTTTTTTGCCGTTTTTTGCGATAATGGTACGGAACCCTTCGTGCGCGAGTCCGACTCGCACTTGGCCGGTTTTTTCACATATGATGTTATTCTGTTGCCGCTATAACAACAAATACTAAAACAGAATAAAATAAATATTTAAGTGGTAATACCCTTCGTGCGCGAGTCCGACTCGCACTTGGCCGGTTTTTTAATAAGTCACCAATATATTTGCTCTTTTCCAGTGGGAACTCAATTGGGAGGTAAAAAAAAACAACGAAAATAATTTCTACAGATTATATTTTTTCAATTAAATACATTTTCGCTTAAATCTATGATGCTTATTAACAAATGTCCAACTCCTAATACAAACATCTATAACAACAATCACAGTTACTTTAATAACAAACAGTTTAACAATACAAACTTTTGTAGCCATACAAAGAACTTTTGACGTGAAATTAATGACATCTTGTTTTTTCAATAAAATGGTTTTCTGACATGATGTGCTCTAAGTGGCAACATTGCGACGTTAGGTCCAGGCGCTATCCTAATTTTTCTGTGCCTTACTTGTGACCTTAGGACCTCTCGCCAAAGGGGTCGTGCATTTTACTGAAAATCCTCATTTTCTCAGAAGATTTCACAAATGTTTACCAAAAATGACATAACAGACACAGAACTGTGCTTATTCCGAGTTTTTTAACTTACTCCCTCGTGATAACGTAAACGATATCTTAGGCCTTAGTGCGAGTTTTTGCTCACGCTTAATCCCGTTAACGTAAACGTCAATTTGTATTGAAACTGGATAAGCGCTTTCTGGTGACGGTAAGGAGCGACCTCTTATTTGTATACATTTTGACATAAGATATCGTTTACGTTATCACGAGTGAGTAAGTTAAAAAACTCAGAATAAGCACACTTATGTCAAAATGTATAAAAAAAATAGAGGTAACTCCTTACCGTCGCCAGACGGCGCTTATCCAGTACACAGTCGGTCGCCAGCTCTACAAGGGGTAACAAATAAGGAATAAAATTGAAGATACGAATCAAGACAGTATTTTCATTCCTCAAACAAGACCCCAACAAACAACAAAATACAGTCCACTACAGTTCAGTTTCAATACAAATTGACGTTTACGTTAACGGGATTGAACGTGAGTAAAAACTCGCACTAAGGCCTCAGCACCCTAATTATATAAGTGTTTCGACAGCATGAAACACAAGCGCCCCCTTTCATTTTCTAACTTAACAGTATTAATTGGGTGTCCCTCATTCAAGCGTCAAAAGATCCTTGTAACACTGTATCTTAAGTCTCATACTTACAAGATACAGGAAAAACATTTCATTTCATACAAATTAACATTAAATCCGTCATCAGATTGATATAGAAGATGAATATATAAACCTTTGCGTGGCCACGAAAATATAAACCTTATTTAAAACATCAAAAGTTCATTGTCCACTGCATCTCAATAACTTTCACAAATACACATTTAAAACTGAACTTAATTGACATTACTTTAAAGTTGATATTTGATTTAAATTATCTCTTAATTTTTTGTCCTTATCCCATGATATTAAGTACCTTTTCATTCATTTCTTACAGAATCTATCCATCTTTTTTTTTCCTCGCTATTCATAAACATTTGTATTAATCATACCTTTAGGATCAAGGTACTTTGACGTAGGGCCCAATAGAGGCAGCGTCAAATTCTCTAGGATTGCCGCGAATTTGCGTGTATTCGCGCACATTCACTCGTCTACGCGCGCATTAGCTCGACTTCGCGCTTAAGTATAGTCCTCGCCAAACTTCTGGGCCACCCTGAAGTTGGTTTATCAGATGCGCGAGGCACGAAACGGTGCTGTTTTTGTATGACATTTACCACTGCGCAGCCATTGTAGCCAACTTCAGGGCGGGCAAGAAGATTGGCGAGAACTATAGTAGTGAGAGACTTGCAGTTGACAGTTGACCAGCACCTTTAACGAGGCCAACGATAGAGCTGTCCAGCACTAATTGCGTATCTGTTATAACAGCACGGAGCACACTCCTTTTCTTTCATTTTAGTAACTCAACAATATTTATTGCGTGTTTTACGCTGTCGAGTAGACGGATTTTGGAACATATAAAGCAATTATATCCTAATCTCTGAACTTACACAATAGAGTAGTTGACACTCAAGTTGACAAAAAAAGTCCGTCACTTAGATAATCTAAAAAATATTGGACACAATTTTTCTTTTGCTACGTAAACAAAAACGTGTGCGTCTCGGGACGCCCGACAGAAGTGATATCTTTTGTTTCACTTGTTAGAGTGAGAGAGGAAGAGCCTGCCTACCGCTGCCGTTTGCGTGAGAGAAAGAGAAGCCAGACAGACTGGCGCCGTAACGCGTTACGTTACGAAGCGGTTTACCCTCCCGTACGAAGTTATCACTTCAAAAACTACGACGATACAGTGCGTTGATATATCGTGTGACGTCACGTGGATTTCCGTCTATGTGATTAGTCGATTTTTCATACTCTTTGCTCTCAAATATTTTAGCGCTGCAGCGAACTCTAGTTCTAAGTCATGAGCATTTGAACAAAATGTTAACATGAATGTTCTTGTCTATCGGTAGAGTGTATGTCACTGAATGCACACATTTGTACCAAGCAGTCGGCGGACAGACAGCTCCGATTGGTGCGCTCACTGTATGTAATCAAGGCGTCAGAAGTCAACTACAAATCTCTTACTACTCGTAATCATAAGACGAGCGAAGACGAGCAAATACAATTTATTCTGCTTACACAGTTATGTACTACATCTAGTATTTTGAAGTGCCCTCTTAGGCAAAAATTTTCTGTGTTAGAGTACTTCGCTCCTCTGTAGCTCATAATTAAATCAAGTACTTTATTACAATTTTAGGATAAATGAAAATTGGATTTAAATTGAAAGTGACTATTTTGTTTTATTTTAAAATTCGAGCACATCCTAGGTTAACTAGGGTCAACGACCAATTTACAGGTACCAGGTGCTAAGGGTCAAGTTAGCAGGTATGCGTACGGGGCTCTGGGTCTTGCTCTAAGAGAATTTAACGTGTAGCTTCGATTCGACCTCTGTGGTTGGATTCTTTCCATTTTTGCCACGGTTAAACATAAAGTTTAACCGTTTATAGTCTATGTCTGTTCGTCGTTGGCAGCGTGTGGGTCGGCCTCGTCGGTCACTTCAGCGGCCAGGTCGGCGAACTTGGCCACGTAATCCACGCTCGACTCCGCCATCAGAGACTGCAGGTGAGAATCCACCTGGGGAATAAATCATGTGTAATTTAAAAAGTTTTCCGGTACACACATCATTTTGTAAGCCTCGCGGTAAAATTAAAAGCTATTTCAGGTTACAATATAAGTCACGATACACAATATAAGGCACTCCCCAATCCTTTTGGCCGGGCTGAAGATAGTTCGGACGCAAATCTATGGTTTGCGGAGGCTCTTACCATGGCCATTGTTATTTTCTGAAGCAGTCACCGTACAGTTCTCATGCAGCTATGAGCTAAGGATACTCACAGCAGGCCTACCCTCCAGATGGCCGAGGAAGCTGCTAAGCGAGAAATCGTGCACGGCACCTTCCAGCCAGCCGTCCGCGTCGTGCAGCAGCCGCGACGGTGACAGCGACATCGACTCCGACACCAGGAAGTCCGCTGGCAAATTAATAACATTCTTAATAAGGTCTGGAATAACTTCTGCTGCGGCTTCCGGTTCGCGGTCGCTCGTGGCGAATACGCAGAATTATTAAATTGCCTCCCTCTAAGTGGACTGAGGACCTGGTTAAGGCTGCGAGAATCCGATAGATTCGAGACGCACAGGACCGATCAGTGTAGTGACGCTTGGGGGAGATCTATGTCCAGCATTGGACGTATTTCGGCTGAAATTATCCTGATGATGAACATTTTATAATCCCTTATAAGATAGATAACGCACGCCTACCCGATGCACTAGTGCACTTAAGAGCCTAAGTAGCTCCGCATCACTAAAGTCACGACACTGCAAATTCATGGAAAGAAGGTCTGTAGCGACATCTTTACCGCCACATATGAACTAATGACATGACGTCACACAAAATCCTGCATCGCGCAAGCAAAGTTTTCGGCGTGATTTGAACACGTCTAACAGTCTGACAACCGTTCGGGCAATTGTCCACCAGACTTAACACCCGTCTGGTCGGAGGAACCTCCCTATTCAAAGGTTCGTGGGACTCTATACCCTGTGCCGCATACTTCTAAAGGTCCTAATGCGCTGTGTAATACGCGTCGCTTACGCGCTCCTATCAAACCACTGATACAGCGACGAACGCCCTTTGTTGGAGCGGTTAACATCAGCGGGACTACAATGAGCTCTTAAAGCAAGGTTATTTCCATTGCGTTTAAGGAACAGATATAAATGTCTTGTATAATAAAGCTTATTGCAAGACCCCAGGCTGCGAGCGAGGCAGCCCTCACACGTTACTCGCGCAGCACACGATGTATGACTAACTGTCAATTTTACATCTTGTTAGCAACTCTAAGTTAAGATTTTCGTGCAAGTCGGCCGTTATTTTGTAAGTGTCAAGCGTCAATGTCAACGTCAAGTCCAATGCCATTCAGACTACTTTATGACGCCATTTAGAGGTCAAGTAAAAGTAAAGTGGAGAGATCTGTGGTAGTGGTGAAGGTATTAACACGTGCTTTTGTCAGTGCCTAAGAATTTTCTCGGTTTTAGTGAATATTTTGTGTGTAAAACTCGATCGAGACTATTCCTTGTGTTTGTTATTGGGTTAAGGTTTGTTTTTAACTGTGATTGTCTTTTTATTTTTTTTTATAGTATGTAGACATAATGAGTTCGAAAAAGCCCCCCGATCCTGACCCTCCCGATGAACTTTTTGATTTTACCCCGGTCCTCACCGTAACGCTCCCCAATAATCCTGAAGAACTAACAAAAGAAAAAATGGACATTGAAGACTCCTAGCCGTAAAAGGGTCGCCGAAACGCCCCCTTCTACGACCAATATCCCGCCAAAACTTGCCAAAAATTTTACAGGCAGAGTTGCCTACACGATGAAGGACAACCCACCCTACATTGTTTATGTTTCTTTGAAAGACCATCAAACGTCAGGCACTGTGTTACAACCATTAAAGTTTGGTATGTTTCTGACGACAAATAACGTCAATAACATACGCCTAGATGGGATCAAACGAATAGGTAGAAATAGAGTGTCTGTTGAGTTTAAGTCGCATCAGGATGCAAATAGTTTCCTCAACAATAAAATTTTAACTCAAAATAACTATACTGTTGTCATCCCACAATTTAATATAACAAGAATGGGTACGGTTAGGGATGTACCAGTTGAGTGGTCAGAGGACGAGATAATAAGCAACATTAAGGTTCCAGAGGGATGTGGCTCAGTTATTAAAGCCAGAAGAATGAGCCGGAAGGTGTCCTCCTCTGGTGTGGCTGAGTGGAAACCCACACAAACTGTTGTTTTGACGTTTGATGGACAAGTCTTGCCTAAACGAGTGTACTGTTTCTACTCAGCCCTCCCAGTCGAGAGATACACCTATCCTACTATACTATGTTACCATTGTTGCCGGTATGGGCATACACGCACTCTGTGCCGGTCTAAGCCAAGATGCTTTAAGTGTGGTGAAGATCATCCAGGTGATGGATGCGAAGTCACCCCTGAGTGTAGCTTCTGTGTTTCATGTACTGGCAACCATTATGCTAACAACAGTGCTTGTCCAGAATTGGGCCGACAGAAGAGCATCAAAGCTCTGATGGCGGAAAAATCTATTTCATATGCGGAGGCAAGTGGGGTGTTTCCATCTGTTTCCAGATCATATGCCGACGTCTTCAAATCCTCCCCTCGCAACAAAGTTGCATCAAATAGATCCCAATCCCAGTCCTCGAGTCCCATCCCTGTTTCCCAAAATTCATACCGTAAAACGGTATTTTTGAAACCTAAACCCCGCATTCCCCTTTCTCCTGGATATAATAGACAAGGTCACTTAGACCTTACTGAAAACTACTCCTTCTCCCCATCCAGAAACGGTTGTGCCCTTCCAACGGAAGTTGCAGAACCAATGTCATACGGACAGGCAAATTCAAAAAATATCTTGGAATTAATTACTAACATGCTAGTGTCTTTACTTTCCAATCCTACCCAATCCATACCTGACCACGTTGCCCTAAAATTGACTTCCATTCTTCATTACATCCACGATGGCCCCCAGTCCCTTGACATTCCTTCAATGGAACGTGAGGAGTATTACTCCCAGAAAGCCTGATCTTTCATTTTTAATCAATAAATTTAAACCGTCAATCTGCGGCATTGCTGAGACATGGCTCTTGCCTGCTAGCAATTTCAGGTTGCCATGTTTTGGTAGTGTTCCTAATGATAGACTTGATGGTTACGGAGGATGTGCTCTGCTCATCAATAGCAAAGTATCATTCTCCCAGATTCCTCTAACCTTCGTTGGCGACAACCTAAATGTTGTTGAGGATATAAATATTTTTTCTTTTTATATTGCGCACCCACAACTCGAATATCTGCCAGCTATAAGAAATTTTTTATGCAGTGTTAGCGGTCCAATACTCGTCATGGGTGATTTTAATTGTCACCATTATCGTTGGGGATCAGATACTTGCGATAACTTTGGTATAGGCTTGGTGGATATATTGGATGATCTAGATCTTTGTGTCATCAACAATGGAAATGCTACGCGCAGGTCTGCACCTGGGCAGAGTAATAGTTGTGTTGACTTGACGTTCTGTTCATCCAGTATGTCTAGCCTCCACATTTGGCGTCGCTTGGACTTGACCTATGGAAGTGATCACTATCCCATCATGATTGAATTCCCTTCCAAAAATACTCCAGCAAAAGTTTCCCCTCCCCTGTTAAAACACCGTTTAACCTCAGTGGATTGGAATTTATACTCTGAAACCTTAGATTTAAGAGTATCTTCTCTTCCAAGGGTTGACAGGGATAATTCCCAGGAATGCTTTTCCTCCTTTTCTTCCACTATTTCCTCCACAGCAGATGATTGCTTCCCCTCCAAAAAACCCCATTCGTGTAAACTTTCTTCCCCGCCATGGTGGGATAAGGAATGCACTGACATGATCAGAGCCAGGAATGAGGCTGAAAAGACAGTTAACTGTAATATGAACCTGGATAACCTCATCGCCTTCAAGCAGATATTGGCTAAGTCCAGACAATTTTTGAAAAGAAAGAAACGTGAAGGTTGGTCAAAATACTGTAGTTCGCTGAATCCGTGCACTCCGGTTTCAGCGGTGTGGCGAAAATTGAAGCGTTTTAGGAGCAGTTTAACACCTGCCTCTTCAAAAAAACAATCTCACAGAAGAACTGGGACACCAGTTTTTCTCAAAAATCGCTCCAGCATATGTTCCAAGTGTGGAGGATATCGGTGTTGGCATCGATGATGTAGACAACACTGATGACCCAATGAACATGCCATTTAGCTTGGAAGAACTAAAAACTGTGTTATCCCACGTTAAAGACTCCGCACCGGGCGTGGACGGATTCCCTTGCTCTTTTATTTCCAAAGCTGGTCCAAAAACTCACCAATATTACCTGGATTTGGCAAATTTTTGCTTTACCTCTGGCTACATTCCCACAGAGTGGAAGGTTCAAGTTATCATTCCGATACTAAAACCAGGCAAAGATCCGAATGATCATTTCTCATACAGACCCATTGCTTTATCGTCCATACTAATAAAACTTTTGGAACATTTAGTCAAAAACCGGTTGGTGTGGTTGGTGGAAAACAGGAAGGTGCTCCCAACGACTCAGTTCGGTTTTAGGAAAGGTTTGGGCACAGCTGATAGTGTGGGTATCCTCACGTCAGAGGTCCGGCTAGCCCTTAGCAGGAATGAGTCTGTGGTTGCAGTCTTTCTGGACATAGCGGCTGCCTATGACTCGGTACTCCTCCCATCTCTTAGGCAAAAGCTGCACGAGCTGAGAGTCCCGGTTAGGATTTGCCGTATCATTAGCAGTCGCACTATACAATTAAGAACCCCTAACACTGACTCTGAAAAAAAGGACAGTCTGGAGAGGATTACCTCAAGGATCTGTTCTCAGCCCTCCACTGTATAACATCTATACCGCTAATCTGCCCTCATGCCTGAATTTCGACTGTAAAATCCTTCAGTATGCTGACGATATTGCATTAATGGTCACTGGTAGTTCCATTCAGGATGCCGCTCTTTCGATGAATGTCTCTCTGTCCTCACTAAACCAATGGCTACTTGATCATGGTTTGTCTTTAAGCGCACCAAAGAGTACAGCGGTCATTTTTACCCGCAAGCGTTCTGTACCCCCAATAGATATAAATATTGATGGACAAATCATTCCAGTTAAGGATAAGGCTAGGTTCCTGGGAGTAATATTGGACTCTAGATTGACCGGGGTAGACCATATTAACACGGTCAAAAAATGTGAACGGTCTGTGTCGGTCCTTAAATCTCTGGCCGGAGTGTGGTGGGGAGCTCACCCCTACACCCTCAAACTAGTCTACAATGCGTTGATTCTAGTCAACGCATTGTAGACTAGCGCTATGGATTACTGCAGCTTTCTTATTGAGCCCTGCAACAAAGAAGTGCTTAAAAGACTAGATGGAATCCAGGCCAAGTCTTTACGAATTGTCATTGGGGCCATGAAATCTTCTCCGATTAATCCGTTGAATGTGCAGAACCGCCTCTACACCTTAGAAGACAGTATTTGGCAGATCGTTTCCTTTCTAAAGCTTTTCCCTTTCATCCCATCCTTTACTTCCAATTTTAGAGCAAATCGACCTT
The DNA here is from genome assembly GCA_945859665.1 of Anorthoa munda. NCBI lineage: Eukaryota > Metazoa > Arthropoda > Insecta > Lepidoptera > Noctuidae > Anorthoa > Anorthoa munda. The sequence continues at coordinate 3,825,471 of OX243899.1, read as the reverse complement.
TCGTTTAATGATTCCCCATATTGGAACAATAAAATAGTTCCCCTATTGATAAATAGGTACAGAGAGCTTAAACAACTCTCCTCGCCAATTTGTCAATACCCAACTCTCCCAGTCTTCTCCGCCGCATATGAAACGATTCATTTCGAACCAAAAGCCGTTTTGGGAATAGGCATTTTAAAGAATTCCCAAAACTCTAGAGACGACTTTGACTTAGCTGTCAAGCGTTACTGGAAAGGATGGAATTTATTTTACACTGATGCCTCAAAATTGTCAGAATCAGGATGCACTGGTTACTGGTTACACACAATTTACTTCCAAAATTCTAAAATTGCTTTACTGTTTCAATGCCCACCAGAAGCATCAGTTTTTACAGGAAAGTGTATTGGCATTCTTGAAGCCATACACTATATTAAATCACATCAAATAACAAGGTCAGTATTTTTTTCAGATTCCTGTAGTAGTATTCAGGCCTTAACACAAAATCAATTTCATAGTAAGATCCGTAGCAAAAGTATTGTAGATATTAAGAACTTGTTATTTGATTGTTCCCAAAACGGCTTGGACATCGAGATAGCCTGGATCCCCAGTCACTCGGGTATTGTTGGTAACGAGTGCGCTGATTCGTTAGCAAAGCATGCCACATTGAATCCGGTTGATCGAAAGCATTACGTAACACATAATTACGATTTGCGGAATGGTGCCAGACCCAAGTTATTTAACTCGTGGGCTGAAACATGGAAGACGACCTCTAAAACCAAGGGCTTCTATTATGCTGCTATACAGCCTGAAATCCAACGTAAGCCTTGGTTTTCTAAAAAAAACAACGACAATTTTGGGGTAAAATGCCCAAAATTGTCGAGGAGAACTGTTTCGTCACTATGTAGACTGAGACTCGGACACTGTTGTAGCCCAGTGTTCCTGAACAAGATTCATGTCCGGGATAGTTCACTGTGCGAGTGTGGTCTTGCAGAGGGTACTTTGGACCATATTTTCTTCTCCTGCTCCTTAAACAATAAATCCTTTGACCTCTATGAAAAAATTTCCAAAATTAACATTCCTCTCCCAATCAACTTCCATTCCCTCCTATGCCACTTCTCTCCTAAACTAATCCATATTTTGGCTACTTTTTTAAACGACAATGAGTTGAAATTTTAATTGGTGCGTAACTTGTGTGTAAATAGTATATGTATATTGTATAGTAATTTAGACCTTGTATATAACCTTGTAAATTAGATTATGTGTTTTTACTAACCCTTGTGCTCGTCCTTTTAGCGATTAGACTAACACCTACCACAGAGAGCAAAGTTCGACGGTTCCGCCTCAGTGTGCTGCCGTCCCAACGTGACACTGGCAGAATAGTCAAAATTGGCTCAGTTGCCAAAAAAAAAAAAGAAAGTAAAGTGATTATAAGAATTTTTGTAAAAATAAATACGATCTTAACGTTTTAAGACCTAGAACATAAATAGAAAAATAAGGCTTACAAAGCTAAAATCTCTTAAATGGTTTTGAAATCGGCATGGGTTAATTTTTACTTTACAAACCGAATTAGAAAGATGAGCCTCTCTTAATTAAATTTCTCAGAAAACTACCTGTATAAAAATAGTAAAAACAAAATAAATATATTACTCACGCGATATATCCGAGGGACCCTCCCTGTTCTCGTCCTGTTCACTGAGAGGCTCCGACTTCGTGCCCCTCCCCAGCTTGCTGCTCTCGGAACACGAGTTAGCCTCCAACTTCACGTGGTGGCCGTTGCCGTTGGTCGGGGGGTCTTCTGTCGGTGATACTTCGTCGGAGGGTAGCTCGTCTTCTGCAAGGAAAGGACGAGTTTTGTTAGATCTGTGACAACACATAAAAGACATAATAGGGTTAGAAATGCTAGAAATTTACTACATCCATGATGCGCTAGCCTGAAATCACCATTCAAGGTCTAATGAATCTTCTTTTTCCACTACCTTGTCTATTATGTAACAAATTGCCTAAGAAATTCGTTTCAAAATATGAACATTTAGACACAAGATAATAAAAAAACAAAATTCATAATAACAGTTGCGACGTTATGTAACTGACAGAATGATACTGAACCTGTTACCTCTCCGAAAAGCGCGCGTTGATTGTGTGTATATAGTCTGTAGTTTTTAGTCTGAACGTTTCTAATAAATTGATGTTTGAACTTATTTGCATATAATTAAGTAAGCAGCAGCTAGCTAGTTCAAATAATCTTTGAAATGTGAATAAGAGCCCAATATTCCATGTTTGTGTGCTTTAGAGAATAAAAATAAACATAAAAATTTTATGATTATTTCTAGAAAATTTTACACAAAATTCAATAAGAAATCGATGCGTATCGCGCCATCTAGTTAAATTAATTTGAACCGACTATTTTTTCTTACCATTGGACCTCGTTGTATTACTTACTGATAAGCATAGGCTGGTGCAGCGCCGCCTGCGTGATAGGGATGCGTCGTTCACCGTCGTGGAAGAAGAACTGCCCGTTGGACTCACTTAGCACATACACGATCGATAAACCGCTATAATGACAAAGTAAATATATTAAATTTAATAAAAATCTGACGTAAATAATACATGTTTCGCAGTATTACGACGGAATACACAATTGCAATAGTACATTGTGATACAAGGGTGGAAAGTAGGTTATTGCAAACGAGCTGTCATTCACAAGCACGAGCCGAAGGCGAGGGTTTTTAATGACACGAGTTTGCAATAACCTACACACCCGAGTAACACACGACGTTTTTCAATACAGTTGTGGGAAATAGTAAAAACAAATCAAAGAATTACATTTGTTTTTTCCATAAAATAAAATTATCGTAAGTCGCCATCGTTCTCGAGATTTTGGGGGCAAAATTTCATCTTGCGCAATTTCGCCTCAGATAAAATATCGGGTGGAGTAAATTTCATTTCATCACTTGTACTTGAACTCATATTAACAAAAAAAACAATTTATCACACAAAAATTAAAATTTTCAGAAAATGGCGCGTCTTTGCAACTGGACATATTTTTTTACAACGAAAACAGCCTATTCGACTTTTGACAATTTTTTATGTGAAAATAATTATATTAAAACTGGTAATTAAATATATTAAACAACCATTTGATAGAATTTTGTGAATTCAATGCTATGACGTACGGACTCATTCGACGATCTCATTTTATTCTATGTATGAAAACTCCTTGCTACTAAACTTTTTTAAATTGACTTATACATTTAAAACTCAGCTGCAAAAATAATGATCGTCTCGTAAACAAAAGTCACGACCGCGTAACAGAAAGATGCCTGGGCAAAAGATTTAATTTTCGAAACATAATTATAGCCTCTGAAAGTTATAAAATATAAAATATTTAACAACTCGCAACAAACAGTAAACATGGTAAATATCCCGCTTCTAATGTTAATGTTAGTATTTAGCAACTGTATTGAAATAGTACATTGTGATACAAGGGTGGAAAGTAGGTTATTGCAAACGAGCTGTCATTAACAAGCCCGAGCCGAAGGCGAGGGTTTTTAATGACACGAGTTTGCAATAACCTACACGCCCGTGTATCACACGATATTTTTCAATACAGTTGTGGGAAATAGTAAAAACAAATCAAAGAATTAGATTTGATAATTCACAAAAAAATAAAATTTTCGCGCGTTTTTGGAATTGGACATATATTTTTACAACGAAAACAGCCTACACAGCCTATTCGATTTTTGACAAATGTTGATGTGCAAATAATTAAATTGAAACTGGTAATTAAACATATTAAATAACCATTTCAAAGACTTTTGAGAATTAAATGCTAAAACGTACGGCATCATTCATTTTTCCTCGTATATAATCTATTCCATTTTATTCTATGTATGAAAACTCCTTGCTACTAAACTTTTTAAATTGACTTATAACTAAAGGCGCGTTTTTGCAACTGGACATTTTTTACAACGAAAACAGTCTATACAGCCTATTCGATTTTAGACAAATGTTGATGTGAAAATAATTAAATTAAAACTGGTAATTAAATATATTAAACAACCATTTAAAAGACTTTTGAGAGTTCAATGCTAAAACGTACGGCATCATTCATTTTTCCTCGTATTAAATCTATCCCATTTTATTCTATGGATGAAAACTCTTTGCTATTAAACTTTTTAAATTGACTTATAAATTTAAAACTAAACTGCAAAACTAATGATCGAGCCCGTAAACAAAAGTCACGACCGCGTAACAGAAAGATGCCTGTGCATAAGATTTAATTTTCGAATCATAATTATAGCCTCTGAAAGTACGCCATGTTTAACAACTGTATTGAAATAGTACATTGTGATACAAGGGTGGAAAGTAGGTTATTGCAAACGAGCTGTCGTTAACAAGCCCGAGCCGAAGGCGAGGGTTTTTAATGACACGAGTTTGCAATAACCTACACGCCCGTGTATCACACGATATTTTTCAATACAGTTGTGGGAAATAGTAAAACAAATCAAAGAATTATATTTGTTAATTCACAAAAAAATAAAATTTTCGCGCGTTTTTGCAACTGGACATATTTTTTTTACAACGTAAACAGCCTACACAGCCTATTCGATATTTGACAAATGTTGATGAGAAAATAATTAAATTGAAACTGGTAATTAAATATATTAAACAACCATTTAAAAGATTTTTGAGAATTAAATGCTAAAACGTACGTAATCATTCATTTTTCCTCGTATAAAATCTATTACATTTTATTATATGTATGAAAACTCCTTGCTACTAAACTTTTTTTAAATTGACTTATAACTAAAGGCGCGTTTTTGCAACTGGACATTTTTTACAACGAAAACAGTCTATACAGCCTGTTCGATTTTAGACAAATGTTGATGTGAAAATAATTAAATTAAAACTGGTAATTAAATATATTAAACAACCATTAAAAAGACTTTTGAGAGTTCAATGCTAAAACGTACGGAATCATTCATTTTTCCTCGTATAAAATCTATCCCATTTTATTCTATGTATGAAAACTCTTTGCTACTAAACTTTTTAAATTGACTTATAAATTTAAAACTAAACTGCAAAACTAATGATCGAGCTCGTAAACAAAAGTCACGACCGCGTAACAGAAAGATGCCTATGCGTAAGATTTAATTTTCGAATCATAATTATAGCCTCTGAAAGTACGCCATGTTTAACAACTGTATTGAAAATGAATTGTTGTCTGTTCTCTACGTTGTTTCTTTTAGTTTTAAAATGCACACTGGCTGTCACCCACGGCTCCACCCGCGTGGTATTAGTACTTCTCCCAATATCTTTATAAATTATAGCCTATGTGCTATTCTGATGTATAAGCTATATTTCTGTAAAGTTTCATCAACATCCGTTCCGTACTTTTTGCGTGAAAGATTAACAAACATCCATTCATCCTCTCAAACTTTCACGTTTATGATATTATTAGGATACAAAAATGTGTTGGATTATTATAGCCCACTGTTTATGACAGAGGCCTGTGTCCCAACGGTGAGTACATTATAGGCTGATTACGCTTATACTTATGGTTGGTCAGTGAACATAACTTACTCAGTGGAGGAAGGCGGCGCAGGTTTGGGCAGTATCCTGGGGGGCGGCGGCGGGGACGTCGGCGTCGCCTTCATTGGCATCAGTCCTGCTGCACAACACATCATAACTTTAAACATAGATCCACTGGATGGTTTGGTTATGTTGAGAGAATGAATAAAAGGCGACTAACAAAAGTTACAAGGCAGACGAGAGTGGAAACGCCACGAGGGGATGCCCTAGAATGTTATTTGTGGTGTTCTTCAGAAAGGCCAGGTGCGCAGTACTTATGACCGGCGTGCGAGTATGACTTCATGAAACCTAAGGAGTATGTAAGGATAGTAACAGGTGGCGTTATGTAATTTCGGCCTACCTCCGCGGAAAAAAGCGTGGTTTTGACCTTGCTGCATTAAGTCCTCCTATGTATCACCATTGTACATGAAATTTAAATAAATACAATACTGACAACGGATCTTTGTGTCTCTGATTTTGCTGTAAGACCCTGCGCAGTAGCTATTTTTGTGTCTATGTTGAAGGTGACGATAGCATTGTATAAGTGTCTCTTTCACTCACTTAAGTTTGTCGCATCGTGCTATCTCGCTTACTCTATGCAGTATACTCGATGACAAACTGTTTCTTGCGCAATGGTTGGCTGAGCCAACTTCAGAGACACATAAAGATCCGCTGTGACTATTATATTATGTATAAATCCACTGGTGTCGTTTTCCATAATTACATGCTAAACTGAATTTAGACTACTACCATCCGAATCATTTTCCCACTTGTAAAAAAACGAAAACGAAACGAGGCTCAAAAATCACGATAAGCCGTTGGCCCCGGCTGTCAAAAGCCATTAAATATGTCACTTGTCTTACCAAGGCATATCGTGTTACCCAGTTACTGCGATGAGAAGGTGGCATACGCTTCATGTAAAAAACCGTGTAAGCGGCTGAATCCGGTTAGACTGGAAGCTGACCCCAACCACAGCTAAAATAATACTAGCATACTGATGCCTCATCCCATACAAAGAAACCGTGCCGACGTAACTAACGTTTTTCTTCGGACAAAACCGATTATTTTATTAAAAGTACATCGAACGCGGTCGGTTCTCTACCAAGCGATAGATGGTGTTAGCAGTGACTTGCAAGTAAAGGGTTTACCTACTCGGTTCGTGAATATTTATTTCTTTAAATACAGTAACGATTTGTTTTATAGTATCTTTTTTGCACGTTTTTTACAGTTTTAATGTACCAAAATGTGTTACAAATTCGAGCGGTATGCCTCAGAAATTTTAATCTGCGCCATCTATGGAATGAATTTTAAATGATCCGTTCAAATAATCTTTGAAATGTAAATTAAGAGCCCAACATTCCATAATTTTGTACATAAAAGTATTGATTAAACAAGAAAATACAATTTTTATGATGCATTCTAGAAAATGTTAATTTTACACAAAATTCAATATCAAATCGATGCATATTACGCAATCCAGTGAAATTTTATGGAACAAAATCTTCTTTGTTAGCGTCGGGACACCGTGGTAATACTAATAAAGTAAATGATTGATTGGAACATTTAGGTCCAATTGTAGTAAAAATTCGTGTACTCTGCTGAATCCGGTTAGACTGAAAGCTGAGCCTGATATAGTTAAGCAGATAGTTCCTTGTGCCACTGACATTTTTTTTTATAATTTGTAGGCTCGCGTTTGACCACTATCTCGCCTGATGTTAAGCGATGATGTGGTCTACGGTGAAGCACGCTTGCCTAGGGTACCTGTACACATGTTCCTTGTGCCACTGACCTGCATGCGGGCTGAGCTTGGGCAGCAGCGGCAGCAGTCTCTGCACCACCACGCGCCTGTCGGCCACCCGGGGCCGGCCGCGGCGCCAGCGGGGCAGGCCTTCGAACTGCATCTCCGTCTTCTTTACCTGTACACATGTTCCTTGTGCCACTGACCTGCATGCGGGCTGAGCTTGGGCAGCAGCGGCAGCAGTCTCTGCACCACCACGCGCCTGTCGGCCACCCGGGGCCGGCCGCGGCGCCAGCGGGGCAGGCCTTCGAACTGCATCTCCGTCTTCTTTACCTGTACACATGTTCCTTGTGCCACTGACCTGCATGCGGGCTGAGCTTGGGCAGCAGCGGCAGCAGTCTCTGCACCACCACGCGCCTGTCGGCCACCCGGGGCCGGCCGCGGCGCCAGCGGGGCAGGCCTTCGAACTGCATCTCCGTCTTCTTTACCTGTACACATGTTCCTTGTGCCACTGACCTGCATGCGGGCTGAGCTTGGGCAGCAGCGGCAGCAGTCTCTGCACCACCACGCACCTGTCGGCCACCCGGGGCCGGCCGCGGCGCCAGCGGGGCAGGCCTTCGAACTGCATCTCCGTCTTCTTTACCTGTACACATGTTCCTTGTGCCACTGACCTGCATGCGGGCTGAGCTTGGGCAGCAGCGGCAGCAGTCTCTGCACCACCACGCGCCTGTCGGCCACCCGGGGCCGGCCGCGGCGCCAGCGGGGCAGGCCTTCGAACTGCATCTCCGTCTTCTTTACCTGTACACATGTTCCTTGTGCCACTGACCTGCATGCGGGCTGAGCTTGGGCAGCAGCGGCAGCAGTCTCTGCACCACCACGCACCTGTCGGCCACCCGGGGCCGGCCGCGGCGCCAGCGGGGCAGGCCTTCGAACTGCATCTCCGTCTTCTTTACCTGTACACATGTTCCTTGTGCCACTGACCTGCATGCGGGCTGAGCTTGGGCAGCAGCGGCAGCAGTCTCTGCACCACCACGCGCCTGTCGGCCACCCGGGGCCGGCCGCGGCGCCAGCGGGGCAGGCCTTCGAACTGCATCTCCGTCTTCTTTACCTGTACACATGTTCCTTGTGCCACTGACCTGCATGCGGGCTGAGCTTGGGCAGCAGCGGCAGCAGTCTCTGCACCACCACGCGCCTGTCGGCCACCCGGGGCCGGCCGCGGCGCCAGCGGGGCAGGCCTTCGAACTGCATCTCCGTCTTCTTTACCTGTACACATGTTCCTTGTGCCACTGACCTGCATGCGGGCTGAGCTTGGGCAGCAGCGGCAGCAGTCTCTGCACCACCACGCGCCTGTCGGCCACCCGGGGCCGGCCGCGGCGCCAGCGGGGCAGGCCTTCGAACTGCATCTCCGTCTTCTTTACCTGTACACATGTTCCTTGTGCCACTGACCTGCATGCGGGCTGAGCTTGGGCAGCAGCGGCAGCAGTCTCTGCACCACCACGCGCCTGTCGGCCACCCGGGGCCGGCCGCGGCGCCAGCGGGGCAGGCCTTCGAACTGCATCTCCGTCTTCTTTACCTGTACACATGTTCCTTGTGCCACTGACCTGCATGCGGGCTGAGCTTGGGCAGCAGCGGCAGCAGTCTCTGCACCACCACGCGCCTGTCGGCCACCCGGGGCCGGCCGCGGCGCCAGCGGGGCAGGCCTTCGAACTGCATCTCCGTCTTCTTTACCTGTACACATGTTCCTTGTGCCACTGACCTGCATGCGGGCTGAGCTTGGGCAGCAGCGGCAGCAGTCTCTGCACCACCACGCGCCTGTCGGCCACCCGGGGCCGGCCGCGGCGCCAGCGGGGCAGGCCTTCGAACTGCATCTCCGTCTTCTTTACCTGTACACATGTTCCTTGTGCCACTGACCTGCATGCGGGCTGAGCTTGGGCAGCAGCGGCAGCAGTCTCTGCACCACCACGCGCCTGTCGGCCACCCGGGGCCGGCCGCGGCGCCAGCGGGGCAGGCCTTCGAACTGCATCTCCGTCTTCTTTACCTGTACACATGTTCCTTGTGCCACTGACCTGCATGCGGGCTGAGCTTGGGCAGCAGCGGCAGCAGTCTCTGCACCACCACGCGCCTGTCGGCCACCCGGGGCCGGCCGCGGCGCCAGCGGGGCAGGCCTTCGAACTGCATCTCCGTCTTCTTTACCTGTACACATGTTCCTTGTGCCACTGACCTGCATGCGGGCTGAGCTTGGGCAGCAGCGGCAGCAGTCTCTGCACCACCACGCGCCTGTCGGCCACCCGGGGCCGGCCGCGGCGCCAGCGGGGCAGGCCTTCGAACTGCATCTCCGTCTTCTTTACCTGTACACATGTTCCTTGTGCCACTGACCTGCATGCGGGCTGAGCTTGGGCAGCAGCGGCAGCAGTCTCTGCACCACCACGCGCCTGTCGGCCACCCGGGGCCGGCCGCGGCGCCAGCGGGGCAGGCCTTCGAACTGCATCTCCGTCTTCTTTACCTGTACACATATTCCTTATGCCACTGACCTGCATGCGGGCTGAGCTTGGGCAGCAGCGGCAGCAGTCTCTGCACCACCACGCACCTGTCGGCCACCCGGGGCCGGCCGCGGCGCCAGCGGGGCAGGCCTTCGAACTGCATCTCCGTCTTCTTTACCTGTACACAATATGTTCCTTGTGCCACTGACCTGCATGCGGGCTGAGCTTGGGCAGCAGCGGCAGCAGTCTCTGCACCACCACGCGCCTGTCGGCCACCCGGGGCCGGCCGCGGCGCCAGCGGGGCAGGCCTTCGAACTGCATCTCCGTCTTCTTTACCTGTACACATATTCCTTGTGCCACTGACCTGCATGCGGGCTGAGCTTGGGCAGCAGCGGCAGCAGTCTCTGCACCACCACGCACCTGTCGGCCACCCGGGGCCGGCCGCGGCGCCAGCGGGGCAGGCCTTCGAACTGCATCTCCGTCTTCTTTACCTGTACACATGTTCCTTGTGCCACTGACCTGCATGCGGGCTGAGCTTGGGCAGCAGCGGCAGCAGTCTCTGCACCACCACGCGCCTGTCGGCCACCCGGGGCCGGCCGCGGCGCCAGCGGGGCAGGCCTTCGAACTGCATCTCCGTCTTCTTTACCTGTACACAAGTTCATTTTAAAGTTACAATCTAAACATATAAAAGAAGAAAGTGACTGACTGACTGACTGACTCACTCACTCACTGACCATCAACGCACAGGCCAAACGGCTGAAGCTTCAATCATGAAACTTGGCACGTAGGTTCCTTTGGATGTGTAGGTGAGCACTAAGAAAGGATTTTTGGAAATTCCACCCCTAAGGGCGTGAAATAGGGGATGAAAGTTTGTATGAAAATCCGTCAGTTTTAAAGTCAGGATCTTCATATTTTGGGTTTAGGCTGAAGATAAAAAATTAACTTACACGTGTCTCAGCGATTTTGAAGATTCCACCCACATGAGGGTGAAAAGTGGGATGCAGTTATGGGAATAATTAAATCGTTTAGAGACTTGAAATTTTGCACATTGATACTTTATACTGTGCAGGCATCCACTAAGAAAGGATTTTTGTGAATTCCACCCTTAAGGGCGTGAAATAGGGGATGAAAGTTTGTATGAAAATCCGTCAGTTTTAAGGTCAGGATCTTCATATTTTGGGTTTAGGCTGAAGATTAAAAAATAATTTACACGTGTCTCAGCGCTTTTGAAGATTTCACCCCCATGAGGGTGAAATCGTCTAGAGACTTGAAATTTTGCAAATAGATACTTTATACTGTGCAGAAAACTGTACTAAGAAAGAATTTTTGTGAATTCCACCCCTAAGGGGGTGAAATAGGGGATGAAAGTTTGTATGAAAGTCGGCCAGTTTTGAAGTTAGGATCTTCGAATATTGGGTTTGGGCTGAAGATTAAAATCTAACGCAAATTAAGGTTTTTTGGGAATTCCATCCTTGGGGGGGCGGATCATGGGGGATGAAATGTTGTGTACAAAAGTCCTTCTTTTACATAGAAAAAAATATTAAAAATACTCTCAAGTCTTTTAAGTCTGTTGGTAACTATAAAATGGCTCAACGCATAAATATAGGAATTAAATAGGGACGGGAAAATTTGCTTCGCCATGACAATTAATAAGGCTCAAGGACAAACTCTGAAGTATGCTGGTGTAGATTTAAGGGGAAAATTGCTTTTTCCACACACAGGACAGTTCTATGTAGCGTGTTCACGTGTTATCTCATCAAATAGTCTGGTGATATTGGCGTCAACATCCAAAATGGTTTATAAGGAAATACTTTAATTTAATTACTTGCTTATGATTACTTATTATTAGTCATGGATAAACACAGAAATAGTGTAGGCATACGGAACGGGACAAGGATAGAGCGTATTGATGATAGAGTAGGTAAGTATAAGTCTGTCCTAAGAAACACTTTCGCATTACATTATTTTTTACTTTTCTCTACATACTGTTAAAATATGATAAGGAGAAGCATGTAGTCTACGCGTGCGAAGCAGCGGGCAAAAGCTAGTGGAATATAAAATAAATTTATTTATCACAAACATAGAAGCACACAAAATAATAATTCAAAATAAAAAATAGTAAATATTAGTGTGTGTAGTAGTGTGTGTGTGGCGTGCGGTGTGTGTGCTGTAGCGAATTTAGTTGTTGTAGATAAGAAGTAAAGTGATTGTAAAGAAATTCATCAAGATCTCTCATTTTGGCAAAACTTTTGCCGTTAATTTTACTGTAATGACAAAAAATAACATCACACGGTGTTGTTTGGCTTGGCGACTCGCGAAGGCGCCAAACTCGCAGCGAATTAAAAACATTTTAGAACGCTGCTTCTACTTTACCACTCGCTAGATGACTGAAGGCTGTAGGCTCTAAGCAAGCCGCCTGCCAGAGCATTGTCGGTTGTTATGTAATACATTGATCATCATCGTCTTCCTGCCCATATCAAATGTTACTTTGGGTCGACGCAACAAATTTTCTTCTTCTTCCATACCGTCCTGTCCACATATCATTGTCAATTTAATATATTGATCCTTCGATGAATAATACACTAGATGCCATAAATGCCAAATATGGCCACAAATACGGTTGTGGTCTTATTTAAAATTAGTATGGTCCAATCATAGCCAACATTAAGAAGTTAAAAATGCCGCAATGTGCGTTCAAAAAATATGCAAATAAAAACCGTAACAACTTGATTTTGGAAGTAATATCTTTTTTTCGGTAAGTTTATATCATTACGTGTTTTTCATAAAGTTAAAACCGAATGAAATAGTAAATATGTATAATTACTAAATATTATGATTGTTTGAGCAACGTTTGCGTCGACAACGCGCCAACTGTTGTAACAAACATCGACTATTCTGGAACTTTGTAATATAGACTTTAAAACATGTGTGTAAGACTAAATTTGTTTTGATGTATTTTGAGCAGCGAGCAAGCTCATAAAACTTTTATTACTTTTTGTACATAGTTTTGTGAATGCAACTTTAAACTTTTTATTCAGTGACTGGGCGACTGCAGGACTTAGGAAAAGTAGGGAAAGACTTTACGAGCTATATGGCCTTAAGCCTTGTATTAACACTGAAACTTTTAATAAGTATGTTGCTACTTACTCAAGAATTTTTAAAAATACATGCAAGGCAGCTAAGGCCTTGTACATTAGCAATAAGGTTAAATTAGCAGAAAATAAAATCAAGACGGTTTGGAAAATTATAAATAATGAAACGAATAGGAATAAAAGAAATAATACTGATTACACGCTTGAGACCACACACGGACTTATTAGAGATAACAAAAAAGTTGCGCAAGAACTTGTAAATTTCTTTACCAACATCCCAATTAAAACGACTGAAACCTTAAATTCTTCGCCCTCGATTGCTTTTGGATTATTAAACGCGAACGTTTCAGCCTGCCCGAATGTATTTAACTTTTCACATATAAATCCCATAACAGTAATAAAAACTTTTAAGCAAATCAAGATAAAACCGACTGAAGATCTGTGGGGAATGTCCATCAAAGCTTGTACCTCCATTATTCAGACTATAGCGCCATACTTGGCTTTGATTTTCAATTTGTGTGTGGATCAAGGAGTCTTTCCGGATCTAATGAAATATAGTAAAGTTATACCACTTTTTAAATCTGGGGACAGTAAAGACACAAATAATTATAGACCAGTATCCGTGTTGCCGGTTTTCAGCAAGGTATTTGAGAAGATAATGCTAAATCAAATGCTCATTCATTTTAATACGAATAACATCTTGCATGATAAACAGTATGGTTTCACCAGAGGACGTTGTACAACTGACGCTGGTGTCACCCTATTGAAACACATCTTTAATGCGTTGGAAGAGTCGCAGGATGCCATAGGTATCTTCTGCGACCTGTCGAAGGCGTTTGATTGCGTTAATCATGAAACGTTACTTCTGAAACTTGAGCATTACGGGCTAGGTCAATCAGCGTTAAGTTTGGTTAAATCTTATTTGAATGATAGACAGCAATTAGTGCAGATAAACGGTGTGAATTCGTCGGGGTTAAACGTAAAAATGGGGGTACCCCAGGGCTCAATTTTAGGTCCTTTCTTATTTTTAATATACATAAACGATTTACCCCGTTTATTGGAAAACAAACTAAACATGGTGTTATTTGCTGATGACACATCTTTAATTTTTTAAATAAATAGACGTACTTGTCGGGTTGACGACGTAAATAACGCGCTACGGCAGGTTCAGGATTGGTTCACTGCCAATAATTTAGTTTTAAATGGTAATAAAACCAAGTGCGTAAAATTTTCCTTGCCGAATGTCAAAAGTACTGAGTGTGACATTATATTAAACAAGGAGAAGCTAGAATTCGTCGATAAAACGGTTTTCCTGGGGATCACGCTGGACTCAGGGTTGCAATGGGGTCCTCATTTGGTATCCCTTGCAGGGCGACTGAGTTCGGCAGCGTATGCTGTTGGAAAGATTCGTCGGTTAACCGATGTGGATACCGCGAGACTAGTCTATTTTAGTTATTTTCATAGTATAATGTCTTACGGTATCCTACTATGGGGAAGGGCTGCAGACATTGAGTCAATTTTTATTCTGCAAAAACGAGCCGTCAGAGCAATATATAATCTTCGCCGGCGCGATTCTCTAAGGGAACTGTTTAAGGACATTAACATCATGACGGTTCCTTGTCAATATATTTATGAAACCATCATGTACGTGAGAAAAAATTTACATCTTCTTAGTAAAAACGGCGACAGACATAATTACGTTCCTAGAAATAGGGATCAATTAGTTCAACCAGGTTTCAGACTGGCTAAAGTAGCCTCATCTTTCATGGGGTACTGTACAAAATTTTACAATAAAATTCCTCCCCACATTCTTGAACTGAATGAGACGAAGTTTAAAACCTGTATAAAACGCACACTATGTAGGCTGGCATATTATAAGTTGGGGGATTACATCACTGATAAAAATGCTTGGCTCAATGCTAGTCCTGCTCCACAATCCACAACCACTAGGGCGCAATAACAAGTGATATGCAGAACATTATTGTTTTGAGGTATTGTTGGACCTGCTGAAGACTGTATGAATTATTAATATTTGCATTGTATAAACTCAATTTCCTTAGTATTGTATAACTGCACAGCACGTGTGTGAGTACTATGTACCCAACTGTAAATCTACCATTTACTGTACCTATGCGTCGTTCGTTGACTTGTGTGTGCCCTGGCCGTTGAGTGTGTCATGCTCTCTCAAATGTCTCTCTGATGGTGGCGCGTGTGTTGGATCATCCGGTTCCCTTCATGATGGTTGAGCTGGGTGGTGCCAATTCATGCATCATGTTCGTGAACGGACGCCGTCAGTTGGGATTGGTCATAACTTGACTGCTTCGGATGTTAATGTTTTTCTAGTATCTATTATATAACTGCGCAGTACATGTGTGAGTACTTCTAATACTTTATGTCTGTAGGTGGTATAGTGGGTAGTGCTATTCTGGGTGCATTGTCCTCACATGTATGAATTTAATAATGTATGTACGTATGTTCCTAAATATTGTAAAAAAACATATATTTTTTTTAAAAAGAGTAAGTATGGAGTTTCTTGTGCATTCTTCTCCATAACAAGCTACTTTCCGAATGCACGGTAGAATCATTTTAATGTAACGTTCAAAAGTGCCGCTTGGTGGCCTAGTTGAAATAAAATATCTTTGTCTTTTGTCATTGTAGTTGAATTTGCATTAATGCATATTTATTTCAACTAGAATTCTTAGAATTACCTAAAACCAGTGGGTGTCTCATCCCATACAAAGAAACCGTGCCGACGTACTGTACTGATTATACTTATTATTTTTGTACATCGATCGCGTTCGGTTCCGTTCCACGGTTATAGATCGGTCTATGTATCGCCGTGGAACGGAACCGAACGCGATCGATTTACAGAAAATAATCAGTATTATCAGATGAAAAACGCATCTGTATGCTAGTATTATATTATCTGTGCCTAAACACAATTGGCGTCAGTTTTAAAGATAAGTTTTGTATGGGATTGTTTATCTAGTAAAAAAATGATCAAAAATATCGAAGATGAACATCCACATTTCGCCAGGCATGTTACGCCTGCATATTTGTAAACGTACCCACGATACAGGAAGAAATTCCTAGTGTGGGGCAACGTTCGTTTTTTTTTTCAAAGAAAAAGAAAGAAAAAAGATATAGGGGGCGACCCTATATACTTCAATCGGGCATAAGTCCATACTCAGGACTGCTACAAAGAAATTAAAAATGAAACAATGCAAAAACATTCTGTCCGACCCAGGAATTACCCCAGGACCTCATGGCCTCAGGCCTCAAAATAAGTGTGTACCTCTCCGCTGTCGGGCCTGGGCGCGATGGGCGTGGGGTGCCGGAACACGGCGCTCGCGTCGTCCGGCCGCGCCGGCGCAGGCGCAGGCGCAGGGGAGTACTGTGCCGGTTTCTGAAACACGAATATAAAAGGTTTAATTTTTAACAAAATTACGTGGTTTTATACTTGAAACTCTAAAGAAAAAAATAAAACAAATAATAAGTAATGTAAAATAATGAACAATGATTTAAATATAGCCTCAAATATCCAACAAATATCAATTAATCCACCTGCCTTTTCGCAACTATGTATCTGGGCTGACTGCCCGCCTAGGGCATACAGCTCATTACCAGCATCCGATTACAATGAAAACCGACCCAAAAGGCTAGGCAGATTGATTGACAAGTCCACATTACAAAGAAGTGGGTAGATAAATGTGTCCATACCGTGACTGGTTGCTTCCTGTGCTGCGAACAGACATGTCCACAGTTACATCGCGCGATAGTGTTGTTGGCTGCTTGGTTCATGTGAGGGTTGCCCACCAGAGCTAGTAGGCGTTTTAATCTGTAAAAAGAACAATACATTAGGTACACAATTATCCATAAATAAATAACTCATAATTATGGTCAGCTCACACCAAGACGCGAGTCCTGCTGCGGACGTCTGTTGCTTGGATAATAATAATAATATCGTTTATTTATAATATGGATGATGATAACGA
The DNA here is from genome assembly GCA_945859665.1 of Anorthoa munda. Classification (NCBI taxonomy): domain Eukaryota; kingdom Metazoa; phylum Arthropoda; class Insecta; order Lepidoptera; family Noctuidae; genus Anorthoa; species Anorthoa munda. The sequence goes on along the minus strand of OX243899.1, from coordinate 3,808,616 downwards.
CTTATCATCAATTAGACAGATCAATACATTCAGCTTAGTGTCCTCATTTCCTCAATAACTTGAATACATATAGGTTGTGAGCTGTAGGATTCACAAAACACGATGACGACTCGTCGACCGTTGTTAGAGACAGTTTTTTTGTTTACTCTTACTACAACACTATACTTCATTTGAAATAACATTAGACATGTTTCCAAATATTTTTACAGTCCGTTCAACCGATTTTGAGTTCTATCCCGTAAACATAAGGAGGACATAAAAAGCATAAACCTGTTACCAAAACCAACTGTTACTATAGCTACCATATGTCGTATCACTAACGCAATAGAAGTCAAAATCGGTTGAACGGGTTGTAAAATAGGCTAATTTAAACGTCTAATGTTATCGCAAATGGAGTTTAGTGACGTATAGTTGCGTGCTCTACACACATTCTGCGTCGCCAATGCTATTAGTAGTTAAAGTTAAAAGGAAATAATTTATTAAAACAATTATAATAATGTATTATATTACAATTTACAATTAGGTACACTTGAACACAATTTAATAATTTTAACATACATTTGGAAACCTGACTGTCGATTACTTTGTTATTGCTCTAACATAATCAAATTAAACGTGTTTCCCATACTTAATCCTTATATTCTTTCTAACAACCCTTTATCTCATGAAGCAGAAAAGAATTACAGTAAATATTATTCAGATATTTGAAAAATTTATAGTACAGAGCAGCGAGATTAGAATTAGATTCAAATCTACAATTAAACGAAAGCGATAGCACGTTTTATTAGATAAATCAAATGTAGAAAAATATTTGAATGCTTCATGTAAACGAATAGCTGTACCAAGAACTGTCTTCTCTAGACGTTCTGGTGGGCCGAAGCCTTTGCTAGTTAAGGAACTTTTGCTTAAGGGCCGATTTCACCAATGAAACTAATCGCGATTAGTTCAACTAAACTCAGTTTATGAAAATACAGCTTTCTTATTGGTAGTTTCTCAGCGGTCTCAACCAATCAGAACATTGTGTTTGCTTAAACTGAGTTTATTTGAACTAATAATACCACATATTACATACCTATCACTCAGCATGGAGAACCCATTCTGCGGCGGCGGACCTTGAGGCCTGTTGATCAGCTTACTGACCAACTTCAGAGTACCACCACTTGATGAAGACTTGTGATCCGGAGAGGCTAACTGTTCACCTAGGGCCATAACTAAGTTATTAATACATATGTAAGTTATTTTTGTGCATGGAAGTCTTGTGTCAAAATAATGTCAGATGGAACAGATCCGGATTCATGATTTTTTGGGTTGTTCAAGTAAATTCGGCTCTGTCGTTTCCTCAAGCATTATGCAACTTTGGTTGATTTAATGAGGTTATCATCATGATATAAAATAAATAATTTTAATACAGGGTGTAACAGAAAGGTGTGATCATAATATTTTAAAAACTGTTCTGCCCATGTATATGAACTAGGGTTGTAACGGAGGCCTTCTTAGCGGAGGCGGATGAGGAGGCTAAGAAAAAACACGAACCGAGTAAACCCTTTTACTTGCAAATCGCTGCTAACACCATCTATATCCGAGGATCGAAACCGAACGCGATCGATGTTATTAGAAAAATAATCAGTTTAATCAGACGAAAAACGCTAGTAACGTTGGCTCGGTCTGTTTGTATGGGATGAGGCATCTGTATGCTAGTATTATATTATCTGTGGTATGACATTAAATGTTGCTGAACAGAATTGACGAGATACTTTATTCATGTTTGCAGTTTGTGAGAACAGATAATGATATGATTATCCTAGATCCTGACGACGATGTTCAAGGTTCTGGAGCTTTGATTCGACCAGTGCCTCATTGCCGATGAGCCTCTTGGCTCTTATTTAGTTGCTAACATGAGGTTAAATAACAAATATGTCATAAGGTTAACTAAATATAAGGATAGTTTCTTTTTATAAGTAGGTATGTCATGTTTTCATTTGTTTTTCTTTTATATGTTTTAATAAGAATTTATATTTTAGTTATTTTAGTTTCTAATTAGTTCTAGAATTAGAAAATAATTTATATTTTAGTTTAATTACGTAGTTATAATATAATTGAGGGAGTGCACTTGTCATTACTTAATATTAACGATACATTGTGTTTTTTTTGTGTACATCTTTCGTTGGAGGTCCTGAATAAATAAATAAATAAATAAATAAATACACAATTGGCGTGATTAGCTGATAACTCAGAATTTGTAAGATAACCCAAGGTGGAGCCCTCCGACCCGAGGAGATTTTTTCACCTCGGCACAAAAAAATAAAAGGGGTGGTGCAAGTGGGCCCTAGAGTGGTAATGGCTTTTCGAAGTACTAAACATGAAGATACAGAAAATTATTTAAAAAAAAAACCAGTACTTACTCTTCCTCTCATCGCCCGACATGCCATCATTACTATCCTGACTGTACGTGTTCTTAGGCGACAGGATATCATTGTCACTCTCCCTGGCCCTCTCCCTCTCGTCCTCGACGGAACTGTCGGCTCCCTTGTCCGACATCTTGTCGGATTTGTCGCGTTTGTCGGACGGCAGTGTCGTGGGGATGGTGACGGTAGATTTCTGGGGCTGCGGGAGTGGTGGGGTTGGCTCTGCCCACCAGTAGTCTAGCTCGAGTTTGGAACGGGAACCGAACTGTAACAATAGGTTTCAGTAATTGCCTTATTAGTCCGGTCAAAATAGACCAAAAAATAGGGTTAGGTTTACAGTAATTCGCATAGAACTGAAAATTGGTACGAATGTTCGGAACACCATTATAAATGAAATGTAAAAAGTCCCCATCGATCCCACAACTTACAAAAAAAAATATTCAAGGTCAATGGTCATAAATATGGGTTTAGGACATAGGCCTCCACCAAGCGTCGCCACATTGACTGGTCCCGTGCGTCTCGCAACCAGCGGATCCCCGCAACCTTCACCAGGTCATCGGTCTATCTGCCTTCCAACGCAGCGTCTTCCGGTTCGCGGTCGCCACTCTTGAACCTTTCTGCCCCATCGGCCATACATTCTGCGAGCAATGTGCCCTGCCCACTGCCACTTAAGTGCAATCTATTGTGATCCTGTTTAACTCAACACAATTTTTTGCAATGTAAAAACAGGATGTAAATGCAGCGGCAAAAAAGTTGGCTTGTTTTATTCTTTAGCATGTATCAGTTGTCAAGATCAGTCATGCTCTAATTTTGAATCACCATCAGAAGAGCATTCGTACGATATCAATGAGGAGACATGTGATACATTGCTTTTAGAACAATTTACTTACACCCAGCAGGAAGAAGAAGAACAAGGAGAAGAAGAAGTACAAGAAGACGAACAAAAACAAGAAGAAGAGGACGCAGAATTATCAGATGATTATGAATGAGAAGGATAATTTTACAATTTTTTTTGAATTCACACGGCTTTTATCATGTCCAATAGAACCAATTATTACATAATTTTGAATAGTATTGAATTAAACAGGATCACAATAGATTGTTGAATAGGCCTATCGAGGACACCACGTTAAAAAAGACGCGCCAAGTACACTACCTGCCAGGTGGCGTGTAAACGTGTGTATATTATGTAGAATACAACTTTTTCAACATTTCAACCATTATAAGAGTATCTCAGAAACGGTAACGTTTAGGAGAAAAATTGTTGTAACCATTTTTATAGATAATTGCATAATCTTCACTTTTGTCTAACCTATTTTTATCATAAAACTTACCGTTCGGCTAAAAAACGCAAAAATCCCATATTTGTGACCTTTGACCTTGAATTTTTTTTTTGCAAGTATGGGATCGATGGGGACTTTTTATATTTCATGTATAATGGTGTTTTGAACATTCGTACCAATTTTCAGCTCTATGCGAATTAATGCAATTTGATATGTCTAATTTCACAGGACTATATTATGATAGCAGGTGGCGTTCTGTAGTTTCTGCCTACTTTACTACTTTCTTTCTGCCTACTGTTTCTGTAGGGAAAAAGGCGTGAGTTTATGTATGTATGTATATTATGATAATTAATTATATTTATTACTGTCATTCTGTTTAATTCATCATCATCATCAGCCTTTTCAATGTTTCCACTGCTGGGACACATGCCTCCTCTTGTAGAAAGGAAGTGGGCTATAATCCACCACGCAGGCCCAGTGTAGATTGGTAGATGTCACATGTCTTAGAACTTTTGGTTCAAGGACATGCCGGTTTCCTCACGAAATTTTCCTTCACAGTTTTGAGAGCAGTGGTGATGAAATAAATTACACAAAGCACAGTGCCTGCTCGGGTTCGGACCCACGACCGGGCCACCACTGCTTCGCGGTCGTTAAGTTCACTCACCATGAGATAAAGGTCCCCAATGGTCAGATCGCCAGCATCATGCACACTCCAGCCCTTCTTGATCTGCCGCATGGCCAGCTCTACGTCGATGTCAGGTTTAGCCTCTTCTTCCTTGGCAGGTTCTTCGGTCTTCGACTCTTCGGTCTTCGACTCTTCGATCTTCGACTCTTCGATCTTGGGTTCCTCTGCATCTTTATTCATGACTAACGTGTAGATGCTGCCGCCGCGCTTTTTTGGTCGGATTCGGAATTTTACCTGGAAGAAGAATTTATCTATCTTGTTACGGGCTAAAACTAGCATTTGCACCTAAACTTAAGGTGAATTTTTTTTAAAGCACATTTTATATCCTGAAAAGCAGAATCAACAGTGGCGACTACCAGAAAAGTGACCAGTCAATGAAGTTCGACAAGTTAAGTATGAAAATAGTACATTTCGTGTCGAGCATAAAAACTCGAGATTTTAACACGAGCAATTTAGCCAATCGAAAATTACATGCGAGTGTTAAAATAAAGCCTTTTTATCAAGAACGATTCTTTTTCCACTACTTGATGAGCTTACTTAATTAAATGCAAATAAGTTCCAACAACAATTTAAAAGAAACGTTCAGGCTAAAAACCACAGACTATATACACACAATCAACGCGCGCTTTTTTGAGAGGTAACAGGTTCAGTATCATTCTGCCAGTTACATAATGATATCAAAACTCCATACAAAAGTCATTTCCATATCAAGCAGGAGACGGAACAGAGCTAGGCCAATAGGCATAAAGGAATGTTTACAACTTGGTTGCCGAACCTACAAGAATTCAAATAAGTATTAAATATTAATTATGGTATTTAAAATGAAAAATATTGTTTTACTAAGGGCCGATTTCATCAATGAAACTAATCGCGATTAGTTCAACTAAACTCAGTTTATGCAAGTACAGCGCACAGTGTGTTATTTTGCCTTAGTTGCGGACATGCTTGTTTTTTTTTTTTGGATAGCTTTCAATTAATCATACACCACATTAAAACTCCGCCGGCTCTAACTACTATACTTTAAGAGAAATTAAGAAAATTGAGAAAAAGCCTTAAAAACCATAGAAACGCAATATCTCGTTTTTGGATTAAATTTTTACACTTAATGTTTTAAGGTATGATAGGAATTTACTATAGGAACAATTTTTTTCTCGAAAACTTTAATAATCTTGCTCACCCAGGCGTAAATATTTTTTTTATATGATTCTGAAATTATTTTTTTTCTGGCGGGTCTCTTCATGGTCGCGTTTTCTTTAAATGTATATATGTTCATTACTATAATAACTATCGCCACAAAAAAAACCAGACGCAACAAACCCAGGATTTCGGAAATATCAATTTTTTTATTGTGGGCTAGGGTTGTCAATAAACCAATAACATACAATTACTTTATAAAAACATTATTTTTGGACTCAGGTATTAGCAATTACCGATTCAAATTGTTACGTGCCTAGTTTACATAGTTTAAGTTTATAATTATGGAAAAATTGTTGAGGAAAGCTAAAATTAAAAATTAATAATAGTTGAATTTTGACCACTTTTGTTTTACCTAGTACCGTCCATAGATTTTCTATCTTCTGGGAATTTTGAAGAAAAATTAGGAAGGGATCCGCTCTCATCAGGCAAATGCTAAAAACCAATTCCTATACATAATATCTGGAGAACCGGGGGTGAGATGTCATGGGGCCGTCAAAGAGCCATGGCACTGCTTTGCCTCAGCAGGCCCGTCCCGTCACTGACCCGTCCTGCTGGGGGATGTCCGTCTGGGCCCCGACCAGAGGACTTAATGCAAAGGAGGCATGAGGGCGCCAACCTTCATACTGGTCAGCGAGTGGCAATTATTACCGACGACCAAAGCCTGAATACGGATCCGAAAAAGCTTACGAAACTGGATATTTATAATGTTTTGGTAGAAAAGGCCCGACTATATGGGTCAAAACATAGACCAGGTGGCCTTGAAATGAACGATCGATCCATGATTATTTTAAATGCATTATATCTAACGGGTATTCCTAACAATGTTGTGTAGAATTGTCTGAGGCAGTTGATATGGTCAATAAAGATTTAGAACGTATTTCTTATTGGAGTTTGACTCACGGTCTGAAGGTAAATCCTACGAAGACTCAAGTCATTGTTGTCGGCAGTCCTAGGTTGCGTTCGAAAATAAACTGGTCGCAGCTCCCCCGGATTGTCTTTGATGGCTCAGCTATTCCATACAGCGACTCAGTGAAAGACCTGGGTATTTTAGTTGACGGAGACTTTTCGTGGGGTCCTCAGCTGCAGGAGGTTAGTCGCAAGGTGTTTGCATCTGCGGGGTCTTTGCGTAGACTGCGCAATTTCCTTCCAACTGCCACCAAAACTGCACTCACCCAATCCCTCCTTCTCCCAATCCTCGATTATGCCGATGTCAGTTATTTAGATCTGACTGAAGTGCAGCTAGATAAGCTTGAGCGACTCCAAAACTTTTGTATTAGGTTCATATTTGGTTTACGCAAATATGACCATGTTTCTGAATTTCGAAATAAGCTCAAGTGGCTGCCAATCCGCCTTCGCCGGAATGCCCATATTTTATCTTTACTCTACAGTATTCTGTTTATTCCTACAACCCCCACTTATCTCAAAGAACGCTTTAAGTTCCTTCATGACACACATTCTAGACACTTGAGATCATCGGAGAATTTGAAACTTTTGATGCCTGCTCATTCCACTAAGTTTTACGACAAATCGTTTACGGTCCAGGCTGTACGTTTGTGGAATGAGTTGCCGTTGCCTGTTAGACAAGCCCAGTCACTGGCTTCTTTTAAGAACCTAGTTAAAAACCACTTCCTATCTCTCTAACACTCTTATATATGGATCAAATTTCTTTCATCATTAATCAATTTATATACAGGGTGTCTCAGAAATCGACGTCAAGCCGTAAATGGGTGATAGACCAAGTTATAACAGTTCTCAGAAAAATACGAAAAAAAATCTATCTCATGTTTAAAAAAATTTATGGTCACTTTAAAAATTTACTAAAAAAATCAATCCCTGTAATGGTTCTTTAACTCCAATTGCTACAAATCCCATAATTTATCTAATTTTTTTATTATTATGTAATCTTGAATAATGCTTGTGTAGATTTTTGCCTAAAATTCAAAGCTAACTCCTCCTACTTGGAAGAAAATTAAACTTTTTAAAACCAAATTATTCAAATTTACTATTTCGCCCAACTTTAACTGACTGTACTGAAAAAAAAATGTACTACGCTAGTTTGGCAAGTAACATGAAAAATTGGCGCATTTAATAAGGATTCAAAAATGGTGTAACACTTGCTAGATTACGTTTTCAATAATTGGTCAAAAAAACAATAGAGAATTTAGCCGAGCTGCGGGAAAGAATAACGGAAGCCGTTGTCTTTGTAAATAGGGGAAGATTTGCCCGGAAAATAACCAGATCTTTTTTAAGAAGATGTCGTGCTTGCATTGCTGTCGAAGGAAGGCAGTTTGAACATTTATTGTAACAAAAAAAAAATTAAATCTGATAATTTTTTTTTTTTTTCTAAGATGAGAAAACTGGTCCTGACTTAAAGTAAAAAGGTTGAGTCACTATCATAACTTTGCTCTTAAATTACGTAAAATTTCGATTTCTTATCTCGCTCACACTTCGTAAAATGACTCTCTCCGTCTAGTGACTCAACCTTTTTACTTTAAGTCAGGACCAGTTTTCTCATCTTAGAAAAAAAAAACAAATTATCAGATTTAATTTTTTTTTATTACAATAAATGTTCAAACTGCCTTCCTTCGACGGCAATGCAAGCACGACATCTTCTGAAAAAAGATCTGGTTATTTTCCGGGCAAATCTTCCCCTATTTACAAAGACAACGGCTTCCGTTATTCTTTCCCGCAGCTCGGCTAAATTCTCTATTGTTTTTTTGACCAATTATTGAAAACGTAATCTAGCAAGTGTTACACCATTTTTGAATCCTTATTAAATGCGCCAATTTTTCATGTTACTTGCCAAACTAGCGTAGTACATTTTTTTTTCAGTACAGTCAGTTAAAGTTGGGCGAAATAGTAAATTTGAATAATTTGGTTTTGAAAAAGTTTAATTTTCTTCCAAGTAGGAGGAGTTGGCTTTGAATTTTAGGCAAAAATCTACACAAGCATTATTCAAGATTACATAATAATAAAAAAATTAGATAAATTATGGGATTTGTAGCAATTGGAGTTAAAGAACCATTACAGGGATTGATTTTTTTAGTAAATTTTTAAAGTGACCATAAATTTTTAAAAACATGAGATAGATTTTTTTTCGTATTTTTCTGAGAACTGTTATAACTTGGTCTATCACCCATTTACGGCTTGACGTCGATTTCTGGGACACCCTGTATATATATATTTTTTTTAATTTTATCTTGTCTTTGAATTTGTTAACATGTGGTATTATGTATGTATATATTTAAGTATATATGTATGTAAGTGTATGTGTATATAAGTTTATGGATAGTATTTATTATAAAAGTAATGTTTTGTATATATTTATGTTTTTAATATAATAACAGTACACCACAGACTACCCACTTTTTTTTCATTCTAAGTTCTTTAAGTCCATCCAAAGGTTGTCTGGTAGATATCGCTGTCAGCGATAAGACCGCCTTTGTACCCTTATAATTAAGTTTTTATTGTATAAAAGATGTGTTACTTTTATGGTGTACAATAAAGTATATTCTATTCTATTCTATTCTATGTACAAAACAAAAGTCATAAACAGAGTATTTCCAAATTTATCTGTAAGTGCGAAAAAGCAAATGCGAGTGCGAGTTTGAAGCAAATGATATCACGCTGACGACTGACGAAATGGTAATTGAATCTGATAGTGAGGTTATGTCATAAACGTTCAGAGGATAACTAGATTAAAAGTTTTTTTTTTTAATTTGCTTATATTATCCCACTGCTGGGCAAAGGCCTCCCCCATAGCCTTCACCGGCCAATCCGTCAAAAACGAAATCAAATCGATTGAATTAATCAACTGAAATGTTTACTTGTTTGTGAAAATCCTATTTCCATAGAAAGGAGAATGCTCATCGATGTATGGAATCCCGTACCATGCTGCATCAAAATTAAACTTTGTTTTTTATACACTACACTGACCATGTTAACTCCTACAAAACTTCTTTTTGAAAACAAAACCCGGGTTTCGGCGTTATTTTATAAAATCGAAAATAACCTAAAACCAGGTTTATTTTGTTCGACGCTACCAACGACGTTTTTTATTATAGACGCGTTATACACGGCCGTTATAGTTATATATTAACAAAGGAAACGATTACTGGTTAGTCGATTCATCAATAATTGGTTCTATTGCATTCTACATCTCAAAGAATATGACCGGCTTTGAATGGCCAATTAACCATATATAAAATAATGATAATCTTTTAATTAAAGAATCTATTCTAGTTTTTTTTTAATTAATGTAGAATCGGAAACGTATATTATTTTGCACAGAGATCATGACACTTTCAAAAATCAAGGGTATCATGAGAAACGGAACGACATTTATTTATAGGGAGTAAAACAATATCCATACTTTTAAACTCAAAAGTAAATTCCCTATTCAAAAATCAAATCCCCGACGCATAATGTCGTAAACAAATATGAAACTAATTACTATAAAATTTTGGTCTTGATGCGTGAGACTTTTTGGTACCACTTTTGGTCATTCTCCTTTAAACAAAACTTAGAAACGCAATATCTCCGAGATCTGGCTAGTTACATATTTAGAATTTTCTCAAGTTAAAGGTACTATAAATAAGTATATTATGCTAACTAAAAAAAACGCGACCAGTTAATAGTTAATTTTATATATATTTTTTTTGTTTATTTATAAAATAATTATTTACTCTTGTTCCTGTGATGTTAGGGACTTGAAATTTTCAGGCCTAATATATTTAAAACCAACAATTAACCTGTATTTATACAAAAGGTTGAGATTTAATTTATTCAAGAAATACAGACGAAAAACTTTTTCGGGCAGATCAATGACCTATCACAAATTTATTTTTATCTCCTAAATTAAGTGAAATATCAAAACTAGAATCTTTTTTAATGCTTTGTTAGGATTAAATCTAGGAAGTTAAAGAATAAAACTGGCATGACCGCAACTGAGACAAAATAACACACTGTGCAGCGTTATGATTAGTTAAGACCACAGATAAACTAAAACGCTGAGAAGAAACTGAGTTTAGTTGAACTAATCGCGATTAGTTTCATTGGTGAAATCGGCCCTAAGGAATAGTGGTAGAAAACCAGTAGTAATATATTTACCTTCAAATTCTTAAACTTTGTATCCTTCCCAGTCTTATCCTTGCCATCACTCTCGTTATCCGTATCATTATTATACTTGTCGTCGTCTTCCAACTCAGAGAAACTATCCTTCTCTCTCTCCGACATAATATCCTTGTCCCTTTCGCACATCTCCTTGTCCCTTTCCAACATATCTTTATCCCTTTCTTGCAAGTAGGGTACATCATCTTCTGCGACTTCTCGTTCCTTCTCATCTTCTGTGCTAGGCTTTTCTTCGTCTTCTTGCAGTATCTTGTAGTTGGCCATGAGCTCGATGCCATCTATGGCTGTCTCTTCGATGTTTATGAACTTGTCCTGGTCGTCCATTTTGAACTTCTTCTGTTCTTCTTTATCTTTCTCTGATGTGCTGTCCTTTCTTTGACGTTTTGGTGTGCGGATTTTTGCTGTGGACAGTATTTATTTATTTAGAATTCAAGCACAAAAGGCACTCATCATCATCATCATCAGCCTATTATGTTCCCACTGCTGGGACACAGGCCTCCTTTCTGTGAGAGGGGATGGGCCGTAATCCACCACGCGGGCCCAGTGCGGGTTGGTGGATGTCACATGTCTTCGAATTTTTGGTTCTAGGACATGCCGGATTCCTCAAGATGTTTTCCTTCACCATTTTGAGAGTGATGGAATGTGTGGTGATGAAATAATTTACGCAAAGTAAAGCGCCTGCCTGGGCTCGAACCCACGATCTATAACTTGTAAGTCGCGGCCGATACCACTGGGCCACCACTGCTCTAAAGGCACTAAGGCGGACTTAATGCCTTAGGCAGCCTCTACCGGTCAACCAAGGGTGGTGAAGAGACAACAAGGCAGCTGCATTGTTGTTAAATATGTAATTAAAAACTAGTTATTAACATACTAGAACAGGAAGAACACACGTACATAATATATATTGAAGTAGTTATGTTTTAATAACTTCAATGAAAGTATTCCCAAAACGTTTAGTGCATGAAATGTTTTTATTCAGAGATAAAAGTCCTTACCACCGCCATCCTTGTCTCTCTGCGAGCCCATCCGCTCCAGATAAGAAGAGAAGCATATCTTCTGACTGGACAGTTGTTCGCTGGGACTGACTACAGGCAGGTGGATATCAGCTCCAGGTCTTGGGCCCACGTGGAGGGCTAGTTTCTTTGGTGCTTTTTGTTCTGGAAATAAAATAGTTTTAGCAACACAGGTTCTGAATTATTCGTAGTGGATTTATTATGCAATGTATCAGTGTAAAAAACTCTACAGTTACGGTATAAGGGGTCTTAGATCTAATAAGCTAAATGTGAGCTTAGATACACATCAGCCAGTAGGAAGGTCAAATATGGTGTGCCCCAAGGTAGCGTACTGGGACCTCCGCTATTTCTTCTATATATTAATAACTTGCCACTTCAAACACAACAACCCATGGTATTATTTGCGGATGATAGTCCAGCGATCGTAAAGTATACTAATATATAATCATACGAAAGGGACATTAATAACACATTAAAAACTATTATAAATAAGTTTAACACAAACGATCTAATAAAAAATCTAGAAAAAACAAAAGTTATTTATAATGGTCAAAACGTGGACACAACTTGTGTAGCAAAATTTATTGGAATTTTGGTTGACAGCAATTTGACATGGAAACTATTGGAAACCGCATGCCGATGACGTATGTATGAAATTAAGTAAATTTGCATATGTACTGTACAACCTATCACATAAAGTTAGCAATGAAACACATTTGGTAGCTTATCACCAGTTGCGTCAGTATTAAAGTTTGGTGTCATATTTTGGGGTACCTAACTGTATTAAGAGCTATTTGATATTTAAAGCTCAGAAAAGGTGTATAAGATCCATGTCAAGTCTTAAATGCACAGACAGCTGTGAACCTGTGTTTCGGTCTCTGAAGATACTGACTATGCCATACATACATACATAAACTCACGCCTTTTTCCCATGGGGGTAGGCAGAAACTACAGAACGCCACCTGCTACGATCCTTACATACTTCTTTTGCTTCACTCACATTCATACATCTAGTCATACACACACGCCGGTTATGAGTACTGTGCACCTGGCCTTTCTGAAGAACATCACCTATAAGGTCTATATATGTCTTTCTAGGGCGTCCCCTCCCGGCGTTTCCATTCACGTCTGCCATGTAAATACCTTTCGTTAGTCGCCTTTCATTCATTCTCTCAACATGACCAAACCATCTTAACATACTCTTTTCAATTTTAGTCACTACATCTGCTTTTAAACCACAACGTTGTCTTATTACCTCATTCCTCAATCTATCATTTAAAGTTACACCACACATAATTCGCAAGGAACGCATTTCTACTGAATTAATCCCTACTTTCATGTCCTTTTTGCCATACCCAACCTTCACTTCCTTACATAAGTGTAGGTACCAGCACCTGACTATTCCATGTTTGAACATATTGGAGGTGGCAATTTTGTAATAAAAAAATAAATAAACTAAAACTATAAATTTAAACTTATTTCCGTCCCTCGCTGATCGAAGAACACGTCCAGGCCCTTTGAGATCCTAATACAAAAACTTGCACACTCAGGTAATTACAAAACAGCACTGCTAAGAAAAAGTATTATGACAATGGGACCTGTTATTTATGTATTTTTGTTGTTGTCAGTGTGGACCTTTTGTCGTCTGAGAAATAAATAAATAATTATTATATAATAAATAATTCTGAGTACCCCATTGTAGAAATAGGAAATAGCCCATCACTCAGAGTCTCAAGAAGAATCTAATGATACCTCATTTCATCCAGGCATCCCTTCAGGCTACAATTATCCTAAAGCACATATGTACATACATACACTCGACAAATATTATCCCGTTGTTTTTACTCGACTGCCACGGTCGAGTAAAAACAAGAGTTATGTTACGTGATAAGTTAATTAATTGATTAATTAATATCACTGTAACTGCAGGGCAAAGGGACACCCTCTACTCATATTTCGTTTCTATAAGATTTGTGTAAATATTTTGGTTTATAATAAATATTCTATCTATCATGAGCTAACTTACCTTGCAATATAATCCTATCAGTCTCTAGATTGAGGTGTTCTTCTAACTCTCTGTTAACTTCTGTGTCTTCTGTGCACGGTCTATGTAGGTCGGTGTACTCTTCTGGCTCCTTCTGTGTATCTTCTGGCTTCAGGTCTATGAGTTCAGTGATTTTGTTTAGCTTGAAAGTAGACTGTTGTCGAGTTATGGATTTATTGTGCAATTTTATTGTGGTTTTTTTCAGTAGGTAGTGGCGAGGAGCTTAGTCTTATGCACGGTTGATAGTAATGTGTTTGCCCCTGTTATAACGGATTCCTCTTTTTACCCGACTGCCGAAGGAGGGTAATGTGTTAACAGTCTATTTATGTATGTATGTGTAATGTAGGTATATCGATAAATATGTGTAAGTAGGTAGGTCTGGCGCTGGCAGCAGCCGACACTTCGCAATATACTATCTAACCGAGTGCCCGTGTTTTATTACGTCTTTCGCCGGTCCTATATATCACAGTATGTATGTTTGTTCCTATGTGGCGTTCTAGAGACCAAACGCGTTGGCCAATTTTGATGATGAACAAAATAAAGGGTTATAAGAAGTGATTTCAAAAATATATAACATTTATTTGTTTAAATGTTATGTACATTTAAACAAATAAATCCGAATAAAATATGTTAACTAAAAAGTTATAAATAAAAAAAGTTAATTCAGCTCGCGAATATGTATCTTCCGACTAAGCAGTCGGGTTTTTTGATATTTTGTGATGTAAAGTTTGTGCATTTTTCTTTTCCAGATACAAAAAATATTGTTTCAAGATAAGGCAACGCCATCTAGTGACGAGAGGGAAAAGTACTAGAGTAGCTAACACAGAACAGAGAAGACAGTAGAAATCGTATATCGCTTCATTAGTATCGGAAGCAGCGTACCCAAACTCATACATATACAGGTTAATTGTATTTCGTAACACTAAGAAATATTTGATGTGATTGGTAGTTTGAAAGTAGGAAATATGTCAGTCGTCGCTTATTTGAAAATAAACCACATTTTAATGATCATAGAGTTGTTAATTGACTACTCTTTTTAAGTATTTATTACATTTTCCGTTAAAATCACACATGGAATAATTTAATAACCAAGTTACGCTACCCGCCGCTAGATGTCACTATACTAAATGCATTCAATTTAAAGCTGTATTTCGTTAGCAATAAGATTTATATTTGCTTAATGAGGTCATTACAATTCGTTTTCCTCTAGAGATGGACCACCGTCGTTGACTTATTTATCGAAAATCCGTTTTATTTTGAAACAAAACAAAATCAACAGCTAGATTTGATAAATATTATTATGCTTGAAATCAAGTGTTTATATACAACTGAATATTTCTAATCTTATGACTAATAACAAAACAAACTTACATACAAAGGGGAGAGGGAAAAAGGCTCATAGTGCATCAAAAAATTCGCCCACATCGATGTCAATGGGAAACGTGCCCAGAACGCTGGCAGCATTGCTACGTTGAATGGCAATGCTGATTCTCTGGCTGAAGAAAAGGCCAGCCCTCTGGTCACGCGAACAGTCAACTAACCGTTTACTTATGTCTCGAAGCACTCGATGAGCACTCGGACCCCATGGACCTAATGTCTCAACCCCAAACGGGTCATACATATAACTGCCAATAAGGTGGTAATATTTGCGCCGTTTGAGGTTTTCTGCACCAGCAGCAGCTGCCCCAGCACAGCCCGCCGTGCTAAGCGATGGCGCAAGGGTATCGACACATTTTGCATCCCACACCAAAGGCCTACCCAACTTCCAAGGCATTATGGCCATCCCATCCGGTCTCTTCCCACCGTCGCGTGCCAAGCCATTGGGTTCTAACACCCCGGCGGTGACAAGAGCTCGACGTATGATGTCATTAATGACGGCACCGGCGCCCGCAGCTGCGCCGTCTGCGGCGACGTCTGCAGCCCACCTGACCACCTCGCGCGCCGCCCAGTTTAAGAAGCGCGAGCCTTTCCTTACCAGAAACTCAAGAGCGGTTCCGTTTTCTAAAGTAGCAACCACTGTACTTGTAAGTCATATTTAAAAATAAATAATTCAAAATAGTGTTTATATAAATTTATTCGAATACTTACAATTTATAGAAAATATAATTAAGAATTGTCATGTTAGACTACTAATCCGTTTTTGAAAATCATTTTTGAAGAAAAAACAAATCAATTGATAGAAAAATACACCCTGTGGCGTTTACGCGATAGATATTAAACTATAGTCTGATTTTTAATTTCGTACACTAAACTGACATTTGGAGGTTGCCACTTTATCGTTACATTAAAATATTAATTAAACAATAATTAATTAAAATATTAATTATCGATTAACCTTTTTTTGATTAGAATACTACCAATAGATTACCCATATCCATGCTTTATTCATTTTAAACTTGGTTAAGGCAGAATTCGAAAAAAAAGGGTTTGAACATGGAAATGACATGTATTTGATTACTAATACTGAATCACCAAAAAAAACCGCACACTGGTTTAAATTTTTTCAGAAAGGTATATCATAGAACACAGAGAACATTGTAGGTTTAAAATATCGATAACGGCAATCTCTAATTGAGTAGCTGACTGTGACATGTGCATAGTTGGAATCTTCGAGAACAATATGTTTGAATTTAAAAGAAAATAGACCTTAAATTTAACATTATAAAATCAACTTTTAATTTTGTGTGGGCGGGGCAGCAGACATATGCGGAGTAGTGCAAATCCCGGGGTACGCGGGCCCCGCCTACTTGCGACTTCTATTGTAGAAGGCGTTTTTTTTGTTCTGTGGTAGCTAATAACGCCTTCTCGTAACAGAAGTAATCTTCTCGAAAGTTCACGTCACCTAAGTTTTTCTATGCCGAACATTCTGGAATGTTCTTGTCACGTCGAGAATGATCTCAAAAATTCTTCTTGAATGTCTGTCTCAGCCGATTATTTTGAAAGTTTTTCGACGTGTCTAGAACAGTATGAAATGTTACAAAAATGTCTCCCGTGAGACAGTTTCGATTTGGAAGCGATACAGAGCGAACGGAAGCGAAAAGGGTTTGATTAATAAAGTATGATCAAATAAAGTGTGCTTTTTGATTAATGTATCCTTGAACCCCAGCTTGTAACAATATTCTAAGATGGCTACTGTTATTCCGATAAATATGAAATCATATTTAAATTAACAGTCAAATGCAAAGAATTTATAAAGATTTAATATTTCTGTCTATGCAGAATCAATAATTTTTCTTTAATTCTTTTTTCGTTTTGGACAGTCCACCATGGCTTATTTACTTTTTGCTAAAATTGACGGTAAGATTTTCAACGCTCGGTTTTTGCCGCTAAAGTAAAAAATAAAAAAGTGAAATAATACTTAGGCATTCAGCATACGTATTTCGTATACGTACGCATTCAGGTGGTTCTGCAAAATTTAAAATTACCTACGAAGGATTTTTTTTAGTTTATAGAACTTGTCTGACAGTATTTTTTTTTATAATGTTGGACTTGCACTAGACGTATAATAATGTGTAAAGGATACGCCCTTCCAGCGATGCTGCAGCGCCCGGATGAGCGCGCGCAGCCGGGCCCGCAGCGGCAGCGCCAGCGCGGCGCGCGGGTTGTGCGCGGCCGCCTGCACGCGCGCCCAGGCGCACGCGTCGCGCGCCCGCAGGCACAGCTGCGCGCGGGAGCACACGCGCGCGCCGCACGCTAGCTCTGCAGCAGATACATTGCTCTATGAGACAAACCCAACCACTGGAATAGCACTAGAAAAGCTACGGAGAAAAGTCAACTGTCCATAAGCTCTTACTCTTAGAGAAAGGTTATTTTGATTGTGTGTAAGACACACACTCAAAATAACCTTAATCTAAGAGCTTATGGTCAATACATCTGTCCCTTACACACACTCAAAATAACCGTACTGTAAGAAATTATGGTCACCCCCCAAGACAGTTGACCTTTCTGCTTAGCTTTTCTAGCCATTGTATCCTGTAGCGTTATTGGTTAGAATTTCGTATGACATAACTCTCTGTGCATTTTGAACACCCTACTGAACCAGCCTTTTGATTTGATGTCTTGCCCCAACATGTTCATTCGCCGAACTATACGGTTAATCGGAAAAGAACAGCAGAGGGGTACGAAAAACTAGATTTATCTTATTATTCAGGTTCCTACGAAGAGATTTAAGGGAACGGGGAAAGAGTTACTACCATGTTTAAATGAAATAATTATATAATATGGTTCAAGCCATGCGCATGTCTCTGTTATCAACCATCTGCGGCATCTATGCTGCTACATACGAACTAATGACCTGACGTCACACAATATCCTGCATCGCGCAAGCAGTTTTCGGCGCGATTTGAACATACAACAGTCCGGCAGTTGCCCGGACCAGACACAAGACGTCTGGTCCGAGGATCCTTCCTTTTCAATGGAGGTTTGCGGGACTTTACACCCTGTTCCGCATACTTCTAA
The DNA here is from genome assembly GCA_945859665.1 of Anorthoa munda. NCBI lineage: Eukaryota > Metazoa > Arthropoda > Insecta > Lepidoptera > Noctuidae > Anorthoa > Anorthoa munda. The sequence continues at coordinate 3,790,401 of OX243899.1, read as the reverse complement.
ACACCTACCAGTGATCTGGTTGAGCCTGCGCAACGCACGGCACATGGGCGTGCGCACGCGCAGGTTGCGGCCGCGCGCGCGCACCACGATGCTGCCACACAGCACCATGTCCCCGAGCCGCGCGCACGTCTTCTCGTTCACCGACACCAGCTTCTTGCGCAACTCTCCGTAGTTTATCAGGGCGTACAGCTCTTGGGCCACTTTTTTTACGTCTGAAATAGATGAAAATGATACTGAATGTAGTTTGTTTAACTGTACTATGTAAATTGTTTTCTGTTTTTATGACGAATTGGCCAAGGGACGTAGCATTATACAGTTGATGGGAACCAAAATATACAAAAAAGCTGGTTACTGTGTTCTGCAGCACCTTGCATGCCTTTTTTACATCCGATCATATATGTACTTGTTATAAATTGTAAAATTGACCTTCTACAGCTAAAATTTTATAATTAAAAATTATCGAAAAATCGGCTACGAAGCACTGCTCAAGTCACAGCTCCAGAGCCTTGAACATGCAATTTAGTGTCGTCGTCTATTTTATTCGCTTTGAAGTACATTTCTACGCGGTCCACGTACACTGACCACGTGCCGGTTTTTACATCGAACTCCTTTATTTTTCCGATCGACATTTTTTAGTTTTTCCACACTCGACAGACACAATTAAACACTCGAAAATCCGTATTATAACACGCGAAATTGTTCGGATTTTGTCCAACTCGTCGCCACTGTAATGTATTTAGGGATATGGAATAAAACCAGGCGTTCCACGACACAGCTATATTTGAACTGCCATTACATACAAGAAACTTAACCTACCTACATAATCTAATTATTACTAAAACATTATATGCAACTACCTACAGTACAACTGTTGAAGAAGGGTTAGGCGCAAAAGTTGTCAAAAGCCTAACAGAGAAACTCATAGCAGCAAAAATGCAGAATGTTCACGTAACCTTTGACAACTTTTTTTGCGACTACAAGATTTTGGCGTACTTGTACGACAATGGTATACACGCGACCGGCACGGTACGAAGGCTAAGAGCAGACCTGCCTAAACTCATAAAAGGGCCTGGTGGAAAGAATCTGAAGTTAGCCAAAGGAAGTTTCAAGTGGAGGGTGAAAGAGAACGTAGCATTCGTTGTTTGGCAAGACAACAAGGAAGTGTTATTAATGTCAAATGTCTTCCATCCTACGGTCGGGATAACCACGGTGGCAAGGACACAAAAAGATGGGACCAAAGTAGATATTCGGTGCCCCCTTATCATCAAGGAATACACAAAGAGAATGGGTGGAGTAGATCGGTTTGATCGTCTAAAATCTACTTACACAGTTGGACGAAGGAGCAAGAGATGGTGGCTACGAATTTTTTACTTCTTGCTAGATGCCAGCATTACTAACGCTTTTGTTTTGAGTCAGAGTTGCAAAGTTAATCTCACGCACTTTGAATTTCGCGTTGCTCTAGCTAGAGGACTGATAAGTGGATTTACGAGTCGTAAAAGGCGTTCAGCCATGGTAAACTACATAATACGCAAAAAAGTTGCACAGGCTGATACTCGCCAAAAAGTTGTCGGTAATATTGCCGACGAGATACGTTATACCAATGTTGGTGATCATATGCCTTGCTCATTACCAAACTATAAACGTTGCCGTCTCTGCAGCACTAAAACCCACGACAAGAGGTCGAAGATAATGTGCGAGAAATGTGAAGTGCCTCTATGTATAGTGCCATGTTTTTATGCTTATCATAGGAAGTAATATTATTTCTTATAGTTTTTTTGTACTTTTTAAATAAAACGTTTAATTATATATTTGTTTTTTCTTATATTATGTCCTATTAGTACATACCTTATCATATTTTACATGAACAACTAGTTCTAACAACCATCCCTTAGCAAACATACAGGTGTCGCCATAGGCAGAGGGGAAAAAATTCCCACCATAAAAATAATAATAATAATATTTTTTTCTTTACATATTTTGATTTTTAACATATAATGATAGGTAAACCCACTGACAGAATTACTTTAACTCTGCCAGTTCCCTATGCCCTATAAAGGGTTAATAGAAGGCAAAATAAAAGAAAACATTGGGTACACCCTATTTTACGGGAAAGATTTTCACTTGGAACATTTGAAACATTAATGGGTGAACTTAGAAGAGACGAATCAAAGTTCTTCAATTATTTTCGAATGACAGCAACCACTTTTGACGATTTACTGGGACGACTAGACATAAGAGTACGAGATACAAGTTTCAGAGCGGGGGCACACGATGCGTTGCGGCGGCGGTACGGCGCCGGAGCGGTGTCGCTGCGTCGTCTTACATAGAAATATCTGTGGCATGTCACACGATGCGCTCCGTCGCCGCACCGGACTTGCAACCACCAAGACGAGGCGGGGAGGGGTGAATGCGTTGCGACGTCGGAGCGGCACCGCTCAGTTGTTTTGCGTCACAAGGAAGGACACACGCTCGCTCGTTTCGAATTTTTTCTAAGTATTTTTGTTTATTGTGATTGAGGTTTTAAAAAATGAGTGCCAACCTAGATGTTATTGATATAGACTACCTAATTACATTAGTCCAAGAACGGGAAAACCTTTGGGATAAGTCCAATGAAGACTTTAAAAATAAAACAATGAAAATAAAAGCATGGGAGCAAATTGCCAAAATTTTATTTCCAGACTATGATAATTTTGCTCCTGATATAAAGAACCAGATAGGTAAGTAATTATTTAATGTTTTTATGATGATCAAATCTTCTGTAACTGCCATTGTAGCGACCCTCTGTTGCTCATAAAATAGCTTGCAAATTCATCTCTAATGACATTTGCTGCTGTCATCTCTTCATCTTGAGGTTGTAATGAGTGAAATTCATCATCAGTTATTGCCAATTTATCCTTTTGCCGAAAACCATCCCGATCTGCGACAAAATTGTGTAGGACACAACATGCCTTCACAATGTCAGTAGCAAAATTATAGGACACGTCTATCGGTCTGTGAAAAATGCGCCATTTATTCGCCATAATCCCAAAAGCGCATTCGACATACCGTAAAACGGGGTGTATAGAAATTGCGGGGTGAATAGAAAAAAATCAGGAAAGTTTTTAATGTTAATATTTCAGTAGTTTTCGTTGAAGAATTTTAGTAGAATTTTAAATTTGAATACAGCAACATTTTTTCTTTGCGTTGGCAACAATTTTTAATTGTCAAAATTGACATTTATCCTGCAAATTAAATTCAAAGTCGACCATCTGTGAACGTGTTTCATTCAACTGCCGAAACTCTTGATTTTAGGTCTGAAAAAGTTGTGATTTGTGCTGTTTAATGTGTTTATCTCATTAGGTGTACGATAAATTATAAAAGTACAGTGAAGGTAAGTGAGAATCCGTTATTAAACTTCAAAAAATTGTTAAAATCACAGTATATGTAAATTTATTGTATAAAAGGGGTCAATAGAATCTATTGAAGGGTGAATAGAACTCTAGTATGGGTTTAATGGAAACCTAGTAGGGAATAATAGAAACGACTAATGTTTGAATAGCAACTAATGAGGGGTCAATAGAGATAAATAAATAGGGTTGTCAAAAACTGTTAATAGAACTTAATACTACTAATAATGTATGGAGCTGTAGATTTAGTGATTGATAAATAAATAATATTTTTAACTTGATTATTTTCATTTACAGATACATATCGCCGTATTCAACATGCCGCGTGTATATAAACCCGATCCTACAAAAAAAAGGTATAAAAAATATAATATGGAGATCATAAAAAAAGCTGTGGAAGAGTATGCATCTTCCCGAAATGTTAAATTAGAAGAAGTTGCAAAAAAATATGGTATACACAAATCGGTGTTATATCGTCATTGTACGCGGGATATGAAGCAACATGGAGGCCAAAGAGCTTTATCCGAAGAAACCGAAATGTTCTTAATAGAAAACATTAACAAATGCGCAGAATGGGGTTATCCCCTAGATACTTTGGATCTCAGGTACATAGTAAAAATGTATCTTGATAAGATAGGTATAATTCATAAAAGATTTAAAGACAATTTTCCGGGACCAGATTTTGTACAGAGCTTCCTATTAAGACACAAAAATGAGATTTCTCAAAGAATTTGTGAAAATATCATGCGTGTGAGAGCTAAGGTATCTCCAGATACGATTAAAGAATATTTCATAGAACTTGAGAAGTCTTTAAATGGTGTACCTGCTTCTAACATCTTGAATTACGATGAAACGAATTTGACGGACGACCCTGGGCGGAAAAAAATACTAATCAAACGGGGATGCAAGTACCCTGAAAGAGTTCTGAACCATACCAAGGCTTCCGTGTCTATTATGATGGCTGGTACCGCAGATGGTAAAATGTTACCACCATATGTGGTATACAAGGCAACTCATTTATATGATTCTTGGATCCAACATGGCCCAGAGGGTACTCGATATAATAGGTCGACATCTGGATGGTTTGATGGAACCACTTTTGAGGACTGGGTGCAAAATATGGTGGTTCCTTATTTTAAGAATTTACCAGGTAGAAAGTGCTTAATTGGAGACAATTTGTCTTCACATTTATCAGCAGACTTGATCCAAACATGTAAAGCGCACAACATCGATTTTGTGTTTTTACCAGCCAACTCAACTCACCTGACGCAACCTCTGGACGTGGCATTTTTCCGTCCAATGAAGCGAGCCTGGAGGCAATTATTATTAAAATGGAAAAAGACAGATGGTCGACAATTACCCACAATTCCAAAAGGTTGCTTTCCAAAACTATTAAAATTATTAATTGATGAACTGCAAATAAATGCTTCAAAGAATATCATTGCTGGATTTAAGAAAACAGGAATTAGCCCTTTAAATGCAACTGAAATTTTAGCCAGACTTCCCGGCGAGAACTTAGGTGAAGATCATGAAAGTGCTGTAGAAGATTCTATTCTAACACTCCTCAAAGAAATGAGATATGGTTCAATGAACATTGTAGAACCAAAAAGAAAGAGAAAACTCAATGTACTCCCAGGTAAAAGTGTCGCTCCAGAAGAAATTGAAGACTATGCAGAAACTGATGTTGATAACAGTATGGCAAATCCTAAAAAAACAAAATACGATACTAGCATCAGTGGTCCATCAGGTTTAAACAATAAAAATAAAGGAAAAGCTAAAAAAACTATAATTACAAACATGAAACTATCACCAATTGAAGAAAAAGAAAATTGCCCTAATAAAATAGAACCTTACAAAGGAAAAGGCAAAGGGATTGGAAAAAAAACGAAAACATCCTATTTGGAAACAAAAGAAGAAGTAATCTTCAAAAAAAATATAGAAAACAATGAGACTAAAAGAAAAGCTATCGAGGATATTACAAAAAAATCTGAAACAGAAGACAAGGGCAATAATGATAACAATAAAGAATGGAAAGAAGAATACCATAACAACTCAGAACAATCAAAATGCGGAAATACAAGACAGGAAGATTACGATTACGTTAACGTTACGGCTTACGAAAATTATGATAATAATATGGGAGAGCAGAATTACAACAGTATCACGGAAATGGAAAACTACAATAGTAACTTACTAGGATTAGAGTGCAAAATATCTAATGATATGGACATAAAAAGTCAGCCCATTGTCTTTTTTGACAGCTTATGTGAAGAGGTTACAATCAGTACTGGAACAACTGCTGATGATAATACTATTAAGGAGAATAAAGTAAAAATAATATCAAATGAACTAGTGAATGACGGCCAGTACAACAAAAAATACAAATTACCAATTATAAAGAAGAGCAAGACTGTACTAACGGTAAAAGATCTCATTAAATTGCCAAAGAAAAAACACACAAATAATTACTATAATGATAGTGACGAAATATTAAAAGTTTTAAAAGAGGATGATGATGACCTGTGAAAACTTTGTGAATTGTTAAGTTGGAACGATTTAGAATTTTATTGTTTTTTTAGAATTTTTATTATTTTTACATTTAGTGAGCTAACGTAGACTGAAGTTATCTACCTGTAACAACTTTGTTATGATAATTATTGTTAACGACGCACGACGCCAAGTTGCCTGCCTGTCGTTTTATTATAGGTTACATTTTCATCGCAAATGGCGTATGCGTCTAGCCCTTTCCATCAACGAGCAACAAAACGTACGGCGAAGCATCATCGGTATAAGGTGGGCATCCTACCCATACGCACTAAACGTTTTAGGAATACTTTCATTGTGCGTACAACTAAGGAGTGGAATTCCCTGCCGGAGTCTGTGTATCTCGATAGCTACAACCTGGCACAGTAAAAATATGCAAACAGTATGGAGACTACCTACAAACGCTCGAAACGGCACACTCACACAAACATCGCAACGAGACCACTCGGGCACTACTGCGGTGCTGTCAGTACTGAGCACCGCGACGCGACAAGTGGTCACGTATGTTTGTGTGAGTGGGCCGTTTCGAGCGTTTGTAGGTAGTTTCAAAGACAAGACAAAGATATTTTATTTCAACTAGGCCACCAAGCGGCACCTTTGAACGTTAAATGAAAAATGATTCTACCGTACATTCGGAACTGCCATACTGTTTGTACATCTTTACTGTGAACCTGGGGTCTTTTATAAATGTTATATTTATAATTAGAATTACGGGGCGACATCGTCATTGTTGACCGAGTCCCCTTAAATAAAGATTATAAAAAAAAAAAGTCAAGAGACCCGCCTTTCACCGTCCTTTACCATCGACCACACCATCGCTTACCATCAGATGAGATAGTGGATGAAACAGCAGCCTTATTACGTAAGTTAATTAGACAAGGCAAGGGACAAAGAATATGAACAAACGACCATTCTCATGCGAGATGAAAGACACGAAGTGGATTTCCGTCTATGTGATTGGTCAATTGTCTCTCGGGTTACCCGTACCTTTTGCGGAGACGTTAAAATTAATGTGCTATCTCAAACCAAAAACAATTAACTATAATATTGTAACGTGAATCGTGTGATAAATTTTAAGAGCGGTAGAATTGATCATAATATCGCATGGTTATAAAATACAGATGTGCCAATAAAAATAACGAAATCCAGTATTTATTACGTCTTCAATAATATTTTTTGGACGACAGTCGAATACTTGCTTTGATTTATAGTCTCAATAAGGACCGCGTTAAAAAAAACTCGTTGACTTTTATGATTATAATAAAATATCCGTTGTGTCGACCAGTGATCGACGCCTGGGGGAGGCTTATGTCCAGCAGTGGACGACTTTCGGTTGATATGATGATGATGGAGGTTTTTGTGTCGGGGGTTTTTAAATTTATAAATATTTATTTTATCGTCAACCACAGAATCACTTACCATCAGGCACGGGGACCCATAACGAAGAAATAAATCTTGGTTTACATAAATTTCACTAGATGGCGTGTTATGCATCAATTTGTTGTTGAATTTTGTGTAAATTTAAGATTTATTCCAATTGATCCTAAAATTGTATGTTTTTGTTTAATCAACTCTCCAAACACAATAGGGATGTTTCCTGGGTAGAAAAATGATAATTCTATTTAGTCCGTCAGTGAAATGATCAAATAATATTGGACCCGTATATTTTGCTTTATCAAATAAACAAAAATTGACAAAGCGCATCAAAGTTTAGGAGTGGAGGCTTGTGACGTCACTTTGTTAGTGTAAAGTGTAGCACAACGTGACGTCACACGATATTTCAACGTACTGTATCGTCGTATTTTTTCGTTTACGTGGCAAAAGACAAAATAATTGTCCAATATTTTTTGGTTATCTAACTGATGGACTAAATAGATATTTTTTGTTAACTACCCTAAAATAATTATAAGTATATATAGGAATATTTGGATGCCTTAGTTCTAAAAGTCACTAAGTCCATTTTTATCGATATTGAGTTTACCAGTTCAAAAAATATTCTTTTTTTTTATCTATGAGATGGTTTAATCCTTTTTTCAATTGAATGGCGATAACTTGGTTTTTTAGAAATGATAAAATCACTAAATCCTCTGAACTGAATTCAAAAAGTCACTATATCCAAATTCAAAGCAACAAATACCTAAATCAACTGAAATTTTATTTGAATGTCACTAAATCCATGCATTTTTAAACTACATCCTGGAGCCTAATTGCGTAAGTGAATTCGGCAAGGCAAAGGGTTTGAGCCCATTGAAAGAGTATGAAATGTAGTTTTTAAATAATTAGGTATTGCCAAATATTATCCAGTATATACTCTTTCCAAAAGAGTATCTTCACCAATGAAAGCGTCAAATATTTTTTGGAAAAGAGTATTAATGTCATAACTCTTTCATATGTTCAAACCCTTTGCCTTGCCGAATTCCCTTATGCAATTAGACTGCTGGTTACACAAGCGGTCGTTTATTTTCACTGTTTAGAATTTAGGAACAAGATTAGTTTGCGGAAACAGTTTAAATTTTAAAATTGTAGAAGAAGGTGTTAAATTTGAGAGTGATTGAGGATAAACTGGAACAGTAAGATGCTGACGATGATTGTGATTCCTCTGGTAATTAAAGGACGCCTGAAAATTTTAAAAACAAGCAAAACCTATATAGTCCAGTAGCCAGAAGAATATACCCTTTGATAATTCAAAAGTTTTTTATTTTCGCTGGGTGGATACCTTATGTGAATTCAACACTATGTACAAAAATGCTAACAGTTTAGAGTGATGCAATAGGCATAAATTAGGTATTTCCTATTGTTTCGTGTTATAACAATAATATAAAATTTAAATTTAAATAATTTAATGTTTCTTTATTAGTACTATCTAAACTTAATATTAGTGAAAATGCTAACAGATACGTACTGTGGAACAAAGGAAAACTGAAAATGGTTCGTAACTCTTTCAATAAAAGATTTAAGTTTTCAAATCATTTCCTATATGCGTAGAGGGATTAGTTATACCTTACAACAAAAGTTCTAACAACTAAGTATAATGCTGCACAGGTTATTGTATTTTTACATTGTGATTTGTGAAATATTGAATTTAAGTTTATAAATTTGCGCCTACATATTCGAAATAATAAACTCTGCCACCATACAAAAGTTTAAACACTTATGTGCTATGCTAGTTTAATAAATCAAATACAATTGGGTAGTGCGGGGCGCGCTGACACTCCACTCTGAATGTATTGAATGAGGCGCGAAACCATTTCATTACTGTCACATCAGTATTTAAACCTCGTTCATAAAATCTAATTTTATGGCAATTTGTTATTTTTAATGTTGAGGTCGAATACGATTTCTAACTTCTTTGTTCCTATAAAAAGAATAAGAAAGAAATATTCACAGAACACGGAATAGTCGTACCTGCCGTGCTGACAGTATATCGAGATGACAGAATAATAAAATTCTCCGTATCGTGAATCTTTGACAGTCGTTACGGGTCGTCAGAAACCCGAAAGTCTGCGGCCACCCTAACAAAAGGGTACCGTATTATCCAGTAGGATTACCGTATAATCTGGGTTGGCAGGGTAGGCAGTCACTTCATATAAAACACTGGTATTCAGATGCGTCTGGTTCGACTGAAAACAGTGGAAGTCAACCCCAACATATTAGGGAAAAGTCCAAGCAAATGCCTTTTCCAAACAGATGTGACTGTAGAAATATCAAACATCTTATAACCGGTGCAACTGTCACAACTAAATTGACTACATCGCTGGTCCTAAGACCTAATACAATAAAGGCAGTGTTACCCATTAAGCCTTAGTAGATGACACTGTAAGCATGATATGATGTATGCTTATACAAATCGATGTATTTATGTCTGTAAAATATTACCTACTCATTTTTTTTTATTCAGAATCAATATAGTAGCAACCCTAGTGAGTCCGGCAAGTTTAGGTGTCAGTTTTGTGATACGCTTAACAAGATTTAGATTTTTTTTTAAATTTTAAAGTTAGATAAATTTTACATGATCGTGTCTATTGCGCCCTATCTATTAGTTTTTAAACTCTATTATAACGAAAAATCGGCACCACGTGACCTTACCACACGATTGCTGTACATCAAAACCTAGTAAATGCCATAAAATATTATATTCCAGGAAAGCGCAATAATATTATTTGAAGTAGCCTATGGAATGTCATCTTGTGTTAGGTAACTAAAAGAAAAAAAAGCGAGTACTAAACAAGGCTTACGGGTGAACTGTACGTAATAACACAAATGATATTAATGGTGTCCTAAATCTATTAAATATTTTACATATCTCTAAACAAGATAATTCAATACCTATTAAGTACCGGACATTTGCTAATTTAAGGTGTTTTTACAATTTGAAGGGACTTTCCTATTGTAAATAATGATAAAATGTATTAATTAAAGCACTAAATCTCAATTCAAATTATAAATAGCCTGGTTAAAATTACACAGTCCATCGCAGCATATTAAAACTCATTAAAATAATATAAATAAGATTATCAGGGTATAAAACCATTATAAAAATATGTCACCTACTGCGTTCTTATATGGGGCAGTCGTACAGTACCAGACATAATTTTAATATTTATTCGTTTAGCACGGGGAAGGCTTGTATAACACATGCCAGATTACCTATTTTAGTGATCTTTATTATCGTAGCAATAAGGTTGCATTCATAGGCAAAGTCACAGTGAACGATATGTCAGATACTAGACGCCAGTTTGAAATAAGAATTTGCGCGGTAATGTTTTTCTAAAAATCATCAGAAGAGTCCGTTTATGATGTGGGCCTCTGTGGTCTGTATGGTTCGAAGAATTTATACTGATCGTACATACTGACACCGCGCCCCGCAATACCCAAATTGTATTTGATTTATTAAACTAGCATAGCACATAAGTGTTTAAACTTTTGTATGGTGGCAGAGTTTATTATTTCGAATATGTAGGCGCAAATTTATAAACTTAAATTCAATATTTCGCAAATCACAATGTAAAAATACAATAACCTGTGCAGCATTATACTTAGTTGTTAGAACTTTTGTTGTAAGGTATAACTAATCCCTCTACGCATATAGGAAATGATTTGAAAACTTAAATCTTTTATTGAAAGAGTTACGAACCATTTTCAGTTTTCCATTGTTCCACAGTACGTATCTGTTAGCATTTTCACTAATATAAAGTTTAGATAGTACTAATAAAGAAACATTAAATTATTTAAATTTAAATTTTATATTATTGTTATAACACGAAATAATAGGAAATACCTAATTTATGCCTATTGCATCTCTCTAAACTGTTAGCATTTTTGTACATAGCGTTGAATTCACATAAGGTATCCACCCAGCGAAAATAACAAACTTTTGAATTATCAAAGGTTATGTGGAAAATAATTGTATCCCTACTGGACTAATACGTGTATAACGACCTCCGTCCAGCGTTCATAATATCTGTAATAATTTTAGAACTACCCGCAAAAAATTACGAATCTGGACACATTCTACAAGATTTTTTTTTATTAGTTCATAGAATGTGGCATTTGTTGATTTTGACAAATCAAATAAATAATGATAAAAATTATATCAGAAAAATTTACATGTTGGCATGGGTCGCAAGATCACCGCAGATCTCAGCGACTGTTATCAGAGGGTACCATTAAAACCAGCAAAACTTCAGGATATCAAGAAAATGCTTGCGTATGTTTCTGTTCAAAAGCGATTTTTTATGATAACATACTGTTAGCAGCTACTTTTTCAGGAAGAGAGCAGGATAATGAAAATAACGACACATAGGAAGATATTTATGAATAAGTAGATAATATAATAAAAGTACTGTGTTAATTATGATTAAACGTGATTTTTTAATATTTACGAGTAGAAGATTAAAAGTAGTATTTAATATTGTATTAAAATAAAAAAAGATAACAGTTTTGTTATTGTTTGATCTCTATTGAGGTGATTAGTTAAGATAATATGTCACTAGCTCCAAAGAATTTTCATAAGCAGTCCCTAACTCCACTGATTTTGCGATAAGTCCTATAAGTTAAATATTTAAAACTCACCATTATAATAATAATATTTTTTTTTAAGAATGTTATATTAAAGCCTACCCAATAAAGTATTATTTGACTTTTTTTCAATTTTTTTTTGTACACCCATCTTTTTAAAACTTTTTTTTTGCACTTTGATTGATCATATCTCAAAACAAAGAAAATGGATTTAGTGACTTTTAGAACTAAGGCATCCATTTGATTTTAATTCACATTTCAAAGATTATTTCAAGAAATCATTTTGTCACACGAAATTTCAACTAACTATATCGTCTTCATTTTTTGTTCATAACCAAAGAAATACGTGTACTTCATCATCCCTATTATTAACTCGTAATAGTACATTATGGTACAAGTATGTAATGTTGGTGATTACCGCTGAGGCGCCATTGAGACCCGCAGGGTTATTACATATCTTTTGCAAGAGCAAAACGATAGCGATCAAACGCTTTATGTCATAAAAGTCGGCATTACCAGCAGTGTAGGTATGGTAGGTCCTATACAATAGTTTGCTAATCGCTCGCTGTTTGTCAAATGCACTTATTTCAAAATAAAAACGCCAACAACTCTAAAACTTCTGTATGGAAGAGCAATTATTGCGCAAAAATCGCTATCGTTTTGCTCTTGCAAAAGGATACGTAATAATCCTGCCGAGCCGTTAGGTGAGGGTCTTAAGAGAGCAGAGGACGGTAATCATCAATACACACGTGTATCATACGACGTTTTTCAAAACACTTGTGAAGAAAATAATACAAAAAAATCATTTTCAACAGTGAAAACGAGTTGTGAAATTTTTTTCGCAATGGCGGGCAAAATTTATCAGTTTTCCTATGCGCGCGCATATTACAATGGCGATCGGCCATAGACTAAAAGAATGAGGTTTTTTTTTTTTGCTTTTCGCGGATAGCGTTTTAGCCACGTACAAAATGGGGAATTTCAAGTTTTCTTTATTACAGAGAAAATAAAAGTTATATTTGAGATAAAGTTTTATTTATTAAACAAGTACAAGTTGAAATTATCTATACGAAGTCGAATGAAATGTGCAAGCAATAGGTACATTAATTTATTTGTACTATTGAGCACAATCTTTTTTGTATCGAAACTTTCTTATGAACAAAGCAACTCAACCAATAAAATACTCTATAACTCACTTGTGAATAATAGCAATGAAAAAGTCACAGTTTGATTACAGGTATCATTATGAGCCTAATTGCGGTGAAATTAGAGCCACTTTATGAGCAAGTGTGTGGAAAACAATTTTATTATACCTTTTTTATGATCTTAGTTTAGATTACCTCGCAGAATAAGCAGTTATCTAACCAGTGATGGCATTCACATGTCAAGTGAACATCACAATAAACAAGATATATTAATATATTGTCATTAAACGTTACATCTTCATGTAATGATACAAGTCCTATTCGCCGTCCCATTTACTAGGCTGTCACATGGAATATAATTTATAGTTAAGTACTGTGCAGTCATGGATATGGTTATTTTAATGCATTTAATAATATAGATATCATTAGTTAGGTACTTTGAATTGATGACATGGATGTCTTCGTAATGTTACTGCTTCATTGTTTTTATTAATTTTTCGTGGTTATAATAAAGTCTTCTGCCCGTTTTCAACAACATTAATTAACACTTATACTTTATTGGATTACCTACACAAAAGTGCTAAAGCTTAGGTGTCATCCAGTGTAAGTGAAAGCAGGTATTATGTGGAAAAATTATGAAAATGAATTTTATATTTCTTGCTACATAATTTAACTATTAGATATAATATGCAGCATGAAATACAAAAGTACCCAGACCCCCACCCCAGCCCCCAGCTGAACTGGGAAGTGGGTTGGACAAAGGAGGAGGAGGAAATACAAAAGTGTAGACACGCTCCGTTCGACAATCTATTGAGCACGTAATTATGACTCAATAGCTTGTGAAAACACCCCGATTCATACAGTAAAACGCTCATAACTTATGAACGGCTGAACCGATTTTTATCAAACATAGCTAAGAACACTTTCGATAAAGTCACCCTTAAAACAAAAACAAAACTAAATCAGAATCGGTTCATCCGTTTAGGAGCAATGATGCCACATACAGATACACAAAAACACAGGTACACACGTCAATCTTATACACTGTTCGAATTGTGCCAGTGTGGGGCCCATTCGCTGGATATGCCCCACCTCCTTGTCTGCCCTTCGTGCCCAGCCGCCTGCACCTTTCAGGACCTGAACGTGGCAAATGACAGAGCGGTCCAGGTGGCTACATAGTGGTCAGACAAAATTTGAGTCTAAATTTGAGTTTATCGACACGAAAAGAAGAAGACTGTTCGAATTCTGTTCGTGTCGCGGGTTCGATTCCCGCACGGAACAAATATTTGTATGACCTACAGATAATTGTTTCGGCTCTGGGTGTTTGTGTATGTGAGTTTATATGTCTGTAAACGCACCCACGATACAGGAAGAAATTCCCAGTGTGGGGCAACATTAAAAAAAAAAAAAATTGTTATCGACTTCACAACACCACGGTCTACAGTCGCGTAGTGACCACTCTACTACAAGGGCTCCAATACACGCTGCAAAGAATTGTCTCTTGCACGTTATTTTAGTTAATTCAGTTCATTCATTGTATCTCGATGTTTTAAGTACGCACAGACCCAAATAAAGTAGGAAAACTAACGCAAACACCCAAAAATCTTAAAAACTGTAACCCGACTACGGTTTTTTTAGCGTAACTCGGACCATAATAACGAATCGATTGACACCGAATTCATCAAAATCGGATGAATAGTTTAGGCAATACGAGGCACATAGGTAAATACAAAATAAAAAATACAAAATACAATAAAAAGCTTTTTTGCAAAAAAATACTACCGACTTCCAAATAAAAAAACTACAAAGTGAAAAATAACTTTATTTTTGGAAGTCTTCGTCTTTCGTAGGTACGAATTTTTTGCGTTATTGTCACCGACTTCCAAAAATAAAGTTATCTTTCACTTTGTAGTTTTTTTATTTGACAATCGTTAGTATTTTTTTTGCAAAAACGCATTTTATTTTTCACTTTTTAGTTGTACCTACCTAACAGGCAAGTAGATAAGTAAGGTACCTATAATGCCAGAATAGATTACCCGAATATCATGAAACTTGAACATAACCGGTGAAATGAGAGATCTGCGAACCCCTTAAGAGCGTACTGGCGTGATGTTATGTTATGAAATGGTATAAACAATAAACAGACATGCGATTGCAGCAATCGCGAGAGATTTGCCGTTATTTATTGAAGAGTTCTGTTGTATATCTCCGAAGTTCTTAATCAGATCTTCACCAAATTGAAATGGGACCAATTTCCGATCATACTTTTACAAACAAAATAAGAATTTTCTAAATCGGTTCACAATTTACGGAGATATCGGTGAACATACACAAAAAAAAACACCTCCTTATTGGTAAGTCTATAGACTGCTAAAATCATAACCCTTCCTTTTGGCTTCGCCGTAGTCGGGTAAAAAGAAACTGAACTTACTCTCATCAAAATGCACATGCTTCGACAGCTTATGCCAGGTCCTGTAGTAAAAGTGGCTGACTTGCGTTTTAGTCTTTAGGTTCACGTCGGGCATGCCTTTCTTCTTCATCTTGGCGCAGATGTAGGCGGTTATAGCGTCAAAGTCCTTGCCATACTCGTTGAGGGCTTCAAAGAAGAGATTCTTTTCGTCAGTAGACCAGAGGGCTTTGGGCATCCGTTGCTTGACTGTGGGGAATTTGAGCTCTTTCTCGTCTATCTTGCTGGGGGTCTCGCATTCCTGTATGTCTGGAAACAAGAAAGAAAAAAATTAAAGTACCTACCTAGATTAAGATTTATTTATTGAGTTGAGTACCTCCAAAACATGCTAGTTCATAAAGAAATTAAGTTTTAGACCCAATTACAGAAAAATTAAGGTTGCCCTAGTCGACGGCACGAACTATGTTGTGCGCGGGGTTAAAATGCCTGCTATCTCATCCGACAACACGTGCGAAATAGATAGATGCTGTGATGAGCAGTAAGGAGCTAGTTCGCGTACGAATTAGCACTTTTGCAAATTTGTAGCGAAATGGATGATGATTTAGAACGAAAACGAGCGCGCCAAATTTTATAAACAGGCCTTTGGGAGTCTGGATATCATGACAAAACCGGCCAAGTGCGAGTCGGACTCTCGCACGAAGGGTTCCGTACTTGGTAACGACGGTTGCGGTTTACGATTTATGACGTATTAAAAAAAAACTACATACTAGATCTCGTTCAAACCAATTTTTGGTGGAAGTTTACGTGGTAATGTACAACATATATTTTTTTTAGTTTTATCATTCTCTTGTTTTAGAAGTTACAGGAAGTGTCTCTCGCGCAAACTATTCGGTTTAGAAAAAAAAAAATATTAGAAACCTCAATATAATTTTTGAAGACCTATCCATAGATACCCCCACGTATGGGTTAGATGAAAAAAAAAATTGAGTTTCAGTTCTAAGTATGGGGAACCCCAAATTTTGTTGTTTTTTTTTCTATTTTTGTGTGAAAGCTTAATGCGGTTCATAGAATACATCTACTTACCAAGTTTCAACAGCATAGTTCTTATAGTTTCGGAAAAAAGTGGCTGTGACATACGGACGGACGGACAGACAGACAGATAGACAGACAGACGGACAGACAGACATGATGAATCCATAAGGGTTCCGTTTTTGCCATTTGGCTACGGAACCCTAAAAACGACTTAATGTATCTGTTCAAAATACAATTATTTGCATCGTTGAATTTATCCCTGTATGGTGGATGTTTTACAATTTTCCTTCTTCTTATGGTATTTATTTTCACCCAAAGATGCGTTAAAATTTGTGTTGAAATATGGAACTTTGGACGCTCATAACTTTCAAATATTCTTTTTTTTATTTTTTTGTTTCCATACAGTGCTAGATAATGATGAAACAAATTGATATATTTTTTTATTTTGAACGTACATCGTCAAACAGTGGAGTAATCGCAAGACTACGTTTGTATGGAAGAATGATCGACTAGTGTAACCTTAACTGCCCCACATGCTTTTGAGTATCGACTTAGTTTTTTTTCAAGTTATATTAGGTCGATAGAGCACGCTTGCCTAGAAGTAACATATTCACTGGGGCGAGTCTATATAGCCACTACCCAGGACTAGAGTTCCCTGCCAGAGTCTGTATTTCCTGATTCTCGTAGCTATAACCTTGGAGATCTTTGAACAAAGCTAGCAAAGTGGGTACTATCACGCTAATACAAATAAGTCCACAATTAATTCAAACGTGAACGTTATTGAACGAAAGCTTGTTCGGGTGCGATGAGCCATGCTGCTAAATTTTCACAGAAATGTATGCGATAGGATCAAGATAATAAAAATAATATAGTATATAAAACTAGATTATTATGATCTGCCAAAAATTTTTTTTTTGTACGGGTTTATAAATTATGTAATGTAATTTTGTATAAATTAAGTTTAAAAATATGTAAATTTGTTTTTTGGTACATATTTCTGCAAGCAGGTTACAAGGACTCGCGCACGAAGGGTTCCGTAACATTATCGCAAAAAAATTCAAAAAAATCACGTTTGTTGTATGGGAGCCCCACTAAAATATTTACTTAATACTGTTTTTAGTATTTGTTGTTATAGCGGCATCAGAAATACATCATCTGTGAAAATTTCAACTGTCTAGCTATCACGGTTCATGAGATACAGCCTGGTGACAGACAGACAGACGGACGGCCCGCGGAGTCTTAGTAATAGGGTGCCGTATTTACCCTTTGGGTACGGAACCCTAAAAACGATCCTGTCATGTTTTAGTTTCTCGCATTATGTCGTTCGTTCAACTCTATTAATTCAAGGTGATTTTTTTTATTTATTTCTTTTTAGTAGAAATCTCAAACGCAATTAATAATGTGATGTGATTAGTCTATTAGTAATGTGTGGGTTGATTATGACGTGCACTGGTCTGACCATTTCCCACTTTTTGTTGAATGTGATCTGGGTAGGTTAATTTGTAAAGAGGAGGCGGTCGTAACCTCAATCAACAAGGTTGTATGGGGGGAGCGAACTGCAGATCAAATCAACTCCTATCATCATCAGTGTCACTCTCAGCTTCGGGAAATTGATTTTCCTGAAGAGTTTTCACAATGCTGTGATGGTCACTTTAGCAATGTTGACCATAAAACTTTGTTAGGGACCATGTATTCTAGAATCGTGTCAATCCTGTCTGATGCCGCCATTGCTTCCTATGAGCGGGGGGTGAGGCAGAGGAGAGGTGGATATATAGCTGGGTGGAATAGACATGTAGCTGGTTATCACAGGGAAGCCAGACTGAAATTCTTGTTATGGGTCCAGGCTGGAAAGCCAAGGGAAGTCCCCCGGGTGCGACAGTCTCAGTATTGAACATCTAAAATATGCAGGTGTTCACCTGCCGCGCGTGCTCTCCATGTTTTGCAATCTTTGTTTATGTCATAGTTATTTGCCCGATGATCTCACTAGAACGTTAGTTGTGCCGGTTGTAAAGAACAAAACTGGTGATCTATCTGACGAGGGTAACTATCGGCCTATTTCGCTGGCTACGGTGTTGGCTAAGGTGTTTGACAGCCTGCTTAATAACACCCTTAGAGAGTACATAGGCCTGCATGATGCCCAATTTGGTTTCAGGAGTGGGCTTTCTACGGAGAGCGCCATATTTTGTCTTAAGCAGGCAGTCCGATACTACACTGACAGGGACACGCCGGTATATGCGTGCTTTCTGGATTTATCCAGAGCCTTTGATACTGTCTTGTATGAGAGGCTTTGGAGGAAGCTACGGGGTGCGGGTGTGCCGGCGGAAGTTGTCTTGGTGTTAGAATATTGGTATCGTTGTCAGCGAAACCAGGTGCGAAGGGCGGGGGTTCTATCTGATGAAAACAGCATGGAGTGTGGTGTGCGGCAGGGGGGCATCACCTCTCCTCTGCTCTTCAACCTATATGTTAATGACCTTATCGGTGAGCTCAGCGGCACCCATACGGGTTGTTATGTAGATGGGGTTTGCGTAAATAACATCAGTTATGCAGATGACATGGTGCTGCTGGGCCCTTTGGTAGGGGCTGTTCGTAAACTGGTGGCGATTTGTGAGGCATACGCGGCGGATCATGGACTGAGATATAACTCTAAGAAGAGCGAAGTTCTTGTCTTCAAGAGTGGAAAGCGTGGTCCAGTCCATGTTCCGCCTATTATGCTTAATGGTGTGGCTCTGCGTGTAGTGACGAGCTTTAAATATCTGGGACACATTGTGACAGACAAGTTGCAGGATGATGCTGACATAGAGAGGGAACGCAGGACGCTGGCAGTCCGGGGGAATATGATTGCGCGTCGGTTTGCACGCTGCTCGAGGGAAGTTAAGATAACTCTTTTTAAGGCATATTGCCAATCCTTCTACTCGAGCAGCTTGTGGGTGAATTACACCCAACGGGCTGCTAGTGCTCTGCGTGTCCAATACAATAATATGTTCAGGGTACTGATGCGGCTGCCTCGCTATTGTAGTGCATCACATGCACATGTTTGCGGAAGCGCGGACGGACGGCTTCCATGCGGTTATACGCAAGAGGGTAGCCTCCTTGTGGCAGCGTGTGCGAGGCAGTAGCAACGGCATCTTGCAGATGATTGCGTCTCGAACGGATTGCCCAATCCAGAACAAATGGATGTGCATTGTTATGGGCGCTCACTGACATCTATACTAATATTATAAAGAGGAAAGATTTTTTTGTTTGTTTGTTTGTTTGTACCGAATAGGCTCCGAAACTACTGGACCGATTTGAAAAATTCTTTCACCAATAGAAAGCTACATTATTCCTGAGTGACATAGGCTATTTTTTTATCCCGAAATCGGGTCCTGTGGGGTGGCCCACGGGAGCGAAGCCGCGGGCAACAGCTAGTAGTTAATAAGCAATGTACTAACACCTTTTGACAGTATTTTAATCATTTTAATTTTAATGTAATTTAATTTAATATTTTTAATAATTTAATTTGTAATTCTATGTTTTAATTTGTGTTTTTATTATTCAATGTTCTAATTTGTGTGTTTGGTATTCAATGTTTTATTTTGTTGTATATGGATTTGACATCTGAAATAAAT
Source organism: Anorthoa munda (assembly GCA_945859665.1). Lineage (NCBI taxonomy): Eukaryota > Metazoa > Arthropoda > Insecta > Lepidoptera > Noctuidae > Anorthoa > Anorthoa munda. Next base: position 3,770,264 of record OX243899.1, on the reverse strand, counting down.
GTATTAATAATTAAAGCTTCTTTCCATCTTAGCATGGCGATGGTAATAGACAACTTGAGTATTACCATAGACATCTTTAAAAGAAAAAAATGCCTATTCATCATTATGAATCATTTTTACTATGGTAAAAGGAAATAATATTTAAAAAAAATGGTACATGGGACTAACTAAACTAAAAAAAAACCGCAAAAAAAAAACCGCAAAAAAAAAACAGCTGTTCAGTACTATTTGTAGCGTTATCACACATCTAACTTATATAATTAGGGCGAAAGTTTGTGAGTGTATTTGTTGTATGTTTGTTACTCTTTCACGCTCAAACGGCTGGACGGATCTGGATGAAATTTGGCACAGAGATAGATTATAGTCAGGAATAGCACATACGATACTTTTTATCCCGGGAATGTGTTACCTTGGGATAATTTGTGACTTTCACGCGGGCGAAGCCGCTGGCAGAAGCTAGTGCAAACATAAATGTTGCAGTGGGAAAGTTGATTTCTTTAACGTTTTTAAACCACTGTGTAACCTTCACCACAGATAATATAATACTAGCATACAGATGCCTCATCCCATACAAAGAAACCGTGCCGACGTAACTAGCGTTTTTCATCTGAATGTAGATCACCATCTGTAATCCGTGGAACGGAACGGAACCGAACGCGATCGATGTACAAAAAATAATCAGAATAATCAGTATAGAACGTCGGCACGGTTTCTTTGTATGGGATGAGACACCACTGCCTTCACTAAATATGTAGTGCCAAACTCACCAGAACCCTCCTTATGACCAGGTCTCTTGTCCCTCTCCACCAGCGGTTCCAGTCGAAGCTTCTTGATGACCCTGGCGCTGGTCCTCTGCTGCTGCTCGGTGGTTAGGGAACCCAGGAGTTCTGTCCTTTCTGCTTCCACGCTGGACGGCGCTCCAGGGGACATGGCTGCGTCTTTCACCATCTGGAACAAGATGGAAGGTTAGCGATCTTCCCGATGACACGATGCGATTCGATTTTTACTAAGCGAAATTGCAATAAGTTTACATGGATGCAATGCATTGCAATTCGATTTGCAAATTAAATATGAATGTTTCCCCGGTAGAATAGTACATTATGGTACAAGTGTGTAATTTTAGTGATTACCGCTGAGGCGCCATTGAGACCCGAGGACGGTAATCATCAATACACACGTGTATCATACGACGTTTTTCAACACACTTGTGAAGAAAATAATACTAAAAAATCATTTTATTTAGTAGATAATAGATATTTTTCCTTGGAGTTTTCAGGTAGTAAACTTTCCATAACTTTAAGGGCTTCACATCTTATAACAAGATAAATCATTTACTTCATAATTAGTACTTGTAGACATTTTAATTAATAAATAACTGTAATTTCAACAGTGAAAACGAATTGTGAAAAAGTTTTCGCAATGACGGGAAATATAATCAGATTTCCTATGGAGGGCAAAAATTATCAGATTTCCTATGCGCGCGCATCTTACCAATGGCGATCGGCCATAGACTAAAATAATGAGGTTTCATTTTTTTGGCTTTTCGCGGATAGCGTTTTAGCCACGTACATAATGGGGAATTTCAAGTTTTCTTCATTACAGAGAAAACAAAAGTTATATTAAAAGACAAAAGAGTGAGTGAAAGTTTTATTTATTAAAGTAAACACGTACAAGTTGAAATTATCTATTGAAATACGAAGTTGCATGAAATAAGCAAGCAATAGGTACATTAATTTATTTGTACTATTGAGCACGATCTTTTTTGTATCGAACCTTTTTGATGAACAAAGCAACTCAACCAATTAAATAAAAAAAAATACCCTATAACTCACTTGTGAATAATAGCAATGAAAAATTCACAGTTTGATTACAGTTATCATTAAGTGCCTAATTGCGATAAAATTAGAGACACTATATGAGCAAGTGTGTTGAAAAAATTATAATTCCATTAAGTCCGTCAGTGAGATTATCAAATAATATTGGACCCGTATTTTTTGATTTAAAAGTGCATCAAAGTTCAGGAGTCACAATGTCAGTTTATAGTGTACTAACGGCACGCCGTTAGTACACTATAAACTGAAATATACTGTAATATACGTCACGACGTCACACGATATTTAAACGCATTAAATCGTCGTCACTTTACGTTTACGTCTCAAATGAAAAAAATACGTGTCCAATATTTTTTATTAGTCTACCTGACGGACAAATAACAAATTTACAGTAAACACCTCTATTCTCTTAGAAAATACGTGCGCGTTATCGCCTATCTACGCAATTTAAATTGTGTCGGGCCTCAGCCACTGTTTTCCGGGTTCACGGGGTTCCGTACCCAAAGGGTAAAAACGGGACCCTATTACTAAGACTACGCGATCCGTCTGTCTGTCTGTCCGTCTGTCACCAGGCTGTAGCTCATGAACCGTGATAGCTAGGCAGTTGAAATTTTCACAGATGGTGTATTTCTGTTGCCGCTATAACAACAAATAAAATAAATTTTAAGGACGGCTCCCATACAAAAAACGTTTTTTTCTAGTTATATATATTTATATATATTTGTTGTATATTTTTTTCTAGATGTATACTAGCTTCTGCCAGCGGCTTTGCCCGCGTGGAACGTGTTTATTTATCCCAGGGGAACATTATACCGGGATGAAAAACCTATGCGCTATTGCAGACTATATTCTAAATATGCCAAATTTCATCCAGATCCGTTCTAGCGTGACTGAGTAAGAAACATAGGTACATCCACATACATACATAAACTCACGCCTTTTTCCCATGGGGGTAGGCAGAAACTACAGAACGCCACCTGCTACGATCCTTACATACTTCTTTTGCTTCACTCACATTCATACATCTAGTCATACACAAACGCCGGTTATGAGTACTGCGCACCTGGCCCTTCTGAAGAACATCACCTATAAGGTCTATGTATGTCTTTCCAGGGCGTCCCCTCCCGGCGTTTCCATTCACGTCTGCCATGTTAATACCTTTCGTTAGTCGCCTTTCATTCATTCTCTCAACATGACCAAACCATCTTAACATAGTCTTTTCAATTTTAGTCACTACATCTTCTTTTAAACCACAACGTTGTCTTATTACCTGTACACATACCACATGTACCTATGAATCTATGATGGATGTGTTCCATCGAAACTTTCACATTTATAATATTATAGTAAGAATACTTTTGTTCCATTTCCGTCTTTTTACGGTATGCGTCATACTTGGCGTCAAAAATATATTTTTTACTTTCTTTATTTACATGACAAACACGGAGCTCGTGGCTAAATAATAACAGCCGCACGGGAGCAACGAGGTCGGTCTGTGGATGGGTGACCATTTTCAACATACCGAGTTTCCTCCGTGCCTTGGAAAGCACGTTAAGCCGTTGGTCCCGGCTGTCATTTGAAGATCTTTGACAGTCGATACGTGTAGACAGAAGCCTGCGATCTGACACCAGTCTTGCCAAGGGGTATCGTTTTACCCAGTCGCTCCATGTAAAACACTAGTACTCAGCTGAATTCGGTAAGACTGGAAGCCGACCCCAACAATAATTGGGAAAAAGGCTAGGCAGATGAGGCAGATGATGATTTACATGACAAACACGATTTCATTATCTGCCAAGTCTTTCAGCTCGGCTCCCAGTATAATCAAACACAGTTAAATACCAGTATTTTACCCTCCTTATTGCCAGATCTCTCGTCCCTTTCCACCGGCGGTTCCAGTCGAAGCTTCTTGATCACAATGGCACTGGTCATCTGCTGCTGCTGGGTGGTCAGGGAACCCAGGAACAACTGCCAATCTGACCTCCCAGTCGTTGGGTATCACGATAACCTTTGGTAAGACTGGTTTGGCCAAATAGGCCTGACTAGGTGATTAAAAAAATAATGAATAAAATTTATAATAAAAAAATGTTTAAGACTTGTTTTATTAGTTTGATATATGCTACAAGATAAGCAAAAAAAAATGCTCGAGCTTATATCATTTACATAAATTAAAAATGATTAGCGTCGACTCGCTCCTTAGAAAATACCGCGTTTTTGCTTGTAGTAACTTGAAACCCAGCTGCCATTGAACCCCGGTGAAGTGGTTCAGTGCACCGAAGACGCGACCACGAGGTTCCAGAAAAGGTTTGTGCTTCCTTCCCTAATTATTTTCGGGTTGTATTCTGTTGTCCCACACCCACCGCAACTCGAATTACCTAGCATCAAGCGTTTGTCAATCGTTTTGTTCCGCATCGCAGATACAGTCTACTAAACCAGCCCTTCGCGCCACCAGTATCAGTATTTTACATGGAGCGACTGCCTATGTCCTCCACAACCCAGATATAGACAGGATAAAATACCCCTTAGCAAGATTGATCTCAGATTCGCTGGCTTCTGACTCCGTAACGGAATCTATAAATGACAGCCGCTTCCGTGCTTTCTGAGGCAAAGTAGGTGTATAAAAAAATAAATAAAAAGAAAAATAACAAAAAAAAACTATTTATCAAAAAAATATTAATTATAAAAATATAATATTTTTTTGTTCAAGTTTTTTTGTTCTCTTTTTAGTTTTGGTGACTCAAATTTCCAAGAAAATCATTTATAGCCAAAGTACATCTCATGATGACATACTTATAAAAAAATACATACAGTCGAAAATAGAACCTCCTTCTTTTTGGGAAGTCGGTTGGAAATGGTCACCCATCCATGGACCGACCTCGGCAAGCGTTGCTTAACCTTGAAGATCGACCCGTGCGGCTGTTATTATTTAACCACCAGCGCCTCAACGTTGTTCTAAAGTGAAAAAGATTTTATTTCCGGTACCTCTTATTGATATTATATGCAATATTAAATTGAGACTTGACTCGAGTATTTCCCACTCATTCGTAAGCTGTGAATTATTCTAATACATGGCTATTAAGATTAGCATATCCTGATCCGCAAAAAACAGGCGTGATTGCGATTGAGACCGGTGCGTGCCAATATCATCATACGACCTTGGAAAATCAACAGAATATTCAATACTAGATATGCCCCGAGGATTCGCTCCCGTCAACCTACCTCCCTACCCACTTACCCTACCAACCAACCTACATACCTACCTACCCTACCTGAACCGATTTACATGAAATTTGGCATTGATGCCTAGCCCTCCCCAGTCCAGAACTTAAAATCCCGCAGTGCAGCGGGCGGAGCCGCGGGCAGTAGCTAGTAGTACTATAAATTAAAACCTCTCGATGTCTCCCAAACACAGAAAGAAAAGTTTTTATTTGCGCCAGACATGACTGATGACACAAACTATATAAAAAATAGTAGACGTTAAAAAAACCGCCCAAGTGCGAGTCGGACTCGCGCACGAAGGGTTCCGTACCATTATCGCAAAAAAACTGCAAAAAAATCAAGATAGTTGTATGGGAGGCCTACTTATATATTTATTTTATTCTGTTTTTAGTATTTGTTGTTATAGCGGCAACAGAAATACATCATCTGTAAAAATTTCAACATTCTAGCTATCATGGTTCATGAGATACAGCCTGGTGACAGACGGACGGACAGACCGACAGACGGATCGTGGAGTCTTAGTAATAGGGTCCCGTTTTCACCCTTTGGGTACGAAACCCAAAAAAACAAACTGAAAGTATTTGTGACATCCGCGGAAAACGGCCATCGCTCATCAGAGCTGAAGGTCCCAGCTGTCTGAGATAAACAACAGAATAAATCACAAAGCCCAAAATCCATACAAGCCTAATGATAATGGACATTGCACAGCGGAAGTATAACAGATTTAAATAAGGCAGACTGGAATGACAGCTGTCAAACGGGAGACAATGCACAGAGGTCACCCGTCAAAATAAAATTAGTTGGCTGGAAACAAGCCGGTGGCTCATCTGATGTTACTGCAACTGATGAGGTTGCGTACCTTTTAGTAATTGTATCTGGCTGAAAGTTTTTTTACTTTTTTGTTCTTTTGACATTCTATCAACGGAAGCGTCGCGGTAACGATTGGAAAATGACAGAAACCTATGGGAATGTAAAGCGCTATCAAAATACCACTTGATCAATCCCTTAAAAAAAATGTAATTGGATTATTTATAAGATGGCCTCATGGCTAATAATCCAATTACATCCCTATGGGTACGGAACCCTAAAAAAGCAATGACTACTTAGTTACTGTTAACTAAGTGGTCAATGCTTTTTTAGGGTTCCGTACCCATAGGGTAAAAACGGGACCCTATTACTAAGACTCCACTGTCCGTCTTTCTGTCTGTCTGTCACTAGGCTGTATCACATGAACCGTGATAACTAGACATTTGAAATTTTCACAGATGATGTGGACGCTATAACAACAAATACTAAAAACAGAACAAAGTAAATATTTAAGTGGGGCTCCCATACAACAATCGTTTTTTTGCCGTTTTTTTGCGAGAATGGTACGGAACCCTTCGTGCGCGAGTCCGACTCGTACTTGGGCGGTTTTTTTGGGACAAGCCGACCATACTATGCCAAATCACTGCGACTCTGAAATCCAGAATCAACAATGGCGAACACCAGAAAAGCACCAAGTTAATGAGGCTTACAACTGCTTCTGTGGATCTAAAATACCAGAGGCATCGCGGTTCCTTTAAAATCCTAGAGACAAAGCTGAACAAAATAGTAGGTAAACTCTTTCTTTTCAATAAGACATGGATATATTTTAAACTATAGAATTTAGATGAGATTATTTGATACAAATGATCTGCTTACAATGTATCGTTAATTTGTAATCTCGCAAGATTAATTACAATCTTACGGCGTCTGCAATAATTAATTCATAAGGATAACACATAGGCTATAATTTGAAAAAATTATCTGCTTACAATGTATCGTTAATTTGTAAGCTCGCAAGATTCATTACAATCTTACAGTGTCTACAATAATTCATAAGAATAACACATAGGCTATAATTAATAAAGAAGTACTTGTTTACTCTGTTGAGAAGGTAGCATGATCTTTCAGCGGTCAAAAGGGTACGATAAAATTAGAAAAACACGGCCAAGTGCGAGTCGGACACGCGCACCGAAGGTTCCGTACAAACAGCAACAAAAAATTACCAACATAATTAGGTAAAATACTGAAGTTCATAAACAATGTAAGCACCGAACATTGCTCTAACAAAAAAATATTTTTTAACTTTTTCAAGTACACTTTTTAATTTGGTCGACTATTAACTATTACTCGCAAACTTGTAAACTTATCCTTTTTATTTCGTTATATGCCCAATTTTTTTACAATTCCCAACGCAGCAATTTAGCTGGCGGACGGGCGGACTTGACTCTAACAAAAATTAGCGATTCTTCTTCGTAAAAAAAACTGTGCCCCACACTAGGTATTTCTGCCTGTATCGTGAATTAAAACAATCCCACCGCACTATTTCCAAACCACTGCAACTCCTGAAAGCCAGAATCAACAGTGGCGACCACCAGAAAAGCGCCGAGGCAATGAAGCTCGACGAAGTCCCGGAGAATGAATTCAACTGTCTTGGATCCCGCAACGAAATTAATCAGACGTGTACAGGAGGAAAGCTAAATAATAATTTCTTCATGATTTTATTTTACCACTTTGTCGGCGTGATTAATATGTATATCCATGCCAAATTATAGTTTTCTAGTGCTATGAGTCTCTGAGCTAAGCTGCGGACTGACGGACATGGCGAAACTATAAGTGTTTCTTGTTGACTACGGAACCCTAAAAAAACACATTGTAAATGATAAATGACAAAGTTAAACACTGCTTCTGCACTTTGCAGATCCGCGTGACTACAGAATAGTCATTAAAACTATAATTATGGATGTCGGTGAACGCGTTTCAAGGTGTATCTTAGTTTATAATCAAATTAATTTGTCCGCAGATATGCCTCTACCTGTTTTTCAAATATATGTCTGTTTAGATCTTCACCAAAAATAAAGCAACAGCGAAAAAAATGTTAGGGCCTCCTTGTTCAATGATAACCGCACGTACGGGGGTCACGGGGGTTCTATGTGCTGATGGTGATCACCCGGGTGGTTTTAGTGAGGTAAACGCCCTGCAGCCGTATTGCGTAAGTGCGCAAAGAAGTTGAACTCTATCCAACCGACCAAATCGGCCAATCACACAAAACGGACGCGTCATTCATCTCGCATGTGATTGGTCGATTTGGTCGGTTGGATAGAGTTTAACTTCTTTGCGCACTTACGCAATAAGGCTGCTGGTCATGTTCTCCTTAAGTCCAGGCACCTTTTGAAAGTTTCTCAGTCTTTTCAAGGACATTTGGGGCACTCCAACGAATGGGACATAGTCAAGAGCAGGAGCACCGCACTCTCACTGGGTGGGACTCACTTGTCCGTCTGTATGTCACACGGGTTTTACAGCCAAAATGTTGGAGCTACAGTCTTCAAATGTTTACAGTATAGCGTCTCGTTGACCCAAAGGATACAAATTGTCAAAAAAAAAATTGGGACCCCACAATATGGCATCCAAAATCCGCCATTTTTCTATTTTCCAATTTTAATGTAGCCAGTGACACTGGCTAGGTTAAGATGAATCGATTGACGTAAGTATCATCAAAATCGGCCAACGCGTTTGGTCTCTAGAACGCCACATAGGAACAAACATATATACATAGACTGATAAACACATTACCCTCCTTCGGCAGTCTGGTAAAAAACAATGGAAAAGAAATGAGAAGCCACCAAAGTCAAATTCTTTTACAAAATTTTGTTCCGAAGGATTTATTTAAGTTCCCATTAACCTAAGAACATGAAATTTGGTGATAACATTTATTGTTACGTATATTTTACTAACAAATACCAATATATTGAAAAATCCGATTTTTCCTATTTCAACCAACTTGTTTTTGCGGTCAAATTCGTAGAACAGAAGGGATACGGACGGCGCGGGCGACACAATTCTACATTTGGTACAGAACCCTAAATGTACGAAGTCCAACAAGCACTTGGCCGGTTTTACAAGACCACCCAAGCCTACTTTGAAACCCACGAACATTTTACCCGTAAAACATGTGGAAACAACAATGTATCGCGTTTACAGTCGGTTCACGTTTGAGTGTGCACATGGCGAGCCATATTAGCATAATTGTTTAAATTGAATCACAAAGAAAACGTCAACTATTACATACAATGAGTATTCAATTTACTTGATGCTGGATAACAATAGATTTCTGTGACCATCCTGAGAACTTCGCAATGGTATTTTAATTAAAACAATGGGGATGTGAACTGTCTTTTTTCACGATAGGTGGCGCATCGTCGCTATGGCTATTGAAAGCTGTCAAATCCATACATTTTGTAACCTATCATTCAGTAAATTTTAATTTTCTCGAAATAAGCATCTGTGTGCTGTACCAGAATGTACCAACCCCGGTGTTCATTTATTGCCCAAAGATACAACGCTAAAAAATACTGGGAAAAGACTATAAATATTTATAGGTAATGTTATGTACCTGTCAAAGTAGCTGATTATATTGCTTGGTAATCTTCAGCGATATAATGGAGCTATTAACGTATTGACAAAGTTCTACAGCAGGAATGCCATTTGCTTGGCCTTCAGAAGCTTGAGTACTTTGATTGCCGAAAATAAAATAAAACTTCTAACCTAAAACGTGAAGTATACCAACACACTAGAGTAATGTTTTCTCATTTTTTGTAAATTTTCCTACCATGAGTCAAGTAAGAATTAACTCGTTACAACTTAAAACAATATCCAAATCTAGAAAATATCACCGATTAAAAATATTTAACTATATAAAAGTCTGCCTCCCAATAAAATCTGTTTTCTTTCTAGTTATCCTTGCTCCTCATTTTTTTAGTTTGTCTTTCAATTCCTTGAGCTTCCAGGGACAATACATATTAAGAATAACGATGGTAGACCAGTTTAAACACAAAAAATAACAAAAAAACGTGATGTAAACAAAGCAAAAACTATTAGACAGCAGCCATTGCGCCGCCAGCGACATCTGCGTTAAGCTTTGCGTTCACATCCCCATTGATGTTGGCCTACCTACTGGTCGCTAGAACTACTGTCGAGCGTGAGGATCTTGGTTCGATTCTCGGGTCGCGTAGTGTTATTGCATTTTTCCATCTAGAATTTCACAGTAAAGTCTGGATTTGTTTCCGGTCGATGACAATACGCTCGCCCCCTATTACAATACAACTATTTTCTTAAGGGAATAAATATAATGACCACCAAAAAAAACTTTGTGACGATAACCCCTAACCACCAAATCTAGTAATATACTGACAAAAATAGTAAATGATCACCAAATTTAGTAAATTGATCACCAAATTTAGTAAATTGATCACCAAATTTTAATAGCAAATTATTGCGCTATTTAATGTTGTAAAATAGGTTAGGTTAGGTTAGAACTGTGACCAACCGCGCGCGAGCCGAGCGAGCAAAGCGAGCGGTGCCGCGGCAGCGGCCGGCGAGCGCTACTTCCAAGTTGCTCCCAGAAATTTTATAATCTTTTTGGTCATTGGTTTAATTTTGGTGATCATTTACTACTTTTGGTGATCATTTACTACTTTTGGGTTAACAATGATTTATTTGGAGATATGTTACTATATCTGGTGGTAAGTTAAACATAAGCCTTTTCTTAATGTCCCCCGGCAAACTTCGTGTTTCGTCAGTCATCGGCTTTCAGTCAAGACTTCCACGTTGATTGAGAGCGTCTGGGCAACCGATAGAAAACCGACGACTGACGAAACACGAAGTATGCCGAGTGACATTAAGAAAGTAGTTGTACTGTACATGGTTCTTGAAACATAACTAGCAAAATGTGTGTACTACAGATACACATTTCCCCGGAGCAGAAGTGTGCTCTGCTTCGGGGAATACAGGCTATTATGTGTTAATCAATGTTATGACGTAGGCAGTCACATTTTTCCTTGTACAGTATTTTGTCCCATCTCATTAGGGTCCCGAACCTAATATCGGGCTGCAATGTATGCTGTATTGTAACTTTTTGGTTTACAACAAAGTATATTCTATTGGGCACCAAGCAGGCCACTCCCGACCCCGCTCTCTTCTAATCGGAGCAGAATTACGCGAGCGGCAATATCTTACGTTACAATTAAAATTTTCCTAAACTGATGATAATTTTCTTTGGGGCAGGCCCCACTGCAACTCCTGAAATCCAGAAACAACAGTGGCGACCTACAGAAAAGTGCCGAGGCAATGAAGCTCGACGATTCCTGGAGAAACGATTTTACTGTTTCGGACTTGGATTTGTTTTTCTTATTCCTACGCTTTACTTTTCTGTTAATAATCGTTGCGAGTTTTTACTCATGTGCGATCGCGTTAACGTAAACAATTACTTATGTCAATTTCTATACAAAAAAAGATGTTTCTCCTCACTGTCACCAGACGGCGCTTATCAAGTTTCAATTTCAATACAAACTGACATTTACGTTAATGCGATACCATCATCATCTGCCTAGCCTTTTTCCCAATTATTGTTGGGGTCGGCTTCCAGTCTTACCGGATTCAGCTGAGTACCAGTGTTTTACATGGAGCGACTGCCTATCTGACCTCCACAACCCAGTAACTGGGTAACACGATACCCCTTGGCAAGACTGGTGTCAGATCTCAGGCTTCTGACTACCCGTAACGACTGTCAAAGATCTTCAAAAGACTGCCGGGACCAACGGCTTAACGTGCTTTCCGAGGCACGGAGGAAACTCGGTATGTTGAAAATGGTCACCCATCCACGGACCGACCTCGTCAAGCGTTGCTTAACCTTGAAGATCGACCCGTGCGGCTGTTATTATTTAGCCACGAGCTCCTCACGTTAATGCGATACCACGTGAGTAAAAACTCGCACTAAGCCTGCTGATGGAAATATGGGTGTAAAAAAACACCTGAGGACACACTTCGAGGTTTCCATCACATGTAGCCTAAGAAGCGTGCAATGCCCTCGACCTTAAATTTGTGCCTGTCCTAATTCCGACTGGAAGGACCAACGTTCGGTGAACTTTTCATGTTAGGTCACTTTGGCAACGGGGACCTAATTTTTTTTACTGTGAAAAATAAACCTATGACCATGAACAAGAGGAAAATCAGATATATAATTGAAATAATTTACTTCAATAAAATAAAAATACTTCAAAGTCGAAGGGAACAAGTCCTAAGACTAAAATCAGTTCCATTCAAAGTCATTTTAAACCGACGAAAAAAAATCCGTTTTACAAAAAAGTTTTTTTATTTTTCACTTTTTTGTTGGCAAATAGTTAAATAAGGTACCTATAATGCCAGAATAGATTACCCAAATTTCAGAACACAACCGGTGAAATGAGAGTGTACCAAGGTGAACTGTACACATCTGCTTAGAGCGCACTGGCGTGATGTTATGTTATGAAATGGTATAACCAATGAACAGACATGCGATTGCAGCAATTCTGAGAGATTTGCCGTTATTTATTTAAGAATTCTGTTTTATATCTCCGAAGTTCTTCATCAGATCTTCACCAAATTAAAATGGGACCAATTACGGAACATAGTCTTTCAAATAAAAAAAAAAGAATTTTCAAAATCGGTCCACAATTGACGGTGATATTGGTGAACATTAAAAAAAAACAAACAATATCGAATCTCCTCCTTTTTGGTAAGTCGGTTAAAAAGTTTTTTTCTTTATTTTATTTTGACCATTAACAGATTAAAAAAGAAAACAAAAAATACCTTGCAAATACTTGCTAGGATTCCGTGCAAAAAGGCTGAAAAAAATATTCTTCAATAAGCCTAGATATGATGCCGCTGTGTCTTTATCTTTTAAACCAGTAGCCAGTTATTTTTTTATAGAATGTGTTATTATAGCCTGGTATAACCAAGGAAACTATTTAGGTACTTATAGTTTTGGTCGTACGGAAACCATAGTCCGCAAGCCCAACTCGCACCTGCCAGATTTTTTAAACAGCGATCAATGAATTAATATCGCGCTACCGATTTTCCGCGATACGCATCGTATTCACGACACGAGCACTGACGTAGGATGCGTACAAAAGGCTGAATGATAAAAACCCGTGAACAGACGACCGAGTTTCGAGTATTGAGATGAGAACGACGCGCGAAGGCGCGCCTTTTAAAAATAGAACCTTAGTTTTTTTTAAATAGGCTAAGGACTCAATAGAACATTTCAAAATTCCTTTTGAATTTAGAACCTTAGTTTTTTTTTCATAAAATAGGCTAAGAGGACATTTATTTATTTGTCAATTTTAGTGCAGTGATCTAGTATTGATAGTTAAAAATGTGTTTATTAAATAAATTGTTTTTGGTGTTGTTGATCGGTGTTTACTGCGAGGCGCAGAAGATGAAAAAGGAGGCTTATATGACAGTCGTAAGTACAAAACATATTTTGAATACAATGGAAATACACTAGCGATATTATTGACACTCTTAAGTCCTTCATGGACCTCGCTTCCTTAGCCTACTTCACAAAGTGTCACAAGCGACAGTTCGACAGTTTAGCTTTCAATCAATGAAATAATTTGCGTAGGCGGAGCAGTTGTTCCAGAGATCGTCTCCTATAAACTAAAATTTTATTACAAAATGTAGCCTATGGGCTATTCCAGACTATAATCTATCTTTGAGCTAAAATTCATTCAGATCCTTTCAGCCGTTTTGGCGTGATTGAGTAACAGACATTCATCCATCCATGCATCCAAACTTTCGCATTTATAAATTAGTAGATGGTTCAGATTTAGATAGATATTATGTTCAGGAACCTAGCGGTAGAAGACACGTGTTTGCACGCTCTTCTATCTGATTTAAATATGTACCTATAGTACATACAGTGCATATGCACGGTGTTCCTAACGAAATAATAGATGTAGAGAATTATGCGATAAACGTGGCTAAAATATTTCAGGTGTTTTCCAGCGACTCTAAAATAAGAAATATAATGTAACCCTATTGTTCGTGTGCTACCTATTTATTTATTTTTAACCAATATTATCGCAAGATTTTTTTGCGTAAACAGGTTTTTTAAGGACATAAAGTTTTGGTTTAACTTCTCGCACACGGTTGCGGCTGCCTTATTTATATCGGGGGAAACCTTGAAAGGCCTCGACTTTCGGGAAAAAAACCAGAGTTTAGGATTTTTACCTCTCTAAAACCACCACCGCAAAATGCAGGCTTACCCCCGATTTTTGAGTTGAGAATTTGTCAAAACTTTACTTTAGCCTGAAAATCTGTCAAAGTTTGGCATTAAGGTAGGGTTTAACACGACTCCAAATACTCAATTCAGAAACCGGCCCTTTGATATTAATTTCTAATGCAAGTGAGGCAAGTCCCCTGAAATGAATTAATAGCTTCGGGGTAAAAAGTAAACCTACATTTACTTTCATCACAATGTTGGCATGTACAGTGTGTCGCTTTTGTGAATGAAAAACAATGTGCTATTGCATATTATAAAACGAATAGGGCCTATAATAATGTACTTACTAATTAATTTGTTATTCAACTAACTTATGCCAGCGGCTTCGCCCGCGTATCCCGGGCGAACAATATACGAAATACGACAATATACTGAAAAGTATATTCCAGACTATTATCTATCTCCAAACTATTATCTATCTCTAGTGCCAAATTTCATCCAGATCCGTTCAGCCATTTTAGCGTGATTAATTAAGTAACAAACATACATATCCATCCATCCAAACTTTCGCATTTATAATACTTGGGCGACCGAGCTCTACTCGGGTGAACATAGAGAAAACAACGAGGTCGAATTTCACCCCCGAAACCCCCTGTATACTAAATTTCATGAAAATCGTTGGAGCCGTTTCCGAGATTCAGATTATATATATAGGTACATATATACATGAATTGCTCGTTTAAAGGTATTGGATAGATAGATTAGTAAGATTAGCTACTTTGTCGGTGAGTTTATATGCCCTTGACTTAGACTTATATAATGTCACTGGTTTGACACGTGTTTATTTTCGAGTTTGTTATTATTATGTTGTTGAAACCTGACCTAACGGACGTTATTGATTCTGTAGACGTTTTATATTTCCGCATTCCATAAAAAAAACTGGCCAAGTGCGAGTCGGACTCGCGCACGAAGGGTTCCGTACCATTATCGCAAAAAAAACACATTTGTTGTATGAGAGCCCCACATAAATATTTATTTTATTCTGTTGTTATAGCGGCAACAGAAATACATCATCTGTGAAACTTTCAACTGTCTAACTATCACGGTTCATGAGATACAGCCTAGTGACAGACGGACAGAAATACTGATAGACAGACGGATCGTGGAGTCTACTAATAGGGTCCCGTTTTTACCCTTTGGGTACGGAACCCTAAAAATTTCGGAGATTTAGTTTTATTTTTATTTTGGTATAAATGTTGCTAATATATCATTGTATTTCCTTAGTATCATATCAAACTAATATTAAAAAGAGATCATTTTGTGTTTGTTTATCTGTATCTTTGGAAGTCCTGATTTCAAAAATTATTTAGATAAAGATAATTTATTTGTCAAAACATGTGTTCACATACAATAGGCATGCAAGATATTCAATTATTATTAGAGCTGATAGACATGTTCTGCCTAATGAGACGTACAAATATGTGTTTTACAAATTCATTAATTTACTAAAATATAGCAATGTCAGATATTATTATACAAAAATCACAACAGATTGGCCTTATCTTAATTAAATGTCATAAAAAATCAGAATTAATAAAATGAAACAATCACTAAAGTAAAATAAATAAAATCTGAAATAATTAATTCAAAAATTTTCATAAAAAAAAAACAAAAATAATATAATAAAACAATGTCAAAAAAAGTAAAATAAATAAAATCAAATAAAATATGAATTCATAAATTCAAATGTCATGAATAATCAGATAAATTTACATTATTACTAAAAAGCATAATATACTGAATGTCATCCTTATTAAATCAATATACCTAAATAAAAAATATAAAATTGATAAAAAGTTGAATAAATAAAAACAAATATATAATCAGTTCACAAAAATGTCACAAAACAGAAATTATAAAAAAAATGTCATAAAATCGAAATAGTGCACAAAAATGTCATAAATTGAAATTAACAAAACAAAACAATGTCAAAAAAGTCACAAAATCGAAATAAAATAATGCCAAAAATTGTCATAAATGAAAATACACAAAAAGTCATGAAATCGAAGTCAATAAAGTTCATCAAAGTCAAAAAAAAAACAAAAATGTAAAATATATCAAAAAAATTATTAGTAGGACGTCAAATATAAAATAAAACATGAAAAAGAAAACAATACGGAATGTCAATTCAATGTCAGAAGGCTATTTATATCGAAATAAATAAAATAAAATAATGCTATGCAATTTTATTGTTCAAGAAGTCTCTTAAATGGTAATAATACCTGTCTGCTAAAAGTCTCGCATCCTTTTTTTAAAACAAATTAGTCGGCAAAGTTTTATAATACTGTGGTAGTTTGTTGTAGATTTTTGGTGCCATACAAAAAGCACGTTTGCCCATTAAGGCAGTTTTTGATGTATGCAAGCAAAGTTGGCTATTGTCACGTCTGTTTCGAGGGAAGGTGTCAGCTAGTCGTGGAAACAGGTCAGGATTAAGTTTGACTAATGTCAACATCTCAAAAATGTATTTCAGTATAAGATCTAACTAGCTAAGCTAGCTACACTCCTTATCCCGGATAAATGCACCATTCTTGTGGAATTGGGTAAGGGAGCGAAGCCGTAACATGGCATAGTCAATCTGTAAAGATCCCACTGATGGGACACGGTCTCCTGTGTGTCCCAGTGTGCCACGCGGGCCCGGTGCGGGTTGGTGGATGTTACATGTCTTCGATTTTTTTATTCTAGGACCGCATTTCCTTTACAGGTTTCCTCACGATATTTTGCTTCACCGTTTCAGAGTACAGTGGTGATCAAATAATTTACACAAAGTAAACCACCAAGTTTCGACTTCGAAGCCATGACCTACAACTTGTAAGTCGCGGCCGTAATCACTGGGCCACCACTGCGCCACAGAATAAATATACAAACAGTATGGAAACTACCTACAAACGCTCGAAACGGCACACTCATGCAAACATGCGCATCGACGAATTTTTACTGTGGCTGCGCTCTGCCAAAGCCGTAGGCAAAGATACTTGGATTAACTAGTGATCTAAGAATCTGGTTATTAAGACATTGATAAACTCACCTTAGCCTGTTTCGTGAATCCTTTTAACATATGGGTAATTAAGTGCCTCTATTATTTATACTTTTTTTACAAGTTTTTGGGTTGGCAAAACCCACCTAACATACATAATTAATCTTATCCTTATTATTAAACGCATAGACAAAAAGTTATACTTAAATGACCTAAGGTTTGCCTTAGAGTTCATCTCTTATATTCAATTTGTTTTTTTTACAGAAGATTTTTTTTTCATTGTTGGTATACTGAATAAATAATTTAACATTTCATCATCAGACTATTAATGTGCCCACTGCTGGTACACAGGCCTCGTCTCTGTGAGAGGGAATGGGCCGTAATCCACCACGCGGGCCCAGTGCGGGTTGGTGGATGTCACATGTCTTCGAATTTTTGGTTCTATGACTTGCAGGTTTCCTCACGATGTTTTCATTCACCGTTTTGAGAGCAGTGGTGTAATAAGCTTGCCTAGAAGAAACCTATTCACTCTTGACTTAAAAATCCCGAGGTTGTTGCGGGAAACATAGACTCCGGCAGGGAATTCCACTCCTTAGCCGTACGCATAATGAAAGTATTTCCAAAACGTTTAGTGCGTATGGGTGGGATGTCCACCATGTACCGATGACGCATCGCCGTACGTCTTGTAGTGTGATGATGAAACGGGCTGGGCGGAATTTGATCATGCAATTCCGTCACACTCTCCCCGAAATGCAACCGATAAAAAACCGACATTTGTTATTTTTTTTTCTTGTTATGTGACTAGGTACACAGTTTGTAAAAATATTATAGATAGTGAACTGTTGTTATTAATATTCCGACATCCATAAACTTATGTGCACGAGTATACTGCTCAATACCATTGACAACTTATTTGGTCGGGTTATACGCGAAGATTTAGTATGGATTAGTATGGAAAAGTAACGAAAGCTAATTTCTATTACTTCTGTAGGAGTAGTAATTTTTGTATAAATTTGGGTAGAAATCACTAAGTTTTTAATAGGGAAATCTTGAAATGAAAATTTAACACCGTGACTACCGCCACCCCACCAATGGCATGGTATATCTCGTAAACTACTGGAATACTAGTTGTGAATTTTGGGTACTAATTTTATCTTGCACGGTAGTCATTTTCTATGTAGGTTTGAGGAAAGCGACAAGCTCCTCAAACTTGGAATTAACATTCAAAGTCGTGGTCCTGCTGAACGAGCGAGCGAAAGTTATCATCGTTGATTTCTCGGTAAATACAAATGTTTCAGTTCTGTTTTTTTTTACGAAATGGATCACTTTTATGGGTAGTAATTATTTGTATACTTAGAATAGCTGTAGCATGCCCCCTTTTTCGGCGCTCAAGTGGTCCTGCTGAATGGAGCGTGACTACCGCAGGGCCACCTTCAAAGTCGATTTTCTCGAAAATTTCTAAGGTACCAATTTTGTTGTTCGAGTACTAATTGGTACCAATTGAGTAGTAATTAGTAGTCACGGACATGCCTCTTAGCCCGTTTTTCGATCGACTCTAGCACTGCTAGCAATCTTTCTTAAGCACCGGGACATTATTCTATAAAAGGGGAAGGAAGGATCTTAAAATACTGTTATTTGGTTACATATTTTACTCATGGTTTTTCCATCAGACTAAATCTAAAGATTTTCCTTTTCACAAGCCTTGATAGATTAATCGATGATTGATCATAATACTAAAGCTATCAATATATTCTTGCAATAATCATATATATTAATGTAATGTATATAATAAAATCTTACTAATATTATAAATGTATGTATGAGAGTATGGATGGATGTGTGGATGTATGTTTATGATTTATAACTCAATCATGCTAGAACGGCTGAACAGATCTGGATGAAAGGTCAACGGCAGGCTTGTATGGGCATTTCAATTTTAGGTTTTGGGATATTTTATTTATTCCGTTCTAATACCAACAACTGATACCAAAACAAGTTCAAAATATATAAGGTACAGTCAGTAAAAATGCTTTGTATGTAATTTTATAAGACCTTTAATTAATTGAAAAAAAAACCTGATAACACCAAAAAATAAAATTGTGTGAGCAAACGTAGGTAGTTCAATAATAAAATATGAGTAATAATCATGCTTATTATAATTTTAGATCCTCCTTGTACCTGTATAATATTTTTTTTTTGCAAAAACATCTATATCATCATCACCATATTAATGCATTGTGTGTTATACACATGTTTTTTTAGTTTATTTAGTGAGTAAGAATATTAAAGGATTTTTTAAGGTTTAGTTGTGCACTTGAATGTACTGTCCTCATATGAAAATTTTTCTAAAAACCTGAGGTTTGCTGTAAGAGAATCCAATTATGGATTAAACTCGCCTTTGTAATAAACTAACCTATTGTATTTGTATGTTCTTATTCTTTATTGTATACAAAATATACAATAAAGAATAAGAACAATTTACTTACAATCACAAAATTACAAAATATCTTAGAAAATTAACCCACTGTTGATTTTTAACCACAGCAAATTGTCGGGCGTTTCATGGCCAAAAATGGGCATTTGCCTTTAATTTGATTAGGTTTGACTGAGCTGACTACCAAATTCAAGTTGTTAGTATTCGTTCGCACATAAAATTTAATTATTTAAAGAGTGGTATCTGTTCGGAATAAAAAATAAATATGAGTTTGACCAACAACTAATACCACTGGAATTTGTTTTAACGCATATTTATTTTCTATTCCGAACGGATACCATTGTCTAAACGAATATCAAAATAAGATCAAAGA
Source organism: Anorthoa munda (assembly GCA_945859665.1). Classification (NCBI taxonomy): domain Eukaryota; kingdom Metazoa; phylum Arthropoda; class Insecta; order Lepidoptera; family Noctuidae; genus Anorthoa; species Anorthoa munda. The sequence goes on along the minus strand of OX243899.1, from coordinate 3,750,311 downwards.
TACACAATAGAACAGAAGAGCTGCATTGTGACTTAACTATGATAGTTAGATATATACTCTCGCGGATTTTTTTGTAGGTAATAATGAGAACTTTACTCATGTAGTACATAATTCTTATGTATCATCAATCGTTTTCTCAGCGCACGCCAAATAATGAACTTTATAGGCTAAATTTTTTTGATTACATTATTGCAATTTTCATAAGAAACAATTGTTTGTTGGGTTAGTTTTTTTTTTAGTAACTTTGCCCCACACTAGGAATTTCTTCCTGTATCGTGGGTGCGTTTACAAACATATAAACTCACATACACAAACACCCAGAGTCGGAACAACTATCTGTAGGTCATACAAATATTTGTTCCGTGCGGGAATCGAACCCGCGACACGCAGCGCAGCAGTCAATTGCTCAACCACTGCGCCAACCGTGCGCCAAAATGTTTATAACCTATAACTCCATTTGAAATATTATTAGACATGTTTCCAAATCTTTTTACAGTCCGTTCAACCGATTTTGAGTTCTATCCTGTAAATATAAGGAGGACATAAAAAGCATAAACGTGTTACCAAAACCAACTGTTTACTACAGCTACCATATGTCGTATTACCAACGCAATAGAAGTCAAAATCGGTTGAACGGGCTGTAAAATAGGCTAATTTAAACGTCTAATGTTATCGCAAATGGAGTTTATGTTACTCTGGAATAATGTAGCTTTCCATAGGTGGTAGTAGAAGTAAAGATTATCAAGCGCTATCTGAATGTCATAGGATCAAGCCCGCATTCTGGGTTTTCGACCGTCGCCATTGCTGACATCGAATGTCATCTGTCTATAGCCTCAGAGCTTTTACCTTTTTAACCCCCGACGGAAAAAGAGGGGTGTTATAAGTTTGACGTGTGTTGCTGTGTATCTGTTTGTCTGTCTGTGGCATCATAGCGCCTAAACGGATGAACCGATTTTGATTTAGTTATTTTTTTATTGAAAGATAACTTTGTCGAGTGTTCTTAGCTATGTTTGAATAAAATCGGTTTAGCCGTGCAAAAGTTATTCGCATTTTACTCTTTGAATCTGGATTTTTTCGCAAGATATCGTGTCATTATTACGTGTTTCGATAGATTGTCGATTGCTACTAGGTATATTATATGTAGATTAAAAAGTATTAAATAAAAAAAAATCCGGGTGTTATGGAAATTTTTAATTTTTATTTTGTACATACAGACAAATAATTTCGCCTCTTTGCAATATTAGTATAGATATTGTTTTAGAAATACCTACCATAAAACGTGGAAATAATGATTGCATGTCAAATAAAATTATTTCGTTGATCTTTTTTACTATCATATCGCGTGATAAACATGTTACATCGTAATAAATTCCCCACACACATACCATAATTTGGACAGGCATCATTTAATTGAAAAATTACTTGACTAGTATCTATTTTCAGACGTTTAATAGAAAAATAAACAAGATAATAATATGACGTATTTTTTGCGCAACTGACTAGGGCGTAAAATAAAATAAATTTATTAATACAAACAAATATAATTGTTTTTCGTATTCTTCTCAGCAAACCCTTTCATTTGATACCCATATCATGGAAGTGCACAAAAACTAGTCCGCCAACTTGGATCGTCCGCCATATTTGATTTATAATACACACTTACATACATACATACATACATTGCAAGTTAGGGGTCAAATGCCTGGTATAGAGTATATTGTAAGCGCAGTAGTCTTTCAATTAATACCCAGTCGTTTCCCGTGCCTTGTAGTTTTTAAGCTGTTTCAGAGATATACTAATGTCGTACAGGCTGACGTCCGGGATGTCTTCGGTATCAATCTAGCTCTTGGGTCGTTTGCTAGCTATATCGCGTACACATATTTTCTAATAGTTGCTAATCGGTCGATTTGCATCGCATTGCGTCCATGTGGAGGTACTTGCAATTGAAATCGCCTATCAGTGTGAACCAACAATTCGAAGCCATGTGACATTCACCAAACCGCACTGGGCCCGAGTGGTTGATTAAGGCCCATTACCTCTCAAGAGACAATGCCTGTGTCCCAGCAGTGGGAACATTATAAGGCCGATGATGATGATCAGTGTAATATAAATCGAATCACGTCCGAGCCATCAGTTCTATAATACACAACCTATACACTAATTCTCCATTATACACAAACTCGCAAAACCACAACTCCATTCAACAGACTTACACACATGAAGGGGGCTATGGTTTATTTTGTCTCATCACTTCCCTAACTTGTGACCCTCTGATGTAACTTTTGATATACAACACAAGTGTGAGGATCCTGGAACCCATAACACAAGTTGAATCTTTCTTTGGGTGCCAGAATTCATTACAAATACTACTGACATACATTGTCACTCGTTAATGTGAATTTGTTAGTTTTGCATAATTTTGTTCATAAGCGTTTCATTGTACAAATTTAGTTCCAATAAACAATTTATTTATCAGGAAGGTTGCAAAGAGTAATAAACATCCATCAGCAGTCCTAACAAACTTTTTCATTTATAACAGTTAGATTACAATAAAATAGTAATACGTTTAAACACACGTGCGGTTTTATAAACGCTATTTGAGTTGTTATCCATGTAGGACAGTTAGCAAGCCAACAGTATAAAATCTGTACAGTACTTACTTCAAATTATAATAATCACGTATCATACGACAACAATAGTGTAGTTAATTCCGGTATATTGTCCCTAGATATAAGCCCAACTAGAGACGATAACAATAGTGCGCACGTGCTTGACTTAATTAATTGATAAAAAATATATATTCTTTAGGATTTTTTTATATCCAATCTGGAAATGCCCGATTACAAGTTCTGCGGACATCTGCTGGACGGGAAGCACATAGTGCAAATTGCTCCAACCTTCTGGCTTACTGACCGACTTCCTGACAATTTAAAAGTGCCTCTAAACTCTAAATGATTTAGTTACACCTAGCTGTGCCCACGGCTTCGTTCCCATCAACGGCGTCAATTGCCTACCCTACCTACCTACCCTACTTGCCTTTGCTACCTAACTACTTGCCTACCAATTTTTTTTCCAATGTCATTCGACCGCGGGCAAATCATAAGACCGCCATTCAGAAAATGAATATAGAGTGCAACTGTCCAAGTAACTGAATTGCGTGTGTTGTGATATTTTACTTCTTGAACACTTTAAATTCATATAACTTTTGATATAGTGAACCACTGGAGTATAAACAAAAAAAGCTTTTTACAAAAAAAATACTACCGACTTCCAAATAAGAAAACTAAAAAGTGAACCATAACTTTATTTTTAGAAGTCGGTGTCTTTGGTAGGTACCATTTTTGCGTTATGGACACTGGCTTCCAAAACAAAATTATTTTTCACTTTGTAGTTTTATTTGGAAATTGGTAGTATATTTTGGTAGTTTTTTTTTTATTATTAATGTTCGCGCTTGACCACTATTTCACCTGATGGTAAGTAATGATGTGGTCGACGATGTATCACGCTTATCTAGAAGAAACCTATTCACTCTTGACTTAAATACTCCCAGGTTGTAGCTATCAGGAAATACAGACTCTCGCAGAGAATTCCACTACTTAGCTGTACGCATAATGAAAGTACTCCCAAAACGTTTGGTGCGTTTGGGGGGGTTGTCCTCCATGTACCGATGACGCATCGCCGTACGTCTGTAATCCGATGATGGAAAGGGCTAGGAGGAATTAGTTCATGCAATTCATCGCACACTCCCCGAAATGTATCCGATAAAAAACCGACAGACTGGCAACTTGGCACCGATGTTCAGGGCTCTGGAGCCTACACTCGACCAGTATCTCATTGTCGATGATCTTCTTGGCCGGTTTTTCGATCGACTCTAGTACATCCAGCTGGTACTTGGCAGATCAGTGCAGAGCAGTACTACAAACATGACCAAACTTGCGCTTGTACTTGTACCAAACAAGTTTAGCAACTGTTCGGGCGTGAAGTACCGTCTCACCTTTGCAAGAATCCCTAACTTTTTGGCAGCCAGTTGAGATTTTGCCTCAATGAGTGGACCAAAATTGAGGGTCGATGTCAACGTAACGCCAAGAAGTTCAAGATGGTCCGTTATCGGCACGGTCACACCACGGAAAGAAGGAGCCGGGTGGAATTGGCTCCTTTTAGCGAAAAAAAGACACGCCTGGGTCTTAGTAGCATTGAACCTGACCAGATTGGCATCGCCCCACTCGGAGACTGCTTTCAAGGACAGATTCAAGCGCCCAACCATGGCCTCCCGGAGAGACCGGATCTGAGGACCAGTAGCGCGCGCGTCGGATACGTATCTCTCAGCAACAGTGCTGTCATCCGCATACCCGGGTTTTAGCAGATCATTTATGTGCAACAAGAACAATGTTGCTGAGAGTATCGATCCCTGAGGGAGCGGCCATCAATAACCACTCGTATAGACCGGTCCCCCAGGAAGTCTGCGATCCAATCGCACAGTCCACTTGGCAGACCGAATGAAGGAAGCTTACCAATAAGGCTCTCGTGCGAGATCCTGTCAAAAGCCTTTGAGATGTCGAGGGAGACGGCAAGCGCTTCCCCATGTCTCTCGATGACTCACTCCAGATGCAAATAGCATACGCTAGAAGATCCCCAGTTAACGAGAAAAGTTTTTTATTTTTCACTTTTTAGTTGTACCTACCTAATAGGCAAGTAACTTACTTGCATTATATACTTCAAGTAAGGTACCTATAATGCCAGAATAGATTACCCGAATATCATGAAACTGAACATAACCGGTGAAATGAGAGTGTACCAAGGTGAACTGTACACATCTTCGTATCCCTTTAGAGCGTACTGGCGTGATGTTATGTTATGAAATAGTATAAACAATAAACAGACATGCGATTGCAGCAATTCCGAGAGATTTGCCGTTATTTATTGAAGACTTCTGTTGTATATCTCCCGAAGTTCTTCATTGGATCTTCACCAAATTAAAATGGGACCAATTTCTGCACATACTCTTTCAAACAAAAATCAAGAATTTTCAAAACCGGTCTACAATTGACGGAGATATCGGTGAACATAAATAAATTAAAAATATCATAAATATCAATCAATAGAACCTCCTTTTTGGTAAGTCGGTTAAAAACTAAGTTATACTTCAAGTTACGCACAATTTTTATGTACAAAAGTTGTCTACATTGGTTTCGTACATTTTACATGATGCGTGCACAAATAAACAGACACACAGGCAAAAAATCCGAATTTATTTTGACCTCTGACAAGGAAACGTAAAAATGCACATAATTATATTTCTGATTTATCGTGATAAACGTGTTCGTAACCAAGCATAGTAATAACTATAAGAAAACCGGCCAAGCGCTTGTCGGACTTCGCACAATTGCAATTATTAATATTAAATTATTAATTACTTCCGTACCAAACCGCAAAATCAAGTTGTTTGTAATAGGAAAAAAACTTTTTTGCAAAAAAAACAAAACTACCGACTTCCAAATAAGAAAACTACAAAGTGAAAAATAACTTTGTTTTTGGAAGTCGGTGTCTTTGGTAGGTACCAATATTTTTTTAGTTATGGACACCGACTTCCAGAAACAAAGTAATTTTTCACTTTGTAGTTTTCTTATTTGAAAGTCGGTAGTATTTTTTTTGCAAAAGTATTTTTTATTTATCACTTTTTAGTTGTACCTACCTAATAGGCAAGTTAAATTGTTTAGTAAGGTACCTATAACGCCAGAACAGATTACCCGAATATCATGAAACTTCAACATAACAGATGAAATGAGAGATCTGCGTAACCCTTAAGAGCGTACTGGCGCGATGTTATGTTATGAAATGGTATAAACAATAAACAGACATGCAATTGCAGTAATCCCGAGAGATTTGCCGTTATTTATTGCAGATTTATATCTTCGAAGTTCTTCAACAAATTAAAATGGGACCAATTTCGGAACAAAAAAAGAAACAAAAAAAGTATTTTCAAAATCGGTCCACAATTGGCGGAGATATCGGTGAAAAAAAAAACCATACATAAAGTCGAACATAGAACCTCCTCCTTTTCTGGTAAGTCGGTTAAAAATTTGGTAATTTTATAGAAAAATCTGGATTTATCAATATATTGGTATTTGTTAGTAAAATATACTTACCTAATAATAAACATTATCACCAAATTTCAAGTTCATAGAGGTCAATGCGAAGTTAAAAAAATATTTGGAAAAATTTAAAAAAAAAAAAGCTGTCTTTGGTGGCTCTGGTCTCATTCCTTTGTTTTGCAATATAATAAAAATACTGTATTTATCAACTCAACGAGCACAACAACAACGATACTCTCGATGGGGTGGGCCAATTTTTTTTCGATGCGGGATCCAAGACAGTTAAATTCATTCTCCGGGACATCGTCGAGCTTATTTGCCTCGGCGCTTTTCTGGTGGTCGCGACTATTGATTCTGGCTTTCAGGAGTTGCAGTGGTTTGGAAATAGTGCGGTGAATTGTTTTTAGCTTTGCTACGGACACGTTGTACAGCAACAAAACTTATATCAATATAAATCTTGTACAAGAATACTCACAGAATGAACTTGCTTTTGACATCAAGTGGGATTGACTAGATTGATTGAAACTTGATTCAAATTTTGATATTGTAGCGGCACCGACGCCGCCACTTACAAACTAATGGCATGACGTCACACCATCGACCACACAGCCCCTGTGGCTGTGTGGTCGATGCGTCACACAAATCCTGCATCGCGCAAGAGTTTTCGGCGCAATTTGAACACATACAACAGTCCGAAAGGCGAAAATAACCGTTGGGCAGTTGCCCGGACCAGACACAACACCCGTCTGGTCGGAGGATCCTCCCTTTTCTATGGAGGTTTGTGGGACTTAACACCCTGTTCCACTTACCTCCAAAATATAAAACAGCTCTTTTCTGTAATTAATATCAAAACAAAATGCTTTTCATTACATATTAAAAAATTTAAATTATGTTAAGTTGTTCCCAACTTAACATAATTCAAAATTTTTAAGTTAACTACATCTAGTGTTGCCATCCGTCCGGGTTTCCCCGGATTTGTCCTAGTCCCAGCCTACCCTGGCTACCCAGCCTACCTTGCCTACCCTGCCTACCCTACCCACCTAATAATTTTTATGTATCATCAATAATTTTCTCAGCGCACGCCAAATAATGAATTTTATAGGCAACATTTTGCTACTTTGGGTTACATTATAGCAATTTTCATAAAGACCTCAATTTTTTTTGAAAATATATTATAGCCTATATCACTCAGGAATAATGTAGCTTTATATTGGTGAAAGAATTTTCAAAATCGGTTCAGTAGATCCAGAGATTACCCCCTATAACGTCACAAACTTTACCTCTTTGTAATATTAGTATAGAATAATAATGCTAGTATTATATTATCTAGTATTTATTTATCGATACTTATCATCGTGCGCGATATTCATCACAACATAAATCGCGATACAATCAGTATTTAACTCGCTTGACTCGCATGTTTGAAGTACAATAATTGTTTTGTATTATGGTCATGGAACCGCATTTAATGAGAAAATAATTTGAATTTGATTTCCTGAACTATTATGTATTGTTCTGGCTCACATATTTCCGGCACATCTAATTCAAATAAAACTCTTCATAATCAGCCTATTAATGTTCCCACTGCTGGGACACAGGCCTCCTTTCTCTGAGAGACCAGCCGCGGGCACGCGGGCCCTGTGCGTGGTGGTGGATATCACATGTCTTCGAATTTTTAGTTCTAGGACATGTCGGCTTCCTCACGATGTTTTCCTTCACTGTTTTGTGAGCAATGGTGATGAAATAATTTACACAAAGCGGCTGCCCGGGTTCGAACCCACAAGGGTTAACTGAATGAATTTGTAACTCGCGTCGCGGCACTGGGTCACCAATGCTCTTACAATAGAACCCTTAGGGCGGGTGTCTGAATTGAGTATTTGGAGTTAATAACGAGTCAAACCCTACTCTACTGCCAAATACTTAATTCAGAAATCGGGGGTTAATCTCGACTATAATTTGACGTCGTTATTTTTAAACCCCGACGGAAAAAGAGGGGTGTTATATATAAGTTTGACATGTGTTGCTGTGTATATGTGTGTCTGTCTGTGGCATCGTAGCGTCCAAACGGGTGAACCGATTTTAATTTAGTTTTTTTTTTATTTGTAAGGTGATTTTGTCGAGAGTGTTCTTAGCTATGTTTGAATACAATCGGTTCAGTCATTCAAAAGTTATGGGCGTTTCACTGTTTGAATCGGGGTGTTTACGCAAGATATCGTGTCATAATTACGTGTTCAATAGACTGCCGATCGAAGCGTATCTACTACTAGGAGGGATCAAAAAGTAGTGAGAACGACATACTCCTTGGTTAGAAAAAAAAATACTGGCAGGCATAGCTCAGATATATATTTGTAATATTAATAAAGAAAAAAATCTTCGATTCTCTTTTGTTTTTTTCTGAATGTAGTCATTTGTTTGCTTCGTGTCGGAACGTGTTCTCGAAAATGGAGAAAAACGAAGTGCGAGCCGTTATTAAATACCTCTGTTTAAAAAAGTTATCGACGCAAGAGATTAATTGCGATTTGGAGGCAACATTAGGAGAGTCTGCTCCGCTGTATTCCACTGTCGCAAGGTGGGCTTCTCAATTTCGAGTAGGGAGAACGAGCACGGAAGACGAACATCGTTGCGGCCGTCAATCGACGTCAGTCACCCAAGAATATGTTGTGAAAGTCGAGAAAATTGTATTGAGCGATCGAAGAGTTACCATCCGATACTTAATTCAAGAAACGGGCATTTCATATGGAAGTCCCATCACAAATAAAATAAAAAAAATAAAAGTATTCAATCCATATTGAAACAATCTTTGAATATGAGAAAAGTCTCCGCAAGATGGGTGCCGAGAATGTTAACCGACAGTCAGAAACAAAATCGACTTGACATTTCGAAGATATTGTTGGACAAATTTTAAGAAGATTCTGAAAACTTTTTGTCTCGTTTCGTAACAATGGACGAAACATGGGTTGATCATTTTGATCCCGAGACAAAATAGCAATCTTCGCAATGGAAACGGTTATCATCACCGACCCCGAAGAAGTTTCGTGTCGTGGCATCGGCTGGCAAGGTTATGGCCTCAATATTTTGGGACTCAGAAGGGATATTGTTGATTGATTACCTAGAGCGTGGAACCACTATTATAGGCCAATATTATGCAGCTTTAATTCCCATGTTGAGGAATGCCATCAAAGAGAAAAGGAGAGGGAAACTTCGAAGGGGCGTGCTGTTTCATCACGACAACGCACCCGCGCACAGGTCGGCAGTTGCGATGGCTGCCATTCAGCAAGCTGGCTTCTAATTGATTGACCACCCCCCTTATTCACCAGATCTGGCGGCTAGCGATTTTTATCTGTTCCCCAAATTGAAAAAATACTTAAGGGGAAACAGGTACGAAGACGATAACGAGGTGATGGAGGCCGTGGAGAGCTTTTTGCAGGACAAAGACAAAACTTTTTTTCTGAAAGAGATTGAAGCCTTGGAAAAGTGCTGGACTCGGTGTGTAGAGAGACTCGGAAACTATGTAGAAAAATAAATTATTAAGTTATCAATAGTCATTATATTCTATCTCATTCTCACTACTTTTTGATCCCTCCTCGTATGTACTAGTTAATTAATGTAGCATGAAATAAAAATGTGTCGGGGGTATTTTAAATTTTGAAATTTTACTTGTAGTATGTTTCACATAAGTTAATTTTTAGAATCTACCTATATAAATTCTATTAGAGGATTTATTTTAATATCATTGACTTATATGGCAATATCTATACTAATATAGAATACGTATTTGTCCGCACACCTATAAATAATAATCTTGTCCATTTAACGCAAAGGTTAACAGGGTTATTATACTGTGATTTTTCATTTCGTAGACTGACTGCTGCCAATAACCTTATATTTTTTAAATGTTACAAGCGCGGGGCATAATGTTGTAGGTACGGCTCAATTATAAGTGCTTCATCGAATCGATATGACATGACTCCTCAATTTAATTTTACTAATTGGTAAATAAATGTTTTATGAATGTAAACGTAATATATTTAAATATAACAGTATTCATACAATTAGTACATAAACTTTTATTGTCAATAATAAAATAAATGCGGTCGATAAAATGAAGTCTGACATAAATGAGTAGAAATAAATAAGGGCCGCTAGTTTCATAACATATATATATTTTTTTGCTGTGAAATAACTATTTCGCAGCATCGAAAATGCAACTCCATGTTCGATCTAATTCGATTTTCGATCAACTATCGATCACTCAAGATAGTCAGCATACGACACTATTTTTATGTAACGATAAAGTGACAACCCCCCAAATCTCAGTTTAGTCAACGAAATTAAAAATCAGACTTTAGTTTATTCATATTTATATTTAATACGTATTTATTTTTACCCCTATAAATAACAATGTTGTCCATTGCCGAAAGTTAACTGGTAGATAATTATATTTTTCAACACACTTGCTCATAAAGTGGCTCTAATTTTATTTCACCGCAATTAGGCACATAATGACATCTGTTATCAAACTATGACATTTCATTGCTATCATTCACAAGTGAGTTATAGAGTTTTTATTTTATTGGTTGAGTTGCTTTGTTCTTAAAAAAGTTTCGATACAAAAAAGATCGTGCTCAATAGTACAAATAAATTAATGTATCTATTGCTTGCTCATTTCATGCAACTTCGTATTTAAATAGATAATTTCAATTTGTACATGTTTAATAAATAAAACTTTCACTCAAATATAACTTTTGTTTTCTCTGTAATAAAGAAAACTTGAAATTCCCCATTTTGTACGTGGCTAAAACGCTATCCGCGAAAAGCTAAAAAAAATAAACCGTCCTCGGGTCTCAATTGCGCCACAGCGGTAATCACCAACATTACACACTTGTACCATAATGTACTATTGTGGCATCAAGTGCGCCTCTGTTCCCATTACACATGACGACCCCGTGTATGGCACCCTTGGTCCCCTTGTGACGCGTCAAGGTCAATGGCAAAGGGAGTAACCTATTCACTCTTGACTTAAAGACCCCGAGGTTAAACCTATCAGGAACCACAGACCATTTAATACTTTAATCAGATATCAGCCTGTATAAATACAGCGTATATATTGTAAGATTTCCCATGTCATCTGAACAATCTGCCTGAAACAAAACATTGTAATTGATTGTCTATTACTGAGGGGTGGAAACACTTTACCCATCATACCGTAATCATATATTTACACGCAAACAGTTTAATTGTCCAATATGACAAAGGCAACAAAAAACGGCAACAATAGCTGCGCAGGATTCGCGTCACGTCTACACTGGTTATGTCATAAAGATGCGCGCGCGCAAGCCCTGCGAATTCCGCATTCAAATTTGTATCACGCACCCATTTTTATGTATGGGTCTTTTATTTTTATTTCCTTGAACGTGGACTGATAACGATTTATTTATTTGTTGATGTTATGCCAGACAAAGATATGTGGCCGGTATTAAAAAAAAATAAAGGCAAATAGCCTTAAGGCGATATATACACCTTAATGTTAACGCAGTACTAGCCGTGCGCCCGCTCGATGCCAAAATATCAATATTGAACCTCCTTTTGAACAGTTTTGTTTGCAAAATATTATTTGATTTACATATGCTATGTTAGTTATGAAGAAATGCCAGCCATCAATTTTTCTGAGTAAAAATATTGTTAAACATCGAAGTCGTTTTGGAGGAGTTTCCAAAAGTTGCGAAAAAATATCGTGTTGTTAATAAATTTTTTAAAGCAAAACTATTAGTTACACGAAAAAACCTTGTGTTAAAAATAGTGTACATGAATCAATAATATATATATATATGTTTTCAAAACTTTTAACCTAGCCGTTACTAAGGAGTATGCTTTAGAAAGTAACCGTTTTACGGCACTAAAGCGCATGTAGGCCCTTAACTCAATCACAGATAATATAATACTAGCATACAGATACCTAATCCCATCCAAAGAAATCGTGCCGAAGTAACTAGCGTTTTTTGACTGCTTATTCTGGCAATTTTTTGTACATTGAACGCATTCTGTTTTGTTTCACGGTGATAGATAGATGGTCTTAGCAGCGACTTGCAAGTAAAAGGGTTTACTAGGTTCGTGAATATTTTTTTCTTTAAATACAGTGAAGGTTTGTTTTCTAGTATTTATTTGCACGTTTTTACAGTTTTTTTTGCACCAAAATGTTAAAATGCAAACTTTAACAATCAGTGGAATGCCTCAGAAATTTAAAAATGCGCCATCTATTGGCATCAATTTTAAATGATCCGTCTAATAATCTTTGAAATGTGAATTAAGAGCCCAATATTCCATAATTTTGTACTTAGGAGAGTTGATTAAACAAGCACATACAATTTTTGTGTTCAATTCCAGAAAATGTTAATTTTGCACACATTCAATAACAGATGGAGGTGCATATCGCGCCATCTAGTGAGATTTATTTGAACCAAATTTTCTTTCTTAGCAATGAGACCCCGTGACTCAATATACTTTTTAGTGCGTCGAAATGACCGCCAGTCAGTTAAACAGCTAAAGTAATAATTCCTGCACCTATTTTTAAAATCCATAAAAACTGTTAAGAGAGGAAGTTTCTGCTGTAACCTGAGATAATACAATATCTCAAAGCTCAATTATTAATATTTTTTTAAACGCCACCGAGTAATAAAAAGACAATGAGTCCAAAAGCCAGCCAGGTCAAAACGATTCAAAGATTAATATACTTACCTAAACAACAAATAAAAACCGGTCAAGTGCGAGTGGGATTCGCACACGAAGGGTTCCGTAACAATATCGCAAAAAAAACAGCAAAAAATCACGTTTGTTGTATGGAAGCCCCACTTAAATGTTTATTTTAGTGTTTGTTGTTATAGCGGCAACAGAAATACATCATCTGTGAAAATTTCAACTGTCTAGCTATCACGGTTCATGAGATACAGCCTAGTGACAGACAGACGGACCGCGGAGTCTTAGTAATATCGTCTCGTTATTACCCTTTGGGTACGGAACCCTAAAAAGGCTGTGATAAGCCAGAAGGCGTCTTTAACTCTTTAGCAGTATTACATTGTGTCCAGGATAAATCACTCTCTATATTTCTGCCGCTAAGGCATCGACAAAAAACATCCTAAATACAACGCCATTCCGGCTTCATTCCTAGGTCATTAATAAAAGTGACAGTACCATTAATTAAGGGATTTATCGCAACATTAAATGATCTATTGTCGAGTAATTAAATCCGTGACCAGTAGTCACAATAACTAATAATTCATAAAAATCTATATCTATACTAATATTATAAAGAGGAAAGATTTGTATTTTTGTATGTTTGTATGTAACGAATAAACTTAAAAAGTACTGGACCGATTTCAAAAATTCTTTCACCGTTGGGAAGCTACACTATCCCCGGGTGACATAGGCTACTTTTTATCCCTCTATTCCCACGGGAACGGGAACTACGCGGGTAAAACCGCGAGGCGTCAGCTAATGAGTTATACAATACAAAATTAATGCAAAATCAAGTGTGCAGGCAGGTACACATAAAGGTCTATCCACACATATCAGGGCCGTGCCCGGGACGTGCACGGGACGTGGACAGACCGTGCCCTGTCAGGGGCTCAAAAAAATATCCCGGGGCCCGGGCACGTCCCGTGCACGGACGTATGTGAACGAGTTCATATAAAATGTTCCCACCGATATATAAGGACAAGAAACCTGCTGCAGCCTAATTGCGTAAGTGAATTTGACCGCCATCAATCGACCAATCACATGCGAGATGAAAGACGCGATGTGGATTTCTGTCTATGTGATTTGTTGATTGATGGCGGTCAAATCCTTTGCCTTGCCGAATTCACTTACGCAATAAGGCTGCTGCACTTCTTTTCCCAAAAGACCATTTTAGACACTACTCTGTATTTTGACTTAAGCTACACGATAACTGATAAACGCTTACAATGTTTGACAGATCCACTTTAATAAGTGTGGTGCATTCTTCAAAAGACCAACTCAGACAGCTACATTATTCATATGACTATTATAATTGTATGAATTCATGATCTTTGAGCTTGTTTCGGTGTTTCTTCTCAGAGTAGCTAGGAATAGGAAACACAGGCCTCATCTAGTTTAGAATTGTCAAAAACATTGTTATTTTTGTAGTGTAATTGTCTACTATGTATTGTAGTTTTTATTGTAACTAAACTGATGTGACAGCGCGATTGACAGGGTGGCTTAGTCGCTACGAAGGACCAGATCCTTACATACATAGACTGCTAAAGTAATAACCAGTAGTAGTAATGAACGTCCTTTGTCGAATTAACACTTATTAATATTTTATGGGCCTATAACTGACAACTAGCTACTTAACAAGTTTATTGCATTGGTCTTTAAGTACGCTATTAAAAGGGACTGCGATCGACACGCTAAATGTCTATACAATTAAGTGCCTTATTGTAGTGATATGAAAGAAAAGGGAGCCAGTTATCACTGACTCGCTATCGCGTGACGGGGGATAGGACGGTATGGAAGAAGAAAACGTGTCGCGCCGACCCCAAGTAACATGGGACAAGGGCAGGCAGATGATAATGACACGCCTTACATTCATTGGACTGTGTGAGGAGTGATATGAAAGAAAAGGGAGTCAGTAATAGCGTGACGGAGGATAAGACGGTATGGAATAAGAAAACGCGTTGCACCGACCCCAAGTAACATGGGACAAGGGCATTGATGATTTTGACAGGCCTTACATTCATTGGACTGTGTGAGGAGTGATATGAAAGAAAAGAGAGTCAATAATAGCGTGACGGAGGATAAGACGGTATGGAATAAGAAAACGTGTTGCACCGACCCCAAGTATAAGATGTCAAATTCATCGAGCTCATAAAATGTTGCTTTCAACGTCTTACACGTGAATCCTAAACATATTATTATTTCTTCAATAAACACCTTACTCTTAACAATTACTTGGTTTTTTATTACAAAATGTTACAAAGACCAACAATGAGATGAGAAAATTGATATAGATGTGTGGAATAACGAGATTGCATAAAGTAAAGCATGACTATAATTATTAGACAAAGTGTTAAAATAAGGAAGATGAAGCAAAAGGAGAATGTAAGGATCGTATAATCCCCGGCATGTAACTTGTCAAGGTTTTGGCGTAGTGGGGGAACTGAACAACCACCATATAGCGCGAACGGAACGTGGACGCGACGCGATTGTTCAATGGATCCTTGTGTCAACTGACCAACCAATCGCGCGCTCGAAATTTTCCCCGCGCCCCGCTTCACTACCAAAGAGATCTAAAAACGACTTATGCGCATCTAACGACTCTTGCCAACCTACGTGCCGGGGATTATAGCAGGTGGCGTTTTACAGTTTCTGCCTACCGCCATGTGAAAAAGGCGTAAAATGGTTAGTAACATGAGACTAAGGATCACCGGCCCCAGCCATTGATCAGGGTAGAGCTAGATTGTCCTTCAGCGCCCTTTGGTCGACGCTTTCATTTGACGTAAATTCTACTTCGGGTTTATGTTAAATCAAAAATAATTCCTAAATCTGATCTGGTAACAATGCTCCCTCTCAAAAGACGCCATCAAAATTTTATATTGCGCTCGTAAATGTGCCATCTGGCGCCAAGAGCGACCGCTCCTCTCGCTCTACCAGGCCGGCGCTAAGACCAACAAGGGAACAGTAGTACCTTCACAACAACAATAAAGAAAAATAAACGACCTCATTAAATAAAGCATTTTCTTTTCCTAAAAGAATTACATGTAACAGCTGGTAATCGCAGAATCACGTGCATGAGATCATTAGACTTAATGAAGATCGATTTATCGTATTAATAGATACAAAATAGATTGTCATATCAATTACTTTAATTATCAAAGATGACGAAGGATCATTTTTAGAAGCTTTTATTTAACTTGCAATGTATGTATGTAAGTGTGTTCGCCTGTTCGGGTCAAATCTTGAAACCGAATTTTAAAGCAGTTATCCTCCACCGATTAAGATGAATTTTTGCATACGTTTAGTTTGGATGACAAAGCATGGTTATCTAAGGGACGTCATTCTAAATCCAATATGGCGGATGGCCCAAGATGGTGGTCTAGTTATTTTTTGTGCACAGCCATGACATGGGTATCAAATGAAAGGGTTTGCTGAGAATACTAAGAAAAATACTTGTTTTAAAAAAATATTAAGGGTTTGCTGAGAATACTAAGAAAAAGATTGTTTAAAAAAAAAGATTTTTAATGAATAATTGTATTATAGTTTACTTCGTTTCTACCACTAAAACTGCCCAACACACGATTGTCAACTGTTTTCTATCGAATTATTTTGGTGTCATCGCAACATCAACATGTCTCGTTCTTTCATAATTCTATGACAAATAATGTTCAACTCTTCAGAAATCTACTTCGGGATCGGTCCAGTCAAGTAGTTATAGATGGCTGCTCATCGGACCACCAATTGGATATTAATGCCGGGGTCTCTCAGGGGTCGTTACTCTCGGCGACATTATTCTTGCTGCACATAAATGAGCTGCTAAAACGACAGCACTGTTGCTGAGAGATACTTGTCCAACGCACGGGTTACTTGTCGTTGGAGGCAGTCTCCGAATGGGACGATGCCAATTTGGTCAAGTTCAATACCGCTAAAACACAGGCGTGTCTTTTCTCCGCTAAAAAGAGCCAATTTCACCCGGCTCCATCTTTCAGAGATGTAACCGTGCCGATAACGAACCATCTTGAGTTTCTTGGCGTAAAGTTGACATCGACACTCAATTTTGGCCCATACATTGTGGCAAAGGATCAACTGGCTGCCAAAAAGTTCGGGATCCTTGCGAAGGTGAGACGGTACTTCACGCCAGAACAGCTGCTTAAGTTCGATCTTGCATGGAGTACTGTTCTCATCTCTGGGACGGATCTGCCAAATATCAGCTTGACGCACTAGAGTCGATCGAAAAACGGGCCAAGAGGCTCAATGAGGCACTGGTCGAGTCAAAGTTCCAGGGCCTTGAACATCGTCGCCGAATTGCTAGCTTGTCGGTTTTTTATCGGATGCATTTCGGGGAGTGTGCGATGGAATTGCATGATCTATTTCCCCCAAGCCCGTTTCATCATCGGACTACAAGACATACGGCGGTGGCGGTACGCCATCGGTACATGGTGGACATCCCACACATACGCACTAAACGTTTTGGAAATACTTTCATTATGCCTACAGCTAAGGAGTGGAATTCCCAGCCGGAGTCTGTTTTCCGATAGCTACAATCTCGGGGTCTTTAAGTCAAGAGTGAATAGGTTACTTCTAGGCAAGCGTGCTACACCTTCGACCACATCATCACTTACCATTAGGTGAGATAATGGTCAAGCGCAAGCCTATCTACAACAAAAAAAAACAAAATCGAAAATAATCAATAATAATACGGAAATCCACATGCATTTGTGATTGGTCGACTGACCGCGTCAAAACCCCTTGCCATGCCGATTTTGGCGATTTTGGCCACAAAATAAAATCACAAAAGCGGTTACCTAACTACCAGTGCTCTTGTAGTAAGAACTATGTCTTAGTTTATATCTTGCTTTCTTCTAATCTAGTACCAAAAGTATCAGAAAATCTTGTCATTTTTGCCGTAATTTCTTCATCAAACTTCTAACAACTTCTTTCCTTATCCACAGCCTAGTCTCATCAAGGCAGCTGGCTACCCCATAGAGAAGCACCGCGTGACCACACCAGATGGCTATATCCTACAGATGCACAGGATCCCGGCTGGCAGGCGCTCAGCTAGGAGGACTGGGGATCCTAATGCTAAGGGGAAGAAGGCTATCTTAATCATGCACGGTCTTCTCGGCAGCAGTGGGGACTTCGTGATCATGGGACCCGAGAGGAGCCTCGGTAAGTCTGAAGTTGATCTTGATATGACAGTGAAATAATAAGGGAACATAACTACTCAAACATGTATCCCACTCATTTAGGGACTCATTTGAAAACAAATGGAAGTTTCTAGACAAAACATGATAAAGACAATTGGGATGGATATCTGAACTTTCATCAACATTATCCGAAAGACATCTACTGTCAGCCATAACCCTCACCCAATCAGTACTTTCATCATCATCATATCAGTCGAAAGACGTCCACTGTTGGACATAGGCCTCCCCCAAGCGTCGCCAAATTGGCCGGTCCCGTGCGTCCCGCATCCAGCGCATCCCCGCAACCTTCACCAGGTCATCGGTCCACCTGGTGGGAGGCCTTCCAACGTAACGTCTTCCGGTTCGCGGTCGCCACTCCAGAACGTTTCTGCCCCATCGGCCATCCGTTCTGCGAGCAATGTGCCCTGCCCACTGCCACTTAAGTTTGGCGGTAACCATGGTTCTCTTGCGGATCTCTACATTTCTGATTCGATCACGCAAGGAAACTCCAAGCATAGCCCACTCCATTGCCTTTTGGGTGACTGTAAGCTTTCTGAAGAGGCCCATTGTGAGCGACCACGCCTCAGAGCCTTAGGTCATCACTGACAACATACACTTTCATCACCATAATTTCTGCCATAATACTGCTGAAAATACCAGCACTTTATTATTGTTAAATCATTTTGCATATTGTAATGCTGTTGGTTCACAAAATATAACCCAAAATCACGGGAACCGATCACTTTACCGATTCTTTTTTGTTCGAATTTCATTTTACCGAAAACTATTGGCCGACGTCTTTTTTTGCCATATGCATTGTACTTGATCTCGAAGAGTGTATTTATCTGTAGTAAATTCTCTAATCTATGCTCAGGCCCTCATGCTCAGCGGTAGCGCTAATGACCAATAGACCAAAGAGAAAGTACTGTTCTTAATGATTGCTATATTGATGTTTCCAGCATATCTCCTAGCTGATGCAGGGTACGACGTGTGGCTAGCCAACCAACGAGGCAACGTGTACACCAGCCACACGAACCTTAGCAAAAATGACAAGAAGTTCTGGGACTTCAGGTATATGCTATTCTTTTTAGAAGTTTTACATTACCCTGCTTTCCGATGTGTGTCTCTATCTAGTAATCGATGTTTCAAGTACTTCCTGGCATCCGATTATGCTGAAACTGGGCTTACTTATGTAATTTTGAAAATAATAAAATAATATGGTACAATAGAGCTGATCTAATGATAAAGCCGGAAGGTGGCTGCGGGTCGGGCAGTGTTATTGATTTTTCCATCTGGAATTTCTCAGTAGCAATCCGCAGCCAAATCACAGAATAAATAATAGTACAATGCGTAATTTGGCGGTTGATGACCAAAAGGCTCGCCAATCACCTTCTATATGTAAAAAATATTTTTAATAAATATTTTATTTTTTTAAACAGAACTGGTGGGATGTGGATGTACTATATACAGGTGCCTCTCTGCCTAACCCTTCGTGGAATATAGTCGTGATGTTATGTATCTTTTGCCTATTAGGTAGACACAAACTAAAAAACCGGCCAAGTGCGAGTCGGACTCGCACACGAAGGGTTCCCGTACGTATCGCAAAAAAATGGCAAAAAATCACGTTTGTTGTATGGGAGCCCCACTTAAATATTTATTTTATTCTGTTTTTAGTATTTGTTGTTATAGCGGTAACAGAAATACATCATCTGTGAAAATTTCAACTGTCTAGCTAACACGGTTCATGAGATACAGCCTGGTGACAGACGGACGGACAGACATACAGACAGACAGACGGACCGCGGAGTCTTAGTAATAGGGTCCCGTTTTTACCCTTTGAGTACGGAAAAGTTTTTTTGCTTTTAAGTAAAAAAAAAAACCTTTTTACTAAAAAAAAATACTACCGACTTCCAAATAAAAAAACTACAAAGTGAAAAATAACTTTATTTTTAACCCCCGATGGAAAAAGAGGGGTCTTATAAGTTTGAGGTGTGTTGCTGTGTATCTGTGTATATGTGCGTCCAAACGGGTGAACCAATTTTGATTTAGAACTGTGTTTGAATAAAATCGGTTCAGCCGTTCAAAAATTATAGGCGTTTCACTGTTTGAATCGGGGTGTTTACGCAAGATATCGTATCATAATTACGTGTTCAATAGATTGCCGATCGAAGCGTATCTACTATATACTAGATAAATTATGTAGCATGAATTAAACATGTGTCGGGGGTTTTTTAAATTTTACTTGTTGGAATAATAATATCCACGATTTTTTTTTTTTTTTTAATTTTTTTTTTTTGTACTGTAACATAATGTATGTCATAATCATAATAGTTTTATTCCTTTCCAGTTTCCACGAACACGGCAAATACGATATTCCGGTCATGATCGACACAGTCTTGAACGTCACAGGGCTGGACAAGATCATGTACCTGGGCTACTCCATGGGAACCACCAGTTTCTTCACCATGATGTCTCAGAGACCAGAGTACAATGAGAAGCTGATAGCCTTTGTGGCCCTCGCACCAGCTGTGTATTTGGACAACATAAAATCGTTCGTGAATTTGGCGTTGAATACTTTGGAGTTACCGGTAAGTTAAGAATAAACTGATCATTTTAATCAGAAGGCGGTCTAGACAGGATTTTACAACAAAAACATTAAATAAAAAGATAATCGCTAATATAATTAATCATTGCTAGTTGAAACACACACGTGACTAAACAAAAAGTAGAATCCACGAGTCTTTCGTTTTTATAGCGATACGGTATAAAAACGAAACCCAGCAGCAATAGAACAAATGATGCAGAGCCTAGCAAGTAAAAGTAGAGAAGTTGGTCTGGAAATCAATGCCAGTAAAACAAAATTAATAACAAATTCAAGGGAAGCAGACATTATGGTAGATGGCAACAAGATCGAGTATGTCAAAGAATATATTTACTTAGGACAGATAATATCACCTTCAAATGAAATGACTCAGGAAATAAACAGGCGAATAGCCCAAGGTTGGAGAAAATACTGGTCACTGAAAGAAATTATGAAAAGTAAGGATTTAGGCAATCACATAAAAAAGAAAACATTTGAGACCTGTATTCTACCAGCTCTTACTTACGGCTGTGAAACTTGGTCGTTAACACTTCATCACAGGGAAAGGCTAGCAAAGTGTCAACGTGCCATGGAAAGAAGCATGCTAGGGTTAAAAATCAAAGACAGAGTCAGGAACATAGACATAAGAACAAGAACGAAACTCACAGATATCCTTACCCGGATAGATGTCCAAAAATGGAGATGGACTGGACACATGCTGCGCCACCCCATCGACAAATGGAGCAAACAAGTTACCCTCTGGCAACCAAGAGTTGGCAAAAGAAGTAGAGGTCGTCAAGTCAGGAGATGGGAAGATGGCTTGAAACAGACAGCGGGACCACTCTGGTTGAGAGTGGCAAGGGATAGGACCCATTGGAAGGAACTGGAGGAGGCCTATGCCAGAAGGCAAACCGAACTTAGGGACCTCTTGTAACCCTATGTTCAGGAATAAAAAGGCTATTATTATTATTATTATTATTATAAAAACGAAAGACTCATTTCGTTTTTTAGTATACGGGATTTATATATAAAAACTAGCTAACCCGGCAAACTTTGTTTTGCCATAAAAACAGCAAACTTTCATCTACCCTACCTACCCTACCAACCCTACCATACCCTATCTACCCTACCCTACCTGCCCTACCATACCTACCGTACCCAACCTACCTTACCCTACCTACCCTACATACCTATCTACCTTTTTTTTTTCATTAGAACCTTCTCCTAACAATAACAAACACAACAAAAAAAGAATAAGCGAAATCGGTCCAGCCGTTCACGCGTGATGCCGTGACCAAGGGAAATAGGGATTCATTTTTATATATATAGATTAATAATTAATTAATTAAATAATAATTAGGTAATTTTTTGAGTTGTGAGTCGCGTTAAATGAGTTGCGCAATTTACGTTCAACTGAAATTCGGTTAGCCTGCCAGACGGACGTAATTTCAGTTGCTATTCTACGTGTGTAACGGGGTGCTCACGCTTGCCTCGAGCGCAATTCGGTTGAATAATGTGCGTGATTCAGCAGACAACTCATTTTGCGTCGCCGTGTTGCACAAACAGGACTTTAATTTAGTATGAAACCGAATGCAGCGTAAATTACCCATTTAACGCGACTCGCAACTCACAAAATTACGTTCGTTTGGCCTCACCTTTAAAGAACTAGAAAATTCAGCAGATTTATGATGATTAATAATTTTATCGCTTTCGTATTCGCTACTTACTCCTCCTTGACTAAGGCGCTTTGCTGACCGGGTCGGTACGTTATACGTTTTCGTTTCTGTACCAAATCTGTACAGATGTGGTGTACGTAATACGTATAGCGCTCGGTAAAGAAACTGTACCGAAACGACTCGGACAGAAAACAAAGCATGGTCCTATCCCCTTTCCATTTTCTCAAGAATTAGTTTATTGTTGTTATTTCCAGTTAGTATAGTTTAAATTAGGTTTCTATTGTTAGTCAACTGCATCCAGTTCGACTGGAAAACGACACTAAAATCGTTGGGAAAGAAGCAGGTGATGATAATGATTCCTTTTTAATGTTTCAGACTGTGTTCAAAGCCAGAGGCATGTTGGCAGTCCTGCCACAATTCTTGCAGACCATCATCGCCAACTTCTGCAACCTGAAGCAACCAGAGACCGACCTGTGCATGAACTTCGTATACGCCATGGTCGGTGAGGACTTCGAACAACATGACCTGGTAGGGGATATTTATTATTCTACTAGCTTTGGGGCCGAAAAGAGCTGGAGTGGCGACCACGTACTGGAAGTCGTTGCGTTGGAACTGAAGGCCTCTTACTAGGTGGGCCGATGACCTGGTTAAGGTTACGGGAATCCGCATGCACGGGATCAAATTTCAGGCCTACATTCAGCAGAGGACGTCTTTCGGCTGATATGATGATGATAATGCTTTTGAAATCTGAAATGAAGTTCGTTGGGATCCAGGCTAAGATAGCTAGTCTAACTCTGCCCACAAGCACAGAAGCTTCCTAGGGGTTCCACAGGCTTCGCGTATCTAACTAGATACCAGGAAAAAAAATAACCAATGTCTTAATCCAGGACATGGTCTTCTCATAGTGCCTAAGTTCAAAGTTTCAAGCAAGTCTGTTCAGTCGTTGAAGCGTGATTGATTAACAAATATTGTCATATCAGCCGAAAAACGTCCACTGCTGGACATATGCCTCCCCCAAGCGTCGCCACATTGACCGATCCCGTGCGTCTCGCATCCAGCGCCTTCCCGCAACCTTAACCAGGTCATCGGTCCACCTAGTGGGAGGCCTTCCAACGCCTTCCAAGCTATCAGTGTACCTAATTAATATTTAACAAGCTTTTATTTCACTTGCCATGATAGTTATAGTCATGTTAGTTAATATATGTATTAGTCGAATCTTGCAACTGTTTAAAACAATCATAATCCCCAAGAATTGGCTGAAATTTTACAAAATCGTTTGGATAACAATTGACAATGCACGGTTATCTAAGTGACATTCTTAATTAAATATGGCGGACTACCAAAGATGGCGGGCCTATACTTTTTATACACCCCATCAAATGGGTAAAAAAATGAAAAGGTTTGCTACGAAGAATACGAAAAAGCTTTTGTTTGTTTTTGTAAAGTAACGATTTTTATTAAAATTTTGTTGTTCTTTTCAGGAAATGGCACCTATTTACCTGCACAGAGTACAGCCGGCATCGTGGCGCGCGCTAGAACATTACGGAAAGATCGCCCTGACAGGTACAGCTACCTATATTTTTATATGCCATAGAGAAGTCTAACGGGCAGCCCATAGATAAGTAAATGGAAGACTATAGACAGCTGCCCCCGTACCCTGACGTGTCAAAACTATTATAGTTCAAATGTAAAAAAGGGACAGATGTATACAAGTCACATACATCTGTCCCTTACGCACACTCAAAATAACCTTACTCTTAGAGCTTATGGCCACCGCCCTGATTTTTGAACCAGCAGGCTTATTGAGTAAATGAATGCGGCAAAGCAAAGGGAACCCATGAAAGATTATGAAAAATTCTTTTTAACCGACTGCCGAAGGAGGGTAATGTGTTTATTAAATAATTAGGTATTTTCAAAAAAATATTGGACAATTTCATTGGTGAAGATACTATTTTCGAAAGAGTCCAATAATTTTTAGGGGGACACTCAAATACTCCGAAATATTTTATTCCGAATTTCGATGTTCCGATTTTCAAAAGTCCGAATTTCATAATACCTAAGAATTATAATGTCTATTATTAAAAATCACGAAATTTATTTTACCGAAAATCGTAAATGTGATTTGTTAGTTTTCCGATTTTCATACGTTCGAAGAATCAAATGGTCGAAGGGTTCTCGGTCCGAAAAACGACATTGCGATTTTCAATACTTCGAATAAACTAAAAGCCAACATGTTGTGCTACAAAATTTAGTGACAAAATCGAATCGCTGCAAAACCGACATCACGCCAGTCTTGTCTGCCCTACCCCTAGAGTGTAATTTAAGCCCGCGGAGGCGCGGCGGAGTGGGGCGGCCAGCTGAGGAGCAGGTGGTTTGAAGGCCCGCCGCCGCGACATCAACCATCAAAAACCATCTGCGACGATAAGCTCGCATGGGGCCGCCCAAACCCCGCGACGCCGGCGCCGTGACAGAAACAATGCTTGCTGCATGCCTGCTTGCATGCTGCATGCCTGCTTGCATGTTGCATGCTTGCTTGCATGCTGCGTGTCTGCTTGTACGCTGCAAGCCTGCTTGCATGTTGCGTGCTTGCTTGCATGCTGCAAATCCCCTGTATTATTGATGAATTCAGTTTTATAAGGCGTTTTTATTTCGGAATTGTATTAATCGGTATTTTAATAATCGGAATTCGTATTTTTGATGTTTCGAATTATCATTAGTTGCCCTTTTTGTTAATCGATCTATTGAAACTCGTTATTTTAAGAATAGTAATTATATTAGGAATATTGAAATTTAGGAATTATAAAAATAGGAGTAATGATAAGTCGGAGTTGTTATAATTTTGAACCATTCGGAATTATGAAAATCGGTATTTTGAAATTCCTATTTGTGACTGACGTAATAAAGGTTTTCATATTTATGTAGTGTACCCAATTTTTAGCAATACCTCATTATTTAAAGTGGATTTGTCACTCTTTCATAGGGTCAAACCACGGAGCACAAAACCAGTGCTCCGTGGGTCAAACCTTTTGCCAGCAGAGGGTTTTTTTGACCCCATTAGATAAGGATAGTAGCCAGAATTTCAAGCTTCTGGCTGCTCGTAACAACCACGAGGAACCAACCAACCTTGGCAAGCTACCCATGCAGCCGTTACTATACCTATACACATAAAATAAGTAATTATTCATCTATATCAGCTATACTAATATTATAAAGAGGAAAGATTTGTATTTTTGTATTTTTGTATGAAACGAATAAAATTAAAAAGTACCGGACCGATTTCATAAATTCTTTCACCGTTGGGAAGCTACACTATGCCCGGGTGACATAGGCAAATGTTTATCTCTGTGGAATACAGGGAACGGGAACTAAGCGGGTGAAACCGCGAGGCGTCCGCTAGTTAAACATAAAATTATAATGTGTTTTTCCTTTCAGGAGAGTTCACGTCGTTCAGCGGTGGTCTATCCGGCCCAGTAAAACCGTATAACATCAGTAATGTCAAAATTCCCGTTTCAATTCTGTATGGAGAGAATGACCAGCTTACTGAGAAGGCTGTAAGTCCCTACCTATATTTATTTTAAGAAATTTCACGTTGGTATTCCCCTGGGAGTTAGGCAGGCTGTTAGGAATAGTATACTCTATCATTTCTCAACCTTTGTAGTGCCATGTTAAGGAGGAAGGCAAGCTCCTCAGAAGACTGTAAGAAGAATACCTTTATTTGTTTAAGGCAATTTCACGCTTATGTATTTAATTATTAATTATATTATACTTTATTGTACACCAAGACAAATACAATACTTAAAGAAACTAATCTTGCTAATCGTTTCTGAACTTTATAGACAAGAGGATTAGGAATTTTAAGTCATTATTCTTAAAATGATAATGTATTTTTATAAGCTTTTATTTAGCTTGCAATGCATGTAAGTGTGTTCGGATCAAAACTTGCAACTGAATTTTAAAGCAGTTATCCTCCACCGATTAAAATGAAATTTTGCATACCCGTTTAGTTTAGATGGTAATGCATGGTAAGCTAAGTGACGTCATTCTAAATCCAATATGGCGAATAGCCCAAAATGACGGACTAGTTATTTTTTGTGCACTGTCATGATATAGGTATAAAATGAAAGGGTTTGCTGTGTAGAATACGAAAAAAGCTTGTTTTATAAAGATTCTTTAATATTTTTTTCTTTGTTCTTTCTTTTTATTATAAAACTATTTTTGTTCACAGCAAATAATGCGGTTAGCAGAGGAACTGAAAGCCAATGGAGTCCTAGAGGAAGTCAGGCCAGGCTGCTCTTGGCCCAAATTCAACCACTTAGACTTTGTGTTCGCGAAGGATGTAGGGAAGATGTTTAACCAACCACTCGTCAAGCACATAGACCAAATGTATAATAAATATAGTACTGTATAAATATTTTGTTTCTATTTTTAACCGACAAAAAAGATGGTGGTGGAGGTTCTCAATTCGACACGTATACTTTTTTTTACCCGACTATCTTTCTCAGAGGCATCGTGAATGACGAATTTTTTTCCAAAGGGACCTACTACTGTGGTAAAATAGTACATTTCGTGTCGAACATAAAAAGTCGAATTTTCAACACGAGCGATGGGCGAACGTCGAAAGCTACATGCGAGTGTTAAAATAAAGCCTTTTTATGCGAGACAAGAACGATTATTTTTCCACTATCTGATGAGCTTACTTAATTAAATGCAAATAAGTTCCAACAACAATTTGTTAGAAACGTTCAGACTTAAAACCACAGACTTTATACACACAATCAACGCGTGCTTTTTCGAGAGGTAACAGGTTCAGTATCATTCTGCCAGATATATAATGATATCAAAACCCCATACAAAAGTCATTTCGTAACTGTTATATTATGTAATTTGATTTTTTTAATTTTTAAAGGGTCTTTCAACAAGGACGGGTTGATGTTAAAATTGAATAAAACAAGATGTGTGTGAGATATTAACGAAATTTATTTTTTATTTAAAAGGCCCATTTACGCCATTATGGATGGAATATGACATCGTTCAAATGTCCGCCGCGGCTTCGTATGGTGGCACGAATCCGAGAGGTCCAATTTTTAATGACTCTGCTGCATAGATCGAGCGAGCGCTACAGATCAATGATAAACAATTTCTTTTGGCTTGAATTGAACAATATGGACGTGAACGACATGTGGTTCCACCAAGATGGCGCTACTTGACACACAGCGAACGACACAATCGAAATTCTGCATGAACGGTTTGAGGGTAGAGTTAGAGTTCCGCTAGACTTTTTCTTGTGGGGTTTTCTGAAGTCGCAGGTCTATGCCAATAAACCACATTCGACCGTTGCCCTGAAAGCCAACATAACGCAGGCCATCGCTCGGATTCAGCCGGATCTATTCAGCAGAGTCATTAAAAATTTGACCTCTCGGATTCGTGCCACCATACGAAGCCGCGGCGGACATTTGAACGATGTCATATCCCATCCATAATTGGCATAAATGGGCCTTTTAAATAAAAAATAAATTTCGTTAATATCTCACACACATCTTGTTTTATTCAATTTTAACATCGACCCGTCCTTGTTGAAAGACCCTTTATTTTATAATCTTGTGTCTAGATGTTCATATTACGAAACAAATTTCTTAGGAAATGTGTTACATAATAGACAAGGTAGTGGAAAAAGTATACTATGTCCTAATCCATATCATCGTATAGGCATGTCCGTAATTCCTTCTAAATCTCTTTTATTTGCCGTTAAGGGCGTTAAGGCGTAATTGTTCAACAAACATCCAGACCTTCACATACCAAAAACTAGCTTCTTTCTGAGACTTCTTCCACGTATAAATTGTTTTGTCGTCTTAAGGGAACACACTACCGGGATAAAACATTTTAGTTCCCTTTGAAGCAGTCGGGTTTTTGATTTTTAAATTAACTCTTTTTATAAGAGTTTTACTTTGGCCTTGCCACGAGTTTCCACGAAATGAAATGCAGCGCGACCAGATGCTCCAGACAAGCGACAGTCAACGAAAGCGTCGCGATAGCAATTGAAAAAAGGTCAAAGTGTATGCGAATGCGACACGGTTGGCGCAGTGGTTGAACGGTTGGCGCAGTGGTTGAGCGATCGACTGCTGCGCTGCGTGTCCCGGGTTCAACTCCCGTACGGAACAAATATTTATATGGCCTACAGATAGTTGTTCCGGATCTGGGTGTCTTGTGTATGTGGCTTTAAATGTTTGTAAAAGCACCCACATACAGGCAGAAATTCTAGTGTGGGGCAACGCTTTTAAAAATGACGGAATGTCAGCCCGTTCATTCATGAACGGGCTGCTGGGGCCTAGCAGCCTAGGTGTTTTTGACAACTGTCTTAATGTAAATTTAGGAAGTTCAAAAAATGCTAATTCGCTGAGCCTAATTTGAAAAGAATAAATGGCTTTTGATTTAGGTACTATAACACGAGACACTAGCAAAAGTCTTCACGTGACCTGAGGGCTAACCTATTGAATGTAGCAATGGTGCCAGCATTCTGGGTACATTTCCCATTGATGTGGACGAACTTTTTTATGTGCAATGAGCCCTTTTCCCTCTCCCCTTTGTATATTGGTTTGTTTTGTTATTAATCTTATGTTTAAGAATTTCAATTGTATATATTAATAAAATGTAGATACTGCGCTCAACTGGCAAGAACCATTTATGGCGCCTGTTTATTTGTTTTTCTATCGTGTCTGTTATTACGCCGGGTGAGCTTAACATAAGATGTTTTACAGATAATCTGTCTACCACTTACCTTGACAACAACTGGTTTAGTGACACCCGGTGTTACTTTGACGGCTACCCCATGCTGTGGTGTTGGGGTAAGCACCTTGTTGTCGACTGGCTGACTGCGATTCATTTCTGTGAAAGGAAAATAAATTTATTACTTCAGTTGGCTATTGCCTACCATCACCAAAGTTAATAAGAATACAAGCATCACAATCATTCTCTTGCCCTTTCTAAATTTGTTTGGTGTCAATGCAACAGGTCTTATATGCTTCTCTGTTAGACATAATCTAATTAGCCCCTTTTTAGACACATCTTTCTTTTTGGCTTGTGTTCAACCAGTATCTGATGGTAAGCGATGATGTAGTTGACAATGAAGTATGCTTGCCTAGAAATAACAGAAATAATCCATTGTTTGCTTGGTCTTCCACATTCATACTCAAAAGTTTCCTTGAATAGGATAAGAATATGAGTTCCTTTTTTTTTCTGCTCAACGCAATAATCTATCTTTAGACACTTAGATGGTCCATTGTTAGAAGTTATTTCTGTAAAGGGCAAGGGTTTTCTCACAGCAGTGAGGAATTGTACATTGACCACTCTCGCTTAATCTGAAGAATATGAGTAATTAAAAGAATGAAGAAGAATAATGGAGATGATGGTCTTTTAGGTTGTTGACAAGTTATGTTGATTGACAATCATAAATAGATAAATTACACATGTAATTCAGAGGAATGAGGAGCATGTGGCTAGATTGGTGTTGATTACAGAGAGGAATGGCTAAAAAAGAGGCAGAACAACACAAATAAGGTAGAGTGAAAGATAATGTCTAAAGAAAATGCACATTATGATGTTGGATACTGAAGTTGTATGGAATATCAATTGAGAATATGAAATTATGAGGATCTGACTGAATATCCTAAGTAAAAAGTCATAAATCGAGGTTTGGCTCTCACCTATTTTCTGCTCCAATTTTGGACCAATTTAAAAGATATTATATAAACTGATAAAGAAAGATATATACTATGGCTCTATGTTTTCCTTTTTGATGATAAGTACATTATATTTGGAAGCAGCAAACCTTCAAAAAATGCTCAAAATTACGTTATATACAGAGGCCAATTGCACAAATTTGACATAGGACTTAGAAAACATAGGTTCATAGGTTATAGGGTTTTTTTTAAATATTTATCTTTTCCAGTTTATGAAATATCTTTTAAATTGGTCTAATATTGGAGGAGGATATAGGCGAGAGCCAAACCTCTAATTATGACTTTTTACATCGGATATTCAGTTGGAACTCTCTGCCCACATTTCCTCTTAAGAATGCATCAAACCAAAAGTTCAACAGATTTTCAGAATACAGTTAGACAAAAGCTCAATTAGAAATTCTTAATTCGGAACTCGAGAGAGAGATGTGCTGTGCTGAAACCAAATAAATTAGGACATGGACATAAGCAGGTTGTCCATAGTGAAGGTAAAGTGTGGACAATAATAAGGAATAGCTAATATAAGAATAAAAACGGCGAACATCATTATTTTGTTTGTGAAAGTTCGCAAAATAGGAATGGCGGAGTGCCGGGTGAAAAGGCGCAATTTGGACCGAACCGTTCGATTGTTAAGGATATGATAACGAACCATGTATCTTCAGTTGGCCGGTCATATAGCTATATCTAGCATTAATAACATTATTTCATCATACTGTGCTTTAGAAAGATTATGCTAAAATACGGCTTAGCCACAGGCTAAAACTGTTAATGGTTCAGCGGGTGTGGTAAGTAACTTTTGGAGGGCCAATAGTAAAGTATTTACCTTTATTTGGCATTGTGCTAAAAGCTATCTCCAAAACTTATTAGAGAGAAACATTTCCTTCCCCGATTTGTATTTATTTATAATAAACAAAACTGAAAATAATAACACAGCAGCAGACTAGTTATTTTCCCGTAAGTTTTGACGTGGGATGTCATGTCAATTGTCAAAATTGTCAACGATAAAATAAAAAAATTATTTATGGTTTAGTCGACTAAATGGTATCGTATTCCTTTTGCTAACGTAGTGTGCCAACTCTAACCCACAGTCTACGCTCTACAATTACTGTCACTTTGACAAAATTATCAGTTAATATCAGGTCATTTGTGCAAATAACAGCATGACAGACAAAGATAAGAATAGGAAATAAATGAAAGCGAAACAGAGAGAGCACAATATTAATGTTTAAATTTTAAACGATGCCCAATCCTTGTCATTGGAACACATTGGTCTCTGCTCCGGCATTAGCTTTGTAGCACGGGGTTTTTAGATTAATTTAATATTTTAATTGAATTAATTCACATATGGTTGTTTATCAGGATACTTTAATTTCTTGAAAGTGTTGTGTGTAAATTGTAGCCATGGATCTCCACAGACCAGTTGATCCTAATAAGGTAAAACATATTGAACTCTAATAAGATTCTAATAAAAGATTTTGGTAATATTTAACGTGTTAATGTTAATTCATCTGTGTTTTTTGTGTAGACTTACGAGGAATTGACTTCAGAAGAAAAGTTGAGGTAAGCTTTTCCATCATTTATTCTTTCCCTAGTAAATTCATGGTCAAAATTATTTGGATGGCTCATTTAGTGATAAGCTCATTGACACAACATGTTTATAGTGTCCTTAAGAGTTCCAATAAGCCAACGTTTATTAATCTGTCATGGATATTATGCTAACATCATAATATACTTCGATTGGGCATTAGAAACTAATTATGATTAGGTCCAATCATAATAAGGCTATAAAACTTGTTCTTTTAAATGGTTTTAAAGGCCTACCAACAACCCCTTTATATTTACTATGTTTTAAGTAATACTTAATTTGCAAAGTGTAAGGTTTTGAAAATTTCATACATATTTAGATGTGAATGACCTTCGTAATGTTAATTAACCAATGAATAAACAAGCATTGTATACCTACAATGACTGTTGATTCAATGTTAAATTAACTTAAATATATTTCAATTTGTCAGTGTTACCAAGGCTTTTCAGTATACATTTTATTTAACCCAGTAGTGTTCACACCACAGTCCACTTTACGATCAAGGATTAACATTTAAAATACTTACCTCAAATAAATTTACACACTTACCATTAGTTTAAAGTTTCAATAGGTAGATATTTTAACCTTGTAAAGTTGATTTTATTTTAATAAGCTGACATTAGCTAAATAGATTCGATATTATATTACTAAATTCAATATACAAATTGCCAAAGACCTTGTTTCTATTTTTACTCCGAAGACTTCTTCACTAAAAATAAAAACATGTAATATATGAAAAAAAAAGTTATCTAAAAAGATAAAAATAAAAAAGTTTATTAATAAAATAAAAAAACCCGACTGCTTAAGAAGCGAACGAAAAAGACGTAAACAAGGATAAAATCATGCTGTGCAGTCGGAGGATCCATCTGGTTTTGGATGGCCATCTCGCGAATATGTATCCTCCGACTGCACAGCATGATTATATTCTTGTTATAGAAATTAAGCATGATAGGTACATTCACTTTTAGATCAGTTAAAATATGTTTTTATTTCAACACACATACATAAAATGTTTAAATGATTTTAATCCGTAAACTTTCTAACTTTCCAGATATGACCATCAGAAACTGCACGAGCTCCACAAGGGGCATGAGTCGATGCACACGACCATGGTCATGATCCTGATCGTTACGCTCATCGTAGCACAAATCATAGTCGTGGAGTGGAAGAAGAGGCATTACCGGTCTTACGCTGTGAGTATATCTTTTTAGCGTTCCGAAGTAAAAAAGTTTGGCCATGTCCGTCTGTCCGCAGCTTAGCTCAGAAACTCTTTGTACTAGAAAGCTATATTTTGGCATGGATATACATATTAATCACGCCGAGAAGTGGTTAAGTTAGGTTAAGTGAAGTGGCTAAAGGAAAAAAGAAATTAACAATGTAGTTCTAAGAATTCTAGTTGAAATAAATATATATTATTGTAAATTCAACCTAAGACGCAATGTTTAAAGTTGCATTCACAAAGCTATGTACAAAGAGCGATAAAAAAATTGCGATCTTTCTTCGCTGCCCGGCGAGCACGGCCTACTGTGACATGGCCTAAGTCACACTTTTTATCACAGTTTGGGCGATAAAGCCAGTTTGTCTTAAATGCTAGCACGGCGGCGTGAGATATTTTCTTGACTTGTGGCATTACTTCTAGACATTTATTTGTTTTCTTTTTCGGAAATTTGCCAATTTTATGGCAGTTTCGGTTTAACCTTGGCCATAAAAATCATTTAGGTTCAGAGAAGCATAGCCCTACGACGCACTATTTCCGAATTATGGGCCTCCGAATTTTATTTTATTTTACATAAAACGCTCTATATCTCGAAAACGGTATGTCCTAGGCAAAAAATAACCAAAATTTTGCCCCCCCCCCCCCTTTGCTACTCCCATGCTAGCAGCATCCCAACATGAATTTATGCAAAAGTTTTTTTTTTTTTTTGACTTTGCTTGGTTTTCGACTTGAACTACAAATCCTTAACAGAAAATATTTTGGGTCATGACAAGTTATGATAAAATATGTCATGTCTTACAATTTGTCTTAAATGCTAGCACGGGACAACCATGTGACATAGTTTCAAGACGCGACATGCCTCACATGTAGCTGACTTCATAGTGCGACATAATCTGAATAGACGACCAAATAAAATAATACTTATAAAAGTGTGCCGTTCATACAGATAAAAAACTTTTTAATTTTGTTGGGAACAAATTAATATTTGACCCACGACCATAGACTTATGCACACTTTATTTTTCATTGTTTGTTTGATAACATAGAAACCCTCTTACAAATAAACGCGGTATAAAGTTATACCAAGTATAAACCTATGAAAATGTATGGTTATACCTTTGTTATACCTGGTATAACTTTATACCGCGTTTATTTGTTAGACGGTAAGTGTTTGCTAGATAGAAAGATATAATTATTTTGAAAATTTCAATAATTACTTAAAAAATATAATAGCTTGAACCCAGTTCCCGATACCGGTGAGCTTCTATTTTTTTTATTTTAGTTGTTTTTTGGGGGTTTTATTTAAGAAATAATTTAAAATGTAGAAAGTAAGAAGAATATGGAATAAAAGAAAATAATTATAAAAAAGTAATAATAAAAAAAAAAATTAAAATAGGAATAACAATAAAAAAATAACAATTTAAAAAAAAGTAATAAAATAGAATTAATTAATAATCCTGTAACATTTCAATTAATTAATAAGCATTGATCACCACACAAAATAAATTTATTGCCATTTGGTGCAGTAAATTTGAAGGAAAATATTTTATTTTTCAACTATAAAATTTTATCACCACCTCCGAACGAAAGTGATACATTTTTCTTAATCATCTGTCAAAATGTGAAATTTGTGACAAAATGGGTGCGCCCGTATTAGCAACTAAGACCCGATGAGTCCCAAATAAACGTCAGGAAATTTTCTCACGCCGCCAGTACTAGCATTTAAGACAAAATGGCTTTATCGTCCAAACTGCGATGAAATGCGTGACTCAAGCCATGTCACAGTAGGCCGTGCTCGCCGGGAAGCAACAAGAAAGGCATGTCGCGCCTTTAAAATAAGTCACATGTTTGACCCGTGCTAGCATTTAAGACAAATTGTAAGACATGACATAATTTATCATGTCTTGTCACAAATGTCTTGGGTACGCCCATGCTCGCTCCGCTGCTCAACATACATCAAAACAAATTTAATCTTACACACATAAAACACATTAAAGTGTAAATTACAAAGTTCCATAAAAGTTGATGTAAGTTACAATAGTTGGCGCGTTGTCGACGCAAACGTTGGTCAAACAATCATAATATTTGGTAATTGATACATATTTACTATTTAATTCGGTTTTTACTTTATGTAAAATACTTAATGATATAAACTTAGAGAAAAAAAGATATTCCTTCCAAATTCTTGGTGTTACGGTGGTTATTTGCACAATTTTTGAACGCACACTGCGGCATTTTGATGTCCTAATGTTGGGTATGACTAGACCATACTAATTTGAAATTAGACCACAACCGTATTTGTGCTCTTAATTTTCGGCCCTTTTTGGAAGCGCTTACGGGGGTTCTAGTGTATTATTGACCAAAGATTTTGGATGTGTAAAACATTCAGGGCAGTATATTAGTCACAGCGGATCTTTGTATCTCTACAGTTTGTCATCGAGTATACTGCATAATGTAAGCGAGATAGGACGATGCGACAAACTTTAGTGAGTGAAAATAAAATGCAATCGTCACCTTCAACATCGACACAATAAATAAACTCTTTTTACAAAAAAATACTACCGACTTCCAAATAAGAAAACTGCAAAGTGGAAAATAACTTTATTTTTGGAAGTCGGTGTCTTTCGTAGGTACAAAAAAGTTTTTTTTTTTTTCACTTTTTAGTTGTACCTACCTAATAGGCAAGTTGTTTAGTAAGTTTCCTATAACGCCAGAATAGATTACCCGCATATCATGAAACTTAAACATAACCGGTCAAATGAGAGATCTGCGTACCCCTTAAGAGCGTACTGGCGTGATGTTATGATATGAAATGGTATAAAAAATAAACAGACATGCGATTGCAGCAGTCCCGAGGGATTTGCCGATATTTATTGAAGAGTTCTGTTGTATATCTTCGAAGTTCTTCATCAGATCCTCACCAAATTAAAGTGGGACCAATTTCGGAACATACTCGTTCAAACAAAAAAAATATTTGCAGAAGAAGGTGCAGGTCTGCTTAACCCTTCGGCGAATATAGGCGTGATTTTATGTGTTATGTTATACTAGCTTCTGCCAGCGGATTCGACCGCGTGAAAGAACAAAATTATCACGAGGGAACATATTCCCGGGATATAAAGTATCCTATGTGCTATTCCTGACTATAATCTATCTCTGTGCCAAATTTCATCCAAATCCGTCCTGCCGTTTGAGCGTGAAGAAATAACAAACATACAAAGACACTTACAAACTTTCGCCTTTATAATATTACTAGCTGTTGCCCGCGGCTTCGCTCCCGTGGACCACCCCACAGGACCCGTTTTCGGGATAAAAAATAGCCTATGTCACTCAGGAATAATGTAGCTTTCTATTGGTGAAAGAATTTTTTAAATCAGTCCAGTAGTTTTGGAGCCTATTCTGTACAAACAAACAATCAAACAAACAAAAAAATATTTCCTCTTTATAATATTATTAGTATAGATTAAGTGTGATTTCAAATAGGTAGCGGTAGAATGGTGCGCATAATATTAGAATGTTATCGCAAAACTGCGTGGTTTTGTCGACGTCACTAAACTTGTAAATATTTTTATTTCCTTCCTCATTCTGATGTTTTTATTTATTTTATTACATTTATGACAAGGATGTAATATCGTAGCAGGTGGCTAACTGCTGAGCATGATGGTTCGGGGTTCGATGCATGCCCGGATCGTGCAAAGTGTTATTGGGTTTTTCATCTAGGATATTCAATAGCAGCCCGGAGTCCTTTTACATGAGAATTAATAAAACTGACGAAATATGGGTTTACCTCTGCCCGTTATTTTATTCTCGCCGTATTGTATTCCCCAATACGGCGTGATGATGTTTTAAATAATTATCTTGATGTATTATTTCCAGTTCTTCACGATGGTGGCGATGTGGTCGATCCCGGTGCTCATGAGCGCCAAGAACCAGTGGTACAGGTTCATCGTCATCTGGAGCATATTCTCCCTGCTCACCGCGCTAGTCATTAGGAAGTCTACAAATAGACCCATGTCGGTTACTACACCTAGGTAAGACAATTTGTATCTCTCTATTTTTATTTTTTTGGGCCTTATTTATAAAAAAATCTGAGCTGTTTAGCAACTGATAAGCGGATTATTTATTCTAATTCTCTATATAGAACAGGAAATAAATTATTCATTAAAAATCTTTTTTCAAAACAAACTTTTTCTTATTCTTCTCAGCAAACCCTTATCATGGCAGTGTTCAAAAAAATATCTAGTTATGGACTAGTTATTTTTCTATATTTTTTTGTTATCTTGAGCCTAGTCTAATTTGACAGCCCATTTTTATTTTTCTGTGATGGGATTTTTATGGACTTTTCAGACAACATTACTAATACCACAATGAACATAATTCTGGTGAAATTAATTAACTAGGATTTTTTCGCGGATTAGCCTCTAATTACCAGTGGTCGGAATATGTGGAGCTAATGTATCTAAAGTTCAAAGAACAGAGACAAAAATTGGAGGCTTCCTTACGACAATTTTTTTTTTCGGAATGTATGTTCCAAGTTCCGGAACATTACTTAAGTACAACTAAAATGAATAAAGTAAAACATCTATCGAATGCATTGCCTGTTTCAGTATTATAAAAAAAAAAAATGAGCAGTTTTTCCATAATCTCTATGTTTAAACGATTTGAATAAATTCCATAAATGGTTGAATAAAATTGTTTGAATTTGGAAAATTAACTGAGTTTAGTTTAATCTTTAGAATGTCTTAAAAGTTATGTAAAGGACATGGCTAAATAAAGTATGGACGACTGCCCTAGCAATGAATTAACATTTTAACTAGTAATATGTAATTCTGAATAGCTGAATATGAGT
This sequence comes from Anorthoa munda, assembly GCA_945859665.1. NCBI lineage: Eukaryota > Metazoa > Arthropoda > Insecta > Lepidoptera > Noctuidae > Anorthoa > Anorthoa munda. The sequence continues at coordinate 3,712,668 of OX243899.1, read as the reverse complement.
ATTTCGTATGAAAAAAGTTACAGACACTTTTTATATCATCACAATCCTGAAAATAAAATCGTAGAAACGCCTACATTAATAGGTATACAAACTTGTAAAAGAATAAGATTTTGCTATGATACTTTATTAAGGCGTTCAGAGGAGCTCGTGGCTTAATAATAACAGACGCACAGGTCGATCTTCAAGGTTAAGCAACGCTGCCCGAGGTCATTCCGTGGTTCCATCGTGTACCATCTTTACATAGCGAGTTTCCTTCGTGTCTTGGAAAGCTAGTTAAGCCGTTGGTCCCGGCTGTCATTTGAAGATCGTTCATTTGTTGCTACACCAGTTTATGAATCTCATGATGAATCAATACGCAATTGAAACTTAAGACCATACTAGTCTGTATTAATACATAATACCCGGCGAAAGGTACTTCGTTCAAAGTGAGTTCCCATGACACCCACAACATGTTTTTTTTTTATTTGGTTCTAATCGAATCGAAGTTTTTAGTGTCAGCACTATTTAAGCGCCGTTGCTTTCTAGATTTTGCCAACACTTTCTAGAAATCAGATAATCTCTAAGGTTTTGAGATGTATTGCGAAAGGTACAAAAATAAATAATAATGAATACTGTTCGTTTATTGACTACAATTTTTCGTAGAACGGAATCTTATGTTCTTCTTGTCAAACAAAAACATGAAAAAACTTTTAATTATTTGATTAATTCACGAAAGTTCTAGAAGAATAATAAAACTGTAATAATTCATTAATGAATATTTGAATGTTACGAACTAGTGAGAAATTTCTAGACGTGCTAAGGGCAGTTGTTTAGCCATGTCCATTCATAAACTTACCAAGCAGTTTGATTGGCACAGCAAGTCAGTATGTCAGTTGCGGTGAGCAAAAAAAACATCGTGACGAAACCGGCATGTCCTAGATTGCATGCCCGCATGCTACATTTAGGCCCATTCCTTCTTTTAGAGAGGAGGCCTGCCTGTGTCCCAGCAGTGGGCACGTTAAAAGGATGATCATTGGCTCGGTCTGGAAAAAATATTTGTCCCAGAGACACACATACAAATGCATGAGTCATATACTAGAAATGCTTAATTATTAATTAATACATTTATTTCAGATAAAATATCCATACAATAAAATCTATTATAATGACAGTATGTAATAACCTCATTAATTTTAAATTCCAGACTAGTATACAAATGGTTCTACCTAATATACAAGCTGAGCTGCTTCCTGGGCGTGGTGGGCTACATCCTCATGATGCTGACGTTCTTCGGGCTGAACCTGGCGTTCGGCCACAAGCCGCAGCAGTGGATGGACGTGGCGCTCATGTTGTTGTTCTATGGGCTGTACTTTGGAGTCCTCGGCAGGGATGTCGCCGAGTATTGTTCGGATAAGATGGCGGCTTCTATTGGGGTGAGGACTTTTATATTCTTCATTTCGAGTCGATGGCAAATTCTTTAGATATTTTGTGAACAGTAGGCAACCACGCCAATCGCACCGTCAGTGGCGTTCATTAGGTCAACTAAAGACAGGTGTATGGGCACTTGGGACACTCCAAGCCTGTTGGTCATATTCTGAACAGGGGCATCGCACTCACATTGGTTGTCAGATGGGTCCTCAAAACCCCTATTTGCCAAATTGTGTTTAAACCAGGAACTACTACAGCCCCAAGCTGGAAGAGTTTACTCCGCTGCACACAGGCCATTGAAGACCAACCACGTACATTGAAAAGCAAGCTGTGGGAGAAATATCACCCACCACCAAATAACTAGTAACTAATTATATAAGGGGGCCTTTTACCTCTTAAAAGAGCACCCCGGAACCCCCCTCTGAGCACATACTTGGGGAGACTGTAAAGGGCTCTCCCCGTCACGCAGCACGTGCTCCCTGTGCCGCCGAGTTCCCTGAGCTCAGTGAGTGGGCGCACACAGCACAGTGTCGACACTGACCGGCCGCGTCCCCGGGGTGCCGCCTGCATCAATTGATACAGGCGGGGTTTCGGCGTGTTAAGCGTCGAGGCGGTTGCCTCCACGATGCCTTTTTATCCATGTATGCTCTGCCCTCTCAAGATCCCGTTCGACGAAAATCTCTTAGATTTGCCACATATTATGGCAAAAAATATTTTGATTTGATTTAAAAGTCGTTGTGCTATATCAGCCGTGAACTGTTAGTAATTACTTTGTGTAAATTATTTCAACACCACTGCTCTCAAAACGGCGAAGGAAAACATCGTGACGAAACCGACATGTCCTAGAACCAAATATTCTAAAACATGTGACCTCCAGTAAACCGTACTGGGCCCGCGTGATGTATCAGGGCCTATTCCCTCTCATAGAGAGGAGGCCTGTGTCCCGTCAGCAGGAACATTAAAAGCCTGATGATGAGTTACAAAGAATCAGTAATTTTCATTAGTTATTTTATTTTTGGGACAAAACAAAACCATGGAGTTTCTTGCCTTAGGAAACGACCAACCCGAACCGTGCACCTTTTGTCGACATTTTGTAAGTGCCAATGTAGGCCAATGTGAAATAAAAAACATTTGATTTGATTTGAAACTATTGTTTACAAATTATTTAAGATTTGCTAGTAAGTATTGTAAACATAAACGACCACGGACTGTTTCAAATTACTGATAGTAAGATCGTACTTCGATCGCTCAATACATTTTTATAGGGAGAAAAGAACCATTGTACCTAGAAATATGAACGAAAATATACATTATTAGTACTTTCATTTAAAACCATCAGGTGAGATGGTAGTCATGCGCGAGCCTATATCATATAAAAAAAATATATAACCAGTGAAAAGGGGCTAAATATGCAAATGCATATAAATCGGTCTCTACTTACGTATAATGTTTGTGTTTCAGTACTACACTCAAGAGGGAATGCCGACGCGACAGTTGGACAGCAACATGTGTGCAGTCTGTGGCAACCCCCTGCTAGTTGCTGTCAATGAAGAGGGCGTGCTGGGTATGTAGACGGTTAGGGCGCGCCACTATAGCGGCGGCAACACCTTATGATGTGGCCGGAGAGACGGCATGGTGCAGCACTGCCTCGAGGACTGGCCTGCGGATACTCCTCCCTCCCTATACGTAGTAAGTGCACCGGCAACGAAACGATTTCCAACCGCCATAGGATTTGGCTTGAAGGTGACAGACTCGGGGAGTCTGTTGCCTCAACAGTGAAAAGCTCGAGGCGGCGGAGCGCCGTGTTCCGGCTGCAGAAGGTGACTGTCCGTATGAATGCATGCGGACCAATACCTGGCCGGGGGAGCGTGTCTCCTCGGTCAAAGGTATAGTTGCCGGCACGTAAGTTGCCAAGAGTCGTTAGATGCACTCAAGTCGTTTCTTAGGTCTCTGCCTCAAATCTTGCGGGTAGCGGGGCGGCGGCGGCGGCGGCGCGGTAGCGGCGCGGGCAACGCAGACACGTTCTCGAAACCAGCGGGCAGATCGCGCGGCACTATAGCGGCGTAGTGTTGTGTTCGTAGTTGTGTCTTCCAGATATTTGCTTTTATTTGCGAACGAAATGTCTGAACAACGGCGACAACATTTTTTTGATTCAAATTTATTCCTAACGCTCGATTTTTTATGGACAAAAGAAGAAGTGAATCCCTACTATAGGGCAAGGAAAAGAAAAGGTGCGTTTTATCGAAATTATGAAGAACAGAGACAATGTCCTGACAAATTCTACGAATACACCAGAATGAGTGTAGAAACATTTGACTATAATCATGAAGCTATCAAGGGTGATTTGTTAATTAAACTGGTTAATTAATTACTCTTCTATTTTTATGGTTCACATCTTTGCTGTTCCATATCGGTGTCCTCTCAAAAATTACTGACATAATTTGCTCTAGCAGATCCGAGGACATTTCGACACGTCACAAAAATAAATTCCACAACACTGCAATATAGACTCGCGGGCGGTCACCGCTTGCCTGGAGCTCACCGCTCGTGGCCCGCGCCGCCGCCGCCGCCGCCGCCCCGCTGCCCGCAAGATTCGAGGCAGCGGCCTTAGGTTTCTTTCATTATCAAGCGGGACGCGGGGAAAGTTTAGCACCGTTCCGAGCGCGCGATTGGTTGTTCAATTGACTCATGGATCGACTGACCAATCGCGTTGCGTCAAGTTCCGTTCGCTCTATAAATGGTGGTTGGTCATACCCAGTACGCCAAAGTCTTGCCAAGTTACATGGTGGGAACTGTAATGCAGTATACCGTGTGATTTTAATCAGAGTCTGACATAACCCCTCGCCAACCCCAGGACAGAGGACAATCATGAGGATTTCCACACATTAAACACTCATGTGAATTTCAATAAGGCAATTCAATATTATTTATTTGGACTGAATAATCTCTGATCAATTCTATATGATAATATATTGTGTTTCCAGAGAACACGTACAAGTTGACGTGCGGTCATGTGTTCCACGAGTTCTGCATCCGCGGCTGGTGCATCGTGGGCAAGAAGCAGACGTGTCCCTACTGCAAGGAGAAGGTGGACCTCAAGAGGATGTTCACCAACCCGTATCCTTTACAAACTCCTATGTATTTAGCAGAATTAGTACTTCGAATAGTCTATTCCACCATACAAAGTTACATTCCCTTCAGGATGATTACCGGAATAAAAAAAATCCTATGTCCTTCGTTAGGTCTCAAACTATCTCAATACCAAATTTCATGTAAATTGGTTCAGCGGTTTAAGTGTGAAAATATAACAGACAGACTGACAGACAGAGATACTTTCGCAGTTATAATATTAGTATAAATTATCATCATTGCAGCCTAAAGACGTCCATTACTGAACTAAGGCGTCCCCCAAGCGTGTGTTTGTTATGACCCTTATGTTTTTATGTGAGCCTGGATGAAGCGGGCACAGGAACGTGGGGATTGGCCTATGCTCAGCTATGTGCGATGTCAGGCTGTGAGGGATGATGTTTTATATTAAGAAAGATTTAGTATTGTTGCAGAAGACTTGTGGTTTAAAAAAACCAGTGGGTTAAAAAGTAGCTAAAACATTAACGGACGATCCCATTTGTGTAATGTTGTAAATATCCGCCAACTTTGTCCACAAATCGATTGCCCTTAACGTTGCACAGCTGGGACCGGCCGCACATCCTGTACGGCCAGCTGCTGGACTGGATCCGCTGGCTGGTGGCGTGGCAGCCGCTCATCCTGTTCCTGGCGCAGGGCATCAACTGGCTGTTCGGCCTGGAATGAGCCCAACCCAGCCCAGCCTGGCCAGCCCAGCCCAGCCCAGCCTGGCCAGCCGACTGTGAGCCTAGTGGACTGCAGTGTTTGTGTATGTGACGTGCCCGTTTGTGATGAATGTATCAATGCAGTTATTTGGTAAGCCTTAAAACCCTAGTGCTTTTTTTCTACATCCAATTTTGTTCCAGGTATTCCCCAATCTTCTAGGCCAGGGCATCCCAAACTTTTTTACATTGTGACTCCCTTTACATAGTGTATTTTTTTTGCAACGCCCTTTGTACCTTAATGACTGTGTTTTTCTTGTTGCTTGAAAAAATGTTGCTTATTAGGAAAAACTGGGTTCGCTTTTTTGAGCATAGCTTTTTAAATCGGAGCCAAATTTTTGAAATAGTTACTCTCCTATATTCTCAATTGATTTGTAACTGTACTAGGACTTAATTACTGCAACTGCAGAATAGCCAGTTTCGCATAAGAAAGTACAACGCCGATGTATGTAACGGTACTAGTAGCAGTACTCAGAGTTGTATAATCTTGGGATACATAACTGTAAAATGTATTTATCGAGTAGTTCCTGTTAGTACTTATCGAGTAGTACGTTGCAGCTTCAGGCTCGTATCACATATTTCAGCCCGTGACGCCCCCCGGACGTGTTGCCGACGCGCTATGCGTGGCGCGCGCTGTGTTAGTATAACATTAACTACTGCGAAGCCATTGTAGCCAACTTCAGAGCCGCCAAGAAGATTGGGGAGTACTGTATCAATCGAAGACACGATTTATGCAAAAATTTACTCTTAAAGCAAGATTTTTTGTTTGCTTTTTGTTTAAAATCAAGATTTTATATTAAAGATTGAATTGTCACGAGGAAATAAACAGACAAACTTATATAAAAAAATTTAGCTCAATCGAAATTTTAGGTCAAAAGCTTTCAAGTTTTGATTGCATACACATATTAAGTGCGCAAAGAGTTTGAGCGCTATCCAATCGACCAAATCGGCCAATCACACAAGACGGAAATCCACATCGCGTCATTCATCTCGCATCGTCAAAGTCTTTGCGCACTTACGCAATACGGCTTCGGGACATGTGAATTCTTGTAAAACTCTGCTGTTATTATATTTTTTTTTTGAATTTGCTTTTTTTTTATTATTATGTCGACGTTGTGAGGTCTAAGGCCGGATCATGTAGCTTGTAGGTACAATAAACGTGATCACAGGATCATATATAGGACATTATCAATAAAACCCAACGCCGAACGATTTTCTTGCCGACATTCAATAAACTGAGGCAATAATAAAATTTTGTATGTCAGGTCGAGAGACATTTCGGTAGAGCATGTCAGCCCTATACATTTGTGACTTTCTGAAAATCGCCTATAGATTGTCATTTTCTGAAACCCCAAAGTTTGCTGGACTTAACCACAGTATGGACAAACAGTACGGCAACTACCTACATACCTCGAAACGGTACACAACCATGCGCATCGACGATACCCCTAAGCAGCGTCCGCAGTGCTGTCAGTAGTGCGAGCCGCTTTGGGGTGTCGTCGTTGCACATGTTTGTGGAAGTGTGCCGTTTCGAGCGTTTGTAGGTTGTTGCCGTACTGTTTGTCCATATTTATACTGTGACTTAACTCTCCAGATTTATATATAGAAATATGTAAAAACTGTTTTATACATATTTCTATGACGTTATTACTAAAATTCTCATTGATAAAAATATATTTATTGCCGAGTGCCGTAGGCTACTTTTATCACAGAATGTACGGTTGCGGTGAAGCTGCCAGAAAAACTACAATTTAAATATTCCCAGATTATTCCATTTTAGTAATTTTTCAAGTCAAAATTGACATTATAATCGTGACAATCTAAGAAGTCCGATGACTTTTCTCGTTTTACAATGCCGCGATATCTTTGTACGTTATATTAAAATAAAATACTATGTTACCCATACACTATAACAACGAGTATCATTTGTAAGCATCAAGTTTAATTATTATTAAGTATTTTTCTTAGATCGTCACGACTATAGTAATATTTATATATTTAAAACGACCAGTAGTAAGGCCCTTCCATGTTACGTATATCCATTGAAATTGGCATTATTTATTTTAACTCGAAAATATAAATAAAAAATTATGTTACACAAAATATATTTTTGTATTTAATAAGTTATTTGATCTCTTGTCCAAATTTTCCAATAATGTATTGATAACATGTATTAAATTAACACAATAATATAAATTGTTACAATACCTGAACACTATGAGTACATTAAATTATATAATTTATAAGAATTTCTTATAAACAACTAGTATCTAGAGGTGCGCCTATGTCAACAATTTATTAGTCGAATAATCTTATACAATTTTAAATTATACTTCATAAAAGCTAGCTTGATCTCTGCGACATATGTCAAACTGACGTATAAGTTATTGTTAGGTTAATGTTAGCCTGTCAAGCGCTATTGTTACTGTATTGATACTGACAGCTGTCGCAGAGATCAAGCTATCTTTTATGAAGTATAGTGTGAAAAATATTGCAACTTTAAAGGTGATTATTTGACTTATTGTTGACATGAGTTGTATAAGGTTATTCTTCCAAATACAACCGTTCATTGCCAATTTTTCTAGCATTGATTCAATATTCATTTAGATGGCAGTGAATTTGTTTTTTGGAAGATTATTCATGATTATATACAACAATGTTGAATGTCATGTGTAATGGTAACAATTTGAAAGTTTTGGTTTATACAACATGATTTTTTTATCACCGTAATTTTTTTCTAGGCGTCAAGTATCAATCAATCAAAAGATCTGCTGGTCTGCATTTCGATGTGTTTGAGAATAAATAAATTAGTTGTATACATTTTGCACCCTTAGAATGAAAGTGACCTAATTCAACGTTTCTGTAATTTCTGATGTTGCTATAAACTGCCCTTAAATGGCCTACTCTAAAATTCTGTGGTGAAAAAGAGTCCGAACTATAAATAAAACTGGCCAAGTGCGAGTCGGACTCGCGCACGAAGGGTTCCGTACCATTATTGCAAAAACGGCAAAAAAAACATGTTTGTTGTATGGGAGCCCCACTTAAGTATTTATTTTATTCTGTTTTTAGTATTTGTTGTTATAGCGGCAACAGAAATACATCATCTGTGAAAAAAAATTAACTGTCTAGTTATCACGGTTCATGAGATCTATACAACCTGGTGACAGACAGACGTACAGTACAGTCTTATTTACAGGGTCCCGTTTTTACCCTTTGGGTACCGTATGAAGGGAATAACCCATTATTTTTATTTGAAGCCTGCCTTTTTGCATATATCGTGTCTTTCATTGATGCCTAATAATAATATCTGCCTGGTTATGTCCCACTGCAGGGCAAAGTCCTCTTCTCATACAGAGAAGGCACGAGCATTAAATTCACGATTGCTCAAGGCGGGTTGGACATTTTTAACATATATTAATTGTAAGTCCAGCAACCTAATTGTGTAAGTGAATTCGGCAGGGCAAAGGGTATGACTCCATGAAAGAGTATAGACAATCTACCAATCACATAGACGGAAATCCACATCTCTTCTTTGATCTCGCATGTGATTGGTCAAAAGGAATGTTTCCCGTGTAGAAAACAAACAATTCAATTTAGTCCGTCAGTGAGATTATTAAATAATATTGGACACGTATTTTTTGCTTTAACAAATTAATAAAATTTACAAAGGTAAAGCGCATCAAAGTTCAGGAGTGGGGGCTTGTGACGTCACTCAATCAATCTGCCTAGCCTTTTCCCAACTACATTGGGGTCGGCTTCCAGGCTTACCGGATTCAGCTAAGTACCTGGTGGTTTACATGGAGCGACTGCCTTTCTGACCTCCACAACCCAGTAACTGGGTAACACGGTACCCCTTGGCAAGACTGGTGTCAGATCTCAGGCTTCTGACTACCCTTAACGACTGTCAAAGATCTTCAAATGACAGCCGGGACCAACGGCTTAACGTGCTTTCCGAGGCACGGAGGAAACTCGGTATGTTGAAATGGTCACCCATCCACGGACCGACCTCGTCAAGCGTTGCTTAACCTTGATGATCGACCAGTGCGGCTGTTATTATTTAGCCACGAGCTCGGCTTGTGACGTCACTATGTCAGTATAAAGTGTACTAACGGCGTGACGTCACACGATATTTCAACGCATTATATCGTCGTCACTTTACGTTTACGTGACAAAAGACAAAACACATGTCCAATATTTTTTATTAATCTACCTGACAGACAAAAAAGTAATTTGCAGTTAAGACGACGACTAACGCCAACGAACTTGAGGGAACAAAACGCGCACTCGTTTCACACCCGCGCGACCCAAAATTTTGTAGTTTTTTTGTACTTCCCTTATTATTCTATGACTTTAAAAAAAAGCCTCAGATCAAATTGTAGATAATTAAATTGTCTTTGAGATGGCGTCGTTTTCATTAAAAGACGCCCAGCGGGGTTGGTGCAATAGTCGTGTTTTTGTCCGGTTTAGACATAACATTACAAAATAATTACACTATGTTATACGAATAAAACTCTTAAATTTTCTTAGATCATATTATTAAGAAAATGGTTTAAAGTAACATATATTTTTTCCAAAAAATTATGACTAGCCGTTTAGACGTGATTCTCATTTCAAAATCAGCTACTCAGGGGTATCTGCGCCTTAACATCCCTATCATGGAGTCATATCCTTTGCCTGCTGAACTCACTTATGCAATTGTATAGGTACTTGCTTTACGATGTTATCCTTCACTGATGTACAAAATAATTTTAAAAAGTACATAATAATGCCTAATGCCTGGCAATATTTGCATGGTGATAAAAAAATCTTCAAGTGTACTAAGTATATAGGTACCTACATCTTTCAACACATGATTGTCTTTGTACATAATGATAAGCTTACGGAAAGTTGTACCTACGTTAAACTATGTAAATATAGTGAAAATTATCATTATTGACGCAAGACAAATTAAATTAATTAGAGAATTTTCGCAGGCGTTATGAGTATCGATATAGTTAATGAAAATAATTATGTAAAAAATAAATAGTAATTTGTATGATGCAAGGGAAAAGGCGCTATTTCGCTTATTCTCAGACTACTACCATAGTCCATAGAAAAGTTAGTATTAAAAATCTTATAAACTATGTTAGTACCAAGTTACATATACTTTCTTCATTAACCTGCACCTTTCACATGCAGGTCTCATCTCATCTCATTCACGATATAAAAAAAAATCTTTGACAAAAAACACTAGGAATTTCTTCCTGTATCGTTTGTGCATTTACAAACATATTAACTAACATACACAACACCCAGAGCCGGAACAACTATCTGTAGGTCATACAAATGTTTGTATGTTAGAAGAAAATCATCTGTGCAGTCGGATGATACATCTGGTCAGCTAACTCGCGAATATTTACCCTCCGACTGCACAGCATGATTTTCTTCTTGTTTACGTCTTTTGAGTTTGCTTCTTAAGCAGTCGGGATTTTTGTTTTTTTTTGTCGTCTGTTACATATTGGTACCTAAAACATCTGCGGACTTGCGCTAGATAATTTAATTTGACCTTGTATAGTTAGCAATACTATGCAAACGATTTGAGAGTGTTGGTGTGATTATGTTGAGCACTTCTTAAAATCGTGACGACCACCTTATTCTTATTAGGATAAGCTACGAATTTGAATCGTTGCGAATTAAAATCGCCAATCTGTGAATAATACCATACATTAGTTCGCGCACTGCGGCAAGAAATCATGTTATAGGAGTTGCGATTCCGCAATAAAAATCGCAACGATTAAATTTCGTAGCGGTTTAACCTTAGCTTGTGTGCAAGGTGTCTTATAATATTCAACAATTATTATTTTTTAATAAGTAAAGAAGCCGATATTATTAAGTGAGCCCCACTAAATTAATAATATTACCCGTGTCATGAAGCTTTAATGTAATGATGATGATTCCAGATTGAAAAAAAGGGATGGTGCTATGGGTCAGGTATAGCTCTGTCCCTCTTTCACGCTGGAATCGTAGAGACATTAAAACGGCATAATATGGGGGCAACATCTATTCCTTTATAATTTTTCATCAGTGCGGCACTGATGATAAGTTCTAAGTTTATAAAAACTAGACGTAACTGTTTCATTAAGCGTGTTACACACTTGATCTGGTTGTAACGGGATATTGGATTAGGCAATATTTTTAAAACAACAAAATCGATAAACAGCATCGTCATGCAGGATTTGGAACCTAAATGTAACCATTTGAATACATTATATTAAATGATAGCTACAAAAATGCCCATTCATGCCCGCCATGAATTACGTCATGACACAGATAATTATAGACCATAATGACCGACCACGAAATATTTTTTTATTTCGTTATTGAATGCCAAAGATTAAAACAAGTTTTTTTATTTATTTATTATAAAATAAAAAGCTTTTATATTAAATTTCATTGTCACGCGAAACAAACGTTTGTGTAATCGGACACTGGGTAGTAAGTAAGTAGGTCGAATTTAACTTTCTAGATTTGATTACAGACACAGGGACAAGTGACAAAAGTTTTTTTTTATACTCGCGTTTAGCTTACCGTGCAGTGTCATCCTAACCAAACGTGCATGCAAAATAGCTTTAAAAAATCAGTTGTTGCTAGTTAATAAAAAACTCGTAAAAAGTGTCTACTAGCCAGAGCCAGTCGCATTCGGTTTGACAGACTCGGTCGAGTGTGTAGCACGCTTTATATTATGTTGTATTAAGGTGCGTCACAGACCGAAAGCGAATACGTGTATTGTTGTATTATAAACTTTAATCTATAGAGCAATAATCTAATCAAACAAAGAGATGATAAAAGGATGGGAATGATTTAGTTTTTAGGTTACTATTCGATAAATGCGCGTGTGATGCATCAAATATTGTAGTTCTGGTCTGTGATGCACCTTAGGTATATATTGCATAATAGTGTTCACTAGGGCTATTTCTAGCTACATTAGCCAGAAATCATGTCTTACGACTCTTTTTCGATTTGGCCTGACATCAACAGTGACCACAGAAAACGGAATAGCCGCGCTGGCAACGACTAGAGGAGCCATTTCTAATAAGCTCTAGTTTCGGCTTTCGAAGAGTAATCCTACATAATTATGAATGGATTGCGCTTCTCTCTGGCTGTCAAGTCTAAACGGTTACAAAAGTGTGAGACAAGAAAGCGATCGTGCGGCCATTCGTTATCCTTTTCTAGAAATATGATTGGTCCACGTCACCTTCGTCACTACTACATGGTCAAAATAACTGTGCACTTCAAAAGACAGCTGTCAATGTCACTCTGACGTTCGACTCTCTTATTTGCGCACGAGGCAGAACGCGGGGCGCCGCGCGGGTAGGCGGGGGTGGGGTTGCTGACGTCCGAAATACACATTTATAGTAGTCACAGCGGATCTTGTGGCTCTGCGAATCATTGCACAAGAAACAGTTTGTCATCGAGTAAGCGAGATACGACGATGCGACAAACGTAAGCGAGAGAAAGAGGCAGTTCTACAATGCTATCTTCACCTTCAACATTGACACAAAAATAGACTCTGCAAGGTCTTGCAATCAACTTCAAAAACACAAAGATCCGCTTAGAGTATTATATTTTGACCGTGTAGTACTGGGGCCGTTCTAGGACGTGTCAATGCTATCATGATTCCGTTGTGGGAAAGAATTCGTCTAGTATAACTCGTCTCTCTCTTTCCTCTGGTCACTATAACCATAGAGACCTATATAGAAAAGGCATTGACTGCACTTTTCTTGTCTCTTTTTAATTTCCAATGGGAATGCGACAGCCATGAGAGTCAAGCAGCCTAATTGCGTAAGTGAATTCGGCAAGGCACACATTATTGCACTCTTTCGATAAAAGTATCTTCACCAATGAAAGCGTCCAATACAGAGTATTTGTCATACTTCTTCATTTGGTAATACAGAGTATTTATTAACTTTAAAACTTTCGCGTTTCATAATGGAAAACAATATATCACGGGAATTTAACGCGATGATTTAGATTATTTATTTACCTATTTAACCCGACGTTTCGACCGTGTTGCAACGATCGTGGTCCCGGGTAGACTGGTGTCTCGGTGTACTGACTATGTTAGGGCAGAAAATTCTTCCTCTACCCTCACATTTCTACACACAACACTGACCGTGTCCTTATTCTGTAAGTTCACCGATTGCACAAAGCGAGGTAATGTTTTTTTGAAACACTGGATTCCACGTCGCGGATAATTTGTAACCGTCATCCCGATTGAATGTTTTGTGTTTTCATCGCGTTAAATTCCCGTGATATATTGTTTTCCATACAGAGTATTTGTCATACTTCTTCATAGGGTACAACCCTTTGCCTTGCCGAATTCACTTACGCAATTATGCTGCAGTTCTATATGCCTGTAGACTAAACGGTAACACTCACTGACGCGACTGGTTTGTATGGAAAGTTATAACAATGGCGTCTCTCGTAGTGGCCACAAAGAAAGAAAGAGAATTAACGAGGCAACTCTGTGCTCTGTACTAAAGTCTCTGCCAGATAACAAAAAAAAGGAAACACCTGAACTACCAATTTATTTCAAAACGATACGAAAAATTTGTAAAGGCAGTGTCGCTAACACGATCAAAACAAACGTTTCCTGGTAAGGGGCGTCCTTGACGCTTTTACTTTGCATGAAATTATTTTCAGTAATGAGCTAATATCTCCTAAACGCGCGGACCGATTTACTTGATTTAAACGGGTATGATCGTTTTACGCCTATACCTTTCTTTAGACCAAAATTATCATAATATCTCCTTAAACAAAAAGTCATGATCAAGTCAGATCAATTTTTTTTTCTTATCTAGCGGAGACTTTAGTGACACACGGCGTTTGAAGGTCATTTGTCTTCTAGTGAAAACGAGGTTTTTATTATACCTACCATTAATTTTACGATGCATCAACTTTCCTAATACCTGTATTGCATTTTGTTCGTGACATAAAACAACCAAAGTGTGATATTAATTAGGGTTATCAGAAAAGACGTGCACTAGTTGGCAGCACTGTGTCACCAGGTCCAGGCATCTATCAAAGTGCTTATGTTTTCCAACATTTGTTAAATTAACGGCAACGTCATGTGACGTCATACCTTACATTTTCACAGTGGAAGATCTCTTGACATAGTGGCGCTAGCTGGTGGCGTTAATTATACCGAAAACCCTCATTGACAACGGCATAAACTACCTAATTGTATGCCAAGAACCTTCTTTTTTTTATTTATATAAAATATGCAGTATTTAGAATAATGTTTACTTGTTATTTTATGCGTCCTTCTTGATTATAATTTGTGCTACGCCATTCCATGTTGAAACAACTTTTTATGTGAATTTATTAAAAGTATTTTTGTAAAAAAAACGATCAATTAAGTGATGTATTTATTAAAGTAATTCGTATGTTATTTTGTACAAAATAAATTATGTTTGGAATGTAATATTATGTTTCATTTATTATTATTTATCATCGCTTTCGTCCTGTGAATGACACGGTCAACACACACCGAGAAGAGACGCTGAGCGCACTTTAAAATAGCGATACATTATAGAACTGTATTTACTAAGCAGCAAGGTACACATTTCAGTGAGAGAATACGCCCGCCTAATTTAAAATTATAATTCGAATTTATAATATGGTGTATCATAAGATCAAGCAACAATATAAGTCACACCTTCTATTACTGAAGTGTTTAGATGCATGCTATATAGACCGATAGCGCTGGCTTATTTTGATGCCATAAGTTAAAAAAATTCTAAAGATGCTTATTTCTTGCCTGTGGATACAGTCGTACCTATGTAGCTTATTTTTGCATTTTGTGTCACATCTGTTACTTGCATTTACAGTAATTCGATGTTTTGTGGTTGATTCTTTTTATTCTGCTTAAAACAGGCAAAAAAAAAATAAAGTTTAAAATAATTATGGTATCTTAACTAGGATAGCTTGTGGAGTGTGCAAACCCAATTTGTGTCATATTTGCCCAGTGCAAACTGACATACAGTCAGTATGTAAAAAATAGTGCGAAAAAAAATTTACAATTTATGAAATAACTATTTCCTTTCTTAGATCACTTACATATGCCTATTAAATAAATTTGTGCCAAATTAGAGCACGGAATTTTAAGATTTTAATTTATTTTGTTTTACCAAGCTACAAACGCTTCAAAAAAATATTACAATCATTAGAGTTCACATATTCAATATCATAAATGCATGAATAATCGACATTGTAAATTTGTGTCATTTTAATGCACGCATATGTATTTAAATGAATAAAACACAAAAACAATGGTTGAGGTGGAAGTGGGCGGAGGCGGCCAGGCGGCATACGCACGCACACACGTTCGTTCGGTACGATTTCTTCATAGATGCGAAGCGTTCATAAATAAATAACATACCTATTATATCGAATATTGATTGACTTTTATCTCCGCTACATAATGAACAAATGTGTAACCTTTAGAGATAAACATAATGACGTGCGAATTTTGTACAAACCACGCGTCTGCAATCTTATTACCTACGATTGTCAATGGTCCATGCTTAGAAGACGGTCAATTTTTTTTTTTGGATTGACGCTTTAATTCGCTTCGAATTTGAACCTGAAGTAGGTAGGTAGATTGATATGCCGATACCTACCTACCTTTTTGTTTCGTTATACTGCTTCTCGATATCCCGCGCCCCGCTTCGAGTAGGTAGTGTACAGTCAGTAAAACAAATAGTACACGAAGTAAAAAATATACTAGATATTTTTGTTGTGTGGTGATAGTGATTATGTATAGTTTTATTTCATCACGGTCCCTAAAATAGTCTGCTTTTCCGTCATCCCTTATAATGCTCGATTCTATGAACTTTAATAATCCCCTTTCATTAACCACATATCGACACCCAATATGAATAACATTGTAATTTTAGTTACACATTGCTACAACTTTATGTCATAAAATCACCAAGAACAGACCTTTTTGTCTGCCTCCGTACCTGCAACCGTATTTATACGACGGTAAGAACTCCTTTTGTGAAATGAATAATTGCATTGTAATTATAAATGAACAATGTTTCTACTGAAGTATACTTGTAGATCAAATTCCAATACACAAAAGTTTTGGTAACAAGGGTTTCTTTGTGATAAAGTCATTTTAAACTGACATACAATGTAATACATTTTAAATTTTGGACTATTTATATTTTAACCATATTGGAATTTTAAGTTACTATTCCAATCATAATAATATATTGTTTTTCTTCTTAAATTAAATAAATCTAAACACTTATTTGAAATGTTATCATTGTATAGAAAGATGCAGTGTTGACGTCGATAATAGGTTTTTAGTTCATCATTAATGGTATCAGTATAAATAGTCTTGGAGAAAAACTAAGAGTAGGTATGTAATAAAAATGTTTTTAGACTTATTCAATATTACAGATATGTGAGTAAGTAGAATAATAAAGAAAAGTGTGAAGAAGTAATTGCAAATGAAAGGCGTGATAAGCATAAGGATAGGATAGATGGACCCCCTTTTCCGAACTTAGACTGCCATTTGGTCCATTGTGCGTGTAGGCCTCCTCTCTCTGAGAGGGAATGGGCCGTAATCCACCACGCAGGCCCAGTGTGGGTTGATGGATGTTACATGTCTCAGTTTTTTTTTTACTTTAGTGTTTTGAGAGCAGTGATGAAATAATTTACACAAAGTAAAGCGCTTCTTCTGGGTTCGAGCCCACGACTATACTTGTAAGTCGCGTCCGTTACCACTGGGCTATCACTGCTCTATGTTCTACTGTCCACTGGGTGGACAATTTGCAATAGGGGGAATTCATTTTTTTATATTTGGTAGGCTTGCGCTTGACCACTACCTCACCTGATGGTAAGCGATGACGTGGTTGATGATGAAGCACGCTTGCCTAAAAGTAACGTATTCACTCTTAACTTAAAGACTCCTAAGTTGTAGCTATCGGGCAAAACAGACTTCGGCAGGGAATTCCACTCTTTAGCTGTACGCACATTGTACGTAGTACCAAAACGTTTATTGCGTATGGGTGGGATGTCTACCATGTACCGATGGCACATCGCCGTGCGTCTTGTAGTCTGATGATAAAAAGGGCTAGGTGGAATGAGATGATGTGATTCCATTGCACACTCCCCGAAATGCAAATGATAAAAAACCGATAAGCTGGCAACTCGGCGACGATGTTCAAGGCTCTGGAGCTTTGACTCTACCAGTTCCTCATTGCCGATGAGCTTCTTGGCCCGTTTTATTATCAACTTAAGTGCATCAAACTGGTATTTGGCAGATCCTTCCCAGAAATAAGAACAGTACTCCATACATCAACGAACTTGCGCTTGATACAATTTGAGCAACTGTTCTGGCGTGAAGAACCGTCTCACCTTTACGAGGATACCCAACTTTATAGCAGCCAGCTGAGCCTTTGCCTCAATGTATGAACCAAAATCGAGGATCGTGTTGAACGTTACGCCAAGTTGCTCAAGATGGTCCATTATCAGCTCGTTTACACCTCAGAAGTAAGGAGCCCAGTGGAATTGGGTCATTTTAACAGAGAAAAGATACGACTGGGATTTAGCAGCAAAGAACCTGACCAAATTGGCATCGCCCCATTTGGAGACTGGCTTCAAGGATAAGCTCAAACGCTCCACCATAGCCTCACAAAGGGCAAGGATGGACGAGTACCTCTCAGCAACAGTGCTGTCGTCTGCATACCCAAGTTTTTAGCAGATCGTTTATATGCAGCAAAAATAATGCTGCTGAGAGTACACACCCTTGAGGGACTCCGGCATTAATATGCAATTGGTCCAACGAGCACCCATCGATAACCACTCAAATTCTGCAATCCAATCACATATACCATCACCAGGCAAACCAAATGAAGGAAGCTTACTAATAAGGCTTCCGTGCCAGACCCTGTCGAAAGCTTTCGTGATGTCGAGGGAGACGGCAAGCGCCTCCCTGTGCCTCTCGATTGTCTCACTCCAGATGTGAATGGCATACGCTAGAAGATTCCCTGTAGTACGAGTTCAGCGGCAACCATAGTGGCAATCACTTTGGATGTCATTAGCTTCTAGGTATGCCAGGAGCTTAATATTAAGCACACGTAGAGATGGGTCTGTAACTGGCCAGGTTAGCACGACTGTCCTTCTTGGGCACGGGCTGTACGTTAGCTTCCTTCTAAGCATTCGGCACTTTTCCAGTTGCATACGAAAGGCGAAATAGACGTGTCAAGATGGGAGACAGTTCGAGCGCACAAGTTTTAAGGACAAGTGCTAGTATTCCGTCGGGGTCACTAGCTTTATTCAAGTCGAGGTTGCCCAGCACTCTACGAACGTTCTTTTGATGGATGCGAATGTCTGACATATGTCTCACACCTACCAGGAGAAAGAAAGGGCCGCGCATCACCAGAATGCAGACGCAAAGATGCCGCAAAAAGTGGCAAATAATTTTGCCTTCTCCTCAGCGAAGCGGGCCAGCGACCCGTCACCCGCAGAGTGGTGGTAATGAAGGATGGCAGAAGTTCGACTTAACCGACTTACCCAGGGACCAAAACACTTGCTGGGTAAGAAACAACTTATGTCCCTATTCGGCCGTTGCAACACCTTTTTGCAGGACTTGGCAGCGCTGTTGAAGGTCTTCTTTTCTGACATACGTGACTCGCAACCCAAGGTAAACTATCGACACAGAGTATCGGTCTGTATCTGTTGTCAGCAGAAGGTCCAAGCAATTGGCCGTGTGCGAATCAATATCCCCCGTTGCCGTTGCCCCCTGAACCAGCTTGCTGATTAGCGCTAACGAAAGCTTATTTATCTCCCCTCCAGCATGATCGCTGCACTGGTATGGGAAGAGCCACTCCTGGTGGTGAGCATTAAAGTTCCCCCGTATCACTAATAGGGCGGAAGGGTACCACTGCTGTGCCGCATCAGCCTGCTTGTCTCCTGATCTCCGCTGTGCGAACGGTAGACACAGGCATAGATCATTTTATCCAGACCTGTGTCCACCAGAGCCTGAAGCGTTATGAATATTGAAAAGCGATTTTTATTAGCTCTTCCATAGCAATTAACATGTCTTTTTATCCGAATGTAACATTGACACGCATGTAATTGTTGCTTACAATAATATTTATCAATGATTTTTTTGTCGGTATAATTGGTAATCGTACAATAAGATACAATAATATTCACAGAAAAATCTTTCTTCAAATGCCATCATGACCCCAGTGTAACGGTCGTTACAATGCTTTTCATATTAAGAATTCTTTACAATCTGTACACTGTGACATTGCAAAAATCATACTTGCAGTGGTTTTATCAAAACTGAAAGAGCAATTAAAATTAGTAACAAGAAACCTAAAATTGTACCATGCTATATTGAGTTACAATGTTAATAATATTGTGTGTCGATATAACACATTTATTATATTCAACCTCCATTTTAGTCTTTCATAGCTTCGAACTAACTTTTAAGGCCCACGTGAGCATAAAATTTAACTCAGAGTTAGTTGCTAACACTAGGTTAAATTGACTGTTTGTTATACAATATTGTCAATTTAACCTCGTGTTAGCAACTAATTCTGAGTTTAGTTTTTAGTGCAAGTGGGCATTAATCAATCAAATACATCATAAATAACGTACGCACTTGTTTTTTATTTATTTATTTATATTTATTTATTTATATATACTTTATTGTACACCAAGATAAAAAACAATAATACATATGGAAACCTTAAAATTAAAACAAACATACAACAGGCAAACATCATCATCATTTTTTGCAACTTGCAAAGACCTAATGTAAACAAATAAAAGCGCCGCGAGTCTGGCTGGCCGGCACCCGCCGCGCGCGCCCGCTCTTTTCTCTGCGCTCGCCCTTCGTGCGAAGAAGTCTAGTATTTTTTATTTCAATAATAAGATTTCGTGGATAAAAACGACACAAATTATGAATAGTATTTTCTTAAACCATAATAATCAAAAACACGTAAACTCTAATAACTTGCATTTTCTTTTGTGTATTTTACAGGGTATTGTAATAAAAAAATAAAATATCTATAAAAGCCGTGGATGAATTCGACACAAAATATTTTAACCAACAGATATCAGTACTCTAAAACGAGTAACACTTATTTAACCTATTGTAATATTCTTTTAGAGTTAGTTTAGCGACGTGTTAGGTACTGGTTAAATATTAGGATTCCCGTGGACAAGGATGACACAAAATGCCTATGTACATCAGGGGGGTGACCATAAGCTCTAAAGTAAGGTTATTTTGAGATCGAGTAAGTGACAGATGTATACAAGTCGTATACATCTGTCCCTTACACACACTCAAAATAACCTTACTCTAAGAGCTTATGGTCACCCCCCAGTTAATACTTCGTTATTATCATGGAAGTAAAATTATTATCTCTAATTTTCTTTTCAACCAGTATTGAACGAAAAGACAAATACCTAAATTTCTACCTATGCAAGTACCTAGGATGACACAAACTTAGGTATTAGGTTGGGCAAATGGTCCGGAAACTATATGCGAAACACGAATAACTTTAATATTTTTGAAACCTCAAAACCTAGCGCTATCGGTCTAATAGTTCATAGAGCACTTAAATGTTGATAGCTTGGTACTCCGGTAGCGGACGTTAGGCGAGTATGTATAGGGTCTTTCAACAAGGACGGGTCGATGTTAAAATTTAATAACAAGATGTGTGTGAGATATTAACGAAATTTATTTTTTATTTAAAAGGCCCATTTATGCCAATTATGGATGGAATATGACATCGTTCAAATATCCGCCGCGGCTTCGTATGGTGGCACGAATCCGAGAGGTCCAATTTTTAATGACTCTGCTGCATAGATCCGGCTGAATCCGAGCGATGGCCTGCGTTATGTTGGCTTTCAGGGCAACGGTCGAATGTGGTTTATTGGCATAGACCTGCTACTTCAGAAAACCCCACAAGAAAAAGTCTAGCGGAACTCTAACTCTACCCTCAAACCGTTCATGCAGAATGTCGATTGTGTCGTTCGCTGTGTGGCAAGTAGCGCCATCTTGCTGGAACCACATGTCGTTCACGTCCATATTGTTCAAATCAAGCCAAAATAAATTGTTTATCATTGATCTATAGCGCTCGCTCGATCTATGCAGCAGAGTCATTAAAAATTGGACCTCTCGGATTCGTGCCACCATACGAAGCCGCGGCGGACATTTGAACGATGTCATATTCCATCCATAATTGGCATAAATGGGCCTTTTAAATAAAAAATAAATTTCGTTAATATCTCACACACATCTTGTTTTATTCAATTTTAACATCGACCCGTCCTTGTTGAAAGACCCTTTACGTAATTTGTTGCTTCAATTCTATTCTACGCCGTAAGCCGCAGGATATGGGTGGGAACTGAGTGAGGGCTTAGGAAGCTGAGAAGGTGTAAATTGGCTAGTGTTAAGAGGGGAGACAAGATGTCGTAGTACATCTTCTAACTAAAGGGTGCAGGCACGGTAAAGATATTTAACAGTATTGTGACTCGGCCCTGTCCTTGAAATAAGTGCCTACAAGCGCGCGTCATGTAAAAGTCCGTCAGGACCGCCCGCCTCTACCTACTTGAGTTTCTTTCTAGTTTTTTTATTGTAAATATCTCAGATTCTTTTCTCTAATCTCAGGTAAATATTATATTTTTTATTATACTTATTTTAAATCTTACTAGGTAGGTACCTACCATTTACAACATTCATAAGTAATCATTTCTTAATGATATTTCGTCAAATTAAATAATATATTAAGTAGCTAAGTTCATAAGTAAATAGATAGCCTGACCTAGGAAACTACCTACTATAAATACCTACCTATTAAAAAAAGAAACAAATTACATAATAGAAGGTTAGGTATAGATTTTTTTTATAGTCTTGCCTTTCAAAGATTCCAGGTAATTTAAAAAATGTTATCTCTTGGCGTTATAGAAGAATTCAAGCAACCAAAAAAAACAATATTGTCTATAATTGCACATAGTACGTCGCAGTTGATACTGCAAGAGATCTCTGAGAGAATTTGTGCCTTTTCTTTCGAAAATCCTTCAATATTAATTGAGACGACAAAAACAGCTGGTGCAGTCAAATTCATGAAAGAGCCGTTTGGGATGGGTCTTGAGAAAGACCGGCAGCCGTATTGCGTAAGTGCGCAAAGAAGTTAAACTCTATCAAACCGACCAAATCGGCCAATCACACAAAAACATCGCGTCATTCATCTCGCAGGTTGAGTCATCTAGACTCTGCGTTACCGAGTGCTAGGTGTCCTGGGTGCGCCGGACGTTTGGGGGATTGGGTACCGAATTTTAACGTCGCTCGGGGAGGCTGAGTTTTAGGTTTGAGGCTAAACAAAACTCAAGAATAGTAGATAAATCTTGTTTACACGATGGTCACCAGAACAGTCTCGAGTACGAGCATCGAGATGCGAGACTCAAAGTAGACAATCACATCGTGCTTAATTCAAAAAGAACATATTTACTTGAAGGGAATTAATACACAACTGCGGCTTCGCTCCCGTTAACTGCCTATCCTACCCTACTTATCTATGTACCTGTACCTATCCTACTTATCTAGACCTACCTACCTTACTTTCCTTTCTTTCTATCTAGATCGAGCGTTCACTGCACATAATACTATTTACTCTAGGGAGAAGAATATCGACTTCATACTAAACAAAACAGGCCAAGTGCGTGTCCGAAGTTGCATAATACTGCGGACTAAAAAGAGGGTTTTGTTGTTGTTACATGAACATTAGAACGGTTTCAGCGGCTCACAAAGTCTAAAAACGGGCCCACATAGAATGATGTTTTTTTTTAATCTATATTCTCGCGTTTGACCACTATCTCGCCAGCGATGATGTGGTCTACGGTGAAGCACGCTTGCCTAGATGTAATCTATTCACTCTAGACTTAAACTAATTATGGAGTAACTGGTAACTGACGAAGGAGTTATAAAATCCAACTTCGCAACTGAAGTTAGAAAAATATTATCTATTTGAGTACCACCGCGGGTGCGAATTGCGAAAGGAGCCGATACGAGCGCGCGTTAGAGCCACGGGGAATGGTATAGTTCGTTCCTGGATCCTTGCGTGCACGCTCCTTGTTTATTTCTCTTTCGGAATTAGAAAAAAATCGTATGTATTCACCTCTAATCTCCTCTAATACCGCAGATTAGAGGTGAATCCTCTAATCTGCGGTATTCACTATTTCATTCTGGAAAGTTTTACGCTACTCAATTAGTGATAAAGTCGGGTCGAATATTGACTTTATAGAAGGATATCGACAAAAGAAAATAAGTAATTTGCTTGGAAATCGAATCTAATTTGACTTTACTTTTACGTTTTAATTACAAAACGTCGAAAATACTTCTGCACTAACACAAAATAGACTCCACCGCGCGCATACGCCGTATGGACTACGGACTGGTACTGCCAACGACTCCGGCCACTCCAATGCGTTATTCGAGCTAAAACATTATTAATTTAGAAATCATTATTATTAAGGATGTTATGATTGTATTTTTGTATATTTTTACATGGTTAGCATATATTCACTATCTGTTTTACACAGCTAAAAACGTTATTTTAGTAATTTTTCAATGGCATTTGTACAAAAATTTGACTGTGCCAAGTACATTTTATAAGTTGGTCGACTATTACTCGTAAACTTGTAAAGCCTCTTATGATTTCATTTTTGTATATTTTTACATGGTTCGTAAGCATTATATTTACTCTGTTTTACACAGCTATCAACTTTATTTAAGTAATTTTTCAATGGCATTTGTACAAAATTTTTATTGTTCCAAGTACATTTTATAAGTTGGTCGACTATTACTCGTAAGCTTGTAAAGCCTTGTTATCCGTGATAATTTTCCTTTTAATTTCGTTATATTTACTACTACCGTAATTTTTTTCACATAGGCAAGAGCAACCATTTCGCTGGCAGGGGGGGTGGGACACTTTAGGTACTCTAACATAAATTTGCAACTTAAAGCTTAATTTTACGCAAACGAATCTCTGAATCGAAAAAACGTTTTAACAAACCCATAATATTTTTGAATGACACCACACCATGAGATAGATGAGAAAAAAAAAACCGGCCAAGTGCGAGTCGGACTCGCACACGAAGGGTTCCGTACCATTATCGCAAAACACTGCATAAAAATCACGTTTGTTGTATGGGGCCCCCCCCTTAATTTATTTTATTTTAATTTATTAATTATTATTTTTTGAAGTAAATTTACAACTAAACATTCCGTGAATATTTCAAGCGTCTACCTGTTGCCGTTATTAATATCGAGCAAAAAACGGCAAAAATATCACGTTTGTTGTATGGGAGCCCCCATTAATATTTATTTTATACTGTTTTTAGTATTTGTTGTTATAGTGGCAACAGAAATACATCATCTGTGAAAATTTCAACTGTCTAGCTATCACGGTTCATGAGATACAGCCTGGAGACAGACGGACAGACAGACAGACAGACAGACGGATCGCGAAGTCTTAGAAAT
Source organism: Anorthoa munda (assembly GCA_945859665.1). Taxonomy (NCBI): domain Eukaryota; kingdom Metazoa; phylum Arthropoda; class Insecta; order Lepidoptera; family Noctuidae; genus Anorthoa; species Anorthoa munda. The sequence goes on along the minus strand of OX243899.1, from coordinate 3,687,864 downwards.
AGGGTCCCGTTTTTACCCTTTGGGTACGGAACCCTAAAAAGTACACTTTACGTTTATGGGAGGTAGACGAAAAAACAATTTTTCAACATGCCAAATTATAGCTTTCTAGTACTGTAGATTCTCTGAGCTAAGCTGCGGACGGACAGACGGACAGAGCGAAACTATAAGGGTTCCTTGTTGACTTCGGAACCCTAAAAAGTAAGGACAGATTTGCTGCGCGCCATCTAGTAGCACTCCAGAACACCACAACGAAACGGAAACATAAAAAAAAATATTACCGACTTCCTTCTTTTTTACCCGACTGCCGAAGGAGGGTAATGTGTTTATCAGTCTATGTATGTATGTATGTTTGTTCCTATGTGACGTTCTAGAGACCTAACGGGTGGGCCGATTTTGATGGTTCTTACGTCAATCGATTCGTCTTAACCCCGCGAGTGGCACTGGCTACATGAAAATTGGAAAATAGGAAAATGGCGGAATTTTTTTTCTTCCAAACCTATCGTGTAGGGTATCAAAATAAAGGATTTTAAGAGGTGATTTCAAAAATATATAACACTTATATCTTTAAATGTACCTAATTCGAAAAATAAATAACTAAAAAGTTATAAAAAAAAATAAAAAAATACCTAACTGCTTGAAAAGCGAACTAAAAAGACGTCAACAAGGAGAAAATCATGCTGTGCAGTCGGAGGATACGTCTGGTTTTGGTCAGCCAGCTCGCGAAGATGATGAGAAAAATAAATGAAGAATAATAAAAAAATAAAATTTTATATGTTGCGGGATTTGAACGTGGGTCAAACTGGTTTATTGAGGATTATCTGGCAGTGTATAGTATCAGTAAATAGTATGACTTCGCTGCCATGTTACGTTCTCATTGGTTCATTATATCTATAGTAGAAGGTCGTAAGTGCGACTGGTTGGCTATGCTATAATTTCGTGGCGTTGTGACCAAGGGCGTCGCCAAGGGGGGGCAGGGGGGGGCAGCTGCCCCCCCCAGAGATTCTAAAAAAGTTGCCAAATGTAAAGCAACCACAGTCGTAAGTCTTTGACTTGACTTGCTTGATTGATCATTCCCGTACGTCGCGAATGAATATATATAAACCAAACCCAACAGATCGAACCGTTGTTGATATCCTAAAATAGGCAAAAGCCTTCTTTCCCGACACGGAAAAGCGTTGAAAATTTTGATCGCTCTTCCGTGCACAACGTGTACGGTAGAGTTGCGTAGCTTTACATGTTGGACTCTGAATAGTGCTCGCCAAACTAATGGGCCGCCCTGAAGTTGGCTTTCCGATGCGCAAGGCACGGATCGGTACTGTTTTTGTATGATTTACTACTGCGCAGACATTGCAGCCAACTTCGGGACGGACAAGAAGTTTGGCGAGAACTATACCGATATTATTACAATAGCTGTAGATGTTAGGCTCGTACTGCAAGTGAAAAGCTTCATGTGCTCTCGACTTTACCTACAATTCATACTTTTCTCTTTCTCCATATCAACTTGCCCCCCCCTAGGCCATCGGCTGGCGACGCCCTTGGTTGTGACTTCACTTTACAACCTTATAGTACAAAAACGATTTTTCTACAGATTTAGTATAGATAATTGATGAAAAGAGCATTCTCGACGGTCAAAAAAATGCAATTTCAAATCCACAAACATTTAACGGTACCTGATATTAGATATTTCAATTTTTTTTGTTTTTTTTTGTCTAAGAGGGCAAGTTTTTTTGAAACATTCAACCTCCTTATAAAATAAATTAGTTCTATTTTCCCAAAAAAGACAGGCAACAATTTTTTTTCCGATAGCCATTTAAAAAGATACCTCATTTCATCGCGTTCACTTTTTTACAAATCCTGTCAGAAAACAACTATCTCAAAATCTAACAATCCGATCTTTACAAAAACAATGTAATTTTTTAAATATAAAGTTTAAATTGGGTGTGTACTTATATATTTCTTTTCGATTAAAAAAATTGTGTCGGCTTTAAAAATGCTAGGTCCATTCCGTCATTGCCCGCACATGAAGGGCTTAAACCATGCCGCCATTGTACTTACCAATACTAATCTAGGGGAAGTTATAACCGGCATAGGTAAGTCACGATTTTTTTACGATATTAAATAGCTTCTACAGTCGCCATTTTCATGTCCGTTATACTGGACGTCATTGCGTCATTACTTAGAAATCTAGGTGCCTTAACCAAATTCCAAGTATAGGATATATTATGTGCCACCAGACCAAAGGCTAAACCATCTCTAGCGGCAAGCACAAGTCCCTTACTTGGCAGCCTGCGGGTTAAAAGGATGTCAACTAAAGAGTTGCTAGCACTATCAGACCATGTCTTCGCGGTCGCAGCCCAAGGGTTTGGACATCAACCTGTCGGTCGGGGGTCGTGAACTCGTACTCAGAGAACATTACCGACTTTAAATTACCCAGGGGTGTTAACAGATGTTTGACAGGATGAGGATGCGATTAATACCATTTTTTTTTGGTGGGATATCATCCTTTCAAATTTATCCGCGACAGCTTATAAAATATTCTTTAGCACTACTCTTCGTCTTCAAGATGCGGCATACGATAGTTAGTGTACATTCTTCTGGCTTACCTTACGATAGTATAGCCCTCGCCAAACTTATGGGCCGCCCTGAAGTTGGGTTTACCGGATGCGCGAGGCACAAAACGGTGCTGTTTTTGTATGAGATTTACTACTGCGCAGCCATTGTAGCCAACTTCAGGGCGGCCAAGAAGTTTGGCGAGAACTATACATATTATTGTTCCTTTACTAGAAGCTAATGTTGACTTTGTTGTTATTACAGCAAGTCGTAGTTACGCAGACGAGAAAGGAACTGGGTGCTGTAAAGATGTGGTGCAGACCGCTGGCAAGAAAGTAGAGCCCTGGCCCAAGCCTGACACGTCCCCGCAGCCCTGGCGCTGCGAGTGCCCGCAGGGCGTCCAGCCGCCCAACTACGACCCTTACAGGATAAAGGTCCCAGAACCGGTCGTCCCACCGCTCCCCCCCTGTAATGTCAAGGTAATTACACTTTTATAAATGCATCCATCGATTTAATTGAACCTTTGCGACATTCTTGAAACGGTGTTCGAATAGTGCGTTTGACGAAATCAGAGCCCCGCGGCGTGACATTAAGTATCTAATGAAATCCAGCTTGTGCTTTGTTCATCAGCGGATCGGCGTGCTGAACGTGTCTTCTGACGAGCAAAACCAGCAAGATCAGCGAAATGCCTGGCAGAATAGCCAGACAAGCTACCACCACCATCACCATCATGGCTACCAACAGCATCAGGCCTTCCAGGAAGAGGAGGCTAGAAACCCAGGCGTCTTTGGACGTATCAAAGGCTTCTTCAACAAACTGAGAGGCAAAGGGAAGGAGGGAGAAGGAGATGCTATGATAACCGGCACCAGAAACATCAACTTTCTATACCGTTAACCCAACACATTGTTTACTCGTCTTAGAGCTCTGCTCAAACTGAAGCGAATACTGCGCGCGATACGGAAGGAAATCCACTCCTGAGCTTTAAAATAGTAGACGCGCGCAGTCCGCCCTGCGTCCTGGCAAGATTCGCCTCAGTTTAAAAGCAGTATTCAACACATGCAAAGTGAACTTTATAATTATAATATACACGTCCGAATATGATAGAGAAATAGACGTTTAACAATATAATTGTAATAGGCAAAGTTCATAACTAAATAGACTTTTTACAATAGAATCAAATGGTTTCATTTTTATTCTTACATAAAGTTATTGAGGGCACTGAATTTCGTCCAACGCACTATAACACCTCCCTGCCGATTGTCCTGAAGTGAATAGTAACATTTTTTGACAGGAAATTCCAAATGAGGATTCGACGGAGCTGTTGAATAATCCGGCATTTAGTTTGAAATCGGGTTGTAATGTTCAAGATTTGTTTTACAATTCGCCAATTGTGCACCCCGACTACTGGAAAGATAAGCCGTCGAAGAGAATGGCTGAAGTAGTGAAGGAGGTGCTGCCAAACTTGGGGTACCACGGGAGATGCAAGTACAAGTATGCGTTTCATGAGCCCTGGAAGCCTCTGGACCGCATAGCTTTGCTGCAGGAGGCCGAGCAGCAAGAACAAGAGCTCATAGAACACGCGACGCACTCGGTCAAAGCTCAAACGTAATGCTAAGGGCTCTGATTTCGGATTCGCAAAAAAATAGAATAAACGTTAGCTTATAGTTTCTTAAAATGTCGCATAGTTTTTAATAAATTATTGTCTCTTTTTTGACTACTTGGAACTTTTACTACCTATTAGTTTGTTGTCCTCTGGAAACGAATAATAATGTAACACCAATGTCAAAAAGACATGATGACACTATACATGCGCGCGCGCTGGTGTTTTTTGTTTGACGGAACACTAAGTTGGTGGCTTTATTTTAAACGATTTTTTTTTAAAGTTCAGGACCAATTGGCTCGCGGTCTCGTTGTGAATCAGTGAATTCTGGTAGATGTAATGTGATGAGAACAACTGGTAACCAAATTACCCGAAACACCGAAACAAAACTTAACAAGACTCGTGCTATCACGGGAGTGTTTCCAATATCGGCTTCAATTTTCAGCATGGGTACAAGTATAGACTATACCCGAAGCCCGTAAAACATGAGGGATCTCAATTGTCTTTACGGCGAATATCACCGATAAAACTTAACGCAGTCAACAAATCCAAACTGAGTTTCAAGAGCTGTCAGTTTACACTGCAATGGAGTACATTTCAGTTCTTGCCCGTGGTCCCCCAGTCTAGTCCCCCTCGGGGTACCACGAACAAATATGTTTGCCCGTGGAACCCCCAAGGGGGACAAAGGGGTACCACGGGCAAATTATTTGACCCGTGGTACCCCCGCTATGGTAACACGATAGTTTTGTTCAGGAAAAAGAATTACTAATATTTACGTTATTCTCCATTACATAATGTGATTAATCACTTTGTAATGTGGTTACATTACAAAGTGACATAGTACATTATCAAGAAAAACATTCATAGGTAAAAAAAAAAAATCTGTAATGTCATAATCTACAGATTTGGGAATTTCTTAAAATATTAAAGAAAATCTTAACTAAACTCCTAAATAAAATAAAAATGATTAATCCAGAGATTAGTACTTTCTGAGATTTTGGCGATGCCACTTTATGCAAGCGTCTGGATTGAAGGCCCAAGTAATTTAATAATATCAGTTTTAATTCACATTTAAGAAATTCATGGCTTTAAGTTTTTACTATTTTCTCTTTTCTTATTTCGTTACGCAAAAATTAATAAAATGGGTCCTCGATCCAGATGCTCATTCCATTTTCTTCTTTAAACTCTGTCTTACATTTTTTATATTCTTCCAGCGTCAATATTGTTTTTATTGAAAAATCTCATATGAACTACAAATAAATAATTTTTTACCTACTGGTAAGCAATTATTTATTTATATTTCTTTATTTGTTAAGCAACAGTTCGTTTTTCAAATTCTTTTTTTATGACGAATTTAAATGTTTGAGATGGGGTACCACGGGCAATAAAAATATATTTGATAAGAAGATTGTTATTCAGGGGGTTCCAAGGGCAAAAATATTTGCCCGTGGTACCCCAAGGGGAACTAGACTGGGGGACCACGGGCAAGTACCGGTACATTTCTAGATTTTTAACCGACTTACCAAAAAGGAGGAGGTTCTATGTTCGACATTGTTTTTTTATTTTTTTGTGTATGTTCACCGATATCTCCGTCAATTGTGAACCGATTTTGAAAATTCATTTTTTGTTCGAAAGAGTATGTTTTGAAATTGGTCCCATTTTAATTTGGTGAAGATCTGACGAAGAACTTCGGAGATATACAACAGAACTCTTCAATAAATACCAGGAAATATCTCGGGGTTGCTGCAATCACATGTTTGTTTATTGTTTATACCATTTCATAACATAACATCACGCCAGTACGTTCTAAAGGGATACGCAGATGTGTACAGTTCACCTTGGTACACTCTCATTTCACCGGTTAAGTCCAGTTTGATGAAATTCGGGTAATCTATTCTGGCATTATATAGGTACCTATCTTACTTAACTACTTGCCTATAAGGCAGGTACAACAAAAAGGGAAAAAAAAACTACCGACTTCTAAATAAGAAAACTACAAAATGAAAAATAACTTAATTTTGATAGTCGGTGTCCATAACGCAAAAAAAAGGTACCTATCCGACTTCCAAAATTAAAGATATTTTTCACTTTGTAGTTTTCTTATTTGTAAGTCGCACAGAGTATTTGACCTATAACGTCTTATCAAAATTATTGTGATATTTTTAGATTTGATATAAGACAAAAAGTAGTTTAGGGTGATAAATTTGTATTTCAAACACCATACATACGTAAAATTTCACATAAAATCATTCCAGTCAGATTCGCCTTCAATAGGTCCATCCTCCTCCTCCCTGTCAAACTCTGACGAGACGTACGATGTCTCCGGGAGCAAGAGTTGTAATGTGCATCTGGACCGAGTGACCATTTTTTTGTGTCATGCTCTGCCGCAGAGCCACCATGTTAGAAACCGGCAAATTATATCTTAGAATGTTGTACGCTAAACGTACATAATGTACGTACACCGTTATCGCTGTACGTGCTTGGTAATGATAAAATAGACATTGATTGTGGCTCTGCTGCAGAGCATACTCTCTAGCAGAGCCAGCCAGAATATGTACTCAGGAAAGATAAATGCGACTGTTTTTGGATGAAGACTGTTGTACGAATAGTGTTTATTGCGTACGTGTTAAAAAATATCATTATAAGACAGTGGTTCTATTTATTTTAACTTTGCTAAAAAATCATAGAAAGCGCCTGATTATTTTGTGACAGCAAAATGTTTTGTTTTATTTGTGATTGCACAACTATAAATATTAGGGATATTAATTGGTGTGCATCAGAATGGCGGGTGAATGACTACAAATGGTCATGCTATATGCGTAAGAGCTATGTACGAGCAATGTACCAAACGTACGTAAAATTTGAATTTCTTCGCACTATTATAAAACCACAGTTTTTAGAAAAAGTATTTGAACCGCCAACAACCTGATATCAGAATGGCGGGTGTATTAAAAATCTGAACAAATTACCTACTATCTGACTGTGAAATGCCTATCGTAGCAATGTACGAGCAATGTACGCAAGGGCGGATCCAGGATTTTTTTCTGGGAGGGGCACAAGGGGCGGACCAGCAAAAAAATCAACAATAACTGTCAGAAATAAACTTGAAATAAACTTAAATTATCATACTTCATGTTTATTTCGACAAGTTCAAGTATGTACAGGAAGGGTTATGAAAGACAAGAGTTTCACTCATGTTCTTTCTGTTCATCATCATCATATCAGCCGAAAGATTTCCACAGCTGGACATAGGCCATCCAGCGGATGCCCGCAACCTTAACCAGGCTTTTGGTCCACTACAACGCAACGTCTTCCGGTTCGCGGTCGCCAGTCCAAAACTTTTCTGTCCCATCGGCTATCTGTTCTGCGAGCAATGTGCCCTGCCCACTGCCACTTAAGTGTGGCAATTCTTCGGCCTATGTCGGTAAACCTGGTTCTCAATCACGCAAGGACGGTTACCTATCATAAGTTCGAACAACATTTGACCGAATTTCATTTCACCTAAAACTTTTCAACTATTATTGTTTCGTTTTTTTTTTGCTTCATCGATGTCACGTCTGCCACTGTCTTAGTTGACCTATTATCAATTCGATTTTTTTCTTTACTCCAAGGTTTTACTTGGTCGGAATTTTTTTACCGAAGTTACACTTAGCCGAAATAACATTTGTCCGAAATATTTATATTTAAACGCATATCAAAATAATAAGTGAGAGAGAAACAGCGGGTGAATACAAATGTTTAAAACAGTGACCTGAAAAAAAATTGTCGACAGCCCCGCTCCGCTGGGCTCCTATTTCTGTCTGCAGGGTCTGTAACCAACACCCAGGGTCTAACCTAACACGAAGAAGATGACGGGAGCTAAGTTCGCTCGCTTTGCTCGCTCACTTCACCTCCCGTCATCCTCTTCGAACCTAACCTATCCGTGTCGGGGTGCCCTAAATTCCCGAGCTCGCTTCGCTCGCTCTTGGACAAATTCTTTGAAATAATTAATTTTATAAATCATTTGCATGAAAATACGTAAACACAGAGAAGACTGCGTGAAGTCGATTTTGTAGCACAACATATTAAAATTGAAATACTTTTATAACTCTATTTCAATTTTAAATTGAAAATGCTACCAAGTAACCGGCTATATATTTGTGACTAAATAATATTCCCTAACATGTTGTTTCGGTTTGGTGAAAATATGACAAATGAAAAAAGTACAAAAGAGGCTTCGGTCAAAAGCAAAAAGTTATTTTGTAAATCGGCCAAATGTAGTTCGGAAAATAATACATATGCCACATGATACTTCGATGATCTGAAAATATGTCAAATAATGCATATAGCAAAAAAGACTTCGGTCAATAATTTTCGGTAAAATGAAATTTCTCCAAAAAATATTCGGCAAAGTCATCGGTTCCCCGCAAGGACGACTGTAAGCTTTCTGATGAGGCCCATTGTGAGCGACCACGTCTCAGGGCCATAAGTTCGTCTTGAGACACTGTGGTAAGTTGGACGATAAGAAACTGCGCAGCTTCCCGAATGCTGCCCCGCCGAGTAGGATTCGACGGTCAACCTCTTTCTCGAGATTGGACCTGCCTAACTGGACCGTTTGTCCCAGGTAGACATGATCGTCCACGGCTTCGGCTGTGGAGCCACCGATCTTGATAGGAGTGGGTGCGAGATGAGCGCATCACCTTGGTTTGTCCATGTTCATTTTTGGACCCATTCTTTCGGAAGCTCTACTGTGGTCATCGAGCGTTGTACTGGGGTCCTCCATGACAGCTTTATCATCGGCGAATCTGTTTCTCCAGTCTAGAACCTTGAAGACATCCTCCAGTGCAGTGGTGAATAGTTTCATTCTGTTATTTTATTCATATATTTTAACAACTCTGTAATTTGATTTGGTTCTATGTATGTAGGTACTGTGATGGAATCTCCACAGTACACAAAATGCCGTCTGGGGGGGGCACGTGCCCCCGTGCCCTAGGGGGGGGCATTCAAATCCGCCCTTGAATGTACGTTATCATATTAAAAGCATAACCAGATGCTTTTATCTGTTAAAGAGTAATTATAAAAATAAAAATTATCTACATTAAGAGCCTGTCTAATTTTATTAGCAACTAGTTGCGCCTACGTAATACGTTGCTATGTCTAAATTACTCTCCGTCCAGCCTGTCATTTTACGTTTTGACTGCTCAAAACTAATCATTTAGTGATGAAATAATGTGATAACCGATTCTATTGCTTACAACAATTGAATTTATCCATGAAAAAAAATTAATCGATAAAACACAGTTATTTTATTTTTGTTTTTACCCGACTGCCGAAGGAGGGTAATGTGTTTATCTCAGTCTATGTATGTTTGATGTTCCTAGTGGCGTTTTAGAGACCAAACGCGTTGCCCGATTTTGATGATTCTTACGTCAATCGATTCGTTTTAACCTTGGGAGTGTCACTGGCTACATTAAAATGGGAAAATAGAAAATGGCGGCTTTTGGGCGGCCATATTGTGGCGTCCCAATTTTATTTTCTTCCAAGCCCTTCGTGTGGGGTATCAAAATAAGTGTTGCGTACTCTGGCTTTGTAACCAACAGGGATATTAATTTTGATAACACAAATATTTAGTCGCTAATTATTCGAAATTAGTCGCTAAATATCAGAATTAGTCAGTCACTGGTTCAAAAGTTAGAAGGGTTTATAGGTGTCCAATCTGGAGAGACTCTCCCCAGCTTGACCAAATTTATATCTCAAAAACTAGGGCACCTAGCGAAGATCTGTTTTCTCCCAGATTTTGTCGCTAATTAGTCGATAAATATCAGAATTAGTCAATCATTCAAAAGATAGAAAGGTTTATAGGTGGCCGATCTGGAGAGTCTCCCCGGCTTGGCCACATTTAAAACTCAAAAAATAAGCACCTAATTAAGATCTATTTTATTTTGTTCAATTCGAATCATCGGACTGATTACAACCAAAAAAAAAATGGTTTCTTTTCAACGATAAATAAAGTGCCTTTTCGGACATTTTTAACTGCAATTTCTTGGAAATTGACGTAAAAATTTGATTGACCGATGAAGGTAAATCATGTACATTATTGAAATTGTCGCTATACTTAATGAAAGCTTCTTTTTGTTCTTTTAATGGAACCAGACTTATGTTTTCCTCCTCTCTTCTTCATTTTGAATCTTAATTAATTCAGTGCACTTATAATAAAACGCACCCACGATACAGGAATAAATGCCTAGTAAGAAATAAATATCACAATGAAAGTAATGACTGATCTTTAATTGATTATAAGTACATTCATTTTTGAAGAAAAGTTAAATACTAACTTAAAATAAATTGACATTATGCAACTTCATTTGGATTCATCTTAGAACTACGTTATTAATAAATATATGTCGGGTTTAGTCAATAGTACGGACGTCAAAACAAATCACAAGCACGCCCCTGGCGCCAATCAAGAGCATCTACGCATTGGCACGCTTTTTATAAGCGCTTGCGTGGTGGGGAATAAAAGGCTTATTACACTATACGGTATTCAGGGCCCTAAACCCTAATTTAGGGTAGTGTAATAACTGTTAGGGAGTTAGGGTTCTCATAATATCGACCTTATTGACTCGGAATAATTTAGGGACCCGGTATTCAGGGCCCTGAATACCGTGTAGTGTAATAAGGCCTTAAGGCAGTTGAGTACTGACAGCCTTAGAGCTAACACGTCGTAGAATCAGTGTCGATCCGTAATATTAGTAAGCAAGATTGTAACTGTGACTTGTGTCTATTTAAATAAACTCAGTGTATCGAATAACTTGTGTGATTTAATTTTCATGATTGTACCCACTGACCTGCCCACACACAATGTCTTAACCTAAGGTTTGTGGAGTTTCTTGTCCATTCTTCTCCATAACAAGCTACATTTCCGAATGGACGGTAGAATCAATTATTGTTACTTTTAAATTATTTTTTTTTTGACGTTCAAAAGTGCCGCTTAATGGCTTAATTGAATAAAGAAATTTTGATTTTGATTAAGGCAATACATCCTGATTTTTCGATACTTTGCATCTATTGGCCAGCCTTGATGCGACATATACATATCATAAAAAAAAACATAAAAAATATACAAAAATAATAACAAATATCTTGCTGTGCAGTTGGAGGATACACATTCGCGAGCTGGCTGACCAGAACCAGATGTATCTTCCGACTGATCAGCATGATTTTCTTCTTGTTTACGTCTTTTTAGTTAGCTTCTTAACAGTCGGGTTTTTGATTTTTTTAATTTACTTTTTTTATTTATAACTTTTATTTTTCGAATTAGGTACATTTAAACATATAAGTGTTATATATTATTTATACCCCACACGAAGGGCTTGGGCGAAAAAATAAATTGGGACTCAACAATATGGCGCCATAAATCTGCCATTTTTCTATTTTTAACCGACTTACCAAAAAGGAGGAGGTTCTATGTTCGACATTATGTTTGTTTTTTTTTTTTTTTTTTTGTGTATGTTCACGCATATCTCCGTCAATTATGGACCGATTTTGAAAATTCTTTTTTTGTTTGAAAGAGCATGTTTCGAAATTGGTCCCATTTTAATTTGGTGAAGATCTGATGAAGGACTTCGAAGATATACAACAGAACTCTTCAATAAATTACGGCAAATCTCTCGGAATTGCTGCAATCGCATGTCTGTTTATTGTTTACGCCATTTCATAACATAACATCACGCCAGTACGCTCTAAAGGGGTACGCAGATCTCTCATTTCACCGGTAATACTCTAGTTTCATGATATTCGGGTAATCTATTCTGGCGTTATAGGTACCTTACTAAACAACTTGTACAACTAAAAAGTGAAAAATAAAAAGCTTTTTACAAAAAAATACTACCGACTTCCAAATAAAAAGACTACAAAGTGAAAAATAACTTCATTTTTGGAAGTCGGTGTCTATAACGCAAAAAAATGGTACCTACCAAAGACACCGACTTCCAAAAATGAAGTTATTTTTCACTTTGTAGTCTTTTTATTTGGAAGTCGGTAGTATTTTTTTGTAAAAAGCTTTTTATCCAATTTTAATGTAGCCATGCAGTGACACTCACGAGGTTAAGACGAATCGATTGACGTAAGAATCATCAAAATCGGCCAACGCGTTTGATCTCTAGAACGCCACTAGGTATAAACATACATACATACATAGACTGATAAACAGATTACCCTCCATCGGCAGTGCGGTAAAAATTAAAATAAAAGCAAAAATAAAATAACTGTGTTTAATCGATTAAAATTTTTTCATTGTTAAATTCATTTGTTATATGATATCGAATCGGTTACCACATTAGTTCATCACTAAATGATTAGTTTTTGAGCTGTCAAAGTGTAAAATGACAGCTTGGACTGCGAGTAATTTAGATATAGTAAAGTATTACGTAGGCACAACTAGTTGCTAATAAAACTGAACAGGCTCTAAATGTGGAGAAATTTTATTTTTATAATTACTCTTTAACCATTGATAGCATCTGGTTATGCTTTTAATATGATAACGTACTTACATTGCTCGTACATTGCTACGGTAGGCATTTCACAGTCAGATAGTAGCTAATTTGTTCAGATTTTTAATATACCTGCCATTCAGGTTGGCGGCTCAAATACTTTTTCTAAAAACTGATTTCTAAAAAAAAAATTATGTACATTCGGTACATTGCTCTCACGCATATAGCATGACCATTTGTCATACATCCGCCATTCTGATGCACACCAATTAATAATATAATTGTGCGCCTAACCACAAATAATACAATACATTTTGCTGTCACAAAATAATCAGGCGCTTTCTATGATTTTTTAGCAAAGTTGAAATTTTTTAACACGTACGCAATAAACACTATTCGTACAACAGTCTTCATCCAAAAACAGTCGCATTTATCTTTCCTGAGTACATATTCTGGGTGGCTCTGCTAGAGAGTATGCTCTGCAGCAGAGCCACAATCAATGTCTATTTTATCATTACCTAAAGCACGTACAGCGATAACGGTGTACGTACATTATGTACGTTTAGCGTACAACATTCTAAGATATAATTTCCCGGTTTCTAACATGGTGGCTCTGCGGCAGAGCATGACACATTTTTTTAATCCTTGCGAAACGAAATAAGACTTAAAGGGAAATTAGTTAAAAATAGTAAAAACATAAAGCAATGGGCCTAGAATTTCTTAAACGTGAATTAAAACAGTTATGATTAAATTACTTGGGTCCTCAATCCAGACGCGTGAATAAACTGGCATAGCCTAAATCTCAGAAAATACTATCTCTGGGTTAATCATTTTTATTTAGGAATTTAGTTAAGAATTTCTTAAATATTTTAAGAAATTCTTGACAAAATTCCTAAATATTATTCCAAATCTGTAGAATATGACATTACAGATTTTTGGCGGTATATCTAGGGCCCTCAATCCTTTAATGTCTCTACTGAGGAATCTGCAAAACATGAATTTATCTGAAGATATATATTAATAGGACTTTAATATATTTTGCTTAGATACCTCTGTAAATTAGTTAAAAAGAAATAATGACACAAAAGTGAATTGTTATAAAGTAAATGAGAATCGAATTTTACTATAACGTCTGGACTGAGAGCCCAATATTTTCGGCTTTATTGACTAGGTTCAACCTCATAGATTAAGTCAAATTAAAATAAGTTTTTTTACTATTTTTTAATTAAAATGCCACATATCGTCCGTTCTTCTAAATGCAATACTTTAAGAGAAAATAGATTTTTAATTTTTCATAGGAGGAAGTTTTGTAGGGTACTTAGGATTTTGTTACTCTTTGGACTGATCAGTATGTATCCTCATACAAGCTATTTTTTAAGCGCCTAAAGTAAATATTTATTGCATGAACTGTCGGAAGCGACTGTTTTTTGTGATACAATATTTTGAAGGGAAGACAGTGCAATTTCCAGGAAAAGCCATTATTGCAAAGGTCCTTCTCAGGCGAGGATAAAACAAATCTTTCTTGGTAATATACGGTTACAAAGTAACTAATTTACGTACGTTTTATGTACGTTCAAAAGTGCCGCTTGGTGGCCTAGTTGAAATATAATATCTTTGTCTTTGTCTTTGAATTGCGTTATGTAATAGAGAATATCTGATTTGAATCTGATTTGATTTGAACAGGACAAAAAAAATTTAGTTTGAAGGAACTACCCGAAACAATCAGTTTTAAAAGGAAAATATTTTAAAATATTAGGTGTTATTGAATTTTTCCCCCCGTTGAACCCGGCTGATCTTGGTCACTACAAGGGGCATAGTTTCATAAAAGGCCGCATGGTCTGTTATGATGATTTAATGCTTAGATTTTACAATAGTAGAGAAGAACAACCTATTTATATACACATTGTGACATACGGTTAGGCTGATCCTAATTTTGAAGAGTAAAGATTAAAAATATTAAAAATACATGACTGTGCTGCTAAAATCACGAAGAATGTCAGATTAGTCCACGAAATAAAAAATCACATTATAGGTAGGTACCCATCTGGACTTTAAATTTCATATCCATGTTGTTATAATCGACGACAAAATCTGATTTCATCTTTGAAAATAGAGCCATACAGTTAGCCGCTATTTTTGCCCAAAAATTATAGCACTAAAAACTAACATTGTTAACTAGCTTTCATAACTAAAAATCAAGGGTATCATGTGAAACGGAACGTCATTTATTTATAGGGAGTAAAACAATATCCATACTTTTAAACTCAAAAGTAAATTCCTTATTCAAAAATCAAATCCCCGACGCTTTTTGGTACCACTTTTGGTCATTCTCCTTTATTGATAATTTAAACCGTTTATTTGAATATTTGTTACAAAAAGTTTGTAAGTAGGTAAATTGTATTTTACAATGTCAGACTATTTTTAGGTTACATTTATGTGAAGTAAATAGTTTTCTTATATTTGTACCGATCGTAACCGTTTATTTGAATAGTTGTTACAAATAGTTTGTAATTAAATTGATGTTACGATACTCGTATCAGAGAATAGTTTTCATAAATTTATACCGATTGTGTTTTATTCATCGAAATGAATTTGATTGATTTGCGGATTGCGACGTCTCTGGTGCTACATATACTGTCCATAGAAACAATGACATGATTTTCCGTCCAAAAAAGTAACAAAATCCTAAGTACCCTACAAAACTTCCTCCTATGAAAAATAAAAAATCTATTTTCTCTTAAAGTATTGCATTTAGAAGAACGGACGATATGTGATATTTTAATTAAAAAATAGTAAAAAAACTTATTTTAATTTGACTTAATCTATGAGGTTGAACCTAGTCAATAAAGCCGAAAATATTGGGCTCTCAGTCCAGACGTTATAGTAAAATTCGATTCACATTTACTTTATAACAATTCACTTTTGTGTCATTATTTTTTTTTAACTAATTTTCAGAGCTATCTAAGCAAAATATATTAAAGTCCTATTAATATATATCTTCAGATAAATTCATGTTTTGCAGATTCCTCAGTAGAGACATTAAAGGATTGAGGGCCCTAGATATACCGCCAAAAATCTGTAATGTCATATTCTACAGATTTGGAATAATATTTAGGAATTTTGTCAAGAATTTCTTAAAATATTTAAGAAATTCTTAACTAAATTCCTAAATAAAAATGATTAACCCAGAGATAGTATTTTCTGAGATTTAGGCTATGCCAGTTTATTCACGCGTCTGGATTGAGGGCCCAAGTAATTTAATCATAACTGTTTTAATTCACGTTTAAGAAATTCTAGGCCCATTGCTTTATGTTTTTACTATTTTTAACTAATTTCCCTTTAAGTCTTATTTCGTTTCGCAAGGATTTAAAAAATGGGCTCTCGGTCCAGATGCACATAGAGTTGTAATGCCTCGCTGGAAAACGGCCTCCTTTTTTTCCGGTTCATTTGGTACTGCTCAAAAAAGGATCCGAAGTTAGCAGAAGTCTGTTTAAATACATCTTTGTTACAGACTTCTCGCGAAAACTTTGTAGAAAAATTCTGCCTATACATACGGAAGTGTTTGTTTCTGGCCTCAGCCACCTCTGCCGACAACTGACCAATAGGCAGAATAGCGTGATCAATTACGGTGGCCCCGTGTTTCAAAACTTTGTGCATTGTAAGTGACATGCCACTCATACAAATCTACATATAGCATTGCAGTTTGTTCTGCAAAGTTTTCAAATTTTTGTATATCAATTTTTAATCCACTTTACAAGGCCTCTAATATGGCACTGCATTTTTTTATTAAATTAATGTCAACTCCTGTAATGCGGGCAGAAGTTTCCGGATCCGAAAACGGTTCGATTCACAATTGACGGAGATATCGGTGAACATACATAAAAAAAAAAACATACATAAAGTCGAACATAGAACCTCCTTCTTTTTTGGTAAGTCGGTTAAAAAGCGATTTCATTCCATTCCAGGAATGTATTGTGTAGATCTCAGATAAAGAACCTCTTTATAGATGGTGTAGATTGTTTTTTGTACAAGGTGAAGTAGCACGTGTAATCAATATTTACCCGACTGCCGAAGGAGGGTAATGTGTTTATCAGTCTATTTATGTATGTATGTTTGTTACTATGTGGCATTCTAGAGACCAAATGCGTTTGCCGATTTTGATTATTCTTACGTTTATCGATTCGTCGTACCCTAGCGAGTGTCTATGACTAGTAACAAAAGAACCATCACGATCCGCGTATACACCGCGGACATGAGGAAAATAATTATAGAAGAGCTGAGGAAGCTTGACGATGGGCTCCGCTTCGTGGCACGCGTTCCTAAAGCCCAGCAGACCCATCAGACGAAGGTTGTGCTCATCACAAACATCTACGATGAGACGAATGAGGCATGCCTTGAGGAAATGGAGAGGTGCATCGGTGTGAGACCGATCAAAATGAGAACAATTAAAGGTAACCTACATTTATTTATCTTTGATGGTGCCCACTCATACGATGAAATTGCCACGCTTATGAAGACAACAAAGCATGCGTATTTCGGGGCCTTCAGCATGAAGCCTCAGGACTACAAAGATGACCCCAGGAGAGTAGTACAATGTAAGAAATGTTTTCTCTTCACGCATCCCCACCTCCACAATTCAAAACGAAGAAGGCATAGATATTGAAATATGCACAGCATGCAAAAAACCGGGCCATGGGGCCAACCAAGCTAAATGCGAGAATTTTCAGAAGGCAGTGAACCGTCAATTGGCACAACACGAAGAAAAAGAAAGGAAGAAAAGAGAAGCAACTGAACGCAGATACGCAGCACTGAAATACCGACGGGAAAACGTCTCGTACGTGAACATAACATCCTCTTCACAATTTCCACCGTTGCCCAAACAGGCGCCCCAATCACAACCACAGCAACTGCCACCAACGCACCTAAATGAACACACAACAAACAAAGAAAACAGCATGGAGCCCCTAGGGCAAGAGCTACAAGCAACTATGAAACAAATATTACACCAGCTACAACTACAACACGAAATCCTTCTAAAAATTCTCAACAAATAATCCGAGAAATCAATATCATAAGTTGCGCATACTGCACCTCAATGTGCAAGGATTGAAGAGTAAATTCCTCGAGCTCAAAGCCTTAGCCGACCGTTATAAACCTCATATAATCGTAGTCAACGAGTGCCAGGTGGACTTTTACAAAATCCGCATGAATCTTCTGAACTACGACAAGATCACGCACTCGATCGCATCACATCTAACTACAGCCATGTATGTGATGCGAGGAATACGCTGGAGTCAGACTGACGTAACCCCAGGTACCGAAGAAAGGATCACGCACTCGATCGCATCACATCTAACTACAGCCATGTATGTGATGCGAGGAATACGCTGGAGTCAGACTGACGTAACCCCAGGTACCGAAGAAAGAGACCGCCTCATCGAAGGCGTCGCTATCAACCTTACCTATGATCATTTGACCGGAGATTCCCTAAAAATTAAGGGGATATACATACCGCACAGATCAAAGCACTTCGACGCCGCAGCGCTTAATGATGAGCTAGAAGACATCATAACCGAAGCTCCAAACATCACCATCGGGTACCTCAATCTTAAGATGACCGCACTCAACCAGACTAGAGACGAAGGGGCGGGAATACTCATCCGCGACCTCTGTAACTCCGACGTCTGCACCATACACCACACGGCCCTACCCTCGCGACCTAACAGTGCGGGCTATGGCATCCTCGATGCAGCTATCTTCTCACATGATGCGCAAGATTTCGACACCATAACATGCCGACAAACAACACCGGTTGGCTCCGATCATATGCCCTGGCTACTGGATCTAAGCATAGTGGAGGACAGAGAGAAAACACTGATAAGAAATACCCGCGCTGTTGCAAACAATTAAGAAATCAGACAACAATTCCAACAAACCTTAAGGGACAAAACCACGCACCTACCAAAGGCAATCACAACCGACGCAAAATGCGAGGAATATATTCTACAACTAGAAAAAGCCATCACAGAAACCTTGAATGAGTATGCGCCACTACATGAAAACAACAGAAGAGATCAACTTTCAGAAGAGATTAATGAATTGATCGACAAAAGAAACCAAGCAAAAAGTAAAGCGTGGCGACTACGCTTCAACCAGGACAGAATAACGGAACAAAGAAGAACCTACAACCGTCTAAAACGCCAGGTCCAACAAGCACTTGGGGAATATAGCAGTGAAAAATGGACCCGGATAATAAACGATCCACAGAACAACAGAGCCCAGATGTGGCGAATCCAACGCAACCTGAAGGCTCCAGTACAGAGACTCCCCCACATTGAGGGTTGCAACAGTGAGAAAGAAACTATCGAAGCCCTGGTCGACGCAGCGATAGTTACAGAAGCTGAGATAAACAAGGAAGATAAGAGTACAGAGAAAACCACACCATTCCAGCCTCTCGAAACCACCTCCATAGAGGAAATCAGATTCGCGCTGAGACGCTTTAAAAATAAGAAGGCGCCTGGCCCGGACAAAATCAAAGCAGACGCCCTCAAACTCGGAGGTGACCCCTTTCTCATCAGGTACAAAGTGATAGCTGACTACCTGTTACTGACAGGTTATTATCTACCTGTTACTGATAGTGTATTTTCCTACATAAAGCTGGTAAGAATTACCGGGAAGCCAAATCGTACCGACCAATCACTCCTCTAAACATCATGGGTAAACTACACGAACGGCTGCTCTTGTCGCGCCTGCGACAGACGGCTGACAGACTCCAACCGCCTTTCCAACATGGCTTTACTAAGAACAGAGGAACAGGCACACAGATCCTTCGCACCGGTAAGTTCATCACGGATGCGCTGGAAGCGAGTGAAAGTGTGGCCATGGTCCTGATGGATCTTTCGAAAGCCTTCGACTCAATAAACCACAAAGGTCTGATGAAGAAGCTTCAAACAGCTGACGTCCCGAACAACATCATCAAACTAATAGAGAATTACCTGAGCGATCGCAAAACCTACGGGCGCTTCAGAACCACCAACAGTGACGAAAAACCGGTGCCACACGGAGTTCCCCAGGGCTCTATCCTGGGTCCGATAATTTTCAATCTGTACGTACACGACGTCTGGGACCAACGGGACCGTATCCGCGGACTCAAGCTCTCCCAATACGCCGATGACCTGTGCATCCTTAACAGGTCTCCCGACCCGAACAGCGCAACACACCGCGCGGGCTGGGCCGCCGACACCGTTATCGACTACTACCGTCGCTGGGGGCTAAAATGCAACGTAGACAAAACGGGGTGTGCCATGTTTACTCACAAGAGAAACTACCGCAGAACCATTCACATCAGAGACGAGGTAATCGAATTTAAAAATAGCATAAAATATCTGGGCGTACACTTAGACAAGACCATGACCATGGGCAAACAGACGGATTACGTTGTGCAGAAGGCGCGACGAGCACGTGGCGCGCTAGCCCCCATCATAGGATGGCACGCCAAGACGGATATAACTGTGAAACTTGCTGTCGTTCAGGCCTGCCTACTTCCTATATTGGATTATGGCGTGGTACAACTGCTCTCACGTTACAGTAAGAGCAACTTATTAAAAATAGAACGCCAATATCGAATGGCTCTCAAGACCAGCGGACAATTCCCAAGACGCCTAGAAACCTCACTACTCTGGGATATGCTCGATTGGGATCCATGGCATCTCCGTGCACAAGATTTAAACGAGGACATGCTGCGTCGACTACGCAAGTTGCACATCGAGGATCTAGAGACCCCTGGTGACGCCTACCTCGGATACGGACAACACAACCCCCTCCTAACTAATACTAGACTAGGTGAAGTCGACTATGTACCAAAAAAAGACAGGAGTCGGCTGCTCAGCAAGCGAACGACCGCTCCACGTCCCCATAAATTGTAATTTTTAATTGTAATTAGCTGTAAATAGGATAGGACAACATAGAAGAACATTATAAATTTATATAAATTTATTCCGTAAAGGTAGGTAGGCGGTAGGCCCAGAAAGAGATGGCGCGACGAATTAGACGTCTATCTGAGGGATTGGCCAGATGTAGCAAGAGACAGGGAAAAATGGAAAGACGGAAGGGAGGCCTTTGCCCTGCAGTGGGACATAACAGGCTCATAATAATAATAATATTCCGTACAAACTAACAAGCTCACAGCACACACTACACGACACTTATATAGATCTCTCTCAGACAAGCATAGGTAGACTGTAAGTAGCTGACACACCCACAGGCCGAATACACCATCGACCTGTGGACATAATGTAACATATGAACTAGGGAAATAATCATCTTTCTATTCTATTCTATTCTGGTTACAATAAAGTTAGAAAATGTAAAGATGGCGGTTTTTGGGCGCCATATTGTGGGATCCAATATTTTTTTCTTATAAAGGTTTTAAATGTACCTAATTCGAAAAAAATATGTTAACTAAAAAGTTATAAATAAAAAAAGTTGATTCAAAAAATCAAAAAACCTGACTGCTTAAGAAGCAAAGTAAAAAGACGTAAACAAGAAGAAAACCATGCTGTGCAGTCGGAGGATATATATATGCGAACTGGCTGACCAAAACCAGATTGGGGCTAATGAGCCCCAATGGTGAGCGACTACGTCTCTGTCCCGTAAGTAATCGCTGGCAACAAACACTGGTCATATACTTACGTTTTGAGACACTGTGGTAAGTTGGACGAGAAGATACCGCGCAACTTCCCGAACGCTGCCCAGCCGAGTCGGATTCGACGGTTGACCTTGTTTCTCGAAGTTGGACCTACTTAACCCATGCTGTGCAGTCGGAGGATATATATATGCGAACTGGCTGACCAAAACCAGATTGGGGCTAATGAGCCCCAATGGTGAGCGACTACGTCTCTGTCCCGTAAGTAATCGCTGGCAACAAACACTGGTCATATACTTACGTTTTGAGACACTGTGGTAAGTTGGACGAGAAGATACCGCGCAACTTCCCGAACGCTGCCCAGCCGAGTCGGATTCGACGGTTGACCTTGTTTCTCGAAGTTGGACCTACTTAACTGGACCGTTTGTCCTTCAACGATTCAACATCACCTTGCTATGTTCATTTTTAGACCCACTCTTTCGGAAGCTCTAATAAGTTCATCGAGCATTGTACTGAGGTCTTCCATGGTCTCATGACAACTGTATCGTCGGCAAACCGAAGGTGAGTGATGTACTCGCCATTGACGTTGATGCCTAGCCTACCAGTTCAGAACCTTGAAGACATCCTCCAGTGCAGCAGAGAACAGTTGCGGAGATTTGACGTCTGTCTCACATCTCGCTGCAGAAGTATAGGTTTTATGGTCTGATCCTGAAGTCTGACTGACATGGTGGCGTTTTTGTGCAAACACTCACCTCGATGTACCGGTAGTCGATTTGGCACCGTTGGAGAGACTGCAGTACAGCCCAAGACTCGATCGAATCGAAGGCTTTCCCGTAGTCTACAAACGCTAAGCAAAGAGGCAGGTTATACTCTTCGGTTTTCTGTACAACCTGCCGCAGCACATACATATGTGGTCTACGGTACTAAAGCCTTTTCGGAAACCGGCTTGTTCGGGAGGCTTGGAAATTGTCAAACCTGCGCGTCAAATCGTCAAATCATCAAACAGCTTCTGAAAGGCCTTAAGTACCGGTTTTCAACACGCCTTATGGAGTTCGCCCGCGATTCCGCCATCACCCGGCGCCTTGTTGTTCTTAAGTTGTTTCAGACCCATCCTAATCTCGTAGAGGCTGACTTCCGGGATGTCTTCGGTATAGTGTTGGGTTAATCCAGCTCTCGGATCGTTTGCTAAATTCGCAACGGGGTTACTGATTGACGTGTACAACTGCCCAAAGAACCTCTCGATCTCCGTCTGAAGCTCCGGTTTGGCGGAGTATGATCTGGCCATCGCCGGTCTTCAGTTTTGTGTGCTGGCTCTACCCAATAGCCAGATCTCTTGCAAACACCTGAGCCCTTACTCCGCTCAATGGTGTCTTTAATACGCTCGGTATTAAAGCGGTGGAGGTTTCTTTTCAAGGATTTAGAGATCCGTCTATTGAGCTGCCAGTATTTTTTTTATTTTTAAGTCTGCAGGATCATCTCACGCTTCTCCTTCATAAGCTTGAGAGTAGGATCAGAGAGCTTTTTGTATCTATTTGTACGACAGGGGGTCTTGAAGAACTTAGACCCAACCATATGGACAGATTCCACTAGTTCCACGCATCGTCTGAAGACTGCAGGATCATTTCACGCCTCTCATTTATGAGAGGCGTGGCGGCGGTGTATACAGCGGTGTGGTAGCCGGTTTCCATTCGGGGATTCTTCGCACCTCTTGCCACGCCGTAACCTCGACCGCTACCATAGTCTAGGGACACAGTTGCGAGTCGCGTGCGTAGCGGCCAGACGCCAGTACACCCGATACCGGAGGAGACGTCGTCATCGACGAGGCGAAGAAGCGAGCCAGGGAGGAGATGTTGGAGACTCTAGACCGGGATCCTTGGGGGCGCCCTTATCGAGCGGTTCGAGGGAAACTTCGAGCCGCCGCGCCTCCACTTACGGAGAGTCTTCAACCCGAGCTGCTGGAGGAGGTAGTCGCAGCCCTCTACCCGCGAGACCGGAGCATATCCCGCCGCCGATGGCTTTGCCCACGGCCCCAGAGTCTACAGAGGAGGTCGCCATCAGCGTCCCAGAGGCACAGGCAGAGATGCGGGCGGCCGTGATGCGGCTCCGGGCCAAGAACGTGGCCCCGGGGCCCGACGGAATCCACGGCCACGTGCTAGCCCTCGCTCTGAAGGAGCTAGAGCCCTGGCTGAGAGGACTTTTCACTGCGTGCCTTGAGCGGTGCCGCGGAAATCTGGTCGTCTGGTCCTGCTCGTCTGGCCTGTGGTGTGTCACGTACGTCACGTTTAGATCTTAGTTTAAGTTAAGGTAGATAAGCTATGTCCATAGTTATATTATAATATATGTCACGCACGGACTAGGTATATATTACACTAATAAAGGGAGTCTTGAGTCTTCAGTCTCGAGCTGACTCATGGACAAGTACACGACATGGTATTTACTTAACCCCTCCTTCCCTCCACATCGCATGGCGACCCTGCCAGTCGACTGGTCGGCGTTATAGTTGCCCGACCGGGATCTCGTCGGAGTCACTTCAGTCGGCTTCAGTCAGTTTCTCGACAGTTGGTTAGTCACAGGCCATGGGGAGCACGTCATCCAAGGAAGAGGTTATTATAGCCCAGACAGCAGCGGGTGACAAGAGCATAGGGGGGACAAGAGCAGATATCCACCATCAACGCGATGCTGTTGTTTATCGCCGTGTGTTTGGCGGTTGTCATCATTGGCGTGGCAGTCCGGCTGTACAGGAGGTGTCATCAGAATTGGATCGAAGAGAAGATCAATCAGCGTGAGGTGCAGCGAGCTGTGCAGGTGGCCTGACCGGGAGCTGGCGGAGCGACAAGAGGAGTAAGTGATGTGATTTGAACTTAAGTGTAGTGACGAGTGTTTTCGGTCATCTATCAGTTAGAGACATTAATTTTAAATGGAAGTGGAGTTAACGTCACTGTTTGTACAGCTTAAGTTATTGAGGGAATCAATTGTCAAGTTAGGTCCCAGTAGGCGGAAAGGCAAAAATTTTGATGGAAAGATAAGCGAGGTAAAAGCCCTGTATTGTAAATTTAAGTGTGTAGTTTCTAAGTGTAGCAAATTTTCGGAGGAATTAGCACAGCTAGTGGGTAAAATAGAAAATTTGTATGTAGACACTATTAAGTTTGAAAACGGTACCGGAACCGATACAGAGATGGCGTTGGAAAGGTTTTCATTGAAAACGGCGGTTAGTTTACTCCCGAAAATGAATGGGGATGAGCAGGTAACCCAAGATTTGATTGATGCCATAGATTTATACAGCTCTATGTTAGAAGCGGCTGATAGTGCTCATTTAATTAGATTCGTGCTAACTACGCGACTTACCCAGGGGGCTAAGATGCGATTGTCCTCTACTTATACGACTGTAGACAGTCTTTTAACGGACATGAAGAAGCATTTGTTGGCGGTTAAGTCAGACGTTGCAGTGCAAGCCAAATTTGCTCGCGCTAGGCAAAATGATAGGTCGGTCACGGATTTCGGGGCAGAGATAGAGAAGTTAATGGTAGATTTGACTATTTCTCAAGCCGGGGAAAATTCGGAAGCTTATAAAATTTTGCGGCCTTTAAATGAGAAGTATGCGGTTAAAAAGTTTGCTGACGGACTTCGTAATCAGCGTCTTGGTACAATTATTACGGCACGGAACTTGACTTGTTTGAAAGATGCTATCAGGGTAGCGGAAGACGAAAATTGTGCTTCGTCGGGTCAAGTCATGACGTTCCAGCGGTGGTCCGCGGGTGGTAGTTTTTCTACGGGAAATAGGGGTCGTGGAAATAACTATAGGCGGCACGCTGTAGGTAATGGATACGCGCAGCAAAAAACAGCTGTTGGGCGTACGTACCAAAATGGAAACGTAAGGTATAGTAGTGGAATGCGCGGTCGTAGCAATAGTACTCATCGTGGACGGCAGACTCAGCAAGGTCGACAGCGCGTAGCGTGTCTAGAGCACGTGCGGGGCGATGCTGACTCAAGTGCAGTGTCAATGTCACGAAGTAGCGAAGGCAGACAATTGAATGAAACGCAGTTTTTTCGAGGCTAAGCATATTTTAGCTTGCAATAGTGTTAACTGGGTGAATTTTCTAGCAAATAATGTGGATTCGGAATGGTTAGTCGATACGGGTGCGTCGATATCGGCAATAAAAAGTAATTTCTTGAGGAATAATGCTTTGTGCTGTAAAGTAGTTAAGGAAGAATTAGTGATTAATGGTGTAGGGGGTAGTTTACGGGCTATAGGTTATGTATATTTGACGTTGGAATACGAACAATGTTCGTTCGTGCATAAGTTTTATATATTCGATGATTTGCCATGTAGGTCAGTTGGCATATTAGGCCAGGATTTCTTGCAGACGTATAGTGGTATTATAGACTTTTCGGGGAACAGGTTATCTCTAAAGAACCGTGAGCAGCAGACGGTTTCGATGCCACTTAAATCCTATAATTATTCTTTAACTATTTCTCCGCGTTGTGAAATGGTTAAGTATTTGCCCGTTAATAGAGCAGAAGATTGTGTAGTGTTTAGGAAAGAGTTGCGCGAAGGGGTTTTCTTAGCAAATGTAGTAGCTAGACCTAAGAGTGGGATGATGCCCATTAGGATTTTAAACACAACCACGGAGGAAGTTGTGTGTAGTATGTCCGATGTAGAAGTCTATCCGTTAAGTGATTTTAATTGTTGTAGTTTTGCGGAAACAGAAGTAAGTGTTGAACGTGTTAAGAAAATATTTTCTTTGCTTAATCTTGATTATTTGAATGCCGAGGAACGGTTGTCAGTTGAGCAAATATGTGCAAAATATCCAGATATTTTTTATATTCCGGGAGATAAATTGGATGTCACGAATGTATATGCGCAGTCAATACGTTTGAAAGATAATGTTACTCCAGTTTACAGGAAACAGTATAGAATACCTTATGTACAGAAAAAGGAGGTTGATAGGCAAGTGCAGGAGATGCTGGATAGTAATAATATTGAGGAGGCGGTTAGTGAGTGGTCTAGTCCTGTTTTGGTTGTACCCAAGAAGGCACATCGTAATGGGGAGAAAAAATGGCGTGTAGTAATAGACTACAGGCAGTTAAATGAAAAGATACAGGATGATAAATTCCCTTTGCCAAATATTAATGAAATCTTGGATTCATTGTCGGGTGCAGTTTACTTTAGCCACTGTGATCTATCACAATCATATTATCAGTGTGCTTTAGATGAAAGTAGTAGGAAATACACAGCTTTCACGACAGATAAAGGGCAATATCAGATGTGTAGATTACCAATGGGGTTAAAGATAAGTCCAAGTTCTTTTAGCAGGTTAATGACTGTAGCCATGTCAGGATTAAATTATGACAAATGTTTGATATATTTGGATGATTTAATTATTTTCGGGCGGAATCTGGATGAGCACAACCGAAACCTTATGTCAGTGTTTTCTCGCCTGAGAAAGGTCAATCTTAAACTGAATCCATCCAAATGTGAATTTATGAAAAAACAAATACTTTATTTAGGACACGTAATTTCAGCGGAAGGTATTTCACCAGATCCTGAAAAGGTAGAAGCCATAAAGAAATATCCGCGTCCATCGGCAGTTGATGAAGTAAAGCGGTTTGTGGCGTTTGCAAATTATTATAGGAAATTCATACCAAATTTTGCTAGTATAGTGATACCTATGAATAAGCTATGTAAGAGGGATGTAGTGTTTAGTTGGACCGATGAATGTGAGAGGTCGTTTTTGTTGCTTAAGGAAGCGTTAATGAATCCACCAGTGTTGGATTATCCAAATTTTTCTGAAGACAACACGTTTATATTGCAAACCGATAGTTCGGGTTATGCGGTAGGAAGTGTTTTGTGTAATGGGAACGGTAAACCCGTTGCATACGCTAGTAGGTCTTTGGGGAAAAGTGAGTTAAATTATCCTATTATAGAGAAGGAGTTATTGGCTATAGTATGGTCAGTTAAATATTTTAGACCGTATTTGTATGGACGGAGGTTCGTTGTAAAAACGGATCACCGGCCACTATTATACTTGTTTAACATGACGGATCCATCAAGTAGGTTAACTAAGTTTCGTTTATGTTTAGAAGAGTATGACTTTGAGGTCGAGTATATTAAGGGGAAAGAAAATGTATTAGCTGATGCACTTTCTAGGATAGTAATTTCAAGTGAAGATTTGAAAACCATGCGTGAAAAAACTATATCCGTAATGACGAGAGCGCAGTACAAACAGTTGGAAGAACCAAATGTTTGTGATACGGACTCTGTGGTATCTAGGACTGATCACCCTAGGATCGTGGAAGTTCTTAAAAAACAAGGAAATGACATTGAGATATGTTTGAATGAGTGGGAGAAGATGTTACGTAACACTAATGGTGAAAAAATATTTTCAAGGTCGCGCAATTTAATGTATATGCCAGAAAACTCGAGTATTTACGTAAACTATGAATCTTTATCGGCATCATCGCGAGACGAGTTGTCGAGAGACATAGTCACTTTTTGTATTGAAAAGGGCATAAAAGAAGTTATTATTTTGAAAAATCGTTATAACGTTAATTTTATTACAAAAATGGCCAAATATTTGAAGGAAAATAGTAATTCGATATGTGGAGATTTTAGAATATGTGTAGTGAAGGGTGTACGGAAAATAGAAGGGGCAGATGAGAAGAGAATTGTTTTAAATGATTTTCATATTTTACCTACGAGTGGTCATTCAGGAATACGCAGGATGATGAATAATATAAAGAAATATTATTATTGGCCGTCAATTGAGAAAGATGTAGCGGAGTACGTTGGTAAATGTGATAAGTGTAAAAAACAAAAGTTTTCCAAACATACTAAAGAACCAATGACAGTTACTACCACTGCATCTTCATCTTTTGAAAAGATTTATTTAGATATAGTGGGGCCACTTGATAGGGACGAAAATGGTAATGTTTACATATTAACTCTTCAATGTGAACTTACGAAGTTTGTGGAGGCTTATCCACTAAAAAATAAATCCGCAAATGAGGTGGCAAAAGCGTTGGCGGAAAATTTTGTGTTGAGATATGGGATACCGGGAACAATTGCTACGGATAGGGGTTCTGAGTTCATTTCGAAAGTAATGGTAGAGCTATGTAATGTCTTGGGCATCAATAAAATCTTATCAACGTCATATCATCATGAAAGTATAGGGTCTTTGGAAAACGTTCATAAAACTTTAGGTGCTTATTTAAGGATACAAACAGATAATAATCCATCATCGTGGAGTTCTTGGATTCCATATTGGTGTTTTTCTTATAACACAACAGTTAATACTGTGACTAAGTATACGCCTTATGAATTAGTTTATGGTAAAATTTGTAGGTTACCAAGTAGTCTTCAAGGTGAAAGTGTTGAACCTTTGTATAATTTTGATGATTATCCTTTAGAATTTAAATACAGGTTACAAAGGGCTCAAAATGATGCAAAAGAAAATTTGGTATCAAGTAAGTTATCAAGGAAACATTGTTATGATAAGAATCTTAATTCTATAACTTATAAGGAAGGTGACTTGATTTTGGTAAAAAACGAAGTGGGCAATAAGTTGGAGTGTATTTATAATGGACCATTTGTAGTTGTAAAGGACGAGTCACCAAATGTAATAGTTAAATATAAAAATAAGATAGATGTAATACATAAAAATAGGACAAAGTTATACTGTAAGACTTAGAATGTAAGTTTAAAAATGTAAAGAGATGAGAAAAAAAAAAAAAACAATGTAACTTAGTTTTTTTTTTTACTTTAGGAAGGGTGATGTGGTGTGTCACGTACGTCACGTTTAGATCTTAGTTTAAGTTAAGGTAGATAAGCTATGTCCATAGTTATATTATAATATATGTCACGCACGGACTAGGTATATATTACACTAATAAAGGGAGTCTTGAGTCTTCAGTCTCCAGCTGACTCATGGACAAGTACACGACATGGTATTTACTTAACCCCTCCTTCCCTCCACATCGCAGGCCCATGTGTTGCTAGACGAGATGGGTAAGCTGTTCGAGTGGATAATCGCTGCCCGCCTTGTCAGCCAGTTTGGCTTTCGGCCGGACCTGGACGAAAGCCAGTTTGGCTTTCGGCATGGGCGCTCCACCATCCACGCGATATCGCAGGTGAGAGTCCTGGCGGAGGAAGCGGTGTCCCGAGGTGGGGTGATGTTGGCGGTGTCCTTGGACATTTCCAACGCCTTCAACACCCTGCCCTGGAGTTGTGTGCGGGAGGCACTGCGGTATCATCGAATGCCTCCCTACCTCCGCCGCATCGTCGGAGCTTATTTGGATGAGAGGTGTGTCACCTTTGTGGGACGTGATGGCGTCGAAAACCAGCATCGCATGTCGTGCGGTGTTCCACAGGGCTCGGTCTTGGGCCCGCCCCTGAGGAACATCGGGTACGACTGGGTGCTGAGGAGCGAACTCCAACCGGGCGTAGACTTGACGTGTTACGCAGTCGATACGCTGGTCACCGCTCGGGGGAGTTCGTACAGGGAGGCAGCGTTGCTGGCGACGGCTGCGGTCTAACAGGTGAGCCGCATACAGCGCCTTGGCCTGGAGGTGGCCCTCAACAAGTTGGAGGCCATGGTCTTTCATTGCCCCCGGCGGGCGCCACCGCCCGATGCCCACATCGTCGTCGGGGGTCTCGAATCGCTGTCGAGTCAACCATGAAGTACCTGGGATTGGTGCTCGACAGCCGGTGGGATTTCGGCCCCCACTTTCGGCGGCTGGCACCCAAGTTATTGGGCGCGGCTGGGGCGCTGTCAACACTGCTTCCCAATCTGGTGGGCCCGAGCGCTGCCTGTAGGCGGCTCTACGTGGGGATCGTGCGGTCAATGGCTCTGTATGGGGCCCCGATCTGGGTGGCTGACCTGACGGCCGGCAGCATCGCTGTTCTGCGAAAGACGCAGAGAGTGATGGCCGTCAGAGTCATCTGGGGGTATCGCACGATCTCCTACGAGGCGGCTTGTGTACTGGCCGGATCCCCGCCCTGGGACCTGGAGGCGAAGGTACTCGCGTCACAGTATCGGTGGCGCGAGGAAGCGCGGGCGCGGGGCAAAGGGCTGATGGAGCGACATATGGAGTTGCGTCAGTCTCAGCTTCGCGAGGTCCTGGTGGCGGAATGGCGGGACAGGCTTTCACGCCCTACCGCCGGCCTAATTACCATTGAGGCGGTCCGGCCAGTGCTCGAGCGCTGGCTCGGGAGGAGGCACGGCTCCCTGTCGTTTCGGATGACGCAGGTGCTCTCGGGGCATGGTTGCTTCGGGAAGTACCTGTGTCGCATAAACAGGGAGCCGGACGCCTGGTGTCACCACTGCGTCGACTGCCGGGAGGACACGGTGCGGCATACGCTGGCAGAGTGTGCCGCTTGGGAGGAGCATGCCACGCCGTGCCCTCATCTCTGAAGTTGGCAGTGACCTGTCGCTGCCGGCCGTAGTCGAGTCTATGGTCGGCAGTGAGGAGTCCTGGGACGCGGTGGTATCCTTCTGCGAAACAGTCGTCTGCGAGGCTGCGGAGAGGGAGAGGGAGATTTCATCCGCTAACCCGATCCGCAGCAGACGCGCCGGGCGCCGGCGGAGGGCGGACAACGCCCTCTTCCAGCCCCCCTAAATGTGTCCACACATCAGGGCCACCACCTCAGGGTGGTGGCGCTTAGTGTTCCACGCGTGCCCCTGCGTGCACGACATGCGATGCGGATGTATCGTTGTTCCCGCGACCCCCAGCGTAGGTGTGGGATGGAACACCGGGGTGGTTTTTAGTCAGTACGAGTCTGACAGACCCGACTCAGACATCCAATGAGGATTTTCCACCACGGCACAAAAAAAAAAAAAAATGTGAATTCGGGCTGCCGGGTACTAGGGGCCATTCCTTTGTTGCGCTATTCATCGCTTTGGTTTGCCGTAAACGCCACGCTTGGCGGGCGGGTTGGCAATTGCAGTTTGTTATGAAGGTAAGTGCACAGAGAACGCTGCTGCCCATTCACGGTATGTCCCTTAGTCGCTTCTTACGACACCCACGGGATGATATGGGATGGTGAAATTCTTTACGTCCGTCATCATACTGGATGTTGATATTTAGGTTAAAATAAATAAACGTCAACTTGGTAAAATTGCGTATATTGCTTCGACAGGTTAATATAAAAGCTTACTTAGTATAAATGAGGTTGCGTTCCTTCCTACTTACCAACAAATAACTTAGAAGAAGAACATGAGAAGTATGTTCTTTTTAACACGCTTTTATTAGCTTGGTAAGTATGTATCAATGTAAGGGAATCTTTGAACGTGATTTTCACCCCCTTCATAACGCGGATTAATTTGAAACTTTGCACACTTATGAAGGACCGATGACATTGCAATAATCTAAATAGTTTGCCCCATTATCCTCCCATGTCATGAAAATTATTTGATATAAACAATGGGTAATCAAAACATTCTAGATTAAACTTAATAATTTCAAGTAAATAATTAATTATATGCAATCATAGTCAAAAAAAAAGTTAGGAAAGAAAAATATGTCAGCAAAATAATAAATTAAATACAAACATAGTCAAAATCATTAGAAATAAAATATATTCATGTAAGCAAACTAATAAATTAAATCATAGTAATCATAGTAAAAACAATCATAGTAAAAACATTAGGATTAAAAATAAACATGCCAACAAAATAATTAATTAAATGCAACCATAGTCAATATCATTAGGAATTAAAAATCATCATGTCAACAAAATAATTAATTAAATACAATCATAGTCAAAAACAAAAGGAATAAAAAAAAAAAATATCATGTCAAATTGAATTAATAAATTTAAGTAGGTACCGTCGTAGTCAAATACATCAGAAATTAAAAATAATCATGTCAACAAGCAAGTGGGTACCTTTTAACTGATAGTTTTGTCGTTTAAAAATTCTTTAATTGAGTAGTAACACTTGTCTAGTAACAGCCTTGTTAGCCGTTATTTAAATATTGGGATGGGTAATTCTTTCAGATCTTTAGGTAATTTATTATAAATAAGCGGACCCATTGCTAGAATATTTTTCTTTAATAAAGCTGTCTTATGACCACCTGTATAAAGTTGGTTTTTATATAAAGACCTAATCGGTCCTGTGCGTTGTCGTATATCAACCATTGACGTAAACAAGTGTTTATTCGTTCTGACAAAAAGAGCTACTTCTAGCACATACATGGACGGAAATGTAAGAATTTTCAAGGATTTAAAAAGTGGCACACAGCTATCTCTAGTTTTATGACCTGTCATTGACCTAAGGCAACGTTTTTGGGCCTTAAAGATTATTTTCCTCTCACTACAGTTACCCCAAAATATAACACCGAATCTTAATAATGAAGCAACTAAACCATGATAAGCTGTCACAAATGTGTCAGTATCTACTTTTTTTGAAAGGTTGTAGAGTAGATAAGCAGTCTTGCTTAGTTTTTGGCATACGCTTTCAGCTTGTGGTTTCCATGTCAGTCTATTTGTTTGCGGTATTTTCCATCGGGTGATGTCCAAGTGTAAGCCTTCGAGGGTGGTGTTGGTAGAAGCTGTTTGTAATAACTAAATCATTTTCGGACGCAAATTGAATAAGCCTGTTGCCACCTCTGTCGTTCCGAATACCGAGTCCTAAACTTCCGACGCACTTGCCAAGCTGTTGAGAATTTGCTCCAAATTCAAATTTGCGTTGAAATCACCCAGGATGACCCAGGACGATGAGAAGTTCTCTGTTGGGGATTTTGGCTATGGTGGTTTCCAGTTCGGAGTAGAATCTTTCAATTACCTCGTCACTAGCAGTGCTCGTAGGGGCGTATATCTGTATAAGGTTCAGATTCACTGGCGACGCTTTCAGCTTAATGCTGATTATCCGGTCGCTTACTGGCTCGTAACCTATCACACTATTCCTCCGCTGGACGGGAACTAAAAAGGCTACACCGTTCTGGCTGATTTTTTCGTGGCCAAAGAAATAAACAGGGATCCATTTATTTATATATACTACAGAAAGTATGTATATATGAGTTCCTTATAGACTCCGAAACGGCTGGAACGATTTTAATGAATTTTTCAGACAATCTTTATTTGCAAACTCCCAGCCCAGCGGATAATCCTGTAAAGTTTGGTGGCGAGCATTTTTTAAAAACTATGAACGCAGGCGAAGCCGCGGACAGAACATTGTTTATTTTCAAACAAGCTTTTATATAATACTAGCATATAAAAGCTTGTTTGAAAATAAACAGTTTTAATTT
Source organism: Anorthoa munda (assembly GCA_945859665.1). NCBI lineage: Eukaryota > Metazoa > Arthropoda > Insecta > Lepidoptera > Noctuidae > Anorthoa > Anorthoa munda. The sequence goes on along the minus strand of OX243899.1, from coordinate 3,654,356 downwards.
TAAAAGCTTTTTAAAAATATTGTTTGTTTTTATTTCAAATGTTTGTTTAAAAATAAACAATTTTTTATTATTAAAGTTTGTTTATAATGTATGTTGAATGGACTTTCCAGCCAATGCTCGACTGCACAAGGACGCGAGGGCCCTGCTCTCTGAAGCCCAAATTGGACCCACCGCCGCCACCGAAACCGCCGCCGCCTCCCTTCCCTTGGATTTATGTGGCGGCCTTCCTATCCTTCTTTGTAGCACTCGGTTCGGTCAGTATCTACATTTTTTTAAACAAATTTAGGCTTGAGTCACACTACAGTCCACCTCCTGTTCACGTCATGTTCCTAATTTCTGAGGGTTATGATTCCCCTGTCGTCATGGATACAGCTTTTTCTTCATTAATTTGCTTTATGACGCTGGGATCAGACTATAACATCCTGCTATTGATACTTTAAAAAACGTGTGATGGTATCGCGTAAGACGTGTCTTCGCAGCTGCAAAAAAGTTCAGTAGGTACCTAAAATGTAGTGTGAGCCACGGCTAACCCGACATTCATTTTCCTGTTCGAATTTCCAAGTTCATAAAAAAATCCATAGTAAAACAAAACCTTCAGTTTATCTTCATTTTCTTACGTAATTTAACTCTAACGCATTTCATCCGATCTGAGTCCTTGATTTGAGTTCCGAGTTCTATCCCAATTGGCGGATATAGATAGGTCGGATGTACTTCCTTACGCACTGCATCCGACATGAATCCGAGAAATGTCGGTCTGAAGTAGCCGTAGTACCAACTTCTTGTAGGGAAGTTTACACACTACCTGAACGTCCGTCTGACGTCAGTACATTTCCAATTCGGATGGAACTCTGATCTCGGATTCGGTTAAAGATCGGATGCAGTGCGTAAACACCCTAATAACCTTATTCGGAAAACCTACCGCGGTGGAATAGGTTCTCAGAAACCATGGGCAAGGCAGTCGACCTTATTTAATAGAATTAAAAAATATTAACGCTTAAAACTTGATAGTTCCTATTGAGTAGGTAGGTGAAGCCTTACAGGTGGCATCGGAAATAATTTCTTAAAATATCAATGTTTTAATTATGCATTCTTTCGAATGGAAATCGTTTCCGAAAAAGTCTTAGGCAGTGATCTAGTCAGTCTACAGCAAAACATTTAATAGAAATATTTGTTTGAAATCTGCCAGCATATCCAAAACACCAGCCGATTGTCTGCACGAATGGCTGCATTTATTGACACCATGACCTCGCCGGAAGCCACCATAGTCTACAAGAGGTTATTGAAAGGGGTACTCCAATCTTTTTGAGTATAAGATTGACTTCGCACAGAGTACATAGCCGTACAAACATCTTTTGGCGCGTTGTCAAACGTATCGTATTAAAAGTTATGGCTGCCATTTTGTTCTTTTTTACTTTTCAACAGACATTTTTTTTAACCAGCAGCCATGACAGTGTAATTTTAGCGCAAAAAGATTCTTGTATCACTGTACGTTCATCGTTGAGCGAAATAAAATAGACCGTCGCAAAGTATCACCATATTCTACCAATGCCTACACTGGACCAACCACAGAGCACGGAGACGCCTAGACGCCTCAGTGGCCGCTGCATGGCATTTTCAATTTTTCTTACAAAGCGAATGTCACGTTTACTTATGGAAATTGACAACGGCTATGACGTGGAACTTGTGCTCAGCGCAATAACGCGGCCCCGAATATTAGTAAAAGCGTCTGTAGCTCTCGGTGCGGCCGAGCGGTGCAGCGATTCTGTGCTCTGAGGTAACAGTACAAAGCTACCGGAAACTAGTCCCAACTAGCAATTCAGAATCATCCTTATTTTTTTTTTATCCTGTCAGTTTCTGCAAGCCCTTTATCTTACCAGATTGTCCAATGTTCACAATCAATTTAGAAAAGCCAAGACGCTAAACTGCATGGACGAATCTGAGCCGCGACCGAATTAAATAATATCAATGATCCCTTCACTTAACCCGAGTGTTTTAGTGTGCTTAGTGGTATTTTTGCAACACACACTTCATCATAAAGGTACCTTATGTGAGTAGGTATAGCTCTCTATCAATATTAGGCAGTCTTCCGCAGATTGCCAGGCCAGGGTCTTCCAAAACCAAGGCCTTCCAGAGAGTGGCGGATTTGCAATCTTGGCCGCCCTAGGCCGTATAGCACCAGGTGCCCATTTCTCACTCCCACCATACAGATGGGCCCTTTTTTAGAAATCGGAAGAGGTTAACAAGTTAAAATGTTATTCAATTAGGAAGATTTCATAATCATTTTGACAATAGAGGTACTTATAACGAAACCAATAATTGAAAAGATAGAAATCGTTTCGTCTGTTCAACAGTTTACAGAAAGTGCAATGTTTTTTTTATTTTATTCCACTTCACACTAATATTATAAAGGCTGTCGGTGAGTGTGTATGTTTGTTACTTCTTCACGCTCGGACGGATCTGGATGAAATTTGGCAAGGAGATAGATTATAGTCTGGAATAGCACATAGAATTTTTATCCCGGGAATATGTTCCCTTGGGATAAGTTTCGAGATTCACGCGGGCGAAGCCGCTGGCAGAAGCTAGTTTATAATATGTCAGAAATTTTATGACTCAAGTCATAAAACTTTATTCATAACTAGCTGTCCCCCGCGGCTTCTCTCCCGTCAACTGGCTACCCACCCTACCCTAATCTACTTACCTACCCTACCCTATCTACCTACCCTACCTACCTACCCTAACCTACCTACCTACCTACCCTACCCTACCCTACCGTACCCTACCCTACCTACCTACCTACTCTACCCTACATACATGATTGTACGCAACGCACGCAACGGAAGCTCTCAAAAAGAAATAATTTTGCTCGTTTTGCAACATTTTGCATTTATGCTCCGCTCCTATTGGTCGTAGCGTGATGTTATATAGCCTAAAGCCTTCCTCGATAAATGGACTATACAACACAAAAATAATTTTCAATTCCAACCGATAGTTCGTAGTTCCTGAGCTTAGGGGGTGCAGACAAACAAATTCTTCAGCTTTATAATATTAGTATAGATAAAGTACAAACTAATAAAAAATCTGAAATGGATATATACGGTGCAGTCCTGACTTGGCTCTTACACCACTACACCTTTTTATTTGAAAATTTAATTGTTTTTTTTTTTAATAAATCCTTATGTTTAAGCGACAAACCTATCAAGACCTAACATTGAAATACCACAAATTATTTACCACGTTAATCCCTTTGCTAGTTGGGACCAATTTAATTTCATTAGAGATGCAACGAATACCCGTGCAATATTTGGCATTCGGTACCCGGCCGGTTCATCGATACAGTTGGATACGAGACTTGTTTTTGGCTAGGCCGGATATTGGAAAAATATAGGAAATAAAACTTACACAACTTAACACAATAATATGATTAGTGTCGTATGTTTTTCTACAAAAATAAATTTTAAATGTTTAATAATTAAAGATACGATAAAATAAAAGATTTACGTGTTGACAGGGTCTTTTTTAACTTTGAATGATTTAATTTGTTTTTTTTTTATATATGTAGATTGAATGTTTCATATTATGATTTTGCGCCAGTTTCCAAAAATCATAAAAGTATTATATAAGTCACTCTGTTTTAGCTCATTGCCATTATTGAAGTTTTCGGATAAAAGTTGTAACTCTCTTGTATTAGCATTTTTTTCTACGTACATATACCGAATATCCGGCTGCCGGATATCTAATATCCGGCCAAGCTCAGGCCGGGTATCTGGTATTTGTCCCAATCACTATCTGTTGCATCTCTAATTTTTATTTTCTTTCAGTTGTATAAGCTTTATTTGTGGAGAGAAGCGAAGCGAAAAACTAGTGAAAAAGATACATGTAAGTGAAAAATTCCATGCCATTTATTTAGTTTAACCGGTTCACCGGTGTACCGTATGGTGTCAGATGTAAAGAATTTCACCATCACATGCCATCCCGTGGGTGTCGTAAACGGGCAGCAGCGTTCTCAGTGCATTTGTAACAAGCATACTGCGATCGCTAACCCACCTGCCATGCGTGGCGATTATGTCAAACATGGGGAATGTTTGACATAATAAAAAACATGAATAGCATAAATAAAAATGGTCCCTAGTGTCCGGCAGCCTGCCTACTCTTGACTACAGTAACGGTCGAAATTACGGCATGGCACGGGGTCTTAAGAATTTCCGGACGAGATCCGGCTACCCCAACAAACACCGACGACTGTACCTGGCAACGTACAGTAAAGGGACAAAATTGCAGTCCCACCTCAATGTTTATAGTCACCTGCACGGTTCTGTGCATATAAATGTGTGCGTGAAGTTTTAACGCAAACAATAAGACATCATACAGTCTAACTACGAGGTGAAGGGGCGTGGTCAACGCCACACAAAGATAAAAATATATACTTACTCGTTTCACTTAGATATAACTACAAAAGTCCGTGTCGAGCCGGTTAAAAACTAAGGCTAAAATACGTCATAGTAGTTATCGTAACTCGTGGCAGATTCGTGAGAGTGCCACTCCCAAAGCGGGATCCTAATAGACGCGAGTTCAAATCTCGGCTGCACGCAGTTTCTTTTTGTATTTTTGGTAACTTAGACTCATGGTAACAAATAATGACTAGTAAGTTACGCAAAAGGTATGCATCTAAGAATAGGTATAAAATAAAAATAAAAGATTTTTATGCACCCTTTTTTAATATTGTTCATACCTAACCATTAAAAAGAAAACATGTTGAAAATAAAGTAATTTATTGATTTAATAAATTTTATTAACACTAATTTAAATAGTAGGCAGATAAAAAAAGATAGATAAGTTTTAATTTTTAAATAATAATATGATAACTATTATTATTGAGGCTATAGCTTAATTATTCGTTTTCACTAGGAAAAGAGGATTGAAGCTTAACCTTAACAATACAATGCTAAATATTTACTATTGCCAGGACATCGCCTACGCCTGTTTCAATACAAACCAAATATTGATTTAAATAATATGATGTTTACATAGAATACCGTTAATAGTTAAAACAATCAATTTAATAGTAATAAATAATAATATTTTAATACAATTAAAACTTTTTTTATATAATAAATTATTTCTTAGATCGGTTTAAATATCTTTATTCACATTAAGACAAATTGTCACTTACAATACAACAATATGCTAACATTTTAGAAGTATTATCCCAGTGAGGGTAAAAGAAAAACAAATGATTCGTTGTCGATTACATATGAAACGAATCAACACATTCTCGAGATAAGGCGGGGGCCAAGTTAAAAGATTTCAAACACTGATTTTAGTTTGTAAGCACGATAGAATAAAATAAAGAAATTCAATGCAGTGTCTCGTCATTGTAAAACAAACAAAACAAAAAAAAATTATTAATCCATATTATTTTATGATAAATAATTTGTTTAAAAAAAACTAAATTAAGTCGCTTCTTTCCTTCGGCATGGAGTGCGCGGTGAACAGTGCGCAATGACGTAGGTATCGAATTCACTAGCAAAACGCCAAGTTGGTATAAAACCATTGTTTTCATATTCATTCATCATAAAACTTCATTGTGACTGACTTATAAGCGGTGGCCTGCAACTTCATGCACGATTCTTGAGATTTCCTTCTTCCTCAAACCTCATTATTCAAAGAATCACAATTCTGATCTAAAAAATAAAAAAAACACTTATTAAACATTTCAAAAAAACGATTTATTTGCTTAATTGACACAAAAATATCAAGCACCATATTTCAAAAAATATCTCATTATTTTTATAATAAAACTTACACATTTCATCAGAAATTTGTGATTTTATTTAGCTTATTCTTATGCAAAGCAACAATGTGTGCCCTAATTTCGAAACTTATATTTGCTTGCATTATGATATTCAAATAAACACCGCTATTATAATACCTCGAAAGCTCTGATTAAAGTTCACGAACCAACAACGTCGTATTAAGTGTTTCTTTAGCAAATCATATTGTTTCAATATACCCTCGTCTTCGGTGATGTTACCGAATAAAATAAAAAGTTCTACCCTCATTCAAATGCAATGCTCAAGATCCAATTAACTAAACACTTAACGCAAATCTTCCTAACAACTGAACACATTAGCGACGACCATAATATTATTAAAAGGATAATAAAAAAATATGCTACGGTATTTAATATTTTTCGATCATTTATGAGATTATATTTAAAAAGTTACAAATATTTATTAATATTTATGCTTTCAATTTAAATGAAGAAATAGATTGTATTAAATTATAATTATAATAATTTGATTATTTTTTAAGTTAAAAATAGTATTTTAAAATGTGTATAGAAAAATTAAATAAGAAAAATAAAATAATATTATTTTTATGTTGTTACGGGATTTGAACTAGTCTTATAGTGGTTTATCTAGCAGTGTTAACCGCTAGGCCAGATGGACACATATGATAGATAATGAAATTAAATACCTCATTCTAACCAAACTAACTTAAAGTTAAATGATTATCTATCGCGCTCTCTAGGATTCTTGATGAATATATATACGGCAGTAAGTGCGATCGATGTTGGCGACAAAACGTGTGGGTATTGTGTTTGAAATCTACCCACAATGTTATAAAGTTTAGGTAAACGTTTGTTTTATATTATAATAGTGATATTAACTACTAATGAGGATGGATTTGAAACACCACATGTTTTGTGATTTTAATAAATAGTATGACGTTGCGGCCATGTCACTTTCTCATTGGTTCATTATGAACCAATGAGAAATAAGAGTTCGATATACAGATGTGTGTATGAGTATTATTTGTCTACAGAAGAAGGTCGTAAGTGGGACTGTTTGGCTATGCTATAGTTTCGTGAAAATAGGACTGCACTTTTGACTGTGATAGTACAACGCGCCCACTCCGGACCGACGAGAAGATCACCGAACGCGGAGAGGAATTGACGAGTTACGATGGAGTATTATAGGATTAACTAAAGTCCGAAGAGAGGGGGAGGACTCAATGAACCTCAAAGCCGGTAACTTGCTCTAGTTCCGAGAGGGTGACCGGCAGTCCCAGAGTGGTGTCGGGTTTATCGTCCACAAGTTCCTTGTGAATAACGTCGACCAGGGTGGCATACCTTATACTCAGAATATCCGCAAGATATTCGCTGAAGGTCATACAGGTCTAAGCCCCGACCTCGGCACACTCCGATGACGAGATAATGATAGAAACATGCATGGTTTTAAAACTCACTTCACCCTTGTCATGGGGGACTTCAACGCGAAACTGGGCAAACTAGACGATGATAAGTTGCAAGTGGGGCAATTTGGAGTTGGACGTCGGAACCACCGGGGTCACCTACTGGCCAGTTTTATGGAGAAGGTGGGGCTCAATATGATGAACTCCTTCTTCAGAAAGCGTGAACACAGGAATTAGTCCTGGTAAAGCCCCGGTGGTGCAACGAAAAATTAGATCGACTTCATCATGTCAACCAATAAGCAAATGTTCAATGATGTCTCTGTGATCAATTCGGTGAAAACCGGGAGCAATCACCGCATGGTAAGAGGCAAATTGAACATTAATATTAAGCTTGGAAGGTCTCGACTGATGAAGTCCACGCTCTGTCCAGCACAGAAAACCCCGAGAGAATCGTTGAAAATCGAGTGTCTAGCGAGCTCCGTGGACGATTACAGCGATGGTTTCGTGGAATCTGTCCATATGGTTGGGTCTAAGTTCTTCAAGACCCGTCGTAAAAATAGATACAAAAAGCTCTCTGATCCTACTCTCAAGCTTATGAAGGAGAAGCGTGAGATGATCCTGCAGACTTAAAAATAAAAAAAAAATTGGCAGCTCAATAGACGGATCTCTAAATCCTTGAAAAGAGACCTCCGCCGCTTTAATACCGAGCGAATTAAAGACGCGATTGAGCGAAATAAAGGCCGGTCTGCTATATGATAACTACTCATAATACACACGTTTGCGCACCAGTTGACCAACACTGAGGTTTAAGGAGAAGTAACTGGAAACGATACTGAGAGAAACAGAATTAAATAAAACGGAACTTTTTATTAAGTAAACACATTTGGTCATTATTGTTTCTTAAGCATTTCAGAAGGTTCACCACTTGTTATACAAAAAGCTCAACTTTCGGGAACATCAAAAAACAATTAGCGCTCCTCGAAAAGAGTGAATTTCTGTAATGGTTAACTACCACAAATAGACTGGTTCATCACAGTCGTCAACACCAGCAAAGCGAGCTCTGACAACGGACAAGAATCACCAACAAAAAGACACTGATACCCGATTTCTGATTTGAGAATTTAAAGACGAGTGTTTTCAAAAAAAAAAAACAAAATTAAAAAAAAAAAAATATCAAACTAAATTAACAAAATTTGGCACTAATGTGGGGTTTGACACGTTCTTAACTACTAATCGTCAATTCAGTAATCGGTCTTTAGTTGTTTCTTCTTTCCAACAAGTAGGTTAGCCGGTTACCGACATGGCCCGAAGAATTGCGAAACTTAAGTGGCAGTGGGCAGGGCACATTGCTCGCAGAACGGATGGCCGATGGGGCCGAAAAGTTCTGGAATGACGACCGCGAACCGGAAGAAGATGCGTTGGAAGGCCTACTCCCACTAGGTGGACCGATAACCTGGTTAAGGTTGCGGGAACCCGCTAGACGCGAGTCGCACGGGATCGGTCTAATGTGGCGACGCCTGGGGTAGGCCTATGGCCAGCAGTGGACGTCTTTCGACTGAAATGATGATGATGATGAACCGGTTCACAGTCCCATGACCCACATATGGGCTCGTGATTATTTAACTATTGTGTCTACTATGTGGACAGTGAACCTGTTAACATATACTTGTATATTACGCTATCGTTTCCCGTCGAGAATATAAAAAAACAACTATTTAATTTGTTGCTTAGGGCGACCGCGATACAAGGTGAAGCGACCGTATTCCGAAACCGATTTACCTGATTGTGTTCAGTACCTCATCATCGGCACAGGAGCGGCCGGCTGGGCCGCATATCGGGCCATCATGCAGCACGACAAATTTGCTAAGGTACAGAATACGATTCGACGTTTTGTAGATTGGCGTGGCGACAATATGCTATGTACATTTTTAGACAGACGTGTATTGCTTCGGTTTGGCCCCGTCTGAGTGTGCTTTGACCCTTACTACTTCATTCATATTATAAGACTTTTCATTATTTAGGTATTCTTCATCACCAGGGAAGACATCGTTCCGTACAGAAGGCCGCCTCTAAGCAAACTCATGTGGTGGATGAAAGACCCACCTGACATAAATAAACTCTTTTACGTTGAAGATGGAGCTAGAAAAACGTTAGTAGTAGTCAACCGAACGCAAGGGGTCATATTTTAAAACTGTTTTACCATATTATGTTTAATAGCACTACTTAGCAGGTTCTTAATAAAACAATTCTATGGAGAATTTGAATTTAGAATATTGCTCGAAAAACTACTGAACGGAGTTTTATGAAACTCTACAGTAATACATCAGAAGTAACACAGGGTATAAATTAAGATATTGGGGGAATTAAATACTAATTCAACGCGGGTGACAGCTAGTAAACAAATTAAAAAAAATACTACCTAACTACTAACTCTAGTGACCTCAGTTATGTGACGCATATTTTTGTTTTCAACTTCAGGGCGCTTAATGCACAATGTGAAGACTTTATGGATCCCGTGAAGTTTTATCGAAAGAAGAGGGGTCCGGCAGTGTCTCTGGCGACTGGTTGGTGTGTCGTGAGGATCGACCCTGACGACCACGTGGTCTGGGTGAAGACATTGGGTGGGGAGCGGCCCATATACTACGAGCGATGTCTCCTCGCACCCGGTAAATTGCATGGCAGCCTAATTGCGTAAATTAATTTGGCAAGGCAAATTGTCAAGCCTATGAAAGATTATGACGGTAATACTTATTAAATAATTAAACAAGCAACTTACCACATACGCTAAGAAACTATTCTTTAACACGCGCAACTTTGCAAAAACTAATCAGTATACATATTGCTGGATTTCAAACGGGCGAATTATGTTAAGGAAATCTACTGATTCACCTCATATTATTGTTAAAAATGAACAGCAGTTAAAAAACTTATCTCTGGCAAACAAAGCATGACTAAAAAAATGCGCAACTAAAGTATCGCTTGTATATGTTAATTTGTATTGCCTTGTACTTACTTTAGATAACTACTTTAAAATACACTTTGTTAATACAGATCCTCAACACATAACACAAACATGCTCACACAATTTTATTACACCACACTCCCTCCACTATCTCCAGTTTTCATTCTTGACTATTTCCCGCTGCCATTATGCCCAGCTTATTTTGAAGATTATACTTTACTCACAAAAATGTCTAGTAACTTCCATGAATTTTTAGATAATGTCGATCAATTCTCTGTATCTCAATCCTACTCATGTGCCCCGGAGCAGGTGTATACCTTTATCGGACAATCCTGTAGCTATCTAAAAGTACTCACACAAAACATTTGGTCAATAAATTGTAATTTTTTGGGCTTAGAGACGCTACTTGCACGTATGTCACTGGATTGCGATATTATAATACTTACGGAATGCTGGTTACCCTGTCTCAGAAACCAAAGTATACCAATTAATCCAAATTACACTATGTATAATACCAAAAACCACAAAAATCAAAGTGACTGAGTTGTTACTTATATAAGGTCAGATATAGCCTGCTCTTGCAAGGAATTAGATTTCGGTTCTAGCGCTAGTGGACTTGTGTTGGAGATAGCTACCGATTTTGCTATTCTTTGTGTGTATAGGTCACCTTCTATTGGCAATATTGATTCTTTTCTTTCCTCACTTAACAACCTGCTACCAAATTTTACCAAATTCAAAACAGTGGTTATGAGTGGTGACATAAATTTAGATATTAAACCCTCTTCCTTAGACAACCGTTCGCATGATTATCTAAACACTCTAGCTTTTAACGGGTTTCTTCCTTCTCATACTTTCCCTACCAGGGGTGAAAATTGTCTTGATCATACTATGATTAAAACAACATCACAAACTATCTCACTGGTTCTTGACACTACAGTAACCGATCATAACTCGTTAATTCTTTGCATTCATAAAAGAAACACTAATTTTAACGCCACAAATAAGTTAAATAAAATTGCTTTTAATGCCCTTGACAATGCCCTAGAAAGCTTAGACCTATCTCATATCTACCACATATCAGATCCAAATAAAGCCACCGACACTTTCATTAAACTATTACAAAAAGAAATTTCTAATAGCACTACTATTATAAAAGTACCAGCAAAGAAAATAATCCTCAAGCCCTGGATAACCCCTGACTTGCTGAGATGCCTAAGACATAGGGACTCACTTCACAGGCAACTAAAGTTATCACCAACTAATGCTACTCTACAAATTTCCTACAAGCGATACAGGAATTATTGCAATAAAATAATTAAAAAAGCTAAGCGCCTTTATGATTCTCAAGAGTTACACAAAGCTGGAACTAACTCCAAAATTCAATGGGAAACTATTAAGCGGATAGTCAATATACCAAAAGCTAAACAACAATCAGCTCAACTGCTATCTCAAAACGACAAACCAACTAAAACATGCAATGAGATTAATGATTACTTTGTTAATATTGGAAGGACACTGGCTGATGGTATCGCTTGCAAACCAATTTTACCTAAAGTAAGTAGGCCTACACAAACATCTACCTCATTTGTGCTCGATCAAACGGATACCGATGAGATTACAGCTATCATAGGATCCTTAAAGTCAACTGCAGCAACTGGTTGGGATGGCATTTCTTCTGCTTTTCTCAAAAGATATTCAATCTTATTAGCACCAGTCTTAACACATATTTTAAATATTTGTTTACAGAACGCTGTGTTTCCTTCCTCTTTCAAGAGAGCGGTAATACATCCTATATTTAAGGGTGGTGATGGGAACTCGTTTACAAACTACCGTCCAATCGCGGTGTTGTCTGCCCTGTCGAAGGTCTTCGAGCGACTTATCAATAACAGACTCGTCAAGTTTATTGAGCACTACAAATTAATTTCAACGCAGCAGTTTGGTTTCCGTGAGAAGAAATCAACTGCAGATGCCGTCCATCTTCTAACTAATTATATAGTAGCTAATATAAATAACAAAAAAAGGTACTTACCATCTTCCTTGATCTCGCAAAGGCCTTTGATACGGTTCCCATCAATACCCTCCTACTAAAATTAGAACGGATGGGTGTCAGGGGTTTACAGCTTGAGCTTTTTAGGAGCTATCTTGTAGACCGCACTCAGATGGTCAAAATAGGTGACTGCATGAGTGGTGAGCTTCAGATTTGTTATGGTGTGCCTCAAGGCAGTATTTTGGGGCCAACCATGTTTCTAATATTCATTAATGACCTTTGCAATCTTAGCGTCACAAACGGCCAAATTATGTCTTTTGCCGATGACACAGCACTCACTTTTGTAGCGGACTCATGGTCAACCCTCCAAAGTACAGCTCAACTTGGATTTAATTCAGCTTTTGACTGGCTCCAGTCTCACTCCTTGACACTCAATACATCAAAAATTAAATTCATGACATTCTCGATTTCTTCAGCCTCTCAACCTAAAATTCCCCTTATTCTAAAGGCTCATACTTGTCAATCTCAACTTCAAACAGTTTGCCAGTGTCCTTTGATCTCTTCTTCAGACTCCATTAAATATTTAGGCATAACAATGGACAAATATCTCTCATATAAAGAACATATTAATCAAATCACGGGCAGAATTAGAAAAATTATGTACATTTTTAAAAACCTACGCTACATTGCAAATAGTAAAGTCATAAGAACTGTTTATTATGCTTTGTGTAATTCTATTATCACCTATTGCATTTCCTGTTGGGGCGGAGTTGCTAAAACTACCCTGAAGCCATTGGAAGTGGCTCACAGAGCAATCTTGAAAATAGCAACTTTTCGGCCTATACTTTTCCCAACAACTCAATTATATCAAGATTGTAATGAGCTCAATGTAAGGCAATTATTTATAATGAGAACTTTGCTCAAGCAACATCAACAAACACCTTTTATCCCCATCACAAAGCCTCGTAAAGACAACATTTGCACTGTTCCTCCGATTAACTTCACCTACACAAAGAGATTCTTTTATTACCTTGGTCCGTCTCTCTACAACAAAATTAACTCATCTTCACCGGTTTATGAACTGCCTTCTCCTAAATTTAAATCAGCTATTCGTTCATGCCTCCTAGGGAAATCCTATGATGAGACAGAAGAATTTCTCTCAAATTCGTTTAAAAAGTTAAGCCCTATTTAGTACCTTAATTCTTACTATTGTTGCTAATCGATTTACAACTTTACACAATACATGCATTACATAACACATACATTAACATGCACTACACAAATATACAGACACAAATACATTACACACTTACAGTTAAACTCACATACACAAATTTAGATTAAGTCATAATTACCCTTAATTAACCAAAATTGTAAAAAAACTTGAAATTGTTTAACATCTTTAACTTTACTTTGTAACATGTTATTCATTGATCGATATTCAATTATGGGGCAGGCACTGTTTCTCCTAACCACAGGTTGCATTGCAACTTACCTAGGAGAACAGAACCACACCCACAGATTTGTTATAATCTACTACATGTTCATATTTTAGATTAAGTACCCATTAATAATGTACAAATACCTGTTTTTTAAAATAAAGTTATTATTTATTATTTATAATTTGGTATTGCCAAATATTATTGGATTCTTTCAAAAAGGGTACCTATCTTTTTCAATTAAAGCGTCCAATAATTTTTGGCAATACCTTATTATTTAAAGAGATTAAATCATACACTTTCATGGGGTCAAACCGTTTGCTTTGTCGAGTTCACTTACGCAATTAGGCTGCTGGTCTATATTTGTACGATTTTTTTATTATTAGATCTTAAAGTCTAGAGAATAGATAAGATAGTCTTCTTCTTGCACCTCGCTACGTCCCGTTACTCTGGGTCGGCTTCCCTAGTCGTAAGACGCCTAAAAAAATATTTAGTTAAAAAAATACCGCTATAGTGAATTCTTCTAACGACGTTTCGCGAGACAAAGACACTAAAGACAGATATCGTAAAAGAAGTGTAGCGGAATCATTGCCGCCACCTACGAACTAATCACATGACGTCACACAAAAAAAAAAAAAAAAAAATATTCATTATCCTTAATTAATTGTAATAATTTATATTTATAATCGATCAAATACGCGCATGTGGTGTTGGCTTGTAATTAATTGTTGCACTTATAAATGTATATCGTATAATTATATGGAATGTAATGTGTAAACAATTGTAAGCTAACCTGAATTAAATAAATAAATAAATCCTGCATCGCGCAAGCATACTTTTCGGCGTGATTTGAATGTATATAATAATAATATAATAATAATAATAAAATCTTTATTCAAACTTCAAATTGGTAAACTATACTAATAGGTCTTATATATAAAGTAGGTACAACAATGTTAGGTGCCTGTACTAGGTAATCCTGTATCACAGGCGGCAGGGGCTCAAACAATGTAAATGTAAGGACAAATAATTTTTACATTATTTCTTAACATTAGAATAGTGACAGAGATATATTGATTTATTTATAATCTTAATTACTAAAACAGATGCAAATTAAAATTAAATTCTATTCATAATGATAAACAGAAAATTCCTAACTTAGCTTAGTTTACGTAAAATTGTTTGCACTTAATTATTTACACACACGGACAACGAACTTTGAGCGTCAGCAGATATTTGAGCTGGGCTATTGCAAAATGTTTTTAAGCCATTTTGCCAAATATGTTATGGACCAAGTGATTAATCAGGGCAATGTGTATAATGATCGGGCAATGTAATGAATACGGATTTAAACTTCTGTATTTATCACATTGTTTGGTCATTATGATTATTGTTACGTAACTGGGCAATTAAATATATAATTATATCATGGTCAATGAATTAGTCCAAGAGCGAGCGAAGCGAGCTCGGGCACTTCGGGACCCCGACACGTATATGATGTATATTGCTTTAGACCCTGCAAACAGAAATAGGACTCCGTCGACTTTGTTGCTTAAATAGTAATCGTCCTATTGTATATTAAAACCAATGTCAACTATAAAATAATAAAAAAAAACATCTTTTTATTACCCGGCCCAATAAGTAATGGGCATTATTTATAAAGCCCGGTTAATTTAATTATTTCAATAGTTTTTATCATATTGCCTATTTATATTGCGTATTTTTTAGATTGCCCGGGGCATTATGAATAATGTTGTATTAATCACTTGGTCCATAACATATACAACAGCCCGACGACAACCGACCAGACACAACACCCGTCTGGTCGGAGGTTTGCGGGACTTTACACCCTGTTCCGCATACCTCCAAAGAAATGTGCAGAACAAGGTGGAAAGTCCCGCAACGTTGCTCCAATCACAAGAATGTTAATGTGCCCGTGGGCACAGATAATATAATACTAGCATACAGATGCCTCATCCCATACAAAGAAACCGTGCTAACAACGTAACTAGCGTTTTTCATCTGATTATACCGATATTTTTTTGTAAATCTATCGCGTTTGGTTCCGTTCCACGGCAATAGATAGATCATCTATATCCGTGGAACGGAACCAAACGCGATCGATGTACAAAAAATAATCAGTATAATCATTACAGTACGTTGGCACGGTTCAGGCACGGTTTCTTTGTATGGGATGAGACACCACTGCTGTGGGTTAGTCCCGGGCTGTTGTATTATATTCTAATCGCGCTCAGAACTTTGATTGCGCGATGTAGGATTTACTTACGTGACGTCAAATCTCTTTGTATTTTGTAAGGGGTGGTATAGATGCCGCTCATCATCACTGACTCGTGGTGCACTCACTGAACGTCAAAAGCCTGGAAGATCTTACCTGGCCTACTTCATAAACTTTGCGATACAAACTTTATATTACGATTTTATGTTTCTTTATTTCATCTGCAGGTGTAAAACCCAAGAACCTAGATATCATCAAGGCTGCGCCAAAGGCAGTACGGGAGAAGATTTGCACAATGCGAACAATAAGGGACATGGAAATTGCATTTAGGTATGACTGTAACTTTGTTTTTTGCTAATCTAGGGTTGCCCAAGCTTAGAGAGAAGTGGAGACAAGGAGGCCTTTGCCCATCAGTGGGAACCTCCAGGGTGCTTGTAATAATTCGAATTCAAATTCAAAATCTTTATTTCGAGCGAAGACTCATATTAGGGTTAGTAACAATGTGCTTAAAACTAAGTTTTAGTAAACAACACGATACGGTGACACATGTAACTGACAGCAGTGAACTATATACGGACAGTCCACTCTGTCAGCAATCATTTTCAGAACCCTGTTAGGGCCGCCCATGACTCGGGCTACCATTGACGTTGCACGCTTGCGCATTATCGCGTAAAAACAATCAACACGCGCCGCCGCAGACGCCCTGACGCACTACAACGCCAAGGCAACCCCATTAGTTTTCTGAACGCGTTATCATACTGGACACGAAGGGCTCCATACGACGCCCGCGAATACTTCCCCCACAGGCTGCAAGTGTAGAAGGTGGTACAGAATGCTCTAAAGAGCGTCACCTTTACTTCTGCAGTACAACGCCAACGTGCAAACCTGCGAGCTATCATATTCGCACGCACGGTAAGAGCCCTCCGTTCCCTTTCAATGTCAGCATTGTCCTTGAGGTGGTCAGTGGTGACCAAATGACCTAGGTATTTAAATTGTTCCACTCGCTCAAGAGTAACACCGTTTAGCCGTATAGGAGGCACATCAGGAAAGTACCTGGTCCCCGCCCCAAAAACAATGTACTGACTTTTCTGACCGTTATACAACAACCCATGTTCAGTTGCGTAACTTTCACATATTTCACATATCGTTGGCCAATAGCCAATAACCATGTTCCCGTCACCAGTGAGATATTAAGGCCGTTTGACATATTTTCTATACAAAAGCTGTCAAACCGCCATTTTTATTCCTCAGTTAAATGTTAACAGACTATTGAAAAATCGGGCCTTAAAGTTGTAATTGTGTATACAATCAATAAAAGAGATTATAATAATTCTTCATCTTTACGAGTAGTACAAAAAGGTGAACTTGTATGTTTGCTTGTATGGGTTATCTCTGGCAGTACTGATTTACTGAACCAATTTCAAAAAAATAAACGGCACGGGAGAAATGCTATGATGTACCTATAAGAAAACAGAATTGATGTTGACTCCGATGTGTTTGCAGAAAGGTTAGAGCGGCGAAACATGTCACAGTAGTCGGCGCGGGACCCTTGGGATGCGAACTGGCGTGGCACCTGGGCATGATGAGTAAGTCGAATTCAAATAAAAAATAATTGCATCCTTAATGTACATACAGGTGGCAAATATAAATTACAGAAACAATTATGGACCCTGTCGGGCACAGCGACATTCTAGTGACAGTCAGTCAGTATCAGTCAATGCATATGTGTAATGCATCCGCTTTGAGCATATTTTACAATGTTGTATGTATGGGTCAAATTTTGCAACTGAATTTTAAAACAGTTCTCCCAAACCGATTAAGCTGATATTTTACTTAAGTATACGTTTGCTTTGGTTGACAATGCACGGTTAGCTAAGTGACATCCAATCTTCATCATCATCAGCGTCATCATCATTTCAGCCAAAAGAGGTCCACTGCTGGACATAGGCCTCCCCCAAGCGACGCCAACCTGATCAGTCTTGTGCGTCTCGCATCCACCGGACTCCAGCAGCTTTGACCATCCAATACGACAAAAATATTATGCACCCTCCCCGCCCATATGGGTTATGGATATCAAATGAAAGGGTTTACTGAGAGTAATTCAATTAATAAGTACATGATTATTAATTAAATAATTTCATTAATTCTTAATCTATATATATAAAAATGAATCCCGATTTCCCTTGGTCACGGCATCACGCGTGAACGGCTGGACCGATTTCGCTTATTCTTTTTTTGTTGTGTTCGTTATTGTTAGGAGAAGGTTCTTATGTAGGGTAGGGTATGTAGGGTAGGTAGAGTAGGGTAGGTAGGGTAGGGTAGGTAGGGTAGGGTAGGTAGGGTAGGGTAGGTAGGGTAGGGTAGGTAGGGTAGGGTAGGTAGGGTAGGGTAGGTAGGGTAGGGTAGGTAGGGTAGGGTAGGTAGGGTAGGTAGGGTAGGGTAGGTAGGGTGGGGTAGGTAGGGTAGGGTAGGGTAGGTAGGGTAGGGTAGGGTAGGTAGGGTAGGGTAGGGTAGGTAGGGTAGGGTAGGGTAGGTAGGGTAGGGTTGGTAGGGTAGGGTAGGTAGGGTAGGGTAGGTAGGGTAGGGTAGGTAGGGTAGGGTAGGTAGGGTAGGGTAGGTAGGGTAGGGTAGGTAGGGTAGGGTAGGTAGAGTAGGGTAGGTAGGGTAGGGTAGGTAGGCTAGGGTAGGTAGGTTAGGGTAGGTAGGGTAGGGTAGGTAAGGTAGGGTAGGTAGGGTAGGGTAGGTAGGGTAGGGTAGGGTAGGTAGGGTAGGTAGGGTAGAGTAGGTAGGGTAGGCTAGGGTAGGTAGAGTAGTGTAGGGTAAATTAATGTTTGGTGTTTTTATGGCAAAACAAAGTTTGCCGGGTCAGCTAGTAAAATAATAATCCCCGTTGCGAGGATCCGCTGGTTGCGAGACGCATGGGACCGGTCAATGTGGCGACGCTTGGGGGAGGCCTATGTCTAGCAGTGGACGATTTTCGGCTGATATGATGATTAGTTCTTAATAGTACTTTATTTATTTTTTGACTTGGTTTAAAAAAGTTTTATTTAATAAATATTTTAACGTGTTATTCCAGATAAGGTCGTGGATAGGGATGAGGAGGTCCCCCCAATAGAGATAGTCCACGTGTACAAAGACAAGGGGGTACTCGCCGGCATCCTGCCAGAGTACCTCGGCGAGTGGGCTGCCGAACAGATCAAGTGCGCACAAGTCACACAGATTCCTAAGGGTACGTATCATAACAGCTTAAGGGCCTACCACCGCTTTAGTGCCGTAAAACGGTAACTTTCTAAAGCATACTCCTTAATAACGGCTAGGTTAAAAGGTTTAAAAAAATATATATTGTTTCATCAACATTAAACAAGGTTTTTTCGTGTTACTAATAGTATTGCTTTAAAAAAATAATTAACAACACGATATTTTTTCGCAACTTTTGATACTCCTCCAAAACGACTTGGATGTTTAAAAATATTTTTACACAGAAACATTGATGGCTGGAATTTCTTCATAAATTAAATAGCATGTGTAAATCAAATAATATTTTGCAAACAAAAGTGTTCAAAAGGAGGTTCAATATTGATATTTTGGCTCCGAGCGGGCACACGGCCAGTACTGCGTTAACATTGGGGCGTATATTTCACCTTAAACATGAGTGCGTAAAGCGCCGCATTGCGTCTGTGTGCATGATCTTAGCTATATTGCAACAAAACAACTAAAAGGGCCTAAATTAATAAAATCCTTGAATTGTTTTAAGACTCCGCCTGATAACAAAAAAAACTAAAAGTCAATTCACGTTAAGGGATATATTTTGATAATTTTGGTCTTAAATGAAAGGTGATAGGCGTAGAACCATTTAATCCGTTTAAATCATGTAAATCGATCGACGCGTTTATGAAATACTAGCTGTTGCCCGCGACTTCGTCCGCGTCAAACTCGTAAAAAATATATTTTTATTTTTTTAGTTTCTTGCCGAAACTATGAATTTTCTCGTGATCAAACGTAGCCTATGTTACTCGTTATTACATCAGCTATCTACCAGTGAAAGTCCCGTCAAAATTAGTCTAGCCGTTTCGGAGATTACCCGAAACGAACAGACAGACAGACAGATAGACAGACAGACAAAAATCTTAAAAATTGCTTATTTGTTGTTAGTACCGTATATACTTTCACGTGCATTCGATAAAACGTTGTTATTTTGATATTACATACGGACACTTCAATTTTATTTATTTGGTATAGATGGTATAGATTAATTCATTACTGAATGCCAAGTCAAACGTTCAAGGACGCCCCTTACCGCAATACGTTTGTTTTGATCGTGTTAGCGACACTGCCTTAACATTTTTTTCGTATCGCTTAGCAATATTGGAATACATTGGTAAACAGGTGTTAACGATTGATCAATCGCTATGTCATTAGATATCGATAATTCGGTTCCCTCAGTGGCGCAGATTCCCTTGAGTAGCTGATTTTAAAATGAGAATCACGTCTAAACGGCAAGACGTAATTTTATGGAAAAATATATGTTACAATAGACCATTTTCTTAATAATATGATATAAGAAAATTTTCAGTTTTATTCGTATAACATAGTGTATTTATTTTGTAAAGTTATGTCTAAAACGGACAAAAACACGACAATCACACCAAAACCGCTGGGCGAATGAAATCGACACCATCTCAAAGACAATTTAATTATCTACATTTTGATGTGAGGCATTTTTTTTAAGTAATAAAATAATAAGGAAAGTACAAAAACAACTAATTTTACGGCCGCGCGGGTGTGAAATGTGTGCGCGTTTTGTTCCCTCAAGGTCGTTGGCGTTAGTCGCCAACTCTCCACTCTTCCCAACATCTGAAAACTTGTAGTCATTAAGATGATACATTTTACATATTATCTTAAGTACTCTACTTCATTTCATTTAGATATTTTCATACATAGGTTTCCTTGGCTGGTAAAGCAATATTAATCTTAAAAACCATCAAATTAATATCACACTTAATAGTATAAAGGCAAAAGTATGTGAGTGTGTTTGTTACTTCTTCACGCTCAAACGTCCACCCGTTTGAGAGTGAAGAAGTAAGAGAGAGAGAGAGAGAGAGAAGGATCTGAATGAAATTTGGCACAGAGATATAATAGATACTCACAACGGATCTTTGTGTCTTAACTGGCTGCAAGACCCTGCGCAGTAGCTATTTTTGTGTCAATGTTGAAGGTGAAGATAGCATTGCGTAACTGTCTCTTTCACTCGCTTACGTTTGTCGTATCATCCTATCTCGCTTATACTCGAAGCTATTACTATGCAGTATACTCGATGACAAACTGTTTCTTGCGCAATGGTTAGCAGAGCCAACTTCAGAGACACAAAGATCCGCTGTGAGTATTATACAGTCGGGATTTTGACCTTTTAAATTTACTTTTTATATTATTTTAGATTTCAACAATCTTAATTAGTTTTGGAGATATTTGCAAAAAAAAACAAACCCTCTTTTTATTTTTCACAAAATTATTTCAAAATAAATCAATTCTTGCGAGCGGAACTTTATTTTTTTCAAAAATCATCTACATGCTATTCCGAATCGAATGACTAGGCTGAAAAAAAAATACCAAAAAAGCATTTGTTAACTGGACTATTATGCAAATAAATGATTTTGATTTGATTTCAGCTCAAGTGTACGATGTGTTTGAAACAAAAGATGGACGACTCGAAATGACTTTATCAAATGGAAAGTCCCTAGTCACAGATTATGTAATTGTTTTTTTTTATTTACAAACTTCAATGCTGGTTTACGTTTTAGGTTGATCACTCATTTTGCGTCTATGTATCCTATACAACAACTACTTAATTCGAAATAAAACATCAGTATTGCTCTAAAAATATATATTAATATATAGGCTGGAAAAAATCAATTTGCCCTGAAGAGAAACCATTTTAAATCCTTCAGATAAACAATTTCACTTAAAAAACATTCCTTTATTTTTTTAAAGAAACAAAATTTTATTCACAGATTTCTCGACAATCTTACCTAAACTGGGCATCAAACCAGATAAAAAAACAAACAATGAACACTAGCTATTTTATTTCACTAGTCGGTACAGTCAATGTTAAAGATAAAATCTTTTCAAGAAACATTAGGTCTCATACTCGTCTTTCATACAAGATATTCATGAAATCTAATATTTAGTAATGTTACCTAGACCAGAATTGTTCACTTTCGACAAGTAAAAGATACGTGATAATTTTCTTATCACATCATATATGGTAACATCCAAAGACATTATATGAAGTACAACAAGCTTGCTAATTTATCCCTTGAAGACTTAGGGCCAGTTTCTGAGGTCGACGTCACATCTCAAATCAGCTGACAATTTGTCACAAATTAACCAGCCGTCAGTTGTCAGTGAGTTTCTCAACACTTCATCATCGAGAAATTACGTAATCGCTTGTTACATTAAATAATCGACATTAATTTATTTCGGTTGGCTACCCTAGCTGGTATTCATTCACTTCATTCGCTACTATAACGTAATCAGTAACTTTAAATAGTATTTTATCTTGAGAGGCTGGGTAGGTGTAGCCGCCAAGTTAAGCAAACCTTACCAAGGTCGATTTTTGGATGGGTAACCACTTTTTTTTTGGTTTACTTGTTTTTGGATAGGTGACTCCACACAGGTTAAGCAACACTTACCAAGGTTATTCTTTGGATGGGTGACCGCTTTTTTTTTGGTTCGTTTGTTTTATATGGCTGACCCCGCCAGGGTAAGCATCACTTACCAAGGTCAGTCTTGGGATGGGTGACCACTATTTTTTGGTTCGCTTGTTTTTGGATGGGTGACCCTGCCAGGGTAAACAACACTTACCAAGGTCACTGTTTGGATGGGTGACCACTTTTTTTGGGTTCGTGGATGGGTGACCTTGGTTTTTTTGGGTGTTGTTTAACCTAACGGGGTGACTTTAGGATGGGTGATCAAAATTTTTGTGGTGATGGTCACCCATCCAGACAGACCTTGGTTAGTGTTGCTTACCCTGGCGGAGTCACCTATCCATAAACAAGCGATCCAAAAAAAAGTGGTCACCCATCCAAAGACTGACCTTGGTTAGTGTTGCTTACCCCGGCGGAGTCACCTATCCATAAACAAGCGATCCAAAAAAAAGTGGTCACCCATCCCAAGACTGACCTTGGTAAGTGTTGCTTACCCTGGCGCGGTCACCAACCCAGCCGCTTCAAGTTAAACACAAACCTGTCCAGAAGCTGACCTTGGTAAGTACTAAGTACAGGGTACAGTCAACACTGACCTGGGGATCGAACCTTCCTCACGCGCACTAGCGTGAGGCAGGTTCGATCCCCAGGTCAGTAACAGTTTTTTTTTATTTTTATTTATTTACATAAATACAAAATAACTATTTTTGATAATTGTGTCAAGTTTTTATAATGTAATTAATTTAAAAGTTTGTAATATCCAAATAATTTTTTTAAATCTTGGTAATTAAATAATTGATATAAATTAACTTTTGTTTTATAACTCTACCCATACCATAGTTTTCGCGGACCCCTATTATCTTTTTATCGTAATATAAGCCTTTAAAAGCATAATATTAATTTTAATCTGCGAATAATCGACCAATTTACAACAATTATAAATTAGGCTCGTTGACAATAGATTAACATTGAAAAAGATGCTCAGAAACCCAAAACTGCTGTAACATGCGGTTAATTCGAGATTATTCTCAAATGTGACAAATTGTCAACCGCTTGTCACACTTGGATGTTGAGAAACTGAAAGTAGAATTAACAGGCGATTAATCCTCGATTACGTTAACAACCCGATAATTGAGAGCTGGGAAACTGGCAGTTAGATAAGAAAATCGTTTAACTGGTAATAACAATTCTATGCACATTAGGTAGCCTCTTGAATATTTTTTTATGGGGTCATGAAAAATAATAATAACATAAAATTTTTGTATAATTGGAAAATGTTATTAGGAGCATACACAACAACACTTTGCAGGAGGCTACACGAAGTGAATTACAAATAAAAAAAGTTAATAAAATCAAAAACCAGACTTCAAAGATGTAAACAAGAAGAAAAGCATGCTGTGCAGTCGGAGGATACATATTCGCGAGCTGGCTGACCGAAACTATAAATATTCTTCGACTGCACAGCATGATTTTCTTCTTGTTTACATCTTTGCTTATTAACCTTTTTTTATTTACAGCTTTTGAGTTATACTTTTTTTTCGAATGACCTTTAAACATTTGTGTTTATATTTTTGTAATTACCTCTAAAAATCCTTCATTTTGATAACCCACTCGAAGGTTTTAGAAGAAAAAAATAATTGCAACCCCTAAAATATGGCGCCCAAAATCCGCCATGCTTCTTTTTAACCGACTGACCAAAAAGGAGGAGGTTCTATGTTCGACATTATGTTTGTTTTTTTTTTTTTTTTTTTTTTGTGTATGTTCACGCATATCTCCGTCAATTTTGGACCGATTTTGAAAATTCTTTTTTTGTTTGAAAAAGTATGTTTCGAAATTGGTCCCATTTTAGTTTGGTGAAGATCTGATGAAGAACTTCGAAGATATACAACAGAACTCTTCAATAAATTACGGCAAATCTCTCGGGATTGCTGCAATCGCATGTCTGTTTATTGATTATACCATTTCATAACATAACATCACGCCAGTACGCTCTTAAGGGGTGCGCAGATCTCTCATTTCACCGGTTATGTTCAAGTTGCATGACATTCGGGTTATCTATTCTGGCGTTATAGGTACCTTACTAAACAACTTGCCTATTAGGTACAACTAAAAAGTGAAAAATAAAAACCTTTTTTACAAAAAAATACTACCGACTTCCAAATAAAAAAACTACAAAGTGAAAAATAACTTTATTTTTGGAAGTCGGTGTCCATAACGCAAAAAATTGGTACCTACCTACAAAAGACACCGACTTCCAAAAATAAAGTTATTTTTCACTTTGTAGTTTTTTTATTTGGAAGTCGGTAGTATTTTTTTGTAAAAAAGGTTTTTATTTTTAACGGCACTTATCTAAGAACACTTGGGCGGCCAAGACCTATCTAACGATGTCTAAATTATAAAAATCCGTCAACTGGTTTGAAAGATACGATGTAATAAAGAACATCATATACATACAAACATACATCAGTATGTGTGTATGTACACATACATACATACAAGATACGCGTGAAAAACATAACCCCCCTTTCCTTGCAGCCGGGTAAAAAGACAAAGATGTGTATTTGTAACGAGGAGTCTCATTTCGAACAACTTCTCAGTTAAAATATTAAAGTATCAATGTCTTGCTAGGTAATAATTTTTCTCAAACATGCTTGGAAATGTGATCATTATTTTGACAACCTTCTTCGAGATAAATCGAAATTGCTGTACTGGTCAAATACATGCGCGCAGCGGCCGGCAAAAGTTGTATGCAAATCCATATCTGTCGTGTCTAGCGGCCAAATAAATTCCATAGTAAACTCATATCTGTCGTGTAGTTTAAAAATGGAACGATGTTTTACTCCGAAACATGGCAACCAAGGAGGTAACTTATCAAAGGTTTTATTTAGATTTCGAACTGGCTTGCAAATAGAACGCTGTTTATTGAAAAAAAAAACAAAGGAACTCTAACGCTGGAACAATTATTGTTGTTCGTCATTGATTTTGACAAAATGAGTTCTAGGTACTACTTAGTTTTAATTTCCGCGCATTATTTGAGAAAAGTACTATACAAGCCTTGGCCACAACTAGGCATTGATGGACTTACGTATGTGTGCCTCGGCTTCGCCTCGGCCCACATTTACACGTTCGTCCATCAATGCCTATTTTGCTGGCCGCTGCAGTAATGTACTAATCTTTCATGTTTCGTGTCCTTCATATTAGAATTGATGATAAAATAAAATTAATGTTAGATTTCATGATCTTTTTTATTTCTAAGACCAAATGTGAATTAAAGTTTTATCCTGAACAATAACCCTATCGATTATTAAAATAGCAAGTGTTTTATTTTTTGAATTTTTAGCTGGTTTAATTCCCGGTTTAGGTAAGCGTGTCGAGAAATCAGTGACTGTTTTTTTTTTAAATAAAATAATGTTTTCTTTAAGTAAAATAATCTATCTTAGGATTTAAAGTGGTGTCCTTTCAGGGCCCATTGATTTTTTCCAACCTGTATAATATTTTATTATATTAATATTATTGGGGGTTATTGGCTTGTCTATGAATAATAAAAAAAACAGGGCAAAGGATTACAAAGTTTCCTCATGATGTTTTCCTTCACCGATGTCAAAGATGTGCAAGATACTTTGTGTGTAGTAGTATTTATTTACTTGTGAAGTCGCATGTTCCAGGCGTTCTTCGCGTTAGGAGCGGAACCGCGAGTTGACATTGCTGAAGACTCAACTTTAGAGCGAGACTATGTCAATGGCGGGTACCTCGTCAACACGGAGCTCGAAGCTAGGACACACCTATACATTGTAAGTAGTACACAGTTTTATACCTGAAAGGAAACCGTTTGTCCCGGTATGGTCATGTAATGAGGAGGGATGAAACGCATGTTAGGTACTAAATGAGTCATGAATATAAATTTGGATGGATTGAGAGATACTGTCTCTTCGTGTAACCTTCAAAGCATAAGTGAACACTGATCACTCTTATGCCAAAACTGTCGCCCGCGGCTTCGATGCCACCAACTGGCTACCTACCCTGCCCTATCCTACCTAACCACCTATCCTACCATACCTAACCACCTACCTTACCTTCCAACCTACCTACCCTACCCTACATACCTAGACCTACCTGTAGAGTCCAGCCGCTGAGGTGCGATGTGTATCGGGATTTCTTATGTGTACTGTGGAAGAAAACACCGACGTGTGTATTCACCAAGCAGCTTTATTGAATTAACGTAATTGCGGTAATGCGCATGTAATAATGAATACAAGTACATGTGATCGCGGGCGTCAGCATAAAATTATCGAGCGTGCTCGTACACTACCTATCCTTTCTTTTTTTTTTTGATCTCGCTGGGAAAAAATGCATTACGCATACCCTAATGTGGGCCTATGTCGGACTCCCCGGGATGACCCGGTATACCCACTAAAATAAACCAGCGGCACTCCCGCATCGCCTGAGTGGAGGAGGACTGGGAAACTGGCACAGCCTTTACGTCCAGTCCTCCGCCGACGACCGCCCGCCTTTACAGCGGGGCCTTCACGTCCCTCCCTTAGCGGAGGGGCCTGGGAAAGACCGCGAGTGCTCGGCCGTCCTCGCTCGACGAGGGTGATGACTAGTGCAATGCGAGCGAAGGCGCCCCCGCGCCTGTCGCCCGCTAGTCACCACCAGGAGGTGGTAGGAGATGATCGTATAAACGCCTTCTCCCACCCCTTCTTCGCCTGCGGAGCGGCGGCGCGAGAGGATCATCCTCCCGCGCACGCTCCGCCGCCTCTTTTTACCCGACTGCCGAAGGAGGGTAATGTGTTTATCAGTCTATGTATGTATGTATGTATGTATGTTTGTTCCTATGTGGCGTTCCAGAGACCAAACGCGTTGACCGATTTTGATGATTCATACGTCAATCGATTCGTCTTAACCTTGCGAGTGTCATAGGCTACATTAAAATTGGAAAATAGAAAAATGGCGGCTTTTGGGCGCCATATTGTGGGGGGTTAATTTTATTTTTTCTTCCAAACCCATCGTGTGGGGTATCAAAATAAAGGGTTTCAAGAGGTGATTTCAAAAATATATAACACTTATGTATTTAAACTAGCTGCTGCCCGCGACTTCGTCCGCGTGGTTAAGAAGATATAAAGTTTAATGATGTTTAACGCAAGCTACTTTTAAAATCCTAGTCAACAGAAAATGCCTATCACACTAAGCATCATTTTTTAAAGCACGAATTAGAAAAAAATATAGAATATCACAAAATTCTTTTTTAGCTTATGTCTCCTTCTCATAAACTCTAGGCTTGCTAAATTTCAGGACAGTAGAACAAAAAGACATCCGGACTTTCATACAAACATGCGAGAGCCCTTAAACCGCCTTAATCCGGCCTTATCGCAAAATCCGTTCTTAGCGGACGTTTACTAACTATGAACTACCTCCATGCCAAATTTCAAGATAGTAGTTAAAAAAATGAAGCACTTTCATATAAACTTGCGAGAGCCCTTAGACCTCCTTTATCCGGCCCTGTCGCAAAATCCGTTCTAAACTGACATCTACTAACTATAAACTACTTTCATGACAAATTTCAAGTTTGAAGCACAAAAAATGAAGGACTTTTATACAAACTTGCGCGAGCCCTTAGACCCTAAATCCGGCCCTGTCGCAAAATCCGTAACCGTTCTTAGCGGGCTTTTATAACTATAAACTACCTCCATGCCAAATTTCAAGATTATGGTTCAAATAATGAAGCACTTTCATATAAACTTGCGCGAGCCCTTAGACCCCGAAGTCCGGCCCTGTCGAAAAATCCGTTCTTAGCAGATTTCTACTAACTATAATCTACCTCCCTGCCAAATTTTAAGTTAGTAACTCAAAAAATGAAGGACTTTCATCTAAACTTGCGAGAGACCCCATAAATCCGGCCCTGTTGCAAAATCCGTTCTGAGCGTCGTCTACTAACTATAAACTACCACCCTGCCTTTTAAATTTGTAGTTCAAAAAATGAAGGATTTTCATTTTTTTTTTCTTTTTTTTTATTATTGATAGGCTTGCGCTTGACCACTATCTCACCTGATGGTAAGTGATGATGTGGTCGACGATGTAGCACGCTTACCTAGAAGAAACCTATTCACTCTTGACTTAAAGACTCCCAGGTTGTGGCTATCAGGAAATACAGACTCCGGCAGGTAATTCCACTCCTTAGCTGTACGCATAATGAATGTATTCCCAAAACGTTTGGTGCGTATGGGTGGGATGTCCACCATGTACCGATGACGCATCGCCGTACGTCTTGTAGTCCGATGATGGAACGGACTAGGAGGAATTAGTTCATGCAATTCCATCGCACACTCCCCGAAATGTAACCGATAAAAAACCGACAGACTGGCAACTTGGCGCCGATGTTCAAGGCTCTGAAGCCTAGACTCGACCAGTATCTCATTGCCGATGAGCCTCTTGGCCCGTTTTTCGATTGACTCTAGTGCATCCAGCTGGTACTTCGCAGATCCGTCCCAGAGATGAGAGCAGTACTCCATGCATGACCGAACTTGCGCTTGGTACAAGTTGAGCAACTGTTCTGGCGTGAAGTACCGTCTCACCTTTGCAAGAATCCCCAACTTTTTGGCAGCCAGTTGAGCTTTTGCCTCAATTAATGGACCAAAATTGAGGGTCGATGTCAATGTAACGCCAAGAAGTTCAAGATGGTCCGTTATCGGCACGGTCACATCACGGAAAGAAGGAGCCGGGTGGAATTGGCTCCTTTTAGCGGAAAAAAGACACGCCTGGGTCTTAGTAGCATTGAACCTGACCAGATTGGCATCACCCCACTCGGAGACTGCCTTCAAGGACAGATTCAAGCGCCCAACCATGGCCTCCCGGAGAGACTGGATCTGAGGCCCAGTAGCACGCGCGTCGGATACGTATCTCTCAGCAACAGTGCTGTCGTCTGCATACCCAAAGGTGCCGGGTTTTAACAGATCATTTATGTGCAACAAGAACAATGTTGCTGAGAGTACCGATCCCTGAGGGACCCCGGCATTGATATCCAGTTGGTCAGATGAGCGGCCATCAATAACCACTCGTATAGACCGGTCCCTCAGGAAGTCCGCGATCCAATCGCACAGTCCACTGGGCAGACCGAATGAAGGAAGCTTACCAATAAGGCTCTCGTGCCAGACCCTGTCGAAAGGCTTCGAGATATCGAGGGAGACGGCAAGCGCTTCCCCGTGCTTCTCGATGGCCTCACTCCAGATGTGAATGGCATACGCTAGAAGATCCCCAGTTGACCGATTTTGGCGGAAGCCATATTGATTGGCGGTCACTGAGGATGTCGTTAGCTTCTAGGTATGCCAGGAGCTTGGAGTTGAGCACCCGTTCCATACTCTTACAGAGAATGGACGTAACTGAAATGGGTCTGTAGTTGGCCGGGTCAGCCCGACTGCCCTTCTTGGGCACAGGCTGAACGTTAGCTTGCTTCCATGCATTCGGCACTTTTCCAGTCTCATATGAAAGGCGAAACAGGCGTGTCAGGATCGGAGACAGTTCAGGCGCACAAGTTCTCAGAACAATTGCCGGTATCCCATCGGGGCCACTAGCTTTGTTCACGTCAAGGTTGCGCAGCACCCTACGGACGTCCCTTTGATGGATGCGAATGTCCGACATACTCGTCTCGCATCCGTCAAGGGAAGGAGGGGGCTGCGCGTTACCAGAATCCAGGCGTGAAGATTCCGCAAAAAGAGAGGCAAATAAGTTTGCTTTCTCCTCAGCGGAGTGGGCCAGTGTTCCGTCGGGTTTCAGCAGTGGTGGTAGTGAGGGACGGCAGAAATTCGATTCAACCGACTTAGCCAGGGACCAGAACGCTTTACTACCGGCTGGGAAGGAAGCAAGTTTGGTCCCAATACGGCTTATGTGGTCAAACCGAGCCCTTCGCAATACCTTCTTGCAGGACTTGGCAGCCCTATTAAAGGCTCTCTTCCGCTGGCTCACGTCGCTAGCCTTGCGCGTCCGAGCGTCGACCCATGCGAGGTACGCCTCATGTTTAAGCGTGTTGGCGCGATTGCACTCGGCGCCAAACCATGGCCGGTCAACGCTAGACATTGCTACGTCAGAGAATGGAATGTAGTACTCCATTCCCTGATGCAACACATCGGTTACGGCGTCCGCACACGACGAGGGATCTGCTGAAGAAAAGCAAGTGGGCCGCCAAGGATAAGAAGCGAAAAACGAACGCATCCCATCCCAATCTGCTGACCTGTACCGCCAAACCCGCCGAGTGCCTCTTGGGCTGGGATCGGGCGGGGAGTAAACGGATACAGACTTCACCAGACAATGGTCGGAGCTACCCAAAGGTGAAGATACCGACACAGAGTAGCGGTCTGGATCTGTTGTCAGCAGAAGGTCCAAGCAATTGGCAGTGTGCGAATCAACATCCGGCACCCTCGTTGCTCCCTGGACCAGCTGGGCGAGATTTAACGCAAGCGCAAGCTTTCGCGTCTCTCGCCCAGCATGATCAGTGTACTGGTATGGGAAGAACCACTCCTGGTGGTGGGCATTGAAATCCCCCAGTATCACTAATTGGGCAGAAGGGTACCGCTGCTGTGCCGCATCAGCCGCCTCACACAGATGCTCCGTAAGCCTGGTTGTCTCCTGATCTCCACTGTGCGATCGGTAGACACAGGCGTAAATAATTTTATCTAGACCTGTGTCCACCAGTGCCCAGAGCACGGAAAACTTTGAGTCCTCAAGGTTTCGGAGACGCCGATAACAGATTTCGTCTCGGGCGTACATGCAAACACCCGCGCGTGGTTTAAAATTGTGCTCCAGGGTAAACCCTGGGTATGATAAGTACGACACGTCTGACGGACATCCGATCTGCGTCTCCGAAAGGAAAAGAAGAGCTGGTCTATCAGTCTCCAGGTGGTGATGGACTGCTTCGAGATTTGAGTGCAGCCCTCTTATATTGCTGAGGTGCACTTTGTGTGACAGGGAGTGCTGCCGCTGTACAGCTTTTCTTCTGTGTTTCTTCATTTCATTAGTCAAAGTGAAAAGGGGAGGAGAAGGCAGTGAGATGAGGTTCCACGCTGGCAACCCACAGACACGCACTGACAGGACGCCATCAATAGGGGACTGGTCTGGAGACTGCGGGGACGCCCGAGCCCCCCCGGAAATGTCCATCGGGCCCTGTCTTCTGGTCGCCAACCAGCACGATGGTGCATTCCGGGATTTTTCGACAGTTGGCGGGGCAGCCTTTCGTGTGTGGCTGGCACACTACTTGGGCCCCCAACTACCTGCGGTCGGCCATCGGCGCACCGTGCCTCGGATCCCGCTACCCTCCGTGACCAGTCTCCCGATACGCCCATAACAGCGCGCGTCAGACCGGTCCGCCTGCAGTGGAACAGCTATCTCAACCCAACTCCTCTAGTTGGCTACACCGAGCATCGTACCGGAACACGGCTAGGCCGCTTGGCGGTACGTCTTTGCCCGGTGGGTGGTCGCAAGCCTTCGGCCGTAACCTACCACCAGTTAATGTCACCTGATTAGCACCACCCGGGGGCCACGTGTAGGGGATCGTATGGGGTGCTCTCCTACGGAAGAGGGTGACTCAGCCCCCTTATATAAACTTGCGAAAGCCCTTAGACCCCCTAAATCCGGCTCTGTCGCAAAATCCGTTCTTAGTGGACGTCTAATATCTATAAACTACATCCCTGCCAAATTTTAAGTTAGTAGGTCAAAAAATTAAGGACTTTCATACTAACTTGTGAGAGCCCTTAGACCCCCTAAATCCAGTCCTGTCTCAAAATCCATTCATAGCGGAAATCTACTAACTATAAACTACCTCCCTGCCAAATTTTAAATTAGTAGTTCAAAAAATGAAGGGCTTTCATACAAACTTGCGAGACCCTTAGACTCCCTAAATCCGGCCATCTCGCAAAATCCGTTTTTAGTGGACGTCTACTATCTATAAACAACATCCCTGCCCATATTTTAAGTTAGAAGCTCAAAAAATGAAGGACTTTCATAGTAACTTGCGATAGCCCCTAGACCCCTTAATCCGGCCCTGTCGAAAAATCCGTTCTTAGCGGATGTCTACTAACTATAAACTACCTCCCTGCCAAATTTCATCTTTATACGTCAAGTAAAGTAGTTTTCGATATTTCGTGATAGGTGAATGAGTGACCTTTCGCTTTTATATAAATAAGATTCTTCAAAAAAACTTTAACACCCCCTAACACGAATTTTGGGGGTAGCTTCGAAAAACTTATAATGACAACCTTTATTGTTTACTTAGGTTGATATTTGTGTCAAGTTTCAAGTTTATTAACCTAATAAGTAAGATTCTTCAAAAAAATCAATCGACTTTTGGGGGTATTTTTGAAAAACTAATAATTGCAACCTTTTGTTGCTTACTTAGTTGGGTATTTATGGCAAGTTTCAATTTTATTAACCTAACAATAAGATTTTTCAAAAAAACTTTGGCACCCCCTAAATCGTCTTTTGGGGGTAGTTTCGAAAAACTAATAATAACAACCTTAATTATTTATTTATTTTAGTATTTGTGTAATATTTCAAGTTTAGTTACCCATGAAATAAGATTCTGCCATACAAATTTCAATACCCCCTAAATCGACTTGAGGGGGTAGTTTCAAAAAACTAATAATGTCAATCTTTATCATGTACTTAGATTACTATTTGTGCCAAGTTTCAAAAATATTAGCCGAAGGAATTAGATTTTTCATACAAACTTTGCCCTCCTTTTTAACCCCTTTAGGGGTAGAATTTCGGAAAATCCCTTCTTATCGGATGCCTACATCATACAAAGAATACACCTTTCAAGTTTCAGGTCTCTACGTTCAGCGGTTTGGGCTGTGCGTTGATCCGTCAGTCAGTCATTCAGGACAAAGCATTTTATATATATAGATGTACCTAATTCGAAAAAAAAATTAACTGAAAAGTTTTAAATAAAAAATTTAATTAAAAAAATCTAAATACCCGACTGCTTAAAAAGCGAACTAAAAAGACGTAAACAACAAGAAGAAAATCATGCTGTGCAGTCGGAGGATACATCTGGTTTTGGTCAGCCAGCTCGTGAATATGTATCCTCCGACTGCACAGCATGATTTTCTTCTTGTTGTTTACGTCTTTTTAGTTCGCTTTTTAAGCAGTCGGGTATTTAGATTTTTTTAATTAATTTTTTTATTGCGACATGACGTTCTCGCAAAAGTAGGCAACCGCCGCCCAGGTCTCCTCACTCCCCAGCATGGAGTTGACCACGACGGTGAGCGAGAGGTCATGCCTGACAACTCCGATAAGTATACGACGCAGCTCAGCCCAGGCTGGGCATACCTCGAGGGTTTGCTGCGCCGTGTCCTCCGCCGCGCCACAGTCGTGGCACGCTGGGGTTTCCTCCCTCCGGATCCGGTGCAGGTGCGTTCCGAAACACCCATGTCCGGACAACACCTGCACCAAACGGAATGAGAGGATAACGTGGGGACGCTCGAGGCAGACCCGCAGGACTGGACCGAGCGCGTCCAGCGTCCGTCGGCCAAAGGTGGTGGTGGTCTCACCCCTCTCCTCCACGGCCGCTGTAGTCCCAGCCTCTGGAACGGCGGTGGCGGTGACAGGCCGGGTCGGCGCCTGCACTTTGCTTCTCTTGGGGGTAGGATTGCAATTCCTCCCCTTCATAATGTGGCCTGCTGGGCGGCTACTGGCGGCACACACTGCGCAGTGCGGCGTGGCGGCCTGATAGGAGGTGGATTTGTGGGCCTCCTTGTCGCAGCGGTAGCATCTGTCCGTCCTGTCGACAGAGGGCCCGGGTGTGTCCAATGCCGAAGCACGATGATGTGTGTGATGGATTGCAAGTGCCCGGACTACACCCGAGCTGAAGCCGACGGCTAGCCGGAAGTCGGTGTTCTTGTTTTCGTTTCTTCGTTTTTTGACACCGACTCCCAAAGTTGAAGTTATTTTTCACTTTGTAGTGTTAAGTCGGTTGTATTTTTTTTAAATCTTTTTTATTTTTCGCTTTTTAGTTGTGGACTAGTTCGATAGGCTAGGTACCAATAATGTCCAAAGTGAAGCAAGAATAGATTAGACCAATAACATGAAACTTAACAAAACTGGTGGAATAAGAGTATACCAAGATGAACTGTTTACACCTGCGTACCCCTTTAGAGCGTAGCAGTGTGCTGTTATGTTATGAAATGGTGTAATTGACAAATGTAACATTAAACAGAAATGCGATTGCAGCTATCCCGAGTGATTTGCCGTCATTTATTGAAGAGTTCTAATGTATATCTCCAAAGTTCTTCATCAGATCTCAATGAAAATTAAACGGGATCACATGACAAGCACCAGCTTTCAAACAAAAAATGAATCTTCAAAATCGGTTCACCCAGTAACAAGTTCTGAGGTAACACACATTAAAAAAAAACAGTCGAATTGATAACCTCCTCCTTTTTGGGCAGTCTTTTAAAAAACAAACTCTTCCGCTTTATTGTCCTTTATTATATCAAGTATAGATATGTAACGAGATTTTCTGTAGTTTTTATTTTAGTAAACATTTATTATTATTGTTGTATATGATAGGCGGGCGACGCAGCCAGCTTCTACTCGCAGTGGCGCGACACGCGGCTGCGCATAGAGCACTACATCAATGCCGAAGAACAGGGATTCGTCGCCGGCGCCAACATGACCGGCTTCTGGCTGCCCTGCAACATGGAGCCACACTTCTGGCTGCGGCTGGGCGAATCGTTTCAGATGGAGGTATGTGTCCCTCACGTGAACAGGAGCCTACTTCGCCGGCGCCAACTTGACCGGCTTCTGGCTGCCCTGCAACATGGAGCCACACTTCTGGCTGCGGCTGGGCGAATCGTTTCAGATGGAGGTATGTGTCCCTCACGTGAACAGGAGCCCACTTCGCCGGCGCCAACATGACCGGCTTCTGGCTGCCCTGCAACATGGAGCCACACTTATGGCTTCGGCTGGGCGAATCGTTTCAGATGGAGGTATGTGTCCCTCAGGTGAACAAGAGCCCACTTCGCCGGCGCCAGCATGACCGGCTTCTGGCTACCCCGCAAAATGGAGCCACACTTCTGGCTGCGCCTGGGCGAATCGTTTCAGATGGAGGTATGTGTCCCTTAAGTAAACAGGAACACCACTTCGCCGGCACCAACATGACCAGCTTCTGGCTGCCCTGCACCATGGAATCGCACTTCTGGCTGCGGCTGGGCGAGTCGTTTCAGATGAATGTACTGGTCCCGGCTGCCATGCCAATTTTGTTCGTTTTAAATTACGACAGTTAACTCCACTTTTTTATGTTTTTTACTGTCTATCCTCAGGTTATCGGTGAAGTAGGCGCCTGCATGCCCATCGTGGGCCTGTTCAAGGAGTGTGTTGATGGCGATTCGATCGAGGACGCCGAAAGAATAATCCCTAAAGATAAGGGCAAAAAGACTTGCTATCAAAAGAAGTAAATGAACTGTGATCTCCACAGATTACTATCCTATAGATTCTGCATAGTAGACAACCAATGCATTTGCACTGATGTAACTTGGTGCTCGGAATGATCTCTTTACAGTCGATCAGACATAAGACTGTATGTGTTATGTTTTAAAAATATCGATATCTTTATCAATATTTATTTATTTATTGAAATTGAAATAGATCGTCTGAAGCCAATAACACTATATCAACACTTTTTAGACAATATATAACAGAAAAAAAATCAGACAATCAAAATAAATAATTTAGATATAAAAAACGGAAAGTACACGATAAAATAGAACATAAATTTAAAAAATGACACATTTTAATGTGTAATGGGTACCCCTCTTATAATGACATATGAATGACATCGTCGTTGATAAAAGATTTTTGACATTTGTTGGCTCCTGTTTCGATGATCCTATTTATCAAAAAAAAACATAAATCTTTTTTTAAAGACGATATGATTAATATGTCTATATTAAATTATCATATGATAGTTTAATATCCCCCTAAAACGTAATGATGAAGTGTTGGGACAAGGACATTAACTGTGACTATGTGTGTCAAAACACAGTCACAGTAAATGTTGTTGTCCCATCACTACGACAGATATCTACGTGACTCGTGATCTTGAAGTAGCCAATCAAAATGCGCTTGTCGCGCCCATGCCTTCCGCCAACGAAAACAAAATGTTCAACATTCGGAATCGATAGGAGTGTAATTTGTGGTGTTCATCATTTGTTTAGCTAAACAAATACTATTTGTTTATACGTTTCAGCACGAGGTGGTTTTGTGTCAGCGAAATTTCTTAATCTGATGAAAAGCATCATCTCATCTTTAATGATCAAAAAGTTTCTGCGGTATAAAGATAGTTTATTCGAAAAATTTATGCTTGCTAAAACGTTTACGTGATGGACCTGTAAAACTTTGCATAGGTAGATTTTAGTGATCATCATTATCATCACAAGCATATTAACCGTATAGTTCGGACGGGGTACATTTTGGGGCTTGACAAGCATACCTCCGCTGGCTCAGCGGCGGTTCATTTTGGACCCCAGATTTACGTCATACGACATCCTAATTAATAACTTAATTATTGATTAAGATACCTAACGAATCTTATGTGGGGGCTTTAATTAAAATAGTTGGATAAAAAGCTTACATGTTAGCGCAAATATTTTTTTTAGATTAAGTGCGCAAGTTTATTAATTTACATTTGTTAAAAACAAGTGTAATAATACGATAATCGCCATTTTGATGACAGTGGTGGTCGAAGCTAAAAAACAAAAATGCAGATTTTGGACACCCAAACTCCACAACAGGGGTAGTGGTTTGCTAATTGTTTAATTATTGGTCGAATTCATCCATATTTCAAAATAAATAATTAGTGGTAATGCAGTTATTTGTTATTCAAAGTCGAAGTTTCGCGCCAATCGTGTTTGTTTACATTTTTATTTTACACAAATATCACCCACCCACATGTAAAAATGATGACAAATATGACTACTATGTCTCTAAATATAATAAACAACAAGAAGAAGCCCAGATCTTAACGTAATTAACAAGCACCGGTCCAATAATACGTAAAATTCATTACCACTACTTTATTTAGTTCAAAACTTCGAATTCATCAATGATATTGTTTTTTTTTGTTTATTAAATTTAGTTCAAAACTTCGAATTCATCAATGATATTGTTTTTTTTATTGTATAGTGGTGTGCCAAAAAGATTTTAGCAATGGATTTTTTTATACTATCGACTCGATTAATGAGCAATTATCCCAAATCAATTTTAAAAATTAAAATAAACCTGATTTAGGCATAAAATACAATAAGTACTTAAATTATTACTATTAATTATTTCTTAAAGTAATCTTAATAGATTTTTGGACATTATTTGACTACAACCAACTAAACAATTTCATCGAACCGTGGATAATTTCGCGCCGAATTATCTATCCAATTCAAAATTCAAATTCGGAATGCGTTCGCTATTCAAAACTATTTTGTATAAAAATAATAATGATTGAGTCTTTTAATGTTTGATAGTCTCATAGAATATTAATATTATTAATATAATTTGATAGAAGTATACAGAGTGCCTAGTATATTTTTATGTAAGTTTGTAACGCAAGTGTAGATAAATTTAGTTTCGGGGAACCAACGATTTTGTGATTATTCGTTATATTGCAATGAGTGTCGTACTGGCCCAGTGGCTAAAGGCCTCGCCTTGCCTGAGGTCATGGGTTCAAATCTGGACAAATACCAATGACAAATGGACAAATCCATTATGTACTTTCTAAGTATATTTTAGAAATCGTTGATAACGGTGAATGAAAACATCATGAAGAAACCTGGTCTTATAGTCTCAAATCGCCAACCCGCATTGAGCAAGCGTAGTGATCAATGTTCGTGCCTTCTCTGTATGAGAAGAGGCCTTTGCCTTGCAGTAGGACAATTATAGGCTGGTATTATTATTATAATTATATATTGAATAATGAGTTGAGAGTATGGTATGGTTAGGTTTTGAATTCGGTCGAGTTTTTTGTAATGTTATGAAAATTGGTTATCCTATACATACTTTTAAAAGTTTATTTTTATTCATTTTAAGAACATAAGTTTGGTTTGTATTTACATCTGCATTCCCTGAAAACTATTAATATCAATAACCTTGTGCGTATCTTCTTGCGCGGTTCCTTTCCAAGCGAGTTATGGCATGGTTGTCAACCAACTAAGCTGAAAATCATCTAGAAGCATGAAATTTGGCAGAAAGGTTCCTCAAGTGACATAAGTGTGCAGTAAGAAAGGATTTTTGGAAATTGCATCCCTAAGGGGGTAAAAAGGGGTTTGAAAGTTTGTATGAAAAATCTAATTCCTTCGGCCATAATTCTTTCAAGAATTATGGCCGAAGGAATTAGATTTTTTTAGCACAAATATTATTCTAAGTAAACAATATAGGTTTTCATTATTAGCTTTTCGAAACTACCCCCAAAATATGATTTAGTGAGTGTTAAATTATTTTTGAAATATCGTATATTTAAAAAATAATTTAACACCCCATAAATCACATATTAAATATTTCTTTGGTTAATAAATTTGAAAATTGACATAAATACCCATCCTAAGTGAACCATAAAGGTTTTCATTATTAGTTTTACTTATCTAGTCCCAAAATACGATTTTTGGGGCGTTAAAGTGCTTTGAAGAATTTTATTTCCCGGGTTAATAAATTTGAAATTTGGCACAAATACCAACCTAAGGAAACATAAAGGTGGTCATTATACATTTTTCGAAACTAACTCAAGCTAAGAATCTTACTGGACAGGGTTTCGTTTTTGACGTGGGTTTCTAGGGGAGCACTAAGGCACGATTTTGCGGCAATTCAACCTTTAAGGAAGTGAAAAGGGTCAAAATTAGTTTGTATGTAAAATCAAATTCCTTGGGGATAAAGTTGATGATCAAAATTTACATAAAACATTTTGAAAACTCCCTCCCAGATTGGGTTTAAGGGTGTTAAAGTTTTTTTTTGAGCCAACTCACTGCGCAATCTGACTAACATAAAATGATAAATAAAAAATAGAAGAAATGAGTGAATAGCATATTTAGGTTGTTCAAAACTCGATCCTCAACGGGGCAAAAAGGGTTGATAAGTTTATAGGGAAGGATTTTACTTTGTGGCGATAACCTAAAATGTATTATTGTTTAAGTCAAATAAAGAATCGTCCCAATCCAATAAACCCACCAACCCCAAACCCAAATCCACGATACCCAGTTTTTAATAGTTTTAATAATATCTTATTTTTGGTTGCCTTTAATAACTGCATATAAGAAAATCATTTATAGGATAAACGAAATCACGCGAACGAAGTCGCGGGCGGAGTGCTAGTCATACATAAACATACTCATATTTATACTGGTCATTCTGTATAAAACCGTCTGAAATGATCAATTTAAAACTCTCTTTTAAATTAAAATGTGCCCGATAAAATATTTTGAATACCGACTGCATTCCAAATTTGAATTTTGAATTCTTTTACGTTCGGCGAATTCGGCACGAAATTAGCCACGAATCCTATTTTTTTTTCAATTTACTGTTCTGATAACATTATGAAAGCATTTATGTATAGTTATTACTATATATTATTACTATAAGTTGTTATTTTATTTTGTGCCTATAAACTAATTTTAATTTTAAAACAGCACATTTTTGAAAATCACTCATTTATTTAAATGAATAATTTTAAATAATCGAAATACACTTAATCGATTAGGCTGAATGCAATTTTAATCGATTATGAGACGCGTGAATGGACAGCAAAAAACAAAATAACACCAAAAAAATGTCATGTTGCAAGGTTGCATCAAAATTTTAAGCAATTTTTTTCCATATTTTGGCTTGTTTTTTTATTAATTTTTGTATGACAAATTAGGAACTTAAGGACGCAAATAAAATGAGTATATCTTTGTGTTGTCCTTTTGCATCTTTTCAGCAAGGGAAAAGGTTGTTTATGTACATATTTTGAGCAAATCTAAATTGTCTACCGTTTGGAAAGGTGTAGTAATTCGTATTTTGTACACATTTTGCAGTAGACTGACGCGGTTTAACCGACCGCAACATGTAAATAAAGATATTTTTTACAAATTTACTGTGTAAAATAGCTGCGTAAACTTATTTTTCTGAATAAATTCGAATGTTGAAAGTTCAAGTAAATTCCTGAATTTCATGACGTAATTTGCAACAACCTGTCGACTCAGCTGGTGTGTCATGTGTCAAAATCTTGTCGAGCAGAGTGGTTAATGTTGCCACTGCTGGGACACAGGTCTCCTCTCTGTGAGAGGGAATGGGCCGTATTCTACCACGCGGGCCCAGTGTGGCCAGGTGGATATCACAATTAGTCTTCGATTTTTTGGTTCTAGGACATGCCGGTTATTTCCGGATGTTTTCCTTCACCGTTATGAGAGCAGTGGTGATGAAATAATGTAAACAAAGTAAAGCGCCTGCCTGGTTTCGAACCCACGACTTACAACTTGTTATCAATGGGCCACCACTGCTCTTATAGTTTCCAGATTTTAGTTGCATTAAAATTTACACATTAGTTTTTTTGTTGGTTTAAACTAGAAGAGGTCGGTGTTTCATTACCGACTACTTTGAGAATAACACCAAAAGAAACTTTTAGTTTCAGTCTTTTAATTAGAACATAATGGTCAGAACAAACGAGAACCGTGTGAAGTCTTTTGAAGCAAGCACGGTTATCGGAACAAGAGTTCGAATAGTTCACTTGGTGTGTCGCAGGGGGGGTACGGAGTACTTCAACCGCTACAAGCGGGGGATGCTGTTCTACCTGCGGGATGAGATCGTCGTCGGCTTTGTGTTCTGGAACCTGCCGTCCATCGAGGACCGCAAGGAAGTTTGTGCCGAGGTGAGCTTACCTACCCATCGCCCACTATACACATAATATCAAGCCGGTTAAGTTCCAGGTTGTTTGTTTGGTAGCGGCAGAGCAGTGAAAACTTAGAGATGCTACGAATATTCGGTTACTATTCGGTATTCGGCCTATTCGGCTGCTTTTTAGGTTTTCGTACCCAAAGGGTAAACACGGGATTATAATACTCCGTGGTCCTATTACTAATACTCCGTGGTCCGTCTGTCTGTCTGTCCGTCTGTAACCAGGCTGTATCTCATGAACCGTGATAGCTAGGCAGTTGAAATTTTCACAGATGATGTATTTCTGTTGTCGCTATAACAACAAATACTAAAAACAGAATAAAATATTTAAGTGGGGCTCCCATACAACAAAAGTGATTTTTTTTGCCGTTTTTTGCGACAATGGTACGGAACCCTTCGTGCGCGAGTCCTACTCGTACTTGGCCGGTTTTTTTACTATTCTGTATTCGGCCTAATATTGCGGACCATTCGGTCGAATACCAAATACCAAAACGCATATATTTAGTACTTAAAATCTATTAGTAGTAAGTTATAATGCATGTATATTTTTTTTGCATTTGTTAATAGCAAAAGATTGCGCTTTTTCCCAAATTATACTTAGTCCCAAAACAAACAAATACCCTCACGGTGTAGTTGCCGCACGCATTTCAATGTTGCAGATGAAACCTGTCATCCGCGAAATGTACTAAGTGTCGCCGAATATTCGCCGCTTCGGCCGAGAGCCCAGCCGAATATTAGGCATTCGGCAAAATCACTATTCGTGGCATCCCTAGTGAAAACGTTTAGAAACTTTTGATTGTTCCGTAAAGTTGTGTTGTGTACTAAAGTTGATTTTGTGTGTGAATGCGAAACAACAACCAACACTGCCCACAGTTGTAACTTCTAAATGAGGTGATTTCATTTGTTCCCACAGCTGCTTCGTGCCAAGCCGTCGTACCAGGACATCAACTTACTCGCGGAACTGCTTGGCTTCCCCGGGACCAAGTGTGTGTACAAGCCGGAGGACATAATAAGTTCCCCATTGGAAGAGCCGGCCACAAAAAAGTAAAGTTATACCGCCACATAATAACTACAAAAACTTTGAACTTTTATGCATATAAAATCGCCCGACAACTACCATCGGGAAGTTGACACCACCAGACACTACACCCGTCTGGTCGGAGGATCCTCCTTTTTTAATAAAGTATACTCCCTGTTCCGCATACCTCTATAAAGGCACAGTAACCCACGGCTAATATACCTACGCACGAGTACTTGCTTCGCTTTGTATGAGTCATCATTTAGATTACATATTCGTTTGAGTTACTATAACATGAAATTGATGATTTTAATGATTTAACTTCGATAAACTCATACTTTTTGAGCCACTTGTTGACTACAACAAGTGGTTCAAAAAGTATGTGAGATCCAGAGACTCCCAAACTTTACCTCTTTATAATATTATATAGTGTGACTTAGTAGAGTTAGGGAGTCTCTGGATATACTGAACCGATTTTGAAAATTCTTTCATCAGTTGAAAGTTAACCTTTTAACCTAGCCGTTACTAAGGAGTATGCTTTAGAAAGTTACCGTTTTACGGCACTAAAGCGGATGTAGGCCCTTAAAGCGGAACCACACTTACGTGTCGTGGCGTGGCGCGGGATCCACCAATCAAACGACTCTGTTTCAGCCTATGTCATAACATGGCAGTATGTCATGTCCTGTGTCAAGTATGTCAAGATTTTTAGCCAATCAACTCTTACAGAAGGCGCC
The DNA here is from genome assembly GCA_945859665.1 of Anorthoa munda. Lineage (NCBI taxonomy): Eukaryota > Metazoa > Arthropoda > Insecta > Lepidoptera > Noctuidae > Anorthoa > Anorthoa munda. The sequence goes on along the minus strand of OX243899.1, from coordinate 3,611,185 downwards.
ACGACACGTAAGTGAGTTTCCGTCCTTATGCTGTTCCGTCAGGCGCCCTCCATATTGACTTTAGTATGAACGCAACGAGTCATCCGGTTTTTTTTTAGTCGTTACCCACGCAGGCTTCTCAACCTGCCCTGGGCCTGCGAGTGACGCTTCATCGATCTCCAACTAATGGCAACTTTCTGTTTCAGAGAAGAAGCATGTTTAAAAAATTCGGTGCGAAAGTTTTGAAGGAATTGTCTGTGGAAACATATTTTATTTTTATTAAACGTTTAGTTGATACATTGTATTTTAATTATTAAAGTGTATAAGATTAAGGACCAAACTGGTCAAAGTATACAAGCAAAGTTAAAGCTAAAAAAAAAATCATATCTTATTGACCCTTATTTCTTAAACAAAGTAATAATGTGCGTAAGGATTGAGTGTCCCAACCGTAAATCGAAATAAAAAACTGGCCAAGTGCGTGTCGGGCCACGCGCAGTAATAGGGTTTGTTGTTGTTACGTGAACATTAGAACGGTTTCACATAGGATGATGTTTTTTTTTAAATCTATATTCTCGCGTTTGACCACTATCTCGCCTGATGGTAAGCGATGATGTGGTCTACGGTGAAGCACGCTTGCCTAGATGTAATCTATTCACTCTTGACTTAAACTAAATAAGGACTAACTAGTAACTGAAGAAGGAGTTATAAAATCCAACTTCGCAACTGAAGTTAGAAAAATATTATCTATTTGAGTACCACCGCGGGTGCGAATTGCGAAAGGAGCCGTTATGAGCGCGCGTTAGAGCCACGGGGAATGGTATAGTTCGTTCCTGGATCCTTGCAAGCACGCTCCTTGTTTATTTCTCTTTCGGAATTAGAAAAAAATCGTATGTATTCACCTCTAATCTTCTCTAATACCACAAAAAAACACTAAACTCACTATCACACTGGTCACTATTTCATTCTGGAAAGTTTTACGCTACTCAATTAGTGACGAAGTCGGGTCGAATATTGACTTTATAGAAGGATATCTACAAAAGAAAATAATTAATTTGCTTGGAAATCGAATCTAATTTGACTTTACTTTTACGTTTTAATTACAAAACGTCGAAAATACTTCTGCACTAACAAAAAATAGACACCACCGCGCGCATGCGCCGTATGGACTACAGACTGGTACTGCCAACGACTCCGGCCACTCCAATGCGTTATTCGAGCTAAAACATTATTAATTTAGAAATCATTATTATTAAGGATGTTATGATTTTATTTTTTTATATTTTTACATGGTTCATAAGCATATATTTACTATCTGTTTTACACAGCTATCAACGTTATTTAAGCAATTTTTCAATGGCATTTGTACAAAAGTTTTACTGTGCCAAGTACATTTTATAAGTTGGTCGACTATTACTCGTAAACTTGTAAAGCCTGTTATGATTTCATTTTTGTATATTTTTACATGGTTCGTAAGCATTATATTTACTCTGTTTTACACAGATATCAACTTTATTTAAGTAATTTTTCTATGACATTTGTTCAAAATTTTTACTGTTCCAAGTACATTTTGTAAGTTGGTCGACTATTACTCGTAAACTTGTAAAGCCTTGTTATCCGCGATAATTTTCCTTATAATTTCGTTATATTTACTACTGCCGTGAATTTTATCACATAACCAAAAGCAACCATTTCGCTGGCAGGGGGGGGGGACATGCAACTTAAAGCTCAATTTTACGCAAACGAATCTCTGAATCGAAAAATGGTTTTAAAAAACCCATAATATTTTTGAATGGCCTATCCAACGATACCCCACACCATGGCATAGATGAGAAAAAAAGAACCGGCCAAGTGCGAGTCGGACTCGCACACAGTCGGACGCAACGGATTAAGTAGGTATTATATTTGAGTAAACATGTAAATAAGAAGTAAATCGTCTTTTCTTTTGATTAAAATCCCTATTATATAAAATTTATAATTAACTGCCACAAATGTTGCAACTTTCACCGGGGTCAGAGCTTTTAAATAACCACAAAGTTTTAATTTGGTATGCTTGTCACTCCTTCCCACGGAATATTTTCTGTTCCGCGCTCCTTCCTACCTTAAAATACATCGATACCCGTTTTTACCCGTGTACCTACTGTGGGCCTCGCATTAAGTTTCCCAAATCTGTCAAATGTTCCCAATTGATATTGAACTCTGTTCGTAAGACATGAGGTCGTAATTAGGGTTCTATCAGACCACAGAACAGAGAAGACAGTAGAAATCGTATATCGCTTCATTAGTATCGGAAGCAGCGTACCCAAACTCACACATATACAGGTTAATTGTATTTCGTAACACTAAGAAATCTTTGATGTGATTGGTAGTTTGAAAGTAGGAAATATGTCAGTCGTCGCTTATTTGAAAATAAACCACATTTTAATGATCATAGAGTTGTTGTGTGACTACTCTTTTTAAGTATTTATTACATTTTCCGTTAAAATCGCACATGGAATAATTTAATAACCAAGTTACGCTACCCGCCGCTAGATGTCACTATACTAAATGCATTCAATTTAAAGCTGTATTTCGTTAGTAATAAGATTTATATTTGCGTAATGAGGTCATTACAATTCGTTTTCCTCTAGAGATGTACCACCGTCGTTGACTTATTTATCGAAAATCCGTTTTATTTTGAAACAAAACAAAATCAACAGCTAGATTCGATAAATATTATTATGCTTGAAATCCAGTGTTTATATACAACTGAATATTTCTAATCTTATGACTAATAACGAAACAAACTTACATACAAAGGGGAGAGGGAAAAGGGCTCATAGTGCATCAAAAAATTCGCCCACACCGATGTCAATGGGAAACGTGCCCAGAACGTTGGCAGCATTGCTACGTTGAATGGCAATCTCTGGCTGAAGAAAAGGCCAGCCCTCTGGTCACGCGAACAGTCAACTAACCGTTTACTTATGTCTCGAAGCACTCGATGAGCACTCGGACCCCATGGACCTAATGTCTCAACCCCAAACGGGTCATACATATAACTGCCAATAAGGTTGTTATATATGCGCCGTTTGAGGTTTTCTGCACCAGCAGCAGCTGCTCCAGCACAGCCCGCCATGCTAAGGGATGGCGCAAGGGTATCGACACATTTTGCATCCCACACCAAAGGCCTACCCAACTTCCAAGGCATTATGGCCATCCCATCCGGACTCTTCCCACCGTCACGTGCCAAGCCATTGGGTTTGTTTTAGAACACTGACACCCCGGCGGTGACAAGAGCTCGACGTATGATGTCATTAATGACGGCACCGGCGCCCGCAGCTGCGCCGTCTGCGGCGACGTCTGCAGCCCACCTCGCGCGCCGCCCAGTTTAAGAAGCGCGAGCCTTTCCTTACCAGAAACTCAAGAGCGGTTCCGTTTTCTAAAGTAGCAACCACTGTACTTGTAAGTCATATTTAAAAATAAAGAATTCAAAATAGTGTTTATATAAATTTATTCTAATACTTACGATTTATAGAAAATATAATTAAGAATTGTCATGTTAGACTACTAATCCGTTTTTGAAAATCATTATATTGATAGAAAAATACACCCTGTGGCGTTTACGCGATAGATATTAAACTATAGTCTGATTTTTAATTTCGTACACTAAACTGACATTTGGAGGTTGCCACTTTATCGTTACATTAAAATATTAATTAAACAATAATTAATTAAAATATTAATTATTCGATTAACCTTTTTTCGATTAGAATACTACCAATAGATTACTCATATCCATGCTTTATTCATTTTACACTTGGTTAAGGCAGAATTCGAAAAAAAAGGGTTTGAACAGGAAATGACATGTATTTGATTACAAATACTGAATCACCAAAAAAAATCGCACATTGGTTTAAATTTTTTCTGAAAGGTATATCATAGAACACAGAGAACATTGTAAGTTTAAAATATCGATAACTCATTATCGATAACGGCAATCTCTAATTGAGTAGCTGACTGTGACATGTGCATAGTTGGAATCTTCGAGAACAATAGGTTTGAATTTAAAAGAAAGTAGACCTTAAATTTAACAACATAAAATCAACTTTTACTTTTGTGTGGGCGGGGCAGCAGACATATGCGGAATAGTGCAAATCCCGGGGTACGCGGGCCCCGCCTACTTGCGACTTCTATTGTAGAAGGCGTTTTTTCTGTTCTGTGTATCAGACAGAGCCGTCACACGGTCAAGCGTTCAAGACGTCAGTTTTGCGTTCGAGCTTGCAGTTGCTCACGAACGTCGCGCTGTTGGAAGGTCTACGCGGTACCTATTGTCACCATGTTTTCTGACGATAGTTCTTCTCTTGTGGTAATGTGTTGTTATTTGTACCTATTCCATTTAGACCGCGCGCTTACTAGAGGGCGCTAGGGTAATGATTGCACACGGGCGCTACATAGGCTAGAGACGCCTCTGTCTGTGAACGCTCACTCGCCTCGCAGTGATTTATAATCTGTGGGTCACGCGTACACCACTAATAAAACCGATAGATTGGAGTGCGCGCGGCCCCATCCCTAGAGGATGTAAACTATGGTCAAGGACAGCTGATTTAATGATTAAGACGCGGGAACTTGGTTTTTGTAAAACAGCGCTCGCATTTCACAAATTCCTTGTGAAGCTACGTTTTTACAACCGATCCCATTCAACTGTTTTCGTGCCATTCTTCCAACGGCTAATCGCTTAACAATAAGGACTATGTACAACGTGTAAGATTGGACACTCGACAATATAAGTGTACTTGTTGGAGAATCTACGGTGGTGTTTCATTTAATCCGCACCGTCATCCCCGCCCTGTGAAGTCGAGAGAGGGCCTACAGGAAATACACAGATTCCTGAGCCCAAAAACTTAAGTGTAATTTTCGATGTTTTGAAACATCAAAAATTTAAATAATATATACCTAGCTTATAATTTCTAAGGTTGAAATGCCGAGTGATTTAAATATCGCACGATTTAAAATGTCGTTAGTCATTATACCCTAGTTCAAAATGTCAACATTTAATACACTTAAATATACATTGCCATTTTGCCCATAGGTATTTTAATTTTCAACGTTCAAATATGTACCCATAAATTTATACCAAAAACCAAAAAATTAATTAAATTTTTAATTGTTTGGTAATATGGCGAATAAATATTATGCTTTAAATATTTATACAACTCCAAATTATGACAAACAAATTAGACCAAATGACAGTTATGCTTACCTTAGTATTATGCCAAAGTATTATTATGCCACAGTATTACTAGGCTTATAAAAGTTACAATATTATGCCTAAAAACTTTATGTCAAGAAGGGGATTCCACAAATCGACTACCGGTACATCGAGGTGCCGAAGCACCTGCGCAAAAATGCCACCACGTCAAGATGTGAATGGCATACGCCATTACACTACACGGTATTCAGGGCACTAAACCATAATTTAGGGTGTGGAATGGTGACACGGAATGGTGGAGTGACCCGGTATTCAGGGTCCTGAATACTGGGTCACTTCACCATTCCGAGCAATAAGGTCGATATTTTGAGAACCTTGACTCTAAATGGTATTTCACCACCCTTTTTTTTATTTATTTTTTTGCGTGGATAAATGCTCATGCATACTGCGCTACCACGGGGAGATAGCGCAGTTATGTGGGACTCTAACCCACTAAAACTCCACGGTGTCCTCCTGTGCCGCTTATGGCGGGAACACGGGTACGCGTTAGCACTCACCGCGAACCCGCCGCGGCTGTCCGTCACCGGACCCTCCTCTGGGGATTACCCCCCATCACCGGCGCACCAGAACACACTGTGCGCCGTGACCACCCCAGGGACCAAACCAGTACATGGGTGCCAGACGACCCCGTGTATGGCACCCTTGGTCCCCTTGTGACGGGTCAAGGTCAATGGCCCCGCCACCTACCATGTTTCGGCCGCAGGGGATAGGGAGAGCGGCCAATGCTATACCGACACTCCTCCTCCCCTGCGGCCCCACCGCGTCCGCCATCAGATGGTGGCGACCCCATCCAGGCCGCGGAATGTAGGGAGAGCGGCGCACCGCAATACCGGCACTCCTCTCCCGCCGCGGCCTCCAACCCTCAGCTGTGATATCGTATGGGTTTGGGAGACCCCATACGACATCACGGCCCGCCTCAGTTGCGATGTTGCCCAGGCAGCACCGCAACCTACATGTTGGCCGCTACGTCGTCGGCTTATCGGCAAAAGCCCTGACGAGCGGCCCCTCCACGGGTTCCTCTTCGCTTCACCGTGGGTGACCAAGCCACGGTTACTGAGCCCCCCCGCCTCGACAATGCGGGAACCCACCGGGGGGGTATTTCACCACCCTAAATTAGAGTTTAGTGCCCTGAATACCGTGTAGTCTAGTGTAATAAGCCCTTTACTTAAAGTTACTTATTAAAGGGCTAATTACACTACACGATATTCAGGGCCCTAAACTCTAATTTAGGGTAATGTAATAAAAGTTAGTGAGTTAGGGTGCTCAAAATATCGACCATAAGGTCTTATTACACTACACGGTATTCAGGGCCCTAAACGCTAATACAGTGTAGTGACAATAACTTTTAGGGAGTTACGGTTCTCAAAATATCGACTTTATTGACTCGGAAAGTTTTAGGGACCCGGTATTCAGTGGCCTGAATAACGTGTAGTGTAATAAGCCTTTAAGTCCATGCACATATGAACAGGTCAAGGGCTTATTACACTACACGGTATTCAGGGCCCTAAACGCTAATTCTGGGTAGTGTAATAACTGTTAGGGAGTTAGGGTTCTCATAATATCAGGGCTTATTATACTACACGGTATTCAGGGCCCTGAATACCGGGTCCCTAAATCATTCCGAAGCAATAAGGTCGATATTATGAGAACCCTAACTCCCTAACATTTATTACACTACCCTAAATTAGTGTTTAGGGCCCTGCATACCGTGTAGTGTAATAAGCCCTATCGACCTTATTGCTTCGGAATGATTTAGTGACCCGGTATTCAGGGCCCTGAATACCGTGTAGTGTAATAAGCCCTTCAGTCTCATAGACTATTATTTGTCGCAGTGCTGGATAATGTCGGAAGTGAAAAAAATGTATCGATATATCAATGATTCGATATTTATTAAAATATTAATATCGACCTCGATATATCGGTCCAATTTTCAGAGTTTTTCGGTTTTAAAATAATAATGCCCGTTCACACACGTCAGTGCATGGGCCCGTGCACGTCCCGTGCACGGACGTGTGTGAAGGAGTTCATATAAAATGTACCCAACGATATTTTTTTGAGCTCCTGACGGGGCCCGGCCCTGTCACGTCCCGGGCACGTCCCAGATATGTGTGGATAGACCTTAATCGCTATTCCTTTTTAATAGGTAAAATTTTAAAATATCAAAAGCTAAATAGCTATCTTCTAAAAATATTAGAAGATGACACGACCGCACACAACAACGCAAAAGATCTCACATTTGAAAGTGTGTGACGAGTGACGGATTATGGCCACCACGGCCACCACTTAGGCAACAAAAAAAAGAAAAAAAATAGACAATACAGTAATTTTCCGTTGCTTTCTATCTTTTACTGCTTTGAATTCTGTGAAATATATTCTGTTAATAAATTGAATTTGAAAAAGAATATCATTTTTGATAAGTTTTTCGATATTGAATATTTTGTATCGATATATCGATGTATCTGATGAAAATATATCGGTTAAAAATTGATGCATCGACATTTTTTGTACTAAGATGGATCTTTTCTTTTGATTTTTGATCTTTTCTCCAGTCACACAGCTCTGTCAGCAAAGAAAAGATTACTTTTTAAACTGTCTGTCAGTTTGTCTGTCTGTCTCTGTCAATTCTGTATTTCTGTAAGATTTCTGTAGTGATTCTTTTTGATTTTGAAGATTGTGTTGTGTCGATGTGAGAAATCTATAGATGAAATATTGAAATCTCTATTGCAAGGCGTTAGAACGAGGTTTGATTTATTAAACTCATTAAGTTCTTGGCCGAACAGAATATTCCCTATTAGTTTTTAATTTGCAATCAAGTGCACATGCACAGAATGTTAAATTCAAATATTGTTTTGGTTGTGATTGGTTAGGTCAGTCGTGTTTTCGTAGTTCTCGACACAAACTTATATATAGTTCTCGAGTTTTCACCTTCAAACCTGGTTGTATTTTATATTACGTTTATTTTGTGAGATTACCCAGTCTGTTTCTTTTCTCTCCTGTTATGTAAATAAATATATAACTGTCCAAGCCCACCTGATACTTATCCTTTTAACACAAGGTGTTGCTTTGGGTATTAAATTTATTCATTTTGGATTTTGATTGTTGTTTAATGGTGTACATATAGGATATCATGGATGGTACTGTTTGAGGTTAGTATAACATAACATCAAGCCTGTAATCCAGGCTTAGGCAGAGATGCACGTATAGTTCACCCACATTTCCCCTGTTAAGTTATGTTTAGGTCCCATTTACATAAAAATGGCCATCTTAATTTTCATGATATTAATCAAGAGCTTGGGGGTCCAGTGTCGAGACAAGGATTGGTTGGCATAGGCTAAAGCTGAACATGATCATTCATGACAGAGCTTGCAGGTTTTTCAAATAAATTGTTTTGTTACTTGTGAATCAGCCATGTTTGGTTTTATGACAATTCAAACAAAAAATAAATGTTCTGTAACATTTAAATTGGTATTAGTAGGCAAGTGTGTGCAAAACAAAATTGTTACAATGTTGTTACATTCCATTTAAAAGAGAGAAAAATTGTTAGGCAATGGCAATTGTTACTTTGTTGCATTACATGTGATTGTTCGTTGCGTGTTGTGTTTTTGTTGTTTGTTTCAAATTTTTATTTTTCGCCTAATAACTACACCTGGAAAATTTATCATCTCATGGATGTCCTGGAGGCATCTTTAAGGGTTCCTTTACTGTTCTGTTCAGCATGTGGGATTTCATGGAAAATATGTTTTTATTCAAACCAAACTCAAAACAAAAACTATTATACAATGGTTTCTGAAATGGAAGAATTCAGTGATGATGATTAATACAATCATCATTGGCCTATATCAGTCCACTGCTAATAGTCCAAGCTATGTCGGATACTTTGGTTTTTGGGCCCTATCCCTAACAGAAAATCTAAACATAGCTCGCTGAGTGGCAAATACAATGCGATGAATACATTACAGTTTTGTAAATAAATAGAGGTTGGTTACTGCAATGAGCTTACAGAATCAATGTTGTAATTCATTACCAAATGTAATCATTATTAATAAAGCCTATTAAAAATAATTAATGAATGATATATTTATTTGCAAGAATATAGGTAGCCAAAACAAGTTCTTAAGATCGATGGGTTTCATTGTATTTGGCATATCAGCCATGTAAATTTTTAACATCTTTGATATACTTATAGCATGCAGTACAAATATAGTAATTGGCAATCACATACAAATACTAATAATAATTTCTAATTTAACACGTTAAACGCCGAGCAAAAAATGGCAGTTAGTCATTTGGGCCACGGGGGACGACGGTGGGCCACCCTGTATTGAACTGTTTGGGCCACGGAGGACACCCGTGACCGGAGCGAGGTGTTCACATCAAACGTTGATTACAAGCCACGGGGCATTAATATTGAATGAAAACGGTAAAGATGTGACCCGCGTGGCCCTGTGCAACGACCAAAACAGCTTGGTTTTTTAATATTTACAAAAGATTAAAAATTACAGCGAATTTCTTAGGAGATGTTAGGGATGCCCTAAAACAGAATAAAAAAATGTTTAATTTTTCTTGTGTTTATTTATGCATAAAAATGGCTAACAATTAAATGACCTAGAAAATATTAAAATAGAATAAAATAGAAAAAAAATTACTTAATATTAGTGAAGTTTATTGAAACAGGGCAAGCAAAGTGATGGTTTGGAGGGACATTGTTTGCAATAAGTGATCACTTTTTGTGACTTATTTTTAGCAATCTTGCTACCCATGGTTGAAGCTATCTCTTTATAGCACTGACGACAAGTTCTTCTAGCTGCTCTTACCATACCATCTCTTTTTGATAAAAAATGTTTTATTCTTCTCGGTCTTACTAGGACTTCAGGTTCTTGTAGTTTCTGACATAGATGCTCCAATAACTGTTTTCTGAAATCTACGATTTGAATGCTTTTTTTTGTTACATTTTTATACAATGTCAAAGCATTAACGATAGCAGTATTTAAAAGAAGATCTATCGCCAGTTTCTTGTACCATTTAACCGACTTACGCAAAGGTGTAGAATAGGCAGCCATTTGGTCCGACAAATCAACGGCTCCTTTTGCTCTATTATAATCACATATAATTTTGGGTTTTGAAACTATTTTTCCACGTTTTGTTACTGTATGAAATCCCGTAGAGTGCTTCGTCGACAAAACAAGAACTTCCCTCTTGTCTCGCCATTTCATGACAGTTATACCATCTGTGCTTTCCTTTGCTATATATGCCCCCTTTTTGAGCTTAGTGGAAATAACTCTCTTTGGTAGATGTTTCCTGTTTTTTCTTAGCGTGCCTACTAAGTGGGTTTCCTTCTCTAAGAGTTTTCGAGCCAAATCTAAACTGGTGTACCAATTATCTGTATAGAGTGTATGACCTTTATTGAAGAGATCACTGCATAACTCCATGACTACATTAGATGGGGTATTGTTTGTGGTTTCATTGTTTTTGCCGGCATATACGTTGACCTTGTACGTAGGTATACCCGGGAACAGTGCACAATTTGAATTCCTTAATCCCATACTTGTGTCGTTTTTGCTTGTTGTACTGTCGGAAAATGATTCTGCCACGAAAAGGGACAACGCTTTCATCGATGCACAAGTCTTCAGCAGGGGTATAATTTTTTTGAAAATTCTCATTCAAATCATTCAAAAGCTTACGTATACGATGAAGCCGATCTAATTTATTAAGTTCGTCTTCGGTAGAAAAATGCAACATTTGTAGCAGTAGCTCTAAACGATTGCGTGACATAATCGTTCGGGGATATGATTGACATATTATTGGGTCTTTAGACCAATAGTCCGCTATTCTGGGAAGTTTTACAATACCCATGAACAATAGTAACCCAAAAAGCTTTTTAATTTCAGTGGAGTCTGTGGGAATCCACTTACGAAGCCTTGCAAACTTAGAAGCTTCATTGCTGTGTGCAATTTTTTCTAAAGCGAATTTGTTAGTGCAGTCAGCTATGAGTTCAAAAATTTCATCCGTCACCATTAGTTTATAAAAAGCTGCAGGGGATTCGTGACACATGCTAATGCGAAGATGAGGTGTAAGGCCAGGATTTTCAGTAAAAGGTATGATACTTCTTTGGTTACCTTTGGGTGCTGTCCATACTCCTGAAGATGGTGTATTACCTGCATAATTAAATATTTATTTGTTATGAATACAAAGTCAATAATTTGAGGGTTTATTTGAAAAGTTTGTAATGAAATGCATAGTTATTTTAATTCATCTTTTAAAACACAAGCATAGCATGACACTTGTATTTACGTAAAGAGTTGAATATAGGTATTGTACCCAGGACTTGTGAATCAATTATTAGGTAGGTACATAAATAAAAAATCTATTAAAAACATAACCTTTTCCTTGCAGTCGGGTAAAAAAATGGTAGTAAAATAATGGTTAATGTTAAACTATTGAAATAAACAACTCAAATATAGGTTAGTTAAATAGTTAAAAATAAATTGCTTACCTGAAATGTCAGGGGTAACCCTAATAGTGGTATTTTCGGCATCGCTTTCTTCACTATCTGACAGTATAACACAACGACGTCGCTTATGCAGTGATGGTCGGGCTATCAGTTCGTCATCAGAACTGAGCTGAAAGCTATTGTTTAGAAAATTTATTTCTACATTTTCAAGTTCCGTTAAGTCTTCTTGGGTTAAATCAAAGTCTTCAAAGTAATAATCCATTATAACCACAGCAATTTTACGTAAATTCGCCAAAAAGAGAATAACAAAACATCGGAACAACAACAGTAAATAATAACACGTGCACGTGTTCTATCATCACTGTACACACTAAATGCGGCTAGCGGGAATAACTTACACCGCGCGAGAAAGAAGCGCGGGCGCGCGGGGTGGGCCGCGCGGTGACCCCGCGGCCCCCGCAGACGTAATATCGAGATTTTTACCCGACTGCCGAAGGAGGGTAATGTGTTTATCAGTCTATGTATGTATGTATGTATGTAAGTATGTATGTATGTATGTATGTATGTATGTATGTATGTATGTATGTATGTATGTATGTTTGTTCCTATGTGGCGTTCCAGAGACCAAACGCGTTGACCGATTTTGATGATTCTTACGTCAATCGATTCGTCTTAATCCTGCGAGTGTCACTGGCTACATTAAAATCGGAAAAAACAAAAATGGCGGATTTTGGGCGCCATTTTGTGGGGAAAAAAATTTTTTTTTTCTTCCTAGCCCATCGTGTGGGGTATCAAAATAAAGGGTTTTAAAAGGCGATTTCAAAAATATATAACACTTATATGTTTAAATGTACCTAATTCCAAAAAAAAGTAACTAAAAAGTTGTAAATAAAAAAAGTTAATTAAAAAAATCAAAAAACCCGACTGCTAAAAAGCAAACTAAAAAGACGTAAACAAGAAGAAAATCATGCTGTGCAGTCGGAGGATACATCTGGTTTTGGTCCGCCAGCTCGCGAATAAGTATCCTCCGACTGCACAGCATGATTTTCTTCTTGTTTACGTCTTTTTAGTTTGCTTTTTAGCAGTCGGGTTTTTTGATTTTTTTAATTAACTTTTTTTATATCACCAGGCCACGGGGGTCACCAGTGACCGATTACAAGTTTCCTTAAGAAAATATCACGAAAACATGTTTAAATCAAATTAAATATGCAAATTTAGTCATTTTTTATTGTTTTGTGTCGATATTAACTTTAGCGAAAAATGATGGAATTGATGATTTCCACTAAGCCTGAACGGGTTTGCTTGAATCGCCCACCGGTGGGCCGCGTGGCGTTCAACGTGTTAAATTACAATGCAATTAATAAAATATAATACTATTCATTTAAACTAACCACATTTTTGGCCGCTGAAATCACCTTAGGTTTCATTAATTTAATATTGTCTGTTAACTCACTTTAATTATTCATAAGATGGTCCGATGATCCTGAGTCTCAATGCACCACACAATATTATTACACTTTTCATTATCATACCTTACACTATCTCACTTCCGGTTAAAAACACATGATCACTTTCTGTAGATGCCGCATATGAATGATGATCTCTCCCTGAATAGTTCTACCCTTGCCCATAGTGTGTTCTTCCGTTCCCTCCAAATCCTTGTCTACTTGAGAATCAACCCGGTCTTGGGGAAAATCCTCTATTACCAAATCCTGCCCTCTGTCGAGCTTGAGCGCCTCAACCTTGGCCTCATCCTCGAACTGGTCCCTGATAAGCTTGTCCTATACCTGCATTCTCTATGAATCTTGCTCGGCATTGGAACTTTTTGTGTCCTTCTTTACCGCATGAATAACATAGAATTTTTTTTCTGATGCTCAAAAATTCTTTCACCAATAGAAAGCTACATTATTCCTGAGTGACATTTTTTAATCCCGATAACGGGTCCTGTGGGGTGGTCCACGGGAGCGAAGCCGCGGGGAACAGCTAGTTCGGTCCTGTAGTTTCGGAGCCTATTCGGTACAAACAAAGAGATATTTTCTCTTTATAATGTTAGTATAGATTATGAAAGCGAAAGTTTGTGAGTGTGTCTGTATGTTGTTACTTCTTCATGCTCAAAAGGCTGGACGGATCTGTATGAAATTTGGTACAGAGATAGATTTTAGTCTGGAATAACATATTCCTGGGATAAAAAGTATCCTATTACTTTTTATCCCAGGATTATGTTCCCTTGGGATAATTTTCGAATCTCACGCGGGCGAAGCCGCTGGCAGAAGCTAGTATTCTATATCTACCTAAGTAACTATCCATAGTATCAACACCACCCATGCCGCTATTATACTCGCGTATGACTTTAGGGTAAGATATGGTTACGCTGGTTTTCTGCCTCTTGTCATAACGGGTTATAGTGTCCACAGGTTCCGCATCAAATTCCTCGAAATCCATCGAAGTCCTTCGAAAGTGGTAACATTTTCTTCGTAAGATCCTCTTGGTACTGATGTTTTGAGTACCTCCTTGTCTGGCAACTTGCATGCTTTTCCTAATTTGTTCCTCTGCACTGTCCCCAAACAATAAATTCCTTCCTTGTATAAATAATGAAATAGTGACAAGTTGGTGTAAAGGTCTATCCATACATATAAAAAGGTGTCAAAGAGGTTCATTTGTCTCGGTACAGGTCGAAGCAAGCTTACTACAGTATTAGATACAGCTCACAAAACTGGTTCATTAGATCTCCTTTCAAAATTGTGTGTCCCAGAGTATATTTCGAATGAATAAGCATAGCCCATGAGACAACAAAGTATGTAAAACTTGAATCCCCATTTGTGGGGCTTATAAGGGAAATATTGCTTCATAAAATGGGACAGTTTAGTGGAACACATCCGTTCATCTAGTGACACACGGTGATCAAAAGGAACAGACTTGAATCAGATTGAGGTGGTCAACTACTTGTGTAATTTTACGTAATCTTTCATGGTTAAGGTGCTCAGGAGAAAGTTGTAAATCTTTTCAAATCTATTTACAGTCATTGTACTTTTGGGTGAAAACATATATTTCCAGCCCAATAAGACCATATACTTAATTAGATACACCAATGTATTTTCGAAGCTCTAGCAGAGTAATTGTGTCGTAGAAATTGGGATTGTTTTGGTGTGGCATACTTATTGCTCTCCTCAACGATGACTTCCAGAAGGCTTTTTTCAAAAGATGGTAAGGTGTAGACAAATTCATTATATTTTCAGGGTAATTTGTTACACCTTGTAAATCGAAGGCTCTGTCAATCATGGCATTTCCTTTTTTTCAAATTGAATTACGATCGGTCGTATAATTGTTGGACGGATTTTCTGGTACAGAGTCAGTAAAACTGGAGCCTCAGAATCTAAATTTGATTCTGGCGCTTATTCATTAAAATTGTAGGATGAATGACATAGTATTATTTAAACATAAAATATTATATGTATCAAAATCTATTACTGTTCGTTCGTCGTCTCGCTAAAACTCAAAAACGACTTGACCGATTTGAAACATTATTTTTTTATGTTTTGTTCGCCAGAATACGGGTAATATTTAAAATAAGGTAAGGTAAGGAGGTACAAACCTACCTATTTCATCTACCAACCTACCTACCCTAGTGGGTAGATAAGTAGGTAGGTTTTCGCCTTTATAATATTATAAAAGCGAAAACTTGTGGGTGAGTGTGTGTATATGTTTGTTACTCGACCACGCTAGAACGGCTGAACGGATCTGGACGAAATTTGGCAAAGAATAAACAGACTATAGTCTTTTCATCCCGGTATAGTTCTCCCCAAGGGTAGGGTAGGGTGGGTAGTTAGCCAGTTGACGGGAGTGAAGCCGTGGGGGCTATAATTTATAAATATTTGGGAGAAGTGCTAATACCACGCGGGTGGCAGCTAGTACTGAATAAATTGTGAAAATTATCTGACATACTTGGGTTAAAATAAAAAATGCGTTGTTTGTCTTTTTTATTTATTGTCCTTGAAATATAACGTATTTGTTCATAAACTGGCGTTTCGAAAGTCTTATTTTTAATTTTAACAAATGATCATGTATGCGAACATTTATATATTTTTCGAGTATTGCCTTCATCAAATCAGTGATGTGATTGGACGCAGGAAATTCGCCTATTTTATGGGAGGCAATATCATTAAATAAATCAGTTCCTATAAACTTTCGCATGATCAGAGTCATCGCCACTTCCTTTCGAAAAACCCCTATGTCAACATTTTTTAAAAATGTTTCCGCCGTCTGACATATTTTTACTACATCTGGCGAAGGATACAACAATCCACCTTGATCTCTTGCAGTTATGAAATTGTGGAAAGGTTGAAAATGATGTGTCACTAATGCGTCAACAAAGATATCACAGTTTATCTTTGTCATTAATATTCGGGCAATGTAACCAGCAATATGGCCTATTGCTTGGTTACTAAAATCAGAAAAGTGCCCTCCCTAATTCTTCAATTTCTGAATCGTTCTCAATTTGTTCATATTGTGACATGTCTTGAGCTACAGCTGTACTTCTGTTTATCCTTTCAACAGCTGATGAACAGTTTAGGATGGATATCTGTTTTAACGCAACACAGTTGCCTTTGTTAGAGTCTTAATTGAACGTGAATTAATTATTTTTGCTGATATGAATTGTCTGACAGTGGGATTATTGTTTGCCCACCCTGTGCCCTAATATTGCAGAAAAAAAGCTCTAAATTATCCTGGCTTAATTTATAAAATGGTAAATATATAAGAATTTTCGTTTTAATTAAGCTTGCATATAAATGTTCTAAGGCTTTGGCTTTGATACACCTCAAAAAGCCTAAGAATCCTGTTTTTCTTCTACTTTTTATTAAAAAAGTGTTCTCCATTTTCAAATTGCTTATATAAGCCGATGCCGATTTTTGGATTCTTCATTTTTAGGTGCATCCTCGGTCATAATATGCATTGTTTCCAAATTACGTGTCCACTTGTTTCGGTTATTATGAAAAGAAGACCTACCTCGATTCAATCTTCTCGAATTCCGCCACGATCCTCGTGGTGCACGGCCACGCCCTGCGTCCTGGTTTGTCTCATTATGGTCACCCCAACGCATGTGACCCTGGTTTGAGCGGCCTTTGAACGCTCGTCCATGCTGACCTCTAAAATAATTATTTGAAGCACGCCTGTAATTATATCGATTGTTTTGATTAAAAACCATAATCTCACCTGATGAATTCGAAGGCATCGAAGTCTCTTCATCCACTGCTGCTTGAACTGCATCTTTGAGGGATTCAAAATTTCTTGCTGCTATGATAGTGCTCAATTGACGGTTTCGCAATCCGTCGGCAAACCGTTTGATGGCTTGTTTCTCATTAAGCGGTTTCAATACCTGGTAATTACTGGCTTTCCCTTCGGATTGCGCTATCGTCAAGTCCACAAACATCTTATTAATGGCTTTTCCGTACTCATCAATTGACATTTGCTTTTGGCAGAAATAATGTAGTTTGCTCTGTATTGCCGTAGCAGACTTTGTTGGCAATAGTTGAACCCTCATATCGTGTAATAGATCCTTAACCTGAGACAATCGACTTTTCAAAACGAATGTAATTAAATGCTCCTGCGATTGACTATCTAAAACAGAACTGTAATAATCGATCCCATCGATTAACTGCTTAATATTTAACTCGTCACTTGTCATGACGGGCAACAAATTCAGTGCTATCTTAAGATCAAATTTGGCCATTTTAACTATTTTTCTTCGTACCCACTTTTTTTTTTTTTACAGTTTTTAGGTCACTTAAACTTTCAAAATCTGAGTTACTGTAACTACTTCCTTTTTCACATAACTCTTTAATTCCTATGAATAATTCATCTATCTTATACCGATACTCATTTATTATTATTAACTCCTCATTTTTGAATTCTTTTCTATTAGCTTCTATTTCTTTACAATAATTTTTAAATAAATAAAATAAATTTATCGATTCTTCTAATTTTCTACTACATACCTTAGATTCTAATCTTCGCTTAGGACCTATTTTAATTAAATATGTACGTATTTTCCGTAACTCACTATATAATATATAGTGAACCAGTACCGAAAAACAATGACGTGGACATGGTCACCCTAATACCTATTGCTGAAATGTTAGCAATAAACATTCAAAAGGACTCCTACATACCAATGACGGAATCCGAAATACATCAATGCATACAACATGACGCGACAACCCAATTGTGTCCACTACAGAAACCTGTATACCGCATGAAGTCGGACGAGAGCCTTTGCATGAAGGACAAGGAATCTCTTCACTGCGAAACAAAACATGAAACCTGCCGAGACAAGTGGTTGGAATTAAACAATGCAAATAATTACCTCTATTTTTGCTGTCAACAATGCAAAATACGTATTATTTGTGGGCATCAAGTTTCAACGCAGCTGCTACACAAGGCCGGAGTCATAACACTCAATGACGATTGCATAATTAGTAGTGAAACTTTTGCTGTTTATCCCCAAAGGCAACAAATGAACAAAATTCAAGCCCAAGTCGACGCAGGTCCAGCAGAAATTCCTTCAATCAACAATATCATAAACTTACCTGTACCGGTTCTGAATCATCTTCACGAGAATGAGACGGCAACAGAGCAGAGAGTATTACTGCAAGAGCTTGGCAAACAAGTAGAACAAATGAAAGCCGCAACATCAGAAGACATCATGTCAGATCATGCAACACACCATGATGTCCACCAATACGTTGTCATCTACCTATTGGCTGCCGCCGCAACATTTGCGGGTGTAATATACGCTTACAACCGCCTACGCAAACATTGGGCAAGTCAAAAGAAACCAGAAGCTCCATCTATTCCCAATCCGATGCCCCGAAGAAGGTCGACAGCGAGCATCGTGGACAACGCCTTATTTGACGTCACAGAAAACATCAACGCAGCGCACTTATCGAGTGCACGTACACTCAATAAAGCAACGTCGCCTATTGCGCGTTGTGAGTTACCGTAATAAACTATGAAATTGTTTGTATTTACATTTTTACATTTTATAATCTATCTTGATTTTGAACAATTTCGATGTACATTTAAGTTAACTTTGTGAGTGGGCAATATGTACGAGCTACGCTGTACATTGACCCTAACTAATACGTCCTACTTACAGTGAAACGTTGCAGTTTGTTTAACTCAACATTAATTGTACATTATTACATTATAACATGTTATTTTTAGTAGCAATAAAACCTTTATACCAATCGGTTGTTTACTCATTCATCATAACAGTTCAACATAACATTTCTACATACAACATCAACATAACATTTTCACTGTTGGGAGTTACGCCCCAACAGTTACAGTTTTATAATAAGTAAAGAGTAAATTAAATCATATCCTTATTTACAATAGTGGGATATTTATGTTAGTCACAGTTTATTTCTTTACGCAACGTTAATTTGCATAAAAATTTTAGAAGTAAAATATTACATTTTGTTTAAATTCCATCTAGTATTAAAATTTACTTCATAGATTATGAAACAGTTAATAATAACGTTACACATTTCTTTTAGTATCACTTTACTATTAATATAAATAAAAGTTGTACTTAAAGTAACTAAATTTATTTAAGTTAAAATGTCAATTATAATAATTATACGATAATAATAATAAAACCACTTGCTTCAGGTCATGGCGCATTTACGGAACCCACGTTTGTCACGCATTTTGGAGGCTATGGAATCTAAGAAAGATTCCGTAAGTACTGAAAACCCCAAACTAATATCCATGGACGACCTGGATTATAATTTTTCACGCGATGCAAATCCGATTACTGTCGATACTTGTAGATCTCCTTCTTTATTGCAAGAACAAGCACTACCTCAGTCCGTTAGTCATACTATGGAAGCTGATGTTCAACCAGTTGATGACGGAATACCAAATCCATATTTGAGCGGTACTGGTTTTCCAGAATTAACTCCAGAAGAAGACCTTACCAGACCAGGTCCTAGCAGTAGAGCAAGATCCAATTCAACTAGCTCGCAATCATCTACAAGTTCATCGTCAACAAGTTCATCTTCATCATCTTCATCTAGTGCGTCTGAATCGGGTAAGGACTTTTCCCCTGATGAGGCAGATTGCGATCCTGATTATGTACCAGCAACCCCACCTAGGCGTGTATTATTTAGCCCAACTCCTCAAAATAGTATTTCTGTACAACTAGTTGAAGAAAATAATTTGGGTCCTCCAGAACAAAACAGAACTCCGAACAAACGAAGGCGTAAAGGATTTCCAAAAGCATCCGTGAGGCAAGATGCTAAAAGACTTCGTAATAGTGGGCAACAATATACTTCTGTGTCCCAGTTAAAAAAAGTCATGCCAAAGAAGCAGATAGGACCCCCATGTGGGGAAAAATGTAGACTAAAGTGCAGCGAATTGATCAAACAGGAAGACAGAGAAATTATTTTTGACAATTATTGGAAAATGGGAGATTTATCTATACTCCATTTATTATAACATTAGACAAAAGAGGCTCGCAGAAGCAGGAGTACGAAACCTTTTATTTTCAAGTCAAGTTCAAACAATTTTAATAAATAATGTATGTGATTTTTTTGTGAGTAACAATGTATGGCATATAATAAAGCGTATTCTATCTATCTACTCTTCACGATGCCGACTCTTGGATAGGTACATGAAATGAAAAAAAAAATTGTAACAATCAGTTTATTAAAAACAACTTTATCACAATATGCCCGTATTATGTTTTCAATAAACCAAATAAATACGATACAAAACACCACTTAACAATTTAATCACTGCTACTATCAGTCATCACAAATTATAATAATTAATTGACATGGGTGGTAACAAAAGTCATAATTTTAACTATAATAATGAAGTGGCCCTAAGATCTTTTTCCTTAGGAATATTTT
Source organism: Anorthoa munda (assembly GCA_945859665.1). NCBI lineage: Eukaryota > Metazoa > Arthropoda > Insecta > Lepidoptera > Noctuidae > Anorthoa > Anorthoa munda. The sequence continues at coordinate 3,590,595 of OX243899.1, read as the reverse complement.
TGTTTTTTAGCCACTCCTGAATATCTGCCTTTCGTGTGGCTGTAGTTGGCAGCTTCTCCAATTTCCGCGAATGATATGGCGCATTATCCATAACAATAACTGCACCACTCTACTTTTGATAATATTAATTTGAACCACTTTTCAAAGTTGTGTGCATCCATTTCAGAATGGTAGTCTGCATCACCCTTTTTGGCTTCAAATATGAATTCACCATCCATCAAAAACCCATCCGTTGATCCTGTGAAATGAAATAAAAGCAAATCAATAATTGTGTACCGGTGGCGTAGACGACTTGATCGCTGGAAATAGATTTTAACCTTTAAGTAGCAACCGAAATTAACTGCATCATTACTGTCATTGAACAGGTTAATCTACAACCATAAACATCTTTCTCCGAGTGGAGGCATTAAGACTTAACCAGTTTTCAGTGACGGAGAACGGAGTTGATCATTTTATTAATGATTTGGTAATGTCACATACTGCATCATTACTGTCATTGAATTTTGGATTCGATCCCTTAGAGAGACTCCGAGCATAGCCCTTTCCATAGGTCACTGAGCAACTTTGAACCGATGAACCAGCCGTATTGTGAGTGTCCACGTCTCGGCGCCGTAGGTCATAACAGGTAGGACGCACTGGTTGAAGACTTTGGTCTTCAGGCTCTGTTGAATACGTAACGAGAAGACTCGACGAAGTTTTCCAAACGCCGCCCAGCTCAGCTGTATTCTTCTATTAGCCTCCTTCTCAAAGTTGTTCTTACCAAACTGCAGAGTTTGCCCGAGGTAAACGTATTCCCGAACAACTTTGAGAGCACCGCCATTGACCACAATCGGTCCCGGAGTGACGTGTGAATTGAACATCAGCATCAAGGTTTTGTCCAAGTTCATCCGGAGACCGATTCGTGCAGAAAAACCAGCTAGGCCGTCCAGCATCAGCTGCAAGTCATGCAGTGACTCTGTCATTATGACGATGTCATCCGCAAATCACAGGTGTGAGATGTACTTGCCGTTTATATTAATACCGCATCCTTCCCAGTCCAGCGTCTTAAACATATCGTCCACCGCGTTGCTAAATAATTTTGGGGAAATAACGTCCCCTTGCCTAACCCCTCGACGCAGCGAGATATGCTTAGTTTGCCGGTCCTGATTTTGGACAGTCATTGTTGCGTTTGCATAAAGACATCTCAGCACTTGGATGTATCGCCAGTCCACTTGGCATCGCTGCATAGACTCCAAAACAGACCAGGTCTCGATAGAGTCGAAAGCCTTCTCATAGTCCACAAAAGCAAAGCACAGGGGCCGATTATATTCTTCGGACTTCTGTATAATTTGCCGCACTGTGTGGATGTGGTCTATGGTGCTGTATCCACCTCGGCACCCGGCCTGCTCCGGTGGTTGGAACTCATCGAATCTTCGCGCTAGACGATTCGTGACGACTCTCGAAAACAACTTATATACGTGGCTAAGCAACGAAATGGGTTTATAATTCTTCAAAAGGGTCTTGTCACCCTTTTTGAAGAACAAAACGACCACGCTCCTTTGCCACGCTTCTGGAGTTCTCCCAGAAAACAGGACAGAATTGAAGAGCTCCCCAAGCTCTTTCAGTACCAGACGTCCTACCGGTTTCAGTAGCTCGGTAGTAATCCCGTCCTCGCCTGGGGTTTTTCCATTTTTGAGCTGTTTGAGAGCCGCCTCGATTTCGTCTTGGCTTATCTCAGGCAGGTCTTCTATGAAATGGCGGGTTAAGGTGGCTCTAGAATCCTCATTTTCGGGATCAGGCCGAGATGCATGCGTTGCGTACAATTGGCCGTAGAAGTTTTCAACTTCCGAAAGAATCTCCGGCTTCGAAACGACGATATTCCCATTAGATGTAATCAACTTCGTCAGATGGCTCCTCCCAAGTGACTGGACAAACACTTTCGACCCCCGGTTTTGCTCAATCGCTTTCTCTATAGAGCGTGTTGGCTCGTCGGAGGTCGTGTCGTACCATTTTTCTTATATGTTTATTGAGTGCCCGCTGTTCTGTCGAAGTGACCGGTGGATTTTCACGTCGTTCCATCATAAGCTTCAGAGTCTCCTCCGAAAGTTTAGACTTCCTGCCCGTACGCCGCATCTTACAAAATCTCGCACCTTCCTCCCTGAGGATTTCCACCATTTGGTCGAGCGCCTGGTCAACGCTATTTGCGGTTTCCACGACAGCGAAACGGTTCTCGGTTCTAGCATATTTGGACGGAGCCTAGACTTCATCAAACGAGTTCTCTCGAGCTTGCAATTGATATTCAAGGAGCCTCGAACAAGTCTGTGATCGCTGCCGGTTGATCATTACCTGTTGATCACTGAGACATCCCTGAATATGTGCTTTTTATCTGTTATGATGAAGTCTATCTCATTTTTGGTGACGTTGTCGGGGCTTCGCCATGTCCACTTCCTTTGGGGCTGTTTCTTAAAGAAGGAATTCATTACGAAAAACCCCTCTCTTTCTAGGAAGTTAACAAGCATACATCAGCATACAGCATACACAAGGAATCATAGGGGGCAACCCTATGATTCCTGCTACCAAACCCGTAGGATCCTACTACCGAATCACTGCAATTCTGTACTCCCACTTTGGCGTTTAAATAGTGGTGGAATGCAAGGCCTTGGAAATGTCCTCAAACATTTCCTCCACTTCGTCGTCCGAGTGTGCCGAGGTCGGTGCGTAAACCTGTACAACCTTGAGGCTATACCTCTCGGTTAGATTAATTATGAGGTACGCTACCCTGTTCTAGACACTGGAGACTTCCATAACGTTGTCACAGATGGATTTGTTTACCAGGAACCCAATAATATAATAATTTGTATAAAGTGCTTCTTTTAAAATCAGGTAGAGACTCATCGCTATTAACGGCTGCCAGAATCTTGTCCAACGTTGGTAACTTATTATCAAAGAAAAAAGAATTAATTTTTCTTCGTATTCCACTTAACGTTATATCATCATAATCGTCAGATTTTGAGTATTTCCATTGGCGAGGAGGGGGTGATTGCAGGCGAATTTATGACTATTTTTTTTCTACAGCACGAAGCGGTGTTTGCTTTGTTCTTTATTTCTTAGGAGACAATATTTTAACGTCGTGATCAACGTTGGGGCCACGTATTTTTCGCTGTTGAAACTGATCAGCGTTACCAGCAGTTACAGAGCGTACATTTTGCGCTTGCAAGCCACTCGGGCCTGCACCGGGATTGTCCCTGTCCATAGTTCAACAAAACGTACTGCTTTTTACGAACAACACAAAACTAACACTAATAACGACAGAAAAACAGTAACAAATAACAACGAAACCACGAAAATTCAGCAATAACAACTAAACCTCGATAATTCAGCAATAACAACGAGAAAAGGCGTAGCATTCACAAGTATCCACAAGCGAATGACAGTATGACAATTGACAACTGCAGATTATTTACGCAATTTGATGGATAGATGACATCATAAACCGACAAAATAAAAAAACACGTGCAGCCACAACTTATGAACGGAACAGGTAACATTTTAAATTTGGTTGAGTTATAGTGACATGAAAAACGTTTCCGGTACTGTCCGCCCCTGCTTCTTTTAGATTTTAAACATTGACACGACATTATTTTATGTAAAAACTAAATAATATTAAATGAAGGCCTTGTAATTTCAGAAGGTAGATAGGTTAAATAGATGCAATTAAGTGTGACAGCTGTTATTTAAATTGATAATATTTAACTCCACATCAATCTTGACTGTAATAGTGTTTGTTGTATTTTTATTACAAAGTGTGCACCTAAAAGAGCCTTTTTTAACTTCTGTCTAATGCTATAGTAAATGGAGTATAGACAAAGAGATTATATTGCAAAGTGTATTAATGTTATTACACCTAAGTATCAATATAAAGTTCATAATAGCAATAGAGGACCTAAACATTCATTTTCATTCGAGATTAACAATATTAAGCATCGTATCTGTAAAACATTCTTCAAGAACCGTTGGCCATTAATAATCGACCTATTGCAACTGTAATAGCAAAAAAGAACCAAGCGGGAACGATTGAAGAAGAAAAAAGGGGTAAACATGGAAAACAGAACAAAATAAGCTCAGATATAATTAAAGGAATAAAAAACCACATAGACTCAATCCCAAGAATTGAATCTCATTATTTAAGACAACAAACGACTCGTGAATTTATTGATGGGGGTAAAAACCTTACAGATCTTTATACCGACTACCAAACACAATGCTTGAGTGATGGTGTTGAAGCTGCTAAAATTCATACATATAGAAAAGTGTTTAATGAAGATTACAACATTGGCTTTCACACACCTAAAAAAGACCAGTGCGAACTATGCATTAGCTTTAAAAACGCTGTTGATAAAACAATAGAATTACAGAACAGATACGACCAACACCAGCTTGAAAAAGAATTAAGTCGCCAGGAAAAGTCAAATGACAAAACAATGGTTAAGGAAAACTACATTGTTGCCTGTTATGACCCCCAGGCAGTGTTGCCTCTTCCGAAAGGAGATGTTTCTACTTTATATTACAAGTGTAAGCTCAATGTTTGTAATTTTACTATAAGTGAATTAGCGAAAGACTATTGTGATTGTTTTGTCTGGAGCGAGGTCGAGGCATTAAGAGGAGCTAACGAAATAGCAACGTGTGTTTGGAAGTATTTGACAAAGAGGGCATCAGAAATAAATGACAATAATTTACGAATCACATTTTATTCTGATAATTGCTGTGGTCAGCAAAAGAATAAGTTTATGTTTTCTATGTATTTATATGCCTTATCTGTTCTTAAAATTAAGTCTATTACGCACAAATATTTAATTAGTGGGCACACACAAAACGAAAACGATTCTGTTCACTCTGTGATAGAAAAAGCCGTTAAAAAGTGCTTACTTTCTGGTCCTGTGTACACACCAGATCAATACGTGACCATTATCAGAACTGCACGAAAGAAAGGCAATCCTTACAATGTTACCGAAATGTGCTATTCAGACTTTGTTGATATAAAAAATCTTACAGAGATAAGCGGTGCTCAATTTTCAAAAAATACTGAAGGCGGAACAGTTAAAATGAGTGACATTAAAATAATGAAATTTGAAAAACATCAAGATTCCAACCACGTTGGCATTTATTATAAAACTTCCTACTCAGATACAGATTTCAAAGAAATACAATTCCGTAACAATCGTTCGTCTCGAACACGTACTAGCACTGATCTTCAAGATTTCCAGTTGAAGCCTTTATATCAGTCTAGATTAAAATTAAGTGATAGAAAAAACAGCGACCTAAAGAGTTTAATTAACAGTAATATAATACCACAGAGTTACGCATTGTCATATTACAACAGCATCTTGTTTTAGCAATACTAAAACGAGATATTATTGTAATAAGACAACTTATTATTGATGATTATTGATTTAGAAAAACAATAAGTATAACATTATCTTTAAGTTTTTTACGAGATTTTTATTTTTTATATAACATTTTATATGGCAATAGGTTTGCCTCATTATTCTAATTAAGTGATACCTACTAGTCAACATAACTTTGATTAGCCCTGAGTAGCTTTCGTGGATAGGGAAATAATGCTGTGATTGTAACTTTGTTAAATTAAGAAAAATGCTATTTCCAATTGGTTTGTTCCTCGTCAAACTGATTGTAAATGTAATAAGATACATAACAAGTAGTTAATATAGTAAGATACGTACATGCTGTGATTTAAAGGTACAAATTTCTCAAGACTGATTGATAAATAACTATGCCAAATGATTGTATGGATCTCTCTTTAAATTGTAATAAAACACTATTAATTTTGGAATGTTTTTTTATTTGGTAGTATTATAACACCACAGCAAATGCCAACTTTATGATTTTTAATTTAAATGTTAAATAATATTAATGTATTTATGAAATTTTAATAGTTTTCTATTTAATAACATCAATTGCACTGTAATTTCATAGTAATATACCATAATGAACAAATTATTAATGGTAAAGTGTTACTATAATAATATAAATCAAAATAAATAGTACTGTAAATGAAAAAAAAAATACTTTCGTAAATCACGTGTCATAATGTAAACAGAGATCTATAATAAGACATCATTAAATGTCTTAAAGAACCCTGCACTCAGATTTTATTGACCAAAAATGGTGACTTTTTTCTAATATTGGCTCTCCTGTAAAATTTTATAATTTCGTTTAGTAACGGTTTTACTTTAAAGGTGCGATATGTTATCAAATTCCTTAGCCATAAGACACTATTTTAATCATTTTTTTTGACGACAATGAATAGTTTAGAATCTGTCTTAAACAGTCACTACATAACAGTACATTTCACCTTAATTTCTTCCCGAATATCTTACGTACACAATCACTTATTTCGCACTTTGATCGCACTCATTAGTTCACTGATTTACACTGACATTCACTCACATTCATTTCTGCTACTTTCGGAGTGGCCGCGCGTTGGCCAGACGGCCGCGACCTCGTCCGGACAATCACATGCCCCTGAACGCTTGGTGGTTGATCTCCTGACGCATCCAACGAGTATGGCATTTTTTATATGCCCTAAATCCCAAGTATAGAAGCACTGCACCCATGAAGCATATAATAATTGAGGTCATAATTGTCTGGATGTTCAAATGCGTCCCAATTTCTTGTAAATTCGCATTATTGCCTGCACTAGCTGCGTTTTGAGCTAGAAAAACCTCTTCATTGGTCTGGTATGATTGACACATTTCCCTTTAGCTGAATAATTTCGCACCAATTAATAATGAGGCTTCATTCTTAATTGGTGTAGTCGTAACGCGACACGACCATTACGCGCGGCTTGCCCGAAGGCAGGGTCGCTATGTAGGGATAGGTGTAATTGAGTACACGAATTGATGTATAATACTGGTATTTATTAGCAAACCATTCAATATATGGACTTAGGCTACTTACACATACATTCATAGACATAGTTCTATGACACCCACACTACAGCAAGAAAATAAAAAAAATAAAAAAATTAAGTTAATTGGAGCAGCTCAATCCCAAGCCTTTTTGTCCTCAACGTAATCTTTAATTTTATGAAACGTTTTCTGGCACAACTTACGTTTAGGGCGATTCCGCTATAGACGATTCACGACATTAATTTTTTAATCACGTTATTAGTTGTTTTTTTTGCGAATAGTGCGAAGAAGAAATACGAAATTTAATTTAAAAAAAATATTTTTTCAATTTTACTCCATATTAAATTTTTTGGAGCGTTTGAAAATATTACCATCCAAAGAGTTGGTACAAACTGAAAATCATACCTATCAACACTGACGCGATATAGCTGTTACTGACAATTTATGGTAATGTTTTACCGGTTAAACTTGAAGTGACTATATTCATTTATCTTTCTGTTTCAAAAAAATTAAGCATATGTTGTTATTTATTAAAAGCATTATTGAGTGCTAGAATACATTGTTAACTTGTTGCACCCGCGATACAAAAGATAAGAAAGTTTACTTTTTTCACAGAAATTAAGAGCTAACATTCTGAAATTTTGTAAAAGTAAGAAGAAATCAAAACTCAACTTAAATTAATAGCTTTTAAGAGTATAATGTTTGTTAGGATAAAATAAACATTAATTTAATTTGGTTGCACCCGCGATCTCAATGTCAGATCGCGGGTGCAACTTTTTGTCACTTATCCTTTTTATGTGATTAATAACATATTTTGTTGTTTTTATTTGCTTTGACCAATAATATATGCTTAATACTATTGATGATATACATTTAATATGTGTCTTTCTATTATATTCTGTATGTTTTACGAGCTTCATGCCAAACACCTCCGTCGGGAAAGGGCTCGTGATTCAAAACGGAGAGAAGTAATGAAAGAGAAAACGGAGACAGATGCAGATTTGAAAACCGGAAAATCGGCATAAAAATTACTCAATATCGTTATGTGGTGGTGGTTCGGTATTTCAGAGCGATATGGATGAAGATGGAGAAACCATAGTACAATATATGACGACGATTGATGGCAAACATTTCACAGAAATCTTAAATGACATAGCATATGTACAATTTAAAGTAATTTTCGTGAAATTTGCAGCGCCAGAGAAAAACTGATGGAAATAATACGTTCGTAGAATTTTGGCGAATATTGACGTATTTGAAAAGAAATAATTATTATAAGCGACAAAGAAAGTGTACTAATTAGTAATAAATATTGTTTAATCTCTCATTTTGTCCCTATATAAGTTAAATTGACGTTTATCTTCACTTCAATTAGACTGGTTGCACCCGCGATAATTTGATGTTGCACCCGCGATTCGGTCAAAAGTGAATAATTAATTGTTTATTTTTGTTTTCTTTAGAATTTGTATTTTATGTTCATGGTTACTTAAACATCTTACGAAATATAAAGGCATATTATATTAAATGTATCACAATTAACAGATTTATAAGTTTATTTTCTATGATCTGGAATGGTTGGACCAAATCTGTTGCACCCGCAATGGCAATTTGAACCTTCCTTCTGGCTTTTAAAACATTATTTTAAAATCCTTGTAAATGAATATTAAAAGAACATATTAAAATGTAATCATTCAAAGTTTAATTCAATTTAAAATGTTTTTTATTTAATTACATGAAACTAAAACATGCGTCTAAATGTTGCACCCGCGATAATGGAATGACCCTTTAATGAATGATTTGAATTTATTAAAACTTTTTTTTTTTTTTTTTTACTCTTTATAGGCCTGTGTTTGACCACAATCTCACCGTGGCCGTGGCCGTGGCACTTAGACCTTGAACGTGGCTTGGAACCTTATTATAAAAGCGTACACATTGACATCTAAACGAGCCACCTATTTTCTTGAGCCTTGTTGTATAGGTACTACAAATTTGTGTTTGTTCCTAGTATTTATGTTATGGATATCACAGTATTAAAAAAAAAAAATATTTTTATGGGCATATAAAAGATTTTCATAAATATACTGAGGCTTGGAATCTCCTTAAATTTCTCTCTGAGAGAGTGTCTCGGGCTTAATTTATAAATTGATCGAACAGCTCTTTTCTGCAAAACAAAGATAGTCTGGATGTCGGCAGCATTTCCCCACAACAGAAATACCATACGACATTACACTATGAAAATATCTAAAGTATACTAAACGGGCTATCTCTATGTCAGTTAAATTACGAATTTTTCTAACAGCATATGCTGCGGAGCTTACCTTCTTTGACAATTTATCTATATGTGGGTCCCACTGAAGCTTAGCATCCAAAGTTAGGCCTAAGAATACTGTGCTACTTACAGGATTCATTTCTTCGCCCCTTATCATCACATCAGTTTTCACCTGCCTAACGTGAGGTAGGGTAAACTTAATGCATTTGGTTTTTTTTTTCATTTAGAAGTAAATTGTTAACATTGAACCAGTGAACTACTTTTGAGATCGCGCTATTTACATCGTCAATCAAGTGAAGTAACATCCGCAAACAACACTATATCATGGTTATCCTTTATGAGGTAAGACAAGTCATTAATATAAATAAGAAACAAGAAAGGGCCAAGAATTGAGCCCTGCGGGACACCCATTGTTATTATAGATCCGGGAGATATTTTTCCATTAACGTCAACGCTCTGAATCCTATTACTCAAGTATGAAGTAAGAAGAGCCAGAGCGCTGTTCCGAATCCCGTAGTGGCGGAGTTTCCTGATTAGCGTTTCATGAAGAACACAATGCCTTGGACAAATCACAAAATATTCCCAAGGCATCGCACTTATTTTCTCATGCATTATAAATATGTCCTAAAAGCTCAACACAGAGATCAACACAGAGATCAGTAGTTGAACGACCCCTTGTAAAACCGAACTGTTTGCTATGTAATAATTTATGTTTATTAAAAAATCTTTGCAATTGCTCTAACATTAATTTCTCAAATATTTTACTAAACGTAGGTAGTACTGAAATAGGTCTATAATTTGTAGGGTCTAAAGTACTACCTGATTAAAACAAAGGTATTATTTTACAATTTTTCATTAGGTCAGGAAGCTCCCCACTGTCGATACAATTATTAAAGATAATAGCTAAACTATACTCCATTTATTATAACATTAGACAAAAGAGGCTCGCAGAAGCAGGAGTACGAAACCTTTTATTTTCAAGTCAAGTTCAAACAATTTTAATAAATAATGTATGTGATTTTTTTTGTAAGTAACAATGTATGGCATACAATAAAGCGTATTCTATCTATCTACTCTTCACGAGCTTGGATAGGTACATGAAATGAAAAAAAAAATAGTAACAATCAGTTTATTAAAAACAACTTTATCACAATATGTCCGTATTATGTTTTCAATCAACCAAATAAATACGATACAAAACACCACTTAACAATTAAGTCACTGCTACCATCAGTCATCACAAATTATAACAATTAATTGACATGGGTGGTAACAAAAGTCATAATTTTAACTATAATAATAAAGTGGCCCTAAGATATTTTTCCTCAAAAGGAATATTTTTGTTTTTTAGCCACTCCTGAATATCTGCCTTTCGTGTGGCTGTAGTTGGCAGCTTCTCCAATTTCCTCGAATGATATGGCGCATTATCCATAACAATAACTGCACCACTCTCGACTTTTGATAATATTAATTTGAACCCCTTTTCAAAATTGTGTGCATCCATTTCATAATGGTAGTCTCCATCACCCTTTTTGGCTTCAAATATTATTTCACCATCCATCAAAAACCCATCCGTTGATCATGTGAAATGAAATAAAAGCAAATCAATAATTGTGTACCGGTGGCGTAGATTACTTGATCGCTGGAAATAGATTTTAACCTTTTACACAGACTATTTAACCTTTTAACAGGTTAATCTACAACCATAAACATCTTTCTCCGAGGGGAGGCATTAAGACTTAACCAGTTTTCAGTGATGGAGAACGGAGTGATCATTTTATTAATGATTTGGTAATGTCACATTACCAAATCATTAATAAAATGATTGCAGGCGACCTTCTGTATTGTACTCTTTCAGTACATTATAGACTGTTGCACGAGATATGCCTATAACATAAGATTAATAATGTATGTTATTACCTCACAAAGCATGTTACTTTCAAATACATTTATTTATAGTAATCCACCTGATTTTTCTGCAGTTTTGTTAATTAACTGCGTCCTATAAGCAGGAGTACCTTCGGGCCTGGACCCCTTAACATCTTTATAAATATTTATGACTGTTTTTTTTTCTGCAGCACGAAGCGGTGTTTGCTTTGTTCTCTTTTTCTTTGGAGACAATATTTTAACGTCGTGATCAACGTTGGGGCCACGTATTTTTCGCTGTTGACACTGATCAGCGTTACCAGCAGTTACAGAGCGTACATAATATGTTGCGCTTGCAAGCCACTCGGGCCTGCACCGGGATCGTCCCTGTCCATAGTTCAACAAAACGTACCGCTTTGTACGAACAACACAAAACTAGCACTAATAACGATAACAAAACAATAACAACAGAAAAACAGTAATAAATAACAACTAAACCAAGCAAATTCAGCAATAACAACGAGAAAAGGCGTAGCATTCACAAGTATCCACAAGCGAATGACAGTATGACAATTGACAATTGCAGATTATTTACGCAATTTGACGGATAGATGACATCATAAACCGACAAAATAAAAAAAACACGTGCAGCCACAACTTATGAACGGAACAGGTAACATTTTAGATTTGGTTGAGTTATAGTGACATGAAAAACGTTTCCGGTACTGTCCGCCCCTGCTTCTTTTAGATTTTAAACATTGACATGACATTATTTTATGTAAAAACTAAATAATATTAAATGAAGGCCTTGTAATTTCAGAAGGTAGATAGGTTAAATAGATACAATTAAGTGTGACAGCTGTTATTTAATTTGATTATATTTAACTCCACATCAATCTTGACTGTAATAGTGTTTCTTGTATTTTTATTACAAAGTGTGCACCTAAAAGAGCCTTTTTTAACTTCTGTCTAATGCTATAGTAAATGGAGTATAGGTGCGACAATGTCAATAATAGACTTAGCAACTTCTACAGAATGTCACCACGGATCTGCAGTCTTTTTAACATTTAAAGTGGGAAAGGTTTTAATTATGTCTCTACAAGTAATATGTTCAAAAAGAAATTCCGAATCGCAAACATTAACATTTTCTTTTAGTATAGACTCAGCAACAGAAGGTGATGAGTTTAGGTGATTTAGTAGTTGAAATGGGAATATCTGAAAATAAATTTTCAAATCCACTGCGACTTGTGAGTCTGATTTGTTGTCATTAATAGACAGGCTGTAGTCAATATTTCGGTTACCAGATCTTCCCGTTTCACTATTAATAATATTCCAAGTCGTTTTAATAACATTACTACTGCTTTTAATCTTCGAACTCAAATAACGCGACTTGGCCAAACAACAAACTTTTTTAAATAATTTTGAATAATTTCTAACATATAAATTAAATTCAGCAGTGTTTACATAAGTCCTTTCACTGTATAGCTCATAAAGCCGTGTTCTACTTTTATGAATACCAATGGTAGCCCAATCACCGAATGAAGCGTATCTATTAACCGAAATAGTCTTGGGAATAAAAGTGGAATTGAATTGTTTACAGTATATATAAAAAATCATCATATAGATGTTTTTTTTTTTTTTTCTCTTTTCACTAACCCCCGCCAACGATATTGGCGCCTTATGTGCTCAACCTCAGTCATTCCGGTCAATCTTTTATGCCTCGTACTTTCATTCTTCATACTAATTCTTTCTTGCATTCATCATCTGGATGACATACGGTCCATCTCGTTTAGGGTTGAACTTGGAAGTGACACCCTTTGCGGCGTTACTGAGCACATGGGTCTTCATCAACACCAAGTCACCTGCGATGTATTCCTCAGGAGACGACCGACCCTGATCAGCATATACCTTTCGAGCATCCTGATGACGCCCTATGTTCTCCTTGGCTGTCGAGACGGTATCTGCGAGCTTGAGCAAGTACGGTGTAATCTGAGGTACAAAGTTTTCTGACTCTACAACCGCTCTTAGATCCGCCTGGACGGTCAAAGGGGACTGCAGCTATCGACCGAAAGATGACCGCAGGTAGTTGGGGGGCCCAAGTAGTGTGCCAGCCACACACGAAAGGCTGCCCCGCCAGTTGTCAAAAATCCCGGAAAGCACCATCGTGCTGGTCGGCGACCAGAAGACAGGGCCCGATGGACATTCCCGGGGGGGCTCGAGCGTCCTCGCAGTCTCCATTGATGGCGTCCTATCGCAATGGCGACTTAAATACTACACTTAAAGGAGATTTGGCATTTAATACATCAAAAGCTTTATCTACTGTTCTTATATATTTGGTTGTCGGTTGACTGTTCTGGAATTTATCATTACCAACAACAGTGTCATCAGCTACTGACGAAGTTTGTGCAGCCAATTTAACGTTATCTTTTTGCCAAAGAAATTAATGAGGCTAGCATTTAATTTATTAGCTAGTCTTAAACCCTCTTTATCTTGAAATAAATGCAATTCTTAACACGTTCCGGGACACTTGACTATTTGCAAATGTAATGATATGACACTTCAAAATCCCATACATTTTGTCATACCGTCTACAGCCGTACTACCTCATTACATATATTTTTAAATTTTTGATATGACAAATACGGCCACAGACGTTGACGCCTATGGGCGGAACGTCATACCATTACTAATAATGAGCAATGTAATAAGACAGTCCGGCTACAGGCGGTACCGTCTATAGGCGGTCTGTCATATTACATACATTTGAAAAGGTGTATTTTGACGGAACGCCATAAGGCGCTAGCGCCTAAGGGCGGTCTGTCATAATATGTTAATCTTTAATGTATTATATGGCAATATCGGCGTTGGGCGGGACCGCCTTTAAACGTTTTGTCCTTCCGTGTAGACCGGTTGATAAGCTTATTGACAATACTGAAATATCCGTGCCGCCTAGAGGAGGCCTGTCATGAAACAGTTATTTCTTAAATTGTTTTTTGACGGATACGGCCCCTGACGTTATTGCCTTTAGATCTACTGAGGATCTTTTATAAAGTTATCTACACTAAACAGGTATGAAAATAATAATCACAGCTAAATCAAACTTGTACTTTAATTGTCTTTGACAGTAATCAGTCTTTCTTATTCCTTTAATTGAGATCCTATAATATTAAAGTAAGTAAAGTAACTTAAGCAGCTAAGTATAAAATAAACATTAAAAATTACAAAAATAATTTGTAGAAAACAAATAAATAATTCAGTCATAATTGTACTTCAGTATTAGAAATATTGTGCCAGGTTTCAAAGCACTCTGGACATAGTGGAGGAGATTTGGGGCACCCGCTGCATCGGTACCTTGTCTCCCTACGTTTTTTTGGCTCCTGATTTAGGCAAACTCTGCAGTTTAGAAAAGAATACTTCTTTTTCGAATTCTCACGCGCAGCAATGCGAATCGGCCAATGACCAACGCCTATTCCCGGCGTCGAGGTGCTTGGTTCAGGAGCTTTTGGTGGATATCTCCTCCATGCGTCAAATGAGACAAGGTCTTTCCCAACCACATCATCACCAAGTTTCGTAAGACTTCTTATCAACTTATCTCTGTATTCAACATATCCGTATTTCTTGACATTGTCCTTTTTAACATATTTTTTGAACAAGAAGAACGCGTTCCAGGCGGCGACATCCAACATGTGAAAAATTACTTTTTTGTACCATCTTATCGTCTTACGAGGACAAGAATAGTAACTGATCATTTGATCAGCACGATCAATACCTGACATGAAGCTGTTGTACCGTGCTATTTCTTTAGGTTTGTTGCGCTTTTGCCCACGTCTGTTGGTAACTTCAATCATCTCAGGTTGATCCAAAGTTGTCAACATCAAAACTTGCCGTTTATCTCTCCAATGACTCACGTAAACCTTGCCTTTTCGTAGCCAAAAATATTCACCTTTTTTCAGCTTTTTTTTGCTAGAAGTGTTGGGTTGCCCTTTCGATTACTTCTCAAGGTGCCACACGTATGGGTTTTCAGGTCAAGAAGTTTCT
Source organism: Anorthoa munda (assembly GCA_945859665.1). Lineage (NCBI taxonomy): Eukaryota > Metazoa > Arthropoda > Insecta > Lepidoptera > Noctuidae > Anorthoa > Anorthoa munda. The sequence goes on along the minus strand of OX243899.1, from coordinate 3,575,514 downwards.
CAGAGAGAGTCACGGAGTTATAAAAATTATCCATGTACAATTCATGACCTTTAAGCAGGTAAGGTCTCATTAAACGTAAGACAAGTTTTTCAATGGTCTTTCCACCTGTATTGTATTCATCAACGTCTGCTTTACCAGAATACATTTTTTGGTTCAAAACATATCCGTCATGAGAAGTTAATACGTAAAACTTAATTCCGTACTTGGTCTTCTTGTTCTTCATATATGTGCGAAAAATTAATCGACCTCTAAAGAGCATCATAGATTCATCAAGCGATAACTCTTTATCAGGATAATAGACTTGACGGAAATTGCGAGTCAGTAGATCTATGAATCCATTTATTTTATCTGGCCCTTTCGCGTTGAGTTCAGATGCGCATAGGCATCGTAAAATTTGCTCGTACCTTCGACCCGACATCACGAAATTGAAAATAGGATGGTAATATAATGGGTCGGCATGAGTAAATAGCTTTCGATTTTCAGGCATATGAATTTGTCCGGAAAGCAGAGAAAGACCAAGAAATTTATACATCTCCTCTACATTTGTCTCATGAAAAACTCTGTGTCTTGAGTGTCTAGTGTGCGGCCGGTTTTGGTTTACTAATGAGTTGCCGTATGCATTCGTGCAATTCACTAAATACTCAACGAGGTCTGGCGTTAACAGTAAATCGAAAACATCTTTTTCGCGACTGAAAATGTGCACGCGTGGGCCGGGTAATGTTTGATCGAAGCTAAAATCAGGAATATCGGCAACAATATCTACCCATTCTGCGTCATCCGGAGCTGGGGTAGTTGGCAAAGGCTCATTGATAGTCTCTAGTGTTTGATTTGGTAATATATCGGTGAGATTTGGATCTATTTGTGCAATTTGATGGTAATGACTAGATGACTCAGGTTCCTGAGAGCCCATTACTCCATCTTCTACGCTATTTTCTATGACAGAATGGTCACTGCAAGACCTTTCATCTACTTCCTGGTCCGATATCGAACTTGAACTCGAATCCCTGGATTGAAGTGGGCCTTCACTAATCCTAGTGGAATGCACAAGTCTAACGTTTCTCGTACTGAAAATCTCATAATCTGATTCACTAGTTTCGCCTTCCTGAGCACCATCAGGGTCATAATTTGTATCAGAGCCGAACTCACCATCTACGTCACTGTAAGGGTCATGGTGGCTTTCTTCCGCATCGTCTTCAGCAGCAAACAGACTTGGACGGTTACTTGATGCCAGTTTCTTCCGTTTAGACGCCATCTGCGAAACAATATAGGTAAATACTCACAATAAAAACTAAGAAGGTAAGAAGCTAAAATAGTAGGTAAATAGCATTAGAACACTACGTTTATGTTTAGTAATTTCTTACTATTGCATCATGTTTTTATCCCTACTAGTAAAAAAACTGCACTACTGTATAACGCAACACACATAATAATCAAACTTAATTAGAATATATGTATAAATAAGCTTTATTTACCTTGCTTTTGCTGTCAAAAATCAAAAACCACACCCAGCGATTCGACGACACGCCGGCGCCGCGTACGCCGTGACACTAAATATCAACATCATTGTACTTGTATGGCTCAGTCTACGCCTGTCGGCGGTGTGCATGTGTTGTTTTGGTGCATAAGCACTGCGTATGTGTGTGTTGAAAAATGACTCGAAAAGAGTTTGCCGTGACACCCACGAACAAATGAAGTCGCGTGATGTGACACTAGATCATGTGCTTCTTAGGAATACTATGGGCAAGCAACGGCTATCGACGGTTTGCCAAATTACATGAAATAAAGTTCACCGCCCTTAGCCGTACTGTCACGTAACGATATACCGACATAACGTCAAGAGGCGGTCTGTCCCGGAAAGTGTTAACATAATCAAAATCTGTTTCCAGTTCTAGAACTCAAATTTGTTTCAGCAAAAACGTTCCTACATAATTTTAGCATGTGAGCTGGGTCGAAAATGCAGTGTACTTGAGTCTCTTTATTTGGATGTTTAAAATTTGTAACCATATTTGGTAAAACAAAGGTGCATCCCAAATGTTCGTATTTGGAAAAGTTAACAGCAGTTCCATCGCGAGTCAAACTTCGAACGGTAATTTGAATTTCGGTTATTTGTTTTTATTTTTTGAATTTACTTTCGGTATTTCTTTTTTGTTTTTTGAATTTTCATTCATTGTATTGTGTCATGTCATGTGTATTGATGTTATAATCAGTTGTGCCGGTACGGCAGCTGAAATGGTGTCTATTAAAAAGTAGGCCATAGGGCATTTAAATTTTCGTTTATACGACACAATTTGAAAAACCAGAACCTCAGTGGCTAAACGTTCTGAATCGTATGGGTCAATGCCTGCAAAGTCTACATAACCCCAATTTATATCTTTATTTTTATCGTAAACTTCTTCTGATTTAATTGACATAGCATCAAATATTAGAGCAACATCCTTTAAATCATTTTTATCTACTGATAATTTAAAAAAGCAAACACTTCAGCCAATCACCCTAAATTACAATATTTACGCAAAGTTGCAGGATGTGGCAATGCCATATAATTTCTTAGTAAGAAATATGCTTTGGACGAGTAATAGTATAGTGATAGAGCGAATTGTTATTAAAAAGCAACGTAGCTCAGTAAAACTTAAAATGCGTTATGCGTTTCCACAAAACATCAGAAAAATTCGCCATGACAACACCTATATAATAGTAGTCTATGACACCACCAGATGTCAGATTTCAGTGATACCAGAGTAATTTTATGATACCTAAAAATATTTATAAGTTACTAAATGTATTTGTGAAATATTTTCTACCCATGTTTCTACGAACTTTAACATTTTGATCTTTTGGCAAGTGAGAAAAAGGGACAAACGCCTCTCTTCGAGCTATCTCTCGGCTCGTTTTGTCTCGGTTAAGATTACCTATCAAAAGTAAACCTAAGGTGCAGCATATATGGTTAATTTTTGCATGATACGATTTTTGGAGTGCTCAGTCCTGTTATTTATATTAAGTCCATGACCATACATTACACACCTCTTCTTAAACTCCATGGCTCAATACCAGAAACATCAGATTTACACCAATTACGTGCAAGCTAGTTTTTTGTGGTTGACGCATTGAAGGATGACCGGTTATGATGCGTTTAGAAACTTTACCCCTTAACAAATAATGTTGCGTTCACAAGTTACGGCCAATTAAATTACTGTTATCAATTTCGATAAAATTGTTGCTCCAATTTCGCCATCATGTTGTAGGCTGCTTCTCCTCTGATATGTAGTCAATAGGGCTGTCGGCCACGCCATTAATGATCAGACTTTGCGCACGCGCTTCTAATTTCTTATTCTTAGGATTGCTCGCAAATGATGTACTTTCTATAGCTTTTAAACAATCATTTTCTTTCAAAATGCTACTAATTCTAAACTTCCATATAGCGAAATCTTCTATTAGGGTATATTGTAGAGATGGGTCGTACTAGGTGAATTTTCCAAGTCCGTACAAATACTCGATCCAAATACCTGTTCCACCTAGTCCACTTAGTCCATGAAATACGCATACGTTATAGATGCTTAGTCTTTGCGTACCACCGATACGTGTAGATACGTACGTACGCAGTAATGAATTGTAATCTTCCCTCCATACTTTACACAGGCTTATGAAGATTGTTGGCGTAATTAAAAGATTTCTATTCATTTTTCAGAGTACTTAATTAGTTTTGTTATTATTTTGTTTTTTTTTAAATATACTACTTCCTTTGGGAACCATTTTTTAAAACAATAAGAAATATTAATAAGAAATAGATATACATATTCTTTAACGTTTTATCGAAATTTCGTTACCAAAACCTATCACACTAAATAAGTCCGATAGTACGTGTTTGCGACGTCGAGTAGGTATCAATACGTCAAGCAAGATCAGACTTGATACTAGACTGCATCATAAAGTCTTCATTCGCATCGAGTATTGTCAAAGTACCTATTCTTTAAAGTCTGCTTAGTTCCGACTAGTCTCTAGTGTCGAGTATTGTGAAAGTACCTATTCTATAAAGTCTGTTTACTCCCGACTAGTTTCGAGTTTCTAGTATTGACAGACAAGGATGGAAGGATTGCGGAATAGTGTAGTTAAATAAGGACAGAATATATTCTACCACAACACAGTGCGCGTCGCGTTACTTTTATGTCATCGAAATATCGATCCTTAAAACAACAAATGGCGTAAAAGCCAAAAAGCTACTTTTCAGGAGAGCCAAAAAACTAAAATGAGTAACTTTGTTTCCTCAATATCTCTCAAAGTAGTAAAGCTATAATAACCAATTAAAGTTGTATTTTCTTAGAATTTTCATGTGTATAATTATAAAAAAAAAAAAAACTAAACTAAAACTAATATTGTAGGGCCTATGCTAGTTTCCGAGATAGCATGTCTTTTACTACAAAAAATTTTGCTCTAACTGGCCTTTACGCCGTGAATTTTATACTTTGCAAGTTAAACAGGTTATGCGCACTTGGAGTAAAAGACTTAGGGAACATCTATGTTTGGGTTTTTGAAGAAATAAAAGACAAATATAATTACCGAATGTATTAATTATTGCAATAAATACAACACAAAATTTTGAAAAAGTACCAGTAAATCTAACATTTCGGATCAATGTAGTTATCTAAATTATGCCATGAACGCTATTTTTAGCGAAGAATGAATTGAGAAATTAAATTCAACATGAACATCAACATCAATTAAACAAACATCAACGAAATTGAAAAAAATCAACGAAAGTATTAAATATTGTAATAAAATAATACAAATTTTGAAAAAAATTAAAAGAAATAAGAAAATTTGAAATTTCGTATCAATTTACTTTCTAAATCGGTACTATAAATGCTATTTTTTAACGACGAAATAAAAAAAAATTGAACATCAACTATTAAAATTTGGATCGAACTTAATCAAACACTTTCACCTCGTAATGATGTTTACAAACAAATCAGTCTTAAATTTACCAATTACAGTTTTAATAACTAAATTGCGATTATTATTATTTTATATAAACTAACTAAAATACCACTATTATTAGAATCAGTCTAAATAATCAGTCCTTGCGGTAGAATTTTAATTAGTCTTAGAATGCAGTTGTACAAGAAAATTAAGTATTAATTACTTACTGCATAAAATATTTAAATAAATGAGTATTTTCTACCAAACTATCTGCTTAAAAGTAGTTAAAAATATAATAGGTAACAGAATTGTGGTACCTAATAGGTAACAAGTTTAATAATTAGTCGACATCATTATTTTCATCATTATCATCTTCTTCATCAGTTTCAATCAGAGTATCTTTCTTATCACCGATGTAAGGTAAGTCTAAGTAGTCTTTATGGAACCTCTTCGGTATTGTCCCATCTAGACATAATTTTTTCAAATCTTTATATTTCAGAGCAGAAATTGGTATTTTTTCTGAATAAGCTTTTGGCAAAGTAAAGGTATTTAATTCTTCCAAGTAAGTTTGGTCTTCATTTTTAGCTTCGGACGCTCTCTTGGCCTTTCCCTTTCCTTTCCCTTTCTTTGTTGGTTTCTCAAATAAAATAACTGTCCTGGCTACGGCATCTTCTTTCATGGAATACTTTATATCAATTTTATTAAGATGCTTTTTCTTGAAAGTAGCTATGCGTATATCTTTGAAATTGATATTTTTACAAGTATCTTTCGTAAAAGTTTTTGACGCAATTTCTTCCCAATTTATAAAATCTGTGTGCTCCAAAACATGAACATTATACGGTCTAACTGTTTTTCTTGCTGCTTCAAAATAGGAACTCCATTGAGTAGGACTCCATACTATAATTTTTCGAACTTCCTTCTCAATTGTGGCGTGTACTGAATCAACGGGCATGTACGTGTGCCCTGGAAGCAGGTAATTTATTTGTATAATCTGTAAATTGACAGACTTTGCTAAAAAGTAATTTAATACGGATAGAACGACTTTATTTTTATTTTGACCTGTACATGAATCACAATACAAAAGAGCAGTTTCAACACCTTGCTTGTCCAACTCTTTAAGGTATAAATATAAACAAGTAGCTATTTCCGTACTGCCTCTTCTTCCGTCACACTCACCCCATGTGAAACAGTAAACATTTCGTGTTAAGCTCTCGTACACAGTTAAATTGAAAACAGCGTATTTTCTTGCGTAGTATAATAACATGGATTCACCATAAGGTGTGTTTAAAACCTTTTGAAGATCGAAACTACTACACATGGTTTTACCATCATTTAGAGCTTGGTGTGCTTTATATCTTCTTTTCATAGCGACTTTCTCTTCCAAATGTTTTTTGTAGATCTCTTTGTCTCTTTCAGTCATTTCATCACACAAATTTTCTGCTTTGAGACACAAAACACACTTATCTTTTTTGGGAGTGTGAAACCCTAAATCATATTCTGTGTTAAATATATGTCTAAAAGTGACTTCGCTCACGATTTCTAGCCCTTGTTTTTTGCAGTGTTCAAGGTACAGTCTGTACAAATTTGATAAATTTCGCAACTCTTGTGGAAGATACATCCGTTTACTGTTCTTTCTATTGTAATGTGAGGGACAAGCAGGAAGATTTTCTATGTATTTTCGTACAATTATTTTCACAGGTTCTGAATATTTATTGGGAGCATGTCTTTTTCTTGATTCTTTCAGTGACATGCCTTCTTCTGCCTTAGCTATAGTGTATAACAACACTTTTTGCGTTATATCCAAAGTACAAAGTAGAAATTTTTGGCATATTTTTTTGTGATCTTCACCGTCATTAATGTTATATAGTCAATGATCTTTTGTTAGATTCAACTCTTTTTCTCCGTATGTTTTCCGTATGAGCACAGCGAACCAACCAATCATGTTGTCTTTGACGGTCAAGACTCCAATAAAAGTTAAAAATCGATTGTCTGCGTTCTTCACTTATATTATAACAACCTCTTTTACAAATGCCTTCTACACACGGATTCCTTTTCATAGATTTTGCTGGAACTGTGTCGCCCTTTTTCCTGACATATTCTTTACCTTCTTCTTTAAGTTTTCTATTTAATTTGTAGGTATTTATACGTTTCTCTTTTTTTACTATAGCTATCTCAGCGCTGGACTTAGTCTTTGTTCTTTTTTTCTTCTTCCCTTTTTTCTTAATTTGTTCATCGTCACTGTTAGAAGTACTACTGCCAGTCCAAATGTCAGAACTACCACCAGAAAAATCTCCTTGTTCTTCGTCGGATTTAAAATCCAGATACGATTTTTTCGATGCTTTTGTAGATTTCCGTTTTTCACGACTTGCTTGAATAGAAGTGACTGGCTCTGTATTGCTGCTGTTATCCTCGGGTTCGGTGTACGTATGTTGTTGGTAAGTATCTTCCGCAACCGGTTGATCAAGACCCCGGGGGATGTTGGTTGCTTCGGTCCTGCTACCATCGAGTTTAGTATAGGTATCATATTGGTGAGTATCATCCTCTACAGCTTGAGTCGGAGTTGAGGAATTGACCGGAGCCACGTTGAGTTCGACACTGGTCTGGTATTGGTGAGTATTGTTCAAGTCAGATAATAATACAGAAGGCGAGATGCTGAACTGAGTTTCTTCGGGTCCGGTGTAAGTATGTTCCGCAACAGGTTGATCAAAAGTCTGAAGATTGTTGTAAGCTTCTGTCCCATTAACATCGACTTCGGTATAGGTATGATATTGATGAGTATCAATCACTGCAGCTGGAATAGCAGATGAAAAGTTAGCCGGTGCTGCGTTGAGTTCGATGCAGGTCAGATGTTGGTGAGTATTATATGAAACAGCTTCAAGAGGAGGTGAATTTACTAGTACTGCTTCGAGTCCAATGCAAGTTGGATGTTGGTGAACACCTTGACTAAGACGCGAGGAACCGGACCGTGTAGCGGTATTAACTTTGGGTCCGATGCAGTCTGGTGGTGTTAATGCAGAATTAGTAATGTACTTAGCAGGTATGGAAGTGATTATTTCACGTTCTGTAGACATTATTTCTTTGTCAGCGACCTTATACGGACTAATGGCAGGACTCTTAAAAAAATTGTGAGATCGTGATAAGCTTATCGTAGACGTATTAATACTTTCATCTGAAGAATCACTGTTTTCAACCCGCACATTACAATGTTTCTGTTGTACTTTGACTGGTGTATCAATGTCGCTATTTTCTATGACATCCATGCTGCTATCTTCTGAATAATTGATAGCTTGTGTTTTAATAGAACATTTGTCCTTATTGACTGGTACACGGATATTGCTACATTCAGGCGGTTGTACGTCCTCAGGAAATGATCTGCAACGATGAAAATAATTGTTGGTAATCATGGCCTTTAAAGTCTACTTTTCTGGATGGAGGAATATAGGTAGGTAGCGTTCGTATATAAAAGATGTCACACGTCGATCTCAAACGGTTTAATTTTTGAGACTAATTCGAAGTAATCAAAGGTAGTAAGGAATAATATTCATAGTAACCTACTATAACTAGGTACAAACAACGAACGACGACGCACTGATGCACCACGGCTAAACAAATGGGTAAAAAGGTAGTACCTTTGATACAAATAAATATTATTATAGGTAGGCAGGTTATACTATATCTAGACTTTAGGTACAAAAACTAGGTACGTCTTTCTACTATAACAATTAATGGGTAGGTACATCACAATTTTTTAAGTACTATTTTATCTACATTGTTTTTAATAGTCCGTCGTCCAGATCTCGACTTTTAGACCGTCTTTACTTTGTTGTCAGACTTAACATTTGGGGACAACACCTAAACAGGATGCGTGTTGATGTAACACAAGACCAAGTTAACTTGAAACCTGAGTTCAATACGCTGTCAACTGAACGAAGTCTCAATTTCTTTACAAAAACTAATGTTTATTTTAATCATCACTTTCAAAGGGAAAGGGTCGAGATCAAGGTCAAAATTCATAAAATAAGCCTTTTTGATCTCTGACCTCGTCCTTCCTTCAGACTTTCTTAAAAACACTAATGTGAGAAAAGTAAGTGTGTTGAAAGAAATTAACTAAAAACTTCGTTTAGTTGACAACGCATTGAAATTAGGTCTCAAGTTAACTTAGTCGTATGTTTCATCAACACACTTCCGTTTGGCTCAACAGACGCCGATATTTGGAGACATCCATGAGGGGCGCATATTAACATCATAGTCCGACAACAAAGTATAGGCGGTCTAAAAATCGAGGTCTAGACGAACGGACAAGCTACGGACATGTTAACACAATGTTAAGTTTTAACATGTTTCGGAATAATGACGTAATGAACCTATTGTACCTAGATATTGTGATACCATTGTTTTAAAAGCCAAAGAATAAACAATATTAAATGTAAATTTTGTAGTAAAAGCCAAACAAAGGTAACATTTAAGACAGTTTTGTGCAGTAAAATGCAATTACATTTTACTTTCAGTACGATAATTTATGATAAAATCGCTTTTTGTTTTAATTAAAAATAATGTTGTACATAACCTCGGACATTGACAGTATATAACACTAGCTGCGCCCCGTGGTTTTGCCCTCGTAAATCTTGTTTCCGCGAGGATTTCGGGGTATAAAGCAGTCTAACTGTGTTAATTCGTCTCTTTCTAATCTACATACCTACCTGCCAAGTTCCATGGAAACCAGTGCAATAGTTTTTGCGTGAAGAGATAAAAAGATACACATAGATACAAACTAATAAACTTTCACCTTTATAATAATATTAATGTGCTAAATCTTTGCTACTAAGTATCTAATCATAATAATATAAAAATAATATCTAATATAAAAATAAAAAAAATAACTTAATAGGCACTTACCTTTTGTTACATCTACGACTTTTACGAGATGACAGTATTGATTCCAGCGATTGTTTTCTACGTAGTAAAGAATCTAGTTGACGGCTTTTATCATCCATTTTAATATTTCTAGAGATAACTAGTACAAAACACGTCACACATCTGCTTTGCTCAAACTCATTTTGCAGACTAAACGCGCGCGGCATGGTGAGTACCTACTTGCGTACGCGCGAATCGTCGCGGTGTGTGTGCGTCCACACTGAATGCGTGGCGGGCGCGACAAGCTGGAACGTGCGGTGGCCACACTGATGCGTAATCTTTTGTAGCGGTTTGACGTATCAGATGTCGCAAACAATTAAATCATAAAAAAATATTAATTTTACTAGTTTTTTTATGAAAAAATACATTGAAAACCATTTTCCTACCGTCTTGGTTTTTACGATCAAGAGATAAACACTCGGTTTTAATTATTACGCTAAAAAATTGACGTATAAGCCAATTATAATAAAATATTGTCTTTTACGACATTATTAACGTTTTATATTTGTAAAACTTAATTCTATTAAATTGTAGTAAAAGCCTATTTTTAAAAGTCTTGCATTTTAAAACAAGTTGTCTTTGATATTATTTACTTCGATATAATCGTAAAATGTAATATTAACCACATCACTAAGAAATTAAGTCTTTTACGCCCCAAATTTGCAGTTTTCGATTTTAATATTGGTTATAACGACACAAATCATAAAATTATTGGAATTTTTTCTTAAAAAATATTGGATGTAAGAGCCATTTTTTTGCGAATTTGAACATTTCAATTATACAGATCGATAGAGCTTCAAAAACTGAACAAAATGGCATTTATAAGTCATTTTGGCCAAAATGGCTTTTACGCCATTTGTTGTTTTAAGGATCGATATGGTTCAAATTTAAGTGACTGACACACGTATGATTTTGGCAAACATGAATGTGCCATGACTATGCACTGCTATTGCTATCTCGCTTCGCCGCGTCGTCGGTACTTTGATTTGCGCGGGCCGCGGGTGCCGTGCACTGCGTACTGCGTAGGCACACTGAGACTAGGTAGATCGAGTATTTTAAAATCTAGAATATGTGCAGCCAAGTCTCGTTAAATACCTAGTCCCTGGATCAGATCTAGTATATACGCTTCATCTCTAGTATATTGGGACACCAGAGAAAGAAAGTATTCGTTTGGAGAAACCTTTAAATTATTAATTAGTATACACACAGTTTCTACACCGCCATTGCTAGAGAGTTACCATCATAGACTATAATAGAAAACCACAGACTAAGTCCCCTCATAACTATACTTCATAAAAGATAGCTTGATCTCTGCGACATATGTCAAACAGACGTATGCGTTATTGTTACGTTATATTTAGCCAATCAAGCGCTATTGTTACTGTATTGATTCTGACAGCTGTCGCTGAGATCAAGCTATATTTTATGAAGTATAGTGATGCCACATTGCAATCCCTAATACCCTTCCTCAATGTGAAAATCACTCACAATTATAAAACTTAATTTACATACTTCAAACATAAAATTTTATTCTCAACTTTTTGTCTCACAAAATGGTACTTAATTTCAATATGCAAAAAGGGCTTATGGTATTCTGGGTTTTTGGCAACATGAATTGCAGTCTGATTATCAAAGGTAACTTTTTACAATCCCTTAGTACATATATCAGCAACTTCTCCCCTGAAGGTACATAGTAGTTATGGGTAACTCCTCATTTTTATATGAGGTTGAGGGAGCACCTCATTTTACCTCGCGAGGTACTGACGAGTTACCCCTCATTTGAGGCGAGGCATCGTACGTCGGCGTATTCACCTCATGAGCCGCCATTTTTTATTTCACATAGGCCTACATGGGAACTTATAAAACGTCGACAAAAGGTGCACGGTTCGGGTTGGTCGTTTCCTATGGAGAAGAACCGGCAAGAAACTCCACGGTTACTCTTTTAAAATAAATTGGTTTGTTTTTACAATATTTCCATGTTACAACATTAGTGCTTAGATATGGGAGGACAACATAGGCCCGACAATAAGTCGTAAGAAAAAAAAAGTTTGTATATACGAGATGAGAGTTAACAAGCTTCTAGAAATCTAGAAGGCCTAAAACGAATCAATGCCACTATTGAATACCAATCTAATGTCCATGTATTTTGAGTTTATAGTTAAAGTTTAGAGTTCATAGTAATAGCAGTAATAAAAATATTTAATATTTGCACTATAAGTCCGTTCATTCGTTCACTCAATACTCGCGAGTACTCGCCTCGTCTCAATATAATGTCAATGTCAATTTTTAAATGAGGACGCGTGAATGAGTGAGGTGGTTCAATGTTGAAATTCGAGGAACTCTTTCAATTTGCGATCACGAGTACCTCAAATGAGACACCTCATGAGTGAGGGACACATCTCTAGTACATAGTTCAAACATACAATTTTATCCTCAACTTTTTGTCTTACAAAATGGTACTTAATGGTGCTTATGATATTCTGGGTTTTTGGCAACATGAATTGCAGACTGATAATCAATATTTATAATTAAACTTTTACAATCAATTCCTATTTACATTAATAAGTTCCTTATCCAGCAACCCTCTGCAATTCCCTTTTCTAATGCTACATATTCTGATTCTGTACTTGATAATGATATACACTGCTGTTTATTACTAGACCATGACACTGTATTACCAAAAACTTTTAATACCCTGATGTAGATTTCCTATCCTGTTGATCTCCTGCCCAATCACCCTTCTAACTGCACATCTACTCTTTTTCTATAAATAATTTTAATTCTATCGTCCCCTTAATATAACTCAAAATTATTTTTAATGCCTTCCAAAAGCTCTCATTAGCACAACTTTGCAAATTACTTAAATAACTTAATGCATAACACAAATCTGGACACGTTTCCAACATGGTATACATGAGACTTCCTATTAACTGTCTGCATCTTTTTATCAATTCTTTATCTGTAGCTGCTTCTTTTTCCAAGACTAAACCTTGTTCTATGGGTGTTGCTATAGATTTATATCCTTCCATATTATACTTCTAGAACAATTTTTTTATATACTGCTCTTGGCCCAACTCTTCCGCTTTGGCTCAACTTCATTCTTCTTAGTTATATTTATGCCTAGATATTTTAGATTATTATCCCCTCTTCCTTCCTTCCTTCGTCTTTCATATTAAATTTTACTTGTAATGCTTCTTTAAATATTTTTATCTCTTGTTTATCTTTACGAAGAAGTTTGAAATTATATGAATAAGACATAGAACTTCTTACCCTTCTTATAATATAAACAGTAATCACTCTAGTTTCCTAAGAACCCTTCCTGAACCATAAACTGATTAAATTTTACATTCCAATATCTTGGATATTTCTTTAATCCATACAAAGAATTTTGTAATAAAACAACGTAATTCGGTAAATCGTAACCAACGGTTTATTCTGTTACACATCAGCACACAGAGTTTGCGTCTGTTCGTTTGTGTGCATGAAGTATTAATATAAATAAATATTTCTAACACCCCAACTACAGTAAATAAACAAAACTTCTAAAAAAATAATAACTTCTAAGACTCTATCAAACTAACTCACCTTCAATACATTTGCTGTACTTTACAGAATTTAAAGCCTTGGTAAGAACATCAGCTGGCATATGAGTTGTTGGCAAATATTCTAAATTAATAATTATATTGCTAACTGTATCTTTAATAAAATGATATCTAATACAGCGTTGCCAGAAGGTTACATTTCTTACATTTTTCGTAACTTTTGTCCCCCTCGCGTAACATGTAAGTAATTTTTATATTTAAGGCAATTTTCGTAACTTTTGAGAACTACGAGATTTGTAATACTAGATTTTTATTGCAAACAGTTTACGAACTCATCCAAATTGAACGACATATTCAGAGATGCTCTGAATGAAACGCGCCATAACAAAATGAAACATATTCTGCATTAATTAAAGGTTGATTTTGCTTGAGCGCGTGCGCGTACTTTTCCTACTTTGCGAGTTCGCGCGGTTTCGTAGGATATTTTTCAGAAACCTCGGGTCGTTGCAATATTGGACATTTTGAAACCGCTGGACATTTTGGGAATAGGACATTCTGAACCTGAACGACGAAAAAGTGCCAGCCCAAAAACCAAAAGCCCAGCAGCAGTCATCTAGTCATCTTTTGGAAACCAGCAGAACGACAGGTGAAACTACATTCTACTATCAGATGTTAGTTAGTTCAGTTAATATACAGTCGGAAAAAAGGAATAAATATATGAACTGACTCAACCCGCCTCGCGTCCGAACAATCGTCCAATACTGAACTGTCATTAGATGTGACGTTATTTGACATTTGAATATTTTCTAGGGTAAAACTTTTAAACTATTTGATGTTAATAATAAATAATGTATTTATCAAAGAAAACTTAACACTCGACCATCCTAATAACGTGTATGACCTCATACACGTATACCATCCGGTGATGACTTAACACTCGTCCTGTTGAGTAAATTTTCAAAGTAAAAGTCAAATCAATTAATAGTACATTACTGCAGCGGCCAGCAAAAGAGGCATTGATGGACGAGCGTGTAAATGTGGGCCGAGGCGAAGCCGAGGCACACATATGTAAGTCCATCAATGCCTAGTTGTGGGCAAGGCTTGTATAGTACTTTTCTCAAATAATGCGCGGCAATTAAAACGTAAGTAGTACCTAGAACTCATTTTATCAAATACACTATTATACTCTTCAAAATCAATGACGAACAACGATCAACAATAATTTTTCGCGCGATGATGAAAGTGTTATCATAACAAACAATTTACTGTAAACTATATAAAACAACCTTCAAATGTGGACTAAATTTTTGTGACAAAAACATTTGTGTGTGTGATATTTGACACTTATTAGAATTAAGAAACAACAAAAACTTCGGCAACAATCGTTTGACAAACAAAACATTAAAAAAAAGCAGTGAAAAATCTTAATAACAAAAAGTGATACATTGTGTGAAAAAAATTCAAATAACTTTAACTGCAACCCGCTTTTTAATGAACTTTAACACAGAGGAGTTTTGTGATTAACAATTTCACTCAACAACGTAACTGTCACGGTGGCGTTGGGGTCTAATGACTATCCCGTACAATCCGTGACCCGAGTTCAAATCCCACAAACGATTTGTCTTTTTGGATTGTTTGTAAAATCATTAAAACAGTTTTAACAAAATTTAAAATCATCTACCAGTATGAATTTCTTAGAGAATGTAGTAGATAATATCACGTTCCGGCGTACTCGCACCAGATCGGAACCAAACAATGATAGTAGTGACGTTATCTCCCAAACATTGGATTGTACTACCAACAGTATGCCAGAAATGTCAGACGACGAGGATGAAACGCAAATAAACATGTGTAAAAATGAGATAGCAAATCTTAAATCTCAACTAAAAAGTGCACATCGAGAAATAGAAATATTGTCTTTGGAAAATAGTAACTTGAAGAAAATAAATACAGATTTATTGAAGAAAAATGAAATTTTAAAAAAAGTTACTAATAGCCCAGTTAAGCAGAAAGTCCAAACTCCGAAGAAGAATGTAACTACTCGCACGAAGACGAAACAGACACAGACTTCAGAAATTACAAGAGATCATTGCACTCCCCAAATTGAAACCAGTACAAGTGGCACTCAAAACCCTACAATATCACCAAACGGTATTACCGAAAACAAAAATACGCCGCCGCTTGTAAAACGTAATATTTGTGTAGTAAGTGGTGAAACGTCTAATAGGCTAAATACAATAAACGAAAGAACTTATGTCTGTAAATATAATATGTGTCACTATCGTATGCCTAAATGTGGATTAAAGCATATCTTAAACAATATTGATACAAAAGTACGAAATTTTACACACTCTGATTACTGCATTATTTATATTGGCGAGGAGGATTTCAGGAAAACGCATAATTATATAGAACTAGTTAAATTTACTCGTGAAAGATTGCAAACATTAAGTCACACTAATGTTATAATATGTCTACCAACTTTTAAATATATGGATAACGGTAATGTTATGTTTAACAGCCGTATAGATACTTTCAATAACTTAATTTACATGGATGTGGAGACATATGAATATGCGTACATACTGGACTCCAATCTCAACCTTCCATATACCTATGACACTTACAGCCATCGGTGTGGGAGTTTAAATAACAAAGGCTTAAATATTGTGATATCGGATTTGCAAGACCTTATCCTAAACCTAAACACCATGAATGCCACTAACTCGGAAGTTGATTGTTCCCAGAAAAACCAAGCGGAATTAGTGACTGATATTCAAGCAGAATCGCAAACAAAAACTCAGTTTTTTCTATAGTAATTACCTTAACATTCTTCATCAAAATATTGCAGGACTTATAAACAAATCGGATTTACTGACAATTAAGTTAGAAGAACTTTTTAATAAAGGAATCAATATAGATGTAATATGCATCACTGAACATTTTGTTGAGACAGGTTACGAGAGCTTGCTACATCTACCTAATTACTGCCTAGCTGCCTTTTTTTCGAGAAATACTAAACGAGGAGGAACCTGTATATTTGTTCGAATAGGATTACATTGTAGAGAGTTAACGGAAGTAGCAAAACAATCAGTGACCGGTATTTTCGAGTGCTGTGGTATAGAGCTGATAACTCATAATATTATAATTGTCTGCGTATATAGAATACCTAAATTTAACTATAACGTATTTTATGAAAGACTAGACGACATATTGCGAAAAATTCGTTCACTTACAAATAAAAATGTCATTTTAACAGGCGACTTTAATATCGATGTACTAAAAAGAAACAAAAGTACATTAGAATTTGAAAATTTTCTTTTACAATATAATCTGAAACTTGCTCTCTATGAACCGACCAGATTAAGTAGTAATTCTTGCATCGACAATTTTGCACACTCTTACCGAAAAGAATGCAAAGCGGAAATAATGGATCTAGTTCTTTCGGATCATACTTCTCAGTTACTCAAAGTACCTATCAACAAAATCTGTACGCTGAAATTCTGGAAAACTAAAAAACAAGACATTTCAACATATAATTTATCCAAATTCAAAAATCACTTGAGGTGTTTATCTTTTTTGCAAGTGTATAACGCCAAAGATGCTAACGAGTCTTACGAAAATTTTAAAGATGAGTTTTTATTATTGTATCGTTTATGCTTTCCCGAAAAGAATGTCACCATATATACTAATAAAAAGACTAAATGGTTATCTCGTGGAATTAAATTATGTAGTAAAAAACAGAGACAGCTACTCTGGGCATATAGACTTAATCCTAACTCAAAAAATAAACTTGTTTTAAAAAAATATTCCACACTTTACAGGAAAATAATAAAATTAACCCAGAAAGCCCAAAATAACCATTTTATAAACGTATCACAAAATAAATCAAAAGCAGCCTGGCAAGTAATAAACAAATCAAAATTTTGTGTGCCCCAAGAACCAATATTATCTATAACAAAAGATAACTTAATTTTGACACATCCCATGGATATAGCAAATGAATTTAATAAATATTTTATTGAGACTGTTGAAAACAATATACAAACGAATTGTACGTCGACAAAAAATATTTTTAGGGAAAATCTAACATCGCATTCATTATTTATGTTGCCTGTTGCAGATGATGACATAGTTAAAATAATTAATAGCCTTAAGAATACAAATACCGTCGGACACGATGGGATATCAACCAAAGTGATAAAATATGTCAAGGAAGTTATAGCGCCACCACTGTCACATGTAATCAATCTCTGTATTGCTGATGGTATATTCCCAAATAGTTTAAAAAAAGTAATCATTAAGCCCCTTTTTAAAAGAAATGACAGAACAGATGTTGGAAATTATAGACCAATTGCAAAAATTCCGGTATTTTCAAAAATCTTTGAGAAAGTAATTTATAATTCCATTTATGCTTATTTCGAAAAATTTAAATTATTTTGCAATGAACAAAAGGGTTTCAGAAAAAATGTCAATATTAATATGGCACTGTTTGACTTACTATCAAGTGTCTTGACATGTGTCGATAAAAAGAAACATGTTTGTGCGATATATACAGACATGACGAAGGCGTTCGACTTTGTGGATCATAAAATATTACTGCAAAAATTACATGGTTATGGCGTTAGAGGGAACATCCTTAAACTTTTAGAATCATACCTAAGTGATAGATTACAATGTACGGAAATCTCTAGAATATGTCCTATAACCAAATTAGAAACCACATATACCTCTGAACCAAGGTACATAAAATATGGCGTGCCTCAAGGTAGCGTTCTGGGACCACCGCTATTCCTGATATATATAAACGACCTCCCAAAATCCACAGGGCAAAGAATGGTACTCTTTGCAGACGATAGCACGGCTATTGTAGAATGTAATAATCTAAACAATTATCAAAATGACATTAATAATTCTTTAAATAAAATAATAAATTGGCTTAATGATAATAATCTTATAATTAATTTAAATAAAACCAAAGTAATGCACTTTCACCAACGGCTTGAGAAACCACTGGTTAATGTTGCTTATAATAATTATGACATAGAAGAAGTTAGTGCTGCGAAGTTCTTAGGTATAACTGTAGATGATAAACTGACTTGGAAACCTCATTTGGAGGAAATTTGCAAGCGATTAAGTAAATCAGCATATTTGCTATATCAACTTTCAAAGAAAGTAAATACTGAAACACTGATAACAGCCTATCATGGACTGGTCGCCTCAATTCTGCGGTATGGTGTTATTTTTTGGGGACAGTCAACAAATAGGGAACTTGTTTTCAGGATGCAGAAAAGATGTATACGGTCAATGTGTGGTTTAAAAACAACAGATAGCTGCATACCATATTTTAAAAAATTTAAAATATTACCTCTACCGGCATTATACATCCTGGAAACTGCTTTATTTGTAAAAATAAATCCACATTTATTCAAAAAATTATGCTCAGTAAAGAAAACTCCGATGCGTGCTCAATATATTAACGAATTATGCCTTGTGAAATGTAAAACTTCTCTAATGAAAAAGAGCTTCTTCGGTGTTGCTCCACAAATATATAATAAAATACCCGATGAAATAAAATGTATGCCATTGCAGAAGTTTAAAAAGACGCTTAACGGGTTACTGCTTCAAAGGTGTTATTATTCTCTAGACGAGTTTCTTAATGACGAATCTCTTTAAATGTATAATGCTGACATAAACTTGTAATTTTTCCATTAATCTTATTTTTATTTTTTTTATTGAATAGACTTTAAATTTTGACATGAAATATAATTGATTATGAATAATAAAATTTAAGTTGCATGCATGTGTCAATACATAAGGTACTCAAATACGTAAATAATGATAATATTGTAGTAAATTTATATTATAATTTAGTACAGTACCTCATGATATAATCGTATTTCTTTTTTATAATTTGTATGTCAAATGGCAAAACATAGCGCACTACCTAATTTTTAAGATCTTGCATGTAATTATTACCTATGTTTTACAAATAAATGATTTTGATTTTGATTTTGATTTTGATTTTGATGAAATAAATGAAACTTGAGTCTATTTTATCATAAGATTAAATAAACCACATCCACCATAAGATTAAATACACCACATCATAGATTCCTTTATATTCCGCCATTTTGCTGATATCAGTTTGGCTCCGACCTCAAAAACAAGAAAAACAAATGTAACTTTTGGAGCATAAATGTAACATTTCAGGAAATGAAACCGAATGAAACGTAACTTTTGACTTAAGGGCCCTGGCAACACTGATCTAATATCAATGTGTTTACTTTTTCTATAACATTCATAATTTGCCACCAACTTCTGTGCACTCTTGACTGTCATTATATAAATGAACAGTACAAAGATTACCAGTAAGTTCAAATAATAAAGATCTCAAATATATGGCTTCTTTGCACGCATCAGCCGTAGCCATATATTCAGATTCCATGCTCGACAATGCTACGGTTCTCTGCTTCTAACTTTCCCAGGAAATAGCTGATCCTGACATTACAAAACAAAATCCTGTATATGATTTGCGGTCAAAAGTATTACTTGCCCAATCGGCATCAACATAGCCAATAAGTTCAGCTGTTCCCTTTACAAATTTTAAACAATAATTCTTAGTTTTCTTAAGATACCTAAGTCTCCTTTTTGCTAGTATAGGTAGTTCCAATGAACATTAGTGTAACACTTATTAAATTGACTCAGATAACTGACACAAAAATAAATTTCAGGTCTTGTAAGAACAGACAAATACATAAGACTTCAGCCGCGTTTCCACTAGGCAACAATTGGCAACATGTTGCACAACAAGTTGCCCAACATGTTGAAAGTCAGCGCGGAACTTTTGTTAAACAATGTTGTCTGTCTACGCATCTAAGTCGTCGCCAACATGTCGCCAGAGGAACTTGTGTTAATATAATACCTACAAAACAAAGAAAATGTATTCAGTGATCTCCGTGTGGTTGATGGATCTTTTACGAATTTTACCCGAATGAACAAAACAGACTTCGAGATACTGTTACAAAAAATTGAACCCATAATATCGAAGCAAGATACAAAATTACGAAATGCAACTACTGCTTCTCTCAGATTGGCTGTTACACTTCGATATTTGGCAACCGGAAATTCCTATACTTCACTGTCCTACACCTTCAAAATATCAAGACAATTAATAAGTAAAATTGTACCAGAAGTTTGCAGAGTACTGATTCAGAGGTTTAAAGATTATGTAAGGCTAAGTACAGGTAAAATAAAAGATTTGATAGGTATATTATTATAGGCATATTAAGCTCAATTCAAACAATCAACGTCTGTTAATGATTTAGAATCCCTTAATTGTGGATTCATCCTGTAAATCTGATATGATATTACGTAATTCAAAATTAACAACATCTTCATCATTATTTTGTTGAACACTGTCCTGGTTTGTGGTGCCATCATTACTTGCTGAAGTGCCGGGTGTGCTTTGCCGTCCTGTACTATAGCCGTACGTATTATACTCTTGTCGATACTTTCCAATACGAGCATCAATCAATATATTATTTATAAATTGTTTGGCTATTAGAGTAGAATATTCGTCCTTTATATTTCGAAGTTCTGATCCCAACATCAAATTCATCTGTCATATCATCTCTGTCCTCCCTCCCATCTTTTTTTTACATTCTTCATTACTTCATAAGCTTCATCAATTTGTTCGTCGTGACTCCGCTTCTTCGCTACTTTATTCTCAGTTTGCGGAATTGTTTCGGTTTGATCTGCTCGCGCTTCTTCATTTTGGTGTTGCATTGAATTATCTTCATTTTTGATGTTGCGTAGAGTTATGGTCTTCCACCTAAAAAAATAATGATATATTAAGCTCTTGTATGAACCATTTCAGATTCCATCAAATGATGTCGCATGAAAATTTAACATATTGAGCAATTTTTCTTCCCTGAATAGGTCTTTAATTTATTAATGTATTTTTATCTCCAGTCATGTGCTCTGTCGCACCACTGTCTAGATACCAACCATTACTTTCAAATACTCCGTTGAATAATGCATATGAAATAAATACATTACTCTCTTGTTGATTTGGTTTCCCTTGCTTTTTATTTCTATTCTGTGCAAACCAGCAGTTTTTCTTAATGTGACCTTTTTTCTTATAATAGAAACACTCTATTTCTTTCCTGTCTTTAATATTTCTGCCTTTTATTGTTGTTGAAAGTGCTACCAACTCATTACTTATTTTCTCTGTATTGCTCTCTCATTCCTCCTCCAATAATAACCTAGTACTTAAACTTTCCAGTGTTTGTTCTGTTTCAGGTACACTTTCCCAGGCTGATGTGATGTATTTAAATTTATATTTTAGAGACAATATAATTTTAGTAATGATCATTTTGTCCGATACTGTTTCACCATTTTGTTTTAATTGACTTGTACTTAATTCCAGGTTACTCAAAAACTGATTAATTCCTTCACCTTTATATTTCATATTAAAGAATTGTTGTTGTAAATAATGCACACTTACAGCCGTTTGCTTCTCATATACTGAGCATAATTTATCCCACATCTCTTTCGCCGTTGAAGCTGTTAATAGATGGGTCATTGGGCCTTCAGAGATACTTGTCACCAACAACTCTTGAGCACGGGAATCTTTCTTGGCGAATTCGATGTTAGGTTTTTCACCCTCATTTTTCTTTAGCACGCCCGTTACAACTTCATATAAATCATTAGCCCGCAAGATTACGGTTACCTGGAACTTCCATACATTCCAATTGGACCAATTGGACCCATTGCACAGTATCACGTTTCTTTCCTTTCTGTCCTTGCCACTCACTTTAGCGAGCAAAAAGCCCATAACCTGTTATAATACTTATGACGCAGACGTAGCACAGTATGAGCGCGAGCGGCTTTATTTACTTATTAAAAACAGAAATAACTTTATCCTTTTAACACTTTATTTATGATCACAACTAGACATGAAGACACACCCAACAAACAGAAACACAGATTGACATTTTTAAAGGCGCCAAACAGTGTTACCATTACAACAAAATATTAATTCAGATATGTTTAATTATCTTTAACAAGTTTAAAATAGCCTTAACTTGAATTAAGCATGTCGCCATCTCCAAGGTCAGGTTTGTTAAACCCAAAAAGCGTCGTAGATGATGCTTGGTGTGACTGCAGACTCCCATAGGCCTCCGAAGTGTGGAGTATAAGCAGGTATAAATAAAAAGTTTATGCCAGGGTCGATTTTATTAAAATTTAAGTCTTGCGAAAGTAGCCTGGCCACCTCATTGAAAGCACCGACAAAGGTTGTACCGTTGTCGGAAAAAATTTTTCGGGGTTTTCCTCTTCGAGCAATAAAGCGGTTTAGTGCGGCTAAGAAAGCTTCCTTTGTAAAGACCGACACAAGTTCGAGGTGGATGGCTCTCGCAGCTAGGCACACAAACACAAATGAAGCATTTGATGAGCTTACAGCCTCTACCTTTCCGGTCAGCTATCATGATGGGACCGGCGTAGTCTACTCCTGTGTCTAAAAATGGAAACTAAATGTAGACGCTGTTCTTACCCATGATAGGCTGAATAGTGTTGGCCTTGATCCTGCAACATTTAACGCACTGATGTGTGATCTTTTTTGCCAAGTTCCTACCCCCAATAGGATAAATAGTGATGACGAATAGTGGCTAATAAAAGTGGTAGCCCAGCATGCAAGAGGCATAAATGATACATGTTAAACACGAGAATGCAAATCGTATGAGAACTAGATAATAGAATTGTATGCTTAATGTTATAGTCATAGAATGAGTTATTTAATCTTCCTCCAACACGAATTAGATTAGAAAGAGTATCAAAGAAAGGTGACTAAGATAATAGTTTGTTCTTTGCTGGTAACTGTTTACCTGATTTAAGTAAGTGGTACTCTTCCGGGAAAGATGCCATTTGATTAAATCTTAATAATAAGTTTATAGAATTGTTAAGTTCAGTAGAAGTTAGTGAACCAGACCCAGTGATTTCCTATTGCGTTTATAAATGAATCGCATGACACGCTGTAATGTGCTAAAGCTTGAGAATTTTGAAAATAACGCAGTAATAGGATTATCAATAGTGTGATTAGAAACATGACAAGAAGCGACTGTTTCCGGTAATCCAGAATAATTACGATGTAATTCAGGGAACTGAGGCCATGAAGACATATCTTTGCTAAGAAATTGTGGTCCTGACCACAACTACAGTTTCCTGAATTTCAGACACTCGATGATTCCTTTAATTGGTATGGTGAAGTAGATAACCATCCCAAGACGACGGTGGAATCACACCAACAATGGATTTCATTAAAATGAAGTGAAGTCAGCACAGTTGCACGTGGTCGTTGTGTTCGTGTGGCCATAGCGGGCTGGCGGCGTCGCCCGCGGGTTGCTTTTCGTTGCAGCGACGACGCACAACGCGGTATGTGACTGACGAACCTTTTCTCCTGAGGCATCCACTTTCTTCGGGACTATGTGTACTGGACATGACCAAGGGGAGTTACTTTCCTGTATGATATTATTTGCCAGGAGTTGGTTAATCTGTTTTTTAATTTCCTCCTTTTGTTTCGGTGCCTGTCTATAGTTACGTACGAAAATAGGTTTGTTGTCTGTTTATCTTAGTTGATGTTTGATTTCGTGTGTAAATCTTAATGGGATTTCTTCGCAATGGCAATGACATAGTTTCTTTATTTCGCGATTTTCCTCTGGATTCATGTGACTGGTTTTGTAACCTTTCTAAATTTTGTTTCTGCAATTTATCAAGCTCTTTAGTATTGTTTGCTTGTTAGTTTATGGTTTTATTGGATGTGTTTATTACCGTCATCAGTGCGTTTCCGTTTTTTACTGTAATCAATGCCGATGGAAAGATTAAACCGCTTTTCGTTGTTTTCTTTTCTGAAAAGTATTCTCCTTCTTTATAGTTACATAACACATTTATTACTTGCTCGCATTTAGGTCCTATTTTACTGTGTGATTTTATGTCGTCTCTAATAGGTATTACAGCTTTATCTATGCGAAGTACCATATTTTTAATATCTATTTTGCATTTAAGTGGGACTAGTAAATCTAAACCTAGTAGTCCTACAAAGTCTGAGTCGAAGTTAAAAATTAAAAACTTGTGGGTTATGTCTTCATTGAATAATTTTAATTTTTTAAATTTTTTTAAGAGCAGATGCAGAGTATTCTTCTGCAAATTGGCGATTTTTAAAATACAAAATCTCTTTATGCAGATGTGAAACACGCTATTAAATAAATAATTAAGGTTTATATTTTAATGTTCTAGACATTTATCGAGTTATTAAACAAAACTTCAACTGTATCTTTTATTTTTATTTTATATGCCTCTGTCTCTAAAAAGCTATTAATCATTGTAGCACCACTTTCAATGCAGTTGATGAGATCTTTAGAGGCGTATTTAAGGGACATTTTTAAATCACTATATTCTTTAAACTCTATGTGATCTCTCTATTGTCAGACACAAAAATATTTTTACAAATTTCGCATTTATTGCGATTATTTTTTATTATAAACCCACAGACGTATGCACATGCTTGAATTTCGCCACTGCTTTCCTGCAAGCTACATTCAATTGTGGAATTAATACTTTCTTCCAACTCGTTGGTTAAAAGTGTGGCATAAGCAGTGTCTGTGGGTGCGAACAATAAAGTTTTAAAATTTCTTAATATAACTTCATTTTCGTCATATTCACAATTTCCAGACCCAATAAAAGATAAATTACTGAGGACAGCCGTTTTAAGACCAGCGACAAACTGTCCAGCTGTGGGATTTGAATTGCAGCCGCAATTGGCCCGAACGCAACCGAAAAGATTTTCCGACGGGTCCTGCTGGAGCCTCCTTGTTTCTAAGCTTTTTATTGACTTATGCGTATCACTGAGATTTCTCCAAATTCTTTCTATTCCATTGATGGACCAAATCCATCCTTCTTGTGATGGAGGGGGTCGCCTGCATCCCAAAAATTTAAGTTCCTTAAAAAACTTCTTCATAAAAGTGAAATGTGTGAGATGTGGTGTTTTTTTTTTCATATTGGTTGAAAATGGTTTCCCCCTTCTTAAGTCTGGTGTGCATGAGTTGATAGGGGAATAAAAAAAAAATGCCGAGTAGGTTTGGTATAAATAGTTAAGATATAAAAAAAAAGGTGCTAGCAAAAGTTAGAAAGAAATTATGAATGATGATGAAATGAGGGCCAAAATAGAAACCAAAAGTCAACGTACTTGTGTAAGTATTGTTTAGACTGCGCCTCTGTAAACCGTTTTTATTCGTTCACGATTTCTTAATTGATATTCAAATTTAAAATTCAGAAGACATGTCGGAACGAAGAAAAACGGGCGTCACTTTTTTAGTTTGGAATCTGGACTGAACGCTGGAAGTCCGTTTTTCTGTTTATTACTATGAAGTATACGATTGTATCTAAAAATTCTCTTTAAAACTATTATATATAAGGCCTGTGAATCTACCAAAACTGTGAAATGCAATAAATATTATTTATTGAGTGTGGAACTTAAATGTGAGCATTTTTACTGGTTCTTTAACTTCTAGAACAAGTTACCACGAGGATATATTGATTACGTCTAGAAAATTCCGTGTTTCTTGTACATGGAATTCCTCAAACTATAATAATGGATAATGGTTCACAATTTCAATCAAACGAGTTTCAAAGTTTTCTGAACAAATATAAAGTTCCTTTTATCTTTTATTTTCCAAGCCTTCCTGCCCGTCAAGCTGCCTAGCTGTGAGATAACTACCCACAACGTGAGAAGCCGGACTACCCACGACGTGAGAACCCGGACTACCCACGACGTGAGAAGTCGGACCTTCCTAGTTGCCCACGTCGTGCGACCTTACCTTAATTTGTTAATTATATCCTTTTCTTAGTTTTAATTTATAGTTACCTTTAATTTTATTAACGTGGCTTACGTATAGTTCATTTGAACTATACGTAACGCTACAGTTTATATTTGTACTTGGGAGATGCCTTATTCCAACAGTGACATCCTAGATTCTGTTTTCACTTAATCATTACCAATTAAAATAATTATGACAAATGTAACAAGATAACTATATTATATTTTGAATTAATTATTCAGTAATTCACCCAATATCTTTATAAATTATAGCCCAAGTGTTATTCTGATGTATAAGCTATATTTCTGTAAAGTTGCATTAAAATCCGTTCAGTAGTTTTTGCATGAAAGAGTTACAAACATCCATCCATCCTCACAAACTTTCACGTTTATAATAGTAGTAAGATATTTACCTTGTGAAATTTTAGCATACATCCCTGCAGCAACTGAATGGCTTAGCACTTGTGCAGCTAGCTTAACTTTCATCTTCTGCTTCGTATTTGGGTTTAAATGTTCTTGTTTTAAACAAGGTGCAAAAACGAAATTCGGTTTGCTGTTATCTTCATTGTAAAATACTTTTATATGGCTCCATTTAGCAATACCTGTAAAAAAAATAATCTAAATTTCCAGCTTATTGAAAAATAACGGACGTCACGTGGTTTCACCCGCGTAGTTCCCGTTCCCGTGGGATGGGAGTACGGGTATAAAATATAGCCTATGTTACTCGCTAATAATGTAGCTATCCATTGCTCAAACAATTTTTCAAATCGGTCCAGTAGTTTTTAAGTTTATTCATTATAAACATACACACACACAAAAATACAAATATTTCCTCTTTTTAATATTATAGATATGTATAATATATTATGATTGTTATAAAACAAAAAATCTTACCAAATCCAATTTGATCATTTGATGTTATATTTGTAGGGCATTTAATATCATATTTTAAAAACATATTTCTAAAGCATTTGAGCAAATGCGGAGTATCAAAAATGGTAACTACTTCTCGATTATTTAATATAATATATGGCTTCTTTACAGACGCGCCCAAGATTCTTAGAACTCTCTTATTCACACCATCCAATCACACACTGAAGCTGAAATATTTATTCCAGCATTAAAACAATGTTGCAGAACCTGAAATGATTAACGTAAATCAATAATGTGCAACAGTATCTACTACATATCTTCATAATATAGCAAATAAAAGAACATAATGCTCACCTCCTTTATAAGAACTGACAGCGTATCTTCAGTCACAGATCCACTAGAAAAATAGTAAGCAATTGGTTGCTTCAGCTTGCCTGTAACTAAGTCAAATAAATACTTTCGAGTTTCAATCCAGTGATGTGTGTTATTGAAGTTCACCCGTTTCTATGAAGAATGAAGGTACCTCTACGTGACATCAGAAGTCGGCTCAGCTCCCACTATCGCCTGCTGCCTATGCTGTGAAAGCCATCCGAAGAATTTCTTACAACACGGCCACCGCCGAAGGCATGGCAAAAGAATTTTCCTATGATCATTTCCAAGAGTAAGCGACTTACTGCCCAGACATAGGCGAAGATAACTGAAATATATTTACGTGAACGATCCGATTACAATAATCATGGCGGCCGCAAATGCCAATGGAAACGAAGATTATTGCAATAAAACATTTTTATTTTGTGAAGACGCACAGAACTCTATTGAAACGTCAGAAGAAGCTAAGAATTAGCTGTGGTCTCGTCTAAGCTGCTGATGAGTGGCAGGATGCTGTCCTACACCATTATGGTCATAACTAGCCTGAGAGCATATTATTGAAGTGAGTAAAAATTTATACAGCACAGAATGACCGAAGCAGCCATTGATAGATTCCATCATCGATGAGGGGAGTATTCTGTTTTATTTATTTATGTTATCTAAAATTCTTAAGAGCGCGGCGAACGGAGCTCGCAAATGCGATTCGAGACGAGTGAAGAATTCGTTCAGAGTATTGCTATCTCGCTTTGCACACACACGCGGTGCGCCGTGCGCAGCCGTGTGTGTGCGAGTAGATAGGTTTCCATTCATAACGACTCGAAAGCCGGCAAGCCGGCCAACGCGAACTGCGCCGGCGTTCTTTTGTCTTATTTATGTAGGTAACTATGCCTTTTACGAAACCTCAAATATGTATTGTTATAATAAATAATGAATGCAAGTAAAATAATACAAATGTTACTTAGGCAAAGTATTAGTACAAGACAAATATTCCAATAATTTATGCCTATTTACGCATAAGTTAGGTACAGACAAATAACAGCGCTCTGATCTAAGAATATTAAAAATAAAAACACGAATTTCGTATAAACATTTATTTAGTTATGTTTTACTTTATAGATCATCATTCATCTATTTAAAAAATATAAATCAAAACGTGATAAAGTCGTGTAGGGTGACCATAAATATTATCGACTGAACGAAATACAAAAATACAATAATGATAATCAGAAAACATTTTTACGCATGCTTTTTAGTTTATATGTACAATTGTACATTGTAATAATTGTACATTACGTAGGTAAAGAAAAAAAAAAGTTTATATTCTGTCTCTGATAGGCAGATTTCTAGGTAAACAGGGATCTATTAATTCAGGCAATATACATTTAAAATAAAACTCTTCTAATTTTAATACTATTGAATTCCAAAATTCGTTGTCTTTTTCAATTTTTTCATATGCCAGTCCTTTAGGCGTCCATATAATAAAAATACAGTATTTGCGGTTTGTTATTTGCAATTGTCCTTGTATCTGGTAAAATAGTAACTTATTGTATTATATCATTGGGATATACATAGGTACTTACTGTGAGAAACATCCCAACGCTCGGAGTCCATGTCGGCAACCAAACCAAATCGTAAATAATAAAGTCCGTAAACAACGCAAAGTTCGTAAGAAAGTAGATAACTCAATATCAAAGTTCAAATCACAAGGCAAATCTAAATCCAAGTTCATAGCTTAGGTCAATAGTGTCAGAAATATTACAATAAGTACTTAGTAAATAAATAAATACGCACGAGCAGCACAGTAAAGTGATCGTCTAACACTGACAACAAACCACAAAAAAAAAAGTTAATTAAAAAAATCTAAAAACCCGACTGCTTGAAAAGCGAACTAAAAAGACGTAAACAAGGAGAAAATCATGCTGTGCTGTCGGAGGATACATCTTCGCGAGCTGGCTGACCAAAACCAGACGTATCCTCCGACTGCACAGCATGATTTTCTCCTTGTTTACGTCTTTTTAGTTCGCTTTTCAAGCAGTCGGGTTTTTTGATTTTTTTAATTAACTTTTTTTATTTATAACTTTTTGGTTTTTTTTTTTTTCGAATCAGGTACATTTATAAGTGTTATATATTTTTGAAATCACCTCTTAAAATCCTTTATTTTGATACCCCACACGATAGGTGTGGAAGAAAAATAAAATTTGGGCCCCCACAATATGGCGCCCAAGAACCGCTATTTTCCTATTTGCCAATTTTTATGTATCCAGTGACACTCGCGGGGTTAAGGCGAATCCATTGACGTAAGAACCATCAAAATCGGGCTACGCGTTTGGTTTCTAGAACGCCACATAGGAACAAACATACATACATACATACTTACATACATACATACTTACATACATACATACATACTTACATACATACATACTTACATACATACATACATAAATAGACTGATAAACACATTACCCTCCTTCGGCAGTCGGGTAAAAAATATACAATACAACAAACAGTAAACAACCCCGAAGTGCCCCGAACAAAAGCCGTACGAGCGATACCTACTCAACCGTATGAAGCACGACTACACACACATTGACATGACGTGCTCGACGCGACAGCAATACTAGCTATTGAAAATGTATGATTATTTTTATGTGTTCCGTAATACCAAAAATGATGAATGAAAACTTAATGTTTTTTTAATTTTTTTTCGATAATTTGTTTCTTGATAATATGAGCTATGTTATAGCGTTGACAATTTTATAGATATTGTTTTTTTTAAGATAGAAAAATCAATAAGAAAACATGTCATTTACGCTGTAAAAATGTACGAAATGAAATTCGCTTAAACTTCATTTTAGGTAACTATTTTGAAAAAAAAAAGACGTAGGAACCTAGATAAATACTGTCTGAATCCGAATATTAGCATAATTTGGTGGAAATATGCTCAACTTACAAATGATTTAGGTATTACGTTTGTATGGACAATTCATGCTTCGCCGCGCCCTTAATACTCGTAATTTTCATTATGAACGTCAATCAAGGCAAGGTTAGTGACCTTTTGTGTGACAATTTCAATCAATCTGCCTACACATTGCCCAAAAAAGTTTGGATCGGTTCCCACTCTAACCAGATTCAACCAGTACCGTACGTGTTTAAATGGAGCGACCAAAACCTAGTAACTAGGTAACACGATACCCAATGGCAAGACCGGTGCCTGTTGGTGTTTGTATGACAATTTGTGAAGGTAGAATGAATTAAAACAGCCTAAATTACTCCATAAAATGAGACAGCTGACTAGGAATGTTAATGTTATTATTTAAATATGGTTCTTGCTTTTCTCTTAAGAATTACATGAGAAGCTTAACTTTATTTGAGGAGTATGTAAAGATTGTAGCAAGTGGTGATCTATGGTTGCTGCCTATCCCCATGAGGACAAAGTGTGAGTGTATGAATTTTAAACAATTCAAAGTAGGTACCCACGTTGAGTTTAGTACCGGATGAAAAGTAACTTAACTTATTTTTATAGCATTATTTAGGTAGCTAAAACAAAACAAAAGTTTAGTTGGTAGATAAGTTAAGTAAGTTACAGAATGTATGTGCAACAGAATTAGTAAACATTATGCAAAAAGTGCCATGACATGTTCATGTTGACGTTGAGTAGTGTATTATTGGGCATTCTATGCCACTGTCGGCAAGTAGCTCGGCCAGTGCGCCTCGCTACGCGACAGTGGCATAGAATACCCAATAATAAACGATCGACTCGACTGTGTAGTATATTAGTGTACTCACCTGAAGATCTTGTAAGAAATACCACTGGCTACCAGTAGCTGGGCGAGTACGCATTACTACATAAAGTAACGCTGAATAATGTAAGTACGATCGCTTCTCAAACGATCACTCTATCGCGAAAAAGGTTGCACTACTATTTCAATTTATAAATATTAATGTATCAGATACATTTTACTCATTACCAATCAGATTGTTTCCAAGTGTAATCATGAAGTTTGTAAAGCAGCCACAATCACTGCATGTTACAACAATCTGCGAGGATGTTAGTAAGACTAGTTTTCGTCACGGAGAATTGTTACCTGACTCAGTTCGATGTATCATATGCGGACCGTCTAACTGTGGAAAAACCAATTTATTGATTGGTCTTCTCATACACGAAAATGGATTAAGATTTAAAAATGTTTATGTTTATTCGAAAACTCTGTATCAACCCAAATACATGTTTTTAGAAAAAGTTTTACAACGAGTGCCAGGTACTTTACTCCAGAAATATAATGGAAATGAGGAAGTGATAAGAGTTCAAGACGCAAAACCTAACTCTGTGATAATATTTGATGATGTGGCTTGCGAAAATCAAGATAGCATGCGTGATTATTTTGCAATGGGAAGACACAAGTTCATCGATTGTTTTTATCTAAATCAAACTTATAGTAAAATCCCTAAGCAGTTAGTAAGAGACAACGCGAACTTAATCATACTTTTCAAACAAGATGACATTAATTTGCGTCATATTTATGAAGAACATGTCAACACTGATATGACATGGAATGAATTTCGTGAAATGTGTTCAAAAATATGGAACGAGCCCTTCAGTTATGTAGTAATTAATAAAGATTGTTTAAAAAATAAAGGATGTTACAGAAACAAATTTGACACCTTTGTAGTCTTTGATTAAGAATAGGGTTATTTAAGTCCGTTACCTTCGTGATATTATTATTATTCTTCAGACATCGTTTCATCAATCACTATCAGCTCATTTTTTTCGCAATGGAAAAATCTTTAAAAAGACAAATAGTAGTTGCAGCTGAAGCTGTTAAGAAAAAAGTAAGAAAAATGAGAGATGTCGAGAATAACAATCAGCAAACACTGGAATCAGTTTTCAAGCCTGTAACAGAACCACTCAACCAGATTGCTAATGCCAGTAAGCAGACTTCTTACCTGTGTCCTACAAAAAAAGAAGAACTTCCGTTTATTGATAAAGCTTTGCAGAACGAAGAAGTCAATGTTAGAAAAGAAAATTCAAATGAATATGAATCTGATATCGAAAGTGACTCTTCATATAAATCATTAGTTGAAAACAACCCCGCTCGTGACACGTCATCCTGGTCAGTATCCTCAGAAGCTCTTTCAGATGTTCCATTCGGTGTCAGAGTAGAAAATGGGAGATTGATGTTAGGTTCTGCTCGTATAACGATCGGCGATAAATTTATCACAGTAGCTGGACACAATTATAGAAATACGTCTGGTTTGAAACAGTTGTTACTGAAAAAGAACGTAGATTTAAACATGGTTACAGAAAGTGATATGCAGCATTATAAGTCAATGCTACTTGATACAAACGCACATCGACGAGACTATGAGCCGGATAAACCAATAAAAAGCAATAAAGGTCAAAAGTATATGCAAGTTATCAAGCCTATTTTCAAAATACAAAACACTGTTCAGACTCCTCAATCGAAGGGAAAAGGACTACCCTTAACCAAAATGTGGAAGAAAAAGGTTGATTTTGTATATTGGAATGATCCAAATGAACTGGTGGATAGGTTAAAATTATTAATCGCATCTCGAGATGCTGGTAACACAGGATTAGATAATGAAATTATATCTATCATTGAAGAATTACGTGAAAGTAAAATTATAAATAAATAATACATCTACGTTTTCTAAAAGGTGTGTTCATTTTATTATAAACCTCACAACACAATACACCTTAAACATGAACGTAGATAAATTCGGACATCATATTCATAAAAGAATGCGATTATCAGAGTTATTTGAGATTAATGAAAATACATTATTAAAATCAAAAAACGGAGATTTTGATTTAAAAACATCAAGACTGAGAGGAATCAAAAATCCAGTAGAAGCTGACGATGCAGTGAACAAGGATTATGTAGATCGAATGACTGCTAATATGATAAAAGAATTTAATACACTTATAGGGACATTGCGTTCACAAAGTATTATAGACGCACGGGAAACATTTCAGGTTTCTTTAAAAGCCAAGATGCCTGCAATTGTAAGTCATTTGCAAGATAAGTTTTATACTAAAGAAGAGGTTGATAAATTAATTCAAAAAAATCAGTAATGGCAAAACAGCAAATTGTTAATGAAATACACAGAGCAGCACGAAGAAATTTCCTTAGACGTCATGTCATTCTAAAGGGAATCGATGACTTGTGGCAAGCTGATCTGATGGATATGCAAAATCTAAGGAAATATAACAAAGGCTACAATTACATTTTAATAGTGATCGATTGCTTCTCAAAATATGCTTGGACGCAGCCGTTAAAATCAAAAAATAAACTTGATGTCACTCATGCATTTGAACGAATATTACTTGACAGTAATCGAAAACCTGATAATTTACAAACGGATATGGGAACAGAGTTTTATAATAACACATTTCAAGCGCTTATGAAAACATACAAAATTAACCATTACTCATCGTTTTCTACCAAAAAAGCATCAATTGTTGAACGACTAATAAAAACCATAAAAAATAAATTGTACAAATATTTTAGCCTTAATGGAAACTATAAGTGGCTAGGTAAACCATTAGAAGTTACACTGGAATCGTATAACAACACAAAACATCGAACTATTAAATTAAAACCAATCGATGTAAACAAATCTAATGAGCAAGTAATAAAAGAAAGTATTTTAAAAGTACATAAACCTGTATCTATTCCATATAAACCTAAGTTTCAAATTGGCGATAATGTTCGTATCAGTAAATACAAACACAATTTTGAGAAAGGTTATACTCCAAATTGGTCAACAGAAATTTTTACTGTAAAGAAGATTAATAATACAATACCAGTGACATACCATGTACAAGATCAACGAAAACAAACTATATTAGGAACCTTTTATGAACAAGAACTTCAAAAATCAAACTATCCTGGTGTTTATTTGATAGAGAAAGTTTTAAAAAAGAAAGGAACTAAAATTTACGTGAAATGGTTGGGTCTTAGTAATAACGAAAATAGTTGGATTGACAAAGCTGCATTAGTGGATTGAGTTAATAAGTATATAGTCATTTTTTTTAAATATTTTTCCATTGCGCTTTGTACAATGCAAGGTGGTGGACTAGTTAATAGTATAATAGAAAATCTACCATTCGAGCTTCATTTGCCTGGATATAATTATTGCGGACCAGGAACAAAACTCCAGAAACGTTTATTACGTGGTGACCGAGGTATTAATAAGTTGGATGAAGCTTGTATGCACCACGACATTGCATACGCTAACCACACAGACTTATCACATCGTCACAAAGCTGATTTACAATTAATGAATATGGCAAAACAAAGACTTAAATCAAAAGATGCTGCTAAAGGTGAAAAATTTAGCTCATGGCTAGTGAGCAAAGTTATGAAAGCCAAATTAAAGTCTGGTGCCGGAATTAAAACGTTTCAAAATTTTGTATCAAAGATAAAATCAAAAATTAAGAAAATTAAACATAAAGATAGTAAAGCTTTAATTAATGCTGCTTACTTAGCAGCAAAAAAGATATTTCCAAAAATTCAGAAAATTCGGGTACCTCGAATCATACCAATACCAAAGACTGGAGGTATTTTGCCTTTAATTCCAATTTTTGCTGGCTTATCAGCTTTAGGCACTTTGGCTGGTGGTGCAGCGGGTATTGCAAAAACCGTTAATGATTACAAATCAGCTCAACAAAATTTGCGAGAAACAGAACGTCATAATAAGACTATGGAGGCTTTAGCGTTGGGTAAGGGTTTATACATTAAACCGCATAAAAATGGTAAAGGGTTATTTATTGAACATCCAAAAAACTGATGAAGAAGCTACCTAATCGCCCACTGACTAATATCGACATCCAAGAACATGCACGAGACATCCCACACTTTCGAGGAGTGTACATGAAGGATCTATTGCCAAGAAAGCCAAAACAGATTGAATGTGGTATTGTTAACTTGGACGATTCTAAAAATGAAGGAACGCATTGGGTAGCTTATGTTAAAGTAGCCGACTATTGTGAATACTTTGATAGTTATGGAGACTTGAAACCTCCAATGGAATTAATGCGATATTTTAAGAATTGTACTGTTTATTACAACTACACAAGATATCAAAAGTTTAACACAGTAAATTGTGGTCACCTATGTTTAGAATATCTGTGGCAATTTTGGAATAAAGATGTATAAAATTAATGTGTGTCTTTCATTTCAATCATTTGCAAAATGTCACTCACTTTATCGATAACCGGAAACTCGTCTACCTTAACCACGTACTATCCTAATACGTTACAACTAAATGGACAGTATGAGTGTGCATTATTGCATTTCTCAACATTTAATTCTATTCCAAACATTGATGAAACGAATAACAAGTTTTACTATGGTTCCGAAATCATTGAAATACCGGATGGAACCTATGAATTGCAAGATATCAGTGATTATTTAAAATCGGAGATAAAAGGAGCATCAATAAAACTAGGTTGCAATAACAATACTTTAAAAACTACTATACACTGTACGAAAGACATCAATTTTGAAAAAGAAAACACCTTTAGACGTCTGCTAGGGTTTGATAAGCAGATATTAAAAGGTAATAAATGGCATGTATCACAGTTTCCCGTCAACATTTTACCTACGACCGTGATCAGGATTGAATGTGATATTATAAGCGGATCCTACATAAACGGAGATCCGAGTCACATTATCCACGAATTTGCACTCAATGTGCCGCCTGGATATAGGATCATAGAAATCCCGAAGAACGCAATATACTTTCCAATCAATCAAAACAACATAAGCTGTATACATATCAGACTGTTAGATATTAACAATCGTCTAATAAATTTACGTGGTGAAGAAGTACAACTATATTTACATCTCAGACGAAAAAATGATTGACTATAATAAATATGAGCAGCCCCAGGTCAAAAATATCAGTGCTAATTTAGCAACCAAGAAAATAAGAGCGCGCTCTAATAAAAAAATAAAATTAACCAATAATAATAAGGCATTCCTGAAAGCTATCGGTTTGTTAAAATGAATATTTTAGACGTTTTATCCGCTCCGACTTACGACAATACAGTTGAAGGAATCGAATTTCATTCCTACAAGCCCTACGTTACAAGTTTTAATAGAAATGATGAAATTCGCATACCCATCAACCAACAGGACCTATATGTACTACCATCAGCTAGCACTCTTTATTTGGAAGGAACTGTAATTGTTAGCAAAAAGGACTCAAAAGACAAGGCTTCTAGCGTTCATTTTACGAATAATGCTCTCCTTTACTTGTTCCAAGATATAAGGTATGAGTTGAATGGAGTAGAGATTGATAAAATAAAAAATGCTGGCGTTACTACCACCATGAAATCTTTAATATCAATGAATGAGAACGAATCAAAGACATCGAATTCATGGGGCTGGAATATCGATGGCACAAAAAACATTCACGGAGGTAATTTTTCTGCTTCTATACCCCTCTGTAATATCATTGGTTTCGCAGAGGATTTCAAGAAAGTCGTGATAAATTGTAAGCATGAATTGATATTGCTACGAAGTAACACTAACCTGAATGCTGTAAAACTAAACACCGGTGAAATTGCGGAAGACGTTCAGATAAATAAAATCATTTGGCGCGTACCGCACGTTAAAGTGTCTGACAAAGAGAAAATAAGTTTATTGAAACTATTAGAAAAAGATCGACCACTGCAGATGGTATTCAGAAATTGGGATCTGTACGAATATCCGGCTTTACCTAAAACTACAAAACATACCTGGTCAATCAAAACATCCTCGCAAATAGAGAAACCAAGATACATTATTATGGGACTACAGACAAATAGAAAAAACAATGCCAGTTCTGATATGTCTCAGTTCGATCATTGTCATGTTCGTGATGTAAAAGTGTACCTCAACTCTACTTATTTCCCGTATGAAAACCTAAATGTGAGTTTCGCGAATAACAGAATCGCTTTATTATATGAGCAATACGTTAGATTTCAGCAGTCTTATTACGGGCGTCGACCGCAGCCCTTACTAAGCGAAAAACAATTTAAAGATTTAGCGCCACTATTTGTTATCGATTGCTCTAGGCAAGCTGACAATTTAAAGACTGGGCCCGTTGTAGACGTAAGACTGGAAATTGAGAGTGATACGGAAATACCAGATCAAACTTCTGCGTATTGTCTTATATTGAACGATTGTATTATTGAATATAAACCTTTAAGTAATACAGTCAGGAAAATATCATGAATCCTAATATTGTTATATTAGATGTTCAAGGGTTTAAAGACCTGTACAATAATTTTATAATAAAAGAGTTGGCTTTTGCTACCCGTGATTATACGCAAACATTTTTGATAAAACCACCATACTTGTTTAAATACTTAACAAGTGAAGAAAAGAGGCAAGTTAAGTGGCTGGAAAGAAACAGAGGTATTTATTGGAATGAAGGGTATATCGACTATAAAGAATTTCGTCGTATAATTGTTCCCTATCTAGAAAATAAGGAAATCGTTGTTAATGGTTTGGAGAAAGTAAAGTGGATAAAGGAACTTTGTGAGAATTGTAAAGTATCAGACCTTGGTACTGAAGGATGTCCTAATTTCTTAATTTTACATAAAAAATACTGTGAAGGAAGAACTAATTTAAATTGTGTAAAACATTTAAAACATTGTGCTCTTAAAAATGTGTTATGTATTAGAAAGTATTTAGAGTTATAAATGTGTACCTGGTTAAAGTTTATTGGTTTCATAAATAAAAAACTACATGTATTGTAAAACTGCTTTTATTTCAAACACCTAAACTTCTACAAATAAAACAATCTTCTTTAAAATTAAACAAAACAACACAAATAAGTACTCAACTTCTTAGACAAACAAGTACTAAAAATCACTATCTATCAAAGATTTAGATATTTTTTTAACTAAAGATTCAGTTTCGTCCATAACATTGTCGATAGCGTCTTTAACGATATATTGAGCACTTATAATAACGTTTTCACTGTCACTGTCACTTTCACTGGTTTGCGGATTGTTATTGCATAGATCTAGGACCGATATTTTAATTAATTTGATGCCTCGTCGCTGTAATCGGCTCATCACAAAGGATTTAGTTGGATTGTGCTTCTTCGACTTTTCCCTGCTTCGTTGTTTTGATTTTTTTTCTTTCGTCACTTGTTTGCTGGGCCCGGGTTCGTCATGGAGCATTTCGGAGAATCCTTCATAAGGATTTTGAGCGTACTGGCTAAACATAACCTCTGATTCCGTAATCTGGAACAAAAATAGACACCTATGAAATTTAAACTAAAAAGAAAACTTTGAAAACTTTTTTTTACAAAAAAATACAACCGACTTCACCAAAAAGTGCAAAATAACTTTAATTTCGGCAGTCGGTGTTTCTATTAAAGTTTTTTTTCTCTTCGTTATTTAACACAAACATCCGAATTGAGAACCTCCTCCTTTTTGTAAAGTCGGTTAAAAATAGTGATGCATACACGAATTGTCAGCAGATTACACTATTCACACTACATAAATCGCTAGTTTATAAATAATATAAAAAAAAAATTGAGAAACTTACCGATGACATGATCGCAAGACACTGTGTGCGTGATACAAGTACTCAAGACGAATTTTATTTCGTAAATTGAAAAATTATATATATTGCGATGGCGAAAC
Organism: Anorthoa munda; assembly: GCA_945859665.1. Taxonomy (NCBI): domain Eukaryota; kingdom Metazoa; phylum Arthropoda; class Insecta; order Lepidoptera; family Noctuidae; genus Anorthoa; species Anorthoa munda. Next base: position 3,536,357 of record OX243899.1, on the reverse strand, counting down.
ATGTTCCAATTTAGATTAAAATGCTAACTAAGCTTTTATGAGGGTAATGCACTGCTATGTCTTTGTAATAGTTATTTTGCATGATCAGCGTTATGCAATTGATGCAACTATTCATTATTTGAAATTTGTATAATCAGTCTTATTGTATAGCGTACAAAATACATTTTACGTAAAATGAACGATTCATGTTTCAACATGCATATCATGTTGCAAATTAGGAGCGCTACACATGGCTACGATACTATAATATTTTATCTTAAGATACAATATTGCTCGCCATACAATTCACCTATTAACGAAAATATTAAATAAATATTTTCGTCGTGTGTAATGGTGCATTGAATTGTATGACGAGTGATATTGTATCTTAAGACATTTTTTTTATAAACCAGTGCTTGACTGCGATTCCACCTCATGTTAAGCAGTAATGCAATCGTTGAAGATGAGGCGCACTAGTTTATTAAAAAAATCAAATAAAATAATAATTATAGTACCTTAGTCGTGTGTGGCACCCTTAAATCTTGGTCGGGTTTCATTTTATTTAACCAACTACAAAAAAGGAGGATGATGTCTTAAAATATAAATTAAACAAGTAGTCATAATCATTCACATTTTATTAAATTAATATCTTTACATAAACTTAGCTTTTTAAAACTATGAATTATATTTATCATACATTAAAGATCAAGAACTATGTTACATAGGTTACATAAATCATATTCTAACTCTATTACTAATTACATTCAAATTAATTTTAGCGTTTTAAAATAAGCGAGTGACCCCAGGCTCGCGTTGATATTCGATCTACAGATATTAAGCGTTTATCGTCATTTCGAGATAAGGCAATTTTGTTGACACTCTTAGTAAATATTTCGTGCTTTATAGATTGAAACATAATATTTTTTCCACGAATAATTCCCCCATTTAATAAAATATTTTCGTAATCTGTTATATTTAAGTCTTTTATTACACTTGATTTTACTCCTTTTGCTTTTTTAATGACTTTATCGACTGTTTTTATTGAGTAAAGTTTCGATCTCAAACCAACAAAATCTGATATATATTTTCCTCCCATTTCGTCTTTGAACAAACCTGGAACTTTTTTGTTAATAATTGGTATTTTAAAATTATTTTTGTCATCATAGTTACTGGTGTCGAAATATTGTAAAAAATTATACTTTAAGTCACTATAAAAATCAAACGTGAATATTTTATAGACAAACGAATCGGTATCTGTATAACACAGCTGCACTCGATCTTCATAAAAAGGTTTTACAATGTTATAATGAAAGTCATACATATGTGTCTTAGAAAGTTCTAATACAGTGAATCCAATATAAATAGGCTTATCTAAAATAATTTGGTCAGGTTTCATTTGTATAGCAACTAAATTTTCAGTTAGAATTGAAGCGCTATGGAAATAGGGGTTGGCTACAAGTCTCTCGGAGGATATAAATTTCTTAGTTCGATTAGATTGATCACACCATTGATTAACTAAGTGTACGGTTACTCTATTTTCAGTATTTTCCAATGTCTTGCCAAAAACACTGTTGTTTAACAATTTAAAAAAGTCTTGTTCGAAAGAACTTTTTGCCTTTTGTCTTAACCGAGTGTTTAATTCTATGTACTGTTTTAAATAAGGACTTTGTCTAAAAGTAATAGCTTTATGAACTTTACGTAATGTTAAGCCATGTTCTAAACACTTTTTTAAATGAATATAATGTATTACGTAGTTGTACTTATTATGTAAATTTGCAACTAGTTTCTTTGTTTTACCTCCTGGAGGTATACATTTTTCGGGACAAAATGGTAAATCATTATGGCATTTGTGTAAATGTTCAGGATAAAAAAGATCGACTTCTAATATAAATCCCCACTCAGAGTTATCCTCGACATTTTCTACACAAAAATTAGTTAATTCACTTTCATCAAGGAATCTAAAATTAGAATAAGGTAAATACTGACACATGCTAAAACCGTACAAATTATTACAATCTAGATATACTATGAAACTCTGAGGCTGTGATGCATCATATTCTGGCATGTATTTGTGATTTGCTTTTGCATACCGATGGGAACACATGCACAAGCCGCCTCGTATACCGCTTTGAATCATTCTGATGATAGCTAAATCCGAAATCAGTTCTAACTGAACACCTGTTTTTAGCAACATTGCATCGAACGATAAACTAGGTGCAGTTATGTAAAAGGCGGGATCGAGTTTGTAATAATGTTTACATGTTTTCCGAAAATTTTGAAATATGTCTGTCAACAAAAGCACGTCTGTTTTTAAGTATAGATCTGTATATTCGCCCAGATCAGTAATACTGAATTCAGCCCAAACATTTTGTGCATGACTATAATCTTCATCGCTAATACCTTCGTTAGTCAAAGAATTATGGAAATAATATTTAGAAGGTAACGACTTTTGTTCGTAACATTTCCAATCTTTAATATAGTCATACGGGTACACACCTTTACGAATCAGCAAACTAAATTGTGTTTCATCAGAAAAATTTGATTTAAGATTAACAAAATCATCTGTTTGCAATGTTTTAGCAAGTTTGTCTAAACTAGTTCCTAGAAAGTTGAAGGAATCTAAAAACCTTATTTGTATAAACTCGTTATCAGCAATAGGAATAAACTTTGTAAATGATATATATTTTTCTTTAGTCTTGGGTATTATTTTAATTTGTCCAGGTATTTCGCCTAACTTTTTAATAAATAAATGACAATCGTATCCGGATAAGTTATGAAAAAATATTGGGATGAATTTTGGTACTTTGAGTTGTAGGTTGCAGTGTCGATGTGCTGCACCCCGGTACCGGCCTGTCATATGACAGTGATCCCTAACTCTATCTTTCAACAGTAAATTTTCACAAACGTAGCACTTAACAGCGCGTTTGAAATCAAGAGCATCTATATCTGTGAATATCATAGGCTCGTTTTGAGTGAGAATTCTGTGTATTGCTTTAGCATCTTCAGTCAGTAAATGTATAAATTTTGAAACGCAATCTTTTCCGCGATAACTTCTATAGTCACCAACCGTATCGTTAAATGATGACACTATATTATAGGCGAACGCAGTCGGCACGTGTCGGTGAGAATATGACGTGTTAGCGGTGTTGAAATCTTCGCCGGAAATCGGTTCAAGTATCGTTTCGAAATCAGCATATATGACGTAAGGAACATTTTGTTTTCTATCGTAATTTTTGAACTTTAAAAATGTTCCTTTTTCTGGTAATACCGTGGCAATCCCTCCACATAGGTGTGAATCAATTTGGGTGCGCGTTGGAAAAAACAATAAGCACGTTTCGCAGAAGTACAGTTTACCATGGTGTTTGGTTATCTGATTTCTGACTAGACGAGGTAAATCAATGATAAGACAATAATGAGTATTAGTATTATTTTCCAAGAACAATAGATGGATGCTCTTAGATTTATGATTCGATGTAGAATACAAAGGTCCAACGATAGTTTTATTATTTTTTAAACCATACACGTAAATATTCAAAAACGGATTATTTTTCTCAAAGACTGAGAGCTATGTCTGAAAATGTTATCGGAAATGTCAAACCATCAACGTTCAAAACATCCTGAAAGTAAGGATAAGATGAAACTCTGTCGGGATGTTGGCTAGTAGGGCTAGGGTACAGAGCCGCTACTACGCACCATAAAAAGCAATACTCATCATTGTTACGAATATTCAAGCAAGCTTTTTTATTTTTTATACATTTCGGTAAAGTTATAAATTTAGATCCGCCGAGAGGTTGATATTTATTAATATTTATTTCTACATGGGAATTGCTTAAAAATGTCCAACCGCTATCTCTCTCCTGAAACTCTTCAATTTTCTTTAACAATAAATCAATCACTGCTTTATAAATTGAATCAAAGTCGTAATTAAAATTAACAATAATGTTTTTTGTGGCGAATGATTTTATTTCTTTTTGATCATTTTTAAACATTAGAAAAAAAGAAAAAAGTTCAAAATTTATTTTCAGAGCTGTATGTTTCAATAATGATTGATTTATTAAAGTTTTAACTTGTCTACTAATATTAATGAGAAACATTTCAGGAAAATTATTTATTTGTTCGCCAGTTGCGGTGATCTTGTAACTAACGATTCGTTTTTTAAATGCAGAATTAATAATTGCGACATTGTCAAAAACAGTGGTCGCACTATTGGTTTTATGATTATTACTACGTAAATGACCAGACCATCGACTATTATCTACCAATATATTACAAACTGAACAATGGGGCATTATTGATTAATTTAATATAACTTATCGTTACTATAACGTACTTAACGTTTGACTAAAAGATTAGAGTTTCTAAGTATAATATGTATAACAAGAATAATACTAAGAACTAAAATTAGTGATCTTGTGAAAGTAATCAAACAAAAAAAGTAGAAAAAAAACTAAAGAAATAAAGAGAAAAAGTAAAAGTATACAGTAACTGAAGAAAGTATTAGGAGGATTACCTAATTATTGACATCCAAATAAAAATAAGTTCTGAAAAGAGAAAAGCATAATATTAATTAGGCGCACAGTTCAAATAATTGTTCAATTGGCCGGCCTGTTGGTCTAGTGATTAGTGACGGAGGTCGTGGGTTCGATTCCCACCCAGGACAAATGTTTGTGTGATGAGCACGATCATTTGTTCTGTGTCTAGGTGTAATTTATCTATAATATGTATGTATTTAGAAATATATAAGTATGTTTATTAGTTGTCTAGTACCCATAACACAAGCTCTGCTAGTTTAGGACTAGAAGGCGTTGTGTGAAAGTTTTGGAATGTTATTATTATTATTAATTATAGTAAATATAGTATACAAAATTACCTTCAATAAAATGGATAGTCAAGTCATCCAGATTAGAAAGTTTGCTGTTAGTCCTCTAGTTTAATAATCTCTTCTTTATAAAATATTCGAGAAGCTTGTCAAATTAATTGTTTCTGGAAAGAGAAATGCACAATAATTATAATTTGCCCCTCAGATTTAAGAATTAAAAAAAAATACAAAAAAGTGCATAAAATTATCTGCAAAATATAAATATTTATACCTAGGCATGATCCAGAGGTCAATAATTTGCTGTAGTTATTTATTTAGCGAGATTCGAGTCGCTTGACAAAATAGTCCTGAAAAGAGAAAAGCATATTATTAATTAGGCGCCCAGTTCAAATAATTATAGTAAATATAGTATACAAAATTACCTTCAATAAAATGGATAGTCTAGTCATCCAGATTAGAAAGTTTGCTGCTAGTCCTCTAGTTTAATAATCTCTTCTTTATAAAATATTCGAGAAGCTTGTTGAAATAATTGTTTCTGGAAAGAGAAATGCACAATAATAATAATAACAATTCGTCCCTCAGATAGTAGAATAAAAAAAATACAAAAAAAGTGTATAAAATTACCTGCAAAATGTTTATACCTAAGAATGATCCAGATGTCAATTGCCCAAATTCTTAGGTAAATAATTAATTTAATACAAAAATATTTAACCATAAGTAACGTCTTTTGAGCAGGCTTCCGTCGTTGATTTTAGGTAATAAATTTAAAAGATGTATAAGTATCATATTTTGTATTATAATACTTATTGCGCAAGTATTTGTTTTTTTGGGTCAACTAAGTCGTTTTGTGTCGTTTGCATCAATCATCTATTTTAGGTAGGGTTGACACGCATTCAACATTATGTTACCTATTCAGATAATTACGTTGTTATTGTTCCGTTCAACCAAAGGATATCTAAGAATCTCATTGCTAAGTCGCCCGATCTATGCTCCTTTGGTTTTTTTAATAATTTGACAGTTTTCAGTTGAAATAGAACTCCTAGGGATAAAAAGTATAGCTTTCATCCCGCTCCATAGGCAACTTTAGACCTACTTTCAGAGAATGAAAAATATGAAAAAACTCTTTTTTACTAATAAACTTAGTTGCTATGCATTTTTACAATAAACTAAAGGTCACATTTAAGTCACTTGATTACTTTTTTATTTGTTACAAAAGTTTTTTTTTTTTTTCTTTTTTTAATGCTCTACAAAAAATCATGCATTGACGAAAGGGGCGCGCCGTTGACGACTTGGGCTCGGTTCAGACGGATTCTGAACGGTCGGACAGCGAGCTGCCCATAGCTCACCGTCCGATTTGTTACTAAAGTACTGTTTCGTTTCGTCAACCCTACGTTATTTCGCTGCATCGCCAAATCGTCATCCGCTACTAGGTATACGAATAATAACTGCTTAGTCTTTATTTTTGAACTGGTATTATACGTCCGAGGAAAAAAGACGATTTATAGTATCACATTTGATTGAATGAGGTAATTTTTGAAACAATTAATTATAATGCGTTATCGATTTTATAAGCTACGTGTTTTTGGAGTACATTAAACAATCTAATTGCAGTTTGCAAGTGTGGAAGTCGTCTATAAGAAGTTCTGTACCATCAGTTATAATTAGATAGTGTAAATCTCGAGTTGTTGTCAATACCAGTATTAATATTCATCAAATCAATTCAGTGAAATTCTAACTGCAGATTGGCAAAATGTAAGTATAATATAACCCTCCTTCTAGCGCAGTCGGGTAAAAATATTTTAAGTGTTTACTGAGACCCGTGATCTGTTTGTATATTTATAGCATGCCATGATTTAAACAAAACATTTCATATCTTTGTTTCAGGTCTGATTCTGAGTGTGAATATAGTCAACCAGCTCTAACACTTGATCAGAAAACTAAACCAACTCGCAAACCAACAAAAGTCAGTGGGAAACGCAAGTCGGATTCACCATCGACTCATGCAATTCGAACAAGGTAAACGATTTTTTATTTTGAATTAACTCTATTAATGCTGCTTTCTATTAATTAAGTCTTATGTCTTATAGATTTTACAAATAATTCGTTTGTTATTTTTGTGTATTTTTTATGTGTTCTTAATATTCTATCCTAATCTAACGCCCTGCTCTGGATTTGCACAGGTGTAATTCTAAACAAAATACAGTTTTTGTCACTCAGGAAATATAATGTAGCTTTCTAGTAGAGAAACTATTTTCAATTCAGTAGTTCCAGAGATTACCCTAATTAGTATAAATGACAAATATATAAATTGTTTAATAGGATAACATATTAACATCAGTTTTATTTTTCAGCAAATTATCAAATACCAGCACTGATATATTTGGTATCAGTCGCAACCATGAAAATGACACAGAGCACAGCACGGGTTCATCTGGTCTGCCATCGTACTTCGTAAGCCGTGTGGCCAACGGTTGCGAGCGTCGAACAGCAAGTACGGTCGGTGAATACTACATAGACTGCAAGGTCTACAAGGCTAGCGACGCGCGCCTCACCGACTCTCAAGAGCTATGGAAGAAGGCGCTCGTTCGTGTTAAGTTCCAGAGCAACGCGGATTCGTCTCAGTGGCGAAAACTGCAAGAGTTCGTCCGTTCGGCTGACACATTGTTTCCAGAACAACCAAAATTTTACGATAACTGACTGTTGTTACACACATGAGAAAACTTGTAACGTTATTGGATGCAATTAAAGTATAATGAATAGACTGTTGTTTTACTTACATACTTCAAACATTCTGTTGCGATGAAGTATTAGGCCCAGCTACTGGCAGCCAGTGGTATTTCATACAAGATATTCAGGTAAGTACACTAATATACTACACAGTCGTGTTTTTCGCGATAGAGTGATCGTTTGAGAAGCGATCGTACTTACATTATTCAGCGTTACTTTATGTAGTAATGTGTACTCACCCAGCTACTGGCAGCCAGTGGTATTTCTTACAAGATCTTCAGGTGAGTACACTAATATACTACACAGTCATGTTTTTCACGATAGAGTGATTGTTTGAGAAGCGATCGTACTTACATTATTCAGCGTTACTTTATGTAGTAATGCGTACTCGCCCAGCTACTGGTAGCCAGTGGTATTTCTTACAAGATCTTCAGGTGAGTACACTAATATACTACACAGTCGAGTCGATCGTTTATTATTGGGTATTCTATGCCACTGTCGCGTAGCGAGGCGCACTGGCCGAGCTACTTGCCGACAGTGGCATAGAATGCCCAATAATACACTACTACGTTGTAGTTGATATTTTTGCAATGAGTTATTATTTTTAAACAACTGCTAAATGGGGGTTATTATTGAATAATGTGGAACCCGTTGCATGTCATAAACTTTTATTGAAAACACATTCATGAAAAATGAAAAGCACAAGAAATAAAATTAAAATTATAACATGCTCAAGAAAATACCTACAATGATTTGCATTTAAGTAGCCCTAGACCCCACACTAGGATACCCTGTGTCGTGATCTAGTTTTCTTGTCTTTAATGTCCATAGTTTAAGTGCACTTAGGGGTGGGACAAATAGTTTGGTTACAAGACTTAACAACATTTAAAATATTATTAATAGGTTTGCGTAGAGTGTAGTGTGCATGTTTCTAACTTATTCACACAGAAACATTCTGATATAAAATAGGTTTGGAAAACATGTTGTTTGTGTGGCATGCAAACGTGCGTCATTAAAACGTACTAAATGATAAATGATTTTATTTCTGTAAGTTGGTTTGTACAAACACTTTTACATGTCGATAATATTTAAAATAAAAAAAACTAGATGAGGTCGGCGTTTCCTGTCTGACTACTCTGAGAAGAAAGTAGTAGTAGTTTTCAACATGTTTTAACATTAATGTTTAGCTAGTGCAAACACAGTCATAAGTAATGCAGCAATATTCAGAGTAAATCCTTTCAATGTCATCTGATTCTAGTTAACTTTGAATTACTTATTTACTATTTCACAACAATAACATAATTTATTTGTTATCAGTACTAACTACAACTTATCTAAATGTTAACCCTTTATATCACCATGTGACAGTCCTGTAACAAACCATTCAAGTCCTTATAAAATCCAAAATCTTATTTTTGTTCCGTTTTACATCAATGTATCACAACGGTTACAAACAGTTCTATGCATTTCTAGTACACATCGTGAAACACAGATGGCGTTAGTAGTTTGAAAATTCGTTCAAACTTTAGTTGGTGACAATTCAACGGACTTGACGTTGCGTAGTTTTCAAAAATCGAAAATATTATAAAAAAAAACAAAATAACTGCGGCTTGTTTGGTGATTCTAGTAGGTAAGTTCATGGTTTTCACTGTTTATTGTCGGTAACGCATAATTTTAGCCATTTGTGAGAGTTCGAGTTGAATTTCTCTTTGTAACATTTCTGTCACAATGCAGAACAAGGGTCGTATTTTATAGTACATTGACCAAATGTTGGTTTCTTCACAGAATGACTTCCCGAAGTATAGGAGAAGATGAAATTGAACAATTTCTTTTGGACTATGAGGCCAGTGAGGATGGGTTTGAAGACGATGACGACAGCGTGGCAGATCCCGAATATTTGCCGGATTTGGAACCCCCATTCGAGGATGAAACTGCAGAAGAAATTGAAGGTATGAACATTGATAGTATTATTGAAGATCTGGAGCGCGGTGGCAGTAATTCGTCTCCACCACCCTCTCCCGTTTCTTCTACTCAGCCAGGACCATCAGCACGTCGTCAAACCAAAAAGAAATTGAATGTACGCTGGAGGAAGAAAAATATTGAACTAAACGAGCCACAGCTACGTTTTACAGGTGATGAAACCTTGTCGCCTGAGTTTTTAGACCTCGAAACACCAATCCAATTCTTCTTCAAACTATTTCCCAAAGAATTGATTGAAGTCATTGCTAGCCAAACAAATCTTTACATAGTCCAAAAAGATCCCAACATGAGTTTTCGTGTCACAGAGACCGATATTCAACAGTTCATTGGACTAGTGTATATCATGTCGTTGGTACATCTTCCAAGGGTTACGAAGCATTGGCACGGTTGTATAGGAACACCTTTAGTAAAGGAAACAATGGCAGTCAACAAGTTTGAGAAGATCAGGCGATTTATTCATTTCAATGATAACACAAAAAATGTTCCACGAGAACACCCTGATCATGACCGAATATTCAAGATTAGACCAGTAGTCAAAAAACTAAATGAGACCTGCCAGAGCATCCCTCTAGAAAAATACCTATGTGTAGACGAGCAGATTTGCTCCACAAAAGCAAGGCAGAATTTGAAAAGATACAATCCCAAAAAGCCAAATAAATGGGGATATAAAATATATGTCCTTTGCGGCGTGAGCGGATTCGCTTACAAATTTGAGCCTGAAACAGGAGCTGAAAATGTGGTTGCTTCTGGTGAGCCAGACTTGGGTGCTGCATCGAATGTGGTCGTCAGGCTTTCGCGTGAAATACCAAGAAATCAAAACTACCGGATCTATTTTGACAATTATTTCACGTCTCTGCCGCTTCTGGAATATTTAGCCAAACAAGGCGTTCTTAGTCTCGGAACCATACGACGAAATCGTATACCTGACTGCAAACTACCAACAGACAAGGAAATATCTAAAAAAGAACGCGGGTACTCGGTCGAATATGTTGGAAACCTGGAAGGCACAGAGATATCGACAGTAGCCTGGAAAGATAACAAAATAGTCACACTCGCCTCTAGTTTCGTGGGAGAGCTACCGAAGACACAGGTTTCAAGATACGACAAGCCGAACAAAAAATACGTGACTATCGACCGACCCCATATCGTAGGAGAATACAACCGCCATATGGGTGGTGTCGATTTGATCGACAGTATCATGGGCAGGTACAAAATACGCCTGCGAAGCAAGAGATGGCAGATTCGCATGTTCTATCATTTTTTAGATCTTGTTATGTCCAATGCCTGGCTCTTATATAAAAGAGTACATAAGGCCAAAAAAAAAGAAGACCCAATGCTGCAATCAGCTGATTTTCGTCAGGATATTGCATTGGTTCTGTGCAAGCTCGGGACCAAAGCCAATCAAAAACGGCGAACCATTGAGCAAGACATACAAGCCAAAAAACATAAAGGCCCAGCTCAGTATGTACCCCCAGCAGCTGTGCGGCAGGATCAGGTGGGGCATTGGCCTATATGGGCTGAGAAGAGGATAAGGTGCAAATATCCCAACTGTGCTGGCGTATCACAGACGATTTGTGAGAAATGTGGAGTTGCCTTGTGCTACAACAAGCAAAACAACTGCTTCAAAGCATTCCATACGTCTTAGAGGAGTGTTATGACACAATGTGACATTTCTGTCACACTCCCTAAAATCGTTAATAAATAGCCCCCTGATTAAATTTTCTTTAAACTAAAAAATACGTGTTTCTTTGTTTATTTTTTGCTACCGTACCATTGAATATTTTTTAGTTTTTATGTTGTTGAGTTATGAAGGGTAGGATCATCTTTTCTTTCATTATTATTTAGCTGCATGCCTTCTCACATTCCAGGTTCCTGGTAATTGTCATATCAAAATAGTTACCGTCATAGCTAAATATTATCAACCCGGTGTGCAAGTGACCGTGTCGCCGGGTCAGGACCTTAGAAGCTATCTACATACATACATGCCACCAAATAGAGGTCAGCTAGTGAAGGGCAGCCGGAAAATGACTGTTCCAGCACAACATAACTAAAGTAAAAGATGAGAAGTTTTCAAACTATCTTCTACTCACCTCGCTAACTGTTACGGTGTTGTTGTATCAGAAGCGTCAATACAATAGCCAAGTCAATTATTTGTGATGCTTGTGCATGGTACTACCATGCAACAAAGTAGTTTTAAATTATTATTCCTGGGTTCAATTCCTAGGTTGGGCAAAATATGTTTATGGGCTTTTTCCATTAGGGATTCCTCTGTGACAGCCTAGAGTTTTGAAATTGGAGAACCCCAGTGCTTCAGAAAGAATGTTAAGAATAAATAATTGTTGAATTGTGCACTATAGTATCTCCCTCCCTATGCAGATGGCTCGTCGCCTTTCAGATTGGCTGTCATGGCCGAATTCAATCAGGAGGATTTACTGTTATTATTATATTTTTGTAACTCTTTACTATATATTCTATTCTCAAATTTAGGCAATCATAAAAAATAATAATAAAACTAGCTCTAATTATTTAGTGTCCAATAACTTAGAGCTCTGGAAGCAACTTATAATGATAACACAATAAGCTGTCTGTTAGTAATCCGTGGAGGAAACTAATAGTGATAATACAACAAACAATCTATTGGTTTGCTGTGGAAGCAACTAATAATGATTTCATTAGCGGCCTCCACGCCTAACCAATGGATATTCCATTGGTTAGGCGTGGAGGCCGCTAATGAACAATCTCTCATGTTATCCCGCTGGGTCAACGGTGTACAAGACCACCCAGAGCCTGGTTCCTTATATCCTGTCACGGAGCAATGGTCCTAAACTCCTAAACCTTTAATCCTGTCAAATCAAAGACTTTTGTGTCTATCACAGAGCGGTGTTCCTGATCCTATCCTTTAATCCTGTCAAATCAAAGACTTTGTGTCTATCACAGAGCGGTGTTCCTGATCCTATCCTTTAATCCTGTCAAATCAAAGACTTTGTGTCTATCACAGAGAATTACCGTCCCGTGAGAATGAAACTAAACAAAAAACAGCTGATCACAATACTCCTACACTACCTAAACTATACTTACCAAATACAAGGGTGCTATGTAAGCCTTATAAGTAGGTGTGTGCTCATTAATGCATTAAATATTTTCATTTAAGATAAACTTGGTAGTTGCCTACTCTAATAAGTATCCAGTGATAAACTGATAACTTAAACTGACAATAACCTATTACAAATAAATGAATATTGTAAAATAATACAAACAACAACATTCTACAAACAAGATTCAAAATAAGAATAAAGGCAGTTTAAGCAACGAGACTTTTTAATTTTAAAGAAGTTAATTTAAAACGTGACTGACAGTTCACAATTACATGGAAAAAGGAGCCTCAATGTTATATAAAGCAGACATGCGCGCATTAGATACATTGCTATTAAGTTTAGCGCAGGCGTCCATAGTTCCAACATCCTCTCCTGGACGCTGACGCTTTAAAATTAAAGCCAATGATGTGGTGAAGTTTTCATGCTTCGGTCGATGGAGTTATTTTGTCAAGATATCGGCGACCATGTCTCTAGTGCATTTATATTGAACCACGATTTGTTTGGCAGCAATCTTCTCTCGTACAAAGTGATAGCGGACGTCTATTATGCTTACTGCGTGCGTGGTAGGCAGAATTACCTGAAAGACTAATCGCACTCTGATTATCGCAATAAAGGGTTAAAGGTGGGTGTACCTTTAAATTCTGGTTGAAACTCGTCTGCCAGCTGTTTCAACCATAGAGATTCCTGAATGGCCGACGATAGAGCCATATACTCAGCCTCACTTGTAGAAAGAGTGACTATGGTCTGCTGTTTCATAGAATTCCAGCTTACTGCGGGCACCCTGGAATAAAAATATGTAGCCTGTGCAAGATCTTCTATCTATCTTGAATCGCAGACTGGTCTGAATCGCAGTAGCCTGAAGTTCTTCCATCAACATTCCTTTTATAAACCAGTTTCATATGCATTGTAGCTTTCAGGTACCTCAAAACTCGTTTCAGAGCCACCCAATGTTCATTAGTAGGTTGACTATTGTACCTACTCAGAGAATTTACTACATATGTAATGTCGGGTCGAGTCCCTTGTGATAAATATAATAAGCAGCCAATTATTTCTTGGTATGGAATGTTCTTTATAATTTCCTGTTGACCTTCACCCTTCTTCAGTTTGACATTAGCATCAGCTGGTGTCCACATTGGCTTACAGTTGTTCATACCAAATCGTGTAAGTATACTTTCCACATAAATAGATAGATCAATAGAAATCTCATTTTCATCTTGTGAAATTCTAAAACCGATGCAATGTTTGGTAGCATGAGCGTGGTTAGACTCCACCATCATAGTACAAATGTTTAATACAGGCCTGAGGATCACAATCAAGAGGCAACTCTGGGGCCCATGAGCAGTGCTGCTACTCTTGGATCCCACCAGGTCTATAACCGCGAAACTGTGATACACAGCAGCGGTAGTTAGGGGTCTGTTCTTTTAAGATACTGGTTCCTGTCTAACAGGTAGAAAGTGGTACAATTGTGGTAGAACTTACCTTTGATCCTCGTGGTGATCTTATGTGCTCGCTCAATCCCGTGCTTGGCCGAGGGTTTGGTAGGGGGGAAAATATATATAATACAGGAAGGAATACGGGACGTGGTCTGTTGGTATTCTCTGCAGACTCCAAGACACGCTCCCGGCAAAAGCACCTCGCTGCGCGCGAAATACCCACAAAACCAAATGCACCGGGCGAAGCACTACACCACCCGCGAATGACGGACGCTTTTACAATTAGGCTGGGTGGACTATTTTAACAATTAAAATATAATCAAACAAGAACCCGGGATTGCGTCTAGCCATGACGGTTACGAATTTTCTAGACCAGTTCTCTAATGTCAACTGTTAACTCAAGCAAAAGCTGTCAAATCGAATGACAGCCGGCTGACTTAGTGTTGCAACAAAATAACAAAAAGAGTAATGGAAAGTTTGGTCCGAAACATGTACCTACTGAGTTATATCACAATTGCATGATACATGAGCTAGACTTGCTGGGTTGAGGCTGGGATGCTTGTTGAATAACAGCGTCAGTGCTTTGTATAGTAATAGTTTTAGACGTTTTGCTTATTCCTTTACCTCTTTTCTTTGTAGCTGAGGCTCTCAGCATTTTGGAGCCATATCGTCTTTCAGAATTTCTCAAAATATTCTTAAAAACGTTTCGCATTCCAATAATGTAAACGTTTTATCCGAGTGATAAATAAATCACTTCAAAAAATAAGTCAATAACCGGGCTGTGAGCTTTAAAACAATTCTTCTTTATTTCAGCTTTTTTAGATCCACCTGCCCATGAGTACTCTGTCAGGAAGCGACGAGTAAACATGACTTCTATTAGTGCATAACAATTGTTTAGACCGCTACCCTTTCCGGCCCCACAAATCGAAGATATTTTTTCTTTGAACATGTCTACTGATCCTTTATTTTTTAATTCATCATATTTTTTTTTAAGTTCGTCAACATTATCGATTTTTAAAATCCTATTTGACTGTTCATTTTTTGTTGTTGGCTCTGTCTGAGAAATGCATCAATATTTGTGTACTAACATTTGATAATTGAATCATAAGTTTTTCTTGCATGTTTTAAATTTTTTCAAAACGGTTCAGAACGGTTTCCTCAAAGTTTGATTTTTGTGACGAATTTTGGCTGATTAAAAACAGTGTTTCTGATTATGCTGAAAGGAGTTTATGACGTAATAAAATTTGTTTTTTTTTTTGCTGGAGTATGGACTATATTTGATGGCACGCAAACTTCAGGTTGTTGCTCAACTTCAAGTTCGGGAAACATTGTCGCCGGTGAATAATTTTCTTTGTTCTAAAAAAGTTAGTAGTAATTAATACTGCTACAAGGCTTAGAAGTAATACAGTAAATATAGGATGATTTTAAACGTCTTAGCAAACTTTTAGGAACTCAATTCTCAAATAATTGACTCACCAATTCCTGAAAGTATAAATAAGAGATTTAAGATCACCCTGTATATCCATATCCATACTATATTACTAAATAAGCTGTTGCCCGCGACTTCGTCCGCGTCACTCGATAATTTTTATTTAATTTTCCCACAGGAACTGCGATTTTTTATAGCATATTCCTTCCCGTCGAATACCGGTATCATAATTTGGTTTTTAGCTTGCTGTATTTTTTTGTTCGAATCTTGACTTTGTACGTAACTTTTAATCTCTCTCAAACTTTTGTAATCTTTGTTGTATTTCTATAAACCACGGACTGCTACCATGTTTATATATCGGAAAAATAAATGATAATTATAAATTCGTGTGAAAGCTGAGAAAGAGAAACAAATCAAGTATCTCGACTTAGCACACGAGGTTGTCGACATGTGGAATGTGGACTCGGCGATCACTGTGCCGATTGTCGTTACGGCCAACGGCCTGATGGCCAAGAGCCTCGACGACCATCTGTTAAGGCTGTCATTGGGCGGTTGGATCAAGGGTCTAATACAGAAGGCAGTACTCCTCGATACGGCTCGCATTGTGAGGAACCTCCTCACAATGCGAGCCGTATCGAGGAGTTTGGTTTTTTTGGAGGACTTGTCTCTGGAGCCCTAACCACCGGTAGCTTGGACCCTGTTCCCGATACCGGTTGGCCTCTATTTTTTATATTTTTAAATGTTTTTTTGTAATTTATTTTATAAAAATATTTAAAAATTTAGTAAATAAGAAAAGAAATCAATAAAGGATTAATAATAATTGTTAATAAATACAGTATTACTTTGCTTTGTTTTTTTTTTTGCCCGGATTCAAAAATATAAATGTACCATATAGCAGATAACTAATTATAACAGATACAAAACTTACGTCTTTGGTTACTGCATTATCTTACAAGTTTTGTATTTTCTGAAATGGAATTCTCCGTAGCCTGAAACATTTGGTCTCTTCATTCCATACTGGTACAAAAATTTAAATGTTGTCAAAGGTATGAGGTAGTAACTGTGGTGCTAAGTAATCAAGGCGATGGCATGATCAAATTGTACGTATATCCAAAGCGCTCGCAGGGCGGCTGCACATACACAGTTTATTAAAATCATAACATCTATTCTATAACCATAATTTTTAATCGTCGGCTAAATAAATATTTAAAATTAAAGATAGGTATAGTGTTGGCACGTAACTTGGCAAGAGTTGTTAGATACGCACAAGTCGTTTTTAAGGTCTCTTTGGTTACCGAGCGGGACGCGGGGAAAGTTTAGCACCGTTCTTCCGAGTTCGATGGCGATTTTTGGTCAGTTGACACAAAGTTCGCTTGACTAATACCGTCGCGTCCAAGTTCCGTTCGCTCTATGGTGGTTTGTCAGTTCGCGCACTATGCGCGAACTTACCCCCACTACGGCAAATCATCGGCCATCATCGGCCGTCATGACGGGGACTATCGGTACTCTGTTTTTTTTATAAATCATCCTTTACGCTTTTCCATTTTATCTGAAATAGTAATATGCAGAAAAATATATTAACAAGAAATCGAGTTATTAAAAACATGATAAAAATAAAGGTAACCAACACTTAGTAATAATATTAAGTAACAAAAAATATATAAAACTCACATACCTAGTCTGTCTTATTGCTCGAATAGTGCTGCAGTTACGTCACGACACTCGCGACCCACCCTTTTGTGTATGTGTCCGTAGACGTTTTGCGGATTCTCGGCTTACAAGGGGACGTGCTCTCAAGACGGCACTGACAATTTTTCGCGCGCGTTCTCTTTTATAAAACAAATTACGGGAGAGTAACGCTCCATACTAAAATGTATGGGGAATAGAAAACAATTTGTGTAAAAAAATTACAATGTTGAAACGTAGATTACTATCATTTGGTTTGGCTAATTAGAATAATAAAATGGTAGACCTCATATTCATACTTTCGTGTCATGATTTAACTAAAGAGATTTTTATAATTATGTAAATAGTGAAAATAGAAAAGGTATTTTCTTGAAATTTAGTACAGTTTTGCAAATATCTCGCGGTGAAACTATTGGCACATCTATTAACTAAGGTTGTTCATTATTATTTTGTGTAATTCTATGCGTTGAATTTTTTTGAAATTTCGTAAACTGTAAGTGCCTTTTTAGGTGTTTCTTAAGGACTCACCTCTCAAAGATTTTTGAGAAATTTTACTATACAGGGCTTCTTTTTATGATGTAGGGGAGCACTAAGAAGGGGGTGAAAAAAGTCATCTGTAGGATAAAATACGGATCACGAGAACGAAGTCGCGGGCGAAGTGCTAGTATATTATATATTTTAACACTTACTTATACAATATTTAAGAGGTTAGTACGAGGTGTCTCGAATATCCATAGAACGTTTTAATATTCATAGAACCATTTTGGGCAGTAAACAGGTAATATAAAATGTTTTTAACTTTTGTTCCATTTTGTTTGCCCAGAAATTATCGTCTTTTATTATTCTTTCTACTTTCAGAGTTTGATCCAGACCATCCCACACAGTAAATAAATAAATTTGTTATTTGGTTATATGTAACTACCATTGTATTTGAAAGAAACAGTCGTGTTTGGTGTTTACATAGTTTTGTCCTTTGTGAACTCTTCAAAACTTGTCTTTTTCGCTCTTAAGGCATTTATTTATATATACTTTATTGTACACCATGATAAAACAATACAAAAAAAACATAAAAATTAAAACAAAAATACAACAGGCGGCCTTATACGCTCCGCGATCTCTTCCAGGCAACCTTGAATGGATAGAGATAGCCTGGACCCGACATGGGGTTGCACTTGGTGCAAATTTGAAATCATACAAGTTAATACAATTGGGTAATAAAAACAAACTACTAAAATAGATACATAAATACATACATACAAAATAATCTAAATATACAAACAAGAAAACAATACAGCTTAAACAAGCACAGGATCACAGAGACAGGTAATGTTCCTTTATAAGTTTTTTAAAGACAGGCAACGACTGAGCACGTTTAATTGAGTCTGGCAATGCATTCCACAAACGAGCAGCCTGGACAGTTTATGATTTATCTAAGAATGTAGTGCATCATCTGCATTCATGCGGAAAGCCGAGAAAGGACATTTAATTTCTACTATACCGTCATCAAATAAACCATCTGGCGTAGCATCCAAGAAGAAAAGTTTCTCATCAATGTGCAACCCACATTTTTGTATGGTGATATTTTCTTTTAGCTAATTGTTCCAAGGCAATCGATTCATATTTTTTGCCATGTTGGATGGCTGGCACGTGGCTTATAGAACAGCTATAAAACATATTCTTTACTAGAGGCGTAGAACTTAAATTTACTCGAAACTTAAAAAAATTTTGAAAATTTGATGCTGTTTAAAGACCCCCTTCTTATGCTTAGCCGTTGTACGCTTTCTGCTTGTAATATCGTATCCCTTTCAATTTCATGTCGGTCCTGTAATTGTTGCTTGATATCTTACAAAAACAGATCTTTAACGGTTTCTATTTCATTCAATGGCTTGTCAGGCTATTGACAAGCTGGCCCATAGTCACCACAGTTCCAGTATTTTTTCAGCGGTGCAAAAATAGTCATCACAGTTATTATGTTCTCCAAATATATGCTTCGGACTACTATTTAAAATGTAATTTTGAAGATTCTTTATTTTATCTGAAAAGGCAAATTTTTTGTTGTCCTATATCGTACTGCAAATAACGGTTATCTGTAAACGTTTAAGGCGAACACTGTTAAGCAGTGTTCGTTCACCTATTGGATTCGATGTATCTTTCGTTAAATTTAAGTTCTTTCCATTATGTTTACGTAATAAATGATAGGAACACAAAAATTTTTCTACGTTAACATTGGGAAAAAGCTTGCCAAAATATTCTTAAATGTACTTGCGTCGCCGTCTGCAATCAGTTTGGAATACACTAAATTATGTACATCCACAGACTGTTTAAAGCCTTCTACTATCGCCGCTTGCTCCATACTCGTAGAAGAACCTTTATGATTCACATTGCATTATTAATTGCACGCACACATACTGTACAGTACTTATTTTTCGTCGCCGTCTGCAATCAGTTTGGAATACACTAAATTATGTACATCCACAGACTGTTTAAAGCCTTCTACTATCGCCGCTTGCTCCATACTCGTAGAAGAATCTTTATGATTCACATTGCATTATTAATTGCACGCACACATACTATACAGTACTTATTTTTTACAGCAATGTGCAGTACTTTCCCTGAGTTTACGCCTATTATGGCACTTACACCTGCTAACGGTGAGTAATTTGTGCGGTAGGATCTTTTACACCAACTTACGTCTGCTGTCACTGCTATCTTTGGTATTCCTGTTGCAGTTGTTTTCCGTAGCTATAGAGCACGTTCTTCAGCAGCTGCTTTTTTCATCATATTTTCAGCGGTCGATTTTCATCAATGTCGTACTCTTAGCATCAAGCTTCCTATGCTTATTGTTAGGCTCCAAAGAATAAGGGGTGCAACCAAAAACCCTAAAGTGGCTCAGATGAACCCTAGATTCCGACCACAGGTCTCAGGAATCAGTCCAGACAAAGTCGATTTTTCAAATAAATTGCATTATTCCCCAATAAGGCTCACTAAGACCTGATTCCTGTAGCATGCAACGCGCTTTATCAAAGAGTGTCCGGTTAAGACGCTCTGAAACACCATTCTGCTGGACCGAATTGTAGTCTGATGTACTATATCTTCTTTAGTTATGAATCCAGAAAACCTATGATTGACATACTCGTCACCATTGTCCGAACGTAAGTATTTAATCTTCAATCCAGTTTGCATCTCAACCATAGCCTTAAAAATAATAAACTTACCTTGGATTTGTACTTCATTAGGTATCCAAATGTTTTTCTTGTGTGATCATCTGTAAACGTAAATACATTGCGCCCCCCAAGCTGTAGTCACGCATCCACAGACGTCCGAATGTACCAACTCAAATGGTCGCTCGGCCCGCTTGCCCTCTCCTTTAGGAAACAGCAGTGTTGACAGCTTCCCATTAAGGCAGGATAAGCAGTCCTTCAAACTGTCCTGGGTATTATCCTGAAACATTTCTCCAAACACATGACCTTTCAGAATACTCATACTTCTGAGACCTAAATGTCTCCTGCGATGGCATAGCTCAGTAGACACAGCTACTGCGATACATTTTGCATATTACTCAAAAGTTTGGAAGAATACACCTTATTGTGCAAAGGCTTTACAATATTACAATTTAATTTAATTTATAAATTCCATTATTACCTCCCATAAGAGCTATCCGTTTGCCAGAGACTTTACTATAGTCCTCGCCAAACTTCTTGGCCGCCCTGAAGTTGGTTTACCGCATGCGCGAGGCACGAAACGGTGCTGTTTTTGTATGAAATTTACTAATGCGCAGCCATTGTAGCCAACTTCAGGGCGGCCAAGAAGTTTGGCGAGGACTATACCATAAATGCTGCACCCACCACCATTAAACAATAGTAAGCCCACTTTCTATGACTGTACTTACTGACATTAGATTAGTGGCTATCTGTGGCACATACAAAACCATTTTTAACTTGCCTTACTTCATTTCCAAAGTTAACCATTAAATCTACTACACCATTACATCTTAATTGTTCATTATTTGCTACAGCAACTGTAGTGTGTTTTGCATTACATTTAAAGTCTTTATAATTCACCATATTGTCTTTAGAATTTGTTATATGAGATGTACAATCGGATTCGATGAACCACTCATTACTTTGATGAACAAACAAAGCTGAAGCGAAGCTTGTAGACTTACTCTTTTTGTCATTCTTCATCTTGTAGCATTTCGCCTTGATATGTCCAGGCTTATTGCAGTAATGACAGACCTTAGTCTTCTCCTTGAAAGAGTTCTTCAAAATTATAGCTTTGTTGTTATTGTTCGACGCACCATTACTACTCCGCAGCTCTTTTAGTAAAAGTCGAGTTCGTACAATCTCACTGGTGAGATTATTGGTTAAACATACTGTTTCAAGATTAGAAACCACGTATTCGAATTCCTGAGGTAGACTGCTCAATAAAATCTCTGCGACTTCAGCATCATCAGTCTTACGGCCAATATCCGAGAGCTGCTGCACGAGGGTCGTAATGACCCTCGTGCAGCAGTACCCTGTATATATTCAGAAATATTTGAAAACTGAGTATAATCAATTCTCTGCAGTTGTTTCAAAAGAAGCACAGGCCGTAACAAGCCCTTATTTTCCAATATATGAGCTAAGTTTTACCGGGCATCTTTTGCTGTAGCAGCATACCTTATATATTGATAAAGTACCGGCTTGATGCAGAAAGCTATATGCGCCCAAGCACGCTGATCTCTCACCAGATCAGTCTCGGTGCTTTCGATTGTATTCCAAAAGTAAGCCAAGCATCTAGATTGCAAATTTCCAATTCAAATAGTTTGATACTCCTTCCAATTTTTCTATAGACGATGTCAAGCTATTGCCTTGCAAAGCGGCATTTCCATTGCTCGCTTCTTGATGACTAGGCGAGGCCATTTTAGAGTACACCACTTACGCAAATCCCCAAAGCACCACAGCCAAGAAACAATAAAATCAAATTTTTTATTGCTACTTGGCTAAAAACGGGAGGGGGGGGGGGCTGGTTTGTAGATAGTACTCATAGGAAGCTTTTTACAAAGTTTCAAAACTCGCAAATTTTCTTTTTTTTTGTATGTTTTTCGTGAGGTAGAAAAAAGAGAATTAGTCCAAGAGCGAGCAAAGCGTGCTCGGGTACTCAGCTCCCGTCATCTTCTTCGTGTTAGGTTAACTTTAGACCCTTTAGAAATAGGAGCCCCGGCTCCGTCGTCATTGTTGTTAAATAGTAATTGTAAAAACTTTAATCATGGATATCTCCTTAACTATAGGGTTCTTTTTTTTATTTTTATTTATAGGCTCGCGTTTGACCACTATCTCGCCTGATGTTAAGCGATGATGTGGTCTACGGTGAAGCACGCTTGCCTAGAAGAAACCTATTAACTCTTGACTTAAAGACCCCAAGGTTGTAGCTATCAGGGAACAAATACCCCGGAAGGGAGTTCCACTCCTTAGCTGTGCGCACAATGAAAGTATTAGCAAAACGCTTTGTGCGTATGGGAGGGATGTCCACCATGTACCGATGGCGCATGGCCGTACGTCTTGTAGTCCGATGATGGAAAGGGCTAGGCGGAATCAAATTGTGCAGTTCCGTCGCACACTTCCCGAAGTGTAACCGATAAAAAACCGATGAGCTTTGAGGCGACCAGTGCAACGTTGCCAATAAGCCTTTTGGCCCGTCTGTCAATCGACTCAAGTGCATCAAGCTGGTATTTGGCAGATCCATCCCAGAGGTGAGAGCAGTACTCCATGCAAGATCGAACTTGCGCTTGATACAACTTAAGCAGCTGTTCCGGCGTGAAGTACCGTCTCACCTTCAAGGGCAAAGGCTCAACTGGCAGCCAGTTGAGCCTTTGCCTCAATGTATGGGCCAAAATTAAGTGTCGATGTCAACGTTACGCCAAGAAGCTCAAGATGGTCCGTTATCGGTATGGTTACACCCCGGAAAGAAGGAGCCGGGTGAAATTGGCTCTTTTTTCGCGGAGAAGAGACACGCCTCTGTTTTTGCGGCATTGAACTTGACCAGATTGGCATCGCCCCATTCGGAGACTGCCTCCAAGGACAAGTTCAAGCGTTCAACCATGGCTTCCCGGAGAGACCGAATCTGAGGCCCAGTAGCCCGCGCGTCGGACACGTATCTCTCAGCAACAGTGCTGTCGTCTGCGTACCCAAAGGTTCCGGGTTTTAGCAGATCATTAATGTGCAGCAAGAATAATGTTGCCGAGAGCACTGACCCCTGAGGGACTCCGGCGTTGATATCTAACTGACCGGACGAGCAGCCGTCGATAACCACTCGGATGGATCGATTCCTCAGGAAGTCCGCATACTCTTACAGAGGATGGACGTTACAGATATGGGTCTGTAGTTGGCAGGGTCAGCTCGACTGCCCTTCTTGGGCACGGGCTGTACGTTGGCTTCCTTCCAAGCCTTCGGCACTTTTCCAATCTCTATTGATAGGCGATACAGGCGTGTCAAGATCGGAGACAATTCAGGCGCACAGGTTTTAAGTACAATTGCTGGTATACCGTCGGGGCCACTCACTTTGTTCACTTCAAGGCTACGCAGCACCCTACGGGCGTCCTTTTGATGGATGCGAATGTTCGACATACTCGTCACACATCCATCAGAAGAAGGAGGAGGCGGCGCGCCATCAGAATTCAGATGCGAAGAGATGCCGCAAAACGGGAGGCAAACAAGTTTGCCTTCTCCTCAGTGGAGTGGGCTAATGATCCGTCAGGTTTCAGCAGTGGTGGTAGTGAGGGGCGACAGAAATTTGATTCGACCGACTTAGCCAGGGACCAAAACGCTTTGCTACCCGCTGGGTATGATTCATACCGTATGAAGCAAGTTTGTTCCCGATTCTGCTAATGTGGTCAAACCGAGCTCTTCGCATCACCTTTTTGCAGGACTTGGCAGCCCTGTTAAAGGCTCTCTTCTTCTGACTCACGTCATTTGCCTTGCGCGTTCGAGCGTCGACCCATTCCTGGTAGGCCTTGTGTTTGACCGCGTTGGCGTGGTTACACTCGGCTCCAAACCATGGTCTGTCGACGTTAGACATTGCTACGTCAGAAAATGGAATATAGTACTCCATCCCCCGACGCAACACATCAGTCACGGCGTCAGCGCATAACGATGGATCGTCCGAAGAGAAGCAAGTGGGCTGCCAAGGATAGCATGCGAAAAAAGATCGCATCCCATCCCAATCTGCTGACATGTACCGCCATACCCGCCGGTAGCCTCTTGGGCTGGGATCGGGCGGGGAGTAGACGGATACAGACCAGACTGTGGTCGGAACTACCCAAAGGTGAAGATATCGACACTGAGTATCGTTCTGGGTCTGTTGTCAGCAGAAGGTCCAAGCAATTGGCTGTGTGCGAATCAACATCTGGCACCCTCGTTGCCCCCTGGACCAGCTGGGTAAGATTTAGCGCTAGCGCAAGCTTGCGCGTCTCTCGTCCAGCATGATCAGTGCACTGGTATGCGAAGAGCCACTCCTGGTGGTGGGCATTAAAGTCCCCCAGTAGCACCAATTGGGCGGAAGGGTACCGCTGCTGTGCCGCATCAGCCGCCTCACTGAGGTACTCTGTGAGCCTGGTTGTCTCCTGATCACCGCTGTGCGACCGGTAGACACAGGCGTAGATAATCTTATCCAGCCCTGTGTCCACCAGAGCCCACAGCACTGAGAACCTGGAGTCTTCAAGGTTACGGAGACGCCGATAGCAAGTGTCGTCTCGGGCATACATGCATACACCCGCGCGTGGTTTGAAATTGTGCTCCAGGGTAAACCCTGGGTAGGATAAGTACGACACGTCTGACGGACTTCCTATCTGCGTCTCCGTAAGGAAAAATAGTGCTGGCTTTTCAGTCTCCAGATGATGGTGGACTGAGGTGAGATTGGAGTGCAGACCTCTAATATTAGTGAGGTGCACTTTGTGTGGGAGGGGGTGCAGCCGCTGTTTAACTCCAGTTTTCTTTTTATTTCTTGCCATTTGTAAGAGTGAAAGGAGAGGAGAAGGAAGTGAGATGAGGTTCCACGCTACTAACCTACAGACACGCACTGAAAGGACGCCATCTTTGGGGCACTAGTCCGGAGACTGCGGGGACGCCCGAGCCCCCCCGGAGATGTCCATCGGGCCCTCCCATCTGGTCGCCAACCAGCACGATGGTGCATTCCGGGATTTTTCGACAGTTGGCGGGGCAGCCTTTCGTGTGTGGCTGGCACACTACTTGGGCCCCCAACTACCTGCGGTCGGCCAGCGGCGCACCGTGCCTCGGATCCCGCTACCCTCCGCAACTAGTCTCCCGATACGCCCAAAACAGCGCGAGTCAGGCTGGTCAGCATGCAGTGGAACGACTATCTCGACCCAACTCCTCTAGTGGCTACACCGAGCATCGTACCGGAACACGGCTAGGCCGCTTGGCGGTACGTCTTTGCCCGGTGGGTGGTCACAAGCCTTCGGCCGAAGCCTACCACCAGTTTGTGTCACCTGATTAGCACCACCCGGGGACCACGTGTAGGGTAACATCAATAGGAGTAACTCTCCTACGGACGCGGGTGACTCAGCCCCCAAAAGGTTCCGCGGGGTGGGGATGGCACAGTGGGGTAGCCCCACTATCCCACACTTCCCTACTAGGGCATGCATTTCGAAATTTCATAGTTTCGAAATTTCGGACCATATTTGCATGTTTATTAATTTCGAAATTGACACCCCTAATTTCGAAACTGGATTTAATTTAAATATTATGTTATTTTTTATACAATTATGGAATTTATTATTGCATACAAACCGAATCTCTTCAAAGTAAGAGTGAACAGGCTTCTTCTGGGTAAGCTCACTCCATCGTCGACTCTGTCTCTGTCACCGACCTAGACCAGAGTCAAGAGCAAACCCATCATAAATAAAAAATAAAAAAAAAGAAACGAAAAGAGGATCATCAAAAATGAGTCTGAATACGAATCTGAAGCCAATTAGACCGTTGCGTTGGGCCACCTTGTGTCCATGTGTGCTAACATTACAATAAAACAAAACCTAACCATGGTGTTAAATAAATAAAGAAGAGTGAAGGAAGCTCGGCGATATAGAAAAACCGAACTTTATAATAATGGTGGCCAGTGAGAGGAATACTTTGAAAAGGTCTACGATTGTTTGCTGGGAATGCCAATTTTTTTTTGCTATCGGGGGGAACCTGCGCCTGAACTTAAGTGCATAAAAAACAGAAATAATTATTTTAACTTTTTATGCACCTGCCATGTTATTTCTCCACCATACTTGGTTGACTGCTAGATAATGCCTCAGGCATTAAGACCGCCTATGTAGTACCTGTATGTTGCATGAAGTTTTAATAAATAAACAAATAAAAAATTGAGGAAAAAACCAGGCAGTGTAGTATTCCTCATTAAAACCTTACAAATACTTCTTAAAATACCACATTCTTGGGGAGACTATTAAAGAAGTCTCCCTTGAGTCTCGCTGTGCACGGTAGCACATGATCACTGTATCTGTTTCTTTCCTGAGGTCACTCGGTGGACGGACAGAGTCCCTAATCTGAGCACCCGAAACCCCGGAGTTCCATCGGCCTTAAATGATACAGGCGGGGTTTCGGCGTGTCATTCACTACTACATCGAGGTGGTTGCCTCCACGATGCTTTTTTCTCCGAGTGGGATTGACCTTCTCACGATTCCACTCGGTCGCTATTTCACTCAATTGTCTGTCTCCGTCAGCATTTTAGCAAATTTCGAAACTGAGGAGCCAAATTTAATGGAAAATCAAAATAATACTTAAACTAAACTAAAAATGCAAAATTTGTAGTCTGGAGAGATGCCTAAGTGCAATTTATATTTAAACAAAGTGAATTTTCTTTTTCTCAAGACTTCT
Source organism: Anorthoa munda (assembly GCA_945859665.1). Classification (NCBI taxonomy): domain Eukaryota; kingdom Metazoa; phylum Arthropoda; class Insecta; order Lepidoptera; family Noctuidae; genus Anorthoa; species Anorthoa munda. The sequence continues at coordinate 3,509,334 of OX243899.1, read as the reverse complement.
ACTACAAATACTCCACTGCTGGGAACACCTTCGACGATAGCGCCTCATAAAATTCCACCCAGCTCGTTAGTGACAATAGGATGAGATGCGTAATTCCACTATCTTGGTTTAACCATGTACGGTGAGGCTTCGAAAAGCATTTCGAGCGCCTTTACCCCGCATTGGTATGCCAGTGAGTGCTTTGCAATCTCGCAGGCAGAAATAGACTGACAGATGTCTTGTTCGAAATTTCGAAACAGAGGAGTCCAATTTCGTAAGCTAATTTCGAAATTGAAAATGTACGAAACTGCATGCCCTACCCGGTATCCAATTATTGGCACCAAGTCTTTTAGGTCGGACTCTGACAACATTTGGAGGGTCTCGACATCAATAGACTCTTCTGAAATATTTATGAAAATTAGTACATACAAAAGTAGACATAAATTAATGGTAAAATTTTTAATAGTCACATAGGCAATAAGTTCATTATTGTCTTTTTAACTCCGCACTAAGTGGTTTATTCAGTTTGTTAACTAGCACCAAGGTACTTTAAAAAAAAAACAGAGTTGGTTGATAGAGGACAGGTACTAGGTTAAGTAGGTGCGGATGCGGTAGGTATGCAGTTAATAATATCATACATTAGGAAAGAGAAAACCTGCTTATAGGGCTTATGGTCCACTCAAAGTTGGTTGAAGCGTCAAAAGTCAGACAATAGCTCGTAACAGTCCATTGCTGAGTATAAGTCTTCTCCAACACGTGTGTGAGTACTATGTACCCAACTGTAAATCTACCATTTACTGTACCTATGCGTCGTTCGTTGACTTGTGTGTGCCCTGGCCGTCGAGTGTGTCATGCTCTCTCAAATGTCTGTCTGATGGTGGCGCGTGTGTTGGATCATCCGGTTCCCTTCATGATGGTTGAGCTGGGTGGTGCCAATTCATGCGTCATGTTCGTGAACGGACGCCGTCAGTTGGGATTGGTCATAACTTGACTGCTTCGGATGTTATTTTTTTTCTAGTATCTATTATATAACTGCGCAGTACATGTGTGAGTACTTCTAATACTTTATGTCTGTAGGTGGTATAGTGGGTAGTGTTATTCTGGGTGCATTGTCCTCACATGTATGAATTTAATAATGTATGTTCCTAAATATTGTAAAAAAAAATTTTTTTTTAAAAGAATAAGTATGGAGTTTCTTGTGCATTCTTCTCCATAACAAGCTACTTTCCAAATGCACGGTAGAATCATTTTAATGTAACGTTCAAAAGTGCCGCTTGGTGGCCTAGTTGAAATAAAATATCTTTTTCTTTGTCTTTGCCTTTGTCCAATACTGGAGGGTATTGTCATAATCTCCATGTCTGGCAGGTGGGTTGGAGATCGCAGTGCTGATAGATACCCGGTAGAAAACGCTGCTACTCGTTTCCTGGCCTACGAAGGTACCTATTAAACGGTAAACCTTGACATCAGTCGCCTTGTACGACACCCTGATGTATAGTCTGTAGTATGGTGCTAGCTTTTCTATTTTGCCGGACACCACGCTGCCAAAAAGAACAGCGGCAAACTAACGGGAAATGCCCTGTATAAAATACCTAGTGATCTATTGAATGAAACACTATTGTCTAATTATTGGAATAGAAGCTAAAAGTACTCACCCAAAAATGTTGGTATATACGCTTCCAATCCCCATGACCGCAGGTAGTCGGAGGTTGATTTTTCCGCCGCCTCATCTGCTGGCGGCAGATCCATTTTTAAAAGTTTTGTCATGTTTATATTCATGCAACTAGGTACTGTAACTGCATGGTACACACTGATCTGGGGGATCACGTCCAGATCTTAAAACAATTCAACAAAACAATGCAAGCAAATCACGGGTCCGTCACGCGCGCGACGCACCGGCTATCCCGCCTCGCAAAACGAAAAGAAAAGAACAGGTTTCTACAGGTTCCGTTTGATTGATTTGACACAACCCGTCAGCGCTCAGCGAGCGGGTTTCAACAAAACGTTTTATTATGCACAGCATAACTATAATCACCACATAATATATTGTTGTGTGACTGATGACCAAAAATATTCTAAAACCAACTTAATAAATATTAGTTGGTCTCAGTCAAATTGTTTGTTTGTTTGTAGTAACTTTACAACGCAAATTTCAACAATAATTTACAGCTGGAAAAAACTAATAACAGAGTTGAAAAATATCAACATAGTTGATTAAAAAATAGTTTAAACTGGGTCAACTGTAAGTCACAAGTGTGTTTGATTATAGCAAAATATAGTATGTTGCAAAGTACCGAAATCAAATGTTGCATTAGATAACATAAACTTTAGCCCTCTTACAAATAAACGCGGAATAACCAACTCAAATAGATAAAATGTTTTTGTAAAATGCAACAAAAGCAGTTGATCAATACGTAAATGAAATTCGTTTGTTAGTTAACAATGTTTGGCTATTTGTCAGTTAACTCAACTAGTTCTGTTAAATATTTTTTTCAGTGCATTGTACTTTCGTTAAAAACTTGTTTTAAAAAATCTTCTTAGACGCGCACAACGAAATAGTTTTAAATGTAGTTAATGACCATTGAGAAGGCGCCATCGTGGATGCGTTGGATGAATTTAAATCTCTCTAAATCAGAGAGTTAAATCCATCGTTTTTTAAATAAAGACCTATCTTTTTGGGTTTGCAATCTGTCCCTTTCCATTTCCTTCAATCTTATTTCCGGATTGTTTCTCGACGCTCTTTTTTGTTCAGCTTTAGTCATTTGCTTTTTTTGTAGATTTTTTACCACAAAAATGTCACGCTTAGGATTCCGTCGGGGCTTCCTCGGAATAGATGGAAACTGTATCAGTTCTCCACTCTCTAGAATGCGCAACAAATATAGGGACGCATTTCTGCAATGTTGAAATTTTCAAACGCCGGGTTTCGTTTCAATGCAAGTGATGTGGCATAGGCAATAGCAAAGACACCACAGTCGTAATTATTCGACTCTTCTGTACATTGGGGAAAGAAGTTCACGGCTTGTGCGGGAATAGAGCATCCACAAACGCCTGCTGTAAAGGCGGCAATAGTTTTTCCTTAAGACCATCATATATGCGCAATGAGTCGTCATTGTAGAATAGACACACCCATTGTAATTCTGTCCATAGTAAAGTAACTGGAAAGCAAAGATACCACAGTCGTAATTATTCGACTGCTTCTGTACATCGGGGAAAGAAGTTGACGGCTTGTGTAGGGATAGAACATCCACAAACGCCTGCTGTAAAGGCGGCAATAGTTTTCCCTTAAGACCATCATATATGCGCAATGAGTCGCCATTGTAGAATAGACACAACCACTGTAATTCTGTCCATAGTAAAGTAAATGGATGTGGGTCTGATTACGATCAACAGTGATATATCAGACACAGAGTTCAAAAAATTCATTGGACAGGGCTGAGAAGACGTATAACGATGTAAAATGTTATGAAAAACATTAACACAAACATTCGCTACATAATTCGTTTTACTTAATAAGTATTGGAAATCGAAATTAATTAATGATTCCGAAATCCATTTTTATTAAAATACCTAACAATTGCAACCACCACAAAAGTAAAACCTTAAATAAAGTTAGTAATTAGGTACCTATTCTAAGCTAGGTCTTACGTAATTTCCGGAGAAATTCTTTCTAGATAGATTATGTAGGTACCTATAGGGGTATTAAGTACTTACTGGAATAAAAGAAACATAAATCAAAACAACCTATAATATGTACATAGCTAATTAATCTAAGTATTTTTATTCTGAAGTAGGTATTAGCAAACAAACAATAGCACGTAATTACTCAGTACGAAACAATACTACCTATGTAAACAAATGGTTATGCTTCACTAGATCACCTAACGAAAAATGGGCTCATTCCCAGAGGTCCACGATTCTATTGTTCTCGAAAAAATTTAATTCATACTTTAATTCCCAACGGGTCCACGGCATTTTAAAATATAAAATATTTTCTTTCCCAACGGGTCCATGAGAATGTTTGGTACAGTCAGCCATAAAAGCTTAGCGAAGGGGTAAATGTTTATTATTTATATGAAATAAAAGACAGTGAATATAGATAACTAAGAACTTTAATATAACTAAGAGTCTGTATCAAATGAATGGTCATAACAATTAAAAAATCACAGTTTTTTGACAATAACAGTAAATAATTTTCATCTTAAACTAAAATAGACTTAAGTATTATAAAAATCACAGCTTCCGAATAAGTACAGGCATCTTAATCTTATACTAAAATAGATTTAAGTTTAATAAAAATCACAGTTGCAGAATTATCACAGTAAATCATCTTAATCTTATGATAAAATAGACAAGCATTATAAAAATCACAGCTTTCGAATAATTACAGGAATCTTAATCTTATACTAACATAGATTTAAGTTTAATAAAAATCACAGTTGCAGAATTATCACAGTAAATCATCTTAATCTTATGATAAAATAGACAAGCATTATAAAAATCACAGCTTTCGAATAATTATAGGAATCTTAATCTTATACTAAAATAGATTTTAGCTTTATAAAAAATCAAGAAGAAGATTAATAAAAAAACACATTTTCAAAATAATCGTAGTTATTAACTACCTATCTAAAAAATTGTTTTTTTGCCAAGTCTTACAAACTGATTAAGAGCATCGACGGTGCTTATTGATTTTCGTTTATGTTTTTCACAGATTATTTTAATTTTCAAATCTTTATTAATTGAGTGCCTGGTTCGGTTTTTTTTATTTATATGATATTTTTCAAAATATTCAGCTTGTTCCTCAAGCGTATGTAATAAATCAAGTAAGCGGGGCTTCCTATTCAATTTGCTGTTTAAGGTTTTGTGCCATGCCTCTACTAAATTTGTAGTTCGATGTCTTTCGCCTTCACAATCCCAAATAGAAATTGGTATTGAAGGGTTGGCCAGCCAAAAATCCACAAAATAATCGTTGAAACGCATAATTTTTTCGTTTTCTGGCGCTATTTCCATAATGGCTAACCAACCATCTTCGACATCATTCAATGGCAAATAAGCCAAAGCAGCACATCTGTTCACATGATCTTTTTCGTCTTTTGTAGAAATATTGAGTTTTTTGGCGTGTTTCTTTAAAGCCTGTTTAAAATGAAAATTACACCCTTTTATTTCAACCTCCGGTAAACATGTTCGGATGGAATTTAAAATTTAATAATTTTATAATTCATATAACAGTTTTATAATAAATATAAGTAGGGGTTAAGTTTTTATGCTATTTCATTAACTCGTTGCATCTTAACTAGTAAAAAAAAGAAAACAAGAAAAGTAATCTTTATAAGTATTATTGGTAAATATACCAATCCTATAACTTTACAACCAAGCAGTGGCCACAACAACTACATGAACTTTTACAACAGGTATATAAAATTAATCTGTTTTAGTTTGTTCAAAAGTTTCTATCTATTGTTCTTATATTGTATAAAAAGAAACATTATCATCAATAACTAGGAATATTGTTAATATTTCTAATATTAGGAATTAAAATAAAAACTACTTACTGGGACCATCGATAAAAATGAACTCTGTGGGCACGCTAGGTCCAGCGCAAACGCCGTCATCTTGATTTGCACTCATATTTTAATATTATAGACACTCACTTCATAAAAATCCATGCATTCCACTTTGCATCAGGGATAATGCCCGCGCGGTCAAGTATTATTATCTATTCCGTACCGCTGCACTCTTGCAAGGTGAAAGATCAACTGATAAGAAATTGCATTATGTTGTCGGGTTGCCAGGTATAAAAAAAAATGTTCGATCGTACACCACTTACATGGAAACCGAATGCCTGGGATATTTTTAAATACAAAATCGGAATTGTTTTCACTGACTGTACTTTGGATATATCTCGTGGACCCGTTGGGAATTCATGTAGGAACATTTAAAACGATATTATAATTTTTCATGGACCCGGTGGGAAAAGAAGAACAATAGAATCGTGGACCTCTGGGAATGAGCCGAAAAATGATCAAACATGATGGCTGAACTAATTAACCACTCTGCTCGACAAGATTTTGACACATGACACACCAGCTGAGTCGACGGGGGTGTTACGAAATATGTCACGAATTTCAGAAATTTACATGAACTTTCAACATTCGAATTCAATATAAAAAAAAACATATATCTTTAACTTTTTTTTATTTTTGCTCTGTCCGTCTGTCCGTCCGCAGCTTAGCTCAGAGAATCTAGGTACTAGAAATCTATAATTTGGCATGTATATACATATTATTCAGAGATTCGTTTGCGTAAAATTAAGCTTTAAGTTGCAAATTTATGTTAGAGTCAAGTGTCCCCCCCCCCCTGCCAGCGAAATGGTTGCTCTTGGCTATGTGAAAAAATTCACGGCAGTAGTAAATATAACGAAATTAAAAGGAAAATTATCACGGATAACAAGGCTTTACAAGTTTACGAGTAATACTCGACCAACTGGGTGTTGTGTAAGTGAGTTTATATGTTTGTAATCGCACCCACGATACAGGAAGTAATTGCTAATGTGGGGCAACGTTTTATTTAAAGAAAAAAAGAAAAAGACTTATAAAATGTACTTGGAACAATAAAAATTTTGTACAAATGCCATTGAAAAATTACTTAAATATAGTTGATAGCTGTGTAAAACAGAGTAAATATAATGCTTACGAACCATGTAAAAATATACAAAAATTAAATCATAACAGGCTTTACAAGTTTACGAGTAATAGTCGACCAACTTATAAAATGTACTTGGCACAGTTAAATTTTTGTACAAATGCCATTGAAAAATTACTTAAATAACGTTGTTAGCTTGAAGCTCCTACCTTCTTTCAACGTTCCTAGGGATAAGGCGTGAAATAAGAAGAAGGCGGAAACCATTTAACAAAAATATTTATTTAAAAGAACCAGTCAAGCCGGAGGGGCAACAAGGTGGTGTTCGGGCCGTTCTACAAGTAGGTGCTGAATTCTATTATCCCTCAGTGGTCCAGTACTGTCCTGAGTCAAGCCGCAGGTGGAAGCAGGTGCTCGACGAGTAGTCTGGAGTAGAGCGTAGGCTGGTCGCTACAGAATCCAGCTGGAAGCGCCACGGGGTATTCTTCTAACCCGGACCTTGAACCCTGGAACGCGTCAACAAATAAGGGTGTTACGGGGCGTTCCAGAAACTCCTGTGAGCATCCACGACTACGGCATGATGGAAGCACTAGGCCCGTAGTAGTGATGCCGTGGATGGTCACAATCAGACACGGAGATTACAATTAAAAATAACGGAATAAAATTTAAATTATTTTAAAATGATGTGGGTAGAAGTGAAAAATAAAATTGAAAATAAATTTTAGCCATTTCACAGTAAGCTAATAGATCAAGGCTAGATGACAATGAAATGCGAAGATGTTTAAATGTAGCTACTATGAAAATGAAACAAAATTACATGTTTAATGAATGAAAACACCCAAGCTCTAAAAGTCAGTAAGTGACGATGATACTATATAATAATATGCACCACTTACCCAATCTGGGGTTGGAAAACACTTAATAACTTGAACTACTTCACAATATATTGCGAGGCGAACAATATTTTAATGTGACGGTTACGCGCAAAAAAAGAAAACTGTTTAGCTAACGTAGCAGAGACCGTCATATACGAGCGTTCGTCTTAGCAGCCGGGTGGCGTAAGTCTCTCTCGCTCGGTGGGGAAATGCGGGTGCGGCGCGGTGCGCCTGCGACCGTTATCTATAGTGATGACCGTAAAGTGATTAGTCGAGTGCAGACAAAAGAACGTCGAGTTTGCGAATATGATGAATATGCGTCGTATTGATGAATCTATTCTTACTCTGATGATTTAATACATTTATTTATTTTTGTGAAGTGGTAAAATATGAGTAATTATATAAAATAATGTACGTATAACGTTACAAGCTGTGTAAAACAGATAGTAAATTTATGCTTATGAACCATTAAAAATATACAAAAATAAAATCATAACATCCTTAATAATAATGATTTCAAATGAATAATGTTTAAGCTCGAATAACGCATTGGTTGGAGTGGCCGGATTCGTTGGCAGTACCAGTCCGTAGTCCATAAGGCGCATGCGCGCGGTGGAGTCTATTTTGTGTTAGTGCAGAAGTATTTTCGACGTTTTGTAATTAAAACGTAAAAGTAAAGTCAAATTAGATTCGATTTCCAAGCAAATTACTTATTTTCTTTTGTCGATATCCTTCTATAAAGTCAATCTTCGACCCGACTTCATCACTAATTGAGTAGCGTAAAACTTTCCAGAATGAAATAGTGAATACCGCAGATTAGAGGATTCACCTCTAATCTGCGGTATTAGAGGAGATTAGAGGTGAATACATACGATTTTTTTCTGATTCCAAAAGAAAAATAAACAAGGAGCGTGCATGCAAGGATCCAGGAACAAACTATACCATTCCCCGTGGCTCTAACGCGCGCTCGTATCGGCTCCTTTCGCAATTCACACCCGCGGTGGTACTCAAATAGATAATATTTTTCTAACTTCAGTTGCGAAGTTGGATTTTATAACTCTTTCTTCAGTTACCAGTTAGTCCTTATTTAGTTTAAGTCAAGAGTGAATAGATTACATCTAGGCAAGTGTGCTTCACCGTAGACCACATCATCGCTTACCATCAGGCGAGATAGTGGTCAAACGCGAGAATATAGATTAAAAAAATACTTCATCCTATGTGGGTCCGTTTTAAGACTTTGTGAAACCGTTCTAATGTTCATGTAACAACAACAAAACCCTCTTTTTAGTCCGCATTATTATGCAACTTCGGAACCCTATTACTGCGCGTGGCCCGACACGCACTTGGCCGGTTTTGTTAATAATTATGTCTAGTAAATGTCTTAAACTACGTGTATGCGTCTGTAAAATTTTATTTCAGCATTGTAGAATATCTCAATAATACGATAATATGCTCCACCCATCCAATTTCTAACGACCAAGTTAACCAACTAAATCGAGTTATTTTCACACAAAATTAGAAACATGCTCAATTATGATTATGTACTTTTCGAGAATAATTTATTCTTGCCATTGTTTTATATATCCAACCCAAAAATTAACATAAAAATTTAGGAAAAATTACTTAGACTTACTTGCGTTGACATTAGTGGCGACCTAAGTGATGTAACGTTTCGTCAAATTATATCGATAACATTGTTACTCGGCCTTAGAATTTATAAAAAAATAACGCGTTAAAAAAACAGTTATTTTAGTGGCACAAAAAGTGAACTTAGATATGCTGAAAAACTTTATTTGTGGTTATATACACTTTTATTAATAAGAAATTAGAATAACAATGGGTGGAATATTACGTAAAATATTGTACCTACTTGAGACCTGTAATAAGTAGATACATTAGTGTGGCTATATATCATCTAAAGGTACTTGATTATAAAATAACACAAATAGCGCTCAAGTTATTTCATTTTATTTTTCTTTCTCTTTTATGAAAATGAAAAAGAGTTAAATTAGGCACCCGGACACAGTCAGATCGAATAGAGAGCGGTACAGTACCTACCTTTCAGATTAGTGGAGAAACAATAAGAGACGAAAAGGTTGTGTAAGTTTTAACCTTTCATAATTTGGCAGGGACCTGTGAGACCCCACGTCCATGTTTTCAATACAAATCATTTCAAAGGGTAGGTATTTGCGTTTTGTTTTTGCCTTTTGTTTATAAACCGGTCAAAAGGAGTCGGAATCGCTAACTGTGGGTGTCGTACGTTAGTTCGAATAATATTATTCAATGTCCTTTACAAAATTTAATTTATGCGACCGCAATATTAAATTTGTTTGTAAAAGTTTTTTGCTAAATTACTAAACTGCAACCGCAAATAGGGAAATTGTTATAAATTTCCTGTAATATGACAACCCCCATCAAAAAGATTTATTTTAAATTTTCGTTACGCCAAAATTTAAAGATAATGAAGGTATTAGTATTTTTATTGTGTTTTATCATTAGTCTGTCAAAATTTGATCTTGTGTCGCCAAAGACTAAAGGCGGCAAGGCAACATACTTACACGTGGCACCTTATAACGCATTTGATTGTAAAGACTCTTTGTGATATGACGTAGGCTTGTATAGATTCGTATGATTGGTGTATCCCGCGCCACGCCACGTAAGTGTGTCAGCTGCATAAAACTATACAATTCGTTAATTCGTAATAGTAAAATTTCATGAAAGATTTAATTTTCCAAAATATAATTTAATACCATAAAAAACAGGGACCACGCGCATTCGACCGAATACGCGCTACTTTTATGGTTAAGATATCAAAGTACGCATTATGTTTTCTATGAAAGGGGGCAATAGGTTTATCTCGTTAAGTTGTTATTTATCTTATTTTGCAGTAAATAGTTATTCTTAGTTGAAAAATGTGTTAAATAAAACAGCCATTTGCAAGAGCAATTCAATTTCTTTATTTTAATAATAAATCGTATCCAAACATTAAGACACTTACTTGTACTTACCTGGTTGTATGCAAAACTAGCTTGATGAAAAACTATTAAAATTGTTAACAAATATTTGTTGATCTGAACTTACAGATGATCATTTTCCTTGTTTACTGTAGTGGTGTCATTTGACAATGCGTTATATTTCACCACGGGCAACAGTTGGGAATATTTTGCCCGTATGTAACCAGTGGTGAGCCAGTGAGTGAAATCACTTATACTACCAAATAGTTACTTCAGTCTAAGACATGCTGTGGTGTTCATTCCACATGGCTTAGACTACTTACGTTTTCTAACATACTTTTCAAATCTTCATCATAACTTTTTAAATTGTATCAACTCATGTTTCCCTTTTTAATGTATTCTTTGATATTTTTAACACCTGAAAGCATACGATTTGTTTTAACACAGTTTTTTAGCACAGATTGCGCAGTCCCTTTTCCAGCTGTCGGCAATGCTTGCACCATTAGCAATAAAGACCATCTTCGGTTTTTCAGTAGTAAACTCTGATAAAAACCTGCGATCATTACAATGCTGCGCCGCACCACTGTCGACGTACCAAACGTCTCTCTTGACTCCTGCGGCCTACGCAGTGAGATGCGCCTGGCTTTTCCTGCCACTCTTCTTGTCGTCAGATTTGTCAGGACAATCCTTCTTGAAATGCCCACTCTTTTTGCATCTGAAGCACTTAATTGGCTTGGGTGCTTTCCGAACTGCTAAAGCCGTAACATCTGCGCTTTTATCATCGCGTCTCGCATTTTCTAAAAGCAATTTTGCTTTGACATTTTCGCTTGACAGTGACGTGTTCGAATGTTCTAGAGCCATATTCAACGGGTCGTAATCGCTTGTCAAACCGCTGAGTAAAATCACGGCCACGAAGTCATCTTCTAAAGCCGCTCCGATGTCGCTCAGTTGTTGCGATGTATCTATGACCTTGTTCACATATGCCTCCATACTCGCACATACGCTTAATTTAATGGCGAACAATGTGCGAAGCAATCCGAGTCGTGACAAGCCTCGGTCCTCGTATGCCTTCTGAAGGTTCCTCCACGCTTCGCGAGCCGACTTGGCATTTCTAATTTGTGGAAATACACAAGGCTTCACGCTTAAGGTGATTTTCGCGAGCGCCTTTTCCTGCTTCTTCGCGTCTTCGTTTTTATTTTCAGGTGTGCCCACACAATCCCAAAGATCGTCATGGATGAGCACCATCCGCATCATAAATTACCTGGATGGATAATCTTGAATCCCGGATAATTTTTCTATCGAAACTTTTTGATTGACGGTTGCCATTGTTCTTTGTTTTTCTTGCGAATAAATTTTGAAAATAATTTACGAAATCACACGCGCATACTTGGCAAATAATAATTAGAGTAGTGAATTTAAACCATAACGCTCTGCAACCATGTTAGATTCCGTGAGCTACTCAATAAAAACACAATATAAGATTCCAAGATGTATTGTGCTCCGCACAGGCAAAACGATCAGACCACTAGTGACATCTGTCTATAAAAACTTATTCTAGACAACATAGAGTTTACAATGGAACACATACAAACTCCTTGAAGGTATATTTCTAACAGGCAGCCTTTGTATCGAAATATTTCAAACTATTATGTTTAAACTTTAAAGTTATCTGGCTATTAAAGTGTTAGCCCTAAAATATAATATATTTAGCCCAGTAATAGAATTGAACTAAATGTTACGACCATACATGCAGTTTTTTTTCTAATGAACACATGCATAAAAATACAATAAAGCTTGATTATTTGAAAGGACAGTATTGTAGGCACAAAATGAGTAGGATTCATGCATCGCTAAGTCGAAATCTATAAAACAAAATAATGTGCTTGTTGCGGCATACGCTCATGCTTCAGCAGCAAGATCTAGGAAGCTTTCTTAACCCTCCTTGAACCACGTGGATATAAGTTTCTTCATGCACCATGTAGGGTTTGTGAGACCCTGAAGTACTTTGATACGTCTGTCCACTGCACCCGCAACGGTTCCACTAAATCGCTGTCACTAGTCAGTTTGTTTTATCTCTGAGACAAAATTGACACATGCAATGTCCTTTTAGACGCAGTATTTGCGATTACTAACTTACCTTAGGAGGCCTAATAAGCCCTAAAAGAAGTAATTTGACATTTGCATGTGTCAATTTTGTCTCAGAGATAAAAAAATACAGACTTTAGGCGATGTGGCAACGCCGCAAATCCAGCTACTTAAAGAATCAGAGTAAACGCGCAAATATTTCAAGAGCTATAGAGATTTTTGTTATGCTGGGGTTTATTAGACCCCACGTGGTGCACGGAGGGTTAAGGTGTACAACACCTGTTGTGATATGTTATACACCTGTTGCGTTGATTGTGATGCAGGCAATGTACATGTCGGCATTTCTAAGATATCGTTCTGAAGAGCGCTATGGTTTCAAATGACTTTGACAGATGGCAACTTGACGTTAACACTTGACATTGGTTTATGGCGCGAACAAGAGGAGATGACACAAGGATCGAGAGGAGATATGGCGGGTTTGGTTTGAGTTGTGAATTCGTGATAAAAAACCTAAGGAGAAATACAGTGAGAGTTACCGATTGTTCGTGTAGATCAAACTACGTGTCATAGTGGAATGTCGTTTAAGTTATTCGCCAATACATAACGTGATCAGTTACATTTTGAGCCTATATACAAGCAAAGAAGTTGGTTTGTTTAACATCTAGCCCGAAAGAACCCATGCAATAATGGCTTTTCCTGACAATTACACAGTCTTCCCTACATACAAATACATTTGTAACGCTAACTTTAACATGTGTTGCTCATTAATGAAAACTCATATACAAATTCTACATAATTCAAATTTGCAGCACACCATCCACCAGTCATTGTGGTGTTCATTCCACATCTCTTAGTCTACTTACGTTTTATTACACACTTTACAAACCTCATCTTCATAACTTTTGAAATTGTATCAACTCATGTTACTAATTTTTATGTATTCTTTGATAATGTCAACACCTTAAAAGTATACCCTTGTTATCTCTCATTGTTTTTACATCCAAAACTTATTCTTACTGCTAATTTGTAAAAATCATAGAAAGTTTTATACTCTGACATTTATATCTGATATGACATATGTCTATTTTATTTTCTTAAGCCATAGACATACGATACCATGGACTACACCTTCTTTAAGCTCGTTGTACATTATAATTTTCATAATAAGGGCAGCGGCAAACTGCCCCCTCTGTAAATGTTTTTATTCGTTCGTCATGATTTCTTAATTGATATTTGAATTTAAAATGTAGAAGACACATCGGTACGAAGAAAAACGGGCGTCAGCTTTTTAGTTTTGAATCTGGACTGAACGCAATAAGTCGGTTGACTACTGAGTACTATAATACCAAGTGTATTTTCTATTCTGAAAACTCTTAAAAACTGTGTAAAAATAGCTTGTTTAAGAGATATTACTTTCTGAAGTGCTCCAATAAAATATATTGTGTGTGGTTCCCGGTGGAGCGCATTATTTCCTAGACCTTACCCTCAACGGTCATCTCTTGGAATCAAAGGCCTCGCTGTTTGGCGTATTGAGTCATAGCCGGCCTCCACACTCCTTGGTGCCTATTTACTTACCCGTTTGCCTGTCTATCCGTCCTGCTACCTATTCTACTGCCTACCTGCCCGATTTCCTGCCTTGACCATCAACCCTTGCTGCCTGCTCACCTGTCTGCCCGATTGCCTGCTCACCTGCCTACCTGCCCGAATGCCTGCTCACCTGCCTACCTGCCCGATTGCCTGCTCACCTGCCTACCTGCCCGATTGCCTGCTCACCTGCCTACCTGCCCGATTGCCTGCTCACCTGCCTACCTGCCCGATTGCCTGCTCCTGTGCCTACCTGCCCGATTGCCTGCTCATCTGCCTACCTCAGGCATTCCACGTTTCCTGCCCGACCTGCTGCCTGGTTAGCTGCCCACGTCGTGCGAAGCCGGCCCTTAATTTTGATATCTTTATCTTTTTTCTTAGTTTAATTTATAATTACTTTTACTTTTATTAACGTGGCTTACGTATAGCTCAACTGAGCTATACGTAACGCTACATCATATAAGCAGGAAGTAAAGATGATCAACGAATATCACCGCATGGACATAGGACAACTACTGCAAGCAATCTTTTACTTAAAATCATTCAAGAAACAGTTATTCAAATTAGGCTGAGAATCAGCATTTTGTATCATCACAAATTACGTAAAGCAGTCCCCAAAAACGCCTGCCTTCACCATTGCCTAGTGGTTCAGTTTACGTAAAAAGTGCAAATTCCAAACCAATTTAAAAAACAGTACGTGTTACGATATACATGGGTACGTGTAGCTTGAAGTTCTGTGCATACTGCCTGTTCGATACATACAACCTGTAATTAGCACACAAAAAAAAAAGCAACTGTAAGAACAGTAACTAGCGGACCGAGGAAGATCAATCATATCCTTCAGGCTCATACTTCGTCATTATTTTATCCGTCACCATGAATTCATCTCCATACAATGCCAAAAAAATTACTAACCGATTGAATAGGAAATTAAAATACAAAATACGTAAATATAATGCTTATTGCATAAATATACACATAGATAACCATATAAAGTTAATACATGTAAAGGATATGATTATAATAAATACACATAATTTAAGGTATAGTGTGAAACTCTTTGAAACAAAAGTCTAAGCAGAGCGGGAGCACTCTGCACATTCAAAGGAAGTTTTAGCATTACGGTTACCTCATCGATCTGCACACCACACACATCTTCGACGGAGCGCCCTATACTGGCCACTGTCCTTTTGAATGCGCTGAATGAAATGCCGCTCCGTTAAACGACTAAGAGAAAAGTGTGAAGCTCTAATGAAGGCGGTCGCTACTGAAGGAGGTACTGGGACATGAGGCAAATAGTGGTTAGCTATGACTTCCACTAACTTCAGTCGGAACAATAAAGCCTGAAGAGTGGGATAATCTTCTTTGTAACGTATCTAGCCTATCTACTAACCGACACCGTACATTCTGCAGGCCTTTTGTTGAGAATGGCACTTCAATAGACCACCATAGCCAGTCTAAGAGCATTGTTGACAGATAATCTATGACGTTATTTCCCATTGACTTCTCCACTAGTATCCGACTGTTCTGAATACTAATATTCAAAAACCTTTGAAATAATTTCCTGTTCCATTTTATGCACTGCTTTCGCTCTATCAAGTAGGGTTCAAGCATTTGGTCCAAACGATCAACTCCTCCCATCCCTTGATTGTAATCAGCTATAAGTATGGGCTTATAGACTGATATTCTACCAGGCTTTGGAGCCGTTTTAGTTTGAGCCATGTCGTGGTACGTGGATATAAGGTTCAACCGCTTACGGTCTTGGTAAGCCATCACCATGACATCGCCACATTGGCGACCCATGTGTTCGCCCTCCACTAGCTTGAATTTTTAAATGGAGGCTGGAACGTCTTTGCGACATGCACGGAGAGTGCCAACGCTATCCGTTTTTCTTCTTTTCAAACATCTTGCTAGTGAAGGTGAATTGAACCAATTATGCCCAAGGTCTAAAAGCGGTGCCATCAGTTTGAGAACTGTGCTGGTACTCGAAGGGAAGGTAGAGAGTTGGTCGTTCTTTTGCCAAAATAAATAAAAAAAGCAAAAGATAACCTGTGCTAGATTCACACAAATTAAAAGTCTTAATACCATAACGTGCGGTTTTCGTTTTGATATACTGTTTTATAGACAAAGGTCCTTTCCAAAGAATAAGGGATTCATCAATGCAGATGTTCTGGCTTGGCGTATAATGCTCCTGAAATTTTGAATTTAAGTGTTCTAAAATGGGTCCCATAGGATATAATACATTGCCAGGGGTCTGTCGGCTCGCGGAGAAACCCCTGGCAAAATGTAGGGCTCGGTTTAAAAGCCAGTACCTTTCTTCTTTGAAAATGTGCCTAAACGCATCCGTCTTCAATAGTGGCTTTGCTAAAACAAGATTTTACTGATGGCATTTTGATGATACCAAGCATCATCCAAAATGCGAAAAGTACCAATATGCACATTTGTATCATACCATAACCTAGCAAATCTGGCACACATTCTCTTAATTTCGTCAGCATACCCATTGGTTTCCTTGACAATATGACCTAAGATGCCATCATCCCAAAAGGATCTAAAGGCATCATAGGGATCAACAAATTGTCGAGAGGGGCCAACGGTATCGTGGAGGAAGCACTCTTTCTCACTATTCCAGCCATCCATCCCCTCCCGTTTAAACTCATCCCGATCTATTTCATAAAAAGTGCTTCCTCCTCACTCATACTTTCTCTTGCTGTCCTCACATTTCACGATCTTCTCGCATTCCTACCATGCCTGGTCTGAATACGGTCAATTACCTCAGTCAAGCTAGGGGGGAAGTCTTGGTTGGAAGAATACTTCACAATTCATCCCCCCGTTACCATCCACAACTGTCATTTCCTCGGCCTCTAGCAGAATGCCCGCCACGACTGCTGGAGGATGCCGCTAGTCCGCTTGGACCAGCCACTGCAGTCAAATGGTCCGCTTGGTTCGACGACATTGGGCCATCAGCATCCAGTTGTATTGCTCTGTGTGCGGCGACTGACTTGGGGAACAATTTATGCCTTCAATATTAAATGATATGTCAGGGCTTGGAGCATCCTGTGTGTAATAAACAAATATCCTGTTTTATTATTTTGATAAATTAAACATAGGAATACCAAATACTTCAACATAGTTGGCAAGAAATTATTCTTATTTAAAACATAAACATCCATCAATTTATCAATTGAACTAAATTTATTAATACTGAATTCTTATCAGATTTATTTGAACAGTGATAATAGAATCACTTAATGATGTAAATAAATATCCCTTAACATAACCGACATACACTCATTTACTGTACTTAATCATTTAAATATTTCAAAGTGTTGAACAATTAATAATACTTGAAGTGGCTTAGAGCAGCCACTAAAGTTGGTGATAAACGAATAAATTCAGACATTAATGCTTGGCCTACAATAGTTGAAATGAAAACAATTATTATCTACTTATCGGTTTGAGTCCGAAGCCTCTTCAATATCGACGCTTTTAAAAAACCGGCTAAGTGCGAGTCGGACTCGCGCACGAAGGGATCCGTACCATTATCTCAAAAAACGCGTAACACGTTTGTTGAATAGGAGCCCCATTTAAATATTTATTTTATTCTGTTTTTAGTATTTATTTTTATAGCGGCAATAGAAATATATCATCTGTGAAAATTTCAGCGATCTGGCTATCACGGTTCATGAGATACAGCCTGGTGACAGGCAGACAGACAGACAGACGGACCGCGAAGTCTTAGTAATAGGGTCCCGTTTTTACCCTTTGGGTACGGAACCCTAAAAAAGTCAAACGCCCTCCTGTGCCGTTCTTCCTCTAAGAATAAGTAGTGGATTGGGTCTTCCCATTCATTATCAGACTCCTCAAAGGGGTCTGAAGGGAAGCCCGGTTCCTCAATATCATAATATTCTTCCTCGGACTCAAATACAAGGTGGGCCAAAAGAAGTCATCCGATGTTGTTTGGCTCTCTTTTTTTTTCTAAATGAAAAATTTCGATTCTGTTTTTTGATTATGTTTATTTGAACCTTTAGAATTTTATTGGTCAAGTCGAGAAGATTATATCGGCCAAATGGGCGCCGTCACAATTGATTGCCATACGGGCTCGTTTTATGGCATTTTTCATCACTTCAGTGAGAACTTCGGGCGACAGATTCTCGCACTCGTGTCGAATGTTGTCCTTGAGGGCTTCCAGAGTGTTCACGTAAACACGGGACTTCAAAAAACCCCACAACAAGAAGTCTGGAACGCTTAAATCGGGCGGGCCAGTGCAAATCGCCAAAACGAGAGATGAGGCGACCCGGGAACGCTGCCTTCAGAATATCGGTTGTGGCTCGCGCAGTGTGTGCCGTTGCTCCATCCTGTTGGAACCACATGTCCCTCAGTCCTAATTCGTCCAATTGCGGTAGAAAAAACTCGGTCAACATGGCCCTATAGCGTGCACCGTCCACTGTTGTCGTATCGAATCTCCAGCGTGAACAGCGCACCATGCAGTCACTTTGAGCGGGTGTAATGGCTCCTCGTGCATCACTCGTGGATTTTCGGTGCCCCAGAAGCGATAGTTTTGCTTGTTCACGTACCCGCTGAGGTGGAAATGAGCCTCATCGCTCATTATGATTTTGGTCGAAAAATCCTCCACTTCTTCCTCGAGATTTAGGATGGCTTGGGCGTAGGTTACGCGCGTTTGACGGTCGGCAGGCAGCAGCTGATGCACGGACTGGACTTTGTACGGGAACATGCGCAGGTCTTTGACCAAAATTCGCCTTAGGGACGTCCGGCCGATGGCTAATTGCGTGGCACGGCGTCTGGTCGATGTTTCCGGCGACAGCTCGACATCCTCGGCAACAGCGGCGATATTCTCGGCAGAAGCGGGTGCTCCGGGGTCGGCCATTCTTGGCAACGTCTCGTGTGGTCCCATACTCTTCAAGGTTTGTGGCCAAACGGTGCAGTGTTTGCGCAGTCGGTGTCGGACGACTGGGTAATCGGCGACGGAATTCGCGCTGCGCCAACACCACAGATGAATTGTTACGCAAAAAAAAGACACGATTATTCCGGAGAGGCGTTCTTGGGGAGTGTATCGGTCCATGGCTTTTTCACTTGTATTCTGCATCTGTCTAGTCCACAAATGTCAAAACAGATTTGACATTGGCGGCCATTTGCAAAAATGAGAGCATCTTCCAATAGGGTGATTTCTTTTGGCCCAACTTGTACATCAATGTTCCCAAAACTGTCTTCATAGTAATTGGGCATATTATTATCTTCACCGCGGATACCTAGAATATAAAATTCATAGGTATTATTTAAAATAATAAACACATAACAATATAGCTGTAGAAGATAAATTGTTTATATTGACTAATTGTTCTAAATTAAAGAATATAGATACTCTAGCTTAAACAATTCTAATAGGATAATATTTCCATAGATGTAACATTACATGAAGACAATGTTACTGTTTCAATATGAATAAACCATGTTTTTAAAATTAAATCATCATTTTGTTGTTCTCTTCTTAGTATTTAGTATGTGTTTGGAGTTGGCGTTGACTCGAAAATTGTAAATGAAATAACCTAACTTGTAAAAACTAACCATCAATATAAGTACTAAATTGATAAAAACAAGTTTAGGTTATAAATACTGACTAAAAAGTTTTAATTATTACAAATAAAAGGCGAAAATTCGCTAATTAATCATTTTAATTGTCAATTAACACAAACTCGTTAATCCTGTCATCTCTGAGCGGTATCGCTAGAACTATTTCAATGTCTATTTAAGTTGGTTTTTGGGTTCAGCGTCATCTATTGGCTTATTGTGGAATCAGTTATTGATTTTTTTGAATGAAAATCATTTGAGAAATCAATAAGAGATGTTTAAATAAAACGGGAACACTTATTGTAGGACTTTTAGATTTGTTCTCATTTTAACTATTGCACATTTGACGAAGTAAATGTGTTTGATTATGACCTGATGTTATTCTTATTAAGCAAATAAGACAACAATGGCGGATGTTATAATTTCAGTAACCAACAACTAGATTTAATAATTTAATACGGGAATTAAACCAACTTTGAGTAAATGATTAAATACTAAAAAGTCATCAGACTATTTTACACAGCTATGTAATAATGATAAATCTTCTGATAAGTAAGATATTCAGATCACCGGAAACTTAAATAGTTTTGTGATGAGATGACTTTTTTAATAATAATCTACGAACAACTTTGTATTCGTGAGTATTGGGGTTGTTTAATGTAAAAATAATTAATTGAGCAGCATTTTAGTATTATTTGCTAGATTTATTCAACTATCCAAGTAATTAGTGTCTAAACAAAAACAATATGAAAGTTCCGCCCACTTAGAACGCGCATCGCGCGTACTGTTGATTGTGAAAACTATAAAAAGATTTAAAAGAGTGTCCTGGGGGGTGACCATAAGCTCTAAAGTAAGGTTATTTTGAGATCGCGTATGTGACAGATGTATACAAGTCATATACATCTGTCCCTTACCCACATTCGATATAACCTTACTGTTAGAGCTTATGGTCATCCCCCTGGAGTTTCTTACTGGGTCTTCTCCAGAGATCGACTAGGGATTTGCAACCCAGCGAGCCACACCATGTGGTTTTAGCTTCAAGTTTGAATGAAAACTCAAAGTGCCTGTAACTAAAGGGCTTATTACACTACACGGTATTCAGGGCCCTGAATACCGAGTCACTAAATCATTCCGAAGCAATAAGGTCGATATTATGAGAACCCTAACTCCCTAACAGCTATTACACTACCCTTAATTAGGGTTTAGGGCCCTGAATACCGTGTAGTGTAATAAGCCCTTAAGTCAAATAAATACTTTCGAGTTTCAATCCAGTGATGTGTGCTATTAAAGTTTCCCCGTTCCTATGAAGAATGGAGGAATTACCTCTAGGGATTGGAGTTGATGATAGTCGTCCTATAATTCATAAGTACCTCGACGTGACACATCTAATTATCAGGAATAACTATCGATAACATTATTATCGAGCATAAGCCCCGCAAATTCGATTATTTTGTAAACATGGCGGCCTCTAGCCTACTCGAACATCGAACAATGATCCCTATAAATAGCCGACATTACGTTCTTTGAGCATGATTAACATAAACTATATAGTTTATATTAAAGATTGGTTGCATTTGGTCATAATAAGAAATAATTTTAACTAGGATTATATAGATAGTTAACTTTTAGGATGAGCCTTTGGCAATTTTCAATAATAAATTATAAAACATTTTAATTATTAAAATAGGATGTCGTATGACGTAAATCTGGGGTCCAAAATGAGCCGTAGCTAAGCCAGCAGAGGAGGCATACTTTCATTGTACGCACAGCTAAGGAGTGGAACTCCCTTCCGGAGTCTTTGTTCCCTGATAGCTACAACCTTGGGGTCTTTAAGTCAAGAGTGAATAGGTTTCTTCTAGGTAAGCGTGCTTCACCGTAGACCGCATCATCGCTTAACATCAGGCGAGATAGTGGTCAAGCGCGAGCCTATAGAATATAAAAAAAAAAAAGGTATGCTTGTCAAGCCCCAGAATTAACGCTCCGAAATATACAGTTAGTATGGTATTGCAAAAGGTGTAAAATTAGAAAATTTGCACAACTGTAGGACTACTGGTATCAGCAAGCCCAGCAATTGAACATGGGATACTTTACACTAAATAGACTAGTCAACATTTTGAAAAAAGATCCAAAAAGAGGAGGAAATTTCCTAAAAAAAGTCCTAACTCCCGGAACTGTAAGACCAATATTTATAATTTTCCCAGAGGACCACCATACCACTTATTTTGAAAATTAAGGAACCTTTTTTTTAAACATTGTTTATCTTGGTCTTTTGTTTATCGGTGACCGTTTCTTGAGTACCTGTCAGTCCCTCGTTTTTGTAATAAAAAAGACGGCAAAAAAACAAACGAGTCATTTTAACTACTTCGTAGATAACAGCCAGCTGAGTTTTACGGTTTGTTTCGATGAAAATAAATATCAATGTGCAGCTTCATGTGAGGCACCGTTGCACTTGCACAAAAATATTTGTTTTTGTTACAACTTAGTAAAGGTGTTTTTAGCAATATAGTATAAATCCTTATCTAAATAAATATGTGAAACTTAGTAAAGGTGTTTTATCTAAATAAATATGTGACTTTTCACATTCCATTTATAATGGTGTTCCCAACATTCGTGCAAATTTTTAGCTTTATGCAAATTATTGTTTCCTTACCCCAATTAAATGAGCTAGCTTGACCGGACTATTCTGTAGTGTGATTACCTATAAACTCGCAATTAACACATTGTTTATGTTTATTATGATTGGGATTATAAGTCAGTATCGGGTGACTCTTTTTGCCTGGCCCCCTTAGCCCCTTGTTATTGTAATTAAAACAAGACGGCAAAAAAATAAACGAGTAATTTTTACAACTTCGTAGATAATAGCCAGCTAAGCTGTGCTGTTTGTTTCAATGAAAATAAAATATCAATGGGAACCTTCGTGTGAGGCACGTTTTTTTAAACAAATGTAACCGTGAAAGATACTAACATAGTATCTCTTCTCCTCTTGGTTGAATAAAAACTGCTAAATTTGGTGTAAAATACTGCTTTATTTATATTATGTATTTGAGAAAAAAAGGTATACAAAGTAAATATAATTAAAAAAAACATCTAATATTCTTAATTAATATTAAAATAACCATTGTTCCTTAAGTTCTAAATCCTAAGGCTCTTGCCTCCTTTGATAAAGGTGACGCAAGAATACTTAATTACATCTTCCAAAATCTAGTGACTTAGGTAAAATTGTAAAGGTGTTCCTTCACTATCACTACATATTATAAAACTATACATATTATATAACTTAACCTATTGTTTATGTTTATTATGATTGAGATTATAACTCAAAGTAAGTTGATCACTTGAATTTTTTTTTAATTTTTTATTTTATTTGGGATGTTTGCTCTTGACTCTAGTCTAGGTCAGAGGTGACTGAGACAGAGTCGACGATGGAGTGAGCTTACCCAGAAGAAGCCTGTTCACTGTAACTTTGAAGAGATTCGGGTTGAAGGCGTTCGGAAACACAATGGCGTGATTTAAACAAGGTGTGCGTTATGAAGTGTTTAAGCAAAGCCCAAGATGACTTCGTACAGGACACATGAATCTCAATGGTAAGTGTAAGATTGAGCGTAAAAATTAGAATTATTGTATATATAACTAAAACGAACTAATTGTATATATAACTAAAAGTAATAACAGTGAGGAGGCGCTGCATACCGGGGTGACGCTCCGCCACCCTCGCCTGCCAGCAGCTTCAGCATCTGCAGAGGCAGCAGCAGCAGCAACAGTGAGGAGGCGCTGCATATTATATTATAATACAATATTAACATAATATTCTTTTATTTGTCTATCAAGTGTAGATTAGGTCTGCCACCTGGGAATCGAACCCGTGATCAACAGTCGCACTTGCAACTACTAGACCAATATAATATAAAACAGGTGTTGGTAAGGTTACAGGGCCTAGCAATGCTTTGACGTATAGTAACGTTACATTCTCGTTAACGTAAGTGAATTTTAAATTTAAAACACGACAACCCCATAGTATTATATTCCCGTTCTATACTTCATCTGTCATTCTGTTAGTCTGTCAGTCAAGCTGCTAGTCTGCCGATCTGTAATGCTCTATTAAAATCATAATAATAAGTAAGTAGGTATTACCTGAGGCAGTCTACGAGGATGGCAGCCGACGGACGAGTGCGAATTTACGGCAGGGCGCAATATAAGCACTCATCCGGCGGATAATGGTCGTACACACATACCGGCGGCACCAGAAATAATTGTTAAAGTATAACACTTCTACATTTATGGTGTCGGTTAGGTCCACAATTAAATGTTCCGGTTGATCCAGCATAAACTCAAAAACCAGTCCGCACTCCAAACACCAATTTCGCCGTGTATAATGTGTGGCTGGCCATGGCCACACGTAATTTTCCCATAGTTAATGGGAAAAATCATCAATCGTGATTAACTTATCTATGTCCATTACGGGAGGCATTTTACACAATTCCACAGTCCAGGGTAAAAAAGAAAGTTATACTGAGCTCCTCAAACGCAGAACATAATTATATACACCAGAACACAATTACGTCACACCGAGCTCGCATAGATTTTACCAGGACCTCGCAAAGGTCCGAGACGCGAAATGATTCCCAAACCTGGTCAACATGTGCGACTAATGCTGCTTTGGTTCTTTCGCGTCTATTGTCCCATCTCTGGACCATTAAACCCCATAGATTTTCAATGGGGTTTAGGTCCGGAGAACGAAGGGCTACCGTACTGATCGTATACTTGGCTGCTGCTGGATCCAAGTTTGCACCAAGCGGCAAGTGTGTATAGGACAATTGTCCTGAATAAATAAATAAATAAATATCTTGCAGCAGGCGCAAATAACTTGCACCGTTTGCCCTCTCATCGATATAGGCTAGTTCCCCAGGACCTGCGGCACTCATCCAGGCCCATATATTGACCACAACTCTTCCTGACTCAAGGTTTGGCGTAACATTTTGCGGCTCGTACCGAGTATTATTCACACGCCATAAATGCCGACGACCTATCTGGCTGGACTTAAAACATTTTTCGTCGGAAAATATTGCGTGTGAAAAATTTAAGTCCCGATAATCTCGTGCGAATCGGACTCTGGCCTCCTTATGGGCATCACTAAGTACTATTTTTCTAGCAGGTTTCCTATTGTGAATGCCCTCTCGGTGTAACGCATTCCGGACTGTTTGTAATGTGCAGTTATATTCGCCTGCAAACTGTCTGGTGGGCATAAATGGCTGTTCAGTGAAAACTGCAACCATTCTCTGAACTCGATCGAGTGTAACTATACGCGGTGTAATTGGTGGGGGCTGGCTGCTTACATGTCCCTCGTTGTCGTACCGCTGGAGCTATAGGCGGACAGTATTTCGCTGTAAAAAGTAATATAAATTTACTTAGCATTGAAAAAAATAAAATCTTACAACAATGACCTGCTATTAACTTTTACAATGGGAGCGCGAGCGGTGCGAGTCTAAAACACGTGTTGACCAAAAAGCAAGCCATAAATAATTGTAGTTTTTTAGTTTTCACCCGGTAGAATAGGGCTTCGAGAACTTATGAATCGTTTTCAAATTTGGAGCCAAGAAGTAGGAATTTCATGAATTTAAAATGTATGATATTTTCGTATTCTTTTGTAGTTATGTGCATATACTCATTAAAAATCACATGAGTTTTTTCCGCTCATTCTGCGACCTATGGAATTGTATGAAGCTGCACGCATTG
This sequence comes from Anorthoa munda, assembly GCA_945859665.1. Classification (NCBI taxonomy): domain Eukaryota; kingdom Metazoa; phylum Arthropoda; class Insecta; order Lepidoptera; family Noctuidae; genus Anorthoa; species Anorthoa munda. The sequence goes on along the minus strand of OX243899.1, from coordinate 3,483,899 downwards.
CGGTAAAAAAATCGCGCGGAAATAATACTGAAAAATTTACGCGAAGGTTATTCGCGCGAATAAAAATCGCAATGCGTGTTTAGCCTTACACAAACGAGATTTCAATAACCAACTCTATTAGACATTTTTTTTTACTAGATTTACTGCGGAACTAGCACCCATATAAACAAAAAATTACTTACTGTCGTATGCAGTTCCTCGGCAATTTGACTGATGTTCAGTCCTTCGTCACGCAGAAACAAGATTTCATGCCTCTGTACACAACAGAGGCATGAAATCTTGTTTCTGCGTCAGATGGTACGAAAACATAATTATCTAATGCTACGTTAATATGTTGTTACTGATTGCTTTGCAAATTGCAACTGAGCCCGAGAATTATTTGAAACAAAATGTTAAGCATGAAAACTTTCTCTTACTTGGTCCTTTTTTACCCGACTGCCGAAGGAGGGTAATGTGTTTATCAGTCTATGTATGTATGTATGTATGTATATATGTATGTATGTATGTATGTATGTATGTTTGTTCCTATGTGGCGTTCCAGAGACAAAACGCGTTGACCGATTTTGATGATTCTTACGTCAATCGATTCGTCTTAATCCTGCGAGTGTCACTGGCTACATTTTGTGGGGAAATTTTTTTTTTTCCTCCAAACCCATCGTGTGGTTCAAAATAAAGGGTTTTAAAAGGCGATTTTAAAAATATATAACACTTATATGTTTAAATGTACCTAATTCTAAAAAATAAAATAACTAAAAAGTTGTAAATAAAAAAAGTTAATTAAAAAAATCAAAAAACCCGACTGCTTAAAAGCAAACTAAAAAGACGTAAACAAGAAGAAAATCATGCTGTGCAGTCGGAGGATACATCTGGTTTTGGTTCGCCAGCTCGCGAATAAGTATCCTCCGACTGCACAGCATGATTTTCTTCTTGTTTACGTCTTTTTAGTTTGCTTTTAAGCAGTCGGGTTTTTTGATTTTTTTAATTAACTTTTTTTTTGTTCTATTATTATTGGTCGGCCTAAAAATCCGTCTTTTTTGTTCCGGATCCTTTTTATTTACTACTACTCTGCATCTACCAATAGCCATGTGCCAGCATATGGTTATTGGTCGACGCAAAAAGGGCGGACGCAGCTGTGGTCATCTTGTGCAAGGGATTTTGTTTTAAAAGTGAGCAGATATAGCTTTGTCCCATAGAACATTAACATTGCAAGTGCGATAATTGTTAAACTATATCTGAGAATTGTTTCATTTAGTGTAGCTATTTTTCAAAGGTCTTAGAATAAATTCCCGTTGGAAAAATTAAAAAAAAATATTATTTTCGTTTTGTTATTAACAATTTACTGAAGTGAAAAATTATAAAGCTTTATTAAACATTGATTTTTTTATTCTTTTTATTTTATTATTGATCCGTTTTCTTATGATCAGAAGCTACTTAAAAAAAATATTTTTAATAATTTTTATCTCCTATTTTTTTTTAAATTGTTATAAACAAATGCGTTGTTTATAAGATAATTTAAAAAAAAAATTATAACATTGTCTTTGATGATAATTATGATTCAAAATAAAAAAATATTGCTTAAAAACGCAATTGTTAAATAACATTTTTTTTACCACTTATTTTGAAAATTAAGGAACCTTTTTTTTAAACATTGTTTATCTTAGTCTTTTGTTTATCGGTGACCGTTTCTTGAGGACCTGTCAGTCCCTCGTTTTTGTAATAAAAAAGACGGCAAAAAAACAAACGAGTCATTTTAACTACTTCGTAGATAACAGCCAGCTGAGTTTTACGGTTTGTTTCGATGAAAATAAATATCAATGTGCAGCTTCATGTGAGGCACCGTTGCACTTGCACAAAAATATTTGTTTTTGTTACAACTTAGTAAAGGTGTTTTTAGCAATATAGTATAAATCCTTATCTAAATAAATATGTGAAACTTAGTAAAGGTGTTTTATCTAAATAAATATGTGACTTTTCACATTCCATTTATAATGGTGTTCCCAACATTCGTGCAAATTTTTAGCTTTATGTAAATTATTGTTTCCTTACCCCAATTAAATGAGCTAGCTTGACCGGACTATTCTGTAGTGTGATTGCCTATAAACTCGCAATTAACACATTGTTTATGTTTATTATTATTGGGATTATAAGTCAGTATCGGGTGACTCTTTTTGCCTGGCCCTCTTAGCCCCTTGTTATTGTAATTAAAAAAAGACGGCAAAAAAATAAACGAGTAATTTTTACAACTTCGTAGATAATAGCCAGCTAAGTTGTGCTGTTTGTTTCAATGAAAATAAAATATCAATGGGAACCTTCGTGTGAGGCACGTTTTTTTAAACAAATGTATCCGTGAAAGTTACTAACATAGTATCTCTTCTCCTCTTGGTTGAATAAAAACTGCTAAATTTGGTGTAAAATACTGCTTTATTTATATTTTGTATTTGAGAAAAAATGGTATACAAAGTAATAGTAGTTTATGCAATGGTCATATAATAGGGGTTATTAAAACACGAGCGTAGGTTTATCAAATGAGGCGAAGCCGAATTTGATAATAATATTACGCGAGTGTTTTAATACCTAATTATATGCTATTGCATACACTACTTTATCTTCACTCATACAGTTGAAATAAAACAAAAGTGGAAAAGGAAAAAATATATGATATGGTATGGCGGGCAATTTAGATTCTCATTGCGCAGCACGCGCATCCACAGACAACTGACAATGACATGAGCCCATACGCGTCAGAAAATTAAAAAGTAAAAGTGTGCTATAAAAATTAAAAAGTTATTTTATGATGCAGTTGTTTGAAAATCGAAGGAAATTGTTGAACTATAATGGTTTTTTTTTTTTAATTTTACCTATCCACGAATATAAAGTACGTGTTTATGCAATATTTTTCGAATTCGTATTTGGAACATTACGTTGTGAGTGTAGATAAATATAATTAAAAAACATCTAATATTCTTAATTCATATTAAAATAACCATTGTTCCTTAAGTTCTAAATCCTAAGGCTCTTGCCTTCTTTGATAAAGGTGACGCAAGAATACTTAATTACATCTTCCAACATCTAGTGACTTAGGTAAAATTGTAAAGGTGTTCCTTCACTATCACTACATATTATAAAACTATAAGCTAAACTTTAAGCGGTACTATAAAGGCTTATTATAGCTTAATTAAAAAAAAAGGATTGCTTTCTTACCTTAGTGTGGCCCAGTTTTTTATCCGTAATTAACTTAACAAATGGTTAAAAACTGGCCCTAACTCGTACTTAACCTAGTAAGTTGATCTCATGATTTAAACAAGGTGTGCGTTATGAAGTGTTTAAGCAAAGCCTTAGCAAAGATGACTTCGTACAGGACACATGAATCTCAATGGTAAGTGTAAGATTCAGAGGTGAGCGCTAAAAAGGGGTGAGCGCTCCGCCACCCTCGCCTGCCAGCAGCTTCAGCATCTGCAGCAGCAGCAACAGTGAGGAGGCGCTGCATACTGGGGTGAGCGCCCCGCCATCCTCGCCTGCCAGCAGCTTCAGCATCTGCAGCGGCAGCAGCAACAGTGAGGAGGCGCTGCATATTATATTATAATACAATATTAACATAATATTCTTTTATTTGTCTATCAAGTGTAGATTAGGTCTGCCACCTGGGAATCGAAACCGTGATCAACAGTCGCACTTGCAACTACTAGACCAACATAATATAAAACAGGTGTTGGTAAGGTTACAGGGCCTAGCAATGCTTTGACGTATAGTAACGTTACATTCTCGTTAACGTAAGTGAATTTTAAATTTAAAACACGACAACCCCATAGTATTATATTCCCGTTCTATACTTCATCTGTCATTCTGTTAGTCTGTCAGTCAAGCTGCTAGTCTACCGATCTGTAATGCTCTATTAAAATCATATTAATAAGTAAGTAGGTATTACCTGAAGCAGTCTACGAGGATGGCAGCCGACGGACGAGTGCGAATTTACGGCAGGGCGCAATATAAGCACTCATCCGGCGGATAATGGTCGTACATACATACCGGCGGCACCAGAAATAATTGTTAAAGTATAACACTTCTACATTTATGGTGTCGGTTAGGTCCACAATTAAATGTTCCAGTTGATCCAGCATAAACTCAAAAACCAGTCCGCACTCCAAACACCAATTTCGCCGTGTATAATGTGTCAACATGTGCGACTAATGCTGCTTTGGTTCTTTCGCGTCTATTGTCCCATCTCTGGACCATGAAACCCCATAGATTTTCGATGGGGTTTAGGTCCGGAGAACGAGAGGGCCACCGTATTGATCGTATACTTAGCTGCTGCTGGATCCAAGTTTGCACCAAGCTGCAAGTGTGCATAGGACAATTGTCCTGAATAAAAACAATTTCAGGCATTTCGTCCTCTGGATACACCACTCGCACTGTTGGCAAAAAGGTATCTTGCAGCAGGCGCAAATAACTTGCACCGTTTGCCCTCTTATCGATATAGGCTAGTTCCCCAGGACCTGCGGCACTCATCCAGGCCCACATATTGACCACAACTCTTCCTGACTCAAGGTTTGGCGTAACATTTTGCGGCTCGTACCGAGTATTATTCACACGCCATAAATGCCGACGACCTATCTGGCTGGACTTAAAACATTTTTCGTCGGAAAATATTGCGTGTGAAAAATTTAAGTCCCGATAATCTCGTGCGAATCGGACTCTGGCCTCCTTATGGGCATCACTAAGTACTATTTTTCTAGCAGGTTTCCTATTGTGAATGCCCTCTCGGTGTAACGCATTCCGGACTGTTTGTAATGTGCAGTTATATTCGCCTGCAAACTGTCTGGTGGGCATAAATGGCTGTTCAGTGAAAACTGCAACCATTCTCTGAACTCGATCGAGTGCAGAACTATACGCGGTGTAATTGGTGGGGGCTGGCTGCTTACATGTCCCTCGTTGTCGTATCGCTGGAGCTATAGGCGGACAGTATTTCGCTGTAAAAAGTAATATAAATTTAATTAGCATTGAAAAAAATAAAATCTTACAACAATGACCTGCTATTAACTTTTACAATGGGAGCGCGAGCGGTGCGAGTCTAAAACACGTGTTGACCAAAAGGCAAGCCATAAATAATTGTAGTTTTTTAGTTTTCACCCGGTAGAATAGGGCTTCGAGAACTTATGAATCGTTTTCAAATTTGGAGCCAAGAAGTAGGAATTTCATGAATTTAAAATGTATGATATTTTCGTATTCTTTTGTAGTTATGTGCATATACTCATTAAAAATCACATGAGAATTAAAGATACCACGAATAAAGATATTTTGAATTGAATAAATCAATTTTTTGAGTAACAATGTGTTTGTTTACAGTTAGGCTTAGCACGCAACGCGTCCTCAGTCCTTCGTCACGCAGAAACAAGATTTCATGCCTCTGTTGTGTGGTCAGACGGTACGAAAACATAATTATCTAATGCTACGTAAATATGTTGTTACTGATTGCTTTGCAAATTGCAACTGAGCCCGAGAATTATTTGAAACAAAATGTTAAGCATGAAAACTTTCTCTTACTTGGTCCTTTTTTTGTTTCTATTATTATTGGTCGGCCTAAAAATCCGTCTTTTTTGTTCCCGATCCTTTTTATTTACTACTACTCTGCATCTACCAATAGCCATGTGCCAGCATATGGTTATTGGTCGACGCAAAAAGGGCGGACGCAGCTGTGGTCATCTTGTGCAAGGGATTTTGTTTTAAAAGTGAGCAGATATAGCTTTGTCCCATAGAACATTAACATTGCAAGTGCGATAATTGTTAAACTATATCTGAGAATTGTTTCATTTAGTGGAGCTATTTTTCAAAAGTCTTAGAATAAATTCCCGTTGGAAAAATTAAAAAAAAATATAATTTTCGTTTTGTTATTAACAATTTACTGAAGTGAAAAATTATAAAGCTTTATTAACCCAGTTGTTACTGAAACTTTTTTTTATCTCATATCACTGTAATTTTTTAATATTGTTATCTTGATGCTTATAGTAAACATGAAAAAATGCCAAAAAAAAACTGAGTTTTCAGGAAAGCTCGGAAAATGCGGATCGTTTTAACGAGCAGTAGTAATAGGCGGGTAGGTTAATTATAACTACCACTTTATCGATTGTATCCTATTTTAAATTAAAGAAACACAGTTATTACTATGAAAAAAGATTTATTATATAAATGAAAAACGTTAATTAACAAACAAGTCTATGTAGGGGTAAATAAACAAATATATTTTAGGGTGCATATGGATTTTAAATTTTTGACAAGGGAAGTTTGTATTTTTTTACAAAGCGAACGAAGCTGAGAGTTATTGTACTCTACTAGATGATCAACTCTATCTTACCGTGACGTTTCCCTGTAAGCTCTAGGTGTGGAACAAAGACCACGTTTCTCATTCTTTTTATATGAATCTATGATAACTCTGGCGATATTTCGCCGGAATGTGAGATTATCGTACTCTCTTCCAATATTTTTATAAAATTGCCACGCATAGTGAGTCGCCATGTCCAAGCAGTGACAAAACAATGAGAAATACCATTTCTTGCCATGGATAGATGTACGATAAAGACGACCAATGAAGGTCCGACCAAAGTTTTGGTCGGACCTATCGGCTCCCCCCATTTGTTCACTGTAGCCTTTTATAATTGCAGGCTGATCGATGTATACATATATTTTCTGCTGCTGCGAGAACCGTTTAGCTTTATGTAAGGGTTCAATATTTTCTGAATTTGATGCTACTGACACCACACTATTATAATTCCACTTGCAAACCAAAATATGCTCTGGTTGGCTAGACTACTACAATACACGTAAACTGGTGGCAAAGTGGTTATATTTCTTGGAAATTTGGCATCATCATGTAATTGTTCCAATTCGTCAATGATTTCATTGAGAGACAATGGTTTATTGGTATTCCTGGGTGTGATCAACAATACATCCCCAAATTACTACCGGTCGTTAAAACGATCATCAAATACAATATCATTTTTTAAAATAAAATATATGACTATATCAAAGTTTTATTTCTCAGTTTTGTTAGACAGGTTATAAATTTATAAAAAACATGCTTATAATGAATTTCAATCACAAGCTTATTTATAAACACTTACCGTTTTGAAGACATAGTGAAAGTTAATTACGCTTATACGAATTAAAATACAAAAACACTTCAAAATGTTGATCATAATATTATAATTATCTATGCACCGAAACACTGTCAAACGATCACTGCGGCGATTAGTAAACAATAAGCAAAAGTAATCCGCTCGTTATTATTTTTAAATTGAGGGTATTTCCCACATTCTTTTTACCCGACTGCCGAAGGAGGGTAATGTGTTTATCAGTCTATGTATGTATGTATATATGTATGTATGTTTGTTCCTATGTGGCGTTCTAGAGACCAAACGCGTTGGCCGATTTTGATGATTCTTACGTCAATCGATTCGTCTTAATCCTGCGAGTGTCACTGGCTACATTTAAATTGGAAAAAACTAAAATGGCGGATTTTGGGCGCCATTTTGTGGGGGAAAAAATTTTTGTTTTCTTCCAAACCCATCGTGTGGGGTATCAAAATAAAGGATTTTAAAAGGCGATTTCAAAAATATATGACACTTATATGTTTAAATGTACCTAATTCTAAAAAAAAATAACTAAAATGTTGTAAATAAAAAAAGTTAATTAAAAAATCAAAAAACCCGACTGCTTGAAAAGCAAACTAAAAAGACGTAAACAAGAAGAAAATCATGCTGTGCAGTCGGAGGATACATCTGGTTTTGGTCCTTCAGCTCGCGAATATGTATCCTCCGACTGCACAGCATGATTTTCTTCTTGTTTACGTCTTTTTAGTTTGCTTTTCAAGCAGTCGGGTTTTTTGATTTTTTTTCTCTTTATATTATTATTGATCCGTTTTCTTATGATCAGAATCCTACTTAAAAAATTTTTTTTTAAAAATTTTTATCTCCTATTTTTTTTAAATTGTTATAAACAAATGCGTTGTTTATAAGATAATTAATTTTAAAAAAAATTATAACATTGTCTTTGATGATAATTATGATTTAAAATAAAAAAATATTGCTTAAAAACGCAATTGTTAAATCACATTTTTTTACCACTTATTTTGAAAATTAAGGAACCTTTTTTTTTAAACATTGTTTATCTTGGTCTTTTGTTTATCGGTGACCGTTTCTTGAGTACCTGTCAGTCCTTCGTTTTTGTAATAAAAAAGACGGCAAAAAAACAAACGAGTCATTTTAACTACTTCGTAGATAACAGCCAGCTGAGTTTTACGGTTTGTTTCGATGAAAATAAATATCAATGTGCAGCTTCATGTGAGGCACCGTTGCACTTGCACAAAAATATTTGTTTTTGTTACAACTTAGTAAAGGTGTTTTTAGCAATATAGTATAAATCCTTACGCGGTGTCCTGCGTGAGCGACGAACGCGACGCGACGCGACGCAACACGGCGCGACGTAATGCGACGCGATGCTATACGCGACAAATGTCCTACGTGATTTTGGTCATTACTTCTCGAATCATGGAGAAGTACAGTACAATATTGCTTGAAAGTTCATATTTAAAGTACAGACTTTTAAAAAAATATCGTAAAAAGCACAAAAAGAAAACAAATATAATATTTTTACAAAGAAACACATTTGGCGAGTTCCATCATTTATATCCAAAATTCTAAAATGTTTAAACAATATTGTGGAGTGTTACCGTCTACTTTCAATTACATTATTGCTTATATTACGTCTGAATTTCAATTAAAAACAACAAATTTTCAACCTATTTCTATTGAAGAAAGATTACTCTTGACATTGCGGTGAGTACATAGAAATGAAACTACATAATATGTATTTTAATTATTATGAAATTATCACTGAGATGAATCACCAGAAGTGAAGTAACCCATCATTGAAGATTCTGTGTTTGATGGGGTATTCAGTTTTGATATTTCGTTGATGAGCATCTCCTGAACCTGAGTCCGAAATAATAATTTATTCAGAGATGGTAGCTTTTTCATAGACGGCATTATAGACTTGAACCAGTTCAAGTCGTCGTCGTCTTCATTTAAATTTTTCTTCATTAGGTCTATCTTTTCTTGTTCGAGTGTTATTAAGATTTCTTCAATACTTTTTGCTGCACCTTCTTGTACCTTTTGGTTAGCCAACGTTCCAATAGCTCGCGATGGGGTATATGACGGTCCAGGTGTCGAGGTATCATGTAGTATCTGTGCCGAAATAGCATTTTGTGGAGTTGCAGCATCAGTCGTAGGGCCATCAATTGTTGCCAAATTGGTATCATCTGTATTGAACTGCGATTCATCGGTTTGCGTATTGTATGCCGATTGCTCAGAAAGAATAGACATCATTGTATCATCATCAATAATGTCGTTTTAACACGTTGAACGCCCAAAAAAAAATACGCCTTCGCCCTATGGGCCATGGCAGACACCGTATGGCTGACAATGAGCCGGTTCCATCGGGCCGCAGCAGACACGGTTTGACTGCCAGTACGATCTGCGTTAAAATGTCTTTACTGGGCTGGCAGACATAAATAAGTTTGTGAACGCTATTCGCAGTGACCCGCGGGGCGCTGTAGAACAAACCTCGCGCCTTAGCGCGGCAAAAATCTTACAAGTCTTTGAGATATTTGGGACCTGACGGACCCGACACATTTTTTCTCTGACATTTCTGGTTTAACATTTATACGGATGACTTTTAGTTAAATAAATTGTGTCATACAGTTATGATTTTAATTATTTACATCATTGGGGTATAAAATTAAGCATGCCAAATATTAGAAAAATACCTTTATTATAAAATAAAAAATACAGTACTCTACGCTATGACTTAAAATTGGAGATCAAACAAATTAAATGACTTCTTTCTTAATTATACATAATAAAAATGAAAAAAAAAACAATCAAAACACATGGACGGCTTATAAGGGCAGGTTTCACAAAATATACTGACTTTCTTGGTTTTATTTCTAGCATATTGTCGGCCCATGAAATAGACATAAGTTCTAAACTTTATGTAATCTATTAAAACAATCAAAACACATGAACGGCTTACAAGGGCAGGTTTCACAAAATGTGTTGACTTTCTTGGTTTTATTTCTAGCATATTGTCGGCCCATCAAAATGACATTTTGCTTATAGCATCCAGAGCACAAACGTCGGGTACTTTTAGATTTGCCATCTTTTTTAGACAATTGATGCTTCAACCGTTTAGGCACCTCACGAAGTCGATACTCCTCGCTCTCTGTTTGGCAGAATTGTTGTACAATTTCCTTTCTAAAATCTACTATTTGAATAGTTTTCTTTGTGACTGACTGATACAAAATTAGAGCATTTATCACTGTAGTGTTTAGTAGTAAATTAATGGCAAGCTTCTTATACCATTTGACAGATTTTCGTAGTGGAGTCGAATAAGACGCTAATTGATCAGAGAGGTCTACCGCACCCTTTGCCATATTGTAATCAACAATTATTTTTGGCTTCCGTATAGTTTTCCCACGCTGTTGAATATTAACAAATCGATCAGTATGTTTAGTGGATAGAACATACACATCCCTCTTGTCCTTCCATTTTAAACACGTTATTCCGTCGTTACTCTCTGCAGCTTTATACTCTCCACGCTTAAGTTTGGCATCAATGACCTCTTTTGGTAAACCTTTACGATTTTTTCTTACGGTGCCGACGAGATGCATTTCTCTTTGTAATAATTGTCTGGCTAATGTAATGCTTGTGTACCAGTTGTCCGTAAATAATGTATGCCCTCTTTCAAAACGATCTTCACATAAAGACATCACAACATTTGTGGGTGTGTTATGAACATCATCATTTTTCCCCGCGTATACTTTTACTTTATAAGTATAGCCCGGTATGGTACAAAGTTTAAATTCTTTAATCCCGTATTTATGCCTCTTTTGTTTATTGTATTGTCTGAAAATAATTCTCCCACGGAAAGGGACCATGCTTTCGTCTATACACAGGTTTTCTGTTGGCGAAAAGTTTTCCTGAAATACTTTATTTACTTCATCATACAGCTTGCGGACACGATGCAGTCGGTCTGATTTATGTTCATTGTCATTTTCTGAAAAGTGTAACATTTGCAGCAACAGCTCGAAACGATTACGAGACATAATGGTCTTTGGAAATGGATGGCTAATCATGTCGTCCTTACACCAATAATCAGCTAATTTATGTAGCCTCACCAAGCCCATAAATAAAATCAAGCCAAAAAAACATTTCAACTCAGCAGGGTTAGTGGGTGTCCATCTACGAACCCGTGCAAATTTAGAAGCTTCAGGTAATTGTGTTATTTCTTTAATTGCATATTCATTAGTGGCATCGACTATTAGTTGCAATATGTTATCAGTCAAAAAAAGCGAAAAACATTGCGCAGGAGTCATTCCATGCATACACTTTATATGGGGTGCGGGACCAGAAATGTCTGTAAACGGAATAATACGGCGTTGATTACCTTGAACCTCTGTCCAGATGTTCGAAGGGCTTGTATTATTACTGGGGCAGGGCGGAACGTTTTCGGCATCGCTGTCTTCGCTAGTTGATAATATAATTCGGCGGCACTTTCGTCTTAGGGGTTGAATTATATCACTACACTCGTCATCTGAACTCGGCATTATAAAACTATTATTTAGTAATGATATTTCAATATTGTCCAGTTGCATCAGATGTTCATCGGTTATATCAAAATCCAAGTCTTCCATGTTTATTAGTAATAGTAGGAGTATTAGTAACGAATACTGAATACGTATGTAGGTATAATTACAAATTACAGAGCGCGCGAAACGGTCCGCACTTTAGCGTACGACTTTTGCCACTGAGTAGTAGCGAGAGCAAGCGCAGCGCTTACGCGCGGGTGCGGGGGGTGGTTGACAAGGTGACCCGCGTGGCCCCCTCCACTGAAATAACGAATAGTGCTTTGGCTGGGCCATGGCAGATAATGGTGACTGCCAGCTATTTTTTCTCTATATTTACTATTTTTCGCTATTGTATTTATTTCATATTAGATTATACCCGTTTTTCATACAATTAAACCGGAAAAATATGTTAACAAATTTTGACTGTTTTTTAATATTTCATGAAGCCCACTGAGAATACACACTGGCAGATAAATGGTGTCTGCCATGGCGTTCAACGTGTTAATCTAATATTTTATTTTGAATATTACTCGTAGTTTTACGAGGTTTCAAAATAGTCTTTAAAAATTGCATTGATTCAAAATGTGGCCAATCGCCTTGATATTGACCATTTTGATCTGCGTCCGAACCCGATCTTGGCTTTTCTACTTTTTTAAGCTCTCTGTTATAGGAATCTCTTAAATTCTTCCACTTCTTTTTTACATCATCAGCTGAAATTAAAACAATATTATTATTTACAGATATTTGGTTACTGGAACACCATATAGAAAGTTATCATTCAATTTCCGTATATCAAAAACTGCCATTTCAAACATAGTGAAAGAAGTGTGTACTGCAATTTGGAAGACTTTAGTAATAAAACATATGCCTTTACCTACAACGGAACTGTGGAAAAGTATCGCAAAAGATTTCTGGGAGAAATGGCAATTTCCTAATTGCATTGGTAGCCTTGATGGCAAACACGTACGTATTAAGAAACCAAAAAATCTGGTTCTATGTACTACAATTATAAGGGATTTTTCTCTATTGTATTACTAGCCTTAACTGATGCTAACTATAAATTTATAATGGTTGATATTGGGGCCTATGGAAAAGATAACGACGCTGGAATTTTTGACGCATGTACTTTAAGACAAGCAATAGAACATCAAAAATTACAAATACCGGAACCCGACTTTTTACCTAATACCCTCATTAAAGCGCCTTTTGTATTTGTGGGTGATGCTGCATTCCCATTAAAAACATACCTTCTGAAGCCTTATGCACAAAAAAATGTCAGTGAGGGAGATATTAAAGAGCGGTTCAACTATAGATTGTCTCGAGCGAGGATGGTCGTTGAGTGTTCTTTTGGTTCAATAGCGTCAAGATTTGGATTACTTAATACGCCAATTGAGACAGATATTGAAAATACAATTAACACTATAAAAGCTATAACTCTACTTCACAATATAATACGTGATCTTAAGAGTAATTGCGAAAATTTGACGTCAACTTCATCCCCTGATCTTCGAAGATCAAGAAGATATAATGCCTCAAGTCAAGCAGCCATACATACAAGAGTGATATTCGACAATTATTTTAATGAACATTGAAGGTTTCGTCACTTAGCGGAAGTGGCAGGCCAGAAGAACAGCCAGCCACCTAACGATTAACAAAATGATTGCAAGAGTAAATTACTAAACTTAATAATAATGTAAATAAAACTTACCTGTGCATTCTACTGCTTCGGCAACATTCTTCCAACTTCTTTGTACTAATAAACGATTCCTATAATGTTTATGTTTTTTGTCCCACAACAATCTTTGCTCACGCACTGCGGCGATCAACGCTTCTGAATCAACCATTACATATATAATTAATTGTTATAGTTCGTGTTGTCGCATCTGGTCGCCCTCAAAACAAGTGCGCGTTACGTCGCGTCTCGCCGCAGACTGTCATATAGGCCGCATGTAGGGTATGCCGTTGAGTTGATCGCGTTCGTCGCGTTCGCAGCGTCGCGTCGCGTTCGTCGCTCACGCAGGACACCGCGTTATCTAAATAAATATGTGACTTTTCACATTCCATTTATAATGGTGTTCTCAACATTCGTGCAAATTTTTAGCTTTATGCAAATTATTGTTTCCTTACCCCAATTAAATGAGCTAGCTTGACCGGACTATTCTGTAGTGTGATTGCCTTTTGTATGTGTGTTTGAGTATTTTATTCCCGTTCTATACTTCATCTGTCATTCTGTTAGTCTGTCAGTCAAGCTGCTAGTCTGCCGATCTGTAATGCTCTATTAAAATCATAATAATAAGTAAGTAGGTATTGACCTGAGGCAGTCTACGAGGATGGCAGCCGACGGACGAGTGCGAATTTACGGCAGGGCGCAATATAAGCACTCATCTGGCGGATAATGGTCGTACACACATACCGGCGGCACCAGAAATAATTGTTAAAGTATAACACTTCTACATTTATGGTGTCGGTTAGGTCCACAATTAAATGTTCCGGTTGATCCAGCATAAACTCAAAAACCAGTCCGCACTCCAAACACCAATTTCGCCGTGTATAATGTGTGGCTGGCCATGGCCACACGTAATTTTCCCATAGTTAATGGGAAAAATCATCAATCGTGATTAACTTATCTATGTCCATTACGGGAGGCATTTTACACAATTCCACAGTCCAGGATAAAAAAGAAAGTTATACTGAGCTCCTCAAACCCAGAACATAATTATATACACCAGAACACAATTACGTCACACCGAGCTCGCATAGATTTTACCAGCACCTCGCAAAGGTCCGAGACGCGAAATGATTCCCAAACCTGGTCAACATGTGCGACTAATGCTGCTTTGGTTCTTTCGCGTCTATTGTCCCATCTCTGGACGATTAAACCCCATAGATTTTCAATGGGGTTTAGGTCCGGAGAACGAGAGGGCCACCGTACTGATCGTATACTTGGCTGCTGCTGGATCCAAGTTTGCACCAAGCGGCAAGTGTGTATAGGACAATTGTCCTGAATAAAAACAATTTCAGGCATTTCGTCCTCTGGATACACCACTCGCACTGTTGGCAAAAAGGTATCTTGCAGCAGGCGCAAATAACTTGCACCGTTTGCCCTCTCATCGATATAGGCTAGTTCCCCAGGACCTGCGGCACTCATCCAGGCCCACATATTGACCACAACTCTTCCTGATTCAAGGTTTGGCGTAACATTTTGCGGCTCGTACCGAGTATTATTCACACGCCATAAATGCTGGACTTAAAACATTTTTCGTCGGAAAATATTGCGTGTGAAAAATTGAAGTCCCGATAATCTCGTGCGAATCGGACTCTGGCCTCCTTATGGGCATCACTAAGTACTATTTTTCTAGCAGGTTTCCTATTGTGAATGCCCTCTCGGTGTAACGCATTCCGGAATGTTTGTAATGTGCAGTTATATTCGCCTGCAAACTGTCTGGTGGGCATAAATGGCTGTTCAGTGAAAACTGCAACCATTCTCTGAACTCGATCGTGTGTAACTATACGCGGTGTAATTGGTGGGGGCTGGCTGCTTACATGTCCCTCGTTTTCGTACCGCTGGTGCTATAGGCAGACAGTATTTCGCTGTAAAAAGTAATATAAATTTACTTAGCATTGAAAAAAATAAAATCTTACAACAATGACCTGCTATTAACTTTTACAATGGGAGCGCGAGCGGTGCGAGTCTAAAACACGTGTTGACCAAAAGGCAAGCCATAAATAATTGTAGTTTTTTAGTTTTCACCCGGTAGAATAGGGCTTCGAGAACTTATGAATCGTTTTCAAATTTGGAGCCAAGAAGTAGGAATTTCATGAATTTAAAATGTATGATATTTTCGTATTCTTTTGTAGTTATGTGCATATACTCATTAAAAATCACATGAGAATTAAAGATACCACGAATAAAGATATTTTGAATTGAATAAATCAATTTTTTGAGTGACAATGTGTTTGTTTACAGTTAGGCTTAGCACGCAATGCGAGTTTTTTCCGCTCATTCTGCGACCTATGGAATTGTATGAAGCTGCACGCATTGCGGTAAAAAAATCGCGCGGAAATAATACTGAAAAATTTACGCGAAGGTTATTCGCGCGAATAAAAATCGCAATGCGTGTTTAGCCTTACACAAACGAGATATCAATAACCAACTCCATTGAACATTTTTTTTTACTAGATTTACTGCGGAACTAGCACCCATATAAACAAAAAAATACTTACTGTCGTATGCAGTTCCTCGGCAATTTGACTGATGTTCAGTCCTTCGTCACGCAGAAACAAGATTTCATGCCTCTGTTGTGTGGCCAGACGGTACGAAAACATAATTATCTAATGCTACGTAAATATGTTGTTACTGATTGCTTTGCAAATTGCAACTGAGCCCGAGAATTATTTGAAACAAAATGTTAAGCATGAAAACTTTCTCTTACTTGGTCCTTTTTTTGTTCTATTATTATTGGTCGGCCTAAAAATCCGTCTTTTTTGTTCCGGATCCTTTTTTAGGGTTCCGTACCCAAAGGGAAAAAACGGGACCCTATTACTGAGACTTCGCGATCCGTCTGTCTCCAGGCTGTATCTCATGAACCGTGATAGCTAGACAGTTGAAATTTTCACAGATGATGTATTTCTGTTGCCGCTATAACAACAAATACTAAAAACAGTATAAAGTAAATATTAAAGGGGGGCTCCCATACAACAAACGTGATATTTTTGCCGTTTTTTGCTCGATATTAATAACGGCAGCAGGTAGACGCTTGAAATATTCACAGAATGTTTAGTTGTCTGTTTACTTCAAAAAATAATAATTAATAAATTAAAAAAAACTAAATTAAGGGGGGCTCCCATACAACAAACGTGATTTTTTTGCAGTGTTTTTTTACGATAATGGTACGGAACCCTTCGTGTGCGAGTCCGACTCGCACTTGGCCGGTTTTTTGGCATTATTTACGCCACACACGAGTCTATCTCTCAAGGTTCTTTCTAAATCTACAAAATTGCAAAACCTACACATTTTTCGAAGTGCTGCAATGTATACTTGAATTGATTCATTTTTACCCTGATTCCTACTGTGGAATTTAAATGATTCTACGATCTCATTTGGTCGCGGACTAAAATGATTAGTCAGTTAGTTAGAGTAGAGCTAACACGTCATAGAATCAGTGTCGATCCGTAATATTAGTAAGCAAGAATGTAACTTGTGTCTATGCCTCTATTTGAATATATTCAGTGTATCGAATAATTTGTGTGATTTCATTTTCACGATTGTACCCAACGACCTGTCCACACACGATGCCTTAACCTAAGGGAATACATCTTGACTTCCTGATGGTTTGCATCTATCGGCCAGCCATTTATGGCATTCTGCTGTAGGGATCAGCAGCGGACGTTGACTCAATTTTCGTCTTACAAAAGAGGGCAATCCGCGCGATCTATAAAATGGGTCCTCGCGAGTCCCTCAGAGAAAAATTTAAAGAGATCGATATACTGACTCTACCTTCACTTTATATTTTAGAATGTATTTCGTATGTACGCAAAAATCAAGGGCTTTCCATAATTTAAATACACGCAGTAAGCACGAAATTGTAATACCCAAAATCAGATTAACGAAAACTAGCAAGTCTTTTCTTATAAACAGTATACGCTTCTATAACAAGTTGCCAAAGTCAGTTATAGAACTGACCGATGGAAAGTTTAAAAACTTCATCAAACGTGTCCTTATTAAAAAAGCATATTATAAAATCAAGGACTACGTTGAAGATAAAAAGTTTAGCTCCTTCTGCGCATGCGACTTCCCTGGTAACTTATAAACGGTACAAATATGTGGATGTCTCTAACTATTCTCAATCTCATTTTTCTTTTTTTTTCTCTTCTTTTAATTGGACTTTTTACAATGGTTTTCAATCATCTTAATAACCCTTTGCTAAGAATAGTTACAGCACTGATAACTACATTTGTGCCACATGTTTAATTTAGTCTTGTTATATATTTTTTTTTTTTACCTTTGTATCTTAGATGCTTTTACCGATTGTTTTGTAAATGTGTGAACATTGTAGGCCTTCTAGATTCCTAGATGCTTGATAACATTTGATAACTTTATATCTCGTTTTACTTTTTATTTTTAGTTTCTAAAGTTTTATTGTCGGGCCTACGGGAGGACTCCCATATTTAAGTAATGCTGTAACATAGAAATATTGTAAAAACAAACCATATTTTTAAAAGAGTAACCATGGAGTTTCTTGCCGGTTCTTCTCCATAGGAAACGACCAACCCGAACCGTGCGCCTTTTGTCGACGTTTTATAAGTGCCCATGTAGGCCTATGTAAAATAAAAAAAATAATTTTGATTTTGAAGCCTTGATGCGACATATATAACCGTGACTGTAATTGTCCTTGAATAACTTTTTGTCCTTTACAAATCGACAGAACATTTTCATGGAATTTTACTTGTAAACCTTTGGCTAATAGCAGTTATTAGCCAAAGGTTTAAAAAGAAAAAAAAAAAAAAAAGAAAAGAAAAAGGTTTAAAGTTAAAAGCCTAACTGATAATAAATTGTATGAAAGATTTTGAACAATTAAACAATCACTAGTAATCTGTTCATTTTTCCAAGTAACAGATATTTTAGCCTTCTCTTTACTAGTTAAATACTTTTGTTCACCATTTGCTACATAGATTTTAATCTCATTTGTCTCTAAAATATCAAACATAAAACATTTATGACAATCTTTTATCAGATGTTCGGTGGCTCCCGAGTCTATAATAAACTTAATTGAATTAGTACTGTAGTTACTTTTACCATCATTATGTTTTTCCTCTTCTTTTTCCCCAAAAGCTGTAAATACCCACTGATCATTAGTTACCTCATTATCCATTGCATAGGTTGCTCTACTTGGCGCACCTCTTCCTCATCGTCTTGTCATTGGTCTTAGCTACCATGCTCTTCCTCGTCCTCTAGTATTAACTGGTCGTCGTCCATATGATATTGAATTACTCCTTCCTTGCCCATAATATTCTTGTCCTTGTTCTCTGTCACCTTGTCTCCGTCCATTTACGTTGCATTCAAACGATTTATGACCTCTTTTTCCACATGTATAACATGAGAATCCCTGTTCTAAAGTTGTTTCTTTAGTTGTAAATTTGATTTCTGCATCCAACAACCTTGCTTTTATAAAATAAATATTTATCTTGCTGTCAGTTGATATGGTTTCAATAGATGTTATAACTGCTTCATATTCTGGTGGCATAGCCGCTAATAAGTAACATATGTTGTCTTCTTCTTCTATATTACTACCAATGCCAGTCAATTCTCTGACCAAACCGTCGAATAACATAAAGAAATCTTGCAATTTAGTACCATACGCACACTTTAAGGTTATTAATTTCCTTCTAAGATGTAGTTTATTGAACACACTTTTACTTTCAAAGAGTTGTTCTAATGCATCAATCATTCCTAATGCTGTATCACTGTTTTTAGGGTTCCGTACCCAAAGGGTAAAAACGGGACCCAATTACTGAGATTTCGCGGTCCGTCTGTCTGTCTGTCTGTCTATAAACTCGCAATTAACACATTGTTTATGTTGTGCTGTTTGTTTCAATGAAAATAAAATATCAATGGGAACCTTCGTGTGAGGCACGTTTTTTTTAAACAAATGTATCCGTGAAAGTTACTAACATAGTATCTCTTCTCCTCTTGGTTGAATAAAAACTGCTAAATTTGGTGTAAAATACTGCTTTATTTATATTTTTTATTTGAGAAAAAAAGGTATACAAAGTAAATATAATTAAAAAACATCTAATATTCTTAATTAATATTAAAATAACCATTGTTCCTTAAGTTCTAAATCCTAACCCTCTTACAAATAAACGCGGTATAAAGTTATACCAAGTATAAACCTATGAAAATGTATGGTTATACCTTTGTTATACCTGGTATAACTTTATACCACGTTTATTTGTAAGAGGGTAAGGCTCTTGCCTCCTTTGATAAAGGTGACGCAAGAATACTTAATTACATCTTCCAACACCTAGTGACTTAGGTAAAATTGTAAAGGTGTTCCTTCACTATCACTACATATTATAAAACTATAAGCTAAACTTTAAGCGGTACTATAAAGGCTTATTATAGCTTAATTTAAAAAAAATGGATTGCTTTCTTAAAAAAATCATGTGTAAACCTTAGTGTGGCCCAGTTTTTTATCCGTAATTAACTTAACAAATGGTTAAAAACTGGCCCTAACTCGTACTTAACCTAGTAAGTTGATCTCATGATTTAAACAAGGTGTGCGTTATGAAGTGTTTAAGCAAAGCCCAAGATGACTTCGTACAGGACACATGAATCTCAATGGTAAGTGTAAGATTGAGAGGTGAGCGCTAAAAAGGGGTGAGCGCTCCGCCACCCTCGCCTGCCAGCAGCTTCAGCATCTGCAGCAGCAGCAACAGTGAGGAGGCGCTGCATACTGGGGTGAGCGCCCCGCTGCATACTGGGGTGAGCGCCCCGCCACCCTCGCCTACCAGCAGCTTCAGCATCTGCAGCGGCAGCAGCAACAGTGAGGAGGCGCTGCATATTATATTATAATACAATATTAACATAATATTCTTTTATTTGTCTATCAAGTGTAGATTAGGTCTGTCACCTGGGAATCGAACCCGTGATCAACAGTCGCACTTGCAACTACTACACCAACATAATATAAAACAGGTGTTGGTAAGGTTACAGGGCCTAGCAATGCTTTGACGTATAGTAACGTTACATTCTCGTTAACGTAAGTGAATTTTAAATTTAAAACACGACAACCCCATAGTATTATATTCCCGTTCTATACTTCATCTGTCATTCTGTTAGTCTGTCAGTCAAGCTGCTAGTCTGCCGATCTGTAATGCTCTATTAAAATCATAATAATAAGTAAGTAGGTATTACCTGAGGCAGTCTACGAGGATGGCAGCCGACGGACAAGTGCGAATTTACGGTAGGGCGCATTATAAGCACTCATCCGGCGGATAATGGTCGTACACACATACCGGCGGCACCAGAAATAATTGTTAAAGTATAACACTTCTACATTTATGGTGTCGGTTAGGTCCATAATTAAATGTTCCGGTTGATCCAGCATAAACTCAAAAACCAGTCCGCACTCCAAACACCAATTTCGCCGTGTATAATGTGTGGCTGGCCATGGCCACACGTAATTTTCCCATATTTAATGGGGAAAATCATCAATCGTGATTAACTTATCTATGTCTATTACGGGAGGCATTTTACACAATTCCACAGTCCAGGGTAAAAAAGAAAGTTATACTGAGCTCCTCAAACCCAGAACATAATTATATACACCAGAACACAATTACGTCACCGAGCTCGCATAGATTTTACCAGGACCTCGCAAAGGTCCGAGCCGCGAAATGATTCCCAAACCTGGTCAACATGTGCGACTAATGCTGCTTTGGTTCTTTCGCGTCTATTGTCCCATCTCTGGACCATTAAACCCCATAGATTTTCGATGGGGTTTAGGTCCGGAGAACGAGAGGGCCACCGTACTGATCGTATACTTGGCTGCTGCTGGATCCAAGTTTGCACCAAGCGGCAAGTGTGTATAGGACAATTGTCCTGAATAAAAACAATTTCAGGCATTTCGTCCTCTGGATACACCACTCGCACTGTTGGCAAAAAGGTATCTTGCAGCAGGCGCAAATAACTTGCACCGTTTGCCCTCTCATCGATATAGGCTAGTTCCCCAGGACCTGCGGCACACATCCAGGCCCACATATTGACCACAACTTTTCCTGACTCAAGGTTTGGCGTAACATTTTGCGGCTCGTACCTAGTATTATTCACACGCCATAAATGCCGACGACCTATCTGGCTGGACTTAAAACATTTTTCGTCGGAAAATATTGCGTGTGAAAAATTTAAGTCCCGATAATCTCGTGCGAATCGGACTCTGGCCTCCTTATGGGCATCACTAAGTACTATTTTTCTAGCAGGTTTCCTATTGTGAATGCCCTCTCGGTGTAACGCATTCCGGACTGTTTGTAATGTGCAGTTATATTCGCCTGCAAACTGTCTGGTGGGTATAAATTGCTGTTCAGTGAAAACTGCAACCATTCTCTGAACTCGATCGAGTGTAACTATAGGCGGTGTAATTGGTGGGGGCTGGCTGCTTACATGTCCCTCGGTGTCGTATCGCTGGAGCTATAGGCGGACAGTATTTCGCTGTAAAAAGTAATATAAATTTACTTAGCATTGAAAAAAATAAAATCTTACAACAATGACCTGCTATTAACTTTTACAATGGGAGCGCGAGCGGTGCGAGTCTAAAACACGTGTTGATCAAAAGGCAAGCCATAAATAATTGTTGTTTTTTAGTTTTCACCCGGTAGAATAGGGCTTCGAGAACTTATGAATCGTTTTCAAATTTGGAGCCAAGAAGTAGGAATTTCATGAATTTAAAATGTATGATATTTTCGTATTCTTTTGTAGTTATGTGCATATACTCATTAAAAATCACATGAGAATTAAAGATACCACGAATAAAGATATTTTGAATTGAATAAATGATTTTTTTGAGTGACAATGTGTTTGTTTACAGTTAGGCTTAGCACGCAATGCAATTTTTTTCCGCTCATTCTGCGACCTATGAAATTGTATGAAGCTGCACGCATTGCGGTAAAAAAATCGCGCGGAAATAATACTGAAAAATTTACGCGAAGGTTATTCGCGCGAATAAAAATCGCAATGCGTGTTTAGCCTTACACAAACGAGATTTCAATAACCAACTCTATTAAACATTTTTTTTACTAGATTTACTGCGGAACGAGCACCTATATAAACAAAAAATTACTTACTGTCGTATGCAGTTCCTCGGCAATTTGACTGATGTTCAGTCCTTCGTCACGCAGAAACAAGATTTCATGCCTCTGTTGTGTGGTCAGACGGTACGAAAACATAATTATCTAATGCTACGTAAATATGTTTGTTCGCGACGAAGCGACACATAGCTTATGGTTTATATACTCGCCTATATACCGTTGAAATACTTAAGTTATTATAAGTAAGCAATGTATGTAATAGCATAGGTAAATAAAGAATTTATTTCTTTTCGATTAGGGGTCCCCAAAAAAGCGGGAGCGCAAGTAGCGCCGGGTGCGATACACACACGCATTGGTGATGCGTATTATTTACCTTACATACACTAAACTGTTAGGAAACACAATCTAGGTGTTCTAACTTGGATACCTTAACGCTATGACTGAAAAACGATACATAACAACAGTACATAGCCAGGGATTATAGAGTTTCACCCTGGAACACTAGATACATACACATTTCTCTCAAGTAAGTGGTAAGATAAACTCTTTATAAGCGATTCAGCGCTTCTAGGTAACCTAGATATCTGCCTAGGACATGTAAACAGATAGTACTCACATAGACAAAGACAAAGATATTTTATTTCAACTAGGCCACCAAGCGGCACTTTTGAACGTACATAAAAATGATTCTACCGTGCATTCGGAAAGTAGCTTGTTATGGAGAAGAATGCACAAGAAACTCCATACTTACTCTTTTAAAAAATTATTGTTTTTTTACAATATTTAGGAACATAGGTACATATATAGTTATTAGTTCACATATGTGAGGACAATGCACCCAGAATAGCACTACACACCACCATACCACCTACAGACATAAAGCATTAGAAGTACTCACACATGTACTGTGCAGTTATATAATAGATACTAGAAAAACGTTAACATCCGAAGCAGTCAAGTTATGACCAATCCCAACTGACGGCGTCCGTTCACGAACATGACGCATGAATTGGCACCACCCAGCTCAACCATCATGAAGGGAACCGGATGATCCAACACACGCGCCACCATCAGAGAGACATTTGAGAGAGCATGACACACTCAACGGCCAGGGCACACACAAGTCAACGAACGCCGCATAGGTACAGTAAATGGTAGATTTACAGTTGGGTACATAGTACTCACACATGTGCTGTGCAGTTATACAATACTAAGGAAATTGAGTTTATACAATACAAATATATTCATACAGTCTTCAGCAGGTCCAACAATACCTCAAAACAATAATGTTCTGCATATCACTTTTTATTGCGCCCTAGTGGATGTGGATTGTGGAGCAGGACTAGCATTGAGCCAAGCATTTTTATCAGAGATGTAATCCCCCAACTTATAATATGCTAGCCTACATAGTGTGCGTTTTATACAGGTTTTAAACTTCGTCTCATTCAGTTCAAGAATTTGGGGAGGAATTTTATTGTAACATTTTGTACAGTACCCCATGAAAGATGAGGCTACTTTAGCCAGTCTGAAACCTGGTTGAACTAATTGGTCCCTATTTCTAGTAACGTAATTATGTCTGTCGCCGTTTTTACTAAAAAGATGTAAATTCTTTCTCACGTACATGATGTTTTCATAAATATATTGACAAGGAACCGTCATGATGTTAATGTCCTTAAACAGTTCCCTTAGAGAATCGCGCCGGCGAAGATTATATATTGCTCTGATGGCTCGTTTTTGCAGAATAAAAATTGACTCAATGTCTGCAGCCCTTCCCCATAGTAGGATACCGTAAGACATTATACTATGAAAATAACTAAAATAGACTAGTCTCGCGGTATCCACATCGGCTAACCTACGAATCTTTGCAACAGCATACGCTGCCGAACTCAGCCGCCCCGCAAGGGATACCAAATGAGGTCCCCATTGCAGCCCCGAGTCCAGCGTGATCCCCAGGAAAACCGTTTTATCGACGAATTCTAGCTTCTCCTTGTTTAATATAATGTCACACTCAGTACTTTTGACATTCGGCAAGGAAAATTTTACGCACTTGGTTTTATTACCATTTAAAACTAAATTATTGGCAGTGAACCAATCCTGAACCTGCCGTAGCGCGTTATTTACGTCGTCAACCCGACAAGTACGTCTATTTATTTAAAAAATTAAAGATGTGTCATCAGCAAATAACACCATGTTTAGTTTGTTTTCCAATAAACGGGGTAAATCGTTTATGTATATTAAAAATAAGAAAGGACCTAAAATTGAGCCCTGGGGTACCCCCATTTTTACGTTTAACCCCGACGAATTCACACCGTTTATTTGAACTAATTGCTGTCTATCATTCAAATAAGATTTAACCAAACTTAACGCTGATTGACCTAGTCCGTAATGCTCAAGTTTCAGAAGTAATGTTTCATGATTAACGCAATCAAACGCCTTCGACAGGTCGCAGAAGATACCTATGGCATCCTGCGAATCTTCCCACGTATTAAAGATGTGTTTCAATAGGGTGACACCAGCGTCAGTTGTACAACGTCCTCCGGTGAAACCATACTGTTTATCATGCAAGATGTTATTCGTATTAAAATGAATGAGCATTTGATTTAGCATTATCTTCTCAAATACCTTGCTGAAAACCGGCAACACGGATACTGGTCTATAATTATTTGTGAATAGGGTGACACCAGCGTCAGTTGTACAACGTCCTCTGGTGAAACCATACTGTTTATCATGCAAGATGTTATTCGTATTAAAATGAATGAGCATTTGATTTAGCATTATCTTCTCAAATACCTTGCTGAAAACCGGCAACACGGATACTGGTCTATAATTATTTGTGTCTTTACTATCCCCAGATTTAAAAAATGTTATAACTTTACTATATTTCATTAGATCCGGAAAGACTCATTGATCCACACACAAATTGAAAATCAAAGCCAAGTATGGCGCTATAGTCTGAATAATGAAAGTACAAGCTTTGATGGACATTCCCCACAGATCTTCAGTCGGTTTGATCTTGATTTGCTTAAAAGCTTTTATTACAGTTATGGGATTTATATGTGAAAAGTTAAATACATTCGTGCAGGCTGAAACGTTCGCGTTTAATAATCCAAAAGCAATCGAGGGCGATGAATTTAAGGTTTCAGTTGTTTTAATTGGGATGTTGGTAAAGAAATTTACAAATTCTTGCGCAACTTTTTTGTTATCTTTAATAAGTCCGTGTGTGGTCCCAAGCGTGTAATCAGTATTATTTCTTTTATTCCTATTCGTTTCATTATTTATAATTTTCCAAACCGTCTTGATTTTATTTTCTGCTAATTTAACCTTATTGCTAATGTACAAGGCCTTAGCTGCCTTGCATGTATTTTTAAAAATTCTTGAGTAAGTAGCAACATACTTATTAAAAGTTTCAGTGTTAATACAAGGCTTAAGGCCATATAGCTCGTAAAGTCTTTCCCTACTTTTTCTAAGTCCTGTAGTCGCCCAGTCACTGAATAAAAACTTAGGGCATATAGTTTTAGTTTTCTTCTTAAAAGTGTTATTGAACTCTTTTTGAACCACTGAGAAAAATTCATCATACAAAATATTACCATCATTCACTGTGAGGTCCTGATCGCTTAACTTACAGATTAAAGTGCTGTTAAATTTATTTAATTTACCGGCTGTTATTGGTCTGGATTGAATCTGCACTTGTTTTATTCGCATAATGTACTCAAATGTCACCAGTAGCCCACTATGATCCGAAGGCAGATAATTTATAATGGCCTTGTCCAAGTAGTTGCAGCAACAAAAAACATTATCAATACATGTAGCAGAAGTCAGTGTAGTTCGGGTTGGTTCCATAAACACATGTGACAAATTAAATGATTTAAAGAGATTTAGTAACCTACTGCTATCTGAATTATCTTCTAAAATATTAATATTAAAGTCACCACAGACAATGACTAGTTTATTACCCATTGCAAGTTTTGCCAAAACATCTTCCTCACTGACTCGAATATAGAGTAGTTCTTATAATTAGGGGGTCTGTAGACGCACACTATGACATGCTTATCCAGCTCAACACAGGACAGTTCAACACTTTGTTCAACCGATAGGTCTACTATATCTTTACGAGGTTTTGATTTAATACCCTTTTTAATTAATATAAGTGAACCCCCACGCAACATAATCTTTCTATTAAAACAACTGCCAGTATAATTTTCATAATTTATTAGCATTGCATAATCTTTCAGCCAATGCTCCGTGAAACAAATAATTTCGAACATTGATTTTTCAAAAAACAGTTCGATTTCCAATTCCTTCGAAGAAAAACCCTGAATATTCTGGTGGAATAATTTCAGAGAATTCTGCTCAGACATTTTTTTGAAATTATATTTTTGTGAGCAAGAAGGTACCTTTATGATGGTGGATATACTCGTATCTATTCCGTTATTGGTACCCTCCCTTGTCTTATCAACTAGTTTAAAGAATAAATATTAATAGCATTTTTGCTAACGTTACTCAAGGTATTGACCACCTTTAAATTAGTACTATTACTAATATTAATAATAACTGGATACTTCGACATACTACTTATGTCTGAGTTTATTGTATATGATAATAGCCGAGCTATTTGATGTCTTACCCTAAGAGGCAGATACAAAGTATCACTTGTCGACTTTAATTTACCAACAAAAATGTTGATGTCAAAAAAAACTAGTTTATCACTATAGTGACTCACAAGAAAGTGCAGATGCTTATTAAGCATGTGAATGTGATTATTTTGTCTATTTGACAATTTATCCAAGTAAGGGAAGGCACACAAAATAATTTTATTGCAATTTAACTTTAACATCTCTTTTACACACTCAGTGATGTCATCTTTTTTTACTTTTATACTATTACCTACAAATACAGTTATATTGGTATCTGGTTTATATATACTCTTTGTCACAGATTCCATTATTTGCTTGTACGATGACCCGGGCATGCAATAATTAAAAGTGGAATGACTCTGATTGCCATTTATTAATTTACCTAAACCTTTTCCAATACCATCTGAAAACATAACCGAATGAAAACCTTTATTACTATGACTAAATGCAAAGCCAGTACTTTCAGGCCGGTCTACTTGAGGCAAATCCTGTGCTACATTAGATCTGTCTTGTACGAAGACACTGTCTTGAGACACCCTCTCAGCATCAGGCTGGACTGCAATTAGATTTGAGACTGTCTGGCAGTTACACTGACACATCACTAACTCATTTGCAGCCAAAATGTGTTCTTTAATTTGTAATTTTGAATTTATATATTTATTGTAAAGAGAACTAAGTCTGTTCTCAAGAACCTGGATTTCTGTCTGTAAGCGGTGTGTGTCAATCTCATATATATTTTTGCTGTCTTCTAATTTGATTTGGTAATTATTTAATTTATTTATTAGGTCAACACGTTCTTTCCTGTGTGGAATATTTTTTATAAATAACTTGTGTTGCTTCCTAAACTTGTTGCAATTTCTAATAATTTTATTTAATTTAAATATTTTTTAAGTTTGTTATGACTAACTTTGGAACAGTTTCTCTGATTTATTAAAGAATCTTCGGTTAGGTCAATTGTAGGTATTGAATCAGGTTTACAATTCGATTTAATAAGTTCATCATACAAATGGCAAGTTTCATCAACCTGAGTTGATTTCCGTTCTTTTAGTAATTTAAAAATATGAGTATTTGCATGAATCAATTCTTCTTCTAGATCCCTAACTCCTCATATAGATAACTGCAGTTATTGAAACCATCCGTGACTACCTTCAATTGGTTGCGTTCATCCACAACATTCTGGTATTGCTGACTAAGTTCAACTAGCTCCCGTTTAAGGATGGTGTTTTTATAAACAATGTTCTCAACTTCTACTTCACAATCCTCTCTCTCTTGCAACATCTCCCGACATTGACTTAGTGAGTCTTTGAGTTCCTGGAGTGCTGTTCTCAATTTAATTTCTAAGTCCTGAGCTGTAGCCTTACGGGTCATCACAGGCATGGTTTCAGTATAGGTTACTGGAACCTGGAACCAAGGAATAGAGGAAAAACAAAATAAAGTAAAGCTGGAAATGGAGTGAATAAATAAATAGTAATAAGAAAATAGAAATGAGGTAGGCTGTTGAATTGGTTAAAAACTATTTATTACTGACTTTAGTTGCTTATTATTGCCTTGAGATTTTACTTTTTTTTAATGTGGGGTAGTTTGCTCAGAATTTGAATGAAAGTTTTATTGTAGTTTTCTAGTTAAATTATGCAAAATAACGATCAAAGCGTTATGTAAATGTTTATTATTAAATTATCTGAATATATTAGTAGAATTATGTACTTGGAATCTTGGATTTGTTTCGTTTTCCAAGATGTCAACAAAACTATTTAGATTCACTGCACAGTAGTAAATCAATAGAATTTATACGTTAAAACAACAAGAACGTGTTACAAGGTTAAATTTACACTTCGTGTGCTATAAATAAACAATACTGCCCTTAGAAATATCCGTAGATCAGGACTTTAGTCGTCAGCTGTTTGATAGGTTACCGGTTCCGCGCCACAAACTTTTGTATAACTCGATATTTTTCCAGTAAAACAATAATCCTGAGCATTTATAGCGTTTCGTTGAGTTTTTACTTATAATTAAACCCTTATTACACTTAAATACTAATTAAATTAAATTTTAAAATACGGAGCACAAATTTGACATGTCACTCGGGCAGTGTTGCCAATCTTTTTTTTTTCAATCCCATAGTTCTAGTACATAAAGGCCACTTGCTTGAGATAATGTGTTTGTATACACAAAACATAAGGGGTTTCGAGCGCTTGTCGGCGGGCCCGCCCGCCTTCAGGTACCTTCTGAACCTGAAGGGTTATAGATTTGCATTCTGGAGCAATACCCTCGGGAGCTGGCAGGCAGGCGCCCGGATTCTTTCATAGGCCCCAGGTCCTCTGACCTTCGGGCGTATCATGAAGTCTGTTGGCTTTTCTGGGCCTGGCAAATATTTTCCTTTTCGGCCGCTTCCCGGCACCCAAACCACCAGAAGGGTTTGTGGTATACCCTAGTTACACACACCATTCGATTCCTTATTTCTTTGCCTCCCTGATCACACTTCTGTAAGGAGCCTCGCTCTGGTGCCCAGGGAGGTAACCCCCGAAATGTGTTGCCCGGCCCCGGGACATTCTCATTTTCAGACACTCCAGGGTGAATACTGCCTCGAGGGTTGAAGCCGCACACACCAGAGTACTACCAAAGGGTAGCCTGTCGTGATGGCTACCGATTGATACTTGGTGGGTGTGGATTCCACAGGTACCCTGAGCACAAACTAACTTTATGTTAGAAAATAACACCTTTCACTTCTCTTACACACTTCCAGGCGGCTACACGCCTGAAGACTATAGATACAGCTGTAGAAACACTAGATTCCTATAGCTTAGGGAAAGGGCTTCCAAACCCTCACGATGAAACTAGTGGAAAAATGTATATTTTAGCATGTAATAGCCCTAAGTTCGAAAAACCAGCAGAATTTCCCTTCATCACTCGTTCTTCCTGGCAGAACTCCTCGGAGAAGATAGTCAGGGACCTGGTCCAGGGTCCATCGGATAGGCCATTTCAGGGCGCTTCCAACCATAGGTCATGCCATGATCCTTACACAGGGAAGGGAGGTTCTGTTGATTTATAGCATAAGTTTATAATAAAAGATTGTGTAAATAAAAAACTTGTGCGAGCGTGAAATCAGGGTCCTCGTTACGGTAAAGTTTGGTAGTACGATAGAGCGCATGCGCGCTGAGCAATTCGGTACCCAAATTTGTATTAGAAGAATCCACGCAACTTTATATCACGAAGACCTTGAAAAAAACATCGCAAAACGCTAAGAAGAATAAAGTCTTTTATTTCCTGGACATCATATCTTCACCCATGAACATCTGGCAGACCTCAAGCAGCTCACAGAGGCGAGAATTATTGAAGACAACTGAACTATAGGTGCAAGGGTGTCAACGCGCTGGTGGAGGAGCCTTACAACCTCCAGAATCCCTATCTACCGCCAGCGATCACGTCCACCCCGTACAATGTTGTTACTGATTGCTTTGCAAATTGCAACTGAGCCCGAGAATTATTTGAAACAAAATGTTAAGCATGAAAACTTTCTCTTACTTGGTCCTTTTTTTGTTCTATTATTATTGGTCGGCCTAAAAATCCGTCTTTTTTGTTCCGGATCCTTTTTATTTACTACTACTCTGCATCTACCAATAGCCATGTGCCAGCATATGGTTATTGGTCGACGCAAAAAGGGCGGACGCAGCTGTGGTCATCTTGTGCAAGGGATTTTGTTTTAAAAGTGAGCAGATATAGCTTTGTCCCATAGAACATTAACATTGCAAGTGCAAATTTCTTAAGAAACGTGGCCGATATGCCATCAGAGCCCACCGCACAGTCGCCCTTCAGCTTTCCGATCAGAATATCTAATTCTGATTCGTCTGTTTCCAGCATGACGAAACTGTTTTGATACTGTGGGGGAGCCTCGGTTTGTGGAGGCAAGCACGTGGAGACGGATGGTACATTTTCGGCTAATGTACGTCCAATGTTAGCAAAATACGCGTTCACTTCATTTACAGAGCGCTCTGGTTCGGAGGGAGACAGAAGAGCGTTGGCATGTGTTTTAACCTTTGATGTATAGGTGATAGATTTTATAGCATCCCATAGTTTTTTCTTATTATTTTGTGCAGTAGTTAAAAGGGATTTATCATAATTAGTT
This sequence comes from Anorthoa munda, assembly GCA_945859665.1. Lineage (NCBI taxonomy): Eukaryota > Metazoa > Arthropoda > Insecta > Lepidoptera > Noctuidae > Anorthoa > Anorthoa munda. The sequence continues at coordinate 3,452,659 of OX243899.1, read as the reverse complement.
TTAGTAGTTTTGAGTATCTTAGAGCAATAATTCCTGTATCTTTTAAAAGTTGTGCGAAGTATATCATTTTCGGGATCTTTTTTTAATTTCATGTGTATATTGTCTCGATTTCGTAAGCATCTAAGGAGCCCTTAGATGCTTGCCCTTTTTTTTTTTTTTTTTTTTTTTTTTTTTTTTTACAGTGGGCCCTATCAGAATATCAGCGCAGCGTTATTTTCTTTTTAATATCGTTGCACATGCTGAGATAGGAGCCTTTTTGGTCTCGCACGGGTTTATTTATTTTTATTTTTTTATTATTGTTTGTGTTTTTCTTATCTCGTGTCTCCTGTGCGGGTCACAAATAAAAATGTTTTCTTTCTTTCTTCTTTCTTTCTTTCTTTAAGAAAGGTGCTAAAACAGATCCAAGCAATTACAGGCCCATTTCATTGTTGCCGGTTCTATCCAAACTTTTTGAAAAAGTGATCAAAACTAGGCTTGTAAGACATTTGAGTAGTCTAAAAATAATAGCCCGTAATCAGTTTGGATACCAAAAAAGTAAAGGGACACTGGATGCTATAGACTCGTTAGTTAATAATGTAGTGAATAAGCTGAACAATAAACTTAAGGTTGCTGGCTTATTTCTGGACTTAAGTTCTGCGTTTGATACTGTAGATCACTGCATTCTAATGGATAAGTTAGAGCATTATGGTATAAGAGAAAATGTTTTAAAACTTTTTAGGTCGTATTTGACCAATAGGAAACAGTACGTCGAAATTAAATCACTTCTCGAAGGTGTAGAAGAAATTCATAAATCCAAATCATTTACTGTAACTAGAGGTGTTCCGCAGGGTTCGGTGTTAGGCCCTTTTTTATTTATAATATTTCTTAACGATCTAACTAAATACATTAAAAACATTTTACCAGATTCTGACTTGATAATATTTGCTGACGATACGAGTGCTGTTATAGCTGCTGATAATATGGAGACCTTAAAGTGTAAATTAAATGTATTAATAGCTGCTTGTGAAAGCTGGTTTTCTATGAATAACCTCAAATTAAATGTAAGTAAGACAAAGTGTATGATATTTAGATCTACAGTTAGGAACAAAGCTTTAATAAACGTCGAATCCATGGGCAGGAAAATTGATACAGTAGAAAGCCTAAAATTTTTGGGGGTGCAAATGGATTATTTGCTTAATTGGAAGCCAGAACTAGATTCAATTACAAATACAATAAGCAGTTCGTGTTATGCGATCAGATCACTGAGGGATTTTTTGTCTATTGCCCAACTTCGTACCGTCTATTTTGCTCTAGTTGAATCTAAACTTAGATACAGCATTAAATTTTGGGGAAATAGCTATAAATATAATGTTAAGGCAGCCTTTACTATACAAAAGCGAGCATTAAGAACCATGCTTCGTTTAAACCAGACAGAATCATGTAAGGAGTATTTTACTAAACATAGAATTTTAACGGTACCGTGTCTTTATATTTTGGTTCTCCTTACTCATTTAAACAAAAACTTAAACGAGTTTGAAACAGACGAAGAAAGAAAAACTAGAGTAGATACTCGCAGAAAAGACCTTCCTACTATTCTGCAGGCAAAGCTTAATGTTGTCAAACACTCGTCTCGCGTGCAGTCTGTCAATCTGTTTAACAAATTACCAGCGGAATTAAAGAATATTCAGAATGTGAACATGTTTAAAAATAAACTCAGGACTTTGTTAATCAATAAAGCCTATTATAGCATTGACGAATTTTGTAATGACAAAGACCTAAAAACTAGTTTTTTAGATCTCTTCTGACTTTGGTATATGTGTTTTTTTATTTTTTTGTTTGTTTTGTAATTAATATTTGACATTGAATGTATTTTTGTAGCTTTATGCAAGGGACTTTGCTCTGTATTAATAAGAATATGAATGTTTGTAAAGTTAGTATATATTTATTTATTTTGTTGATTTGGATAGACGTTCTAACTTCAATGCTGGGTGAGGAACGAGGTTACTTGTGTTATTATATAATTGATTATGTTGCTTCTTTTTTATGTACCTACTGTGCAAATATTTCGACACAAATGTAATTTTTGTTATGAAATAAAATAACTTGAAACTTGAAACTTGAAACTTTCCATAAATAATAAAACAGTATCATGATCAGTGATCGAAGTGTTGGCGATGAAACAAAAAGCAGCTCTTTTCGTTTTTAATATTAGGTGGTCAAGACAGGAGATATTTTGTCGTGTAGGAAGAGTGTGTGCTGGTAGCATTCCGTGATAAGCGAGCATTATCAGATACTCAGTTGCACGTGAGTCATTCCTGGTGTCGGAGATATTAATGTTTATGTGACCGGTTATGATTATGTTTTTGTACGAAGATACAGATTTTAGTACTACATCCAAAGAGTCCACGAACCCGGAGACATTCCGAACTGCAGGCGGGCGATAGACCGCAATCAAGGCGGTATCATTGTTGAGTATTAACAACAAAAAGTTTGCATCTTGGACCTGGGGCTCCGAAACAGAAACCTGAAGGTGGGAGCGGAAAAACACCATCACAACCTCATTCCGTGATCCATGTCGATTTGTAGTGACGCGGGTATAGTTATGGATTGAAGGTAGGGGAGGAGAGTTGAAAAACCAGGATTCCGTAAGGATTATGAAATTCCAGGATGTATTACTTCTTTCCAATAGCATTGTCAAGCCATCGAAGTTCTTGATTACGCTTCAAATATTTTGACAAAGAAGTGAGAGAGCATTTTTATGCAAATCGGCAATATCCCTGCAGTCTTCAATCGTACAGGTGGCAGACTCAGCTACTGAAATACTATTAAGTTATCGAATTTTATAACAACAAATATATAACATCGAGCTAATGCGGCAGTGGTTAATAATGATGGCATGAGCGATATTATTTAGATACAGAAAATTGTGAGTTATTACTCGGAAAGCTTTGCGAATTACGTAGGTGCGAAACTAAAAGCAGAAACGTGAAGAAAAAGCTGACGCGTACTGGTGAAAGCAGGGAATCAAAAGCGAATGAGGTTGCGTATGACCTTGAGTAGTGTTGTGTGTAGTGTGATATTACAAGCAAAAAAGAGAAAACAAAAATAAAAATAAAACTAAGACATGCATAACTGAAAAGCAAAATAAATGCAATTTTGCAGGAACTTATTCACAACGTGGTGCCCATAAGTTTATGAAGGTCGCTTTCGCAGTTTACACAAAACGGGAACGAGCCTACGGTCTTTTTTATGTAAATTTTCCCGTGGCAACAGCTTTCACATTTACCTTCCCTCTGGAGTCTGCGGCCCAAGTAGTAAAGATGCTTGCCATAGGAGGTTAGGGACATATAGGATTCGGCGGGCCTTTACAGTTTACTTTTACCGCTCTGCTTGTTATAGTTTCTGGTGGCTTTTAGAAAATTTTCCTTTAAAGTTTAAGTCCCAAATTCCGCAACAACAATACCGACGGTGTGCGAGTCTTTTTTTGCCTTCAATCGGTAAATATTTTTGACGTCAAATGGTTTTATTTCCTCATTAATCACAGCCCCAATCTTACACGAGGTTTTTCATTAGTGATTCCCTATTTTCTGAGATAGCATTAGTCAGGTTATTTATCTCAAGCAGAGCGGAGCGGGAGCAGCGTTCCAAGTAATCAACTTTGTATTCTAGTTAGGAAATCTGCCTTTTAAGGGTGGAGTTTTCTCGTTCAGTTGCATCCAGTCGCTCCATTAATTCATCGTACTTTCCGCTGACAAACTCCACAGCTGTTTGGATCTTACAGTTCTGTTCCGAAATTTCGTCCATTGAAGATTTAAGGCAATTGAGCTTTTGGTTTTGTTTGGACTCAAAAACAGTGAAGAGTTTAGTGATTTCGGACAAGAGCAGCGAATTGTCCGATTCGTTATCCTCAAAATTTGTGCCGACGCCGAGACGGCGTTTCGTTCTTCGGTTCGCATTCACGAAGATATCATTGATTTTGTCCTTAGTGCCCGAAAGAGTGCTCAGTTCTGGCTCAGATGATGCACCGTGGAAATTTGAGGCCAGCGGCAATACAAGTTCGGGCGCTGGCGTCTTTAATGCAGTAGTGTTTGCCGGTGGAGGTGACATCTGGACGCGAGACGTGATCAGCAGGGCAAAGTTAAAAGGCCGAATGTACTCACGGTTATACTGACTCGTACGATAAAATGCTTATCGCAGTCCCTCCAACAAAAACGCGGCGCCGACGACGAACTATAGAGTATAGTAATACATTGGGAATAGAGAACCCACTCCGGTTTTTTTCTGCAACCTTCAAACGATATTTGAAGCGCCATCTGGTATCGTCCGCCTAAACTTATCGTCAGCATGTGTGCATACCTATTTATACGTATACACTAGTATACTGTATAGCTTGGTATAGCTATAGATATTCTATTTAAACCTAGGGGTATTCGTTCATGCCTACAAAGTACTTAACAAAATGTACACTTGTTATTCATCTGTAGCAAATAATTATTTATTGAAATATGAAAATACAACATGGATTTCTACAACGGAACAGAACAATATTATGTACATTTTGAAAGTCCTTAATAGGCAACCTGGAATGAAGTAAAAAATCATATTTATTTATGTTTATGTTTATTGAAATATATTTGAGTTAAAAGTTTAATTTCATCATCCTCACCACGGTATTGGATTTTACCAGATAAAATTCGATTGATTTATCGGCACCAACTATATACCAATACATTTATTGTTGTATTTTCTAAAACATTTTTCAACTCTTTCTTGTGGATCTCACATGTAAAAGGATATTCCACAAGTATGTCCAAATACATTTTAATTTTTTCCTTAAGCTTAGTTTTGGGCACATTCTTTTTCAAAATTTCTATCGTAATATTTTGGATTTCTTTAAAAGCCTATTCCGCCTCTTAAGTGGGATACAACAGACAATGTCGACCTTTTTTATATTGTTTTGCCCTTATGTACTCATTTGATTGTAATTGACTGTCGCCATTTAATTCATTTCTGCAGTGCCTGCATGATTTGGAAACGTTTTTTAAACATTTAGCCAGCACCCACCCACAAACATAATTAGGCTGGCCAGCATCAGTATTCTCAGTGTTTAAATTGATAAAAGGCAACACAATTTCATAATTTTCTTCATGCTGTAATGGCAGTGCCTCATTAATGGGAACATTAGAAGTGTTTCCTATGGTGTCTTCCAAAAAGAAACTCAAAGTCTGAAGGCAGTCATTGTCATCTCTTTCACAATTAGCTTTTAGAGAATGGGGTGAGTTATAGTTATTTAAAAGAAGTGATTTAAAGCCACCTTCAAAGCTAATAGTGTTAGGTGCTGTATTCCTCACCCCATAACATCTAATGTTTTCAAAAAAAATAACCAGTGGGTCCTGGTTAAAGTTTCTAGTCAACATTGAGTCAAATAAATATTTTTGGGATAATACTTTCCACAACTGTTGCATGCCCGCCCTCAATAGTGTGGATATTTTTTTTTATTGATGGTATGGAACTTGTTTCAATCAATCTTATTTTATTATCCTTTACTTTTTGACATTTATCCATAATTCGTGATGAGGAAAATTCTTTCTTACACCAGATTTATACATTTTTCCATGAATTATATTAAATGTGCTCGCATTTAATGAATCAAATAGATTATCCATCATTTTGGTAAATTTTATTACTTGACGGCACTCATTTGGTATATTACCTCTTGCTGATAAATGTTCTGCAGCTACAGCAACGCTGTGGCTAAAAATTTGGGCAGCATCTTTTACTTTCATTTTTTTATCTTTTCAACATAAATATGTACGTCAGTCAAATTGTGACATATTTTTAACTCTCCATACAATTTGTCCGGTTCTTAAATTTTCTGATAATATTCCCATTTAACTGTATTTTCGACCTTTTCTTCAAAATCGAAATATTACATTTCTTTGGTAAGCAGATTGTTTCTTACCCCTTTCAATAAATGAGGGACATCAAATAATGGAATAATTTCAGATTTCCCTACTTCCATAATTTCGTGTCTCCATTTCCTTTTCTCTTTTATGATTTTTTTTCGAGTATCTTTGACGATTTCATTAATCACACTCACATTTACAGTGCTTTGATCACATACTGTGCACAAAATATTAAGCCCTGTACCCTGTACATCTTTAATGACCTTCATAGTCAAGGCTTTTAACTCAACTTTGTTTATGGAATTCGTAAAGTAGTATGCTTAAATTTTCTTTTTAATCCTTTGACCATGTAAACTAAAACATGGTCAGCAATTTTTTTACTACGCCAAGCAAATCCTTTTAATTTATCCTTTGCTCTATCATAATGGATCTGCGGCGATACTGACATCTCGTCAAAAATTAAGCAGCAGAGACGATCTTCTGGACTTAAATCCTTCACAGTGTCTCTCATTTTAATAAATAAAGACTTATTCAACCCTGACTCTATTTCAACTTTTGCTAGAAGCCTTTTCAAAGACTTGGTAGAGGGCAAAGTAAAAAATTTATATAAAAGAGCATAACTTTTGGGACTCCTTTTGTACATTGAGAGAGATTAAACTTTTTCCTTCAAAGTGAATCTTCGGCCACGAGCTCTCTTGTGAGTTTGAGTGTACTGCATATTGGTAAATATTTTTGCAGCTGGCGTCATATGCCTCGTTATTTTTTTGAATCAATTTTGTTTGCTAATTCTATCAGCGCTGGCTAATCTTGCTTTCAAACTTCTATTTCGCTTACGTAATCGTACAATTTCGCTTTTCAAATTCTTCATATGGAATCTTGAAATCTTTAATTGACTCTCCAGCGACAAAGTACTCGTAGATTTTAGCTTTTCTGAAAATAATAATTTTATCTTTAACTTTATAGTACTTTACATATATATGTTTTATTTTGCACGGGTGCAATTTAGATGTGAAGACAGTATCCAATTATCATTTATTTATATATACAATATATATACATATTTTTTGTATTTATTTATCCATTATACATTTCTTTTATATAGCTTATGAAATAAACTACATTGGTACTCACTTTTGTCTCCTTTAAGTTTCTGTCTTTGTTGTCTACCATTGTTACTGCAATAATTATGTTCTCTGGCTGTGTAGACATATCTGGGCCAATTAGTTTGATATTCATCCACAAAAGATTTAAGATATTCTTTTAAAGTTGAGTGGCTCCTTTTAAGGGCTCCCTGTGTTTGTGGATGATAAGGGGTAGACCAGAGCTGTTTAATTTTTTATAAGGTGCAAGTTTGTTTGAATAGTTCGGCCGTAAAATTCACTAAGTATCTGCATATTAGAAAGCTTTGCTCGTAATTGTAAGTATTCCTTCACCTATATCTTTCTCTTTTTCTTTTTTTTAATAGTCATGCTAGAAACTACAGCGGTTACAGTAAAAGCAATTTTTTGTGGCTTCGACAACGTGGGAGCCATTAAAGCGGGCGTGCAACACCAGTGACGGTCACTTCACTACTGACTTAGGGCGAAATCGACCGGCAGGCTTATTACGTATCTTTTTTTTTTCTTTTTATTTATTTGCGAATGAGTTCTGCAGCAGTCTTGATAATTCGAATATTTTCGGTTTCCTCATCTTCTTCACGATGCATGTAACAAGTATCATTTAGCGTCTTTTTAACACTGCCACAATAACGAATCGTTTCACCTTCCTTTCGAGAATCGTACATAACAATATTATTGCCATATTGGTCTTCTAGATGTTTTAATAACGTGGACTCTGCAGGCTTGTAACTCATAGTTACCAGTAATTGGTTGACAGTAAATTGGCAATCATTGCTACTTTCAATATAATCATAAAGACTGAGTAAAGAGTCTTTCATTTCTTTTCTTATTCCAGTAGTTTCACTTTTTCGTAAATGACTGAAGTCACGGTTCTTCTTCTTTTCGTGTGAGGTGTGGCCACCTCTGGTGTCAGAGTTAATTAAGCCTCCTCTGGGAAACCCCACAGGCCTCTGATTTGGCTATTTCAGACTTACATTAACTATATAAGTCCAGGTTTCCTCACGATGTTTTCCTTCACCGTTGCTTGTGATGTCCAAGATAAACTTATAAAGTACATATGAATTTGAAAAAGCCACATTGGTACTTGCCCGGATTTGAACCCACGACCTCAAGCACGACAGGCGAGGTCTTAGCCACTGGGCCACCACGACATACGTCACGGTAACATCGCTTATGATAACGAGCGCCAACTTCAACAAGAGATTCAACACTATTTACACGACTTATAATGATTTCACCGTATTCATCCTTTCTTTGTTCAGCGATTTCGATTAATTTTGCTTTTAATAAGTCGTCTATGACCAAGAACTTATCTTATTTTGCTTTGCTTTGCCATGGTCTAGAACACAACAAACAGAATTTATCAAAATCGAATTCCTCAGAACCACGTGATGAGTAACGAACTGTTGAAGGTTCAACTACAGTTGAAGCATGTTTTGCAGAATAGGTGTAAGCATCCCGACAATTTTTATGCACATCTAATTCAGTTTGATCAATTAAAATTCTCCACTTATCATCTTTCAATGTTTTACTGTGATTTATTAATTGCTTTTTGCTTGATTCGCACAGTTGTCAAAGTACTCAACAGATTTTCACGAAAGAAACGAGTAACTTCCAAACCCATTTTCACGAGAAAACAACGTTAGAACGTTCGATATTCACAATGTTATAACTTTTGAACGATGCGTAATGTTCGAATGACGACTTGAGACTAAATTTGTGAACATCTACAAACTCCAGCAAAAGAGGCATTGATGGACGAACGTGTAAATGTAAGTACATAAGTCCATCAATGCCTAGTTGTGGCCAAGGCTTGTATAGTACTTGCCAAAATCAATGACGAACAACAATAAAGCTGGGAACAAAGTATCGGACGCAGCTGACGGACGCGACTTACAGCCGCAACTGATATGTGTGCACAGTCGTTTGGGACGCGGCTTGCGGACGCGTCCGAGCGCTTATTCCATAGACAATATAGCTTATTCAACGAGTATTATGTTTACGTAGAAACATGTCGAGTAGTGAAAGTGAGGACGCAATTATCTGCTGCGAACAAACTCGATAAGTTTTTCTTCAATTTTTATTTATAACCTCGCACGCACGTGCGATATATCGCGTAGTCTGAGTTGTTCTGACATGGGGACACGTCGTGCACCCCGTGCACACCGTCCGCGGACGTTTTCGGCTGACACAAACATCCAGCGACCCAGATCTTTGTCGGACGTCCGAACGCTCAAAGTCACGTCCGCGACTTACGTCCGATAGTTTGCACAATGTAATGTATATTCATTACCCAGATACTCTTCAAGTCGCGGCAGTCAGTCGCGTCCGTCAGCCGCGTCCGATAATTTGTTCCCAGCTTTAGTTCCTGCGTTCGTGTTCTATTGTTTTTTTTTTCCAATAAACAGCGTTCTATTTGCAAGCCAGTTCGAAATTTAAATAAAACCTTTGATAAGCTACCTCCTTGGTTGCCATGTTTCGGAGTAAAATATCGTTCCATTTCTAAATAACACGACAGATATGAGTTTGGATTTTCATACAACTTTTTCCGGCCGCTGCTCGCATGTATTTGGCCAGTACAGCAATTTCGATTTATCTCAAAGAAGGTTGTCAAAATAATGGTCAAATTTCCAAGCATGTTTGAGAAAAGATATACTCTTGGTCAGGTATATAAACGATCACTTAGACCCTTCGAAAATATAAGCAGATGTTTCTAGCAGGTAACAAAAAAGGTATTCATCAAGTAAAAACCGGAATCCATAGATATTTTCGAGAATGAGAAATATTTCTAGCTGCTAATAGAAATTTGAACAAAGCTAATTATATTTTAATTGAAAGAATCCTTAAATAACCATAGTAGGGATATGGACATTTAAAGTATAAATCGTTTTTTTTTTCCGATGTAATGCATCGATCGGTTGCATCAATGTTAATACAATGTATTAAGAAATACATACATCGATGTTTCTAAAACATCGATTGTTTTCTCAATGAAACTAGGTAAGTACAAGGAAAAATATGTATAAAAAAATTCATGTATACAATCACACAGCCAACACAGCTTTATTTTCTTTACAATTAGCAATATTTATTTCAATGCTATGTAAAAACAAAAGTTTACTTATATCTTTTTCCTTTCAATCGATTTCTTTGCTAAGTCAAAACTAGCCCTGCCTGTGAAAAAAGTCTTTCTGAAGGGACAGACGTGCCAACCATGGTTAAACACTTAAAAGCTATTTTGTACAGCTTCGGGAATTGTATTTTATAATCCCTCCAGATTTCTAACGGATTTTCGTTCAGTCTTCCAACAGGAGTTCTGAGATAAACTGAAATTTCGTCTGACAAAACATCTTCAGATTTGTTACTTTTCCATTTATGATGCACTAACTTATGGTGATCACTCCATAATGAAAAGGTCTCTTCGTTTTTATCGGACTTGTCAGAACCGAATTTAGGTTTTTCATTGCTATGTAAATTCTTTTTTATTAAATCTTTAATTTTCGATACAGCATTCGAACAAGCTATCGCATCATTGAAGTGCATTTTTTTTTAAATCTTTTATTGACTAAGACATGTTTATAAACACTTATTGAATGTATTAACATACCAACACAAACCATCGCGGGTTTAACAGCGGTATGTCACACTCCCTGAAGGTGAAAGGTTACACAGGGGCGCAAATACCGAGCACTGCCCAAAACACCCTGTTCCTGGTTCATACGCAGGAGGAGAAAGCCTCTCTTGCGAGCCAGGGATTTGGGTCCCGTGAAGGGTCGCGCCTGCTAACCATACACGAGGCTCAGGGGTTGACCTACGACAGCGTCATCATCATCAACAACAAGTCCAGGAGGCTTCAGGTCCACGACAGCATCTCCCACGCGGTAGTGGCGGTGTCCAGACATACAGTCAGTTGCGTCTATTACACCGACGACGCCGATGACGTCGCAGGCCGCCTTGCTAAGAGGGCGATGGATGCGCCGACTAAAACGGTCGTCAACTACAATCTTAAGACTGCCATGCAGCATCGAGACGTAGTCGTCATAGAGGCCTTGCTCACGCTGGTGAAGTCCCTGGTCAGCAGACATCAACAAAACACCACCTAACAAGTCCCATCCAAAAACTCCAACCCAAACACATACCCAAACCAATACCCAAACCATCACCCTGTCTAAACCCTGAAACGCAAAAAAATATATATATATTTGTAAAGCTGCATGGTGGAGCGAGTCAGTCATACACACCTAAACGTCCTAACGACGGGGTTCTATAGCCGGAACCGTCGGCCGGGACTGGTCTGCTCGCACTGCCATGCATCTTCCCCGAAAATGTACCAATAGATATAAGAAAACAAAATAACATAAGCAGTGTATCAATAGAAATAAGCAACAAAATAGAAATAACATTAATATAAGTAGCAAATAGAAACTTAAATTGTAATGCCGGTGTGTGATATATATATATATATATAGTATTTAGTGAGGGATGAACTCACGTAGACTTAAGTTAGTTAAGTAAGCCTAAAAATAATGTCCGACGTAGGAGTCAGACAATTGTAACGTTTATGAAAAAATAAGAAACAAACAAAATAAAACCACTATAAAAAAGATCGCGGAGTGCCACATGTCCGCGGTAGAATATTGAAAAAAAAAAAAAAAAAACAGCGGTATGTCAACCGTTTATGTTTTAAACCGTGGATCTAAAATACATGAGATAGCAAGAGCAGTCACATACTCTGTGCACCTCTTTCGCTACGGGATCTTCTATAACAGCTGAAGTTATTTTAGAGAGCATGAAGCGAACTAAGGGAATAATTTTACTACTTGTGCAGTATTTATCACCCGAAATTTCTTTTGTAGCCGCTTCGAGGGGTCGCAGTACCACTATTACAGATGATACAGTAGATATTTCTGATGCACTGAGCATTGCAGGTGCTCTAGGGTGGCGGCAGAGAATATCACTTTTTTTTTTATAGGCTTGCGTTATCACTTATGACACTACCGGACCTAACTTAAGTGGCAGTAGGCAGGGCACATTGCTCCCAACATGGATGGCCAATAGGGCAGAAAGGTTCTGGAGTGGCGACCGCGAACCGGAAGAAGTTGCGTTGGAAGGTCTCCCACCTGGTGGACCGATGACCTGGTGAAGGTTGCGGGGATCCGCTGGTTGCGGGACGCACGGGATCGGTCAATGTGGCGACGCTTGGGGGAGTCCTATGTCCAGCAGTGCACGGCTTTCGACTGATATTATGATGATGATGAGTAAACTTACAGAGTCAAAATAGAAAAATCAAGTGAAACCACTGGTCTTTTATCAGACGGGCCCTTTGCAAGTTGTAGAAGTAGTTTGAATTCATTCAACATGGCTTCATCACCTGACTGGAACATTTTGATGAACTATCTTCTTTTCAGCGAAAAATATATTCATCATTCATTTGTCATTGAGAAAGATGCTTCAAGATGTCCAAATGCTAGAACACTCTTCCTAGTTAGGGGTAATAATCTGTTCAAAATCCTTAAAACAGTCAGTAAGGATGCAAAGACTGCTTTAAGTCACAACATAGCAGCATATTCTATTAAAAGTGATGATGATGCATCTGCAGCTAGATTGCCTCACATTACCTTGCTATTGCAAAGAAGGTATACAAGGTAAAGCTAATTGTACTGCTAATATTGCCACTCACAATCTTGATCTAATATCTTTGTTCTGAAACACGGATTACTGCCTGCACTACTGAGAAAGAGCCAGACTTTAGAGGAACAGCGATTGCGTCAATTCTGCTATATTTTCAACTTGGAACAGACCATTACATTGCAGCAACCAAATATTAAAAAACAGATAATTAATGAACCATTATCCACACGAGTTGAGAAAAGCATGAAATTTGTTGAAGTTGCTATAACAGGTCCTATGACAGGTGATGAAGACAGAGTGGCATTAAGAAAGGGTATTTTCACTGGATAAGAAGAGTTGATGTGGTTGTGTTCATTCCCCCAATGGGTAGGTATGCTTAATGCATTTTTTCACAGCGAGATCAAAAAAAAACTGAATTGAACACAGTTGTACAGAAGTCCATGAGCTCTGCCACAACTAGTGCAGAATGAAGACTACTCCCACACGTTACGATGCCTTTTATTACAAGCCTTTTTTTGCCCTACTTAAAAATTGCCGGCTTGGTAACACATCCAGTGAACGCATGGGTGAGTAACGCAATTTGAGGATTAGCATTGAAACTCATGGCGTTTAATAGTTTTGTTTTCGTATTGCCCCTGCCGAGTTTCAACAGTGATGCATTTGGAGCCTGTTTGCTGTCAGAATAACGTGAAGGTCAACCGCCAACAATGATACTATTAAAGTGTCTGCAACATCGGCACTCTGCAAAATAGAAATGCTTGCCAAACCTAAAGAGTTATCAAAATATTTTTATCAATTAGTTGGCTTTTATTTCTTCTGTTATCTGACAGGAACTTTCCTGGGACAAGATAATTTCTGTTCCCTCGTCAAAAATGACGTCAGGATATAGTTTTCCCTTAGAACGTCGCTGTCTTTCTTGGTGTTTTACGCACTGGCTTCCCCTGCGCCTGAACACATAAGTGCTGAGGACTCAGGCCGTCGAGACCGTCAGCAGAGCGACTCCGGAAGGAACACACTTGCCTGATCACCTCTCGACCTGTAGTGGTGAGGGTATTAATATCAGGATCGGGTGGTCGGGCAAAGATAGACCATCCACTGGGGTAGGGTGTTTGCTCTCCAGATTTGCAAGAGTATCTGGAGAACACGGTGCCACCACATCACTACTAAAAAGAGTCCTGGCTGCTCCGCTTATGTCACCTTCCCCTAATTTCGATTCGACCAGATGGGATATACCTGGGATATAATCACTCTTTAAATTCCTCCCATTTCCTGGCAGTTATGCAATCTAATTTTGTTGAGGCCAAGTAAATAATAATCAGTGAATCCCACTTGTCAGAAGGTTCCCCTAGCAGATTCAACGCACTTAGATTTTTAGTTATAGAAACAATCAAATTGTATATGCCGACATCCGATTTCTTTTGTTAGGATTCAATTGAAAACAAACACTGTGTTCATTTATTAAAAGTATTTTGTTATCGTATCGCTGGCAAAGTAAATCCCTAGCAATTAAATAGTTGTTTCATGATATAGATACAGAGCTTATGACTGAAGAAGCAGCGCCTTCTAGGTAAGATATAAGATACTGGAAATACCGCACACCTATTACTTTTTATGTTTACGTCAGGAATTCTAGATAATTATGCTTTTGGTTTTGGTCACATTAGAATTTTGGGTAGTATAACACGACGCCTTACGCCATCTACCGGATTGTGTGCACAACACTACGCCACCCAAGTAGATCGCAACACAAACAAGATCAATCATAGATAAGACGATAACAGTAACAGTACCAATAGACTGCTAGCGACATCTAGCATTGGACATGTGAAGCGCCCGTGACGTCAACGAAGGCTACAACCACATACAAGCATGAGATGATGAAGACACACACGTATCTGTCAAACCGCCTATATAAACCCGCACCACGGAGGAACCAGCACTCGCTACTTAGGAGGCACAGTGGTCGATAGCCCCGCAGTCACCACTGTTGTCATAAGCTTGACCTGAGCGGAGGCCCCGTCGCCCTCAGGAATAGCCATAGCTAGGAGGTTAAGGGATAGGATAGCCCCGCAGTCCATCCCTGGAACCACCAATAGGTTTAACCCTAGTCTAACTTTGTTTGCTAAAGTCTGTAAAGTGTTTTAAGTAAAGTAATAAACTCCTACTTGTCATCCAACGTTGGTTTTATTCCACCGCCACCATTACATTGGCGCCCAACGAAAATCTTCTTCTACCCGCAACAATTTTTTCGAAGTACCCACATTTTTACGGTGTACCCACATATTGGCGGATAAACAGGAGCCTACCCTCAAGAGATCTTATATTATTTGACATGTCTGAGAAAAAACAAGAAATGGTGGTGATGACTCAGGAGCAATTCACTGCACTTATAACAAAAGTGACAGAAGCGAACGAAAGTGGAAATAGACATTTTAAAAGTTTTGCTGCGTGCACGAAGCGTTACGACGGTGAACGAAATTTTAATAAAGTAGAAGAATTTGTGACCAGTATCTCAGTTTACAAAAAAATTGAGAAAATCAGTGACGAAGACGCCTTGGAAGGTTTGACTTTGTTATTGTCTGGTGCTGCTGCTACGTGGTGGAACGGTGTAAAAAGTGACATCAAAAAGTGGTCACAAGCTCTTGACGCCATTAAGTCTGCTTTTGCGCCAAAAATGCAGCCACACGAAATTTATTTGGAACTGTATTCGAAGAAACAAACAATTGAAAAAATTGACGCGTTTGTGTGTGAGAAACGTGCCTTACTCGCTCAGTTACCTGCAAAACGGCATAAGGAAGAGGAACACTTGGACTTTGTTTACGGACTTCTCAACATATCCTACAAAAAAAAGTTAATTAAAAAAATCAAAATACCCGACTGCTTAAAAAGCGAACTAAAAAGACGTAAACAAGAAGAAAATCATGCTGTGCAGTCGGAGGATACATATTCGCGAGCTGGCTGACCAAAACCAGATGTATCCTCCGACTGCACAGCATGATTTTCTTCTTGTTTACGTCTTTTTAGTTCGCTTTTTAAGCAGTCGGGTATTTTGATTTTTTTAATTAACTTTTTTATTTATAACTTTTTAGTTAACATTTTTTTCGAATTAGGTACATTTAAATATATAAGTGTTATATATTTTTGAAATCGCCTCTAAAAACCCTTTATTTTGATACCCCACACGATGGGTTTGAAAGAAAAAATAAAATTGGCCCCCCACAATATGGCGCCCAAAAGCCGCCATTTTTCTATTTTCCAATTTTAATGTAGCCTATGACACTCGCAAGGTTAAGACGAATCGATTGACGTATGAATCATCAAAATCGGTCAACGCGTTTGGTCTCTGGAACGCCATATAGGAACAAACATACATACATACATACATACATACATACATACATACATACATACATACATACATACATACATACATACATAGACTGATAAACACATTACCCTCCTTCGGCAGTCGGGTAAAAAGGAGATTGCTCGCACGGAAGTGAAGACGTTTGCTGAACTTCTGGAGCGCGGTCGTCATATTGAGAGTCTGGTCAAGGAAGCCGGTGAGGTAACGACATCAACCCAATCAGAACGGAAGCCGCTCAAAAGATGTTCTTTTTGTGGCAAGAAGGGTCATCTTTTTGACGTATGCCGCAAAAGGTTGGCAGAACATAAGGAAACGGCAGTAACCCAAACAGAAAAGAAGCCAGTCATCACGTGCTATGGATGTGGAGCACCTGGTGTTTACAGAAGCAACTGCAGTACCTGTAAAACCAAAGAAACGCCACCAAAGCCCGTTGCATTCTATTCAATACAAAATACCTTACAGATACAAGCCAAAATACCGATAATAAAGGTAACTATTAAAGGAGAAGAAGGCTATGCATACATAGATACTGCTGCCCGCCGTAGTATTGCCAGTATGCAACTTTATAAGATGTTGTTACGTAAAGGAACACAGTTTGATCAGCGAGTAACTGACATCAAATTAGCAGATGGAACGGTGAAAACGTCAAACTTGTTGACAACCACAACTGACATACGTATTGGAGAACGCACACTACCAATAACATTGTCAGTCATACCAGAAGCTGTTGACAACCGTACGCTATTAGGTATCGAATTCCTAGAACAGGCAGGAATCATACTTAATGCACCGCAACGCAGTTGGAATTTTATTGACGAACCTCAAATAATATACAGCTTCATTCAACTCAACAATGACGCCATACCAATGCAGGCAGTGAAGCGTTTGACATTTGAAGACAAAAAGGAGCCAGTGGAACTGAAAGCAGTGTCGGAGTTCATCCGTTGGGCTAACGAGTTAGACATGTTGTCACCGTTACCCATAACACCGACAGGATCCGACGTACAAGACAGTCCACCGGTAAACAAACGACCAAAATGGACATTACACAAATTGGACACGCCACCAGGTCCTATACATCCACGAGAACCCGCTGACAACCAATCTTGTGTAGATCCACGTATTATTTATTTACCAATAAACCCAACTTCTATGTATTCTGTTGATCTTTATTTAAATCCCGATGAAGGAACCTTACTTACAAACAATGAGCAAAAGATGTTCAATGAATTGTTAATTGAGCACAGCGACATCTTTGAGAAAAACACGGAACCAACTCCATTTACACAACATAGAATCGACACAGGCAATCATCCTCCTATTAGTGTTAAGCCCTATAGATTGTCACCAACAAGGCAAAAGCAATTAAGACAAAAGCTGGATGATATGATAAATGATGACGTTATCGAGGAATGCGATTCCCCATGGTCAGCACCTGTAATTCTAGTTCCAAAAGGAGAAAACGATGTTCGAGTTTGCGTAGATTATCGACGACTCAACGAGATAACTAAACCTGACAGATATCCGTTGCCTCGTATTGACGACTTATTACATCAGGCAAAAGCGATGCCATACATGTCAACAATTGATTTACAGTCAAGTTACTGGCAGATTATGGTACATCCAGATGATTACGATAAAACAAGCTTTGTTTCACCATTTGGAACGTTCCGTTTCAAGCGAATGCCATTCGGTCTTCGAAACGCGCCTGCTACGTTCCAAAGATTAATGGACAAATTCATACAAGGATTGCACGCGAAGTGTGTATTGAGTTATTTAGACGATCTAATTATAAGATCAATTACTTACTGTCAACATATAAAAGACTTAAGAGAAATATTTAATAAACTGAGAGAATACAAGCTACGAGCCAACAGAAAGAAATGTAAATTTATGTGTTCAGAAATTAAATATCTGGGCCACCTTATAGTTTCAGACGGTATCAAAACAGACCCAGAGAAAATCTCTGCTATTGCAAACCGTCAGGCGCCTAAAAATCTAAAACAATTAATATCATTTTTACAAACCGCCTCATGGTATCGGAGATTTATTCATAATTATGCAGACATTGCTAGACCGCTTACTAACCTAACGAAAAAGAAAATAAGCTGGAAGTGGGAACGAGAGCAACAAGAAGCATTTATGAAATTAAAAAATGCCTTAACTACTTCACCAGTGTTAAAACAGGCAAGTGACGATTTACCCTTTGCTATCAAGACTGATGCCAGCCAATATGCCATTGGCGCAGCTTTAGTGCAGGGGGAGGGAGATAATGAGCACCCTGTTGAATACGCAAGTAGACTCTTAACACAAGCTGAACGCAATTACAGTGTCACAGAAAAGGAAGCACTAGCCATAGCATGGGCTATCGCAAAATTTCGTGGCTATATAGAAGGAACAAAGTTCATAACTATTACAGATCATCAACCGTTGAAATGGTTAATGAATCTTAAAACACCTACTGGCCGCTTAGCACGATGGGCACTACAGCTGCAACCATACGAGTTCAAAATCCATTATACTCCAGGACGTACTAATGTAGTAGCTGATACATTGTCTCGACCACCGTGTGAGCAGCATGAAGGAAAATGCATCATATGCAGCACAGAATTAGATCTACCTAGATATAATGAAAAACAGTTAAGAGATGAACAAATGAAAGATGACACCCTTCAGACTATCATAAAAACATTAGAAGAAGGAAAAGAAATACCAAGTTATGTAGAATACATTAAGAAAGGGTACCTAGTCCATAAAGGTGTCCTGTATCTTTACATGCCAGAACAAGAAAACGACAATGCAAAGTTAGTAGTTCCACGTCATGAAAAACAAAATGTACTGAACGCTTACCATGACTCACCTACTGCCGGTCATATGGGAGTAGAAAGAACAGTGCAACGTATAACAAATAAGTTTTATTGGACGGGACTACGAAAAGATGTTATAAAATACGTAAAAACATGTATTGAATGCCAAAAATATAAACCCTCTAATAAGAAGCCAGCAGGCTTATACCAGTCCACCCCAAACTCTCAACGATTTGAGGTATTGTCCATGGATCTTTTTGGACCTTTGCCAAAGGGACCATCAGGAGAAAAGTGGATTCTGATCATAGAAGATACTACTTCAAGATGGGTAGAATTATTCCCACTAAATGAAGCAACTAGTGAAAATTGTGCCATCATTTTACTCAATGAAATATTTCTTCGGTATGGGTTGCCAAGGAAAATTATCAGCGATAATGGAGTACAATTTATATCAGCGATAATGCAAAAACTAGCATATTGCTTGGAAATTCAACAAATATTCACACCCGTATATCACCCTGAACCAAATGTGGTAGAAAGGAAAAATAGAGACATGAAGTCACAAATTGCAATTATGGTGAAAGACAAACATAAGAACTGGCCATCGACTTTACCAACGATAAGATTCGCAATGAATACAGCTAAGTGCCAAACAACAGGCTTCTCACCATCTTACCTTACATTTGGGAGAGAATTGCGTACGCCATATGAGTTGACACATGATCTAAGCTCGGTTGTAGAATCAGAAAACTTTGTCGCAGAAATCACCCCAAAGTTAAAACAACTAGCCCAAGACTTGGAGCTAGCAAAAGAAAATATAGAGTGTAACAAAGAAACGACACGCCAAAGAGCAAATAGCAAGAGAAGACCAGACCCAGACTATAAAGTTGGAGACTTAGTATTGATAGAATCTCACCCCGTTAGCAACATCAATAAACAGTTTACTTCAAAATTTGCTCCTCGACGAGATGGACCGTATGTTATATTAAAGAAACATGGCACTTCCACTTATGAAATTGCTCACTCAGAAACTCCAAACAACCCTATTGGAAAGTATCATACGTCAGCGATAACAAAATTTGAAAAGAGAGACGACGTGATATCCAAACCAACTTATCCGATACGCCGAAGAGGAAGGCCTCGGAAACAAACTGGTGCTGGTACTCAGTCGGGACGACCATAGAGTACCAGAGGGGGAGAATATAACACGACGCCTTACGCCATCTATCGGATTGTGTGCACAACACTACGCCACCCAAGTAGATCGCAACACAAACAAGATCAATCATAGATAAGACGATAACAGTAACAGTACCAATAGACTGCTAGCGACATCTAGCATTGGACATGTGAAGCGCCCGTGACGTCAACGAAGGCTACAACCACATACAAGCATGAGATGATGAAGACACACACGTATCT
Source organism: Anorthoa munda (assembly GCA_945859665.1). Classification (NCBI taxonomy): domain Eukaryota; kingdom Metazoa; phylum Arthropoda; class Insecta; order Lepidoptera; family Noctuidae; genus Anorthoa; species Anorthoa munda. The sequence goes on along the minus strand of OX243899.1, from coordinate 3,432,429 downwards.
GTCAAACCGCCTATATAAACCCGCACCACGGAGGAACCAGCACTCGCTACTTAGGAGGCACAGTGGTCGATAGCCCCGCAGTCACCACTGTTGTCATAAGCTTGACCTGAGCGGAGGCCCCGTCGCCCTCAGGAATAGCCATAGCTAGGAGGTTAAGGGATAGGATAGCCCCGCAGTCCATCCCTGGAACCACCAATAGGTTTAACCCTAGTCTAACTTTGTTTGCTAAAGTCTGTAAAGTGTTTTAAGTAAAGTAATAAACTCCTACTTGTCATCCAACGTTGGTTTTATTCCACCGCCACCATTACAGTAGTTTATTTTTATTTATTTTTTACTGTTTTTTTTTATGTTCTTTGTATCTATTTTAACATACACAACAGATTTGGTTTCCGTACGTCACGGCTTACCCGACCACTGAAAATCAGCGCCGTGCTGTGGGTTCGCCACGGTACAGCATTATGCTGAGTGGAAGCCTTATTGTCACAATCACGACATGCATCTGCCTTCATATTTTTCACCCTATTTCTTTTTTGTTATAATCAAAATGTGGGTAGTATATGTTATTATTGTTTGTTTATTTCTCGTTTTTACTAACTTAATTTAAATACTACTAATACTATTTTAGGGGTTTAGCTTAAGTAGGTTCCTATATTGTATGTCGTTTTGTGACAAATAAACACTTTTTCTTTCTTCTTTCTTTCGATAAGTATGTATCCCTAAAGGAAAGCCACTCAGTTGATTCACCATTAAATGTAGCAATTTTAATCGGTGGTAGCTTTAAACCATGTGATATTTTAGATGTTGAGTTTGAGTTTGACGAGGACTCAAACTTGCCATGATCTTTCTCAACGTTGTCTAACATGGACTGATCTTTAGCAGTCAACTTGAAGAAAATATTTTCTGTAATTTCACGCTCATTAATTTGCTTATCCGAGTCTTCATCGAACATTTCATTTTGCGACTGAACATCATCAAAGGTGCAAGACAGGTCTCGTACCTTACTTAGTCTTAGAGATATTTTTTAAATATCTAACTTGATTATATATATTTTTCAAATAATGTTAGACGAGCTCTGCTGTTGCCTCTTTGTTTAATTAAATCCTTTAAATCCAACATGATGCCGGCGCAAACACGTAAACACAGTACAGTAGTGTGAGCGTCCATCTTGTATGGAGTCTAAGCGGATGCATGATAGTCCAACTGATGTTTCAGGATCAGCTGGTGTAGACAATTGAAAAGATGGTCCATGGAAGTTACTTTTTGCTGATGTGAGCAACCTGCTCGCATATTCTGCTGGATATTCCTCGTTCTTCTCTCCCTGGACGAGAACAGCTCCGAGTGCGTAACCGCTGGCATCAGTTTTTATAATATATGGTTTTGTTTCATCTGCTTGTAGCAATACAGGAGCTGTAGACAAACAGGTTTTCAGTGTAGGATAGGCATCTTCCTTTTCCTTTCTTAGAATTTATTTCTTAGTCGGTGATAATCGATAAGGAGACACGGATATTGGAACGTCACTCTTGGTAACAATATAGTGATCCCCAAGCAATGATGGTTGGTTATTACCAATGAAAACATCTTGGTACTCTACTAATTATTTATTTAGTTCGACATCTAAACAACCTATTTCTTTATTTGTATCGTTAGTAAATAGTTGCTCAGAGTGGGGCGAGAGCGTAATGTCCGCTTCTTGGTTATTTTCCTCGGCATCCCTCATCATATAATCGGCGAAAGCAGGCACGTATCCGTCGAATATCTTTCGCGTTCGCTTTGGGGCGAGAGTTCCAGCGGTACCAACTTATAGCCGGTGCTGTCAGGTAAGCTAGCCTCTTGTGACACCGTCGCAGCTTTATCGGCAATTTTCGGCGAACTAGTGATACTCACGGCACTACTTTCGAATTGCACGAAATCATCGTCGTACATTTCAAACGTTCTGTGGTCACTGTCCCCATAGTTCCACGTGAATTGTCCGACGTTCAATACCATTTTTGCTTGCTGTAGAAAGGCGACTCCCAACAAGGTACGGTTGTCTCTTGCCTCAGGAAATACAATGAAGCGAGCAGGAAATGTACGCCCCCTTCCAGCATCACAACGACTGTGGTGGATAAGACGCGTTGTTTTTCCGACGCCGTCGGCCAATGTGACCCGAACCATTTCCTCTTCAAACTTGCTGCTATTCTTTACTAACTGCTTATATAATTGATAAGAGGCGACATTAGCTTTCGCACACGTGTCTATATAAGCTGTGCCCTTTATCCCATTGACCTCAACAAATACAATGGGCCTCATCTTGATGTCGTATTGGAGGTTAATTGGGCAGAAACTTAGTCCAACCACCTCGGTTTTTGCAGACTCCCTCTTCTTCGTTGAACATGTTGGGCAACTGGTACGAACAACGCCGGGCCCACCGCATCCATAGCAGGATACTCTAGGTGTCGATGGTGACGGTGCCTGGGTACCTTTTATTTGTGCTCATGGATCTGGATCTAACTCGACAATACCCGATTCCTTCTCCTTCTTTTGCAATTTTCGGCACTGCTCTGTGCTGTGTCCTGGGAAGTGACAAAACCCACACTTTGGTTTTGATTGTTTGGGCTTCCTAGAAAACGTTTCAGGATCTCCTTCTTTTGACATGCTGCTCCATAATTGCTCAATAGCTCGCGCTGCTTTAAGTAGGTCATCGAAAGTGGTTATGGAATGTCGTGGAATTTTCTCCTGGATTCTGTGCTTCAGCTGTCCGTACACCATATCCAGCTGTTGCGCCTCAATGTGTTCAGGACCTGGGAGCTGAGCAAACAACATGCGTTTATGAGCAATGAAGTTCTCAGTAGGCATTGCAAAATCCTGCCTGACTTGTACTATCTCTTGATAGTTTATGTACGCGGGCTTTTTAGGGGCAAACGCGTAACAGAGGCGCTCCTTGAAGTCCTCCCAGGTAGTGACTTGCTATTTCACTCCCTGCCACCATATTGCAGCTTCTCCCTTCAATACAAGTGCTACACCAGTAAGTGCCTCTGAATCGCTTATGTTTTCTAGCTTTTTGAAAACACTTGTCGCTGCCAAAAATGCTTCCACCACTTCCAGATTCTTCACTCCGTCATATTGAGCGTTACAGGAAGAAAAGGAACCGTGTCTTCCAGGTGACAGTCTAGCCAGAAGTGCTTCAAACTGCGTGTTGGACAGGTTGACAGACATCTCTGCTTGCCTCCTTTTCACTGTAGTAGTGATACGGCCGGAGCGGGTTCTGTATTTCGGCTTGCAGTCGTGCCCACCGTTGGTCGCAAGTTTGTAAAGGGGGTTGCGTTGACTGGAAGTCGAGGACGTCACTCGTTCCGGCAGACAGGAAAACTCCAGGGTTTTGCAGGACGATTTATTTAGTAATTTCCAACAGTTAAACAATGTTTGTAGCGAGGGTCATTAACTCGCGGTAATTCTTAACAGCGAGTTTTAGATATTAACACAGTTAGTTAGCTACGCTTACTTGTATATAAGTAGTAATAGTTTACAGCTTTATACGCAGATGGCGTTAGTGATAAGATGTGTTACAATACTGTTTATCATGCAAGATGTTATTCGTATTAAAATGAATCAACATTTGACTTAGCATTATCTTCTCAAATACCTTGCTGAAAACCGGCAACAGGGATACTGGTCTATAATTATTTGTGTCTTTACTATCCCCGGATTTAAAAAGTGGTATTACCTTACTATATTTCATTAGATCCGGAAAGACTCCTTGATCCACACATAAATTGAAAATCAAAGCCAAGTATGGCGCTATAGTCTGAAAAATGGAAGTACAAGCTTTGATGGACATTCCCCACAGATCTTCAGTCGGTTTGATCTTGATTTGCTTAAAAGCTTTTATTACTGTTGTGGGGTTTATATGTGAAAAGTTAAATACATTCGGGCAGGCTGAAACATTCGCGTTTAATAATCCAAAAGCAAGCGAGGGCGAAGAATTTAAGGTTTCAGTCGTTTTAATTGGGATGTTGGTAAAGAAATTTACAAATTCTTGCGCAACTTTTTTGTTATCTCTAATAAGTCCGTGTATGGTCTCTAGCGTGTAATCAGTATTATTTCTTTTATTCCTATTCATTTCATTATTTATAGTTTGCCAAACCGCCTTGATTTTATTTTCTGCTAATTTAACTTTATTGCTAATGTACAAGGCTTTAGCTGCCTTGCATGTATTTAATATAAGTGAACCCCCACGCAACATTATCTTTCTGTTAAAACAACTGCCCACAGTATAATTTTCATAATTGATTAGCATTGCATAATCTTTCAGCCAATGCTCAGTGAAACAAATAATTATCAAACATTGATTTTTCTTAAAACAGTTCGATTGCCAATTTCTTCGAAGAAAAACTCTGAATATTCTGGTGGTATAATTTCAGAGAATTTTGCTCAGACCTTTTTTTGAAATTATATTTTTGTGAGCAAGAAGGTACCTTTTTACCCGACTGCCGAAGGAGGGTAATGTGTTTATCAGTCTATGTATGTATGTATGTAAGTATGTATGTATGTATGTATGTATGTTTGTTCCTATGTGGCGTTCCAGAGACCTAACGCGTTGGCCGATTTTGATGATTCATACGTCAATCGATTCGTCTTAACCTTGCGAGTGTCATAGGCTACATTAAAATTAGAAAATAGGAAAATGGCGGATTTTGGGCGCCATATTGTGGGGGGCCAATTTTATTTTTACTTCCAAACCCATCGTGTGGGGTATCAAAATAAAGGGTTTCAAGAGGTGATTTCAAAAATATATAACACTTATATATTTAAATGTACCTAATTCGAAAAAAATGTTAACTAAAAAGTTATAAATAAAAAAGTTAATTAAAAAATTCAAAATACCCGACTGCTTAAAAAGCGAACTAAAAAGACGTAAACAAGAAGAAAATCATGCTGCGCAGTCGGAGGATACATCTGGTTTTGGTCAGCCAGCTCGCGAATATGTATACTCCGACTGCACAGCATGATTTTCTTCTTGTTTACGTTTTTTTAGTTCGCTTTTTAAGCAGTCGGGTATTTTGAATTTTTTAATTATCTTTTTTTTGATGGTGTATATACTCGTAACTATTCCGTTAATGGTACCCTCCCTTGTCCTATCAACGAGTTTAAAAAATAAATATTAATAGCATTTTTGCCAACGTTACTCAAGGTATTGACTACCTTTAAATTAGTACTATTACTAATATCAATATTAATTGGATATTTCGACATACTACTTATGTCTGAGTATATTGTATAGGGTAATAGCCGAGCTATTTGATGTCTTACCCTAAGAGGCAGATACAAAGTATCGCCTGTCGACTTTAAATTATCAACAAGAATGTTGATGTCAAAAAAAACTAGTTTATCACTACAGTGACTCACAAGAAAGTGCAGATGCTTATTAAGCATGTGAATGTGATTATTTTGTCTATTTGACAATTTATCCAAGTAAGGGAAAGCACACAAAATAATTTTATTGCAATTTAACTTAAACATCTGTTTTACACACTCAGTGATGTCATCTTTTTTTTTTATACTATTACCTACAAATACAGTTATATTGGTATCTGGTTTATATATATTCTTTGTCACAGAATCCATTATTTGCATTATTTGCATGCAATAATTAAAAGTGGAATGACTCTGATTGCCATTTATTAATTTACCTAAACCTTTTCCAATACCATCTGAAAACATTACCGAATGAAAACCTTCATTACTATGACTAGATGCAAAGCGAGCACTTTCAGGCCGGTCTACTTGAGGCAAATCCTATGCTACATTAGATCTGTCTTGTACGAAGACACTGTCTTGAGACACCCTCTCAGCTTGGACCGGGTCCTCCATAGCATCAGGCTGGACTACAATTAGATTTGAGACTGTCTGGCTGTTAAACTGACACATCACTAACTCATTTGCAGCCAAAATGTTTTCTTCAATTTGTAATTTTGAATTAACATATTTATTGTAAAGAGAACTAAGTCTGTTCTCAAGTACCTGGATTTCTGTCTGTAAACGGTGTGTATCAATCTCATAGATATTTTTGCTGTCTTCTAATTTAATTTGGTAATTATTTAATTTATTTACTAGGTCAACACGTTATTTCCTGAGTGGAATATTTTTTATAAAGAACTTGTGTTGTTTCCTAAATTTGTTGCAATTTCTAATTATTTAATTTAATTTTACATATTTTTTAAGTTTGTTATGACTAACCAGTTTCTCTGATTTATTAAAGAATCTTCGGTTAGGTGAATTGTAGGTATTGAATCAAGTTTACAATTCGATTTAACAAGTTCATCATACAAATGGCAAGTTTCATCAACCTGGGTTGATTTCTGTTCTTTTTGCAATTTAAAAATATGAGTATTTGCGTGAATCAATTCTTCTTCTAGATCCCTAACTTTACTTAAAGCCTGCTCATATAGAAAACTGCTGTTATTGAAACCATCCGTGACTAAGGTAGTCAGTCGGTCGCGTTCATCAACAACATTCTGGTATTGCTGACTAAGTTCAACTAGCTCCTGTTTAAGGATTGTATTTTTATAAACAATGTTCTCAACTTCTACTTCACAATCTTATCTCTCTTGCAACATCGCACGACATTGACTCTGTGAGTCTTTAAGTTCCTGGAGTGCTGTTCTCAATTTAATTTCCAAGTCCTGAGCTGTAGCCTTACGGGTCATCACAGGCATGGTTTCAGTATAGGTTACTGGAAATAGAAAAAAAATATAGAAACGGTGAGAACCAATGAATAGAGGAAAAACAAAATAAAGCAAAGCTGGAAATGGAGAAAATAGTGTAGTTCAGTAGAGAAATGAGGTTGGCTGTTGAATTGGTTAAAAAGCTATTTATTACTGACTTTAGTTGCTTTTGATTGCCTTGAGATTTTACTTTTTTTTAATGTGGGGTAGGTTGCCCAGAATTTGAATGAATGTTTTATTGTAGTTTTCTAGTTAAATTATGCAAAATAACGATCAAAGCATTATGTAAATGTTTATTATTAAATTCACATCACATCACATCATCAGCCTATTAATATTCCCACTGCTGGGACACAGGCCTCCTCTCTGTCTGTGTGTGTGTGTGTGTTATCTGAATATATTAGTAGAATTATGCACATTGGGATCTTGGATTTGTTTCGTTTTCTACGATGTCAACAAAACTATTTAGATTCACTGCACAAAATAGAATTTATACGTTAAAACAACAATGAACTTGTTACAAGGTTAAATTTACACTTCGTGTGCTATAAATAAACAATACTGCCCTTAGAATATCCGTAGATCAGCACTTCAGACTTCAGTCGTCAGCTGCCACAAACTTTTGTATAACTCGATATTTTTCCAGTAAAACAATAATCCTGAGCATTTATAGCTTTTGTTGAGTTTTTACTTATAATTACACCCTAATTACACTTAAATACTAATTAAATATAATTTTAAAATACGGAGCACAAATTTGGCATGTAACTCGGGCAGTGTTGCCAACTATTTTTCAACTACAAATTGTAAAATCATTTCAATTTCGGAAGTCGGTGTTCCTGTTTTCGTTTCATCGTTTTTTGACACCGCCTCACTTTTTAGTGGTACATAATGGACAAGTTCTATAGTAAGGAACCTATAATGCCCACAGTGATCCCGTAAGGAACCTATAATGCCCACAGTGATCCCAGAATAGTTTTTTTTTTCATAATCATTTATTTTTGAACAAAAACACGATTTACAAATTTAGTGTACGGAAATGACTGCATAAGTTATAAACTGTGTCGCAGCCATTAACACCCACCTCCAGGTTGGAGACGACAGTGTTACAACATGATAAATCTTTATCATGTTTATTGAACAAAAAATTAAAATATTATTTAAAAATTAAAATCAGAATTCACACTTACAAATTCTGTCAAAAAACAACTAAAACCAAAATAATTTTTAAATCAAAATGATAATTACATTATTTTAATTACAATACAAATAAATAAAAACAAGTGATTGCATACTATTAAAAATAAATATAAAAACAGAATTAAAATATAAAATTACATTTCAAATAAATACTTAATAAAAAAACAATGGTTCAAGTCAAAATAAAAACTACAATACAATTAAAATTTTAAATAAGTGATAGAATAATGTCAAAGATAAAAATAAAAATTTAATTTACAATAGAAGTCAAAATAATAACTAAAAACATCATAAAATTGAAATCAAAACAATAATAAATGAATATCAACACGACAAAAAAAAAGATGAATGCATACTGTTGTGCTGAGGGGGTGGTTTGTGTATAGTGCATGTATGGTGGAACTATAGAGTTTGCTTGCGTGGAACCTCCACACAACCCCACTCCATGCAATGTGTAAGGGTGTGTGTGTGTGTTATGCAATGTGCACGTTTACGGAAGGAAGTTTTAAGGTTTGACTAAATTCTCCAATTCTTCGTAAGCGAGGGTTTGGAGCTATTCATCCATGAACTTTTTGCATACCCGGTAAGTACAGGGATAAATATTAAGTACTTTATTCACTCTATTGTAGATGACGGGACTACAGTAAGCGAACTGTCCACGGACCACCTCCAATTTAGCCACAGTTGTAGGGCAGACTGTCAGTTCTACGCTTACATTTACCTAAATTAGGGTCAAACACCAATTTAGAGTGTTTCCTCAACACCGTACTCATAACGAAAGAGTGTCTCACCGTGGGTAGTTTCCACAGCGCATACAAGTCATTGGTAGGAAATCGAATGGGTCTGAAAGCCATGACCTTCAAGACAGCCCTCTGCGCCCTCTCCAAACGTAGCAGTAAACCCTTACCAGCACCTCTCCGGGCCGAGATACATATGTTATAATGGAATTAGCAAGAGCAAAGTAAACAGTTCTCAGGGTAGAGAAATCAGCGGAAGACCGAAGATTTTTAAAAACAAAGATTAATTTTCTTACCCTAGAGACAAGCTTATCTATTTGCTCATTCCACGTCAACGTGCTGTCAACCCAGACACCAAGATATTTTATGGAGTGCGTGCGCATAATTTCGTTACAGCCACAATTGGCACCCCTCATTGTATGGCATGTATGGGCTGTCAGACCGAAGGATAGGGCCGGCTGGGAAGCTTTTCTAGGAGTAAATGTCATAAATCTAGTTTTATCATTATTAGTTTTTACCCGACTGCCGAAGGAGGGTAATGTGTTTATCAGTCTATGTATGTATGTATGTATGTATGTATGTAAGTATGTATGTATGTATGTATGTATGTATGTATGTATGTTTGTTCCTATATGGCGTTCTAGAGACCAAACGCGTGGGCCGATTTTGATGGTTCTTACGTCAATCGATTCGTCTTAACCCCGCGAGTGTCACTGGCTACATTAAAATTGTAAAATAGGAAAATGGCGGTTCTTAGGCGCCATATTGTGGGGGCCCAAATATTTTTTTTCTTCCAAACCTATCGTGTGGGGTATCAAAATGAAGCGTTTTGAGAGGTGATTTCAATAATATATAACACTTATATGTTTAAATGTACCTAATTCGAAAAAAAATAACTTAAAAGTTAAAAATAAAAAAAGTTAATTAAAAATATCAAAAAACCCGACTGCTTGAAAAGCGAACTAAAAAGACGTAAACAAGAAGAAAATCATGCTGTGCAGTCGGAGGATATATCTGGTTATGGTCAGTCAGCTCGCGATTATGTATCCTCCGACTGCACAGCATGATTTTCTTCTTGTTTACGTCTTTTTAGTTCGCTTTTCAAGCAGTCGGGTTTTTTGATATTTTTAATTATTTAATTTTTTGTCATAAATCTAGTTTTATCATTATTAGTTTTTTTTTCATTATATTTTTTAAGTTATGGGTGAGCAGATTCTGGGTGAGCCATCTCATAGTAGCCTGTAAGGCTGACTCTGCATTCAGGCGAGCCTCGTTCCAGTCATCACCACGAACCAGGATAACAGTATCGTCAGCGAAGGCCATCACTTTGGAGTTTGCAAGGTCAAGTTTACAAAGCTCGTTTATGTAAATGAGGAAAAGGGTAGGTCCTAAGACGCTACCCTGCGGAACTCCGTAAGTGAGAGATGCTTACCTACTAATATTGTTACCGATTCTGACGATTTGGGAACGATCGCTAAGATAACTCCTAAAGATATTAAGCGGCAGGCCCCTTATACCAATTCTCTCTAGTTTGCTTATGAGGAGGGGGACAGAGACAGTGTCGAAAGCTTTAGAAAGATCAAGGAATATAGCTATAGACTTATCTTTGTAGTTCAGATTTTGAGCTACTGATCCTATTAATTCTAATCCCACATCATAGTTGTTGACACTGTATCTATCTTCACTCTAGTGAATGGGGTGCACAACGGCTTTTTTGAATACTCTTGGGAATATTCCGGAGGTAAGAGCGAGGTTGAATACGTGGCAGATAACTGGGACAAGAGTTTTTCTACCACTGTAGATCACAGTTGCGGGGATACCATCCCAACCCATGGCACTGTTTAGTCGCAGGCCACAGATAAGACGTTCTATCTCTTCATTGTCCGTGCCCAAAAAGGCCATTGAATCAGGGTCTTAGAGTCTTAAGAGTCAAAAGCGATGCTAGAGGTATAATTCGGTGAGTTCATGATTTCAGATGCTAGTTTTGCGCCCACATTTGCGAGATAATCGTCAACGTTTTTTGCTAGGGATTACAGCAACACAAGTATTATTATTGACCTCAGTGGCGATCATAGAGACTAATTTTGCTGCAGCATAATCAACATCATTGCAATCAAAAACACATGAAAAATCGGTTCGCTCAAGTTCGGCGACGCAAGCATCTACATCAACGCGACGTGTGGTTAAAGCTGTTTTTGGAAAATTGATTTTGAGTTTGCAGAACACTATAACTGGAGCATGGTCTGTAATGAAAGAGTCAACCACCAAAGTAATAGCAGGTTTGTTAGACTTAATAATAGCGTGATCTAGGCAGCTGGTTTTGCGAGTGGCAAAGCGATGACCAGGCAGCATTCCATGCGATTCAACGGTGTTTAGATACGTATCCGAATTTGCGTCAGCACCATTGGGCGATATATTTATGTTAAGATCGCCTAGAATAATAATAGTTTTAAAAGTTTTGAGTGAATTTAATGTTAAGTCTAGGCTGTCAATAAAGTTTTGGATATTTCTGTGTGAAGGAGATCGATAAATAGATACTAATGCAACGTCTGAACCAAATTTGAGAGTTAGGCAATTAGCACCAAGAAAATCTAGTGTCTCAACTGTGAAACCTGTGTTACATCTTGAATATACCACAACACCTTCATTTTGGTTAGCATATTTGGACTTGAACGATTGAAAGCCAGGAATTTCGGGAAGAAGGGGACATTTGCTTAACCAGCACTCTGACAATACAATAACATCAAATTGTACTCTAATCCTGTCCAATAAGATTAGGAGGTTATTAAAGTTTGCCGTATTGCCCAGACTTCTTATATTTAGGTGGAAAAATTTGAGACCACAAGTAGTATTTTGAAGGTATGAGCCACACTGTTCCGGGGCACACATATGATTTTGAGTCCGAAAGATTTTCTATTTTATCTATATCATCAGCAATAATGGAGTTGTCGTCATTCATTTGGCGATCTTAAAAATAAACAAGTTAATTACAATTTGATGACGAACTAGCCAAATTGAAAGGGTGAGACTAGTCCAGTTCTGAGAGATTCTGCCAATTACTAGATAGATACCATATATTAGTGTAAAAAAGCAAAGCGATCCGGTCATGTTGTCCCTTCCGTACAAAGGTTTGGATGTGTGTGAGAGTGTTCAATTCAAATTCAATTTATTGCATCCATAATGTACATACAGGTGTTAAATATAGTTTACAGAAACAATTATTTACCCTGTCGGGCACAGCAACATTCTAGATACAGTCAGTTTCTAGGAGAGAGGAATAGCGCTTAGCGCGTTATTGTGGGTTTGTGTGTTGGTACGAGAAATGGGAGTCGATTGCACGAATAACATGTAACTTGAACATATCCAGTGGAATGAGTGTACCAGGGTGAACTGTACATCGATACTGGAAATAAAGAAACTCACATTGATACATTACCTACCTTATATTATAAATTATTGTAATCCTTTCAGTTTTGCTCGCTGCTGCCGAACGAAGTAATTCATTTCTTTCAATAAATTCAATAAAATTACATACTAATCCTTGACTGACACGAACAGTAAATGAAAGTAACCTTTGTTGGTCCTGTTTGTTAATCAGTGTCATTTTTTTTAATTTGTTTTAGGCTCGCGTTTGACCACTATCTCGCCTGATGTTAAGTGATGATGTGGTCGAAGATGAAGAACGCTTGCCTAGAAGTAACCTATTCACTCTTGACTTGAAGACCCTTAGGTTGTAGCTGGGAATTCCACTCCTTAGCTGTACGCACAATGAAAGTATTTTCAAAACGCTTTGTGCGTATGGGTGGAATATCCACCATGTACCGATGGCGCATTGCCGTACGTCTTGTAGTCCGATGATGGAAAGGGCTAGGCGGAATCAAATTGTGCAGTTCCATCGCACACTCCCCGAAATGTAACCAATAGAAAGCCGACAGGCTGGCAACTCGTCGTCGGTGTTCAAGACTCTGGAGCTTTATGTTTCATGGCTGTGCTGATCTGTTTGTAATGACAACCTAAAACACTGAGCTTAAATGAGCACTAAGAAAGAAATTTCGATAATTCCACCTCCAAGGGTTTCCCCTTTAACATAATAGGGGTTGAAAGATTGTATGGAATCCATCAGTTTTGAAGTTAGACATCTGAAATTTCGGATACGAGTACAACTTTATGTGGCAGACCAAATGCCACGCGAGCAAAGCCGCGGGCAAAAGCTAGTATACACATAATTTGACTCATTTTAAGTGCAATGTAACATCGTATACATAATATATATTCTAATAGATAGGTTTAAGTATTTCAAACACTTTTTGTAACATAGTTTGTTCCCTTCACCTCGTTTAAATAAAAAAAACATTTAGGAAAATGTGTGGTATGTTGCATCTAAGGATCATCGTAAATCTCCCAATCTTCAAAGCGATCCAGTATTTTATCACATTTTCGACGACACGTTTGGCGCATTGATTCAGAGCTCGGCTTACTGTCATCATCATCATCATCATCATATCAGCCGAAAGACGTCCACTGCTGGACATAGGCCTCCCCCAAGCGTCGCCACATTGACCGATCCCGTGCGTCTCGCAACCAGCGGATTCCCGCAACCTTCACCAGGTCATCGGTCCACCTGGTGGGAGGCCTTCCAACGCAACGTCTTCCGGTTCGCGGTCGCCATTCCAGAACCTTTCTGCCCCATCGGCCATCCGTTCTGCGAGCAATGTGCCCTGCCCACTGCCACTTAAGTTTCGCAATTCTTCGGGCTATGTCGGTAACCTTGGTTCTCTTGCGGATTTCTACATTTCTGATTCGATCACGCAAGGAAATTCCGAGCATAGCCCTCCATTGCCCTTTGAGTGACTGTAAGCTTTCCGATGAGGCCCATTGTAAGCGACCACGTCTCAGAGCCATATGTCATCACTGGCAACACACTGGTCATAGACTTTCGTCTTGAGACACTGTGGTAAGTTGGACGAGCCGAGTCGGATTCGACGGTTGACCTCTTTCTCGAAGTTGGCTCTACCCAACTGGATCGTTTGTCCCAGGTAGACATAGTCGCCCAAAACTTCGAGGGTAGAGTCTCCTACCTTGATAGGAGTGGGTGTAACATGGGCATTCAACATCACCTTGGTTTTGTCCATGTTCATCCTAAGACCCACTCTTTTGGAAGCTCTACTGAGGTCATCGAGCATTGTAGTGAGGTCCTCCATGGTCTCAGCCATAACCACTATATCGTCGGCAAACCGAAGGTGAGTGATGTACTCGCCATTGACGTTGATGCCTAGCCCTCTCCAGTCCAGAACCTTGAAGACATCCTCCAGTGCAGCGGTAAACAGCTTCGGAGATATGACGTCTCCCTGTCTCACACCTCGCTGCAGAAGGACTGGTTCCGAGGTCTGATCCTGAAGTCGAACTGACATGGTGGCGTTTTTGTATAAACACTTCAACACTTCGATGTACCGGTAGTCAATTTGGCACCGTTGGAGAGACTGCAGTACAGCCCAAGTCTCGATCGAATCGAAGACTTTCTCGTAGTCCACAAACGCTAAACAGAGAGGCAGGTTGTACTCTTCGGTCTTCTGTATAACCTGCCGCAGCGTATGTATGTGGTCTACGGTGCTGAAGCCTTTACGGAAAATCCGGCTTGTTCGAGAGGCTGGAAATCGTAAAACCTGCGCGCGAGACGATTCATGATGACTCTTGAAAACAGCTTGTAGACATGGCTAAGAAGTGTGATGGGTCTATAGTTCTTCAGTAAGGCATAGTCACCCTTCTTGAAGAAGAGTACCACCACACCCCTGCACCATGCCTGTGGCGTTTTCCCTTCGAGTATGACGGAATCAAACAGCTTCTGAAGGGCCTTAAGGATTGGTTTTCCACCCGCCTTCAGGAGTTCGGCCGTAATTCCGTCGTCACACGGTGCCTTGTTGTTCTTAAGCTGTTTCAAAGCCATCCTAATCTCATACAGGCTGACGTCCGGAATGTCTTCGGTATAGTGTCGGGCCAATCTAGCTCTAGGGTCATTCGCTAGGTTCGCGTCGGGTTTACTGGTTGACGTGTACAGCTGCCCATAGAATGTCTCGATCTCCCTCAGAAGCTCCGGTTTGGCGGAAACGATCCTGCCATCATCGGTCTTCAGTTTCGTGAGCTGGCTCTGCCCTATAGACAGATTTCTTGCAAAGACCTTGGAGCCCTTATTCCGCTCAATCGCGTCTTTAATACGCTCAGTATTAAAGCAGCGGAGGTCGCTTTTCAAGGACTTTGAGATCCGTCTATTTAGCCGCCGGTATTTCAACGCATCGTCTGAAGACTGCAGGATCATCTCACGCCTCTCCTTCATAAGCTTGAGAGTAGGATCAGAGAGCTTTTTGTTACTGTATAACAATGTAAATATTATTAACGTGTTGCTACTAAATGCGCCAAATGTCGCGGGTTCGATTCCCGCAAGGAACAAATAAGTAATTGTTCCGGTATGGATTTTGTTTTCATGTTTAATTTATTACATTAATACATCTCCATAATTTCGAGTAATAGCTGACCAGTCAACAAGCCTGTTTATGATACACGCGACAACCGCTCGGACCGGTAAAAAAAATTCTGTATTAAGTGCTCCTTTGTGAATGAAACAGTACTCGATCTATAGTATGAGATATATCGTAGATCACGATAGTAGTGTATGATTGTTGTTATACACTACTCGCGTAGGTAAGTTCAATGTTTTCAGTGGATGCTTCAGCTCTTGGTGGCTTCCGTGGCGGTAAACTGGCGGACGCGCCGGTGTCGCTGACGACAACCTTGCCGCAGTGTTTGCAGTACACGTAGCCTCCCGCGAAGACTATTGACAAGATCAGAAGTCCCATCGTAGAGTACGATACGATGTATTGGTGCACATTGTGTTGCGACATTTCAGCCTATTTCCTTTAATCGTCCAATTCTTTCAAGGAATTATGAAGTTTTTCATAATCGTTTATTACAAATTGCGAGTTCTGTTGTCCAGTTGATAAATCAAATGGCTGGACAGATGTTAAATTGTTGATGTCTTCTAGATTAATTAGTGGTATTCCCGGGTTGAGATAGATTTGTTTGCGTAGTTAACTTGAGTATAATATGTTTCTTCGTTGTTTCTAATTATACATCCTTCCTGGGCTTCTAAAATTCCCGTTAAATGTATTGCCTTAGTAGTCATACGACCTTCACAGATCATTTGCAGTTGGCAATCCGTGCAGCAGACATAGAGCCAGGTGTAAGGTTTTCGTAATGGTGTCCATTTATTGTTGCAGGATTCGGATGTATTTTGTTAATGTAATATTTGTTATTGCGCCGATTTCGCATGGAATTTGATGATTTCTCATGTTACGTATTGGTTTGTTTAGTGAAAATACATATGTACTTGGTTAAATTTTAATACAATGTTCTAGATCACTGTCTATGAGCTGCATATATGTCTCCTTTCTTATATTCACTGCAATATATTCTGAATTTATTTTTATTGTAATTGAATGTTTCGTTGTTTTTTATCATCGGATTAGGAACTGTTTATATATAGTGAATGGAGTTTCGCCTGTTAGTGGTAATGTAATTTCGATGATAAAATATTTATCAAATAATCTAGATTTTACTTCTAGTAGTTTGTATCAGAGCCGACCCCACCTAAAGTGGGATAGTGCTAGGAAGAAGAAGAGTTTGTATATGTCAGCTAATTGGTCTTAAATGTTGTCAACGGGTAACGATAATTGTTTGGCAATTGTCCAGAGATAATGTTGAGCTTTTGAAAGAGCTGATTCTGCGGTAAAAGTCTGGTATCTACATGACCATGGTGAATGTTAATAGCTGTGTCTAAAAGCATGTGCTGGATGTGGCGCAGTTTAGACAGAATTGTTGAACAAAGTCAGAGCCTTTAACACCATGTGTTAAAGTTGTTCAAAGCTTCCTGTTGCTCAACCACCTTACCCAATTTCTGTAAATAGTTCTCGGTAGCGTTAAGATGTTGATTTTAGAGATTGAATTGAGGGTTCATTGTCTCTTCATTTCTCTTCAAATGTTATTATGTGCCTCAATGTTTGACCTTTGATCAGGTTCAATAAATGGTCTGTTATTTTGCAATGTTTCTATGTCCTTTTTATATTGTATTGCGAACCTTTCATCTAGCACGCCGAATAGGCTGTTTGCAAGGTAACCTATTCCATTGACAAGACTTCGGGTAACGCGTCACTTTGTCTGCCCATGATGTTTTTCCTACATGAGTAATTGTTATGATCAAGTTCGTCGAGTTCCTGTTCAAATTCAGTCATAATGGTTTTGCACATCGTTTAGTATGCAAATTGCTCACACCTTTCGTTCAGGTGTTTTACAACTCTATGTATGTTTTCCAAGCCTTACCAGTAAGTTGTCATATAGGTAAAAATCTTCCAGTCATCATGTACGCTTTGCAAATTGCCGATTTTGTCGAAGTACACTGCTCTATTTGGTTCAAACGGGTTGATATTTATGGCGTCGTTGCTTTGATATGTGGGCTAATGCTGCTGCTGTTATGTGAATTCCCGTGATATATTGTTTTCCATTATGAAACGCGAAAGTTTTAAAGTTTATAATGCTAGTAATGTTAAGAGTATACAGAGCAGGCTGGAACTTATATTACTTGATTTAACTCGTTGTTTCCTGTTGGTGTTATTTTTTGTAGATTTTTGTTTTTCAGTGCAGATTTTGTCATTGGTGATGGTGTCAGGTGTTTCTATATGTAACTAATTTTGTTATTGGTCTTGTTACTAGCCCTGTTTTTGTTTTCATCGTAACAACTCTGACTAGATTGTCTCTCCGGGTGAACTGCCTGTATTCGCCCAAGTGCCTATTTCGCAGGAAGAAGGTTGTCTTCTTTGATTAAGACAATATCCCCTATTGATAAATTATTTGTTTTGTACAGCCATTTACTGCAAACTTGAAGTTGTTGCAGGTATTCTGACGACCACCTGGTTCAAAACCCTTGTTTTATTTTGTTTAGTAACTGGCACCTATGTCGAATGTTGATGTTTTGGTTTTCGAAATTTTGAATGTTACTGGTCGGACAATTAAAAAATGTGCTGGAGTAAGATAATCAATATCGTCCACGTCCTCCGTTAAAGGGCAAAGTGGTCTAGAGTTCATACAGGCTTCGATTTGAGTAAGCAGTGTTAAAAACTCTTCGTATGTCAACTTTTGCTCTCCTAGGACACGCTTTAGATGATATTTCATAGACTTTACTGCAGCCTCCCAAAGTCCTCCCGCAGTCAGCCAGCTTGCGGCGTTGAAATGCCACTCTATCCCCATCTCGGTGTTCCTTTTCGATAAAGTGTCTTTGTTAAAGGTTTGTGAGATGTGTAGTTGTTTGGCTAACTCCCTTTCGACTCCAACAAAGTTTGTTCCGTTGTCGGAGTAAATATGTTTCGGACAGCCTCGTCGCCCAATCATGAGGTTGAGAGCCAGTATAAATTTTTGTGACGTTAGATCTGATGCAAGTTCTAAATACACCTCCTTTGTTGCCATGCATAAGAATACAACGACATAACCTTTACTCGTTCTGACGCCTGTTGTGGTCGGTGTATAAAATTAATAAGACTTAATAGTAGTAACACATTCAGCACGGTTAGGACTCAACACACCAGAGACAACCAAAGCCATCATCTTCGACGATAGAGTAATCATATATCGACTAGTGATGCGCCATAGCACTAGTGACATACTCATAGCATCCTATACTTAGAAATCTAAATTATTATAATTTTACAGCTTGACAAAGTTTACATAATTAACCAAACTCTTAACAATAACTTTTTACAACTTAACACAGGCTGTTTGTTGAATAAAGGCCTGCGGATCACAGCCAATCGCTGCGCCCGCGCTGGGGCCCATTAGCAACGCTGCAACTCTTGGATCCTTACAAGATCTATACCCGCGAAACTGCGAAACGCAGCAGCGGTAAACTAGGGGTTTGTTCTTTGAGATACCGATTCCTGTAAGACAAGTGGAAAGTCATACAATGATACACAACTTACAACTATTACTCACGTTTGTTTCCGCGGTGGTCTCCTGGTCAATCCCGTGTCCAGTCGGGGGTTATAGTGGGAAGATATATATATAATAAGGGAATAAGGGACAACCGACGTGATCTGGGCCGAATCTCCGGCAGACTACCAGACACCTAGACACGCTCCGGCAACACAAAATTACTTAAATAATTAAAAATTAAATTATTAAACACCATGTATGTGACTTAGGAGATATATTGATATTTGGACTTTTTTGTAACACATCTTAACATACCGTTTGAGATGTCTGTGAAGGCTTCAAAATATGCTGTCTGTTTCTCCTTCCTATAAATCCATCAAAACCTTCAACAGTATAAGACCTAGGCTGATCACACTTGGACCTTACTGTGCCCGTAATCCATGGAGTGTCTGGCATTTTCTTAAAATATACTTTTACTCCTTCTTGTAATTCTGGTAATGTTTTAGTCTTTCTGTCATAGTATTCTTTCATTTTATTTTATTTTCTTCCTTAGTTTTTATATAATTTTACTGTTCTCGGTTTTAAGTTTTTGTGAGTGTTCGTAATGGTGTTCTAAGTGATCGAGACATTAATAATTGTGCTGAAGATGGTAGATTTCCTCTAGGTGTATTCCTGAATTGATAGCGAGATATGGATCTGTGCCCGACTCATCTGACTTGGTAATTATACGTTTACATATCTTTACTGCTGACTCTACCAACCCATTTGACTTTCGTATGTAGGGACTTGACGTATTATGTTATATTCCTCATTCAAAAATAAAATTCTGTAACTCTGCCGAATTAAATGGAGGTCCGTTGTTAATTTGATTGATTGTCCGTTGATTTTGAGAATAACTCATATGGGATACCATGTCTACCAAAAATACTTTTAAGACTAACAATTACTGTTTTGGCGTTAGTACTTGCCACTGACATTAATTCAATATAATTTGAGTAATAATCTTGTACTATTGTAGATTTTTTTTGTTTTATAATCCATAAAATCAACACCAACTTTTGTCCCACGGTAGTAATGAAACATCATGTGGATGAAGTGGTTCTGGAGCATTTGAACTTCTGTGTGACAGGCAAGTATGACAGGACTGAACAATGTTTTTTTATATCTGTAGACATAAATAGCCAAAAACATGTCCTCTAGCAAACGCTTTTGATCTTTCAACTCCCAAATGACCACTATGTATTATTTTCAATATATCTAGCCTCAATTTTTTAGGTATATATATACCTATAATACTACCTGTTACTATATTTTCAGTATGCAAATCAAATCTATATTGCCAAAATTCATGCACATCTTTGTGCACTTGAGTTTTACTTGATAAAGAAGGATGGCCTCCTTCTTTAAAGTATGTTTTCAAAATCTGCAGGCTTTCATCTTCATTATTACCTTTAACCACTCTGCTCGACAAGATTTTGACACATGACACACCAGCTGAGTCGACAGGTTGTTGCAAATTACGTCATGAAATTCAGAAATTTACTTGAACTTTCAACATTCGAATTTATTCAGAAAAATAAGTTTACGCAGCTATCTTACACAGTAAATTTGAAAAAATATATTTATTTACAAGTTGCGCTCGGTTAAACCGCGTCAGTCTACTGCAAAATGTGTACAAAATACGAATTACTACACCTTTCCAAATGGTAGACAATTTAGATTTGCTCAAAATATGTACATAAACAACCTTTTCCCTTGCTGAAAAGATGCATAAGGACAACACAAAGATATACTTATTTTATTTGCGTCCTTATGTTCCTAATTTGTCATACAAAAATTCTTAAAAAATCAAGCCAAAATCTGGAAAAAAATTGCTTAAAATTTTGATGCAACCTTGCAACATGACATTTCTTTGGTGTTGTTTTTTTTTTTGCTGTCCATTCACGCGTCTCATAATCGATTAAAACTGCATTCAGCCTAATCGATTAAGTGTATTTCGATTATTTAAAATTATTCATTTAAATAAAAAAGTGATTTTCAAAAATGTATTGTTTTAAAATTAAAATTAGTTTATAGGCACAAAATAAAATAACAACTTATAGTAATAACTATACATAAATGCTTTCATAATGTTATCAGAAGAGTAAATTGAAAAAAAAATAGGAGTCGTGGCTAAATTCGCGCCGAATTCGCCGAACGTAAAAGAATTCAAAATTCAAATTTGGAATGCAGTCGGTATTCAAAATATTTTATCGGGCACATTTTAATATAAAAGAGAGTTTTACATTGATCATTTCAGACGGTTTTATACAGAATGACCAGTATAAATATGAGTATGTTTATGTATGACTAGCACTCCGCCCGCGACTATGTTCGCGTGATTTCGTTTATCCTATAAATGATTTTCTTATATGCAGTTAGTAAAGGCAACCAAAAATAAGATATTATTAAAACTATTAAAAACTGGGTATCGTGGATTTGGGTTTGGGGTTGGTGGGTTTATTGGATTGGGACGATTCGTTATTTGACTTAAACAATAATACATTTTAGGTTATCGCCACAAAGTAAAATCCTCCCCTAAAAACTTATCAACCCTTTCTGCGCCGTTGAGGGTCTAGTTTTGAACAACCTAAATATGCTATTCACTCCTTTCTTCTCTTTTTACTCGACTGCCGAAGGAGGGTAATGTGTTTATCAGTCTATGTATGTATATATGTATGTATGTAAGTATGTATGTATGTATGTATGTTTGTTCCTATGTGGCGTTCTAGAGACCAAACGTGTTGGCCGATTTTGATGATTCATACGTCAATCGATGCGTCTTAACCCCGCGAGTGTCACTGGCTACATTAAAATTGGAAAATAGAAAAATGGCAGATTTTGGGCGCCATATTGCGGAGGATAATTTTTTTTCTTCCAAACCCATCGTGTGGGGTATCAAAATAAAGGGCTTTAAGAGGTGATTTCGTAAATATAAAACATATATGTTTAAATGTACCTAAATCTTAAAAACAGATAACTAAAAAGTTTTAATTTAAAAAAGTTAATTCAAAACATCTAAAAACCCGACTGCTTTAAAAGCGAAATAAAAAGACTTAAACAAGGAGAAAATCTTGCTGTGCAGTCGGAGGATACATATTCGCGAGCTAGCTGACGAAAACCAGATGTATGCTCCGACTGCAAAGCAGTCGGGTTTTTAGATTTTTTGAATTAATTATTTTTATTTATCATTTTATGTTAGTCAGATTGCGCAGTGAGTTGCCTCAAAAAAAACTTTAACACCCCTAAACCCAATCTGGGAGGGAGTTTTCAAAATGTTTTATGTAAATTTTGATCATCGACTTTATCCCCAAAGAATTTGATTTTACATACAAACTAATTTTTACCCTTTTCACTTCCTTAAAGGTTGAATTGCCGCAAAATCGTGCCTTAGTGCTTCCCTAGAAAACCACGTCAAAAACGAAACCCTGTCCAGTAAGATTCTTAGCTTGAGTTAGTTTCGAAAAATGTATAATGACCACCTTTATTGTTTCCTTAGGTTGGTATTTGTGCCAAATTTCAAATTTATTAACCCGGGAAATAAAATTCTTCAAAGCACTTTAACTTCCCAAAAATCGTTATATATTTTTTTTATAATTTATATATTTTGGGACTAGATAAGTAAAACTAATAATGAAAACCTTTATGGTTCACTTAGGATGGGTATTTATGTAAATTTTCAAATTTATTAACCAAAGAAATATTTAATATGTGATTTATGGGGTGTTAAATCATCTTTTGGGGGTAGTTTCGAAAAACTAATAATGAAATCCTTTATTGTTTATTTAGGTTGGTATTTGTGCCAAGTTTCATGTTGATTGACCCAAGAAATCAGATTCTTCCATACAAACTTCAACATCCCCTAAATCGTCATTTGGGAGTTTCGAAAAACTAATAATGGCAACCTATATTGTTTACTTAGAATAAGAATAATATCGGCCATAAAAAAGAAAGAAGGAAAAATTAAAATAATAAATAAATAAAAAAAATAAAAAATTATTAAATAAAAAATAATTATTAAATAATTATTTAATTAATAATAATAATATAATAATATTATTATTATAATAAAATATATATTATTATTATATATTTTATTATTATTATATTTTTTATTTATAATATTATTATTTAATTATTTTATTTAATTATTAATATTCTTTTTTTTTAATATTAAATAATTATTTATTAATTTATTATTGGAAGGAAGGAATTAGATTTTTCATACAAACTTTCAAACCCCTTTTTACCCCCTTAGGGATGCAATTTCCAAAAATCCTTTCTTACTGCACAATTACGTCACTTCAGGAACCTTTCTGCCAAATTTCATGCTTCTAGATGATTTTCAGCTTAGTTGGTTGACAACCATGCCATAACTCGCTTGGAAAGGAACCGCGCAAGAAGATACGCACAAGGTTATTGATATTAATAGTTTTCGGGGAATGCAGATGTAAATACAAACCAAACTTATGTTCTTAAAATGAATAAAAATAAAATTTTAAAAGTATGTATAGAATAACCAATTTTCATAACATTACAACAAACTCGACCGAATTCAAAACCTAACCATACCATACTCTCAACTCATTATTCAATATATAATTATAATAATAATACCAGCCTATAATTGTCCCACTGCAAGGCAAAGGCCTCTTCTCATACAGAGAAGGCACGAACATTCATCACTACGCTTGCTCAATGCGGGTTGGCGATTTGAGACTATAAGACCAGGTTTCTTCATGATGTTTTCATTCACCGTTGTCAACGATTTCTAAAATATACTTAGAAAGTACATTAATGAATTTGAAAATGGAAATCATTGGTATTTGTCCAGATTTGAACCCATGACCTCAAGCAAGGCGAGGCCTTTAGCCACTGGGCCAGTACGACACTCATTGCAATATAACGAATAATCACAAAATCGTTGGTTCCCCGAAACTAAATTTATCTACACTTGCGTTACAAACTTACATAAAAATATACTAGGCACTCTGTATACTTCTGAGACTATCAAACATAAAGACTCAATCATTATTATTTTTATACAAAATAGTTTTGAATAGCGAACGCATTCCGAATTTGAATTTTGAATCGGATAGATAATTCGGCGCGAAATTATCCACGGTTCGATGAAATTGTTTAGTTGGTTGTAGTCAAATAATGTCCAAAAATCTATTAAGATTACTTTAAGAAATAATTAATAGTAATAATTTAAGTACTAATTGTATTTTATGCCTAAAACAGGATTTTTCTATTTTTAAGAATCGATTTGGGATAATCGCTCATTAATCGAGTGGATAGCATAAATAAAATCGATTGCTAAAATCGTTTTGCCACACAACTATTACATTAAAAAAAAACAATCTACTTGACGAATTGGAAATTTAACAAAAATAATGTAGTGGTAATGAATTTTACGTATTATTGGACTGGTGTTTGTTAATTACGTTAAAATCAGGGCTTCTTCTTGTTGTTTATTATATTTAGAGACATAATTGTCATATTTGTAATCAATTTTACATGTGGAAGGGTGACATTTGTGTAAAATAAAAATGTAAACAAACACGATTGGCGCCTAACTTCGACTTTGAATAACAAATAACTTCATTACCACTAATTATTTATTTTGAAATATGGATGAATTCGACCAATAATTAAACAATTAGCAAACCTTTACCCCTGTCGTGGAGTTAGGGTGTCCAAAATCTGCATTTTTATGTTTTTTAGCTTCGACCACCACTGTCATCAAAATGGCGATTATCGTATTATTACACTTGTTTTTAACAAATGTAAATTAATAAACTTGCGCACTTAATCTAAAAAAAATATTTGCGCTAACATGTAAGCTTTTTATCCAACTATTTTAATTAAAGCCCCCACATAAGATTCGTTAGGTATCTTAATCAATAATTAAGTTATTAATTAGGATGTCGTATGACGTAAATCTGGGGTCCAAAATGAACCGCGGCTGAGCCAGTGGAGGTATGCTTGTCAAGCCCCAAAATGTACCCCGTCCGAACTATACGGTTAATCAACCACTGAAGACGTTCTGAAGAGATTGGTAACGACTTAATCAATAAATTTACATGAAAAAATATCATCATCTAATTCATCTGCTAATGTTTCAGAAAGTGCTGCCCTTGACAAGGTATCAGCAATGTACATGTAAATAACATTTAGACTGTAAGCTTGTATTTTTAATAACATTTTTTGCAGACGTGTTGGAACCTCGACTAAAGGTTTTTTAAACAATGTTATTAATGGAGCATGATCTGTCTCTACAGTTATAGTTTGTCCATATATGAATTGATGGAACTTAATACATGCAATAACGATTGCATAGAGTTCTTTCTCTGTCTGAGCCATTTTTTGTTGTGTATCTGTTAAAGTTTTTGAAGCATACAGAATGTTAATTTTGCAACAACACCACTCCAACTGCACTGTAACTAGCATCACTCTGTAGGACAATAGGATCATGCACATTAAAATGAGACAACACCGGAATATGACATATTAATTACTAAGACGAAAAAATATTTTTTTATGGTTGGCAGTCCATTACCAATCAGTACACCTTTTTTGATAATTGACGAAGTATTTCAGTTTCAATTGCCATGTTTTTTTATAAAAGGACTCAAATAATTAAGCATGCCTAGAAAACGTTGTAGACAGGTAGGAGATGGCATCTCTTTGATTGCTCTGACCTTAACCGGATCAGCTGTGATTCCATCTGCTGAAAAAATATGTCCCAGATTTGTAACACTCTCCTTGGCAAATTAACATTTCTCTTTATTTAATATGACATTGTATTCCTTCGCCCTTTCAAAGACCTTATTAAGACGCTAATTATGCTATTATGCTCTTGTAATGTTTGTTCGCTTACTAAAATATCATCACTATGTATTGCCACCCCTGGTAAATCACCAAACATTTCAGTCATGGCTCTATGAAAATACTCAGGAGCGCTGCTCACTCCATATGGGAGACGTTTAAAGCGGTATCGACCAAAAGGTGTATTGAAGGTTGTGAGATAAGAACTGGGGCAGAATGGTTCTGGAGTGGCGACCGCGAACCGGAAGACGTTGCGTTGGAAGGCCTCCCACCAGGTAGACCGATGACCTGGTGAAGGTTGCGCTGGTTGCGAGACGCACGGGACCGTTCAATGTGGCGACGTTTGGGGGAGGCCTATGTCCAGCAGTGGACGTCTTTCGGCTGATATGATGATGATGATGATGAATGTTAGACAATTGACCAACATCACTTTCTGATGTTTGCATGCTTGTAGTGTATACACAAAAAACCTTTTTAATTAGCCCAATTTCTGACCTTTACCTATTTATTTATATATATATAGTTGGAGAATTTACATTTGCAATTATAAAATTAATTTGTTTAAATAAAAATTATTCAAATGGAATTTACACTTCAAGTTTTGGTGACCTAGTACCTCTAGACTATTACCTGTATATGACTTAATTTTTTACCTATAAATGACTTAATTTTTATAACAGTTTTTGACAATGAATTTTAAATATTAAGTGAATCATAAATATTTTTGACATAATATTTGCATCACTGCCAGTATCAATTATACAATGTATTTCTAATTTGATTGTATGTGTTTGTTAATGTTGTTCGTTTTATGTGTGTTGTTATTTGTAATCTGTAAATAAATTGTCCATTCACTTGACAATGACCTCGATGATTGAATATGACCTATGAACAGTTCTTCTTAATAATATAATATAATATAATAACTTTATTTCAAAAAACAGGTATTTGTACATTATTAATGGGTACTTAATCTAAAATATGAACATGTAGTAGATTATAACAAATCTCTTCTTCTCTTCTTGCTCTGACTGTTCCTGCTGCACATCACTGTCTGACTGTACATACTTTACCAACACAAATTTTGCTTCATGCAAAATGCTGCTATGCGGTTCAACGCAGAGCTTGCAATTTTTTTTCGACGAACATTTTTCGCCGTTATGACTAAATAGGCAATTTAGACATACATGTAGGTTGTTAGCGGTCTTTAACCATTCCTCTGGTGAAATACATAAAAAATCTCAACAATTATAGAGCCCGTGTTGCTTATTACATTTCGGACAAGTTATAAAGGAATGATGAAATGTTTGCTTGTTATGGACTGTTCTCGGTATGTTTTTAGTTCCCCCTTGCTGCACCTTAGGCTTGCTGAATGTTGCATTATGAACTGTTTTCGGCTGAATGTTTAACTGTTGACTGTTAAAGTTTCGTGGGCGTTTCGGGTTTGTACCCGATTCCATTGAAATGAACTTGGTTTCGATGAATTTCAGAAACTCGTTTAATGGTGGCATTTCCCTTGGATTTTTCATGGATTCATTGAATGACTGGCGTGTGTCTGCGTCCAGCTTTTGCATTAATATGTGAACTACTAAGGGGTCCCAACTAGAAGTGTCGTACTGTAGATTTTTAATAGCCTGAAGGCAGGCTATTGTCGTATCATACATTATTTTCAGTAGAGATGCCGTTGGGGTTTGTATGTTGGGTAGACTCAGTAACTGGCAAGAATGCAACAACGTTCCAAATGGCACCACAAAGTCAAGGGGTTTGACCTAAGACACATTGTCCTAATCAAATCTGATAATTTCCCTCCGAATTAATGGATGAAGGGACGCATTGTTGAAAAGCACCCGGGCGCTGACGGTGCGACGCGTGTGTTTTCTGTAAAAAGTGGAAATAGTGTAGTGCAAAGGTTATTTAATAAGTTGTGTTATTTACCCATAGACACACACAAACACACACACAGACACTTGAATTTTTATGCAAACTAATAATGATATGTTACTATTAATTTTAGCTACCTACCTATCTTTGTATAAGTTCTAGTTAACTTTGTGAAAGGGATATAGACCCTTTGGTGGGCGGTATGTTGAGTAAGATCATTGTATGTTTGAAAGAATGAAGCAAGAACGTATGTATGCATGTGTGTGTCGCCCTAATATCCACAAGAAATTGTCATTTAATTAGTCGCAAATAAATCAATATAAAGCAAACACGTATTTTAGTTACTCAGGATTCCCACAAGCAAAAGTGAACCTTAAACCTATAACACAGTGCGACCCGGAAGTTCCTTTTCAGCAAAAGAGTCGAAATCACTGCCTGCGTCTGTGTTTCCGAACGCCATACAACCCGAATCTCTTCAAAGTTAGAGTGAACAGGTTTCTTCTGGGTAAGCTCACTCCAACGTCAACTTTATCTCTGCCACCTCTGACCTAGACTAGAGTCAAGAGCAAACCCTTACTAAATAAATAAAAAGTAAAAAAACTGAATTATAAATTTCGGATTGCAGATCTATCAGGCAGGTCTCAATCCTGAGGACATGTTGAGCGACGGTTTTGTTTGGCAATTGTTAACATGATTGCAGCTTTAATGAAATATGATTATAATGCTTTCTTCTCCCGAAATTCTGCCTAAAGAATGTTCGTAACTCGT
Organism: Anorthoa munda; assembly: GCA_945859665.1. Classification (NCBI taxonomy): domain Eukaryota; kingdom Metazoa; phylum Arthropoda; class Insecta; order Lepidoptera; family Noctuidae; genus Anorthoa; species Anorthoa munda. The sequence continues at coordinate 3,404,297 of OX243899.1, read as the reverse complement.
CGAAGCTGTGGAATATTTGATTTGAACGCGGTACCGATGTTTTTCCTTATAATTTTCATATTACAAGTAACAAGATTTATTATTAGTAGTAATTGTTATTTTCAGTAGCAAGAACTTTTGACCTTTAGATGCTAAGTCAAGAGCGTTTTGGTAGTTTGTTAAAAACGCTGATTAAGTTTCGCGCTCCCCTTGGTAAGGGATTATATTATTACAGTTACATAAGACTTGCATAGGGTATGGCTCAGAGATGGTGGGGTGTTAGTTATTTTTAGGGTTCCGTACCCAAAGGGTAAAAATGGGACCCTATTACTGAGACTTCGCTGTCCGTCTGTCCGTCTGTCTGTATGTCTGTCTGTCGGTCACCAGGCTGTATCTCATGAAACGTGATAGTTAGACAGTTGAAATTTTCACAGATGATGTATTCCTGTTGCCGCTATAACAACAAATACTAAAAACAGTATAAAATTAATATTTAAGGGGGGCTCCCATACAACAAACGTGATATTTTTGCCGTTTTTTGCTCGATATTAATAACGGCAACAGGTAGACGCTTGAAATATTCACAGAATATTTAGTTGTATATTCTCTTCAAAAATAATAATTATTAAATTAAAATAAAATAAATTAAGGGGGGCTCCCATACAACAAACGTGTTTTTTTTTGCAGTGTTTTGCGATAATGGTACGGAACCCTTCGTGTGCGAGTCCGACTCGCACTTGGCCGGTTTTTTGTGATTTGAGTTAGCCATAGTAACGAGTGTTTCAAAGCCCAGTTGAGAGGGTTTAGGAAAACAAGGAGACATATGCGGCAACTACAAAAAAGTATACTCTACTCACAACAAGGTGACGGTTTGGAAGACGGGATGCATCATGCAGACCTCGGCGCGCTCATCAGCAGCGCAGACGTGCTGCAGCAGCACTTAAGGCAGTATTTGGCCGACCGTTGACGGCGTTGGGCTCTCAAAACGGTGAAGGAAAACATCGTGAGGAAACCGGCATGTCCTAGAACCAAAAATTCGAAGACATGTGACATCCACCAATCCGCACTGGGCCCGCGTGGTGGATTGCGGCCCATTCCCTCTCACAGAGAGGAGGCCTGTGTCCCAGCAGTGGGAACATTAATAGGCTGATGATGTGAGGTGATGTGACGGCGTTGGAAGCTCACCCAGGCACACGTCGAAAGGCTTGGTGGATTCGTTGGCTACTCTAGCCAACTCGGAGTAATACGGTGTGATCGCGATCGGATACCGCGGTGAAGTGTGTGGGTTGCGGGAAGACAATGAAAACACGTCAGTGGTTTATTACGACTAAACTTAATACTAATACATGAATAGGGGGAATACACACATAAGTACACTACACCACAGGGATACAATAAGAAAAAACAAGTATTTTTTTTAACTTGTACAATATTTAGTGATTAAAAATATGAAATTAATAATATATTTAAAATTAAAATTTGTTATACATTGGTTTTTGAACAATTCATTATTGTTTAAACGATTTTGTGCGGTTTTTATGTACAATTTCTTCTTTATTATTTTTACATTAGGATCTTTATCTTCAATAACAATAAATGGACCATTATACAAAGTATCCAGTTTATTTGCAGTTTCATTTTTTAACAATATTAAATCACCTTTGTCATATCGCACTTGGTTTACATTTTTATCATACTTAGTTTTTCGCATCTCTTTACTTTTTAACAGATTATTTCAAGCATCTCTGTGTGCTACTTGTAAACGATATCTTAATTCTAAACTATAATATCTTGCAAATAAAACACTCTATTAATTAAATGTGTATTTCATTGCACAACTACGTGTCACCGATCGTAACTCCAGAGAGAGAGAGGTATATTTCTATCGCGCTCTCACGCTATACCAGACTCTCCCCCACTTAGATTAAAACGACCACTACAGGGGTATCTAGCTCAAAGCATGTTGTCGTGTTCTGAACAAGTCTCTGAACACGGCAACATCTGATTTACATGGCGTTTCCACCTACATCCTTTTACTTCTATTATATAAGTAACATCTGGTAGAATTTTCAATAATCATACCCTGAACCCATGGCTTACTTCCCTTCCTTTAATCTTTTACCATTACTTTTTGGCCTATTTCGAATTTAATCTCACTGTGCTCTGTTCTGTGATTTGGCGTCCAGCTCCTCTCTCAGCGGTGGTGGTCTAAGTAAGCTAAATCTATTCCTCAGTTCTCTACCCAGCATCAGACGAGCTGGTGCAATACCAGTTGTTCGTTGCGGAATGCTCTTATAATCCATTAAAAATAGGTTTATTGCATACGACATAGAGTGACCACTTTCTATGATTTTAGTAATTGCCGATTTAAATGTTTGGACAAAACGTTCCGCTGACCCATTTGTGGCTGGGTGATATGGTGGTGAAAAAGTGTGCTTAATTTGAGCTAATTTACATTTTTTTTTTTATTCCGCTCTTGTGAATGATCGGCCATTATTTGTGACAGGTGTACAGGGAAGCCAAATGTTGAAAATATTTTTTTACCCAGCTGCAAGGGTTATGTTTTTCGCGCTTATCTTGTATGTTTGTATGTATGATTGTATGTATGTAATATTCTTTATTACCTCATATCTTTCAAACTTCTTGGCGGATTTAAATAATTAAGACATCGTTAGATAGATCTTGACCGCCCAAGTGTTCATAGCTAAATGCCTTTAAAAAAAAAGGAACATGGCGGATTTTGGGCGCCATATTGTGGAGGTTCCAATTTTTTTTTCGTCCGGGTATCAAAATGAAGGGTTTTTAGAGGAGATTTAAAAAATATATGACACTTGTATGTTTAAATGTACCTAATTCGAAAAAATATGTTAACTAAAAAGTTATAAATAAAAAAAGTTAATTCAAAAAAGTCGGAGGATACATTTGTATTATTATATATATTGTATTAAGCTCTATCCACACATATTAGGGGCGTGCCCGTGACGTGACAGGGCCGGGTCCCGTCATGGGCTCAAAAAAATATCGGTGGGAACATTTTATATGAACTCGTTCACACACGTCCGTGCACGGGACGTGCCCGGGCCCGTGCACTGACGTGTGTGAACGATGTCATATAAAATGTTCCCACCGATATTTTTTTGAGCACCTGACGGGGCACGGTCTGTCCACGTCCCGTGCACGTCCCGGGCACGGCCCTGATATGTGTGGATAGACCTTTAGTCAGCCAGCTCGCGAATATGTATCCTCGGACTGCACAACATGGTTTTCTTCTTGTTTACCTCTTTTTAGTTCGCTTTTTAAGCAGGCGGGTTTTTTGATTTTTTAATACTTCAATCGTACGCGCCGATGTAATGTTGGACATTTCGTATATGTCTGGCCATTTTGTATAGCTATCAACAATGACAAAGAACATTTTATTGTAAAATGGGCCTAGGAAATCGGCATGGATCCTATACCACGCTGAAGGGGGTACTGGCCATGGTTTCTGGGTTTTACAAGGGGATTTACTATTTTGTAAACATACAACACAAATTTTTACTATAGAAAATATAGTAAAAATTTGTGTTGTATGTCAGTGTCCAGTTTGGGCCACCAAAAATAAGATCGAGCAAACTCTTTCATGCGAACTATTCCAAAGTGACTTTTATGAAGCTGTGTTAACAGTTCTTCGAAAAAAATTTGGTATTACAATACGATATCCCCAGAACACACACCCTCTATCTACAATTAATTCATTTAATCGAGTGTGGTAGGGTAGTATGTCTTGAGTTAAATGTTTTCTTTCTGGCCAACCGTCAGAGAGATATCTTATGATTTTTGTTAGTGTACAATCTTTTTTTGTTTCCAACTGTATTGTTTTCCAATCCAAATATTCTAATTGTGAATCTTATGATTTTTGTCAGTGTACAATCTTTTTTTGTTTCCAACTGTATTGTTTTCCAATCCAAATATTCTAATTAAGATTCATTCACATGATAGATATTGCTCGAATTTCGATTTGAACAAAGTGGGTGAGTATCTTCCTCTTCACATTCTTTTTCTATGGCAATTCTAGATAAATAATCTGCTGGCTTTACATTTGTTTTAATATGTCAAACCTTATAGTAGTTAAATGCAGACAAGAATATTGCATTTTTGGAATACTTTTTGTAGGGCCAAAAATCCTTACTAAGGCTGCATTATCAGTTTCGAGTTCAAACTGTCTCCCATATAAATAGTTATAAAATTTCGTTATTCCAAAAATTACCGCCATTGCTTCCTTATCAATAGTTGAATATTTTTCACTTACGTTTCTTACTTGCATAAGCAATTGGCTTAACCACACCTTCATAATCCCTATTGGATAACACCGCGCCAAAGCCCGTATCAGACGCATCGCACGTTAAAATCAATGGTAAATTCGGTTCATAGTGTTTCAAATTAGAGGCTGATGCTAACTTATCTTTGATGAGTTGAAAAGCGTTGTCACATTCTGGTGCCGATTTTTTTTTTGTACATTCATACAATGGGGTAATTATGGTAGCCATATCTTTTAGGAAACGAAATAAGTAGTTTATTTTTCCTAAAAAAAAATTAAGTAAAGTGAGACTGGTTGCGTTTTTGCGTTTAACAAAGGTTCAATATTTGCCTGAATAATAATAATGCCTTTTTTATCCACACAATATCCAAAAACATCCAGACTAGTAACAAATAGTTTACACTTCTCAGGTTTTTATTTAAATTCACATTGCTGTAACCTATTTAGTACCTTGCAGAGAGTTTCTAAACTGTCTTGCAAATCTTTCCCTTTTATATAAATATTGTCAATAAATACAATAGTGGCCCTGAATTAACTCCGTATGGAAGATAACTATATTTATAAGTTCCCACCTCTGTGACTATTGTTGTACAGTCTTGACTATCACCACTAAGAGGAGCCTGCAAATAGGCTTTTTTTAAATAGATTTTGTTTTATTTTTTATTTTTCGCAGTAATATTCGCCGTTTTTTAGTGTATCCAATATATCGTTGACATGGGTTAGCGGTAAGTGATCAATTTCTTCATACTTATTTACTGTTAAGGTGCGTACGGATAGCGCGTACGCGTAGTCATTTTACGCGTGTCCGGAACGTCATGTCCATACTTGCAGCTACGCGTACACTCTTGGGGAACGCGTACCGCGCGAGTTAGCTCGCAGCGCGAGCCGCCGTCAGTCGGTTTTTGGTCGCGCGTCAAAGAGGACGCACACGACCGGGTACGCTATATTTGGACGGCAAAATGAATAGACACGCGTGTTCTTTGAGTTTCAATAATGAAAATATTATCATATTGATTCAACTTTATGAATTTCACCGGTTCTTGTGAGATAGCACACTGATTATCGAAATAACGATTTACGCCAAGATGCATGGAAGGCAATTTCAAATGAAACGAAAATTCTAAAAAAAAAAAAAAAAAAAATCTCTGGATCGATTGACCTCGCGTGTAGGTTCGCGGCGGTCCGTACAGGAGCTATACGCGTATCCAATGTACGCGTGGACAGTGTTTCCCAACTACGCGTAACACAGGAACGCGCTATCCGTACGCACCTTTAGCTTATAGTCCCCACAAAGTCGCACTGACCCATCTGGTTTTAATATGGGTACTACTGGCGTTCCCCATTCAATGTGTTCAAATGCTGAGATTCTTTTGTTTTTTAGTTATCTTTGAATTTCATTGTTTACCTTATCCCGCAAAGCACCCGTCGCACAGGCAGACATTTTGGTGGTGATCACTTCACCTTTAAAGTTGAATACTTCTGCGAACGGATTTTTTACATGTTCTTGTGCATCTGAAACAGTTTGTATTTCATTAGATATAATATTTACAACGTCTGGCGACGCCGGCGGCCGAACTTGCTAGTTGAGCCGCGCAGTCGAACCAACCTTTTAAGAGAGGCGCCGCTGACGCGTGCACTCCGCACGCTCAACCTTGTGGCTGTTGAGACGGACCTATTCTGCTGTACTCTGGGTGAATTCACAAGGAGTGCATTGTTTAAGATTTGTTATGAATAAAATTTGTTATAAATAAAATTTGTTATGTAAACTAATTAGCATAAAATTAGTTTAGATATCTAATGTTATGAAATAGATTAGGTTTACTGTTGGATGTGAAGTAACTTAGGATAAGCGCATGTATCGTATTGGGTGCAATCCTGTAAAGATGTATGTGTTATGGTTGAAATAAATAAATAAATACGAAGATATGTTATGCATAGGTGGATATAAAACTGCATTATTGAGAAAGAGTGTTATGTGCATGACTCCTCTTATTTATAACCATATACCAAAAATAGTTAAAGAGCAACCTTTAAGAATATTTAAAAACCGGCCAAGTGCGAGTCGGACTCACGCACGAAGGGTTTCGTACCATTATCGTAATAAACTGCAAAAAAATACACGATTTTTGTATGGGAGCCCCCCTTAAATATTTATTTTATCGTGTTTTTAGTATTTGTTACATCATCTGTGAAAATTTCAACTGTAACTATCACGGTTCATGAGATACAGCCTGGTGACAGACAGACAGACAGACAGACAGACGGACCGCGAAGTCTCAGTAATAGGGTCCCGTTTTTACCCTTGGGGTACGGAACCCTAAAAAGCACCTTAAAAAATTACTACTTTCAAAATGCTATTACTCTGTATCAGATATCTTGAATGACAAGACTATTTAATTTTTAATGTTCTTATATTATTAATTAGCTTTAAGTAAATAGAATAATCTATAGTAGTGTTACTAAAAGTTGTGCGTGCCATGAGGCAGAATGTATAAGGATCCAAAATATTGTAACACCTAAATGTATTACCTACATTCTAAGCTAATAAATAAATCTATCTATCTATCATTATTGCGTATGTATGTTTATATATAGGTTTATGTATAGTATTTATTATAGTAATATTATCTTGTATATATTTATGTTTTAATCTAATAGCACTATGTACACCGCAGACTACCCCCTTTTTTTATTCTGTTTCTTCAGTCCATCCAAAGGTTGTCTGGTTGACATCGCTGTCAGCGATAAGACCGCCTTTGTACCCGTATAAATAAGTTTTTCTTGTAAATGTGTATAATTTTATGGTGTACAATAAAGTATATTCTATTCTATTCTATCATAGTAGATGACATGAACTCTGAGCCTTTATCTGTGGCTATTGTTTTTTCGATTTAGAACCTTAAAACATATTGATTAACAAATGCCTTTGCAACGGTGACCGTTTCCTTATTTTGAAGAGGATAAGCCTCTACAAATTTACTTAATGCACATTGCAATGTAAGTATATAATTATTACCATCTATATCTTTATCTAAGCGACCAATTAGATCTAAGAACACTTTCTCGAAAGCGTATGAAGGTGTGGTGGTTATTACCATCGGCTCCATGGTTTTCCGCGAATATTTTGATTTTTGACATTTTTCGTGTTTATTTACAAAGTCTTTGACGTCTGCTTCCTTGCCTGGCCAGTAATATTTCCTCTTAATATTGTTCATCATTCTTCGCACACCTGCGTGACCTCTGGTGGGAAGTAAGTGATAGTCATTTATAATAAATCTCTTATCTTTTTCATTATCTATTTTTCTACTCCTCCAAAAATACATATCCGTGTGCCGGCCCACTTCTCCTTACTTTTAATCTCTTCTATTAGTTATTTTATAAATAACGCGTAATTATTTCCTTTTATTATACATATTTCGTCGACATTTATATTTTTACACAATTGACTTAATTTCGTCACAAAAATGGCTCGCATGTATTGTGCCTTGAAATCAAGATTTACGAGTATGTATATTAGTCTTTTATTATGGGAAAATGCAAAACACTCGGTTTCTACATCTATACCCACTTGTTTCCTATTTAACTTTTTTCCCTCTATTAAAATTATTTCTACTGCACTACTCGTCATGTTTTATGTATTGTGGTGTTTATTCCACATGTCTTAGTTTACTTACGTTTTATAATATATTTTACAAATTTCATCACCGTTACTTTTGAAATTGTATCATCTCATGTTTTCCATTTTTATGTATTATTTACATTGGTATAAACCTGAAAATCATAAGATTTGTTGATTCATCCAAAACTATTATATTATTTTTAACTCTTGACATTTTTATCTGACATGACATTGTCATTATTTTATTTTCTTAAACCATAGACATAAGATACCATTCTCTATAGCTTATTAAGCTCGTTGTACATTATATTTTTCATTATAAGGGCAGTGGCAGACTGCCCCTCTGTAAACCGTTTTTATTCGTTCATGATTTCTTAATTGATATTCGAATTTAAAATTTAGAAGACATGTCGGAACGAAGAAAAACAGGTGTCACTTTTTTCAGTCTTGAATCTGCACTGAACTCTGAAAGTCGTTTTACTACTTAATACTACCGTGTGTAATTTTGAATATGAAAATCTCTTTAAAAATATTATATATAAGGCCTGTGAATATACCAATTCAGTGAAATGCAATAAATATAAATATATTGAGTGTGGAACCTAAATTTCATTGACCTTGTCGGACACCGCTTCATGTTTAAAGGGCTCTTTTGACCGGCGTACGACGCCACAGCCCGGCCACCGCAATCCTTGGTGCCTGTTCTTGCACCTGTGCTACTGTCTGTTAGCCTGACAATTGGTTCAAGCCTTGACCATCTAACTGTGTGCCAGCCCATTCGTCCTGCTGGCTACTCTACTGCCTATCTACGAGTTTATCGATTCATCTGCGAGCTCATCTGCCTACCTCGGGCATTCCACGCCTTCGTGTCCGTCCAGCTGCCTAGCCTGCCTGCCTGCTAAGAAATACCTGCCCACGTCGTGAGAAGCCGGATCTTCCTAGCTGCTCACGTTGTGCGAAGCCGGATCTTAATTCTGTTTACCTATATCCTATTTCTTATTTTTTTTTTTAACTTTATTATTAACGTGGCTTACGTATAGTTCAACTGAGCTATACGTAACGCTACAGTATATAATGTTATAATCGTATTCTTCTAATATTAACCGAAATTTTATTAATCTGCTTGATGGGTCCTGCATTCCGAATAAATACAGCAATGGTTTGTGGTCTGTCATGATTGTAAATTTCTTGCCTAGAAGATATGGCCTAAAATATTTTATACCCCATACTATCGCAAGTAACTCCTTCTGTATAGTTGGGTAATTTTTTAGGAGCAGTACTTTGTAATAAAGACTAGTTTTTATTATGAGCTTCAAAATTACGTCCAAAAATTACAAGGTCATCAAGGTATATGAAACACTTTTCATACGATAAACCTGACATGGCAATAGTCATTGCACTTGGAAAAGAACTTGGACTGGTTTTTAGTCCCATTGGCATCCGTTTCATCTGGTATTGTCCAGTATTAGTTATAAAGGCAGTTAATTTTCGTGACTCTGTGTTCAGGGTCACTTGGTAATATGACTGACTAAGGTCTAAATGTGTAAAATAAACGGCACCTGAGAGTGACTCTAGAATATCAGTGATATTCGGTAAGGGGAATTTGTCATCCTGTATTACATCATTTAATTTACGGTAATCGATAACTAATCTCCATTTTTTGTTATTGTCATTTGATTTTTTGGGTACAAGTATAATTGGGCTCGACCACTCGCTTTGAGCTTCTTCTATAATATCATCCCGTAACATTTGTTTAATTTGCTTATTTATTTCTGGTTTTTGACTGTTTGGCAACCTATATATCCGAATAAATACAGCAATGGTTTGTGGTCTGTAATGATTGTAAATTTCTTGCCTAGAAGATATGGCCTAAAATATTTTATACCTCATACTATCGCAAGTAACTCCTTCTGTATAGTTGGGTAATTTTTTTCAGCTTTATTTAGTGGTTGACACGCATAAACGATTGGTCGCATGTCTTTATTACAAAGTACTGCTCCTACAGCAATATATCTCCATTTTTTGTTATTGTCATTTAATTTTTTGGGCGCAAGTATAATTGGGCTCGACCACTCACTTTGAGCTTCCTCTATAATATCATCCCGTAACATTTGTTTAATTTGCTTATTTATTTCTGGTTTTTGACTATTTGGCAACCTATACGGTTTGGTATAAACGGGACTAGTATTCGATTTTAAATAAATATTATGTTCATATGATTTAGTAGTAGTAATGTAAGCTTATCTCCCGGTAGGTAAAAGATGTCATTGTACTTAGTACAAATTGCTTCTATCGTCCCACGCTTAGTAGGATGTAAGTGATCTAATTTTAGTAATTCTAACAAGGTATTAACCTTGTTAGAATTACTAAAATTTTAACAAGGTATTAACCTTGTTAGAATTACTAAAATTAGATCACTTACATCCTACTAAGCGTGGGACGATAGAAGCAATTTGTACTAAGTACAATGACATCTTTTACCTACCGGGAGATAAGCTTACATTACTACTACTAAATCATATGAACATAATATTTATTTAAAATCGAATACTAGTCCCGTTTATACCAAACCGTATAGGTTGCCAAATAGTCAAAAACCAGAAATAAATAAGCAAATTAAACAAATGTTACGGGATGATATTATAGAGGAAGCTCAAAGTGAGTGGTCGAGCCCAATTATACTTGCGCCCAAAAAATTAAATGACAATAACAAAAAATGGAGATATATTGCTGTAGGAGCAGTACTTTGTAATAAAGACATGCGACCAATCGTTTATGCGTGTCAACCACTAAATAAAGCTGAAAAAAAATACCCAACTATACAGAAGGAGTTACTTGCGATAGTATGAGGTATAAAATATTTTAGGCCATATCTTCTAGGCAAGAAATTTACAATCATTACAGACCACAAACCATTGCTGTATTTATTCGGATATATAGGTTGCCAAACAGTCAAAAACCAGAAATAAATAAGCAAATTAAACAAATGTTACGGGATGATATTATAGAAGAAGCTCAAAGCGAGTGGTCGAGCCCAATTATACTTGATTTAACTTCCTCGTAGCACTGAAGTAGTTGTTTTTTTATGCAATTTATACAAAAATATTTTGATATGATACTTGATGCGATTTGATTAACAGACTTTGCGACATGGCATGAATACATAGAATAGGATTTCTATAGAATTGAAGTGCACTTAAAGCTTCCATTCGCATTTGCCTCAAAATGCAAATTTAGGAAAAGTCGAAGGTTCGCTTGGATTGTCTGTATCCATAAGTTTGTCTGCCATCATATCTCTAGTTCTAACTTCTAATGCCTTATTGTGCTTTAATTTTTCTTCTTATTTTTGTTTTCTCGTCAAAGTGAGTTTATTCTTAATAGTCGGATGGTGGACAAAGCTTTTTTTTACTGACTTAATAGATATGTAATATTTATAAAAATTGGCAGTTATTGGACAAAAAGTCAAATATTCGCTCCACAATGGGTATGTTTGCCATATAATTTGATGTTATTTAGTCCTAAATTTGAGGGAACGTAATTTCCTTTAAGGCGTATATATTCCCCAATGGCCTTGAGCATCCATCCGGGCGGCGTGAAGCCAATATCTGTGTCATTTGCTATATAATTTGATGTTATTTAGTCGTAAATTTGAGGGAATGTAATTTCCTTTAAGGCGTATATATTCCCCATTGGTCTTGAGCATCCGGGCGGCGTGAATACCAATATCTGTGTATGAACCAGCGCTCCAAGCGTTGAATCGCAATATAATGCGTCCCCGTTATATTTTTTTTTGTAACGGCCAAAGCTGTTGCGAATTAACTCATGATTACTGATGACATTATTTACAGAGTTTCGGCGTGTGTATAGTTATATTTCCTTTCTGATATACATTTTTGTTAGTATTACAAATTACTTAAAAACTATGTTAGTAAGACACTTAGACACGACATTTTATTTATATTGTTAGTACACACAATACTTACAAACTATGTTAGTAACAAACTTGATTATGTTGTTAGTACATCCTACTTATAAGCTATGTTAGTAACAAAACAAAACAATCAATTCATGTATTTGTTGCGCTTACCTGACGCACCGGGCACATGCACGTGTACATGAACCCAGTGCGCCATGATGGCGCAACACGGCTTATCACGGATGACCTTCAAAATGCTGTTGGGGCTCCCACGCACTCTGCGCATCATGGACGCCATCCTTTTTCGTAGGATGGTATTGAAACCATCAACACGTGTTTCGGCAAACATCCCTGACGCGCTGCAGTAACGCGGGAGCCCCAACAACATCCTGAAGGTGTTATTGTACTGAACTCTGAGGGCGTTGTATGCCCTTTGCGTATACCGAACCCACAGAGTGCACGTGTACACTGATTGACAAAAGGCCTTGAAAAGAGTTGATTTCACTTCCGGTGTACAACGCGCAAACCTACGGGCCAACATGTTGCATCGGACAGCCAACGCCCAACGTTCTCTTTCCATATCAGCGTCATCTTTCAAATCCTCAGTTACTATGTGCCCAAGGTATTTAAAATCTGACACTCTTTCAAGGGCCTCACCACTTAACATAACCGGTGGGACATGTGCTGGTTTTTTATGGGTTACCCTAAACACAAGAAGTTTGCTTTTTTGCACGTTATACAAAAGACGCTTCCGCATACGCTTCGCAGACCGCCAACAACTTCCTGAGTGCGCTAATTGACGGACTCAGCAGCACCATGTCGTCCGCATAACTAATGCTATTGACACAGAGACCGTCAATAGAACAGCCAACCTGTGTGCTACTGAGCCCGACAATCAGCTGGTTTACGTACAGATTGAAAAGCGATGGCGAAGTCAATCCACCCTGTCTCACCCCGCATTCCAACCTGTACTCATCAGACAAGCTATTGGCCCATCTAACTTGGTTGGTTTGGTGACCATATCAATACCGAAACACATTTGTTATGGCGTCAGGCACCCCGGCTTCGCGCAACTTAGCCCACAATATGTCATACCTAACCAGGTCAAATGCCCTGGAAAGGTCTAGAAATGCTGCATGTACCGGCGTACTTCTCTTCGTATAGTACCCGACAGTATGCTTGAGGGCAAAAATAGCACTTTCAGTCGATAGCTGTGACCTAAAGCCGAACTGCGCATCGTGTATTTCAAGGTGTTTACTAAGATGTCCCCCCAACACACTGTCAAGTACCTTGGCCGTTATAGTCGCAAGTGAGATCGGTCGGTAGTTACCCACGTCACTCACGTCACCTGTTTTATTTTTCAGTATCGGTACAACCACCGTTCTCATCAGCTCAGCGGGTAGGTAGGAGTGTCGAATACAGAATGTAAACAACAATGCTAACAGTCGAGGGAGATGCGGTCCAGCATGTTCAGACACAAAAATAAACTAGAATCATGAATGTTAAAAACATTTAAAACATAAAAAATACCGAGGAAATAAAGTAGTTAGTAAACAGTAATAAATTGTTTAGTGCTTTTTATTTGTATTGGGTCTTTTTAATTTAATACTTTTAAACAATGGTCTCGTTTATTATTAGAATGCCCATTATTTTCAGCGTTCGATTATTACAAGAGATGCGCCGAATATTCGTTTGGTATTGGGTATTCGGCTTTTTTCGACTATTTGTATTCGGTCGAATTATTCTCTTTTGTACAGAAGTCGACATGATTTCTGGAAGTTGTTCTTTATGCTTCAGCTTCAAATGATTTGTCATACCACTCGTCCAAGCACTGCGCTCTGTTCCACCGCGAGAAATAACACAACTACACATAGTGAACTTAACTTTTGTTTTGTCATTTCGCCAAAAAAGTCCCAAGCACTTGATCTTTTACACCCGCTCATATTGCAAACACAATGAAGTTAATATTGTCAATATTTTTGTAATGATAATCACCTTGTTTTTTTATATGACAATCTACGAAGGAAAGTAGTAACTACGGGATTCTTCACTGTGAGTGGTCTGACACGCACTTAGCTGGTTTCTGCAATACCAGTGGTAGCAGTAGACTACTCAATACCCTCGTTATAAGGCAATAATCAACCACAGCTCATTCTAAAAAACAGTAAATTTTAATTCTCTTTCACACTTTAGCTCTCCTAAAACTTGAAAGAGAATTAAAATTTACTGATTTGATTTCTGCTTCTTATTCTGCCCATCATTCAATCCTTCTTTGATCCTGTGTTATTCTTTGTTCTTGATTACCAGGTTCATGACCTGTGGAAAATAATGTAAATTTTAATACTAACCTAATTGTTAAAAAATATTTAAAGAGTCTTTTTTTTTCTCAAAAAGTTCGAGATTACGCACTATGAAACTTTGTGAAAGTATTTTACAGGAAGAGTAGTATTTGCTACACGTAAAAAAATGTGAAGCTCCTAGCAACTTGGAAAACTTATACAATTGAGACAATTCCTGTGCGTGGTTTAGAACAGGGCTGTCCATACCAGGTACGATCGCAGGCAAATACAAATCACTGCCTAGATAAGAAAAACTAATAAAACTTTTCGTATATTTTCTTTTGAAGTAAAAACCACTGCAAAAACATGTGCCACACAATCAAAGGCGCAAACATTATACTAAGTATATTTTCCTAAGCTTGAGCCATTTCGGAGTAAATGTATGTATTAAGGAAATTTATTCTTTCTTCAGGCTCCTCAGTAAATGTTTCAGACAATGTTTCATTATCTTCACTTATTGACTGCTGATTTTGAGTAAAAGATTCGAAAATATTTCATAATCACACGACACACTGTGTCGTTTGCTTTTGAGAAAATCTTCCGTCGTTTGTTTTTGGATTTTAAATTTGTTGTTTTTGTGTCCTCTCTAAGTTCCCGTATACAAGAGGTTTTCTGAAAAGATTGACTCATTTGAAAATGACACAAATTGAACTTTTCCTTTTTTTCTCTTGGGGTCGAGTTGAAGCTGCTTTTTGATTTATTATTCTAAATTTTACGTTTTTGCTGTCATAATATTAGCAATGCTAACTTGATTTCCCCCGAAAGATATTGTTAATGTCGGCTAAGAAATACGTCGATTCTTTCACTTTTGTTATTAAATACCAATGATTTAATATTCTTAAAGTAACTCTCAGAATTACTTGATGACGATCTATGGTTATCGGAATTAAAATATATGGTCAAAATATTGGGCCGCATAGGCAGCTTTTTCAGTAAACGTTTTCAGGTAGCAATTTCAGGATCAGTGGGCAAAAATATGGATTGACAGATCTCTTATTGTCATTGTCTTCTGTTAGATCAATATACAGCTGCTTTTTCTTTGTTTCTTCTGCAAACCAATCATCTAGGAATGACTTGAAGGCATGTCGTTATCTGTGCTATAATAATATTTGCTTTCGTCCGATATATTCGAATCTATTTCTATTTCTCCATTAAGTCTTCTTCTTTATAGTCAAAGCTGTTTTTACATTGCTAAATGCATTGTCTCTTTTAAAAACAGTTTTAATATTAAATATATATAATTACACAATACTGCTTTCAACAGTACTAAAATAGTCTGCTCATGTAATGCCTTGATGAAATGGGAAGTATCAAGTCGTAAGAAAGAGCTGAGACTTACTGCGTCTAAGCCTTCCAAAATTTTAAAACAATTTTGTAAGTAACTTTCAGTACTTTCAAATTGCCTAAATGTTTCGACGCCAGCTATTATGACAGCACTCATCTGTGATAATTTCAGTAGGATATCTATGTCGCATCAAATCAAAATAACTTTATTTGAACTAACGATTTTACATCAAGAAACATACACGTGCGTCTTTCGGCTGATATAATGATGATGATGATGTATCGTAACTGAAACCAATCGCTATGCCGTCATTAATTATAGTAAATCAAAATATTTCCGTTCCCGTCATTAATTATGGTATATCAAAACAGGATTGCCGACGTAGTAATCTACTAATCCTACACCAAAATATAGCCGGCCTGTGCAACAAACTAGACATGATAGAATTAACTTTATCTGAATTAGGAGGAAAAAACAAGGGGGTGGATATTCCATGTTCCAGTGAAACTTTTGTTAAGAAAGGTACGGAAGCTAACATCAAACTCGATAATTTTAAATTGGCTGCAGTATTTAGTCGAGATAAATGTACAGGGGGTACTCTGACTAATAAAGACTAAAGACTCTAACTCTCTGACTCTGACTAAAGGAGGGGGGGGGGTATTCTGACTAATAAGATACTTGACACAAAAACATTAAGTATGCCTTCAGGTATAGCTACGGAAGGAGGTATAGAAACGTTCTATTTTGAATGCTGTGGTGTAGAGGTAATTGGTTTGAGCCTGAAGTTGTAAATATCTGCAGAATACCCGATCAAAGAAAGGCGCAAGCCGGTGTATTTCTTCATAAACTCGACCATTTGCTAAATTACTTGACGGACCAATACAAGACAAAAAACTTTGTGGTGATTGGAATATAGATATTTTAAAGGTTAATGCCGTAACAAAGGAACTTTTAAGTATAATTAGTAACTAAAATTTTTAAGCACACATAAAATTTCATTTCATTTATTCATAAAACAATTGGGTGCTAATTAAACAGGCTTCTTTTTA
The DNA here is from genome assembly GCA_945859665.1 of Anorthoa munda. Classification (NCBI taxonomy): domain Eukaryota; kingdom Metazoa; phylum Arthropoda; class Insecta; order Lepidoptera; family Noctuidae; genus Anorthoa; species Anorthoa munda. Next base: position 3,387,813 of record OX243899.1, on the reverse strand, counting down.
ATATCATTATTCGCCCCCAAAAATGTATGTTGCCTTCTAAATTACTAAGTCAGCCACAATTAACGAGCATCTAAATAATACTATGTTAGCCACTAGTTATCTTCTATGTAAACCACTCTAAATACAACTCAGCATGATGGTTATTTTTTAGCATCAAAATTTTTAACATGCATTCTAACAGTAAATTTCTAAAATACTATTAAATGACATCAAAAAATATATTTATTTAGCTTCTAATTTTTTAACTCAGTACGTTTAAAATGTAACTTACGTGTAAAATTTTTAACATGCATTCTAACAGTAAATTTCTAAAATACTATTAAATGACATCAAAAAATATATTTATTTAGCTTCTAATTTTTTAACTCAGTACGTTTAAAATGTAACTCATCCCATATTAATTGATCGTAAAAAAATTGCAAAAACATTTCATCAAATAGTATATTGGCCACTAATATTACCAGAAGCTATTGAGGAGAGACAAAATAAAAGACTATATTTTTTGGTTTTAATATAGAATAGGTACAATTTGGATTAGTATTTATGCGACAGAGTCGACGGAGCCCCGCTGCGCGGGGCTCCTATTTCTGTATGCAGGGTTTAAAGTAACCTAACACGAAGGAGATGACGGGAGCTGAGTTCGCTCGCTTTGCTCGCTCACTTCAGCTCCCGTCATCTCCTTCGAACCTAACCTGTCCGTGTCGGGGTGCCCTAAGCTCCCGAGCTCGCTACGCTCGCTTTTGGACTTATTCATTGACCGTCATTTATTATTTTAAATATAATCAACTCGTCGAATCGAGATGTGATCAACTCAACTCGTCGTCACATGAATCGAATGGCGCTCTCTGATTGGTGCAAATGGCCGGTCGCTGTCGTCTCGCGTACTCGCGCCAAATCATGCAGTGGCTATTTTCACGATAAAAGAATATGATGTATTGTTTTACATGCTAAGTTATAATAAATTATGCTTTCTTTCTTTCTTCGATAGAAGCTTGAATTATATTTTTTTGAGGATATTGCGTTGAAGCTGTAAAACGTAAAATGGTGACAAGATATAAAATCCGTGGCCGAGTTAGTAAATTACGTGGCAATGTATAAATAAGAAGGACAAGTCACAATAATTGATGATCTTTACTTGACGCTTTCTGTAGAATATTTAGTTGGCGTTGCAAAAAAGACGAATTAGTTTATTAGAGGCTATGTCATTTTCCCGTTGCTTAGTTATAAAATTAGAAGTTTAATCACGTGTCCAATAAATAATTTTGTGGCTAGACTTATTATTTCCCAAAACAATTTACATTGTGTTGAATATATACCTACACATGCAATTTACATAAAAATACAATGAACTATAAATTATTAATTAACATTTCAAGATAACATTCAAAATAGAAGGCCAAACAGTTTTAAATATAAAGTCTAACAGTTTTGTATATAATGTCAACCAGATTCAAATATAATATCAAAAAAATTAAATAATTTATCAAACAGCTTCCATTTTACTGCCAAACAGTTTTAAATAATATGTCAAACAGTTTTCAGTACAATGTCAAACAGTTTTATATAATATGTCCAAACAGTTTTAAATATAATGTCAACCAGTTTCAAATACAATGTCAAACAGTTTTATATAATATGTCCAAACAGTTTTAAATATAATGTCAACCAGTTTCAAATAATTATAATATCAAAAAGTTTTAAATAACGAATCAAACAGCTTTCAATTTACTGCCAAACAGTTTTAAATAATATGTCAAACAGTTTTAAATAATATGTCAAACAGTTTTCAATACAATGTCAAACAGTTATAAATAATATGTCAAAAACAGTTTCAAATATAATGTCAACCAGTTTCAAATATAATATCAAAAAGTTTTAAATAACTTATCAAACAGCTTTCAATTTACTGCCAAACAGTTTTAAATAATATTTCAAACAATATTCAATACAATGGCAAAAAGTTATAAATAATATGTCCAAACAGTTATAAATTTAATGTCAAAAGGTTCTAAAGTTATGTAATGTCAAAAATAAATATAATTCAGGTATTATGTGACATTAGTTCCGATATATTAGACATTTTTCTAATAAAAAGACCTTTAATTTTGCTTTAAACAAGTGGGTGTTATAAATCAGGATATTTAGCTCAGTAGGCAACTTATTAAATATCTCTACAGCTTGGTACTTCGAGCAATGCTCTACTATATTAAATTTCGGTGATATTAGTTGCTTAATATTTTTACTCCGCGTGATTTCTCTAATCTCACGTTCTTCTTGTGATTCAAACTCATGTAGATACTTAGCAAATTATTATGTTTGTGTCATCAGCGAAAACAACAAGTTGCTTGTTCGGCTGAGTTTTACTCATGAAGTTAAGTAAGTCATTTGTAAAAATAATATAGAGAATAGGTCCTAAAATTGAGCCTTGAGGCACACCACGTTTTACATGCGTCATTTTCGACTTGTATATCACTTCGTGATTATTCTCGTCGATACTTTTAATTTCTACATACATTCGTCTATTTTGTAAGTACGATGTCATAAGTTGTAATGTCTTGCCTCTTATACCATAATGTACGAGTTAAGTAAGTAGTAGTTCATAATCTATGGTGTCAAAAGCAGAACTGAGGTCAACAAATAGTCCAGCTACTTTCATTTTTTCATTTAATTTACTAACTATGTCATTTATTAAATTGTCAATTGCATCCGAGATACCAACGCCTTTCTGATATCCAAATTGTCTCAGATTAATAAATCTACCTTTAGTCTAGTTTTAATGATTTTTTCAAAAAGTTTTGATAAGTTGGATAATGAGGATATGGGGCGATAATTTTTGGGATCAGTCTTTGAGCCCTTTTTATGTATCGGAATCACCTTAGCTAATTTCAACTGGTCAGAATAGATTGACTGTTCGATGCATTTATTGAAAAAATCAGAAAGAGGAGAAGCTAATATTTCTATATTTTCCTTTATAGTCGATATCGGTACGTCGTCAAAGCCGCAAGAATGTTTATTAGCCATTTTACTAACCAACTTTGTAATTTCATTTGGTGTAGTTGGTTTGAACGTTATATCACTTTCAACTCTTTTCATCGAATCCATCAGGAAAAACATTGCTCTATCTTTATCTTTATTCGCTATAGATGATTTGAGTAAGAAACTGTCGGTCAACATATTTGCAATAACTTGAGGATCCGTGATAACTTTATTGTCTACATTTAAGATAAGATTTTTACGGTGCTTGTTTTTCTTCTTTTTAGTGTGTTCGTTTACTATTTTCCATGTTTCTTTCACTATATTTTTTGCACTGTTTAAATAACGTCACTGTTTAAATGACGCTTGCTTTTTGGCTTGCTTAATAACTCTTCTATAAATTCGAACGTAGTTGATTTCGTAATTTGTGATGCTGGCATTATTTAAACGTCCAGAGCACAGCACTCTTTTCATTTTACTTGAAACTTTAATACCTTTTGTAATCCACTTTATTGTATGGTTATTGTTAGACTTTATTCTAACTGATTTTTTGGGATAACAATTTTGAAATAGTTTGTTGAAATTGTTTAGAAACTGATTTATTCCCATATTAGTCCAAGTTTTGTTCATAATAATTGTTCTTTTGAAAAACGGAATGGTTCTTCTCATTAAATATTCTTTTAATTACTATGGTGTACTCGAAGTTTTTTTGAAAAATCACCAGGTCGGGCTGACTCATGCATTGACCAAATTGCCAGTAATATACAGAGTGTTTGTAGCGTTACGTATAGCTCAGATGACCTATACGTAAGCCACTTTAATAAAAGTAAAGAAATTATAAATTAAAAACTAAGTAAAAGGATAAAGAGAATAAAACTAAGGGCCAGCTTCACATGACGTTGGTGGCTTGAGTTAGGCAGCTGGACTGGCAGGAAGACGTGGTATGCCCGAGGTGATCACAGTGCGCAACCTGCGCATACTGCTGGCGGGTCGCGCTGTGGCTGCGCGCGCCCTGTAGACTTTACTGCAGCAGTTCATGCACCACGTCCGGTAGGTAGGCAGGAAGGCAGGCAGCTAGGAGTGTCGAGGAATCGGGTTGTGGCGTTACACGCCGTAGATACAAAGGTATACGGTTGGCAAGGTATCGGACAAATGATACTCAGTATATCATGCAATAAATTTACTGGAGCACTTCAGAGATTAGATAACATTCACAGGCCGTATATATTATAGATTAAAGAGTACTCAGATAAAATAGTACACTTGGTAGTTTTTTAAGTAGAAAAACCGACTTTCGGCGTTCAGTTCAGATTCAAAACTAAAAAAGTGACTCCCGTTTTTCTTCAATCTCTGTAATTTCTTATGGAATTCGTTTACAGAGTTAAAATTTTCATAAAACAAAATTATAATTTTCATTTATAAAACTTTTTGCACAAGTACAAAGGCGGACTTAATGCCTTAGGCATTTTCTACCAGTCGACCTTAGGGTGGTGCAGAGATAAAATATGGCAGGTGCAACTTAATAAAAAAGCAAATAGAGAAAATAAATATAACTAAAACAACGAGCTTAAAGAAGCTATAGTCCATTCAGATAAAGAATATATCTGAGATAGTCCATGGTATGATATGTCTAAATGGCTTACGAAAATAAAATAGACATATGTCATGTCAGATAAAAATGTCAAGAGTTTAAAATATACTATGATTTTTAAAATTAGCAGTAAAATTAAGTTTTGGATGTTAAAACAAATCGTATGCTTTTCAGGTCTTTAAATTATCAAAGAATACATAAAAATGAGTTGATTATGAAGATGAGATTTGTAAAGTGTGTCATAAAACGTAAGTAGACTAAAAGATGTGGAATGGACACCACATGTTCAGTCAGAAATTCTTCACCTACGCTTGTCAGATCACGAAACAGCACAAACTGTTACTATAAAGACAAGATATTGTTTTGTATTTATTCATACAAAACAATATCTTGTTGGTCTGAATTAAAACGTGACTACTGCGCCGAAAACCTTAAGATATTTTGCGAATGTATGTCTTCTCTCTCATTTTCGGAAAGATACGACCCGGATACTCTAACAGAAGACTTCATTTTATTTCATGAAACAATCACATTATATTACGATCTGTGCTTTCCGGTTATTAGGGATAAAGTTAATAATAACCCAGTTACACAAAACTGGGTAACAAAAGGCTTTAAAAAATTCAGCAAAACGAAAAGACAGCTTTATTTAAAATTTAGAACTTGTAAAACGAATAAAAAAACATTATGAGGAAATCTACAAACTTTATAATCATATGTCTAAACGATGTGCACAGAAAGCTCAGAAATTAATGAATACAAGACGTATACAAAAGCATAAGAATAAAAGCCACTTGGAATGCAAGAGATCGCGGAATGCGATAAGGCCGCCCATTGTATACTATAGTATTAAGTTTCTTTTTTCTTGTTTATTATGGTGTACAATAAAGTGTATATAAATAAATAATAATAATTTGTTTAAAAATGGCATTGATGAAATAAATTCTAATAATGTGACTTATAATAATCCATCTGACATTTGCAATATATTTAATGACTATTTAATTAATTTGACATCTAATCAACCATTTAATCAAAAATCTTCACACTATTTTTCTAAAACCTTTTCAGATGCAGATGCAGAAGAAGTGTATAAAATTATATTGTCGAAAGAAGTGAATAAAATTATAAAATTATATCGTATCGTAAAACCACTATTTCAAAGGGGAAATAAGTCCGACCCAAATAACCACCAGTCTATTACGATAGTACCCATCATATCTAAAAATTTTGAGAAGGCTATGCATATTAGGTTGAATAATTTTCTCAGTAGACATATCATATTGTGCAAAGAGCAGTTTGGTTTCCGTAAAGGTTGTTCTACTGCTCTTGCCATCTTCAACTTTATTAAACTTGTAACAGAAACTATTAACAATGGCAATCCAGCAGTATCATTATTCTTAGATATGAGTAAGGCCTTTGATTTTGTTAATCATGCTAAGCTATTAAACAAATTAGATTTCTACGGCATAAGGGGCAAGGCATATGAATGGATATCTAGCTATTTAAGTAATAGGAAGCAATATACAGAGAAATCCAAAGTTGTAAAGAAAAGTGACAAAATATATTCTAAAGAGAAACACATGCATTATTTTATGCAACATAGCGAAGTTGTGCCAAGACAAAAAACCGGCCAAGTGCGAGTCGGACTCGCGAACTAAGGGTTCCGTACCATTATCGCAAAAAACGGCACAAAAATCACGTTTGTTGTATGGGAGCCCCACTTAAATATTTATTTTATTCTATTTTAAGTATTTGTTGTTATAGCGGCAACAGATATAAAGGGTCTTTCAACAAGGACGGGTCGATGTTAAAATTGAATAAAACAAGATGTGTGTGAGATATTAACGAAATTTATTTTTTATTTAAAAGGCCCATTTATGCCATTATGGATGGAATATGACATCGTCCAAATGTCCGCCGCGGCTTCGTATGGTGGCACGAATCCGAGAGGTCCAATTTTTAATGACTCTGCTGCATAGATCCGGCTGAATCCGAGCGATAGCCTGCGTTATGTTGGCTTTCAGGGCAACGGTCGAATGTGGTTTATTGGCATAGACCTGACTTCAGAAAACCCCACAAGAAAAAGTCTAGCGGAACTCTAACTCTACCCTCAAACCGTTCATGCAGAATGTCGATTGTGTCGTTCGCTGTTTGGCAAGTAGCGCCATCTTGCTGGAACCACATGTCGTTCACGTCCATATTGTTCAATTCAAGCCAAAAGAAATTGTTTATCATTGATCTGTAGCGCAAGCTGTAATACAAGCAAAGAAGTTGGTTTGTTTAACATCTAGCCCGAAAGAACCCATGCAATAATGGCTTTTCCTGACAAATTACACAGTCGTCCCTTCATCAGATCGTGGGATATAAGGGCTTGATATTTAGGAGACTAGTGAAATAACAATCGAACAACTTGTGATCAGTGAAATTACCTACTGAAAGAAAGTCGGTACCTAGCGGGAAACTTCAAATACATGAAGACTTGTGTGACGGGTATTCGGTCAGAACATAATCTTATTTGCAGCACAAGGAGTGACTGAAAAACATTCTTCAACCATAAAGTTTGATCATGATGGTTTGAAAGCTTATTGAAAGGTCTACTTCTTGCTCAATTAAATTTGGAGAGTTTACAATAATAGTAACTAGTTTAAACTATTGAAGATAACTAAAGTCACATAATTATCATTTGCACTAAGACCGGTAAATGTTAGTTTAGTTGAAAAGTGCCTGAAAATGGTTTGTTTTAAATTAATCCTTCAGGCTTTTGACCTCAGCTGTTCAGTGTAATTGAAAGAATACTGGAACGATTCCAATTAATTGGTAGACAAACCAGGAACTAAAATCAAGACTTGATTTTGCAAATCATGGCCCGGAGAGAATCATGACATGAAATGAAAAGTACCTCAAGTGATGGGATTCTTAACGCTACCTGCCTGGTAGTATGTTGTGTTAAAGGTAATGGTAATTGAAGAATCTGCTGCGCATGAGAAAGTTCAGATTTAACAAAAATCTGGTTACGGAAAGTATCTACAGTAGCTGGCAAGGTCACTTTATTTTTATAATTTTTTGATGTTCATGGAAAAAGAAACTTTACCACCCTTTTGTGGTTCCAATGCAGTTGGTTAAACAAAAATTACATTGTAAAGCCGTTGAACTTCTTGTACACTACAATATACAATGTTTTTGTCTGTTAAAAGAAAATAAGTGGAGAAAAAGAAAAAGCAATTGATTGCACATTGCAGATTCAAGGTTGTTTCAAATTGTAGATTATTATGGTTTTCACAAAAGTCTAACTTTTATGCCTTAGAAACATAGTATGATAATCTTTGCTGTTACTCATTGACGGTGTATTCATTTTACAATTTATGTGATGATTGATTTTTTTAATTGCTGTGTGATTGTTACCTAATTGTTTGACTGCCTTGTCCACAATTATTACTTGGGGTCTAGGGTTGTATCTCTCGACAACATGTAGTGGTATCCTATTGCTTGAAGCTTGAACTTGGTTGGTGAGTTAAGGGTGCGCTATACACCTTTGCTTGCAGACATCGATTGGTGAGTGCAGACATGTTATTTTGTGTTATAAAATTGTCTCTATGTAAAGATATTCGAATATGTCATAATATAGTGGTTAGTGCTTTAGTGACAGTACTTATCACAGAAATCTTATAATTTCTTCATATTGGTAGTGTGTCTTCATGGGGTTATTTATGCCGTTCATTAATTTTTACTACCGTTGTGATGGCGCTGTGGCTGGGCCACTGGATGCTGCTCTGTGTGTTGCGGGTTCCATTCTCATGTGTAGTAGATGTTTGCGTGACCTGCAGGTGGTTGTTCCGGGTCTGACTGTTTGTGAGTTTGGAATGTTAGTGAACGCACCCATAATACCTGTTGATTTGATGTCTGATGGAAGGTGGGAGCCTGGTGCCTCCGGTGCTCTGGTGACCTGTTGTTTGGAGTATGTGACATAGTATGATGTGTTAAGCATATGGAAGGTATGGCACCCTTGGTGCTTCGAGACCGACCTGACGTTTGTTGCGAGCCAGGTTCGTTAGGTAGGTTGGTGGGTGGTCGAAGGGGCCCAGCACGTCCGGTCCACGCCACGCGTTTTACAGCTGGATGGTCGAAGGGGCCCAGCACGCCCGGTCCATGCCACGCTGTTAGTAGGTGGGTGGTCGAAGGGGCCCAGTACGCCCGGTCGACGCCACGCGTTGTACAGGTGGACGGTCGAAGGGGCCTAGCACGCCCGGTCCATGTCACGCTGTTAGTAGGTGGGTGGTCGAAGGGGCCCAGTACGCCCGGTCCACGCCACGCGTTGCGCAGGTGGATGGTCGAAGGGGCCCAGCACGCCCGGTCCATGCCACGCTGTGAATAGTTGGTTGGTCGAAAGGGCCCAGTGCGCCCGGTATACTTTGCGTGGTATGATGAGTCGTTGGTTGATTGAAAAGGGCCTTGTGAGCCCGTTCCACACATGATATGATGAGTTGTTCGTTGATCTAAAGGATCTTGTGCGCCTGGTCTTCACCGTATGATATCGCAGAGTATGCATGTCAGGAATGGACGAGCGGATCCAAATGGAATGTTACTTTCTTTGGTGTGTGAGATTTGACGAGCCATTATAAGAATTGTTAAATGCTCGAGGCCTCGCAAAATGTCAGGAGGCCGTGTCCGGCATTTCTAAGATATCGTTCTGAAGAGCGCTATGGTTTCAAATGACTTTGACAGATGGCAACTTGACGTTAACACTTGACATTAGTTTATGGCGCGAACAAGGGAGGATGACACAAGAATCGAGAGAGATATATGGCGGGTTTGGTTTGAGTTGTGAATTCGTGATAAAAACCTAAGGAGAAATACAGTGAGAGTTACCGATTGTTCGTGTAGATCAAACTACGTGTCATAGTGGAATGTCGTTTAAGTTATTCGCCAATACATAAAGTGTTCAGTTACATTGTGAGCCTACATACAAGCAAAGAAGTTGGTTTGTTTAACATCTAGCCCGAAAGAACCCATGCAATAATGGCTTTTCCTGACAAATTACACAGTCGTCCCTTCATATTGATTAATTGTTAAATCAGCATTGTAAACAAACATTTTAATTTGATTGACATTTTTAATTTTATTTATTGACATGTTAATTTATTTTATTTTCATCTTTATTTAATTTTAATTATTGGCATTTTTAATTTTTATTATTGACATTTTAATTTATTTGCATTTTAATTTATTTGTTTTGACAATTGAAAGTATAGCAATGCATCAATGTTGTTTTGGTCTAGATTTATTTTTCCATTTTTTTTTTTGAAAAACTATATATCACGGGAATTTAACGCGATGATTTATATTATTTGTTTACCTATTTAAGCAAAAAACGTTTAAACGTGGAATCTAGTGATTCAAAAAACATTACCTCGTTTTGTGCGGTCGGCGAACTTACAGAATAAAGACACGGTCAGTGTTGTGTGTAGAAATGTGAGGGTAGAGGAAGTATTTTCTGCCCCAACGGAGCCAGTACACCGAGACACCAGTCCGTCAGTACCCGGTCAGTTTCTGCACGTTGTTGCAACACGGCCGAAACGTCGGGTGAAATAGGTAAATAAATAATCTAAATCATCGCGTTAAATTCCCGTGATACATTGTTTTTCAATTATGAAACGCGAAAGCTTTTAAAGTTAAAATTGTTTTATTATCTAATGTTTACAATTGTTTTGGGTATGATGTCTAAATACTTAATGAGTTTATTATTGAAAGTAATTTGTACACTTGCTTGCAGGCAGAATACAATAACTTTTACCCTCTTACAAATAAACGCGGAATAAAGTTATACCAGGTATAACAAAGGAATAACCATACATTTTCATAGGTTTATACTTGGTATAACTTTATGCCGCGTTTATTAGTAAGAGGGTTAGACTTTAAGATCTTTCCTTGTTAAACGAATTTTCATTTGATTTGCCATTCAATAAAAAAGCAAGAACTATCAGCCAACCATTCAACAAGAGATAAAAGCTTTTCTGGGCGTCATGATTATGATGGGTTTACAGCCACTGCCGGATTTTGAACTGTACTGGTCTACGGGTCGTTTTTAGAATAATCCAGATATTTCGTCCACTTTTAACCTAACCAGATTCAAGAAGATACTCGAAAATTTACATGTCAATGATAATACAACAGCAGCACCGCGTGGGTCACCAAATATTGATAAATTGCACAAACTCTAAATAAAATAATAAATAAACTCAGGCATTTGATAGACAAACTAAACTTCATATTCTCACAACGGAGTCAACTATTTATTCCGTGGACGAAAGAAATTCAAGGGCAGATCTTCCATGAAACAACATATGCCCATGAAGCCGATAAAACGGGGCTATAAAGTATGGACTTGTTGCGACGCAAGGACAGGCTACTTGTCCTTTGAAGTTTATACTGACGAATCCGAAATAAAATATGAAGCCCGGTAAGGTTTCACTGTGGACACAAATCAACCACTTAATTCCACTATGTAAAGATCTACCACTTAATTCATTAGTAGTATTTGATTTTACAAGTTGTAAGCTAATTGATGTCTTATATCAAAACAATACTTACGCTATTGGGACTGTCAGAAAGACACGAAAAGGACTACCTGAATTCATAAAACAGAAACATAAAAACAGGAACGAAAAACTAATAAAACATAAATTTTACGTCAATACCAGTGAACCTATAACAGCTGTTAAATGGTCAGACACAAAATAAGTTTGCGTTTTGTCGTCGGCGCACAAGCAATATGATGTAACTGTGGTCATGAGAACACAAAAAGATGGAACACTAGGCTTTTGGCTTGTGCTCCTGCCAAAGTAATTATAAAAAATTGTTAAATGTGACTTCGGACAGTGTAACATATTACAAAGTTAAACAAATTATATAACCAGACTGTGACAGTGTTTTCATCAATTATGGTGCACAAGCATCTGAAATAAGTGTTTGTGACATTTCAAACTTAATACTACAAACAAACTTAATTATTGGCGCAAATTTCATTACCGTGGTGATCTTCAAAAAAAATACCAGGAAAGCATTCGTTTTTTATTTGAAACATCTTGACTGCAACGCCATCTTATAGAAAACCAAACAATCAACAGAATTAGTTACCATTTGATAAACAGTTAATTAAGTACAGTGACATCTTTTGACTACTCAAGAAATTACGTTGCAAGTAGTATCGCCTACGCATATTGCAAACGCTAATTTCAACACGAATCACTAAGTACTGGTTGCCCTAGCGGTGTAACGCGCTACATCTGATACTGTAGAATCCAGGTTCGAATCCCATCAAACAGAATTATTTTTAAAAGTATAATACATAAGCAGTGTAATAAGACATAAGCATTATGGAACGTACCTTTGGGCAATTTGGGTGCCGCTTTGCACGTAGCAATTTTTCAGAATATTCTTATAAACATTGATTTTAATGAAAAAATGCGTTAGTAATCTGATATTATATTTTTTACGCATGGGGTAGGCCTATATCCAGCAGTGGACGTCTTTCGGCTGATATGATTATTATATTTTTTTTCATCATCATCATCATATCAGCCGAAAGACATCCACACACACAGCTGGACATAGGCCTCCCCCAAGCGTCGCCACATTGACCGGTCCCGTGCGTCTCGCAACCAGCGGATCCCCGCAACCCTCACCAGGTCATCGGTCCACCTAGTGGGAGGCCTTCCAACGCAACGTCTTCCGGTTCGCGGTCGCCACTCCAGAACCTTTCTGCCCCATCGGCCATCCGTTCTGCGAGCAATATGCCCTGCCCACTGCAACTTGAGTTTGGCAATTCTTCGGGCTATGTCGGTAACCCTGGTTCTCTTGCGGATCTCTACATTTCTGATTCGATCACGCAAGGAAACTCCGAGCATAGCCCTCTCCATTGCCCTTTGAGTGACTGTAAGCTTTCTGATGAGGCCCATTGTAAGCGACCACGTCTCAGAGCCATATGTCATCACTGGCAACACACACTGGTCATAGACTTTCGTCTTGAGACACTGTGGTAAGTTGGACGAGAAGATACCGCGCAACTTCCCGAACGCTGCCCAGCCGAGTCGGATTCGACGGTTGACCTCTTTCTCGAAGTTGGCCCTACCCAATTGGATCGTTTGTCCCAGGTAGACATAGTCGCCCACAACATCGTGAGTCTTCGACCTTGATAGGAGTGGGTGTAACATGGGCATTCAACATCACCTTGGTTTTGTCCATGTTCATCCTAAGATCCACTCTTTCGGAAGCTCTACTGAGATCATCGAGCATTGTACTGAGGTCCTCCTTGGTCTCGGCCATAACCACTATATCGTCGGCAAACCGAAGGTGAGTGATGTACTCGCCATTGACGTTGATGCCTAGCCCTCTCCAGTCCAGAACCTTGAAGACATCCTCCAGTGCAGCAGTAATCAGTTTCGGAGATATGACGTCTCCTTGTCTCACATCTCGCTGCAGAAGGACTGGTTCCGAATTCTGAGCCTGAAGTCAAACTGACATGGTGGATCGATTCTATCGAGTCGATCGAATCGAAGGCTTTCTCGTAGTCCACAAACGCTAAGCAGAGAGGCAGGTTGTACTCTTCGGTCTTCTGTATAACCTGGCGCAGCGTATGTATGTGGTCTACGGTACTGAAGTCTTTACGGAATATACATTTATAACACGACGTCTTACGCCATCTACCGGATTGTGTGCACAACACTACGCCACCCAAGTAGATCGCAACACAAACAAGATCAATCATAGATAAGACGATAACAGTAACAGTACCAATAGACTGCTAGCGACATCTAGCATTGGACATGTGAAGCACCCGTGACGTCAACGAAGGTTACAACCACATACAAGCATGAGATGATGAAGACACACACTGATCTGTCAAACCGCCTATATAAACCCGCACCACGGAGGAACCAGCACTCCGGTGCTCTCATCTCGACTCCCGTTACGCACAAAACTGGGCGTATATAAGACGTATATACGCCCAGTTCTCACATATGCAGCTCCATCATGGTTTGTCCTCACTAGCGAGGCAAACAAGAAACGTATCCGTGCGCAGCAGAACCTTACACTGCGCCGGATAACGGGTGCCCCTCGCTATGTGAGGAACGATATAATCGCGCGCGATCTAGGGATTGAGAGCCTGGATAGCTTTTGCGCACGTCTCTCAACAAACATGTTTTCGCGTGCCGACGCCTCTGCCCATCCGCACATCAAGCAGATAGCGCCATGGCACGCGAGACCGCCTGACGCCCGCCGCCTCCCGCGCGACCTGTGTAATGCATAGGCCCCGCCCATGCGCCCCCCAACACCTCCCCCCCGCAGCCTCATTACCGGACTGACGCTTGAACGATGCGCTCACCACTACACGCGCTCGTTCATACAATAATACTCCACTATACATACATTTATGCGGTGTACATGGTGTTCTAAGTTAATATAGGCATTATGTACATTGTAAAACATACATGCATGACTCCACAACATTTAAAAACACATAACAAGTATAAGCCGCGCGCGGTGCGTGCTTCGTTATATACATGAACGGTGTTACACAATACAATACCGTTCAAACATACATAATCGGTCCCTTAGCCTGGGGCGCAACCGGCTAGATCTGGAAACGTTTCAGGCGGGGACTTTACATTCTCAGTTGGGCGCGCCAATACAGCCGGCATCTAGTCGCTGATTATTCCTTGTTCGGCCTCTGGAAGTTCGCTTTCAGTCTCACCGAGCAGGGATGTATCGCCTAGGTGCCGTGAAAATCCGACGCCGCGAGGCGGCGTCGCGGCGCTCCCGCTGTACACTTGCAATCACTCTCGGGCGGGCAGAGTAAACTCGCTCGCCCACTACCTAAGCCTATAAGGCAACACAAAGATTAAGTGCCCGTAGTAACGGGCACTCGATGAAATCGCGGGACAAAGGCCAAGCCTACAGCCCGCCCGCCGCGCCCCATACGGGGTAGCAGCGAGTACCTTCTGGTCAACCAGCACTCGCTACTTAGGAGGCACAGTGGTCGATAGCCCCGCAGTCACCACTGTTGTCATAAGCTTGACCTGAGCGGAGGCCCCGTCGCACAGACAGGTATTTGGCCCTAAAAGTCGGGCGAAATCCATTTTTTTTGTTTTAGTTAGACGCCGTTTTTTATTATTCCTCGAAATACAATGGTATCTCCTCCTACCAATAGCGTGAATCCGACGCGCTAGAGACTTTCCCCCGCTCCATGCGCTCAGTCGGAAATTACCCTTCGCTTGCCGTGATCGTGTAATTATTCGATGCGCTCAAATTTCATTGTTTTCAAATATTAAATTTATGGTGAAAAAGTCAATTTCTTTTGAATTTCTACTATGGATCTTACACAACCAGGTATGTACTTATTATTTTATTTAGTTTTGTTAGGAAAAGAGGGAGTTTTCGTACCTTTAGCTCCATTAGTAACTAATTCTTAAAAAGTCCTATAAAATACGCATTTCAAAAAATCTTTAAGCGTTTTAAAGTATTTCTGAGCATTTCTAAGTAAAAATGTATATGGTTTGTTTTAGAATAGACTCTATAGTATTCTAAAATACGTAAATCAGCCACCCTAACGCACCCCTCCATTTTTGGCAATTTTTTTTTCAATGGACTCAAAAAACCACGTGTTGTTTTTTTTTACGAAAATTAGTTTATTTTGTTTCCAGGCTCTTCTGGGACGCGGGTATTAACTAGAAACGATTTACTAACTATCATGGAACGCTCCAATGCTTCAACTTTCAATGAAAAGTTGGAATTTATGGAGTTGGAACTTCTCCGTCAATACTCTGAAGATGACCCGAACATTGCCGATGCAAAGCACAAGTTGTCAATTATACGTCACCAATTCAAGCAGAAATGGTCAGCTGCCCGCAACACCAAAGCCAGATTCCTAAAAGCGAACAAAGAATGGCTCAAGGGCACCATATCGCTACCAAAAGCAGGTACCTATTTAGGTTAACAATTCTTTTGTTTCGAACATTATTATATTTCATAGAATTTTATCAGTGACTAAACTGTGGTTTATCTTTTGTTATAGGATTAAGGCCAGGTAGACCTCAAAAGTCGTTTTCAGAGTTATGTGAAAGGAATAAAAGGCGAAAAACTGAAAATCTTCGAACATCTGACTTAGATGTGCTGGCATACGCAACACAAATGAAATTTCGAGAAACTGGCGAAGTTGAAGCATCAAAAATCGTAAAGGTCCTTACCAGAAGCCCCCGGAAAGCAAAAAAATATGCAGCAGCGATAAAAGAACAAGCAGCTGAACAAGAAAAAGAAGTTTCAACGAAATTGGCACACCTTCGTTCCCTGTTTATGTTTGTTGAAGCTGGACTTACCCAGGCCCAATACGAAGTGGTTCGAGACACGAATCCAGGCTTTTACCCATGCTATTCGATTCTAAAGAAGTTGAAGAAAGAATGTTACCCCGAAATCCACAGCATAACTGAGACCTGTGCCGAAGTAAGGGTACAAAGCTTAATGGATCACACCATCAAGCGATTATTATTGCATCTTGGTGAGGAGGTCTTGGAGCAACTGACTGAATCTGAAAAGCAGTCCTTTCTGCTCATCAGCAAATGGGGCTGTGACGGATCTCAGCAGATTCAATATAAAATGAAATTTGCAAATGAGACTGATTCCGACGCCAACATTTTTCAAAGTTCTGTCGTTCCACTCCAACTAGTCTATGGAACGGAAAGAAAAATTATTTGGCAAAACCCAACTCCGTCATCACCACGATATTGCAGACCAATACGCATACGATTTGTGAAAGAAAACACTGACGTGACTAATGAGGAAATCGAGTACGTAGAAAATCAAATAAAAGAACTGAGCAAGACCAAGATCGACGACATATCCATCAAACATAAAATAGTTTTTACCATGGTGGACGGCAAGGTATGTAACGCAGCAACCCATACCAAGTCAACCATGAGATGTTACATATGTGGCGCCACATCCTCCGATTTCAACGACCTTACAAAAGAAAGGCCCTGCAATACGGAAAACATGCGATTTGGTCTATCTTTGCTGCACGCTCGAATAAGATTTTTCGAGAGCATACTGCATGTAGCTTATAAATTACCAGTCATGAAGTGGAGGGCTCGCCTGACTGCCGACGAGAAGAAACTAGTGGAAACACGAAAAAAAGAAATCCAAACCAAGTTTCGTGAACAACTAGGATTACTAGTAGATATTCCAAAGGCTAACTTTGGAAACACGAATGATGGGAATACCAGTAGGCGATTTTTCGATGAATACGAGAAAGCTGCAGAAATAACTGGGATTGACCAGAATTTAATCTACCGATTAAAAGTCATCCTAGACACCATGTGCTGCGGGATAAAAATTAACATCCAAAAATTCGAAATTTACTGCAAAGAAACTGCTGAATTGTACGTTTCTTTGTACAAGTTTCATCCAATGTCGCCGACATTACATAAGGTGTTGAGTCATGGGGCAGCCGTGATAAAGGAGGCGATTCTGCCAATCGGGCAACTGTCTGAAGAAGCTGCAGAAGCCCGCAATAAGCACATCCGAGCGTTTCGACTAAACTACGCCCGAAAATTTTCGAGAGTAGCATGCAACACAGACGTTTTAAATAGGTTGCTCCTGACATCAGACCCCTTGCTGACGGGAATGAGGAACGCTAAACATAAAAGAAAGAGTCCTCTTTCAGCGGATACCATGAATCTTTTGGAGGAAAATGATATTTGCAATATTAGTATTGAAAATGACTCTGAAGATGATGAAAATTAGAAATAAAATTAGTTAAGAATAATGTATGCCTTTTTTTTTACTCTATTATGCCTCAAAATAAAACGAAATACTTTAATAATACTATAATACGCAAAAAATATTTTTGTCCGACTTTTAGGACCAAATACCTGTCTGTGCGTCGCCCTCAGGAATAGCCATAGCTAGGAGGTTAAGGGATAGGATAGCCCCGCAGTCCATCCCTGGAACCACCAATAGGTTTAACCCTAGTCTAACTTTGTTTGCTAAAGTCGTAAAGTGTTTTAAGTAAAGAAATAAACCCCTACTTGTCATCCAACGTTGGTTTTATTCCACCGCCACCATTACATTGGCGCCCAACGAAAATCTTCTTCTACCCGCAACAATTTTTTCAAAGTACCCACATTTTTACGGTGTACCCACATATTGGTGGATAAACTGGAGCGTACCCTCAAGAGATCTTATATTATTTTGACATGTCTGAGAAAAAACAATAAATGGTGGTGATGACTCAGGAGCAATTCACTGCACTTATAACAAAAGTGACAGAAGCGAACGAAAGTGGAAATAGAGATTTTAAATGTTTTGCTGCGTGCACGAAGCGTTACGACGGTGAACGAAATTTTAATAAAGTAGAAGAATTTGTGACCAGTATCTCAGTTTACAAAAAAATTGAGAAAATCAGTGGCGAAGACGCCTTGGAAGGTTTAACTTTGTTATTGTCTGGTGCTGCTGCTACGTGGTGGAACGGTGTAAAAAGCGACATCAAAAAGTGGTCACAAGCTCTTGACGCCATTAAGTCTGCTTTTGCGCCAAAAATGCAGCCACACGAAATTTATTTGGAACTGTATTCGAAGAAACAAACAATTGAAAAAATTGACGCGTTTGTGTGTGAGAAACGTGCCTTACTCGCTCAGTTACCTGCAAATCGGCATAAGGAAGAGGAACACTTGGACTTTGTTTACGGACTTCTCAACATATCCTACAAAAAGGAGATTGCTCGCACGGAAGTGAAGACGTTTGCTGAACTTCTGGAGCGCGGTCGTCATATTGAGAGTCTGGTCAAGGAAGCTGGTGAGGTAACGACATCAACCCAATCAGAACGGAAGCCGCCCAAAAGATGTTCTTTTTGTGGCAAGAAGGGTCATCTTTTTGACGTATGCCGCAACAGGTTGGCAGAACAAAAAGAAACGGCAGTAACCCAAATAGAAAAGAAGCCAGTCATCACGTGCTATGGATGTGGAGCACCTGGTGTTTACAGAAGCAACTGCAGTACCTGTAAAACCAAAGAAACGCCACCAAAACCCGTTGCATTTTATTCAATACAAAATACCTTACAGATACAAGCCAAAATACCGACGATAAAGGTAACCATTAAAGGGGAAGAAGGCTATGCATACATGGATACTGCTGCCCGCCGTAGTATTGCCAGTATGCAACTCTATAAGATGTTGTTACGTAAAGGAACACAGTTTGATCAGCGAGTAACTGACATCAAATTAGTAGATGGAACGGTGAAACGTCAAACTTGTTGACAACCACAACTGACATACGTATTGGAGAACGCACACTACCAATAACATTGTCAGTCATACCAGAAGCTGTTGACAACCGTACGCTGTTAGGTATCGAATTCCTAGAACAGGCAGGAATCATACTTAATGCACCGCAACGCAGTTGGAATTTCATTGACGAACCGACATTTGAAGACAAAAAGGACTCAGTGGAACTGAAAGCAGTGTCGGAGTTCATCCGTTGGGCTAACGAGTTGGACATGTTGTTACCGTTACCCATAACACCGTCAGGATCCGACGTACAAGACAGTCCACCGGTAAACAAACGACCTATTACGGTTAACGGTAAAATGGACATTACACAAATTGGACACGCCACACATAGGAGTATTTGGCTAATAAAACCGGTCAAAAATATCTGAGGCGTTTTTTTATATGAATTCGATTTAAACATTATTTTTTATTACAAATAAGTGTGCATTAACAATTAATCTCATTAAAACTCTTCATTTTCAACTTCTTCGTCTTCATTTTCTTCATCTTTGTCTTCATCTTCTTCACCGTCTATATTTTCACCGTAATCTTCTTCATGAGGAGTACTTGCAATCATCAGACTGACTGCCTCTTGCGAAAACGGCTGAGTTCTTTTGTGCTGCCTTGGTCGATTACTACTCAGATATGGGTCGGAACTTAGTAACAGTCTATGTAATATGTCTCTATTACAATCCACCCGTGAAAATTTTCGTGCAAAATTCAATCTGTATTGCCGGAAGTGCTTGTTACGCGCCTCAGCTGCCTCCTCTGATAACTGGCCAATAGGAAGGATTGCATGAGATATGACTTCAGCTCCATGCATTAACACTTTGTGAATTGTTGGTGACATAGGGTGCCAACCATACAAATTTGTGTACATTTTCGCAGTTTCATGTGCATAGGCTTCAAACTTATCAACATCAACGCTGTGTCCACTTGAAATCACTTCTAAGATGACTTTAAATCTTTTTATTAAATGCACATTGACGCCAGTGATTCGAGATGCACATTCTGGGTCGGCAAAAAATCTCCTTGACGTGTTACCATCATTTGTGTTCCCAAATCCTGCTTTGGGAACATCTACTAGTAGTCCTAATTCTTCTTTGAAATCTTTTTGAAGTTTTTCTTTTCTTTCTTTCACAACTTTTTTTTCTTCAGCTGAACGCGCTTGCCACTTTTCCAATGGTAATTTGTAGGCCAAATGTAGTAATGATTCGAAAAAGCGTATTCTTGCATGAAGAACTGAGAGTCCAAACTTAAGCGTTTCTACATTTACCTCTTTTTTAATTAATTTATTGAAATCTTTCGATGTCTGTCCACAAATATAGCATCTCATTGTGGATGCAGTATCAGTGGCAGCATTGCAGACTTTGCCGTCAATCATTGCCGGAAGTGCTTGTTACGCGCCTCAGCTGCCTCCTCTGATAACTGGCCAATAGGAAGGATTGCATGAGATATGACTTCAGCTCCATGCATTAACACTTTGTGAATTGTTGGTGACATAGGGTGCCAACCATACAAATTTGTGTACATTTTCGCAGTTTCATGTGCATAGGCTTCAAACTTATCAACATCAACGCTGTGTCCACTTGAAATCACTTCTAAGATGACTTTAAATCTTTTTATTAAATGCACATTGACGCCAGTGATTCGAGATGCACATTCTGGGTCGGCAAAAAATCTCCTTGACGTGTTACCATCATTTGTGTTCCCAAATCCTGCTTTGGGAACATCTACTAGTAGTCCTAATTCTTCTTTGAAATCTTTTTGAAGTTTTTCTTTTCTTTCTTTCACAACTTTTTTTTCTTCAGCTGAACGCGCTTGCCACTTTTCCAATGGTAATTTGTAGGCCAAATGTAGTAATGATTCGAAAAAGCGTATTCTTGCATGAAGAACTGAGAGTCCAGACTTAAGCGTTTCTACATTTACCTCTTTTTTAATTAATTTATTGAAATCTTTCGATGTCTGTCCACAAATATAGCATCTCATTGTGGATGCAGTATCAGTGGCAGCATTGCAGACTTTGCCGTCAATCATTGTAAGTATAAGCTTATGTTTTATTTTGCCTGCTCCGTCCACTGCTGTTTTCTTAAGCTGATCGGTTTGGTTCTCGATGTGTAGGATTTCTTCCTTTGTTACATCTTTTGATTCTTGTATGAACCGTATTCTTATAGGTCTACAGTATCTTACTGAGGATGGGACTGGGTTTTGCCACAATATTTTTTTCTGTTCTTCCTCAATAATAACTACCAGTCTTAAAGGCACAAGTGAGCTCTGAAAAATGTTAGCGTCACTGTCAGTGTTGTTCTCAAATTTTTGTTTATACTGAGTTTGCTGTGACCCATCACATCCCCATTTAGTTATTAAAACCATGTTCTGCTTTTCTTGCTCTGAACACGTTTCTACAACCTCTGCTACATATTTGTGCAGGCGCAATGCAGTGTGGTCAAGTAATGCTTGAAGTCGAATCTCAGAGCATGTCTCAGTCACGAGCATGGATTCTTTATCAGGATAACATTCCGTTTTGGCCTTTTGAATGAGCGAATAGCAGGGGTAGATGTTTTTATTAGACTTGTGTATTATTTCCCACTGTCTCCTAGTAAAGTCACCTTCAACGAAGATGGCCAGTGCTTCTTCTGGTGTATGTTTCTTCACAATTGTTTGCTTTCTGGACCTAGTAATAACTTTGCGGATTTTTGTAGCTCTCGTTGGTGAAGCAATAATTTCTTTAATTATTTTTGATGCGTCCGTATTTCCTGAAATACGCTGACTCACGCCAGCTGCATACGTCAACTCCTCCACAGGTACTTGCTCCCGTAGTTCTTTAGTTTTTCGTCGTTTGCTGCGATCGCAAAGCTCTTCGAATGTTTTTGATGGTCGTCCTGGTTTTTGAGTAGGTATTTCCGTCCAGTAAGGCAATTCAATAGAAGATGTGAGCCAGCCTCCATTAGTTTTCAAGAAACGTTCTTCTTTGTAAGTAGCATCTTTCCATTTTTTCTTGAATGTGGTCTTGAAACACCTCAAAGAACGGATAAAATTTGATTTTTCATTATTTGGACAATTAACCAGTTTCAGAAGTCTCTCTTCTAATAATAAAAACTTTTCTTCCATTTTCTTTCCTTTAAATTCATTCAGGATGTTATACAATGCTCTTCTGGTAAATTTCTTGACAGTTCCCGAAGAATCTGTAGAAAAAAAACATAAAAAATAATGATTTAAAATAATTCACATGTTTTACTCATTAACTTTGAAGTAATACAAAACAAAATGGCGGACGTGGGCGGACTGTTTAACTACGGTGTGCAATTGTCGGAAGACCGGTTATTATGACCATGTATAAATGATAGCGGGACAAGACAGGACACATAAACAAAAACACTGTTTTCTGATAAATTTAAGTAAAAAAATATATACAAATTATGCCTGTTATCATACCCTTTTTAAACATAAAATTTAAGCAGCAGATCAACTAATTGATATTTTAAAATACAGTACATACCTTCATCTTCCATATTCAAAAGTTTTTCTTTTAAAACTCCACAACACGAGAACACAATAACAAAACAAAGTAATACTGCAACCGAGAGCGTCGAAAACAAAGACATGCGATTCTGCGAACGAATGAGTTTCGACTGACCTACGTAAACAAGTTTGAAGCTTGCGGGGATTGAATGGCTGTCATTTGATGGACCGGTTACCTAGCTAGATGAACAATAGATTCAGTGAGACTTTTGACTAATTTACTGATTCCGACTTTTGTCCGGTTTTATTAGCCAAATACTCCTATGTGCGCCACCAGGTCCTATACATCCACGAGAACCCGCTGACAACCAATCTTGTGTAGATCCACGTATTATTTATTTACCAATAAACCCAACTTCTATGTATTCTGTTGATCTTTATTTAAATACCGATGAAGGAACCTTACTTACAAACACTGAGCAAAAGATGTTCAATGAATTGTTAATTGAGCACAGCGACATCTTTGAGAAAAACACTGAACCAACTCCATTCATTTACACAACATAGAATCGACACAGGCAATCATCCTCCTATTAGTGTTCAACCCTATAGATTGTCACCAACAAGGCAAAAGCAATTAAGACAAAAGCTGGATGATATGATAAATGATGACGTTATCGAGGAATGCGATTCCCCATGGTCAGCACCTGTAAATCTAGTTCCAAAAGGAGAAAACGATGTTCGAGTTTGCGTAGATTATCGACGACTCAACGAGATAACTAAACCTGACAGATATCCGTTGCCTCGTATTGACGACTTATTACATCAGGCAAAAGCGATGCCCTACATGTCAACAATTGATTTACAGTCAAGTTACTGGCAGATTATGGTACATCCAGATGATTACGATAAAAAAAGCTTTGTTTCACCAAAAAAAAGCTTTGTTTCACCATTTGGAACGTTCCGTTTCAAGCGATTGCCATTCGGTCTTCGAAACGCGCCTGCTACGTTCCAAAGATTAATGGACAAATTCATAAAGGATTGCACGCGAAGTGTGTATTGAGTTATTTAGACGATCTAATTATAAGATCAATTACTTACTGTCAACATATAAAAGACTTAGGAGAAATATTTAATAAACTGAGAGAATACAAGCTACGAGCCAACAGAAAGAAATGTAAATTTATGTGTTCAGAAATTAAATATCTGGGCCACCTTATAGTTTCAGACGGTATCAAAACAGACCCAAAGAAAATCTCTGCTATTGCAAACCGTCAGGCGCCTAAAAATCTAAAACAATTAATATTATTTTTACAAACAGCATCATGGTATCGGATATTTATTCATAATTATGCAGACATTGCTAGACCGCTTACTAACCTAACGAAAAAGAAAATAAGCTGGAAGTGGGAACGAGAGCAACAAGAAGCATTTATGAAATTAAAAAATGTCTTAACTACTTTACCAGTGTTATAACAGGCAAGTGAAGATTTACCCTTTGCTATCTAAGACTGATGCCAGCCAATATGCCATTGGCGCAGCTTTAGTGCAGGGGGAGGGAGATAATGAGCACCCTGTTGAATACGCAAGTAGACTCTTAACACAAGCTGAACGCAATTACACACACAAAAAAGAAAACAGAAAAGGAAGCACTAGCCATAGTATGGGCTATCGCAAAATTTCGTGGCTATATAGAAGGAATAAAGTTCATACCTATTACAGATCATCAACCGTTGAAATGGTTAATGAATCTTAAAACACCTACTGGCCGCTTAGCACGATGGGCACTACAGCTGCAACCATACGAGTTCAAAATCCATTATACTCCAGGACGTACTAATGTAGTAGCTGATACATTGTCTCGACCACCGTGTGAGCAGCATGAAGGAAAATGCATCATATGCAGCACAGAGTTAGATCTACCTAGATATAATGAAAAACAGTTAAGAGATGAACAAATGAAAGATGACACCCTTCAGACTATCATAAAAACATTAGAAGAAGGAAAAGAAATACCAAGGTACGTAGAATACATTAAGAAAGGGTACCTAGTCCATAAAGGTGTCCTGTATCTTTACATGCCAGAACAAGAAAACGACAATGCAAAGTTAGTAGTTCCACGTCATGAAATACTAAATGTACTGAACGCTTACCATGACTCACCTACTGCCGGTCATATGGGAGTAGAAAGAAGAGTGCAACGTATAACAAATAAGTTTAATTGGACGGGACTACGAAAAGATGTTATAAAATACGTAAAAACATGTATTGAATGCCAAAAATATAAGCCCTCTAATAAGAAGCCAGCAGGCTTATACCAGTCCACCCCAAACTCTCAACGATTTGAGTTATTGTCCATGGATCTTTTTGGACCTTTGCCAAAGGGACCATCAGGAGAAAAGTGGATTCTGATCATAGAAGATACTACTTCAAGATGGGTAGAATTATTCCCACTAAATGAAGCAACTAGTGAAAATTGTGCCATCATTTTACTCAATGAAATATTTCTTCGGTATGGGTTGCCAAGGAAAATTATCAGCGATAATGGAGTACAATTTATATCAGCGATAATGCAAAAACTAGCATACTGCTTGGAAATTCAACAAATATTCACACCTACGGGTGATCACCCTGAACCAAATGTGGTAGAAAGGAAAAATAGGGACATGAAGTCACAAATTGCAATTATGGTGAAAGACAAACATAAGAACTGGCCATCGACTTTACCAACGATAAGATTCGCAATGAATACAGCTAAGTGCCAAATAACAGGCTTCTCACCATCTTACCTTACATTTGGGAGAGAATTGCGTACGCCATATGAGTTGACACATGATCTAAGCTCGGTTGTAGAATCAGAAAACTTTGTCGCAGAAATCACCCCAAAGTTAAAACAACTAGCCCAAGACTTGGAGCTAGCAAAAGAAAATATAGAGTGTAACAAAGAAACGACACGCCAAAGAGCAAATAGCAAGAGAAGACCAGACCCAAACTATAAAGTTGGAGACTTAGTATTGATAGAATCTCACCCCGTTAGCAACATCAATAAACAGTTTACTTCGAAATTGGCTCCTCGACGAGATGGACCGTATGTTTTATTAAAGAAACATGGAACTTCCACTTATGAAATCGCTCACTCAGAAACTCCAGACAAGCCTATTGGAAAGTATCATACGTCAGCGATAACGAAATTTGAAAAGAGAGACGACGTGATATCCAAACCAACTTATCCGATACGCCGAAGAGGAAGGCCTCGGAAACAAACTGGTGCTTGTACTCAGTCGGAACGACCATAGAGTACCAGAGGGGGAGAATATAACACGACGCCTTACGCCATCTACCGGATTGTGTGCACAACACTACGCCACCCAAGTAGATCGCAACACAAACAAGATCAATCATAGATAAGACGATAACAGTAACAGTACCAATAGACTGCTAGCGACATCTAGCATTGGACATGTGAAGCACCCGTGACGTCAACGAAGGTTACAACCACATACAAGCATGAGATGATGAAGACACACACTGATCTGTCAAACCGCCTATATAAACCCGCACCACGGAGGAACCAGCACTCGCTACTTAGGAGGCACAGTGGTCGATAGCCCCGCAGTCACCACTGTTGTCATAAGCTTGACCTGAGCGGAGGCCCCGTCGCCCTCAGGAATAGCCATAGCTAGGAGGTTAAGGGATAGGATAGCCCCGCAGTCCATCCCTGGAACCACCAATAGGTTTAACCCTAGTCTAACTTTGTTTGCTAAAGTCGTAAAGTGTTTTAAGTAAAGAAATAAACCCCTACTTGTCATCCAACGTTGTTTTTTTTCCACCGCCACCATTACACATTGTTTTTAAAGAATATCAATTCTAGAAAATAAACATATTTCGTAGAAATAAATAAATATGTTGGCATTTCTAAGATTTCGTTCTGAAGAGAGCTATGGTTTCAAATGACTTTGACAGATGTCAACTTGACGTAAGACTTGACATTGGTTTATGGCGCGAACAAGAGGTGAAGAGGACTGTCAAAAATTTGGTGGTGGCGTACACATGTGGTTTCGTTCCTAACACAGATTTTTGGCTGTTTAAGTGCTTTTTTGGTGGTTTTGGTGTACCTTGTATACGTTTGTGATCGTCTTGTATTTGTTTTTGTGTTTGTGTGTCCAATCTTACATTTGGTAAGTTATATATTTAATTTTCTCGCGGCGTATGCTGAGCGACCATGGAGGGTGACGATCGGCCTCCTGGTCCTGGATTCTCCTAATGCGATTCCACTACAATCGCAGGATCTCTTCACCCATCCTGCGGTTCTGACCGCCCCTCTGTCACAGTTTGAAGCCATGGAAGTGCAAGTTGCTTCTCAAAAAAGAAAACTTAGTGACACTCAATCACTAAATGGCACCATGGGCGTTATTGCACGCACGGAAGATTCTTCTTTATCTAAACGCGACCGGGTTACAGCTCCATTATTGGCATCGCGATCTAAATATTCCAACCTAGATAAGAAACCGTTTTTGGTATATACTTCACTTTTAGAAAATGACCCAAATTCAGGTACTAGTACTCCATCCCATAAGATTCGGTCAATTGCTACAAAGACTTCAAATTAAAAATATTAGACAAGAAGGAGGTATTACGCGTATAGGCAGAAATAAGGTGTCTGTAGAATTTATGGGGCCAGAGGACGCTGATGCCTTTATTGACAATTCATGCATGAATCAGAAAGGCTACAGTATAATGATCCCTACTTTCAATATCGCCAGGATGGGTATTGTGAAGGGTGTCCCTAGCGATTGGTCTGATATCGAAGTTATGGACAACCTGAAGTCCCCTCGTGGTAAGATATTGAAGGTGAGGCGAATGAACCGCAAGATTGTCAGTAAGGGTAAGGCTGAATGGGTTCCTACCTCAAGTGTGGTGCTTACTTTCGATGGTCAGAGCCTCCCAGATCGAGTTTTCTGCTGTTTTAACTCCCTTCCAGTAGAAATATACAATTTTCCCACGGTACAGTGTTTTGGGTGCTGCAAGTACGGACACACTAAAACTCAATGCCGACCTAAGCCACGTTGCTACCGCTATGGTGGAGACCACTTTGGCGATAGATGCTCCATTGAGGAACCCAAGTGCTTCTATTGTACGGGTGCACACCCTGCGAATAGCCGTCAATGCCCAGAATACTTACGCCAGAGGAGTATCAAGGCCTCCATGGCTAAAGATAACATCTCTTATTCCGAAGCAGCCAAAAATCATGCCCCCTCTTACCGATCCTATGCAGATGTTACAGCATCGGCACCTCTTTTTTCGCAGTCCATTCATCAGACTTTTACTCATGAGACACATACTCCACGCCTTCCTCCTCCTAATTATACCTCCCATCCCCAATCCTCCACTTACTCCAGTAGAAAACCCACTGCATCCCACCCAAAATCACATTCCCCGCGTCATCCTGGCTATTATTATATTATTTATTTATTTATTAAAGTACAAGTTTATAACATCTTAACTTAAGAACTATGCCCCACAAAACCGTTTTCACGGTTTGTCTGTGGGAACGGAACAAACAGTATTATAAATAAAGTTAATGTGCGGACACTTAATTTTACAATAACTAACAATAATATATTAACTTTTGAAATGTTATTATATATCACATGACCCATATCTTATAAAACTACATAATTACTTATTTGCCAACCCAGGGAGGGTTAGCAAACAAGCAATTACTACAAACTGCAAACCACTTTCTTAAGAAGATCATTACAAACGCTTTAAAAGGAACTGCTTAAGTGATCTGGCAAATTTGCCTTTTATTTCTTGACTTCTTATATCAGCAGGCAACTGGTTGAGAAGGTAGGGTACTCTTTCATCAAGCGTTCGGTCGCCAAAATAATTCCTTATTCTAGGTACATCAAATTTACCTGCCGATACCATTGTCGTTGCGTGGTTATGGGTAACGAGCGAGTGACGCTCCCAGCTGCCATGACTGTTAACCAGAAGTAGGTATTTATGTTTTAAGCTGATAGGGAGAATTTATTTATTTATTTATTATTTATTATATACTTTATTGTACACCACAAAAAAACATACAGGACAAATGTTCAAATACACAAGTGTACAATGGGCGGTCTTATCGCACTAGGCAATCTCTTACAGACAACCTTTGGATGGACTGAAAGATAGGAGAAGAATTTAGGGCTGTCAGTGTACAAAACATAAATATAATATTAATTAGACTTAATAACATACAATACATACATACAATATTACATAATATACTAATACATATCAAATATATAATAGAGAAAGGAGAATAATAAAAATTACAGTGAAAGGTAATGCTCCTTTACCATTTTCTTGAACGTTGGTAGTGTTTGAGCACGTCTCACTTCAATAGGTAATACATTCCACAACCGTGCTGCTTGAATCGTAAAAGATTTGTCAAAGAAGGAAGTGGAATGCATACGAATACTTAATTTTAGATTTTCCGATGATCTCAAGGACCTAGAATGGGTGTCACATCAATCAATCATCAATCAATCATTCTTTATTTGTAAACATAAGTAGGTTACAGCAGTGTGCAAGATGTTACAATAATAAAAGTTTCTATATGTAGGAAAGACTGTGTAATTGTCAGGAAAAGCCATTATTGCATGGGTTCTTTCGGGCTAGATGTTAAGCAAACCAACTTCTTTGCTTGTATGTAGGCTCACAATGTAACTGATCACGTTATGTATTGGCGAATAACTTAAACGACATTCCACTATGACACGTAGTTTGATCTACACGAACAATCGGTAACTCTCACAGTTTTTCTCCTCAGGTTTTTATCACGAATTCACAACTCAATCCAACCCGCCATATCTCTCTCGATCCTTGTGTCATCACCTGTTGTTCGCGCCATAAACTAATGTCAAGTGTTAACGTCAAGTTGCCATCTGTCAAAGTCATTTGAAACCATAGCGCTCTTCAGAACGATATCTTAGAAATGCCGACACGGCCTCCTGACATTTTGCGAGGCCTCGAGCATTTAACAATTCTTATAATGGCTCGTCAAATATCACACACCAAAGAAAGTAACATTCCATTTGGATCCGCTCGTCCATTCCTGACATGCATACTCTGCGATATCATACGGTGAAGACCAGGCGCACAAGATCCTTTAGATCAACCAACAACTCATCATATCATGTGTGGAACGGGCGCACAAGGCCCTTTTCAATCATCCAACGACTCATCATACCACGCAAAGTATACCGGGCGCACTGGGCCCTTTCGACCAACCAACTATTCACAGCGTGGCATGGACCGGGCGTGCTGGGCCCCTTCGACCATCCACCTGCGCAACGCGTGGCGTGGACCGGGCGTACTGGGCCCCTTCGACCACCCACCAACCTACCTAACGAACCTGGCTTGCAACAAACGTCAGGTCGGTCTCGAAGCACCAAGGGTGCCATACCTTCCAGATGCTTAACACATCATACTATGTCACATACTCCAAACAACAGGTCACCAAAGCACCGGAGGCACCAGGCTCCCACCTTCCATCAGACATCAAATCAACAGGTATTATGGGTGCGTTCACAAACACTCCAAACTCACAAACAGTCAGATCTAGAACAACCACCTGCAGGCCACGCAAACATCTACTCCACATGAGAATGGAACCCGCAACACACAGAGCAGCATCCAGTGGCCCAGCCACAGCGCCATCACAATGGTAGTAAAAATTAATGAACGGCATAAATAACCCCATGAAGACACACTACCAATATGAAGAAATTACAAAATTTCTGTGATAAGTACTGTCACTAAAGCACTAACCACTATATTATGACATATTCGAATATCTTTACATAGAGACAATTTTATAACACAAAATAACATGTCTGCACTCACCAATCGATGTCTGCAAGCAAAGGTGTATAGCGCACCCTTAACTCACCAACCAAGTTCAAGCTTCAAGCAATAGGATACCACTACATGTTGTCCAGAGATTCAACCCTAGACCCCAAGTAATAATTGTGGACAAGGCAGTCAAACAATTAGGTAACAATCACACAGCAATTAAAAAAATCAATCATCACATAAATTGTAAAATGAATACACCGTCAATGAGTAACAGCAAAGATTATCATACTATGTTTCTAAGGCACAAAAGTTAGACTTTTGTGAAAACCATAATAATCTACAATTTGAAACAACCTTGAATCTCTCTTGAATCTTTTTCTTTTTCTCCACTTATTTTCTTTTAACAGACAAAAACATTGTATATTGTAGTGTACAAGAAGTTCAACGGCTTTACAATGTAATTTTTGTTTAACCAACTGCATTGGAACCACAAAAGGGTGGTAAAGTTTCTTTTTTCCATGAACATAAAAATAAAGTGACCTTACCAGCTACTGTAGATACTTTCCATAACCAGATGTTTGTTAAATCTGAACTTTCTCATGCGCAGCAGATTCTTCAATTACCATTACCTTTAACACAACATACTACCAGGCAGGTAGCGTTAAGAATCCCATCACTTGAGGTACTTTTCAAACTTGTTAACCATGTTTCCAAAATAGTCATGATTCTCTCCGGGCCATGATTTGCAAAATCAAGTCTTGATTTTAGTTCCTGGTTTTTCTACCAATTAATTGGAATCTTTCCAGTATTCTTTCAATTAAACTGAACAGCTGAGCTCAAAAGCCTGAAGGATTAATTTAAAACAAACCATTTTCAGGCACTTTTCAACTTAACTAACATTTACTGGTCTTAGTGCAAATGATAATTATGTGACTTTAGTTATCTTCATTTGTTTAAACTAGTTACTATTATTGTAAACTCTCCAAATTTAATTGAGCAAGAAGTAGACCTTTCAATAAGCTTTCAAACCATCATGATCAAACTTTATGGTTGAGGAATGTTTTTCAGTCACTCCTTGTGCTGCAAATAAGATTATATTCTGACCGAATACCCGTCTCACAAGTCTTCATGTATTTGAAGTTTCCCGCTAGGTACCAACTTTCTTTCAGTAGGTAATTTCACTGATCACAAGTTGTTCGATTGTTATTTCACTAGTTTCCTAAATATTAAGCCCTTATATCCCACGATCTGATGTAGGAAAGACTGTGTAATTGTCAGGAAAAGCCATTATTGCATGGGTTCTTTCGGGCTAGATGTTAAGCAAACCAACTTCTTTGCTTGTATGTAGGCTCACAATGTAACTGATCACGTTATGTATTGGCGAATAACTTAAACGACATTCCACTATGACACGTAGTTTGATCTACACGAACAATCGGTAACTCTCACAGTTTTTCTCCTCAGGTTTTTATCACGAATTCACAACTCAATCCAACCCGCCATATCTCTCTCGATCCTTGTGTCATCACCTGTTGTTCGCGCCATAAACTAATGTCAAGTGTTAACGTCAAGTTGCCATCTGTCAAAGTCATTTGAAACCATAGCGCTCTTCAGAACGATATCTTAGAAATGCCGACATATATGTTTTGCCATGTGGCTTACAAATATACATTTATGTGAGGCTTTTTCCAATTAGGTAAATTAATTTAAAATAATTCCGTAATCAATATCAATTTTTTTGTGTAACTTAATATGTCAAGTAATGTCAATAATTAATTATAAATGCGATCATGTTAGTAATAAATAATTATAATGTCAATAAGCTATTGTTGTCAGAAAATTTTAAAAGTGATATTGTCCACAGAATTGCATAGTCATCATTATACATACTTATTCAAGGGGTACGATATTGGTATATAAATATAATCATGTCAAAGAACTGTCATCAAAATAGTCACTGAGACAATAGTAACATTTCTGTATCAAAATATTACGCAATTTGTGCTTAAAATTGACTAAATTGAGACTTTTTATTGAGCAGGGCAACTTATTAAATATTCTCTGGGCCATACAGAAAAAGCTTTTACTCATCAAAGCCGTGCCTGCGCAAGGTACTTTAAGCTCTAACTTATTTTTATCACGCAGTTTCCTGTAATGACTTTTAAAAGCTATTTCATATAGAGTGTTGTTTGTTTTGACAAATACATTTACTTCGTAAATATACAGACAAGGCAAAGATAGGATTTTGAGGCTTTTAAATAGAGGTTGACAACTGTCAGTACTCTGTAAACCACACATAGCTCTGATACATCTTTTTTGGGCTTTGAAAACATACTCTTTATTTACTGAATTTCCTCAATATATTATGCCATATCTTAATGCGGATGCAACATAGCCATGGTAGGCCATTAAAAGAGATTCCAAGTTTACAATTTTAGCCAATTTATAGAGGGCATATGCAAATTTTTTTTTTTTTTACAAATATCGTCCGTTTGCGGTTTCCAGGACAAGTTATTATCTATAATAACACCAAGGAATCTAGTCACAGTTGCTGACTCTATTTTGGTCCCCAAATAGTTAATGTCAACGTTTATATTAGGAATTCTTTGATAAAAATGCATTATTTTAGTCTTTTCTAGATTTATGACTACTTATTACTATTTAGCCAAGTAATTATACTATTTAATGTCAAATTTATTTCTACCGTGCTGTCATCAGCAAAGAGTACCATAGGAT
Source organism: Anorthoa munda (assembly GCA_945859665.1). NCBI lineage: Eukaryota > Metazoa > Arthropoda > Insecta > Lepidoptera > Noctuidae > Anorthoa > Anorthoa munda. The sequence goes on along the minus strand of OX243899.1, from coordinate 3,354,882 downwards.
GCTTTATTTCCCCAGGTAGATCATTTATATATGTTAAAAATAGTGGAGGTCCTAACACACTGCCTTGTGGGACTCCGTATTTAACTATTCTACTACTAGATCGGTATCTTCTTTCATTTCCAGTACGTGGGCATATTCGTGTTATTTTTAAAATCTGCTTTCTATTTTGTAAGTAAGATTCAATAAGATTCAAAATATTGCCTCTTATACCATACTTCTCCAATTTATTTAAAAGTATCTTATAGTCTACGTAGTCAAAAGCCTTTGTAAGGTCCATATATATAGCACATACGGGATTTCTTTTATCTACATTCGATAGGATAGGGCGTATCAGATCATAGATAGCCATGTTAATTGTCCTGTTCTTACGAAATCCTTTCTGTTCATTAACTAGAATGTTTGATTTCTCTAGGTACTTATAAAGTGCTTCACATATAACCCTCTCAAATATTTTCGCAAATATAGGTATTAAAGCAATAGGTCTATAATTTTTCATGAGACATTTGTCTTGCTTTTTGTAAAGTGGAGTAACTATGGAGGTTTTGAGCTGCTCCGGAAAGATCCCTTTCTCAATACCTAAATTGATTATGTAACTTAGATGCGGGGCTATGTATTGAGCGACTGCTTTTATAACTTTAGTGCATATTCCATCATTACCTACACTATTTGTATCTCTAAGGGATCTAATTTGATTAATGATGTCATTCGGTATAGTTGGTTCCATAAATAAAGAGTTCAAAGAGTTTGAATGAATAGCGATTTCTTGTGATATGCTATGATTTGAATTCGATACTTGGTTAATATAATATTCATTGAAGGAGTTTGCTATTTCTATAGGATTCGTAATTATCTTTGTGTCAGTTTTTATTTCACTTATAGGTTCTTTAGGAAAGTAGGCTTTATTCTTGTTAATAACAGTCCATGCTGCTTTGGATTTATTTTGTGATGTTTTGATAAAATAGTTATTCTGAGATTTTTGTGTTAAAGATATGATTCTCTTAAGTCTATGTGAATATGCTTTGAACGTATTTTTGTTCTTGAGAGTGGGCTTTGTTCTGTATTGCCACAGAAGCACACGTTTCCTTTTACTGCATTTTTGTATTCCCTTTGATATCCACTTAGATTTTTTTATTAGCGTCTTTGTAATTGTTTCGTAAGGAAAACAGAGGTCGTAAAAGCATTGAAATAGTTCTATAAAACAGTCATAAGCCTTATTAGGGTCCGAAGTATTGTAAATGTCTGAGAATGAAAGGCTTTTTATACAATTTTTAAATTTATCTAAATATTCTGGGCAATAATTTCTTCGAATAACACGCCACGACTTAATAGCACAAGTTTTTTTAACAGGGCATCTTAAAAGCTGTGTGGTGTGGTCTGACAGTCCAAATTCAACAATTTCCCCGCTGCAACCTCTGATATTGTCCGCGAAATTGTCCAAACATGTCCCACTACTTAATCTAGTGGGTTGAGAGAATTGCAAGTGTAGATTATAGCCTAAGAGAATATACTCAAAGTCTAGGGCCTGTTTGTTTCTTTTTAATGTGTTTATATTGAAGTCCCCACAGATGATAATCTTTTTATTACGTTTAATGCATACTAAATGAAGAATATTATTCAATTTGTCATAAAAAGTATTTAAGGCGGAATTAGGGACCCTATATATACACACTACAATAATACCATGCTCGGTTAATTCAATTGCGCAACATTCAATCAAATTTTTTATACAATAATTGCTTAAATTTACCTCTTTACATTGATGTCCAATTTTTGTTAATATACATGCACCCCCTCTTTTACATTCTCTTGAGAAACTTATAGCTAGTTTATAGTTAGGTATATTTAATAATTCTTCTTGCTCAGGCGTCATAAAATGTTCCGTAATACATACAACATCCACAGTTTTTTTCATACTTTGTAGCTCTTCCAAACAAATATTGAGGATATCACCCTTGTTTAAAAGTCCGGCAATATTTTGGTGTAGGATATATATGTTATTGTAGACGAAAAAAGTTTGAATTTTCCTTGTGGCTTGCGTTTTGCTCGCTATTGTCGTAAACACTTTCTTGTATCTTAATATTATTCTGCACTTTGATTTGACCAAACAGATGTAAATCGACCAGTATGTTACTCATAATATTGTCATATATAATTCTCATTCCATATTTATTAATTTTGCCGGTATAGTAAGAAAACATACCATGTGTTAAGTGAAGGTTGCTGTCGAAGATGTATGCGTACTCATGACTTTTTACGTCTAGATAAAGGAGGTTTCTAAACATGTCAATTTTGAAGTTGTATATCGGTGCTCCTGTTATATATGTAGGGAGACAGATAACTATGTTGGTGTGTGTGACTTTTCGGAGAGATTCGTGTAGTGTCTTTATTACATTTACATAGTTGGTCTCCTCTTTTATGTCAATTTCTCCAATGAAAATCAAGCAATAGTCGTTTAAGGTGAAGTCTTTTAATTTTTGTTCGATATTACTAACGAGTCGTTTTGTGGTGCTGTTGGGCATTATATAGTAACAATAGTCGAAGTTATCGGAGAACACTTCATCAATTATTGACGAGGATCCTTTTATTGTGTTACAACTCAGAATACACATTTTATTCTTTTGTTTAGGCTTCGATACTACGTTTAAATTCTGCTCTTTACATGTAGACACTTCTTTTACTTTATTTGGCATCTGGATATGGTTATTAGAAGTTTGTGTTTCCTTATCATGTTTATTGCGTTGCGTAGACACCTCATTTACTTTATTTGGCGTCTGTGTACAGCTAGTTTGTGTCTCTTTATTATGTTTGTTGCGTTGTGATCCGCATTCCAGATATAAAGCTATCTGAATATCTGCTCCATTGCTCCTGAATGTCTAAATAGGTGCAAAAGCAGGGTCATGAAGTGGCTCTTGACATTGAGTTACGATAAGACTGAAGATTTACTACAGATATCGATCGCTTAACTCGTTGCACACATGGTGTGCTATCGAAATTTGACAGGTCTCGCTAAAATAGTTAATGGAGTGATATGTTTATAATTGCATTCATACAGACTCACATAAACACAAGTTTTCATCATAATATTTACCTCTCCCTCACACACATACACACATTCATACACAGGTACATAATTTAGGCCACATCATAGATGCATTAGCTAGCAAATTTATTTTAATTTAGTAATTTAATAATGATAAATTGTACTGTGTTCGTCTTGAAACTGCTGTTACATGTTCAAATTATAGGCGAGGACGCTGTCACCCTAAACACAAGTTAAATCTTACATTGGGTGCCAGAGTTCATCGTAAACACTCTTTTTTTTTTCCCTAGTTGTAACGCAACGTGTTTAGATAAGTGTTTATTTTGTACAATTAAAGTAAATAAAAAAAAAAAATTTTTTTATTTATTATAAAGAATTTGGTGAGTTTACTTGGCGCAGTGTTTTATTTTTGCGTATCGGTGTTATACTTTTTTTCTCAGGCGTCGAGCATATTTTTTTGTATGTGTTAACAGTTTTTATCATATTTTGCAAATCTGATTTGAAACGATAGTTTTCACTATTTAGATTTTCTATTTCTTGTTGTGCGCTCAATAATTGATTCTTAAGTGTATTGTTTTGTTCAGTAAGCTCACATATGACTCCACTATTGTCATTTAAGCTATCTGGTAAGCTCAACATTGTTGTGTCAAAGATAGTTTTCTCGTTACTATTTGATAAAATTAGATAAGTCGGTTAGTGAGCTTGTTCTATAGGGTTTACGGTATGTTATGTTGTTGCTGTCGGAATCCATTTTTTTTCCAAGGTATCGTGGCGCCCTCTGTTGAAATATTTTAGTGCAAACTTATATTATTAACCTCAAGTTTATCAGTATAATTTGATTGTTTCGGTCTAATAATGCTATTTTGTAGTTAGTACAGAATATATTGTGTTGAACTTAACATTCACAAAAACAGACAGTTGTACGGGGTTTGAACTCGGACCCTCCAGATCAGTGAAGTTATACAGTTGCCTGTTGTGCCAATGAGCCATACGAACTTAGTAATCTGTTCTGAAATTTGGCATTGTATTGTGCAGGTCCTACTTTCAAACCAAATAAATGGGTTAGGGATGACTCATGCGATTAGATTTTTTTTCCACTGTCAATCACTTTCGTCACTTTAGTTTTTTTGTTTAAAACATGGATTTATACGTTTTAATATTCAATGTTTGTGTATTTATTGAGAAATAATCACTGTTTAAATGTCACTGCACTTGATGTTCAATTACTATAATTGTTTTTTCGTTGTTCACTAGAAGTTTTTTTTCACGTAGTTTTTAGTGGATTTTGTGGTTTTTTCTTTTAGATAACACTTTCTCCTAAAGATTATAACTTCTTCAAGTGATATTGTTAAGAAAAAGTTTGCAAAAACTGAGTTTGACTAATTATAATCATTTTAAATTACAGAGCGGATTCGACCGTGGACACTGTCTACCCGCGATACACAGAGGAACTGAAAGCGTTCTTTGAGATAAAAAGGAGTAAAAGGATTAAATAACACATTATAGAGCAAAGAAAGTATATGGGCATTCCGGCGAAGGCGAATAGGAAGCCATTTGAGCTTAGTACGAAATTCGGAAACGTGATCATACTTGCGCAAGCCAAATATGAACCTGATACAGAGATTTTGAAGTCGCTCAAGCTTGTCCAATTGGTCTTGGGTCAGATCAAGATAGCTGGCATCAGCATAGTCTAGAATAGGTAGAAGAAGAGATTGTGCAATCGCAATTTTAGTGGTGATGGGAAGAAAATTACGAAGACCAAACAGAAAAGATCAGGGAACCCGCAGACGCAAACAGTTTTCGACTGACTTCCTGCAGTTGTTTGGTCCAGGAAAGGTTGCTGTCAATATAAATCCCCAAGTTCTTCACAATATGATTCATAGGAATAATAGTATTATTGAAAGAAACCTGGGGAAGTATCGACCAATCGATCCTAGAGACAGTCCGGGAACTGCCAACAACCGTTAGTTGAGTCTTCGTTGGATTGATCTTCAATCCGAACTCAGTGCTCCAGTCACCTATTCGAGCCAGGTCTGTATTAATTGTCTCAATGGCATTAGACAACTCTCCGAGAGGGGCTTGGGTATAAATTTGTAAATCATCAGCATATAGGTGGTAGAAAGAAGAAATTCGTTGAGTGATAGCATTAATAAAGAGTGAGAAGAGAAGAGGAGATAAAACGCCACCCTGCGGCACACCGGCAGAGGTATGACACCAAGAGGAGAAAGATTCGTCAGTGCAAATACGCTGCCGACGGCCAAACAGGTAACTATGAAACCAGTCAATTACCGGAGGAGATATGTTAAAAGAGCGTAGGACGCCAAGCAAAATGTCGAAGTCAACAGTATTGAAGGCATTGCTAAAGTCGAGCAGAGCAAGTACTGTTAACTTCCCCACATCCATGCCTGACCTGATATCGTCCGTGATGTGCACAAGTGCTGAGGTAGTGCTGTGGCCACGTCGAAAACCAGATTGGAATGGATTTAAAAGATTGTGTTTGGAGAGGAACGTGTTGAGCTGATGATGAACAAGCTTTTCAAGAACTTTGGATAGGAAAGGAAGAATAGAAATGGGACGATAGTCAGAGAATGATGCAGGATGTGATTTTTTGGGTAAAGGAATAATTTGGGCATCTTTCCAGGCTTGTGGGAAGATACCACTGGAAATAGAGGAGTTGAGGATGTAAAGAATGACAGGAAGAATGTTATCAAGGATGGGTATGATCATCTTACGGCTGACACAGTCACTACCAACAGCGTTGGATGGGGCTTTGGTGGCCCCATCCAGTACGGGCGAAGTAGAAAAATGACTGTTAAGTAAGTTGAAGTCCATGTCTTTAGGAATCGTGTCATGAGACTTTTTTTCCGATACCTAATGATTTAAGAAATTTCCAGACCTTAGCTGGATCACCGTTTTGAACTGAATTATGAATATGTTGGCGTTGTGCGTTCCTACACACCTTGCTGCAATGATTTCTAATTGAGATGTATTTTTCCCTGGTAACATTGTTGGGCCGAATTTTGAACCTAAATTTCGCAGCTGCTTTTTTGCTTATTAAAACTTTAATTTCGTCAGTCAGCCATGGCGCTGGTAGATGTTTAACTCTCACGGCTCGAATAGGTGCATGTGTATCGTAAAGCTGAATGAGGGTAGAAGACAAGATTTCAACTTGTTCGTCGACGGACGATGATGTAATCAGCGGCGTCCAGTCAATATTACTGGCATCCTCCTGAAGACGACCAATGTCCATGCCATCAAAATTGCGAAGCAGAAGAGTTTTAAACTTATGCTTTGGAGGTCGAATTTTATAGGAAGTGTAAATTAGATCATGATAGGAAAAGGCGTCAGCTGAACATTGACCATGTTTAGCGACGTGATCGAAAGATGATACAACAATAAGATCAAGAAGCGAGGGAACAGAGTTAGGAAAACGGTGAGTGGCACCAAGATCAAGAATAGAAAGATTGGCAGATTCAATAACATGACGAAGAGAAGAAGAGCGGGAGTCTTGTTTAAGGAGACATGTATTAAAGTCGCCCATTATGACTGAATGAGGGAATTAAAGCTTCCAAAATACGTTCGAAAGAAGAGAAGAAATTAATCCTGTAATAGATCACTAGATAGCCAACAGAGCTAGTACAAAGCGGTAGGTCAGTAGGATAGAAAAATACTCAAGAATAGAATAATACTTACGTGTAGTTGGTAATTCAGCAATAACACACAGCTTGGACTTTGAACTATTATTTATTTACCATTTCACACTAAGTTACCATCAACTCCATACAATATATCCACTTAGGTCAACAGTACAATCTTTCAAGCCCGCCCAGACTAGACTCACGAACTCACTCAACGCGCCTCGTGTCCGAACAATCCCCCTCCAATCGACAACTGTCATTAGATGTGACGACATTTGACATTCGAATATTTTCTAGGATAATCATTTTAACAACTTCTAAGTACTATTTGATGTTAAATATAAATAATTTAATTCTTAACAAATAAAAGATGTATTTATCAAATAAAAACCTAACACTCGACCATCCTGACAACGTGTATGACCCCATACACGTATCCGGTGATAACCTAACACTCGGCCTGTTGAGTCAGTTTTCAAAATCTAAAATCAAATCCATCAAACCATACCAACCAAAAGTTCAAAGTCACAAAAAAAAATGATTCTACTGTCCATTCGCAAAAGTAGTTTGCTATGGAGAAGAATGGACAAGAAACTCCACACTTACTCTTTTCTTTAAAATAAAAGCTTCTTTTAAATATTTTTTTCAATATTAATTCATTAATTATATCTGAGTACCTTATGAAGTATGATTCATCTAGAATAAAACGGCTGTTCTATGTACAGATATAAAGTATTTCAAGCAATAACAATTATATTGATTCATTTGATAAATATGAACATGGTACTCGCATATTTACAAAATCTGCATTTTATTCGCCTGTATAGAAACCCGTGACTTATTTGCATATATATCAGTTCGCGACTTGCTCGCATATAGACTTACAAAAATTAGGAAACAAATCTAATCAACTGTAACGTTTAAATTTGGCTACTTCGTTACATTATACTAGTACGTGAGTAATTTTTAAAGCATGATTCATCAAGAACAACACGGTTGTACCACGCTTAGGTACAAAGCATTAACAGTTAAACTTAATCATTTGATAAATAGGAACATGATACTCACATACTTACAACATCTGCTATTTGTTCGCTAGTTTGCAAACCCGCAACTTATTCGCATATAGACAAGCCCGTGACTTATTAGCATATTGCGATTTATTCACCTGTAGGCAAGTCCCGCGACTTATTCTAAAATTTATATGTACTGAGATGTATTCGCCTGTAGGCAAACCCGCGACTTATTCGCATATAGACAAACCCGCGACTTATTCGCATAAAGCGATTTATTCGCCTGTGGGTAAGTCCCGCGATTTATTCGCCTATAGGTAAACCCGCGACTTATTCTCAAATTTACATGTACTGTGATTTATTCGCCTGTAGGCAAACCCGCGACTTATTCGCATATAGACAAACCCGCGACTTATTCGCATAAAGCGATTTATTCGCCTGTGGGTAAGTCCCGCGATTTATTCGCCTATAGGTAAACCCGCGACTTATTCTCAAATTTACATGTACTGTGATTTATTCGCCTGTAGGCAAACCCGCGACTTATTCGCATATAAACAAACCCGCGACTTATTCGCTTATTGCGATTTATTCGCCTGTAGGCAAGTCCTGCGATTTATTCGCCTATAGGTAAGCCCGCGACTTATTCGCAAATTTAATAATACTTCGATTTATACACCTGTAGGCAAACCCGCGACTTATTCGCATATAGCGATTTATTCGCCTGTAGGTAAGCCCACAACTTGTTCTCAAATTTAATAGTACTGCGATTTTATTCGCCTGAGGGCAATTCTTGCTATTTATTCGCCTATAGGCAATCCCCGCGACTTAATCACAGACATAAAAAATTTGGCAAACATACCAAATCATTTCCAACAACATTAAATTTTTACAATTTCGACCGCACTCTACTGCTCTTCAAGCAAGACCTCATTCAGTTTAGGTTTAATATCGCAATTCATACTAATTCCATATATGACCACTACGGCGTTCTGCCAGCGGAGTATTAGTATTAAACCCTCCAAAGACACTAATACCGAAAAGTGATTTAAACATCGCACTTTCAGTGTTAAATGACTATCATCAAAACAAAACATATTGAGCTTAAACAGTTCTACAAATATTACCCATGACATACTGGGATTGACTGAAGTCCATCTACTAAAAGAAGCTATTATCGAAGACTATGATTATACGTATTACATAGGAAAACCAAAAATATCCCCTTAGTAAAGACAAAAGACAAGTAAAACATTTCAACTTTTATCGAAATATCAGAAAGAATTTGTGTTCCACAAATAGTTCTAGAAAACCTGCCTTCCGCAATTATACAGTCTTATGCAACCTCCGAAACCTCGTCGCTTATTAAACTTTTATGAAAACTTGGAAATACTCATTACTTTACAAGTACCTTCATAATAGTACATTGTGATACAAGGGTGGAAAAGAGGCTATTACAAACGATCTGTCACCAACAAGCCCGAGCCGAAGGCGAGGATTTTCAATGACACGAGTCCGCAACAACCCACACACCCATGCACCACACGACGTTTTTCAATGAAAACAGCCCATACAACCTATTCGACTTTTGACAATTTCCTTTTATGTGAAAATAAAACTGGTAATTAAATATATTAAACAACCATTTGCCCAACCATTTTCCCTCTCACAGAGAGGAGGCCTGTGTCCCAGCAGTGGGAACATTAATAGGCTGATGATGTGTGATGTGAAACAACCATTTAAAAGACTTTTGAGAATTCAATGCTAAGATGTACGGACTCATTCATTTTTCCTCGTATAAAATCTATCCAATTTTATTCTATGTATGAAAACTCCTTGCTACTAAACTTTTTTAAATTGACTTATACATTTAAAACTCAACTGCAAAAATAATGATCGAGCTCGTAAAAAAAAACCACAACCGCGTATCAGAAAAATGCCTATGCAAAAGATTTAATCTTCGAATCATAATTATAGCCTCTGAAAGTACTCAATGTTTAAGAACTGTATTGAAAAATACATTACCTCTATGGGTGATTTTAATGCACAGATCGGGGTATCGGTAACGAACATTAGCATTTAGTTGCTGGAAAATATGGTTATGGAACCACCAGCACTCGTGTAGCGAGACTCATTCAATACGCATACGAGTAAAACCTCAAAATCATAAACAAGATTTTCATATTAACACTTAATCGATCTCTCCAAAATAAACATACGAAAACAGAACCCACAATTACTTTCAAAGTGCGAAGTATCGTCGTCAGTTTCGTCTGGACAAGACCACATAATGCAGAGAGCAACAATCCACCAGAAATCCACAATAAGAAGCTGGCGCACTTCTATGACACGCCATTAACAATGAAAACATTGAACGAGCAAGAAGCTATAAAAGGTTCCAAAAATAATCTACCAGGACTTATAGCGTCACGTGAAAAGTATGACACAAAAACCTTATGCATATTACCATAAAAATCATGCACTCTATACTGGAATAATATAGAATTTATCAGGAAAACCGCACAGTTAATGAAAGAAACCAATGACAAAATAAGCCAATACTTTACAAAAACGATAAAGAAAACTTCATAAAACACAAACACAGAAATAAGGAGGTGCTCCCCATAGAACAACCACTATACGTACAAATATATCTATAAAAAAATTACAAAAAATGTATGAGATTATCATGTGCTATTGTAGTATCACAAAATTGATCCCCACACTTTAGTATAGTCACCGCTGACATCGAATGACCCTCTGTATAGCACCTGTCAAGAAATATATCCATCTCTAATACACTACCAAATGTGAATCCTGAATGGAGTTCATAAATATAGCTACGGTTAATTATGCCAAACTATATAACCAACCAGATTCATTACAGCAAACTGGTATGATTAACCAAAACGGGGAATAAATACTCCCCTGTACGTGAAAGGGTTTCAACAATCAATGAAGATGAAACCAGAGAAGGGCTATCAGATATATCAGGCAGGTTCATAAACAATTGTAGGAGAATGGGCTGTAATCCAATTATGGAAATTTGACCAAAAGCTCATCAGCCACATGATATATGCGACCGATCAAGAAAAACACTTGCTTCTTACAAGGCCCTTGTCAATTGTTAACTCGTTCAGAGTTATTGACCTAAACGGGTAACTTATATCGAGCAGCGACGGTACGGATTTTTTGGCATCCAATAGCTACGACTATACCCCGCCGAAAAGAGCCTCTCAAGAAGAATCTTTACCACAAAACCAATATTGCCAATTATAAGTCGGTTCAGCGTTAGTGACCCAAACAGGCGACTCATTAGACATCAAAACAAAGACTTGTGCTCGATGTCCAACTGCCATAAGATACAAAACAGAAATAACTTTTCAAAAGAACACTCGATATTAAACTGCCTTTTGCTAATTCAAAAATATTCAGATTCAATGACCTAAATAGGCAAGCAATTGGGCCCCAAGATTACTACCTTTTTCTTTTGGCACCTAACAGCCACAAGACACATGCCACCGAGAAAAGTCCACTCAAGAAGCCCTGTTACAAGACAACTATCGTCAATAGTTAGTCCGTTTAGAGTTTACACCAAACTCAAAGGTTTTTAATTAAGGGTCACTACATTTACAGAAACACGGCTAGCGATTATGTCCAAACCCAAAAAAGCAAAATTCCAAGTAAGTCAATAGACGACATACCAGAATTTAAATGATATCTACTTAATGGATCACATTTAGAACTCTGTAGCTCCTCACGTGTCAACTATCCAGAAAAGTCATTATAATAAGAAATATTCAAACTGAAAAGATTCATCCGACACATCCCAGCGCTACTGGGGCGAAGGACAGGCTTAACGTTTGGTCTAATGGAGCAGACTCTTAAAACATTGTTCCTGAATCGCCATATTAGAGTCCAATATTTTAAAGTGGACGCTTATGGATTTATAAAACAATGATTGAAATGCACAGTACTTATGAAAGTAATTAGTTGACAAAATACCAGAATTCAAATGACTCACATTTAAAGCTCTCTAGCTCCTCAAGTACCCATATTCCATGAAATATGAAGAGCCCCCCGAAGAGTTCCATCTAACGACACATATCATATCGCTACTGGAATGCGACAAAATTGTCTATTGCCCTTTGCAAGGACTGTACTATTAAGACCCATCATGCTTCTATGGAGCAAAATATTAAAAGGAAAAGTTGTGCCGATTTCAGTAATCATCCTGTTGTACAAAAGCTAATCCAATGGATATTGGGAATTATCAATAAAGAAGCCATATCAGCAAAATCTCATCAAAAATTAAGTTACGACTAAATAATCACCACATGTCATCCACTAGGTAAATGACATCCCTCTCAAGTTTGTAGAGAAGTATACCCATCTAAGCAAAAGGTTCTCCCTCAGCAAAGCCATAAATATGGAATAGGTCTATAGAAAATTTGAGTAGTAGAGTCGGTAAAAAATTAACGATCACTTAGCTATGAACATCCAGGCTGCTGCTGTAGTAGCTTCTTGTTGTGATGTCCTGGACTGCTGCGCCTTGGGCTGCGACGTCCTGGACTGATATGCCTTGGGCTTCGACGTCCTGAACTGCGTCACCTTGGGCTGTGGCGTCCTGGACTGCGTCACCTTGGGCCGTGACGTCCTGGACTGGTGCGCCTTGGGCTGGCGCCTCACGAGGCATGATGTACATAAAACAAATAGAAAAGGTTTATGAATAACTAAAGTACACAAAATATATTTGAAAATGTATGCAGGGTATTTTGAAAATATCTCTGAAACGGTGAGTCTGAGCAAAAAAATAACCAAATTTTCACAACCCTTTAAGAAACCCCGCTTAAGGGACAAGATACTTAGTCACATTTTTTTTTTTGTTTTTTTTTTGTTCTACCCTCATATTTTTAAAATACATTAAATATAGTTTTAATAAGACATTTAAAACTAATTTAATAAAATCGTAATCAAAAGCACTTGATTTCGTAATGGGCGCGTACATCCCGCTTCTGAAATGTAATAGATCACTAGATAGCCAACAGAGCTAGTACAAAGCGGTAGGTCAGTAGGATAGAAAAATACTCAAGAATAGAATAATACTTACGTGTAGTTGGTAATTCAGCAATAACACACAGCTTGGACTTTGAACTATTATTTATTTACCATTTCACACTAAGTTACCATCAACTCCATACAATATATCCACTTAGGTCAACAGTACAATCTTTCAAGCCCGCCCAGACTAGACTCACGAACTCACTCAACGCGCCTCGTGTCCGAACAATCCCCCTCCAATCGACAACTGTCATTAGATGTGACGACATTTGACATTCGAATATTTTCTAGGATAATCATTTTAACAACTTCTAAGTACTATTTGATGTTAAATATAAATAATTTAATTCTTAACAAATAAAAGATGTATTTATCAAATAAAAACCTAACAATTCGAAGAGAAGGACAGTAATAAACCCCAAGGAGAATCTTAGAATGATGCAGTTCAACTTCTAGGAAAAGATGTTCACCGGAGTTCGGTGGGGGCGGCTGTGTGGACATGTTAACGATAGAAAAGGGAATGTAATTACGAAGATAAATGGCCACACCGCCACCACCACCGACCGCGCGATCATTCCTGATAAGCTTAAAACCTGGAAGAGAGTAGGAGGAAGAGGGAAGACAAGGTTTCAACCAAGATTCAGAAACAAGAATCGCATGAATATTATTACAGTCAAAGCTTGCCAGCATATCGGGGAAGTGGGCCGGAATACTCTGGGCATTTATGTGGACTACATTAAAGTTCCTGGAGACATCGGAAAAAAGTGAAACAAGAGTGTCGGCTAGACAAGGAACACTCTCAAAGCTTACGTCATCACTATCCAATGAATAAAACGTATCAGAATCACTGCTATAACCAGAACTGAGCATAAATATAATAATATAAATAAATACCTACTTAAGCAAAACAATAATAAACTATGCGGTTAACAATTTTCTGTCCACCTGCCAGTTGTGTTTAACATAAGAATACAAAAAAATAAAACATTAAAATTCAATATGATTTTGTAGTCCAGGTATAAAACAACGTACCTACACTAAACTTGTACGTACAGTTTATTAAAAAACAAAATAAAAATAGGACCGTTTAACGGAGCGAAATTAAAATAAGTTTGACGTTTGAGACGAACGCATCAATGCTGTCAGATTGTGACAATGACAAGTGACATTAAGACATTATTGATGAACAAATAAACCGTACAAAAAAACAAGAACTTTGTTATGAATAGGTGTGAAGTGTTGAACAATAAAGTTAATTACACCTACCTACCTACAAACACACATAATAAACAAAAAATACCTGGACTATCAAAAGGGTAAAAACAACAAAGAACTTCACTTTCGGGCCACAGTACGCTTGGTTTTTGCTGTGGCGACCTTTTCGACTGCGACTGGTTGTGCGACGCCCGGCCCCGGCTGTCCAGAGACCTGTTCCGACTGCTGCGCGATGCTATTGAGGTCGGCAGTGGAGGTCACTCGATGTCGTGATCCCTTGACGTCAAGGACGATCACAGTGCCTTCTGAGGCATTGAGTCACGCCAAATCTGTTCCGTGCCGCCATGAAAACACTGTGCCTGGTTTTGGTGAGGAACTCCGATATTGTGATTCCACCCCCTTCAGCTTGGTCTTGCTAAACCAGACTTTATCCCGGAGGGCAACATCATGGAGTTTGAAGAGGATCGGTCGGGGTTTGTTAGATGCGCTGCGCCCCATCCTGTGACACCTCTTGATGCCAGATACATCCAAGTCAAGCTTCAGATGCTGCGTGACAACTTGAGCCACCACCTGTGCAGTCTCTTCGTCTTGCTGCTCCGACACTCCATGCAACAGCAGGATCTTACGCCGCCCACGCATCTCCATGTTGTCGAGGCTCTGCGCTAACATGGCAGCTTGCTGCTGGAGAGATCCGAGCGCCTGAACAACAAATGTCCGGAACGACAAGAACTCGGCTGCCAAACCTGAGGTGGTGATTGGTGTGGTGCACGGAGTCTTTTGCAACTCCTTCTCAAATTCTGCCATTCTTTGACTGAACATATTGCTCATATCTGTGATTGTGCGGTTGATTGCTTCCATAGTGCGGACGTGAAAAAAAAATCTTAAGTTTTGGAATTGAAAACACTTGACTGTTATGTTTAACTATCAATATGTACCATCTTAATATATATAAATCTCGTGTCACAATGTTTGTCCTCAATGGACTCCTAAACCACTTAACCGATTATAATAAAATTCGCACACCATGTGCAGTTCGATCCAACTTGAGAGATAGGGTAGGGTAGGGTAGGTAGGGTAGGTAGGGTAGGGTAGGGTAGGTAGGGTAGGTAGGGTAGGGTAGGGTAGGGTAGGTAGGGTAGGGTAGGTAGTTAGGGTAGGGTAGGTAGGGTAGGGTAGGTAGGGTAGGGTAGGGTAGGGTAGGTAGGGTAGGGTAGGGTAGGTAGGGTAGGGTAGGTAGGGTAGGTGGGGTAGGGTAGGTGGGGTAGGGTAGGGTAGGTAGGGTAGGTGGGGTAGGGTAGGGTAGGTAGGGTAGATGAATGTTTGCTGTTTTTATGGCAAAACAAAGTTTGCCGGGTCAGCTAGTTTATATATATATTTTTAAACAATGACTACTTTTAATTAAATTTTAAAATGAAGAGATAAAATTTGGTTGTTTGTGTTGTGACTACCCACTTTTTTTCAAATTTAAATATTTTTTTTTTCGAATTTTGCAAATTTTAAATAATTTATTATAATCATCTTTAAATTTATTTTTAGTTTTCTTACTTACTAATAGTTTTAAAAATCTTATTTGTTGTGCTTCTAATTTTTCTAAGTTACTTTTGAATGTGAGTCCATAGCAATCGAGGACGTAACTTAATATTGGATCAACTAATTGTAGATAAAGGCACTTAAGGGTACTACTTGGTACTTTAAAGCTTAGATGGTAGAATTTACCGAGTAATATTCTAAGTTTATTACATAAGTACTCAATGTGGTTTGACCACGAAAAGTTCTCGTCAACTTTTACACCAAGATATGTTACACATTTATCGCGTATAATAGGTTTACAATTACAATTAACATAATTTTTATAAATGCACGTAAACTCATGTGTGTACATCGGAGGTGGGTCACCAGGTGGTATTAAATATGGTGAGCGTATCAAAACTAGTTTGGTTTTATCCGCGTTTAGGATTATACCGTTGTCGTGCGACCATTCAACAACTCGATCTACGTCGTACTGCACGAGTCGACAAGTTTCGGCGAGTTCGGTGCCGGCGCGCAACACGCACAGGTCATCCGCGAACATGTATGCTGAACAGCTGCGTAAAACGCCGCACAAGCTATTGACGTGCATTAGGTAGCATACAGGCCCGCATCCCATGCCCTGCGGCACCCCGCACCTCACCTCCCTCGCGTCACTATACGACTCGCCCACCCTTACACGGAAACATCTCTTTGTGAGATAGTCTCGAAACCAGTTGTTAAGTGGTTCCCCCACCCCGCAATCCTCCATTGCATTTAATAAGGTGTTTGTTTTTTCGAGAGTATCAAATGCTCTTTTAAAATCAAAAAATACTACTATTACAAATTGTTTTTTATTTAAATTGTTATTAATTTCGTCACAAAACTTAGATAGCAAAGTGTTTGTACTTTTACTTTTTTGAAATCCATGTTGGCATTCACTAAAAATACTATTTTTTTGAAGATAATTTCCTAATTGATTAACAATACATTTTTCTAAAATGTTGTCTACACTTGATAATATAGCAATTGGCCTGTAATTGGACAATGATTTACGATCACCTTTTTTAAAAATTGGACGCACTATAGCCTCCTTTAGCTTGCTCGGACATGTATATGTACCTTCACATAAATTAATAAGACGTGCGAGCACGGGACTTACTATATTAACCAAATATTTAAGATCAGACATGCGTATGAGATCGCTTCCGGGTGATTTATTTGTATCCATACCTGTTATAACTCTTTCTTAACATCCTGACTATTTACCGGTCGCCATCGCATACACATACTTTTCTCCTTTACATATGTGCTTCTGTTTAACCATGTCGCATCACAATCGTGTTTTATATTTTCAATTTCGTTTGTAAATGTGGACGAGAACTTATCACAAATATCTTTTACACTGCCTTGCCTCTCAATATTATTTAATATTACGCTATCTAAGGATTGTTTATTCTTCCCCATCATTACATGTATTCTATCCCATAACTTTTTTATATTATTGTTACAATCTAGTATACTTTGCCTATCGTATTCATTTTTACATTTAGTTATTATTTTATGGCATTTGTTCCTATATTTACGTGTATTCTAAACGTTTAACCATATTCTTTGGTTCGTTACTCCATATGGCATAAAGTCTGTCCCTTTCTAATAACAGTTTCTTATGATCTCTCGTTATCCAGTTTTTATTATTTCGGACTCCTTTGTTAATAATTTTATTTTTATAGCAAGACTCATAAATATCAGCAAATATTTGTCTAAAAGATTCATATAATTCAATAGGACATTCAATCAGCATGAGTTTATCAAAGTCTATGCACAATAATTTCTCCCGCACCGCTCGAGTATCAAGGACACGCCGTTTCGTTGGCTCAGTGAACGCGCGCGAGTATGGCACTTGGGCGCGTTCCCATTCTACTGCTACCGCTACTGGGTAATGATCAGATATTTTAGTTCGTATTATCGCTGATTGTATATGTGCAAGAGGCGCTCGAATAAAAATGTGATCTTTGTCATTTCATCTTCATACAAAGCTACATGTCTATCCTGTTGTTTAAGCAAGTTAATATTTATGTCGCCGCATAAAATCACTTTTGTGTTATTACTAAGTAATTTACGAAATTCGTCCAAAAATTGTACTATTTTATCTTGCTTATTTATTTTAGGCGGTCTATAAATGGAAATTAAATAAATTTGCTCGTTGACGTACCTGAATGAAATGGAAACAAACTCCGCGGAGCGCATCTCAGTAAGTATCGGGGACTCAATCACCTGAGCCGCGAGCCCCTCCTGCGCGTACACTAATACCCCGCCCCCGGTTCGCCCGGTGCGGGTGAAACTATTTATTGTGTACCCATTAATCTTATAGAAACCCAAACATTCAAAATTTATATTTGGTTCCGTTATAACTATTACATCAATATATTCTAGACTATTATTTAAACTAACTAATAACTCGTTAAAGTGTTTCTTTAATGATCTTATATTAACATGTATTAAGCAAAAGTCATTACTTCTACCTAATGTTGATGTCCAGCTATATATTTCGTCAACATATACAGGTAAAACTTGGCCATCTGTTATTGTTTCAATAGTATTGAGGAACGAGAATGTTGTAAATAAAGTTATCAGTTCCACACATTTAGGTACCTATCTCTTTCACTTCTTGAGCAGTTCACGAATATCGCCTTCCGATCTAACCCACACAGACTTATCACCTTCTTCCTTTTTCACCAGTATTCTGCCGTTTACGACCCAGATGTACTTGTAAATATCCTTGAGTTGAGTCTTAGTGTACCATAACAATTCCCGAGTGGTTTTAGTTAGATCTTCATTTACATATATCTTGTTTTTCTGTGATCCTGAAGTAATAATACTGCTGTTTACTTTAACAAGCTTACGTCGATTTGCTAACCAAGAATTCCGACTTTCAGTACCCGTACTCTTGAATCCTATTACTATCGTGGCTGGTTTGCCGCTTGTTTTCCGTTGTTGACGACGGCTCACCCATTCGATATCATTGCAGGTCACATCCAGTGTATCTCCGAGTTTTTTAGCTACCTCCATTATATTTTCGGATTCCGCTCCGCGCGCACTCAGAGCTAGACGTGTTACGAGTCGCTCCGATAAACAAATATTTATTTTACTGTCTTGATTGAAGTTCGAACCCAGTCATACTATCCACTATAATCAAGTAGTAGTGCACGATACAAAACCAACAGTATAAAAGTTTTAAAGTGAATCGATATACAGAAAAAATACCGTCAAGTGAAACAAAGAAACTAGAAATTGCAGTGAATCACACGACGGGCACCGCTCCCATTCGTCGATAGCCGGTGAGTCAGAGCATCACCGCTCGCCGAGAAACGTTACCTTATATGGTCACAAACCTCAACATCAAACTTCGCTGACGACGAGATTGGAGAGAAATAGATTCGCAAATTTGATAATCTATTTCAAGGTTTAAGTAGCCGACTGTGAACTAACAAGAATTGCAGATAAGGTGGCGTGAGTTCAAATCCGGAGAACTGCAATTCTTTTTGCATTTTTTATTTTTATTATACCGATTTGGCAAAACCTGCTATTGCTTTTTTGTCAGGCTCTTCCAAATATTGCAATTGCTTTTTCGCCAGGCGCTTCCGATTTTGCTAAAACATTGCTATTGCTTTTTACGAGGCTTATAAAAAAAAAAACTTTATTAGAGTAGAAATAATGCCTCCAAAACGCACTCCATCAGATAAAACAACACAAAAGGAATCTGACGCCCAAACAGCTGCAGGCACGGCGATTACACAGACAGTTGTACCCGCTCCAACCAAACCAGTCACTGACGCTTTCCGTAGCAAGCGTAAGCGCGGCAATGATAAAGATGACGATGACGAAGTTTCCATGGAGAAGATTCGTGAATTAATAAGAAGCAACACAGCCCAAACCGACAGCAAGCTGAAATTGATTCAAAAGGCGATGACTGAAATCAAAGAGCAAAATGCTGGAATCAAGGACTGTGTTGACCACATATCACAGCAATATGACGATATGGTGATCAGAATGCAAGTCTTGGAGGCGGAAAGAAAATCTGACCGTTCTTATATAAATCAGCTCGAGGAGAGATTGGAAAGCCTGGAACGAACGATTAACTCGTCAAAACTTGAATTTAAAAACATCCCAAAGAAACAAGGCGAAACTAAGGAAGACTTGCGCCTAATGGTCACAGAAACGGCGAGCGTTCTGGAATCTAACCTGCAACGAGAAGATATCAAAGATGTCTACCGGCTTAACAAAAAGGAAGGTACACCGACCATCGTGGTTGAGTTCACTACTGATGTGCCGAAAGAAAGCATCTTAAAGAACTTGCGTAAATTTAACAAGACAAACAACCAAAACAAGCTGAATACTACCCATATTAAGAAGGAAGGGCCAGCAAAACCAATATTTATAGCGGAAATCCTGACCCTTAAAGCACAACGTCTATACTATCTTGCCAGAAATTTTGCGAAGGACAACGGT
The DNA here is from genome assembly GCA_945859665.1 of Anorthoa munda. Classification (NCBI taxonomy): domain Eukaryota; kingdom Metazoa; phylum Arthropoda; class Insecta; order Lepidoptera; family Noctuidae; genus Anorthoa; species Anorthoa munda. The sequence continues at coordinate 3,334,900 of OX243899.1, read as the reverse complement.
TACAGGTTTTGCTGGACATCACATGGGAAAATCTTTCTACGGAAAGCTGAAGGCGGTAAGCAAATTTGGATTAAGAGCGAATCTGACATCAACAACCTTCAACTGAACAATTGACTAGGAAAAATTTCATGTCTTCTCACTTGTACTATTTGCGCAATTTCTTCTTATCTAACGCACTTTGTCGTAATCTTGTATATTTATTGTAATTTGATACCTACAAAATCCAAACACATTGTTCAATGTACAATCCTACCTAACTACACAATTCAACTATTTTATAGATCTTACACACATGCACGCAACTGTGTTTACCAGTTAATAAGACATACGAAAGCAATTAATATAAATATATGTAAAGAGAACATTTTTAAAGCATTCCCTTTACATAATCTCTTATTTTATAATACACCAATAATTTGTGACATCGTTTCTAATTCGTTTCCCAATGGCTAATAATGCCAATGCAATTTTATCAGATTTAGATACCATGTCTATGGCAAATAGCTATGTTTGTGACCCTGAAACCTGTAATTCTGTATTAATTGGCTCTGCTACGAAATCTCTGAAAATAATAACACAAAATATACGCAGCATTTATAAGAACTTTGACAATTTTCAGGTGCAATTGGCCAGGTTCTCTTTTGAGGTGGACATTGTAATTCTTACTGAATGCTGGCTGAATGAACATAAACTTGTTCCTATCCTTGAGGGCTATGAAGTTTTTTCCTCTAAGACCAGGCTTAATCAGAATGGTGGCATCGTAACTTATGTTAGGAAGAATATAGGGTGCACTGTTGAAGAGCCAGAGTCAAAGGACGCTAGTTTTTTATTGCTTCAAGTTCACCCGGATATTAATATTCTGGCTGTTTATAGATCTCCATCTAATCACTGTACCAGCAGTTTTCTCAACTCATTGGATGAAATCATACGGCCAATTAAAGCGAAACACATAATTATTACGGGGGACATGAACATCGACATAAAAACAAACAATAGTGACAGGAACAGTGCGTCTTATCTAAATCTGACTGCTGAGCTAGGGCTACTGCCGGCACACACCAATCCAACAAGGCTTGCCAATTGTCTTGATCATTTTTTGACAAACACACCAGAATCTGCTGCGGCCTTTGTAGTGGATTCAACCGTGTCTGACCACGCCTCTGTCCTCTTAAGCCTTTCTTGCTCACGTTCTGTTCAGGCTAGCAGAAACAATGTGTACAAGAGAATTGACTATGAGGCTGCTCTTGCTCATTTGCAGACTGTTGATTTTTCATTTGTCAACGATGACGCGGATGCAAATGATGCCGCCACTCGTTTTGTTGAGCATGTCTCTGGTGCTTTGACGCAACATTCTACACTTATTTTACGACCCTGTAGAAAGAGATTGCTTAAACCTTGGCTCACTTCTGGATTACTACGATGTATCCGCCATAGGGATAAGCTTCACAAATATGCCGCAAAAAATCCACAAAATGAGTCTGCTAAATTGACTTACAAAAGGTACAGAAACTTTTGCAATGCTCTTCTGGTAAAGTTAAAGAGAAGTTATGAAAAATCTTTACTAGAAAATGCAAACTGTAATAAAGATAAATGGAATGCTGTCAAATCCATTATCAATACATCAAGAGAAAAAACCGTTGGGGACCATCTTTTAGTTCCTCATAAAAGTAGTTCCAGCGCCGTAAATGATGTTAATACCTACTTCTCTAATATTGGTAAACTGCTTGCAGATAAAATTACAGCACCACAATATGAATATAATTTTGAGATAAACCCCGTCCCAAATTCAATAGTTTTGCTTCCGCCAGATGAAGACGAAATTAATGCATTAATTATGAATCTCAGGAATGACTGCGCTACTGGTTGGGACTCTATTCCAGCCAAGTTTCTCAAAACTGCTAGGCATATCATCGTCCCCCATTTGACTAAATTAATTGAAATTTGTCTTACTCAGGATGTTTTTCCAAAAGTATTTAAAAAGTCTCTTATTACGCCTGTTCACAAGGGTGGGAAGAAGGACGATGTTGGAAACTATAGGCCCATTTCAGTGCTTACGACTATGTCGAAAATATTGGAAAAGGTGTTAAACAACAGGCTTACAAACTTTTTGCAGCACAATAAGATACTGGCTGATGCTCAGTTTGGCTTTAGGTTGGGAAAAAGCACTGAAGATGCCGTAAGTCAACTGGTAGAACACGTCACTCTTAAGTTAGATCAAAAAGAGAAATGTGTAGGCATATTTCTCGACCTGGCCAAGGCTTTCGACACCGTCATGATTCCCTTCCTTGTGAGCAAGTTAGAGAAAATTGGAATACGCGGTACTGCTCTTGGCATTTTTAAGGATTTTCTTACCGGTCGCACGCAAAGAGTAAAAATCCGAGAACATATTAGTTCCGATGCCTGGGTCACCTATGGCGTCCCACAAGGCAGTATACTTGGCCCGAGTCTCTTCTTGATTTACATTAATGACCTATGCCAGCTGCAACTAACAAACGGAAACATATTTACGTACGCTGACGATACGGCATTGGTTTTTCATGGAGAGACCTGGGACGAAGTTAAAAAAAGTGCTGAGTTGGGACTGCATACAGTGGGCCATTGGCTAAGATCTAACCGCCTCACCTTGAACCTTAATAAATCGACATTTCTCCAATTCTCTTTCTCTAAGATTAAACCAATAAGCTTGGATATTAAACTGCATGTCTGCAACTTGGCATCTACTGTGAAATGCTCATGCACAACAATCTCTCAGTCTACGCATGTTAGATACCTTGGTGTGATTGTGGACGATAAGCTTAGCTGGCAGCAGCACATTGATGTCACCACAACGCGTGTAAGGAAACTTATTTGGGCTTTTAAAAAATTGAGGCACGTGGCCAAATTTGAACTCCTTCGCACAGTGTACTATGCGCTCGTGCAGTCAGTCCTGGGTTACTGTATTGTTGTATGGGGTGGAGGATGCAAGACTTTTATGATACACCTAGAGCGGGCCCAAAGATCCCTACTTAAAGTCATGACTTTTAGACCATTTAGATTTCCCACCAAGGTCTTATACGAGAAGTGCGAAGTACTTACGGTGAGACAGAATTTTATTCTGCAGGTTGTCACCAAGCAGCATATTGTTACGCCTTATGATGCTCGGTTATATATGAAACGCACCGTTCCAAACGTTTGTTTACCAGTGCGCTGCCGCACGGTGTCTGCTAGGAGACAACAGGTATATCTTGCTACCTTTCTTTACGACAAATTAAACAGGATCCTCACTATTAATCCCCTCACGACTCGGGAAACAAAGAGGAGGGTAAGGAAATGGCTGCTGTCTCGGGACTACTTCGAAACCGAAAACGTTATGTATTCAAATTAACATAAACAGGCAGCTACTGGTATTCTCTACACACACAATCACATACATACATACCAGCATCCATATTTATATTTATTAATAGTTGAATTGAACTTTGTTTCTAAGATATAATTTTGATTTAATTTAATTTTGTTTTGGATATTATTATTTTTTTAGCCTAATTTAATTTAACTTTTGATTTAATTTTGACTTTAATTTTGATTTTTATCGAATGAATTGGATTGTGATTGTAATGTTAATGTTAATTTGATTTTAATTTCAACTTTGTGTTTGGTTATAATTCTAATTGTAATATTTTATTTTAATTTTCATTTTATTGTTGACTGCGATTTTAATTTTTATTTTATTAATGAGTTTATCTTAATTTTGATTATAATTTTAATTTTAGTCTAGGATTTTTATTAAATAATGTAAAGGGGGTTGCGTTGACTGGAAGTCGAGGACGTCACTCGTTCCGGCAGACAGGAAAACTCCAGGGTTTTGCAGGACGATTTATTCAGTAATTTCCAACAGTTATGGATGATTACATACAACTGATAGTGAATAAACAGTACTTAGGCCTTCCGCCAGCTTCACCATGCCCGCTTGGACGAGGGAGGCGGTAGATGACCTCTAATCCAAAAAAAATAGGTAACAGCACGAAAACTAGCTAGCCCAAGAGTCCTACGCACTTTTCCAATTAGGATGAAGTGGTTGGTGCACTTGGTTAGAAGTAATCTTAAATAAATCAATGTTTGTAGCGAGGGTCATTAACTCACGGTAACTCTTAACAGCGAGTTTTAGAAAACAGTTGTAAGCGGACAGCGACATCTAGTATTAATTTTGCGAACTATGTACAATGCAATCAATGATATTAACACAGTTAGTTGGCTACGCATACTTATTGGTAATAGTTTACAGCTTTATACGCAGATGGCGTTAGTGGTTGTAATTAGATCTGTTACAGTCTCCCCCTCAGTCCCCGAAGACGTCTCGGCGAGAGGGACTGGATTGAGAGGAGTTATTGTTTCTTAGGACGTCCACGTCCTCGTCGTGTAGCTGAGGATGATTTGTTGTCGACCACTTTCTTCTTGGGTCGTCCTCTTCTGCGAAGGAGTTGTATAGGCTCTGGCACGGTAGTGTGAGAGTCTATCTTGTATGGAGACAAAGCGGATGCATGATAAAGTCCAACTGATGTTTCAGGATCAGCTGGTGTAGCCAAGTGAAAAGATGCGGGTCCATGGAAGTTCCTTTTTGCTGATGTGAGCAACCTGCTCGCATATTCTGCTGGATGTTCCTCGTTCTTCTCCCCCTGGACGAGAACATCTCCGAGTGCGTAACCGCTGGCATCAGTTTTTATAATATATGGTTTTGTTTCATCTGCCTGTAGCAATACAGGAGCTGTAGACAAACAGGTTTTCAGTGTAGGATAGGCATCTTCCTTTTCCTTTCTTAGGATTTCTTTCTTAGTCCTTGATAAGTGATAAGGAGGCACCGATATGGGAACGTCACTCTTGGTAACAATACAGTGTTCCCCAAGCAAGGATGGTTGGTTATTACCAATAAAAACATCTTGGTACTCTACTAATAATTTATTTAGTTCGACATCTAAACAACCTATTTCTATATTGGTATCGTGAGTAAATAGTTGCTCGGAGTGGGGAGAGAGCGTAATGTCCGCTTCTTGGATGTTTTTCTCGGCATCCCTCATCATATAATCGGCGAAAGCCGGCACATATCCGTCGAATATCTTTCGCGTTCGCTTTGGTGGCGAAAGTTGCAGCGGTATCAACTTATAGCCGGTGCTGTCAGGTAAGCTAGCCTCTTGTGACACCGTCGCAGCTTTATCGGCAATTTTCGGTGAACTAGTGATACTCACGGCACTACTTTCGAATTGCACGAAATCTTCGTCGTACATTTCAAACGTTCTATGGTCACTGTCCCCATAGTTCCACGTGAATTGTCCAAGGTTCAATACCATTTTTGCTTGCTGTAGAAAGGAGACTCCCAACAAGGTACGGTTGTCTCTTGCCTCAGGAAGTACAATGAAGCGAGCAGGAAATGTACGCCCTTCTAGCATCACAACGACTGTGGTGGATAAGACGCGTTGTGTTTTTCCGACGCCATCGGCCAATGTGACCCGAACCATTTCCTCTTCAAACTTGCTGCCATTCTTAACTAATTGCTTATATAGTTGATAAGAGGCGACATTAGCTTTCGCACACGTGTCTATATAAGCTGTGCCCTTTATCCCATTGACCTCAACAAATACAATGGGCCTCATCTTGATGTCGTATTGGAGGTTAATTGGGCAGAAACTTAGGCCAACCACCTCGGTTTTTGCAGACTCCCTCTTCTTCGTTGAACAGGTTGGGCAACTGGTACGAACAACGCCGGGCGCACCGCATCCATAGCAGGATACTCTAGGTGTCGATGGTGACGGTGCCTGGGTACCTTTTATTTGTGCTCGTGGACCTGGATCTAACTCGACCATACCCGATTCCTTCTCCTTCTTTTGCAATTTCCGGCACTGCTCTGTGCTGTGTCCTGGGAAGTGACAAAACCCACACTTTGGTTTTGGTTGTTTGGACTTCTTAGAAAACGTTGCAGGATCTCCTTCTTTTGACATGCTGCACCATAATTGCTCAATAGCTCGCGCTGCTTTAAGTAGGTCATCGAAAGTGTTTATGGAATGTCGTGGAATTTTCTCCTGGATTCTGTGCTTCAGCTGTCCGTACACCATATCCAGCTGTTGCGCCTCAGTGTGTTCAGGACCTGGGAGCTGAGCCAACAACATGCGTTTATGAGCAATGAAGTTCTCAGTAGGCATTGCAAAATCCTGCCTGACTTGTACTATCTCTTGATAGATTATGTACGCGGGCTTTTTAGGGGCAAACGCGTAACAGAGGCGCTCCTTGAAGTCCTCCCAGGTAGTGACTTGCTGTTTCACTCCCTGCCACCATACTGCAGCTTCTCCCTTCAGTACAAGTGGTATACCAGTAAGTGCCTCTGAGTCACTTATGTTTTCTAGCTTTTTGAAAACACTTGTCGCTGCCAAAAATGCTTCCACCACTTCTGGATTCTTCACTCCATCATATTGAGCGTTACAGGAAGCAAAGGAACCGTGTCTTCCAGGTGTCAGTCTAGCCAGAAGTGCTTCAAACTGCGTGTCTGACAGGTTGACAGACATCTCTGCTTGCCTTCTTTTCACTGTAGTCGTAGTGATACGGCCGGAGCGGGTTCTGTATTTCGGCTTGCAGTCGTGCCCACCGTTGGTCGCCAGTTTGTAAAGGGGGTTGCGTTGACTGGAAGTCGAGGACGTCACTCGTTCCGGCAGACAGGAAAACTCCAGGGTTTTGCAGGACGATTTATTCAGTAATTTCCAACAGTTATGGATGATTACATACAACTGATAGTGAATAAACAGTACTTAGGCCTTCCGCCAGCTTCACCATGCCCGCTTGGACGAGGGAGGCGGTAGATGACCTCTAATCCAAAAAAAATAGGTAACAGCACGAAAACTAGCTAGCCCAAGAGTCCTACGCACTTTTCCAATTAGGATGAAGTGGTTGGTGCACTTGGTTAGAAGTAATCTTAAATAAATCAATGTTTGTAGCGAGGGTCATTAACTCACGGTAACTCTTAACAGCGAGTTTTAGAAAACAGTTGTAAGCGGACAGCGACATCTAGTATTAATTTTGCGAACTATGTACAATGCAATCAATGATATTAACACAGTTAGTTGGCTACGCATACTTATTGGTAATAGTTTACAGCTTTATACGCAGACTAGCTGTTCCCCGCGGCTTCGCTCCCGTGGGCCACCCCACAGGACCCGTTTTCGGGATGAAAAAATAGCCTATGTTACTCAGGAATAACGTAGCTTTCTATTGGTGAAAGAGTTTTTTAAATCGGTCCAGTAGTTTCGGAGCCTATTCGGTACAAACAAACAAACAAACAAAAAAATCTTTCCTCTTTATAATATTGGTATAGATGGCGTTAGTGGTAGTAATTAGATCTGTTACAATAATTATTTAAATTGTGATTTTAATATTAGTTGAATTAGTGTCTAGTTGATTATAATTGTGTAACATAACGGAAGAGGTCACTGGCCCCTGAAACACAGGTGCTGTTACCTAGCTCAGGGGTCAGGGTTTCACTCTTTTATGTGAAAATTTAATGCTAATAAACTATTTATTATTATTATTATTATTATTTTCATCCGGAATTTGTTCAATACCTACAATTTCGATGTTATGTTTACGTGTAGATTGTTCAAACTCATGGACTTTTTGTTCAAGTGCAGTATTACATTTTTCTAGGTACACACATTTATTATTGACACTTTCAACGGACTTTTCGAGCTTACATATTTTCTTTTTGGATTCTTCATGTTCTGCCAATATGATGTCGTATTTCTCCGACAGGACCGCCATGCTAGTTATGATGGAATTTAATTGTTTTTTAAATCCCGGCAACGAATTCACTTTGTTCTGTATATCCTTTAGGATTTTTTCGAACCTTAGTCCCTCTACTTCCTGCTCCTCTTCGTCGGGTTCTCCATCTTCACAATTATTGCAAAAATTTCTTGTTCTACCTGCTTTCATGTCTGCTGCCAACCCCTTTACACAATTCCTATGAAATGTTCCTTGGCAAGTACCTTGGCACAAGAAGTGAGATCCATTACTCGCCAGTTTCTTTTTGCACTTTTGACACTGCATATCCAATAATAATTAGGTAAATACTTTTTATTTTATTTCGTACTAAGCGCGATCGTAGCCTACATGCACGTACGCGTCCGCACTCGATGAGTGTTCACAACACAATCCAATTAGGAGAGAATCTCTATGACCAAAGGGCTCACCAAGACATTATTAGCAGTTACTCATTCCCTCCTTCCCCTAATGGTTGTGCTCTGATTGACCATCCTCCCACTCATAATGTGAATACACAGACTATAGAGTCAATTGTTATTTTACTTTCCTCCTTACTGTCTAATTCTTCTTTACCAGACCACGTTGCCGACAACTTAGTCAAAACTATTAAATCTCGCAACATTCTGAGGTCTTCTAGCCAAATCACAATTTGGTTTCCGAAAGGGGGCTAGCACTATGGATAGCATTGGAATACTTATGACTGATATCCGAATCCCCCTCAGCAAACGTGAGTCCGTTCTGGCGGTCTTTCTTGACATTGCGGCGGCTTACGACAGTGTCCTTCTTTCCGTGCTCAGAAGTAAATTACGCCAGCTGAGTATTCCGGCAAAGATACTAAACTGTATCTGTAACCTGCTGTCTGGACGTAACGTAAAACTCCGACCCCAGAAAGGTCTGGCGCGGGCTCCCCCAGGGCTCAGTGCTAAGTCCTCTTTTATACAGTATATAAATACCCCCCTAAACAACCCCCAATAAACAATGACTGTCAGGTTTTACAATACGCAGATGACCTATGTTTATATATCCCTTCTTCTTCCATGGATTGCGCTACGGAATCCATGCAAGTGTCCCTCAATTCTCTAAACCAGTGGTTAATTTCACATGGCCTTAGCCTGTCTGCTCCCAAAAGCACCACTGTTGTTTTCTCACGTAAACGTGTTCCTCCTATATGTCCACCTTGAAATTGAAGGATCTCCCATCAAGGTCGAAGATAATGTGAAATTTCTTGGTGTCATTTTGGACTCAAAACTATCTGGTACCTTCCATCTCAATTATATCGCCAATAAATGTGAGAAGAAAATTAATAAATTAATGCTACGTGCTCTGGCGGGTGTTTGGTGGGGTGCTCATCCCTTCACACTTAAGCTCATTTATAATGCCACGGTGAGGAGCTTGCTCTACTATGGCTCTTTTCTCCTTGAGCCTTGTAGTAAAGTTGCTTTAGCCAAACTAGAGACCATTCAGTCGAAATGCCTCCGTATTGTGCTGGGTTGTATGAGGTCCACCCCAACCAACGCCCTGCTACTGCTCCGTAGACAATATCTGGCTGACAAATATATCTACAAGGCTTATTTCCTTAATAATCACATTATCCTGGCTAAACTGTCCATCTTAGATAACCTATGTAGAGAAAGCGAATATTGGAGACATAAAAACCCCCCTTTATTATTATACGTGCTTTAATTAAATTTATTTCTACTAACAATATTAAACTCTAACACTAGCAAACATTTTAAGTAATAGTATATTGTAAAAATATATATATCCTATTATACTAACAATGACTAACCCCAATTATTTGTGTTTGTTTCAGTACTTAAAGGATCGCCACAAAAAGCTCTATTATAGATATTAATTAAAATTTAACTTGATAATTCTATAATACCCATGAGTCTCCACTACTCGACACTGGCAGGAATTGTCTTCGGCAAATTGCAATAAAAAAAGAGGTGTAGAGAAGAGATCGAGTAAGATTATTATAAGGGTTTGGTTTTGAGTTGTGAATTGGTGATAAAAACCTAAGGAGAAATACAGTGAGAGTTACCGATTGTTCGTGTAGATCAAACTACGTGTTAAAGTGAAATGTCGTTTAAGTTATTCGCCAATACATAACGTGATTAGTTACATTGTGAGCCTTGTAACACCACAAGGCTCACATTCCACATGTCTTAGTTTACTTACGTTTTATAATATATTTTACAAATTTCATCACCGTTACTTTTTAAATTGTATCATCTCATGTTTTCCTTTTTTATGTATTCTTTACATTGGTATAAACCTGAAAATCATAAGATTTGTTAACATCCAAAACTATTATATTATTTTTAACTCTTGACATTTTTATTTGACGTGACATCTGTCTATTTTATTTTCTTAAACCATAGACATAAGATACCATACTCTATAGCTTTTGTTAAGCTCGTTGTACATTATAATTTTCATTTTAAGGGCAGCGGCAGACAGCCCCTCTGTAAACCGTTTTTATTCGTTCATGATTTTTTAATTAATATTCGAATTTAAAATTTAGAAGACATATCGGAACGAAGAAAAACGGGTGTCACTTTTTTTAGTCTTGAATCTGGATGGAACGCTGGTAGTCCGTTTTTCTGTTAATACTATGAAGTATACGATTGAATCTAAAACTCTTAAAAACTATAATAAATACGGCATGTGAATGTATTAAAATCTTAGAAGTGCAATAAATATAAATATATTGAGTGTGGAACCTTAATTTCATTGACCTTGTCGGACACCACTTCATGTTTAAAGGGCTCTTTTGGCATAGTAAGCCACAGCCCGACCTCCACACTTCTATCTGCCTGTTCTTGCACCTCTGCTACTGTCTGTTAGCCTGACAATTGGTTCAAGCCTTGACAATCTAACTGTGTGCCAGCCCATTCGTCCTGTTGGCTACCCTACTGCTTATCCACGAGTAAGCGATTCATCTGCGAGCTCATCTGCCTACCTCGGGCATTCCACGCCTTCGTGTCCGTCCAGCTGCCTAACCTGACTGTCTGCTAAGAAATACCTGCCCACGTCGTGCGAAGCCGGATCTTCGTAGCTGCCCACGTCGTGTGAAGTCCGGATCTTCCTAGCTGCCCACGTCGTGTCAAGCCGGACCTTAATTTGTTATTTTTATCCTTTTCTTAGTTTTAATTTATAGTTATCTTTAATTTTATTAACGTGGCTTACGTATAGTTCAACTGAGCTATACGTAACGCTACAGCCTACATACAAGCAAAGAAGTTGGTTTGTTTAACATCTAGCCCGAAAGAACCCATGCAATAATTGCTTTTCCTGACAATTACACAGTATTCCCTACAAATATATTATATTGTAAAATTATACAAATCGTCACTGGAAATACAAAAATACTAAGCTCAAAAAGTGCTTTTTACAGGAGAGCGATTTAAACTTTTTTTTTACACTAAATCTGGCATATCTTTTTTTCTAGTATTGCAATTTAAATAGGCTCAAGGCAAAAAATCATTGTTATATTATTATCTATGTATTTATATATATTGCCTATTATTACTGTATTTCCGAAGATAGTGTCGCTTTAGTATAAATACTCTGACCATTTCGCAAGACAAAAATACTAATCTTAATAAAAATATTCAGATTCAGTAAAGCATAAACACAATTCACTTATATTCATTGAACTTTAGAAACGCCAAAATGTCTAACATGGTTTACAAACTAATAAGTCTTAGTCATTATTACTTATACGTAATAATTCAGTGTAAAGATCTTAAATAATTTGACTTATTGCCTCGTAGTCGTATATTTGCTAATAATACCCCTACTGTACTAACTGTAAACATCTAAAAAAATAACAACAGTCGGACTAGTTACATCTATTTATGACTCTGGACTGATTCTGATTTTTTGGATTGGTCTCCGTCCCGAATAAAAGTTTTTATTTTTTGTGGTTATTGTAGTAGAACTAGTGTAGTATAGTCTCTTCTTCTTAGCATGTCGATGACAACCCTTCCTGCTAGATCTCTTGCCTGGCCCAGTATCCGGCCACGGCAACGCCGTCCGCTGACGTAGCCATTAGGTCCTCACTAGAACAGGCAATGTTATATATTTTGGGTGGGGACTATGGGTGATTGGCACCCCCTGCCACGAGATGTTGAGTGTTCGACCCGCTTGACTATTACGAAGGTGGAATTAAGGCACACGATTGTGTTTTGAGGGATGTAAGAATTCGAGAAAACTTTAGGTCCTCTGTTAAGTTGGTAACCTTCCAAAACAATAATGTTAATGGTGTCGTAGGCTGCCGACAAGTCTACGAATACTGCACCAGTCGCTTTCTTAGTCTCGAACCCATCCTCGATGTGTTTCGTGAGGATCAGGATCTAACCGGAGCAAGAATCTCCAGGTCTAAATCCAGCTTGCTCCAGCATACATTTCGGATCGGCGACACCTGTGAGGCAAGCTAGCAGTAGTCTTTCTAACAGTTTGTACGTGTGACAAAGGAGCGATATAGGGCGAAAGTTTTTAGGATCGTCATGTGGCTTACCTGGGGGCCGATTCTACTAACCACATTGTGTGACCATCGCAGCGAAATTGCCGCTGAATCACAACTTTATAGCGTTTTTTCATTCTGCTAATGAATAACGATCCAAAATAAGTTACGGTTTAGTCGAAACGCAACGATCTGTTAGAATGGGTATTTAAAACAACTTTAAAAAAAAACAAAATTGTTACTGCTGGAATTAAGGGATTTATTTAAACTAGTAATTCACAATAATCGAGGATGCGCGGCACAGATACATGTGCATGGTCTGACGGATGGATGACGACTGACTGAGGGAACGAGGTCTGGACACGGGAAGCATGAGGAAATGATGATTGAGGAGCTGACGGTGCTGGTTAGGTGCTGGGTAAATATGTAAGGGTACATCGGATAGATATAACAGCCCCCCGATTAGGAGGAAACTTACGGGTTAGGGGTAAGTTGACGGAAAAGTTAAGTTTTCTGGGGTTAAGTCATGCGGAGTCTAGGAGCAGGGATTTCGTCAGAGTCAGGATCTGGAGATGTCATTTCTATGGATACTACAGGATTGGGAACATTTTTAGATGCCTTAACTAATTTACAATGTTTATATATCTTATACATAACTAATAATAATATGATTAAAATTATTACTATAGTGGCGTAAGAATAGTAATCGCCATAAAGTACTATGTGAGGTTTTGTTATAATATCATTGAGGTTTGTTTTAATGTGATCTGTTACTTTGTTATAATCTGATAAGAGTGTCTCTAAATTATCTATGTTTTTTAATTCTACAAAAGGAGTTTTATTAATATCTTTTAAGTAAGTATCAGAATTACAACAAGTATCGTTAATTAGTTCAAAATGTAATACTATTGGTTTTATTTTAATCTCGATGTTATGTTTGGGTATTAATTTATTATTTTTTTACAATAAGCAACACAATTGTCTGGTAGGGTTAGTATACCAGTTCCGAAAATAGAAGTTTCAAATAGATCTTGTTTAAGACATTCTATGGTGAGTTTAGAATTTTGGCTTATAAGGTAAATCCATTGGTTATTATGTAATTTGTGGGAAGCTTCAAAGTTACCATTTACAAATTTAGTATTACATAGATGTGGGACAGTACTCAATGCTTTAGAAATAACCTCAGTTTCACATATAGGTGCGGCTGATGTGGAATATACATTAGGCATTTCACATATATAGTATTGTGTGTTAATGACTTTGCAGTGGCTAAGGCTGTTTGTTTTACAATAGGTTGACTTATCTCTAGTTATTCCAAGATATTTGGTAGATGGAACAATAGTGGTATATAATGTATTGTTAACAGGTTTAAGAGCAACAGGATAGGGTATAGTATGATACAAGTCAAATTCTTCAGTATTTACTAACGGTATTTGTAATACAAAAATAATTTTGTTGTTTGCATAATAACTGAATACATCGGATATGTTTTCTAAAATGTGGATATTTTCTAAAAGTAGAGGGGTCGGTAATTGTTTAGAGCTAGGCAGGAACTTATAATTGTTTACAAGGTCAGAAAACAACTGTTCTGGAGTAATAATAGATGGGTATAAAATATTAGACTTACTAAACATTATAGCACTAATAATATCTTCTAACTTAAATGATAATGTTAACAAACTACTTTCTAGGATATTTAATAATTCAGATATTCTAGATCTTAATAATAACTTATCAGAAACTAATGTTAAGTTTTTAATATCTTGATTTAATGCTTCAATAGCATAACTTAAATTTGCTTCATTTGCATCAATTTTATCAATAATTTCTTTAAGTGAGGACAATGTTGATGTTGTAATCATTATATTTTCTTTCATTAGAGAAGCCAGTTTGGTTTGATCGTTTTCTAAAGCTTGAATAGCATTGCTGTATTTAATAGCATCATCTTCGTCCATATTTCCGAATAGATGTTTAATTAGTCTACCAATTCCACCAAACCAGGCTGACCTTTTATATTTCTTTGACATAAGGTAAGATATGGAGTTAAAATCTCTAACAATATCGGAATAACGAGATGATAGCGGTTGAAACATGTAATGACATTCATCTTCATAAAAAGCGTTACTTTGTTTACAAAGATATTTGGAAGTTCCTAAAATGTCTTTAATATTTTCAAGGTGTGGCTGAATGAAGGAAATGTCTATCGGTATGATAATGTCTAAAGTATCATCAGTTATTTTTAAGGAGCCAATTGGGTCGAAATATATACCTGCGTCGTTTGATGCTGGTTGTATATATTCTTGATCAGTTGACGCCAAGATGGGATAAATGTAAATGAGTCTGGAATATAAGGTTTATTACCGAATAGGAGTTCATAGGGGGCATAATGAGTAGTAGAATGGACTGCCGTGTTATAGGCCAACATAGCTGTGTAAACGAAACGAGGCCAATTATTTTGTTCATAATTTATATAAGATTTCAAGTATTCTTTTAGTGTGGAGTGGCTTCTTTCTAGTGCACCCTGAGTTTGAGGATGATAAGGAGTGGACCAGAGTTGTTTTATCTTTAGGAGATTACAGGTTTGTTTAAAGAGTTCAGCTGTGAAGTTGGTACCTTGGTCGGTGAGTATAGTTTTAGGTATACCGAACAATGTGATGAAATGAACTAAACATTCACAGGTTTCTTCTGCCGTAGTGTTGATAATTGGATAGGCAGCTGAAAACTTAGTAAGGTCATCCTGAAGTGTAAGGATATATTTATATTTGTCATTACCAGCTTCGGGTAATGGTCCTACTATATCGAAGGCTACACGCTCAAAGGTTTGAGTAGAGAGGGAAGTTATCTGCATAGGAGCACGATTTATTTTTCTAAGTGCTTTATTTGTTTGGCATTGTGAACACTTTTTAACATAATTCTCAATGTCTGTTCGCATATTTTTTTTTCCAATAATATTTTTCTTGTATGCGTTTTAACATTCTGGAAACCCCTAAATGACCGGCTATAGGTAAATCGTGGTTTTCTTTCATAATTTTAGGTATTTCGCTTAACGATGGGTATATGATGGTATTTTTATAAATATGTATTGTTATTTCTGAGTTGTGAAATAGATATAGGAGCATATTATATAATTTGAGGTACTGATGGTTATCGAAGGGATTATTAAAATCAGATATAACTATTTCGGCATTTTCTTGGCCTAATAGTGTAATTATTAATTCATTTCTAATGGCTTTAATACTTTTATAGATGTCTTCATAAGTACAGGTATCAAAGTGATTAACTTTAGTAAAAAGGAAATAATATGTTTTATTATCAAAATCATATTTCAAGAAGGAATGTAGTGACCTTTCTAATAATGCAAATTCATCTTGGTTGGGAAAATTGCATATTACTTCTTGTATATAGGGAACAGATACGTCCATGTCTATGGATGTAGGAATAATAATTATTTTCTTATCAGTTTTGGATAAGCTTTGGTTGTGTTCAATGATAGTTACATTTGGGTTGAAATCTTTAGAAGCGATTTTAAGGAAATCTGAGTAATTACCATCTAAAGTACCGAAGCTACTAGGACTTGGGACATCTGGAGGTGTTGGAAGGTTTGAAGTATCAGCGGAAGATAAAGGTGAGTTATTATCTCGATTTGTTATCGCTAGGTCATCTAGATTACCTAATTCTGGTAAACCTTCAGGTTGAACGAGGGCATCTATTAGATCTCCAAGTTGGATAAGATCATCAGAAGGGATCGTTGGAGAGTTATTTGGGTTGGACAACTCATTTGGATCAGGTAAGTTTATATCCTGATTAGAGGGTTCAGGTATAGGATTTATAGGATTTACGAGTTTAGTAGGAGGATAGCGAGATAATGCATCTGCAGCGTTATTTAATTTACCTTTGCGGTAGATTATCTCATACTCGTATTCTTCTAACTTAATTCTCCATCTTTGGAGTTTACTGCTAGGATCAGAATGGTTGAAAAGCCAACGTAAAGGACGGTGATCAGTAATGATCAAGAATTTTCTGCCATATAAATAAGGGCGGAATGTTTTACAGCCGAAAAGTATTATTGCAAGCAATTCTTTCTCCGTTGTGCTATAATTACACTCGCTCTTATTTAGAGTACGGGAAGCATAAGCAATAGGCTTGTCTTTGCCTATATCACCTTGAGACAGGATAGCGCTAATCGCGTAATTGGATGCGTCACAAGTTAGGATAAACGATTTTGAAAAATCTGGATATATTAATAATGGGGCTGAAGTTAATTTATTTTTTAAGGTTTCAAAGGCTAATTGGTGTTCATTTGACCATAAGAATTCAACGTTCTTTTTTAATAAGTTTGTTAAGGGTTTAGGAATATTTGAAAAGTTGGGGATAAACCTGCGATAATAAGAAATAAAACCAAGAAATGATTTTATGTCTTTAGGGGATGTAGGTATAGGAAATTCATGAACTGCTTTTAGTTTGTCAGGATTTGGTTTTACGCCTTTATCTGTAATAACATGACCCAGATACGAGACTTCTTTTCTCAAGAACTCGCACTTATGTGGTTGTAATTTTAACTGGAATTGTCGGAGTCTATAGAATACATTAGATAGGTTATTAATGTGAGAGGGGATATCGTAGGAATATATTATAATGTCATCTAAATATACAAAGCATTGGATACCTTGCAGGTCGGATAATGCTGTATTCATAAGTCTCTGAAAAGTAGATGGGGCGTTTTTAAGTCCAAACCAAACGTATGCCCACTTGTAAATTCGTAATGTCCTGTAGGTACGGAAAATGCTGTTTTAGCGGCATCATTAGGGTCCCTATTAATTTGGTGAAAACCGGAAGCTAAATCTAGGGTACTGAAGTACTTGCACTTGCCTAACTGGTCTAGGATTTCGGATATATTAGGAATGGGATAGGAATCACCAATGGTTATATCATTGAGCTTTCGATAGTCGATCACCACACGCCATTTCTTTGGCCAGAAGCGTCAAGCTTCTTGGGTACGACCCAAATTGGTGATGACCATGGGGACATAGAAGGTTTTATTTATGATGCTTTGTTGTAACATTTTGTTAACTTGGGATTCGACTTCCGTCTTATGACATTCAGGAAATCTATATGTCTTTACATGTATGGGATTATCGGAAGTGGTTTTGATTTTATGTTGAATAGCATCAGTAGAAGTTAGCTGATCATCGGGTAAATGGAATACGTCGGAGAATTGAGAATAGACTGAGTATAATGCTTCAGTCTCTTCTGAGTTAAGACAGGATACTCGGAGTAGCTCTAGGACTTTCTCTGTTCGTTCAAGAGTATGGAATTCAGACATTGTAGCTACTAGAGTTGATGAGTTTATTTCGAAGGGTTCTAGGTTTAATTGAAGGTCAGAATCAATCGTTATTGGTTCATTGGAAGTATTGACAACAGATACATTTACACGATCATTATTTTTCACTTGGACAATGCAGTTTGCTACTAATAGGTTTTCGGATAAGTGTTGGTTTAAAATTAAACCTTCTTTAATTTCTGGATTCGCAACTGTACATTCTATTACTGTTTCACTACGTGGTGTAATAGTGTAGACTGGTTCATTAAAGTACATCTTAAGTTTTAGGCTTTTTAGGTTAAGTGTACCTATTACATAATCGATTTGACATGAGCAATCATTAAATATGTCGTTACCGATAACACAATCGTAAGGAAGACTGATTTTGTCTATTACGTTGAATGTGTGGGTTGAGTGTTTGCGAATATCATTATCATCGTATGTCGTAATGGATACAGGAATTTGTCCTAAAGTAGATAAACTGCTGTTGTCAATAGAATCAATCCCTTTTATTTTATATTTGATTGATTCGTTGATTTGTGTCATATCATCGATTACTGATTTTTTTATTTGACTTATGGAAGCACCAGTGTCAATAAGGAGAGATATATGACTGGCCGAAATAGGAGATTTTATTTTTACATAAGGTAAGTATCTACTTTTTGTATTGGATGTAAATTCGTATATTTCATGGTTAATTATATTTTCTTTTTCAGGTTTTTGGATAATAGATGATGAAGAGTCTACGGTTTGGGGCTGGTTACCCTGTTGCTTGACTTTCATCGGAAGACCGCGAGTTTTGGGCTGGATACCGTGTCCGTGGGTCTTTAAAGGAGCTATTGGATGACCTCGAGTTTCGGGCTGATTACCGTGTCCATAGGTCATAGGATTAGGAGATAGACCACGAGTTTCGGGCTGGTTACCGCGTCCATGGGTCTTTAAAGGATTGATTGGATGACCTCGAGTTTCGTGCTGATTACCGTGTTCCTGGGTCATAGGATTAGGAGATAGACCACGAGTTTCGGGCTGGTTACCGCGTCCATGGGTCTTTAAAGGATTGATTGGATGACCTCGAGTTTCGGGCTGATTACCGTGTCCATGGGTCATAGGATTAGGAGATAGACCACGAGTTTCGGGCTGGTTACCGCGTCCATGGGTCTTTAAAGGATTGATTGGATGACCTCGAATTTCGGGCTGATTACCGTGTCCATGGGTCATAGGATTAGGAGATAGACCACGAGTTTCGGGCTGGTTACCGCGTCCATGGGTCTTTATAGGAGTATTGGTGTCGTCTTTTATTAGATATGGCTGTCCCGAGCGACACCTATGCGGGACATTGGCTAGTTTAAATCAGTGTTATCCACTGTGTCATAGCCTTCTTCCTCATTTAAATAGTTGATTTGAGGTTTAAATTCTGTTTTGGGTTTAAAGTTATGTGAAGGTTGGGCGTTTTGGTTAAAGTACTTGTTTTTATTGTTGTTATATTCCCTAAGCTTGCAATTTTCTAAGTTGTGCCCTGGTTTTTTGCAATACCGGCAAACGGACAAGGACGAAGGGAATTGAGGCTTTTGGACTTTATTATTGGAAATGTTCGAGCTATTACGGCGGTCACTATTTTGGTTGAATTTATTAAGTGCGTTTTGTTTATAGGTAAACTGTTGGATTTTTTCTTCGGAAATTGTATAATTAACTGCTTCATTTAGGTTCTTAGGGTCTTTGCATCTTAAGATGTTAGCTATGCGAGGTTGTAGGCCTATGTTAAATGTATGTAACGCTAGGTCTTCCATTGCAGCCACCCTACCGGAAAGTTCGCTCTTTTTGGAATTGGATATTGTGATTTCAGTTAAAAGTTGGGACAAACATATTTCAATCCGTAGGTGGAATTGACTTACAGTCTCTTGGCTACCTTGCCTACATTCTTGGAGTTCGGTTAATAAGTGAGCGTAATGTTTGCGTTCACCGAATTGTGCTTTTAGGAATTCTTTAAGTGAGCACCAGGTGTCGAACTCTTTTATTGAACATGCACTTTGAGCTTTGTCTTCGAGCTGACTAATTATGAATTTGAAGACAATGTGCTCTTGTGAGGAGGACGCTAGAGAAATTGCATTGTCGCAATTTTGGATAAAAGCATTAAGTTTTTCTCTGCTACCACTAAAAGGTTTAATAAACTTTAGAATTACATTAAGGGGAATTTCGTCGTCTTTAACTTCTCTAAGGTCCTTCTTTGAATCGGTTTTAGCCATTTTACTTGTTAAAATAAGTCACTTAATAGGATAAATTAATATTAAAAGTACACAAGCAAACCCAAATGGATTAGTATGTTAACCAGTCTGCAACGGTTATCAGTATCTAATAACAACGGATGTTTAGGCTAGAGTCGTCGCCGTCGTCTGGGAACCGTTATCTTGTCGCAGATTGATTGGAATGCGGTTAAATGATTTACACTTTATGTTGTCACTCACAGGGTCCAAAAACACTGCATTTTCTAGATGCTGGAACTGGACTGGAACACTGGAGTACTGGAAACCTGGAGCACTGGAACGAAATCTGGAACACTGGAACACTGGAAATCTGGAACACGCCAGGATCTCCGTCGGTGCTGGGTGTAGGCAGACCCGTAGGATGCACAGATAGTGCTGCTGCCTGTACCACTGCACAGTGGACTGGTGATGAGACGGTTTTCTGGAGTTTTGGGCAACTTTGACCCGGATAATTATGATGGTGATGAGTGTCACTCAAGGTTATATGCACTGCACAACACTGCAATCCTCTTGGTTTGGTTTTTCGCGAGACGTTTCCCGGATTTTAGAATCCCACCGCTGCCACCAATGTTAGAATGGGTATTTAAAACAACTTTAAAACAACAACTGACTGAGGGAACGTGGTCTGGACACGGGAAGCATGAGGAAATGATGATGAGGAGCTGACGGTGCTGGTTAGGTGCTGGGTAAGTATGTTAGGGTACATCGGATAGATATAACAGATCGATCGAGACAACCGCAAGATCGTATTCTGCTAACAAAGTCGAACGCAAGCGTGACATTTACACGCATTGTACTAATGTTTTGACACATTGATAGAATCGCACCGGAACGACAATCGGACGGTACATCTGTCAAAACTCGCGGTTGAGTAGTTGGTAAAGTGTAACTTTTGTGGTATCGGTCTAGGAGTTTTTTTAATTTTTAATCTAAAAATAATGATGTTCTATATGGCTTTTGTTGAACTTGCCCATGAGGTTGACAATGGAAGAGTAAAAGAATGTACAATAATGCTTTTGACTTGACGGATCGACAGTTCATTAAAACATACCGACTCTCCAAAGAACTTGCAAGGGCTTTAACTGAGGAAATCAGTCCTCATATGCCCGTTTATCTTCGTTCTGATGGCATTGATACGAAAACAAAGGTAAGTACCCAGTAATTGTACAATTATGCGCTAGTATGTGTTTCACAAATATTCTCAATTGTTGTTTTACATCTTGGTTGCACTGGCTTTTTATGCGACTGGTTCGCACCAAACACTAGTAGGACAGTCGCAATGTCATGCCGTATCACAACCCTCAGTTTCTCGAGCAATAAAAAAAGTGACTGAGGTGCTAAACAAGCCAGATATTTTTTTAAAATACATTTTATTTTACCTCTTAAATAAATTTATAATAAAATTAATATTACAATTATTAATAATTACATTGTTTTTACAGATGCTTACTAGTAGATAGAAAGCTGCACTACAAGCCAGAAATTGCACCAAAAATAACGAATGCTTGTTGTGTACTGCAGAACATTTCGCTCAAGTCAGGTCTTGAGTTAGACGACGAAGACCTAGAAGATATGGGGCAGCAGCGTGGAGAAGTAAATGATGCTGCTGGATTTTGTTTTCTTGTGGTTATGGACCACGGCGGCGCCCGAATTACCTTTTAGAGCAAGGGCGGAATTACCAAGCAGCTTTGGTGCATCGCCTGTGGTCTTCAAGGCAATAAATCAATAAAATATCTATCTTAATTTTCTTAATGCCATCCGCAGTACCAATCTAAGTCTATCTCAAATTAATAAATTTAGTTTTAGTCATTTTAGTTTTTATGTTTTACGATATAAGTAAATGATAATATAGCTTAACCATTAAAACAAAAGAAGTATTTGGTGTGGTTTTAATGAAAGTATTGTTTTGAGCTTGATCTTGAATAATACTATATACAGTAATAATCTTCTTCATCCGTCATCAGTCATCATCATTACTCATCCCTTTTTTTTATCTAATTCTTCTCATTCGTCTGAAACAAACAATATTTCCATTATTATAAAATCTATAAATATGTAAATAGAACCTGGCTGCTTTATATAATGTCATTATTAGCCTACAACAATAATAAATGCGTACTATTGATTATTAAATAAATAATTTATAAAACTTTATCTAAAACTTGTGATAGAACCACTGCACACAATGCAATCTCTATGTGACCCAGGTACCTTAAAAAAATACCTGTAAGGCCCAAATCACTTAAGCTTAGCCGAGTTACGCTTCATCCGAAAATAAAACTAATTAGAATAGGGTTGGGTTGCATATTCTTTCAGACATATGTGATCAAGCTTATCATATGAAAAAGAACATTAATTGTATGCAAATAAGATTCATTTTCGGATGAAGCGCAATTGAGCTCAGCTTAAAGTTAGACTAAGTTCGTTCTATAGATCTGAGTCTAAGATACTTACTCCGAGATAAGTAGATGCGCAGACTTTCCGCCATGCTGGTCAAAGCAGTCGATATATTTAATGCTGCTGTGGCCAATGTTGCATCTGTTCGCGCACGCATCTCTTCTATGCGAGCTATAGTTGCCCTGGCCTCATCGAGAGCTGTCATGTTCCCTAGAAAATGTAATTAATTATAGTTATAATAAATACTTTTTATATTAGTTTCTTACGACTTATTGTCGGGCCTACGTTGTCCCCCCATATCTAAGCACTAATACTGTAACGTGGAAATATTGTAAAAACAAACCATTTTTTTTAAAAGAGTAACCGTGGAGTTTCTTGCCGGTTCTTCTCCACAGGAAACGACTAACCCGAACCGTGCACCTTTTGTCGACGTTTTATAAGTGCCCATGTAGGCCTATGTGAAATAAAAAACATTTGATTTTGATTTTGATTACCATAATATAAATTGAGTTTTGATTGTCAGTTTTCTGGTAAACTAAATGACAATTACTCTGATGTACTCGGGGGCGGGCACCACCTGCGCGCGGGCGATTTTGTCTCGGCTGTCGGTTTCTAGGCCTTTCTGATAATTAAATAAAACGTAAGAATCTATTTTTATACAGGTAAAGTCACCAAATAAGGCCTACCTTAATTTTTTTATTATCTAACTAGCAGGTTTATAATAAAAATGCACTGGTAATTTGAAATACTTATATTTATTTATTAAACTTTGTAATAAATGAAACAAAATTGCTTTAGAAACAAAAATCACACTTTTGTGAACACAAATAACTAAAATGTCACTTTGGCCTTATTGAGAACCCTGTGTCTTAATAAAGCCTTAATAAAAACAAGTATGCGTTCAACTTCTTAATTAATACAAAACGTTGTCAATACTTATAGTAAATCTAATGAGATTCTATTAATTACTTTTGGTCATTTTAGATCAGACTTAACGAGTTACTCATCATGTAAAAGTACTAAATTAATCAGCCTTTTTTTTTGACAATCTCCTGAACAGTAAAATATTTTATCAGCGGGTGTGAGTCCAACACACAGCTCATGATACCAAACGCCACAAGAAGGACATTGTCGCATATCAACTCGATCTTCTTTACAAGCTGGACAGTACCAAGAAGGTTTATTATCGTGACGTGTTGGTTTAGATCCCGTAAGCTTATCTTCTGTCAAAGAAGCAGTCTTTACTGAGGTTCGCTTTCGCGTTGCAGCAACTGCAGGTTGTGCAGATTTACAGCCAGTAACTGACGCTGATTTTGATGTCTTTGTGTTAATCTTTATCATGGAAGAAGTCCCAGGAACATCTTCTACTCTTGATGATGGTATAGTAATCTGTGATGTGGAATTCGTAGCACTGTCACCAAACAAATCTTTTGTTACCTCTTGAGCCTTGTAATTCAGAGACTTCTTGCGTGGAGCAGTCGCTTTAACTTTAAATTTAGGAGTTGATAAAAATTCATGAATCTCACACGTGGTTGATTGATTGTCTATCTTATGTGGAGTTCCAGCATCCAGATTGTTTTTTGAGGGCAAGGACAGTGGAAAATTCTCAGTATCTGTGTCTGACCCATCTGAATCTTCCACATTTGCAGTTGAAATCTCTTGTTCCCCTGATTCATCAGATAAGGCAATATTCTCACTGTTTGTAGGATTTGGAAGTTCTGACAACGCAGAGGGCGCAAGCGCCTCTTCAGGAATAACATCTGGGTTATATGGATACAACCCTGTAGCGCGAAACCCATTCGAGATATTGGTAATAGTCATACATTTCGGCCATACTTGTGAGAGAATGACATTGAAGCTTGTCTTGTTAAGGGTTCGTTCGGGATGCTGACTGACGTATTTAATCAACTCTTGGTCCCAATGGTGCTTAAAAGAACGATAAACAGATTTATCCATGGGCTGTAATTCATGCGTGGTGTTTGACGGAAGACAATATAAAGTAATGCCACATTTCTCAGCTTCCTCGACAATAGTAAAGTCCAGGTGGCATTTTGCACCATCAAATATGAGGAGACATGGCCCTGATGTTCTGTATTTATGCAAATGATTAATAAACTCTATAAAAGTTTCTGTCATCATACTTCCTTTTGGCGTCATCTTCACCAGAGAGCCTGGAGGTAAATTATCTTGGAATTCTGGCTTTAGTCTCTTGCCTTTGAACAATATTATTGGCGGAATAGCTGATCCTATAGCATTTCCGCAGCCTACCACAGTCACACTTTCAGCATGCTCATTCGCTATTTGATGAACTCTCTTTCTCCCTTTGGCTGTCAGAACTTCCTGCTGATGGTGCAAAGATATGCGACAATTTTTTTCATCAATGTTGTAAATGCTTTCAGGTTTATGTTCAATTCCAAGTCTATCCAGCACCCTTTTGTATTTGGAAAAGTGATCACCAACAATATCTTTATTTAATTTTTGAGCACGAGCTGGATTCATCATCTGTGCTTTACGACGTGCTAATTCAGGGTGTCGTTTGAGAAATAACCTCAACCATTTCTTCCCCGCGGCATTTTTGGCATCATTGAAAGTGTTTGGAATTTTCTTAATTTTACAGAATGAAAAAGCCTGTACGCGCAACATCTTTAAAGTCATCGGCACTCCAACATCAGCCAAACGTATGATTCTTCTGACAAGTCCAGCTTCTTGTTCTGTAGTCAATATAGACGACCGACCTAGCTTTCGTGTAGTCGAACCAGTCTCTAGATGGTTGCGTAGGGTTCTTCTTGGGATGTTGTATCTGGCTGCAGCAGCATATGTCGATAACATACCCCTTTCTACCATTTTAACAGCGTTTTCCATCTGTTGCGAAGTCCATTGAGCCCTTTTTTTCTTTGTGGTAGAAGCTGGCGATCCGTTTTCCATGATGTTACTAAAAACAAAGGTTTACTATTTTACTGTGATATTTTTCTAACTGACATAAAACTTTGTCCTAATAAGGCCTGTACCTCTGCCGTTATAAGGCCTATACATTTTTTTTGTAGGCTTTATTAGGGCATGGCACATGGGTAAACAAAACAACAATTATATGGAATACACCGATATTACAGCCTTTTCACTTATGTGAGGAGATGGCTAAACGTATAATTATCCTATAGACAAAACACAGCACACCGTGTACGAATAAAAACAAAAATACTTACTGTTTACTCTGCCAGAATTTTATAAAAACAAGCGTGCGCTCCGCGTCGTGGTTGTTTTCGACTGCAGGTTCCAACACGCTCGCGGCACGAGCCGCTTGTTGTGCTTGTGTGCGTTGGTTAATGTACACGCACACTTCTACAAACATTGGCGGCCATTTGAAATGGCGAAGCGGGAAATTTAAAAAATAGGCCTTATTAGGACATAGGCTTTATTTGGGTCATCCACCTCACATTAAATATATATAAGTTTTTAAACTGTCATGGTCACTAACACTAACATTAGAAACGGGATATTTACCATGTTTACTGTTTTTTGTGAGTTCCCGATATTTCAGTGCTGTTGCAAGCACCATGATCACGGATAAACTGAA
This sequence comes from Anorthoa munda, assembly GCA_945859665.1. Taxonomy (NCBI): domain Eukaryota; kingdom Metazoa; phylum Arthropoda; class Insecta; order Lepidoptera; family Noctuidae; genus Anorthoa; species Anorthoa munda. Next base: position 3,309,098 of record OX243899.1, on the reverse strand, counting down.
AAGTCATTGCGGGTGGGTGTTTATGAAGAGACATATCGGTCTACCCTCTTTCTTGTTCGTTTTTTGCACTCGGTACCGCTACCACTGTCACTCACAACTCGATTCTGCTCCCGACACTCGAAACTCACTGTGTCCGCTCGCGAACTTTTTTCTGCACTTTTTCGGGTTTTACACAGCTGAACCACTGGATTCCAAGCTCTCGACAGTTGAAACCCATCCTCCCGGTTGAAATTCTTACATTTAGTAATCTCGATAGCTTCCCTCACCAGTCTATGGATATAGTGGCGTTCTGTCGAAATGACCTGAGGGTTATGTAACTCAATCCAGTGGTTCAATCCTGATTCCAAAAGATGTTGAGCTATGGCCGATTTTTGGGTGTTATTTATTTCAGAGACCTTGGTCTGCACTCTACATTTGTAATCATTCCAAAACTAACTAAAAGAGATAGAAAATTATTGTTATTGTCATGTCAAATTAGTATTTCTAATGATGTCGGTATTAACTTGAAAACATACCTTTGACCAATCCTTAGGGATCCTTGTTACGCCTTCGGAATTTAAAATTTCAGCGCACTGTTCCCACAAGCGTGCTGATACGGCTCGTCCTTCTTTGGACCGCACTTGTCCCACGGCAAAATTCGTATGTCCCTCCATGAAAGTCAGCAGGAGTTAGAGTTGTCGAACTGATGTTGTTTTTCGCCTGGTATCTTTCATTGAAAATATTTACGTATTAATAGACGAATAGTTGCAGCGAGACTAAATCTTTTGACAGAAAATGAAAGTACCAATCTGCAAGTTGTCACATAATTTAACATTTTATTTATACATAGCTAAATCAAGTGTGTCTTGGGTCGTGTGGCCTCAAGTGGGTCGTCAATATTTACATACTTATACATTTGTCGTTTAGCACTGGATACAATACAAAACAACAATAACGGTCTATGGAGCGATATTTGACTTGATAAATAAATAAGCAATAATATAATAAAACAAATACTCACAGTAAATCAGTCATTTTGATGCTGAACTTTCAACAAAAGTTTTTGCTTCCCGCTGTTTGTTTACATTGGAATAACTTTGACATAGCCAAAACGTTTCGTTTCACATCTCTGGCTTGCAAGAGTCGTAAAATGAAACGTTTATCTAAGTTTTTATTATTTTACCATCAAAATTTTCTATTTTTTAATCAATAAAATATTAAGTTATATGGTTTGAATAATTTATTGTATTAAATAACGCGTTTGGTGACCCTTATTTCTATTTAGTAACATTTATATTTTATGCTGTGGTAGCATCTTAACATACTATTTGTCATGCTGGTATCACAGGTTAACGTGTTTATATTCAATTACATTCCCGCTCCTATTCAGCAGCGGTTTGGTTACCGTTCTGACATAACAAATAGTAGAATGACTTTAAAGGTAACCATCGCTCGGTGATAGGAATAGCACCGTTGCGTTATAGCGATAGGACGTGTAATTTTGCAACTTAGTGGAATCGGCCCCCAGGTTCGGGAATAACAATGACCTTAGATCTCCTCCAAAGACGAGGTATGTTCGCCGACTCCAAACAATGGTTAAAGCGTTGCAATAACGAGTTGCGAGATGCGATACTGGGCCGAGGTGCTTAATCTGTTCGACTGAAACGTCATCCAATCCGAAGGTAATTCATAATTCATAATTCATTTATTCATTTGTTAACATAGGTACAAAAAAATGGTTGTTATAAAAAAATACAAGCGCGCTATGTTATGCCAGAAGGCGTACAAATATTCATAGATATTAAAATTGATATAATAATCATATTAGTTAATTGCAATAGATTGTTAAAAAATTATAATAAAAACAAAACACAAAAAAACAAGTTAAAAAATGTCAAAAGGAAAAATACAAAATAATGTCAACAAAAAATAAAAATGTCAATTACGAAAAAATTAAAATAATACAAAAAATGTCACGTGCAATGTCAAAAAGAAAGAAATTAGCCTATTAATAATAACTTAACATGTCAACGATTACAACTATGGTCTTGCCAGATCTAAGCCTTTGGATGGCTGGTACGATGTCTGCTAGCTGGAATGGGCTAGACACAGATTCACTGCGGGGTGATAATTATGTAATTCATATCGGGGAATTTGCTCAGGCGTTGTGATGATTTGCCGTTCAGGTGTTGGTGGGCAACTTGATTAGCCGGCACTGCACTGGGCGTATGAGGTAGTGTTGGTTCACTTGTGTGTTTGCGGATAGTGGTATATGCCTTTTTGCTTTTATGTGTCATCAGTTACCCTATCCATCCATTTTTTCTGGTATTGTGCGTTTATAAGTGACAGCAGTTTTTCTCCAGCTTCAACGGTTTCTTCTGAGAAGGGGCCAATGTTGAACAGTTGCTCGTACGTCTTTAGCAGATCGCCAGATTTCTGGAAAATGACGGGGATGTACGATGAGTGACACCCTCGGGGGATATATGTATTTCCGTGCGACTACGCTTACAAATTTGTCGTATTTTAGTGGGATAAGATCCCGTGTTAATCAGTTCGTTATCTATGGTCTTCGAAAATTGTTACCAATTAAGCTTTCAGATAGTTAAAGCGGCATTTGAAGGGCAAAGCCACTGGGTGGACGGAGGACTGGATACTGCACATGATCGGTCTATGTTGGGTGCGGGGGATAGGTTGATATACAACCTTTTTGCTTTGAGTGGTCGATCCGAGTAGTCATTGACGGCTTCTCCTCTGACCTTATGGCTATTGATGCCATGGTTCCTTAGGGGTATGTTCTCTCTGCAACTCTTTTCCTGCTGCACATCAATGACCTACTTCAGCCTGGTATTGTTGGGTGCGTACCCAGTATGGCAGTACTGTTTCAGAGAGATACTTGTCCAGCGCAAAAACCAGCGTGGATGAAGTTCGTTCCTTGAGTTCGTTCCTATGGTGGAGCGGACAAATTTGACCTTAAGCCTTGTCTCCCAGTGGGGTGGTGGCTTAGTCGGATGGGGGTACTCCAATCAGCCACAATGTGACTGCGGTACCACCCCACAGACGATGCCCCATCTCCTGTCCTGCTCCTTATGTAAAAACACCTGCACCATGCAAGACCTTTTCGAGGCCAGCGCTAAGGCTATCGACGTGGCTGAATAGTGGTCGAAGAAAATTTTATGAGGGAATCATCGACACGAAGAAGAAGAGTGGTGTGATGACAACTTGGACTTCTTTAACGCCAGCAAAACACAGGCGTGTCTTTTTACCGCTAAAAGTAGTTGTTTCGATCAAATTCCTACTTTTCGGGCTGCGTCTGTTCCTGTGACTGATCGGCTCGAGCTCCTAGGCATGGAGTTGACATCCAGTCTCAACTTCGGCCTCCATTGAGTACAAAACCTAAATTGCGGCCAAAAAACTGGGCATCCTAAATAGAGTGAAGCGATACTTTACGCCTGGACAGCTTTTAACTCTATACAAAGCGCAAGTCCGATCCTACATGGAGTATTGCAGCCACCTTTGGGATGGCTCAGCTAAGTATCAGCTTACCGCGCTTTATTCGGTGGAACGCAGAGCTAAGAGGCACATTGGCGACGTTGAACTGGTGGATGCCAAGCTTCACAGCTTGGCTCATCGCCGCGAGGTTGCCTCCTTGTCCGTCTTCTACAGACTGTACTTCGGTGAGTGTGCTCAAGACCTCGATCTTATCCCACCGGCCCCCTTCTGCCATCGGAACTTCATAACTCTAAGAATTACCATCTGCTTGCGATTTTGTTAAATTAGTAAATACTCGTAATTTCTCTAATTCTGTTCCAAACTGGTTACGCCAGCCTTGCGTTGTGTTTTGCAAACGGGATTGTATTGCAGTAAACGATTTTTTAGGCAGAAGTATAACACGTAAATCTTTGACAAAATCGTTCACAGATGTTTACACAAACGCAAAATTACGTACGAGTATATCCAAGGATTACTCCTTGGATATACTCATACGTAATTTTGCGTTTTCAGTTATTCAATTTTTTAAAACGAATTTCATTAGTAATTTTTCCCCGTTTCCGATAACATGTCTGCGTATCTCTACATTGTCGATGATACTTCTGATATTTTTTTCGTTACTGTTCATAACAGGAATCAAACTTCATGCCGTTTTTAGGGTTCCAAAGTCAACAAGGAACCCTTATAGTTTCGCTCTGTCCGTCTGTCCGTCCGCAGCTTAGCTCAGAGAATCTAAGTACTAGAAAGCTATAATTTGGCATGTATATACATATTAATAATTCCGACAAAGTGGGGATGTATTTTTTTTTTCTGATCTATCCCATGGTGTGGGGTATCATTGGATAGGCCATTGAAAAATATTACGGGTTTGTTAAAACCATTTTTTGATTCAGACATTCGTATGCGTAAAATTAAGCTGTAAGTTGCAAATTTATGTTAGAGTCAAGTTTCCCCCCCCCCTGCCAGCGAAATGGTTTCTCTTGGTTATGTGAAAAAATTCACGGCAGTAGTAAATATAACGAAATTAAAAGGAAAATTATCACGGATAACAAGGCTTTACATGTTTACGAGTAATAGTCGACCAACTTATAAAATGTACTTGGAACAGTAAAAATTTTGTACAAATGCCATTGAAAAATTACTTAAATAAGGTTGATAGCTGTGTAAAACAGAGTAAATATAATGCTTACGAACCTTTTAAAAATATAAAAAAATGAAATCATAAGAGTTACAAGTTTACGAGTAATAGTCGACCAACTTATAAAATGTACTTGGCACAGTAATTTTTTTGTACAAATGCCATTGAAAAATTACTTAAACAACGTTGTTAGCTGTGTAAAACAGATAGTAAATTTATGCTTATGAACCATGTAAAAATATACAAAAATAAACAAGGAACGTGCACGCAAGGATTCAGGAACGAACTATACCATTCCCCGTGGCTCTAACGCGCGCTCGTATCGGCTTCTTTCGCAATTCGCACCCACGGTGGTACCAAATAGATAATATTTTTCTAACTTCAGTTGCGAAGTTAGATTTTATAACTCCTTCTTCAGTTACCAGTTAGTCCTTATTTAGTTTAAGTCAAAAGTGAATCGATTAAATCTAAGCAAGCGTGCTTCAACGTAGACCACATCATCGCTTACCATCAGGCGAGCTTGTTTATTATATCTATGGGCGAGATAGTGGTCAAACGCGAGAATATAGATTAAAAAAAAAACATCATCCTATACATCATCGCTTACCATCAGGCGAGCTTGTTTATTATATCTATGGGCGAGATAGTGGTCAAACGCGAGAATATAGATTAAAAAAAAAACATCATCCTATACATCATCGCTTACCATCAGGCGAGCTTGTTTATTATATCTATGGGCGAGATAGTGGTCAAACGCGAGAATATAGATTAAAAAAAAAACATCATCCTATACATCATCGCTTACCATCAGGCGAGCTTGTTTATTATATCTATGGGCGAGATAGTGGTCAAACGCGAGAATATAGATTAAAAAAAAAACATCATCACACCTATCACATCCTATGTGGGCCCGTTTTAAGACTTTGTGAGCCGCTGAAACCGTTCTAATATTCATGTAACAACAACAAAACCCTCTTTTTAGTCCGCATTATTATGCAACTTCGGAACCCCTATTACTGCGCGTGGCCCGACACGCACTTGGCTGGTTATTATTTAATTGAACTCCATGATTAATTCTGAATTTAAACTCACTTCAGAAATTTCACTGTCACTACCGCTATCGGGTTTAGTTACAGTACATAAATCAATAATTTGTGAATAACACAACTCTATTTCATTTCTCGTAACTGATGATTTTAATAATTCCGATTTCACTCCTTGTTTTGTAGATAATAGCTTAATTAATTATTTGCTTTGCCCATAAATTGTCTGAACATCACTTGATTTATTTTTAATTACATTACCCTTAAACTTAGACTTTCCTTTTTTAATTAAATATTTCCTTATTAATATTAATTCATTTAAACAATGTAATAATTCATCTTCCATTCCCTTATGCAAAGTTATTTATAATTAAACCATAGTGATATTGAAATTATATTGAGTGAGTTACCGTAGTAGGGATCACAGCGCGTAATATGAAACATCGATACGCTATCACTTCATAACTATAATACGTGATCAAAATTACTAATTAACTTAGAGTTCTTTACTATTATTCATAAAGTCAATTATTATTTATTGTCCCTATATTTATATGATTATTCGCACTTGATACGCACAATCACTTTATTATAATTGATACCGCACAGCAGGCAGATGAAGACGATGAAGCCTCGGACTTCTACTTCATGAAAGATTCACTTGCTCTTCTCCGCGAATAGCTCTGGAACGGCTGATCGATCGTCGCAGGCTATTTTGCAGAATCTGGTCCCTGATCCAGGAATGATAGCATTACCTGTATTGCTTCCACCCAAAATATATAACTCCAAGACCCAGTAAAACGCACATTACTATGAGGATTATACTTATCGTCAAAATGTGTGCCTTCAATTCTTCGATGTTCGCATTATTTGAACCTGCTGAATTCTGGTTCACAAAGACAGTCTCCTTCTCTACGTTTGAACGACACATCTTTACTGATTTATTTAATGATCTCGATTCATTTTTACGAATTTAGACTTAATTATCACGTATTTAATTCAGTTTATTTTACTATGCTTTGGAGCCGTAACACTATGCCGAGATATCAATCGCGTCACGTGCCCCAAAAATGGCAAGGGTCGCCATGTGGGGATGTTATGTTAATGAAACAACTGTTCTCAAGCGATTACCTTTTATTACTGACTAAAGAGTACATGAGTGTTATATATAATTAGAAGCCAGATTACATGTATGGTTAGGGTACTTACTACACCTCAGTACAATGAGACCTCTGTTTGTGACAAAAAAAGATCTGTCCGTCGACGTAGTGTTCGTACGAAAAAGTGGTAAAAGCAGTAAGGGAAAGATTTCGAAGAAATCTTGTCCGAAAGCAAAAGATTTTATCTCGGGAGGTGAAGATAGCACCTAGAACCATGTCGCGTATTTTGTAAGATGACTTTGGACTTGCAGCCTATAAGAGACGTACTGGTCATTTCTTAATTGATAATTTAAAAAAGAATAGGGTGGTAAAATCGAAACAACTACTGAAGTGAGGTCACAGAAAAATTTTGTTTACGGAGTTAGGCAATCGCCTAGCGTGCGTCACTGCTGATCATGCACCGGATCCGCGCGTGAAGCATTGCGTAAACTGCACGATTGCAGTTTTACTGATTTAGCAATAAGTTTAGTTTATAGAATAATTGTAATAATAATAATCCTAAATGATCTGAAGCTCTTTGCCCCCAACAACTTTCAACTGATGAAGCTACTGAAGGTGACAGAAACCTTCAGTGACGCCATCAGGATGGAATTTGGTGTGGACAAATGTGCAGTCATGCATGTAAAGCGAGGGGAGATTATGGAATCCGTGGGAATACAACTCTCGGATTCCATACACCTTCGATCCCTTTCCTCAACCGAAACTTACAAGTATTTGGGTATGTCGGAAGCATTAGGCATCAATGCTAGTGACGTGAAACAGTCGTTGAAGGAACGCTTCTTTGGCCGCCTGAATAAAGTACTAAATAGTCTTTTATCAGGCGGAAACAAGGTGCGCGCCTTTAACGGCTGGGTCATGCCGGTCTTGATGTATTCTTTCGGCATACTCAAATGGACTCAGACAGAACTTGACGCCCTGGATAGGAGAGTCCGCACGCTGCTTACCGCAAATCGTATGCATCACCCACGGTCATCGGTCATGAGACTGTATATCCCGCGGAAGTGTGGTGGTCGAGGCTTTTTAAATGCTAAGACCCTGCACAACCGCGAGGTATGCAGTCTTAGGGAATACTTCCAGGCCGCCGACGTGGGTATGCATCGAGATGTGGTAGCGGTGGACAAGGGCTCTCCTTGGCTAACGAGAACTGGCGCAAACCTATAGTATTAGATACTAATGACCGCAGGAAGGTATGGCAGAGCAAGGAGCTTCACGGACGCTTCTACCGGGTTCTACATGGGCCCGATGTAGACCTTTTAGCGTCCGTGGCCTGGCTGCGATTTGGTGACCTTTTCGGGGAAACCGAAGATTTTGCCTTTGCGATTATGGACGAAGTTATGATGACGAACAACTACCGGAAATACATTGTGAAGGATGGCACAGTTGACATCTGTCGGGCATGTCACCGGCCGGGTGAATCTATCCGTCACATTATCTCCGGTTGTTCTAGTCTGGCTAACGGAGACTATTTGCATAGACACAACCTTGTAGCCAGGATTATCCATCAGCAACTTGCTCTTAAATACAATCTTGTGGAATCGGAAGTGCCTTACTATAAGTATGTGCCCGACCCAGTTCTCGAAAATGGCAATGTCACGTTGTGTTGCGATCGGTCTATCATCACTGACAGGACTATTGTTGCCAATAAACCTGACATAGTGGTGTTAGACCGACTAGAGCGCAATGATATAGCGGTCCCCCATGACCTCGTAAAGGCTGAGAGAGATAAGAAAAGCAAGTATCTTGATCTGGCTCGCGAGGTTGTCGACATGTGGGATGTGAATACATCAGTCATTGTGCCGATAGTCGTGACGGCCAATGGTATAATAGCCAAGAGCCTCGACGAACATCTGAGGAGGCTCTCGTTGGGCAGCTGGATTAAGGGCTTGATCCAGAAGGCGGTACTCCTGGACACGGCGCGTATAGTCAGGAGGTTCCTCTCTCTCCTGAGACCGGACCACCGGTAGCTTGGACCCTGTTCCCGATACCGGTGGGCTACTATTTTTGTAATTTTAAATGTTTTTTTTATTTTATTTTTTATAGAATAATATTTAAAAATGTAAAAATATGTAAATAAAATGAATAAATGGAATAATCCTAAAGTAAACATTGTATTTTAATTAAATAAATCTTTTTTTAATCATTATTGTTCGCATTCAATTTTTGTGCAACAAAGTTGTTAGACGAAAGTTAGTTCCATCTCCGTCGATAGATGGCGTTGTTCATTTAGACAGGATTTCTGAATCGCGGTATTAAAAGTTTCCGTTGACTAATTATAGGCTTAAGGTTGAGATTGTTTTTTTTGAGTTTGATATCGAGTACAGATGTAATACGATTACATATACTGAGAAAGTATCCGGTGTGTTATTTATCCAAGTTCCGCGAAGTAAAGTTCAATTATCTTGTTCGCTGAATCTTAACTAGCGCAGTTGGTAGGATCGCGACACTCAGTTTCAAATAGAACTCTTTGGCCTGAGTGAACGATTTCTATCGTTATCATCGCGATCACATTATTGTATCTACGACGGCGAGCAACCTGCGGGAGACCCGGAGAATTGGGAGTCCTGCTGAACTACAAGGCCCGGCTGGAGATGCAGAGGATATTGGGGTGAGTGCAAGTTGTCTGCCCAGTTTCCATGCTATATTTCCTGTCGTAATAGATTAAACGTTATATGTGTGTTTGTGTTAAAGCTAAAATCGCTATAGACATATCACCAGCTAGGAAAACGTTTCAAATTCGTTTAGTAAGCTTAAATATTATTTAATCATACGTGTTTATTTGTTCACTAAAATCGCGACTCAAATAACACGTATATAACTTCACGCTTCCTCTTTATATAGTCAGAAAGCAGACAAGTAGCTTATATCCTCAAATTAAAGTATTTTTTTAGAGGTTCATAACTAGAAAGGAATGGCCATGGCAGGCATAGAGTTAGCAAACTTAAAGTCCATTTGGGAACTGTAGCCAAAGTACGATGGCAACCCCAAAACGCTAAATCATTACATTAGGGAAGTAGAAAATGTACTACTATTACTAGAACCACCAGTTAGGGAAAACCCCATTCTTACTACCTTAATTGAAAGTAAGTTAAGTGGTGCTGCAATTAGTGCAATAGCTTTCGAAGAGATATTAGACACCTGGCAAGCTATTAAAATTGCGCTGACGTGCAGATTCGGTGAACCGCGCAACGAAATGCAAGTGATGCAAGAGTTGTAACTTTTGCGTCGAAATTAAAATGAGGACGCTGAGTCATTTGGTCAACGTTTGCGGGATATACTAGAAACATTTAATGTTGTAGGTTAACATATTGGTAAATCGTACTATAAAAGCATTGTCATAGATCAATATGTAAACCACCTTGATTTCTATTTATCTATTGGGGTGTGGATTGCGAAACCTTTTATCTTGATGCAGGCAGAAACCTTTAGTTTGGCTTGTGTATATAATGTATCTTATTTACCTGAAACAACTCTCAAGCTAATGTCATTATACGCCAATATTAAACCTGCTGAAACTCATGAAGAATTAAATTTATTTATTTATTTATTTATTTATCAATTATGGACGACTTACAGCTAAAACAAACAGAATAACAAATAGTACGTGAGACTGACAGCCAATTAAAAGTCATCACTTATAAAAATAGATTAAAAAAAAAGAGTGTGAACAACACAACACAGCTACCAAAAAAGAAAACAAAACAGTATAACATTCAGCTCAAACTAAATTAACATTTTAAATTTCTTTCAATGATAAAAACCTGAACATACAAAATCTAATTAAAAAAGCTAAGGCTCAGGCACTTTCTGGCCGAGGACACACCTGTTAAGAAAGGATCAAAATCATGCCGCTTACATAAGTCATTAAAGCCTCTACTTGCACGCACTATAAATGAATTCTGCCTGTAATTCGTAGAGGTAGATGGAACACGCAACGGTGCGTACCATCGCTTCGACCTTCCGGGAACGTTAAAATAAAATTTGGTTAGAATATCGGCGTTATCGATAGAATTGTTGAAAATTTTTAATAATGTAGTACAGTCAGAGACTGCTCGCCGATTAATTAGGGGTAATAAATGATACTTCTTGCAGAGATTGAGGTAATCTTCAGAACGGTAGGGCACTTTCTGATGATAACACAAATACTTGATGAACCTTTTCTGAATGCTCTCTATACGATCAATGTACTTGTGATAACATGGATTCCAGATTTCAGACGCATATTCCAAGTTGCTTCTAACAAAAGTACAGTAAAGTATTTTTAAAGTTTTGGCTGGAGTAAAGCACTTGGATAGCCGCATTATGAAACCTAGTGCTTTAGATGCTTTAGCGACTATGGCATTGACATGAAATTCAAACGTAAGCTTAGAATCATGATATACCCCCAGATCTCGGATGCAATTCGTTCTAGGTAGTACTTGATCACCTAAGATATACGATGAAGGTATAATTGAGCGCTTTCGAGAATATGTTAGAACCGAACATTTAGCAGGGTTAAGATCAAGCTTACTCCCACGACAATAAGCCTCCAGACGATGTAAATCATCCTGAAGTGCAATTACGTCAGCATGTGATGATATTGTGGCATAGATCTTCATATCGTCAGCAAAACACAACAGCCTGGATGAAAGCAAGCAAGAGTTGATGTCGTTTATGTAGATAATGAAAAGTAATGGGCCGAGCAATGAACCCTGGGGGACCCCACTGGGGACAGGTACCCAACCAGACATATAATTGCTTAATACTACTGCTTGGGACCTGTTCTCCAGATAAGAAGAAAACCATCTGAGTAAATCACCTTGTATTCCCATACCATATAACTTAGATAGTAAGATCTCATGGTCAATTCGATCAAAAGCTTTACTGTAATCAGTATAAACGACATCAACCTGCAGACCGCTATCCATGGCGTCAGTAATAAAGTCATTGAGTAATATTAAGTTGGTAACGGTAGACCTTCCCTTCAAAAAACCATGTTGAAAGGAACTAAACGAATTTCTTAGAGCACTATACACCTGGTTATAGATGATCCTTTCGAAGATTTTTGCAACAATACAGAGTTTGGATATCGGCCTATAGTTTACAATTTCAGTTTTGACTCCTTTTTTGTGAATAGGCGTTATGAAAGCTGATTTCCAAAGTTCAGGCACAATACAAGTATCTAAGGATCAAATAGAGCTTATAAAGACCAAATAGAAAATAGTTTAAATTTAATAGGTAAGTAAATAGTATTTATTGCACCGCGACATAGATTAAGACGCAGCTTATTTAACGGTTTAGGTTCTATAGTCAAAACTATTACAGGCAACTTAGATTATGAAGATGCTATTAAATTTGAAAATGAAATATCTAACTTACGCAATTCGGTCCATAGTATTGATTCATCTCAAAAACAAATATTATTTATGTTACATTATGCTGGGGAATGGAACGTGCTTATGCAAAAGATGGCAATATTGTAACGCGGGAACGCGCCGGACGCGGAACGTCACTTGTTAGCAGACTTGTAAGGACGGACACCTATTATTATAAAGTTAAAGAAATAAATGTGTTACTCTACCAACGTGGTTTAATTACTAAACATTAAATGGCGCAGCCGACGGAAGAACCGTAGAAATAAAAAGAACAAGTAAGATTAAAATTTTCTTTGTCAAGGAGGTTATGACCACGCTACAGACCCCGCACGTTGACGAACGAGAGACAATGGCGGGTGTGGAATACAGAATGCCGGAGCCCATGCAGTTAGACTCACAGGGAGATCTGTTACCCAAATGGGTAAAATTTAAACAGCAATTTCAAATATTCTTGACGGCGGCTGGATTTGATAGAATATCAGAGGCACGCAAGGCGGCCATTTTCCTTAATAGCGTGGGTCACGAAGTACAGGAGCTTTATTTCAATGTTCTAAAGACAGAAGAATCAACAAAATATGAACAAATCACAAACCTTTTTGATGATTATTTTGAGCCGAAACAGAACGAACTTATAAGTACTTACAGCTTTCATAAACGAAATCAAGAAGAAGGGGAGAGTTTCGATTTGTTCTACAAAGAAATAAGAAAACTGGTTAAAAATTGCAATTACAAAAAACAAGAAGAAAGAATGATCCGAGACCGTATTGTATTAGGGGTTCAAGATAAGAAACTGCAGAGATTTTTTTTAGAAATAAACAAATTAAGACTACAAACAGCAGTGGACATGTGCAGGGCTTCAGAATTGTCAAATAATCACAGCAAGATGATGCATCAGCAGATAACAACAAAAATATAATAGCCCTGGAACAAACATGCAGCACGATCCAAGAACAATCACTTTGTGACATCATATTATTGCAATTACGAGATGGGTGCATTGAACTCGACTACAATAATCATATGTTACTCGTCAGCATTTTGCAAAGCAACGAACAGGTGGCGGCGAGGTCTTAACGACGGTGTCGGATACATAGCAAACGGCCTCTTCGGTGTATTGGACGTTCGATTCGCAGAACAATAAGAGAAAGATATCACTCTTCTTCAATCAAAAGCATATTGTATCATATAGGCAAAATCAAACTTCGGTCATAGAAGCAGAATTCAGTCTCTTAAAGAGGACGGAGGCTACAATGTACAAACAATATAAAATGATTCATCAGCAGTTTGCAAACATCGAAAATACATTAGAAGTATTAAAGGCTGCAACTCAAAACATTTCGAGAGCAAGTTTCTATGGGAGCTGTGGTCGCGAGCAATCTATTACGCGACTTGAAAGATTTACAGAATGCTTTAGTGGACACAATTACAGATATCTATCATGGTCGATTTAACCCACATTTAATAACAGCCGAACAATTAGAGCAGTGGTGGCCCAGTGGTATCGGCCTTGACTTACAAGTTGTAGGTCGTGGGTTCGAACCCAGGCAGGCGCTTTACTTTGTATAAATTATTTCATCACCACTGCTCTTAAAAAGGTAAAGGAAAACATCGTGAGGAAACCGGCATGTTTTAGAACCAAAAATTCGAAGACATGTTACATCCACCAACCCGCACTGGGCCCTCGTGGTGGATAACGGCCCATTCCGTCTCACAGAGAGGAGGCCTGTGTCCCAGCAGTGGGAACATTAATAGGCTGATGATGTGATGTGAACAATTACATATCAGCTGATCATTATAGCTAGTCATTTGTCTAATGACGTCACGTTACCTGTAGTAAACATTCATGCAGATCTAGCAAAACTTTTTAAACTTCTATAGGTCAAAGCAAGAATGCTTAAAAATGAAATATTCAAGCTTATACCAATACCTACAGAGCTTATACCTACAGAGGTACCCAACGACACAATGTTATCAATTAAACCAGTGTCAGATTTCATATAGGGATTGCAATTGCTGGATCCAGCATACAGCAATCCAGCTGGATCCAGCGCCTTTTTAAACATGCTGGATCCAGCATACATCTTGATCCAGCGATGCGGATCCGCAAACGTATCAATTTCTATTGTTTAGTTTTGAGTTGCCGCCATTTTCGAATCGGCGCGGCAACGTTGCCGTTCTGTCACCATAGCACGTGCCGCATGAAAGGCAACGCCGCCCGCCCCCTTTCTCCCTTACCAACTGTACCGCTTATGTTTGTTTATTTTATAAATCAAAGACAGTTGATGAGTTGAATAACTGCTCTCGTCTCGATAGAAAGTGTCTTTGTGTCACTAAAGTGCATATGAAGTGCGTGTTGGTTGTTGTTTGAGAGACTGAATGGTAAGTAAAGTAAAATGTTTATTTTTAATTTTAGTATTAATGTTGATTTGATTCATGTCTCTTACTTTCTCGAAGAAGGAAAAGGAAGACACGTTTGGTGAGGTTCGTCAACACATCGCGAAATCTTTTTGTTTTTGTTTTCTTATTTAAACCGATCTTATTTTATTACCTACCTTTAATTGCAGGAAGTAGGTACATATCCTACAGTGGACTATTTAGTTATTTAGAACTTTGTGTGTGTGTGTATGTGTGTGAGTATTGTTGCTATTAAACAAGATTGCTAAAATGCGCAATTTTGATTGGAAAAAAGCTGTGCCATGTGTATAAAGATAGGTTTTTATAGGTTTTTCCAGTTCAAAAACGCTTTCAAACTATTAGTCCTCCCGTAACCACGGTGCGGTGCTTGCAATAGCGCCAAAATATCGGAAATAAACAAAAGGAAGTTTGAACGCAATTTGAAACCCGAAATACCTACAAAATGTGTAATAGTAATCGCGACAGTTTAAATAAAATATTACCTTATTGGTTTTGTTAAGTTATTGCATCGCGATAGTTGTATTTATTTATCTTTAGGCATACTTATACTTATCTTATACTTCACCGATCTTTTCTTCATTACAGATTTAACGCTGTTTTTCGGACAGTTTAAAATGTTGACCAAGAATTCTAGCGACGGTAAAAAAAGTTTGTGGGACTTTTTCGTAAAGTTGGATAGTCGAAGTGCCAAGTGCTCGCTATGCCTAAAAACATTGCTTATTAGCAACCGCTCCACTACAGGGTTAAAAGGGCATTTACAAAAAGTACACTGTATCAGTGTCATAAGTAATGTCAGTGGCAACAAAGCTAGTTCATCCAACAAAGATTTGGATAATGCAGATTCACAAGCTTCCACTGATGCTATAGCAACTACTTCAAAAAATGAAGATTATCAGGAAGTAGTTCCGAGCAAGAAAACCAAGGAGACTATTGATTTCTACTTTGAAAAAGAAAATTCTATGGAGAGTTTGGTCACTAGGATGGTGTGTAAAGATGGCTTTAGTCTAAGTACATTTTGTACATCATCCGACTTGAGATTATTATTCGCAAAATCAGGATTTCAATTGCCGACTTCTCCAAATACCATCAGAGCGATCATTTACAGATATGCAGAGAATATTCAAGCTGATTTCATTAAAGAATTCACTAATTTAAAGCAAAAAGGACAAAGATTCTCATTGAGTTTTGACGAGTGGACCTCCCAAAAAAATCATAGATACATAAATCTCAACTTGCACCAAGATGATAAACATTTCAATTTAGGGTTGATAAGAATTCATGGCTCCTGCACTGCCGAACTCTGCATTGAATTAGTTTCGGAAAGGCTGAATATTTTCGGCTTAGTGATGGAAACCGATATCATTGGTATCACTACCGATGGCGCCTCCGTAATGGTAAAAGTTGGAAAACTTTTGCCTTGTTATCAACAATTATGCTACGCTCATGGTATCCAGTTGGCTGTGGTGGACGTGCTATACAAGAAGAAACCTCATAAGGAAGTAGAACAAGCCGCAACAGATGAAAGTGATGAATGCGAAGACGATGAAGACTTAGAGACAGAGATGAACGATGGCTTGGCAGTTACAGTAGAACGAACATTAGTGGACTCTGGTGAATTAATTCCACGATACAGCGCACTGCTCATGAAAGTACGCAAAGTTGTAAAAATTTTCAAAAAATCACCCACCAAAGATGATTTATTTTTGCAAAAATATGTTAAGGAAGATAAAGGTAAAGAACTAAGTCTGATTCTTGATTGCCGCACGACATGGAACAGTTTGCTCAGTATGCTGGAACGTTTCTATAACCTAAAAGTTTGCATCGATAAAGCATTGATAGACGTCGGTTCTGAAATAAAATTTTCCGGCGATGAATGGTCAATAATCAATGAGTTGATTGTCAGTCTACAACCGTTGAAACTGGCTGTAGAAGCTCTTTGCAGAAGAGAGTCCACATTGATAACTGCCGACACAACCCTGAAATTTGTCTTAGACAAGCTAAATAACCAGGGCACTTCCCTAAGCGCCGAGCTAGCTGAAGCACTACGCAACAGAATCGCAGAACGACGCCTCTCCGAAGTTACTGGTACGTTAGTGTACTTGAAAAATCCAAAAAAGTATGAAGAAGCAGTAAAAAAACCTGGCTATTTTCCATTGCCAAAAAAGAATGCGATGCGGCAGGAGATAAAAACATTGTTAAAACGAGTAAATAAACAATATATTGTAGAGCTGGTGCAAGAAGATACCATGGAGATAGAAGAAGATCGTGTAGATGATGACGCAGAACCCGTTAAAATGACTTTAGAGCTAGAGCTTGAGATAGAACTTAAAAGAGAGAAGGAGAACTTTAATAAACAAAAGCCAAGTGGTCAATTAGATTACGAAAAGATCCTGAAAAAAGAAATGAGCGTTTATGAGAGCGAAGGAGTGCGAGGTGAACATTTATCTATGGTTTATGAGTATTTAATGACCTTAAAACCGACCAGTGTAGAGGCCGAAAGGGCATTCTCAGCAGCCGGCTACATATGCAGTTCTGTGCGAAGCAGGTTGGGAGATAAGACTATAGATAAAATTTGTTTTCTAAGGTCTTACTTTCAGAGAATTCAAAAAAAGAAGTAGTCTCTTATCGTCAGACTTTAAACTGCTTAATTATTAAGGATTAACGAGCGGAGAGAAGATTATTTCAAAGCTTTTTTTGTTTGATATAAAAATACTATTGAAAATTAAAATAGGTAGTGTTATTATTACGGTCCTTTTTTAAAAGAATGTTAATTTTAAAAGAATTTGTGAGACTGATTGCTACTGTTTAGCCGTCCTATCATTAAACATAAGCGTAATTAATAAGATAGTGCTTACTTAGAAACATTATCTTAAATGTTATATGAATATAAGGTTATATGTTTGTTATTTAATTTTATGTTGATTATTTTGATCTCAAATTATTAAAAAACCAAAGCAAATTAATATAAGATATCACCAAATGAGTGGACGATTTCAAAGATATATTTCAAAGATATCGTAAGAAGTACAAATTAATAAAAAAAGTCTTAAAAATGTCGTCTTTTTATTTTCGTTCCACGTTTTGCTGGATCCGCGCTGGATCCAGCTGGATTCAGGTCAATCCAGCAAAAATTCCGCTGGATTGAAAACGCCGCTGGATTGCAATCCCTAATTTCATAGCTGTGAACTTGAAAAAGGATGCATACATTATCGTAACAGAAAATATCATAGATTCATGTCTAGTGACAAACGTACATTTGTGCTATATTCATTCGTCTATTTACAAATTAAGCAGAGATAAAGACTTCTGCCAATCAAAGGCACCAGTGTGTGAAGTTAACGTCGATCCCTGTAAAAATCTTTGGATGGGAAGCCATTCTATCAACAATTATATCTATTTTTGCTGCGGTCAATGTAACCTAATGCGGTAATGTACCGCGCATCAGCTGACTCACTCCGATCTTATAACTATAGATTACGGCTGCGTAATCAAATCAGATAATTTTGAAGTAATTGCGCATCAACAAAGAAAGAGCGATGTTAGTATTAGTGCTAACCTATACTCACCAGTCATTGCATCCATAAACCACGTTATAAACGTGTCTATTCCTTAAGATTTGTTGAACGACTCCAGCATAGAGAGCGATCGAGAGCTTAAAACGATTGAGGAAAAAATCAGAATCATGAAAGAGAGTGGATTTGACAATCTGTCATCTCATGACATTCGACATTACACCGCGATCTACTCTACGATCGACGTGGTAGCAGCATGTCTCGGAGGGTTCGCGTGGAGGCGCGCGCGCATGCGCTGCGCTCCCGCACCTGCGCCGGCGATGCCCGCAGCACCGGGCGTGCCCGGCGGCGGCGCCTGCCCGACCACGCAACGTGCGTGTATTGGAGATACGAGTAGTGTAGTGTATCAGTGTGACAATGAAAGGGCGAAGGTGGTAACGAGTGCGCGAGTGTTAGATAAAGACACCTCCCTTATGTTAGGTTCTTATACAGCAAAGGAGGAGGCGAAACGCGTGAGAGAGACGCAAAGGAGACGCCCTCAAGCCCCTAACCACCGTAGGCGCGGGCTTGCGGACGGAAAGTAATGGGTAGCTCGCCGTCCGATAAGGACCAAGCCCGAGTTTACGGCGCGTAGTGTTCCAAGCGCGACTCAAAGAGATGTCTGCAAAGTGACGGGGTCCGATAGGGCCGATGCCTGTCTGGGTCGCGGATAAATTTGAAAGAGAGTTACCGCGGCCCTGGCACAAGCAACTGAAGGAACACGGGTGGGTTTTAGCAAGTAAAAGTCTGACATGCCTTCCCGCTTCACCCAGAGCGGGCGAAGTCATTGGATGATTTCCCACCCAAAAAAAAAAAGGTTCTTATACAAGCATCTCAAATTTGTGACCAGTGTGTTAACGATAGAGACACTGGAAAATTATATCATTTCTCGGGGAGCATGTTGTGGTATTCATTCCACAGCTCTTAGTCTACTTACGTTTTATAATACACTTTACAAATCGTCGGTGATATTCTGAAACCGCGGAACTAACAGTGTTTAAAACCGCGTATTTACAAAAGTAGCAAAATCGAGATTTCGCGGGCTTAGCTTCGTTGTAGTGATTGGCTGCGTTCTGTGATGTTGGCCGGGCCGATTATCCAATAGGAAGCCGTGAAATCGAATGTCTTTTAAACCGCGTAACGTCAGGTGATTGTTTATTGTGCCCAAACCGCGAATCTGCGCATCATAACATGAAAGGTGTGTTTGTTTAACGAAGCGTGCGTGAAATAGTGTGGTTTTAATTATAAATGCTGCAATAACTGGTAAGTGAACACAATAACTCCATATTATATTGGTTAAGTTACTTTTTAGGATAGTTTGTTATTTGAATTATTAATATTTACCCTAAGAAAACGTCTTTAACTATTTCGATGTTAGATACGCGGTTTTAAAACTCATAACGTTTTTCGTTTTCTGTTACATACGCGGTTGCAAAATTTATGTACCTACTCGTAACTCAGGTTAATTTGTTGTATTTAATAACATAAAAGTACACTGCGACTGGATGTGTCTGTACTAATACCTACTAGTAGGTAATAATAGTAGGTATGAGGTAAAGTTTTTCTGTTTGTAGAAAGTTATCTCTGGATCTTTTGAACCTATCTTTGAGAATTCAACTACTATTTAATTATAGTTTTGGTAACTGACCCTACCTTTGTTTTTTTTTTAGTTTACGTCATGGAGCAAGAAAATGAACGTGCGGATGTGTCTGTTGTCACTTTAAGAGATCTAGCAAAACGTCGCGCCGAACTTGTGCGTAAAAAGCAGCTCATCTTGGATAAACTTAATAATACTAACTTACACATCCCTCAAACATTAACTGAACCGTCTCCAGCGACGCAACTGCCATGTTTCCCAAATGCCTCTACATCCGAAAACGTTCATGATAGCATTGCATACTGTGAAACTCTGACAACAGTTTTTGAGCCTTCTCCTGGCCCTAGCGCATCATCTATGATAATTTCAAATATTCCAGAAGCTTTAGATTTTTCTTCGGATGATGTAGATAATGATCCCGATTACGTTCCATTATCCGAAATAACAAATTTACAGCCTATTGCTACTCCATCTGAGTCTATTTCTAACGAAAACGTTGAATGGTATGTGGAGAGAGAAATTGAGCCTGAAGTGGCCAAAGAGTCACGTACAAGAAAAAGAAAGGCTGATCGAAGTTCGTGGGCAGTATCAATTAATAAGAAAAATAGAATGTTAGGCAAAGAGTACATAGGCTTAAACAAAATTGACAACCTTATTCAGAAACAAAAAAGGCCTAAAAGAGCAATAGGTACTAAATGTAATTCAGCGTTTTGTAATAAAAGCAAAGTAATGTTTTGCTCACAATTAACGGAAGATTTACAAAAACCTATTTTTGAAGATTTTTGGAGTAAGTCGTGGCAAGAAAAGAAAATATTTGTGATTTCAATGATTGACAAAGTACCCGTTCGAAGAGGGAAGAAAGGACATAACTCTAGACGTTCTAATACTAAATTTTACTATCTACAAGTCAATGGGAGGAAAGAGAGAGTTTGCTTGAAAACGTTTCTAGCTACTTTGGGTATAAAGGAATGGACTGTACGCTATTGGTTAGGCGAAGGAAGAGGTGAGGCTCGCTAATACAGAACTTACAACAAATTTAAATACTACCGCTACTCAAGATTACAGTACAATCAAAAAATCGTCTGTTAAGGATTACCTGACTTTATTACCGAAGTTACCATCTCATTACTGCCGTAAAACAACCACTAAACAATATCTGGAACCTTTATTTCAATCAAAATCTCAGCTATATAAAACGTACGTAGAATTTGCATCATCAATGTCTAAGCCAGTAGCTTCAAGAAAGTTGTTTTGTGACATCTTAGATGAACAAAACATTGCACTATTTCAACCCAAGAAAGATGCATGTGATTATTGTTCTTCATATAAAGCCGGCAACGTTTCTGAAGAAGACTACCAATACCACATCCAACTGAAAGAATTGGCTCGAGCTGAAAAACTTAGCGACAAGCAAAGCGCTCAAAGAGGACTTCTTCATGCTGTGACCGCCGATTTGCAGGCTGTTAAGCTGTGCCCTTCGCTAGCAGCTAGTGCTTTATACTTTAAGACCAAATTAGCTGTGCACAACTTTACTTTATACGATATTGCAACGGGTCATGTAACTTGCTACTGGTTCGACGAAACCGCCTGTGATTTAAAAGCTACCACTTACGCATCTTTTTTCATTGATTATTTGACTAAGTTATTAGAAGAAGATTGCAGGGATGTTGTCATCTGGACGGATGGCTGCACTGCACAGAACAGAAACTCAATAGTTTCTAATGCCCTTCTAAGATTAGCAATAGACAAAAATACAACAATTACACAAAAGTATCTGGAAAAAGGTCACACTCAAATGGAGGTTGACTCCGTACACTCAGTGGTGGAAAGAAAGCTGAAAAATGTTGAAATTTTTCTTCCATCTCAGTATGCCTCAATTACAAAAGAAGCCAGGAAGCATCCTTCTCCATACCAAGTGTTTCAACCAGATTACACCTTTTTTAAAGACTATAGTCTAAAAGAATACCAAATTTATGATTCTATTCGTCCTGGGCGTTCTGCTGGAGATGATTGCGTAGTGGATCTGAGGGTTTTAAAGTATAATCCTAACGGCACAATAGAGTTTAAAAAACACTTTAATGATGATTTCAGCCCACTTCCTCGGAGACCGAAACCTATTTCAGCTGTAATAAATAATGTACCTCCCCTGTATTCATCTAGACTGCCTATATTAGACAGTAAGTATCAGCACTTACAGCAATTAAAGAGTGTGATACCTGCAGATTGTCACTTATTTTACGATAATTTGCCATTTAAGAAAAAGTAAAGTTTTATTGATCTCATTTTTTAACTAAGACCTCAAAGTGCAATTATTATTCTACTCAGAAGTAATATTTTTATACATTTATTTTGTTTATTCATTTTTAGTTTTAACTGTACATTAGTAAGTACCCTACAACAAGTAGTCCAGTAGGGATACAATTATTTTCCACATAACCTTTGATAATTCAAAAGTTTGTTATTTTCGCTGGGTGGATACCTTATGTGAATTCAACGCTATGTACAAAAATGCTAACAGTTTCGAGTTATGCAATAGGCATAAAGTAGGTATTTCCTATTATTTCGTGTTATAACAATAATATAAAATTTAAATAATTTACTGTTTCTTTATTAGTACTATCTAAACTTTATATTAGTGAAAATGCTAACATATACGTACTGTGGAACAATGGAAAACTGAAAATGGCTCGTAACTCTTTCAATAAAAGATTTAAGTTTTCAAATCTTTTCCTATACGCATAGAGGGATTAGTTATACCTTACAACAAAAGTTCTAACAACTAAGTATAATGCTGCACAGGTTATTGTATTTTTACATTGTGATTTGCGAAATATTGAATTTAAGTTTATAAATTTGCGCCTACATATTCGAAATAATAAACTCTGCCACCATACAAAAGTTTAAACACTTATGTGCTATGCTAGTTTAATAAATAAAATACAATTGGGTATTGCGGGGCGCGGTGAGACTCCACTCCGAATGTATTGAATGAGGCGCGAAACCATTTCATTACTGTCACATCAGTATTTAAACCTCGTTCATAAAATCTAATTTCATGGCAATTTGTTATTTTTAATGTTAAGGTCGAATATGATTTCTACCTTCTTTGTTCCTATAAAAAGAATAAGAAAGAAATATTCACAGAGCACGGAATAGTCGTACCTGCCTTGCTGACAGTATATCGAGATGACAGAATAATAAAATTCTCCGTATCGTGAATCTTTGACAGTCGTTACGGGTCGTCAGAAACCCAAAAGTCTGCGGCCACCCTAACAAAAGGGTACCGTATTATCCAGTAGGAATACCGTATAATCTGGGTTGGCAGGGTAGGCAGTCACTTCATATAAAACACTGGTATTCAGATGCGTCTGGTTCGACTGAAAACAGTGGAAGTCAACCCCAACATATTAGGGAAAAGTCTCAAGTCAAAGTTTTCCAAACAGATGTGACAGTAGAAATATCAAACATCTTATAACCGGTGCAACTGTCACATAACTAAATTGACTACATTGCTGGTCCTAAGACCGTATTATATTGTATTACAATAAAGGCAGTGTTACCCACTAAGCCTTAGTGGATGACACTGTAAGCATGATATGATGTATGCTTATACAAATCGATGTATTTATGTTTGTAAAATATTACCTACTCATTTTTTTTATTCAGAATCAATATAGTAGCAACCCTAGTGAGTCCGGCAAGTTTAGGTGTCAATTTTGTGATACGCTTACCAAGATTTAGAACATTTTTTATTTTAAAGGTAGATAAATTTTACATAACCGTGTATATTGCGCCCTATCTATTAGTTTTTAACTCTATTATAACGAAAAATCGGCACCACGTGACCTTACCACACGATTGCTGTACATCAAAACCTAGTAAATTCCATAAAATATTATATTCCAGGATAGCGCAAAAATATTATTTAAATTAGCCTATGGAATGTCATCTTGTGTTAGATAACTAAACGAAAAAAAATAAAATACTAAACAAGGCTTACGGGTGAACTGTACGTAATAACACAAATAATATTAATGGTGTCCTAAATCTATTAAATATTTTACATATCTCTAAACAAGATAATTCAATACCTATTAAGTACCGGACATTTGCTAATTTAAGGTGTTTTTTCAATTTGAAGGGACTTTCCTATTGTAAATAATGATAAGATTTATTAATTAGAGCACCAAATCTCAATTCAAATTATAAATTTCCTGGTTAAAATTACACAGTCCATCGCAGCATATTAAAACTCATTAAAATAATATAAATAAGATTATCAGGGTATAAAACCATTATAAAAATGCCACCTACTGCGTTCTTATATGGGGCAGTCGTACAGTACCTGACATAATTTTAATATTTATTCGATTCGCACGGGGAAGGCTTGTATAACACATGCCAGGTTACCTATTTTAGTGATCTTTATTAACGTAGCAATAAGGTTGCATTCATAGGCAAAATAACAGTGAACAATCTGTCAGATACTAGACGCCAGTTTGAAATAAGAATTTGCGCTGTAATGTTTTTTTAAAAATCATCAGAAGAGTCCGTTTATGATGTGGTGGGAAGAATTTATACTGATCGTACATACCTAAACCGCGCCCCGCAATACCCAAATTGTATTTGATTTATTAAACTAGCATAGCACATAAGTGTTTAAACTTTTGTATGGTGGCAGAGTTTATTATTTCGAATATGTAGGCGCAAATTTATAAACTTAAAATCAATATTTCGCAAATCACAATGTAAAAATACAATAACATGCGCAGCATTATACTTAGTTGTTAGAACTTTTGTTGTAAGGTATAACTAATCCCTCTATGCATATAGGAAAAGATTTGAAAACTTAAATCTTTTATTGAAAGAGTTACGAGCCATTTTCAGTTTCCCATTGTTCCACAGTACGTATCTGTTAGCATTTTCACTAATATAAAGTTTAGATAGTACTAATAAAGAAACAGTAAATTATTTAAATTTAAATTTTATATTATTGTTATAACACGAAATAATAGGAAATACCTACTTTATGCCTATTGCATAACTCTAAACTGTTAGCATTTTTTTACATAGCGTTGAATTCACATAAGGTATCCACCCAGCGAAAATAAAAAACTTTTGAATTATCAAAGGGCATATTCTTCTGGCTACTGGACTAAAGGTATTTTTAACATACTTAGCTATAAACAGTTTTTTTTTTTTTAACATTATGGGGATTTATGGTGTTACTTTCCTGTATATTGTTGATTACCTAATGTACCGATGATAATTATGTGCCAAAAATTAGCTGAGAAGTTGACTGAATAAATAATAATAAGATTTTGATTGTATTCTTTTGTTTTATTTCGGCGGCCAATTCCGCGTAAGTGACATAAAAAAACTTATTTTGATTTTATTTGTGATGATAAATCCGCGAAAGTCGATTTTCTAATTCTTTAATACATATTTTACATAACTAATGCCTACAATATTAAGAGGAATATTATAATTTGACAATTCAAAAGTTTAAACAATAGAAAGTCAAGTGGTTTAGTAGATATTACGTTTTTCCTCGTTCCTGTAAAATTCACTGCACCTACCTTACGCGGTTTTAAACACTGTTAGTTCCGCGGTTTCAGAATATCACCGACGAAATCTCATCTTCATAACTTTTGAAATTGTATCAACTCATGTAACTCATTTTTATCTATTCTTTGATAATGTAAACACCTGAAAAGCATACGATTTGATTTAACATTCAAAAACTTATTTTTACTGCTAATTTGTAAAAATCATAAAATATTTTAACCTCTGACATTTTTATCTGACTTGACATATGTCTATTTTATTTTCTTAAGCCATAGACATATCATACCATGGACTATACCTTCTTTAAGCTCGTTGTACATTATAATTTTCATAATAAGGGCAGCGGCAGACTGCCCCCTCTGTAAACCGATTTTATTCGTTCGTCATGATATTTTAATTGATATTTGTATTTAAAATTTAGAAGACATGTCGGAACGAAGAAAAACGGGCGTCAGCTTTTTAGTTTGGAATCTGGACTGAACGCTGCAAGTCGTTTTTTCTACTAATACTGCCAAGTGTACTATTGTATCTAAACAACTCTTTAAACTATTTTTTTAAAGATAAAGATAAAGATAATTTATTTGCCATAACATGTGTATACATACATACCTTATGCATGCAAGATGTTGACCCAATAATATAGCACATACATGTTTTGCCTATCGAGGCGTACAAATATAAATCTTACAAAATTGTTTATATTAATTAAAGTGATATAAAGAACATTTTTTAACATTATAAATTTTAAACAAATCACAATAAAAAAGTTAATTATAGTTAATCAGAAAAAAAACAAAAAAGATAACAATAGATCATCTTTATCAAGTCATAAAATCTATCAAAAAAAATCAAATTATATTTAAAAAAAAAATAGAAATGTCAGAGAGGTATAATCAAATCTTAAAATGTCATACAGAATTGTTAGTAAAATAAAATAATGTCAAAAAAATACAATAAAATCATAAAATGTCATAATAAAAAAAATCAGGGTTGATAAAAAAAAAAAAACCCAAAAGAATAAAATGTCAAAAAAGTACAATCAAATCATAAAATAATGTCAAAGAAAAATACAATAAAATCATAAAATGTCTTGCACAATTAAGATTTATAAAATCAAATGTCAACAAAGTACAGTAAAATCATAAAATGTCATAGATATCAATGAAAATGCTGTCAGGTACAAACTAAACAAAACGTAAATTAGTTTAAATGTCATCTCAATTAAATAGATGACTTAAAAGAAAGAAAAAAAAACAAATAATAAAAGAAAATAATGTCACATTATTATATTATCATTCAAGAAGTCACGTATATGGTAATAAGATTTGTCTGTTAATAAATCTCGCATCTTTTTTTTAAATAGGTTTGCTGGCAAAGCTTTATATGATTGCGGTATTTTATTGTACATTTTAGGCGCCATACAAAATTATATATACGGCCTGTGAATCTATCAAATCTTTGAAGTGATATATATAATTTATTGAGTGTGGAACTTAAATTTGAGCATTTTTACTGGTTCATTAACCTCGTCGGTCACCGCTTCATATTAAAGGGCTCGTTTGATCCGGCCTCCACACCTCTTGCTGCCTGTGCCTGCACCTGTGCTACTGCCTACCTGCCCGTTAGCCTGACTATTAGTTCAGCTGCCTTGACCATCTATCTGTGTGCCTGCCTATCCGTCCTGCTGCCTACTGTACAGCCTACCTATCCGATTGCCTGATCATCTGCCTGTCTAGGGCACACCACGTCTTCCTGCCCGACCTGCTGCCTGGTTAGCTGCCCACGTCGTGCGAAGGCGGACCTTAAATTTGTTATCTATATCCTTTTTCTTAGATTTAATTTATAAGCTCAGATGAGCTATTCTGACATCTGGGTCGCGGATAAATTTGAAAGAGTTACCGAGGCTCTGGCACAAGCAACTGAAGGAACACGGGTGGGTTTTAGTCAGTAAAAGTCTGACACGCTCTTCCGCTTCACCCAGAGCAGGAGAAGTCATTGGATGATTTAAAAACAAAAAAAAAAGGGGGTGGTGTCATCAACTATATTTGAGGAGTTGTCCGTAATGTCCGTGTACTGCAGCTCCACGTGCTCAGGCTCTAGTTAGTTGAGTGTTGGTTGTAAGGAGACGCGAGTAAGGTGACCAACTCTTTTGCCTTTGCTGCACGTATCCTTAATGTTGCGACACCTGCCTGTTAGATGATATTTGCTGCCACAACGAAAACACTTGCCTCGGTAAGTCCCTTATGGTTAGAGGTTTATACTTTTGCTTTTGTCTATGGTTTGTGAGGTTAGCTTGAACAGTTTTCATATTATGTCGTGTACCTTGGTATGAGGAGTGAGCTGCTTGTGATCTTGCTATCTCAATCGTCGTTGCTTTATTAATTAAGTCAGAAAAATCAGACACCATTGTTTCCTGTAGTATTTTAGTTCTAATATCGGAGTCATTTAATCCTCTTATAAATTGTAAGGTAAGAAAATTATCACAGATCGACTTCTTACAATTATTGCACGTGCGCTCGCAATCTCGCAAGTAAACTATCATCACCAAGATTTGACAAAAATTAATAAGGAATTCCATCTTGTTCAGGAGCAGAATCCCGGACATAAGATAGGACACCTTTGAGTTCTGCCAGACTTAAGGGTCCATCAAGGAATGAAGTACTTACATTTGAAGAAATTTGAGGTGGAGCAGAAACTAATTCTTGTTGTGGAACAAAAGGATACATTTAAGGCGATGATAGCTCAGTGGTAGTGACGTCGGATACCGAGACGAAGGTCGCGGGTTCGAATCCTACAATGAGCTTGAGCTTTCGGTGAAGGAAAACATCGTGAGGAAACCATAGCACGGTGGTAGGGTACTTTGTAGTACCCGCCTGGCTGGCAACCACCCTCAAGTTGAAAATCTGTCGCCAAGCACCTTCCGGTGTGTTCCGACAGCAGCACTTGAGAGCCAGTTCCCTTCTAGGCTTTGTGTGCTTACCACCATCGGCCACATCATCACTGACCACGGTGAGATTGTGGTCAAACACAGGCCTATACATAGTAAAAAAAAAAAAAAAAAAAAAGGAGGAGCTAAGTTCGTTAAGAACTCCTCGGATAAGGATGAAGGAATAGTATTAAATGTGTTAGGAGAAGTTCCAGTACGGAAACGTTTTATAATTGTCCATATAACTGAAGGAGGTGTTCTAAGAGAGAGAGAAGCACAGAAGCTTCGCCACCTCGTTAATTTCTTTTTCTTAAGGAGATTCTTTGTATAGATAATATTATATCTATTAAATTATTAAAGTTTTCCTTGGCCATGTTTAATTTGTATATTTCCTCTGCCTCTTTTCTTCTTTTAAGAACCAATGTACATTCATTATCCCACCAAGGAGGTGAAGGTATTTGGCCCTTAGAAGCATTTTTTATAAGAAAGTAAAGAAAGTAGTCATTCTTTAGAGCATATTTCTGTGTCTCTATTTTTGGGTAAATCTGTAATCTTTGGGTAAGTCCATGTATTTTTTAAACTTAGGCCAGTTGTCATCTACAAGTTTATATTTAAGTCTAGGTTTAGTTGGAGTAGCTTTGACTTTATTGCCAGGGAATGATATAATTATATAAAAGTAATCACTGTAATAGATAGAAGAGAGGGTGTGCCAAATAAGAGAAGAAGCCAAGGAAGGTGATGAAATGGGTAGATCAACGGAGCTGAGATGTTGGGAAGGATTTGTACGGCGTGTTGGAGAACCTGTATTAAGGAGGCAAAGATTGTGTTAGTGAAGTAAGTTGAGAAGTTCCTGTCCATTGTTATCTGATTTTTTACTGCCAGAAGATGTGTGATGAAAGTTAAAATCGCCTAATAGCATGTGTACAGGCGCAGGGCGGATCGGGGGACGCGGGGAACAATGACCGGCGCGGCGGCGCTCGCGGGAACCCCGCGGGCCATTCGGACAACATGAAGGACCAAGTACACGGTGGGCGCACAGTTGGCGCAGTGGTTGAGCGATTGACTGCTGCGCTGCGTATCGCGGGTTCGATTCCCGCACGGAACAAATATTTGTAAGACCTACAGATAGTTGTTCCGGCTGTGGGTGTTGTGTATGTGAGTTTATATGTCTGTGAACGCACCCACGATACGGGAAGAAATTCCTAGTGCGGGGCAACGTTTTTTTTTTTATAAATTAAAGAAAGTGTGCGTGCGTCTCTGTACTCTCTAGTTGTAACTAAATTAACTCTTTATCGCTCGGCTATCCTATTAAAATACTAAAAATACGTCCGTTTCAATCATCTCCTAACAGTTGGCGACCGTGTAGAAACTGCAATTTGGGCGAAAAAAAATCTACAGCTCGGTGGCGTGTCGTGTTCCGATTGTTCGAACCGGCCATCCACTCGCAAACACCGCTGCTCGCCGCTCATCGCGGGCACCACGTGCAACTGCGACGAAATTGCTGGAACACAAGGAGGCTACTGCTACCTATTATGAAGAGCTACCTGGATATAGCGGGCATCGCGTCAGGTGGTCTATCCGAGGGAAGTAAGCTCGTTCCCAATTTCCGCTTCTATTTGTGTGTTTAGGGTTTACTGCTTCCATCTACAGTTTTCTTCTCTGTGTCTATGTCAAGAGCTCTGGGCCCACACTAGACATAGACACTAATCATAGAGTAACATTTTTTTTTTTATTTCTACATTTACACAATTCATTTCTAATATGTCATCTAAGCTGGCACCATTATACCAACTTCTACAAAAAATACAAAATTTATATGATCAAAGGAATGTCAGAACTCATTTGAAACATTGAAGAAAGAGATTTGAAAGAAAAAAAGAAAGAAAAATTGTTTATTCTGCACAAACTAAACGCACAATACAAAATAAAGTGGCATTCACTAGGTACAAATTAGCCAAAAGCCTCGTATTTAAAACAAAAAATTATAAAAGTATGTCAATTTTGTCTATTGCTTGAGGAGAGAAGACTAAAGCTGTACACCTAGAAGTAATAAGTGGTCTCAGCACAGAGGCTTTTATCCTGGCTTTACGCCGTTTTATCAGTAGAAGGGGTAAGCCCCTTGAAATATGGTGCGACAATGGGACAAACTTTGTCGGTGGCAGTCGCGAATTAGGTAAATTTATACATTTCATTTATTTCATTATACAATATAATTCTAACTCCATGTCAGAGCCTTTTGTAGAGGAAGGTATAAAATTTAAATTTCTACCTGCATACTCCCCAATATTTGGTGGGCTGCATGAAGCAGCTGTAAAGTCTGCTAAGTACCACTTGAAAAGGGCCGTGGGTGATTCCCATTTCACGTTCGAAGAGCTCACTACTCTGATCGCTCAAATCGAAGCAATATTGAACTCACGGGCCCTTTCCCCTCTATCTTCCAACCCTCACGATCTGTTCCCTCTTACCCCAGGGCATTTCTTTATTGGAAGGACAATGACCTCGCTGCCAGCGCGCCAGATCTTCAGGACGCCAGAGTCAGCTGCCTGCACAGATACGCTAGAATAGAACACGCCAGACAGCACTTCTGGCGTCGGTGGAGCCACGAGTACGTTTGCGAGCTACAGCAGCGCACGAAGCGGCAGAAGCGCCACCCGGACTTGTCACCTGGTCAGCTAGGAGACTTCCCCTGCATTAAATTAGCCCCTGGGACGGATTGAGGCTGTTTTCCCTGGATCGGATGGCGCATGCCGCGTGGCCGATATTCTAACAAATAAAGGAATAGTTCGCAGAGCAGTCAATCGCATCTGCCCACTATTAGATGATAATAACTCTTGAAATTGGAGTTTTCAAGGCGCGGGAGGATGTTAACGCCCAGACCTCACACACATCACTATTATACCAAGCGGCGCATGGACATCTCTACTCGACGCGCACCGCCTCGCCGCCTCACTCAGCAACGGAGCGCGCCCAAGACAAGTCGCATAAATAAACCAAACCAATTATTATATTCTACTAGCCACCAATAGTCAAAGATTGTAAAATTAGTAATTCTTATTATATTATAACCATTATTTTCAAGAAGTCAGTGTTGTATCATTGAAGTAATAATAAGTAGTACACACCTAGCACCAATACATCAAGAAAATCCCGATTTTACTACATGAACAAACACCGCTCCTCTTTTTAGTCGTTCTTGACGGGCTTTTGCTTCGCATTTTCGGCAACAAGCGCCGCGGATTACGCCGATGACATATGCCTGCTGAGTCATACCCACGCTGAAATGCAAGCTAAATTGAAAGATTTAAGTCAGGAAGCGGCAGAAACGGGACTAAAAATAAACACCCGGAAGACCCAAGAGATGAGATCTGGTGTTGATGTAGGACTACTGTGGACGCCCTTTGCCCCATCCAGGGGACGCACAGTGTACGATTTGCCCAAACTAGGGAGACAAAAATCTTTAATATAATTAAAGGATTTGTAATGACTCAACGTTATAATTTATAAGTTAAATGATGATGTGGTAGCAAATAAAACACATTTTAAAATGTCAATTATGTGAACTTCATTCTAACAATAAAAGGGATTTTAAATCGCTACAATGTTTTAGTTGCTTTTTTTAGGTATTTTCTCTCAACAATGAAATGTAAGGATCAGATGACATGAGTAAATACTTAATTAAATCAAAATTTGTGAAGACACGAGAAATTTTCAAAGTGTGGCCCGTATGACTGCGAATTTCTTTGATTTTGGTCTCCGAAGCCTCTCTCTGACATTTGTCCTATTAGAATAATAGAATGTCTTATTATCTCTGCTCCATGAACTAATATTTTATGTTATGTAGCTGGCATGTTATATATACCATGTATCTCTAGTTTCTGAGCAGTACGTTTCAAACATTTTCGGGTGAATTTTATAGCCAGAAGCTATGACTGCAAGAATTGTACTGAGGTGAACGAGCAGATTTTTGTCGAGGCCGGTGATACGAGCAGTTTCTTCATATTTGTGAAAAAACGTTCTAGCGGTATTTCCATCGTTGTTCGTTCCAAAACCCGGCTTAACTTTGTCTATAATGAGACCAATTTCTTTAAATCTTGTCTTGATTTCTTCTTTGTTCTTTTTAACACTTCTTTGTTCTTTTTAAAGGTTTCTTTGTTTTTGTCGCCCCTAACTTGCTACTGACCTATATTCATTTGGTATGCAATATTTAATAGGCATTCCATTGTGCGGATGTAAGCACGGAGGCTAGATTTCCCAAACCGATACATATTCAATTCAATTTATTCATGAACAATTAACATTGTGTTTGAACTCTTAATCTAAATAAATAAAATCACATTCATTAAAATTATAAAACTAAAACATTCATTATACAATAATTTTCCGAATACAATTTAAATATTTAATACAATTAAGAATTCGATTACATTACAAACTATTACATATTTTTTATTACCCAGTCTCACAATTACCAAAATCAAATTTAAAGCGTGGATATGTCATCATCTAGCGAGTACAGACATTTCTCCAATAGGAACGCCTTGAGTGTCGACTTAAATGAGCTCTTGTAAATTATGGTTTTTATGTCCAATGACAACCTGTTAAAAATCCGAACTGCTTGATATTGAGGACTATGTTGAACAATATTGAGCTTGGGTTCTATTTTGTTTTTAAAATCTTTCCTGCGCTTACTTTCTCTCAACTGTCTCTCCTCATCCGTTTCATAGGTATGCAGGAATTTCTTAAAATTCACCAACAGTACCAAAATATAGAGGCTGGGCACAGCAGTGTTGCCAGGGCCCTTAAGTCAAAAGTTACGTTTAATTTCCTGAAATGTTACATTTTTGCTGCAAAAGTTACTTTTTTTTTCTTGTTTTTGAGGTTGGAGCCAAATTGATGTAAGCAAAATGGCGGAATATAAAGGAATCTATGATGTGGTGTATTTAATCTTATGGTGGATATGGTGTATTTAATCTTATGATAAAACAGACTAAAGTTTCATTTATTTCATATATTTATTCCTTTTTCCCGACTCTATATTAAGTGAACTAACTAACATCTGATAGAAGAATGTAGTTTCACCTGTCGTTCTGCTGGTATCAGCCAAAAAATTACTAGATGACTGCTGCTGGGCTTTTGGTTTTTGGGCTGGCACTTTTTCGTCGTTCAGGTTCCAAAATGTCCAGTGGTTTCAAAATGTCCAATTCCCGAAATGTCCAATGCCCAAAACGACCCGAGGTTTCTGAAAAATAGCCTACGAAACCGCGCGAACTCGCGAAGTAGGGAAAGTCGCGCACGCGCTCAAGCAAAATCAACCTTTAATTAATGCAGAATATGTTTCATTTTGTCATGGCGCATTTCAATCAAAGCCATCTCTGAAGATGTCGTTCAATTTGGATGCGTTCGTAAACTGTTTGCAATAAAAATCTAGTATTACAAATCTCGCTGTTCTCAAAAGTAACGAAAATTGCCTTAAATATAAAAATTACTTACATGTTACGCGAGGGGGTCAAAAGTTACGAAAAATGTAAGAAATGTAACCTTCTGGCAACGCTGGGGCACAGTAAGAATATTTAAATTTTTAAAGTGTGGCCGACAGCTCTCTACTTGTGAAATCCGGACCATGGTT
This sequence comes from Anorthoa munda, assembly GCA_945859665.1. Taxonomy (NCBI): domain Eukaryota; kingdom Metazoa; phylum Arthropoda; class Insecta; order Lepidoptera; family Noctuidae; genus Anorthoa; species Anorthoa munda. The sequence goes on along the minus strand of OX243899.1, from coordinate 3,275,255 downwards.
CGTATGGCTCTCTTTTGGAGTACAAAGGCTCTCTGACAATTATATTTAAAACTATTCCCCCAGAACTGAACACTATATCTCAACCTTGATTCTATTAGAGCATAGTATACCATTTTAAGGTGTTTTATGTCTATTTCATCCCTAAGACTGCGTAAAACATAACACGCTGAGGAAATATACGCATCAATGGCTTGCAATTCCCTTTTCCAATTTAAATATTTGTCAATGTATACCCCTAGAAACTTTACTCATTAACTATGTCAATTTTAAATTCATTAAGTGCGATCGTCATATTTTCTTTATTACGAGCTGTTGTCCTAAATAATATTATTTTGGTTTTGTCTGTGTTAATTATGAGCTTGTTACTTTCAAACCAAGAATTAAAAACTTTCAACACCGCGTTAACCTTAGCGGAAAGCTCCTGTATGTCATTGGCTTCAACTATTGCATTAGTGTCATCTGCTAAAACTGTCAGCTGTGTATCGGGAAATATTGAATTAATGTAATTAATTAAATAATTTGTAAATAATATAAACAAAATAGGCCCCAAAATCGATCCTTGGGGTACCCCCGCCACTATATCCTGCATAGAAGATTTATTGCAATTGCTACTACTATTCGCTTGCATATGACTAATATCCACATACATTTTCCTGTTCCTTATATATGACGAGAAAAGTTGTAAAGTTTTGCCTCTCATACCATAATGTTCCAATTTTGCAATGAGTAATTTGTGGTCAATTGTATCAAAGGCTGAGCTCAAATCAAGAAAAATGCCAGCTGCCCTCTTTTTCCTATTCAATTTGCTAATAATATCTTCAACCGATGTATATATAGCGTCCCCTGTTCCGACATTTCTTTGGTATCCAAATTGTCTCAAGTGCAAAACTTTGTTTAAATTTAGATGAACTAAAAGTCTACTCTTAACAATTTTTTCAAAATTTTTGGAAAGAACAGGAAGCAAAGAGATAGGTCTATAGTTTTTTGGATCTGTTTTAGAGCCCTTTTTGTGGATTGGGATAATTTTTGCTATTTTTAACTGATCCGGAAAGATACCTTCTGCAATGCATTTATTGTAAAAATCAGTCAAAGGTTCTGCTAATATATCTAAATTTTCTTTAATAACTGCTATTGGAATGTCGTCATAGCCACATGATTTCTTATTCTCCATACCATTAACTATTTTCACTGTCTCATTTGGAGTAACAGGCGCAATAACCATGTCATTTTGAACTCTTTTAGTGCTTTGTTCAAGAAATATATAGGGATCTAAATTCTTAATATTGCCCATAATACATTTATAGCTAAATTGATTTACTAATACGTCTGCAACATCTAAGGGATTTTCTATAATTTTACCGTCAAATTTAAGAAAGGGAATTTCAGAATGCGATGCTTTTAATTTATTCGTGCTTTTATTTACAACCTTCCAAACCTCTTTACTTAAATTACAAGAATTGTTAATAGTTTCTGTTATTGATATTTTTTTGGCTTTAGATATTACCCTTCTGTATATTTTGATATATTTGTTTTTATAACTTTGAACACTGCCTTCCAGCTTATTTATACTACCAGCACAAATAATACGTTTCATTTGGCTTGATGTTTTAATGCCTTTTGTAATCCACTTTAATTTGAAACCATTTTTGAGTTTAATTTTTTGGTCTCTCTTTCTGTAGCAATTTCTGAAAATTGTAACAAATGTCTTCAAAAACGTGATCATTCCCATACAACTCCAGCTAATTTCAAGAATTCTTTGTCTAAAAACTAGGCGGTTTTTAATGTTAAAGACTCTTTTGTTTACAACTACATATTTATTTTTATTTGAATTATCAATTTTATCTAATAAAAAGTCGCTCAAAAGCGCACCGTGTCCATCTGCCAAGCCATTGTGGTCTACATCACATTGTTCCACATAATCATCTGGCAGATTAGTTATAACGTTATCTATACAAGATGCGCAACTGTTTCGAATTAACGTAGGTGTATTAATAAGCAGTCGGAAATTATAACATGCCAGTAAACATATGAATTCAGTCCGGGTTTTACTCTCTACCATTAAGTCCACATTAAAATCACCACAAATAATGCTTTTCCTATTGAACAAATATTCCAACAACTTCTCCATGTTTATCATAAAATATTCGAAATTCTTATTATTAGGGGTGCGGTAACAGCAACACAAATATACACCGGTACTCGTATCCTTAATACAACATACTTCAAAGACTTCCATCCTATACAATTTGTTTATTACATGTATATTTTCCACTTTTCTGTCTATGTGCCCCAAAATCAGACTCCCCCCTCTTATTTTTTTGTTCCTAGTATTGTATGAGATTAAGTTATAATTTTCTAGATTAAATACATGAATCGATTTATCATTTAAAAATGCTCACTAACACATATAAAGTCTACTCTCTTGTCTAATGAATTAATGTAGACCTCTAGTTCACTTTTCTTGTTACTGATACCACATACATTTTGATAACATATGAACACATTTGTTTGAATTGGGGAAGACCCTGAATCACGTTTGCAGCAAGAGTTAAGACTATCATACAAATCATTCACGAAAAAACTCTTGACTTGCAGTTGAACTTCTTTTTGGTCTGCCAATACTGTAACTTAGTTTTGGGGACTGTTCACGAAACATTCTTCATTTAACCATTCTTCGTTAGCATTTAAAAGTAAGTCTAATCGTGTTTGTTTCCGAAGCCATTTGAGACGAATCTTCTCACAATCCCTTTTCAAATAGGCCTTTAGAAGCTTCTCCTGATCTTGCGGGAGGATCAATTCAACAAATCTTGACTTGATAAACGTCAAAACTTGATCTAATTTGCTTTTGGGCGGTGTAGAACGCCAAAAGTCAAATAACAATTTTCGCTGAATTCGGGCACCTATAAAGAATTAATAAGAAATATTTAGAATCGCAGTAAGTCGCATATCCAAATCATGATTTTAACAAACTTAAACCTTAACCCTCTTACAAATAAACGCGGAATAAAGTTATACCAGGTATAACAAAGGAATAACCATACATTTTCATAGGTTTATACTTGGTATAACTTTATTCCGCGTTTATTTGTAAGAGGGTAAGAGAATACGTTAAGAGCATAATCACACCTTGACTCATCTTGACTACCTACTTTAAGATTACGTAAACTTGTATTATATCTGTTTTTGTTGTTTTAAAATTGATCTAGTTAGATACATTATAACTAAGTCTTTAACAAAATTTTGGTGGATCAAAAACAATTAATATGCAGATAATTACCTCTAGTTACAGAATCCATCACTAAAAAGTACTATAAATCACACAAAAAGTAGAAATACAGCACAAACGGCAACATTTATAACTGCACTGATCGTGCGGGCGGCTACCTAAGTTCGACGCGGTAACTTCACGCATTGTTATTGACGGGATCACTGCATAATAGCAGATTCTAAAACTCAATACCGGTTGTAGGGTTCGTCGGACGAACCCTACAACCGGACGAACTTCGTCCAAATGGGTAATAATATAAAAAAAACGGTTTGGTTTAACATTATGAGTTGGGCACTTTTGTCTCTCTAGTTTGGTCAAATCGTATACTGTGGGACGGAGGATATTAAGTAAGTCATTATGTAACAAGATCACAACGTATTGTAAAAACTCCTGTTAAATTAGACTAATACTTAAATACATTTAATTAAATTGTTTAGTTCTAAGAATAAGAGTAATGTTATGAGGTAACCTTTAGGAGATATGTTGGCAAGACTTGTCTGGGGTTAGAACCTCTAGATGAAAGATATAGGACTTGTGTTTTTATTAAGTTTAATAATAAATCTATTTCAATCATATATTACATGATTTTATTTAACACCTTTAAACAACAAATTTCGACCATTCACAGGCGTAACCAAGATGCAGTCGTCTCATGAGTTGGCATCACGAACATCAAAAGCCATGGAACTGTACCATTACTTGCGAGTCAATATACCAAAATTATAACTTCGCTATTGAGGCGCTTCTCATGACAAAAATGCTGAACAATTTGCCCAACTATACGTTTGAGCGACAACAGTGGCCACATTTAGAAAACATCAGCCTCGCGTATCCTAACTGCATTTCCAGGCCAGTTGACATTTTACTGGATGCTGGAGTTTACGCTCAAATAATCATGGATGGGATTCAGCGAGGACCTATACAGGCGCCAATAGCTCAACAGACTAAGATAGGATGGATTATATTGGGCAACACCACAACAGTTCAATGCCATGCAGTGCTTAACAACTAAGAAGACATTTTGCGTTTCTGGGAAATAGAAGAAAAAACTGAACAGTCTCCACGCTGACGTCAAGCGAACAATACTGCGAAACATTATACGCAACTACAACTACAAGGAAGTCTGACGGCAGATATGAAATCATAATACCCATTAAACAGGGATTCGAGAATCAGTTAGGTTCTTCAAACTCGCAGGCATTAGCACAATTCCGACAATTGTAGAAACGACTAGTCAGATACCAGTCTTCTGCTGAAAGTTACAAGGCTTTCATGGCTGACATACGTCTCAATCACATTAAACAAAGTTTAATTAAACGCAGCAAGTGACATTATGCCATAAAGAATCTTGAGATCAACCGGCCTCTAAATGGCTCTCAGGAAGGGTTATGGAGACACATTCTGGTAACGATGGACACGTACGAGTGGTGACTCTGAAAACAAAAAATGCCATTCTAAAACGCCCTATCAAAAAATGGCACTCTAAAACGCCCTATCAACAAACTATCACGACTACCTGTCGAACAAAGTGATACAGGGTGCGTAGAGAGTGAAGGTGACACAACGCCTATCGAACAACAGAAAACTGAGAGATCGAAGCGGAGGAAACCTGCTAAAAGATCCCAAAACAATTACGTTTGCATATGGTTCACGTTTGCCTTATGCATAGCGACGTCACTACAACAGACAACAGTGAACGTCACTACATTATCTTCGTCAAAATTAGTTTAGTTCGACAAAACTGCTGAGGTGCAAATACGACAAGACGACTGGAAAATGGTTGTGTATTACAATATGAAAACATACTGGCGAAGTTTACAAAACTGGCAGACTACGTCACACATATGAACAGTCTCACTAAAGAAAAGCCAATCTTAATATCCATCGCCTCTCAACTAGAACACGAAATCAAAGAAATACAGCAGTATAACGATGTTTTGCATTGAATTCAAGCAAAATTCACTGAACCGTTTCATCCATCCATAAACGGACAAGCAGAAAGATATAATATTTTTAAATTATAAAAATGTCAGAAATAAATATTTATATATATATATATGTGTTTAGACATTTAAACCAAAACTCAAGGCAATGATTAATGAAGAAGGATCACTGCAGGACAAACTTCAAAAATTCCTGATTACTTATAGGAAAACACCAAATAGTGCTACTGTATTAAGCCCGGCAGAGATGATGTTTAAGAGATTGTATAGAACAAGAATTAATTTAGTGGAAAGGAAAGATACAGAAAAGTTAATTAAAAAAATCAAAATACCCGACTGCTTAAAAAGCGAACTAAAAAGACGTAAACAAGAAGAAAATCATGCTGTGCAGTCGGAGGATACATATTCGCGAGCTGGCTGACCAAAACCAGATGTATCCTCCGACTGCACAGCATGATTTTCTTCTTGTTTACGTCTTTTTAGTTCGCTTTTTAAGCAGTCGGGTATTTTGATTTTTTTAATTAACTTTTTTATTTATAACTTTTTAGTTAACATTTTTTTCGAATTAGGTACATTTAAATATATAAGTGTTATATATTTTTGAAATCGCCTCTAAAAACCCTTTATTTTGATACCCCACACGATGGGTTTGGAAGAAAAAATAAAATTGGCCCCCCACAATATGGCGCCCAAAAGCCGCCATTTTTCTATTTTCCAATTTTAATGTAGCCTATGACACTCGCAAGGTTAAGACGAATCGATTGACGTATGAATCATCAAAATCGGTCAACGCGTTTGGTCTCTGGAACGCCATATAGGAACAAACATACATACATACATACATACATACATACATACATATATACATACATACATACATACATACATATATACATACATACATACATACATACATACATAGACTGATAAACACATTACCCTCCTTCGGCAGTCGGGTAAAAAGGAATGCAAAAATGATCTTCTAAAAGTACAAAAAGAATTTAAGAGAGGAGACAGAGTACAGATTAGAATGTATGACAGTAATAAATTGAAATTCGGAAACATATTCAACAGAAGAGTATAATTACATTACGAAGTAAAGGTAGATGGAAGGATACATCAAAGACATGTAGACTAAATCATAGACCCCTAGAGCATGAATGAAAACTATTACTTACCTGATATTTACCGCTTCAATTCTAGACACCTGCAAGAGACCCTAGCTACAAGGATACAACCTGAAAAAAAGGAAACTCCGCAACTTAGTTCTCTAGAGACAAAGGATACATCTCCTGTAGGAAGCCCCATGAGGAAGCCTAACAGTCCCATGAAGGAACATGAGCCGATTCCAGTACAGCAGGAACCAGAACCTATGCAAGCAACAGTACCTCGACAATCTTTAAGTACAAATGAACCTCCTGAGATGGAGTTTCGTCGGTCACAGAGAATTAGAAGGAAGTCTGATCGATTGAATCTCTAGCATGGGAAAGGAACTAATAACGTGGGAGAGACTGTTAGACACAGACAATTTAATCTCATATATAATCTGTGCCATAGTAGACTGCACTGATCTATCGTGATTGTCTAAAATGTATCTCTTTAACGATTATAATAATAAATACAAGTTATCCAGAATTTATTATTTCTCGTAGTAATACCTACTCTACCATTAACTTTGAACATAGACCACAGAGAAATACTATCTACGAGTATACCACCTTTAAGAGCCACTCCACCTTTAAGCTCCCCATCCATTTTATCAGCATTTTATCAGATACATGTTCCTACATCACAGGTAGCATCCACGTCTTTTTACATTCTTCTTCATATTAATATTCTTCATATCACTATCCCGCGCAGAAGCGTATTATCTCTCCATACCATCCCACACACACCATCTGACGATTTACATTTTTTGTTCCTCAGCCGCAGGCAGATAAAATTCTATCAACTCTACCATCGATTTCGTCTTCCAAGTTACCGACCGGAATAGAAGCTATTAAATCTACGTCATTCAGCGGCCATAATTCAGGCATTACCAAAAATATCAGGAAAAAGAACAGTCAATAGAGCACGAAGGAGAAGTGGCGTACTTACAAGCACACCATATAAGACCCTCTTGGAAGAAGAAAACCAAAGAAAGATTGAGAAAGAAATGAAAAAGAATCAACGGATGAATAAAAGAGCTAACAATGCGACTAAACAAATAAAAGAAAATGTGACGGAAAAGAAAGGGAAAAGAGAAAGGACAGTTACAATAAAGTAAGAAAAGAAAACGTGACATATCAGAATCGTCGGATTCTGTTGAAGATGACACAGAATGTTTGTTCTGCGGCGAATTTTTTTCGAAAGACAATGAAGGATGGATCAGATGCTGTGTTTGTTTGAGGCAGGGGCATGATGCATGCGCTGGAGTTGATCCCAATGACGCCGACGATTTAAAATGCGACTTTTGTACCGATGATCGTTTTCACTCTGTTAGAAAACAATTAAGTCTGTTCGCGACGAAGCGACACATAGCTTATAGTTTATATACTCGCCTATATACTATTTAAATACTTAAGTTATTATAAGTAAGCAATGTATGTAATAGCATAGGTAAATAAAGAATTTATTTATTTTCGATTAGGGGTCCCCAAAAAAGCGGGAGCGCAAGTAGCGCAGGGTGCGATCTACTCACGCACCAATTCGTATTATTTACCTTATACACATTAATCTGTTAGGAAACACAATCTAGGTGTTCTAACTTAGATACCCTAAGGCTATGACTGAAAAACAATACATAACAACAGTACATAGCTAGGGATTATAGTTTCACCCTGGAACACTAGATACATACACATTTTCTCTCAAGTAAGTGTAAGATAACTCGTTATAAGCGATTCAGCGCTTCTAGGCAACCTAGGTATCTGCCTAGGTCATGTAAACAGATAGTACTCACATAGTTCTAGTACATAAAGGCCACTTGCTTGGGATAATGTGTTTGTATGCACAAAACATAAGGGTTTCGAGCGCTTGTCAGCGGGCCCGTCCGCCTTCAGGTACCTTCTGAACCTGAAGGGTTATAGATTTGCTTTCTGGAGCAATACCTTCGGGATCTGGCAGGCAGGCGCCCGGATTCTTTCATAGGCCCCAGGTCCTCTGACCATCAGGCGTATCATAAAATCTGTGGGTTTTTCCGGGCCTCGCAAATATTTTCCCTTTCGGCCGCATCACTCACTCTTCCTGGCAGAACTCCTCGGAGAAGGTAGTCAGGGACCTGGTCGAAGGTCCATCGGATGGGCCATTTCAGGGCGCATCCAACCATATGGGTCATGCCATGAATCCCTACACAGGGAAGGGAGGTTCTGTTGATTTATAAATTTATGATGAAAAAATTTGTAAATAAAAATCTTGTGCGAGCGTGAAATCAGGGTCCTCGTTACGGTAAAGTTTGGTAGTACGATAGTGCGCAGGCGCGCTGAGCAATTCGGTAGCCAAATTTGTATTAGAAGAATCCACGCAACTTTGTCACGAAGACCTTGAAAAAACATCGCAAAACGTTAAGAAGAATAAAGTCTTATATTTCCTGGACATCATATCTTCACCCACGAACATCTGGCAGACCTGAAGCAGCTCACAGGAACGAGAATTCTTGAAGCCAACTGAACTACAGGTGCAAGGGTGTCAACGCGCTGGTGCAGGAGCCTTACAACCTCCAGAATCCCTATCTACCGCCAGCGATCACGTCCACCCCGTACAAAGTCTGTAAAACGATTAATATCCGAGATGTTGTTTTTTGTATTTTAAGTAATTTTGTTACATATTTTATTATCTCAATATCGTTATTTAGTAACAATTTGTCGATTTAAGTAAAAAGATGTTTAAACTGTTAAATTGACTTAATTTATAATCTGTATTCTTATCTCTTTCTACCCTATGGTTACAGATCCGCCAGGATCCGTCTCTTGTCCTTGAAAGGTGTCAAGCCCTTGCTCTGGCTGTTCGCTATCTTAATTTTGTAATACAAATTAATCAGTTACTTATAACACTGGACAATAATGTACTTTTGATATTCTGTGTAACATATAATCGTGCATTGGATGTGCATCTTTTATTTAGCGATTCGTCAACACCTTTGTTTTTTAACCACGATCTTTGGATCCACCAATCGCTGCTGCTGCTGCTCCACCCTATCTCTATGGGCCCAGGAGATGGAATCATAAGCAGAAGATCAAACCAAGAAGGTTAGTTTCATTTCGTTGAGAAACGTTATTTTGTTGTCAGTATGGCCTCAGATAATACGGCGGCACAAGAGGCGCCGTTGATAGCGAGATTGCAATCTCACGCACCGGGATATGTTATGAGCGATGCAGGAATGCGTTTTGATAAGTTGGAAGGGGTCCCCAATTTCACATCATGGAAATTTTGCATGAGAAACTCGCTCATTTTAGAAGGAACTGCGTAACCGGTGATGATACCGACAACATAAGAACACAGGGCTTTGGCCAGGATAAACTCAGTGTGAAACCGACGCTGTTTCAATTATTATTTGGAGTCACTGCAGCTAAATATGCTTGGACCAAGTTAGGTTCAGTTTTTGAGGACAAAGGATTGTTTCGTCGTGTTGGTTTATTGCGTCAGCTTTACCGCGGTTACCTATCATAAGTTTGAAAAACAATAGACCGAATTTCATTTCACCTAAAACTTTTCAACTATTATCGTTTCGTTTTTTTTTACTCCGACGTTTCATTTGGTCGAAAACCTTTTTACCGAAGTTACACTTAGCCGAAATAACATTTTTTCGAAGTATTAATTTTTATACGCATATCAAAATACTAAGTGAGAGATAAACAGTGAGGGAATACAAATGTTTAAAACAGCGATCTCAAAAAAAAATTGTTGTCGACGGAGACCCGCTGCGCGGGGCGCCTATTTCTGTCTGCAGGGTCTGAAGTAACCTAACATGAAGAACCTAACCTATCCGTGTCGGGGTGCCCTAAATTCCCGAGCTCGCTTCGCTCGCTCTTAGACTAATTCTTTGAAATAATTAATTAATAAAAATTTCTAATGTATGACAGTTATTAATAAATCATTTGCATGAAAATTCAAAATAAATACGTAAACACAGACAAGACTACTTGAAGTCGGTTTTGCACCGATTCGATTCGCCACTAAATTTTGTAGCACAACATATTGACTTTTTATGACACTATTTCAATTTAAATTGAAAATGCTACCAAGTAACCGGCTATATATTTGTGTCGAAATAATATTCCGTAAAATTTTGTTTCGGTGTAGTAAAAATATGGCAAATGAAAAAAGTTCAAAAGATGCTTCGGCCAAAAGCAAAAAGTTATTTTGTAAATCGGTGAAATGTAGTTCGATAAAATAATACATATGCCACATGATACTTCGATGATCTGAAAATATGTAAAATAATGCATATGGCAAAAAAGACGTCGGCCAATAGTTTTCGGGAAAATTAAATTCGAACAAAAAAGAATCGGTAAAGTGATCGGTGTAGTGTGCAGCTCGCCCAACCTTATATTTGTAACTGCACACACCTTTTATGGGCATTATTACACGAATCGTTGAATCGAACACTTCTCTTTTATTTCGATTACATCACTCTAATACATGGCGACCCTTAGCCAGCAATTAAAATTTTGCAACTTACGTAAAATGCGAAGACGTCAATAGTTGAAGAAATCCTGAAAAATATACTGATAGAAGTTTATGAAGACGGAAAATTTAGAAGAAAGAAACAAAAGAAGATTAAAAAAAAAAAAAAGAAAAAAAACAGAATCCAAGAATAAGTGTGAAGCGGTGAAAATATTAAATAAGAAGACAGAAAAGGAACGTTGCTGCCGGGTGCCGGGAGAATGCTCAAGCCTTATGATGAGAGGATATGCAGGGCGCCGGGAGATAAATCGTTCGGGTCCGATGCGGAGCAGCTGGGAGTCAGTTCGAGTCCAGTGCTGAGGAATCCGTTCATCCACACCATGTAAGACGTCGTGACCTACGGAGTCAGTTCGAGTCCAGTGCTGAGGAGTCCGTTCATCCACGCCACGTGACACGTCGTGACCTACTTATACGTTGTCAGTACAATACGTACCTACTGCAATGTAAGTTTTGCACTGCAATTTTTTTTAATATTCTACAATATTCCATAATATTGTAATTAGATCATGTTGTATTATTTTATATTTCGATTTGGGGAATAGGAATGTCCCAACAATTGCAAGATTTGCACGCTAAATTAAAATATTTAAGGGAATATTTAGTGAAACTAGGTCCAGATAGGCGTAGACAAGATTTAGCTTATAAGAAACTAGTAGAAACAGAAAAGGAATACAGTAAACTGGATTGTATTTTGACTCAGTTGAACCAAGAAATTAAAGAACGCAAGCTAGACAAAGAAACTTGTGAGGTTTTCCAAACATTAATCCATGAGATTCAATCAAATTATCAGAAAATAAAGGGTTTACTGACTTTAGTAGATAGTAGTAGTCAAACTAGTTCTAAGGATTTTATAGAACATTCAAATAGTGTTACAAAAATGGCTGAAACATTCGATATTAAAACTGCAATTTCCCTGTTGCCGATGATGAATGGCCAGGAGCAGGTGACAAATCAGCTTATTGATGGTATCTTACTTTATAGCTCGCTTATCAATGATGCCAGTAAAAGTCAATTGATACAGTTTGTATTAAAAACACGTCTCTCGCCTAGTGCAAAATTGCGTCTTAAAACTACTTACGCAGATATTGAAAGTTTGATAGAAGATATTCGCATTTATTTGTTACCTAAAAAATCATTTGTAGCATTACAAACACAATTGCTTAAGGCGACTCAAGGCCGTAGGAGCATAGAAAAATTCGGTACAGAGATTGAGGAATTGTTTGTGAATCTTACGATTGCTCAGGCTAACGATAAGCGTGATGCCTATGAGGTTTTGCGTCCGCTCAATGAGAAGACTGCAATCAAACGGTTTAGCGACGGTTTGGCCGATAAGCGGCTCAGCACCATCATTGCCTCACGACAGTTTGCGTCGTTGTCTGAAGCTATTACGGCTGCGGTAGATGAGCAATCCATGTCTGTCCAGCCACAAGACCAGGTTATGCAATTTAGGGCTAACCAAAACTATAAACGTGGAAGCTTTAGAGGTTCTCGAGGCCGAGGAAATAGACAGTTTTATAACAACAATAAAACTTATCATCATAATTATAATAAAAATTATGAAAATAGCACAGGTATAAGAACTTCATACAGTGTAAATCGAGGTAAACACACAGGTGGTCAGCGTCAGCATTTACGCGGACGTCCGGTGCGTTGTCAGCGTGTTCAGCATAACGCGCAACAGTCCAATGTCCAAGACAACTTGCGCAATGATCAGGCAAATAGTCATGAAAACTTAGAATTTTTTCGTACCTAAACCGTACACTCATTCAATTCTTAGTTTTAGTAATTTTTGTATTATTAATTGTCAATTACAAAATAGTAATGTTGATCTTAATTTACTGATTGATAGTGGAGCAAGCTTATGTGTGCTTAAGTATGAATGGTTGTCGCGACATAGGAATTTATTGAATTTAGTAAAACAGGATAAGATAGTTATTAAAGGAATTAGTGGTAATTTAGAATCTATGGGATACATTTATTTAGATATTTTAATTAATAATGTGACTTTTCAACAAAAGTTTCATATTTTTGAACACTTATCTTGCGCCGCAGAAGGTATACTCGGGCAGGATTTTTTTGAGCGCTATAACGCGGTATTAAATTATAAAAATGGTACTCTGAGTTTAGAAACCCGAGACCAGTCTGTTAGTGTTCATGTAAATAGGAATTTGTTTACAATTCCACCTCGTTGCGAAGTAATTAAACACATCCCGACGTCACACAATAGTGATTGCGTCATTTTGTCAAAGGAAATTTATAATGGTGTGTTCACAGCGGGTGTAGTATCGAAGCCACATAATGGACTTATTCCTGTTAGGATTTTAAATACAACTGATAGTTCGGTTAAGATAAATATTTCAGATCTAATTATTAGCTGCCTAGATAATTTTTATGTTTGCAAGTTTGACGACGATAGTATATCTGTGGATAGAGTTCGAACTTTGCTAACTACGTTACAACTACATACTTATTTAAATAAAGAGGAACAAAGAGGCATTGAAAACGTATGTGCCAAATATGCCGATGTTTTCCATTTGCCAGGAGATACGCTCACTACTACAAATTTAATAGAACATTCAATTAAACTAAAGGAAAATGCGTCTCCAGCGTACGTGAAGCCCTATCGATTGCCTAAAGCATTGAAAGGCGAGGTACAAAGACAAATAGATGAAATGGTTAAAAACGATATCATTGAAGAGACTATTTCAGAATGGTCAAGCCCAGTTCTATTAGTACCTAAAAAGACAGATAGGTCAGGAGAAAGGAAATGGAGACTTGTAGTGGACTATCGCCAACTCAATAATAGGATACAGGATGATAAATTTCCCTTACCTAACATCACTGAGATTCTAGATTCGTTATCTAACAACATCTATTTTTCAAAATTAGATCTCAGTCAAGGTTACTATCAGCTGTCTTTAGAAGAAAAGTCTAGGAAGTTTACTGCATTTACAACAGACAAGCAGTATCAAATGAAACGATGTCCAATGGGACTTAAGACATCGCCTAGTGCTTTTGCTCGTCTCATGACAATAGCAATGTCAGGGTTAAATTATAAATCATGCTTCTTATATCAAGATGATTGTATTGTCGTAGGAAATTGTCTTGAAACGCACAACAAGAATCTTATTAAAATTTTTGAATGCCTGAGAAGAGTGAATTTGAAACTAAATCCGATGAAGTGTGAATTTTTACGTAAAGAAATCGTTTATTTAGGGCATAAGATCACTTCAGAAGGTATATTTCCCGATCCATCAAAGGTAGAATGCCTGCAAAAGTACCCTGTCCCGCAGAATGTAGACGAAGTCAAGAGATTTGTTGCATTTGCTAACTATTATAGGCGTTTTATTCCAAAGTTTGCCGACATAGCCTATCCATTGAATGCGTTATGTAAGAAAGATGTAGCGTTCGTATGGAGTGATGAATGCGAGCGAGCATTTTACAAGCTAAAACAGATCCTTGTTAGTCCAACTATACTTGACTATCCAGACTTCAGCGATAATAATACTTTTACGTTACAAACTGACGCATCAAAACTAGGTTTAGGCGCCGTGCTGTCTAATAGTAATAGCAAGGTAGTCGCGTACGCCAGCCGTAACTTGAAACCAGCTGAGACACGATACCCTGTGATTGAGTTAGAATTACTTGCTATTGTTTGGGCGGTTCGACATTTTAGACCTTATTTATATGGGAAAAAGTTTTACATAAAAACAGACCATAAGCCATTGATTTATTTATTTAATATGACCGATCCTTCAAGCCGGTTGACAAAGTTTAGATTATATCTCGAGGAATATGATTTTGAAATCAGCTATGTCCCAGGACGGCAAAACGCAGCTGCAGATGCATTGAGCCGGATACCTATTACATCCAACAGCTTAAAGGATATGAACAAGCATGTAGTATCGGTCATGACAAGGGCACAGACTCGAAGGTTACGTACTGACTGTGACAACAACGACATGACTACTGAGGTATCCTCTACTCCAAGGCCTGATCAACCTAAGGTAGTGGAAATTCTCAAACGACCAATTGACAGCGTTGAATTGATTTTACTTAGCAATAAAAATACATTAAATCAGATAGAAAAATCAAAACATTTCACTAGTGACAATGGTAACTGCAAATTCGTGCCTGAAAAGTCAGCAATTTTTGTAATTTCTCGATCGTTATCGACCGTAAGTGTGTTAGCGAGAGAATTACAACGTTTTTGCAAGCAAATCAAATTAAACGAGCTCATAATAATTAAGAACAAGCGCAACGAAAGTTTTGTAAACAATTTTATAAAGGAAATGAGTCATTTAAAAGATACTCCTAAGTTACTTGTTATTAAAGATGTGACTAGAGTTACTGACAAAGACACGAAAATTGTGATCTTGAATGACTTCCACCTGTTACCCACGAGTGGCCACGCGGGGGTAAACAGAATGTTAAATAATATTAGGAAGTACTATTATTGGCCAGGAATGAGCAATGACGTATCAGAATTCGTAAAGAAGTGTAGAAGTTGTCAGGTTCAAAAGCATACCAATAGGCATACGAAGGAACCGATGGTTATCACATCCACGGCATCCACTGCTTTTGAAAGAGTTAGTTTAGATTTAATAGGTCCTTTAGATGTAGATAATTTAAACTATAAGTATATTTTGACATTACAGTGTGATTTAACAAAATACGTCGAAGCTTATCCTTTAGAAAAGAAAGATACTATTTCTGTAGCTAAGTTATTTGTAAACAATTTTATTCTGAGGTATGGTATCCCTAGAGAGATAATAACAGACCAGGGAACAGAGTTTATGTCATCAGTTTTCACTGAGATTTGCAATTTGTTGCATATTAATAAACTGCATTCAACAGCTTATCATCATGAAACTCTGGGAGGTTTGGAAAATACTCATAAAGTTCTAGGAGCTTATCTTAGAATTCAGTGTGACAATAACAAAACAGATTGGAGCAGTTGGCTTCCATTCTGGTGCTTTTCTTTTAATACTACAATGCACTCTGAGACAAAATACACTCCATTTGAGTTAGTATTTGGCAAAAATTGTAATTTACCATCTAATATAGCACAAAATGTATATGTTGATCCGTTATATAATCCAGATTCTTACCCTTTGGAGCTAAAATACAGACTACAAAGAGCACAAGCAGAAGCTAGAAATAACTTATTATTCAGTAAGGAATTAAGAAAAAATCATTTTGATAAAAATGTAAATCGGTTAATATATAAGAGTGGAGATTTAGTTTTAATCAAAAATCAAGTAGGAAATAAGTTAGATAAAATTTACTTAGGACCATACAGAGTCATTGAAGATGTATCACCAAATGTGAAAATTATAAAAGATGATAAGGAATATGTAATTCATAAAAATAATACAAAACTGTTTGTAACTTAAAATACTTTGGTTAATTAAGATAAGATGTTTTTTTGTATAATGTTATGTTAAAAAGTAAACAAAAAGTAGTGATGTAAGCATAGTTTAAGTAAAAAAAAAAAGCATTATGTACTTAGTAATAACAACATTTTTTTTAAAAAAAGGGGAGGTGTAGTGTGCAGCTCGCCCAACCTTATATTTGTAACTGCACACACCTTTTATGGGCATTATTACACGAATCGTTGAATCGAACACTTCTCTTTTATTTCGATTACATCACTCTAATACATCGGTTCCCTTTTACCGCATATACTATACTCAGTGTGAAAATATGACTAAGTCGATATCGGCAAAGTTACAGAAGACTCTGAAATCACTGAGCTCATGTTGATTGGCCTAACTCGAGAATATGACTCTTTGGTATCAGATTTAGAGACCGCATCTTTCACAAGTCAGCTTACTTCAGACCGAGTGCGGGCACGATTGTTACAAGAAGAATTACGCAAGAATAATTCAGATCTTACTTCAAAAGGTTGACTGGTAGAGAATGCCTTGCTGCATTAAGTCCGCCTACGTATTACCATTGTACATGAAGTTTAAATAAATAAAAGGAAACTATAATGCATTTATTGCTAAGAACTCAAGAAACAAGAAGATTATATGCCATTTCTGTAAGAAGCCGGGACATATGATGTCAAATTGTTTCAAAAGGAAGCGACAGTTGAAGGCGAGGGTGCAGAAACAATCCGATACAGAAGAACATACAATGGTGGCCGTTCTGCTTACCTAGCTGCTGCTAACTAGGATCTGATAGCACGGACTTCATCGTTGATAGTGGATCAACTTCTCATATGATAAATAATGATAAATGGCTAAGTGATTTTAAGAAAAGTAAGTTTTTTTCTGCTGTGTCGCCATTTTGAGACTCTGTGACCTGTGTAATTTTAGCTCAAGACGTGCGCGCTAATATTAATAGATCTATACTTAATTATGTTAACTATCAAAGTGCAAAGTATAGTGTACGATAATGTCGACTCTGACTGTGATGGTCGTGATGGGAAGTTGCCATTGATGAGAAAGCGTGCTGCCGTGAAGGGCGTGCTAACAAAGTACTTCAACTTGTTCAAAGAACAAAAAGCAGATTGCGGTCATCAAGCCCTTCTCATAAAGGAGGAGCGCCTGAGATCTGCCTTTGATTAATTCGAAAACTTGAACTTGGAAATTTGTGCTGTTGATCCTACGGCCGACGTTTTTTGATGCCGTCGAGTCCAAACATTTAGACACTCTAACAGACATAAAATCTCTTCTTAACAGTACTTCGCCATCACCACAGCATGCTGCTCCTCATCCAAAACAGCTACCTAAATTGCCTCAAGTCAATGTACCAATATTTACGGGTAAGTACTCCGAGTACAAATCCTTCATAGGATTATTTGATGCATTAATTCATCGCAATCACAGTTTAGAAAGCATTCAAATTATTTTTTATATTCGCAACTTTCTGCAAGACGAACCTCTCGACTTCGTCAAAAATTTACCTTTAGTAGCTGAAAGCTATAGCGAGGCCAGGGTCATATTACAGGATCGCTATGACAATAACTACAACAGCATGCTAGACAACACTAATAGCTAAGTCAACAGCACAATATTAGGATGTTTCTATCTACTGTGAAACAGCAGCTAGCAGCTCTAAAAAATTTAAATCACAATATTAGTTTATGGGATCACATTATTCTTTGTATACTGACACGAAAGCTAGGTATGTATTGCAGTAAAGATTACCAACTCATTAGAGATAAAACCCTAAAGTTTGTGACTTTATCGGATTTTTAGAGAAGCGAGCACTTGCACTTGATGATGCAGAGAAGACGCCGGTAAAGGTCCCCACAGTTAAAGCGACTCACATGGTAACTGTTAAAAAAAAGGTGTTGCAGGAGCTGGATCCATAGATAACACGCCGCCACCAACAGTCTGCATACTATGTAACTTGCCCCATAAGTTATTTCTTTGTCCCAAGTTTAAATTAAACAATCACAGCAAGAAGTGCAGGCTTTTCTTCAAGTGTGAGGTATGCAAAGAAAGGCACAATACCTTACTTCACCTAGACAAAGCCCAGTCACCTGTGACTTTGTTTACAGAGTCAAATACTAAACATATTTTATTGCCTACAGCCCGAGTTAAGCTAATTGCGTCTAATGGAACTGAGGTACATGTTAGGGCCCTCCTTGACAGTGGGTCTCAAATGTCTTTTACTACAAGTGAGCTTGTACAATTGTTAAAAATAGAACCCAAGGAAGCCAATACCGGTGGGTATTGGGTATTGGTAGTACAATTAATATTGGAAAAAAAAAGGTCAACATTCTGTTAAATTCAATTGTAAATGAATTCAATATCCCTGTAACGCTAAACTGCCTCAGGTAAAAATAAATTTGAAAAATATGGTTCTTCCCCAAAATATCAATCTTGCCGACAAAACTTCTAATAAACCAGGTGTTATACACATGATATTAGGAGCTTTTTCCAGGTGCTGCTACCGTCTGAGCCTGAGGTGGGTATCCAGGAGCACACTAATCCGGGGGCAGCGCCACTACACCTACCGTTCCAGTACTACACACTCAATTTGGATATATAATTGCTGGTTCTGTAACCTGTGATGATTCTTTAAATGAAAATTTAATTTTAAATTTTGGGAGATGGTTTTCAAACTGTCCTAAATTGTTAACTGATATACAACATAGCTTGGGACGCACAGTTAGTGGATAAGCTGCTTAAAGCATGGAATGACCTTTATTATAGCATTAATAACATGACGCCTATAGCTATACCACGTTATATTTCATGCAATGCGCGTGCTATCCAGCTCATGGGATTTTGCGATGCTTCAAGCTCTGCCGCATATGGTTGATGTGTTTATTTCAGGGTCGTTGATATCACTGGCGCAGTCAAGGTCTCTTTACTCGGTTCAAAATCACGTGTCAATCCGTTGAAACAAAACCTAACTGTGCCCAGGTTTGAGCTTAATGCTGGTGTATTGCTAGCCAAACAAGTTGCCAGAGTATAACACACTGCAGCTTAAATTAAAAATTGATAATGTTGTCTTATATTCTGATTCACAAATAGTTTTAGCATGTATAAAAACCAATATAAACTCTCAATGCATATGTGTCAAATAGGGTAAAAGTCATTGCACACCTTACACATACATTTCATTGGGCATATATAAGTGCTGAGGAAAACCCTGCTGATTGCCTAAGCAGAGGTATGTTGCCGCATTAACTTTATGGTGGAGTGGTCCTAGCCTCTTGCATTGTGGTGAGTACAATCCCAAAAATTTGTCAGACTTACCGTTTGATGGTGTCCTGCCGGAGACTAAAAGTTGCGCTGCCACCTCAAGTGTTTGCACGCTTCCAGAAGAACAAATATGTTTAGACTTTCTTAATATATTCTCAGACATAAATAAAATGTAACGTATATTAGCATACATACTACGTTTCGTTCAGTATACAAGGTATAAAAATGTAAAAAATGGCTGTCTGACAAGCAAATAATTAAATGATTCATTATTGATTGTAAAAGCTGAGCAGTAAAAATATTTAAAAGATGATATTAATGATTTAAAATAAAATCTTAAAAAGTAATTTAAAGCCACTATGTCTCTTTATTGATGACAAGGGTCTAGTTAGAGTAGGTGGACGCCTACAAAATGCTTCGATTCCATATTCTAAGAAGCATCCAGCTGTTCTGCCTCGAGATTCTCGCGACACACAATTGATTATACAAAGCGAACATATAAAAAATCTCCATGCAGGACAAAGACTGATCCTGCCAACAATAAACCAAAGGTTTTGGATCGTAAATGACATTCAAGAAGTTAAAAAAGTCAGTCATAAATGCGTTATTTGTTTAAATTTAAAGCCGACACTGCCAAACAATTGATGGGGTCTCTGCTTCATGATAGAGTAAATGCATGTCGACCTTTCCAAAAATTGGGTTAGATTTTGCTGGATCAATTTTAGTAAATCAATCTAGAATTAAAAACCAATAGTAAGTAAGGCGTATGTATGTGTATTGGTGTGCTTTGTGACAAAGGCCATACACCTGGAGCTAGCTTCAGATCTTAAAACGGAAACGTTTCTCGCCTGTTTGAAAAGATTTATAGCACGAAGGGGCCTGCCCACTGATATCTATAGTGGTAATGCATCAACTTTCAAGTGTGCAAATAGGCAGTTACAAGAATTGTATAAATTAAAAAATTCTGTAGCGTTCTGTGAACGCTCACTCCTCCGCAGCGATTTATAATCTGTGGGTCACGCGCACACCACTAATAAAAACCGATAGATTGGAGTGCGCGCGGCCGCATCCCTTTTTTTTTTTTTTTTTTTTTGCTTGGAGAAGTGCTCATGCATACTGCGCTACCACGGGGAGATAGCGCAGTTATGTGGGACTCTAACCCACTAAAACTCCACGGTGTCCTCCTGTGCCGCTTATGGCGGGAACACGGGTACGCGTTAGCACTCACCGCGAACCCGCCGCGGCTGTCCGTCACCGGACCCTCCTCTGGGGATTACCCCCCATCACCGGCGCACTAGAACACACTGTGCGCCGTGACCACCCCAGGGACCAAACCAGTACATGGGTGCCAGACGACCCCGTGTATGGCACCCTTGGTCCCCTTGTGACGGGTCAAGGTCAATGGCCTCGCCACCTACCATTTTTTTTTTTTTTTTTTTTCACAGAGTTGACGATGGAGTGAGCTTACCCAGAAGAAGCCTGTTCACTCTAACTTTGAAGAGATTCGGGTTGTATGCGTTCGGAAACACAGACGCAGGCAATGAGTTCCACTCTTTTGCTGTGCGCATTATGAAGGATGTTTGGAAGCGCTTGGTGCGAATTGGTGGAATGGCAACGAGGTGAGGATGATAACTTGCAGTGCGTTTAGATGTCCGATGGTAGAAGGGGGCCGGTGGGATGAGGTCGTGGAGTTCATGAGCACACTCGCCGAAGTACAGTCTATAGAAGACCGACAAGCAGGCAACCTTACGGCGATGAGCCAAGCTTTGAAGCTTCGCATCCACCAGTTTGACGTCGCCAATTAGTCTCTTAGCTCTGCGTTCCACTGAGTCAAGCGCGGCAAGTTGATATTTAGCTGAGCCATCCCAGAGGTGGCTGCAATACTCCATGCAGGATCGGACTTGCGCATTGTAAAGAGTTAAAAGCTGTCCAGGCGCAAAGTATCGCTTCACTCTGTTTAGGATGCCCAGTTTTTTTGCCGCAATTTGGGCTTTGTACTCAATGGAGGCGCCGAAGTTGAGACTGGATGTCAACTCCATGCCAAGAAGCTCGAGCTGATCAGTCACAGGAACAGACGCACCCCGAAAAGTAGGCGTTTGGATGAAACGAGCTCTCTTTGCGGTAAAAAGACATGCCTGTGTTTTGGTGGCGTTAAAACAGACCAGATTGTCATCACCCCACCGGGAGACAAGGCTTAAGGTCAAATCTGTCCGCACCACCATAGCCTCTCTCAAGGAACGAACTTCATCCCCGCTGGTTTTTGCGCTGGACAAGTATCTCTCTGAAACAGTACTATCATCTGCGTACCCAACAATACCAGGCAGAAGTAGGTCATTGATGTGCAGCAGGAAAAGAGTAGCAGAGAGAACAGACCCCTGAGGAACTCCGGCATTAATAGCCATAAGGTCAGAGGAGCAGCCGTCAACGACTACTCGGATCGACCGTTCGCTAAGGAAGTCTGATATCCAGCTACAAAAACCATGTTTCGGCCGCAGGGGATAGGGAGAGCGGCCAATGCTATACCGACACTCCTCTTCCCCTGCGGCCCCACCGCGTCCGCCATCAGACGGTGGCGACCCCGTCCAGGCCGCGGAAGGTAGGGAGAGCGGCGCACCGCAATACCGGCACTCCTCTCCCGCCGCGGCCTCCAACCCTCAGCCTTGATATCGTATGGGTTTGGGTGACCCCATACGACATCACGGCCCGCCTCAGTTGCGATGTTGCCCAGGCAGCACCGCAACCTACATGTTGGCCGCTACGTCGTCGGCTTATCGGCAAAAGCCCTGACGAGCGGCCCCTCCTCGGGTTCCTCTTCGCTTCACCGTGGGTGACCAAGCCACGGTTACTGAGCCCCCCGCCTCGACAATGCGGGAACCCACCGGGGGGGCGCGGCCGCATCCCTAATGGATGTAAACTATGGTCAAAGACAGCTGATTTAATGATTAAGACGCGGGAACTTGGCTTTTGTAAAACAGCGCTTCACAAATTCCTTGTGAAGCTACGTTTTTACAACCGATCCCATTCAACTGTTCTCGTGCCATTCTTTCAACGGCTAATCGCTTAACAATAAGGACTATGTATAACGTGTAAGATTGGACACTCGACAATATAAGTATACTTGTTGGAGAATCTACGGTGGTGTTTCATTTAATCCGCACCGTCATCCCCGCCCCGTGAAGTCGAGAGAGGGCCTACAGGAAATACACAGATTCCTGAGCCCAAAATTCAAAGGAGCATCAAAAGGAAGTTCATGATTTTTAGAACAAAAGGTGTAACTGTGATCAATACAAAAATTAAATAACAAAGCAATTTTTTCGAACAACAATGCAGGTGCAAACAACGCGTGTTCGACGCTGAGCCCATCGTGACCCGGAGACTTACCCCGTTTAATACCTTTAACACACCGAAACACCTCCTCAGCTGTGACGTGTAACTCACTAAGTTTGGCGGACGACACCGCCGCCGCCGTCGTCGGCAACGACGGCGGCGGGGGCGATGGGGTCCCCGCGTCACCACGGGCCGAGCGCGTCCCACTCGAGCAGCCGACAGTGGTGGTCGAAAGTGCCGGTGGAGGCGGATTAAATTGACTAACAAACATATTTGCGATATTGCGATGAGGCACTGGTTAAGTCAAAGCTCCAGAGCCTTGAACATCGTCGCCGAGTTGCCAGCTTGTCGGTTTTTTATCGGTTGCATTTCGGGGAGTGTGCGATGGAATTGCATGATCTAATTCCGCCCAGCCCGTTTCATCGTCGGACTACCAGACATACGGCGATGCGTCATCGATACATGGTGGACATCCCACCCATACGCACTAAACGTGGAATTCCCTGCCGGAGTCTGTGTTTCCCGATAGCTACAATCTAGGAGTCTAAGTCAAGAGTGAATAGGTTACTACTAGGCAAGCGTGCTCCATCGTAGACCACATCATCGCTTACCATCAGGTGAGATAGTGGTCAAGCGCGAACCAATAATAGACAAAAAAAAAAAAAGCCCATTATTGCGGAGTCTTTTTCAGCTGTTTCAAGGACGACGGCTCGGTTGAAGGCTTCATCCATCGAATGCGTTGAGTTTTCGAGTAACCGCTCTCTTATTTTCGCCGAAATAATTATAAACATCATAATGGCGGGACCAACTCTTGTAATTAATAGATTCTACCACGTATATTTAGCACCCATTTAGTACTATTTTGTACCTATCCTGAAATTTTTGTACGTCACACGGCTTAAGTGGCATTTCACGATAACACTGGTCCCGCCATTATGATGCGTCATAATGGCGAGACCATGCCTGTACTACAAAACTACAAATAATTAAATAATTCTGATTAAACCAGTATCTAGTACTGGATTTAGTACCTCCAAAAATCAACAGTGGTTAACGGAAATCCGATTAGCCTCATTGCAAAATATTTTTTCATTTTTGACATTTTCTATGCCTGATTAATTTGACGAGCAAAAATACCTCAAGTAAAAAGTTGCAGCTACATTTCGTGTAGACAGACGCTTTATTATTAATTATATTGTTGTAAAACATTATGTTACTAGACAACGGTTAGGCCAAGGCAGGTAAATTATTATTAAACATATTTTATAAAGGTATTACTAAAAATAATCTGTACATCCTACTTATTAAATATGTTTAACTACCTTTATACGCGAGGGCCAGTCTGCAATATAAATCTTAATATAATTTAATTTTTTCTACCTATCTATGTCCTTTACAGACTTTGAAACCATCCAACCGATGAGCCCAAACCAGTTTAATTAGAAAGGCAATAAAAATGCCAAGATAGTTTAAGACCAAAAAAAGCAATGAAGCGCCTGTAAGAATGTGGCTGCAACTTTTTACTTGAAGTGCTTTTGATCGTTTATTTATTCAGGCGTATAAAGTGTCAAAAAATTAAAAAAAATATTTTCCAAAGAAACGACTAGGATTTCCGTCAACCACTGTTGATTTTTGGAGGTACTAAATCCGGTACTAGATACTGGTTTAATCAGAATTATGTAATTATTTGTAGTTTTGTAGTACAGGCATGGTCTCGCCATTATGACGCATCATAATGGCGGGACCAGTGTTATCGTGAAATGCCGCTTATGCCGTGTGACGTACAAAAATTTCAGGATTGGTACAAAATAGTACTAAATGGGTGCTAAATATACGTGGTAGAATCTTTCAATTCAAAGAGTTGGTCCCGCCATTATGATGTTTATAAATAATTCCTGTGATGAAAGCGCTCCTTATTGCTTGGTTTCTATGTTCATCGGCGGAGATAGATTTGAAATTACAATTTTGCGCTAGAAGTTGTAAAGCGCGACAATATTCAGTAATTGTTTCTTCATGTTTTTGTTTTCGTGCACCGAGAACATATCGAGCTAAGATTTCGTTCTGGGGCTTGAGATATGTTTTATTCAGAAACAAAATAGCATCATCATAAGTTTGACAATCTTTAATGTGCATGTAAATGTTTGCAGTTAAATGGTTTGCTAGTAATTTAGTTTTTTCGAATCCGTGACGTCAGCAGGTATTTCTTCAATCAAGAAGTTTGAAAAGGTGTGTTGCCAATGAGCCCACAGTTCTCCCGCTGCGGGTGCATTAGGTTCCACGTCGAATCGATCAGGTCGAAGATACCTGGCTAAAGAACATGTTTTCTCCGGTTCTTTCTTCTTATCAGACATAGTTGTATATAGTTAATAATGTTGAGTTGAGGTTTGAATAACTAAACTTCTTCAAGTACTGGCTGAACATAATACTTTATGTTCAGCATTTTATGACAATCAATAACACTGTTAGAATTCTTTTAAATTGTGACTGCTCATGTCTGGTGACATGGCTACGCAATGAGATCAATTCGAGTGTTCGACCATACAGCATATATTTCAATAATCATGTAAAAGCAGAGTCTCTTAGAATAAATACGTCTTCCATAGCCCACCCTGTTTCCTTTCAACAGGTTATGGGCCGTCGAATAAAGAAAGGAAAATGATTTTCAATTTGATATTTTATTTTTACAGTCGTCAAACATACTACGATGCCTAACAACCAAATGTTGATATAACGAGAAAAAATGGTTTGTCAAATAGAGAAGATTTGTAAGTAATTTTAAAATTATATAGAGATGGAGTGTTTAAATAAACTGAGAAAAAATTCGAATTACAAATATTGGCGACAAATTACCAAATTATTTTTAGAAGCTAAATGCCATGATGGAAAAGATTTAAATGAAGCTAAAGCGAAATATATAATTTTAAATGCAATAGATGAACAATTATTACATTATGTAATAAATTGTAAATCAACTAAAGATATTTTTGATACGTTGGATTTAGTTTTTAGATATCATATTAAAGAAGACAATCATCTGGAAATCATAGAATTTTATAGTTATAAACATACAGGAAATATTTTTGACGACATTAGCATTTTACAAAATTTGTGTGCAGAGATAAATAGCACCGAAAATAAAATATCTGAGGAGAATTTAATGCAGAAAATTATCACAATATTACCTGATAACATGAAATTGTTTAAACAAATTTGGGAAATAACACCTAAGGAAGATAAAAATATACCAACACTCATTCTGAGACTTCAAAATTTGGATATACCGGAAACTTCGGCTTGTAATAACGAAGTTTTAAAATCAACAGAGAAACTATGTTATAATTGTGGTAAACCAGGGCACATTGCAAGGTTCTGTAAAAATGAAAAATGCAGTCATTGTAGAAAAACAGGACATGCATCTAACAATTGTTTTACAATCAAAGTTTGTAAAAATTGTAATAAGAAGGGTCACATACAGAAGTTTTGCCGGGACCTGGTATGTAAAAAGTCAAACTTTGTGATTCCAATAAAAGCAGTAATAGATTCAGGTGCATCTTCTCATATGTTTAATAATAAAAACATTATAAATTTTACAGAAAGTATAAATATAGATATAAAGTGTGCGAATGCAGAAAACCTCATAGCCAAAGGAACAGGTACGATAAATACCAATTTCGGTCTAATAGAAGATGTGCTGTATGTCCCAGGAGTGTCAAGAAACCTGATATCAGTCAGTTCAATCACGGACAAGAATGGATCAGTACTCTTCTCTGGAGACGAGGTATTTATATTTAGAAATAATACAGTAATTTTAAAAGGTTATAAAACCAAAAATGGCCTATATGAGACAGATTTTTCGGCCAATTTTACTAAAGAAGCTTTACTCACTGAAAGTGCCAATATCTGGCATCGTAGGCTAGGTCACGTATCCGACGTGCCGCGTCTAGCAAAGCTGGTCAATGGGATTGAAATTGGGAGGGGACATTTGAACAAAATTTGCGAAATCTGCATTAAATCTAAAATGACAAGAAAACCCTTTGGAAATAACCGAATTAAAGCTAAATTCCCTTTAGAAATTATTCATACAGACATTTGCGGCCCAGTTGAAGTTCCCACTTGGGATAACAAAAAATATTTTATTACTTTTTTGGACGATTTCACACATTTCTGTGTTGTTTACTTGGTCACCTTCAAAAGTGAAGCTTTTGACAAAATAAAACAATTTGTATTTTTGGCAGAAAATCATTTTACAAATAAAGTGTACAAAATAAGATGTGATAATGGTGGGGAATTTACAAACAATAATCTTCTTTCGTGGTGTAACTCAAAAGGAATTATATTAGATATGACAATACCCTATACACCTCAATTGAACGGAAAAGCTGAAAGATTAAATATAACTTTGATGGAAAGAACTAGAGCTTTATTATTTGATGGTCGTGTTCCGAATTATTTATGGGGTGAAGCTTTGTTGACAGCTAGCTTCCTAGTAAATAGGAGTCCTACGGAAGGATTAGACAAAACACCAGCAGAAATGTGGTTTAACATAAAACCAAACCTATCAAACATAAGAAGATTTGGATCTACAACCTATTACAAAATTAATTCCGGCTTACGCAAACTCGATGAGAGATGTAACAAAGGCATCTTGGTTGGCTACATAAGAAATGGTTATAAAATTTGGGTAGAAGAAGAGAGGAAGATTATAAGAGCAAGGGATGTAAGGATAAATGAAGACGAACAAGGCATTTATATTGATCCAGAAGAAAACGTAGTAAGAATAAATGGGCTGTGGGAGACAAATGAAGACGAACAAGAAGTTGAAATAAGAGAGACGCGTAGTAGTGAAGAATGTCGAGCAGGGGAAAATTTAAGAAGCATCAATGTGGATAATAATCGAGAAGGAGAAAATTGTGTCAGATTCTTTGACGAAACAAATGATGTTGCAAGAAATGAAGGTGAAATTGATGAAAACTAAATAAGTGAAGCGGAAAGAATAAATGAAGAAAGAATAAATATTGAAAATAATGATGATAATCTTGGTAGGCGTTTAAGTTTTGATAATAATATACAAAATGATGAAGGAAATGAAGAATTTTTTGATATTGAAGATGTAGAGGAAAATGAAGATCGAGTAGTAGAAATTAATGTAAATAGGAGAATACAACCAGCAAGAGAGCGAAGACTTCCAGAACGTTATAAAGACTATGTAATGGACTACGATACTGAAGTATCTATGTTAACATATGAAGAAGCTGTAGAATCAAGAGAAAAAGACAAATGGAAGAAAGCAATAGAAGAAGAAATAAAGTCTTTAGAGGAAAATAATACGTGGACTTTTGTAGAAAAGAAAGAAGCAGAAGGTACAAAATTAGTAACGAGCAAGTGGATTTTTACTGTTAAAACAGACGGAAGATATAAGGCAAGATTAGTTGCAAGAGGGTTTCAACAAAAGTACAAGATAGACTATGATGAAACATATAGTCCAGTTGTGAACACAAATTCTTTAAGAATATTGTTTTCAATTGTTGCCAGTAAGAAATTAAAAATGAAGCAGTTTGATGTAAAAACCGCCTTTTTACATGGCGATTTAAAAGAATGTATCTATTTGAAAGTTCCCAAAGGCTACAGTAATAAAGAGGGCAAAGTTTGTAAATTAAATAAAAGCTTATATGGATTGAAACAAGCTCCACTAATGTGGAACATTAAATTTACAGAATTTTTAATTAAAATGGGATTTAAGCAGTTGAAATTGGATCAATGTATTTTTGTGATGGAAGGAGAAAGAAGAATCATTCTTGCTATATACGTCGATGATGGATTAGTCATTGGAGAAAGAGAAGAAGACCTTTTACATGTGATAAACATTTTAAGAAAAGCTTTCGAATTGAGGATTTGTGAAGAAGTGTCCAATTACATCGGGTTGGATATAAAACAAGAAGAAAATGGCGTTAAAATTTTTCAGAAAACCTATGTTGAGAAGATTGTGAAGAAATTTAATATGAATGAAGCTAGAGAATGTAAAAGTCCAACTATTTTAATAGAACAACATCCTTCAATTAAAATTGATAATAAAGCTCATGAATTGTACAGAGAGATGATAGGGTCATTGTTATATTTATCTAATAAAACTAGACCAGATATTAGTTTTCATGTGGGTTATTGTTCAAGACATCAAAATTCTCCAAATTTAAATGATCAAAATAATGCAAAAACAATTTTAAGATTTTTGAAAGGTTCTAAAGATAAAGGTATTCACTTTGGTGAAGGTGATAAAGTGCTCAGAGGATATTGTGATTCGGATTTCGCGGGGGATCCAGACACTAGACGCAGTACTTCGGGTTTCGTGATTTGGTTAAACGGTGGACCAGTGGCATGGAGCTCAAGAAAACAGTCTGTAGTAGCATTGTCGAGTACAGTAGCTGAATTTATAGCTGCAGCAGAATGTTGCAAGGAACTTTTGCTTATAAGAGACCTTATAAACGAAATTACAAATGAAAAATTAGACCTTGAGATGAGAGTGGACAACCAATCAGCAATTTGGCTAATGAAGAAGGGTATTATGAATAAAAGGAGTAAACATATAGATGTGAAATATTATTATCTTAAAGATGCAATTGATGCAAATAATATATCGGTTAAATATTGTCCAACGGGATCACAAATAGCTGATATACTCACAAAATGTTTACCACCTGTGAAATTTGAACGCTGTCAGCGAAAACTTGTGTCTTAGTTGTTTGTGTGTTAGTGATAAGTGCGGGCTAAAGTGAACTAATAAGTGTTTTCGGTTAATATAATATGGGTTATTATTATCTAGTATGTAAGTTTTTATAGGGTGTGTAATTATCTATGATAACGAAGTTGTATAAAGTTGTGATGTAAACTTAAGGAGTCCTGATATTAGTTCAAGTCAAAGAGTTGTTTGAATTTGTTTTTCAGCAGTATTAAAGAATTAAGGGGGTGCTAAATTATGTTTCATTTAAGGGGGTGCTAAATTATGATTCATTTAAGGGGGTGTGTATAATTAATAAATGTATCATTATAATCAGTCAACAAGAGCAACTCGAATTAACATAACTTTTGTTAAATTTTACATTTGTTTGGAACCTTAAGTTTTTATATCCGAACTTTATTTTAATAATTTCTTATCTTGTTAGTACTTACAGTTATTTTATGTTTGTTTATTTTGTATTGTTATAGAATATAATATAGATGTTGTGTTGTTTTGATTAATGGTTTAATTAAATATGATGATGAATTTTTATTGATACTGTTTCCGATGAGGTTGAGTAGGAGTTATGGAATTATTAATGAAATGTTTTAGTCAGTTAGTTTATGAGATAGTTAATTATGGATGTTGTTGTTTCGAGTGGTAGATTAATTAAATATGATGATTAGTTTTTATTGATACTGGTTCAGATGAGGTTGAGTAGGAGTTACAGAATTATGAATGAAATGTTTTAGTCAGTTAGGTTATGAGATAGTTAATTATGGATGTTGTTGTTTCGAGTGGTAGATTAATTAAATATGATGATTAGTTTTTTATTGATACTGATGTTAGATTAATGTTGAAATAATTTAAGTGGGATATAATACAGGGTTGTTAAAATTTTGTTGTTGTTATGTTTTTTTAGAATGGGAATTTTTATTAATGTTAATGAGTGTATGTTTATAGTATTATTTAGAGATAGTTTGGAGTGTGTTAAATTATTTTAAAGTTTTATTATATGCAAGTTGTTTGTGAAGATGTAAGGGTTTTTAGAGACAGTGTAATTGATTGAGGGGGTGTGTTGAGTTGAGGTTTGAATAACTAAACTTCTTCAAGTACTGGCTGAACATAATACTTTATGTTCAGCATTTTATGACAATCAATAACACTGTTAGAATTCTTTTAAATTGTGACTGCTCATGTCTGGTGACATGGCTACGCAATGAGATCAATTCGAGTGTTCGACCATACAGCATATATTTCAATAATCATGTAAAAGCAGAGTCTCTTAGAATAAATACGTCTTCCATAGCCCACCCTGTTTCCTTTCAACAAATAAAATTGACACATTAGGAAGAAACCACCAAATAAATAAATTGGCTTTTATTAACTATAGAAATCAAGTTGTAAATAAACTAATGAATGACAGACAATTATAACATTTCAAGTGACGAGTGATGGTTGTCAATATCTTAGATAAATATCATAGAGATTATATGTCAATAAATTAATCCAATTCAATACAAATCAATAAGATTCAATACATTTCAATCCAATTCAATAGTAACTGATATTAAAATAATAATTTAGTACAATAATAGTATGTGCCACATTTACATTGTGTAGGGGTGTGTGGGTGCGTGTGATGTGTGAATGTGAGAGGACGTGAGTGCAGATGGGTTAATGGGATTACTTAGGTACTGATGTGGACACAATCAGTCTTATTACAAAAAACGAAATAAACCTTAGTTTAAACCTGTACTATCAAGTCCGGGCTTATCTGCAGAACCATGGTCTAAATTTGTCCGTATTACAAAACTTAAAAAACCGTGGTCTTCATAGTACCGTCATTTGAACCATTGTCAATATATCAACCACAGATTAATACAAATATCATTCGTTCACCATAATCATTCAATTGCAACGTTCCGTATGCCCAGAAATGAAATCGTTTTGATAATACGATAAGGATTAAATGATGTTTAAGAGTGTTAAAAATATTGTGATTTTGTTTTTTTGCATGGATATAAACATAAGATAATTCGTGGATTGCAGTTTTGTTTAGCTTTCAACATATTACTTAATATCGTAATTACTATTATAACAAACCTACGTGTAACGAAACGTAGCATTCCCGCGCGTGATATTAAACTTTAACACCAAACAAAATCACCCCAAGTTCATCTAGCTTTGGAATTGGAATTTTTAAGCTAGCGAAGTCTCTAACAGACTAATTTCAATTGCCTCTCTCTTTGTTAATAATATAACCTTCTTATCATTTTGATATTAATTGTGAAGGAACAACAAAAGAAAAAACGATCTGAGAATTGGAGTAGCGAGGAAAAAGTAAGTAAACATAAATTACTTCGATGAATTTGAAATCCGTCTCTAATTTATTGATTAAGTTAATCAATAAATAAGAGACGGATTTCAAGTTTTAAACCTAATTTTAAACGTTATAGGATATACTACGCGAGGGAATTGCACAATCACGCCACATAATCGAGGACAAACTGACCCGTTACCAATGCAAATTAACAATAATAATTAAATATTTTCAGAATT
The DNA here is from genome assembly GCA_945859665.1 of Anorthoa munda. Lineage (NCBI taxonomy): Eukaryota > Metazoa > Arthropoda > Insecta > Lepidoptera > Noctuidae > Anorthoa > Anorthoa munda. The sequence goes on along the minus strand of OX243899.1, from coordinate 3,243,113 downwards.
AATGATATTTCCATCGGATAATTCCATGAAGGGATTAATTCGAACACGATTTCTGTTGTGTCGGCGTGGCATTTCCAGCAACTCAGCGGCTTCAATATCCTCAATATCAATTAAATCGACCATGTTAATATCCATTTTCGGGTAAAAACAACCCAACACAATGAAAAGATACTATAACCTAAAAGAGAAACTTTGACAGATACGATTTAGTCTTGTCTTAGACCTGTTAATGTAGCAATAAATTATCTGTTACTCTATGATTTGAGTCTATGACCACTCTGTGTTGAAAAACAATGGACGGTGTTCCTATAAAGAAAAGTGCTCTGTAATAATCTGCAAGTTATTCATATTAAAAGTATTAGAACTGAAATATCTGTGTTCTAATACACAACAGGTTATGGGCCCAGAGCTCCTGACATATTACAGAGATGAAAACTTCAGATTGAGAGAAATTGAGTTTTTCCTGTGGAGCCGGAGTAAAAACGGCAGGTCGGCGGTGTGGTCAGACATCGCACGAGAGTTGTGCGATTGTTGCTAGCGGAGTCTGGAGGTGGTCGTACGGCGATTGGTACGGCATCAGGCTCGAGCAGGGTGAAAATTGACACTCGTTGAGGATGGAGTCCACAGTGTCATCAGCTATCAAGCTGGAAGGGCAGAAAAATTGGAGCGTCTGGAAATTCCAAGTTTCAGTCATACTGAGAGGGGCTGACTTGTTCACAGTAGTGAATGGCGAGGAAAAGCAAGCCGACAATGCAAAGCATTGCACGTCTAGAGATGCAAGGGCACAAACCATCATTGTGTTCAGGCTAAGTGAGGCAGCAATGGTCCACGTGCTGACATGTGAGACGGCGGAGGCAATGTGGAAAAAGCTCAATAATGTATATGAAGCGAGCTCTGCAACTAGCACCTCGATGTTGCAACAACGATTCTTTCAATTCAAATATGAAGATGGGGACTTGTCAACGCACTTATCAAAGTTACAAGAAATGGCTTTTCAACTGAAACAAGCTGGTGAGGAGGTATCAGAGAAGTTCCTTATCACTAAAGTATTGATGTCGTTGCCAGACAGTTACAGTCATTTTATCTCAGCATGGGAATCGGTGGAGAGTGATAAACAAAATTTTGATGCGTTGGTTTCTAGACTTCTAGTAGAGGAAGAGAGAGTGAAGGCAAGAGATACAACACAAAAGGCAGAAAATACAGCTTTATATGCACATCAAAATAAGAAACAGTCTTTCAAGAAATGTTATAAGTGTGGAAAGGGTGGAAATTTTGCACAACAATGTAGAAGTGAGTCAGAAAAACGTAAGTGTTTCGAGTTCAATAAGACAGGGCACCTAAAACATGATTGTCCTAAAGGTCCGAAGTATGAAAACCATAATAATAATAGGACGAGGGAACCTCAAAAATCATCAAAGGGTCATGCATTTACGATGAAAGCTATGACGTCCCACCACTGTGACCTGAGTGAACATAAACAATCGTTCGGTCAAAGATGGTTGGTAGACAGTGGTGCGAGTGAACATATGAGTAGTGAACTGTTTTTATTTACGAACTATCAATCAGTGTCAAACAGATATGTCATTGTGGGCGACGGTCGGCGTTTACGTGTTCTTGGGGTTGGTGAAGTCGAACTACAAATATACGATCGGGATTGTTATGCTAAATCGACACTAAATAACGTGCTACATGTACCAGATATGCATATTAATTTATTTTCGGTACCTTGTGTTACGAGAAGGGGCTATGAAGTCAAGATGTTTTCTGAACAATGTTACATCTACAAAGATAATGAGTTGTGTGCTATTGGGCATCTTCAAGGGAAGTCAGTACTGGATGTGTTGTATGAAGAACATGCTGCTGCTGTTTCAACATTATCAACTTGGCACGAGAGGCTATGTCACCAAAATGTTGAGTATGTTAAAAGGGTGCTAAACAGTAATAATATTCAGTATAAAAGCGTCGACTTCCAGTGTGAATCATGTTTGCAAGGTAAATCACATAGATTACCTTTTTCAAATAAAGTGCAGCACACAACAAAAACATTAGAAGTTGTGCATGCTGATGTGTGCGGCCCGATGGAGGTAGAGAGTGTTGGTGGTTCAAGATATTTCTTATTACTGAGGGATGACTATTCAAACTATCGAGTAGTATTTTTTCTAAAGAAGAAAGGGGATACTGTTTCTCGAATAAAGCAGTTTGTCGCTTGGGCAGAAACACAAACAAAAAATAAAGTGAAAGTGATTCGTAGCGACAATGGAGGGGAGTTTGAACAGGACAACTAAAAGTAGTAAAGAAGGTGAGTCACCATATGAAACTTTTAATAACCGTAAATTTGATGTGCAAACTCTGCGTGGAATATTTGGACAGGAGGTGTATGCCCACATCCCAAAAGAAAAGAGATTGAAAGGGGATGTCAAGGGAGAGAAAGCAATATTTGTTGGATATGATGATTCTAAAGGATACAGACTTTACTATGAAGACAAAAAGGAAGTACATATCAAGAGAGATGTGTCGGAGTATTGATGACCTTGATTTATTCTCCACCAGTGTTCCCAAACTAAAAAAAAAATATGTAAAAACTTCTTTGAAGATCACTGACACTTGTTCTGTTTCATCTTTCATTATCTACGAGTACTTATTTCTTACGAACTCTTGCATGTCTACTGTTTCTTGTGCTACCCTAATATTGTCTGTGAAAACTTTTAATTGGCCTTCCTTCACTAACTGTCTACTATCTGTATCCTAGCTGTAAGTTTTCTTAAGTAATAAAATAAAATAAATAAATAAATGTTATATTCTTAGATCAGATGAGTAATAAACAAAAGGAGTCAACTGATGTACATGAAATTGAGAATGTGATTCTACTGGATATGCCAAAGGAGAATGATGAACATGACAGTGAGAGTGAAGAAGAATTTTATGAAATAAATACTGAAAATGGTGAGACAGGAGAAGATCAAGATGAAGAGAGAGAACAGGAAGGTGGAAATGTTAATGAAAATTTAGAGACAGAACAAATAAAGAGTAGAGCTGGGCGAATAATAAAAAAACCAAAATACCTGAGAGATTATAATCTATATGCACCAAATACATATATATGGAACCAAAGGACTACAAGGAGGCAATGATGTCGTCAGATGCTGAAAATTGGAAGGGAGCTTTCCAAAAGGAACTTGATCGGCTAAAAGGTCAAAATACATGGACAAAGGTAGATAGAATACCAGAAGGCAGAGAAGTAATAAGCTCAAAATGGGTCCTGAAAAGAAAAGAGGGTGGTTATAAAGCTAGGTTAGTGGCAAGGGGTTTCGAACAAGATTATGTTGATAATGTGTATGCACCAGTTGCAAAACTTAATACATTTCGTATTTTTGTGTCAGTAGCTACTAAACTTGGGTTAGAAATTAAACAAATGGATGTATGTGGAGCCTTTTTAAATGCAAAGCTTGATGAAGACCATGTGCGGGAATTTAAGGGATTTGCCGAATGAAAACTTCAGGAATACTCAGTGCAAGAAAAAAATACTATAATAGGTGTTGACGACACGGGCTAAGTACAGCAAGTGCACCGTTCCTTGCAACACGATGCCTTAAACAACTAGGAGTCAATTGTAAAAACCCTTAAATATCACAGATCATCAGACACGACCTCTACGTCGACGATTTACTGACAGGGGCGGATGATTTAGACGAAGTTAAATTTATTCGCACTGAAGTTACTAAGGAGCTTGCGTCGGCATGTATGCCATTGAGAAAGTGGAAGTCAAATGACCCACTGTCGGGTTCTGTTCCTGCGTCAGGCAACTCGCCTGCGTCATTGGACTTGAACATTGAATCTAATGAGCCTGACAGATTGCTTGGTCTCAGATGGTATGTCAGTGATGATAAGTTAGGGTTTCCCATAAGTCTTACGAAGTCCTCGACTGGCCATACTAAGCGTGATTTGCTATCCGTGATTGCGCGAATTTTCGACCCATTAGGTGTCTCCCCGTGGTAGTGCAGTATGCATGAGCATTTATACACGCAAAAAAAAAAAAAAAAAAAAAGGTCTGTTGGGTCCTATTATTATCACCATGAAGGTATTGTTACAGAAAATGTGGTTAGACAAATTATCTTGGGATCAACCGTTACCTATTGGGATAATATAATAAAGTCTTTGCCTCTTTTAAATCATTTCCGTATTCCACGAATTGTAGTCTACAACTCATATACGGAGCTAGAACTCCATATTTTCACAGATGCGTCTGAGTCCGCATACGGTGCTTGCGCCTACATTCGTAGTGTTAATGATAAGGGTGAGCATTTGGTTCGTTTATTGATGGCCAAGAGTCGAGTGGCTCCCATAAAGCCTACAACAATCCCGCGGCTGGAGTTGTGTGGTGCGGTAATTGGTTCTCGTCTCTGTGAGAAGGTGATGAGCTCACTCCGAGTGAAGATCAGTCGGGTCTATTGTAGGACTGATTCGACCATCGTGTTAGGATGGTTACAAATGATGCCTACCAAACTTCAGCCGTTTGTACGCAACCGCGTTGCTGAAGTTTTGGATAAGGCGGGTAACTGTACATGGCGACACGTCCCAACCGATCAGAACCCAGCAGACCTAATTTCTCGTGGTATGGAAATCAGTGTTCTGCAGGGTTCAGATCTGTGGTGGTATGAACCCAACTTCTTAAGTTTACCTGAAGAAACCGAGTCTATTGAGCATGAATTTGTTGAACTTAATAAATCTATTTACGGTTTAAAAGGGTCTCCAAAATACTGGAATGATCTTTTTAAGTCTGTTATGGTGTCTTTGGCTTATGAACAATCAGATAAGGATTGCTGTTTGTATTCAAAAATAAAAATACCTATTTGCTGTTGTATGTCGACGATATTTTGTACTTTGGGCGAGATAAAGAAGAATTGTATAACTTGAGAGACGTATTATGTAAAACATTTAAAATGAAGAAATGGGGGTTATAAGTAAATATCTGGGGATAGAGGTTAATCAAAACTTAGATAAGGGAGTCACTATTATATCTCAAAAAGTATACTTAGAGAATTTGTTATTACATGTAACGGATAAATAAAATTCGGGCAGAGCTTTGTTCAGATCTTGTATTCAGCATCGAAAGAGACAAATAAATGACTGGCAATCGCTTATATTAACACATCCCCACTGCTTGGCATGGCTTGACTGAAGAGAAGGCTTCAATATGGCGGCTTTGCTTAGGCGGGCTCGGCGGGCATTGGTCGGTTGCACGTAGGCTGACGTCACATCCGTAACATTCGGCCATCCTGGAATCATTGCTCCCGCAATGGGAGCAAAAACATTCATTAGCTTTCAAATAAATCAATTAGGGCTTCAGTGTCAGTACTATTGTTACTAAAAAACAATTACTATTACAGTTACTATTGTTACTGTCAGATATAGGTGCTATACTTCTATATGGCCTTAGCCCATTTACCGACTCAGCACCTGTGAGCTTTTGTAACTACGTAAAACTTTTAGTATCTACCCACATTAGGAATTTCTTCCTGTATCGTAGGTGCGTTTAGAAACATAAACTCACATACAAAACACCCAGAGCCGAAACAACTATCTGTAGGTCATACAAATATTTGTACCGTGCAGGAATCGAACCCGTGACACGCAGCGCAGCAGTCAATCGCTCAACCACTGCGCCAACCGAGCGCACACACTACACTACTTTACATAGAGCATTTTCAATATGGACTTGACAGATTCTTGCAAACCAATTGTACCGCATTTAATGTAAATGTTTACATTATGTTTAAGATAAATACGTTATAGCTATGGCGTTGACATTGACTTTAGTTAATATATTATGAAAGGTTGTCTGTAAGAGATTGCCCTGTGTGATAAGACCGCCCATTATACATTTATCTTTAAACAAATATTGTCCTGTTATTATTTAAGTGTACAATAAAGTATATAATAAATAAATAAATGAATATGACCAAAATAAAAGTCATCCAGTTTGTATTGACTAACTGCACTAATTGTAGTCATAAAAACAACCCTTTTGTACACATGATCACTCTTACGTTATCTGAAGCTTTCTTTTTACATTCAATATTTGACATTCAAAGTGCCGCCTAGTGGCCTAATTGAATTGGCATTAGTTGGCGTTACTTGGCGTTGCATGGCATTGCATGGTATGCATGGCGTTGCATGGCATTGCATGGTATGCATGGCATTGCATGGCATTGCATGGTATGCATGGCATTGCATGGCGTTGCATGGCGTTGCATGGCGTTGCATGGCGTTGCATGGCGTTACTAGGCGTCACTAGGTGGCACTAGACTTGACTACTTAACTTTACTTTACTGAAAATCGTAAAGTCACATGGCCTACGATTACGAGGGAATATTAAATCTTAACGCTTCAAAGAAATTCAGACAGGGAATTGGCCCAGTTATTTAGTTATTTGTTAAGGCTTTACTATAGTAATTATAGTCAGCAAAGCATTATGAATGGATTGATTTTTACGTTTAAACTAACCATTAGCATGTGGACAAGCAAACATCACGTAATGTGTACCTAAACTGTTTACCAAACCATTTCAGTGTCCGAATTTTCACGATAGAAATGATAGTACGCAAGTGTTGACTCGGCAATAACAAATTTGGAAAACTCATTAGTCACTACAATCATTACCAACTGAACACAATCAATCTGCCTAGTCTTATCCCAATTATGTTGGGGTCGGCTTCCAGTCTTTCCGGATTCAGCAGAGTACCAGTATTTTACATGGAGCGACTGCGTATCTGACCTTCTTAACCCAGTAACTGGGAAACACGATACCTCAAGCTTCAGCTCTCAAGATCTCAAGCTTCCGACTACTCGTAACGAATGTCAAAGATCTTCAAATGACAGCTAGGACCAAAGGCTTAATGTGCTTTCCGAGGCACGGAGGAATCTCGGTATGTTGAAATAGTCACCCATACACGGACCGACCTCGTCAAGCGTTGCTTAACCTTGAATATCGACCCGTGCGGCTGTTATTATTTAGCCACGAGCCAACTGTACACATACCTCTTTTTTTTTGCCTAACAAAACGGACCTAAATGGTTTACATGAATCATACGGACCTAAATGGTTTACATGAAGCATTGGTTCAGATGGTTTACGAATTAAGATGTAATTTTCGTTCTTTCATACACTAACTTCCCTTGCCATGTGCACAATGAAGACGTGCGGTCATGTATTTTCTAATGAATTGCGTCATTTTTGGTAACCAATATACTATTTTATTAAAATCATGGTGACCAAAGTAATCATGATGCATTTGCACTATCTTATCTATCTACCCAAGCTCCGAAGCTCCTACAAGTCTACTCCCGTCTAGGGTTTTTCTATAAAGCCTCTCGTCAACAATCATGTAATTGCTTATTGCGTACGGATCGGAGGTGTTGGTTTTTAGCTGGTTAATTAATGAACTAAGCTTATCGTCCTGGCATTGTAACGTATAGAACCAATCAGCGACTTAGGAGACGATTTCTTTTTTATTCTTTGTAACGACTAGATTTCTGCCAAGCGCCTACATGTTTCATACGATGGCCCGGCCTATACTCAACGCTAATGTTATAATGTTTTATCAAAAACCACTATCCTGCGATGCGTGACCGTACCTTGGACCGCTGCACAGTTGGTAACAACCTTTACATGACATATAACATACACGCGAAATCTACGTAACGAGTCCAACAGCAAGGGTTTGAAGCTCATAATAATGGTCCATGCTATTCTCACTTGTAACACGACTGATCGCAATGAATTTTATTTTCAGTTTGTTTTGCATCAATATACCGGCGACACCTAACTTACACGCATCCGTATGTACTTATGTAGGAAGCGCGGGGTCATACAAAGCGAACACAGGCTTAGAACACGAAATATTTTGCAATTGTTCAAAACTAATTCATTAACGGGTACCCAAACAACGCGAAATTTCAAATAAAACTTCTTGAAATAACTGCACAATCCGATAAATGGACGCACCCACATGACACACATTACTAGGCAAATGAAACTTGAAACTGCCAACACGGCTTTGTGCCACTGGTGGCAATTTGACCTGACCATTTAGCGATTTGATTTTTCTAAACTAGTGTATTTACGAGTATTCATATTTAACTTCAGGTATTTTTTTGTTAGACATTTCATAAAATTATAACGCCAGAATTTAAATCAGTTGAGGGTAGCAGTAAATCTTCTAAAAAATGCCAATACCTACTTCGTTTTGAATACCGACAGATTATGCTACTATATTAATAAATCTCACACTGAAAGTCTCTTTTCTAAACTAAATTGAACCCCGGTATACTTATGCTACTACCTTTGCTAGTTCTAAAATCTGTTTTATGAGTGTCATCTGGATTAATTGCTAATTGATGGCAACTCTTTGTCAGCGAACTCAGAAACTTGATCTTCTATATAAGGTGAGGGAAACATTTATTTTACAGTGACATTTAAAGCGCGGTAATCAACACAGAGGCACAAAGTATGCAAGTGGCGGCGTTCTATTTTATGACAGAACTTACAATCTACGTTCTATTTTTATGTTTTTACTTATCTCACAGGATAAACGTAACTGGATTCAGATTGTAGTCTAAGAATGTTTTGCGTCTATATACGGGTTGATCAGTGGTAAGCTTAATTTTGATCTGCGTAATTAGTACAATATCATTAGTGTGTACTGTGTACCCGAAGCAAAACAATGTATTTAGTTAATCTATTCTATATCTATAAATTTCAAATTTGTATTTAGTTAATCTATTTATTCCCACTGCTAGACTTAATGGCTATGGCCCGGCTAGAATAAGAGTTAATTATAAGCACATATGTAGGCACGCCTTTTTCCCACGAGGGTAGACAAACTACCTACAGGACGCCATCTGTTACTATCCTTATACCTTTTGTTTCGTTTACGTAAAAACATGGTCATACACGGATGCTGGTTATGCGAATTAGTTTTATCCTTATTATTGAGAATATGGCGACGAGTAAAACAAGTGGCTATGGCCTGGCTAGAATTAGAGTTATTGATATTGCGAATATAGAAATGAGAAAGATAACGCACCTGGCAAACTGGCGGTGGCTCCTGGCAGACTGGCCGTGGCTCCTAGCAGACTGGCTGTGGCTCCTAGCAGACTGGCTGTGGCTCCTGGCAGACTGGCTGTGGCTCCTGGCAGCTCTCGGACCTTGTTAGGACCCCTCCTTGCAGTCACACGCAGCACACGTTGAAGAGTTTAATGTAGTCTTGCTCGGCGTGCAGTCGGGTCGATGGCAGAGTGTAGAACACGCCGTGAAGCTCGTAGTGTCGTGAATATGACAAACTTGTACGATTTTTCTTCAGATTCAGGGTGATCTTGCGGTTGTGGCGTGGATATTTTATTAAAACGAAGCTTACTTTTTGTGTATCCCACTTCTGAGTGTAACGGATAAATAAAATTCGGGCAGAGCTTTGTTCAGATCTTGTATTCAGCATCGAAAGAGACAAATAAATGACTGGCAATCGCTTATATTAACACATCCCCACTGCTTGGCATGGCTTGACTGAAGAGAAGGCTTCAATATGGCGGCTTTGCTTCGGCGGGCTCGGCGGGCATTGGTCGGTTGCACGTAGGCTGACGTCACATCCGTAACATACAGTATAATATGTCTAATTGTAAAACTTTAACCTTACCAATCGATAAAAACTATAACTTTCATATTCTTAAGAGAGAAATGTCAGAGAGTACATCAATTGAAAATAAATGTAGAAAGTTAGTGGGGAGTTTGATGTATGCTGCTATGGGGACAAGGCCAGATATTTGTGCAGTGGTTAACATATTAAGTAGGTATCAAAGCTGTGCTTCTGAACTTTTATATAAATTATTATTGAATATTTTAAGATACATAAAAGGGACACTTGATTTATGTTTATTGTACTATAGAGATAGCAATAATGATGTAATAGTCTATGTTGATAGTGACTGGGGTGGTTGTAATGATAGAAAATCAACGTCAGGATGTATTTTCAAAGTGTATGGGAATTCTGTGATTTGGTTTTCAAAGAAACAACAGACAGTAGCTTTGTCTTCAACAGAGGCGGAGTACATTGCCTTATGCTCAGCCACTAGTGAAGCTTGTTGGCTGAAAGACATTTTGAATACATTTTGTTTTGAAATTAATATAATTTTGTATGAGGACAACCAGTCAACTATCAAGATTGCTAGTATGGTCACTGGTAATTCAAGAGTAAAACATTTGGCAATTAAACAAGCTTTTGTAAAAGAAAAATTAGAAAATAAAATTATTGAACTAAAATATGTGAATACCAGTGAACAAGTTGCAGACATCCTAACAAAGGCATTAGGGGGAATATTATTTAAAAAATTAAGAGAGAAATTGTTTAAAGATTGGTATTGTTTTGTTTATCTATTAAGGGAAAGTTTATGTTAAGAGGAAGTTTAAGGAATGTTATGTTAAGGCGATATTTGCGTGAGAAATATAAATTTGTTTGTTTAATTTATTGAGGGGAAGTGTTAATGTAGCAATAAATTATCTGTTACTCTATGATTTGAGTCTATGACCACTCTGTGTTGAAAAACAATGGACGGCGTTCCTATAAAGAAAAGTGCTCTGTAATAATCTGCAAGTTATTCATATTAAAAGTATTAGAACTGAAATATCTGTGTTGTAATTTACAACAAGACCATCGTTAAACTAGGGGCCGGCGAGATTATTTATTTATTTACTATTTATTTTTTTAGTACTTATCAATAAGCTTGGAGAAAACTGAGAGACTCGATTCCTGAACTACCTATTTATAATATTTACCTACAAATTTGTACCCTTGGTAGGCAAGTCCGACTCGCACTTGTCCGGTATTTTTGTTTTTATTGTTACACGCCGAAATATTAATCAATTTGACTTAGGTCATCATCATCATCATTTCAGCCGAAAGACGTCCACTGCTGGACATAGGCCTCCCCCAGGCGTCGCCACATTGACCGATCCCGTGCGTCTCGCATCCAGCGCCTTCCCGCAACCTTAACCAGGTCATCGGTCCACCCAGTGGGAGGCCTTCCAACATATCGTCTTCCGGTTCGCGGTCGCCATTCCAGAACTTTTCGGCCCGAACGGCCATCCGTTCTGCGAGCAATGTGCCCTGCCCACTGCCACTTAAGTTTGGCAATTCTTCGGGCTATGTCGGTAACTTTGGTTCTCCTGCGGATATCATCATTTCTGACGTGATCACGCAAGGAAATTCCGAGCATAGCCCTCTCCATTGCCCTTTGGGTGACTTTACGCTTTCTGATAAGGCCCATTGTGAGCGACCACGTCTCGGTCCCATAGGTGATCACTGGCAACACACACTGGTCATAGACTTTTGTCTTGAGACATTGCGGTAAATTGGACGAGAAGATACCACGCAACTTCTCGAACGCCGCCCAGCCGAGTCGGATTCGACGGTTGACCTCTTTCTCGAAGTTGGATCTACCCAACTGGATCGTTTGTCCCAGGTAGACATAATCATCTACAACTTCAAGTAAACAGTCTCCGATCTTGATAGGAGTGGGTGTTACATGGGCATTCATCATGACCTTGGTTTTGTCCATGTTCATTTTAAGACCCACTCTTTCGGAAGCTCTATTGAGGTCATCGAGCATTGTACTGAGGCTCTCCATGGTCTCAGCCATGACCACTATGTCGTCGGCAAACCGAAGGTGAGTGATGTACTCGCCATTAACGTTGATGCCAAGCGACTTCCAATCCAGAACCTTGAAGACATCCTCCAGCGCAGCAGTGAACAGTTTCGGAGAAATGACGTCTCCCTGTCTCACGCCGCGCTGGAGAAGGATTGGTTTCGAGGTCTGTTCCTGAAGACGGACTGACATGGTGGCGTTTTTGTACAAACACTTCATCACCTCAATGTACCGGTAGTCGATCTGGCACCGTTGGAGAGATTGCAGTACTGCCCAAGTCTCGATCGAATCGAAGGCTTTCTCGTAGTCCACAAACGCTAAACAGAGAGGCAGGTTATACTCTTCGGTCTTCTGTATGACCTGCCGCAGCGTATGTATGTGGTCTACGGTGCTAAAGCCTTTTCGGAATCCGGCTTTTTCGGGAGGCTGGAAATCGTCAAACCTGCGCGCGAGACGATTCGTGATGACTGTTGAAAACAACTTGTAGACATGACTAAGAAGTGAGATGGATGGAAGTGAGTGGGATGGGATGGATGGGAGTGAGTTCTTCAGTCGGGCATTGTCGCCCTTCTTGAAGAAGAGTACCACCACACCCCTGCACCATGCCTGTGGCGTTTTGCCCTCGAGTATGACGGCATCAAACAGCTTCTGAAGGGCCTTAAGGACCGGTTTTCCACCCGCCTTCAGGAGTTCAGCCGTGATTCCGTCATCACCCGGCGCCTTGTTGTTTTTAAGCTGTTTCAGAGCCATCCTAATCTCGTACAGGCTGACGTCCGGGATATCTTCGGTATAGTGTCGGGTCAATCTAGCTCTTGGGTCGTTTGCTAGACTCGCAACGGGCTTGCTGATTGATGTGTACAACTGCCCATAGAATGTCTCGATCTCCCTCAGAAGCTCCGGTTTGGCGGATACGATCCTGCCATCGTCGGTCTTCAGTCTCGTGAGCTGGCTCTGCCCAATAGCCAGATCCCTTGCAAATACCTTGGAGCCTTTATTTCGCTCAATCGCGTCTTTAATACGCTCGGTGTTAAAGCGGCGGAGGTCTCTTTTCAAGGATTTAGAGATCTGTCTATTGAGCTGCCGATATTTGCACGCCTCATCTGAAGACTGCAGGATCATCTCACGCCTCACCTTCATAAGCTTGAGAGTAGGATCAGAGAGCTTTTTGTTTCTATCTGTACGACGGGTCTTGAAAAACTTAGACCCGACCGTATGGACAGCTTCCACGAACCCGTCATTGTATTCGTCCACTGAGCTCCCTAGGCACTCGAAACGATTCTGGAGTTCGAGCTGAAAGCTCTCGGGGTTTTGGACCTGAACCTGTGCTGGACGGAGCGTGGACTTCATCAGTCGAGACCTTTCAAGCTTAATATTAATGTTCAATGTGCCTCTTACCATGCGGTGATCGCTCCCGGTTTTTACCGAATTGATCACAGAGACATCATTGAACATTTGCTTCCTGGTTGACATGATGAAGTCGATCTCATTTTTTGTTGCACCATCGGGGCTCTGCCAGGTCCACTTCCTATGTTCACGCTTTTTGAAGAAGGAGTTCATCATGTAGAGGCCCTCCTTCTCCATAAAACCGGCCAGTAGGTGACCCCGGTGGTTCCGACGTCCAACTCCAAATTGCCCCACTTGCAGCTCATCCTCGTCTCGTTTGCCCAGTTTCGCGTTGAAGTCCCCCATGACAACGGTGAAGTGAGTTTTGAAACCATGCATGGCTCTGGAGATATCCTCATACATGGTCTCTACCTCGTCGTCGGGGTGTGCCGAGGTTGGGGCGTAGACCTGTATGACCTTCAGCGAATATCTTGCGGATATTCTGAGTATCAGGTACGCCACCTGTGGTATTTCGCTATTTTAAACCACATATTTTAGTTATTTCACTGAGTGAGCTGGTGTTCTCACCTAGTTCACACTTAGGTCTCTTAATACTTACTTCATATTATTCCATGCCAAACTATAGCGTTACGTGTAGTTCAGTTGGGCTGAGCTACACGTAAGCCTCGTTAATAAAAATAAAAGTAATTACAAACTAAAAATTAAGAAAAGGAGTATGTACAGTGCAAAGCACGCACAAATTTGACATCATTGTGTCAGCACTTTACTCGCTACGCGCGGTCTATACTTTAGTACACAATTATCACTCAAATCGCGTGCACTCATTATCATTCAATTAAAATTCTATTATTACGTACTCTTGCGTATTAATCAAACTACCATCATTAAAAGGTGTAAAGACCCTACATCTTTTTGGTCCTTCGAGCCGGATTGCATTTTACCTCACCTATGCGTTTTACGCCCGGACTCGGCAACAACATCGCTGCGAGTTGTATTTAACGCATCAGCGAAAACTTCGACGGGCTACAGTCTCAATGATTTAATGTACAGCGGTCCTAATTTACAACAGGATTTGTTTACATTGATTCTGAGTTGGAGACAGTATGAATATGCAATCACAGCCGACATCGAGAAAATGTTCCGACAGATCTTATGTAATGAAAAGGACCTTCAGTATCAGAAAATCGTCTGGCGTGACTCACCTACCCAATTGCTTAGAGAATATGAGTTGACTACAGTCACCTATGGCACCAAAGCAGCTCCATTCCTGGCCATGATGACGTTGAAACGGTTAGCAGAAGACGAACGTTCAAGATACCCTACAGCATCAGCGGTACTTGAACAATGCTTCTACATGGATGATCTTCTGGCAGGACACCACAGTATAGAGGAAGCCAAACAACTCAAGGATGACCTAATTAATTTACTGAAGTCTGGTGGATTTAATTTGCGAAAATGGTCATCAAATAACATTAACATACAAGAATCAATATCAGACAAGGAACAAGCATTCGAATTCAGGCATCAAGAATCAACCAAAACTTTGGGACTGCGCTGGCACCCCCGGGACGATCAATTCAAGTTCCAGATTAAGATAGACACATCATCATTGACACCATCCACCAAAAGATCATTATTATCTGACATTTCAAAGATATTTGATCCGCTCGGCTGGCTGTCTCCAGTATCCACCAAACTGAAACTTTTGTTCCAAAAAGTTTGGTCGTTGAATCTTCAATGGGATGACGCAGTACCTACAAACATCAATGAAGAATGGCTTAAAATAAAAAAGGAGTTACCACAAATCGAACATATTAATGTGCCAAGATGGCTTCAAACTACAAAAAATGCAAACATAGAGTTGCATGGGTTTTGTGACTCATCAGAAAAGGCATATGCATGCGTAATTTATGGCAGAATTATCAATCAGGAAAAGGCGGAGTGTCAACCCCCTGTGGTCATAGTAGCAGGGAAATCAAAGCTCGTGCCTGTCAACAAATCAGTATCTCTGCCTAGATTGGAGCTTTGCGCTGCGCACTTGTTGTCAAAACTGATGAAAGTTGTCCAGAACTGTTTATCAACCCATAACCTACGAATATACGGTTGGTCCGATTCGACAGCAGTACTAGGTTGGCTCAATGGTGAACCGAATCGCTGGAAACCATTCGTGGCTAACAGAGTAGCACAAATAACGGAGATAATACCAACAAAAAGCTGGCGATATGTGAAATCGGCCGAAAATCCAGCTGATTGCGCGAGCCGAGGATTATCAGCGAATCAACTACATCATCATCCTCTTTGGTGGCACGGACCAACCTGGCTATCAACATTCAAAGTAAACCACAATCAAGACATACCAACTTACATTACATATGAAGAAATCAGGAAGTCAATAAAAAGTAATGTAGTTCAACAAAATGAAGATATTATTTTAATATTATTGAGCAGATTCAGCAACTTCGACCGAGCAGCGCGTGTTCTTGCTTGGACTTTGCGCGCCATATCTCGCAATCAACACAAACCGAAGTATCTGACTGTCAGCGAAATAAAAATCGCTAAACATCTGTTTATCAAACAAGTACAGCTGACGGTATTTAAGGAAGAGGTATTTAGTCTCCGAGATCAGAAGCAAATAGACGCGAAGAGCAAATTGCTAAAGCTGAACCCGTTTTTGGATCAAGACGGCCTACTGAGAGTCGGTGGCAGATTGAACAACGCGAAAATGAGTCAGAACATGAAGCATCCTCTCATCGTTCCCAACAACACACACCTCAGTGACTTATTGATCGAACAAGGACATCAGATGACACTCCATGGGGGAGCGAGAGTTACTCAAGCATGGCTGCGTCAACAATATTGGATTCTGGGAGGAAACCGAGCTGTCAAGAAGCGCTTACGAAACTGCGTCAAGTGCCGAAAACACGACCCAATCAAACACGAACAACTCATGGGCAACCTTCCTTTTGCACGCAGCAATCCAACACGACCATTTTATCATACAGGGGTTGATTTTACTGGGTTTGTCGACGTCAAAGCAAGCAAGGGCCGAGGTATCAAAACCACAAAAGGGTACATCGCCGTGTTCGTTTGTATGGCCACCAAGGCTGTACACATCGAGCTAGTATCGGACCTGACCTCATCATCGTTCTTAGCAGCTTTGCGGAGGATGGCAGCTCGGAGAGGCACCCCAGGCCATGTCTATAGTGACAATGGCACGAACTTTGTTGGAGCGAGTAGAATACTCAACGAAGAGTTCGTGAATATCAAAAACACTTTGGATGACAGTTTTTTCGAGGCTATTACCAGTATGGAGATTAACTGGCATTTTAATGCCCCTTCCTGGCCTAGTGCCGGAGGCCTCTGGGAAGCCGCCGTCAAGAGTTTGAAGTACCATCTCAAGCGGGTCATAGGAGATCAGAAGTTGACGTTTGAAGAATATTCGACGTTACTCGCTCAAATAGAAGCATGTTTGAATAGCCGACCATTGTGCGCACTCAGCGAAGATCCCGAGGATTTAGACTGTCTCACACCGTCTCACTTTTTGGCAAGTGGTCCGACACTAACTATCATCGAGACAGAGAGAGACTTGCGAACAAGATGGCAGCTCACACAAAAAATATTTGATGATCTGTGGAAGAGATGGCGAGCTGAGTACCTGTGCCAACTATCAGCTCGCAGTAAGTGGCACAAACCTCATCAGAATTTGAAGATCAATGACATCGTCATCATTCACGACATTAATCTTCCCCCGGGAAAATGGCCCATGGGCAGAGTTATTGAACTTCATCCAGGGAAAGACGGATACGTCAGAGTAGTGACTCTACGGACGAAAAATGGTTCACTCAAGAGACCAATTAGGAAATTATCCGTCTTGCCGATCAACGACAATAATCAAAGCCACGATACAGAAAAGGAAAACAAAGAAGGTCAAGCAACAAACAATAAATATTCCAAGCCAACCTCATCAAAATTGTGCAACTTCATAATTACAACACTCGTACTTCTGATGTTTATTTGCTCAGGAACGTGCGAACACAAAATTTCCAAAGTTGCAGAAAATAAAAACATATTTTTTGATAAACTCGCAAATATGAAGTTGGAACGTGAAGAATGGAAACTCGTCGTTTATTGCGACATGGCTCCGTATTGGCAAGGAATTAACCTTCTGGACAAGTTTATCACTCATCTGGACAACATATGTTCAAGGGATCAAATACCACAATGCAACGTAGTCCGATTACAACTGCTTCACGGGTACAACGAACTTGAACACTACAACAATGTTTTACTTGGTCAGCAAGGTCAAGTTCGCCGACGTCGCGGGCTTATCAACGGCATCGGCTACATCGCACATAGTTTGTTTGGAGTTTTGGATGAAACTTTCGCCGAACAATATCAGAAGGATATTGCCTTAATCAGAAGCAATCAAAAACATCTCAGTAATCTGTGGAAAAACCAAACTTCAGTAGTGGAGGCTGAACTAAATGTCATCAAAAGGATTGAAAATACCCTGGACAAACAGCACAAAATAATCAACCAACACATTACCAATTGCAACGCGGCCATAAGCAAACTGAAAGAAGAAATCCAACACACTGACAACAAAGCGGAATTCACATTATCAACGTTCATAGCCAATAACATCATGACCAATCTTAAAGAAATCCAGGAGACACTAGTTGACACAGTGGCTAACATTTTCTATGAAAAGTTCAACTTTCACTTGCTGACGCCGGCACAGTTGAAAAACGAACTGAATGTTATAACCGGACAAATCTCAAAGGACTTAGCCTTACCGATTAATAATATTCAGACTGACTTGGCGAAAATCTATCACCTATTGAAAGTGAAAGCAAGAGCTACCAGAAAGTTCCTGATTTTCGAAGTAAGAATTCCTCTTGTGAGCAGGGAAGATTATGAGCTAGATTAAGGTCCGGCTTCGCACGACGTGGGCAGCTAACCAGGGAACAGGACGGGCAGGTTGAAGTGTAGGCAGCAGGTCGATTAGGTAGGCAGCACGGAGCAGGTCGGGCAGGTAGGTAATGTAGGCAGCAGGTCAACTAGGCATGCAGCTGGACTGACAGGAACTCCTCGAGTCGTGGAATGCTCGAGAGTGACTGATGAGCAGGCACCACGACAGTCTAGCAGGCACACGGAGGTAAATCAGACACAGCATAACACGCACGATATATTAAACTTGAGCACTTAGTTTAGTAGTACATTGCAGATAGTATTACTCATACACAAGCTGGATATTAAGGTTTAGAGACTTTCCAGAATAGAAGATACATTTTGTATTTTAGTGCTTAGTAATTATGCGACTTTTCGGATTCAGACCCGATTCAAGACTGCCAAGCCCTCGGCCTTTCCGTCTTTTATATCCACCGCTTGACAGAATCAGAATCAGAATTTAAGTTAGTGACATCTTGTTGTCATAAAAAAAGTGCAACCTGCCAGTATTCAAAACAGCCAGTAATATTCAATCCAAAACCTTTTCGATGAATTCTGAGAGCGTGTAAATTAATTTTCAATTTATAAAATACAATATTTGAGCTAACCATATTGATAAAAAGAATTTAAATTATATAAATCAAAAGTAATCTTCATAGTCTAAGCTAGTAAGAAGCTCTATGACAGAAAATTTAAAAGGAAAAGTATTGACAGCTTGACAACCTGACGTAGGTGTCATAACATTGAAAAATATGATTATTTTATAAGAAAACGAATCGTTTTAGACCGATTCGCAGAATAATAATGTAAACGTATAAAGGATGCGAAGTATAAGTATATGATGTAAAATGTATTGGCATGGAATAATATGAAGTAGGGTAGAGTGGTAGCCAATGAACCGCGTGTACCGTATGAACCATACTACCCACAGGCAATACGGGCTTTTGCTAGCTCGTGCAAAAAACATATAACGACTCGCTTGCCTTGCCATGCAGTTTGATCTAGTCGCCGGCCGCCAGTCGCCACAAACGCATATGTGCGTCGCGTCCTTGTGTTTTGTTTATCAAAAATGACGAAAATTTCGTGAGTATTTTTTTGTAATTACTTTATTATTTTAACTCTTATTAAACTATGAGTGAATTGTATGTGTAATGTGGGTCCTTGCGCTTGTATGTTACTACTTTTTGGAATTACTACTCAACCGTTACTGTGTAAAACTTATTCTAAAATTTCCTAAGAGGGGATGGGTACGCAGTGAGTCAAATTTACTGGGTGAGCAATGAACCACGGTTCATTGTGTACTACATCTAATTGCTTTGCCTAATGCTATTGTGTAGGTAACACTGATTGTATATTATGTTTGTCACATATAAACAGGTGGGGAGTATTATTCCAGTCAACCTCTGATTGTTGATGTGAGTATCATTAAGTAGGAACTATTTCTTGATTTCAGCATGGGTTGAAACACATAAGGGCGGCAAGTCCGAAAAGGGGTTATCACACAGCAGCAGCTATTCAAAAAGGAATAGACAAACATTTGTCGGGGCTGAGTAGGTATTAGAAAAGCAGCCGAAGCAGCAAATCTTCCCTATCCAACACTGTGAAGATACATTGAAAAATACCGCAACAATCCGTCATGGAGCTGCATTACGAATCATGATGCAAGCAAAACTATAATGATGAAAGAGAAAACAGTATCAAGAAGTATTTATTGGATTGTGCACATAAATTATATGGCCCAACTTTAAAGACGCAGAATTGCCAAATGGCAGTGATTAACAAAATTGAAATGCCGCCATCGTGGAAAGTCCATGACATGGCAGGCTGAGGTTGGATGTGGGTGTTTAGAGCAAGACATCCTGAATTGTCAGTGGAAAACCGGAGGCTTGTAGTATGGCAAAAGCTGCTAGTTACAGCATTTAATAAAAAGAACGGGATACAATTTTACAACAACCTGAAAGAAGTTTTAAGTCGCTCTCCATCTTTTGCTAATGGAAACCGAATATATAATCTTGTCGAAACCTCTACCACACCTGTGCAACGACCCCATAATGTTCTGGCAGCTAAAGGACGCAGTGTCTGTAAAGTCACCAGTGGGGAACGTGGAATCTTGGTTACAACTTGCTGTATTGTAAATGCGATTGGCAAGGCATTACCTCCGGCTATGATGTTTCCAAGATAAAACTATAAGGCACACATGCTGTATGGGGCACCCCCAGGGACACTTGGGTTAGTCGTACCTAGCGGTTGGATGAATACAGAATGATTTGTTATTTATTTTCAACTTAAAACAAACAATTATCGGTTTATCTATTACTGTGATTCATTGTGTACCACCTGGATCATTTAGTCCCACCCCCCTGGTTCATCGCGTACCCTTACTGGTACACTATGAACCATTTACCTTGTTTTAAAAAAACCTGTATAATTCAGGAAATAGTTAATATTATCCAATATTTTGAATGCAATGTGGTAGCTTATTAAATTACCTATGTGGTGAGATAAAAATATTTTCTTAGACTGCAATAACCACTGTGCTAGAGCTCTTCAAATTTTTGGTGGTTCATTGGCTACCACTCTACCCTAAGTATTAAGAGACCTAAGTGTGAACTAGGTGAGAACACCAGCTCACTCAGTGAAATAACTAAAATATGTGGTTTAAAATAGCGAAATACCACACACCCTGGTCGACACACTCTCGATCTTCACCACGTTGTTCACAAGGGACTTGTGGACGATAAACCCGACACCACCCTGGGACTGCCGGTCACCCTCTCGGAAATAGAGCAGGTTGCCGGATTTGAGGATTATCGAGTCCTCCCCCTC
The DNA here is from genome assembly GCA_945859665.1 of Anorthoa munda. Classification (NCBI taxonomy): domain Eukaryota; kingdom Metazoa; phylum Arthropoda; class Insecta; order Lepidoptera; family Noctuidae; genus Anorthoa; species Anorthoa munda. The sequence continues at coordinate 3,222,297 of OX243899.1, read as the reverse complement.
TCTTCGGACTTCAGATAACCCTATAATACTCCATCGCAACCTGCTCAATTCCTCTTCGAGTTCGGTGATCTTTTCGTCGGTCCGAAGTGTGCGCGTGTTGTATGTTGCCAGGTCCAGTCGTCGGTGTTTGTTGGGGTAGCCGGATCCCGTCCGGAGATTCTTGGCACCCCTTGCCATGCCGTAACCTCGACCGCTACCGTAGTCGAGGGTAGGCAGGCTGCCGGGCACTAGGGGCCATTTTTTATTTGTGCTTTTCCTGGGGGGGGGTTTTGCCATAATCGCCACGCTTGGCAGGCGGGTTGGCGATCGCAGTATGGCTGTTATAGAAGCACAGAGAATGCTGCTGCGTGTACGTAGTCGCAGCGGAAAAACGTCGAATTTATTAATTTCAGATAAGCAGATAATTAGTTTATGACGTCGTGTAATTGTGTATAGTAAGTACAAATTTGTGTATCCAACCATTGGGGAGCTATTCAACAAAAACTGTTTCCGCTGGAACTACGTCATCCTAGCGGCACCTTTTTTTTCCTATGCACGTAGATAAAAAAAAATACATTCAATAATTAGTTTGAAACGAGAGGTAAATGTGTATGCTTAAATCAAATTTGTGTGACATAAAACTGCGAAGATAATCAAGTTTCCGCTGCGCTGACGTTTGGCTATTTGATGAAAATCATATAAAACGGCTTAGTGCAGAGTTGATATTTTTTACGCACTTTGCTTTGAATTTGTGTATAATGATTGTGAAAACAGAATTTGAAAAAATCTTACCGTTCAGAAGATATACACGTAAAAGTAAAATAAGGTTTTTAGGTCCAAGTACTTAAAATAGGAACACTAGAGCCTAATTTATAACGTTTATTTGTATCTTGTAAGGGTCTACAAAGTCCTGCCAAGTTTCATGTATGTGTTCTTAGTAATTAATGAGCAGTCGCATAATTTACTACGACTGGACCACTATATTGTATGACAACCGATTTTAGGACATTTTAATGGAAATGCAACGTAAAACATATGGCGATAATTCGTGTATTAAAGCAACTATTCACATGTAAAATTTCAGCTCATTACACTAAATAATTAAAGAGATATAATAAAAATACCAGAACAACCGCAATTCATGGATAAACCGACCAAGTTTGAATGGCTACAAAAAAGCGGCCGTGCAGTATATAGAGCTAACATTCTAAAATATCCAGTGTCGTACCATTATTGGATTGATACAGGTGAGCACACAATTCTTGAACAAGTAACAAATAATGTTCGTGATCAAAATAGTAGCTCACTTGTTTGTTTCTCAAACTTACGAAATTATTACAATAAGAATTACTTCTGTATTAGCAAATGCATTTATTTGTCAGAATATTACGTCCTTAATATTCTGCTGCTTCCATCGTAGAAATATTTTGATGTTAGTAAAATTTGATTAAATGAAATATTAATCATAATTAGAAAAAAATATTAACACACCAGTAGTTATTAGATAGATAAGGGAATAATCTAAAGAAGGTTGTTCTATCTCACGACGGTGGGTTGTTCTTAAGGGCTTATTACACTACACGGTATATCATTCCGAAGCAATAAGGTCGATATTATGAGAACCCTAACTTCCTAACATTTATTACACTACCCTAAATTAGGGTTTAGGGCCCTGCATACCGTGTAGTGTAATAAGCCTTTCAGTCGTGTGTGTAGTGCACATGCACATTGTTTCTGTGTGCGTAAGATCGGGAGCGCTCAGCAGAGAGTTTGTATTATACTAGAGGTAACGTATTTAAGTTATAAAAGTTATCTCTTTGACGTTGAGGATGGTAGCGTTTGCCTATGTTTGTCTCTTTTTTTTGGTAGAATTTTTCTATAAGCAAGAACAAAAGAATTAACAGTTTCTTTTTCGTCGTAAATACGTTCCCTCTAGTATAATACAAACTCTCTGGCGCTCAGTATCGCTTACGCACACTGTAGAATTTAGCGCCTGCTTGGTTTAGCACTAAATTCTGAGTTGGTTGATTTGGTTGACTTTATCTTAGAATGGTAATGGTTTGGTTACTGGTTTACGACCACTGGTTTAATGATACGCAATAATATGGTTTTATGGTTATATTAAATACTGGTTAAAATAATGGTAAATGGTTAATCTAAGCTAAAGTAACACTAAGATGGTTTGATTGGAGTTACGCGATTGGTATCCGAACACGCACTAACTGACGCTAGTTGCGATACATGCATTTATGGAAATGCACGCAGGCAATAGTGCTGAGCTGTTCGGTTGCAAATATTGTACCGAACATATTCCCGAGCACAAGATGAGATAAGAAGAGGGTAAAGTACTCCTCAAATCATCTTAGTTTTATAATTATACAAGAAATAAACAATAAATGGTAGAAACTAAACAAGAAATGGTAAACAAAAGTAAATTATAAAATGGTAAACAATTTACTTGTTCTAAAATGGTAAACAAAGGTAAAGTATAAATTATGATTATTCTTAAAAACATGAATTCTTTAAACTAACGAGTCTTCCACTGTAAGCACACGTTCTTTTCGCACTGTAGGCAACGTAGCCCTTTCCTTTTTACCCGCACTACGCATAGCACTGGGCCATCGTCTGGCGAAATATGCACTTAAACCTATATGTTCACTCTCACTTTGCTGACGGTCAGCGGTACTATGCTTTCGCGGTTGCACTTCACTATGCACTCTGGTTGACTCCGACGTGGTCGCCACAGACCGCTGTCTGTGGTGAGGCTGCGCCCGGCTGGCCGTAGACTGCAAGCAGCAACTCGCTCTTTTCCAGATCCAGACTGCTGCCGCGCATAGTACAACTCCCAGCAGTATGTAGACGATAGTGTACTGGTGGATGTCATGAACTGATACGCCATCGACTTCTGCTTTGGTGGTTTTCAGCGTTTTAATCTGTTCTCCAAGAATGGATAGAGATCTATTCAGACTAATGTCCTCTGGTAATGCTGTTTCCGTTGGTATTGTAATGTTCACAATATGGTTTATCTGGTCTAGCTCTGGTACGAGCATATTTGGTGAAAAGTTTAATTGGTTGGATTGCTGTTGTAAAGAATATAGTGCGAAATCTTTGCTTTTAATAAAGCATTTCTGAGTCATGGTAATGACCCCTGCTCGGGTCAGCTGGCGTACGGTAACTTGATCGTCGCATATGATTTTAATCGAATATGTGTCACAACAAAAGTATAAGTATTGTGACGTTGAGTGTAATTCTACCCATCTGTTTTTGCACGCTGTTCTTTCTGTTTTGCACCTTTGGTTTATTGAGCTAGTTTCGCAAAAGTTTTCGTCATTTTCCAAATTTTGGATTGGTTTGAAAAGCTCACATATGAATGATTCTCCGTGGTACAAACATGTGTCAAGTTCATGTATAGTTGGTACGAAATAAGCATCCTTTTTCAGGTTTACTGCTACATATTCCGATATTGGTGTTATGGTAATCATACTGTTATTGGTTTGTTGTGGAACTGGTATTATTCTATATAATTGAAAACTTTCCCTTGCTATGAGCGGGAATGTAATTTCGAAAATAATATACTTTTCGGTGACCCGAGCTTTTGTTCTCAGTAGCTTGTAGATGCGCTGAAGGTCTGTCTCTATGTTTTCTATTGGTAGTGCTAAATCTTGAGGCATTTGCCCATAAATAATTTGCAGCTCTCGTTTGAGCTGCGCTGGTGTTAGAAGGTGGAGACTGATTTGACCATGGTATATTTCCGATATTGTATTTATTAAAGTTTCCTGTATCTGTTTCAAGTTTTGCATCATATTCATGGTAGCTATAGAGATTAATGTGAAGTCCTGTTGTGTATTCATCACATCGATTTCCTGTTGCAGCTTACTGTTAACGTTGTCTAAAGCATTTAAATGTTTATTTATGGTTTTGTGTTGCTTTGCAATTATGTCTTCAGTTCTTTGTAGTACATTGTGCTCTGCTTCGACGATAGATGTCAAGTTTTTCCATAACTGACCTTGGTGTTTTAGATTACGGTGCACAAGTTCAATGTCCTGTCTGTATTTTTCTGCGAAACTTTCGTCTAATACTCCGAACAATGAGTTTGCAATTGAGCCGACAGCGTTGATAAGGCCGCGTCGTGTTCGTAAGCGCTCGCCGTAATGCTGGCTAAGCAACAGCTGGTTGCAGTATTGCAGTTCGTTGTAATCGTGACGTATTTGTAGGAGTATCATATGACAGTGACTTGAGTCCATAATTGGTTCGCATGTTCTATCAAGGTAGCTTGTAAAGTCCTTGATGGCCTTGTCTCCTTGCCAGTATGGAGACATGTCAAAATAAGTGACTAGTTTCCACTTGTCCCGAATTAATTGTACTTTACCCACAGTGTCAAAGTACAACGTTTTGTTGGTATCGAATTGTGTGATATTATATGTAGCTGTGGTTGGTAATATTATACCTAAGAACAGTAAAAGTGATACTGCAATGTTTACTATCTTGGGATAGGTACTGTACGTTCTGGTGTTTGGTTGCGGGCGATTACGTGTTTCCTTTTCGGATCTAGTACTTTGATGTAGTGGTTGTTCTTCTGGTATATTTGGTTCCGTTTGGTTTAAAGGTAGAACTGATAGTTTAACTACAGGGCGCTTCATGTAGCCGTTTTTGGTTTTTAGAGTGACTACTCTGACAAGTTCATCTTTTCCTGGATGGACTTCCATCACACGACCCATTGGCCATTTTCCTGCGGGAATGTTGTCGTCATGTATCGTTACTAAATCACCCACGTTGACATTCTTCTGGTGTTTCGTCCATTTGTTTCTGGTTGATAGTTGAGTCAAGTACTCTGTTTTCCATCTCTTCCATAAATCTTCGAATAGTTTTGACACTAGATGCCACCTGGTTCTGGCGTCGTCTGCTGTGTCAATTATGGTTAAACCTGGTCGTGCTGATAGGAAATGGGCTGGTGTGAGGCAGTTTAGATCCTCCGGGTCTTCCGATAGTGCACAAAGTGGTCGTGAGTTAAGGCAAGCTTCCAGTTTTGATAGCAGTGTGGTGTATTCTTCAAACGTAAGTTTTTGTTGCCCAATCACGCGCTTGAGGTGGTGTTTGAGGCTTCGCACGGCTCTTTCCCAAAGTCCTCCCGCATGAGGCCAAGAAGGTGCGTTGAAATGCCATTCAATTTGTAGCTCTGTTATCTCTCTAAAGAATGAGTCATTGAAAACATTTTGTAGTTGGTCGTATTCTTCTTGCAGCATTCTGTTGGCTCCAACAAAATTGGTTCCATTATCACTGTAGACGTGACGTGGAGCTCCGCGTCGTGCTGCCATTCTGTTTATTGCGGCTAAAAATATAGTTGCGATACATGCATTTATGGAAATGCACGCAGGCAATAGTGCTGAGCTGTTCGGTTGCAAATATTGTACCGAACACACACAGAAACAATGTGCATCTGCACACATGACTAAGACGATCCCGCAGTCACGCAGTGCGTCGGTCGCGACTCGTGAGATAGAACAATTGTATCAGTTTCCCGAAAAGTTAGGTACCAGTAAAAATCCTAAGATTTACTTATTCATATAGGCTTTTACAGTGGGCCACATATTTGTTATTTATATTAATTAAAAACTGATTCTTTATGTTAATGTTATTATTACCTACTTTGTTAATAATATTGTTTTTTTTTTTAATTTTAATTAGTCATTAACCAATAAATACTTTTATGAGTATAATGTTAATTCTTACAGTTGTTTTATTTTCTGCTAAACGATTTTGTACGCACCTGTACGAAACTATTACACTCAATAACGATGCAATACTGGAAATTTTAGAATGTTAGCTCTATATACTGCACGGCCGCTTTTTTGTAGCCATTCAAACTTGGTCGGTTTATCCATGAATTGCGGTTGTTCTGGTATTTTTATTATATCTCTTTAATTATTTAGTGTAATGAGCTGAAATTTTACATGTGAATAGTTGCATTAATACACGAATTATCGGCATATGTTTTACGTTGCATTTCCATTAAAATGTCCTAAAATCGGTTGTCATACAATATAGTGGTCCAGTCGTAGTAAATTATGCGACTGCTCATTAATTACTAAGAACACATACATGAAACTTGGCAGGACTTTGTAGACCCTTACAAGATACAAATAAACGTTATAAATTAGGCTCTAGTGTTCCTATTTTAAGTACTTGGACCTAAAAACCTTATTTTACTTTTACGTGTATATCTTCTGAACGGTAAGATTTTTTCAAATTCTGTTTTCACAATCATTACACATGAACGGTAAGGTTCGTGCTGCTAGCTATTTCGGGTGCTAAATGATAAGTCTGAGCTAAGATTCAGAGTACGTTTATTTTTATTTTTATTTTTTTACTATGTATAGGCCTGTGTTTGACCACAATCTCACCGTGGTCAGTGATGATGTGGCCGATGGTGGTAAGCACACAAAGCCTAGAAGGGAACTGGCTCTCAAGTGCTGCTGTCGGAACACACCGGAAGGTGCTTGGCGACAGATTTTCAACTTGAGGGTGGTTGCCAGCCAGGCGGGTACTACAAAGTACCCTACCACCGTGCTATGGTTTCCTCACGATGTTTTCCTTCACCGAAAGCTCAAGCTCATTGTAGGATTCGAACCCGCGACCTTCGTCTCGGTATCCGACGTCACTACCACTGAGCTATCATCGCCTTAATTATCATCGCGTTTATTCCGAAACTTTACGCTAATTAATGCTAATGATGGTAATGAGTGCTACAAGTATGCCGGTCGATCGCGCACTGGCTCGCGTAGCTCACGCTTTCCGCTGGTGCGGCCGCGCGACCTACTTGAGTCAAAACTGCTGATGATGATGTGTTCGATGAGTATCGAACATGCTCCCGAGTGGAAGAAATGGGAAAGATGAGATGAGATGATTACACAATTAAGAGGGTTAGTAACACATAGGTGAACCAGTATTTGTTTATGCTAAATGAAGGTTAATACAATGCTGAATGTTCTTATCCTAAGTGATAGCTAATCTCTATCTAGATCTACCGTAAAGACCGATTGTCTTTTACTGATAGGTGACGTTGATTTGTCTCTTTTGTACCGTAAACTGGACCACCGTTTGGTCCCACAAACACTGGGCCCTTGCTCGGGCACGGGTGATTTACGCGCACTAGCACTAACACTCACACTGCTGGTAGGCGCCGCCCGCGGCGCGGCAGGTTCGCTTGGAGCCTGCGGGTCACGCGCGGGCGCGGGTGAGGCTTGCTTGCCTCGCCACCACAGGAACACCAGGAACGCTACGACGGCGACGACTGCTGCTAGCAATACGTATGATATGGCATAGTGATGTATATCATGCGTAGTTAATGTTCCTTCTTCTAAAGCTGCTTTCTTCATAGCGGCTATCTGATTGCCGAGACTTGTTAGTGTGTTGTTGGTCTGTGCATCTTCTGTTGTTGTTTCGAGAAGCGGTAGCGTAATATTGACCAAATGATAGTGCTGTATTGGAGCTATGTTCGCTAATAATAGGTCAGGTTTTAAAGTCAGCTTGTTTTCCTGCTGATATGAATAAAGTGTTATGTCACGGCCCTTAGCTATGCATTCTTTATCGAGTTGAATGAGCCCGGCCTTGCTGACACGGCGCGTTCGGGTTTCATTGTCACATATGATTGTAAATGAATAGGTATCGCATGCGAAATACAAATAAGACGATAGGTCGTGTAATTGTAACCACATATTCTTGCAGGTTTCTTTCTTAGACTGGCAGATACCTATTTGTTCGGTTTGACAGAACTTTTCTTCTAGACCCAGTCGCTTGACTGGACCTCGTAGCTGACAGATATAACTTTCCTCCTGATAGGTGCAGGTTTGAAGATCGTCGTTCTTGACTTCGATATAGGAGTCCCTCATCAGATTAGTTGCTATGTAATCTGTGAGGGGAATAATGCTGATCATGTCCTTTCCCACCTGGAGAGGAACAGGTATTAAGCGGTACAGTTGGAAACTGTCTCTGCTAATGAGTGGCACGGAGATCTCAAACATGAAGTACTCTTTACTCATTCTCGCCTTGATCTTTAGGTGTTTGTAGATTTCATATAAATCGGCCTGGATGTTGTTGATAGGTAAAGTAAGTTCTTTTGATATTTGACCGGAAATGATTTGAAGTTCGTTGCTGAGCTGCTCTGGAGTAAGTAGATGCATGTTAATTTTACTATGATAAATATCCGCTAAGGTGTCGATTAATGTATCTTGGACACGCTTTAAGTTGTGTATCATGTTTGTCGTAGCCATGGCTGCGAGAGTGAATTCTTGTAACATTGATGTACTTTTACCTTGCAATTGTATCTGCTTAGTCGCTTGATCTAAGAGGTTTAGATGTCTATTTATGAGCTTATACTGAGTATCAATAGTCTTCTCAGTTCGTTTCAGAATATTATACTCAGCTTCTACCACTGATGTTTGGTTTTTCCAAAGCTGTAATAGGTGCTTGTTACGCCACGGTACAAGCTAGGAATCGCTGACGCTGGATACCAATTCTGCGCATCGCAACCGCGGTCGACACGAGGCGCCGACACGAGGAGCCGACTCAGCAACACGTGCATTTCCGATCGCGCCACTTTTATTTCGCAATAATTTACTTGACACCAGAAACTTTGTAATAAAACAATAAGGCATTCTTGGTACAACCATCGACCGAGTATCACCTTGTTAGGCTATAATTCAATTGTAATTCTTTTATACAATAAATTGTTCTAAGTAAATTGGTTTTTTTTGCATCCTCCGGCTCCAGATCTCTTATTTGGCGCAGTCGGTAGGATACTCGCGGGCCGGTTCGCGAGAGTAGCTTACTAGAATCGCTATTATAGGCGCGATACGCGGGCTACCCGGGTGGCTATCTAGCACCATACGAGTATCCGGATCTACAGGACCTGCAGCTGGGAGGTGTATCCAGACATAGATACCGCAGAGAAACCAATTATGTGCATGTAAGTACTCTAGAATAGTTCTCGAGTTGCTTCCTTTTACTTTTACCGTGTAATTTTAATCCTCCAAGATTTTCCATCCCAGGCAATCGCGGACCCCTAGGTTAGATAGATCCTCTAGGTCAGATTTTATAGATTCAATAAGACAAAGCTCTGGTTTTAGTGTTAGTGATAGGAATAATATCGGTGTACCGTTAACGGAAATGGCGTCAATTGATGACATTTATAAGGCTTTGCGTATTGTCCCCGAATTTGATGGGAACACGAATGTCCTGACTAGATTCATTAAACTCTGTGACCAATTAGTGCAAACCTTCATTTCGCAGGATCCAGGCAATCAGTTAATAAATTTAGCGCTTTTAAACGGAATCCTTAATAAAGTAACTGGACCCGCAGCACGTTTAATAAATACTAACGGTGTTCCAGAAACTTGGGAAGGCATTCGTAGCTCATTAGTGAATAATTTCTCCGATCAGCGCGATGAGACTTCGCTTTATAATGACTTGGCTTTACTCACTCAAGGTAATTCCACACCCCAGGAGTTTTATGAGAATTGTCAGAGCTTATTTGCAACTATTATGACGTATGTTAGCTTGCACGAGACTGTTCAGAGCACTATAGAATCGAAACGGTCACTCTATAAAAAGTTAACCCTTCAGTCTTACTTAAGGGGCCTCCAGGACCCACTAGGGTCGCGCATAAGATGTATGCGACCAGACACGATTGAAAAGGCCTTGGAGTTCGTTCACGAAGAAATGAATACTCTGTACTTACAGCAGCGTAATGAGCAATTACCAACGAAGAAAACTCCATCTCAGGTTCCTAATCAGCCAATGAAGCCGTTCAATCCTGTCATGTCGCCTATGCAGAAGCCATTTAATTTTAGCATGCCCGGCCCTTCGCGACAGAATGTAATTATGCATCCTCAACGTCCTCAAACTATGTGGAGACCAAACTTTAATCCATCACCGCAATTCCAAGGCCCTTCGCGCACTCAACAAATGTTCGGTGCACGCCCTCTTAATTATAACGGGCAAAATAATGCGTTCAAACCTCGGCCTAACCTCGGGCCAATGGGACTAGTGGGATAGACCCGTTTTCGGGTCTATCCCACTAGTCCCTTTGACTCAGTCCCACGATGGGACAAATGGGAAAATATATCCCACTTGTCCCATGGGACAACTGATACTAACAAAATTTTAAAATTATATCCCACTAGTCCCATGGGACAACTGATACTAATATATTTTTAAAATTATGTCCCATTAGTTCCATAGGACAGCAAATACTGATATTACGAGTATGATTACGATGTCGTCAATCGTCGTCATCGTCTACTAATACTTAATGGCAAAATTAAAAAAATAATCCTGCTTTTGTAAATTTCTTATATATTTTGCGTTATCAACCTTCAATAGAATTTCCACTATATAACGTAATATCCCCTAAGGTAATGGTACCATAGGGGGTATTACATTATATATGTCTAGGATCATAGTTTAATAGATTAATCAAAAAAAAAAACAACTGTTTAAAAAGGAACGAAAAAATATAAACAAGAAGAAAATCATGTTGTGCAGTCGAAAGATACATATTCGCGAGCTGGCTGACCAAAACCAGATACCTCATATTTACCATTAAAATATTTTATAGCCAGAGAACGTCTACATCTCATTTCAATTCCAAAAAGCCCAAACACTACTAGGATACATTGTTTTATTACCCACGGGGTTCCAGTGCCTACCTTCCGGCTTCATTATGAGACAGTTCAATCGTACCTTTTTCATCAGTACCATTTATTTATATGTATTTGCTTCGTCAAAGTCGCAAGATATGATGTGCAGATTGTACATATTCGCAGTCAGATGTAGAACACTGACATAAAGGCAAGGCAACGAGCTTGAAGGAAAACAATTTACTTTTAAAGTTACCATGCCCTGTGAGAAATTGGGCAACACAGTGATCCACCTCCAGCCACATCCTGGCCAGCCGCACGCGAACGGATGGAAAGAATTGACCGTAGTTCTACTGAACATTTTGATAAGGTAATTTCAGTGTAATAGGAATAGATTTTTTTATTATTATTTTATTATAATTTTTTTTTTTTTTTTTTCGATATTTTTTTCTGAGAACTGTTATAACTTGGTCTATCACCCATTTACGGCTTGACGTCGATTTCTGGGACACCCTGTATGTATGATTGTGTGTTCGGGTCAAATCTTGCAACTGAATTTTAAAGCAGTTATCTTCCACTGATTAAGATGTAATTTTGCACACGTTTATTTATTTTGGACGACAATGAATTGTTATCCAAACTAAATAAACGTGATTCACCGTCCCAATCATATAATCAGTACTCGCTGTCCTATGGAACTAATGGGATATAATTTTAAAAATATATTAGTATCAGTTGTCCCATGGGACTATTGGGACATAATTTTAAAAATATGTTAGTATCAGTTGTCCCATGGGACAAGTGGGATATATTATCCCACTTGTCCCATGGTGGGACTGGGCCAATGGGACTAGTGGGATAGACCCTAGTTTTCAACCTAAAGTTCCAAATTCAAATGATGCACCTAAGCCTATGAGTGGAGTATCGCATTATGTATCTAGACCAATGCCAATACGTGGTCATGATTGGACGAGGAGTGGTAATCCACCACCCTCTAACTATTTTAGGAGTAGAGAACTTAACCTTAATGAATGTTACGAATATCCAGATTTCGAGCCGTTTTACGATAATAACTACGAAGAATATCACTGTGGCTATTACGAACAACCTGACTGCATTTACTATGATATGTCTATGCTTCAACAACCTTCTTGTGCCGATGTACATTGCGCGCCTCCTGAGGAAACGCCAGCTAATGCTACGACTCCTAAGGAGGAAAATTTTCGGAAATGTCCGAATACAAAAGAGTCAAAATAGAAGTTAACTTGCAGACACAGCGTTACTTACCTTACATAGAAATCTCTAATCCGCCATTAAAACTGCTCATTGATACCGGGGCAAATCAATCATTCATTAGGCCGGAAACTGTAAAGAAATATTACCCTCACTTACCTTGGAATTACGACCCGTTTGAAGTCACAAATGTGCATGCGACTAGTCGTAACGACTACTCCATTGACTTACCTTGTTTTCAGGAATTCAATGATGACAGTGGATTAACGTTTTATATATATAAATTTCACGACTATTTCGATGGTCTGATCGGATTAGACCTCTTAAATAAATGGGAGTCAACTATCGATCTTAAAAATAATAAACTTGTAACAAAGCATGCCGTTAATCCAATAGTAATGTATAACTCTCGGAATTGTAATTTATATGAAGATATAATTCCGGCAAATTCTTCAAAATTAATCAGAGTCCCAGTCGATATTCGAAACGGTGACGTATTTATTTCGGAACAAAGTATTTCTAACTGCTGTGTGCATGAGTGTATTACTAGCGTAAAAAATAATCGCGGATATCTAGAAATATTTAACCCTACATCTAATGATTTAATATTTTCTATGGACCACCCAATTAAAGCAGAGATTTTTAACACTGAAAGCGTTAACATATCATCTTCATCTCGCGTGCAGGAAGTTTTATCTCGTTTACGTACTGACCATTTGAATGAAGAGGAGCGAGCCAATTTAAAATCGTTAGTTTCCCAATACGCTGATGTGTTCTATATAGATGGCGAACCTCTTACCTTCACTAATAAAATAAAACACCACATACGTACCACAGATGAAATACCAGTTTATACTAAATCTTACCGTTACCCATTCGTACATCGCGAAGAAGTTCGAAGTCAAATTGCAAAGATGCTGGAACAGGGTATTATCCGCCCCTCAGAATCTGCGTGGAGCTCACCGATCTGGGTAGTTCCTAAGAAAGCAGACGCGTCCGGCAAAGTTAAATGGCGCATTGTAGTTGATTTTCGAAAGCTCAACGAAAAGACCATAGATGATAAATATCCTATACCAAACATAGCAGACGTTTTAGATAAACTAGGAAACTGTAATTATTTCACTACTCTCGATTTAGCTAGTGGATTTTATCAAGTTGAGATGAATCCAGACGACATTACCAAAACAGCATTCAATGTCGAACACGGTCATTTCGAGTTTTTGCGTATGCCGATGGGACTTAAAAATTCTCCATCGACATTTCAACGTGTCATGGACCATGTCCTTCGGGACCTACAAAATTCTATCTGTTTAGTATATTTAGATGACATCATAATCTTCAGTACTTCTTTACAAGAACACATTGGTAATTTAGAAATGGTATTTAAAAGACTGCGTGACTCTAACTTTAAGATACAGATGGATAAGTCGGAATTCTTAAAGTTAGAGACGGCGTATCTGGGTCATATCATTAGTAAGGACGGGATTAAACCAAATCCTGATAAAATTGCTGCCATAAAAAAATTCCCTTTACCGCGGACTTCGACAGAAATTAAAAGGTTTCTGGGACTGTTAGGGTACTATCGTAAGTTCATCCCTGACTTCGCAAAGATCACCAAACCAATGACACAATGCCTTAAGAAAGGCTCTAAGATAAATTGTAACGATATTAATTATATTAATTGCTTTCAGAAGTGCAAAACTTTGCTTACCAATGACCCAATATTGCAATACCCCGATTTTTCTAAAGATTTCCTGCTTACAACTGACGCATCAAATCTAGCAATAGGAGCAGTCCTTTCACAAGGACCAGTAGGGTCGGATAAACCGATAGCCTATGCATCGCGGACGCTAAATACAAGTGAAATAAACTATAGTACAATAGAAAAGGAGCTATTGGCTATAGTTTGGGCCACGAAGTATTTTCGGCCTTACTTATTTGGTCGCAAATTTAAAATCTTCACCGACCATAAGCCTCTCCAGTGGGTTATGAGCTTGAAAGAGCCTAACTCTAGATTAACACGTTGGAGATTAAAATTGAGCGAATACAATTTTACAGTAATTTACAAACAGGGTAAAATTAACACGAACGCAGATGCTCTTTCTCGCGTTGAGATTAATACCGAAGAAACAGACTCAATTGCTGTCAATGTATCGGAAAAGCCACCTTCATTAACTGGTTCGTCCACAGCTACAGCTCATACAAGTACCGAAAACCCAATTCTGGAAATACCTATCTCGGATGATCACCTAAATAAATTTAATAGGCAGATCTGTTTTACTGTAGTAGGCGATATAAAGAAACGTCCAACGGTTTCTAAACCATTTGAGACCCACACTCGTACTTCAATTCAACTCTCGGAATCAAATCTCCAGGAAGATGTGATTAATGCTATCAAGGAATATGCAAACCCAAAAGTAAAAACAGGCATCATAATATATCCCCCTTTGGCAATGTATAAGATCATACCCATTATACAAGAGAAATTTAAAAGTTCAGCTATGAATCTTGTCCTGACCAAGACCGAGGTAGAAAACGTCAAAGAGTATCTAAAACAACAGGAAATCATTCAAAAATACCATGAAGGTAAAACCAACCACCGTGGTATTAATGAATGCTACCTAGCCCTTTCTCATAGATACTATTGGCCAAAAATGCGAGAGCAAATTGCTAAGTACATAAATGAGTGTAATATATGCGGCCAGGCCAAATATGACCGGCATCCCATAAAACAAAAATTCACTATAGTTCCGCCGCCAACAAAACCATTTGATGTAGTCCATTTAGATTTATTTACCGCCCAAAACGAAAAGTATTTAACAATAATTGACGCGTTCTCGAAATATGCCCAGGCATATCATCTCAGAGACGGTACCGCTGTTAGCGTTGTTCAAGCCCTCTTAAAGTTCTGTTCTCATCATGGCGTCCCAGTATCTATAATTACAGACCAAGGTCCTGAATTCACAAACCAACTTTTCACTGAATTCACCAAGGTTCATAAAATCCAACACCACAAAACTTTGGCCCATGCCCCTAATGATAATGGAATGGTTGAACGACTCCATTCCACTCTATTAGAGCACTTGAGGATTTTTAGAATACAAAATCGTAGTGAACCAGTTGTCAATCTTATGACATACGCTATATTGGCGTATAACAGCAGCATACACAGTTTTACGAAATGCCGACCACTCGAAGTAATTACCGGGCATACGGATCCACGCGACCCTCTAGATATAGACCTATCCGTGCATTTACTGCAAGAATACGTCTTAGAGCATCGGGACAAAATGTCTAAACTGTACGAGGCAATAAGTGAAACATCTTTACATCAGCGTACGCAATTGATTGAAAATAGGAATAAAGATAGGGAACCTGAAAAGGAGTATGAACCGGACCAACATGTATTCGTGAAAAACCCATTGGCTAGTAGACAAAAACTCGCACCCCGTTTTACACACGATACGGTGTTAGCAGACCTACCTATTCATATATACACTAGAAAGAAACGTGGTCCCGTTGCCAAATCGCGCCTCAAGAGAACGGCTAACACTAAACAATTGTTACAGGATACTACTGATGATGTTTCTCCACCTGGCCCGAGCGGACGACATAATACTTGAACGTCTAGAAGATGGGCCCGGATTACTACCTTTTAAACTAGGAGCAGCAAAGATAATATCACATTATCATTCTTTCCTCCTTTACATAGATCTAGACGATATTCAATCCAAGATTAATGTAGTTGCGTTACAGTTGAATGAGTTCAAGCCTTTAGCTAACAATAGAACATTATCACTTTTCGATCCACATATTAGTTATCTCGCGGACAAACTTAACCAGTTATCTTCTCAGCTAGAGAGTTTCAAGCCTAGTCGTAATAAGCGTGGACTTATCGACGGATTAGGATCTGTAATTAAGAGTATTTCTGGTAATTTGGATTACACAGACGCAGTAAAATACAATAATGCCATCCGAGTTTTACAAGGAAACGAAGAAAAGTTAACGTCCGAATTTAACAGTCATATAAGCCTAACTAAGGACTGGATGTTTAAACATTCCAGTATACTTGAAGAAATGTTAAACAATCAAAACTTAATTGCTAAAAAACTTAATTCTATAATAAAACAGGACGTATCTAAGCAAGATGTAGTTAGTTTCGCTCACTTAGCCCAACATCTATTAATCTTAAACGATAATATAGAATCACTATCAGACGAGCTAAATAAGATAGAATACATGTTAGCCTTTATACGTGCATCAAGTGCTACCCATACCATGGTTAGTTTAGTTAATCTTAAAAGC
The DNA here is from genome assembly GCA_945859665.1 of Anorthoa munda. NCBI lineage: Eukaryota > Metazoa > Arthropoda > Insecta > Lepidoptera > Noctuidae > Anorthoa > Anorthoa munda. The sequence goes on along the minus strand of OX243899.1, from coordinate 3,206,143 downwards.
ATGTTAAGTAAGTTAAGATTATTGTACTCGAAGGACGAAATCATCGATATTGACCTTCGAGAATATTATAATATTATTAGATTAGGTTCATATTATATTGATAACAGAATAGTTATAGTCATAAAATTGCCGATTGCCTCACCTGGAGTTTACACCCTCTATAAACTATCCATAGTCCCAACTAAAAATAACCTAGCCCTTATACCTACCTTACCCTACATAGCAATTCAGGGATCATATTCTATGTACATAGAGACAGAATGTCCGAAGATGAACTCATGGTATCTCTGCGAAGAGAAGATTGGCTACAAGATTCTGGATAAACCAGACTGCATTCAACAGCTCATCACCAAACAGCATCTCAACTCCTGTACACTGACACCGGTCGTCCTGCACAAAGAAGCCCTAGAGCAACTAGATGACAGGCACTACACTTTGAACTTTCCTCAACCAACTAAGGTTCAAACATCCTGCGGACAAGAACAATTCCAAATGCTACAAGGGAGTTATCTGGCAACCATACCCCAAGATTGTATTATGAGAACGGCTGAATTCACTATCGCCAACCTCAATGATCGGATTAAAGGACACGCACTGAAAATATTGTCACCCAGCATTCATAATGTCTCTCTGAAAACTGAAGAATCACTGGTCCAACTTAACTCAATCAATCTTGAAAGCCTTCACGACAGTTACAAGAAAGTCTCCGTGCAACCTTCAATAAAACTTACGCCGATCACGAATAACAGTATCTACCATACCACCATACCCGTCTACCTACTACTTTTAGGTGCAGGAGCACTTAGTATTGCCCTAATATATCGACGTTACTATGCGAGAAATAAAGATCAAAAGGGCGATGCTACTGAGATGGAAGCTGCGCAAGACATGTACGCTCAAGTGGAACCTAGAAGGAGCTTACGCCCCGCCGAGATAAGAGTTGATCCGAATACTCTAACAGCAACATTTTCAACCGCTGTTAACAAATAGTTGCTGTTCTACGGGGGGAGGTGTTACGCCACGGTACAAGCTAGGAATCGCTGACGCTGGATACCAATTCTGCGCATCGCAACCGCGGTCGACACGAGGCGCCGACACGAGGAGCCGACTCAGCAACACGTGCATTTCCGATCGCGCCACTTTTATTTCGCAATAATTTACTTGACACCAGAAACTTTGTAATAAAACAATAAGGCATTCTTGGTACAACCATCGACCGAGTATCACCTTGTTAGGCTATAATTCAATTGTAATTCTTTTATACAATAAATTGTTCTAAGTAAATTGGTTTTTTTTGCATCCTCCGGCTCCAGATCTCTTATTTTGCTTTTCGTTGCTATTTATAATTTCAATATCACGTTGGTATTTATCAGCGAAACTTTGGTCGAGTACTCCAAATAATGTATTGGCTATGGAGCCGACCGCGTTGACAAGGCCGCGTCGGGTTCTTGACCGAGTGCCGAAATGCTGATTTAGCAGCAGCTGATTGTGATATTGGAGCTCGTTGTAATCGTGCTGCACTTGTAATAAAATCATGTTACAATGGCTAGGCTCTTTGATTTGTTCACATGTCTGCTCTAGATATTTAATGAAGGTGTCCCCGGCTTTATCACCTTGCCAATAAGGTTGCATGTTGTAGTAGGACACAATTTTCCATTGATCCCGTATTAGATTTAATTTACCTATTGGGTCGTAGTATAAGGATTGATTACCGCTAAATTGGGTAATGTGGTTCGATGCTTCGCTGCTGCCCCAAATGCTGATAAAAAATAATAGTGATAAAACGATGTTGACGAAATTACGATGCTTTCTCGTACTTGCTTTTGTTTCATCCTTTGTGATCTTGGGTTTGGCTTTTTTACTCTGCTCTTCAGCTTCCTTTTCTGCGTCCTCTTGCTCGATTGGTAAGACGGACAATTTGATAATAGGTCGCTTTATTAAACCGTTCTTCGTCTTTAATGTCACAACCCTTACAAACCCGTCCTTCCCTTGGTGTACCTCGACAACTCTCCCCACTGGCCATTTTCCAGAAGGAAAATTATCATCGTGGATGGTCACCATATTTCCGATCTTAATGTTGCTTTTTGGCTTTAGCCACTTGCTACGAACAGATAATTGGCTAAGATATTCAGTTTTCCACCTCCTCCAAAGGTCTTGGAAAATCTTGTTTATTAAGTGCCATCTAGTCCTAGCGTCACTGGCTGTTTCAATAACGGTTAGACCTGCTCTACCGGTTAGGAAGTGCGCGGGTGTTAAGAAATCTAAATCGTCTATGTCTTCAGATATCGGACATAGTGGTCTAGAGTTGAGACCCGCTTCTATTTGCGCTAAAATGGTGCTATATTCTTCATACGTCAATGCTTGGTCCGCTACAACTCGTTTGAGGTGTTGCTTTAGACTTCGTATTGATCGTTCCCATAATCCTCCCGCACTAGGCCAGGAAGGGCAATTCCAGTGCCATTCTATATCCATTTCCGTTATCTCACTATAAAATGAGTCACCGAAAACTTGTTTTAGCTGCTCGTACTCCTCCTGCATTACTTTGTTAGCTCCCACAAAGTTAGTGCCGTTGTCCGAGTACACATGTTTCGGGGCTCCTCGTCGCGCTGACATTCTCCTCAATGCTGCGATAAAGGAAGTGCTGGTCAAGTCCGACACCAATTCTATGTGCACGGCTTTCGTAACCATGCAGACGAACAAAGCCACGTATCCTTTCGTTGTTTTTATTCCACGCCCTTTATTTGCCTTCACAGATATGAAGCCCGTGTAGTCTACACCTGTGTGATAAAACGCTGGAGCTGGGTTGGTGCGGAAATCAGGTAGATCTCCCATAATCTGCTGTAGCTTCCTGGGTGCCTGTTTCCTACAAGTAACACATCTATGAAGTTGCGTTTTGATGGCTCGATTTCCTTTAATTATCCAATACTTTTGTCTAAGAAAGGACATAGTAAGTCGAGCTCCTCCGTGAAATGTGAGCTCATGGGCTTGCGCGATGAGAAGCTCAGTCAGTCGACTGTTGTATGGAATGATGATTGGATGCTTCATTTCTATGCTTATGTTGGCCTGCCTGAGTCTTCCCTTTGCTCTAAGGATCCCGTCCTGATCTAAGTATGGATTAAGGTTGAGTAGCTTGCTATCAGATTTTACTTCCTGGTTTTGCAATAAGCGTTCAATGTCTGTTTTAAATTCAGCGCGCTGTACGTTTTTTATTATTATAAGTTTTGCTGATCTAAGCTCGTGTAAAGTGAGATGCTTTGTTTTCTGTTTACTAACGACAGGTGTCAATGCCCGCCGTACCCAGGCTAAGATGCGTGTTGTTTTTGTAAACGAGCTGTAGCGATGTAATAGATCGTCGACTATGCTGCTATCCATGATAGGATTTTGAACAATGTTTACCTGCCTTTTTATCTCTTCGTTAGTAGTATACTTCGTTTGACCCGTAGGTTTGAAGTGCGATGAAGATAAGAAGGTCGGTCCTTGCCACCACAATTCGTGTTCTAGCAATTGTGAGGTCGTCAGGCCTCTACTAGCTGCATCCGCTGGGTTTTCTTTGGTGTTTACATAATGCCAAGTGTTTGGTGGCATAATGCTAGCAATTTTCTTCACCCTGTTCGCTACGAAAGGCTTCCAGCGCTCCGGGGATCCTTGAATCCAGCTAAGGGTAACCTTAGAATCGCTCCAGCCGTATATCTTCACGGCCAAGCTGTTGATGCTTTTGACGATTTTTGACATGAGTTTCGTAAGTAGTTCGGCCGCACATAATTCTAACCTAGGTAGCGATACAGCCTTGCTAGAGGGCACTAACCGCGTTTTTGCTGCTACTAGCACTACTGATGTAGAGTTATTGGATACGATTCGTGCGTATACTACACAGGCGAAGGCTTGAATTGATGCGTCGCAAAACCCATGTAATTCTATGACGTCATGCTCTTTGCTTTGTAACCACCGAGGAATGTGGAACTGATTTAATAGATTTAAATCTCCCTTCAATTTGATCCATTCTTCTTTGGTTTTAATAGAAACTTCGTCGCTCCACTGGACCTCAGAATCTTGCCATACTTGCTGGAATAAAATTTTCATCTTTGTGGTTAGGGGCGCTAACCATCCCAAAGGGTCGAAAATCTTAGAGATTTCGGATAGAAGCATTCTTTTGGTCAGTTTTGCTGTTTGTGTGCTGTTTGAATCATATTTGAAGATGAATTCGTCCTCGGTTGAGTTCCATTGTAGCCCCAAAGTTTTTGATGAGCTTTCAGTTTTAAATGTAAAGACTGCTGGCTGTTTGTCGGCAGTTTGCTCAACTGTTTCAAGCAATCTTTTATCGTTTGAGGACCACTTTCTTAGTGAAAATCCGCCGCTTTTTAGGCATGCGTTTACTTCCGTAATCCTCCGCTTTCCTTCTTTGATGCTATGCGCTCCCGATACCCAATCATCCATATAGAGCTCTTCCTGGATGCATTTAGCTGCTCTGGGATATTTTTGCTGCTCATCTGACGCTAATTTTCGCAGAGTCATCATTGTCAGGAATGGTGCTGCTTTAGTTCCATACGTTATGGTTGTTAATTTATAATTTCTTATAGGCTGATCCGGACTTTGTCGCCATACGATTTGTTGTAGGCTTTGGTCCTGCTCATCGACTAAAATCATACGGAAGCATTTCTCAATATCAGCTGTGAATGCGAAACGATATTGCCTCCACTTCAGGATAAGCTCTAACAGGTCTAACTGGAGGTTTGGACCCCTGTACATTAGATCGTTTAGGCTGTGGCCTAAAGTAGTTTTAGACGACGCGTTGAATACTACGCGCAACTTTGTTGTGCTAGATTCTGCTCTCAGTACCGCATGATGAGGAAGGAAACATTCTATTTCCGTCTTCTGTTTGCTGTTAGAAGTCGCTAACTTCATGTGTTGCAGCTGCTCATATTCGCGGATAAATTGCTTGTATTGCTTCGCTAGGTCTTCATTCTTGCTAAACTTACGTTCTACATTTTTAAATTGTGCTATCGCTATCTCTTTCGAAGATCCTAGCTTCTCTTCTAATTCTGGTTTCATGGGCAACCTAACTACATAACGACCGTTTTCTAGACGTTTCGTCGTAGTTTCATAAAAATCTAGGCATTCCTGATCTTCTACGGACATAGAATTCTGTTCTTGAATGTCTTCAATTGTCCAGAATTGTTGAATGTCTTCAACGTTATGCAAGATCACGTTGCATTGGAATGAGGTGCTTGTATTGCCACCGCACAGCAACCATCCTAAATGAGTTTGCTGTGCTAGCGGTTCCGAGGACGTTTGTCCGCGAATTAATCCTTCTAAAAGGATGTTGGCGTAGATTTCTGCTCCTAGGAGAAGATCCACCGGACGACTGATGTTATAATCTGGATCTGCTAAACAAAGATGTGCTGTATGTTGCCAATATGGCTTAGCGAACGTTTCGTTTGGCAGATTTTTTATTAAGTTGTTCACTATGACAACATCAGTAGAAAACTTAAAATCGGTGTAAGTCGATTGACAAGCGATCGATAGTTTTCCTTTGCAGTTGTTTTCACGTTCACCTACTCCGAAAATAACCCCTTTACAAGATTTTCGCTTTAATCCTAGCTGCTGTGCTGCTTTCTCGCTGATCACGGAAATTTGTGAGCCCTGATCGATCAGTGCTCGCATGACGTGCTGGGTCCTGTCGGCTGCTGTGACTTTCACCAGCGCTGTGGCTAGCAAAATCTCCGATGTTACTTGCTGAGAAGCGTAGATGCTTTTGTTGTTTTCGCATTTTTGTTTCGCAATCTCGGTCAAGCTGTTAGACTTTGATTGTGTTGCGAAATAGTCATGCAAAGTCGTATGATGTTCGTCATTGCACTTATGACATCTTTTTGTCGAGTAGCATTTTGCGCCATTATGATCGTAAACACAATTTACGCAATAATTTAATTGGCTAATTATTTTTATTTTCTGCTCATTTGGTAATTCTGTAAATTTTTTGCAGCTTATTAAATTATGTTTTGCCGAACAATGAGGGCATTTATTTACTGACTCAGACACATGCATTGATTTCGCCATTTCCATTTTCTTGCTATTCTTAGATTCATTGCCCAATTTAAAATTATTTTTGCGATTAAAATTGGATGAACCATTGGATGATTGAGATGAAACTGCCTTAGTTGTCCCATCTTGACGTCGCCGAGATGACTCTAGGGCAGTGAACTTGTTCTCTAAGTAGTCCAAAAAGTCCCGAAGTACCGGAAGCTCGCGAATTCTTCAACGACTCTATATACTCGGAATAAGACTCACTATCCAATTTTTGTGCTAGTATATATACAAGAAGAGGATCCCATGTCGTAATATCTACGCCTAGATTTTTTATGGCGTGGAGGCTCTCTAAGGTGACATCATGAAGTCGTTTGATGGCTGTGTACGACTGCTGCGGTATATTGGCAAGATTGTAAAAGGAATTTACGTGGGACATAAATATCTGCTTTTTGTTGTTAAACCTGTGAGTTAAAATTTCCCAACAGGTGTTATAGTTGTCCGCGCTAATCGGGAGATGCTGGATCAAGCGCTCCGCTTCTCCTTTTACCTTGCTCTTCAGGAATTGCATCTTTTGTGCCTTTGATAGAGAAGGATTGTTGTGGATTGCTTCATCGAAAAGATCTTTGAAGGATACCCACTGCTGATAGTTACCTGAGAACACAGGAATTTCCATCTTCGGTGTGGACTTGTCACGGTACGATGTTGCCCACATCTTAGAGCTGATAGCCTTTCTCAAGCCGTTATACGTACGTTCATGTTTAATGTAGCTTAATTCGTACGCCTCGTCGTCTTCTAACTCCATCATTAGTTCCCAATGGCTGTTGTCTACGGCTGTCCATCGAGTTTGTAATAATCGCAAGGCGTCTTCAAACTCCCATTTATCGGACAAGGATTCGACATCTATGCTTTCTACGGTTCTTGCGAATGCTTTGAAATTGATATGTTGCTTGCGCATCATATCATCTAGTTTGCTATAAATACCTTTAGACACCTCGGCACGAGCGCGCGCCGGGCTGGCGGATGCTGAGGATGGCTCGTGGTCCTGGTGCTGTAAGTGTTTGCCCCCGGGAGGACCTGCTGTTGCTGCTACTTGCTGATTAGAAGGGTTGTCTTCTAGATCAGAGAATCCTGGCGGCTTTGCTTGGTGACATAACGCGTCATAATATTCGGATATGGCGTCTTTTGCTGCTTTATAAGACTCCATTGTCCGCTCGAACTCCGAATTTACGAAGTACTTATGACCTCTATTTTCAAGCGGCACAAGTTTTTCGTTGTTTAGCTGATACTCTCTCCAATACGACTCTAAAAGATCTAGTCTCTTTTTACAGTAGTCGATGGTCTTACGCTGTTTGCTATCCTTATTGAAATTAATAAGGACCTTGGCAATGCTCTCTGCTAATTCAGTTTGTTGGAAGTATAAAGTCTCCATTGTGCTGCTGTTAGACTTAAGCGAGACAGAAGATATGGAACGCTCTTACTTGAAAGCCGCCTTGTCCTACGGCTATTGCTGCTATGCTGCTGGCTCGCTGTTGTTGCTGCGCGGGTAGCTCCCACGGTGGTTGTGAATCCCTATGAACTCACGCCTAATCTAGTTCGCGGCAACCCACAGGTTGCTGGTACGGTACAAGCACTTCGCGTTACGATTTATCGCGGTCGCGGAGTCCTTGACGGTTTCGAAGGACCAATATGAACGGTAAGGTTCGTGCTGCTAGCTATTTCGGGTGCTAAATGATAAGTCTGAGCTAAGATTCAGAGTACGTTTATTCCGAAACTTTACGCTAATTAATGCTAATGATGGTAATGAGTGCTACAAGTATGCCGGTCGATCGCGCACTGGCTCGCGTAGCTCACGCTTTCCGCTGGTGCGGCCGCGCGACCTACTTGAGTCAAAACTGCTGATGATGATGTGTTCGATGAGTATCGAACAACACACAAATTCAAAGCAAAGTGCGTAAAAAAAATCAACTCTGCACTATGCCGCTTTATATGATTTTCATCAAATAGCCAAACGTCAGCGCAGCGGAAACTTGATTATCTTCGCAGTTTTATGTCACACAAATTTGATTTAAGCATACACATTTACCTCTCGTTTCAAACTAATTATTGAATGTATTTTTTTTTATCTACGTGCATAGGAAAAAAAAGGTGCCGCTAGGATGACGTAGTTCCAGCGGAAACAGTTTTTGTTGAATAGCTCCCCAATGGTTGGATACACAAATTTGTACTTACTATACACAATTACACGACGTCATAAACTAATTATCTGCTTATCTGAAATTAATAAATTCGACGTTTTTCCGCTGCGACTACGAACACCGCTGCTGCCCATTCTCTGGTTTGTCCCTTAGTCGCCTCTTACGACACCCACGGGAAGACATGGGATGGTGGAATTCTTTACGACTTAGGTACACGCTTGTAAATATCATAAGTATATCGTAAGAGATATCTGCATTAAAATGTATCACGTGTATAGCGAGACAGTTAGGACACGTTACTTGTCAACCCTCCCGTACCGCTCCCATACCTCAGGAACTGACACAGTTAGGGCTCTTTCACACGGCGTTTTTTTTAGGCGCCGTCGACGCGCGTCGGACGCAACTATAACGCGCTGCAAACGCGATGTTATCGCAACCAATTTACCTATTCACACGTAGATAAAATTGTAATAAGCAGACGACGACTTTTTCGCGCGCTGTCGACGCGCTACTAGCCCGAAGTTACATCGATACAGATGTAACTTCGGGCTTTTCTTTAGCTGCAAACACACGTACCCGTTTTAATCGGCTAGTTTGGCAGTTAGGTTGGCAGGGCAGGCAGGGTAGGCAGGTTAGGCAGGGTAGGCAAGGTAGGCAGGGAAGGCAGAATAGGCAGGGATGGCAGAATAGGCAGGGATGGCAGGGTAGGCAGGTAAAGTAGAGAAGGCAGGGCAGGGTAGGCAGGGAAAGCAGTGTAGGCAGGCTAGGCAGGGAAGGCAGGATAGGCAGGGTAGGCAAGGTAGGCACGTAGGTAGTATAGATATCTTGCATTATATTTTCATCATCCGCAGACGCCGACGGCGACGTGCGCTGAAGATGTTGTTGGTTGTATGAGTACTTTGCGTTTTTACCAATAACCTCAATTATATCGCTAGGTAATTCGTAATTGAAGCATTTAATTTGCAAAACTTTCAATCTGTTTCTAATAAAAATTATGGCGTTAAGTAGTGGACTGGCCATTGGTTTCGTAATTTGCTTTTAACGATGACACACTTTTAATCATAACACTGAAAATTCTCTCAATTTCAGCATTAGAATGAGGTATTTGTAGTAATTTCCGTCTTAAATAAGTGTAGCCAAATTCCATTTGAAAAATCGCTAAATATTTATTAGTCGCTAAACGATGAAAAAATGTCGCTAAGAGCTCTGAAAAAGCGCCAGATCTAGTGAAAAAATCACAAAGGTAGCAACACTGGGCCTCTCCTCCGCCCCTTTCCTCAATGTCGGTCGGTCACACAGCGCACACACGTTTCCAGCGCGATACACGCTCGATAGCGCGCGTGCTAGGCGCGTTTTACTTTGCAAGGAGAATTGCTCACGCGCGTCTGTTGCGCGTTTCTCGTGAGTTTGCAGCGATGCAATCGCAAGTAATCTGCCTATTTCAAGTTTAGCAGCGCCGTCAACGCGCGTCGACGGCGCCTGAAAAAAACGCCGTGTGAAAGAGCCCTTAGGCGCTAGACCTGTAGCTATAATATTACTTCGAAATCAAGACAATGTAAATGATGCTTTTAAAAATGGAACAAGTTTAGAACAAAAGTATCGTATACTATTTGGCTGTTGCAGCTACAAGATCTTTGCCTTATACCTAATAAAGACTAAATAAAAAAATAAAAATAAAAGTGGACGCGGGCAAAATTTTCTGAGTGAAATTTTATTCCAAATTTTATTAAAAATGTCTTCAACATCAAGTGATATTGAAAATACTCCACCAGATATAACAAGAAAGCAGTTGCGGCTACAAATAATTTACTACCAGAAAAATCAAGACATGTATATGAGAAATGTTATGAAGATTTAGTGATATGGCGTGCACGTAACAATATTCCAAACACATCATTTTCTGAAAACGTCTTGTTGGTATATTTTGAGGCAATCTCAAAAAACTTTAAACCATCCTCGCTTTGGACGCGCTACTCCATGTTAAGGAACATGATCAACATTAGGGGAGATGTAGGCAATCGGGATCAGTTGGCAATCGTGATCACGTAATAAAATAAAAACCAAACGCGAGTGAGCGATTGTAACATACCTACATGCCAGTCGAGGACCAATAGCGTGCGTCGGCGACGGCGGCGGCCAGTTCCCGCCACGCGCTTGTCAGTGATACACGTGAACACGTTTCGACCAGTTTTGATGTAATTTTTCGTCTCCATTGTTTTGAAGGTAAGTTACGAAATATTTGAGTTTTTACTGTGACCATGGTATTTTATTTTAGCCGTAGTATTAAACTTCTTAATTTATCAATATAAATTTCTATTAACAAGTGTTGTGTTTGTGCTTAGGTATTTTTTCTCGATGTTCTCAATGTAGGCAATTGGAATCAGGTGATCACCATTGCCGACAGTGATCACCATTGCCTACACAAAGTAGTTTATTAATGAAATTGTTATGTTATTGGTTTCAGATGGTGAAAGTACGTCCAAGAAAGACAACCAAAGCCAACTGGACTATGGACCAGCTGACGAAGGCTATCAAGCTAATCGATGAAGAGGGATATACAATGAGGAAAGCTGCACTTGCAATGAACATTCCATTTTCAAGTTTACACAAGAGATACAAAAAAACAAATAAGAAACCTCGCCTCGGACGAACTACTGTTTTCACGCCTGAGATTGAACAAGAATTTGCGTCCACTGTCAAAAATATATCAAATCTTTTTTATGGATGCACCGCAACGCAAGTACGAAAAGCGGCATTCGATTATGCGGAATCCCTTAACTTGAAGCATAATTTTAATAAGCAATCCAAAATGGCTGGTCGTGTTTGGTTCGAAGGATTTACTAGCAGGAATAACATATCCATACGAAAGCCTGAGGCAACGAGCATTCACAGGATCACAGCTTTTAATAAAACGGAGGTTCACCGGTTCTATCAACTGCTGGAAGAAATTATGGCTAGATTTAAATTTCAACCTAAAAACATTTATAACTGTGATGAAACAGGAATTTCAACTGTCCAAGAGCCAGGCAAAGTGTTGGCCACCAAAGGGCAGAAGAGGGTGGGCTCAATCACAAGTTGGGAAAGGGGGAAAAATGTAACTCTTCTTTGTGCAATGAGCGCTGCTGGTGGATACGTTCCACCAATGTTTATTTTCCCACGGAAAAGAATGACACCAACTCTCGAAAAAGGTGGCCTAGCCGGAGCAATTTATAGATGTTCAGATAGTGGGTGGATTAATGAGGATCTTTTTCTGGGGTGGCTTGAGCACTTCAACAATCATGCAAAACCTTCTGAAAATGAGCCAGTTTTGTTGATTTTAGACAACCACGCAAGCCATATTTCACTAGCCATCCACGAATACTGCAAAACTAATCATATTCACATGCTTTCTTTGCCACCGCACACCTCTCATCGCATGCAACCACTAGATGTTTCTTTTTTTGGACCATTTAAGGCAGCTTACAAAAGAGAATGTGATTTCTTTATGAAGAGTCATTTAGCTGAAAGAATAACACCATATGATTTAGCGTCGTTGGTTAAAAAAGCATTCTCCGATGTCGCCACTATAAGCAAAGGCGAAGCAGGATTCAAAGCTACGGGTATTTTTCCACTGAACCCAAACGTCTTTACAGATGAAGATTTTGTAGCTGCTGAAGTCCTGCAATCTGAGCCTAACATAGTTGAAGATGTTGATCCTACAGCAGTACAACCATATGCTGCTGACTTTGAACAACATAGTCCTCCTATTCCTAGTACATCGAGGGACTTTAATCAATTTACATCTGAACATACTACAGTGTCAACGTCTACACCTGAGCTGCCATTACCTATCACGACAAAAATACAAGATTTCATCCAGATGCCCAAAAAAACTCTTTTCCTTAAAACCAGACAAGGAAGAAAGAAACAACATGCAACCCTTCTCACTTCAACACCAATTAAAGATACTTTGATTGAAAAAGAAAACAAGAAGAAAGCTAAGAATGAAAAAGTGAAGGGAAAAGGTATAGGAAAGAAAAGCAAGCCTACGGCTGTCCTGAAGGCTACTGCTGCTGCTAAAGTAAAGAAAAGAATTCTACGGGAATCTAATGAGTCATCATCGTCGTCTGAAGTCAAAACAGATGATTTATGTCAAGATGATATAAACGACGATGTAGAAGACACTGGAAACCAGTGTCTCATATGTGGTGAATTCGGAAAAGATAAAGAAATGTGGTATCGTTGTACTTCTTGTGGGCTTTGGGCACATTCAGAGTGCACTGGGTGGGAATCTGCCCGTAATTATGTATGTGACAATTGTTGATCCCCATTGTAAACATACTGATCACCATTGCAAACCATGGTTGACAATGGTGATCAATACTGTTTTTTTTTTAAGTTACTAATGTTCCTAAAATAAGTATTATATGTGATTTAAAGTGATCTCAATTAATAGTACCAAAGCCAAATTATGCAAATAGACAAAAATAATAAACGATTTAGTAATAAACATGGTTTCATTTGAATTATTGCTTAGGTGATCCCAATTATATACATCTCCCCTAATCACCAAATTGACCTTTCAAAGTATTTCAAAGTAAAGGGTGTCCCAAAAAGGACGCAAGATTTGAAATTGAAGAAAAGCACTTTTATTTTTTCGTTATAATATATTTGTATATAAAATCTTGAAGTACATAAAATAGGGTTATTTGTGGAATAACACGTCAGGCAAATGTCCTCCTAGGCTTTGCTGGCACATACGCACTCTTTTGTCAAAGTTTTCTATGACCATTTTGCATAGATGCGGCTGAATTTCCCCGATGCAGCGTCGAATTTCCTGTTTTAAAGCGTGAATAGTTGTAGGCTTATTGGCATAGACTTTAGACTTTAAATAACCCCATAAAAAGAAATCTAAAGGCGTTAAATCGCAAGATCTAGGGGGCCAATTCTGATCACCGAATCGAGAGATCACACGACTAGGAAAAGTTTCATGCAGTAATTGCATCGTTTCTCCGGCTGTGTGGCAAGTGGCCCCGTCTTGTTGAAACCACATTGCTTCCACATCGATATCCTCTAATTCGGCTAAAAAAAACCTTGTTATCATGTTGCGATATCGAGCCCCATTAACAGTAACCGCTTGACCGGCCTCATTTTGAAAAAAATATGGTCCAATAATGCCTTCAGCCCAAAACCCGCACCAAACAGTGACACGTTGTGGATGCATTTGTTTTTGAACAATCACATGTGGGTTCTCTGAGCCCCAAATGCGGCAATTCTGACGATTAACAAAGCCATCGAGATGAAAATGTGCTTCGTCGCTAAAGATGATTTTGTTTGAAAAATCTGCATCCCTGTTTTGGCGGTCGATAATCCATTCAACGAACTCTCTTCGCTGTCCATGATCACGGGGCTTCAGTTCTTGTGTTATTTGAACTTTGTAAGCATGGAGATGCAGATCTTTAGTGAGAATACGCTGGAGAGAGCTTCTTGAAATTTGCAATTCTTGTCCACGATGCCTAATGGATGTTCCTGGATGTTCACGGACATTCTGACGCACAGATTCAATATTGCCATTTGAACGGCTTGTTTTTGGACGACCAGTGGAATGAACATCATTAATTGATCCACTCTCCCTGAATTTTGCAACCAGTCTCTTCACAGTTGATGAACTCAAGCCAATATTCCGACCATATTTTGCACGGAATTTTCGAACCGTACCCGCCAAACTTTCATTACTTTTCAAATATTGTTCAATAATAAAAACGCGTTGATCTTTCGTATAACCCGCCATTTTTACAAATCCTAAACATTCAGCTGTCAAATGTTTTTTTTTTCAGGGTTGCCAGCACTAAAATACAAAACTGGCGGCAAATTGAAATCTTGCGTCCTTTTTGGGACACCCGATATTATCATTATTGAAAAGAAAATCTGAAGGATTTAAAGCAAAAAAATCTCAAACACTAGTCCTTCGTGCGCTAGTCCGACTCGCACTTGGCCGGTTTTTTGGTAAGCCAGCTCGCGAATATGTATTCTCCGACTGCGCATCATGATTTTCTTCTTGTTTACGTCTTTTTATTTCGCTTTTTAAGCAGTCGGAATTTTTGGATTTTTTTAATTAACTTTTTTATTTATAACTTTTTAGTTAATTTTTTTTTACACAATATGGCTCCCAACATTCGCCATTTTTCTATTTTCTAATTTTAATGTAGTGGTTAAGACGAATCGATTGACGTACGAATCATAAAAATCGGCCAACGCGTTTGGTCTCTGGAACGCCACATAGAAACAAACATACATACATACATACTCATAAACACATTACCCTCCTTCGGCAGTCGGGTAAAAAGGCTAAGTATTACGGAATCATTTTTGACAGCACTCCTGACGAAAGTAAAGTTGACCAAATGAGTCAAATCATTAGATTCGTTCATATAGAAAATGACATTGTGGAAGTACGAGAATCTTTCTTCGTTTTTTTTTAATGTCTGGAAAAATTGCTGAGGATATGTCAAAAGACATTCAGCAAAAAAATGGGACTGGATATTGCGTTGTGAAGGGCTCAAGGTTTTGACAATGCCGCGTCAATGTCAGATGTCCATGGAGGGTTGCAACGAAAAAGCCGAGAAGTAAATCCAAAGGCACTGTTCAGTCCTTGTTCTAATCATTCCTTAAATCTTTGTGGAGTTCATGCATTTACATGCGTTCCTTCTAGCGTCACGTGTTTTGGAACAGTAGAGAAATTATATTCGTTGTTTTCTTCATCTACACAGAGATGGCAATTGCAGAAAGAGAAAACTGGAAAAATTTAAAACGTTTATCGGATACTCGCTGGAGCGCTCATTACGAGTCAGTAAAAGTTGTAATAGAAAACATAGAGACAATTGTGAGTAGTTTGGTTAGTGATTTTACCTTTCTAACCTCTATACAATTCTGGCTTTCTATACTGGAGGAAGTAAATTTAGTTCAACAATATTTGCAGTCTCCAAAAATGACTCTGGATACAGGAATCACCAAACTAAACGCCTTGAATGAGTATTTAGTGACCGAACAAACCACGATTGTAGACAATGCTGTAACTTTTGGCATAAAAAAATGCAATGATATGGACATCAACATCGAGAAACGAGGAAGGTAAAAGAACGATGTCAGGTGAATCAGCTCATGATGCTGGATTATCAATTCAAGAAGAAATACGTCGGTCAATGTATGAATGCATAGGGCATAGACCGATTTATACAAGAATTGTCGACACGATACTGGGCCATGAAACAAATCATTAATATTTTCCAAATTATTACGGTTGTTGTCGGAGTGTTATACCGAGTTCAAATCGCGCCGAAAACTGCTTGCGCGATGCAGGATTTTGTGTGACATCAGGTCGTTGTCATATGTGGCGGCGTAGATGCCACTACAACCAATATAATGGTTTGTTCGGCATATCAGGCTGGATCATCTTGCTGCCATTCATTTAATAAACTCATGATATCGTGACAAGCACTATCTGCATCTATTCTTCTCATAGAGTTTAACCTTTCTGTCACATGCTTCCCGAAGAACCAATAATTTTTGTTAGGCATTGGTTCTGCAACCAAAGGATTCATAGCTACACACAGATCATCTATGATCTGTTTGCATTTGGACTTTTTGTTGGATTTCTGCAGTATTTTTGCTTTACGACGAGGTCTGTCAGTACGCTGGCTTCGCTGACGAATGTTGAGTTCAAAATCGTTTTCAAGTTCCGATTGTTCTTCTTTAACATTTAAATTAGTTGACAGCTCTTTGTATTCATCAGGGACCGGTTCAAAGTTCTGAAATCAAAAAAAAAAACACTACTTGAGAAAGGGAACATTCCGTACGCAAAATACGCGCTTGGTCGTGGAGTTGCGGAAACCAGCCCGTTTTAACCTAATGTCTATGTCCTAATCCAGGTTCTGGTCTATCCATATGCTAAACTGCATCCAAATCCATTTTTGGAAGTTGGTTGTATTTTTTTGTAAAAAAATGTTAGTTGTGGTACATAATGAGCAAGTTCTATAGTAAGGTACCTATAATGCACAAAGTTAATGCCAGAATAGATTACCCAAATAAAATAAAACTTAAACATAACCTGTGAAATGAGAGTGTACCAAGGTGTACATGATGATGATGGCATGGCATGATGTTAAGTTATGAAATGGTATAAACAATAAACAAACATGCAATTGCAGTAATCCCGAGAGATTTACCATCATTTATTGAAGAGTTCTTTTGTATATCTCCGAAGCTCATCATCAGACCTTCACCAAATTATAATGGGACCAATTTGGAAATATACTCTTTCAAGCAAAAAAATAATTATCAAAATAGGTCTACAATTGACGGAAAAATCGGTGAACATACACAAACAAAACAAAAAATGTGAACATAGAACCTTCTCCTTTTAGGTAAGTCGGTTAAAAACAGATTAGTTGCCTATAGAAATATCTGTTACCACATAAAGAGGACAAAACAAATGACCCCAGTCCTGAAATAGAGTATGGAATTTAACCCAGCAGTGTTTTATAATGTTGTCTGCAAGACACAATAGAAAATGTATTGTTTGAGGTCACCGGTGACCGAAGCGGTAGTGAAAGGGTTAAAGATTTTTTTCTTGTCTTTTTTAAATTCTTTCTTAAGTGAAAATCTCCTTCAGAAACTCCAATTTGCACCATATTTTTCACGTAGTTCCAGTGCACTCCATGATAAGAAAATGCTTATTACAATTAGCAATATTTACTTAGCTTTCATTGCAATGATTAACAATAATTCATGACATCACTTCTACCTACATCTATATAAGCCTTACACTTAGTTTTGTTTGATCATTGCTTCCAAAATGATGTTCGAGACATTTTGGTGCGAGCACAAGTGGAGTCCCAAAATGTTAGCCAACTACTGTTAAACATTTAGAAGAGATCTTTATAAATAACTATATATTCCTGAAACTCCTATAAATTATTTTTATTAAGGTAAGTCAGATCCAGGTATATAGGATTTTGATTTGACCACTGTGGTGTTTGATAGATATTTGACACTTGACAGTTGACTGACAGTTGTTTATTAGTACAAGTGAAGGTACCCCGAACTATATTTTGAAGCAACGAACAACCGCCTAAAACGCCTGTAATGGACGCCAAGTAAGTACATAACAGTGGCGACGAGATAAAACGTAAAATATAGTGAAAAACCAGTGAAAACATTGTGAAAACGGTATACATACAATGGCTGATATAAGATTCGAAACATTTGATATGAAAAGTGGGGATTGGGAATCATATAAAGAACGATTTGGTTACTTCATAATAGCACATGGCCTAATAGAACCTAATAAGCAAAAAGCGGTATTTTTTGCATCTTGTGGTAGTGATCTGTATAACTTAGTTAAATCATTAGTGTTTCCGGATACTGTGAGTCAGGTTACATTAGCTGAAATAGATACTAAACTAAATAATCATTTTAGTCCGCGACCAAATGAGATCGTAGAATCATTTAAATTCCACAGTAGGAATCAGGGTAAAAATGAATCAATTCAAGTATACATTGCAGCACTTCGAAAAATGTGTAGGTTTTGCAATTTTGTAGATTTAGAAAGAACCTTGAGAGATAGACTCGCGTGTGGCGTAAATAATGCCAAACTACAAGAAAATTTGCTGAAGAAGGCTAACCTTACTTATGCAACGGCTGTGGAATTGGCATTGCAAGCGGAAAGATGTGTTGAAGACTTAAAAATCTTAAAAGTACCAGCCATTGAGGAATTTTTAGTCACTTGTTCTGCTAGTTCAAGTAGGGACAGTGAGGTCGAACCAATGGAGGTAAATGTAGTGGAAGAGAAGAAAAAGAAGCTATACCTACTGCTACAGATGCGGAGGAAGCCATTAGTACCACAAATGTAAGTTTGTTTCTGCTAAATGTAATACATGCAACAAAGTAGGCCATATTGCAAAAATGTGCAGAAAAAATAATAATGGAACTGGTGATATCAAAGAGATTCAAGAAAGGGAAGGTGAATTTATGAATGGGTTATACTGTGTGGGAGGAACATATCGTGAACCTGCCATTTATACAGAACTTTTTCTAAATAAGAAATTAGTCAAGTTTGAGGTTGACTCCGGATGTTCATATACAATTATGGCAAGGGAGCAAGCAGAATTAATCTGGCCAGATGGATTAGATTTACAGGAATGCACGCTAAACTTGCACACCTGGACTGATGCTAAAGTGCAGGTGCATGGCAAGACCAAAGTTTTTATTGAATATAAAATTTTTAAAGGATACCTCAAATAATAATTGGACAGGGGCGAGGTAATCTCCTTGGCAGAAATTGGTTCCAGCCTCTAGGGATTTCAGTTGAAGGTATAAATAACATCAATTCCCTGGATAGTGAAAAGGATGAATCTCTGTTAAAAATACTTAAGAAATATGAAAAATTGTTTGATGGACTTGGTGAATACAAAGGACCGGAAGTTGTGATAAACTGTAAGAAGGATGTACAGCCGAAATTTATGAGGGTCAGGTCAGTACCATTTGCGTGAGTGTGTGAAGAAATAGATAGGTTGGTTAACATTGGAGTAATGGAACCAATAGCTTATTCAAATTGGGCTACACCAGTGGTTCCAGTACTAAAAAAAGATAGAAGTATTCGTCTATGTGGAGACTACCGATTGACAGTAAATTCAGCAACCGACACGGATACATACCCGCAGCCAACAATAAACGAGTGTCTATCTGAAGTTGCAGGTGGTGTAATTTATACCAAACTAGATTTGAAAGAGGCATATACACAACTGAAAGTATCGGATGAAACAGGTATGCTCCTGACGATTAACACACTAAAGGGATTATATAAGATGAAGAGATTACCCTATGGTTTGAAGGCTTGCCCAGGTATTTTTCAACGGATCATGTCAACAACATTGGCAGGTATTAAAGGAGTGACTGTGTTGCTAGATGACATTTTAATTAGTGGAAATAAGAAACAGCATAACGCAAGGCTGGAAAATGTACTGGCGTGTCTAGAAGATGTTGGACTCAGACTGAACCGAAAGAAGTGTGAGTTTGCAACAAATAAAGTTGAATTCCTTGGTTATGTGGTGGATCAAGACGGTATTCATCCAAGTGACAAAAAGATCAAATTGATTATGAATGCGAGGAGTCCTAGAAATGTTAAAGAGCTGCAAGCTTTTTTGGGCTTGTTGAATTTTTATGACAGGTTTATGAAAGATAAAGCTATGTTATTGGAACCACTATATAGGCTTCTAGATAAAGATGCTATATGGAAGTGGGGCAAGTTGGAGACAGAAACATTCCAGAAGGCTAAATCTATACTGTCTAGTACAGATACTCTAATACATTTTGATAATAACAGAAAGGTAAAATTAACATGTGATGCTTCAGAATATGGGGTAGGAGCCGTTCTATCTCATGTTATGGATGATGGATCAGAAAAACCTGTTGCTATGGGATCCAGAACTTTATCAAAATCAGAACGTAATTATGCACTGATCGATAAAGAAGCGGCGGCGATTATATTCGGTTTGGAAAAATTCAATCAGTATGTATATGGAAGACGTATAGTAATATATACTGATCATAAGCCGTTGCTTAGGATTTTAAGCCCCAATAAAGCAATACCGAAAATACTGTCGCCAAGAATGATGCGATGGGCTTTGAAGCTGAATTCACATGATTATGAACTACAATATAAACGGGGCACTAGTATAGGGAATGCTGATGCTCTCAGTAGGTGGCCAATGGATATTACTGAAGATTGGAAGTCAGATACTAATGATGTGGAAGATATATTGTTACTGTCGGAGACACCAAGCGCCGTTCAGTATTCAGTAAATCTAAAGTGAAATTCTGGATATTGCATGGATGGCCTGATAAGGTAAATGACAGTAATATGAAAGTATATTGGCTCAAAAGAAAGGAGTTATCTGTTACTAATGACTGCATAATATGGGCCTCCCGAGTGGTCATACCGCCACCGATGCGGGAACACATGTTACAGGGTTTACATGAGACTCACGATGGCATAGTAATATCAAAATCAATTGCACGAAGCTATTTTTGGTGGCCAGGACTGGATCATGAGATTGAAGCGTTAGTGGCAAACTGTAATAGTTGTCAGATAAATAAAAACATGCCATCAAGCACGGGACATTCTTGGATCACCCCTTCTAACCCATGGCAACGTTTACATATTGACTTTGCTGGTCCAGTTGATAGAAGAATATATCTAATTGTGGTGGATCCATACTCGAAATGGCCAGAAGTAAAGATAGTTAAATCAACCTCAAGTGGCTGTGCAATTAAAGCATTAAGAGAAATTTTTGCTCAGCAAGGATTGCCACAAGTAGTAGTAACTGATAATGGAACGGCATTCACATCTGAACAATTCAAGGATTTTATGAAATGCAATGGCATTCAACATATACTGACTCCACCATATACACCATCGTCAAATGGCCAAGCTGAAAGATTTGTGCAAACAGTAAAAAAGAAATTACATAGTTTGGCTGTAACTGACATGGATATTTTACCACGTCTTTTGTTTGGTTTGAGAGTAGCGCCAAGCTCGATTACTGGAAAGTCTCTGGCAGAATTGTTGAATAAACGTCGTTTTAGAACACGGTTTGACATCATACATCCGTTCTCTACAAAACCTGTTGCAGAGAGACAAATTGAAAGTAATATAGAAGTGCCGGTGAGAGCATTTAGATTGAAGGACAAGATATGGCTGCGCAACTATGCAAGAGGGGAGAAGTGGGTGAAAGGAGAAGTTTTCAGAATCAAGGGACCTGTTCGTTTTTTGGTAAAGATAAACGGTGGACCAATCGTTACACGACACATAAACCAACTACGACGACGCGATTCTGATGAAGCTCCAGGTCCTAGTAATGAAATGCGTGATATACTCGGCATACCAACAGATGCAGTAGTAACTTGTGAAGGAGGCAGGTTACAAAACAATTAAATAATATTAGAAATATAGATATTAGGCTAGTTAGGTTAGTGTTGCGGACGTAGCGTGATCGCCTTCCCCGAGGAGGGAGGTCGTAAAGCTCCCGGATGGCGCGCTGGACGCCCGAAGAACATTGACTCTACAGATTGGATCTGGTAACCTCTTTGGAATGTTGCCTCAGGACTTCTAATCAAGCAGGTGCAGGGATGATAATTGTTTAATTAAATAAAACACTTCAATTATTTAAAACTTGGTACGAATTTAGGGCTCTCAACAAGTAACTACTAATTAAGTTCAAGTGACTTGTTTCTAGTGGCTATGGCCGATGACTACAATTCTATCTTTGGACCGAGGGTGTTTTATACCCTCGGTCGTTACTACTATCGAGAGCCCCGCGATTTTGTGCCGAAAATAATTTTTATTTGCCAAAAAAATCCCTTACCCGACAGTGGGTTTTGGGTCTGTACTATCCCTTCCATGGTGTTATCAACGCCTGGATTTCTGTGTACTGTAGCACAGTAGCACCCCCTATCTCAGTATCTAATCCATACATCTATATCCAGGCATTGATAGCGTCCCTAGGCTATATCTATAGAAAAAAGGGACAAGTTCCCTTATTTTCATGTCGGAAAGTTGTATAACAACATCCCTAGCCCAGAGAGTACTATAGGTTGGGGTGACCTGCTGACAAATTCAGCAAGTCGTCTATGGGCGGCTTAAAAAAGCTTATTTTCGGACGTTTATCGTGGGATATCATCCCTTAAATACACGCTCCTTAACGTTTTTAGACAATTTATTTTATTACTTGAATTTCTACTCAGACCATCCAAGCTATCACCACCGAATATGGGTGGCCTGGTGGCTGAAGGAGAGCACTTTACAGTTCTAGTGCCTCCATAAGTATATATATACATTTTGTACATAATGTACCCAAAAAAGTGTTAGTTCGACAGCTAGTCACTCCCTTTGTGTCTAGCTATCTCCTAAACTACTTAACTGATTCTATATTTTTATGGGACGACACGATGGCGCGTCTATCGGGCCATCGGGAAGTCCCCGAAAATTCCTTATTTTTGGAAGTCTCAGGGGTGTATAGTCCCTGGGAATGCCAAAAAACGGGCCAAAAATCACAAGTCCAGATTACCATGTCTGGATTTGTGCCTAAACTATATGAGCGATTTTCGCTCCAAAGGGATGGCCTGATAGCTAGTCCAACGGGCCATCCGAAAGTACTTCTATAATAAGTACATCTATTCCCTTCAGGGAGTTATTCGACCTGAAGGGTCTACAAATTTCAACAATTTTGTTTGTTTACATTTTTCTGCGCTGAGTATGTCGGAAACTATCCGGGCGATCTTTCTCGTCTAAAGACCGTCTGGAAGCCCCTTCGACGAGCTTTCCAATGGTAGTACTTTTAACAGTACACCTACATATTTTCTAGGTGCTTAGGGCACCTAAAAGAATAGTCCCGTCGAAACTCCCATAAACAGCGCATTTTACACTATATACCGACATGATATCTCAGGTAAATAGGCTTTATATAAAGCAGTATACTAATTCTGAACTGTATATAGGTTTCCCGTCTTGATCTAGGTCCCCCATATACCCTAAAATGACCTAAATGTCCTAAATTCACTTCCTGAGACATCACGTCAATATTCACATATTAATGGTGGAAACTATACATTTTCCACATTATATCATTCCTATGTACTAAAATTATGTCTAATACATAATATAACCCCTCAAAACATGATTTTAATCTACCAGAATTTTTGTGCGCAAAACGCCAACATATAAAACTACCCGCCGCCATCTGGCGCACCATTCGGAACTAGGCGGGCGCAGCGAACGCACGCATTCACATGAAATTGATTTTACGTTTTAAGTATGAAGACTATAATATTTATATATTTCAATGCTTCTATTCTATTAATCTGGTATTACTAAAACCCAATACGCATAAATAAACGTTAAGGACGTTATATTACTACCTTAAAAATGCGATTTAAAATACCCTTACATACCGAGCTTATAAATAGGACCGACGTGTTTACAACATTTTCATTCCTACTTGGCGCTCGGGCGTGAGCAGACGTATGACTCTAATACATACTTTATTTACAAAAACCATTCAAATGGTTGGTGACTCTCGTCGCGAACATATCTCCCGCCGTGCAGTGCTGTGCAGGCTCGAAGTGATGTCGGCGCGGCGCTGCACTCCCATGGTGAGTGACGAGTGGCAGTCTCGGATGCCGTCGCCAGGCTCACCGAAGGATGATCGCCGCCCCGGCGTCTCTGGTTACTGAGGCAGTGGGACGAGTTTCTTCACCGGACGCTTCAGGATGCCGCCAAGTGTGCGCACCTCAGCAGTCCGGGTTTCTCCGTCGATTCCTGGATACACGGCTACAATGCGGCCTCGAGGCCATGTGTTTCGAGGCAGCTGGCCGTCGGCTATCAGGACGGGGTCGCCCACATTAAGTTTGGGCCCACTACTATGTGGCTCCCGCCGGTTTTGGAGCTCAGGCAGGTACTCTCTGACCCAGCGGCTCCAGAACATATCAGCGAGGATCTGTGATCGTCGCCATACTTTCCTGCTGTCTATATCCTGCTCAGTGAATACGCCAGGTGTAGGTAGTCTGGCTGACCCACCGAGTAGGAAGTGGTTCGGTGTGATGGACTCATCATCATCGCTGTCTACTGACACATGTGTCAATGGTCGGCTATTCACAATGTACTCTGCCTCACAAATCAGTGTGGACAACACCTCTTCAGTTGGGTGTTTTTCTGTAAGTACATTGTACAGCGTGTTTTTTACGCAGCGGACTAGGCGCTCCCAGGCGCCTCCCATGAATGGCGCTGATGGCGTTATAAAACGCCATACGATGCCTCTGCGACTGGCCTCTGTTTTGAAGGCGTCTCGCAGCTCTCTGTCGGCGCCGTGCATGTTGGTGCCATTGTCTGAGTGTATCTCAGCTGGGCATCCTCTGCGTGCGGCGAATCGGCGCAGCGCCAATATGGCGGAGTCCGCGCTTAGGCTGGCGGCGATTTCAAGGTGCACCGCCCTAGATGTGAGACACGTAAATAGTGCTACGTATCTCTTTTGATGCTGTCGACCGACGGTGACGGATAGTGGGCCGAAATAGTCGAGCCCAGTATATGTAAACGGCCTCTTATGATGAGCGAGGCGCGTTTTCGGGTGGTCACCGGTCGCAGGTATTGGTGGCTGCGCCTTGCGTATCCGGCAATGCAGGCACCTAGCGACGACCTTCTTCGTTGTCGGTCGCATCTTCACGACCCAGTAGTGCTGCCGAACCTCATTTATTGTGAGTTCGGTGCCGCTATGTTGTAGGCTACGATGTGTCCAGTCTATGTACAATTGCGTTATGTGATGGTCGCCGTGTAATATGGGCGGACGCATCACTTCTTCAGCTACCTCTTGTGTAGCTGCTATGCGACTTCTTAGACGCAGCACGCTGTCTACGACCTGGATTTGTAAAGGTCGCAGCGAGCTATTCTTTGCAATTTCTTCAACGTTCGCTAATTCTGAGGCGAACGATTGTTGTTGTGCGACTTGGACTAGAATTTTCTCAGCTTTTTGGAGAAATTCTGCTTCTATTATCTGCCTGATGGCCTGGGCTGGAGCTCTGCACGCCTGCTTCTGCTTTTGTACAGGTGCAGCGGGCTTCTTGCGCCAGTCTGGGTCGTTCTCAGCGTTTTTTCTTGTCCGTTTGTAGGACGTTATCTCTGTTCTATTTTTGCATAGAGATATAAAACGCAATACTGTAGCGGTCGCGCGCAGCAGCCGCTCCCATCTGGAGAAACGGCTGGGCTCTGGAACGGCTTCTATGAGGCTCTTCTTGTCCTCTTCTGTGACTACGAGAGTTTTTTCTTCTCCCGTGTCATTCGAAATTGGTGGTTTCTCTGTGGGCCATAATTCGGGTCCAAGAGACAAAAAACTCGGCCCGCAGTACCACTCGTGGTCCGAGTTGAACCGCAGTGGTACGTCACGGGTTGCTGCATCAGCGATGTTCATCTTTGAGGGTATCCATCGCCAATCTTCAACTTTACTATTGTCTTCAATAGCAGCTATTCTGTGAGCGACGAAAGGTTTGTATTCCCTCGCTCCTCTTCTTAGCCAGGTCAGCACGGTCTTACTATCTGACCAGTACGTTACTGACGTGGGCTTGCAGTCGTGTTCACTTATCACTGCTGCGGCCACGCGGGTACCCATCACCGCGGCCTGAAGTTCGAGTCTCGGTATCGAAAGCAGTTTCAATGGGGCCACCCGCGCTTTCGCCATGACAAGGCTTATTAGGTGCTTGCCTTCTATGGTCGTGGCCCTCCAATATACAGCTGTAGCATATGCCATCTCGCTTGCATCAGTGAACACGTGCACCTGCAATTCTATAGCGTCGCTATAGCCTGGATAGCATCTCGGTACGCTAACATCTTTAAGTTGGCGTAAATGTTGTACCCAATTCGTCCATTGTAATGCCAGGTCAACATCTAGCCTCTGATCCCAGTCGACGCCTCGCCTCCATGCCTCCTGCAGTATCTGTTTCGCCTTTATGGTTACTGGTGAGGCGAGTCCGAGTGGGTCGTATAGCGACGCAACTATTCTGAGTGCTTCCCGCTTGGTAGGCACCTCAACGTCCAAGATACCCTCAGGTAGGCGCGCCAGGGTAAGGTTAAAACCCAGCGTGTCTTCACCTGGCCTCCATATAAGGCCTAGTATCTTCTCTGACGTATCTATATCTCCAATGGATACCATCTCAGTTTGTATATGCGATGGGTCCATTTTTTCTAGGAGCTGCGAACTGTTTGAAACCCATTTTTTAAGTTCAAACTTCGCCTGTAGGTGTATCTTCTGCACCATGCTTGCGACTTCTGCCGCCTTCTCGACTGTTCTATGGCTATCTAGGTAGTCGTCCATGTAATGACTACGTAGTATAGCTTCCACTGCTTCTGGGTGGCTTTCTATATGCTTCTTTGCGTTCCAGTTCTTTGCAAATATTGCCGTGCAAGGTGAACTGGCTGCGCCGAAAATGATGGACGTCATTCTATATTCTTCTGGCGCTCCTTCTCTGCGGTTTCCTCTCCACAGGTAGCGGAGCGCGTCTCGGTCTTGGCTCCGCACCTTGACTTGCATGAACATTTCCGCTATGTCACCGGTTATCGCGACGCAGTGTCGACGAAACCGCATCATTACTCCAGGCAGCGACTGTAATAGGTCGGGCCCAGTCAGCAGGAAGTCATTCAGTGACATTCCTCTCGATTTGGCGGCAGCGTCATGTACGATGCGAAGCTTCTCTGGCTTCATTGGGTTAAAAACATCAAAGTGCGGGAGGTACCAAGTTTTACCCGGCATGCTAATTGCGGGTGCCCTTTCAGCGTACCCTTTCGCAATTAGCGAGTCCATCTGTTCTGAGTATCTTCTTCGAAGTACCTGGTTCTTGTCCAGCTTCTTCTCAGTTGAGGCGAGCCTCTTTAGAGCTGTCTCATAGCTATCTGGCATCTCAGCATGCTCATTACGCCATAACATGGCGGTTTCTATATGTCCATTTGCTAACTGGACGGTCATTCGATTCAAAATGTCCTCTGCCCTTTTCTCAGGGTCAGAGGCGGGGCGCTGTGGGTTTATGCACAGCGATTCTATAGCGAAAAGTTCGCGCAACCGATGATCTAAGTCATCATCAGTTGTTATTCTATTCACTTGATGTACTCGCTGTCGCAGCGAACTATTATGCGCGCCATGTAGTGTCCAACCCATCACTGTAAGTGACGCAATCGGTTGGTTTCTAGGGCCTCTTCGAATCTCGCTGGCCAATAATAGATGCCAGTTATCTTGGCCGACGAGTATTTTTGGCACGCCATTATTGTACATCAACTCTTTTCTCAAGTCGGTTAAATGCTTGCAACGTGAGACAACTCTATTGCTCACTGTTTGCTTCGCCAAACTTAGCTGCGGGATAGTACGTGCTTTGAACTGCACTCTATTCTCGAGCTGGCTAACCAGCGTCACCGTGACCCTTCTCGAGCAGGGGGTGGTGATCATGGTGTTGCCTATCGCACCGATCTTGAGTGGGTCCACAGGGCCCTTAGCCCCGACTTGCATCGCGATGTCCTCGTCCATCAGCGAAACGGTGGACCCGTCATCCAGGAGGGCGTATGTCGCCACCTCTCCCGCCGGTCCGATAACCCGGACCGGCACTATCTTGAGGAACGCCTGGCTCGACTGGGTTCTTGAACTGGCCACCGTTTCCTGCGGATCCTTACTGGATTCCGTAACAACGGGCTTGTTTTCGCGATCCCTCTGGTCGGGCCTTCTGGTGGCATCCCTCTGCTTTTGCTTCTTCCTATGAAGAAGCTGATGGTGCGGAAATGTGCACCCCTCTTGGCCACACCGCTTTGACTTGCAAGTGTGGTTGCCTCGACGAATGTGTAGGCAGCAAAAGCACAAGTTGTATTTCTTGGCTAGCTCCCATCTATGGTCTATAGCTACGCCCCTGAATTTTGGGCAATCAGGAGCGTAGTGGGTTCCTACGCAACAAATACGGCATTTGTCTACCGGTTTGTCCGTAGCGATGTGCGTCCTTTGGGTGACGCGTCTGTTAGTGGTTGCCTCGGCCGAAGCGATGCCTTCGGGTGGGGCGAATGCACTACAGAAGTGTGCCTGTTCAGAAACAAAATTACTGAACAACGTAATGTCTGGCAACGATTGGTACTTCTCGGTATATGTTCGGTACCACTGAGTGCGTAGCGAGTTCGGTAGCTTTTCGGTTAACGATCGCAGAAGCTCCGCGTTCATAAGGTAATGTTCCTTTTTCAACGCGCGGAGCGTCACTACGCCACTCCTCACGCGACTGGCAAACGTGCAGATGTCTTTAGGTGACTCGCTGCAGCGCGGCAGGTCGCGTAATCTATTGGTTTCAGCTTGCGCTATGGAGTCTGGACGGCCGAACTGCAGCTCGAGTTCCTTCATGATGTCATCGGGTTTAGCATGCCCAATGAGTTCTGAGCTGACGGTCTCCAGTGCCCGCCCATGCAGGCTTCTCCTAAGCCTCGCCGTGTTCTCGACGTCCGTAAAATACGTTCGAGTGGTCTCATATATGGCACGAAATGAAAGCCATTCTGTATGAGCACCGTTGAAATTCGGCAATGTCATGATGAATTTCGATGCAGAGGGATTCGATTGGTCACGCTGTTCGACTTTTCTGTCGGCTAGCGACGCTATAGCGGCCGTAAGTTCCGTCAAAAATGGACGGAGACTTTCCCCCTGACCTCCAGTATTTGAAACTGGAGGATTTGTCACTTCGGACCTTCTGGGATGCTGAGTTTCTATTTGTGTTTTGGTGGCAGTCGGAGTCAGGGGTCTATGCATAGAATTTCTGGTTCCCCCTTCACCGACGTTATCCTCCTTCTCAGGCCGTGGTTCTGGCGCTTCTTCGAGCCATGAACGCACGTACTCATTGTTTGAGTCCCTGTCATCTAAGTATTCGGCCTCAGAATCCTCATCCTCTGCCCTTTGAAGTGCTAATTGTGCAAGCTCCAACTTAATTTTGAGTAAGTCTTCGCGAGCCCTATCTATTTTTCTCCGTGACCGAGTCATTTTAGTTGACGGCGGACGGCTATGTTCGATACGGGTGTCACCCCGGGTAGTCATCGGCATGGCTGTACGTCTATCTTCTAAAGTCTTCTCGTTCCGAGAAGGTTTCAATGTTGAGTCTGAAGTTCCTTCTATACTGGTTATGTTTGTGGAAACTGCTTGGTCTGTTTCTATTGGTTGATGCGCTGGGGTACTTTCAGACTGAGGCGCTAGAGGGCGCTGCCCGTCCATCTGTTCGTTCCCATCGACAGTGGAAGGCGAGTACGGCGGCTCATCATGTCTGATGACGGTGGATGGTCTATCCATTTCCACGGTCCACGCCGCAGGCGCTTTGCCTTGGGATCTAGTAAGCGGCATCGTTGTTTGAAATATTTTTTTTTTTTTTAAAAAATTCAAAATTAACCCCAGTTCTAAATATTCGACGGTCAGAACGTCAACCTATCAGCATGAGTTCCAGTTCAATATTTTTATTGCGACGGTCAGAACGTCTATTTACGACACAAGACCTAATTCCCAAAATTTCCGACGGTCAAAACGTCAGTTTTCAAAAAATTCACCAAGTGGATTGACTATAATTCAATCTCCAAAAATTCAAATCACCAAAAACTCACGGTTGGTGATAAGTCCTTATGAAACTTCAGACATCTGTAGTACACGTTTGTTTTTTCTCAAAACGTGTATCTTCAATACGATTGACTATAATTCAATCGAAATATCAATCACCGAAAAGTCGAATGTACTTTTCAGCGATAATGCCTCACTAGCTGCTTGTTCCAGACGTCAGAGTCGTAACTCAATCTTCTGAGTACGTATCTTCTTTCGATTTGACGAAATTTCAATTTTCGAAAATTCCCGAAAGCTTAAGGGTTGCTTTCAGTCATAAGCCTTCAGGATATGTTTGTTCAAACATCAAAGCTGCACATCAGTTTCATAAACGCACGTCTTCTATTTGTTTAGACGGACGCTTAGTATTCGAACGAAATCGCTAAAAACGTAAGGGTAGTTTTCAGCGATAAGCCTTCAGGAATTATTTGCTCGACGTAAAACACGCAATTCAGGCTTAAAAACGCATATTCTTGGTAAAATTAAACCAGCGTTCAGTTCCAGAACAAATCACTGAGAACATAGGGTGGTTTTCAGCGATAAGTCTTCAGGAACTATTCTTATAGCTTCATATATGCACATCTGTCTTCATACGGCACTTTTGCAGCTCACAGGAAATATATTCAATCTTCTAACAGTTATTAAAAACAAGAGGGTAGTTCTAATAACTGTCTCCCGGAATTTACCTCTTTGGTCCAGCGGTGGGCTTGGGCACGCAGGATCTATTCTCTGCGGTGCTCGACTTCAACTTGTTCCTTGTGAAATTAATTCGTCAGGAATTCGACAAATTAATTCCACCACTATTTCTTCCCGCTGTCCTGGAGCTGCTTTCCTGGCTTCAATCTTCAGTTTGAAGGCAGCATATTGTGCGGCTGAATTTCCTCTATCCCTGGTGGAATTTCAGTATTTCTTCCCGGTTTTCCAGGTTTCTAAAATCCGGCACAAAATCTATTTAGTGTCGGATTTATTTTATTTTCGACGATTCTTCCTTCTTTTTCTTAGACGTCCTGGAGCTGTTCTTCCAGGTTCCAGGCTGATCAAATCCGGTTCGACAGGACCAATAAATGTTGCGGACGTAGCGTGATCGCCTTCCCCGAGGAGGGAGGTCGTAAAGCTCCCGGATGGCGCGCTGGACGCCCGAAGAACATTGACTCTACAGATTGGATCTGGTAACCTCTTTGGAATGTTGCCTCAGGACTTCTAATCAAGCAGGTGCAGGGATGATAATTGTTTAATTAAATAAAACACTTCAATTATTTAAAACTTGGTACGAATTTAGGGCTCTCAACAAGTAACTACTAATTAAGTTCAAGTGACTTGTTTCTAGTGGCTATGGCCGATGACTACAATTCTATCTTTGGACCGAGGGTGTTTTATACCCTCGGTCGTTACTACTATCGAGAGCCCCGCGATTTTGTGCCGAAAATAATTTTTATTTGCCAAAAAAATCCCTTACCCGACAGTGGGTTTTGGGTCTGTACTATCCCTTCCATGGTGTTATCAACGCCTGGATTTCTGTGTACTGTAGCACAGTAGCACCCCCTATCTCAGTATCTAATCCATACATCTATATCCAGGCATTGATAGCGTCCCTAGGCTATATCTATAGAAAAAAGGGACAAGTTCCCTTATTTTCATGTCGGAAAGTTGTATAACAACATCCCTAGCCCAGAGAGTACTATAGGTTGGGGTGACCTGCTGACAAATTCAGCAAGTCGTCTATGGGCGGCTTAAAAAAGCTTATTTTCGGACGTTTATCGTGGGATATCATCCCTTAAATACACGCTCCTTAACGTTTTTAGACAATTTATTTTATTACTTGAATTTCTACTCAGACCATCCAAGCTATCACCACCGAATATGGGTGGCCTGGTGGCTGAAGGAGAGCACTTTACAGTTCTAGTGCCTCCATAAGTATATATATACATTTTGTACATAATGTACCCAAAAAAGTGTTAGTTCGACAGCTAGTCACTCCCTTTGTGTCTAGCTATCTCCTAAACTACTTAACTGATTCTATATTTTTATGGGACGACACGATGGCGCGTCTATCGGGCCATCGGGAAGTCCCCGAAAATTCCTTATTTTTGGAAGTCTCAGGGGTGTATAGTCCCTGGGAATGCCAAAAAACGGGCCAAAAATCACAAGTCCAGATTACCATGTCTGGATTTGTGCCTAAACTATATGAGCGATTTTCGCTCCAAAGGGATGGCCTGATAGCTAGTCCAACGGGCCATCCGAAAGTACTTCTATAATAAGTACATCTATTCCCTTCAGGGAGTTATTCGACCTGAAGGGTCTACAAATTTCAACAATTTTGTTTGTTTACATTTTTCTGCGCTGAGTATGTCGGAAACTATCCGGGCGATCTTTCTCGTCTAAAGACCGTCTGGAAGCCCCTTCGACGAGCTTTCCAATGGTAGTACTTTTAACAGTACACCTACATATTTTCTAGGTGCTTAGGGCACCTAAAAGAATAGTCCCGTCGAAACTCCCATAAACAGCGCATTTTACACTATATACCGACATGATATCTCAGGTAAATAGGCTTTATATAAAGCAGTATACTAATTCTGAACTGTATATAGGTTTCCCGTCTTGATCTAGGTCCCCCATATACCCTAAAATGACCTAAATGTCCTAAATTCACTTCCTGAGACATCACGTCAATATTCACATATTAATGGTGGAAACTATACATTTTCCACATTATATCATTCCTATGTACTAAAATTATGTCTAATACATAATATAACCCCTCAAAACATGATTTTAATCTACCAGAATTTTTGTGCGCAAAACGCCAACATATAAAACTACCCGCCGCCATCTGGCGCACCATTCGGAACTAGGCGGGCGCAGCGAACGCACGCATTCACATGAAATTGATTTTACGTTTTAAGTATGAAGACTATAATATTTATATATTTCAATGCTTCTATTCTATTAATCTGGTATTACTAAAACCCAATACGCATAAATAAACGTTAAGGACGTTATATTACTACCTTAAAAATGCGATTTAAAATACCCTTACATACCGAGCTTATAAATAGGACCGACGTGTTTACAACATTTTCATTCCTACTTGGCGCTCGGGCGTGAGCAGACGTATGACTCTAATACATACTTTATTTACAAAAACCATTCAAATGGTTGGTGACTCTCGTCGCGAACATATCTCCCGCCGTGCAGTGCTGTGCAGGCTCGAAGTGATGTCGGCGCGGCGCTGCACTCCCATGGTGAGTGACGAGTGGCAGTCTCGGATGCCGTCGCCAGGCTCACCGAAGGATGATCGCCGCCCCGGCGTCTCTGGTTACTGAGGCAGTGGGACGAGTTTCTTCACCGGACGCTTCAGGATGCCGCCAAGTGTGCGCACCTCAGCAGTCCGGGTTTCTCCGTCGATTCCTGGATACACGGCTACAATGCGGCCTCGAGGCCATGTGTTTCGAGGCAGCTGGCCGTCGGCTATCAGGACGGGGTCGCCCACATTAAGTTTGGGCCCACTACTATGTGGCTCCCGCCGGTTTTGGAGCTCAGGCAGGTACTCTCTGACCCAGCGGCTCCAGAACATATCAGCGAGGATCTGTGATCGTCGCCATACTTTCCTGCTGTCTATATCCTGCTCAGTGAATACGCCAGGTGTAGGTAGTCTGGCTGACCCACCGAGTAGGAAGTGGTTCGGTGTGATGGACTCATCATCATCGCTGTCTACTGACACATGTGTCAATGGTCGGCTATTCACAATGTACTCTGCCTCACAAATCAGTGTGGACAACACCTCTTCAGTTGGGTGTTTTTCTGTAAGTACATTGTACAGCGTGTTTTTTACGCAGCGGACTAGGCGCTCCCAGGCGCCTCCCATGAATGGCGCTGATGGCGTTATAAAACGCCATACGATGCCTCTGCGACTGGCCTCTGTTTTGAAGGCGTCTCGCAGCTCTCTGTCGGCGCCGTGCATGTTGGTGCCATTGTCTGAGTGTATCTCAGCTGGGCATCCTCTGCGTGCGGCGAATCGGCGCAGCGCCAATATGGCGGAGTCCGCGCTTAGGCTGGCGGCGATTTCAAGGTGCACCGCCCTAGATGTGAGACACGTAAATAGTGCTACGTATCTCTTTTGATGCTGTCGACCGACGGTGACGGATAGTGGGCCGAAATAGTCGAGCCCAGTATATGTAAACGGCCTCTTATGATGAGCGAGGCGCGTTTTCGGGTGGTCACCGGTCGCAGGTATTGGTGGCTGCGCCTTGCGTATCCGGCAATGCAGGCACCTAGCGACGACCTTCTTCGTTGTCGGTCGCATCTTCACGACCCAGTAGTGCTGCCGAACCTCATTTATTGTGAGTTCGGTGCCGCTATGTTGTAGGCTACGATGTGTCCAGTCTATGTACAATTGCGTTATGTGATGGTCGCCGTGTAATATGGGCGGACGCATCACTTCTTCAGCTACCTCTTGTGTAGCTGCTATGCGACTTCTTAGACGCAGCACGCTGTCTACGACCTGGATTTGTAAAGGTCGCAGCGAGCTATTCTTTGCAATTTCTTCAACGTTCGCTAATTCTGAGGCGAACGATTGTTGTTGTGCGACTTGGACTAGAATTTTCTCAGCTTTTTGGAGAAATTCTGCTTCTATTATCTGCCTGATGGCCTGGGCTGGAGCTCTGCACGCCTGCTTCTGCTTTTGTACAGGTGCAGCGGGCTTCTTGCGCCAGTCTGGGTCGTTCTCAGCGTTTTTTCTTGTCCGTTTGTAGGACGTTATCTCTGTTCTATTTTTGCATAGAGATATAAAACGCAATACTGTAGCGGTCGCGCGCAGCAGCCGCTCCCATCTGGAGAAACGGCTGGGCTCTGGAACGGCTTCTATGAGGCTCTTCTTGTCCTCTTCTGTGACTACGAGAGTTTTTTCTTCTCCCGTGTCATTCGAAATTGGTGGTTTCTCTGTGGGCCATAATTCGGGTCCAAGAGACAAAAAACTCGGCCCGCAGTACCACTCGTGGTCCGAGTTGAACCGCAGTGGTACGTCACGGGTTGCTGCATCAGCGATGTTCATCTTTGAGGGTATCCATCGCCAATCTTCAACTTTACTATTGTCTTCAATAGCAGCTATTCTGTGAGCGACGAAAGGTTTGTATTCCCTCGCTCCTCTTCTTAGCCAGGTCAGCACGGTCTTACTATCTGACCAGTACGTTACTGACGTGGGCTTGCAGTCGTGTTCACTTATCACTGCTGCGGCCACGCGGGTACCCATCACCGCGGCCTGAAGTTCGAGTCTCGGTATCGAAAGCAGTTTCAATGGGGCCACC
Source organism: Anorthoa munda (assembly GCA_945859665.1). Classification (NCBI taxonomy): domain Eukaryota; kingdom Metazoa; phylum Arthropoda; class Insecta; order Lepidoptera; family Noctuidae; genus Anorthoa; species Anorthoa munda. The sequence goes on along the minus strand of OX243899.1, from coordinate 3,171,448 downwards.
CGCGCTTTCGCCATGACAAGGCTTATTAGGTGCTTGCCTTCTATGGTCGTGGCCCTCCAATATACAGCTGTAGCATATGCCATCTCGCTTGCATCAGTGAACACGTGCACCTGCAATTCTATAGCGTCGCTATAGCCTGGATAGCATCTCGGTACGCTAACATCTTTAAGTTGGCGTAAATGTTGTACCCAATTCGTCCATTGTAATGCCAGGTCAACATCTAGCCTCTGATCCCAGTCGACGCCTCGCCTCCATGCCTCCTGCAGTATCTGTTTCGCCTTTATGGTTACTGGTGAGGCGAGTCCGAGTGGGTCGTATAGCGACGCAACTATTCTGAGTGCTTCCCGCTTGGTAGGCACCTCAACGTCCAAGATACCCTCAGGTAGGCGCGCCAGGGTAAGGTTAAAACCCAGCGTGTCTTCACCTGGCCTCCATATAAGGCCTAGTATCTTCTCTGACGTATCTATATCTCCAATGGATACCATCTCAGTTTGTATATGCGATGGGTCCATTTTTTCTAGGAGCTGCGAACTGTTTGAAACCCATTTTTTAAGTTCAAACTTCGCCTGTAGGTGTATCTTCTGCACCATGCTTGCGACTTCTGCCGCCTTCTCGACTGTTCTATGGCTATCTAGGTAGTCGTCCATGTAATGACTACGTAGTATAGCTTCCACTGCTTCTGGGTGGCTTTCTATATGCTTCTTTGCGTTCCAGTTCTTTGCAAATATTGCCGTGCAAGGTGAACTGGCTGCGCCGAAAATGATGGACGTCATTCTATATTCTTCTGGCGCTCCTTCTCTGCGGTTTCCTCTCCACAGGTAGCGGAGCGCGTCTCGGTCTTGGCTCCGCACCTTGACTTGCATGAACATTTCCGCTATGTCACCGGTTATCGCGACGCAGTGTCGACGAAACCGCATCATTACTCCAGGCAGCGACTGTAATAGGTCGGGCCCAGTCAGCAGGAAGTCATTCAGTGACATTCCTCTCGATTTGGCGGCAGCGTCATGTACGATGCGAAGCTTCTCTGGCTTCATTGGGTTAAAAACATCAAAGTGCGGGAGGTACCAAGTTTTACCCGGCATGCTAATTGCGGGTGCCCTTTCAGCGTACCCTTTCGCAATTAGCGAGTCCATCTGTTCTGAGTATCTTCTTCGAAGTACCTGGTTCTTGTCCAGCTTCTTCTCAGTTGAGGCGAGCCTCTTTAGAGCTGTCTCATAGCTATCTGGCATCTCAGCATGCTCATTACGCCATAACATGGCGGTTTCTATATGTCCATTTGCTAACTGGACGGTCATTCGATTCAAAATGTCCTCTGCCCTTTTCTCAGGGTCAGAGGCGGGGCGCTGTGGGTTTATGCACAGCGATTCTATAGCGAAAAATTCGCGCAACCGATGATCTAAGTCATCATCAGTTGTTATTCTATTCACTTGATGTACTCGCTGTCGCAGCGAACTATTATGCGCGCCATGTAGTGTCCAACCCATCACTGTAAGTGACGCAATCGGTTGGTTTCTAGGGCCTCTTCGAATCTCGCTGGCCAATAATAGATGCCAGTTATCTTGGCCGACGAGTATTTTTGGCACGCCATTATTGTACATCAACTCTTTTCTCAAGTCGGTTAAATGCTTGCAACGTGAGACAACTCTATTGCTCACTGTTTGCTTCGCCAAACTTAGCTGCGGGATAGTACGTGCTTTGAACTGCACTCTATTCTCGAGCTGGCTAACCAGCGTCACCGTGACCCTTCTCGAGCAGGGGGTGGTGATCATGGTGTTGCCTATCGCACCGATCTTGAGTGGGTCCACAGGGCCCTTAGCCCCGACTTGCATCGCGATGTCCTCGTCCATCAGCGAAACGGTGGACCCGTCATCCAGGAGGGCGTATGTCGCCACCTCTCCCGCCGGTCCGATAACCCGGACCGGCACTATCTTGAGGAACGCCTGGCTCGACTGGGTTCTTGAACTGGCCACCGTTTCCTGCGGATCCTTACTGGATTCCGTAACAACGGGCTTGTTTTCGCGATCCCTCTGGTCGGGCCTTCTGGTGGCATCCCTCTGCTTTTGCTTCTTCCTATGAAGAAGCTGATGGTGCGGAAATGTGCACCCCTCTTGGCCACACCGCTTTGACTTGCAAGTGTGGTTGCCTCGACGAATGTGTAGGCAGCAAAAGCACAAGTTGTATTTCTTGGCTAGCTCCCATCTATGGTCTATAGCTACGCCCCTGAATTTTGGGCAATCAGGAGCGTAGTGGGTTCCTACGCAACAAATACGGCATTTGTCTACCGGTTTGTCCGTAGCGATGTGCGTCCTTTGGGTGACGCGTCTGTTAGTGGTTGCCTCGGCCGAAGCGATGCCTTCGGGTGGGGCGAATGCACTACAGAAGTGTGCCTGTTCAGAAACAAAATTACTGAACAACGTAATGTCTGGCAACGATTGGTACTTCTCGGTATATGTTCGGTACCACTGAGTGCGTAGCGAGTTCGGTAGCTTTTCGGTTAACGATCGCAGAAGCTCCGCGTTCATAAGGTAATGTTCCTTTTTCAACGCGCGGAGCGTCACTACGCCACTCCTCACGCGACTGGCAAACGTGCAGATGTCTTTAGGTGACTCGCTGCAGCGCGGCAGGTCGCGTAATCTATTGGTTTCAGCTTGCGCTATGGAGTCTGGACGGCCGAACTGCAGCTCGAGTTCCTTCATGATGTCATCGGGTTTAGCATGCCCAATGAGTTCTGAGCTGACGGTCTCCAGTGCCCGCCCATGCAGGCTTCTCCTAAGCCTCGCCGTGTTCTCGACGTCCGTAAAATACGTTCGAGTGGTCTCATATATGGCACGAAATGAAAGCCATTCTGTATGAGCACCGTTGAAATTCGGCAATGTCATGATGAATTTCGATGCAGAGGGATTCGATTGGTCACGCTGTTCGACTTTTCTGTCGGCTAGCGACGCTATAGCGGCCGTAAGTTCCGTCAAAAATGGACGGAGACTTTCCCCCTGACCTCCAGTATTTGAAACTGGAGGATTTGTCACTTCGGACCTTCTGGGATGCTGAGTTTCTATTTGTGTTTTGGTGGCAGTCGGAGTCAGGGGTCTATGCATAGAATTTCTGGTTCCCCCTTCACCGACGTTATCCTCCTTCTCAGGCCGTGGTTCTGGCGCTTCTTCGAGCCATGAACGCACGTACTCATTGTTTGAGTCCCTGTCATCTAAGTATTCGGCCTCAGAATCCTCATCCTCTGCCCTTTGAAGTGCTAATTGTGCAAGCTCCAACTTAATTTTGAGTAAGTCTTCGCGAGCCCTATCTATTTTTCTCCGTGACCGAGTCATTTTAGTTGACGGCGGACGGCTATGTTCGATACGGGTGTCACCCCGGGTAGTCATCGGCATGGCTGTACGTCTATCTTCTAAAGTCTTCTCGTTCCGAGAAGGTTTCAATGTTGAGTCTGAAGTTCCTTCTATACTGGTTATGTTTGTGGAAACTGCTTGGTCTGTTTCTATTGGTTGATGCGCTGGGGTACTTTCAGACTGAGGCGCTAGAGGGCGCTGCCCGTCCATCTGTTCGTTCCCATCGACAGTGGAAGGCGAGTACGGCGGCTCATCATGTCTGATGACGGTGGATGGTCTATCCATTTCCACGGTCCACGCCGCAGGCGCTTTGCCTTGGGATCTAGTAAGCGGCATCGTTGTTTGAAATATTTTTTTTTTTTTTAAAAAATTCAAAATTAACCCCAGTTCTAAATATTCGACGGTCAGAACGTCAACCTATCAGCATGAGTTCCAGTTCAATATTTTTATTGCGACGGTCAGAACGTCTATTTACGACACAAGACCTAATTCCCAAAATTTCCGACGGTCAAAACGTCAGTTTTCAAAAAATTCACCAAGTGGATTGACTATAATTCAATCTCCAAAAATTCAAATCACCAAAAACTCACGGTTGGTGATAAGTCCTTATGAAACTTCAGACATCTGTAGTACACGTTTGTTTTTTCTCAAAACGTGTATCTTCAATACGATTGACTATAATTCAATCGAAATATCAATCACCGAAAAGTCGAATGTACTTTTCAGCGATAATGCCTCACTAGCTGCTTGTTCCAGACGTCAGAGTCGTAACTCAATCTTCTGAGTACGTATCTTCTTTCGATTTGACGAAATTTCAATTTTCGAAAATTCCCGAAAGCTTAAGGGTTGCTTTCAGTCATAAGCCTTCAGGATATGTTTGTTCAAACATCAAAGCTGCACATCAGTTTCATAAACGCACGTCTTCTATTTGTTTAGACGGACGCTTAGTATTCGAACGAAATCGCTAAAAACGTAAGGGTAGTTTTCAGCGATAAGCCTTCAGGAATTATTTGCTCGACGTAAAACACGCAATTCAGGCTTAAAAACGCATATTCTTGGTAAAATTAAACCAGCGTTCAGTTCCAGAACAAATCACTGAGAACATAGGGTGGTTTTCAGCGATAAGTCTTCAGGAACTATTCTTATAGCTTCATATATGCACATCTGTCTTCATACGGCACTTTTGCAGCTCACAGGAAATATATTCAATCTTCTAACAGTTATTAAAAACAAGAGGGTAGTTCTAATAACTGTCTCCCGGAATTTACCTCTTTGGTCCAGCGGTGGGCTTGGGCACGCAGGATCTATTCTCTGCGGTGCTCGACTTCAACTTGTTCCTTGTGAAATTAATTCGTCAGGAATTCGACAAATTAATTCCACCACTATTTCTTCCCGCTGTCCTGGAGCTGCTTTCCTGGCTTCAATCTTCAGTTTGAAGGCAGCATATTGTGCGGCTGAATTTCCTCTATCCCTGGTGGAATTTCAGTATTTCTTCCCGGTTTTCCAGGTTTCTAAAATCCGGCACAAAATCTATTTAGTGTCGGATTTATTTTATTTTCGACGATTCTTCCTTCTTTTTCTTAGACGTCCTGGAGCTGTTCTTCCAGGTTCCAGGCTGATCAAATCCGGTTCGACAGGACCAATAAATGTTGCGGACGTAGCGTGATCGCCTTCCCCGAGGAGGGAGGTCGTAAAGCTCCCGGATGGCGCGCTGGACGCCCGAAGAACATTGACTCTACAGATTGGATCTGGTAACCTCTTTGGAATGTTGCCTCAGGACTTCTAATCAAGCAGGTGCAGGGATGATAATTGTTTAATTAAATAAAACACTTCAATTATTTAAAACTTGGTACGAATTTAGGGCTCTCAACAAGTAACTACTAATTAAGTTCAAGTGACTTGTTTCTAGTGGCTATGGCCGATGACTACAATTCTATCTTTGGACCGAGGGTGTTTTATACCCTCGGTCGTTACTACTATCGAGAGCCCCGCGATTTTGTGCCGAAAATAATTTTTATTTGCCAAAAAAATCCCTTACCCGACAGTGGGTTTTGGGTCTGTACTATCCCTTCCATGGTGTTATCAACGCCTGGATTTCTGTGTACTGTAGCACAGTAGCACCCCCTATCTCAGTATCTAATCCATACATCTATATCCAGGCATTGATAGCGTCCCTAGGCTATATCTATAGAAAAAAGGGACAAGTTCCCTTATTTTCATGTCGGAAAGTTGTATAACAACATCCCTAGCCCAGAGAGTACTATAGGTTGGGGTGACCTGCTGACAAATTCAGCAAGTCGTCTATGGGCGGCTTAAAAAAGCTTATTTTCGGACGTTTATCGTGGGATATCATCCCTTAAATACACGCTCCTTAACGTTTTTAGACAATTTATTTTATTACTTGAATTTCTACTCAGACCATCCAAGCTATCACCACCGAATATGGGTGGCCTGGTGGCTGAAGGAGAGCACTTTACAGTTCTAGTGCCTCCATAAGTATATATATACATTTTGTACATAATGTACCCAAAAAAGTGTTAGTTCGACAGCTAGTCACTCCCTTTGTGTCTAGCTATCTCCTAAACTACTTAACTGATTCTATATTTTTATGGGACGACACGATGGCGCGTCTATCGGGCCATCGGGAAGTCCCCGAAAATTCCTTATTTTTGGAAGTCTCAGGGGTGTATAGTCCCTGGGAATGCCAAAAAACGGGCCAAAAATCACAAGTCCAGATTACCATGTCTGGATTTGTGCCTAAACTATATGAGCGATTTTCGCTCCAAAGGGATGGCCTGATAGCTAGTCCAACGGGCCATCCGAAAGTACTTCTATAATAAGTACATCTATTCCCTTCAGGGAGTTATTCGACCTGAAGGGTCTACAAATTTCAACAATTTTGTTTGTTTACATTTTTCTGCGCTGAGTATGTCGGAAACTATCCGGGCGATCTTTCTCGTCTAAAGACCGTCTGGAAGCCCCTTCGACGAGCTTTCCAATGGTAGTACTTTTAACAGTACACCTACATATTTTCTAGGTGCTTAGGGCACCTAAAAGAATAGTCCCGTCGAAACTCCCATAAACAGCGCATTTTACACTATATACCGACATGATATCTCAGGTAAATAGGCTTTATATAAAGCAGTATACTAATTCTGAACTGTATATAGGTTTCCCGTCTTGATCTAGGTCCCCCATATACCCTAAAATGACCTAAATGTCCTAAATTCACTTCCTGAGACATCACGTCAATATTCACATATTAATGGTGGAAACTATACATTTTCCACATTATATCATTCCTATGTACTAAAATTATGTCTAATACATAATATAACCCCTCAAAACATGATTTTAATCTACCAGAATTTTTGTGCGCAAAACGCCAACATATAAAACTACCCGCCGCCATCTGGCGCACCATTCGGAACTAGGCGGGCGCAGCGAACGCACGCATTCACATGAAATTGATTTTACGTTTTAAGTATGAAGACTATAATATTTATATATTTCAATGCTTCTATTCTATTAATCTGGTATTACTAAAACCCAATACGCATAAATAAACGTTAAGGACGTTATATTACTACCTTAAAAATGCGATTTAAAATACCCTTACATACCGAGCTTATAAATAGGACCGACGTGTTTACAACATTTTCATTCCTACTTGGCGCTCGGGCGTGAGCAGACGTATGACTCTAATACATACTTTATTTACAAAAACCATTCAAATGGTTGGTGACTCTCGTCGCGAACAGTTAGGAAAGCATAAAGATATCAGGATAGTTAGGTTAGTAAAAATATAGTAACTTGAGTGAAGTACCTAGAGACTATGGGGGAAGGCATGTGGTGTTTGATAGATATTTGACACTTGACAGTTGACTGACAGTTGTTTATTAGTACAAGTGAAGGTACCCCGAACTATATTTTGAAGCAACGAACAACCGCCTAAAACGCCTGTAATGGACGCCAAGTAAGTACATAACAACCACTTAGTGACATACAGGTGACTGTAGTTGTGGGTGCAGAATTTGGGATACGGGTAAACTAGAGAAATATCTCCTGTAATTTCTACAGTTTTAATTTGTTACAAAGTCCATTACTATCACTATAGTACTAAGTACTATGCTGGTCTTAAAAGGAAACACTGAGCGATTCCTAGGCCAGTAAGTGTTGTGTGGTGGCCATGTCCGAACAATCACTGTCACTTTCCATGGACCATGTCAACACCATACCCAATACTAGACTCCACACAGTACCAAACAAAGGTACTTGTGTCTCAGTTTAAGTAAACAAACAATGACAGGATCCACCAAATAGATTAGGCTGGTTGTAGATACAAAATAACTGAATCAATTTCATCTACCTAACTTTATAAAATTTATTTATTGATATAATCAGTGTAATATTTGTATCTCAATCTACATCCAGAGATAACCGTTTTCAAACATAATAAACAATAGTTGAGCTGTTCATAATCTCAGTAATGATGAAAAGATGTACATATTAAGTACAAGCTAAGCAAAAGCTAACTAGCTAGCTAGCTTAAGTATATTCTTATATTGTATGTCGTTTTGTGACAAATAAACACTTTTTCTTTCTTTTCTTTACAAAAATAACAAAATAATGATTTTGATTTACCTCATAATCTTCTTTCTTGCAAACATCTTTTAAAAACTGCAGAGGCTTCCATAGGGGCCAGCAAGGGACATAAACATCTGCCAGAGTGTTGGCTTTAAGCTTGGACCGCTCAACTCTACGATGATTATGGTTGAAAGTGCTCCTGATATTCACCCAACGATCTCTGACAGAGCGAGCTGAAGCAAACAAAAAATAATTTTTAGGTGTTTCAAAATTAGCATGGCAATAGCAGCCATTTCTTTGTCATGTATGTACACATATTAAAGCAGGTATCTTTTCCAGTGAAAGACTTTTATCAGGAATAATATATAATATGTATGAAAGTCGTAAAGAATCAACACAACAAATTGAGATACACCACACTGACACAACCACTTGACATAACAGTACCAGTATAATATAGTGCTCTGTCCAAAGAGGCTTCAGGCTTTAACACATATATACAGTTAAAAAGTGTCAAAAGTGCAGTACACTCTACCAAAGCAGCAGCATCAATTTTTTTTAGGCAGATGAATTTCAACTTGCCATTGTAATTTCTATATATAACATATTAAATCAGTTGTGGATAATTTAACTTCTTCTACTGAGAGCACTTTTAACCCTTGACTGTACAAAAACACAAAAAATATTTATAAAGGATCTTTTTCGTACTTGGTGCTCCAAGCACGGCCTTCTGCCTTCTAGAAATCTACAGAATTACTTTTACAAAAGGGACGATGATATAATGTTGATTTCAGCTACAAAACAACTCGTTCTTAATCAAATGCATTGGTACACATTGTTATTTTAAAAATGAAATATGAGATCCGGCAAGTGGAAATGGTTCGAGGAAAAACTAATAATTAGCTTAGTACAGGGATTAAATGGTAATTAGAAATTAATATTATAGACTAACCAGTGAATCCTCTGCCCAGTCTCGCCGCAAACTCAGCGTAAGCCTTGTACTTTTGTTGAATTTGATTATTTGTATTACCGGCAGCCCGCCATATGTAATCTCTTTGGCGAACGAATGCAACTAATTCTAGTTCTAGCTTTCGCGTCCAGTAACACGGCTTACGAGGCATTGAAAATATTTATTTTCGTTATCGTTACCCAGTATATAATAGTAATCTTTGTTATTATTAACTGATCAACGTATTTGGTATTTCCTAGATTTGCATAATTTGACAGAAGGCAAGGCAGTGTTGCCAGACGTTTTGAATAAGCGATCGCGAGGCATTAGATAAAATACCTATAGATTTCGCCATGGCGTGGGCGCACATGAGACAACAATAGTTAGTTCTGGTGATGGTGTTACAACAAGAACAAGAACACTACAACCCACTAGGGATGGTGCGTATTTACTGGTACAGGTATAAAAACCCAGTACGAGTTTATCAGTACGCAGACCGGTTATGTACAGCTGAGACCCGGTCCGTACCCGATAGGTATAATGTCAAGCTACGCACCGAACTAAATCGTATTACACCACTCACCCGCCACAGAATACTTGTCGCATCGGGTATGACGTCATACCCAGTGCGGTGGGTGCGGCGACGCAGTAGTTCACCACTCACTCGCCACAGAATACTTGTCGCATCGGGTATGACGTCATACCCGGTACGGCGGGTGCGGTATAATTTACTTGAGTCTGTCGACTATAATAATATTATTATTTTGAATTCTTTTGAATTTTATGTCAGTTCACTTTCACTTGTGATGGCGGATTGAACTATTGGCCTTGAAAAAAAATTATCAAAATTTTTCGCGCGTCGGCGAGCGGTCGCCTTTTGGAAACTCGTTCGAACGATCATTCGTTCGATCGAGTCTCCAAAAGGCGACCGCTAAGGCCAGGTCTGAACATACCCATAGGTATTTTGATACTGGGTTTTAGTACTGGGTATATGGCCATACCCATACCTTTGAGGCCGGGTATAGAATGTTGCAGGTATATCTCATGCCTACAACCCACCATCGCACTGACACTTATTATCTATAAATAACCCAATTCCAAGTCTCAATTAACACATAATACCACAAAGTCACAGAAAATCAAACAAAATCGAGTTTATTTGTCAAACCTGTCATTATATTAGAGTTTGACAAACAACAGAAACCGGCCATGGTGACAAAGACAAAAAATAATCTTTTGTCCTTATTATTTACATGGTGCTGCCCACTTACGATCTCGCTCTATCAATCAAGCTCATTTTATGGCGAAATCTATAGGTACTTTATCTAAGCGAGGAATGGACTTAATCATAGATTTAGAATCTTTTTGCTACTTACTTAATTATAAAAAAAGCTATTTATTCTTAGAAGCATTTAATGTCCATGTAGCGAGGTAAATAAAAAGTCGTTTTCAACCCAAGTACGTTTTCAAAACCTTAGTTTTATTAATTTGAAGAGAACAATCAATTAAAAATACAAAATTATTGAGAAGTGTTTGTCACTGTAAAGATATTCATTTTATTTAACATTTCTGGTGTTGGAGATAAATCCACGCAACAACCAACAGCCAAGTAATGGTAAAATGGTTTGAAGCGTAAGCGCTTATTACACTACACGGTATTCAGGGCCCTGAATGATACGGTCGCTATTTTGGGGACTAACTTCCACAGTTTTTACACTACCCAGATTAGGATTTTGGGTCCTTAATACCGTGTAGCGTAATAAGCGCTTTAAAACACGATATTCACGCCATCCTTTTTTTTTGGTTGGGGAACCATCCAATGACTTTGCCCGCTCTGGGTGAGGCGGGAGGGCGTGTCAGACTTTTACTGATTAAAACCCACCCGTGTTCCTTCAGTTGCTTGAACCAGGGCCGCGGTAAATCTTAATCTTTATCCGCGACCCAGACAGGCATCGGCCCCGTCATTTCTGCTGATATCTCTTTGAGGCAAGTTCTATGATAGGACAGGTAAATTCGATGCGATCCAGCCTTTCCTTCTCTAGCATGATAAATGCACGAGAACGATTTTTTCTAACATATGCGATTTTTTTAAATTCATTCCCATCCGGGTGGATGGTCACGTTGGTCAGGTTGGTTGTTCATGACTTAAGCCTTCCCGTTTTAAGGGTCGTACCTCGATTGTTTTCAATCCCCCGCTAGGTAAATGTTCGGGATTAATTTAACCTTTCAAAACGTACAATAGAAGCACTTCACATGATTCTGCGCTTCTATTCGTAGAGGCGTAGCTCATGTGCTCATGACTAATCTATTAAGAGGTATTCTCTTTGCCTTTATAAAAGTGGCAACAGATAACTACAACTTGTATTTAGCTTTGGAAGGTGATTGAAATCGGATCGCTAAGAAATTATTTGAAGATGTTTTTGTACAGCTCTGGTTTAGTAGCTTTGGAAGGTGATTGAAATCGGATCGCTAAGAAATTATTTGAAGATGTTTTTGTACAGCTCTGGTTTAGCTTTTCTTGTCAGTTCGGTCACAGATAATATAATACTAGCATACAGATGCCTCATCCCATACAAAGAAACCGTGCCGACAAATCTAGCGTTTTTCTTCTGATTATACCGATTTATTTTTGTAAATTGATCGCGTTTGGTTCCGGTCGGGGATAGATAGACCACCATCTATATCCGTGGAACGGAACCGAACGAAATCGATGTACAAAAAATAATCAGTACAATACGTCGGCATGGTTGTATGGGATGAGAGACCACAAAAGCTTAGTGGCATGGTAAATTTATCGTATCAAAGTAATTCAATGTTTAATATAAACAGCCTACCCGTTTACAATACCTATCTAATGGAATATAGACGCGATAAAGTCCGTATATGACGCACCAGAAATTGTATCCGAAAAGAAACAAAGGAGGACTGTGTACAAAACAATCAAGACCATTACATGTATTTATACTACTTTTTACTGCCCTGGTCACTCAGGCTTGGCCTACCTGGAAATCCCTAAATAGGCTGCGAAGCCAAGTGGGCCGCTGTAGGTACAACCTGGTCAGATGGGGGTACTCCGATCAGCCACAATGTGACTGTGGAACCACACTACAATCGATGCCTCAACTGTTGTCCTGCTCTCTGTGCACAAACACCTGCACCATGGAGGACCTGTGCGAGGCCAACGCTAGGGCTGTCGACGTGGCTGAGTTCTGGTCGAAGCACAACATTTAAACACAACAGTTTACGAACAAAACAATAACAGCAGTTTCATCCGCGATGACGTATTTTAGTGTAATAAATAATAATGATGAGACAAGTTTCTATTTGTTTAATATCGCAATCGGCTCAGTCGACCTCACGATTGGTCAAAACTCGCAACCGAAAAGAACACGTGCCATAACCCCGCTCCCTTTGCAGTCATGTCACGACTGGTACATCAGCATCAATAATTAGGATCTATTAATGCTGACGCTGATGCTATTTTTGATGCTGATGTTTCGCGAATCCTGATCCTGATGTTTAATTAAAATATTAAGTTATCTATTGTAATGGATACGTTTTAAAGTGACCATTCAAAAAACTTTGCATAAAAGATTCATTAGCCAGGCCATTAAATTTACAAAAAAATAGAACTTCGTTTTGAATTTTTGACTTGTTAAATAATATTATTTTTCTCTGTGGTTGTTTTCGTCACGTCACCTGTAGAACTAGAATTCTAGAGATGAATATTGAATAGCTTAGCTAGTTTTAGGAACTACGAGCGAACTAAAAAGTTCATGACCTATGAAGTTAGTGTGTGGTTGTAAAATGTATCCCTGTTGTTTACAATTTAATTAATATTCTTCAGCTAAGGTGTAAAATACCGGAGTCCGATATACTCTTTTACCATCATCGTCGTACATTGTTTGTTTCCTTAGAACAAAATAATCCGAAGAATATCGTGTATTGAAATCATTATGTTCTTTTTGCTATTTCAGTTCTATTTTGGAGCAATCGAGTAGTGTATGGGATTTCATTTACTGTTTCTTTTAATAAATATGTTGATTATCACCATAACTTAGCCCAGTTTCCGATCGATATTCATAATTTCATATCTTAACATGTTTGAAGAGAAAGGTAGAATATTTCCTGTTATCTAAAACTAGGACCTTGAAATAGTTTTGTTCTTAATGTGTGGATTCATTCCAAAATTGGACAGCATCGTGGGTTTAACACATTTTCAAAAAAAATAGAGTACTGTGTAGTCAGTTTCATTACTGTAAAACAATTTGATCTAGAAGAAAATCTATTTTTTCATCAAATGTTTTGTTCTTTTGTCTTTGTTTCGTAATCCTACATCAGTGCATACAATATAATCATTTAGTATTTCATTGCCCAAGTCTTGTGGATGGTAGTGTGTTGATGATAATCTCAATGAGTTTTCTGTTTATTGAAGATGTAAGTTGAATGACATAAAGAGTCCTGCTGAAATTTTGCTCAATGTTTTACAAGCGTCTCTAAAAGCCCCTTGTTTTCATAAGTTGCATAAATCACTGTGTCTGTCCATATTTTACTTTTGAGTGAATATTCCGCAAATATGTTATATTTTTCTATATTTTCGCTAGCAATAACATGTTATAAATAAGAAAGAGGATAGTTGGGGTACTAGAATATCTGTTTGTATTAAGGTATAAATAGCAGTGGTGGCCCAGTGGTAACAGCCCCGACTTAAGTATCTAAGTTCTTGGGTTCAAACCCAGGCAGTTGTGTAAATTATTTCATCACCACTGCTCTAAAAATGGTGAAAGAAAACATCGTGAGGAAACTGGCATGTCCTAGAACTAAAAATCCGAAGACATGTGACATCCGCCAACCTGCATTGGGCCAGCGTGGAGGATTAACACATATAATTTCTTGTGGTATCCGAAAATTTCATGCCGATGTTGGATCTGTTTACTTGGGGTAGCACGCGGATGCTACTGCCTCTCCCCACAAGTGTTTTGGCAGTTTAGTTTCTATCAATCGTGTTCTGGCTCTGTTATACAATATCCTATTCATCCTCTCGGCCATCCCATTGGATTGTGGCGAATAAGGTTGTCTATTTTGTATTATGATGTCTCTATTACGACACAAATTCTCTATGTTGTTGTTATTAATTTCTCCACCGTTATCACATCTTATATACTTGACCGTTGTTTATATAATCCAGTAAATTGTTGGTAGCCTCGCTTTTTAGTTTAATTAAATACATACAAAATATACAAAATTGTGAGAAATCATCTCATAAAGGATAACCATGATATGGTGTTGTTTGCGGATAAACGTCAGCAGCTTGTTACTGACGATGTAAATAGCGTGATCTCAAAAGTAGTTCACTGATTTAATGTTAACAATTTACTTCCAAATGAAAAAAAAACCAAATGCATTAAGTTTACCCTATCTCACATTAGGCAGGTGAAAACTGATGTCATGATAAATAATATGTATGTTTGTTCCTATGTGGCGTTCCAGAGACCAAACGCGTTGGCCGATTTTAATGATTCAGACGTCAATCGATTTGTCTTAACTCTGCGAGTGTCACTGGCTACATTCAAATTGGAAAATAGAAAAATGGCGGCTTTTGGGCGCCATATTGTGGGAGACACTTTTTTTAAATATTTCCAAACCCATCGTGTGGGGTATCAAAATAAAGGGTTTTAAGAGGTGATTTCAAAAATATATAACACTTATATGTTTAAATGTACCGAAATCTTAAAAAAAAATAACTAAAAAGTTATGGCTCGCAGTTACTATAACAGCGGTTCACATAAGGTTTATTCAAACTTAGGTTTAAAAAAGTTAATTAAAAAAATAAAAAAATCCGACTGCTTAAAAAGCGAACTATAAAGAAGTATACAAGACACAACAACAACAACAGCAACATGCTGTGCAGTCGGAGGATACATCTGGTTTTGGTCAGCCAGCTCGCGAAAACGTATCCTCCGACTGCACAGCATGATTTTCTTCTTGTTTACTTCTTTTTAGCTCGCTTTTTAAGCAGTCGGGTTTTTTGATTTTTTTAATTAACTTTTTTAAACCTAAGTTTGAATAAACCTTAAGTGAACCGCTGTTATAATAACTGCGAGCCATAACACGGCTTTTTAAATTGAAAAGTAGCAAACTGACTACAATAATCAAATCTCAACTAATTTAAACCTATCCAGTCATATTTAACTGTAAGTTTAAGTTAGCCTTGCTTCGACATATCGCTCACCTAGCGGTATAATGACACATCTACTTTTTTCTTATTTTACAGAAATGAGGTTCAAAGATTTCACAAATGTTTGAAACGCAGTTATGACTTCATTTTACATTTTAGCATGGATTTTATGGCTTTAGCAACTAGTATAGACCTTAATAGATACGTAGGGATAAAAAAATCCACTTCAGGTTTCCAGGAGTTGCTTCATAACAGTCAAAGAAGAAGAAGAGCCATGCAATTGTGCCGTTATACTTTTAACAACTTCCAAAAATGTCATTTATGTCTCCAAAGCCATAATTATATAGGATGTGAAAACCAAGAAATAAAGACAATTGGTTAATAGAAAACAAAAGTTTTTATTTGAAATCAACATACATAAAAAGTTTAACAAAAATATTTATTATAATAACCTATATTTGGCTCGTGAATCGTTAAGAAATAGTCATCATTAAACTATAATAAATAAAATAAAGTATAATCACGTATCTTCTCTTAATTGTAAAGGTGGGTAATCATCGTACATTTTTAAACTTGTGGTGAGATAGTTACTCTCAGTTCTAAAAACAAAAGCACTTAAAAGCTTGACAGTTTAAGTTTAGAATCTAAACTTGATTTGAATCTGGATTTCATTAGGTACCTTTATCTGATAAAGGTACGATAATGAAATCCAGATTCAAATCAAGTTTTACCTTATCACTCCGAAATTAGGTATAAGGAAGTTTACTTTACCTTTAAGTATCTTTATTAATTGACTAAGCAGTAAACAAAACTATAAGCATTTAGGCAATATTAGGTACTTGCACAGTATGTTCATGATTATGACCTTTACTATTCGACACGGACCTTTTTCTCTGTGAAATTGGCTGGATGAATTTGTGCATAAAAAACTCACGCTTGTGATGCATAACTTCGCCTTTTTAAACTGTGTTTAAATACCTACGTAAAGCTTTTAAACGCGAGTATTCCATGCGCAAATCTAACTCACAGCAAACTACAGAGAGACAAAGATCCGTGGCGAATAGTTACGCAGGTATACTTAGTTACGAAGATTTAAACCAGGTATCCTCTTTCATTACCTACTTAATAAGAATTAATATAATAAGAGTATGAATATAATTAATAAAAAGTAGGTATTTCTTATACTTATTTAAAGATTATTATAAAATCCTTCATAATAGCTGGGCACTATGTTAGAACGAAGTAATTGTAACAAATCGTTTTTCTTTGAATCAGAAATATTCATTTTTGAATCATAAGCTGCTTTTAAATTTATTTGTGATGGTTGCTTTCTTTGTCGTCGTACCAATTTAAGCTTAGCCTGGATCCATTCTCCTTCAAAAGATGTTTTAAATTCATAGAAGTCACTATTTTTAGTAAATTTAATCATTGTTAACTCAGTCAGTTTTATTATATCCCCATTAGTGTCTTTCTGGTAATTAATGGCTTGCTCTTCAGTCAGTGCTTTCAAGTCATAAAAGTTACTGAAATGCATCTCATGAACAATGAAAGGGTTTCCTCTTTTTTTAGCATCTCGTATCAAATTAACATATTGGTCTGGTACGTAGATGGGTCCAGACTTTTTTGCCCTTTTTATTGATTTTTCGATCAGAGAATGGGCATTATCGCCTTCATTTTGACTATGGCCGCTGATTAAAAACTTATGGCACACAGAATTTATAGCTAAATGTTTGACAGCATAATGATACATGCTGAACACATATCTAAAAATAAAAACATAGGGTAAAAGTGGGATAGTTGCCCCACATTTTGAAATTGATTTTTTTTTCCTAGAAAATAAATTATATTTAAACCGATTTTTCAATGTAATCGTACATTGGTCTATTATTTATTATATTTTAAAAAGAAATTCAATGCAGCTATTGCTTATATATATAAAAAAAATAAAAAAATACAATACTAGTTCTGAGTATAGATGCCTCATATATGGGTTAGATGCCCCGATGCTGTTGTCACTATGAGGATAGTTGCCCTTAGGTTTAAATCAAAGCATATTTCCGTGGCTGGCGTGAATATGTTGACATGTCTAAAACTGCACAAACTTCTGGTAAATCGGTTAATTAATTTTACATATGTGTTTAAGTTGTTTTAAAGGTTATTTTGTGCCATCTTTTCAATGATGACAATAAATAAACGAAATTTTCCATAGATTGCAAAATAATAGACTTGTCAAGTCGTTCACCAACGAGTTATCAACTTATGCACCGAGTTGTCAACTTGTTCACCAACAGTTATCAACTTATTCACCTTCTGAGTGGGAAGTTATAGTAAGTAAACAATGTAATTTAATGACAACCACATTATTTTAATTGGATAGCAAACAGATGACAAACATAAAAAAAATATTTAATTTGCTGCTACTCACTCAAATCAAGTAATGTTGTTTTAACTGAAGAAATATTTAATTCAAACACCACGAAACTATCAGTTTAGTATTTTCGCAATAAAAAAATTTATAAAAAAATAGAAAATTGCTTTATTGGACCACAAACAACGTCATCAAACAGATACAAGTATGTTACTAACACAAATAACTACGTTGACTCCTCAACCTCGTCGCAGACCATTCGTATTTTATTAGACCTCAGAATCCTCTTCATCTGGGTTGTCTTCGTCCAAATCTGGATCAGTAGATGCAGAGACATCACCGACAGTTTTTATATTAATATAAAACTCTTTGAACGAATCGTCAATCAGGTCAATCATGTCCATCAAATCCTTTTTTTTCTCTGCACTGATTGGCAAAGCTTCCTTGGAGATTTGGCTCAACCAAAAGACATCTATGGTGGTTTTTCCTCTTTTCCGAAAGTTCACTGACTCGAAAGTGGGTTCGCGATCCAGGCTTTTCTTGAAATTTATTTTTCCTACGCTGTTTTTATTATATTGCAGCCATTTAATAGGTTGCCATAGAAATTTGTCCCCAGAATCGTCCAGTTTTTTGATAGTAAAGGGTCCTTTCTTGGCTTTTAGTTCAGCAAAATCCAAGAAATCATTTACCGTCATCACCACGACCTTAAATGGTTTCTGAACTTTGCAAGTCCTCACCAGCTGCACCCAATCATACAAATGATTTATTCTCATTTGTGTTCTCTTTTTTGTTTTCTCAATAATAGCGTGGTCAGAGTCACACTCCATATGTGTGTGCCCACTGAGGAGAAATTTGTGATTTATCTTTTGCAGCGTCGGATGATTATGTAGCAAAAACATAAACATCATTGCCACGACATTGTTTTTGTTTTGACCACCACAAGTATCCGAATAAAAAATCAGTTCTTTTACTTCGGAGGACAAATTGTTGCAGAAGTGCCACAAACATGAGGCAATTCGGTTTGCACCTCGAGCTCCTATTGTCTCGTCCCACATGTAGCAGGTAGCCTCATTAGTTGCTAAATCATGCACTGTTAAATTAAAAGACCAAAGCTGTCGTTTGTAAAACGAGACAGATGTTTTTAAATATGGAGTCGGCAAGCACTGCTGGAGGTCGAATGCAAATGCCCTAACAGACGAATCTGCTTTGACATTCTCTTTATCCACACGTTTTTCAGCATAAGCTTTATCAGCTTGATGTTGGTGTTCAGCTAATTCAGCAGTTAAATTAATTTTGCGATCTTCATCTGCAACTTTAATTTTAGCGTTCAGCACATCGCACGTGTTGCATGTGTCTTTTGATGGTTGCTTAAACGACAGATTGAGGTCGTGAAAGCATTTGGCATATAATTTTAACGAGACAGGATTTGAAGAAGTGTTTTTATACTCTCTGTACATTTTGGCGATTGACAGGTCAGCAGCTAAATATTTCTTCCCAGTCGAATTTCTACAGTAGTGACTCTCATAACTTGGAAAACTCAAAATGTGGTGATTGACAAGCGAAATGTCTTCGATAGTCTTCTTATTTTTGGGAGGTTGACGACCTCTCTGATCCTCATCAATGATTCCGTTGGGAGACATTTTTTTTTTCTATTATAACATTAACAAATCCCTTGGTCTCTCCTACAATTTTACAAAAACACTCTTTACAAACCGGTTTCATCTCATTAGAAATCTCTAGCATGTATTTACAGTAGCACTCTCTATTTAATGTCCTGCTGCCCGTTTTTTGTGATTTTTTCGGGAAAATCATTACTGACTTAGACACAAATGCTGCCCGTCTATCTCTATCTCCTAGTTGCCAATAATTTTCAAAACAATGCGTCTGTTCAGCCGTTGTAATTCTTTCAGCACATTTTAGTCTACATGAACTCAACTCTTTCGGTTTTCTGTCAGGAACTACTTTACCTTTTTCCGTTATATAACTCTTTCCTGTATTCCGACGTGTTTTGCTTGCATTTCTCTCCACTCTTGATCTTCCTTTTTTTGTATTATTATTAGTCCTTTCTTCACTAGTACTTTCGGTTTCCATAGTTAAAGTTAAAATCTCATTTCTTTCACTCGTCTTTTCTAGGATCACTGTTGGTGTTTCTATCTCATATATAGTAGGAGCTGCATTCTCATATTCATTCATTTCAGGTGAAACACTTCGGTTGGCCGTTTTTTCGTCTGTCACACACGTTGAGCTCCCCGTTTCCTTGTTCTGTGTATTATCCATAGATGAATTTTGTGGTGTTTCTTTCGTATTTAAGGTAGGTGCTATATTTTCGCATTCGTAGTTGACTTCGATATATTTTTCCGGATTTCTTGTTGCTTTCGATATTTTTCCGGAGATTGGTATCAATTCTTTGCTTTCAATTTTGGCATCATCACATGATTCGCAGTCAGTTTCTGAATCATCTACTGTGACTTTTTTTATGTTAAAATCAGGATCACGAACACTGTTGTCACTGTCGCCATTAAACGATTCATTTTCTTCAGACGCTTCACTGTTTTCGACAATGTCTGACGTATTATCTAATTGTAGGCTTGGGTCAGTAATTAATACATTATAAATTTCTTGGGTTGCTGGGGACATTACCGGAAAAGGAGATAATGGATCATCGTTACTTATGTTCCTCAATAACGAAGAGTTTGACAGTGGAGTGGCAAGATTAGGGTAACCTGAAGCAATAAAAAATAATAATCAGACAGATAAACACAGTTACTCTCGTATTTATAATATTAGTTTGGGTGAATAACTAGCGGTGTCTAACTGCTGAGTCCTATTCCTATTACAGGGTCTAGATTATCTACACACCAAGGTTCATCCAAATCTGCCCAGCAGTAACAGATGCAAATCGTTTCAAACACACACACACACACACCCACACATAAACTTTCAGATCTAAAATAGTTCAGGTAAAGAAAGAAAATAATCATTATTACGATAGTAGCCAAAGTTAAACCGTTATACTACACACCCTTCATTTCTTTTAAATAGTTATTTTTGTTTTGATTTCAACATTAGAGGAGCAAGTTACTCATAGAACAATTAGGCTGACCCCACATTAGGCGTGCGCGATCCTCGGGCGTGTGAACGCCCGAGGATGAAGCGAGGATGAGCGCCGCGAGCACGTGTGAGTAGCGCGCGCGGCGCCCGCGCTACTCACACGCGCGCGCGGCGCTCGAGTCGCGTTCATACCCCTTCGACTTTCGACTTGACTGAAGGGTTTAAACGCCAACGCGAGCGCCGTGTGCGCGCCGCGCGGTCGCTGCACACACGTTACACGGTGGCAACACGTGACGCTTACGCAGCGCGCTCGCGTCGCGCACGCGGCGGACGCGTCGCTCATACGCCCGAGGAACGCGCGATCCTAATGTGGGGGAGGCCTTACCCACGACGGTGTATATCTACCTACTACAGCTAGATTCCCATCGTCTACATACATCTAAGTTCACAGTTTCAAGTAAACAATCAGCTGACCGCGACGTTCGCACGGACGTAAACATATCGCAGCGGGATTTTATCGCGCACTGGATTTTCAACTCTCGGTGTTGAGCCGAGCATTGAGAATCCAACAGAGTGCATTCCAACGCGTTGAACAAACACACTGGTTGGATTTTCAACTCTCGGCGCTAAGCAGAGCGTTGAAAATCCAGTGCGCGAAAAAAATCACCGCGATATTTTTACGTCCATTCCGAACGTCGGCTTACAATATGTTACTTACCTAGATAACTAACTCCCAACCTTCATCAATATCTACCTAAAAAGTGGCAAAAAAATATTTGTGAGTATAAGATCTGTATCTTACCGTTTTCGTCCACTTCATTCATTCGCTGACGAGATGAATTTAACTTAATGTCACGAAGTTCTGTTAACTTGCGTTTCCTAGCCATTAATTCGGCAATCGTCGGATTCTGCAAAAACCAAATATTGAAATACCTAGATATCACGTCACATAATCAGGTAGGTATTCCCTCTGTTACGATAATACACTAAGGTAGACCGTAAGGTTTGGTCGGTAGGTACTCACTTTTTCCTCCATTGCAAATCACAAACTATACACCCAACTTATGAATTGAAACACTGTAGTAATAAATCAATCAATAGATACACTCAAAAACAAACGAAATCAATTTGAAGCACTCACACTCGTTCGCGGTTCGCGCGCGCGTGGCTTCTGAACTCTAAACTGACGTTTGTTTACCAACACACGAGCGAGGGATTTGCCGCGATATTTGAAAAATTATTACTTCTTACGAAAGTTTTTTGATAACTCGATTATTTTTTAATACAACTTGGGTACATAAGTTGTCAACTAAACATATTAATTTAACGTTACAAGTTTTTTATAACGGACATGTAGTGATACCTATACTTATTACTTTTAGTGCTCAGAACTTCGTTGGCCGTAACTGGACATCTCAATATATCGCAATTTCAACAGAAATTCTTCAGTGGGCCATAACTTGATATCTCAATTTGTCACGATTTAATCAAAAAGACCTCAGCTGGCAATAGCTTGACACTTCAATTTGTCAATTTAAAATAAGTACTTAAACAAAACTTTTAAGTGTATTAATTGAGATATCAAATAACGAATATTATTTTGGGTGCTGAGTATAGGTTGATATAACAAAATATCAATGTTCGATCACAAAAACATGTGAATCGTTAATTTGACATGAGGTTTTGTTAAGTTAGACATGTCAAAATGCGAGATGTCAACATATTACCAAAGTCGATTGCTCCAAAAATTATGTATATCTATAACTGTCAATTTTTTTCATATAAATTCCTAATGCGTAGGATGTAATAAGCCAATAAAAAAAAAGTCATAGAAGTCGACATGTCAATGTGTTCACGCCAGCCACGGATTTATAATTAACAAGTTTTATTTTAATATTTAGCAATGGCACATTACACTTTGGTTTTAATTTTCATATTCTTATACTAATCAGCTTCAGAAAAAAAATATCTTCTTCACTTTGGTTTATTGTACTTCTTCACTTAGATATATTTCACTTCTTCACTTTGTTTTTTTTCATTCGTTTAATCCTACCGCATTCATTGCAATAGTCGCCGTACATGGTACAATTCTCATGTAGCCATTTTTTACACATTACACATTGTATCCAATCTGCAGTTGATTTGGTCTTTTTATATTCTTCAAAGCATTCTTTGCATTCCGAATCATTGTATGCGTCTGACTCGGATTCATCCGAATTATTTGAGATCGACATTTCATCACTTGATTCCTTGTGTTCTATTCGTCTTTTCTTAATAATTTTTGCTGGAACTTTACTCTGAATCTTAGCTTGAGATCTTCGATTTTTTTTATGCAGATCAGTTTCACCTGGTCTCCCCTGATCGATGTCTGAATCAGTTTCATTAGAAATATCCGAGATTGTCATTTCATCACTTGATTCAATGTCTTTTCTTTTCTTACTACATTTGGCTGGAACCTTTCTTGGAAACTTGACTACAGGTCTTAACACTTTTTTCTGTACATCAGCTTTAGCTGGTCGACATTTATTTTTACAACGTATTCCTGGAGTAGCTTTACCTTTAACTTTAGATTTCTTCACTTCAATATTTTCTTTTGTATTTAAAATTGCAGCTGATTGTTTGCCCCTTTTATGAAATGGAACCGGAACAATTGGCACCGGCGAACATTCTTGCAAATATTTGCTTGGTGTTTCTAGTTCCTCAATGTTGATAATGTTATTATTCTGTGAAAGAATCGATGGGCTTGAATTAGAAAATCTCCTATCTGGTTGATCCGTATTACAAGGAGAAATGTTGGATAGATTTAGGCCGACTCCCAGACTTTGTACATTAGATGGACCTGGTTCCTGCTCAAGAGCTTCTTCATTTCTATAAAAAATATCCAAATAATTAGGAGTAATGTTAGAAAGGACTCGATCATCTACAGGAGTTGATCTATTAGATGAAACTTGTTCCTGTTCTGGAGCATTATTTTCAACTGCATTGTCTTCTGCAGGTCTTTGATTACTCAAAGAAATGTCAGATATTGCAAAAAAGCTCTCTGGAACTGCAGAAGGATTGAAAGGGTAAATACCACAAGCCCTAAATCCCGAAATCGCATTAGAACTCGTGGCCGCTCGGATCCACGCATTCCCAATAAGTTTTCCTGCAACTAATCGATTAATCTTTCGTTCCTTGTGTGACACTACCCAATTTCGTGTTTCAGCTGCAAATAATGTTTTAAAAGGCTTAAAGAAACTGCGATCCAGTGGTTGCAGGGCTTGAGTGGTGTGGCTGGGTAGACAAAATAAAATTATATCATTTTCTTCGGCAGTTTGAAGCATATCTATTGCATTCGTGTGAGAAGAATGACCATCCAGAAGCAAAATAATCTTTCCTACTGGTTTTCTGGGTATAAAATGTTCTTTGAGCCACTTGTGAAATAATTCAGCATTCACGTACGCGGATTTTCTATTCATATAGACTTCTGATCCGGGTGGGAGACCATCCTGAAATTCTGGTTTCTTGTTTACTCCTTTGATGATGACTACTGGGGGAAGAAAGTTCCCTACAGCATTACAGCACGCTATTACTGATAGAGTTTCACCTTTCTCACCAGAAGTTATCGAATGGACTACTCTGGCGCCTCTTGTAGCAATAACTTTTCCAGTAGCGTTATTTAACTGGACACCTGTCTCATCTATATTGTAAATCCTATCCGGTTTATCCAGTAAGTCATGCTCTGTCATTACTTTAAGCAGTAGTTCAAACATTTTGTTAATTTCATCTCGATTTAATCCCTGTGCTCTTGCAACTGATAAGCCTTCTGCCTGACGAATACTTAACTCAGTATTACGTTCTAAAAATGATCTTAACCAATGTGGCCCAGCTTTTCGACTCTCCTTATTAAAATTGGTTTCTTTACCCAATTTTTCAGCAAACTCGAATGCCAATCTTCGAATCATGTCCCGGGTTGGAGGGAAACCAGCTTTTTCTAATTTCTGTATGTGGCTCACCAATCGTTTTTCGTTTGCAAAATCAAGAAGTGGATGTTTTCCTATAAAAAAAAAAAACAATGTAGGAATAATAATATTATGATGATTTCATTACTTAACAAGAACTTTGATCATAGAACTTTATTACCTAATGTTTGTTTTTCAGTATTTTTGTTTGCGAATCTTCTCCTTAATGTTCTCGATGGAATCCCATATCTACGAGATATTTCGTTGATACCAAGAATGCCTCTCGAAATTTCATCCATTGCAGCTATTAATGCCTCTTGCGTCCATTCAGCTCGTGGTCGAACTCCAACCTTTCTAATGTATTTGCGAGGCATTTCTGAAAAGAAGAAATGGGAACATGACATGCAAACATCAACTTAATCCATAGGGGATAGATGCCCCTAAAGGCATCTATACTCACAAAATACGAGGCGTCTATCCTTTTCAATAGGGATAGATGCCCTAATTAAAATTAAAAAAAACCTTTACAAAAATGACAAAATGTTATACTTACGGCAATATTCAAACTATACACTTGCAATTAATAATAAAATAATATCACTTACCTTTGGAAATGAAAAGTTCCACGCGTTTGTAAAACAATTGAATCCGTAATCCGCGATCTTTGTGAGCGAGCTCGTCGAACTTTCTCCATGAACACACAACACGTCCGATCACAGCGGTTGCCGCTCGCACACTAGCGGGGTGGGGGGTGTTCTTTGCTTATAAGTATTAACTGCGATGATAGAACGTTTGCAAGTCATAATTTGAATTTTGGGGCATCTATCCTCCTAGGGCAACTATCCCACTTTTACCCTATTCATTATAAATTGTAATAAAGTTAATAATTATACCAAAATATTCACCGTCATAAATTTGATACGTACCGATTTTTTTGTTGGCCACAACAATTATCACTGTAGAAAAGAACATCAGAATCTGGATGGTCTTCAGCAACTTTCTCTAGAAACTTGTAGACGCAAGTTCCTATTTCTGTAGAACCTTTAGAACCCAAGCCCTCATGCCAAAAGTAACAAGTAGTTGAATCCGTTTTAATATTTTTTATCTGAAATAAAGTTAATATTATTTATAGTACCTAGGTAATATTAAACATTCAAGAGTTAAATACGTTACTAATAGTCTTCTTACAGTAAAATTGTAGCAATTCAATTTGGATTTGTAGTAAAACGCTGATGAATTGCCGATTGGCACAGGTAACTGTGCTTGTAAGTCATATATGGCCACTATGACTTTGCTTTGTGGTTCTCGAGAAAGTGCAATATCTGCTGCTTTTTCTGTACGACTTAACACCTTTTCTCTTTGGTGGTTTATATACTGGTGTTCTAGTTCTGTTTTCTTATCACCTTCTGCATTTTTGTAAGATTCACAAAAATTGCACTGGTCTTTTTTAGGTATAAAAAACGATATATTGAATTCCCTGTTAAAAATCTGACTGTAAATGAACAATGTAGCTGCTTCTTTACCGGCACTTCTGCGTTGGCATTCATAGTCGCGATGTAAGGCAGCCAAGGTAAGTCCACCATCAATAAACTCGCGGCTGGTATTAGCACGTAAATAATGGCTTTCAACTCGTGGGACTGAATTGATATGCTGACGAACTGATTCTAGTACTTCTGGATCCGATTTCGGTTGTTTACCATGTTTACCCCTTTGATCGGTCGGCGCGATTCCACAATCAGAAGATTTTGCTTCAATAACTGTACGGAGCGTCCGTTGTGCTATCCCAAGGGTATTTAGTAAAAATGTCTTACATATTCTTCGGGTCTGACCATTTTTCACAAAAGAAAACCAACTATTGGGCGTTCTTGGTTGTGCTACATTCTTTACACGACGGCATACTATGTTTTGAATGTTAATACAAGAACTAAGAAAGTCTCTTTGACGTTGCAAAGATCCTAAGGACCAATAGGTATTAAATATTTGTTGACGTTCATCTCTTGTAAATTTATCGCAACATAAAAACTTACAATTATGGCACGGAGGTCTCATTTTTTTGGCTTCTATTTTGTTGCCTTTCTTAGATACATAGTCTTTTCCTGAATTTTTTAACGTTTTCCTGACATTTTCTTTCCACTTGTTTTGGTTTCTTACTCTTTTCTTTCCTCTTTTATTCTTAGAAGTTGCACTGGTTAAAGAAACTATAGATAAACTCGTAGATGACGATCTGTCACGCCTTGGATGTGATGTCGGTGGGTGATATTCACTGCCACTATCTGGAGAAAAGTCTGAACCTTCGTTCAAGCAAACAAAAGGAGAACTTGGCTTCTGATTTTCTTTACCTAGAATTAAGATTAAATAATATTGAGAGCTGTTGGTTACTGTTGTTTGGAACTAAAGAAATATTTGAAAATTATGCTTACCAAACTCAGCAGAATCACGGTCTTTGGTATTTCTACCTGTCGCATCAGAACCTTCTTGGAAATATGAAGAGATTTGCATATCCATTTGTTGATTAAGCACATTTTCATTGTTATTTGTTTGAAGTATCGTAGGAGATAGTATTGTTCGTTCAGCATTACCTGTTCAACATAATTTTATTGTATCTAACAGTTCAAGAATTTTAATAATCAATATAAATAATAAATTAATTACCCTCATCAATTATTTCTTCAAACTGCACTATATTTTCATCAGTAGTTTGTTTATCAGTCATATTAGTATCAGAAATATGAATCAATTTTTCAGGTACAGTCATACCAAGTGCTTCATAATCAAAAGTATTTGCTCTTCTTAACTGTTCTATATGGGTATCATCCGGCAAAGAATCTGCAAAGTAAAATTTCCTCAAATTGAACCGCAGCTAGAGATCGTACATTCAACACTTGCGCGAAAAAAACATTGCTATAAAATCTAAAAAAAAACATTTTCAGATTTTTTTTTGTTGTCTTTTGAACCGAAAATAATTATGGTATTAATATACGTACCTCCTTTCTGGGATTTACTCGACGTTGAAGAACTACTGGATGAATTACTCGATGAAGACGTTGAGCTGCTACTAGAACTACGAGTACTACTACTCGATGATGAGTCACTGCTCGATGAGGATATAGAACGTTTCCGCTTTTGTGGCACTACTGATTGGTCATCTTCTTTGGTACCTTAAGTATAATTATTTTAATTCAATAACAATCATCTGCTTACTTCTACATACGTAGGAATTATTATAAGATTAAATACATAAATACAATTTATAAAACATATTCACAGTACCTTCGCAAATAGCATCTATTTCCTGAACATTTATATTATCAGAAGTATTGCTGTTCAAATGAGATATTGAAACTTCCGCCAAATCTTTACTGGTCGAAGCTATAGGTTCAATTATATCGACTGTCATTGACGATGCTGTTTCCCCTATAAAAATATTTGATTATAAGCGATGTATAGATAGCACGATGTATGAATTATAACAAGATGTAATAAATACAACCTTTGTTAAATTTTAATATTCAAAATGAAATGATAATAAAAAAAATATTTAAGATACATACCGCTTTTATTAAAGTCAGGATTGGTTTTAGAAAAAGGTGCTGCAGTCAAACCTTTTTTTCCTAATCGTACCAATCGCTCCATTCGGTTCGCCATTATTACAATAATTAGGTAATATCAAACGCCTTATTCGATTTTCTAAAATTTAAAGTGATATTTAAACTTCTGATTTTGATAAGCATAAAGATTAGGGAGTAGGTCGGCCCACTCTAAAACTGCTACTTAGGGCTTCTAACGCCTTTTTAACATTTATAATGATTAGTTAGACCGAGTCTTAGAGTAGGCCAACCTGCCTTTTAACCCTTACATAAAAACACTTATCAAACTCACGACATAAGTACCAATAACATATTTACGTAATCTAATTATAACGGCACATCTGTCAAATAAGTCGTTGTTTTACCATGTGAATTATATTAAGTAAAATAGCGATGTCACATTTGTCAAATGTGCCGTTTTTCTACTAACTTATTATGTTAATAAAATGTCACATTTGCCACTTACGCCAACACAGATTTAGAAGCGATTGCACCTCGCGGAGCGCCCCGCACAACTGACAAATAAGCCGTTGTTATGCGCGGAAGTGGGGGGAACGTACCAAGTACTACATTGACACTGAACGCCCTCTCTCAACAAATAGGAAAACTAACACCGTGCCGTTTTACTACTTTATAAATTATACACTTTTAAACACTTAGGCCGTAAAAACTCAATTTCGCTTTTTTTGTAAATGTGCCATTATACTGCTAGGTGAGCGATATACAACATTAATATTAGGTGTAGCCAGGCGCAGTGCGTGTATAAGTGAGTAATCAGTCAGTGAAGACGTTCATTTAGATTTTTATAAAATTTATAGTTAAGAACGCGCTTTCACTGAGTTAGGTTAGGCCCATCAACGAACTAATTTTTAAGATGCCAAGATTCGTTAGTTTCAGGCAACATCACTGGATACGAGTTTTTTGAACTAGTTGTTTAAGTATACTGAAGTCTTTGTCAATTATGTGAAGTGTAACAAACTATTTAAAACATTACTAACATTACTCCTACTTGCATAGAAAATTGATCCGAAACTTTAAATAAAATATTATTATTATTATAAAGAAAAAACATAATCGCGTTAACAAAAAACACTTCCATAACGAAAAATGAAAAAAAACTTGCATAGGAAATTGTTCCGAAAAGTTCACAAAATTTACGAGTTTAAGGTTTTTATACCTCCTCCTCCTTCTTGGGAAGTCGGTTACAAAAAGAAGAAGGAACGACGCCATAAAGTGTTGCAAGAAAGACAACGCTTGTCCCATTTTTAACTGTCAGAGCTTATTGGTGTGAACAAAATGACTAGCGAAATGAAAACCAAAGATACAGTTTTTCGTGTATCAATTTCGCCACTTGAACGCTTATTTGCCACTCTCCGTTTCCTGACAACTGGGAATCTTCTAGCGTATGCCATTCACGTCTGGAGTGAGGCCATCGAGAGGCACGGGGAAGCGCTTGCTGTCTCCCTTGACATCTCTAAGGCTTTCGACAGGGTCTGGTATGAGAAAGTTATTGGTAAGCTTCCTTCCTTCGGTCTGCCTAGTGGTCTGTGTGACTGGATTGCTGACTTCCTGAGGGATTGGTCCATCCGAGTGGTTATCGATAGCTGCTCGTCCGGTCAGTTAAGTATTAACGCCGGAGTCCCCCAGGGGTCGGTGCTCTCGGCTACACTGGTTTGCTGCACATTAATGACCTGCTAAAACCCGGAATTCCATATGGTGAAAGTGATAGTTCCGTATGGTGCCGGACGTAAAGAATTTCACCATCCCATGTCTTCCCGTGGGTGTCATAAAAGGCGACTAAGGGACAAACCAGAGAATGGGCAGCAGCGTTCTCTGTGCTTCTATAACAACCATACTGCGATCGCCAACCCGCCTGCCAAGCGTGGCGATTATGGCAAAGCCCCCCCATGAATAGCACAAATAAAAAATGGCCCCTAGTGCCCGGCAGCCTGCCTACCCTCGACTATGGTAGCGGTCGAGGTTACGGCATGGCAAGGGGTGCCAAGAATCTCCGGACGGGATCCGGCTACCCCAACAAACACTGACGACTGGACCTGGCAACATACAACACGCGCACACTTCGGACCGACGAAAAGATCACCGAACTCGAAGAGGAATTGAGCAGGTTGCTATAGAGAATTATAGGGTTATCTGAAGTCCGAAGAGAGGGGGAGAACTCGATAATCCTCAAATCCGGCAACCTGCTCTATTTCCGAGAGGGTGACCGGCAGTCCCAGGGTGGTGTCGGGTTTATCGTCCACAAGTCCCTTGTGAACAACGTGGTGAAGATCGAGAGTGTGTCGACCAGGATGGCGTACCTTATACTCAGAATATCCGCAAGATATTCGCTGAAGGTCATACAGGTCTACGCCCCAACCTCGGCACACCCTGACGACGAGGTAGAGACCATGTATGAGGATATCTCCAGAGCCATGCATGGTTTCAAAACTCACTTCACTGTTGTCATGGGGGACTTCAACGCGAAACTGGGCAAACGAGACGAGGATGAGCTGCAAGTGGGGCAATTTGGAGTTGGACGTCGGAACCACCGGGGTCACCTACTGGCCAGTTTTATGGAGAAGGAGGGCCTCTATATGATGAACTCCTTCTTCAAAAAGCGTGAACATAGGCAGTGGACCTGGCAGAGCCCCGATGGTGCAACAAAAAATGAGATCGACTTCATCATGTCAACCAAGAAGCAAATGTTCAATGATGTCTCTGTGATCAATTCGGTAAAAACCGGGCGCGATCGCCGCATGGTAAGAGGCACATTGAACATTAATATTAAAAGAAAAGAAAGAAAGAAAGAAAGAAAAATATTTATTTGTGACCCGCACAGGAGACACGAGAAATAAGCATAAAAATTACACAATAGTCAAAATAAAAAACCCCGTGCGAGACCAAAAAGGCTCCTATCTCAGCATGTGCAGCGATATCCAAAAAAGGAAATAACCCTGCGCTGATATTCTGATAGGGCCCACTGTTCATGCCACGGACACACTTACGGAAACGGAAAATACAATAAAAAAATAAAATAGTATATATAAATAACAAAAGAAATATAATAAACACAGAAAACGGGTCAAAATATGTGTAAGTATATAAATAAAACATATTAAATGTAGGTAGACCTATTATAAATTATTTGTCGATATCATAGACAAACGAAGCGCGGACCAAAGAGTAAGTAATTTATTAAAATAATATGGAAGAAATCTATTAATCTATGGTCGGCTGTCAATAGAAACTTAGAAACTTGTTATGAAGTAGTGTAAATAAATAAGTGTATTGTGTAAATAAACCTGGCGAAAAGAATACATAGGATAGTATTTACAAGTATTGGATAAAACAGAGTGGTGTGCATGTTATTATGTGTGGTGTGGTGTTCGCAAGAAACTTCAAATAAATAAAATGGGTAAAGGTCATTATACCAACTGCGTGCAAACCCCGGGTAAGCTTATCTTTCGGATTCCTTTTGCTTAAGTAATAAGAACTGCTTGAATTTAGTACTAAATGTGCCAATCGTTTTTATAGCACGAAACGGCGGAGGAAGATCATTCCAGATACGAGAGGCAGCGAATTTGAAACTTCCACGGAATGCAGCAGTTCTGTGTGACGCCAACAACAAGTAGGCAGAAGCTCTCGTTTTGACTTTATTTACATCACGCGACCAGGTCAACTTACCGAACAGATAGTCTGGTTTTTTCGTGAGAATTGTGCCAAAGAGCAGGGTAGCCAGATGCAGCTTTCTACGATCTGACATTCTCATCAAATTACCCTTATTTAAAAAAGGAGTTACGTGAGATCGAGGAGGGATGGTAAAACAAAATCTCGCACAAGCATTCTGTACTCGCTGAATCAACCTTTCGCTTCTACCTAGAATGCATGCCCCATACACAGTGTCAGCGTAGTTCAGCTTAGATAAAACTAGTGATTCACAAAGCAGAATGCGCATATCCACACTTATGTAGGGACGCACACGGTACAGAAGCTTAAGCCTGTAAAAGCAGTTGCGCACAGCCTCCATGATGTGGGTCTGAAAGTGCAGGTGCTCGTCAAATAGTAACCCAAGATTGCGGGCTTCCCGGACCCTTTCAATAGAACACCCGTCAATCTTCAAGTCCAGATTCCCATTACTCATCTTATTCAAGAAATCCCTTGATCCCATCAAAATAAATTTAGACTTAGCTGGGTTCAAAACTAAAGCATTTCTCTTAGACCAAGCCGAGATTCTATCAAGATCCTCATTTAAACTTTTTACAGTGTCAACAGCCTGCTGGGGTTGAAAAGATAGATACATCTGCAGATCATCAGCATATAAGTGGAACTTTGTGTTGAGCAGGCAGTTAATGATGTCAGCACTGTAAAGAATGAAGAGTAGCGGGCCCAGGATCGATCCCTGCGGTACACCCCTATTCACGCGCTTAGGACCAGAAGATTTAACGGCTCCATCACTGTCGCTTGTCACCTGGACAAACTGAGAACGGTGAGTCAAGTAACTTTCAAACCACTTTACTGTCTCAGGCTGACATCCGTAGTAAGACAACTTCGATAGGAGGAGCGAGGTATTAATAGAGTCAAAAGCGCGCGAAAAATCCAGTAAGACCAGCAGGGTACCCATGCCCTTATCTCTAGCTTCCAGAATATTCCCAACCACATCAAGAAGGGCTGTGGCCGTGCTGTGTCCCTTGCGAAAACCTGATTGAGCGAGCGGCAAAATGCCGTGTTCCTCAAGGTATGACCGAAGCTGGTTCGAGACAACCTTCTCCAGGACCTTGGAGAGGCATGGCAATAAACTTATTGGGCGAAGTTCTTTCACACTGGTAGGATTAGATACTTTAGGGATGGGTCTAACTATTGCCAATTTCCACAGATCCGGGAAAGATGAGGTGGTGATGGAACGATTAATGATGGCCGTGATAGATGCAAGGGTTCGAGGAAGAGTCATCATCAACATCTCCAAGGAGATACGGTCACAACCCTGAGCATTGGACTTAAGACTATGCAACAGCTTCAGCACCGTGTCCTCCTGGACCGGCTCAACCTGGAAGTGTCCACTGCCGAATCTGTGGTGCTCAAAGTGCTTTAAGTCAGCAGCAGAAACTCTACCAGTGCCAGGAACATCCAAAAAGTGTCCATTAATTTTTTCGGGATCGTTACAAAAATGCGGTAAACCGCGCTCTGGTCCATCATAGATACCAGTGGCAATAGTTGACTTGATGTGACTCCATAACTTTTTTGGTTGTTTAAAATTTTTATTAATATATGTTTTAAAGTATGCACTCTTCTCACTCTCAATAGCAGCCCTAACCAGATATTTAAGTTCTTTGTAAGAGTTAACATGACATAAGGATTTAGTAGACTTAGCCTTTGAATGTATCTTGTCACGTAACTTCATCATTTCCCTGATTGTATAAGTAATCCATGGGGAAGACTTTTCTTTAATTAAAACTTGTTTAATAGGTGCATGCAAATCAAATAAATTCAAAATGTATCTATTAAAAGTTTCTACCATGGAGTTCACATCACCCAATCTGACAATGTATTCCCAGTCCATCTTATTCAGGTCTTCGTTGAAATGGTCAATAAGTATGTCCCCGAGAGGCCTATAAGTGACCCAGTGCGGGGAAAGCTTCTCCACCCTGAAACTGAGCTCAACCGAAACAACCGCATGTTGACCAAGCTCAGGCACGTGAGATACAGAGACCTCCCGCACACGGGCGTCGGTACATACAACGTCAATAAGTGTCTCGCTATGTTCTGTATAGTGTGTTGGCTCAGTAACGACTTGCTTCAATTTGCAGCATGTTAAAAAGTTATTCAGAAGTTTAACTTTATTTTCCGAGACGTTTAACACGTTAATGTTGAAATCACCCAACAAAACAACTCTGTCAGCGCCAGCAAAGGAGAAGAGGGAGTCCGTAATCGCATCAAGGAAGATGTTCACATCAAGCCACGGCGGCCTGTAAGCAGTACCGACGATAACCGAATGCGAGTTGATGTTCAGCCTGAGCCACATCTGCTCGACCTGCGGCGCGGGCGGATGCGACATGGTGCGCGCGCGCACTCCGCGCCGCACATAGAAGCCCACGCCGCCCCCGCGCCCGCCGCGCACCCCGGGCGGGCGCGGCACGTGTCGCAGCCGGTAGCCCGGGACCGTCGGCGCTCGACCCTCTTCTCCCCGCCTTAGCCAAGTCTCATTAATCGCCATGATGTCCACCGCACCGTTCTCCATAGCTACAAGAAACTCATCATGGCGTGAACCCAGCGAACCTGCATTAAACAATCCAACTTTGAAATATTTGGACTTAATCATTTTAAGAATTCATCTAAATAGATGTACTTATTAAGTGTATAGGTGTATAAAGAAGTCCGTTGTGTAGTTGGCATAGTAGAGTGTAGAGTAAAAGTACAACCTAATACATGAAGAAAAATATTATGCTTTCTGACCACTATTGAGGTATAGGCGACTAGCCGACGCTTTATAGATATATAAAGTAAATAATAAATAGTAAGTGCTCGGGCAGCTGGGCCACAGAAACAAGTCGCTACATACTGAGACAGGAACAGTGCTGACCGCGCACAGGGCAAACTTAAAAACAAAAAAACCGTAAGCCTTAGAACTAACCCTACAAAATAAAGCTTTCGAATGTCCAGAGAGCTAGTTACCCCTCTCGGCAGACATCTCCTGGCCAAAAACACGACCAATGTCCTCCTCCTTGCGAATCCAGTGGGTAGGCTTGCCATCACCCTGCTTTGCCAAAATGCGGCCATTCTTAGTCCACAGGTAGCGCCACCCGAGACGACTGCCAGCCTCACGCACACGAAAGAACAAATGTTTGTTCGTACGAGTGAGCCTCTCATTCACGAAGAAGCGCCGCGGGGGCGCGGGGAGTCCGGTGTCCGCCGTGGTGGCACCTCGTCTCACACGCGCGCCCTGTAGTAGCTCGTCGCGAAGAGTACGGCGCGCCAGGCGCACCACGATGCGCCGCCCGCGCGCCGTCACCGCCGCTGCTTCCGTCGGGCTGGTTGCGCCCGCGGCAGTCGCATGCAACACGCGATCGACTCGCGGGCCCACACGCTGTGCAAACACAATGTCCCGAGCCTCCAGAGCCACCCCAAGTTTGGCCGCTAACAGTCCCACGGTGTGGACCACATTCTCACCGGGGATCTCCGGGACGTTCGCCACCTCAAGGTCGGAGCCAAGCAGATCCTGCTCACGGTCATTGAGCTCAAGTTGTAGCCCCGCCACATTTCGCTCGAGCTGACTGACCCTGGCGTCAGGCGGAGCCACACTGCTCCTGCTCTCAAGAGCCTCTATTCTTGCCTCCAGGCCGTCAACCCTTTCGGTGCAGATTCCCACCGTTGAGTGCAGGCTGGCCATCTCACGACGAAACTCCCGCATTTCATCCCTCACTTCTCTCAGCTCAGATCTGAAGAGCCTTATTTCTTCTCTCAGGGTAAGCTGAGTGTCAGGAGAAGGCTCGCCGTCGGTTCCATGTTCACTCTCAGCACGAGAAATCACTATAGGCGCCGCCGCAGGAGGCCCGACAATAGCACCCTGAGTCTGAGCTGCCTTCCTACCCTGGTCTGGTGCAGTAACTGCTCGTATAGCAGGGGTACCACTAAGACCTCTAACGGGTGTATCATTGTCCACCTTACATGATTTATTCCTGCAGTCAGGGCACTGCCAGTCACTACCTATTTGCGTTCCAGCCGGCAAACAAGTGAGGTGGAACTTATTATGGCAAGTAATGTTGCCACACGTGGCGCCCCCTTTCGTCGACAGGAACTTTCCACATGTTGCGCACTTTGCCATGTTCCACGTAGTGCGGATGAGAGTAGCCAGATGGCGCGCACGTTCTTAGTACTAGTTCCTCCGGCAGCGCTAGATGGCGCTCGCTCCACAAAGATGTATTGATCCAAAGGCAAATTTGAAGAAAAATTACACCTTTTGGGGGTAACAAGCACACCAAAAAAGTAAACGTGACTTCACTTATTTTAAAAAACTACCAAAATTGTATTTTACTTTTTAGTTTATTTCGAATTTGCACTTCGAAAACACTTAGTTTCACCCGGAAAACAAACTCGCACGCAATTCACAATTAGATGCAATAGTGGTTGCAGTCCTTTCACCAAATAGATCGCGTTTATTATTTATTTTGCTCAAAGTAAGAATATACGATATGCCCCGTAAAGTGTCCGTGACGTGATATTAAGCTTGAAAGGTCTCGACTGATGAAGTCCACGCTCCGTCCAGCACAGATCCAGGTCCAAAACCCCGAGACCTTTCAGCTCGAACTCCAGAATCGTTTCGAGTGCCTAGGGAGCTCAGTGGACGAATACAATGACGGGTTCGTGGAAGCTGTCCATACCTCAGTACAATGCTCGATGACCTCAATAGAGCTTCCGAAAAAGTGGGTCTTAAAATGAACATGGACAAAACCAAGGTCATGATGAATGCCCATGTAACACCCACTCCTATCAAGATCGGAGACTCTTTACTTGAAGTTGTAGATGATTATGTTGTACCTGGGACAAACGATCCAGTTGGGTAGATCCAACTTCGAGAAAGAGGTCAACCGTCGAATCCGACTCGGCTGGGCGGCGTTCGGGAAGTTGCGTGGTATCTTCTCGTCCAATTTACCGCAATGTCTCAAGACAAAAGTCTCTGACCAGTGTGTGTTGCCAGTGATCACCTATGGGACCGAGACGTGGTCGCTCACAATGGGCCTTATCAGAAAGTTTAAAGTCACCCAAAGGGCAATGGAGAGGGCTATGCTCGGAATTTCCTTGCGTGATCATGTCAGAAATGATGACATCCGCAGGAGAACCAAAGTTACCGACATAGCCCGAAGAATTGCCAAACTTAAGTGGCAGTGGGCAGGGCACATTGCTCGCAGAACGGATGGCCGTTGGGGCCGAAAAGTTCTGGAATGGCGACCGCGAACCGGAAGACGATATGTTGGAAGGCCTCCCACTAGGTGGACCGATGACCTGGTTAAGGTTGCGGGAAGGCGCTGGATGCGAGACGCACGGGATCGGTCAATGTGGCGACGCCTGGGGGAGGCCTATGTCCAGTAGTGGACGTCATTCGGCTGAAATGATGAATGATGAATGATGAAAACCCGGAACCTTTGGGTACGCAGACGACAGCACGGTTGCTGAGAGATACGTGTCCGGCGCACGGGCTACTGGGCTTGAGATCCGGTCTCTCCGTGAGGCCATGGTTGAGCGCTTGAACCTGTCTTTGAAGGCAGTCTCCGAATGGGGCGATGCCAATCTAGTCAGTTTTAATGTTGCTAAGACCCAGGCGTGTCTTTTTTCCGCAAAAAGGAGCCTATTCCACCCGGCTCCATCGTTCCGTGGTGTAACCGTGCCGATAACGGACCATCTCGACCTTGGTGTTACATTAAAATCGACCCTCAATTTTGGTCCATTCATTGAGGTAAAGGCTCAGTTGGCTGCAAAAAAATTGGGGATCCTTGCAAAGGGTCGACACGCCTGAACAGCTGCTCAAATTGTATAAAGCGCAAGTTCGGTCATGCATGGAGTACTGCTCTCACCTCTAGGATGGATCTGCCAAATATCAACTTGATGCACTTGAGTCGATTGACAAACGGGCCATGAGGCTTATCGGCAACGATGCACTGGGCTCCAGAGCCTCGAACATCGACGCAAGGTGGCCAGTCTGTCGGTTTTTATCGGTTACATTTCGGGGAGTGTGCGATGGAACTGCACAATTTGATTCCGCCTAGCCCTGTCCATCACCAGACAACAAGACGTACGGCAATGCGCCACCGGTACATGATGGACATCCCACCCATACGTACAAAGCGTTTTACGAATACTTTCATTGTACGCACAGCTAAGGAGTGGAATTCCCTGCCGGAGTCTTTGTTTCCTGATAGCTACAACCTTGGGGTCTTTAAGTCAAGAGTAAATAGGTTACTTCTAGGCAAGCATGCTTCACCGTCGACCACATCATCGCTTACCATCAGGCGAGATAGTATTCAAACGCGAGCCTATCGATAAATAAATAAAAATAAAAAATAAAAACTGGTCTACAATACTCAACAATAATTTCCAGGCAGGCATTGGGACGGATTGGCGTTACTATTATTATTTGATACTAAAGAAGAATTTAAATCCATATAGTTACTTTTGTAATACCCAGACTGAGAAAAAGTTGTGTTGATGAAAGGAGTACTGCATTGAATAGGTCTTTCAACAACAGCTGTTCTGCCCACAGTTCCGGTAATAACACGGGAGTCAAAAGTTAGATGTTTTAATGTTACATAATAAAGAGTATCATTAATTATTTTTTGTACGATGCGTTATGAGTTTATGAGCAAGGCTCGGCAGTGTTGACATGTTAGTTTGACTAATGTTTTCATTATAATGTAGTACAATTATTGTTTTTGTATTCTAATAAATCGGTTCTGTCCACTAAGTGCATAAGAACATAATTGTTATCTGTATCATTTTCTTCTGTAGTGTTAATGTCTTCCACGATCTTTTAGCACTTCGGAACTCTAGTATTGCAGAATTTTCATAATCGGGATTTGTGCAGTTTGAATTAATGCTTGGTCTGACGCTGTTACGAAATAGTAACTTTCGCATAATAAACATAAACTGAAGAGCAGTACGGTTGTCGTTTGCCCCTCCTCTTGCTCTCACTGATGAACAGAACATTTCAATGTGGTCCTGCGAGGCCTTGTATGGTAATAAGTAGGTCATATTAGCATCAAACAAATCAGTTGCTAATTAAGCAAAACTGTGTGTGTCTATTATCAGAGCTAAAACGCCGCGTCTTCCTTCTATGGGTCATTTAATAGGTAGGTCATATTAGCATCAAAAAAATCAGTTGATAATTAAGCAAAACTGTGTGTGTCTATTATCATAGCTAAAACCGGCGTCTTCCTTCTATGGGTCATTATATTTTGCCCGCCGGCTTTAAGTTCAGTCAAATAATGTATTGTTTCTTCGAAGTCCCGACTCATTTATTTTTAAGCCGCAAAGGGAATTTGAAACCCATTCCTATGGGATTTTTGGCGATAAGAATATCAAATAGTCTGACCAAATACCGTAGGTATTCCACTTGTGGCTTCACTCTTGCCAAAAAAATGAACATGTACCCTAGTCAATTTATTTTTCAATTTCAGCTCCTCTTCCTCTTGCAAATCTTGCAGTTTCTGTGTATATGCGAACATAATATCCTCTTGTAGATTTAATTGGGTGAACATAATGAGTTTTCATATTTGCAAGGGTAAAATTGCACACATTTTATGTTTATCTTCGTCCCATCCGCTGTCAAAGACCTCACATCTGTATTAATATCGGCCAGCATACGAATCGCTGTCAGGACGAGCTGAGTAGTACGTGCGCAGAAATCTTATCTATGAAAAAATAAGCGATGCTTTTGTTTTCTTTTAATGATTATTTTTTTAAGATTTATTTGTAACACTAAGGTTTCTGTAGCAAATGTTTCAGAATCGCTTGTCAACATTCCGCCTAAATCAACGTGACCCCAATACTTGTCTGACCCTTTATCAAATTGTTTGCCAGCTTTGTTGGCCAATGCATCCAAAATTGAAACGACGTTCATTTCATCCTTTTCAGCTTTAACCTCCAGGAATTCCGTCACTTCTGCCATAAAACCCACGTTGCATTTATGCTTCGCCAAAGAGTTCGCTTCTTTTTTTGTTGCAAAAAATATCTTCATATAGTAATTACGGATGGGTTAAACATACGTGTTAGGTGGCACCAAGTCTTTAAAAATTTTATTCACTTTATAGAGATCAATTTTTTCTTTGTTGTCTTGAAAAAGTAAAACGGGATAATCTTTTCTGTTCAATTCTTCGTAAATAGGAAATATATCTTTGAATAAACCCAATTTTGTAGTCAGATATTTATTATCATCATCATCATGTGTACAAGAGCTTTTCCGATTTTAAGTGGCATTGGAAGTAGATAACTCCATGAGCCCACTACTAAATTGACTCATGATGAAAAAATAAGGGTTAAAAATAGCCCAAAACAAAATAAATTTTACACAATTTAAAAAAGAGCGCCTTTTTAATTCGAATTCGACTTTCCCGCTCTTTTTTTTCCGAACCATTGTCAATAATGAATAATGAATATCGACGTCCGGTTCGCTCTCGTCTTCGACACTCGCCTGTGAGTCCAGAAACAGTTAACCTGGACGGTATTCCTCTTCGTCGTCGCTGCTCGATATTTTCTGCTTCTTCGAGAGTAACTTCGCCTTCGGGGATGATTGAGGTTTGACTTTCTTACCAATATGTTTGTTCATCTTCGCTGTCTGCTTCTGTTGTAAATTCTCTGAGCCTCTGGATGTGGAGACATCGACACGTTGATCCGCTGTATGCGCAGTCGTGGATGACATGGAGGTGGTTTTCATGTTCGCCGATGATGAAAATTCCACTTCGTCCACATCTTGTTCCTGTTTCCTTTCCTCTAATTCCATTATTGCTTCTAAATAATGGTTGAAAAATAGCTCGTTCAAATCGCTTTCCCAATCCATCGCTTGGAGTCTCCCAAATGTCGTGGATAATCCGTCTTCGTAGGCCCACTCCTCGAAACTCCCGAAACCACAATTTATCAATGGCTTCTTGTTTTCTTTTAGGTAGCTTATGAATTCCTTCATTATTTTCGTGATAGTTTGTACCCACACGGTATAGCTTAATATTCTTCACTTCTAACGCCTTCTTGATCACTAGAGTCAGCCAAGGTTTTATAGCTGATAGTGTTACGTCGCCCTGCCACGAATTTTCTAACCATTGCCACATAGGATGTTTCTTCATCTGGCTCTGTTGCTTCTTCTTCTGTGATAATAACTGCTTTCCTTTGTTTCTTTTTGGGGGTGCAGGTTCCACTTACAGTACATATTGGGTGTTCATCTGATCCGGCCACAATCTTGTCAATCAGTTTTCTTCTAACGAAATTGGTGATAGAACGCTGTTATAAATGAAAAAACGTGCATAAATTTACGTAGTGAATCAATGGTGATTCGTAATGTATGCTCGAAACTAAGTTCTGCGACTGAATGAGCACCCAACAGAAGTAATAGCGATTAGCACTACCACCACAACAACATGCGAACAATCGTGCGCGAAGCGCACATGATTATGTTCATGCAATGTTGTTGTGGTGGTAGTGGGGAGGTCATAAATTTTTAGTTCACAGTCTAGTAGTTAGAAGTATAAGGTCTCTTCTCTAAGGTATCTTTTTACTTAAACAGATTAAGTATCTTGGGTAAAGAGAATGAGAAAAATTATATAAAAGCTTCTAAGCTATCTTTGCACCAATTCTTAATGAAGAACAGTACACTTTTGTGCAGCACAATAAATAACACGTAACACAAATACTCCAAAAATTACAAGAAAATTACGTAATTATGTTATACGAGAATCTTTGTAGTAATAGTATGATTTTTAGTCTTCCGACCCGTACTGAATCTCAGACTGAACCCTTGAAAATGAAACCTTGTAGCGTTTGCGGGTTAACTATCTAAAAAGAGATAAATAATACGCAGCACTATCAATATAAAATTTAATAAAAGGTCGCAGGTATAAAAGCCGTTTCTTATTTAAATTCTTTCTTTCTAAATGGAGGTAGGCGCTAGTACTATCCTGGCCTGGCAGCAGAAACGGTCACGATGACGTGGAAGGCCGAGGACTAGGTGCCAGCAGGAGGACGTCCCGCAGAGTTGACGATGAAGTGGTTGTCGGCAGGTTCTTCTGATGAAGGTGCCAGGTGGTTGAACCAGGACTTTGGACCCCAATACGGGGTTAACACTGAATCTAGATATATTTTAATAAACACACTCGTAGTGGTTACGATTCAAACAATTTTTTATAGGGTACACGTAAAATGACTCGCTAGTATGTAGAACGATACTATGGAGCGAGTGTACGTGTAATCAGTTGAGTTGTCCGATCGTCAATGCCCGTCCGGTGCATTGATAAAAGCCCGAGAGGTGTTGAATCATAATATATTATTTTTTTAATGTTTTACTATCGCCACACGGGAAGTTATCGATTTGAAACTTAGTGCAATGACTAGTCGATTTTATTTTAATATATTTTCATTAATAATTTTTATATAGATAAATTAGGTTTAATTTATCCTATTTATATTAGGTATCGCCTACAATGTGTTTTTTATCTGTTTGTTACTTGTTTTAAATTATTAGGTTGTAAGATTCTTGTTATTATTTTC
Source organism: Anorthoa munda (assembly GCA_945859665.1). Classification (NCBI taxonomy): domain Eukaryota; kingdom Metazoa; phylum Arthropoda; class Insecta; order Lepidoptera; family Noctuidae; genus Anorthoa; species Anorthoa munda. The sequence goes on along the minus strand of OX243899.1, from coordinate 3,129,205 downwards.
GTTGATTTTACCGCAGTTTGCTATGGTGATTTAGTTAGGAACGTTGACCGTTACTATCCAACGTTACAACCTAATGAATGATGTTTCTAAGTTGCTAAATGCTGACGAGGCAAGTCCGGATGGTGGTCAGCCATTCTACAAACGTTGGCAAGGTATAACAGCCCTCCCCCCCCAAAAGAAAAATTCGGGGATAAAAGCTGAATTTCATGAATTTATATAATTTCTCGTAATCTAGGCAATGGCATTGAAGTGTTTTCAGGTTCAGTGTTTATATTAACACTGTTACTGAAATCATCGGTATGGGTGTCGGTTTGACACATGATTTATAGAACTTAGGTCTAAGTTTAAAAATAATCTTAATAACTTAAATGCTATATACATTACTATTATTAAAATACACACGGTTAATATAGAAAAATATGCGGGACATAAAGTACCTACTTTAAGTTTTACTTAAAGTGATAATTTTGTTTAGATCAGAAAATATCTCATCATTTTGTTTATTTATAGTTAAATCATCCAAATTGATGATTTGTAGTAAAATTATAATAATAAATATATTGTTACTTAAACAAGTAACCTTAGTATCTATTTTTTTTTTACTTTCATTGACAATGCTAAAGTCCAAACTAGGAATAGGAATGTCTATGGTAATTTCGTCCTTGACGATATAAGTCTCGCACATTTTGTGTATACTGTGCACTGATTTGGGATTCGTAATCCAAACTAGTAAACTAGTTCCAGACCCTATGATTTCGCGTAATTTTGAGTTATCACAATACATTTACACTTTACTTGGGCGAGATTGCACGAAAATCCACTGATTGTTCATAAGTGATTTCCAAATGTCCAATTCGCCGATAATTATTTTATTTTCACATTGCTATAGCACTAATCGTTTTTAATACGAACTAGAAAGTAAAATTAAACTAAAAGTATATGGATTATGTGACCCGTGTGGGGTAGGTAATGCAAAATTATGATACAAATTAAATTCATAATTCTGCCGTCCGTTTACTTAAAGGCCGTTAAGTGAGTCTAAAAGGTGGGCATAATGCCCCTAGAAATTGATTAGACATACTTAAATTTAATAGAACAAAATCCTGATAGCTGTTAAGATTTAATTCTATGGGTTTTAATGATTGCTAAGTGAAATAATATTGTTTTAAATTAAGACTTAGGAAGGGGGATAAGTGATAATCGTATTGAACCTTCGCATACAATTTTTGCGTTCATTTTCGCTTAGCCGAAATATTTGGAGCCTTGGGTTTTATTTATTTTTTCACATAATCCTTACAAATATTACCTTAAGATATGGGGTTTTCACACGTACTCAATTTACAGTCATAATATTTACACATTTGGCCATAATTAAAAAGTTTCTAGAACAAAAACAGGAAAAATTCCGGTTTGTTTACATTATCATTATAATGATTAGCGATTATCTCGTAAACGCGTTAACCAATTTAGATGATTCAAACGGCTAAAATTGTTCTATGCCAAGACCTTTTATTTGACACCAACACCTTCAAAATATCTCAACAAACAAAAAAACACATTTTCAAGTTCCTCGCGTAATTAACCTTTTATTTGACACCAACACCTTCAAAATATCTCAACAAACAAAAAAACACATTTTCAAGTTCCTCGCGTAATTATTCAACATGTATGATATCGCTTATCAATTCTTTAATAAACTATCTTTATCAACTTTTAAAGTTACAAGTAGGTTTCTATATGATTGTACATGCTAATTATATATGAAAAATAAATAAATATTATAAGAAATTGGTGCAAAACAAGGGTTGTTAATTTATAACGAGTATCTACTTAGGTGTGCAACTCTGTAAAATTATTGTAATAAATATTTTGAATTATGTATGTCTTTAAATTTTAATATACCTACCTAATTATTTTTGTATAGAAATTTCCAAACGCGTTATTTTTCAGTAGTTTATTATTAATCATCAAGTGAATTTTAAATAACTTTTATTCTATTATAATTTATTTGATAACCATTATTCTGTCCAAATACTCTATATATCGTTAGTTTTTTATCTTTTGTACTGGGTTCGCTGCCCGACTTGTTTTCAAATAGTCTAAAAGTGCTGTATCAACTGTATAGTAATTTTGCTCTTCATAATCCGGTAGCTTTCGTAATATTTTCTGGGGATTAAAAGCTACTATGCCTGTTGCCTTAAATCCAGAGCAAATATTTCTAATAAAGCCATCTTAATGTTCTTCTTCCTCTAATAAAGATTTTAACATCATCGGGAAATGTGCCTTATTAATCTGTGTTTCTGCTGGATTATCTATTTTATATTGGGTCAAAACATGGCGCCATTTCTTTTTTAAGGGACCGAAGAACGCCACATCCAAAGGTTGAGATATGTGAGTTGAGTTTGGTGGTAAGAAAGTAAATCTTATGTCCCGTTCTTCACATTTACGCACTATGGCAACATTAAGATGGCTTGAAAGATTGTCGCCTATAGTTAGTTTTGGACCATCTAGTTTGTTAACCCATGGTATGATAACTGAATTAAACCAGTCTTGGAAAACTGTTGAGTCGAACCAACCAGATTTACTTCTATTATATCGGGCGTTGGTCGGGTTGGTTGGTGGTTATTTTCACACCATGTTGTCCATAAATGTTCAGCTTTGTAAACCGTGTAAGTAGGCAACAGAGTACCATCCGCCGCTGCTGCAAACATTATCGAAATATTTCTTTATTATATTTACTTTATTATCTATTGTTCTCTGTGGGATATGAAATCTTTTTGATGCCTCTAATGATTAAATAATTTTTCGGCTTACCAGATCTTCTGCGGTATTTAGCATTTCTGGTGCATAATTTCTGTAAGCTCTGCTCCCTAACTTACGCCTTGAACGATCTCCCATTTTCAAAAAAAATATATAGGAAGATATTATAAATTAGGATTGAATAACTTACACATACAAATTTAATAGGAATAGGTAAGTAGCAGGAATTATAAAATTATTTAATTAAATTTAATTTTATAATTTTAGAATATTTTTGTGACAGTCCTGGCCTCTAAGAAAACATGGCAAAATTGACATCAGTAAAACTTTGCATTGGGTTGGTAAATTTGCTAACAGTGATTTCTATGGTTAAAATGCATAAAGAGGCGTAAATTATCATAATTCTAACTAAAGAATACTATTAAAAATGTGGTATTAAAATTTGAGTTACCTACACAACGTATATCCATTAATTTTCCGAGCACGAACTCACACACAGTCAGCACACGAAAAAAATAACTGCCAAATATGACAGTTCTTTGAGAGCTGGGTTGTCATATAAAATAAAATGTTGCCAATCAAATATAAAAATTTTATTTAAGGGGTTACACACTTTCGTACAAAAAACAACGGTTTCGTAGCAAAAAAATATTTTGCCTTGTCAGTCGGTATATGGCAAATTTAACAACCTTCAGCAAGCGTTGCCAGGTTTTACGGTAATCTAAGGTTCGTAACATTTCCAGTTAGTCATGTAATCTTAAGGACCCTTCTTTGTAAGCAAATTAAATTGATCATTGTTAGGAAAATGAGAGCGTAGAGTGATGAAATCATCATTGTGCATAGTTTTAGTATGTTTTTCTAAGCTAAAAAACCGGCCAAGTGCGAGTCGGACTCGCGCACAAAGGGTTCCGTACCCTTATCGCAAAACACTGCAAAAAAATCACGTTTGTTGTATGGGAGCCCCCCTTAATTTATTTTATTTTAATTTAATAATTATTATTTTTTGAAGAGAATATACAACTAAATATTCTGTGAATATTTCAAGCGTCTACCTTCTGCCGTTGTTAATATCGAGCAAAAAACGGCAAAAATATAACGTTTGTTGTATGGGAGCCCCCCTTAAATATTAATTTTATACTGTTTTTAGTATTTGTTGTTATAGCGGCAACAGGAATACATCATCTGTGAAAATTTCAACTGTCTAACTATCACGGTTCATGAGATACAGCCTGGTGACAGACAGACAGACAGCGAAGTCTCAGTAATAGGGTCCCGTTTTTACCCTTTGGGTACGGAACCCTAAAAATTTAATGAATCTGCAGAAGCTGATATTCAGCAGAAAGAAGTTTTGAAACACAGTCAAAACCCGAAAGCTTCAATCAGCACACATACAAAATTCAGTTGCGGCGGTCAAGATACCTAACCAAATTAAAATTATTTTTAAAACATATAGGTACTAGTATCGATTATATGTTTGTATATTATGCTCAATATTATAAAGGATTTAACCAAGTGTAACCCAGTAATGCCCGATTTTTAGGGTTCCGTACCCAAAGGGTAAAAACGGGACTATTACTGAGACTCCGCGGTCCGTCTGTCTGTCTGTCACCAGGCTGTATTTCATGAACCGCGATAGCTAGACAGTTGAAATTTTCACAGATCATGTATATCCGTTGCCGCTATAACAATAAATACTAAAAACAGAATAAAATAAATATTTAAGTGGGGCTCCCATACAACAAAAGTGATTTTTGTGCCGTTTTTTGCGATAATGGTACGGAACCCTTAGTGCGCGAGTTGGCCGGTTTTTTTATTTAATTTTACTCTACAGATTTTTTAAAATGATAAAAAGACCTGTGTCCCAGTTGTGGGAACGTTAAAAAAGGCCGATGATGATGATAAAACAAACGATTTCTTAAATCTGCATATTTATTGGCTTTTGTCGTATTTAATCTTGTGTGAATATTTTCAAAATTATTTTGGAACAAATAATAAAAAATTAAAACGCATTTTGATTACTTTCTCTTTTTTTATTAACATAAATAGACGCTAAACATTGCATTACATCTTCTCTGTCGTAGCGGGTATTGATTAAATACCAGCCAGTATTTTATTAAAATCCCGACACCAGTTAAACAAGAAGAATTTGCACGATGTGTTGTAAAATTTTTCTACAATTTCATTTTTATGATTTTCACATCTAAAAAGTTGAAATCTAGCCTGACTTTCAAAACAATTTTTATATTATTTGCAATATTAGCGATTTGCGTTTTTTTTTAAATATAAAAATGAAATATATCTTGTATGTTGGAAACGCAATTAACTAAATCAACGACAAGGTATGTTAGGCAGTTCTTCTTCGCATTATATTCCCTTAATTTTATATAATTGTTCATTTCACGAAAATACAAATTTGTAAGACAAGTTTTACAATTTTTAAAAACTTTAGTGCGACACTGTCGTAATAAATAACCAGTTACATACTCTAAAGCAGCCATTATTCGCGGGTCTGTTTTTAATATTTAAAGCCACATTTATTTCGTCACTGTAAATATCTTCGTAAACAATTTCAGAAGGAATATCATCTTTTCTACTAAGTTCTGTAAATAACAAATTCTTTAACGATTTAAATATAAAGCCTGAATCATCTTCGCAGTTAGATCCCGGCGAATAGTAGCTGCTTAAATTGTTTAGCACCAGTGACACGAAACCGGACTCAAATCCAGCACATGTTGGAGAATTATTTCAGTAACCACGATCTCTTACACTACCAAGAAAATTTTCCAACGGGTCCTGGTTAAAATGGCCTGGTTAAATTTATTTTTGAAGATTATACAGCTTAAATATATTCATTCTTTTTATTGCAGGTCTGACTAATATGGGGGTCTGCAATTTTTTTTTATTACATATGCCTTGCCCACATAATAACTGTCTTTATATTTAATTAGTACCAAAACCCATCCTAACACCTGTAGTGATTTACCATCTGGTCCACTTATAACATCACTACAACTCCCTAATTTTATATCATTATTTAATATAGAACTTGGCATGGCCACAATGTCGGCTCCTGTATCAATCAGAAAAATTGTCTTTAAACATCTGTCACCTATACTTACATCTACTTCTATTTTAAAATCATATCTTGCTATCTGGTTCACTTTCTTCCAATCCTTACAACATTTTGCATAATGTCCTACTCTTTTACATTTCTAGTACTCCTGCTTTACCGCTGGACACTGTGCCTTTGTGTGGACTCCCCACCTGCCACACCACCAACATTTCTTCCTCTTACTGTTGTCTATTTTATGAAGCCCAAGATCTTCATCTTGCCACATAAACTTTGCTTCTACTTTTTGTTCTTCCACTTGTTTTGCTAACCTAACTGCTTCTTCCAATGTTAGCTCTGAAATTAATTGTAATCTTTCGCTAGTCCTCTTGTCTCTCAGTCCAACCACCAATCGGTCTCTGATGAGTTCATCTTTTAGTGTATCGTAGTTACATGTTTCTGTTAAAATGTGGAGATCATTTATGAAATCTGTGACCTTTTCCCGCTCCTTTTGGATTCTCACGTTAAATTTATATCTTTCGTAAATAACATTGTGTTTTGAAACAAAAAAAATATCGAATGCCGTTAAAACATTATCATAATCTTCACACTCTGAAACTTTGAGTTGTTTCGACAATTGCTCTGCCTGCTCTCCCATCAAATAAATAAGCAGATCAATCTGGCCCTTGTTGCTCCTAGTATTATTTCCACTCAGCAGTAAATATCTATCAATTTTTTTTTTGTACCACTTGGTTGGCAGACAAGCACACGGCCCACCTGATGGGAAGTGGTTACCGTGGCCTATGGACGTGTTCAACCAGGGGCGTTACACTCGCGCTGCCGACCCTGAAGAAACCTTCTAATGCCCTTTTTGAAGAACCCCATATTGTAGGCGCTTGGGAAAACCGCTGCAGGGAGTTCATTCCACAGCTTGAGTGTGCATGGGATGAAGTTTCTTTCATACCGCATAGTGCGCACCGTCTCAGGTCGCAATGTGTGAGGATGAATTGCCTGCCTGTGGCGAGCAGGGCGATGATAGCTGTGGGCATCATGTCAAACAATTCATCTGAGCACAAACCATTATACAGGCGGTAGAAGACACACAGCGAGGCAAAATCTCTCCTTAGGCTGAGAGGTTCCACATCACCCTCGAGTATGGGATTGTCAACCAGCCTCAACGCCCGTCTTTGCACCGAGTTGAAGGGGTCAAGCTGGTATGCAGGCGCTCCAGCAAAAAGGTGGCAGCAGTACTCCATGTGGGACCGGACCTGTGCCTTGTAAAGAAGGAGTCGCTGCCCCGCAGTGAAGTACCGCTTCGCCCTGTTGAGCACTCCAAGTTTACTTGATGCCAACTTAACCTTGTCCTCCAAATGACTGCGGTACTGGACGTCACTGGAGATATCGACACCAAGGATCCCGATGAATTGCGGTGCTACAATAAATGGGGTTTTTTTAGCGGTGGATACACATACTTGTGTCTTAGTGGGGTTGAATTGGACTAGGTTTAGGCGTCCCCAATCGGATACTCCAGAGAGAGTAGTCTCGATTTCGGACACAAGTTGTTCGCGACTCTCCTCCACCTCGGACTGAGGGATATTTGCACGGCCCGTATAACACGTGTCCCCGGTACTGTCGTCCGCATAACAATGAATGGAGCCATCAGACAACATGTCATTGATATGCATCAGAAACAGGGTCGGAGACAACACGGAGCCTTGTGGGACACCAGCGTTTATGTCCATGCGGTCCGAGCAGCTGCCGTCGACGACGGCTTGGATACTTCAGTTGGACAAAAAGCTGGCGATCCATTTGCATAATCCCTCAGGGAGGCCATAGGATGGCAACTTCGCAAGAAGACCTCTGTGCCAGACCCGATCGAAGGCCTTCGCTATATCGAGGCTGACCGCTAGTGCCTCAAACCGACTCTCGATGGCTTGCGCCCACCGGTTTGTGAGATACACAAGAAGGTCACCGGTAGAGCGACGGTGGCGAAAGCCGTACTGTCGGTCGCTCAGTAGATAATTTCTGTCAAGGTATCTCAGGAGCTGTGAATTAATAACACGCTCCATCACCTTCGAGAGAAGGGAGGTGATAGTGATAGGCCTGTAATTGGACGGATCTGTCCTGTCACCTTTCTTAGGCACAGGATGTACAGAGGCAGTCTTCCACGAGGCCGGGACTTGTCTCGCAGAGTAAGAGTGTGCGAAAAGGCGTGTAAGTACAGGGCACAGCTCGGGGCCACAGTGCTTAAGCACTATCGCCGGTATACCATCTGGCCCACTCGACTTCCGAACATCTAGGGAATCAAGTTCCCACCGGAGCACCTGTTGCGTGAAAATTGTTCCGCGTAAATTCTTCGAAAACGGAAATTTTAGGAAACAGTTTATGGGATTCGGTGTTTTGGGTTTTCGATTCGGTAGTTGCACCTGTTGCGTGAAAATTGTTCCGCGTAAATTCTTCGAAAACGGAAATTTTAGGAAACAGTTTATGGGATTCGGTGTTTTGGGTTTTCGATTCGGTAGTTGTAGTATGAGAGCGCGCCCGGCGGAGTTTTTTTTGCGACAAGAGCGAACTGCGTAGCAGGCGTTTTTTTCTTGGGCTGACCGGCTTGAGCAGAGCCCGGAGATTGCGAGTGGGCTGGAATTATCACGAGGGTGTCGGCCTCCGTGCGGCGGAGCGTTTTCTGTCTGTGCCTGCCGTGAATGAACGGAATCCGTGAAGCCAAAAATAGCCGGTCGCCGGTGGCCGCGTGCGTGGTTGTGGATACGCGGCCTGGAAGCTGCATGTACTCGTGATTGTGTTCCCAAGTTGGGCTCATAATCCCTCACGGTAAGTCACCTTGCTCAGGGGGTTGACCCCATCTTATTTCGTTGTGAGTTCTGTGTGCTGACTTGCTGGTTGGGGCTGATTGCCTGGCTGGGGCTGACTGCCCGCCTAAACCGACCGCTCGGCTAAGGCTGAGGCTGTCCGCTCGAGGCAGGTCGTCGCAGAGTAGAGTTGGCTGGCCCCGCGGCGGCCTCTGGGAGACAGGCCTTCTGTTTTTTTCTGCTCTTATTTAATTTTATTCTTCCATCCTCAATAACCGAGTCAATACTGATAATAACCGAGTTAAAGGTTTGACCAGCCAACTGCAACAAGCGACCCTATAAATATACAGCTTGGCCAGAAAGAGTAGAAAAAAATTTAGGTCGCCACTATCGTTTATATGGCATCATTTATACTATAACATAAATGAATTTGATACTTGAAGTATTTTTAAAGATAAATCAGAATAGGGAAAATCGTTAAATCAGATGCTAATTTTCTTTTTTATCTTACTGGTAAATAAAAAGCTTAGGAGAGTAAAAACATCTTTATTATAGTAACAATATATTTTCTAATCACTATCTAAATATTCTACACCCGACTCTATGCTTGGCTGTTGTTGCAAATTTGCCTTCGTTTTTATTGCCTTCGTTTATTTTGCGTCGAACAGTGCTTTCTGATTTTCCTGTAATAAAAATAAAACATTAATGTAGAATGATGTGCGTGACGATCAAAAATTGCAGTCGCTCTATACAAAGTCACTTTGTCAAAGTACTTTCCCTATGTAAACATAACCTCTAAAATTAAATAAAATCCAAAAAATCTTGCGATTGTATATTTTAAAGACCAAACCGACTTTAACTGTAACTTAGATCATGAACTATGTATATTATATAAAATTAGATTGAATAAATACCTTTCATATCAGCAACTCGTTTGTAAAGGTCATCCAATTCTCTTAGAAGTTTTCCGGCATGATATTACTCCAAACACCTCTTAAAAACATTGTAAATAACTTCTCTGGCACCACTTTTTATCGTCTTTCCCATTTTCAATAACAATTCACCGACTAATACGTTTAATATCTACCAAAAATCACATTAATTCACAATACACTTTTATTGTTTTGGTAGTTTGACTAATGTTTGACATTTCTTTCATGTTGCCATGTGTAGAAAAAATTAGTTCACATTTATTTAATTTCTACTCTTTCTGGCCAAGCTGTATTTACTTTTTTGTGACGTGTTTCGAGGGTTTCACAAAATAAACATATATTCCAGTATTTGGTGCTTTATTGTTCCCGAAAAGAAATTACGTTACAATAGTACGTATTTCAAAAGACAAACACGTGCAATCCCGTCGCGCTCACGACGCACAACGTCAGTATTTACGTAGTGTGGCCGCTTCAGCGCATTTATTCCCGCGTTAATCTCTTTGATGTACCGCCATTTGAGTTATCGCCTAACGGCAAACGGCAATGTTAATGCCGTTGTCAAATTATCGCGTTAAGTCGTGGCTACACCTACGGTTAACGTCCATTATCGCGATAATTAATGGCATTTCTCGTTAGTGTGGCTCCAGTATTACTGATATCTTCGGTATGGATCGTCGGTTTGACACAAGATATATAGAACAAAAAATACTTACACTTAAAATACATTACTATTATTAAAATACACACGATTAATATAGAATAATGTCCCGTATTTTACTTAAAGTAGGTTCTTGGTCGATAATTTTGTTTAGATCAGAAAATATCTTATCATTTAGTTTATTTATAGTTAAATCATCCAAATTAATGTTTAGAAGTAAAATTATAATAATAAAAATATTGTTACTTAAACAAGTAACCTTAGTATCTATTTTACAACATGAATCATTGACAATGCTATAGTCCAAACTAGGAATAGGAATGTCTATGGTAAATTCGTCCTTAGACGATATAAGTCTCGCACATTTTGTGTATACTGTGCACTGATTTGGGATTCGTAATCCAAACTAGTAAACTAGTTCCAGACCCTATGATTTCGCGTAATTTTGAGTTATCACAATACATTTACACTTTACTTAGGCGAGATTGCACGAAAATCCACTGATTGTTCATAAGTGATTTCCAAATGTCCAATTCCCTGATAATTATTTTATTTTCACATTGCGTGGGGATAGCACCAATCGTTTTAGATAATAGTTCGCTTTCACTCGTAGGATTTCCGATAGTCAACAGTACCGTAGGTATCTCAAACAGAAATAACTTATTGTTTTGCATTTATCTAGCTTACAGAAGTTTAGCTCATTTTTAATACGAACTAGAAAGAAAAATTAAACTAAAAAAAAGTATTTGGATTATCTGACCACTGGGATACCACTGACCTCTCGGTGGGATAGGTAATGCTAAACTATGATACAAATTAAATTCATAATTCTGCCGTCCGTTTACTTAAAGGCCGTTAAGTGAGTAAACCTGATTTTGAGATATGGTCTAAAAAGTGGGCATAATGCCCCTAGAAATTGGTTAGACATACTTATGTTTAATAGACCAAAATACTTGATAGCTGTTAAGATTTAATTCTATGGGTTTTAATGATTGCTAAGTGAAATAATATTGTTTTAAATTAAGATTTTGTGTTTTTGTCATGTTTATCTATTCTTCTGAGGGACCTCTTACAATACAAAAAAACGGCTGACTGGTATACAACCGTGTTATAGAGTTGTAATGGAATTGTAACCGCTGTAGATTGTAATTTCAAAGCTATAAATAGTTCAAAACCTAAACCTTCTTTTTGAATTGTAAATTAATATAAACTCAATGAACTACACTTGTGAAAACACGTTATTAGACTTTAACTGTCTATATTATTGTTTAGATATACTGATATTATACAGATGTATGATCTAAAATACAGTTTCTGAATAATCTGTGTAGTTAGAGAAGCCACTAACAATAGTAACGTACCAATGCATCTGCTATCATTTAAACAGTGTCTATATCTATATGTATAATAATATTATAAAGAGGAAAGATTTTTTTGTTTGTTTGTACCGAATAAGCTCCGAAACTACTGGACCGATTTAAAAAATTCTTTCACCAATAGAAAGCTACATTATTCCTGAGTGACAAAGGCTATTTTTTTATCCTGAAAACGGATCCTGTGGGGTGGTCCACGGGAGCGAAGCCACGGGGAACATCTAGTATTATATATTTTTGTTAGAATTGGATTAACTTATTCACTAATGAGATCAATAATTACTTCATTCATATTGTTGTTTTTATCAGTTTGTAATCCATGGACCTAAGTATTATATAATTAGCTACTTAAAATTAAATTTAATAACGTTCCCGTAAAAAGGAAGCAGTCCGTGTGCTAATCTTGGTCTCGTGTTAGAGAGGAATTTTGCATTTATAGATCATATTAAAATAGTCGGTGAAAAAGCAAAAAAAAAATTCTATGCCTTAACGAGAATATCTAAATCTACGTGGTGTCTGTCTTTTTTAAATTTAAAAACTATTTATGGGGCTACTTACTTGGGTTGTATTTGCTATGGGGCGCCTGTTTGGGCTGTTAAGTAGAATAAAAACTAAAACTTTAACTAGAATAAAAAGAGGTTTGCAAATAATTTTGGGCTTATAAAATTGGTCGGATAGAGGAGTAATCCTCTTTAATTGTTGCAACCAATGGAGTAACCGCCTTCCAAGTTGGGCTATCGTCATTAACTGCTGTTTTGAGACACACCTGTGAATGTTTCCAGCGGTAGGTTGTTATGGCTTCCAACTCCTGACTATTCGATATATTTTCTTAGATATTTTTTATTATTCGAAGCTCAATATAATATTCACCGCGCCTTGTGGGGTTGCTTTGCATATTATAACCAGAACCGACACGATGCGTTAGGTAGCTCTTCAGTTTTGCTGCCCGAATTTATTCACGTTTCCTGGCAACAATCAAAAAATTAATTTAGTCGTTATTATATCCTCCTTTATCCTTTATTTTTTATTTTTTTTGCTATTTTATCATATTTATATTTTATTTATTTATACGTTTTCGATGCCAAGCAATAATGACAGCAGTGACGCCGAAAGCTTTGTTACTGCAAGTAGTGATGACAGTTTTGTTAGCATTCCGACCCTTGCTGACACACTTGAATCCCAATTTTCCGATGTTCCGAAGAATTTTAATGTAGTCCATATAAATGCCCAAAGTATTCCGGCGCACCACTCTGACATGCTAGCCTCCCTTGACTGTAAGAACATCCACGCCATCCTTATCTCCGAGTCTTGGCTAAAACCATGTCTCCCATCCACATCCTATTCCTTGCCGGGGTTTCAACTGATAAGAAATGACCGTGCGCGGGGCGGTGGAGGTGGTGTTGCTATTTACCTTCGCCCACACATTCCTTTTTCAATTATTGATATGTCAGCACAACCTCCCCCGTCAAACGCGGGCGAGCATCTCTTTGTAGAAGTCACCCTGAACCTCACAAAAATCCTTCTAGGCGTTTATTATAGCCCTTCATCTCGAATAAATTTCTTCTCTTCGTTTGAAACCATCCTAGAAAACCTATTGCCTTCTTACAGTCATACAATCATTATGGGGGACTTCAATACTTGCTTATTGAAGAATGACTGCCGCTCCTCTTCTCTTCAATCAGTCCTTCAATCTTTGAACCTATCCTTACTTCCCTTAAGTGCCACACACCATTTTCCAAATTGTAACCCGTCACTCCTTGACCTTGTTATTGTTTCTTCTTTACAACATGTCGGCAAGCACGGCCAGTGCCCTGCTGACATGTTTTCCTATCATGACCTCATTTTCCTCTCATATAAAGTTCGACCTCCTAAGCCAAAACCTAAAATTCTCCTGCAGCGCAATTTTAGTGGAATGAATTCAGATGATCTCCGAAGGGATGCCAGCAACATTGACTGGGAACCCCTGGTCAGCCTTGAGTCAATTGATGACAAAGTGAACGTGCTGACGGACAACCTTTTGCAGCTGTATGATGTTCACGCTCCCATACGTGCAATAAAAATTAAATATCTGCCGGCGCCATGGCTAACAGGCGACATTAAAGAGTTAATTCACAAAAAAGCTGTTACCAAAACCAAATTTAAATGTCGTCCATCGTCGCCAAACCGGAAGAAACTTTTGGACGCACGAAATCGCTGCAATAAGGTGTGCAGAGACGCCCAACGACGCCATATCCACACCTCGGTTGAAAATGGAGACCCGGCTAAAGTCTGGAAATTTCTTAAATCCATAGGAGTTGGGAAATCTCGCCAAGAATCGATTCCTAAAGACCTTGATCTAGATCAACTAAATCAGCACTTCTCGTCTTCTTCCTCATGTAATGGGACCTTGAAAGCATCTACTTTGATGTATCTTTCAAACCTTCCAACTCCGGATCATTCCCGATTTATTTTTAGTCAATTCTCTGATTGTGATGTTAAGAAGAGCATAGTGTCAATTACCTCTAACGCGGTTGGCAGTGATTGTGTCAGTCGAAAAATGATACTGCCTGTCCTCGACGAAATCCTTCCTGTCCTTTGCTATATCCTTAACTACTCAATATCCCATGGGGTCTTTCCATCAGCTTGGAAAGAGGCCAAAATCACTCCTTTACCCAAAAAGGCGAATCCTACTTCCTTTTCCGAATACCGTCCTATCTCCATCTTGCCTTTCCTCTCCAAAGTCCTTGAACGCCTTGTCCACAATCAGCTTAGTGCTTTTCTTTGTAAGAATAGTCTGCTGAATCCTTTTCAATCCGGATTTCGTCCTGGTCACAGCACAACTACTGCCTTAGTGAACGTTACGGATGACATACGGCTAGGCATGGAACGGGGACATCTGACGGTTCTTTGCTTGCTAGATTTTAGTAATGCATTTAATACTGTCGATTTCGATATCCTGCTTGGCATACTTCGCTCGCTTAACATATCTCCAACGGCGATTGACTGGTTTCGTAGTTACCTGTATGGCCGCCGGCAACGTATATGCATAGAAGAATCTAACTCTTCTTGGTGTTATACAACTGCCGGTGTACCTCAGGGTGGCGTTTTATCTCCTTTACTGTTCGCAATATTTATAAACGCTATCTCCAAAAAACTTCTCTCCTCCTACCACCTTTATGCAGACGATTTACAAATATACAAACAAGCTCCCCTTGCAGAGTTAGCTGATGCAATTAATGCAGTGAATAAGGATTTGGCTACAATTTGTGAATGGAGTGAGGCAAATGGGCTTCAGGTAAATCCGTCGAAGACCCAGGTCATAGTTGTTGGCAGCTCTAGGATGATTCCAAAAGTACATTGGACACAACTTCCTATGGTAGAATTTAACGGAACTACTGTTCCCATATGTGAGAAGGTTAAGAACCTTGGGGTTTGGATAGACAGATATCTGTCTTGGGGCCCGCAGCTTCAGGACGTAAGCCGCAAAATTTTTGCATCTGCCAGGTCCCTTAGACGATTGCGAAACTTTCTTCCCACTGCCACTAAAATTGCGCTTGCACAGTCCCTTCTGCATCCTATCCTTGACTATGCTGATGTCAGTTATCTCGATCTCACCCAGGCACAACTAGATAAACTTGAGCGTCTTCAAAACCTTTGCATAAGATTTATATTTGGCCTACGCAAATATGATCACATTTCTGAATTTCGGACAAAGCTCAAGTGGCTTCCCATTCGTCTTCGCCGGGATTCTCATATTTTATTTCTACTTTACAGTATTTTATACAATCCTACAACCCCCTCTTATCTAAAAGAACGTTTCAAGTTCCTTCATGACACACATAATAGATATCTGAGGTCATCGGAAAACTTGAGACTAGAGATGCCGATGCATTCCACCAGCTTTTACGACAAATCTTTTACGGTTCAAGCGGTGCGGTTGTGGAATGCTTTGCCCGTGTCAATAAGGCGTGCTCAATCTCTGCCCATTTTTTAAACTTTGGTAAAGAATCACTACCTCTCTCTTTAATAGTTGTATTTCTTGATTTCTATGCTTTTGTTCCATTCTTATTATTGTATATATTTGTCTATATAATATATATGTAGATATATATGTATTTATTTTATATATAAATAGTACACCAAAGACTACCTACAGTACTGTCTTTCCTTACATTTTTAAAATCCATCCAAAGGTTGTCTTGAAAAGATCGCTTTTAGCGATAAGGCCGCCCATTGTGTCACCCAGTGTAATATTTTCTTCGTCTATAATTTCTGTAACTTATATGGTGTACATAATAAAGAGTATTCTATTCTATTATATCATCATTATAATGTGTTGATTTATAATGATCATCAGCCCTCTGCTATTACTATATAGGTACTATCACAATTATATCTTATGACAGACGTATTCTTAATTTATTTATTTAATTCAATCTCTTTAACAGATATAGACATAATAACATCATGCCTGTATTTTTGGAACGGTTAAACTCCTTGCTGTTACTATAAAATTATCCAAAGTTGACACAATTATCTATATACACTTGATCAGACCTATTTTTCTTTTTTGCTTGAAGAAATGCTCGTGCATACTGCGCTACAACCGGCCCGGTTGGCGCGGTTGGCTCAGTCCCTGCGCCAACCGGGCCGCCAATTTTTAGGGTTTTTTTAACCCAAAGGGTTAAAACCCGTTTTAACCCAAAGGGTTAAAACGGGACCCTATTACTAAGACTCCGCGGTCCGTCTGTTACCAGGCTGTATCTCATGAACCGTGATAGCTAGACAGTTGAAATTTTCGTCGTTCGTAGGGCTCCCATACAACAAGCGTGATTTTTTTTGCGGTTTTTTGCAGTAATGATACGGAACCCTACGTGCATGAGTCCGACTCGCACTTGACCGGTTTTTTTTTAAATTATTAAATGATAATATTATCTAAACTTACTTCGGAATCAGGGTAGATGCAACCTTTTCGTTTTAGCCGATGTATACGTAAATGTAGGTGCGGTTGAAGAGTCGGCCTCCGACTCAGATACACTATCAATCGGGTGTTCTTAGAGTGGTTTATTAGTTTTTCCTTTTGGTTTCGAGCCAAGCTGTATCTCATGAACCGTGATAGCTAAACAGTTGAAAATTTCGTCGTTCGTAGGGCTCCCATACAACAAGCGTGATTTTTTTTGCGGTTTTTTGCAATAATGGAACGGAACCCTACGTGCATGAGTCCGACTCGCACTTGACCGGCTTTTTTTTAAATTATTAAATGACAATATTATCTAAACTTACTTCGGAATCAGGGTAGATGTAACCTTTTCGTTTTAGCCGATGTATACGTAAATGTAGGTGCGGTTAAAGAGTCGGCCTCCGACTCAGATACACTATCAATCGGGTGTTCTTAGATTGGTTTATTAGTTTTTCCTTTTGGTTTCGAGGGTGTAAGTGTTAAAGGCTTACTTGGCTTCTTCTTTTGTGATATAGGGATCACTTCAGCCAAAGAAAACCCGAAAACAAAACAAAATTATACACATTTTGAAAGTAAGTCCACTTACAAACATGCATACATTTAGTTACTTCATGTTTAGCAAGGACGTCAGCCTTTTCATTGCCCTTCTTGTAATAAAGTATTGAATTTTTCTTTTGTAAGGCCTGTCCAATATTCTATATTCTTATAGGCCTATTCAATATTCTTTGGTCACATCGCTCGGAGACAGCCAGATAACCTGGAAAAACTGGTTGTTGTGGGAAAAGTGGATGGGAAAAGGCCACGTGGACGCTCACCCACTCGGTGGTCAGACTAGATCAGGGCGATTACGGGCCTCACGGTGACCACTGCCCTGAGAAGAGCCGAAGACAGAGTGGCTTGGAAGCAGCTCGTCAATGACTCCGTGGAAGCTTTCCAAGACGGGCACGACCTTCAGTAATGAAGACAACGAATAAGAAGAGAGATCCAATATTCGAAAAAGTCATTCATTTCTTGTACATTTTCAAAATCTAACGTTGGATGGAAATAATTTACAAAAGAAGACACATGCTGTACCTACTGAGCAGTGAATGTTTCCATGCTGTTTTCAGAATGGAATAGTGTCTTTCATGAGTTACACATTAAATGTTCCGAGCAAATTCGAGCTAGGCTTGGCAAGTAATATTTGTGATTGCTCTTAGTTTATTATAAACGCAGCGTTTAACCTTACTACCTACCTACCTTCTACCTTATATGGAGCTCAAACCTGGTCTTTGACAGCGCAGCAGAGGTTCAGGTTTGAGGTTAACCAGCGAGTAATGGAGCGCAGTATTCTGGGAGTCAGATTAAAGGACCGCATCAGAAACAGTGCTGCGCTCCAAAACACAAATCGCCGACGTCACCCAAAAAGCAGCCAGGTTAAAATAGGACAGGGCCGGACACGTCTGCCGCATTTCGAACGGTTCATGGGCTACATCAACGACAATGTGGGCCCCGGAAAATGTCAGGCGACACCACGGCAGACTTAGGCGAATATGGCGGGATGAACTTGATGCCTATATACAGGTCCACAATTGCCCTTAACTAAACCGGGAGGATTGGAAAGAAGGCCTTTGCCCTGCAGTGGGATAGAATAGGCTGAAAATAAACAATAACTCTTAGTTGCACGATTTAATACTTTCCTGTAGAAAAATTATAGGTTGTGTTAAAAATAAAAAAATGTTGTTTTATATTAATATTTTTAACACAACTCTTGTGACCGATTTAAATATATTTAAAAAAACCATATCGATACTGTAGCAGCTCATACTTACGTTACGTAAATGTATAAACATACAAATTAGAGGCGCACACAACCGCTCGCCACCGTGCGCCCCGCGCATACTAGCTAGCCAAGGTGAAAGGAATGTCGATCGGCCGGCTGTATCATCGCGCTCGGACATCGAGGGGAGCGCGGCACATCCTACCGACATTACCGAGATTGTGTTAGTCTTAAGTTTATTTGCATACCCTATTATATTTGATATTGATGAGTTTGTAATGTATATAAGCAGCGCTTTTATAATAAAACATATAGATCGTTATTCGTCTTCTTACTTTCAACACATATTCCTAAAGTGGTGACCCCGCGTTCAAAATGACCAGCGAAGAAGCGATCGAAATGATCAGTATCAAGTCGCGCATTCCACAGTTCTGGCGTGACAAACCTCGTCTTTGGTTTGCCCAGTTCGAAGTCATGATCGCCAACCAGAAGCTCGGAGAAGAAGGGAAATTTGGACTGGTAGTAGCAAATCTCACCAAGCCAGAGGTGGAGCAAATTAGCGAAATCATCATGGCTGCTCCGAACACAGGAAGAAATACAATTAATGATGGACCAAGGCATCTGTCGACCGTCTAACAGTCCATGGGCAAGTCCTCTACACATGGTGCTGAAGAAAGACGGCAAATACAGGCTATGCGGCGACTACCGTAGACTCAACGCGGTAACCATACCAGACCGCTATCCAATTCCACGTCTGCATGACTTCACCTACAATATGCAAGGCAAGAAGATTTTCTCAAAAATCGATCTCAAAAAGGCATATTATCAGATAAGGAACCGAGAGGTAGATGTAAAAAAAACAGCCGTTATAACACCGTTTGGTCTGTACGAGTTTACGAGGATGTGTTTCGGATTAAGAAATGCCGGCCAAACATTCCAGCGCCATATTGACAACGTGCTACGAGGATTGCCAGTTTTTCCATTTGTCGACGATATTTTGGTGGCGTCTGAAAACGAAGAGGAACACAGAAGAAATCTCGAGGAGGTGTTCCAGCGACTCAAGGCCAACGGTTTGCAAATCAACGTCGCCAAGTGTTCCTTCGGCCAGACCAAACTCGATTTCCTGGGCTACTCAATAAGCTCAGAAGGCATTCATCCTACAGAAGAGAAGATAAAGACCATCAAATCGTACCCACTACCAACAACCGTTCAAGACCTACGTCGTTTTGTCGGAATGTTAAACTTTTACCGTTCGAACATTCCACACGCAGCCGAACACCAAAAGGAATTGAGTAAATATTTTCATAACGCCAAAAAAAAACGACAAAACAAAGATCCAGTGGAGCGAAGCGGCAAAACTAGCTTTCAAAAAGTGTAAGCAAGATATTGAAGATGCAGTTCTCATCTCCTACCCATCTCAGAACGATCCATTCGCTATCATGACAGACGCGTCGAACACCTGTGCTGGTGCAGTAATTCAACAGAAAATTCGGGGGACATGGAGACCGCTAGGATTTTTTTCCAAGAAATTCAGCGAGGCACAACAAAAATACAGTACGTACGACCGAGAACTGTTGTCTATATACATGGCAATACGACATTTCCGGCGCATATTTGAGGGCCGCGAACTAATCATTTACACGGACCACAAGCCATTGATTCATGCACTGACGGCCACCGGCAACAACGAAACACCACGTAGAACAAGATACCTTGAATATATAGGACACTACACGTCAAATATTCAACACATCACCGGCAGGGACAACCAAGTCGCAGACGCACTCTCTCGAATAGAAACCATATCCTGTCCAACACCAATCGACTACGACGAGCTGGCAAGAAAACAATCCAAAGATAAAGAATTGAAAACCCTAGCAAACAAAGCAAAATACCAATTCCAGGAAATCATCATTCCTAAATCAACCACCAAAGTTACCTGCGAAATGTCATCAAACACTGCTCGTCCATATCTACCTTCAGATTTTCGAAAAGTTGCATTCCAAGCAATTCACGACCTTAGTCACCCCGGCATAAGGGCGACAAGGAAGTTAGTCACTGCCCGCTACTGGTGGCCCTCCATGAATAGCGACGTAAATGAATGGACCCGAGCGTGCGACGCGTGCCAGCGCGCGAAGGTGCAACAACACACGAAGACACCTATTGCGAGTTTTCAACAAGCAAACAGACTCGAGCACGTGCATATTGATATCGTTGGTCCGTTACCCATCTCTGACGGTTATCGATATTTATTGACCATGATAGATAGGGCTACCAAATGGCCTGAAGCCTGTCCACTGGAAGACATAACCGCAGAAAGGGTTGCTAACGCATTGTATGACGGTTGGATCGCAAGATTCGGTTGCCCAGTTACAATAACCACCGACCAAGGGAGGCAATTTGAATCAGACCTATTCAACAAATTAATGCAACGCATGGGAATCCATCGCACCCGCACCACTGCCTACCATCCGCAGTGTAACGGCGTGATAGAACGATGGCATCGCTCACTCAAGACGTCACTCACTGCAAGACTCGAATCATCAACATGGTCACGTGAGCTATCTACGGTGCTGCTGGGACTGCGTGCCTCGATAAAAGAGGATATTGGTGCAAGTACTGCTGAACTACTGTATGGCCAAACGCTGCGATTACCCGGCGAATTTTATGAAGAATCAACAAGACATCGCGACACGGTTTCAAACATCATGGATAAGTTAAATGGAGCGTTAAAGAAGGCCCAGGCGCAACGGAAATCAAACCAATCCCGAGCGACATTTATTCACGACGACCTATATAAATGCTCGCATGTTTATCTACGCAATGACGCATCAAGCAAGCCTCTGACGCCAACCTACAATGGCCCGTACGAAGTGATAAGTCGTAAGGACAAATATTTCACTATCCAGTTAGGCAAAAGAAGCAGCAACATCACTGTTGATAGACTAAAGCCAGCTTTCCGGATTAACACAGAGCCAGAAAAGCCAGTCACAGATACGTACGCATACGTCACGAAAACAGGCAGGACATCGAAGCCTTGTGTACGTTTCACTAGCGGGGGAATGATGTAGCAGCTCATACTTACGTTACGTAAATGTATAAACATACAAATTAGAGGCGCACACAACCGCTCGCCACCGTGCGCCCGCGCATACTAGCTAGCCAAGGTGAAAGGAATGTCGATCGGCCGGCTGTATCATCGCGCTCGGACATCGAGGGGAGCGCGGCACATCCTACCGACATTACCGAGATTGTGTTAGTCTTAAGTTTATTTGCATACCCTATTATATTTGATATTGATGAGTTTGTAATGTATATAAGCAGCGCTTTTATAATAAAACATATAGATCGTTATTCGTCTTCTTACTTTCAACACATATTCCTAAAATACCTTAAATGGCAAACCATCCATATGGACAATTTTTCAGGAGACACTTAAAATGTTAATATATTTTTTGAATACTACTTATGAAAAAATCTAGAAAAATGTTGTTAGATATTATCGTAAGCTGCTAAATTTGACTTAATGTCCTACGTCCCCTGGATGGGGCAAAGGGCGTCCACAGTAGTCCTCCGTCGCGATCGGTCTTAGATTCACGCTTCACTTCGCTCCACGTCATACCGATGCTCGTCGCTTCCGCCAACACGGTGCGACGCTAGGTTTGACGGGGACGGCGACGCTTTCTTTTGCCTTGGGGATTCCAATTCAGCGCTTGCTTCGGTATATGATCTGAATCCCTTCGGAGCGTGTGGCCAATCCAACTCCATTTGCGACGTTTGATCTGGCGGTCGATCGGGCTCTCGTGGCATTGCTCCAACAGCTCTACGTTGGTGATGGTCTCGGGCCAGTAAATGCCGAGTAAGCGACGAAGACAGCGGTTGATGACGACTTGGATCTGGCGTGAGAGGTCTTTTGTTACCTTCCACGTTTTGCACCCGTAAAGCAGCACGAATTTGACATCTGACCCGAAGATTTTGAGTTTAATCCTTCGGGTCAGTTTCCGCGATTGCCGAACAGGTCTCAGCTGCGCGAAGGTAGCCCGTGCTTTGGCGATCCTTGAAGCGATGTCCTCTTCACTACCTCCAGTTTTTGACACGACGCTCCCGAGGTAAATAAACTTGTGGACGCGTTCCACTGCCTCTGTGCCAATCAGCAATGGTGAAGTATTCCTCACACGAGATCTCATCTCTTGGGTCTTCCGGGTGTTTATTTTTAGTCCCGTATCTGCCGCTTCCTGACTTAAATCTTTTAATTTAGCTTGCATGTCAGCGTGGGTATGACTCAGCAGGCATAGGTCATCGGCGTAATCCAAATCCTCTAAGACGTTGGATAATCCCCACTCTATCCCGCGGCGCTTGTTGCCGAAAATGCTAAGCAAAATCCCGTCAAGAACGACTAAAAAGAGAGGAGCTGTGAAAGGAGACTTGCAAAATTTAGTTGCAACTAACAACTAAAATAATTAATTGTAATTGTAACATAACGCAATTAACAATTAATTAATTGTGCTTGTAAAAAATTGCAAATGCAATTAAATTAATTGTGCTTGTAAAATTTTGCAATTACAATTGATTAATTGTTTGATGCACGATTACAATTACAATTAACAATTAATAAATGTTAGTAACTGAAAAACATAATGCATACAAGAGCTCCTTAATGTCTCCTTAATATTCTCGAGGTACAGTACATTACGTAAAAGTGTAGCACAGTGTAACACTTTTTTTTGGTAGAAGGAGGTCTTGCTAAAGGAAGGTTTGTTACCTGGATTATCATATTTCATTCACTATATTATATTCCTTTTTATGTCGCTTCTTTGTTCTGGACTCGTGGCTGAATTGTGGAACCACTTAGAAACGGCACTCTGGTATAATAATCTCCCCGATAAATACATTCATTTAACTAAAATAACTTAAAATCACTTGATATTCGTCCACCGAAGTTTTATTTACTAGATATTAAGTGTTTGTTTTGACGGACTGCCAGCTGTCATTTGGGCGTTCGACGTTGCGTTCGGAAACGCGCAAATATTTAGCTGGAAGCATTACATATTTAAAATCATTTTATAAGTCAGCGATTAAGTTCAATTCGAGATTTGTTTTGGGATTACGAGAGATTGTTGTCTAGATTTATGTCGGTTAGGCGATTACATTTATTTTATTTAGAATTTTCGGCTTGAAACGTTCTGAAGTGTCGAGTGTCGAATTAGGGCGGCGTGTGCGTTCGGATATGTCAACCAGAGTGACATGTATTTGTGTTTTTATAGAATTTAGTTATAAATTGAACTTGAATGATTCGACGGAAGGGTGATTGTTCCGTGTCATTTCTTCAAGGATTGAAATTGTTTCGTGGGTTAGTTAAAATCAAAGTGATTTGATTTTTGTGCGATGCGAATCCGAACGGCACTGGGTGATTTGACGTTTTGATTTGTGCGTGCGGTGATCTTTTTCTTCTTTTTCTGCGAGGCGGCGTGGCGACCGGATCTTCGGTCACCCGACCTCCAACGTGCTGGTTGGGCCGAAGCCCTAACCAGAAACCTGTAGGTTGAAGTGGTTGCTGAGAGAGTGTCCGGCTTCGCTTAGGGACGCGTGAGTGCGTCCCGGCGACCAATAGGGCTGCTCGCGTGTTGTGATCGGTGTCGCCGGCTCCACGTGTGCCGAGCGGTCCGTGTACCGGCGACCCGTATGCTGAGTGGAGTGTTGCTGTCTGATCTGGGCGTGGGCTTCCTGTGGCAACGGGGATTCGGTCAGGTACTGGCCCCGTTGTCCACGTGTTCCCACGTCGAGCTCATAATCCTTCACGGTAAGTCGCCTTGCTCAGGGGAATGCCCCATCGTATTTCGTTGTGAGTTCTGTGTGCTGACTTGCTGGTTCCTTTCAGAACGACGTGGCGTGGGGGGGTCGAAATTGGGCCGACCTATCTACCCTACGGGTTTTCCTTCCTCCGACAGGTATGGGTTTGACTTTCTAAAGGCTCTGTCAGTTGGTATTTATTTGGTTTACCATTGGCTGGCCTACCATTTGTGGCTGTTTGTGGACAGGCTTTGCCTTAGTCATGATTTCCATATACTCAGAAGGCTCATCCGGGTTGGAGTGTAGCCTTAGGGGCACTATGGCGCGAGAACTTAGAAAAATTATAGTTTTTTTTTTGTTTTTTTTTTGGAAATTTTCCAATTTTCTTGCAGTTTCGGGTTAACCTTGACCATAAAAACCATTTAGGTCCTGAGATATATAGCCCTACGGCGCACCGTTTCCGAATTATGATCCTTCGAATTTTATTATATATATATCAAATCAAATCAATCAAATCAAATGTATTTATTTCAACTAGGCCATTATGCTGCACTTTTGAACGTTAAAAAATTTACATGTTATAAAAAAATTATTCTACCGTGCAATCGGAAAAGTAGGTTGATATGGAGAAGAATGCACAAGAAACTCCATACATACTCTTTTTTAAAAAAATACAGGCTTTTTACAATATTAACATAAGTAGTACATACATTAATAAATTCTTATACGTGAGAACGATGCACCCAGCACTACTATACTAAATATAGGTATAAAGTATTACATGCACTAACAGGTAAATTCCTTCACTTGATAAATAGGGACATGGTTCTCACATACTTACAAATATTGCAAACATAGGTAAATTACCTAATTCAACAACAACGGAACAGTGTGCGAGTCAATTTTTTAAACAAATAGAGAAGAAAATAAATAAAAATAAAGCGTTACTATAATAATTATGAATATACCGTACACAAATTAACCATTTTGATAGTTTCTACACTAAAGATTGCCCTTCGGAGCAGGAGCAGCATGTTTCCAAGCATTCTTATAATTATATATGCGAATATCTCGAAAACGGTGTGTCCTAGGCAAAAAATAACCAAAATTTAGCCCCCCCTGTAGTGCTCCCATGCTAGCGGCATCCCTACTACAAGAAATGTGTTAAAAAAAAAGTCCACTGCCCCTATGGCTACGCAAGGTGAAAGATCGACAGAAAAATTTCTCAATTATATTTTTTCAAATTTTCTCGGGTTTTCTTACATCATCTCATGGCTATCGACTACAATTTCTCTCCTGAAAAGATTTTCATCCGAGCTACCATTTTGGATATATAAAGCGTTTTATGCAAAATAAAATAAAATTTGGATGCCCATAATTCGGAAACGGTGCGTCGTAGGGCTATGCTTCTCAGAACCTAAATGATTGTTATGGTCAAGGTCAACCCGGTACTGCAATAAATTCAGGAAATTTCGGAAAAAAAAGTCCCAGACATTTTTTATATACCAAAAAAGTTTTTTTATCCTTTTCTTTGCTTCTCATAGTGCCCCTAAGCGTATTCTCCAACTCCTGAAACTTCGCCCCTAAGATGACCCACTGACCCTCATCCGTTGTGTTCGCTTATTGTAAGCCCGGAGTATAAGATAATAGTTTCCGTGTTTTAGCGATTTGTCTGTTCTGTATAACCATGAAATCTGTGTGTTTAATCATGAAGAGTGCCCGACGGCTCATCCATTGTGTTCGCCTATGTAAAGCCCGGTGTATAGGATAATACTTTCCGTGTTTTAGCGACTTGTCTGTTCTATATAATTATAAAACGTTTTTATTCTCTAACTTCAGGAGGTGTCGTGTGGGGGCCAGAGACTGTTGTGTTGGAGCTGTAGACTGTCGTGCCTGGCTGGGGCTGACTACCCGCCTAAACTGACCGTTCGGCTAAGGCTGAGGCTGTCCGCTCGAGGCAGGGCGTCGCGAGTGTAGTTGGCTTGCAACGCGGCGATCTATGAGTGACAGGCTTTCTGATCCTTCTGTTTTTTATTTTATTTTGTTCTTCCACCCTCAACTTAAAATTGTTGATAAATTTTGAACGAAAAAAGGTTTGACCAGCCAACTGCAACCAGCGACCCTATATATATAGTTTTAGGAATTGAAATGAAATAACGATCCGAAGTTGACAAAAGTATTCTAATCAAATTAATAAAACACAAACATAAAATGAAATTTAACAAACAAATTTAGTATTAAAGTTACACTATCATCAAGAGAATAGAATCAAGGGGAATTTAGCTAAGTGCGCGCCGCCGGATGCGGGAATGAGCCCCTGGCCACGGTACGCGTTGGCTTATATAGGCTCGATCACATGCTCCGGGCTTTCTGAAGGGGTGTAGGTTGGAGGCGCAGCTAACAATAGTTTCACTTTTTTTATTTTTGTGACATGTTTCGAGGGTTTCACAAAATAAGCGTATATTCCAGTATCTGGTGCTTTATTGTTCCCGAAGAGAAATCACGTTACAACAGGTAGGTACCTAATTAGACTAATTTAGGATTGAATGGTTAAAGGAAACAAGGATAACCATAGTTTAAATACAAAGAAAATAACTTTTATAAATCAACCTTTATTTAAATTAGTGTTCAGATTAAACATTATCTATGATCGTTCAGAGAGAGAACTGTTCTTATTTGTTCTTTGAATAGTTAAGATTGCACTTCAAAACGACTCTCTTTTCAAACATTTGGTCTGTTAATTTATGACTTCTTGGCAAATTTGTCATCGTAGCTAAAGAGAAAAGTCTCCACTGCTGTGGAAGCTGGTAATGGTGTGTTATATTTTATAAATGCTCTTTTTATCTCCGGGTATCTGTTCAGCAGATGTAGTTCTTCACTTTCTTCCGCAAAGAAGTGTAACATCAATAATTCAGCCTTTGTTTTTGGGGTGTTCGTATTAGTAGACGCTGGAAGTGCTTAATAATTACTATTATCTGAGTCTGAATCAGAATCAAATTCAAAAAAAATATTTTCTTTACTTCTGTTTTTGGAATATTATTTTGGGGTTCTTCATTAAGTTCTTTTGAAATAACAGTTTTAAAAAGATTCTGTACTTTAGTTCGGTCTTGACTGGTTAAGCAAGATAGCCACTTATTCTTAAAACGAGGATAAGAAAGAGCAGCTATTGCTGCGTGTTCTGCCTCAGCAGTGTTAAGATTAAAATACTGTTTAAATCTAGTTTCAATGCTTATTCTGTTGGTCTCAATCAAAGGTGCATAGTAAACTAAATCGCCTCTTCTTTAAATTTTTTGTATTTTTATTCTTAAAGCTAAAAAACATGGCAGTACAACTCCAAAAAAAGTATTGTTTTCACCTTGCATGATATCCAGTGCTTCTGCTACTGGTGCAGCACATATCAAATACTCTTTTAAGTAATCAAATTCGAAATCTATTATAGGATTTGTAATATTTAAAGATCTATGCAGCTGTAAATTCTTTCTTGGATCGACAAAATTTGTTGAAGTACATCATAGAGGCTGTTCCACCTGGTTTCACCCGGTCGACTCAATGTGTGTTTTAATATGTCTTCTTTCAGCTGTTTTTGGGCGACCGGCTGCATTCCATAGAGAGTTGCATTTTTTTAATGTATTAGCATGTATATCACATAATGGAGTCAAAGCCTTAGCCATAATGGAGTCAAATGGAGCCTTTGTTAGTCAAAATTTTATTGGCATCAACAGTAGCACATAAGCTTAAAGTATGCGCACAGCATCTTAGATGGGCAGGCAAAAAAAAATCTTCTGAATTTTCTTCGTCCAGACTTGATTCAGATTCTACATCTGTATCTTCAGACAAAGGATCTTTCGGCTCATTGTTTTCACTAGTACTGATGTTAGTAAGTTGTACCCCGAAAGTGCGAAATGCCAGTAACTGAAGCAACTACTTTAGTACCGGGTTAAATTGAGTTTCAAATTACAATGTTCTTGAAATTGCGAAACTTTTTTAGTATGCACCTCGATGTCACAGAGTATATCGACGTAAGTAGTGATAAGACCAACACTAGCTGTGCAGGATGTGGGATGCATGCAAATTAAAAATGCGAAGTAGGAATACTTGTGTTTAATCAAGTTAGAGAGAGTACAATAATTTTCACTGGACCGATAGTAAACAAACCGTGTGTTGACGGCGTTGTGTCTTATGTTCGCACAGTTGACAGTTGACACTAAAGGTCGCGGGTGCCGCACATAAGCTTAAAGTATGCGCACAGCATCTTAGATGGGCAGGCAAAAAAAAATCTTCTGAATTTTCTTCGTCCAGACTTGATTCAGATTCTACATCTGTATCTTCAGACAAAGGATCTTTCGGCTCATTGTTTTCACTAGTACTGATGTTAGTAAGTTGTACCCCGAAAGTGCGAAATGCCAGTAACTGAAGCAACTACTTTAGTACCGGGTTAAATTGAGTTTCAAATTACAATGTTCTTGAAATTGCGAAACTTTTTTAGTATGCACCTCGATGTCACAGAGTATATCGACGTAAGTAGTGATAAGACCAACACTAGCTGTGCAGGATGTGGGATGCATGCAAATTAAAAATGCGAAGTAGGAATACTTGTGTTTGATCAAGTTAGAGAGAGTACAATAATTTTCACTGGACCGATAGAAAACAAACCGTGTGTTGACAGCGTTGTGTCTTATGTTCGCACAGTTGACAGTTGACACTAAAGGTCGCGGGTGCCGCACATAAGCTTAAAGTATGCGCACAGCATCTTAGATGGGCAGGCAAAAAAAAATCTTCTGAATTTTCTTCGTCCAGACTTGATTCAGATTCTACATCTGTATCTTCAGACAAAGGATCTTTCGGCTCATTGTTTTCACTAGTACTGATGTTAGTAAGTTGTACCCCGAAAGTGCGAAATGCCAGTAACTGAAGCAACTACTTTAGTACCGGGTTAAATTGAGTTTCAAATTACAATGTTCTTGAAATTGCGAAACTTTTTTAGTATGCACCTCGATGTCACAGAGTATATCGACGTAAGTAGTGATAAGACCAACACTAGCTGTGCAGGATGTGGGATGCATGCAAATTAAAAATGCGAAGTAGGAATACTTGTGTTTGATCAAGTTAGAGAGAGTACAATAATTTTCACTGGACCGATAGAAAACAAACCGTATGTTGACGGCCTTGTGTCTATGTTCGCACAGTAATTGACACTAAAGGTCGCGGGTGCCGCGCCGGCCACACGCACGGCGAGAAGTCAGCGACTGTTCCGCGCAATTATTGGCTCACTTAACACTTTCACAGCCTTTGGATTGTTAACACTATCCTTTTCTAAATCTCCTCAAGTGTGTCTTGTAAGTGCATACAATAATAGAAATTGAGTTTAGAAACAATTTTTTTTTGAAACAATTTTTTTTTGAAATTGCGGAATTTCTTTTGTAGGCACCATTAACGTCACTTAGTAGTATATTGGCGTCGGTAGTTACAGCACTAACACTATCCTTTATAAAATATTTTCAACGGTACCTTGTAAGTGTATATAATAATAGAAATTGTGTTAAAGAACACAAAGTTCCTGAAATAACGGAATTTTATTACTTGGCACCATGATGTTATTAAGTATATCAACGTAGATAATGACAGCACCCACAGGGACCTTTTTAAATCTCCTCAAGAGTGTCTTGTATATGCATAAAATATTCGAAATTGAGTTTCAAATCAAAATGTTCTTTAAATTACGGAACTTCATTAGTAGGCACCATGATGTCACTTAATTTTTCTACGTAGCTAGTGACAACACCAACACTTTCCTTTCTTAAATCTCCTGAAGAGTGTTTTGTAAGTGCATAACATATTAGAAATTGTGTTTAGTAACAGAAAGTTATTATTTTTTACTTTTTTTTTATATGAAATATTAACGTAAGTAGTCACAGCACCAACACTATCACTCATAAAATCTTGTCGAGGTTTTTAATGAATATAATATTAGAAATAGAGTTAAGGAACACATTTGTTGAAATTACGTAACTTCTTTAGTGTGTACCATGATATCACTTAATATACCGACGTAGCTAGTGACCGCACCAACACTGTCTTTTTTTAATCCCCCGAAGGTGTCTGCTAAGTGCATACAATAATAGAAATTGAGTTTGAAAACACGAACGCCTTCAAATTACGAAATTTCCATAAAAAGCACCATTAACGTCACTTAGTATATTGGAGTAGGTAGTGACAGCACCAACACCATCCTTTATAAAATATCTTCAAAAGTGCCTTGTTGTATACGAGCATAATAATAAAAATTGTGATGAGGAACACAAGTTCTTGCAATTACGGAACTTCTTTAGCAAGCGCCATGATATAATTGAATGTTATTAGCGTAGGTAGTGACAGCACCAACTATATAATTTACAAAATCTTCTTAAGTGTACCATGTTGCATATAATAATAGAAATTGTGCTAAGGAACACAAAGTTCTTGAAATTCCGGAATTTTATTAGTAAGCACCATGATGTAATTAATATATCAACGTAGTAACACCGACAGTTACCTTTTAAATCTCCTCAAGAGTGCCTTGTAAGTGCATACAATATAATAGAAATTGAGTTGAGAATCACAAATTTCTTGCAATTACGAAACTTTTTCATGATGCACCATTATATCACTCAGTATATCAGCGAAGCTAGTGACAGCACCAACAGTACCCTGTTTTAAATCCTCTCAAGAGTTTCTTGTATGTGCATAAAATATTCGAAATTGAGTTTCAAATTACAATGTTTTTGAAATTACGAAACTTCTTTAGTATGCACCTCGATGTCACAGAGTACATATATCGACGTAAGTACTGACAACACCAACACTAGCTATGCAGGATATGGGATGCATGCAAATTAAAAATGCGAAGTAGGAATACTTGTGTTTAATCAAGTTAGAGAGAGTACAATAATTTTCACTGGACCGATAGAAAACAAACCGTATGTTGACAGTGTTGTGTCTATGTTCGCACAGTTGACACTAAAGGTCGCGGGTGTCTGCTAAGTGCATACAATAATAGAAATTGTGTTTGAAAACACGAACTCCTTCAAATTACGAAATTTCTATAATAAACACCATTCACGTCACTTAATATATTGGAGTAGGTAGTGACAGCACCAACAATATCATTTACAAAATCTTCTTAAGTGTACCTTGTTGCATATAATAATAGAAATTGTGCTAAGGAACACAAAGTTCTTGAAATGTCGGAATTTTATTAGTAAGCACCATGATGTAATTAATATATTAACGTAGTAACAACACCCACAGTTACCTTTTAAATCTCCTCAAGATTGCCTTGTAAGTGCATACAATAATAGAAATTGAGATGAGAATCACAATTTCTTGAAATTACGAAACTTTTTCATGATGCACCATTACATCACTCAGTAAATCAGCGAAGTTAGTGACAGCACCAACAGTACCCTGTTTTAAATCCTCTCAAGAGTTTCTTGTATGTGTATAAAATATTAGAAATTGTGTTTCAAATTACAATGTTCTTGAAATTACGAAACTTCTTTAGTATGTACCTCGATGTCACAGAGTATATCGACGTAAGTAGTGACAACACCAACACTGTCTTTAATTAATCCCCCGAAGGTGTCTGCTAAGTGCATACAATAATAGAAATTGAGTTTGAAAACACGAACTCCTTCAAATTACGAAATTTCTATAATAAGCACCATTCACGTCACTTAGTATATTGGAGTAGGTAGTGACAGCACCAACAATATCATTTACAAAATCTTCTTAAGTGTACCTTGTTGCATATAATAATATGAATTGTGCTTAGGAACACAAAGTTCTTGAAATTCCGGCATTTTATTAGTAAGCACCATGATGTAATTAATATATCAACGTAGTGACACCCAAAGTTACCTTTTAAATCTCCTCAAGAGTGCCTTGTAAATGCATACAATAATAGAAATTGAGATTTTCATGATGCACCATTATATCACTCAGTATATCAGCGAAGCTAGTGACAGCACCAACAGTACCCTGTTTTAAGTGACCGCACCAACACTGTCTTGTATATGCATAAAATATTTGAAATTGAGTTTCAAATTACAATGTTCTTGAAATTACGAAACTTCTTTAGTATGCACCTCGATGTCACAGAGTATATCGACGTAAGTAGGGATAAGACCAACACTAGCTGTGCAGGATGTGGGATGCATGCAAATTAAAAATGCGAAGTAGGAATACTTGTGTTTAATCAAGTTAGAGAGAGTACAATAATTTTCACTGGACCGATAGAAAACAAACCGTGTGTTGACGGCGTTGTGTCTTATGTTCGCACAGTTGACAGTTGACACTAAAGGTCGCGGGTGCCGCACATAAGCTTAAAGTATGCGCACAGCATCTTAGATGGGCAGGCAAAAAAAAATCTTCTGAATTTTCTTCGTCCAGACTTGATTCAGATTCTACATCTGTATCTTCAGACAAAGGATCTTTCGGCTCATTGTTTTCACTAGTACTGATGTTAGTAAGTTGTACCCCGAAAGTGCGAAATGCCAGTAACTGAAGCAACTACTTTAGTACCGGGTTAAATTGAGTTTCAAATTACAATGTTCTTGAAATTGCGAAACTTTTTTAGTATGCACCTCGATGTCACAGAGTATATCGACGTAAGTAGTGATAAGACCAACACTAGCTGTGCAGGATGTGGGATGCATGCAAATTAAAAATGCGAAGTAGGAATACTTGTGTTTAATCAAGTTAGAGAGAGTACAATCATTTTCACTGGACCGATAGAAAACAAACCGTGTGTTGACGGCGTTGTGTCTTATGTTCGCACAGTTGACAGTTGACACTAAAGGTCGCGGGTGCCGCACATAAGCTTAAAGTATGCGCACAGCATCTTAGATGGGCAGGCAAAAAAAAATCTTCTGAATTTTCTTCGTCCAGACTTGATTCAGATTCTACATCTGTATCTTCAGACAAAGGATCTTTCGGCTCATTGTTTTCACTAGTACTGATGTTAGTAAGTTGTACCCCGAAAGTGCGAAATGCCAGTAACTGAAGCAACTACTTTAGTACCGGGTTAAATTGAGTTTCAAATTACAATGTTCTTGAAATTGCGAAACTTTTTTAGTATGCACCTCGATGTCACAGAGTATATCGACGTAAGTAGTGATAAGACCAACACTAGCTGTGCAGGATGTGGGATGCATGCAAATTAAAAATGCGAAGTAGGAATACTTGTGTTTGATCAAGTTAGAGAGAGTACAATAATTTTCACTGGACCGATAGAAAACAAACCGTGTGTTGCCGGCGTTGTGTCTTATGTTCGCACAGTTGACAGTTGACACTAAAGGTTGCGGGTGCCGCACATAAGCTTAAAGTATGCGCACAGCATCTTAGATGGGCAGGCAAAAAAAAATCTTCTGAATTTTCTTCGTCCAGACTTGATTCAGATTCTACATCTGTATCTTCAGACAAAGGATCTTTCGGCTCATTGTTTTCACTAGTACTGATGTTAGTAAGTTGTACCCCGAAAGTGCGAAATGCCAGTAACTGAAGCAACTACTTTAGTACCGGGTTAAATTGAGTTTCAAATTACAATGTTCTTGAAATTGCGAAACTTTTTTAGTATGCACCTCGATGTCACAGAGTATATCGACGTAAGTAGTGATAAGACCAACACTAGCTGTGCAGGATGTGGGATGCATGCAAATTAAAAATGCGAAGTAGGAATACTTGTGTTTAATCAAGTTAGAGAGAGTACAATAATTTTCACTGGACCGATAGAAAACAAACCGTGTGTTGACGGCGTTGTGTCTTATGTTCGCACAGTTGACAGTTGACACTAAAGGTCGCGGGTGCCGCACATAAGCTTAAAGTATGCGCACAGCATCTTAGATGGGCAGGCAAAAAAAAATCTTCTGAATTTTCTTCGTCCAGACTTGATTCAGATTCTACATCTGTATCTTCAGACAAAGGATCTTTCGGCTCATTGTTTTCACTAGTACTGATGTTAGTAAGTTGTACCCCGAAAGTGCGAAATGCCAGTAACTGAAGCAACTACTTTAGTACCGGGTTAAATTGAGTTTCAAATTACAATGTTCTTGAAATTGCGAAACTTTTTTAGTATGCACCTCGATGTCACAGAGTATATCGACGTAAGTAGTGATAAGACCAACACTAGCTGTGCAGGATGTGGGATGCATGCAAATTAAAAATGCGAAGTAGGAATACTTGTGTTTGATCAAGTTAGAGAGAGTACAATAATTTTCACTGGACCGATAGAAAACAAACCGTATGTTGACGGCGTTGTGTCTATGTTCGCACAGTTGACACTAAAGGTCGCGGGTGCCGCGCCGGCCACACGCACGGCGAGAAGTCAGCGACTGTTCCGCGCAATTATTGGCTCACTTAACACTTTCACAGCCTTTGGATTGTTAACACTATCCTTTTCTAAATCTCCTCAAGTGTGTCTTGTAAGTGCATACAATAATAGAAATTGAGTTTAGAAACAATTTTTTTTTGAAACAATTTTTTTTTGAAATTGCGGAATTTCTTTTGTAGGCACCATTAACGTCACTTAGTAGTATATTGGCGTCGGTAGTTACAGCACTAACACTATCCTTTATAAAATATTTTCAACGGTACCTTGTAAGTGCATATAATAATAGAAATTGTGTTAAAGAACACAAAGTTCCTGAAATAACGGAATTTTATTACTTGGCACCATGATGTTATTAAGTATATCAACGTAGATAATGACAGCACCCACAGGGACCTTTTTAAATCTCCTCAAGAGTGTCTTGTATATGCATAAAATATTCGAAATTGAGTTTCAAATCAAAATGTTCTTTAAATTACGGAACTTCATTAGTAGGCACCATGATGTCACTTAATTTTTCTACGTAGCTAGTGACAACACCAACACTTTCCTTTCTTAAATCTCCTGAAGAGTGTTTTGTAAGTGCATAGCATATTAGAAATTGTGTTTAGTAACAGAAAGTTATTATTTTTTACTTTTTTTTTATATGAAATATTAACGTAAGTAGTCACAGCACCAACACTATCACTCATAAAATCTTGTCGAGGTTTTTAATGAATATAATATTAGAAATAGAGTTAAGGAACACATTTGTTGAAATTACGTAACTTCTTTAGTGTGTACCATGATATCACTTAATATACCGACGTAGCTAGTGACCGCACCAACACTGTCTTTTTTTAATCCCCCGAAGGTGTCTGCTAAGTGCATACAATAATAGAAATTGAGTTTGAAAACACGAACGCCTTCAAATTACGAAATTTCCATAAAAAGCACCATTAACGTCACTTAGTATATTGGAGTAGGTAGTGACAGCACCAACACCATCCTTTATAAAATATCTTCAAAAGTGCCTTGTTGTATACGAGCATAATAATAAAAATTGTGATGAGGAACACAAGTTCTTGCAATTACGGAACTTCTTTAGCAAGCGCCATGATATAATTGAATGTTATTAGCGTAGGTAGTGACAGCACCAACTATATAATTTACAAAATCTTCTTAAGTGTACCATGTTGCATATAATAATAGAAATTGTGCTAAGGAACACAAAGTTCTTGAAATTCCGGAATTTTATTAGTAAGCACCATGATGTAATTAATATATCAACGTAGTAACACCGACAGTTACCTTTTAAATCTCCTCAAGAGTGCCTTGTAAGTGCATACAATATAATAGAAATTGAGTTGAGAATCACAAATTTCTTGCAATTACGAAACTTTTTCATGATGCACCATTATATCACTCAGTATATCAGCGAAGCTAGTGACAGCACCAACAGTACCCTGTTTTAAATCCTCTCAAGAGTTTCTTGTATGTGCATAAAATATTCGAAATTGAGTTTCAAATTACAATGTTTTTGAAATTACGAAACTTCTTTAGTATGCACCTCGATGTCACAGAGTACATATATCGACGTAAGTACTGACAACACCAACACTAGCTATGCAGGATATGGGATGCATGCAAATTAAAAATGCGAAGTAGGAATACTTGTGTTTAATCAAGTTAGAGAGAGTACAATAATTTTCACTGGACCGATAGAAAACAAACCGTATGTTGACAGTGTTGTGTCTATGTTCGCACAGTTGACACTAAAGGTCGCGGGTGTCTGCTAAGTGCATACAATAATAGAAATTGTGTTTGAAAACACGAACTCCTTCAAATTACGAAATTTCTATAATAAACACCATTCACGTCACTTAATATATTGGAGTAGGTAGTGACAGC
This sequence comes from Anorthoa munda, assembly GCA_945859665.1. Lineage (NCBI taxonomy): Eukaryota > Metazoa > Arthropoda > Insecta > Lepidoptera > Noctuidae > Anorthoa > Anorthoa munda. The sequence goes on along the minus strand of OX243899.1, from coordinate 3,092,885 downwards.
ACCAACAATATCATTTACAAAATCTTCTTAAGTGTACCTTGTTGCATATAATAATAGAAATTGTGCTAAGGAACACAAAGTTCTTGAAATGTCGGAATTTTATTAGTAAGCACCATGATGTAATTAATATATTAACGTAGTAACACCCACAGTTACCTTTTAAATCTCCTCAAGATTGCCTTGTAAGTGCATACAATAATAGAAATTGAGATGAGAATCACAATTTCTTGAAATTACGAAACTTTTTCATGATGCACCATTACATCACTCAGTAAATCAGCGAAGCTAGTGACAGCACCAACAGTACCCTGTTTTAAATCCTCTCAAGAGTTTCTTGTATGTGTATAAAATATTAGAAATTGTGTTTCAAATTACAATGTTCTTGAAATTACGAAACTTCTTTAGTATGTACCTCGATGTCACAGAGTATATCGACGTAAGTAGTGACAACACCAACACTGTCTTTAATTAATCCCCCGAAGGTGTCTGCTAAGTGCATACAATAATAGAAATTGAGTTTGAAAACACGAACTCCTTCAAATTACGAAATTTCTATAATAAGCACCATTCACGTCACTTAGTATATTGGAGTAGGTAGTGACAGCACCAACAATATAATTTACAAAATCTTCTTAAGTGTACCTTGTTGCATATAATAATATGAATTGTGCTTAGGAACACAAAGTTCTTGAAATTCCGGCATTTTATTAGTAAGCACCATGATGTAATTAATATATCAACGTAGTGACACCCAAAGTTACCTTTTAAATCTCCTCAAGAGTGCCTTGTAAATGCATACAATAATAGAAATTGAGATTTTCATGATGCACCATTATTTATCACTCAGTATATCAGCGAAGCTAGTGACAGCACCAACAGTACCCTGTTTTAAGTTACCGCACCAACACTGTCTTGTATGTGCATAAAATATTTGAAATTGAGTTTCAAATTACAATGTTCTTGAAATTACGAAACTTCTTTAGTATGCACCTCGATGTTACAGAGTATATCGACGTAAGTAGTGACAACACCAACACTAGCTATGCAGGATGTGGGATGCATGCAAATTAATAATGCGAAGTAGGAATACTTGTGTTTAATCAAGTTAGAGAGAGTACAATAATTTTCACTGGACCGATAGAAAACAAACCGTATGTTGACAGCGTTGTGTCAATGTTCGCACAGTTGACACTAAAGGTCGCGGGTGCCGCGCCGGCCACACGCACGGCGAGAAGTCAGCGACTGTTCCGCGCAATTATTAGCTCACTTCACACTTTCACAGCCTTTGGATTGTTAACACTATCCTTTTCTAAATCTCCTCAATTGTGTCTTGTAAGTGCATTCAATAATATAAATTGAGTTTGAAAACACCAACTCCTTCAAATTACGAAATTTCTATAATAAGCACCATTAACGTCACTTAGTATATTGGAGTAGGTAGTGACAGCACCAACACCATCCTTTATAAAATATCTTCAAAAGTGCCTTGTTGTATACGAGTATAATAATAAAAATTGTGATGAGGAACACAAGTTCTTGCAATTACGGAACTTCTTTAGTAAGCGCCATGATATAATTGAGTGGTATTAGCGTAGGTAGTGACAGCACCAACACTATCATTCATAAAATCTTCTCGAGGTTTTTGTTGCATATAATATTAAAAATGAGAGTTATGGAACACATTTGTTGCAATTACGTAACTTCTTTAGTGTGTACCATGATGTCACTTAGTATATCGACGTAGCTAGTGACCGCACCAATACTGTCTTTTCTGAATCCCCCGCAAGTGTCTGCGAAGTGCATACAAGAATAGAAATTGAGTTTGAAAACACGAACTCCTTCAAATTACGAAATTTCTATAATATGCACCATTAACGTCACTTAGTATAATGGAGTAGATAGTGACAGCACCAACACCATCCTTTTTAAAATATCTTCAAAAGTGCCTTGTTGTATACGAGTATAATAATAAAAATTGTGATGAGGAACACAAGTTCTTGAAATTACAAACTTCTTTAGTAAGCGCCATGATATAATTGAGTTGTATTAGCGTAGGTAGTGACAGCACCAACTATATAATTTACAAAATCTTCTTAAGTGTACCTTGTTGCATATAATAATAGAAATTGTGCTAAGGAACACAAAGTTCTTGAAATTCCGGCAATTTATTAGTAAGCACCATGATGTAATTAATATATCAACGTAGTAACACCCACAGTTACCTTTTAAATCTCCTCAAGAGTGCCTTGTAAGTGCATACAATATAATACAAATCGAGTTGAGAATCACAAATTTCTTGCAATTACGAAACTTTTTATGATGCACCATTATATCACTCAGTATATCAGCGAAGCTAGTGACAGCACCAACAGTACCCTGTTTTAAATCCTCTCAAGAGTGTCTTGTGTGTGCATAAAATATTCGAAATTGAGTTTCAAATTACAATGTTCTTAAAATTACGAAACTTCTTTAGTTTGCACCTTGATGTCACAGAGTATATCGACGTAAGTAGTGACAACACCAACACTGTCTTTAATTAATCCCCCGAAGGTGTCTGCTAAGTGCATACAATAATAGAAATTGAGTTTGAAAACACGAACTCCTTCAAATTACGAAATTTCTATAATAAGCACCATTCACGTCACTTAGTATATTGGAGTAGGTAGTGACAGCACCAACAATATCATTTACAAAATCTTCTTAAGTGTACCTTGTTGCATATAATAATATAAATTGTGCTAAGGAACACAAAGTTCTTGAAATTCCGGATTTTTTTTAGTAAGCACCATGATGTAATTAATATATCAACGTAGTGACACCTAAAGTTACTTTTTAAATCTCCTCAAGAGTGCCTTGTTAGTGCATACAAAATCAATATCAATGTATTTATTTCAAGTAAACTTTAGAAGTACTTTTGAATTGTCAAACAAAAAATTAATAAAAAGATGACTCTAGTTGCAATTTCGCAAGCGTCTGTAGGTCTCAATGGAGAAGAATTTGCAAGAAACTCCCCGGACACTCTTTTCCATCAGTTTCAATTACAAGTTTTTGGTTTCATCATTCTTGTTGAAAAAATACATATATGTGAGAACGATGTAAAAAGACGTGTAAGTACGTAAAAGCGTCTAGAGTAACAAATAATAAAAATAAAAAAATGCACTTTAACAGGCCGAGACAGCTAAGTTATGACCAATCCCAACTGATGGCGCCCGTTCACGAACATGACGCATGGATCGGCACCACTCAGCTCAACCATCATGAAGGGAACCGAATGATCCAACACATGTGCCACCATCAGAGAGAAATTAGAGAGAGCATGACACACTCAACTGCCAGGGCACACAGAAGTCAACGAACGGCACATAGGTACAGTGAATGGTAGATTTATCTACAGTCGGAACATAGTACTCACACATGTGCTGTGCAATTATATAATACTAAAAGAAATTGAGTTTATACAATACAAAAATTTTCATACAGTCTTCAGCAGGTCCAACAATACTTCGATACTTTTCTGCCCATCATTAATTGTTTTTGCGCCCTAGAGGCTGCGGAGCAGGACCAGCATTGAGCCAAGCATTTTTATCATCGATGTAATCCCCTAACTTATAATAATATGCTTGCCTACATAGTGTGCGTTTTATACAAGTCTTAAATTTCGTCTCATTTAATTGTAGAATGTGGGGAGGAATTTTATTGTAACATTTTATACAGTACCCCATAAAAGATGATGCTACTTTAGCCAGCCTGAAACCTGGTTGAATTAGTTGGTCCCTATTTCTAGTAACATAATTAAGTCTGTCGCCGTTTTTACTAAAAAGATGTAAATTCTTTCTAACATACATAATGTTTTCATCAATATATTGACAAGGTACCGTCATGATGTTAATGTTCTTAAACAGTTCCCTTAGAGAATCGCGCCGGCGAAGATTTGTATATCGCTCTGATGGCTCGTTTTTGCAGAATAAAATTTTACTCAATGTCTGCAGCCCTTCCCCATAGTAAGATACCGTAAGACATTATACTATGAAAATAACTAAAATAGACTAACCTCGCGATATCGACATCAGTAAACTGACGTATTTTTCTAACAGCATAAGCTGCCGAGCTTAGCCGCCCCGCAAGTGATATTAAATGAGGCCCCCATTGTAACCTCGAGTCTAGCGTGATCTCCAGAAAAACCGTTTTATCGACGAATTCTAGCTTCTCCTTGTTTAATATAATGTCACAATCATTACTTTTGACATTCGGCAAGACAAATTTTATGCACTTAGTCTTTTTAGCATTTAAAACTAGATTATTAGCTGTGAACCAATTTTGAACCTGTCGCAAGACGGTATTTACGTCGTCAACGTTACTCGTACGTCTATTTATCTTAAAAATCAACGAAGTGTCATCAGCAAATAACACCATGTTTAGATTGTTTTTCAATAGATAAGGTAAATCGTTAATGTAGACTAGAAACAAGAAAGAACCCAAAATTGAACCCTGGGGTACCCACATTTTCACGGTTAACCCGGACGAATAGACACCGTTTATTTTAACTAATTGCTGTCTATCATTTAAATAAGATTTAACTAAACTCAACGCTGATTGGCCTAGCCCGCCCAACACAAACGTGCTGAATAAAGATTGAGTAAGAGCAATCATCAAGAGCATAAGCTGAATAGTAAGCTGAATAACGTCTGAGTACCCGTCTATTCAGCTGTTATTCAAGCAAAAAGGGCCCCAATTTTGAATGCTTAACGCTGAATAACATCTGAGCAAGATCTGAGTAGGAGCTTAATAACATTTCAATTAGCTTAATAACCTTTGAATAACAGCTGGCATTGCTTTTATTAAGCTCTTACAACTGAGTTACTCAGCTTAAACGAATTGATTATTGTATTTAGAAATTATTAAGCATTTAAATTCTTGTTCACACTTTTATAAACAATATTCATACAAATTGTGAAAAGAATTCAATTGGATTAAATATTTTAATGTCGATGTCGAATTAAAATGTGATTTGACATGGTGAACTTATAAAATCGGTAAGTAATTTTTAATTTACAAGTTGAGAGGTCTGCTATATGTTAATTGTTAGTGCGCAAGTATATTTGTCGTGAATAGTATGTTTTTTTTTCATTATTTATTACGCGCCGCTTGAATAATCAAGATAATAGATAGTAAATAGTATTTTCATACATACATAATAGGTCTGACAAAAGTACTTGTGACGAAATAGCTAATACTAGCAATTTTAATCCAACAAAATAACTTGAATCGAGTTGAAAATGTTGTAGTTGTAAGATTAAGCATTTTGGTATCTTGTAAATTCCGAGTAAGTATAAAAAACAAAGATTTTTAATGGCGATCGATTGTTTTGCTTTACAATGCTGAATAAAAGTGCACACATGCCTTGTTACTAAGCTATAACTTGAAAAAAGTAGTCTCATTACACTAACTTCTGAATAACAATTATATAATTGATCACATTTCTAAATAATTCAGATTTTTAGGGTTCTCTAATCGATAACAAAAACCTTTTATAATGTGGCATTTTCACGCCTGGCTTTAACTGAATTGATTACATTTAAAATTATAGCATCTTTGTTTGCTTTTTTTTTCTAGAAAAAGAATCACATTTATGATTAAAAATGTAGTGCACACCACACACACGAAATCTGCTATAGATATCGCATGTGTGGTGTGCACTTGGCCATAGTTTAGTTCGTGTTTTGTTATTTGTTTTAAGTATAAACGCCAGTACATCAAGCCACCCGAAACTGTCAAATTGAAAACTGAACTGAATCTCAAGGCAAATTGAAAACGTAGCTGTGCAGCAGTCACTTGGCACTAATTGACACCAGACTTCCAGACCCTAGATGGAATCAACAATATATACGCGAAAGCACAACATATTATGGAGAATCAAGACAAAATCATGAAAAAAATTGAAGAAATTTATCTGAAAGTTGGAGAATTAAGAGTCGCAAATAAAATATCTTATCACAACGTAAATTTTATTTTATTGTACTGTAATACCTTTTGCTTACAAAATAATCATTTCTTTTTATATTAAAATTGGCCGAAATTCTTTCTACTATTTAAAATTGGATGACCTTCCATGTTTATATTCAGTGATATGTTTTCTGGCAAAAAAATTGTGTTAATCAATATGTTTCAAGTGTCTCAATGACGCCAATGTGCCAGTATTCACCTTGCTCAAAAGACTTTATGTGGTCTCGGTGTATTTAAAATTGTCCTTGGATCATTAGGTAAAATGTCTGGGAATCTTTGATTTAATATTTATGCCAAATCTTGATGAGATGTTTTTTTCGACAGCCCATTTTCTAATTTTTTCTCGAAATATCAAATTTTTATACATGAAAAATTTGATATTTCGAGAAAAAAATATTACTACATTGTTCTTCTTCGATATCTGTACACTGCCATCAGATGCATTCTCTTCTTGTGTGAATCGCAATGCTGTTTGACTTTTTGGGGGACGGAACCCTCTTCATTGCACGGCAACCACGCATGCTGGCTGGGACCGGGTTCAGTTTTGTTCAATCAATTTTCACAAACCCTTTGATGACCAGAAACACTTGGACAATTACTACTGCTGTTATTTAAATATTCTTTTAACAATTTTCTTTTGATGTAACCAGTTCTCTTACATATTTTCCACGACTTTCGATTCATATTAAATAACGCAAAAAATAAATACGTACAATAATATTTTAATTAAGCTGGTATTAAGCTATGGGCGCTATAACAACATATTATGGTCTTTAATTTGAATAAGTTAATTTCCAAGTCTCTATTAAATAGGAAAAAGCTTAATAAAAACATAAATAATATTGTTTATTCAGCAGCTGAATAATTAATAAAACATAGAATCTTATCCAGTTTGAAGATAAAATAAAAGCAATTATTCAGTATCAAGCTGTTTAATGGAATTATGTAATAATATTAGTCAGAAGGTGATACTTTATTCAGCAATAAGCTGTTACAAGCGCTAATAGCTTAGTAATGCTTTAATAATAGCAATACAGATTATGGTTATTCAGACAAATGCTACCGACGGGGCTGTTTTTCAGCTTTAAGCAATCTGGAACGCGTAATGCTAAATAACGTCTGTATAATAATCCTACGGTAATTGGTTATTAAGCGTAAAGAAGGTAAGGACAGAAATACAGAATTTATTAAGCGTTAAGAATTTTATGGGTCCGAACTCAAACTAATTCAGCATTTGGCTATTCCCAAAGCTCTTATACAAACTATATTCATCTTTGAACTGTAAAATATGCTAAATGTGTACTGTTATCTTGCTTATGTGTTACTTGGGCGTAATGCTCAAGTTTCAAAAGTAATGTTTCATGATTAACGCAATCAAATGCTTTCGACAGTTCGCAGAAGACCCCTATGGCTTCTTGTGCCTCTTCCCACGCTTCAAAGATATGTTTTAATAAGGTGACACAAGCGTCAGTCGTACAACGTCCTTTGGTAAAACCATACTGTTTATCGTGTAGGATGTTATTCGTATTAAAATGATTGAGCATCTGATTTAGCATTATCTTTTCAAATATCTTGCTGAAAACCGGCAGCACCGATACTGGTCTAAAATTATTTGTGTCTTTACTGTTCCCGGATTTAAAAAGTGGTATAACCTTACTATGTTTCATTAGATCCGGAAAGACTCCTTGATCTACACACAAATTAAAAATTAATGCTAAGTACGGCGCTATAGTCTGAATAATGGAGGTACAAACTTTGATGGACATTCCCCATAGATCTTCGGTCAATTTGATCTTGATTTGCTTAAAAGCTTTTATTACTGTTATTGGGTTTACATGTGAAAAGTTAAATTCTGTCGGGCAGGCTGAAACGTTTGCGTTTAATAAACTAGAAGCAAGTGAAAGCGAAGAATTTAGGGTTCCAGTAGTTTTAATTGGGATGCTGGTAAAGAAATCCACAAATTCTTGAGCAACTTTTTTGTTATCTCTAATAAGTCCATGTGTAGTTTCAAGCGTGTAATCAGTATTATAGAATAGAATATACTTTATTGTACACCATAAAAGTTACATATCTTTTTTACAATAAAAACTCAAAAAAGAACTCATAAAAATCAGTATTATTTCTTTTGTTCCTGTTCGTTTCATTGTTTATAATTTTCCAAACTGTCTTGTTTTTATTTTCTACGGTTTTAACTTTATTGCCAATGTATAAAGCCTTAGCTACTTTACACGTATTTCTAAAAAAAAATGAATAAGTAGCAACATACTTGTTAAAAGTTTAGTGTTAATATAAGGCTTAAGGCCATATAGCTCGTAAAGTCTTTCCCTACTTTTCCTGAGTCCTTCAATCGCCCAGTCACTGAATAAAACTTAGGGCATACAGTTTTAGTTTTCTTCCTAAAAGTATTATTGAACTCCTTTTGGATTACTGAGAAAACTTTTTCATATAGAATATTACCATCATTCACTGTGAGGTCTTGATCACTTAGCTTACTAATTAAACTACTATCAAACTGATTTAATTTACCGGATGTTATTGATCCAGCCCACTATGATCTGAAGGCAGACAATTTATAATGGTTTTGTCTAAGTAGTCGCAGCAACAAAATACATTATCAATACATGTAGCAGAAGTCACAGTTGTTCGTGTTGGTTCCATAAACACATGTGACAAATTAAATGATTTGAAGAGATTTAATAATCTACTGCTATCTGAATTACTCTCTAAAATATTTATATTAAAATCACCACAGATTATGATTAGTTTATTTCCAGTTGCAAGTTTTGCCAAAACATCTTCCATCACTGACTCAAATATAGAGTAGTTACCATAATTGGGGGTTCTGTAAACGCACACTATAACATGTTTATCTAGCTCAACGCATGACAGTTCAACACTATGTTCAACTGATAGATCTACAATATCTTTACGAGGTTTTGATTTAATACCATTTTTAATTAATATAAGTGAACCTCCATGCAACATAATATTTCTATTAAAACAACTGCCTACGGTATAATTTTCATAATTAAGTAGCATTGTATGATCTTTCAGCCAATGCTCAGTAAAACAAACAATTTCAATCATTGTTTTTGCCAAAAACAGTTCTATTTCCAATTGCTTCGCAGAATAACCTTGAATATTTTGATGGAATAATTTCAAAGAATTCTGCTTAGCCCCTTTTTTTAAATTAACTAAGTGAGAGCAAAAAGGTACCTTCTTGATGGTGGATGTACTAGTAACTATTTCGTTGTTGGTACCCTCCCTTGTCCTACAAACTAGTTTAAACTATAAATATTAATAGCAGAAGTGCTAACGTTATTAAACTTATTGACTACCTGTATATTAGTATTACTACTAATATCAATTACAGTACATGCCTTCGACATACTATTTATGTCTGAGAAATTGTAAAAAAACAATAATAGAAATTGAGATTTTCATGATGCATTATTATATCACTCAGTATATCAGCGAAGCTAGTGACAGCAGCACCAACAGTACCCTGTTTTAAATCCTCTCAAGAGTTTCTTGTATGTGCATAAAATATTCGAAATTGAGTTTCAAATTACAATGTTCTTGAAATCACGAAACTTCTTTTGTATGCATCTTGTTGTACAGAGTACATATATCGACGTAAGTAGTGACAACACCAACACTAGCTATGCAGGATGTGGGATGCATGCAAATAAAAAATGCGAAGTAGGAATACTTGTGTTTAATCAAGTTAGAGAGAGTACAATAATTTTCACTGGACCGATAGAAAACAAACCGTATGTTGACAGCGTTGTGACTATGTTCGCACAGTTGACACTAAAGGTCGCGAGTGTCTGCTAAATGCATACAATAATAGAAATTGAGTTTAAAAACATCAACTCCTTCAAATTACGAAATTTCTATAATAAGCACCATTAACGTCACTTAGTATATTGGAGTAGGTAGTGACAGCACCAACACCATCCTTTATAAAATATCTTCAAAAGTGCCTTGTTGTATACGAGTATAATAATAAAAATTGTGATGAGGAACACAAGTTCTTGCAATTACGGAACTTCTTTAGTAAGCGCCATGATATAATTGAGTGGTATTAGCGTAGGTAGTGACAGCACAAACAATATCATTTACAAAATCTTCTTAAGTGTACCTTGTTGCATATAATAATAGAAATTGTGCTAAGGAACACAAAGTTCTTGAAATGTCGGAATTTTATTAGTAAGCACCATGATGTAATTAATATATAAACGTAGTAACACCCACAGTTACCTTTTAAATCTCCTCAAGATTGCCTTGTAAGTGCATACAATAATAGAAATTGAGATGAGAATCACAATTTCTTGAAATTACGAAACTTTTTCATGATGCACCATTATATCACTCAGTAAATCAGAGAAGCTAGTGACAGCACCAACAGTACCCTGTTTTAAATCCTCTCAAGAGTTTCTTGTATGTGCATAAAATATTCGAAATTGAGTTTCAAATTACAATGTTCTTGAAATTACGAAACTTCTTTAGTATGCACCTCGATGTCACAGAGTATATCGACGTAAGTAGTGACAACACCAACACTGCCTTTAAATAATCCCCCGAAGGTGTCTGCTAAGTGCATACAATAATAGAAATTGTGTTTGAAAACACGAACTCCTTTAAATTACGAAATTTCTATAATAAGCACTAGCTATGCAGGATGTGGGATGCATGCAAATAAAAAATGCGAAGTAGGAATACTTGTGTTTAATCAAGTTAGAGAGAGTACAATAATTTTCACTGGACCGATAGAAAACAAACCGTATGTTGACAGCGTTGTGACTATGTTCGCACAGTTGACACTAAAGGTCGCGAGTGTCTGCTAAATGCATACAATAATAGAAATTGAGTTTAAAAACATCAACTCCTTCAAATTACGAAATTTCTATAATAAGCACCATTAACGTCACTTAGTATATTGGAGTAGGTAGTGACAGCACCAACACCATCCTTTATAAAATATCTTCAAAAGTGCCTTGTTGTATACGAGTATAATAATAAAAATTGTGATGAGGAACACAAGTTCTTGCAATTACGGAACTTCTTTAGTAAGCGCCATGATATAATTGAGTGGTATTAGCGTAGGTAGTGACAGCACAAACAATATCATTTACAAAATCTTCTTAAGTGTACCTTGTTGCATATAATAATAGAAATTGTGCTAAGGAACACAAAGTTCTTGAAATGTCGGAATTTTATTAGTAAGCACCATGATGTAATTAATATATAAACGTAGTAACACCCACAGTTACCTTTTAAATCTCCTCAAGATTGCCTTGTAAGTGCATACAATAATAGAAATTGAGATGAGAATCACAATTTCTTGAAATTACGAAACTTTTTCATGATGCACCATTATATCACTCAGTAAATCAGCGAAGCTAGTGACAGCACCAACAGTACCCTGTTTTAAATCCTCTCAAGAGTTTCTTGTATGTGCATAAAATATTCGAAATTGAGTTTCAAATTACAATGTTCTTGAAATTACGAAACTTCTTTAGTATGCACCTCGATGTCACAGAGTATATCGACGTAAGTAGTGACAACACCAACACTGCCTTTAAATAATCCCCCGAAGGTGTCTGCTAAGTGCATACAATAATAGAAATTGTGTTTGAAAACACGAACTCCTTTAAATTACGAAATTTCTATAATAAGCACTATTCACGTCACTTAGTATATTGGAGTAGGTAGTGACAGCACCAACAATATCATTTACAAAATCTTCTTGTCGGAAATAAAAATACTTGTGTTTAATCAAGTTAGAAAGAGTACAATAATTTTCACTAGACCGATAGAAAACAAACCGTAAGAGTATGTTGACGGCGTTGTGTCTATGTTCGAACAGTTGACACTAAAGGTCGCGGGTGCCGCGCCGGCCACACGCACGGCGAGAACCCGCGACGCGACGCGACGCGTGGCGTAGCTAGTGACCGCACCAACTCTGTTTTTAATTAATCCCCCGAAGGTGTCTGCTAAGTGCATACAATAATAGAAATTGAGTTTGAAAACACCAACTCCTTCAAATTACGAAATTTCTATAATAAGCACCATTCACGTCACTTAGTATATTGGAGTAGGTAGTGGTAGTTTGCGGAGACGGCCATTTGTCTATGACATGCTCAGTCAGACCACGTCGCGCGGACACCGACACGCCCCCTTGCCACTTCTCCTGTATTTTATATTTCTATGGTTTTGCAGGTGTCAATGATTTCAGAATTTCTGCCAAAATATTCCATGTTGAGTCGGGTAAATGAAGACGAACATCAGTAGCACATATATCTCTCAGCGATAGATAGATACATACTAATATCTACGTTTTCATTATAACATTGGCTGGAGCTGGGGCCAGCCTGTGTAGTGTTCCTGTCAAGGGTAACACAACTGTCCGTCTCGTTTAACAGTTTGCTCATTTTAATCATGTTAGCGCCGTTGTCAGTTGTCATTGTCAGTTGTAACGCATTTTTTTTTTTGTAATTTCCGTGTCTATACGAAACCGCTGAAGGTTGTACACTAGTAAATCTTTGAGGTGCTCTGAAGTAAGGCGCTGAAAAATTTGATCACTCCTAAATTTCTTAACACAAGCTGGCCTTTCATTAAATATTGGCAATTAATCCCCATAAAACTTCTCGTTGCAAGCGAAGCGATGTCTATTTCCAGCGATATATTTTTATCTTGTAACGTAAACGCTAATTCATCTCTCATTTTTGAAGCCAATAAGCGCACGTTTTCTTTAATATTAGTCGCGTTAATAGTGCTGTGTGTTAATAGTCCGGGTATCATAGATAGCAAATTTTGGAATGCTTTATCTTGAACCATTGAAAAGGGGTGACCATGAACGGCCACCAAGTTGGTGCATTCCTTAAGCACAGCGTCAGATATAGTAGTCGACTTAGTGGCCATATTGTGATCTTGTCGACTATTATTAATTTCTACGACTTCTTTATGTATATCTTTATGCGCATGTTTTAAATGTTTTGAGTAAATTTCCGTTTCAAATAGAAAACAGCCCATAACTTTTGAACGGCTAAACCGATATTCACCAAACATAGCTAAGAACACTCAACAAATTCACCTTTCAAACAAAAAAAAAACTAAATCATAATCAGTTCTCCCGTTTGGACGCTACGATGCCACAGACAGACACACATATACACAGCAACACACGTCAAACTTATAACACCCCTCTTTTTCCGTCGGGTTTAAAAATCGGCACTGAACTACTTAGGTACAGATAATAATTAATTATTTTAAAACTTACCTTTAATTTTTTTCTACAGACTGCCAGAGCACTAAACAACCTCAACTTGTTGTCATCATTTATTTCAAAATATCTATAGACGACATTTATTTTCTTACTCCCCATCTTGTACTTTTCGTAATCGTGACTTGAATGTGCTTACGTCCAACCAAGGACGTGGCTTGAGGTAATTTTTCCTACAAAAACAGGCTAAAGGATATAATGAGGTATTAAGGTACTTACAGGATACTTAGAACACAGCCTGGAGTCGGGTGATCACCACACTTGTCCACTTAATCCTATTTCACGATAGTTTTTCTTCGCGCACGCGAATTTGAGCCGGCCGGCTTTGCAATGGAGTTTTTAACTGAATGGTTCTGTTGCCCGCCGTAAGATGGCGGGGTGGATAGATTGTCTTTGCTGCACTCAGAGATGAATGAGTGCGTTTTGGCGGCGAATTTGAATTTTGTAGATAAAGGAAACGATGGGACTAGGAAATTCATCCCAAAGCCTGTTCATATCCCCCCCTTTGAAATCGACCAGGGATTTCATAAGATAAGATAGATAAAGTTCGAGACTTACAGCCTATGCGGATTCATAAGTCACTATGCTGACAAGATATATTCTAAAGTTATGTTTAAGTTAAGGACTTAAGAACTAAATAAGTTTGAGAATGTAATATATAAATGTGAAATGAATATATATAACTGTTAAGATATAAGTAGATAATTAATTATTTAGTTCGATTGGAAGTGGGCAAACTTTGACGGCAGGTCTCACAAGTAAGCCTTTAGATGTTTTGACTGTCACAACACGAATAATATTATCCTTACCCGGATGGAGCTGTACAACGCGACCTAGTCTCCATTCGTTAGCGGGTAAGTTAGGTTCAAAAATAGTTACAAGATCGTTCAGTTTTGGCTGACGGTTGCCGTGTTTGAACCACTTCATTCGCTGTTGCAATGTATGCAAATAGTCCCTTTGCCAGGTGCGCCAGAAGCTTTGTGACAGGCGCTGTAATAGCTGCCAACGAGTACGTAAAGTCTCGTTTTCTGCAAAAACCGGTTCAGGTAGAGAGATTAAAGGTCGACCGATGAGGAAGTGACCAGCTGTAAGAGCGTCAACCTCGCCGGGATCAGAAGATAATTCCACTAACGGTCTAGAATTTAACATGGCTTCCACCTTTGTTAGAATAGTATAAAATTCTTCAAAAGTAAGAATCTGCGGTCCGATGACACGCTTGAGATGGTATTTTGTTGATTTTATACCGCTTTCGAAGATGCCTCCGAAGTGAAGACCGGACGGTGGATTAAGCTTCCACGTGATACCTCGAGAAGCGAGCTGTCTGGAAATGCTATCGCTGTCACGGTTGAGCATTTCGCTGACTTCCGACAAATAACGCTTGGCACCCACGAAGTTAGTACCACCATCTGTCACTATGGAGTGGCAAAGCCCTCTCCGCGATACGAAACGATCTAAGGCTGCTATGAAAGCTTCAGATGTGAGCTCAGTGACTAGATCGAGATGAACGGCCTTAGTAGCGTGGCAGACTATGAGGCAAAGATAAGCTTTGTAAGTTTTAGCGTTACGACGTCTACTTTCTTTTATGAAATAAGGACCTCCAAAATCGATGCCGATTGTTTGAAAACAATGACCCAGTTGTGTACGGGAAGGTGGAAGGTTACCTTGTATAGGTTGAAGTGGAATAGGTTTAGTTTTAAAACAGGTCACGCATTTCGATAACCGCGATCTGATAAGATTTCTAACGCCGAGTATCCAGAATCGACGCATAATTAAAGATTGGAGTAGGCGAGGCCCACAGTGAAGATAAGTTGAGTGAAAGTGGTCAATGAGAAGGGTACTCAATCGAGAAGTTTTAGGTAAGAGATATGGATGTTTGACGCGACATGGTAACGACGCGTGCTTTAAACGTCCCCCCACTCGCAAGATTCCGCGAGTGTCAAGATAGGGAGAGAGTTTAGATAAATGTTTGGGTAAAGGTTTATTGGAAGTTATTAAAGATATGACATCAATAAAATTTTGATGTTGAACATATTTTGTTAAATGATCTAAATATTGGCTTAATTCAGTGGCTGTCAGGTAAGGTAATAAATTACGCTCTGAACATTTAGCTTTCGCGTTTTTAATGAAACGGGTGATCCATGCAACCACTCTTTTCACTTGAAAAAGAGTGGAGTGGCGTTCCATGAGGGATTCAAGCACTTCAGCTTCGGGTGTCACACTAGCATGACACGTGCGTGAAGTTGGCTTGAGTTCGGGAACGTTATCTGACACTTCTACTGCTGAAACAGGCCAGTTGAAGAGTTCGGTAGACAACCACTGTGAACCAGACCACCAGATTTCGGAAGAAGATAAAGATAAGCCACGACTACACATGTCGGCTGGATTGTCATGGGTGGGCACATGTCGCCACTCAATGGGCACAGAACTGTCGCTGATTAGGAACAGTCTGTGCACAATAAATGACATAAGTGTATATGGCTTTGTATTCAACCACGACAAAACAGTCGAGCTGTCCGTGAATAAGATAGATTTATTTAAGATGAGTTTTGAACTAAGCAAGGAGTCAATGCGATTTATTACTTTGGATAGTAATACAGCATTGCACAGTTCTAAAAGGTTAACTGTCACTTTTAGAGGTGCTACCTTGGACTTAGCAAATAAAAGATAACGCCATAAATCTTGAAGGAGCAATTTGGCTTTTAATGATGTCACTTAGTATATCGCCGCAGCTAGTGACCGCACCAACACTGTCTTTTTTAATCACCCGAAGGTGTCTGCAAAGTGCATACAATAATAGAAATTGAGTTTGAAAACACGAACTCCGTCAAATTACGAAAGGACTTGGCCAGAATTTGAATGGAGCTGTGCCCTTACAAAAAATATTCATGTACATTGACATACAGTACGTCTATGGCTTTACAATAGTTTAAGTTTTATGATCAGAGAAGAAGCGAGAGACGCTGTATATGTTAGGGACCTTTCTAGGACACTTTAAATTAAAGAACAGTAGACTGTATAAACTGATATAATATAATGTCGGTATTATAGAATAGGTAACAAATAAGTAAACGCGCGTGTGTCTTCGTCGGAGCTCGGTAGTGAAGTGGCGGGCCCCTAGGCCCCGCTTCCCGCGCGCCCGCGCCTCCCGCTGCCTCCGGGTGTCTCCTGCGCCGCCGGCCGTAGATCTTCGAAAGCGCCCGAACATCCCCGGGTTGAAGGCTTCAAGTAAGAGGGATTGGGCAGACATTGTTATAGGTCCGCACCATCGTCCCCTTCTTCGTCTTCAGCTCCACCACCCGCGTGGTCCCGTCGCTCCCAGGAAAGACCTGGATGACTCGCCCCAGTGGCCACACCAGTGGAGGGATTCCCTTCTCTTCGACGAGAACGAGTGTTCCCACAGATAGCTGCCCTGTTGAGGTTGACCATTTTGTCATTTGCTGAAGCAGAGAAACATACTCTAAATGAAACCGCTTCCAAAAATGCTGTTTAATGTGCTCCATTCTGTGGTAGCGCTCCAGTCGCCCGATGGTGAAATCAGTCACCTGTGGATGCGGAACGGACATAAGTGGTCGCCCAATTAGAAAGTGTGAAGGAGTGAGGGCAGAAAGTCTAAGGGATCAGAGGAGAGGGGTAAGAGGACGAGAATTTAAAATGGCCTCTATTTGAGTCAAGCACGAGGCCATCTCTTCGTAGGTAAAATGCGTCAAACCTTAAAGCCTCTTAATGTGATGCTTAGTGGATCGGACTGCAGCTTCGGCAATGCCGTTAAAGTGAGGGGAGTATGGAGGCGTGATAGTAAATTTGATACCTTGTTGAGCTACTTCGAAGACAAGGTTAGAATCTTGTAGGAATTTACGGAGCTCGTTATTTGCACCTACGAAATTGGTACCATTATCTGACAAGATGCTTTCGGGTTTACCACGACGAGCCCCAAAACGACTTAAGGCAGCCATATAAGCTTCCTTCGTCAGATCTATAACGAGTTCGATATGAACAGCTTTGACACCAAGGCAAACAAAAATACAAATATACGCCTTTATAAGCCTACACCCTCGACCTTTGCGATCAGCTATCGATAATCAACGCTGCACTTTAAAAACGGGTATTCTAAATGTGTCCTTGAGGAGGGCAACAAAAATTTAGGATCTGACCATTATAAGGAACACTCGCTGATAAGGTCAGCCTTCAGCCCACGAGAAACAAGATCTGCCGGCTTTTCCTTAGACGGCACGTAGCTACACGTATGCTCTGTAGTGCTTTCCTGAATTTCATCGATGCGATTACGAACAAAAGGTTTTAATGTATTTGGTGCCATGGCAAGCCAGCTTAACACTATTGTCGAATCGCACCAAAATCGGCAACTACTTGGTGAAGGATTTCAGTACATTAGTACACAGTCTTGCTCCTAATAAGGCTCCACATAGCTCTAGCCTTGGGATGGTTGTTGGCCTAATAGGTGCCACACGATTTTTAGAGACTAGCTGTTGTACTCTTACTAACCCATCCTTGTCCATAGACCTAATGTTCACACAAGCACCATACGCCTTTTCAGACGCATCTGTTAATACGTGAATTCCCATTTTGCGTAGAAGTTCTTCCATATGGCGAGCACTAGATGCAAAAAGAGTGGTGTCATCTGCGTAGCGCAAATTCGCAATGTTGTAGCCACCAACCGCAACCCCATCCATCCAATGTTCCAAAGTTATGGGCATTATAAGCTCTGTGTAGATATTAAACAAGAGCGGCGATATAATGCATCCTTGGCGGACACCTGCACTGGGGTGGAAGTATCTGGACAGAATGTCATCTGTTCGTACCGAGGCTGTGCTTTCTTCGTACAACCTCCTCAGAAGATGAACTAGGTGTTTCGGCGTGCCCACGTCAAGTAAAGTTTTCCACAAGATTGGCCATTTTACCGAATCAAATGCCTTGGAGAAATCAACAAAGCAGATGTATTGATGTATTACCCCTTGCAGAGTTAGCTGATGCAATTAATGCAGTGAATAAGGATTTGGCTACAATTTGTGAATGGAGTGAGGCAAATGGGCTTCAAGTAAATCCGTCGAAGACCCAGGTCATAGTTGTTGGCAGCTCTAGGATGATTCCAAAAGTACATTGGACACAACTTCCTATGGTAGAATTTAACGGAACTACTGTTCCCATATGTGAGAAGGTTAAGAACCTTGGGGTTTGGATAGACAGATATCTGTCTTGGGGCCCGCAGCTTCAGGACGTAAGCCGCAAAATTTTTGCATCTGCCAGGTCCCTTAGACGATTGCGAAACTTTCTTCCCACTGCCACTAAAATTGCGCTTGCACAGTCCCTTCTGCTTCCTATCCTTGACTATGCTGATGTCAGTTATCTCGATCTCACCCAGGCACAACTAGATAAACTTGAGCGTCTTCAAAACCTTTGCATAAGATTTATATTTGGCCTACGCAAATATGATCACATTTCTGAATTTCGGACAAAGCTCAAGTGGCTTCCCATTCGTCTTCGCCGGGATTCTCATATTTTATTTCTACTTTACAGTATTTTATACAATCCTACAACCCCCTCTTATCTAAAAGAACGTTTCAAGTTCCTTCATGACACACATAATAGATATCTGAGGTCATCGGAAAACTTGAGACTAGAGATGCCGATGCATTCCACCAGCTTTTACGACAAATCTTTTACGGTTCAAGCGGTGCGGTTGTGGAATGCTTTGCCCGTGTCAATAAGGCGTGCTCAATCTCTGCCCATTTTTAAAACTTTGGTAAAGAATCACTACCTCTCTCTTTAATAGTTGTATTTCTTGATTTCTATGCTTTTGTTCCATTCTTATTATTGTATATATTTGTCTATATAATATATATGTAGATATATATGTATTTATTTTATATATAAATAGTACACCAAAGACTACCTACAGTACTGTCTTTCCTTACATTTTTAAAATCCATCCAAAGGTTGTCTTGAAAAGATCGCTTTTAGCGATAAGGCCGCCCATTGTGTCACCCAGTGTAATATTTTCTTCGTCTATAATTTCTGTAACTTATATGGTGTACATAATAAAGAGTATTCTATTCTATTCTATTCTATGTATGTTGGCTTGTTGAATTCACGAGCTTTTTCAATAATCTGGCGAACAATAAGTATCTGTTCCCGTGTACCCTTTCCCTTCAAAAATCCTGCCTGTTCTTGTGCGATTTCTTTGGACAGATACGCCTTCAGCCGCTCATTTAGAATATGTAACAAGATTTTGCTGGCGTGAGATATCATTGCAATAAGGCGACGGTTGTTACACTTCTTTGTGGAGCCTTTTTTATGTAAAGGGGTGAAGACTGTATGGGTCCATTCAGATGGACAAGTTCCTGTCTGCTATATTCTGTCACAAATGGCATGGAAGATATAGACACCACGTTCTCCTAAAGCCTTTATGGTTCCTATGGGAATTCGGTCTCTTCCCGTGGCTATTTTTAGTTTTAAGATGTTTTATGGCGGCCCTTACTTCAGAAGAATATCCGGTTCCAGTTCCTCCCTGTTTACCTCTGAATTGGAAAAAGACGCGACTGGGGGTCCTGGAACAGTGATTGACAGTAATTCTGCCACGTTTCTGAGATTTGGTCTAGTTCTGGTCTGGGCTATCGAGAACGATAAAGGCGAAGTTGTAACTTCGCCTTTATCGTTCTCGCTCGTTCTGGATAGCCCAGGTTTTAGTAGGTAGAGTTCTTGTGATATAACGAATTTTGCGGTAAAGATCCCTAGATTCATGTTTCCCTGCGTGTGCTTCAATTTCTTCACAAATTTTGCGAAGATATGAGTTATGATCTCGTCTGCAGTAAGCTTGGATTTGAGCAGATAGCTTGTTCAGCTCTCTAACGTCCGCTCCTCTCGCCTTTTTCTGCCTTCGATCCTCAATTAAAGCAAGAGTACTATCTGTTTTCCAGTGTTGCCGTTTATGTGTTTCAATTGGTGGATTTGATTCTGCGACTGCTTCCTGAATAAGATGTTATCAAGCGTATTCATCTTCAAATACCAATAAAATGTTATCAAAAAATGAGGTTGGTGCCGTCATATTTGCTTGATGCCTGGCCCAGCCCAAATACCATAACAGAGTCATGATATATATGGCAACATCATCCAACAGTCCGATTTCCAACTAGGCAATCTACAACAATAGCCTAAAATGGCATCCAAGGGATTGGTTGTCCTCAATGGCTCCCTGTCAAACAAAATATATGAAAAATATTTTTTCCGGCTTATATGCCGTGACTTTATTCTCCCCCTCAAAAGATAAGGGCTATTGCCACGCACTTGTGCAATCTCATTTTGGGCATTTTGTGCCAGTCTGAAACATGGTTGAACTAATTAGTCCCTATTTCTAGTAACGTACTTATGTCTGTCGCCGTTTTTACGTAAAAGATGTAAATTCCTAGCTGCCTTGCATGTATTTTAAAAAATTCTTGAGTAAGTAGCAACATACTTATTATTAGTTTCAGTGTTAATACAAGGCTTAAGGCCATATAGCTCGTAAAGTCTTTCCCTACTTTTTCTAAGTCCTGTAGTCGCCCAGTCACTTAATAAAAACTTAGGGCATATAGTTTTAGTTTTCTTCTTAAAAGTGTTATTGAACTCTTTTTGAACCACTGAGAAAACTTCATCATACAAAATATTACCATCATGAAAAATATTTCCAGGAAGCTGAAAAATATGAAATATTGTACTTAGAATCTAAAGTAATACGAGATTTTTAAGTTATGCTAACACTCTTTCGGATTATAACAATTAACTATTTAAAATGGAGGTGAAGTTAGTAAAATATGAAAAAAATGACAAACTACGTCCTACATACCTCTTGTGTATATTTCTATTTAGTCAATGTATTTTGTAACTGCGGTGTTAAAGATGTTACAATATGCCTTCGCATTCGGGTAGT
This sequence comes from Anorthoa munda, assembly GCA_945859665.1. Classification (NCBI taxonomy): domain Eukaryota; kingdom Metazoa; phylum Arthropoda; class Insecta; order Lepidoptera; family Noctuidae; genus Anorthoa; species Anorthoa munda. The sequence continues at coordinate 3,071,673 of OX243899.1, read as the reverse complement.
GGCCACACTACAATTCAGGCACCTTGACATCATGAGATCGTGAGCGTCCGAATCCAAACAACCAAGCCCAATATGCACAGCACTAATATTCAAGAAGAAGCGAAAAGCGAAAACGAAAGTCCGACAAACGATAGCGTGGGGTCAAGCTAAAATATCCAAAAGAATAATAAAAAAGAACAGTATATGTGATAGTTGATACGATCGACGCAAGACTGCACCCAGTGAGCGCGCTTAAAAACGTCAAAATGACTAGGACGTTCGGATACACACTGGAACATATTGTCGATGAAATATTGATTGATGAAAGCAATACAATTCATGCATCATTTTAGTGACGCGCGGCAGCTTGATAAATGGTGTTTGCGATATTCGTAAAACCTTAACTTTTATTTTACAGGTATTTATCTTAGCAATACAATTCATGCTGTTGTAGTTGTTTTATATTTTATCTGACCTTCAGGCGTACTTCAGAAACAGTGTTTGTCTTATAGACCAGGGTAGAAGCCTTTAAAAATAATAAAAAGTGAAAAAAAATAATAGTAGGATGAAACCCATTAGAAAAGGAGGGGAATATTATAAAAATGAAAGGAAAAATAATTTACGGGCGATCTGAGGTCGGGAAGGGGATGGGGGTGAGTTATTAAGGGTAAAAAACGGTTTTTCTCGATTTCCGGCAAAACTAAAAGTCCTATCGAAAAAAGTCAAATGGCAAAGTTGTAGGTAATAAAAAGATCTAAAAATTTGTTTTTACACTTTTTTCACATAACCTCAAAATTTATGTGAAAAATTCAAAAAACCAAGTTTTTGGTTTTTTATTTTTATCTTTTACAAAAAATTTTCTTTTTTTACGAAATTTGGTGAAAACTTACCTTTTTATGTCCCAAATACGCTGTAATTTATTTACATTTACTATGCAGATTCGAAGAGTTTTTTTTTTTTTAAGTAAACTTGTCACAATTATCTTCAAGAAACTCAGCGTGCACGTGTATTTTTATAAACGATGTTGTATACTGTACTGTATTGCGAATACTGGTTAGGCTAACGGTTGTAACAGCTGCTACGAAATAGTAGGTATGTATATAGTAAGACCCAGACCCGCCTAGCCCCTTCCCCACTTCTCCATGAAATACCTTTTGATGGGCTACAATTTTTCGTAGGTCAATCAGGTATATAATTTATCTTAAAATTGTTATAAATAGGCATCTACGCATATAATTTAAAGAAGATTCGACAACTTTCTCCAAATATTGTAGATGTCTTAGTAAATATTAATTTTATTAACTTATTTGTTTGTTAATTATAGTAGTATATTTTTATTTGCAATTTTTTTTTTAATAATGTAACATGTAATCTAACGTTTTTCGAGTAATTAAAGTGTTAATTTTAATAAATAGCTCAAAATTATTTATAATAATTAAAAAAAAATCGAATTCGAGTTTTTTCGGTTTTTTGCATTTTCTGAGAAGATTTACTATGGTAACATATATTTTATTTTTCACCATCGGAAAGTAGAGATTTCAACGAACAGAAAACATACCAATTTTTTATAAAAAGCTGATATTTTGACGGGTGAATTTTCGATTGAAAATTAGGGTGTTTTTTCGATATTAATTCAAAATAAGGTGAAAAAATAAATATTTTTAATCAAATAAATTACAGCGTATTTGGGACATAAAAAGGTAAGTTTTCACCAAATTTCGTAAAAAGTTTTAGATCTTTTTATTACCTACAACTTTGCCATTTGACTTTTTTCGATAGGACTTTTAGTTTTGCCGGAAATCGAGAAAAACCGTTTTTTACCCTTAAAAACTCACCCCCATCCCCTTCCCGACCTCAGATCGCCCGTAAATTATTTTTCCTTTCATTTTTATAATATTCCCCTCCTTTTCTAATGGGTTTCATCCTACTATTATTTTTTTTGGTTTTAAAAATTATCGACCCTGGTCTATTACTCGTGTATCCAAACGCAAATACACTGCATAGAAACCGCCCAAAACAATTAACATACATACTTTTTGGCAATTTTTGTCGCCTGTTCTAGAGAAATGTAATTGTTGCTTTTAATTTCAATTGATTTTACAAATAATTTTCACGTATGAATAATTACTGTACATTTACGTATTCGTAGGGCAGAATCTGGCCATATCCTTTCTATAATAAACACCATTAACATCACTTAGTATATTGGAGTGGGTAGTGACAGCACTAACACTTTCCTTTATAAAATATCTTCAAAAGTGCCTTGTTGTATACGAGTATAATAATAAAAATTGTAATAAGAAACACAAAGTTCTTGAAATTACGGAACTTTTTTAGTAAGCGCCATGATTTAATTGAGTGTTATTAGCGTAGGTAGTGACAGCACCAACAATATCATTTACAAAATCTTCTCATAAGTGCCTTGTTGCATATAATAATAGAAATTGTACTTAGGAGCCCAAAGTTCTTTAAATTCCGGAATTTGCACCATGATGTAATTGAGTATATCAACGTAGTAATGACAGCACCCACAATTACCTTTTTAAATATCCTCAAGAGTGTCTTGTAAGTGCATACAATAATACAAATTGAGTTGAGAATCACAAATTTCTTGAAATTACGAAACTTTGTCAGGATGCACCATTATATCACTCAGTATATCAGCGAAGCTAGTGACAGCACCAACAGTATCCTTTTTTAAATCCTCTCAAGAGTGTCTTGTATGCCCATATCATATTCGAAATTGAGTTTCAAATTAAAATGTTCTTGAAATTACGAAACTTCTTTAGTATGCACCTCGTTGTCACTGAGTATATCGACGTAAGTAGTGACAACACCAACACTATCTGTGCAGGATGGGGGATGCATGCACATTAAAAATGCGAAGATGGAATATTTGTGTTTAATCAAGTTAGAGAGAGTAAAATAATTTTCACTGGACCGACAGAAAACAAACCGTGTGTTGACGGCGTTGTGTCTATGACCGCCCTGTTGACACCAAAGGTCGCGTGTATACGAGTATAATTATAGAAATTGTGATAAAAAAGTTAGTGAAAGATTAGCTTGATTAGTGATTAGTTACACAAAGTTCTCAAAACGGAACTTCTTTAGTAAGTGCCATGATTAAATTGAGTGGTATTAGCGTAGGAAGTGACAGCACCAACAATATCATTTACAAAATCTTCTCACGAGTGCCTTGTTGCATAAAATAATATAAATTGTGCTTAGGAACACAAAGTTCTTGAAATTCCGGAATTTTATTAGTAAGCACCATGATGTTATTGAGTATATCAACGTAGATAATGACAGTACCCACAGTAACCTTTTTAGGGTTCCGTACCCAAAGGGTAAAAACGGGACCCTATTACTAAGACTCCGCGATATATCTGTCTGTCTGTCATCAGGCTGTATCTCATGAACCGTGATAGCTAGACAATTGAAATTTTCACAGATTATGTATTTCTGTTGCCGCTATAACTGTTGTAAATGAAAGACGGGTTGACCAAGACTGATTTTTATTGAGTACCCACAACCTTAATAATATTATACTGACAATACACTGACCTACCTACATAATATACATGTCCATTATTATTATTTTTTTTAATTTTTTTAATTTTCCTTTTGCTCCATATTCTATTACTACTATGTCTACAATGCCATGAACTTAATAGTTATACAGTTTCTAATTCTAATTACCGGTACATTTATTTTTATTCTTCTATAAAACCATAACATAATATCTTAGTGCTAAACCGGTTGTTTCTTTAGTACTTATATAATTTATACTTTCTAGTATACATATAAATTACAAAATCAAGTAGGTAACACAGGTAATTACAATACAAACAGTAATACTCAATCCAGTTGAATATTAGGCATGTTTTAAAAACTAACAAACTGACATCTCATCTGGTAGATTAGATATAAAGGGTCTTTCAACAAGGACGGGTCGATGTTAAATTGAATAAAACAAGATGTGTGTGAGATATTAACGAAATTTATTTTTTATTTAAAAGGCCCATTTATGCCATTATGGATGGAATATGACATCGTTCAAATGTCCGCCGCGGCTTCGTATGGTGGCACGAATCCGAGAGGTCCAATTTTTAATGAATCAGCTGCATAGATCCGGCTGAATCCGAGCGATGGCCTGCGTTATGTTGGCTTTCAGGGCAACGGTCGAATGTGGTTTATTGGCATAGACCTCATCTTGTTTTATTCAATTTTAACATCGACCCGTCCTTGTTGAAAGACCCTTTATAATAGACATTCAGTAGGTAGGTAGGATTCTTTATTGGTTTTGTATACAGTTTTCTATTTTTTGTCGAGCTAGTATAGCCTGCGATTGCGCTGAATTGGTGAGGCTTGTGGTGGAATGGGAGTGACAACGTCATCACTTGTGCCGGGGCTCTCATCGCTGCCGCTTTTGGGACTACTCCAGGTCTCATCATCACTCGTCTGATAATGAGAAGGACCGGGGGTTACACAATTCCGCCGGAGGCCGCGCGTGTTCCATTGTTTTCAATTGTTTATGGTAGTCACTGTCACTTCTACTGTCTTTTTGAAAAGAAACCGGGATATATTTGGTGTTAATTTCTATAATTTATTCAGCACCGCTGCCACCATGTTGTAAATGAAAGACGGGTTGACCAAGACTGATTTTTATTGAGTACCCACAACCTTAATATTATTATACTGACAAGACACTGACCTACCTACATAATATACAACAATAACAACAAATACTAAAAACAGAATAAAATGTATATTTAAGGGCTTATGTTTAACAAACCACCAAATCTAGTAATATACTGACAAAAATAGTAAATGATCACCAAAATTAAATTTAGAATCGCAACAGAGTCGACGGAGCCCCGCTGGGCGGGGCTCCTATTTCTGAATACAGGGTCTAAAGTAAACTAACACGAAGGTGATGACGGGAGCTGAGTTCGCTCGCTTTGCTCGCTCACTTCAGCTCCCGTCATCTCCTTCGAACCTAACCTGTCCGTGTCGGGGTGCCCTTAGCTCCCGAGCTCGCTTCGCTCGCTCTTGGACTGATTCATTGACCAAATCACTAGATTTGATAGGCTTATGTTTAACAAACCACCAAATCTAGTAATATACTGACAAAAATAGTAAATGATCACCAAAATTAAATTTAGAATCGCAACAGAGTCGACGGAGCCCCGCTGGGCGGGGCTCCTATTTCTGAATACAGGGTCTAAAGTAAACTAACACGAAGGTGATGACGGGAGCTGAGTTCGCTCGCTTTGCTCGCTCACTTCAGCTCCCGTCATCTCCTTCGAACCTAACCTGTCCGTGTCGGGGTGCCCTTAGCTCCCGAGCTCGCTTCGCTCGCTCTTGGACTGATTCATTGACCAAATCACTAGATTTGATATCTTACGGTTACGGCACTTATGAAATTTGGTGATCAATTTACTAAATTTGGTTTAGGTTTATTTTTTTTGCTGATTAGTATATATTTTAGGTGATAGGGGTTATCGTCACAAAGTTTTTTTTGGTGGTCATTATATTTATTCCCGATTTGATATCTTACGGTTTTAGCACTTATGAAATTTGGTGATCAATTTACTAAATTTGGTTTAGGTTTATTTTTTTTGCTGATTAGTATATATTTTAGGTGATAGGGGTTATCGTCACAAAGTTTTTTTTGGTGGTCATTATATTTATTCCCATATTTAAGTGGGGCGTACAACAAACGTGATTTTTTGCCGTTTTACGCGATAATGGTACGGAACCCTTCGTGCGCCAGCCCGACTCGCACTTGGCAGTTTTTAAATCTCTAAAGTGTCTCGTAAGTGCATACAATAATAGAAATTGAGTTGAGAATCACAAAGAACAATGGCGAAATCTTAGCTGACTTAAATTTGAGCGTTTGAAAGTGAGTTACATACGAAAGACATTTTATTAATTGTCTACGTTTTTTAAAGTATAACTGGGCTGGTTCAAAATGAATAAAAAAAAACATAATAATTGAAAAGTTATTTGATTTTTTAGTTAATTTCTTTAGCTTAGTGTTGCCATTATATATGTCAGATCCAGGTATATAGGATCATGATTTGACCTACTTAGTGACATATCGGTGTTAGATTATAATCGTGGGCGCAGAATTTGGGATACGGGTAAACTAAAGAAATATCTCCTGTAACTTGTACTACTCTGGGGTTAAAAGGAAACACAGGCAGTTCCTAGGCCATATGTTGTCACGGCCATGTTCGAACGATCACTGTCGCTCTCCAATGAACAATACCGACACCATACGAAACACTAGACTCTAACCAGTACCAAACAAAGGTACTTGTGTATCATTTTAAGTAAACAAATCATGACAAGATCCGACATATATTTTATCTGCTAAGTGACAAGTAGTAATTATATTAAGAAATAATATCATTATTCTATTTATTGCAGTAAATGAGTTAACAATACAGTTTATGTCTAAGTGTAGATGTTCCTTGCAGGTAGGTAAGAATATTGTAGTGTAGTAGAAATAAAAAAAAAACTGTCAATTAATGATTGGCAAAAAGACTAGTACCCAAATCTAAAAAAAATAGCTTGGTTGTTGACGACAACCTTGCAAGTGCCAACCCTCTAAAGCGTTGATTGTCCTATTGCGTTCACTAGAACAACTCCATAAATCAAAGCAGATTTTGGTCATCCACAAGTTGAATTGTGTGTGGAACAAAATCTGTTACAAAATGTTCATTGTGATTGTACTTAAATGTGGAAAATACAGAATGTGGAATAAAATGAAAGGAACTTGTAATAATGAGAAAGTATAAATAAATGAATATGAAAAATTCGGAATATGTAAAAATAAGAATTCGGAAAAATAAGAATATGAAGGATTAAGAAATTGGACAATTTAGACTTCGGAAAGCATCGCCGACATCTAAGGAACACAAAGTTCTTGAAATTACGGACCTTCTTCAGTAAGCACCATGATGTAATTGAGTGGTATTAGCGTAGGTAGTGAGAGCACCAACAATATCATTTACAAAATCTTCTCAAGAGTCCCTTGTTGCATATAATAATAGAAATTATGCTTAGGAACACAGAGTTATTGAAATTACGGAATTTTATGAGTAAGCACCATGATGTAACCGAGTATATCAACGTAGTTGTGACAGCCCAGCACCCACAGTTACCTTTTTTTATAAGAGTGGAACTTAAAATAGAAACACGCTTGTACGATGCGACTACATACAGAAAGCAAAGTTAATAAAGTCAAAGTCAATTTATTTCAACTAGGCCATTATGCGGCACTTTTGAACATTAAAACATTTAAAATGTACATGTAATAACATTCGGAAAAGTAGGTTGTTATGGAGAAGAATGCTCAAGAAACTCCATACTTACTCTTTTAAAAATATAGGCTTTTTACAATATTTACATAAGTACATACATTGATAAATTGATATACCTGAGAACGATGCACCCAGCACTACTATACTAAATATAGATATAAAGTATCACAAGCACTAACACGTAAATTCCTTCACTCGATAAATAGAGACATGGTTCTCACATACTTACAAATATTGCAAACATAGGTAAATTACCTAATTTAACAACAACGGAACAGTATGCGAGTCATTTTTTTTTAAACAAATAGAGAAGAAAGCATGTTTCCAAGCATTCTTATCATGAATATAATCATGTAATTTGTAATATGCTTGTTTACAAAGTGTGCTTTTAATTAGTATTTTAATTTTTCTTTCATTTAGTTTTAATATCTCACAAGGTATTTTGTTATAGAATTTAACACAGTACCCCATGAAAGATGTGTGTACTTTCGCTAATCTATAACATGGCTGATCTAACTTATCTTTATTTCTAGTATTACAATTGTGTCTATCACTAACTTTACTAAAGAGATTTAAATTTTTCGTTACATTCATAATATTTTCATAAATTGGCAAGAAAATGTCATAATATTAATCTTTTTAAATAGCTCCCTAAGAGATTCTCGGTGACTAAACTTGTAAATGGCTCTCACAGCTCTCTTTAGCAATATAAATATTGATTCAATGTCAGCCGCCCGACCCCACAGTAAAATACTGTATGACATAATGCTGTGAAAGTAACTAAAATAGACCAAATGCGCGGTCTCCACATCCTGACTGTATGTCAGTGCAAACTGACATACAGTCATTATGTAAAAAATAGTGCAAAAAAAAAATTACAATTTATGAAATAACTATTTCCTTTCTTAGATCACTTACATATGCCTATTAAATAAATTTGTGCCAAATTAGAGCACGGAATTTTAAGATTTTAATTTATTTTGTTTTACCAAGCTACAAACGCTTCAAAAAAATATTACAATCATTAGAGTTCACATATTCAATATCATAAATGCATGAATAATCGACATTGTAAATTTGTGTCATTTTAATGCACGCATATGTATTTAAATGAATAAAACATAAAAACAATGGTTGAGGTGGAAGCGGGCGGAGGCGGCCAGGCGGCATACGCACGCACACACGTTCGTTCGGTACGATTTCTTCATAGATGCGAAGCGTTCATAAATAAATAACATACCTATTATATCGAATATTGATTGACATTTATCTCTGCTACGTAATGAACAAATGTGTAACCTATAGAGATAAACATAATGACGTGCGAATTTTGTACAAAGTACGCGTCTGCAATCTTATTACCTACGATTGTCAATGGTCCATGCTTAGAAGACGGTCAATATTTTTTTTTGGATTGACGCTTTAATTCGCTTCGAATTTGAACCTGAAAGCGGTAGGTAGATTGATATGCCGATACCTACCTACCTTTTTTTTTCGTTATACTGCTTCTCAATATCCCGCGCCCCGCTTCGAGTAGGTAGTGTACAGTCAGCAAAACAAATAGTACACGAAGTAAAAAAAAATACTAGATATTCTCGTTGTGTGGTGATAGTGATTAGTTTTATTTCATCACGGTCCCTAAAATAGTCTGCTTTTCCGACATCCCTTATAATGCTCGATTCTATGAAATTTAATAATCCCCTTTCATTAACCACATATCGACCCCCAATATGAATAACATTGTAACTTTAGTTACACATTGCTACAACTTTTTATCATAAAATCAGCAAGAACAGACCTTTTCGTCTGCCTCTTAACCGTATTTCTATGAGTAAGAGTAAGGTAAGAACTCCTTTTGTGAAATGAATAATTGCATTGTAATTATAAATGAACAATGTTTCTATTGAAGTATACTTGTAGATCAAATTCCAATACACAAAAGTTTTGGTAACAAGGGTTTCTTTGTGATAAAGTCATTTTAAACTGACATACAATGTAATACATTTTAAATTTTGGACTATTTATATTTTAACCATATTGGAATTTTAAGTTACTATTCTAACCATATATTGTTTTTCTTCTTAAATCTAAACACTTATTTGAAATGTTATCATTGTAAAGAAAGATGCAGTGTTGACGTCGATAATAGGTTTTTAGTTCATCATTAATGGTATCAGCATAAATAGTCTTGGAGAAAAACTAAGAGTAGGTATGTAATAAAAATGTTTTTAGACTTATTCAATATTACAGATATATGAGTAAGTAGAATAATAAAAAAAAAGTTTGAAGAAGTAATTGCAAACGAAAGGCGTGATAAGCATAAGGATAGGATAGATGGACCCTCTTTTCCGAACTTAGACTCCCATTTGGTCCATTGTGCGTGTAGGCCTCCTCTCTGTGAGAGGGAATGGGCCGTAATCCACCACGCAGGCCCAGTGTGGATTGATGGATGTTACATGTCTCAGTTTTTTTTTTTACTTTAGTGTTTTGAGAGCAGTGATGAAATAATTTACACAAAGTAAAGCGCTTGCCTGGGTTCGAGCCCACGACCATACTTGTAAGTCGCGTCCGTTACCACTGGGCTATCACTGCTCTATGTTCTACTGTCCACTGGGTGGACAATTTGCAATAGGGGGAATTCATTTTTTTATATTAGGTAGGCTTGCGCTTGACCACTACCTCACCTGATGGTAAGCGATGACGTGGTTTATGATGAAGCACGCTTGCCTAAAAGTAACTTATTCACTCTTAACTTAAAGACTCCTAAGTTGTAGCTATCGGGCAAAACAGACTTCGGCAGGGAATTCCACTCTTTAGATGTACGCATATTGTACGTATTACCAAAACGTTTATTGCGTATGGGTGGGATGTCTACCATGTACCGATGGCACATTGCCGTGCGTCTTGTAGTCTGATGATGAAACGGGCTAGGTGGAATGAGATCATGTGATTCCATTGCACACTCCTCGAAATGCAACTGATAAAAAACCGATAAGCTGGCAACTCGGCGACGATGTTCAAGGCTCTGGAGCTTTTACTCTACCAGTTCCTCATTGCCGAAGAGCTTCTTGGCCCGTTTTATTATCAACTTAAGTGCATCAAGCTGGTATTTGGCAGGTCCTTCCCAGAAATAAGAACAGTACTCCATACATCAACGAACTTGCGCTTGATACAATTTGAGCAACTGTTCTGGCGTGAAGAACCGTCTCACCTTTGCGAGTATACCCAACTTTATAGCAGCCAGCTGAGCCTTTGCCTCAATGTATGAACCAAAATCGAGGATCGTGTTGAACGTTACGCCAAGTTGCTCAAGATGGTCCATTATCAGCTCGTTTACACCTCAGAAGTAAGGAGCCCAGTGGAATTGGGTCATTTTAATAGAGAACAGACACGACTGGGTTTTAGCAGCAAAGAACCTGACCAAATTGGCATCGCCCCATTTGGAGACTGGCTTCAAAGATAAGCTCAAACGCTCCACTATAGCCTCACAAAGTACAAGGATGGACAAGTACCTCTCAGCAACAGCGCTGTCGTCTGCATACCCAAGTTTTTAGCAGATCGTTTATATGCAGCAAAAATAATGCTGCTGAGAGTACAAACCCTTGAGGGACTCCGGTATTAATATCCAATTGGTCCAACGAGCACCCATCGATAACCACTCAAATTCTGCAATCCAATCACATATACCATCACCAGGCAAACCGAATGAAGGAAGCTTACTAATAAGGCTTCCGTGCCAGACCCTGTCGAAAGCTTTCGAGATGTCGAGGGAGACGGCAAGCGCCTCCCTGTGCCTCTCGATTGCCTCACTCCAGATGTGAATGGCATACGCTAGAAGATCCCCTGTAGAACGAGTTCAGCGGCAACCATAGTGGCAATCACTTAGGATGTCATTAGCTTCTAGGTATGCCAGGAGCTTAATATTGAGCACACGTAGAGAAGGGTCTGTAATTGGCCAGATTAGCACGACTGTCCTTCTTGGGCACGGGCTGTACGTTAGCTTCCTTCCAAGCATTCAGCACTTTTCCAGTTGCATACGAAAGGCGAAATAGACGTGTCAAGATGGGAGACAGTTCGAGCGCACAAGTTTTAAGGACAAGTGCTAGTATTCCGTCGGGGTCACTAGCTTTATTCAAGTCGAGGTTGCCCAGCACTCTACGAACGTTCTTTTGATGGATGCGAATGTCTGACATATGTCTCACACCTACCAGGAGAAAGAAAGGGCCGCGCATCACCAGAATGCAGACGCAAAGATGCCGCAAAAAGAGGCAAATAATTTTGCCTTCTTCTCAGCGAAGCGGGCCAGCGACCCGTCACCCGCAGAGTGGTGGTAATGAAGGATGGCAGAAGTTCGACTTAACCGACTTACCCAGGGACCAAAACACTTGCTGGGTAAGAAGCAACTTATGTCCCTATTCGGCCGTTGCAACACCTTTTTGCAAGACTTGGCAGCGCTGTTGAAGGTCTTCTTTTGTGACATACGTGACTCGCAACCCAAGGTAAACTATCGACACAGAGTATCGGTCTGTATCTGTTGTCAGCAGAAGGTCCAAGCAATTGGCCGAATCAACATCCCCCGTTGCCGTTGCCCCCTGAACCAGCTGGCTGATTAGCGCTAACGAAAGCTTATTTATCTCCCCTCCAGCATGATCGCTGCATTGGTGTAAGAAAAAAGATTTAAAAAAAAATTAGCTCTTCCATAGCAATTAACGAAAAGAGAATTTATTAGCTCTTAGCAATTAACATGTCTTTTTTATCCGAATGTAACATTGACACGCATGTAATTGTTGCATACAATAATATTTATCAATGATTTTTTTGTCGGTATAATTGGTAATCGTACAATAAGATACAATAATATTCACAGAAAATCTTTCTTCAAATACCATCATGACCCCAGTGTAACGGTCGTTACAATGCTTTTCATATTAAAAATTCTTTACAATCTGTACATTGTGACATTGCAAAAATCATACTTGCAGTGGTTTTATCAAAACTGAAAGAGCAATTAAAATTAGTAACAAGAAACCTAAAATTGTACCATGCTATATAGAGTTACAATGTTAATAATATTGGGTGTCGATATAACACATTTATTATATTCAACCTCCATTTTAGTCTTTCATAGCTTCATAACTAACTTTTAAGGCCCACGTGCGCATAGTTAGTTGCTAACACTAGGTTAAATTGACTGTTTGTTATACAATATTGTCAATTTAACCTCGTGTTAGCAACTAATTCTGAGTTTAGTTTTTAGTGCAAGTGGGCATTAATCAATCAAATACATTATAAATAACGTACGCACTTGTTTGTTGCAACTTGCAAAAACCTAATGTAAACAAATAAAAGCGCCGCGAGTCTGGCTGGCCGGCAGGCACCCGCCGCGCGCGCCCGCTCTTTTCTCTGCGCTCGCCCTTCGTACGAAGAAGTATAGTATTTTTTATTTAAATAATAAGATTTCGTGGATAAAAATGACACAAATTATGAATAGTGGTTTCTTACACCATAATAATCAAAAACACGTAAACTCTAATAACTTGCATTTTCTTTTGTGTATTTTACAGGGTATTGTAATAAAAAAATAAAATATCTATAAAACCCGTGGATGAATTCGACACAAAATATTTTAACCAACAGATATCAGTACTCTAAAACGAGTAAAACTTATTTAACCTATTGTAATATTCTTTTAGAGCTAGTTGGGCGACGTGTTAGGTACTGGTTAAATATTAGGATTCCCGTGGACAAGGATGACACAAAATGCCTATGTACATCAGTTAATACTTCGTTATTATCATGGAAGTAAAATTATTATCTCTAATTTTCTTTTTGACCAGTATTGAACGAAAAGACAAATACCTAAATTTCTACCTATGCAAGTACCTAGGATGACACAAACTTAGGTATTAGGTTGGGCAAATGGTCCGGAAACTATATGCGAAACACGAATAATTTTAATATTTTTGAAACCTCAAAACCTAGCGCTATCGGTCTACTATTGACATTCGGCAATGTGAATCTAATACATTTGGTTTTTTTTTTATTTCACCAAAGTTTGATAAAATATGGTCAGTTATCTATTAAGGTCGAATTGAAAACAGGTTGGTTATGGGAAGAGTGCAAATTATTAGTTTCTTGTCTTTTTGCACATAGCACTATTTTATTGGCCTATTAAAGCGAACCCTGAAACATTCACAGTTGTTGGTCAGACATTCAGTTGCCCTAAAAAGCAGTTAATACTTATTTTCAAATATTCGCAAAAGTTGACTGATTTGAAAATGTGAAATTTGAATGAAAAATTTGTTTGTAGCAAACGAGAGTTGTGCAATTTGTTTATAAATGGGCATAATATAGAAGACTACTTAAAAGAAATTTGTTTGTAGCAAACGAGAGTTGTGCAATTTGTTTATAAATGGGCATAATATAGAAGACTACTTAAAAGAAAATTTCAGAGGATATGGCTACTGTGGTCTCTTACATTCAAAGAAACTTGGTGTCTAAATGTAACGAACGCTGGAGAAATGCATCTCAAACAAAATTACCCTTTGAAAGTAAGAACGTGAACTGGTTAGATGGTCAATTTCGTGTTCCACTAGAGTGTCGAGTCACGGTTACTGACCCTAAAACGTCTGGAAGTAGTAGCAGCAGACCATCGAAACCATACGAAGCATCTTCAGACAAAACAAAGAAACGAAAAAACCTGTAATTGATAACAAGAGTACGGATTGGACTGTGTGCTCAATGCATATGCTCAGGAGTTACGGACTATGGGTGAGATGGAGGAGACCACAATCGTTAATATTATAGGAACTGCTTTAAAAAAAATAAAGATATTTTTTTTATAGAATGCCTGTATTTTTTTAAGTTTAATTTTTTTTATTAATTAATATACTGAATTTTCAAAATCAAAATTATTTCTATTAAACTTTATACATCCAAATATATGTGTGCAAAATAAGAGCTCATTTAGTTTTGAAACAACTGAGATACGTATTTCTTTTCTTATAGAACGCATGTATTTTATTAAGTTTTATTTATTTATTTATTTAATTAATAAATAGAATTTTCAAAATCAAAATTATTTCTACTAAACATTATCCTCTTAAGACCTGAACTTGAACCAAATATGATAATAATGTTTTTTGTGGTTTATTGTAGTTATAGGGGTATAAATAAGACACACAATTTTTTTTTGTTTTTTTTTAATTAATATAATTAATAAAAAAGTTGGTGCACATATGTGTACCTTAGGTTTCAGCGTGGGCCAAAGCTCTTGTAATTGTGGTAGCTTTCAAAACAATTATTTTTGAGCACACATAGGTACACATTGCATTTGACACACATGGTGCGGCAGCGTGAGGAGCACGTTGGATGTCGACATTTTGAAGCGAACTTGCTGTCCACAAATCGCGGCAGATGACCCACATTGTCAAGCCTAATTTCAGGTTGTGGTTGGGGTACAACTTGCCGGTGTTTTTTTGTGGGCGATTCACATACATCGCTTGTAGAAGTCGAGCTGGATCTTATCGAAGTGCTGGCGCTGGGACGAGATCTAGAACCAAGAGCCAAGAAGTTGGGTTCAACCCTTCCGCCGCTAAACTTCATCATCGCTTTGGCTAGATTCAGTCGGTATTGTAGTAAGCCTAACTTGTCCTTGCGTTGGACATTTTCTTCGGCGCAACAGCGGGTGTACATAATCCAGCAATTGACGACAACCAAATCAATAAAATGGCAAAAAGTTCTTGTAGTCCACTTTCTTGTTCGCATTGCACTCCGGTAGTAAGCGATTAGTCTGTCGCACAAGTCTATTCCACCCATACAGGTGTTGTAATTTCTGATTGCTGCTGGCCGGGCTACGTCTATTTTCTTCTTTTCTTTTTTACACCACCGTTTGCAGGTATCTGCAGAAGCGCTCCCTGAACATGTAGACAACATTGTCACGGCCTTTGTATCCATCCATTTTACGACACACACATTCTCATCACTTCTTACTCTTTCGTCCCACTCTCCTCTTCCTAATGCCTTGTCATTCTTCAGTTTCTTTGCTACTGGCCCAATCCTATTTGACATTGCAGTTCCAGTTAGAAAAATGCCGCAATTTTTTTCCAGTAAATGTTCTGCCAGCTTCAGACTAGTAAAAAATCTATCTGTGTACAAAACACAGCTACCAGTAATTGTGCGACAAAGTTTTTCCACGATACCCGCTCCTAGTCCTAGATTTTTCATGGTATCTGCAGGTAATGTATTCTTGCCAACATAAATTTCAAAATCCAATACCAACCCATCTCGGTCAGCCAGCACGAAGTTCTTCAGGCCAAGTGGATTTGACTTAGCTGGCATGTATTGGCGGAATTCACATCGTCCGGAAAATGGTATCATTTGCTCGTCAATTGACAAATGTTTCGAGCGTGGCAAACTATGACATTTCTTTAGAATGGGGTCTATCAAAGGTCTGATTTTCCACTGCTTGTCATTAGGATTTGGCTGGTTGACGTCCACTAAGTGCAGATAGTTCCTAAGCTCAAAAAAACGATCACGACTGATTATATCCCTAATTGTAGGTACACAAAGATCTTGACACCAGTAGAGCTTTCCTTGGGGATATTTGAGGGAGCCCATCATCAGTTGCACGCCGGCAAAGTGGATCATTTCAATAGCATTTGTATCTATTGACTTCAGATCTCTTTTCTGAGCTGAATACAGGTTGCTCTGTTCTGCTAATAATTCCCAAAAGTCTAGCCCCAAATACTCAAAAAAACAGTACAAGACATTCATGTCTGAACTCCCCTGCGAAATTAGCACGTCATCTGCAATATCAGGCCCACGGCAAGGCATTACGTTCTTCCGCCACAATAATCGTGATGTACTTTGACTTACTTCTTCAATATTTTCGTCGTCTTGTCTCGCTTCTTCAGATATTTCTTCAACTTCGCTTTCTCCACTATTTTCCGCTTCTTCACACTCCTGAAGAGCTCTTAAGACATCTGGAGGCAAGTACTCTTCATCATCATCATCGTCTCCAGAAAAGTCAAAATCACTGTTGTTCAGGATATCCTCAATCACTCGGTCGTCCATTCTCAAGCTGAAAAAGAATCATATACCTATGTCACAAAAGTAATCTTTAGTCCTGAGGTACACATACGTGTACCATTAAAACAAGATGACAATAACACAATAAAAAAATCAAATAGATGAAAAACTTACCTTTCACACGTTAGTCCAATACTTTTAGCAACACAAATCAACAAAAATATCGAACTAAACTGAACAATTTGATTTTTTAACGAAATTCAAATATTGCAAGTAGATGTCGCGTGACAAAAATTACAACGAACAAATTTGAATGAAAGAATTATTCGACAAACTTTCTCCGCGACGCCATCTATCGACTTATATCAAAACTCTGGAATCTTAATAACCTATTCAAGTACTAAAAGCTGTCAAAAGATGTCGCTACTAGTTGTAGCTTGAATAAATTATAGGTGCACATATGTGTACCCACGGTCTTAAGAGGACACCCAAGTCTATTTGTGCAAAATTACAGCTCATTTAGTTTTGAAACAACTGAGATACGGAGTTTTGAGACGAAACATACGCGATTTTCCCACTGTGCGCTGCACCGGCTGCGCTCGGGGGACTCACGCGCGAGAGCGCGGAGGCGGCACCGACACGGCGCGGGTACGGGGCACCACTCGCCCGAGCACGAACGTAGAGTCGGCAGGGTCGATAGCAGTACGTAGAATTTTCTAAAATTGCATAAGAAATAAGTTGGTAATTTACAAACTTTTTATATTTTAAAAGGGCTAGGTGAATTTATTTAGCGGCATTTTAGTGGCTCTCACAGCTCTCTTTTGCAATATAAATATTGATTCAATGTCAGCCGCCCGACCCCACAGTAAAATACCGTATGACATAATGCTGTGAAAGTAACTAAAATAGACCAAATGCGCAATTTATCGTCCAGAGTGATCCCTAGGAAAACTGTTAGATTTACATAGTCCAGCTTTTCCCCATTCAATATGATGTCGCATTCGCTACTATTAACATTCGGCAATGTGAATCTAATACAATTGTTTTTTTTTTTTTTCACCAAAGTTTGCCGTGAACCAAGTTTGGACTGGATGAATAGACTTATTCACATCATCAAGATTTTGTGACCGCCGATCTATTTTAAATATCAAAGATGTGTCATCAGCAAATAACACGATCTTCGGTTGATTTTGAGAGGTCGCAAAAGATTCCAATGGCATCCTGTGCTTCTTCCCAGGCGTTAAAGATGTTCTTTATTAGGGTGACACCAGCGTAATTTGTGCAACTCCCTTTGAAACCGTACTGTTGTTCATGCAAGATGGAATATTTGTTAAAATGACGCAGCAATTGGTTGAGCATTAACTTTTCGAAGACTTTACTGAGAAAAGGTAGAATTGAAATCTCTATTCATAGACAGCACGTTTCGCCGAATACTTTGATTTCTTGTAGTTGTTCACGACGCCTAAAAATCGTTTTACTTCGGTGACATTTTCAGGCTCGGGGCGCTTAGTATTGCCTTGACTTTATCAGGACTCGTCTTTATTCCTGCCTTACTGATCACATAGCCTAAGTAAATTACACTTTCTTTGAAAAACTCGCACTTATCTTTTTGAAGACGAAGACCGGCGCTTCGCTCTATCTCCCTAAAACTTCCGACAGTCTTTTGATATGCGAGTTCCTATCGGGTCCTGTAATGCAAATGTCGTCAAGCCAGACACTAACTCCGTCAATTCCCGCTAATAGCGTCTCCATGGAGTTTTGAAAAATAAATGGTGCGTTGGCAAGGCCGTAAACTAATCGCGTATATTTGAACAGACCTTTATGTGTGTTTATGGCTGTTAAATCCTGCGATGACTCATGTAGTAAAAGTTTATTTTATGCATTTTTCAGATCAATTTTACTGTATAAATACACCCACTCCAATCTTTGCAAAAACTCTCTTCTATTCTGGGTAATGGGTATTTTTCTAACACAAGATATTTGTTTAGTGTTACCGAAAAATCGCCCGCGATTCTGACTTGATTGTTATCTTTTAACACAGGCACTATCGGAGTAGCATATTGGCCGTGATTTATTGATACCAAAATACCTATTATATTATAATATATTTTTAAGTGGTAGATGAGTTAGGTTCATTTAATAAATTTGAAGTAAGCCTTCAAATTTATTAAATGAACCTAACTCATCTCGCCATAGATCTGGGTATTTCCCAAGCAATGCCAGTATGTCATTGTCGCTATTTATTAAAGAGTTAATGTTAGTTGTGATAATTAAATTAAACGAGGACATGAAATCCCTACCTAATAATGGTGGGCCTCCGTTCTTAACTACAAATACTTTAATATTTATTTGCAAATGATTAAATTTTGCTTTAGCAATAATATTTAGAGAGATTTTATGTCGGTTTTATAAGCACATTTTTACATTACTATTTTGTACCTGGAATTTGGGGTACTGGGCATTGTAAAATTTATCGGTAATGACAGCGCTACCCGATCCAAAATCTAGTTCCATTTTAACGAGTTAATCACCTAAAAGTAATTCAATTTGAATAGGGTTGACGGCATCGTACCTTATATTAAAATTATCATGATAAACACGTATGGAACCCCTCGATTTCCGCACACTTTTTTTAAATGGCCTTTTAACCCGCACTTTTGGCACGTATAATTTTTGTAGCGACACTTATCACCACTATGATTCTTTCTTTTCTTTTCTTTTTTTTCTTTTTAGAAAAACGTTGCCCCACACTAGGAATTTCTTCCTGTATCGTGGGTGCGTTTACAAACATATAAACTCACATACATCATCTGGTCTTCATGCCGCTGACCTCGCAACGGTCCGTATCGCAACAGATTGCTTGATGCAGCACCACCGGCGGCGCCACGTCCACGGCTAGCTTGTCCCTGGAACTTCGCGCGGTAAACTGGTTCCTCCTTGATTGCCATGGGCTCCAAGCTGACCAACATAGCCCTTGCCTCCTTGGCACACACAGCTAATACGTGTCGGCACACACACACCACGCGTATACATCAGTCTTGTAAGTGCATACAATAATAGAAATTGAGTTTAGAAACACATTTTTAATGAAATTGCGAAATTTCTTATGTAGGCACCACTAACGTTACTTAGTATATTGGCGACGGTAGTTACAGCACTAACACTATCCTTTATAAAATATTTTCAACAGTACCTTGTAAGTGCATATAATAATAAAAATTGTGATAAGGAACACAATATTCTTGAAATGACGGAACTTCTTTAGTATGCACCTCGATGTCACTGAGTATATCGACGTTAGTAGGGACAACACCAACACTATCCTTTTTTAAATCTCTTCAAGAGTGTCTTGTAAGTGCATACAATAAGGTAAATTGAGTTTAGAAACACATTTTTTTTTAAATTGCAAAATTTATTTAATATGCACCATTAACGTTACTTAGTATATTAGCGTCGGTAGTGACAGCACTAACACTATCCTTTATAAAATATCTTCAACAGTGCTTCGTAAGTGCATATGATAATAGAAATTGTGTTAAGGAACAACACAAAGTTCTTGAAATTACGGCACTTCTTTACTAAGCACCTAATCCTAGTATTTAAAAATACATTATCCATTTACCTGATGTTCGGGCGAAGTCCTAACACAGAATTTGGTTAGGTATTTTTATATTTCGTAAGTTTAGTTACTAGTACAGTTTACAAGGTTTGGAGACGTTGGTCGTTCACACTGGCGGTTGGTGGCCGATTACCGGCGCGCGCCAGCCTGCTGTAGCGACGGCGATCCCCCCTCGGTGTGTAGGCACCCCCGCGCCCGGAACTGGTTTGCGGCGCGAACACCTGATCCGAATATTTATTCAATGTAGCCGCTGTTACCAATATTATGAATCGTATGTGAATTGGGTACGTAATATTTGGCATGGAGTATGGACGTTCCGTTTCTGATATATTGTGGATAAGTGGATTATATTTCGTTTTTTATGGGCAAACGGTACTTACAGTCAACGTAAATACTTTTGTTTTTAACGTCTAATATAGTGATCAAAATTATACCCTTCATACTTAAAGAGTGCGGTTGCTCAATGTGTTAAAGATGGTACAGCGCAGATTCATAAAATGTCGTCTATTAGACATTCTCACAGGCTTAGGACTGTCATCTTGTTTAGATTTACACAAAAAGTGTATTTTCTCTGTAAAGTGTTTTGTGTGTACATAAATAAATAAATAAAAGCGTTTAATAATTTTGTTCAACTTTGTACAATGATTGAGATGGGTACTTTTTACCATTTTTAGGCTTCCGTAACTTAAAAGGAACCCTTATAAGATCACTTTCTTGTGTTGGAGTTAGTACGCACATTCTCCGCATTTTCAAGTGCCGTTTTTATTCATCTCTCTTGTGACTTCTTCGCATGGCTTTAGGACTTCGCATAAACCTCCACACATATCCCAGTCATACGATGTCAATGAATAAACATTGCTTTGCATGTTACAAAGAGCGCTGTTTATTTCCTCTTTTAGTTCTACAAGTCTCTGTAACATGTAGAAAGTGGAGTTCCACCTAGTATTCACGACTTGTAGAGGTCTTTATGCAATTTCACCAGCTTGCTCCTGGTATCTTAAAAAATAAAATTATATAACTTAACTAATTTCTCCCAAGCCTGAGTTGACCGTTTAAAAAAACTTAGACCTTGTTAAGGGGTCACTCAACTCTGCAGAAGACCCTAAAGCGGAAGTAATGGCCAAATTTAACCTAGGCCTGAAAGGCTTCGATCCCAAGTCCAATAGCGTCTTTTTAATATTGGCGCTATTATCGGACACAGCCAATACTACTTTTTCTGTTATCTTCCATTCGTCAGCTACTCTCTTGATCTCTGTACAAAGATTTTGGGCTGTATGGGATCATAATAAGGGCACACAGTCCAATAACACCGATTTTATCATATATTCACCTGCATCTGTACATAGATGGCCCGTGATATCTACTTGGCAGCAAATTATTTGCAAAATATTTTCGTGATGGCATTACATAAAAAGGAAATTTAAATTTAATGAGTTGCTTGCCCGCGGTCGTCAACAATGCGGAAAGGCTGGAAATCCATAATAAACATGTCCATTATGTGGTTATCGATGTCTGACTTGCACTTACTTGTACATGACGCGGTGTTGTTCGTCCTGAGGATATAATGCTACTAATGTCATGTTTGCCATTGCCACAGTTGTACTTGTTGAGGTTGAAGCAGTGGTACTAATAGGAACCGTTGTCTCTTCGCGCATATTTAGTTCTCCGCGCGCCTCCGATAAAATCACAAAAGGATGTTTCCTTTTCAGGTGTTTAGTAAGGCTTGAGAGAGTGCTTTTAAATGTAAGTTTTGCCTTGCACATTTTACACTGGGCGGTATAATTTTCGATATCTACAAAATTATCACACGCTGCACTGCTTCCTCTTGGAGCCATTATTACCTGTTAAGTAGGTAGTTTTAATAAAACCTAAACGTACACTTCACATAAAATATTTACATAAAAACAATACGATACACTATTTACACTTAACACTATACTATACAAAATTAATATTTTTTCAAGATAATCTTTTAATTAATTAAACTAGCTTATAAATGCGTAAACCAGCTAAACCAACGGAATGTAATTTTTGCAATTCTTATTACTTGGTAATAATAAAATATGTGTCACGTACGTATGATGCACTTGCACTGCCAAAAGTTAGGTTAAGGTTAAAGTTCGTTGTAGAATTAATCTTTTAAAACAACTCAAACGACATATTTTTTGTAATTTTTACCGAAAAATGGCTTAAATTAAAACTGGTGTACTAGGTTTAGAAACCAGAGCATTATTATATTAACTTGGATTTCTCCCATTTTATTACATGAGTTACTGATTTTTACACATTTATTTTCAATAAAAGGCGTGAAAGTTTTGTTATTTTCTTCGAGAGTATCATCTTAAAATAACGACGACGTATATTCGTTACGAAATACATCGCTAGAGCACTTACTAGTCCAGTGGTATTCTGGTATAAAGATGGCGCTGGCGGCAGTGTTAATTAACACGTTCTCTGCCGCGTAGGTCACCGGTGACCTCACCTGAATTGGATTGAGACGCCGCGTAGGGCATCAGTGACCTCAAGCTAGACCTGAGTTTGAAACTGATTTGTGAGCCGTAGGCCACCTTTACCGAACATTTCTCTATAGGAGATGACCGGAACGGCGCAGTAGACCAATCCTGCAGCATGGTTTCAGAGTAATCATAAATTTGTCGAAAATATGGTTGAAATTGCAAAGGAATGAAAAATAAAACAAAGGCATCCATGACTAATCGTGTTTATATTCATAATAATTATGAATAAAAAGTATTAATTGGCTACTAAAATGTTATAAATCCTCTACAAATAACGATGAGATTTATTGAAGCATTGTAAGCAATAATATATTTCACCACCGGGACAATTCTTACAGTATGTAACGACTTTCTTAGTTTTGTTTCGAGCGACTTTTGATCCATATGTTTTCACATTTTCTTTATAGCAACCGACGCAGAAACGTCTCAGTTTAGCAACAGGTCCCTCTTTTTTCAGCAATTCATGTTTCAATCTTTTAGGTCGCTCCTGCTGTTCACAATTTTCTTTATCAACTCCTGAATCCACAAGGTACTCCACTAACTGACGCCTGAATTGCACTATACTTTGATTAGTATTTTTGTTCTCTTTATACATAATCCAAGCATTCACCAGTGCCGTGTTCAAAATAAGCTCAACGCCCAGCTTTTTGTACCACTTTACAGTTTTTCTAAGTGGTGATGAATACGAGGTCATTTGGTCACTCATATCGACGGAACTTTTGGCTTCATTATAGGCAAATATAATTTTTGGTTTTGTGACAGTTCTACCTTTTTTTAAAACTGTTCGTTTACCACTTGAGTGTTTCGTCGAAAGCACTAACACGTCGCGCTTATCTTTCCATTTGAGAACACAAATACCCCGCTCATTCTCCATAGCTATGGATTCGCCTTTTCCCAGTTTGGCGTCGACTACTGCCATCGGCAAACCCTTTCTATTCTTTCTAATTGTTCCAATTAGATGGGTGTCTTGGTTCAGTAGTTGATTTGCCAAGTCCAAATTGGTATACCAATTGTCGGTGGCAACTGTATGACCCAAATTTAATATGTCTTCACAAAGAGACATTACGACATTTGTGGGTGTTGTGTTAACCATTTCATTATTTTTACCAGCATACAACTGTAACTTACAGGTGTATCCTGGTGTGGTACAAAGTTTAAACAGCTTCATCCCATATTTGTGGCGCTTACTCTTATTATATTGGCGAAAAATTATGCGCCCTCTAAATGGTACTTGACTTTCGTCAACGCATACAGTTTCCTTCGGAGCATAATATTTTTTGAAGTTTTCATTCAAAGCATTGATGAGGGGTCGTATTTTATAAATTCTGTCGGATTTGTCCGCTGTCTCGTTATCAGTGAAGTGAACCATTCTCAAAAGCAGTTCAAATCGGTTTCTACACATAACAGTGGCTGGAAAATTTTGCCCAAATACCCTGTCTTTACTCCAGTATAAATTCATTTGAGGAAGTTTCACCAGTCCCATGTATAGGATTAACCCAAAAAATTGTTTAATCTCTTTTATTGATGTCGGTTTCCATTCATTTGCGCGAGACTTAGGTTTTAAGGTTTTTGAAAGGCATTGCTGTGCATACAAATTTGTTTCGTTTGCAATTCTTTCGAAAATGTTGTCTGGGACCAAAAGACTGAAATATTCTCCCTCTGTACCGTTTTTCAATTCTCTTGCATATGGTAGCTTCATACCTGCAAATAACAAATAAATCTATACTAATACTATATTACTAATATTATAAAGCATACAATTCGAGGATGTCCAGGAGCACGTCTACCTGGGGCAAATATTGCGATTGGGAAGAGACAACTTAGAGGGGGAAATGGTGCGAAGGGTGCAGCTGGGCTGGGCAGCATTTAAGAAGTTGCGTCATATCTTTTCGTCGTCACTGCCACAATGCCTTAAGAGCAAGGTATTTAACCAGTGCGTCCTACCAGTGATGACCTGCGGGGCCAAGAAGTGGAGAACAAAGGGAACATGACGGTGAGACTGGCTCACTGACTGCATGTCGCTCAGCGAGCTATGGTAAGGTCCATGCTCGGAGTATCTCTAAAGAATAAAATCCGCAATGAGACTATCCGGCAGAGGACCAAAGTGACTGACATAGTCTTCAAATGTAGCAAGCTGAAGTGGCAGTAGGCTGGCCACGCATGTCACAGAACCGATAAACGATGGAGTAGACGGGTTCTTGAATGGAGGCCACGTACCGGCAAGCGTAGTGTGGGACGCCACCCGGTCAGATAGACCGATGACCTCAAGAAAATAGCGAACAGTGGCTAGATGAGGAAAGCGAAAATTCGTGCATTGTGGCGCACCTTGGGGGAGGCCTACGTCCAGCAGTGGATTGCAATAAGCTGAAATGATGAAATGAATGAATATTATAAATGCGAAAGTTTGTGAGTGTGTCTGTGTGTGTGCTTGTGTTTGTTACTCTTTTACCTACCTACCTATCTACTTATACCGATAAACCAGCTTTTGCCTGCGACTTTACCCGCGTGAAAAAGAAAATAGTACCACTTACCAGTTGGTTCCGTGAATGCTATGACAGATGGCTGATGTCCTCGTGGTCGTGTCCATTTTTGTACAGTAGTAGATGTTTCTTCTATATGAGCAATTTGATTGGAGACAAAATTTTCAACTGAGTCTGTTTCACTTTCGGAGCTACTTGCAATAATACGACGGTGACGTTTTTTTGTCGGTAGGACACTCTCGTTATTACTTTCTTCTTCAGAATCATTAGTTCTTGACGCCAATTTATTTATCTCACTAAAAATACTAGATTCTAGTGCGTCAATATCTCGTAAGTCTTCCTGCGAAATATCGAATTCAATGTCTAGATCGGATATATCCATGATTCGGTAATTAACACGTGCAAATATTGAATAAAACTAACTCAACCGTTCGGCGCGAGCGCTCACGAACGAGTGAGGTGTGCGGGTGACCGGAGGCGTGACCTATCCGGCGCCTCGATAACGAATAATCACTTTTTATTATTACAGCGCCGCGTAGGTCAATTATGACCTCACGAAGTTTTTATGAAATATCTACGGAACCCAGATGCTGATCAAAACACTTCCCATATCAGAATTTATATTTTGACCTGGCGCTTCTATTTCCATCAAAAAGTTTTTTTGATTTTTTTGTCTTTTATACTACCGGCAGACTACGTGTTAAACTTGAAACTTAACCCCCACATTGTAAGGTACGGAATATCTTCTATGTAGACTGTGTACGAATATTTTGTGCCATACCTAATCCTCGACGCTTTGGATTAGGTACGGAGTCGCATCGAAAAATACCTAAACAACATACCTTATCCAATATTTATGCCTCACGTCTAGTAAGCACCATGATGTAATTGAGTATATCAACGTCGATAGTGTCGACAACACCCACAGTAAACTTTTTAAAACCCCCCAAAAGTGTCTTTTAAGTGCATATAATATTAGAAATTGAGTTAAGATTCACAATTTTTTTTAAATTACGAAACTTTTTCACTATGCACCATTATATCAGCGAAGCTAGTGACAGCACCAACAGTACCCTTTTTTTAAATCTTCTCAAGTGTCTTGTATGTGCATAATATATTCGAAATTGAGTTTCGAATCACAAAGTTCTTGGTATTTAGGAACTTTTTCCACAGAAACCTTTTTAAAATCCACTCAAGAGTGTCTTAAGAATCACAAATTTCTTAAAATTACGAAACTTTTTTACTATGCACCATTATATCGCGAAGCTAGTGACAGTACCCTTTATTCAATCTTCTTAAGAGTGTAATGTATGTGCATATAATATTAGAAATAGAGTTTAGGAAAACAAAGTTCTTGCAATTACGAAATTTCTTTAGTATGCACCATGATGTCACTTAGTATATTGACGTAGCTAGTGACTCCTCCTTCCTGTTGCACCCCCCAAACACTACAGGGGTTTAGAATAGGCCAAAGGACGCGCAGCACACAAATTAAAACAAATATGACAATATTTACGAAGACATTTACACAAATGTCATCATCCTAAGTATTATCCAGGTGTAGCCTTACACAGAGTTACTTCATGGTTAGTTACAAGGTAGGCATTTTATTTATTTATTAAATTACAGATAAATAAATAAAATAAAAATAAAATAAGCCTCTATTGCTGTTAAATTACAGATAGTTGTGACACGTAATATGCCTATATTAAGTCACACTTGCTAGGAAAATACTAAACTCTTCGACTTAATACAGGTTTACAATCCATGCATGAGAGGCTTTCTTGAGACCATATATATCTTAATGTACTCATAGTCCACACCATATATTTAGGGTTCCGTACCCAAACGGTAAAAACGGGACCCTATTATTAAGATTCTGCGGTCCGTCTGTCGCCAGGCTATATCTCGTGAACCGTTCTAGCCAGACAGTTGAAATTTTCACAGATGATGTATTTTTAATACCTAATCTACATACCTTATCCAATATTTATGCCTCACATCTAGTAAGCACCATGATGTAATTGAGTATATCAACGTCGATAGTGTCGACAGCACCCACAGTAAACTTTTTAAAATCCCCTCAAGAGTGTCTTTTAAGTGCATGTCGACATTTAAAAGATATCGTTCTGAAGAGCGCTATGGTTTCAAATGACTTTGACAGATGTCAACTTGACGTTAACACTATACGCTAGTTTGGCGCGAACAAAAAATGACAGAAGGGATCGAGTGAGATATGGCGGGTTGGATTGAGTTGTGAATTCGTGATAAAAACCTAAAGAGAATACAGTCAACAGTGAGAGTTACCGATTGTTCGTGTAGATAAAACTACGTGTTATAGTGGAATGTCGTTTAAGTTATTCGCCAATACATAACGTGATTAGTTACATTGTGAGCCTACATACAAGCAAAGAAGTTGGTTTGTTTAACATCTAGCCCGAAAGAACCCATGCAATAATGGCTTTACCTGACAATTACACAGTCTTCCCTACATGCATATAATATTAGAAATTGAGTTAAGATTCACAATTTTTTTTAAATTACGAAACTTTTTCACTATGCACCATTATATCAGCGAAGCTAGTGACAGCACCAACAGTACCCTTTTTTTAAATCTTCTCAAGTGTCTTGTATGTGCATAATATATTCGAAATTGAGTTTCGAATCACAAAGTTCTTGGAATTTAGGAACTTTTTCCACAGAAACCTTTTTAAAATCCCCTCAAGAGTGTCTTAAGAATCACAAATTTCTTAAAATTACGAAACTTTTTCACTATGCACCATTATATCGCGAAGCTAGTGACAGTACCCTTTATTAAATCTTCTTAAGAGTGTAATGTATGTATGTGCATATAATATTAGAAATAGAGTTTAGGAAAACAAAGTTCTTGCAATTACGAAATTTCTTTAGTATGCACCATGATGTCACTTAGTATATTGACGTGACAATATTTACGAAGACATTTAAACAAATGTCATCATCCTAAGTATTATCCAGGTGTAGCCTTACACAGAGTTACTTCATGGTTAGTTACAAGGTAGGCATTTTATTTATTTATTAAATTACAGATAAATAAATAAAATTAAAATAAAATAAGCCTTTATTGCTGTTAAATTACAGATAGTTGTGACACGTAATATGCCTATATTAAGTCACACTTGCTAGGAAAATACTAAACTCTTCGACTTAATACAGGTTTACAATCCATGCATGAGAGGCTTTCTTGAGACCATATATATCTTAATGTACTCATAGTCCACACCATATTTTTAGGGTTCCGTACCCAAACGGTAAAAACGGGACCCTATTACTAAGATTCTGCGGTCCGTCTGTCTGTCTATCGCCAGGCTATATCACGTGAACCGTTATAGCCAGACAGTTGAAATTTTCACAGATGATGTATTTCTGTTGCCGCTATAACAACAAATACTAAAAACAGCATAAAATAAATATTTAAGTGGGGCTCCCATACAACAAACGTGATTTATTTTGCAATAATGGTACGGAACCCTTCGTGCGCGAGTCCGACTCGTACTTGGCCGGTTTTTCATGATCGTTCTATTCATACGTTCACAAAGCCTATTTTGTTCAGGTGTATATATGGATTTGAATTTTCATGAATTATGCCCATTTTTTTTTAATAATTATGAAAATCATTATTGGCAAATTCTCTGTTATTGACAATTCTTAGAATTTTCTTGGATGTTAGATTGTCAACTTTTGCTTTATATTCCATAAAATATTAAAAACCCTCACTCATATAATTTAAAAAATATACATAAACCATGCGGCTGAAGTCGTCAACAAAAAGAAGAAATTATCTTGATCCTTCGAGCGAGACACTTTCCATCGGCCCGCAAAATCACAGTGAACTGTATTTAACAGCTCCGTACTTCTATAGCCGTCATGAGGAAAAGGCAATCGGCTGTTTTTGCCTTCGTAGCAAAAGACGCAATTCATCTTGCTAATATCTGCCTTCTCGTCCAAAACAACACCTACAGCATTCTGCATGTTATTAATGTGATGGCTGTTTACATTTTCCAATCTACGGTGCCAAATATCTGGAGATTCTGCCACAGCTGCCACTAGATGGGTAGGCATTTTAAGTTTGTATACTCCATTTACGAGCTAGCTATTAAAATGTTCTTTTTGTTATAATTTTTACAGAAGGTTCGTAGTCAGGCTGGGAACACTTAATAAATTTGGGTCTACCTTTTATAGCAGAACTTTTTATGTCATAATATTATAATGCATAACAACGGATAGCATAAACATCATTTCGCAGAAAATCGTTTGGCATAAACTCATTTATCGTACATTCAAACTCATAATTTTGTAAGTCAGAATCATCTTTAGTTATAAATTTCATATCGATAGTCATTAAAAGGCAGAACCATTATATCGCAGAAAGTTCACAGTCAGAATCGTCTTTTGGCATACATTTCATATCCATATTAATTGAAATACTCATCTATCACATTACAGATTTATAGTTAGAGTAATTTTATATCTTTTACCATAATAAATGATTGATAGAAAACAATTTTTTTGTGTTTTAATTCGCTGTATGAAGTATGCAAACCTGCAAACAAGCATACACCATGCATGCAGTATTCAAACAAGCTTACACCATGCATGCAGCAAGCATGCAGCATGCAAACAAGCATACACCATGCATGCAGCAAGCATGGTGTAAGCACATTCTGTCACGGCTCCGGCGCTGCGGGGCTCCGGCGGTCCCACGCGAGCTTATCGTCGCAGATGGTTTTAACGCTCACCACGCCGCCTTGTCCCTATGCGCCTACGCGAGCTTAAATTACACTCTAGGGGTAGGGCAGACAAGACTACGTGGAGTCGGTTTTGCAGCGATTCGTTTCTGTCACTAACTTTTGTAACACAACATATTGACTTTTTAAGACATTATTTCAATTTTAATTTAAGGAAAATGCTATTTTATAGAAATGCCTAATAAAATTATTCCAAATGAATTTCTGCCATCTTCATAATATGCCAAGTGAAATTATGCCAAGTAAAATTCTGCCATCTTAAAAGTAAGCCATTGTGAATTCGGACATAGAAACATTCGGCCAAACAATAATTATATTAAAAAATATGCCTTAAGAATATTCATTTAAAGAAGATTATGCCGAGTTTGTTATGCCAAATAAATTTCGGAGTATCAAGATTCTGCCAGATAGAGGGAACCCAATAAATTTTCAACAATAACCTCAACATCAGACTCATCAGTTGTAGTCGTGATTTTCACATTTCCACTGCATATTACCGGCACTTTACTTTGGTGGTATTACTCAGTATTGAGGGTCGTGGACTCCCTTCTGCATCACCTTCTCTCGAATGGTCTTTCTCCATCTGTTTCTGTCCCTGGCGGTGTTTTTTTTATTTTATTTATTTGGCAAAACAAACGACTGCACACTGCAGCAATGCATACAATTTGGGCACAAAGAAAAACAAATGTGCAATCAGCGACATTTTCCACATAATATAAAAACATTTTACAAAATTAATGCGACGTGCGCTTACAATATTTAAATTAAAAATAAATAAAATCAAGTGACAAAGATAGAACCAAACAGGCATGCAAGAAAGAATAAAACGAAATTATATAAAAATTAATCAAATTATCATTATAGAATAAAATAAAATTAACTAATTATAATTAAATTATTACAAAAAAACAAACGGGAAAAATACGGATTAAAATGTCAGCAGACAATAATAATTATCTTACAAACAAGGCGTCAACAAAACAAATATAATGATTACTATACTGATTATTAAAATTATTATATTATCATTATAATTTAAAAAAAAAAGCAATGGGCAAATAAAAATCTATGAATTACATTACGTGTTGAGGGCGTTGTAAGCTGTAGTCAAGAGCGGTGCGGATCTGGTCAGACCAACTTATTCGGCTGCGTCCACGAGGCCTTTGCCCAACCACTTTGCCGGTCACGATGAGCCTCTCGTGGTTGCCACCGTCTTTCCTTGCAATGTGGCCTCAGTATTCTAAGACTGCGCAGTCACTTGGTTGACAGCCGCGAGGAGATTTTAGTACTCGCAATATGGAGACGTTAGTCCAAAATGCTGTCCAGGGGATAAGGAGCATCTTTCTCCAGCACCACATCTCAAAGGCGTCGATGCGTTTGCGGTCTGCAGCTTTCATTGTCCAAGTCTCAGCGCCATACGAAAAGATCGAGACGATTAAAGTCCGTACTAGTTTGGTTTTGGTTTTTACGGAAATGTTGCGATCTCCAGATTTTTCCAAGCTGAGACATGGCGCTTTTAGCCATGCCAATTCTCCTCCAACTCCCCAGATCTATCCACTACTTTAACCTTGGTTTTGGCTATGTTTACGGAAAGTCCCATCTCCTCGCTAATCAGCTCCTTGCTGCAAGAAGAGCAGTGTCATCGGCGTAGCGCAGGTTGGTGATTTTCACACCACCAACTGTTATGCATCCCTCCCAATCCTCGCAGGTACGTCTCATAATGTGCTCTCTAGAGGCTTTGAATAGAATGGGCGACAAAATGCATCCCTGGCGCACTCCTTGGTAAAATTTAAAGGGTTTAATTTGGTTAGCCACCATTATTTCCTTCGCAAAACCAGAATAACACGCGATGATCACCCAATGTTGATTGATGTCAAATGTGCTAGCGCCTGAATCTATCTACCACTCACAATTTTCCATTGAGAAACATGACACTAAACACATTGGTGTTTTTCTTATTATTTTCGTGCTCTGTTGTGTCCGTATTTTCGCACTGATTCCTATAATGTCCAAACTGTTTACATTTACAGCGTTTTATAATATTTATATTTTCTTTGCTATTCATCTTTTTTTTCCAACCATAGACTTATTATGAGCTCAGATTAGAGAAAAGAAACAGCGCCAGCGGAACACGAGAGTGGTCCCGCTATTTATTTATGTGTGCGTGACAGCGAGGAGTGGCATTATATGGGGACCGTACATCTGTGTGCATGTAAGGATGCCAGATGTTGGACAAAAAACTGCCACTTTCTTTCGATTGTTCTCAAGAATATTAATGTTACAAATTGTATTTTTATTTTGCAATATTGGTACTTAAGTAGTATTTGGAAAGAATAATGTTTATTTAATAGAATAAAAGTTAAGTAGAATTCACTCAATGGTTATTATTAATTTATATCCAACGCAGGAAAAAATACTTAATAATGCTTTTTGGTAATTTCTATACATGTAATTGTTTTCCTGGATTGTTATATCTTAGTTAGTATAGTTCGTTGAAAGACGGACATTATAACTGTGATATTATAACTTGATTATTGATAATGGTGGTGTTGAAACTCTATTTCAGCCAACAAGCCTTTATCCATAATGATGTTAAATTGATTTAAGGGCTAGACATGTTCTTTGCCCTTTCCTTGTTATTTTGATAACAATATTCATCATATAATAGCCATAATAGAATTAGATCTTTATTGTGATAAAACGATATTTATATGGTTGTAAAAGATGTCTATGAATTTTTACAACCATAGTTAAGCAACTCCCACGGAAGCCCGTGGAGTTTCTTGCCCTTCTTCTCCACGAGAACTAGGTCTAGCGAACGGGCGGTAAGCTCTCTGAGCCTCAATATGAATTAATTGACAAGCCTAATTGAAATAAATACCTAGTCTTGTCTTTCTGTGCTTTTATTCATGAAACCTTACCCCTTATACACCACATACAGAGGAACTCTGATACACAGTAAATAACCAGCAACCATCTTGACATTCTATCTTCGTAAATATCGATAATTTTATATGGAGTTCCTTTATGATTCTAACCACCACACCCACCTCACCTCTTTTTGTCTTTACTTTCCCTTTTTGATTTTGTCTTTGAGCAGACATCCTCCCCTGTTCATTTTCACACTGGTAGCGAGCATTGCGCAAAATTATCTTGAAAAACTTTGTCAACTGTGCTTTAGTGAAAGTTTTATCGGATTCGTGAACTATATTAAAGAAAAACTCAATAGGATTTGTAAACCCTTTAAAACAATTTTTCGTCGCATGTCCTTTTGAGTATCCAGTCCATGAACATTGTGTGAAAATTTTCCTACCGAACGCTATGTTCGATCGATGAGGGAGTACGCAATTGTAAGTGGTATTTTATAAATAAAATACTCCTTAGTTCTTGAAGTAGTTTATTTTGTATTTATTACAATTATCTTGTTACACATACATGAGGTAATGGTTTTATCCTGCCTGTGCATAGAGTGTATAGAGTGATCCGACCATAAAGCAATCATTAGACCACTAGTGTTGCTACATTATTATAAGGCTCCTCTCACAGCAATAGTTGTCCTCTTTCCTACACCTTGGTTTAAAATAATTGAAAATTGTCTGTACAGTTCATCTATTGTATCCTGTTGGTCAAGTTTTCTTTCAAATTCTTCCATCTCCTTTAGATTAAACATTTTTAGGGTGCAAGATTCGCCAGAATTTGAGTTTTTTTTATCCTAAGGGTTTGCTTGATAAATTCTTCAAGTTTTATTAAAAATTCAGACAGTTCAAAATATAATAGTATTTTGAATTTCACACAATACACTTTGGTTTACAGTAATCGTTTGTCTATATTTTTTATAGTTTTAATCTCCTCCAGAATAGATTTTTCTTCAGATTGTATTTCTGTAACTGGTACTGTTCCAAGAAGATTCCTCGTAAGAGTTTTTATATACTCTATCATGATTTTCTGTCGGGCTTTTTCAGTTTCAAGAACTCCTAAATAGTCTGACTTGAACCTTGGGTCTAAAAAGGTAGCAATTAGGTAGTTTGGATTATCTCCTAAGGATTTAAAACGACTTTCCAATTCAGCTTTCAAAGAAGCTCTCATACGAGCTAAGTCTGGTGTTCTTTGTGCAGTCTCGTTTTTGTCTAAATACTTTTTTAATGCAGAAATATGCGGCATCGCCTCGGATATACAGGAAAGGCCAGAACTTATAATTTTCGTTATTTCTTCAAATGGTTTTAAAAGATTTATGCACTGCTCCATTAGGCCCCATTATTGTATCGTCAAATTAGTGAGTGTGTCATGTTCAGCGACATAAAGAGAGATAGCCCTTTTTTGTTCCAACAAGCGGTCTGCCATGTAGTAGGTAGAGTTCCACCTCGTGTTGATGTCCTGCACTAACTGATGCTGCGGTAAATATATAATATAACTCCTTTTGAATTGCAAGCAATTTTTCTTGTGCTAAACCTGAATGATTGAAATGAGTTACTAGACGTCTTCCAGTAGCAATCATGTCTAATACTTCAGCTTGGACCTTCATTGCCTCATTAACAACTCGCTGAAGCGAATGTGTGAAACATCTAGCAGAATCATACTCTGCAACTCGAACTCCTTCCACCATATTAGCGCCACTATCATGGATTAGTAAATGAATTTTATTTCTATCAATATCCCAGCGAGCAGCAATAGCGTTCAGTTCCTTTGCTATATTTTCTCCAGTGTGTGATCCTGAAAACGGTTTCATAGCAAGAACGCCGTGTTGCAGCTGAAATTCCGGAGACAACCAATGGGTTGTGAAACTCAAGAAGCTGGAACTATTGTGCAGGCAGGTCCAAATGTCTGAAGTAACAGAAACTGCAATAGCTTTTGAAATGTTTGTTTTAATTTTTTGAGAAATATATGCGCGACTTGGTAATTCATAACGAGGTAGCGCTTGTTCTAGAAGCCTTTTAAACCCGACCTTTTCTACGATACTGAATGACTCGTTATCTAGAGCAATCATTTCTGAAATTAAATAATGATGTTTCTTGGTTTTGGCATCATTTACATTCCAAAGTAATTTTCTTTCAAACGATTCCGACAGTGTTAGTTGTTTTTCTGCTGATGATGAAGATGCACTTGTGCTGGGAACGGCATGTCCCGGAGCCATAACCGGCTTTGAACTTTCACCAGTTTTTTTTTATTTATCAATTTAAACTCCTCTGGATGTTTGGACTTCAAATGATTACTCATGGCTGAAGTACCTAATGAATGACAAAAAAAACATACTTTAAAATATTGTAGGGACCAATTCACAATGTGCATCAATAAAAAAAAAGCTAATCATAAACTTGCATTCATAAAATTGGTGAATGTCGTTTTATTTAAAGAATATAAACTAATTTAAAGTAAGGCCGTAGTAGTAGGTACCTAATGAAAATAAAAATGAAATGACACATCGACCAAAATTTATTTATACTGGTAGGTACCTACTAAGTTTATTTATTAACAAAATCAGTTTAAGAATATAAGAATATTCATATTTTTTTGTTTTCATATCTTTTCGTTCAATTGAAGCAAAAACATAACCTCTAAAACTTACGTACCTACCTTTTTTCCTTCACCACCTCGAGAAATTTTAGCCTGACACAATAAACATACCGCGTACTTGTTATCGTCACTGTTTAAATCAAAATATTGCCATATTGGCGATCGTATTTTTGATGATGACATTTCTTGTTAATCTATCAGAATTCAAACATAAAATCACGACGACAAGTGATAAACAATGAAATAAACAACAAACGAACTGAGAAACAAACACAAACTGACACGCGCGATAACACTCGAACGCCCCCGAGTCGACCCGATCTCCGCTTACGTGCGACCCGAATGCCCCTGAATATTTCCGATCTCGTTCACCGCGCCAATATTCAAATCAAACTGATCGCATCAAATCAAATCAAATCAAATGTTTTTTATTTCACATAGGCCTATATGGGCACTTATAAAACGTCGACAAAAGGTGCACGGTTCGGGTTAGTCGTTTCCTGTGGAGAAGAACCGGCAAGAAACTCCACGGTTACTCTTTTAAAAAAATTGGTTTGTTTTTACAATATTTCCACGTTACAGTATTAGTGCTTAGATATGGGGGGACAACGTAGGCCCGACAATAAGTCGTAAGAAACTAAAAAAAAATTGTATAAACGAGAGAGTTAACAAATGTTAACAAGCGTCTAGAAATCTAGAAGGCCTACAATGTTCACACATTCACAAAACAATCAGTAAAAGAATCTATACAAAGGAAAAAATAAATAAAAATATATAACAAGACTAAATTTAACATGTGGCACAAATGTTGTTATCAGTGCTGTAACTATTCATAGCAAAGGGCTATAAAGATTATTGAAATCATTGTAAAAAGTCTAATTAAAAGAAAGAAAAAAAGTAAAAATTAGATTGAGAATAGTTAGAGACATCCACATATTTGTGCCGTTTATGAGTTACCAGCCGCATGCGCAGAAGGAGCTAAAATTTTTATCTTCAACGTAGTCCTTGATTTTGTAATATGCTTTTTTAATAAGGACACGTTTGATGTAGTTTTTGAACTTTCCATCGGTCAATTCTATAACTGGCTTTGGCAACTTGTTATAAAAGCGTATACTGTTTATAAGAAAAGACTTGCTAGTTTTCGTTAATCTGCCAACGTCAACGCAATAAAGGGTTGAATATCCGGCAGCCGGATATCCGGCGCTCCGGCCTAGTAGCTTGCCGAATATCCGGTATCCGGCCAAACTACTATCCGTTTCATCTCTAATAATAATTATTTAAGGGGATTTCTGTGATTTATAATGTATATATGTTTGCTTCGAACAAAATGAACACTAATTATTCCAAATACACGTGTCAACATTATATGCAAAGGCAACATTTAGAAATTATTTTTTACTCAAGTTCAGTTTAGTCGTGTTTATATTTAATATTTTCAGTAAAATGTTGCTGACTTGCACAGGCTAATGAATATGTGGAAGACGTTGGAAACATGTGCAACTCTGGACCTAAAATTGGCATTCCACTTTAGCGCAACTATATAGCTGAGAGTGAGCGGTGTCATTACAGTATACGCAACGCATTAAAGCGGGCGGACCTGACAAAGAAGCAGAGGTCCCGGGAACTGGAAAAGAAGAAAATTTTGTAATTTACCATCGAATTCCTTAATATGAAGTGGCTCCAATTTGTGTTCAGGTGCACTATCACTTCGCGAAGGCAAAACTGTAGCGTGATTATTCATTTTATTTCTTACGCGTTTCACTCTCGTGTACAAATCATCAAAGGACTCTTAAACAAGCATAATCTGGACTGACGTCAAGTTAATTTGATTTATCTGATCGACAATATATTCAAACTTATTGCGAAGCTCATCGATAGTTTCTGTCTCAGACATAAAGTTTTCATTTGTCTCAAGGACAAATTAAGTCACACAGTTATGACTGGACATAGGTACAATTTTAAGTCGGCAGCGTTGATCTTCTCGGCGGGATGATACCTTCTACGGACTACTATTTTGATTCGGCAGCGTTGTATTCGTCTGCAGCGTTTCGCAGGGAATACGGGTAAAAAAATTACCGGTGTGACCTTCCAGGGACTACGGGGAAAAAACGCGGTAAACTTGTAGCACAGAATAAATAATAGTTGTAGGTAAGTAAGCGGGCGGAACACAATAGCGAAGCGACGGCAGCCGTAACTCAATAAAAAATAACTACTAATAATACCTAGTTATCTTATTGTTATATTATTATAGTTGTACCAAATAAAGTTACGTACAATTTATTTACGAGGCAACACAAAACATTTAGGTGTAAAACAACAATTCAGAATATTATAATCATAGCCGGGCACCGTTAATCAAATAGTTAACTTCGTTAATCGTTATTCCGCTACATAAAAAGTTAGCTTCGTTAATCGTTAAAGCGTTACATTTCGGAAGAATTAACGCAAGTTAATCGTTAATCTGTTAATATGTGTAAAATTGCATCTTTATATCGTTGCGTTAGTGAACTTATAAAACCTGTTGGTTTAGGTTCTGGAAGTTAACAGGTTAGGAACAAAACAAAATACTTGTGTAATTTAATCGTCGGGCATAAGGTGCATATTCCCCTTCATGAACATGTTGAAGTTTTCGTCTGAAAGCGAGGCTCGTTTTGGTGTTAAATTGTCTTTACCCGTGGAAAAAAGACGGTCAACTGCAGCGCTTGAGTGCATAGCAGTATTGTATTTAATGAATAGATTTATGAATATTCAGCGTGAATGCTATCTGCTGCTACCGTACTACGTGATTGCTAATTCCAGAGAGTACGTGCCTTAGCTAAGGCACTTCTGTAGGGAGTCTTGAAAACAGTTAGCTAGCCTGCCTTCAGTCCATAGAATCTGTCCTCGAAGGCGCGCTCTTATTCGTGAATGTCCGCGGCGTCGTCGATTGATTCGATTTGTAGCTGCAATTCCTCGAACCGCTAAAACAATTGTTCTAAATCGCCTTGTCGGACTTTGATTTCGTTCATGGATTGTCAATCTGCATCGAAGTTCTGTAAGTATCTTTCTATACTTGTAAGCTTGCTTTTGATTGCACTTCTCTTCTGTTTGAGGGTTTGTAGATTGATTTCGAGATTTTCTTCTTCATTTTAAGACTAGATATTTTTTGTAGAAAGAAAAGATAAACCGCGTACTTGCTAACGCTTGCTGACCAAATCAAATCAAATGTATTTATTTGAACTAGGCCATTATGCGGCACTTTTGAACGTTAAAAAAATTACATGTTATAAAAAATTGATTCTACCGTGCATTCGGAAAAGTAGGTTGATATGGAGAAGAATGCACAAGAAACTCCATACTTACTCTTTTAAAAAAATAAAGGCTTTTTACAATATTAACATAAGTAGTACATACATTAATAAATTCTTATACGTGAGAACGATGCACCCAGCACTACTATACTAAATATAGGTATAAAGTATTACAAGCACTAACAAGTAAATTCCTTCACTTGATAAATAGGGACATGGTTCTCACATACTTACAAATATTGCAAACATAGTAAATTACCTAATTCAACAACAACGGAACAGTGTGCGAGTCAATTTTTTAAACAAATAGAGAAGAAAAAAAATAAAGCGTTACTATAATAATTATGAATATACCGTACACAAATTAACCATTTTGATAGTTTCTACACTAAAGATTGCCCTACAGAGCAGGACCAGCATGTTTCCAAGCATTCTTATCTTGAATATAATCATCTAATTTGTAATATGCTTGTTTACAAAGTGTGCTTTTAATTATTTTTTTAAATTTTCTTTCATTAAGTTTTAATATCTCACAAGGTATTTTGTTATAGAATTTAACACAGTACCCCATGAAAGATGTGTGTACTTTCGCTAATCTATAAGATGGCTGATCTAACTTATCTTTATTTCTAGTATTACAATTGTGTCTATCACTAATTTTACTAAAGAGATTTAAATTTTTCCTTACATACATAATATTTTCATAAATGAATTGGCAAGAAACTGTCATAATATTAATCTTTTTAAATAGTTCCCTAAGAGATTCTCGATGACTTAACTTATAAATGGCTCTCACACCTCTCTTTTGCAATATAAATATTGATTCAATGTCAGCCGCCCGAGCCCACAGTAAAATACCGTATGACATAATACTGTGAAAGTAACTAAAATAGACCAAACGCGCGGTCTCCACATCCGTCAACTGTCTTATCTTTCTAACAGCATACGCGGCCGAGCTCAGCCGACCCGCAAGATATGTTATGTGAGGCCCCCATTGAAATTTATCGTCCAGAGTGATTCCCAGGAAAACCGTTTGATTTACATAGTCCAGCTTTTCCCCATTCAATATGATGTCGCATTCGCTACTATTGACATTCGGCAATGTGAATCTAATACATTTGGTTTTTTTTCATTTAGTACCAAATTGTTTGCCGTGAACCAAGTTTGGATCTGATGAATAGACTTATTCACATCATCAAGATTTTGTGACCGCCGATCTATTTTAAATATTAAAGATGTGTTATCAGCAAATAACCGCGTGACCGTGTGGAGCCGAGAGAAAAAAGGGAAGAAAAATGGCGTAGCGGAAGTCGGAAGTTCCAAATTGTTCTGCCCAGATGCTCAGTGCCCGCCCGCGAAAAATGTCGGTTGAGTAGTTGACGGAAGTCCTGTAGATGACGGTTTTTCGTGTTCGCTGATTGGCCGATTAGAGAGGCCGGATGCCGATGTACAAAGTATGTGGCTGTTGCCTGTGTGCGAATGTAGATGTCGCTGTGTGGTATGTCTCGCAACGTTGGTAGAAATTTTTGACTGTCGGTAAAAGCAGTATCTTGGTTGATTGATTACTTGAAAGTATTATTGATTTTCGACTGTTGTCACAAACCAGCAGCGGGCGCTGGTTCGCCGCCCAAACTCCCGTGTTTGCGTGATGCGTACGAGCGATGTTTGCTTCGTTTTCTCCGCCTCCACACCAAACGACGCGAAGTAAAAAGATGGCGAGCCTTGTATTGACGACTTTCGAAGGACCAAAATGTTTGGGATCTTGATAGAAACCACTATAATTCACTTGTTAATCGTTTATTAGAACACTGCTTACACTTTAGTACATTACTAGGATTCACAAGTACTTCTACACTAAATAATATCTATAAAGCTCTCAAGAGACGTGTGCGCTCTGTTCATTGTGAAGTTAGAAGGCCACAGACAAGCATCTGTCAAGCTAATATTTAGTTTGACAATGACTTGACATTGACATTACTAAACAAGGCTGTTCCAGCGGTGGTGCTATGATTCTAGCTCATTTTGTGTAATTGAACAGTGGTCCCTATAGAGCTATTTACCGACCAGATGTTAGACGGAAACATTTAATGTTTTGAGTTGTCCCCTTTTTATACGTTCCATTGACATAATATCTGACAAACCAATCAGTGACTTTCACCGCATCCTTGGGTAATACTTTTTCTTTTAGTATTTCAAAAGCCTCAGGTATCTCATCTGAAAAGGCTAATGCGGCCAAATGACGCATTTTGTGAGCAAAAGATGTCGATTCTGAATATTGTTTGGATAGACCAGCAGATTGTATGTTTCCAAATACCTTGAGCCAGATGGAAGTAACAGCTCTTGTGTTTACTTTCTGGGAACACTTTCTTTTTACCGCATTTATTGACGCCTTCTCGATGTCAGTAATTATTATATTAGGTTGCAAATTGGTTCTAAATTGAGATGCTCGCGACTTCACAAGCTCAAAAAATTAACAGTAAATTCTTTCATTTTTATTAGAGAGGAGTCCAAACACCAAAGATACCACCTTTTGCACAGTATCGTGGACTCCAATTAATCCGTGCAACGTATAAATCTGATAAAAAACAGTTGGGCAGGTACTAAATGTACCATCTAGGATCCAAAATGGTGAAAGCTGGAGAAGTCTTATGTTTTCTGTAGTTCTGTAGTGAGCCAACAGTAAATTAATGTATTTATCTGGAATGACTAGATCAACGAGCTTTTTGGGAGATGTTGGAACTCCTTTGTTCCTTTTTCTTTATACCACCATTCTCATAGCGTTTATACTGGGTAAGTAGGAAGTACTTCCACTAGGAATATCT
Organism: Anorthoa munda; assembly: GCA_945859665.1. NCBI lineage: Eukaryota > Metazoa > Arthropoda > Insecta > Lepidoptera > Noctuidae > Anorthoa > Anorthoa munda. The sequence goes on along the minus strand of OX243899.1, from coordinate 3,030,308 downwards.
TGAATCGCCGCCTGTATTACCTGTGGCGGGCCATCCATACTGTACTTCGCTCGTCTTTTCAATCTAGCTCTCAATTGTAAATCATCTTTTACTTCTGGTTCAGGACTGTGACACATTATTATATTTTATAATTTCTTCAACTCCGCTGTTTATTTTCCTGCAATTGATCACTAAAATTAGTACGTATTACATTTTAATCCTAAAGTTTATGTACACTTTTTACACACTGACAATAACATTTTGTATTTACTCTTTATTTTATACAACTTATCACGCTTAATCATATGATCGATCTCTTTTCTAATGCCACGCTATGTGTATTCTTTTTATTTCTGCAGATATCTGCTAGGTGCCCAATTTTATTACAGTGCCCGCGGCTTAGGTAGGGTGGACCACAATAGATCCCAATGGGTCCACTTTATGCAAATTTGGAACCAATCTTCTGGAATTCACTTAAATAAATTCAAATTTCTTGGATTTAATATTTCGAACAAGTCATTAAAGTTTCTTACAAATTTTATGAATGCATTGCAGTTTTCAAAACCAGGAGTTTTCTATTGTAATTACAATTCTAGTGCATCTGCAATCAATTTACTAAACAGCTGGGCCGCAAACTTCACTTTCATCTTTTTTTTATTATAACTGATGTGTGCGGTAGACAGTTTGTTCCCAGCAAGGAGACCTTCTTCCATTTGTAAATTATGAAGCATTTCAAAATAATCCCATGAAATTATATTGTTGTCAGAATCCAGTAATGCTTTTTTTTTCATCTAAAGCATTTCTGATTCATTATATACCATGACAAGGGTCATATAATATAGCCAATTCATGCTTTACCACTTACACAAAGTTATTGCGGAGACACACTTGCGTGGCGTGTCGCGCCAGAAGCCTATCGTTTTCATACATTTAGTATGGTTAGAGGCACATTTGAGTGTCGTGGCGCAGCGTGGCGCAGACTGCTCGCGACCAATTGCGTCAGAGTGGTGGTGGGGGCCATAGACTATACATACACTCAATAAAGAGATAGATGCGCATCTCTAGGTATGAAAAAAGGTGTGTTGTTTGATGCCCCTAACCATCAGAGGGCGCTTTTAGTTCCAAAATGATCCTGCAGGGCGCGCTAGTGTTCTTTTCTCTATTTTGTACTTTATGAAAATAGTAAAATTAGGAATTTGATAAATGAAAGAGATATTTATTTTAAAAATTTATTGCATCAAATGCATACAATATTTTTTAACGTTTTATGCACACAATTAGATTAAAAGAAAGAAGAAAATAAATAAATCGCACCCTCGGAATGAAGGGACCGAACTCAAAAATATTCAATTTACAAAAATGTATTAAGTCTTGAAAAAAGTACACTATGTATATTTTTATGACTGACCCTCTTATTCATAATTCGGGCTCTATTTTACCACAGGGTACTGGAATAGGCTTTTTAAGGTCAGTTTATAGCAAAATCAGAAATAACAGTAATCATAATTCTAAGGAGTTTTGGTAATTTATTCTTTTTTTCTTCTTTTTAAATAAAACTCTTAAGCCTGATGTTTGATCTGGTCCTTCTTATCAAATTTTGATAGCTTCCCGTTTAATATTCTATTGACCCCTTTACAGCAACTGTGAATAATTAAATTAACAGCGAGATTATTAATTAAATGAATCTAATCTTCTTTTTTTTTATTTTCATTTCATAATCACATGCACAATTTAGTATCAGCTTATTTTTTTTCTTGATAAATTTTAATTCAGGACAATCACGTAAACATGCAACTGTTACATAAAAAATATGTCATTAAATTAATGAATCTTGCACTCTTTTAGTATAATCTTTTTTTGTAATTAAAAGATTGCAAATCAACTTCAGACCTACATAAACCACGCATGCAAAATTTACAATTCCTAAAAATCTTTGTTTTGCATTTCTTAATCACATACCCAATAATTAACATACTTTTTTGCCTCGGCATACACCAATTTATCATTATTTTTAATTTGACCCATCACCTTTAATAAACAATCAATATCACATGCAAAGTATTTTTTTCATTTAATAGATTCGCCATTGATTTGAATGCATTATTGTCATAATTTTTACAATTGGAAAATTTAATGAGTTAAAATTTTTAATAATCATTGTTTTAAATACATTACAAAATTGATTACAAGTAGGATTAACATTTCTAATTCCATTACTTCTAATACCACAAAATAATTTTTCTAAAGGATCTTGATTGAAACTGCGGGTTATTACATTTTTGATATCATGGTCAGTAATCAAGTAATGCTATATATAATTCCTTAAACATTTTCATATTTTGTACCCAATTTTCAACAGAAGGAATTTATTCACACTTAATTGCGTCACGTCCATTTTTTCTAACCACTGATTTGAATTTAATTGATTCTAAAATCGGAATCAAATCATCCCATCTTTTGAAGTGAGGGGAGTTATTTTTTAAGCATTGCTTGTATGGCTTTTCTGATAATTTGTAAGAATGACCATTAAATGTATCAAATAATTTATCAAAAATTAATAGAAAATTTGCGGTCACCTGGCATACTACTGAAAGCACTTCAAGTCCTGAAAAAAAAAAACAATATTATAATAATTGTGGTGATTATAAAATCGTTATTGCTGTTATCATACTTATATTAACATCATCATATTGAACTCTTTTGTACGAATTATGAACACACTACATGCAGGCTACATCTGTAGTAATGATGATGACATGATACAGTCAATTATATTGTAAATTAATAAAAAACAATGTTACATACACACTGTGCCCTGCCCACTGCCACTTAAGTTTGGCAATTCTTCGGGTTATGTCGGTAAACTTGGTTCTCTTGCGGATGTCTTCCTTTCTAATTCGATCACGCAAGGAAACGCTGAGCATAGCTCTCTTTCTCAGTAAAATCTGATAAAAATACTTGCTAGAAATCTCATCGCACTTGACACCCTTTGACTGAAAATTTGTGCAGCATATTTGACTTTCATTTTTGGTATTTTGTCTTTAATGACATGCATTTCTGTTAGCTTATTCAGTAGCCTTATTTCATAGTCTTCATCATCTAGATCAAAAGCTTCAAATGTTCCCGGTTAGTTTCTTGATTTTGCACAAATTCAGCATCTTTAGTTAACAAATTATTGCGAACTCCCTTCAACAAATGTGGTGTATCAAATAAAGGAAAAACTTTGACATTTTCAATTTCAAACGCATTTGACTCGAAAATATTTATTTTTTGTTTCTTCTTGAAGCACTTTTTTTTACTTTTACGTTATTTGCTGCTTGGTCACAAATGGTGGCCATAATCCCAAACCCAATATTATGGAGTTGCTTTATAGCTTCTATTAACATTTCTTTTAAATCGGATGCTTTGTATAGCTTTTGCAAAATGTGAAACTAACGGCCTGTTTGCTTTTACTTTTTATGCCTTTTATCATCAAGACTAATACATGATCAGCCAGAGTTTTGTTTCTTCTGTCATTCCCCTTGTCTTCAAATCCTATGATTTGGCCAGTTGTAATATTATACTCTGTTGCTGGTGCCAAAGAGATTTCGTTAAATAAAAGCGTGACAAGCTTTTTTTTTGGAGGCAAACTATTAACAACGCTTTTAAGCTCTGTTAATATGGCTTTATTTAAACCAGGTTGCACAGTGAAGTTACTTAGCATATTTTGAAGACAACGTTTTGATGGAAGCACAAACAATTTCTTCATTAGTTTGTAAGCTTTTTCTATTTTCTACAATATCCGATACATGTGATGTAGTACTTTCGATAGCACGATTAAAAAAATCCATTACATTAATTGTTGATATCGTTGACACTTTACTTATATCATTATCCTTATCAATATTAAGAGGGTTTAACGGTTGTAAATCACGATCACGTTGAGCAATAAATGAAAAAACCGGGTCCAGCAATCTTCCAATATAATGAGCTGATCTTCAAGATAGTTTTTTCGGGGCTTTCGTAGTTAATTTCTTCCAATCCATCCGCTTCATTTCCTAAGTAGGTAAATAAAATATTAAGGTTTATTGAATTTTAAGTTAATTCATTATTACAATAATCTGGAAGTTATGGAGAAACCAAGGTATTGTTATGGTGGGTGCAGGCCTTTATTGCAGTTATTGAGTTTGGTAAGGGGAATCAAATCTAAACCTACGGGATTACGTGATAGAACTATACATCTTTCTTTTTTGTTTAATTACTGTTTACCTTTTCGTTTCGACAGTATTCTTAGATCTTCAACATTTTTTGACTGACATATCTTGAAATTTTCTTATGCTTGAGATAATAGGTCGTCGTTATAATCATTCATCATCAGTTCCACTTTATCACCACCTGAAATAAAAAGTTAATCATTATTCATATTGTTGTTTTTCTTTAAAAAAAGATAAAAAACACACTGATCCGTTGCTCCGTTGTGACGTTAGAAGGATAAAATAAACACACAGACTTTCACATTTAATTATAAAAATACAAGTTAATAATTAAAATTAACAGACATAAGAATAAGCATGACAAGACGTCAAGTGGTGGCGGAAGATACCATAAATAATTACATAGGCACACTACCACCAGTTTCATGTCGTTGCTAATTTAGTTAGTGACGTAATCTTGAAAATAAGCTGGTGGCCGCCTTTCGCGGCTGGATCGACGTAGAGGTTGTTCAGCTTGTTCAGATGATTCTACAATTTCGTGTTCCGGAGCCTCTTGCGTTGGCTGTACAGCTAGTTCTGATTCTGTTCAAGAATAAAGATTCTGTGCATGTTCCGAATCCTCTTCATCAGATTCTAGATCCTCGGTAGGTAGTGGTGCTAGATGTCTATTAGAATAGTAGTCTCTCGAACATCGGACAAACGGAAATACTAGTAAGATGGATTTCCATGTAACAGCTCGACTTCGTCTACGATTGGATCATATTTTGAAGTTCTTACATTCCTTTTCATAAGCACTTGACCTGGTGACAATAACCATGAAGGGATTGATTCACCTGTCGGAGATCGTCTGGTGTGGAAGAAAAATCTCTGATTGCTGTTTGCGAGTTGACAAGACATGGCGTGAATGTATTTCATTGAAAGGTTTGATATAATTATATTTCATTGAGCCGTGTAATAGCATTGTCAAACGTATCGCATTCGTTAATAAATAAGAAAATCTTTGTAGAAAGATGATTCGTCAATAATTTTAATTTCATAGAATCAGAAATATTAGAATTCTCTTAAATTATAAAATTAGAGAAAGTTGTATACCAATGTCTCCATTTTGAATCAGCCGCCACCGTTCCGGGTTCGGTATCGAAACGGTCCGGTCGTAAATATCGCATGCTTGAAGATTTTTCGGATTTTAGCGTATTCGGTTTTGTATCATTTTCAGACTTTTTTTTACTAGCAGAATAAATTGATACATTTAAACGATAATACCAACAGAAATCTTGCCTTTATTCTGCTTAAATACAATTAGTAATTAAAAGTAAGTAGTAGTTAATAATTAAAAGTAACAGACATAAGAATAAGCATGACAAGACGTCAAGTGGTGACAGAAGATACCATAAATAATTACATGGACACACTACAGGTATTAAGTTAAAATGGCTCGTTTAAAACGATCAAATTTCACTTCAAATAACATGGATTAAGGATTTAATATGGTACCTCACACCATGACTGGGCGAACCAAAAAATCAAAATATATTTTTCAGTGTCATACATATGCACAATGAAGATATGTGGTCACGTATTATCTAATGAATTGCGTCATTTTTTGTAACCAATACACATTTTTATTTGCGTATTAGGTCCGGATCGGCGGAGTTTTTGGCAAATCAAGAACAACTTCGCATTGGCGCGCTTTTTTTAAACACTTGCGTGGTGGGGACAGCAGGATATGGCAGTTGAGTAATGACCGCCTTAAAGCTAAGACATCGTAGAATCACTGTCGATCCGTAATATTAGTAAGCAAGATTGTAACTGTGAGTTGTGACTATTTGAATAAACTCAGTGTATCGTGTACTGTGTGATTTCATTTTCACGATTGTACCCACTGACCTGCCCACACACGATGTCTTAACCTAAGGGAATATATCCTGACATCCCGATGGTTTGTATCTATCGGCCACCCTTGATGCAACAAGTACAAATTCCACGCGGGCAGCCAGCAGCTAGAGATTTTCCAGTTCGAATTATGTTTGTAAGGGTGGCACCCTTTCAAAAATATTTTTCTCTTTATCACCATTTTGGAAATACAGTCAAGACCGTACAAATTCGTATAGCCGGAACCTAGCCGGAGTTCCTTAACTATATAATATATCAATATCACCACAGATTTGTGATTTTTCTAAGATAATGGCGTGGTGGCCCCGTGGCCTCGTCTTTCGAGTTTGAGGTCGTGGGTTCAAATTCAGGCAAGTACCAATGTGACTTTTTTAATCTTAAGTACTTTCTAAGTATATCTTGGAAATCGCTGACAACGGTGAAGGAAAACATCGTGAGGAAACCTGAACTTATGGTTGGTTTATGATAAGTTTATGCTCTATTAGAGTAATTACTGCAAGGCGTTTCAGTGCATGAATAAATAAATAAGATCTTGTGCTGCTGTCAGGATCCCGAAACCGTCGAGAAAACTTAGGAGTTCATATTATCAGTACGAAAGTGCTACAAGAGGCTCTCGACAAGTGTCATCCGTAACAGCCATGGCAATCGTCGAAATACCAACATGTACGGGATTGATCACGTGATATTTCCATAGCGATTGACATTCCCATAAAGTTGCCACGCTTTCGTTGATATAATATTAATCTTTATCACTTACCCATCGCATTCGCAGCTGATGCGCTCGCAGTCACTGCAGTCGCTTGTACTAGAAGTCGAAGTTGGAGACGGACGTACACTCTCCGCTTGGTTGCTCTGTAGATTGTTACAGGCGATCCAAAGACACCGTCAGCAGTTCACAGTCAGACGAACTTGATAGGCCTTCGTCTGACCTGCCTTTCCATACCAAATCTTCGCACATATCAAAATTAAATATACACTGATCTTGGATGAGATCTGACGGTGCCTAACGTCTTAAAAATAATGTGTTTGTCACTCTTTGTGTTGGTTTTGGAGCTTCCCTCCCTCTCTATTTTCTCTATACTCCTCCTTCTTATAGAAGAAGGAACACGAGGAAGTTTCCTACAAGGGCAAGGGTTTCCATTTATGGAGCGCGTTTTCAGATCTTTTTTGTTTCTTTGGGAACTACCAACCAGGTGGTCGATCTCTCTAAGTCGCAAGATATCCGCTGGCTGCAATCTGTATAATTATCTTGGGATATGTACTGGCTGCAATATATTGCATTCGTTTGGCCTTACCGGAGAATTCGGGATCGGCTTGTCTTGCGAAAAATTCGTCGGATCCTTTGTGTTAAGGTTTGCCATCGTAGCTGCAAGTAAAAAAATACCTCGTGTAGGTACTTACGTAGCATTTACGTAGGCTGACGTCACATCCGTTACATTCGGCCATCCTGGAATCATTGCTCCCGCAATGGAAGCAAAAAACATTCATTAGCTTTCAAATAAATCAATTAAGTCTGCAGTGTCAGTACTATTGTTACTGTCTGATACAGGTGCTTTACTTCTATATAGCCTTAGCGCATTTATCGACTAAGCATCCGTGAGCTTTTGTAACCAAGTTAACCTTTTATGCCCATAATCTAGTATCTATAATTTTCTACTACTTTACATAATGCATTTTCAATATGGCCCTGACTGATTCTTGCAAACCAGTGTATCGCATTCAATTCAAATAAATTATGGCCTTCCGGACCGTAATGTTGAATTTGCAAAATGTTGAATGCCCAAAATGTTGAATTCTCAAGACGTTGGATCCCAAAATGTTGAATTTGAAAAATGTTGAATTTGAAAAATGTTGAATTTGCAAAATGGTGAATTCTCAAAATGTTGAATATGCAAAATGTTGAACTGTTAATTCAAAAATGTTGAACAGTAAATTTCAAAATGCTGAATTTGCAAAATGTTTTGTGTATCAACAATTAGAATCATTTATGCATTCGGTCGTAAGGTTGTAGTTCATTAAAAGCCGCCCAACACCCAACCCGCACCGCCTCGCCTCAAAACAAACAACAAACCCAATATCCTCCTAAAATAAAAAAAAACTATGTAAAAGTTAACGTATGCTTTTATTTATTAATTAAAATGATAGAAACAAAATAGTTTTCTTCTATTTAACTTATAATTTAAAAAAGGATTCATGCTTATTGATTAGTTAAACGTTTAAAATTTGGTAGCACAATTACGAACCTAGCTTAAGCCTAATGTAGACAATTTTTCGGAGAAATTCCAAAGTTGATAGTTCCTGTTTTGCTAGTTTTCTCAATAGATTTTCATACTTGTGGTCAAAAACTATGTTCCTCATTCTGAATATATTGCTGGATAAATATTTATGCTCCTTTCATCTAAATAAACATCAAGGTGTAAAATATATAATTGAGAAAATCGTCGCGGACAAGTTGGGAAAGTTCCATCGACATAGTAGGAAATACTTTTGTCAGAACGTAATGTTTTCAACATCTTTCGGGAACAAAATATAACTATCTTATCCTCATTTCCGTCTTCAATCACAAAAAACTTCTCGGGCAACCCTTTTGGTATCTTTACATCTTCAAGTTTTTTGAATATTTATTTATCTGAATCTAAAAACCGTTTGCTTGCTCTGTATAAAGAGGTTCGAACTGTCAAATATGTGGGTAAATCGCATGAAGGAAAATTCGGATTACATTTTATAAAATCAGTTACGATATCCTCAAAAAAATCTTGGATTGAATTTAAATTACGACAAACCTCTTCCTTAATATTATTCAAAAGCTTCCTTGTTAATAATCTATTTTCACCTGTTATGCGACACTTATGATCTGTTTCACGTATTATTTTAGTTTTGTCCACATTTAATGTGACCGTTGCGGTATATGTATCACGATTTGTACACCTCCATCGTGTCGAGCCATCAAAATTAGTTTTTCCATCTTTAATCATAGTATACTTTCCTCTCAATATTAATAGGTCCTTTTTCTTTTGGTTTTTTTTTGTAAACTTTATTGCTTTAAACGGATTCATGGTAAATGTGTTAATATTTTACTATAATAAATAGGCATTTATCACTTTTATCATAAATAATGTGACTACACACTTCATGAATCCAATGACATCCGTGACTTATTAATTTCATTCCAAGTGGTCAGTATAGCTAGGTAGGCTTTCTCTTAAAAGCTCTGGAGAAACTGGTAGACAGGTACCTAAGAGAGGGACCACTTAAAAGTTTTCCCTCTACATAAAGTACAGTGCGCATTGCACTATGTTGCGAGTCAAAACATGCAAAACAGGATGCGCAGCATCTTGTGGGCAGGAAAAGTGGATTAAACTGCACTGCTGTTTGCTTAGAATGCAATAGTGACAGCTGTACTAATCCTTTACTTACTATCTATATCAACTAGATCGACGACAATAATGTATATAGTTGATGATTTTTTTTTTTTTATAAATCGTTATTTTTTGCGAAAATCTAATAAATTTACATTAAATTTACTATGCAAATATAATTTATTAAATATAAAATTGAAACCTTTACTATACACATTTTGTTCCTCCCTTCCACCTCTCATTTTCTAGTAAATTGTTATTACCACGCTTGTCAAATATACAAATATCGTAATCACTTGCTTTATGAATATTAGGTTTAATATTTTGTATATAAAAATCATTTTCAGTGGTATTCAAGATTCTAATTGGTAGCTTTCCATCCACGGGTTTTACCAATGTACTTGCCAAAAATATTCCGTTTCCTATTTCCGTCGCACAGACTACACAGTCCTCTGCTATGTCGGTCGCAATGTTATGTGTACTTTCAGATCTAGCCGGTACTGTTAGCGTCTCATTATGTTAAGTAATTAGCAAACTAATTTCTTTATTATTATTTTAAATAACCAAAGTATTATTTCTAAATTTAATAATTGAATGATATTTGCTCAATAAGTCTTGGCCTAAAATACCACTTGCCTTACAGGGTATAGATTCAAATACGTAGAATTTATGGTTTAGAACTTGATCACCTGCTCTTAATTCAAGATAAACAAAACCGATCGCTTCGATTTTTCCACCAATACCATTTACAAAAAGCTTCCCTTTTTGGATGGGTACATCCAACTCACAAATGTGTTTATATTTTATGGCCGATATGGAAGCACCGGTGTCTATTAGCCACGTATATGGTAGATTATTATGTTTAGAGTGTAACGAAATATGATATATGCTACTACATGACATCATAACGCTTTTATTCACGAAAAAACTCTTCTAAATTATCATTATTATTTTCTGATTGGCTTTCTCGTGGGTTTGCATCTGTCAAAATATGCATATGTATGTTGTTGCTGTTCCTGGTTATTAACTTGGTTAAAAAAAAATCCTACCTCTAGTTCCACGGTTTGATGTACCACGGCCGCGAGATCTCCATCCACCGCGACCTGTTTGCGATATTCGATCATCCCTCCGTTCCGCTAGTGGGGTTGCTTGTCCTCGTCCTCGTGACATCCCCTGACTTCTGGAATTCCTATATTGGTAGTAGCTGTTATTACGACGCATAAATAAAATATCACCTGAAGTGGACGGTGTAGAAACTTCGTCGTCGATGGCTGATTGTAAAGCATCACTTAAAGATGTGAATTGTCGTGCTGCTATTATAGTGCTTAGTCGACGATTTCTCAATCCGTCGGCAAAACTTTTAATGGCTAATTCTTCGTTTATGGGCTTCAATACACCGAAGTGTGTAAACTCATTGCCTTCTGATTGGGAAATCGTCAAGTTTACAAACAAATCAGTTATCTTCTTACCATAGTCATCTATAGAAAGATCGTTTTGTTTTGAATTGTACAATTGGTGTTGTAGAGCCGTTGCAGATTTTTTAGGTAACAGGCTTGTTTTCATAGCCTTGACTAACTCATTTACACTGTTATAATTTGTATTAAGTTTGAGTTTAGCAGACTGCGAAAGTCGGCTTTTAAGTACAAAATTTATTAATTTAATTTGACCATCTGAGTCAAGTTCCGTTTGATAATATTCTATCCCATCAATGAGCTGTTTCGTATTTATGTCGTCGTCATTTAAAACTAGCAATAAGCTCAAGGCGATCTTTAAATCAAAATCTATTATAGATCCTTCATTCGATGATGAATTATTACACAAATATAAAACATTGTCATACAAGCTAACAAAATCTGCTTAATTTATCAAATTTACAAAATTCCTCGTCTTTGAATCCAGTTTTAAGCAAACTTAAACGTTCTAAACTCTCATTGAAAGTACTCAGTAAATTATCGGCAAAGACAAAGACAAAGATATTTTATTTCAACTAGGCCACCAAGCGGCACTTTTGAACGTTACATTAAAATGATTCTACCGTGCATTCGGAAAGTAGCTTGTTATGGAGAAGAATGCACAAGAAACTCCATACTTACTCTTTTAAAAAAAAAATGTTTTTTTTACAATATTTAGGAACATACATTATTAAATTCATACATGTGAGGACAATGCACCCAGAATAGCACTACCCACTATACCACCTACAGACATAAAGTATTAGAAGTACTCACACATGTACTGCGCAGTTATATAATAGATACTAGAAAAAAATTAACATCCGAAGCAGTCAAGTTATGACCAATCCCAACTGACGGCGTCCGTTCACGAACATGACGCATGAATTGGCACCACCCAGCTCAACCATCATGAAGGGAACCGGATGATCCAACACACGCGCCACCATCAGAGAGACATTTGAGTGAGCATGACACACTCAACGGCCAGGGCACACACAAGTCAACGAACGACGCATAGGTACAGTAAATGGTAGATTTACAGTTGGGTACATAGTACTCACACACGTGCTGTGCAGTTATACAATACTAAGGAAATTGAGTTTATACAATGCAAATATTAATAATTCATACAGTCTTCAGCAGGTCCAACAATACCTCAAAACAATAATGTTCTGCATATCACTTGTTATTGCGCCCTAGTGGTTGTGGATTGTGGAGCAGGACTAGCATTGAGCCAAGCATTTTTATCAGTGACTAGCTGTCCCACGCGGCTTCGCTCCCGTCAACTGGCTACCTACCTACCCAACCGTACATACATGAAATTTTAACCGCTTACGCAGCGCACGCAACGGAAACTCTCAAAAAGGAATAATTTTGCCCGTTTTTGCAACATTTTTCATTTATGCTCCGCCCCTATTGGTCGTAGCGTGATGTTATATAGCCTATAACCTTCCTCGATAAATGGACTATCCAACACAAAAATAATTTTTCAATTCGAGCCAGTAGTTCCTGAGATTAGCGCGTTCAAACAAACAAACAAACAAACAAACTCTTCAGCTTTATAATATTAGTAAAGATGTAATCCCCCAACTTATAATATGCCAGCCTACATAGTGTGCGTTTTATACAGGTTTTAAACTTCGTCTCATTCAGTTCAAGAATGTGGGGAGGAATTTTATTGTAACATTTTGTACAGTACCCCATGAAAGATGAGGCTACTTTAGCCAGTCTGAAACCTGGTTGAACTAATTGGTCCCTATTTCTAGTAACGTAATTATGTCTGTCGCCGTTTTTACTAAAAAGTTGTAAATTTTTTCTCACGTACATGATGTTTTCATAAATATATTGACAAGGAACCGTCATGATGTTAATGTCCTTAAACAGTTCCCTTAGAGAATCGCGCCGGCGAAGATTATATATTGCTCTGACGGCTCGTTTTTGCAGAATAAAAATTGACTCAATGTCTGCAGCCCTTCCCCATAGTAGGATACCGTAAGACTTTTACTAGACGATTATACTATGAAAATAACTAAAATAGACTAGTCTCGCGGTATCCACATCGGTTAACCTACGAATCTTTGCAACAGCATACGCTGCCGAACTCAGCCGCCCCGCAAGGGATACCAAATGAGGACCCCATTGCAACCCCGAGTCCAGCGTGATCCCCAGGAAAACCGTTTTATCGACGAATTCTAGCTTCTCCTTGTTTAATATAATGTCACAATCAGTACTTTTGACATTCGGCAAGGAAAATTTTACGCACTTGGTTTTATTACTATTTAAAACTAAATTATTGGCAGTGAACCAATCCTGAACCTGCCGAAGCGCGTTATTTACGTCGTCAACCCGACAAGTACGTCTATTTATTTTAAAAATTAAAGATGTGTCATCAGCAAATAACACCATGTTTAGTTTGTTTTCCAATAAACGGGGTAAATCGTTTATGTATATTAAAAATAAGAAAGGACCTAAAATTGAGCCCTGGGGTACCCCCATTTTTACGTTTAACCCCGACGAATTCACGCCGTTTATCTGAACTAATTGCTGTCTATCATTCAAATAAGATTTAACCAAACTTAACGCTGCTTGACCTAGCCCGTAATGCTCAAGTTTCAGAAGTAATGTTTCATGATTAACGCAATCAAACGCCTTCGACAGGTCGCAGAAGATACCTATGGCATCTTGCGACTCTTCCCACGCATTAAAGATGTGTTTCAACAGGGTGACACCAGCGTCAGTTGTACAACGTCCTCTGGTGAAACCATACTGTTTATCATGCAAGATGTTATTCGTATTAAAATGAATGAGCATTTGATTTAGCATTATCTTCTCAAATACCTTGCTGAAAACCGGCAACACGGATACTGGTCTATAATTATTTGTGTCTTTACTGTCCCCAGATTTAAAAAGTGGTATAACTTTACTATATTTCATTAGATCCGGAAAAACTCCTTGATCCACACACAAATTGAAAATCAAAGCCAAGTATGGCGCTATAGTCTGAATAATGGAGGTACAAGCTTTGATGGACATTCCCCACAGATCTTCAGTCGGTTTAACCTTGATTTGCTTAAAAGTTTTTATTACTGTTATGGGATTTATATGTGAAAAGTTAAATACATTCGGGCAGGCTGAAACGTTCGCGTTTAATAATCCAAAAGCAATCGAGGGCGAAGAATTTAAGGTTTCAGTCGTTTTAATTGGGATGTTGGTAAAGAAATTTACAAATTCTTGCGCAACTTTTTTGTTATCTCTAATAAGTCCGTGTGTGGTCTCAAGCGTGTAATCAGTATTATTTCTTTTATTCCTATTCGTTTCATTATTTATAATTTTCCAAACCGTCTTGATTTTATTTTCTGCTAATTTAACCTTATTGCTAATGTACAAGGCCTTAGCTGCCTTGCATGTATTTTTAACTTTAGCTTTCTTAAAACAATTTCACCTCTTCGTCTACTTTGCCCTATTTTTATTAAATATATTCTTATCTTACCAAGGTCATTGTATAACTGTAATAACTCCTCGTACGTAGCTGTCCATAATTATATAGTTCATAATCCTAAATCGCGACTCCACTGCTAAGGCTCGCGCACACAGTCCGAATTAGCATTGCCGCACTTTCACACATTTATTAAGACACAGAATCACAAGAACACTAGCCGAATTAATTTGATACACGCCTCTGTGCTGTCAGGGACCCTTGTTGGATGCATGGATCCGACATTCCTCGCTTGCAGACATCCCACAAGCACCGCCGCGGCTCCTTCTGGATCGGTCCAAAGAACGCCTTAAGATATGTTTCGTTATCTGCTCTCTCGTCCAAGACTCATGACATCTCTTGTAAATTTTATACATGAGGTATAGCATACCAAGGAATAAAATCGTGCAAATGATTGTTAACACGATACTTATGGACTTCAAATGAGTTTTGAATTCCTCCACCGTCGCGGTGTTTTAAGCGGCGCTATTTTGATTGAGAAATACGTCTTCATTATTTACTTTTGAGTTACACATGATTGAAAGTCACTTTTAACATATCTCTCACTTAAACAGTTGCCGCGCAGAGCAAAGTCCACACTAATCGCGCACATGATCCAAGCCCTGTTTAGTGGCAGGGTCGCCATGTAAGGTCGGGTGTTAGAGTGAATGAAAACATGTGAAGATATAGTACAAGACTGCCTTTAATTATGGTGTTACATGAGTTATATACTGGTTACACACATAGAAATAATAGATACTTACATACTACATCACACTGCAACCGCACTGTCTATGAGTATTTTGAATGCTATGAAATTACGGGAAACTAGTCTTTTAAATAATAAAGGCTTTTTGAGTGCCATTTTTATGGACCCTAGATTAAATGTAATACGTCGCAAAAAAAAAAAATAGCAAAAACCAAAGCATAATGAGTCAAATGAATAGGTGCCACCGAGCGATAACAGAACAAAAGGCAGGCGAGAATGGAATGTGTGCAAATAAATACCTAAATTTCTCAAATTCAATTTAGGCAATTCGACTATAAACAATAGTGTGTATGCAGATTGACCAACGGTGTAGATTAAAAAAAACTTTTTTAAATCTTGCTCAGTTCTGATGTGGTGCTTCCGAAATCAATCCGAAAATTTTCTTCCTAACATTTTTCATCCTAACAATCACGATTCCTAACTACTCTGTCTCTAATGTTCATAATTCCGAAGCATTCAACTTCATAATGTCAGTAGCAATAATCATTTATTATACTTTTATTTGTTTTCCTATATTTTCTCAACATAACCATCTTTTACACTGTTATTCAAAGTCATATCTTTTTTGTTTAGATTTCTTTTTATTCATAATAATCAGTATTATATACATTAATATTGCGTAACTTTATTTTCACATGTATAACATATAAGAATAATAGTACCATGGTACAAGTAGTTAAATACATGTTTTCATATACACATTTCAATTAAATTAGTTTAATATTAGCGACTATAGCTTTCAAATAATCACTTTTATTGGTGTGTTTTGCTTTAAAATTCAATATATATTTAATTCTATCATATTTGTCGTTGTATTTTCTTTTCTTGGCGGCAGGGGGGGGCCCGTTAAGGTGTTTTTGAATTTCTGCAGCCTAATGTTGTAATTCTAGAACAATTTTCAAAGATAACAAATAAAATCCTGCGTGGTGCTGATCTACGAACTATTGAAAACGATTATGCCATGATTCAGCACTATTTTGAGTACGTGGTATGTTTTCCTCGTTTAAAACATACGTGCTCCATAAGCATGGTTCATATTTAGGTGGTGAAGAACTGGTACCCGATATATAATTTTCACCAAACCATTCTGCTATCACTTTTGTTTCGAGAGAGATATTTTGCTGCCATTCGTCAAAATCATTTGATTTCTGATGAAAACGATTTGCTTGATCCATATAGTTTTTGGAAACCTCGACTTTGCACTTGTCTATATAAAATTTGGCCCAAGTGAAAATAACAACCATTTAACACTGCGTTTTCAAAATTATACTTTGGGACAACGTGGTGATCAGAAAATTTACATCAACGACCACCTGACGCTGTATAATAAAGCCTTACTCAACAGAACTAAGATTTTGCTTAGGAAAAAGGATATGAATATGTATGGGTAACAGGCTACAAAATCTTTATAAGAAAAAACCGGGTCTGGTGGAACTTCCGCCAACTCTTTGTTAATCTGCCTTAAGTTCTCCATTAAGATCGGCAGTGACTCCATTTGGACGGACAATCTCTTCAGTTCAGAGAGTACACTCTCCAAATCCGTTCCCGTCGAAGACACAACCCTGGGACTCACTGCCAGGGCTTTACAGGAATTGCATCTCCATCGCCGAGCTTTCTCCATCCAGTCTCAGTGATGCCAGCGCATGGAGTCAAACTGACCCTTTCAAGCTGTGCATCTGACCCCGTCATTGACTTGGTTTTCGCAACTCTTGCACTTGAACATGGTATTTCAATTAAGATAAAAATAAAGTTTAAAAAAAATATATATAAAACTTTAAGAAACGTAGTCAACAATGAGTACTTTTTTTATTAGTAATAGGCTTGCGCTTGACCACTATTTCACCTGATGGTAAGCGATGATGTGGTCGACGCTTAAGCACTTAACGAGCGTAAGGCCGCTGCCTCGAATCTTGCGGGCAGCGGGGCGGCGGCGGCGGCGGCGCGGGCGCGGTAAGATCTAATGCATACAATCAAATGGCCGCGCCGCGAAAACAGCGGCGCGGGTGCGGGCAACGAGCGGTGCACGCCAGTCAAGCGATGACCGCCCGCGCGTCTGCATAGCAGTGTTGTGCAATTTATTTTTGTGACGTGTCGAAATGTCCTCGGACCTGCTAGAGCAAATTATGTCAGCAATTTTTGAGAGGACACCGATATGGAACAGCAAAGATTTGAACCATAAAAATAGAAGAGTAATTAACCAGTTTAATTTACAAATCACCCTTGATAGCTTCATGATTATAGTCAAAAGTTTCTTCACTCATTCTGGTGTATTCGTAGAATTTGTCAGGACATTGTCTCTGTTCTTCATAATTTCGATAAAACTCGCCTTTTCTTTTCCTTGCCCTATAGTAAGAATTCACTTCTTCTTTTATCCATAATAAATCGAGCGCTAGGCATAAATTTGAATTTATAAAAATTGTCGCCGTTGTTCAGACATTTCGTTCGCGATTAAAAGCAAATATCTGGACGACACAACTACGAACACAACACTACGCCGCTATAGTGCCGCGCGATCTGCCCGCTGGTTTCGAGAACGGGTCTGCGTTGCCCGCGCCGCTCCCGCGCTGCCGCCGCCGCCGCTCCGCTGCCCGCAAGGTTCGAGGCAGAGGCCTAAGGCATATATGTGCGCACGGTTTCGCTGTCTACCGTCGAATGAAATTTATTATTAGTGAACTAAGCTTGTACAATGCCAGTAACGTATAGAACTAATCAGCGACTTCGAGACGATTTCTTTATTCATTGTTTCGACTGGATTTCTACCAAGCGCACTTACGTGTTTCAGACGATCGCTCGGCCTATACTCGACACTAATGTTATAATATTTTATCAAAAACCATCATCCTGCGATACGTGACCGTACCTTGGACCGCTGCACAATCGGTAACAACATTTACATGCATATTTACCTATAACATACACGCGAAATCTACGTAACGAGTCCAACAAGTTTGAAGCTCATGCTATGGTCCATGCTATTCTCACTTGTAACACGACTGATCGCAATGATGCGGGTGTTAGATTTGGGGAGTCTGTCACCTGAGAGAGGCCCGAGAAGGTGACGTGCTGTGTTCCACGCTTGCCTATCAAGAGGAATTATGGCCTACAGAACACCATTTGGTTTTAGTCAGTAGGAGTCTGATAGACCCCTCAGCTTTCCCCAATAACCCTCCGAGCAGGATGCTGACCTGCCTGCTCCCCGCGCAAAAGAGGTTCAACGGCCTTCGACAGTCTATCAAGGATTATTTTACAGAAGACCTTAGAGGGAGTCGACAACAACGTAATGCCCCTCCAGTTATCGCAACTACTGAGATCACCTTTCTTGGGCACGGCAATTAAAAGTCCCTTGTTCTAGTCGTCCGGGAGTTCTTCAGCTGTCCATATCCTTTCAATTAAAGGCGTCGACGGCGGAGGCTAAGTCGGTTGTAACATTGCCGCAGTTATCAGGTCGAGTCCAGGTGCTTTGCCTGCCTTCAAAGAGAGGATCGCTTCAGTCACTTCTGAGGCTGACGGTGGTTCCGTATCGATTTCGAGAGGTCGAGGTGGTGTAGAACCTACCTGCAGCGCGTCAGGCGTCAAAGATGCTTACTATCGGAAGACCTCCTCAAAGTGGTGGCGCCAGCGTTGCATCCGCCCTTCCGACGTCACAATAAGCTGCCGCGGCTAAGCCTTGTGCTTCCAGCCAAGGTCTTCGTGGCTTTATACAGCTCTTTCAAGTTGCCGGTGTTCGCAGCGTGTTGAGCACTATCAGCAATATCATCAGTCCACCGCTATCTGTCTGCACGCGTACTGCGATAAATCGCTTTGCGCTTCTGGCGGTATTGAGCATTGAGGTCGGCTCGTTCGGCATCATCACGGGCCTCAAACAGTTTGAGGTGTTACTTCCTTCTATCCTCAATGAGGCTCCATGTGTGAAGTGACATCCAGTCCTCGCGCACATGTGTTGATTTGTGCCCAAGGACCACGGAGCTGGTCTCTGTATAGGCCTTTCTAATGCGTGTATGTATTACATTTCAATGAGTCCATTAATTTCGTAAATTTCACCAAATTTTGCAATCTCTTGGAATGTCTCCTTGCTACGAGATGACCTGCTCACAGCTACGGTGTGACTAAAAATTTGGGCTGCTGGTTTGACCTTAATTTTTCTTATTTTGTCAATGTATATGTGCTCGTCTGTGACTCTAAACAGGCATTTAAACTCTCCATAGGATTTATCTGCTTCATATGTTTGTTTATAATATTCCCATTTAACGGTTTTCTCGCACTTCTCTTCAAAATCATAATATTTTAAATCTTTTGTAAAGTAAATTATTTTGGACTCCTTTTAATAAATGTGGAACATCAAATAGAGGGCTTATTTTTGTTTTGCCTATTCAATAACTTCATTTTTCCATTCCTTTTGTTCTCTTAAATATTTTATTCTTGTCTCTTCTACCAACTCATTTATTACACTAACATTGACAGTGCTCTGGTCACAAATAGTACACATGACCTTTAATCCCGTACAACGTACACATTTAATATTTTTTTACAATATGTCCTTCAGTTGAAGCTTATTATGAAGGGAATTAGTAAAATAATATGCGACGGGTTGCTTGAATTTCTTTCTTAATCCTTTCACCATGAAGACCAATACGTGGTCTGCAATCTTTTTGCCATCAAATGTGAACCCCCTAAGCTGGTCTTTTGCAGCATTATAGTGGATTTGGGGGGAAATTGACATTTTGTCGAAAATTATTCTGCATAACCGATCTTCTGGACTCAACTCCTTGACAGTATTTTTAATTTTTATAAAAATGTATTTATTCAGCCCTGGCTCCACATCTATTTTGGTCAAAAGTCTTTTTAATGATTTTGTAGATGGCAACGTAAAATATTTTGCCAAAAGAGGGTAGCTTCTTGGACTCTTCTTATATAAAGAAAGTAAAAGCACCTTTTCTTCTAGAGAGAATCTGCGACCAGAAGACTTCTTGCTTGTCTGGGTGTACTGCATCTTTGTGAAAATCTTTGCTGCTATTGTCATATTGTTTGTCAGTATTTGTTTATATATTTTTTTTTAAATTTGTCAGCACTGGCTATTCTATATCTCTGAAGGGTTTTGTTTTTCTTTTGTGCTCTGATCAAGTTCGATTGTAAAATTTTAATCTTTCTTCTTGATGTTTTTAGTTGCTTCAGCCAGAATGATTACACCTCCTGCAGCTGATGATTATCTATAAAAAAACACATTGTTTTAGTTCCAAACTAAGGAAACTAACACTTATATTACTGTCTATTTAATTTTTAGTTGATGTAGTGGTGGATCACTTCAGTATTTTTCTTAAAAGTGCATGTTGTCTCCTAATCTCCTAAGAATCTCAAATAAAAACTTACTTTTCTTTTTATTCATTGCCTTCTTCTTCAGTCGGCAATAATTGTGTTCTGAAGTTATAAACCTGGCACAGTTATCTGTAATGTGAGAGAAATATTGATTTACTTTGTGTGTTGTTTTTAGGTTTAGTTTAGTGTAAGTTCATGTATATAATTATATACCAAGGACATGAAAGCAATAATTAATTGGAATTAATATGTAGGTACCTGTCAATATCGGTTTGAATGTAGCAAGACTGTTTTCTTCATTTACAGGTTCATGAGCAAGTAACATTTTCTCTGAAGAACCAATTTCATCAGACTTGCCTGAAAAAAATTACATTTTAAAAATAATAATGATAAAGAATTTTAATACTACGTGTGATAAAAATATTGCCTATATAAAGCAATATTTATTACATGTTTTAGGACATGAATGCAATAAATATTTGGAATTTATATTATGTAAATACCTGTCAGTGTCGGTTTTAATGTAGCAAGGCTGCTTTCTTCAATCACAAGTTCAGGAGCTAGTAATACTTTCTCTGAAGTACCACCTTTATCAGACTTGCCTGAAAAATAATAGTATAAAAATAATAATGACTATAGAATCAAGTGGGATAAAACTATATAATGCTGTTTATTAAATTTTCTATAACACAGAATAACCACTTAAAATTTTACTATGTTTACAAAAGAATATAAATTAACCTTGACTGCCTCGTTGGTCTAGTGGTCACCAGCACTACTGCTGAACATGAGGTCATGGGTTTGATACCCGGGCCGGGCGTGTTATTGAGTTTTTCCTTTTGGGATTGCTCAGTAGCAGCCAGGAACTTGGATTTGTGCCCGGTTGATGGCTATAGGCTCACCCCTATTACACAGGACTTAAACATAACAAGCGAAATGTGGTTGTACTATAGGTACAACATTGCCTAACCATTCGGGGAATACAGGCTTGATGGTTATGTTATGTATTTTTATATTTATTGAAAAATATGGCCAGCATTCCTCATTTTGCTTCGTTGCCACTAGTACCATTAAAAGTACCATGATGGAACTATTGAGGGTTTTTGTTTTATCATTAGTTCCATTTTTAAATAATCTGAAAATAATGGAACAGATGTTGAATTTAGGAACATGTGAATTTTTTTATGGGCGTAAAAATCTCAAGAGGAAAAACATTAAGGTTTTATAATAATATTATTCATTAAAATCAATAAATATATCTAAAAAATTACTCACATATTTTATTGACAATTGCAAGGCTTCAAAGATCAAGTCATTTCTACTATATAAACTCTGCATCGTTTAGGTTGTGAGCCCATAGTTCTGTAGAAGATCAGTTATATACTTCATTGATGTTGCATCATCGTATAAAATATGTAAGAGCTGCAATAAATTTGTCTCGTTTTTATTGACATTTGTATTAATATTATGATGCCAGTCTTCAAGGACATTATTTTTCTAATGCATCTCACAATAACTCACACACCATAATTTTTGTACATCTGGTTTCATCCAAAACGTGAATAAATATTTATTAAATACATGAAAAGCATCGTTTTTGGGCACTTCCTTTTGTATATATTTCCAACCTTCTTCGATGTTATTTGGCGGGAGAAACGCTAAATTTACACAAAGAGAAATTATTCTTTTTTTTCTGCTACTGTTATACCCCTTTTTCGACGTAAGGCCCAGTTTGGTAGCTCTTCGAAAAAGGCTGTTAGTATAATAAATAATTTTCGTCTGTCACAGACATGACAGACGTCATTTTTGTTCTTGGTTTATTTCAGTAAGTATTTATTGATAATTTCTTGTGTTTTTTCAAGGTTCTCTAAATATTTGTTTGTTATGAGGTTTCTTATTTTATGGTGTTGTTTAATTTTATGGTTTTTTATTTGAGGAACGGAAAATTAGACATTATTATTATTCGTTTATTCATCTTTTTTCTCATTATTTTACATTTTTAAATATTTTTACAAAACACATTTTAAAAAGAAAAACATTTAAAAATATAAAAAAAAGAGGCCCACCGGTATCGGGAACAGGGTCCAAGCTACCGGCGGTCAGGGCTCCAGAGAGAGGAACCTCCTAACAATACGAGCCGTGTCCAGCAATACTGCTTTCTGGATCAGGCCCTTGACCCAGCCGCCTAACGAGAGCCTCCTAAGGTGTTGGTCGAGGCTCGTGGCTATTAAGCCATTGGCTGACACGACTATCGGTACAATGATCGCTGTGTCCACATCCCACATGTCGGCAACTTCGCGAGCCAAGTCAAGATACTTGATTTGCTTATCTTTCTCGGCTTTCACGAGGTTCCCGTCATGCGGGACAGTTATGTCAACAATCATTGCACGCCTCTCGATTTGGTCCACCACCACTATATCAGGCTTATTAGCGATAATAGTCCTGTTAGTGATGATGGACCGATCCCAGTACAATGTGATATTGCCATTCTCAAGAACTGGGTCGGGCACATACCTGTAGTACGGCACCTCCGATGCCACAAGAGTGTATTTCAGAGCAAGTTGCTGATGGATAATCCTGGCTACAAGGTTGTGCCTATGCAAGTACTCTTCGTTAGCTAGACGAGAATAACCAGAGATAATGTGACGGATCGATTCACCCGAACGGTGACATGCCCGACAGATGTCAACCGTACCATCCTTCACAATAAATCTCCGGTAGTTATTCGTCATGATAACTTCGTCCATAATTGCACAGACAAAACCTTCGGTTTCCCCAAAGAGGTCTCCAAAACGTAACCAGGCTACGGACGCTGACTGGTCTACATCGGACCCATGTAGGGCCCGGAAAAAGCGTCCGTGAAGCTCCTTACTCTGCCATATCTCCTTGCGGTCGTTAGTGTCAAGCACTACAGGCTTGCGCCAGTTCTCATTCGCCAAGGAGAGCGGAGTGAGTCCCTTGTCCACTGCTACTACATCTCGATTCATACCCACGTCGGTGTTTAGAAAATATTCTCTGAGATTGCATATCTCGCGGTTGTGGAGGCTTTCCACACTTCCGCGGGATATACAATCTCATGACTGACGATCGTGGGTGATGCATTCGATATGCAGTCAGCAGTGTACGGACCCGCCTATCCAGGGCGTCAAGTTCCGTTTGAGTCCATTTGAGTATGCCGAAAGAGTACATCAATACCGGCATGACCCAACCGTTGAAGGCGCGCACCATGTTTCCGCCCGAAAGAAGGCTATTGAATACCTTATTCAGGCGGCCAAAGAAGCGTTCCTTCAAATATTGCTTCATGTCAGCAGTGCTGATACCTAACGCTTCCGACATACTCAAATACTAATAGGTTTCGTTTGGATAGAGGGATCTCAGGTTTATGGAATCCGCGAGTTGAATTCCTACGGATTCCACAATCAACTTAATTTTTTTTTCTTTATTTTTCAATATATTTTTTTCATTCATACAATTTCCACAATTTTCATCACGTGCTATTGCAGTCTACTCAGGAAAGGAGCGATCACTAATATGTCAGCTCTTAAATTGACTTCAAAGTCATAATTCTCTGGCATTATTTCATCAGGATTAGCCAGAATGTAGTTATTCCATATGGCCCCGGGAATCGAGCAATTGTTCTCAAAACGCTGTCTTTGAACTAGCGGAGTATCTGGATCAGCCAAAGCTGTAACCACTTCTCTAGGGGAGGAGAGCATTAAATTTTCAGGCTTAGGAATCATTCCGTCAGCGTTTTCTGTCTTAGCTACGACAGACAAGTAGACTTTTTCATCATGAGTCAGAATTCCAACTGCATCGATGATCTTCTTTATGGTGACAGGCACCATGGTACAAGTTTTAAAAAATTTCAAAACTGATAGGGTTATGCCCTCGTGTTGATAAATTGCATCTGTAAATCTAGGTATCATAGTAAATTGTGATTTGAGTGATAAGATCTTAGATTCAAGTAATAAAAATACACTCTATATTGAGCATAGATGTTGAATCTTTATTATTATTATTATTATATACTTTATTGTACACCACAAAATATGTACAGGACAAACATTCACAAAAACATGTTAGAGTTAAAAATTTGGGGATCAAGTTTTTATCAACCAGCTCCTTTAAATTTTTCTGTTTTGTTTTCGCTGAGCTCTTGCATGCCCGTGTATACTTTTACTGTTGCCATCTCTTACAAGAGCTTAATTTTTTTCCTCTTGTTACTTAAGCATATTTTTGGGAAATCTTTATCTTTGTATGATGTTTTCTAAAAAAAATGCAAACGATGTTGAGGATATCAACAAATAAAACTGTAGATTGGTACTGGATAACTCTTTTACTTAAGTTTCTACAAATTTTGGTTATAGAAAGTAATTTTGAATAAAATAACAGACATGACGGCCGGTAGCGAGCGCGCAGATGAAGTGTGGTGGCGCGACGTACGCCCAGTGTTGCCAGGTCCTAGTGTGGGCCGGAACATCCTCCGGGGCCTTGAAACCCAGGGGTTTCAAGAATAGTAGAATCTTCTTGGTTCGGTATGATGCACATCTTGTTGATGGCTCTACGCTTTATGCCCCTTGTCGTGAGCACATCGGCGACGCAACTGATGGCGTCTGTTCCTGGATACAGTTTAACTATTCGAGCCATGGGCCACTGAAGAGGAGGTAGATTCTCTTCCTTCATTATCACTAGGTCGCCTTCTTTCAGTTCTTGCTGTCTCGTCTTCCATTTGGTTCGTTGTTGCAACTCAGCTACGAATTCTCGACGCCATCACTCCCAAAAATGTTGTCTTAATCTTTCGATAATTGATCGGAAGTGATGGAACAGTAGTGAGCGGTCGACCGATCAGAAAGTGCCCAGGAGTTAAAGGAGTAGGGTCATTCGGATCAGATGAAAGGGGCGTCAAGGGACGTGAGTTCAAAATCGCCTCTTATCTGTGTGAACAAAGTAGCCAGCTTCTCAAACGTTAGGGAGGCATTACCGGCTACGCGACGTAAATGAAATTTGGCGGACTTAACGCCAGCCTCCCACACACCTCCAAAGTGAGGTGAATACGCGGGACTAAATACAAATTTAAAACCTTCGTTGGAAGCAAAATCGCTAACCGACTCACGACTGGATCTCAGTATTCTCCTTATCTCATTGTTTGCATCTCTAAAATTCGACCCATTGTCGCGAAAAATAGTGTTAGGTTTGCCTCTTCTAGAGACAAATCTACGTAAAGATAAAATGAATGCCTGGGTGCTCAAATCGCTCACCAATTCTAAATGTAGTGCCTTAGTTGAGAGGCATATATAGGCATAAATAGCACTACGAGATGCGGTTTCCCCTACCTTTGCGGCTAGATATCATGAAAGGTCCGGCAAAATCGACACCACACGAGTAGAACGGGTAAGATGAGTAACTCCTTTCAGCAGGTAGGTCGCCCATCAAGGGCTGCACTGTTTGCCCTCGTAAACGGACGCAGATGACGAACTGCTTTGCTGTACTACGTGCCAGGCATCTACCACCTACAGCCCAGAATCTTTCCCTTACAGAGGCTAGTAAGTGTTGCGGACCTGCATGAAATAATCTTACATGTGTATGTTTAAATATTAATTTAGTTAAAGAATTGGAATTGGAATCTAAAACAAGGGGGTGTTTCTTATCATAGTCGAAATCAGAATTTTTAAGTCGACCCCGATTCTTAACAAACCATTTGTATCAATAAAACAATTTAGAGACAACAATTTTGATCTTTGATTAAAGCATTATTATTTTTTATACACTATATTTCTTTGTTATAACTTTCCAATTGACTGTATTTTACTAATAACATTAATGACTTATTTAATTCATCAGCATTCAAAGGTTCAGTAATTTTTGCTGTTTTATTTTTGCAATTAAATATGAAGCACGTAGCACGTATGCATAAATTCTTTTCAATCTAAGTTAAAATATTTATCAAATTTAATTATTGTATTTTGAAGTGACTTTTTTATTTCAGGTAAATCTGTAGGGTGTTGTGTGTTTTGTGTGGGCCAGTGAACTTGATTCATGGCCAGAAATGTAGGCCCTTCCCACCACAAAGCAGATGACTGAAGCTGCTTGGGGGTCACGCCCCGGGAAGCTATGTCCGCCGGATTCTGGGCTGTAGGCACGTGACAAATAGTAAATTCACTGGTAAGTTCGTTAATCTCATTCACACGATTGCACACAAAGACTTTAAGATCTTTGGGATGAGTTTTTATCCACCCTAACACAACTGTTGAGTCAGTCCACAAGTATTTTCTACTGATGTCACAATGTAAAGACTGTAATACCTTAGAGCATAGACGAGCGCCAAGCAAGGCACCACATAACTCCAACCGTGGTATTGTGGTCGGTTTCAAGGGCGACACCTTTGCTTTGGCACACAGCAACCTGACAGTGACGCCTTGGCCTTGCTCCTGCTTATTTACAGAGCGCAGGTACACGCAAGCTGCGTAGGCTTGCTGGGAAGCGTCGACAAAACAATGCAATTCTATATTGTCAGGGAACTCACACAAAACCCGTCTGGGAATCTTTATTGAAGACAAACTTGAAAATTCTTTTAAAAGGCTTGACCAATTCTTACAGAATTCGATGGGCACTGGATCGTCTCAGTCAAGTTTAGATGACCACAATTCTTACAGCAATATCTTGGCCACAATGATACATGGACTTAGTAATCCTAGGGGGTCGAAGACTTTAGAGGTGGCTGAAATGACTGACCTTTTGGTTATTTGAGGGGAAGGTTCTATATCAGTAGAAAACTGTAGTGAATCAGTTTTAGACCAGTTTAAACCTAGAACACTGGAATCCTTATTAAAATCCATTTGAGTTGATAAATCAATGTCATTATCAAATAACATATGACAGTTAATCCTGAACTTTCTAAAAGGCAAACAGGCAGAATTTAAGACACCCACCACTTGCTGATAGATGTACTTAAGTCCCTCTACTGTTTCAGAACCGGTATTGAGATCATCAGCATAAAACCCTTCTTGGATAACATTACCAATAGATTTGTCCTCACATTCACGAGCAAGCTGTAGGAGACATCTCGAGCTCAGAAATGGTGCCGACGCAGTCCCGTAGGTGACTGTGTTGAGTTGCAGAACGTCGATAGGTTGGTGAGGTTCATCGCGCCACAGTATGAGTTGTAGATGGCGCTGCGATCGATCTACTGCTATCTGTCGAAACATTTTTTCGATATCCCCTGTAAGAACAAACCTATGCATACGAAACCAAAACAAAATCGAAATCAAATCACTTTGAACCACTGGCCCTACCATTTGTATATCATTGAGTGACTTTCCGGAGTGAGTTATAGACGAAGCATTGAAAACCACTCGTAGTTTGGTGGTTTCACTCTTCTCACGGATGACTGCGTGATGTGGCAAGAAGTAACCAAAGTCAGGTTTATTTACCTTAGTAAGATGCCCTAGATTAGCATATTCATTTATGAATTCTTTATATTCTAATTTTAATTTAGGAAACTTGAAAAACCTTTTCTCTAGGCTTCCGGTAGAATAATTTTTATGTACGTTCAAAAGTGCCGCTTGGTGTTGAAATAAAATATCTTTGTCTTTTGTCTTTGTCTTTCCAAACATTTTTTAGCAATATAATATGAGTCACCGAGTACTTGCTCAGGTGTTTCTTTGAATGTAATTTTTACTAAAAATCTACCATTTGAAAGCCTAGAAACATTTTCTACAAAGTGATTTTCACAGAGTTGCTCTTCGACGGAATAAGTTTTAGTTTGTAGTGGTAAGTCATCAATAATCCAATTTTTTTCTAAAGTATCTTTAATTTCTTGAGAGAAGTTACAGTGAACTTCGGGGATTGACTGACTCATTAGCAAGGGACCACCTATAAGCGATCCAAGCTTTAGACTCCTGAAGTACTGGTTTATTGAAACCAAGTTTTATTATTCCATTACCAATTAAATCCCTATAAACGTCTGCCCCTAAGAGGATGTCCACCTCTGCTGGTAAAAAGTATTTAGGGTCAGCAAGTATTACATTATTGGGTAAATGCAAATGCTCAGTATTTATTTCTGAGTTTGGAAGAATACCAGTAATGTGTGGAATGACCAAACATTTAACTTTAAATTGAAAAGGCATTACTCTTGATTTAATTGGAATTACACAACTTTGATTAATTTCAAATCGTGCTGAAGTATTAATTTCACTAACACTCACAGAGCGAACACCCTCAGGAGACAACCCTAGTCGTTTTATTAAATTGACTGTAACAAAAAAGCTTTGTGAACCAGTTTCACACAACACTCTAGCAGCATAGGTTTTACCCTTTACTGTAATGTTTACAATTGCAGTACATAGCAAGACTTGACTTGCAGAACCCAATGTTGACTGCCTGGCTGAGGCAGTCAAACAAACAGGCAAAGATGAGCTTATTCGTGCCTCTGAATCTGTACTAACTTGTTTGTGTAAAAGTGTATTATGTTTCTTTTTGCAAGTGAGACACAAACCCTTCATATTGCATCGAAAGGAATTATGGCCGCTGCGTAAGCAGTTCTTACATAACTTGGCCTTACTAACCTCACCCAACCTATCATCAACACTCATATCCTTAAATTTTGAACAATTATACAATGTGTGATCTTGATACATAAAATACAACTTGTTTACTAACTTGTTTATCAGAAGAAACAACTAAACGCTTAGAATGAGTGTGGGGCTTCTGTTTGTTATCAGAAGTTTTATCAGATCGGTGAGAATTACTATATGCAGTCTCAAGGACATCAGTACGGCCTCGTAAGAAAGAGTAAAATTCACTTAATAATGGTAAGTCAGTAAGGTTACATTTATATTTCTCCCACTTTCTACTAGTGTCGATGTCTAATTTTGCCGAGACCATAAATATTATTAAGGCATCCCACTTATCTGTAGGCTGGCCTAGGGAATCAGGAGCGCGTAAATGTTTAGAGACATGATCGACAATAAATCGTAAAGCTTTGTAAGATTCTGACCGCATAGGTTCAATATTGTGCAATGCTTTTAAATGATTATTGATAAGAATATTTTTACTGTCAAATCTTTGACATAATAAGTTCCAAGCAATTGAATCATTCTTAGCACTGAATTCTATGGACTTTATTACAACTGATGCGCTTCCTTCAAGCGAGGAACGCAAATAATGAAACTTATTTATCGCTGGAATCCCTTCATCACTATTTATCATTGATTCAAAAGTATCCTTGAATTCAATCCACGATAAATAATTTCCATCAAAAGTAGGCAGTTTTATTGCAGGCAACCTTATTGTGCTACCTATTTTTATTTATTAATTCACATACATTGTTAAGATAGTCACCGAATTTAGTACATCTCCTTTTCAAAATACCCCTCTGTTTGACTTAACTAGACAATTCAGCTGTCTGGTCACTGTCAGCGGTACTAACAGATTTGGCTTCCGTAACACTCATTGTATCTCTTTTAAGTTGAACGTATTAAATAGAAACATGAGATTAAATTATCACTTGGGCAACAAACAACGAAATAAATAAATGTGCAAATCAAGCCTGATTTCTAGGAGATGAGTCGCTCCAGATCCAGCCGCAGCCGAAGTTTCGCGATGCTCTGGTAACAAACAAGTTTGCCTTCCCGGCGAGTCCTCGTTACCGACTCGTGGGACAGCGCGGCGCGGGCGCTTGGTCCCGCTGGGGTCCAAAGTCCAACGCGCGGCCACGTGGGATAGCTGGAATTAGTCGGCCAAAATACCGTTTAACTATTGGAAAAACTATTACTTTTCCCAAATGGAAGCGAGACAAAAAGAAAAATACTTAAATAATAATTAAAGCGACCTTGTTTCCAAGCTTTGCAATGTTATAAAAGCGTTCTTAAATTTATAAACCACCAAAAAGTGCAGTAGATTAGATAGGTGCCACAGCCACAGATCGATTTAATTATTTGAAACAAAGGAATACCTGGAACACCTGCACTTTGGAAGACCTTATGCTCGCCACTGACGACGCAATTGGCGTGGCCACCTACTGGGCCCAAAATTTATAAAGAGTTTCCCATCGACTCGAAAAGAAGAAGAAGAACAAAGGAATGAGTTCAAATGTACTTGCAAATTGATATGAAATGGCTAAAAGGTTTTGTTGCGAAATAAAAACAGGCAGCGTGCGCGTGCGTTATTATGATAAAATATTTGAAACAACACCCTTATTTTGTTTGACAGGCTCAAAGCTAGATTAGGTGATACAATACCTAACGCTTGATTAGCAAGCCGATTCGTTCACACAACAAAAAACGACTGAACTGAAGGAATTTTAGGATTAGGTAATAGTAATTAGGATTAGGGCTTACTCTCCTCGGATTAGTCCTCTGAATCACGCTGATGCAATGTCTCACAGGCTCCAAGAGCAACACAAATCCAATCCACTTCCTTTTTATTCCAACTGCTTCCCTCCTTTGTTGAAGTCGATACAAAATGGACGCGCCGTGCCGCGATGACGCCGCTGGTTTTCGCAGGATCGCTCGGCCGTTGTATATTCGTCGATTGTTTCTGCTCGGGCGCCACTTTTGTTGAGGATATCAACAAATAAAACTGTAGATTGGTACTGGATAACTCGTTTACTTAAGTTTCTACAAATTTTGGTTATAGAAAGTAATATTGAATAAAATAACAGACATGACGGCCGGTAGCGAGCGCGCAGATGAAGTGTGGTGGCGCCGCGTACGCCCAGTGTTGCCAGGTCCTAGTGTGGGCCGGAACAAACGGTTCACTTTTTTCACACTTAGGATTTTTATATAATTCCATGTTAAGTGGTTTTTTTCTTCAAGTTCATTGAAATTGTATACCCAGTCTTCTTGAAGTTTTTTCAAGTCCAGAAATGAATCATAAGTGAGTTCATGTACTAAGAAATTTTGGCCGGTGTTTTTGTTTTTGTTTGTTTCGTTTTTTGACGTTATTTTATTTTATTTGGGAAACAAACAGATGCAATTACAAACATAAGCATACAATTAGTTCAACACAATCCAGAAACAGTGTTCACAGATTGATATATAAGTAAATTAATCTAAGTGTAACAACAACCAGAAGTTCACACAGTATAAAGAAGTCACAATTCAATATTATATTATTGTATAACATATTATTAAAATTTATATTATGCCAAAATGTTTTTTATGCAAAACCTAAATTTAGGTAGAGAAAGGTGAAAAATATCTAAATCTTGATTTTCTTTTAATGAGATTATGTCGTTGTACAAACGACATGCTCTTTTAATAAAAGTATTCTTGCCGTAATTGGTTCGGGAGAAACCAATTTGGAAGAGAGTTCTCCTGCGTGCATATTTAAGCGTGGACATCCAAAACTTATTTTGCTGAGAAGATAAGGGGAGTCCAATTGGCCTCTAATAATTTTATATAAATATACTAGATCTCGCTCTGCACGACGTTCCTCCAATTTCTGAAGCCTAGGTGTATGATCAGTTCCAGAGTTAAATCGCCAACTCAAGTGCTTAGTAAATTTATTTTGCAATTTTTGAATTTGGTCAATATAAACTGCATACTGGGGATTCCAAACCGCTGAAGCAATATGTATATGATGTTCTCCTATCCTTTCCATTGAAATCGGCACTTTCAAATAGATGATACCTGATAACCCTGAATTTTATGTACTTATTCTATCCAGTACATTTTCTGTGTCTGTTGGTCGATGGCCAAACTTAGTTGCACCCAATCAGTAAAGTTTATTTAAACTTCTCTTGGAGTCATCAAACCGAGCTCTATCAATATTTTTTGTTTCATCACCGCAGCTAAAGAAACTGACGAACGTTAAAATACGCTTATCCCGGGGCCAAATTAATCACTCCGGTAGAATAACTCATGCTGAAACACATAAAAATCATACTACCAGTATTCCACAACGGTTAGTCAGCCCAATGTCGGATAATATCAGAACAGACATATTAACAAATAACTGCAACAATACTGAGTATCTAATTAAGAATTTACCTAGCCCATCGACCTGGACCTTACCGACTATAGTTGGAAGCGACTGTGAACAAAAAGCAGTGAAACCTAAAATCATAACTGAAGGAAACAACAACAATGATAATAAAAAAAGAAAAAAAAATTACATCATTGGTGACGAACAAGCTCAAAATCTTGTTTAAAGAATGCTTGAAAGTAGGCAAGGTAAATGGAATGACAATTATGCCATCTTCGGAATGGTAAAACCATCTGCCACAAGCTGCGAAATACTAAAAACTTAGAAATAGATAAGTATATTAAATGTATCAAGTACTTTTCAGATGTACCTATTCGGTTGTACACTGTAAAAACTTGAAAGTTATTGTTTGTCAATGATTAAGCGAACACTGTCTAACCATTGTGTTGTCATTGTCATTTAAAGCAAAGACTGATAACATCTAGACTGGACATGCACAGCCTTGAGTTATACATTTTGTAGCAGTTTTATATATGCGTAATTTTATATTTTTACTCTGGATATAAACATAAAATTAAGAGAGGGTGTTGTATAGAAACCTTTGTAGTAGTTTGGTTTATATTTCGACGAATCAATTATGTCACTTGCTTAAAAGTCTTTTCAGAAATGAGATTTAAATGTTAAGAAGAATATTGGAAGAATTTTACCACCACTCACCAAGAATTAATAAAATGTACGATACGCGAAAATCGAAATACGTAAATGAGCTATTTTGTGAACGAAGATTACTATTTATGCGAAGATCTTTATTTATCTATGCAAGCGGACCTGAAAGATTTATGTTTACAATTTTCGACCGGTAGTCTGTCACGCAGTTCAGGTGCATATGATGCGGCAGGAACATTTATATCACAACTTCGTATGCCGAACATTGAACTGCCAAAATTTACGTTATTAATTTAGAAAGTTATTTGCATTTTTTTAGTTTTTCGCTTTAGAAGTCGGTTTATTTTTTATAAAATTGTATTCAACTGTACCGACATCGTCATTATATACTAGAGGAAAATATCTGATCTAATTGTTTATTATTGAAACAAATTATGTCTAAACTAGGTACTAATAAATAATTAAGTCGAACAAAAAATGTTACATTTTCCTTACTCTTGTATGCGTATAAGAAACATTTAATGAGAAAGGCGGGCACATTGCATCTTTCACCCTCATAATCTGTTGTACAATGGCAGACTGGGTCAATCTCTTCATTCAGGGAACAGTTACCGTTGTTTAAGCAATCAAATCAAATCAATTTATTCGCAATAAATGTTGGTACAATTTTGGTCTTAACATACAACAATACTGATGGGTATGCGTTGACTTTGCCATCCCCAGAGTTACCGGTAATATATCTGAAACAATAAACATTAATATATATTAAACAGTGTAACAATCAATAAAGAAGTCAGTAAAATGTGACTCTGTATACAAAACAATAAAATGAAAATTGTTGAAAAAAAGTCCATGGCACATGAAGTGAGATAAAAACATTGATTTTCTCGAAGGATTGGGCAGAGTTCTACGTATTACAACGATAACATTTCACCAGTTGTACCATAAGTCCTATGTGACGGGGAGCGAGGCTGTTATCATCAACCGGGCACAATCCAGACTCCGGGCTGCTATTGCCAAGTTCTAGATCCACAAACTCAAAAACAATATGTTTAAAAAAAAAAAAAAAAAAAAATATGCTCAGGCCAGGAATCGAACCCAGGACCTCATGCTCAGCAGTTGTGTTTGCGACCATTAGTCGAACGATGCATTGAGAAACTATATATAGTTGAAACCTAGGGAATACAGACGACTGTGCTACTATTTTTCTTTTAGTGAATGTCAGAAGTTTACCTACCAGTCATTCAAATGTTTTGGAGTACCCTTAGGTCACATCACGCCTGATGTATGGCGCTCTTGTATTAGGCGGGCATCCTGAAGAATTATATTTTTCGTTACCGTTTCCTTTACTTTTGATGGGTTAGGTTCGTAAGGACTAGATTGCAAAACGACTTAGTTGCATAGTGCCTTAGTAAGCGCAATGCCATTTTTGCAGAATGCCCTAGTGACACGTGAGTAGTAGTAGTGAATGTCTTAGTTGTACGATCGACAACTAAGGCATAACGCCGAAGTTGCAATATGACTAATAGAGTTTACGACCAAATTATAAAAAGTCTTGGTTATAAAATGACGCATAAGTTGTCTGGATAGCACATGGTCTTCATAGAAAACATGATTGCATAACGACTAGGTAACGTAAGATGAATTGTATTTATGCAGGAACGAGCAGTTGTTGTCTAGGTCTTGGACGGAGTCGCGGGCCGAAACTAGTGTTAAAAGAAAACAATTTTATGTAAAAATAACTCTAATATACAAATATAACCTAAACATCTCTTCTTAAACTCAAATTTCTTTAATTCTTATTGTATAGTGGCATATTTTATTTGGAATACGAACAAGTGTTTGCAATATAAGAAACATGCAGGGCAGTTTAACCCCTTTGTTGAATACAGGCCTGCGGACCACAAGCCAAGAGGCAACACTGGGCCAATGAGCAATGCTGTTACTCCTGGATCCTACAAGGTCTATACCCGCGAAACCGCGGTACGTGGTAACGGTAACTAGGGGTCTGTTTTTGGGGTACCGATTCCCGTATAGGTGGAAAGTGATACAAGCATGCACAACTAACAACTACAACTCACATTTGTTCCCGTGGTGGTGTCCTGGTCTGGTTCAGTCTCGTGTCCGGTCGAGGGTTTCAGGGGGAAAATATATAAAAATTTGGGATAACCGACGTGGTCCAGCCTGAGATTCCTGGCAGACAACTATACA
Organism: Anorthoa munda; assembly: GCA_945859665.1. NCBI lineage: Eukaryota > Metazoa > Arthropoda > Insecta > Lepidoptera > Noctuidae > Anorthoa > Anorthoa munda. The sequence goes on along the minus strand of OX243899.1, from coordinate 2,995,071 downwards.
CGTTCCCGACAAAAATACTTCGCTGCGCGCGAAATATATACACAAACAAATGCACGGGTGACTCACAATACCACTCGCGGATTGCGAACGTAATTTCGAGTAACGATGGGTTGATTACATAGCAATTACAACAAAATTAAAGCAAGACCCCCGTTTTACGTCCCGCGATTTCAATGACATTTTTACAAGTGCTGTCACATTCAACTCAACCAAAAGCTGTCAAATCGATGACAGCGAGTTGACACAGTGTTGCATCAAAATAACAAAAAAAAAGAACGAAACGTTGATTGGTTTCCACCCTTAATGATTTTAAATTATCAATCTTATGCATGTACTCAATTACTTTAGTCTCTCTCTCGACAAATTTTTGTAATTCTGCTACGCATTTTTTGTCAAATATGGCATCACTTTTATTTCCTGGAACTTGTTGTCCTTCTTAATTTTAAACAGGAACCTCATTAATGAGGGTTTATGTGGCATACGTGCATTTAAACGCCTGTGCCTTCCAATGTGTTATTAGTTCGGTATCGCTGGCCTGCACAAGATATTGCGGAAGGCGGCAATCTTATCCATCGTCTCTCAAAATAACTTACGAAACTATCAATTTCAGGACAATTGGGTGCAACACCCTTCACAGTTAGCCATGCTTCTTCTATTTGATGTACGGTAAATTTGATGTCAACTTCGCTAATATTGCGAAGTTGACATCAAATTTCCTCCGCCACGTGTGGTAGTAAGTCGAATCTGTTTCGCGTGGCTTCCAAATAGCCCTATTGTAGTGGTAATAGCAACCAGACAATGGCGCAGAAGGAAAAACCTTTTTTTAAAGTGTTTATTACGCCCAATTCATAATCGCACTTAACTTTTGTAAGTTTAGCACCGTCGACGTCACGTATTATTGTGAAAAGTGAACAGGTTTGTTGGGAAGTAAGGAATATAAAACTGCACTACATTTGTGCTTTTATTGTTGCTATTTCAATCCAGATGAACCGTAAATAGTTGACGGCTATGGTGCCTATGGTACACGTTTAAACTCGTGCCATCTCCGAGAAACAGACGACCGTCACGAGCACAGTTTTTAATTTTTATACGACAACATTTGCTACTAAATACGAATATTTTATTGTTTTCACCAAATTCAGCGACTAAAAAGTTGTTTGATATAATTGGTGATATTTTTACATCTTTTGGATGCAAGAACTGCAACGTTTCTGACTTTAAATAAGCTCGCCTCGCCCTAAATAAAGTGAATTTACACACAACTTACGACACATTATCGTGCATGTAAAGTTACATCAGAATATTGTGCCTGGCATTCGATGATGCTATCTTCGTAGTTTTTTTTAATGGATTTTATTTTCGCATCCTTTTTTTTTCGCACTTTGCAGTACAAACTCGCTTGTACATTTATCCCTATTTGTTCTACATGCGTGTAATGATTGCCGGACAATTGCAGTATTTTCTCTACTTAAGGTTAGCGAGGCACTGCACTCCTTACTCTTACAGCATCGCCACAAAGAAGTTCCGCCGACATTCTTGTTGCACTTATTATAACGGTGGCCATTTACAATCATAGCCTGGTTGCCTTTGTGACTTTTAACAAACATAAAGTCCCCCATGTTAATTATTCGATAAAACACATTTTTTATATTAGTGAAGGCAACACTCAATTGACAGTGATGATGTTTTTCTTCACTGTCAATTGTGTTTTTAGTTCACTGTTTTTTAGGGTTCCGTACCTAAAGGGTAAAAACGGGCCCCTATTACTGAGACTTCGCGGTCCGTCTGTCTGTCTGTCACCAGGCTGTAACTCATGAACCGTGATAGTTAGACAGTTGAAATTTTCAAAAATGTATTTCTGTTGCCGCTATAACAAAAAATATGTGGGCCTCCCATACAACAAACGTGTTTTTTTTTGCCGTTTTTTGCGATAATGGTACGGAACCCTTCGTGCGCGAGTCCGACTCGCAGTTGGCCGGTATTTGATACTCACTTTTGAAGTTTCTTTATCATAAATATAAAGAATTCCTTCAACAAACTACTGTTTGTGATTTCCTTGTCAACAAACATCTAGTCGTTATACCACGTGGACGGAAGAAATAACCCCCCTTTACTGGATATACTCTATAGAATGTTCTTTATTGACACCTCCTATATGCAACCAACAATTTTACGCAAATTTTGATGTTATTTTAAAGGCCCAAGTGCCAAGAATCAAAACAGCAGAATTTTTTCAATAAAATTATGAGTATTTATTCATATCTCCTTAATTTAGTATTATACATGGTATTTTCAAATAAAATAAAAAACCTGGCTCTCTTCAACAATGTTCACAAAAGGTTTAATTTTTTTTGACGATATGCCTACCTAGTCGTTTTACTATCAGTACGTTCTCAATACGTTGCCGTTTTTCTACTGGGACTTTTTGATATTTGGGCGTTATACAAACAAAACGTTATGGAACTAAGTCCAAACTTAAACCCAGGCATTCTACTATTAAGACGTTGGCACAATTAGACATTTATCTACCAAGATCTTATGAAACTAAGTCGTTTTGCTTTTATAGTCGTTATGCAATCTAGTCCTTACGAACCCAACCCCTTTTGATATCTTGTGGCATCTATAGAATATACGACCCGCGCCCAAGGCAGGCGCTCGGGTGCTTGTCATTTCTAGTATTCAATGGGACGAACATGTGTTACCTGTATTTAGTTTGTCCTTCATCACTAACACAATTGTCGTTACAGGTAGGCATGTCGCATCTTTCACCCTCATAATCTGGTGAGCACTCACAGACCGGCTCATCCTCCTCATTCAGGGAACAGACACCGTTGTTTGAACAATTGTCATGGCACGCGTTATCTTCGCAGCGTTTACCCCAGACTAGCCGGCAGAAATAACACAGGAGTAGAAGAATGATCTATATCTATACTAATATTATAAAGAGGAAAGATTTTTTTGTTTGTTTGTTTGTTTTAAACTACTGGACCGATTTAAAAAAATCTTTCACCAATAGAAAGCTACATTATTCCTGAGTGACATAGGCTATTTTTTTATCCCGAAAACGGGTCCTGTGGGGTGGTCCAAGAGAGCGAAGCCGCGCGGAACAGCTAGTCTATAATAAAGAAAATCAACAAATAATTGTGACTAGTCGTCGAACTAAAATTATTGTAGGTTCAAAAACGCCAACTCACTTTCTACAAGTAAACTGATAATTGCTGGTAGATACCTCCTCTATTTGAGAAGAAGTCTTTACCTTTCAGTAGAACAATAATGACCTATGCAACAAATTCCTTGTATAACGCGATTTACCTCAGTACTGACACTACAGTTTCCTTGCAAACAATAGTCCTTACAAATGTAGACGTCGCATCTTTCTGCCTCATAATCTGGTGTGCATTCAAAGACCGGCTCATCCTCCTCATTTAGGGAACAGTCACCGTTGTTTGAACAATAGTCATTGCACGCGTTAACTTCGCAGCGTTCTCCAGAGTAGCCGGCAGTACAGCTGAAATAACAAAGGAGTAGAATAATTATCTAGACATATAATAAAATCGTAGAGACGTCAAAACTGTACATTGTTTTTTAGACCAAAAGTAAAAGTTATCATTTATCATGTTATCATTTTTGACTGTTTGTCTGCTGCATTGCGAATTCAATTGGCGCCGAAACTACTAAACAGATTCTGTTTAAATTTTGCACACACATTCCTTAGAGATCAGGGCAACAGGCTATAAATTATCACGCTATTTGTCTTGGGGGATAAGCAATGTTGCAATATGTGTGTTCTCTACTATAGTTTAGTGTAGGCCTGGAAATAAGAGAACAAAAATAATGCAAAAGGTTATCTATAGGTCTGGTGAACCTATGGGCTATATATTATCACGCTAATAACAATGTTACATTAAACAATTGTTTAGCACAAGATTGTAATTTCACAAGAAAAAATATTCCCTAATAGTCTGGCTACTTTATAAGCTATATTATCACGCTATTTACTATGGAGAGTTAGCAGTATAGCAATGTGTAGATCGCGACATGTATTATAACTGCTATTAACCCATTGTCAACGGAGAACGTAGCCCGGTGGTTTAGATACAAGACTCGTTGTCGTGAGTTCGAGTCCCAACATTTGTAATTTTTTTATTGTTTTTTTTTTTAATAATCGTTTTGCTGTTTTTTTGTACTAATTGATCTTCAAACACAAATATAATTTATTTTTGCATACATTTAATATAAATACTTGATGTATTTTGCATTTACTTTGCCAAATATTTCTTTTGGAAGTATCCAACTGTAGCCTCCACCCGTACTAATCCCACCTAGCAATTGGCAACTGAATAAAATACGGGCGTGTACTTTCAAAATAAAATTAAATTTATAAAACTAAACTAGTTCAGCCGGAGGCATTCACAAAAATTTGTAAGTCGTGGGTTACGGACGTCTGTAGTCACTCCTGCAGGGATAGGTACTCCCCTGTAGTTGCACGAGGCCGGAGATGGAAGCTGGCCGGAGATGATGATGTACGGTGATGTCTCTCGCAGCGAGGATGACAGGCTCGCTCAGCACACCAGTGGCGTAACGGGAAGAAGTGGGCTCGTAAAATGAAGCCGTAAAAAGATGCCGTAGAAAGTGATGCCGTAGAACCTGGAAACCACCATTCCAGCTTATTAGAACTTGGCCAAATAACTTCCGTGCTGGGGTAACACCGACGACGACAAGAAGAAAGTACCTATTTAATGTAGTAGTATTGACGTGGTGGTACTGGCCAGAACGGACGGTTACATATCAAGCAAGCTTGAGCAAAAAGAAAACAGTAATAAAAAACCGGCCAAGTGCGAGTCGGACTCGCACACGAAGTGTTCCGTACCATTATCGCAAAACACTGCAAAAAATCACGTTTGTTGTATGGGAGCCCCCCTTAATTTATTTTATTTTAATTTAATAATTATTATTTTTTGAAGTAAATATACAACTAAACATTCTGTAAATATTTCAAGCGTCTACCTGTTGCCGTTATTAATATCGAGCAAAAAACGGCAAAAATATCACGTTTGTTGTATGGGAGCCCCCCTTTAATATTTATTTTATACTGTTTTTAGTATTTGTTGTTATAGCGGCAACAGAAATACATCATCTGTGAAAATTTCAACTGTCTAGCTATCACGGTTCATGAGATACAGCCTGGAGACAGACGGACAGACAGACAGACAGACAGACGGATCGCGAAGTCTTAGTAATAGGGTCCCGTTTTTACCCTTTGGGTACGGAACCCTAAAAACAATCATTAGGATTTCTTTTAAAACGTTACGAACTTATATTTCAAAATTATTATTACACTTGAAGGTAGAATAAAGGTAGCATGATGCAGAATTATCAGCAATATCTAAGGCTATACATAAATGGTGCTTATTAATGTGATAGAAAAAGCAATTGGGTTGTTGAATTTAAAAAAAAATACGATTTTTTAAATTTATTTTGAAACTTTACATATCATAAATTATATTTTCGTTCCAGAAATCTCTTAAATATTTTTTTTTTCAATTTATTATAAGCAATTGAAAATCGATAAAATTTTCAAAAGAACCACCTGTCTACAAACGGGCCATGATCAGTCGCCATGTTGGTGACGTCATAACGTTCAAGGAATTTCACGATAATACAGTGTCAACTGCACGTGAATTGACTAAAAATATCCGAAAATTAGTGCGAAAATATTATTAAACAACAAATTTTATTTAGTCTTGTGTGATAAAGGATTCATAAAGGCTAATGTCGATAATATATCCACCTGATGGACGATTTGGAAGTTTTGAGCATAAATAAAGTAGTCGTAATGGACCGTGGATGGGTCGTGTTAGTGGACCTATGTTAGTTATTGTTGTTTACCAGGTACATTTAGAAACATAATTGTCATAACTTAATCTTTTTTACATAAGTCTTGTGTGATAAAGGATTCATAAAGGCTAATGTCGATAATATATCCACCTGATGGACGATTTGGAAGTTTTGAGCATAAATAAAGTAGTCGTAATGGACCGTGGATGGGTCGTGTTAGTGGACCTATGTTAGTTATTGTTGTTTACCAGGTACATTTAGAAACATAATTGTCATAACTTAATCTTTTTTACATATGGGTAGGTGATATTGGTGTAAAATAAAAAGTAAACAAACACGATTGGCGCGAAACTTCGACTTTGCATATCAAAAAATTTCATTAGATATGATACACATAAACATAACATTTTCGTTAATTCACATTATTTACATATCCCTTAATAATATTAAACACTAATATCTATATTACATATTTACAAACACTAAAAAGTTTGTAGAACAGAAACGTGAAAATACATTGAGGTATTAAAATACTAATGTGAAAATATTAACTTGGTAGATTTTCCTTACACTAATTCGTCAGTAAATATCTCTTAAATGCATCGACCGATTTTCATAATTCAAACAGAAATATTAGTTTTACGCCTATATCTGTCATTTAAGAATAAAATAATGAATATATCTCCATAAACAAAAAATCATGTTTTCAATTTACGTAATTATACAACAAAATGTCAACTTTGCTCGAAAGTTCCCTTAAAAATTTACTTTTCTCAGTCTTTAATGATCAAAGTAAGAAATTAATACGGATCTAATACTAAATTAAAACAAGATAACAACATAATAAACACATTATAATTGGAATCTAGTTAGACATAGAACATTTCTCAAATTTAGTACAGATTGCTAGGTACTTGGCTATTGCGCGAAACACATATAATGGGGATCTTTTTGTAGTGTTCGTACATAATGATTCGAAGCAAGCACGATAACTTTTAAGGTTCGATCAATAATTCGATATTCATCAATATATTGACGATAATAACAAGAGTGAATCGGTAAAAAGTCAAAACACTGTATATGCTATGTGCCACAATGAGTAGAAATGAACGTTGTGACGTCACACGGGCTCGGGTTTGTTCGGAAAATTGTCGGGGTGTTTTCGGTACTGGATTCAAAAAAATATTTTCGATTGGATTTTACTTTGTAATTACAATGAAAAAAAAAAACTAAAAATAGTTTTGTATGAAAACTTATATATGATCTTTGCATTTCTTACAAAAAATAAAATGGTTCAACAAACCAATTGAAACTGTACCGTAACGAGAAATATAGGGGTAGGTGCATAAAATAATGATTGACAAAAAATTATTATGATTATGATGTGCACAATTTGTGTGTTATTCAAAACTTACCCTAATTCGGGATTTCAACGCACAACTTTATCGGCACTAATTAAATCGTTGAATCAGGTTCGTCGGTGATTGGAACTTCTAAAATAGGGTTTTCAGTGCTAGTATGGGCAGTGGCTGTCGTAGAACCTGTTCGAGAAGGTGGTCGCTCTGAAGGGTTGGCTAACATTGTCTCTGTCTCCTCGTTATTAATTTCTACTCGGGATAATGCGTCTGCGTTAGTGTTATACTTTCCCTTTTTGTAGTCTATAGTATAATCATATTCACTTAATTTAAGTCTCCACCTAGTCAATCTTTGGTTGGGTTCCTTAAGGTTCATTATCCACTATAACGGCTTGTGGTCGGTAAATATTTTGAATTTACGACTGAATAGGTAGGGTCTAAAATACTTTGTAGCCCAAACTATGGCTAAAAGCTCTTTTTCTATAGTGCTGTAATTGGTTTCACTATCATTCAAAGTTCTCGAGACGAGATAGGTTTATCTGACCCGATGGTACCTTGCGAGTGTACGGCGTGTAAGCGTCTGTTGTTAATATAAACTCCCTAGTGAAGTCGGGGTACTAAGTACGTAAGATGGGGTCATTTATCAGTAAGCTCTTACATTTGTTAAAACAGTCAATGTATTCTGAGTCGAAAGTTATTTTATTAGTCTTTTTAAGGCATTTTGTCATAAGCCTGGTGATGCGAGCAAATTCTGGGATAAATTTCCTGTAAGATAAGATATTTATTTTGCAAATATGGGTACAAAAAAACATGGTGACATAAACAATACAATTAGGAACAGCCATATTTAACCAGAAGGCATGTAAAAGTTCAAAAATACAGTAGAGATGCTAAGTACATAATAATAAGGATACACAATGTCAATATAAAGATTAATTAACTATAATTACAATTTAATTATGAAGTACTTCAATAGTTATTTATATAATACACGATTCTTCTGTAGCCAACTTATTTCGTATATGAGTTAAATAAAAATTTAATGTCATATTTTTCAAATTTATAATTGGTGCGTAAATAACAAGGGAATGATGGAAATGGCTAAGTTGTGGACTGTATTTAAGATAGGTGCTGATTGACTTACTCGTAGTTGCACATTGGACAATTGTACCTAGGCTTGGACGTACCTGCATATCCCGAAGGCGAATGCTCCTGCCTCCATGTACCTCTTCAGGAACCACAGGCGCACAGGTTTGATATCACACACAGTCCTTTTACGTAGAATCTTCAGAAAATACAACCGAAAAACGGGAGCGCGCGGAAAATGTGTTTGCTCGCGAGCGCCGACATTAGAAGACTTTTTATTGGTTGATGATGTATGACAGTTCGCAATCCAAACGGGCCAATGGCGAGCAAGGGTCACATTAACCCGCGTAACATACAAGCATCCAAACCAGAGTAATTTTGACATAAACAACTATGAGTATTTATTATAATTTAAAAATAAAAGCAAATGCAATGATTTTGATAAAACTGGCGTAACCAATAATCATTATAAAAAGCAATCAAGAAATGCTTGTATAGAAATGTAATAACCTAATAGGCCTAGGAACTGTTTTATTTCTTTAGGTGTTTTTGGTAAAGGGTATTTTTCTATCGCTGCTATTTTATCAGGGTTAGGCTTAACACCTTCGCCACTGATTATATGTCCTAAAAACGCGGTATCTAATTTTAAAAACTCGGACTTGTCCATATGAATTTTGAAATTAGATTCCTGCAATCTTTTAAATACTTTCTCTAGATTAATCATGTGCTCTTGCAACGATGTGCTAAATATAATTACGTCATCAAGATACACCAGACAGACACAGAAAAGAGAGTGGTTTATACTGTATTCTTTATTATAATGCTCATATTCATTAATCATTAGTTTTAGATTTTCAAATATGTTTACCATACCCTGATTATTAACAAATCCACTGCTCTTCCAAAACATTTTGTAATCATATGACAAATAAAAGTTAGAGTCGAATAAATACGCGTAATTGTGAGTACCTGCATCTAGATACATCAGGCTGTTAAACGTTTCTATTCTTCAGTTAAATATCGTGGTATAGTCGTTCAATTTAAATGTAGGTGCGCATATTACAACATTTTTGTGTTGAATTTTTGAAAGTGTTTCCCGTACGGTAATTATAGTCATCGGCACGTAACTTGGCAAGATTTTGGTGTAGTGGGGGTAAACTTGCGCATAGTGCGCGAACTGACCAACCACTATATAGAGCGAACGGGACGTGGACGCGACTTTATTGGTCAGTCGATCCAGGTGTCAACTGACCAACGAATCGCGCGCTCGGAACGGTGCTACACGCTCCCCGCGTCCCGCTTGGTAACCAAAGAGACCTAAAAAATGACTTATGCGCATCTAACGACTCTTGCCAAGTTACGTGCCGATGACTATACTAAGTCGACGTAGTTTGTAGTTCGTCGAAAGTCCTCTTCACCGATGAAAATCAGACAGTAGTCGTTCATTGTGTAGTTTTTTAATTTTTGATCAATGTTATTAATAAGCTTCTTCATTCCACATTTCGGTGTCAAATAATGGCAAATTTGATAATTTGGAATCGTGTCTTCGGCGATTGTTAGTATCTTGTTCTTATTATTGCTACTTAAGATACATAGTTTGTGTTTTTTAGTGTAGTTCTTTTGTTGTTTAATAGTTTGATGACAGAATTCCTTGTTATTCGTGCGAGTATCCTTCTTACTTTTTGAGGTTTCCATACTATTAGAGACTCGTTGGTTTTTGGGCACGTATTCCGATACGTTACCAGGAACGTCATCTGTCATAGAAGGGTGAAAATCTTTGCAACTTGTATCAAAACAAAATCAAATCATTTTTTTATTTATTTTACATAGGCCTACATGGGCACTTATAAAACGTCGACAAAAGGCGCACGGTTCGGGTTGGTCGTTTCCTATGGAGAAGAACCGGCAAGAAACTCCATGGTTACTCTTTTAAAAATATGGTTTGATTTTACAATATTTCCATGTTACAGCGTAATGCTAAGATAGAGTTGTAGCATTAGATATGGGAGGACAACGTAGGCCCGACAATAAAACGTTAGAAACTAAAAATAAAAAGTGAAACGAGATAAAATGTTATCAAGCATCTAGAAATCTAGAAGGCCTACAATGTTCACACATTCACAAAACAATCGGTAAAAGCATCTATAAAAAGATAATAAAAAAATGTGTAACAAGACTAAATTTAACATGTGGCACATATGTAGTTATCAGTGCTGTAACTATTCTTAGCAAAGGGTTATTAAGATGATTGAAAACCATTGTAAAAAACCCAATTAAAAGAAGAGAAAAAAAAAGAAAAATGAGATTGAGAATAGTTAGAGACATCCACATATTTGTACCGTTTATGAGTTACCAAGGAAGCCGCATGCGCAGAAGGAGCTAAAATTTTTATCTTCAACGTAGTCCTTGATTTTATCTTGCCAAGGGGTATCGTGTTACCCAGTTACTGGGTTGTGGAGGTCAGATAGGCAGTCGCTCCATGTAAAACACTGGTACTCAGCTGAATCCGGTTAGACTGGAAGCCAACCCCAAAAATAATTGGGAAAACGGCTAGGCAGATGATGATGTAGTCCTTGATTTTATACTATGCTTTTTTAATAAGGACACGTTTGATGAAGTTTTTGAACTTTCCATCGGTCAGTTCTATAACTGACTTTGGCAACTTGTTATAGAAGCGTATACTGTTTATAAGAAAAGACTTGCTAGTTTTCGTTAAACTGATTTTGGGTATTACAATTTCGTGCTTACTGCGTGTATTTAAATTATGGAAGTCGCTTCTAGTTTTGAAAAGCCCTCGACTTTTGCGTACGTACAAAATACATTCCAAAATATAAAGTGAAGGTAGAGTCAGTATATCGATCTCTTTAAATTTTTCTCTGAGGGACTCGCGAGGACCCCTTGTATAGTCCAGCATTAAGACTTTAAGGACTGAAAATGGCACAGAATTTTGTTAAAATGAAATGAAGGATTTTTTTAAATAAAGTGGCATAATTCATCAGAGAACTACCCCTTATAGTCCGGAACAGAATGGGATGTGCGAACGATTTAACCGAACCATAGTTGAAAGAGCAAGATGTCTATTATATGATGCTAAGTTAGAGAAAAAGTTTTGGGCAGAAGCAGTTCACACTGCTGTATATTTAAAAAATAGGTCTCTAGCATCAGGATTAAATCGGAAGACTCCCTATGAACTTTGGACTGGTCGAAAGCCGAATGTCAGTCATATACGAGTATTCGGTAGTAAAGTATTAGCAGATGTTCCTAAGGAAAAACGCCTGAAGTGGGACAAAAAGGCTGTGAAACATTATCTAGTTGGATATGCCGATAATGTGAAGGGCTATAGACTGTACAACCCTGCGACCAACAAAGTTATAACAAGTCGAGATGTTACCATCATGGAGTCAAGCTCAAAAATGGTGCAAGCAGTAGTAGCTGATGACCCAGAAACTCCAGCTAGTCTTGAGCAGCATGGAGACTTAAATAGCTCCGACTCAGATGAATCTACTTGTACAGTGATATCAAAGAATGATAGTACCTATGTAGAAGAGGAAACAGATACCAGCAGTTCCTCAGAAGGGTTTCTTGATACTATACCATCTAAGGAGTTAAAGAATATTACTCAGACGAAAGAACTACAGCCAGAAGTACGAAAAAGAAAGAAGCCAGACATATTTGGTTATAGCAATATATGTGTTAATGCAGATTTCAATCTGTATGGAGACCAAATAACTTACAAAGAGGCTGTAACTGGTCCTGAATCGCAAGAATGGAGTAAAGCTATGGAAGAAGAGCTGAAATCTTTTGAAGTAAATAAAGCTTAGGAAGTGGTGGATAAGCCAGATCAAGCTACTGAGGTTAAGTGCAAGTGGGTGTTTAAAAAAAATTTAGACCAGAGTGAAAAAGTGAGATATCGTGCGCGTTTGGTAGCTAAAGGCTACACCCAGAAAGCTGGTATAGATTATAAAGAGACTTTTTCCCCAGTTCTTCGTTACTCAACACTAAGACTTTTGTTTGCATTAAGTGTCAAATACAACCAGACATAACTCACCTTGATGTTACCACAGCATTCTTAAACGGTTATTTAAATGAAAAAGTATATATGAACTTACCAGAAAATTTTGTGTGTAATGATAGAGAAAATAAAGTTCTAAAGTTGAATAGGGCTATTTATGGCTTAAAGCAATCTGCTCGGGCTTGGTATCAGCGAGTAGATGATTGTTTACAAAGCTTAGGTTATAAAAAGTCTTTGTACTCGTATGAGCCTTGTTTATTTGTCAAACAGAATGAGCAAGTTAAAACATTTGTAGCTCTATTTGCCGACGATTTTTTTGTTTTTTCTGACTGCAAACATGAAACTGAATGTCTCAAGACTGAGTTAGGCTCAAAATTTAGGTTAAAAGATTCAGGAGAAGTCAGACAATGTCTAGGTATGAGAATTAGAAAAGAGAATAATGCTTTAATTGTGGATCAAGAACAATTTGTTGAACATTTATTAGAAAAATTTAATATGAAGAATTGTAATCCAGTAAATACACCAATGGAGGTAAATTTAAAACTTGAAAAGGAAAATATTTGCTCTAATCAGTATCCTTATCAGCAATTGATTGGAAGTTTGCTTTATTTGTCTATACTTACACGTCCAGCATAACTGTTTCAGTGAAACCCACTGGAAACATGTGAAACGAATATAAAACACTTTGCTCTAAAATATGTTAAAGATGATTTAGATTTAATAGGGTATGTAGATGCTGATTGGGCATCAGATTGCTTAGATAGAAAATCTTACACTGGATTTATGTTTAAAATGTCTGGCAGTGTAATCTCGTTTGAATGTAAGAAACAGACAACAATAGCTTTGTCCAGCACAGAGGCAGAATACATGGCCATTTGTGAGGCAACTAAAGAAGCTGCTTATTTAAAAAAAATGTTGTTTGAATTAAAATGTAGAAATGAGTTACCTGTATGTCTTTACAATGATAATCAAAGTGCTCAAATTTAACAAAAAATTGTGTATTCCATAGAAGAAGTAAGCATATTGATGTGAGATTTCATTTTGTAAGAACAGCTGTTGAGAATAATATTGTCAAAATAGATTATTTGAATACAAATGATATGCCTGCTGACATACTGACAAAGAGTCTAAGTTCTCAGAAACACTATAAATTTATTGAACAGTTTGGTATCACAGATTTGTAATTAATTTGCTTATTGTAATGTGATATCATTTTTAATTTTATTTAATATGGTGTTATTTCGTTAAGGGAGTATGTTAAATTTATAACGAAATTACATATTTAGCACAAGTAGCGACATCTACCAGTAATTATGTCAAACTTTGTTTAAGCTGTCATTGTCAATGTATTGTCTTTGAAGTTAAAATAAAGTTTCATTAGTCTGTGACAACTCCTCTCGTGTGTTTTAATAGCTTTTTATAAAGATCGCGTTTTGCTTCAATAGTAGTTGCTACATTTTCGTGCAATGTGACATAAGTCATTATGGTGCTAAAAAGGGACTGGCATTTGTCATAATACTCCTGAGGAGTGCTACTTCCTTGCGTCAGTAAAGACATGTCATTATAAAGGGCGGTCTCATCCCTTTGGTCGGAAAAATTATTAATTAATGCGTCACGGATCCCTTGCCAATTTTCTGGTATACCATTGGAATTAATAGTTGAAGCTGCTGGTCCGGTGATTTTATTCAGGATGCCGTTTAAGAGACATAAGTTAGTTAACTCATGACTCGGGCCATTTCCAACATATTTTTATTACGAGCTGATCACATATTTTGATAAAACGTGTTAGAACATTCGAATTGCCATCGAAATTTGGAACTGCGCGCAAAGCGTTGTAGATAGTTTTGGGGTCCAGTGCCATATTGATACTATCAAATAATAACCCTAAACCTAAGTTATCAGAATCTATAAACCTATTTGAATCTACTTCCCTACTCCTGCTTATCTGTCTGGAGGAGACAGATTTCTTCCTAGTTTCCCTTGGGTGAAAATTTTTGATTTAATATTATAATATATAGGTAAAAGGAAGGACAAGAAAGCAACACTATAAGAAATTTTCAAGGACTTACATGTACATGGTTTTCTTGGGTGCGACATCAGAAGATTGGAAGTAGGTGATCGGCGGCGACACGAGGCGTCGAGTCAGCAGATCCCCTGTGTTGCAGTTTTTGTGTGGCAACATCTGTTGTACGTAATCTTTCATGTCGCTATTCAGCCGATTTGGTGTAGGCAGGACAAGTAACAAACTCAACAACTACAACAACAACAACCGTTCGTTTTCAACTTAAATATATATTTTATATATTTAAGTTGAAAACGCGCCGTCTATCTTCCAGCATGCTATGGAGACTTAGTTGTCTGGATTAGATGGGGGGTTGTGTCTGCTTGAAGATATCTTGATAACTGCGGAGTCAGCTGATTTGCATATGAAAAAGTTACATATAGTATTAGAAAGACTGCAGGATGCAGGGTGCACACTGCAGAAAAATCTTAATTATTTAGGTTACGTAATTAATAAAAACCAAGAAAGATCCACTAAAAGTCAATGCAATTAACGACGCTCTTTCAATAATTTTTCGGACTAGTAAATTACTACAGAAATTATAGTGGAGAAACGGTGGTAAAGACAAAAAAATAAAAAAAAATTGTCAATACGTCGTCTGACTCATCAGTAAAGCATTTTGACGTAGTTGGCAACAGACGGTCTTTAAGTCTGAAATATATCTGATTAGAAAAAAATTAAAAAATAACCATGTATTCGAAAAAAAAACATGGAGAGCTACAGTTTCGTCCTAAGCACATTATTCCTAACGTACTCTGCTTTAGACAGCATTAACGATTGCTACAAAAATAAATTATACTCCATATATATGTCGGAGTTGGTTATCAATTAAAATTGCGGGTAGTCAACAAAATTTGTAATAATAAGATTTCTTATTACTAATTTATTGTGTTAATTTATTTTAATGTTAATTTATAAATTTTTTGTGTCTTTTTTGTTACCTCTGTCGTGGCTACCAAACCTGTCCTGCGGCCGCTGTTCACTGCACCATTTGAGGATGTTTGGCTGTCTGCCACAGTTTCAAGTGCTGCTGCCCGTTGTTCTAAAAATTTAAGAATTGAGTTTAAGTCAGGGTCAGCATCCGATTTCATTTCTAGATGAAAGCACCTTAATGAGTACATGTCAAGCTTGCGTTGCAAAATGCATACAATAATTGCGTCCCAATGTTGAACAAGTATATTCATGTTTTTTAAGGCAGCTAAATGCTGTTTGGTTTGAGAAATGATTTCTCTTAAAGCTGAAGCAGTGCACTTAGAAATAGGTTTTAGGTCTAATATAGAATTAACATGGTAATTAGTGACCTTATTTTTGTTATCATAACGCTCGCTGAGCAATTGCAGTGCGGTTGCATAATTATGCGCAGTAAGCGATAAATGTTTGATTAATTCGGCGGCTTCGCCATATAAATAAGTTTTTAAATAATAGAATTTATCACATTGTGATAGTTTAGTGTTTTTATCGATGACACTTTTAAATAGGCTAATGAAGTCGTGGAAATCACCTACCTCACCTCCAAACTTGGAGATACTTATGGGTGGGAGACGTTTCATAACGTCTTTGCCTTCCTCGTCATGCTCCGCTCCGGGGTCCGGAGATTTACTAGGGCTAGATTTTGAATCGATGGCATCTTCGAATGCGGCTAAGGCACTTAAATATATGGATTCATAGTGACCAAAGTCTTCATCGTTTTTATCATCTAGAACAGATATATCAATGTTTAATGAGCTGTATTCTGAAAAGGCGGTGACCAACCTGTCCTTCTTAACCAGAAGCGCCCTTATAGGGGCTTTGTCGACGTCCTCGGACTCAACAAACTTACATAATGTTGTAATAGTTCCTTTTGCCTGGCCCCTGGCCAGCGTTAGGCGTTTTAAATTATTTGCCATGATGGCAAATGAGTTTGTGAAGCTACACAAATATAATTACTTGCAATAATAGCAATTTTGCGCATATATTGATGCCAATTAAACATGCAGAATGCAATAATTGCACAATGCAGAATAAATTGATAGTGAGACGTTTCACTTGATAGAAATAAAACCACAAAATGGCGGATGGCGTCGGACTTCGGCGATGAAAAAACTCGGTGGACAACGCCCGGCAGCTATAGAGCTTGCTGGAAGTTTCTGGAACTCGCTGTCGCCGACCAACCGGTGACCGTGTTGATCGCGCCTCTCGTTCGCACGCGTACGCGCTTCTCGCTCGTCCGCGTGGCGCGTAGGCACTGTGTTGCACGCTGCTGATTGCGTCCTCCTCGCACTCGACGCGTGAGTTGAGACGCACGATGGATGACAACGCAGTAATGATGACCGCTCGTCCACGCCGTAAAAATTTGAGCCACTCGCACACAAAATGATAATACTGCCGCGAACACTATTTCCGCCGATGGACCATTTCTTTATGTGGCAAACGCTACCAGCGTTAATAATAGAGTTATATCAATTAAATTTATAAAAAATAAAATAAAGAAACGTAAAGAAATATCTTCAAACATTCTTTTAAACCAGTATTTAAAAAAAAACATTAGTATCCTTTAAGATGGACAATATTTTTTTGATCGCCAAAACAAGGCGTATTAGAATTATGTAGAAAGTAGAAAATTTCAATATTTGACTGAAAACCAGAACAAAGTCAGCAAAACGTACTTTACTAAAATATCGTCACCAAGACTAAGAAATTAACATCATATACTGAACACTAATTGCGGAATGAATTAAAAAAATAATTATTGATTGAGTATTGAACTCAATTAGAGTTCATTTGAATTTTGCCGCGTGAATCGGTGAACAATAAATTAGATACTGCTTTACCGACGTTCAGTATACTAGAGAATGTATACTATATGTTACCTTCAAGTTGTATTTAGAAAAAAAAGCAAACATATGGCTGCTACAAACACAACAATCTCGCGACTAACCGAAAGAAAAAAATATAATTAAACGGAACTGTATCAAGCTACAATTTAGATTCCTTGTGGTCGCAAATAAATAGTGAATTGATTAAAAAATAAAAAGGGTACGGGCGTTCAGAACCATATTACGAACCGACCATAAACCACTAATATCAATATTTGGTCCATATAAGGGTATACCAGAAGTAACGGCAAACAGATTGTAAAGGTATGCAATGTTTTTAAGCAAGCGAAGATGTGGGTGTAAAAGTTGTTAGCATTACATGCGACGGACCTGCGGCAAATTTCAGCATGTTCTCGTCTCTTGGCTGCGATATTATAAGGAAAAAAGACGTTACTAGTTTTGACAGCGGTAACACACGCATCCACGCTTTTATTGACCCATGCCACGCTATAAAATTAATTCGTAATGCATTTGGCGAACTGAGAGTTTTTATTGACTCATTTGGTCGAAAGATAAATATTAAATTTCTAGAAGAATTGCTGGAACTTCAAGAAAAACAGGGCCTACATCTCGCAAATAAAATTAAAAAGCCGCATGTATTCTATCACAAACAAAAGATGAAAGTGAAGCTGGCGACACAATTGTTAAGTAGCTCAGTAGCAGATGCTCTGAAGTTTTGCCGCAGTGTATTGAAATTAAAACAATTTGAGGAATGTAGTGGCACTGTCAATTTTATAAATATTATAAACAATGTGTTTGATGCATTAAACAGCCATTCCATCCGCCCGCCAGGATTTAAAAAAGCAATGTGTCCTGCCAATATTGGTTTTATAACAGCTCTATTTGAAGTTGAGATTAAATACATCACAAGTTTAAAACTAGCTACAGGTGAACTTGTGATCAATTCCCGCAGAAAAACCGGCTTTATTGGAATATTGATAAACATAAAAACGCATTGGCACTATACATTTACTGATGCATACACCGATAGTTTTAGAATATGTATCTGGTTTCGTTACGAAAAAGTTAATGCGTAAAATTAAATGCGATGTCTGTGTTTCGTTATTGCTCGGAGAGGAAGACGCCAATAGCCTGATTTACATAAAATCAAGAGGAAGACTTAAATATGCT
The DNA here is from genome assembly GCA_945859665.1 of Anorthoa munda. NCBI lineage: Eukaryota > Metazoa > Arthropoda > Insecta > Lepidoptera > Noctuidae > Anorthoa > Anorthoa munda. The sequence goes on along the minus strand of OX243899.1, from coordinate 2,976,732 downwards.
TCTTCTAGTGTCATAGACATACTTAAAAAGACAGAGAAAATTATAAAAACTCACTTAGAAAAAAATTGAAACCGGAGCTATATTATCTGTACATTTTGCAATTCATGTGTGAATTGTATGATTTTAAGACTTTTTTTCATGCGGACTCTGATCCCGAGCATAACAGTAACCACAAACTACTCCTAATTAAATCCATAATTAAGATCTTCCTAGTTATAAGATATAAATATCACGGTCAAAGAACGTCTGAAAAACTGTCACATAGACAGTTTTTGAACAAGATAATATTGTTCAGATATTAATAGGTATTATCTACATTTATAAGTTTGCGTTACTTATAAAATGTTTTACTTTAAGCATTAACACAACAATAAAATATAAAAAAAAACTTTTTTTATTTTTACTTCACCAGTCATCTATCTATATGTCGGGTTTAGTCAATAGTACGGACGTCAAAACAAGTCGCAAGCACGCCATCTGGCGGCAAAGCAAGAACAACTACGCTTTACGCGCTTTCTCTAACCACTTGCGTGGTGGGGATAATAGAATATAGCAGTTGAGCTAAAATGTACTGGCAGTTGAGTACTGACAGCCGTAGAGCTAACATGTCGTAGAATCAGTGTCGATCCGTAATATTAGTAAGCAAGAATGTAACTTGTGTCTATTTGAATATACTCAGTGTATCGAATAATTTGTGTGATTTCATTTTCACGATTGTACCCAACGACCTGCCCACACACGATGTCTTAACCTAAGGGAATACATCCTGACTTCCTGATGGTTTACATCTATCGGCCAGCCTTGATGCGACATCAGAAGTGGGATTCAGTCGTGCTAATGAGATCACATGTAAAAACAATGCTAGTGAAAGTGGCGGTTACATTCTTGCAAAAATCGCGGTGTCAGTTGCGACTACCCTCAGTCTTGAATAATCAATAACGGAGCGGAGCAGCAAGGAAGCTAGCAACAACCAAGGAGCTGGACAGGTCAAGGAGGAGCGTGTGGACTTGTGGAGAATTCCATACACACGGATCTTTATGCGAATCTGGTGAGTCGTTTTCATTTTGTTATGACTATTGCCAAGTGTTCGTTATTCAAAATTCTGGTTTTGTGTACGGTATGGCGGCCAGTGGATTGTCGGGGTGGCCCGTGTTCGGTCCATACTCTCATGTTAGTTATCGCTGGTCAAGTTTTGGTGTTATTGAAGAGTTATTATTCTGCTAACACTGGCAATTACCCTTGACTAGCCTTGGCAGACTATGGTTACGACGCCGACGGCCTTAGAACGATATGGTGCCTGCCTTACACTTCAGTCTGGAAAATATTATAATTCCAAATGAAATATTTTGATTAGTTTTGTAGTGTGATAGTTCTATGTAGTGAGAGTTAGCAAAGTTTGAGAAGAAGCATAATATTCTTCTTTTGTGGTCGTAGGGCCAAACTATCTTAAAAGTGGTAAACTCTACCAGGCCTCGTTAATTGCGACTTAAAACGCTATGGCATTCATTGGATTCTCTAAAGCCCATCGACTAGCGACAGCGACCTGGGCACTTGGGACACTAATGTCTGGTTCATGTTTTGGACAGGAACTCTGCACTCAAATTCGGTGTCCATAATAACCTATTTGGCCATGCCGGTTTAGGTAACTATTACTACTAGAAGCTCGTGGCTAAATAATAACAGCCGCACTGGTCGATCATCAAGGTTAAGCAACGCTTGACGAGGTCGGTCCGTGGATGGGTGACCATTTCAACATACCGGGTTTCCTCCGTGCCTCGGAAAGCACGTTAAGCCGTTGGTCCCAGCTGTCATTTGAAGATCTTTGACAGTCGTTACGGGTAGTCAGAAGCCTGATATTGACACCAGTCTTGCCAAGGGGTACCGTGTTACCCAGTTACTGGGTTGTGGAGGTCAGATAGGCAGTCACTCCATGTAAAACACTGGTACTCGGCTGAATCTGGTAGAACTGGAAGCCGACCCCAAGGTAGTTGGGAAAAGGCTAGGCAGATTGATTGGTTTGGGTTACTACACCGGTGCACTGGTTAATTTCCATCAAAACTGTGTATGGTTAAGATAACCGTGTGAACATATACTCTCGTAATATTTTTCACGTTTCAGATACCATATTGCGTCGCAGTGGAGCCTCTGCTGCAGGCTCAAATTCTGAATGCGAAGGTTGACCTGAGAGGTTGAGATCGACAGCAGGCTAGCAGTTCGCAGGTGGTAGTCGAACGCTATGACCACAGCTGTGAGGTCGGGAGCGCTCGCAAATTTGGAATGGAATACTCGGTGAGTCGCTTCCATGTTATTTCGATAGTGAGGTCGAAGGTTCTCTAGTGAAGAGATGCTAGTTCGAGTTTTAAGTTTTCATATTTGACCACTGAGTTGGTCGTGGTGATATCTAGCACCATCACTAGGTAATTAAGACACACTTAGTAAAAAGCAAGTAGCTAATGAGGTTCCTATTAGCTAGTTAGTACTTTCCTAGTTTCAATATTAGGTTTAGTTCGAACCTTAGGATGAGATATCCCATATGATGGAATTGAGATATCCAAAATGACTGAACAACTAGTCGTTTTGAGTGGCTAAGCGAGTTAGTAATGTCGTAGTGGCATCGAAATTGTATCGACTTAGTAACGGTACTGGTCATTTACCTGTACCTACTCAGAAAGGATCTTCTTGCGTTACGACTTACACAGCCGTCTTCAGATCTGAATTCACTTGCTTACTTTCAGAGTAATGTTATGATAGCATAGTAGATCTCGCGATCGTTTTCCTTGCTTGGAAACGGAGTTAGTGAGCGATAGTAAAGGGTAACTGTTGATAATCTGATATTAACGATATTGATCAGAGTTATTCGTGAAGTCCCTTCACACGAGCTATTAAGAAGCAAATATTATCAGGCTTAATTAACAGTCGGTATGTTCCAAAATCTTTGAGTAAAAAGCGCGAATCTTGTGAGAAGGATCCCCGATCACCAAGTTTCTTAAGAATCGACGTCATAGTTGATGACAGTGGTAGTGAAACCAAATCTGATTAACATGTCTGCTTATGAGACAAATTCTGGACCGCACCTCATGCGTAACATGTGGCGATGGGTTTTTGAAGAGGTTTCATGAGTTGAGTATGCATTGCCTTTGAATTATAACAAACTGTAACAGCATTGTTACTATTACTTTTAGTTGTTGAACTTGTTGATCGTAGGACACTTTTTTTCTAATGAATAATGTTGTGTGGGAATCTCTAGTAAGAAAACTAAATAGGCCCTGTATTAAATCCGCGATAGGTGATTATGACAGGATGGTGATCGTTATACACCGAAAGCTTTAAATAGGTTCGCTTAGAACCTACAAGTATGCACATGGTAGGTCAGGGAAGATACCAGCGGGTTATGTACCAGTCGATGTTGATGTCAAAAGGATTTTGATGATAATGAGCAAGCTTGAAGTGTCGAGTAATTGAGTCTATCAGCCATATTATGTTTGACCGTACCAGTGGATTCTGGCGGAGGTCGGGGTCTAGAGGGCCCGTTGTGTGAGAGCAATATAATTGCTAGTCGGCTATAGAGCCGTGGCGTTAGAGGATTTACTCGAGAGTTTCTGTGAGCTTGGCAGTTTTTGCTGCAGCATAAGTTTTAAAGTTTGTTTGGAATGACTGTGGTACATGGCCCAGGGTAACGGTTTAGTTAAAGAGTAGGGTTCTAAAATCTTTATTTTCACGAACCCAATAGTCTAGTTTGGTCAGGAGTAGCCGAGCGTTGTGTGGCAACTGTGAGCCTGAGTGGCGGGTGTTGGCCTGAGTGGCAACTGTTGGCCTGTGTGGCAACTGTTGGTTTATGTGGCAACTGTTGGTCTTTATGGCAACGGAAGGCCTGTATGGCAACACTTTGACACTATGTCTGGCGTGAAAATTCATGTTTGTGTTAGGAACCTTACAGAAAGTTCCTATTGAGTCATGAGGTTAAAAGAAAGTAAACTCGCAGCCATGCGTTTGGTGAGGTCACCATGATAATTTTGATGACGTTCGAATCGTCAAGCCCTCATTACGAAAATTGAAATAATTTTGGTTTTCTAATTTTGATTACTTTGCGTAGATCGTGTTAGTAAGACACACAAGGCTCAAGTACCAATTGAGATAGTAGATGAAGTAGATAATGAATTGACGTAACATAGGACAGACTAAATCTCTGTGTGAACAGTTTCTGAGTTCAGAGAGTTGAGTTGACTCGACATCGTGGAGATGTTAGAGTAGAGCAATTGTGATTGCTAAGAGAGCTATGAGATAGCTAAATATCGTGAATAAGATACCTGGTGGTTTCTTTTGCTGGATTTAATTTGAGATTAATGACTATCAGTGGTACTTGGACTTTGTAATCACTATGATTGGGTGCTTTTAGGTACCAAATCGATGATTGAGTTGCTATTTTCTTTAAATTGGAAATAGAATTACTCTTTCCTTGCAAAGGTGAAATGAGACATTTAAATGATCATGTTTGATTGATTTAAAATGTTTCGTCACTCACCTAGAGTATGCGTCAGGATTGGACGAGTGAATACTGTTTGGAAATTTTGTGTTTCAGAAAAACATCCCTTGTATGATGGGAGACTGGCGGGTCGGAGTAGACTAAGAGGACGTGTGGTGCAACACGACATGAGGTGGCATGGAGCGAGGACAAGATGATGAAGCCTGCGGGTGATAGATTTGGGGATCTGTCACCTGAGAGAGGCCCGAGAAGGCGACGTGTGTGTTCCACGCTCGCCTCTCAAGAGGAACTACGGCCTAGAGAACACCATGTGGTTTTAGTCAGTAGGAGTCTGACAGACCCCTCAGCTTTCCCCAAGGGCTGAGGACATCCATTGAGGATTTCCACATGATTCGATACACTGTTAGAACCTGACAATGAGGAACAGACGAGGACGCCTGTCTCGCAGGATGGCCGTGTCGGGTTTAGTCAATAGTACGGACGTCAAAACAAGTCGCAAGCACGCCATCTGGCGGCAAAGCAAGAACAACTACGCTTTACGCGCTTTCTCTAACCACTTGCGTGGTGGGGATAATAGAATATAGCAGTTGAGCTAAAATGTACTGGCAGTTGAGTACTGACAGCCGTAGAGCTAACATGTCGTAGAATCAGTGTCGATCCGTAATATTAGTAAGCAAGAATGTAACTTGTGTCTATTTGAATATACTCAGTGTATCGAATAATTTGTGTGATTTCATTTTCACGATTGTACCCAACGACCTGCCCACACACGATGTCTTAACCTAAGGGAATACATCCTGACTTCCTGATGGTTTACATCTATCGGCCAGCCTTGATGCGACATATATATATATAAAAGAAGAAACTGACTGACTGATCGATCAACGCACAGCCAAAACTGCTAAGCCTAGAAGCATGAAATTTGGCAGAAAGGTTACTTAAGTAACGTAAGTGAGCACTAAGAAAGGATTTTTGGAAATTCCACCCCTAAGGGGGTAAAAAGGGGGTTGAAAGTTTGTATGAAAAATCTAATTCCTGCGACCAAAATTCTTGAAACTTAGCACAAAAAATATTTTAAGTAAATGATAAAGATTGACATCATTAGTTTTTTGAAACTACCCCCAAATGATGATTTAGGGGGTGTTCAAGTTTGTATAGAAAAATCTGATTTCTTGGGTCAACAAACTAGAAACTTGCCACAAATACTAACCTAAATGAATAATAAAGGTTGTTATTATAATTTTTTTTAAACTACCCCCAAAAGACGATTTAGGGGTGTTAATGTTTTTTTGAAGAATTTTATTACTTCAGTTAATATACTTGAAACTTGACATAAATACCAATCTAAATAAACAATTAAGGTATTAAATATTAGTTTTTCAATACTACCCCCAAAAGATGATTTAGGGGATGTTATTTTTTTTTAAGAATCTTATATTTTGCGTTAATGAAACATGACATAAATATCAATCTAAATAAACAATAAAGGTATTCAATATTAGTTTTTCAATACTACCCCCAAATGATGATTTAGGGGGTGTTGAAGTTTGTATGGAAAATCTGATTTATTTTGTCAATAAACTTGAAACTAACCTAATTGAATAATAAAGGTTGTTATTATTATTTTCTGAAACTACCCCCAAAAGACGATTTAGGGATGTTTTTTTTTTTTAATTATCTTATATCTTGGGATAATAAACATGAAACTTGACATAAACACTTTTCGGCACACTTTTCGGCACACTTTTCGGCGGTAGGTGTTAATAAAGTGAAGACGTGTTTTCGTTGCGCAATTTTAATTTTATTTAAGTAGTTTTGAATATAAAAATATTAGTATTGGGTGCATAAACCATTAATAAGCAGTACTTACTTTGGAAATTCAGTCCATGTAATATAATTTATAACTGCATCACCTGCCAGCTATTCACTAGTGCTTCCATACACTTAGAAGAAACCAATATTCCACTTAACTTCACAATGTCACAACTAGACGACATCCAATCGGCTCAAAGAAACTTAGAGGAATGTTTTCTCAAGAAGATGGGTGAGCTAGAGGCTCAAATTCAGTCTGCTGGACCCGCTAAGGACACCGTCGCCAAGATTGCTGATGAGTTCCGAACATTCAGAGAGCTGATGTTCGGTATGCTCGGACTTCTTCGAAGCCAGATCACAGAGTGCGCCAGAGTAGTGGATGGGTTGGAGACACGGACACGACGGAAGGCCCTGATTTTCACCGGGTTTGCTGAGTCGGACAAGGAGGACTGCAAGGCTCTAGTGCTGGACGTGCTGCACAGTAAATTGGCTTTGCTGGACATTACTGACTCCTCCATCAAATCTTGTCACAGGCTGGGGGCATCAAGCAGGGATCCCGCGCGCAGTAGACCAATACTGGTGAGGCTCTCGAATGTTGAGCATAAATCTGCTATCTGGAAGGCGAAATCTGCATTGAAGGGCTCCACAGTCACAGTCAAAGAGTTCTTGACCAGGACTAGACAGACTGTTTTCGGTAGGGCGAGATCGCACTTCGGGATGCAGGCGTGTTGGACTCAGGACGGGGTCATTCTGGTCAGATCGCCCGATGGCACACGGCACAAGGTTTCCTCCTTGGCGGAACTCAATCCCTTGTTGGTGAAGTACCCAAGGAAGACAGAGGAATCATCTGCTGCAGCACGGAACAGGCCGGGTACCGGAGTGCGTAAAAATTAGGCTCGTAATATTTACACTGTATCTGTTTGCGGTGACACGATTTACATTGTTATTGTGTATTTTCTAATAAGTTCTTACACATCTACCCACTTAATATTTCTTTTTAAATTTTTATAATGATTCTGAGGGTATTTGTGTAGAATCATGGATTGTTTGTTTTTCTTTTTTAGTACCCGTCTAGACTACCCACTTAATGTTTCTTATTTTATGTTTTCAAATGTTTCTGTGGGTATTTGTGTGGGAACATGAAATGATTGTCGTTCTTTGTTTTGAATTTATAAAATATCAGTTTCAGTATAATGGCGTATGTAGATCATTGTTACTGTGACATAACGTGTTCCAGTAACAATGTAGTAGTAGATAGTTTATAAAAAGGATTGTTTTCTGTTCTGTCAATTGCATTTCGTTCTTACTGAATGCTACTTTGTCAAATGTCACCTTGATCCTCGACTTTCTTCTCCCACCGATTACCCACATCATCAACTTTTCCCTCGATACCGGTAAATTCCCATCCCTGTGGCGTATGGCCTATGTACGTCCACTTCCTAAAATTTCAAATCCTTCCCTACCTAACCATTTTCGACCAATTTCCATCCTCCCTTTCCTATCCAAAGTGCTTGAGGCCTGCGTTCACAAGCAATTTTCGGGGTTTGTTCACCGAAACAGCCTTATAAGCTCCTTCCAGTCTGGATTCAGACCTGGGCACAGTACAGCCTCCGCACTCCTTAAAGTGACTGGTGACATTAGAGAAGCTATGGAGGACACTAAGGTGACTGTATTAGTATTAATTGATTTTTCTAACGCCTTTAACGCCGTCAGTCACGATATACTCCTATCTATCCTCTCCCATCTTATGGTTTCTTCCGAGGCGCTGGAATGGTTCTCCTCTTATCTTCGGGGACGTCAGCAGTCGGTTCGCGTTGATGAGAGTTCATCGAATTGGCGTGATCTGGAGGCTGGTGTTCCGCAGGGCGGTATTCTATCTCCATTATTATTCTCCATCTTCATTAATTTTATAACTCACTGTCTTCGGTGTTCGTATCATCTTTATGCCGATGATCTCCAACTGTACACAGCGGCGCGGATGGAAGATTTATTGGGCGCCATAGAGGATGTAAACCGGGACTTGAATGCTATCAAAGACTGGTCTGACAGATTTGGGGTGTCCGTAAACCCCTCAAAATGTCAGGCCATTGTGATTGGAAGCTCGCGCATGTTGGGTAGAGTGGCGGTTAGCTCTCTTCCTCCGATCATTTTTAATGGTTCCGTCATTCCCATCAGCCCTAGTGTGAAAGATCTCGGTTTGCATCTTGACTCGACACTTAGTTGGCAAAGTCAGGTAGCCAGTGTTAGTCAGAGAGCCAACGGCAGTTTGCGATCCTTATATCGATTGAGAAGGTTTTTACCCGTAAAGACAAAGACAATGCTTGTGCAGACTTTAATTTTCCCAGTGGTCGATTATGGTGACGTGTGCTACTTTGACTTGAACGCGGTCTTGCTTGATAAACTAGATAGGGTCTTGAACAACTGTATCAGATTTATATTTAACCTCAGAAAATATGACCATGTGTCAAACTACAGGTCTGAGTTAAAATGGCTGCCCATTCGCCAAAGGAGATGTCTACGTGCTTTGACCACACTTTTCTCCCTACTCAATTCTCCCACCCCTCCTTCCTATCTTATGTCTAACTTTCAATATCTATGTTCTTCACATGCTCGGAATCTGCGTTCATCTAATAATCTCCTCTTACTCTGTCCTTCTCATTCGACTGATTTTGTTCACTCTTCCTTTCATATATTCCGTTCTTCTTTAGAATGCGCTTCCTCTCGAGATCAGGACGGCCACCAGTCGGTGTGCATTCAAGCGGAAATTGCGGATTTATTTTCAAAACAAGTAAGCAGAGTCATCGCACCTTCTTCTTTTCTGTTAATTTATAAATATATATATATTTATATAAGTATATATTATTTTCAATATATATATGTACGTGTATTTTACCTATTTTAGTATGTTATATAATAACTGGTTTATTTTTTTTATAAAAATGCACCTGCCATGTTGTCTCTGCACCACCCTTGGTTGACTGGTAGAGAATGCCTAAGGCATTAAGTCCGCCTTTGTACCTTTTGTGCATGAAGTCTAAATAAATAAATAAATAAACACCAACCTCAATAAACAATAAAAGTTATCATTGTTAGTTTTTCAAAACTACCCCTAAAAGATGATTTTTGGGGTATTAAAGTATTTTTGAAGATTTTTATTTCTTGGGTCAATAAATTTGAAAGTTGACATAAATGGATGGTATTTAACTAATAAGTAAACAAAAAAGGTTGTCGAATCTGCCCCCATGGTGCCCCCAGGTGTTAATTTTTATTTGCGAATCATATTTCTTGGGTTAATAAATTTGAAACTTGGCACAAATACCAACCTAAGGTTGTCATTATAAGTTTTTGAAACTAACCCCAAGCTATGAATCTTACTGGATAGGGTTTCGTTTTTGACGTGGGGTTCTAGGAGAGCACTAAGGAGCGATTTTGCGTCAATTCAACCTTTAAGGAGGTGAAAATGGGCAAACTTAGTTTGTATGAAAAAATCAAATTCCTTGGGGATAAAGTTAATAATCAAAATTTACATAAAACATTTTAAAACCTCGCCCCCAGACAGTTAGGGGTGTTAAAGTTTTTTTGAGGAATCTTACTGCGCAATCTGACTAACGTATACGAAAAATATTTAGAAATGATTTATAAATGAAATATGATGATCGAATAGCATATTTAGGTTGTTCAAATTTCGACCCTAAACAAAAAGGGGTTGATATGTTTTTAGGGGAGGATTTTACTTTGTGGCGGTAACCTAAAATTTATGATTATTTAAGTCAAATAATGAATCGACCCAATCCAATAAAACCCTGTATATCTACAATAGCCAATTCTTATTTTTATTGATTTAATAATAGCTTATTTTTGGTCGCCTTCACTAACTGCATATAAGAAAAAAAAATAGGATAAACGAAATCACGCGAACGAAGTCGCGGGCGGAGTGCTAGTAACATAATAGAAAGAAACATTATCTTATACCTAGTAGAAGGGGTTGTTTTTCACTAGGGTCCGCATACCTACCAGAAGCTACAGACCAGGGGGTATATATGATATGTATATGACTTGTCTACATCTGTCCCTTACGCACACTCAAAATAACCTTACTCTAAGAGCTTATGGTCAACCCTCTGATACAAAATAACCGAAAGCGCAAACATGATGAAATTAAAAAGCGTATAAGTCTGTGCAGAAAAAACACTTGACATTAATTTTATTTTCAGGTATCGTAAGGTAAGTTAACTTATTCATCTTATTCTGTTACAATGGACTGTACGTTTATAAATTATAATTATGATTCAACCATGATATCTAGTAAGACTCGTAATACTAGTATCGATACTCGTTACTAATGTAGTACTAGTATCGATATTCGTTATAGTAAAACTATGTTCCTTGACTGTCACAACCCTAGCATCCGCAGCCATTTTAATGTTCCATTTTAAGTTGTAGGTATGCACGTTTTTTTGTAGGTATGTCCAGTCCATGTTATTTATTAGGACTATGGTTCGTAGCGCCGACAATAGCGCAGATTATTTATCACGGGCGAGTATACGCTGTGAGAGTGAAAGTTCAAAGGCAGGGGAAGAGAACGGCTCACACGCCGCTGCTGCGGCGCGGCGGTAATATTGATATTAGTGGTTTATGGTCGGTTTGTAATATAAATCGTTCTGAACCCTTTTTATTTTTTAATCAATTCACTATTTATTTGCGACCACAAGGAATCATAAATATGAAATACGAAATACTATTTTAAGGCTTCCGTGCATTTTCTTGCCTTTCTTCTCCACGGGAACTAGTTAAGCGAACGGGCGGTAAGCTCTTTGAGCCTCAATATGAAAGGGTATTTTTTACAAAAAAAGTACCTAACTTGGTAATAAAACAGTTATTGGCCACATACATACTTGAGGGGTACAAAGGATTTGCAAAGAATCGTTATTAGTTAATGGAGGCAGAAAAGTAGTTTTTACCAATATTCTCACATTTACAAGATACTCTTTACTCTGTTTTTCTCTTGGATATTTTTTGAATTAAACTCCAACTAAACTTTCCTCGTCTCCTTTTTAAATGCATTTAAATGCTTCCGGGGCTCTGTATCAGAATTGGTTTTATTTTTAATCGTTATTACGAAGTGCCGCCATCAATAGACTGGCGGTACTCGGTCTATTTCCTCACTATTACCATAAATCACCATAAATGTTTAACTCAACATAAAAAGTACCAGTTTTATCTTCATCAATCTGACGTCAGAAATCGTTGGCTAATCAACGGGTCACGTAGGAGTAGATAGGTGCTGTTTTATTACCGGCGCTGTGATCCAGTTCGTCATCGTCGCTACCCGTGCCGAAGAGATTACGTAAAGTAGCTCTCGACTTATACGCCTTCTTACTATTGGTAGGCTGGCTGCCCAATGCCTTATCTGCAATTTTCCGCTTCTTTTTAATGGTCTTGACTGGAGCGTTAACTAACGACTAATCCGAAGATAGTAACAACTGGTCAGCCAATTGCTTGGACCTGAAATTAGTGAGAATTTTAAATTTATCAATAGATGAATAACTGAAATATCACTTTATTGCTTTATCCGATTGACTTATTATATTACTCATTTGATGAATGATAGAATAGTAGTATGATTTAAAATTAGAATGATCGAATACTAGTATGATTGAATATTAGAATGATTGAATAGTAGTATGATTGAATACTAGAATGATTGAATAATACAATGATTGTGTGTACACAGATAAGTAAACTTATGTAAAACAAAGTAACTTACATATTATAGAAGATCTGCTAAAATAGTGATAATTCGACGTCATATTATCCCAAATATGGAAAAGGTTGCAAATGCTGTGTCAGTTGTTTTCAATATTGTAATACTATGCTGATCCAATACAAAAAAATAAGTACAGAAGGCTGACTGTAGGGATACAGTGAACGATAATGCGTGCACCCATAGATGTGAAGCGCTGACACTCGCTCGCGTTTTGCTATTGGACGATACGACTGACGTTCGCGATTCAACCGACTTGATCAGAGATAGATATAGAGTTGTGAGTAGGTACATACAGCTCCAGAGAAACCTCACCCCCTAGAAATATATAAAAGTTTACGTGCGCGCCATCTCTGTGAAATCAATAAAACTGCCAAGAAATAAAATACTCACGGCCCTCATGCAAGCGACAGCTAGGTAATATCCATCGCATCCTATCTATTGATATTTTTAAACTTTCAAACCTGTTCTACAAACATTATATATTTTTTCCAAATTTCAACGAACTCACAGCAGAATTTTAAAATGTATTTAAATTATTAGGCCGAAGTAAGAATCGAACCTGGAACCCTTTAAATCACGAGTCAACCTGATACACCGCTGCGCCAATCTGTTACTAAGCATAGTTGTTAAATTTATGGATATAATTATGAATCATCCATCATTTATGTCGGCCGTGTCGTTTATATTATAAAAAATAGATAATGAAGCAGATTGAGGGCATGAATTTTTTTTAAGTAAAACATGACAGGACATCATAATATCATAATTAATCATAATTATGTTTGTGCCACAACAAAACGCCACTATGTCAGTTCGACTTCAGGATCAGACTTCGGAACCAGTCCTTCTGCAGCGAGGTGTGAGACAAGGAGACGTCATATCTCCGAAACTGTTTACTGCTGCACTGGAGGATGTCTTCAAGGTTCTGGACTGGAGAGGGCTAGGCATCAACGTCAATGGCGAGTACATCACTCACCTTCGGTTTGCCGACGATATAGTGGTTATGGCTGAGACCATGGAGGACCTCAGTACAATGCTCGATGATCTCAGTAGAGCTTCCGAAAGAGTGGGTCTTAGGATGAACATGGACAAAACCAAGGTGATGTTGAATGCCCATGTTACACCCACTCCTATCAAGGTCGGAGACTCTACACTCGAAGTTGTGGGCGACTATGTCTACCTTGGACAAACGATCCAATTGGGTAGGGCCAACTTCGAGAAAGAGGTCAACCGTCGAATCCGACTCGGCTGGGCAGCGTTCGGGAAGTTGCGCGGTATCTTCTCGTCCAACTTACCACAGTGTCTCAAGACGAAAGTCTATGACCAGTGTGTGTTGCCAGTGATGACATATGGCTCTGAGACGTGGTCGCTTACAATGGGCCTCATCAGAAAGCTTACAGTCACTCAAAGGGCAATGGAGAGGGCTATGCTCGGAGTTTCCTTGCGTGATCGAATCAGAAATGTAGAGATCCGCAAGAGAACCAGGGTTACCGACATAGCCCGAAGAATTGCCAAACTCAAGTGGCAGTGGGCAGGGCACATTGCTCGCAGAACGGATGGCCGATGGGGCAGAAAGGTTCTGGAGTGGCGACCGCGAACCGGAAGACGTTGCGTTGGAAGGCCTCCCACTAGGTGGACCGATGACCTGGTGAAGGTTGCGGGGATCCGCTGGTTGCGAGACGCACGGGACCGGTCAATGTGGCGACGCTTGGGGGAGGCCTATGTCCAGCAGTGGACGTCTTTCGGCTGATATGATGATGATGATGATGATGTTTGTGCTGTTCGAATAACGAGTTATAATTATAATAAAATTATGACTCGATAGAGTAACTTTTTAAATGTTAAATAATCGACCTTTGGGAACAAAATCCAAGTTTAAAGAGTATTAGTAGCTCGAGAATCAAATGTCGAAATAAGTGTAATCTAAAATAAAATCCGTTTATATTTTAATTTTTTTCCATTAGAAATCTAACTTTTTAATTTATTTCCTTATAGAGAAATACAGTTCGTTTATGAGTGCGACGGTATCAAGAAAATGGTGAAGTGAAGTGTAACAGCCAAGGGCCACGTCCGATTGCTTACATCAATCCAGCCGTCATCGTGATATTGTTAATAGCCTCTTAGCCAAACCACGGATTCTTTCACAACCACCCGATCTAATATTATAAGACATGGTATTTCGTTTACCACTGTCCGAAGACATTTACATGCAGCTGAGATCCATAATTATAAACCAGCCAAAAAAATTGAACTAACCGAAGCTCGTCGTCAAGCCAGGATAAGATTTGAACCATTGCAATTTGTTTTAATATGGTAAATATTATATTGTTTTGAAAAATCTCGAGAGATGTAAATTGTTGTTCTGTTTGTTTCAAACGTGAGTTATCTTGTAAAATCTTTAAAACTAAATTATCAGTTTTATCAGTAAATTAATATTTGTAAATCTAAATTGGGTTAATTATTACCATAAGAATAATAAATAATACTACGTATATATGTGAATCTCGAGGAGCTCGTGGCTAAATAATAACATCCGCACTGGTGGATCATCAAGGTTAATCAACGTTTGACGAGGTTGGCCCGTGGATGGTGACCATTTCAACATACCGAGTTTCCTCCGTGCCTCGGCAAGTACGTTATCCGTTGGTACGGGCTGTCATTTGAAGATCTTCGACAGTCGTTACGGGTAGTCAGAAGCTTGAGATCGGACACCAGTCTTGCCATGGGGTACTGTGTTACCCAGCTATTGGGTTGTGGAGGTCAGATAGGCAGTTGCTCCATGTAAAACACTGGTACCTAGCTGAATCTGGTAAGACTGGAAGCCGACCCCAATATAGTTGGGCAAAGGCTAGGCAGATTGATTGTATATACATATGTGAATCTATTTTATTTCGAAAGACCTTATAAGCACTTCCCTACTTCCCCTCTCAACCCACAACACCCCGCTATCGCCCTACAGTTACCACCAGTACTGCCTAAATATACTGATGTTGGTTAGCGCATGGCAATTTTTTATCAATAACGTAAACAATTATTGTTAAATGGGTATCTTGCACGCTTGCTTGTGGAATCCAAGTCAATAACTACAAAACACTAACTTCATCTATGTCACAGAGATGGCGCGCACGCGGCGCACGTAAACATCGTAGTATAACATTATGTCCATAGATGTCGCTTTTTAAACATTTCTAAGCGGTGAAGTTTCTCTGGAGCTGTATGTACTTGCATTATCGCTTTTGTATGGAGCCGACCTTCTGTATGTATCTTTTTATGGTAACAACTAGTTTAGCTTACTATAATAATTTTTACCCGATTGCGTCAAGGAAAAGACGGTGATGAGTGTATCAGTACGGATTGGGGTATGTCACTTGTCTTCCAGTAATTCATTCTAATACTTTTGACCTATAAACCACATCACATCGATTCAGTATATCTTGTCTTCAAATCCAGCATTCAGATATCTACCTACGTTACTTTACTACTGCTACTACCTACCTTTCTTTGGGTGACATAAAAATTATAAGTTTGAATTGTTAAAATTAGTTAATCGCCACTCTGCTTTGTATAATATATTTAATCTATGGTAACATTTTTGTATCTTCTAAGGTTTACCTCTAATATATCTCTCTTATCTGCCACAGTCCTGAACAACTAGCGTTTTATTTTCTTAAAGCTTTTTAATTATCAAATCTAAAAATAAGATCATTATTTCACAAAGTATTAGGACAATTTAACAAGTTATGGGCCATTATTGCTCCTCTGACAACCTATTTCATTGTAGAGATAATGTTTCTCTGTCAATTTTGTCGGATACATAATTTGGTAAGCCAAACGCTATAAGGTCTATAAGTGTCCCAGTATCTATTGATTTTCTTACTTCTAGTAACAACTTTTCTTTCTTTAAAGCATATTCGAGTAACGTACCTGCTTGGTATTTGAAGGCTAGTGCATATCTAATGGGAGACCATCCTTTATTGGCAAACGTCTCACAAAAATGTTTCTCCCATTTGTTCCATTCCGAGTCCACTGTAAGTTTTATTAGCATGCAGTTGTACCAATCTAGACTGCATTGTTCCATAAAGTTTTTTTAATAATTCTATTTTCTTTACATCTTCATTGATGATTTGAAAAAGTTCACATTCCTTGTTGAATGCTGTAATCCACTGACAAGCATTTGTGTTTCTGCCAGAGAATTTCTCAATCATGAAACCTTTGCCAATCATCCCTAAATTTTGTGTTTCAGATTTTGATTGTTTATCTTCAAGTAGTTTCTCTAACAGTTTCTCCAACGTTTGATTTGTGCTACTAGGTATAGATTCAGCAGGATTTGGTGT
The DNA here is from genome assembly GCA_945859665.1 of Anorthoa munda. Classification (NCBI taxonomy): domain Eukaryota; kingdom Metazoa; phylum Arthropoda; class Insecta; order Lepidoptera; family Noctuidae; genus Anorthoa; species Anorthoa munda. The sequence goes on along the minus strand of OX243899.1, from coordinate 2,960,336 downwards.
TTCTAAGTTTTGTTCTGGGTAAAAGTCATTGAACTGTAAGTTTTGTTCTTCATTCAAATAAACTTTTGATATATCATCTGATAAGGTTATCCATATTTTCCTTGTTTGATGTCTTTTATTTAATGTTTTTTTGATCTTGACATAGTTTGAAGTTTTTGTTATTTCTTGGTGTAGATCTGCTGGTTGGTACTCGGCTGGTATTGCAAAAACGTTTTCATCTGGTGTAGCGATCGAGGTTATACAAATGACGTTTGATTTTCCATCGTCTGTTTGTTTCACAACAAAATCAAACCTTAACTTTTCCATGTTTCGTGTGTTGTATGCAGAAAATGTTTTTTTATAGTGATATTATAGTCTTTTAATAGAAAATGTAGACGAAACTGAGTTTCTCTGTAAAGACAAAGAAGGTTTTATTTTGATACACAAAGTTTAACATAAATCATAAAGTATATTTCTTATAACAAAGTATTAGTTAGCTGTTAGCTTACCTGTAAAGACAAAGAAACAACATTGAATGCCTTTATTTCAGGTCTTTTTATAATCTAACAATTAAACAAACAATATGGAAAAAAATCTCATCTCAAAAGACTTAACTAAATTAAATGTCACTCCTGTCAGTTGTGACCAAAGAGCGGTGACGCGGCAAATTCAAATTTAAGAAAATCACACGAGTAAGGTGATTTTCTTTACATACACATACAACTTCGTCTCCGTTTTATTCTTTGCTTTCTTTTTCTTGTTGTTTTACCTTCTTTTAAGTTACTGATAGCAACTTTTAATTCACCAGATAAGAATTCTAAATACTTCATGAAAAACTCATCTAGACGGTATCTGTCACTTTTACTGATGATTCTACACAAATGCCTTTTCACGGTTTTGAAATAGCTTTCCACAATCGACGATGTGGGATTAGATATGCTTCTTCATAATATTGGACCACAACGGAAGTTGACCTACAAGTCGCATTAAAGGTGTTCAAAAAGTCTGGGAAATAATACAAGTTATCATGACATAGTTAACGTCTCCTTCCGTTAAGGTAATAATCAACTGTTAGGAGTCTATTGCATTATAGTACCATTTAGGACTTTTTAGAGCAGATACTTCTTCCCGAACGCTTTCCAACGAAGCTTCCAGACTTTGAAAAGATGAGTAGTTCAATGATTTGACGCTTAATAATTTGTTATTATGTTCGATTTCAATTTCAGAATCCATGGACCTTGAAAAAGACCCTAATTTTTCAGCTTAATGTTTGCTTCTTCACATCTTGTATTGTTACCTTCACTGTCTACACCATCATATTTATTTGTAGATAATGTGATCATATCTATGACAATTTGTTTCTATTTGTCATAATCGTCGCATTGCTTTAGTTCTAACAGACACTTTATGTAAAAAAACTTCACCCGTTGATCAATATGTTTAAAACAAGGTAGATTAAATAAAATCTTCATAAAATGGCTCATATCGATGCGAATGTAGCATTTTTCTGGGGTAGATTCTTGTTTTTCTAATTTCATAAATGAATCATTAATGTATTCTTTTGTAGTGTTGAACTTTGTAAATGCTTTTTTAATACAGTTGCTCAAAAAGTGGCGTATTGCAGGGACGTATAGCGTTCGGGATGGCGGGCTATTACATACTCGAGCTTTTTCTTTACCTTTTCCGAACTGTCAAAATCGTGCGTTCTCTTTCCCAACTGTCAAAATAATGTCTATTAAAAAGAAAAAAACCGGCCAAGTGCGAGTCGGACTCGCACACGAAGGGTTCCGTACCATTATCGCAAAACACTGCATAAAAATCACGTTTGTTGTATGGGAGCCCCCCTTAATTATTTTATTTTAATTTATTAATTATTATTTTTTTTAAGTAAATGTACAACTAAACATTCTGTGAATATTTCAAGCGTCTACCGGTTGCCGTTATTAATATTGAGCAAAAAATGGTAAAAATATCACGTTTGTTGTATGGGAGCCCCCCTTTAATATTTATTTTATACTGTTTTTAGTATTTGTTGTTATAGCGGCAACAGAAATACATCATCTGTGAAAATTTCAACTGTCTAGCTATCACTGTTCATGAGATACAACCTGGAGACAGACGGACAGACAGACAGACAGACAGACAGACAGACAGACAGACAGACAGACAGACGGATCGCGAAGTCTTAGTAATAGGGTCCCGTTTTTACCCTTTGGGTACGGAACCCTAAAAACCAATCACGAAGTTTTTACAAAAAAAAAATCATAGAAGTTTTTATGATTCATGCAAATATTTCTAAAAAGAAGCTACTAATTTGTTTCAATATCAGATTTAATGATTTGATTCAATGAGTTAGGTTAGGTTTCATTTCATCTCATTAAATTTCATTTTCATTTCGATAAAAAAAATCTACTGAAGACTTGGCTGTATGTGTATATAGTTCCCTTTGTCTACCCAGAATGGGTGAAGAAAACACTAAAAAATCTCTGCTTATATTATTTTACGGTTGGCGCCATTTTACAAAAATGTTCTTTGCGAGTTTAGTTGTTTGTTGCACAAAATTAGTAATTTCGACGATATTTTATTTGAATTAACACCACCGGAACTCAGTATAATTGCACAAAATGCTTCGTGGGAGTGAGAACATTTTACCGTAAAAATCAAAAAGTCGCTACATATCTACATACGACGAATTTATTGCGTGGAGAGAAGAGAAAAAAGCAAATAGTTTTTCAGAAAATGTTATGTTGGCATACTTCTCCGAACTCTCAGCAAAATTAAAACCTTCTACGTTATGGTCGAGGTTTTCGATGATAAAAAGTATGCTGAAAATAAGGAACAACGTGGATATAAGTGAATACCCAAAACTAAATTTTTCTTTAAATTAGCTTTCTTAAAACGACAAACAGACAGTTTTACAACTAAAAAGTCAAAAATATTAACATCGAATGAAGTGAAAAGCTCCCGATGATCGTTATTTAGCCACAAAGGTAATTTATTAATAAATACTTATATTTTTCTTTAGTATTCAGTTTACGAAATCGCAAAATACAGTCAATATATTCTTATTAAAAATATTAACCAAATCCCTTTTTTTGTAGGTTGCGCTGATTTTTGGCATTGTTGGAGCTTGCCGCAGAGAGGAGTTAGCCAATATTACTTTAAAAGAAATTGAAGCCCATGGAAAAATGCTACTAATCAAGATTCCGAATACAAAAAATAAGATACCGAGAAGCTTTGTTCTTGAAGGAGATTTTCTTAGAATAATGCAAATTTATATGAATCAGCAGTCCCAAAAAGCAAAAACCGACTGTTTTTTCCAAAATTATCAAAAAGGGAATTGTACAGCTCAAGCAATCGGGATAAACAAATTTGGTAATGTGCCAAAAGAAATAGCTACGTTTCTTGGTCTGCCGGATGCTGAGTATTATACTCGTACTGGGCACAGCTTCAGGAGGACCTCTGCTACATTATTGGCAGATTCAGGAGCCAATTTGATGTCTGTTCACTACGGAAGGTTGCTTGTGCGTTGTTTATGTATTTAGTGTTTTTATTAAATGAACCGACACCACTGTCTCTCAGCTCTGTATTGAGGCAACTAAACTTAAAACGACCGAACATACCGCCCACCGAAAGGTCCCTATGTCCTTTTACAAAAACAATTAATTGGGCTACATAACAATATTTTCGTTCTAAATTTTACAACTTATTAAAGTAAATATAGAATAGGTATTAATCTTGTTTTAGCTATTTCTCTTGTGTTTCCTTCAGTAGATTGAATACAATTTGTTTTAAACGGTAGTTTCACTATAAATCTTCCTTGTTCATTTCTTGTGTATGTTTTGTGATAAATGTCTTCACATAATTGTTCTTCCTTTGTGTTTTTTCGCCTTGTGGTTGTATCTATCTCCCAGAGTGTTTTAACATGTTATCGACATCTATCTGGTGATGCAAGACAAGAAATGAATGTTCATTTTGTGTTGTATTTATTTCTCCAAATAATATCCATCCTAGGGTTGTTTTTTGTGCACATGGAGACCCTGGTGGACCCTTGATTAATTCTTGTTCGACTATTCGTACATATTATTTAACACCAAGTAGCAGATCTATCGGACCTGGCTTGTTATACTCTGGATCAGCAAGATCAAGACCCTTCAAGTGCTGCCAGTTGTGAACAGCTATTGTTTCGTGTGGTATTCTCGTGGTCAGTTGCTTGGGCATGACGTAAGCTTCGACGTGCATGTTGAATTCTGGTTTCCTTCTCGATAGTATGTTTAGCTGAACCACGTGTTTAATTGATGCTTGTATAGATCCCACACCTGTTAGAGTACCTTCAATTGATTTTCTTTGAAGTTTCAATAATTGAGTTGCCTTTTCACTTATGAAATTAGCTTGCGAACCTTGATCTACGAGAACTCTTAACAGTGTCGCATGTTCCCCTTTTCCCTTTGCTTGAACTAGTGCAGTTGCTAATAATGTTCTTCCCTTTACTCCAACACCAACATGAAGACTTGTTATAGCCTCCTTATTGTCTTCTTGTTGTTGAGGTGTCGATGGTTGTATTGGTTCTGTGGGAGCCTTCGACGCCTCTGATTTGTGAAGCAAGGAATGATGACGTGTTCTACATATACGGCAAGTAACTGGTACCTTGCATTTGTAAACTGAATGACCCGGAAGCAGGCAGTTGAAACAAACTTGTTTTTCTTTCACATAGTTGTTACGTTGAGTAAGATCCATTTTAATAAATTCCTTACAATGGCATAAGGTATGCTTTTCACTACAAAGAACACAGCTTTTATCCTTAACGACATTCACGGCATGGTACGATCGCTCTTTAATTGTGCGACCTTTATTTGTCACTGGTTGTATCATTTCCAGAGTCCTAAATTTAGATTCTAAAAAACCTTTTAACTCTGCCCATGATGGCACTTCTTCCGACTTTTCCTTATAAGCAAAAGTTTCCCACTCTTTATGTGATTCTTGGTCCAACTTCTGAATCACCACAAATATAATAATCGGATCCCAAGAATCGGTGTTAATTTTTAGGTTTTTGAGGTTATTTATGCACTCTGTATCTAATAATGTTTTCACGCTGTTAGCTGTCTGAGCGGTGATTTTATGTTGATAAAAAAGCCTTTTCAAAACATAGAACACAATAACACGTTTGTTGCCGAATCTGCCTTTTAACAATTGCCATGCTTGATCGTAATTACAGTCCGTAACTTGTATGTGCCGTAATATAATTTCAGATTCACCGGTAACACTAGATTTCAGGTAATGCAGCTTTTGAACGTCACTGATTGATGTATTGTTGTGCACAAGTGATGTAAACATGTCCTGGTATGTAGGCCACTCCTCGTATTTTCCAGAAAAGTTTGGCAGTTGAATCCGAGGCAGTTTTACGACTGAACATTGCCCTTGAAATACTGATGAGCTTGATGAACTGATGAAGTTTCCATTGATGATGGCTGTTGTTTGCTCAACATATCTGTCAAGTCTGCTTGTAAGCAAAGGTATAACTCTTCAACGATGAAAAAGTCTTCATTAAGAAAATATGTGATTTCACCTCGCTTGTCTCTCGGAGTACACTGTGTCAACATCTCATGAGCTTGCTTAAAAGAACTCCAATACTCTTCAATGCACTTCCCTCTAGCCTTTATGTAACCGTCTATAAGCCACTACAGACTTACAGACTTTAGGGCATTTATTTAAGTTAACTTGGGTTTTTTTTATTAGTTTTGCCACGTCTTCTAGCGTATTCAAATATCTTTGTTGTTCAGTAGTTAAAGTAGTCATTGTATCGTTTTACTTTGTTGTAAATAAAGTACTTGATAATCACTTGTGTTATGAAACTTATGAATTGCCAACCACACTAAACTTGTATAAAAATCTATGTTCATAAAAACACTGCAAAATTTTGCGTAAACAAGTTGACTTCTTATCTCTGGAATGCGGCTGCTTTTGTTCACTAATGACCCACAGGTGTGCCGGTAATGGTAAGTATGCGGCTCGATTTGCGACCATATGTTCACTACGTAAGGTTGCTTGTGCGTTGTTTATGTATTTAGTGTTTTTATTAAATGAAACGACACCACTGTCTCTCAGCATTGTATTGAGGCAACTAAACTTAAACGACCGAACAATGTCCTTAAAGCGACTAGGAGGTTGGAAGTCGGACAAAGTTGCAGAAGGCTATATTGCTGATTCATTAAACAACAAACTAGAAACTGGGAACGAAATCACACAATCCATTAATTTAAAGTCCAGTCCGTCTCCTTCACATGACAATACTGAAGAGAACGTTCGTCCATCTACCTTCGTTGATAATGATAATTCATCAGATCCAATTCCATCAACTAGCAAACGCCATTGTATAACACGGGTTCCCTACTCGAAATCGAATGACGTAAGATCGAATAACATTTGCTCGAAAACGTTACCTCGATAGTACTTAAAATCGATAACTTATGAGCGCGTGATGCATCGAGGTAGTGAACCGTTTCACTACCTCGATGCATCAAAATCTCGAATAACTAGAAGCTCGAATCAACGGCGCGCGAAGGCCCTTTATCTTGAAACATAATTTCTCGACAAACCATCTAATATTCTAATCGATTTAATGAATAGTTCTAAGGATTTTTATTTGAGTACCTACAATATAATCAAACAATATATATGCGTAGAAATATAAATCAACTATAATCATGAATATATCATATTAACTTCTCGATACATATACTACGTCTTAGAATAATAACGCATAGAAGCCGCGTCTAGAACAAAACACGAGCGATATCGTGTGTCTACTTCATTTTCTTTTTGTGCGTGAGCCGAATGTGTCTACGTTACTCAAACTCACTCAAATATATCTTTCAGTGATACCATTACCAGGCCGTTACCCACAAAAATATTGAAAAAACGCACTACTATGTTGCTGGATGAAAAAAAATTTTTTCCTCACAAATAGCAACACTGTATTTTTTTCCTCACAAATAGTTAGGTTATTAGAATTTTGGTTTGATAATCGACCTATGTTAAAATAATGTATAAAATGTAAGTAATTACTTGAGAAATATAATTCGATTAGATTTTTTTTTGTTTTCCTGAAGTGCTATGACATCCCTTCACGCTACTAACTGTAATTTTAAATTATTTACTAACGAGCTGTGGTCGACGGAACGTGACCTTGAGGACTGACGGCTCGCCGAGAGAAGTTAGCCACGGTGGAAAAGTTTTAGCTGTCTCACTTTTTGCACTCCTACTAGGTTTCTATGCGTTATTACTCTAAGTACTAAGTGTTGATACTGTTGACATTACGGTTAAAACTACCCGCATTTTTTCAATTAAATTTTGTACGAAGGTACTTATTACAAAACAGTTAGATTGCTTACAACGTAGTTATGGATACACCTCGCCCGTCTGCTTTAGATTAAGTTAAGTACATTACACATCACATCATCAGCCTATTAATGTTCCCACTGCTGGGACACAGGCCTCCTCTCTGTGAGAGGGAATGGGCCGTAATCCACCACGCGGGCCCAGTGCGGGTTGGTGGATGTCACATGTCTTCGAATTTTTGGTTCTAGGACATGCCGGTTTCCTCACGATGTTTTCCTTCACCGTTTTTAGAGCAGTGGTGATGAAATAATTTACACAAAGTAAAGCGCCTGCCTGGGCTCGAACCCACGACCTGCAACTTGCAAGTCGCGGCCGATACCGCTGGGCCACCACTGCTAAGTACATTATATGGCTCCATTCTAGCGACTAGATATCTTTTGCAAGCTCAGCGGTCTATGTCCACCGGATGAGCCTAGTTAAGTTTAGTACCCAGTAAAAAGGTTTCTCACGCTCTGATTTTATTTTTTTCCTATCTCGTGTTATCTTAAATCTTATTGACTTTTATTATAATTCTAATTTAATTTATTTAATATTGTTTTAATATAGGATCACCAATAATATCCCCCCGGGTAGCTTGCCCAAAATTTTATTTTGTTTTTAAATCTTTAAGCCGTCACTAATTTTGAACAGTCTTTTAAAAATCACTAAAATATTAAATAACTCGGAAACGGGGCGAGATAGCCCGATTTTAAGGCCGACCTACATACACTAGTGTAACTAGTTTAACTAGTGTATGTGCCAAGGCCCCAGGACACCTCCTCCAGATCCCCCCAAATTAAATTTTAATTCGAGTATTTATTTTTATTTTATTCGTAGTATTTTTTATTATCATAATTAAAACCTCAATGCAGTATTTCAACAAAGCTAGGGCAACCAAGCCCCAAATCCCCCCGAGTAGCTAGCCAAAATTTTATCGTTTTAAATCTTTAAGCCGTCATTAACTTTGAACGGCATGTATTGGAATGTATTTTGTATGTCCGCAAAAATCGAGGGCTTTTCAAAACTAGAAGCGATTTCCATAATTTAAATACACGCAGTAAGCATGAAATTGTAATACCCAAATTCAGATTAACAAAAACTAGCAAGTCTTTTCTTATAAACAGTATACGTTTTTATAACAAGTTGCCAAAGTCAGTAATAGAATTGACCGATGGAAAGTTCAAAAACTACATCAAACGTGTCCTTATTAAAAAAGCATATTATAAAATCAAGGACTACGTTGAAGATAAAATTTTTAGCTCCTTCTGCGCATGCGGCTTCCCTGGTAACTCATAAACGGCACAAATATGTGGATGTCTCTAACTATTCTCAATCTCATTTTTATTTTTTTTCCTTCTTTTAATTAGACTTTTTACAATGATTTCAATAATCTTTGTAGCCCTTTGCTATGAATAGTTACAGCACTGATAACATTTGTGCTACATGTTAAATTTAGTCTTGTTATATATTTTTATATATTTTTACCTTTGTATAGATTCTTTTACTGATTGTTTTGTGAATGTGTGAACATTGTAGGCCTTCTAGATTTCTAGACGCTTGTTAACATTTGTTAACTCTCTCGTTTATACATTTTTTTTTTTAGTTTCTTACGATTTATTGTCGGGCCTACTTTGTCCCCCCATATCTAAGCACTAATTCTGTAACATGGAAATATTGTAAAAACAAACCAATTTTTTTAAAAGAGTAACCGTGGAGTTTCTTGCCGGTTCTTCTCCACAGGAAACGACCAACCCGAACCATGCACCTTTTGTCGACGTTTTATAAGTGCCCATGTAGGCCTATGTGAAATAAAAAACATTTGATTTTGATTTTGAACCGTCCTTTTAAAATTTTTACTAAACTATTAAATAACTCGGAAACGGAGCGAGATAGCCCAATTTTGAGGTCGACCTACATAAACTAGTGTATGTGCCGAGGCCCCAGGACACCTCCTCCAGATACCCCCAATTTAAATTAAATTCGAGTATTTATCTTTATTTTTATTCTTAGCATTTTTGCATTTTAAACTATCATAATTAAAACTATTAAGGCCACTTTTAATTGCTACATAAAGTATCTAAAACATAACCAAAAACCTCGGACCCTAAAAACCCAAAATGTTTATAACGCCTAAGAAAACGGGGCCTCAGACCCCCCCCCCCCCAGACCTCTCCTGAGGAAACAACCACCCATACTCCCCCGACATTATCATCACTCCCGCTGCCACAGACGAAACAAGCCAGGCCAAGCCAAGAGACAGAATAGCCGAGGCTAAGTTATGCTTGATAAAAATTAAAACGCAGTTAAGGCAATCTAGGAACACAAAAACAGAAATTAAAACAGAAATAACCTTGGCAGCAGAAAGCCTATATCAGTTATTGAAGGAGGTAGGCCCCAAAAACAAAGAAGAGCCTAACAAAAAGAAAAAATGGAGTGCAAGAGGAAGAAGAACCCGAACCCGAAGCCGAGAAAATAAAATTAGAAAGGCAGCTTATAGCAAAAATGACAGAGCACAGCAACCTGATGGAGAGAAACAGGCTGGAAATGGAACGCCTGAGGGAAGTAATAGATGGGAAGCACAAAGAGATGGAAGCACAGGCAACTTACGCGAGTGTAGCGGCTGCTCCCCCGAAGAGGCAACTCCCGGAGCATGCGGCTATACACCCAGAAGTAATGGAAAAATTAGAAAAGCAGTAAATGCAAAGGAGGAAGGCTTCCAAATAAACAGAATACGGAAGGCAAGAAAGAGGTCGAAAAGTTATCTTGGGATGCAAAACCAAGACAGCAGTGGACAGAGTCAGTGTAGGCAACTCATTCTGCATTATCTGTGCTTTTTTAGTATGTGTCTTTTATTATGTTTAGTTAGTTGTAGTTTATTGTTATCTGTGGCATGCGAGCTGGCAGCCTCGCATGCGCCGTATATTGTTATCCTTGTCGCCCTTGTGCGGGCGTGTCCTATCATCCTTGTTGCTCTGTCGCCAACGTTGCCGCTCTTGGCAACGCCGCGAACTGTGCCGGCGCAGAGCGCAGAGCAGTCGCCAGATATTCTACCTGAGAGTAGGACGCGGCCCCGTTGCTCCATTGTTGTTATGGGAGCCCCGTATTGATTCAGCTCTAAGCCCCGCCTGTACTATGTAAGTAGCTGTATGTGTTCTGTGTAAAGTGTACTATTATGTGTTATAAATAAATTACACGAGTTTGCCAGTAATTTGGTATTGCATTTTCATTGTGTTGCAAATAATCCGGTCCTAATCGCAAAATTGGTCCTATCGAGCCGGATCACAATGAAAAACCAAATTACTGGCGTTGACGCACAAAGCAAAGCTGCTGGAGTCGAGCAGCGACCTGGAGAGGATATCGCTACTGTAAAGCGTGGTTCGATTAATGCCACGTGTGCGACATCCGGGTCGAGATCGAGCAGCCCCAGTCGCGAATCACTGTACCATGACCACGTTGGGGGCGAGCACCGACCTGGAGTGGATATCGCATCTGTAACGCGTGGTTCGAATAATGCCACGTGTGCGACATCCGGGTTGAGAGCGAGCCGCCGTAGCCGCGAAGCTCGCCGTGCTGCCGCCGTGTACAGGGCCGAAGAAGAACTCGTCAAGTTAATGGAACAGCTGGTAAAGGATAAGGAACAGCTGGTAAAGGATAAGGAACAGCTGTTAAAAAAAAGGCTGGCATTAGAGATCGCCGAGATCGAGGCATTCTTCCCGCCTGCTGCTGAAGTTTCCTGCGAGCAAATGGACGAATCGCCCGCGCCCCTAGTGCCGGCTGACACGTGTTCGACCGAAGGCCTGAATAGAGAATGTGCACGTGGGCTCGTGCTTACCCCACGTGTTGAGACATTCTCTCCGATTGCTGATCAGGCCGCCTGCGAACGCGCAGCCTTGGCGCTGGTACCCCTCACGCTGGCTGGCGCGTGCTTTACCGAAGACCTGCAGCAAGAACGTGCACGTGGGCTCGTACATGCCCCACGTGATGTCCCGTTCTTTCCACCAGTTGAAGTCCCCTGCGAACACGAGGACAAACCGCCCGCGCTGTCTGGCGCGGGCTTTACCGAAGACCTGCGAGAACGTGCGCGTGGGCTCGTAAATGCCCCACGTGTTGTCCCGTTCTCTCCGCCTGTTGAAGTCCCGTGCGACCGCGTGGACTTGCCGCTAGCGCCCCTTGTGATGGCAGGCGCGTCTTTGGCCAATCGACAGCGCGCACATGGGCTCGCGCTTGCCCCACACGTGGACAAACCACCCGCGCCGTCTGGCACGTGTATCATCGAAGGCATGACACGATACGCGCGCGTGGTACCACGCATGTGCCGTTTACTGCCGTCCGACCGGCTGCCTACCGGCTACCCAGCGCATCATTTGCGCCCGTCGCGATATTCTCCGGGCCCGCTGTTCAGGCCCCTCGTAAATGCATGGACGCGGTGCCACAGTCCTGCTCGACGCTGGCTGTCCCCGCGCCGCCAGCGTCCGCCACACCGCCGGCTTCCTGCTCGCCGCTGGCTGGCCCCACGCCGAAACCGACGCAGCTCGCCGCGCCGCCGGGGCCCCCCGCGTATTTGTTGCGCCCCACGCCGACGCCGTCCGCCGTGTCGATGCGGCTTGTTGCTACGACGGCGCCCGCGACGCAGACGCAGCCCGCCGCGCACATGTTGTGCCCCACGCCGACGCCGTCCGCCGCGTTGATGCGGCTTGTTACTACGACGGCGCCCGCAACGCAGATGGCGCCCGCCGCGCATATGTTGCGCCCAACGCAGACGCCGTCCGCCGCGTCGACGCCGCTCATTGCTACGACGGCGCCTGCGATGCCGACGCCACCCGCCGCTCCGACGGCGCCCTCCGCGCCTTAGTTGCGCCCAACGCAGACGCCGTCCGCCGCGTCGGCGCCGCTCATTGCTACGACGGCGCCCGCGACGCAGACGCAGCCCGCCGCGCATATGTTGCGCCCCACGCCGACGCCGTCCGCCGCGTCGATGCGGCTTGTTAATACGACGGCGCCCGCGACGCAGACGGCGCCCGCTGCGCATATGTTGCGCCCAACGCAGACGCCGTCCGCCGCGTCGACGCCGCTCATTGCTACGACGGCGCCTGCGATGCCGACGCCACCCGCCGCTCCGACGGCGCACCCCGCGCCTTAGTTGCGCCCCACGTCGACGCCGTCCTTCGCGTCGACGCCCCTTGTTGCTACGACGGCACCTGCGATGCCGACGCAGCCCGCCGCGCCACCGGCGCCCCCCGGGCATATATTGCGCCCCACACCGACGCCGTCCGCCGCGTCGATGCCGCTCGTTGCTACGACGGCGACCACGACGCCGCCGCCGCCGCCCGACGCCTCGACGGTGTATCCCGCGCCGGCTGACACGTGGACGACCGCGCGTCAGCGAGTACCCGGTCACCGTGCACACATCAACAGCGAGCAAGCTACATTTTGAGTGCGTCGTCGCGTTGTGTTAGTGCGTTTTGTAACAGTGCGTGTTACACAAGTGTATTAATGACAATAAGTGAGACTTTATTAAAGACGCTAAGTTAAGAATAATGTAGATACTATGATTTAGATGTGTTGCCTACCGAAGTGAGTGTTCAGGAACAAGGGGGTGGAATGTAGGCAACTCATTCTGCATTATCTGTGCTTTTTTAGTATGTGTCTTTTATTATGTTTAGTTAGTTGTAGTTTATTGTTATCTGTGGCATGCGAGCTGGCAGCCTCGCATGCGCCGTATATTGTTATCCTTGTCGCCCTTGTGCGGGCGTGTCCTATCATCCTTGTTGCTCTGTCGCCAACGTTGCCGCTCTTGGCAACGCCGCGAACTGTGCCGGCGCAGAGCGCAGAGCAGTCGCCAGATATTCTACCTGAGAGTAGGACGCGGCCCCGTTGCTCCATTGTTGTTATGGGAGCCCCGTATTGATTCAGCTCTAAGCCCCGCCTGTACTATGTAAGTAGCTGTATGTGTTCTGTGTAAAGTGTACTATTATGTGTTATAAATAAATTACACGAGTTTGCCAGTAATTTGGTATTGCATTTTCATTGTGTTGCAAATAATCCGGTCCTAATCGCAAAAGTCAGAGATGGATTAAACAGAGAAGGAGCGGACCTGAGAGCCGAAGTAATTAAAAACAAGGACCCCCTTATATAATAATAAGGAACGTAAATAAAATTAATACCGAGGACGACATTCTCAGAGCGTTACGAACACAAAACAAAAACCTACTAACGGGCGTGACGGAAGAAGGATATAGAGCTGTAATCAGAAACAAAAAGAGGCGCGGAATCCTTACCAGCAGCATGTGGTGCTTAGTGTATCCCCACAAGTCTGGTGCACCTTAACGGCGGCTAATTGTATCCATATAGATATGCAGAGACTGAGGGCAGAGGATCAATCACCACTGGTCCAGTGTTCAAAATGTCTGGGGTATGGACACAGCAAGAAGACATGCCATGAGGAGGATGACAGATGTGCCCACTGCCTAGAAATCCGTAGTTTTCGCGTTTTTCCGTTGTCTAAATCCGATAAGAAAAATTAGTCGTAATTCTACGAAAGCAGAGGAAATCCGTCGAACCAAAGAAATGTTCTTTTGAATCGCGTGTGTGCAGAAATCATCGAGTATGGGAGTCGCGGGAGATTGGTGAGTAAATCTGTTCGCCAATCCTATGTTCCCCTAATCCTCCTATATTTTTCATAAGTTTTAAATGTTACTTTTGAGATCGAAACTTGCTAATTATAACAGTGTTTAGTAATTATTTAGCCTTTAGTTGATAACTCTGTATGAAATTATATGGTCTTATCTCTGTTCAATTAGAACAGAGATAAGACCATAAAACATAGAGTAGTGTTAATGTTAGAGAGTACACATTTATTTTGGGTTAAGTATAATTTTCTAAAAGGAAAAACTTTTTTTACAAAATCTTTATTTTTATAATAGAACTTTTACAAATTTTATTTTCTATGCTATAATCATGACGACGCCCACAATTGCAGTTCAGCCAATACCAAACGAAATCGTTCAATTAATCCCACTGTATAATGGTGATAAACGACAGTTAAACCTTTATTTGAGAAAATCTCAGTACGTGGTTGATCGATTTAAGGGCAGTGTAGAACAGAATCTTTATGTTTTTCATGTTTTAACGGGTAGATTGATAGAGGATGCAGCTGCGCTCTTATCGGAACGTGAAGATATTGTTACATGGTCCGCATTACAAGAATTGCTGATTCAACATTTTGGAAATTCTCGTAGTGAAGCGTGTATATATATTGAATTAGAATCTTTAAAAATTAGCTTTTTAGACTTTTGTAATAGAATCCAAAATGTTCGCTCGTCATTAATGTCAAAGGTGAATACAATTGGTGATATGGAATTAAGAGAATAATCCTCAAAATACACAAATTAAGATACCTCAAACTATGGGTCAAGGTCAAGCATTCAAACCAGTATTCGAGTATCGGCCTCAATCGGGTATGCAACTGCAACAGTTTGGTTATAGGCCACCTCATCCGTTCGTTTATAGACCACCCCTACAGTTAGGATATAAACCACCCCAAAAATTCGGGTACAAACCACCGCAACTATTCGGTTACGAACTACCGCAACAGGCTGGATCGAATTTTCCCCAGGTATTAAAATCCCAAAATCAAAACAGTGACGTGTCTATGAGAACAGCTCAACCTCAGCAGCAACACATATTTAATTTAAATAAACTTACTATGAACGATTACGGATATGAGAACAGCTCAACCTCAGCAGCAACACATATTTAATTTAAATAAACTTACTATGAACGATTACGGATATGAATACGATCCCTATTGTGAAGAATTTTACAAAAATGGCAAACAAAATACCGATGCCGCCGACGCCTTTTCTAGAACTAACATAAATGCTTTAGACTCTGACGGTGATAGCGAATCACTTGCAATTAACGTTGATGAAAAAGATACAGAATACCTAGATAATATAGTAACGGAAAAGTCCACAGTTAAAAGAGAAAGAGAACGCAGCGATTCATCAACTATAACAATATCAGACACAAGTCGAACAGGGACTGCTAGTTCTATAGAGGTTACCGACGAAAACCCTGTTCCATTCGAAGCTAGTAAATCAGATACAATTCATTCAGCTTTAAACGAGTCCACTGGAATACCAATTTTACCCGAAGCTATAGATACTAAGCCAAATCAAATTATAGTGTTCTCATGGCTCAAAAATGAAATGCAAGTGAAGGACCTCTCGCGGGACAAACAGAAAGTATTAGAATTGATAAAGGAATTCTTGAAACAATACATTAAAAATTTAAGTATTTCATTTATTTTGAAGAGGATGAACATCGCAAATTATTCGGCAATATAATAATTCAGCTATTTAGGAAAGATTTGATACATTTTTATGAATGCACAGAACGAGTAATTTATGTAAATGATGAAGGAGAACAGAGAACTATAATAGTTAAGCACCATGAAGGAAGCACATGCCATCGCGGCATCAAAGAGACATTAGTTAGGCTTCGTAGGAATTATTATTGGGATGGAATGCAGGAGACAGTAGCGGCAGTTATAAAATACTTGCGAGGCATGCCAGAAAATGAAATATGACAGAAAGCCCATTAAACCTATCTTACAGTTGACACAAACACAGAATGCTCCATTTCAGGAATTATTCATAGATCTTTTTAGTATGGAAGGTAAAACTTATCTAACCCTTATAGACGCCTTTAGTAAATTAGGTCAGGCTATCGAAATTGAGAACAAATCTACTCCAGAAGTTGTCCGTGCTCTAATGAAGTAGTTTTCGTACTACGGCGTTCCTAAAAAGATAAGTTCCGCCCCAGGGTCCGAGTTTAATAACGAATTGATGGAGGAATTTTTAAGCTTACATAAGGTCGAACTTCATATTGGCACACCCAATAACCCCAACCCAATGGGCTTGATAGAACGATTTCACTCCACTATAATTGAAATATACAGTTTAGCGAAGTACGAAAAAAGATGTACCGATACGGTATCAGTAATGACTTATTCGGTTATGGCATATAATCATTCCATCCACTCTGTTACCGAACTCACTCCATTCGAAGTTGTTTTCGGACATACTGATACAAATAACCCGTTTAGACCCGCATAGAGTTGGAAAAACAATATTTTTAGAAAATGGTCAAGGATCATGTAAACGAACCAGAGTCATGTATACACATTTGACAGATAAAATGGTAGCGATAAAAGAAAAGCATAGGGACAGGAAGGGTGGTGAAACTGTGTCTTTTACTTTATCACGTTTAATGGTTCAATTTCCTTTGTGGTCAAATGTCATGAAGAAACTTTATGATTCTGATATTATTAATCCGACATCTTCTAACGTTGAATCTTATTTCAAAAATATCAAGAGACTTTTTTACAAATTAATACAAAATCTAATAGACTACGAACAGATGAATTTGTAATGAAACATCTTGAATTTTTGAAAGGAGAACTAAAGATTGCAATGAGTAATCTGCCTCACAAGAAAAAAATAAAGAGACCTTTTCCAAAAGATTCCAACAAAAACAGTAAAGTAAAACAAAAAAAAAAATTGTTAATCTTCTCATGATTTTACTGATGATTCCATTTTTACAGAATTACCTTCATAAATAGAAAACTGGAAGGGAAAAGGTCTACATAAAAGGAAAGTTAAAAAAACAAATGTAAGCTGAAAGGGTTTATTGTTATCGAATGGAAGTAGATTACAAATTGGTAATGCTAGAATCATAACAAAATATTTTTTTTTTTATCTATTATAGGCTCGCGCTTGACCACTATCTCACCTGATGGTAAGCGAAGATGTGGTCTACGATGGAGCACGCTTGCCTAGTAGTAACCTATTCACTCTTGACTTAAAGACCCCTAGATTGTAGCTATCGGGAAACACAGACTCCGGCAGGGAATTCCACTCCTTAGCTGTACGCATAATAAAAGTATTCTCAAAACGTTTAGTGCGTATGGGTGGGATGTCCACCATGTACCGATGGCGCTTCGCCGTACGTCTGGTAGTTCGATGATGAAACGGGCTGGGCGGAATTAGATCATGCAATTCCATCGCACACTCCCCGAAATGTAACCGATAAAAAACCGGCAAGCTGGCAACTCGGCGACGATGTTCTAGGCTCTGGAGCTTTGACTTAACCAGTGCCTCATCGCTGATGAGCTTCTTGGCCCGCTTTTCAATCGACTCTAGTGCATCAAGCTGATATTTGGCTGATCCGTCCCAGAGATGAGAACAGTACTCCATGCATGATCGAACTTGCGCTTGATACAAACTGAGCAGCTGTTCTGGCGTGAAGTACCTTCTCACCCTTGCAAGGATCCCCAGCTTTTTGGCAGCCAGTTGAGCCTTTGCCTCAATGTACGGGCCAAAATTGAGCGTCGATGTCAACGTAACGCCAAGAAGCTCAAGATGGTCAGTTATTGGCACGGTAACATTTCGGAAAGTTGGAGCCGGGTGAAATTGGCTCTTTTTAGCGGAAAAAAGACACGCCTGAGTTTTAGCAGCATTAAACCTGACCAGATTGGCATCGCCCCATTCGGAGACTGCCTGCAAGGACAGGTTCAAGCGCTCCACCATGGCCTCACGGAGAGACTGGATCTGAGGCCCGGTAGCACGAGCGTTGGACACGTATCTCTCAGCAACTGTGCTGTCGTCTGCATACCCAAAGGTGCCGGGTTTTAGCAGATCGTTAATGTGCAGCAAGAACAAAGTTGCTGAGAGCACCGACCCCTGAGGGACCCCGGCATTAATATCCAAGCGGTCCGACGAGCAGCCATCGATAACCACTCGAATGGACCGATCTCTCAGGAAGTCTGCAATCCAATCACACAGACCACCGGGCAAACCGAATGAAGGAAGCTTACCAATAAGGCTTTCGTGCCAGACCCTATCAAAAGCCTTCGAGATGTCTAGGGAGACGGCAAGCGCTTCCCCGTGCCTCTCAATGGCCTCACTCCAGATGTGAATGGCATACGCTAGAAGATCCCCAGTAGACCGATTTCGGCGGAAGCCGTATTGGCGGTCACTTAGGATATCGTTTGCTTCTAGGTATGCCAGGAGCTTAATATTAAGTACACGTTCCATACTCTTACAGAGTATGGAGGTTACAGATATGGGTCTGTAGTTGGCCGGGTCAGCTCGACTTCCCTTCTTGGGCACGGGCTGTACGTTAGCCTGCTTCCAAGCATTCGGCACTTTTCCAGCCTCATACGAAAGGCGGAATAGGCGTGTCAAGATCGGAGACAGTTCAGGCGCACAGGTTCTAAGAACAATTGCTGGTATTCCGTCAGGGCCGCTAGCTTTGTTCACGTCGAGGTTGCGCAGCACCTTACGGACGTCCTTCTGATGGATACGAATTTCCGACATACTCGTCTCGCATCCATAAGAAGAAGGAGGGGGCCGCGCGGCACCAGGATTTAGACGTGAAGATTCCGCAAAAAGAGAGGCAAATAAATTTGCCTTCTCCTCAGCGGAGTGGGCCAGCGACCCGTCGGGTTTCAGCAGTGGTGGTAGTGAGGGACGGCAGAAGTTCGACTCGACTGACTTAGCCAGAGACCAAAACGCTTTACTACCTGATGGGTAAGAAGCAAGTTTGGTCCCTATACGGCCAATGTGGTCGAACCGAGCCCTTCGCAACACCATCTTGCAGGACTTGGCAGCCCTGTTGAAGGCCTTCTTCTTCTGACCCACGTCACCCGCCTTACGCGATCGAGCGTCGACCCAAGCCAGGTACGCCCCATGCTTAAGCGCGTCGGCGCGTTTACATTCGGCGCCAAACCATGGCCGGTCTTCGCTAGACATTGATACGTCAGAGAACGGAATGTAGTACTCCATTCCCTGACGCAACACATCCGTTACAGCGTCCGCGCACGACGATGGATCAGTCGAAGAAAAGCAAGTAGGCTGCCAAGGATAGCATGCGAAGAAAGATCGCATACCATCCCAATCTGCTGACTTGTACCGCCAAACCCGCCGGGTGCCTCTTGGGCTGGGATCGGGCGGGGAATAGACGGACACAGACTTCACCAGACAGTGGTCAGAACTACCTAAAGGTGAAACTATCGACACAGAGTATCTGTCTGGATCTGTTGTCAGCAGAAGGTCCAAGCAATTCGCCGTGTGCGAATCAACGTCCGGTACCCTCGTTGCCCCCTGGACCAGCTGGGTGAGGTTTAGCGCTAGCGAAAGCTTACGCATCTCCCGTCCAGCATGGTCAGTGCACTGGTATGGGAAGAGCCACTCCTGGTGGTGGGCATTAAAGTCCCCCAGTAACACTAATTGGGCGGAAGGATACCGCTGCTGTGCCGCGTCAGCAGCCTCACTGAGGTACTCTGTGAGCCTGGTTGTCTCCTGATCTCCGCTATGCGAACGGTAGACACAGGCGTAGATAATTTTATCCAAACCTGTGTCCACTAAAGCCCACAGCGTTGAGAATCTGGAGTCCTCAAGGTTACGGAGACGCCGATAGCAAGTATCGTCACGGGCGTACATACACACACCCGCGCGCGGTTTAAAATTGTGCTCCAGGGTAAACCCTGGGTAAGACAAGTACGACACGTCTGACGGACTCGCTATCTGCGTCTCCGTAAGGAAAAACAGCGCTGGTTTCTCAGTCTCCAGGTGGAAGTGGACTGCAGAGAGATTTGAGTGCAGACCTCGAATGTTGGTGAGGTGCACTTTGTGGGGGAGGGGGTGCAGCCGCTGTTTAACTCCAGTATTATTTTTCTTTTTCATAAAATTTTATATAAGAGTGAAAGGAGTAGAGGAGAAGGAAGTGAGACGAGGTTCTACGCTGCTAACCTTCAGACACGCACTGAAAAGACGACATCAATGGGGAACTAGTCCGGAGACTGCGGGGACGCCCGAGCCCCCCCGGAATGATAACAAAAACAAGTATTTCAGATAACAAAAACACGGAAGAAGTATATAGACTTCGAACCGAAATAGCACAAAAGTATTTCCAAACAAAAGCATGTGGTTCAACCGTTGAAATCAATTGTGATTGCAATATTAACACAATTTTACAATAAGCTTTACATTCCGGTTCTAGACTGATTACACCAGTACCTAATAGTTTGTACTCTGTTATCTGTGAATTACATTCAATGGTAAGTTTAGTTGGTTCTGATTTAACAAATAACCATTTATTGTTTTTTAATTCTTGCCAAATATCTATATTCCCATGAATTAATTTAGTTTCACATTGTTCAGGCAATTTATTTATAATTTTACTTATCATTTCTGTTTCACAAGTAGGCATATTTTGAGAATTCTGGTATAAATCTTCTATAATATGACGCTAAACCTAAAAACGATTTTATGTCTTTAGCGCATTTTGGAACAGGAAAATCTACGACAGCTTTTATTTTGTCAGGATTAGGTCTAACGCCTTCACTACTTATTACATGACCTCAGTAGGCGACTTCTTTCCGTAGGAATTCACATTTGTCCGGCTGAAGTTTAAGGCGCAATTTTCTCAAATTTTCAAAGACAAGAATAAGTTTATTAATATGTGAAGATAAATCATGAGAGTATATAACGATATCATCTAGGTATACAAAGCAATGTACACCCTGTAATCCAGACAAAACAGTGTTCATTGTTCTTTGGAAGGTTGCGGGTGCATTTTTTAAACCAAACGGCATCCGCTTGAATTCGAAGTGTCCTTGGGGTACACTGAATGCGGTTTTTGGTGCGTCTTCTGGAGACATTTGAATTTGGTGAAAACCGGATGCTAGGTCTAGGGTTGTAAAGTATTTACTTTGACCTAGTTGGTCTAAGATTTCTTTAATTTGGGGAATTGGATAATTTTCACCAATAGTAATATCATTTAATTTTCTATAATCAATTACTATTCTCCACCTCTTTTGACCGGTGGAGTCATCCTTTTTGGGCACTATCCAAATAGGGGATGACCATGGGGATTTTGATGGTTTAATAATTTGCTGATCTAACATTTTGGTTATTTGGGACTTAACCTCTTCTTTGTGTATTTCTGGAAATCGATACGATTTTACATTAATTGGTTGTGAGGAATTAGTTTTTATTTCGTGTTGAATTACATCTGTACAGGTTAATTGGTCTCCTGGTAGATGAAATATATCAGAGTACTGATGACAGATTTCACTAAGATAATGTAATTCTTCCTCATTTAAATGAGATGTTCGCAAGAGTTCGGATAATTGCCGGGATCTTTCAAGGCTGTTAATTAATCTATTATGTTGTGTTATATTACATTGAGTAAGGTCAAGTTGACTTAGTAAGCATGAGGTTAGCATTTAAGTGAACTGGTTTTTCGGATACATTAACAATTGTCAAATTAATTCTGTTATTGTCTTTTACTTTAACAAGGCAATTTGATATAAGAAGGGAATCGGAAATATGTTGATCTAATATCATTCCCTCTTTCAATTCAGGGTTTTTCACTGAACACTCTATTACTGTTTCGGTACGAGGTTCAATGACATATGTTGGTTCATCGAAGGATAATTTAATATAATGATTATTTATTTCTAAGTAGTCGGTCTGATAATTAATGCGACACTTATGTTTTGTGAACAGGTCGCTACCTATTATACCATCATAAGGTAGGTTTATATCTTCAAATATTTGAAAAGGATGGGTTATAGTTAAATTTTTATTGAACT
Organism: Anorthoa munda; assembly: GCA_945859665.1. Lineage (NCBI taxonomy): Eukaryota > Metazoa > Arthropoda > Insecta > Lepidoptera > Noctuidae > Anorthoa > Anorthoa munda. The sequence continues at coordinate 2,938,318 of OX243899.1, read as the reverse complement.
GTAGTTGTAGTTTAAAACTTCCTACACTTTTCAAGTTTTATTTTTTGTATCTATCCCTTTAATTGCAACATCACTATCTGCTAATTGCAGAGTACTTGATACACTTTTCTTTTTCAAGACGCAAAGTGTTGCTCCAGAATCTATCAAGAAGGTAAGTGGATTTTTATTTACAAGGGTTTGTAGTTTAATGAAAGGTAAGTATCTTTCTCGGGTAAGGATTTCATATATTTTAAGTTCTTTTTCAGGTTTACAATTGGATTGTTGGTTCAGACCTTCCTTATGGGGCTGGTTACCCTGCGGCGTGATCCTAATATTAAAAGAGTTTAGACCTTCCTTATGGGGCTGGTTACCCTGCGGCGTGATCCTACTATTAAAAGAGTTCAGACCTTCCTTATGGGGCTGGTTACCCTGCGGCGTGATCCTACTATTAAAAGAGTTCAGACCTTCCTTATGGGGCTGGTTACCCTGCGGCGTGATCCTACTATTAAAAGAGTTCAGACCTTCCTTATGGGGCTGGTTACCCTGTCCATTGGTCTTGATAAAAGGGGTAGTATCGGCTTGATTAAATGGGGTTTGCCCCGTGCGATACTTAAACGGGACATTATTTAGTTTAAATTGATATTATTAATGGATTCGTCAACTTCATCTCTGCCTTCTTCCTCATAATTATCAGTGAAGTTTACACGAGATCCTGGCTTAACGCCTGTTTGTCTGTTATTAAAAGACGAAGGTTTAAATGGAGTAAATGGCTGAGGGCCATTTGAAAATCTTTTATTGTTGAAATCACGCAATTTGCAATACTCAAGAGTGTGTCCTGGCTTTTTACAGTATCTGCAGAACATAGAATCATTGTAAGAAGTATTGGGTTGACTGGAATTGTTACTTTTAATAAAAACTTTTGCTTGAGATGTATTATTTGTATCATTTCTTTTATTAAAGGATTCAGTAATTTTCTGCCTGTTGAAGTTGCGATAAGAGAACTGCTGTATTTTCTCTTCGGATATCGCAGCATTAATGGCATCATTTAAAGTTTTGTAGTCTCTACACCTCACAATATTAGCGATTCTAGGGATTAAACCTAATATAAATGTATGGAGTGCGAGGTCTTCCATCGGCTAATCTGCCCGGAAGTTCGGTCTTCCTTGTATTAGAAACAGTTACTTCTGTGAGAAGTTTTTGCAAACAGGTTTCTACTCTCAAAGAAAATTGGCTAACGGGCTCTTGATTTCCTTGCCTACAGTCTTGCAAGTCAGTGAGTAGATGAGCATAGTGTTTACGTTCACCAAACTGATTTTTCAAAAATTCTTTAAGCGATGGCCATGTTTCAAAATCTTTAATAGAGCACGCGGTCTCTGCCTTGCCTTCCAATTGACTTAGAACAAATTTAAAAATCTTCCTGTTGAGAAGACGCCAAGGATATTGCGCTATCACAGTTTCTTAGGAAAGCTGTTAATTTGTTTCTATCGCCATTAAATGGTTTAATGAATTTTAGCACAACATTTAATGGGATTTCCTCATCTCCTTTAATGTCTTTTTAGATTCGGATTTCGACATATTTACTTTTGTGAATTAATAAGGAATGCCAGAAACTATACGCCACTGCTTAACCCTTCGGGAAGTATCGGCGTGATGTTGTTACTAAGGCAAATAGAAGTTATCAGTTATTAGGTTCTGAGAACTACGTGAGGTCCGGACGTATAAGTAATGCACAACTGATAAGGACGACTTGTGGGATCGAGGCGCATGCAGCCTCTTAACAAGTAACCTTGAATCTAATTATAGATATTTAAAATTAATCTTATTTTAAATTACACACGAGATTATAATACGATATACGCACTTTACGCACAACACACACAATTTTCACTGGATAGAGTAATTTGGACTTACAGGAACAGCTCGTAGGAATTCTTCATTCTGGATCTACTGGATTACGTCTACCTTGGACGTATGGACGAGAAGCCGTCGGCTGCTGTCGAGTCGGCGCTGGATACAAAATAGATTGGGTGCAGCAAGTGCTACCCAACTGCTTAGCACCACTTACTGCGCAGGGGACTCGGAGTAGTGACCAGGCTTAGACCAGGTCGTATAGTATCGACCTTCGATGTGATGAGTTCGGGCTGGAGAGCTTTTTGGGCGACACAATCACTGGACACTTTTAGGAACACAGACACGCACTGCTTTTATTTCCTGTGACGTATTTACCGTTTTAAGGACACTGGAGATGTCTCATCCCACCGCTGCCACCAAATGTTAGAATGGAAAAGTCCCGAATCTTTTTAAAAAAGATTTATTTATACTTCCTAATTAGTATACAATATATTTGGGGAAAATTCGGTATACGTCCCAACTCATTGAATGCTAAACCCGAACTGCCTGGAAACCAACGAGCAAAACAACTTCTTGGTGGGCCAGTGCTGACTATGCAATAGTGTCAGCATTTACTAATACAGAATAGGGATGTAACAGCTCGCACAAGATTTTTATTTGCAAATATTTTCATCATAAACTTATGCTATAAATCAACAGAACCTCCCTTCCCAGTGTACGGATCATGGCATGACCCATAAGGTTGGATGCGCCCTGAAATGGCCCATCCGATGGACCTTCAACCAGGTCCCTGACTACCTTCTCCGAGGAGTTCTACCAGGAAGAATGAGTGATGAAGGGAAATTCTGCTGGTTTTTCGAACTTAGGGCTATTTTATGCTAAAATATACATTTTTCTGGTGGTTTCTTGGTGAGGGTTTTGGAGCCCTTTCCCTAAGCTATAGGAATCTAGTGTTTCTATAGCTGTATATATAGTCTTCAGGCGTGTAGCCGCCTGTGTGGTGTGAAAGGTGTTATTTTCTAACATAAAGTTAGTTTGTACTCAGGGTACCTGTGGAATCCACAACCACCAAGTATCAGTCGGTAGCCACCACGACAGGCTACCCTATGGTAGTACTCTGGTTGGCGTGGCTTCAACCCTCGAAGCAGTATTCACCCTGGAGTGTCCGAAAATGAGAGCGTCCCGGGGCCGGACAATACATTGCGGGGGTTACCTCACTGGTCACCAGAGCTGGGCTTCTTACAGAAGTGTGGTCAGGGAGGCAAAGAAACAAGGAATCGAATAATGTGTGTAACTTGGGTGTACCACAAACCCTTCTGGTGGTTTGGGTGCCAGGAAGCGGCCGAAAGGGAAAATATTTGCCAGGCCCAGAAAAGCCAACAGACTTCATGATGCGCCTGAAGGTCAGAGGACCTGGGGCCTATGAAGGAATCCGGGCGCCTGCCTGCCAGTTCCCGAAGGTATTGCTCCAGAAAGCAAATCTATAACCCTTCAGGTTCAGAAGAAGGCGGGCGGGCCCGCCGACAAGCGCTCGAAACCCTTATGTTTTGTGTATACAAACACATTATTTATTTATTTAGACTTCATGCACAAAAGGTACAAAGGCGGACTTAATGCCTTAGGCATTCTCTACCAGTCAACCAAGGGTGGTGCAGAGATAACATGGCAGGTGCATTTTTTATAATAAAAATAAACCAGTTATTTTATAACATACTAAAATAGGTAAAATACACGTACATATATATATTAAAAATAATATATACTTATATATATTTATAAATTAACAGAAAAAAAGAAGTTGAGATGACTCTGCTTACTTGTTTTGAAAATAAATCCGCAATTGCCGCTTGAATGCACACCGACTGGTGGCCGTCCTGATCTCGGGAGGAAGCGCATCCCAAAGAACGAACTGTATATGAAAGGAAGAGTGAACAAAATCAGTCGAATGAGAAGGACAGAGTAAGAGGAGATTATTAGATGAACGCAGATTCCGAGCATGTGAAGAATATAGATATTGAAAGTTAGACATAAGATAGGAAGGAGGGGTGGGAGAATTGAGTAGGGAGAAAAGTGTGGTCAAAGCACGTAGACATCTCCTCTGGCGAATGGGCAGCCATTTTAAATCAGACCTGTAGTTTGACACATGGTCATATTTTCTGAGGTTAAATATAAATCTGATACAGTTGTTCAAGACCCTATCTAGTTTATCAAGCAAGACCGCCTTCAAGTCAAAGTAGCACACGTCACCATAGTCGACCACTGGGAAAATTAAAGTCTGCACAAGCATTGTCTTTGTCTTTAAGGGTAAAAACCTTCTCAATCGATATAAGGATCGCAAACTGCCGTTGGCTCTCTGACTAACACTGGCTACCTGACTTTGCCAACTAAGTGTCGAGTCAAGATGCAAACCGAGATCTTTCACACTAGGGCTGATGGGAATGACGGAACCATTAAAAATGATCGGAGGAAGAGAGCTAACCGCCACTCTACCCAACATGCGCGAGCTTCCAATCACAATGGCCTGACATTTTGAGGGGTTTACGGACACCCCAAATCTGTCAGACCAGTCTTTGATAGCATTCAAGTCCCGGTTTACATCCTCTATGGCGTCCAATAAATCTTCCATCCGCGCCGCTGTGTACAGTTGGAGATCATCGGCATAAAGATGATACGAACACCGAAGACAGTGAGTTATAAAATTAATGAAGATGGAGAATAATAATGGAGATAGAATACCGCCCTGCGGAACACCAGCCTCCAGATCACGCCAATTCGATGAACTCTCATCAACGCGAACCGACTGCTGACGTCCCCGAAGATAAGAGGAGAACCATTCCAGCGCCTCGGAAGAAACCATAAGATGGGAGAGGATAGATAGGAGTATATCGTGACTGACGGCGTTAAAGGCGTTAGAAAAATCAATTAATACTAATACAGTCACCTTAGTGTCCTCCATAGCTTCTCGAATGTCACCAGTCACTTTAAGGAGTGCGGAGGCTGTACTGTGCCCAGGTCTGAATCCAGACTGGAAGGAGCTTATAAGGCTGTTTCGGTGAACAAACCCCGAAAATTGCTTGTGTACGCAGGCCTCAAGCACTTTGGATAGGAAAGGGAGGATGGAAATTGGTCGAAAATGGTTAGGTAGGGAAGGATTTGAAATTTTAGGAAGTGGACGTACACAGGCCATACGCCACAGGGATGGGAATTTACCGGTATCGAGGGAAAAGTTGATGATGTGGATAATCGGTGGGAGAAGAAAGTCGAGGATCAAGGTGACCATATAACGACTAATGTCATCATGGCCCACAGCCTTGGATTTTATCGACAGGATCATCTTTTTAATTTAATAGGCTAGTAATGGAATCAACCGTCTGAGACAAAATTTGGGAATCCAAATGGCTAGTTGTTGTGAAGTGACGGTTGATTTCATCCAGGCCAATCGTCTTGGGGAATTACACATGACGATTCCTACCTATACCGAGAGTTCCTAGGAATTTCCAGATATCGGCAGGAGTACATTATCCCAAGCAAGTGGCCTTTATGTACTAGAACTATGTGAGTACTATCTGTTTAAATGTCCTAGGCAGATATCTAGGTTACCTAGAAGCGCTGAATCGCTTATAACGAGTTTATCTTACCACTTACTTGAGAGAAATGTGCATGCATCTAGTGTTCCAGGGTGAAACTCTATAATCCCTGGCTATGTACTGTTGTTATGTATCGTTTTTCAGTCATAGCCTTAGGGTATCTAAGTTAGAACACCTAGATTGTGTTTCCTAACAGTCTAGTGTGTGTAAAGTAAATAATACGAATTGGTGCGTGAGTATATCGCACCCTGCGCTACTTGCGCTCCCGCTTTTTTGGGGACCCCTAATCGAAAAGAAATAAATTCTTTATTTACCTATGCTATTACATACATTGCTTACTTATAATAACTTAAGTATTTCAATGGTATATAGGCGAGTATATAAACTATAAGCTATGTGTCGCTTCGTCGCGAACACAACTACCTACGCCATTGCCGAATAAAAACGTATTCGGTAAAGCGGGCCTGTATAACGGACCTTTATGTGAACGAGTACTTACATGCTGATTAAACATCTACAAAAACCATTTTTTTTTGTAATATTATCGTAATGTTTTTTTTTTTTGTAAAAGAAAATAATTAATCATTACTTTATCAAAACTGTTCAATTTATACTAATAATAATAAAGCTGAGAAGTTTGTTTTATTGTTTGAACTCTTTTATCTCTGGAAACCCACGGAACACCATTCGCACCATTTTATAACGAAAGGGTAAAGAGCTTTAAAAAAAATAATGTTATCCTTTAAAACATTGTTTTTTTTCTTTTGCCTGTAGGTATGTATACATATACATGTTTATGTCCAAACTTATTTGGTAGGTATATTCCAATAAAACTAAGCATTGTTGTAATCGTTTTGAATAGTTTTAATTCAATAATCGTAATCCGTTCCCTGAAAAATTTCAAGTGATCATAACTTTTTACTTGTTAAAGCTGACATTGGAAGACATGAAGGACGGACATTGAAAGACGTGAAGGTAGCAATTGGGTAGTAATTACTCAAGTTAAAATAATAATACGAATTTGAATAGTTTACATGAACGGAGAATAGACCAGCTATCCTGATATCAGAATGGCTGGTCATTTTTAAGTCCCTTTATTTTGTTTCAAAGTTAGGTAGCAATTATTTGACTAAAGGTAGTAAAAAGTAGCAAATAGGTAGCAATTTTTGGTCACCAGTCTGACGCGAATCGATACAGACGACCAGCCATTCTGACGCACACCAATATAATAACGCGTTTCGGGCCATGCTCAACTTGCCCTAGCGGTGTAGTGCGACTGACATGTTTGCTGAGAACAGAGTTACAGACTTTTTTGCGCTCATGAGGAAACTCAGGGCGTCGTTTTACGCGAGGGTTTGTAAAAATAATAGGGAAATAATAATAGGGAATTGTAAAAATAATATTGTATCTGCCGTGTTTCATAATGTACATATACGGAGGGAGACAAAATAAAGGTACTTGCCAATTTTATGCTCTCTCGGTCTAAGCTGTTTAAATGTGTTGTGTTGTTAAATTATTTATTTTGTTAAATTATTTATGACATTTTAATATCTGATTATTTTTAAATATTTTTAATAATGTGTTGTGTTGTCTGGCTATTTTAAATTCGATTATGTCTATTATTAATTTTAATTTTGTGTTATTGTGATGTCTGTTTAATTTTAATTGTAAATTTCTAATATGGGTGACATGCCTAAACCTAACCTAAAGAATAAACGATTTTTTTATTTATACGTCTCTCAGACTGTGTAGGATGTGGTAATAATTGTGTTTTGTTTTTTTTTCGTTGCCTACCAAAACGATAAATAAATCATGAAAGTGTATGATGAACTAACAGTAGTATTCGTTGTTGTTTCAGTAAAAAAATCAATGGTGGTAATGATATATTCGGTATCAGTAACAACCACGACACCGAGCTCGAAGAATGTTCATCGAACAAAACATCTCTAACATTATTCTTCGTGAACCGAGTGGTCAACGGGTGCGAGCGGCGAGCAACGAGCACCGACGGAGAGTACTACATCGACTGGAACGTGTACAAGGCTGACGACGCGCGCCACACCGTATCCCTGGAGCTGTGGAAGAAGGCGCTCATCCTACTTAATTTCCAGACCGACACGGATTCTCCTCAGTGCCGAAAACTACAAGATTTCGTTCGTTCGGCTGATATGTTGTTCCCAGAAAAACCAAAGTTTTATGACCAATAAATGAAATAACTAGTAATACGTGTTTGATTTAAGTACTATCAAAGTACCGATGGCGTACTGGTATGATCATTGGTCGAGTACAGTAATACACTAGAGAGTCGAGTCAAACTCGCTGTTGTTCAATCATAAATTCACATAACTGATCATTGACCAAGTCGTTCGTTCATTATTGAGCCATATATAGTCTGCACTACTATCCGAAGCGATGGTGTACTAGCATGATCATTGGTCGAGTACAGTAATACACTAGAGAGTCGACTCAAACTTGCTGTTGTTCAATCATAAATTTACATAACTGATCATTGTAGTGTGCAGCTCGCCCAACCTTATATTTGTAACTGCACACACCTTTTATGAGCATTATTACACGAATCGTTGAATCGAACACTTCTCTTTTATTTCGATTACATCACTCTAATACATGGCGACCCTTAGCCAGCAATTAAAATTTTGCAACTTACGTAAAATGCGAAGACGTCAATAGTTGAAGAAATCCTGAAAAATATACTGATAGAAGTTTATGAAGACGGAAAATTTAGAAGAAAGAAACAAAAGAAGATTAAAAAAAAAAAAGGAAAAAAAACAGAATCCAAGAATAAGTGTGAAGCGGTGAAAATATTAAATAAGAAGACAGAAAAGGAACGTTGCTGCCGGGTGCCGGGAGAATGCTCAAGCCTTATGATGAGAGGATATGCAGGGCGCCGGGAGATAAATCGTTCGGGTCCGATGCGGAGCAGCTGGGAGTCAGTTCGAGTCCAGTGCTGAGGAATCCGTTCATCCACACCATGTAAGACGACGTGACCTACGGAGTCAGTTCGAGTCCAGTGCTGAGGAGTCCGTTCATCCACGCCACGTGACACGTCGTGACCTACTTATACGTTGTCAGTACAATACGTACCTACTGCAATGTAAGTTTTGCACTGCAATTTTTTTAAATATTCTACAATATTCCATAATATTGTAATTAGATCATGTTGTATTATTTTATATTTCGATTTGGGGAATAGGAATGTCCCAACAATTGCAAGATTTGCACACTAAATTAAAATATTTAAGGGAATATTTAGTGAAACTAGGTCCAGATAGGCGTAGACAAGATTTAGCTTATAAGAAACTAGTAGAAGCAGAAAAGGAATACAGTAAACTGGATTGTATTTTGACTCAGTTGAACCAAGAAATTAAAGAACGCAAGCTAGACAAAGAAACTTGTGAGGTTTTCCAAACATTAATCCATGAGATTCAATCAAATTATCAGAAAATAAAGGGTTTACTGACTTTAGTAGATAGTAGTAGTCAAACTAGTTCTAAGGATTTTATAGAACATTCAAATAGTGTTACAAAAATGGCTGAAACGTTCGATATTAAAACTGCAATTTCCCTGTTGCCGATGATGAATGGCCAGGAGCAGGTGACAAATCAGCTTATTGATGGTATCTTACTTTATAGCTCGCTTATCAATGATGCCAGTAAAAGTCAATTGATACAGTTTGTATTAAAAACACGTCTCTCGCCTAGTGCAAAATTGCGTCTTAAAACTACTTACGCAGATATTGAAAGTTTGATAGAAGATATTCGCATTTATTTGTTACCTAAAAAATCATTTGTAGCATTACAAACACAATTGCTTAAGGCGACTCAAGGCCGTAGGAGCATAGAAAAATTCGGTACAGAGATTGAGGAATTGTTTGTGAATCTTACGATTGCTCAGGCTAACGATAAGCGTGATGCCTATGAGGTTTTGCGTCCGCTCAATGAGAAGACTGCAATCAAACGGTTTAGCGACGGTTTGGCCGATAAGCGGCTCAGCACCATCATTGCCTCACGACAGTTTGCGTCGTTGTCTGAAGCTATTACGGCTGCGGTAGATGAGCAATCCATGTCTGTCCAGCCACAAGACCAGGTTATGCAATTTAGGGCTAACCAAAACTATAAACGTGGAAGCTTTAGAGGTTCTCGAGGCCGAGGAAATAGACAGTTTTATAACAACAATAAAACTTATCATCATAATTATAATAAAAATTATGAAAATAGCACAGGTATAAGAACTTCATACAGTGTAAATCGAGGTAAACACACAGGTGGTCAGCGTCAGCATTTACGCGGACGTCCGGTGCGTTGTCAGCGTGTTCAGCATAACGCGCAACAGTCCAATGTCCAAGACAACTTGCGCAATGATCAGGCAAATAGTCATGAAAACTTAGAATTTTTTCGTACCTAAACCGTACACTCATTCAATTCTTAGTTTTAGTAATTTTTGTATTATTAATTGTCAATTACAAAATAGTAATGTTGATCTTAATTTACTGATTGATAGTGGAGCAAGCTTATGTGTGCTTAAGTATGAATGGTTGTCGCGACATAGGAATTTATTGAATTTAGTAAAACAGGATAAGATAGTTATTAAAGGAATTAGTGGTAATTTAGAATCTATGGGATACATTTATTTAGATATTTTAATTAATAATGTGACTTTTCAACAAAAGTTTCATATTTTTGAACACTTATCTTGCGCCGCAGAAGGTATACTCGGGCAGGATTTTTTTGAGCGCTATAACGCGGTATTAAATTATAAAAATGGTACTCTGAGTTTAGAAACCCGAGACCAGTCTGTTAGTGTTCATGTAAATAGGAATTTGTTTACAATTCCACCTCGTTGCGAAGTAATTAAACACATCCCGACGTCACACAATAGTGATTGCGTCATTTTGTCAAAGGAAATTTATAATGGTGTGTTCACAGCGGGTGTAGTATCGAAGCCACATAATGGACTTATTCCTGTTAGGATTTTAAATACAACTGATAGTTCGGTTAAGATAAATATTTCAGATCTAATTATTAGCTGCCTAGATAATTTTTATGTTTGCAAGTTTGACGACGATAGTATATCTGTGGATAGAGTTCGAACTTTGCTAACTACGTTACAACTACATACTTATTTAAATAAAGAGGAACAAAGAGGCATTGAAAACGTATGTGCCAAATATGCCGATGTTTTCCATTTGCCAGGAGATACGCTCACTACTACAAACTTAATAGAACATTCAATTAAACTAAAGGAAAATGCGTCTCCAGCGTACGTGAAGCCCTATCGATTGCCTAAAGCATTGAAAGGCGAGGTACAAAGACAAATAGATGAAATGGTTAAAAACGATATCATTGAAGAGACTATTTCAGAATGGTCAAGCCCAGTTCTATTAGTACCTAAAAAGACAGATAGGTCAGGAGAAAGGAAATGGAGACTTGTAGTGGACTATCGCCAACTCAATAATAGGATACAGGATGATAAATTTCCCTTACCTAACATCACTGAGATTCTAGATTCGTTATCTAACAACATCTATTTTTCAAAATTAGATCTCAGTCAAGGTTACTATCAGCTGTCTTTAGAAGAAAAGTCTAGGAAGTTTACTGCATTTACAACAGACAAGCAGTATCAAATGAAACGATGTCCAATGGGACTTAAGACATCGCCTAGTGCTTTTGCTCGTCTCATGACAATAGCAATGTCAGGGTTAAATTATAAATCATGCTTCTTATATCAAGATGATTGTATTGTCGTAGGAAATTGTCTTGAAACGCACAACAAGAATCTTATAAAAATTTTTGAATGCCTGAGAAGAGTGAATTTGAAACTAAATCCGATGAAGTGTAAATTTTTACGTAAAGAAATCGTTTATTTAGGGCATAAGATCACTTCAGAAGGTATATTTCCCGATCCATCAAAGGTAGAATGCCTGCAAAAGTACCCTGTCCCGCAGAATGTAGACGAAGTCAAGAGATTTGTTGCATTTGCTAACTATTATAGGCGTTTTATTCCAAAGTTTGCCGACATAGCCTATCCATTGAATGCGTTATGTAAGAAAGATGTAGCGTTCGTATGGAGTGATGAATGCGAGCGAGCATTTTTACAAGCTAAAACAGATCCTTGTTAGTCCAACTATACTTGACTATCCAGACTTCAGCGATAATAATACTTTTACGTTACAAACTGACGCATCAAAACTAGGTTTAGGCGCCGTGCTGTCTAATAGTAATAGCAAGGTAGTCGCGTACGCCAGCCGTAACTTGAAACCAGCTGAGACACGATACCCTGTGATTGAGTTAGAATTACTTGCTATTGTTTGGGCGGTTCGACATTTTAGACCTTATGTAGGGGATCCCTGCACTTAGTGATGATACCGGGGCGTTTCTATGGGGATGATGATGAAATAAAACCGACCACCGCGAATGTCCGTTGAACACTGATTTATTGATTTAATGTACTTACACAAATTAGCTTAGTGATAGGTACGAAATGCTGAGTGCACAGAATGCACGGCGCGTGAGTATGAAAAATAATGTGCGGTTCCGTACATCCTGCCCGCAATCAGACAACTGATATGATTGATTAACAGAAAATTAAATTAAGAGACAAGTAAAATAGTAAAATAAAATGATATAGATTGCTAATGATACAAATGTGAAGACGACTATTCTACGGTACACATGGGCGAGGTAGCCCTGTCTACACCACTGATTGTGAACACTTCACTACACTTTTGCACTGATGATCCACGCGATGCCGGTGCGACCGCCACAGGCCCCACCCCGAGAGCCTCTTGGCCCTGGGGGGCCGGCGACGCTGATGCCCTGCCCGTACTTCGTTGGCTTTTGATGAGGTACACGACGACGCCACCCAAGATGATGACCGAAGCTACACTGATGTACAACACAGTGTAGTGATGAATGTCGTGAATGCTCAGATCTGTAGATGACTGTTCCTTAACCTCGTCAATCTGAGCCCTTAATTTATTCCAAATGAGATGATGATCTTCAGCTTCACTGAAGTTCTCTGGCGCAGACGTTTTCATGATTTTGTTTAGTACGGACACCTCTGGGACTTCGATGTGATGATGAATATTCACGTGATTGATGAAATTGTTATGGGCATAGATACTGAAGGTCTCTCCTTTCAATGTGCAACCTTGACCTAGGGTAATAATCCCGTTGCCGACAAGGTTCACCATTGTGATTCCGTTGGCGCAAATAATGCGAGTTTGGCATTCCGAGCAACATGTGTACAACCAGCTGTTCGGCCTATGTAATTTGATCCATTGCTCGTCACATGATGATTTTACGGAGTGGCATAGTTGCTTTTTATTGAATAATTTGATTTCGCAAATTGATTGTTTCATGTTTAGATTGTAGATGGGCATGTTTAATGAACATAACAAGATATCGTTAGGGACATGAGTACATGATTGAAGGTCTGCTTCTGATAGGAGAAATGCTGTATCCTTGCGCAAATTGTAGGCTATGAGCGGTACTGATGGAATGAGATGATAATATTGTTGTCCTCTCTTTTGCGAAATTGATATGATTTTGTTCAACTCAAACAGTTCGTTACTTATGAGTGGAACCTTGATCTCAATGATTAAGTAGTTAGAGAAGACTCTAGCCGAAACCTTTAGTAACCGGTACAAATCCTTGACATTCCTTAAGTCCACAGGTATCGTAAGTTTACCATTCAGTCGACTGGAGATAGTGCTCAGCTGATACGATAACTGCTCCGGTGACAGCAAATGGCTGTCAATGCGCCCGTGTGAAATATCTGTTACGGTTCCGATTAGCGTTTGCTGAATCCAACGAATATTTGTGAGAATTATTGATGCTGCTAGTGCCGATGAGGTAATGTAAAGACTATCTTCGTTTGCGAGACGTACCTTATTCACCTCAGATGATATATGTTGTAGATGTTGCTTGATAAATGAAAATTGTTTATTCATGATATCCTCGTTACGGCGTACGATGTTGAACTCAGATTCTAAGATGCTTGTTTGATTTTTTATAAGTTTCTGTAGATGTGCTTCATTATGACTGATCTGTTCGATGTCACCCTTATATTTTTCAGCAAACCTTTCGTCTAGTACACCGAATAACGAGTTGGCAATATAACCCACGCCGTCCACTAGGCCTCTCTTTAGCCTCTTTGGACTTTGATATTTAAGTAACATATCATAATGTTCAATGTCACTTATTTCGTGCTCTAATTGATGAATGATACTCTGATATAAAGGCGATGATAGCTCAGTGGTAGTGACGTCGGATACCGAGACGAAGGTCGCGGGTTCGAATCCTACAATGAGCTTGAGCTTTCGGTGAAGGAAAACATCGTGAGGAAACCATAGCACGGTGGTAGGGTACTTTGTAGTACCCGCCTGGCTGGCAACCAACATCCGGCTCGAAGGACCAAAATAAATGTAGGGGATCCCTGCACTTAGTGATGATACCGGGGCGTTTCTATGGGGATGATGATGAAATAAAACCGACCACCGCGAATGTCCGTTGAACACTGATTTATTGATTTAATGTACTTACACAAATTAGCTTAGTGATAGGTACGAAATGCTGAGTGCACAGAATGCACGGCGCGTGAGTATGAAAAATAATGTGCGGTTCCGTACATCTTATTTATATGGGAAAAAGTTTTACATAAAAACAGACCATAAGCCATTGATTTATTTATTTAATATGACCGATCCTTCAAGCCGGTTGACAAAGTTTAGATTATATCTCGAGGAATATGATTTTGAAATCAGCTATGTCCCAGGACGGCAAAACGCAGCTGCAGATGCATTGAGCCGGATACCTATTACATCCAACAGCTTAAAGGATATGAACAAGCATGTAGTATCGGTCATGACAAGGGCACAGACTCGAAGGTTACGTACTGACTGTGACAACAACGACATGACTACTGAGGTATCCTCTACTCCAAGGCCTGATCAACCTAAGGTAGTGGAAATTCTCAAACGACCAATTGACAGCGTTGAATTGATTTTACTTAGCAATAAAAATACATTAAATCAGATAGAAAAATCAAAACATTTCACTAGTGACAATGGTAACTGCAAATTCGTGCCTGAAAAGTCAGCAATTTTTGTAATTTCTCGATCGTTATCGACCGTAAGTGTGTTAGCGAGAGAATTACAACGTTTTTGCAAGCAAATCAAATTAAACGAGCTCATAATAATTAAGAACAAGCGCAACGAAAGTTTTGTAAACAATTTTATAAAGGAAATGAGTCATATTTAAAAGATACTCCTAAGTTACTTGTTATTAAAGATGTGACTAGAGTTACTGACAAAGACACGAAAATTGTGATCTTGAATGACTTCCACCTGTTACCCACGAGTGGCCACGCGGGGGTAAACAGAATGTTAAATAATATTAGGAAGTACTATTATTGGCCAGGAATGAGCAATGACGTATCAGAATTCGTAAAGAAGTGTAGAAGTTGTCAGATTCAAAAGCATACCAATAGGCATACGAAGGAACCGATGGTTATCACATCCACGGCATCCACTGCTTTTGAAAGAGTTAGTTTAGATTTAATAGGTCCTTTAGATGTAGATAATTTAAACTATAAGTATATTTTGACATTACAGTGTGATTTAACAAAATACGTCGAAGCTTATCCTTTAGAAAAGAAAGATACTATTTCTGTAGCTAAGTTATTTGTAAACAATTTTATTCTGAGGTATGGTATCCCTAGAGAGATAATAACAGACCAGGGAACAGAGTTTATGTCATCAGTTTTCACTGAGATTTGCAATTTGTTGCATATTAATAAACTGCATTCAACAGCTTATCATCATGAAACTCTGGGAGGTTTGGAAAATACTCATAAAGTTCTAGG
Source organism: Anorthoa munda (assembly GCA_945859665.1). Taxonomy (NCBI): domain Eukaryota; kingdom Metazoa; phylum Arthropoda; class Insecta; order Lepidoptera; family Noctuidae; genus Anorthoa; species Anorthoa munda. Next base: position 2,923,016 of record OX243899.1, on the reverse strand, counting down.
AGCTTATCTTAGAATTCAGTGTGACAATAACAAAACAGATTGGAGCAGTTGGCTTCCATTCTGGTGCTTTTCTTTTAATACTACAATGCACTCTGAGACAAAATACACTCCATTTGAGTTAGTATTTGGCAAAAATTGTAATTTACCATCTAATATAGCACAAAATGATCCGTTATATAATCCAGATTCTTACCCTTTGGAGCTAAAATACAGACTACAAAGAGCACAAGCAGAAGCTAGAAATAACTTATTATTCAGTAAGGAATTAAGAAAAAATCATTTTGATAAAAATGTAAATCGGTTAATATATAAGAGTGGAGATTTAGTTTTAATCAAAAATCAAGTAGGAAATAAGTTAGATAAAATTTACTTAGGACCATACAGAGTCATTGAAGATGTATCACCAAATGTGAAAATTATAAAAGATGATAAGGAATATGTAATTCATAAAAATAATACAAAACTGTTTGTAACTTAAAATACTTTGGTTAATTAAGATAAGATGTTTTTTTGTATAATGTTATGTTAAAAAGTAAACAAAAAGTAGTGATGTAAGCATAGTTTAAGTAAAAAAAAAAAGCATTATGTACTTAGTAATAACAACATTTTTTTTTAAAAAAAGGGGAGGTGTAGTGTGCAGCTCGCCCAACCTTATATTTGTAACTGCACACACCTTTTATGAGCATTATTACACGAATCGTTGAATCGAACACTTCTCTTTTATTTCGATTACATCACTCTAATACATCATTGACCAAGTCGTTCGTTCATTATTGATCCATATATCACATCATCATCATCAGCCTATTAATGTTTCCACTGCTGGGACACAGGATCCATATATAGTCTACTACTATCTGAAGCGATGGTGTACTCGCATGATCATTGGTCGATTAAAGTAATATACTAGAGAATCGAGTCGATCGTTCGATATTGGGCATTCCGAGACCAGTATCTTTGCCAGCTGTTATTTATTCTTCTTCTAATAAAGTTAATGAAATATAAATATCATATAACATACTTACCTGGAAAAGAGATGCTTATTGCTGATGCCTTGTCTCGTGCATATTTAAAATGAAAAAATAAAAAAAGTTAAACCCAAAAATGATGTGGAACTAGAATATACAGTAAATACTGCAGTAAAAAGTGTAATGAGTAAGAGACGTAAGCAACAATTCATCTCTGAAACCGCTAAAGACCCTGTCATGAAGGAAGTATCCAATTTTTTGAACACTTATAAGTGGCCAAATCAATTACATGGTGAAATAAAAGCTTTCTATCAAATAACAAAACACATACATGCATGTCAAGTCGAGGTACCTATAGATTATAGGACCACCATCATCAACTCCAATCCTTAGAGGCAATACCTTCATTCTTCATAGGAACGGGTGAACTTCAATAACACACATCACTGGATTGAAACTAGAAAGTATTTATTTAACTTAGTTACAGGCACTTTGAGTTTTCAGTCGAACTTGAAGTTAATGACAATTAGCGTTACATGTTTATTAGGTTTTCAAACATCTAATCAATCAGATTTAGTAAACAGTAATTATTTTACACACTCAGTACGCGCGATGCGCGTTCTAAGTGGGCGGAAATCCCACATTGTTTTTGTTTAGACACTAAATACTTGGATAGTTGAATAAAGCTAGCAAACAATACTAAAATGCTGCTCAGTTAATTATTTTAACGTTAGACAACCCCAATACTCACGAATACATAGTTGTTCGTAGATTATTATTAAAATAGTCATCTCATCACAAAACTATCCAAGTTTCCGGTGATCTGGATATCTTACTAATCCGAAGGTTTCGCATTATTACATAGCTGTGTAAAATAGTCTTATGACTTTATAGTATTTAATTAATTACTCAAATTTGTTTAGTTCTCGTATTAAATTATTAAATCTAGTTATTGGTTATTGAAATTATAACATCTGCCATTGTTGACAACTTTGCGTAATAAGAATAACATTAGGTCATAATCAAACACATTTACTTCGTCAAATGTGCAATAGTTAAAATGAGAACAAATCTAAAAGTCCTACATAAGTGTTCCCGTTTTATTTAAACATCTCGTATTAATTAAACATTGAAATTAGCATATTAAATGATCTTCATTCAAACAGATCAATAACTGATTCCACAATAAGCCAATAGATGATTTAATTTAATTTTAATACTTTAATTTAATTTCACTTTATTTCTTTAATTTAAGGTTAACTTAGATTTGGTTTTTGACTGTATTTTCTGCAATGACTTTGACTATTTGTGTGTGAAAATTCTAAGTGCATGCATGCTCTATTAAACATATTTGTAATTTTTTGTATTTTTTTTTTAATTTTTTTTATTTATGATTTGTTTGCTCTTGACATTAGTCTAGGTCGGTGACAGAGACAGAGTCGACGATGGAGTGAGCTTACCCAGAAGATGCCTGTTCACTCTAACTTTGAAGAGATTCTGGTTGTATGCGTTCGGAAACACAGACGCAGGCAGTGAGTTCCACTCTTTTGCTGTGCGCATCATGAAGGATGTTTGGAAGCGCTTGGTGCGAATTGGTGGAATGGCAACGAGGTGAGGATGATAACTTGCAGTGCGTCTAGATGTCCGATGGTAGAAGAGGGCCGGTGGGATGAGGTCGTGGAGTTCATGAGCACACTCGCCGAAGTACAGTCTATAGAAGACCGACAAGCAGGCAACCTTACGGCGATGAGCCAAGCTTTGAAGCTTGGCATCCACCAGTGACGTCGCCAATTAGTCTTTTAGCTCTGCGTTCCACTGAGTCAAGCGCGGCAAGTTGATATTTAGCTGAGCCATCCCAGAGGTGGCTGCAATACTCCATGCAGGATCGGACTTGCGCCTTGTAAAGAGTTAAAAGCTGTCCAGGCGTAAAGTATCGCTTCACTCTGTTTAGGATGCCCAGTTTTTTTTGCCGCAATTTGGGTTTTGTACTCAATGGAGGCGCCGAAAGTGAGACTGGATGTCAACTCCATGCCAAGAAGCTCGAGCCGATCAGTCACAGGAACAGACGCACCCCGAAAAGTAGGCGTTTGGATGAAATGAGTTCTCTTTGCGGTAAAAAGACATGCCTGTATTTTGGTGGCGTTAAAACAGACCAGATTGTCATCACCCCACCGGAAGACAAGGCTTAAGGTCAAATCTGTCCGCTCCACCATAGCCTCTCTCAAGGAACGAACTTCATCCCCGCTGGTTTTTGCGCTGGACACGTATCTCTCTGAAACAGTACTATCATCTGCGTACCCAACAATACCAGGCAGAAGTAGGTCATTGATGTGCAGCAGGAAAAGAATAGCAGAGAGAACAGACCCCTGAGGAACTCCGGCATTAATAGCCATAAGGTCAGAGGAGCAGCCGTCAACGACTACTCGGATCGACCGTTCGCTAAGGAAGTCTGATATCCAGCTACAAAAACCAGCTGGGATGCCATAAGCAGGAAGCTTGCTGAGTAGACTAGTGTGCCAGACCCTGTCAAAGGCCTTCGAGACATCAAGCGATACAGCAAGTGCTTCGCCGTGCCTCTATCAAGAGGCCATCAGGCTTCGCCCCAGCAGTGCGTGACAAACACAAGAAGATCGCCAGTTGACCATCCCCGGCGAAAGTCATATTGACGGTCACTGAGGAGATCATTGTCTTCAAGGTAGGTCAGCAACTTACTGTTCAGTACCCTTTCCATAACCTTGCACAGTATGGAGGTAATAGCTATCGGACGGTAGTGGGCAGGGTCTGCACGGTTGCCTTTTTTGGGCACTGGTTGTACATTTGCAAGCTTCCAGGATTTCGGCACCGTTCTTTTTACAAGACAGAGTTCTTTCCTGGAGGGACACTGACTTCTAAGATACAGGCATCCGCCTAGTTTGGAAGTCAGGGTTCCATCATTTGTATTTCGCCTTTTCGTGTATTTCTTATTTGTAAACATTTATTGTATGGCTTGATAAAAATGTATTAATTATATGATGAATTATATGAGATGGCGCTGAACCCAAAACCCAACTTAAATAGACATTGAAATAGTTCTAAGTTTTATCTCAGCGATGACAGGATTAACGACTTTGTATTAATTGACAATTAAAATGATTAATTAGGATAATGAATTAGCCAATTCACGCCTACGCGGCGACATGCATGATGGGATATTATTCTTTGATGACAGAGTTATTGTACCCCAAACTATTCCGATATAAAAATCATGGAAAGAAGGAAAGGTATTTAAACATGCTGATACACCCAGATCATTGTGGATATAATGTAATGAGAATAATAAAACATACAGGATATAATAGTTAAAAGGTATTATAAAAACTATGATAATCAAGATGATATAAATGTTGAGAATGATTCTGTAAACAATAATGAAGAACTACGCAATGATAATTCTGTAAACCATGGTGATGAACCAAGCAATAATGACAATTATAATTTAAGAAACAGAGATATGATTAAAAAACCTAGTCGCTTCAGGGAATAATTAAACGATACTTTCACTGTTTTTCAAATAATAATTTTATTGATTGATCCTAAACACTATAATTATGAAAGAAAAGGTTAATTTCTAATTTTAATGAACCATACTACAAACAATGTTTTAGTTGTATTAGGTTTTGTGTTTTTTTTTGAAGGCAAATGTTTTAGTTATATTGAGTTTTTAATTTTTTTAATTTTGTAAAGGAATGATGTTATATGTGGAACCTCTTTAATGAAATGCAGTTATCTATGTATAAGGTAGATCTCTAGTAGAAGAGCGACTCGATGCTAATCTGTGGTGTTTATCTGGAATAGAAAATACTGTGTGACTGAAGCCTAATAAATCTATGTTAAATAAAAGTAATTTTTTTATTAAAAACCAACCTGAATCAGCCGTACGGCTGAACATCTGAAAGAACAAATAAAGATTATTTTACAACGTTTTTGTATTAGTCTGGAAAATATTTACAGTTTTACTACTGATGACGGCGCTAATATGTTAAAAATGAGCCGATTAATGTCAGAAGAAGACTACGATGTACCAAATAAACCATAAGCCAGTCGAACTAAGTACTTGAAAATCAACAGAATATCACAACACTCAAACTGAAATATTAATGACGCAAGAAGACGCAGGTGTCCCGAAAACGGCAAATCAAAATAACCAAAGTTCTTCAAAAGCAACAGAATATGAATATACTCAAACTGAAATTTTAGATTACATCAGCGAGGCTGAGTTTCCCGGTCAATATTTTGACATTGATAATAATTCTATTGCTTCTAAATCTGATTAATATTTGGATGCAGATGTTGAATTTCATTATACCGAAAATTATTATATCGAAACTGTCGCTTCAGCCTTATCACTTGAATTAAATGTAGATATTCAGGGTGACAGCTACTGTAATATAGGTATCGTAAGGTGTGCAGCTCACACACTTCAGTTGGCTTTTCTCAGTGCTTTGGCAGAGGCAAGAATAAAAGAAGTTTAAACAAGTGCACGTAATGTGGTAAAGCTACTACCAACCCAGGCGTATTTAAATAAAATTAGATATAGCAACAAAAAATTGAAATTTTAGAATATGTTATAAGATGGCATTCCACTGCTGACATGATTGAATGGTTAATACATTTAAAACCGATTTGTGGTGATCAGGATTTGCAGACTTACTTACCAGATTCTGTTTGGCATACTCTCAAGTTTTTTGAACTCCCTGGCCCCTGCCGAAAAACAATAAATTTTTTTACAGGCCGACCAAATTACACTTGGAGATTTTTACTTGTAATGGTTACTGTACAAAATAAATTTAAATAATATCAATATTTATAATCTGACCCACCTTGTATATGACAGAAAGGGAGGAACTATAGTTACAGAATGACTGTTGGGATTTGAACCCAACACTCGCGGCCAGCGCGCGCCGTCGGCACTTAGCACACACGCGCGCGGCCCACGCGGTATCAATGTGCGGGTGAGCGGCGCGACATCAACGCAGCTCAGCGCGTGTCGAGGATCACTCGCTACCACGGACTCCACGGCGACAGTCGACACCTCTCTCAACCATAGTATTGTTTGACCGGGACAGTATTTTGTAATTCACGGCAATAAACCATTCGCCCAAAAAATATAGTCCACTCATTTCATCAACGAGCTAACAATGACTGTTTTGTTAATGCTGTTTTTCTAGATCCCAGAGTTAATGCCACGCTTGCCAAAATTCACCAAATTAGTGCAAAAATTAACTTAATTCGACTTCACCAGCATTTACAAAAACTTACTGCAAAATACAATAATGATACTGTAATTTTTGATTACTGGGAAACTGCCCAAGCAAGCCGAATTGAAGAAATACAGCCACCGGCACAAGTTCTTAGTGCTGACCCTACAGTTGAAGAAGTTAGAAGCAATCAGCCTTCTTCCCAAGCAAGCCGAATTGGAGAAATACAGCCAGCGACACAAGTTCTTGCTGCTGTCTCTCCAGTTGAAGAAGTTAGAAACAATCAGCCGGAAGCTACTTTTGTATTACCAGATTACATGAAAGCCGTTAAAACAGAAAGTAGGTGATTTATTGAAGGATGCCAGAGAACAGAGAGGTACAGAGTTCCACTTTCTACTAGAAAAATGTTGCTCAGTCGGTATAAATATTATTTCCCTGAGAATAATCGTCTTTATGATCGTCATTTAGTTATAGAAGCATGGGATTTTCTTAACAGTTTGAGAAATAATTATGTACAGACTTTTACAGCAAAACATATTCAGGACATGATATCCTTAAAATAAGTTGAAGATTCAGGATTCCTTTGTTTTTGAGAGTATAGATGGTATTGTCCAATTCCATGTTGTGCATACATGGATAAGGTTAAATAAAGCGCAGTTCCATCAAATGTTTAATGAGGTTCCTCAGTTATTAGAAATACCTAGAGCGTCCCTAGCTTTAGCAGCATATTTAATTAAGCTTAGAACTGGATATTCTGATGAGCGGTTGTCAACTTTATTAAAAGTCTCTAGGCGAACTCTAGAAAAGTGGTTGCACAAAGTGAGAGATCTGCCTTATAAGTGTTTTGTACCTAGATGCCTAGGTTTACAGGCAGCAAAGAAATCTATCAATACCTAAAATATATCCTAAATAGAACCTAGAATTTTCAAACGAAAGACTATTACGGGAATACTTCCTTCAAGGTGATGCTGGATAGGTGCTTTCGTGTTTCATTGCACTTGTTGCATTAATGTGGATATAGGACTTATGAGCCTGCTTCATTAGAGGAGGGTGGGACACAGCTTTCCACTAGTGAAGCAAATAAATAGAGAGCAGTCACCGTATGTCGTTGGGTTGTGGAGGTAGTTAATGGAGACCGATTTAAAAGAGATTTTCAATTACTACGGCAAAATTATTTTAACGTAGCTAGTAAAAGTTTCGTGAAAGATTTTGAGGTGACTGCTGCTCTTTTAAATCATTTTCACCCTCCTATTGTTGATTATGTAGATGCTGGGGAAATGTTAGTACAGATAAATATTAATATGAATACAGAAAATGAATTACCAGAATTTATTGTAAGAGACCATTATAATAGGCGTAGGGCTTATTTATTTATTATATACTTTATTTTACACCATAAGTTTGTTATAGTATGAGCCAACACTTAAACGGCAAGATTGCAGCGACCTAGAAACAGTGCATGGAAACAACCTTATACGTGTTACGCGGTGCTAATCTATAAGGATCGCCGAGACAGCATTGACCCAAATCAACACTGCACACGGCTCGACCACGCAGTGCAGCGTCAGCAGAAACGTGCCGCGCGATGACGACAACAGCGGCTTCGCAATAACGGAAACGCGGACCCAAATTCATAATTGATTCACACTTCGAACATTGTCAACCTCTTAGAAATAATTAACTTGTAACTTTTAGTATAATTAAATTTTATTAAATAACTTTTGTTTTTTTTTGGATCCTCCGGTTGTAGCCCACGTAATTGGCGCAGTCGGTAGGATACCAGTAAAGTAGAGTCAGTGTCATATCGAACGATTAGTCTACGGGTATCCGAACCTACGGGAGCTGCAGTCCAGAGGAGAATCCGACTCTCGATTCGTCAAGAAGAAGCAATGCTGTAAGTCCTTGAATCTTTCAAGTCCTTGCCTATCTTACCCTTAAGTATCCTTGAATATCACAAGCCCTAAGTTTAATCCTTACTATATTCTTATATCCTGTCCAATCTATGTTCATGATATTATTTTTTTACTTATAATTTCTGTATGTGTGTAAGTTTTTAGCGTTCAAGATTTTCCATCCAACGGAATATCGATCTGATAGGTTAGATAATAGTGACCGAAGCAGGAGTAGGCTCGCGGCTATAGACGAGAACAGGAATTTAGGCGCGATGTCGAGCGACGACGTAGACACGATTTATAAATCCCTGAGATTAGTGCCGGAGTTCGACGGGAACCCGCACGTACTAACCCGTTTCATTAGTATATGTGACCAGTTGGTAGTTACTTATTTTAAAACCGCAAAAGGTTATGAACTAACGAATTTAGCCCTCATTAACGGAATTTTAAATAAGGTTACGGGACCCGCTGCTAGGCATATTAATTCCAATGGTATCCCGGATACCTGGCAGGGTATTCGATCCGCCCTGATCAATAACTTTGCTGACCATCGAGATGAGACCGCTTTATACAGCGACTTATCCTTGCAAACCCAGGGTTCCAGTAGCCCTCAAGAATTCTATGAAAGGTGCCAAAACTTATTTAGCACCATAATGACTTATATCTCGCTTCACGAGACAGTTAACACCACTATTGAGGCTAAACGAATGCTATATAAAAAGTTAACCCTCCAAACTTATCTGAGGGGTCTTAAAGACCCCCTAGGCTCTAGAATACGTTGCATGCGTCCCGAGTCCATGGAAAAGGCATTGGAATACGTGCAAGACGAACTAAACACGCTTTACCTGCAACACCGCAATGAGGGAGGACCCAGTAGAAAGGACTGGGCTCAACCACAACCGAATCATCATTTACCTTTGAACAATTTCACCCCCAAAGTAAACCCTGTTAACGTTCCTGTCATGCCTGGACCATCAAAACAATTTGCGTTCAATACGCCTGGCCCGCAGCGACAGCAGTCAATGCAGCCTTATGCTCAAGGATGGAGGCCCAGCATGCCTATGCAACAGCAACCCCGTGGCTTAACCCGTACACAACAAATGATGCGCGCCCCCTTGCCATTTTATCACCCGCAAAGTAACGTCTTTAGAATGCCTCCTAGACCTCAACCGCAACCACAATCAAGTTATAATAACGCACCTAAGCCAATGAGCGGCGTTAGTCCTTTTGTGCCCAAAACCTTGCCACCCTCAGGTCGCGATTGGAGACAGTATGGTAATCCACCTCCGAACAACTATTTCAGGACACGCGAGGTTAATTTTAACAACTTAGACTACGACTATGATTATAGTAATTGTTACTATGCCGATTACGAACAAGATTATTATACTAACGAACAGTACCCCGAATCTGGATATTATGAGGATTCGTATCCCTACCACGACACTCCTTCGGTAGAAGAGGTAGACCAAGATACCCAACCTGCTGAAAATTTTCAGAAGGTATCCAAATTAGAAAAACCAAAATAGAGCTCAACTTTCATATACAGAGGCAACTCGGATTTATTCAGATTCAGGATCCACCACTTAAGTTACTAATTGATACAGGAGCCAATCAATCGTTTATAAGTCCAGAAGCCGTAAGCAAATATTTTAACCATATACCACTAAACTATGAGCCATTCGAAGTAACGAATGTTCACGGGACGTCTAAGAATGACTATTCCATTACTTTGCCATGCTTTTCAGAATTAAACGAACATTCAGATGTTACATTATTCGTTTACAAATTTCATAATTACTTTGACGGACTCCTAGGCTTTGATTTGCTTGAAAATTGGGGAAGTAAAATCGATCTTAACCGTAAATTACTAATAACACAGAATGCACAACTACCTATACAGATGTATGACTCACGCAATGTTAATTTGTATGAGGACATAATATCAGCTAATTCATCCAAGTTAGTTAGAGTACCTATTAATACGTTGGATGGTGAAGTAATGATCGAGGATCAAGTCATCTGTAGTTGCTTAATTTCAAACTGTATAACTAATGTTAAAAATAACCGTGGCTGGGTGGAGATTACTAACCCTACGTGTAACGACATCATCTTTTCAATGGACCGCCCCGTAGAGGCTGAGCTATTTAACATTGAACGACCTATGGATGTAATGCGGTTTATTAAAAACATAAAAGGTGGCAAAATAGCTCACAAATATCTCTTAAGTTCTGAATTGAATAATGCCTTGATGTTGCTTATTAAGAATGAACAAGAATTGTATTACAAAGAAGAAATTGAATGTTTAAAAAATAATAAAAGTGTAAAAGGTCCTTTACAAAGCTTATGTCCTTTTATAGATAGTTCAGGTATCCTGCGAGTGGGTGGCAGGCTACATCATTCTAATATTCCATATGCTCATAAACATCAGGTTATTTTACCCAAAGAATCACATGTTACTAATTGTATTATAAGATCTGAACATGAAAGGCTTTTACATGCAGGTTCCAAATTATTATTGTGTAATTTAAATCAAAAATACTGGATAACTAATGGTTTAATGTATGTCAAAAAGTTAATTCATAAATGTGTAATATGTTTCAGACAGAAGGCAACAGCCTCTAAACAGCTGATGGGTTCCTTGCCAGCAGATAGAGTGACTGCCATGAGTCGCCCTTTTGAAAAAGTCGGTGTAGATTTCGCTGGGCCTATTGATATTAAACTCTCTCGCGTGAGACGATCCTTGGTAGGAAAAGGATACATTTGCGTATTTGTGTGTTTCGCTACAAAGGCTATTCACCTCGAAATCACGTCAGATCTTACTTCAGATGCCTACCTTGCTTGCCTTAGAAGATTTATTTCTAGAAGAGGATTGCCCAAAGAAATCTACTCTGACAACGCCAGTACTTTCAAAGGCGCAAGGAACCAATTAGCTGAGCTTTATCAATTACACTCTTCACAGAATCACCAAAGACAAGTATGTCAATTTGCAGCCCAGAGAGGCATAAACTTTCATTTTATACCAGCGTATTCCCCGACCTTTGGCGGGCTGTGGGAGTCTGCTGTGAAAATGACTAAATATTTTCTAAAAAGAGTATTACAAAAGCAATTGTTAACCTATGAACAAATAAACACTGTATTAATAGAGATAGAATGCATATTGAACTCAAGACCTTTGATTCCTATGTCATCTGATGTAAATGATTTTAATTACTTAACACCAGGTCACTTTTTAATAGGAAGCTCATTAACAATGTATCCTGAAAATGATGTAACTACTGTTCCTCAGAATAGACTAAAGTTTTGGCAATTATGTAATCAAATTAAACAGTCCTTCTGGAAAATGTGGTATAAACAGTATCTTAACACACTACAAAATAGACCTAAATGGTTAAATGTCGTGCCTAACATTAAGATAGATACAATTGTCATTTTAAAGGAAGATAATTTACCCATAATGTCATGACCTATAGCCAGAGTTACCAAAATATTTCCTGGCCATGATGGTCATGTAAGAGCAGTAGAGGTCACAAATTCGAAGGGAAATACCCATGTGAGATCTGTTACAAAAATATGTGTCTTACCTATAGATGATAATGTTTAGTTTATTGATATTTTAATTACTAGCTTAAGATAGCTATAACAATTTGATTCTATTGATCCTCTTGTTCCTCTCGTAAGGCCGGAGCATGTTGGAATCCCAACACTAACGCGTAGGTATAAAACGCGGATCGCGGTGCTCGCAACAAGCAGTAGCAATAAAGTCGTAGCAGCAGTAACTATCTATTGTTGGTACGTTACAAGCGGGTCACAGTGACAAAAGGATCAATAAACCTAATGGGTGTAGATTTAATTAACCTAATAACGTTATTGTGAGTCCGCCATTTCCATGTAAACGCAGATCTTTATTAAAGTGTTCATTGAATACGTGCGTTTATCTACTCTTCCCAACAGTTGAAGGTACTGCAATTCCATCAGATCGTGTTAATGCCGTACTTTCTCGTCTCAGAACGGAACATTTAAACCCAGAGGAACTTGCTAACTTAAAAAACCTCTGCGCGAACTATGCCGACGTCTTTTATCTCGAAGGCGAATCATTGACATTCACAAATAAAGTGAAACATCGCATCCGAACAACTGATGAAATTCCAGTACACACAAAAACTTATAGATATCCCTATGTCCACAGACAAGAAGTCAGAGATCAAATAAGCAAAATGCTTGATCAAAATATAATACGACCATCAGATTCGGCCTGGAGTTCCCCTATTTGGATCGTACCCAAAAAGGCGGATGCTTCTGGCAAGGTTAAATGGCGACTTGTCGTGGATTTCCGAAAAGTCAACGAGAAAACGATTGATGACAAGTATCCCATACCCAACATTACAGACGTACTCGACAAATTAGGTAAATGTCAATATTTTAGTACCCTGGATTTAGCCAGCGGGTTCTATCAGGTCGAAATGAACCCTGAAGATATACATAAAAAATCATCATCAGCCGTAAAATGTTACTCCCGGTGCTGGACGTTATCCTTCCTGTCATTTGCCACATCCTTAATTTTTCTGTGTCTAGCGGTGTCTTTCCATGCTCATGGAAAGATGCGCAAATAATTCCTTTACCTAAAAAGTCCAATCCCACCTCCTTTTCTGAATACCGTCCAATATCCGTCTTACCATTCCTATCCAAAGTCCTAGAACGGTTAGTCCATAATCAAATTAGCAAGTTCCTATCCAAAAACAATCTCCTCAATCCCTTCCAGTCCGGCTTCCGTCCTGGTCACAGCACCACCACAGCTCTTCTCAACATTACGGACGATATACGGTCAGCCATGGAAAGCAGTAATCTGACGGTCTTGGCATTGCTAGATTTCAGTAATGCTTTTAATACTATTGACTTCGACGTTTTGCTTGGTATTCTATGCTCTCTTAATATATCTCCATCGGTGGTTGACTGGTTTCGTAGTTACCTGTTCGGGCGCCGGCAACGTATATGTATCGGAGAGAACTTGTCTTCCTGGTGCAGTACTTCTGCCGGGGTACCACAGGGTGGCGTTTTATCCCCTTTACTTTTCGCAGTTTTTATAAACTCAATCTCCAATGAACTTATTTCTTCCTACCATCTTTATGCAGACGATCTACAGTTGTACTCGCGGGCATCCCTCGGGAAGCTGTCCGAGGCTATCGTAACCATAAACCTTGATCTGGCTCGTATTTGCGATTGGAGCAGGAGGTATGGGCTTATGGTCAACCCTATTAAGACGCAGGTTATTGTAGTGGGCAGTTCTAGAATGGTTTCAAAGATCGACTGGACGTCTCTTCCCCAAGTTCTTTTTGACAATTCAGTTATTCCATTCAGTGCGAAAGTTAAAAACTTGGGGATATTCATCGATAAAAACTTTTCATGGACTGCCCAACTGCAGGAAGTTAGCCGCAAGTTGTTTGCATCTGCCGGAACTTTGAGGCGGCTGCGGCATTTTCTTCCGACTGCCACCAAGATTGCGCTTGCACAATCTCTTCTTCTTCCCATCCTTGATTATGCTGATGTCAGCTATCTTGACCTTACCCAAGAACAACTCGATAAACTTGAGCGACTTCAAAATGTTTGTATAAGGTTCATATTTGGTTTGCGCAAATATGACCATGTTTCCGAATTCCGTGTAAAGCTCAAGTGGTTGCCAATTCGCCTTCGCCGGAATGCTCATATACTTTCACTTTTGTACAATGTGCTCTTTACTCCTTCCAGCCCTCTTTACCTCAAGGATCGTTTTCAGTTTATCTGCGATTCCCACACGAAATCTCTTAGGTCATCAGAAAACTTGCGACTTAAAATGCCCGTGCATTCCACTACGTTCTTGGATAAATCATTTACTGTCCAGGCTGCTCGTTTGTGGAATGCATTGCCTGACTCAATTAAACGTGCTCAGTCGTTGCCTGTCTTTAAAAAACTTATAAGGGAACATTACCTGTCTCTGTGATCCTGTACTTGTTTAAGCTGTATTGTTTACTTGTTTGTATAATTAGATTATTTTGTATGTATGTATTTATGTATCTATTTTAGTAGTTTGTTTTTAGTACCTAATTGTATTTAGTAATACTTGTATGTTTTCAAATTTGCACCAAGTGCAACCCCATGTCGTGTCCAGGCTATCTCTATCCATTCAAGGTTGCCTGGAAGAGATCGCAGAGCGCGATAAGGCCGCCTGTTGTATGTTTGTTTTAATTTTTATGTTTTTTTTTCGTATTGTTTTATCTTGGTGTACAATAAAGTATATATAAATAAATAAATAAATAAATAAAACGGCGTTTAATGTGGAAAACGGCCATTATGAATTCCTTAGAATGCCGATGGGGCTTAAAAATTCTCCATCGACATTTCAAAGAGTTATGGATAATATCCTTAGAGACCTAAACCACATCTGCCTGGTATATCTGGATGACATTGTAGTGTTCAGTACATCCCTGCAGGAGCATATTAATAACCTGGAAAAAGTATTTAAAAGATTGCGAGAATCTAACTTTAAAATTCAAATGGATAAGTCCGAATTTTTTAAGTTAGAAACTAGCTTTCTAGGCCACATCATTTGCAACGAAGGTGTCAAGCCAAATCCAGACAAAATTAAAGCCATAGAAAACTACCCTCTTCCTAAAACAGCAACAGAAATCAAACGTTTTCTCGGCCTGATCGGTTATTATAGGAAATTTATCCCGGATTTTGCTAAATTAACTAAACCACTAACTCAATGTCTGAAAAAGGGTAGCAAAATAACTTTGGATCAAAAATACATTAATTGCTTTGAGCACTGTAAAAAACTCCTTACTAACGACCCTATTCTGCAATATCCAGATTTCAATAAAGAGTTCATTCTAACAACCGACGCATCTAACGTTGCGATCGGCGCCGTCCTATCCCAGGGAGTAATAGGTTCAGATAAACCCATAGCGTACGCTTCACGTACTTTAAATTCTAGCGAGTTTAACTACAGTACCATTGAAAAGGAATTGTTAGCAATTGTTTGGGCCACCAAATATTTTAGGCCGTATTTATTCGGTAGAAGATTTAAAATAATTACTGACCATAAACCCCTTCAATGGATCATGAACTTGAAGGAACCCAATTCGAGACTCACAAGATGGCGGCTAAAACTGAGTGAATTTGATTTTTCAATAGAATATAATCAAGGTAAATGCAATACTAACGCGGATGCTTTATCACGGCTTGAAATTAATAATGAAGAACTAATGTCTATTGTAGCTAACCCTTCAGAAAATAACCCTGCCCTTGATGACTCTAGAACCATTACGGCTACGGAACCCGCGGATGACTCGGGTACCGCTACAGTCCACACAGATAATGAGAACCCTATCCTAGAGGTTCCCATTTCTGACGATCCATTAAACAAGTTTACGAAACAGATTATTTTTAATATAGTAGGAGATATAAAGGGTCGAACAATTGTAACAAAACCCTTTGACACCCACACACGAATCAACATTCAAGTGTCAGAATCAAATTTAGAGGAGGACGTAGTTAATGCAATAAAAGAGTACGTTCATCCTAAAATTAAAACAGGGCTACTAATAAATCCAACTTTAGGCATGTACTCAATAATTCCCATTATTCAAAAGAACTTTAAAAATTCATCAATGACCTTAACGTTAACCAAAAAGGAATTGGATAACGTTAGAGAGTACTTGAGGCAACAGGAAATTATTAACAAGCATCATGATGGGAAAACTAACCACAGGGGTATTAACGAAACTTACTTAGCTCTATATCATAAGTACTACTGGCCGAAAATGCGCGAACATATAACGAAATTTATTAACGAATGTACTACTTGTGGTCAGGCAAAGTACGACCGCAATCCGACCAAACAACAATTTAAAGTAGTTCCACCAGCAAGTAAACCATTTGAAATAGTACACCTCGATTTATTAACTATTCAAAGCGAAAAGTTTCTAACTTTAGTAGATTCATTTTCAAAGTATGCTCAGGCGTATTACTTAAGAGATGGAACAGCCATAAGTGTAGTACAAGCCTTGCTTAGTTTTTGCACTCACCATGGAATACCATCTACCATCGTTACTGATAACGGGACAGAGTTTACTAACCAACTAATAGCAGAATTCACAAGGTTACACAAAATTCAACACCATAGGGCATTGCACCACATACTCCGAATGAAAATGGTATAGTTGAGAGATTCCACGCTACCATATTGGAACACCTTCGTATCCTTAAATTAAGTCAAAAAGGTGAATCCGTGACTAACCTCATGCCCTACGCCCTCCTAGCTTACAATAGCAGTATCCATAGTTTCACAAAATGTAAACCTATCGAAGTTATTACCGGACATTTTGATCCCCGCGATTCCTTTGATATAGATTTATCCGCTCATTTGCTACAGCAGTATATGACTAGTCATAAAGAGAAAATGACTACTGCATATAATGCAATACATGAGCTATGTATCGAAACCCGCAAGGAGTCTACTGATAGTCGTAACCGTCAACGCGAACCAGAAGTCGATTACTCACCTGAACAACAGATTTTTGTAAAGAATCCATTTGCTTCCAGGCAAAAATTAGCTCCTCGATACACTCATGACGTTGTTATGGCGGACCTCCCTATCCACATCTATACAAGGAAGAAACGCGGTCCTGTTGCGAAGTCTGGGCTAAAAAGGGTTCCTAAAACCGCCCGATTGTTACAGGAAGCTCCTGATTCTACACCTGTTCCTGCGAACAGCTCTATCTCAAGAAATAAGACTTGAGAGCCTGGACGATGGACCTGGGATTGTACCCTTTAAATTAGGCCCAGCTAAGATCTTATCACACCACCATTCCTTCATACAATACGTTAATTTAGACACTCTACAAGATAAAATAAATTCTATTGATAGCCAATTACTAACCAGCAGCCCTAATCTTAATAACCAAACCAAATCATTATTCCAGCCTCATATAGATTACCTGAGATCCAAACTCAATAGTGTATCCGAACAATTAAAATCTTTCGAGATAACTCGTGTAAAAAGAGGGCTCATAGATGGTCTCGGTAGTGTTGTGAAAAGCATTACAGGAAATTTAGATTATACCGACGCATTACATTATAATCAAGCTATAAAATCTCTCGAAAACGATGAACACAAATTAGTCACTGAATTCAATCAGCATGTTAGTCTAACAAAAGAGATGTCCACTCAATATTCTAAAATCATTGACGATATTGTAGATAACCAGAAAAAAATGGCAGCCCTACTAAATAGAATTAACGAAAGCAACGCAGATAGAGATCATGATTTGATAAAATACGCACATTTAGCTCAAATACTTATTATCCTTAGCGATAACGTAGATGCAGTTTCACAGGAACTAAACCGGCTGCAGAATGTTCTAGCATTTATAAAAACCTCTACAATGCACCATTCCATTCTCAGCATAGACGAAATACGCGCTATAATAAATAAATTAACAAGTTTATATAGTAGTGAGAAAGTAGTAGATATAGATATAAGAGAATATTATAATATAATTAAGTTAGGTTCATATTATGTAAGCAATAATATAGTTATAGTATATAAGTTTCCAATATTTCAACCGCATACATACGATCTATATAAGTTATCAATAATACCTAACAAATATCACGAAGTCCTCATTCCATCCTCTCCTTTCCTAGCCATCTTCCAGAAAGATTCTAAGAACATAGAGGCTGAATGCCCGAAGACCAGCAAGTGGTTCATATGTGAGGAGAAACGAAGTCTACAGAGTCATTCCTCTCAAGATTGCATACACGAACTCATCACCACGCAAAGGAAAAGTTCAACATGCAAACCTGTCGCTATCACCTTGGACCAGCCAGCGTACGAGGAACTTGATGATAGATACTACACCATCAGCTTCCCGGTTCCCACGAAGGTTCATCTCTCCTGTGGACAAGACCTGTACAAAGAAGTTCAAGGAAGTTACTTACTCACCATACCGCAGGACTGTTACATAGAGACACCACAGATCACTATCGCCAATAAGAAAAATCGTCTGAAGGGTCACGTATTGAAGATTATGGACCTACCTCCAGAAGACATAGATAATCAGCTTCCAGTCCCGACACTAAAATTGAACTCAATAAACTTGGACCACCTACATGCAGCCAATATGAAGATAATGCAACAACAGCCACATATTCCAGCTAAGAATGACTACGGAATCTACCACACCACGATTCCAATGTACATAGCACTAACCGGTGCATGTGCACTCATGGGTTACTTTATCTACCGACGGTACTGGTCAAAATCTAAGAAGACTCCAGACGAGGAACCACAATGTCACCCAAGGTGTCCAGAAAGAATTTACGCTCTTCCCGAACCTAAAGAGAGGATAAGCTGCAACCAACCCCCACCTCAATTTACTACGAAAATCATCGGTGGTGGCTGCTCTTCGGGGGGAGGTGTTACGCGGTGCTAATCTATAAGGATCGCCGAGACAGCATTGACCCAAATCAACACTGCACACGGCTCGACCACGCAGTGCAGCGTCAGCAGAAACGTGCCGCGCGATGACGACAACAGCGGCTTCGCAATAACGGAAACGCGGACCCAAATTCATAATTGATTCACACTTCGAACATTGTCAACCTCTTAGAAATAATTAACTTGTAACTTTTAGTATAATTAAATTTTATTAAATACCTTTTGTTTTTTTTTGGATCCTCCGGTTGTAGCCCACGTAATTCACGTGTAGCCTAATGCGCTGACGCCGCACAGTGACGTTGGTCATACGATGCCCCTGTTTACCGGATGCAGGTGTTTTTCCAGAAATATGTAATTATGTGAACTAGCACTCATTCTGTATCTAGTATCGATCGGAATAGGAATTCTATTTTTGTTATAATTAATATTGTAATTTTACTTTAATTAAATATAGTTAAAATCATTTTGGTTTTTTTTGGGTCCTCCGACAGCGACGTACATATTTGGCGCAGTCGGTAGGATACTCGAGGCGTCTCGAGTTAAGCTAGATAGGGCTATTCTTATATCGAATACCGTCCCGCTAATTCCCTACCGCCGTCGTGAGCGATCGCGATCACCGAGTATCCTGAACAAGAACCTGACGTCCTGCGCGGAGGAGAAATCCAGACATCGATCTCAGAGGTACCAAAATGCAGCTTATGTAAGTACACTGACAATCGTTTCTGTGAGTTGCTTTCAATTCCCTTTCCCTTATCTATAGTAGTTAATTTTTAGTAGCAATCATTTTTCACCCTAAGCAATCTACACCAGAAGGGCCATCGCGCTCTAGATTAGCACGTAGGATAGATATAGACCTAAATAGAGATATCAGTGTAGATTCAGATACTACAGTTGATACGTTAGAGAATTCATTAAGGTTAGAGAGTTTCGAACCTGTCATAATGTCCGACCCCGATTTGATTTTTAAGACCTTACGACGGTAATCCACATATCTTACCAAGATTTATACATCTTTGCGATCAAATTGCTTCTGAGTATCTAGGAGCTAACCCCGAAAATGCGTTGGCTAAGCTATGTCTAATAAACGGCATTTTAAATAAAATAACTGGACCAGCTGCGAGAATTATAAATTCAAACGGGCATATCTGAAGATTGGGATAGTATTAAAACGTGTCTTATAAATAATTTTTCTGATCAGCGAGATGAGACCGCTCTTTACAATGACCTTATGCTAGCAACTCAGGGAAACAATTCACCTCAAGAATTTTATGATCGATGCCTTAATTTATTCAGCACCATTATGACGTATGTTACTCTACACGAGAATATTCAATCAACCATAGAGGCTAAACGTACGTATCGGAAGCTAACCATGCAGGCATTTGTTCGTGGTTTAAAAGAACCGCTGGGTTCACGTGTACGATGCATGCGTCCTGATAGTGTCGAAAAGGCGCTTGAATTTGTGCAAGAAGAATTGAACGTTCTTTATTTGCAAAACCGCCATGATCCGGTAACTGATAAAAAATCTAGTATGCAGTTAAATAAGCCATTGCCGATGGTTTCATCGACACATGTTAATCCTATACATAAAACGTTCAATTTTAATGCACGAGCGGAGCCTATTGCAAATTTTCAGCCGCTTCAGACATGGAGACCGAATTATCGGGGTAATCAGTCTATCCCGTTTGGGAATGTTTCCGGAATGCCTTCGCATTCACAGCAAATGTATCGCGCGCCGATGTCGTATACGCAGCAAATGTTCCGCGCGGCTCCGCCAAATTATAACCGTTTCAACAATAATTTCCAAATGCAACCGCGAGTTGCCCCTCAAAGTTCTGGCCCTAAGCCGATGAGTGGCGTTAGCCATTACGTTACTAGAGAAAAGCCAACGTTTGGCCAATCAGGAAATCGTGACTGGCGTATGAACGGAAACCCGCCGCCATCTAATTACTTTAAAACTAAAGAGATGAATATGAACGTATGCGTAGATGACGGTGGCCAACTTTATTATTATCCGGAATATTCTATTGAACCCGGTTATGATTGTTACCCGGAAAAGCCCGAATATTTTAACATAGAACCAGCATATTGCGCAAATACTGATTGGAGTTATGAAAATATCGCTGTAGATTATCCAGTCACTTCAACTAACGAATCTGAAACATCCACATCTAAACCTGCTAGCGAGGAGGATTTTCAGAAGCGGACGAAATCAGACAAGTTAAAATAGTACTAAATTTACAGACACAAAGACAGCTTCCATTCATTCAAATTTCACAACCGCCTTTAAGATTATTAATCGATACGGGCGCAAATCAGTCTTTCATTAGTCCGGAAGCCGTACAAACATTTTTCAGTAACTTTCCTTTAAATTTTGTTCCCTTCGAGGTCACAAATGTACATGCTACAACAAGGAATAATTATTCTATAAATATTCCCACATTTACTGAATTTCAGGAACACGATGATATTAAATTATTTATGTAGCGTTGTGTTGCATGTTACTCCCGCGTCGCCGCGTCATGGATAGGTACTTCCCTTGTTGCCGCCCCCGCCAACGCTCGCTCGCGTGGCCAGTCGGCTCCCCGCTACGTACCGAGAGAGACCGCGCCGCGCACGCTGCGTTCGTGCGACGGCCTCTATACTTAATATTTATATTACAACGTTGGTTATCCTTCGAGACTACCCCTAAAACCTTTATAATACATCACATAATAAAGATATATTGTGTTATAAATTGCGCCCAACTCGTGGCACGTGCTCCGTACGGCAAGTACCTACGACACGGGAAATAACCGACGCGAGTGCGAACGAAATCCACGCGAACAGTGTTCTACAAAGTCACGGATCGAGTAATTAGTGCATCTACTGGACTATACTGCCATTATTTACCGCTTGCGTTCATTACCGAGTGTTACCGTCGAGAAAATGCCGCCGAAAACACGCTGCGCGCACGCAAACGAGGAGGAAAATGGTGGTTCCAGTAGCGATGAGGAAAGCCACGCGGTAGCAAACCCCGCGAGCGTGAACACCACGGCAACGGCTACACCGATCCCGGCCACGGCATGTGGTAACATGATTTCCATGTCCGAAGAACAGCTCACACGATTGTTATCCAACGTCATGAGAAGCGTAGCGACGTCGACACCGACGTCAACGAGTAGCGACCCTACGGGACCGACTCAACCCACCGCTGCACACACTGGACCAACCGTGCATGGCATGCACGGCATGCACAGCAACTTTACCCGGTGCACGGCCCGCTTCGACGGAGCCGCTCGCAGTACCGAAGCCCTAGATGCATTTGTCGAGAGCGTGCTCATCTACAAAGAGTGCGCAAGTGTATCCGACGAACACGCCCTTCGAGGTCTACCTATGTTGCTGACCGGAGACGCCGCAGTGTGGTGGCAAGGAGTGAAATCTACCGTGGAGACCTGGGACGACGCGATACGCCGCCTTCGATTCATGTACGGCGCCCCGCGCCCCGCCCACCGGATCTTACGAGAAATATTCGCGCGCGAACAAAGTGATAACGATAGTGTCGATTCCTTTATATCGCGAGTGCGAGCAGAAATGTCGCGTATACCATATAAACTACCAGATGTTATGCAAGTAGACATAGTTTACGGCCTTTTACATCGTAAATTTCGTAAAAGAGTGTCACGCGATAGTGTAAGTAGTGTCGACTGTCTACTCGAGCGAGCAAGGTATGTTGAGGAGACGCTAGGTGAGGTAAGTCATACTAAATCACAAATTCAGTCTCATAACGCGGATATCTCGACTAATAATAGTAATAACACTGCAAGTGCCGCGAAATCGCGAAATGTAAACATTAACCCTCCGATTGCAACGGTTAATCAAAGTAACCCTTCGCGCGCTGTGTCCGACTTTAGTTCGAATATTTGTAACGATACGAATTCGAATACCAAAATTGTTCGACCGCGCTGCGCTTTCTGTAAACGGTTTGGTCATTCGATAGATGAATGCAAAATGAAAATAAAATCGGGTGACCAAAGTAATAATGCACCGCTGTCATGTTACGGCTGCGGTCGAGAAGGAGTAATACGTTCGAAGTGTCCGACGCACTAAGGAGCATTTTGACTTCAAAACCGGACACAAGTGACAATTAAAAATTTCAGCTAATTGCACCCTTGTTGGCGTTTTATTGCACTCAAGTAATGTTAGGGGAAATGTAGGCAATGGGAGTCAGTTGGCAATGGTGATCACCTCAAAATAACAAAAACCGAACGCAACCAAACGATGCTAACATAACTACACGCTAGCATTACGTCATTCCCGTGCGCGGCCGTTGATTGGCTCAGTTCGCGCGACGCGTCGGAGAGTAACAGGTGTGTGAAGGTTTCGCGCCATTTTCATCTAATTTTTCGAGTTGATAAATCCGAAGGTAAATCACAAAATACCAAATATTTATTACTGTACTTGTAATGTGTAATAGTCGTAGCATTTTAGTGTGCAATTCAACAGCTTTATTGTTATTATAACCTATAATTTCTCCTCAGGATATTTTTTTCCGTCAGTTTGCCCATGTAGGTAATCGGAGTCAGGTGATCCCAATTACCTACATACTGATCCCCATTGCCCACACAACCTAATCTCGGTAAATCAGTATTATTTTTTGTTTGTAGATGCCGAAAGTTCGTTCTAGAAAGACTAATAAAGCTAATTGGACTATAGACCACCTGGAAAAGGCTGTAAAGCTCATAGATGAACAGAATTATTCAATACGAAAAGCGGCCAAGACCATGAATATTCCATTTGCCAGTCTTCACAAGAGGTACAAAAAAAATATAGTTAAGGCACCTCGTCTCGGCCGTAATACTGTCTTCACTTCTGAGATGGAAAAAGAATTAGCGGACATAATCAAAAAAATGGCTAACATATTCTACGGGTGCACCCCAAACCAAATAAAAAGAGCAGCATTTGAATACGCTGAAGCCTTAAATCTGAAACACAATTTTAATACGAGTTCAAGATTGGCTGGTCGAGTTTGGTTTGAGGGATTTGTTACCAGGAATAATATTTCTGTGCGGAAGCCCGAAGCTACTAGCATAAATAGGGTTACAGCCTTCAACAAGACTGAAGTTCAACGATTCTATAAGCTGCTAGAAGAATTAATGGGAAAATACAAATTTTTACCGAAAAACATATACAATTGTGACGAAACTGGCATCACTACCGTCCAAGATCCTGAAAAAGTATTAGCTGCAACGGGACAAAAGAGAGTAGGGTCCATAACAAGTTGGGAAAGGGGTAAGAATATCACTATGCTCTGCGCTATGAGTGCTGCAGGTGGATATGTCCCGCCAATGTTTATTTTTCCCCGAAAGAGGATGACCCCGACTCTTGAAAAGGATGGGCCAATAGGAGCAATATATAAATGTTCCGACAACGGATGGATAAATGAAGAACTTTTCCTTCAATGGCTCAAGCACTTTACCCTGTATGCCAAACCTTCTGCAGAAGAACCGATTCTATTAGTATTGGATAATCATGCGAGTCACATTTCTCTAGCCATCTTTGAGTATTGTAAGGAAAACTTTGTCCATATGTTATCTCTTCCACCCCATACCTCTCATCGCATGCAGCCATTGGATGTGTCCTTTTTTGGTCCATTCAAAGCTGCATATAGAAGAGAATGCGATTTATTCATGAAGAGCCAACTTTTACAAAGAATAACACCCTATGATATTGCTTCATTGGTCAAAAAAGCATTCTCTAATGTTGCCTCCATGAGTAAGGCCGAAGCAGGATTCAAAGCAACGGGCATATTTCCTATAAATCCCAATATTTTTCCAGATGAAGACTTTATAGCAGCTGAAGTCCTTCAATCAGATCCAATTGTTGTTCAAGATCTTGCTGACTCTATTTCAGAATCGACTTCTGCTGGTGCTGTTGTCTCCGTATCATCCCCAACAGCTACTATTGAGCTAGAACGAAATATTCCTATTCCAAGTACATCCACATTTTGTCCCACAACTTCTGAACCAGCGACTGCATCGTTGTCTCAATTAAATATACCATCAACATCTAAGGATCTGCCAAGTATTCAAAATTTCATTCAGATGCCTACGAAAGTAACTGTTGTCAAGACAAGACAAGGAAGAAAAAAACAGCACGCAACGATTTTAACGTCTACACCAATCAAAGACGCCCTAGTTGAAAAAGAAAATAAAAGGAAGAACAAAGCTGTGAAAAACAAAGGAAAAGGAACAGGAAAGAAAAGCAAGCCAGATAAGGTCAGTCGTGAGAAGGTTAAGAGGAAAATTCTGCAGGAGTCAAATGATACTTCGACGTCAGACGTGAACACGGATGAGTTATGCCAGGATGACGAAAATGACGACGCAGAAGGTGCAGGCAACTTGTGTCTTGTATGTGGTGAATTCGGACGAAATAACGAAATATGGTACCGGTGCACTTCTTGTGGGCTATGGGCTCATGCCGACTGTACTGGATGGGACTCTGCGTACAATTATGTGTGCGATATGTGTTGATCACCATTGTCCACATGCTGATCACCATTGCCAACCGATGTTGACAATCGTGATCAAACTTATTTTTTTTTTATTTTTTTATTGAACCAAAGTTTATAAACCAAAGTGATTAAAGTTGATCTCAATTGATAGTTAAGAAAGTAAAGTTTATAATAAGAACACAGCAATAAATAGTTGATACATAGATTTGCTTTTTTTTTCATTCTCGCTTAAGTGATCCCCATTACCTACATTTCCCTATCATAAACCGGTCCTACCTCGGACCCTTCCCCTTCGCTATCCTCGGTAGGGTAGTCGGAAACTAGCCTTAGTTTAGAACGCACGTCTACTTTCACGATACGTTGTATTTTTTTCAAACTTGCAGTAAGTGTTAAAAGGGGTTTGAAGTGGATAATGGAAAGTTTTAACTATGGAATCTGAAGAACAAGGTATGTACTTAATTTTAATGTATATTAGTACGATTGACTATTATGTATTTTTAGAACCAGCATCAATAGAGGGGAAGAAAAATGAAAATCTTGTAAGTTTTTCTTTACAAATTAGTACTTTTGAAATAGTACCGTGTTAGATCGGGTTATAAATATACTTTTGTGGTAAAATATAGAGATTCACCATATCAAAACAGTAAAAACCTATTCCACATCTTTCCACCACTTCAAGAAAAATGTACTTTAAAGTGATAGTGAAAGTGTCAATTTTAAAATTGTTTAGAAGATTTTTAAACTGTTGTTTTTTTTACAAATTCGACATCACATGTGATTGAGATGTCTCGGAAATCGTTGTATATGCTTTTTAAAAAGAACCCATCTAGAAGATCATACGAACGTCGAACTGTACGGTTGGCATCCAATGACGCCAACTCTTCACAAAATCCTAGTGCACGGTACAACTGTAATAAAATACGTCATCCCTATCGGACAACTATCCGAAGAGGCCGCAGAAGCCCGTAATAAGCACTACCGCTGACACCGGCAAAATTATGCCCGAAAATTTTCGAGGATCGAATGTAATCAAAATGTCCTCAAGAGGCTGCTTCTCACATCAGATCCTTTTGTAAGTTGTGTACGGAACCGTAAACCTAGCAAAAGCCAGTACTTTATGAGTTAAACCATAGAGTTGTTTGAGCCAGAACAACTGGATTCAGAAGAAGACCAATCATCGAGACTTGCGCACTCAGACTAATCCATAAGTTTTTTTTTTTTTTTTTACTCTAGTTTTGTAAAAATATGTGATTTTCTTTATTCATATACGTATTTTTATTCATTTCCAATAAAATAAAAGTGCAAATTAATTTTGACCGGTTTTGAAGGCAAAATGCTCCTTAGTGCGACGTGTAAAGGCACGCCCTCCGCTGAAAAGGTGAGTTTCCAAAGTGCTATCACCCATGAGTCTGATCTGTCACACCCTACGGTCAAAATAGACGTTGCGTATTTAGTAGGTGTTGCAGTGCTGGATACAGGTGCTACTGAGAGTCTTGCTAGTCCCGGTCTCTATAAAATATTATTAGATAGCGGGACTACTTTTACAAAGACACGTCGCAACCTCGGCCTCGCCGATGGAACGTAGCAGGTACGTGAGTTACTATCATGTGACACGAACGTCACCATTCAGGGACGCGTTATCCCCACCACTTTCCTAGTGATACCGGAAGCGGATAATAGGACGCTTCTAGGACAGGACTTTATAGCTAAAGCAGGTATATTAGTGGACCTCCAACATAACCGTTGGCATTTTAATAATTTCCCAGGGCAGAAGTAAACTTTTATGCAGTCTTTTAGCCTTACATCCACCAGCGATGCAGAGCTGATGCAGGTTGATACCACCGGCTTGGGGCTGAGAGAGGATGAAGGGACGAAGCTGTCACCTGCTCAAAGGATACAACTCAACCAGCTCATAACCGAGAGAGTTGAGCGCTTCGCCACCGAAGGCCCTCCTACAACTTACGCCACTCATCACATTCGGGTTGACGAGAAGCAGGAACCGACCGCTTCACCACCCTATAGGATGTCGCAAGGTAAGAGGGAATTGTTGGACGGTGAGCTTGAGAAGCTGCTGCGTGCAGATGTAATAGAGGAGTGCGAGTCGCCGTGGGCCGCCAACGTCGTCTTAGTCGCGAAGAAGGATGGTGGCGTCCGCTTATGCGTGGACTACCGTAAGCTCAACGCCGTGACTGAGCCGGATAGGTACCCACTCCCGCGCATAGAAGACGTGCTTCATGCAGCGAAGACGACCAGCTACATGACGACGCTAGATCTCCACTCCGGTTACTTCCAGGTTTGTGGTCGCTGAAGAGGACCGCGACAAAACTGCATTCGTTACACCCTCCGGCACCTATAGGTTTAAGAGGATGCCGATGGGCCTACGCAACTCTGGCGCCACGTTTCAGAGATTAATAGACCGTTTCAAGTCAAACCTGAGTGTGCCTATAAGAAGACAAGAGGTAAGCGACAGCTCCGATATCCCACCAGACCCTCAAGGAAGTAGGCCTGTGACTATTCTGGGATATTTGGACGATCTGATAATCTTGTCACCGAGTTTCGAAGGTCATATTGAAGATCTCGAAGCTATCTTCGAGAGACTCGAGAAGTTCGAACTTCGAGTCAATCGAAAGAAAAGCTGCTTCGCCCGTGACTCTGTGAAATTCCTTGGTCACATAATTGTTCCTGGAGGTCTGCAAGTAGACCCAGAGAAAACCTCAGCTATTGCTGACATGCCTGCCCCGAAGAACGACAGGCAGCTCAAAGGTTTCCTGGCCACATCCAGCTGGTTTCGACGGTTTGTACCGAACTACGCCACTATCACCAAGCCTTTGACTGACCTACTCAAGAAGAACAGCAGTTGGAAATGGCATGATGAGCAGCAGGCTGCTTTCAAGCGCATCAAGGAGCTGCTGGTCACCGCTCCCATTCTTCGCCAGGCTGACGAGTCCAAGCCTTTTTCTCTCCGGACAGACAGCAGTGGCTACTGTCTCGGCGCAGTTTTGATGCAGGGGGAGGGCTCCGACGAAAGGCCCATAGAGTACGCCAGTCGCCTACTCTCGCCAGCCGAGCGCAACTACACCACCACCGAGCGCGAAGCTCTTGCCGTCGTCTGGGCGGTCACGAAGTTCAGAGGCTACGTGGAAGGCTCGGAGGTATTAGTTAAGTCCGACCATCAGGCGTTACGTTGGCTGATGAGCCTTAAATCACCTAGTGGTCGTCTTGCCAGATGGGCATTAACCCTTCAGGCCTATAACCTGCAGATACAGTACACTCCCGGGAAGGTGAATGTAATTGCCGATGCACTAAGCCGCCCAGCTGGTTGTGAGGTATGCTTAGTGACCGTAGATATACCACATAGGACATCTGAAGATGTGCGCTCTAATCAACTCAATGACCCAGAGCTGAAGAGTATAGTCGAGGACCTTGAGACAAACGACGATCCCTTCAGGGGGAGAGGATGGTCAGAGAGAGGGTACCTGGTATCTGATGGTGTATTGTACAGGTGCGCGCCCGAATCGGAGGACGCCGAGTCCGCCTGCCTCGTGGTTCCGAAACACGAGAGAGAAGCTGTCCTCATAGAGTTCCACGACGCTCCTACGGCAGGCCACTCGCGCACAACGCATCAGAACACGATACTTTTGGCCAGGTATGAAGTCTTTTGTCACAGACTATATTAAACGCTGTGCAGCTTGCCAGCGATACAAGATAGACAACAGGAAGCCTGCAGGACTACTCCAGACTCCTGCACCCACCCGGCGATTCGAAGTGGTATCGGTCGACTTGTTCGGACCCCTACCAAAGACTTCGAAAGGGAACCGTTGGATTTTAATTATAGAAGACACGTGCTCCCATTGGGTTGAGCTATTTGCGTTGGAGAAGGCCACCAGCGTGGAATGCGCTGAGATTTTAATATCCGAGGTCTTTCTGAGGTATGGAGTCCCGCGCAGGATGATCAGCGACAACGGAGTTCAGTTTGTTGCTGAGGTGATGCAGCAGGCGTGTCACGTGATGGGTATCAAACAGTCTTTGACGCCGTTGTATCACCCAGAAGCGAACCCCGTTGAGCGGAAAAACCGTGACCTTAAACCACAATTAGCGATATTAGTAGGAAAGGATCACGCATCGTGGGACACTCATCTCGCGGCCATAAGGTTCGCGATGAACTCCGCTGTTACAGCGAGCACTGGATTTTCACCAGCTTTCCTTACCTTCGGGAGAGAGCTGCGCGCGCCATCGGATGTTGTGGCAGACATGAAGACCATTGTGGACAGCGATAATTTCGTCCACAATATCACTCCTTACCTTCGTAAGTTATCTACGGTGCTGCTTAACGCCCAAGACGTTCACGAACGTAACCAGTCTCTGCAGAAGAAGTACGCAGATGAAGGCAGACGCGTCCCTCCAGAATACAAGGTAGGTGATCTTGTTTTGTTGAAAACGCAAGGCATGAATGATGTCGGCCCCGGGCAGTCTGCGAAATTTATACCCCGGAGAGATGGCCCTTATCGCATCCGCGAAGTAGTAAGCCCTACTATTTATCTAGTGGAGGCAGTTACTAGAGGTGAGCACGTAGGACGTTACCACGTCTCTGATTTGACTCCATTCATCGGTGATGTCGAGGCTCCGGTTAGAGAGAAGCGCAGACGCGGTCGACCGCGTAGATTTGATTGCTAGCCCGAACGCGAGGGCGCTATATTCGAGCTAGAGGGGGAGTGTGTAGCGTTGTGTTGCATGTTACTCCCGCGTCGCCGCGTCATGGATAGGTACTTCCCTTGTTTCCGCCCCCGCCACCGCTCGCTCGCGTGGCCAGTCGGCTCCCCGCTACGTACCGAGAGAGACCGCGCCGCGCACGCTGCGTTCGTGCGACGGCCTCTATACTTAATATTTATATTACAACGTTGGTTAGCCTTCGAGACTACCCCTAAAACCTTTATAATACATCACATAATAAAGATATATTGTGTTATATTTATTTACAAATTTCATGACTTCTTTGACGGGCTTATAGGGTTGGATCTACTGGAAAAATGGGAAGCTAAAATCGATCTTAAAGATAAATTGTTAATAACGCGTAATTCTACTAACTCAATTAGTATGTACAATTCGCGTAATGTAAACCTATATGAGGATGTCATACCAGCTAACTCGTCAAAAATACTGCGAGTACCGATTAATTTACATGACGGCGATGCGTTAATTTCCGAACAGACTATAGCGAATTGCATTATTAGAGATTGTATAACTACGGTAACAAATAACCGCGGTTTTTTGGAAGTCTTTAATCCCACTCCACATGATTTGATATTTTCAATGGATCGTGCCGTACAAGCGGAGACTTATAATATTCAGTGCGAACGTACCGAACAACAATCTTATGAAATTCAGCACGCGCACGTCGAACAAATGTCAGCAAGAGCAAAAGATGTTATATCGCGTTTGCGGACAGACCATCTTAATGATGAAGAACGTATTAACTTAGAAACTTTATGCGGAAATTACGCCGATATATTTTACATAGACGGAGAGGCTTTAACATTTACTAACAAAATAAAACATCGTATTCGAACCACCGATGAAGTCCCGATTCACACAAAAAGCTATCGGTATCCGTATATACATAGAGATGAGGTCAGGGATCAGATAAGCAAAATGTTAGATCAGGGCATTATTAGACCATCAGAGTCTGCATGGAGCTCGCCTATCTGGGTCGTCCCAAAGAAGGCAGACGCTTCCGGGAAAGCCAAGTGGCGGTTAGTAGTCGACTTCAGGAAGTTGAATGAGAAAACCCATGATGACAAGTATCCCATTCCGAACATCAACGACGTTTTGGATAAACTGGCGAACTGTCAATATTTTACAACTCTTGATCTTGCAAGTGGATTTTACCAGGTAGAGATGGATGCCATCGACATTCCCAAGACCGCGTTTAATGTGGAAAATGGCCATTATGAGTTTTTAAGAATGCCCATGGGGTTAAAAAACGCACCATCGACATTTCAACGTGTTATGGATAATGTTCTCAAGGATCTCCAGAACACGGTCTGCCTAGTATATTTGGATGATATCGTGGTCTTTAGCACATCTCTACAGGAACACATAATTAACCTTGAAAAAGTATTCAAAAAATTACGGGAGTCAAATTTTAAAATACAATTAGACAAGTCAGAATTTCTTAAGCTAGAAACATCTTATTTAGGACACGTTATCACAAGAGAAGGCATCAAGCCAAACCCAGATAAAATTACCGCAATACAAAACTACCCTATTCCAACTAATCCCAAGGAAATTAAACAATTCCTCGGTCTAGTTGGGTACTATAGAAAATTCATCCCGGACTTCGCCCGCGTAACAAAACCATTAACACAATGCTTAAAGAAAGGTAGAAAAGTAATACTTAACTCCGAATACACCGCCAGCTTCGAGAAATGTAAAGCCCTAATAACCAATGATCCGATTCTACAATACCCTGACTTCCATAAAGAATTCATTTTAACTACTGACGCATCTAACGTCGCGTTAGGTGCTATCCTATCACAGGAAACGGTGGGCGCTGATAAACCTGTTTGCTACGCGTCCCGCACACTCAATGAAAGTGAAACAAACTATAGTACGATTGAAAAAGAACTTCTCGCTATAGTTTGGGCCAAAAAAAAAACTTTAGACCGTATTTGTTCGGGAGAAAATTTAAGATCATTACAGATCATAAACCACTTCAGTGGGTAATGAGTCTAAAAGAGCTCAGCTCTAGAATTACTAGGTGGAAGCTTAAACTATCCGAGTATGACTTCACTGTAATCTATAAAAAGGGTTCAAGTAACACAAACGCGGACGCCCTTTCCCGTATTCAAATACATAATGAGGAAACCTGCTCTTTAGCAGTAAATACTTCTGAACGCCCGGCTTCAATAGGTAACTTGTCCACGGTATCAGCCCACACCAGTCAGGAAAATCCCATTCTCGAGGTTCCAATTGTTGACCAACCGTTAAACAAGTTTCATAGACAGATTTGCATGACCGTAGTTGGCGATATAAAAAAACGCCCTACAGCATCCAAGCCCTTTGCGCTGCAAGTCAGTTCTATACCATCCCGGCCTCTCGACATCGACACGGAACCACCGTCAGCTTCGGAAGTTGCAAGAGCAGTCCTCTCTTTGAAGACTGGGAAAGCACCAGGACTCGACCTGATAACTGCGGAAATGCTACAAGCTGACTTATCCTCCGCCGTCAATGTTCTGACGCCTCTCATTGAGAGGATATGGGCAACTGAAGAGCTTCCGGCCGAATGGAACAAGGGTCTTTTGATAACTGTACCCAAGAAGGGAGATCTTAGTCAATGCGATAACTGGAGAGGTATTACGTTGCTCTCGATTCCCTCGAAGGTTTTCTGCAAGATTATCCTGGACAGGTTATCGAAAGCCGTAGATCCTCTCCTACGCAAAGAGGCTGGTTTCCGCGCGAACCGTTCGTGCACGGATCAGATCAACACTCTCCGTATCATTTTAGAACAGGGTCAGAATGGCAGAGGGAGATCTATCTCACCTTTGTCGATTTCGAAAAGGCGTTTGATACGCTGAAGTGGTCCAGCATCTGGTCCCGCCTACTGGACATTGGAGTGCCACCGAAAATTGTCTGTGTCTTGGAGAGTACATACAAGAATTATTCCTGTAGAGTGACTCACGACGGCCTCATCTCGGATGATATAGCAGTACACGCAGGTGTCCGACAAGGCTGTCTTCTTTCACCGCTCCTCTTTTTAGTCGTTCTTGACGGGATTTTGCTTCGCATTTTCGACAACAAGCGCCGGGGGTAGAGTGGGGATTATCAAACGTCTTAGAGGACTTGGATTACGCCGATGAGCTATGCCTGCTGAGTCATACCCACGCTGACATGCAAGCTAAATTGAAAGATTTAAGTCAGGAAGCTGCAGAAACGGGACTAAAAATAAACACCCGGAAAACCCAAGAGATGAGATCTGGTGTTAAGAATACTTCACCGTTGCTGATTGGCACGGAGGCAGTGGAACGCGTCCACAAGTTCACTTACCTCGGGAGCTCGTGTCAGAAACTGGAGGTAGTGAAGAGGACATCGCTTCAAGGTTAGCCAAAGCACGAGCCACCTTCGCGCAGCTGAGACCCGTTTGGCAATCGCGGAAGCTGACCCGAGGGATTAAACTCAAAATTAAACCTTTAGGTGTTAAAAAATATTGAATGTTGTGAAAATGTTATGCTTGCTGAAAGCCAAAATTTGCTATTAGGTTTACCCGGTTGTATGTATTAAATTGAATTTGTTAAAAATGGTACAAAAAGTGTCAGTAGTAAGTAATACAGATGAAAAGAAGTCTTTATATCTGAAAATTTTGAAGTTTTTAATGGTCGTGGTGGTTTTTCCAATAAATGTCATGAACCTATGTGTAATCCACCTGTTAAGGTTTCCTTAGCTTTGTCTGAACCCTTGAACTGTGAGTTACACAGGTTAGTTAAGCAAGGTGCTATAAAGAAAGTTGAGGAAATTGATTCGGAAGCTTGTATTAATAGAATTGTCATTATTGTCTTTTTTACTCATGTGGCAACACAACACTACATTA
The DNA here is from genome assembly GCA_945859665.1 of Anorthoa munda. Taxonomy (NCBI): domain Eukaryota; kingdom Metazoa; phylum Arthropoda; class Insecta; order Lepidoptera; family Noctuidae; genus Anorthoa; species Anorthoa munda. The sequence goes on along the minus strand of OX243899.1, from coordinate 2,889,365 downwards.
AAATGGTTTCAGTCGTATTTACGTGACAGGAAGCAGATAACAAGAATAGCAAAGTTCAACCATTTGTCAAATAGTATGGATAATTTCGAATCTGAACCAAGAATTAATCATTGCGGTGTAGTGGTGGGCCAAATGTATCATTTTTGCGATTGGAACATTTGCATCTCGATCACTGAAATGATCCACTCACTGATATGTTTCATTTGGCTCATTTGGATCATCGGCTCAAAGGATATAAAGTACAGAATGTTACATAAACATTACGTTGCGTTGCAGGCGTTTAGTACTGAGTCAGAGAAATGTTATGTATGAGGCAACAAAGCTGATTGTTTTATGTGTACAAAATTATTGTTTTAGGCTTGTTAAATTATAAATAAAATCGATCTTCCTTCATACTTTATCCAGGCTTAGGACTGGCGGCTAGTCCTTAATTTATGGCCAGCTGGCGTATTTACAAATCGATTATATTTACAGTGATTTGTTGATTCTATTTACAGTTCTTTTTTTGTATTCCGGTTTTTTTCAATTAATTTTTTATTTAAAATTGTAATTTAAAAAGAGCATTTTCGAAACTTTATCGTCTTTTAACGTTGTACGACGCGTATTCAAAATATGGCCCGCTTTTAAATAATCGCGTTCGCACGGTACAGATGTTGCGGTAATGCAAAATCTTTTTTGACATATTGATAAAGAATGGGATAAATGCCTTTTCTGCTTTCCCACCAAATTAAGGGATCATGATTCCTGGGTAGCATTTCGTCATTTAAATATTTATCTAGTTCTCTTCCCGCCGCCATTTGATTAGATAACGCGGTCTGAGATGCTGACTCAGTTCAGCATCAAAATCGTCCCATAGCGATGCAGCCACAGGTTGATTTGCAGTTTCAGCTGAAGTTCCAGATGTTGATTCCGTGGTGGTAGAGACCGTCTCAGTAGCTGTATTTGCTAGACTTCGTCTTAAGGTCGTAACAGCTGTTTTAAAAATTTCCTGGTCTCTGAACGCGAAACCTTTGAAGCGCGGGTATAAAATTGTTGCTTCGATGTACTCAATTCGGATGGATTCAATATTTTGGAATCTTGCCGACAACTGCTGCTTTAGGGTGTCCAACAATAATATTATTTGCGCAGGAAATCCAGTGTCTTTTTTAATATATTTGTTCACGTGTTTAATCATGATTTTTGTCAACACAATTACTTTACTTAGAGTAACCTGTGTTTCTAAACTCATCTCCACTGTTACGTTATAAAATATTTCTAATATTTTAATCGCAATGTCAACTATTTTCCAGTCTTCCGGCGTCAAAATTTCCAGATTTGTGCCGAGTATTGCCACAGTGGAGATTAAGGCCTCTTTTAGAGTAAGGAATCGACTTAACATATCATGGGTAGAGTTCCATCGTGTGACCACGTCTTGCTTTAGTTTTAATTCTGGAAGACCCATTTGTTGTTGGATTTCTTTTAATTTATTAGCTAATGCTGACGAATTCCTTTTAAAATATTCAACAATAGACTTCACTTTAGTTATTGTGATTTTAATTTCTTTTAAACCCGATTATACAACCAAATTTACAGAATGGGAAAAACATCCGATGTGTTTCCAGCCATCAATCCGAATAGCAGCCGAGATATTGGCGACATTGTCACTCACTACAGCAACGACTTTATTTTGTATTTTCCATTCTGTAATTTTTGCCTGCATAGATTGGAACAGATTTTCTGCCGTGTGTCTGTCAGAGAAAGAAAAGCAATCTAAAAGATATGATCTCATTTTATTAATATTATCCAAATAATGGGCAGTGATAGAAACAAAACTAACATTGTTGATAGACGTCCAGGAATCCGTAGTTAGACAGACAGCCCAGACGGAGTCTATGTCAACTTGAACTTTTTCCAACATCGACTTTTTTTAACATCGACCCGTCCTTGTTGAAAGACCCTTTAGTTGTTCAACGAGCGAAAATGGATGATAATTTTTAAGAATTATTTTAATTATTTGTTTATCGATCTCATTTGTTTTCTTCACAGGCACAGGTTTATGTATAAATCCTGTCATAGTGGATTGTTTAGGAAGTCCCATTACCGTTACGTTACCCATGGGCAAGGAATGTGACGTTGAAGCTAATTCCTTGTGAGGTATTACTAAGGAGGTAGATGGTACTGGATCTGGGGCTGTTGATGTTTGCTGCTGTTGACTTTGAGTATTCTGTTGTCTGCTTAGGTGTATTTGAATAGTAGGATGTTTGAGTTTCATATGCCTACTCAAATTGCCGATGGATTTATTGGGAATGCACAAAATTTGTGCACAATAACCACATTCAGCTTTACTGTCCGCGAGTTCACTAAAATGGTTCCACAATGGACTTCTCTTTCTTATTGGGGGCATTTTAATAACAGAATAAGAAAATAAATGTCTTAGTTAAGGTATGTAGCACCTATACCTTAGAAAGTCAGTTACTACACTTACCACGAAGTACGAACACGTAGAATTTTTATTTACACATTTTATTCACTGAGAGTTTGAGATAAAAGTCACTTAACTAACTATAACTAGTAAACTAAACCTAATTATGTTATTCAATGTCTATTTCACGTAAAGTCTCTTAGCTCTAACTTTATGAATACAGAGGCAGAAAGTAACTAAGTCCCAATAATCACTACGCAATCCAATCCCGTACCGTACCGTATGCACCATCAAGGGTGCAGAGGAGACTAATTAGATTCGTTTGCACCATTAATATTAATACAATACTTCACCATACTTTTGCCTTAACACGTTAAACGCCGCACATAGGGGTATTTGACTCAAAAATACGGACAAAATTATTTTTCGGTCTTAAATGACATATAAGCTCAAAACAGTTATATGCATAATAAAATTAAATTTTTATTTAATGGGGTTTGGAAAATGGCAAAGAGTGAAACTTATTTAAGCTACTTCTTCAGGAAAAAGTTTAATAAAACATTAAAAAACTTGATATAATTGTTTAATTATAGGGTATAATAACTCAGCGGAGGAGTCCTACTCGTTTCCATCAACAGAAATATTTGTTTCATCCATTTCTTCAGTTATTTCAACTTCTTCATTTGATGCCTCAACTTCACTCGGCAATAACATTTCCATGGCTACTGCGCTAAATGGCCTTGATCTTTTTGGTAGTGTCAGCCTTATGCTACTCATGAAGGGATCTGACGGTAGGAGCAACCTGTTTCGAACGTCTTGGTTGCATTGCTCTCGAGAAAATATTCCTCAAAAGTTTTGGCGAAATTGTCGGAAGTGTTTATTTGTCGCCTCACCTATTTTTTCCGACAAGGTTTCGATAGGTAATAGGGAATAGGTTGCGAATGTTAGACAACAAAGGGACCTTGAATTAGTACCTTGTGTACCGTGGGCGTCTTGAGATGCCAGGAGTATAATTATTCTACGTATAGTAAAGTAATGCTGTATCGTGGCAAAATGTAGAATATTTTTCAATATAAATTTTATGCTCACTGGAAATCACTTCCAATATTGCAATTCTATCAACATAAGATCAATCCTTAGAATTTCTGAAGACTTTTCGCCTTTTGCAGCGGTTACTCAAGTCATCGAACGTCTTTGATAGACGGCCCGGTTTTTCTGAGCATTGGATAGGTATTTCCACCGTGCCTTGCAATCAATCACGATTTTTCTTTATGATAACGTATTCAGTCCTGTTGGCAGTAAGCCACCTGGTTTTAATTTCTGATTTAATGTAGGAAATTTTGCGGCGAAACTCTTGTATTGTTCAACGGGAAATGATGGTATGTTAATTATCGCATTCACCAGAAAATCCCACTTTTTTTGGAAATTACCGTTTGTGCTTGTTTTCGCCGTATTAAATAAACATTCTCGTGTCTTAATTCTGACACCAGAACCCAACTACAACCGAAAAAGTTATGATATTAGAATATGAAATGCATAATTAATTTTGTTTTGTACAAAAAGATGGCCTAAAGATTTGTTTTTTTAAATGAAATAGGCAAATTTAGGCACCCAATCTTAACTTTTTCTTAAAGTAGAATAGTTACATCAACTTACGAAAACAAAACATTTACCGGGAAAAGCCCTGCAATACAACAAAAACACTAATGTATATATTTATGACATAAAATATCATGAGTTTGTTTTGCGGTTCGTAAAAACTGCAATATCTACTAATACTCTCGTATTACTTTTAAATAATTGAGTAGTACAGATAGTACATACCTGGTTCAATAGTATCCATTACAAAAATGTTTCGTTAAACCACTCTTAACTTCACCACTTACTTCTAAATGTAGGACTTCGAAATCAATCACATATTTTTTATTTACGTATTCGCTGCAAGGCACTAAGTTAACGACTTTCTACAACTTAATGCAAGCCTAATAAAATAAAGTGACGGTAGATTGTTGTTCTCTATGTATTGTGGTACCAATATGTATCAACCGTTTCCGGGAATTATTTACTTTGTTAAATTGACTTTTAACCGCGTTTTTGGGTCAAATACCCCTACGTGCGCCGATAGAAAAAATTAAAATTCGTAAAAATACTTTTGGTCGTAATTTGTTTATTATGTTACGATACGTATAGAAAATAAGTTTTATTCAATTCTGTACATGGGTTACATAGTTACAGTCAAATACATAGCTGAGGTCACCGGTGCACCCCATGGCGCACAAATACAGAAAATATATTTTCCGGTACCAGGCGCCGCGCCGTCCACCCCGCCGGCCACCCGCTACACCAGTAGTGCGCTCGCGCTTACGGTGATAGAACGTGTGTTACTAGTTCAATTACGTTCCTACTATCTTAGCTGTCATCATTTTCTTATTGAATAGTTAATGTGCGAGCCTTTAGATATGGATTTAGCTATGGAGGACTTCGAATTTACGCAGGATGAATGGAAGCAAATCAACGCGTTAGAAATTTCTTTTTCGAACGCTTCTATAAACAATGACTCTCTCCTAGAATCGGATAGTGAACCCATGCAATTACCGAAAAAGAAAAGACGTTTGGTTATCGCGAGTGATAGTGACAGTGAGTCGGCTGAAAATTTTGTTGCCGCCAATATATCACAAAATGACCGTATTTCCTCAAAATGGTCGAGGCCAAAAAGACGACAGCCATCAGTGATTCCTTTCACCGAGTTTGAGGGTATGAAACCCCCATATTCTAATTTGCTGAAAGAAACTGGCCCTGACCAGCATTATGATCTATTGGTGCCTTAAGAAATTCTAGAAATGATTGCTGAGCAGACAAATTTGTTCGCAAGTCAAAACATCACAGCCAGGCAAACAAAGCCTGGATCAAGGTGTCATTCATGGAAGCCAACAAACAAGACAGAAATAAAACAGTTTCTTGGGCTGGTCTTGTTTATGGGCGTAGTAAAGCTGCCGAAATTAGCTTATTATTGGAGCAAAGACAAGATACTTAGACAAACTTTTCCAGCCACCGTTATGAGTAGGAACCGCTTCGAGTTACTACTGCAATACCTACACTTTAGCGACAATTTATCTGCCGACAGAAACGATCGTATTGCCAAAATAAGACCTTTAATCGATGCTCTCAATGCTACTTTCCAGAAATATTATTCGCCTAAAGAAGATGTTTGTGTGGATGAAAGCCAAGTACCTTTCAGAGGTCGAATAATATTCAGGCAATACAATAAAAGTAAGCGACACAAGTATGGCATGAAGCTATTTAAGTTATGTACTGTTCCCGGATATACTTGCAACAAATGTGATGATGGCGCTATGTGAAAATATATTTGACAAAGGTCACACGCTAGCAACTGATAATTGGTACACTAGCTTGGAACTGGCTTATCTGTTATTGGAGAAGCAAACCCGTTTAATTGGCACATTGCGAAAAAACAGAAGAGGATTGCCTAAGGCTGTTGTTGATTTGAAACTGCAAAAAGGTGAAACTGGCTATGGAGAATGAAGATGGAGTAACAGTGCTTAAATGGAAAGATAAGAGGGACGTGCTTATGCTGTCGACAAAGCATTCCGACATAATTGCTGTGGTGGTGAAAAAAGGCAAACAGATTCGTAAACCAAAAGTTATTTTGGATTATAATAAATCGAAAGGGTCTGTAGACATGAGTGACCAGATGGGTGCCTATTCTTCGCCATTGCGGAAAACCGTAAAATGGTATAGAAAATTGGCAATAGAACTACTTCTAAATACGGCAGTTGTAAATGCTTGGGTCATGTACAATGAAAATAAACAGAGCAAATCTTCAATTGTTGACTTTAGGAGGGCTCTCATAGATTATTTGACTCGGCCAGCAGATTCCCAAGAAATAATTATCAATAAAAGACCTAAAAGACTCAAGCATGTTCTAAAATTCAAGGAAGGAAAAGTAAGAGACACACGTCGTTTTTGCGTGCAATGTTATAAAGATTCAGTACAGGAATTTGGGCGTAAAGTAGCTAAGAATAAAGCTAAGAAAGTGAGTACGTACTGTGTGCAATGTAAGGGGGAGCCTCACTTTTGTCTAAAATGTTTCAATTATGTCCATCGCTAATATGTTGATGCTATAAAAGGTTTCTTATCTCATCTTTTTTAGCATGTTTTGTCAAATATTATGGCTAATTATTTATATTTCTAATGGTTGTTTGTAATTATGGTCACTAATGAGAACTTTATTTTATTTATTTTATTTTTCAGTAAAACTGATTGTATAGTTTGTTTCGTTAAAAAATAAAGACTGCTAATTTTCGTTTAAATAATAAAGACTGATATGAATTATATATCCTGAATTTTTATTTTGGTTACTTTTTTCGCTATCTTTAAATTTTTTCAATTCCTTACAAGGTATGTTTGTCCCACTGCGCAGTATAGTTCTACAGCGCCGTGCCGGTCACGGAGTACGAATAAAGTAACAGTCAGTATGGCCGGTGGCGAGAAAAAGTAGTTTGAATATGACTATACGTTGAGGTCACCGGTGACCCCCATGGCGCTATGATAGAGGAAGGGTGAGGTCACCGGTGACCCCCATGGCATTTGACGTGGCACCTTTGACCTGCACCATTATCGTAAAGTAAACAAAACTTTCAAGTGTTTTCGTAAACTGGCACGAAAGAACATAAACAATCTGCCGCGTCAACGTAAAAAGATAACTTGATAGTGCAAACACTATATGCAAAAAACAACCGTATAGTATTTGATACGTAAGCGCCTTAGTGGTCATTTTTACGTGCATGTATAACGATAACAAAAATCTGTGTGTATGAGTGATACACAAATCTCATTTGATATCTCTTTCTGACTTGTATAGATTGTGATTATGTCGCCCGCTCACTCGCGACTTGCGAGTCCATAGTTAAGTAACTACGGGTCTCTCAATCTGCATCTCTACTCTCTCTCAGTCGCTCACTGCTCAAGTGCTCAATCGCCTCGCGAGTGACGCGTCGCGCGGAATGAGCACTGAGCAAAGTAATGTTTCAGATCCAAATGATACATTTGGATCTGATCTGATTTCATTTCTTCTTAGCGTGTCGATAGCAAAAATAGTCTCTAAATTTTATGTTTGGCCCAGAATTCTGCCACGGCAACACCGACCGGTGACGCAGCTTTAAGGTCTTCATATGCACAGGTGACAGGGCAGGCCGCGCAGGATGAAAGGTGGACCATGGCCTGCGGGGAGACGCCGCACAAACACTGAAGGTTGGAGCCATCCGAGAATCCCCACCTGTGGAGGTTGTCTTTGGTGCGGCCGACCTGCGTGCGGAGTCTATTAAGAGTTTTCCAGGTCGGCCATGGCAACGCGTGCCCAGGCGGGAGACTCTCCGATGGCTCCAAGAAGTAGTCAGGAGGCTTGAGCTTCTCCCGCCAAAGATCGCATCTCTCCAAGGCGGCGTTGCCATCAGATGGACTCACGCAGCTAAGGAAGCTTTTTCGGCTTTTCAGCCTTTGAGGCACCGAGCCGCGCCCGTGCATTGGGTGGCGTGGGTCGTTTTCAAGTTTAGCCCTCTCTGTGCGGCCCGCTATAGTTCTGCGAATTTCCGGGGGCGCAATCCCGATCAGCGGGTACAGCATTCGCACAGGAGTCGGTTTAAGGCAACCAGTGGCAATTCGGCACGTCTCATTTAGGGCTGTATCCACTAATTTGGAGTGCGCTGAGCGGCTCCATACTCACCAGCGGCGAAACAGAGCGCTAGACCGTTCGCAGAACACGAGGAGACGCCCCCCAACCGGTGGTCGTTAGGCGGCGTAGCAAGTTGTTTCTGCTGTGCACTTTCTGTTTGACATTCTCGCAGTTCTTTCTGTAATTGAGGGACCTATCCAGAGTAATGCCAAGATATTTTGGATGTGAACTGTGGGTGACTGGCACCCCCTGCCATGACACGTTAAGGGTTCGGCCCGCTTGTCTATTACGGAGATGAAAGACGCACGACTGTGTTTTTGAGGGATTTGGCTTAAGCGCGTTGTCAGCATAGTAACGGCTGAGATCACAAAGGGCGGTAGAAAGATTGGCCTCAATCTCCTCAAAATCAGCCGCTTGGCAAATCGAAGCCAGATCGTCGGCGTAAAGAAAGCGGGTTGGTTAGGGCTCACCGGTTGGTCATCTGTATAGATGTTGAACAGCAGTGGCGCCAGGACGCTACCTTGAGGCAGGCCATTCTTTTGGGCTCGCCACCTGCTCCTATCCTCAAGAAGGTGCACTTGGAATCGTCGGTTACTGAGGAGTTCTCTAAGGATACGAGTCAACTTTGGGTCCTCTGTTAGATTGGTAACCTTCCACAGCAAGCGTTGAATATTAACGGTGTCGTAGGCTGCCGACAAATCCACAAACACTGCACCCGTCACCTTCCTTGTTTCAAACCCATCCTCAATATATTGTGTAAGGTTAAGGACCTGGCCACAGCAAGACTTTCCAGGTCTAAATCCAGCTTGCTCTGGTATAAGTTTTGGATCGACAAGATCAAAAGTAGCCGATCGAATAGTTTGTACGTATGGCAGAGGAGGGATATAGGACGGAAGTTTTTTGGATCGTCATGTAGTTTTCCTGGTTTGGGTATAGCGATGACCTTTGATTTCCTCCATGAATGATACATTTGAAACGTTGTTACTGAACCAATCTTTTGGAACACTTCAATGATCCGGATCAGTGAGTCGGTTCCGTAAAGAGTTACACACGCCTATTGCGGTGTCCCTCAGGGAAGCATTATGGGGCCGTTATTGTTCCTTCTCTATATAAACGACTTACCTGAATCAATAGAGCACCAATGTGTTCTGTTTGCAGATGACACCACAATTATCATTAAATGTAAAGATCAACAAAACTATGACAATGAAATTAATCAAACATTGAATAATATTATAATATTATTATTACAAATAAAAGGAAAGCTGCACATTTGGATTTCGAGATACCAGTTCCTAAGTTGCAACTCTTCCGAAAGAGTTGTATCTACATGGCTTCCCTAATTTATAATGCTTTGCCGAAGTCAATTACCCTTCAAAAAATTTTGTTCGGCACTACGAAAGTGGTTGTTGCAGGAATGTTTTTACTCAATTAACGATTTTTTTGTAAAATGTCCCTGTAAATTTTATTCTCTTGATCAGGCATCTAAATACTGGCATAAGTAATTATTTAGGTTAAGTGGTAATATGTTAAATGTTTTATTTAATGATATAGTAAAAATGGAAGTGTGTGTAGTATATTAGATATATAATGATGAAATAATATTTAATTTTTTTAATAATGTAATGTAATTGAAAATTTATGTAAGAATTTCATTCAATTGGAATTTAATTTTGCATGCCGTTAAAACGGTGAGACATGTAGCAACTATGCAATGTTATGAAATGAACACCTCTGTAAACACCATGTTTCTAGCAAATAAATATTATAATCTATTCTATACAGCTAACAGCTGATTTGAATTTGTCCTAATAATTTTAATTTTAAATATTAGATTTCATTCATAATAAGGCCTATTTCCAATTTATTAACTAGTTTAAAGCGTAATTAAGTGTTGTGTTAAATTTTAGGCACTAAGTGCAAAATAAGTTTAAAAATTTAATTGTGTTTCGTTGACAGTTACCGGCTCAAGCGAATGTTGCTTTTTCGTCGCGGTATCAGGTACAATACTATATATTTTACTTGATGTTGGATTGTTTGCGTTCTATTCTAATATTTTGCCTACAATTTATTGGATCACTTTTATTACGGTTACAAGTTGATGCCAGTGACCTATAAAACGTAAACATAACCTTAATTAGTTTGGTGACAGAACTTCTTTCTTTTCGATCTAAGTTTCATTTTCCATTCAGGTAATCATCTGTTACTCAATCCACTACTCTTTTCCAATCTCTTCTCTTTAATCATGATTATGACTCGCAGCGCGCGGGCTCGCCTAGAAGAGACCAAACTCAGTCAGGCTTTGAGCGAATTAAATGCGTCTCGGGAGCTCTGTGATCAACTGATTAGGGAAAAGGATGAAAATGAAATAGAGTTCCTTGGTGTCCTTGACAGAAATAGTAAATTGAAAACAGAAATGGCTCAGTTATATATCCAACACACTGATGCCATAGCAGCCCAGGACAGGCTCCAAGTTGTTGTGGACGGATTCAGCCAGTGTAGCAATGAGTAAGAACAAGCTCTTAGTCAAAATAATTTATTACAACAGCAGCTACATGAGGCTCAAAGTCAAATTGAACAACTTGAAACTACAAACCTTAACACCACTGCCTCATTGAATCAAAGTCTTTTCTAATTTTTTTGGGCGCACGGTTGGCGCAGAGGTTGCGATTGACTGCTGCGCTGCGTGTCGCGGGTTCGATTCCCGCACGGAACAAATATTTATATGACCTACAGATAGTTGTTTCGGCTCTGGGTGTTTGTGTATGTGAGTTTATATGTTTGTAAACGCACCCACGATACAGGAACAAATTCCTAGTGTGGGGCAACGTTATTTAAAAAAAAAAACAAAAAACATGTATTGGTGGGCCTTTCAATGGTTACAGCAATAAACTCCTCTTACACAATAGGTCATGATGATTCAAAATCAATTAAATCATTGAGGGTAGAAACTAGTAAAAATAAAATAAAAAAACACATAAAAATTAACAAATACATAGTTAAAACTAAAAAAATGGTGAAAAAACAAAAGTTTTTCATCAAGAATGTAAAGCTTAATAGAGAAAGGTTGTATTTACTTAAACAATTAGATATGTATTCATTTAACTTAGAAAAATCACTAGGAAATACCAAACTGACACAGAAGACTTGCAGTATGAACTTGACCAACTACAGGAGAAACTTACTTCTATGACCATCAAATATACAGCCTCTGAAAACCGAATGACGGAATATGTATTGGCATTGAATGAGCTGGTAAGCTCACAAACTAACAAATGTGATCATTGTCAACCACCATCTGTTGAACCCACACCGGACCATTCATTGACAATATGTGATGCCACCATACCGCAGTCTAGTGCCAGTTTGCCATTAGAAATTATTAACTGTTTGCCTAAAAAGAGTAAATAGTAGAAATAGTTTTGTTTTGTAATGAAATTGGAAAGGATCTAGGCCACTTGTTGTCAAATAAATATCCAGGACACTCAATAATGCACTACTGTATACCTGGTTGTTCTTTATTTGACATAATTAAAAAAGTTATAAAATGCAATTTTAACCAGGATACTACATTATTAATATTTATTGGTAATAGGGGTTATGTGAACAAAGGAGAATTACTCCAACATTATAGATCATTGTGCGACCTTATATTTAAAAAAAATTGTGATGTTCATATTCCCATACAGCCAAAGTTTGCCACAGGAAGAAAACAATCTTAGATTTGAATTGAATGGGACGTTACATAATTTAACATATAGTAGTCATTTATTCCATTTAATTGACACTAACAATTATGTTGGTAATCACTTTTATTTGACAAAAGATAGATTTTTCATGTACTTTATTAATATTAATTGCTAATATTAATTTAATTTATTATGTGAAATAAGGAGAATTACTCCAACATTATAGATCATTGTGCGACCTAGATTTAAAAAAAATGTGATGTTCACAACAGGAAGAAAACAATCTTAGATTTGATGTGAATGGCATGTAACATAATTAAACATATAGTAGTAATTTATTCCATTTAATTGACACTAACAATTATGTTGGTAATTACTTTTATTTGACAAAAGATAGATTTTTCATGGATAGGTACTGTCTTTCAAAGTATTGTATAAGACAGATAGCTGTGTCGCTATCATATTATTTTTCTATTACAGCCAAGAATTTGGCTTAACAACTTGCTTCTATTGAGCAATGTCAAGACATGTTATTTAATTCAGCCAATAATTTGGTATCAGAAATTGATATTGATATTAATTTAAATTAGAAATTAGGACAATAGGGACAACCTCTTGCAAAAGTGTACAGGATGAAAATTGCAAAATAAAATCAAATAAAAGTTTAAAATCAGTAAATAGTATTAACCTGGTGCATCAAAATATTCAAGGATTTATGAACAAAGATTTAGAAGTAGAATTATTTATGGATTTTAAAAGTATTGATATTCTTTGTATAGCAGAACATTGGCTTGAAAGCTTCCAGTTATTGTTCAATTTTAATAATCACCAGCTTGGTAGTTCATTCAGCAGAGTTAATGCTGTACATGGTGGCTCATTGATTTTAGTAAGTAACCAGCTTAAATTTAAAGACCGTAAGGATATTGTGAGCCTATCTGTTGAGCGGAATGTTGAAATAGCTTGTATAGAATTGGAGCAGTTTATTGTATTAAGTGTATACAGACCCTCTTCAGGATTGTATGACTGCTTTGAAAAGGTAATGGATGCAGTGTTACACTTGATTTGTAACTTGAATAAATCCATTATCACTTGTGATGATTTTAACGTTAATTTATTAGAAAATTCAGGTTCTTGTAGTAAAATAATAAGTCTGTTTCAGTCCTACAATCTTGTAAACCTATTTTTGGAGCCCACAAGAATAACCCCTGCTAGTGCCACATGCTTAGATAATATTTATACTAATGTTATACCAAACCACAAAGAAATTATAAATTTACTAGATTCTTATCATTGCGGGCAGAGGATTACTATACCAAACCAAAACAACAAATTGGCTAAAAAGGATAACACTGTTAAACCCAAAACTGCAAGTCGATTGGCAGCTTTTAAAGTTAAACTTTGTTAGAAATAATATCAAAATAAATACTTGTGGCGCTATCTAGTTTTGTTTTACATGTAACTTGTATATGTCGGTAGACATATATTTTTTTTGTGCAATAAAAATTACTTCTTCAACCGCCATTCTTGAGTTTTAATAGGTTATGGGCCCAGTCCCGAATTTAATTGAAAAGTAATAGTTATTGTTAGTATTTTCGTGTGCAGTGTTGTAAAAATGGCTTCAAATTTTCTGGTGAATGTACCCAAGCTGAAAAAAAGGTCGGGCGAATTACGACGATTGGGCGTTCGCAGTTGAAAATTTGCTAATACTAGAAGGCGTCAACAAATACATAAAGGACGAATCCCCTGGTACTTCTGCAGGCGTAGAAGACGCGGCAGATGCGAAAACACGAGGTAAAGTGATTTTGACGATAGATTCCTCGTTATATGTGCACATAAAGCATGCGGAGACCACGAAGGAATTGTGGACGACTTTAGTCAATGTTCGACGATTAAGGATTTTCGAGGAGGATTACTTTGCTTCGTCATTTGATTTCAATAAGGTTAGAAAACAGTGAAAACATGACGGATTATGTGACACAAATAGTCGAGACATCACAGCGATTAAAGGGGACAGGATTTGAAATGAATGATCAATGGGTTGGTTCATTAATGCTTGCCGGTTTAACAGAACGGTTCATGCCTATGATCATGGCTATCGAGCACTCTGGGATTGGAATAACGGCCGATTCCATTAAAACAAAATTACTCGACATGGAATCAGTTCAAGTAAGTGAAACGGAATGTAATTCAGCATTACATGCAAAAAAAAATTAGTAAGAAGACTAAATGTGGCAACACTAGCAAGCATATACAATAGACCTCACAATCACATAAGTCAAATTCAACTGTCAAAGCGGCGAAAATAATAACATGTTACAATTGCAAAGAAAATGGTCATTATTGCAACCAATAAACCCATTGTTGCATGAAAAACTAGTGAAGAAGAAGCAGACTAACGCTTTTAACGTTGTTTTCTTAAGCGGGAAGCATCTCCAATGGCTGATGGTGACACTTGGCACAGGCGACTGGGACATATAAACAGCAACGACATGAACAAAATGAAACGTGGATTAGTTGACGGAATGGAATATTCTGACACTTTTGCAACAAGTAAGTCAAACTGTGAAACATGTTGTGAAGGGAAACATTCAAGGTCACCCTTCCCCACAGGTACGCGAGCCACAGATATACTTCAAGTTGTTCATTCTGATATATGTGGTCCCATGGAGAAGAGTTCTATTGGTGGTGCTAGATATTTTCTGCTCTTCATTGATGACTTCAGTAGAATGACTTTCATCTACTTTCTTAAAACTAAAGGTGAAGCATTAAGTTATTTTAAAGAATTCAAGTTGATGGCAGGAAATAGTCAAGATAAAAAAATCAAAGTTTTGCGAACTGACAATGGACGTGAATATTGTAGCAAAGAACTTGAAGATTTCTTGAAAAATGCAGGCATAGTACACCAAAAGACGAACCCCTATACACCGGAACAAAATGGTCTTAGCGAGAGTGCAAATCGTACCATTGTGGAGAGAGCTAGATGCCTTCTGTTCCAAGCAGATCTTGACAAGAAGTTCTGGGCTGAAGCAGCCAATACTGCCGTTTATTTAAAGAACCGGTCAGTAGCTTCAGGTGTAGAGAAAACTCCATATGAAATTTGGACAGGCAGAAAACCAAACTTACAAGATATATGCATTTTTGGTAGTCCAATTACGGTCCATATTCCAAAAGAGAAACGCAGCAAGTGGGACAAAAAGGATAGGAAACTCATACTAGTGGGATTCAGTGACAATGTCAAAGGTTACAGGATTTATGATCCAGTGAAGAACCAAGTAACTACTAGTAGAGATGTGATAATACTAGAGAAAAGAAAGATGGAATACAGTACAGTTTGTATAGAAAACACAGATTCAGTGGGGGATTTATTCTTTAAACTAGTTGATAGGACAAGGGAGGGTACCAATAACGGAATAGATACGAGTATATCCACCATCAAAAAGGTACCTTCTTGCTCACAAAAATATGATTTAAAAAAAATGTCTGAGCAGAATTCTCTGTAATTTTTCCACCAGAATATTCAGGGTTTTTCTTCGAAGGAATTGGAAATCGAACTGTTTTTGGAAAAATCAATGTTTGAAATTATTTGTTTTACGGATCATTGGCTGAAAGATTATGCAATGCTAATCAATTATGAAAATTATACTGTGGGCAGTTGTTTTAACAGAAAGATTATGTTGCGTGGGGGTTCACTTATATTAATTAAAAAGGGTATTAAATCAAAACCTCGTAAAGATATAGTAGACCTATCAGTTGAACAAAGTGTTGAACTGTCCTGTGTTGAGCTGGATAAGCATGTCATATAGTGCGTCTACAGACCCCCTAATTATAAGAACTACTCTATATTCGAGTCAGTGATGGAAGATGTTTTGGCAAAACTTGCAATGGGTAATAAACTAGTAATTGTCTGTGGTGACTTTAATATTAATATTTTAGAAGATAATTCAGATAGCAGTAGGTTACTAAATCTCTTTAAATCATTTAATTTGTCACATGTGTTTATGGAACCAACCCGAACTACACTGACTTCTGCTACATGTATTGATAATGTTTTTTGTTGCTGCAACTACTTGGACAAGGCCATTATAAATTATCTGCCTTCGGATCATAGTGGGCTACTGGTGACATTTGAGTACATTATGCGAATAAAACAAGTGCAGATTCAATCCAGACCAATAACAGCCGGTAAATTAAATAAATTTAACAGTACTTTAATCTGTAAGTTAAGCAATCAGGACCTCACAGTGAATAATGGTAATATTTTGTATGATAAAGTTTTCTCAGTGGTTCAAAAAGAGTTCAATAACACTTTTAAGAAGAAAACTAAAACTATATGCCCTAAGTTTTTATTCAGTGACTGGGCGACTACAGGACTTAGGAAAAGTAGGGAAAGACTTTACGAGCTATATGGCCTTAAGCCTTGTATTAACACTGAAACTTTTAATAAGTATGTTGCTACTTACTCAAGATTTTTTTAAAATACATGCAAGGCAGCTAAGGCCTTGTACATTAGCAATAAGGTTAAATTAGCAGAAAATAAAATCAAGACGGTTTGGAAAATTATAAATAATGAAACGAATAGGAATAAAAGAAATAATACTGATTACACGCTTGAGACCACACACGGACTTATTAGAGATAACAAAAAAGTTGCGCAAGAATTTGTAAATTTCTTTACCAACATCCCAATTAAAACGACTGAAACCTTAAATTCTTCGCCCTCGATTGCTTTTGGATTATTAAACGCGAACGTTTCAGCCTGCCCGAATGTATTTAACTTTTCACATATAAATCCCATAACAGTAATAAAAACTTTTAAGCAAATCAAGGTTAAACCGACTGAAGATCTGTGGGGAATGTCCATCAAAGCTTGTACCTCCATTATTCAGACTATATCGCCATACTTGGCTTTGATTTTCTATTTGTGTGTGGATCAAGGAGTTTTTCCGGATCTAATGAAATATAGTAAAGTTATACCACTTTTTAAATCTGGGGACAGTAAAGACACAAATAATTATAGACCAGTATCCGTGTTGCCGGTTTTCAGCAAGGTATTTGAGAAGATAATGCTAAATCAAATGCTCATTCATTTTAATACGAATAACATCTTGCATGATAAACAGTATGGTTTCACCAGAGGACGTTGTACAACTGACGCTGGTGTCACCCTATTGAAACACATCTTTAATGCGTGGGAAGAGTCGCAAGATGCCATAGGTATCTTCTGCGACACTGTCGAAGGCGTTTGATTGCGTTAATCATGAAACATTACTTCTGAAACTTGAGCATTACGCGTTAGGTCAAGCAGCGTTAAGTTTGGTTAAATCTTATTTGAATGATAGACAGCAATTAGTTCAGATAAACGGCGTGAATTCGTCGGGGTTAAACGTAAAAATGGGGGTACCCCATGGTCAATTTTAGGTCCTTTCTTATTTTTAATATACATAAACGATTTACCCCGTTTATTGGAAAACAAACTAAACATGGTGTTATTTGCTGATGAATATATAATATACGTCTATTTATTTTAATTTTTAAAATAAATAGACGTACTTGTCGGGTTGACGACGTAAATAACGCGCTTCGGCAGGTTCAGGATTGGTTCACTGCCAATAATTTAGTTTTAAATAGTAATAAAACCAAGTGCGTAAAATTTTCCTTGCCGAATGTCAAAAGTACTGATTGTGACATTATATTAAACAAGGAGAAGCTAGAATTCGTCGATAAAACGGTTTTCCTGGGGATCACGCTGGACTCAGGGTTGCAATGGGGTCCTCTTTTGGTATCCCTTGCAGGGCGGCTGAGTTCGGCAGCGTATGCTGTTGCAAAGATTCGTAGGTTAACCGATGTGGATACCGCGAGACTAGTCTATTTTAGTTATTTTCATAGTATAATGTCTTACGGTATCCTACTATGGGGAAGGGCTGCAGACATTGAGTCAATTTTTATTCTGCAAAAACGAGCCGTCAGAGCAATATATAATCTTCGCCGGCGCGATTCTCTAAGGGAACTGTTTAAGGACATTAACATCATGACGGTTCCTTGTCAATATATTTATGAAAACATCATGTACGTGAGAAAAAATTTACATCTTTTTAGTAAAAACGGCGACAGATATAATTACGTTACTAGAAATAGGGACCAATTAGTTCAACCAGGTTTCAGACTGGCTAAAGTAGCCTCATCTTTCATGGGGTACTGTACAAAATGTTACAATAAAAATCCTCCCCACATTCTTGAACTGAATGAGACGAAGTTTAAAACCTGTATAAAACGCACACTATGTAGGCTGGCATATTATAAGTTGGGGGATTACATCACTGATAAAAATGCTTGGCTCAATGCTAGTCCTGCTCCACAATCCACAACCACTAGGGCGCAATAACAAGTGATATGCAGAACATTATTGTTTTGAGGTATTGTTGGACCTGCTGAAGACTGTATGAATTATTAATATTTGCATTGTATAAACTCAATTTCCTTAGTATTGTATAACTGCACAGCACGTGTGTGAGTACTATGTACCCAACTGTAAATCTACCATTTACTGTACCTATGCGTCGCTCGTTGACTTGTGTGTGCCCTGGCCGTTGAGTGTGTCATGCTCTCTCAAATGTCTCTCTGATGGTGGCGCGTGTGTTGGATCATCCGGTTCCCTTCATGATGGATGAGCTGGGTGGTGCCAATTCATGCGTCATGTTCGTGAACGGACGCCGTCAGTTGGGATTGGTCATAACTTGACTGCTTCGGATGTTAATTTTTTTCTAGTATCTATTATATAACTGCGCAGTACATGTGTGAGTACTTCTAATACTTTATGTCTGTAGGTGGTATAGTGGGTAGTGCTATTCTGGGTGCATTGTCCTCACATGTATGAATTTAATAATGTATGTTCCTAAATATTGTAAAAAAACATTTTTTTTTTTAAAAGAGCAGGTATGGAGTTTCTTGTGCATTCTTCTCCATAACAAGCTACTTTCCGAATGCACGGTAGAATCATTTTAATGTAACGTTCAAAAGTGCCGCTTGGTGGCCTAGTTGAAATAAAATATCTTTGTCTTTGTCTTTGAACCTGTGGAGGAATCTGTGCTTAAACTTGAACCTTCAGACCTGTCATGCTCAAGTGAATCTATGTCAGATTACCTGGATGTGGAAGATGAGAGTGAGCAATCTGCAGTGAGCGGAGAGCAGCAACACTTAGAACACACTTCAGACAAAAAGGAGACAATTGATTCACTAGCTACAACAATTGAAGAGAAACAGAAGCGACATAGGAAGAAACCTGAGCGTTATGGATTTGCCAGTATGTGCTACAGTGAAGATGATGAGATGACATATGCAGAGGCGATCAGCGGTCCTGAGAAACAACTGCAGGCGATGGCAGAGGAGCTGCAGTAATTTGCAGACAACGAAGTATGGGAAGTCGTTGATACTCCAGATAACACAAGTGTTGTGCAGTGCAAGTGGGTGCTTAAAAAGAAATTTGATCATGATAATAAAGTTCGGTATCGTGCGCGGTTAGTGGCTAAAGGCTTTACGCAGAAAGCCGGTGTTGACTACTCGGACACATTCTCACCAGTAATTAGACATTCAACCTTGCGGTTACTTTTGGCTATGAGTGTACAATTGAATATGGATATTACCCACTTGGATGTCACAACAGCTTTTCTTAATGGTCATTTAAAAGAAAGGATTTTCATGCACCTGCCAGAAAGTTTTCCAGTAGTAGTTTCAAATAAAGTATTAAAATTAAAAAAGGCTGTTTATGGGCTTGCTTGGTACCAAAGGGTTGAAGAAACACTATGTAACTTAGGATATAGTAAGAGTAAATTAGAGCCTTGTGTTTTTTCAAAAAACCATAATGATGGTCAGAAAACTATTGAAGGCATTTATGTTGACGATTTTTTTATATTTTCACCAGATTAAAATAATCATTAAGTAAACAGTTTAAAATAAAAAATCTGGGTCAAGTCAAACAATACTTAGGCATGAGAATCGACATTGACCGAAACTCTAATATAATTACCATAGATCAGAAGGATCATATTGAGCAATTGTTAAAGAAATTCGATATATCTGATTGTAATGTAGTTGATACTCCCATGGAGTGCAAATTGGATATTGAAAGTTATTTTAAGCTGAAAGTTATTTGAAAATTGCAGTCCTGTCACGGTCGCCACTTTTGTTTATAAATTAAACAAACTTGTTTCTTGATAAAACTAAATGTATTCTATAATTAACTTTTACAGACAGATTTTGAGTAGGTAGGTACTACAATCGATACGCGTGCTACTTCGTTCGGTCGTGTTTGCGGAATGTGCCGCCGGCGACGCGCGTCGCCGCCGGCGCGCTCTGCTCTTCTAGTGTTGCCCGCGTATAATAGTGCTGTGCGCGTACACCTGGAATTCTACCTCTTGTTCCTCACAACCTAAAGTCTCAACCGAAAGTTTCAATTGCTGCTACCCTACACGTGGTCCCCGGGTGGTGCTAATCAGGTGACACTACTGGTGGTAGGCTTCGGCCGAAGGCTTGTGACCACCCACCGGGCAAAGACGTACCGCCAAGCGGCCTAGCCGTGTTTCGGTACGATGCTCGGTGTAGCCACTAGAGGAGTTGGGTCGAGATAGTTGTTTCACTGCATGCTGACCAGCCTGACTCGCACTGTTTTGGGCGCATCGGGAGACTAGTTGCGGACGGACGGTAGCGGGATCCGAGGCACGGTGCGCCGCTGGCCGACCGCAGGTAGTTGGGGACCCAAGTAGTGTGCCAGCCACACACGAAAGGCTGCCCCGCCAACTGTCGAAAAATCCCGGCATGCACCATCGTGCTGGTTGGCGACCAGATGGGAGAGCCCGATGGACATCTCCGGGGGGGCTCGGGCGTCCCCGCAGTCTCCGGACTAGTGCCCCAATGATGGCGTCCTTTCAGTGTGTGTCTGTAGGTTAGTAGCGTGGAACCTCATCTCACTTCCTTCTCCACACCTTTCACTCTTAAAAAAAAAATGGCAAGAAACAAAAAGAAAACTGGAGTAAAACAGCGGCTGCACCCCCTCCCTCACAAAGTGCACCTCACTAATATTAGAGGTCTGCACTCCAATCTCACCTCAGCCACCATCATCTGGAGACTGAAAAGCCAGCACTGTTTTTCCTTGCGGAGACGCAGATACGCACAGCGGTGATCAGGAGACAACCAGGCTCATAGAGTACCTCAGTGAGGCGGCTGATGCGGCACAGCAGCGGTATCCTTTCGCCCAATTAGTGCTACTGGGGGACTTTAATGCCCACCACCAGGAGTGGCTCTTTCCATACCAGTGCACTGACCATGCTGGTCGAGAGATGCGCAAGCTTGCGCTAGCGCTAAATCTCACCCAGCTGGTCCAAGGAGCAACGAGGGTGCCAGATGTTGATTCGCACACAGCCAATTGCTTGGACCTTCTGCTGACAACAGATCCAGACAGATTACTCAGTGTCGATATCTTCACCTTTGGGTAGTTCCGACCACTGTCTGGTGAAGTCTGTATCCGTCTACTCCCCGCCCGATCCCAGCCCAAGAGGCACCCGGCGGGTATGGCGTACATGTCAGCAGATTGGGATGGGATGCGATCTTTTTTCGCATGCTATCCTTGGCAGCCCACTTGCTTCTCTTCGGACGATCCATCGGCATGCGCTGACGCTGTGACTGATGTGTTGCGTCGGGGGATGGAGTACTATATTCCATTCTCTGACGTAGCAATGTCTAACGTCGACCGACAATGGTTTGGAGCCGAGTGTAACCACGACGACCAGGCATGGGTTGACGCTCGAACGCGCAAGGCAAATGACGTGTGTCAGAAGAAGAGAGCCTTCAACACGGCTGCCAAGTCCTGCAAAAAGGTGATGCGAAGAGCACGGTTTGACCACATTAGCAGAATCGGGAACAAACTTGCTTCATACCCAGCGGGTAGCAAAGCGTTTTGGTCCCTGGCTAAGTCGGTCGAATCAAATTTCTGTCACTACCACCACTGCTGAAACCTGACGGGTCATTAGCCCACTCCGCTGAGGAGAAGGCAAACCTTGTTTGCTGCCCTTTTTGCGGCATCTTCGCATCTGAATTCTGATGGCGCGCAGCATCCTCCTTTTCCTGATGGATTTGTGACGAAAATGTCGGACATCCGCATCCATCAAAAGGACGTCCGTAGGGTGCTGCGTAGCCTTGATGTGAAAAAAGCGAGTGGCCCTGATGGGATACCAGCAATTGTACTTAAAACTTGTGCGCCTGAATTGTCTCCGATCTTGACACGCCTATATTGCCTTTCCATAGAGACTGGAAAAGTGCCGAAGGCTTGGAAGCAAGCCAACGTACAGCCCGTGCCCAAGAAGGGCAGTCGAGCTGACCCGGCCAACTACAGACCCATATCTGTAACGTCCATCCTCTGTAAGAGTATGGAACGTGTGCTCAACGGTAAGTTCTTAACATACCTAGAAGCGAACGACATCCACAGTGACCGCCATTACGGCTTCCGCCGAAATCGGTCCACTGGGGATCTTCTAGCATATGCCATTCACATCTGGAGTGAGGCCATCGAGAGACACGGGGAAGCGCTAGCCGTCTCCCTCGACATCTCGAAGTCTTTCGACAGGGTCTGGCACGAAAGCCTCATTGGTAAACTTCCTTCCTTCGGTCTGCTCAGTGGTCTGTGTGATTGGATTGCGGACTTCCTGAGGGATCGATCCATCCGAGTGGTTATCGACGGCTGCTCGTCCGGTCAGTTAGATATCAACGCCGGAGTCCTTCAGGGGTCAGTGCTCTGGGCAACATTATTCTTGCTGCACATTAATGATCTGCTAAAACCCGGAACCTTTGGGTACGCAGACGACAGCACTGTTGCTGAGAGATACGTGTCTGGCGCACGGGCTACTGGGCCTCAGATTCGGTCTCTCCGGGAGGCCATGGTTGAACGCTTGAACCTGTCCTTGAAGGCGGTCTCCGAATGGGGTGATGCCAATCTGGTCAGTTTCAATGCTGCTAAGACCCAGGCGTGTCTTTTTTCCGCAAAAAAGAGCAATTCCACCCGGCTCCATCTTTCCGTGGTGTAACCGTGCCGTTGACGGACCATCTCGAACTTCTCGGTGTTACGTTGACATCGACCCTCAACTTCGGTCCATTCATTGAGGCGAAAGCTCAGTTAGCTGCAAAAAAGTTGGGGATTCTTGCAAAGGTGAGACGGTACTTCACGACTGAACAGCTGCTCAACTTGTATAAAGCGCAAGTTCGGTCTTGCATGGAGTACTGCTCTCACCTTTGGGATGGATCAGCCAAATACCAGTTTGATGCACTTGAGTCGATAGACAGACGGGCCAAAAGGCTTATTGGCAACGATGCACAGGAACTCCAGAGCCTCAAACATCGACGCCGAGTTGCCAGCCTGTCGGTTTTTTATCGGTTACATTTCGGGGAGTGTGCGACGGAACTGCACAATTTGATTCCACCTAGCCCTTTCCATCATCGGACTACAAGACGTACGGCCATGCGCCAACGGTACATGGTGGACATCCCTCCCATACGCACAAAGCGTTTTGCTAATACTTTCATTGTACGCACAGCTAAGGAGTGGAACTCCCTTCCGGAGTCTTTGTTCCCTGATGGCTACAACCTTGGGGTCTTTAAGTCAAGAGTAAATAGGTTTCCTCTAGGTAAGCGTGCTTCACCATAGACCGCATCATCGCTTAACATCAGGCGAGATAGTGGTCAAACACGTGCCTATAGATTACGAAAAAAAAAAAAAAAAAACGTTCCGGCTCTGGGTGTTGTGTATGAGAGTTTATATGTTTGTAAACGCTCCCACGATACAGGAAGAAATTCCTAGTGTGGCCAAGTTTGTTAAAAAAAAAAGTAAGTCAGGTACTAAAATTGCGTGTATGAATTATGTGTAGATGTATGGACGTAAATGAAGCAAAAAGAGTATGTAAGGATCGTAAAAGGGGGCGTTATGTACTGTTTGCCTATCCCCATGGGAAAAAGGCGTGAGGTTATATATGTGTGTAAATATACACTCAATTTTAAAAACTCAATGCTAATATTGTTATCTTCCACAGGAGATTCAGTACAGAAGAAATGGAAAAATTTAAAAGTTACATATTTAAAACAGCGTTTGATAAAAATGTAGTTTCGGGTCAAGCAACAAGGTGGGCCAAAAGAAGTCATCCGATGTTGTTTGGCTTTCTTTTTTTCTAAATTAAAAACTTCGATTCTGTTTTTTGATTATGTTTATTTGAACCTTTAGAATTTTATTGGTCAAGTCGAGAAGATTATATCGGCCAAATGGGCGCCGTCACAATTGATTACCATACGGGCTCGTTTTATGGCATTTTTCATCACTTCGGCGAGAACTTCGGGCGACAGATTCTCGCACTCGTGTCGAATGTTGTCCTTGACGGCTTCCAGAGTCTCGGGCTTGTTCAAGTAAACACGGGACTTCAAAAAACCCCACAAAAAAGTCTGGAACGCTCTTCTGGAAATAGTTGAGCAGTTCAAATATCTTGGGCATGTATTGACTGGCGACCTCAAGGACGATGCAGATATTGAACGGGAGCGAAGGGCGTTATCTGTGAGAGCCAATATGGTTGCTCGCAGATTCGCCCGTTGCTCGAACGATGTAAAGTTTACGCTATTTAGAGCCTTTTGCACATCACTGTACTCGTGTAGTCTTTGGGCTCACTACACCAAAAGAAGCTTAAATGCCATACGGGTGCAATACAATAATGCGTTTAGGGCGGTGATGGGGCTGCCCCGATATTGTAGCGCCTCGGGTATGTTCGCAGAGGCACACACCGATGGTTTTCACGCGGTTATGCGCAAGCGCGCTGCTTCTATGGTGTGCAGGGTACGGGCCAGTTCCAACACCGTCCTGGCGATGATCGCGGAAAGGTTGGATTGCCCTTTCATCCGGCATTGTTCTGACAGACATGTCACTGTGCCAATGCCGGAAAGAAGGTACTAATACTAATGCTTTTTAAATTATTTTATATTTATTTTATTTTTGTATAGAATGTAATTTTGATTTGACATTACTTTACTTTATTTTGCTTTGACTTTACTTGCGACTTGATTTGACATTACTTTTTGTTTTGACCGTTAATTTATCTGATATTATTTTTATTATTCTGATGTAAAATGTAAAATGGGTTTTGAAAAGTTACCTGAGTAAAGAAAAAATTATTTATTATTATTAAATCGGGCGATCTTGCGGGCCAGTGCAAATCGCCAAAACGAGAGATGAGGCGACCCGGGGACGCTGCCTTCAGAATATCGTTTGTGGCTCGCGCAGTGTGCAATTGCTCCGTCCTGTTGGAACCACATGCCCCTCAGTCCTAATTCGTCCAATTGCGGCAGAAAAAACTCGGTCAACATGGCCTTCAGAATATCGGTTGTGGCTCGCGCAGTGTGCCATTGCTCCGTCCTGTTGGAACCACATGCCCCTCAGTCCTAATTCGTCCAATTGCGGCAGAAAAACTCCACGCGCGCACCATCCACTGTTGTCGTTTGGCCAGCGGCATTCTCGAAAAAAAATGGCCCGATGACTCCTCCAGCGTGAACAGCGCACCATGAAGTCTCTTTGAGCGGGTGTAATGGCTCCTCGTGCATCACACGTGGATTTTCGGTGCCCCAGAAGCGATAGTATTGCTTGTTCACGTACCCGCTGAGGTGGAAATAATAATAAAAAAAGTTTTTATTTACTTCAATTGTACATAATAAACACTTATCTAAACACGTAGCGTTACAACTAGGGAAGAAAAGAGTGTTTACGATGAACTCTGGCACCCAATGTAAGATTTAACTTGTGTTTAGGGTGCCAGCGTCCTCGACTATAATTTGAACATGTAACAGCAGTTTCAAGATGAACACAGTACAATTTATCATTATTAAATTATAATAAATTTGCTAGATAATGCATCTATGATGTGTGTGTTTAACCTAATTATGTACCTGTGTATGAATGTGTGTGTGTGTGTGTGTGGGAGAGGTAAATGTTATGATGAAAACTTGTGTTTATGTAAGTCTGTATGAATGCAATTATAAACATATCACTCCATTAACTACTTTAGCGAGACCTGTCAAATGTTGATTGCACACCATGTGTGCAGATGACAATAAAATTTATATTGGGTCTGCTAATTGGCGTGCAACGACTTAAGCGATCGATATCTGTAGTAAATCTTCAGTCTTATCGTAACTCAATGTCAAGAGCCACTTCATGACCCTGGTTTTGCACCTATTTAGACATTCAGGAGCAATGGAGCAGAGTTTATTTATTTTATTATATAAGTGGTTTGAAAGTACACCAAAATGACGCTGAGCAAGGGCCGTTCTACATCCGTGTGTTGAGCATACCTCGAAGTGTCTACGCTTTTTGGTATCATTCGGATCGTATACTACAGAGGGATGCTTGCGCAGGATAGTGCCAAGGACAAAGAGCTGTCTCACAGTTAGAACCTGACATTCGGTGTAGAGAGTCACGGTGGGATACCTAAAAGGCTTCGAGGTCATAACCTTGAGAACAGCTCTCTGCGCTCGCTCCAAAGGCAGGAGGATTGTCTTGGGAGTCCCACCCCACACTGTGATGCAGTAGTTTATAATGCTTTGACACAGGGCATAATAAACAGATTTAATAGTAAGGCGATCAGCGGAGTGCCTTAGCTTTTTAAAAATAAATACACATTTGCGGACTCGCGATATGAGACAACCAAGGTGACGTTTCCAGCTCAGAGAACTATCTAGATAGACTCCGAGATACTTGGCAGACTCACACCTTTTGAGCTGAGGACAGCCACATTGTGAAGAAGACAGACCAAGTGAGCAGGTATGAGCTCTGAGCTCCATTGAATCAGGTGAGGGAAGGTTGGTGGATCGTAAGGAGAAAGGTAAGTATACCGTTTTATTTAAATTTAAGGTTAGGATATTATTTGACAGCCATTTCATCACTGAGTTTAGAGCAAGTTCCGCGTATTTTACTGTTTCGGGCCAGTCACTTCCATGAATCAATAGAACCGTATCATCTGCGTAAGTGAAAATTGAACAATTCATTAGAGACATTTTGCATAAGTTGTTAACATAAATAAGAAATAGGGTAGGACCCAGAATTGAGCCCTGGGGTACACCAAAACTCAATGAAATGGTGTCACTAATAACATCATTTATTTTGACACATTGAGTTCTATCACACAGATAATCCTGGAAAACCTTTAAGGTATGTCCGCGAATGCCCGTAGCTTCCAGCTTCGATAAGAGGTGGGGAATGGACACAGTGTCGAATGCCTTAGAAAGATCCAAGAAGATAGCCAAGCATTTCCTTTTACTATCTAATTTAGATACTATATGGTCTACCAAGGCAGCAACAGCGTTTTCAGTTGACCTGCCACGTCTAAAACCATATTGGTTATTACTTAGTAATTTGTGTGACTCAAGAAAGTCTACCAATCGTTTATTAAGGATCTTTTCTAATATTTTAGAGATGGCAGGCAAGACAGAGATCGGTCTATAATTATCTACACTGTGTCTGTCACCCTTTTTGAAGATTGGGTGAACAACAGCCCTTTTAAAAACCCTGGGAAAACAGCCTGTGGAAATAGAGAGATTGCAGATATGAGTAATGGCTGGGACAATCGCGGGGAGGCAGGATTTTAATAATCTCGATGAAATGCCATCCCAACCTACCGCAGCATCAGTTCGTAACCCAGTAATGAGATTTGCGACCTCCACTTCATCTGTGGGTAGAAGAACTAGCGAATTAGAGGGCAGCGCATCGAGAGAACATTCCGAGGTATACGAGGTGGATAAGAATTTTTCAGCCAAGTTCTTGCCAACATTCGCAAAAAACTCGTTGACTTTATTGCCCGAGGACTTTTCATCCGAAGATATACTTAGTAGCTCGTCGGGGGATTTCGCATTGCAACTAGTTCCAATAACATTTTTTACGACCTTCCAAGTAGCCTTAGGGTTGTTCTTCGCCATTTGGAACTCCTTCCCCTCATATGCGTGTTTTAAATTTTTGAGAAGTTTGTTACAAAAGTTACGGTATCGTTTATACGTAATCATCAGAATGAAATTTTTGGGATCTGCCTTCAGCGTACGAGCCATGCTATCTCTATTTCGGATACAGCGGAGCAGTCCATTTGTAATCCAAGGTTTCAGGACTCGACGTTTCGAAGACATGTGCACCGATTTGGAATGATTGGCGATGACGGAGCTAATGATGGAAACCATAGACTCGGCGGCATTGTTTGGGTCATGAATAGTCAATATTTCACTGAAGTCCATTGATAAGATGTCAGTGATTGCAGCTGTGTAGTCAATAACTATGCGAGTATGTTTAGAGGCAGGGTGTGACATCATACGTTGGATACTAATAATCGTAGGTCTATGATCAGTAATATAAGTATCAAGAACCGGAGTCGTATATTTATGGTCAGATCTTAGCATTACGTGATCAATACAAGAGTTAATACGGGTTGGGAATAGATGTGTTGGAAGGAGGCCGTGTGAGGCAATAAGGTTAAGATACTGATTAGCTTGTTGGGAGATAGAATTTGGAGTAATGTCAATATTGATGTCACCCATAATCACACAATTTTTTTGGGCTGATGTCTGAGTAAGTATCGTGTCTAAGCTATCGATAAATTCGTCAAGATTTCGTGTGGAGGGAGAGCGATATAACGCTAAAAGTAAGATATTGTGAGATTTTACATTACAGATCAGACAACTAGCAGCAGATATAGATGGTTCAGTGACGATGTGAGGTAATTCTGATTTTACATATATTATTACACCGTCATTCTGATTAGTAAGTTTGCTCGTGTGATAGGAAACGTACCCATCCAGAGGAGGAACTGTAGAAACCCTCAGCCAACACTCCGACAGAATCAAGACATCACATGAAATTTTTATTCTGGCCAGAAGCACAAGAAAGCTATCAAAGTTACAATTTACACTGCGTATATTAAGGTGTATTATATTAAGCGACTTGTTAGTGGCATTAATGTAACGACTGCATGACTCAGGTACACAGATATAAGAATCACTCATACCAAAGGAGTCAATATCATTTAAAGTGTCAGAATCGAATGTTGATGTTTAATGTTACGTGCATATGGATTTCAACCATAGATATGGGGAATATGTGTATTTTAGTATTGTGGATATTTTGTAATTCTGTTTTGGAAGTTGCAAGTAAATTAAGTACAAATAATATAGTCAATAGGATGTACATAAACATAGGTATGATATGATTTGTGTGTTTGTAATAACAAGTTCTCAAATGATTATAGTTTTTGCACGATTTAAAGAGGTACGATGTTTGATACAGAGGCTGATATATACAAGATGCATTATATAAAGTTGACAAACTTAATGATATTATTATAAGGTAAGAAGTAATATTGATAATAAAGTAAAAAACTGATTTGTAAGAGGATAGTAGTACTCGAGTTTTAAGTAAACGAACATGTAAGTATCTAATAAATTCCAAAAGCATGCGACAAGTATAGAAATGAGAAGCCTTGCGTTTATTTTGCAGGGGTAAGCAGTTTCTTAAGACAAGAAGTTGATTTGATAACAACGGAGTCCATTCCTTCACGTTCACGAAGAAAAATTTTCCCATTTTGCGACCAACAAAAGTTATACTTGTTGGTTTTAGCAAATGACCGTGCCTCGAAGAATAGCTGCCGCTGGGTGCGAGGGAGGTGGTCGGTGATATAAACTGGTTTGACTTCACCGGGAACACCAATGTGTCCCGTGTTCAGTTTTTCAGTTGATGGCAGACCCTTATTGAACGTACGGCAGGCATCCAGTATTTGATACTTGGAGGGGACAGTCAGGAACTCTGCAACTATCGGTCTGTTTGAACCTTTTTTCCCGGGCAAACGATATACGTCACGTAGTTGAGGTGGGTAATCAGATGGCTGGACAGTCTCACAGGTTTTTAGAACAATCGAAGTTAAGTCTCTAGCGGTTTCCTTCTCAATTGCTGGGATATTCCTTATCTCGATACATGATGATCTCGAGCTCAACTGTAGATCTTGTAATTTATTTTCCAGATCCATTATGTAATTGCGCTGTTTACTGTTTTCTCTTTCTAATTTCTGCAGTGATTTCTTAATACAATCGTAATCTTGACTAAGAAATTCTACAGTTTTTAAGGTTTCAGCATTCGTTTTTTGCATCGCCGCATTTTGTAGTTTAATTTCCCTCAACTCCGATGTTAATTTCCCAAGCAGGGTGTCTTGGTCAGTTTTCCAAGAAGTAAATAGCGTCATTATTTTATCCTCGAAATTCTTCCATTCGCACTCCGGAGAGAAGTCTGGTCGAAGTCGCTTGGACCGCGAGGTAATGTTTGAGGTTTCAGGTTCGTTAGGATAGCCAAAAATGTCTGGAGTTGAGAAAATAGGAGGATTTTCCGTCTCTTGGGCAGGAGTAGTAGGGGGCGATCGCGCTTTCCTCGGCATAGTACCTGCACTTGTTTGCTCACAACGTTAATTATAGATTAGCAGGCTAGCCGAAAATAACCCGTTTCGCAGCCAATCAACGCGCAGCGCGTAGCACAGTTGTATGGTGTTACGTAGTACTCGTAACTTATCCACCCGTAGCCGATAGTTGATGATGGTGCGTACTATGGGATGTTTGCGCTGTAGCACACCAATAAAGGCCCTCCCAGTTATGGTCCGAGTGTTGAAGCAAAAGTGCACACTAAAAAAGGCCCGCGGTAGTTGTTGTTGTCGACGGCCACGGCTGCCACAATGAGTTCGCGAGAAGAACATCGTATGCGCCGTGCAATATGGGGCGCTTACGCGTTTTACCGCAGAGTACAGTTCGATTGCGACTGACGGTAGGTCAGATTCTTATTTCTATTTAATTTAGTCTATAAGGTTTAAAATACACGCTAAAACACCAAATTATTGATGCAAGTATATAGTTCTAAATACTTCCTTGCAAACTACACTTTTAACGGCACTTCCAAACACTTTTCGCACGATTTCTTTAATTTTTTTGCTGAGCAACAACAAACTGCGGTTACACGTACAAACGGTCGGAACCACTCAGTCTGGAATCAGTCTCAAATCTCAGTCTGGAGATGCAATGGAGACCCTCATCGCTCATTATGATTTTGGTCGAAAAATCGTCCCCTTCTTCCTCGAGATTGAGGATGGCTTGGGCGTTGGTTACGCGCGTTTGGCGGTCAGCAGGCAGCACTGATGCACGGACTGGACTTTGTACGGGAACATGCGCAGGTCTTTGACCAAAATTCGCCTTAGGGACGTCCGGCTGATGGCTAATTGCGTGGCACGGCGTCTGGTCGATGTTACCGGCGACAGCTTGACATCCTCGGCAGCAGCGGTGATATTCTCGGCAGAACGGGCGCTCCGGGGCCGGCCACTCTAGGCAACGTCTCGTGTGGTACTCTTCAAGGTTGGTGTCCAAACGGCGCAGTGGGTGTCGGACGGCCGGGGAATCGGCGATGGAATTCGCGCTGCGCCAACACCACAGACGAATTGTTACGCAAAAATATAGACACGATTATTCCGCGTTCTTGGGGAGTGTATCGGTCCATGGCTTGTTCACTTGTATTGTGCATCTGTCTAGTCCAGAAATGTCAAAACAGATTTGACATTGGCGGCCAATTGCAAAAATGAGAGCATTTTCCAATAGGGTGATTTCTTTGGGCCCACCTTGTACTAACAAAATAAAAGAGACCATAAATACATATGAGAGCGCTTTCATTTTTATCCAGTCAAAAGTCATTACGGGAAACAACAAATAACGTACGACTTAATTCAACAGCAGGAAGCACCGAAGACCTTACCGATGAAGATACCGAGTTAGAATACCAATATATAGACAGAAAAATTAAACCGCATATGTGTATAAAATAACCCAAAGTTATGCCGAAAAACACCGATGATAAGATATTGAAATTATTATAGGAGAAAAATATGATGAGGACATATCCTTTTGCGAGATGCTTATCCCTATGTTGAAGAATCTTTCAACACACCAGAAGCATTACGCCAAAATATAAATTTTTAACGAAGTTCATAGAGCGACCACATGTTCATCATCATCGGACACGTATATACCACCCCAAAACTTTATTTCATCAAGGGCAACTTCTGTTTTGTCTCAATACGAAACATCTTCACAATCTCACCACCGAAAAAGGCAAAAAAGTAATCCAAATAAATACCACCCGTAAATCTTCTCCTCCGCAAATAGCCTGATACTCGCCATCTGTTGCTATTCGTCAGATTTCATATTTGTCTCCTTCTCCTCAGATTTCACTATACACACTGGACCAAAACACTGAACAGTCTCCTAGACCTAAGTACTTAGCGCCGAACAAAGCTGGCAAGATAATGGCGGGATAGATACGTTAACCTGCCAAAGTATGTAGCACTTCATCATTTTAAACCAGGCTCAGCCACCTTCCGGCTCACGTCATAACTCGGAAAATATTGTGGAGTATTGTAGAAGTCATACCTGGTGCAGAATCTCCTACAATTTTAAATCCATATGATTTTAAATTTGGAACTACTCATGTTATTGAGGAGACACGACGTGATACAGACTCCTACTATTTTGAACTCATATGATTTTAACCTAGAACCTGGGCATGTTATTAAGGAGATATGACGTGATCCAGCCTCTCCTACTATTTTGAACTCATATGATTTTAACCTAGACCCTAGGTTATCAACTTCTCATGTAGTACTCACGAGTAGTAGCACGAGTGATGATCGTAACTATGATCCGGTTTGCAAGATTGTATCCCAGGGCATTAAGGGGAAGCAAAGTATTAAGTCTCTCCCCAAAGGCCAAGTTAAGCGTGCAGAGCAGCTGTTGGAGTTCATACAATCTGATGTTTTTGGGCCAATGTCGCAGAGCAGCTACGTTGGAGCACGTTATTTGGTGACGTTCACCGATGATTTTTCAAGGAAGACTGTTGACTATTTATTGACACAGAAAAATGTGGTAATTATTTTTTTTCATGATTTAAAAAAAATGTGAAGTAACAAACTGGTTATATGATAAAATGTTTGAGATCTGACAATAGGACAGAGTATGTCAATAGAATTTTTTTAAATTATTTGTCTCAACATTGTATTATACATCAAACCACTATTCCTTATAGTCTGCAGCAGAATGGTGTTTCTGAGCGGCTTAATAGAACCTTAATTGAAAAAGCTAGATGTATGTTAGCTGAAGCTGGTCTATACAAACGCTATTGGGGCGAAGCTGTAATGACAGCAATATACCTTAAGAATAGGTCCCCTACTGCTGTTTTGTCCGGCACAATTCCTGAACAAGTGTGAAAAGGATGTTTGGCTGCAATGTTTTTTCTTAAATACCTAACTGTCATAGACAAAAAATAGATTCTAAATCAAAACAATATCTTATTGTTGGATATTGTCAGGATTCAAAAGAGTATAGGCTAGTTGATCCACTATTTCCTCAAAAGATAATAAAATCTAGAAATGTGCATTTTATTATAAGATTAAACGAACTTAACTTAAGTGAAGTTCTATCTTAATTATACGAAACTCCTTGTCAGAGACGGTTTAACGTATAGCTACTCTCTCGGAACCATCCGTTAAGAGAGACAGAAGAATAGTTTATAGACAGAATCTTATTGGAAACCTAATGACATACTTGGGTCGATCCCAAACAAACATACTGAAGGGCGACATAAATAGTTAGAAACTCATTGAGGAGATAAACTATATTACTAAAATTGCATCGGAAATCCATCATCAAGACTCCTTCCTCCTGTTTTTTTTTTGCCTGATCAGGAGCCAGTAAAGTCATCCAGGAAGCAGTTAAAAACACAAAAATGTATTCAGTTTTATTCGGAACGGACTGTGCAGATAAAATAAAAGCTGCTGATAAAACAAAGAACGAATACATAGATTGCAGAAACCAGGAAGACCAAATCGACTACATCAACAATGACAA
Source organism: Anorthoa munda (assembly GCA_945859665.1). Lineage (NCBI taxonomy): Eukaryota > Metazoa > Arthropoda > Insecta > Lepidoptera > Noctuidae > Anorthoa > Anorthoa munda. The sequence goes on along the minus strand of OX243899.1, from coordinate 2,855,605 downwards.
AGAGACAGTAAAACTGGAGGGGCCCGCCGCAGAACTATCAGGCAGAATACCAGCAAGCTTGCGGTGGGCAATTTCAACAGAACTCATACAAGAAACAGCCTCGATTCGATCGACCTTGCCAGACCAGACCTCGCTTTCCAATCAAATCCAAGCCCAGGCACTACCGCTAGAAAATCAGGTACATGCAGGCCGACTTAAATATTTCATAAACAATTGGCTGCAGATTACAAATGACCCTGTAGTGTTAGGATGGATACAAGGTTATGATATTCCATTTACTAAAATACCAACATCTCATGTTACTGAGCCACAACACTGGCCAAAAAATGAGAAAGAAATTATCTCTTCTGAGATTAAAAAGCTTTTACATCTAGGAGCAATCTCTGAGTGTTTATACTGTGCTGACCAATTTACATCTCCCATATTATTAGTACCTAAACCCAATGGCTCATTTAGATTTATTCTAAATTTAAATAAATTAAATCAATAGCTAGAATATATCAGAACAGCTTGTAAATTAATGTCAAAAAATTGTTACATGGTTTCAATAGATTTGAAGGAGGCCTACTTTTCAGTACAATACAATATCAGCAAATAATAAAAATTTCTTAAGGTTCAAATTTGATGGATACGAATAACTATACGAATTTAATGCCCTACCCTATGGCCTTTGTACAGCCCCTTTTGTTTTTAAAAAACTTCTCAAACCAGTTAGTACATATTTACGAAATAATAACATTTTATTAACTTGTTATTTAGATGACAGTTTGTATTTTAATAAATGTCTACTTAACTGCAGAAAAAATATTCAAATAGCATGCAAACTTTTACAAGTCTTATAACACCTAGCCAAACATGCAAACATCCCAAATATCTAGGTTTCATTTTGAATTTAACAGACCTCACATTGTCAGTTCCACATAAAAAACAATTAGTAATTCTAGAAAGAATTAAATTATTCAGACACATTAATACTTGCAAAATAAGAGAATTTTCACAACTATTTGGATCACCTAATTCAATTTGCCCACCCTTTCCATATGGTTGGCTATATACCTAAGTTTTAGAGAGACAGAAATACCTAGCATTACTGAAATGTAATGACAATTATGAATCGCCTATGAATATCTCTCAAGTAATCAAATCAGAATTGAAATGGTAGCAACATAATATAAACAAAAGTAACCCAATTAAACAATATAATTTCCATGTAAAAATACACACCGATGCTCCTACCACAGGCTGGGGAGCTGTATGCATTCACAAGAAAGCTTCTGAGTCATGGTCACTTTCAGAACATGAACACCATATTAGTTATTCAGGCCTCTGAAGTCATTATGGCGAGAAGCGGTAAAGAATTGGAAAAAGGAACATTTCGGACAAGTCTTTAAAAAACAACATTTTTCTCCACTCTTGAAGGCAGCCGTAGAGAAAATTTCTGCCGACACAGTGGGGCTGTACCCATTTAGTTCAGAGTATGTTGTCATGACCAAAATTAAGCAATACAATCCCGGTTGCAAAACGCAACGCAAGGCTGGCGTACAATAGACCAGTTTGGAACAGAATTAAAGAATATAAGTTTTTAAACTGTCATGGTCACTAACACTAGTTAGTGTTAGAGAATTAGAGAAGTTATTTACTAAATTGACAATATTGCAAGCAGATGGTAATTCTGAGAGTTATTCCGTACTCAAACCGATCAATGAAAAATTGACTATTAAGGTATTCGCAGATGGATTGAGGGATTCGAGACTAAGTACTATTATTGCTGCGCGTGTTAGATTTATAAAGGAACTCCATATAAAAGTATCGATATTTACGAAGATAGCAAGCTTTGTCAAGATGGTTGCTGGTTATTCACCTTGTATCAGAGTTCCTATGTATGTGGTTTATAAGGGAAAGGTTTAATGAATAAAAGCACAGAAAGACAAGACTAGGTATTTATTTCAATTAGGCTTGTCAATTAATTCATATTGAGGCTCAGAGAGCTTACCGCCCGTTCGCTAAACTAATTCTCGTGGAGAAGAAGGGCAAGAAACTCCACGAAAGCAACAATGGTTGTATAAGTATTCATAGACATATTTTATAACCTTATAAATATCATTTTATCACAATAAAGATCTAATTCTATTATGGCCATTATATGATGAATATTAAAATAACAAGGGAAGGGCAAAGAACATGTCTAGCCCTTAAATCAGTTTAACATAATTATGGATAAAGGCCACAATATGAAATAGAGTTTCAACACAACTATTAGCAATAATCAAGTTATAATATCAAATAACTTACGTGAAGCTTGTGTAGTCCATCTTTCACAGAATATAACAATTCAGGAAAACAATATAACTATCACAATATAACAACTGGTCTGTACTGGCTTGTAGTTCACAACAAAGTGTGTCAACTTACGAATTACACACTATTTCTAGTAACGAGTCGACCTGTCAAATGTCCCCACCATTTTCTACATTTCTATAAATAATCTCACAATTATTTCAATAATCAATTCTTGAGTAATGAAACCTTTTTAAAACGTATCAAGACAATTAAGGAATTTAATATCGCCTATTTAGTAATTCTTAATCAATATTCGAAAGAATATTGATACTAACTGACAGTCTTGTAATAATTGTCTCAAAAGACTTATAATACTAAAATAGCAATGTAAAATCCATGATACATCACAATGATCATTATAAATTACGTAATATTTTATAGGAATATCATCATTATAGCTTGTGTGTATATTTACTCAGGTGGGTACTCTAACAATTGTAGGTATTTGACAACACAATAATAATTTAGGTAGGTACTTCGACATTTATCGGTAGATGCTTAATAAATATGACAGTTTGTATTTTGTAGCAAACCCATTGTGCTTAAATTGTAGGTATTTGACAACACAATAATAATTTAGGTAGGTACTTCGACATTTATCGGTAGATGCTTAATAAATATGACAGTTTGTATTTTGTAGCAAACCCATTGTGCTTATAAGTGTAAATTTATGATTTAATGACGTCACACGTACTTCCAATACTAACACGCGTAATTACGATAGTTTAAAAGACGCGATCCAGGCAGCAAAAGATGAAGAGTTAACATCGGCATCGACTTCGGCGAACGAAAATGTCATGCATTTTTCACATCGTGGTAGAAGGTAAGTTTCATAATAATAACAGTTTTAGAAATGGCCGTGGTTATTATAATCAGCAGTCAAACCAACGCGGCCGAGGACATCATTATCACCATAATTCAAACAATTCGAGAGGTAATTATAATCACCTATCAAATAATATCGGCAGACGTGATTTCTTTCAATTACTCACGTGGACGATCATTCCATAATTACCGTGGTAACGGACGTGGAGGAGGTTATCAAACTTCGAACGAGAATCGATCGATAAACATTGCCAAGGAAACAAAAAATAAATTATTAAAGCGTAAATTATTTAAGCACTACCTTAATTGTTTGCATTAGGTACCTACTTACTTACCTGCAGTTCTAATTTTAAGCACTTGCGTAATTACGAGTATGTACCTACCTAAGTAAGCGAGTATGTTTTATCCAGCAGTCAAACTGTATGTGCAGTTTTGCGGGAGTGTGCGTAGCTTATAAGTCTACTCTATATTTTTAATAAAAATAAATAAATAAACATGAAACTCGTAGTAAAGGCCGTACCAATAGAATATTTTATACAAACAATGAATCTGATAAGAACGAAAGTATGAATACAAATACAAACAAAATGCAGTTTTTTCGATCTTAAACATAACATTTTAGCGTTGCAAGAGTTAGGCAATCGCCTAGCGTGCGTCACTGCTGATCATGCACCGGATCCGCGCGTGAAGCATTGCGTAAACTGCACGATTGCAGTTTTACTGATTTAGCAATAAGTATAGTTTATAGAAAAATTTTAATCTTAATTTTAGTCTTGTAGTTCTAATCCTAAAGTAAACATTGTATTTTAATCAAATAAATCTTTTTTTTATAATTATCTTGTTCGCTGAAACTTAACTGGCGCAGTCGGTAGGATCGCGACACTCAGTTTCAAATAGAACTCTTTGGCCTGAGTGAACGATTTCTATCGTTATCATCGCGATCACAACATTGTATCTACGACGGCAAGCAACCTGCGGGAGACCCGGAGAATTGGGAGTCCTGCTGAACTACAAGGCCCGGCTAACCACCAGTTAGGGCAAACCCCGCTCTTACTAGCTTAATTATAAGTAATTTAAGTGGTGCTGCAATTAGCGCAATAGCTTCCGAAAGGTCAACAGACACCTGGCAAGCTATTAAAATTGCGCTGACGCGCAGATTAGGTGAACCGCGCAGTGAAATCCAAGTGATGCAAGAGTTGTCACGTTTGCGTCGAAATAAAAATGAGGATGCTGAGTCATTTGGTCAACGTTTGCGGGATATATTAGAAACATTGAATGTTATAGGTAAACATACTGATAAATCGTACTATGAAAGCATGGTAATAGATCAATATGTAAACCATCTAGAGTTCTATGTATCTATCGGCGTGCGGATAGCGAAACCTTCGACCCTTGAAGCAGCTATAGTAGCGGCGAGACAAGAGGAGGCACGATTAGCATTTAATAGAATGAATAGACTTAAAATTCGTTAAAATTGTTAAATCCCAGTATGATGCCTCTGCACTACAGAGCGATCTAGAAAGGCTGGTGCAATGGTGTCAAACTAACATCTAAATCCAAGTAAATGTTACCATGTTAAATTCACACGAAAACATCATCTAATAGACCAAGAATATTATATCGAAGGAGTAGAAATTGCGGAACTGGAGACAATACGGGATCTCGGTGTTACGTTTGATCGGAAGTTAACTTTTATTCCACATATAGACAATATTGTGAAAAAAAAAATGCTGGGCTTTGTTATAAGAAACTCCAAACAGTTTAGGTGTTGTGGAACTAAAATTACGCTTTACAATTGCTTAATTCGAAGCATATTAGAATATTGTAGCGTAATCTGGCGACCACACTATGCCACACACTCACTGCGTCTAGAACGCGTTCAAAAGCGTTTTCTATGGCACCTGGCGTTTTCTAGCGGAATTACTAAAAAAGTACGTTCGTACAGTAACAGACTCAAACACTTTAACATGGTTTCGCAGGACAATCGCCGACGCCTTATTGACGCATTGTTTGTGTACAAAGTAATGCACCATAAAATTGACTGCCCACAAATATTGTACGCCTTTAATTTCCGTGCCCCCTCAAGAATCCCTCGCAGTGCAATAACACCACTCTGCCCGCCGCAGAGAAGAACGGTTCTGGGCGATTCCCCCTATGCAAGGTTATGCAACGTTGTAAATAGCTGCAGTGATCAAATTGATTTGCACTTTGAAAGTTTGGGAAAACTAAGAGCCAATTTTCATAAGTACCTGCTAAATGTTAAATAGATCAAAATATGTGTTTATAGATAATAAGTACCTAAAATTGTTATTTTATATTATATTGCTGTACGTATTAATTATTAAGACTTTTAGATACCTATGTAATAATTATAAAACTAGGTTAATCAAAAAAAAAAAATTGTACAACTCCTTAATGCATGCGGAGTTTACCTATAAGTGATTGTTGCACTATTGCATTTACTTTTGCATGCCACTATTAGCATAAAACTAGTGTAAATAATTGTTGGTGAACCAATAAAATAAAATAAAATAGAAAATAGCTTTAGTTCACTAGCCATACAACCCAAACGGAAAGAAATACCTAAGCCTAACCAAATGGTTCCCCATAGTCATTCCCCCCCCTCCCCGAAATAGCTGGCATCCAGACCCGAGGCAGCAGCGAGGTCAAGGCATACCTCCTTGAAAAAACGGCCCTCGTCAGGTAATGTGAGGCCTAGTGGTTCAGGCACATTCAGGAACTCAGGCAATTTTAGATCGCAACCGAACGTACCACGTCAACAGGTACATCCACCACAAAGGGTGTCTGATGTTACTATGAGGTCAGAAAATCAGCCTGAAAAACCACATTTTGTTCCTGAAGAAATGTTTTTCACGCAACAGAGTCAAGAACAGTATTACCCAGACAGCTATGACCCCTACTATAACGGTGAGTGCTGTAGTCATAACTTGCAACATAAAGAACAAGAGTACGAGTATACGTCGGACATGCCTGAAGATGTATCAAATCACCAGGATTTTCTCCAGGACGAGGACCAATTGGACCTCCGCTGACCTTGGTGGTAGAGATCGATGGTATGTCCATCGATCTCAACCACCAAGGTAAAGACCACCTTCCTTATATAGAGCTTCCGGAATTCCAAGGTAAATTTTTACTTGATACTGGAGCTTCACGATGTATGATATCACCTGATGTAATAGCCGGTACTAGTTTTGAAAATTATGTAGAATATGAACCATTCCAGGTTAAAACAGCACACGCTGTAACTCGTCACGAATACGTTGCAATTTTACCTTTACCACCGCTGTTTAACACAGATACGTATCATAAATTCTTGATGTTCGACTTTGACCCAAAATATAGAGGTCAAATATACCAATGAGTATGGACTTATTGAAAAAGTTAGGTTGTAGTATAGATTTCAAAATGTGCTACGAACGTTTAATACCGAAATACCAATTTATTTTGATTATCCGGTGAAGAGAGTTAACATCGAACCTAATTGCGAGAAGTTTATTGAAGTAAAAACCAACTTTATGGACGGTAACTATATTTGCGATGACTTTTATTGGTCTAAGGGACTTAAGAGTTACAGTAAAAAACGGGATTTTCAAGACAACCGTAATCAATTGTACTGATACGCAGCAAACAGTAACAATCGTATCTTACCTCTAGAACCATAACCACCACAGTTAGCAGCGGAAAATCAATCGCATGAACTTAACGCAGTTGAAACTAACGTTGACATAGACAAAGAACTTTGCGAAAATTTAAAGAAAATTCGTACCAGCCATATGAACGAAGAAGAAGAACGCGAAATTATCAAAATCTGTCATCAATATCGTGACATATTTTATTCCGAGAAAATACCCCTATCTTTCACTCACACAGCTAAGCACGAACTGAGATTAAGTGATGATACCCCGATTTTTGTAAGAAGTTACAGACAGGCCCCCAAACAGCGTATTGAGATTCAAAAACAACTAGATAACTTATTAAATCAGGGAATCATTATGGAAAGCATTTCACCCTGGTCATGCCCAGTCCACATCGTCCCGAAAAAACCAGATGCGTTTGGAAAAGTTAAATGGAGGCTTGTTATAGACTACAGACGTCTTAATGACAGAATTATAGAGGACAAATACCCCTTACCGAATATATCGTTATATCCTTGATAGACTAGGGCGCGCACAATATTTTACCACCCTCGATTTCGCAAGTGGCTACCACCAACTGAAAATGCACCCAAAAGAAGTAGAGAAAACAGCATTACCACTGAAAGAGGTCATTACGAGTTTTTAAGGATGCCCTTCGGGTTAAAGAACGCCCCGAGCGGCATCGAGCATTTTGGCATCGAGCGGGCGCACGGCCAGTACTGCGTTAACGTTGGGGCGTATATAGCGCTTTAAGTTTGTTCATAATATTCATCCCAAGTACGCAACCATTCCATGTGTGTGGTCTTACATGCAGTTATTTTACCCGACTGCCGAAGGAGGGTAATGTGTTTATCAGTCTATGTATGTATGTTTGTTCCTATGTGGCCTTCGAGAGATCAAACGCGTTGGCCGATTTTGATGATTCTTATGTCAATCGATCCGTCTTAACCTTGCGAGTGTCACTGGCTACATTAGGGCGCTATATACGCCCCAACGCAATGCCAAAATATCAATATTAAACCTCCTTTTGAACAGCTTTGTTTGCAAAATATTATTTGATTTACATATGCTATGTTAGTTATGAAAAATTTCCAGCCATCGATTTTTCTGTATAAAAATATTTATAAACATCCAGGTCGTTTTGAAGGAGTTTCCAAAAGTTGCGAAAAAATATCATGTTGTTAATTATTTTTTCAAAGCAAAACTATTAGTTGCACGAGAAACCCTTGTGTTAAAAATAATGTACATGAATCAATAATATTTTTTTTTTTTTGAACCTTTTATCCTAACCGTGACTAAGGATTATGCTTTAGAAAGCAAACGTTTTACGGCTCTAAAGCGCATGTAGGCCCTTAAAATAGGAAAATAGAAAAATTACGGATTTTGGGCACCATATTGTTGGATCCCAAATTCTTTTTTCTTCCAAACCCATCGTGTGGTTTATCAAAATAAAAGATTTTAAGAGTTGATTTCAAAAATACATATAACTTATATGTTTAAATGTACCTAATTCGAAAATAAAATAAACTAAAAAGTTATAAATAAAAAAGTTAATTCAAAAATCAAAAAACCCGATTGCTTAAAAGCGAATTAAAAACATCTGGTTTTGGTCAGCCAGTTCGCGAATATGTTTCCTCCGACTGCACAGCATGATTTTCTTCTTGTTTAACTAACTAAACTATGTATTGTTAAATATTTAATGGTGGTACGGAACCCTTCGTGCGAGTCGGGACTCGCACTTGGCCGGTTTTTTGTATTAATAACTAGCCTAATGTTTAAATTTGTTTTTATTATGTTCTTACAGTCATGAATATTGAACTGCCAGATGGCAGTTCAATATGACATGATATGTTTGAACTGAAGTAGATACTTCAGTTCAAATAAAGACAGCCTCTACCAGACCAGTTCAAATGGAAAAAGATGTATCTTCCATACCAGGTATATATTATACAGTCGGCCAAACATAGTGTTGACCAATTTTGCTAATAGAGTTTTTGCAGTATGTAATCTACACATAATACAATGTTTAATTTTGTGTTTTTATGAGATTACAGTAATGAATATTAAAATGCCATCTATTTTACTTCAAACGGAGACGGCCATTTCTACCAGACCAGTTCAAATGGATACAGACATATTTTCAAAACCAGGTAAATAAAAAACAACAAACTTATTAAATACTAGCAGACGCCTCGCGGTTTCACCCGCGTAGTTCCTTTTCCCGTGGGAATACAATAATAAAAAGCCTATGTCATCCGGGGATTGTGTAGTTTCCCAACGGTGAAAGAATTTTTGAAATCGGTTCAGTAGTTTCGGAGCCTATTCAATGCAAACAAACAATCAAATTTTTCCTCTTTATAATATTAGTATAGAGTATAGATTTAAAATATTAGTATAGAAGTATAGATTAAAGTAATGAATATTGAAGTAAGACTTGCAAACAATTAGTGATGTTCAAAATAAATATTCTATATTGTATATTCTAAATAATAGCCAATGTATAATATTGTTGGTTTTTCCTCTGTGGGTAGACGCAGGGTAAACACGCCTTTTATACAGCTCCCAGTTATAATTTATTTTAAATAATTTTTAATAGTATTTTTAATGTTCTAATTATTTAGTATTTATACTTACCACCCTATACTCATTATACAATATTTCCAAATCATTTTGATACCTCATACTTCTTTCTACCTACTTACTTTTCTTCAACCACATCATGGACTCTAAATTGGCGACTAGTTTGGAAGATCTGGAGGTCCTGTTCAATTCGCGAATGTCAGAATACGAGAAGAAGCTCAAGAATGCAGCATCTAAAACTCTGCCTACCGTGGAGATAACAGCGCTTGCAAGTGAGTTCGCAGATTTTAAACTATTTGTATGGCAATCACTCTCCAAATTTAAATGCCAAATAGAGATGTTGTCTCTTGGCTTTGATAGGCATGAGACCCTGATGCGGAGGAACGTACTCCTGTTCCACGGTGTAACTGAGCAACCCGGTGAAAAGTTGCCAGAAGTAGTTCACAAGGTGTTGTCGGATAGAATGAGATTGCCTGAGATTAGTAAGGACAACATTCATGTCTGCCATAGATTGGGTTCGACCATCGACCACACAGCCCCTAGACGCCTAATGCTTGATCTAATACATCAAAACAATTCTGTCAACTAGCTGAGGTATGAGGCACGGGGGTACTGCGCTCTGATTGGTCCTTACCAATGTCATTTCGCCGAACTAGGGATGGGACAGGTTTAAATAAAACTACGAAGGTATCGATATGTTTTTAAATTGTTAGTGTGCTTAATATTTTTTTTTTTATTAATGTTAGCTATTTTATTATTAATTATACAGTGTAGGGTTCGTGGAATTGAAATTGTCCGCACACTCGTTTAAAACAGTTTATTGTTCGTAAAAAACACACAGTTAACACAAACTTTAACAATTTGGCAGCAGGAAGTTATATATAAAAAATGGCGTCGGGTCTACAAGAACAGACGTGCGTGTCCTATGATTTTACCCGGAAAAGAGAAAGCGAGAGGGGTATGAGGCGCGGGCGACAGGACGCGGTAATTATTAAGTTGGCGTCCTGGAGCGTCCTCGCTACCAACTTTGCGGCGCTGTTTTGGTTTTGAGACGTTTGGAAACGGTGCGCGCTACATTCTCCTCCTCCAATTCACGATATCGGCCCGAGAGTGATTTGGCATAAAACTAAGAGCGCGCCTTCTTTTGGGCTTTAGGCGGCCTTCCTCGTAGACGGCGAGGTTGGATCGGCTCTATAGGGTCAAGCTGATTACTAATGAGAGCTATAAGATCCGAAACATGATAGCGACCTAACAACTGACCCTGACTATCGACCAACTCGTAGGTTGTGGGGCTAATAGCTTTATTTACCGTATACGGTCCATCTCTCTGAGGCATAAACTTTCGAGTTAAACCTTTTGGTGCATTACTTAAAGAATGAGTGGTTAGCAATACTTGGTCACCAACCTGGAAAACTGGAGATTGGCGTCGGGAAGAATCAGCATACTCTTTTCGAAGGTCTTGGCATCTCTCGACCCGATCTCGGATTTCCTTCAAAGAGTCGATAAATTTTGACAAGTATGGCGTAGCCTGAGGTACATACGTTTCTTTATCCAGAATTGCACGCATATCGTGCTGTGCATCGAATGGTGTCCGCATTTCGCGGCCATACGTCATGTACGCTGGTGTTAGTCCTGTGGTCGAACAAGTAGCAGTGTTGAGGGAGAACCGTACCTGTGATAAGAATTGAGGCCAAGTACGATGCTCATTCTTGACCAGCATTGCCAGTTGAATCTTCAAGTCCCGATTCTTCCTTTCAGCCGGATTGGCTTCTGGATGATATAGAGGTATCAGGTTCTGCTTGACACCGAATAGAAACATGCATTGTTGGATCACTGCAGATATGAACTGCACTCCATTGTCGGAGATGACTCGCCTGGGAAAACCATGTCGAAGGAAGTATTCGTCAATCATTATTTTGGCACATACCTCAGCTGTAGCCTCCTTGAGGGCGTATAACTCCACCCATCTAGTGGCAGTATCCTCTACAAGAAATACCCACTTTTCTCCAGTTTCAGCTTCTGGTAGGGGCCCAAACAGATCAACAGCCAGTACTTCACCTCTTTGATGTAGAATAGGGGTCTGCAAAAGACCGGCGGGCTTTTGATTGGAGAACTTATACCTTTGACAGTCGATACAATTCTTTAAATAGTCCGTAACGTACTTACGCATACCTGTGAAGTAGTATCGCTGTCTGATACGATCAATTGTACGATCCACACCTTGATGACCGGCAGTAGGGGCGTTATGGAACTCATCCATGACATCATTAAGCATGGATCTGGGAATTACCAATTGCGGCTCCTCGGATTCCGATTCAGGAGCTAGACGATAGAGGACACCCTGGTCCATAAGGTAACCGCGCTCTAACCAACGAGTAGAAGACAGAAGGTCAGTGGTATTTTCTATACCTTTGATGATCTTACTCACCTCAGAATCATCTAGCTGAGCAGCTCGCAGATCAGCTGGACTTTTGCGTGGTACATCTATGATCACCGAACAGACCCCGCAGCTTTCTTGTGAAGACTCATTGCAGTTAGGTCGGCTAAGTGCGTCGGCAATGACATTTACCTTACCAGGAGTATACTCGTATTTGATGTCAAAAGCTTGCAATTTTAGAGCCCAGCGCATCAACCTGCCATTGGGAGACTTTAAGGTTAGTAACCACCTCAGTGGTTGATGGTCACTTCGTAAGATTACTGGGTGACCCTCAATGTATGGGCGATACTTCTCTACGGCCCAGACTACGGCGAGGGCTTCTCGCTCGGTAGTTGAATACTTACGTTCAGCAGAAGTCAGCAAACGACTAGAGTACTCGATGGGGTGCGCGTCGTTACCTTCACCTTGCAGGAGGACGGCACCCAGAGCGTAATTACTGGCATCTGTATGGATAATAAAAGGTTTACTGTGGTCCGCCTGTACGAGGACCGGTGCTGTAATTAGCCTCTTCTTCAGCTCATTGAAGGCCTGCTGCTGGTCTTCGGTCCAAGCCCATGGTTCATTTTTCTTAGTAAGCTTGGTGAGTGGTTGAGCTATTTCGGAAAAACCTGGCACAAACTTCCTAAACCACGAACAGGTTTGTAGGAAGGATTTCAGGTGTTTGAGGTTGGTTGGCTCATTCATCTGTTGAATAGCTTGCACCTTGGACTCATCGGGCATTATACCCTTGGGAGTAATAAGATGACCTAAGTACTTAACTTGGTTACAGGCAAAGTTGCACTTATCCCTGTTGGCACGTAGCCCAAAAACACGAAGGCGGTTGAACACAGCGTCCAGGTCTTCCAGGTGTTTCTGGAACGGCCCCTCTGACAGGATCAGCAGATCATCTAAATAAACTAATAAAGTAACGTCCTTCAAGGCACTTCCAGATCGAAATCGGTCCATTAACCTCTGGAAAGTGGCGGGAGCGTTTTTGAGACCGAACGGCATGCGAATAAAACGGTACGTACCAAAAGGCGACACGAATGCTGTCTTGTCCCTGTCTGCAGGAGATACAATTACTTGCCAGTAGCCTGACCGGAGATCTATGGTACTCATGTAACCTTCCCTTTTGGTAGCGTGAAGAAGATCCTCGATGACCGGCAAAGGGTAAGTGTCACTTTTAGTAACAGCATTGAGCCGACGATAGTCGACGCAGAACCTAGTCGTGCCATCCTTCTTTGGGACGAGGAGAGCAGGTGCAGCCCACGCTGACTCGCACTCCTCAATAACACCATCGTTCAGCATTCTGTTAATCTCGGCCTCCATTATGGCCCTCTTCGCGGGCGTGAGGCGGTAAGGGGGAACCGCAATAGGCGCATGACCTTCCGTATCAATATGATGCTCGGCGAAACGAGTAGCCTCTCCTCCTAGACGGAAGGCATCTTCATGGTGATGAAGTAAATCAGTGAGCTGCTGGCGTTGATCACAAGTAAGCAACAAACCTTCGTCAGCCCTTAACGACACAGAAGATACAGAGATTGGGTTAGGCTGTGGCATTGGTTCACCCTCATACTCGATTGGATAAGACTGCGTGCACCCAGAGAAGTGCCAAGAAGAAGCAGAAAAATCAAGAACCATACCTGCAGCATTGAGGAAGTCGATACCAAGAAGCGTATCGTTGTTATCAGCTTCCGGAAAAATCACGAAGTCCACTCGAACACTTTTGTCCACAGAGATGATGACATCGACGCATGCCTCCAGAACTTCGCGTGAGCGGACGACTCCGTCAGCCAGCTTCACGCTAACCTGCTTGGAACCAAAGCTAAGTCCCTTTTCTTTAAATATTTTATAAAGTTTATGTCCCGCTATGGAGCACCTAGCGGCTGTATCAATGAGACCCATACCCCGTAAACCAAGAATCTGGATACTGAGCACTGGCCTCTGCCGCTTTGAACGTGCGGTCGTCATCAGTGGAACGTGTGACGCAGAGAGAGGGACCGTAGAAGTAACACCACCCAAGGTAGTAGTCGCCGTAGTGTCGGCGCAAAATGTAGAAACTACCGAAGACATGTCAAACTGGTCGACGTTTGAGCAGCACAATCCATGAGTCGAGACGATAACAGGTGAGTTTACTCTAACAGGTGAGTCACTATCACAATGAATACGAGTTCGACAATCGCAACAAAAATTGTTATTATTAATGCATTCGCATGGTTGTGATTGTAAACACGGCGACTTACTATAACTATTAGAATGTGCATCGCGGTTTTGTTTATTTAGATAAACGCTATTATTACGACAACGGGCAATATTATGACCTGGAGTGATATCTGAGAATGTAGGAGGATTAACATATTTGCATTCACTTACCAAATCCGACGAATAAGTTTCGATTGTAACAGATGAAAATGACAAGTTATTGTTACATTTAGCACATTGCGACCTCATTACTCCTTTCGCTCCGCAACCATAACAATTTAGAGACTTATCATTATTACCACCGCTCTTATTAATTAATTTATTACACTCGTCACGCACGTGTCCATATTGTTTACAATAAACACATCTAGGCTTCGTATGTTGAATCGATCCGTTAGCGGTAACACTCGTATTCGACGACGCTGTTGGTGCTGCGCTGCCCGCGCTCGGCGTTGTGGAGCGGCGCGGCTGCGGCGCGGACGCCCGCGCTGTGCTGACGTTTCGGTTGGCGGGGCCGGCGGCGGCGACAGCGCTCGTCGACTTTGTGAAGCGGCCGCTGGATGGCGGGTTGGGCTGCGGCTGCGTCTGAGTACGCGTTTCGGCAACTTCGATATCAATGGAACGGGCGAGACGAAGCATACCCGCGAAATTCGTAAAGTCCTCTCTCCTCAGGTGTTTACGTATACGTCCATCAAGTAGGCCGTATACCATGTCTACTTGCGCTTTATCCGATATTTCATTTGCTGGAATTTTCGAAAGCAACGCACGGCATTTAGCGACGAAAACGTCGGTATTTTGATCGCCTTGTTTTTGTTCGAATAGTTCGATGTAGATACGATGCGGGGGTCTTTTATCACCGTAGGTATTGTTTAACATTTCTATGGCATCATTCCATGTATGAATCTCCTTCTTCACTCCCTGGTACCAAATTGCGGCGTTATTCGTGAGCACCATAGAGAGGCCCCTGAGGGCGTTTTCCTCCGAGACATTAGCGCAGTCCTTGTAGCTCTGGATGGCGTCTATGAAGGCATCTACGGACTCGTCGGCGTCACCGCCGAACCGGGCGGTGCAGTGCGTGAAGGTGCCGCTGCCGACAGTCGGTAATGCAGACGCAGAGTTTGGAACTGGGGATGGCGGTTGGCGACTGATAACTTTTTCTAACAGGCGTTCGAACGCTTCCGTTTGAGATTGCTGCATGGTGGCTATCATGGCAGCCACCTGTCCTGATGAAAAACTTGCAACGTTTTCACTGTCGCCTTCGATCTCGGCTTCATCACCTGAGAGCGCCGCCGCCCGATCTCCGCGCGTTCTCCGCATGGTGATGGCGAAAACACACGAATAACACAGATTATTATGAAATTATTGAGTTCGAACGAGCACTTATTATTATCACTCGCGGCACGTTGGGCAGCCACTTGTAGGGTTCGTGGAATTGAAATTGTCCGCACACTCGTTTAAAACAGTTTATTGTTCGTAAAAAACACACAGTTAACACAAACTTTAACAATTTGGCAGCAGGAAGTTATATATAAAAAATGGCGTCGGGTCTACAAGAACAGACGTGCGTGTCCTATGATTTTACCCGGGAAAGAGAAAGCGAGAGGGGTATGAGGCGCGGGCGACAGGACGCGGTAATTATTAAGTTGGCGTCCTGGAGCGTCCTCGCTACCAACTTTGCGGCGCTGTTTTGGTTTTGAGACGTTTGGAAACGGTGCGCGCTACAACAGTAATATCATAAAATGCAAAAACTAAAAAAAATAATATCAAAATTCTAAATATAACATATTTTTTCGGCGGTTGGTTCATAGTATTAAATATTAGTAAAAAACAATCAATAGAAAAAAAACCTAAATTCTAAACTAAACATAATTATCTATACAAAAGATATAATAGTGTTTAGGTTTCTATTTTTATCGATAATAGATTTGGTCATAGAATATGGTGCATCACTAGTTTTGTCTACCAAATTATAGAGGAAAAGAGATAGAGAAAAAAATACTTTAAAAAGAAAGAGAAGAATCACCAAAGACATCAACGCGCGCGACAAAATTTGTGCTGTTGCAGTTTTCACCTACAATAATGACCAGTACAAAATGAACTCCGATAAATAATATCGGAAAAAAAATCTGATTATGATTTTGTAACTATTAACTTACCGATGAAATGTTATACCATTTTTCGAGAAACTCGAGTTCTGGCTATTGTTACCACACTAACGTATTGTACAAGGGGCCATTGTAATATTTATTTTACCAATTTGTTAATGCCTGACGCGGAAGTGTTTACGGCTCACAGAAGTGGTCGCTACTAATTCGAAATTGTCGAATGGCTTCCTATAATACCTGGATATGATCTTTTAGTCATATGTGTTGACAGACATCGCTCGCCTCTTGTTAGGCGTCTAGGGGCTGTGTGGTCGATGGGTTCGACCTATAGGTCAAAGCTCGGCCTATACTGGTCAGACTATACACCACTGAGCACCTTCACATGATCTGGGAGAGCAAAAAGTCTGAAGGGTACAGGTATCACAATCTCCGAATTTCTCACGCACACAAGACACCGCACCTTTATTGACGCGCGCAAGCATTTTGGAATGCAGAGTTGCTGGTCGGTAGAGGGGCGGATAGTAATCATCACACCGGATACCAAGCGCCACAAAATTGAAATTCCGGGCGAACTTCAAGCTCTGGTGTTGCGGTTTCCCAAGGCTTCTAGTGGATGTGGCAACTCTGCGCAGTCTGTGGATCATCCTTCAAAGAACGTGAGTGCGACTGAGTCTACTGCTACACCCTCAAGGGATCAAAGCAGGCGTAATTAATGTTATTGTTGTCTTGTCCGTTTGCCAATCTACTCTTCATTATGTCGGAGTGTAGTATATACTTATCACTTTTAGTTATTTCTGTGCCGGTACCTTAATATTTGATACTTTCTGCTTCACCTTCATTCTTTCACTGTGTTGGTAATTATGATGTCGGTATCATTATTTTATTTATAATAGGTTTATTGCACTTGAAACAAGTCATCCGAACAACTTATTCATATCGTCTGGACTATCATTGTCAATTTGACTGTTGACAGCAGTCTGACAGTTGTCAGTTTGCTAATGCGTTTCGTTTTACGCTATTCTAGAAATTCATGTTTATGATGTTTATTTTTTTTGGTTACTTGTTTTTGGTTGATGACTTGTATGATAATCAACTCACCAGTGAGTTGGGGTGGTTATTTTAAAATCAACCAGCCTATACGTGTAGTAGTAATTAGTTTTGTTTTGTATAAAAATTGTTGTATTCTTTTCTTTTTATTGTATTTATTTTATATACGTATTTATATTTATCTATGGATGACCCTGTCGTCCTAAATGACAGTTTTTTCTCATGTTCGTCTTCGACTTGTAGTTTTATTAGTGCGGGAAGTGAGTCCCCGCTTCAAACTTTGCATGAAAACATATCCACTGTCTTCTCCAAGTATCCTAAAAATTTCCACATAGCCCATATTAATGCTCAGAGTGTTCCTGGTCACCACTCCGATCTTCTGGCATCCTTTAGTAGTGCTCATCTTGATGCACTCCTAATATCTGAAACTTTTCTTAAGCCTTCTCTCCTTTCCGCGCACTATGCACTTCCTGGCTTTGTTCTGGTCAGAAATGACAGGACCGGCAAGGGTGGTGGTGGTGGTGGTGTCGCTATTTATTTACGTGCTGATATACCGCACAAAGTTGTTAGTGCATCCCCATCTCAGTTCTCTGAGTCGGCAAAATTCTTGTTCCTAGAGATTATCTTAAATCATGCCAAAATATTACTTGCAGTCTTCTATTCTCCTAATCTTCACATCAACTATTTTGACTCTTTGGAATCGTCACTAAATTATTTTTGCCCATTGTACGATCATGTTATTTTGATGGGTGACTTTAATACATGCCTAATAAAAAAATGACTCACGTTCACTAAAACTCCGTTCCCTCTTATCTTCTTTTAATCTTGAAATTCTACCTCTTTCTGCGACACATAACTTTCCCAACTGCACGCCTTCTCTTCTTGACCTTATGATTGTTTCTTCCCCTCACAATGTTGCTGAGTTTGGGCAACTTACTGCAACCTTTTCTTACCATGACCTCATCTATCTCTCTTATCGTATCCGGCCTCCTAAACGCAAACCTCAAGTCTTTTTTTTTTGCGTAATTATAATGGTATTGATCTGGTGGCGTTGAAGCGTGATGCAGGTGATGTCGACTGGTCTCTCGTCTTCGAAAGCGCCAGTGTCGATGAAAAAGTTAATTATTTTAATTCCAAACTGCTGGGATTATTCGACAAGCATGCACCGCGTCGGCGAGTAAAGTTAGGCGTGATCCTGCTCCGTGGATGAGTACTCTCATTAAAGACGCTATAGCTCGTAAGGACAAGGCGAAGAGCTGGTACAAGCGTAGACCCACGGATCAGTATCTTGCTCATTTCAAAGCTCAACGTAATCACTGCAATCGTCTGTGTCGAGATGCTAAGAGACGCTATTTCCACGAATCTCTAGTCGATCGGAAGCCTTCTGATGTCTGGAGATTTCTAAGGTCTGTCGGTATCGGCAAAGCTCCCACTAATACCTGTAAAGATGTCGACTTGTCGGCTTTTAATAGGCACTTTTCTCTTCCACCTGTCTCTCTGGACCCTAGTGTCAAAACTTCCACTTTGATTGAACTCTCCGAATTGCCGTTACCGAATTGCCCACTGTTTAGTTTAAATTCTGTCTCGGATGACGATGTCAAAAAATCTCTTCTTGCTATTTCCTCCTCTGCTGTTGGCCATGATAATTTGTGCTCGAGAATGATAATACCTATTCTCCCGGAACGCCTACACGTTATCACTCACATTATTAATTATTCTTTATTCTCTGGCACATTTCCATCAGCTTGGAAACAGACACACATAATACCCCTTCCCAAAATAAACAATCCTTCTTCGTTATCTCACTTCAGACCCATATCCATACTTCCTTTCCTCTCTAAAGTTCTCGAGCACATCGTTCATGGTCAAATTTACAGATTCCTCTCGTCTAATTCTCTTATCTGTCCTTTTCAATCTGGCTTTCGTAGAGGTCACAGTACTGTAACTGCACTTCTGAAGGTCACTGACGACATCCGCTGGGCTATGGAGAATAAATCTCTTACCGTGTTAGTCCTGCTTGACTTCAGTTGTGCGTTTAACTCAGTGGACTTTGACATTCTGCTTGGGGTCCTTCAGTCTATTAACTTCTCTTCCTCTGCATTAGCCTGGTTTGACTCTTATCTTCGGGGTCGCTCGCAGTGTGTTCGCCTTGAAGAGATGTTCTCTGATTGGTGTGATCTCACTGTTGGTTTTCCTCAGGGTGGCGTTCTCTCTCCTCTTCTTTTCTCTATATTCATAAACACTGTTACCAAAGTTATCACTTCCAACTTTACGCAGACGATTTGCAGCTTTACCGACACTTCTTGCTTGCAGATGTGGACATAGTGATCGACGCCTTGAATCGTGACCTGGAGAGTATAAGTAAATGGGCTAAGTCCTACGGATTACAAATCAACCCATCCAAGTCCCAGGCTATGACCATAGGCAGTCGGTATTATCGCACTGCGCTTGACATATCCAATTTGACGCCTTTATCTCTTGACGGTTCGACCATCGCTTACACTGAAACTGCTAAGAACCTTGGTGTCTTAATAGACAGTAATCTTTCTTGGCGAGCTCAAGTAAATGAGGTAAGTCGTAAGGTGCACTTTTCCTTTCACTCGTTAAAATCCCTTCAAAGCCTCTTGCCCTTTAAAACTAAAATCTATCTAGCTCAAACTCTAATTCAGCCGATCATCGATTACGCTGATGCCTGCTATCTGGATGCCACGGAGGAGCTCTTAAATAAGCTTGAGCGCTTGCAAAACCTGTGCATCCGTTTTGTTTTTGGTCTGAGGAAATACGACCATGTCTCTCAGTTCCGCAAGGATCTCAAGTGGCTCCCTATCCGCCTTCGCAGGAACACTCGAGTATTGTCTCCTCTTCAACATTCTGTTTAACCCTACTTACCCTAAATATCTGCGCGATCACTTCTCCTTCACTCGCCCTGCCGATGTCCCATGTAGATCCCACCTTAAGCATCACCTAAACTTCCCATCCCATAGTACCAATTTCTATTCCCACTCCTTCTCTGTTCATGCAGTACGACTGTGGAACTCACTTCCACCTCAAATTCGTGATTCCCAAAATGTACATCTATTCAAGAAACAAGTCAAAGATCATTACCTTTCCACTATATTGTAATTATTATATATTATTATGTATGTATTTTTATCTTCTACATGTTTATTTAAGGTATATGTGTTATTTATACATAATTAGTTAAGATAAATAGTTATATAGTTGTTAGTCTATTTTAAGTTTCCTTATTTCCTTCTACACACTGTGTCTTCGTATATCATCCAACTTTCCTGTCGCAGGTCTGCTGGAAGAAATTTCTTTTGAAATAAGCAGTACCTTTGTGCTCTTCTATATGTATTATTTCTTCTCTCTGTTATGTATTTTGTGTGTACATAAAATAAATAAATAAATTGTTTTTATTTTTTCAGGTTGTCACAGAATTTCCACGCCTTTGACAGCAACAGAAAAGAAGCTGAAAGACGTAATATCTAATGTAAAAGCAAAATTGCGCAAAGCTCGCAATACAAACAAAAAGTTAAGAATGCAAATGATGAGTGCAGAAAAAGTTTTGAAATCTTCTGCTTATCAAATGGTGAAAAAAAATGACACCAGCAGCTCAGACATTTTTCGCGATGTAGATCAATCAGTTTGCAAAAAAACCTGCAGGGAGACGTTTTACCCTAGATGAGAAAGTTCTCTGTTTGTCTTTATACAAGCCATCCCCTAGAGCATACCGAATACTTGGTCAAATGTGCATACTTCCCAAACGAAAAACTTCGGAAAAATTGCTTTGCAAAATAAATTTACAGCCAGGATTCAACGAAATGATATTTCGACATTTAAAAAAAAAGTAGAAAGAATGCCCGCCCGTCACAAGTATTGTTGTCTGATTTTTGACGAAATGGCCATAGCACCTAATTTATCTTATGACAAGACCAATGACATTATCCACGGTTTTATTGATAATGGTGAAGAGAGATCGAAGATAAGTGTGACCTGTGACCATGTGTGTGTTTTTATGATAACCCATTATTTGTAAGAAATACAAACAACCTATCTCATTTTCATTTTGTAAAGGAAGCAGTAAAACGGCAGATTTATGCAAGCAATTAAAAAATATTATTTAATCTTTAAATGAAATTGGGTTAAACGTGGTTGCTACAGTATGTGACCAAGGTGCAAACAATATGGCAGCACTTAACCTTTTGATGAAGGAAACTGAAGGCAATTATTTAAGACGTGGCAAAAGTTATCCTGGAGGCTTTTTTGAGATAAATTCAAAAAAAGTATACCCAATTTATGACCCACCTCATCTCATGAAGGGCGTCAGAAATAACCTACTTTCGAAAGTGTAGTGATCACTATCACAACACTTGCTAGCTGGTTATGTAGGTATACGTGTCACACTGGCTCACCGCTACAGCCAGCTCCGAGCGCAGGCGCACGTCCTTACTGTCCCGCGTCTAATGCTAGTTGACAGATTGACAGCTACCCCGCTCTACTGGTGTACATGAGACAATGTATTATATCTATTGCATAGATACAAACACTACATCCCTTCCTTTTTATAAATTTTTATTATTTATAAATGTTTATCATACATCTTATATAATCGAACTTAATAACTTTTTAACAATAATCAACTTTGACCGTGTCATTAAATTTTAGGTTATATAGTCTCGTCTTCTACCGATTTCCATTGTCCTTCAACACGCTTAAGGTGTATCACATTCCTTCGTAATCTTTGTCCAGTTTCTTCGTTCCTTATTATAATATCCCCTCCTACTGATTGTTCCACTACGTGTGGTGTAGGGTTGAAAGTAGTTGAGAGCTTATTGGTTTTTTCCATTTCTTTTACGTACACCTTCTCACCTTCCGTTAGTTCTGGGTTTTCTGCTCTTCTTTTCCGGTCTCCATACTCCTTTCCCTTTTCCTTTTGCACTTTGTCTCGATCTCTAACTTCAGTGTCGTCCGCGTTGTTTATATCTTTCAACATGGGAATTTTATCCCTGTTCATTCTTTTGAAAAAAAGTTCTGACGGTGTCCTGCCCGTAACTGAATGAGTAGTGGAGTTGTACATCATTAGGTATTCATATAATGTGTCTCTCATATCTCGTTTTTCACTAGAACTTATTTTGAGTCGTTTTACTATGTCTCTGTTTTGACGTTCCACTTCTCCGTTCATTTGTGGCCAATATGGCACAGTATTAAAAAGCTTAATATTACAACTATGGCAAAAATCCTTAAACTCTTCACTTACAAATTGCCGGCCATTGTCAGCAGTGATCGATAGTGGATAACCGAGTCGACTAAAAAGTTCTTTTAGAATTTTAATAATTTGCGAGCTCGTTATGGTCCTGGTTATCTTTATTTCTTTATAGCGACTGTAATAGTCAATAATTACTAGTAAATAGTCGTTATTCGGCAATGGCCCCAATAGGTCCATTGCAATATCAACCCAAGGTTCAGATGGAAGTTCTCGACGTTTCATTGGTGCTGGAAGATTTGGTAAGCTAACCAAGGTGCATCCTTTGCAGCTCTTTACCATCAACTCGACGTCCTTATCTATTCTAGGCCACCAAACCTTAGCACGAAGCCGACTCTTCATGGCAACAATTCCTGGGTGGCCCTCGTGGGCTGCTAGTAAAACCTGGTTCCTGAGATTCTGTGGAATAACTATCCGGTTGCCTCTCAAAAGGATATTCTCATAAAAACACAACTCATCCGCAAATATTTTGTATGCCTTTACAGACTCATCCCATTTGTGACTATAAATTCCTTTTTTAACATTGCTGATTTCCTGATCGCTTTCTGATTGCTTAATTATCTGTTGCATTGAGGTTGCACAAGGTCTAGCGAGTTCGACTATTTGATGAACATAATTCTCTTCTGTGGATTGAATTGACCGATCTGAGTATTTACATAGCCGCGATAGTGGGTCTGCAATATTGGTCTTGCCCGGTTTATATTTTACGTTATAACGATACGCCTGAAGTCGTAAAACCCATCTTTCGACACGGGCGCATGGTTTTGATTTCGGACTGAACAGAAATTCCAATGGCTTGTGATCCGTTATCAAATCAAATTCTTTACCAAAAAGAAATATATTAAAATGCTCTATAGCCCATACCAGAGCGAGGGCCTCTTTTTCTGTTTGGCTATATTTTCTTTCACATTGACTGAGTGTCCGATTTCCATATGCAATAATTCTTGGTCCTTTACAATCGATCTGTACTAAGACGGCTCCTAGTCCTACAGGACTTGCATCAGCTATTACTTGCGTTTTGTCTCTGATATCGTAATATCCCAACGTTTCTATTTTAGATAGCATTTCTTTTAACTTTTCAAATGCTTCATTATGATCGTCTCTCCAGTATTCTTCTATATTTGCTTTCTTCCCTAGTTTCTGTCTTAATATTTGTTTTAGGGGTTCTGTCGTCGTAGCTAAATTTGGAATCCATTTGTTAATGTAATTTACTAAACCTAAAAAGCTTTGTAATTCTTCTATTGTTTTTGGCACTCTAAAATCAGTTATGCTCTTCATGTATTTAGGCAGCGGTTTCACACCTTCTGGTTTTAATTCATGGCCCAAAAAGTGTATTGTCTGTACTTTATAAATACATTTATCTTGGTTTAACAAAACATTGTTGAGCTGCAATTCCTCCATCACTTTGGCAAGTCGCAAGTCGTGTTCTCTCTCGTTGCTCCCCCAGATTAATATGTCATCGATAAAATTTGTAGCTCCTTCGCACTTTATTAACATTTTCTCCATGATTTTTTGAAATAGTTCTGGAGCACATGTAACTCCGAACATAAGTCTTTTGTATCTGTAGAGTCCGTTCGATGATATAAAAGTCGTCAAATATCTTGAATCCGGGTGTAGCTCGATTTGATGGAATGCGTTTTTTATATCTAGTTTAGAGAAATATTGTGCCTTCTTTATTTTTGGTAATAAGTTTTCCATACAAGGTAATGGGTGATTTTCTCTTAAAATGGCTGCGTTGGCGCGCCGCATATCTACGCATAAGCGTACATCACCATCATCCTTAAGGATTGGGACTATCGGAGAAACCCATGGTGAAGGTTCATGTACCTCTTCTATAATATCTAAATCAAGTAATTCTTTGATTTTCTTATTTATTTTTTCTTCTAATGGTATTGGTATTCTCCGGTGGGGTTGCATAACTGGTTTTATTGATGAATCAATAGGAATCTCAATTAAAATATCTTAAAATTTCGGGAAATGTATATTCGATCCCTGTTCAACTTGATTTACTTGCACGCCTAACCTTAGAACACCCAATCGCAATGCAGTGTCTTTTCCAAGTAGGTTCCGTGATCCATCTTCAATGACGTAAATAGTGGCGTGTTCCATTTTTCCGTTTGTTTTTATTTCTGCTTCAAAAGAACCTTTTATTTGTAAAGGTGTCTTACTCCCATATGCCAGTAGTTTTTTATTAGGCTCCTTTACTTGTTTCTCACAAATTATCTGGTTTTTCTTTAAATATTCCCAGGTTTTATACGATATTAAATTTAATTTGCATCCCGAATCAATCAGCATTTCTAAATTTACTCCTCCTATCTCGCATTTGATTGTTGCGTCGTCGTTCAAATTAAATATATATTGTACTTCTCCATTTCCCAAAGAATTTACTGAAGTTTCCTTCCGTGGTCGCTTGTTATAGTTATTTGCTCTTTCTTGATTTTGTGACAGTTTACGTTTTTGTTGAAATAACTTAGATTTACAACATCTTTGATAATGGCCTAATTTTCCACAGCCGTTACATTTCTTGTCTTTCGCTGGGCAAGGACTACTTTGAGAGATGTGTGCAGAAAATCCACATCTTGTACATATTGACATCTTTTTCTCTTCATTCGACTCTTTTTCTTGATTAATCCATCTTGAATTATCTTTGTATCTACTTTTTATTGCATTAACTTCATTTGTCTTATTCTTTTCTTTTTGTTCATAACTGTCCAGTTGGTAGTTTACAATTTCTAAGGTATTGGCTATAGTAATCACTTTGTCTAATGTAATTTCATCACCCATTGTTAACATTTTTTTCCTTAGTTCTGATGATAAAGATTTTTCAAGTATTTGATCAATTATGTGGTCATCAGCTTTTTCGAACTTACATTTCGATGCCTGGTCTCTTAGCTTGACAAGAAATTTTTCAAAACTTTCCCCTTCATCTTGCTTAAGAAGACGGAAGATGTGCCGTTCAAATGTCTTGTTTTGTTTAGGGAGGAAGTAGTCGTCTAATTTACTAATAGCTACTTCAAAGATGTCAACATTTTCCCGAGGTTCCACATTTGCTCCAGGCAAATTATAAAATATTTCCTGCAGTGCACCTCCCCCTAGGACTAGCAGCGTAGCTCTCTTTTTAACTGCAATTGTAATATCGGCGGCTTCAAAGTATATTCGAAGGGATCGTTTCCATTTTTCCCATCTCAACCCGACCGATGTACTGTCGCCCTCGATATCCAATTTTTCGGGTGGCGGCAGCTGGTTTGCCATGATTGATCGTATTTAGGCGACCTGAAAATACATCCAATTTAATGGACATCCGAAGATCATACATCCAATTTAATGGACGTCCGAAGAACATACATCCAATTTAATGGTTGTCCGTAGATCATACATCCAATTTAATGGACGTCCGAAGAACATACATCCAATTTAATGGTTGTCCGAAGATCATACATCCAATTTAATGGTTGTCCGAAGATCATACATCCAATTTAATGGTTGTCCGAAGATCATACATCCAATTTAATGGTTGTCCGAAGATCATACATCCAATTTAATGGTTGTCCGAAGATCATACATCCAATTTAATGGTTGTCCGAAGATCATACATCCAATTTAATGGTTGTCCGAAGATCATACATCCAATTTAATGGTTGTCCGAAGATGATACATCCAATTTAATGGACGTCCGAAGAACATACATATGAGTATATTACACGAAACAATTCAGTCAAAACCGTTTACGACACATCGTTTATACAAAATACTTAAAGCGACCACATTTATCTAACATTGCCGGTGATTTATAAATTTTACAATTACCAACTTTGTTTTGAACAATCTTTGTAGGTAGGTAACACAGCCACAACATTCGTTCAGTACAAAGGTCAAAGGCTATTAAGATCGCATAAGTAAACAAAGTGTCGAGTTAGCAGCAGGGACTATTGTAATCTCTAATACCATTCCTAGAAATATCTATAAACTTATGTGTAGGCGAATTTGTATCTTAAAACATGACGGTTGTATGACTATTAGTTTTTTTCCGACTAAACATGAACAGTTCCTTCAATGTAGTTATAAACGATTTTGACTGTATGTGGGTATTAGATAAATACTTATTTATTAAAATATTTAGTTTACTACTCTATACTGTCGTAAAATCAAATCACTATTAATTAATAAATGGGTAGATGTCCAAACAACATCCCACATTTTATCTGAGTATGTATACAAGTATAAGTAGGTCACCAAAATTCCTGTTTTATTAATTTAAATATGGTTAAAGATAAGGAGGGTAAGCAATGGTTTTGTTTACGTTATTTATTCACACCCCAATCTGTAGCATTACGATTTGAGTGCAATAGAATATATTTCATTGGAATAATTTTTCGTAAACATCTTCCATAAAGATCTTAAAGATTTTATTTAACTATTGAGTTCATCCAGTACGTAGAATATAAAATGATATAGTAGGTACTTAATAACTGGAGTGGGTTTCACTATCAACTTAACTACATTTTTTTTTTTTTTGTCACCTTCCTTTTCTTTTAAAGAAATAAATGTATTTTATTAACTTTTATTACTGACCTTTATTCTCGTCGCCACTTGTAGTGATCACTATCACAACACTTGCTAGCTGGTTATGTAGGTATACGTGTCACACTGGCTCACCGCTACAGCCAGCTCCGAGCGCAGGCGCACGTCCTTACTGTCCCGCGTCTAATGCTAGTTGACAGATTGACAGCTACCCCGCTCTACTGGTGTACATGAGACAATGTATTATATCTATTGCATAGATACAAACACTACAGAAAGACTTACCCTCTTACAAATAAACGCGGTATAAAGTTATACCAGGTATAACAAAGGTATAACCATACATTTTCATAGGTTTATACTTGGTATAACTTTATACCGCGTTTATTTGTAAGAGGGTTACAGTTTAAAGAAGATGGTAAAACAAAGTTAGCTTCCTGGTCACACATAGAATCATTATATAAACGAGGACCAAAATACAGAGGAGTTAAGCTCATGACAAACATAACAGCTGAGCATGTCTATCCACAACTTATTCCAAAAATGAGAGTCAAACACTGCACTCAAGTGTTCAGCAACACCGTTAGCCTGACTATGGGATACATGGCAGGTTTGTTTTTCATTGGATATTTTTACTAACACTAAATTTGACTTTGTATTATGTTTAGTGGCTGCTTCGTATTTAAAGGAACACATTGTAAAAAAAAGCAATATTAATTTGTAGCAATAGTAGGATTAATAACTAACGCAGAGCCAGCGTTAGTTTTTAATGTACATCAACGCGTTTAGTAACGACGAAACCTTAGTCTGGCCAGGCGTCAGTGAATCTTTCATTATCGGTGCATAAAATCACGGTGAAAGTTAATACAAAACTTTTTTTTTTCAGAAGAAGGGAAACTCCCGAAAGAAAGTGTGGACACAGCGGATCTCCTCTTATTCTTCGACAAATTGTTTGATTCTGTCAATGGCAATTTCCATAAACCTGAATTAGGAAAAATTTATAGACGTGCTGTAACTCGGCAATCTCCACATCACAAATTGTGGTTTAAAAGTTAAATATATAAATATTGAAATCCATGACGTTCATCAAAAAAATTGGTAGAGTCTGGCCAACGAAAGTGTGATCTGAAAAACGCGGCAAATTCAAAAAATCCTAATGTGGTATCACCAACTATACCTCTAGTTAAAAGTTTTGCTACTTGTATTATTTGTATTTATTATAATTTATTTTTTGATTTATTGGCTTCGTTTGGTGAAGTGTGACGGAGCCGTGACTGTCATGGATGTGAGTTAAAAAAGAGTGTGTAGATTTATTTATTAGTATGTACATAATATTAACCCACTTAACATTTAATTTATTATGTACTTAATAATCATACTCAAAATCATAGTCCAAAAATTCAACCTCTAAGTATTCATCTGTATCTGAATCATCATCTACACTTATATAAATTTTTCCAATACTTCTTCTGTTATGTGATATCTTTGTTTATATTTATTTGCCACATTTATTATATGGTCCGTCAATTTTTCCAGTCTTCTGCAGTTATTCGGCCAAATGAGGAACATTGAAACATAAACATAAGAAAAGGTATCATCATATCGTTAATATATAACAATCAGCCAACATAGATCAAGATTACCAAGTCATACTAACAATCGCAATCACAGACAATACACAGATTAATAATGTTGCCATACCCCAACTTTGAAAATACCCTAGATCACGCTTTCGTTGGCCAGACTCTAACAGAGCAACTGTGCCGTCTTTAACGAGTTGGGTAAAAAGTATCGAAGCTTTTCTCGCCTTGACAAAGAATTTGCATTCTGCAGGTTTGAAATCGATACTGCTGCGCCATATTAATCAAGACCCCTTAGAAAATTTCTTTGGGGCAATAAGAGCACATGGCCTCCGCAATAATATGCCAAGTGCACATGCTTTTATTAACGCTTACAAATCATTACTGATATGTAATATAACATCCTACAAATCGGTTGGGGCAAATTGTGAAGAAGACAATTTTGAATTAATGCATACATTAAAAAAAAAACTGATAACCAGCCCCAACCAGAAACAAGCAATGTTAATGTTAAAATAGCTGAGGAGCACTTGTGCATAAGGGATGCAGATGTAGAAAATTTATTATCAAATCCCGAAAACAAAGAAAAATGTGCAGCAGTAGCATACTGTAGTGGGTGGCTTATCTTCCTTATAAAAAAAAATATTTATAAAGATTGTCAAACCTGCAGACATGATTTCGAGTCAGAAGAAATGCAAGACTATCATAAATATATTAAGATTAAAGAGTATGATAGCACAAAAACTTGGCTTTCTTATCCAAGTCGTGAAGCATTTTCGTTTTTTTTAATGCAGAAAATATTGTTACGGAAGTTCTAAAGACAAAATGTCAAAGTAAAAATATAAAAGCATATTTAGAATTAGTGATAACAACACATATGGACTACAATTTTATTACATGTTACATTCATAGAAATTTAAGTATAACATATATGGTTAAAAAAAAATTTTTGTTCTTTTTGAACAATTGGTGTAAAGATATGAACCAGTTGATATCTGGAAAAAAACCGTTTTGGGATGAAAGTGATGAAATGAAAGTGGCAGCTCATAATTATTATGTAACTCATAAAACCTTTATATTTAGTGATTTCTATGTTTGTAACTTATTATTTAATTTTAAAATTGCACCAAGTGCTGCTATCTCTCTCCATTCTGGGTTGCCTGGAAGAGATCGCTGAACGCGATAAGGCCGCCTGTTGTATGTTTCTTGTTACTTTAAGGTTTCCGTATGTAATCTTTTTATCTTGGTACAATAAAGTGTATATAAATAAATAAATAAAACCCGAAATAAAAAATATTAACATAGAGTAAAGTTTTCTTTTTCTCGTTAAGAAAAATGTCATGCATTGTTTTTAAGATTTGTGTTACCCTGAAAACACAGATTTATGAAAATAATGCAATATAACAATAATATCTACAGAAGCTGGGTACCCTGTACCTACGGCTGCACTGTATACCTACCTACGTATGCTATTTATGTAGGGCAGCAGCTTTAGTTCATGAAGCAACCACTACGCAGCAGCACTTTCGCGACCTCGAGCGAAGCGCGAAGTTGGAGGAGCATATTTATCTATGGTCGGTAGGATATCCGCGGGAGACGTCGGGACACATCACACATCGATAATCACGTCTCGTGTCACCCGGGTGGCTATCAAGCACCGTTCCGGATATCCTGAACATACGGACCTGCTGCAGACCGAGAGGAGAATCTGGAAATCGATTCGCGGAGAGGAACCGAAAATGAAGTACCTGTAAGTACACTAGTGTTATTCTCGTGTTGCTCCCTTCTAAATCCTAACCTTCAAGATTTACCATCCCAGAGCCTCGAGCGCGTGGCAGCCTGAATCGCGTCAGGCCCGCCGACGTACTATAGATATTAATAGGGATATAGTTCTAGATAATTTAGAGTTAGGTAACTTGTCTAGTTTAGACATGGCTCAGCACGACCCGGATACCATCTTCAAGGCCCTTCGCCTTGTCCTGGAGTTTGATGGGAACCCAAACGTGCTCACGCGGTTTATTAAAATCTGTGATTCATTAGCAACGCAGTACTTACTTACTTAAGCAGCGCGCCCGGAAGCGAATTCTCTAACTTGTGCCTCTTAAACGGGATACTTAACAAGATTTCTGGTACCGCCTTATGTACCATAAACCCTAATGAGATACCGGAGAGTTGGTTAGGCATTCGAACTGCTCTGGTTAACAACTTCTCAGACCAACGCGATGAAATCGCATTGTACAATGATCTTTCCGTAGCCACACAGGGTGACAAGACACCCCAGGAGTTTTATGATCATTGCCAGTCTCTGTTCAGTACGATAATGACATACGTGACGTTGCATGAGACCGTACCGACTACTGTTGGGGCAAAGCGCGAACTGTATAAGAAGGTGACTATGCAGGCATTTATTCGCGGTTTAAGGGAACCCCTAGGTTCTCGGATACGTTGCATGCGGCCGGCTACCATTGAGAAGGCCCTTGAATACGTTCAGGAGGAACTAAATATCATATACCTGCAGCAACGCATTGAACCCCAGAGGGGTCGGTCAACACTAAGGGTTGCAGTACCACCATCAGCAAATATGCCACCGCGGTCACATAACCTCCAGGGGCCGGTACCCAATTGGCCAGCTCCCGTAGGTCAGCGCCCTACAGGGCCCCCTCAACCTATTAAATTCGCTGGACCGAATCAATGTCAGCAGCACGGCCCCGCTAACACGCAAAGGATGTTGAGTGCACCATCACCCAATCATAACCCCCGTAGTAATGTTTTCCGAGCCCCGTATCAAAACCATCCACCATCAGGTCCTCGACCCATGAGTGGAGTTCAACGCTTCACCACCAGGCCTCTGCCCCCAACCAATAGGCCGGCAGGTCATGACTGGAGTAGGTCAGGGAACCCGCCACCAACAAACTATTTTAAAATTCGCGAAGTGAATTTTAATGAATGTGCTGCCTATGACAACTCGTATTACGATTACTAACCTATCGTGTGGGGTATCAAAATAAAGGATTTTAAGAGGTGATTTCAAAAATATATAACACTTATATGTTTAAATGTATATGATTCGATAAAAAAAAAACTAAAAAGTTATAAATAAAAAAAGTTAATTAAAAAAATCAAAAAACCCGACTGCTTGAAAAGCGAACTAAAAAGACGAGATTTTTTTGGTGTATTTGAATTTATGCGCATGCCCTTCGGATTACGAAATGCGGCACACACTTTTCAGCGTTTCATGCGTCATACTGTGTTGCAAGACTAGATTTTAAATTTAATTACGTTGGTGACGTAATAATTGCACCAGATGGCGAAACGCAGCATAAACAGCATTTAGATAAAGTTTTTGAACGATTAAAGGAATTCGTAATAACTATTAATTTCTCTAAATGCAGTTTTGGTAAAGAAAAAATAAAAAATAATACTAGCACTTCGCCCGCGACTTCGTTCGCGTGATCCGTGTTTTATCCTACAGATGACTTTTTAATAAAAAGTTTCATACAAACTTTTATCCCCTATTTCACCCCCTTAGGGGTTGAATTTTGAAAAATCCTTCCTTAGTGGATGCTTACGTCATAAGAGGAATACGTGTGCGAATTTTTAAGTTTCTTGCTCTAAGGGTTTGGCCTGTGCGTTGATACATCAGTCAATCACTTTTGCCTTTTATATATATAGATAGATGAAGTATCTGTAGAGGGAATCAGACCTCTAGAAGATAAGGTTAAAGCTATTTTAAAATTTTCCAAACCGGAAACTATTGAGGAACTTAGAAGATTCTTGGGAATTTTGAATTTTTATAGAGCAAACATACCTCACTTTAGCTGATAATCAGACATAGTTAAATAAGTACCTAGGGAATTCGAAACGTAAAGATAAACCTAAAGTTAACTGGACAGAATTAGCCGAATGCACTTTTGAGCAATGTAAAGAAGACCTAAATAATGCAGTTTATAGCGCGAAGTAATAAACCTTCGCGACAAGTTCGCACTCCACAGCCCCCCTCTCACCCGAGCCGGCGCTCCGCCCGACTACGCGCTAGAGTCGGTGACGCGCAGTCTTAGCGCGTCACTCAAACAGTCAAGTAGTACACCAACTAGCCGCGGATATAGACGTACACGCGCTCCGGCCGCGCGCCGACTCGATCATTCGTTTGCCTTAAGTCTGTGCTACACGTGTTCACTGTTCTATTTTATACTTATGTGTTTTATATTTACAATATAACTACATAGACTCGATATACGTAGTTTAATTGCTCCTTCCTTACACTATAACTGGCGCCCAACGTGGGGCTGAACCGTGAGTGAATCAGTGAACTAAGTACATTTTAAAGTGCAAAACTTTCGCGTGTTAGATACTGAGTGTGTTATCCAGTGTTATCTATTATTAACACGTCTTTACCTATCGAAAAATGTTGGTATAGACTGTAGGTATCTATACGAAGCGCGCGAACGGCGAGGCATAACGCCCACTTCGTGAAGTATATGTGTGTGCGTATTTTCTTATTAGTTTACGAACTGTGATTAAGTAATAACCGTTGTACTGTTGTGAGACTGCGAACAGTCTTAGTGCTTAGGTGGAACCTAGACTACCTATAGTACCTAAGTTGGTGTTTCGTTCGTTTTGTGGACTATTTCACAATGGTGCTAACGAGATCACGCGCTGCTAGTCCTGCTTCGGTTGGTGCCTTGTCAGAGGGCATGGCGCCGCCCGCGCCCGTGCCTGAGGAGGCTCCGCGCGGCGTTGCCGCCGACACTGCTGCCACGCAGATGGCCGCGGTGAATCCGCAGCTGGCTGCTGCCGCTGCAGCGGCTCCGGTCACAATGTCGACCGAGCAACTCCTATTGCTGATAAACAGGCTAAGTCGCAGCGATCCTGTAAGTACACCAGTTTATTCCAACCTCGGTGGCCATTTTGCCAAGTGTACGGCGCGTTTCGACGGCGAGAAAGCAAGCAATGTTTTGGCGTTTATTGATGCTGTAGAGACTTATAAAGAGTGTGTTGGCGTCGATGACCACAATGCTCTCCGTGGTCTACCCATGTTGTTGACGGGACTTGCCGCTACATGGTGGCAAGGAGTGAAAGATACCACCGCCTCCTGGCAAGTTGCGGTAGAATCACTAAAGCAAACATTTGGACCACGATTGCCGCCGCATAAATTGTATAGAAAAATATTTGAGCGGGAACAACGAGTAGACGAAGCTACGGATTTGTTTGTGTGCCATATTCGAGCCCTGATTGCTCAGCTACCACCATTCCTGCTTCCAGAGGTGGTTCAGGTGGACATGGCATATGGGTTGCTTAACCATCGCATCCGGGAAAAACTTCCACGCACCGCTTTTAATACTTTTGCGGAAATGTTGGCGCAGGCGCGCCGCATCGAAGATATTCTTGATGAACTACAGCCGCGCGTCCCTGCGGATAGAAAACCGCCGTCGTCGGCGTCGTCACCGACTGCACCGTCTATTGCTGTGCCTAGTGTGCCTTCTACAAATAAGATTAGGCCCCATTGCAATTACTGTAAACAGTACGGTCATGTTATAGAGTCTTGTCAGCGGCTGGCGAAGCAAAAGAAAGCCAAAGATGGTACCGTAGAGGGACATTCGCCCAAGCCAGTTTCTTCGATTACTTGTTTCGGGTGTGGAGCACCCGGCGTCATTCGTTCGAACTGCTCGACGTGTAAAGAGAAGAAACCTAATACGTTGTCCATTCCGTTTCAATCAGTGTCCGCGTGTGGTGTTAAATCATTAGAACCGCGTAGTAGGCCAAAGCTAAACATTAAAATTTACGGTGAAAGTGGTAGTGCTCTTTTAGATACCGGTGCTAAACTATCGATAGCTAGTGTTAGCTTAAGAAATGTTTTAGTTAATAATGGTCAAAAATTTGTAAAAACCTATTCTGAAATTAAGCTTGCTGATGGTTCCATAAATTGTTTATGTGTAGAGACTGCGATTGTTGATGTCCATTTTTGTAATAGAGTTGTACCCACGCATTTTATCGTGTTACCTGGGGCTGTCGAGTCGTTGCTTGGCATAGATTTCATTAGGGATGCTGGCATGGTACTTGACTTCCATAAGAATACTTGGTCTTTGGAAGGCTCACAGGTAATTTATCCCATTTGGTATGAGGAAGGGCGTGTTGAAACCGCGTGTGCCGCTTTATGTCTCCGCAATGACGAGGGCACTCTCCTGCAACCATCTGATCGTAGTAAATTGGCCAACCTCCTGGAATCCAATAAGGATATCTTCGAACCAGGGGGAGGACCAACTAGTTTTGCTTTACATAGGATAGACACTGGGAATAGTGCTCCAATTTCAGTGCCACCGTACAGGGTGACACCCGCAAAGAAAGAAATCATTAGAAAAGAAATTGATAAAATGTTAGAAGAGGAAATCATAGAGGAAGCGGAATCGCCGTGGGCATCCCCAGTAGTGCTGGTGCCTAAGAAAAACGGTGAAGTGCGATTCTGCGTTGACTACAGGGCCTTGAATAAGGTAACGAAAACTGATAAATACCCCTTACCTGTTATTGATGAGGTTCTGCAGTCCACTAAAACTAACAGTGTGATGTCAACCATAGATCTGAAGGCTGGATATTGGCAAATCGAAGTAGCTCCTGAAGATAGGGACAAAACAACTTTTATTTCACCCTTTGGAATGTTTCGTTTCCGACGTATGCCGTTTGGCTTGAAGAATTCCCCGTCGACCTTCCAACGCCTTATTGACAGATTTCGAGCTGGCCTGATGAACATCACTGTGGTAGCGTACCTTGATGACATTCTGGTGATTTCCGAGGATCTAGAATCCCATGTGAGGGATCTGCAGCAGGTCTTCGAGCGCCTTCGCCTTTTCAATCTGAAAGCAAACAGAAGTAAATGTGTTTTCGCTAGGGATCGAGTAACTTACCTGGGACACGTCATTTCAGCAAGTGGCATCGAGCCTGATCCCACGAAGGTTGAAGTGGTGGTGAATATGAAGCCACCGACGAACCCGAAAGAACTGAAGACTTTCTTGCAAACCGGTTCTTGGTTCCGTAAATTCATCCCGCAGTTTTCAGAGATAGCACGTCCTTTAACGGACCTTACCAAGAAAGATCGACGTTGGCAATGGGGAGCAAATGAGCAAAGAGCTTTTGAAGAGCTTAAATTACGGCTCGCAACTAGTCCCATTCTTCGTCAACCAAGCTTTGAGGAACCATTTGTACTGCGCACGGATGCAAGTAATTATGCGCTTGGAGCAGTTTTGATGCAAGGCGAGAATCCTACCGAGGAAAGGCCTATCGAGTACGCGAGTAGGTTGCTGACATCCGCCGAGCGTAACTACCACACGACAGAGCGCGAAGCTCTTGCGGTTGTCTGGGCTCTGGACAAATTCAGAGGATATATAGAAGGAGCGCAGATTCGTGTGGCTACCGATCACCAGCCATTGAAATGGCTCTTATCCCTGAAGACACCCAGCGGTCGTTTGGCCCGCTGGGCAATGAAAATTCAGTGTTACAACCTAGATATTGATTATACACCTGGAAGAGTCAACTTGGTCGCTGACACTCTCAGTAGACCAGTGAAAGCCGATGTTGAAGAGCCGAGCTCTACTTGCAGCATTTGTCCGGTAATCATTGACTTGCCTCAAAGGAACCCCGAGGATATCCGTAATGCTCAACTTAAAGATCCCGAGGTAAATAAAATCATAGAGGATTTTGAAAGTCCCATTACCCCAGACGCAGCCCTACGCTGGACGGATAGAGGTTATTACCTTTCACAAGGGGTGTTGTACCGGTGTGACCCGGATGGTTACTCCGAAGAGCCTCAACTAGTTATTCCAGAGTCGTTACGGGCAGAGCTCTTGAAGGAGCTGCACGATGCGCCCACTGCTGGACACTTGGGTTTGGAGAGGACTTTGAGGAAGATAAAAGAGAGATATTATTTCAGAAATATGAGAACTTACGTGGCCCAGTACTTAAAGTCCTGTGATAAGTGTCAGCAGTATAAAGCCACAAATCTCAAGCCTGCCGGTCTACTCCAGACCCCAGTGCTACAGCAGCGTTTCGAAGTGCTTGCGATGGACCTTTTTGGTCCACTTCCCGAAAGTAATAAGGGAGAGAAGTGGATTCTCCTGGTGGAGGACACCGCTAGCCGATGGGTAGAATTGTTTGCGTTGTGCGAGGCGACTGCTGAGTCGTGTGCGAAAGCACTTATCGAAGAAGTGTTCATGCGATATGGCTTTCCACGTCGTGTAATTTCTGACAATGGGACACAGTTCGTGTCAGCTGTGATGCAGAAGGCCATGCACGTCCTTGGAGTTCAGCAATCCTTAACTCCCGTCTATCACCCCGAAGCCAACCCCGCTGAACGAAAAAATCGAGAGATGAAGAAAATGTTAGCAATATTGTTAGATCCGGAACATCGCCGTTGGCCACAAGTGTTGCCCGCTGTAAGGTTTGCCTTAAACACAGCTTATAATCAGGGCACTGGCCACTCCGCCGCATATTTGACGTTTGCGCGCGAGTTGCGGGCTCCGACGGACGTAGCTCACGACCTGCGAGCTATCGTTGAGCAGGAGAATTACGTGCCGCAAATATCACCATATTTGCGCGACTTCGTACACCGCTGGCAAGAAGTAAAGTGGCAAGTCGAACACCAACAAGACATACGTAAGGAAGCAGCCGACAAACAACGTCGTCCTGGACCCTGTTATCAGGAGGGTGACCTCGTCCTTGTGGAAGGTCATCGCCTTAGTAAGGCAGCAAAAGGCTATACTAGCAAGTTTGCTCCGCGGCGCGAAGGTCCTTATCGTATCAGTAAGGTAGTTTCGCCGACTACCTATGAAGTGGTCGACAAAGATGAAGTACCTCGGGGTAGGTACCATGCCAGTCTCCTGACGCCGTATGTAGGCAATACAGACGTAATCGCTCACAACCGGAAGAAGGGCCGTCCGCGTAATGTATTAAGTTCCAAGCCAGCTCCAGAGACTTCTGCTGACTTGGAGGGGGAGATTATAGCGCGAAGTAATAAACCTTCGCGACAAGTTCGCACTCCACAGCCCCCCTCTCACCCGAGCCGGCGCTCCGCCCGACTACGCGCTAGAGTCGGTGACGCGCAGTCTTAGCGCGTCACTCAAACAGTCAAGTAGTACACCAACTAGCCGCGGATATAGACGTACACGCGCTCCGGCCGCGCGCCGACTCGATCATTCGTTTGCCTTAAGTCTGTGCTACACGTGTTCACTGTTCTATTTTATACTTATGTGTTTTATATTTACAATATAACTACATAGACTCGATATACGTAGTTTAATTGCTCCTTCCTTACACTATAAGTTTTATTATCGTATCCAACGACAGATATCCCTTTAGCATTGATTACCGATGCGTCAGATACTTGCATAGGTGCGATATTACAACAATACGTTGATAACAAGTGGTAACCTTTAGGATATTATATATTAGTTAACAGAGGCTCAAATGAAATGTACTAATTAAATATATCGTACGATAGAGAACTATTGGCAATTTTTTTTTGCTATAATTCACATTCGCAATATGGTAGAAGGTCAAGAGTTAATTATTTTTACAGTACATAAGCCCTTATCTTTGGCATTTAAAAAAACAGGTACATTTAAAAAAACACGAAGGGCTAGGCAAATTATGTTCATAAGCGAATTCAGTACAGACATAAGGCATATTAGTGGGAACGATAACGTAGTAGCAGATACGTTATCCAGGGTGTCAACAATATCGTGTCCCACGACGCTCGATTTCGCAGAATTTGCAGCTGCGCAGAAAACAGACACCGAGCTTGCATAGTTGCAACGCGAGTCAAATGACAATAACAACGTAGTGTTGAAACGTGTAACCTTATTTCACATCATCAGCCTTATTAATGTTCCCACTGCTGGGACACAGGCTTCCTCTCTGTGAGTGGGAATGGGCCGTAATCAACCACGCGGGCCCAGTGTGGGTTGGTGGATGTCACATGTCTTCGAATTTTTGGTTCTTTCTTCACCGTTTTGAGAGCAGTGGGGATGAGCGCCCGATACCACTGGGCCACCACTGCTCTTTCCTGTAACCTTATTTGGTATTAAGAAATGCGTTGTTTGCGAAGTTTCAACCAACTCGGCACGCCCGCACTTGACAGTTAAATTTCGACATTTAGCTTTTGATTCGATTCATATTTGAGCCATCCAGGTATAAAAGCAAGTAGGAAACTAGTTAGTGGTAGATATTTTTGGCCAAACATGAAAAAGGATATCGGAAAATGGGCCAAAACTTGCATCAAATGTCAAAGAGCGAAAATACAAAAACATACTACTTCTGATTTAGGAACTTTCGAGAGTAGTAAACGCTTCGAACATATTCATATAGACATTGTAGGACCATTACCAACACACCTGAGGGATTTAGGTATTGTTTAACTATCATAGATAGATTCATACGTTGGCCAGAGGCAATTCCGATAAAAGAGATAACTGCAGAAGTAGTAGCTAAAACATTATTTAAAGGTTGGATTAGTCGTTACGGGTGTCCCTCACAAGTGATCAGGGAAGACAGATTGAAAGTAATTTGTTCAAAGAATTAATGCCTTTATGGGAATTCAGAAAACGCGTACCACTCCTTACCATCCTCAATATAATGGAGCAGTAGAACGATGGCATAGATCTTTAAAATTCGCGTTAAAAGCTCGTTTAGATACCAATTGCTGGATAGATGAATTGGCAACGGCAATGTTAGGGTTACGCACAACAATCAGGTCTGATACAGGCGTAACTGCAGCGCAAATGTTCTATGGTTAACATATGGGTAACATTAGGCTACCAGGGCCTGCAGTCTCGACATAGCGAAAGCTAAGTCCTAACGATCGGTAGATAACGATTTTTGGTAGTCCCTACTGTCGAAGCTATTGACTGTCATCGCAAACTTAACGAATATTTTCGTTATGTTATCGATTCATCGTTATGTTACCGAATTTCCTAGCGAGCATTTTTGACAGCCCGCTAAGTATTCGTTACGATCGTTATTATTGCTTTTTAGAGTTTACGCAAAAATAAATAAATAATAGGGATGTAGAGTATTTAGCGTGGGATTTAGTCATGCTCGAACACAGACGCGATATGATAATGCGGCGGCAAATTCCACGAAACCGGCGTGAAGGTGAAAATCCTTTGGAATTAGAGGATAGGCAATTTCTGTACCTTTACCGACTAAACAAGGACATATTTCATGAGCTCGTTGGTGAACTTCGCCCATCTAATTAAAGACGAACATTAACTGTTTTATCCTCTCCTCAGGCACAAGATACTACAAGGTTGAGCACTTTCTCACGATCCATGAGAATTCAACAGTTGAAAACCCATTTCTGGGATAGATTTTACAAAGAGTACAGAGCTGCAGAAAAGACAGAAATGGTGCAAAGGGGGAAGAGACCTGCGACTTGGAGAGACGACGCTGATCAAGGATGATCGACTGCCACCAAACAGATGGCTGCTCGGGCGAATAACCAGCGTGTATCCAGGCTCCGACGGTGTGACAAGGGTAGCAGACGTGAAAACAACATCGGGCACACTTCGGCACGCCTTCAATCGACTGTGCCCGCTACCAGTTGAAGATCGGCCTGATGTGTCTACAAGCCACAGTCCCTTGCCGAGGGGGGCAACTTGTTGACGCCTTGCATGTGTGCGTGCACAATGACTTTATACACACACGCATAAGGCACGGCGCGAGAGGCGCGCGCGGGGTACCTGCGCGGGCAGTGTGCGGTACGGCGCGGCGCGCGGCTATCGGCGGCGCGCCCCACCATTCATTCAACCATTCAACAGAAGTATGTCGACACCACCGGTCGATATAGCATGTCGGTTTTTATATCCAGAGCTGGTAACAGTTTTTTAAAACCGATTGTGAAAAGTCATTAAACCTATAATTACTGTACCTGGAGTCTCATTAAGAAAAGCCTAAACACATCACCGAGTCCACCCCTTCGCCGCCAGCATTCCCAGAGTTCTACAGTGACTGATCCACCGAGAAATCAAGCTTCAACAGACCAGTGGAAGACCCGAGATGCAAGAGCTCAATACTACTTTGTCACATCCATTGACAATCAAGTTAGGCCTCATATCCTAACATGCACAACTTCCAAATAGATGTTTGACACTCTACAAAATATCTACCAGAGGGACTCGAACCAACAAAAATACCTGCTGCTACGAGACTTCTACAACTTCCAATTTGATGCGAAGAAGGATATGATGAGCAACATTAGTGATCTCCAATACATCGCCTTCAATCTAAACGAACTGGACCAGAAAATTGATCAGATAATGCTGATTACCAAGATCCTCTCCGTGCTGCCTGAAGTATATACCCATTTCAGCACAGCACAGTAAAAAAATAAACATAAATCAAAACCTAAAAACAATAGGAAGTGTGATATTTGTAAAAAGACAAACCATGAAACCAAAAATTGTTTTCTTAAATACAAAAAACCGGCCAAGTGCGAGTCGGACTCGCACACGAAGGGTTCCGTACCATTATCGCAAAACACTGCAAAAAAAACACGTTTGTTGTATGGGAGCCCCCCTTAATTTATTTTATTTTAATTTAATAATTATTATTTTTGAAGAGAATGTACAACTAAACATTATGTGAATATTTCAAGCGTCTACCTGTTGCCGTTATTAATATCGAGCAAAAAACGGCAAAAATATCACGTTTGTTTATGGGAGCCCCCCTTAAATATTTATTTTATACTGTTTTTAGTATTTGTTGTTATAGCGGCAACAGAAAAACATCATCTGTTAAAATTACAACTGTCTAGCTATCACGGTTCATAAGATACATCCTGGTGACAGACGGACATACAGACAGACAGACGGATCGCGAAGTCTTAGTAATAGGGTCCCGTTTTTACCCTTTGGGTACGGAACCCTAAAAACAATGCTCAATTTGTAAAAAGTTTAACCATGATGAGAAAGACTGCTACTTTAGGGATAGACATAATTCTAAGGTGGAAATTAAAGTATCATTTCCAGCAGCTGATTGTAAGGGTTCATACAATGCTATGCTAGATAGAACCATGTCTTTAAAACTAGACAGTGGAAGTTCATGTCACATGGTAAGCGATGAAAATTTACTAAAAGATGCAATCAAAATATATTAGTAGCTAAGAAAAATCATGTTATGTCTGTAGTAGGTGTTAGCGACGAGACACGATTATCATATGTTTAGTGTAGATACATAAGTTGTATAAAATAAAGAGTAAATTTAAGGTTGGATGTCGTTTAAGTGTAGGTAAGATCTTTAAATTGTATAATAATCAAGTAGACATCTAAGTTTAGGCTAGGAATAATGAATTGCTGTATTCAGCAAGGCATAGAATTAATAATAGTTTCACCATAAGATTGGAATGCGACCCGCTTCCCGACGTACACTCGGT
This sequence comes from Anorthoa munda, assembly GCA_945859665.1. Lineage (NCBI taxonomy): Eukaryota > Metazoa > Arthropoda > Insecta > Lepidoptera > Noctuidae > Anorthoa > Anorthoa munda. The sequence continues at coordinate 2,813,650 of OX243899.1, read as the reverse complement.
TTCAGGTAGCAAAATACGATCCGGCACCGACCAATCATGTTGCATGAGTGCCCTAAAAAATACGCGGCTAAGTAACTTCTAGTTACTTAAGACGCCAATAGTGGCGCTACCAGAGCTTTCAGTTTTTCGTCGCTTTTAGTGTTTTAACGGTGTTTTTTAAAAGGTTTATCTTTGACAATGTATTGTAATTAGACAGAATAAGTGTTTCAACATGTCTTAGTCATAAGCAACACTGTAATGGGTGTTTTACCGCAGAAAAGAGCCAGAGAAAGTTCCTCATACCACGTTGCACGGGATTCGCGCTAACAAGTAAGAGCGCCCTGATTGGCCAACGCTCGCAAGGTCAGATTCCCGCGCGGATATTAGTGTTGTGGTTGGTTAGGTGGGTAGAGACCAAGCTTCCCCGCGTAAGCGGGGGATGCGTCTGTTTTTAAAGCGGGCACACATGTGCGGTCAGGCATTCCGAATCAGCAGCGGCATCAGCATACATTTTAATAAAATAAACAACGAGAAATAATCAATCCAACAAGGCTTTCTTTTGTGCCTATAACGCCGCTCAAGTACTCCCGCCAGCGAACCCTATCAAGTCAACAGTAACATCCAGACAAACAGTCATCAACAGTGGTCCTTCGAGAAGCCGGATCGGGTTCAAGAAAGAAGATGCCTTCAACAAGAGCCGGAGCAGGACGTTCGAAAACTACAGAAAAAAGCACATCGTCGTCGGATTGGAGCATGCACACGCCAAGCCACAATGCAAGTGAGTCAACTACAAGCGCGTCGGAGGCGAGTCGATCTACACATAAAATGTCGCCGCCGCCCGACGCGATCGCTCGCTTAGCAGAGTATGCTGCTGTGACGGAATCATCGGGGAAAGCTACCTGCACCGCACCCCACACAACTCGTACCATTGAACAAATAGAAGTGTCAAGTCACGAAGAAGAGAGCCACCCTACGCGGCAGAACCCGGAAAGAAGTGTTGCTGTGAAATTGCGTCGAGTAGAAGGAAGTACACCGACGTCAATAGAAGGGAGCCTGCAGCGACCCCCTCACGCTAAGAAGCCGACCCGCGACACAGATACACTATCTGTCCGCTCGTCACACAGAAGGAAAACTGAGGCGCAAGCGAAGCTAGCGGTATACCTAATAAGGTTCTACACCGGAGCCAGTTAGTCACTGGAACCTCGTCGTGCTCTGCTAATAAATGGCGAACGAAATAGTCTTTTATTTAATACCATTTTGCTTGTTGCTTCCACTGCGCAATGGTGGGCAGCAATAGTGGACCACAATAGTTCGAAATAGTGAAAAACTAGTCACTGACAGTAAAATGTATAGACAGTGGAATAAAAGCAAATAAATACGGATAACATAAAATTGCGAGCAAAAGTTTCATGACGGAAAAATGGCGGAGTCAAGTGCAAGGTATGTATTACCGCGTCTAAGCCAAGAACAGAATTTCTATAATTGGAAATTCCGAGTAAAGCTACTGTTGGAGGAAAAACAAGTATGGAGCATTATTGAGAGCGGGGTTATGAAACCTGAAACGGAAGAATGTATCAAAATGCCATGTAATAGTTCAGTGCTTGTCAGATAAATACATGCATCAGCTAGAATATACATTCGAGAGGGAAAGTATTTTTAATAAACTACATCTCAAACGCAAACTTATAACCCTGAAATGCGGAAAAAGTGAGAAATTGCAAGATTATTTCCTTAAAGGACATGGCTAAACAACTGCCCTTAGCATGTATAGAAATTTCTCACTAGCTCGTAACATTCAAATATTCATTAATTAATTATTACAGTTTTATTATTCTCCTAGAAGTTTCGTAAATAAATAAAATAATTAAAAGATTTTTCATGTTTTTGTTTGACAAGAAGAACATAAGATTCCGTTCTACGTAAAATTGTAGTCAAAAGACCTACTTTTAAAGACATTTGCATAATTCGAAACGAACAGTATTCATTACTATTTATTTTTGTACCTATCGCAATACATCTCAAATATTCATTAATTAATTATTACAGTTTTATTATTCTTCTACAACTTTCGTGAATTAATCAAATAATTATAAGGTTTTTTTTATGTTTTTGTTTGACAAGAAGAACATAAGATTCCGTTCTACGAAAAATTGTAGTCAATAAACCTACTTTTAAAGACATTTGCGTAATTCGAAACGAACAGTATTCATTATTATTTATTTTTGTACCTATCGCAATACATCTCATATATTCTTTAATGAATTATTACAGTTTTATTATTCTTCTAGGACTTTCGTGAATTAATCAAATAATTAAAAGATTTTTCATGTTTTTGTTTGACAAGAAGAACATAAGATTCCGTTCCACGAAAAATTGTAGTCAATAAACCTACTTTTAAAGACATTTGCGTAAGTCGAAACGAACAGTATTCACTACATTGATGTATTAAAAAGAGGAAGATACGGTACTAGACACAGCGCTTGGCCCTACTAAACTAAGTGAATGCCCGTTGCGGGCACTCAGTCGCGCACTGTACAGGGTTGATCTCACAGCTCAATAATTTCAGTGTTTTTTTTTTGCAATAAATACGCATCAAAATGACTTCTTGTGTAGCTAAACACTGTTTAAATAATACCAGGAAGAAAAATAAGTCACACGGGATCACTTACCACACGTAAGTACAGCCAAAAATGTTAATTTGTTGAAAATTACAATAATTTTTAATGTTTGCTTCGCCATATTTGTGAGAGCGAGATAGATATTAAAAACATGCATGAGAGACACGTAGTTAAGTTAGATACGTGTCATTTCATTCATTTACTATTATGAATGAAATGACACGTACAATCGGTTAACATTCGGCAGCTAACGCGATTTCGCTCGCACTACAGCGCCGTCTCCTATTTTTGTCCTTGTCTATCGGTAACTGTAGGTTTGGGACTGGTGATGACACTGAATACAGATGTGTGAGTTTCGGTGCATGTAGTCGTGCACCGAGCCCAGGTTTTCTGATCGCGATGTTAGCGCGTAACGTATCTTCCTCTTTTTAATACATCAATGATTCACTATTATTTATTTTTGTACCTATCGCAATACATCTCAAAACCTTAGATGTTGATTTCTTTAATTGCATTTATCTGATTTCTAGAAATTATTGGCAAAATCTGGAAAGAAACGGCAGTTAAATAGTGCTGACACTAAAAAGTTACAATCGATTCTTCTAGAATACACTTGATTCGATTAGAACCAAATAAAAAAAAAACCGGCCAAGTGCGAGTCGGACTCGCACACGAAGGGTTCCTTACCATTATCGCAAAACACTGCATAAAAATCACGTTTGTTGTATGGGAGCCCCCCTTATTATTTTTTTATGTAAATATACAACTAAACATTCTGTGAATATTTCAAGCGTCTACCTGTTGCCGTTATTAATATCGAGCAAAAAACGGCAAAAATATCACGTTTGTTGTATGGGAGCCCCCCTTAAATATTTACTTTATACTGTTTTTAGTATTTGTTGTTATAGCGGCAACAGAAATACATCATCTTGTGAAATTTCAACTGTCTAGCTATCACGGTTCATGAGATACAGCCTGGAGACAGACAGACGGACAGACAGACAGACATACAGACAGACAGACAGACGGATCGCGAAGTCTTAGTAATAGGGTCCCGTTTTTACCCTTTGGGTACGGAACCCTAAAAAACATATAGGGCGTGTCGTGGGAACTCGCTTTGAACGAAGTTCCTTTTGCCGGGTATTATGTATTAATACAGAGCCAACTAGTATGGTCTTAAGTTTCAATTGCGTATTGATTTACTGTAGTGTAGCTACAAATGACAGATCTTCAAATGACAGCCGAGACAGCAGCTTTCCAAGGCAGGAAGGAAACTCGCTATGTAAAGATGAACACGTACACGATGGAACCACGGAATAACCTCGTGTAGCATTGCTTAACCTTGAAGATCGACCTGTGCTTCTGTTATTATTAAGCCACGACCTCCTCTACACGCCTTAATAAAGTATCATAGCAAAATCTTATTCTTTTACAAGTTTGTATACCTATTAATGTAGGAGTTTCTACGATTTAATTTTCAGGATTGCGACGATATAAAAACTTCCTGTAACTGTTTTCATACGAAATACTAATATTCAGCATTACATATTACTAGTTAAAATGTTTATACATAGCTAGGGCAGTCGTCCATACTTTATTTTGCCATGTCCTTTGATAGTTGAGGAAGTGAAGAACAAAACCTCACTTTTCCGTTTAAAATAAAAATGTTTTTTTTTAGTGGATGTGCAAAATGATGTTAAATTGAATAGAGCAAATAAGTAAAACCTTGTCAAAAACACCTCTTTTCTTATATAAATTTTCATTTGAAATAGAGAGTTTCGAACAAAACCACACTTTATACCTTAAAAAAATCAGTCTCCCTTGATTATTTTCAAAAGCTCACTTTATTGGAGTAAAATTCAATGGTATCACTGAGACTTCATCAAAACCACGTAAAAACGTTGAGTTTAGAATAAAGGTGTTAAACTTCTAATGCATAGTCTTTATGCTAAATAATTTATGGTAGTTTTATTTGTCATAAGTGTGGCAACATTTATTCAGTTAATTGACGTTTCAAGTTGTCAAAACTATCAAGTTGTCAAAGTTTTTCGGATTATAACTTTTTGTATTCGATGGTTTATCTAATAGTGATAAAGTGCGGTTTTTACTGTTATTTTTTATTGAAATGGATGAAGACGGGACTGCTGAAGTTGTAACCATCAATTGTGGTACAAAAACAAGGCCACGGGGAGGACGTACACGAATTACAATATCAGCTTCCAAGTGAGTGACATTGTACATCAATTTGAGCGCGAATTTTATTTATAAACCTAAATATATTCTATAATACCTATTTTTCCCTATTACAGGTATGTTGATTCTGATCCACTTGCACTTAATTTGCAGAGAAACTGTACACATGGTTCGAAAAGTGTTTTCAAATGCAATAAGTTAAGTCTTCCCATAGTACTCAAGAATAGAAAGCTTTTTTTTAAAAACAAAACAAAAGTAGCACAAGATACCTATCTAACAAGATTGGTCTCTTCATACACACCTCAAAGAATCAAGGAACCTAAAGGATCTATTTTGAAACCTAGAAAATTTTGTTCCAGTTTCTTTTTGACTGGACAGAAGAACAAGTTGGTTCAAGTTTGCAAGAGTCTGTTCATGGCAACTTTTTCAATCAAAAGTTTTAGGTTGAGAACAATCTGCAAGAATGTGTTTAATGGCACCCTTCCTAGAGGTGGAGACCATAAAGAAAAAAAATTTGAGAAGAAACGACAAAGTGTCATACAATTCATTGAGAAGTTACCTGCCAAAGAAAGCCATTATTCTCGAAATAAATCAAAGAGAATATATTTGGATAGCTCACTTAACATCAAAAAGTTGTTCAAGCTGTATAACAACTCTGTTGAAGCTGATCTAAAAGTATCATGTGGTCTATTTAGAAGAATTTTTAATGGAAAATTCAATATTGGATTCAGAGCACCCACAAGTGATCAATGTTCTGCTTGTGTACTGCTTGCCAATAAAATTAAAAACTGCCAAGATCCTCAGGAAAAGCAGAAATTGATTACAGAAAAAAGAATTCACAAATTGCGAGCAAATGCTTTCTATGATTTGACAAAGGTAGATGATCCGCAAATCTTTCGGTGTTGTTTTGATCTTCAGCAAGTACAACCCTTACCCCGAACACCAATCCAAGATGCTTTTTACAGCCGTCAATTAAGTTTATACAATCTATGTATTGTAGATATGGAAGCTAGACATCCCACCTTTTATTGCTGGACAGAAAATCAATCTGGACGAGGATCTACAGAAATCGGATCAGCATTATTGCAACATTTAATGAAGCAGGATTATACAGGCAAAAAATATGTACGGCTCTTCTGTGATGGATGTGGTGGGCAGAATAAAAACTCACATGTTGTTCATGTGCTAATTTTTTGGTTGGTGAATCATGCCCCTTCAGCCATAGAAGATATTCAAATAACTTATCCAGTCAGGGGCCATTCCTTCTTACCAGCAGACAGAGTGTTTGGCCGATTGGAAAAAGAATTATCAAAATTCCCAGTAATAACATCCAAAGAAGAGTACATGGATAAGTTCTCTCAATTTGGAGATGTCCGTGTTCTTGGAAAAGACTGGAAGTTGTATGATTTGAAACAATTATGCAATGACTACAAAAAAGTACCTGAAATCAGAAATTTAAAAAGAATTCGCATCTATAAAGAATTAAAAGAAACTCGAGCTGGGCAAAGAACAATTTACTTAACAAAATTATTTGAAACATTTAAATATGAGACTGACAGCGACACAGGAGTAATATTACTGAAAAAAGGTAAAAATCATCCTAAACTGTTACAACTACATTCTCTGGGACGGGATATAGCAGACGCTAAAAAGAAAGACATTGACAATTTATTGGTGAAACAATTTGGAAATAAGTGGAGGGATATTGAAGAGCTTCAATGGTACGTTGGGATCTTAGATAATAGTTCTTCACATACAATAGAAGTTGGAGATGCCGGAGATGTTAGTGAAAATGAAGAGTGTGACTGTCTTGAACCTGACACCAACACTATAAGAATTTAGATACTGATTTGGTGATAATAAAAATGATGAGTGATTTTGTCATAAGGCTTAAATTGTGCAGCAACCAGTAAAAAAATTAAGAATAAAAAAAAAAATAAAAAAATAAGAATAAAAAAAAAGTAAAATAAGAAAAGATAAGAAAATAAGTGATTAAAATAAGAATATGCCAAAGCTCGTACAGTCATGAGAACAAAAATATATTTTTTTAAAGTAAGGTTATCTTTTCAGTCATTTTCAAAACCACACCTTTTTTTTTGGTAAATATCATAACCTCGCTTTTCCAGAAGTCTTTATCAAAACCACACATTTCCAAATTTAATTTCAAAATCTTGGCTAAGATTCTTATAATTTTTATCAGTCATTTGGTACATCAGATTGACTGAAACACTACTTTAAATGACACAACTAAAACAAAATGCAGATGTTGTAGTCAGTTAGTTATTTACATTTTACTGTTTTCTCCAAAATCAGAAAAAGTGGAAAAGTGAGGTTTTGTTCTTCACCTCCTCAGTTATATATGTGAGTTAACAGCCGCTGGAAGTACTGTAGACGAAATGGATATGATATGCTACGTACTATCTTCTATGCCCACACAATATAATAATGTAATTACGAGTATTAAAACAATGACTACGGAAAAGACAATTGACATAGAATTTGTCAAAGCAAGATTATTGGATGCAGAGGTTAAAGAACAAAATTGTGAAGATAAACAACAACTGCAAACAGCATTCCTGACATGTTACAATAATTGTAACATGTCAGGAATGCACAATTATTGTGGAAAACCGGGACAAAAAGCCAACCAGCGCAGAAGTGGACAAGGTCGAGGACAGAATCACAACAGAAGACGAGGAAACTTCAAAGGTTACTCAAGAGGGCAATCAAGAGACACCGGATTGAACCGGGAGCAAGGAACAGGTGATATGTGTGGTAAATGACTTAACTTTTGTAGCTAGTGAAAATGTAATTGACTCTGGGGCCTCACAAAATTTAATAATGGGTAGTAAGAAATATATGATGAATATTTAATATCTAGATGAGAAAATTAAACTGTATGTAGCCAACGGGCAATACTTGATATCTAATAAGAATATATGTCTACGCCGGAACGCAGCCCTTTCACTTTATTCGTGAACGCATCCTACGTCGGCGAGACTCGCTACAACTTCACGGCGGACTTCACTTCACTCTCAATATATTTTTGCGGATCGAACCGCCATATTATAATTCTGTACAATCAGTTTAACTATTAAACTTCTGAACCAGTTTCAGGGTCGATTTTTTATTCTATCGCCCACAGGTATGTTATATGTTAATTATAATAATGTAACAATTACAATAGAAGCATTAATATTGTCAAAGGATTATCACACAATTTATTATCTGTCAAAAAGCTATTGGAAAATGGAAATTCAGTTAAATTTTATAAAAATTATGTCTCTATAGGTAATAGGAATAAAATAATAATAAATGGTTAAATTTATGGTTAATCAAGCAATCTTTTATTATTAGATTATATTTGGAAACCTTGTTAGTCATTGAAACAACCAGACGTAATCGACAAAGTTACAATAAGAACAATTAAACATCTGCTTCCAATAACTGTGAAGTGGAATAGCTAGCCAATAAACTAAAAAAGAGAGTAATTTGTCTATGGTAAAATATGAAGTTTGTCAGTAAAGTCTACAATTGTTTATTGCGGATTCTAATTATTATGAGAACCATTGTAACTGATTTTCTCCACCGAGTTATAATAAATAGTTCACTACTGGATTATGGGTTAGCAGATATAAACAATAGTGTTTATCTTTGCTAACCCATAATCCATCATAGGTTATGGGCCCAGAGTACGCGAGTGCATAAATTACGGCGAGAATAAATAATCTACGAAAGATTTTCGTTAGTTGTGTTGACTTGTCGAGAGTTCGAGACGCCGTTGACGACGAGACGCGTTTGCTTGTTGAGTTCGCCGGTCGAAGGAGTGGAAGAAAATGGAGTTGTCGCATCCGCAATCTTTATCTGGTGTCAAACTAAATGGAAGTAATAAATAAATAAATTTATTGTTTTCTCTCCACAAAGGTTGCTTAAAAATACATGTACTTAGACTATATTAAAACATTTGCAAGAAGCTCCTTTGTGAGAGACTGGAGTCCGTACTAGGGAAACCCTGTGTTACGGATCTCCAGAAGTGCGGCATGGTGTACCTGGAAATTCCAGATGAGAGTTATTCTACAGGCAAAAGGCCTATTTGAGGTCGTGGATGGTTCCATACCTAAACCCGGTAAAGACAAACCGGCGCAGTACGAGTGGGTTAATAAGGATAGCAAGGCGCAAAGTTGGATTGTTTTCCATATTGATATTTTTTTTTTTAACTTTGCCCCACACTAGGAATTTCTTCCTGTATAGTGGGTGCGTTTACAAACATATAAACCCACATACACGACACCCAGACCCGGAACAACTATCTGTAGCTCATACAAATTTTGTTCCGTGCGGGAATCGAAACCGCGACACGCAGCGCAGCAGTCAATCGCTCAACCACTGGGCCAACCGTGCGCCCAAAAATGTTATGACGCACTTGCTTACTGCTACTACGTCTCCCGAGATGTGGAATAAACTAACTAGAATCTATGAAAAGAAGTCATCTACATCTTTACTTCTCGAACAACAAAAGTTTTATTCACTGAAGTGCTATACCAATATTTCACTTTTTTTTTCAAAGACAGAAGAGATAAGAGCGAATATACGACAATTAGGCGATGATATAGCCGACAAAATGATTATTACCAAAGTGCTTATGTCATTGCCAAAGTGCTTATGTCATTGCCGGACAAACATCGCTACTTTACTGCTGCATGGGAATCGGTATCTGCAATAAATCAAACTATAGGCGAACTAATGTCGAGATTGTTAATAGAGGAAGAGCGTAATATGTCTACTGTAACGAATAGTGAAGTAAAGGCTGAAACAGAGTGTGTAGCATTGGCAACAGCCACAAAGAAGTTGAGTGAGATAAAGGATTTTGGTTGTGGCAAGATGGACCATTATAAAAAAGATTGTCATGCCAAGTTGCAATGTTTTTATTGTAAAAAATATGGCACCTCAATTAAAATTTGCAGTCTACGGCTAAATAAAGATAAAAGCAGTGATGTTGATAAAAATGAGAACAAAAGGAGTAATGCGTTTTCAACAATTATGAAGGTTCTAAAAGAAATAATACTTGGAAAAGTGACATTGAAGTACCTAAAGACAAAAAGGTAATATAAAGTAATTGGGTTTATAAAATAAAAAAGGACAGTGAAGGCCACATAACCCAGTACAAGGCACGACGTTGCCCGAGGCTTTCGACGAGAGGATATTTTTGAAGCCTATGACGTGTACGCACCAGTTGTTAAAATAGCGTCTTTCAGGGTCTTAATGGCTTTGGCAAGTAAAGAAAATCTACCAGTTCATCACATGGATGTACGAAGTGCTTTCCTTTATGGAAATATACAGGAAGATGTGTATATGGGACTACCACCTGGATGTGATGATAATGTAAGTGTTGTTAAATTAAATAAAAGTATCTATGGACTTAAGAAATCACCAAAGTATTGGAACTTAAAGTTTGATAAGGTATAAGGTAATTGCTAAGAAAGGGTTTATTAGATCTGTAAATGATTTTGATGATGAGTGTAAAATTTATTTGTTATTGTTTGTTGATGACTTAATGATTAAAACTTAATTTGATTAATATTTTCTGTATGAAAGATTTAGGTAATGTAACTAATTATTTAGGTATTCATGTTAAGCAAGATTTGCAAAATGGTATTTGATTTATGTATGCAAACATTGAAAAAATAAGTATAAAATTTATAATAATAGTAATTAATAGTAGAATAAGTCTGTAAACTCGGTGGTTACATCTTTTAATTATTAATACATGGCGCAGTTCGTGAAATAAGTATAAAATTTTACTGTAGTTTCAAGTTTTCAACGTAAAGTGTTTGTAAAACTATTCATCATGGATACAAATCCAGTAAAGTTGCCACCAAATTTTGACATGCGGTCGCCCACTGCAGCCTCAGAATGGAAATTCTGGAAATGTCTTTTTGAGGATTATCTTGTGGGAATTGGTCAAGAAGAAGCTTCGGATAAGGTCAAGCTGTCCTTGCTAAGAAATATGATGGGGCCTGAAAGTACTAAGGTTATTTTAACCTTCAAATTGACCAAATTGGAGTTCCAAAGTTTTGAGAAAGTGATAGGAGGCTATTGAGAAATATGTACTATATCATATGAGACTAGGCTGTATAGCCTTCAGCCTTTGTCATAGGTAGATTAAGTTTTTAAGAACAATAAACGTTGTCTCATGGCCTCTGGTGGAGATTGTATTTTTATTTAATAATAAATTTTTATATTCCTGGTTAACACATGGTGCAAGGTGTGTCTAGGATGGATGGAATAAAACCACCATCAGGCCTCCAACTATCAGGAGATGGAGCAAACTTTAAACGCTTTGTGTATCAGTCTAACTTGTAAATACAAGCTGTGAACCTTGGTGATGCGGCTGAATCAAGAAAATTTGCATACATTTAGCGAAGACAAAGTTAAAAATGTACTAGATCTGATCGATCAATTCAAGGAATACGCAGAGCCACGAAAAAAATTGTTGTGGTTGTCATATAAATTGTTTACTATGAAACAACAAGATGGCGAAGTATTTGATCACTTTTATACCAAAGTTCTCACTCAAGCTAAAAAATGTGATCTTGGAGAGCTTGAGGATCGATTGATCACTATGGTTATTGTCATTGGCATCAGGGACACAAATGTCAAAGAAAGGCTTCTAAGAGAATCGAAGTTGAAGCTCACTGTAGCAATTGTTATTTGCAGAGCAGCAGAAAAGCAGTAAAAAAAAGTTCAGACATTACAAGGAAATAAAATGGAAGATTATGTGAGCACTTTAAGTTGGAAAGTGATACCATACAACAGGGGGCAAGGCCCAAAGAAAAATTTATAGATTGTAGCCGATGTAGAAAAAATCATGAGTTAAGGAACTGTCCAGCTTATGGCAGAAAATGTATGGAATGTGGAATAACAGCAGTACCAGATGAACAAATTCCTACTATGTCAGATGGGCCTCGTGTAGCAACAAGCCGCCGGAGTTCAGTCATGCCTATCGAAGTACCAAAACCTACAGTGCCTGATCACCAGAGCACGAGAGCAAGACGTCCTCCAGAGCGCTTAGACCTTTAGACCCTTAGAGGGGGAGCATACAAGCAAGTTACATACAACGAGGGAGAGTGTTAGGGACATCTCTAGTCACGCATTGACATCTCTTGCCGCGCACTGAAGATGACAGCAGAAGACATCTGTCAGATGACATGAGCCACGCTACGCGCCCTCCGCAACATGATTTGTTATATCTTATTATGTTATAATCGAACATTCCTTGTAATAAGTTAAATTAGTACCTTATATAAATAAAGCTACAAGTTATCAAGAAGTAATATCATCATTTAATCACCTACATACATAACACAAACATTGAAAAAAAAAATAAGATAGACTTGTCTATTTATAAGTTGGTACCGTAAACGCGGGTTACTTTAGCTCTGGGGGAGAACTTTGGCTCAAAACGGAAAAACGTTTGAAGTTCGGTTAAAGTTTGACAGGCGGGCTGTCGGTAAAATGACAGCAAACGCTCTAGTTTGAGTCACAAATACTAGATGGCAATAGAGGTAACTGTTTCTGATTGGTCAAGCAAGTCTCAACCTGTCAGTTGAATTCGGCACTACCTGCTTAAAAACGCGCATATTTTACGGCTGCAAACTAAGTAGTGTTACCGTCAGTTTCGGTAAGTTTCCTTTATTATATGAAATTGTTTGTGTCAGAAATTTGTTTGCAAGTAAAGTCACTGTAAAAAATATCCTTTTTTTACGGGCCTAAGTACCAAAATCTTAAAAATAAAGTGTGGCTTTAATTTGTCTCAGACTTTTGGGTAACTTTGGCTCATGAGCCAAAGTAACCCGAAACCTTAGCCATATACCGAAACTGATTTTATTTCGTTAAAATAATGGTGTTTCTTGATTTTCAGCCATCACTATGCCGTCAAAATATCAGCGGAAGCCTGGCAGCCGTCGATATATTGATTACAAGGAGGCACAATTAGAAGAATGTTTGAATGCTGTGAGGTCCAAACTCCTTACCCAACGTGCTGCTTCGGAGCAGTACGGAATTCCCTGGAGCACTATAAAAAATAAATTTATTATTAAACCAGGCCCACCAACAGTATTTACAGAAACTGAGGCAAAATCGTTTGTCGCTCATATAAAACAGCCATTTCTGAATTTGGCTTTCCTGTGGCCGATTTTGACTTAAAAATTACGGTCACAGGAAAGCCGTTATATGTTTCGTGCTGCTCACTGTACGTTTCTTTACAATATAATAATAACTTTATAATTTATGTAGTAAAATAAGAACACAATGATTCTCAATTTTAAGACTGCTATTATTAGTTTTAGACTGTTGATTGTTCATGATCTATGGTCAAATATAGAATGTCTATGGACAGACTCTGTGGTCATCACTTATATAGAGATAGATATAAGATGGTGTCGGTTGAATCAAATAAAATGTCTAAAGTCTCTTCCGCTTTTTAATATAAAATATAGAACGCCCAAGGCCCATCTTACACAAATAAACATGGTGTCAGAAATATAAAGTCGTCATGACGGGCACGATTAAGCCGCTAAAAATGGATTCATCGGACATGTCGACGGCGCACACTGTAAGAAAATCGCAATCTAGCGGTATTTAATTCAAAATCCGAACAATGTTTTATCTACCAATTATTGGTGTCTTTTTATTCCTTACCCTCTAATAAAAACGACACCATATTTTTTTTAATGTGGGTATGTCAACATAAATATTAGAAATGTTCATATCAGAAACAAAACTGAGTCACACTCACTACGTGTTTTGCAGTGTTAATTTGTGCCAATTACGCTTACGATTACGAAGTGATTATTGGGTCAATAGTGTTATTTACTTTATTTGTCGTAGTGTTGGTATTTCATATGTAAGTACATACATATTTTGTTCGATTTATAATAGTAATTATATACTAAAATCAACCATTTCTGTTAGGACACAAAATATACTTCGATTTTTTTACATTTTAAATTCATTAGTCCCGAAAACATATTATATAGCATTATATAGTAAAGTATATACCATCACAGTACAGCTGATAGTTTTAACTAACAGATGCAACTCATAAATTTTGCGCTTTTTTGCGGCACCCATACATTTTTTTTTTTCAGCATGGCTACCGAAATAACGAAATTGCAAATTTTCGAAATTTGGACTTCTAACAGAGGGAGTGATCGTTTTGACGAAGTTTTTTCATTTTTTATGAATAGATATCCTCGTGTAACTTATTCTGAATATTCTAAAAATAAAATCAAGGGTTTGCTGAGAGCATTATGCCAACAAATTGAAATAAAATGGACTAAATGCCATCGTCATCGGGATCGTTTTTTAGAAAATAATATGAATTGGTTAAAAACAACTATTACTTTGCCTGAAAGTGTTTTACAAGAAATTCCATCATCCTCCTCCTCAATTACTCCAGGAAGACCAGCAAAACGTTTTCAAGACTGTTGTGATAGAACACAAAAACGAAAAATCCAAACACTTATAGAGACGACCAGTCCAGAAGAAATTGCTGTGGCTAATGAATGCAATTTACGCAATGCTGGCAAACGAGATTCTGCAGCCATAGTAAGAGAATTATCGTCTGAGTCCGGTAATAGTGGGACAGTAATCAAACAGGCCCGTAAACGTCTAATTAATGATCCTGTATCTCTATCTGCAGATGAAGCTCTTGGCATGATGATAGATGCTAAATTATCTACTCACCAGTACAATATAATTCGAGAAAAGGTTAATAACCTGGCTAAAAACTTGTTACCTTCTTATGACCAAATACTGGAAGTAAAAAAACAGTGTTATCCGTTAGAGAAGACTGTCACGGAAACAACTGCAGAATGCAATCTTCAATCTTTGGTGAATCATACTATCAATCGTATATGTTTAACCCAAAGAAATGTGTTAGATTCTATTGAAATCTTAAAAGTTGGATCAAAGGAACTAACCTGCCTGATTAAGTGGGGTTGTGATGGAGCTCAACAACAAAGGTATAAACAGAAGTTCACATCAGAAAGTCAGTTTGACGAAAATCTCTTCAGCATTTCGATGGTGCCCATTCAAATGGCTTTGAATACTGAAAAGGAGAATATGGTCGTATGGCAAAACCCTGCTCCCTCGTCTACACGTTTCTGTAGACCTATTAAACTTCATTTCGCTAGGGAAACTACAGAATTGACAAAACAAGAGGTCAGCGCGATGCAACATCAAATAGATACATTATCACCTGTAGAAAGAAGTTCATATGGATGACGTTCTTATTTTTGTAAAACCGGTATTCATGCTTACTATGATTGATGGCAAAATTTGCACTGCCTTGTCGACAGTGTCCGGTTCCTCTCAAACTTGCTATATATGTGGAGCAAAGCCATCCGAAATGAATAAACCTGATGTTATTTCAAAGAAACCACTCGATACAGCTGCAATGACTTTTGGACTTTCTCCATTACATTCGTGGATAAGATTCATGGAATGTATACTGCACATTGCATATAGACTCGATATAAAAGTCTGGCAAGTTAGAGGTGATCAAAATAAAAATCTAGTCAAAAACAAGAAGGAGCAGATTCAAAGAAGATTCAGAAATGAAATGGGTTTATTGGTGGACATGCCTAATCAACAGTCGGGAAATACCAATGACGGCAACACTGCCAGACGCTTTTTTAGAGATTACTCAAGAACAGCTCAGATAACTGGCGTGAATTCAGAACTGGTTCATCGATTTCATATAATTTTAGAATCTCTCGGATGCGGGTTTTCGATTGACGTAAATGCCTTTGATTTGTTTGTTAAAGATACCAGGGAACTGTATCTTATGGAATATTTTTGGTACAATATGCCTGTCAGTGTTCACAAAGTTCTTTTTCATGGTAAAGACGTGATATCATCATGTATACTACCAATTGGCCAGTTATCGGAAGAAGCCCAAGAGGCACGAAACAAAGACAATCGTTACTATAGAGAATTCTTTACACGAAAAACTTCGCGTGTAGATACAAATACAGATCTCCTAAATAGACTTTTAATCTCATCTGACCCCTATTTAGCAGGATTAAGGAGCATACCACGAAAAAATAGAAGTATATTGGAGCCAGAAGTTTTGTCATTGCTTTCCCTGCCCACAACGAATGAGTAATATGTTTATTTGCTGTATTTTTCAGTTTTTTAAATTGCAAAAATACAGGAAACAATACAAAATTATTTTATAAAACTAAAAAAACATTTAATTATAACTTATATCAATCAAATTAATTAGTTCCGTATCATAAGAATAAAATCCCGTCAGATTGCGATTTTCTTACAGTGTGCGGCGTGGAAAAGATGGAAGCAAAAATTTCTTCTATTCTTGGAAGCAAACGCTATTGACAAGGAAAGTCACAGTACGCAAATTGCAATATTTCTTAGTTTGATTGGTGATGAATGCCTCGACATCTATGATTCGTTTGGTCTGGACAGGAAAAACGCGTCCACCACTCTCGACAAAGTTATAAAAAAATTTGATGACAAGTTCCTGCCAATGAAAAATATAACAGTGGAAAGGTATAACTTCTTTACAAGAAAACAGTCAAAAGAGGAATCAATCGAAGAATACGTAACGCATTTGACCAATATGGCAAATCGCTGTGATTTCGACAAGCTTAAAGATCAACTCATATCGGATATGTTTATAATTGTTATACAAAATCCGAAAGTCCAAGAAAGATTACTACAACAAGAATCGCTAACGATAGAAAAAGCGATTAAAATCGCCAAGAGCATCGAAATATCTCATACACAGTCAGAAAAATTACAAAACAGCACAACAAACTCAGGAGAAAATAACGTTCAAGCAATAAAATGTCATCAAAAAGGAGCAAATAAGTCACATCGAAAAGTCAAGTCTAATCAGAGAAGCCAGTCGAAGTCTCCTGCAAGGTTTAACCAAAATTCTAGTTTTTTTCAGCGCCATAGTAACAATGTCAAATCCGAAAAACGTAAAGGAATTACAAAGATTTCTAGGCATGATAAATTACTTATTTTCGTTTATTCCCAACTTAGCTGCAGAAACTAATATACTAAGAGATTTGCTGAAAAAACAAAATCAATGGCAATGGTCAGATATTCAAGAACAACAGTTCAATCGGTTGTAATTACTAATTACACAAGCACCAGTATTAGCTCACTATGATTCCAATAAACAAGTGAGAATGTCAACAGACGCTTCAGTTATTTTTAAGAATCCAATCGCATATGCTTCAATTTGCTCATGTTATTGATCCAGGTCTAGTTGGTGAACGAAAATAGGGTCCAGAGAAAAAATGGGTGCTTTTTTTTTAGTTCTACTTTTTCATCAGTAGTAAAATATAGTTGTCAAAAAAAGCCTTAGTTACCAAAAAATGTGATTATTGGATTTGGATCAAATCTAAACCGAAACTCTAAAACTCAATCGAACTTTGGATGTCGTGTTGTTTCTTGAAAGAAAAGTTGTATTGGTTTTTGAATTGCCTGCAGCCTTCTTTAGTTCTTCGGGAGATAAGTTGCTGTGTCATCATAATCATCATCAACATCATATCAGCCGAAAGACGTCCACTGCTGGACATAGGCCTCCCCCAAGCGCCGCCACATTGACCGGTCCCGTGCGTCTCGCATCCAGCGTATCCCCGCAACCTTTACCAGGTCATCGGTCCAACTGGTGGGAGGCCTTCCAACGCAACGTCTTCCGGTTCGCGGTCGCCACTCCAGAACTTTTCTGCCCCATCGGCCATCCGTTCTGCGAGCAATGTGCCCTGCCCACTGCCACTTAAGTTTGGCAATTCTTCGGGCTATGTCGGTAACCCTGGTTCTCTTACGGATCTCTACATTTCTGATTCGATCACGCAAGGAAACGCCGAGCATAGCCCTCTCCATTGCCCTTTGAGTGACTGTAAGCTTTCTGATGAGGCCCATTGTAAGCGACCACGTCTCAGAGCCATATGTCATCACTGGCAACACACACTTGCCATAGACTTTCATCTTGAGACACTGTGGTAAGTTGGACGAGAAGATACCACGCAACTTCCCGAACGCTGCCCAGTCGAGCCCAGAATTCGACGGTTGACCTCTTTCTCGAACTTGGCCCTACCCAACTGGATCGTTTGTCCCAGGTAGACATAGTCGCCCACAACTTTTTAGTGTAGAGTCTCCGACCTAGATAGGAGTGGGTGTTACATGGGCATTCAACATCACCTTGGTTTTGTCCATGTTCATCCTAAGACCCACTCTTTCGGAAGCTCTACTAAGGTCATCGAGCATTGTACTGAGGTCCTCCATGGTTTCAGCCATAACCACTATATCGTCGGCAAACCGAAGGTGAGTGATGTACTCGCCATTGACGTTGATGCCTAGCCCTCTCCAGTCCAGAACCTTGAAGACATCCTCCAGTGCAACGGTGAACAGTTTCGGAGATATGACGTCTGACGTCTCCCTGTCTCACACCTCGCTGCAGAAGGTCGGGTTCCGAGGTCTGATCCTGGAGTCGAACTGACATGGTGGCGTTTTTGTACACAACACCACGATGTACGGTAGTCGATTTGGCACCGTTGGAGAGACTGCAGCACAGCCCAAGTCTCGATCGAATCGAAGGCTTTCGCGTAGTCCACAAACGCTAAACAGAGTGGCAGGTTGTATGTGGTCTACGGTGCTGAAGCCTTTTCGGAATCCAGCTTGTTCGGGAGGCTGAAAATCGTCAAAGCGTTTTGCGAATACTTTCATTGTACGCACAGCTAAGGAGTGGAATTCCCTGCCGGAGTCTTTGTTTCCTGATAGCTACAACATTGGGGTCTTTAAGTCAAGAGTGAATAGGTTACTTCTAGGCATGCGTGCTTCACCGTCGACCACATCATTGCTTACCATCAGGCGAGATAGTGGTCAAACGCGAGCCTAGAGATAAATAAATAAAAAAAAAAAACCTGCGCGCGAGACGATTCGTGATGACTCTTGAAAACAGCTTGTAGACATGGCCTGTAGTGAGATGGGCCTATAGTTCTTCAGTAGGGCATTGTCTTGTAGACATGGCCTGTATGCTGTCGGGTTTTAAAGGGTTTTCCTTCACGAGGGCCGGCCAATTAAGGCAAGCCCTCTGGTCCACAGCACATCCCGTACCCCATGACACCAACGATGGGGGTCTTTGGGGGTATGCCGTGGGCTCCGGGATTCAAGGAGAGCTGGTGTAGACTCCCCTGTTGGTGGTTGCCTGTTTTCAGGAAAGAAGTGAAGAAGGAGGGCCCTCTTCACGTCTTTCCTACCTAACCTACCTACCCAATGTAACCTATCCCACCCCTATGTCGCATCTGGTGTGTCCTCTGCTAATCAGAGGAACACCCAGAGCGACATCCCCCCCCTGTCAGATTATTCGCCACCGCCAACAAGAACCCACGAATGGGAAGTTATTGACGGTGCCCAGAGTGCACCAGCCCAGCGGGTTGTTCTTCCCCCCGGACGTATCCGAAAGAGACCAGCAACCAACCAGGCCCAGGTGGAGGTTACCTGACCCGCACACCAATTTTTTTGTTTTTTTTTTTTTGTTTTTCCTTGGAAATTCCTAACGAATACGCGCGTTATGTGGGGTTTGCACCCACTAAAACCCTGGCGTGTTCCGTCTCTCGCCCACGGGGCTGCGGGACCCACGAGGCTTACAACCGCGTACCCCGCTGGCGTTGCTCCGCAACGGAGCCCTTCTCTCCGGGGCGGGGCTGAATCCCTAGTAGTTTGCTATTCAGCCCCGCCCCGTTTCACCTCCATCTTTCTCCTCCTAGCACCGAACACATGGTGCGCGGGACCTTTGTGCGGACGGCGGACCCCGATCCGTCGCCCGCGGTCCCCGGCGTTACGGCGGCATTTGGCCCGCGAAGGCCAGACGCCGCCTTCCGCGTCTGCGGCGGCGCATCGGGGCCGAGTCGACGTCGTCTTCCCGGTCCCGTTCAGCCGCCTCCTTCTGCAACATTACCTCGTCACAGAATGTCGCTGCCGCCTGCCAAGACTCGTCGCTGTCGATCATTTCCCTTAGGAGGGACGGCAGCGACAGGTCGTCTCCGACTATGGCGGACAGGGCGGCACGAGGGACCTCCCAAGCAGGGCACTCCTCGCGCGTATGTTGCGCCGTGTCTGCGACTCCCACCGCGCAATGGTGGCACATCTCCGAGGGCTCTCTTCCCACCTGGTACAGGAATCTTCCAAAGCAACCATGCCCGGTGATCATCTGTGTCAGGTGGAAAGAGAGAACCCCATGCCGCCGCTCGAGCCACTCGTGAAGAATGGGCCAAACGGCGGCTCTCGGCTCACGATTGAATTTTGTAGACGGGCCGCCCACCTCCGCAGGAGAGTGTCTCGCCCCTCCTCTCGCCAGCTACGAATCTCTCGCGAGCATCGAGGTCTCACGGCGGTGTACCGGCGAGCACACACGCACCGACGCAAGACACGGTGCGGTACGCCCGGGCCACCCTGAGCGCCATGGCGCGCTGCGGTCTTCGCAGCGCAGCCTGGTTCTGGTTGCTCATGGCTTCTGCGCATATTGGCGCCCCGTAGAGCGCCATGGAACGCACCACACCGGTGTACAGGCGCCGGCAGACTCCACCAGGCCCCCCAACGTTTGGGAGCATCCGCCCCAAGGCCCCGGCAGTGGCCAACAACTTTGGGGCCAACCGCCGGAAGTGCTCCTCGAACTTCCATCGGCCGTCGAGGACGAGCCCCAGGTACTTCATTGTACTACCGACGGCGATGGAAGTTCCTCCCACAATAATGGTGGCCTCCGGCGGCGGCCTGTTTCGGGGCCCGTGGAATAAGAAGGCCTCGGATTTTTCCAGGGCCACCTCGAGCCTCAGGGCACGGATCCTCCCCACGACCTGGGCCACACCCGCCGTGGCGAGCAGGGATGCCTCCCTGTAGATGCCGCCGCGGGCCAGCACGAGAGTATCGTCGGCGTAACAAATAACACTGACCCCCCGCAAATTGGCCCCGCGCAGCACCCAGTCGTAGCCGATGTTCCACAGGGGTGTGCCGAGGACCGACCCCTGTGGAACACCGCACGACATATCCCTCCTACCCTCGCCGGCCCTCGTCGGGAATACGACGGCTCTGCTGGCGAAGTAGTCGGCGACGACCCGCTGGAGGTACTGCGGTACACCATGGTACCCCGCAGCGCCGCTTTAACCGTTTCCCAGGGCAGCGTGTTGAATGCATTGCGGATGTCTAAAGACACCGCAAGCACCACGCCACCCCGGGAGACCGCCTCCTCGGCGAGTTCCCTCACCTGCGCAACGGCATCCAGGGTCAACCGACCCCGGCGGAAACCGAACTGCTCGTCGTCCAGATCCGGATCCATGCACTCGGCCAGGCGAGCAGCGAGCACTCGCTCGAAGAGCTTGCTCACTTCGTCGAGCAGCACGATCGGACGGTAGGACGACGGCAGTCCGGCCGGGCGCCCGACCTTCGGGAGTAAGACGAGCTTGCCCGTCTTCCATAGCCGTGGGAAACGACCCTGCGCCACACATGCGGTGAAGAGGGACCTCACTCTCTCTCCAATCTTCTCCAGCGCGATCGCCAAGGCCGTCCCCGGAACACCGTCCTGGCCTGGGCGGTCCTCTTCATTTTTAGTCTCAGGACGGCAGCCCCAAACTCGTTTATTTCCTAGTGTTCAAAGCACTAGAATTCAAATAACAAAAATGTTAAAATTATTAAAACCAGATCTAATCAACAAAGCACAATAAGAACACTTCAGCATCCACGGTAAATGTTTTAATTGAAATAAATGATTTTGACTTTCAATAATCACATTTATGTTAACTATGGCTTTTTTTTTAATAGAATAGAATACAATCTCTTTAAGTATAATATGACTCAAAAATTATAATATCCATGAATTGCGGTTGTTCTGGTATTTTTATTATATCTCTTTAATTATTTAATGTAATAAGCTGAGATTTTACATGTGAATAGTTGCATTAATACACTATCGCCATATGTTTTACGTTGCATTTCCATTAAAAACTTTTTACTTGTATGACGACCGATTTAAGGACTTTTTAATAAAAAGTCCTTAAATCGGTCGTCATACAATATAGTGGTCCAGTCGTAGTAAATTATGCGACTGCTCATTAATTACTAAGAACACATACATGAAACTTGGCAGGACTTTGTAGACCCTTACAAGATACATATAAACGTTATAAGTTAGGCTCTAGTGTTCCTATTTTAAGTACTTGGACCTAAAAACCTTATTTTACTTTTACGTGTATGTATATCTTCTGAACGGTATGATTTTTTAAAATTCTGTTTTCACAATCATTACACACAAATTCAAAGCAAACTGCGTAAAAAAAAAAACTCTGCATTATGTCGTTTTATATGATTTTCATCAAATAGCCAAACGTCAGCGCAGCGGAAACTTGATTATCTTCGCAGTTTTATGTCACACAAATTTCATTTAAGCATACACATTTACCTCTCGTTTCAAACTAATTATTGAATGTATTTTTTTTTATCTACGTGCATAGAAAAAAAAAGGTGCCGCTAGGATGACGTAGTTCCAGCGGAAACAGTTTTTGTTGAATAGCTCCCCAATGGTTGGATACACAAAATTTGTACTTACTATACCCTCTTAAGACCTGAACTTGAACCAAATATGATAATAATGTTTTTTGTGGTTTATTGTAGTTATAGGGGTATAAATAAGACACACAATTTTTTTTTGTTTTTTTTTAATTAATATAATTAATAAAAAAGTTGGTGCACATATGTGTACCTTAGGTTTCAGCGTGGGCCAAAGCTCTTGTAATTGTGGTAGCTTTCAAAACAATTATTTTTGAGCACACATAGGTACACATTGCATTTGACACACATGGTGCGGCAGCGTGAGGAGCACGTTGGATGTCGACATTTTGAAGCGAACTTGCTGTCCACAAATCGCGGCAGATGACCCACATTGTCAAGCCTAATTTCAGGTTGTGGTTGGGGTACAACTTGCCGGTGTTTTTTTGTGGGCGATTCACATACATCGCTTGTAGAAGTCGAGCTGGATCTTATCGAAGTGCTGGCGCTGGGACGAGATCTAGAACCAAGAGCCAAGAAGTTGGGTTCAACCCTTCCGCCGCTAAACTTCATCATCGCTTTGGCTAGATTCAGTCGGTATTGTAGTAAGCCTAACTTGTCCTTGCGTTGGACATTTTCTTCGGCGCAACAGCGGGTGTACATAATCCAGCAATTGACGACAACCAAATCAATAAAATGGCAAAAAGTTCTTGTAGTCCACTTTCTTGTTCGCATTGCACTCCGGTAGTAAGCGATTAGTCTGTCGCACAAGTCTATTCCACCCATACAGGTGTTGTAATTTCTGATTGCTGCTGGCCGGGCTACGTCTATTTTCTTCTTTTCTTTTTTACACCACCGTTTGCAGGTATCTGCAGAAGCGCTCCCTGAACATGTAGACAACATTGTCACGGCCTTTGTATCCATCCATTTTACGACACACACATTCTCATCACTTCTTACTCTTTCGTCCCACTCTCCTCTTCCTAATGCCTTGTCATTCTTCAGTTTCTTTGCTACTGGCCCAATCCTATTTGACATTGCAGTTCCAGTTAGAAAAATGCCGCAATTTTTTTCCAGTAAATGTTCTGCCAGCTTCAGACTAGTAAAAAATCTATCTGTGTACAAAACACAGCTACCAGTAATTGTGCGACAAAGTTTTTCCACGATACCCGCTCCTAGTCCTAGATTTTTCATGGTATCTGCAGGTAATGTATTCTTGCCAACATAAATTTCAAAATCCAATACCAACCCATCTCGGTCAGCCAGCACGAAGTTCTTCAGGCCAAGTGGATTTGGCTTAGCTGGCATGTATTGGCGGAATTCACATCGTCCGGAAAATGGTATCATTTGCTCGTCAATTGACAAATGTTTCGAGCGTGGCAAACTATGACATTTCTTTAGAATGGGGTCTATCAAAGGTCTGATTTTCCACTGCTTGTCATTAGGATTTGGCTGGTTGACGTCCACTAAGTGCAGATAGTTCCTAAGCTCAAAAAAACGATCACGACTGATTGTATCCCTAATTGTAGGTACACAAAGATCTTGACACCAGTAGAGCTTTCCTTGGGGATATTTGAGGGAGCCCATCATCAGTTGCACGCCGGCAAAGTGGATCATTTCAATAGCATTTGTATCTATTGACTTCAGATCTCTTTTCTGAGCTGAATACAGGTTGCTCTGTTCTGCTAATAATTCCCAAAAGTCTAGCCCCAAATACTCAAAAAAACAGTACAAGACATTCATGTCTGAACTCCCCTGCGAAATTAGCACGTCATCTGCAATATCAGGCCCACGGCAAGGCATTACGTTCTTCCGCCACAATAATCGTGATGTACTTTGACTTACTTCTTCAATATTTTCGTCGTCTTGTCTCGCTTCTTCAGATATTTCTTCAACTTCGCTTTCTCCACTATTTTCCGCTTCTTCACACTCCTGAAGAGCTCTTAAGACATCTGGAGGCAAGTACTCTTCATCATCATCATCGTCTCCAGAAAAGTCAAAATCACTGTTGTTCAGGATATCCTCAATCACTCGGTCGTCCATTCTCAAGCTGAAAAAGAATCATATACCTATGTCACAAAAGTAATCTTTAGTCCTGAGGTACACATACGTGTACCATTAAAACAAGATGACAATAACACAATAAAAAAATCAAATAGATGAAAAACTTACCTTTCACACGTTAGTCCAATACTTTTAGCAACACAAATCAACAAAAATATCGAACTAAACTGAACAATTTGATTTTTTAACGAAATTCAAATATTGCAAGTAGATGTCGCGTGACAAAAATTACAACGAACAAATTTGAATGAAAGAATTATTCGACAAACTTTCTCCGCGACGCCATCTATCGACTTATATCAAAACTCTGGAATCTTAATAACCCACAGAACAAAAAAAACGCCTTCTACAATAGAAGTCGCAAGTAGGCGGGGCCCGCGTACCCCGGGATTTGCACTACTTCGCATATGTCTGCTGCCCCGCCCACACAAAAGTAAAAGTTGATTTTATAATGTTAAATTTAAGGTCTATTTTCTTTTAAATTCAAACATATTGTTCTCGAAGATTCCAACTATGCACATGTCACAGTCAGCTACTCAATTAGAGATTGCCGTTATCGATAATGAGTTATCGATATTTTAAACCTACAATGTTCTCTGTGTTCTATGATATACCTTTCTGAAAAAATTTAAACCAGTGTGCGGTTTTTTTTGGTGATTCAGTATTAGTAATCAAATACATGTCATTTCCATGTTCAAACCCTTTTTTTTCGTATTCTGCCTTAACCAAGTTTAAAATGAATAAAGCATGGATATGGGTAATCTATTGGTAGTATTCTAATCGAAAAAAGGTTAATCGAATAATTAATTTAGCACGGTGGTAGGGTACTTTGTAGTACCCGCCTGGCTGGCAACCACCCTCAAGTTGAAAATCTGTCGCCAAGCACCTTCCGGTGTGTTCCGACAGCAGCACTTGAGAGCCAGTTCCCTTCTAGGCTTTGTGTGCTTACCACCATCGGCCACATCATCACTGACCACGGTGAGATTGTGGTCAAACACAGGCCTAAACACAGAAAAAAAAAAAAAAAAAAAAAAATAATTAATTATTGTTTAATTAATATTTTAATGTAACGATAAAGTGGCAACCTCCAAATGTCAGTTTAGTGTACGAAATTAAAAATCAGACTATAGTTTAATATCTATCGCGTAAACGCCACAGGGTGTATTTTTCTATCAATATAATGATTTTCAAAAACGGATTAGTAGTCTAACATGACAATTCTTAATTATATTTTCTATAAATCGTAAGTATTAGAATAAATTTATATAAACACTATTTTGAATTCTTTATTTTTAAATATGACTTACAAGTACAGTGGTTGCTACTTCAGAAAACGGAACCGCTCTTGAGTTTCTGGTAAGGAAAGGCTCGGGCTTCTTAAACTGGGCGGCGCGCGAGATGGGCTGCAGACGTCGCCGCAGACGGCGCAGCTGCGGGCGCCTGTGCCGTCATTAATGACATCATACGTCGAGCTCTTGTCACCGCCGGGGTGTCAGCTGTTTTAGAACCCAATGGCTTGGCACGCGACGGTGGGATGAGACCGGATGGGATAGCCATAATGCCTTGGAAGTTGGGTAGGCCTTTGGTGTGGGATGCAAAATGTGTCGATACCCTTGCGCCATCCCTTAGCACGGCGGGCTGTGCTGGGGCAGCTGCTGCTGGTGCAGAAAACCTCAAACGGCGCAAATATAACCACCTTATTGGCAGTTATATGTATGACCCGTTTGGGGTTGAGACATTAGGTCCATGGGGTCCGAGTGCTTCGAGACATAAGTAAACGGTTAGTTGACTGTTCGCGTGACCAGAGGGCTGGCCTTTTCTTCAGCCAGAGAATCAGCATTGCCATTCAACGTAGCAATGCTGCCAGCGTTCTGGGCACGTTTCCCATTGACATCGATGTGGGCGAATTTTTTGATGCACTATGTGCCCTTTTCCCTCTCCCCTTTGTATGTAAGTTTGTTTTGTTATTAGTCATAAGATTAGAAATATTCAGTTGTATATAAACACTTGATTTCAAGCATAATAATATTTATCGAATCTAGCTGTTGATTTTGTTTTGTTTCAAAATAAAACGGATTTTCGATAAATAAGTCAACGACGGTGGTACATCTCTAGAGGAAAACGAATTGTAATGACCTCATTAAGCAAATATAAATCTTATAAATAACGAAAAACAGCTTTAAATTGAATGCATTTAGTATAGTGACATCTAGCGGCGGGTAGCGTAACTTGGTTATTAAATTATTCCATGTGCGATTTTAACGGAAAATGTAATAAATACTTAAAAAGAGTAGTCAATTAACAACTCTATGATCATTAAAATGTGGTTTATTTTCAAATAAGCGATGACTGACATATTTCCTACTTTCAAACTACCAATCACATCAAATATTTCTTAGTGTTACGAAATACAATTAACCTGTATATGTGTGAGTTTGGGTACGCTGCTTCCGATACTAATGAAGCGATATACGATTTCTACTGTCTTCTCTGTTCTGTGTAATAACCTATTCAAGTACTAAAAGCTGTCAAAAGATGTCGCTACTAGTTGTAGCTTGAATAAATTATAGGTGCACATATGTGTACCCACGGTCTTAAGAGGATACACAATTACACGACGTCATACACTATTTATCTGCTTATCTGAAATTAATAAATTCGACGTTTTCCGCTGCGACTACGTAAGTACGTACACTACGACATCCACCTATGAAAACATTTAGATACTTTTCTTATGACCATTTTTTTTGGGACATCACACAGCAATTTGTCTGTCAAGATAAAAAAGGCTGCAATAATTCAAAAACCATTACAACAATTTTTGTTTGAAGAAACAACAGGACAACCAATTTTTGTTTGAATTTTAAGACAAGCTGCTAATAGACAGAACTCAGTTTTCAACAAAAAACAGTATTAAATTTGTTTGGTAATTACGGCTTATTTTTGATAGCCAGATTCAATCAACAAAGCTATAATAAGAACAAT
The DNA here is from genome assembly GCA_945859665.1 of Anorthoa munda. Classification (NCBI taxonomy): domain Eukaryota; kingdom Metazoa; phylum Arthropoda; class Insecta; order Lepidoptera; family Noctuidae; genus Anorthoa; species Anorthoa munda. The sequence continues at coordinate 2,786,234 of OX243899.1, read as the reverse complement.
TCAACAACAATTTTATGATAAAAACAATATTTGGCTACTGATGAACAATCAGAACTCATAGAGAACATTTTTTTTGGAACTGAAATTTCTTTGTAATTGCATATCTGCACTAAAAGACATGCAAGCTTTTTGTATTTCCACAACCAGCCTACATCACAGCAATTTATCTCAACTAAAGTCTGCAGTTATTAAAAAATCAATAAAACAATTTTTCTTTGAAGAAACAACAGAACACCCATTTGTTTTTAAGACAAGCTGCTAACAGACAGAACCCAGTTTTCAACCAAATCCAATATTATTTCTTTTTTGTTAAGGCTTGACAACAGTATTTACAACCAAATATAATAAATTTTCAGCACAGCCAAAAGTATTGTATCTCAATTTGAACAAGACCTCTCTCTATGAACCTTCGGTGGTAAAGTCCTACATACTTCCTTTACTTAAAAGACTCATGATATTGTGACAGGCACTATCTGCATCTATTCTTCTCAAAGAATTCAGCCTTTCTGTCACATGCTTCCCGAAGAACCAATAATTTTTGTCAGGCATTGGTTCTGCAACCAAAGGATTCATAGCTACACACAGATCATCTACGACCTGTGAATAGCTATGATATTTTCACTTGGTGTTCTTGATGGATTTCTGCAGTATTTTTGCTTTACGACGAGACCTGTCAGTATGTGCTACACTGGCGAATGTTTAGTTCAAAATTGTATTGAAATTCTGATTGTTTTTTCTTCTGCTTTGAATGTCAACATTCAAAGTAGTAGACAGCTCTTTGTACTCATCACGGTCCAGTTCCGGTAGAGGTAAGTTCTGAAATGGTAGAAAAAAAACACTACTTGAGAAAGGGAACATTATATCATGATGAAAAGAATGTACTTATTCAGTTTTCTGATATTGACAGAACATCCAGTTGAGTAAATTTGGATGCAACTTAGCATATGGATATCCATAATATGCTAAGTTGCATCCAAATCTACTCAGCTATTAAGGCATGAAAACATAACAAACAGAAGAATTGCATTTATAATATTAGCTAGGATGTACTTCAGCATAAATACTTGCTACTACACCCTATAATTGTTACTTGTTTACTTGTAATAACTAAAAACTATTAACTTATCAGAACTATTGAGTTTGTTTACCCAAATTAATAATAGTATAGTTCTAGCCAAACTTCTTGGCCGCCCTGAAGTCGGCTACAATGGCTGCGCAGTAGTAAATCTCATACAAAAACAGCACCGTTTCGTGCCTCTCGCATCCGGTAAATCAACTTCAGGGCGGCCAAGAAGTTTGGCGAGGGCTATACACGCAAACTAATCCATATTCACAGTATTGATGGTGGTGGTGTGGTAGTTACCATTTCCTGGAGCTAAAATAAGAATAGAACAGCTGTCATTCCTGTGCGAGTCTCCTTCAGAAACGCCAATATGCATCACACTGATTACACATTTTACTGCAGTTTTAATTGGTGCACTCTATGATAAGAAATAGCTTATTACACTTAGCAATACTTACTTTGCTTTAAAAATGATGATCATATCATTTTGGTTCAAATGCAAATAAAGTTGGAAATGGCTGATTTTGAAGAACATCTAAGATTTCATCAGCTGGAGCAAACTTGAGTGGGCTTCACAAGGATTTCACTATCTTCAAAGAGCATGTGTGGAGTGTACTCAGTGCATTGCAGCTGCAGATTGCTGAGGTGAGCAGGAGTGTTGATGTCATTGAGATGTGTCACAGGTAAAAGTTCTTGCTGGTTGGTGGTGTGCCTGAGAAGCCTGATAAGAGGCTCCAGGAGAGTGTGGCATCCCTTCTGCAGGGTAAGCTTGGCATTGCTGATCTGGCACTCTTTTCATTAATGGTATGCCACAGACTGGTGTACCCAGGTGTGCTTCAGAAGGTCACTATAGACCTATTCTGCTTCGGTTCATGGAGTCTGCTATTTGGGGCCAAATATTGGAAACCAAGACCAAACTAAAGGGATCCTCTTATTTGGTGTCTGGAGTACCTCACTCGACGGCGGCAGTCTGCTTTGACAACGGCTCGCAAGTTGTTCGATATGACTAAAGTGTGGACTATGGACAGAAACAATAACGTCAAGCTCCCTCATGGCAAACGTCGTCGGGTCTTCAATGTTGAGGAAGTCATCGCGCTGGATGCGGAGCATAGCAAGTCGTTGGATCAAGTGGTTCTGCCGGACTAACCCAGGCTCGAATAATACAAAATACGGCACAGGCACACACTCGGTCAAGGTTGCCAAATGCCAAGGAAGCAGCCAGTGTTGCCAACTTTATTTTTACAAACCCACCAAATGTGGCTTCGTGACCCACCAGATAACCACTAAACTTAACGGTCTATCAAACCACCAGAAAACCACTAATCCAAATCAACAAAATCTCTGTAATGATTCCTTAAAATTGAATCACATAATTTGCACTTAGCTACTGGGCAAGCAGTGCTTTCCACCTCTTGTAACCAGTCCTTTAATTCTGGTTTACCTAACCAACAATCCCGGAACTTTAAGGCATACTGTAGTTTTGGCATACCTATTAGTTTCACAAAATTAGTGGAAATAATTTAAACTAGTAATTAAGTAACCTTTACCGATACCGACTCGAACTGTACTGTATTGTCCGTCCGTTGTATTTGTGCACGCATAGGGAACAACATAAAAAAACCAGAGAATATACACAAACCCTTGAAATCAAATCAAACTTGACCCAGTAGTCATACAAATAAAGTCCATAATCAAAATTATTCAAGAAATTGAAAAACTAATTTCGTGGAATCCCCGAAAATCACTACCTTACCTACCTACCCAACAGAACTGTTGTGTCGCCTACACTACAAACAATTCTACACTTGTTTCAATAGTTCTTTCCTAACTAGATTTTTTTGTAAATCGTACTAGTGGTTCAATGGCGTACCACCACTAACTGAATCAATCAAAGCCACTAAAAAAATCCACTAGCCACTAAAAGCAATATTTCGCCACTAAAAGGGAGGTCGAAACCACCAGTTTTAGTGGAAAATCCACTGAGTTGGCAACACTGGAAGCAGCACAGAGTGGCACAGACTACGTAAACGTAGACATTTGCTCTGTCTACGTTGAGGTCTACGTGCGTAAAGTAGGCTTGTCGAAAAAATATCGATACATCGATATATCGATATTTCTGCTACGATATATCGATATTTTTAGCCGATATATTTTCTTCCGATAAATCGATATATCGATACAAAATATTCAATATCGAAAAACGTATCAAAAACGTTTTTTTTTTTTCAAATTTAATTTATTAGCAGAATTCAAAGCCGTAAAAGATAGGAACGAACGGCAAATTACTGTATTGTCTATGACTTGAATGTTTTGTCTGTATTGCGGCCGCCGCAGGCCGCGGTGGCCAAAATCCGTCACTATTCACTTACTTTCAAATGTGAGTTCTTTTGCGTAGTGTGTGTGTGGTCGTGTCAACATAGAATATTTTTAGAAGATTGCTATTTAGTTTTTGAAATTTTCAAATTTTGCCTATTATAAAGGATTAACGATTAAAATACCTTCGTGTTTATTAAGACTTAAATAATGTACATTTAGTATAAAAAATAGTACTACCTATAATAGAGCCAGACTGAACTAAATACATTATTATTTTAAAACCGAAAATCTTTAAAAATTCGACCGATATATCGATATTTTTTCCTCGATATATCGAGGTCGATATTGATATTTTTATAAATATCGATACATCGATATATCGATATATTTTTGCACTTCCGACATCCCTAGCGTAAAGCAGTAGCTTGTTTTGTTTTCGTTTACTCCACAGACAACTTAGAGATAGTTACGGTGTCATAGATATAGCAAAAAAAAATCTAAATCTTTGGTTACGGTTTACTCTCAATGTAATCTTTGCATAATACTCAAGACCTCAAGACTCAAGATATTATTTTTCTCTGTGGGTCACAGTAAAGGTGGAAACACATTATTAGCAGCACCCGACCCGACCCCACGCCACCCGACTTGACGACACCCGACGCGTACCGTGCACATATGCAACACCCTTAGATAAAGTAGGTATAGATTAAGCACTGGCGTGGCCGCACATGAGACAGCAATAGTTAGTTCTGGTGTTACAACAAGAACAAGAACACTACAACCCACCATCGCACTGACACTTATTATCTATAAATAACCCAAATTCCTTGTCTCCATTAACACATAATACCACGAAATCATAGAAAATTAAAAAAAACTGAGTTTGTTTGTCAAACCTGCCATTGTATTAGAGTTTGACAAACGACAGAAACCGGCCACGGTGACAAAGACAAAAAATAATCTTTTGTCCTTATCATTTACATGGAGCTGCCAATTAGCCATCTCGCTCTATCAATCAAGGTCGTTTTAAGGCTTAATCTATACCTACTTTATCTAAGGCAACACCCCACGTAATGACGTGATGCTACAACACGCTTCGCTAGTATTGCCAGGTCTCGTTTTTGTTTTATCCCAAGTCTGCTCTCAATTTACCCTAGATTTTAAGTTAAATGAAAAAAAATCAGTTTTTTTTCTAAATATGCTTTCCCTCGCCGTACCATCTATATTTAAGACATTTCATGCAAGATCATACATAAGACGAAACATTACAATCTATTATATAATTACAGATCAGTTTTACTATAAGAATATTTGAAACCATTAAAAAAAATCTGGTTATTTAGGGATTTGTACCATACCAAATACTTGACTAATAAAAATCGAAAATTGCGGGTTCAAAGGAAATATTTAAACTTAAGTCCATCATTACAAATTTGACTGAAATAAGTTAATCATTTCTATTAAAGCATAAACATAAAAATTACCCTCACCAAGTTTGTACCCTAAAAATTACCGTGCTGATGAAACTTAACTCTAAAGTAGGGTAAATTACCCTAAGTTTAAATTACCCACCGGTATCGGGAACCGATACCGGTGGGCCCCTATTTTTTATATTTTAAATGTTTTTACCCGACTGCCGAAGGAGGGTAATGTGTTTATCAGTCTATGTATGTATGTATGTAAGTATGTATGTATGTTTTTTCCTATGTGGCGTTCTAGAGACCAAACGCGTAGGCCGATTTTGATGGTTCTTACGTCAATCGATTCGTCTTAACCCAACATGAAAATTGGAAAATAGGTAAATGGCGGTTTTTGGGCGCCATATTGTGGGGGCCCAAATTTTTTTTTTCTTCCTAACCTATCGTGTGGGGTATCAAAATAAAGGATTTTAAGAGGTGATTCCAAAAATATATAACACTTATATGTTTAAATGTACCTAATTCGAAAAAAAAATTAACTAAAAAGTTATAAATAAAAAAAGTTAATCTTTGCGAAAGTCTATGACCAGTGTATGTTGTCAGATGACCTATGGCTCTGAGACGTGGTCGCTCACAATGGGCCTCATCAGAAAGCTGACAGTCACCCAAAGGGCAATGGAGAGGACCATGTTCGGAGTGTCCTTGCGTGGTTGAATCAGAAATGTTGAGATCTGCAAGAGAACCAGGGTTGCCGACATAGCCCGAAGAATTAACAAACTTAAGTGGCAGTGGGCAGGGCACATTGCTCGCAGAACGGATGGCCGATCGATAGGGCAGAAAAGTTCTGAAGTGACGACCGCGAACCGGATAACGTTGCGTCGGAAGACCTTCCACCAGGTAAACCGATGACGTAATGAAAGTTGCGGGGTTCCGCTGGATGCGAGACGCACGGGACCGGTCAATGTGGCGACGCTTAGGGGAGGCCTATGTCCAGCAGTGGACGTCTTTCGGCTGATATGATGATGATGTATCACGTGTCACGTACATTTCAAACTCAAAGTCGTTTCCTTCCAGTCTTAACATTTTCATAAATAATAATCAAAAATGTATGAATAACGGCATTCTAGAATTACTCCTGTCAATTCCGGAATCATGCCCTACTATCTATGTAAATTACAGATGTGAAGAGAAAAAGTTAGAGAATTACAATACCAATTATAAATAGAAAAAAGGAATCGTGCGTTAATAATTAAAAAACAATTAAATTAAAACAAAGAGAAAACTCAATTAATATCACACAGATCACAACTATCTTCCCTTTCCTTTCCCAAGATCTTCCGTCTGAGCTGAGTGTGAGTGAGTGAGGTCATGAAAGATGTCTAGGTTAAGCAGCTCACACCAAGCATTGTATGTTGAAGGAAGCGTTGCCATAGGGGAATTCAACCCAAGATTCGATTTATGTCGGCGGGTACCAAACAAGTGCCTACATTTTCGCCGGGCATTTAATTTGGGAACGCATATCCCGATACGCTCCAAAAGACCATCACACGATGTGGGACTCTGTACAATTTTCTGGAGGAACAGCAAGTCCAACATGCGTCTGCGATGCTGTAGGGTGCGTAGGCCGAAACGAGAAAGTCTCTCTTCGTATGAACATCGCGTGCTGACACCCTGGGTAACAAATGCAAGATGCTTTGTCAAACACCTTTGGACTGACTCGATACGGTCGGAGTGTACAGCATAGTGTGGGTTCCAGACATCACGGCCAAATTCAAGCACAATAAGCATCAAGGCATTAAATAATGTTATCTTAGAGGCAGTATGCTTGAAGCCTTTGGTGTTGCGTTTTATGAAACCCAAAATTTTTGCATCCTTTTTAGGGTTCCGTACCCAAAGGGTAAAAACGGGACCCTATTACTGAGACTCCGCGATCCGTCTGTCTGTCTGTCCATCTGTCACCAGAGTGAATCTCATGAACCGTAATAACTAGATAATTAAAATTTTCACAGATGATGTATTTCTGTTGCCGCTATAACAACAAATACTAAAAACAGAAAAAAAAAATTAAGTGGGGCTCCCATACAAAAAACGTGTTTTTTTTTTGCCGTTTTTTGCAATAATTGTACGGAACCCTTCGTGCGCGAGTCCAACTCGCACTTGGCCGGTTTTCTTTTTTATCATGCTGCTATAATGAGGGATAAAACTTAATTTGGAGTTCAGAATCACGCCTAAGTTAAGACAACTAATAACTGTCTGACATGTTGAGCGATCTTTTGTCGGAATTTAATTCTATCCTTTCTTCTATCATCATCAAGGAGCTCATGCCCTTGATTGTGTTATGTGATTTTAATTGCCATCACACCCTTTTGGGCTCTCACTAAGCCTTTTAGACCACCGCAATCTTCGCGTAGTGTTTCTCCTACCATAAAGTGGTCCTGAGTCGTGACCTTACTTAATCTTTCTCTTCCCCTTCACGGATAACCTTTTGCAACATGGTGAATAATGGATACTATCACCACAAACAGTGTTATGATAGCATTCTTTACTGAAAACCGACCATTACAAACAAAAAGGCAAAATCATTGAACGTTCATCGATGGAATAAAATTTAATAGTCCGTATGATAGTTCTTTACGCCCACCGCCACTTGATAATTTATAAGATGACATAAATCTTTCATTAAATTAATCAGATTTTTAAAAGCACACTGGATACAATTTAATTAAAATATTAGTCTAGTCCATGCTGTTTAAAGTGACTGTTCAATAAACTAAATACTTGACTTATAGGCCTCAGTAGCCAGGTAATAAAACTTAAGTTAGCAAAAAATTAACCTCCGTCAGTTTGACTTGACTTTGAATTTATTGAAGTTTGATTTGTTTTGTTTGTTATTTTGATTTGATGAACTTGAAATTGAAGGAAGAAGAAGTTTGTTTTGTTTGTGTGTTTGATATTGTTTGCGATTTCCTTGTGTATCTTGATAACCTTCTACTCTACGACTTGGCGCTCATCATAAGGACCCTGAGGTTGCATCATAATAATATTATCTGAAACTACTTGGCTTTGAATTTGGATACCGATTACAGCTTTTCCGATCTACTTTGCGATTTAAATATGAGCTGAACTACTAACTTTTGCCTTTCGATTAGGATACAAGAAGGATTCAAAACCCAAAATGCCGGATAAAAAACGGTTGCGTTGCTATTTTGGATGCAGAAAAGATGGTAAGTTCCAACCCAGCTCCTCGAGGAAGGCCAGCAGGCAACATTATAATATTTGTTTGAACTTTAAAGTGGCAAAACCTTTTCACATAATTGACTTGAATGGCTTACTGACTTTACTTACATCTAAGAAGAATTCTAGTCAAATGAAACTTGATTACCTTTTAATATTATGCTTCTTGTATTTTCAGGCCCGCTGCACTTATTTCCAAAACCCGACCCTGGGTCATGGGAGGTCTTGGAAAGATTTAATATTTGGAAAAGCATACTACCTGCATCTTTACAGGAGAAAGGAAATAATTACATTTATAACACTATAAGATTGTGTAACAGACATTTCCTGGAAAGTTACTGTTTACCAAGTCGCAGATTGACAAAAAATGCTATTCCAACTTTATACATAGGTAGGTAAATATTATTTCAATCATCATCATCTTTTCAGCCGAAAGACTTCCAGTCCACTGCTGGTCGTAGATTCCCCCAAGTGTCGCCACAATGACCGGTCTTGTGCATCTCACATCCAGCGGATCCCCGCAACAATAGTTTAATTTTTTTATTAAATTAATTGACAAATGTTTTATGTAGTTCTTCAAATATCATGTTTTAGCTATAATAACACATACAGTAGCAACATCGCTTAAAACATTGTACTGAATATAACGACGCAATTTCAATCTGCCTAGCCTTTTCCCAACTACGTTGGGGTCGGCTTCCAGTCTAACCGGATTCAGCTGAGTACCAGTGTTTTACATGGAGCGACTGCCTATCTGACCTCAACATCCCAGTAACTGGGTAACACAATATCTCTTAGCAAGACTGGTGTCAGATCTCAAGCTTCTGACTACCCATTATGACTGTCAAAGATCTTCAAATGACAGCCGGGACCAACAGCTTAACTTGCTTTCCGAAACATGGAGGAATCTCTGTATGTTGAAATGGTCACGAACCGACCTCGTCAAGCGTTGCTTAACCTTGAAGATCGACCCGTGAGGCTGTTGTTATTTAGCCATGAGCTCCTCTATAATGACGCAATTTAAAAGTCCTAAATGATAATGATAAATGATTTTATTTCTGTAAGTTGGTTTGTACTTGAAACACTTTTACATGTAGATCATATTTTTCTAAACTAGATGAGGTTGATTCCTATCTGACTACTTTGAGAAGAAAGGCCGAAATAAACTCAGAGGTCACAGTCACTTTTAAAGTCCAGCCCTGTATAGTTACAAGACTTTTTAATAGTGTAATGAGGCTTGTTCATGTTCAATTCTCGGTCCTTTGCTTTTTCTTTGTTACATTAATGATCTCCCTTTTATGATGGCCAAATTATCGGATATAATTTTATTTGCTGATGATACTTCGCTTATTTTTAAAATAGATAGGAAAGATACGGATGTCTTACATGTCAACGAAAGTCTAAATGTTCTCTCAAAATGGTACGCATCCAACAATCTTTTACTGAATGCGAAAAAAACAAAATGTCTAAAGTTCTCCTTACCAAATGTACCTCCACGTGACTTAAATTTAAATCTTGACGGCAAAAATCTTGAAGTTATAACGGAAACTGTATTCTTGGGGATTACAATCGATTCTAAATTGCAGTGGGGCGCGCACATTAGAACTCTTTCGGGTAGGTTAAGTTCGGCTGCTTATGCAGTAAGGAAGATAAGGCAGTTAACCGATGTAGCTACGGCTAGGCTACTATGCTTACTTCCACAGTATTATGTCTTATGGCATTCTGCTGTGGGGATCAGCAGCGGACGTTGACTCAATTTTCGTCTTTCAAAAGAGGGCAATCCGCGCGATCTATAAAATGGGTCCCTCAGAGAAAAATTTAACGAGATCGATATACTGACTCTACCTTCACTTTATATTTTGGAATGTATTTTGTACGTACGCAAAAATCGAGGGCTTTTCAAAACTAGAAGCGACTTCCATAATTTAAATACACGCAGTAAGCACGAAATTGTAATACCCAAAATCAGATTAACGAAAACTAGCAAGTCTTTTCTTATAAACAGTATACGCTTCTATAACAAGTTGCCAAAGTCAGTTATAGAACTGACCGATGGAAAGTTGTAAAACTTCATCAAACATGTCCATGTAGGCCTTCTAGATTTCTAGATGCTTGATAACATTTGATAACTTTATATCTCGTTTTACTTTTTATTTTTAGGTTCTAATGTTTTATTGTCGGGCCTACGTTGTCCTCCCATATTTAAGTAATGCTGTAACATGGAAATATTGTAAAAACAAACCATATTTTTAAAAGAGTAACCATGAAGTTTCTTGCCGGTTCTTCTCCATAGGAAACGACCAACCCGAACCGTGCGCCTTTTGTCGACGTTTTATAAGTGCCCATGTAGGCCTAAGAAAATAAAAAAAAATGATTTTGATTTTGACTTGAAGAACAAATAAAATAAAGAACAAACAAGACAAACACATTCACATACATAAGAATAAATATTTATGCAACTAATGACGATTGGCTATTTGGTTTTAAACGGTTTTGACTATATTAAGTATATCATTATGTTACAGAACCACAAGTTCTGCCCTCGGAGGAACTTGTTTTGCAACAGACAACCAATCCAAAATGTGACCGTCCATCAACATCTGCTGCTATAAACACTGTAGTGGACTGTATATTGGTGTTGTTTTGTTGGGGTCTTGTTGGAGGAATGAAAATACTATCTTGATTCGTATCTTCAATTTATTCCTTACTTGTTACCCCTTGTAGAGCAGGAGACCGACTGTATCTCAACTCCCAAGCGGTCCGGCTTTTATACAAAAAACCGTTAGCCGCAAACAATAGCGCCCTTCTCCCTCAACGGTATTCGGGCCCGGCATCGCAGAAATGCCGATTTTATTAAACTTATCTTACTTAAATCTACACAAATTATACATTTCCTTAATCTACATACTTAATTCTACCTAGGAAAAAATATAAAACGTGTAAAAGGTCAATACAAGAGTCTTAAACCTAACCTACTCTAAGTACTCTACTTATGAGCTATGAAAACATCAGCTACCTTTTCTCTAGTTCTTATATATATTACAAGTGTAGTCTTAATCTAAAACTCACATGGCACCTATGTCAATTCTATTTTAAATATCCACGTGGTATTTTTAGAAGAGAAATCTACGAGACAATGCAACGGGATTTAACCTTTTTCTCACGCCACGTTAATGTCTTTGGGATCGTTCAAGGCGGCCCGCTAGCCATTAGATTAATGAGGGTTCGTTTACAGTTCCGAAGACAATAAGCATTGAATTTAACTTATTTTTATAACACTGTAAAATGCCGACAACAGACCTTAATGTTCGCGTAATTCATATACCGTTGGAAGGTCCAAACATGTGGCAGGCCTTAAATAACTGTTTACAGAATTACCGTGAGAAATGTCCCTATGCTAAAATAATATGCGAGACGTTCTGTCGTTTATAGTTCTCCCCCCGGCGCAGCTCGCGTAGCCTCCTTCGTTGACACGACGACGAGCTTGCTCACGGGGCGTCGGAAGGTGCCGGTCCTGGTGCGCACCTCGACGACTCTAACGCCGCCATCCGGTCCGCGATGCGTGCGCTCGACGATTCCCATCGGCCACGTGTTCCGTGGCAGTGTGTTGTCGACCACGAGGACCACGTCGCCGGCTTGCATGGGTCGTACGTTGTTCTGTGGCTCGCCGCGAGGTACCAACGTGGGCAGGTACTCGCGTAGCCATCGTCGCCAGAAGTGGTCAGCGAGCGCCTGACTAGCTCGCCAAGTCCTCCGGTCGTCCTCTTCGCAGGGTCCTGTCGTCGGCAGCCCCTGGGACGACCCCAACAAGAAGTGGTTGGGGGTTAGGGCCTCGGGGTCGCTGGGATCCACACTAACGTGTGTCAGCGGTCGCGCATTGATTGAAAACTCAGCCTCAGAGAGCAGAGTCCTCAGTACTTCTTCCGCCGGCGCCTTCTCTCGCAGGGTCACGCTGAGTGCCGTCTTCACGGAGCGCACCATACGTTCCCACGCACCACCTTGGTTGGGCGCGCCGGGAGGGATGAAGCGCCACTCCAAGCGATGCAGTAGCCCCTCATCTCGCAGGACAGGCATCCACTCGGCGTAGGCATGGCGTAGCTCCTGGTCGGCCCCGCGGAAGTTAGTCGCGTTGTCGGAGTACATCACGCTCGGCCAGCCCCTGCGCGCGGCCATTCGTCTCAGCGCCATGATTGCTGAGTCGGTGGAGAGTGAAGCGACAAGCTCGATGTGCACGGCGCGGGAGGTGAGACACGTAAAGAGTGCGCCCCACCTCTTCTCTCGGCGGCGTCCTACCTTGACCATTATTGGCCCGAAATAGTCCACCCCACAGTTGGTGAACGGGCGGTGAAAAGGGTCAAGGCGGGCGTGTGGCAGGTCTCCTGTAGCTGGGGTTTGCGGTGTCACCCGCCTCGTTTTGCAGAAGGCGCAGCTCCTCTCGACAGCGCGTACCGTGGGTCGCAAGTGAATGACCCAGTACCGCTGTCGTAGGTCGTTCGTCACACGCTCTCTATTGGCGTGGCCTGCAGCGCAGTGCTCCCGCAGCACAAGAAGCTTAGTCAGCTGATGGCGGCCGTCGAGTATAATAGGCCGCTTCATCTCCGTCGGTGCGGGAGAGGCCTCGATCCGGCCCCTCACCCTTAGGACACCGTCTTCCAGCACTGGATCCAGCCTGTACAATCGACTCGCCCTCGTGAGCGGGCGAGCAGACCGTATCTTCTTCATATCTTCCCCGAAGCTGTCCTCTTGTGCTTGTTTGATTAGTTCAGTCTCGGCGCGCTGGATATGATGATACTCCATCCTTGTTGCTCTTCGTCTGCAGATATCAGTGAAAGCGATCGCTCGAGCGGCGGCTCTCACCAATACTTCATATTTTGAGAAGCGGGCCGGGTTCGGTAGCCAGCTGTCTCGCTCCGTTTCTTCACTCGTGTGAAGGACCTCCTCGTCCTCTGGTTCATCCGTCGACGTCGTGGGCCACTGCTCTTCTGGCAGGAGCAAGAAGTCCGGCCCTTGAAACCATCTATCCGTGGCGCAGATGGGCGTGTCGACAAGTCGAGTGGCGTCGTCCGCTACGTTGCACTCAGTAGGCAGCCAACGCCACTCTTCTTTCTGGGTCAATTCAGCGATCTCTCCCAGCCGATGCGCGACGAATGGCGTGTAGCGTCGCACGTCGTGATGGATCCAGTGCACCACGGTAGCTGAATCGGTCCAGTAGGTCGTCTGGCCGATGTCGACTCGGTGCTCCTTCCTTATCGTCTCGACGAGTCTCGCCCCGATCACTGCGGCTTGTAGCTCCAGGCGCGGTATAGTTTGCGCCCGACGAGGCGCCACCTTAGCTTTGGCGGCCACCAACACGACGTTCAGGCTCCCATCGACGTTTCTTATTCGCCAATAGGCCACGGCTGCGTAGGCTTGCTCGCTGGCGTCGCACAGTACGTGTAAGTCGACGCGTTCATACTTTTGCGTCACGTAACAGCGCGGTAGTCGCAGGTGAGCGAGTTCGGTCAGGCGAGCGAGCCAGGAGGAGAAGAGCTCGTTCTCTTCCTCGGGGATTTGTTCGTCCCACGTCGTCTGAAGGCGCCACAAGCTCTGTAGTATGATCTTCGACCGTATTGTGTAGTGGCTCAGCAACCCAAGCGGGTCGTATATGGACATCACAGCGCTGAGGGCTTCACGCTTAGTCGGGGCGCGCGTTCTCGCTCGTACTTCAGCCGGGACTCGGTTCATAGATGTGTTGAACCCCAGCTCATCGCGCTCCGCGTCCCAATGCAGCCCCAGGATCTTGCTCTCAGGCTGCTCACCCCCTAATTGTGTAGGAGAGGTGGCGTGTAGCTCGGTAGGCACGTCACATAGCACCGTCTTTTCGCTGGAGCTCCAACCACGCAGCGTGAACCCTGCGTGCGCGTGCACTGCCCTCATTTCCTCGACTGCCTTCCGTGCTTCTTCGGCGTCTTCATAGCTGGCCACCAAATCGTCCATGTAATGACTTCCTTTGATGGCCTCCAGCGCCCGCGGGTACTCCTGCCCATGTGCATCTGCGTTGTAGTTGCGTACGTAATGGGCCATGTACGGGGAGCTCGCGGCGCCGAATATCATACTGGTCATCTTGTATTTCCTCGGAGGCTCTTGTCGGTCGTCACCTCTCCACAGGAACTGTTGCGCTGGTTGGTCCTCCGGCCTTATCCTGATCCTCAGGAACATCTCCTGCACGTCTGCTGTAATCGCTACCGCCTTCTCTCGGAACCTAAACAGGATTCCTGGTAGCGACAGCAGTAGGTCGGGTCCCTCCAACAGTTCGTTGTTTAGGCAGACGCCGTTGCTCTTCGCTGCTGCGTCGAACACTAGCCTATGTTTGCCGGGCTTGTTCGGGTTCTGCACGGCGAAATGTGGCAGATACCAACAGATGGTACTCGCTCGCTCCGACCCGTCGCATGGCGTCGCGTACCCCTTGTCCAATAGGTTGTTAACCTGCTTGGAGTACTCAGCCGCAAACTGTGGGTCGGCGTCCATCTTCTGCTCGATCTTCTTCAGCCGGTGGAACGCTTGATTGTAGCTGGGCGGCATAGTGACCTCGTCTCGCCGCCATGGCAGCCCAACCTCGTACCCGGTGTCAATCTTCCTGATTGTCCTCCCGACTATGTCGATGGCTCGTTGATCGCTCGCCTTGACTCTCGGCTTTCCTTGTATGCCGAGCGCGTCGATCCTGAAGTGGGCTTCGACTAAGTCGTGGAGTTCCTGGCTGCATGCACCCGTGGTTCGGTCGGGTTCATACACATGCAACACGTTCCCTTCTTTTATGATGGTCCTGCGTGGTGCGGTTCCGTGCACCACCCATCCTAGTTGCGTTCTTGATGCGGCCGGTTGGTTAGGGCCGCCGATTCGGAGCTCGCGGGACACTATGCACTCCCAGTGGTCTGTACCCACTAGAAGCCCGGGGCGCGCCAGTTCGTAGCACACCTCTTCTGGTGTCAGGTCCCTCAGGTGCTCGTAGTCCAGCAGCGTGTCGGGAACAGACTGTTGGTGAAGCCGGAGATCCTTCATGGTCCTCGCTCGTACCTTGTAGCTCTCTTCACTCTTCAGTCCCTTCACGTCGATGTTCACTACTTGGCTGCCCATATCTCGCTGCGACATGTTAACCCCGCTCAGGTGGAGCGGCCGTGATGGCCCTTCTGCCCCGACGCTTGCTGCCAGTGCTTCGTCCACTAGGGTGATCGTGGCCCCTTCGTCTAGGAGCGCGTAGGTCTTGACCTCCCCCCGTGGTCCGGACACGATGACAGGGCACATCTTGAGCAAGACTGCTCGTGGCCCGGTAGCGGGTCGGGTAGCCACGGACAGGACCGCTTCCTCCTTCGGTGGGTCAGCCTTCCCCGTGTCTTCGGTCTGCGCTTCGCGTACCGCTTGATGGAGCGTCGCATGATGCGGGCGGCGACATTGATCGACGCCGCACAGCTGCGCCTTGCAACTTATGCGCCTGTGTTGCTTCTGGGCGCATTTGAAGCAAATCTTATTAGATTTCAGGAAGCTCCATCGCTGCTCTACCGTGAGCGCCTTGTACTGCGGACACCGCGTCAACACGTGGGTTTGCTCGCACTTGGGGCACTTGTCCTTTTCTTCTTCCCTTTCCTCTGTCGTAGCGAACACGCTCGCCTTCTTCTTGAGTGTCACGATGGGTCTAGTTTCCTTTCTCGGTGCGGCGGCGCTTGTAGACGGAGCGTACGTATATCGTAACGCTCGGTCCGCCTCTCGCATTAGAAACCGTGACATCACGACGATTTCCGGATCCGCTGTCCCTTCTTGATCGTAGGCGTAGTCACACCAGCGGGATCGGAGATGCGGGCTGAGCTTGTCCAGTACTTCCCGGGTCATAAAAGGGTTGAACAAGTAACCTCTTCGATCGATTGTTTGCAGCACGCAAATGATGTTTTGTAGCTTGACAGCGAAACTGTTGAGTTCTGTGGCCGATGTACCAGGTTTCGGAAGCTTCTTGAGGTCGTCCAGTGCCCGGTTGATGATGACTTCCGGTCGTCCGAAGCACTGCTCAAGGGTCTTCATAATGACGCCTGGATCAGTGGCCGTATGTAGAAGGGCGGCCACGGCGTCTCTTGCCTCTCCTTTGAGGCAGCTTCTCAGCCTTTGTACGTTCTCGGCTGCTGTTACCTGGTACATGTCTGTCGAATCTCGTACAGCCGCCTTGAATGGCAGCCACTCGTTGGCCACTCCGGAGAATGTAGGTAGCTCCGTGTGCCTAGGCCTAGGTCGGGCCATCTTTTCTAGCGTTGCTGCCAAGTGCTCGATGCTATCCTTCGCTCTTGTGGGGGTCGGCGATCTCGTTCTAGATGTGAAGCGTAGCTGTTTGGATTCTCTTGGTCCCACCTCCCCCCGTGAGTTGAGGGGATTCGTCCTCAGCCATTCATCCACCATTCGATGAGGCTCTTCGCGAGGACGAGAGGGCTCTTGTTCCTCTTGTACGCTTGCTTCATCGTTGATCGCTGACACCTCCACTGCTAGTCTCTTCTTGACTAGCTCTTCTTCCAGTGCCAGTTGCTGGGTCCGGATGGCTGCTAGCTTCTCTGCAGCCTCCAGTTCCGCCATCCGTAGCCTTGTTGTGACGCTTGTCGTTGACCGTTGCGACCTCATTGTCCTGGTCGGTGACGTCATTCGCTGTGGGATCGCGGTGTTTGTCGTCTGAGCACTGGAAGGCCCCGCTGCGCTGTTGTGTGCTGTTCTCGAGAATAGTGATGCTGGTGGGTCCGGTGAGAGTCTTCTTCTTCGCTCCCGTTCGATCAGCTCCGCTTCCTGGCGGCGCGCCTCCTGTTCTTGGACGCGTCGCGCTTCCTGTTCTTGGATGCGTAGCTGTTCTTCCATCTCGGTTGCGTCTCCCTGGCTCCTTGTGAACACCATCTCGAGTATAGCCGCACGTTCGGTTTGGCACGGCGGGTTAGTACCTCTTCGGTTTGGTACTTCGGGTGAAACCGGTTGGCTCGGTTCGGTGAACCGGTCGGGTTCGATTGGGTTTAAGCCGGTCAGGTTCAAGACCAGTTAGGTTCGAAACCGGTCCTGTTCCGTACAGCTTTGTTCTTGCCGCAGATCTTCCTACTTCGTCTGCAGCTCGTTGACAGCCGGGTACCTTTCTTCGCTCTTGCTGCAGGTCTTCGTACTTCGTCTGCAGCGCGGAGGTTCTGGTTGCAGCAGATCTGATGGACCAGACTGTATTGGGCCTGGTTGCCGCAGGTTCTTCTTTCTTGTATCCGTTGCTCGTAGAACCAGACTGTAGTGGACTGGTTGCCGCGGGTTCTCGTTCTTTATCCGGCTCGAAGGACCAGACTGTAGTGGACTGTATATTGGTGTTGTTTTGTTGGGGTCTTGTTGGAGGAATGAAAATACTATCTTGATTCGTATCTTCAATTTATTCCTTACTTGTTACCCCTTGTAGAGCAGGAGACCGACTGTATCTCAACTCCCAAGCGGTCCGGCTTTTATACAAAAAACCGTTAGCCGCAAACAATAGCGCCCTTCTCCCTCAACGGTATTCGGGCCCGGCATCGCAGAAATGCCGATTTTATTAAACTTATCTTACTTAAATCTACACAAATTATACATTTCCTTAATCTACATACTTAATTCTACCTAGGAAAAAATATAAAACGTGTAAAAGGTCAATACAAGAGTCTTAAACCTAACCTACTCTAAGTACTCTACTTATGAGCTATGAAAACATCAGCTACCTTTTCTCTAGTTCTTATATATATTACAAGTGTAGTCTTAATCTAAAACTCACATGGCACCTATGTCAATTCTATTTTAAATATCCACGTGGTATTTTTAGAAGAGAAATCTACGAGACAATGCAACGGGATTTAACCTTTTTCTCACGCCACGTTAATGTCTTTGGGATCGTTCAAGGCGGCCCGCTAGCCATTAGATTAATGAGGGTTCGTTTACAGTTCCGAAGACAATAAGCATTGAATTTAACTTATTTTTATAACACTGTAAAATGCCGACAACAGACCTTAATGTTCGCGTAATTCATATACCGTTGGAAGGTCCAAACATGTGGCAGGCCTTAAATAACTGTTTACAGAATTACCGTGAGAAATGTCCCTATGCTAAAATAATATGCGAGACGTTCTGTCGTTTATAAACACATCAGGATATTCTTCTGGTTAGTTTCGTAATACTTAAGGTACTCTTATTTTTTTGTATGGTATAGAAACATCTTATATTTATGTTACTGTCAAAGCCTGAACTACGGTAAAGCCTAGGATTTACAGGTAAAGTCTGAGATTTAACAAGTCTTACTGGTGAAAGTCCTTGAAGATAATTGCAAATTTCTGGCTTTTACCAGCAATCACATGGTAAATATTAGGGCTCAGAGACTGGTATATTTTGAAAAACCTAAAATGTATATGTTATAGAAAACATTTGAAACATTTTGTTTTTATTTAAAAGCTGATGACCTTCCGTAAGTTTATACGCCGTACCAAGGATTTATTTTCTTTTTTAGACATTACTTTGGATTTTTTCCTATTGAGGAAACTAGAAGTAGGTAATCGTTTTTCTAAATTGTATAATTTATATAGTGAATCCCTAAATATCTTACATATTAATTTCATAACTAAAGGTCAAGTAATAACGATGCAGGAAGGGATGATATGACCAGAATAATTTCGAAATTACGTATCGTTTTCTTGGTGCGCTCTTAAGCATTTTCTACCAGACGAAATTTGGGTGATGCAGAGACAAATAGTGGTAGACGCAATATTTTGAGTTAAGCAAATCGCGTTTATTTAAATACATACACACTTAACTAAATACACAAATAAATATACTTAAACAATTGGTAGTAATTGAACAATTTTGCGCTGATACTACTGGCAACTTCTTACGAATATGCTCGCGAACTTTAACTTTGAAGGTCACCATCCGTCACCCATGTGTCACTGCAGGGTGCCAACTCTAAATCAGTGCTGGTTGTCTGACGCCCAGCAAATGCTGAGTTGGTAACCCTTTCGGTATGCGCATGCTCAGTGCAATTTTTGATTGTACTATTTACTATTCTTCTCTTTTCTTTGTCATTGGAAGTATTATGTATTTTTCGAATAAATGATTTCTATTTCTTACAGGTGAACAGACACCAGAAGTAACCAAGTCGCAGCAAACCAATGGGATAGACACGGCTTTGGCCAAGCGAGCTCTCAATGAGACCTTATCACCTCATAGAGAGAACAAGCGGCCGCGGCTTGCTAAAAAAAACTACGCACAGGCTGCCTGCACTTCCTTAAACGTTGCGGTAACCTGCGACCGCACGGGAGTTCTCAGCCAGGAAGTATCGGACCAGGTTGTCGCAGCGATTCAGAGGCAGATCATCAGCGAGGCCGGCTCCCCCGTGCAGAACAAACCAGGGCCAACTTTCAACGCACAGCCGCAGTTTGCCGGTGGAGTCCTCAAGTTGTGGTGTGCCAACAACCACTCCTTGACATGGCTGAAGAAGACAGTCTCCAGCCTGGCTATCACCTCCCTAGTCGTCAAGAGCCAGTCAGAGATCCAGAAGCGGGTGAGCTGTGGAATCTCGATCCCTGACGACCAGAGAGTATACGAGGACTCGACATTTATTAGGCGAACCCTGCGTTACCAGAATCCCTGGGTCGACGTGAAGAGGTGGATCCTTCTACACGCTGACAAGCAGGAAGGATGCTGGTTCGTGGTGCTAAGTATCCCTGAGGATCAAATTCCGACCCTAATTAACGCCGGACGCCGACTCTCTATTGGTCTGGGGTCGGTTTACATTAAGTTCGAGGATCCGAACGGCAGGTTTGTCGACGTCCCTCGGGGTTGGGTTACGAAGCAGTTCGCGGATACAGGGGTAATTGTTTCCCCGTCTAACGACCCGGGAGCACCCGTGGTCGACCTTGCTTTAGCAGCAGAGCACACGTGACGCAGGTCGGGAATTAGGAAGGTCACGTTACCGCTTGGAGAGTGCTACGTGAAAGTAAACGTTGGAGATCCTTGTGAAATTGAGACGGTACTTCACGCCAGAACAGCTGCTTAAGTTGTATCAAGCGCAACTTCGATCTTGCATGGAGTTACATAGAGCACTAGAGCCTATCGAAACACATGCCAAGAGGCTCATTGGCAATGAGGCACTGGTTGAGTCGAAGCTCCAGAGCCATAAACATCGTCGTCGAGTTGCCAGCTTGTCGGTTTTTTAACGGTTGCATTTCGGGGAGTGTGCGATGGAATTGCATGATCTAATTCCGCCTAGCCCGTTTCATCATCCGACAACAAGACTTACGGCGATGCAACATCGGTACATGGTGGATATCCCACCCATACGCACTAAACGTTTGGAAATACTTTCATTATGCGTACAGCTAAGGAGTGGAATTCCCTGCCGGAGTCTGTGTTTCCCGATAGCTACAATCTCGGGGTCTTTATGTCAAGAGTTAATAGATTACTTCTAGGCAAGCGTGCTTCACCGTCGACCACATCATCACTTACCATCAGGTGGTCAAGCGCAAGCCTAACTATAAGAAAAAAAAATGTGAAGTAGGCCACGATCCGTACCACTTTTTACGAGTAAAATAAATAATTTCCACAGGTTACGAATCACGGATTTGGACACGAACACGGATGGATTCTATGAGTAGCTGGTGGAAAACCTTGTTCGTTACATTTTAAGGACAGATGAGTCCACTTTTACAAGTGTGGCCTTATTTCATATCCACAACGCTCACTAGTGGACGTAATAAAACTGGAGAGCCGTGGTTACTGACTATTTTCGACACTGGTTCTCAGTAAACTTAACGGAGCTAACTTGACGGAAATACATATCTGCAGTTACTCAACTCTGTAGAAGAGATGCTGGAAGATGTTCGTCCGGACAAAATACGGGACCATTATTTTCAGCAAGGTTGACGCCCACCGAGAAGTCCGTGTGTACTTCGACGTTACCTATCCGAATCACTGGTGGGCAGGCCGATTGCAAGGCCATCCACCTCCATCGCCGGTCCTTACCTAAAGACTTAGTTTATGGATATGGTGAGAGTAATTTTAGAAACGTGGACGAATTATAAACCCGTATCATAAGAGCATTCAAAATGATTAAAAGTGACAATGTGATACATTGTGCAAACTTGTGCATTGAACAAGGTGGTTGAGATTTCCAGCACCTTTTGAAAATTCTTGTGTTGTTAATCATTGTAAATAGGCTTATTAATTTATTTAAGCATACCAATTCATTGAATGTACTTTATTTGAAACTAAACTCCATTTGAAATAACATTAGACATGTTTCCAAATCTTTTTACAGCCCCTTCAACCGATTTTGAGTTATATCCCGTAAACATAAGGATGACATAAAAACCACAAACCTGTTACCAAAACCAACTGTTTACTACATCTACCATTTCTCGTATCACTAACGCAATAGA
Organism: Anorthoa munda; assembly: GCA_945859665.1. Taxonomy (NCBI): domain Eukaryota; kingdom Metazoa; phylum Arthropoda; class Insecta; order Lepidoptera; family Noctuidae; genus Anorthoa; species Anorthoa munda. The sequence continues at coordinate 2,764,776 of OX243899.1, read as the reverse complement.
ACTCAAAATCGGTAGAACGGGCTGTAAAATGGGCTAATTTAAACGTCTAATGTTATCGCAAACGGAGTATAGTAATTAAATATGTTTAAAGGAATTAAAGGTTTTAGGTTCAATAAATTGCCAGTCCAAAGTCTGTTAAATGTGTTGGAAAAAATTAGAATTGGCACTAGTACAGTAGTCACAGCGGATCTTTGTGTCTCTGATGTTGGCTCTGCCAATCATTGCGCAAGAAACAGTTTGTCATCGAGCATACTGCATATAGTAAGCTAGATAGGACGATGCGACAAACGTAAACGAGTGAAAGAGACAGTTATACAATGCTATCTTCTACTTCAACATTGACATAAAAATAGCAACTGCACAGAGTCTTGCAGCCAACTTCAGAGACACAAAGATCCACTGTGACTATTTTAGTTGAATTGTGTAAATTAGAATTAATATTTGTTTCGGGATATTTACCATGTATATTTTGTTTTTTATATCGAGCTCTCAACAAATATTAGTTCTAATGATTGTGACCATGTCAGCTTAAAAAACTTATACTGTGAAAATTAGTAGCTGAACAACCTACGTGTAGCGGCATCTATGCCGTCACGTACAAACTACGTCGTATACTTCAGGTCATTGGCATCACACAAAATCCTGCATAGCGCAAGCAGTTTTCGGCGCGATTTGAAGACATACAACCGTGACAACAGCCTTCGGGCAATTGCCCAGACCCGGATCACAACACCCGTCTACTCGGAGGATCCTCCCTTTTCTATAGAGGTTGTGAGACTTACACAACTTCGTTTTTTTTTTCCGGCGTGGAAAACCCTTATTGGATGTCCTCCGCCTGGGGGGGGTGGAGGGGTCTGTCAGACTCGTACTGACTAAAAACCACCCCGGTGTTAGGTAGTGCCAGCCCGCCTCTGCGGGCCTCGATCTCGGGTTGGGGGGGAGTGAGGTGTTTGAATCCCCCCGCAACGTCTAAGAGGGGCACGCGTGGAACACTACGCGCCACCACCTCGGGTCCAGATGTGTGGGGGGTTATCTAATAGTTAAGAAAAGGCTCCGACTTGCTTAAATATTAGATATTATATAATAGTGTAATTAAGAGTCTATTGATATTAATTAAACTTTATTATCTATGTAAAATGTAGGTGTTTTTCTTTCTTCACTCTAAATAACGAAAAATACATACATACATACTTAATATAAAATACATAAACTCATGCCTTTACCTCATTTTAAAAAAAAATAAAAAAGTTTGTAGGAAATATACGAAGACTCGTTGTTCATCTAATTTATGACATGAAATATCTTTGGAGAAAATTCTAAACGCAACCAAAATTATGGTAATGCTGTATGTAGTACTATGCTAGTATTATATTATCTCTGGTAGTACCTACAATCAAAGATTACTATTATATACCCTACAATTCTTGAGTTGTCGAATCCGGCTATTTGTTGAAAATAATTGCCATTTAATAGGGAGGTACTTAACGTAGGAAAAATCTGTATTTTGTTAAAAATGAGCCCTTTCCTTAAGTTTACCGTATATCATTACTTCCCTGAATTTGATCCTTATTAGTGACACTATGGCATGGTGTAATAATAAAACATGTTTTTTTTTTCAAAATCATCGGGTTCTATTCCTGGCTATAGAATATTGATTTTTCAAGAATCCATTGATGCAGTTTTACTTCTAATCAAAATCGGCCTCGTGACTCCTTTGATTGTTTTTCGGTATTCCTCATAGATTCGGATTTGGTCCACGCCCTCTTGAAAAACTCTTCCTGCCTTTATAAAACACAAAAAATGTTTCTACCTATCCCACCTTTATAAACTTTGAAATAATCCAACCGATGTAGGTACCCCAAACCGGTTTCATTAGAAAGGTAATAATGCGATGATGATTTTGGAACTATAAAAAAAATTACGGAAGCGAAGCTACAAGTTAAAAAAAATCGTCAGAATTGCAATTTCTCAATATTTATTCCGCCATCTATTGGGAAATAGAAATACTACAACATATGTTAGTAGTACAAATTACATCTCTGTATTTGGTATCTCTCTGCTTTTATAGTCTACGGTACAAACCTGGATCAAATAGTTCAGTTTCAAATGTACAGATGGCACATATCGAAAAAAATGGCCAAGTGCGAGTCGTACTCGCGCACGGAGGGTTCCGTACCATTATCGCAAAAAATGGCAAAAAAAAAGTTTGATGTATGGGAGCCCCACTTAAATATTCATTTTATTCTATTTTTAGTATTTGTTGTTGTAGCGGCAACAGAAATACATCATCTGTGGAAATTTCAACTGTCTAGCTATCACGGTTCATGAGATACAGCCTGGTGAGAGACACACAGACGGACGAGTAATAGGGTCCCGTTTTTACCCTTTGGGTACGGAACCCTAAAATGAACCCTTCATATTTTGGCACAACAAAAGAATTTTTTCTTTCTCAAAATCTTTCTACATATTAGGTAAATCTAAAATTCATACACTAATTTGATTGTTAGTTAGGTTAGCTACAAGTAAAAAAAAATCGTCGGGTTTGGAATTTCTCAATCTTTATGCCGCCATCTATTGGGAAATAGAAATACTACAACAGATGTTTGTATTACAAATTATAACTCTGTACTGGGTCTCTCTGCTTTTATAGTCTACGGTACAACCCTGGATCAAGTAGTTCAGCTTCAAATATACAGATGGCACTTATCGAAGAACAAACACCCTTCACATTATGGCACAACAAAGCACATTTTGCTTTCCCAAAATCTTTCAACATAATAGGTAAATCTAAAATTTATGCAGTAATTCTATTGTTATTTGGGATAACAAGGTGGGAAACCCACCATGGTACTTTTACAAAATAGAAGCTAATAATTTTGCCTCTTTTAAACATTTATGATGAAATGAAATTAGAATATTACATAATTTTTTGTGATATGATTATGAAGTGCAGCATTTAGGTAAAAACTGGAGCTTTCAGGTCGTAGGTTCGAATGTGTGATTTTTGCAGATGGCACGACAGGATAATTAAAAAACGGGATACTTACTTAACTTTCTTTAAGAAAGCCAAAACAAACTTCTTTTTTTTAAACTGATTGTATAAAATTTTCTTTTCGTTTTTTAAAAGCAATAAGTCGAACGGCTGGACGGATTTAGACGAAACTTTCACTGAAAGATAGATGATATTATAAGAATTTGAGGCTGCTTTTAAGAATTTAAAAATAACTTAAGTTAGAATTAAAATTCTGCTAAAAAAACCCATGGAATAATGAACAAAACCGTTTCAATGATCAGTAAGTTTTAGTGGCATTTGATCTGTTTAGGAGTTGGCAAGGAGTTTGATGCGAACGAAGTCACGGGCAACAACTAGTAAAAAATAAAATAAGTTTTCATTCTGTTGTAATACTACAACAAAGTGAAGTATGCCTTCTTCTAATGAGATTTTTAGTTTTGTAGATCAATTTCTGCAAGAACCAGCCAGACGGATCGAAACAAGTGCATAACCCCGTCGGGATAAAAACGCGTGAGGTTTTCATTGCCATAAAATTCAGCATGATAACGCATGTAGCCAGCATTAAAATTTGCATAGTTGTAAAGTGGCACGACATTAGAGCTTATCGAACGCGGCCGGATGGTTTATAACTTCCGTTTCCGTGCAAAATGGCGGCTTCGCGTCTCCGTGGTATGGACACTGGATTTTGTGTTTCACCCTTTTTTAACCGGCTTACCAAAAAGGTCTTCGTCTCGCGTTACCAAAAGTCGAACATAGAACCTCCTGTTCTATGTTCGACATTTTTATTTGTGTATGTTTTCCGATTGCTCCGTTAATTGTGGACCGATTTTGAAAATTCTTTATTTTGTTTCAAAAAGTATGTTCCGAAATTGGTCCCATTTTAATCTCGTGAAGATCTGATGAAGAACTTCGGAGATATACCAACAGAACCCTTCAATAAATAACGGCATTCTGCAATCGCATATCTGTTTATTGTTTATAACATTTCATAACATAACATCACGCCAGTACGCTCTAAAGATGTACGCAGATGTGTACAGTTTACCTTGGTACACTCTCATTCACCGGTTATTTTCATTTTCATGATATTCGGGTAATCTATTCTGGCATTATAGGTACATTACGTAACTACTTGCCTATTAGGTAGGTACAACAAAAAAGTGAAAAAAAAACATTTTATAAAAAAAGACTACCGACATCCAAATAAGAAAACTCGGTGTCCATTAACGCAAAAAATATTGTACCTACCAAAGACACCGACTTCCAAAAAATAAAGTTATTTTTCACTAGTAGTTTTCCTATTTGGAAGTCGATAGTATTTTTTTGTGAAAAAAAAAAATATTGGAAAAGCATTTTCAACGGAACGATGTCGGAGGAGCTCGTGGTTAAACAATAACAACCGCATGAGTTGTCTGTCAGGTATCCTTGGATGGGTGACTATACCACAGATAACATAATACTAGCATACAGACAGATGCCTCATCTATATACATAAAAATGAATCGCTATTTCCCTTGGTCACGGCATCACCGAACGTGAACGGCTGGACCGAATTCGCTAATTCGTTTTTTTTGTGTTGTGATTGTTAGGTTAGGTTCTTATGAAAAAAAAATTAAGAAAAAAAAATTGGTACGTTACCTTAGGCAGAGTAGGGTAGGTAGGGTAGGGTAGGCTGGGTCAGCTAGTCCCATATAAAGAACCTGTGCCGACGTAACAAGCGTTTTTCGTCTGATTAATCTGTCAATATTTTTTTGTACATTGAACGCGTTCGGTTCTGTTTCACGGTGATAGATAGATGGTGTTAGCAGCGACTTGCAAGTTAAAGGGTTTACTAGGTTCGTGAATTTTTTTTCTTTAAATACAGTGAAGGCTCGTTTTTTAGGTATTTTTTTGCACGTTTTTAAAGTAAATGTAAATTTTAACAATCAGTGGGATGCCTTAGAAATTTAAAAATGCGCCATCTATTAGCATCTTTTTTTTTAATTTTCCTTTCATATAATCTTTGAAATGTGAATTAAGAGCCCAATATTCCATAACTTTGTACTTAGGAGAGTTGCTTAAACAAGAACATACGATTTTTATGTTCAATGCCAGAAAATGTTAATTTTACACACAATTATTTTTGTGTGAATTGAATTTTGTGTACACGTCGCGCCATCTAGTGAGATTTATTTGAACCAATTTTTTTTCTTAGCAATGAGACCCGTGGTACAAGTGTTTACACTTAAGATATTAATTAGGTAACTACATTATGTCAATTTATGTGTCTACTTAAAAGTTAAATAATCTGTGCTTTAGTCTATAAAATTTACAGGGACACTTTTGAAAGAACTCATCTATCGAATAAAAACACTCTTGCAACAACCACTTCCGCAACGCAACACAAAACTTATTGAAGGGTAGTTGAGTAATTGACTCAGGCAAAGCATTGTAAATTAGGGGAACCATGTAAACGCAGCGCCGCCGAAAAATTTCTAGCTTTGGAACGGGCATTTCAAAAACTAAATGTGTAGGTTTCCTTTTATTTTTGTTATTTTTCCGTTCAAATAGTTCAAGATTGGATCTCGCAGACCTGGAAACTTCGTAAATATAAATGCATGGGACTGTCAATAGATTGTGCGACTTAAACATAGGCCTGCATGAGTCAGACCATTGCATTTTGAATGTTGCACGTAAGTATTTTTTTTTTTTGGGCGATGAAGATCTTCGCAATTTCGGAAGAGTTTCCCAAAACAACTATGCCGTATCGTATCACTGAGCAGACGTATGCGTGATACACCATTATGACGGTACCTACGCAGAGACGTAATATTTTTAACTCTTTTCAAAGCAAATACGAATTGATTGTTTTTTTTTTTAATTATTTCGATGTGATTCTTCCAGGTAAAATGCTCACCCAGGAACTTTGCATTACGTACCTGTTTTATATTATTATTGTTAAATGAAATATTAAGGCGTACAGGTTTACTTTTAAATGTTTTGCAATGAAGCAAATTAGTTTTGGCAATATTTATTTTTTAATTTATTAATGTCTAACCATTGTATAATGTCATTTAATGTTTGTTTAATTTCAATGTCAAAATTTTGAAAATTTTTATTTTTAATAATAACAGTGGTGTCATCGGCGAACAATACACACTGATGTTTTATTGACTAAGGCAAATCATTTATGTAAATAAGAAACAATAATGGCCCCAAGATACTACCTTGTGGTACACCACAGCAATTAGTCCGTGGTTCAGAATCAAAATCTTTTAAATTGTTACTTAATTTGTTTAGTTTTCTGTTAGTTAGATAAGATTGAAACCATTCTTTTGCCAGACCTCTGATACCGTATCTTTTAAGTTTTTCTAGAAGCCGCGCATGATCAACACGATCGAACGCCTTACGTAAGTCTAAGAGCAATGCACAAGTAGGTACTTTATCATTAATATTTGTCATCATTGCTTTCACCAGCGTAAATATTGCCAAAGACGTCGATTTATTTTGTCTAAACCCGTATTGCTGATCGACAAGAATAAGAAATTTCATCACACGCGTGTACATATTTTTTATTTTTTTTTGATATAATTGTAGTGAGAGCGATAGGTCGGTAATTGTCAACGTCTGATTTGACCCTTTTTTGTATAGTGGCTTTATCAGAGACAGTTTTAGCCTATGAGGAAAGCAGCCCTGTTCCAAGGATAAATTGACAATGTGAGCCAACGGCAATGCTATACGTTTAGCAATTTTTTGTTGTTAGATAGGATCATAGAAATAGGTGCAGGACGGAGCTATTGAAGACAAATAGCTCTGTCCCTTTTTCACTGTCGCACTATCATAGTTTTAACACGTCATGGTATAAGGCGCCTGATCTTGCCATATTGAATCTTGCTTGAAGTATCAAATTTATTTTCATAATTTCCTGATACAAAATTTGTCCATAAAATTATGTGATTTTGCCTTTTCAGTTTTGCTACTGCCATATTCTAAATTCTAAAGCAATTAATTATTGTAACGGTTTTATCACGTCTTATTGACGGAATAAAGTACCTACAACGAAATTTTGGCGTAAGTTTACAATATGTTTAGTCGACGTGGCATTCTAAAATTATTGTTGGGAGTATTGCTGCACACACTGCCGAAGCAATAGTAGTACCAAATTTAACAAAAAATTACAACAAAGAACTATGATAATGTAATACGCAGATATGATTCTAGAAGTCTATAAGTATATAGGATAAAGAGATAGGATCCTATATAATATGATAGTGTAATACCCCACATAGAAAGCTCGTCAAGCTGTTAATCCTGGCTGTCATTTGAAGATCTTTGACAGTCGTTGCGGTATTCAGTAGCCAGAAACCCATTCTTGCCATGGAGTACTGTTACCAGTTACTGGGTTGTGGAGGTGAAAAAAGGCAGTCGTTTTATGTTAATTGAAAACACTCGAGAGCAATGAACTCGAATCAATTCATCGCGCGTTGCTCTAAACAATTTCTATGCTATTAATGGATTGTGGTCTATCATTTGAAAGGTAATTTTGTTAGCTTTCAAATGTATCAAAAGATTTAAAATTAAATTGTACATGTAATTGTAAGGATTATCCTTGTCCCTAATGACTATCTGTAAATGGTTATTAATTGACCGAATGATTTTCCTGATGGAAGCCTGTGGGATTTCTTGTCACTCTTCGGTTAAAGCAGTTTTCAAGTCTTCTATCGACGCCGGAGCTGGACATCTTGCTCGTACTCGCCTTTTCAGCTCGTCCCAAATATGTTCAATCGGATTCAAGTCAGGACTGAGGGCTGGCCAGTCTAGTGTGGGAATCCCGATTTCTTCCAGGTACAGTCTAGTCACTGCAGCGGTGTGGCATCGTGCATTAGCAGGAAATCTTCGCCAATAAACCTAGTAGGGGAGCACACGGCCTAGCAGAATGTCGTTTATGTATCTTTCTGCGGTTAACCCCTCATCCCGACCTCCAACAGGTATGAATATCAGCTCCGTTTTGGATTCAATACAAATCCTCGCCCACATTTTACAGGACATACCCCTGTATGCCACTGTTGCCGCAAAACAGCATTGTGCGAATCGGTCCCCCGGTCACCTATAGACTCTCCGTCGACGGGCGCTACCATGCAGACACATTCGGGTTTCGTCCGAGAACAGGACTCGACTCCACTACTCCATATAGGGCTCACGGTTGGCGCAGTGGTTGAGCGATTGACTGCTGCGCTGCGTGTCGCGGGTTCGATTCCCGCACGGAACAAATATTTGTATGATCTACAGATAGTTGTTTCGGCTCTGGGTGTTGTGTATGTGAGTTTATATGTTTGTAAACGCACCCACGATTCAGGAAGAAATTCCTAGTGTGGGGCGAAATTTAAAAAAAAAAAAAAATATCCCTATATAAGAGATCGCGAGCAAAGTGCCGGGCTTGTCGGTGGGCTGGAGACAATTTGGGTTCCGTGGATGGCCTTTTTGGGGTAAAGTTCGCTTCTTTGAGTCTTCTCCTCACTGTCCACTTGCTGACAGCCTCCCTAGAACTTCTCCGAGCTGCTGCTGGACATCTACGCCGGTCAGGAGTCGATTTCGGAGAGAAGAGTGACAATAAACTATCATCACTCAGCGGATTGCATCCGGACTAAGTTTCCAGTCTCCCAAAACATCTTGTATACCTTCGACACACAAGACAGGCTCAGATGAAGCTGTCGAGCGATAGTACGCTGAGACAACCCTTGCTGGATTAGGATGACGATTTATTTTATATATTTAATAGGCTTGCGCTTGACCACTATCTCACCTGTTGGTAAGCGATGTTGAGGTCGACGGTGAGACACGCTTGCCTAGAAATAACCTTTTCACTCTTGACTTAAAGACTCCTAGATTGTAGCTGTCGGGAAACACAGACTCCGGCAGGGAATTCCACTCCTTAGCTATACGCATTATAAAAGTGTTTACAAACCGTTTTCGGTACATGGTGGACATCCCACCCATACGCACTATGGGTGGGATGTCCACCATGTACCGATGGCGCATCGCCGTACGTCTGGTAGACCGATGATGAAACTGGCTAGGTGGAATTAGATTGTGCAATTCCAACGCACACTCCCCGAAATGAAACCGATAAAAAACTGACGAGCTGGCAATTCGGCGACGGTGTTCAGCGACGACTTTAGCGGCTTCTATAAGTGTGGTTTCCATTTTTTTTAGCTTCAGTGTTCCCAGTGTCATGAAAAATTGGAGTGATGACCAATTTTCATAAACGTCCACTTCTTATAGGCTTTCAGGACTACCAAACTATGAGACTTAAACATAACTGGTGGAATGTGGGTTACAGGCGTGATGTTATGTAAAAGTAGATAAATTCCCGTTTCCAAAACTGTTATCGGTGGCGTTCAGAATATATTAATGTCGGCATTCGCATCTAGTCGTCATCATCGCATTACCAGTGCTATCGCGCTCTCAGCGCACTTTATGTCTTCCGTTTCCTGCGCTGCCGCCACACATTCACACATAGCTTAAATACCTTTTTAAAATCATTTTTGGCCTAAATCAACTGTTATCCGAGGCTATGCGACCTGAGTGGGTTAAAATGTGGAATTATCTAAGAAGCGTGATTTTTTATGATGCTTTTTTAACCGATTGCGTCGTATTCCAAAGAGGGTTATTTCTATAGAGTTATGCGGCACAGTCGGAGGATGCATCTTGTTTTTATTATATTTCTGGTTTATCCTCCGACTGCACAGCATGATTTTCTTCTTGTTTACGTCTTTTTAGTTCCCTTTTTAAGCAGTCAGGTTTTTTGGTTTTTTGAATTAACTTTTTTTATTTATAATTTTTTAGTTAACATTTTTTTTTTCGAATTAGGTACATTTAAACATATAGGTGTTATATATTGTTGAAATCACCATTTACAACCCTTTATTTTGAATATCCCACACGATAGGTTTGCAAGAAAAATAATTATTGGGCCCCCAAAATATGGCGCCCAAAGCCGCCATTATTCAATTTTCCAATTTTAATGTAGCCCTAGCCAGTGACACTCGCAAGGTTAAGACGAATCGATTGACGAAGAACCATCAAAATCGGCCAACGTGTTTGGTCTCTAGAACGCCACATAGGAACAAACATACATAGACTGATAAACACACTACGGCAGTCGGCAGTCGGGTAAAAATGGAGGATCCTCCTCCAGACAGACAAATGGTGTGTCCGGTGGGTACCTAACTGCCCGATGATTGTGGTCGGGCTGTTGTACTCAGAGAACTTTGATAGCGCGATGTAGGAATTGTGTGACGTCATTTAGTAGTTCGTATGTAGCGGTAGTTACAGAATCAGCATGTGTCTTTACCACATGTCAGTATGTGTGTTTATTTTTATGTTATTTCCTAGAGACTATAGAGACGAACGGATTAAAAAAAACATTAGTTATAGTTTGATTGGTATTCGAGTAACATTTAAGGACCATATAGAATCTTGTCGAGGGGTGAGGCTGTTGCTGGAAATCCGGGACAAATAAATCCTCCTCAGTCAATCTGCCTAGCCATTTCCTATATTGGGGTTGGCTTCCAGTTTAAACGGTTACAGCTGAGTATAAGTATTTTACATGGAGCGACTTCCTATCTGATCTCCAAAACCCAGTAACTGGGTAACACGATACCCCTTGGCCAGACTGGTGTCAGATTTTAGGCTTCTGACTACCCGTAATGACTGTCAAAGATCTTCAAATGACAGCTGGGACCGATATCTTAACGTGCTTTACAAGGCATGGAGGAAACTCGCTATGAAAAGATGGTCACCGATCCACGGATCGAACTCGGCAAGCGTTGCTTAACCTTGAAGATCCGACCCTTGTGGCTGTAATTATTTAGTCACGAGATCCTCCAACATTCTCCTCCTAAAAAAACCAAAATCAATCAATTCCCTGCCGGACTCTGTGTTCTCCGATAACTATAACTCCTCTAGGTCTTAGGTGAATAGGTTACTTCTAGGCAAGTGTGCTTCACCGTCCAAATCATCGCTTAGAGTCTGGCCAACGAAAGCGTGATCTGGGGTATTTTCAAAGTTGGGGTATGGCAACATTATTAATCTGTGTACTGTCTGTGATTGCGATTGTTAGTATGACTTGGTAATCTTGATCCATGTTGGCTGATTGTTATATATTTACGATATGTTTATACCTTTTCTTATGTTTATGTTTCAATGTTCCTTATTTGGCCGAATAACTGCAGAAGACTGGAAAAATTGACGGACCATGTAATAAATGTGGCAAATAAATATAAACAAAGAGATCACATAACAGAAGAAGTATTGGAAAAAATTATATAAGTGTAGATGATAATTCAGATACAGATGAATAATTAGAGGTTGAATTTTTGGACTATGATTTTGAGTATGATGATTAAGTAATTAATAAATTAAATGTTAAGTGGGTTAATATTATGTACATACTAATAAATAAATCTACACACTCTTTTTAACTCACATCCATGACAGTCACGGCTCCGTCACACTTCACCAAACGGAGCCAATAAATAAAAAAATAAATTATAATAAATAGAAATAATACAAGTATCAAAACTTTTAACTAGAGGTATAGTTGGTGATACCACATTAGGATTTTATTAATTTGCCGCGTTTTTCAGATCACACTTTCGTTGGCCAGACTCTACCATCAAGTGAGATAGGTGTCAAGCGCGAGCCTATCACACTTCACACTATTAATTAATATTAATACCTGTTTTTAAATTAAACCTGAGTGACTGAGCTCTGCTCGGGTGAAAATAGAGAAAACGACGTTTTCTAAAAATGAAACCTAGCTAGATCGATTTATCGCCCCCGAAACCCCCTGCATATTAAATTTCAAGAAAATCGTTGGAACCGTTTCCGAGATTCAGATTATATATATATTGATACATATATACAAGAATCGCTCGTTTAAAGGTACCTATTAGATAATATTATAAAACCGAAAGTTTGTGAGTGCGTGTGTGTGTGTGTTTGTTTGTTTGTTACTTCTTCACGCTCAAACGGCTGGACGGATCTGAATAAAATTTGGCACAGAGATTTTATCCCGGGAATATGTTCCCTCGGGATAATTTTCGACGTTCAAGCGGGCGAAGCCGCTAGCAGAAGCTAGTAAACAATAAAATAACCTGTCCTAGAGACACCGCCAAGAACCCACGAATCAAACCCCATAAACATAAATAAATTCTAATTCTAACAACACAAGTAAATACCTTAGCCATGCAGCGTCTCTCGAATGATTCTCGAATCGATTAATAGTGGTGAAATGAAATGTATTCCATGCCGAATGTGTGAACTAGGTACGCTCCGGTCCGCTCACTAATTCCGAATAGCGATGCTCAAATGAGTTTGTGTAACTTGTTAGCGCTGATTACATGTCGAGATGGCGATAGAGATTGGGCATAAAGAAAGACAGAAAGTATAAATTTTTGGCACAAAACCTGAGGTTCAGGATTATAACAAGTTTTTCGGACACACGTAACAAATTGTAAAATCGTTGACTTATCTAAGGACAGAGTGTTTTTCTGACGCCACAATTTGGTCATACTAAACCGAAACGAAGTCGCCACGAAATCGTCGACTGTCTTCGAGAGCTTATGAGTAAAATATTAGAATCATTTTAGGTTTGAAGAAATAAAAAAAAATATAGAAAGTGTTCCTCTCGTCTGTGCCAAATAGGTCTAGTTCAGCATGACAGCCAGACAACTAGTGCCTGACGTCGGTTTTCAACTGAAACTAATCTTGTGAGGTTTTTACTGAATCAGTTTTATATCGTCATCATTATCCTTTCAGCCAAAAGATATCCGCTGCTGGATATAGGCCTCCCCCAAGCGTCGCCACACTGATCGGTCCTGTGCGTCTAGCATCCACCGGTCTCCTAGTGGGAGGCCTTCCAACGCATCGTCTTCCGGTTCGCGGTCGCCACTCCAGTACTTTTCGACCCCAAAGACCATCCGTTCTGCGAGCAATGTGGCCTGCCTACTGCCACTTAAGTTTGGCAATGCTTCGGGCTGTGTCGATAACCTTGTTTTTCTTGCGGATGTCTTCATTTCTGATTCGATCACGCAAGGAAACTCCGAGCATAGCTCCCTCCATTGCCCTTTGGATGACTTTAAGCCTTCTGATGAGGTCCATTGTGAGCTACCATGTTTCGGTTCTATTCGTCATCACTGGCAACACACACTGGTATATAGACTTTTGTCTTCCTACTCCTCCTTTATTCTTTTCTGATTAATTTCGTTGCGGGATCCAAGACAGTTAAATTCATTCTCCGGGACTTCGTTGAGCTTCATTGTCTCGGCGCTTTGCCTCGGCGCGCTTCAATACTCGTCTTGAGACATTGGTAAGTTGTACGAGAAGATACCGCAGAACTTCCCGAATGCTGAATCAGTATTATAGTGTTTACCTAAATGTAACGTTACTGTGATGGCATGTAGAGGAGATAGACTCCTCTACTCCGTATGCAATGGATGGTCAGCTATCCACAGACGGATGTCGGCAAGCGTTGCTTAACTGTGAAGATCCGTGTGGCTGTTATTACTCACCAACGAGCTAGCGAGCTCCTCGAGTAGGAAAATATCCCGAAACGAAATCGAGATATCCTAGGTTGAAATTTTGCATACACGTTTTGTTTGGATGACTATGCACGGTTAGATAAAAGCTCCTTTTAATAAGTTTTTTTTATTGTTCTTATTACAACTTCGTTTTCAGCCATAACAGCTGCACGGGTCGATCTTCAATGTTAAACAACGTTTGCCGAGGTCCGTCCGTGGATGAGTAACTGTCTTAACATACCGAGATTCCTCCGTACCTCGGCATGGTCGCAGTTGTCATTTGCCGCAAATATTTGACAGTCGTTAACTCGTTACGGGTCGTCAGAAGCCTGAAATCTGACGCCAGTCTTACCAAGGGGTATCATGTTACCCAGTTACTGGGTTGTTAGCTAAATCCGTTTAGACTGGAAGCCGACCCTAACTTGGAAAGGGCCTAGGAAAAGGCCAGGTAGATTGATTGAGAAGGATTTTAACAGGACCTTCTTAATAGTAGTTCTTAGTTTGTAGGAGCTCAACAACCCAAGTTGTGGAGGTCAGACAGGCAGTCATCATCATGATCATCATTTCAGCCGAAAGACATAGGCCTCCCTCAGGCATCGCCACATTGACCGATCCCGTGCGTCTCGTATCCAGCGGATTCCCGCAACCTTGTCCAGGTCGTCGGTCCACCTAGTGGGAGACCTTCCAACGCATCATCTTCCAGTTCGCGGTTACCATATCAAAACTTTTCAGCCCCATCAGCCGAGAAATGTGCAATGCACAGGCAATCGCTTCATGTACAGTACTGGTACTCAGCTGTATCCAGTTGCACTCGAAGCCCACCCCAACATAGGGAAAAGGCTAGGCAGGTTGATTGAACTTCCTTTCCAAAGACCACGAAGCTTGAGTGCCACGTAATAGGGCTCTTAACTTGAATCGACGCCAATGTACAAGATTCCTGAAGTTTGTTCATTAAACGGGCCAGGCTGACCTGTAGTCAAATGCGAAAAGTTTAATTGTAGCAAGTGTTCCTGACTGTGTTATTATGTATATTAAGATGGCGGCATATATTGATATTGTTTTACGTTGACTGTAACTAAAACAACATACTTATATACAAACTACTAGCTGTTGCCCGCGACTTCGTCCGCGTGGTTATGAAAATATAAAGTTTAATGATGTTTAACGCAAACTATTTTTATATTTCAGTCAACAGAAAATGCCTATCACACTAAGCATCATTTTTTAAGGCACCAATTAGAAAAAAATATAGAGTGTCACAAAATTCTTTCATAGCTTATGTCTCCTACTCATAAATTCTAGACTTGCTAAATTTCAGGACAGTAGTACAAAAAAAAAGCCGGTCTTTCATACAAACTTGCGAGAGCCATTAGACCTCCTTAATCCGGCCCTGTGGCAATATTCGTTTTTAGTGGACGTCTACTAACTATAAACTATTTCCCAGCCAAATTTAATTTTTGTAGCACAAAAAATGAAGGACTTTCATACTAACTTGCGAGAGCCATTAGACCTCCTTTATCCGGCCCTGGCGCAATATTTGTTATTAGCTGATATCTTCTTACTATAGACTACTTCCATGACTAATTTCAAGTTTGTAGCACAAAAAATTAAGGACTTTCATACAAACTTGCGAAAGCCCTTAAACCGCCTTAATCCGGCCCTGTTACAAAATCCATTCTTAGCGGTCGTTTACTAACTATGAACTACCTCCATGCCAAATTTCATGATTGTAGTTCTAAAAATGAAGGACTTTCATACAAACTTGCGAGAGCCCTTAGACCCACTTTATCCGGCCCTGTCGCAAAATCCGTTCTTAGCTCATATCTACTAACTATAAAATACTATCATGACAAATTTCAAGTTTGTAGCACAAAAAATGAAGGACTTTCATACAAACTTGCGAGAGCCCTTAGACCCCCTAAATCTGGCCCTGTTGCAAAATCCGTTCTTAGCGGACTTTTACTAACTGTAAACTACCTCCCTGCCAAACTTTAAGTAGTAGCTCAAAAAATGAAGAAATTTCATACAAACTTGCGAGAGCCCTTAGATCCCCTAAATCCGGCCCTGTCGCAGAATCCGTGCTTAGTGGACGATTACTAACTATGAACTACCTCCATGCCAAATTTCAAGATTGTAATTAAAAAAATTAAGGACTTTCATATAAACTTGCGAGAGCCCTTAGACCCCCGTAGTCCGGCTCTGTCGCAAAATCCGTTCTGAGCGTCGTCTACTACCTATAAGTCTATAAAGTACCTCCCTGACAAATTCTAAGTTTGTAGCTCAAAAAATTAAGGACTTTCATATAAACTGGCGAGAACCCTTAGACCCCCTAAATCCGGCCCTGTCGCAAAATCCGTTCTTAGCGGACGTCTAATAACTATAAACTACCTCCCTGCCAAATTTCATCTTTATACGTCAAGCAGTTTTCGATATTTCGTGTTAGGTGAATGAGTGACCTTTCGCGTTTATATATATAGATAGATATACATACAATCGCGTACAAAAAGGGGAGGAGGGCGTCAAAAAATTCGTCGACATCGTTGTCAACTGCCTAAAATGCTGGCAGTATTGGCACGTTAGATAGCAATGCTAATTCCCTGGCCGAAGAAAAGCCCAGCTCTCTGGTCACTATATATTCATATTAATTATTAATTAATATAAATCCTATATAACTTTACTTTTTAAAAAAGGAAACCCATTAGATATAGGAAACTACAGACCCATAAGCCTCCTAGCAAGTACATACAAACTCTTTTCAGGTGAGATAGTGGTCAAGCGCAAGCCTATAGACAATAAAAATAAAAAAATTGTACTAAAAAGAATCACTCAAGATATTGACAAACTGCAACCGAAGGAACAGGCAGGCTTGCGATCAGGGTTTAGTACAATAGACCACATACAGACACTAGAAAAAAATATTGAAAATTTTGAGAGTTTAATGGACCTCTGTATCTGGGCTTTATAGACTATTGCAAAGCTTTTGACAGCATCAGCCACTGTGCAATCTGGAATGCACTGCACCGTCCAACCGTTGATATGCACATAGTACAAGCAGAGTACAACTCGAAAAAAGAGGCGAAGAAATAAATATAGAAAGAGGAGTCCGGCAAGGAGATCCCCTGTCACTGAAGCTTTTCATTGCAGTACTTGAAAATATATTCCAGAATTTAGATTGGTCAAATAAAGGCATACATATAAATAGATGTTATCTAAACCATCTCAGATTCGCTGACGACGTAGTTGTATTAGCTGAAACTTCGAGGGATTTGGAGATAATGATAAAATCACTAGATCATGAACGCTCAAAAGTCGGCTTAGAAATGAATAAAAACAAAACTAAAATATTGACTAACTCCAACAAAAGGCCTACCGTGATAGAAGGACACAACATACAATATATCAACGACTATATATACTTGGGCAAGCAGCTATCATTTATAAAATCCAGTAATGAAGAAGAGGTAACCAGGAGAATAAACGTAACCTGGAATAAATTTTGGTCATTAAGAGAAATTCTAAAACGAAATTATAACTTGCACTTGAAAAAGATTGTATCCGATACATGCCTTTTACCATGCTTACTGTACGGTTGCGGTATTTACAAATGTAGTAAAACAGAAAATCATATGTACCCAGAGAGCAATGGAAAGGAGTGTGTTGCATATCAGGAAAATTCATAAAGTGAAGAGCGAACACATAAGGCAAAAAACGAAATTTAACGATGCTCTCATTCATGCACTTATACTAAAATGGAAATGGGCTGGTCACATCTCGCGCTACGCGGACAAAAGATGGACCATAGAAACCACACGATGGAAAGGCCCCAAAGGAAAAAGAAATGTTGGTAGACCAATAGGACGGTGGGCTGATGATTTATCAAGCACGACGGGCAACGTTTGGATTATCTTAGGCAAGGACTGAGAGACATGGAAGAGGCTGGAGGAGGCCTTTACCCAAGATGGGATCCATATTTCAAACAAATAATTAATACATACCGAATAATGTCTTATGGGTATGTTTTTTTTATTAAATGTCAATTGTAATTTATATTATTAATTCTTAATAATTTGATGGTAAATTCTAATTTAATTGTAATATTATAGTCAATTTTGATTTATATAGTAATGAACAATTTTATTTTAATAATTTACAATTCAATGAACAATTTTAATTTAATCATTCATAATGTAATAATCCATTTTAAATAGATATTTAATTTATTATTAACTAATGAACTACATTTTATAGGCATGCGAAGAACTGATAATATTATTATTTCTACTGTTTTACATGTTCAATGAATTATTGTTTGAATTTTAATTGCAGTTATGATTATGCATGGTATATAAATCTATATAATAATTATTAATTATACGTATAACACTTACATAAATTTAAGCATACTACTAACAACATTTAAAATGTAACTATGAAATATGTAATAAATGGCTTATTATTATTATAATATGAATATTTAATTAATATTCTATCTTTACTCTATTCATACACGCACGCCAGTTATGAGTATTGCGCATCATTCTAAAAAACATCACCAATAAGTTCTTTGTATATAGGGCATCCTGGAGTTTCCACTCATGTCTGCTTTGTAAATACCTTTTGTTATATGCTTTTTATTCATCCTCTAAACATGACCAAATCATCTAAGCATACTGTATTCAACTTGAATAATTTATCAAGCTGCTCATGCCAAACGCAGCTTGACCTCTTCAATAGCACATATTTACAGCTGTTATTTATTTAGTACCGAGCACATTATTTACATCAGGACAATGTTTGCGTAAACGCTTTACAAATGAAATTTATTTCGATTGTTACTGAAAAGTTTCCTGCTGCGTACTCTGGTGGGGAGAGAGAAACAAATTAAAAATATTATTGGTAACTGTATTGATGCTGTACGATTCTCATTTTAAAATATTTATATACTGAAGCATCTGTTTCCCGATTGCGAAACTCACGATAAGATCAATCTGCCTAGCCATTTTTTCCAACTTTATTGGGGTCATGTTCCAGCCTAACTGGTTTCACCAGTATACCAGTATATTACAGTGGAGCGACTGCCTCTCTAATCTCCGCAACCCAATAGCTGGGTAGCATGATAGCCTTTGGCAGGACTGGTGTCAGATTTCAGGCTTTAACTGCCCGTAACGACACGCGATAAAGTCAAAGTCAAATATATTTATTTCAACTAGGCCAATAAGCGGCACTTTTGAACGTCAAACATTATTAATAAATCTAAATTAAAAATGTACAAGTAATAAAAATTGACTCAACCGTGCATTCGGAAAGTAGCTTGTTATGGAGAAGAACGCACAAGATTCTCCATACTTACTGTTTTAAAAAAAAAAATATGTTTTATAATGTTTACTTATGTACATACATTAATAAATTCATATATGTGAGGACGATGCACCCAAAAATAGTACTACACACTACAGGACAGGTATAAAGCAATAAAAGCACTAACAGGTAAATTCATTAATTTGATAAATAGGAACATGGTTCTCACATACTTACAAATATTGCAAACATAGGTAAAATACCTAATTCAACAACAACGGAACAGTGTGTGAGTCAAATTCTGGAAAAATATTAAAAATAACATATTAGATATAAACATCAATAGGTAGGTATATATAAAAAAAATACATGTTTTGATGATCACGAACCATTCTGGATCATACCACAAATTTTTCTACCAGAGCAGAGCCGTATAAAATATGAAAACTCTTGTTGTAATATTTTCCCAAAAGATTATTATAAGGTTTCCTTATAAAATTCATTTTTTTCTTGAAAACACATTAACGAGTTGTAAGCGTATCAAAAGTTACGGGTTACGCCGCCTCGGATGGAAACTGAGGAATTTTTAATTTTTCTTCCGTCGTCCCCTGAAATATGGGAAGCGAGATTCTTTTTTGTTGCGTTTGAATTTTCTTTTCATACTTTTATTGGTTTTTTAAACGTTTTGGTAGCTACACGACTTGTAACTTTTAACTAAGCGACTGTTGTGAAACGAAAATAAACGACTATTTAAGAAAATCGTGAACTTATTTATTTATAGGAAATCTAGGTCTAATATAAGAAATGTGTGGGCACTTGTTGGTGTTGTATTGTTGTGTCCTAACGGGTTTTGGGCTTATTGTGTGGTCTTTTGACAGGTCACGTCACCCTGGTGATAACCATCAGCACCCCTCACACCCTAGTCTTTTCCTCCTAAATTCCAGGCGCCGTTTGAAGATTTCTCGCCAGTAACAAAAAAAAACAACGTATGGCCGTAAACGAACCAAAAAGAGAATGTGAGGATCCTAGCAGGTCTATGGTTGCTGTCTGTTAGAGTGGCATCTACGAGGGCGGAATGAAAAGTTCTCGGCCTAACCGAGATTTGATTGTAGTACGAGTATGTAAATAAATTTATGCTAATAAAATAAATAATAAAAATTATTGATTCCATTCTTTTTAACACAGTACAATATTAAAACAATAATACATTACATATAAACCCTTAAGTGCTAGTTATTGACAAATATAATTAGAGAGGTTATAATTTAGAGGATGCAGCCATTCAAATATAAATTTTTTTAGACGTATGTAAGTTAAGGTGATAATAATTCTATCGTGAGAGTAGAATTGTGAATAGAGGTATGGCCCAAGAAATGCGAAAGATCTGCGTGTAAAGGAAGAGTGAACTCTAGGTCGATCCCATTTTAACGATCTGGATGAATATTATTACACTCATCCGTTATTATACTCAATTAATAGCTTGGTTCTATAAGTAGCCGTGTGGCTAGAGTCGTTTTGATAGGTTGCGTTATTATTTATCTAATTAGGATTTTTTGTTCGAGCAAATCAGCTTTTCTCCCAGGACATTAACAAAAAGCCAGAAAAATATGACACCAACCCAAATCAAGGAAGACTTGGATAACAGATTAGGTGAATCTGCACCTTCGTATTTTACAGTAAAATAGCGGGCAGCTTTGTCCAAACAAGCCAGAGAGAGCGTCAAAGATGACCCGAGGACAGCAGGCCTTCGAACTCCGCCACACCAGAAATCTAAGCTGTGAAAAAACACAAAATGGTACTGAAGGACCGACGACTGAAACTGTACAAAATAAGTGACACTGTAGGATTTTAACGGGAGCGAGTTTTATATTTTAAACAACTAATTAGGAATGAAAAACCGGCCAAGTGCGGGTCGGGCCACGCGCAGTAATAGGGTTCCGAAGTTGTATAATAATGCGGACTAAGAAGAGGGTTTTGTTGTTGTTATATTGACATTAAAACGGTTTCAGCGGCACACAACGTCTAAAAACGGGCCCACATAGGACGATGTTTTTTTTTAAATCCATATAGCGTTTGACCACTATCTCGCCTGATGGTAAGCGATGATGTGGTCTACGGTAAAGCACGCTTGCCTAGAAGTAACCTATTCACTCTTGACTTAAACTAAAGAAGGACTAACTGGTAACTGAAGAAGGAGTTATCAAATCACAACTGAAGTTAGAAAAATATTATCTATTTGAGTACCACCGCGGGTGCGAATTCCGAAAGGAGTCGATACGAGCGCGCGTTAGAGCCACGGGGAATGGTATGTATTCTCCTCTAATCTGCGGTGTGAATACCGCTTACTTCGTTCTGGCAAGTTTTACGCTACTCAATTAGTAATGTAGTCGGGTCGAATATAGACTTTATAGATGGATATCGACAAAAAAAAAAAGTAATTTGCTTGGCAATCGAATCTAATTTGACTTTAGATTACAAAACCTCGAAAATACTGCTGCACTAAAACAAAATAGACTCCCCCGCGCCCATGCGCCGTATGGACTACGGACCGGTACTGCCAACGACTCCGGCCACTCCAATGCGTTATTCGAGCTTTAACATTATTGATTTAGAAATCATTATTATTAAGGATGTTATGATTTTATTTTTGTATATTTTTACATGGTTCATAAGCATATATTTACTATCTGTTTTACACATCTAACAACGTTATTTAAGTAATTTATCAATGGCATTTGTACAAAAATTTTACTGTGCCAAGTACATTTTATAAGTTGGTCGACTATTACTCGTAAACTTGTAGACTGTTATGATTTTATTTTTGTTTATTTTTACATGGTTCATAAGCACATATTTACTCTGTTTTACACAGCTAACAACTTATTTAAGTAATTTTTCAATGGCATTTGTACAAAATTTTTACTTTACCAAGTACATTTTATAAGTTGGTCGACTATTACTCGTAAACTTGTAAAGCCTACTTATCTGTGATAGTTTTCCTTTTAATTTCCGTTATATTTACTACTGCCGTGATTTTTTTCACATAGCCAAGAGCAACCATTTTGCTGACAGGGGGGGGGGGACACTTGACTCTAACATAAATTTGCAACTTAAAGTTTAATTTTATGCAAACGGATCTCTGAATCGAAAAATGGTTTTAACAATCCCATAGCACATATTTTTGAATGGCCTATCTAACGATACCCCACACCAAGGGATAGACGAGAAAAAAAAAACATCCCCACTTTACGTCTATAGGGAAGCCAAAAAATAATTTTATCATGATTTTATTTTACCACTTTGTCGGAATTATTAATATGTATATCCATGCCAAATTATAGCTTTCTCGTACTTAGATTCTCTGAGCGAAGCTGCGGACGTACAGACGGACAGACGGACAGAGCGAAACTATAAGGGTTCCTTGTTGACTTCGAAACCCTAAAAACGTGTTAGTAAGATGGATGCCGCGTTTGTTGACTGCTGAACAAAAATTCATCCTGGTTGATGTAAACCCGGTTGTATGGAAAGTGGTAAAAAGCGCTGGAGCATAGATTGAATAATGAAATCGAGATAAGGGGAAAATATGTGGCATTTTTTTATTTACTTTGTAAGTGTTAGTGAATAGTGTAAAGTTCAAAAGTGTCTAACATCCCATACGCACAAAACGTTTCGGGGACACTTTTATTATGCGTACAGCTAAGGAGTGGAATTCCCTGCCGGAGTCTGTTTTTCTCGACAGCTACAATCTAGGAGTCTTTAATTCAAGAGTGAATGGGTTTTTTCTAGGCAAGCGTGCTTCACCTTCGACCACATCATCGCTTACCATCAAGTGAGATAGTGGTAAAGCGCAAGCCTACAGAATATAAATTAAAAAAAACTAGTACAAGAACGGAGTGTATTCGCCTTAATAGAGACAATAAGAAAAGTGCTACTGGACAAATTCTTAGTAAAAGCAATAATAGTTTAGGTTATATTTATAAGGTTAGATTGTAATAAGATTAGGGTCCATCTTATTGTTAAACCCAAGACAAGGAAAAAAAAAACTTAGTGTTCTTTGTGGGACGAGATCTTTTTACTCTGCCTGTGTATATGTTATGGACGAAGTGATTAATACGGCATTATTCATAATGACCGGGCAATATGAAAAATGGCCATTATGAGTAGGCAATATGATAAAAACTATTGAAATAATTAAATTGACCGGGTTTTCTGAATAATGCCCATCACTTATTGGGCAGGGTAATAAAAATATGTGTTTTATCAAATTATTTTAATATTGACATTGATTTGAATATATAATAGGTAAGTACGATTACTATTTAAGCAACAAAGTCAAAGGAGCCTATTTCTGTCTGCAGGGTCTAACAGTAACCTAACATGAAGGAGATGACGAGAGCCGAGTTCGCTCGGTTTGCTCGCTCACTTCAGCTCATCCCCTTCGAACCTGACTTATCCGTGTCAGGGTGCCCTAAGCTCCCGAGCTCGTTTCGCTCGCTCTCGGACTAATTAATTGACAATAATTATGGAATTGCCCAACCGTTACGTAGCAATATTCATAATGACCAGACAATGTGATAAATATAGAAGTTTAAATCAGTATTCATTACATTGCCCGATTTTACTTGACTAGATTCATAATGCCCGGGCATTATACATAGTTCATATATTAATCACTTGGTCCATGACATATTATACTCGTATGTGAAAGTATGGTTTGTTAATCTATACTAATATTATAAAGAGGAAAGATTTTTTTGTTTGTTTGTTTGTTTGTTTGTTTGTACCGAATAGGCTCCGAAACTACTGGACCGATTTGAAAAATTCTTTCACCAATAGAAAGCTACATTATTCCTGAGTGACATAGGCTATTTTTTTTATCCCGAAAACAGGTCCTGTGGGGTGGCCCACGGGAGCGAAGCCGCGGGGAACAGCTAGTCAATCATATATCAACCGCTGAACGAGTTTGAAATAAATTTGCGTAATTATTTACATTTATTTAAAGCAGTGTGCTGTGATCAGAACTAATTAGCTTGTTAGTCACAATTAGAGCATTAATTTCAGCCGTCACTAGCAGGACCGTTTACGGTTATTGATAGATGAACATAAAAAGTGCGCAGTACACTGCATATTATACGTATAGCCTAACTATGAACTACCAACTTCTGCCCGGTACACCCGCGTGATAAGTGTTTTATTACTCCAAGGTAACATTATGCCGGAGTGAAATACAATATGTCCTTATCCAGTTTTTTGTCTATCTGTATGCCAGGTTTCATCCAAATCCATTCAGCCGTTACGGCGTGAAAGCGTCACAAACAGAAAGAAAGAAAAATTGTTTATTTGCGCCAGGCACGACGCATACCACAAAGTGAAAAAAAAAACATTAAAAAAGCAAACTCATGTTGGCATGTACTTATATTAATATTAAAACTGGGAGCTATAGTAAAGACAAGTAAAATTTAAAACCCCCCACACATTTTTATTTAATAATTTTTAAACTATATAAATTATCTAGTAGAAGACACGCTTCGATCGAAATTCTATCGAATACGTTATTATGACACGAAATCTAAAACGCCCATAACTATTGAACGGCTGCACCGATTTTCATCAAACATAGCTAAGAACACTCTCGATAAAGTCACTTATCAAACAAAAAAACTAAATAAAAAATAACATTATTCTATGACTTAAAATAAAAACCTTAGACCAAAGTTTAGATAATTAAATTGTCTTTGAGATGGTAGATGGGTTGGATTTGAGATGGTTTATTAAAATACGCCCCCGTGGTGACAATTTCATAAAAATTTTTTGTCTGTGTTAACTTTACAAATTAATTACACTATGTTATACGAATAAAATTCAAAACTTTCTTAGATCATATTATTAAGAAAATTGTTTCATACAACATATATATTTTTTTTAAGAAATTACGACTAGTCGTTTAGACGTGATTCTCATTTTAAAATCAGCTACTGAGGAGTATCTGCGCCTTAATAGGAAACTCCTAATGAAATAAACTATATAACACTATGCTCGACCAGGGAATCGATCCCAGAACCTCAATTTCAGTAGTAGCACTTCTCCTGCAAATGTATTATGCACAAAGCCAAAAGGGCTATTATATACGGGACAGAAATGTGGTCGCTCACAATGGGCCTCATAAGAAGAATAAAGTCACCCAAAGGGCAATCCCATCGCATTATTCCCAAAGCACTGCAACTCCTGCAATCCAGAATCAACAGTAGCTACCACCAGAAAAGCGCCGAGGCAATGAAGCTCTGTCTTGGAGCCGCAACGAAATTAATCAGAAAAGAAAAACGGAGAAGTAGGAAAAAAATCAAATTTCCACTTCCGTCCATATCAAGCAGAAGACAGAACAATCAAGGCCAATAGGAACAAAGGGTCGTTTATAACTGGATTAAGCCCAGTTGCTCAGCACCACGGATAAAAATCCCCCAAAGGGAAATGGAGAGAGCTATGCTCAGAGTTTCCATGTGTGATCGAATCATAAATCAAGACATCCGAAAGAGAACCAAGGTTACCGACATAGCCCGAAGAATTGCCAAACTTAAGTAGCAGTGGGCAGGGTACGTTGCACGCAGAACGGGAGTGGCGACCGCGTACTGGAAAACGCAGCGTTGGAAGGCCTCCCTCTGGCTGAAGCGAGGATCTGGTCAAGGCTGCAGGAGTCCGGTGGATAACACACAGGACCGATCAGTGTGGCGACGCTTGGGGAGGCTTTCATCGTTTTCCATCCGGCTAGATCAAGGGCAATAGCGGGCTCATCAGGAATTAAAAAAGTTAAGGTAAGTCCTGCACGCGTTTTTTGGTTGGTCTTTAGGTGTAAGTTCTGACTGCCAAGCGAGCAAGCGAGCATCGCTGAGCGAGTATAACTTTGTAGTTCTGGTCGCTGCGACAAACTTGGGATGAGAGAGTACTCGCCGGTAGTGTGAACAGCCAGCGATCAACTATTACTATATGTGTGTCTTTTACTGACACGGAATCTTTTGTATGTTTCTGCAGTGAGAAAATAGTCTATAGCTAATCGGTTACTCGTCGGCGGTGGGGCAGGTGCCTTAGGTATGTGAGCATCATAGCATTTTGTCTTTATCACAGATAATATAATACTAGCATACAGATGCTTCATCCCATACAAAGAAATCGTGCCGACGTAACCAGCATTTTTCATCTGATAATACTGATTATTTTCTGTAACTCGATCGCGTTCGGTTCCACGGCGATATATAGATCACCATCTATATCCGTGGAACGGAACCGAACGCGATCGATGTACAAAAAAATAATCAGTATAATCAGTACAGTACGTCGTCACGGTTTCTTTGTATGGGATGAGATATCACTGTCTTTACTAATTTAAGTAGAATAGAATATATTTTATTATACACCAAAACAAGGCATTACACATATATAACAACTTAAAACCATGGGAGGAGATGGACTTAAAGAATTTAAAATAAAACAGGGGGTAGCCTACGGTGTTCGTACATTAAAAATATTGATTACTTAAAAATATATAGCTATATAAAATACTATACATAAACTTACAAATAAACAAACATACATAATATTACATGTTTCAAAATTTCAAAGAAGGGTTGAACAACGATAGAAGAAATTAGATAGAAACAGAAAAGCATTAAAGATAAAGGAAATGGTTCGTACCACGATTTTTAGGGTTCCGTACCCAAAGGGTAAAAACGGGACCCTATTACTGAGACTTCGCGGTCCGTCTGTCTGTCTGTCTGTCTGTCTGTCACCAGGCTGTATCTCATGAACCGAGATAGTTAGACAGTTGAAATTTTTACAGATGATGTATTTCTGTTGCCGCTATAACAACAAATACTAAAAACAGAATAAAATAAATATTTAAGTGGGGCTCCCATACAACAAACGTGATGTTTTGCCGTTTTTTGCAATAATGGTACGGAACCCTTCGTGCGCGAGTCCGACTCGCACTTGGCCGGTTTTTTTTAAAAGATGCTAGTGACTGGGCTTGTCTTACTGACATCGGCAACTCATTCCACAATCACGCAGCCTGGACCGTGAACGATTTATTGTAGAACTACGTAGAATGTGCAGGCATCAAAAGTCTCAAATTCTCCGATGATCTCAAGTGTCTAGAATGTGAGTCATGAAGGAACTTCAAGCGTTCTTTGAGTTAAGAGGGGGTTGAAGGAATAAACAGAACATTGTAGAGTAACGATAAAGTGTGGGCATTCAGGCGAAGGCGGAACTAACTAAGTTCTACTAAGAAAACGGCGTGAATGGTATATTTATTTTTTTAATACGACTAGCCCACAATACTGCAACTCCTGGGGCCCAACAATGACGCATTAAAACTACCATGACTCCGGTGTAAGAGAGGTGGAATTACAGATTACTTCAAGTTCAATCCACCTTAGTTTTCACGGTGAAGTGTTTACAGAATTCGCACAATAGACCGACTGAAAGCTAGAATCAATCCTGACAACATTACATTCATGATAGTAAGTTACTAAATTGTCGAAGCTATAAGAGCGATTTTCGCATTGCAAGTGTTACTACTGATGTGTGGTTTAGTGTTCCGTTTGTAGCTCTCCCTCTCTTTTATACTATAATAAGGTGGGGAGAATGAGTATAAGTTGAATAGTCCACTGCACACACTTGTGAACTACGAAAACCGTCCTTACTGTTCCGAGATAAAAAGGCTGATGGTGGCAGTAACTCGCCTTCTACATAAACGACGAAATGCAGGTTTACATGTCTGCATAAATCTTCCGGAAATACTTAGTTGATGTTATGTTATAAACTAGCTATCAATTTCATAATTAATTCAATTCCAAACACTACTGAATACAGAAGAATACTGCCTACCTCTTGACTGCAAACAGGCGTGATGTTATAAGTTAATGTATGTCCTGAAGGATTTTGTGATTACTTTAGTAAATAGACTTCGTTGATAAAAATGTTTTAAAATATGGCGCGAATCAAGTACAGCAGAAGAAGAGCGTTATAAAAGTAATGACCACAGATAACTATAATATAATGTTGCAACAAAATGGTTGCGTTCACCATTTAACATGTCCGTATTAGTTAGATTTACATGATCATATATCTCGTAGTCCACTATACTATTTACTAATGCAGCAATATTTCGCGACGCGATACGATACTACAAACGTATATATATTAAGCACGGGCTATACTCAGTCGCTTACTTACCAAGGTTAGGGGTGGTTGTGTCCGACCGCCCTTCGTTTTACGTGAAAATATAACTCGGGAAAATAAAATAAATTTTAAACTTCAAATAGTGCTGTGTGTGTTCTAAAATTAAAATTTAAAGTGTGATTGTTATTTTCGTAAAAGTGGAAACTTTTTTTATGACGTGATTTTTTTTTGTGTGTTTGTTTTTTAGTGATTTTGAAGATAGTTCTTATAGTGTTAGTGTTTGTGATTTTGTGCTTATTGGAATTAAGGTGAGTGGTAGAATTAGGATCTGCAACTAAATAGGCATTGGAAAAATATGATGATTTTTTTTTAGACATCTTAGCAAAAAGAGAAGTTGTGTATGTTTTAATTTAGTTCGGTATTAATATGGAAATTAAACTTAAAACGCTGAAAAAAAGGCGTTAAATATTATTTATAATGATAAATTATTTAAAAAAAACTAAGTGACAAGACAGACGCAGTTCTGTCCGGAAAAGCACGTAATTTTTTCCCGAATTAAACATTTCGCCGCGCACCTTATTCGTATAATTTTCCAAAAATTTAAAAATCCTTAGGCCTTATCGAACCCGTCGTTAACTGTTTGTCGATCCCATAGGAAAAAAAAAACGTTTTTCATAGTGATAAACTTTGTTTGATTTTCACGGTAAACTGCTTTAAATTAGTTGTCTATAATATTAATTAGTTATTGCCATATGACTAGTATGGTGATTCTGAAAAGCCCTTGCAATTTATTAGTCTATGGTGTTTTTAAAAATTATTTACCAAGATGTTAGGCTAGTAGCTGATTCTGAAAATCTCTTACAATCTGTTAACCAGGTATGGTGATTCTAAAATTCTCTACCAATATGTTAGGCTAGTAGCTGATTCTGAAAATCTCTTACAATATGTTAACCAGGTATGGTGATTCTAAAATTCTCTACCAATATGTTAGGCTAGTAGCTGATTCTGAAAATCTCTTACAATATGTTAACCAGGTATGGTGATTCTAAAATTCTCTTACAATCTATTTACCAGGTATGGTGATTCTAAAATTCTCTACCAAGATGTTAGGCTAGTAGCTGATTCTGAAAATCTCTTACAATCTGTTGGACAAGAATGGTGATTATAATAATTTTTCCTATGACTGTGAAGCCAATATCCGGTGACCGGTTTATAGATAATATAGATATTACCTACGCTCTATTGCATGGGACTTAACATAACTGCCGAAATGTAGGTGAACTGTAGGTCCACCCCTGCCCAACTCTTCTGGGAATACAGCCGTGATGTTATGATGTTCTCCGATGACCGTTAATTGCAGTGGTTAGTTTGCGAAACTTTCTCGTTAACGCTAACTGCAATAGTGAAGGAAATCGTCCAGGTGACCCCGAGTTTAATGACCTACTTCTAAAGTATTAAATTGAGGTCACTTTAATAGGTATTGCCTAAGTTGATCTGTGCTCCTATTATCCGAGTCATGTTCAATTCGACTCTATCTAGAATCAACAGTTATAGCTTGTTATTTGTGGGCATCCAAGCAAAAAATGTCCAATAGTGGGGTATTGAGTTAAGACTAGATTCGGTATCTAGAATAGTCAAAGTCAAATATATTTATTCAACTAGGCCAATAAGCGGCACTTTTGAACGTCAAACAAAAATTAAAATTAAAATTTACAAGTAATAAAAGTTGATTCTACCGTGCATTCGGCAAAGTAGCTTATTATGGAGAAGAATGCACAAGAAACTCCATACTTACTCTTTTTAAAATAATAGGTATTTTACAATATTTATATAAGTATATACGTTAATAATTTCATATATGTAAGGACGATGCACCCAGAATAGCACTACACACTATACTACGTACAGGTATAAAATATTAAAAGCATTAACAGGTAAATTCATTCGTTTGATAAATAGGAACATGGTTCTCACATACTTACAAATAATGCAAACATAGGTAAAATACCTAATTCAACAACAACGGAACAGTGTGTGAGTCAATTTCTCAAAAAAAAATAAAAAAATACAATAACTATGAATATAAATTATGAATAGTCAATTGATAATGAGGATTAAAAAAATATTCAAAAACTGGCACACATTTTTTTATCAGACATTAATATTTGATACTGTATCTACTTGTATTTGCTTTACAAAACTGCGTATATCTCGGCAACTGAATACCGAGAACTGGACCCTTTTTGCTTGGATTTATTAACATTAATATCGTTGATTTAAGCGTTTTCATGACGATATAGTCGAGTGGAGTTCCTTCAAACGGAATTTGAATATGAGCTTTAGACATCACTGACTTACGTTGGGGAAAACATCTTCATGTGAGAATCTGAAATTAGTAGCCTGAAATTGCAGTGTGTCAATGCTTGTAATTTACTTAATAAGAATTTGTCCTGCAATAATATAAAGGTTATAAAAAGGCAGAACCTCGGTAACTAACCAGTCTTGTCGAGAAATACCCAGTAACTGGGTTGCAGAGTTCAGATAGGCAGTCGCTCTACGTTAAATACTGGTATTAGCTGGATTCGGTTAGAATTTAAACCAAACTTAGTAGATGATGAATAATATCTAGCATATAGCTACAGGCTTGCTCCACAGATACTAATAATATGAAACAGTTACGGTTATTATCAAAATATAAAGCAAAAATAAAATAATAAAGGCCATAAATAAATTATTTATCAACTTAGAGCTATTGCCAGTAAAAAAAACTGTGTAAGTGCGAGTCGGATACGCGCACGAAGGGTTCCTTACAACTTAATCTATCATAGTTATGATAACGATTAGATTTACGTTTAGATTGTCGTGTAAGTGTTATTTTCAATTAATAAAAAACATTTATTCATTATTTATATTTTTAATGTCTATTTGCTCTGATGAATTTTTTTACATATTATTTTTTCATAGTAACAGAAGAGAATTCTGTGAAAATATATATGGCTGTACTTGAATGTAACTGGATAATACGTTTAAAATGATTAAACTGGATTAATGAAGGATATATTTTATTGCTATATAAATTAGTTTAAATAAAGATTTATTCCGTTCTAATACCAACAACAGCAGCAGAGAGCAGAGCGGGAGCAGTGGTGGCCCAGTGGTATCGGCCGCGACTTACAAGTTGTAGGTCGTGGGTTCGAGCCCAGGCAGGCGCTTTACTTTGTGTAAATTATTTCATCACCACTGCTCTCAAAACGGTGAAGGAAAACATCGTGAGGAAACCGGCATGTCCTAGAACCAAAAATTCGAAGACATGTGACATCCACCAACCCGCACTGGGCCCGCGTGGTGGATTACGGCCCATTCCCTCTCTCAGAGAGGAGGCCTGTGTCCCAGCAGTGGGAACATTAATAGGCTGATGATGTGTGATGTGAATACCAACAACTAATACCACTGGTATTTGTTTTATCTCATTTTTATTTTCTTTTCCGAACGAATACCACTCTTTAAATAATTAAATTTTATGTGCGAACGAATACTAACAACTTGAATTTAATACGCAAGAAAAAAAAATTGGTACAAGAAGAAACTAAAATTGTAATAAAGTTGATTATTAGTAATATTATCTTATTATTGAATTAGACGTTGATCGTCTGATGAATGCCCATGTAACACCCACTCCTATCAAGATCGGAGACTGTTTACTTGAAGTTGTAGATGATTATGTCTACCTGGGACAAACGATCCAGTTGGGTAGATCCAACTTCGAGAAAGAGGTCAACCGTCGAATCCGACTCGGCTGGGCAGCGTTCGGGAAGTTGCGTGGTATCTTCTCGTCCAATTTACCGCAATGTCTCAAGACAAAAGTCTATGACCAGTGTGTGTTGCCAGTGATCACCTATGGGACCGAGACGTGGTCGCTCACAATGGGCCTTATCAGAAAGCTTAAAGTCACCTAAAGGGCAATGGAGAGGGCTATGCTCGGAATTTCCTTGCGTGATCACGTCAGAAATGATGATATCCGCAGGAGAACCAAAGTTACCGACATAGCCCGAAGAATTGCCAAACTTAAGTGGCAGTGGGCAGGGCACATTGCTCGCAGAACTGATGGCCGTTGGGGCCGAAAAGTTCTGGAATGGCGACCGCGAACCGGAAGACGATATGTTGGAAGGCCTCCCACTAGGTGGACCGATGACCTGGTTAAGGTTGCGGGAAGGCGCTGGATGCGAGACGCACGGGATCGGTCAATGTGGCGACGCCTGGGGGAGGCCTATGTCCAGCAGTGGACGTCTTTCGGCTGAAATGATGAATTAGACGTTTGTCAAAAAATCATGTTTTTTGTATTTAACTGTTTTGTTTTTACCCGACTGCCGAAGGAGGGTAATGTGTTTATCAGTCTATGTATGTATGTATGTATGTATGTATGTTTGTTCCTATGTGGCGTTCCAGAGACCAAACGCGTTGACCGATTTTGATGATTCATACGTCAATCGATTCGTCTTAACCTTGCGAGTGTCACCTGGTTTTGGTCAGCCAGCTCGCGAATATGTATCCTCCGACTGCACAGCATGATTTTCTTCTTGTTTACGTCTTTTTAGTTCGCTTTTTAAGCAGTCGGGTATTTTGATTTTTTTAATTAACTTTTTTATTAATTAAAGGTCTTATAATTTCACTTTTTCCATGAATGTACCTTATATCTTTGAAATTGATTTGGTATTAGTTTGAACAACGGTATCCGTTCGGAATAGAAAATAAATATGAGTTGAAACAAATACCAGTGGTATTAGTTGTTGGTATTAGAACGGAATAAATCTCAATAAACACTTTTACCCCTTTGAGGTTAAGTATTTGTCAAAATCTACTTTAACCTGAAAATCTGTCAAACTTTGGCATTTCAGTAGGCTTTGAAACGTTCTTAACTCCAAATAATCAATTCAGAAACCCGACCATACAATAAAAAAAAACTTTATAAGATTTTATGATTTGGTGAACAGGTCTGTAATAGGCAGACAGACGAACGACAATGCTGGCAAGTAAAAGGTTAGGGTGGACCCTTTATGTGCGGAACCCTAAAAAACCGCTGGCTGGCATAACTTTATTTTTGTAACCATTGCGTGACGTCACGACACTGTAGTAATTAGCATGCAACGCTACAGTATGTAGATATACCTTACAATCATTATTTTACCTTTGAATTCTTTTGTCGCTATTTTGTAAACGAGAATATTATAACTTTTGTATTTAGTCGATCGTGGCCATTTTGGAAAAATTGCGGTTTGAAAATCTTCTCCATCGAGATCGTTCGATTCGCATAAATAATTACAAAAATACTTGAATGCAATTATTGACAACAAAATTCCTGTAACATTTTGCGTGTCTGAACCCTCGTATGTTATTCATATTCACCAATAACATTACTTAAGTTTAGCTCGAGTTATGAAAATTTACGACTTATTTTATTTCATAAATTTTCATAACAACAAGGTAAATGCTTAAGAGATTAACTATAACACGTTGGCTGCCATACACTTACTCGTAGTACCTAACTTTTTTATATGCCCATTGCCAAGATAGTAAATGCCAAAGAAATTAATCCCGCCCTCCGTCCACTGACACTCTTCTAGAATTCGTTAGAAATCGCATACAATCAACAACGAGAATACTCGTATTTGGCAGTGGGGCCCAGATCTTGTACCACGAGTATACTCGTAGGTTGGTAGTCAACTTGTTAAATAAAATAAACGTGATATTATATATTTCAAACGGTATGACAAACACACGGACGATGACAGATAGAGAGCCTAGTATTCCCTATATAACTAGCTTTCGCCCGCGCCTTTGCCCGCGTGAATCCCAAGGGATAAAATACCTAGTTTATAGGGATAAAAAGTAGATAGCCTATGTGCTATTATAGACTAAAACTACCTCTGTGCCAAATTTCATCCAGTTCCGTTTAGCTATTTTGGCGTTATTGAGTAACACACGTTTATGATGTATATGAGTATGAATGGATTCACGTATATAATATAACTAGCTGTTCCCCGCGGCTTCGGTCCCGTGGACCACCCCACAGGACCCGTTTTCGGTATTAAAAAATAGTCTATGTCCCTCAGGAATAATGTAGCTTTCTATTGGTGAAATAATTTTTTAAATCGGTCGAGTAGTTTCGGAGCCTATTCGGTACAAACAAACAAACAAATCTTTCCTCTTTATAATATTATATTAGTATAGATTATTATATTATAGTATATAGAGTATAGATAAAATAGTAGTAGAAAGTACGATGTACAATGGTGCAAGTGTTGCTATGACTTAATGCATAGGCGTCTATATGTCATTCAAATTTTTCAGAGAATTCATCCCCTCAAGAAGTTCAGTAGAGTGTGAAAGTTCTAAATTATTGCCGACTTTATATCCCGGCACACGGTTTGTATGTTCTATCTATTTCGCGTCGTAGGCTGAAATAAAGTTTCTCCGATGTAGCAGTAACTATGAAGTAATCTTAGTTAGTACGAGTCTGTGTTTCGCACATTTGCGCGACTTGATCATAAGTTAGTTAGTATTTGTAAGTTTCTCACACCTTATTACAAGTACTTATCTTGTTAGAAGTAGTTCTGAAAGGTCTAGTTTTGGC
Source organism: Anorthoa munda (assembly GCA_945859665.1). Taxonomy (NCBI): domain Eukaryota; kingdom Metazoa; phylum Arthropoda; class Insecta; order Lepidoptera; family Noctuidae; genus Anorthoa; species Anorthoa munda. The sequence goes on along the minus strand of OX243899.1, from coordinate 2,730,101 downwards.
AATCTTTGTTGATTGTGGAGTTATTACTTGCGTAGCTTGATGACAGAAGAGAGACAGAAGAGGGAGGCAGAACTGTTACACCCACATTTTAGCAGATGTGTTCATCATCTGTCTTTTAAAGGCCTCCTCTCATAGAGGGAGTGGGCTATAATCTACCACGCGGGCCCAGTGCGAATTGGTAGATGTCACATGTCTTTGAAGTTGTATTTAGGACATGCAGGTTTCCTCACGATCGAATAGAATAGAATATACTTTATTGTACACCATAAAAGTTACACATCTCACGATGTTTTCCTTCACCGTTTTGAGAGCAATGATCACACTATAATATTATAAAGGCGACAGTTTGTGTGTGTGTGTTTGTATGTTTGTTACTTCTTTACGCTCAAACGGCTGGACGGACCTGAATAAAATTTTGCACAGAGATAGATTTCAGTCTGGAATAGTACATAGGATGTTTTTTTTTCCGTGAATATGTTCCTTCGGGATAATTTTCGACATTCACTCGGGCTAAGCCGCCGGCAGAAGCTAGTGATGAAATAAATTACACAAAGTAAAGCGCCTGCTCGGGTTTGAACCCACGACCTCGAACTCGTAAGTCGGGGCCGTGACTACTGGACGACCACTGCTCACAGTCGTGTTAAGGAGCATGTAACTATAGCAGGTGAGCCTCAGATTCCGGACTGCTACTGAGTAATTCCTGATGGATAAGCCAATATTTAACATTAACCTCAGAATCTAATCCATGAATGGTATGGACTTAGAGACTTTGACCTCTGAGTTTGTTTCGGTGTTTCTTCTCAGAGTTGTCAACTAGGAAACACCGGTCTCATTTATGCAATTTCTAACAATTTTGCCAACAGCTGGGCGAAAACCTCCCTCTCTCTTATCCATACAATTCTGTCTTGTCATAGTGCCAATCAGATCTTTCATCATTTCAGCCGATAGACGTCCACTGCTGGACATAGGCCTCGTGCGTCTCGTATCCCGCAACCTTAACCAGGTTATCGGTCCACCTAGTGGGAGGCCTTCCAAGACATCGTCTTCCGGTTCGCGGTCGCCATTCCAGAACTTTTCGTCCCCATCGGCTATCCGTTCTGCGAGTAATGTGCCCTGCCCACTGCCACTTAAGTTTCGCAAATCTTCGGGCTATATAACATTGGTTCTCCTGCGGAGATCCTCATTTCAGATGCGCGAATACGCCAGTCCTCCAGTTCAGTTTCTTAGAGAATACGGGCGCGACATCGCTTATCAACGCAATTTAAATTGTGCCACCCCATCATAAAGGTCCCTGAAATAGTTAAATCATTTATCATTATCACAAACACATATGTTACTATGAATAAAGCTGCAATTATCTTTGATATTAACATAATACATTAACATTTACATGATTCGGAATCAGTGAGGCGTGATTCGATTGTAACTATCAGCGATTCAGCACTATTCGAATATGTCAATTCAGGCGATTCATGCACAAAGCCGCGAACTACTGATTATTCGTAATTATATAATTTACCTATTTATATTGTAGTGTCTATAAATAGGGTTACTTTAAAACACTAACAACCTCGCAGGAATATATTGCTGACATCATAAAAAACAACTTTTCTTTTATGACTTAAAATTCAACAAAAAAAAATATGCTGAACTATAGGCACATTTTTATGTTCGCATAACTCGCCAGAATGTAATGGCTCAGCTGGTTTTAGGGTACCGTACTCAAAGTGTAAAAACGAGACCCTATTGCTAAGACCCCGCGGTCCGTCTGTCTGTCTGTCACCAGGCTGTATCTCATGCACCGTGATAGCTAGACTGTTGAAATTTTCACAGATGATGTATTTCTATTGCCGCTATAACAACAAGTACTAAAAACAGAATAAAATAAATATTGTAGTGGGGCTCCCATACAACAAATGTATTTTTTTACCGTTTTTTTGCGATAATGGTACGGAACCTTTCGTGCGCGAGTCCGACTCGCACTTGGCCGATTTCTGTTGTTGAATTTTTTAAACTCATAGAACAAAAGTGTTGTTGATGGAATAACCATAATGCCTTGGAAGTTGGGTAGGCCTTTGGTGTGGGATGCAACATGTGTCGATACCCTTGCGCCATCCCATCTTCTTAGCACGGCGGGCTGTGCTGGGGCAGCTGCTGCTGGTGCAGAAAACCTCAAACTGCGCAAATATAACAACCTTATTGGCAGTTAGGCTCATCGAGTGTTTCGAGACATAAGTAAACGGTTAGTCGACTGTTCGCGTGACCAGAGGGCTGGCCTTTTCTTCAGCCAGAGAATCAGCATTGCCATTCAACGTGGCAATGCTGCTAGCGTTCTGGGCACGTTTCCCATTGACATCGATGTGGACGAATTTTTTGATGCGATATGAGCCCTTTTCCCTCTCCCCTTTGTATGTAAGTTTGTTTTGTTATTAGTCATAAGATTAGAAATAATTAGTTGTACATATTATTTGAATTATAAATAAAACTAGCATATAAAGTGTTGTTTATGATGTCAGTTATATATTCCTGCGAGGTCGTTAGTGTTTTCAGATAACCCTGTATAAGATGTATAAAGAATTTCAAGTGTCAATTTGTTGTTATCACACACGTCTATTTACTTTAGGACGTGGGATATGAGTCAGATACTCATAACTTGTACCTATGTCTTGTGCTGAGCGCTGCTACTGCTATAGTACACCACAAAATATTATGTACAGGGAATACATGCAGGCAGGAAAGATGTTATGTATGTATGTACAAATAAACTAAATGTGAAAGTCTTTGTGTATCTGGATGGTTAGATGTTTTGATTAATCACGCATCAACATCAGAGGCCTTAGTGCGAGTTTTTACTCACGCTCAATCGCGTTAACGTAAACGATCTCTTATGTCAAAATGTATACAAAAAAACAGGTTTTGCCTTGCCGTCACCAGACGGCGCTTATCCAGTTTCAATACAAATTGGCGTTAACGTTAACGCGATTAAGCGTGAATACAAACTCGCACTAAGGCCTCAGAACGGATTTGGATGTGATTTGGAACATGGGTAGATCGCCTCGGATTTTTATTAATTCGGTAATACATTTCCGTGGTATGCCTAATTATCAACTTTCGGTTAGGTAAAGGCGCTGGCAAAAAATAGTACTTACAAAAATGCGTTTTCCAATGTAATTACACCGAAATTTACGATCAGTTTGCTACAGTGAGATATCCTTAGATATTCCTTGACAAATTAAAATTTTAGGTAGATATTTGTTATACCTACCTAATGATACTACACTACATATTTTGTAAATAGTATGTGAATGAGCTTCGCGACCAACCAAGGACGAGGCTTGAGGTAATTATGCCTACAAAAACAGGCTGAAGGATATAATGAGGTATTAAGGTACTCGTACTTACATGATACTTGCAACACTGCTTGGATACGGGTCGAGTCCACACTTTCCATTTAGTCTTATTTCACGATAGTTATCCTTCGTGCACGTGAATTTTAGCCGGCCGGCATTGATTATCGAGTTCTTATTGAATGTTTTTGCCACCCGCCGTCAGATGGTGGATCTGATGTATTGTCTTTGCTGCACTCGCAGATGTAGGAGTGCGTTTTGGCGGCGAATTTGAAATATGTAGGTAAATGGAAAGGAAGGGACTGGGAAATTCATCCTACTGTTCAGTGTGATATATAAAATGTCACGTCTTATAACCGATGTCTGATTTGAGAATTTGGACATAAGGACGTGTCCATACGTTAATACCAAAGTTTGAAAGGTTTTAGGCCAACGTAGAGTTTAACAAATACTTAAAATCTAAAGTCATAAACTGACCAATAGTGACCATCTTGATTTCCGAAAATTAATATTTTCAATATTACCATTTGACTCCCAAAGAAACCCAATAACAACGCAATTCTTATATACTCTGCCTATAATTAGTTAATCATAACTTCTTCCAACAAAAAGAAAACAATAGCTTCGGGCAATCAAGCTAACAAAGAACAGATACTAAAAATATACGCTTCCATGAGGCCCGAACGCACAACGTGAAAACTTTCCAAGTAAGACGAACTTCGTGAATAAATCCGTTCCGCAATATCGTCACGCGATTCAAACATTACCAGCCGATGTTATTGGCAACATACGAAAATGTTTTGTATCTGAAGTTTGGGAACTTCCGAAATTTAGCACCTTGTGTGGAACGACTCGAAATTGTGTTAATGATCGAATTACGAGTGTTGTAATCGATTTTTTTTTGTTGAATAATAAGATAAGTTTTAATTGGTTTGGATTAAGTTTTTTGAGAGCAGTGGTGACTTAGTGGATCAGTAAAAAACAAACCTTTGTTTTTTACTGATCCTTAGGTTTTTTTGTCCTTAAGTTTTTCTGAGTTAAGATTTATGTTTACTGATAAACGATTTCACTGTCTGGACAGGCCCGCTCAAATCTATATATTTATTTATGTACAATCAAGGGTCAAGTCTTACTCTCCCAAAACTCTAATGGCTAGTTTTTGTAGAAGAAGTTAAAATATCCACAAATGATTTAATATGTTGTATAGAAATTAAAGTATAGATTATGCCCCGCAGCTTTTTTGGTACTTTTGACCCTTAACTGTAACACAAAACATTTAAAAGAGAAAGCATTTATATATATATAGAGCATTGGTGGCCCAGTGGTATCGGCCGCGTCTTACAAGTTGTAGGTCGTGGGTTCGAGCCCAGGCAGGCGCTTTTCAATTCAATCATTTATTTCGGACCATGATCCATAACGGAGGATGTCAAACCAATAAAAATAAATAAATAACAAATAAATTAAGTTAAGTTAAGACGGGCTGGTGTCCGCAACTCCACGTCTAAGCGCGTATTTTGCGTACGGAACAAATAAATTAAGAATTAGTCCAAATCAGTTCATATACTTATTTCCCGTTGCACTGGAGCCGCCACTGTGCAAGTGGGTCCAGTACCCCAGGAAAGGGCAGTCCGGATTATCCGCAATAACCTTTAGGACACCGTTTACGCTCCCCCGCATCCTGTGCATCAGGGATGCTGACCTCTTCCGCATTATTGCCTGAAAACTATCAGTTTTTGCTTCTGCAAACATCTCCGATGCACTGTAGAAACGTGGGAGCCCCAACAGTATCCTAAAAGCGTTATTATACTGGACCCGGAGAACGTTGTAAGCCCTCTGCGTATGTCTAACCCACAGGCTGCACGTGTAGAAGGTCTGGCAATACGCCTTGAAAAGTGTAATTTTCACTTCCCTCGTACATCGCATATTGCTCGTATATTGCATCGGACTGACAACGCCCTCCGTTCTCTTTCGATGTCATCGTCATCGTGCAGATCCTCGTTTAAAATGTGACCTAGGTATTTAAATTTTGTCACCATCTTTAGTGGCACACCATAAAGGCACACCGGAGGAACTACCCCAGGCCTCTTTGTACCCACCCTGAACACCATAACCTCACTCTTCCCCACATTATACAGGAGGCCATGTGACTCGGCTTTACTTTGTATAAATTATTTCATCACCACTGCTCTCAAAACAGTGAAGGAAAACATCGTGAGGAAACCGGCATGTCCTAGAAACAAAAAATCGAAGACATGTGACATCCACTAACCCGCACTGGGCCCGCGTGGTGGATTACGGCCCATTCCCCTCACAGAGAGGAGGCCTGTGTCCCAGCAGTGAAAACTTTAATAGGCTGATCATGTGATGTGATTTGATGAAGAGCACAAAGTTACTGCTTATTTCAAGAGAAATTTATTTTCTCAAAAGATCACCTTATACAGTAATCTACATGGTTCCCATATGATTTAACCATTTCATTTATTATTGTATGGACTTCAAATGAAACTTCGAACAAAACCTCTGAGTTAGTTTCGGTGTCTCTTTTCAGAGTAAAAATATTGTTTTTATCAATTTACAACTACAGTTGCTAGGCTTCATCTAATTTAAATTTACTAATAATATAGATGAGTAAGAGTGTTATTTTTTAACCCATTTAAATAAATTAATATATTTTGTGAAATACCTTTTATTAAATCCTCCACATTACTAACCATTTGGTTAGCAGATAACACGACCCAATATTGTACATAGAAGTTTTCCGCTGCACAGTGAAATATCTATCTCCCACAAAGAAAAACATATCATAGACCACTTATATCAGTCATTGACGTATCAATAAGAAACGTGGCACTTTCTGAAGACTACATACAAAAGAAACGGTAATATTACGTCCAAAAATAGATTCTAATAACATCGATAACTCGTTCAAAGAAAAAACCGTCCCGCCCTTGACAATCGAAACGACATTATTTGATCCATTGACACACAGTTTCCCCTTGTAGACTAAGATCCCACGGCAAAAATCTGCGGGTATTCTGTTTAATATTAAACTTAATTTTCATTAATGATACTTGATACTAGAAAAGATGCAGGGTTGCCTGGAAATATCTTGCCTTAATTACCTTTATCACGGGGTCTCATTGCAAAAAAAGAAAATTTGGTTCAAATAAACCTCACTAGATGGCGCGATATGCACCCATCTGTGTGTAATCTTAACATTTTCTGGAATTGTCAACATAAAAATTGTATGTTCTTTTTTAATAAACTCTCCTAAGTACAAAATTATGGAATATTGGGCTCTTAATTAACATTTTAAAGATTATTTGAACGGATCATTTAAAACTGATGCCAGTACATGGCGCATTTTTAAATTTCTGAGGCATTCCACTCGATTGTTAAAATTTGCATTGTAACACATTTTGGTGCAATAAAACTGTAAAAACGTGCAAAATATACTATAAAACGAACCTTCACTGTATTTTAAGAAAAAAATATTCACGAACCTTGTAAAGTCTTTTACTTGCAAGTTGCTGCCAACACCATCTATTTATCACCGTGAAACAGAACCGAACGCGTTCGATGTACAAAAAATACCAGATTAATCAGACGAAAAATGCTAGTTACGTCGGCACGGTTTCTTTGTATGGGATGAGGTATCTGTATGCTAATATTATATTATCTGTACCTTTATTAAATAAATTGAAATTTATGTTTGACTAGCTTCTGCCAGCGGCTTCACCCGCGTAAATGTAAAAAGTATCCTATGTGCTATTCCTGACTATAATCTATCTCTGTGCCAAATTTCATCCAGATCCGTTCAGTAGTTTTTGCGTGAAAGAGTAACAAACATACATCCTCACAAACTTTCGCATTTATAATATTAGTAGGATAGTAGGATATTAGTAGGATAACTATCCTACCTAAATACTAAAACTAAAACTACCCTCCTACCCCAAAGATATAAGATTTTCAAGTGAATACAACGTCATTAGAAAGAAAGTGGTGTAGAAAATAGGAAAAATAAGTTTGCCATCTCTCAATTTGCATCTGTGGGTTTTCAGTTTACCTGCAAAACCTGGCAACCCATAAAGAGTGGCTTACTGAGAACTAGAAAATGTTGCATACCCATGATACAAGAGAAATTTCTAGTGAAGGGCAAAAGAAAAAAAAAAAGGAACTAGTTGCGGCCAAGCAACCCTGCATCTATTTTACTTTGTTACTAATATAATAATCTGCGAAAGTTTGGATAGATGTATGTTTGTTATTTTATCACGCCAGAACTGGTGAACGGATCTGGATGAAATTTGGCACAGAGATAGATTATTTTTGGAATAGCACATAAGCTTTTTATCCCGGCAGTATATTCCCTTGGGATGATAAACCAATACTCGCGCGGGCGAAACCGCTGGCAGAAGCTAGTTATTCATAAAAATCAAAAACAATGTACATGCAGGTTTTTGCAGTGGGATCTTAGGTTAACACAGTTCCCCCTTGGTGATGTCCGTAATGTCTTAATCCCGAGACAAAAAAACTTTCGAAGCATTCCTCACACGGCCGAGTTGGCATGACAGTTGGGCGGACATGACCCTGAACGCTGTCTTGGGACTTGTTTCACGGTTAACGAGGCATCAGCAGACCTGAGTAAGGTCTTTTTTTTGTAACTTATTTTATTTTGTTTTACTACTTCGTTGGTCTAGTAAGCTAGCGGTACTGCTGAGATAAGGTCTTGGGTTCGATGCCCGGATCGAGCACAGTGTTGTTGTGTTTTCCATCTGGCATTTCGTAGTAGCAGTCCGAGTCTGGATTTGTGTCTGGTTAATGAAAATAGGCTCTTTATAATCTATGTTTGTAAGTATGTGAGAACCATGTTCCTGATTATCAAATGAAGGAATTTACCTGTTAGTGTTTTTAATACTTTATACGTATACGTAGTATAGTAGTGCTGGGTGCATCGTCCTCACGTATATGAATATATGTATGTAAATGTTGTAAAACACTTTTTTTTAAAAAGTATGTCTTGAGTTTCTTGTCCTTTCTTCTCTATAGACAAAGTCCACACTTACTTATTGATTCTACCGTCCAGTCGGAAAAGTAGCTTTTTATGGAACACGCTACTTTTCTGACTGGTAGAATCAATTATTATTAATTTAAAATTGATATTTTTAACGTTCAAAAGTGCCGCTTAATGGCCCAGATGAAATAAAGATTTTTTGTTTTTTGATAATAACTGGTGATATGTCGGTGCACCTCTGCCCAATCCCTTTGGGGAATACAGGCGTGATGTTATGTGTATGTCCATAAATAATAATTATTAAAATATAATACATTATTTATCATTTTGCACACATGGATACGTTTTCATATTATATTATAACAGTATTAATCCATTTAATTCATACTGGTCGCAAATATTCATTAAGTTTTGTTTAAATTGTTCTCCTGAATCGTAATTAAAATCATTCAGAATTAATCGCAAGGCTACATTATTTAACGAATATATTTAGCTGCTATGTACAAACGTAAGCATCAATGAATCAGTTGACTGATTGCGTAATACACTAACAATCTCTTTTCGTTACGACAATTCAACAACGTTCATCGTATTATCAAAGGCTATATATTTTGAGATATACATTATGACGTTTTCTATAAGCACGTGGTTTGAGTGATCCATTTTATTGACCATATCATATTTATCTATTTTTTAATGTTAATGTTTTAATGTTATAACTGTTTTTATTAACCTACTTCAAAAAAGTAGGAGGTTCTCAATTCGTCGGAATATCTTTGTTTTTTGTTACCCGATTACCCAAAGACGCCTGGACCGATTTGGAAAATTCTTCTTTTGTTTGAAAGGTCCAGTTGGTCCCATGGTCATCAGGTCAGAATTTGTTAATGTGATGCTAGAGAAATCGAGGAAACTCCTCAAATATTATAGGCATACGTATAGCGATTTGGTATTATCATCAACAATGCAAGCATTTGCACTCAGAAAGTGTCATTTGGTGAAGTGAAACTGATGAAGAAGACCACACAGGAAAACTAGGCTGCTTTTTCGCGGTAAAATGCGTGGTTGGTATGGAAGGCCGCTGTTGTTATCATTATCATCATCATTCCAGCTGAAAGACGTCCATTGCTGGACATAGGCCTCCCCCAGACGTCGCCACATTGACCGATCCCGTGCGTCTCGCATCCAACGCCTTCCCGCAAGCTTAACCAGGTCATCTGTTCACCTAGTGGGAGGTCTTCCAACGCATCGTCTTCGCCGTCGGTCACCATTCCAGAATTTTTCGGCCCCACCGGCCATCCGTTCTGCGAGCAATGTTCCCTGCCCACTGCCATTTAAATTTCGCATTTCGAAGCCGCGGGGAAATCCTAAAAATACATAGATTTGAGGAAATCATTGATATAAAGATCCACTGACTGCCTCGTAGAATCATGTAGGTTAGTAGGCCTGTTCTATTATTACACTTCAAGGCTAGGGGCGCACCGCAGACTAGTATCGAATGTCTATCGTAAGTACGGTTACAAGAAATGAATCTGTGCTGTAATTACCGAAACAATTAAAAAGCCATTGCATCTCGCGTGGATCTACGTTTCAAGCACTCAAGGGGTTAATTTTTGATATTTCCAATATAAAGTATAACAATTTTTTTTCGTGAGAAAAAGTTAAACTATTAGTTTATTTAATGTTGGAATTTTCTTAATTATTTTTCTTGGTTGTTTTTCATTGATCACTTTTGATGTTGACTGTACGTAGGTCAGAGGTGCTCGTGGTTAAGTAACAGCCTCATTCGATTGCCACGGTTAAGCCACACTTGTCGAGGTTGGTCCGTGGATGGGTGGACATCCATTATTTATTTAAAATCTCCGGGCCTCGGAAAGCACGTTTAGCAACAGCTAGCTAACGAACACGTTCTGGCTGTCATTTGAAGATCTTTGAAACAGTGGTCAAAAGCTAGAAAAGGAGATTGCCCATATACGGGCCCCTTATGAAAAGAAATGATTGAAATCGTTTATTTCCTAAATGTGGGTGTACAGATTAGATGTTCTTTTAGCAGAGAGTCCCTATACATTTTGCCTTACGGCTTGCAAATTTTTATTATTTTTAAATTTAATTTAATATACAGAAGCACCAATATTTTTATAAATTATCAACATTTCAAAGCCCTTTACTTTATATGTACAGACAACAACAGATCAGGTTCCTTCACTTGGACATTTGTATGCACCTTATTGCATTGTAATAAGGGTTAATTTCAAGAACAGAAACATCGTTATATCTCGTGAACCCCGAAAAATAAACAAAAATGTTTTCTAATTTTGAATATAACGTGTTTTTTCCACAATATACAACAACATTCATCAAGATACAACCATTTTTTTAAAGGGGCCCAAGTTCCCTTACAAAATGGGCATTCTCCTTTGACACCAGTTTTGTCAACGGGTATCGTATTACTCACTCAGTCACCTGCATCTGGTTAGTCTCCTAGCCTGACCCCAAAATAGTTGGGAAAAGACAGGCGTATTGATTGATGTTGGTTGCTACAAAACCTGTTATTTTTTTTTATTTGCGACCCACTTGCGATCCACGTATTAAAGGGGAAAATTACCTGAAGCTTTAAATTGCTAATTTTTGTTCGTCAAGTGTCCCCCACCCCTGCCAGCTAAATGGTTGCTTTTGGATGTAAAATTCACGGCAGTAGTATGTATAACGAAATTAAAAGGAAATCTATCACAGCTCAGTAGTCTTTACAAGTTTACGAGTAATAGTCGACCAACTGATAAAATGTATGTGTGAGCCGCCGAAACCGTTTAAATGTTCATGAAACAACAAAAATCTTAGTCCGCATAACCCTATTACTGCGTGTAGCCCGACACGCACTTGGCTGGTTTTTTTACTCTACGTAATCGTAGTTTCATTTGAAAAATCCGGCCAAGTGCGAGTCGGACTCGCGCACGAAGGGTTCCGTATCCAGGGTGGCGTCAACCATGTATGTATGGGGACACCCTTTAATTTTAAACTTTTTATATTTTTTGGAATTTTGCCTTTACTTGTGCTGTATTTTTTTATTTGTACGTTACTTTTCCCCAAATTTCGTGATTCTAGGTCAACAGGAACTACCATATAGGTTTACGCCACAAAACCTATACCTAAATTCCGAAAAATAATAAATTTGAAAATTAAGGTAAATTTTGGTATTTACAAGTTATGGTTTTTGGTATTTAGTGTTGGAGGAGCTCGTGGCTAAATAATAACAGCCGCACGGGTCGATCTTTAAGGTTAAGTAACGCTTGACGAGGTCAGTTCGTGGACCATTTCAACATACCGAGTTTCCTCCGTGCCTCGGAAAGCACGTTAAGCCGTTGGTCCCGGCTGTCATTTGAAGATCTTTGACAGTCGTTACGGGTAGTCAGAAGCTTGAGATCTGACACCAGTCTTGCCAAGGGGTACCGTGTTACCCAGTTACTGGGTTATGAAGGTCAGATAGGCAGTCGCTCCATATAAAACACTGGTACTCAGCTGAATCCGGTAGGACTGGAACATAATTGGGAAAAGGCTAGGCAGATTTTTATCGTGATGATTCAGGACCTTGATTTTTATACACCTAATAGGAACTGTAGACCTCAGTATCTGGTTCAACTTGGTAGGTCCACCCGTTCCTGAGAAAATCGGTGGTGACACACGTACAGACAGACGGGCAGACGGACAAGAGGGTTCTCAAGAGGGTGATCTTATAAGGGTTTCTTTATATACCTTTTGAGATACGGAACCCTAAAAAATAGATAGCTTCAAACGAGATGAACCTGAGTAAAAATGAGCCAGTCCTCTGCCACTGATGTAAGAAATTGGCAAAACGTGACATTCATGCTAAGCAGTCCAGGAACTAGCACATTAGTTTACTTACGACTACCCTCCGAAAATATTGTGTTTGACAACACCCAAGAGGCGCACCCGAAAAAAAGAAGTGAAAACAAACTTTTCCGATTCGCTATAAAAACCGGTAAACCGTGCCGATCTCTATCGAAACTATACCGGATTTTTATTTATCGTTTCCCGTTTTATCCGCGAGCGGCGTTAGTACTGTTTGTTGGGAATTAAAAAAAACTATAAAGGTTTTTTCTTTCTTTATTTTGTTTCCTTTTTTTACTGCCGTTGTTATTGAAAACTTGTGATGTTATGTTTCCTCAATAGAGAAGGCTTTCCTACTTTTGAAAGGTTTGCCTGCAATTTGAAATACATAAAAATAAAAAAGTTTTTTACAGAAATGAGAGCGGTTTTCAGTTTACTATTTTGCACGATTTACATTTGGCAAAAGAGTGACGTATCAATAGTACGAATAATGTTTTTGTTATAGTGAAGACTGATGGGTGAGTTTTTGATAGCTTTTCAAATATATGAATGCGTATTTTCATAAGGACTGAGTAGAAAAAAAAGTTAATAAACAATTAAAAATACTCGACTGCTTAAAAAGCGAACTAAAAAGACGTAAACAAGAAGAAATTCATGCTGTGCAGTCGGAGGATACATCATACCTATTCGCGAGCTGGCTGACCAAAACCAGATGTATCCTCCGACTGCACAGCATGGATTTCTTCTTGTTTACGTCTTTTTAGTTCGCTTTTTAAGCAGTCGGGTTTTTTGATTATATTAATTAACTTTTTTTATTTACAACTATTTAGTATTTATTTTTTTAAGATTTAGATACATTTAAACAAATAGGTATTAGATATTTTTGAAATAAATTCAAACCCTGTGTTTTGATACCCCACACGATGGGTTTGGAAGGAAAAAATATTTTTTTCCTCCTCAAAGTTGCGCCCAAAAACCGCAATTTTTTTTTTTTACAATTTTAATGTAGCAGTGGACACTCGCAGGGTTAAGCCGAATTGATTGACGTAAGAATCATCAAAATCGGCCAACTCGTTTGGTCTCTAGAACGCCACATAGGAACAAACATACATACACTGATAAACACATTACCCTCCTTCGGCAGTCGGGTAAAAACGACAAAGTGCGAGTCATATTCGCGCACAGATACCGTATGAATAGCTACTTTCACCAAAATAAGAAGGGTAACATTACTAACGTTAATAAAAAATGAAAGCACCGAACATTGCTCTAACGAATGGACATTTTTGTTTTTGAAGTCTTTAGGTTCGCGTTTGACTACTATCTCGCTTGTTGGTAAGCGATGATGTGGTCTGCGGTGAAGCATGCTTGCCTAGAAGTAACCTCTTGACTTAAAGACCCCGAGGTAGTAGCTATCAGAGAACAATTTTAAAGGCTCTGGCAGGGAACTCCACTCCTTAGCTGTGTGCACAATGAAAGTATTAGCAAAAAGCTTTGTGCGTATGGGTGGGTTGTACCGATGGCGCATGGCGGAATCAAATTGTGCAGATCCATCGCAACTCCCTGAAATGTAACCGATAAAAATTGGCCAAGTGCGAGTCGGATTCGCGCACGAAGGGTTCCGTACCATTATCGCAGAAAACGGCAAAAAATCACGTTTGTTGTATCGGAGCCCCACTTAAATATTTATTTTATTCTTTTTTTAGTATTTGTTGTTATAGCGGCAACAGAAATACATCATCTGTGAAAATTTGAACTGCCTAGCTATCACGCTTCATGAGAGATAGCCTGGTGACAGACGGATAGACAGACAGACAGACAGACGGATCGCGGAGTCTTAGTAATAGAGTCCCGTTTTTACTCTTTGGGTAAGGAACCCTAAAAACCTACTTTTACTTTTCCAAGTACATTTTGTAAGTTGGTCGACTATTACTCGTAAACTTGTAAAGCCTACTTAGCTGTGATAGATTCCTTTTAACTTAGTTATATATACTACAGCTGTGATTTTTTTCATATATCCAAAAGCAACCATTTAGCTGGCAGGAGGCTCCCACATCTCTCCCGGTGGGTTCCCGCATTGTCGAGGCGGGGAGGCTCAGTAGCCGTGGCTTGGTCACCCACGGTGAAGCGTAGATGAACCCGAGGAGGGGCCGCGCGTCAGGGCTTTTGCCGACTAAGCCAACGACGTAGCGGCCAAAAAGTAGGTAGCGGTGCCGCTTAAGCGACATCACAACCGAGGTGAGCCGCGATTTTGTGTGGGGCCTTCCATTCCCATACGATATCGCAGCTGAGGGTTGGAGGTTGTTCTGGTGCGCCGGTGATGGGGGGTACTCCCCAGAGGTGGGACCGGTGACGGACAGCCACGGCGGGTTCGCGGTGAGTGCTAACGCTTGCCCGTGTTCCCGCCATAAGTGGCACAGGAGGACACCGTGGAGTTTTAGTGGGTTGAAGTCCTATTTCATTACTGGTAAATTTTCGTAAATTGTTAGAAAATAAACATTTTCTACCACATTTAACGCATTTCAAGTACACAAATCACATACTTATAAGCAGAAAATGTTTTATTGATTTTCTAACAATTTACGACAATGTACCAGTAATGAAATAGAAATACATAATGAGTACAAATTTTAGGCATGCTCCCGTTTCATCACTTCTACGCCAGCTGGAATTTTAGCGTGGTCATGCTGGTAAAGTACCTTGCCAGCACGACCTTTATATCTGCGATAATTAAGAGGTATAAAATTTCTAATCAGTGGTATAAAATAGTACAAATTAAAAGGATTTTAGTACCATCTAAAGTTATAATGAATGTGTACATGGTCGTGCTACGGAGTACAACACTTCATGCGTGTTGTACTTCGTATCTCTGACGGACATGGCGAAACTGTAAGGGTTCCGTGTTAGGAAGTAAGGAACCCTAAAAATGTTGTAAAAAATAGCTTCAAAGGATAGAATTTAAATGTAACCTTTTCTCTACATGGCCTTGCGCACGTGTGTACTAGGTACTACTAATTCATTATTTGATAATTTTCTTTTACAGTCTAGTGAACACTTACGAACAGTATTTAAAATGTATTTTTTTAAATATTTTCTGATAAAACTTGTCATGAGGTACCTAATCAACATGTAGATTTTCACACAAGAATAATTTTCATTGCTAAAATTAATTATGAAATTACGCTTAATGTAACAATTTAATGATATACATCAACTCACCAGTGTTAGTAACTAAATCTTAATTAGAACTTGACGATGAAATCCTAAATTTAGTTTTTAATTATTAACAATATATATTAAGTCGTTGGTATGATGGAAAGGATAAATTAAAATTTACTAAGAAGATAAATTGTGGTGTGCATGTGTCTATGTGTGTTGTCGTGTGAAGAACAATATGAAAAAACCGGCCAAGTGCGAGTCGGACTCGCACACGAAGGGTTCCGTACCATTATCGCAAAACACTGCATAAAAATCACGTTTGTTGTATGGGAGCCCCCTTAATTTATTTTATTTTAATTTATTAATTATTATTTTTTGAAGTAAATATTACACTAAACATTCTGTGAATATTTCAGGCGTCTACCTGTTGCCGTTATTAATATCGAGCAAAAAACGGCAAAAATATCACGTTTGTTGTATGGGAGCCCCCCTTTAATATTTACTTTATACTGTTTTTAGTATTTGTTGTTATAGCGGCAACAGAAATACATCATCTGTGAAAATTTCAACTGTCTAGCTATCACGGTTCATGAGATACAGCCTGGAGACAGACAGACAGACAGACAGACAGACAGACAGACAGACAGACGGATCGTGAAGTCTTAGTAATAGGGTCCCGTTTTTACCCTTTGGGTACGGAACCCTAAAAACCGGCCAAGTACGAGTCGGACTCGCGCACGAAGGCTTCCGTACCATTATCGCAAAAAACGGCAAAAAAATCACGTTTGTTGTATGGGAGCCCCACTTAATTATTTATTTTATTCTGTTTTTATTTGTTGTTATAGCGGCAACATAAATACATAATCTGTGAATATTTCAGCTATCTAGCTATCCCGTGATAGCTAGATAGCTGAAATATTCATGAGATACAGCCTGGTGACAGACGGACAGACAGACAGACAAACAGGCTGATCGCGGAGTCTTAGTAATAGGGTCCCGTTTTTACCCTTTGGGTACGGAACCCTAAAATTGATTCGCCGAACCCAAAAAAGTACTATTTAAATTGGGATAAGTGCAAGAGTATGATACTTATCGCCGGTTTGCTTAACGTTTTTCTTAAACGTCTCTGGTTGATGGTTTGGATCATGTAAAATATTTTTACATGGAAAAATATCTTCCTAGATTCTCAAGGATATTTTCCTCATCTTCTCAAGACCTATCTACCCCCATCACGGGATCATATCGTTTCAAAATTACATCACGATCCGAAGTACAAGGAAACGAACTCTCGTCTAATTTTAACGAAAACAGTATGGCCGCCGCGATAAGGGCTTGAATTTTATAAGCCATAATATTATAAGTAATCAGTCACTGCTTTCATCCCCTTATCTTCCGAACCAAACTACGTATTAAATTAACTTTCTTTACAAAAGGGATGAGGCGATTGTCAATCGAGTCGCCCGAGAATTTAGTCGATTCTATTTTAGATGAATCTGTAATCGACTTTCGTGATTTTTTGACAAACTTCAAGTGTTTTGGGATAGATTAATCAGAGCTTTATAATTATCCGTTATTGTTTCCACCATAAGTCATTTATTCTTAAACAATTACTTGTATCTGAATTTACACAATTACAGTATATACACTAAAATAGATTACATTCGGATTACAATGATTATATCAACAATTTTAAAACAATAAATTTACATTTCAAACAATAACAATAAAACAATTAATTAACGAAAAATTAGCATAGATTGATAAAATATTAATTAGAAATAATGAATTTGTGGTTAGTTCATTAAATCAGAACCCTTGACTATCTCAATAAAATAACAATTCAATAAAATGAAATTACAGATCTTCTACAGCATATAGACACTTATTCAATAGGAAATGTTTTAGTTTTATTTTGAAAGCGCTATTATAGACAGTACTTTTTATGTCTATAGGCAACTTGTTGAACAATTTTACAGACTGGTATCGTGGACTGTGTTTAACAATTCTTAGGTTATGATTTGTAAGATTTTTATTCTTCAAGTCCAGTCTACGGGTGCCTTCCCTTATCTGAGCACAGGCCTTCCACGGCTGTCCTCATTTGAGCACAGGCTTCCTCCCTGTGATAAGGAGTGCTGTAATCCACCACGCAGGCCCTGTGGGCTGGTGGATGTCACGTGTCTTCTAATTTTTAGGCCTGGGTAATGCCGGTTTCCTTAGGATGTTTTCCTTTACCGTTTTGAGAGTTGTGGTGGTGAAACAAATTACGCAATGTAATGCGTCTGGCTAGATTTAATCCAACGAATTATAACTCGGCAGTCGGGGCCGTTACCAATGCGCAATTACAGCTTATCACTACATAGTATAAAATAAAGTCGCTTCCCGCTGTCTGTCTGTCCCTATATATGCTTAGATCTTTAAAACTACGCAACGGATTTTGATGCGGATTTTTTTAATAGATAGAGTGATTCAAGAGGAAGGTTTATATGTATAATACACGCGGGCAAAGCCGCTGGCAGAAGCTAATAAAATTATAAATGGAATATCGAAAAATAAATATAAACAACGAAAAAAGAAACAAAGATTTTTCGATTAAAAATCACTTCAAACCAATGAATGCCAGCAACTTTCAGGAGAAGTTTTAAAACATTTTTTTTTTCCTAATCGATTCTTTATTGTGAAATCCGTTTAGTAAATTACTCGTCCAATCGTCGCGTCGCAAACACGACCCAATAAACTCCTTAGAAAATCAATCTTCGTTTAATTAACTACTTTGAGACGGATTCTCGTAAATCGATCCCTTCGAAACTGTCTTCCAATTTAATTTGACGAACCCAAGGTAAGTAGGCAATTGTTTTTTTTTATCAAGATAGAACTTTGCGAAGAATTTTATGCGTAGGTAAGCTATAAAATCTCTTCATTTGAGGTAGGCTTTTAATAACGCAGGTTTGTCGTATTATTTTTTATTGGAGGATTGTTTTTTTTTTGTGAAAATTATGAGCAGTCTGTTTTTTATTTTAATTTATGCTATGTTTAACTGCGTAGCTTGTACAACACGAGGGCCAGATGTTTGAACCACTGAATAGTTCAATAAATTGCAAAAAAAAAAGAAAGAAATTATCACATCTCAACTCTCATACAACCGAATTCGCGAATAACAGCTATATCCTTACCTATACAACAACGTATCCATCCGACTACCCTCCAATAGCCCCAATCGTTATATCAAACACAATAAGTATATACTCATATCTGTCGTCGAAAGTAGAAATAAATAATAACCCCCTCACCCTCCTCCCCGAGTCTAGACTGGACAAGAGGGGGAGAGGGCGGAATCTTGGCCGATATTTCAAACGGACAAAAGATAATTTGAGATGGAACATTATCGAAAAAGCCTTTGGACACGTCCGCGAGATCAAGGGCCAATTGCTTGGACGATTGTCAAGAGTTGTCCTGTTTTTCTTTTGTTATTTTACTATTTGTATTTATGTAGACAGACTAACTGATAGTTACCGCTGTTTATGGACATCTAATGACACCGTAGTCATTGTCTATGGAAGTCTACGATTCAATGCCCCGATTTTAAAATTAAGACTATGAAGTTGAGTCTTCGGCAAACTCTGCCTGAAATATGTCAAACTTTGGCATTAAAGAAGGGCTTGAGACTTTCTTAACTCCAAAAGCTCAATTCAGTAACCGGTTAAAACTCTTGACCCGGCAATGAACGTCTAACATTAACCGGTTTAATGCCGTAATTACCGAAACTATTAAAAAGCCATTGTGTCTCGCGTGGATCTACGTTATAGGCACTCAAGGGGTTAAGTAACGTAGCAGTGCTTTTCCGGAAGCTTGTGAGTTCCGATCATAGAATACGAAAGACGAACGTTTTATATGTATCTATATCCTTTTATACGTATCATCAGACGTAGATATATTGATAATGAAAACAATATCTGTTTTGAGCTATTGGGCTGGGTTGTAAAAATACTGACTGGTACTAAGCTACATCCTATTATCAATACATATATTTCAGATTAGCTGACGCCTCGCGGTTTCACCCGCGTAGTTCCCGATCCTGTGGGAATACAGGGATAAAAATTTCACCCGGGGATAGTGTAGTTTCCCAACGGTAAAAGGATTTTTAAAATCGGTCCAGTAAATTTACTCATTGCATACAAAAATATAAAAATACAAATCTTTCCTCTTTATAATATTAGTGTAGACTAGCTTCCTGGGCTTCGCTTCCGTCAACTGCATACCGTACCCCACTTACCTTCCTGCCTACCCTACCTAACTACCAATTTTTTTCTAGGGTCATTCTTTCGCGGAGAATCTTAACACCGCCAGAAAATGACGCCAAATGCACAACACCATCTATCGAATATGGAGTTCAACTGTCCAAGTATCTGAATTGCGTGTGTTGTGATATTTTACTTCTTGCACACTTTAAATTCATCTAACTTTTGATATAGTGATCCGATTGCGATGAAACAAAAATTAAGTAATAATTCAAGTTACGTAAAATATTTATGTATAAAAGTTATCTACATTGGTTTCGTACATTTTACGTGATGCGTGCAAAAATAAACAGGCAAACATTTCCAAAATGCTTGAAATGGGTACTGTTGGTAATCCTTTATCACCCTGGCTTTTTTATGAAAATATTTTCGTTGTACAAAAACGATGACACAATATCTTGCGAAAACACCACGATTAAGACAGTGAAACGATCTTCATCAAAAATATCTGAGAACACTCTCGATAATGACTTTCAAATAAAAAAAACTACTCTTAAAATTAAACTCAAAATTGGTTCATCCGTTTAGAAGCTATGATGCCACAGACAGATACAAAAATACACAAAAATGGTACACATGTCAAACTTATAACACCCGCCGCGTCAACTCAAAAATTGCTTAACGGATTTTTATGCGGTTTTCAGCTTTCACAAATAGAAAGAGTGCGAAACGAGGAAGGTTTTTGTATATAAATTGTCATGGGTGAAGCCGGAGTGGGTCGCTAGTGTTATATACTTATCTTTATATTTTATAAAGCAAATATTACGTGAATCCATGTCTAATTCTGGATCAATGTCGTCCCGAAACATTCAGATTATTCTCCTTCGTTTTGTACTGAATTATGAATGTGCTTCCATTCCATATCTTGTATAAAGGACCCATGCGTGGGATGTTTTTGTTATAGGCTTATTTTCCTTTAGTCCATGTTTTTTGGGATAGTAATGTTTGGAATACACTTTTAATGAACCAACGAGTACCCTAATTTCGTAGTATACTCGTAATGATAATTGATTTCACTTCCACAATGATATTCAAGAACAGGAATTCATTGCATTGATATGAATGAAATTACTAAAGAGTTGTAGGTCGAGTTTTTGAACTCAGGTTTTTCCCTTACTTTATGTAAGTTTTTTCATCACCAATGCTCTCAAAGTGGCATAGAAAATGCTCCAGAACCAAAAAAATCGAAGACTGACTTCAATCAATGATCTCCACTCTTGAAATCTTTGGCAATTGTTTGTTCAATATTTCCTGTTCATTGAACACCAAATCTTTACATCTTAATTACGGTTAGCAATTTGAAAAAATTATAAGAAAATTCAATTATAAAGAAAATATGATCACTGATCAGCCTGTAATGGGACACAGCACAGGCTTCCTCTCTGTGGGCTGTGACCTTCCAGCGCAGGTTGATGGCTGTCATAAGTCTTCATATGATTGGTTCTATAAAATCGGACATAGGCCGGTTTGATCCCGATGTTTAACTTCAACGTTTTGAAGCAGTGCTGATGAAATAAATTAAACATCGTCAAAAAATCGGCATGTCCTAAAACTTTCGATTTTAGGACATGCCCTATAGATTAAAACGGGCTGGTATCCGCAACTCCACGACCAAGCGCGTATTTTGCGTGCGGGTGGGATTAACCTTCTTCCTTCTTCCTCACTCGATCCATCCCAACTCCTCGAGGAAGGCCAGTAACGCCTTCGTGTTGCTGACTACCTCCTGTTCGGTACCTGGGTCACCGAGGTATTCGGCCCTGTAACCGGCGATTACTGGACAGATTAGGAGCAGGTGCGCTGCTGTTTCGTCCTCCTCCATGCATGCTCTGCACTGCGGGCTGTCCGTAATCCCTAAGACAAAAAAGGTGCTTATTAAAAGTCCCGTGGCCAGTCGATACGGCTGTGACTGCTCGTAACTGCTGTTTCGTCAGACGTAGGGCCTTCTGCGTGAAACGGCCATCCAAAGCGGGAAGTGCCTCTTTGGACTGCCTGCACACACTGTGGTCGTTCCACTATTTGTGGTGTTGCTCTTTGGTGTGGTTCCTTACCAGATTGCGGAGGCAGCCGAATGGTATTGGCACAATTGGCTCCGGACTAACCACCGCCTTACTGGACCCCCTTCGGGTGAGCTCTTCCGCCGCATCGTTGCCTCGGAAATCGCTGTGTCCCTTGATCCATTGAATGGTTACTTTATTGTTTGACCCGACCTGGTTTAGATGCCCGATTTCCTCAAGATGTTTTTCCTTGTTTCACAATGTTTCTGAAAAATACTAGTACTCCAGGTAAATTGCGCTTTACATTCAAAACGCATATTGGCGAACGATTCCAAAATAATATCGGTATGTGATGCGTGAACGTGATGTGCGTTGAAATTGAGGGGTTGCCATAAAATATAACGATGTTAGGCTTTAGGACAGGAATTAAATTCGGACAATATGGAGGGGCTTGTAGCAAGCAGCTTATCTACTAAGGAGGGAAGTAGTACGGGGTACCAGGGTTCCAGGGTTAACGTTGGCAGTGTCCACAAATTGATTGCTTAATAAGATATATCCGAAGCTGGGTGACAAAATTGCCCTCGAAAATTGTCCAAATAACTTTTTAACAAAAAAATAAAACCGACTTCTAAAGCAAAACACTACAAATCGAAAAAAGACTTTTTTTCCGAAGTCGGTGTCTTTGGTACCCACTGTTTTTCGTTTTATTAGACACCAACTTCGGAAAATAAATTATTTTACGATTTGTAGTGTTTTGCTTTAGAAGACGGTTTTTTTTTTTGTTGTCCTTGTTCCATGTATATACTTTAAGAGAGCAGTGGTGGCCCAGTGGTAACCGTCGCGACTTACAAGTTGTAGGTCGTGGGTTCGAACCCAGGCAGGCTCTTTACTTTGTGTGAATTATTACATCACCACTGCTCTCAAAAACGGTGAAGGAAAACATCGTGAGGAAACCGGCATGTCTTAGAACCAAAAATTCGAAGACATGTGACATCCACCAACATGCACTGGGCCCGCGTGGTGGATTACGGCCCATTCCCACAGAGAGGAGGCCTGCACGCACAACGGACCAAATGCGAGTCCAAATGCGAGAAAGGGGTACATCTATCCTATCCAAGTTACTTAGGCTCGGCGCAACACTTCTTCATCGTTCATTCCTCCTGTCCACTGTCAAGCTATCCCTAACTCTCTTTTGTTTCAAATCACTCCTCAACTAATCCATCCATCTTTTCTTTGGCCCCCCAGCTAAAGTTTGAATACTAGTTTAAATGATAGCAGTGAATAAGGGGAAGGTCCATGTCCAGCATTGATGACGTCATTGTTATCTAAAGGCCATGGCAGCGGTTTAATTAGTGGTCATAGTTCGCCGAATAACGCCAATACGGCAAATATTGACGGTGGATATTTTGGCTGCCCGAAACTGACTAAAAATAGAAAGATTCATTAGAAAATATACTTGTTTATCTAGTTAGCGGTTGCAAAAGCGATAGTTGAATAGTCGTTGATTTGATGCCCTGTAATTTGGATTATTATATTCCCCCGAGAGAGAGGGCGCTACTGTGCCACTGTTTACATTGGCTCCGTAGTTAAACAAGTTTAGAATAATAATTAAGTAGTATTCGACAAGTGTGAAGGAACAAAGTGACAAAAAACTAAGTGAAAAATAACATATATTGGAGATAAGGACAGAAGTGATTAGTAAAATACAATAAAATTAAAAATAAAATCTGTACGCCGTGTAACAACACCAGTGTTTAGTTTACTACTAGTGTGTACTGTCAGAGAGAACTATTTACATTTAATTTACTAGGACTTTAATTATATAAATGAAGACTTATTTTATGTATTGAAAAAATGCAAATATAGCAATAAATTTCAAGTGGTGTATCAAAATAAAATTTGTGGATTTTTTGTGGTAGCATACCATCATACCCTCAAAGTGTATGATTGTATAATTTTATACAACGCCATCTATTATGAAAGCAGCATACTACTTCATACTACGCCAAACTACATTTACCAAGATCTGACGTGCGATCATCGATCATTACGCGTACGAAATAGTACACAGACAGATCCCAAGAGGGCGCCAAACTTACCAAAACAAGTAATTTATCATACCGTTTTTAAATTATGGAGGAAGTTATGAATGCTCTCAAAAACATACAAAGGGATCTAAATGATCAAAAAATCCAAATTCGGAAAAGCGGAGAAAATGTGGCGGAACAGGTAACGCTGAATATCAACAAAATGTTAGACGAAAAATGTTTAATTTGGGAAGAAAAGCATGAAAAGCTAAAACAGATAGTTGATAGCCAAGAGAGAAGAATAGGCCTTCTAGATTTCTAGACGCTTGTTAACATTTGTTAACTCTCTCGTATATACAATATTTTTTTTAGTTTCTTACGACTTATTGTCGGGCCTACGTTGTCCCCCCATATCTAAGCACTAATACTGTAACGTGGAAATATTGTAAAAACAAACCATTTTTTTAAAAGAGTAACCGTGGAGTTTCTTGCCGGTTCTTCTCCACAGGAAACGACTAACCCGAACCGTGCACCTTTTGTCGACGTTTTATAAGTGCCCATGTAGGCCTATGTGAAATAAAAAACATTTGATTTTGATTTTTGATTTTGAATCTGCTTTTTGGAAAAGCAGGTGAGACAGAGAAATATTGTTTTCTTTGGAGTTCAGGAGAATGAAACATCTTATGATAACTTACAAAATAACATATTCAATTTTATAAAAGAACGCTTCACTACTAACATAGAACTCAGAGATATACAAGAGGTAAAAAGAATAGGGAAAAAAGGAGACAGACCGCGCCCATTAATTGTGACTTTTTCTACTCTCGGCATGAAGATTCATATTTTCAAGCAGAAAGGGATTTTAAGGGATACTCAATACTATTTGAAGGAAGATTACCCACTACAAGTATTGGAGAAGCGAAGAGAACTACAAGAACAAATGAAATTGGAGAAAGAGAAGGGTAACAGAGTAAAAATAAAGTATGATAAACTGGTCATCCTACAACCAATAAATAAGAAGCCACTGCCCACCTCACCGGAAAAAATCTACCATCCAAAAGGTGATAATATGACACAAACGAAAAGAAAGAACCAAACGATGAAGCCACATTTCTCTGTACAGAGGTCGAACAGTATTTCGGAAGGCGTTCCGAAACCGAGCATGTTAAACTTTTTAGTTAATAAAAATGAAAACAACACAACCACACAGCGGGACAATGAAAATAGATACAAGAATATATAGCAATCAAGGCCCTCCTCCCCCAGCACGGATTTTATAAACGAATTAATTCAACCAAGCAATAAAGAACATCTTCCAACCCGGTTGGTCACCGTGGAAGATTATGACCAAAACCCTTCAAAGAAAACAACAATTATAAAAATACCAAACTCTACATCTGGAACAACAAATAAGCTATATATATTAACCTACAACGTCAGAACCTTGTCATCTTATGGACGTCTATTAGAACTGTCAGAAGCATTAAAGAACATAAACTATGATATAATTGGTCTATCGGAGACGCGGCGAATGGGAACAAAAATAGAAGAATATGAAAACTGTATACTCTGTCATACAGGACTCACACAAGGAAAGTATGGGGTTGGATTTTTAATAAATTTATATCATAAGGAAAACATAGAAAGCTTCACCGGCATCTCTGATAGAGTCGCATTATTAAACCTAAATATACATGGCAACAAAATGTCGCTCATTCAAGTGTATGCGCCCACTGAATCGGCAAGAGAAGAAGAGATCGACATTTTTTATGCAAATGTGTATAAGGCGTTGGACCTGGCACATAGATTCTATATAATAATGGGTGATCTAAATGCTAAAATAGGCCAACCTAGAACAGACGAGTACTTGATAATGAAATTAAATGGATATGGTGTAAGAAACCAAAGATGACAAAGGCTAATCGACTTTGCTCTTGAAAACAAATTAGCAATCTTAAATACTTATTTTAAAAGAAAACATAACCGTAGATGGACGTGGCGTTCACCTAATGGTGATTATAAAAATGAGATTGACTACATTTTGTCAAACAGACCTGGCATGGTACAAAACATTGAAGTAATGAATCTAAACTTTTGTCAGAGCAACAATAACACTAACTAAATAAAAAAATACCGAGCTGGTTTTAAAAGCCACCCAATCCCTACATTAAAGAGCGAAGAAGAAACAATCAGGTACAAAGAATGCATTACATCTTACCTACCAAATCTACATGACTCTCAAGAAAGTATGCCAATACAATCCTATCACGATAAAATAGTAAAAGTTATCACTCAAAGCCTACAGGATGCTAAAATACCAAATAAAAATACAACCAAAGGGCACAAGATTTTATCAGAGAACACTATGGCACTTATGAAGAGAAGACACGAACTTCAAAGTACCAAAAATAAAACTAGGTCCATGAAAAATGAACTCTCAGCGTTATACAAGCTAATATGTAAGCGCATAAAATACGACTACACAAGGTATAGATCAGACACTATTGAGAAGCATCTGGTACAGGCAGGCAGCTCTAAAAGAGCTTTTAAGGATTTACGAACAAATAAGACATGGATTGACGGCCTAATTAGCGCTGGAAGAACTTTGAATAATCGTAATGATGTTATAAAGATTGCTACAGAATTCTACAAAACTCTTTATAGCGCCCAGGAACCAGAAAATTTCGATCACAACAACACGTATCGTATGTTTGAAAACTCAAAGAAAGAACCACCAACACCATTCGTCGTAACGGAGGTTGTCGAAGCAATAAATGGGTTAAAAACAAATAAAAGCCCCGGTTCAGACAACATCACTAATGAAGCTATAAAATCGGCCCACTTATTACTTACTCAACCGTTAACTCATTTATTTAACCGTATATTGGAAACTTCGAAAACACCGACGCAATGGTCAGAATCTAATATAATACTTATTTATAAAAAGGGTGACCCATGCGATATTTCAAACTACAGACCAATAAGTTTACTGCCATGTATATATAAGTTATTCGCCTCTCTCCTTAACCAAAGAATAAGTATTCGTTTGGAGAAGGAACAACCCATAGAACAAGCCGGGTTTAGGAAGAGCTTCTCGACGATAGACCACATTCACACTCTGGAACTATTGATTGAAAAATACCAAGAAAAGCAAAGGGCTATATACGTCGCCTACATAGACTACAAAAAAGCCTTCGATTCCGTATCACATTCAAGCATCTGGAAGACGCTGAAAGAACAAGGCGTGGAAAATGAGTACATACAGGTATTAAAAAGTATCTATAGTAACAACACGGGCAGAGTAAAACTGGAAAAGTCGGACCTAGCTTTCCCATTGAAAGGGGAGTGAGACAAGGATCCAACCTCCCCGAAGCTGTTCATTGCCATCCTAGAGTCTATAATAAGAAAGCTGGATTGGACGAGATGCGGGCTGAACATCGACGGGAAATACCTTAGCCACCTCCGTTTTGCAGACGACTTAGTGCTTCTATCGGAATCAGGCTCGCAACTACAAGTCATGATCCAATCACTAAATGTGGCTAGTAAAGAAGTAGGCTTAGAGATGAATCTCACAAAAACAATGTTGATGACAAACAGCATGGCAAAAACAATAACGGTCGACAACGAAATACTTAACTTTACGGACAGATACATATACTTGGGCAAACAAATCAGCTTCGACAAGGAAAGCAATAACTTAGAAATTGAACGACGTATCCAACAAACATGGAACAAGTATTGGAGCCTGAAGGAGATTTTTAAAAGCAATTTGCCAGTAACGAGTAAAACTAAAGTCATGACGAGCTGTCTATTGCCGTGCCTAACTTATGCATGTCAAACCTGGAAATATAGCGCAAAAATAAAAGATAAAATTACCACATGTCAGCGGAGTCTAGAAAGAAGCATGCTCAAAATAAAGAAAATACAAAAAATACGAAGCTCTAAAATAAGAAGCATAACAAAAGCTACTGATGCTCTTAGTTATGCCCAAAAACTGAAATGGAAATGGGCGGGGCATGTGGCGCGATTACCTGATGAACGGTGGACCATAAGGGTGACATCGTGGAAGGGCCCAAGTGGGAAACGCTACAGAGGTAGACCGCTTATGAGATGGGAAGATGAAATAACCAGAACAGCTGGCCCAGGCTGGATGAAATCAGCCCTAGATAGAAAACATTGGGATTCTTTGGAGGAGGCCTACACCCGCGGAGGGGTTCTTGTAGATTAAATTTAAATTCTGTAATAGTATTAAGAAAAGTAAAATATTAGTAATAAGCTCATCTTACATACCTTAAATTATAGAATATAATATAAAGAGTCTTTATATAAATTTATAGGTACTAGAGAAAGATAGACTTTAGATTATTATAAATAGATATAAGTAATAATTATAATATGGATACTTACTTAGAAATACTTTATAATATGTACATAGATAGATACTGTAAAATATAAGAAAAATAAATAAAAATAAAAAAAATAACTTACAGAACTAATTTAAGAATAAAAATATTAAAAATAACAGTTTTTTATATAAATTTATAGGTACTAGAGAAAGATAGACTTTAGATTATTATAAATAGATATAAGAAATAATTATATTATGGATACTTAACTTACTTAGAAATACGTTATAATATGTACATAGATAGATACTGTAAAATCTACGGGAAATAAAAGGCTTTTTTATTTTATTTTTATTTTATTAATTTGGATTATATTAATTGATTGTCTCCTTGGTCGAGTGGTTGCAAGCGATTCTACGGTGCTGTACTGCTGTACGCCGGCTCATACAAAGTGATGGGTTTTTACCCGGCTGCAAGGAAATGATTATGTTTTTCGCGCGTATCTTGTATGTATGTTTGTATTTATGTAATATTTTTTATTTCACTTTACGGATTTTTATAATTAAGACATCGTTAGATAGGTCTTGGCCGCCAAAGTGTTCTTAGATAAGGGCCGTTAAAAAAAAACATGGCGGATTTTGGGCGCCATATTGTAGGGGTTGCATTTCTTTTTTTCTTTGAAACCCGTGGAATATCAAAATGAAGGGTTTTTAGAGGTGATTACAAAAATTTTGTACCACTTATATGTTTAAGTTATTCGAAAGAAAAATGTTTAACTAAAAAATTTTAAATAAAAAAAACCGACTGCAAAGATGTAAACAAGAAGAAAATCATGCTGTGCAGTCGAAGGATATTTATATGGGGTACACTCATAGTTTTGGTCAGCCAGCTCGCGAATATGTATCCTCCGACTGCAAAGATCAAGAAGAAAATCACTTCTTTATCTTTGCTGTCGGGGTTTTTTTTTTATTCACTTTTTTCTATCTTGAATTATTCAGGTATTAGTGTAAACTACCCTATCGCTGCCAACTTTTCTTTTATTGGCACTTCTGAGTTTATAGGCGCTAAGGATAGGAAAACTATAGATTACGCAATTTTGAAATTTCTCTGCCGGTAATAGGATTTTGGATAGCCTTTTATAAAATAAAGAAAATATATGTAATGAATATTTTTTTCGGTGTCATTATAATTTTTGCATGCTATTGCATTTTAATATGATTTTTTGCATTTGATTACGGAGCTAGGGAAGGCACTCTCTTGAAGTGCCAATAACTGGTTATCTTCCCCTACGTGAGATTTATCCATAACTGGTGAAATATGAGTGTATTAATTATAGGTAGACCTGTGCCTAACCCTCAGGCAAATATAGGCGTGATGCTAGTTTTGTAAATAAGGAAAATAATAGCCTACAGCTACGATAAAACCAAACTATTACGTTTAGTCATGCCAAAAATAGCCCAACTAAAAAGTTTTAATTCATTTTTAGTTCGTTCAACT
The DNA here is from genome assembly GCA_945859665.1 of Anorthoa munda. NCBI lineage: Eukaryota > Metazoa > Arthropoda > Insecta > Lepidoptera > Noctuidae > Anorthoa > Anorthoa munda. The sequence goes on along the minus strand of OX243899.1, from coordinate 2,700,582 downwards.
CTTAGGGCCAGCTCACACCAACACGTGACAATCTTAAAATAACAATACTATGTAGAACTTTATTTTCTACACATTTCAGTGAGAGTATTTGATTAAATTTCGCAAAGTATTTTAATTTTTTAAATTCCGTGTGTCAGTCCGTGGATGACTGACCATCTAAACATACCGAGATTCCTCGCAAAAGTACGTCAAGCTGTTGGTACCGACTGTCATTTGTAGATATTTGACATTCGTTGATAGACAGAAACCAGGAAACCAGAAAAATAATAGCTGTCTTGCCATTGCAAGACAGCTATTATTAACCCAATGGGGTTGCGGAGGTCAAAGACGCAGTAGCACCAAGTAAAATACAGGTTCTCAGCAGCACACGTTACCCCGGCTCCACACGTTGGTCCCAGCGCTCGTACCAACGTTGGTCGGTTAATTGGTGAGGCGTACACACGTTGGCTATTACACTAGTTCTGTCTCATCAGAGCCAATGTGAAGATGTCCGATACGGAAATTGCTGTAAGCGCTTTTACAGTACTGAGTGCATATTATAATATTAGTTGCTGAAGACAAATAAAAAAAACACGTCAAAGAAGATGGCGGACACATCATAAAACACGGAACCAGTGAGCACGCACTCGTTGCGTGTTGCATCAGGACTGAGCAAATCACCAACGTGTGGACGGAGCGCGAACTTTGACACAGATTCCTTTGATAAAACTGACACGTGCCGGCCAAATACCAACGTTCGCCCCAATGTTGGCGCCAACGCAATTTTATAGATCCACACGTTGGATGAGTGTCGTTGGGACCTACGTTGGCGCCAACGTGTGGAGCCGGCGTTACACTGAAAGCTGACCCCAACAAAGCCGCTGCATACATAACATGCTTTAATCCCGGACGTAACGGGACGACACGACGTCGACGTGGTGTTTCATACAAACCACCAAGTCGCCGTCCCGTCCGTATACATTTTGTATGAAACGATATTTTCAAAACTTGTTGTCCCGTTCCGTCCGGGATTAAAACATGTTATATATGCAGCGGCCTATAGTTGGGCAAAGGCAAGGCAAATTAATTGTATATCGCAAAAAATACGCGTGCCTCGCGTCTCGGTGTGAGCTGGCCTTTAGTTCGGTCGAAAACTATTTAAACTAAAGACATATACCCTGCTTTTGACCGACCGTATAATGAATTAGGGAGCCGCTTTGTAAAAGTTTGGGCACATAGCTAACTTTCATGGGGTCTCACCTTCGGTGTGGGCTCGTGTAAATTAGGACAACCTCAGAAACGTTCCTGTCGGTTGATGTTTTGAGGATTCTTAGCGTAATTTCAGCGTACAATTTAGATTTGTCAGTTGAATTGGGGTCCGTTGATTTAATTTCTGCCTCTCATCTAAAACTAATATTATAAAGAGGAAAGATTTTTTTGTTTGTTTGTTTGTTTGTTTGTTTGTACCGAATAGGCTCCGAAACTACTGGACCGATTTAAAAAATTCTTTCACCAATAGAAAGCTACGTTATTCCTGAGTAACATAGGCTATTTTTTATCCCGGAAACGGGTCCTGTGGGGTGGTCCACGGGAGCGAAGCCGCGGGCAACAGCTAGTCTAAAATAAAATAGATACTACTCGTAGGAGGTTATCTTTGAATCATGATCCGATTTCGAAAATGCTTCCCCTATTAGAAAGCTACACTGTCGCTGAGTGTTATGTAAAGCCTTTTCTTGACGGCGCGACGTATTTTCTAAGAAAAAATCAAGTGCGTACCTATTGGTCGAATTGCATCGCGTCCATGTGAACATACTTGCAATTTCACTTAGTAAAAATCGCTTATCCGAGCCATCGAGATCTAAGTGACTTTCGATAGATCTCGATGATCTTAGATTTCGATCATCGAAAGCGTTAAGATAGCCTGAAATTGAGCAGAAGCAAAACTGAATATTTGTTTTGCGATTTCGGCGGTCTCTCCAGTTCCGTGCCCATAGCTCTCGCTGGAACACCCATACCAATCTGCTCCGACTTTCGGTACCTAGGGTCGCTTGTCCAAGGAAATGGCGAGGTAGACCGAGACGTAACGCACCGGATCAACTCAGGATGGATGAAATGGGGACAGGTCACTGGAACAACTTGCGACCCACGGATGCCCCTCAAGTTAAAGGGGAAAATCTACAAGACCGTGATTAGACCTGTCATACTGTATGGATCGGAATGTTGGGCTGTGAAAAAGATGGATGAAAGGAGATTGCATGTAGCAGAGATGAGAATGTTGAGATGGATGTGCGGCGTGACGAGATTGGATAAAGTGAGAAATGAGTATATTAGAGGCAGTTTGAAAGTGGCGCCAGTGGCAGAAAAGTTGAAAGGAAACCGTTTGTCCTGGTATGGTCATGTGATGAGGAGGGATGAAACGCATATTACTAAAAGAGTTATGAATATAAATGTGGATGGATGGAGAGGGAGAGGAAGGCCAAAGAAAAGATGGATGGACTGTGTGAGGAGTGATATGAAAGAAAAGGGAGTCAGTAATAACATGACGGGGGATAGAACGGTATGGAAGAAGCAAACGTGTTGCGCCGACCCCAAGTAACATGGGATAAGGGCAGGCAGATGATGAAAGCGTTAAGATAGCGATTCTCAAAAAAGCATAGTGGTATGGGATTGACAAGCGATATCGAAAAATCACGTGATCAATCCCTTACATTTTGACATTTCGACTATCTCCTTCGCTAACATCGAATGCATGGCATTCAGTGGCTCTAGACAAGAGCCTCTAAGACAAGTGGCATTTTATCAGTGAAAGCGTGACGATAGCGATAGGTAAAACTTCAAAAATGTATGGGACTGTCAAACCTTATCGAAATGTCACGTAATCAATACACATTACATTTAGGGATTTCGACCATCGCGGCATCGCCAGCATCAACATTTCAGCCGAAAGACGTCCACTGCTGGACATAGGCCTCCCCCAAGCGTCGAATGCCACTTGTCTAGAGCCTAAGGACCGAAGATAATGTACTGTTGGCGTCCGAACCGGTATCTTCACTAAATCATTATTTTTTAGCATCACCAGAAAGTAGCGGTCAAAACTTTAAAAAAATATCCCACATTCCCTTCAAACGACACCCACAGGAATATCCATTGGAAAAAACTTTTAGTTCCTCTTACCTACTTTGAAAACAGTGACACATTCGGCTCATTAAAAGTTCCAATGCCTTTTCTACCTTTAGAGGAAATAGTGTACATTCAGTAGTACTCTAGTTTTTTCACGATCATTTCAGTGGTCAAAGTGTAATAAAAGTTGTTCAAAAAAAACGGCGCGACGACGCGGGGCCATTTCTTTCTCATTACATGTGTTGCTTGCTCTTCTGGTGTTTTTTACACTGTGACCTTTGGAAGAAATAAGAATGGTAGAATTTTTTTTAAGTGAAACTAGCTTCTGGTAGGAAAAATGGATCGCACGGTATTCAAAAGCAAAGTTTTTGTACTTTAGTTTTTTTACTAACAGATTATAAATACATGACTTATATTTGCTATGGTTAAAAGACAAAGTTCTGATAATTTTATAAGGTATATTAAAGTGCCTTTTTAAACTCGGTACAAGAAATCTATCTCCTTAGTAGGTCTATAAGTCAAGAGTGAATAGGTTACTTCTAGGCAAACGTGCTCCATAGTCGACCACGTCATCGCTTACCATCAGGTGAGATAGTGGTCGAACGCCAGCTTAGCCATAAAAAAAAAATCATTCAAAATTTTTATTTTTTAACCAAGCTTTTTTCGTATTTATTTATTTATTAAAACTTCATGCAACATAAAAGTACATAGGCGGACTTAATGTCTGAGGCATTCTCTACCAGTCAAACAAGGGTGGTGAAGAGATAGCATGGCAGGTGCATAAAAAATGAAATAATAATAATAAAAACGCAAAATTAGTACAAAAGTATATAGTTAAAATAAACATACTTAAATATGTACTATAATAAATACTATATATATACCGTATTCGTATACTGCATTCTTCTCAGCAAACCCTATTGATACCCATATCATGGCAGTGCACAAAAAGTAACTAGTCCGCCATCTTGGGCCATCCGCCATATTGGATTAAGAATGACATTTACTTAGCTAAGCATGCATTGTCATCCAAACTAAACGTGTATATGCAAAATTTCAGCTTAATCGGTGGAGGATAACTGCTTTAAAATTCTGTTGCAAGATTTGACCCGAACACACTTACATGCATACATACATTGCAAGTTGAAATAAAAGCTTGTAATAAACTATAATTTGTGTAAATCATACACGTAAACACAAGCCGTTTTACCACGGAGGTAAGCAAATACTACAGACCGCCACCTGCTAAGATTCTTATATACTCCTTAAGTGTACACTAGTCGACGACACGAACTATTTTGTGCGCGGGGTTAAAATGCGTGCTATATCAACCGACAACAGGTGCGGAACAAACTTTTGCAAATTTGTAGCGAAATGGATAATGATTTAGAACGAAAACGAGCGCGCGAAATTTTATAAACAGTCCTTTGGTAGTCTGGATATGAAAAAACGACTGAATGCATCTGTTCAAAATAAAATTATTTGCATTGTTGAACTACTAATCTATCCCTGTATGAGTAGTGTATTATTGGGGGTTCTGCATCACTTGCTCTCGCTTCGCTCGAGCGCGTTATGCAGAACGCCCCAATAATACACTACTACTATGGTCTGCCTCAAATTTGCAATACGGGCTGAATATTTTTATTTCATTCAACGGTGCGATGTCGAACATTGGAATAAATAATAGCGCGTTATGCAGAATGCCTCAATCAACGGTGCGATGTGTACTAAAAATTTATAAACAACCATATCAAGTTCGACTCGTTTGATCAACTTATGTCCCTATATTTTATATTACTTGACGAAAGTGTGATGCTTTTAAAGTAGTTAGGTAAAACAATGTAGAGTGCATCAATTAGTAGTTCAAGAATTTACTTGCATTTTATCTATTTTATTCTTTGGTCTAGCGATTTTAATTTTGCAATTGTTGAGCATGAGGAACCCAGTTTGATTTCCAAGGTCCAGTGTTATTTTATTTTCTATAACGTAATTCTTAATAGCGAGTAGTTTGGATCTGCACCCGATAAATTCCAGCAGGTTCATTAGGCACATGGGAACCGACGTTACACTTTATGCTATTAAAAAATAATAGATATCAACAGACTATTAGCACAAAGCCAAGAATAAAACGATACGATCCTAAGATTTCTTTCGTTGACAGACATACATTTTACAGACAGCCAGACCCGGAGCTAGTTGTAGATCATACAAATATTTGCTGTGTGGGAATTGAACCCACGACACGTAGGGCAGAAGTCAATCTAACCACTGCACCAATCGTACCTCCTTACCATTAAGTAAGTACCTAAAGAATGTTTTGAGCCAGGCTCATACTTGCTCATTTTTCAGAGTATTATTATTATTAAATTAAATAATGGTAAAAATAAAACATGAAAACAAAATCCAGACCGGAACAAATACTTATTTGTTCCGTGCGGGAATCGAACCCGCGACACTTGGGACATTTAGTAGCAGCACGTTTATAAACTAATATTTACATTGTGATGCAGCGAGACGAGCTCTTAAGCAATGCGCCATACGTGTCGTCGAAAAATGTGACAAAATACTGGATCGCTTTGAAGATTGGGAGATTTACGATAATCCTTGAATGTAAAATGCCATACATTTTCCTAAATGTAATGTCTAGGCTTAACTTATTTTGGTAAGTGTTTACAAAACCTCTTGCTACCATTTTAATGTGAGACTTCATAGACCGATATTGAATGGTCAAGGTACATGCAACTTCCTTTTTAGATTTTCGTCTCAGATTGCTGCGACAGAGTGTCGCCACCGCCCCAAAAATGGAATTGTAGGCTGTGTGCATAGTGTCTAATAAAGAACAAATGATTATAGACCTTATTTAAGGAGTGATGAAAATATAATTTACAAGTCAAATATTAGTGAAACATTAAAACAATAGTTGCAAATATTAATATAATCGCTACCTTACGTAAAAGTGTTATAAATAAGTCCCTTCAATGACGCATCCATCAATCATAATCAGTTATTTGTGAATTGTTGGTGTTCTTGTGTTGGTGACGAGTTCCATCATCTTCAGTGATTAAGTGTGCAAATTTATATCTTCCACAACAAGTATGTACGTATCACATTATTTTTTTGTATAACTTACTGCACTTGCAATTTAGTGATGGTAAATGCAATAATCGAAAGTTAAGTCTAGGGTTCGATTCCCAATTTTAAGTATTGTTTATTTACGGGTTTAAACTTACTAGTAACTCAGTGATGATGTAGACTACAAGTATAACTGCTGAACGTAAAATCTTTGGCTCGACTCCAAGGTATAAATATTTAATGTGTTAATTGTTTTTATTTCTTACGTTCCCTGTAGCCCATTCAACATCAGTGTCACCGTCGAATGCAAAGTTTTGGGTTCGATTCCAGATCTAATTAAAATTTATTATTGAGTTATTTTGTTTGCTTCTCGTGCAGTGGTTTAATAACCGTTACTACCATTTCACAACATGAAGTATTGACGCTGAGTTCTAGAACCAAATAACGACTTATTCAATTTTCTAAGTATTCAAGGATCGATTTCCAGATAGAGAAAATTGTTATAGAGAGTGTTCTATTACTCTGTCTATCCTTTTAGGAATCGTTCATTTGTATAACTTCTTATATACTATTTCTTTTTATTTTAGGTCGACATTTGTGAATCCATTTGAATCCGATGTAGAGTCGCATCCCAACGAGCCCTCTACATCGTTTAAACCAAAAAGAAATACAAAGCCGAAAATAAAAGTGGCTAAAGGCAAAGGCAAATCGAAGAAAGTAGCTGCGGCCTCAACTCCACCTGTAAAAGAATTATTTGGCAGTGAGTCTGATTCCGAAACCGATACTTCACCAAAGAGGCCTAAGAAAATCAAGCGGATTTGTGTGGCTGATTCCTCGGTGAGTAAAAAAAATATATATTTCATCAAACATGTGTTTAAGATTTATAATTACCTATAGGATTTCAATCTGACGGCTTGTTCCCACTGCTGGGACACAGGCCTCTCCGTGAGAGGGAGTGGGCCCGGGTGGCGGATACATGGGCCCTGTGCACATATCTTAAAATGTTTGGTTCTAGGACATGCCGGTTTCCTCACGATGTTTCCCTTCACCGTTTTGAGAGCAGTGGTGACGAAATAATTTACTCAAAGTAAATCGCTAGCCTGGGTTCGAACCCACAACCTACAATTTGTAAGTCACGGTCGTTACCACTGGGTCACCACTGCTCTCCTCTGCTCCTCTCAAATATGTTTATCTAATGCTATTTTATAACAATGTTTACAGGAGGAAGAGGGAGATCTTGAACCGGTGAGGGCAGCTGCACTGCGATCGTCCCTGTCCAGAAGAACAGCTTCTGGAAACTCCTATCAGCAGGACCTAACACGGAGCGGTGATTATTATATCGAGCTCCGTATTTATAACCATAGGGACGCTGAAAAATTCGGAAAGGACCGATGGAAGCAAGCGCTCCTCACGTATAGGGCCTCTGTATACTCCGATTCAGCGACTTGGCGCGCCACTAATAATCTTGTATCTGCAGCGAAAGCAGAATTTAAGGGCGTGCAGCCTGTTCTGTATCCAAATAATATTATTTGATGGAATAAAATAATATTATTGTGATACCTATTTTACTCATATACTCTTCTTTATACTTATATTAAAACATTACTTATTAAACGAATGTAATCCACAATATTATTTACATTAGGTATTAAATTGTGATTTATTTACAGGAAGCTCAAATATATGAAACATTAAAAATCTAAATACTCGACACTAAGAATACTCGATACTATTTCAATAATAATATTCGATTTGTAATTTGTTTGTAACTTTCATCCACTTTAAAATATCATATTTAGAATACTCGATACTGACTTATACTAAAACATTACTTATTAAACAAATGTAATCCATATAATATACTTATTAATATTATTTTCATTATATTATTAATTGTGATTTATTTACAGGAAGCTCAAATATATGAAATATTAAAAATCTAAATACTCGATACTAAAAATACTCGATACCAAGAAAACTCGATACTTAGAATACTCGATACTAAGAAAACTCGATACTAAGAATACTCGATACTAAGAAAACTCGATACTAAGTATACTCGATACTAAGAATACTCGATCTGAGAAAAATTCAACAATGAGAAAACTCGATACTATTTTAATAATAATATTCGATTTGTAATTTGTTTTACATTTAAACTTTCATCCACTTTAAAATTCATACAAAAAATACTCGATACTAAAAATACTCGATACCAAGAAAACTCGATACTAAGAATACTCGATACTAAGAATACTCGATACTAAGAAAACTCGATACTAAGAAACAGAATACTCGATATTAAAAATACTCGATTCTGAGAAATCTCAACATTGAGAATACTCGATATTATTTTAATTATAATATTCGATTTGTAATTTGTTTTACATTTAAACTTTATCCACTTTAAATTTCGTTTTTTAATAATAATTTACAGGAAATTAATATCCGAAATCCAGAATATTTAAATACTTTAAGATAGTTTTTGCAATTACAATTATCTAAATATGTTTTTCTGTGAAGTCTGTAACGTTTCAGTTCCGAAATATTCTGCACACAAAAAAACTAATGTACACAAATCGAATTGCTTATTACAGACACGTTTTGATAATGTTCATATAATAGCAACAGCTTTTAGAAATCGGATAATCAGTTATAGAGTGAATCCTAGAATGGTTAACGTTTCACTTGAATTATTTTTAACACAAATTTCTGAAACGATTTGTTACCTTATCAAAGACCAGATGAAAAAACATAAATCGGTAAAAGTTAATTTTGAACTATTTGTTTGGTATATATTACCAAAAAATTATGAAAAATCTTTAAAGTCATTTAACACAAAGTATAATGTAGTCGTGCAAAACACAGATATTTTGTCCTTATATAAATCATTTTGTGGTAAACTTATTTGTAAATGTTCCGAATTTGAACTGTCTGAGTCAGGTTGGACAATTGAGTCTATCAGTCATTTAGAAATTAATATCGTAAAATATAATCCTTTGCGAGGTGGTTCTTATTTACCATTGCCTAAACGTATTGTCAATACTAAATCATGCCTAAACATAAAAAATGAAGACCAACATTGTTTTCTTTGGTGTATTGTAGCTGATATGTTTCCGGCAAAGACCAATCCAAACAGAACTTCTTCATATCCACATTATTCCGAATTATTTAATATTTCTGACATGAGTTTTCCCCCTAGTTTCAATGACATTAAGCGCTTTGAAATAAACAATTCTAATATCAGTATCAATATATACGGTTTAGATAATAATGTTACAGTTACAGGTCCCTTATATAAAACAAAATCACGTCGTTTATACCATGTCAATTTGCTTTACATTAGCAACAATAGAAAGAGTCATTTCTGTTTAATTAAAAGCTTTGAAAAACTTGTACACAAGCAATTGACCCAACATAAAAGTAAAATATATTTATGTGATGAATGTTTTATTTACTTTCACACTGAAGAGAAATTGAATTGTCACGAATGTGCCGGAATACAAACCATATTACCTGAGAAGGGTACTGAAATAAGTTTCATAAATTATGAAAGAACTCAAAGAGTACCAATAGTGATTTATGGTGATTTTGAAAGTTTATTGCGTGAATATTCTGACAAACATAAATCAACACATGTAGAAAATATTCAAGTTCATGAGGCTACGTGTTTTGCTTACTATATTTGTTGTAATTCAAATCCCGAATTAAATGATTTCGTATCTTACCGAGGGCCAGATTGTTCTAAGAAATTTGTCAAATCTTTGACTAATGATGTAAAACGATTATATAAAGTATTATTAGAGAGTGAAAATATGATACCGCTTACTGAGGATGAACATAGATGTTTTATCAACAGCACTGAGTGCCATATTTGTAAAAATAAGTTTTCGTGTAATGATAATATTGTTAAGGACCATGATCACTTTACTGGAAAATATAGAGGACCTGCGCATGATATATGCAATTTAAATGCAAAGCAATGCACTTTTATACCCATAGTGTTTCATAACTTATCCGGTTATGACAGTCATTTATTTATTAATGAACTTTCAAAGATAAACGGTCGAATTCATCTCATACCGAGAACTAAAGAGAAATATATTTCATTTACAAAATTCATAACCATCAATGCAACAAATGTTGTAAAATTGAAATTTATTGACTCATATAATTTTTTAAGCTCAAGTATGGACAAATTGGTTAAGACTATGAACCCTGAAGATTTCAAACATTTAAAATCTTTTTTTAATAATAATACTTTATTTGATATTGTTCGAAGAAAAGGCATTTATTGTTACGATTACATAGATTCCTGGGAACGATATGATGAGAATAAATTACCAGAACCATCAAAATTTTTCAACAAACTTACATCTGAATCTATATCTGATAAAGACTATGAGCATGCCTTAAATGTTTGGAAAACTTTTGATATAAAAAATTTGGGTGAATATACCGATTTGTATCTTAAATGTGACGTTTTACTTCTGTGCGATGTTTTTGAAAAATTTAGGAAAATGAGTTTAAATAATTATGGTCTGGATCCTTGCTATTACGTTTCATCACCATCCTTAAGTTGGGATGCTATGTTATTGTATACTAAAATCAAGTTAGATCTAATCTCTGACTTAGAAATATATCAAATGATAGAAAAGGGTATAAGAGGAGGACTTGCTCAATGTTCACTCAGATATGCTAAGGCAAATAATGAATATCTTACCGACTATAATAGTGAAGAACCTGATAGTTTTCTAATTTATCTTGATTGTGTTAATTTATATGGATATGCTATGATGCAAAAGCTTCCAGTAGGAGGATTTAGGTTTCTCCTTCAGAAGGAAATATTAAATTTTGATGTTATGAGCTTATCATCTGATTCTGATATTGGATTTATATTAGAAGTAGATCTTCATTACCCTGACTACTTGCATGATAACCATTCCGATTTACCATTTGCGCCCGAAAAATTTGTTCCGTTCTGTAGTCGAAATGCTAAACTTATTGCTAATCTTTTCAATAAACATAGATATGTTATTCATTATATTCATTTAAAAGAATGCTTAAATAATGGTTTACAACTGTTAAAAATATATAGAATATTAGCATTTCACCAAAGTAAATTCTTAGAATCATATATTTCTTTAAATACTGGGCTGAGGCAAAATGCAACTTCTGATTTTGAAAGAGATTTTTTTAAAAAACAAAATAATTCTATATTTGGAAAAACCATAGAGAATAAAAGAAAACAAGTTGATGTTAAGCTCGTAAATATATGGAGAGACAAATCTAATCGAACTAAAAAGTTTTACGGGGCTGAAAAATATGTTAGCGCACCTAATTTCAATAACTTTTCTGTTATTTCAGAATCTCTTGTAACAATTCAAATGAACCAAACAAAAATAGTTTTAGATCGTCCAATCTATATCGGATTTAGTATTTTAGAAATTGCAAAATGTCACTTATATAAATTCCACTATTCGGTCATGAAAAGAATTTACGAAAATAAATTAAAGCTTTGCTATACAGACACTGACAGTCTGCTATATTTAATACAGACAAAGGATTTTTACGAAGACTTAAAAGCACATTTAAAATATTTTGATACTAGCAACTTTGAAAAAGATAATGTATTTAATATACCAATGGTTAATGCTAAAACACCTGGTTACTTCAAAGATGAGATGGGTGGTGAAATTATATCAGAATTTGTAGGTTTGGGAGCAAAATTATACTGTATAGATTCTAAAATTTCCACTTTAAAGAAAGCTAAAGGTGTTAAGAAATGTGTTACAAAAAAGCTGAATATAGAAAAATATAAAAAGGTTTTACTGAACAATGAAATACTCAGAGATGATATGTGTATTATTAGATCTAAGAATCATAGAATTTTTACTCAAAAGATAAATAAAGTAATTTTGTCAAACAGCGATGATAAACGACAAATAATGGCTGATAAGATAACAACCTTACCATGGGGTCATCATAAAACAATATTTTAAATGAAAACAAATTATTGATTTTTTCGAATATTATTTATTGCATGTATTTGAGCATCTTGTATTAATAATACCTAACTTGAATTGTTAGTTTGTAGTTTAAGTACTAATAATTATATATTTTAATATAATATGTGAAATAAATAAATTATGTAATCTTACAGCAGTTGTTTGATTTATTCATACTGTCTTATTATACAGGTATAACATGAACCCGATTAATTTAAACATTTCTTTTTGATTTAACAATAATACATTCAAATAATAATTAAATTCACTTTTACAATAATAACAATAACAAACATTACACATTAGATTTGCTTAACTTTTGTACTATTTTACTAACTAAATGATCAGTTTTGTCAACAATATCGTCATAATCACTTGTCACTAAATACTGCACATTCACACTCGCATTATCAGTTTCAGTGTCTATTTCTTCCATATCACGGCCTTCCAAATCAAAAACCATAATTTTTATTAACTGGCGAACACGTCCTTGCTCCTTACGCATGATAAAAGAAGAGTTTTTAAAAGATTTACTTTTTTTCTTCTTGAATCTTCGTTCCTCTATTTTTTTCTTTCGACTCTCCTCACATGTTTTAGCTGCTACTTCCGCATACCAGCTCTCCCCATCTTGAGCATAGTAAAACGGATTGGTGACAGGGTCTGAGTCTTCTATCGCATTCTGAAAGAATACTAAGAATATTATAACTAAACAGCATGAACTATGGATTTAATGTTTGATTTAAGATAATCTTATTAGTTACATACCGCTAAATTTTGCGGGGCGGTCATATCTACAACGGGGCTGTACGATGGTGAGTGTGACATAATTCTGTAAAAAAAAAGGGATGCATTACATACTTATTATTATTAGTTTAAATAATTAATTAATTAAATTAAAAAAAAAACCTTACCTTGAAAATATAAAATCGTTAACAAAACGACCTCCTTATGCATAGAACACCAGCTGTGAAGTGATCGCTTATTTTTATAACACGTGCAAAAATTATTTGATTTGCGATGAGTAATATGGATCATTACGTAGCTCTTAAATATACATACCTATCTTGTAAGATGAGACTAGAACCATTCCTGTTGGGACAAGTCTAAAGATAGCCCCAAATAAAGTATATATGTTTATGTTAGTTAATAATTAAATTAATTGACAAGATGAAGTTGATCAAACAACCCATATCACTTAACGTTAAAAATATAAATCTTGGTGAGTCTCCTAAAGAGATTAGACATAGCGCTTTGTTGCCAAATACGATTCGTTGTATAATTTGCGGCCCCTCAAATTGTGGTAAAACAAACGTTGTGATCAGTTTGTTACTGCATGAAAATGGGCTCAAATTTCAAAACCTTTACCTTTACTCGAAGACTAATTTTCAACCAAAATATTGTTTTTTACGGGAAGTATTAAAAAGAGTGCCTCAGATAAAATTTCATGAGTTCAATGACGATAAAGATGTCATATCTCCGAGTGAAGCTTTACCAAATTCTGTATTTATATTTGATGATGTTGTATGTGAAAATCAAACAAATATCCGCAATTATTTCTGTATGGGTAGACATAAGCTAATTGATTGCTTTTATTTATCGCAAACCTACTCAAAAATCCCGAAACAGTTGTTACGCGATAATGCTAACTTTCTTATAATATTTAAACAAGATGATGTGAACTTAAAGCACATCTATGAAGAACATGTCAACTCTGATGTACCGTGGAATCAGTTCAAAGATATTTGTAAAAGTGTTTGGAGTAACCCTTACAACTTTCTTCTTATTAACAAAGACTCATCATTAAATAATGGAAGGTACAGACAGAATTTTGATTTTTTTTTTAAATTTGAATGAAAGCAAATACATGTACATATAAATGAATTGTATACAAAAAACATTGCTAGTGTTATTCCTTTCTTAGTTGAATACAGTTGTGGTTACATAATATGGAGAAAAATATTAAAATGGAATTAATGAAGTCTGTTGACTCCATAAAAAATAAAATAAAACATATGAAAAATCAGGAACATGCAATGAACTTGTCACTTGATAAAATGCTAAAACCGGTGACAGATCCTCTTCAGACTTTAGTTAATTCTAATAAATCTGCAGAAAAAAATAATAAAAATGAAAATACAACTCTAAAAAATTCCGAAGGAATCGAATCCGATGAAAATAATGCTAGTTCATCTATAAAGTTCAATGACTATTACGATCCAAAAATAAAATCTACCCAATTAGTCGAACAAAATGCTAAAAAGGAATCGATTGATAATTTAGAAATTTCATTAGAAGGTGATGACATCTTTGGTATTTATGATGGTATTAGTATACCGTTTGGAATCAGAAGTGAAAACAATACTTTATTCATGGGTAATTCAACAGTATCATTTTCTAAAGTTGATAGTTTGAATAACGAAAGTACCATTTTAATTAAAATCGGTGACAAAGCTTACAATTTAACTGCTGGTCTAAAAGAACTTTTACTCCGAAGAAAACCTGATTTAAAGTTAATATCGAGCGAAGATAAACTTGTCTATAAGGATATGTTACATTATACAAATGCACATAAAAGAGATTTTAATCCTAAAGGTCAAATAAGAGGTGACAAAGGTATAAAATATTGTAAAATAATCAAACACCTATTTTCCGAATCGTCAAACGATGATAAACTTGTTCACACTAAATTTGGAGGAAACTTGCCAAAGTTAAAGAAGTACAAAAACAACACCGACTTGATATATTGGGATGATCCCAATGAATTGGTTGAGAGATTAAAATTATTAGTAGCTTCGAGAGATGCTGGCAATACCAATCATGATAATGAAATTTTATCGATAGTTGAAGAATTAAAAGAAGCTGACATAATTCAATAATAAATAGTGGAGATACTATGGTTTTTATTCAGTATCAATGGTGGGTTCAAGACAAATGTTGATATACTGAATTAAAGATATGAGTAAAGCCGACGTAGTAAACGAAATTCATAAAAATGCAAGGGTAAACTTTCCGCGAAGACATGTTATTATGAAAGATATAGATGATTTATGGCAAGCGGACTTAATTGATATGCAATCAATTTCTAAAGACAATAAAAATTTTCGATTTATTCTTGCTGTTATTGACACATTTTCAAAATATGCATGGATCTTTCCTTTGAAAAGTAAGACCAAAGATGTTGTATGCAATTCTTTCAAGATTTTATTGGAAAAAGGGCGTATGCCTAAAAATCTGCAAACTGATAATGGGGCAGAGTTTTATAATGATAAATTTAAAAAACTTGTGAGATCTTATCATATTAATCATTATTCAACCTTCTCAACAAAAAAAGCTTCAATTGTTGAGCGATTCATCAGAACATTGAAGTCTAAACTTTATAAAGAATTTAGTCTAAAAGGAAGCTATAACTGGATCGATAATACTCTTAATAAAGTTATTTATGAATACAATCACACCTATCATCGCACAATTGATGAAATTCCCGCAAACGTGGACAATAATAATAAACAACGCATATTACAAAGATATTTCAGGCTGGTAAAAACCGATAGCATAAAAAGCAAGTTTAAAGAGGGTGATTATGTACGCATTAGTAAGTATAAGGGGACATTTGAAAAAGGATATACTCCCAACTGGTCGACAGAAATATTTAAAATTCGAAAAATTCAAAAAACAACCCCTATCACCTATTTAATTGAAGATGCAATCAGGGGCCAGCCCATTCTAGGTGCATTTTATGTACAAGAGCTTCAAAAGACAAAAAATCCTCATGTATATTTGGTTGAAAAAGTTCTTAGAAGGAAAGGAAACAGGGTTTTGGTAAAATGGTTAGGCTTGCCTTCTTCTGAAAACAGTTGGATTGATAAATCGAATATTTATTAAGTGTTCAGTCCAAATGTTTCAGTCTTATGATGGGTATTGAAGAGAGTAGTCTTCTCAATTGGATTATAAATCATTTACCATTTGAGTTACATTTACCGGGATACAATTATTGCGGGCCTGGCACTAAATTAATTAAAAGGCTTACGCGTGGAGATAAAGGTGTTAATAAATTAGACGAATATTGCAAACAACACGACATTGCCTATCACAAGTCTTCAAACCTAAAGGATCGCCACAAGGCAGATTTAGTTTTGTTAAATATGGCTAAAGAGCGAGCACTTGCCTCAGATGCGACTGTAGGAGAAAAACTGTCAGCACGCTTAGTAAGCAGCGCTATGGCAACAAAAATCAAAACTGGTTTTGGCCTAAAAAAAGAAAGCAAAAAGTGTTCTCCCAAAATTAAACCTGAAAAAGCATTAAAAAACAAATTTAAAAATGTTATTAGAAAAACGAAAAGACATATCAAAAAATTAAAACCGAAATGCAAGAAAGTGGCAATAGAATTAGCTATGGCTGCTGCCAGAAAATTAGCTGATGATTCATCCGTTAAACTTCCTCGTATTATTCCTATACCAAAAACTGGTGGAGTATTGCCTTTGATTCCGATTTTTGCGGGCTTATCTGCGGTGGGAGCTTTAGCAGGCGGTGCAGCTGGTATTGCTAAAACCATAAATGAATTCAAGATGGCAAAAAAATTATTCATAGAATCGAGGAGACACAATGAAAAAATGGAAGCTCTCTGCATCGGAAAAGGACTACACCTTAAACCATATAAAGGTGGACTCGGAATTTTTGTATCGAAAGAAAAAAACTAAGATATCGGCTACCCAATCGAGCCTTGAGTAATTTAGACATTTTGAAGTATGGGAATAATATTCCCTATTTCAGAGGCGTCTTTATGAGAGATAAGCTCCCTAAACACCCTTTTAAAAAAGAATGCGGTGTTATAAATTTAGATAGCTCTAAAAATCTTGGTTCTCATTGGGTAGCCTATGCAAAATACAATGATTATATTGAATATTTTGATAGTTATGGAAATCTTAAGCCTCCAAAGGAATTTATAAAATACTTGGGATCCAAAGTTCATTATAATTATGATAATATTCAGCGTGATCACCCTTATAATTGTGGACATCTTTGTTTAAACTTTTTGAACAATTTTTGGTGTAGTGGAAGAATAAAATAAACAGGATCTGCCGAAAGAAGTCAGTATAGAAGCATGTCTACTACGGTTACCATCTCTGGACATAAATCGGAATTGGTTTCATACTTTCAACCACCGCTGCATTTGTCAGATCAATATGAGTGCGGTTTGATATACTTTTCAGTATTACAATCAACACCAAATAACCCCATTATTAACAGAGGTCTGTCTGTAATCAAAATCGAATGTGATCTTGTTCACAGTTCGTATTGCAACGGATTACCAACTCATTTTATTCACGAATTCGTGTCTGATACTACTCCAGGCCATCAGTGTGTTGAAATACCGCAAAATGTTATTTACTTTCCAGTAAACAAAAATATAATTTCATCAATATCGGTTAAGATTGTAGATCAATTTGGCCACTGTGTTAACTTTGGAGAGAAACAAATTCAGTTACGACTTCATTTAAGAAAAACAAAATGATAGTATATTATAAAAACACTCAAGCGAATGAAAAACGTCTTAGTTCTTCTGCGATTGCTAAGGTGCAAAGACGCAAGAAAAAAGTTAAGAAATTGACTAAAGTAAATAAAGATTTTCTTAAAGCTCTAGGATTTAAAATATGAATATACTACAGATTGCTGAATTACCGCACTTTGACACTTCGATCGAAAGTTATGAAGTCCATTCATACAATCCCTACAATAGCAGCTTTAGAGAAAACGATGAAATCAGAATTCCCCTCCACCAGCAAGACATATACGTGCTACCATCAGCCAGTTCAATTTACATCGAAGGACAGGCGAAGTTCTTCGGTAAAGATGGGAATCCAATCAAGAAAAATGTTACGTTCACTAACAACCCTGTTATGTTTTTGTTTCAAGACATTAGATACGAAATGAATGGTATTGAAATAGACCGCATAAAAAATTCTGGAATAACGTCAACAATAAAATCATACATCTCATTAAATGAAGCAGAAAATAAAGTTGCTGCCCTATGGGGTTGGTGTTTAGAGGGATTTCAAAGTGATGGGCATTTTAGTGCTGTGATACCACTAAATAAAGTTTTAGGGTTTGCAGAGGATTACAATAAAATAGTGATAAATTGTAAACATGAACTTATACTGAACAGAAGTAACACTAATTTAAATAGCATTATCCTTACTGATGATATTGCTAATTTTCAAATAGATGTGCAAAGAGTTCAGTGGAGGGTGCCACACATAAAAGTATCAGACCGAGAACGACTGTCACTTTTAAAACATTTAGAAAAAGATAAACCTATTCAGATGGCGTATAGAAATTGGGATTTATATGAGTATCCATTACTACCTAAAACAACAAAGCATTCTTGGTCTATTAAAACTGCTTCACAATTAGAAAAACCCAGATATGTAATTTTTTGTTTACAAACTAATCGAAAAAATAATAAAACTAAAGATAGTTCAGTATTCGATCATTGTGAAGTAACAAACGTTACGCTCTTTTTGAATTCACAATATTATCCTTATGAACCTTTAGGTTTAAAGTTTTCTGAGAACAAATATAGTATATTATACGAAATGTTTGTGAAATTTCGTCAGTCGTATTACAACTATCCAGTAGACCCGTTGCTTGACCTAAAGGAATTCAAAGAAAAAGCCCCTCTCTTTATCTTAGACTGTTCAAGACAAAACGATAGCCTGAAAACTGGTCCAGTGGACGTGAGGTTGGAAATTGAATGTTCTACAGCAATACCAGATAAGACGACTGCATATTGTTTGATTATAAACGATCGACTTGTAGAATACAAACCTCTCAGCAACATCGTGCGCAGGTTATCATGATTGCTATTGTGGATATTCAAGGCTTTAAAACAGAAACAAATGAATTTATAATAAAAGAAATCGCCATATTGTATAATAAAACATTACAAATATTTTTAATTAAGCCACCATTTCCATTTTCAAAATTAACGAAGCAAGAAAAAAAACAAGTAAGTTGGATTGAACGTAACAGAAAGATACGCTGGCGTGAAGGATTTGTTCCCTATTCTAATTATCAGAATTTGGTTATAGATATTTTAAGAGATAAATGTATCTACGTTAAGGGTTTAGAAAAAGTGTTGTGGTTAAAGCATATTTTAGGAAATAGTCATTGTAATATATTCAATTTAGAAGATAAAGGATGTTCAAGTTTGATAAGCTTATACGATCAATATAAATATTCTCAAGATTTATATAACTGTATTTATCATGACTCTGTATGTGCTTTAAAAAATGTATTGTGTTTAAATAAGTGGTGTGTTGACAATAAAATTCTAAAATAAATATTTTATTGTTTTTATTTCTGTAGTTAGGTGAAATGCATCTTAGTTTTCTTCCCCTTCCTCCTACTTCTGTCCAGTCTTTATATGTTGCTGACAAAAGCTGGACCATACCATTATACATTTGTACCTAATTGAATTAGAAAGTCAATAAAACATGTCTCAAAATGAATACAAGCCTCGATATGACATGTATAACACATTTAAAATGCGTGAATTTTCATTTAATTATTACTGGGGGACACTTAATAAAAAGAAAAGATTAGTGATGGAAATGGCTGACGCAGGATTCTTTTATTATGGAAATAGTATAAATGATATTGCAGCATGTTTCTCATGTGGAGGTGTTATTGAAGATTGGGAGATTTATGATGATCCTTGGACGCAACATGCCATACATTTTCCTAAATGTTTTTATTTAAACGCTGTGAAGGGCACAAACTATATTACAAAAAAGTGTTTGGAATACTTACCCTATTAAAGTGTATATGTATAGGATGTCACATTGCACTTAAAAATGAGTCAATTTATGGGTATATATTACATAGGCGTCGTGCATCACAGCAATTTAACTTTGAATATTACAGTGCAAAGGTTCAATATTAAATTTATTTCTTAAATAAATAATTACATTTATTGATGTTATTTATAATGTTTCACTCAGTGAAATCTAATTTAGATGGCATTCGTAAAATGATTTTCAAGAATGCTAGGGGTGAGATAATACATATTCAAGATATGCACCCTAAAAAAAAAATATCGGACGTAGGTGAATTAAAACACCAGGATAATGTTAAAACACAAACAGAAGATTTATTTTACCAGAAGTTGGAAGATCCAGAGAAATCTAAATTGAAAAATACTAAGTATCTTATACTCAAAAGCGAGTCTGGTGAGCTTCTTCGCACATTCGTTAATGTTATCAACAAACAGGTTGATAATGAAAAATCGATTGCGAGTTCGTCAAAGACTAGTGGGAGTAGTATATCGACAGCAACAGCAGATTTATTTCATCAGGAGAGTGATACAGCCCGTGCGTTAGTTTTACCTGCATTAGAAGATATTGATTGCTACCAGATACTGCCAGGGAATGAAATTTGTTTCACATAAATTGTGTCAAAATTTGAGGCAGACCATAGTAGTAGTGTATTATTGGGGCGTTCTGCATAACGCGCTCGAGCGAAGCGAGAGCAAGTGATGCAGAACCCCCAATAATACACTACTTGTATGGAGACCGTTTTTCAATTTTCCTTCTTCTTATGGTACTTATTTGCGCCCAAAGATGCGTTAAAATGAGTGTTAAAATATGGAACTTTCGAAGCTCATAACTCTCAAGTAATTTTTTTTTTACTTTTTTGCTTCCATACAGGGCTAGATAATGATGAGAAAATTTATATCATTTTTTATTTTGAACGTACATCGTCAAACAGTGGAGTAAAAGCCAGACTACGTTTGTGTGGAAGAATTTTCGATTAATGTACCCTTAAGCTACATTTACGTTACTTTTGTGCGTGTATGACCAGATACACTAGTCACACAAAAGTTTACTATAATAACTACGTTGTATATCTACTATTTATTCTTTAAAATTACACTACAATTTGTCTAGTATTCCAGACTGTCTCAAGACGTGCATTATCGTCTGCATACACTACAATGAATAAAATGGACATTACGAGACATTCCACTCCACCAGAACAATCATAAAGGGTGCATTTTGAATAGTTTTCTCCAGAACTGGCTGGCAGCCAGAAGCAGACGATGTCGGGTGATGTAACAATGTTTTTGAAGTCAGCCAAGAGCGTCCGATTAGGTAGGTAAACAGAACGGGGTAGCTGCAAAATACTCGAATCAAAAACAGACGCCAATATTAAGTTCCCGTTAAAAATAATGTTATAAAAATTGGCAGATACTTCGTTATTTATGGAGGAAAACTGACTGTATTTAGACGTAAATTTTCCGTTTTCAGACGCGTAGATTTAAAGAAGGAAGTGCGTCTTCTTCTTTATTTGTGCGTTGGAGAAAGATGGCAATATTATCGGATCGTTTTCGATACATTTTATTTTTCTGAGTCAGGTTCTATTGGTTCAAAAGAGGGGAGATGTAGTTCGCTGACATCTTGGATGACGAGTGTTCAGAAAGATATGAAGACTACTGACGATGCTTATCCGCGGAACAAAGCACTAAAGGACAAGGAAAGCCGATCCCAAGAGATGGGAAGTGGCGAGGTGGGTTTATGTTGTTCATATTAGACTGAAGTATGGACTCATATACCAAGATGTCCTAAAAACTGGCTGTCAATCCGATAACTACTACGTTTCCTACTCCTCCATTTTTATTTTCTGATTAGTTTCGTTGCGGGATCCAAGACAGTTAAATTCATTCTCCGGGACTTCGTCGAGCTTCATTGCCTCGGCGCTTTTTTGGTGGTTGTGTTGATTCTGGCTTTCAGGAGTTGCAGTGGTTTGGGAATAGTGCGGTGGGATTGTCAATCCGATAAACAGTAGTTTTAGAGATAAAAACACTTAATAAAAATAAAAATAAATCACGTGGCAATTTCAACTAATTATGTATTTCAAAAACCAGTAACCTAGTTTTTAGTCTATAATCCCCTTCATAAAAAGACAGCTTTAAAATATATAATATTAATGAATTTTTACGCCAAAAGCTATTAACTGTTTGCGGTTTTTGTGCAGAATTTCTATGGAAAGCGGAACACTTTATATTAAGCGCTTCAGCTTAAGCGATTAAGCCGCTTTAAGCTGTAAGCGATCAAAAGAGTGTTGTTGATACATGGAGGGTATTAATGTATTTTAAATACGTAGGTATTTACGGCCGAATGCGGAGGGGGAGAAGGGTTCCACTCGCTGTTTGTCAATTATTTCATCACCACTGCTCTAAAAACGATGAAGGTAATCGTGAGGACACTAGAACCAAAAATTCGAGGACATGTTACATCCACCAACCCGCACTGAGCCTGCGTTGTGGATTAAGGCCCATTCCTTCGTTCATAGAGGATGCCTGTGTCCCAGCAGTAGGAACATGAAAAGGCTGATAAAGATGATGATGTAGAATGTGCACGGAGCTCGTGGCTAAGTAATTACCGCCGCAGGTCGATTGTCAAGGTTAAGCAACACTCGCCAAGGTCGGTCCGTAGATGGGTGACCACATATGACGTACCAGTCCTCCTTGATTCGGCAAGCACTTTAAAGCGTTGATCCCGGCTGTCACTTGAAGAATTTTTACGGTCGTTACGGGTAGTCAGAAACCCGAAAGTCTGACTCCATTCTTGTGGTTGCCAAGGTGTATCGTGTTACCCAGTTACTGGGTTGTAGAGTTCAGATGGGGAGTCGCTGCTTGTAAGATACTAGTATTGAATATATTTGGAACTACTGAAAAATCACGCTCTAAAAAGTATGAAACAAGGAAATATTCTCATCTGAAATTGTTATGTACAAACTATTCCGTAGAATGAAAATTTTACAGCGTATTTTTTCAGTAGTCTGGTTTTAGTTTTTGAACTTGTTTTTATTTAAAAGTATTTTGGGGTTTTTGCACAGCCACAACATTTTTTTTCTGTTTAGGGTTTGTTGTTTTACATGTGTTGTATGTATAAGATACAAGAGTGGACTTTGCGACGCTTTGGTCGGGTAAAAAAATACTTTTCATCACTTTGACAGGGTGACAAACGGTACGCTTGACAACAATATGATGTACGAAACCTTGCCTTCACTTTATAATCCCTGTTCAGTGATATTACACATAATGGGGTGGGGCGAAAACTTGTTTTGTTCTTGACTTCGTGCCTCCTAGCCATATTCAATTTAATGTGACATCACATTGCCTATAATCAGCGCACAAACAAGACGCTTCTAAAGACACCTTATTTGTCAAATTATGATAAGCAGTTTAGCAGATATGAGGGAACAGATGAACATACATACATTCATACATACATACCGGTCAAAAACATAACCCTCCTTTTTGCTACGCAGTAGTCGGGTAAAAAGAAAAATGAGAATGATGTAGAATGTGGACGGAGGTATGCCACGTTAGTTGTGCGATTCATTTGGTTCTCAACTTCGTAGAGCGTATCGTGGCCGTGACGAACATTGGAAAATACCGCTAAAATTTTCATACATAGCACTTGCATAGTTTAGCTCTGTTAGCTATGGCAATGTGCCTTTAATTGCGGTTGAGGTCGCAGGCAGAAATGATTAGGCAATATTTGTAGGCCTATGGAATGGATAGAAGTTATATATAGCTTTTTTACATAACAAAAGGCGTATATCCCTATTCTCCAAAGAGATTAGCAGCGGAGTATTACGTTCATAGTCATTCAACTATGTTTAAAGTCCCAAGTAACGTGACCCTTCTGAAACCGGGACACAAATATATATTCTGGGTTACTTAAACCGACCTGATCAACAGGACCTACTTGTAACTACTCGACCATCGAAACGGACATCTTGTTAATTACGAGATTTTATTTAAGTTATCTTGTTAGTTGCGGGACTCAAATAACCGCTTCGAGGCAAAACATACTTATAAAACAATTTTTTTTCGTCACTTCCGTACAATCGTAACTTCATGTCCAGCGAATAGTTATTTTTCCACTTCACTTTGTATTGCTATTTTTCTAAAGGAAATATTTTCTCAGACAACGTCGGAGAGCAACACAAGTATATAATAGGGAGTTATTTGCCCACAGCCGGACGTATACCGCGGTGAAGATTTACTGCTTACGTGCATGCTACGCCGTAGCGTCGTAGCACTCTGCTACGCCGTAGCCGAGGGCCAGCGAAGTATTTTTATTTTACTTTTCTATATTTTTAAACTGTGTAGGATTGAGAGTACTAGACTATTTACTTTAGTGTTTACTCCGTTAAAGTTTTCTTACATTTTACGATTTTCTTTCCACAAAGTGTCTGTAGGTATAGAACGAGAAATAAACTACACGTGCGCCGATACACCTCTGTGTGCCCCTCTAGGGACTAGAGGCGTGGTAGTAATATACATAATATATGTTACGTTCTTCCTACACTGTAGAATTTACAAACAAACATTTGCGAGGAAAAAGTTCCATGTTTTATTTTCAAATGTTGGCAAGAGGGCGATACAATAAATTTCTTTGCCCCATCTGCAATCGTCGAGCACATTTTGATAACGAGTGTGGGGGGGAGAGGGGTGGTAGGAGAACCAGCTTGTCAACTTCACCTGCATTCAAAGCTTTTACAGGTGACTGACGATGCACTGACGAGCTAGCTCTGCTGGAAAAACTTTGCAAGTAGGTTTCTAGTTTTCACTCAAATGTTTCGGTAACTTTAGGTCTTTCAGCGAAATATGAAATATTGTCTGCATTTTCGTGTCAATCCATAATCACACTTCACATTATATACCATATATCTCTATCTATATCTCATCTCATCTCACTGTCACACTAATATTATAAAGGCGAAAGTCTGTGAGTGTGTATGTTTGTTACTTCTTCACGCTCAAACTGCTGGACGGACCTGGATGAAATTTGGCACAGAGATAGATTAAAGTCTGGAATAACACATAGGATACTTTTTAACTCGGGCATATGTTCCCTCGGGATAATTTTTGACTTTCACACGGGCAAAGCCGCAGGCAAAAGCTAGTAATATTATAAAGGCAAAAGTTTGTGAGTGTCAGAAGGATCTGGATGAAATTTGGCACAGAGATAGATTATAGTCAGAAATAGCACATAGGATATATATTTTTTTATCCCGGGAATATGTTCCCTCGGATGATTTTCGCCTTTAACGCGGGCGAAGCCGCCGGCAGAAGCTAGTAACATTATAAAAGCGAAAGTAACTCTGTTTGTAGGTGTTCTTTCCATCTGTAAGATGGAAATTAGTGTGAGATAGTTTGAGACCCAGGGAAACAGAAGAGTTCCTATCTAGGCAGTGTACGGGCCTTAATCCACCACGCGGGCCCAGTGCGGGTTGGTATATGTCACATGTCTTCAATTTTTTGGTTCTATGGCATGCCGGTTTCCTCACGATGTTTTCCTTCATTGTTTTTAAAGCAGTAGTGATGAAATAATTTACACAAAGTAGTTAGTCACAGCGGATCTTTGTGTCTCTGAAGTTGGCTCTGCCAACCATTGCGCAAGAAACAGTTTGTCATCAAGTATACTGCATAGAGTAAGCGAGATAGGATGATGCGACAAACGAAAACGAGTGAAAGAGACAGTTATACAATGCTATTTTCACCTTCAACATGGACACAATAAACAGCTTTTTACAAAAAAATACTACAGGCTTCCAAATAAAAAGACTACAAAGTGAAAAATTACTTTATTTTTGGCAGTCTGCGTCTTTCATAGGTACCAATTTTTAGCGTTATAGAGACCCGACTTCCAAAAATAAAGTTATTTTTCACTTTGTAGTCTTTTTATTTGGAAGTCGGCAGTATTTTTTTGTAGAAAGCTTTTTATTTTTCACTTTTTAGTTGTACCTACCTAATAGGTAAGTTGTTTAGTAAGGTACCTATAACGCCAGAATAGATTACCCGAATATCAAGAAACTAGAGCATTACCGGTGAAATGAGAGATCTGCGTACCCCTTAAGAACGTACTGGCGTGATGTTATGTTATGAAATGGTATAAACAGACATGCGATTGCAGCAATCCCGAGAGATTTGCCGTAATTTATTGAAGAGTTCTGGTGTATATCTTCGAAGTTCTTCATCAGATGTTCACCAAATTAAAATGGGACCAATTTCGAAACAAACTTTTTCAAACAAAAAAGAATTTTCAAAATCGGTCCAAAATTAAAACGAACATTATGTCGAACATAGAACCTCCTCCTTTTTGGTAAGTCGGTTAAAAATAGCAACTGCGCAGGGTATTTTTTAATGTAGATGTGGTCGACGGTGAAGCACGCTTGCCTAGAAGTAATCTATTCACTCTTGATTTAAAGACCCCGAAATTGTAGCTATCGGGAAACACAGACTCCGGCAGGGAATTCCACTCCTTAGCTGTACGCATAATGAAAGTATTTCTAAAACGTTTAGTGCGTATGGGTAGGTGGTCCACCATGTACCGATGGCGCATCGCCGTACGTCTTGTAGTCCGATGATGAAACGGGCTAGGCGGAATTAGATCATGCAATTCCATCGCACACTCCCCGAACGGTTGCATTTCATAAAAAACCGACAAGCTGGCAACTCGGCGACGATGTCAAAGGCAGCCAATTCAGAGACACAATGATCCGTCCCACTTCTCCTTCTTATCTCACACCTCACTTTCAATATTTATGTACTTACACACGCTAGGAATCTGCGTTCGTCTAACAATCTTCTCTTGCTTTGTCCTTATCATACTTCTGATTTTAGTAATTCTTCCTTTTATATTCAGTCCATTCTTTTCTAGAATGCGCTACCTCTCGATATCTGAACGGCAATATGTATTTAAGCGGAAGTTACGGCAACACTTTGTAAACCAATAACAGAATCGTCTCCATCACCTTTCTATTACTTTTTTACATATATATATTATAGGAAATATGTTTATTTTAACTATATATATATATTCTTCAATTTTTACTTTAATAATTATTTCAATTTTTATGCACCTCCCATGAAAACTTCACCAACTTAAACTAAAAACTTTAACTTCATCTTTGCCTCAGGCATTAAGTCCGCCTATGTACCTGTATGTTGCATGTAGTTTTAATGTATACTAATATTATAAAGCTGAAAAATTATTTTTGTGTTGGATAGTTAATTTTTCGAGGAAGATTATAGGCTATATAACATCACGCTACGACCAATAAGAGCGGAGCATAAATGAAAAATGTTGGAAAAACGGGCAAAAATAATCTTTTTTGAGAGGTTCTGTTGCGTGCGCTGCGTAAGCGGTTAAAGTTACGCAACATTCATGTATGTAGGGTAGGGTAGGTAGGTAGCTAGTTGACGGGAGCGAAGCCGCGTGGGACAGCTAGTAAATAATAAATCCGTTGTGAGTATTATAAAGTGCATGCCTGGAGCAGAGGTCGTTGGTCGTGGGTTTGAACCCAGGCACCCGGAATAACGTAAAATCACGCTTGTATTTCAGCAACCGAGAACAAACCCAGACTCCGGCCTGCTATTGAAAATTTTGAAAACCCAACAACGGTTTGCCTGACAGTTTGCCTGATCGAACCAAAACCATGAGCCAACCAACCACTAGACCAACGCGGCAGAGAACAATAACGTTGATTAATTGTACACTAAACATGAAAACTGAAAAGGTTTAAGCCCAAGATTAGGAGCACCAAACCTTCAGAATAAAGCCCGAGGAAAAGGATAAAAATTCCCTTTGTCTCATAACCCAGTGTAATTATCCAGATGTCACCTCTAAACAATGGTATCACACAAAAGGATTAATGCCTAAAACCTCTGAATTGTGTACAACCAGAATTCTCATTGGAGTAATCCCCAAACGGTTTGAAGACTCGGCTGGCGTGGGATGGCGGATTACAGCGACTTACTTACGTGACAACCACTGTTAATCTGATCTTGTTTTTAACGCTGTGTCGATAACTTTCGGGCAATGAGGACATCTCAAAAAGAAAAGAAAAAAAAAGGATAACCGAACAGTTTTGTAACTAATCTAAGTTTTTATTTATTTTACGAATATATCTTATTTGTATTATAAATGTGAAAGTTTGGATGGATGTGTGTGTGGATGTATGTTTCTTACTCAATCACACCAGAACGGCTGAACGGATCTGAATGAAATTTGGCACAGTGTTAGATTATAGTCGGGCGCACGGTTGGCGCAGTGGTTGAGCGATTGACTGCTGCGCTGCGTGTCGCGGGTTCGTCTACGCACGGAACAAATATTTGTATATCCTACAGATAGTTGTTCCGGCTCTGGGTGTTTGTGTATGTGAGTTTATATGTTTGTAAACGCACCCACTATATAGGAAGAAATTCCTAGTGTGGAGCAATGTTTTTTAAAAAACTAAGAAAACCCTTAGATAAAGTACCTATAGATTAAGCCTTAAAATGAGCTTGATTGATAGAGCGAGATGGCTAATTAGCAGCCATGTCAATAATAAGGACAAAATATTATTTTTTGTCTTTGTCACCATGGCCGGTTTCTGTTGTTTGTCAAACTCTAATATAATGGCAGGTTTGACAAACAAACTCGGTTTTGTTTGATTTTCTGTGGTTTCGTGGTATTATGTGGTAATTGAGACAAGGCATTTGGGTTATTTGTAGATAATAAGTGTCAGTGCGATGGTGGGTTGTAGTGTTCTTGTTCTTGTTGTAACACCAGAACTAACTATTGTTGTCTCACGTGCGGCCACGCCAAGGCTTCATCTAAAGGTACTTTATCTAAGGCTATAACACTTTTCAGGTGGGCGAAGCCGCTGGCAGAAGCTAGTTAGAATAAAAACGTAATAAAACAGTTCATACAAAAGTAATTAGCAAATAGTTAGTAAGACATAGTTCACAAGTCCCAATAATTTCATAACTAGTAACCAAGTCTTTAGTAACTGTTAACTAAAAAAATATTTTAGTTTAGCTGAGTACAGAAAAACTCTTTGGCAAGTATTTACTTCTAGCAACAATATCATACCGAACCTTTGCCGAAAAAAAAGATTTAAAGTTCTGTAATATAACAGCGTAATATGGGTGATGACAAAAAATATATGTTTAGTCCGTCAGTTAGAAAACCTAAAAATATTAGACACGTATTTTTTCTTTTGCCAGGTTAAAAAAAATTACGAAAATACAGTGCGTTGTAATATCGTGTGACGTCACGGTGTACTACACTTTATACTGACAAAGTGACGTCACAAGCCCCCACTCCTGAACTTTGATGCACTTTAACTTAGTAATTTTTATTTATTTAATAAAGCAAAAAATACGCGTCCAATATTATTGGATAATCTCACTGACGGACTAAATAGAATTATCATTTTTCTACACAGGAAACATCTCTATTATGTCAGGGTCACTTTCATAAAATTCCGCATTGATCCGCGAAGATATTCTTACCTTAATGTTTTCCATGGCTAGGCTGGGCTTCTCTTTGGTCAAAGAATCTGCATTGCCGTTCAATGCTGCCAGTGTTCTGGGGACTTTTCCCATTGACAGTCGACTATTGACTTGGACCTTAGATAAAGTACCTATAGATTTCGCCATGGCGTGGCCGCACATGAGACAAGAATAGTTAGTTCTGTTGTTACAACAAGAACAAGAACACTACAACCCACCATCGCACTGACACTTATTATCTATAAATAACCCAATTCCTTGTCTCAATTAACACATAATACCACGAAATCACAGAAAATCAAACAAAACCGAGTTTGTTTGTCAAACCTGCCATCATGTTAAAGTTTGACAAACAACAGAAACCGGGCATGGTGACAAAGACAAAAAATAATCTTTTGTCCTTATTATTTACATGGGGCTGCCAACTTGCGATCTCGCTCTATCAATCAAGCTCATTTTATGGGAAAATCTATAGGTACTTTATCTAAGACTTAGACGAATTGGTTGATGTCCATTGAGTTCTTCCCCTCTCCCCTTTTTGCACGACTTTGTACATTATTATTAGTATAGTTTTGTATAAACTAAGTTATTTATTATTATAAAATATAACTGGCGAAATGTGAATAAAGCAGTTATTACACTAGCTAATTTATTGGAATCCTAACTAGGAAATCGGAAGATGTAATCGTTGTTAGGTACAGATTGGATCCGATTTTGTCAAATCCGTGGTCCAACCGCTCTACTTCCTAAGTTGTCTACGATTTATGACAGCGTAATCGCGACGCTGCGATTTAGAACGACTGGCCGACGTCAGTGTTACCAACTTAGTGAATTTTCCGCTAAAACTGGTGGTTTCAACCTTCTATTTAGTGGCGAAATATTTCTTTAAGTGGCTGGTGGATTTTTCTAGCGGTTAAGTGAAATTCTGTTTACTCTTTAAATTACACAGAATGCGATAATAAATCTTTTAACTGCTATATTAAAGGATCCTTTAAAATTTCGGGCGAATCCAGACGAATCCCGATCATCTGGCATCCCTAGGTCTGTACGATTTAGAATACAATTTAGGTTCTTAACTAGGAATCCAATATATTGGATAGTATAATAGCAGTTTTAAAGAAAGAAAGAAAAATTTTATGCGTGACTTGCACAAGAGGTACAGACAGTATAAAAAAAAATAAAAAATTAAAGCCAAAAATGCTCCTCTCTGAGCAAATAAAGCCGCGCTGGTATTCTACCTAACTCTTCGGGAAATACATGCGTGGATGGACTAATAAACATATTATGTTATGTTTATTAGTCCATATTGTAATTACGTGCTGTTGAGATTAATAGAAGTATGATCAGACATTACATTCCATATTTTCTTTCTGTCATTTGCATTTCTCTATTAGAAACCCCATACTAACTGTAAACTTTTCATTCAAAACAGTATTCAACCACAAACTGAAGCGCCGTCGCTCGTTAGGGCGGTCACAGACGAGCGTCACATATCATCGACCTCTGCTGATGACAGTCGTCGATAATATCTGTCGATCTATTCATAGAACGGCAAGTACGTACTAGGCAAATGGCAGCCACACCTCTGATCGTTAGTATTGTTAAATTCTTCATTATTGATATGACATAATTTCGGTTCGTTAATAATAATAGCCATGCGTCTTTATTTATGTTTTCAAGGTTAAGCATCGCCTACCAATCTATTCACACACATTTTGAGTCCCTCCATGCTTCGTAAAACATGTAAAGCGGTTGGTTCCAACTGTCATTTGACAGTCGTTACGTGTAATCAAATGCCCAAGAGTCTGACAAACAGGCTCGCCAAGAAATATCTAGTAATTATTAGGTTGAAAGGTTTGTTAGGCAGTCGCTCGATCTTCCCCGGTGTGTTCCAGCATTGTCGATGCGTCGGAGCTCATTATTAAATTACTTATTTAAATAACTTATTGATACATTGACTATTGATCATACATACATATTCTTTCTTTAATAATTTATATAAATACAAGATTTCAAAACAAGGATAGTGACACACTGAGAGTTGACATTACCAAAATCTATATTATATAAAGAGACTGGTGAACAAGTAGTTGTAGAAAATGTTGGTTCCGGAATTGGATTAGGATATGCCAAATGTCTGTATACAATTCAGTAAGGAAATCGTATTGATGCAGGCAATACTTATTTGCCTCGTCACAAACATAACCCAAAATTGCATGTAACTAGAAATAGTTTGGCAACTAAAATAATTTTTGATGAAAACAAAAATGCTGTTGGCATAAAAGGAGAATGCCCATGGACAGTACTTTAAAGAAAATAAATGTGTTAAAATCATTTCTGGATAATAAATAAAACAAAAATATTTCAAGTATTTTAACTTCTTTTCTAAAAGATTCCTAGTGGGGTTCATTTTCTTGAATTAATAAGTATTTTACTTCCGTTTCACAGCTCAGCTCGGCTCGCCATTTTCAATGTAACATTTGATAGTACAAATACCCTTGACAGAAATATTTTTATCATCTAGAGTAACTAATTTAATTGGTTTCTTTTTATAAATTTCAAATCAAAGCCTAAAAGTTTAAATGTATCAATTGACATACAATTATCATGAGCGCCACTATCTAATTTAACTTTAATCTCTTTATTGTTAATAATAAATTGTTCATATCACTTGCTTTCGATATTTTCCATGCAACTGATATTGCCCACAAAGAATGACTCCTCTTGTTCGTTGCGATTTTGATTTTTGATTATACTGATTATATTTATTACGGCATACTTTCGCATAATGGTTTTTACATTTACATTTTTGGCATACAACTCCAAAAGCTGGACACACATGTGAAGGAACTAGGAATTATTATCACCACTTACTTATTGCCAATATATTTATGTCCGGTTCTGTTTGACTACAGACCAGTGTTGCCAACCCATACCCTAAAGGTTACCATAACAAAACCTATTTAAACTTTCCCAAACATTGTGCTCTACAAAATCGATTTTTATTGACAACCATTTGAAAAATATGATGAATGGCAGGCATACCCGGGGGTTAGTTGTTACG
Organism: Anorthoa munda; assembly: GCA_945859665.1. NCBI lineage: Eukaryota > Metazoa > Arthropoda > Insecta > Lepidoptera > Noctuidae > Anorthoa > Anorthoa munda. The sequence continues at coordinate 2,667,986 of OX243899.1, read as the reverse complement.
TATTGTGCCTGACGTTTAACATGGGTCAGTACGGGGCCGAAAAAAGGGAGACCTCTAAAGGCCCATTAAAGGTCAAGTGAAATGTTGGACTTGGGATACGCATATTAAAGAGATGTAAGTTATTTTTGGGTTAGCAGTTTTAGAGGAAGGTTATGTTGGGATATCCCAAAAAACAGAGATATTCTCTAAGATCTTACTAAATGCAATTGTTCGTCTGGAAAGTTACTCAACTCCCGCAATGATTCTAAGGGTGCTGTGACACCGAAATTTCATGTTTAAGTGACGCTATAACGTTATCATGTAAATATAGTGTGACTTTTAGTGCAAATATGATAAAAAGCTTTTCTACAAAAAATACTACCGACTTCCAAATAAAAAAACTACAAAGTGAAAAATAACTTTATTTTTCGGTGTCTTTTGTAGGTAGGTACCAATTTCTTGCTTTATGGATACCGACTTCCAAAATTAAAGTTATTTTTCACTTTGTAGTTTTTATATTTGGAAGTCGGTAGTATCTTTTTGTAAAAAAAAAACTACCGACTTTTTTTTTTGTAAATCTTCCGGCTTCATCACCAGATGAAAAAAAAATTGATGAGTGCCCTCAATCCATGGGAATCCTCTCATCAGATCCTGACTTGGCGTAAATGGGACCACCTCGAGAGTATACCGATTCAAACAAAACAAAAATTATAAAAACGGTCCATAATTGACAGAGTAATCGGAGATAATAAATAAAAATATAAAAACACGGTCGAACATAGAACCTCCTTTTTGGAAAGCCGATTCGGAAATTAACTTGATCTGTTCCCCACATTTTGTAGACGTTTGGAAACATGAATGAACGGAACAGCTGATTTAAAATAAAATATAAATCCAATAAGTTGAAAGCCGACCTATAATAATTAATTAGAATCTGAAGCTGGCAAATGCTTAATATCAAGTATGTATCAGAAACGAACATATGCAGGAGTACCAGACTTACTGACATAGCCCGAAGAATCCCCAAACTTAAGTGGCTGGTTAATGTGACTGAGAAGTTTTGGAATGGCGATCGCGTACAGGAAGATGCCGCGGCCCCACTTGGTGGACCGATGACCTGGTTAAAGTTACGGGAATCCGCTAGATGCGAATTACATATGTTTGGGGGAGACCTATGTGTACTGTGTGTGTCTGGCTTGTGTGTGCCAAAATAACTAGTTTTCTTCCTTTCTTTTATGTCCAGCAGTGGACGACTTTCGGCTGATATGATGATGATAGTGTAGGTACTGATAATATTCAGAACAACCTGCACTCAAAGCACTCCCGTCAGAAAAATGGACACCGATCACCATACTTAAGTTACAGAAAAAATAACAACACTTACCCAAATAAAAAAGCATTTACAGTATCGTAATATTCATAATCACTATGTATTCAAGGCTACATGTTTGTGGAGCTAATTATAATAATCTCAAGCAAGAATTGTCGCGTGCCTAACTTATATTGTTGGAAAGCCAAGGTCTCAATGTGACCCTATTTGGTCCATGTTAGCTCTGATATGAATCTGTAACCTTATTTTGAAGTAGAATTTTGTTATTGACGAGGTAAAATGTAAACAGTCGTTATTGTGTTACGTAAGAGGTTTAACAACAGTCAGAGGTCGTGGCTAAATGACAACAGCTGATTGAGCCAATCATCAAGGTTCAGCAACGCTTGCTGAGGTCGGTCCGTGGATGGGTGACCATCTTTAAATAGCCAGTTTCCTCCGTGCCTCGGAAAGCACGTTTAGCCATTGGTCCTGACTGCCATTTGAAGATCTTTGATAGTAGTTATAGGTAGTCGGAAGCCTGAGATCTGACACCAGTTTTGCCAAGGTGTATCGTGTTACCCAGATACTGGGTTGTGGAGTTCAGATAGACAGTCGCTCCATGTAAAACACTGGTTATCATCTGAATCCCGTTAGACTGAAAGCCGAGATATAATATTTGAGAAGTTCCCTCGACTTATCTAGGATCCCATCATCAGATCATGGTTTCCCCATTGGAATATCTCCTTTCCAACAAAACAAGAATCAACAAATTCGGTTCGTAAACGACGAAGTTATCCGCGAACACACTAAATATGGACCGTATTTATACGTATGTATAAATACGGTCGAATTGAGAAACCTCCTCCTTTTTGGAAAGTTGGTTAGTGAGGACACAGTTCATTTTCTGCTTATCAATAAATAATACCTGAGCGAATTAGCTCTGCTCGGATAAAAATAGAGAAAACGACGTTTTCTTAAAATGAAACCTAGCTATGTCGGTTTATTGTTTATACCATTTCATAACATAACATCACGCCAGAACACTCGAAAGGGGTACGCATATCTCTCATTTCACCAGTTATGTTCAAGTTTCATGTTATTCGGGTAATCTATTCTGGCGTTATAGGTACTTATTAAACAACTTGCCTATTATGTAGGTAAAACTGAAATAGGAAAAATAAAAAACCTTTTTTGCATAAAAATACTACCGACTGCCAAATAAAAAACTACAAAGTGAAAAATAACTTTATTTTTGGAAGTCGGTGACCATATCGCAAAAAATTGGTACCTACGAAAGACACCGACTTCCAAAAAAAATACTATTTTTCACTTTGTAGTTTTTTATTTGGAAGTCGGTAGTATTTTTTTACAATAAAGTATTTTTATTACATTTTACAGATGAGCGTGTTTAAACCTTCAATGTGATAATAAACTCATTACATTTGTAGGTTTTATTTTTGTTTTATATATATTCGGTGTATGCACAGGACGGATCAGTGTGGCGTCGCTTGGATGAGGCTATGTCCCTTTGAGATGATTTTGTAATTCTTAGACATATTAGGTTTTACGAGACTTTACGCGGAACATCCATACTTTAATAATACCTTACTTGTCCAAATCTTATGAGCAGTTTAGGTGCTACGAAAGAAAAGGTGAACAAACCCCCCTTCCCCCGTCCAGTCGGCTAAAAATGGAGAAATGTACTCTGTTCACGTTGTTACATTTGTGTGAAGAAATCCTGTTAACTGTCAATTTAATTGAATTGACTTATTTATTTATTCGTTTATATCCCAGCATTGGAACGCCTTGCAGCAAACACCAATTAAACACAAACTTATTTACTTGCCTGGATTCGAACTCACGACCTTAAGAACGAGAGGCGACGTGTTAGCCGCTGGGCCACCACGACATAACATTAAAGTTCGTTTTAACAAAATCTATCATTCATAATCTAAAAGCAAAAAATTGGCGCTAAAAGGCCGTCATCTAATAAAAACGTTACTTAATAAATCTTTCATATCTACGTAAAAACCTAACGAACTGATTTTTTATTAAACTACAGCTCACAAGTTAATGATCGAACGTTATCGTAATAAAAACGTAGACAAGTTCATCTAATTTTAGAAGTCACATTTATTAAAGTCCGTCCCGATATTGGCATTTTTTCTCCCAATACGACATTAATAGGCGTCGCAAAAAATGTGCCATTCGCTGGAAAAATTGGAAGTTTAGAGAGACACCAATGGCGATGTTACTAGGGATGTGGTGGTTTCTGTTTAGAATAATATTTTCTGTAGTATAGTACTCGTAATGTATGTAACTCAAACTCAACATCATTTATTTAAATTTAACCATTTAAACGTTACTTTGTAATGTCAAGCAATACATAAAGCTATACTTCATAACAGATAGCTTTATCTCTGCGACATATGTCAAACTGACGTATACGTTACTGTTAGCCTGTCAACCGCTTTTGTTACTGTATTGATACTGACAGCTGTCGCATAGATCAAGCTATGTTTTATGAAGTATATAGTTACACAGTTCAAAGTTCAGTAAATCTCAATGGAGAAGAACGTGCAAGAAACTCCACGGACACTCTTTTCTTTTCTTTTTTTGCTCTGTAACAAGTTGTTGAGTAAGAAATAATTAATAAATAGATTTTATTTGGCAAATATTGTCGAGAAATAAAAATAGTACTTCAAAAATCATAAACGTCGTTAGATAATCGTTAGATAATCTTGTTATCCATAGTCAAGATTCAATGAACACTTACATAGCAAACAACACAGATAAAAAAGTACAGACAACGCAAAACTGACTAATTTCTCACTCCCTTTTAAAGGAGTGAGTGATTTAGGTCAGTGTCCCATAGTCGACTAACAAAGCATCGACTAACGGACTTACGTGTCCCATCACTAAAGCGAACTCGAATGAGCCCAACTAATCTTGCGAAAAAAACCACCACGAGCGAATTCGCCCGTAGGGTTTCCACAAATATACTTGGTTATAAAATAAAGCTACGCTTCGATACGTTACGGCAAATAGAAGGTACTTTTGATGCTCTGGTGAATGTTTATTGGCTGTCAGATTGTAAATAAGAAATGCGTATTTTAGGGTTCCGTAACCAAAGGGTGAAAACGGGACACTATTATAAAGACTCCACTCTCCGACGTCTGTCTGTCTGTCACCAGGCTGTATCTCATGAACCTTGATAGCTAGACAGTTGATTTTTTTTTAACAAAAAATACTAATAACAGAAGAAAATAAATATTTAAGTGGGGCTCCCATACAACAAACTTGATTTATTTGCCGATTTTTGCGGAACCCTTATTGCGCGAGTCCGACTCGCACTTGGACGGTTTTTTCTAAATCCTTGTGGGTCTGTTTGTTGGAAGTGCAACACTTCAAAGTTAGAGTAAACAGGCTTCTTCTGGGTAAGCTCACTCCATCGTCGACTTTGTCTCCGTCATCTCTGACCTAGGCTAGAGTCAAGAGCAAACCCATAATAAATAAAAAAAAAATAAAAAAAAATGAAAGTCCTGGGTTTGATTCTTGGGTTGGGCAAAGTGTGATCGAGTTTTTTTATTAGAGTATTTTTGGCAGGCATAACATAAAGACGGGTAAAATATGCGTTTGAGCGGGTGAGATGGTTTTTTTTTTCTTCAGGCTTGCGCTTGACCACTGATGGTAAGCGATGATGTGGTCGACGGTGAAGCACGCTTGCCTAGAAAAAACCTATTCACTCTTGACTAAAAGACCCCTAAATTGTAGCTATCAGAAAACACAGACTCCGGCAGGGAATTCCACTCCTTAACTGTACGCATAATAAAAGTGTCCCCAAAACGTTTCATGCGTGTGATTGTTCTCAGTAGCCAATGTTATGAGTAGTCTTTTGAAGCTTTAATCCCACTGCATCCCGCTTAGCCTTTTCACACGGAGCGACTGCCTATCTGAACTCCACAACCCAGTAACTGGGTAACACGATGCACATGGTTAGAATGTTTTCAGAATATTTATTTCAATCCCGTATCTCATTACAAATACAAATAAAACCAAAACCTGTAGGTTATTTAGAAACTATCATTTTGCCCTATTTGCTCCAGACTCCGGTGAAATCAATGATTGTATCCCTGGGGTACGAGATTCAATTCCGGCGCCAAAGTACCGAGTTCGTCGGTTTGGGTTACATTCATTTTTTACCATTCGTTCGTTCATTCAACCGGTCATTCAATCAGGTAACTTCATGGTCTTTTAGTGGGTTTACTGAACTGAAAATTGTAGATTTTTGGAAGTCAAGATAGTTTTAACATTGACAAGCAAAATAAGCAAGCCGAACAAGTTATCTATGATATTTTCATATCCGCGTCCGTGATCCGTGTCCGCGATTTGAGTTCCGAGTTCAAAATGTTCTGAATTGTACCTTTAAACGAGCAATCCTTGTATGTATTTATTTATTCGAAATTATGTAAATAACACCTTAACGGCTATAACGCCAATGCAATGTTACTACAAAGATATTAGGACTAACAGAATACAATCAAAATACAGTAATAAATACAATTAAAATCCAATTAACATACAATTAAACAAAAGTTAAAATACAATTCAATCCAAAAATCCAAAAAAAATCGATGTTTAATTTTTAGAAAACGTTGTTTCCTATATTTTCACCCGAGCAGAGCTCGGTCACCCAGGTACTGATAAATTATGACGGCTAGAGTTCGGATGTAGTGCGTAAGCTTTCCAACAAGAAGTTACCTACCGAAATTACACGGACACAGATCGGATTTAGTGCATAGCCGGCCTAACTGGGTTATCGTGTTACCCAGTTACTAGTTTGTGAAGGTCCAAAAGGTAGTAGTTTCGTGTAAAATACTCCACCTGGTTAAAGTCAAAGTCAAAAGTAACTGGGTTATCGTGTTACCCAGTTACTGGTTTGTGAAGGTCCAAAAGGTAGTCGTTTCATGTAAAATACTCCACCTGGTTAAAGTCAAAGTCAAAGGTAACTGGGTTATCGTGTTACCCAGTTACTGGTTTGTGAAGGTCCAAAAGGTAGTCGTTTCATGTAAAATACTCTACCTGGTTAAAGTCAAAGTCAAAAGTAACTGGGTTATCGTGTTACCCAGTTACTGGTTTGTGAAGGTCCAAAAGGTAGTCGTTTCATGTAAAATACTCTATCTGGTTAAAGTCAAAGTCAAAAGTAACTGGGTTATCGTGTTACCCAGTTACTGGTTTGTGAAGGTCCAAAAGGTAGTCGTTTCATGTAAAATACTCTACCTGGTTAAAGTCAAAGTCAAAAGTAACTGGGTTATCGTATTACCCAGTTACTGGTTTGTGAAGGTCCAAAAGGTAGTCGTTTCATGTAAAATACTCTACCTGGTTAAAGTCAAAGTCAAAAGTAACTGGGTTATCGTGTTACCCAGTTACTGGTTTGTGAAGGTCCAAAAGGTAGTAGTTTCATGTAAAATACTCTACCTGGTTAAAGTCAAAGTCAAAAGTAACTGGGTTATCGTGTTACCCAGTTACTGGTTTGTGAAGGTCCAAAAGGTAGTCGTTTCATGTAAAATACTCCACCTGGTTACACTGGAGGCTTCCAGTCTAACCTCAATATAGTTAGGAAAAGGCTAAACAGGTATCCTATGGAAAAATTGGAGACGACGTTTATATGAAAATATAGGAACAATTCTTCAATGGCAAACAAAATATCTTTCGAACGACAATCGCATATACAATACAACAAAAGATGGTAGAAAATCGAACAGAACAGCCAATCCTGAATCGCATTTAAGTTTTCGTCCGACGAAAGAATTTTATTTATCTACATACAAATTTTATTATGCACGTCACTTCAATCTTAAGTTTCCAGCAACAAAGTCGATAATCGCTTATCTCAGGTGTCGTCTTCGTGGTATACGGAACTTGCATGAAGAGAAAAATCCTGTATTGACTGTATACACAAGATGGGCTTGTAACCAACATTGGAAATAAAAAGTTATGAGTTTGTGTTATTGAGAGGTAGTTTTGTAAGAGATGACTTATTGTTTCTTGTAGAGTACTTATAGGTGACGCTAGTTGTACCTAATGCTGAATCTAAAACTGTAATGAGGACGAAGTGAAAGAAAATACATAACACCAATTAGAATGCTAAAAACAAAAAATTAACAAGCCATAAGTCAATTCTTAATTCAATTCATACTGAACTTTGATCACTGGAGTGAAGGTTTCAAATCGCTTAACACATCAGTTTTTGCTGCAGTAGACTTCTACAATTTTTTCAAGCTGCGTATTATCTAATCCCTTAAAGGTATACTTTTACCCTGTGTCTTTATTTGCACTTCAAAACATTTAACTATGTCATTATTAAATCCAAACTCTACTTTAATCACCGGACTAAAGGTTTCAAATCGCAAAATGCCTATGACTATTATTTATTTTACGGATATAAATATAGTTTATACTAGCTGTTCCCCGCGGCTTCGCTCCCGTGGACCACCCCACAGGACCCGTTTTCGGGATTAAACAATAGCCTATGTCACTCAGGAATAATGTAGCTTTCTATTGGTGAAAGAATTTTTAAATCGGTCCAGTAGTTTCGACGCCTATTCGGTACAAACAAACAAATAAATAAACAAAAAAATCTTTCCTCTTTATAATATTATATAGAGTATAGATTTAGCTCGCGACTTCGTCCGCGACAAACCCACTGTATACTAATATATTCGTACTTGCGATCAATTCCGAAAGGATCTTTGAAAAGTTGCATCTAAAGCGATCCCACGGGGATCTTAAAGTATACTTTTGCCCCGTGACGTGACCCCGTTATATGCAGCATATATACAATGTCCGATTCTTGTCCTTGGTTTGGCCCCGCAATGCGGCAGGCACTTTAATATTTTAGTTATTCGTGACATATTGTCTCAAGGACCATCCAGCCAATATCCTCGCTGGAAACGTAAATGGTGGGTAAAAGGATATAATAAAAATGATATATTTGGTTGTGTTGGCTTATGAACTGTTTTGTGGTAAAATGTATTTCCGTGGATAAATAGGTGTTAATATTATCATGTAGTATGAGATTGTAGTTGAAGTTAGCTAGTTTGTAAAAACTATTTACTTTTCTAAATAAAACACTGCTTTTGTAATCCATCCAGCAGTTTTTTATTTATTTTAAGGTGTTTAGCCATCACAAAGTTTTTAACAAAAATAATAACGGGCGTCGAAAAACGAGAAACAATAGGTACAAGACACCTACTTTGGAAAACAAAGTAAGTTTTCGTTTTGTAGTGTTTTGCTTTAGAAGTTGGTTTAATTTTTTGTTAAAAAGTTTTTTATTTTACTCTTTTTAGTGTTGGTTATCTCACCATGGCTCATAATACCATGAAAATCATTTATAGCCAGAGTACGACTAGGATGCATTGTTTTATTACGGCGTTCCAGTGTCTACCTTCCGGCTTCATCATCAGATCAGTTCGATGGTACCATTTTCATCAGTACCTTTTATTTATATGTATTTTCTTCATCGAAGTTGCTTAACTATTTGAGATATCTAATACCCATGACATACTTATTAACGAGTTCCATGAGATACCAACTCTAAAAAGAGTAAAAGAAAAACTTTTAAACAAAAACAAACAACCGACTTCTAAAGCAAAACGGTTACATATTATAATATCTAAACGTATTCTAACTATTTTCGAGATAAATACGGTCAATAGACCTACCGATTAAAATGTCTTAAAATCGTTTCACAGATTTTTGTAACAACTAATGAACGAAATCCATAAAGGAGAATTCATCTACGGTTTATTCAACTACAATTAGTTCACCTAAGGTTGATTGAAGAAACGGACGATTCAGCTACTGTTCTTTTATCTATGGTCAATATTTGTGGTCAAAATAAGCCTGTCGAATCTGGTCCAAAACCGAATCGGGGCACCCCGACTTCACGAAGTCTGCTACCCTTAGAGTGTTATATAAAAACTGGAGGCGCAAAGGGAGAGCAACCCCGCCCACTGTAACAAAACATAGGCATCCGTGCGAGCCATAGCGGCTGAGGCCTGAGGCGACCAGCGTCTTTGTAGTGTTTTCCTTTAGAAGCCGGTTGTTTTTTTTTGTTTAAATGTTTTTATTAATTTTGGTGCAAGTCGAATGGAAGAAATGATCCCCATCAATCAGTAATCTTTTTTTTATCTGACAGACCGTTATGTTAGCTCCATTTTTTTACCTTGAAGTAGCCTATTTTCACGGCTGTGTGTATCAAGACGCACCCGTGAAAAGTGCGAAGTGGATTGAATCGTGAGCACGTAAAGTAACTAGTTAGTAAGTTAGTTACCAATGCGTGTTCATTAGCGAATTTCCTACTTTAACTTAGGGATTCTTATTTAATTATGTAAGGTTTTTAAGAGCCTTCATAGTCGCTTGGAGCAGTCAGAACCGACTGCCACTGTTCACTGTGATGAATAGTATCTACTAATGGCTGTGGCAGTGTGGAGTGTGTAGGGTTGCCAACTTAGGGGCTTCCCCCCCAAATTTAGGGGGTAAATAAATGGGAAGGGAACTTAATGGGCTTTATATTTTTAGGAACTTTTTGATGATTACAGGCCCTGGGATAACCCAATCTAGCCATCTATAAAATAATATTGTCATCTCTATCTATAATATTGTCAAGAATAAGTTTCAGAATGGGTTATCTTTTAAAATGCTACAAAGTATGATGATTGTCCGATTCACATTGCAATGAAATGGTGGATCTTTATAACATTTAATCTGTCCATACTTAAATGTTAAGTTTATTTAGGCATATAAAAATTCAAAACCAGAAAACGATATTATATTTGGAATTTTAAATAACTAGTACCTGGGCGACCGAGCTCTGCTAAGAAAGTAGAGAAAACGACGTTTTCTAAAAATGAAACCTAGCTAGATCGATTTATCGCCTCCGAAACCGCCTGCCGTTTCCGAAATTCAGTTTATAAAATATACATATATACAAGAATTGCTCGTTTAAAGGTATTAGATTAGATAGATAGATTAGATAATTAAAAAACATTACAAAACGTAAATAGCTTTTTTATAAGGGGTTTTTTCAAATAATTGTGGTATTTTTAGGGGCTTTTGACTTAAGCTTTAGGGGTTAATATTTTTTGGAGTTGGTAATCCTCTGTGTGGTGTCTTGGGCAATCTACAGTTTCATTACAAAATTGATGTTCGCAATACACGGACCACCTTTGCTTTATATCATCATCATCAGCTTTTAATGTTCCCACTGCTGGGACACAGGCCTTCTCTCTGTGAGAGGGAGAGATGCAAGTATAGTAAATCCACATTACGCCAGTTATGTTTAAGTTCTATGATATAGTGACGAGCCTATTGCTAAAATATATGTTTGACGCTTTTGCACTCTGCCAAAAACTGCAGATACTCAACAGGAGCCTCTTGGTTCAATCTGCACTAACTGAAAAAGAAAAGAAAGAAAAAAAAATGCGCCAGGCACGACGCATACCATAAAAAGAATAAAAAAAAAACTTACAATCATCGTCAACTGCTTCAAGTAGCTCGTCGATGGAGGCTCTATGACCGACAAAATTTACTGATCACTCGTGTATGCACTAAATCATTACGAAGTCGTTTTGAGTCTGAAAGAAAAAAGAAAGAAAGAAAGAAAAATTGTTTATTCTGCACAAACTAAACGCACAATACAAAATAAAGAGTGGCATTCACCAAATTCACAAATTAGCCAAAAGCCTCGTATTTAAAACGAAAAAAAATTATAAAAGTTTGTCAAATTTTGTCTATGAGCAATAAACAGTTATCTGTGGGTGAGAGGCCAAAGACAATTTACTTGCGTAATATGTTTCGACATTACCAAATGAAAACAAACAAACAAAACAATTACAAATTAACGAAATGCCGATTACTGAGTGGAAAATTATCCATCTTTGAAACAACAAGGGCAAATAGGCTGTGCGTCGCATCTGTGCAAGAATAGGTCATTGCTCAGCTTAATGCCGTGACTTCAGACGAACCTATCGTCAACAGCGCTGATTTTCAGCAAAAACCTCGCGAATGACGTAATGACGTTCCCCCATGTGAAAATACAAAAATTTCGTACGAAAATGAGTGTGACTGAACCGACTGAACATGTTGAAAGTAAGTACATAGAAATAAAATAAAAATATATATCAAAGTCTTATTATAAACTATATACCTATGTCTGTATTTATGCGTTACATATAAAATAAAAGATACATAAACTGAGGCATAATAATCATACTGATACAACTATACTAGATTTTGGTGCGGTTCTCACCATCGAATATAATAGAAAAACGTATATTCGTAAAATCTACAAAGAAACATCACAACAGCAATAAACACTGAATCATCATTCAGGCTTCAACAACAGGCTTCTTCTGGGTAAGCTCACTCCATCGTCGACTTTGTCTCCGTCACCTCTGACCTAGGCTAGAGTCAAGAGCCCATAAAAAACAAAAAAAAAAACGAAAAATTTATGGATAGAATAAATTCATATCTTGTCGGCAGATTCTTAATTCCTAAATTCAGAATGTGCTTATCAGTATTAAATCCAAGTACGTGTTTAAAAAGTTTTGTTAATACGGATGTATGTGTTTATGTTTGTGTGTATCTTGCTTCCTAAAATAACCAATTCTAACATCGTGGCTTTTGAGCAAAGAAAATACAACCTTTCTCTAAAAACGCAAATGAAATGTGTCAAAGAGATAGTCCTCTTATTATGATGATGGATCGTATGACATCCGGAAGTCTGTGGCTTCATCAGCCTTTCCTCGACATTTGGCCTTCACTTTATGACTCGAAAGAAATTGCCACATTTCCACATATTCTTTGCCAAAAAAACACAATAAAACACCTTTCATTAGCAAATGAAACTAATACATCAATACTACTATTTCGGGGTCTATAAATATCCGTAAATAGCTGAACCTAAGACCTGGAATATCACTCACTGTAACCTACTGAACGTAAAAGGTAAGGAATACTTGTCAACAAGGTCTAAAAAACAACCCGCAGGTAAAGGCCAGGCTTTTCGAAAGCAGTATTTTCCCAGCCATGGACCATTTAGCAGCAGGTAGGGCAGGCTTAAATGGCTCAGACGTAGGGCTGCCAAATCGAATCGGGTAATGGACAAAATATTGTAATTTGGAAGGACAGAGTTATTGGAGCGCATTATGATTTTATTGCACGGGGCTCACAGGCAATAGGAAGTGTTTTTGATTTTTTTCCGTGGTTGGTAATGGAAAATTTGATCGCCATACGTTTGTGGGTTTCGTGGAAGCCTATTAAGGGATTACAAGGGCAGTTGATTTTTCATATTAACGACACTGCGATCTGTTTGCAAAATGCAAAAGTAAAGGCGATATCAGTTTTGGGCGATCTTTGGAGCAGAGCAGAGGCCCTAGACAAGAGACATTCTATCGTTGAAATCGTGGCGATAGCAATCAGATTTTTTTTAAAAAAAAAGATAAAATTACAAATTTAAAAGACCCCCGATTTTAATTTTTATTTCATGCTTTTTAAACTACATATAATATACCTAGTAGCAGAGACGCTTCAATCGACAATCTATCGAAATAAGTAATAATGACACGATATCTTGCGAAAAAATCCAGATTCAAAGAGTAAAATGCGAATAACTTTTGAACGGCTAAACCGATTTTATTCAAACATGGCAAAACTAAATCAAAATCGGTTCATCCGTTTAGAAGTTATGATGCCACATACAGACACACAGATAGCAACACACGTCAAACTTTTATAAGTTTGACGTGTGTTGCTATCTGTGTGTCACCCCATAGGGGTGTTATCACCCCTATTTTTCCGTCGGGAGTTAGGCGAATGACAAACACTATCGAATTGTCACGTGATAAATCCATTTTGGCATTTCGACCATCGCCTTCGCGGACATCGAATGACATCAAAAGGATAGATGATCGTGATCACCCAATTGTTTTAACAAAACACAGCCATAACATTGACAAGATGGTCTAAGCATAGTGCCATAACATTGTATCAACGATATCAGAACCCCATACGAGTTGACACGTACCACAGATAATATAATACTAGCATACATATACCTCATCCCATACAAAGAAACCGTGCCGACGTAACTAGTGTTTTTCGACTGCTTATTCTGGCAATTTTTTGTACATTGAACGTATTCGGTTCTGTTTCACGGTGATAGACAGATGGTGTTAGCAGCGACTTGCAAGTAAAAGGGTTTACTAGGTTCGTGAATATTTTTTTCTTTAAATACAGTGAAGGTTTGTTTTCTAGTATTTATTTGCACGTTTTTACAGTTTTTTTTTGCACCAAAATGTGTTAAAATGCAAACTTTAACAATCGACTGGAATGCCTCAGAAATTTAAAACTGCGCCATCTATTGGCATCAATTTTAAATGATCTGTCTAATAATCTTTGAAATGTGAATTAAGAGCCCAATATTCCATAATTTTGTATTTAGGAGAGTTAATTAAACAAGAACATAAAATTTATGTGTTCAATTCCAGAAAATGTTAATTTTACACACATTCAATATCGACAATATTCGATCGAGGTGCATATCGCGCCATCTAGTGAGATGGATTTGAACCAAATTTTCTTTCTTAGCAATGAGACCCCGTGCACGTACTAACAAAACGGCATGTTGTTAACCCCATACATTTTCGCACTTCGATAATTGCTATTGCTGATATAAGATTACTTTGTCTAGTGTTTCTGAGCTGTTAAGCAAGTCCAGAGGCTCTAGTCAAGAGATGGCGATGGTCGAAACGCCAAAATGTAATGTATTAATCAAGCAACAATTCGATAGCGTTTGACCCTTGCCCATACATTTTTTAGAGTTTGCAAATCGCTATTGCTTTTTTGATAGACTGTATCTGGTCTAGAGCCTCTGTTAGAACTATTACTGAATTGCCTGTCGCCACAATAGAAACATGAATAATTAAAAGAAAACAAGCTTTTTTGTTTACCGTGCATTGTTAACCAAACCAAACATGTATGCAAAATTTCATCTGAATCGGTTATGGATAACTGCTTTAAGATTCAGTTGCACGATTTGACCTGAACAAACATCATCATCATCATTAGCCTTATAATGTTCCCACTGCTGGGACACAGGCATCCTCTCTGTGAGAGATGTAATGGCCCTTATCCACCACGCGGGGCCAGTGTGGGTTGGTGGTTTGACATCCATGACTTCGAATTTTTGGTTCTAGGACATGCCGGTTTCCTCACGATGTTTTCCTTCACCGTTTTAAGAGCAGTGGTGATGAAATAATTAACACAAAGTAAAGCGCCTTCCTGGGTTCGTACTCAGACCGACTTACGACACGTCAGTCGGGTCGATACCACTAAGCCACCACTGCTCTCTCCCTCTGCGAACATACATACAAACATACATTGCAAGTTAAAAAAAAATATAAAAGGTAGTTCAATTACCTACCCAGCGGTTACTCTAGCATCATAAACGGAAGTTAAAAAGCCTCTTAAAAACATTACACTTCGTTGGTAACCCTACAAACGTATACCATTAAGTGGAATGAACGAATTTTATATATGCAGGCACCTTGAGGTGAGCAATCAATATTAAAGGGACCTTTTGAGCAGTGTGTCGACACGCGATTGTGTTTCGGAGAATTGGACTGGTAAAAAATGGTCTTGCGTTTTCTTAGAGCCATCTGTGAAGTGTACTTAGTGATATTAATCCTGACTTAAATATTAATTATTCCTTTTTTTTTTTTTTGTTTACGAATGAATCCTCCGAAAGGCGCCTGGAAACAACTTTTAGGGAAAACACCAGAGTGTTTAGGATTTTTACCTCACTAAAGCCACCCCGGTGATCACCATCAGCACCTGGACCCGGAAGGGGACCCGTCACCTCTTAAGAGACCACCACCCGGGGAGGCTGAAAGAAGCGCAACCCCTGAGCCTCGCTGTGCACGGCAGCACGTGATTACTGCGCTGGCGTCTTCTGAAGTCACTTGGTGGGTGGATTGAGTCCCCAATCTGCCCACCCGCGACCCCGGAGTCCCGCCTGCTTATTACACAGGGGTTTCGGCGTATTAGGCATCGAGGCGGTTGCCTCTCCGACGCCTTCTTCTTCAAGCGAGATCGGCCCTCTCACGATCCCGCTCGGTGGCCTCCTTCTGGGCCACCACAGTCTCACAAAAAGTGGCCATTTCCCTCCAATTTTCTGTCTCCTGCTGGCAGAGACAGGTCTCACCCGATCCTGGCGACCAAGACCTACCACTCAGTGGCCCGCGCCGGGCACTCCTCGAGCATGTGCTGTGCAGAATCAAGGTCGCCTCAACAACGGTGGCAATTTGCCGTGGTCTCCCGCCCAATCCTATTCAGGTACTCACCGAAGCAACCGTGTCCGGTCAGTACCTGTAAGTATAGTACCTACCAAATCCCTACATATTTTATTATGTCAGAAGTTTTTCCAGGTATTTTTAGGATAATAATATTTAGAGTTTGTTGCAGACCAAGAGCTGGGTATTTTTTATTCATAGTTTCTTGCTGACCGCAAACTATGTAAACTCAGCTTAGTTTTTAGGGTTCCATACCCAAATGGTAAAAACGAGACCCTATTACTAAGACGCCGCGGTCCGTCTGTCACCAGGCTATATCTCATGAACCGTGATAGCTAGGCAGTTGAAATTTTCACAGATTATGTATTTCTGTTGCCGTTATAACAACAAATACTAAAAACAGATTAAAACAAATATTTAAGTGGGGCTCCCATTCAACAAACGTGATTTTTTTGCCGGATTTTGCGATAATGATACAGAACCGCACTTGGCCGGTTACCAAGATAAACTTGGATAAACAGTTAGCCTTTGGGTATGGAAAATTAGCCTTTTTCTCAAGTTTGCCGTCAGTCACTACTTCACAGAATTTGATCCTTATTAGCAACACTATCGAATGGTGTATTAATTTTTGCATGCTTATTGCCAGTTCCTTGTCAAAAGTCATTATTTACTTTCATTAAAACATTGAAATATCTAAACTTATTATAATAGGCTAGGTTTAAGCCCAAACCCCGACACTAAATTACCACAAACAAAACGTAGCTACGACCTACGTAAGTTACCTTTATCGTAAACAAATACCCCTGTAATAATCCTAACTGCCTTCAAATTGAAACAGGCACACAACAAGATCCACTACGCCAATTGAATTTCGTTACAATTACAGAAAACAATATTACATGATTTCCATAATAATATAAACAAGGGTAATAATAGGTAGTTTTGTCGTGACCTGAGGCTATTACAGCCGAGAACTTCCCTCATAGCATAGTTTACCTACTTACCAAGCGTTAATGAGTTTTACCTAATGCAAAAGGTAAATTTTTGTGGTGTTATCTAAATGGAAAAGGGAGGGAATGGTATTTTAGGAATAATCATTTAGCGGCACACTTCGTGAAAGAGTTATGTGTATAGAGAAACGTAATTATGCCGACTGCATCGTTGGTAGTCATAAGCACTATACTGCTGAGGAGATTTTTTTGGCGGGATTTTTTCGAGTGAAGTTCAGCGGCTGTTAATATTATTTGCAAATTGAATCCTAGTGGATATTGTGATAAAAAATTTGTGTAGTTTTGTGTCTCAACTGCCTACGCAACTGGACAATATGTGAAATCATTGACAGAAGCGATCTCAGGATAGTGGAGCGGAGAATTTTATTGTAATATTAACTACCTCCGCAAAGCTTACTGGAGCTGACTCGATATAATTTGCTGCCAAATACTCCAAAAAAATTAGGATCTGTTACATCCGTATTCACGCAAAATACGCGCTTAGTCGTGGAGTTGCGGCAACCAGCCCGTTTTATCCTAACCTTACCTACATCCGTATTCTAATGCATACTAAAGAATGATACAATTACACTGAACATGGGTTGGGTTTTTCCATCTGGCCTAGAATCTGGATTTATTTTCGGTTGATAGCAATAGACACGCCCCCCTATTTCAAGGCTCCTAAACATAACTGGCAAAAGTACCAAATATTTTATATTTTATTTTTTCTTTTTTATTAAATATTTATTTTATTCTGTTTTTAGTATTTGTTGTTATAGCGGCAATAGAAATATATCATCTGTGGAAATTTCAACTGTCTAGCTATCGCGGTTCATGAGTTACAGCCTGGTGACAGACGGACAGATAGACAGGCAGACAGACGGACCGCGGAGTTTTAGTAATAGGGTCCCTTTGGGTACGGAACCCTAAAAAAGGAAAAAATATCTGCCATACAAATTCTGGTCAGGTGACGACAACTTTATTTAAGTTTGTATGGAAAACAACCTATGACTTCCAATATTTAATTAAATTTGTTGTTTTAATTGTAATTTGATTGTTGTTTAAATTAAGATTTTGATTTGATATAATTTAATCTTGATTTCGATTTTAATCTGGCGTTTGGTTTGGCATAATCATGTGTGCCTGCTTGAAATTGGATGAGTATAGGAACTCATCTAATTGTAAGTAGGCGCCCAATGTCAATTCATATTGTGCTTACCTATAAGAAATTGGTACAATAATCTATAACTATATTGGATGTATCTCATATCTGTGTATTTAATTGTTGGTGAGCCAAATAAATAAAATAAAAATAAATATGATCACAACGGTGAGCAGTGGTGGCCCAGTGGTATCGGTCGCGACTTACAAGTTGTAGGTCGTGGATTCGAGCCCAGGCAGGCGCTTTACTTTGTGTAAATGATTTCATCACCACTGCTCTCAAAATGGTGAGGAAACCGGCATGTCCTAGAACCAAAAATTCGAAGACATGTGACATCCACCAACCCGCACTGAGCCCGCGTGGTGGAACACGGTCCATTCCCTCACAGAGAGGAGGCCTGTGTCCCAGCATTGGGAACATTGATAGGCTGATGATGTGTGATGATCACAACTTCCGTTACACTCTGTATTTTTGTCAATTTTTGTCCCCACGTTTTTCAGAAGCTCGGTCTCTGTGGAACATTATACTCCTGTCCCACACTTGGTAAGAGTGTGTGTATTAAAAACAATATCTCTCACATTTGCAATTTATTCTAAGCGGAAGTCATAAAAGGCGGGTAATAGCGTAACGGTGTTGATGTAGTGTATATTAGCGTGCGAACTGCTAATATTACGCACAAAGATATTTGGATTTTAACCGCCATATGTTAAAAACTTAGTGGCTTAATAAAAACTAACAGCCGACAGAAAGAGATAGCGTTGCGTCGTAAGGCGAATCACGTCAACCTATGACCAAGTCTATGACCAGTGATGACATATGGCTCTGAGACGTGGTCGCTTACAATGGGCCTCATCAGAAAGCTTACAGTCACTCAAAGGGCAATGGAGAGGGCTATGCTCGGAGTATCCTTGCGTGATCGAATCATTAAAGTAGAGATCCGCAAGGGCAGAAAGGTTCTGGAGTGGCGACCGCGAACCGGAAGACGATGCATTGGAAGGCCTCCCACCAGGTGGACCGATGACCTGGTGAAGGTTGCGAGGATCCGCTGGTTGCGAGACGCACGGGACCGGTCAATCTGGCGACGCTTGGGGGAGGCCTATGTCCAGCTGTGGACTTCTTTCGGCTGATATGATGATAATAGTGGTTCTCTAACTAATATGTAGCAATATAAATAAATAAATATTAATTGCATACTTATTTATGTACACATTGAACTTTAACTGTTTGGCTTGAATTAATCGATATGTTATATATCTGTGGAGGCTTGTTATTAGCAACTTGATAAAATGTTGTAGTTACCTATAACTATTAGTAATTAGATTTTATTTACTAGTAAACCGAGCAGAGCTCGGTCACCCACGGTGACCGAGCTCTGCTCGGTAGTAAATTTTTGTGGTGTTATCTAAATGGAAAAGGGAGGGAATGGTATTTTAGGAATAATCATTTAGCGGCACATATCGTGAAAGAGTTATGTGTATAGAGAAACGTAATTATGCCGACTGCATCGTTGGTTTAGTAGTCATAAGCACTATACTGCTGAGAAGTTTTTTTGGCGGGATTTCTTCGAGTGAAGTTCAGCGGCTGTTAATAATATTTGCAATTTGATTCCTAGTGGTTATTGTGATATAAAATTTGTGTAGTTTTGTGTCTCAACTGCCTAAGCAACTGGACAATATGTGAAATCATTGACAGAAGCTATCTCAGGATAGTGGAGCGGAGAATTTTATTGTAATATTGACTACCTCCGCAAAGCTTACTGGGGCTGACTCGATATAATTTGCTGCCAAATACTCCAAAAAAAATTAGGATCTGTTACATCCGTATTCACGCAAAATACGCGCTAAGTCGTGGAGTTGCGGCAACCAGCCCGTTTTATCCTAACCTTACCTACATCCGTATTCTAATGCATACTAAAGAATGATAAAATTACACTGAACATGGGTTGGGTTTTTCCATCTGGCCTAGAATCTGGATTTATTTTCGGTTGATAGCAATAGACACGCCCCCCTATTTCAAGGCTCCTAAACATAACTGGCAAAACTACCAAATATTTTATTTTTTCTTTTTTATTAAATATTTATTTTATTCTGTTTTTAGTATTTGTTGTTATAGCGGCAATAGAAATATATCATCTGTGGAAATTTCAACTGTCTAGCTATCGCGGTTCATGAGTTACAGCCTGGTGACAGACGGACAGATAGACAGGCAGACAGACGGACCGCGGAGTTTTAGTAATAGGGTCCCTTTGGGTACGGAACCCTAAAAAAGGAAAATATATCTCCCATACAAATTCTGTTCAGGTGACGACAACTTTATTTATTTAAGTTTGTATGGAAAATCTATGACCTATGACTTCCAATATTTAATTTGATTTTTTGTTTTAATTGTAATTTGATTGTTGTTTTAATTAAGATTTTGATTTGATTGTTGTTTTAATTAAGATTTTGATTTGATTTAGATTTTAATCTGGAGTTTGGTTTGGCATAACCATGTGTGCCTGCTTGAAATTGGATGAGTATAGGAACTCATCTAATTGTAAGTAGGCGCCCAATGTCAATGCAAATTGTGCTTACCTGTAAGAAATTGGTACACTAGTCTATAAGTATATTGGATGTATCTCATATCTTTGTATCAGTGTATTCAATTGTTCGTGACCCAAATAAATACATTAAAATCAAACCGACTTCCAAAAAAACACTGCAAAACGAAAAATAACTTTCTTTTCCGAAGTCGGTGTTTTTGGTACCTATTGTTTTCCGTGTTTCGACACCGACTTCGGAAAAGAAAGTTATTTTTCGTTTTGCAGTGTTTTTTTGGAAGTCGGTTTGATTTTTTGTTAAAAAGTTTTTTATTTATCTATTTTTAGTTTTGATAGGTAATTCCAATTGCCATAAAATTCATATATGGCCAAAGTAGATCTCATGACGATTCCAATAAGCCCGTACACGACTAGGATATATTGTTTTATTTCGGAGTACCAGTGCCTACCTGCCGGCTTCATCATCAGATCAGTTTCATCAGCACTATCTATTTATAAGTATTTGCTTCATCATAGTCGTTAAACTATTCGAGATGTCTTATAACCCATGACATACTTAGCATTAAGGAATTCTATTGACCATCTGTGGTCTTCTTCACCAGTTCCACTTCACCAAATGTTACTTTCTGAGTGCAGATGATTCCATTGTTGATAAAAATACCAAAATCGCTATATATAATATTTGAGGAGTTCCCTCGATTTCTCCAAGATCCGATCATCAGATCCTGACCTGTTGACTATGGGACGAACTGGGAAGTATAATACCCTTTCAAACAAAAGAAGAATTTTCCAAATCGGTCCAGGCGTCTTACAGTAATCGGGGAACATACATAAAAAAAAAAAAGATTCCGACGAATTGAGAACCTCCTCATTTTTTTGAAGTGAGTTAAAAAATAAATATGGTCACAATTTCCGTAACACTCTGTATATTTGTAAATTTTTGTGCCCGCTTTTTTCAGAAGCTCGGTCTCTGTGGAGCATTATACTCCTGTCCCACACTTGGTAAGAGTGTGTGTATTAAAAACAATATCCCTCACATTTGCAATTTATTCTAAGCGGAAGTCATAAAAGGCGGGTAATAGCGTAACGGTGTTGATGTAGTGTATATTAGCGTGCGAACTGCTAATATTACGTACAACGATATTTGGATTTTTAACCGCCATATGTTAAAAACTTTGTGGCTTAATAAAAACTAACAGCCGACAGAAAGAGATAGCGTTGCGTCATAAGGCGAATCACGTCAGCCTGAAGTCTCCCTGCAACATGATGATCGCGACCGCTTTGTCAAGAGTGTACCGACGAATAAGAAGAAGAATAATGATGTATGTTTTTAACCGACTTACCAAAAAGGAGGAGGTTCTATGTTCGACTTCATGTATGTTTTTTTTTGTGTATGTTCACCGATATCTCCGTGATTTGGGGACCGATTTTGAAAATTCTTCGGCAAACCTCTCGGGATTGCTGCAATCGAATATCTGTTCATTGTTTATACCATTTCATAACATAACATCACGCCAGTACGCTCTTAAGGAGTACGCAGATCTCTCATTTCACCGGTTATGTTCAAGTTTCATGATATTCGGGTAATCTATTCTGGCGTTATAGGTACCTTACTGAACAACTTGCCTATTAGGAAGGTACAACTAAAAAGAGAAAAAGAAAAAATTGCATCAAAATACTACCGTCTTCCAAATAAAAAAAACCTTCCAAAGTGAAAAATAACTTTATTTTTCGGTGTCCATAACGCAAAAAATTGGTACCTACAAAAGACACCGACTTCCAAAAATAAAGTTATTTTTCACTTTGTAGTTTTTTATTTGATTAACATAGCGAATGGTTCGATTGACTGTCCTGAACTACTGACAATGTTAGCATTTGGCACTAACACTATTGGATTACATAAAAGGCCGCTTCTAGGTGAGTCTTTTATCACTACTAATTATAGGCGTAATGCTTATCTTATAAGAAGCGCTCGAAGCTTCAATGATGTGTCTTCTGAGCACGATGTTGAATTATTTTGCACTAAAGCACAGTAAGAAAGCTATTAGCCAAATCATTTTATGCGAATAAAGCACCGGCTAGTGGTTCTCTAATATGTAGCAACATAAATAAATAAATAGGAATAGCATACTTATTTATTATATATTGAACTTTAACTGGGCTTGAATTAATCGATATGTTATATATCTGTGGAGGCTTGTTATTAGCAACTTGATAATATGTTGTGGTTATCTATTATTATTTGTAATTAGTTTTTTTTTATCTATTATAGGCTCGCGCTTGACCACTATCTCACCTGATGGTAAGCGATGATGTGGTCTACGATGGAGCACGCTTGCCTAGTAGTAACCTATTCACTCTTGACTTAAATACCCCTAGATTATAGCTATCGGGAAACACAGACTCCGGCAGGGAATTCCTCTCTTCATTTTATTACTTTTAAGATAAACTAAAATATCGTATATTCAAGTTTGCAACCTCTTGCAGCTGTGAAAAAATCAAACTTCTAGATCAACGCAATCAAGAGATACAGCCGTTAATGTACACTCACAAGGGACTCAAAATCTACAGGTTACTTCCCGTTGACCTAGAATCATGAAATTTGGCAAGAAGCAATGTCTTTAGGCACAAGTAAAGGAGAAAATCCAAAAACCGTAAAGAAGAAAGTACATTGTTTTAGCTGAGATTAAATTCCTACGTCATTAAATGAATAATATCTGATTTAACTCAGGGTGATTCTGAATTAGTTTGTGAAATAATTTTTGTTCGAGAACGCCGAGAGTAATTGTGATATTCAGCCATGAACTTTTGTAGGTTATGTCTGGGTAACTTTTAATAATGTGTTTAATGTTTTAATTGTCAATTAGCAGACACAATAGAAATTACCTTTGTTTTAAGCTGATCCGGCACGATGGACACTCATAGGCTAATTATTTCAGCATAAATAAATAAATAAATAAAATGTTTATTTGCACCTTCAAAAATTAACATAAAGAAACAGGTTTACAATAAAATAGGCCGAAAGGTAGTTACAATATTTAACGTGTTAGAGTTGCAACTAATACCTAAACTAAGATAACTTAATATCTTGTAATATAGGTATCGGCGCCCACCCTCAATTGTATTCACATAATATTAATTGTACATTAGAGCGAAAAGATTAATACAGCTTTATAATTAATAATTCAAATTTCCGTTATACAATTTAAAAGATAAAGGATCATTCTAAGTACAAAAATAAACCAGACAAGTAAAACTGCTTCTTTCTCTTCTCCCAAAACAATTCAACTATAATTTGATTGCTTGCTTAAAAATTTACAATGCAAGAGAGAAAAATAAAAGTTTGAGGAAGTAATTAACACTAATAAGATTATTATTTGATAACATGAAAAGGATTTAAGAAAGATTGTAATTGAGTGCTGTGTTGTGGGGGTGTGGGTGTGTTTGGGTGTGAGGGTAATGTGAGTGTGTTTGGGTGTGTATGTCATGTAAGTATGCGTGGAAGAGTGGTTGTGAGTGTTGTGGAGAGAGTGAAGATGTGTGTGGAGTGTGTGAGGTACATGTGTTTGGCGTTTACAATACATAAATACTTGCAACTTACGGAGTATTTATGCAGGGACATGAAACAATTTTTCAGTTTCGTCATATGTGTGTGATAGGAGCCAGCTGATCACTTTCTGTTTACACTCTCTCTTTGACAAGGAATGTAAAATATTCTCTTTGGAAAGAGTATATTTATTTAACTTATGATGAGTATCAAACGGTCGTCGTCAACAACCAAGCTATATAGACTTGGATACTAGTCTTTTTGCCTATCGTTAATTGAAAGTAAGTTACTCATTTATTTCTACTACACTACAGTATTCTTACCTACCTGCAAGGAACACCTACACTTAGACATAAACTGTATTGATAATTAATTTATTCCGTTCTATTTATAATCTATACTATGATATTATAAAGAGGAAAGATTTGTATTTTTGTTTGTAAAGAATAAACTTAAAAACTACTGGACTGAATTCAAAAATTCTTTCACCGTTGGGAAGCTACATTATCACCGGGTGACTTACGCTACTTTTTAACCGACTTCCGAAGGAGGGTAATGTGTTTATCAGTCTATGTATGTATGTATGTTTGTTCCTATGTGGCGTTCTAGAGACCAAACGCTTTGGCCGATTTTGATAATTCTTACGTCAATCGATTGGTTTTGGTCCGCCAGCTCGCAAATATGTATCCTCCGACTGCACATCATGATTTTCTGCTTGTTTACGTCTTTTTAGTTCGCTTTTCAAGCAGTCGGGTATTTTGATTTTTTTAATTAACTTTTTTTATTATCACTGTACTCCCACGAGAACGGGAATTACGCGGGTGAAATCGCGAGGCGTCCGCTAGTAACAAATACAATAATAATATATTTACTACTAAGTTACTACAGTCACTATTTGTCACTTGGCAGAATAAGTGTAAAATGGCAACACTAAGCTAGTTAACGAAAAAATCATTTTTTTTTTATTTTTACTGTTTTTTTTATCCTCGGTGAACCAGTAAATGTTAGCCGGATCTATGCAGCAGAGTCATTAAAAATTGGACCTCTCGGATTCGTGCCACCATACGAAGCCGCGGCGGACATTTGAACGATGTCATATTCCATCCATAATTGGCATAAATGGGCCTTTTAAATAAAAAAAAAATTTCGTTAATATCTCACACACATCTTGTTTTATTCAATTTTAACATCGACCCTCCTTGTTGAAAGACCCTTTACTTTGAAAAAAAAATATTCCGCCCTAATACCAACATCTAATGCCACTGGTATTTGTTTCAATTCATATATATTTTCAAGTCCGAACGGATACCACTCTTTAAATAATTAAATTTAATGTGCAAACGAATACTAACAACTTGATTTTGGTACAGTCAGCTCAGTCAGACCTAATCAAAAATATTTCTGTCGGCATAGTTATCGAATTTAATTTACACCAATGGTCATTGGTGTTTTATATTCGCGAATATTAGCAAATTCAATAGTTAGTAAAATAAATAAAAGTACGTGGGGGACCGGGCTCCGCTCGGGTGAAAATAGAGAAAACAACGTTTTCTAAAAATTAAACCTAGCTAGATCGATTTATGACCCCCGAAACCCCATGCATACTTAATTTAATGAAAATCGTTGGAGCCGTTTCCGAGATTCAGATTATATATATATACATATATACAAGAATTGCTCGTTTAAAGGTATTAATAAAAAAATTCAAAGATCTCGTCACGACAAGAGACTAAGCGAAAAATTAATAAAAAGTAAACAAAAGAATAAATAAGTGATGAATGACTGATTTGTATATAAAAAAAGTTGATTGTCTATGTTATTTTACAATTGTTAGATTGTGATTTTTAATATAAATTATGAGTTTCTTTTCAAAAGTGATTTTTTAATTTTTAGATTGTAAGTAAATTGTTTTTGTTTTGATGTTTTTGCAAAAAAATATATTACACAGGTACAAGGACTAAAATTATAATAAAGTTGATTGTTAATCATATTTTATTATTGAACTAGACGTTTGCTAACAATTTTGTTTTCTATTAATGATAAATGATTTTAAATCTGTAAGTTGGTTTGTACAAACACTTTTACATGTCGATCATATTTTTTTAAACTAGATGATGTCCGCGTTTCCTATCTGACTACTCTGAAAATAAAGGCCGAAACAAACTCAGAGGTCACAGTCTCTTTTAAAGTCCAGACAAAATCTTGGTTAGATCATGTGAAGACCATGTAGACTGATGTCTGAAATGGTCTTTTGAGGAAAGAACCAGCCAGATTGAGTGGACCTGTCCAGTCAGTGCACGCATTTGTCAATAACCGTGCAGCTCAACCGATTCGACGAACAATACCAAAGAAAGGACATTCGGGTAGGCCGCATAAACTAATCAAACTGCCAGACCATGATTAAAAACTAACTTATATTAATTAAAAACAAAAAAAAATAATGATCTACATAGTGTTCACATTCACAATAATAAAAATAAAATATTATAATACTTTAAAAAGTAAATATTCTTGCTATTGCAAGAAAAACAAAAATAAAGAAACAATATTCTCGGTGCAAAATATAAAAAATCAAAATTAATAGGATAGTTATTATGAAACTTTTTATCCCGACAGTATTATTATTTATCCACTAATAACTCCATATCACTAATCACAAAACATAAAAACACGAATGTGAAACCCCACAATACTGGCTCAATAAAGACATTAACCGTGATTACAAATTGAAAAAAAAAACTAATCTATTTTACGTGGATAGCGTGGCCTCTACGAATATTATGATTACCGACTTTTGAATACTAAACTAGAACAACTGTTATTTGTTAGGAAAATAGTTTTGTTTATGCTGAGGAAAACTGATTCAATGTTAATTTATTGTTGTTTTTTGTTCACACGCAACGCTTTTGTTGCGAAAGTCTTTGTCTTGTTGCTCGAATAAATTGTAGAACTTAAACGATTATTGTTTAAAGCAATAATATTGTATTATAATGGAATTAGGATAGTTTGTGAATAAGTTTGAAGGGCAGATTATATGGATAGTCGTAGCGTATGGATATATTGATCTTCAAGATTAAGGTTGCACTAGTCGACGGCACGAAGTATTTTGTGCGCGGGGTTAAAATGCATGCTATCTCATCCGACAACACGTGCGAAAGTGATAGATGCTGTGATGAGCAGTAAAAAGCTAGTTCGCGTACGATATGAATGATGATTTAGAACGAAAACGAGCGCGCGAAATTTTATAAACAGACTTTGGGAGTAAGGATATCGTGTAAAAACCACTAAATGTATATTTTACAAAATAAAATTATTTGCATTGTTGAACTAATAATCTATCCCTGTATGGTGACTGTTTTGCAATTTTTCTTCTTCTTGTGGTATTTATTTGCGTCCAAAGATGTGTTAAAATTAGTGTTGAAATATGGAACTTTCGACGCTCATAACTTTCAAATATATATCAACATCAACAGTCTTTTTTAATGTTCCTACTGCTGCGACTTAGGCCTCCTCTTATAGAGGGAGTGGGCTATAATCTCTCTCGTTCTAGGACATGTGTGTTTCCTCACGATGTTTTCCTTCACCGTTTTGAGAGCAGTGGTGATGAAATAAATTACACAAAGTAATGCGCCTGCTCGGGTTCGAACCCACGACCTACAACTCGTAAGTCGGGGCCGCAACTACTGCGCCAACACTGCGCCACAAATATATATATTTTTTCTATTTTTTTCCATACAGGGCTAGATAATGATGAGACAAATTTATATATTTTTTTATGTTGAATTTACATCCTCAAATAGTGGAGTAATCGCCAGACTACGTTTGTATGGAAGAATGATCGACTAGGGCAACCTTAAGCAACTTTATAGTTCATTGAAAGTTAGAATGAAAAATATAAAATCCTCTCAATCCTCTAAATCCATTATCATCATTTTCCTGCCTTTGTCTCATGTTACTTGTGGTCGGCGCAACTCGTTTTCTTCTTCCATACCGTCCTGTCTCCTGTCGCGCTATCACTGATTTCCTTCAAACAGTCTTGAATAGTAATTCATCATTTGTCTTTGCCCCACCCCTCCCTCTCCATCCATCTTCATTTATAAAATGTCTCTCTCATAATAAAATAAATCACACTTAATATTATTAAGGCGAAAGTTTGTGAGTGTGTGTGTGTGTGTTTATATGTTTGTTACTTTTTCACGCTCAAACGGCTGGACGGACTTGGATGAAATTTGGCACAGACATAGATTATAGTCGGGTATAGCACATAGGATACTTTTTATCCCGGGCATATGATCCCTAGGGATACATTTCGACATAAACGCGGGTGAAGTCACTGTCAGAAGCTAGTAAATAATCATCACACATTACATCAACAGCCTATTAATGTTACCACTTGCTGGGACACAGGCCTCCTCTCTGTGTGAGGGAATGGGTCGTAATCCACCACGCGGGCCCAGTGCGGGTTGGTGGATGTCACATGTCTTCGATTTTTTTCTTCTAGGACATCCGGTTCCCTCACGATGTTTTCTTTCACCGATTTGAGAGCAGTGTTGATGAAATAATTTACACAAAGTAAAGCGTCTGCCTGGGCTCGAACCCACGACCTACAACTTGTAAGTCGCGGACGATACCACTGAGCCACCACTGCTCTCAAGTAAATAATAAAACTATATAATTCAAGTAATAATTGTCTGAAAATTGTGTTGTTATTACTAAACATCGTAAAAACAATTACAAACAAAAATACTGACTGGTCACTGCCTGGTCTAACATGCCTAAACCCAAACTAGTGTTTATCTAATGACCTAAATGCGCGTTTCGACCTTTAGGTAATCGACAGAACACTTAAAATAATTCGAGCATTTATTCGGTCTATCTAGAGTTTTTATTGTAATTGCTACCTAGCTTTCCTGTAAATAAATAATGTATGGTTTATATAATGTACTAATCGCCATAACTTGATTGTCACAAAATCTCCATTAAGACGACGACAGTCACCAACGAACTTGAGGGAACACAACGCGCACTCGTTTCACACCCGCGCGATCCAATATTCATTATTTTTTTGTACTTTCGTTATTATTCTATGACTTTAAAAAAAAGCGTTAGATCAAAATGTATATAGTTAAATTGTCTTTGAGATGGTGTCAATTTCATTAAAATACGCCCGTCGGTTTTGGTGTGATTGTCGTTTTTTTGTAAGTATTAGACATAACTTTACAAATTAATTACACCATGTTATACAAATAAAACTCAAAATTTTCTTAGATCAATTTATTAAGAAAATAGTCTAATGCAACATATATTATTCCAATAAATTACGACTAGCCGTTTAGACTTTATTCTCAATTTAAAATCAGCTATTCAGGGGCATCTGCGCCTTAAACGTCATCATCATTACAGCCGAAAGACATTCACTGCTCATGCTAGACATTATGTAAGCTGCCCATTACGTCACTACAGTGTTACTTCTGGACATTATGAGACGTGAAGATAGCTACTCCGTGAAGATAGCCACTCCGTGAAGATAGCTACTCCGTGAAGACAATGCTCAAAATCAAAACCAAGCAACGAATAAGGGGCAGACCAACAGCCTCTTGGTGGACCACTGTCGAGAGAGACCACAAGGAGAAAACTTTGCCGCCATCAACAACCCAGGACAGGCCATCCTGGCGTAGACGCACAAGGAGGCCCGACCCCAAATAAATTGGCCAGGGGGCAGGAAGAAGAAGAAGTGTCACTTCTGGACATAGGCTTCCCCCAAGCTTCACTACAACGATCGGTCCTATCGCATTTAGTGTACTTCAATCCTATAAATCTTATTTGTTGCTACAAAAATAAATTTTATGATAAGCTTTTTAGCTTACCGTATATTGTCATCTAAAATAAACGCTTACACAAAATTTCCGCTCAATCGGTTGGGGTATTTTAAAATTTAGTTGCAAGATTTGACTCATTAACGAACGAACTGATGCCAAGTTAAATAAAATCTTGTAAATAAAATTATTCATTAAAACATTATTTTTTTAAATAAGTTTTTTTCTCATTTTTCTCAGCAAACCCTTTCATTTGATATGATATTGCATCATGGCAGTGAACAAAAAATAACTAGTCCGCCATCTCGGATTTAGAATGACGTCACTTAGCTAAACATGCATTGTCATCTAAACTAAACATGTATGCTAAATTTCATCTTGATTGGCTTTAAAATTCAGTTGCAAGATTTGACCCGAACACATATATATGTCGCAGGGATATGATGAAAACAGGGAATTGATCAAATCTCTAAGCAAAATTGGTTCAGTGAAATGACAAAAATAACTTTTCTGTAGTAATTTAAAGGTTTATTTTGTACGTTGAATTAGTATTTGTGTGGCAGAGCCGACGGAGCCCCGCTGCGCGGGGCTCCTATTTCTGTATGCAGGGTCTAAAGTAACCTAACACGAAGGAGATGACGGGAGCTGAGTTCGCTCGCTTTGCTCGCTCACTTCAGCTCCCGTCATCTCCTTCGAACCTAACCTGTCCGTGTCGGGGTGCCCTAAGCTCCCGAGCTCGCTACGCTCGCTCTTAGAGAGATTTGATCAATTCCCTGTTTTCATCATATCCCTGCGATATATACATTGCATGTTAAATAAAAGCTTGTAAAGTAAGCAATAGTAGATGGTCAAATATCCAAAATTTCTGATTTCCACGTGACATATCGGTTGTGAGTCTGAAATAGCCAACTCAGAGGCCTGTGGGATTCCCAGAGGTAGCTTAATTAACTCTGACACCAGAGGTGGCCACATCCTCAAACGAAAAAGAAAGATTTCGGTAGCCCAAGTAAATCCCATTCATTTTGAATTTTTAAGCCGACTACGGCGAAGCCAAAAGGAAGGGTTATGATTTAGCAGTTTATGTATGTATGTTTGTATTTATGGGCCGGGTAAAATAGCCAAAAGAAAATTTTAAAAATCCTTGGTCGGGTTACAGACTTTTTCTTTGTTGTAAATCGTTATACATAGTTACGCCTAGAAAACCTTACCATCTGAAATAGCAACAAAAAAAAAACCATAAAGAGATTATTATAATCCGAAATCGATCGTAATATCAAAGCCCAATGAAGCGATAAAACACATTTCAATCTCCACACCTAATATGATTTATAACATGAAATAGATCTTCGAAAAACTCGCGGCTTTTATGTATCGAGTAACACCTCATTTGTCAAAAACGGGCTTTAGGGGAAAGTAATAATGTATTGAATAAGCGTACACAACTTGGCAGCCATTTTGAATAACGTTT
Organism: Anorthoa munda; assembly: GCA_945859665.1. Classification (NCBI taxonomy): domain Eukaryota; kingdom Metazoa; phylum Arthropoda; class Insecta; order Lepidoptera; family Noctuidae; genus Anorthoa; species Anorthoa munda. The sequence continues at coordinate 2,636,823 of OX243899.1, read as the reverse complement.
TTCCCCTATTATTTTGCTGAACAACGAATTAGCTCCGAATTTGTGTCAAAGGTTAAACTTCTGTTGTGAACCTGAATATTAAATAAATATCAAATAAGCCGGTAAAATTTCACTGCTTTTTAGGGTTCGTTATATGAAGGGTTCAAACGGAGCCCTATTGCTGTAACTCACGTGTTTGTCTGTCCGTCTGTCTGTCCGCCCTCTCTCACACAATTTTGTTCTGAAGAATTTTTTTTCTTCCCATTGACCTATGAACTTGAAATTTGTTGATAATGTTTATTATTACGTATGTTTTATTAACAAATACCATTATAATGAAAAATCTAGTTTTTCATTGGTGCAGCACCCTAAATTTGCAAAGTCCGACACGCACTTGGCCGGTTTTTAGATAAGTTGATGAATAGTACCTAACATTACGCCTGCATACCACGAAGGGATATACAGAGACGTTTTACATGCAATGGTTAGAAATAAATCCCACCTATTACAGACTTGCGTAAAAAGTTGGCTTTCTATTACAAAAAATATATTTAGAATTTTAAGTAAAGTTAAGTAAAGTAGGGTAGGTATGTAGGTAGGGTAGGTATGTAGGTAGGGTAGGTTTGTAGGTAGGATAGGTATGTAGGTAGGGTAGGTATGTAGGTAGGGTAGGTTTGTAGGTAGGTTAGGTTTGTAGGTAGGATAGGTATGTAGGTAGGGTAGGTATGTAGGTAGGGTAGGTATGTAGGTAGGGTAGGTATGTAGGTAGGGTAGGTTTGTAGGTAGGTTAGGTTTGTAGGTAGGATAGGTATGTAGGTAGGGTAGGTATGTAGGTAGGTTAGGTTTGTAGGTAGGATAGGTATGTAGGTAGGGTAGGTATGTAGGTAGGGTAGGTATGTAGGTAGGGTAGGTTTGTAGGTAGGTTAGGTTTGTAGGTAGGATAGGTATGTAGGTAGGGTAGGTATGTAGGTAGGTTAGGTTTGTAGGTAGGATAGGTATGTAGGTAGGGTAGGTATGTAGGTAGGGTAGGTATGTAGGTAGGGTAGGTATGTAGGTAGGGTAGGTATGTAGGTAGGGTAGGTATGTAGGTAGGGTAGGTATGTAGGTAGGGTAGGTATGTAGGTAGGGTAGGTTTAGTAAGTAGGGTAGGTATGTAGTGAGGGTAGGGTAGGTAGGATAGGATAGGATAGGTAGGGTAGATAGGTAGGGTAGGTAGGTAGAGTAGGTAGGTAGGGTAGGGTAGATAGTTAGGTAGGTATGGTAGGGTAGGTAGGTAAGGTAGGATATATAGGTAGGGTAGGTAGGTAGGTAGGGTAGGGTAGGATAGATAGGTAGGGTAGGGTATTTAGTTGAAGGGAGCGAAGCCGCGGGCACAGTTGGTTTAACATGATAACCGAAAGACGCTGCGTTGGGAGGCTTCCCACTAGGAGGACCGATGACCTGGTTAAGGTTGCGTAAATCCATTAGATGGGAAATGCACACTCAGGTCGGGTCAATGTGGCGACACTTGGGAGAGGCCTATGTTAACGGAAGCTATGTTAGCCGAAGTGGACGTCTTTCAGCTGAAAAGATGACGATTTATTGACAATAAACAGCTTGTCATGGCGACAAATTTTAGCGGCATTTCTTCAAATGAACTTGTAATTACAAAATTCAAAATAATTAAGCGTACATTTAAACCGAAAACAATTTGACTTAAAAGCACCTCATTCCTCTGAACTTAATCCTTAGACAAACACAATGGGTTTAGCTATAAATTTTATTATACCACCAATTAATGGTAAAGTCCTTTGGGAAGTGATTCTCTTAATTGAACAGACACTTAAAAAACAAAGGATCTATTATTGGATCAGGCTCACATTCCGGAACATTGGATCTCAATAGACCTTTGTATTTACTGCAAGAGGTAGAAAATTGTTCGGAGCGAAAGATTTTCTGTTTCTTGTTATTATATTTTGCGGGATTCCTTTGGGTGAGAGGGTTATTTGCTGTAGAGTTGCAAATTGTTTTATATTCGAATTACTTTAAAACGGGATGACTTCTAAATAAGTGGCACGTGTGTTACTTTAAAAAACCGGCCAAGTGCGAGTCGGACTCGCACACGAAGGGTTCCGTACCATTATCGCAAAACACTGCATAAAAATCACGTTTGTTGTATGGGAGCCCCCCTTAATTTATTTTATTTTAATTAATTAATTATTATTTTTTGAAGTAAATATACAACTAAACATTCTGTGAATATTTCAAGCGTCTACCTGTTGCCGTTATTAATATCGAGCAAAAAACGGCAAAAATATCACGTTTGTTGTATGGGAGCCCCCCTTATATATTTACTTTATACTGTTTTTAGTGTTTGTTGTTATAGCGGCAACAGAAATTTTTGTTTTGTTTTGTTTTAAAAAAACATTGCCCCACACTAGGAATTTCTTCCTGTATCGTGGGTGCGTTTACAAACATATAAACTCACATACACAAATACCCAGAGCCGGAACAACTATATGTAGGTCATACAAATATTTGTTCCGTGCGGGAATCGAACCCGCGACACGCAGCGCAGCAGTCAATCGCTCAACCACTGCGCCAACCGTGCGCCCAGAAATACATCATCTGTGAAAATTTCAACTGTCTAGCTATCACGATTCATGAGATACAGCCTGGAGACAGACGGACAGACAGACAGACAGACGGATCGCGAAGTCTTAGTAATAGGGTCCCGTTTTTACCCTTTGGGTACGGAACCCTAAAAAAGATGATTTCTACGCCCATATTTCAAGTCAATTTGAAGAACTTCTTCTCAAGTCAGTCACCACTACAACGGAAAACACTCGATTAATGTCAATAAATAAATAAAATATTGCAGTGCAGTCGGAGGATACATATTCGTGGGCTTTCTGACCAAAGCCAGATGTGTCCTCCGACTGCACAGCATGATTTTCTTCTTGTTAACGTTCTTTTAGTTCGCTTCTTAAGCAGTCGGTTTTTTTGATATTTTTAAGTAACTTTTTTATTTATTTACTTAGTTTTTTTTCCGAATTATGTACATTTAAACATATAAGCGTCATATATTTTTGAAACCACCTCTTAAAACCCTTTATTTTCATACTCCACACGACGGCTTTGGCAGAAAAAAACAAATTTGGCTCCCACGATTTGGCGCCCAAAAGCCATATTTTTTTTTTTTTTTTCAATTTTAATGTAGCCAGAGAAACTCGCAAGGTTAAGGCGAATCGATTGACGTAAAAATAATCAAAATCGGCCAACGCGTTTGGTCTCTAGAACGCCATATAATAACAAACATACATTCATATACTGATATACACATTACCAAAGATATAATTATGTACACATTACCCTCCTTCAGCAGTCGGGTAAAAGCTATAATTTTCAAGATTCGAGTTGTAGTGGGGGTAATTAATTTATTGTTTTTCACGGGGTAAAAGTACTCATTTTACATAAATGCCACCCGCTGTTTTCAAAAGTTGTTCGAATTCTTGACTGCTTTGACCCAATTTTTTTTTGATTTGTTAAATCATCTATTGACTTCTCCCGCTCTGTGTGAAGCGGGAGGGCGTGTCAGACTTTTAATATATAAAACCCACCCGTGTTCCTTCAGTTGCTTGAGCCAGAGCGGCGGTAACTCTTTTTCAAATTTATCTACGACCCAGACAGGCATCGGCCATAGCGAACCCCGTCAGTTTTGCTGACATCTCCTTGAGGCGCGCGTGGAACACAACGCGCCGTCAGCTCGGGCCTGGTCCTCAGTGGATGGCGAGCTACCCGTTACTCGCTGGTTGCAAGCCGTCTTGTGAGTCCTGCGGTGGCTAAGGGCGTGAGGGCGTCTCCGTTGCGTCTACCTCACGCGTACCGCCTCCTCCTTCGCGAGCATTACTGCTTCGCAGAAGGAGGTGACAGCTTCCCATGCCCTCTCGCTCCGTACCATGGCCTGAACCACTGCCAGACGCAAGAAGTCGCCACCGCCGATACTTTGATCCCCTAGAATATTGAAAATGAGTTAAGAATGATTATTTCAAGAGTTCTTCCTTCGTTTCGGTTAACTCTTTAACCACTTTATCCTATGTAAGTGATTTTGGTTTCCACACACTGTAAACTTAGTTACGGTTCATTATTGTTTTAAATCGGAAATTAGGTTTCAATATTTACCACGTTAATAATGAAATACTTCTATGATGGATGTGCTCAGAACTTCTGACTACTGTCAGCATGTAGTTCTACAGAAACAAAAAATATATTACCAAAGTTATCTTATCTATATTCTATACTAATAATTGAGATTGTTGTTGTTTTCGAATATTTTGACATTCAACATAACATTTTGACATTAAGCTTTTTGACAATACACATTATGACATTTATTTTATATTCTTCATTGTATTTTATGCGAGAGATTTACATTTCATTCATTATTTTTTTTAGACTGAACTGTACCTATCTACTAAAATCTGACACCATAAAAGCTGCTATAAAACTGGCCAAATATGACAGATTAACGCATTGAGATTCTGAAAACGAATAAGGGACCATTCTGATGGCGCGACACAATTTAAATCGCGTCGACAGGCGATGTCGTATAAGTATTTTCTGAATTAAATCAAGTGAATATTGGTCGAATTGCATTTATGTGAATGACTTGCAATCTCGATTAATAATAATCGCTTTTCGGTATAATATAAATAGAATCGCGTCTAGCCAACAGATAAATCGTATAAATTGACTTTCTTTATTACAGGCATAGTACCAAAGTATTCGATGTTTTTTTTTCACTTGAATACGTATTACGGTTAAAAATAAAAGCTGTAAGCCGTGTGACAGACATACCTAGAAAAAAAACTCACAACATTTTAGTCCAAGAGCTCGGTATCCGACGAAGGTCGACAGTTCAACAATCGATACCCTTAGGGACCCGTATCATGTCACAACACTGTTCTTATAAAGCCTAAAGTACCCTTTTAAAGGATATTTGCTCTTGACATGAAACATTAAATAATAATGTAGGTATCGAGGACTGAAAGAGCGATATCATTTGTTATTTATGCGTTTTTTGAAAACGTCCCTGCTCGGGGACTGTTGTTTTGTTGTGATGTAAGAGTTATCTTAGGGATAAAGATACAGTTTTGGTGCAAAATTTCTTAAGGAATTAAAGGTTAATTAGTATTTTTTAAAACTGTAGATTTCATTAATAGCATCCTCCCATGGGGTAATAATTAAATCAGGCTTTATACTTTTTATTTGTCGAAGAAAAAGGCCATGCATTGCGTGGATAAAGAGGGGACTATCAATATCTACCAACATGTCGAAGAGTCAACCCCTTCCCCACCAGCGAACTGGGTATAGACAAGCAAAAAGTTTAATTAAACTTGTACTGTAACCAGACTACGGTTTTTTTAACCTATGTTACCCGGGCCATAATAACGAATCGATTGACACCTTATTCATCAAACTCGGATGTATAGTTTAGTTAGACGGAGAAACATACGTAAATACAAACATACATACATAGACTGCTAAAGTCACAACCCTTCCTTTTGGCTTCGCCGTAGTCGGGTTAGGTTATCTAACTGACGGACTAAATAGATATATTTGTCAACGTCCCTATTTACTAAAGATTTTTCTAGCTTATATAAAGTGTAATTAAAAAACCTTCAAGCGATCATTGTGCCTGTAGGTAATAGTAAAAAACCGGCCAAGTGCGAGTCGGACTCGCACACGAAGGGTTCCGTACCATATTCGCAAAACACTGCATAAAAATCACGTTTGTTGTATGGGAGCCCCCCTTAATTTATTTTATTTAATTTATTAATTATTATTTTTTGAAGTAAATATACAACTAAACATTCTGTAAATATTTCAAGCGTCTACCTGTTGCCGTTATTAATATCGAGCAAAAACGGCAAAAATATCACGTTTGTTGTATGGGAGCCCCCTTTAATATTTATTTTATACTGTTTTTGGTATTTGTTGTTATAGCGGCAACAGAAATACATCATCTGTGAAAATTTCAACTGTCTAGCTATCACGGTTCATGAGATACAGCCTGGAGACAGACGGACAGACAGACAGACAGACAGACAGACGGATCGCGAAGTCTTAGTAATAGGGTCCCGTTTTTACCCTTACGGTACGGCACCCTAAAAACAACTATGCAATAGGTACTGAAATAGTATAATAATAAAAACAATTTCATATATGTATTTCACAAAACTGCGACCCAAATTCATTAGCCAACGAGCCTACGTAAATAGTTATTACGCGGTACAAAGCTGGCTAAATAGTACAGCGTTGGTTCAGACTAATCATAAGCCTATGGAATTACATACTAATGTTACATGCATGCGGTCCTTTCAAATATAGCAATTTTAATTTATCAATTGTAAGGGCTTTTTACAAAATTAATTGCTCTCGACATAATACTTGAAGTTTAAAAAAAGTTAATTCAAAAAATCAAAAAACCCGCCTGCTTAAAAAGCGAACTAAAAAAACGTAAACAAGAAGAAAATCATGTTATGCAGTCGGAGGATACATATTCGCGAGCTGGCTGACTAATACGAGATGTATCCTCCGACTGCACAACATGATTTTCTTCTTGTTTACGTGTTATTAGTTCGCTTTTTAAGCAGGCGGGTGTTTGATTTTTTGAATTAACTTTTTTTATTTATAACTTTTTAGTTAACATATTTTTGCGAATTAGGTACATTTAAACATAATATAAGTAGTAGACAGTAGTAGTAGTATTTTTATGTAAGTGTTATATATTTGTGAAAACTCCTCTAAAAACCCTTTTTAATACCCCACTCGATGGGTATGGATGAAAAAAAAAAAATTGCAACCCCCACAATATGGCGCTCAAAATCTGCCATGTTCCTTTTTTTAAAGGCACTTAGCTAAGAACACTTGGGCGGTCAATACCTATCTAACGATGTCTTAGTTATAAAAAAAACCGCCAATTAGTTTGAAAAATATGAGGTAATAAAGAATATTACATACATACAAACATACAAGATACGCGGGTAAAAAGGCAGTGACTAAGTATAAACAGTCGCACGGTTCGATCTGCGACGTTAATCAAAGCTAGCTGAGGATGGCCTAAGGATTGGTGACCATCATAAATGGCGAGATTCTTCCGTGCCTTGGAAAGCACGTTAAGCCTTTGGTGCCGACTGCCATTTGTATATCTTTTAGATTTTTAAATTTTATATCAAATGAGTTAGATATATTTCACTGTAGCCTGATGAAATTCACAGGAGTAGCACTGAAGTGCATTGAAAATGTTGAGAAGTGATTTTAATTGGATTTTAGTTGAATTTTAATCGGATTTTAATTGCATTTTAATTGGATTTTAATTGGATTTTAATTGGATTTTAATTGGATTTTAATTGGATTTTCGTTGGATTTTAATAGGATTTTAATTGTATTTATAATTTTATGTTTGAAAGTATTTTAATAGTTTTTAATTATAATATTTGATTTTATTTTTAATGGTATTTTAAATTGTATTTTTAATTATATTTCTGTTAATCCAATAATCTTTGTGGTAGTACATTGCATTGGCTATTAAGGTGTTATTTACATAATTTTGAATAAATCAATAAAAACTTTGTAAGTCGTTAGAAGCCAGAAAATCTTACACCAGTCTTGCCAATGAGTACCGTGTTACCCAGTTCCTGGGTTTTGGAGGTCAGATAGGCAGCAGTTCCATGTAAAATACTGGTACTCAGCAGCATCCGGTTAGATTGGAAGGCAACCCCAACTTAGTTGGGAAAAGGTTAGGCAGATTGATTGCTTGCCGAGGTCAGTTTGTAGATGGGTGACCATCCATAACACACCCCACGGCCACGGAAAGTACGACAAGGGAAGTTTATGGAAAAGGGATGTCAAGAAAAAGATGGATCGATTTTGTGAAGAATTATATGAAAGAAAAGGGAAGAAACAAAACGTGTTGCGCCAACCTCATGTAACATGTTAATCAGAAAGAAATCTACAAAGTAAATTACGTAAAAAAAAATAAAGCTTTTGAACATCGAACGTCCTTTGAACGTGACTTGAGTGAGGAGCATAATTTGACTTCTAATTAGCTTCGTTAATTCCCAAATTCTGTGACTATTTTATGCAATAAGAGATTATTTTTTTCCATGTAGGTACTTAACATCACAAGTAATATTACTAAGACGAAAGTTTGCGAGTGTGTCTTTTTGTATGTTTGTTACATCTTCACGCTCAAACGGCTGGACTGATCTGGATGAAATTTGGCACAGAGATAGATTATAGTCTGGGAGAGCACAAAGGATACTTTTTATCCCGGGAATATGTACCCTCGGGATAATTTTCGACTTTCACGCAAGCAAAGCCGCTGGCAGAAGCTAGTATGATGGTGAAAAGTGAGTGTGTGTGTGTTTGTATGTTTGTTACTTCTTCCGCTCAAACGGCTGGACGGATCTGGATGAAATTTGGCATAGAGATAGATTTTAGTCTGGAATAGCACATAGAATACTTTTTATCACGGGCATATGTTCCCTCAGGATAATTTCACGCAGGCAAAGCCGCTGGCAGAAGCTAGTAATATAATAAATACGAAAGTAACTGTAACGATAGAAAATTCGGACTCGGGTAGACAATCTCTTGGATTAGAACAAAGGATATTTTTTATTCAGGGAGTATGTTCTCCTGTGATAATTTTAGAATTTCACGCGGCCAAAGCCGTTGGTAGAAATTATTAGCTTTGCTCACACGAACATTATATATGTTCTTGTGAGCAAAGCCTAATGACTATTGATCCTGATGAGATTGTCAAAACACCATAATCAACTTCCTGCTCGTGTACCAAGTTACTTGGGTACATTTCCTTTTCTATTCGCCCCTGACAACCGTCAGGCTATTATTAACTCCCCTTTCCTACCCTCGAATAACCCCTCCATCTTTTCTTTGACCTTCCTTCCCCTCTCCGTCTATCAACATTTGTTATGATCACAGTCACATGTGTTCTATCCCTCCTAGTCACATATCCATACTTATCCCATTAAGCCTAGAAATCGGCGCGGGTGATGTTATAGTACACAAGTGCGTGTGCAAACATAGGTGCACGCTCTTTTCCCTCACTTTCATAGTTCGATAGGACGACAATTTGGACCGTCGGCGACGACGTGTTTTCCGATTCACGGCGGTGTCTATGTCGTGGCGATCTTAGAATTGATTACTTCAAGATGTGGCCGACGATTTCATGAAATGGTTGTATTACATGATATGGCCAGCTAAAACCGACCATATTGTTTAAACGTCAACGTTTGATATGTTGATCCACGTTTGGCCATATCATTAATGTTTCGAAATCAAATGTATTTTGAGTGAATTTCGTAAATTTCAAGTAGTTTTGTGTCGTAACGACATTTCACTTCACTTTAATCTTCGATTGGCGCATTATTATTAGCTTTTTTATCAGAATAATTGTCCACCTCTATGATGCATCACAAAAACAAAACGTTATCAGCGCCTCTAACGGTAGATAACGTAACTATTTTACGATATAAAAACGCACGACTACTTCATGATATTTGGTCAAAGATTAGTGATCAATCTCAGTAGTGAGGAATCGATCTACAAACGCTGATTTTTCATTGATTGATATTTTCCATTTCATGAAATACAACCATTTGGTCGCCCACATCATCAAATGATCAATTCTACGATCTGGCCGCGGCCAAACTTCGGGCTGCCAATTTGAAAACCCAATAAGACTGCCCGAACTGGGAATCAACCCTGGGACCCAATACTCAGTAGTCGCCCTTTCGACCGCTAGACAAACAAGGCAGGAGTTTAGATAATAAGTAATTACTTTTACAAGGACAAAGTTTTCATAAATATTCGTACTTTGACCTTCCTTTTCTTTTTGTGGCAGGTAATATTAATTTATTACACAAGTTTATGTAACACGTTTATTTTTATTCTATGCTAACTTTCTGATCTAAATTAATGTTAATATTAAATCACGGCCTACCTATCCCTTCTGCCCACGTCTCATTAAACCCTAATGGATAAAACCACGGTTAGTTTACCTAACATTTTGTCACAGACCACTAACACGGAGTGGCGGGCATTGCTAAAAATGACGTTGGGCTCAAACTAAATTGTCATTCTACGAGTATCACAGATGATTGAAATGCCAAAATGTAAGTGATTAATCACGTGACATTTCGATAGCTCTTGTCATTCCCATACTTGTTTTCAATCGCAATCACGACGCTTTTGTTGATAGGATGTCACAGTATCTTGAGGCTATGGGATGCCTTTGTAGCCACGGATGGGATGCCTTTGTAAGTAAAGACGGCATTGTCAAAACTTTACAGACAAACCAAGCGTGTCAGTGAGTGTCATTTATTTTTTTATTTGGCCATCCAATAATTGTCTTTTTTTATGTCTAAGATTAGTATTACAATTTCTTAAAGGTTAGCACCGCATGCCCCATATAATAGTTAGAGTTACAAATCAAATTAAAATCTTAAGTATAATTTATGTCAAAATAAAAACAAAATTAAAATCTTAAGTATAATTTATGTCAAAATAAAAACAAAATCAAAAGCAAACCACAATCGAAATTAAAATCCAAGTCAAAATTAAATTAAACATAAAAAATAGAAATCAATAAAATTAAAATTACAATTAAAATAGAAAATTTAATTTAATTTAAAATCAATAAATTTAGCTGTCAAAATGCTATGTCATCGTTTGCTCATAGAAACTGACGGCCCCGTGACAATTCTGACAGTCGAAACTTATGCTTAGCGTTAAGGCGCGGCCATGGATATAATATAAGATTACGCCTGTATTCCCCAAAGGATAAGACAGAGATATACGTATTCATATAGTACCTACCTATACACATATTTCACCAGTTTTATTTAAGTCTCATGTCTAATAACACTGCTACTGAGAAATTCCAGATGGAAAAACTCAATAACACTTTGACCGACTCGGGAATCAAACCCAGGAGCTCATGTTCAGCTATCATCATCAGATGCCTTAATGTTCCCACTGCTGGGGCACAGGCCTCTTCTCTGTGAGAGAGGGAATGGGTCTTAATCCACCAAGCGGGCCCAGTGCGGGTTGGTGGATGTCACATGTCTTCGAATTTTTGGTTCTAACAATACTAGACCATTGAGGCAAAGACTGTTTGTCGCCGGGTCGCGGTTTTCCATATTCTGTGGGTTTTCTAAAACCTAACAACGCAGTGATAATGCTAGGTTTCAAAAGTCATTATAGAACAAAGTTTTACCAAATATTTTATGAATGAAATCTATTATTTCTTTTGTCTAGAACATAGAGTGGATTTATGGGATAGTGTTATTGTTCATTTATTTAAGACACTGAAAATTGATAGTTTCTTTTACTGTTAAGGAAGTGACAACCTATGTAAGTAGGTTGTGAAGACTGCCTTCAAACAGGCAGTTGCTCTATTTAGAATACTGGTGAGACTTTAAGCCAACCACAACATACTAAGGCTGCCTGTCCACTTAGCGCGGAGCAGAGAAAATAGATGCGGAGCCAACCATTCGAATTGCATAAAAACCGCCGCTTCGCTTTAGTGGACTTGAAAACTAGTTTTAAAATTCATATATATTTACGCGGAACATGCAGCAGAGCAGTGAAGCGGAGTGGGAGAGCGGACCGGGCAAACGGAGAGGAGAAACTAGTGCAACCGAGCTCCGCGTTTGACAGTCCGCTACTCCGCTCCGCATTTCTTTCTCTCTCCGCTCCGTTACCTAGCCCCAAGTCTATAGATAGACACAGTCCGTAACTTGGCGCCGCATCTTCGCTCCACTGCCTCGCTCCGCTCAAGTGGACAGGCAGTCTAAGGGTGCGTTTCCACTTAAGCAGAGCGGAGCGGAGACGTGCAGAATCGTCCAATCACAGACGAGACGAGTGCCGCGATGAGGATTTCAACTATTGTGATTGGTCGTTTCCGCTCCGCTCCGCCCAGCTCCGCTTCAGTGGAAACGCACCCTTATGTCGGCAAATGTCAGGCAGATGGTCATATAAAATGGATGGGTTGTTATAAAATCATTACATATATATAACAATGTATTATCTTCTCTTTATAATTATTATCAATGCATGACATTTGCTAATTTTAATTGCATGTTATTAAACAATTTTGTCAACCGCTACGTGGTCAGATAATTATGTGGTTTTATATAATTATAGCCATTTAACTACGTATTTATTTACTAGTAATTATTTTGTTTGGTTTTTAAACAATAATAATATCAGAAATTAGGAGAAAGCACGATATGAAAGCGAACATCGTTGCATCTCGCTATACTCCATTTATTAATTTATTTGTTTATTTATTAATATATTTTATTTATTTATGTATTATATACTTTATTGTACACCACTTAAATAATTAGATGACAAAACATTTATAAAGATAAGTGTACAATGGGAGGTCTTATCGCACAGGGCAATCTCTTACAGACAACCTTTGGATGGATTGAACGAGATGAGATAGACAAAATATCTTAAATGTCATTACTTAGATATTACTTAAAATACACATATACAATATAAAATAATATACTAATAAATATCAAATATAGAACAGAGAAAGGAGAAGAATAGTTACAGAGAAAGGAAATACTCGCTTCACCATTTTATAAATGTATAAGTAATGTTTGGCTGGTCATTGAAATTTAACCTGGTATAAATAAACAAATTGTAATCCAATTTGATAAGTAGGTACCAAAATCTGAAATTTATTTTAGTGTGACGTAAAAAGTGCATATTTCTAGCTAAAGGTTACAAAGTTAAGTGTTTGTTACGCCCGTATTCTTTTTAAGGTTAGGCAGAACGTTACCTAAATGCCACGTTCCGCCAATAATGTTAAAGTCATATCCAATAACATATCCAATAAAATTCCGCTCGACCCGGGACTCAAATCCAGGTCCTCATGCTCAATAGTACCGCTTGCTTCCACTAAACCGACGTGGCAGTCTATAATTTCTAGTTCTACAAATAAATGTTTCTCTGTGACTTGTACTGAATACGGTCCTGGCAAAAAGTCACGGTCCATTGAATACCTCAGCCCCGTACTTTTATTTTATTGTTATTTATGACAGTATTTTATTACAAGTATTGTCTTTGGCTCGTATATGGAATAACTCAGGCAGATAACTGCATTTCTGTACTTTAAAAACAAAACTTACGACTGTTTAGAAATGATGGTCTGTAGATTCTAATATCTATAAATAAATAAAAGGAATTATAAAATATATTATTCCTTAAAACGCCTTTCGTTTGGTTTCCCTTTTAAACCTAATAGGTTACGGTATTTTTCTCTTGATTTGATCCATCGACTTTCTGTCATCTGTCTACACAGGTTATAATAAAGCTGGAATTAAATAAATTTTAGAACAAAATCTTGTTATCACAAGTTATCTTGCCATCAGCTGTACTACGGCGTAGTCAATCTGCTACGATACTATCGTAGCACTCTGCTGTCTCGTAGCAAACGACCAATCCGCTACGCGTCGGCCGTCAAATCATTATTCTTTAAACATGCATATGCGATGGACGTTTCACGTAAGACGTGCAGTTTGTGTTTCATTAGAATAAATAATAATTTCACATTTTCAAAGAGCGGTTTTCACTAACTCAAATGCACATTCCGTGTTTTCTTTCATCGGATCAGCGTATATACGAGAAACTTACCAACGCAATCCCATTAACTGCTTACATAATTCAGTGCAGTGTTTCTATTCTAATTAAACGCATATTCCCGTTTGTACTGGCGACGAATGTAAACTCCATTTAGTATTAACGCGGCTGTTTCGTCGCGCCTTAATTACAAGCAAACTTGCTGGAAATTATTCAGTTTTTAATTATAATACTGGATTAAGGAAGTGACCGACTCTGTTTTGTGACTGTGTAGTGTTGCTGCTTTGTTTTGTGTGGATGGCTGTTTATTTTGACTCCATATTTTCATATATGGAAATAGGTATCTATACAAATGGCATAAAAGATAGTAAAAAAATACTTGTAAACAGATTTATCAAATAAGGTGGCTTTTAAACACAACTCAATGAGGGTTTAACTACTTTATATATTGACATATATTGTTGCGTGGTATCTTCTCGTCCAACTTACCACAGTCTCTGAAGACGAAAGTCTATGACCAGTGTGTGTTGCCAGTTACAATGGGCCTCATCAGAAAGCTTACAGTCGCCCAAAGGGCAATGGAGAGGGCTATGCTCAGAGTTTCCTTGCGTGATCGAATCAGAAATGTAGATATCTACAAGAGAACCAGGGTTACCGACATAGCCCTAAGAATTGCCAAACTTAAGTGGCAGTGGGCAGGGTTCATTGCTCGCAGAACGGATGGCCGATGGGGCAGAAAGGTTCCGGAGTGGCGACCGCGAACAGGAAGACGTTGCTTTGGAAGGCCTACCACCAGGTGGTGGTGGGAATAATCTATAATAGGTCTACCTACATTTAATATGTTTTATTTATATACTTACACATATTTTGACCCATTTTCTGTGTTTATTATATTTCTTTTGTTATTTATATATACTATTTTATTTTTTTATTGTATTTTCCGTTTCCGTAAGTGTGTCCGTGGCATGAACAGAGGGCCCTATCAGAATATCAGCGCAGGGTTATTTCCTTTTTTGGATATCGCTGCACATGCTGAGATAGGAGCCTTTTTGGTCTCGCACGGGGTTTTTTTTTTTTTTTTTTTACTATTGTGTAATTTTTATGCTTATTTCTCGTGTCTCCTGTGCGGGTCACAAATAAATATTTTTCTTTCTTTCTTTCTTTCTTTTAGGTGGTCCGATGACCTGGTGAAGGTTGCGGGGATCCGCTGGATTCGAGACGCACGAGACCGATCAATGTGGTGACGCTTGGAGGAGGCCTATGTTCAGCAGCGGACGTCTTTTGGCTGATATGATGATGATATTGACAACAATCGTCATGCGCCTAGTCAGAAAAATAAACTAACGTTAATGTTCTCAGTCAAACTATAGAACTAATATTGGTGGAATTTTGAAGGTGATAGTTTAATACCTAAAAATCTCAAAGCATTTAAGAAGAAAAACGACGTAGAAAGCCAAGGTTAGATCTAGTCGAGTCTAATCTCCAAAAAAAAAAGGTTTAGCAAGCAACATAAAATGACAAACATAAACTTACTAACTACGTTTTTCTGTGGTTACTGGGTCAGTGCTGAAATTCTGTTGGCTCATAAAGAATTCTATTCACTTTGTCGGAGAAAATTTGAGCTGTATACATACCTACACGGGCATAAAAATCTGGAATGTGCTGGGGTGCATAGGATTTATAATTTAAGTCTGGATTCCTGAAATGGTAGTTTTACCGCCTGGGGCTATGAGATTAGCGGGTAAACATTTTCGATGTAATTTTAATCATTATGTTTCGTTTTAAAAGGAATAGGGGTCACTGTGAAGGTGTTTGTCTGTAAAAATAATATATATTACTTCGTTATTTTCAAGTTTGGAAACTAAACTTTGTATAGGAAAAGTACAACTATTTTCTTAATGTCCCTCGGCAAACTTCGTGTTTTATCAGTCGTCGGATTTCTATCAGTTACACTTTGCACTTGGTGCAGACCGGACGCTCTCAATCAACTTGGAATTATATACAGTTGTTAATACACAAACTTAATGTAATTTATTTTAAAATGGCAGGAAAGCTGCTAAAGGAAAATAGGGAAATAGTTTTACAGCTCTATAAAGTTTGCACGGAAATCAAAACAAAACAACAATAAAGTACTTAGTTCGGAATTCAAATTACTATACACGATAAATGTAATAATTGATGGACATGAAAATTAGCATTCGTTTATATTCGGCAATGCGATGATTGCTGAGGGACATTAAGAAAATTGTTGTACTGTACCTTCTTGAGTTTTCCCTTTTAATACACAATATAAAAGTATTGTAGTACTCATAACCGGCGTGCGTATGATCAGAGATATAAACGTGAACGAATCAAAAGGAGTGTGTAAAGATCATAACAGGAAGCGTTCTATAGTTTCTGCCTACCCTCATGTGAAAAAAAAAACTCAAGTTTATGTACCTACAAACTAAAATCTCAAAGAACACAGAGGAAGTACATATCAAAGACTTGTGTCATATCTGTCCCAAGTTCCAACATACATATATCATGCATGTATTTTTCTTTACATCAAGGGAATAGCCTCGCAGTTTTATTTCCTTGAGGGCATGCTACTGATTTCCTTCTAAGGAAATTGTATAAATTATTGCATGTGTAGAAGAATTGCTTTCGGTAGTAAATCTAAAGCTGTCAGGAGAAAGTTCAATAACTATGGCTATATTTCTTTTGGAAGATAGAAAGAGAATTTTATTATGTGCTACTACTTTTAAAGCGGATTTTTTAATAATAATATAGTTACAACTACAACCATCACAATTACACTTACACACTACACACACACACACTTATTATTATTTATTTATACTTTTTATATAAATTTATTTAAAAAAAAAAAAAAACGTCATAGTTTCAGACAAAGTTACAACACAGAATTAGAATCTTAGGAATAGGTCCCCTGGCTCCCAAACTAGGTATAACCTGTGACTTGGGAGTCAGTGTTCCTCCATTATAAAAGTCAATATGTATGTCGCTGGTAATTAAAAAGATGGTTGAGAAAAAAAAAAAATAAGTTGATTAGATTAATTAGTATATTTACAATCAGCCCTATTTATAAAAAAAAATCATAACCAAATGATAAGTTTAAATTAGTAAAACCCAAAGTGGTCTACATTGACCCTCAGGGGTCGACAACGACCTTAAAGAGGTCCAAGACAACGATCAATTTAATTGGGGGTCCATGAGATGTGAATGTCAACGATTCTAGTTGCACATAATGTTAGTATTGAAGTCCTACGTGCAGTACGAATTCTTGTTTTTAATTGTTAAACATGACAAAAACTTTGTTTTGACTTAATTAACCAATTAATTTTCTTTCTTCCAGATTTCTAGATTGCAGAGGAGAACGGACTACACACGCTGTAAGTAAGCTTGTTTTTTTACACATAGTAAAAATTATAAAGCAAGAATATAGTTCTAAATATTGGTTTGATGCTCATGACAAAAACATAATTACGCCATAAGGAACGTACCGGAATCGAACCTTAAACCGCAGAGTTTACTACTAAGCTAGCGCGCTTATCCAATCCTAACATTGTAGTAGGTACCCCATTCTTCGATGATAAATGGTGCAAAATCAAGGGTATACCCAAAGTGTACAGTAAACATCAAAAGTGTATCTAATAAATTAACTGATTGTTATAAGTGACTAAAGGTGAATGCATGGTATCTACTTAAAAAACGTTAGTGACGATAAACTAAAAATATCTAAGGAAATTTGGGAGAAGACATACTGCGAACGTTATTGAAAATACGGGCATTGACATTCTGATATCCTTTGCAATCGCTTTCATCAAAGAAATGGTACTAATAATATGATAAAGCTAAAAAATATGATGGAGATTATGGTTAAATAATAATGATAGATCTTAAAACATTCTAGTATTTTTTAGGGTTTCGTATCCAACGCCAACGGAATTCTCAAAAGATATGTTTTGTAAGAATACCCTTTTCTCTTTTCTGTGACTATGAATTTTGTCGTCCACTAAGTACCTATTCTACATTTGAGATAACATTCGATATTTAAATAATCCCATTTTACAGCCCGTTCAACCGATTTTGACTTGTATTGCGTTGGTGATATGACAAATGGCAGCTGTAGTAAACAGTTAGTTTTGGTAACAGGTTTGTGCTTTTTATGCTAACCTTATATTTACGGGATAGAACTCAAAATCGGTTGAACGAACTGTAAAAGGGTTGTAAAAATTTGTAATGTTATTTCAAATGGAGTATAGTTTTCGTTATAATCCTTGGTCTAAGAGTCCGATTCACGCTAAATCGGTTTTTATTGATAAATTTCTTGAAACATAGTACTGTTTATCACAAACTTGAGTTGTTGACGATACCCCGAAACTTATTGAGGCACGTTTCGTGGCCAAACTCGTAAAGGGGCCGGTACCATTAGCAGATTTCACTTATATTACCGAGTTTCTTTACAAAGCCTGCAACTGAGAGGTTCTTAAGATAATCACTCTGAGCTTTGTGTAAAGTTTATTTTTGAGAAAATTCAGCGGCTGCGGTACAGTGGTACCTACCCACTAAGTGCGCCCACGAAAGGGTATTTAATCGCGTGATGAAGCGTCTTTGGTGTCATTAATGTTGTGGAGCTTGTTGGCAATTGTTTGTGGGTCGATATGGTTGAGATCGATGGGACCAGTTTTATCCTTACATTAAGAATATCTAATTTCGTTTGCAGCAAACTTCCTTCGCTCCCTCGACTCAAACACTCGACGAAAAAAAAAACTTTGCTATTTTATACCCCACTAAGACCTATCTATTTTTTTCGATTCCTCAAAAAGATGGAGGTGATTCACCGATTTCTCTGTTTTTCTGGAGCGATTTTGAAAATTATTTTTGTGTTCGAAAGGGAACTTTTCCTACGTGGTCCTGGTTCCATTTCGTGGTTAAATTTCTTGAAGGTGTGTTGAAGAACTTTGAAGATATACTACATAATCACACTTATAAAGGCGAAAATTTCTGAGTGCGTGTTTGTATGTTTGTTATTTCTTCACGCTCAAATGGCTGGACGGATCTGGATGAAATTTGGTACAGAGATACTTTTTATCCCGGGAATTTGTTCCCTTAGTTTATGGAGTTTCTTGTGCATTCTTCTCCATATCAACCTACATTTCCGAATGCACGGTAGAATCAATTTTTTATAACATGTAAATTTTTTTTTTTTAACGTTCAAAATTGCCGCATAATGGCCTAGTTGAAATAAATACATTTGATTTGATTTGATTGATTAGGCTAATTTTGGACAATAACGCGGGCGAATCCGCTGTCAGAAGCTAATTCTTCAATAAACGACGGCCAATCTCTCGAGATTGCTGCAATCACATTTTTCATTTATTGGTTTATCCTCGCACTGAAACGCTATAATAATAATAAACTAAATATAAGTCCTGGTTTCCTCACGATGTTTTCCTTCACCGTTGTCAGCGATTACCAAGATAAACTCAGAAGGTACATTTGAATTGAAAAAGTACTTACCCTTCTTTGAACCCACGACTACTTCGATTTTCATCAAACATAGTACTCCCAATAATGACATCTTTCAAACAAAAAAATTAAATCAAAATCGGTTCATCCGTTGAGGAGCTGTGATGCCACAGACAGATACACAAAGACACAAGTACACACGTCAAACTTATAACACCTCTCTTTATCCGTCGGGTGTTAAAGAGTAACAAATAGAGGAAAACAGTTTGAAAACACCAGCGTGTGCGTGCCTTTATGGTCTCGCACACGGTTATTATTTATTTTTATTTACTATTTTTTTTTGTGTTTTTGCTTATCTCGTGTCTCCTGTGCGGGTCACAAATAAATATATCTCTTTCTTTCTTTCTTTAATAACTTAACACAATGATGTTAAAAATACGTGCACCCTCGGACTACTCAAATAGCCAATGTAAATCTCCTCTTCACTACCTACATAATAGGGCCTTAACATTATAAATTAGTTTCGAAATACCCTCGCTCATTTGATATAATATGTGGATTACAAAACGTTAGAGGATAATGAGTTTGTGTAAAATTTTAGTTTATTCTGGTAAGAATAGACTTGGTAGGTGATAATGAGTGGGTGGCTTCAAAGGTTTATAGGACTACGGTCAGCAACGAAATTTTTGCAACTGAACAACTTCTTGCATCTGAATTAAAATCAGAACAGATGTAGTTCAAATTATTCATACCAATACTAGGTATGTCGATGGTTTCCTTTCACAACTTAACGGCTGAACGTATATAGATGCAATTTGGTACAAGGGTAGATCATCTCCTAGATTATGACATAGGATACTTACCCGACTGCCGAGGGTAATGTGTTTATCAGTATATGTATGTATGTTTGTTCCTATGTGGCGTTCTAATGATCAAACGCGTTGGCCGATTTTGATGATTCTTACGAGCTGCGAGTGTCACTGGCTACATTAAAATTAGAAAATAGAAAAATAGCGGCTTTCGGGGGCCCAATTTTTTTTCATCGTGTGGAGTATCAAAATAAAGGGTTTTAAGAAGCGATTTCAAAAATATATAACACTTATATGTTTAAATGAACATAATTAAAAAAAACATTTTGACTAAAAAGTTGTAAATAAAAAAAGTTATTACAAATAATCAAAAAACCCGACTGCTTAAAAAGCGTTTAATTAAAGACGTAAACAAGAAGAAAATCATGCTGTCAAGTCGGAGGAGACATCTGGTTTTGATCAGCCAGCTCGCGAACATAGCAATATTTCCTTCTTGTTTATGTCTTTTTAGATCGCTTTTTAATCAGTCGAGTTTTTTGATTATTTTAATCCCAGTAATAATATGTTTCCTTGGGATAATAAAGCACTTTTCGCGGGCGAAGGCGCTGGCAGAATTTTGTCTGAAATATGTTATTAATTCCTGTTGCGAGTCGGGGCAATTCCGACAATATTATGTTCGAAAACCTGAGTCCCATCGAGACAAAGTTTTACAGTTCTAAGAGCCTTGCTAATTAACTGCCTAGCATTTTATATACGTAGAACAGTGTACGCACAAATAATAAATTCCATAAACTTAAAAAAAGTTCTAGAAGCAACCTTGAGACGTCCTAACAACATAATTTAAATTAACCTCAAAGGAATCCATAAAATGGTCCGTAGAACAATTTCCAAGTAACCATATAGAATGATTACTATAGTTTACGAGGCGTACCAAAGTATCAAGTAGAAGGGATCCAGAGAAACTAGCCAAGTGCGAGTCGGACTCGCGCACGAAGGGTTCCGTACCATTATCGCAAAAAAACTGCAAAAAACCAGGTTTGTTGTATGGGAGCCCCACTTAAATATTTATTTTATTCTGTTTTTAGTATTTGTTAATATAGTGGCAATAGAAATACATCTGTGAAAATGTCAACTGTCTAGCTTACGCTTCTAGGGATACAGCCTGGTGACAGCCAGACAGACAGACAGACGGATCGTGGACTCTTAGTAATAGGGTTCCGTTTTTACCCTTTGGATACGGAACCCTAAAAATAGGCCTTGAGAAACTCTATTAATGTAGACTTTCGTAATGGAAAAGAGGTACAAATTATTGGTAAAGCGACTTTTTTATTTTGAAGGCTGATTTAGAGCCTAATATTCTAGGGATTTTCTTTTTATTTGGTTCATAATGGAAGGCACTAAAGCTAATAAGAATTGTAAAGATCAGCAAGCCTACTAAGTTGGCCAACATATTTACAAGAATTGTAAAACTTAAGTGGCAATGGGGACATTGCTTACAGATTTGATGGGGCCGAAAGTTCTGAAGATGCAACGATCAAAAATTATTTTTCACTACAGTGTTCTACAAAACCCACAAAAAGCCTTGTTTGCTCTAATTCACCTGTAATTGTTATTTTCAATTTGAACTCTACCACTGCAATTTTAATTAATAATTAAAAACGTTTGCTAACTCGCGGTACCACAAAAAATATTTGGGTTGCTTGCCGCCGTTCCTTCGTCTTCGAAAAATATGTATTAAAAGTACAACGCATAGCTCAGGTGCTTACGTCTAACCGGTTGCCAAGTACGGTTGGCAACAAACATCACTGAAAACGAAAAAAAAAAATGCTGGACTAAATTTTTCTCTAAAGTATTACTGCCCCTTGACACGCAACAATGCATTTTCATAATAATGGTCCAGCGTATTTTTTTTCTTGCATTGTCACGTCGCGTTTGTCTGTAGGGAGCTTTGTATCACACTTTTTGATTTATCCCCGTTAGAGAAGCTCATCATCATCATCATATCAGCCGAAAGACGTCCACTGCTGGACATAGGCCTCCCCCAAGCGTCGCCACATTGACCGGTCCCGTGCGTCTCGCAACCAGCGGATCCCCGCAATGTCTTCCGGTTCGTGGTTGCCACTCCAGAACCTTTCGGCCCCATCGGCCATCCGTTCTGTGATCAATGTGCCCTGCCCGCTGCCACTTAAGTTTGGCAATTCTACGGGCTATGTCGGTAACTCTGGTTCTCTTGCGGATATCTACATTTCTGATTCGATCACACAAGGAAACTCCGAGCATAGCCCTCTCCATTGCCTCATCAGAAATTTTACAGTCGGGTGACTGTAAGCATTCTGATGAGGCCTATTGTAAGCGACCACGTCTCAGTGCCATATGTCATCACTAGCAACACACACTGGTCATAGACTTTCGGCTTGAGACACTGTGGTAAGTTGGACGAGAAGTGTGTGTGGTTAGTTAGAGGAGCTTGTGGCTAAATAATAACAGTGGCACTGATCGATCTTCAAGGTTATTCGACGCTTACCGAGGTCGGCCCGTGGATGGGTGACCATTTTTACGTAGCGAGTTTCTTCCGTGCCTCGGCAAGCTCGTTAAGCCGTTGGTCCCGGCTGTCATTTGAAGATCTTTGACAGTCTTTACGGGTAGTCAGAAGCTTGAGATCCGACACCAGTCTGGCCTAGGGGTATCGTGTTACTCAGTTACTGGGTTGTGGAGGTCAGATAGGCAGTCACTCCATGTAATTTACTGGTACTCAGCTAAATCCAGTTAGACTGAAAGCCAACCCCAACATATTTGCAAAAAGGCTAGACAGATTGAATGATTGGTTTAGTTCCAGTAACCTCTAGTTGTGACTCTCAAAAGTCATTCGCATACACTGTACTCAGATAATATTGACTTTTACAATAATCGTATCAAATTTTTCGTATTTATATGAATTTGAGTATAAATCGACATTATGTCGTTGCCTTACGTATAAAAAATCTATACTCTTCAAAGGTAAATATTTTAACGAACCGAATACAATTTTAGTGTTTGGTTCGTTATCGAAAAGTTCTGAATTCTGTCCCTGAGCTGGATTCAAAATTGTTTTTAACTTTGCTACGGTCAACAACTTCAATTTAAAATTGAGACGTGGAGGCGTTTATATTGTTAAGGCCCACTTGCACCGACATAGCCCAAAAATTGCGAAACATAAGTGGCAGCGAGCAGGGCACATTGCTTACAGAACGGATGGCCAATGGGGCCGCAAAGTCCTGGAATAGCAACCGCGAAGCGGAAGACGATGCGTTGGAAGGCCTCCCACTAGCTGGACAGATAACCTGGTTAAGGTTGCAGGAATCCGCTGGACGCAAGACGCATGGCATCGGTCAATATGTCGACGCCTGGGGGAGGCCTATGACCAGCAGTGGACGTCTTGCAGCTGAAATGATGATGATGATATTTTTCTGGAATTTTCATTTTATTATTGTGGAATAAGAAAGGAGGTTCTAAGGATCGTTACACGTGGCGTTCTGTAGGTTCCGTCTACCTTGGAAAAATAGGGTCTAATGAACTTGTTTGAAGAGATTATTTTAATTTTGTGGCAAGTGGCAGTTAACTAACAAATTCAAGGAGGTGAAGATTATTTACCTATTTCATAATAAAATTGTAAAGAGGCGAAATAAAAGTGCCAGTAGAATTTAATTAAATAAGAAAGTATAGTATATAAATCTCTTCTTAAATTATATAGTGTCTGGAGTCCCACACTGTTCCAAATAAGTCAAGAAGAAACAAATGAATGCTTTTAATTTCAAGCTCGTTGATTTGTGACAAGTAATTTATTTACAAGTGGCCTACTTTTTCTGATCGGCCATGTATATATTTTCATCTAAGCTTTATCATCCAATACATGTTTTTTTAGTCTGATATTTTGACCACGCTTGCTTTCTGTGGGTTGTCCAAACCTTGTCCAAACTATAAGTCTGCCAAATACCAGCTTAATGCACTAGAGTCGATCGGAAAGCGGGCCAAGAGGCTCTTCGGTGATGAGGCACTGGTTAAGTTAAAGCTCCAGAGCCTTGAACATCGTCGCCGAGTTGCCATCTTGTCGGTTTTTTATCGGTTACATTTCGGGGAGTGTGCGATGGAATTGCATGAACTAATTCCGCCTAGCCCGTTTCATCATCGGACTACCAGACGTACGGCGATGCGCAATCGGTACATGGTGGACATCCCACCCATACGCACTAAACGTTTTGAGAATACTTTTATTATGAGTACAGCTAAGGAGTCCCCTGCAGGAGTCTGTGTTTCCCGATAGCTACAATTTAGGGATCTGAATAGGTTATTTCAAGGCAAGCGTGCTTCACCGTTGACCACATCATCCCTTACCGTCAGATGAGATAGTGGTCAAGCGCGAGCTTATACTAAGTAAAAAAAATAATTACAAATTTCCTCTGCCAGCTATGTCCAAGATAGACTTAGAAAGTACCATATTAATTGACAGTACCTGGGCAACCGAACTCTGCTCAGGTAAACATAGAAAAACGACGTTTTGTAAAAAATAAACCTAGCTAGATCGATTTATCGCCCCCAAAGCATGAGTCTTAGCCAGTTAGACAGTTATATTTTCGTTAAAAAATCTATAGCCTTTACCAGACAAAAAACCCTTCCAAATTCATTCCACCTTAAAAAATACTTCCAAGTATTTATCCGTTAAGTCGATTACAACAAAAGTGGGCGCTGCAACGCAGTAATATCCAGAAAAGCGGCTTTTTATATAAAAATAGCTGTTGTATCGTATTTCAAACAAAAGTTGTGCACAGCTGTGGTTGCGGGCCTCAGGGGAAAGTTTTTCACAAGGAGTCTGCTGCGGCAAGCGAGACTGACCTACTATGAATATCGCTGGATTAAAAATATGCGTAGTTTTTTCTTTTTTGTTGGGAGTGCTGCAAGGCTCGATTCTAGGCCCATCGAAGTTTCAAAACGTAGAGGTACAATATTCTTATGAGAAAAAATCGAATAAGCCGTATTTGTTTCTGTCACCAACAAATGCTATTCCTTTCCAGGCAAGCGTGCTTCACCGTAGACCACATCATCGCTTACCATCAGTCGAGATAATGGTCAAACGCGAGCCTATCTACATCTATACTAATATTATAAAGAGGAAATATTTATATTTTTGTATGTAACGAATAAACTTAAACTACTGGACCGATTTCAAAAATTCTTTCACCGTTAGAAAGCTACACTATCCCCGGGTAACAGAGGCTACTTTTTATCCCTGTATTCCCACAGGAACGGGAACTACGCGGGTGAAACCGCGAGGCATCCGCTAGTCGAATAGAAAAATAAATAAATAAAATAAAAGGAATATTCATGCGAAGCTTTAACTCTGGGATTTCATGCCCCTTAAATTATTGCTATTTTCATATCCATAGATGACCACTTACCATCAGAGACCCTGAAAAAAGATATATTACTTATATCAGTGAAAACGTTTCCCAAAATGTCCACTTGACATGCGTTACCGTAATGTTAATAGAAACCATACAAATCATTGGAACTTTTTCGTCTCCCTTCTGGAGGAGAGCGTTAATGGCTGCGACACAGTTCCACTAATGCAGCTATTTTCGAACATAACTCAAATAATTGTATATAGGTTTTTGTTCCAATACAAAGCCTTAAAAATCTGCTAGTAAATTTCCTGAGGGATCGATCCATCCGAGTGGTTATCGATGACTGCTCGTCGGATCAGTTAGATATCAACGCCGGAATCTTTCGGAGGTCAGTGCTCTTGGCAACATTGTTCTTGCTGCAGATTAATGATCTGCTAAAACCCGAAATCTTTGGATATGTAGACTACATCACTGTTGCTGATAGATACGTGTCCGACGCACGGGCGACTGGGCCTCAGATTAGGTCTCTCCGGGAGGGCATGGCTGATTGCTTGAACTTGTCCTTGAAGGCTGTCTCCGAAAGGGGCGAAGCCAATCTGATCAATTTTATTGCTGCTTTGACCCAGGCCTAGGTGTCTTTTTCCGCAAAAAAGGGCCAATTCCACCCGGCTCCATTTTTCTGTGGTGTAACCTGTCTTGCTTAGAGTATATATACTCTAGTCTTAAGAGATCATTATCTTAATTGTAATTGGAGTAAGTAGCTTCTTAGCAGATAAGGGTATAGTTGATGATGCTCTTTGAATTATCCTTGATTCTTTAGTCGCCTACGACATGTTTGCGACGAAGAATAAATTCTGCTTGTCTTGGATTGTAAGTTCAACATTGTTTTTAATAAT
The DNA here is from genome assembly GCA_945859665.1 of Anorthoa munda. Classification (NCBI taxonomy): domain Eukaryota; kingdom Metazoa; phylum Arthropoda; class Insecta; order Lepidoptera; family Noctuidae; genus Anorthoa; species Anorthoa munda. Next base: position 2,610,624 of record OX243899.1, on the reverse strand, counting down.
AATAATCATAGTCATCCGGCATTACTTTCTACACCAATAGCAGAGTCGTCTCAATCGCCTTTCTATTACTTTTTTATATATATATACTTATGTTTATTTTAATTGTATATATATATTCTTCAATTATATACTTTAATAATTATTTATATTTTTTATGCACCTGCCATTTTATCTCTCCACCATCTTTGGTTGACTGGCATTAAGTCCGCCTATGTATCTGTATTTTGCATGAAGTTTTAATAAATAAATAAATAGTCCTCCAGACCGAATTTTGGTCAGCCAATCTCTGTGGAGACAAGAGTGTGCTTCCAAACACCATGATGCGCACAGCGAATGATTGGAACTCACTACCTGCGTCTGTATTTCCGAACGCATTCAACCCGAATCACTTCAAAGTTAGAGTGAACAGGTTTCTTCTGGGTAAGCTCACTCCATCGTCGCCTCTGTCTCTGTCACCTCTGACCTAGACTAGAGTCAAGAGCAAACCCATCGCAAATAATAAAATAAAAATAAACACAAGAACTGTCTCTATTGCCTCACTCTCATAGACCGATAGGAGTGTAATCTGAGACAACCGGAGAGAAATCAGACTTAGGAACGACTGGTTTACGTTCTTTCCGAGGCACGGGCGTAACATTCCGCCAACTTCCAAACTCCGACGAAAGCCCAAAGCTGAGAAATTACTAATGGAAAAACCCAACATCACTTTTTACCCAACCTGAGAATCGAGACCGAGACCTCATCACGAGACCAACGAGACAGTCAGTTCATGTACAGTGGCTTTTAGAGACACAATCCTTTCTATTGTTATCATAGTATGGTAATACAAAAGTTGCCAAAGAAAATAGAATAGAAAACATATATGCGATACGGACATCAACACAATAGTAAGAATCACAAAGTTAAAGAAAATAATGGCAGAAAACTTGTTAAATAAAATTGCTCTCAGCGTATCCATACTAAAGGGTAACCAGCTCAGCATTTGCTGGCAGTTAGAAACCTAGCGCTGGTTTTCAGTTGATATCCTGCAGTGATATACAGATGAATTTCGAAACAAACTTTGAGGATTCGTTACCTTAAATTAATCTTATCCAAATCGAGTCACTTCTGCACTAAACTCCCCAAAAGCATTATCATGATCAAACCGGTTATTCAAATACATTTGAGCAAAGTTTACGGCCTGGTGCTTGGGCCCTAGGATTATGTCCGAAACGCCTTAAGCTCGGTTCTCTACTGACATTTGTGTCCGAGTTCCCTTGACACTGTAATCTGTCTGGTGTCTGTCTACCATCTGCCTGGCTTAAGTTGTATGACCGAGTAGGTTTAAAGTAAAAGTATTAGGTATTCTAAAACTTAGAGTGGAGTAATGAGCCTTTGTAATGGGGTTAGTAGTGTCAAGGGAGTTGAAACAAATGAATGCCTACAAAGATTTTTTGGAAGTCTGAAAAAATTAACTTGGTTTAGTAGGTAATTAGATTTAGTTTTCTCTAACGTTCGTACCTAATTTAAATAAAATTACTTTTCGCATAAGAACCTCGAGGCTATAATTTGTAACAAAGGTAAGTTAATCCCTAAAATTACAGCAGCACAAGGCTACTAGAAATTCTGTCATACACAACGGACATAACAAAGACCATGTCCAAATTATCTCGGTAAAGAGCAAAAGAACTTAAACAAAAATAATTCTTACCACGCAGACCTTAATTTTCAAGATGAAGAACGTTCCAACACTAATACAATTACTTAGCATTCTGTTGAAACTAAAGTTAGTATTGTTGAAATGAAAGCACAACAATTTATGACGGAGGAAAACGGGTTAGTATTGCGATCGCTGGCATCAAGTTAACAAAGGAAAGTAAGTTGCCAAGTATTATTATTACTCATTCGTCTGTTTTGTCTTCATTCTGTAGACTATCTGGCTTATTGCCATGCTCGTCCTGGCTTATAAGGATAGATGCATAGTCTATTTTTCTATCATTATTATTGTTTTTGGACCGATATCTCTATTTCTTACCATAGATATACGATATCCGTGTTTGTTACTGTGTGTGTAAGTGCTATTGTTAAGAGTAAAATCCTGAGGCTCTAATCTACTATACAAGTGACTTTCTATCAACCGAAGCGTCATGATAGCGGTTAGAAAAATGTATGGAAATCCCAAGTGTTATTGAAATGGAACATGATCAAACCATTTTAGTATTTATTTCGTTCATCGCTTTCGCTGACATCTAATGTTAGTCTCTGGATCTGATCCTGGTCGGGCAAAGTAGTATTGGAATTTGCCGGTTGGAATTTATCAGTAGCAGTCTTTTGTTTTGGGTGGGCAATCATCCAATGACTTCTCCCGTTCTGGGTGAAGCGGGAGGGCGTGTCAGACTTTTACTGACTAAAACCCACCCGTGTTCCTTCAGTTGCTTGTGCCAGGGCCGCGGTAACTCTCTTTCAAATTTATCCGCGACCCAGACAGGATCAGTAGCAGCCTGGGGTTTGAATCTGTGCCCGGTTGATGGAAACATATTCACCTTCAATTACACGGGAACTTGCGAAATCTGGATGTACACTTCTTCATAAACTCTCTTTTAATGAGCGTCATGGGATTTTCTTATCCCCCAAGGGGATAAGTTAGCAATACTTTTTCAGAGCATATAAGTGCTCTGAATAAGAATAGAAAATCTAACACTGATGCCTCTTCGCATAGTATAGATTTTTGTATCCTTTCATATGCTTGTTCATAGCTCGTTTTCTACCGAAAGAAGAAACAAAAATCTCCAACAAAGCAAGTTTCTCCTAACTTACCCCACACACAGATTACTGGCCTTCATACAGAGCATAACTTCAGCCATATGTTCCCTTTTTTACTATAGAGTCTTTATGCAGATCTGTCCTTTGTAGAGGACACGAAATTATGGCACAGACAAAACTTTTGTAGCGATGTTATCCTTTTTACTTTCTGTATCACACTAAATGTGGCCGTTTACCATATTCCGGCCAAGGACGGCTTTAATGTATTTTTTGTCAGGGTAGTCGCTTGGTGGTGGATTGTTTTTAGCTGTTTTAAAATTGCATATTTTTGTTTGGTTTTGTATATGGTATGTATAAAACACGTTAATTTGTTGGTCTCGACTGTCATTTGAAGATCTTTGACAGTCGTTACGGGTAATATAGGAACCAGGAAATCTGACATCAGTTTTGCAAAGAGTTATCGTGTTTCAGTAACTGGGTTGTGGAGGTCAGGTACTTAAGGATGGCAGCTGGTGAACATCTGCAGTTTCTGCTTAGGAAAGAGTCTTGCAGTGTGGCTTCATTTATGTATGTGTTTTGGGTGATACAATAAAAATTTAATTTTTTAAAAGCCCTCTACACTTTTTTATTTCATGCTACATAATTTATCTAGTAGTAGAAACACGCTCATAACATATATAAACAAAGCTAAGAACACTCTCGATAAAGTCACCTTTCAAACAATAAAAAACGAATTGAAAATCGGTTAATCCATTCAGGTGCTATGATGCCACAGACTGATACACAAATACACAAACACACAGGCACACACGTTAAACTTATAACACCTCTCTTTTTCCGTCGGGGGATGAAAACTGGACTCCGATTGTGAGTGAGGCCTTTAATGGGACACTACGGGGTCATAATAATATTGTTATTATATATAACTAGCTGTCCCACGTGGCTTAGCTCTAGTCAACTGACTATCTATATATATACCTACCCTGTAAACAAACAAACTCTACAGCTTTATAATATTAGTATAGATGTTGATAAAACCCTATCGCAAATTAACTAATTTGACTACCATAAAAAAGGTTATAGTGAGTCAATCTTAAAAGATAGACATATGCTCTCACGGACTTTTTTTTAGAACTTTTAAAGAGGAACAATTCCATCATACATGATATTTGCGTAACTTAAACCGTTTACGCAGCGCACGCAACGGAAGCTCTAATGAAAAGGCATAATTTTGCCCATTTTTGCAACATATTTCATTTATGCTGCGCTCCTATTGGTCGAAGCGTGATGTTATTTAGCTTATTTATTTTATATTTATCGAGGAAGGTTTCCTCGATAAATGGACTATCCAACACAAAAAAAAAAACACAAAATAATCGCGTAACTTATGTTGGGTTTTTCCATCCGTTGAAGAGAGATTGTCTCAGTAGCAGCACGAATTTAATTTGGTGCACGGTTGATGATATGATGTTTTAGGGTTATCACCATGAAATTGATAATTATGTTGTTATAAAATTACAATGATTTTTATTTAAAATAGTCTCGCGCTTGACCACTATCTCACCTGATATCAAGCGATTTTACCTATAAATACCATCAGATTGTCATTATTTTCATTTGTAACCGTAATTTCTTTGAGAAATCCATACAATATAATGTACAAATCGCCAACAAGTAATAAAAAAAAAAAGTAGTAATCAGAAACACCACAGAATAATTAAATTTCTATCACTGCCAACCCTAACGAATTTCAGACTTGACGTCCTGAGTGACATACAATTAGTAGTTTATTGACAATAACTAGTCTTTTAAAAAAAATTGGTTTGTTTTTACAATATTTCCATGTTACAGCATTAGTGCTTAGATATGGGGGGACAACGTAGGCCCGACAATAAGTCGTAAGAAACTAAAAAATAAAAGTTTGTATAAACGAGATAAAGAGTTGTCTAGAAATCTAGACCTTTGGGTGAAGCAGAGACAAATTTATAAATTGTACGAAGAATAAAATACGAGTATACTTATATCTTAAATGCTATTGTCACTTAAGGACATTTCTCCCCAGAAGTGTTTTATAAATAATTGCGATTTATTTCTGTTTCGAAGAGAAAGGTAAATTAGATTACCTTTATCCCGTCGAGATTATGGTACTTTATCAACTTTCACGGGAAGTTTTGTCAAGTTTTAAAAGGACAATTTTGAAGATGACTGCGTAGTTTCGCCTTGCTATTAATCTGAGATACGTCCTTTTGTGATTGATGAAGATTCTTACGTTAAAAATGGTTGGATAAATCATGCTAGAATAAGGTTTTAAACGACTAGTCCACTGCTTAACCCTTAACAAGGGATATCATGATACATGAAATTGGGTTGTGAAGGCAGACGCTCTAATCAAAATACTGGTATGCAGCTGCACCCAATAAGATTGGAGGCTGACGCATAGTTGATTAATCGTATTACGTCTCACGTGGCGTGGATGAACGGACTCCTCAGTATTGGACTCGAACTGACTCCCAGCTGCTCCACATCGGACCCGAACGATTTATCTCCCGGCGCCCTGCATAATGCTCTCATCATAAGGCTTGAGCATTCTCCCGGCACCCGGCAGCAACATACCTTTTCTGTCTTCTTATTTAATGTTTTCACCTCTTCAAACTAATTCTTGGATTCTGTTTCTTTTTTTTTTACATCTTCTTTGCTTTCTTTCTTCAAATTTTTTTCGTCTTCAAACTTCTATCACTAAAATCTTGGTCTTGTTTGGTGCAGGTATTTTTACATAAGGTGCAGGACAGGAGATGGGGCATCGTCTGTGGGGTGGTTCCACAGTCACACTGTGGCTGATTGGAGTACCGCCATCTGACTAAGTTATGCCTACAGCGGCCCACTTGGCTTCGTAACCGGTTAAGGGATTTCCAGGTGGCCTATGGCTGTTTATGGCCCGCTGGGAGCTTTTCTGCAAGCTCAACATAGTCAATTGGAGGGGGGTATTTGAGGAGCTACAGTTTCTTGCGAGCTTATTCCGCTTGTATTGGCTGCACACTACAGTATATTGCTTACTCTCTCATCTGGAACTGAATTAGTTTCAGTTAATTTGTGAAGGCTTACCAACATAGCTCGAAGAATTGTCCAAATTAAGTGGCAGCGACCGTGTACTGGAAGACGCTGCGTTGAAAAGTCTCCCTCTAGCTAGGGGACCGATGACCTGGCTGCGGGAAACCGCACAGGATCGACCGGTGTGGCGGCACTTGGGGAATGGCACTTGTCTATGTTCAGTTCGGCTGAAATGTTGATGATGATGAATCTAAGGATCGCCTGCTACATTATATCTGCGCCACAGACATATATATAACTAGATGACGCGATTGTATGTACTTCGCGTGCCTAAAAACAGAGAAAAGTTACGATCAGTGATCGTAATCTGAGCTTTTTATTTAGAATATATCGGCACCGGAAATCCACCGAAATGTAGAAAAAATACCTTTTTATGCCATACTAGCTTCTGCCAGCGGCTTCGCCCGCGTGAATATCGAAAATTATCCCGAGGGAACATATTCCCGGGTTAAAAAGTATCCTATGTGCTATTCCAAACTATAGTCTATCCCTGTGCCAAATTTCATCCAGATCCGTCCAGCAGTTTGAGCGTGAAGAAGTAACAAACATACACACACACGCACACAGACACAGACTTTCGCCTTTATAATATTATAAGTGTGATTGAGCTGTAAAGAATGTATAGAAAAAGTTGGCCGAGGCATCGGAAATGTTTTCTTTCATTGGTAAGTAAATTTGTTTTTAAATTGTTTGTGAAGAAGTGGCACGCTTGGTTTTTATACAGATGGAGGGACTTACGTTATCTATTTAGATTTATGTCTGTGATCCTTCAGAGTCATCTTCAGTCACTAAAATAATTGCTGACTCATCATCTTTTAAGCACTCCAAATAAACAATTGAAAAGCATTTCAGAATTACCTTTATCTGGCTCCAACATTTCACAACGCTAGACAATTAATTATAACAGTATTTTGATTTACTGTTGAAAACAGTGCTTTGTAATATGAAGTGCAAAGGCGTGTTTCAGAATCGTGGCGAGCTCAAAGATTGCAATAAGACGTAAAGGGGTGGATTCTGTTCTGCAGAAACTTGCAGCATTGAGTTTGGAGTGCTCTCTGCGTGAAAACATGGAAATGTAAATTGCAACGGAGAAATGTTTTGTATTTTTTTTAAATACATACATAAACTTACGCCTTTTTTCCATGAGGGTAGGCAGAAACTACATAATGTCACCTGCTACGATCCTTACATACTTCTTTTGCTTCACTCACATTCATACATCTAGTCATACACACTCGCCGCCATTTTTTAAAATGTTTATTCTTAATTTAGGAACTATAATTATTTATTTCGATTTACCACGTGACAAAATCTAGTTTTGTTAAAAAATCTACTAATATTGTGAATGTCAAAGTTTGGTTGTATGGGTGTTTCTGTTTGTTACTCAATCACGCAAAAACGGCTGAACGGAATTAGATGGAATTTGGCACAGAGGTAATTCATAACCTGCAGCCTAATTGCGTAAGTGAATTCGGCAAGGCCAAGGGGTATGACCTCATGAAAGAGTATGACAAATTCTTTTTTATTAATAAGGTTTTGCCACATATAATTGGACGCTTTAATTGGTGAAGATGAAACTCTTTTCGAAAGAGTCCTTAATTGTTGATAATACCAAAATATTTACAGAGTATTTGTCATACTCTTTCACCTTTTGCCTTGCCGAATACACTAATGCAATTAGGCTGCTGGATTAACAGAAAGGATACTTTTTATCCCGATTCCCACGCGAGGGAATCCGCGGGCAATAAACACATTACCCTCCTTCGGCAGTCGGGTAAAAACTAGTCAGAGATATAATTAGATACAATAATTGAAGCCTAGATTTGAGGAGCTCGTGGCTAAATAATAAAAACCGCAAGGATCAATCTTCAAGGTTAAGCAACGCTTGCCGAGGTCGGTCCGTGGATGGGTCGGGATCTTTACATAGCGAGTTTCTTCCGTGCCTTGGAAAGCACGTTAAGCTGTCGTAGGATACATGTTCGCGAGCTGGCTGACCAAAACCAGATGTATCCTCCGACTGCACAGCATGATTTTCTTCTTGTTTACGTCTTTTTAGTTCGCTTTTCAAGCAGTCGGGTTTTTTGATTTTTAAATTAACCTTTTTTATTTATAACTTTTTAGTTATTTTTTCTTTCGAATTAGGTACATTTAAACATATAAGTGTTACATATTTTTGAAATCACCTCTTAAAACCCTTTATTTTGATACCCCACAAGATGGGTTTGGCAGAAAAAAAATATTTGGGCCCCCACAAAATGGCGCCCAATAGCCGCCATATTCCAATTTTCCTATTTTAATGTAGCCAGTGACACTCGCAGGGTTAAGACGAATCGATTGACGTAAGAACCATCAAAGTCGGCCAACGCGTTTGGTCTCTAGAACAAACATACATACATACACAGACTGATAAACACATTAGCCTCCTTCGGCAGTCGGATAAAAAGGCTAGACAGATGAATTGAAGCCTAGATTTCGTCTGTTGTCACGGTGACTGAAATCCTTCAAGGCTGACTAGGAACATGGGCGTTAGCAACAAACTGTTATCCCTATTTCCACTTCCAATAAACTTACTATTACTTCATTTTACGCCTACACGAAACATAATACGAATTCTCTGTATTTTACAATACCCCTCCTTTGAAAATTACACTCAGTTGTCCGTCTAGAGGGAAAAGATTAGGGTTGGTACTTATCCTTTTCTTAAGGTCTACCTGACTCGAAGATTTAAGGCCGTATCTTAAGGACATTGAAGTATTTGTTATCTTTGTAGGGATGTCTGATCTTTAGAGGCTTGAGTTGGTCTATGGATCTTTGTCGGTTTTCTTTAGGTAATTATTTTAAGTGGCTGTAATAACTCTGATGCTAGTGCCGATCTACAATTAGGAAAATGTTTTGGTTTATTGATTGTCACAATTGGCTGGATTGGCTGTGTTGTAGCAATTTTATGCGGTTGACCTATGATGGTATTATAGAAAATATTAATATATGTTTTTTTTTTAATATCATATAGTTTTTTTTTTGTTTGTTTTTTTATGCATAGAAAGCAACAAACTGTTAGATGACAGCCAATAGAGATGTACATATGTAAGAAAAAACTTTTTAACAAAAATATAAAACGGACTTCTAAAGCAAAACACCACAAGTCGAAAAATATTTTTTTCCGACGTCGGTGTCTTTGGTACCTACTGTATTTCATTTTTTAAGACACCGACGTCGAAAAATAAACATTTTACGCCTTGTAGTGTTTTGCTTTATGAGTCGGTTTTATTTAAATGTTATAAAGTTTTTTATTTTTCACTTTTTAGTGGTACATAATGGACAAATTCTATAGTAAGGTACCTATAATGCCCACAGTGATGCCAGAACAGATTACCCGAATAACATGTAACTTGAACATAACCGGTGGAATGAGAGTGTACCAGGGTGAACTGTACACATCTGCGTACCCGTTTAGAGCATACTGGCGTGATAGTATGTTATGAAATGGTGTAAACAATAAACAGACATGCGATTGCAACAATCCCGAGAGATTTGCAGGTCATTTATTGAAGAGTTCTGTTGTATATCTCCGAAGTTCTTCATCAGATCTTTACCAAATTTAAATGGGACAAATTTGGTAAAGGTCTGATTTGCAAATCCGTTTGTTTATATATGACGGAGTTATGCCAGAACATAAAAAAACATTTTAAAAAAAACTTCCGAATTGAGAACCTCTTCCTTTTTGGGAAGTCGCTTAATAAAACAGGCTGCGACGACCCCAAATAAATTGGTATAATGCCGGGAACCAGGTTTACCGACACAGCCCGAAGAATGCCCAAACTAAAGTGGCAGTGGGCAGGGCTCATTGGTCGCAGAACAAATGGTATACGGCCTAAAAGTTCTGGATTGGCAACCGCATACTAGAAGACGCACCGTTGGAAGGTGTCCTACTAGGTGAACCCATCGGTTCGATGACCTGGATGGACGGATGGACCGAACGATTTGGTGACACTTGGGGGAGGGTTATGTTCTGCAGTGGACGTCTTTCGGCTGAAATGATGATGATGACAAATTTTTTCACAAAACTAGCTGTTTGCCCGGCTGTGCTTAAAAAAGTTCAAGCTTTTTTAGGACCTTGGGTAAAATAAACTAGAACTATCAAACTAGATTGAATTGGGAATTGCAAACTCTTTTAGATTAACCGATTCTATGAATACAGAAACACTGAATAAACATTTTTGTGAACTAGTTTCATTCGCACAAGCTCAGAAACTCTATCGTATCTTTGTATCTATTGTATAATTTCTTTTTATATTCTTTTTCCAAGCACAAAATTGTGCACCTGCTGTATTTTACCTTCCCCATCCTTGGTTGCCTGGTAGAAAACGCCAAGGGCATTAACTCCACTTATACAACTTTGTGTTTCATTAAATTGAAATAAAAGTGTATGAAGATATCTTTTGAAGCAATAAACTAAGTAACTCCACCCACTATTGGATGTGGTCGACGGTGAAGCACGCTTGCCTAGAAATAACCTATTCACTCTTGGTTTAAAAAACCACAGGTTATAGCTACTAGGAAACACAGACTCCGGCAGGGAATTCTAGTCCTTTGTAAACTTCACCGACCGACCGACTAACCACAGATTTGTTCCGGTCTGATCCCCTCGATCTGATCCCCTGGGGGATCAGTTTTTTTTTATAATATTTTCTATTCCGGTCTGATCCACCGTGCAGGGTATCACAAATAAATTTCAATATTTTATACCGGTCGGATCCCCTAGTTACCTATTAACAGATTTTTGGACAGTCAGCCACAACATATAGGTATAGGGTTTAAAATTGTTAAATAAATAAATAAATAATTATGTTCGTAATTCTTATTGTAATGAAAACGTGTATTGAGGAACAACGACTCTACATTTTCATCTTAGCCAAGTCACAGCAGCCGGTTTGAACCCTTTTTAATAATGTTTACTGTTTTATGCAAGCAGAAAAATTATGATTATTCTTAAATTATTTGCAAATTACCATGTTATTGTGTTAAAAGTTAGAGATATTATCAGTTTAATAAATTCATATTGTTATAAACTTTGAAAGGTGAAAGTGGCCTCATAAAGTGCTTTCTGTGTATAATGTGTAAATGTGTCTTAGGTAAGTGCATTTTTGTTAAAGCTTATGTATAATAAAGATCTTTGCAAATGAAAATGAAATGAAAAATGTTTACCTGCAAAAATAAAGGTGTGCATTGTGCTACATTGGTACCGGATTGAAGAAAAAAAAAAATACTAATTGCCTTAATTGTGAACAATATATGGCAAATAATGTGAAATTGTGAAGAAATACATAGGTCTGACGTTGTGATGATATTCAACGCAAAACAAATAAAAACAAATATTATTTACATAACTGTTTTCCCTTGACTGTACTTACCTGTCAAAAAGAGTAAGGGGATCAGACCGGAATGTCAAAGTTTCTAGTGGATCAGAAAGGAAATAATAAAAAAAAAACCAGCAGGGGATCAGATCGAGGGGATCCGACCGGAACAAATCTAACCACAAGTCTAACTTTACCTAAAAAACATAATTTTTCTCAACTTTCTGTCGATTTGCACACATAAATACGTTTATCGCAGAACGATTACTTTTATATCATATTTCCCGAGTTGATCCCGTAGTGATCTATGTTTTATGTTAGGGGGGTTTGGTTTCCGCACTTAGTCCTTCAGGTGGACCATTGTGCGTGGGCTACGGCGGCCGTTTGCTGGTTATTCCAACCAGCCCAACTCCCTCCAGAAGTTAATTAGAGCCCCTGGTTTTGGGTGACTCGAGGGTTTGTGTTCTTATCTGGATGACACCTGTGCATTCAAAGAGCACGTGCGCGATGGTTTCCTCAGCCTCCATGCACGCCCTACACATAGCAGTTTCCCGTGATGGTCCCCGTCACCAGGCATAGACCATTCCTGTCCAGGCATATTATACGCCAGGTAAGCCTACTATCAAAGAATGGCAAAGCTTCTTTGGACTGCCTGCAGCCCGGTGTCGAGGTCCACCAGTTCTCCACCTGCGTCTAGGTGAATTCCTGTAGCCACCTGCGTATTTGGTTGAAGGGTATGGGTACAACAGGTTCGGGTCCATAGACCGCTGTATTGGATCCTCGTCTCGCAAGCTCAAGTTTATTTTAATTATGAATACTGTAATTTAAAAAACAATGCCAATGAGTTTAAAGTCATCCTGGTAAACATGTCAATCTTTTTTATACTTATAACACATTGCCCCACACTAGGAATATCATCGCTTACCATCAGGTGGTAAAACGCTAACTTAGAAAAAGCAAAAACTTAATAGGCTGAGTTTTTCACCTCTAAATTATCGCAGAATTAATGTGAAAAAATTGTCAAGCACGCTTTATCTGGTTGAATGAATTTTCAAAAGCCAATCACAATAACAGATAACGCGTTAATTTGTCACATTAATTCTGCGATAATTTCTGGACTCACAAAATACGGTGTCAAAATCAAAAGTAATTTATTAAAACTATGCTGAGAGCCAGTGCTTTTTGAACGTCAAATTTGTACATAAAGGCAGTCCTTCAAAACCTCGCTGGTCATCACTTCCTAGTATTTTAGCTGGAAAAAAGAAACTAACAACAAACTCTCCAGCAATACATCTGTCTGAACTTGAAACTATACAATATTGTGCAAAGTAATAAACAAAACATGAAACACGAAAATAAATTATTGTAGTATATATGAAAATTACCTCTCCTAAATACAATTAGTGTGTACGAAAGTTAGGCTATACACGTAATTATAACTCAAATGTAAACAACATAACAACAGAAATAAAACACAGCTGCGGGTAGCCCTATGGCTCCTTCAGGCTTGTTTTTGATACCTAAATAATAATTACAATGAATTTCAGAGCTTCTAGCTTTGTTGTAAACATGATAATAACATATACGCGGGTTATATCTTTTTAGAAATGTAACTGCCAACATAATATTGTTTTATAACAAGTAAAATTTAAAACTTTATAAAACTCCCGGTACATTTTTATTTCACGCTACATAATTTATTTAGTAGTAGCCACGCTTGGATAAACAATCTACTGATCACGTAATTATAACACGATACTCGTATCTTGCGAAAACACACAAACCGTAAGACACCCATAACTTTTGAACGGCTGAACCGATTTGCATCAAACATAGCTAAGAACACTCTCGATAAAGTCACCTTTCAAAAGGCCAAGTGCGAGTCGGACTCGCGCACGAAGGATTCCGTACCATTACCGCAAAAAAATCACGTTTGTTGTATGGGAGCCCCACTTAAATATTTATTTTATTCTGTTTTTAGTATTTGTTGTTATAGCGGCAACAGAAATACATCATCTGTGAAAATTTCAACTGTCTAGCTATCACGGTTTATGAGATACAGCCTGGTGACATATGGACCGTGGAGTCTTAGTAATAGGATCCCGTTTTACCCTCTGGGTACGGAACCCTAAAAACGATTCATCCGTTTAGGAGCTATAATGCCACAGATAGATACACAAACACACAGGTAAACATGTCAAACTTATAACACCCCTCTTTTTACGTGAGGGGTTATCTCTCTTTTAATATCTTTTAAATTGGTCCAATATTGGAGGTGGAAATAGGCGAGAGCCAAACATCGAATTATGACTTTATACTTAGGAAATTCAGTCGGCGCTCTTTGCTCAAGATGATGTTGACATCGAATTACACTTGCTTAGAGCCTAAAGTGTCAAGCGATCAGCGAAGGCGTTTGTCAAAATTTCAAAATGGTAGGAATTGATCACGTGCGTGACATTTTGATAGCGCTTTACAATCCCATACATTTTAACAATTGCTATTGCGACGCTTTTGTTTACAGAATATCACTTCTAGAGCCTCTTGTCTACTGGGCACACGGTTTCCTCCAAATCAGTTCAGTCGTTAAGACGTGAAAGGTAATGGAGAGAAAGACAGCGTTAAATTAGCACATTATTATGGATAGTGAAATGCACAGGTTTAAAAAACTGTAAACATTTTCTGGAAAATTGTCTAGGGGTTCTAGAAATAAGCTTCACCAATCGGTTCTAGGAAAAACTGAACGGTTTAGCGGAATTCAACGAAACCACTTTTTGTTGTTTACAAAGCTTTACCCGAAAACTGGCAAAAATCGAGCGCGAAAATAGCAACATGCTAGGTCCAGAGGATCACCTAGGAACGGCTTCGCTGTTGCGAGTCCGGTGCTGCACCCGCGGGCAAGGAACAGAGTTCCGTGACCGCTCGCCTGGTCCCCTTACGAGGGCGACGCGACTTCTAGAGGAGTACCCTAAAACCTGATGATATCTCTATTGTTTCAGTAAATCCTGAAATACAGTTGGATTCCTAAATTGTATGGTGTACAAAGCACAAGTATCGGCGGCATTAGCGGTTGTTTTCAGACCCCCCCCCCCCCCCTCAGACGGGGCTGCGGACACGGCTAGTTATACCATTAACTATTTATCACAACCAATCTCCCTCTATCATTTAACCTCGGTTGTTCACGCCCCAAAATATCAAACATTTACTCCACGCGTACATTTTCATAAAAAATACATAAAACCCCAAAAAATATCTCGCTTATTTATTTATTTAGGTGACCGCAGAAATCAATGGCAACCATCTTTGAATGCCGGAATGACCCTTTAATTCAGCAGCGAGGGCCTCGAATACATTTCCTATTGAAAGCGTGGAGAATCAGAACCCTTCGCGAAATCTACTAGATTTACTTAAAGCTGGAACTCCATGAATGCTTAGTAATGTAGGAAGAACGATTTAGATTGTAATCAACGGAATAATACGACTTTGAAGGAATGAGGAAAGCATTTGTTCGCAGAAAGAATTTACTGGCGTATTATTAAGGGTCTCAATGCAATTTCGCCCATTGCTAATCTCATTTTTAAATGTACGTTTCATAACGGAGAGTTTATTGAAAATGAGGAGAGCGATAAATTGGAATAGCAGCGGGTATTTATCTGAATAGAATCGTCTTAAATTAAATTCGAAAAAATATTGGTTGAGTCATGCTTCGTTGGTTTTGAAAACTTTTGAGGGCAAAGTTCGTTAATTTGATTCTCATTATAACAATTGAAAGAATTTTTAACTTTATTTCTCGCATGATGATGACCTAAAAGGATATAATATCAGTTTTTACTGTCCCACTGTAGGGCAAAAGCCTCTTCTGATACAGAGAAGGTACGAGCATTAAATCATCACGCTTGCTCAATGCGGGTTGGCGATTTCAGACTTAGGTCATTGTTTATAAACTGTAAGTCCAGGTTTTCTCACGATGTTTTCATTCACCGTTGTCAGCTATGTACATGATAAAATTAGAAAGTACATACAAATTGAAAACGTCAACTTGGTACTTGTCATCATTATCTTTAGCAGCCTTTTAATGTTCCCACTGCTGGGACACAGGCCTGGGCTGTAATCGACCACGCAGGCCCAGTGCGGGTTGGTGGATGTCACATGTCTTATGGTTCTAGGACATGCCGGTTTCCTCACGATGTTTTCCATCACCGTTTTGAGAGCAGTGGTGATGAAATAATTAAAACAAAGTAAAGTGCCTGCCTGGGTTCGAACCCACGACCTTCAACTTGTAAGTCGCGGCCTTTACCACTGGGCCACTTGTGACCTAAAAGAATAGATGAGTGAAAAGTCGCAACAATTTATTAATCGTAGTTCGCCCAATTTCTCAAAGCGAATGTGTGAAACAAAGAAATCCAGTAAATCAACGTCGTTTAGAAAGAAGCGTTCTTAAGAACCTTCATCAAGTGACTAATGAGGTGAATACAATCAATTGCTATCCCAAAATCGATAGTAGTTAAGGATAATGGTCCCTTTATTGAACCTCAATATAATTAACCCGAAGGATAGACAATTCAAAGGTAATTAATTGTAATAACGGGGGCAAGGGAACTAGCGTGATACCTGTAAGGTTATTCGTCGGTGAAGACCATAATGTTACGATGATAACTATGGACTCTTTTGATTGTATCGAAATTTTGTCAGTCGATTCTGTAAAACAACGTGAAAATGATATGGCTTATTTTTGGCTAGGGCACGGGGTCTCATTGCTAAGAAAGAAAATTTGGTTCAAATAAATCTCACTAGATGGCGCGATATGCACCTCCATCTGTTATTGAATGTGTGTAAAATTAACATTTTCTGGAATTGAACACAAAAATTGTATGTTCTTGTTTAATCTACTCTCCTTAGTACAAAATTATGGAATATTGGGCTCTTAATTCACATTTCAAAGATTATTAGACGGATCATTTAAAATTGATGCCAATAGATGGCGCATTTTTAAATTTCTGATGCATTCCACTCGATTGTTAAAGTTTGCATTTTAACACATTTTGGTGCAAAAAAAAACTGTAAAAACGTGCAAATAAATACTAGAAAACAAACCTTCACTGTATTTAAAGAAAAAAATATTTACGAACCTAGTAAATCCTTTTACTTGCAAGTCGCTGCTAACACCATCTATCCATCACCGTGAAACAGAACCGATGGCGGTTGATGTACAAAAAATTACCAGATTAAGCAGACGAAAAACCCTAGTTACGTCGGCACGGTTTCTTTGTATGGGATGAGGTATCTGTATGCTAGTATTATATTATCTGTGGCTAGGGTATGCAACAAAATGATTTTAAACATAGAATTTCTTTACCTTTTTAATAAATTAATGGAGTATTTCATACACCTGTATAAATTCGCACGGGCGAACGGTTGGCGCAGTGGTTGAGGGATTGACTGCTGCGCTGCGTGTCGCGGGTTCGATTCCCGCACGAAACAAATGTTTGTATGATCTGCAGACATTGTTCCGGCTCTGGGTGTTTGTGTATGTGAGTTTATATGTTTGTAAACGCACCCACGATACAGGAAGAAATTCCTAGTGTGGGGCAACGTATTAAAAAAAAAAGAAAAAAAAAAAAAAAAAAATACAATATTATTTTCATAAAAAATTTTATTGCGTTGATTTTTACAAGCTTAAATACTTGCAATGTATGTATGTATGTAAGTGTGTTCGGGTCAAATCTTGCAACTGAATTTTATAGCAGTTACCCTCCACCAATTAAGATGAAATTTTGCATACACGTTTAGTTTGGATGACAATGCATGCTTAGTTAAGTGACGTCATTCTAAATCCAATATAGTGGACGGCCCAAGATGGCGGACTAGTTATTTTTTGTGGTATCAAATGAAAGAGTTTGCTGAGAAGAATACGAAAAAAAATATGTCAAAAAAGTAGTGAATTATTCTATTAGCCCATATCTTTGACGTTTTCCTTTTTCTTTTTCCAAATTTTAACCAAAAAATTAACTTGAGGAGCAGTGGTGGTCCAGCGGTATCGGCCGCGACTTACAAGTTGTAAGTCGTCGGTTCGAGCCCAGGCAGGCGCTTTACTTTGTGTAAATTATTTCATCACCGCTGCTCTCAAAAACGGTGAAGGAAAACATCGTGAGGAAACCGGCATGTCCTAGAACCAAAAATTCGAAGACATGTGACATCCACCAAACCGCACTGGGTTCGCGAGGTGGATTACGGCCCATGCCCTCTCCAGTAGAGGAGGCCTGTGTCCCAGCAGTGGGAACATTAATAGGCTGATGAAGTTGATGAACCAACAAATTTATATTTTGTAACATGATTAACAAATATCCTGACGTTTCTCAGAGCGCTTAAATACTGATTATTATTAATCTGCATAGGTATTTAAACCATTCAAATGATGTCAAATATATTTCTGCACATTGATTTTTACATTAATGCATTCCTTTTTAGGAAACGCACGAAGGGTTCCGTACCATTATCGCAAAAAACGGCAAAACAATATCGTTTATTGTAGTGCAGCCCCACTTAAATATTTATTTTATTCTGTTTTTAGTATTTATTGTTATAGCGGCAACAGAAATACATCATCTGTGAAAATTTCAACTGTCTAGCTATCACGTTTCATGAGATACAGCCTGGTGACAGACAGACAGACATACGGACCGCGGAGTCTCAGTAATAGGGTCCCGTTTTTACCCTTTGCGTACGGAACCCTAAAAAACGTAGCTAACTGAAATCGCTCCGCAGATCATTTCTCTGAAATAACATAGTACCCGCAACTTACATATTCAGTAGGGTTCCTGCAACGGTAAACTCGGGTAAATGAAATATGGGTTTAGGAGTTATAAGGGCCCCCACTTAAGGCTTGCCTTGCCCGAGGCGTTTAAGGATGTAGAGAACAATAATAGGGCCTTAAGTAAGGCAGATCAATAAACAAAAGAGCTCGAGCTATTAGCTTGATGAAGTGACTTTGGGGCTCAAGTGGGTTTAGTTCAAACCATGTGTATAGAATGATTAAGATTGCGTAGATCAAAGATGATTGTTGTTTATTATTTATTAATTCCGTCGTCAAAATATAATAACGTATTGTTTATTGACGAAGCGGTCCATTTATATCCTGTTATGGGGCTCCACACTGGCATCGTGTTTGGTAGGGGTCAAGAATACTTTAGTTTACCAGTTTGTCTCTGCAAGTGGATACTTGGACCCGCAATCGGTTCAGAGTTTTCCAGATTGGCCACTGCAGTTCATGTCCAGGTGGCAGATGTTATGCTGGAGTGATGAATTGCATATTCCATAACTTGAACGAGGCTAACTGCAGAGCTGTCCAGGACATTCTGTTCAGATAAAATTTGAGTCGAATCGACACGTAAAGAAGAAACCATAGCGAGATCTAATTTGACGCCAACGCCATCTATCGAGCTTGAGGTCAAACTTTTGAATTTTTACAATAATTATCACTGCCGTTTCTGCATTAACAGAAGTTCCGATTGAAGTATTGAAGTTCCGATCGATTGTTCAATGTACGCGCCAAATATATATTATATCTTTCTTCTTTATTTACTGTGTTTCTGCTATTCTTCTTCGCATCGGGCACCGGGCACGGGTCGTGGTCTCTATGAATTTTATTGTCATTATTTACATGTGTGAAATACGCTCTATTTTTTTTTTTTTACTTGGTGTCATGCAGATAAATGCTACGATCACGGTAAAGATATCTAACAGTATTCTATCTTCATACAAACGGTCGGAACGCGAGGCATGCCTACGTGACTCGAGCTCAGTACACACTCAGTACGCGAACGCACCGCAGTGACGAACGAGCGGTGTGATGGTTTTATAAGCAGTATAATCTTTTCCGTGCAGTAAGCGTGCAATTTGTGAATATTTGTTTAAAATAAGTACAAGTACTTAATTATTATGGCAAAGAGCAGTAATTATAGAAAATATTGTGTTATTTTTGGTTGCTTGAATTCTTCAATAACGCACCCAGACATAACATTTTTCAGATTACCTGGAAACGCCGAAAGGGAACATTTTAAAGTATTTTTATATACCTACTAGTATGTAATTTGTATTTTTTTTGAATATTTTGTTCTTTCGTTTTTTCCACCGAGTAAAATACCTGTATTAATAAATAATTAAGTGGATATGGTGAAAAAAGTATGTTAGATCGCGTTAAACAAACTAGTAGGTAATTTCCTAGGATAGGCTTTCTACTTACTTATGTACTTACGTTTATTATAAAAATGTACTACATGATTAAAGTACTCATTATTATTAACTACAAAAAAGACTGCGAGATAATATATCTCACTATCATAGTTAGTCTCAAAAGCAGCTTTTGTGTTCTAAAATTTAACTAGATCGCTGGTAGAAACAAAAGTTGGTTACATTCGTTTTTCAAAACTATTGTTAATTAAACTTTTTATCCGAATGCGGATTTTTTATAAAATAAAATTTAACAATAAAGCTTTTCGTACTCTCAGTCGAGGCGCAAATATTTTTTAGTCGCAAATTATAAGGATGTTTTTTTATTAAATCAACTAATCAAAAAACACAACATGTATTTTTATTGAACACTTCCTATTATTTTTAAATTAAAATTTAATATTGACAATCACTAAACTAGAAAGAAACTCAAGTAGGTAGGTGAAATTAAAATACTGTAGGCAAGCAGCCCTATCGGGTGTTTCCGTACGGCGCAGCTGTAGGTAAGTAATTCAAGGTCAGGGCCGAGTCACAATACTGTTAGATATCTTTACCGTTCTTCGATTTACTACTGCTTAACCGGTCTTACCTGTGACTAAAGACTAAGACTAAACTATAGCCTCCAGCCAGGCTCTACGCTTTATTTCATAATAAAACCAGTATTTAGTTTACATTTCAATTTCATTGTTATCTACAACAAAAAACATTATTATAAAAATAAACACGCCAATAGTCATTTGATAATCGTTTATTTAGTTTAACAATAAATACAGTGCCAGTCATTTCTCATTTCACACAAAACAACAAAGGCAGTTTCAATTTTGAAATAAAACAACCGATCAACAAACAATTTATAACAATTATATTTTGTGACCACATACATAAATCTAACTAGATGGCGCGTATGTATGTACACCCCGTGTCATAAAAGGCAGCAAAAGGAGGGTTTCCAAGAAAATTAACACCACCAGTTAGCGCCACTTTTGCGAGAGGTCTCTAATTAGAAAATGTAACTTATAATTAAATTAAAAATGAAACTAACTTTATTTCAGAATCACTTACATATTTGTTAGTAACAATGTAAACTTACAGTGTGTTACCTAACATTTATTCTAAGCTGTGCGAGGCACGCCGATCCTGGGGAATGTCTATTTGACTGCGTGCAGTCGTATCCATCGCCCCAAGATCGGAGTGTCCCACCTAGCATCTACACGGCGTAGTAGAGATGCGCGCATATCTTGCGCATGATGGCCGTAAAACTATCAACGTCCGCGTCGGCAAACATGCCGGACGCGCTACAGAAACGCGGCAGCTCCATCAACATCCAGAACGTGTTGTTACATTGTGTGCGCAGGCCACCAGATGCCCTCTGCGTGAAGTTCACCGACAGGCTGCACGCGTTAAATCGTCACCTTAACCTGAGCCGTACAACGTGCAAACCTGCGGGCCAACATCCCACATCGAACAGCCAGTGACCTGCGCTCCCGTTCTACATCAACATTATCTTTTAAGTCGTCTGAGACCCAATGACCCAGATACTTAAAATTTGCTATTGTTTTTAGAGGTCTACCGCACAGCGTAACAGGTGGAATTGTGCTGTAACACTTACTGGCTGCTTTAAATATCATGAGCGCGCTTTGCTGCATTAAATTTGAGCCCATGGGTCTCAGCGTACGATTCACACACGTTAATCAGTTTTCTTAATGCCCTGATCGATAGGCTCAGCAGAACCATATCGTCTGCATTACTTATATTATTAATACATACACCATCAATATGACAGCCGATTCCAGTACTGCTAAGCTCATCGATCAGATTATTCATGTACAGATTAAACAACGCGGGCGAGCACAGCCCCCCCTGCCTCACCCCACACTCAAGCCTGTACTTATGACATCAACTTGAAATTAACCAATGTCAATAAAACAGAAGCATATGTCCAAGCACCTGTCAATGAAGTCAGGATTTCTCAGTGCTGCCACCTAGTGTATATAATTTCAGAAAACCCTCAGTAAGAACAATGCGGCGCGCCGCCGCTTACGTATTTTGTGACAATGCTCTTACTTTGATTTGATTTGTTTAACGTTATCGGCACTGGGCATCAACCAAAAACGAATTCCTTATTGTGCCGTATTGAGCTGTAAAAACTCTACAATAAAATTGGCCGAGACATGGACATGGAAACATTTTCTTTAATATGGAAAAATGGAGGGACTTGCGGTATCTAGTTAGAATTATGTCTGTGTTTGTAACCGAACACTGTTATCGTATTTTATTCCATCTATAAATAAAACGATCTATTCCAGTAATTGTATTTGACAGAGAACAATTTATCTTCAATTTAGTGACTTTCTATTGACAAGGGGACAGACTATTACTGTCATTGTAGAAATTTACTCTTTTGTATAACTATTCATTATAAACTATTATTATAAACGTGTAAGTCTGCATGTTTGAATGTTTGTCGAGAACGTAAAAGAAAGAAAGAATCTAATATTTTATTTTTGACTAGTTGACCCCCGCGGCTTCGCTCCCGTCAACTGGCTACCTACCATAACTATCCTTCCTATCCTACCGAAGGTAGGGCAGAGTAGGGTAGGCAGGGTAGGGTAGAGTACCCTACCCTACCCTACCCTACCTACCTACCTGCCAATTTGTTAAACTATTTATTTGAATAAGAATTAATACTACAATACCTATGTAACCAACTTTTGTTTCTACCGGGCGGCGATTAATATGTAAACTAATTAAAATGTAGAACATAAAAGCTGCTATTGTGACTTAACTATGATTATACGGACCCCTTCGTGCGCGAGTCCGACTCGCACTTGGCCGGTTTTTATAATACATACCCTTGAGATACTTTATTTTCCTATTTCATGTGGTCCAAACCACGGGCAGAAGCTAGTAAGCAATATTGAAACAGAATACTAAGAAATTGGGTTATAGTATAACAATTGCTGTTCATATCACTGTGTTTAAATAAGTTAAATTGGTTTTAGAATACTGTGTTGGTATATTACCATCGAATTTATTATTGGTTACAAAGGTAATGTTACGTTGTTTATATACAGAATGTAACGGACAGGGGGGTGACCATAAACTCTTAGAGCAAGGTTATTTTGAATGTGCGTAAGTGACAGATGTATATGACTTGTATACATCTGTCATTTTTTTATAGTCGAACTTTGATAGTTTTGACACGTCAGGGTACGGGGGCTGGTGTGAATATAATTTCAAAACTGCTTCTGCGCATCTAAATGAACAACTTTCCCAAATGAAGAGTCACTTCTCAAAAAAGAAAATGTGAATCCCATACAAATGTTGGTCATCTGACGACAACTTTGTATGGAAAGCCTATTTTTTTTCAGTTACTTGTTCATTTACGCGTGCAGAAGCAGTTATTAAAATATGATCACATATTCCCTGATATAATTGGAAAAAGGCTAGACAGATTGATTTTAACACATTCTAAATTTATATTTGGCATGTGAAATAAATTAAACAACTGAAATGGGGTATATCTATAACCGGAGTTTTCTGTAAAACCGAATTTAACTTTTTAGTTAACATTTTTTTTTGAGTTAGGTACATTTAATCATATAAGTGTATTTTTGAAATAACCTCTCAAAACCCTTTATTTTGATACCCCACACGAAGGGTTTGGATGAAAAACAAAAATTGGGGCCTCACAATATGGCGCCCAAAACCCGCCATTTTTCTATTTTCTAATTCTAATGTAGCCAGTAACACTCACATGGTTAAGAGGAATCAATTGACGTACGAATCATCAAAATCAGCCAACGCGTTTGGTCTCTGGAACGCCACATAGGAACAAACATATACATACATAGACTGATAAACACATTCGGCAGTCGGGTAATAAGGGCAATGGTTGAGAGATAAGTGTCAAAAAACTACCCTCATCCAATTATCGCCGCTTTCCCCAATGGTATGTGCCTTCGTATCAAAATGAAACCCACATTTGATATTTAAAAAAATATACGCAAACAAACAAATAAACTTTTACAACGAAACATTTTTAAATTTCATCAACACACGTACTTTCGGGATTTTGCCGCTCGAATAATTCCTTTCATTATAATTACAATCTTGGGGTGGATTTCGCGAATCTCTGGGATGGGATAGACCCCCAGAATCCGGCTTTGAAAGGCTCACACGACATGACCTTAGATACTCCTCCACCCGCCCTCGAGGGTCCATGATGAGTTGGAGAGCAATTACAAACCAAGATATGGAAATTAATCCAAATAAAAGATACCAGCACGTATAATTGCTCGGAGTCGTAAAAATTATAATGAAGAGTAAATTCAGTTAGATTTCACTTTAATGATGGCATTAATTTTGCTGACTAAGACCTTTTTTCCGTGTCTGAAGTGGGTTTCCGTTAGGGGATTGGTTAAGTCATACTTATGTTTTTTATTCTCACCCGGAGCCTTTTCGAGGAAAATTAAGATTTATGGTCAGGCAACGGAATACGCCTTTTAGGCTTTAACTTCTGTCTTATAAATGTGGAGGTACGGCCTCGGTTTATTCTTCATCAGGTTGCTAAGGAAGGAGTGGAACAAACCCGACGTATATTGCTGCCGCTTGTCTGCAACTTAAGTGACGGGTTTCCGGCTCTGGATATTGATTCCCTCGGCTTCGTTCCCTCTAAGAACAACATCCCTCACGAGTGTCGTAACAGCGGGCATATGTATATTGATATCTGGAAAATATGCTGTCCCTAAGGTTTACATCGGCGAAATGACGGTAAATCCGTGTATGATCTTATAAGCTGAGTGTATCCTGTAAATACATTGGAGGAAACCTTTAATGAAAAAGAAGTAAAAGGAAATATAAAACAAAAGGAAGTTACTGCCAACCCGTTATTATTCAATAAAGCTTGCATGATTAAAAGGCATTAGGTACATTTTGCACGCTTGCAGAAATGTGTGGGATAAAAAGCCGATAAAAAAACCGTTTCCTAAATATGACAAGGCCATTTTGCATAGGGACTCTAAAACGGGCTGTTTCGTAACTGGGCCAAGGCTCCATCGTGTGTATGATGAATTGCCATAACGTGTGCTGTCCTGCAAATCCTTCATACCATTTTTGGAGCATAAATCTGTGGAGCACCATGACTACAAGATCCCAACTCTTTATTCTATGATAATGCGGTCGTGAATATAAACCCTTTGTCTTTTATTTACAAAAAGGAAGAGATAAAGATATGACATACGAATAAAGGAATCCTGGAATTTTGTCGGAACGATTCCATTTCAACTTTTTGTCAGGATCGCAAAATTTGGGTCCATGATGAATACGTTTTTTGCAGATATCGTGTTTTTTATCTGTAATGCTGCATTTTATGTTTGCGTGGACGTTTTTAATATAATTACATAAAAGGTTTTAGGGACAGTGAACTTAACCCATGTCCATGGAAGAGCTACGAGCATCTGATTTAGTCTGGGTACTTAAATAAAGCCGGCGAAATGTCGATATACTAGGCGCAGATACCCCTCAGTAGCTTATTTTAAAATAAGAATCACGTCTAACCGATTAGTCGTAATTTTTTGGAAAATATATATGTTACATTAGATCATTTTCATAATAATTTGATCTAAGTTGTAATTGGATTTTTATTCGTATAACATAGTGTAATTAATTTGTAAAGTTATGTCTAACACGGACAAAAAAACGACAATCGAACCAAAACCACCGGGCGTATTTTAATGAAATTGTCACTATCTTAAAACTTAATTATCTACATTTTGATCGAAGACTTTTTTTAAGTCATAGAATAGTAAGGAAAGTACAAAAAAGCTACCGAATTTTGGGACAGGCGGGTGTGAAACGAGTGCGCGTTCTGTTCCTGCAAGGTCGTTGGCGAATGTTGTCGTCTCACTTCTGCCTGGCCGATCGGTGAACATAAGGATTTCGTTTTATTATGTTAGGCTACAAACTTAACTTTATCTCTATCCAAAAGAAAATCTATTCTTTCAAGTTAAATGAAATTTATATTATATTCTTTTCAAGTTATAGCTTAAGATTTACAATTTATTAAGTTAACGATAACTTAAATATGATTTTATTTGCCGCGCGTTTTCTCGCTTTATATGTAATATTTCTTATCAATGTTGACCTTAAACTGCGTAACCTTCAAAGTGCGAAGTTACGGGTACTTATTTTTTATGGTGTGACCTTTAATACCCCATGAAAAACACATAAAAGTCCGTCGCTACGAGTACTATTAGTAAGTTTCGCGTGATAGGCAAGTTGACAATGCAAGCATGCGTTGATTTATAGGAAAGGACCTTAATATAGGGAATTACCCCCAAGTAGGTTGGGTTTATAGACTGCTAATGGCGCGTAACAAGCCAGACATAATGGAAAGTTGGCAGAACATGTTATTTCCCCATTTGGTTCTTTGTCAATACTTAGAGCTTCTGTTTTGTGAAATTGCCAGTGATTGACGCTGACAAGTTTGTTTGCGATGAAATTACTGTTGTAATAAGTAGCAATTTTCTAACTTGTTCCATTTAGTGGGTTCAATACCCGCTCGGATGTCACGTTGAGTGTATGTGAAAGTTTTGCTTTGTAGAGCAACCTTTCTGCCGATTATAACTTTGTGTATGTATGTGCTCGTACATACAAGGTGACTATTAGGTTATAGACAATCTTTTAGAGCGTGGAAATATTGGCTCAACTGTAGAAAAATATCACAGAATGTTCGCGTGCACACATCACATCACATCATCGGCTTGTTTATGTTCCCACTGCTGGGACACAGGCCTCCTCTCTGTGAGAGGGAATGGGCCGTAATCCACCACGCGGGCCCAGTGCGAGTTGGTAGATGTCACATGTCGATTTTTTGGTTCTAAGACATGCCGGTTTCCTCACGATGTTTTCCTTCACCGTTTTGAGAGCAGTGGTGATTAAATAATTCGCGTGCATTGAACGCAAAAACAGTTAATTTTATTAAATTTCAGAGTGATCCAAGACAAAAAAAACCGGCTAAGTGCGAGTTACTCGCGCACGAAGGGTTCCGTACCATTATCGCAAAAAACGGCAAAATAATCACGTTTGTTATATGGGAGCCCCACTTAAATATTTATTTTCTTCTGTTTTTAGTATTTGTTGTTATAGCGGCAACAGAAATACATCATCTGTGAAAACTCAACTGTCTAGCTATCACAGTTCATGAGATACAGCCTGGTGACAGACAGACAGACAGACGGAGCGCGGAATCTTAGTGACAGGGTTCCGTTTTTCACCCTTCGGGTACGGAACCCTAAAAAACATCAAAAGGATACGCGAACGTGAGTTCCAAAGTCAAATCACTTATTTCAATTAGGTCATCAAGGTTACTTTTGAATGTCAAGAACCATGATGTCAAATTGTTTTTAGTTTAGTTACTTTTCTTTTCAAGAACTTTCACTGCTGCATTTCTATCCCAAAAAAACCGGCCAAGTGCAAGTCGGACTCGCGCACGAAGGGTTCCGTACTTGGTAATTTACGGTTTACGATTTATGATGTATTAAAATAAAACTACTTACTAGATCTCGTTCAAACCAATTTTCAGTGAAAGTTTACATGGTACTAAAAAAATATATAATGTATATTACGTTATATATTTTTTTTAGTTTTATCATTCTCTTATTTTAGAAGTTACAGGGGGGGGACACATTTTACCACTTTGGAAGTGTCTCTCGCGCAAACTATTCAGTTTAGAAAACCATTATATTAGAAACCTCAATATAATTTTTGAAGACCTATCCATAGATACCCCACACTTATGGGTTTGATAATAAAAAAAAAAAAAGAGTTTCAGTTCTAAGTTTGGGGAGTCCCCAAATTTTTTTGTTTTTTTTCTATTCTTGTGTGAAAATCTTAATGCAGTTCAGCGAATGCATCTACTTACCAAGTTTCAACAGCATAGTATTTATAGTTTCGGAAAAAAGTGGCTGTGACATACGGACGGACAGACATGACGAATCCATAAGGGTTCCGTTTTTTGCCATTTGACTACGGAACCTTAAAAATGGCTCCAAAGGAGTGAATAAACTTTTTAAATAAATTTAATAATTCAATCCACAGAAGAGACCAGATTACATTCAGACAATTAGCTCTGTTTTGTAATCAGGGACTCGTTATCTCAACGCGGGGTCTCTTGAAAATTTGACATGCGTGCGTGGAATTAATTAAAAATTCTCTCTTTTGTAATGTTTTTCGGGTTTCCTGGATGTTTAATACTAGATAAAAAATCATTTTTTGATAAATGGATGATTAACGAGCGAATAATTATTAAAGCTTGGCAATTTCGTACGTGACACTTCCATGGTCCGCGCGGGTGGCGGGGGACGTTACTAGCCAATGATGTGACGACGACGTACCCGTCAGGTGACCCCCGTCAGGGGGGGTGACCATAAGCTCTTAAAGTAAGGTTATTTTGAGATCGAGTAAATAGATGTATACAAGTCATATACATCTGTCCCTTATAAAGTCCAGACAAAATCTTGGTTAGATCACGTGAAGACCATGTAGATTGATGTCTGAAATGATCTTTTGAGGAAAGATCCAGCCAAATTGAGTGGCCCTGTCCTGTCAATGCACACATTTGTCAATAACCGTGCAGCTCGAGACAGAATTTAAGGAGCTCAACGATTCGACGAACAATACCAAAGAACGGACATTCGGTTAGGCCGCATAAATTACTCAAACTGCCAGACCATGATTATTTATTTATTTATTTATTCAGGACCTCCAACGAAAGATGTACACAAAAAAACACAATGATTCATCAATATGAAGTAGGGCACAGCATGCATTTTAGATTATCGACTAATTAGAAACTAAAATATAAACTCTTATTACAAGGTATTAGTAAAACATATAAAAAGAAAAACAAATCAAAACATGACATACCTACTTGTAAAAAAGACTCAACTTATATATAATTAACCTAAGGATTTACCAATATTATGGCAAACCAGACGGCATAAAATCTACAAGAGTAACAAAATGCAATTAATGATATAATAAATACAATTAATATAATAATAATAATGCAATTAATAATAATAATAAAAAAACAAACAGAGAAAAATTTAAATAAAAAACAAAAAATACGAATGTACCACATAGTCTTCACATTCACAATAATTAAAATAAAATAATATAAAACATAAAAATAACTAAATTCTGGATGCAAAAAGTAAAAAAAAATATTGGAGCAGCCTTGCCAAGCCTTTTTGTCCTCAACGTAATCTTTAACGGTATAAAAAAACTTTCTGGCACAACTTACGTTCAATGAATGATTTGAATTTATTAAGGCTCAGGTCTTGTACGTGGCTTGGATGCTTGTTATAAAAGCGTACACATTGACATCTAAACGAGCCACATATTTTCTTGAGCCTTGTTGTAGGTACTACAAATTTGTGTTTGTTCCTAGTATTTATGTTATGGATATCACTGTATTTCTAATGGCAATAAGCTCGGCCAGTGTCTCATTCCATACAAAGAAACCGTGCCGACGTACTGTACTTATTATACTGATTATTTTATGGACATCGATCGCGTTCGGTGCCGTTCCAGGATATAGATGGTGATCTATCTATCGCCATGGAACGGAACCAAACGCGATCGATTTACAAAAAATAATCGGAATAATCAGATGAAAAACGCTAGTTACGTCGGCACGGTTTCTTTGTATGGGATGAGGCTTCTGTATGCTAGTATTATATTATCTGTGGTTCGGCCTATATTACATGGTACTGGCAAAATTTCGCTGTACCTACTATATTTTTACTACCACTACTACTATATTTTTACTACTACTTAATATCCTCTGAATAATCCTTCGCGAACACAGTCGTGATGTTATATTTTATGATTGCACAATCGCGTTTAATTTAAAACCGACCCTGATAATATCTTATCAGAGCCAAAGCTCGCTCAAACATTTTTAATTATGTCCTTGGCAAAGGTTTTTCTACAGCAGCCATAGGTCATTAGTGGCTGCCCATAATTACTTAATTCCATATCGGCATCACGTCGAAAACCGCCTCGTGACCGTTATCGCCATCTTGGAAGTTCGTCGGTTTTCATAGCTTTATCGTAAAATGCAGACTTTATTTTCGTGAGCACTTATTATGTACTTTATTCTAAGTAGGGCTAGGTTTTATACTGAGCTAAAGCGATAAGTTTTGGGTGTAAAAGTAAATTGTAAATCCAGGCTAATAATATTATAATATTAGTCCGTTTGTAAACGGGAAAGTTTGGTTTGGATGTTTGTTAGGTCCTACTTTGGAACTTCTAAACGGTTAAACGGATTCGTATGGCGCATGGTTGGGTAGCGAAAGATTATATGATTTAGAAAGCGTGGTTTTTAATGCTAGGTTTCTTTTTGGATGCATGAGAGTTTTTTGGAAATAAACTCAAAATCGCAGGACAAAATATGTACACATACCGTATCCATATCACAAATTCTGATCAAAGTTCCAATTAGTTTAAAAGCATCACTTGGTATTCCCTTCAGTGTTAATATGTATATAGATAACATTTTATGAAACATGCTGCGTAAATACATTGCGAGAATGCGATAAATTCATGCAAAAATTACTATGGTACCTAATATATGCTTAGTTCATTGGCTAAGGCGTCGGGCTTTCGATAGAGATTTCACAAATTCATTTACCGTTGCGCCGATAAAATTTTAACCTTTCTATCCCGTAAATATTTACACATCCAGTAAGATACTGTGTATAATAGTCACAACGGATCTTTGTGTCTCTGAAGTTGGCTCTGCCAACCATTGCGCAAGAAACAGTTTGTCATCGAGTATACTGCATAGAGTAAGCGAGATAGGATGATGCGACAAACGTAAGCGAGTAAAAGAGACAGTTATACAATGCTATCTTCACATTCAACATTGACACAAAAATAGCTACTGCGCAGGGTCTTGCAGCCAATTCAGAGACACAAAGATCCGTTGCGAGTATTATAGTTCTATTCTGTAAAAAAAGGTCCCGTGAAAACAAAGGTGAACTGAGCTGTCAATCCCTAACATTGACTATATTGTGATTTTTAATTTCGTAGACTAAACTGACAGCTGCCAATGACCTTATTGTTTTAAATGTTGCAAGCGCGGAGCATAGTTTAGTAGGTAAGACTCAATCATAAGTGATTCATCGAATCGATGTGACTCCTCAATTTAATTTTACTAATTGGTATAAATTAATGTTTTATGAATATAAACGTAATATATTTAAATATAACAGTTTTCATACACATAGTACATACACTTTTATTGTATTAAATATGAAATCAACAATAAAATAAATGCGATCGATGAAATGAAGTCTGACATAATTATGTGAGTAGAAACTAAATATGGACCGCTAGTTTCGCCGTGAAATAATTTCATTTTTGATCTACTTCGATTTTCGATTAACTTTCGATCACAATACGATCATAGTCAGGATACGACACAATTTTTATGTTACGATAAGGTGACAACCCCCCAAATGTCAGGTTGATGAATAAAATCTATTTTCTTAAATTTTCAGTGTCACAGTTATTCATTAGAAATTCTTCGCAACAATAACATCATAAAGCACATTTTTTCGTAAAAAAGCAATCAATAACAAATTTCTAGATGACGAACTTATTTTTGCTGTGACTGTACATCAGGGTTTAAAGAACGAAAAATAAAAATGTTCAAACAATTTGCCAGGTACAACACTTTCATTTTACAGGAAGCGAATAATTTTACATCAGTCTAGGCACCTGACCTATTTCTGGGGGTAAAATAAATGTTTCCGAGCCAAAAGAAGGAGGGGAGAAAATTCTTCGTTACGTATTCATGGAGTTTATATTTTCATGCGGCGAGTTAAGTGAGTGGCGCAATTTTTTTGTCACTAAGTGTAAGTACACGTCCGTGTAAATAAATTTATCAAGCTGGTGGTTTGGGGATTATTTTGGCTATGAAATAGTAAGAGAGAATTGAGACTTCACAGATAAAATATTATTTTGTTAGTATTTATTTACGTCTTTTTCAACAGAGTATTCGAGACGTTGATCAGATTCGTCGATGACATCGTCATATTTTATGAAGATCCAGCGGAGTTACAAGTAGTGTTAGAAACCCTCAGTATACATACTTAGTAAAAATATTGGACTCAAGATCAACAAAGACAAAAGGAAAGATATGACAAATAAAGAACGTGTTCCTATTAAAGTTGTCATAATCTAAGAAGTCCGTTGACGTTTCTCATTGTACATGCCGCGATAACATTCTACGTAAGAAATTGAAAAATCACATTCATAATCCTAATGTATTACTATTTTACCCATACTATCACGGGGTCTCATTGCTAAGAAAGAAAATTTGGTTCAAATAAATCTCACTAGATGGCGCGATATGCACCGCCATCTGTTATTGAATGTGTGTAAAATTAACACTTTCTGGAATTGAACACAAAAATTGTATGTTCTTGTTTAATCAACTCTCCTAAGTACAAAATTATGGAATATTGGGCTCTTAATTTACATTTCAAAGATTATTAGACGGATCATTTAAAATTGATGCCAATAGATGGCGCATTTTTTAATTTCTGAGGCATTCCACTCGATTGTTAAAGTTTGCATTTTACCAAATTATGGTGCAAAAAAACTGTAAAAACGTGCAAATAAATACTAGAAAACAAACCTTCACTGTATTTAAAGAAAAAAATATTCACGAACCTAGTAAACCCTTTTACTTGCAAGTCGCTGCTAACACCATCTATCTATCACCGTGAAACAGAACCGAATGCGTTCGATGTACAAAAAATTGCCAGATTAAGCAGACGAAAAACGCTAGTTACGTCGGCACGGTTTCTTTGTATGGGATGAGGTATCTGTATGCTAGTATTATATTATCTGTGCCCATACACTATAACAACGAGTATCATTCGCAAGTATCGAATTTAATTATTATTAAGTATTTTTAGATAGCTATCAAAACCGGCCTTTTATTTTTTAACCGACTTACTAAAGGAGGAGGTTCTATGTTCGACTTTGTATATATTTTTTTTTGTTTTGTGTATGTTCACCGATATCTCCGTCAATTGTGGACCGATTTTGAAAATTCTTTTTTGTTTGAAAGAGTATGTTTCGAAATTGGTCCCATTTTAATTTGCTGAAGATATGATGAAGGACTTCGGGATATATAAGAGAACTCTTCAATAAATAACGGATAATCTTTTGGGATTGCCGCAATCGCATGTCTGTTTACTGTTTATACCATTTCATAACATAACATCACGCCAGTACGCTCTTAAGGTGTACGCAGATCTCTTATTTAACCGGTTATGTTCAACTTTCATGATATTCGGGTAAAGAATTAAAATAATTTTCAAAATCCGTCCCCAAATCACGGAGATATCGGAAAACATACAAAAAAAACAAGCATGAAGTCGAACATAGAACCTCCTCCTTTTTTGTAAGTTGGTTAAAAACAAATGGAATATATACTGTGCTATGAAATTCAACACTAATCTAAACCAGTTTAATTTTCAATTTCCAGCCAAATTTTAGAACGGTTTATGCAAAAATCAACCCCAAACAAAAAAAAAAGTATCAGTCGTTACCGTAAAATGGAGTGCATAGAACTGCAGGGGTGAATGGGAACAAAACTTTGAAGGGCATTTTCAGTTTAATTAAAAATTATTTGCAGCATTTTAGTAGGTACTCCAATAATTAAATAATTATTTAAAAAACACGATGCTTTGTACCACAAAGTGGTATCAAAGTTAAAATCCTAATCAAAGTTTTGTTCCCATTCACCCCTGAGTTCCTATTCACCCCGTTTTCCCGTTATGCACTTTTTTGCAAAACCGTTCTTTGATTGATACCTAAGTCCCGGAAAAGTTCATCTGGTCATTGAAAATTAACCTAGAGTTTTATTCACTTTTTAATTATGTTAGTATATTTATAGCAACTAACATAATTTAAACCAACATCGGTTTAAAAATCTCAAAAATTTGTACAATATCAAACCTTTGTTAGGAATTAATAAAACTTGTTTTTTATTTAGTTCCCAACAAAGAAAAACTGGCCAAGTGCGAGTCGGACTCGCACACGAAGGATTCCCCTAACCCAAAAAACGGCAAAAAAATCACATTTGTTGCATGGGAGCCCCACTTAAATATTTATTTTATTCTGTTTTTAGTATTTAGGTTGTAATAGCGGAAACAGAAATACATCATCTGTGAAAATTTCAACTGTATAGCTATCATGGTTCATGAGATACAGCCTGGTGACAGACAGACAGACAGATCGTGGAGTCTTAGTAATAGGATCCCGTTTATACCTTTTGGGTACGGAACTCTAAAAAGTATACTTGTTTTCTTCTTACACTAGAGGGATTTTAATTAGACATAATATAGGAGGCAGTAGAATCTTAACTTTTTTTACCGTTACCAATTAATCCGTTACAGTGAATTGATGCACAACATGCACAATTAACATTTTTCTTACAGAAAAATGTAATTAATAATTGTAACGTTTTATTTCAATGACACATATTCAGGTCACCATATCGAACCTAGAACCACATCCCAGCCGTCACCCTTACAAACCTAACGAGGCGGTAAATTTTCATTATAAAAAAATTTGATAAAAAAAGCGTTGTGCGTACCTTTCTAATGGATCCCGGAGTACAAAAGGTCCAACATTTACGAGGCTGAAATCAGAATGCTCAATGATGCGTCCGGAATATTAAAGTGTTTACGAGAGGTATGAGGAATTTCAACAGGCTTCATGATAAAAAATAACCTATACAGGGAGTATCCGTAGGAGGAGCTCGTGGCTAAATAATAACAGCCGCACTGGTCGATGTTCAAGGTTCGAACAGTGCGGCTTGACGAGGCGCTTGACGAGGTCGGTTCGTGGATGGATGACTATTTTCAACATAGCGAGATTCTTCCGTGAAAGCACCTTAAGCCGTTGGTCACGGCTGTCATTTGAAGATCTTTGACAGTCGTTAGGAAGTCAGAAGCTTGAGATATGACACCAGTCTTGCCAAGGGGTATCGTGTTACCCAGTTACTGGGTTTTTTTTTTTTTTTTTTTTTTCCTCTTCAACTGGAAGCCGGCCCCAACATAGTAGGGAAAAGGTGCCATAATATTTTAAAAACTGCTTCTGTCCATATAGTATATGAACAATTTTCTTCAGGGAAATCTGGAAGGGTTCCGTACCTAAAGGGTAAAAACGGAACCCTATTACCAAGATTCCACTGTCCGTCTGTCTGTCTGTCTTTCTGTCACCAGGCTGTATCTCATGAACCGTAGTAGCTAGGCAGTTGAAATTTTCACAGATGAAGTATTTCTGTTGTCGCTATAACAACACATACTAAAAAAAAACAGAATAAAATAAATATTTAAGTGGGGCTCCCATACAACAAACCTGATATTTTTACCGTTTTTTGCGATAATGGTACGGAACCCTTCGTGCGCGAGTCTGACTCGCACTTTGCCGGTTTGTTTTGTTGAGATTTGACTATGACTTCGAAAGTTGTACATTTACATGGGCAGCATGAGTCTGTAAAATATGATCGCACCTTGTTACACCCTGTATACGAACTGAAAATATGGCGTGGAAGCGTTTAGAATGTATAAAGAATAATCTAATAGGTATTTGAGCAATGTATTTATTATACTTGAGTTCATAAATCCGAGATAATTTCAATCCATCGCCACCAGCTCAAGTATCAACTTTAGTATAGTGTATTTTAAGTTGATTTTTCATGTAACTATTTGTATTTAAATGGCTTTAAAACATTTTTAGTTGCAATGGAATTTGATTTTCGTTTGATCGTCGTAAACCATTATATAGACATAAATCCAGATTCCAGGGAGGAGGCGTGGAAACGGTCGGCGGTGGCGACCTCTCGCGTCCGGCCCTGGTTCAGGCCATGTTACGGAGTGAGAGAGTATGGGAAGCTGTCTCCTCCTTCTGCGAAGCAGTGCTCGCGAAGGAGGAGGCGGAACGCGTGAGGGAGACGCAACGGAGACGCCATCACACCCCTAGCCAACGCAGGAGACCCCTTGGGCTTCGGGAGTCACAAGCCGATTCCCGGCGGCAGGCGCGGGCTTGCGAACAGCGAGTAATGGGTAGCTCGCCGTCCGATAAGGCCGATGGCGCGTTGTGTTCCACGCGCGCCTGAAAGAGATCTCAGCAAAACTGACGCGGTCCGCGAGGACCGATGCCTGTCTGGGTCGCGGATAAATTTGAAAAAGAGTTACCGCGGCCCTGGCACAAGCAACCGAAGGAACACGGGTGGGTTGTAGTCAGTAAAAGTCTGACACGCCTTGCCGCTTCAAGTCATTGGATGTTTTCTCACCCCAAAAAAAAAGGTTGCTACTGAAAATTCCAGTCTTCGATCTTTGTCTAAATTTGATAGAACAAAAGACCCATGCTCTATAATCGCGCTGATGTACACTATAGACGATTGCACAGAAGAAAAGAAAAACATGTACAAAAAAGACATACCATCCTGTCAACAAATTGCGCTACGTCAATACGGGAATAGTGAGATATGTTACACAAATTGTTCGTGTTCCTCCCTACTAGATCAGGGCGTAAATAAATATATGTTTGCATTTACATATAATATTCTACCAGGCACGCGTATTTGTCATTCCTTACGCGATGTGATTCTCGTCTAAAAGGTAAGGTCAGAAAATCAGGTGACGGCAAAAAAAGGTTGTGATAATAATTTTTGTTGTTTTTTATAATTTTTTTGAAAGTACTGCCACATCATATACATCACATCATCAGCCTATTAATGTCCCCACTGCTGGGATACAGGCCTCCTCTGAGTGAGAGGGAATGGGCCGTAATCCACCACGCGGGCCCAATGCTGGCTGGTGGATGTCACATGTCTTCGAATTTTTGGTTCTAGGACATGCCGGTTTCCTCATGATGTTTTTTTTCACCGTTTTGAGAGCAGTGGTGATGAAATAATTTACACAAAGTAAAGCGTCTGCCTGGGCTCGAACCCACGCCCTACAACTTGTAAGTCGCGGCCGATAGCACTGGGCCACCACTGCTCTTGATACATAGGCGGACTTAATGCAGCAAGGCATTCTCTATCAGTCAACCTTTGGGTTAAAAAGGACACAACAGTGGTAGGAGTTTAAAATAAATAAAAAATACAGCAAATACATAGTACAATAATTAAAGTCGGATATCAATAAACTACCTAACTAATAAATTACATAAATAATTTCTAAAACAATAGACAAAGTTTTGTTCCCACTCAAACCTTTTTTTTTTTTTTTATTATCTATAGGCTCGCGTACCTGCATTTCTAATCACCCCGTTTGTAGGTACAGGCGTGATGTATACGTATGTAAGCATCATTTGTCTTTCTCGTGTAAGAATTATACTTGTGGAAATAAGGCATGTCGTGTTGTCAAGATTAGCTAGGTAACTAGAGAGGCAGACTCTAGGGTCGCGGGTGATCAGAGAAGGGACCTCTGTCCGCCCACCCATAGTAAATAGTGACCCCAAGAAAGCGGATGGCACCATGATCATGATCAAGTGCTGCTTTGCACAGTGATTCTCAGGGGAGACCCTTTTATCGTCTCCCCAGGGATATGTCGTATCAGGTTTTGCACTTTGGGGGTTCCGGTGTCGTTTTTAAAGAGGTCATGTGCTGATTGAGGTCACCAGTGTGTTTTTGTGATGCACCACACCACATTCTCTGGTTTTACCTCTAAAAATCCAAACGCCGTTTGTTTCTCAAAGTTGGATTTTTGGTTTAATAGTTTCAGGCTCTAATGTGTCATTAGGTTTTGCATCTGAAATTTCTCAGTAGTAGCCCGGAACCTAGATTTGTCCTCGGTTAATTGCGCCCCACAATCTTCTGCTGAGCGTGTCGATGCCAGCCACGATATTTATTTAATAAGACTTCATGCACAAAAGGTACAAAGGCGAACTTAATTCGTTAGGCATTATCTACCAGTCAACCAAGAATGGTGAAGAGATAACATGGCAGGTGCATTGTTTAATAATAAATAAAAAACTTAAAAAAAAAATACTACCGATTTACAAACTACAAAGTGAAAAATAACTTTATTTTTGGAAGTCGGTGTCTTTCGTAGGTACAATATTTAGTGTTATGGACACCGACTTCCAAAAATAAAGTTATTTTTCACTTTGTAGTTTGGAAATCGGTAGTATTTTTTTGTAAAAAAGTTTTTTTATTATTCACTTTTTAGTTGTACCTACCTAATAGGCAATAATGCCAGAATAGATTACCCGAATATCATGAAACTGAACATAACTGGTGAAAAGAAAGTGTGCCAAAGTGAATTGTACACATCTGCGTACCCCTTTAGACCGTACTGGCGTGATGTTATGTTATGAAATGGTATAAACAATAAACAGACATTCGATTGCAGCAATCCTGAGAGATTTGCGGTTTTTTGTTGAAGAGTTCTGTTGTTTTGTTTTGTTGTTTGCTGTTAAAATGGGACTAATTTCGAAACATACTTCGTCAAAATTGACAAACTTAATGTCGTACATAGAACCTCCTCCTTTTTGGTAAGTCGGTTAATAAAACCAGTTATTATATAACATACTAAAATAGGTATAATACACGTACAGATATATTGAAAATAATATATACTTATATAAATATATAATAATATTTTTAAATATTAAAATTATTATTTTTTAATGATTGGCCCAATATTCAGTTACGGCAACACCATTTGCTGACGCAGCCAAAAGGTCCTCCCACATGAGGCATGCGGTGTTGGACGAAAGGTGAGTCTCATGGTTTGTGCCCTACATTGGTTTGATAGTTGCTGGCGAAATTTGGGTGTAAAATAGTGCACCCCTGCTTAACCCTTATATGTTTTTAGGGTTCTGTACCCAAAGAGTAAAAACGGGACCCTATTACTAAGACTCCGCGGTCCGTCTGTCTATCTGTCTGTCTGTCTGTCTGTCACCGGACCGTGATAGCTAGACAGTTGAAATTTTCAAGGTGATGTATTTCTGTAAAACAGAATAAAAAAAAAAAAATTTAATTGGGGCTCCCATACAGTAAACGTGTTTTTTAACCGTTTTTTTGCGATAACGGTACGGAACCCTTCGTGCACGAGTCCGACTCGCACTTGAACGGTTGTATCTAATACTAGCTTCTGCCAGCGGCTTCGCCCGCATAAAAAGTGTTTTCTTATCCCAAGAGAACATTATACCGAGATGAAAAGCCTATATGTTATACCAGACTATAATCTATCACTGTGATAAATTTCATCCAGATCCGTTCACCCGTTCTGGCGTGATTGAGTAACAAACATATCCAAACATTTGCATTTATAATATATATGGATAAAAAGTATTCTATGTGCTATTCCAGAGTATATTCTATCTCTATGCCAAATTTCATCCAGATCCGTCCAGCTGTTTGAGCGTGAAAAAGTAACAAACATACACACTCACAAAGTGTGTGATGTGATTAGTAAAATAATGATAATTAAGTAAGATTGTTTGTGTTGATACAAAAAAATACTACCTATACTAAAATTTATTTCCCAAGAAGTTGTCCAACATTATATCGACGTCCGCTAAGTATTTAAAGTTTAAACGATGTAACATAAACGTCACAAAATTGCATACTTCAAAGTGAACAACGACGTTCTTTAGACGAGTATTCTGATCAGTTTCCAGGGGTGACAAGAGTGCTGGCTAAGCGATATCGTCGGAACGATTAGTACGACCACTTGCATAGTACAAGGGCCATTGTAGAAATAAGTCACTTTGAGAGAGAACAATCAGATATCTCCACTTACAAGGCGGAGATGAGATGTTATAGAAATAAGTGTTTATCTTGATGTTATTTCTTTTGAAAACTAGCTTCAGTCGGAAATTAAACCAAGATAAAAAGTACCTAATGTTCTTGTCCTTGACATGGCCTACCCTTGTGCCAAGTTTGATCCTTATCCATTTAGATGTCAAGACGTGAAAGGTAACACACAGACAGACAGAGTTTATTTGGCATTTATGTTTTCAGTACGGATGCCTTAAGAAGATGTATTTTATTTAAACATAAAGATAATGGAATTTACTGTTAAGGTGAGTATACTCGTAGACGCATTTGAAAGAAAGAAAGAACACACATTTGTTTGTCACACAATATAAAAAAGAAAAACAAAAAGAAAACTTTAAAATATACAACAATAAGAAAGAGAAAAATCAATATAAATATAGTATTGTGTCCCACGGCTGCGCTAAATAGGATCAGTTCAAAAAAAAAATGTGTCGCAAAATGTCGCGCAACTAGTGCCCGACGCTGGTTTTCAACTGGACCTGTGACTGTAGCGTTTGCTTGTAAAGGCACATCGATCATTAACTGATCTACCTGCATTCCACATCGAGCGTTGAGTTCGAAGTGCGGTTAAAAACGGCGAATGCTCGATGTTCTGTTACAAGTAAATGTTCTAGTCTATACTCAACTTTATAGATAGATCAGGGGGGTGACCATAAGCTCTTAGAGTAAGGTTATTTTGAGTGTGCGTAAGGGACAGAAGAATGTGACTTGTATGAGAGTAAAAAGGAACAGATGTGTCCCTTTTTACGGTCGAACTATGATAGTTTTTACATGTCGTGGTTTGGGGGCTGAAAACCCTACAAATGGTAAGCCTTATTGGAAACGACGGCTTATGTAGAAGCGATGCATTGCAGTTTTAATTGTGCACTTACACAGGCAATAACAATTGCGCAATCATCTGTTGTCGTAAATAGCTCGGTGTGTGTCCTAGTTAAATGAAATTGCCAAGAATTGCTTATTTTAATTGCTCGTGCTGCCGTCGGGTTACCACAGAGGTCAAGTGATCACTATTTCACCTGATGGTAAGCGATGATGTGATCGACGACGGAGTAGAAGTATCCTACCCACTCTTGATACGAGTACAAAGACCAGACCCAAGTTGTAGCTATCAAGAAACATAGACAACGGCAAATCTATTATTTATTTATTCAAAATTATGTAAGTAACACCTTAACAGCTACAACGCCAATGCCGAGAGATATATAGAGATATTAGGGCTTATAGAAATACAATTAAAAATACCATTAAATACAATAAAAATATTACAATTAAAATATAATCAATCGTAAAATCCAATTATCATTAAAAAAGATTATGTTACGTCTAACTAAATAAAACCACTTCACCAACCAGACTTGACCTTCTGCCTTCCCCGTCACTCACAGCTCCTACTTAGTATGGCAGAACTAGCTTCCCTTTCGTTACACTTTCATAGAAATATGTTACCGGCACTGTGACATAAACTTTATTGTTGCCAAACTAGTTTTGCTTCCCTAGGTAAGGGGTTTCAGGTAAAACTAGAATAAGCTGACATAAATATTGCAGAGCTCGACTGTTTCGCGTTGCAGATTGTTTTAATACTATACGTACATATCTAACAATCTGTGCCTGTTCTGTCGTTAGTAGTTTCTTATCTTCCATAATACATGTAATATTGCAAATCCGATAGTAACTATGTCTGTCTGTTTGTTAACTTTTTACCCGACTGCAAGGACCCTATAACCCTTATGTTTTTCGCGCGTATCTTGTATTTATGTAATATTCTTTATTATTTAATTAGTTACCTCATATCTATCAAACCGCTAGACAGATTTATATAATTTAGACATCGTTAGACACGTCTTAACCGCCCAAGTATTGTTAGATAGGTGAAGTTAAAAAAAAACTAACATGGCGGATTTTGGGCGCCAAATTATTTTTTTATTTATAAATTTTTTTTTCTTCCAGACCCATCGAGTCGGGTATCAAAATGAAGGGTTTTATGAGGTGATTACAAAAATAAATACCACTTATGTGTAAAAGTAATTCGAAAAAAATGATATCTGAAAAGTTGTAAATTAAAAAGGTAATTAAAACATCAAAAACCCGACTGCTTAAGAAGCGAACTAAAAAGCTGTAAACAAGAAAAAATCATGCTGTGCAGTCGAAGGATCAGGGGGTCAGCCAGTTCACGAGTATAAGCTTTTTAGTTCGCTTCTTAAGCATTCGAGTATTTGATTTTTAAATTAACATTTTTAACCTGTTAACGACTGAACGAACATAGATGAAACTTGGAAAATCTGTGAACCATGTCCTGGATTGGGGCACAGGATACTAAGTGTAACATCTAGATAATTCAATCATGCGTTAATGGCTGAAAGGATTCGGATGGACGCTCATGTGACTTTGACCTGGAATTTTCGTCGGTTCCTTGCAATCTGTATTTTGTGCATAGAAAAATCAACCGATAATGTTCCCATTGATGGGACACAAGCCTATTCTGTCTGAGATGGAGTGGGCTGTAATCCACCCGGCGAGCCCAGTGTGGATTGTTAGATGTCACATGTCGTCGAATTT
This sequence comes from Anorthoa munda, assembly GCA_945859665.1. Lineage (NCBI taxonomy): Eukaryota > Metazoa > Arthropoda > Insecta > Lepidoptera > Noctuidae > Anorthoa > Anorthoa munda. The sequence goes on along the minus strand of OX243899.1, from coordinate 2,568,753 downwards.
CTGGTTATAGTTCAAAATCAATCAAAATCAAAATTTATTTATTCAATTAGGCCTTTTTTTTTTTCTTTCTTTATTTAATTAGGGACTTTTATAATTGACATGCGTATGACAGTCCCATAATGCCATTATGCTACACATTTGAACGTCAAAATTTTTAAAAGTAATATTTGATTCTACCGTCCATTCGGACATGTAGCTTGTTATGGAGAAAAACGGACAAGACACTCCACGTACTCTTTTAAAAAAAGTGTTTTACTAGAATTTAGATACATCATTCTTGTTGGAAAAATACATAATGTGAGAACGATGTAAAAAGACGTTTACGTAAAAGTGTCTAGAGTAAAACAATCAATTAAAAAATACAATAAATAGGTAATTAAAAACTCAACTGCCATATTCTGCTGTCCCCACCACGCAAGTGGTTAGAGAAAGCGCGCCAAAGCGTAGATGTTCTTGATTTGCCGTCAGGTGGCGTGCTTGTGATTTGTTTTGACGTCCGTACTATTGTCTAAACCCGACATACTAATACTTCAGCCATCCATTTCGGAACTGTATACAGGTACACTCGGACTTTCATGCAAATGTGAACAAAAATGACATCATAAACTCCAGTTTAAATTCAACTTTTTGCTTCTTTGCATAGTTTAAACTACAGTGAGCGATATAACAGTGAAATGTAAAAATGGGATGCGGGTTATAATTTCTTTTCACAGAAAATGTTTCGGGGAATAAATTAAAATTGTGTTTCTGCTTTTTTAGCTCCTTTGCGTGAAGTGAAATGAGTGGTGTCGTTGTTTTTTTTATACGCGGGTTATAATAATATTTTGTAGATATAGTACACTGTAGATATAGTTGTGTCGCAACTGTGACCCAGTAAGGTTATTTTGCGTCAAAAGTCAGCTTATTAAATTGGGGTTAAATGTATGTGCTTAACTGTTTGTTGTATGCTTGCATAATCAGCTCTTAATGTTTATACTGCTGGAACACAGGATTTTTATGATAAGGAGTGGGCTGTAATCCACCATGTGGGTTTAGTGCGGGTTGGTATCTATCACACGTCTTCGATTTTTTCGGACACGCCAGTTCCTCAATTTTTTTTCCTACACCGTTTTTAAAGCAGTGTCAATGTCTTGGTAATGTAAAATATTTATTATTTGTTAGCATACCAAGTACTTGAGTTTACATTAACAAACTTATAAGGCAAAGTGAAAATCTATCAGTGATAGCGATTTTCGAAAAGTCAAAATATATGAGCACATGGCATTTTGGTAGCGCATATTAGGAACTTGTCCCATCGCTGACGATCAGCGAGTAAAGCTAGAAACTAAAAACGAGTTGGCATGCAGTGGGTAGCGACTGTGTAGTTCTGATAGTTTTGTCGCTCGGCTATTAGCGAGTGTTATTGTACGACGGGCAATTACTCACACCACTCGTTCGGGGCGACCTAACTTTAGGTACAAATGACCAGCCGTTGGTCTCCAAGCGCGAGTTCTGACCGTCAAGCGAGCAAGCGAGCATCGCTGAGCGAGTATAACTTTGATAGCGTTTTGTTTATTGTTAGCGAGTATAACCCCCCCGCCTGACTCCGTGTTGAGTGGACGTGTTTTTCTGTGCTCCTATACATTTGATTTTCGAAAGGTGGTCTAAAGTTTAATAAACACTCCAAAAGTTACACTAAAACACGCGTAATTATGCATAAAACAAACTGTGAAAAAACGAAACCAGTGTGCCAAGTGTTTCCGAAGATATAAACATAAACATTTAAAAGTTTTTAAAAAGTGATCGTTTTAATCTCTTTGTCTTTGTGTCGAAGTGTTCTGACCTTGAACACCTCAAGTGGCAAACGTATAAATACGTCAAAGTAGCAGCTACTGATCGACTATTTCGCATCAATCTTCCGAAGCTCTGGTGGTCGAACGGCGTAAGCCGCCCGGCTATCCTCGTGTAGTCCTCGCGTTCGAGCACGGCGACGGTAAATCACTTTTTGGAATTTAGAAGTAAAGTTAATCATAAATTCAATAAGACTACAATATAAAATTTAGACTTAGTCCTCTCAAATAAGTTAGCCTGTGTTAGTGAGTGTGTTGACCCTCTAGTGCCTATTGATCCCTATCATCCTGCGTTGTTAATCAATATTGACATCTTTGAAATACCTCCCCTTGACCATGCTCCGCGGTTGCGATATATCTATAGCAAAGGCGATTTTGATTCTATAAATAACGAGATTACTGGTACTAACTGGGAACATGAGTTTTCAATCCGATCACTGGATGAGTCGGTTGAGTATTTTATAGACACTATTAAACAGTTTCAAAACAAGTATATACCACAAAAACTAGTAAGTAATAAAAAATACCCAGTCTGGTACAGTTCATCACTAATCAAAACAATTAAAGAAAAATATAAATATCTAAAAAAATTCAAGACGTATGGCAATAAATCTGACGAGTTAACTTTTAAATATTTGCGTGACAGAGTCAAGACTATGGAAGCTTCATGTTACAAATGTTATCTTAATCAAACTGAAAAATCCATTAAAGATAACCCTAAACACTTTTGGAGCTTTGTCAAAAATCGCTACAACTCAAATACTATACCTAATACATTAAATTATAACGATGAATCATTGCACACTGGAGATTCTATTTGTGAGGCATTTTCGTCTTATTTCAAGACGACTTTCCTCAACCCCACTTCATCTAATACTCCCAGTCCAACTTCTGCTTTCCTTTTCGATACAAACAGAACTTCATCTGACATTTGTCACATAGAAGTGAATGTTGATGCTGTGACCGTTTTACTTCGTAACTTGGATCCGACTAAAGGTGCTGGCCCTGACAATATATCGTCTAAATTTCTGATTAAATGCGCACCTTCCATTGCCCTACCTATTTCAATTTTGTTTTCCAAGTCTTTGACTCAGGGTATTGTCCCCAAAGTATGGAAATCTGCTTTTATTACGCCCGTACATAAAAAGGGGGCTAAAACAGAGATCACTAATTATAGGCCTATATCCAAGCTGTGCATTATAGCTAAAATATTTGAGAGGATTGTCTATAACCAGTTATATCCTGCCCTTGCTAGCTCGTTGAGCTCCTTTCAGCACGGATTTTTAAAAGGACGGTCTACCACTTCTAACTTGATTTTGTTTAATGATTTCATTACGGATGCTATGGATAACGGTAAGCAGGTCGATGTAGTATACACAGATTATAGCAAGGCATTTGATCGGATCGATCACGATACCCTGATAAAGAAGCTAAGCTACATGGGCATCCGTGGGGACCTCTTGAGGTGGTTCTCTTCTTACGTTGATAACAGATCACAAGCAGTAGTACTCAATAACTATATGTCTAGTTGGGTAAACGTGCACAGCGGAGTGCCTCAGGGTTCGTTGCTCGGCCCTTTTTTGTTTGTAGTCTGTGTGAACGACATCTATCAGTGCCTCCATTCATCCAAACTTCTTTGCTTTGCCGATGACATGAAAATCTTTGCCACTATTTCAACGCTCGAAGATAGTTTAGCACTTCAGGCTGATTTGTGTCGGCTTGAGGAGTACTGTCGGGCTAATAAACTTGATCTGAACCCATCCAAGTGTTCGGTAATCACTTACACTAGAAAACGTGCAGTCCTAGCCACTACTTATACTTTGGCGGGCCAGATCTTGCCAAGGTGTAATACTGTTCGAGACTTGGGCGTCTATCAAGACAGTAAGTTAATTTTCGACACACACATTGATGCAATTGTCAAAAAAGCTTCTAAACTTCTTGGGTTTGTAATGCGTCTCTCTAAGTGTTTTACAGATGCTAAAACGCTTAAAATATTGTATTGCACTTTTGTAAGAAGTCAGCTAGAGTATGCGTCTCAGATATGGAATCCACGTTATCGTAAATACATTGACCGCATTGAAAACATCCAAAGACGTTTCATAAAATATCTTTGCTTTCATCAAAAGATTCCATATCAGTCAACCAATTATCTTGGACTCTGTAAGAAGTATCATCTGCTACCACTGGTAGATCGACGTAAGATTGCTGACTGTTTATTCTTGTTGAAAATCCTCAATAACAACATTGATAACGCCGAATTATTGTCAAAATTTTATTTCAATGTGCCATGTAAAACATTTCGGTTTAATCCACCCATACGTGTACCTCATACTTCTTCGAACTATAGGCAGAACAGTTATATTGTGCGCGCAAGTAGAGACTTCAATGAAATATGCAAGGAATATGATTTGGATCCATTCACAGTCAGTGTAAATTCAGCCAGAAGGTGCTTAAGCCTCAAATTTTTCAAGTAGTGGTAGGTTATATTGATTGTTTCTGTTTTGATTAATTTATTATTTTCTTTCTCATCAGTCATATAATTGCTAGCCAAGTATATTTATTGCTTTATACTTTAATTAAAGCTGTGAGATCTTTGTTTTTGTGCTCACACTATAAATTATTATTGTAAGTCTATACGTGAGGATTTGTAATTGGCTTTCTGTTGACTATGGTTTCCTTTTTGTCTGTATTTAATAGCTGTAAGTCTTCCATGAACTAAAATAAATAAAATAAAATAAAATAACTTAGAAAATTTGGAATTAAACTTTTTTTGTTGTTACAAATAACAAGGAAATTAAAATGCAAAACCTCGAAATAAATAACATTACTGTCAGAAAACCAGTAAGGGCTAACTCAGCGGACGATATATTTAATATTAATCTGAAAAACAATTCCACACTACTTGATACTACTATGATGAGCATGCCTAACACCTCACTTAATGACAGCGACGAAACTGAGAGCTATAAAGAAACTATCAAACGGCTCACCACAGAATTAGAAAGCGCTCATGTGGAGATTGAAAATTTGAACACTGAAAATTTTCGACTTAAGATGGATATTGGAGAGTACCAGAAAATCATAAATACATATAAAAAAGTGAACTGGTTAGATAGAAAGAGTCTTACACCGAGGTCTCCGTGTAAAAAGAATGTTGTAAGATCGAGCTGTTCCTCTACTCCAACCAAGCTGATTCTTCAACCTACAACGCTGCATCAACCTGACACTGTCGTTATAGCGCAATCGCCAAGCGATGCCAGAGACGAATCGTTCAACACAGCTGGCTCGATCTGCAGTCTGGAGGGATTACAGATCACTCAACCCCAATACCCCCATAAAAGCACGGAAAATGTAAATTCGACAGATCTCCAAAAGGATGGTCAGCAAACTAGTGAAATTATAACCACTCAGCGGGTGCCGCCGCCGTCTTCAACCAAGAGTAAAATATGTTTGTTGAGCACGGACAGCAAAAACAAAGTCTTAGCAGTAGCTCGAAGCGTTATAAATCATGACTACGAAATTTGTCATTACCTGAAAACCAATGGAGACACCAAACAACTGCTTTGTGGCTTGGAAACTAAGTTATGTGGTTTTACTTTAAGAGACTTTTGCATTATCTTAATAGGTGCGGAAGACTTTAGAATAACAAAAGACTATTTTGAAATTGTTTTTTACGTTCGAAAGATACTACAGAACATAACACATACAAATGTAATTATTTGTTATCCCACCTACAAACTTGGTTATCCTTTATATAACTAGCGAATAGAATCATTCAATAATTTGATATACCTAGATTTAATTAGCCATCAGCATGCTTATTTTATAGATTCGAACTCAGATTTAACAGCAGATTTCAATATGTTTTATAAGCACTCGGGTAGAGTGAATAACAGAGGTATAAAATCAATTTTTGAAAATGTAATATTGTTGATGAAAGATATTGACTATAATGTAGAATTAACACCATGTAATATACATAGGGATCGATACACAAAGGATCAATCCACAAATAAAGAATATTGTCTTGGTTCTAATCCACAATGTACTCCTACGAATAATAGTAATGATTCTCAGTCAACGTATCGTGTAAAAGTTGATAACAAACATAAAGATTTTTTTCGTGTATAAGCACATATTTATCTTGCACCAGAACATTAATGGGCTGATAGGAAAATCAGGCCAATTGAGCATTCACCTTAATGAACTCCTACAACAAGGAAAGGTGGTTGATCTCATCTGTATCACAGAGCACAATATGAAAGCAGACGACACCACACAACTAAATTTACCTAACTATAAAATAGCAACATTTTCGTCACGAAGCACAAGAAACGGGGGTACGTGTATATTAATTAATCCTATCCATGAATATAAAATCATAGATGTCAAAAAATTCTGTGTCTCAGATGTCATAGAATGTTGTGCCGTTGAACTAACAGATCATCGGCTGGTGGTTATTTGTATTTATAGACCTCCAAAACATAGTAAAGATGTAACAGCAGTTTTCTTTGAAAAACTGGATCGTATATTAACACTATTTCGACATGGTGATAAAAAAATTGTAATATGCGGTGATTTTAACATCGATATTCTTCAAAACACGCGATTGGCTACAGAGTTCGAATATTTGCTTCTAAATTATAATATTAGACCGAGTATAAAGCAGCCTACTCGTATATCTAGTGGCACATGTATTGATAATATTATGCACAATGTCAAAGGTAGCCGTGGTGAAGTTCTTGACTTTGATTTGTCTGATCATACGGCTCAGCTCTTCAGATGCCCGGTAAAAAAGACGTGTTCCATTAAATACTGGTATGTAAGAAATCGTGATTACTGTGCCGAAAACAAGCCTAAGTTTCTAGACTGCATGCGTAATCTTAGTTTTGACGAAATCTACAAAAGTACAGAGCCTGAGACAGCTTTCAATTTATTTCACGATACGTTCCAATTATTCTATGATCTATGTTTTCCTTTTTTAAGAAAAAAGATTTCTATTAAAAAACCCCCCAAGTGGCTGTCTAAAGGTATCCGAACCTGCAGTAAGCGAAAAAGAGATATACTTTGGCATTATAGGCGATCTCCGACACATGATAATAAGTTATTACTAAAACAATATACAAAACGACTAAAAAAAATTATATACTTAACTCAAAAAGCACAAAATAATTATCAAATAAATAATGCTGAAAATAAAAGTAAAGCTACGTGGAACGTTATCAATAATTGCAAAACAAACTTTCCTTCAGAACCTTTGAATAAAATAAATATTAATGGTAAAATAGCTCATGATCCCTCAGAAATCACTACGGCTTTTAATGACTACTATATAGATTCAGTAAAGCAAACGTCTTGTAATAAAAATAGCAATAGCTTCCCAAGCCAAACCTATTACCCTAAATCGTTGTTTATGGCACCTACGGATCCTCGAGAATTATATGAAATTATAAATTCATTAAAAAACACGAATAGTACGGGTTACGACGGTATTTGTACAAAAATATTAAAACTAGTATCAAATATTATAGCACCCGTACTGAATCATATAATTAACTTGTGTATAGAAAACGGCCACTTTCCAAGTAAGTTAAAATTGACAATAATAAAACCGTTGCATAAAAAAGGTGATAAAACAGCTATTCAAAATTACCGTCCCATAGCTCTAATCCCAGTACTGTCTAAAGTATTCGAAAAAGTCATAAACAAGTCTTTATATTCTTTCTTTGAATCACAAAATATACTAACTAAAGAGCAATATGGTTTTCGTAAAAATAAAACAATAAATATGGCAGTCTTTGAATTACTCTCAAAAATCATAGTCAATGTTGACAAAAAAACACCGATCGCAGCCATACTAATGGATATGTCAAAGGCATTTGATCATGTAGATCATGAATTATTACTACGTAAGTTAGAAGGTTATGGCGTAAGGGGCAATGTATTAAAATTAATTAAATCCTACTTATCTGACAGGAAGCAAGTCACTGTCTTAAAGAAGGTTTGCCCCAAAACAAAAGTAGAATATACCTATACGTCGTCGACTAGATATGTTACATGCGGAGTTCCCCAAGGAAGTGTCCTCGGGCCCTTGCTATTCATTGTATACATAAATGATTTACCAAAATGTATTAAACATCAAACCGTTCTTTTTGCAGATGATAGCACTGTCATAGTCCCATGTGAAAACATACATACTTTCGAAAATGATATTAATAGTTCCCTTCAATCCATAATAAACTGGTTAGAAATAAATAAATTGAAAGTAAACTTAGAAAAAACCAAAATAATGTTATTTTATCAGCGAAAAAATCAAGTGCAACTTAATATTACTTACGATAATAAAAGGATCGCTGAAACTAATACTGCTACTTTTCTAGGATTACATTTAGACAATTACCTATCATGGAAATCCCATATTGAAACCGTTGCCAAAAAGTTAAATCAATATGCATATGCCCTATACAATTTATCAAAAATGGTAAATGAGTCTGCCGTTCTAGTAGCGTACAATGCATATGTAGTTTCTACACTACGGTTCGGCATTATGTACTGGGGAAATTCCACTGATAGACTCGTCGCTTTCAAAGCGCAAAAAAAATGCCTTAGATCAATTTTTAAATTAAAATCAACTGACAGCTGCCTACCATATTTTAGAAAATTTAATTTACTTACCATGCCTTGCTTATATATTTATGAGATAGCTTTGTTCGTAAAAACTAATTTGGAAACATTCAAAGCTGTAAAATCTAAACGCCGTAATATGGACATTTGCTCCTACTCACACAAGACTGCCCTTTATCAAAAAAGCATTGTAGGTATGGCACCCAAGATATACAATAAAATACCCAGGTGCATCAGAGAAAAAAATGAGTTAAATGAATTTAAAAAAACGCTGCTGGAATTCCTGACACAGAAGGCATATTACTCAGTACAAGAATACCTAACCGATGATAATTTAAATAAATATTCAAATAAATTGTAGATAAATATGTGCTTTAACAATATTTAACAATATTAGTAATATTTTAACATTTTCGACTTAGTAATAATGTAATTATGTGCATGTAAATCATTTAATATTGTGATACTTATTCTTTAATTTAGTTGTAAGGACATTATATATAATTAATATTTGTATGCCGCTATCGGCTAGACATGGCGAACTTATATTTTATTATGTACACCTTGTATGTTACCTATGCTCTACAAATAAACATTTGATTTGATTTGATTTGATTTGATTTGATAGTTCTTGTCGCTGTGACAAACTTGGGGTGAGAAAGTACTCGCCGTTAGTGTGAACAACCAGCGATCAACTAATACTATATGTATCTCTTTTATTGACACGGGCTCTTATATCTTTTGTACTTTTCTTCAGCGAGATAGTAGTCAATAGCTAATCGCTTATTTGTCAGCGGTGGGACAAGTGTCTTAGTCCCATACTTTTTTAACTTTACAACAATCGTCATCGTTGATAGAATGTCACTTTATTTTAATATTATTTAGACTTCATGCGCAAAAGGTAAAAGGCGGACTTAATGCCTTAGGCATTCTCTACCAGTCAACCAAGGGTGGTGAAGAGATAACCTGGCAGGTGCATTGTTTAATAATAAAATTAAAACCAGTTATTATATAACATAAAAATATAGTACTAAAATAGGTAAAATACACGTACATTGAAAATAATATATACTTATATAAATATATATATTTATTAAGTAACAGAAAGAAGAAAGTGAGATGACTCTTCTTAGTTGTTTTGAAAGTAAATCCGCAATTTCCGCTTGAATGCATACCGACTGGTGGCCGCCCTGATCTCGGCAGAAAGCGCATTCCAAAGAAGAATGGACTGTATATGAAAGGAAGAGTTAACAAAATCAGTAGTATTTTTTAACCTTCAATAGTAAAGTATACAGGATGACAAAGACGATTTGGAACCCAAGTATAGTTATAATAAATATTGTAATTTTGATTAAACACCCGTAAAATGTAACTAAAACCTGTAAAAAATCCCTAAACCTTTTAAACCAAAATAAGATTTCTGCACTCGTAAATATAATTCGATTGAAGATGAAGGCAGACATATTTCAGTAGTAGCCTGAAATATTAAATTCGTCGTTGGCTCAACGCCGCATGAATTTGAATTTCAGCAACAAAATCTGTAACAAAGCTTTTGATATTCAGCTAAGTGACCAAGAAATAATCGCGAGTTTTTTGGATATGTTTCGCGGCTTGGATTTTCCTTTAAACGCACTGGGAATTTAAAACGCCGCGGTCTTTGGAAAAAATTGACAAAAACAAGCAGCTGTTAGCCGATTTATTCAAAAGATAAATATTTATGTTGAAATCACACTCACATCTACACGGTAGAATCAATTTTTATTACATGTAATTTTTAAATTTTTAATTGTTTGACGTTCAAAAGTGCCGCTTATTGGCCTAGTTGAAATAAATATATTTGACTTTGACTTTTGACTTTGAAATTATATAAGATTGTGTATAAGATGTACTGAGAAATTTATCGTTTTTAAATTAGATGTCATTCATCTGTTTATTTATTAGATTTCATCAACAAAGGTACAAAGGCAGACATATTTTTAGGCATTCTCTCCCAGTCAACCAAGGGTGGTGAAGAGATAACATGGCTGGTGTACTTGTCTTATTCTGCTGAACGTAAACCTTTAAAAATATATATATTGAGACCTACAGACGCTTGCGAATTTGCAACTAGAGTCATCTTTTTATAAATTTTTTGTTTGACAATTCAAAAGTACTTCTAAAGTTTACTTGAAATAAATACCTTGGTTTTGTTTTTTTTTTATTGTTGAGCTTATAATTGAGCCTGTAACAGGCCCACTGGAGGTAAAGGCCTCTTCTCATACGGAGAAGAAATAAACAATGATCGCAGTAAATAGTTTGTACTACGGCCACGCGAACCTAGTTCAATAATTATAGCTGTACGTGTATACAAACTGTAATGTAACCTTTTTTGCACCAATAAACATTTATTTATTTATTTATTATTTATTTATAATAAGAATACTACCTTTTTGAAATGAAATTCCTTAACGCGGCTTGCGGTAGGAGTTGCCTGTTAGGAATTGTCATGTAACGAAAAATCCCTCTCGGGACTTTTAGTTCCGTCCCGCGTAGTTCGCATATTATCGTCAAGCGCTGGCCGCCATACTTGTTTACTCGTTTTATCTGATGGTTAGAGTATGGTTCCATTAATTAAAATTGTTTTTCAATTACTAACAATTATATTAAAACTTTTTAAATATCTATTTATTATATATATATATATATATTATATTTTTTGACATTTTGCATGGCTTTGGGTCAACAAGATGCTTATACTGTGAAATTTTGAAGACTATTCTCTAACCGTTTGGCCGTAATACCCGTGTTACAGTCGACGGACAGACAGACGGACACGTAAGTGACAGCAATAGGGTTCAGTTTGGACCATTCAGGTACGGAACCTCAAAAACAAACAAAAAAACACGCTTTAATAGAAAACCAAACCAAAAAGTAGAAAATAATTTTCAATAAATTTAAATTAAGAATAGTGAGATTAACAAAAAAAATATATTTAATAAGCTCAAAAAAATAATAAAAATAAAAATATTTTCTTTTAAACTAAAAATATTTTTATAATTATTGTTATAATATTTTATTGACAGATATTGGTAAAGTAGAGTCATTTTGAAAATATTTTAAAAAGCACCCCACGCTTTTTATAATAAAATAGTTTTTTTTGTTAATCACACTCTTCTTAATTTAATTTCATTAAAATGTTTTTCAACTTTTTAGTTTTTAAAGCATATTTTTTAAACAATTATATTTTTTTTCACGTAATAAAGGCGCTGTTTATGATAAATTGTTATCATGAATGTGCGATAAACTGTACATAAAAGGAAGCTGTAACACCATAATAAAAAATCTTCGCATTTTATGACACCAAAAACAAGTTTGTGAACCTTCTCAGAAACAAAAGGAAATAATCTACTAAAATAAACACATGAAATTGAGTTTTAAGCTCACTGCAATGTTATGTTTATGACTTGAAAATCGCATGACGAACTTTTACGATAGTTGTTAGTAGTTTTAGTTTTTATTACTTTCGAACAACGTGACACGGACATTAATAAAAAAGTTAATTAAAAAAATCAAAATACCCGACTGCTTAAAAAGCGAACTAAAAAGACGTAAACAAGAAGAAAATCATGCTGTGCAGTCGGAGGATACATATTCGCGAGCTGGCTGACCAAAACCAGATGTATCCTCCGACTGCACAGCATGATTTTCTTCTTGTTTACGTCTTTTTAGTTCGCTTTTTAAGCAGTCGGGTATTTTGATTTTTTAATTTACTTTTTTATTTATAACTTTTTAGTTAAAATTTTTTTCGAATTAGTTACATTTAAATAATCAAAATCGGCCAACGCGTTTGGTCTCTGGAACGCCACATAGGAACAAACATACATACATACATACATAGACTGATAAACACATTACCCTCCTTCGGCAGTCGGGTAAAAAATGCAATTTTACTAGACCTACCTGAATATTTTATGAGTCATTTTGTGATATATTGTTGATTCCGTGGATTAAAAGCAGCAAGGTTTAATGGAGTTAAATTATGCTTGCAGTTTGGGCAATTTGGTTGTGGTTATAAGGTTTTTTTACGGTTATAGTTGACTTTAGATTTTACGCTAAGTACTAATACTGACCATGACGTCCTGGGTACAATTTCAGACTTGATAAAAGTGTTATTGAGTTATTCCATCTGGAATTTTTCACTGGTAGCCTGCAATCAGAATTTTCGACCGCGTTGCTTGGCCCCGTTACTTGGGACTTAAACAGAACTAATAGAGAAATTTGGTTGTACTAAGCACTTTTGCTCCTTGGAGGAAAACTGTGTGATGTTGTATTTGTGTTGAAAGAAATAAATTATTTTGAATGTCACAAAAAATATACGTTGGCGAAATGCAGCGAGTTTCCAGCCCAGTGCGTAACCATCCACTCGGAGAATTTCTTTAATGCCCTCGCGGCAAAAAAAAAAGCTCTACGTTCTTGTCTCTTTTTTAGTTTTCTGTAAATTGTACATTTCATGCCACACTGAATTCGACTGCTTAAAATTCTACTTAGATTTTGTTTTCTTGAAAGTTTTTATTTTTGATTGGCTAAACTCATATATATTTTTAAATCTAATTGTATTTTTAGGACGATCATTTTAGGATACTATAGATGAATATGCGTTGTGGCAAGTTACTACCATTGACTTCTCGATATCTGCCGTAACCTTGGACGATTCACCTGTCGATACCGATTTCTGGGACACTTCCGAAACTTGTGGGACGCGGGTAGCCTCCGCGACATTATCCGCAATCATCGCTAAATTGTCAAGTCCTTTAGTTTCTGATACGGCCAATACCGCTCGTACGGTTGTTGGTAGATGACCTTGCCATAACACTCTCAATGTGTCGTCCGGGATTTTGTCACGCGCCAAGTCCCTCATCTGGTGGAGTAGTTGTGAGGGCTTTTGATCACCCAACTCCATTTCACCTATGAGTTTTTCTATCTGTCTATTTGTAGAATCCTCGAATAGCGTCAACATTTTCGTCTTCAATGCTTGATATTTTCCCGACTCTGGAGGTTTGGCCTGAAAGTCGGATAATTGCACAATGACATCCTTAGGCAAATTCGCAACAACTAAATCAAATCTAGTATCATCGCTCATCATCTGTGGAGCGAGAATTGCCTCGACGCGGATGAACCATACGCGCGGTTGGTCCACTCAAAATTCGGGAATTCGCGACGACAGTGTTACTGCCATAATGTCCGTAGATGGAATATGGGGTACGTCCGGAACACCAGTGGTCATTATCACTGAATTTAAAAGTCACTGATCGCACACAAATAGTCACAAAAGTTAGTACACTGTGGACCACAAAAAAAAAAAAACAATCACGTCGGTGTCACCAATTTAGGATACTATGTTGCGTGTGTTCTGTTGGTCAAATGAAATAACAATTCGACCTAACTTAACAGTATGAGTGCAAACGAACGACTGTTAGGTCGTAGAATAGTTTAGAGTAAAAATTAATTAGTATTTGTTGTAAGTTTGATGTGAGAACAATATAGTACGGTTTTATTTTATCGTGAATTGTTATTTCATTTGACCAACAGAACACACGCAACATAGTATCCTAAAATCATTGTGTGTTTTAGTAAGTTACTGGACCACCAATGTGGACTGGGCCCGCTTGGTTGATTATTGCCCATTCTCTATCTCATAGAGAGGAGGCCGGAGGAGAAGGAGGAGGAGGAGGAGGAGTGGGAACTTTAAAAGGCTGAAGATGACGATGATGATGGAAAACTATCTTCTGCCCGTGTCTTCGCCATCGTGAACAGTGTTTTATTGTCCCAAAGGAATATTATGATGGGATGAAAAATATTCTGCGATAATCCAGGTTATAAACTATCTGTGTGATAAATTGCATCGAAATCCGTTCAGCTGTTTTTGCGTGATTAAAACACAAACATACAAACTTCCGCATTTATAATATTATAGGGATGAAACAAACACTATATCTATCAAATGTGTGAGTTTTCCAAAGCATCTCGAATCGAATAAAATTTTGATTCACTGTATGCGACATCTAAAAAAAGAATTCAGCACCGACTGAATATGATAAATGGTTTTACATCATTGAAATGAAAAATCGTTACATAAGATATCGCTTTATCCGCTACAAGACTCGTGTCTCGTTTAAATTCTTCGCGAGACAGATTCGACTGCTACTTGGGAGAAACAAATCGATGTTGCATCCGTTCAATCTGAACATCACAGTTTCTGTACCTTTTCTAAGTATTGTTAAATTTGTAAACATATCTATCATTTGTCGATCTTTTATAATGTTTCATTTTAGAAAAAAAACATTGTTTTTAGGGTTCCGTACCGAAAGGGTAAAAACGGCACCCTATTACTAAAACTCCACGATCCGTCTTTCCTTCTTTCACCAGGCTGTATCTCATGAACTTTGATAGCTAGACAGTTGAAATTTTCACAGATGATATATTCCTGTTGCCGCTATAACAACAAATACTAAAAACAGAATAAAATAAATATTTAAGTGGGTATCCCATACAACAAATGTAATATATTTGCCGATCACATTTTTGTCCTCTCTTGTTTATGGAAATCTACAGGGTAGATTCCATACAAAATAGAACCATTTTCTGCTAGTCTGAAGGTTTACTGACTTTTAACGGTTTCTACCTTCCAAAATATAATAAGACATGAGTGTCATTGATTACGTACGACCTACTCAGAACTGGCCAGTGATACGATATTTGTACGATAAGGGATGTTTCCATTTATAAACAAATACGTGGTTACATAGCTAGGGTTTTTGTCTGGATGTATGAAATTTACTCCACGTGGGTATAATTCATGTGAAAGAAAACAGACGTTGAAAAGATCGGCGACACAATATTATTAAGTTAAAGTGTAAAAAAGTATGCCTATTCTAAAGTTAGCAAAATTTATAAAATTTATTTCTTTCTCAACGGAAACAAGACATGGTAACACTTAATATTTCAATTTTATAAAATGCCCACAGTACTCCTTTCTGTCTGTGTCACACAAAATATTACTATTGTTGCCATCTGTGTCCCCAGTCCGGAGGTGCTGTTGTGTCATAATATTTTTTCTTATTAACCTACATTAAACTTACTTATAATCATACCTTCCTTTGCTTGAATATAATATTTACTATATCCACTACTAAACTACCTAAACTAAACAAACAGTATAAGCCTTTGTTTTTATATCTGAACTTTAAACGCTCATTTACCTATTTATACGAGTATTTACTAATTTATTTATTTTTTATTCATAAATAAAACTGTTCGCTCCGTCACTTGCCACTAAGGTTTCATTGGTTCGGAGTCATCCAGTCGACACCGGCTATCGCTGAAAACATGCAGCGCTGTGGCTCTGTCTCGCACACGAGTCCCAGCATTATGCTGAGCGATGACCGTTTTGCGTAGTTGTGACGCATACTTTGTAATGATTGTAAGTTTTTTTAAATCCTTTTTATGGTATGCGTCGTGCCTGGCGCAAATAAACAATTTTTCTTTCTTCTTAATCCCACAATAGTGCGGTGGGATTGTCCAGATGTAATTTTCAAACCCAAACCACTGCATCTCCTAAAAGCCAGAATCAGCAGTGGTGACTACCAGAAAAGCGCCGAGGCAATGAAGCTCGACGAAGTCCCGGAGACTGAATTCAACTGTCTTGGATCCAACGAAATTAATCAGAAAAGAATAAAGGAGGAGTAGGAAAACCGAAACATAATTTCCATTTCCCTCCATATCAAGCAGGAGACAGAACAAACAAGGCCAATAGGCACAAAGGGTCGTTTACAACTGGGATAAGCCCAGTTGTCTAGCACCACGGATAAAAAATTACATTCATATTAATGGGTCCTAACATTGTGAGCTGTTATATTTGATTCCAATAATAGGTATTGCAAAAATGCTTGAAATCGATGTGGTGACACTTGGAAGGGGTCTATGTCGAGCAGTGCAAATGATGTTGATGATAGTTTGCAAAGTATTTGGGTTCAAAGCATTTCAATAAAAAAAATCTTTTTACAAAAAAAACTACAGACTTCCAACTAAAAACACTACAAAGGGAAAAATAACTTTTCTTTTCGAAGTCGGTGTCTTTGGTAGGTACCAAGTTTTGTACTAGCGTGATGTTATGTTATGAAATGATATAAACAAACATGCGATTGGAGCAATCCCGAGAGATTTGCCGTTACTTATTGAAGAGTTAGGTTGTATATCTCCGAAATTGTCTGTCAGATCTCCACCAAATTAAAATGGGACAAATTTCGGAACATACTCTATCAAACAAAAAATAATTTTCAGAATCGGTCCACAATTGACGGAGATATCGGTGAACATAAAAAAAAACATTCATGAAGTCGAACATAGAACCTCCTCCTTTTTTGAAAGTCAGTAAAAATCCAAAATGCCTCAATCACTAAACAACATACCTACTCACTCATTATTCCAAAGCAGCAGACATCGTATTACTAAGCAAAACAACAAAAAAAACCGTGCTAACATCGAAGTTTTGTGTTCAAAACTTCGATGTTAGCTCGGATTTGTTTTTCCAGCAAGACTTGCTATACAAATATTTTTATTTGGATCTTTCCGGAAACTTCTCAAAGGAAGCACTCATTATGTAAACATGCCTTACTGAATCCACTTCGAGGAGTTTTCTCAAGAAATCCTCGAACTACAGAATCCAAAGGAATTAAAGTTCAACATTTTAGAAGTTAATTTCATTTGCTTTCGATGCAACGTGCAGTGTTGAGTTTGTATCAAGCGGAAAGTGTTTTGTTTAAGAATGGGATTGTGTAGTGTACAATGAAAGGATGTCTTATGGGAATGAGAAAGAAAGACAGAGAACAATAAAAAAGTAATAATCTTTTTCAAACAAGCTTTTACTGGACTAAATAAAAACCGGCCAAGTGCGAGTCGGATTCGCGCACGAAGGGTTCCGTACCGTTATCGCAAAAAATATATATACTGACATGAGACCGCGCGGCTACTATAAAAATATAGTAGTCGTCAAGGTTAGTAGCGGAGCAACCCAGGATGACGATCTTTTAAAATCATTCCTCATTATTTCATAAAGGTAGCCATAACTGGCGTGCGTGTAAGACCAATGTATGAATGTAAACGTAGCAAAAGGAATATATAAGGATCGCGGCAGATGGCGTTCCGTATTTTGATGGGCAAAAGGGCGTGAGTGTATACTATGTATGTACTCGTATTTGTATATGTGCGAGTTGGTGACCTTATAGGGGCAACCGAAGGTTTTGTCTTTGCGATGGACGAAGTTATGATGACGAACTACTTTTTTTTTTGTTGGGACAATCCCACCGCACTTTTCCCAAACCACTGCAACTTTTGAAAGCCACAATCAACATTGGCGACCACCAGAAAAGCGCCGAGGCAATAAAGCTCGACGAAGTCCCGTAGAATGAATATAACTGTCTTGGATCCCGCCACGAAATTAATCAGAAAGAATAACGGAGTAGTAGAAAGAAATACAAATTTCCACTTCAAACAAAAAAATACAAACGATGAACAACTACCGGAAATACATTGTGAAGGACGGCACGCTTGACATCTGTCGGCCATGTCACCGGTCGTAGGAATCATTCCGTCACATTATCTCCGGTTATTCTAGTCTAGCTAACGGCGACTATTTGCATAGACACAACCTTGTTGCCAGGATTATCCATCAGCAATTTGCTCTTAAATACAATCTTGTGCAATCGGAAGTGCCTAACTATAAGTATGTGCCCGACCCAGTTCTCGAAAATGGCAATGTCATGTTGTATTTGGATCGGTCTATCGTCACTGGCAGGACTATTTTTGCCAATAAGCCTGACAGAGTGATGATAGACCGACTAGAGCGTCGCGTAATGATTGTTGTTAGCGGTCCCCCATGACGAGAACCTCGTGAAAGCTGAGAGAGATAAGAAAAGTAAGTATCTTGATCTTGCTCGCGTCGCCATGTGGGATGTGAATTCAGAAGTCATTGTGCCAATAGTCTTGACGGCCAATGGCATAATAGCCAAGAGCCTCGACGAACATCTAAGGATGCTCTCTTTGGGCAGCTGGATCAAGGGCTTGATCCAGAAACCGGTACTCCTGGACACGGCGCGTTTAGTCAGGAGGTTCTTCTCTCAGGAGCTCTGACCACCGGTAGCTTGGACCCTGCTCCCGATACCGATGGGCTACTATTTTTGTATTTTTAAATGGCTCTTTTATAGAATCATATTTAAAATGTAAAAGTATGTATAATATAAAATAAGAACATGGAATAATAATATTTTTATTATCAGAAAATACAAGTATAACACACGTATATAAAGTACACATAATTGTTAACTTGGGAACAGAGAACCCGTATATGTATGTATGTACTCGTATTATGAGACCAACGGTGACATCGCGAAATAAATGTTCCGAAGGAGAGCTATTATATTCAGAAACAATAGTGACATTTTTATCATAAATCAGATTTGATCCCATAGTAAAAGTTAATATAACCATAAGTGCTTTCAGTCCCTGAAAGATAGCTAAAGCATTAACTCTTCCTGAGTAGTGTTTATTTATTTTTCTTACATTGAAGCACACTTCTAGTCTGCAATAAACTAACCTCTCCTCTCCCATCCTAGTTCCAAGTAAAAGAATTTAAATGTAAGAACATTTTAAAAGAGAGTAAATGTTGAGTGCTTTGCAACCTTGCTTACCTACCTGTAATTAAAACTTAACTGAGAGAAGCGAGGTATTAACTAAACCCATTTATTAGTTTTGCGGTCTCTTGTAAAGGAGACCTGTTGCTATTTGTATATTGTAACTAAGTATGAACCTTTGCTAAATAAACTTTGACCAAGAATACCACAATTTGGCAATAGTCTTGGCTTCTTTGGGATTTAAAAGCCGCCTCGTGGGTTGGTCCAGCGGTCAACATCTGCTGAGAGTTTTGGGTTTCCTTTCCCAGGCCGAGCAGTGTTTATTAACCATATTTTTTTTTTATCCTAGCTATCTATCTATGGTTTAATAAATCTGTAGAAAAGACGTTTTTGTACATCGAAAATACTGCCACATAAAATAGCCAGGGTGTTAAAGGATAACCAACAGAACCCATTTCCTGCATTCTTGGATATTTTGTCTTTTTAGTTGTGTACGCATCACGTAAAATATACGAAACCGTCGTAGATAACTTTTATACATAAAAATTGTGCGTAACTAGAAGTATTACTTCGTTTTTGTTTCATCGCAATTGGTTAACTCTTTCAAAAGTTAGATGAATTTAAATTGTTCAAGAAGTAAAATATCACAACACAACACAT
Source organism: Anorthoa munda (assembly GCA_945859665.1). Taxonomy (NCBI): domain Eukaryota; kingdom Metazoa; phylum Arthropoda; class Insecta; order Lepidoptera; family Noctuidae; genus Anorthoa; species Anorthoa munda. The sequence goes on along the minus strand of OX243899.1, from coordinate 2,548,973 downwards.
GTAATTCAGATTTTCGAACTGTTGTCTCCATATTCGATATCGAGAGATAGATGGCGTTTTGCATTTGACGTCATTTTCTGAATGGTGGTGTTATGATTCGCCGTGAAAGAATGATTCTAGAAAAAAAAAATTAAGTTTAGGTAGAAAGGCAAGTAGAGTACGTGGGAAGGTATCTTATCTTATCTTGTGGAGGGTCGAGAAATAACTCGGACACTTCGACCCATTGGGATCTATTGTGGTCCCCTAGATAACTTACTCCTCCCCAATCTTGTTGAAAACTCTTTTACAACGAGACTAGGAGATATGACCCAAACAACAAAAAAAACCGTGCTAACATCGAAGTTTTGTGTTCAAAACTTCGATGTTAGCTCGGATTTGTTTTTCCAGCAAGACTTGCTATACAAATATTTTTATTTGGATCTTTCCGGAAACTTCTCAAAGGAAGCACTCATTATGTAAACATGCCTTACTGAATCCACTTCGAGGAGTTTTCTCAAGAAATCCTCGAACTACAGAATCCAAAGGAATTAAAGTTCAACATTTTAGAAGTTAATTTCATTTGCTTTCGATGCAACGTGCAGTGTTGAGTTTGTATCAAGCGGAAAGTGTTTTGTTTAAGAATGGGATTGTGTAGTGTACAATGAAAGGATGTCTTATGGGAATGAGAAAGTAAGACAGAGAACAATACAAACCGGCCAAGTGCGAGTCGGACTCGTGCACGAAGGGTTCCGTACCAATATTGCAAAAAACGCCAAAAAAAAACATGTTTGTTGTATGGGAGCCCCACTTAAATATTTATTTTATTCTGTTTTTAGTATTTGTTGTTGTAGCGGCAATAGAAAAACATCATCTGTGAAAATTTTAGCTGTCTAGCTATCACGGTTCATGAGATACAGCCTGGTGACAGACAGACACAGACAGACAGACGGACCGCGAAGTCTTAGTAATAGGGTCCCGTTTTTTACCCTTTCGGTAGCGAAAAAGAGCTTCCAAAACCATATACAGACAAGAGACCGGCTACTATAAAAATATAATAGTCGTCAAGGTTAGTAGTGGAGCAACCCAGGATGACGATCTTTTAAAATCATTCCTCATTATTTCGTGCGTGCGTGTAAGACCAATGTATGAATGTAGCAAAAGGAATATGTAAGGATCGTGGCAGGTGGCGTTCTGTAGTTTCATTGGAACAAGGGCGTGAGTGTATACTATATATGTACTCGTTTAAGGCACCGTAGACCACATACATACGCTGCGGCAGGTTATACAGAAGACCGAAGAGTACAACCTGCCTCTCTGTTTAGCGTTTGTGAACTACGAGAAAGCCTTCGATTCGATCGGGACTTGGGCTGTACTGCAGTCTCTCCAACGATGCCAAATTGACTACCGGTACATCGAAGTGTTGAAGTGTTTATACAAAAACGCCACCATGTCAGTTCGACTTCAGGATCAGACCTCGGAACCAGTCCTTCTGCAGCGAGGTGTGAGATAGGGAGACGTCATATCTCCGAAGCTGTTTACCGCTGCACTGGAGGATGTCTTCAAGGTTCTGGACTGGAGAGGGCTAGGCATCAACGTCAATGGCGAGTACATCACTCACCTTCGGTTTGCTGACGATATAGTGGTTATGGCTGAGACCATGGAGGGCCTCAGTACAATGCTCGATGACCTCAGTAGAGCTTCCGAAAGAGTGGGTCTTAGAATGAACATGGACAAAACCAAGGTGATGTTGAATGCCCATGTTACAACCACTCCTATCAAGGTAGGAGAATCTACACTCGAAGTTGTGGGCGACTATGTCTACCTGGGACAAACGATCCAGTTGGGTACGGCCAACTTCGAGAAAGAGGTCAACCGTCGAATCCGACTCGGCTGGGCAGCGTTCGGGAAGTTGCGCGGTATCTTCTCGTCCAACTTACCACAGTGTCTCAAGACGAAAGTCTATGACCAGTGTGTGTTGCCAGTGTTGACATATGGCTCTGAGACGTGGTCGCTTACAATGGGCCTCATCAGAAAGCTTACAGTCACTCAAAGGGCAATGGAGAGGGCTATGCTCGGCGTTTCCTTGCGTGATCGAATCAGAAATGTAGAGATTCGCAAGATAACCAAGGTTACCGACATAGCCCGAAGAATTGCCAAACTTAAGTGGCAGTGGGCAGGGCACATTGCTCGCAGAACGGATGGCCGATGGGGCAGAAAGGTTCTGGAGTGGCGACCGCGAACTGGAAGACGTTGCGTTGGAAGGCCTCCAACCAGGTGGACCGATGACCTGGTGAAGGTTGCGGGAATCCGCTGGTTGCGAGACGCACGGGACCGATTAATGTGGCGACGCTTGGGGGAGGCCTATGTCCAGCAGTGTACGTCTTTCGGCTGATATAATGATGATGATATATATATGTGTGATTTGGGGACCATTTACGGGCAACCGAAGGTTTTGTCTTTGCGATTATGGACGAAGTTATGATGACGAATAACTTTTTTTTTGACAATCCCACCGCACTTTTCCCAAACCATTGCAACTTCTGAAAGCCAGAATCAACATTGGCGACCACCAGAAAGCGCCCAGGCAATAAAGCTCGATGAAGTCCCGGGGAATGAATTTAACTGTCTTGAATCCCGCCACGAAATTAATCAGAAAAGAATAACGGAGTAGTAGGAAAAAAATACAAATTTCCACTTGACACAAAAAAATATAAATGATGAACAACTACCGGAAATATATTGTGAAGGACGGCACGCTTAACATCTGTCGGCTACGTCACCGGCCGGAGGAATCATTCCGTCACATTATCTCCGGTTATTCTAGTCTAGATTACGGCGACTATTTGCATAGACACAACCTTGTAGCCTGTTCAGGGATGCAAGGGATGTAATACTAGGGTTTGGCTGGTAGGATTAGAGAGAGGTTTGTGGAGTAAAATAAAACGTGACCGTTCGTGGAGAGAATCAATATCGCTATATTTTGACATGACAGATAAAGTACTGACACTACAAGCAGTGTTGCAAGACAAAATAATATATTTAATTAAATGTTGGGGATGCCAACATGCCACAATTATCCATCAGCAATTTGCTCTTAAATACAATCTTGTGGAATCGGAAGTGCCTTACTATAAGTATGTACTCGAAACAGTTCTCTAAAATGGCAATGTCATGTTGTATTTGGATAGGTCTATCATCACTGACAGGACTATTGTTGCAAATAAGCCTGACATAATAGTGATTGTTGATATAGCGGTTCCCCATGACGGGAAGCTCGTGAAGGCTGAGAGAGACAAGAAAAGTAAGTATCTTGATCTGGCTCGCGTCGCCATGTGGGATGTGAATTCAGCAGTCATTGTGCCAATAGTCGTGAAGGCCAATGGCATAATAGCCAAGAGCCTCGACGAACATCTGAGGAGGCTCTCGTTGGGCAGCTGGATCCAGAAACTGGTACTCCTGGACACGGCGCGTTTAGTCAGGAGGTTCTTCTCTCAGGAGCTCTGACCACCGGTAGCTTAGACCCTGTTCCCGATACCGGTGGGCTACTATTTTTGTATTTTTAAATGTCTTTTTTATAGAATCATATTTAAAATGCAAAAGTATGTATAATATAAAATAAATACATGGAATAATATTATTTTTATTAGCAGAAATTACAAGTTTGACACATATTCAAGTACATATAATTGTCAACTAGGGCACAGAGAACTAATATATGTATGTATGTACTCGTATTACGTGACCAATGGCGTAATCGCGAAATAAATGTTCCGAAGGAGAGCTATGATATTCAGAAACAATAGTGACATTTTTATCATAAATCAGATTTGATCCCATAGTAAAAGTTAATATAACCATAAGTGCTTTCAGTTCCTGAAAGATAGCCAAAGCATTAACTCTTCCTGAGTAGTGTTTATTTATTTTTCTTACATTGAAGCACACTGCTAGTCTGCAATAAACTAACCCCTCCTCTCCCATCCTAGTTCCAAGTAAAAGAATTTAAATGTAAGAACATTTTAAAAGAGAGTAAATGTTGAGTGCTTTGCAACCTTGCTTACCTACCTGTAATTAAAACTTAACTGAGAGAAGCGAGGTATTAACTAAACCCATTTATTAGTTCTGCGGTCTCTTGTAAAGGAGACCTGTTGCTATTTGTATATTGTAAGTATGAACCTTTGGTAAATAAACTTTGACCAAGAATACCACAATTTGGCAATAGTCTTGGCTTCTTTGGGATTTAAAAGCCGCCTCGTGGGTTGGTCCAGCGGTCAACATCTGCTGAGAGTTTTGGGTTCTATTCCCAGGCCGAGCATAACTAGAAGTATTACTTCGTTTTTGTTTCATCGCAATTGGTTAACTCTTTCAAAAGTTAGATGAATTTGAATTGTTCAAGAAGTAAAATATCGCAACACATGTAATTCAGATTTTCGAACTGTTGACTCCATATTCGATATCGAGAGATAGATGGCGTTTTGCATTTGATGTCATTTTCTGTATAGTGGTGTTAAGATTCGCCGTGAAAGAATGATCCTAGAAAAAAAAAATATGTTTAGGTAGAAAGGCAAGTAGGGTACGTGGGACGGTATCTTATCTTATGGAGGGGCTGAGAAATAACTCGGACACTTCGACCCATTGGGATCTATTGTGGTTCCCTAGATAACTTACTCCTCCCCAATCTCGTTGAAAACTCTTTTACAAAGAGACTAGGAGATATGAGCCTATAGTCTTCTGGTTTTGGATATCCAACCCCAAGAAGACTCATTCGCTTACCAGCCAGTGCACCAGTGCATCGCATGTGCACAGAAGGTGCTCCATGCGTTCCGTATGTTCCCCACACAACCTGCACATGGGTGTCGCGGTTAGACCCATCTTCATGAGCATGTCATTGGTTCCAAAGTGCCCAGTAAAGGCCCCAAGCAGGTAGCGGATTTGCCCCCTGCTCATGTTCCACGTGGGAAGGTAAGTAGGGAAAGGTAGGCAGTTGCCACCTGACGAGAGCGAAGCCTCGGGCACAGCTATATATACTAATAAATAGGGTTAGTAATAACAGCCTATTCGTGCTGCACTGCAGGACAAAGGTCTCTACTCATACAGAGAAGGTACGAGCATCAATCACGAAACTTCCTTATTGCGGGTTGCCGATTTCAGATCTGTTCATTTTAACTGCCTCGGTCTAGTCTAGCACCACTGCTGATTATGCTGACTGCACTTACCACGGGGAGATAGCGCAGATATGTAGGACTCCAACCCACTAAAACTCCTGTGTCGCTTATGGTGAGAACACGGGCACGCGTTAGCACTCACTGCAAACATGCTGACTGTCGAACTTGAGTTCGATCACCAGGTTAGGCAAAGTTTTAAGTAACGCATGCCGAGGTCAGTCAATGGATGGGTGAGCATCTAGTCAGAAGCCCTGAAAACTGGCACAGTCTTGCAAGTTATATCGTGTTACTCAATTACTGGGTTGTCAAGGACAGTTAGACTGAAAACCGATACCAATATACCTATAAAAAGGCTACACCGAAATAGGTATTCCTGCTACAAAATTGTGTGTTCAGTTTACTTCCAAAAGCGTGAATGCTAGGAGGAAACAATTTAGTTGGTCGATATTCGTTTTAGAGCGGATAGAAGATACAAGTGCAGGGAAAATGCATTTACAGTTCACAGAGATTTCGTTTCGGTTTCGATATCCCAGATAATCCTAATCTATCGGATATTTATTGAAATTGTTTTGAGGTGGGGGAGAGAGCTGGACCCGTGGTGTAAGTTTTGCTCAAGAACTATGGGTAGTTTGTTAATATAGCATTTCATCTTTCCTGTATAGTGTTAAGGGCACACATACGAGGGGTGGTCCAGGAGATTGTGAAATATTTTTCTTAAAATACATCTTTCAGGCTTTTTTCACTTACTTTTGGACCTTCCTAATTTCCTATGTGGGTTCTCAGATTTGCAAGTTAAAACCTATCATTACAATAAGCTGCGAAGATATTGCCATGAACTTGGCAATAGCTACCAAGTTACCATAACGTTACAAAACGATTATGGTTCCAATGTACCGCAGTGTCAAAATACGTCAAAGTATGGCTTCAGATGATAGGCTGCCCCTGCTAAACTTATATCACATCACATCACATCATCAGCCTATTAATGTTCCCACTGCTGGGACACAGGCTTCCTCTCTGTGAGAGGGAATGGGCCGTAATCCACCACGCGGGCCCAGTGCGGCTTGGTGGATGTCACATGTCTTCGATTTTTTTGTTCTAGGACATGCCAGTTTCCTCACGATGTTTTCCTTCACCGTTTTGAGAGCAGTGATGATGAAATAATTTACACAAAGTAAAGCGCCTGCCTGGGCTCGAACCCACGAACTACAACTTGTAAGTCGCCGCCGATACCCCTGGGCCACCACTGCTCTAAACTGCTAAACTTATATAAGTATAATAATAAAAAATAAAAAAACCCAGCCAAGTGTGAGTCGGACTCGCGCACGAAGGTTTCCGTACCGTTATCGCAAAAAACGGCGAAAAAAATACGTTTATTATATGGGAATATTTATTTTATTCAGTTTTATAGCGGCAACAGAAATACATCCTCCATTATATATCTTCGTTGGAAACTGAACTTTAGACCAAGTATATTATTTTATTAGTAAACAAAATTTTCCAGCTTTATATCTTTAACGCCGTTTTTTTTAAATTAAAAGTAAACGGACTTAAAGATGATAGATCAAATAAAAATTCAAATTGAATTATTAATTAATTATTATCAATTAACTTATTTATTAAATTAAATAATTAATTAAATTATATATTTATATTAATAGATAATAAATATATAGCTACTTATATCGCTGTTCTCTAAACTCCCGTCATATACTGTAACATACCGATAAAGCTGGAAACAGCCTTAAAAAATCCCAGCAGTATTTCAGCCTTAAAATAGCATTTAATACAAAAGCATTTAAACTCCTAAACCTCATTATCACTGAAACAGCTTCAAAAGAAAATCCAGTACTTATTAAAGAACAAAATGTCGTTTATATAAGCGTCATTAATCCTAGAAGTAAAATTAAGACGAGCGCTTCCCTGAGAGTCCAGATCCCAGTCTTTAGTTAAAGAGTAACTTTTGCCCGCGGCTTTGCTTGCTTTAATATAGATTTCCTCAATCAATTCTGTTTGTCGATCTACTTGTTCAAGATTCTGATCTCCTGGTAGTTTGTGAGTCTTTGCCACTCATGATTCCAGCGCCGGATTTTTTTTACTTCTTGATCCTGGATATAAGTAAGCAAATCGGACGACATAATAAGAAGTTTCATATAAAATTCACGCCTCGCCCATTTCACCCCCTTCAAGATTCATGCAATAAGAAGTAGCTTATAATAGTTTCTAAGGTTCCATGTATTTCTGAACTAAAATTCGTCAAAATCTGGTCAGTGATTTAGGCGTGAAAGGGTGACAAACAAAGTCACTTTTGTATTTGTAGATGATAAGGAAAAAGGTGCCTGACGAAGATTAGTTATGTAGAATGGACAGAGGACAGAGATTATGTAAAGCGCGCGGGATGAAAACAAAACCTTTGTATTTCGAGGAGGAAAGTGGCTATAGAGTAAGTTATGAGGATGGGTATAGTGTAGGTTCATATTCTGCCTCTTGTATACGGTCCAAATTGTTTGTTCACAGGGCAGTGAAAATTATTCATTTATGAACAACTAGCTTTATCCCGCGGCTTCATTCTTCTTATTCTTATTCTTTATTGTACACAAAACATAAAAACATACAAATACAAAAGAAAGTTCATGTACAAAGGCGAGCTTAACCCATAGTTGGGTTCTCTGACAGCAAACCTCAATTCTAGTGGCATTTTTGTTTTTTTTTTGTTTTCGTGGTGAAACCTTCAAAAGGCGCCTAGACCTTTGGGGAAAATACCAGGGAGTGTGGGATTTTTACCTCACTAAAACGACCCTGGTGATCACCATCAGCACATGGAGGAGGCCTCGTTACCTCTTATGAGACAAAACCGGCGTTGCACCCTCTGTGCAACGCCTGTTAGGACATCTCCCTGGGGAGACTGTGAGACGTCTACTCTGAGCATCGTGCATAGCAGCACGTGACCACTGTGTCACCGTCTTACCTGGAGTCACATGCTGGGCTGCACTAGACATCACAGAGTGGCCAGGCACCTGCAGTGCATTCGTAAGATAAATCAGGGTGGCGCAAGTGGGCCCAAGTAAGTATTTAAACATAGCCAATATCTTTAATATAGAATATTATAAAATAGTATGTTGTGTTACAATTTTAGTGTAGGATAAAGTAAATACAGTCTGTCTATCCAAGCACTGGGCTATATCAATATTCCAGTTATTCTACGGTGTAAGGGGTTATAATAATAAAACATTCATGGTTCATGACTGCTCACCGTTCATGGCGTCATTTTGTCTCGTGAACATTGAAGCAATGTCTTTAAGAGAAGGGGAATAAATTTTTCATTTTTATGGAGATTTCTATGTCTCATTCTATGGCTTTGGAAGGTGTAGTAAAGGGGAACAAGCATTTTGCATCTTAAATAAATTTTTTTTTACCTGCGCGGCGGGTGATTTTATAGTATAGACAAACGCCACCTTTCAACTTAGGCTTTGGGCTGCTGCTTACCTATGGAAAAAGAAGACATTGTATGTTGACTCCCAATAAATTGAGATGGTAGGAAAGCAAAATAATCGAATAAATCGAATAAATCAAATGTATGAAAACAGGCACTGCAATGGCAAAAGCTATTTTACAAACTTTTAATTAACTTGCAATGTATGTATGTTCGTAAGTCTGTTCGGGTCAAATCTTGCGACTGAATTTTAAAGCAGTTATCCTTCATCGATTAAGTTGAAATTTTGTATACACGTTTAATTTGGATGACAATGCATGGTTAGATAAGTCACGTCATTCTAAATCCAATATGGCGGACGGCCCAAGATGGTGGACTAGTTATTTTTTGTGCACTGCCATGATATGGGTATCAAATGAAAGGATTTACTGAGAAGAATACGAAAAAAGCTAGTTTAAAAAACCGGCCAAGTGCGAGTCGGACTCGCACGCGAAGGGTTCCGTACCATTATCGCAAAACACTGCAAAAAAATCACGTTTGTTGTATGGGAGCCCCCCTTAATTTATTTTATTTTAATTTAATAATTATTATTTTTTGAAGAGAATATACAACTAAATATTCTGTGAATATTTCATGCGTCTACCTGTTGCCGTTATTAATATCGAGCAAAAAACGGCAAAAATATCACGTTTGTTGTATGGGAGCCCCCCTTAAATATTAATTTTATACTGTTTTTAGTATTTGTTGTTATAGCGGCAACAGAAATACATCATCTGTGAAAATTTCAACTGTCTAACTATCACGGTTCATGAGATACAGCCTGGTGACAGACAGACAGACAGACAGACAGACGGACAGCGAAGTCTCAGTAATAGGGTCCCGTTTTTACCCTTTGGGTACGGCACCCTAAAAAAGAATAAACTATTATTTACTTACATAAAGTACAACATTCCACAAAGATGGCAGAAACTAGCAATTCCTTTAAAGCGACATCATATTTCAATGTTGAAAGGCAGGACTTGGCAACGTGCACGCATTGCATACTAAAAACTTCTTGATGTATAGGTCGCAGAGTTAAGAACTTACTCCTGCCAAAGTGTCGGCTGACGGAACAAAATATACGATTCATACAATTTAAAGATGGCCGTCTATTACTTAGATGCATAGTAATGCGTGATGGCTCTTTTAGCGTTCGAATAGACGCTATTTGTTAGCAGAAACGGTATAAAATTTGTAAGGAATTAACTTCTTGGCGAGACTGGATATGGAATATAAAAAAAATTATAAATTAATAAATCAACAAAAATGTGGGTCCCGGAAAATGTCCGACTACATCGCGGTAGACCTAGCCGAAGACGGTAGGACGAACTTGACGCCTATCGACAGGATTGGCCCACATTAGCACTAGACTGAGATGAATGGAAGGAAGAAAGAGAGGCCTTTGCCCAGCAGTGGGACAGAATAGGGTGAATAAAAATGTAAAGAACTAAATACACTCGTATCTTATGTGGATGTATAACAAAGTGCCTTCCTCATATATGTATTTCTTTTTCATCTTTCGTCCTAGATATTAATCCTAGGAATGAGTCCCTTGCAAAGTAATTCGCGAAGATAACTAGCCGTGTAACTAGTCTCCTATTAAAGTATAATTTCTGCTACGTCGTATATCATCTCGTTATGTCAAGTCAGACAATGGAGCAACAAAAGCACTGAATGCAGATGATAAGTCCCCAGGATTCCCGACGTTTTCTCAGCACTTACTTAGTTTCGGCTCCAGCAAAGAGATATTTCTAAAAGTTTGCTACAATTGTTACTTAGGTACCGGGCTTGACGAGCTTTGTTTTAGTCTCGTCAGAGAATATTCTTCGTAAATATATCAAAGTTGCGTTCACATTTTGCAAAAGATTTCAGTACCTTTGGGTAGGATAATTTTTATGTCACTCTGTGTATTTATTTGTTTATTATATACTTCGTTGTATACCTCATAATAAACTTAGAACAATCATTTGACGATAAAAATGATCATGACCATTGTGTTATCTGCTGAATTTGGAAGGGAGACGAGAAGGGACCAATTTATTTGAGATCGACGCTACAAGTCTTCTTTTTCCATACTTCTCCTCTCCAGCCATTTCATACAGTTCATCCATCGTTTCTTTGGTGTTCCTCTTCCCCCGCCCCCCGGTGGGTTCCCGCATTATCGAGGCGGGGGGTGCTCAGTAACCGTGGCTTGGTCACCCACGGTGAAGCGAAGAGGAACCCGAGGAGGGGCCGCTCGTCAGGGCTTTTGCCGATAAGCCGACGACGTAGCGGCCAACTAGTAGGTTGCAGTGCCGCTTGGTAACAGGCGACATCGCAACTGAGGCGGGCCACGATGTCTTATGGAGATTCCCAGGTCCCATACGATGTCGCGGCTGATGGTTGGAGGCCGCGGTGGGAGAGGAGTGCCGGTATTGCGGTGCGCCGCTCTCCCTACCTTCCGCGGCCCGGACGGGGTCGCCACCGTCTGATGGCGGACGCGATGAGGCCGCAGGGGAGGAGGAGTGTCGGTATTACGTTAGCCGTTCTCCCTATCCCCTGCGGCCGAAAAATGGTAGGTGGCGGGGCCTTTGACCATGACCCGTCACAGGGGGACCAAGGGTTCCATACACGGGGTCGTCTGGCGCCCATGTGCTGATTGGTCCTTTTTTTTTTTTTTTTTTTTTTTTTTGCTTGGTGAAATGCTCATGCATACTGCGCTACCACGGGGAGATAGCGCAGTTATGTGGGACTCTAACCCACTAAAACTCCACGGTGTCCTCCTGTGCCGCTTATGGCGGGAACACGGGTACGCGTTAGCACTCACCGCGAACCCGCCGCGGCTGTCCGTCACCGGACCCTCCTCTGAGGATTACCCCCCATCACCGGCGCACCAGAACACACTGTGCGCCGTGACCACCCCAGGGACCAAACCAGTACATGGGTGCCAGACGACCCCGTGTATGGCACCCTTGGTCCCCTTGTGACGGGTCAAGGTCAATGGCCCCGCCACCTACCATGTTTCGGCTGCAGGGGATAGGGAGAGCGGCCAATGCTATACCGACACTCCTCTTCCCCTGCGGCCCCACCGCGTCCGCCATCAGACGGTGGCGACCCCGTCCAGGCCGCGGAAGGTAGGGAGAGCGGCGCACCGCAATACCGGCACTCCTCTCCCGCCGCGGCCTCCAACCCTCAGCCGTGATATTGTATGGGTTTGGGAGACCCCATATGACATCACGGCCCGCCTCAGTTGCGATGTTGCCCAGGCAGCACCGCAACCTACATGTTGGCCGCTACGTCGTCGGCTTATCGGCAAAAGCCCTGACGAGCGGCCCCTCCTCGGGTTCCTCAGGTGATCGAAGTTTTAGAATTGAAGCCACGGTTACTGAGCCCCCCCGCCTCGACAATGCGGGAACCCACCGGGGGGGGTGACTGGTCCCTGGGGTGGTCACGGCGTACAGTGTGTTCTGGTGCGCCGGTGACGGGGGGTACTCCCCCGAGGAGGGTCCGGTGACGGACAGCCGCGGCGGGTTCGCGGTGAGTGCTAACGCGTGCCCGTGTTCCCGCCATAAGCGGCACAGGAGGGACACCGTGGACTTTTAGTGGGTTAGAGTCCCACATAACTGCACTATCTCCCCGTGGTAGTGCAGTATGCAAGAGCATTTCACCAAGCAAAAAAAAAAAAAAAATGGTGTTCCTCTTCTGGCTAATAAGAGCCATCCAGATTGGCATTCCAAACCTTCCTCAAGACATATTCTTTATTCTCCCGCATCACATTCGCCACATAGCATGGAACTAAAAATTATAACAACTTTTATTATATTGGTGTATTCATCTCTAAGAGAACCAGGGTTACCAAAATACCCCGAAGAATTGCTGCACCGGCAGTGGGCAGGGCACCGATCTCGCAGAACGGATGGTCGATGGTGCCGAAAAGTTCTGGAGTGGCGACCGCGAACCGAAAGAACCAGCGTTGGAAGGCCTCCCTTTAGATAGAAATCGCTAGATGCAAGACGCTCATAACCGATCGGTGTGGTGGCACTTGGGCGAGGTTTATGTTCAGCAGCATGATAATGAAGATGATCATCCACTTTTTTTTTGTTTTGGAATTCATCCAATGACTTCTCCCGCTCAGGGTTAAGAGGGAGGGCGTGTCAGACTTTTTACCGACCTAAACCCACCGTGTTCCTTCAGTTGCTTAAGCCAGGGCCGCGGTAACTCTTTTTTAAATTTATCCGCGACCATGATGATCCACCTGATGTATCAATGCTTTGTTGAATGCAGTTATTATATTTTACTATAAAATAAAATGTTCTGACATAAAAACATAAGCTAAGCTTATCCTATCCTAACCTGAGTCCCAATGTCACGAAACCCTTTAGACCCAGATCATTCGAAAACACACAAACACAACCCAAATTACCTATAAAGTACCCTCAAAAAAGAATATTTTTATTCAATATTGTTCCACAAAACCCGGGGCGACATTGTAACAGATCTCAAATTAGAAAAAAAACGAACACGTTTTGTAAAGGTATACCGTTTTGTTTGAACAGAAAACATTTTACGCCGGGTACCTAGCTATTAAAAATGTCGCTTGTGCGAATGAAAAAATAATTACAAGGTTGCTTTTTTACCGACTTCAAAAGAAGGCAGGTTATCAATTCGATACGTATGTATGTTATTTTGTTGGAATTGCACATTATCCACATAATTTACTCTATGTGGGCTTCTAAACATGTGTGCCAAATTTCATGAGTGTGTGTGTATTTGTTTGTTTAAAATAAATTCCGAAAGGAAGTAGGTGTCGAAAAACCATAAAAAACAAGAGGTACCAAAGACACCGACTTCCGAATGAAAGTTATTTTGCACTTTTTAGTGTTTTGTTTTTGAAGTCGGTTTATTTTTTGTGAAAAATTTTGTTATGTGGGTCTGTTATATCATCTTAGGCTCTAGAAATATCAACGAAAGCGTTGGGGTAGCGATTTGAAAAACGTCAAAAATGTATGGGAATGTCAATGTCATCGAAATGACACGTGATCAATCCCTTAATTTTGACATTTCGACCATCGCCTTCGCTGATAGAATATCTCTAGTCTTTTGCCCTTTGCCTCCGTTCAAGTGGATTGACTGTTTCATCATCATCATAAATCGCCTTTTAATGTTCCCACTGCTGGGACACAGGCCTCCCCTCTGTGAGAGAGAATGGGCCGTAATCCACCACGTAGGCCCAGTGCGGGATGGTGGATGTCACATGTCTTCGAATTTTTGGTTCTAGGACATGCCGGTTTCCTCACGTTGTTTTCCTTCACCGTTTTGAGAGCAGTGGTGATGAAATAATTTACACAAAGTAAAGCGCTTGCCTGGGTTCGCATAGATGGTTTGAACCCACAATCTACGACACGTAAGTCGCAGCCTTTACCACTCGACCACTACTGCTCTTGCGATTGACTGTTTTTTTTTTATAATCTTTAGGCTCGCGTTTGACCACTATCTCGCCTGATGTTAAGCGATGATGCGGTCTACGGTGAAGCACGCTTACCTAGAAGAAACCTATTCACTCTTGACTTAAAGACCCCAAGGTTGTAGCTATCAGGGAACAAAGACTCCGGAAGGGAGTTCCACTCCTTAGCTGTGCGTACAATGAAAGTATTAGCAAAACGCTTTGTGCGTATGGGAGGGATGTCCACCATGTACCGATGGCGCATGGCCGTACGTCTTGTAGTCCGATGATGGAAAGGGCTAGGTGGAATCAAATTGTGCAGTTCCGTCGCACACTCCCCGAAATGTAACCGATAAAAAACCGACAGGCTGGCAACTCGGCGTCGATGTTCTTGTCTGTTTCTTAGAATACAAATACACCAAGACACAAAACTTGGAGACGCCTGTAATTTACTTAATTATGATGAATAACAGACTGTCATATTAATTAACGGTTTCAATATTAATCTCAAGCTAGCTTTTGCCAGCAACTTCGCCTGCGTAGTAGTCAAAAATTATCTCTCGGTAACCGGAATAAAAATCCTTTGTTCTAATCCAGGTCATGGTCTATTCATGTGCTAAGTTCCACCCAAATCGATTCAGCAGTTGAGGCGATATTATTAAAAAATATACAGACATTCACGTGAAAGTATTAGTAGAAAGACGTATTTTGCAAAAGCCTTTATATCATCCCCAATTACTGGTATCCAGATATGCAGCAATAAAAAGTTAAATTCAGAGTGATCGAGGATCAATTCAAATTCGTGCGATAAGAAATACCTACCTATGTCCAGCAGTGAACTGTTTGAAGCTAAAGATGATGATATGCGCCAAATTGCTTTTGAATGAGTAGGCTACCCATCTCTGCTTAAAAACCCCAACTGTGGGTTTTTTATTACCCACCATCAACACAGACCTTAAAAATAATAAAAACAAATCCGCACACAAAATACGACCGACCTCAGGCGCTTCCAGCAACACGGATACGTATGTCAACATTAAAATGCTTCAAAGGCCGAAAAAAATATGTTTTTATTTATTCGGTACCCTAAACAGGGTTCGTTATCATTCGGTACTGTTTGCCCCTCGTGAATTCATAATGCTGGGACTCTGGGACCAGAGACAATGGGTGCCTGAAGATTACAAATTACGTCACACTACGGACTTTCTCTTTGCAGAACATGGTCATTTCCGCTTATTACGTATCTTGCAAGAGAAAATCGATAGCGATTGTTGCGCAATAATTGCTCTTCAATCGCGAATCCGAATGATGTATCAGCGATATGCCACACCATAGCAATTTTTGGACTGTGCTGCCTCTATGGGCCAATTATTTAACTAAAATGTACATTTGATCGCAAAGTCATCGCGACTATTTTGTATTTCGTATGGTTTTTGACAGCAGTGCGATAGTCATCGGCGGGCAAATATGGCAGTCAAATCGCGATATTTTTTCCCATCTTGTTGGTCAATCGATCCCAAATTGCTGTAAGTACAGAAATTTTAGAATTTTAGGCAATTTTTTTCAAAATAAGTGCATTTGACATACAGCGAGCGATCAGCAAACGATTATTTAGATAATTCCGATTTTTATGTCGAAAAGTGTTTGATTGCGCGATGACTGCACAATTATTGCTGATTGCTGTTTCATACGTAATAAAGCTTGCCGATGAGTCTATGGTAGAGAAAAGAAAAGATAGTCCGTCTCATTGTTTTGTTAATTTTCAGAGTGATTTATGATTCGGGAGGGCTGTGTAAGGGTTGGCTTTGATACCTTTACAAAGAGGGGTGCGCGTAATGTGAGGATCAAGATGAGTTGAAGAATTTACGATTGCATTCAATTATTTCAAGTGAATTTGTTTTGGTACGTAGCGTGGCGCTGTTATATTGTGTAGATCAAACACAATATAACAGCTGACAGCTGTGGTGCTGTTGTGATTGTTTACCTTTGTTTGGCTAAAACTCATCTGGATAAATGCAAAACGTGTACCAAATATGGGTACGCATCAAAAGTCGACTTTTAATTCATTAGCAATCTTTTAAGATATGAAAGTACTTATGAATATGAACAATTTTTACTATGGTATCATCTTTGAGATACGAACACCGAAATTGACTGTTAATTTGATTCATATAACTGGACGAAATGGTGGAAACAGCAGTTTTTTTTGACACGATTTCATGTTTGGTTTATTTTTCAGTTGTTGATTTTCATAATCTTTCATCCCACTGAAAGATGTGGTGGCCCAGTGTTAACAACCGTGACTTACAAGTTGTAGGTCGTGAGTTCAAACCCATGCGGCGCTTTACTTTGTGTAAATTATTACATCACCACTGTCCTCAAAACGGTGAAGGAAAACATCGTGAGGAAACCGGCGTGCCCTAGAACCAAAAAATCGAAGACATGTGACATCCATTGTGTGGACTACGGCCCATTCCCTCTCACAGAGAGGAGGCCTTTGTCCCAGCAGTGGGAACTTTAAAAGGCTGATGATGATGATGATGATGACTGATAGATTGAGAGCCACCTAAGTCACCTATAATAAGTCTATACCTAGTTATTTTGTTGAACATTCAATCACCAATAGGAAATATGTATGAAAAAATATTTGTTATTTGACCAGTTTATCGATAAAATACTAAAATACTAATACATATTTAAACATAATCAAAATTGATCGAAAAACGAAAGAGATATAACAATTAAAAAAAAATATCTGTCCCACTCGACGAAAACGCCGTTTTCTAGGGCAGCTCGGGGCCTAGTACCATCTGACGTCATGTGGCACGTCGGACATTTCGTTCTAATTTTTTACTTTGACGCTTCATAACTTCGTTTCTGATCGAGATATTTAAAAAAATCTTGTATATTTGTTTACTTATAGTTCATAAGTATTTCATAAAGCAAATACCGAAATTACATGCATATTCCCTATTGACATCGGCATCTGTGCTTACACAGTTGCTGTTTCAGGTAATGTTACGTATGTATGAAGATTATGTAGAACATGATTCACAGTCAGGTGCCCCTGCAGTTCTGTACCACAGGTGCACCTGTATTACAGGTACTACAGGGATACTTGTGATCCGCACTCAAACGTAACGAGTGATTTAAATTTCATGAGTTGCTTTGAGGCCACCATTGCACGTTAATGAAATTTGAATTGCAATTCGATAAATGGTTTTACACATACATAAACTCAGTTCTTTCTCATGGCGGTAGCTGAGACTACGACGCCACCTACTGCGATCCTTACTTCTGTCAGCGTCTTAGCCCGCGCTAAAAGTGTTTTTTTATCCCAAGGGAACATTATACCGGGATGAAAAGTAGCCTATATGCTATTCCAAACTATAATCTGTCCTGGCGTAATGGAGTAAAAAACAAACATTCATCCATCCATCCGTTAAAACTTTTGCACTTAGAATATTAGTAGGAAGTAGGATTCATTGGGAATCCAGTGTTATTTGGTAAAATTCTCACTGTGAAAACTTTGCTGTCACTAGTAGATAACAGAAGGCAAATTGGCAGTTCAATGTACAAAGCTTTCTCCCCTTTCAATTTATATTTTTTTCTCTATCTTGTCTGAATCTTCTTTGTGAGTCATAAAAAATATTTCTTTCCTTCTTTTGATCTGCAGAACACATTTTTGGCAATGATTTTTGGTCATTGAATTGGTTGTATTTTAGACATTTCTACTCTACTCATCACTGTAAACAAATTTATTGTATTCATTCAATTATATTGTCTTTAACAATCTCGGGAGTCTGAGGTCCCGGTCCTTTGGAAGGCGTGCCAGGGCCCGAAGCCAACTCGCAGAGGCCTTGTTAGACATGTATTATGTGATATAAACCGACGACGATTATCCCCGTATGTACTACGTAAGTGCAATCAAGGACAAGCCCCGGTTGATGCAGGACTATTGTTAAATATTGAGACAAAAGACATTGGGCTATGGGTTTGGGAGGTTTCGTGGATCAATAAAATAAAACTAAAGAAGGACTATTGGCCCCTGCCTGACCACTATTGATCTACACGGCTATAAAATGATAGAGGATGACTTGCACACTCATTTAATGGGCCTCCCATAAACAGTCGCTTGCACTTCAGTGACGTAGTGCCAAGGGGGCAACATATACGGAGGTGCTTGAGGATTGGAGAGGAATGCCACGGCAATCAGGACAATCCCGGCAGTACGGTCAAGATCCCTACCAGCATCTTACTAGGTTAACTTCCTTACTCCGAGCTCGTTTGCTCTTGCGAATCTCCACTCAAGCCAGCCAAATAAGGCAAGAGAGAAGTGGGAGCTCTGTTCCCCGATCAATAAAGGCCAGCCGGAGACGAGAGACTTTTCCCTGAAGATCAGGTCCGTGGGGATTTATTATTATCTAATGAAATTGAAGCTTGTGCCAGGATAGTCAGGAGAAAGTTTTTTTTACCTGTTTATCCTCGCACTAAAACACCTTGCAGCTATTACACATTTAAAATGGAGCATAAACTTATACTAACTACTCGTATAAGTCTAGGTTTCCTCACGCTGTTTTCCTTTTGATGTTATATGATTGTTTTATACTAAAAATTCTAGGTCAAAGGGCGTACCCCATAAAGAGAATAAATAAAACCTAATAACTTATCCCTATCAATAGGTACCTATTATTAAGCCAGACTGCCGCAATGGTCCCGGCCCCCGCGATCAACTGCACGCAAAAACATACATAATTGCCTTTTTCCGTAACTCGTATATAAAAACGTAATCCCTTTAATAGTCACATTAGAGAAATAAAAGAAGGTTCATTCTTACCACTGAGGTGGACATTCCCGAAATGTGTTTTGGGCCTCCGTGTCATTAGCGCAGCCTTTTCTCAACAACGTTGTAGTCGGCTGCCCTTCTAACTGGATGCAGTTGAATATCAGTATTTTGAAACTCAGTTACTGACTAACACGATATAAGATAGTCATATGTTAGATTTTCAACGTTCTGGCTCAAACTTTCGTTGCAAATTCACAGCAGAAATAAAGCAAAGCAGTTTGCAGCCGACCGTTGCGGTTCAAAGTTTAACCGATTTATTTTGAGCACCAAGTCGAACGTTAAAGCCTTGGGACATACAAATTACACGGTAAAATAAATCAACCCACCAATTTTTATTGTCATGCTAAGCATAGACATCTTTTAAAGTCTTTTTATCAATCTATGTTAAGATGCTAGTGATCATCTTTTGGAGTTGTCATTACAAAAAATGTTGTCAATTAAAATTCATCAATGCTTGTGATCTGAACTTTGTAAACAAGCTGTATTTGTTGACCTTCTGCGATACATTTTATAATACAGGCCACAACGACCCTTAGATTAAGAGGTTTAATCGTTCAACCCTCCGCCTGACGCTCGAGTAAGCCTAACGGATCGTATTGACACATCCCAATTGCTGGCGAACTGGCTTGGCAGACGACAGGTTAAAACATTATTTTGAGGCAAGAGCCTGTAGAAAAAGTGACATTCTGGCAGCGTGGATCATTACGATTCTTCAAAATGCAAAAAGTTTTAGATTGACAAGTCATCATCATCATCATCATCAAATATTATTATTTATAATTGGTTAATTTGATACATTTAAGCATTTCAACTATACTATCACTGATGTATGCTAATTTGCCTTTCTGTCTAGTGTCCAAGATTAGGTATACAATACCAGCCTGTAACTGCCCCACTGCAGGGCAAAGGCTTCTTCTCATACAGAGAAGGCTCGAGCATTGATCTCCAGGCTTGCTCATATCGTGTTGGCAATTTTAGATTTATATTAACTTTATAATTAAGCTTATTGCAAGAGCAAAACTGGGCACACGATTAGCGCAGTTTATATGTTTCTTAACGCACCCACGATGCAGGAAGAAATTCCACGGCTGGACATAGGTCTCCGCCATGTGTTGCCACATTGAGCGGTCCCTTGCGTCTTGCATCCAGCGGATCCCCGCAACCTTCACCAGGTCATCGGCCCACCTGGTGGGAGGCCTTCCAACGCAACGTCTTCCGGTTCGCGATCACCAATCCAGAACTTTTCTGCCCCATCGGCCATCTGTTCTACGAACAATTTGCCCTGCCCACTCCCATGTCACTCGTTATTGAGGCCTTTTGATATCAATCTAGCAAGAATTCAGTCACCTGTAACACATATTTCCCGAGCTAAAATCTTCAAGGGTATTATTTTCTCAATTCAACGGAAAAAAATACATTTCAGACAAAAAAGTTGCTTTAGTTGCTTGGCCCTTTCTTCTGAGGTTTTTAACCCAACACAAAGTTCAAAAGGCTACCTATTGTTATAATAACAGAGCTGAATAAACACACATTACAGACCTACATTCTTTCCCCAAACATCATAATCAAACATAAAGCCAACATTACTTTATCTATAACATGAAAAAGAAAATAAAAATATATCCCACTGAGTGGCCATAAAGGAAAATTAAGATTTTCGTACGTTACCTGAGCCACAAAATGTTGGCGACCCCGAAATACCTTCGAGCCGATTTATTTTTTTACGTGAATGTTGCCAGAGAAAAAAATAAATGCTAAGCACTGGAGAGGTCAATTTATATCCTACAGTTTATTAAGGAGAGGATTTTGTATAAATTGGTGGTATTTTTTCGAATGAGAACACCGAATGGTAGGCCTTCCAATGTCCTATAATAAAAGGGATTTTTTGTAGGGGACAAGTTATGAACAGAGGCTTTGGACAAGTGATATTCTACCAACGCGTAACCATAGTGATTAGAAATAAGCCAAAAAAGTACTGGCATGTCAAGAGCTATCGAAATGTCAGGCGATCAATCCCTCACTCACTTTGGCTTTTCGACCAACTGAAGGAACACGGGTGGGTTTCAGTCAGTAAAAGTCTGACACGCCCTTCCGCTTCACCCAGAGCGGGAAAAAGGGCCTCAAGTCTAAATTCTAGAGGCTTTGATCAATGATACACGTAGCATTTTATTATGCTTGAAACTGGACTTCTTACAGAGTTGAAAATGGGGCAAAGATAGCATGATAATTATGGATTCACTAACCTACTTAGTAGTTTTTTTCCGAAAACTGGATTGCTTTTGTTATAGTAAAACTATTGTTTTCATTCAGTAGCTACACTCACAACAAAATCAGTGGCACTTTTAGTTCAAACAATGTTCATACAATATTTATTTATTTATTTATTTATAATCCACAATTATAACATCTTTACAGATTACTCCAATATGATGCTACAAGTCACCAACACACGAAAATACATAAATCTTAAATAAACTAGCAACAAAATTGTTCACAATAAAATAATAATAAATATTCATTTATACATTAATCAATTAAATTAACCATGCCAAAGTTTATAGCTCCAGGCCTCTTTCAACAATTATTTGAGCCCTTTGGAGAAATCTTCGCAGGCTTTGCCCAAATATGTCTTCCGACACTGTAATAGCGTTAATAATACGCACGGCTCGTGAGATAGGGGCAAACTTGAGGAGGTTGGTCCTAGCCGATGGCACGTCTAAGAGAGCGGGTCGGCGGCGCGCGCCCACGCACCCCTCCGGCGCGCGCAGCCGCAGCGCTTCCAGCACCTCCGGGTGGTGCAGCAACCCTAGTAGTATGCTCGCCACATATTTGACCAGCGCAACGTCCCTTCTTACTGCTAGTCTGGTGTACCCGACCATGCCCAGGACGAACAGACTCGGATACATCAGGGGATAAAAGGGATACACTCCGTACTGTTTCTTATAGAGAAATCTAGAAAACTTATTTTGAATTTTTTCCAACATGAGACTGTATTTCTCTTCATGTGGATTCCAAATAAATGCACTTGTTTCTAGATGACTCCTTACAAGGGCATTATAGAGAACTTTAACAACTGCAATGTCGGTGAAATCCTTACACTGTCTTAAGACGAAACCTAGATTTCTGAAAGCCCTGCCGCACACCTCAACTATATGCTTCCGGAAGGTCAGCTCCGGCACCATCTGAACACCCAGGTCTCGTACCTGTGAGACACGCGGAATAACTACTCCGTCCATATTGTACTGATGCTGCAATGGAGCACGCGCGCGACTGTAGCTCATAACACAGCATTTAGAAATGTTGAAATGCAGGTTGTTGGACTTACTCCATTCGACTACATTATCAATATCAGACTGGAGTCTATTACAGTCATCAGTATCTTTAATATTCATAAATAATTTCAAGTCATCTGCAAACAGCAGACACTTCGCCTCTTTAACGACTGTAGGCAGATCATTGATCATTAAAATGAATTCCAGTGGTCCAATATTACTGCCTTGACTTACCCCGGAGAACGTGTAATAAGGACGCGATTCACGTCCCGCATACTCAACGTACTGTCGGCGCTCGCCAAGATAACTGGCAAAGAGTTTAAGTAAATGCGGTGTAAATCCCAAAGCTGAGAGTTTGTACAAAAGTTTATCATTATCCACAGTATCGAAAGCTTTCTGGAAATCAAAATACGCGACATCTACCTGCCCGCCAGCGTCTATGACGGGCGATAGGTAGTTCACAAATGACAGTAGGTTACCACCCGTACTGCGACCCGGCCGAAAGCCATGTTGAGAGTCAGACAGTTGTGAGCTCACTTGTGTATAAATACTTGAATGTAACACAGATTCAAATACCTTAGCAAACGCCGACAGTACCGCCACCGGTCGGTATCCACTCACGTCGGTGCCTGCACCCCCTTTAGGGACTGGAATAACTCGGGTGATCTTCCATTCGTCCGGGTAACGACCCTCCCGCAAACACAAGCCAAAAATGTGCAACAAGGGCTCTTCAAAAACCATACGACAAT
Source organism: Anorthoa munda (assembly GCA_945859665.1). NCBI lineage: Eukaryota > Metazoa > Arthropoda > Insecta > Lepidoptera > Noctuidae > Anorthoa > Anorthoa munda. Next base: position 2,526,071 of record OX243899.1, on the reverse strand, counting down.
CCCGGACAATGTAAGGTGGTATGCCGTCCGGACCCACGGAGCGTTTGGGTTTGAGATGCAGGAGCGCCGCGCGCAAGTCTCGCACGCTGAGGCGGTCAACATGCACGCGCGCCGCTCCCGCAGCTCCGCCACCCACGCGCTCCGCGGCTACCGGGTCTAGCGCCGGCCGCTGCTCGCTGTACACCGAGTGGAAATACGAGGCAAAACAGTCTGCACACTCCTCCTCTTTTAGCAATAAGCCGTTCTTTGTGACCTTAGGTTTATTGCGTCGAGATTGTTTGGCCCTAATAAAGTTCCAGAACGATTTCGGATCTACTTGGAGGTTCTTCTGAAGCCTGTTTTGATAGACTTCATAGGTTGAAGCTATCTTTAATTTAACACGAGTTCGTAAACTAGAAAACATTTCATAGTCACTCTGGGAGCCCGTAGTTTTATACAACTTATGATAACGCCACTTATCTTTAATTTCTCTAATCAACTCAGAAGTGTACCATTCTGGATAACTAAACCTAGCCTCCTGCTTATTTACTTTAACAGTTTTCTTAGGAACACAATTGTCAAGGACCTCATTTACTGTTCTATAAAAGTAGTTTAAAGCAGTCTCTGAGTCATGAATACTAAGTAAACACTCCCAATTAATTGACCCTAAAGAATCATATAAACTATGAAAATCAGCTTTATTAAAATTCCATCTTTGTCTCTTGGGTGACGCAACACTTTTATTCTGAGAAATATCACGTCCACCCTCTATCTCCCGATGGCAAAGCCTCGCGCTAATCACCAACGGCGGATGCTGTGTATCAACACTAATCACCGGCTCCTCAGAGAGTTGTACCCCTAAGTCACTCAACTCAAACGTAGACAATACCAAATCTAAAGTTCGATTATTAATATTAACAATATCATTTACCTGTCGAAATCCACAGTAGGCAATGAGATATTCCAAATAATTTTGAATTTCTACTGTCGTAGAAGGCATATTGAAATCACCCATCACTAAAACTTTGTCATATTTAACACACTCATTTTCTAATATATGAAATAAATGCATATATTCCTTAACATCACATTTCGGCGGAATGTAAACAACACAACAAAAAAACAAAAAAATATTTTGTTTGTGTACCGTCGCGCACACAATCTCAAATAAGGCACTGTCCACATTGTCAATAAAAACGCGGTTTAATACCAAACGCGGGGAAGCCGCCAGAAATACTCCTCCTTGTTTTCGCCCGTCTGCACGATCACATCTTAATATCTTAAATTGCGCTGGAATTAATTCTCCGTCATGAATCCCTTTATTGAGACCAGACTCCGTAATAGCAAAGAGATCATACGTTGATGCCAATAAATTATTATGGAATGTACTCGTTTTCGTGCGTAATCCTCGAACATTTTGGTAATATACTTGACAACATTTATTGCTAGCTTTGATTGTTTTTTGCTGGTTTACGGGAGTTTCGAAACCACACCCATTGGTTAAACTGCACATTCAATGGCCAACTGTTCACGTTGTTTACCTTATCAAAAAGGGACTCTGGCACTCCAACCATAAATGACGCGTAGTCTCTGGCACTTTTCGGGATAATTTTTTCTACTTTAATATCTGCCGATTTACAAATTCCCTTCACATGTTCACTAATCGCCTTTTCCGTTGTGTCTGGATGTAGAGACCAAACATGCAAAAACTTCTTCCTCTCAATTACTTGAAGCGTAACAATTTCAGTATTGCCGCCTTTTTGTATAGCATTAGCTATCTTTTTTGAAGTTTTCTTATTACCGACTACTTTCCATCCATCAGGCCCAAAGTTATCTTCCAAAACTATCTCAACGTTTTCCGACGAACTCTCGTCACTTGTTTTCTGCGGTATGGACGTAGCTTTATTCCTAGCACGCTCGTTTGCTCGGCGCGCACGTTCCGTCACTTTTTCGTGCGAATCATAAGTGACACTTCTTATACTTGTTTCACTCGCACGCTGCGTAGAAGGTATCCCGACTGGTTTCTCCATCTCGCTCTTCGATGTATCAATTGAAGCTACCACAGCTTCGATCTTCTCCATTGTAGTGGATAAATTTTCAAGTACCCTCGTCTGTGCCTTGATTGTAACAAAATAGTTTTCGATCGTCTGCTGCTGATCTTCTATTTTCTTATTTTGCGACTCAATCACTGCTGTTTGAGCCACAATTTTTGCTGACAACGCCGCAACTTTCTTCATAAGGTCGTTGAACGCCGTTTCGACGTTAAATTTGGACATTTTAAACGATTTTTCGATTTATATACACGGAGCCTAAATTCACGTGACGTACATGGGCAGTTAAAAAAAAAAAAAATTTTTTCATGGATGGTATAATATTTAAAATACAATTTGAAGAATAGAATAGTACAGAAAAGCATGTATTCGACATAGACACAACAGCAAAAAACACAGAGTACTTAATTAATAAAAAATAACTTTTTTAGTTGTACCTAATAGGCAAGTTCTCGAATATCATGAAATTTGAACATAACCGGTGTAATGAGAGTGTAGCAATGTGAACTGTACACATCTGCGTACCCCTTTAGAGTGTACTGGAGTGATGTTATGTTATGAAATGGTATAAACAATAAACAGACATGCGATTGCAGCTATCCAGAGAGATTTGTCATGTGTCATTTATTGAATAGTTATGTTGTATATCTGCGAAGTTCTTCATCAGATCTTCACTAAATTACCGAAAGTGTTACAAATTCAGCATTTTCTGTGCGTCAATCAGGTCCGAACCGTTTTCTGTCACAATTTGGACCACCTCACAAAGTTTCCATTTCAAACAGCGTAATGGCAAATTTGCCGTGCAGAGGTACCCCTATAGCTCTTCACACCATTTGCAAACACTTTGATGTCCAAATTGTAGCCAAATTTTTTGACAAGCCACCCTTTGTAAATCCAATAACGATTTGTAATGTAAATATATAAGGACTGTAGCAATTATATTTATTGGAGTTTTTTTTCGACAAAATGATCACAATCCTCCAGTGATTTGGACCAAAGAGTCGGATTGTAAAATAATGTTTTTTAAGGTAATGGTTTTCGGCTCAAATAATCGGATGAGTTTAAACGAAATCATGAAAGTGGTTTTATTATCGTTTGTTTAGAAGGCTTTGCTAGCTTTTTGGCCGTGTCTTATTTTAAAAATTTTGGAATACATAATTCGGTAGGCACTAACTCGCTATAAACACGCAATTATTGTGTTTTCCAAATAAATTTAGAAAATATCTCTTAGATACTAAATGTGTTGTTTTACATTTTTATTTACTTAGAAGAGCTTCATCTTTGTGAACATGCTGGCTCCCAGGTTTGCACGATGCTCACTTTCGGTCAAAATAATGCTCTTTCGAGCGTACTGTACATCCTTTTACACGAGCAGCCTGTGGGATAGACATACGCAAAGATCGTACAACGCTCACCGCGTTCAGTACAATAATGCGTTTAGGATGCTGGTGGGGCTGCCTCGCTTCTGTAGCGCGTGTGGATTGTTTCTACACAACCATGCGCAAAAGTGCGCATCCATAGTGCGCAGGGTGTGGGGCAGCACCAACAGTATCCTAAGTATGATTTCGAGTCGCCTAGACTGTGTTTTCGTGGGTCGCTGTTGTGCCATCTCACATGGGTTGTCGCAACGGTGATCCACTGTTATTTGTTGTTTTGTTTTTGTAGTGTCAGTTTGTTAATATCTGTGTTACTAACATAGTTGTAACTTTTCACGGATACTCGAATAAAGAGAAATTCTATTCTATTCTATTTTCATAAATGATTAATATTTCTGATATTATGTATTCATGGCATTCTTGAAAGACTTACTAAATTTAAAGGCCACAATAAACGTATATTGTTGAGGTAAAATTATATGTCTATACGTTTGTAAAAGCTAATATATTTATTCATTTGTTACACAATGTTAGTATGTGTCACAAATAAGTTTTTGTTAGAAAACAGTTTGTTTTTTTTGCCTCTGTACTCGACTACGAAAATTATCACAGATAGCTAGACTATAGTTTAGTGTCATAGACAAAAAATATATTTGTCGAAAAACACACGATTTCTATGGAATAAGCCACGGAAACGAAGCCGGGAGAAAAGCTAGAACAAATGATATTTAAATGAGACTGATTGCCGTTCATCAAATATGAACACATTATGTAAAATGTATGTAATATACCAACCGTCCACTTACCTTGTCCTGTCCCTAATTAATACATTACCATAATTAGTTGTTAGGCTGATAATACACCGATAGCATCAACCTAATGGTTCACATCAATGGTAGATACGTGCCGTGGAATTTTCGATAATAGTTCGCACATGTTAGGTTCTCACGCATGGGGCCGAAATTGTTGTATTAATTCGTATTGTTTCGAATATGATATCGAATGTAGCTGTGTTCTTAAGGGTATTTATTTTAGAGAAGGATTTAGTAAATAACAGTAATCTGCTGGTGATTTAAAAGGTGATAGGAAGTGGTGGAAATACTCTACTCGACTTAGTTGCCACGAAAAACCCCTGCATTAATGCCAATAACAAGCTTTTAACAGCCAATTTAATGATGCGAGGTGTACTTGAGTTGTCGTGCATATGACTTAGGCAAAATTTTCCCAATGAAACTAAACACGGAAAGGGTCGATTGCGCGTACATTAATCACTGCTGTAGGTTACTCATTGAGTGCAGGTAATTTGGCAATACTGCAATTAGTCTATTTAAAATAAGTATTGATTGCTTTGTTTGAATAATTTGTTATTTGAATTATTTCATAATTTCTATTTATATTATAATTAACTTTGTATTTGATTATTTAATGTGTGTATGAATGTTTAATTTAATGAGTCTGTGTATACTTCTATACTGTACACTAACTAAGACCACTACTATATAATAAAAAAAATAGTATAGTATATAATAAATAAATAAATAAATAAATAAGAGGAAAGATTTGTATTTTTGTATGTAACGAATAAACTTAAAAACCGGCCAAGTGCGAGTCGGACTCGCGCATGAAGGGTTCCGTACAATGGTACTCCAAAAAAATGGTAATGGTAATGGTGGTTGTATAGGAGCCCCACTCAAATATTTAATTTATTCTGTTTTTAGTATTTGTTGTTATAGCGGCAACAGAAATACATCATCTGTGAAAGTTTCAACTGTCTAGCTATCATGGTTCATGAGATACAGCCTGGTGACAGACAGACAGACAGACCGCAAAGTCTTAGTAATAGGGTCCCGTTTTTACCCTTTGGGTACGGAACCCTAAAAACCACTGGACCGATTTCAAAAATTCTTTCACCGTTCGGAAGCTACACTATCCCGGTGTGACATAGGCTACTTTGTATCCCTTTATTCCCACGGGAATGGGAGCTACGCGGGTGAAACCGTGAGGCATCCACTAGTACATTATAAACGCGATCAGCAAATGCTCACTAGTTGTCAGTGTCAACCGAATATCAATGAAAATCAGCACATCTGTTAGTGAATAGTTACCTGATGGCTTTAGACAAGTGGCATTCGATGTTAGCGATGATGATGGTTGAAATGCCAAAAGGTAAAGGATTGATCACGTGGCATATCGGCAGAGCTTGATAATCCTATACATCTGTCATTTTAGGATTCCGTACCCAAAGGGTAAAAACGGGACCCTATTACTAAGACTCCGCGGTCCGTCTGTCTGTCTGTCTGTCACCAGGCTGTATCTCATGAACCGTGATAGCTAGGCATTAAAATTAATATGTAAGTGGGGCTCCCATACAAAAAAGTCAACAAGCCCTTCGTGCGCGAGTCCGACTCGCACTTGACCGTTTTTCCAAATGCTATCGCGACGGTGTCGTTGATAGATATTAATTAATTATCTAGAGCCACTTATTTTAATTGATGTTTGGTTCAGTTTCATTGGTAAAAAGCTGTAAACAAGAAAAAATTGTGGTCAGCCAGTTCGCGAATATGTATCCTCCGACTGCACAGCATGTTTTTTTTTTTCTTATTTACAGCTTTTAATTCGTTTCTTAAGCAGTCGGGTTTTTGTTTTTTAAATTAACTTTTTTTCAATTCATAAAGCCTTTATTTACAAACGTATAACTAATTATTTACTAGTATTATCTTTTGTGCAGGTAACTATAAACAGTTTGGTTTTGCTTTTCTGTTTTCCCTTCCACAGTACACGATATTGTGCTTTTCTCCTCCATAACGCTCCTGCTGTCGATCCCAGGTCGTCCTCCCAGTTGCGCACCAGTCTCCCTCTCCTCCTCATCTCCTCTCTCGGGTACCATTCAGTGACGTCTTTGGCCCATTCCTCTATTCTGCTTCTGATTGTGAGGCCTGTTCACTGCCATTTAAGTTTTTTTATTGTGAATAATAATATAATATAACTTTATTTGCATCATTAAATAGTACAACCATGTAATTAGGTGTTTTTGACATTTTGTAGGTAGACATTACAAACATAAACAACGAGATTCCTGCATTTAAACACTAGCTTTTATTGTGATATTTCTCACTTTTCGAACATTTTATAAGAGTTGTTCGTTTAGTACTTTCGTTACATTGATAATTATCAAAGTCAAAGTCAAATATATTTATTTCAACTAGGCCAATAAGCGGCACTTTTGAACGTCAAACATTAAATCTAAATTAAAAATGTACAAGTAATAAAAATTGACTCTACCGTGTACCTCTATTATGTAGTACGTATTGAGACACTAACCACCCACTAATATTTTGACACTGATATTGTTATTTAGGTTGTAGCATTTGATTTCAAATCAAATCAAATCAAGGTATTTATTTCAAGTAAACTTTAGAAGTACTTTTGAATTGTCAAACAAAAAATTAATAAAAAGATGACTCTAGTTGCAAATTCGCAAGCATCTGTAGGTCTCAATGGAGAAGAATTTGCAAGAAACTCCCCGGACACTCTTTTCCATCAGTTTTAATTACAAGTTTTTGGTTACATCATTCTTGTTGAAAAAATACATATATGTGAGAACGATGTAAAAATACGTGTACGTAAAAGCGTCCAGAGTAACAAATAATTAAAAAAAAAAGCACTTTAACAGGCCGAGACAGCTAAGTTATGACCAATCCCAACTGATGGCGCCCGTTCACGAACATGACGCATGGATCGGCACCACTCAGCTCAACCATCATGAAGGGAACCGAATGATCCAACACATGTGCCACCATCAGAGAGAAATTAGAGAGAGCATGACACACTCAACTGCCAGAGCACACAAAAGTCAACGAACGACACATAGGAATAGTGAATGGTAGATTTATCTACAGTCGGAACATAGTACTCACACATGTGCTGTGCAAATATAATACTAAAAGAAATTGAGTTTATACAATACAAAAATTTTCATACAGTCTTCAGCAGGTCCAATAATACTTCGATACTTTTCTGCCCATCACTAATTGTTCTTGCGCCCTAGAGGCTGCGGAGCAGGACCAGCATTCCAACTATCCTCCGTACTAGTCGAAACTGTATCACGGTAGGACAGTCTTCCGGTAGACAGTTAACCAGTTCTAAACGCAAAATCTGAATGTCAGGTCTGTAATATATCTTTTTCCTCATGACTTTTAATTTTACTGTATCTTTTCTCTTCAGGTATGCTACGCTCCATGTTATGTTTGTAACTTTTTATATTTTCAGTAGTAAGAGGCCATGTTTGGCAGCCATACGTCATAACATGAAGAAACGATTAACAACGGAAGCATCGAATATGTCGAAGAATATCCATACCTCGGACACATTATCTCCCCAGCACAACTCACCAACCAAAGAAATCCAAAACAGGATTAACTCGTCATCGAAAAGGTAATTAAAAGAAACTCTTAAAAAAAAAACCATCAATACCTTTCAATCAATCTGCCTAGCCTGTTTCCCAACTCTATTGGGGTCGGCTTTCAGTCTTACCGGATTCAGCTGAGTACCAGTGTTTTACATGGAGCGACTGCCTATCTGACCTCCACAACCCAGTAACTGGGTAGCACGGTAACCCTTGTCAAGACTGGTGTCAGATCTCCAAGCTTCTGACTACCCGTAACGACTGTCAAAGATCTTCAAATGACAACCGGGACCAACGGCTTTTTGGGACAAACCCACCGCACTATTCCCAAACCACTGCAACTCCTGAAAGCCAGAATCAACAGTGGCGACCACCAGAAAAGCGCCGAGGCAATGAAGCTCGACGAAGTCCCGGAGAATGAATTTAACTGTCTTGGATCCCGCAACGAAATTAATCAGAAAAGAATAACGGAGGAGTAGGAAAAAATATAAATTTCCACTTCCCTCCATATCAAGCAGGAGACAGAACAAACAAGGCCACTAGGCACAAAGGGTCGTTTACAACTGGGATAAGCCCAGTTGCCTAGCACCACGGATAAAAATAAGAATTAATAATTAATGGGTCCTAACATTGTGAGCTGCTATGTTTGATTCCAATAATAGGTATGGCAAAAACGCTTGAACGCACGGAAATTTGTTCTAGTTTCCACAAGGTCCGTATAGTAAACAACTCCTGAGGTAGCCTCTACATTATTCAACATAATATTACGTTCATTCTGCCAAAGAATACACTCCCATAAGATATGATGTGCAGATTGTACATATTCGCAGTCAGATGTAGAACACTGACATAAAGGCGAGGCAACGAGCTTGAAGGAAAACAGTTTACTTTTAAAGTTACCATGCCCTGTGAGAAATTGGGCAACACAGTGATCCACCTCCAGCCACGTCCTGGCCAGCCGACCGCGAACGGATGGAAAGAATTGGTGGAGATGTCGGCCCTTGATGGAATTATCCCACCTACATTGCCATTCGGATAAAAGTTCCTCCCAGACGTCAATAGGTGGTTTAAATAATCTAGTGATTTTCTCACGATCACTCCGCGTTAAAAAGTTCGCGTCCGTGGTCTCTCGTGCGGAATAGTACATTGCAGCACGTCGCTGCACTTCAAGGTCGACCGGAAGTACGCCAGCAAGTACCGGTAAGGCCTCAGTACTAACCGTCCTGTACGCTTTGCATAAGAATATCAAAGCCAAACGCTGACTCTGAAGCAACTTACGTCGCACCGCCCCTATGGTGGCCCTATCAGCCCAAACTGGCGCCCCGTAGCAAATACAACCCAAGTAAGTAGCCCCATAAATAGTTTTTAAAGTTAAAAAAGACAGACCCCACGTAGATTTAGATATTCTCGTTAAGGCATAGAAATTTTTTTTTGCTTTTTCACCGACTATTTTAATATGATCTATAAATGCAAAATTCCTCTCTAACACGAGACCAAGATAGCACACGGACTGCTTCCTCTTTACGGGAACGTTATTAAATTTAATAGTAGGACACGATTTAAGATTACCCTTCAAAATGAGTTGATAAGTTTTGTGCGGAGCAAAGGTCAGGCGGTTTCGATCGCCCCACTGAGATACCAATCGTAGGCAAATGTCAGCCAAGTTCTCGAGTCCAGCTCGAGTACTTGATTGAATGAGCAGAAGAGCGTCGTCCGCGTAACCGGTTAATGAACAGCCGCTTGGAAGAGGAATCGCGAGGAAATCATCAAAGCCTAAATTCCATAAAGGCGGACCAATAACCGAACCCTGAGGACATCCCATGGTGAGAGACTTCGACATGGAATGATGGCCGAGTTTGAGTTTCGCGGAACCATTCAAAAAGTAAGAGTAAACTAGATTATATATATTTCTATAGCAGCCCCGAATTTTCATTTTAAGTAGTAGCATTGGCCACCATGCGTTATCAAAAGCCCCAGAAATATCTAGAAAAATCCCAATTACGTACTTATGTTCAGATGTATTAACTATTTGCCTAACAGTAAGGGCCGCATCTACGGTAGATTTTCCAGTAGTGAAACCGAATTGATTGTTATGAAATTTTGGTCCGTCCGGTAGCAAACGTGGAACGATAAGGCGCTCCAGGAGTTTTCCCAAAGATGGAAGTAATGTTATGGGCCGGTACGACTTAGGGTCGTCCGGGGGCTTGTCGCCATTTTTCGGGATGATTCGTATAAATCCGCGTCGCCATATACGAGGAAATACGCCCTCCGCAATACAACGGTTGTAAACGGTCAAAATCGCATCAGCGGCTGTTTTACACGCTTCTATAATCATCCGATTAGATATTTTATCTTCACCCGATGACTTGTTGAGTGGTAACCTCTTGACAACGTTTATAAATTCGTCAGTGGATGGAAGGTCTGACGCTGGTGATTCAGGTGGTACAGCTGCCCACGCTCTGATCTGTTGATGGTAGTCGTTGTCATTAGCAAGTAAGTCATCAGGTATAAGAGTATTCAGCAAAACTTCAGTTGTTTCCTCAATACTGGTGGTGTGTTTATTATTTACTTTAATGTTCTGAACAAACGCGAGGTCGACTGATCGATTGGCTTTAAACTCATGATATAAAGGAGACCACGGACCTTCTTTATCTAATTTATCTACTATAAATCAACGGCTTAACGTGCTTTCCGAGGCACGGAGGAAACTCGGTATGTTGAAATGGTCATCCATCCACGGGCCGACCTCGTCAAGCGTTGCTTAACCTTGATAATCGAACAGTGCGGCTGTTATTATTTAGCCACGAGTTCCTCCCATCAATACCTTTCAAACTAAAAAAAAGCTAAACGTTCAACTCCTGCATTACTAATTTCATGATCTTCTTAATATTTAGTTTATACTAGCTGACCCGGCAAACTTTGTTTTGCCATAAAAACGCCAAACACTTCTCTACCTACCCTACCCTACCCTACCATACCTAACCTACCCTACCTACCCTACCCTACCTACCCTACCCACCCTACACTACCTACCCTACTCTAACTACCCAACATACCCTACCCTACATAAGAACCTTCTCCTAACAATAACGAACACAACAAAAAAAATTAAGCGAAATCGGTCCAGCCGTTCACGCATGATGCCGTGACCAAGGGAAATAGGGATTCATTTATATATATATAGATTTAATTATTTTTCTTTTTACTATGTGTGACTTTAAATTATTTAGTTTATTCAAACTGTCAGCTAACACCTTCCAGCGTTCGTTACCCAATTATTCATGAAGAAAACACTGAAATGAATGTGTCATACATATTCGAAGACCTAAAGCTCATAAGAGATATCGTTAAAAACATTATTCTGTTCACGATCGAAGGCTAAACTGTCGCTATTGGCTCAAAATTTCACTCGTTGACTCGAATGTATCAAATTTTACGAGACTACATTCATACCCAACGTTTGTCGTTCTTTCCACGAATCGAATTGATAAATAATGAGAAAGAATATATAAGAATATTCTTCGTACATATACATTTCCAGTCTAAGATGACCTCAGATTATATAGAGTTTCTGTGAAATGAGAGGTCAGATTATAACGGGTTTGTATAACTTGATAGGCCTCGTTCGTCTCCAGTCTAAGCTGACCTCGCATTGTATACGCTTTCTTTGCAATGAGAGGTCAAGATATACTGGAAATGTTTGCTTGATAGGCTTCAGCATACGTTCGATGTGAAGGAAAAAAAAACGTTTAGTTGATAACATTTGGTATTCAAGGATTATAATGTCTGTTTTGTGTGATGACTCTATAATCACTCTGGTGTGTTGTATGCTTTCCTTGTATGGTATTTTAAGGAAAGCGTGTTTTAGCTTATTGGATAGAAGATACTTCGTTATATGGGCGAGAAGTTTATTTTTAAATATCTTTAAAATACCTTTTCACCATTTATGTTTATTCACACTAAAAAGTTAAGAAAAGCGACCCAGACTAGTTTTCGGAAACCATACCTTGAGCTATAATAAAGAGATATTGTATCGGCAATAGCGATTGCCGAAATACCAAAAATGTATGGGTTTGATCATGGCACGTATGTTGGGAATTCTACCCAATACTTCGGGCGGCCGGAGCGCCGTCTACGCTGCACATACATCTGTGTGACCCACACGGCATCGGTGTGTGAGGGACTCGGCGAACCACTGCTACCAGGGACTCCAGCGCGACAGTCCAGTTGACTTAATGTCCTAAATCTCCTTTCCGAAGTCTTCCATCTCAATCGGTCTTGAGCTTCACGCTTCACCTCGCTCCACGTCATTCCGCTTCGGCCAACACGGTGCGACGCCAGGTTTGACGACGGAACGGCCACGCTTTCTTTTCCCTTGGGGATTCCAGTCCAAAACTTGCTTGGGAATGTGATCGGACCCCTTCGGTGCTTGTGACCAATCCATCTCCACTTGCGACGGTTGATCTGGCGGTCGATCAGGCTCTCGTGACATATACCCAACAGGTCTAAGTTGAATATGGTCTCGGGCAAGTAAAGACCGAGAATGCGACAGCCGACACCTCTTCCTAAAATCGTATTTGTTTTGTCCAGGACAGTTTATATTTTGTGAAGAAACGGCACTAAACCTTTCGCCTAAAATATGCAGTCCACTCATTCCATCCACGAGCCCACAACGTGATCTTCTAAGTCCATTTAATCATCGTGACAATGTATTTTTGTTAATATAAAAGCTTGTTTTAAAAAATAAAAAAATGCTTAAGTACTTGTTTCAAAAATAAATTACCAAAAACGCCCCCAAAATAGAAAACACACACGATCCAAGAAAATATAGGACGCGGAATTACGAAATACGTTCAACAAATTGCCTGTCACAACTCACCCTTAAGGCATTAAGTATCCGCGAAGGAAGTCCCTTAGCAATTTAAACCAGAATCAATGATGAATAATTTGAAAATCTTGAACCTAGTTAACCAAGCTGAGACTTTGGAAGAGAGCCAGAAACATTCCAAGTCGCTCGAAGTATCCATAAATTTGAGCCACGTGAATTATTAAGAAACGAAACTTGGTGCTCATTAAGTATTTCAATCAGTTTTTATTTGTGATAGGGGAATGGGTGGGGAAATCTCTTGTGAGGATTGTTGGCGGAGAGGCTGAGTTTTGGCTGCTGAGCTGCGTGTCGCAAGTTCGATTCCCGAAAAGAACAAATATTTATGGCCTACGTATTGTTGTTTTGGGTCTGACTGTTTTTGTATGTGAGTTTGTTTGTCCACGACACAGGACAAATAACAATTGTGGAGCAATTTTCTCCAAAAAATAATATATTTGACTAAACCCGCGCATTTTTACTATCACCATCATCAGCCTTTTAATGTTCCCACTGTTGGGACACATCCACCACGCGGGCCATCCACAATGCGGGTTGGTGGCTGTCACATGTCTTCGAATTTTCAGTTCTAGGACATGCCGGTTTCCTCACGATATTTTCCATCACCGTTTTAAATAATTTACACAAAGTAAAGCACCTGCCTGGGCTCGAACTCACGACCTACAACTTGTAAGTCGCGGCCGCTACCACTGGGCCACCACTGCTCTCCCATACTATACTACCGGATGCAAATGAAACAATATAGTAACGACCACTGTTTTCTTTGGTAGGTTAACTGAACATTCAAGAAGTCCACTGTCAGTATCTATGTATATTCTACAACAATGATGAAACTGACATTATTGATCGAATTCAGTTACATCGGTGAAATTCGCCCTAAACAACATATTGCTTTCTGCGAATATATTTCCGACTATTAATATCGTAATATAGGTAAAATGGACCTCTGTCAATATCACCCAAATAAACCTATAATATTGTAGAAAGCAAATATCAATTATGAACTTACTTGTTCCAAAACTTCCAATATTGTTTGAGGATCGAGACCTATGATTTAGATGTTAGCCACAGAACACAGAATCACTGTGCCGGCAGTTCATAGAGACGCCTGTCATACTAATACTCTCCATACAGTACTCGCCAAACTTCTTGGCTTCAATGGCTGCGCAGTACTAAAACTCATAAAAAAACAGCACCGGAAAGCTAACTTCAGGGCGGCCTTCGTTTTTACTGGTAAGACCTAAGCTCATAAATTGCCATAGACCTGTAGCGGCACCAACGCCGCCACTTAAGAACTAATGACATGACGTCACACAAATCCTGCATCGCGAAAGCATAGTTTTTGGCGCGATTTGCCAACAAGATTGATTTGACAACAGCCGACATCAACCGTTGGGCAGTTGCCCGGACCAGACACAATATCCATCTGGTCGGAGGAACATCCCTTTTCTACGGAGGTTTCTCCAAAGACCAAGTTTCAAACGCAGCTATGCGGTCACGGTCAGCTGTCTGTAAAGTCCACTTTTCGGCCCCGTAACTGAAGATTGAGAACACTAGAGAATTGATCAATTTCACGTGAAATTCTTACGTGAAATATTTCGGTCTCTCCATATTTTCTGCAATTGGTACATTGCATTTTTGGCCATTACTATACACCTCCTTATATCCTTCTCACTGGACACCGTGTTGCTGATACTTGCACCTAGGTAGATGAAGTCGCTTAACGTTTACATCGCCAGAGCATCAGCATCATAAATTGGAGAAGATTTGCGCGATCAACTACCATTGTTTTGGTTTTGGCATGATTTATTCTGAGGCCTAGCTCCAAACTGATTCCTTCCATTGTGTGAAGGAGGTCTATCATATCGGTTTCATTCGAAGCTTAGTACTTCTAGTAGTGTCATCTGCGTAACGTAACATAGGCAACACAATAAAACGCTTTTAACGCGGGCAAAGCCGCGGGCTAGTTATATTATACTAGCTGACCCCCGGGGCTTCGCTCCCGTCAACTGGTTACCCTGCCCACCCTGCCTACCCTGCCTACCCTGCCCACCCTGCCTACCCTGCCTACCCTGCCTACACTGCCTACCCTGCCTACCCTGCCTACCCTACCTGCCATGCCTACCCTGCCTATCCTGCCTATCTTGCCTACCCTGCCTACCCTGTCTACCTTGTCTACCCTGTCTACCCTGTCTACCCTGTCTACCCTGATTACCCTGCCTACCCTGCCTACCCTGCCTATCCCCCAGCCTACCCTGCCTACCCTGCTTACCCAGCCTACCCAGCCTACACAGTCTACCCAGCCTACCCAGCCTACCCAGAGATTACCCACTACAACGTCACAAACTCACAAACTTTACCTCTTTATAATATTAGTATAGAAATGCGAAAGTATATGTATCTGTTTGTTACCCTTTCTTCCTTGGATTGAACGGGTTGGGTTGAACGGATTTAGGTGAAATAAGGCATGCGGGAAAACCAACCCGCACTGGGCCCGCGTGGTCGATTACGGACCATCACAGAGAGGAGGCCTGTGTCCCAGGAGTGGGAACATTACAGGCTGATTATGTTTATGCTCATACTTAGACACGCGGGAAGATCTTGGCCTGGATAAGGACTTAGGATACTATTTAAAATGATTAAGTAACTCGATCGTCGTGTCGGTCTGTCTGTTTTCACGCCTAAACCGCATCAAACAATTTGTATGAATTTTGGTATAGAGATAGATTGGAGCAGTGGTGGCCCAGTGGATAGCAGGGCAGTGCAGGCAGGTGCTTTACTTTGTGTAAATTATTTCATCACCACTGCTCTCAAAACGGCGAATGGAAACATCATGAGGAAACCGGCATGACCTAGAACCAAAAATTAGAAGACATAAGACATCCACCAACCCACACTGGGCACGCGTGGTGGATTACGGCCCATTCCCTCTCACAGAGAGGAGGCCTGTATCCCAGCAGTGGAAACATTAATAGGATGATGATGATAGATTGGAACTTGGAGATTAAGATACATTTATCCCGGGAGTACATTCTCATGAGGGTTATTTCAGACTTCCAAATTATCGATTGTCATAACCATTGTCAGTATTGACATTTTCAAGACCATCTATTTGTATGAGTAAACGGTGACAGTGGACAATCACCGACACGCTTGGTTTTTTGTCAATGTCGTCTCTAGCAGAAGCCACAGAGGCGTCCCCATGCTCTATGGATACACTGATTTCATAAAGTTCTAGCACCAATCACAGCAAAGTAAATAAACTTTCTTACCTATAATAATATGTATGTTCAACTTTACTTCTACTATATTATTTATATAGTTTGAATTGTTTCTGATTTGACTTAAATTGAATTTTCGAGTACTGAAAATGTAGAACATTTTTAAAGAAAACTTAAATTAATTAAACTTTACGTCAAACACACCCCTAATTTTAAACTGATATTAGTTTTAGGGTTGCTGAGGAGCTCATGACTAAATAAAAGTAACAACAGCCAACAAGGTTTATCTTCAGGGTTCAGCAATGCTTGCCGAGGTCGTTTCTTGGATGGGTGAACTTTACAAAGCGAGATTCCTCCGTGCCTCGGAAAGCACGTTAAGCCATTGGTCCCGGACTTCATTTGTAGATCTTCGACAGTTGTTACGCTTTTTGTCAATGTTCTACATCTGACTGCGAATAAGTACAATCTGCACATCATATCTTATGTATTCTTTGGCAGAATGAACGCAATATTATGTTATTGATAATATACAGGCTGCATCTAGAGTTATTTATTAAATGGACCTTGTGGAAACTAGAACAAATTTCCGTGTGTTCAAGCGTTTATATCATACCTATTATTGCAATTAAATAAAGGGTCTTTCAACAAGGACGGGTCGATGTTAAAATTGAATAAAACAAGATGTGTGTGATATATTAACGAAATTTATTTTTTATTTAAAAGGCCCATTTATGCCATTATGGATGGAATATGACATCGTTCAAATGTCCGCCGCGGCTTCGTATGGTGGCACGAATCCGAGAGGTCCAATTTTTAATGACTCTGCTGCAACTCTGCTGACTCTGCTAGTTGAAAAACCCTTTATAACTCACAATGTTAGGACCCATTAATATTAATGATAATTGTTAGGTACCCGAAGTGTCCAAACGGAACCCTATTACTGTCACTCACGTGTCCGTTTGTCTGTCCGTCTGTCAGTCTATCCGACGTCTGTCACACGGGTTTTACGGCCAAACGGTTGGGGCAACAGTCTTCAAATTTTCACAGTATAAGCATCTTGTTGACCCAAAGCCATGCAAATTGTATATTTTTTTTACAAAACGTATGAAATCTGAAATTGTATCACGTTTCACGACGATAAGCGATATCACACTAATATTATAAAAGGCGAAAGTATGTGAGTGTGTATGTTTGTTGGTTTTTCACGCCAGAACCCCTGAACGGATCTGGATGAAATTTGACACAGAGGTAGATTATAGTCTGGAATAGCACTATACTTTTTATACGGGCGAAGCCGCTGGCAGAAGCTAGTAACTCCATAAAAAGATTAATCGAATTACAATACAATAATTTACTTATAGCTGTCCCAAACTTTAAATGCCCGATACATCGCGTTGATCCATCCCAAACTTTGACATATTCTCCACAATTGACGCCAAGCTCGAACAATTAATTGTAACCAGATAAATGTCCATACACTCCTCTATAAATGCCCAACATACCAGGTACGAAGGAAGGTTTCCCGACCGTTACGGTAAACCACAAGTTTCAACTATTTGGAAAACCACCCCCGCGTCCGCAGCAGTTAGATTATGTTTTAAAGTGATTTCGCAAACATCCTAGTTTCAAAGTTGGAGAGTGATTAATTAATCAAGTGTGTTTTAAACGGAAGTTTATTAATCTTTGATTAAGGCTGAGTTTGAAGTATGTGGACTAAATTTTTTGCTGATTTTAGAGTAAAAAGTGTGTAAGCTGTTTTCGTTTGAAAGAAGAAGTGAAAAGTGTTGTGTCATGTTAATAGGGATGTTGCCTGGGAAAAAAAATATAATTATATTAGCGGACGCCTCGCGGTTTCACCCGCGTAGTTCCCGTTCTCGTGGGAATACAGGGATAAAAAGTAGCCTATGTCACCCGGAGATAGTGTAGCTTCCCAAGAGTGGAGGAATTTGAAATTTGTAATCGGTGCAGTAGTTACTTTAATACAAATCTTTCCTCTTTATAATAAACTTCTTGTTTCGTGTCGATTAATTCAAACTATACAACCATTCAGATTTTGTCCGACCAGTCTGTAGCTACTCGGACAGCTCTATCATTTGCTACGTTTAAATCCTAATGGTATAGATTTATTCCGTAAGTAAGATACACATATTTTCTGTTTTAACAAAAAAATCATTGTAAATATAAAGCACAAAAAAGTTCTGGACCTTCTGGACCGTAATGTTGAATTTGTAAAATGTTGAATTTGGAAATGTTGAACTGTTAATCCCAAAATGTTGATAATCAAAATTTTTGGATTGTGCACTTTGTATAATAAACATTGACAAAGGTAAAGCGCATCAATGTTCAGGAGTGGAGGCTTGTGACGTCATTTTGTTAGTATAAAGTGTAGCAAACCGTGACGTCACATGATATTTCAACGTACTGTATCATCGATTTTTTTGTTTACGTGGTTAAAGAAAAAATACGTGTACAATATTTTTAGGTTTTCTAACTGAGGGACTAAATATATATTTTTTGTCAACTACCCAAGGAAAATGTTGGTTAATCGTCAATACAAAAAAAATAGTAGATATGGTTCAATAGCAAGATATATTTCTATAGTTATCTCGGCCAACAAATTACCAAAATAGACGGAAATTTTTCGAGGATTCTAGAAAAGGTATTGTTAGACATTGACTTTTGACATGTCTGTTTTTTATTTATGAACTTTCTTCAAAACGGATTATTTCGGCGCCCGTACCAAATATTTGTGTTTATTTACCTTTAGTTGTCACGACGACAAGTATCCATGTTATTATAGGCTTATATCGCTTACTTATATCGTCTATTTTTGTTATATTACAGAACGTTTATTGGGTACAATAAAGGACACAAAATACACTAGTGAGTGACCCAACTCAGTGTTATAAAGACTGTGTCACGAAGCCACGAAATTAATTCAATCCTTAATGTTACAGTTGGAAGGTTCAAATTCGTTCGTTTTTAGGGTGGGTCAGGTAACAGCTATTACCGACTGTATATATCAAATAACATAACATGACGCCTGGATTCCCCGAGGGGTTTACCTACCAGCAATTTGTAAACCCACATTTCACTACTTAGCTTAAGTATGTATCGTTTTAAGGGGTGAGCTTCGGGCAACAAATCCAGAATCCGGTCTGCTATGACATTCCAACCCAATAACACATCCCGACCTAGGAATCAAACCCGAAGACTCATGTTCAGAGGTCATAGAGACAATAAGAGAAGTGCTATTGGACACATTCTTAGTAAAGACAATGTAATAGTTTAGGTTATAATTAAATTACTTATTAGTCTATTTATAGGGCTAGGGCTTTAAATAATCATCTTACAACTAACATAGGTAAAAATGCTGCTTCTGACGACTATAACGATGTCACCTGCTCGCATATTAATGAAACGACGTGCCGGTAACATAATACTTAGTCCTCTCCACAGAGCATGGCTATGAAATCTTTGGCCACTGCTGGGGACGGCATCGGCTAAACTTTGCAAGTAAACTAAGAGTGATAGTGAGAGTCAACGTTCATACAATGATATTGACAGCCCGTCTTACGGTACCTGTGACTGCTTAAGGGTACACTAGTCGACGGCACGAACTATTTTGTGCGCGGGGTTAAAATGCGTGCTATATCAACCGACAACACGTGCGGGACAGATAGATGCTGTTATGAGCAGTAAGAAGCTAGTACGCGTACGAATTAGCACTTTTGCAAATTTGTAGCAAAATGGATGATGATTTAGAACGAAAACGAGTGAGAGAAATTTTATAAACAGACCTTTGGGAGTCTGGATATCATGAAAAAACGACTGAATGTATCTGTTCAAAATAAAATTATTTGCATTGTTGAAAAATGCATACAGGAATAGATTAGTAGTAATCTATTCCTGTATGGAGGCCGTTTTTCAATTTTCCTTCTTCAAACTTATTTGCGCCCAAAGATGCGTTAAAATTAGTGTTAAAATATGGAACTTTCGAAGCTCATATCTTTCAAGTAATTTTTTTTTTTACTTCCATAAGGGCTAGATAATGATGAGACAAATTGATATCATTTTTTATTTTGAACGTACATCGTCAAACAGTGGAGTAAAAGCCAGACTACGTTTGTATGGAAGAATTTTCGACTAGTGTACCCTTTTTGAGGGTTCTAGTGCTTCTAAATATAATGTATCATGAAAAAGGAAAACATACGGGCAAAGTATATATCTTACTTTACTAGATTATGGAATATCTTTTAAATTGATCCAATATTGGAGGAGGAAAGAGACGAGAGCCAAGCCTCGAATTATGACTTTTTACTAAGGCAATTCAGTCGGCGCTCTCTGCCCATATTTCATCTTAAAGCTTGTACACTAATATTATTAGTAATGGCGTCACTAGTCTAGTGGTTACAAGCGTTACTGCAGAGCACTAAGTCTTCGGTTCGATTCCCGGGTACTAAAAGCGTTTTTGTTTTTTTTTCTTATCTGGAATTTCTTAGAAACAGCCCATAGTCTGTCTTAAATAATTGATTGGGTTGCTTGGCTTGGGTGACTTGTATCCGGTTGATGGCAATGGCTCGCCTCCTATTACAAGTATATGGGACGTACTTTGACGAATGGACGGTAGAATCAAGTATTAAAACTTGTAAATTAGTTTTTTTTTGTCTAGTGGTATCGGCCGCGTCTTACAAGTTGTAGGTCGTGAGTTCGAGCCCAGGCAGGCGCTTTATTTCATCACCACTACTCTCAAAACGGTGAAGGAAAACAGCGTGAGGATACCGGCATGTCCTAGAACCAAAAATTTTAAGACATGTGACATCCACCAACCCGCACTGGGCCCGCGTGGTGGATTACGGCCCATTCCCTCTCACAGAGTGGAGGCCTGTGTCCCAGCAGTGGGAACATTAATAGGCTGATGATGTGATGATGTGTGTAAATTAAAATTTTTGACGTTCAAAAGTGCCTCGAGAATTTGACTTTGACTTTTTGACTTTAAACATAATTGGCAAAATATGATTGTACTATTCGTGCACCTTTGAAAACCCTCCGTGGAATACCAGCGTGGTGTAATGTTGTGTTATGCGCCAGTACTTGCTGCCAGTAGTTCCGTGCTCTGTGGCTCTCTATCTAAATTACTAAGAACTCGAAACGCCTTCCGCGTTCTCTGTCATTACCGTATGTCATTAGGAAACTGACACAATGAAACTGTATCAAGGTAGAATTCACGAATACCTTCTAGGAGAAATGTTAGTTGAAAATATGGTCGAAAGTTTTTTAATTTGGCGATGTGAAAAGTTAGGTTTGGTTAGCCAAAGGTTATCGTGTAACCTAGTTACTGAGTTATGGAGGTCGGATAGGCTCGCTAACTCTGTATCTGATTAGATTTGAATATAGTTGGGAAAAGGCTAGGTAGATTTATTTTTGTAAACTTGTAAGTTATCTGACAAAAATCGGTAAAATCTGTGATTTCAATTTGAACAGGCAAATCTATTTCTGGACATTATGTTCTTTCATCATCATCAACATATCAGCCGAAAGACGTCCACTACTGGACATAGGTCTCTCCCAAGCGTCGCCACATTGACCGGTCCCGTGCGTTTCGCATCCAGCGGATCCCCGCAACCTTCACTAAGTCACGATAGTGGGAGACCTTCCAAAGCAACGTCTTCCGGGTCGCGGTCGCAATTCCGAACTTTCTGCCCCATCGGCCATCCGTTCTGCGAGGAATGTACCCTGCCCTCTGCCACTTAACTTTGGAAATTCTTCGGGCTATGTCGGTAACCCTGATTCTCTTGCGGATCTCTAAATTTCTGTTTCGATCACGGTATTTTCTTTAGGAATAATAAATTGTTATAACTGTTTATTAATTTATTGGGAAAATAAAACTAGAACCAAAATCGATTAGCAGTTTCACAAAAGCACCGATTTCGTTTATCAACTGCAGCATCCGTATGAAATAATTTATGCCGTAGGTATAAAGGTAACCCTTTCAAGGATAAGTGGACCTGAACTGTGGGGCATCCCTAAACTTACTCTGAATATACAGGATGTTTTTTGAGAAGGGATAGGATGCCCAAACCTAAGACAGAAATAAGGAAGAGTGGTTTAGGAATGTAATATCTTTGGAGGATATACTGGTGCCAATTAAAGTCCCAAGAATCGCAAAATACGTTTATTTAAAAAAAAGATGTTACACGGACGTTGGTTCGTTGGCAAGTGAAGTATGACTATATAATTTATTAGAATAAAGAAGTTACGCCTGCTTGAGTATAAAGAGCTCATCATAGGACGCATCGCGTGATTGCCGTTACTTTTATTGAAGGCGTTATGGCCTGAACAAGGATGACTTAGGATCGTTGGTTCAGGCCATGGCACGGAGCGAGAGAGCATGGGAAGCTGTCACCTCCTTCTGCGAAGCAGTAATGCTCGCGAAGGAGGAGGCGGAACGCGTGAGGGAGACGCAACGGAGACGCCCTCACGCTCCAAGCCACCGCAGGAGACGCCCTGGGCGTCGGGTGTCGCAAGCTGATTCCCGGCCACCGTAGGCGTGGGCTTACGGACGGCGAGTAATGGGTAGCTCGCCGTCCGATAAGGACCGGGCCCGAGTCGACGGCGCGTAGTGTTCCAC
This sequence comes from Anorthoa munda, assembly GCA_945859665.1. Taxonomy (NCBI): domain Eukaryota; kingdom Metazoa; phylum Arthropoda; class Insecta; order Lepidoptera; family Noctuidae; genus Anorthoa; species Anorthoa munda. Next base: position 2,503,523 of record OX243899.1, on the reverse strand, counting down.
GCGCGCCGGAAAGAGATGTCAGCAAAACTGAAGGGGTCCGCTAGGGCCGATGCCTGTCTGGGTCGCGGATAAATTTGAAAAAGAGTTACCGCGGCCCTGGCTCAAGCAACTGAAGGAACACGGATGGGTTTTATTTAGTCAGTAAAAGTCTGACACGCCCTTCCGCTTCACCCAGAGCGGGAGAAGTCATTGGATGATTTCCCAAACAAAAAAAAAAAAAAAACAAAAAGGGCTGTAAAACGGTGAAGGAAAACATCTTGGGTAAACCGGCATAACCGGCAGAACCAAAAATTCGATGACATGTGACATTCACCAATCCGCACTGGACCTGCGTGGTGGAAAGGCCCATCCCCTCTCACAGAGCGGAGGCCTGTGTCCCAGCAGTGGCAACATTGAAAGTGATGACGATCATAGGGCGAAAATAACAAATGCAGTTTTCTGAATAAAATGTATGATTTATAATGAAAACTAACTATCTATATAGAGAACTAGCTGCTTCGCGTGGCTTCGCTGCCGTGGGCCACCCCACAGGACCCGTTTTCGGGATTATAAAATAGCCTATGTTACTCAGGAATAACGTAGCTTTCTATTGGTGAAAGAATTTTTTAAATCGGTCCAGTAGTTTTGGAGCCTATTCGGTACAAACAAACAAACAAAAAAATCTTTCCTCTTTATAATATTAGTATAGATATAGATATAGATATTACCGTTGGTTAATACTGCTCTGAAGTTTAGGCTGATTTAATAATTTAGCTGGATAATGTGTAGAACTTTGACTTCGAGTTTTGTAACTTACTAGCGCATGCCTCGCAGTTTCACCCGCGTAGTTCCCGTTCCCGTGGAAATACAGGATAAAAAGTAGCCTATGTCACCCGGGGATAGTGTAGCTTCCCAACGGTGAAATATTTTTTGAAATCGGTCCAACAACACAACAAATCTTTATAATATTAGGATAGATATAGATTAAATTACTTTTTTTATAATCCCTTACTGCCCACAGCTGAGCAAACGTTGCTCTCCTTCCACCTCTCTCTGTCCAAGGTTTCCCGACACCGAAAGTTATTTTGCACTCTTTAGTGATAAGTCGGTTTATTTTTTTGTGAAAAGTTTTTATTTTTCTCTTTTTAGTTTTTATCACTAAAAAGTGAGCTAATTCTATAGTAAGTAGAGGGTCGATGTCAACGTAACGCCAAGAAGCTCAAGATGGTCCGTTATCGGCACGGTCACAACATGGAAAGAAGGAGCCGGGTGGAATTGGCTCCTTTTAGCGGAAAAAAGACACGCCTGGGTCTTAGTAGCATTGAACCTGGCCAGATTGGCATCGCCCCACTTGGAGACTGCCTTCAAGGACAGATTCAAGCGCCCAACCATGGCCTCACGGAGAGACCGGATCTGAGGCCCAGTAGCGCGCGCGTTGGATAAGCATCTCTCAGCAACAGTGCTGTCGTCTGCATACCCAAAGGTGCCGGGTTTTAGCAGATCATTTTATGTGCAACAATAACTATAGAAAGGATACATAAAGGTTTGACAAAATATCCTCAATTGCCACATTCGTGATGTTTGTCGCTAAGGAGTTCGGTTGTTGCTGAACCGATTTCGATTAAACTTACACTAATCCCTAAGTTGAGAGATATATCTAATCCAATAAAACCGTTAAGTAGTTTCGGAGAAATGCGTGGACATTCATGCATACATACATACACTTATAAAATTTGGCATACATGTTTTGAAGCCCACATAATGCAACATTTATGTGCAATTCCAACAATATTACATACATACGTGTCAAATTGATAACCTCCTTTTTTTTGAAGTCGGTAAAAGTACTTACAAAAATAAGTGTACACACTCTTACAAAACATGCAAAAAATACAATATCTACACTCGTAACACTGTCGAGCAAAACACACACAGTGTAACAAAACTGACGCACACAAACATATTTATTTTCATTAAATTCCTTCACGAGTTCAACGAATTGCACGTCAGGCCAAAATAAACCGCGCGTTGTTAATATTATAATTTGAAGGATAAAGTGTTGTAATGCTGAAAATCTTGGCTTAAACGTGTATTCCGCTCGCGAAAATGAGTTGGCCGGATGTGTGATGTTCCTAAAAGTTATTTTCGTGTGTATTTACAGTATGGTTTTAATCTTGTTTAAGTACATAAGATGTATTAAGAGCTAATCATGATTTTGTGGTACCTACAACGTTTTCTGTTTAAAGTTTAAATTTAGTTTATCGCTACAAAAGTATTAAAAATAACAAAATGCGGAGTCTGCTTCCAAGAATTGTGAAGCTTGCTTCATAAGCGCAACATTACAAATCAATATTGGATCAAAACTTCAAATTGATTCAATTAATTATTTTTATTACAAGAAAAATTACCCATCTTTAAGTCAAGAGTGAACAGGTTAATTCTAGGCAAGCGTGCTTCACCGTCGACCATATCATAGCTTACCATCAGGCGAGATAGTGGTCAAATGCGAGCCTATCATTAATAATAAAAACTGGCCAAGTGCGAGTCGGACTCGCGCACGAAGGGTTCCGTACCATTATCGCAAAAAACGGCAAAACATCACGTTTGTTGTCCCCAAGCGCCACTTAAATATTTATTTTATTCTGTTTTTAGTATTTGTCTGTGAAAATTTCAACAATCTAGCTATCACGGTTTATGACAGCCTGGTGACAGACGGACAGACAGACAAACAGACGGATCGTGGAGTCTTAGTAATAGGGTCCCGTTTATACCCTTTGGGTACGGAACCCTAAATGTTATTATCATGAAATGGCTTGACCTTAATGGATCGTTTGACTAAACACAAGACAATTTAATGATATTCCCAAATATTTCAAGAAACAGCCAAATATTTCATTAAATAGTTAATATAGTATAATAATTCTACGATCTGATTGCGACATCTATAACAACTTTGTCTGACTGATAACTATCAGGACAAACCACAGACTATAGAGGCATAAGAATCAGCCATATTGTCACGCCATACCGATCATCTAACGGGCGGGCAGAGATCCAAGCACTAACCTTGTTGGCGCCACTCAAGACAGCGTGTAGCACTAAATGTTTGAAGACAATAACCGGCCTGTAACATGTTGCAACTCGTTTACGAGCGATAACCAGTACTATCACGTATTGAGACTTAGTTACGAGTATGTAATGGTGGGTATTTTCTGCCTCTAGGTTTGCCGCAAAAGAAATGCTCTTAGTTGGAGGTTGTGTGTTTGAGCTTGGGAAGTCTTGTACAAACGTTGCTTTTAACTTCATAAATGTTTGAACTCGGATACATTTTCTAGAAATTTTATTCCACAGCGACACAAACCGATTGGTGAGTGGCTTTTAAAATTAATTCGGCTAATCACATCAACTAACGTGAACTCGATAATTGGTCACATTCATTTTGCGATATTTTTCTTTTGCAGAAACTGGACTTTAGTCGTTAATAACTTTCGACTTGACTATGTGATGATGCTGTGATGTGTGGTGCTTAGAACAAATCCCGAAAAAAAAAAACGGGTATGTGTTTCGAATCAAACAGAACTCTACCCCTCGGGGTATTCCTCAAAGCGCATCCACGATGAAACTTAAAGAAGAGCATGAAGGATTCGTAATGAATTATAGACGTTTTAAAATTCAACTGTCCTAATTGTTTATTTATTAAAACTACCAGAATAGCAGAAATGAACTGGAGCCCTAGCTCCAGTTCATTTTGTGGAGAGAGGATATCGTTTAGGCGCCTATTTTCTGTTCATTTCAGTCACCCTGGTACTTTTCAAAACAACAAGTGATTAAATTTCAAAACCTTTATTTTTACCATTATTGAGCTAAGTACTTATTAGCTTAAGCACTAGGTGCTGCCTAAACGATATCCTCTCTCCATTGCCCTTTGGATGAGGAGATGAGGCCCATTGTAAGCGACCACGTCTCAGAGCCATATATCATCACTGGCAACACACACTGGCCATAGACTTTCGTCTTGAGACATTGTGGTAAGTTGGACGAGAAGATACCGCGCAACTTCCCCAACGCTGCCCAGCCGAGTCGCATTCGGCGGTTGACCTCTTTCTCGAAGTTGGCTCTTCCCAACTGGATCGTTTGTCCAGGTAGACGTAGTCACCCACAAATTCGAGTGTAGAGTCTCCAACCTTGATAGGAGTGGGTGTAACATGGGCATTCAACATCACCTTGATTTTGTCCATGTTCATCCTAAGACTCACTCTTTTTCGGAAGCTCTACTGAGGTAATCGAGCATTGTACTGAGGTCCTCCATGGTCTCAGCCATGACCACTATACCGTCGGCAAACCGAAGGTGAGTGATGTATTCGCCATTCACGTTTATGCCTAGCCCTCTCCAGTCCAGAATCTTGAAGACATCCTCCAGTGCAGCGGTGAACAGTTTCGGAGATATGACGCTTTCCTAGTAGTTTTAATAAATAAACAATTAAGACAGTTGAATTTTAAAACGTCTATCGATATAATTTATTACGAATCCTTCATGTTCTTATCCATGCTTCATTGTGGGTGCGCTTCAAGGAATACCCTTACCCCTCAGTCTCATTAAAGATGTATTTATAAGAGCCATAAAAATATGATAAAGTACTCTATGCCTTTCTGATTAAGATGCGGGCTTATCCCTCCAGTGGAACCATAACAACCTGGCATCGGAAATACGACAGGACAATAACGAAAGAGATACCAATTACTTATTCGTATTCTTGAGCAACTTGATTAAGTTACAAGATTAATTTGATGGTTTTCAGAACAAACTCATTTAACGTTAATTATTCTCTTTGATTTACTTTAATGATCGTATTATGTTCCTGGTACACAATTTCCTAACTTAATCTCGGGGTAAGTTGATAGGGAATTATTTAATGGGATTTTGTATTTAAACCTTGTTTCGAAGTAAGTACCTACGGTAAACGGTTTGAGAGTGTTCTTTATGAAGTTAAGGTGATTTTTTGAAATAATGGTTATTGTATGACATGATATTAATATTTTATTTTTAACCGACTTAACAAAAAGGAGGAGGATCTATGTTCGACTTCATGTATGTATTTTTTTATTTTTTTTTATTTATGATCACCGATCTCCATCATTTGGGGACCGATTTTGAAAACTCTGTTTTTGTTTAAAAGAGTATGTTCCGAAATTGATCCCATTTCAATTTGGTGAAGATCTGATTAAGGACTACGAAGATATACAACAGAACTCTTCAATAAATAACGGCAAACTTCCTGGCGTAAAGCGAATCTGTCCTTACGCTAACAAATGACGCAGATCTCTCATTTCACCGGTTATGTTCAAGTTTCATGTTATTCGGGTAATCTATTCTGGCGTTATAGCTACCTTACTAAACAATTTGCCTGTTAGGTAGGTATAACCAAAAATAAAGTTATTTTTCACTTTGTAGTTTTTTATTTGGAAATCGGTAGCATTTTTTTTGCAAAAAAGGTTTTTATTAAGTATGCATTCACACTATCTTTATAGAAAAACGATAATTATTATCATCCAATAAAAAAACCCTTTTGTTAAACAAGGATTTTCAGCTTACCATGCATTGTCATCCAAACCAAAGGAGCATGCAATTCAATCGTTTGGGGATAAGGCAAGTTGTATAAAAGCATGTAAAAAGAGGACCCTTTAGCTCAGTCGTGTTAAAGGAATACTAAGTAGTAAGGGGCAGATATATATTTATTTACATTACTGGAGAGAAGAGGAACTCGTGGCTAAAACATAACAGCCTCACTGGTCGATCATCAAGGTTAAGCAACGCTTGACGTGGTCGGTCCGTGGATGGGTGGCCATCTCAACATACCGAGTTTCCTCCGTGCCTCGGCAAGCACGTTAAGCCGTTGGTCCCAGCTGTCATTTGAAGATCTTTGACAGTCGTTACGGTTAGTCAGAAGCTTGAGATCTGACACCAGTCTTGCCAAGGGTTACCGTGTTACCCAGTTACTGGGTTGTGGAGGTCAGACAGGCAGTCGCTCTATGTAAAACACTGGTACTCAGCTGAATCCGGTAAGACTGAAAGCCGACCCCAATAGAGTTGCGAAACAGGCTAGGCAGATTGACATTACTGGAGAGAACAGACTGCGTGGTAATCTCACAAAAACTTTAATATAAAATAACCATTGGCTTTGAAGGTGAAAACTCGACAAATAATCAAACACGACTGACGTATCCAATCAGCAAATATTTGAATATTAGAATTTGTCATTCAGCATTCAGTCATTGATTGAAAATTAAGAACAAATATGAAATATTCTCTTCAGCCAAGGACTTAAATGAGTTTGATAAATCAAACCTCATTCCAACACACACCCTCAATCAATTGCACATGCTAAAACTCTTATCTACCTGAACAACTTGCATATCCTAAAGTTTCAACATATTTCTACTAGCACCTTGTATATTATAAACTTCAACATAATTTCACAAATACCTAACTGCCTTTAAATAACATCAATGATCACCAGTTTCAATAAAAACTAATCATTATAATTTATTAGATTACCACTCGAAATACTCAAAATACATCTAACTAAAAAACATTTCTTTAATATTCTGTAACTCCTACTCGACCTCATCTTCATATTTTATTATAGTACCAGTCGAAACATCTCATCATCACTTCAATACATAACATTCTAAACATAACAATATAATAACCAAAATAAAGAAAAATAATCAAAATAATGTTCAGGTATAAAAACTTAAGGTTCGGACATACTTTATCAAAAAACGTGTAAAATTTAAGAAAAGTTATGTTTAGTTGAGTTTTTAGTTGAATAAAAAATTAATTATTTACTATTAACCAAAATCAATTATTGACACACCCCCTTAAATGGATCCTTTAAGGGGGCAACCCCTTAATTCTTTAAAGTTCTACTGATAACAGAAAAGTAAAATTTAACCAACACTTTCATTGATATGAACTGATATCTGGACTCCTTAAGTTTACATTACAACTCATAAATAATTTCTTTATCATAGAAAATACACACCCTACAAAAAAAAACTTACATACTACATAATAACCCACATATCGACCGAAGGAAACGCATTAGTTCACTTTAGCCCGCACATCAACACTAACACTATCACCAAAACACAAGTTTACGTTGACATCTTTCAAAGTCCACTTTTTAACCCCCGACGGAAAAAGAGGGGTGTTATAAGTTTGACGGGTGTTGCTGTGTATCTGTGTGTATGTCTGTGGCATCATAGCGCCTAAACGGATAAACCGATTTCTTGAAAGGTGACTTTGTCGAGAGTATTCTTAGCTATGTTTGAATAAAATCGGTTTAGCCGTTCAAAATTTATTCGCATTTTACTCTTTGAATCTGGATTTTTTCGCAAGATATCATGTTATTATTACGTGTTTCGATAGATCTTCTAGTAATATTATATGTAGTTTAAAAAGCATGAAATAAAAATTAAAACCGTGGGATTTTTAAATTTGTTATTTTACCTTGTTTTCGCCTTCATTTGTTCCACCAATTTTCTCCTTCTCGATGATTATTCACGTTAATGCTACTTCTCATAATTTCACCTGCTCTAAATCCTTCATTACCACGTGTTGAGTTCTTCACAGCTCGACTCTGATTACTCTCAACTTATTTCTGGTCTTCTATCTTTACAGAACAAATCGTTGCTAGGCATATAACAACATTGGAATTGATTGAGGGGGTGTGTTGGAATGAGTTCATTCCAACAAGTCGAAATGCAAATTCTACTCAACATCAAACTGCAAAGTAGCGAAAGCGAAACCTTGGTAAAAAAAAATATTCTTCTCAGCCTTTTTACCCGACTGCTGAAGGAGGGTAATGTGTTTATCAGTCTATGTATGTATGTATATATGTATGTATGTATATATGTATGTATGTATATATGTATGTAAGTATGTATGTATATTTGTTCCTATGTGGCGTTCTAGAGACCAAACGCGTTGGCCGATTTTGATGATTCTGGCTTTTGGGCGCCATATTGTGGGGGCCCAAATGTTTTTTTTCTTCCTTGCCCATCATGTGGGGTATCAAAATAAAGGATGATTTCAAAAATATATAACACTTATATGTTTAAATATATCTAATTCTAAAAAAAATAACTAAAAAGTTTTAAATCAGCCGGAGAATACATCTGGTTTTGATCAGCCAGCTCGCGAATATGTATTCTCCGACTGCACAGCGTGATTTTCTTCTTGTTTACGTCTTTTTAGTTCGCCTTTTAAGCAGTCGGGTTTTTTGATTTTTTGAATTAACTTTTTTCATCAAGTTATTATTGTTAATTCCACCATATCCATTTCCAAAGTTATGACTAAGACACTTTTACCAAGTAAATAATAAATGCAATCAAAACATGTTCATAGTGAAACCCGCGGGGAGTGTTTGGGTGAACAGGCTAAATTGTATTCGTGAGAGAAACACTTTATCTTGAGAGAGAACAGACTTCTCACCATCATATTTTATTAATCCCCTGCCTGATGTAAATGCGCCCCTTTACAAGTAAGGGCGAGGTTCGTTTGATAGCGGGTAGAGGGTGGAATGTAGCGTTTTATGTTATTCTTTTTGTATCGGTAATAACTCTTAATTAGTGTGTTGATCATCGTACTCTTATCCTTTTTAGGGTTCCGTAGCCAAATGGCAAAAAACGGAACCCTTATGGATTCGTCATGTGTGTCTGTCTGTCCGTCCGTATGTCACAGCCACTTTTTTCCAAAAGTACAAGAACTATGCTGTTGAAATTTGTTAAGTAGATGTATTCTGTGAACCGCATTAAGATTAGCACACAAAAATAGAAAAAAAAACAATAAATTTTGGGGGTTCGCCATACTTAGCACTGAAAGTCAAAATTTAGTTTTCATTAAACCCATATTTGTGGGGTATCTATGGATAGGTCTTCAAAAATGATATTGAGGTTTCTAATATATTTTTTTTCTAAAGTGAATAGTTTGCGCGAAAGTCACTTCCAAAGTGGTAAAATGTGTCCCCCCCCCTGTAAGTTCTAAAATAAGAGAATGATAAAACGAAAAAAAAAATATGATGTACATTACTAAGTAAACTTTCACCGAAAATTGGTTTAAACGAGATCTAGTAAGTAGTTTTTTTTAATACGTCATAAATCGTAAACCGCAAATTATCAAGTACGGAACCACTCGTGCGCGAGTCCGACTCACACTTGGCCGGTTTTTTTTTGTTATTCAACCTATATTGTCCTACCGCTTGGTAAAAGCTGTCTCCCTAGCCTTCCACTTCTCCGGCCAATCTCATCCGAAATGGAAAAAAAATCGTGAGTTCTCCGCATCAAGTCACGTTCCTGATACTTTGAATAGGACAAAACATTTTATAGTGCAGCCGACCCATCAATCAATCTGCCTAGCCTTCAAGTCTAACTGCAGCTGAGTACCAGTTTTTTGCCATAGATCGACTGTACTGACTGAGCCACAACACAGTAACTGGGTAATACGATATCCCTTTGGCACGACTGTTGACCTTTGGCAGATTACGATACAAAGTAAATATAAATTACGCCTCATTGTTTGGATTTGGTAGTGAACACAAAGACGAATTATAATAAAATATATTTATTTATTAAAGATATGTTTTTAAAACAAGCTTTTTTCTTATATCATGGCTTTGCACAAAAAATAACTAGTCCGCCATCTTAAGCCGTCCGCCATATTGGATTTGGAATGACGTCACTTAGCTAAACATGCATTGTCCATCCAAACTAAACGTGTATGCAAAATTTCATCTTAATCGGTGGAGGATAACTGCTTAAAAATTCAGTTGCAAGATTTGACCCGAACACACTTACATACATACATACAAACATATATACATACATTACAAGTCACATAAAAGCTTGTAAAAACGTTCACATTCTAGTCTCATTCGCATACACACTTCGCTATACACTTTACTATGTTATAGTGAATTGATTTAAAATAAGAATGTATGTACTTAGTAAAGCGACTTTTGCGTTAGTGTCAACTACAATATTAATTACTTTAAAAAAAGTTATTAGATAAAGATACATCCACGCTTTCGTTATGGCTTGTCTTTACAGTCCGTGGTTTTGAATTTAAAAAATAATATTAAGCGTGTCACATTTTTTGCTCGCATGTGCATATTTTTGTACAAAATAAAATGAAATGTGACCCAATGGAAATACGAAGTCTGTTTATAGGCCTAGTTTTTAATGGCACACAATAAAACTTCTGTTTCTAACAAATTTCATATTTGAAAACATACCTACTTAACAAAACACACTTATCAGACAATGGTATATTTTTGTGTTTTGTAATAAATCTACATATTAGCTAAGTGATGATAAAGGAATTTATTGGTACCCTTGATAACAATTACCAGTAAATTGAATTTTCATTAAGATTGAAACAATCTAATTGGAGCCAATGTGCCAAAAAGTTATTGCGCTCTAGCAACAGTGACATTGTCGAAATGTCAAAATGTTTGGGAGTGACCACTTGACATTAATGTTTCATGGTAAGGCATAAACATTATGTGGTTGACATATTCGCAAGCTGGCTGACCAAAACCAGATTATTGTATCCTCCGACTGCACATCATGTTTTTTTTCTTGTTTACGTCTATTTGGTTCACTCCTTAAGCAATCTGGTTTTTTGATTTTTTTAATTACCTTTTTTTATTTATAACTTTTCACATATTTTTTTTCTCGAATTAGGTACATTTAAACATATAAACAATATATATTTTTGAAATAACCTCTTAAATCCCTTTATTTTGATACCCCACACGATGCGTTTGGAAGACAAAAAATATTTGGGCCTCCACAATTATATGGCGCCCAAAATCCGCCATTTTTATATTTTCCAATTTTAATGTAGACTACTACTACTAGATACTCGCATGGTTACGACGAATCGATTCACGCCATCAAAATCGGCCAACGCGTTTGGTCTCAAAAACGCCACATAGGAACAAACAATCTCTTTCGGCAATCGGGTAAATATAGTCAGAATTTTCATATTTCAACAGATTGGCATTATAACACATTTATTCAACAGTCTATGCCTATTTGTGTATGGAAATAGGCAGCCGATGTCCAAAAATAATCCCTGTCAATATTCACTGTCTGAATTATATATTCATGGTTAATGGAATAGTGAGGTTTGGAAAACTGTCTGCGCGCTATTTTTGCGCATTGATATTTTTCAGAAAGGGTTGGTTGATGAGATTCAAAAAGCAATCATATTTGGTACATATGTACGAATATGATGAGTTATTTGAGTTTTAAATATTGGTGATATAACTTTGAGCACTATTTGCTGGTATGTATGTCAGGCGCATTTATTATGTGTGTATTATTTTATTAATTTTTAAGATTTTTTAACCGATTTTCCAAAAAGGAGGAGTTCTATGTTTGATGTTTCTATATTTTTATGTTTTGTGGATGTGTCCAATTTCTTCGTCAATTCTGGACCGATTTTGATAATTTTAAATTTAGTGTCCACAAATGATAGCAAATCTCCTTCGATAGCATGTCTGTTTATTGTTTATAACATTTCATAACATACATCACCCCAGTACGCTCGATAGGGGTACGCAGATGTGTACAATACACCTTGGTATACTTTCATTTATGTTCAAGTTTTATGATATTCGGGTTACCTATTCTGGCTTTTGAAAATCAAGAAAATCATGCTGTGCAGTCGGAGGATACATCTGGATTTGGTCAGCCAGCTCGATTATATATATCCTCTAACTGCACAGCATGATTTTCTTCTTGTTTCGTCTTTTTAGTTCACTTCTCAAGCAGTCGCGTTTTTTGATTTTTTGATGTAACTTTTTTAGGGTTCCGAAATCAACAAGGTACCCTTATAGTTTCGCTCTGTCCGTCTGTCCGTCCGCAGCATAGCTCAGAGAATCTAAGTTATAATTTGGCATGTATATACATATTAATAATTCCGATAAAGTAGTAACATAAAATCATGAAAAATATTTTTTTTCGGGTACCTCCCATAGACGTAAAGTGGGGATGATTTTTTTTTTTTCTCCTCTATCCCATGGTGTGGGGTATCGTTGGAAAGGCCATTTTAAAATATTATGGGTTTGTTAAAACCATTTTTCGATTCAGAGATCCGTTTGCGTAAAATTAAGCTTTAAGTTGCAAATTTATGTTAGAGTCAAGTCCCCCCCCAACCAGCGAAATGGTTGCTCTTGGCTATGTGAAAAAATTCACGGCAGTAGTAAATATAACGAAATTAAAAGGAAAATTATCACGGATAACAAGGCTTTACAAGTTTACGAGTAATAGTCGACCAACTTATAAAATGTACTTGGAACAGTAAAAATTTTGTACAAATGCCATTGAAAAATTACTAAAATAAAGTTGATAACTGTGTAAAACAGAGTAAATATAATGCTTACTAACTATGTAAAAATATACAAAAATTAAATCATAACAGGCTTTACAAGTTTACGAGTAATAGTCGACCAACTTATAAAATGTACTTGGCACAGTAAAATTTTTGTACAAATGCCATTGAAAAATTACTTACATATCGTTGTTAGCTGTGTAAAACAGATAGTAAATATATGCTTATAAACCATGTAAAAATATACAAAAATAAAATCATAACATCCTTAATAATAATGATTTCTAAATTAATTAATAAATAACGCATTGGAGTGGCCGGAGTTGTTGGCAGTACCAGAACGTAGTACATATGGTGCATGCGCGCGGTGGAGTCTATTTTGTGTTAGTGCAGAAGTATTTTCGACGTTTTGTAATTAAAACATAAAAGTAAAGTCAAATTAGATTCGATTTCCAAGTCCAAATTACTTATTTTCTTTTGTCGATATCCTTCTATAAAGTTAATATACGACCCGACTTCATCACTAATTGAGTAGCGTAAAACTTTCCAGAATGAAATAGTGAATACCGCAGATTAGAGGATTCACCTCCAATCTGCGGTATTAGAGGAGATTAGAGGTGAATACATACGATTTTTTTCTAATTCCGAAAGAGAAATAAACAAGGAGCGTGCACGCAAGGATCCAGTACCGAACTATACCATTCCCCGTGGCTCTAACGCGCGCTCGTATCGGCTCCTTTCGCAATTCGCGATGGTACTCAAATAGATGGCCCGTTGGGCCCGGTGGGCCCGTTTTTAGACTTTGTGAGCCGCTGAAACCGTTCTAATGTTCATGTAACAACAACAAAACCCTCTTTTTAGTCCGCATTATTATGCAAATTCGGAACCCTATTACTGCGCGTGGCCCGACACGCACTTGGCCGGTTTTTATTTATTTATTTTTTAGCTTTTTAGTTAACTTTTTTTTTTGAATTATGTAAATTTAAACATATAAGTGTTATATTTTAGAAATCATCTCTCAAAACCCTTTGTTTTGATAACCCACACAATGGCTTCGAAAGAAAAAAATATTGGGCCTCCACAATATGGCGCCCAAAATTCGTCATTATTATATTTTCCAATTTTAATGTAGCCAGTGACACTTGCAAGTTTACGACGAATCGATTGACGTATCGTAGAATGAACGTAGAATCATCAAAATTGGCCATCGCGTATGGTCTCTAGAACGCCAAATAGGAACAAACATACATAGACTGTTAAACACATTACCCTCCTTCGGCAGTCGGGTAAAAAAGAAAACAGGAACAGACTGCCGAAAAAAAGTTAAATTTCACTTTGTAGTGTTTTTATTTGGAAGTCTGTTGTATTTTTTTGTAAAACGTTTTTTTATTAAGATGGATCTGTGTGTATGTTGTCTCAGTGTATGTTATACGGTTAATGGGTATGTAAAATATTGATAATAAGCTGGATCCGGTTAAATTTGAAGCCAACACAATATAGTTGATCAAAGCTTAGGCATTTGTCCCACCATCGACGAGTAAACGATTAGCTATCGAATATTTTCACGCTGAAGAAACGCACAAAAGATATAAAATCGCATGTCAATAAACGAGACACATATAGTTATAGTTGATTGCTGGCTGTTCACACTGCTGGCGAGTACTCTCTCACCACATGTTTGTCGCAGCGACAAGAGCTATCAATGTTAAACTCGCTCAGCGATGCTCGCTTGCTCGCTTGGCGGTTAGAATTTACGCCGAGAAACAAACTCATTTCTATGTAAGTACAATGACTCCGCCCCGAGCGAGTAATGCGAGTAATGACCCGTCGCAACAAGCTTATAGTCAAGCGACAAAACTATCGGTACTACACACTCGCTTCCCTCTACTCGCCAACTCGTTTTTAGTTTCTAGCTTTACTCGCTCCTCGCTGATCGTCTGCCTTATGCAGATTGGATTTTTGTTATCAAGATATCTGAATTTGTTTCTTTACATACTGGCATAGTACATATATCGCCATGTTTGCCGAGATATTTGAAGTTACGTGTAAAGTTCTCATAAAAAGATCTTTCCTTACAAGTCTCGGCAACTCGACACTTTAGGACACCATATCCCAAGGGACATTTTTTGTTTGTTTAAGTGTATCCTTGACCCATATATATCAGTTACATTGTGTGCTACAACTTTGTAGGAAAACAAAATTAATGGGTGACTATCACATTTCGGTTCAGTGCCTTTTTGTATTGTTAGTAAAACATTGAAAAACTGACGGACATTTTTGAAAAAAATACCTCTGCAAATTGTGGATACGTTTTTTGGGTTGGGCCGATTAGATAAATAGTCGCTTCTTGTACAAGTAAAATTTCAAAATTTCAAATACCCCCGACACATTTTTATTTCATGCTACATAATTTATCTAGTACATAGATACGCACCGATCGGCAATCATTGAACACGTAATTATGACACGATATCTTGCGTAAACACCCCGATTCAAACAGTGAAACGCCCATAACTTTTGAACGGCTTAACCGATTTTATTCAAGCATAGCTAAGAATACTCTCGACAAAATCATCTTTCAAACAAAAAAAACTAAATTAAAATCGGTTCATCCGTTTAGACGATGCCACAGATAGACACATATACACAGATACACAGCAACACACCTCAAACTTATAACACCCCTCTTTTTCCTTCAGGGGTTAAACAATACAGTTGCACCGGTTAGACTGGAATTCAACTCCGGCGAGAGGAGGTCTGAGTCCCAGCAGTGGGAACATTAAAAGGCTGATGATGATCATTATGATGATAGTTGGGCAAAGGCTAGAGCGATTGATTATTTTCTACTGTGTTTCAATCATGCAAAAACTATAATAAGTAGTTTAGAAGTAACAAGGGAACAGATGAACATACATACATACATACATTCATACATACCCCCCATTTTGCTTCGCCGTAGTCGGGTAAAAACTGTACGGATTTGGATGTAATTTTGCACGGATATAGTATAAAACCTATTTTACACATAGGATACTTTTATCCTGATTTCCGATGAACTCGACTTGATCCCTTTGGATATATAGTCAAACAAATTTCTCGCGGGCCAAGCAGCGGGTTTAAGCTAACATAATATTTCTATATTATTAACATATTCATTGTATCTCTGTTGCTTTTATTTGAAATTAATTAATAATTATATCTAAATTACATTATTAACAAACTAATATTAGAACTAAAATAAGAAAAACTAATATGTACAATTACGGGGCGTCAAAAAATTCGTCCACATCGCTGTCAACAGGAAAAGTGCCCAGAAGGCTGGCAGCATTGCCACGTTGGATGGCAATGCTGATTCTTTGGCCAAAAAAAACGCCAGCCCTCTGGTCACGTGAAGAGTCGACCAACCGCTTGGCGATATCCCGAAATAATAGGTGTGCACTCGGACCCCATGGCCCTAGTGTTTCAACCCCAAACGGCTCAAAAACATAATTACCAATTAAGTTGTTGTATTTGCGCCGTTTGAGGTTTTCAGCACCTGCAGCAGCCGCCCCAGCGCAGCCCACCGTGCTAGGAAGATGGGATGGTGCAAGGGTGTCGACGCAAGTTGCATCCCACACCAAAGACCTACCCAACTTCCATGGCATTATGGTCATACCATCTGGTCTCTTCCCATCGACACGTGCCAGGCCATTGGGTTCTAAGATAGCTGGCACCCCGGCGGTGGCAAGAGCACGACGGATGAGATCATTAATGCTAGCGTGCCGCGCAATCCGACCTGCACTCTTACTACAGGAAAGGCCATGATGTCCGAGGCAGTCGACTGCTTCACCGCATTGGCAGCGATGTGGAGCCCCACAAGGGGCGCCCAATCGCAGACATGTACCGAGTCGGAAGGTTGTGTCACCTAGCATAGTGCCTATGTTAGGTGACGGAAGTGCCTGAAGCCAGAGGCCCGACTCCCACTCACCCACAGCCAGCAGGCGGGCACGCTCAGCAGTATTGGAAGACGTATTAATAAGGTTATTCCGTACCAACCTGCAGAGCGGCTCATCCCACTGTCTCTGGGAAAATGGGTTTTCGGGCCGATCCGTATCCGGGCAAGCCACTTTCCAGGCGTCCTCTGCGTCGGTCAAGCACGGCACTTCTGAGTCAACCAGGGAAAGAGCTAAAATTTTCCTGGTTAGCTTTTCAGTGCTGTGGACAGAAGACAGGAACGCCGGTAAGCTTACACTAGAAATTTTGCGGACGCCGAGGCCAAAAAAACGAATTGGTAGGGTGGCTTGCAGCCACGCTCGGTCGCCCAAGGCCACATTAAGAATGGATGTTAATGTGTTGCGAATGATTTGGTCAATTTTGTCCAAAAGTTGTGGTTTCTTCCAAAGAGGAGAAGAACGGAGAAAATACATAAAATTTGGACCGAAACAGCAATATCTGATAAGGGTGAATGCCGAATGTAAATTAATTTTGGAGAGTCTATCCGAAATATCAATAAAATGTTTGATTTTGTTATCGATGAAAGATGAAAAACTTTCTTCTAAAATAGGGGAACCTAGGAGGGTCAGGGAACTTTTTTCTAAGATTTTGATTTGCGGGGCTATTGCATTAAATTTATCTAAAGTCGATTGTCTGTCGGTAACGTCAGAGAGGTAAATTTCGCACTTTGAGGGGTTAAGTTCTAGGCCAATGGATTTAAATTTCTGTTTGAGGAGTTGCAGGTCATTCAAAACGGTGTCAACATCACCTCCTAGCGTTCCATCATCTAAATACCACACGTTAAATTTTGAATATAGTTGTTGGATTATGGGATGAATAGCCAAACTGAAAATGACAGGCCCGAGAGGGTCACCTTGTTGGCAACCAACTGCAGATTCCAAAATGTTGTCCTTATACAATAATTTTGATGGATGCCTATAACATTGCCACATAAAACCATAAATTTCGGGGAGTTCTTTTTTGACTTCAGCCAACAAAGTGTCCCTGTTCACGGAGTTGAATGCGTTCTTACATATTCATTGAGTAACTGACATGTCATTAATGTAATTTTTATTTTTGTTTCAGGTTCAGTTATTCGTGAATGTTCGCAACGGTAAGTTTTTTACCATTTTCCTAATGTTTTTTCTTTTTTGTATATATCATAAAAAAGATGTTGCAGCAGTGATTATTTTTAGCTTAGCCTTAGTAAAAGAGAATAAAAATTCTTATTCCAAAAACATATTTAAAAATTCGCAAACATAAATGTTTTTATCTACAACAATTTAAGAAAATAATCATCTTATTTACTTAGATAAAAGTATATACAGTGTATAAAATACTTAATTAACTAAGACTACAACCATATACACTTTAACCAAAAATTACTCACTATTTAAACCTAAAAACATACTAAACTAAAATATGGCGTCGAAAAACTCCTCCACATCGTTGCCCACAGGAAATGTGCCCAGAAGACTGGCAGCATTGCCACGTTGTATGGCAATGTTTATTCTCTGACCAAGGTAAAATCCAGCTTTTAGTAAATAGATAAATATCTGAAATACTTATTAAAGAGTATTTCAATAGTAATATTATCAGCCTGTAGCTGTCTCACTTCAGACAAAACACGAGCATTGATCACCAAGACTGGTTGGCGATGTCAAACTTATATTAAGGTTGCCATCATCCTTAGTCTGGCGATTACTCCACTGTTTGACGGTGTACGCTCAAAATAAAAAAAAATAAAAAAATTGTCTCATCATTATCTAGCCCTGTATGGAAACAAAAAAGTAAAAACACGTGTATTTGAAAGTTATGAGCGTCGAAAGTTCCATATTTCATCATTAATTTCAATTTGGGCAGAAATACCATAAAAAAAGAAGGAAAATTACAAAACAGTCACACGGCATAGATAAGCAGTTAAAAAATGTAAATAATTTTATTTTAAACAAAGACAATCAGTAGCTTTTTCATGATATTCATACTCCCACGGGTCTGATTATAAAATTTCACGCGCTCCTTTTCGTTCTAAATCATCATCCATTTTTATTTTTATACCATGAGTGTGTATTCGTACGCGCACGAGCTTCTTACTGCTCATCACATCGTCTATCTCTTTCGTACGTGTTGTCGGATTAGATAGCATGCATTTTAACCCCGGCCACAAAATAGTTCGTGCCGCCGCCGACTAGGGCAACCTTAAGGCCCTTTCTCCGCTGCTTTTAGTGTCGTAAAACGGTTTCTTTCTAAAGTATACTTCAAAATAACGGCTAGGTTAAAAGCCTATGCCTTATAATTTTTCTTTAAAAAATAATTAATAACACGAAATATTTTCGCTTTTTTGCATATTTACTCCTCCAAAAGGACTTGGCTGATTAAAAATATTTTTACACAGAAAAAAAATGGTTGGAATTTATTCTTAACCAACATAGGATGTGTAAATTAAAAAATATTTTGCAAATAAATCTCCCCAATTTTGATATTCTGGCACCGAGCTACCGCTCGGCACACGGCGCACGGCAGTAGAATAGGCAACTATTTTACTGCCGTGCATTCGCTCGGTGCCGTAGAATATTTGCCAGGTTTCCTCACGATGCTTTTTTTCATCGTTGTTAGCGATGTTCAAGGTAAACTAAGTAACATTGGTATTTGCCCGGTTTTAAACCCACAACCAAGCACGAGAGAGGAGGTCTTACTTCAATAGTAGTAAATATTTACTGAACCTATTTGATATTAACTTGAATCAAGATTTAAATTATTTGTTAATAATTCAATGAAAATGATTCCAAGATCATTTTCATAGAATTATTAACAAATAATTATATGAAGCCTAAGGATTTCTAGTTTATTATTCCTTCAAACACCTTTATTGGCTCAAATATTCCAAGTAGACATAAAGCTTAGATTATTGTTTTCTTTCAGAATAAAACTACACTGACATTAGCTATGAGCTCAGACTTGTCTGATTCAAAACCCATACTTAGAACCGTTTGGCTGTTTATTCTGATTTTTTTGTATTATAAAAAGAATAACGAAATGTAATTGATCATTGGTTACAAATTTTAAATTTAATAATGTCTTTTTTTTAAACACAGGGAAGATATAATAAGGGTTCCATTTTTCGCTTCGAACTCCGGAACCGTACCTCCGAAGCGATTGTAGATTAGACGAAGCGATCTTATTTGATTGGAGGCTATAATTACACGGATTTTTGCGATTTAAATTAGCTAACTATTAGCCATTGTAGATACCCACAGAATTAGAAGTATTGATAAAGAGTAATAATGGATGGTTGGTATATCGGCAGACATACCAACCATTGGAAGGCATCCTACTTGGTGAACTGATGACCTGCAGCCTAATTGCGTAAGTGAATTTGGCCCTTTGCCTTGCCGAATTCACTTACGCAATTAGGCGGCTGGTGAAGTTTACAGGATTACGCTGGATGCGAGACACGCACATGACTGGTGCATCTGGCGACACTTGCGGTGACAGCTGGTCCAGCAATGGATGTATTTGGCTGAAATGATTCTCATCATCATTGATTTGTTTTTTTAGGGTTCCATACCCAAAGGGTAAAAACGTGACCCTATTATTAAGACTCCGCGGTCTGTCTGTCTGTCTGTCACCAGGCTGTATCTCATGAACCGTGATAGCTAGGCAGTTAAATTTTTTACAGATGATGTATTTCTGTTGCCGCTATAACAACAAATACTAAATACAGAATAATAACTAAAGGCTCCCATACAACAAACGTGATTATTTTACCGTTTTTTGCGATAATGGTACGGAACCCTTCGTGCGCGAGTCCGATTCGCACTTAGCCGGTTTTTAATGAATTGATTGAGCTGTTTATAGCAGCTTGACATACAATATTGTCAATTTAATCTACATGAGTTTAAATTAAACTAACTCTGAGTTAACTTTTTCGTGCAAAAAGGATATCTTTCTAAGTAGATAGATAGATAAAACATTTATTCAGTGCACACAAGACACAGCACAACACACAAAATCACAATTAAATTTTCAGTTTAAACGAGGTATAAAAAACAAGGTGCTGTTAGCACCTTGTTTGCACAAGAAAAAGAAATAGGAAAACAAAAACATACAAGAAATAAAATGTGACATAGTATACGTACCTCAAATAGTAGGTATAATGATTAAAACACAGTGCAGTGTGCATCTCAAAGTTGCACCAAATGGGAGTCTAGCTCAGCACGTGTCAGGCAAATATACCTGACGCTGATATTCTGCTGGATGTCTTCAGTGACATATGGTCGCCAAGCAGACATGATTATGTTGGTACTGTTTCAGTGTTATGCGAAGGGTATTAGAATGACAGCCAGATAGACAGAGAGACAGCGTAGGCTTAGCAAAAGGGTTTCTTTGCCTGCTTTTGGTAACGAACACAAATCTTACTACACCTACAAAAAACTTATCACTTTACCCTATTAGCAGATGAAAAAAACCTGTTAATAAAGAAAAGCCGAACAACAAAGGTGCGCCGCTTTTAGTCTGAGCCAATTATTTCGGCAACACCTTGTAACACTAGTTAGGGTTCGCGGTTGTTTGAAGACTAACGAAAAGTTATTTTTTTATGTAATTGCTATTTACTGTTGTTAGTTTGGCCTTTTATGTAAGTTTATTGTAGTAAGACAAGTAATAATTGTGGTTTACTGTATTTAATATAAAGTGGATTTATTATCTCGATTGATCGTCTAATTGGAAGAAAATAAAGAAAGATACATTATTTATTTATGACCAGCACAGGAGATAAAAAATAATTAAATAAAATAACCCCATGCGAGACCAAAAAGGTTTATATCTCAATACTTACAGCGACATTAAAAAATAAAGCCCCGCTGGTATTCTGATATTCTCTATTGATACCGCGAACTAACCTACGGACATAGGTTTAATAAAATAAATAAAGATATTATGTGTAAATATAAACATATAATGTAATAAATATACGACCGACCGAATTGTTGTCGTAATTAATTCGGATAATCTAAAAAAATACTAATTTAAGATTACAAATATAACCGCCTGCGGCCGCGTACAATTTATCTTTTAAAATACAAAGACATCAATACGGTTGGAAATCTGGATAATCGCGAAACCGTATGACCGAGGTCTGGATAATATAGTTATAACTAATTTGGATTTCGTTTATAAAATGTTAGTCGGAAAAAAAAAATCTTTTTACTGTAATTGAATAACTTATTATTGTATTTATGAGATAACCTAGATCGTTTACGTTTCCTCATAATTTTACACTTATATATTAATTTAGATTAATTGTTTCAATCAAAAGTCATCTTCTCTTTATAGTCTAAAAAAAAGCTTCAAAAATCGACGAGGCAAATAGACGACGACGCTGTAAACGCTTTAGGCCTTGTCCAGAGTGACCGCGGTGATTGGATTGCATCGCGCGTTGTTGTAGCGGGAAGTAGAGGCTAGATGTTTCCTCAAAGTAAAAACAATAGACGATGGGTCACTAGCGAGGCCGTTCCGTCACGTCGTGTTATTCGTCCGCCATAAGAGTTGAGGCAAACAGAGCGTAATTTTCTGAGCTGTGAGTCGCGTAAAATGAATCGCGACATTTTCGCTGCATTCGGTTCCATACTTAAGTCCTGTTTGTACCACACGGCGACGCAAAATGAGTGAAATATTCCAGTAGAACGTAAATTACGCCACTCACAACTCATAAAATTACGTCCATTTGGCCTCAACTTTATGGCGGAACGTGTCCGGCTCAGGGCCAATTTTACCAATGCAACTAATCGCGATAAGTTTAATTAAACTCAGTTTATGCAAATACAGCGTATTGATTGCGATCTCAGCGATCTCAACCAATCAGAACGCTGTATTTGCTTAAACTGAGTTTAGATGAACTAATCGCGATGTGAAATCGGCACTTAGACAGATCATCTAATGCCGAAAATCCAAAACTATTACGCTATAAATATTAACACTGACATTTATGTTCTGCTCTA
Organism: Anorthoa munda; assembly: GCA_945859665.1. Taxonomy (NCBI): domain Eukaryota; kingdom Metazoa; phylum Arthropoda; class Insecta; order Lepidoptera; family Noctuidae; genus Anorthoa; species Anorthoa munda. The sequence goes on along the minus strand of OX243899.1, from coordinate 2,481,173 downwards.
TAGTTCCTGTCCGCTCTGCAGCCACTTGAGTTGCTACCCTCTAAATAAAATTGGCTTATCTATACCTTTTTATAGCAAAACTGATTTAAAAATCTTTCGGGATCAGCAAAAAAGGTACTTCTAGTAATATTTTTCTACGAGTTTTCATGCTCAAGTTATACTAGTGAAAAGCCTCATTTCACTGCAAAAAGGTTTAAAATTTCAGGTGTTTTATAATTTTTCTTTCTCCGTTTTGCGTGTTGGTCAGGTATATTTTGATTCTGGCGGCAGTATGGACTTCACTTGCGATTTCGTATGTTTAATAATTCGCGTCTGCCTCAGCACCCGCGCAAGCCCCTCACCAAATCCGGGGCCTTAGACAGCTCTGTCTGTGAACAACCAAACGCTGCCAAATATGACAGTAGCGTGACATTACATGATAAAGACATTCACGGATATTGATTTGTATTGAGGGGAGTAGTCTGCGAGATTATTTTGAAGTGTTGACATTATTTATTCCAGCATTTTCTGGGTACGGGTATTTATTTTTATTTTTGTATAGATTCTTTTACCGATTGTTTTGTGAATGTGCGAACATTGTAGGTCTTCTAGATTTCTAGATGCTTGTTAACATTTGTTAACTTTTTATCTCGTTTATATAAACTTTTTTTTAGTTTCTGACGACTTATTGTCGGGCCTACGTTGTCCCCCCATATCTAAGCACTAATGCTGTAACATGGAAATATTGTAAAAACAAACCATTTTTTAAAAGAGGAACCGTGGAGTTTCTTGCCGGTTCTTCTCCGTAGGAAACGACCAACCCGAACCGTGCACCTTTTGTCGACGTTTTAGAAGTACCCATGTAGGCCAATGTGAAATAAAAAAATAATGATTTTGATTGAACACAATTCTTTAAAAGATTCGTTGGTTGGCTTAGTAGTCTGCGCTGGTTGGTCGGCATGCCCCAGAACCAAAAATTCAGGGACATGTGACATCCACCACACTGGGCTCCGTGGTGGATTTAAAGCACATTCCCTCTATCACAGAGAGGAGACCTGCGTCCCAGCAGTGCGAACATAAAGAAAACAAGGCTGATTATGATGATGAGACCGGAGTAATATGGCAATATGCTCGCTCTTTAACACTGCCTGCTACTTGCTGCCTAACACTTTACGGGAATTTGGATGTAGTTTTATGTTATGTATGCTTTACGGACCAACAAACAGTGTGAAATACTAGGAATCAGAATCAAAATTTTATTTGTTAGGTTACACAGTGTGTGGGGTTTTATACAGGGTGTGTAACGCTTGAAATAATAACAAAAGTACTAATGATCTTCTGACCTAATTTCATTTAATATACTTTTTTATATATATATAACGATCGTAGGTAATAGTAGTTTATGCAATGGTCATATAATAGGGGTTATTAAAACACGAGCGTAGGATTATCAAATGAGGCGAAGCCGAATTTGATAATAATGTTACACGAGTGTTTTAATACCTAATTATATGCTATTACATACACTACTTTATCTTCACTTATACAGTTGAAATAAAACAAAAGTGGAAAAGGAAAAAATATGTGGTATGGTATGGCGGGCAATTTAGATTCTCATTGCGCAGCGCGTGCATCCACAAACAACTGACAATGACATGAGCCCATACGCGCCAGAAAATTAAAAAGTAAAAGTGTGCTATAAAAATTAAAATAGTAGTTTATGAAACTGTTGCATAATAAGGGGTATTAAAACATGAGTGTGTGTTTAAAAACCGAGCCGTAGGCGAGGTTTTTAATAGTATTCACACGAATGTTTTAATACCTAGTTATGTGCAGTTTCATACACTACTTTATCTACACTCATACATTGGGATTGAACCTACTAAATACCTTTTTTGCATTTTCCATGCCATAAAGTCGTGATAGCATTAATCATATAATTTTCTCGACTTTGCTGGTAAAAAAATATGAGTAATTTCCTTCGCCGCATCTAAAATATCGGGCGAAGTCAAATATTCTTCACATTCACTGATATCAGACATTTTTAAGCAAGAATTCAAAAAACTCATGAAATTCAATACAACTAAACCTGCAAAATATGAATGGCGCCAAAACCCAGCACATCACCGCATTGCGCATGCGCTAAGGTTTAGCACGCACTGCGATTTTTATTCGTGCGAATTTTTTTCGCCTATTCTGCGACCTATGGAATTGTATGAAGTTGCACGCATTGCGGTAAAAAATCGTGCTGAAATAATACCGCAAGAAATCCGTGTTTTGCCACAGAATCCACCGCCCCGCGGCGCGAATTTAATTCGCGCGAATATTTTGAGCTCTATGAACATCTAGAAAGAGACAAAATTCGCGCGAATAAATATCGCAGTGCGTGCTAAGCCTGAAGCGGGCATTGTCATAGACAAGTAAAAATTGGAATCAAATCTTTTTAAATAGGTACTATAAAAATGGCATTACAAAAAATTATTGATGAAAACTCCTTGTGATTAACTTCTTGGATTTGTCCTGTATCGTAATAGAAAAAAAATTGTATTATAGCATTATTTTGTTAGAGAAAAAGTGTTATAATAAGATTCTATTTTTAAATTTCGGTATTGTGTTTATAAAGTATGTCAATATAAACTCGTTTTGAAGTTTATAATTCGAATATTACGATATGAGAGTAGATAATAGTAGTTTATGAAACTGTTGCATAATAAGGGGTATTAAAACATGAGTGTGTGTTTAAAAACCGAGCCGTAGGCGAGGTTTTTAATAGTATTCACACGAATGTTTTAATACCTAGTTATGTGCAGTTTCATACACTACTTTATCTACACTCATACATTGGGATTGAACCTACTAAATACCTTTTTTGCATTTTCCATGCCATAAAGTCGTGATAGCATTAATCATATAATTTTCTCGACTTTGCTGGTAAAAAAATATGAGTAATTTCCTTCGCCGCATCTAAAATATCGGGCGAAGTCAAATATTCTTCACATTCACTGATATCAGACATTTTTAAGCAAGAATTCAAAAAACTCATGAAATTCAATACAACTAAACCTGCAAAATATGAATGGCGCCAAAACCCAGCACATCACCGCATTGCGCATGCGCTAAGGTTTAGCACGCACTGCGATTTTTATTCGTGCGAATTTTTTTCGCCTATTCTGCGACCTATGGAATTGTATGAAGTTGCACGCATTGCGGTAAAAAATCGTGCTGAAATAATACCGCAAGAAATCCGTGTTTTGCCACAGAATCCACCGCCCCGCGGCGCGAATTTAATTCGCGCGAATATTTTGAGCTCTATGAACATCTAGAAAGAGACAAAATTCGCGCGAATTAATATCGCAGTGCGTGCTAAGCCTGAAGCGGGCATTGTCATAGACAAGTAAAAATTGGAATCAAATCTTTTTAAATAGGTACTATAAAAATGGCATTACAAAAAATTATTGATGAAAACTCCTTGTGATTAACTTCTTGGATTTGTCCTGTATCGTAATAGAAAAAAAATTGTATTATAGCATTATTTTGTTAGAGAAAAAGTGTTATAATAAGATTCTATTTTTAAATTTCGGTATTGTGTTTATAAAGTATGTCAATATAAACTCGTTTTGAAGTTTATAATTCGAATATTACGATATGAGAGTAGATAAAGTTATTTTATGATGCAGTTGTTTGAAAATCGAAGGAAAATGTTGAACTATAATGGTTTTTTTTTTTAATTTGACCTATCCACGAATATAAAGTACGTGTTTATACAATATTTTTCGAATTCGTATTTGGAACATTACGTTGTGAGTGTAGATAAAATGAATTATTGATACAATTTCATTTTACCTAATTTTATATGGTATAATGATCATTTTCTATTATGCATATTTGAGTTAATATTCAATTAGTATAATATTAAGTTACTATAATATTCAAAATCTATAAGCAAAGTTTAATATAATTAAAAAATGGGTCGAATCTGTTCCAAAACCGAAGCGGGTCACCCTGACTTCACGTAGTCTTTTGGCTGCTACCCCTAAAGTGTATATAAAAACCGGAGGCGCGAAGGGAGAACAACTCTCCTCCGCAGCTTCGGCTTGCTGGTTGCCTACGGCACCCAGCCTCATCCGCTACGGGTCGCACGAGTACGTAAGGGCGAAGGAGTGCAGCTCCCGCAGCGCCGGAGATGAGAAGCAACTTCAGTTTTTGAGGTTTGGTTACAAATAATTTGTTTTGCTCAAGTTAACTAAGAAAATTTGTTAATATGAAAATAAGGTCAAATGAACGTTATATAAAAATAGCATTATACAAATTGAAAATTATATGTAATGAACGTTATACCAAATGCTATTATAGCAAATGAAGGTTATATGCAATGAACGTTATACCAAATGCTATTAAAGCAAATGAAGGTTATATGCAATGAACGTTATACCAAATGCTATTAAAGCAAATGAAGGTTATGTGAAATGAACGTTATACCAAATGCTATTATAGCAATAAAAAATCGGCGTTAGTTGCGGGTGTCGCCGCTCCCTGCCTACGCCACGGCGTGATGCTCCCGCGCGCTGCGCCAGGCTGCGCTGCTGAGTCCATCTTCATCAAGTAATGAAGATGGACTCAGAATGAAAATGGTGTACACCCGTCCGCTTGCCGTGTAGTTTCTTGTGCCCCCATGCGAGCACTGCGTACGCCTTCTGCTATTTCCAGGCCCTTGCTCAGGGTCAACTCTGACATCGTCTTGGTAAATAGGTTATCCCTTTCCGGTCCAAGTGCCATGCCCAGCACAAATCGGTCGCGAAGCTGTTCGTCCAGATTTTGCGCCGTGAACCCGCAGTGTATTGCCAAACCACGTACACGTGCCGCCCACTCTGGTAACCCTTCGCCGATATGTTGTGTGGCGCAGTAGAACTTGTACCTTTCAGCAAACGTACACGTTCTCAACGTAAAATATCCGTCCAACAATTTTACTACTTCATTATAGCTTAAGGTACCGACCTTCTGCGGTAAAGCTAGATCGCGAATCAACTTGTAACTTGATTCCGAGCAGTTACTTAGCAAAATGGCTCTACGTTTGTAACCGGCTTTATCTGCATCTTCCCCAATTCCATTTGCCAGAAACCACTGCTCGAGTCTTTCCTTTTATAACTGCCACTCTTGGTTTTCGTGGCTGAACACTGTCAAGGTGCCGACTGAAGTGGATACTCTCGCTATTTTTCAAGATATTGTGCGCGTCTCTCGTACTTTTTCCTCGTCGCCAACTGTTATGTACGGAAGAGGGGTAGCAGAATAATACAACCGGTATGTCACAAGAATTTATATTCGACTGGGGCGCAGCAGTCATTGCACAAGTATATATACCTATGAATATTATGTAGGTACCCACATAACAGAAATGAACGTTATACCAAATGCTATTAAAGCAAATGAAGGTTATATGAAATAACCGTTATACCAAATGCTATTAAAGCAAATTAAGGTTATATGAAATGAACGTTATACCAAATGCTATTATAACAAATGAAGGTTATATGAAATAAACGTTATACCAAATGCTATTAAAGCAAATGAAGGTTATATGAAATGAACGTTATACCAAATGCTATTAAAGCAAATGAAGGTTATATGAAATGAACGTTATACCAAATGCTATTAAAGCAAATGAAGGTTATATGAAATGAACGTTATACCAAAAGCTATTATAGCAAATGAAGGTTATATGAAATAAACGTTATACCAAATGCTATTAAAGCAAATGAAGGTTATATGAAATGAACGTTATACCAAATGCTATTAAAGTAAATGAAGGTTATTGAAATTTAACATTAGATCACATGACATTAGGTTATTTGTTTTATAGCTAATGGATATTATATCATGTGAACTTTATTACAAGTGATATTATACTATCTGTTATTATGCCTTATATTACTCACCCGTTTTTCTATGAGGCATACAAATATGATTTAAAATTTTAAATGTAATTAAAGGAATTGTATAGCGTCTTCATTTTATATGTAGCACCATAAGTCGGTTAAAAAAAAATAGAGCACAGATGCTGACATACTAACAAAATCGCCGCGAATATTTCATAATGTTAATCTAAGACAAGAACAAAACCACTGGAACATTTGATTTAGGTACTAAACTAGACAAAGTAGCTCAAGTAACCATTCCACGCAAGCTGTGAGAAGTCCATAATAATAGCCAATTTTAGTGGTAATAAAATATATCTGTTCGCGTTAGCTCAGAAAATATTATGAAGCTTGCAAAAGCTAGAAAATTCTAGATAAATCTCAGTTTAGTTCTAGAAATGTTTCATATTTTGGGGATTATAGCCTAAGATCTCACTTCTAAAATCGGCATTTTATTTTGGACTTATGTTAATTTTCATGAATGATACTTGATAGTAGTATGGGTTGAACAGTAATATCTAGCCGCAATTACCTTGATTTTAAACAAATTGTAATTTATACTTGACTAGCTTCTGCCAGCGGCTTCACCCGTGTGAATGTTGAAAATTATCCCAAAGGAGCATATCCCCGGGATAAAAAGTATCCTTTTTGTTATGACAGACCATCTATCTCTGTGCCAAATTTCATCGAGATCTGTTCAACCGTTTGAGCGTGAAGAAGTAACAAACATACAATCACACACACACATTCACTCACAAACTTTCGCCTTTATAATATTGGTGTGATAGTTAACCCTAGATATATAAGTATTAAATATATATATAGCACGTATGGTCTACAAAATACTCCTTGGCGAGACTAGTTGTCATAATTTCGGGATTTACGGTTGACAGCGGATACCAATTGTTTATCGTGCTTTCGAAGAGTCTGTAATAAATCTGAGATGTAATTAATAATAACCCAACCAAAGACCTTCCCGAGCCTCTCTAAATAATGTTTAAAGGACCATAGCTGTTGGCACGATGCAATTTAAATTGGGTCGATATGCAATATCGCCTATGTATAATATTCTAAGAAAATTTCAAGTGCAAATGGGTCAAATTGCAAGTGCAAATGGTCAGTGTGCATGTGAATGTACTTGCAATTGGGTTGATGAATTTAAAAAAAATACGATTTATTAAATGTATTTTGAAACTTTACATATCATAAATTATATTGTCGTTGCAGAAATCTCTTAAATATATTTTCTCAATAAATTATAAGCAATTGAAAATCGATAATAGTTATTTATGCTACAAGTGCGGAAGGTAGGTGATTTCCGATGAGTGGATAAATCGACACGAGTCGGAAATCATCTTACGACATGTATCATACAACATTTTACTATGAATTGTGCGAGAAAATAAAAAAATATATCTGAACCAAGCACAAATTAATAAAATGGCGGGCTTATTCAAGCGCGCTCTGCATATCCACAGATTAACTAAAAGTTCCTCGGGCATATCTACTGCGCATGTGCAAATAGCTGTCATGTCGTAACGCAAAAATACACCAGTAAAATATACGTTCTGCCAAACATATTTAATGAATATTTAAATTTAATAATTTATTGATAATATTAAACACTAATATCTATATTACATATCCACAAACACTAAAAAGTTTATAGAACAGAAACGTGAAAATATTAACTTGGTAGATTTTCTTTACCTACACTAATTCGTCAGTAAATATCTCTTAAATGCATCGACCGATTTTCATAATTGAAACAGAAATATTAGTTTTACGCCTATATCTGTCATTTAAGAATAATATAATGAATATATCTCCATAAAAAAAAATCTTGTTTTCAAGTTACGTAATTATACAACAATGTCAACTTTGCTCGAAAGTTCCCTTAAAAATTTACTTTTCTCAGTCTTTAATGATCAAAGTAAGAAATTAATACGGATCTAATAATAAATTAAAACAAGATAACAACATAATTAACACATTATAATTGGAATCTAGTTAGACATAGAACATTTCTCAAATTTAGTACAGATTGCTAGGTACTTGGCTATTGCGCGAAACACATATAATGGGGATCTTTTTTTAGTGTTCGTACATAATGATACGAAGCAAGTCCGATAACTTATAAGGTTCGATATTTATGATCAATATATTCGATATTCATCAATATATTGACGATAATATAAAGATTGAATCGGTTTAAAGTCAAACCACTGTATCGCTCGGGCTCAGGTTTGTTCGGAAAACTGTCGGGGTGTTTTCGGTACTGGATTAAAAAAAATATTTTCGATTGGATTTTACTTTGTAATTACAATGAAAAAAAAAACTAAAAATAGTTTTTTATGAAAACTTATATATGATCTTCCCATTTCTTACAAAAAAAAAATGGTTCAACAAACCAATTTCGCTTATCGGGGTTGCAAGGATGAGGTTGTGATTACACTGACAAGATTAATACTTTAATCAACGTCAATTGCTTAGCTAAGTGCAATAGCTAGATTTTCTCACTCCTCTTCTGAAAAACAATCGAAAATAAACAGCTCTCAACAAAACTTCGAACTAAACTTTCTCAAATAAGACACGTTCCAGCTAACCAATCTTCCATTCAACTTTGGCTCACAAAGCATCAGTTACTCGGACTTCAGCGTATATTCTCTGCTTAATAAACTATTTATAAGACCTTGTGGTTACCGCCAGAACATGGTAGCTTTTTATTTATAAGATACAGTCTGGAATTAATGCTGCTGAGTATTTTATTAGTAGTTGTAGGTGAGCTCTTTGTATGGAGCTTGTCCGGGGAAGTACTTCCAGCGTTCCTACTTATTTCTGCAGCTTTGCTGTGGTTATTTTGAAGTCCTATTACAGACCTCCTATCTTTTGGCTTTCCCGAACTTATGAACGGATCTACTGACGTACTTTAGTTGCTGGGCAAGGTTGGACTTTGAGTTTATTTTTATTTTTTATTAAATAAGTATAGGCTCGCGCTTGACCACTATCTCACCTGATGACGACGGTGTAACACGCTTGCCTAGAAGTAACCTATTCACTTTTGACTTAAAGACCCCGGGGTTGTAGCTATCTGGAAACACAGACTCCGGCAGGGATTTTCACTCCTTAGCTGTACGCATAATGAAAGTATTTCCAAAACGTTTAGTGCGTATGAGTGGGATGTCTACCATGTACCGATGGCGCATTGTTTTACGTCTTGTAGTACGATGTGGAAACGGGCTTTTGTAAGCCCGTTTCCACATCGTACTACAAGACGTAAAGCCGTCATAGACGGAATTAGATCATGCAATTCCATCGCACACTCTCCGTATCGTGCGCATTTCTTACTATTCGTTTGAAATCACCAACCCACCTTGAGCAAGCGTGGTGATCAATGCTCGTGCCTTCTCTATACGAGAAGAGGCCTATGCCCTGCAGTTGGAGAGTCCCTGCACAAAGTGATATTCTATAACGATACGATAGCTCCCGGGGTTAAAATGTGTTAACAAAAGTTAAAATCTCTGAGCTGTTCAGCAATTGGTATGAGCTGAGTGAAGTTGTTTTCGTGCGTTGTCATGGTGATTTAGACTTGATATAAGAGTAGGGAGGACAGCAATGTTGGCCCAGTGGTAACGGTGACTTACAAGTTGTAGGTCGTGGATTTGAAGCAGGCAGACACTTGACTTTGTGTTAATTATTTCATCACCACTGCTCTCAAAACGGTGAAGGAAAACATCGTGAGGAAAGCGGCATGTTATAGAACAAAAAAATCGACCACATGTGACATCCACCAACCCGCACTGGGCCCTCTTACAGAGAGGAGGCCTGGAGACGCACAACGGACCAAGGGAGACTAAGTGCGGAAAAGGGGTCCATCTATCCTAAGGTCAAAATCTCTGATCTGTTTATCAACTGATTAACAGATTCTAAATTTAAATTCTATATTGAATTAAACATCTACTAATCATTCGCTACACAGGACTGAGATTTTTATAAATAAGGATGTTTGACTATAGTCGTGAGCACGTTCACTGTCAGCAAGGTTGTCAAGGTCGAGTGCCCAATGTCGCACTGTGTTTTTTAAATCTTATGTAAAATAAAAACGCGTAGCATGATTTAGGAACCGATAACTTTGTAACGCGCCAGCGCGGGGTCACTTCGCGCTATACCCGAACCCCGCACATTATGGCTGATAAATGTCAGTTTATTTAGAGACCCATAGGCTATAGACAATTAGTGATGCGATAGAGATTGGAAAAATAAATGGATTCTATCGTCATGACGATATGGGGTTTCAGCCGTCACCATCGCTGACAAAATGTCAGCTTATGTAGAACCCCAGGTGCTATCTACTTGTTTACAAAAAAAATATAAAAAAAAACTCCATAAAAACCGTTTAATAATTTTATAAAAGTATTAAACCAATTTATTTTCTTAACATACATAGAGTTTCTTAACACTAGTTACACAAATTTACATCACATCACACATCATCAGCCTATTAATGTTCCCACTGCTGGGACACAGGCCTCCTCTCTGTGAGAGCGGCAAATTTACATACATTTACTTTTTTAGTTAAGGCCCCTGGCGGGTATAGGCCTCCTCCAACAATTTCCAGGTTTTTCTTGTCTTTGCTAGTTTTTACCAGTCTTCTCCAGCATTTCTTTTTATTTCATCTATCCAACGATTTCTAGGGCGTCCTCTGGCTCTCTTGCCTCTTGGGCCTAGCCAATTTGTGACTATTTCTGTCCACCTTCCATCTGTCAATCTTGCCACGTGACCTGCCCACTTCCACTTCAGTCGTTTCATATTATAAAAGGTTTCTTCACTTAAAATAACTTAAACCGCCTTTATGTTCACTTATCAAAGGTAAGTTACAAACGCCCATCAAAGCCTGTTTAATATGGCTAGACTTAGTAATCGACAAAAAAAAATTCAATGTACCTAAGATCAAAAGACTTGATATTTTTATTTTAATAACAGGTGCTTGAAGTTTTAGTATAGGTATTTTTAATTTAAAACTTGTTGTTTGGACTAAGGATGAAAGAAAACTTTTCGAAGTGTCTTTTTGTTAGTTACCGCAAAAATATGTTGTTTTTCATGAAGAATAAGTAAAAAGGCATGGATCGCAGACATGAAAGCGGACTTGTCATGTGGTCCCATATAAATTTCATCAAGACCTGATGAAGAACTTCGGAGATATACATCAGAACTCTTCAACAAATGACGGAAAATCACTCGGGATAGCTGCAATCGCATGTCTGTTTATTGCTTACACCATTTCATAACATAACATCTAACTGGTACGCTCTATAAAAAACTTTTTAACAAAAAAACAAACCGACTTAAATATAACTTTATTTTCCGAAGACGGTGTCTTTGGTACCTATTGTTTTCCGTGTTTCGACACCGACTTCGGAAAAGAACGTTATCTTTAAGTCGGTTTGTTTTTTGTTTAAGTGTTTTTTATTTATCTCTTTTTAGTATTGATAGGTACTTCCAATTGCCATAAAATTCATATATAGCCAAAGTACATCTCTTGACGATTCCAATAAGCCCATACACGACTAGGATACATTGTTTTATTTCCGAGTACCAGTGCCTACCTGCCGGCTTCATCATCAGATCAGTTTCATCAGCACTATGTATTTATAAGTATTTGCTTCATCGTAGTCGTTAAACTATTTGAGATATATTATAACCCATGACATACTTACCATATGTGACCATCTGTGGTCTTCTTCACCAGTTCCACTTCACCAAATGTTACTTTCTGAGTGCAGATGATTGCACTGTTGATAAAAATACCAAAATCGCTATATGTATGCCTATAATATATGAGGAGTTCCCTCTATTTCTCCAAGATCCCATCATCAGGTCCTGACCTGATGACTATGGGACCAACTGGGAAGCCCACCCGACAACAAACTGCGCAACTGGGACCCTTTCAAACAAAAGAAGAATTTTCCAAATCGGTCCAGGCGTCTTACAGTAGGTAATCGGGGAACATACATAAAAAAAAAAACAAAAGATTTCGACGAATTGAGAACCTCCTCCTTTTTTTGAAGTCGGTTAAAAAGGGTACGCAGGTATGAACAGTTCATCCTGTTATATTGTCATCCCACCGGTATTGCTCAAGTTTCATGTTTCTGCATCTATTCTGGCCATTTTGTACAACAACTAAAAAGAGATTGTTTTTTACACAAAACTACAACCGACTTCCAAATAAAAACACTACAAAGTGGAAAATAACTTCAATTTCGGAAGTCGGTGTCAAAAAACATAGAAACGAAATCAGGAATACCGGTTGTATTTTTTTGAAAAAAGGTTTTTTATAATCTTGACAATCTAAGAAGTGCGATGACGTTTCTCATTTTTGCACACCACGATAACTTTGTATGAACTTCTACGTAAGTTACATTCATAATCCTAATTAATTACTATCTTACCCATACACTATAACAAGTAACAACGATTATCATTCATAAGTATCAAGATTAACTTCTAAAACGTATTTTTATAGTTGTCAAATTCGACTTCTTAGATTGTCACAACTTTAGTTACTGAATCTACATTACCTACCTCCTTATTGTTTAAAAATATAGCTTATTTCAGTGTAGGTAGTTGTATTATTAAAAAATAAGTTGTCGTATTTCAGTGTTCAATTTTCTGAACTGCTCACCAAGCGAAAATAATTTTAACTCTGCATTTTTATACGCAATTATTTGCTTATAAATTGCATATTTATAATTAAAATTATCATTGGATTATATTACTATTCTTTTACTACTTTTACCACTTACGTAACCTTTTTCTTTTTTTTGGCCAACTATACTTACTGGGCCAAAAAATTTAATGATTAAATGTACCGTTGAAACGAAAATATGAAGAATAACTACTTTTACGGTTTTCAATTTGTTGTTGTTTGATTAATACATTTTTTTTAAAGTAAATTACAATAAAAACAGGGAGGTAATGGGAAGTTGAAATAGAACTGCTTCTGCCATTGTATATAAACAACAATAAACGTTTTGACTTTGACTTAACTTTCTTCAAGGAAGTCATAGTAAAATCTCGAAAAACAAATTGTATCTCCCCTACAAAAAACAATGGCAGGTGCCCATACATTGTATTAGCTGACATTAAATTCCTACGTCATTAAATGAAAAATATCTGGTTTAACTCAGGGTGATGTTCTGAATTAGTTTGTGCAAGAATTTGTGTCCGAGAATGTCGAGATTCATCTTAGAAGAGATTCATAAACTTTTGTAGATTATGTCTGGGTAACTTTTAATAATGTGTTTAATAGGTAATAAGTAAAAGGGGAATATCGCATTAGCATTTCCCTTACCTAGTTATTTCAGCATGAAATGTATAATAATTATACTCTTTGGAAAGGGTATATTTATTTAAACTAAGTGACTTTGACGTGTATCAAAAGGTCGTCGTCAACAACCAAGTTATATTTTTTTTAGACTTGGATACTAGTCTTTTTGCCAATCATAATTGAATGTAATTCATTTATTTCTACTACACTACAATATTCTTACCTACCTGCAAGGAACATCTACACTTAGGCATAAACTGTAGTGTTAACTCATTTACTGCAATAAATACAATAATGATATTATTACTTAATATAGTTACAGCTTGTCACTTAGTAGATAAAATATATAATGGCAACCCTAACCTAAAGAAACTAACTTAAAAATCAAATAACTTTTTATTTATTATGATGTTTTATATCCGTTTTGAACCAGCCCAATTATACTTTAAAAAACGTAGACAATTAATAGTTTGCCTTTCGTATATAACTCACTTTCAGACGCTCAAATTTAAGTCAGCTAAGATTTCGCCATTGTTTTTTTGGTCTGCTGACGACACCGCTCGCACGTTGACTTTATACATAAACTAGCTGTTCCCCGCGGCTTCGCTCCCGTGGGCCACCCCACAGGACCCGTTTTCGGGATTAAAAAATAGCCTATGTTACTCAGGAATAACGTAGCTTTCTATTGGTGAAATAATTTTTTAAATCGGTCCAGTAGTTTCGGAGCCTATTCGGTACAAACAAACAAACAAAAAAATCTTTCCTCTTTATAATATTAGTATAGATATAGACTAGCTGACCCGGCAAACTTTGTTTTGCCATAAAAACACCAAACATTCATCTACCCTACCTACCCTACCTACCCTAACTACCTACCCTACCCTACCCTACCCTACCCTACCCTACCCTACCTACCCTACCCTACCCTACCCTACCCTACCTACCCTACCTACCCTACCTACCCTACCCTACCTACCCTACCCTACCCTACCTACCTACCCTACCCTACCTACCCTACCTACCCTACCTACCCTACCCTACCCTACCCTATATCTCAAGTTGGACCAGACTGCTCACGGTGTGCCAATTTAATTTAAAATCAGTTATGTAGTTTAGGAATCCATCGCGGACAAACATCGTGACAGGAGATTTATATATATTAGATAATATAATATATACTAGCTGTTCCACGCGGCTTCGCTCCCGTAGGCCACCCCACAGGACCCGTTTTCGGGATAAAATAGCCTATGTTACTCAGGAATAACGTAGCTTTCTATTGGTGAAAGAATTTTTTAAATCGGTCCAGTAGTTTCGGAGCCTATTCGGTACAAACAAACAAACAAAAAAATATTTCCTCTTTATAATATTATTATAGTATAGAAGTATAGATAGTATAGATTATAGTATAACATTGACCTTATACTCCGTAAATATACTAAATACTAAAGTGAGAGTTGACTCTTTAGTCACAACTTTGTCTTGCCTGGCTCTCATATCCCTCTTGTGAAAAACTTTGTAAAATATGTTTCTTACCACAAACAAAAAGTAGCAGCTGTAGAGAATGTGCCGTTTTTAAGGTAAAGAGAAATGATTATTAAATTAAACTGAAAACTCCTTACTAATATCAGAGGCTGTAGTCAAGAGGCATTCAAGCTTCGTAATAGCGAATGGAAAAATGGCAAAAATATAGGGTTGCCATACGCTATCGAAACGTCACGTGGCCAATTCTTTACATTTTGGCATTCTGACCATCGTTTTCGCTGATAAAATATTAGCACTTTGTCTAGCAGCGTTTTTTTAAATAACAGGGATGGATTTATTTTGCTTGTTGAGTTTTTAACACATATAAATTCACGCCCTTTTGGTGGAGTTTGCTCGAAATTACAGAACGCCACTTGCTACGATTCTTAGAAACTCCAAATTTTCTGTGTTTTTAGGGTTCTGTACCCAAAGGGTAAAAACAGGACCCTATTACTAAGACTTGGCGATCTGTCTGTCTGTCTGTCTGTCTGTCCGTATGTCACCAGGCTGTATCTTATGAACCGTGATAGCTAGACAGTTGAAATTTTTATAGATGATTTTTTTTTTTTTTTTTTTATTTATATTTAATTAAAACGGTACAGATACCAATTACATTAATTAACATAGAAATTGTAAAACAACAATGTTGACAACTGTGTTACACAAGATAATTAAATATTTCACATATACAAATAAAATGGCACAATAGAGCGGCAACGTATCAATAATTATAATATAATAACAATTCATAATTAAAAAATAAAATAATAACAGCAGGTACAATTTAACATGGAACAGTGGACACCCTCGCATACTTTCTCTCACAGAACACCAAGCATGCACGCATTAGTTTATACCATTCGTCCGCAAACACATCACATTCAGGATTGGCAGTCAAGAGGGCATTGAGCATCTTCAAAGTACGACATACTGGGGATTCAGCTCTAGCGACCGTTCTGGATGATGGTGCAGCGAACAGGTCGTGACGGCGATTCTGACGGTGCCCAACGTATTTGCTGGGCACAAACAGTCGGCAGAAAAGGTCATGTAGCTCAGGGCAGTCAATACGTCCGCTCAGAATCTTACATGCTACCGCGAGCTGATCATAGCCTCTCCTTACCTCCAACGAGTTAAAACCCAAGACTCCTAAAAGATAATTCGTTGGGTACATGTAAGGGAAGAAATGGTATACCCTTTGGAATAGAAATCTAAGGAAGGTTTTCTGTACCTTTTCAAGCATTAACGTCTGCGTCGCGGTATGTGGGTGCCAGACACAAGCACTGGATTCGAGTTTACTTCGAACCAGAGTGGTAAACAAATGCCTATTAACTCTGGGATTGCGGAAGTCACGAGAGTTTCTCAAAACAAATCCCAGGCGCCTAAAAGATTCCTTCGCAAGGTTAGCAATGTGATCTTTAAAGGTCAGACAGCGGTCAAAGGTCACTCCCAAGTCCTTTACGGTGGTGACACGAGTGATTACTGAACCACCTAAACTGTAATCGTAATGGATAGGTCGCAACCCCCGCCCGAAAGTCATGACGTAGCACTTTCCAGTATTGAAATGCAATCTGTTTGTAATGCTCCATTCGCAGATGGCGTTAACATCCCTTTGTAAGAGTTCGCAATCCTTGAGTGTTCTAATTTGCGCAACTAGTTTTAGGTCATCGGCATATAGCAAGCACTTAGCAAACCTAATCTTAGATATAAGATCATTGATCATAATCAGGAATAGAGGCGGCCCTAATATGGATCCCTGACTCACACCCGAACGAGTATAATAAGGCTTGGACTCAAAGCAGCCATGTCGGACAAACTGCTTGCGATCCCTTAGGTAGTCGGCAAAAAAGTTAAGAAAGCCAGACGAGAAACCGATGGCCCCCAGCTTTGTCAAGAGCACATCATTGTCAACTTTGTCGAACGCTTTCCGGAAATCGAAATACAGGGCGTCAACCTGCCCACCGGCGTCCAAGCTATTCGATATGAAGTCGACATGAATAAGTAAATTCGAGTTTACGGAGCGACCAGGCCGAAAACCGTGTTGGGCATCAGAGAGCGACATATTTATGCTTTTGTGAATAGTAGCATGAAGAATATGCTCAAAGACCTTTGCAACGGTTGGGAGGATAGCGATGGGTCTGTGTTCATCAACAGATGTTCTGTCGCTGGTTTTAGGGATAGGAGTGACTCGCGAAGTTTTCCACGGCTCAGGGTACACGCCGGATTGAAGAGCTAAGTTAAAAATATGACATAGAGGTGATGCCAATGTATCATTACATCCCTTAAGGATAAATGCTGGAATGTTGTCAGGGCCAATCGAGGTACAGGGTTTGAGTTTCGCGATTCCCTTGACTACGTCGGGCGGTGTTAAGAAGGGGAGAGGAATATTATCTCCCTCGCTATTCACCTTTATGGATTTTGGGTCCAATTCAGGTGTGTCGGGCAGAAAAACGCTAGCAAAATACTGAGCAAATGCCTCGGCCGCTTTGACACCTGAATTAGTCTCACCATCAAAAACCACGCTTGGCTCGAACCCGCCCTTTGATCGCAGGCCGGAAATGTGCTGCCAGAACTGTCTAGGATATTTGCCTAAGTTATTTTCAACAGTAGCACAATATAATCTATAGGCCTCCTGGGTTCTCACCTTCAAATCTGATCTTAAGGCGCCAAACTCAGCATACGCCAGATCACACCGCGAATGTTTCCATTTACGATGGAGCCCGGTTTTACGCTGAGTGTCGTTGACGATATCTCTAGTAAACCAGACTGGGTACCGCCTATTACCAGAGGTCCTTCGCTTCTTCTTTGGTACAGAAGAATCAAATATACCATAGATTATTCTGTAAAACTTACAAGTAGCGGTGGTTACGTCTTTGCAATCAAGAACATCCGGCCACGGAGCAGAACGAACGAGATTGCTTAAAAGTTCGTAGTCCGCTTTACAAAAATTCCAATCCTTACCACGATCAATATTGCTGGGTTCTAATTTTTCCTTTACCTTATTCTGCGGTGTGATGACAACTTCAATATCCAACGGCGGGTGATACAAATCAATTGGAACCAGTTCCGTACCCTCGACATGCTCGCAATTGACTACAACACCCTCCCGGGCCAACACAACATCTAACTTACTCCCACGCATATTCATCACTTCATTCTTCTCAGTCAGACTACAAAAACTTAGGAAATAACAGTAATAATTATTAATATTTATAGATGCGCTTTTTAAATTAAGATCGCCCAAAATAATAATAGTTCCATTCAAACTAGAGATGATGCTCTCGACCTTGCAGAACCATGACATATAATCGTGGTCAGTTGCAGTGGGCTTGATGTACACAGTACACACATGTACACTTAGGCCACAGATTGTGACCGTTGCCCACAAATCTTCTCCAAAGACCGTCTCGAGGTCATTTCGTCTATTCATGGTGACGCCGGGACGCGAAGCCAGTAACACGCCGCCACCCAAAGCCACTCTGTCTTTGCGTAGAACACGCCAATCGCCACTTGATAATTCCGAGTCCTCTACAGAATTGTCCAAATTGGTTTCTGTTACTACTACTAAGTCATGTTCGGAGAGTAACAAGCTTGACCTCCATGTGGATAACTTAGTTTTGAGCCCTCGCACATTCTGGTACAGTAGGCGCAGACAGACATTCCGATCAGTAGGGACGTGTACGGGGTGAATTTTAATGGGCTTACTGAGTTTCATTACTTGGGTCACGAAAGTTACGGCGCCATGGTTTGACGCAAATATCCTCTGCCCAGTTTCCAGTCGCCATGGCTAGCTCAGCCAGTTTTGAGGGCACACCCAACTTAAAGGATGCGTATTTGCCACGAGGTTTGAGTACTTCTACCGTGCACACATCAGTTCCACAGATGGTATTTAGGTGATCACGTACCTGGCTATCAGATGTGCCCTGCTTGACATAGAAGAGGTGCAGGTATCTCCATCTTTCCGAGGCTTCAAGATTGGTGGTACCTGGTGCTGCTGTTCCCCGCAGAACATTGCCGAGCGAACGTCGAGAGCGCCTGTGGCGAACTTCCGTCCATACATCCTTTTCTGTGTCGTCCATCGCAATATTCGCAACATCAGCTGGCACCGGTACGACGACATGGGGTTTGGGATTATGGCGGCTAGCTGATTTCGGTTTACCTGAAGGGTGCATATCCCGCTGACTTGTCTCGCAAATTTGAGACTGTAAGTTCGCTTCTAACGCTATTCCCATGGATGCGGAGACTTTCTCACCATCGTTTGGCGGGGCAGTAAGTAACTGTGTAGCGGCCGAGTATGATTGTTGATTTAGGTTCCGATTTCCCCGTTGCTGGTTTACCAGATCCTTACCCTTTGCCCTCCCTGGCCCACCAGCTGGACGCCTACTACCCTCAAGCTCAGTTTTAGTTTTTTGAATAGCCGCAAACTGGCTTTTTAGTTCAGAGACATCTTTGACGAGGGCGGACAGCATTTTGTCATGCTCATCCTTCCACGCAGACAGCCTGAGATCATATTCGGTCCTCCATGAAGTCAACATTTGCATTAGTTCCGAGCATGTACAAAAAGAACGAATCACTGGGTTGTTGGGTGAATCATCGATGCGCGGCCGCTTTCCCCTGTAGGTGATATTATCAAAGTTCTCCTTGGAACTGGAGGCTGAAGGTATGTCAGGAACAGATAGTGATTGTCCTGGTTTAGGGGTTTTCGGGGACATAGGCAGGGTACGATCCATTTCAGAAGTCACTAAGATGGTGTTTACAAAAATATCAACAATGCTCGAAATATTGTTGTTATGATATTTCTGATCTGGAACGCAAACGTCAAAATTCTTCGCGGGGTGTTGGTAGCAGCGCGAGCGAGTTATGCACGCCGATACAGTACTTATATTCCACACTTAACGCCTAGTATCCGTTGCGCTCAACTTTGAGTCCGAATGATTAGCACTTTCAACACTTTTGTTTTTATTTATCATCTAACAATTTAAGGACGTTAGAAGTTTAACTTTTATAAAGCACTGCGTTTGTTCGAACTGTCCTTGGATTTCAGCAACAAAACAAGTAAAAAAAGCAGTAAAATAATTAAATAAACAACAGAAGCAAATTTCGTGACTAGCACAATCCAGGGTTGCCAGAGGTAGGCAACAGGTAGACGCTTGAAATATTCACAGAATGTTTAGTTGTATATTCACTTTATAAAATAATAATTATTAAATTAAAATAAAATAAATTAAGGGGGGCTGCCATACAACAAACGTGATTTTTTTGCAGTGTTTTGCGATAATGGTACGGAACCCTTCGTGTGCGAGTTCGACTCGCACTTGGCCGGTTTTTTATTCTGAAAAATATTAAACAACTTTTTAACAATAAATATAACTGGCTTACAAAACAAAACACTACAAAGCGAATAATCACTGTCTTTTCGGAAGTTGGTTTCAATAACGAAAAGAAAATGGGTACCAAAGACACCGACTTCCGAAAAGAAAGTGATTATTCGCTATGTGTGTCGGTTTAAATTTTTTGTAAAATGTTTTTTAGTTTTGGTACCTTATATTATATACGAGTAACATGAAAATAATTCATAGCCAAAGGGCTTCTCATAACAAATCCAACAAGCCTAACTAGGGATACATTGTTTTATTACGGAGTTCCGGTGCCTACCTTCCGGCTTCATCACCAGATCAGTTCGATGGTACCATTTTCATTAGAACCATTTATTAATATTTGCTTCATCACAGTCATTTAACTTATCGAGATCTCTTAACCCAAAAAATATTTATCATTAAGTAGTTCCAGTGGCCGTCTGTGGTCTTCTTCATTAGTTCCACTTCACCAAATGATACTTGCTGAATGCGAATGTTTACCATGTTGATCAAAATACCAAAAACGCTATTCGTATGCCTATAAAATTGAGGAGTTCCCTCGATTTCCATGCGATCCCCAATTTAGATGGTGACAATGGGACCACCTCGAAAGTATACCCCTCCAAACAAAAAATACATTTTGAAAATCGGTCCATAATTGACGGAAGAATCGGTGAAAAAAAAACATACATACAGTCGAACATAGAACCGCCTACTTTTTGGAAAGTCGGTTAAAAAACAGCTCAACTGGTGGAACCCTATTAATTTACACCCAACGAACATTCAACGAGATAAACTTATACATTTGTAAAGCCAATCTAAATTCATGTACACAACGCGCCACGATGAATGGCAAGTTTCGGTCGCTATGTACAAAATTTACGTAGATACAGCCGGATTGGATACTAAAAAAAATCCACTTGGCTGAGCAAATTTTTAGGGTTCCGTACCCAAAGGGCAAAAACGGGACCCTATTAATAAGACACCACGATCCGACAGACGGACAGACGGATCGTGGAGTCTTAGTAGTAATCTTAGTCTGTCTGTCTGTCCGACTGACACTAGGCTGTATCTGACGAACCGTGATAGCTAGACAGTTGAAATTTTCACAGATGATGTATTTCTGTTGCCGCTATAACAACAAATACTAAAAAAAGAATAAAATAAATATTTAAGTGGGCTTCCCATACAACAAACGTGAATTATTTGCCGTCTTTTGCGTTAATGGTACGGAACCCTTCGTGCGCGAGTCCGACTCGCACTGGACCAGTTTTTTGTTTTTTCTGTACACTCTTTTTTTTTTGCTAATCCCTGAAGTGGTACGGTATTCTTTTGTTTGTCACATTTAAAACCGTATGCAGTTTCAATGTTTTGGGAAGTATTTTAAGAATGTGGGTAGTTTTAGTATTTTTGAGTGAACTTATTGCGTAACAGGTTGCATCTATGTTAGAAATTTGGAAATAGTTTCTGGTTAATAAATATAAAGGATGGTCTTTGATATAAGTGTTAGGTTTTCCGTGATATGATGGTCTTTGATATTATATATCCTTGAGTATTTTTCTACCCACTGACCTACCCACTTTGTACTAGCTCTGTTGTCTATCTAGTGACCTATTACACAAGTGTAGTAAATCAGATTGACCGTTCGTTTAACTAAAGTAAAGCTTTCCGAGGCCATATTGCAAAGGAAAACACTTTAAGGCGCAGATAAACATCAGTAGCTGCTTTTAAAATGAACGGCCAGTCTTAATTTTTTGGAAAAAGTATATTTTACATAAGACAATTTTCTTAATAAAATGTGTTACGAAAAATTACAGTTTTGTTCGTAGAACATAGTGTAATTAATTTGTAAAGTTATGTCTAACACGAAAAAAAAAACGACAATCGCACCAAACAATCCGTGTTCAAATCTTACTAATATTATCAATGTGAAAGTATGGATGGATGTGTGTGTGGAAGTGTGGATGTATGTTTGTTACTCAATCACGCCAGAATGGCTGAATGGATCTAATTGAAATTTGGCAAAGAGATCCTGGTATAATATTCCCTTGGGATAAGAAAACCGCATTCACGCGGGCGGTGCCGCTGGCAGAAGCTCGTTTCAAATAAAGAATAAAAGATTATAACGAAATAAAGATTATTTTGTGATAATTATTTATCAAAAGAAAAAATACTAAAACTAGTTCTAATCTTTATCGTGGGTGTAGGTCAAATTTCGCCCATAAAGAAAATGGGCCAAGAATAACTTGTCCACATCTATCTAAGCTTGCAAAACTCGGGTTCATTCCAGTTTTTAACCCCCTACGGAAAAAGAGGGGTGTTTTAAGTTTGACGTATGTTGCTGTGTATCTGTGTGTCTGTCTGTAGCTTCATAGCTCCTTAACGGATGAACCGATTTTGATTTGGTTTTTGTTGTTTGCAAGGTAACTTTGTCGAGTGTTCTATGTTTGATTAAAATCGGTTCAGCCGTTCAAAAGTTATCCTCATTTTACTCTTTGAATCTGGGTTTTTTTGCAAGATATCGTGTCATAATTACGTGTTTCGATAGATTGACGATTGAAGCGGATCTACTACTAGATAAATTATGTAGTGTGAAATAAAAATGTCGGGGGTTATTTAAATTTTTAAATTTTACTTGTTAATAAGTCTGAGTCACAATTTCATTCAAAATTATTATTCATAGTAGTTTTCGGCTTAGGTGTTAAACCAAGGCACTTACTAAACTGGTACAGTAATAGTTTTACGTAAAAAGCTTTGTTTGTGTCATAAGCCTTTTGGCGAAAATTTTAGCCTTTGATAAAGAATAAAATATTTGGTTTCGCAATAATAGATAAGTCTGTTTTATCTGGGACTGAAGAAATCAAATCTATTTTCATTGATTTCAAAGGTTAAATAGGAGATGAAATCTTTTTAACCCCCGACGGAAAACGAGAGGTGTTGTAAGTTTGACGTGTGTTGCTGTGTATCTGTGTGTCTGCTGTGGCATCATAGCGCCTAAACGGATGAACCGATTTTGAAAGGTGTTTGAAAGGTGACTTTGTCGAGTGTTCTTAGCTATGTTTGGTGAAAATCGGTTTAGCCGTTCAAAAGTTATGGGCTGTTTTCTGTTTGAAACGGAGTATTTTCGCAAGATATCGTGTCATAATTACGTGTTCGATAGATTGTTGATCGAAGCGTGTCTACTACTAGATATATTATGTAATTTAAAAAGTAAGAAATAATAAATAATTGCTGGGGATTTTGGAAATTTTTAATTTTTACTTGTTGTGTTTATTTTTATAGAAATACAAATTGAAAATATTTAATAATCGTAACAGGTGGCGTTGTGAAGTTTCTGCCATGGCAAAAGGCGTGAACAAATGAATTTGGAAAAATAACTACACAGTGGGTCTCAAACAGTAACGTGAGAGGCCCAGAATGAGATGATGGGATGAGCTGGACTTTTAAAGGATTGGCCTACAATCTCATTACACCGGGCAGTGTACAGAGGGAAGGGATCTTTGGACTGTAGTGGGCGAACATGCTTAGCTATTTTATATGTGTGTAATTAGGTATGTACGTACAGGTATATATGTATACGCACAAAGCGTTTTGCTAATACTTTCATTGTGCGCACAGCTAAGGAGTGGAACTCCCTTCCGGGGTCTTTGTTCCCTGACAGCTACAACCTTGGGGTCTTTAAGTCAAGAGTGAATAGGTTTCTTCTAGGCAAGCGTGCTTCACCGTAGACCACATCATCGCTTAACATCAGGCGAGATAGTGGTCAAACGCGAGCCTATAAATTATAAAAAAAAAAAACAAAAAAAAAAAAAAATGTAATGAAATGGTACATGTCGACAGCTACATGCGAGTGTTAAAAAAAAGCCTTTTTATGCGAGACACGATTGATTCTTTTCCTCTATCTGATGAGCTTACTTAATTAAATGCAAATAAGTTCCCACAACAATTTATTAGAAACGCTCAAACTAAAAACCACAGACTATATACACACAATCAACGCGCGCTTTTTCGGGAGGTAACAGGTTCAGTATCATTCTGCCAGTTAATGATATCAAAACGCCATACAAAAGTCATTTCGTATCTGTTATTATGTAATTTTTTTATATTTTTTTTTTGTAATCTTGTGTCTAAATGTTCACATTTCGAAACGAATTTCTTAGGCAATTTGTTACATAGACAAGGTAGTGGAAAAATAAATGTTCAATTATAATTTGGAAACGTTATTGAATGTTGACAGAGGCAATTCCTGACGAAACTTGACCCCGCTCTGATACCTATTGTAAATGCAATATCTTTATCTTTTCTCCAACCTTAGAACAAGGCTCACATTTTCCCAATTCCCTTCATTGTCAATATTTTTCTTTTCAATACAAATCAGCATCCGAAAATTTACATCCACTAAATATTCGACGAGCGTACTCCAGAGTTGAGAAAAAAAGTAATAAATATTTTTCGTTCATCGAAAAATTCCAGACAAATATTTGAAATAAAAAACGACAGGGACGTATTCTACGAAATAGTTTTCATGTTTTTTGGTACGCGAGGAATAATATTTACCCGTATGATGTATGATAGTTTTTCTACGAAAAAATCTGGGTTTTTTTAGGGCTGACGCAGCGGTCTTTATCGGTTTTTGACGTGAGGGATATAAGGGTGGGTGTTTTATGACGATCTAGTGTACAGAGCATTGAGCCGCCTCGTCGGGCACTGCTAGAGACAGCATTGTCAAAACTATTCATACAAACTAAGCATTAGTGAGTGTCACCGTTTACTCATATGAAATAGACAGTCCGTGACAATTCTGACTATGACAGCTGGAACTTGTTGAACTTGAGCTCAGTGCACATGGCGCGGCACGAATATGATTATACTTCATAAAAGATAGTTTGATCTCTGCGACAGCTGTCAGTATTAATAAAGTAACAATAGCGCTCAACAGGCTAACAATAACGTAACTATAACGTATACGTCAGTTCGACATATGTTTTTTTTTTTTTTTTGTTGCAGAGATCAAGCTATCTTTTATGAAGTATAGAATCTATTTTGCATGAAGAGGTGTATTATCCCAAAGAAAACATAGTAATTTCCTATGTCCTAATCCAGTGCATGGTCTATCTGTGTGCCAAGTTTCATCAAAATTTGTTCATCGGTTTATACGTGAAAACGTAATAGACACACTTTCGGATTTATTATATTAGTATGAATAGCGTCTCTTGTAGTCCCGTCGCAGTATATTCCGTGCTCTGTGATCTAGCTAGTCTGTTATTTAGTGTCTTTGTAGTACTATTTATTAACTTAGGGTAACTTCGAGACGCGTTGACAGCTTAATAAAACAGTATTATCAACCAAAAAAATATCATGGTCACGAGTAGGTACGACACAAAACAAATTATGATACTACCTACAGAAAGTTTATTTTAGGTTGGTTAATTTTTAGGTCTCTTTTGGGCCTGTTCGAATAATGTTTAAGCATTGGGATAAAATTGGGCCATTGATTTGGAAGTTCATTTTTTTTTGTAGGTAGTACTCATAAATAGAAAACTTTTTACAAATTTTCAAGACTCGGAAATATTATGTTTATTTGTATGTTTTTTCGTGGGGTAAAAAAATGAGAATTAGTCCAAGAGCGAGCGAACCGAGCTCGGGAGCTTAGGGCACCCCGACACGGATAAGTTAGGTTCGAAGGAGATGACGGGAGCTGAAGTTAGCGAGCAAACTCAGCTCCCGTCATCTCCTTCATCTTAGGTTACTTTAGACCCTGCAGACAGAAATAGGAGCCCCGCGCAGCGGGGCTCCGTCGACTTTGTTGCTTAAATAGTAATCTTAAACTTTAACCATGGATATCTCCATAACCATGGGGCTCCAAGTGGTGGGGATGGTACTGGGGGGTAGCCAAACCTCCCCCCACTATCCTACCCACCCTCCCCGCGCCATAAATCAACGGTACATAATCGAAATTTTAACCTAGCATTGTTTTGCAAATTTGGGGGCCTTGAAGTGGAAACTTTTTACGTATGGTATGGCGGAATTACCCACACAATTTGTGTTGTGATCATTGTTTTATATGAAACTTATTTTTCTAACCGCGTCGGTAGTTTTACGCGTAGATAACGATCGTGAGGGGTTATGTTGCTGGATCAGGCAAAAAGACAGACTATTCAATTGAATCTTAAAGAGTAATCAAGTGATGGTAATATCAACACTCGAGCCCATGCCAACATAAACGGTAATAACTATGTTATTTTTCTGACCTATTTCATCGCGGGATCCAAGATAGTTGAATCGTTTATCCGCGACTCGTCGAGCTATATTGGCTCGCCGCTTTTCAGGTGGTTGCCCCTGTTGATTCTTGCTTTCAAGAGTTGAATTAATTGGGAATAGTGCAGCAGGTTTTTCCTAAGTTGTTGATGGCTATAAGAGAAGCGGAAGACCGAAAAAATTATGAATATGTGTGAAAAATTATATATACAAAAAAATTATATATAAAAATTATATACTATGTTTTGTTTGGGATTCGTACCTACTGAGATGACATTTGATGATGATGATATTTTTGGAAGTCGGTGTCCATAACTTAAAAATTTGGTACCTACCAAAGACACCGACTTCCTAAAATAAAGTTATTTTTCACTTTCTAGTTTTCTTATTTGGAAGTCGGTAGTATTTTTTTGTAAAATAGTTTTTTATTCTGTTCCGATTTGACGTGTTCCCAGGTCATATCCATAATTATCACCCCTTTACCCCTCAACCCAAAAATCAATGCGTGTTCCCTAAGTTATTTCGTCTACAGTAACGACCCCCATCCGTCCCTGCGCACTTGGTGTGACCCCGTGCTATAAATCTGTGTATGGCGTCACGTGATCCCTATTTTTCACCTCGTAAAATGTAAAGCTAGTCGCAATTGTATTTGGCCATGGAAAAGGGGTTTTACTCTTGTAATTGTTATTAGTTTTTTAGAAGAATTAGAATTAGAACTTATTTATTTGTAAGAATTTAGTTTTACATAGTATGGTGTTAATATTTTTGATAGTTCTATACATTCTACAACGAAATATATGTTGTACAAATATTTAATTGTCGTTCTTAACTAAGTACAAAATTAATTTTAAGATTTGCGTTTTACAGTAAGTCCGATATGAATTTGTACTATTAAAATTAGGTAATTGTTACTTTAAAATGTCAAAATTAAGTTCATGTCATCTTATATTTTTACAATATTCCATATATTCGCCAATGTCATAAAAGCAATTATCTAATAGCCAACTTGTCAGCTTTTTCTTGAACTTGGGGATGGGAAGTTCCTTAAATGAATTAGGTAACTTGTTATACATCTGAATGGCATTAATCTCCTAAATATTGGCTAATCTACATTGAGGTACATTTAATTCGTATTTGTACTTATTTCTAGCAGTAGCCTGCTTGCGACTGACTTCTGATTGCATGCGAAAATAGTGCGGATATTGTTTTACAAGCATACATAGTTCTTTGATATACATAGAGGTACATGTCGTGGTGGCCCAGTGGCTAAGACCTCGCCTGTCGTGCTCGAGGTCCTGGGTTCAAATCCGGGCAAGTACCAATGTGAATTTTTCAAATTCATATGTACTTTCTAAGTTTATCTTGGATAACATAGGCAACGGTGAAAGAAAAAACATCGTGAGGAAACTTGGACTTATATAGTTAATGTAAGTCTGAAATAGCCAAGTCAGAGGTCTGTGGGGTTTCCCAGAGGCGGCTTAATTAACTCTGACACCAGAGGTGGCCACACCTCACACGAAAAGAAGAAGAAGGGTAAAGGTAATATGTGTAGTTTTTAAATAAAGGTTTACAGCTGTCCAAAAACCAGATACCAGATATTGCCCTAACACACTTCTGTACCCGAACTGCCATTAAAATTACAACTGAATTGCCTCATAGTATCAGACCATTTGATAGTACAGACGAAACGTATCCGTGATATGTAGTCACTGCTGCGTCTATGGACACCGTTGATCGTAAACGTTCTATTGCCTATACGAATTTGTCTAGCTTATCGCAAACGTAATTAATGTGAGACTTCCAGTTACAATTCTGATCCACTATTATGCCCAAGAATTTTGTGTTTACTACTTGTTCTAGGATACTGTCTTCATATTTTATACTAAGAGTCTGAAAGTTTGATTTATAAGTTTGAAATTGAATTATTTTTGTTTTATTAATATTTATTTTTAAATTGTTGTTATTAGGCTAAATTATTATGTCTTTGATTGCTTCATTAATTTCCTGTACCAATGTATTTCTGTCATTACATTTTATTATAATTATTTTGATTAATAGTTATTTCTTTTTTGTGCCCTGTATTTTTTTTGTGTAGGTATTATTTTTTTAGCGCGCAGGAATGCTCATGTATACTGCTCTACCACGTGGAGATATCGCAGTTATGTGGTACTCCAACCCACTTTAACTCCACGGTGTCCTCGCTTATGGCGGAAAAAAGGGGCACGCGTTAGCATTTACCGCGAACCCGCCGCAGCTCTCCGTCACCGCACCCTCCTTTGGGGGTACACCCCCATCACCGGCGCACACTGCACGCCGTGATCAGTGTGATCACCCCAGAGACAAAACCAGCACATGGGCGCCAGACAACTACGGAGTCGCATTACATACACGGATATGTTGTGCTCTGTCCCTAGGTTTCTTGCTAAATATTTCACTTCTTCAGAGCATTTGTTATGGTCTTGTCAGTACCTCTCTTCTCATCTTGTATTATCATTTGTTATCTTACATAACACACTCACATTTCACACGTGTTTTGCCCCTGTATTGCCATCATCTCGGCACATAGTCAGACTCCGGGCTGATACTGAGAAATCATCATCATATCAGCCGAAAGACGTCCACTGCTGGACATAGGCCTCCCCAAAGCGTCGCCACTTTGACCGGTCCCGTGCGTCTCGCAACCAGTGGATGCCGCAACCTTCACCAGGGCATCGGTCCATCTGGTGGGAGACCTTCTAACGCAACGACGGTTCGCGGACGCCTCTCCAGAACCTTTCTGCCCCAATGACCATCCGTTCTGCGAGCAATTTGCCCTGCCCACTGCCACTTAAGTTTGGCAATTCTTCGAGCTATGTCATTAGCCCTGGATATACTAAATGGAAAATTGCAATAACGCTTTGTCCAATACTAGCATCGAAAGCTCAATTTATATTAATAAAAACCGGCCAAGTGCGAATCGGACTCACACACGAAGGGTTCCGTACCTACCATTATCGCAAAAAAATCATGTTTGTTGTATGGGAGCTCCATTTAAATATTTATTTTATTCTGTTTTTAGTATTTGTTATTATAGCGGCAACAGAAATACATCATCTGTGAAAATTTCATCGGTCTAGCTGTCACGGTTCATGTGACAGACAGACAGACGGACAGACAGACAGACGGATCGCGGAGTCTTAGTAATAGGGTCCCGTTTTTACCCTTTGGGTACGGAATCCTAAAAAGAGGTAAAATAGTCTGTTCGAGTACAGGATATAGTTTTTGGAAGTAAGTAATTATTGAAAATCATGCTGTGCAGGCGGAGGATACATATTCGCGAGGTGGCTGACCAAAACCAGATGTATCCTCCGGCTGCACAGCATGATTTTCTTCTTGTTTACGTCTTTTTAGATCGCTTCTTAAACAGTCTGGTTTTTTGATTTTTAGTGTAACATTTTTTATTTTATTTTATAACTTTTCAGTTAACATTTTTTTTCGAATGTGGTATCTACATTTAAACATATAAGTGTTATATATTTTTGAAATCACCTCTTAAAACCCTTTATTTTGGGGTCCCCAAACAATGGGGTAGAAAGAAAAAAAAACTTGGCCCCCACAATATGGCGCCCAAAGTCCGCCATTTTTCTATTTTCAAATTTTAATGTAAGCGAGTGTAGAGTGACATTTGCAAGGTTATGACAAATCGATTGACGTAAGAATAATCAAAATCGGCCAACGCGTTTGGTCTCTAGAATGCCACATAGGGACAAACATACATACATAGACTGATAAACATATTACTCTACTTCGGCAGTCGGGTAAAAAAACAACGCAGATTTACTCTATTTTTAATTCCCCACAAAATGATCTTGATCCAATATACCTGAAAAAAAACTAACGTTGGCATAATATGGGTTAAAAAATAAGAAGGGTTGGATTACCTCAGTCAAGGTGAGCCCCGGGAAAACTTGATTTAGGCCGCATCTGTTCCTGAGATTTCATTGTTTTTGGGGTTCCGTAGACGTATGGCAAAAACAGGTTGTTAGTTTTGGCTTGGCGTTTTTGTGACGATTTTGATATGAGCAATACTATTTAGGTAACGGTTTTGATAAAATATTAATAAAATAAATCGGTAATAACCCACCTACCTAATTTTATCTAACGATTTATATAGAATTTCTAGTCTTACACTAACAACCAATTAGTACGAAATTAAATATAAACTACTTTACAAAGTCCTGCGGAATCAAAGTACGAGTACCTATCCAAAAGACAATTGACCGGTTTTTCTCTCTTAATAGAATTGAAATACAATTTGTGTTTCTATTTCTCCTGGACCTACTAGTTCATGTAATGGATAATCCGGTATCTGGATAGAACTAGATTTAACTAGAATTATTCGGATTGGTCTAAGAAATAAAATGAAGATCTAATCCGATTGCTTGCTACCGAGTTTGACCTAATAATCAGATTTGGCTGGATTAATGTCAATACTTTCGAAATGTTGGTGAGTTTTGTTCGTCCTTTTTAGATTGTGGGAACAAAGTTAGTACTTCGTTCCGAATATTGGTTTATGTATATTTTAAGACAAAATGTGGTGTGTCTCTACTTGAACTAACGCGATTTTTGGTCGAACTTTTGGAAACATATTAGATTTGAAAAATTCATAACATAAGATCATCGCTGTATTCGGTAAAGGGTTGGAACATTGCGCTAGTTACGTTTAAGGTTGCTCTAGTCGGCGTTACGAACTATTTTGTGCGCGGGATTTAAATGCATGCTACCTCATCCGACAACACGTGCGAAAGAAATAGATGCTGTGATGAGCAATAAGAAGCTAGTTCGCATACGAATACACACTTTTGCAAATTTGTAGCGAAATTGATGATGATTTAGGATGAAAACGAGCGCGCGAAATTTTATAAACAGACCTTTGGGAATATGGATATCATGAAAAAACTACTAAATGTATCTGTTCAAAATAAAATTATTTGCATTTTTGAACTATTAATATATCCCAGTATGTTGACTATTTTGCAATATTTCATCTTCTTATGGTATTTATTTGCGCCCAAAGATGCGTTAAAATTAATGTTGAAATATGGAACTTTCGACTCTCATAACTTTCAAATATATTATTTTTTTGTTCTTTGGTTACCATACAGGCCTAGATAATGATGAGTCAAATTTATATTTTTTTTTAATTTGGACGTACAACGTCAAGCAGTGCAGTAATCAACAGACTACGTTTGCATGGAAGAACGATCGACTAGTGTAACCTTAATTTCTTCTGTTAAAGTCTTTGAAGCAAGTGAAGGGATGAAATGTATGTGACTACCCTTTATAGAACGGCTTATACAAAGGGACAATAAACTGGACAGTCACTTCAAGGTCGTTATCTCATATATTTTTATTTGTATATTGTACCTTATGAACATTTACGACCCGCGTTAGAGCACCACTGGCCCGTCAACTATTATAATTTGTTATATCGCGCTGTGCACCCGCGGAAAAAAGGCGCGAATTTTTTATATCGCGCGACCTTGAACGCTGGCCGGTTGACGGGCCAGTGTGCTCTAACAAGGGAGTACTATACATGTGGATGGATGCACAGAGAGGTTAAAGAGAAGATTAGATAGATTATGTGTAGAGCGATATGACCGTCACTCTATCAGCAGATCGCACTTCTTTAAGTAAAGTAAGTAAAAAACCTGCGACTCAAAAACCTCTTAAAGTAAATAATAAGCATCGTACTCGCGTCGGGGAACCCCCGATATTTACAGCAATTTATTGTATTTACTTAGCGGTTCCCCTCGCGAGTACGAGGCGTTTCTTTTTGCTTTTTAGAGGTTTTGTGTCGGAGGTTTTATAAATTTAATTTTTGTTTCATGCTTTTTAAACTACATATAATACACCTAGTAGTTCACACTTCAATCAACAATCAATCGAAATACGTAATTATGACATGATATCTTGCGAAAAAACACAGATTCAAAGAGTAAAATGCGTATTACTTTTGAACGGGCCCACCGATTTTAATCAATCATAACTATGAACACTCTCGACAAAGTCACCTTTCAAACAAAAATAACAAAATCTGAATCAGTTCGTCCGTTCGGCAGCTACGATGCCACAGACACACACACACAGAAACGTCAAGCTTATAACACCCCGTCGTTTTTGCGTCAGAGGTTGAAAAAGCAGAAAACATAATGATATGCCGACCCCAAATAACATGACACAAGGGCAAGGAGTTGATGACGATTACGATCGAATTCATCAGAAAACCATCTCAGAAACGTCATTCATCGTGTCTTAGAAGATAACACATTATCTTTAGGTTATTGCGTCCTCCTATAGATGAACATACCAAAGCAGCTAGGTAACTATACGTACATTTGGAATGCCGTCCGTGTCTGCTACAACAATGCGACCCTTTGTCCTGCTCTCGACTAATTTGCTTTGAGAAATATCTTCAGACTGTCTCGGATCTCGTAATGTAGCTTTACTTGTTAACGCTGATCAAAATTGTAGCGCACCTCTTGTGAGTTTCATCTTTTTAACCCCCGACGGAAAAAAGGCGTGTTATAAGTTTGACGTGTGTTGCTGTTTATCTGTGTATTTGTGAGTCTATCTGTGACATCAAAGCGTCCAAACGCGGTTCACCCGTTTGGACGCTTTGATTTAGTTTTTTTTTTGTTTGAAAGGTGATTTTGTCGAGTGTTCTTAGATATATTTAAATAAAATCGGTTCAGCCGTTCAAAAGTAATGGGCGTTTTACTGTTTGAATCGGGGTGTTTTCGCAAGATATCGTATCATAATTACGTGTTCAATAGATTGCCGATCGAAGCGTATCTACTATGTACTAGATAAAAATTTACTTGTTCTTAAAAAAAATACTACCGACTTCCAAAAATAAAGTTCTTTTTAGGGTTCCGTACCCAAAGGGTAAAAACGGGACCCTATTACTGAGACTTTTCCGTCCGTCCGTCCGTCCGTCCGTCCGTCCGTCTGTCTGTCTGTCTGTCTGTCTGTCACCAGGCTGTATCTCATGAACCGTGATAGCTACACAGTTGAAATTTCCAAAGATGATGTATTTCTGTTGCCGCTATAACAACAAATACTAAAAACAGAATAAAATAAATATTTAAGTAGGGCTCCCATACAAAAAACGTGATTTTTTTGCCGTTTTTTGCGATAATGGTACGGAACCCTTCGTGCGCGAGTCCGACTCGCACTTGGCCGGTTTTTACTTTGTAGTTTTCCTATTTGTGAATCGGTAGTATTTTTTTGTAAAAAGGTTTTCTTTATAAGGAGACTCATCTGTAAAAGTTGCTTTGGTGAAAGTCTCAGAAACGATAATGTTCCAAACATGAATAATTGTATGCGTGAAGTTGCCGTAGGTGACGAATAATATGCTGCCAGCGTTCTGGGCACTTTTCACGTTGACAGCGATGTGGACGAATTTTTTGACGCCCTATGACCCCTGCCCTTTTATACGCGTTCGTAGTTTTATTTTATTTTTATTTAACTGTATATATAGGTAGTTATTGTTATTTTAGTATTTAATAGTATGTAAATTTTAATTGAAATAAAATAAAAATACACAGTAAAGAAATAATATGCATATGTTTTGAAATTACATCATGTTACCCAAACTTTTTGAGCAGTGCTGGCTCAGTGGTAAAGGCCGCGACTTAAATTTTATGCCGTGGGTTCGAACCCAGGCAAGTGCTTTACTTTGTGTAAATTATTTCATCACCACTGCTCTCAAAACGGTGAAGGAAAACATCGTAAGGAAACTGCATGTCATAGAACCAAACATTCGAAGACATCTGACATCTACCAACCCGCACTGGGCCCGCGTGATGGATTCATTGGACCCATTCCCTCTCTTTAAGAGGAGGCCTGTGTCCCAGCAGTGCACATGAACACCAAAACCCAACAGTGAACATTAAAAAGCTGATGATGATGATGACACAAAGTTTTTGTCGCAATAGATTATGTAGTTATCTAAAGTTATTAAAAAGTTATTAAAGTTATTAAAGTTATTAAAGTTATTAAAATTATTAAAGTTATTAAAGTTATTAAAGTTATTAAAGTTATTAAAGTTATCTAAAGTTATTAAAGTTATTAATTTATTAAAGTTATTAAAGTTATTGATATTATACGAAGATTTTAAATTAAGTCGGTGCCTGCATTTCTATGACGAGCAAATTCTTTTCATTTCCTCGTCTTGGCCTTTGCCCACAATATTTTAAAATACAATTTATGCTACGCCCACATCAAGGAAAATACAATTACAAGGTTCTGCAAAAGAATCTCAAAATAAAAGCCTGTTCTAAAAATGTATTTTTAATCAATTAATAATTACGGCTAAGATTAATGGAATAACAAGATACGATAACCCAAAATTTCTTTTGATAGGCTAAAGCGAATACCACTGTGAGTTTTAGACATCTGAAATCTCAAACTGGTTCTTAAGTTTATGATATTTCTAAAATTAACAACCATTCCTACACTGTATGAGCAAAGGATATTGTCCCACAATTATAATCATAAACTTAAGATAGTATTTATTTTTCACTTTTTTAGTTTTACCTACCTAATAGGCATATACCTATAACGCCAGAATTGATTACCCGAATATCATGAAACTTGAACATAACCGGTGAAATGAGAGATCTGCGTACCCCTTAAGAGCATACTAGCGTGATGTTATGTTATGAAATGGTATAAACAATAAACAGACATGCGATTGCAGCAATCCCGAGAGGTTTGCTGTTATTTGTTGAAGAGTTCTGTTGTATATATTCGAAGTCCTTAATCAAATCTTCATCAAATTAAAATGGGACCAATTTGGGAATATGTTCCCAAATTGGTCAAAGATTATGCTCTTTCAAACAAAAAAAGCATTTTTTTAATTGATCCCCAAATGACGGATTACCCCAATTGGTTTGTTGAACCAACTTTTTTTTTGTAATAAATGGAAAGATCATATATAAGTTTTCATACAAAACTATTTTTAGTTTTTTTTTTTCATTGTAATTACAAAGTAAAATCCAATCGAAAATATTTTTT
Organism: Anorthoa munda; assembly: GCA_945859665.1. Lineage (NCBI taxonomy): Eukaryota > Metazoa > Arthropoda > Insecta > Lepidoptera > Noctuidae > Anorthoa > Anorthoa munda. The sequence goes on along the minus strand of OX243899.1, from coordinate 2,445,762 downwards.
TGAATCCAGTACCGAAAACACCCCGAAAGTTTTCCGAACAAAGCCGAGCCCGTGTGACGTCACAACGTTCATTTCTACTCATTGTGGCACATAGCTTATACAGTGTTTTGACTTATAACCAATTACATCTTGTTATTATTGTCAATATATTGATGAATATCGAATACATTGATCATAAATATCGAACCTTAAAAGTTATCGTGCTTGCTTCGCATCATTATGTACGAATATTACAAATAACTCCCCATTATTATGTGATTCTCGCAATACCCAACCTAGCAAACTGTACTAAAGTTTTGAGAAATGTTCTATGTCTAACTAGATTCCAATTAGAATATGTTAATTATGTTGTTATCTTGTTCTAATTTAGTATAAGATTCTGATTAATTTCTAAATTTGATCATTAAAGATTGAGAAAAGTAAATTTTTAAAGGAACTTTCGAGCAAAGTTGACATTTTTGTATAATTACGTAACTTGAAAACATGATTTTTTGTTTATGGAGATATATTCATTATTTTAATTTTAAATGACGGATAAAGGCGTAAAACTAATATTTCTGTTTGAATTATGAAAATCGGTCGACGCATTTAAGAGATATTTGAAAATGTACCGAATTAATATTTTCACGTTTTTGTTCTACAAAGTTTTTTAGTGTTTGTAATTATATTATATAGATATTTGTGTTTAATATTATAAAGGGATATGCAAATAATTAAAAATACCGAAAATTTTAAGGATGTTATGCAAAAAATAAATAAAAATAAAGGCGCCACAGATTTCGGGTTGTATAATATTTAGTGGTACCTATGAAGTTTTTTGATATCTAAAGTCGAAGTTGCGCGCCAATCGTGTTTGTTAGCTTTTTATTTTACACGAATATCACCTACCCATATGTAACAACAATTACATTATGACAATTATGTTTCTAAATGTAATGTGTACAATGGACAACAATGACAAACACCGGTCGCGGTCTACCATCACGTAATATTCATTACGACTACTTTACTTATGCTCAATTTTTCCAAACCGTCCATCAGATGGATATCTTTTCGAAATTTGCCTTTATGAATCCTTTATCAAACATGTCTAAATAAAATTTGCTGTTATAAATAATATTTTTGCACTAATTTTCGGATATTTTTAGTCAATTTACGTGACACTGTACTATGGTGAAATTCCTTGAACGTTATGACGTCACCAACATGGCGACCAATCATGGCCCGTTCGTAGACAGGTGGTTCTTTTTAAAATTTTATCGATTTTCAATTGCTTATAATAAATTGAAAAAAAATATTAAAGAGATTTTTGCAACGACAATATAATTTATGATATGTAAAGTTTCAAAATAAATTTTAAAAAACGTATTTTTTTTTAAATTCAACAACCCAATTATCGGTGAACATTAATAAAAAAAAACACTTGCATGAAGTCGAACAAAGAAACTCCTCCTTTTTGGTAAGTCGGTTAAAAAGAGGCAAGACTCTCCCTTAATTAAACCTACGTGGAACTCAAATATGAGACCCAAATTGGCTTGTCCAATAGTGATACAAAATCAGAATAAAAACATCATTACAAAACTTTTCATGACTCTCCTGTGCGCCGTTTATACACAGTAATTTTACTTTAAAACAGCGTTGACGTGAGCCACTTTCGGTGAGGCCATTCCAAATTCTTTCATGCCATAATCCACTTTTAAAAAAGAAAGGATTGTGAGGTCCAAAACACCGCAAAATACATTCTCTTTTCCTCTGTATAACATTTGGTAGTGATAAACCTTTGACCCCGAAACTTTTGGGTCAAAATAGGGAATTTTCCCAGCCGTGTAGATCGACCGATTTAGGGTTACTCCAACGACTTTTGAGATTTTAAGTTGGTTAACCCTTGTTCCGGTTACGGGTTTCGTATTTTCAGGTAGAATGGGACCTACATTCTATTGTTATTTAGCCCAATAATTCTAAAATTTAATGGTGTTCGTAATTGAGGGTAGATTGGAAATCATTCGTCCTCCAAACTTACTTCTGCGTTAGTTAAGGCAATTTTCGTAAATTAAATCCTTTGCAGACATAACAGAGGGACAATTCCTACGTTACGTACGTATCGTTACGTTACGTTCCTAGTTAAGAACGTATTTGAAATCTCGATCTCAATATGTTAGAATAAGTCTAATTTCCGGGATTCTTTGATATTGAATGTCGCTGGAATAAGATTGCGACTAGATTAACGTTAATGTTTAATAACGTCTGTCTTCCTAACAGGCATTGGCCTTCTGATTTACATTTTTTTTCCTTTTTACTAACTTTGTATTAACTTGCTTTCATATGTAAGTGCGGCCACTAGTGATCCATTTTGGTGGAGCCGGAAGGTAGCCATAGCAACTCCTCAACCAGATAAGGTACCACCAACGTGCTTGGGCTGATCGGATAAGTCTGTGAGGTACAATTTATCACACTAATGTCATAAGGCGAAAGTTTGTGAGTGTGTTTGTATGTTTTTACTTCTTCACACCAGAAAGGCTGAACGAATCTGGATGAAATTTGGCACAGAGATAGATTATAGTCTGGAATAGCATAAACTTTTTATCCCGGAAATATGTTCCCTCGGTATAATTTTAGACATTCACGCGGGCGGAGCCGCTGGCAGAAGCTAGTCTAACTATATGTGCAGTGCAAAATCAATAACAAGAACTCAGGTTTAACATTAAACGCTATCTTCTCCACAGAAATCTAGGATGTAAAGCCGCTTTATGAACCAATAAAGGCTAGATTTATTCATAGACAGCTCCTCAAATATTCCCCATTAAGCACTAGCAGTCGGATTCCTAAGGACTCAGCTAGATGACGAGAGAATTTTCTTGCGGCTGCACTACACGAAATGCTAATGGCGAATGTGAATTCTATTAACTAGGTAACAACGTTCAAAATCCTCGGCAACATGTAACCAATCACGCGGCCACGAAAACTGCGCGACATATGAATGCCACCTCGCACCGACCGCTCCGACAGTACGAAGATGCGCGACGTTCATTTAATTTTGTTTGTTGTATTGGTTTCTTTGCTCTTTTAATAGGGATGCTGGCAAAAAAATCTATTTAGTCCGTCACTTAGATTACCTAAAAATATTGGACAGTTTTTTTTCTTTTGCTAAGTAAACAAAAAATTACGACTATTCAATGCGTGGCAGTTTCGTGTGATGTCACGGCTTGGTACAATTTTTACTTAGTTGTTACGTCACAAGACATCATCACCCTCGATCTTTGATGCGTTTTTTCTTAGTGATTTTTTATTGATTTGATAAAAGAAAAAATACGTGTCCAATATTTTTTGATAACTTAACCAACGGACTAAATTTGTATTTTTTTGTTTTGGTACGAAAAAGCAAAATCTAAAACTTTGCTGTCAAATAAATAGAGTGATTTCCGAGCAGGTGTTCGCGGTGGACCGCGCGGCTAACGCGATGGGTTGGCGCGAACGAATTCAACTCATATACACGCGCCCTAAGGGACTCCGGCCTTAGAGTATGGAATCTATACACCGGTAGGGATTAGAGATAACATTACTAATATTAAATAATACTCGCACATTGGTTTGCATTGTTAGTCTAGCTAGTGGTCATAAGCGCTACAGGAATTCTAGGCATTAGAAAACCCTCTTGGCATAAAATTTTCAGGCATTATATTGTTTGGCATAACCTTTTCGCATAACTTGTATTAGCATAATAATACTGTGGCACAATGAAAAGGCTGTCATTTGGTTTAATTGGTTTTAGCATCATTTGAAGTTGCATAAATTTTCAAGATATAATATTTTTGAATCTTAAATATAAAAATAGGTATTAGGTTTGTACTTACATTATTTATTACTATTTGGGAATTACTCTATTGGATTAGGCTGAGGTGAGGCGGGGGTGGTCGTTGGGCCACTATAGAGCCGCAAACATTTTTCTTTTTATAAGAGTTATATCGCAAATATCATTATGCGTTTATAACGTGTAAATATCATTATAAACATTATATGATAAATAAAATGTTGCTTCATTATTATTATGCCAACAGTATTTATGGCAATTAACATTATGGCAAAACATTTATGCTTAATAATATTATGCTTAATTAGCATTGAAAATTGTATATCGTTATGCCAGTCTAAATTATGACTAAATATTTTACCGTCTTCCAATAAAAAGGCGGTAATCATTTATGCTTATCATTAGTAAACCACGTTTCGGGGGTGGCGTGATGTTTTACTGCCACATGATTAGGCGGCAGCATTGACAATTACAATAGTCAGAATTGTTACGGACCGTGAACTTCTATTTTTGATACTCTTGGTTTGTATGTAAAATTATGACAATTCCGTCTCTTGCCCAGTTACTTTTTTTTTTTTTGTTTCAAACTATTTATGTCTGTCTTGGTTTAGCGTCATCCAGTCGGTCGCTAGTAACCAGCGCTATGGCTCTCGCACGCGAGTTCCAGCATTATGCAGAGCGATGGCCGTTTTGCGTGGATGTGACGCATACTTTGTTATTTGTACATAAGTTATTTTTACCGACTACTGACTACTTATGTAATATTGTTGGCATTGCACAATATTCACATAAGTATGTTACTTTAATAATAAGAGAGAAATACAAACTTCGTCGGTCGGTTTATTTGTTTGTAA